>OX465282.1:85580740-90818545 GCA_949987705.1 Thereva unica
CTTATTTTCTACACGCTACTTCTAGAATGCGGCTTTTAGCAGTTGCGCACATGTTACTAGGCCGAATGCTCTTATTGGCCCATTAGTTCAAATTCATGCTTCACTATTTTTATTGTGAGACCGGAAATTAAATTCTCCTTATCCTTATTTTGTTTTTTCTTGTAGAAGTGCTATTTTTGTTTGTAAAGTATAATGGTAGTTGTTGTATAGTACCATTTATTAAAATAAGATTCTGAATTGCTTGATAATGCTCGGATCAACGGTTTTTTGTCCGCAATATGTTTCTAAGCTACCCATTTATCACGTAATTTAAATTGCACCCATTGCTGTACGAAAATATTATATTTCAATATGTTCATGCTGTTTGAAGGCAATTCTGTAGATAACTGCCCCCTATACCAGTTAAAACATGCTGATAAAATAATGTAAAAAACTATCTAGTACGATTCTCCTTAGTACAAAATTCGGGAGGAGTTGTAAGAGGTCCAGGACTGTGAAAGATAATGAATACCAAAAGTTTTGCTGCAAATTTGCGCAATATATGTATAATATTTGCAAATTTTCGCAATATATGTAAATAATTTCTTATTTGTGCGATTGCGTACTTTGTCGGCTCGCAGGTAAAAAGCAGAAGAACAAAGGTCGCCACCGAATCTCTCCACTTATTCCATCTCCGCATACCTCCCTAGCCCAAAAAAAAGCTTTTGCTGCAGAATCATGATCCCTCATGTAAGAATGGCCAACACGGTTTTTTAAAACGACAAATGCGAAAGCTTTTCATTGAACTTTCAAAGCTCTAATATGGCATATATACGAAATTTAAATCAGATATAATTTGCGTGCCGTGCCTTATATTAATTTTGGAATTGTTTGTAATTAATGTATTTTAAGTATGTTTGTGTAAATATGATATTGGCGTTATATGCTTTTATTGTGATGTTAATGCTTGTTAAATATTGTAAAATTAAAAATGCAAAACCCCTAGACTTATTTTTTAAATATAATTGAGTTCCATTTCTTTTACAAAATTTCTCTTCAAAATTAATTGACTAGTTTAAAGATCATATTTGGTTCATGTTTTACTGTGGGTTGGCCTTATTTCAAAATTATGTTGATTTGAAAAGAATTAAAGTTTTGCTAGTTCAAGGTTTATTCTGGATATGTGAACATCTACAAAACTAATTTCACGCCTAATTTTACTACTAATTTATTTGTGCTGAAACTGAAAATCATAAATAAAAATTGGTAGACTAAAAAATATGGGTTTTCTTGACTACTCGTTAAATACCGGAGATGAAAAATATGATCTCATAGCATGTTATTTTCCACGACTTTAAATTAATTTATGCTAAATGATGATATCGTTTTTATAAGCTACACTTGTGCTGCGTACGTGCCTTAAAAGTATATTTTATTATATTTTAAACTTCAAGTTTTTACTTTTAGTTCTTCTAATTGCTTAATACCCTTGATACACTATACTTTCATTATGATGGCAACTTTCATTATTACTACGTATATATGATGCACGGACGGCGGAGCATAATCATTGTGGGTGGGGAGCACGCTAACAGATAGCCGTTAAATCTCAAAACGTAACCGGTCTATTGATTTACCAGTTATAGGGTCTGTTGAGTTATAGGGTTTTAAATTCTTGGGGCATGGGGTCATGCTCGACGAGCAATTTGGGAGGGGGTGCAGATAGACCCCTATGAGCCTAGTACGAGGACCACACGTGAACCCCGTATGAATTGCTCACTGGATCTTACGGCTTCCTCTTTCACGCCTCGTCATAAGGAATTCCCCATTTGGCCCTCTTGAGGAAAATACATTGCTCCCCGATCCCGAGTGGAAAAAGGAGGTCGTAAACTTTATATTTTTAAACGCAAGTGTCGTTTTAGTGATTAGTACATGTCCAACCCGGTAACCGAGCCAAAACCAGTCTATTGAATAAGCTAAATGATACCTTTTCCGGTCATCAACATAATCGCCTGAAATACAAAGCAATGCAACAACAAAAACGAAAGGTTTATTTCAGTTTAATTAAAGCTTAATTACCTCAGTTCAATAAAGTTCAGCTCAATCCACACAAGTGGCTTCACCGGCTGAAGTCCAGTTCATGTTCAGTTCTTTCTTGAAATTGTTGTTGCTTTTCTGCCAGAAGTCAGAAATGCAAATGCCCAATAATCACCACCAGTTGATTACTCTCTCTCTCGTTAAACTTCAATTCGAGTCCGGTTGGGCGAACTGAGGTTTGCTTATCCTCAGTTGAATATGTGGAAATTGTATGCGAAATGTGGTTTTTTAAAACTTAAGTTCACCAATTTGCTCGAACAGCCTGTGAACAGCAGTTAACAGTAGAACATGAACAGCTTTCCGCATTCGTAAGGCAGATAAATAAGGTTTGTCTACTAGGGCCACTATAAAAAAAATTATAAGGCATACCTCACTTCAGCATTGCTGACTACAGGGAAAGCCATCTTCCGGAATACCCCTCAGGAACCTACGACGAAATACATCTTTCGGCGTGCCCTGAGGCAATGCTCTTTTTGAATACTAGTCTGTTGGGGTCTTAATAGCTTTAATAAAATATATTTAGTTTTCGTATGAACCCACAATCATACGTCGCCAGCGACCAAGGTGGACCTGCAACACTTTGGGCTATTAGGTGTACATGAAATATTTAGGGTGTGGATCTCCTCACTCAAAGCGAAAGTGCGTGGGTACTTTTCCTTCCATCCCCACGCGCTCCGCCGCCCATGATATAACGAGTTGAATAGTTGAGTTGAATTTTCGACTCGCATCACAAATCACAAACAAAATACAGAAATGCTGCTGTCAACTAAATTCAACAACTTAACGACTGAACTCTCGGCTGTATACATAATTTCAACTTAACCCAGGTATCAGATTTGAGTCGAGATCAGTCGCCCCTAACTCAACTCAAGTCGTGTCTATACATGTAATAGAACTCGGATTTAACCTGAGCTCAACTCCTCTTATATATATTTTTTTTTTTTATGTGAAAGACTAGAGTCACAGGAAACGCCCTTTATACTGTGTCGACAGTCTATTTTCTTCATATACGTACTATTACCCCGTTTATGACTAGGTCCAACCCAGGTTCAATCTAGGTTCAAGCCAATTATAAACGGAGGTGAAGCTGAAACTGAATCCACTCAACTCAACTTAGCTCTCCTATCTGTGTTGAGTTGATATTTCGCCTCATATACGCGAATTGAGTTGAAATGTAATTGAATTGAAGTGACATTTGTTCTGTTTGTGTACCATTCGTGAAGTCTGTATTCGACGTAGCTTGGGCAGGAATATAAATTTACTAGCAAAAACCCGCGTGCATTGCAACGCCTTTCATTGAAAAAAGATTCTGTGTGCACAGTCCGCTGGAGGAACAAGGTATAATGAGAAAGAACAAATCTGCAAAAATTTATTTTGGATACTGGATACGTTACAACTTTTTAAAATTCGATGATGTAAAATTGTTTATTACGTGAACAGACACCTAGCCAAACATAATCAGAATCATCTGCACAGATTTTGCAGGGCGAAAGAAAGACGTCGGCCACCTCACCTCCAAATTGTTTTTTCCAGAAAAAGTGCCTAAATAGTAATCAATTTTGCAAATTTGGCACCTATTGTGCAGCACAAAAACGCACGTGGTGCCCTAGAAAAAATCTAATACCTATCTTATTGTATTAACACTGGAACTTTACGTTAGCGCTTTAAGCTTTTATACATTTCGAAATGTATGTTGTTTCCATATACTGGCTGGAGCAATAAAAACCCAACATTCAAAATTATGTTTTACTTTTTACTTCATTTTAAAATAAAAGCGTTTTTTTAGTGTTTTTAAACTATATTCTTATTTTATTTATATATCTCTATTATATATCTCTATTATATATCTTCCGCCATATTGCGGTGACCGCCATATTTGATTTAAAATGTCGTCACACAGCTTACTGACTTATACTCGTCATACCCATTCATTTGATACCCATACGAGGGCGTTGCAAAGAGAAAGATAAACCACCATTTTGTATTGGCCGTCATTTTGAATTTGGAATGACGCGACACAGATAATAGGGTGTTACTTGTCCGCCATTTTGTGTTGGCCGCCATTTGGAATTTGGAATGACGCCACACCACTAATTGTATTTTATTTGTCATACGGGTATCAAACCCATATCGGGGGCCGGAAACATAATTATAAAATTAGGCCGTCATCTTGAAACCGCCATCTTAATTGTTTTACAAAATGGCGGTTTTATGTGCAAAATTTAAAGTTGATAGGTTATATTTTCTACTTTTTATTCTATTATGCCTTCCACCTTCTTGCGTTGGCCGCCTTTTTGAATTTGGAATGATGCTAATTGTATTCTACTGGTAATACACTTTCATTTCATACTCATGTCAATTTACATTGTCACGCGAAATATGAATAAGGGCAAATTTGTGGTTAATCGGTTACATGAAAGTTGGTCAAAACGCAATTGTAAGAGATGTGGTACTAATAAATTAATTAATTTAAAAAAAAACCTAATTAAAATATCGGAAAACGGAAACCTTTAGTCACTATAGAGAAAATTATATTAAACAAACTTCTGTATTTAACCGAAAAACATGAACGCCCCGCCGCCTAAGCATAAATATATTTGTGAACAACCAAATGTAAAATGCAAATAAATTGGACTTCCGTACGAACTTTCAATAGACCCTTTCTTAAGCTTTTTTTGCTACAAAAAGCAACCTATGTCCTTCTCCAAGGTCTAATCTATCTCTGTAACAAATTTCATCAGAATCGGTTCAGCGGTTAAGGCGTGAAAGCGTAACAAAGAGATAGAGAGAGAGTTACTTTCGCATTTATAATATTAGTAAGGATTTGGTTCTGATTACCTTCCATTGGCTTAAAAACAAATATTTTTAAAAATGAGAGTTTCACCAAAAATTTTAGGTTATGTTTCGATGTTAGTTCAACACTATTTCAACCACAAAGTGAACCCAACTCGACGTCAAATGTGATGGTCGAGATTTCAACCCAACCCCGACTCAATTTTTCAACCTAGTCATAAACGATGTATTTATGATGGCAAAGGAAATGATGGGGGTGACATATTACACTTTACTTTCATTTGCATATGACATACCAAGTAAGCATATAATACCTGCGTGTTTTTGCTTTATTTATAAGTTATTTTAATATATTTTTAAAGTAGTAAAAAGAGCATCTTTACAAATTGTTGCTTAACTAACGTCAAATCTACATAATTATTATAATTTAGAATATAGTTTCTAGTTTTCCAACAGATGTCACTTAACCGAAATTACTGTTCAAATGAAAGTATTATACTTTTGTTTTGGATTTTCATTGTGAGGGGATTTTGCCCCCATAATCATTATGGTGGTTACTTTCTTTATGATGGTGTCAGGGCCGGCGTTTGATTTTTTTGCGCCCGGTTCAGTATGCTATATTGCGCCCCCATCAGTTGTCCATTTTTTGATCGCAGTGAAGGATAATGCAAAAACACAAACTCTCTGTGGAGTTCCTTTAATATATGAAAATGAAGGCACGGGAACACTTTTACTTTTTTTCGGTGTGTGCCCCGTCCAACTGCGCCCGGTGCAAATGCACCAATTGCACGTATGAAAGCGCCGCCCCTGCCTTTATCCAATTAGGATTAGCCTCGCGATCTAGCTTTTGTGCTAAGTTTGTTCCGTTTTAACTTCACAAAACTTTCCCGCTAATGCTGTTTAATGCTTCAGGATGTTTTTCGGTGTTAGCAGCATCCTTCCTACCTATTTCCAGCACAATCATGTACTCAGAAAATCTATAGTACTATGTACTCGAATCTTCATAATAGAGATCCCTATGTCGTTCTCCAAGCCTTCATATTTCAAGAGATAATAAGTGATCACTGCACTGCATGTATTAGTTTCCACTGTAAAGTCTTGCATAAAAAAAATCCACCTTCCTGGTCATAGAAGGCGCTTTCAATAACTTCAGAACAGAGGCAATCCAGGTTCTTCTCGCCAAATTAAGAATCCATAATAGTACGACTAGTAGGAATTTAAAATCAAGAACTATGGCTCCGGCTGGACAAGAAAGGATGAACGACAAAATCAGACGAACGAAATGGAATTGGAATGGCCACACCTTACGAAGGCAATGGAAAAAGGCACACACAATCTGTACAGTTCCTTTAATATATACAATGAAGGCATGGGAACACTTTTTAAATTGATTTCGAAATCTTAGTTTCTGAAATTGCGCCCGGTGCAAGTGCACCATTTGCACCTATGAAAGCACCGCCCCTGGATGGAGTATGTGCCAAGGGTATAAAAGTATTCAGAGGACAAAGTTCTAATTGGATTTTTTAGCTGATTTAGCCCAACTAGTTGCAGCTTTTCATAATTTTCTTCTTTGAGAAATTTTATAAATTGAAAAAAGTACTAGTTACAAGAAATTCAGCCAATATTTTCTGCTTGGGCTTTTCGTTATATATATAATTTACCAATAAATTACATAAACCCAAACAGAGAAAAGGTTCATTTACACAACTTAAACTTCATTCTTCTCACACCAAGTTATTCTGGAAACAATATTTAATATAAAAACAATTATGCCCATTTCAATAATGCCTTAAAATATGCCAACCACAATCGATAATTTTTGCACAAATACAATTTGCATATACATAATAAAAATTAAAACCTGAAAATTCCGACTGTTAATTAATTATTTAATTTGAGCTTTTAATTAAAATACATAAACCCTAAAGAGGAAAACCTTATACTATAAACAAAAAGTAGAAAAATATAAAATAAATGGACAGAAAAGAAATTTTGTAACAAATGAAAAGAGAAATATTTTTGTACAATTAAAATAATGCATTTTATATATAATTAAAGAAAACTCGCAAAATGTGATCGATTGAGTTCAAACGAGGTGAAAATTAAATGAAATTAAAATGTATGCTTAAAACAACTTCCCCTAAACCCCAAAACAGTCTCCACAATTAAAAAATAATATTTAAAAATTAAAATAAATAAAAAAGAAATATTTTGTGATAAATGTTGTTCATGTACACTGACATATCTATATGGCATAGATCACCTAGTAAATATTGTATATTGTATAAATATTGTATTTTTGATGTATCAAATAAATGACTTATGAAAGCCAACATTTTTTTTTTAATTATTATCAATGCGTTATTGTGAATTATATCCTCATGAAGTAGTATTTTATTATTATTATTATTTCAAGAGGCAGGAAGGCCTGATGGCACAACCGACCAAATTAAGCGCACACGGACCATGGATCCAAAAGGCGCTGAGACGTAAAAGTACTTAAATTGAGTCAGTGATGTCTAGAAATCTGAGAAGTTTAAAAAGAGGGCTATTATGGCTCTGACCGGGTTCTAGTAAGGATGAAAGTGCAGGATATTCACCGAAAAAGTTTGCAGTTTTTAGGCATTCAGTTAAAATATGTCTGACTGTGAGGAGTGGCGCATTAGGGCAACTATTGCAGGTCCGGGGAGAGGATTTAGTAAAAAGATGTCCATGAGAGAAAGATGTATGGCCGAGTCTGATCCTACAGAGCATCCGTGCCTTATGTCTAGGAAGATCTGGATTATAACGGGCAGGGGTTGGTGAGGACGTATGAAAATGTAAAAAGGACGAGGAAGTATTCCATCTTGAAAGTGCTTCCGTGTGAAGAGCGTTAGATGCATAAAGGCGAAAGCATGATTCTGATGGAGGTACAATAAGTGAGCGATTGTCGGAGATTGGGACATTTTTGGCCAAGCTATCCGCGGCTTCGTTACCTTTTATGCCAACATGTCCTGGAATCCAGCAGATTTTTATGTGACTGTTTTGTGACAGCAGGCACCGGATGGTAGACGGAAGATAGCATTTGTTGTTTCTATTTCTGATGGCCAGTACAGAAGATAAGGAGTCGGTGAAAATTAGGTGGTTGAGATGGGTGTTCTGTAGAATTTTGACTGCTTGGAAGATAGCGACAATTTCTGCAACTTGAGAGGAGGTGTGGTGGGCCAGAAGGCCTGATTGCAGCAAGGACACCTCTTGATTTATAACCTTTGCCACAGCGAAGGCAACCTTTTGGTCGGACTTACTGGCATCAGTGTATAGGGCTGTATGGTCGGGGAAACGTGCTAATATTTCTTGGTGAAGTTGGCGGTAAAAAGTGGAAGGAGTATCTTTCTTGTTGTGGGGCTCGGCTTCCGTGACAAAGTGGTCTGATAGGGGGTACCAAGGAGGCACCGTATGCCAAGGAACGAGCGGATGCTCGGGAATGGGAATATTGAGTTGGCCTATAAGCGAAATGCAATGTCGGAGTGCGGAAGGACTTGTAGAGTTGGTATTGATGTAATTGCGGAGTCGGTGGTACAGAGGTGCAGAAGGGTTTATGATGTGTTGTGAGAGCAGTTTGACTTGAACCTTACGGAATCTCACAGAAATATGGTTGACACCTGTTTCAACGAGTAAGGAGTCAATTGGGGTGGACCGAAAAGCACCAGTAGCTGATCTAAGGACATTGTTGATTGCGGTTTGAAGAGGTTGGAGAACGGTGGCGGAAGAGTTACCATATATTGACAGACAGTAACCAGCAGTGCCCAGGATAAGAGACTTACAGATGTGTAAGAGAGGGGCAATTGACAGGCCGTTTTTGCGAGAAGCTAAACATTTCACCAAATTGTTAATTTTGTTTATTTTGTTAATCACTGTCTTAATGTGCAGGTTCCACTTAAAGTTTTTCGAGAAAATTAGGCCTAAAATTTTTAATTGGTTAAGGGGGGTAATGCGGTAATCTTTGACTGAGATGGTGGGTACAGTGCAGTTCCGTTTTCTACAGACGTGAAGTAGATCTGCTTTGTCCTTTGAGAATATTGCTTGAGCAGAAGAAGCCCAGTTTAGTGCTGTTTTCAGTGCGACAGTTAGCTTTTTTGAAACTGATATGGGATTACCTGAGCTGAAAATCAGGAGGTTGTCAGCATAAAGATAAGAAGAAGTATTATTAATTTTATTTAAGCTGGAACAAAGGGAGATGGTGTATAAATTGAAAAGCGCACATGAAAGCGGAGAGCCTTGTGGAGTTCCATTCTGTAGTGGCATAACGGGTGAAAGGAAACCATTGACCCGTACTTGGATGGACCTGTGACTAAGGAAGTTGAGGATGAGGAATATGAAACTTTTATCAACTTTTAATTTTGCAAGTTGGTTAGCGAGGAAAGGGGCACTAAGTCGGTCGTAAGCCTTTGTCAGATCAAGGGACAGGATGGAAGTGTGCTTTCGTCGAGCGAGACTATCGCAGACGTCAGCGTCTAGAAGGTGAAGGAGAGTATGCGTGCCTTTCTGAGGAATATAAGCATGTTGGGACTTGGAGAAGAAGTTACACAAGATAGCATTTATTCTATTTGAGAGAATTTTTTCTAGAATTTTTGATAGGCACGAGATCAAGGATATGGGGCGGAAGTTACTGACGCATAAGGAAGTAGAAGCTTCCTTGGGAATAGGGACAAGAAGCGCGTGTTTCCAGGCGCGGGGGAAAGATTTTTGCAAAAGGATACCATTATATAGGTTGAGGAGACGGAATTGGAAAGAAGTGGGGGATTTCCTGATTAATTCGTACGAGATCTTATCGAGCCCGGGGGTTGTACCTTTGAAGGAATTTAGAGCATTTTTAAATTCGCTAAAGGTAATAAGGTGAGAAAGTGTGACGGCTGTGTCACCAGAGTATCGCTGCATATCAGAGGCTATATTTGCTTTACTTTGCCTGTGTTCAGTAGTAAAGTTACTGTCAGCTGAGTAGCTCGACCAAACGGTGGCAAACTCTTTGGCAATGTCGGAAGGGCTGGTAAAAACTATACCACCTGAATGCACATTCGATATTAGCCTGGTGGATGGACCAACGGAAACCGCACGTACTTTTGCCCAAGCCTCCTTAAGATTGGTGCGGACGTCTATGGAATTCACAAAGGAAAGCCATGAGTCCCTTTTAGCTTTTTTAATTGTTCTTTTTAAAATAGCTGAATCCAGACGAAACCTCAGAAAATTGGAGAGGGAAGGTTGACGACGACAAAGCTGCCAGGATCTGTTTTTTGTTTTTATTAAAGCAAGGATTTCGCGTGTCATCCAGTTGGGTTGTGATATGGATTTGGGATGACTAGCAGGAATGGAGACGGATGCAGCGCCACGGAGAATTTTACTGAGCTTAGCCGCTTCTTGATCGACATTTTTCGAGACAGGACAGGTTGACGACAGATTAGTAACTTTTGTGGAGAAAAGCTCCCATTTGGCTTTTTTCAAGAGGAAGTAGGAAACGTGCTTTGTGTCAGCGAGGGAGAGGCTCGAACGTATAATGATGGGAAAGTGGTCACTACCCTCAAGGCTGGCGTGAGTTGACCAGCTAAGCAATGGAGATAGGTTTGAGGTGCTAAAAGTAAGGTCTATGGATGTTAGGGTGTTGTGGGTGGATAGATGAGTGTAAGCACCGTTGTTTAGGAGGGCAATGGGCTGATTAATAGTCATGAAGTCTTCAATTATTTTACCTCTAGTATCCGTGGAAGGGCTGCCCCAATAAGGGCTGTGGGCGTTGAAATCACCACCCATAATAAAAGTGCTTGGCAGTTGATCGTAAAGATCTTGGAGGTCAGTTGGAGAGACTCTTTGATCAGTTTCTAAATAGACATTGGCAAAGGCCGTAGGGGGGCAAGAGTGGATAAGGACAGAGTTAGTCACAAGATTTGATCGTAGGGTTAGGTGAGTGTGGGATATGGATTTGTGGACAAGTATGGTAACGCCACTTTTTCTATTAGGATAGCTCTTATTGAAGTGATAGCAGTTATAGTGGCCAACGTGAGTTGGTCCTTCGCCAAGTAACAACTTGGTTTCTTGTAGCAGGACTATGTGCGGTTTGTAAAGATATAATAAGTTTTGAAGATAGGGAAGGTTATTGTAAAAGCCGCGAATATTCCATTGGACGCAAATAAGATTTTTTATCGAGATCATATTCAAAAGGAAGAAATGAAGAAAAAGCAAAAAAAGAAAATCTAAAGGTGAAGAGGTAAGAGCGAAGTACGGAAGCACTTAGGTGATACTTTCAAGTAGATTTTTTAGTGGGACTTTGGGGTTGATCTTGCGCTTTGTTTGTTGTTTTTTCTTTTGGCGTGGTATGGCTTTAGTAGGTGCGGAGGAGGCAGCGCAATCAGATTCAGATAGAGAAGAGGCAGTTTCCATTTTATGTGAGTCTATACCATTTTGAGAAGTTGAGTTTGTAGGAGAGATAGGAGACGTAGGTTCGACGAAATTAGAAAATGTGCTAGGAGCTTGGGTGTGGAGAGTTGTAAGCGAGTGAGAGTGGTTATTGGGTAAGATGGGTGAACTGTTGGCAGATTGAATTGTAGTCGGTGCGTTTTTAGAGTGAGTAACGGAGGGTTGAAAGGCGTTATGCGAGGATGCAGCAGGTTTCGTAGGGGCTTGAGGTAAAACAAGGGAAGCGGGTTTGCCAGTGGTAGTTGAAAGGGTGGAAGAGGGTTGAAGGTTGGATACAGTAGGTGTTGTAAGGGTGGCATTTGAAATAGCCGAAGAGTATGAAATATTGGGGTCAGTGGAGGTAAGCTTTAAATGCTCGAAGTAACGCTGTCTAGCTTCGTACCTGGAGCACTTGTATTTAGTTTGAATTTTGAGGACTTCCTTGGCTTCAATATATTTTGGGCAGTCATTTGCACCGGATGTGTGTGAGTCAACTTCACAATTAATGCAAAAGATTCTGGTGCAATCGCCTTGATGAGGAGGGTAGCCACATGAGGGGCATAATTCATTGCCAGAGCAGCGAACAGTGGTGTGCCCAATTCGTTGGCACTTGCGACAGCGCATAGGATTCGGGAAAAATTCCCTAACTTTTACCAGCTCGAACCCAATTTCAATCTTTTCAGGAAGTGTGAAGCGGTTGAAAGTAAGGAAAATTAGGCCGGAAGGGATATCTTTATCACCATCTTTCGTCGTATTTAGCAAGGCCGTCAATTATTTCTTTGGGGGAAAGATGAGCGATGGAGCGGCAGTAGATGGTACCTCTGGTTTGGTTTAGTTTTTCGTGGAACGTTATGTTCACTGGAATAGAACCTGGTAAAACCTTTGTCGCAGTAAATTTCTCAGCTATCTGTTGGTTATCACATAATAATAGCAGAGAACCGTCATGCAGCCATGAGTACTTAGAGTATTGTTTACTAATACCATCGACAGCCAACTTCAAAAGAAAAGCGTTTTCCTCTCTTAGAGTTTTGTTGGGCTTACACGATTGCAGTGTGATGAATTTTGCCGGGTTTGTGAGCTGTTGAGTGGGCAGAGGTTGGAAGTCAAAAAGCGTGGAGGGCGAAGCAAATGACGTAAGTTCACGTTTAGAACGTCTTTTTTTGGGAGTAGGCTGATGCAGGTCAGCCAAAGGGGCAAAACGGTTAGACCCTCCAGGGTCGGGGCCCATATTGGAGATTATACCCCAAAATAAGAAATTACAAAAAATTGAGAGAAAAAAAAACAATTAAAGCTAATTTAAATTAAAAAAAAAACTTAGCTGGGAAAATAAAGCAGAAAACCGCAATTAATTCTGAGCACTGACGCACAGTCAAGTAAATAGAAAAAAAACGACACAAACTGGTTTGTACACCGTTATCACTGCTCACTGATTTGAATAATCACTGCTCTGATCAAGAGCTCGCAAGCGACTGAGTATTTTATATAAGGAGGGGGAACTCATATAGTGAACACCGCGGGTAAGCTAAGCCTATTGTGTACCCACCCCACTAACGGAAAAGATCGCCAGTCCTCCGGGCGAAGGCCCTAGATGACCAGTCAGATACCCAACAAACCGCCTAAGGTCCGCCATGTTTAAGGTTATAACGTCCCTTAAGGCCCCCACACACGGTCAAATCGGATGTAACATCGAAGGGCGGATGTACAATCAAAACTATTGATTGTGGGCCGGTCGGCCGATTAAAATACGTTGCTCTTATGGGTTTAATGAAATTCTGGATGTACAACCAATTTGACCGTGTATAGAGGCCTTTAAGGACAAGGGCCCTGTTAGTTCTTCAGCCTGTGTAAGACCCCGTGCTCTCAAAAGGCTAGGTTCTGCCTCTTAACCCAATCCTCTATCACCGTCTTGAAGGAGGAAATGAGATGAGAGAGAAAGGTTCTGCGTTCTGAGCAAAGATTATCTATTACAATAACATCTTATAACGTCATAATAACGTCATCTTCATCAACGTCGTCAACGAATAACATCTTATAGATGTTGCACGCAACACGATAAGCACGCAACCTGCATTCTTGAAAAGGCCCACACTCTCGACGTTTTCGCTTATCTATTTTTGACCTTGGTACCTGTTCGCACTCAATCTGGCTACCCTGATACCAACTGGACCAACCGTTATCATGGCAATGATAACAGGGATAACAGCTTCAACGAGGGAAAGGCACTTGGATATTGGCAGTCAATGGAGAACAACGTCTTTTTTGCGGAACGAATTTTTAACATAATATGCGTACATAATAAAGTGCAACTAGTTAAGAAAATGAATTAAACCGATTGTAAACAAAACAAAGTTTCTGTGTTAAAGTGCATCTATTGAATAGACTGAATTAAAGCGATTGTTAACATAATAAATTTTCTGTTTTTTTAAATTATCAATCTACAGTCCAGCATCTTAACAGTACCGTTATTTAAACGACCTTGCCGGAATTGTAAGAAATAGATAGCGATAGAAAAGCCATTTGTAAGAAAAGGATGCAATATGATGAGGAACGAAGTGGAAATGAACACAATTATTACAGGGTGTGCATATAATTTAACGAAATTTTTTGGTTTAAAATTAAATTCTTAAATTCTCCTAAACCAATAATTTCTTCTTTGCTTTTATCAAAATATAAATTGGTTTTAAGGGTTTCGTCTAAGCAAATACAGTTTTTTGCCATGTTCGGTAAATTTGGAATTTTTAATTTTAACGAAGTGAACAAGCCTTCGTGGATACCGGGACCGGAGGGCCAGTTTTGAATGAATCTCAATAGAGTCCTTTTGGACGGAAGATTCATATTTTTTGCCAAAAAATGGTAGGCGGAAGGTGCTATAAAATATACACTTAAGCAAAATTTCTTAAAATTATTCGAATATCTCCAACCTTTAGGTGTATGTTGAAGATTTTTTACGTGGTTTTTAATTATACGTGCTAATTCACCAGGGGTCTGTTCAAGATTTCTGCTATAGCAGCTTTAGTAGCAGAATTTTTAAAATGTCAAATTACAGCAAAGCAAGAAAAAGCTGCTATGATATATCCCAGTCAGCCAGAAATGTATTTAAAATACATTTATAATGTCTTTCATATAATATGTAATACTTTGCAAGATATTACAAAACGTATTATTTTAGCATTACGAAAATAAAGACATTCTTCAGGCATCGATTGCCAGTGGTCTCGATGTCATAGCATTCACTGAAACCTGGCTCCATGTGGGCATACTCAAGGCTGAAGTTTTTCAGTCTAGTAATAACAAGTTTTTCATCTTCATACAAAATTTCCCCCCGGTTAGCTGTGTGCGTCCATATATGAACATCACTGTTGAGCAAAACTCAACGCATACTTCGTGAATTCAGTGAGACAAAGCCAGATTCTCTCTTTACGATAAAGTATGCAGAACAGAAAAGGAAAGAAAATTGAATCAGCTGTTTTCTTTCATAAATCAAAACAAACGAGCAAATATGCACCAATACATTAAGTTTATTCCTATATAAACTCAGAAAAGTTTATCTGTTTAGTTGTATGCAAACGCGTATAAAAATGTTGCATTCTCTCTCTGATGGCCCGACATCGTCTTTTGAAGAACTTTTGCATATAGCTGCTCGTCTTCTACTCATTAACTATATGAAGATGAAAGACTTGTTAATCTCTAGACTTTGGTTTTCGATTCCTCTTAAAATCTCCCTTTCTAAAATGAATCTCTTCATGCTGTGCTGTTATATCCCAACAGACATGTTAGGCCCAATTGTAGCGTATCAAAATTGCTACGAAAGCAAAATATTAAAAATGCCCTAAGCCCTAAATGAAATCTTAGTAAAACACAAAATTATTTCAAAGTAAACAAGTATGAACATTACAAAATTTATCGATAACAAATCAGACACGAATATTACAAAAAAAAAAAAATTTATTTTAATTAGACCTAACAATTAAAATACCCAATCACTTAAAAACCTGTAAGATTCGAACAGAGCGGAAGTTCGAATGCCGAGTCTTCGAAAAAGGCCGCGTGGCGAGAAAATAGAGAACCGATCCTTCTTCTCGTGCCAGCTTGCAAAGAGGATAGACCTATAGTGGAACAAAAAAAAAGTAAAATTTAGAAAAGTAAATTCCAGTAAAGTTTAAAACATTTAATATATATATATATAGTTACTCTAAATAAAAGTGTCAGAGTTTAAAAAAAAATATGAGTAGTACACTCATAATAAAAAAAAATGTACCTAATTATATAATGCTCCAGGGAAAAGGAGACATATGGAATTTAATAAAGGCTTAACCTGTTGGAGGAAGCAAATTAATCAACGCCATATGCAGACACCGCACAACTAACCACCGTGGGACTTCCAGATAAGAAAGATACATACTAATTTATATATATATAAAATAAAATAATAGAAAAGAGAAAAGAACCTTATTACAAGTTATGTTTATTCTGTTATATTTATTATATTACATATTTATATTTATATAATTCATTATCCATATTGGTCAAATTCATGCTTACATAGTCTTTAAGTTATTCCTCTTAATTAATGTATTATTTATTTAAATTGCATGTCTAGGAAAGATAATATTAGTTAGAAGGGCCCGGATTAAGTAGGGAAGCAAGTAAGTAGCATAAAGATGCTCATACCTTTAAGAAGTTGTGAATATTATAATAAATTACTAAGCATTTGCAATTTGCTATATGTGTAAGGCATTTGAGAAAAAGGATATGTTTTTTATTCCGCTCTCCGCAAACAAGTTTATTTAAAAAAAAAAAAAGAGAGGAAAGAAATATTACGACAGGGAATCTCGTATACAGATTTCGTCGCCTTCCATGGCCTACGAAGGGTTCCCGCCCGGGAAAAAGTAATAAACGTTAAATCTACGATATTAAAGGAAAATACGCGATAAAATTTGGGGGCTCGTCCGGGATTTTTTTTTCTTTTTATAATCAAACACGCGTAAATTCCCTGACTTCATATTTATGTGCCAACGACCAATATTTATATCTACCTATCTATCAATCTGTCATTCTTGGCCAAGCAAAATCGTAGTAAACCGTGCATTGCAGTGTGGGCTCCGGTGTCAGTGTCATCCAAATCTCCGTCTGTTGGGTCGAAGTTGCAAGCAAGTCCGATAGATCCGTGTACTTCGGAATGATTAAAAGTAGTGGTGTATAAAATAAGTGATTGGGTATTTACTTAAATTAGTAACAAATAAAGTGAAGGTAATGCTGGATGGAGTCAAGCTAAGTGCGCCAGGGCCTCAGATCGCGCCGTGGTCCAATTAATCCGTAGTGCTTGTAATTTTTTTATGAAGTAAACAAAGTGATGACAGGCAGGGCTGCTGCGGCAGATCCCGTAACACAAAGTGATATTAAATTTTGTAAATAGTGCAATCGATAGTCAACTTACTGGCGACATATTGTGATTCATTTATGATGCAAGCATGTAAGAATTTTTCAGATTTAATGTCAAATACCATTGAAAATAGAAAATAGTACCCATTTTAGTGTCTTTGAGTTAAATTTATGTTATTGTCAGGATTATCAACTCGATATCCATCCCTTTGTTCCAAAGTACTTGTGATCTTATTATTACACGTCGAAATTATAAGGTTTTCCTCAAAGTTTTTCTAAATTTAATAAATTTTGTGCTACTTTATAGTCTAAGCGCCCAGTGAGTTCATAGAGATTGTTTTATGGTCATGCCATCATGATAAGATCCTGTTTTAAGTATTCCTTTTAGGTACAAGAAGATTTCCTTTGTTTCTTTAATCCTGCTTCAGTTTATAGTTATTTCAACCGATCCTAATTTGACCATACCTTTTGTTTTGAAGGCAATATCATAGTTGAGGGCGATAACATGAGGAAGAGGCGATCGGAATTTAGATAAATAAAGTTTTGAATAGAAAGTATGGGTAACTTATGTAACTCACATGATAATGATAACGAGTGATGCGCAGTATAAGTGAAGGTTTATATTTTCTGATGGTGATTAATTTTGGCCGGTAAATAGGTAATGCCTATTATTTGCGTGGGATATTTACGTATAGCCAAGTGAAGTAGCATGACGTTTTAATATACTTCGCTCGAATTTTGTAGACATTTAAAATTTTGTTAGTTTATTTTAGACGAGTGTTGGCAGCTTTCATTGTGTTGAATTTTTTTATGTTCTAAATATCCGTAATAAAAGTTGGTGATCTTATTTAGTAATTTTCTAAAATCTTGTCGCCCGTGTTAACCCATTGGTTAATCACTAATTGATGATCGATTAATGTGTCAAACACATCCGGTTTAGTTCCGAAGAAGTTTAAACTGTTTCGATTTACAGTTTTGTGAGGTTCAATTGGTATCGGATACCTTTTATGATTAAATCAAGTTTCACTACAAAAGTTTCTTCTTGTAAACCGTGCTCTACAACAAATAATTTCCTTTAACCGCATCAATTTATTAGTGCTTTCGAATAGAGCTTATAATATACACACTGACTATAATCTAATACAAAATGTCAGATAACTGGCAAAAGATAAACTTGCGAAATTTTCATGTTAAGGAAATGTGAAGATACCAATCATTCATAATATTCAGCTTGCTTGTGACCTACACGAGACACGAGCTGAATACTAGTATTATTTAATATCAGTAAACTAGTGCTTAAGATTAATCGTACAAAATTTATGGTAGTGCTAAGTTTAAGTTCTCAATTCTGTGCGTAAAGAAATTTAATTGATAGAAAATGTCGAGATCAAGAGCAAGTTATACGTGGGATCGCGGTATTTTCCCCGCTCTACGAACAATTATGCATTTAATTGCCGCCACACATTATTGGTACGCGATTTACTACGATTTCAATCACGTTAAAATTCCGGTAGGTTCCAGGTTCCACGGAATGGGAAACTCTTTCGAAGGGAAATTCAAGTACCTGACTGTTTTAGATGCGTTTATCCGAGCAATTTACTTCACGATAAGTCTTTTAAATGCTTTTATCGGAACAAACGAAGTAGCACCAAAGAAAACGCCTACTATACGACAGTTAAAAGATTATTTGCTGGCAGCACTAGCATTTCCTGTAGCACTAAACGTTGGTATATCATTTTGGACAGTAATGGCTATAGACAGGGAGCTGGTCTTCCCAAAAGCGTTTGACGGATTCTTTCCCAGTTGGCTTAATCATGTTATGCACACAAATATAATGGTATTTATTGTGCTAGAGATGTTTATCTCCTTTAGACAATATCCTAAACGTAGTAAAGGATTACTAGACCTTCTATTGTTTATGGCAGGATATTTAGTTTGGCTTCCTAATATAAAACACGTTTCTGGTGTTTGGGTATATCCATTATTAGAAGCATTGGATCTTCCACAACGAATCGCCTTCTTTATTGTTAATTTAGGATTGGTAGTATTCTTGTATTTAACTGGTGAATCCCTTAACAATAAGATTTGGATAAAAGAACTAAAGCTTGCGCATCGTAAGACAAATTAAATTTAATTTAGCTACAAATTAATATATCAAAAAAAAATACGGTTAAGGTATTTAAAAAAAAACCAAAAAAAAAACAAAAACCAAAAACAAAAAAAACGATTCCATAGAACTTTAAAACAAAATTTTTTTGCACTTGCGTAGGGTATTTTTCATATGCAAACGATTTGTTTTTATTAAATTAAAATAAAGTTAGAATTCTTTGTAGCTTCAAGCAATTTTACTAAATGATAAACAAAACATTCATAATTAATTTGTTTTCCTATTGTTTAAAGTTGTTGCTTAGTTGTAGAATCCACGTGTATTTAAAGGGCATTTTTTAAGCGATTAGTAAATCTAAATCTCTCTATAAAATGTATTACGAGTCATTTTATTAAAATATATAATGAAGAGATTACCAAATTATACACACATATACAGTATATAAAAGAAACTAAGTACTTTCGGACAAATCCAAGGGATTCTCCGCGATGAATGCACAGTTTCTGAAAAGATTTCTGACCTGTGTTATAGATTGAAAGATAGGAATGGGGTGGATATTGGTAAATGGCACATAAAGGATCTTAAAAAGTAGTATTTATTAAATAATATATTTTTCAAGTTAATAATCCTTTTATAATCGTCATTCCAATAATTATAATTAAGAGCGGCAAGCGTAGAGCTCCCGACTCAACTCAAGTTATAAATCCCTTTAATCGTGTATTTCCATTGTTATTAAGAACGGCAAGCGTATAGCTCCCGACTCAGTTAATATACAAAAAAAAAAAAAAAAAAATTGTACTAACACGGATTCGCGAAGCACAATTTTTTTCCCCAGGTTCGGAGGAAATGTAGCGTATCAAAATTGCTACGAAAGCAAAATATTAAAAATGCCCTAAGCCCTAAATGAAATCTTAGTAAAACACAAAATTATTTCAAAGTAAACAAGTATGAACATTACAAAATTTATCGATAACAAATCAGACACGAATATTACAAAAAAAAAAAAATTTATTTTAATTAGACCTAACAATTAAAATACCCAATCACTTAAAAACCTGTAAGATTCGAACAGAGCGGAAGTTCGAATGCCGAGTCTTCGAAAAAGGCCGCGTGGCGAGAAAATAGAGAACCGATCCTTCTTCTCGTGCCAGCTTGCAAAGAGGATAGACCTATAGTGGAACAAAAAAAAAGTAAAATTTAGAAAAGTAAATTCCAGTAAAGTTTAAAACATTTAATATATATATATATAGTTACTCTAAATAAAAGTGTCAGAGTTTAAAAAAAAATATGAGTAGTACACTCATAATAAAAAAAAAATGTACCTAATTATATAATGCTCCAGGGAAAAGGAGACATATGGAATTTAATAAAGGCTTAACCTGTTGGAGGAAGCAAATTAATCAACGCCATATGCAGACACCGCACAACTAACCACCGTGGGACTTCCAGATAAGAAAGATACATACTAATTTATATATATATAAAATAAAATAATAGAAAAGAGAAAAGAACCTTATTACAAGTTATGTTTATTCTGTTATATTTATTATATTACATATTTATATTTATATAATTCATTATCCATATTGGTCAAATTCATGCTTACATAGTCTTTAAGTTATTCCTCTTAATTAATGTATTATTTATTTAAATTGCATGTCTAGGAAAGATAATATTAGTTAGAAGGGCCCGGATTAAGTAGGGAAGCAAGTAAGTAGCATAAAGATGCTCATACCTTTAAGAAGTTGTGAATATTATAATAAATTACTAAGCATTTGCAATTTGCTATATGTGTAAGGCATTTGAGAAAAAGGATATGTTTTTTATTCCGCTCTCCGCAAACAAGTTTATTTAAAAAAAAAAAAAAAGAGAGGAAAGAAATATTACGACAGGGAATCTCGTATACAGATTTCGTCGCCTTCCATGGCCTACGAAGGGTTCCCGCCCGGGAAAAAGTAATAAACGTTAAATCTACGATATTAAAGGAAAATACGCGATACAATCCCAATCCAAAAAAAGGTGAACCCAGCGACCCCTTAAACTACCGCCCAATAGCAATTACTTCTGTTCTCTCAAAAATCATGGAGACAATAATCAATAAAAAGCTGATGAAATATCTAGAATCCAACCAAATTATACACGACAGGCAATACGGCTTCAGATCTAAACGGTCTACTGGCGATCTGCTTGTGTGTTTAACCGAGCGTATCAACCAAAGCATTCACAGCTTTGGTGAGTCTAGCTTGGTTGCTCTAGATATATCAAAGGCTTTTGACACAGTATGGCACCCAGCTCTGTTGAATAAAGTCCAAGCTATTGGTATACACTTAGTTCTAAGGAACTGGATTAAGAGCTTTCTTTCAGGCCGTTCAATCAAGGTAGTATTGGATGGCGTCGAATCCAACCCCACGCCATTTCGGCCGGAGTTCCCCAGGGGTCAATTCTCTCACCCGCACTTTTTCTAATCTTCATTAATGATCTGCTCTCAATCCCCTCCAACCCACTTCACTGCTTCGCTGATGACGGTACTCTGAATTTCTCTTACTCCTTCGACAATATAAGACAAGCACGTGCCAGACCTTGTTTTTACCACCGTCAACTGATGTCGGCTTCGATCAACCGGGATATCGAATCGATTCTTCATTGGGGCGAAATGAACCGCGTCGAATTCAATGCTACAAAAACGAAGCACTGTCTGATCTCCAACAAAAATTGTACCGACCTTCCTCCTGTCTCGGTGGATGGAGAGAATCTAACGGCTGACTCAACTCTCAACATCCTAGGGGTAACTTTAACGGAGCATCTGCGATGAAACGATCACATATTCCAAATCGCCAAACAAGCCTCCCAATGCCTTGGATTTCTCAAGAGATGCAAGTTCCTCCTCCAGCCAGCCGCATTGGCTACAATATACAAATCCTACATTCGGCCGCGCCTCGAATACAACTCGCATATCTGGGCAGGCTCCCCAAAAACCACCTTGGCTTGTCTCGACAAGGTGCAAAATCGTGCCCTCAAACTCATTGGTGATGGCCCCTTTCGCGCCTCCATAGACACCTTGAGCCACCGTAGGAATGTAGCAGCCCTCTCCATACTTTATCGCTATTACCATAGCGACTGTTCCACCGAAATTCAGAACCTCCTGCCTGAACGGCAATACTTTTCCCGCAACACAAAAATAGCCCGCTCGGCTCACCCCCATACCCTTCAGCCCCCTCGTTCACGAACAATACGGTTTAGAAGTTCGTTTATGAATAGAACAACTCGACTGTGGAATAATCTCCCGCAGTCGGTATTTCCGAACTCTAACAACACCTTAGAGTTCAAACGTGAGGTTCATCGTCATTTTTTTCTACACCCTCCAGACCCCCTCTAACCTTTCCAATACTCCTCTATTCTTCAAACCAAGCTTACTACTAGACATTGCACCATGAACTGAACGACATGACGGACTGGTAGTACAAAGGGTTACACCTAAGCTTGGTTTTTTCATATATAAAAAAAAAAGACACACTTGACGATGGTTGACATCGGCTGAGAATCGGGGCCGGTGGAGAGAACAGTTGCGAGAGGCGAAGAAGAAGAAGCTTACAAGAGATGTATCTCTATAGTTTCCACAGTTGGATGTTGGAGTTTATCGTGTATTGGGCAGATAATGTTTTGTTCCCAATATTCAGGCATTTTTTCGTAATTCAGTAATAAATTATTCATGTATAGCTGCTGAAATTTTCCTCCATCCTGGATATTTGTTGTTTCTTAAGGATTGTATGGCACTGTCTATGGTGACATCGTTATGTTTTAGACGGGGTTCTGGTACATGCTCTCATTTGCGTTCAGTTTTCTTTACATCTTCGCTGCCTGTGACTATAGCCGAGCCTTTTTATAAGTTGGTTATTATGAGACGAATCAAGCTTGGAACAAAGAACCCAGACTACAGAACACAGTATGTGGATTGGTTGTCTGTCGCAGAAAAAAGTCCTTCCACGACATTTATAGAAACCGATCAAACATGTGCTGTCAACACAATTATAGATATTACTTTACAAAACTCAAATAAAAGATTCTGAAAGATTGAAGACACCATATCCACCTACAATCGGTAAACATTACGCTATACAAATTTAATCGCGTTTGTTTGAGCTCTTACAATGAAAATTACCAAGAGACCAAAATTTCCTCTACAATGTACCCCACCCAAAAAATTCGAAATATTTTACACATAATCCTTTAATTCAAAACGCAACTCCTTACAAGGACATCCTTTCAACCAAGTGTTGGAGGATCGGATGGTTCGAGCCATTTCCATTCCGACCAGTCAACACATCCGAGTACATCTTCCGAGTCCATGAATCCTTTGCTAGTGGGGCACTGTAATTCAACAGCTTCACCCTTTTCTGCGCAGAGCCAATATTTAGTAGGATCGAAGTTGTTCCTCCATGGTCGTTCTATCTCATCATCTAGGGTACATGTTGGACGTCCATTATGTCCAACTGTATAGTCTGCGAGTGCTGCAGCAGCAATACAGAGCAGTAATGCGATGATGGTAACTGTAAAAATTATTATTTAAGGAAGGTTTGTTATTTTACAAATAAAAACTTCTTTTCTCTTACTTGACTTCATGTTCGTTATACTAGCTCGAAATTCGACTGGTGAATATTACATAATTCGCATCGGCTTTTATTCTAAACTCTTTTAAAACGTGAATGTTCTTATCGTTTCTTATCGAACTGCCTGAGCATGTTCGAGATTGATTGAGTTAAGAACAAGCTTCGCACTAGAAGTGATTACTTTTGAGCTTGAGACTAATTAAAGAAACTTGTAAAAAATGAAATCATTGTTTTAATCTTAATAATACTCGTAACAAGAATTCAATCAAAGATTTCTTATAGTTCTTTAAGTTAGTTTATGTATTTGCTTAGGTTTTGGATTTTAGTTTAGTCTTTAATCCAACCAACTATTTTTCAAAACAATTAGTACTTGAATAGCATACCCAACACTTCGTAGTTAACGCATAGTATTCAATTTTATTTAATTATTTTGCTAATAGTAAACACATTTAAAAATCTTGTTAAAAAGGGAAAGTATCAACTTCTTCATTATTAATACATACTAGTAAAATTAAACGAAATTCGTAAGTTAAACGGTTAGTTAAAATTACAATGAAGACGAAATTTTTGCGAACTTAATATGTGGTGACAGTAGAAATGTGCTAAAATTTAATAGTTTAAATTATACTTAAAATACATATGTATAGACATAATGCAAATGATATGATGGAAGATGTTGGTTATGTTCTGTATATACTTCAATAAGTGCCTTCCCATTGCCTGGTGAACAACGATTTCACATACAAAAAAAAAATGAGTGTTCTTAAGACCACATTTTAGAAGTGAAACTTTTGTGCTCAACAGCTAGTAATAGCCGTGTTCCTTTTCTACTCTTAAGTACTCCGGAGTAAAACTTAAAAGGAACACAATTTATTTTTTGTTTTGGGTAACGTTTTGAACTTTCCTTTAAATAAAAGCGCGTTCATTTATTGTAAATATAATATGGGTACTTAATACAAAAATACTTAATTACAAAAATAAAAATTAAAAACCGCACATTAAAATTCTTGATTCTTTTTATAACACCGAAAACTGTCAGTTCGTCACAATTCAATGAAAATCCATCTATCGGCTTTTTAGTAAGTGAAATACACCTCTGTAAGGGTAGGTGTAGTTGGGAGCTAACACGGCTAATATTATCTATTGCAGTACAGGGTGTTCCGTTACTCATGGTACAAAGGAAAATGGCATATAGTACATAAAAAATTATCGCAAAAAAACAGTAAAGGGGTCGTATCTAAATCTGTAAAAGTCAAGTGGTGAACCCACCAACATCCAGAGTTATAAAATATCTAATAAGGTGACAAAAATACAGGGTAATATGTAAACCTCTAACAAAAAAACTTCAAAACGCCATATCTCGAAAACGAAAAGAGGTACCCCCCCCCCCCTTTTACTTTTTTTTGCGATAATTTTTTATGTACTATCTGCCATTTTCCTTTGTACCGTGAGTAACGGAACACCCTGTATAGTGGAAAGTCCTCGTATAAGTACGCTTTGAGAAAAGCCAGGGCAACGACAGATGCACGAAGTATAGTGACGAGTCTACTGACGGACCTGATATTTATGAATTCCTATTTACATTAAAACCCAAAAACCAAGAAAAGGTTTTATAATAACTGAAATATTTTTGATTGAAAATGATTTAAAAATCGCGTAAAAACTGCATCAAGGTTCCATATGTCGCGGTACTTTTGTCTGTTTAGACGCTTCTCTCCCAAGGAACGTCCTCGCGTACTTTCTGGATGAAAATAGAAGTGGGGTAGTACCTTCGGAGGAGGTGCCATTTCTGATGAAAAATTAATATTGCAATCGTCACTCAAAATCTTGGATATATCGTTGAAGTGAAATTTTATGCGGCGATGCATAAATAACCACTATAAAATTTATTTCTTCACTTTCTGTCGTGTATTTGTTATCTGCGGTAAGACTTATGGGATGCCACAGAATTGTTGAAAGCCGATTCAAGCCTCATAGCAGATGCGCTTCAGACAATCCTGGAAATTGCATGGAACACCTGTACCTTTCCGGAGGATTGGACGGAAGGTATCATAGTCAAAATACCAAAAAAGGGGGACCTAACAATATGCGACAACTGGAGAGGCATCTGTTTACTATCTACAGTGGGCAAAATTTTGTCCCATATATTACTATCTAGGATAAGTGAGGCAGTAGACCGAACGCTTAGGAGGCAGCAGGCCGGATTCAGGAAGGGCCGCTCATGTATTGATCATATCAACACCTTACGAATAATTGTGGAGCAGTCTACTGAATTCCGATCCCCCCTTTACTTTGCTTTCGTAGATTATGAGAAAGCGTTCGACTCGGTCAATAGGAGCTTTATATGACAGGCACTACGGCGACGGGGACTGCCTGATAAAATAATAGAATTGATAAAAGCCCTATATAACAATTCCAAATGCAGAGTTATCCATAATGGAAAATTATCCGACAGCTTCGAGGTGAGCTCAGGAGTACGACAAGGATGCCTACTCTCGCCTTTACTATTTCTTATAGTAATAAATGACATCCTTGTCGGCGCTCTAGATAGTAGAACAGGCGGCATACAATGGGGTTTGTTAGACCGCCTTAAGGATCTCGACTACGCAGATGATATCTGTTTGCTGGCCCACAGACACCAGGACCTCAAAAACATGATTAACTATTTGCCAACAGAAAGTAGTCCAGTAGGCTTAAGGCTAAATCCAACTAAAACTAAAGAAATGCGGATAAATGCAAACACCATTGAACGGACTGCGCTGAATAACCGTGACGTGGAACTGGTCGATAAATTCTGCTACCTCGGTAGTATTATTACCGAAAATGGCGGTGCAGAAGAAGATGTCAGTTCCAGAATAAATAAAGCACGAGGCGCATATGCATGCCTGTTCCGCATATGGACATCAACGGAGATCTCAACTAACACCAAATTGCGGCTGTTCAACTCCAACGTGAAGGCAGTACTTTTGTACGGTTGCGAAACATGGAAAGTCACCCAACTCATCACAGGGCGCCTACAAGTCTTCGTCAACAGATGCCTACGTCGTATCCTAAAAATCCGCTGGCAGGATAGAATTTCAAACGAAGAACTATGGCGCCGTGCCGGCCAAGAAAGGATAGACGACCAAATCAGACGAAGGAAATGGAATTGGGTTGGCCACACCTTGCGACGCGAAAATGAAAATCTAGCCAAACAGGCCCTCGACTGGAATCCGCAAGGATCCCGTCGAGTCGAAGACCTAGGACAACATGGAGGAGAACCCTATTAGCAGAAGCCGCAACAACTGGGAGATCCTGGTCGGAGCTGAGAGCTGTCGCGCAAAACAGAGTCCGCTGGAGCGCAACTGTTTCCGCCCTATGTCCCATGAGGGATTAAAGGAGCACAATGATGACTGGATGACATCGGCTCCGAAGCGGGAGCGATGGAGAGAACAGTTATGCCGGATTCATCGTTGCGGATGAGTCGCGTCGCACAAATTTCCCAAAAAGAGAGTCAGCTGAACTTCGATTCATTGTTGTAGTCATAGTGTGCCGCACATTTTGTATGATTTGACAGTTTTTCAGACAATTTTCATCAAAAACATATGATTTTTTTGACAATTTTTAAAATCCGCCGCACAAAAGTTGAAGTTGGTTCAACTTTTTTTGAGAGAGAAAAAAAAATCCCAAAAATTTCCCAAAATTGAGAAAGGTACAATTTTTCATACAAAAAGTATGCGCGCAATAAGTGCGGCGCGAATCACCCGCAACGATGAATCCGGCATTAGGAGAGGCCAGGTCCGGATCCCGCTTGCAGATCCGTTAAAGAAGAAGATCTGCCTACACACATTTCATGGTGATTTATCATGACATATCGTTTTTGGTATGTCTGGATGAAATGTTAAAACTTTAGCGAAGTTCTCATCATATTCTTCATTTTTCATCCAAAGTTTCTGATAAAGTACTACATACATTTTTGTTACAACTTAGTCATGAAACTCTTGCACGTTCGCATACACACTTTATTGATTTAGCGAAAGTATTGATAATCCTGGTTTATTAAACTCGAGTAAAAATAATTTTGTTGGCTAATTTTCTTAAAAACATACACGCGAATAGCGAACAAGTGTGCATGCCACACGGGTATACACGCTCCCGCCACAGGCATGCATGCTACCGCCACAGGCCGCTGAATATTTATAATTGCATCTACATCGACATAGATGCATCGACAATGATGCTTGACCTACGCGATCGAACGAGAGCCAGTCTACTTGAGTATGCTATTGGCGCCCTTTTATGGCCACCTAGCCAATTGCCTGTTTTCTTCGTCCCACGTTTACTTTTAACTGATAAAACCGAATTTGAATCATAAAGTTGAAAAAACATTTAGTATTATCCCTTATCATAAAATTTGGATTGCTTTGTTATAAATCAACCACTTTTGAAAATAAAAATTGCATTGGCGTGAAGTCCGTCTTTGGCGTTAGTTTTATCTTCGATGTTTTTGCTTGCACAGGAATAAAAAATTATTTTGTTCTGATTTTTTTTTTTTTTTTTTTTATTAAAAAAACCAAGCTTAGGTGTAACCCTTTATACTACCAGTCCGTCATGTCGTTCAGTTCATGGTGCAATGTCTAGTAGTAAGCTTGGTTTGAAGAATAGAAGAGAATACGAAAGGTTAGAGGGGGTCTGGAGGGTGTAGAAGAAAATGACGATGAATCTCACGTTTGAACTCTAAGGTGTTGTACGAGTTCGGAAATACCGACTGCGGGAGATTATTCCACAGTCGAGTTGTTCTATTCATAAACGAACTTCTAAACCCTATTGTACGTGAACGGGGGGGGGCTGAAGGGTATGGGGGTGAGCCGAGCGGGCTAGTCTTGTGTTGCGGGAAAAGTATTTCCGTGCAGGCAGGAGGTCCTGAATTTCAGTGGAACAGGCGAGTAACCATGGCGAGTAATAGCGATAAAATATGGAGAGGGCTGCTACATTCCTACGGTGGCTTAAGGTGTCTATGGAGGCGCGAAAGGGGCCATCACCAATGAGTTTGAGGGCACGATTTTGCACCTTGTCGAGACAAGCCAAGGTGGTTTATGGGGCGCCTGCCCAGATATGCGAGTTGTATTCGAGGCGCGGCCGAATGTAGGATTGTATGTAAATATTGTAGCCAATGCAGCTGGCTGGAGGAGGAACTTGCATCTCTTGAGAAATCCAAGGCATTGGGAGGCTTGTTTGGCGATTTGGAATATGTGATCATTCCATCGCAGATGCTCCGTTAAAGTTACCCTAGGATGTTGAGAGTTGAGTCAGCCGTTAGATCTTCTTTATCCACTGAGATAGGAGGAAGGTCGGTACATTTTTTGTTAGAGATCAGACAGTGCTGGGTTTTTGTGGCATTGAATTCGACGCGGTTCATTTCGCCCCAATGAAGAATCGATTCGATATCCTGGTTGATCGAAGTCGACATCAGTTGACGGTGGTAAAGACAAGATCTGGCACGTGCTTGTCTTATATTGTCGAAGGAGTAAGATAAATTCAGAGTACCGTCAACAGCGAAGCAGTGAAGTGGTTTGGAGGGGATTGAGAGCAGATCATTAATGAAGATTAGAAAAAGTGCGGGTGTGAGAATTGACCCCTGGGAAACTGCGGCCGAAATGGCGTGGGGGTTGGATTCGACGCCATCCAATACTACCTTGATTGAACGGCCTGAAAGAAAGCTCTTAATCCAATTCCTTAGAACTAAGTGTATACCAATAGCTTGGACTTTATTCAACAGAGCTGGGTGCCATACTGTGTCAAAAGCCTTTGATATATCTAGAGCAACCAGGCTAGACTCACCAAAGCTGTGAATGCTTTGGTTGATACGCGCGGCTAAACACAAAAGCAGATCGCCAGTAGACCGTTTAGATCTGAAGCCGTATTGCCTGTCGTGTATAATTTGGTTGGATTCTAGATATTTATTGATTATTGTCAGCTTTTTATTGATTATTGTCTCCATGATTTTTGAGAGAACAGAAGTAATTGCTTTTGGGCGGTAGTTTAAGGGGTCGCTGGGTTCACCTTTTTTTGGGATTGGCTGAACATGAGTTAGTTTCCAAGAGTCGGGATACACTCCGGAGAAGTAAGACAGGGCAAAGAGTTTGCGCAAAGGTTTAGCCAAAGGTGAGGCACATTTTTTAAGTACCATAGGGGGGATTTTGTCGGGACCAGTGGATTTATTGGTGTCGAGTTATTTGAGACACCTAAACACCTCGCGAGTCCTGAAGTGAACTCCGTCCATTGAGTGGGTGGTATTCTCGAGAGTGGGGGGTGACATAGCAGCATCAAAGAAGAATTTACGGCGAACAGAGAAGCTAATAGGTCGGCCTTGGGTTTGCTTTCTGTTATCACTTCCTTGTTGTGAATAAAAGGAGGTGTTGAGGAGGAAGTAAAATTCTTCTTGATGGCGGTTACCAAGGACCAGCAGTTTTTGCTGCCTATAGTGGAGTTAAGGATCTTACTTCTCAATCTATCATCAAATGATGATTTGACTTTCCTGATGATGGAGTTACAGGAGTTTCTCAGTTTCTCAGTTACATATCTATAAATGAGAATTTCACACAAAGATTTGAGGTTATGTTTTGATTTCAGTTCAACTCTATTTCAACACAAAGTGAACTCAACTCGACATTATATACGGTGGTCGAAAATTCAACTCAACCTCTCCTCAACTTTTCCACTTAGTCGTAAACGGGATAATTATAGATATCTTTGCCGTAAGTTTCTCCCAAGTTTCTGTTCTGTCCGAGCTTTATCGTAGGTTTCATATTAAGAACTTAATGACAGAAAGGGTTGCTAGCCCTTCGCTGGTAGCCGTATATATAGTTGGCTATCGATTCGATATGAAGGTTGGATTTTAACTCGTCAGAAAACACATTCGTTAATTTTTTTTAAATGGCTGTCCGGGGAAAATACTCAATTTCACCCAAATGTCCGCGGTTTTTTTAGGTTTGTCCGGCCTCCGCAATTTAGGCGATGACAGCCCTACTTTCAGTCCATTTTCAGTCTTATATTTACATCCGGGATCTCTTAGATGGCGGTAATGCCAGCTTTATATTTTGACAAGGAATCGACTCATCCGAGATTCACCCGGGTCTTCATTCTAAAGCCCGCTACACACTATCGTCGTTTTACTCCGCGTTCGTCGAACAGCGTTGTCCGAACGACGAACGACGTACGCCTCTATTCTATACACATTACTCGTCGTTTAGTTCGCATAGTGTCATGGACGAAGATACTTTGTTAGCAGTAGCGGCGGTTCTTGCGGCGAAAAATTGGAGGAAAAAAAACCGTGTTTGGTGCAAACCCTGGTTATTAAAAAGAAGTGAATTTTCGCATGTGAACCTTTTAAATGAGCTGTTGTTAGAGCCTAATGATTGGAGAAATTATTTAAGAATGAATGAAGACTGCTATAAAGAACTTTTAAATATGGTTACGCCTTTTATTCAAAAGCAGGATACCAAACTGAGAAAATCTATTTCTCCACACAACGACTTTCAGCCACTCTGCGCTTTCTTGCAACAGGAAGAAGCTACAGTGACCTAAAGTTTTCTGTTGTTATTTCTCCGCAAGCGTTAAGTTATATTATTCCAGAAACATGTGTTGCTATAATGAAAACACTAAGTGATTATATAAAGGTAAGTGAAACAAATTTCGTATAGTAAAACAAAAGCAGTTATTTTATTCAGTTAAGTATAAGTAAAGCTATTAATAATAGCTATTCGCTACAAGTAAAGTTTTCAATGAAATTTTGAACATTCGTATTCTGTATTTGAGGTTCTGTAGCATTACTTATTATGACAGAAGAGCTAGTGGTTATATTTCCTAACTCAGCTTCATACAAAATATCCATAATCAGTTTTTCAGTTACTGTTTTTATGATACCGGGAAGTTTTTTCAACTTCATTGCAATATTTTTGCCTATAATATCAAATTCTCCATCTGGTTTTTCTGCATTAAGCCTTTTATGGACTTGCAGCAAAACAGCATCATGCAATGTCTGCTGTGTTGTTCGTTTTGAAGCTCGACGTGAACTTCCACCAGAACTTGATGAAGCTGGTGTAGATGTTCTAACTGATTCAAGGAGCGAAACTTCCTCTGGTTCAGGAGTGGATAATATTTCGGTAAAAGTAGAATTACTGTCCACATTTCCTAAAAGTTCTTTCAAACTGAAATTGTCGTCCTCTAAATTGACCTGAAAATATAAATAGTTTTATAAAGATAATGTATACTATAGTTTTTTTTTTCAGTTTCCTACAACAGAGCCTGAATGGAGTAACATTGCAAACGGATTTTATAATAGGTGGAATTTTCCTAATTGCTTAGGAGCAGTAGACGGGAAACATGTGCGTATTACTCCACCCAAAGGAAGGGGCTCATATTTCTATAATTACAAAGGCTATCACAGTCTTGTATTACTTGGCATTTGCAGTGCTAATTATGAATTTATTTATTGTGATTTTGGAACAAATGGACGAATATCTGATGGAGGTGTTATTGAAAACGGCATATTTTATGAAAAACTAAAAGAACATTCTTTGAACATACCACCTGCAAGAGCTCCTGCAAACAGTAATGTAGCGCTTCCTTATGTATTTGTGGGAGACGACGCTTTCTCTCTTAGAAATGATTTTTTAAAACCATTTCCACAACAAGGAATGACGCGTGAAAGGCGAATTTTCAATTATCGGTTATCGCGAGCCCGCCGTGTCATAGAAAATACATTTGGAATACTAGCAAATCGTTTTAGAATTTTTCATTCAGCTATAAATTTAGAATTGAAAAATATTGACAAAGTTGCATTAGCATGTTGCTATCTCCACAATTATTTACAGAAAAAATCTTCTGAAAATTATACTACACCATGATGTGGAAAATTTTGAAACTGGAGAAATTACTCTTGGTTTAAGACCAGAAGACCTAATAGGCATTTTAGTAATGAAGCAAAAAAAGTTCAAGAAGATTATTCAAAATATTTTAATAATGAGGGAGCTGTTCCCTGGCAGAACAAATTTATATAATTTTATATGTAATGCCCTTTGCTTCTATGTTTTACAATAACGGAGAATTAAGGAAAGCAATTAAGTTTTGTAAAGAGAATTGAAATAAATAAGTTTGAAATATAAACGTTGTATTAATATGTATTACATCTTTTGGTTTTTCATAGCATTAAAACCTCCTTTAATATTAATCACCTTTTGTCAAACGTCCTATATTATAAAATATCTGTAATGATTCCACATACTTACCTCTGGCTCGGTATTTTGTTCTAATAAAGTATTGCTGCTTTTTCTAGGTAGTTCGTGATCTTTCAAAAACATCAAGTCATTAAAGTACCATAATTTTGGTTTGTACACGCTGTCGGTACCTGCTCCCGATTTTTTGAATTTTTCCACTTTTTTGTATTCATTCCGAAAATTTTTCCGTAAGGAGTCTATTTTTTTTTACCACCGTGTCTTTTGTTGCCTCGTCAGTTATCTCCTTCATCTTTTTCACTAACACTTCATAAGCTTTACTTCTTTCGTCGCGATTGCTATAGTTACTACTTTTTATTTTCCACAAACACGGTAAATTTTTATAAAGTTCAATAAATTCCAACAAAAATTCTCGAGAGCAATATCTAAGATCCGCCATCGTTTGAAATGTTTTAGCAGAACAAGTGCACACTTCACTGTCTAACGACGAACGCCGCCAACTGTGTTTTCATCCACACTATCGTCGTACAGCGTACAGCGTACAGCGAACGGAGAAAAATCAAAATGGATTTGATTTTTCACTGTGGCGAAAAACGCCGCTGCGTTGTCATCCACACTGCAAATTTCTATCGTCGTTCGTCGTACGAACAAAGCCGTTCGACGTACGCGGAGAAAAACGACGATAGTGTGTAGCGGGCTTAAAGAACCCAGAAATCTCAAAGGAATGTAAAATGAGAATACATAAAACATTGATCTGTTACTGACCTGGGATATTGACCAAATATGCCAATTGTCAGCTCCAAATTTTCGAAATGAAAATCCTACCTGGACCTGTGTGGGTTAACTAAAACGAATGGCATATTAGATTGAAAGAAGAATTTCTAAAGAAAAAACAACATTGTTACTCCAACAAGAAAAGGTAACGTAAGACGACGTAAGAGATATTGGCAAATGGATGACTGTCTAACATACTTTCTGTTAACAAACTGGAGAAAAGTAGCAAGACCCATAGAGACAACTAGAAGAAGAAGAAGCCTCAAGATGCCAGAGAAGAAAGGACAGCAGCGCCATTTAAGGAGGAATTTTTTTACAAATACATGAATGTAGCGGATCCAGCAACTTGATAATCTCGTTAAATCTCACAAACTGTACGGTAATGTTGAATACTTCAAAAATTGATAGAGAATTTTTTTATTTTATTGCATTTATTTTTAGTTCAGATAAAAGTTAACATTCATAACATTTTTAATGCCAAATTAACCCAAAGTTGGAGGATCAGATGGTGGAGTCCATTCCCACTCAGACCAATCAAAACATCCGAACTTTTCGTCTGTGTCCATGAATCCTTTATTAGAGGGGCACAACATTTCAACAGCTGGACTTCCTTTTTCAACACAAAGCCAGTACCTAGTAGGATCAAAATTATTCCTCCATGGTTTCTCTAGCTCCTTATCTTCGGTGCAAGTCGGACGGCCATTGTGTCCTTCAGTATAGTCAGCAAATGCTGCCGCAACAACACACAACAGAAGAGCAATGATGGTAACTGAAAGGATTATTAATTACGTAAGGATTACTGTAGTAAACAAATATTTCTCTTACTTGACTTCATTTTCGATACAGACTGAAATTTTGACTGGTGAATAAGTGGAAAATCGTCACACTTTATATATGCACATGCTGCTAAAACGCGCACTTCCTTATCATATTATCTTTTTATCTGATCATGTTCTATAATTAATTGAATTAATTATCAGCATATTGAAGGTTACTGAAAATCTGATTAGTTTCAAGCTACATACTAATTTCTATTTAGAGTATCCAGCAATGAGATCATCTAAGAATCTAGAATTTAATGCTTATCTAACGAACAGAAATTTGATAAAGCTAGCAATTTGTCAACATTCGCAATTGATTGATTAAAATCAAAGACTTGAATTTAAAATCGCCCCAAAGTTAGCTTCGCAACCGCTGATTTTTGATTTGGTTGTTATGAGCATAAGGAACGACACATGACGGCAAAAGGACGAAAGAGATGCACCCTTAGGTAACGTAATGGTGTTGTTTACTAACTGCAACTAAGATTGATGATGCCGAACTGGATGCATCGATGATAAGCAGCTCAATAAATATATTTTGCTACACTCGGAACTATGCACACAGATTGTGCTGAAGCAAGTCCTGATTTATTATTCTTTCTGTGGACTTTATTGTTTATACGACCAAGGAATTGGAGAATATTGTTTGTGATGCCTAAGACAAGTTACTTAGACAAGTTTCGGAATGGAACTATAAAAATCAACTGAAGGTCGTTTAAAGTTTCAGCTGGATGTTTTCAAGGAAAAACTTGAAGTGGACGATTTATTTCCAATATAAGAAAAAATTAGGGAGCGCTTAGTATGCCTTAAAGAGGTGTCCCAGCGCATCTCGGAAGCGTGAATACTTAAAGGCAAAATTAAATTTGAGCAATATCGCCTCTACTGCGGCAGTGGAGATGTGCATGAAAGAGACGCGTCAGATAAAGCTAAGTACAGCGATGTAGTGCGACCCTTTTAAAATCACCCAATAATCAGAGGAGTACAGAACATGTGCTTAAAGAGCATAGGTCGCAAAGACGGAGAGTTGGTTTTGGTAAGGTACTGGGTCCAAAGGCACCGCGGTCACTTGCTTGGACTATTGTACTGCTTACACTTGAATGTTCGAGACGGGTCTTGTCGAACAGCAAGACCCTGCCCTCGCCATCGCTCACAGAGAACATGAATTGCAGACTCATCCTCCTCAAGGCAAAGCCGAAGGTCCTTTGCCCTTCTTATCCTCCATATACCTTAATTTAAGGCGCAGTATTCGATAGCCTAACCAACAAGTATTTGCGATTCCATCCTGACTGAGGTGGACAAAAGTCTCAAAGGCGATTGCCGCCTTATTTTGTAGGTGTAAGGGTGTAATGAAGACAATGCATGGAGAATACGCTATGTTCCGTAGCGTATGGCTCTTGTCGGGACCCGTCGTGTCTCAATTCAATGTCCGAGGAAACACCCATTAACCCTGAGTTGAACGATGGTAACACCGACCACCTTTCATTATTCTCTTCTGAGATGACTACAGATGAAGATGGCAATATGAAAGAAGTGGAAATAGAAGAGTTAGAGAGATAATCAATAAAATTATTTCATAACCTGTAACCTATAGACTAGGCCTACTGGGGATACCATGCAAAAAGGCTGCTTGAATTCTACTTCCTAGGTGGTGAGGAAAAGAATGCAGCGCGATGCTCGAGTTTTCTCAGCCCCATATCTCGAAAACTATTGATTCTACGTAAATTCTGTACAAGACAGTTTTATGCAGATTTGTCTAATGAACAAAGTTTACTCAACCAAAATTTGCGTAAAGCCGATAATTTACGAGATATTTGCGAAAAACTGATTTTTGTGACCTTTGACCTCTAATATCTCAAGACGCGGACACGAGATTATAAGTGACTTTTGACACATCATGTAAAATGCCAAAACAAAGCTTCATGCCAATTTTCAGCTTATTACCTCAAATTCCGAGGTGAAACCCTAATTTGACTGGACTATTAGTGATTTGATCCTGAAAAGACCGTAGCTGCTTCTCGTTTTCATTTTTCGACATTTCATGTTTTAGCAGCTTGCACTTGCCCGCACAACACTAACAATACAAATCTTGCGACAGCTTTTTCAATTACTTCTACTTAACCAATTATTATAAAACTTTGCACTCACATTGAGCTCCCGTATCAATGCAATATGACAATTTTGTAAAAAAAATCAAGATGACGCTTCCAAGATGGCGGACGAATTTTACAATTGGGTTGCGATTCCATTTTCAAATCGGCATCAAATGACGATTCTGTGGTCAAAATTTGAAAACTCAAAATGACGGCGCCAATATGGTGGATGAATTTTGCAAATGTTTTCTGACTCCATTGAAAATCGAATCTGTCGTAAAAATTACAAAAAACCAACATAGGAATTAATGAATCTGTTGTCAAAATTAGAAAATTTAAAACGACTCTGGCAATATGGTATGCATAACTAATCAAACTAAACACTAGAAAACGAAAAAATAGGTAAAAACAAACTTTTAAGTTAAATGGTTTTATTTGAAATCTGTACCAAAAACAAAAAATTAATTAGAGCACAAACATTCTTGAGATCAAGACCTTCTGCAAGATCGCGATAGCAAAACTGCACATTTACCAAGCCGAAGACAAAACTAAGATTTTTTGCAAAACTTTTTGCAAGACTTTTTGCTCATCACTGCAAGACTTTTGGCACTTAGTGATGAGGAGAAACACTTGCTATTTTGATCCGGCCGTCTTGTCTTGTCCTGTCTTGGCTTGACTTGGTCTTGCTTTGGTCTTGCTATAAATGTGCCAGAGCACTATCTAAGAACAAACCAGTAACTATTCACTGGATGAACCATTGTTTAGTCAAATAATAGGAAATAGTGAAATTTTGCTGGATGAATTAGTGAAATTTTCGTAAAAAAGAAATAAAATTTATAGCCCAAGTGTGGTTTTCACAAATGGATCCCCATCTATCAGCTATCTGAAAAGATGTAGACAGTCCGATTCCTATCGCCTTGCTGATTGATTTTCAGATCAGCCTCTTGGTTGGCTTGGTATACATTGCAGTGATCGAGTAGTCGGAAGGAGACTGCAATCCCAAGCTCAGGGGAAAATACTCGTCCTCCCAACCCACCCTGGCGCTTAGAGACATCAGTGAAGAAGTTTGTGGCACCCTGAAAACTGTGTGGTCTATTTCTGAATGTCGTGAATGGCGTGAAGGTAAAGGTTACCGTTTAAATGGACAGGTCGAGAATCAAGTTTTTGGGGAGCCATTCTCGACTTGTAAACGATTCGTTAAAGCGACGAGTCGATAAAATATTTGCAAGGATACGCCCTATGACACATTTATTACCTACACTTATAAAAATGGTTTAGGTTCACACACGTAATTAAGTGAAACGAATTTATTCGTGCATCATCTTTGATCACTAAACCAGATGTTTTGATTGCATTTCATTGACACGTGTATCATCCGGCTTGGTATCCCTAAAACTTTCCCAGTTCGATAACGGTCTAAAATTACATACACCTAACGTATTTAAGACTGTACAAGAATGAAAAGGTCAACCGAAACAATAGATATGAAGTGAAAAGGGTTGGTACCCATGAAGGACATGACATGGACATGACTTTATGAAACCAGGGATAAGTGAAGAAACGCATGAAGAATTGTCGGAGTCAGACAATTCAGAAGATGGCGGCCGAATTGTAAGCCACACACAACACCCCTGATGCAGGCTGAAGATCAAACATAATCAACTACTATATCACTGCTATATCACTGCAAGCGGCAGTCGACGAGAAAAGTGCATCGAATCAACACCCACTTTTTACGGTTACCGACGGTTCCTACTAATCTAACGTTTATTTTTAAGCGATGAAATATTTTGACTTGAGTTAACAGTGTTGAACTAAGTAAAATCTTGTCGAATTAAATTGATATTGTCGAATATCCGCGAAATTTTATATACACTTTTCACATTTCGTGATTCTTAGCACCAATAACCCCGGCATCTTAACCACTTTTGCATATTACAGAATCCTTCAATTTCATTCAAGAAAGGCAATCTCCCAAACTTCGACTACGCATGAATTCCAGATCCTCTCTGCATTTTCCGTTTTAACCACGAGTACAAAAGCGTAAAAATTCACAGGCTGCCACCCTCAATTCATTTTTAGCGATGAAAACAATTCACCACCCCCGTTAACCCTAGTCTGGTCATATGATTTCCGCGCCTCGATTACGCGACATTTCGCGCATAAACAATGCCACACAACCATATCCTGAATAGTATAGGATACGAATTTTCCGCGCGCACGCATACACACACTGCCTTAAGGTTTTCCTCCGTCGGAGGTGAGTTTTCCCTGTTGTCTTTGCCTTTTGCCAGTTCTGTCTGGCATTCGCCCTCTGCATCTTCTAGTCAATTTCGGGTCGGGTATAAATCGAGTAAAAAATCGCAGAAAATCAAAATCCAAAAAAAACTGTGCAATGTTTGACAAGTGAAAATTCAGGTAAATTGGGTGCCGCGTCGCGATTTGGTTTCGATACGATTGGCTTATGGTTCAGTGGTAAATGTTGCAAAAAACGCGGAGTTGGTGAGGAGACAAACGACAAGGCCGACCCCGTTTTTCCTGTGGTTTTCCTTCTACTTTTTGTTGCCCACCTTGCCCGGTTCAATTACTCTCGGGGCGCAGTTCGGCGAAATATTTAAGTGGAAAATAATTGCGATGGCGACGGGCAAGAACATTACAAGCGAGTCTCGAGTGGATGTTACGTGAGATTTCTGGCCGCGTCAAGTGTGAACTCGTACGTGATTTTTGCTGTTTGTTTGATTTCTACCTTTTGTCGCTGGCTGTAGAATTGCCAAAGCCGTTTTCGTGTCATCGTATCATCATCATTCCTGGCCATTTCCATCTGAAGGATATATCACCTGCAGGGGGGATAAAAAAACAGGATTACTGTGAACGTCAGGTTTGTGTTTGTTTGTTTGTTTTTTTGTCGGTTCTTATCTCTTTCCGCCGGGGTAATTTGCATAACGCGAATCCCAACCTGCAAATTTGAACTAAATCATTTGGCAATTAACACGGAGTTGCCATTTACGAGCTGAAATTACTCCAAAATGTGAACGTGAAATGTCCTAGCTTGGTGAACTAGTATAGAAAAAAAAACTTTCGGGGCTGAAATGTAAGTTTGTTAGGATGCTCAGAAAACTTAGGGGGAGGCTCCATAGAACGACACAGATTTAGGCCGATATACCAGACGCCCAACTCACGACTCTCCCACGAGTTGGCATTTTGACGTTTTTAGCTCATTGCGCTTTTTTGGGTTCATTAAAGTTTTTAGAATGTCGTTATGCCACGACGAACAGTGAAATTATCATGCATGCATAGTGCGGCTATAGTGAATTTGGGTTACAACAATTCTGGGCTGAAGAAATCCCCTTGGGCTTGCTGCCTCTGCTCTATAACCCATAAAGAAATTTTCATATTCATTCACTTTACCGATTCATATGCAGAGGGAGAGAAGCTGTTCTGAAATGGGTAAGCTAAGCAACCTTTTAAAGTTCTTAGACTCGAGGATGCTTAAGCAGAAAAAGGGGGATTTCAGGATTAATGTACATACATTAAAGGATTACAAAAATCCATATGGAATGGCGTTGAATTTACGTGAAATACCTTGCCAGACGAGACGGCTCTTTCGTTTTATATCCTGTTAACACTTGTGTGATGAATATGTTTGCCGTTCCGTTTACTGCATTCGAGGTTAATCAGAGATAAAAACCTTCACAACATACAATAGAAGAATAAAGAATTATTTTTAAGCCAACAAATGTAAAGTGAAAAAGTTCTGTTTGGTATCAAAACAGTCGGCGATGAGTATTATTACATTATTTTCATATAGTCGAAAAAGGGTCAATAAAATTTATAAATACTTTTCTTTCTGCTCGGACAATTTTTAATTTTTTTAACAAACACCAATTATATGCAAGTAGCAAAAAAATGATGAGCCTGAAGTTCCGAACGTTCGATCGAACGATTTTAGAAAAAAAAATTAAATTTTGAAACTGACTATCGGGCCTTAAAAAACAAGTAAATAATTGTTTTTTGATACCAGACAGACAATGGGGGTCTCGAAAAATATCATACCTAAATTATTAACCCCGAATTATAAACCTACCCCTAACTCACCCCCTAAAAATGATTTTTTTTGGAAAAAATAGTTAGAGGCCGAGTGCCCCGCTGGATTTTTGTGGACTTGTTAAGGGTGGTGCTAGTAGCCACCACAAAAAATCTCAAGTCCATATCGTGCACGGGCGATACCCCTAACTCACCCCCTAGAAATGATTATTTTTAAACAAATAGTTAGAGGCCTAGTGCCCCGCTGGATTTTTGTGGACTTGTTAAGGGTGGTGTTAGTAACCACCACAAAAAATCTCAAGTCCATATCGTGCACGGGCGATACCCCTAACTCACCCCCTAGAAATGATTATTTTTAAACAAATAGTTAGAGGCCTAGTGCCCCGCTGGATTTTTGTGGACTTGTTAAGGGTGGTGCTAGTAGCCACCACAAAAAATCTCAAGTCCATATCGTGCACGGGCGATACCCCTAACTCACCCCCTAGAAATGATTATTTTTAAACAAATAGTTAGAGGCCTAGTGCCCCGCTGGATTTTTGTGGACTTGTTAAGGGTGGTGCTAGTAACCACCACCAAAAATCTGAAGTCCATATCGTGCACGGGCGATACCCCTAACTCACCCCCTAGAAATGATTATTTTTAAACAAATAGTTAGAGGCCGAGTGCCCCGCTGGATTTTTGTGGACTTGTTAAGGGTGGTGCTAGTAACCACCACAAAAAATCTCAAGCCCATATCGTGCACGGGCGACACTTGTAAAACACCCCCTAGAAATGATTATTTTAAACACAATAGTTAGAGGCCTAGTGCCCCGCTGGATTTTTGTGGACTTGTTAAGGGTGGTGCTAGTAGCCACCACAAAAAATCTCAAGTCCATATCGTGCACGGGCGATACCCCTAACTCACCCCCTAGATATGATTATTTTTAAACAAATAGTTAGAGGCCTAGTGCCCCGCTGGATTTTTGTGGACTTGTTAAGGGTGATGCTAGTAACCACCACAAAAAATCTCAAGCCCATATCGTGCACGGGCGACACTTTTAAAACACCCCCTAGAAATGATTATTTTAAACACAATAGTTAGAGGCCTAGTGCCCCGCTGGATTTTTGTGGACTTGTTAAGGGTGATGCTAGTAACCACCACAAAAAATCTCAAGCCCATATCGTGCACGGGCGACACTTTTAAAACACCCCCTAGAAATGATTATTTTAAACACAATAGTTAGAGGCCTAGTGCCCCGCTGGATTTTTGTGGACTTGTTAAGGGTGATGCTGTAACGGTCGGAATTATTAGTTATTTGGGGGGGGAAATTTAGTTGGGAAATCACCTTGTAGGCAATGGGAAATTTATTGTAAATCACTTTTGAGGAAAAGGAAAAATTTAAAAAGAGGTAGGCGAGAACAAAAAAATAATTGAGTTAGTCAGGGAAAAAAGAAAAATTTGGGGAGTTCAGTTAGTGTGAGTCAGCTCGTAGAGTTTGTTTGGAATGATTTGCTAATATTTTTGCAATCAGTCAGGAGATTCAGTTTTTTTTCAATCGGTTTTTTGTTTGCAATTGGCTTTTTTGCATGACGGAGTAAATAGTGGCGGCTACCGTGTTCGCTCCCAACCTGATGGTAATCAAGAAGCTACCCAGAAGTCGTCCAAAAAACCAACCAGAAGGGGTCAAGAAACCAGCGACAAGGAATCCTGCTTCTCATTTCCTGGCGATTTGCAGCGTGCAGACGAAAAAGGCTTTCATCGTATGTGTAGCAAGGCGGTCATTGCTCATCTAGCAGCAAATTTCGAAGGAGAATATTTGGGTGGTGCTATTCTGGTGTACCTTGGATTCCACGTCTGTTGGTCAACCTGAGATCATCGGCGTTTCTCAAGAGAGTACAAGAATTTCGTCACATTAACACGGAAGTGATTGGCTGCCGTGTTGATTCACATTTTTGGTCAATTGGCTTGGTGTAGGAAAAGAAGAAGAGGCACATGCATTGCGGCTTCATTTCACTAGTGGTCACCGAGGTGTTTTACGGCAGTGTACTATTAATGAATTGCCTGGTGGCAAATTTGGTCAGGAAGCGTTGCGCCTGGTGAACACTTTTCAAGTACGGATATAGATGGTGAAGTCGGCCTAATTTGATTGGACTAAGGGCGATAAAGGTATCGTGCCAACTTAAGAAGGAACAAAGAAGTATTGATTTTTCGGTATGGCATTTACTTTGTATATTACTTTTGCAATATATTCGGAAAGGTGGTAGTAAATTTGGGTTTCAAAAGAAACAAAAGATATCTAAAATAGCTATACACACATATATAGATTTACACAATACAAATAAATAAAATAACACAAATTTTTACCTTCATTTATTAACTTTAACTTTATTACTCAAATAATAATTTTAACGGTATTAAGCAAATACTTTATAAATTGTTGTTCTTTCACTGTTCCCGTACAATTGTTATGTAATAATTTAAACGAAATTTCCTTTTTATTTGTTCTAATTTTATTATAAAATATTGGCTTAAATTTTTTTTTATTTGCAAAATAATTTTCTGGTTGTTTTCCAATAACTTATTCGTAATTATAATTGGACACGATATTTGTTGATACCACTTGTGAGTAAAACGAAGCGAAATTGGTACCAATACGAGACGTTTTGCAAATCAGTTAGCATACGGAAGTATCCCTACCGGGGAAATTGTAAATGTTTTTATGTTGAAACTGTAAATGTATTGATCTATGATGACATTGTTCTAATCGTGTCCCATTGAATATTGATGTTACCTATTGGTGTTTCTAGTATTTTGTTAATGTGTCTGAAATAAAAGAAAACAATTTTTAAGTTATTAAGAATGAACTCAAGTTGTTAGATTTTTTCTTGGGAATGGTTGGGACGGATGACTTCCTTTTCAGGGTGTGACGCGTCGCAGACGATGATCGGAAAAGGATGATGGCGGAATTCAAGTTACATAGTCACAGGTGAGTGGTGAACCAGCCTCGGTAAGCCCCGGCCACACACCCCACGACCCCTCCGGCGAGCTAGACAACTCCGTGTGGCCGGCGTAGGAGTTCCGGAGTTTCTTTTTATTTCTTATGTATGGTGTTGGCTCCTTGGCCATGCTCTTCCGGGCTTTTGGCTAAGGGGGTAACACCTCGCATAAGTGGCGCCCACTATTTAGATCGCGCCATTATGCTGTTACAATGCTAGTAACCACCACCAAAAATCTCAAGTCCATATCGTGCACGGGCGATACCCCTAACTCACCCCCTAGATATGATTATTTTTAAACAAATAGTTAGAGGCCTAGTGCCCCGCTGGATTTTTGTGGACTTGTTAAGGGTGATGCTAGTAACCACCACAAAAAATCTCAAGTCCATATCGTGCACGGGCGACACTTTTAAAACACCCCCTAGAAATGATTATTTTAAACACAATAGTTAGAGGCCTAGTGCCCCGCTGGATTTTTGTGGACTTGTTAAGGGTGGTGCTAGTAGCCACCACAAAAAATCTCAAGTCCATATCGTGCACGGGCGATACCCCTAACTCACCCCCTAGATATGATTATTTTTAAACAAATAGTTAGAGGCCTAGTGCCCCGCTGGATTTTTGTGGACTTGTTAAGGGTGATGCTAGTAACCACCACAAAAAATCTCAAGCCCATATCGTGCACGGGCGACACTTTTAAAACACCCCCTAGAAATGATTATTTTAAACACAATAGTTAGAGGCCTAGTGCCCCGCTGGATTTTTGTGGACTTGTTAAGGGTGATGCTAGTAACCACCACCAAAAATCTGAAGTCCATATCGTGCACGGGCGATACCCCTAACTCACCCCCTAGATATGATTATTTTTAAACAAATAGTTAGAGGCCTAGTGCCCCGCTGGATTTTTGTGGACTTGTTAAGGGTGATGCTAGTAACCACCACAAAAAATCTCAAGCCCATATCGTGCACGGGCGACACTTTTAAAACACCCCCTAGAAATGATTATTTTAAACACAATAGTTAGAGGCCGAGTGCCCCGCTGGATTTTTGTGGACTTGTTAAGGGTGGTGCTAGTAGCCACCACAAAAAATCTCAAGTCCATATCGTGCACGGGGGACACTTTTAACCCACCCCCTAGAAATGATTATTTTAAACACAATAGTTAGAGGCCGAGTGCCCCGCTGGATTTTTGTGGACTTGTTAAGGGTGGTGCTAGTAGCCACCACAAAAAATCTCAAGTCCATATCGTGCACGGGGGACACTTTTAACCCACCCCCTAGAAATGATTATTTTAAACACAATAGTTAGAGGCCTAGTGCCCCGCTGGATTTTTGTGGACTTGTTAAGGGTGGTGCTAGTAGCCACCACAAAAAATCTCAAGTCCATATCGTGCACGGGCGATACCCCTAACTCACCCCCTAGAAATGATTATTTTTAAACAAATAGTTAGAGGCCTAGTACCCCGCTGGATTTTTGTGGACTTGTTAAGGGTGGTGCTAGTAACCACCACAAAAAATCTCAAGTCCATATCGTGCACGGGCGATACCCCTAACTCACCCCCTAGATATGATTATTTTTAAACAAATAGTTAGAGGCCTAGTGCCCCGCTGGATTTTTGTGGACTTGTTAAGGGTGGTGCTAGTAGCCACCACAAAAAATCTCAAGCCCATATCGTGCACGGGCGACACTTTTAAGCCACCCCCTAGAAATGATTATTTTAAACACAATAGTTTGAGGCCTATTGCCCCGCTGGATTTTTGTGGACTTGTTAAGGGTGGTGCTAGTAGCCACCACAAAAAATCTCAAGCCCATATCGTGCACGGGCGACACTTTTAACCCACCCCCTAGAAATGATTATTTTAAACACAATAGTTTGAGGCTTTAGACCCCGCATTATTTTTGTATACTTGTTACGGATGGTATTAAGAACTACCAAAAAAAATTTCAAGTTTATAACATCCCCGGGTGGCACCCTAAAACCACCCCTTAGAAATTATTATTTTGGAAAGAATAGTCAAAGGCCTGTGAGCGTGCTATAAATTTGATTCTCTGTACCCTACAAACACCCTACAAAAATTTTAAATGTTCTAAAAGAAATATGTTACAAATTAAGTGCTTAAATAATTAATAAAAATCTTTGCCGCCCAAAGATTTGTAGTTGGCGATCCTAATAAATGTAATAAATACATCACACAATTCTCATTTTTTTTCCTAATTTTTTGTTGAGACGAATACATAACATTAGAAATGTGTGTTGTGTTCTTATCGCGACGATTTTACTAGCAGTGATTTGGTTCTGAAAAGGACCATCGCTGTTTCTCGTTATTTTCTAATGTTTGTGTTTATAATTTTTTTGTTTCTATGAAATTTGTTAAAATTATTATTGTTAAATTATATATTATTCAGCTATATACCCCATTACGACCTGTCTGTCTTTGCTAAAAAATATTTTTTTTTAATCGAAATACTACCTCTTAAAGTCCTATAGAAATCGGATTACCCGTATTCGAGATTATATAACCATACAGAAAGGTAATCAAAGTTCTTAACAGCCCGAGCTGTGACCGTCAAAAAGTGGTGGACTTTTCTGAAAGGATGAAACCTGCAGGAATGATAGTATTTGCGAAGACTATCTGCATTTCGAAAATCGGAGTAGAAAATGTAGGTATGTATGTCCATATTAGAGTGAAAAGTTTCTTTATCAATACAATTGAAGTCCCCAAAAAGCTCTATTTAAATAAAATATCCAGCGTCAGCTCAGTATAAATAACATTATAGACAATCTTATATACAAAATCGTGCTAAAAAGAATCGAATTGCCTATAGTAGGTATGGTCAGGATATATTTAGGCAAATATAGATATTGAGATTGAGCTTGCTGAGGTGTACAATTAGAATGATGAAAAAAGTTTTAGCTCACTTTCCTTCAAGTTTTCGGTCTGATCAAATAGTGGGACTCGATAGTCGCATGAAAGTGAAAAAGTAGCCGCAAATATGTCTTACCTTCGCAGGCATTTTTACAGACAACTAGGATAAATAAAAAATTGTTATCACATTTCATAAAATTTAGGGAACGGAAAATTCATATCTTCATATGTAAGTATGCATATTAGTTGAAGTCATATTTATGGACTCGTATAATTAAGTTGAAAAATTCTATAAAAAATAATAGTTTTTCAATGCTTATATTATATTATATTTGAATATAAACCCACCCCCTCGAAGACCCTTTTGTTAAAAATAATTGCTTAGCTGAAGGACCGAGATTTTGCAAAAATATCTTGCATTTCCGGATTCAGCAAATCTAAATCTATTATAGAAGTCATCCGGAAAATTCAACGACCCCTTCATGAATAGCGAACCCCCTCGGGACACCACGGACACCGTTCTCCGAGTCTTTCAAACTAAGCAAAAAGTGCTCTTTAAGAATCGCTTTTGACAGAGAAAGAACGCACGATATCTTTCTGCATCGTGCGCACCCATCGTTAAAGAATAGAAGGAGCATTAACTCGTACAGAAAAATTTAAAAAATAAACTTCGACGCAATTTTCTTACGACCCTTTTCCTTTATGAATGAAATTCTGAATTGATGACCTATTTAAGCGCATTTTTTGGTTAAAAAATTTGAGGGCGCGAAGTCTGGACAGGGCGAGATATCCCCCGGCACGGCACAAATCCCCCGGCCAGACGCTGTCTGTTACACATTTTTGTATTGTAAATACATACAAAAAAATTGTTTTATGGCTTTTTTTCCCCGTGAAAACTTGCAAGTTGAAAGTGAAAATGATATTAGAGGAATTATGACCAAAAAATTTATTTTTTAGGGTTTTTGAAATTCAGCCCCAATTGGTAAAATGTAACCCACTTGATATCTCTTATGGACGGTTCTCCAGAAAAGAACTCATGGAGCCTAGACAAGGAGTTAAAACTCCGTGTTGTCAAATTTTGTTTGATTGAGTGAGGGCGCCACAGTCACATGTACCCCAAAAAACATGGCCGAGTATATTCATCCGGTTGATGGCAAAGTCCGTTATCTGCTAAGATATTTTATGTTTACGCCTAACTTAAAAAATCAGCTTCTAAATTGGATTTATATCGATGTCATTTTTCGTATTTAACCAATTTATGAATTTTCCAATGAATTTTTAATATTTTCCAATGAATTTTTTTTGCATTGCTTCATTTTCGGGTAAAATTCTGCTAACTTCACGTGGGGCACGTCAGCTTTAGGCGACATCTGTGGCAAACAATGAACTAGAAGTTTAGTTTCTGCTACCCATCCATTTCCGGTTATTTTTCCCATAAGAGTTATATCTCCTTGTATAGGCTCCATGAAAGAACTTTTGGCCACATGGCATTAGCGATTCATAAAATATTTAGTTCAATCTAAACTAGAGATATCGAATATTCGGCCACGCTCTAAGCCTCGAATTCGCAAACATTTCGAGGATAGAAAAATTATCACTGTAGATGCGATCTTAATACTACAATAATATTTCCGGTGTTAACACAATTGCGCGTAATTCCGTAGACCATTTGAAGCCACTCGATTTCGATTGTTTTTTATTGCTTTTCTCAAGAAATTTATTCCCCGGTCTGGAGTCCCCTTTCATAATATGTATTGTGGTTTTTTTATGTTGCTTTCCGAAGAAATTTGGATTCCTTTCATATAGTGATATGTGTGTTTTTTATGATTTGGTATTCGGCCGCATAACGTGGATTAACCCACCCACAAAGAATTTTAGGGGTGGCGGTGACATTTAAAATACATGGGACAACATTTGCGCTGGCATAAACATCAGGCGGCGCGGAGAAATTAAATCTATGTATGGGGACTTCTGCCGCAGGCCGCCGCCGTCGCCGTCGCATGGCAAGTCGTTTGTTCATTTTTATTCTGCCGAATACCGAACCTTAAAAAAGTGGCCGAAAAGCAGCCAAATATTTGTAGCATTTTATAAACCATACCAAATTGATAATAATTTGTCTTAGAAAAATGATTTATCATCTATTAAGTAATTAGTTCAAAAATTATCTCATTACTAACAAAACAAAATTAATTAAACAATATTCTTCAAGACATAATGCTCAAAAGAGTGGCTTTCGTGGATACTAGGATGCTAGGGTGTTTATTATTTTTAAATACATACAGTGACTCCCAAAAGTAACCGGACAGACACTTACGAGTTGTTTTTAAGCAATCCTATCAGAGGAAATCGAATATTCTTTACTCACAGCAGGGATAAAAAAATTATTCCTGTTGCCACATGTTTAAAATAAGTCTATTGTATATTTTGTGATAACATAAACTCTTGTGTGATTGAAAGTAAAATTAAAGTGACGGACTTAAAAAAAAACAATCTCGTAATCCACCAGAAAAGATTAAATAATTGTTTGTAATTCTTTACAGCATTAACCCTGCGTGTGTACACTATATTTTCCGAGACATGGTGTGTACACTAGGTCTTTGAGGGAACGGCCGGGTTTTCAAAGTTTTCTCGGCTATCAAACAAAATATCTGAAAAAAATTTTGGGGTACTTACTTGGGGTCTACTATATAGCCAACAAGTTGCCAAAGCCATATGTTTAAAAGCATTGGGGAGGTAATTGAAGTTCGCCCTCTATTCATGAGAGGAAAATGTGAGTTTCAAATTTTAACTGTTCCTTCCAAGACCCAGTGTACACACGCAGGGTTAATCCAATCAGAATGGATATAGAAAGAAGAATCATTTTTGAAGACGGTGCCAGGTGGTAGTTGACTTTCATTGCATTAACTGTTTTCTAAATTTGTTTTCATTTCTTTGTTAGCATTATGTACTTAATACACCGCCCCAAATAAAGGTGTTAGGAAGGTGTTAGGACTAGCACCACCCTTAACAAGTCCACAAAAATCCAGCGAGGCACTAGGCCTCTAACTACATATTGTGTTTAAAATAATCATTTCTAGGGGGTGTTTTAAAAGTGTCGCCCGTGCACGATATGGACTTGAGATTTTTTGTGGTGGCTACTAGCACCACCCTTAACAAGTCCACAAAAATCCAGCGGGGCACTAGGCCTCTAACTATTGTGTTTAAAATAATCATTTCTAGGGGGTGTTTTAAAAGTGTCCCCCGTGCACGATATGGACTTGAGATTTTTTGTGGTGGCTACTAGCACCACCCTTAACAAGTCCACAAAAATCCAGCGGGGCACTCGGCCTCTAACTATTGTGTTTAAAATAATCATTTCTAGGGGGTGTTTTAAAAGTGTCGCCCGTGCACGATATGGACTTGAGATTTTTTGTGGTGGCTACTAGCACCACCCTTAACAAGTCCACAAAAATCCAGCGGGGCACTAGGCCTCTAACTATTTGTTTAAAAATAATCATTTCTAGGGGGTGAGTTAGGGGTATCGCCCGTGCACGATATGGACTTGAGATTTTTTGTGGTGGTTACTAGCATCACCCTTAACAAGTCCACAAAAATCCAGCGGGGCACTAGGCCTCTAACTATTTGTTTAAAAATAATCATATCTAGGGGGTGAGTTGGGGGTGAGTTAGGGGTATCGCCCGTGCACGATATGGACTTGAGATTTTTTGTGGTGGCTACTAGCACCACCCTTAACAAGTCCACAAAAATCCAGCGGGGCACTAGGCCTCTAACTATTGTGTTTAAAATAATCATTTCTAGGGGGTGTTTTAAAAGTGTCGCCCGTGCACGATATGGGCTTGAGATTTTTTGTGGTGGTTACTAGCATCACCCTTAACAAGTCCACAAAAATCCAGCGGGGCACTCGGCCTCTAACTATTGTGTTTAAAATAATCATTTCTAGGGGGTGTTTTAAAAGTGTCGCCCGTGCACGATATGGGCTTGAGATTTTTTGTGGTGGTTACTAGCATCACCCTTAACAAGTCCACAAAAATCCAGCGGGGCACTAGGCCTCTAACTATTTGTTTAAAAATAATCATATCTAGGGGGTGAGTTAGGGGTATCGCCCGTGCACGATATGGACTTCAGATTTTTGGTGGTGGTTACTAGCATCACCCTTAACAAGTCCACAAAAATCCAGCGGGGCACTAGGCCTCTAACTATTTGTTTAAAAATAATCATATCTAGGGGGTGAGTTAGGGGTATCGCCCGTGCACGATATGGACTTGAGATTTTTTGTGGTGGTTACTAGCACCACCCTTAACAAGTCCACAAAAATCCAGCGGGGCACTAGGCCTCTAACTATTGTGTTTAAAATAATCATTTCTAGGGGGTGTTTTAAAAGTGTCGCCCGTGCACGATATGGGCTTGAGATTTTTTGTGGTGGTTACTAGCATCACCCTTAACAAGTCCACAAAAATCCAGCGGGGCACTCGGCCTCTAACTATTGTGTTTAAAATAATCATTTCTAGGGGGTGTTTTAAAAGTGTCGCCCGTGCACGATATGGGCTTGAGATTTTTTGTGGTGGCTACTAGCACCACCCTTAACAAGTCCACAAAAATCCAGCGGGGCACTCGGCCTCTAACTATTGTGTTTAAAATAATCATTTCTAGGGGGTGTTTTAAAAGTGTCGCCCGTGCACGATATGGGCTTGAGATTTTTTGTGGTGGTTACTAGCATCACCCTTAACAAGTCCACAAAAATCCAGCGGGGCACTAGGCCTCTAACTATTTGTTTAAAAATAATCATATCTAGGGGGTGAGTTAGGGGTATCGCCCGTGCACGATATGGACTTCAGATTTTTGGTGGTGGTTACTAGCATCACCCTTAACAAGTCCACAAAAATCCAGCGGGGCACTAGGCCTCTAACTATTTGTTTAAAAATAATCATATCTAGGGGGTGAGTTAGGGGTATCGCCCGTGCACGATATGGACTTGAGATTTTTTGTGGTGGTTACTAGCACCACCCTTAACAAGTCCACAAAAATCCAGCGGGGCACTAGGCCTCTAACTATTTGTTTAAAAATAATCATATCTAGGGGGTGAGTTAGGGGTATCGCCCGTGCACGATATGGACTTGAGATTTTTTGTGGTGGCTACTAGCACCACCCTTAACAAGTCCACAAAAATCCAGCGGGGCACTAGGCCTCTAACTATTTGTTTAAAAATAATCATATCTAGGGGGTGAGTTAGGGGTATCGCCCGTGCACGATATGGAGTTGAGATTTTTTGTGGTGGTTACTAGCACCACCCTTAACAAGTCCACAAAAATCCAGCGGGGCACTAGGCCTCTAACTATTTGTTTAAAAATAATCATATCTAGGGGGTGAGTTAGGGGTATCGCCCGTGCACGATATGGACTTGAGATTTTTGGTGGTGGTTACTAGCATCACCCTTAACAAGTCCACAAAAATCCAGCGGGGCACTAGGCCTCTAACTATTTGTTTAAAAATAATCATTTCTAGGGGGTGAGTTAGGGGTATCGCCCGTGCACGATATGGACTTGAGATTTTTTGTGGTGGCTACTAGCACCACCCTTAACAAGTCCACAAAAATCCAGCGGGGCACTCGGCCTCTAACTATTTTTTCCAAAAAAAATCATTTTTAGGGGGTGAGTTAGGGGTAGGTTTATAATTCGGGGTTAATAATTTAGGTATGATATTTTTCGAGACCCCCATTGTCTGTCTGGTATCAAAAAACAATTATTTACTTGTTTTTTAAGGCCCGATAGTCAGTTTCAAAATTTAATTTTTTTTTCTAAAATCGTTCGATCGAACGTTCGGAACTTCAGGCTCATAAAAAATGGGTGTTGTTACTTGGTACAGGTATTAAAAGTTATACTTCGTGATTAAAGACTACTAATTTTTAATTTGCATGCAAACAATTAATTGGATTTTTTTAATCGTTGGCAGGTGGAAAGCATCATAATAACGACACGTTCAGGTGGTTTTAGTTAGCACATACTAGTCTTCCCATTATCCCGCGAGAAGGCCTTTACTCCTAGTATTTCTAAACCTTACCCTCTTCCTTTCAGGCTCTTCCTGTTTTGTTTCTAAATATTGCTTTTACTTCTCAACTAGTTGTAAAATGATGTTTTGATTTTCCTAATGGTGGCTTTAATTTCATAGTTTTATTATAGACAAAAAGAAGCAAAATGTACCATTTCATACAAGAAAAGTGTGGACTTTGCAGGTTAAAGAGCTTCCATATTTCCTCAATTAAAGCTTCCTCCAGACGAAAGCTACCTCCGCCAAATCTTTGTTTTCTATGGCACTGTCAAGAGCTTTCTTCTTCTTCTTCTTAAATGGCGCTACAGTCCTTGCAGGACTCGGGCCTCTTGAAGTCTCCTCTTCCAGTCTTCTCTACGTCTTACTAGCTCTCTCCAGTTTGATATACGAAGTTTTCGTATATCTTCTAGCACGTCATCCATCCACCTATTTCTTGGTCGTCCTACTCTTCTTCTTCCAGATGGTCTTCCATTAAAAATCCTGGCTAGCATTGTTTCTTCTGGAGCCCGTAGAACGTGTCCAAGCCATCGCAGTCTGTTCAATCTTATGTATGTAGAGAGCTTTAGCTAGCCTATTTCCCCTTTCTTTTCTTCGTTTCTCTCCCATAAAACCGGTCTCACCATGTCTCCTGTGTTCCACCCCTCAATGATAGCGATGAGTGGGAGCATGGTCTAGTTGTTTGCGCTTGCGCTTTTGTTAGAGGTTTACAGTTCCTGTTCAATAAAATCAAGTTTAACACAATAGGCATACAAAAATACTTAAGTTTTTGGTCGAGTTTGGCCGTCGTGAGTCTGTATGTGCTCTCAAGCGTCCAATGTTCGCCCGTTGTAAGGTAATAACATAGGTAGGCACTACTCACACGGGGATACTCAAATCTCGGATACTCGACGACTGGGACTCAGAAACTTGGAAACTCGAGGTTGTAGTTGCTCGTCATCTTCACACTGCCGAGACTGAAATTCTGTTGATACAGCTTTCCCGAGATATTAGCAAAACTATTCAATATAAAATACTGTAATGGTGTGAGATCGTTCTCTAAACCTCCTTCTTCAAAGGAAGGTTGCCGGGGGGCTTTGGGTTGTCCAGGGTTGTGTGAGAAGAAACACCTTCTTGCAAAATAACAATTCTTTATTCATTGAAAAAAATTCTTATACACAAACAATTTCGCTCTCTTAAATCGAAGAAAATACTTATAAGCTCTGGATACATGTTTCTTGTAGGTATATCTAAGTAACTAACTACGGGTTATCTTTAAGTACATGCTTCTTACTGATGTATTGCTAAGCAGCTATATACTCATTACTATCAGTGTTGGGCACATTCGACTAATTTTTCAATCAGACTAATAATCATGGCTAAAACCAATCATGAGTGAATCAATCATGATTAAATCAATCATTAATCAAGATTACATCGAGTAATCTTGGGGAAAATCTAATCATCAGAATGATTATTGATTATGAAATCTAATCTTAATCATGATTGAATGATTACCTCTTTAGTGATTAATATGAGCTTATTGTCTCCCTGAAATTTTTTCCAGTTTTTTTTAGTAAATTGCGGAGTAATTTTGGCAATTTTGTTCCGATTGTACTGAAATTCAGTATGGGGGGGTTTTAAGGGTTCTAAATAACGGATTTGTGGTCAAAATTTTAAAATTGAAAATGGTGGAGGAGGTTTTGGTAAATGTGTTCCGATTGTACTGAAATTCAGAATGAGGGGTTTTAAGGGTTCCAAATGACGGATTTGGGGTCGAAATTGTAAAATTACAAATGGTGGACAAGTTTTGGCAAATGTGTTCCGATTGTACTGAAATTCAGTATGGGGGGGTTTTAGGGGTTCCAAATGACGGATTTGTGGTCAAAATTTTAAAATTCAAAATGGCGGACAAGTTTTGGCAATTTTGTTCCGATTGTACTGAAATTCAATATGGGGGGGGGGTTTTAAGGGTTCTAAATGACGGATTTGTGGTCGAAATTGTAAAATTCAAAATGGCGGACGAGTTTTGTCAATTTGGTTCCGATTGTACTGAAATTCAGTATGGAGGGGTTTTAAGGGTTCCAAATGACGGATTTGTGGTCGAAATTGTAAAATTCAAAATGGCGGACGAGTTTTGGCAATTCTGTTTCGATTGTACTGAAATTCAGTATGGGGGGTTTTAAGCGTTCCAAATGAAGGATTGTGGTCAAAATTTTAAAATTCAAAATGGCGGACTAGTTTCGGCAATTTTGTTCCGATTGTACTGAAATTCAGTATGGGGTGGTTTTAAGGGTTCCAAATGTCGGATTTGTGATCGAAATTGTAAAATTCAAAATGGCGGACAAGTTTTGGCAAATGTGTTCCGATTGTACTGAAATTCAGTATAGGTGGGTTTTAGGGGTTCTAAATAACGGATTTGTGGTCAAAATTTTAAAATTGAAAATGGTGGAGGGGGTTTTGGTAAATGTGCTCCGATTGTACTGAAATTCAGTATGGGGGGTTTTAAGGGTTCTAAATAACGGATTTGTGGTCAAAATCTTAAAATTAAAAATGGCGGACGAGTTTTGGCAAATGTGTTCCGATTGTACTGAAATTTGGCATGGGGGGTTTTAAGGGTTCCAAATGACGGATTTGTGGTCGAAATTGTAAAATTCAAAATGGCGGACAAGTTTTGGCAAATGTGTACCGATTGTACTGAAATTCAGTATGTGGGGGTTTGAAAGGTTCCAATTAACGAATTTGTGGTCAAAATATTAAAATTCAAAATGGCGGACTAGTTTTGGCAATCGTGCTCCGATTGTATTGAAATTCAATCCAACATAAATTTAGAAGTCTCATTTTAATCGAGGGATTTCGTCTTAAAGGTTCAGAGACCGATTTCTGTTTATATTACTTGAAGAAATGAAATTATTTCAGTTAAATCACTGTAGGCTAGTCGGCAAGGCTTTTTTATGGCCATTTTGGCCCATAGACGAGATTATTATTGGAATCGATTCGTTTTAGGGTGTAGTTTAATACCCTAAGTTTGCCCACAATTTGGTTAACTTTTTAATTAACCTATTGTGAATAAAATAGGATTTTTTTACATTTCTTTTAATATCTTGCGTTCCTGATAACTTTTAGTATAACAAATGCATTGGTGAAGCTCTTCGCTATGAAATTATCTAAAAAATAAGGCCTGTTAGAAGTCCGTGGTGCAAGTGTGTTCTTGCAAACAGGTTCCAAGATTTTCAATTCACAGGACCTTCACTATTTGTTTACTCGAAAAGTATTTAGTTAAGGACTGAAAATTCTTATAGGTAGGAAAATTCTTCTGCCGTGATGGTATTGGTTTTCGTGCCAAGTGACCCTATTTTTGAGGAATTATATTAACATACATATGTCGCAATTATTTAGTTAAATCTTCCACGTGTTTACAATCTTACTCACTAACACATTCCATCGCTCATTTAGTGCTTAGAACCTTTTTCTTGTTTTCCTTTTTCCTCATCGACATAATGAATCAGAATTTTCTCTATACAGGGTGTATCCGTTATGTTTACAAAGTGACCGGCTGTGGATAGATGAATAAAAAATCCTCAGGTATGAGGGTGGTGTGGAATCGTAACGATTTAGCCGCTACAGCGTTTTGAAATGAAATGCAGAGGTTTACGTATCACCTTGTATTTTTGTAACATTATGGCCTATTTTTATGAAAATGGTAGCAATATACGCAATGTACACAGTTTTTACGCTACAGCCTTTAATTTTGAAGTTATAAGAAAATTTAATGCTAGAATTGGCTCTATTTCATATTTTTTAGTACCTTTCCATCTGAGTTTATGTCGAAAAGTATCAAATAAGGCCAATTTTAACGTCAAAATTAACTTATAACTCGTAGCATAATAATTGTTCGTACTTTATTCACAGAGAACTGTCCAAGCTTTCAAAAAAAAAAAAATATTAACTACGCATTTTTTGGAGAAAAAAGTAGTTGAAGTTGAAATTTTAGTGAAAAAGTCCAAACTTGTGACTTGTACGACTAATACCTCTGGAAGTTCGTAGGGTGGAGAACCTTGACTTTGGCAGCATGAAATAGGTGGAAGTATCATTGCTAACTTATATATAAAGGGGAAGTATGAATGGTATGGGTGGATTCGTTACAAATTATATTTTAGTTAAATTTAGGAAAGATTCTCATTTTAATCGAGATATTTCATCTCCAAGATTCAGAGACCCACTTGTGTTTAAATTCTTCTTCTTTGTCGGCTCTACAACCGGGATCCGCTCCTGCCCTCTCGCAACTGTCCTCTTCCCCGGTCCCGATTCTGATCCGGTGTCATCCAGTTTGGCATCCCTAAGCTCTGAGCGTCCTGGTCTACACCAGCCTTCCAACGAAGGCTGGGTCTCCTTCGCTATCGCACCCCATAGGTCCTACCGCAGAGAACTTTACGAGCAGGCTCATTTTCACTCATACGAGCTAGATGACCTGCCCACCGCAGCCTACCGAGCTTTATTTTCTTTACAACATTCATATCACGAAAGCGCTCGTAAATCTCGTCATTGAAGAGTCTCTCTGGAATCGTCCTTCCTTCCATACGGGGCCAACAATCCTCCGAAGTGTTTTCCTCCCGAACACGGCTAAGAGGTTTGAGTGCTTTTTGCTAAGCACCCTCGTTTCAGATGCATATGTGAGTACAGCTAAGACCATCGTCTTATATAGTAAAAGTTTAGAGTTAGTTAGATGCTTTGATTTAAAGAGCCTTGACAGACTATAGTAGGCTTTGTTGGCTTTTAGCAGCCATGCGCCATTTTGAATTTTAATATTTTGGCCACACATCCATCATTTGGAACCTCTAAAACCCCGATACTGAATTTCAGTACAATCGGAACACATTTGCCAAAACTCGTCCGCCATTTTGAATTTTAAAATTTTGACCACAAATCCGTCATTTGGGACCCTTCAAACCCCTCGATATTGAATTTCAGTACAATCGGAACACATTTGCCAAAACTTGTCCGCCATTTTGAATTTTAAAATTTCGACCAAAAATCCGTTATTTAGAACCCCTAAAACCCCCCATACTGAATTTCAGTACAATCGGACAAAATTGGCAAAATTTGTCCGCCATTTTGAATTTTAAAATTTTGACCACAAATCCGTCATTTGGAACCCCTAAAACCCCCCGATACTGAATTTCAGTACAATCGGAACACATTTGCCAAAACTCGTCCGCCATTTTGAATTTTAAAATTTTGACCACAAATACATCATTTGGAACCCTTCAAACCCCTCGATATTCAATTTCAGTACAATCGGAACACATTTGCCAAAACTTGGCCGCCATTTTGAATTTTAAAATTTCGACCAAAAATCCGTTATTTAGAACCCCTAAAACCCCCCCATACTGAATTTCAGTACAATCGGAACAAAATTGCCAAAACTCGTCCGCCATTTTGAATTTGACAATTTCGACCACAAATCCGTGATTTGGAACCGTTAAAACCCCCCATACTGACTTTCAGTACAATCGGAACAAAATTGCCAAAACTCGTCCGCCATTTTGAATTTTAAAATTTTGACCACAAATCCGTCATTTAGAACCCTTAAACCCCCCATACTGAATTTCAGTACAATCGGAACGAAATTGCCAAAACTTGTCCGCCATTTTGAATTTTAAAATTTTGACCACAAATCCGTCATTTGGAACCCCTTAAACCCCCCATACTGAATTTCAGTACAATCTGAACAAAATTGCCAAAACTCGTCCGCCATTTTGAATTTTACAATTTCGACCACAAATCCGTCATTTGGAACCGTTAAAACCCCCCCATACTGATTTTCAGTACAATCGGAACACATTTGCCAAAACTTATCCGCCATTTTGAATTTTACAATTTCGGCCCCAAATCCGTCATTGGGAACCCTTAAAACCCCTCCATTCTGAATTTCAATACAATCGGAACAAAATTGCCAAAACTTGTCCGCCATTTTGTATTTTAAAATTTTCACCACAAATCCGTCATTTGGAACCCCTAAAACCCCCCGATACTGAATTTCAGTACAATCGGAACACATTTCCCAAAATTCGTCCGCCATTTTGACAACAAATTCGTTATTGGGAGCCCTTAAAACCTCCCGATACTGATATTCAATACAATGGGAACACAATCCAGGTTTAGAATAGATTTCATAATCATTAATCCTGAATCATTATTGGTTTTAATCATGATTATTGGCCTGATTAAAAAATTAGTTGATTGTGCCGAACACTGATACATAGTACATAATACATAGTTCATAGCAATATACATAGTGCGTAGTACATGGTATATAATTTATGGTGCACAGTACATAATATTTAGTACGTAATACGTAATACATAATATACCGTGTATAGATAATACATAGTACATAATGCCTAGTACATAGTACATAATAAATAGTACATAAAACAAAGCTCAGAGTATATGGTACCTAATCATACCATCTACTACATAGTACAAAATACAACAGAGGTACGCATAAAAAATGGCCGTGGCGGAAAATTGCCCAACGTGCCTAAAAAGTTTTCACATCAAAAACTACAAACATGCTTTTTAAAATGAACTAATAAAATATAAAAGATAATTTTAAAATTACAGTATACATACTTAAATGTAAAAATTCTGGGCCGATTTTCAGTGCAATCGGAGCACAATTGCCAAAATTATTCCCACTTTTTAATTCACAAATTTTGACCACAAAACTCTTAACTGACGGATTCATAAAAGAAAATATTCAAATAAAACCTTAAAGAATAGAAATCCAACGTTAAAACTTAACATCTCCAAAAAAATCATTTTTAATCTAAAATTTTAATCATTTAATCATGATTGCGGTTGAAATTGATCAATCATCCATCACCTAAAATGATTACTTCTCTGATTAAATATATCAATCTCTAATCATGACTACAGACTACAGCTTTTAGTCGCAATCATTAATCATCAATCAGATTAAATTTTGCCCAACACTGATTACTATACTCTACTTGTGCGTAAGCTGGCCTAAGTGGTATTACTGGTGCGGCCTAGGAGAATATGTGTATAATGCAGTATTCGGTATAAGGTCGGTCTTGTATCTGGTCATCCCGCGACACTGGGATAGGAAATGCTGCCGGGAACAGCGTCAGATCATACACCTCGCCACTGGTCCGAAAAACACTCCTCGGGTATTCGGTCGGTATGTGTTATGTCTGTGGTTTAAGCATTCCGGATCATACACCTCGACACGGTCTATGATTCGCTACTTCGGCACATTGTCAAATCACACCACGACACCCTATAGGACCGGAGAACATGACCTCTTCGGAACGAGCCTGGTGAAAGACTAATTTTGGCAAGGTGAAGCGGTTTACTTTATACCGCCCGTCGGCGTAGACAGCTTTAAAGCTTCGTAGTAAAGCTTCAAAGCCTGCTGGGTGAATACTTATTTTCCTAAAGCTTTATTAAGTATAAGTAAAGTAAAGAATTGTGGTTTGTTACAGTACTTGTCAGTCTTGACTAAAAAGAAATTTTTTTTTGTAACTACTGGAAATTTCGGGATGAACCGCAATTTCCTGAAATTGTAGGACGTTGAAAACAATTTCCTGAAATTTTAGGACGTTGAAAATAATTCCCCGTTAAAAAGTGCTGATTTAAGGTTTGGAAAATCCGTGATGTTTGTAAAGAGTAACGTAATTTTTGCACGATTTTTAAAGAACTAAATCGATACCTTTTATGGTTCGCGCGATATCGTGCAGGTACAAAAATCGCTTATGTCGTTTAAAACAAGAAACGGTTCGACCGAATATTATAAAAATCTTTTCAGATTATATTTTCGTTAATACGCTTCGAACTACCCCTCAACGAAGTCGTTATCTTTTTTGGTTCGCTCAATATCGTGCAGGAAAAAATGACCACATACGTACACATATACCTTTTCTCAAATTTTTGCTTAAAATGCTATTGGGACCTTGAAAAATGACAATACATTGAAAATTTTGATTTTCGGACCGGTTACAAAACTTTCCTATAAACTGAGAAGTTAAAAATTTCAAATTATATAACTCAACAGACAGCTGGTGAATTAATTGACCGATTAACTTTTTACATTTTGACGATTATCTTTTCGTTCTCCCACCCACAATGATTATATCCGGCGCCCCTGTTTATTATCGCATTGCTAAAGACGGATTTGAGTCCCCTATGAGGTTGGCTGAAAAAATACAAGGGCTAAGATGTCTTTTTTTTTGTTTTTTTATTTTTTTTACTATTTTTACTTACTTACTATTTAGAGGTTTTTCCATTAGAACTGGTGGTTTAGGCTTACCTATAGTGGGGAAAAATCGTATCTAGTGGCTAGTGGGCTTTTTTGGTGGTGAGAGGAAATTTTACTAGTACACAAAATTAGCGTTGGCCAAGCACTAAACATAAGCCAGAATAAGACATTAATTACGAAAGACCTAATGATTCACTAAAATAAAAACCAATGGTTTATTGCCAAAGTTGCTAAACAGTGGCGTCAAATGCATCTTCTGAATTTGAAATAAACCAAAAATGCCAAAAACTTTTCGTATGAAGTTCTGCAGTTTACAGGATTGACTTACTGGATTACTGGACAGGAATAATGTGAACCGGGCATAAATCCGACCAGATGCGTTATTAGCCCCGTGTATAGCCTTAGAGTGCCGGCTAAAGCCCCCGGCTTTCCCTACTTCAGTTCAATCATGTGCAGTTTAGCTTCACCGATTAAAGTCTATGTTTTGCAATGCAAGGCGCCACATGATGCTACTTACATCATAAGAAATCGAGGAAACTTATTAACCGTTGAAAATATGCGGTTTCCTGATGCAGCGAAGTTTCTAGAACTGCCATGTAATTGAGTACAAGATGATTAAAATACAGTAATACATATAGGGTGTCAAGTTAGTCACAACGAGCGGTAGAAAAGTAAGAACGAGGGAAACGAGTAATAATCGGCTGTTCTACGGAATAGATACTCACGTATTAGATCGTTATATGCATTTTCAAAGTAAAATGATTAGTTTAGTCATAGCTTAAAAATTGCAGAAAACATTAACAATTAAAATTGTCTATGTGAAAATCAACATGCAACAAAAAGGATTGACTTAGAACTCCACGCGACAGTTGGTGTTCCATACACTCCCCGAACCCTGGAAAGTTAATTACAATATCCAATTCTTTAACGGTTTTATATTTGAGGTTAATTCAATCATTATCATTTCCAGTTAAATGACATCTATGCCCTAGATTGTGCCAAGCACAGCAAAGTACATAACGCACTAATATTTCATAATCCCATAGCCTCTAAGCGTGAGTCGTCGCCCAACTCCCCTCTTTCAAAATAACCATGCTTGTGCATGAATCGTTTAACAGCGGAAACATGCCATTAAAGTCCTGCTTATAAGCACTGAGTGCATGGGGTTCATCAATTTACCAGTACGAAAGGGTAGTTTCTAATTGACTCCCCTAATTTAACACTTCCGCACCTGCAACTATGCAATTCCTCCGGAAATCAAGTATGGTGCCAAGTGGTGACAAAAGCCACATCACACCTCATTAGGTACCAGAACAACCCCAACCCCTCGCCAATAATCAAATTTCATAGCTGGCACACACAGAGACCGGGATTGTGTTCAAAATTGTCACGCGATTCTGTAAATCATGTCCTGCGGTTTGCTACCTGAGAAGTAAGAAACTGCATTCAGCCAGGAGCTCAATGGGGAACTGTACATACGATTGCACACCGGTGTGTAGGTAGAGAAGAGAGAAAACTCGAAAGCATGCTACTATAAATAATAAGCAGTGCCACCCCTTTTGTCATCGCCCATGGGCAGAAGCTTCTACAGTGTTCTTCTATTTATAAATCAAAGAATAAATAACGAAGCCGACATTAATCCGAGTCTAAACACTTCCCCTTGATTAAATTAGAAGCTGAGCAAATTTACCGCTAAAAATAACTGTTTGTTCTGTACCTCGGCCCGTGCCCACTACCATGTCGGCTTGTCCCCGCTGCCAAAGCAAATCCCAGCATTCGGCCCTTGTTCAGGTCCTTTTGTTAGTCTGTGCGTTAATTCATTCTGTTTACAGCAAATAATAAGGATTCATTCGGGATTCAAGTAACAATCAAAATATCCTTCCCTAATAGCCTCTTCGAAAGCGCTATATTGTTTGTGTTCTGAGCCTTTCGAATGTAAACTCGGACTGGACAATGACACAACACGCCTGTAAATGTCGCCGGTGCGTGTGAGATTAGGTGCCAATTATTGTCTCACGTGTATATTTTTAAAGCTCTCATCTTCGGTGTCTGTTTTTTATTGGAAAACTTTTCCACAATGCACGCGAAAGCTTAGAGAACTAATTCTGAAAAGATTCAGTATTCAAAGGATCCCATGCTAATTACGAGTAAACAAAAATTCCGGCAGCGATTGTAGAACTTAAATCTCTCATCTTCCGCCATAATTTCGTGGAGGTTTAATTAAAGAGTTTCAATTGTTTATTTTTAGTATAATTAAGTTGTCGGAAAATATTCACTGCGGGAATTATTCTAGGTGAGATAGATAATCGGCCTTTGGACACGTGCTAGTTATAAATAGCTTATGTAAACAAATAAAAGATTTCTTTTTGGTGAAGCTTGTGTATCGAAAAGTGGATATGCGTGAAATAATGGACTAATTGTGTCAGTGAACTAACGCTAGCAGTGTATCAGGCGAATGGTGATTAGATAACTGATCGCTGAATGTGATTTTGTAAATCTTTAAGTGACCTCAAAATTGAGAATCGGAAAATGTTTCATGATGGATTTATTCCATCTGCACTATATCAACTCTAATAAAAAGTTTATGAGCTATTTTTGATTACAATCAGTATTTAGTACTATATAGTTTCGTTGTACATTGCCTAGAAATAAATTCCTTTTATAGTCGTTTTAAGGGGTATAAAAGGACTTTCAATCAAAGGACGAAAATATATTTCCTACTCCTGAAGACGATAATCTCGAACTTCCTTGTTTTTGCCAATTTTTACCTATTATGCAAAATAAATTTAAGCTATCAAAATAATTAACAATCCCAACTTAAATAATCTCAAAACCGCTGACACACAACAAGCACTAACGTCTAAACGAAGACGATTACAAACATGCCATCGTTAGTTAGACGAAAACGAGACGATATCGTCTTCGCAGGTAGCATTTTGACAAAACGGTTTCGTTTTCGTTTCGTTTTCGGTAGTACAGGCGCAGTTCAGTTCAGTGGCACTACAGCCGAAATCGAGTTGTGGCCTTCTTCAGTTTTCTTCTCCAACCTTCTCACACACTCAGGGCCGGCTCAACCGATGAAGCAGAAGATGCAAAGCATCGGGGCGCCACACGAACAAAGGGCGCTAAAATCCAAAATTAAAGGGCGGTAAAATCCAAAATTGAAGATCAGATAATTTTAAATTTCTTTATTAAAATTTTTTCAATTTTCAATTTTTCTTTTAAATGAGGTGAACAGTAGGCGATTTTCGAATTCGAAAATTAAAATGAAAATCAGATAATTTTAAAATTTTTTATTAATACCGCGTTTAAATCGCCTCGAAAACAAGCGTTTTCGTCAAAAAATCGCGTTTTGGGCGAAAACACAATCAAAAACAAATGTTTTATCATACAAATCGAAAACAACTTGGAAAGCTGTGTATATTTAAAGACACCATAACTCAACTAAACAGTTTTGATCCATTAAATATATTACAGTATATTTATTCAAATGATTTATTTGATATATTTCCAAATATAGTTGTAGCTTTGAGAATACTATTAACTGTCAATTATTGCTATTGAAAGCAATATCTGTGACAAAATCCAAATTAATGATGTATTGGATGAATTTGCTTCCATAAAAGCAAGAAAAATAAACCTTTAAAAGGAAAATTTTTAGAAAACTATTTAGGCCGTTTGCCAACATACCTTTTCGAATTTATCTCATTTCCCAGGGCACTTCGATATTCCAAATACCAATTCACACATTTCAATGACAGTTCTAAAATTTTCAGTAAAAATGGAAGAAGAAACATGTGTTGAAATTTTTTTTAATTTTATTATGTTAGATTAGATTTTTTATTCTTTTCCTTACAATAAAAAATTAAGCTTTATCCTTGATTTCATTTTTTTAGTTGCTTCCTGCGAAACCAATAAAACATAATACTAAAATTATGACTGCTTGCGAGAGTTTAATACCAAAGAATTTTAACAATTAGCAGGCAGTTGCGTTATGTTTTTATATTTTTAATATTCTTTCGTGTAGTTATAAACATTAAGTAACTTTGTGAATCCAATAAACTTTATGTCTTTATCCAGTTGATGTTAAAATTATCGGACAAGCATATTTGGGTTTGAACATCAACAGAGGGGATAAATATTCATAGCTGTCCTTTAGAGTAAAAGCGTTTCAAAACATTTGATTGACCCATATCCCTTTAGCTAAGCAATAACCTTATTAAATTACGTCTCTGCGCATTTCCTTTTTTCCATAATTTATTGTCATTTACTTGTTTCTTTTTTAAAGCAAAAACTGAAATGAGTTAAATAATTTACTCATTTCCATAGACGCAAACCGTCGAAAATCAAATTAGTAGCTTGAAATGAGTTTTCCATACAAATTGACATTTGAATTGCTATTTTGGCACAGGGCCTTAATAATACTTTACTGTTTTCTCTCTGACATAATTTCCAATAAAGGGCGCTTAACAGAAAGTTGCATCGGGGGCCTGCACACACTGGATAGAGTCCTCTAATTTCGTACGCCCACCAAGTGCGCAGCTTCTTTATCTACGGCTTTAAACTATCTTTTCCTCGGTTGCCCTGCAGACCACTGACATATAATAATGGACTGCTCATCAGCAATTATTCCCATACAAACCGATGGCACCAAAAAGGTATAGTCGCTCGCTCATCCATAAGCCCCCAAACTGACAGAAGCACTCAGAAATAAAATCAATTAGAAAAAAATAGACGGGTATAGTGATGTTTATATCTTTTACGTTAAATCAATTAGAAAAAAATAGACGGGTATAGTGATGTTTATATCTTTTGCTCTTTTCCCCATAAGCCCCCGGTGAGAATGTCAGTTGGTAAGACAGGCGTTGAGAACTTAAATCAGATACACATAAAATTTGCAAATTAATGAAAAAAAGGCATTTTTAAAGGTGAAAAAGTGGAAATAGTGTTTATTAATTTTTTTAAACAAAATATTTGTGTTGTTTTAATGTTTTAAGTACGTATTTAAAAAAATGTAAATTTCAAAAGTGATTCCGGTGTTTACATGGAGTGAAAAAAGGTTTGTAGCCTATGGAACAAATTGGTGCCATGAAAAATTTCTCATAAGCAGTCCATTCTATATGTCAGTGCTGCAGACCTGTCACCGATGATGATTCCCTTTATCTTCTTCATTGCTCTGTTTTCTGGCATTCGCTCTTCATGTCCTACTCAGTACCGGCTTTAGGGGTGGGCGCCGCCGCGGTACAGTAATGTGTAAACGTAACGTAAAATACAGCTGGCAAGGGCGCTTTATGATACGTTCTTTTGCAGCTATTGTCTGCAGTGTCTACCAATAAACTAGTGCTGAGCAATAGCATTTGCAGCGCTCCAACCCTGCTTGTGAGTTCAACTGAGAGAGATATAGGACCCTCTATAATTCTTTTTTTTTTTCTTCTTTTTCGACTGGGACCACTGACCACTGACATATAGTAGCCGACTCGCCGAGCCTCGCACCCTGTACCTTGTTTCCCGAACATACGGGACAACGGGTTGTTAGGGTACCAGGCTTGCCGCACCTATAACAAAATAAGCCTCTTGTTTCAGATGGGCAGTCCAAAAACAGGTGGCCCTGTTGTTGACAATTCCAACAAGTGACAATCCGACGCCTGACTGGAGAATGGGGTCGTTTGACCTCATCCACCGCAGAGTCGAAATCGTCCCCTATTGTTTGCCTGTTAGGACTACGGTTGGCGGAGTCAATCTCGTGGACCCTGGGAATCTGCCGACGTTCTTGGCGCTTCTGCTCCTGCCACCTCTCCCGCCCGCAAACCTCTCGCAGTTGGCGTAGTGTTGCAGATTGTTAGCCAATGACCTGAGAGCCTAGGGACACATTAAGATTTTGTATGACGCTGTCCACCAGTTCAACTTCTGGCATCGGACTCACCATACGATTAAACAAAGACAACATCCTTGATACATATACATATATCATATGGGTCCCGGTCCTGTTTGCACTCAAGCATTAGCTTGATGATTTGGAAATCAGATTCCTGGCGCCTAAACTGCCTGGTAAAGTGGCCTCTCAAGTCGCTCCAATCGGGGTCACGGACCTGACGACGAAATTGGGACCAGTACCAGTTCTCAGCTCTGCCCTTCAACAAGGCAGATATGTTGCGACAGACCTCGGACTGGTTACTCTTTCGTCTCGAGCCCTCGCTTCCACTCGGAACAAAAACTGCTCCGCCGACAATTCATTATCGTCACCGGAGAACCTTATGTTCCATGTGGAAACTGGTGACCGTCTCTTGGTATCGAAATGAGACACCTCCCTCCTCTAGACAGGTGGTGCCTGTTCCTCCATAAGATCGTCCAGAATAGTTGACCGCAAATTTGTTAGCTCCTGCTGGAGTACCGCTAAATTTTCAGTCAATGTCCGTATCGCATCTCTTTGGGCCAAAGCTGAATCTGGGTCCTCGGGTGCTTGATCTTTTCCTTCGTCATCTCTTCTAGAATTATCCGGAGCGATATTTTTTCCACCCCGTAAGGTTGGCATGTTAGTTGTCTTGAATTCGTTTCTTTAAATGATAAGCAATTGCCACAACAACTAATGATCTGAATCTAACTTCGATTTGTTCTACGATTTGAATAACTCTTTAGTCGATCTAATTAAAAAAATTTTTCCAGGAAGCGCACAATAAATCTACGACTAAACGTAACCTTGAAATCTCTTTTTATGCCACAAAGTTGCACCAACTCTATATGCAACGTTCAACCTATAAACTATACCTAAAACCCCAAATTATTAGCGGAATCACTGGATTATGTAAATGTTAAAATAACTGTTAAGCTAAACTAAACTAGGAAAAAACTTATTTCAGGAAAGTAGTCAAAAATATTCTCTACGCTATCTCAAAAATTAACTGCACAACTGGGATTGCAATGATTTCGCACTATGCACCCACTAAAATTATTTCTCTATGGAATTCACTAACAAAAGCAAGGATGGTAGCAGCGGGACAAACTCTCCTCTCCCCGAAATCCCGGTGGCCGAAGTCATCGTTGGCAGTCGACGGTGGCTATATCTAATCTGCATAACGAACTCAAACTACTTACTGGACCACCATCTAGCACCACCGTCGAGTGTCGCTGACGACCCCGAAGGTACCTCCATATAATCTCGCTCAGTGATAAGGAAAGGTCCATCGAAGAGGAAGGCCTAAAAAACAACCTCTCCCATACCACCAAGGGACGACGGTTGGCGAAACTCAGAAACAAATACTGGTATAGACTAAGTCATCGCGGTACTAGCTTAGCCCCATTACGTACCGTAGATGCAAGTGGGGATGCGATATCCAAACTTTAAAAAAACATCAAAACTCCAGCCGTAAAGGCATCTTCGGGAATGCCGAGCACACCGAACAAAATTTCTAAGTTAAAATGAAAGGTTGTCCGTGCAGGACTTTGGCGGGCCCAGAAGTGGCCAACTTCCGACTCTCACACAAAAACTATAAATTTCATCGGGGCGACAAAATAAATTCCCCTAAATGCAGCATTCTGGGTCTCCCGTGAAAAAGGCTGCTCGTCGGCAGGTCGTGGTTGGGAGACCCCGGGGATACCACATGCGTTGATGCATCACCACTTACTATACGGAGGGGGGAGCAAGGTGCCTGCCATCGGGAGTTCAAGGCGAGGAGTATCGCCCCCTGTTATGCCACTGTTGCACCTCTTCCACTATGATGAAATTGAAAATAATCCTTAAAAAAAATCTGAAATCAATGCTGAAACCAATCAAATACTGTAAATATGTAATAATCAAAAGAAAAAAAAATTTGGGTACAAACACTCAGGGAAACGCAAGAAAATTACAACGTACTTTTACTTGATTACGTAACACTGCTTTTTTTTATGTGGCAGTGCTAAACTCAGGAATCACCCTTTGTAATACCAGTCCGTCATGTTGTTTGTCACGTCATGGTGCAATGTCTAGCAGCAAGCTTAGTACGGGGGGGGAATAGGTTAAGGGTTATGGGGGTGTGAAGGGGTGTTGAAAAAGGTGGCGATGAACCCCGCGTTTGAACTCTTGGATGTTGTAGGAGCTCGGAAATACTGACTGCGAGAGATTATTCCACAGTCGAGTTGTTCTATTTACAAACGAATTCATATCTTGTTGAGTGCGTGAAAGGGGTAGTTGCAGGTGAAGGGAATGAGACGATTGGGCTAATCTGGTGTTGCGGGTATAATATTGCCGTGGAGGCAGGAGAGCGTTTAGCTCGGTGGAACAGTCACTATGAAAGTAGCGATAAAATTTTGTCAGTGCTGCTACATTCCTACGGTGGCTCAAGGGGTCGATTGTGGAGCAGGCGGTGTCGTCATCAATTAATTTAAGGGCCTTTTTTTGGACCTTATCTAACCATGCCAAGGTGGTTATTGGAGCGCCGCCAGAGACGAGGGAGTTATATTCGAGAAGAGGCCGAATGTAGGATTTATAAATAACAGCGCGAGCCGATGGCTGGAGGAGGAACTTGCACCTCTTAAGAAATCCCAAGCACTGGGATGCTTGTTTGGCGTTTTGGAATATGTGGTCATTCCATCGCAAGTCTTTGGCTAATGTCACGCCTAAGATGTGTAGGGATGGGTCGGCCTTTAGTTCCACGCCATCCACTGTCAAGGATGGTGAGGTGTTGATCTTTTTCTTGGAAATAAGACAGTACTTGGTTTTGGAGGGGTTGAATTCGAAACGATTCTTTGTTCCCCACTCTAGAATAAGTTCAATTTCGTTATTAATAGAGTTGGACATTAGTTCACGATCATCAAGACAGGATCTGGCATGAGTCTGTCTTGTATCGTAGCTATAAGAGTAACGCAGGGTACCGTCGTCAGCGAAGCTGAGAAGTGGGTTGGAGGGATCATTTATAAAGATAAGAAATAGGGCTGGTGATAAAATTGACCCTTGGGGGACCCCCGCAGAGATAGGGTGGGGTTCAGATTTGATGCCATCCAATACTACCTTAATTGAACGGCCGGAAAGGAAATTCTCAATCCACTTCTGTAAAAGTGAGTCGATTCCAATAGCTTTGAGTTTAGCTAACAAGGCTAAGTGCCAAACTCTATCAAAAGCCTTGGAGATATCCAAAGCAACCAGACTGGATTCACCTGATCCATGCAAACTTCGGCTGAGGTGTTCTGTAAGACAAACACCCTGTTCCAGTCGGTAGATTGGAAAAAATTAATAAGCCCCAGCCAATTGGTCTTCCCATAATGCCATACAGTTCTTTTAACTGGTTTGGGAGGGGTGGGAATTTTGAATGGGAAACTAGCGCTAACTAGGGAGTGGTCCGAATTGCCGGGAGGTGAATCAACTTCGACGGAGTAACGCGCTGGATGAGAAGTTAAAAAAAGATTAAGGAGGTAGGTTCCTTGATCAGCAACATCAGGGACTCTTGAGGGATGATCCACAATTTGATGCAAATTATTGGCGTCTGCAAAGATCTCGACGTCCTTGCCAGAAACACTGGTGCCATTTGAGTAAGTCAGCCATTTTGCGTTGTGAACATTGAAATCACCCGCAACGATGATTTCACACTCAGGATTGAACGACAAAAATCCCGAGATTTGTTCGGAAATGGTATCAAAAGATGAAGTGGAGGCTTCGTTACTTATGTTAGGACTTCTGCATAGGAAGCAGAAGAATATGACGTGGCTTTGGAATGTGATTTTAACCCAAAGATAGTTAAAATCTGAAGTCGTGTTTGAAAATATTTTATAATAAGCCACGTCCTCCCTAACAAGTATGGCAATACCCCTATGGGGGGAGAGATTGTGCACTAAAGTGTACCCCGACACCTGGTAATAAGTCAGTATCGGGTGATATTTGGGTTTCACTAACAAGGGAAGTCTCTTTGGTGTCAAACGCGCAGAGCTGGGTTACATTTTTTTTCTGGTTCTTCTTATCAAAACAAAGCTAAAAATGTATATCACAACCCCTATCTTTTTGATATTTTGTTTATACCGATTTTTTAATTGTTCCAACAGAGGATTTATTGAACGTCTGATGACCTATACAAGTTGCGAATTAGGGGGATATAAATCTTTAAAACGGCGATATCTCTTGAACGGCAATTCGTACGGGAAAATGTATGGTATCATTTTTTGTAGATAATCGCATGATCTACAAACTTTGTAAATAATATTTTATGGTAGGACTTTCCGTTTAAGAGATATTAGCCAAAAACAGAATTTTCGGTATAAACAAAATATCAAAAAGATAGGGGTTGTGATATACATTTTTAGCTTTGTTTTGATAAGAAGAACCAGAAAAAAAATGTAACCCAGCTCTGCGCGTTTGACACCAAAGAGACTTCCCTTGTAAGTGCGAAGATTGGGGATTTATAAGTCGATAAGTGGCACTCAACAAAAGAAAAATTCGTATGAAGTCCACGAATGTTACAAAAATCAATAGCAAAATTTGACTCGTAACGGGACTTCGGTTGCGCGGGCCCAATCGCCACGTTTTCGAGGATATTTCCCGGCATTACATTTGCCGCAACCATCAGAGTCAATAAAATTTGTCCGCGTCAAAGTGTTATGCCTTTTGAGACGGGGCAAATTTTATCGACCGACAGATTTTAGCCGTGGCACATGCATGACCGGGTTGCGAGAGAGGGTAGGGAGCAAGGGTACTTACTTGCGCCAGCGAGCAATAATAATTATTATTGCTCGCTGCTTGCGCCGTTCGTCGGTCCGGTCGTGTCTAGTGAAGGGTAATGGGCCTTCGCGTTAGACTGCGCTCGTTTTTTAGGACACTGTTTTTTTATTGTGTTTTTTTTGTGCACGTTTTTATTTTTTATTTTTTCCACAATTTATTTTTCTTTTTCACAGTTCACAATTTGTTTTGCTTTTTGTTTTTTTTTCTTCTTCGGCGCGTTTTTCAGAAACCGGAACAGCACACGTCCGCACACTTTGCTGTCCTAGCCCAAACACACTGCTTCGAATCGAAACGAAAAACTCTGTGAAGGCAGGCTGATCAGCTTGCCTTTTTTCAAAATATTTTACAGGCCACTAGAATACGTGACCGCGGTTTTGTACATATGAGGACTCGCACAAACTATGGTACTATAACCTTTATTTACTTTTATTCATATTTATTTCATAAAAACACCACTACTAAACACCATTGTTTGTGGAGATTCCTCACCCGTGAGCGAAAGCAATAACTTCAACACACAAGAAAAACTCAAATTCTCTCTGGTGACTCGTAACCAAAAATAGACAAGGGAATCAAACAAGGAAGGGAAAAAAAGTCAAAACTCACAACATCTTAATTACTACATGAATAAATCATCGTAATATAATTAAAAAGAAATAAACCTTAATATAATTAAAAAGAAAAAAATACTGTTCCCCATCATTTAAGACACCATACGAAAAAAATTAACTATCACGTCTTCTGAGTCTTCCTTCTGGCCTTCCAAATCCGAATCCAGCCTCACTCCAAGATAGGCTCGCAGGTCACCAGAACAAAATAATTTATTTCCAAAGGCCCTCTTCAGTTGGGCATACACCATACACCTTGGAGTTCTACTTCCCGAAAGCTCCGTCCCTCACCAACAAATTAAACAAATTACTTACAGTTTTTGATCGCCTTACAGTTTTGTGGCCTGACCCCCTCTTTGCCTAGTCCGAAAAACAGCACAATTATTCTTTCATTATTCTTTCTTCTATATAGTCCGGAGTTCTCTATCTTCAGGGGTTGCACCTGATTGCACCAATTATCAACATTCGCCTTCCTCTTCGAGACCCTTCTTCATCAGCAGTCTCTCCTGTCCTCCTGCTGGTGAATTCACTCCGAGAAGGTCCCGGTGATTTCTCTGTATTTTCAGAAAAATATTTACTGGCAATCCCCGGATTTATAACGCCCGGTGGATACGCTTGTCCAAACCGACAAAAACTTTAAAAAACTTATTCCGGACGGATATTACATTTAATAAAATTCAAAAATTTTCCGACCGACGAACAAAAATTCAATTATTTTTTCTCAAAAAATATTTTGTTTTTATTATTTCTGCCTGCTTCACAGGCCCATTACTCCAAACTAACCTGATTCCCAATAAAAAACGGCCTCCCCTTTTTCATTCCCCAATCGCTCCCTTTTTCATAGGCTTCCCTTTTTTCTCAAAAAAAATTTCCCATAAAACGCAGTACTTTTTTAATTTTACTATAAAAATTGCAATAAGGAAGTGCCTATCGGGTATATTTATAAGTCCGCCGTTACAGCATTGTTCTAGACCATAATTTAAATTTCAACTTGCACTACGTAGTACAGTCGTCAGAGCAAAATTTGAATGCAGACCTCTAACTAAATGTTAACTCACGAAAGTTTTTTTTTAAAAAATAGTTTCTAGTGAGTAGAATATTTTAAAAAAAGTTTCGGAAAATTGGTTGTACGCTACCCCTAAAAGCAATCCCCTAAAAACAGAATATTCTGTTTTGGGTTAGTATCTCTTAAACGGCAAGTCCTATCATAAAATTTTGTTTACGAGGTTTGTAGATCATGCGATTATTTAGACTAATTATCGTAGAGCAACCTAATTCGGTTCGTCTTTTAGGTGAATGTGTACTCTTTTATATAATACTAGCAAACACCCGCGTGCGTTGCAATGCCTTTTAATAAAACAAAATTATGTATACATTATCCGGGATAGAAAAAACATAAAAAACTTTAGAGTTGATTATAAAAATATGTTACCTCAACTTTTTTTAAAATTCGAGGCTAATCATCACCTATCGGAAAACTTTTGTACTACGTGCACAACATAGTCCAGGAGAGATAGCGGAAAAATATTTAAAAGTTGAAATAAATCTACCCTGCGATTTCTTGACGCTATAAATAAGAGAAAAATCGTAGGAATTCAACGAAAGTGTTTTGGATAAAATTGGTCCAGGGCAACAGGTGGTAAAAAGCTAATAATAGTAGCGAAAACACGTTTTTCCACGTTTTGGGTACGAAAAAGATGTTGGTTTGGAAAACAAAAAATACTACATAATAGTGCCTAAAAAGACGAAAATTATGAGTTTTGGACCATTGAAATCGATCAACAGGTTTTTGCAGAAAAATTCAAAAACCATTAAAAATGGCTGTTTTTTGACATTTAATTATGGGGAGTGTAATTATCCTAGAACCTTGTGTCAGGGCTTAAATTGTGGCCACTGATGGTGCCTACCTATAATAAAAATTTCATGAAAAAATAATGGTAACTTTTCGAGTAAATCTCAAAAATGTAAAAACACCTGTTTCACAAAAAAAGGTTGAACAAGGCCCACAATGGTCCTAGAAGTTTTTTGATTGACCATTTGACTCGCAAAGGGTTGCTATACAACCCCATTTTCATGAAATGTATGTAAGGTTTGATTTAACACCTTAAAAGCCTGTTTGAAAACCACCCTTTTTCTAATTTTTTGCATTAAAAGCTCTTCTTTTGAGTTTTCTTTGTAAGCTTTTTCTTAAAAACAAAAAAAATGCGATTTTTCAACACTATAATTAAGAGAAAAATCGTAGGAATTATATGAATATATTCCGAATAAAATTGGACCTGTAGAACAGGTGAAAAACAAACTAATAAAACTGTCGAAGAACAAATTTCAAGAAAAAGCTCAAAAGTAAAGTTTTTAATTCAAAAAACTGGAAAAAAGGTGGTTTTCAAACGGGTTTTTAAGGTGTTAAATCAAACCTTACATACAATTCATGAAAATGGGGTTGTAGAGCAACCCTTTGCGAGTCAAATGGTCAATCAAAAAACTTCTAGGACCATTGTGGGCCTTGTTCAACCTTTTTTTGTGAAACAGGTGTTTTTACATTTTTGAGATTTACTCGAAAAGTTGCCATTATTTTTTCATGAAATTTTTATTATAGGTAGGCACCATCAGTGGCCACAATTTAAGACCTGACACAAGGTTCTAGGATAATTACACTCCCCATAATTAAATGTCAAAAAACAGCCATTTTTAATGGTTTTTGAATTTTTCTGCAAAAACCTGTTGATCGATTTCAATGGTCCAAAACTCATAATTTTCGTCTTTTTAGGCACTATTATGTAGTATTTTTTGTTTTCCAAACCAACATCTTTTTCGTACCCAAAACGTGGAAAAACGTGTTTTCGTTACTATTATTAGCTTTTTACCACCTGTTGCCCTGGACCAATTTTATCCAAAGCACATTCGTTGAATTCCTACGATTTTCTCTTAATTATAGCGTCAAGAAATCGCAGGGTAGATTTATTTCAACTTTTTTGCTATTCTTCCTGGACTAACAGATACCTAGCCAATTATGTTCAGAATATATCTTGTGCGCGTAAATTTTGACGTTCCCAAATAATTGGCACCCTGAACTTGCCCCAAGGCGACATGGCTTGTGAAGAGTGCCAAACTTATAAGACGACACTACTAATTTGATCCTAAAAAGGGCAGTTGCTGCTTCCCGTTTTCGCTTTTCGTCATTTCCGGTCATACCGCCCGCACGGCAATGGTTAACAATCCACTGTAGCGCTTGTTTGTAAACGATGTGCGATGTTTCGCTTGTAGGTATTACAACGTTTGTGGCATTACTGAGTTGAGTCGACTTAGTTGAGTTGATATTTTCGAAATCGTCATAAATGTCGCTCATCAAAATTGCCACGTCTATTACGAACCTTCAAACAACAGCCAGCAACTCACAGTCATGATTCTCATTAATCTCAGAACATTTTCTATATAGAGTTTTCTGATTGCGCTCTCATCTTTTGCTTTAAATGACATTTTCCAATCTGTACGTAAATGAATGATCATTTCAGACATGCATCAATATCATCGGGCTACATATGTGTCTGGACAGCCGACAACATTTGCCTGAAATCTATACCATAAAACAGTTACTCCTCAAAATAATTGGTTTTTACATCTTAAATCTCGCGGTGTTTTGTTAATAGATACTTCATTTGCCATGGTACATTCCCAGACAACCATCATGCAGTTTTGTAAAACCTTAGATATGTTCCACGCAGGATTTTCCGTATGGTCTTCTTCGATAGGTATCTTAAACATATAATGAGCTGTTTTTCCTTATGTGAGTGAATCTCTGCTACCCAGTAGGAATTCTAGGAAGGCTTTACCGATGGAGCACTGAAATAAGTACTCATCTGGTAAGGGGTACCTCTTATTTTCTTGGTGCTAGATGAGCCCTTATTTAACCCATTACAAGAGAAGGCAGATGGTAAGGTGTAGTCCAGAATTATACCCAAACAAGTGAGAATCTGCCCGATGACTCAAGGGAGCTTTCCTGGAGTTTTCATAAATTTTATAGAAAAAAAGAAAACGGGCAATTCTATTCGTCGACATAAAATGCGACATTAGCATACTTAATAGCCCGGCTCTCGTTCGATACGGAGGACCAATGCCTAGAAATTAACAAGTCTTTCATCTTCATATAGTTAATGAGTGGAAGGCGAACAGGTATATGCAAAAGTTCTTCAAATGACGATGTCTGGCCATCAGAGAGAGAATGCAACATTTTTATACGCGTTTGCATACAACTAAACAGCTAAACTTTTATGAGTTTATGGGAATAAACTTAATGGATTGGTGCATATTTGCTCGTTTGTTTTGATTTATGAAAGAAAACAGCTGATTCAATTTTCTTTCCTTTTCTGTTCTGCATACTTTATCGTAAAGAGAGAATCTGGCTTTGTCTCGCTGAATTCACGAAGTATGCGTTGAGTTTTGCTCAGCAGTGATGTTCATATATGCACGCACACACCTAAGGGGGGGAAAATTTTGTATGAAGATGAAAGACTTGTTATTACTAGACTTTGTGGAGGACAAGCAGCTCTGGTAGTGGTTAGAATTTAGTTGGGGGACTGCTTATGTAAAGCCACTCTCGGGCTTGGAAAGAAAAGGCATTTGTAAAAGATGAACAAAATAAAAGCATTTCGATACCAGATCGCATATCCACAGGCGCCCATGAATATTTCTTTTTGCAATGTTCCATTTGCTGCCTTACTATGAGCAGTTCTATAAGTACTCTAAGGTAAGTACTAAAGTAAGGCCTTGCCTCCTATGACATCGTGTGTAAAAATAAGCACTTCTGTAAGGGCTGTGGTAAAGCCTACCCCTTACCAGTAAGTGCTGATTTCAGTACTTCTGTAAGCTTACCGGTCCTACTGGGTACTGTCTTGGTCTCATATTGGTCAAGCAACCTACCTTTCGAAATGTAAAAAACGGGAGAGTTTACATATATTGTTATTCTATTAACACTGGAACTCTTCGCTAGCTATTCGCTATTATATATACTGGCAATTATATATATATATATATATATATATATATATATATATATATATACGGGCCGGCTGTGGATAGGTCTTGGATAGACCAGCAAAAAATTGTATGGGTGGGGGGGGGGGTAATCGTAACGGTTTAGCCGCTAGGGCGTTTTGAAGTTTTTTGCTAAAGTTTTACATATCACCCTGTATTTTTGTAACCGTATAACCTATTTTCATGTTTATGGTACCAGTGCACGCACCTCCACCTATCTACAACGGTAAAAACAATGGTCCTATCTTACCAACTTTTGGAGTTATGAATCGCCATTTCAACTAAAACCATATTTTTCTCCAAAAAATACGTGATAAACCAATATTTTTTTTTTAAATTGGAAAGTTTGGACAATTTCCTATGAATAATGTAATACAACTTATACGCTACGGCCTCCAGTTTTGAAGTTATAAGCATTTTTAATGTTGAAATTGGCTGTATTTCGCCTTTCTTTAGTACTTTTCCATCTGAGCTTTATCTAATATGTAGTACCAAATAAGCATCAAATTAGGCAAATTTTAACATTAAAATTGCTTACAACTTCAAAAGGAAAGGCCCTAGCGTAAAAGTTATTATACATTATTCATAGGAAATTGTCCAAACTTTCCAATTTAAAAAAAAAAAATATTGGTTTATCACGTATTTTTTGGAGAAAAACGTGGTTTTAGTTAAATTTTAGTGAAAAAATAACAAATGTTGTGGTGACATACATACGCTATACTGATACTATACTCATCATACACTTTTATTCATACCGAGAGCGTTGTAAAAAACGGTAGTCCGCCATTTTGTGTTGGTAATGCCAATTTTCACACTCTGAAGCCATTTTGAATTTGGAATCACTCCACCCAGCTAAGTCATCCTTTCATTTGATACCCATGCCGATCGCGATGTAAATAAAAAAGTAATCCGCCATTTTGAATTTGGAATGACACCAAATAGAAAATTATATTATACTTATCATTCCCTCTCATTTGATACCCATGTCGGCGGTCGGCGAGCACAATTGCGAAATTCAGCCGCCATCTTGAAACGGCCATTTTGATTTTTTTACAAAATGGTCAGACTTTATCGCCAAGTGAACTGTATATGTGTGCAAAATTTGAAGCTGATCGGTTATGTGGAAGTGGGTCAACATCAATTTTCAAGTTTTGTCTGCATACATACATCCATACATACATACAAGTAGAGCTAATATATAGTATGTATATATAAATAGCCTAAAACATGCCCGCCAAAATACTGAATCTTGCAGTGAAAGTCCCATTCCAATCGGATTAGCCGTTTCCGAGATTAGCCCGAGCAAACAGACAGACAGACGTACAGACAGACAAACATTTTAAAAATGCGTGATTTCGGTTTAAAATCATGTAAAAAACCATATGAAATTAAAACAACACAATTATTTTGAAATCACAGACAGACACTCCAATTATATTCATATATATTAAGAACAGAAACTTGAGTGACTCCGCTTACAAGATATGCAATTAAAAATTGTGATCGAAATCCCAATATTCTAAGTTTTTTTAGAAAAGTTCCAGTATTTTAGCATTTTGGTCATATTTTTAACCTACATATCTTGTAAGCGGAGTCACTCAGGTTTCTGTTCTTAATAGTGGAAATTACCCTCTTCCACCAGAGTGATATCACGAGCATTCTTGCTCTTAATGAAGGAGATATTACTCCTCATCCATTCTGCTGTGTCAGGGTTTCAGCAGACTAACAGCTGCCAGCGTTCTTTGGAAGCTCTCCTCAAAAGAGGGCTTGGCTTTGCCCGCCTGCTTTTTTCGATGACGTCATCAATGATCGTCTCTTGAAGCTATGCTATTTGCTCAAGTGACAGGGGGCAGTTGACCATGTCAGTCGAGATGAGGCTGAGCGAACCATCTTCAGCTCAGTTTTTTTGGAGGGCTTCCTTAAAGCTTTTTCCTGAGCCACAATTCTAGAGAAGCCTTTTGCCAGTGCTACTTGAAAGCATATTCTCTGGCGGTGGGAGAGTTTGACAAACCTGAGTTTATCAAGCAAGCTCCATCTTCTCCAAGCCTCAGGCAATGGTGGTGGCTTCGGAAATAACCGAACACACACTTACCGAGCCTGGTCTGCAAAACCAGTGTACCCAATGGCTCCACTGGTCGAAGCCGTACCCAATGGCTCCGCTCGTTGAAGTAATTGGTTCACAGCTTGCATGCCCAATGGCTCCGCTTGTTGAGACAATTGCTATCTCTTGTGTCCCTATGGACACTTGAGATGTGACCATCGTCACAATTGACGAGGTTGATGCTGTCGGTGTTGCATCAAGCTCGTTATTTTTTTTTATTAATTTCCTTAAGGAAACCCTAAGTATTCAGGAGAGTAAATCACCCACAGCGAGCCCGAATTCTGTGTGAAGGCTAATTAAAACTGGAGGACGCCAGATATCCAGAGTTCGGATTAGTCATGAGCAAACGCAAGAACAATACAAGACTAATCTAGTCTTGTTCTTGTCTTGTTCTTGTTCAGTCTGTCTTGCTCTTGTTCTTGTTATTGCTAAATGTGCAAGAAGAAGACCATTTTCGCTCATCACAAGTTTGCACACAATGCATGCAAAGTCACTTATGTACTTATGTACAAATGCTTTTACAATTATCATACCAAAAAGTAAATATACACACATGTATTTATATCATAATTACTTGAACATCATAATCAATTTTATATTTTTTGTTTTTAAAAGAATGAGTTTAGGTCAAATATTTGCAAGAATCTTGCTAAAGTCTTACTCTGGGTCTTGTTCTTGCAAACATAACTAAGTCTTGTTCTTGTTCTTGCTAAATGTGCAAGAACAAGACAAGACTGCAAGAACAAGAGCATTTTTGCTCATCATTAGTTCGGATATTAGAGACCAAGCACACCCTTGGCCATGCGTCTATCGGCATATCTAGTCCATTCAAAACGCGAGTTTAGTATGGGTTTTAATTTTAATTAAAAAACGCCAAATTAAGTTTAATACATTTATTTTAGAGCTGCCCTTTAGAGCTTCTCTTTATTTCGAATTCAATCTTAAGACTAACTTTATTATAAAAGCTTTTCTTTAGCTAGCTCTAGTAATCTGCTTACATTTTAATAATTCACGTTCTTCAATATGTGAAGAATGTGTGGGAAAAGATGCATCTTGTCATTCTCGTTGATTAAGCAAAACGTAATTAATACTCATGTTACGAAGATAATTATTTGTCTTGAGATTTATGTCTCCCGACGAATAATTATCTTTTTTTATTTTATTTTATACTGTAACGATGGAAGTTTTGATTTTCAACGGGATGTGGAGGATCAAATTCTTCGTTTAAGGAATTTGTTGAAGTTACTGACGTAACTCCTCCCTCCTTAATTTTGGGACTCTCCTGAGTCACATTTTTTATTTTAATATTAATTTTTTTGTTTTTGCAGATTACAATAATAATTATGACTATTATACTTATAAATATAAAAGTTAAAATACTTCCGTATACATAATGTGTTTTCTTTTGAAAATGAAGTTCTTCAATTTTTTTCGTATTTTCAATTTGTTTTATTAAAATTTTTTCAAAACTCAACTTATCATTTGAGTAATCTATTTGTTCTAAATAATCTTGAATAGTAAACCTTTGATGAAACTCTTTAACATTATTCTGAATTGTTTTATTATTAATTTTTATTGAACAATTATTAAAATTTATAAGATAGTTTCCTTGTAATCGGAATATTCTCTCATCACACAAACTGCTTAAATTGCTATTATTTTGGTTTTTTAGCAGTACTAGCCCTTTTTCTAGTTCTAAAATTTCTGATATTTTACTTACTGTTCTAAGGCAATTTTTCTTAAGGATACAAATATTGCAAATTTCTAGATTTTTAAGGTCTTTGTCTGCCTTGTAATTATAAATTTCATTTTGGTACTTAACTACTTCTTGTGGATTGAATACTAATTCCTTATTCTGACTATCTCCTACTGGGATTAACAATGTTTTGGGTAACGTTACTATTTCTCTAGGAATCCTGATAACGAAAATTATGTTTTTTCAGTCCTTCGTAGTTCTCATTGATACCAGTATGCCCAGTCTCATACTTATGATATCGTTGGATTTGTCTGAATGTTTCGTCTTCGTTATTCATATCTCTAGCATGATACGAACATCTTATGAATTTTATATTATTAAATCCTTCGTAAAGTTCGATAAGTTTCTGCTGCAATTTATTGTATTCGCTATCGCTGAGTTCGGTAAAGATTCCCGTTTTTCCTGGTTTTATATACCTTCGTAAGATATCAGACAGATTATTATTTAGATCGCTTGAGTCAATATAGATTTTCCTATTACCATGTTTTAATTCAAAATCCTTTACTTTATTATTAGTTAAAATTATCTGTGTCTTGAAACGGTTCACAACTGTGTCCAATATGGAAATATGGTTTGTCAAGTTCTCTTCTTCAGAATGAACTGTATTTATGGTCTCGTTGCCGTTGTTGTTTTCCATTGATTGTTGAGCAAGCATTCTAGAACCTAATTCATTTTCTATGTCCGAGTTTTCTACTTCATTTTGCGTTGAAATATCTAAATTATTTTCCGTGACTCCTTTCTTATTATCTCTGTCGATAGCGTTTATTTCATTTGTGTCAGAATTTATTCTACTGAGGAAATCAGCAACCTTATTCTGTTTTCCCTTGATATAATCAACGTTCACGTTGTATTCGCCTAATTTTAATATCCACCTTTGGAGACGGGGATTTACATCTTTCCCTTGCGTTTTAGTATGCAACCATTTTAATGGTTGATGATCTGTTAATAAGTCAAACTTTACGCCGTACAAATAGGGGCGGAAATAGTTGGTGGACCAAACAATCGCTAAGAGCTCTTTCTCTGTCGTCGAATAATTTTGTTCATGTGTATTTAAGGTTCTGCTAGCAAAGCAGACGGGATGATTATCTTGTTGGAGTACAGCTCCAATGGCAAAAGTGCTGGCATCAGTTATAAGGCTAAATTTCTTATTAAAATCTGGATACTTCAATACTGGGGCTTCAGTTATTATTCTTTTTAATTTGTCAAAGGCGTTAATGTAGTTGGGGTCATTGGTATTAATTTTCACATTTTTCTTCAGATATTTTGTCAGAGGTTGCGCCACTTTGGCATAATCCCTAATAAATTTTCGATAGTAACCCGTAATTCCCACAAAGGATTTTATTTGTTTTGCTGTTTGAGGTAGTTTCAATTTTAGAATATCTTCCACCTTTTTCGGGTTTGGTTTGACTCCTTCAGGGGTCAACACATGGCCAAGATACTCTGTTTCTCTGGCGAAAAATTTACATTTGTCAATTTGAATCTTCAGATTGTATTGACGCAATTTGTTAAATATTTTTTTTATACTTTCAACATGTTCTTCTAGTGTTGTACTGAAGACTAGAATGTCGTCCATGTACACGACACAAATTTTATTAATATATTCTTTCAAAACTGAATTCATATGGCGTTGAAAAGTAGCCGTGGCATTTTTTAGGCCAAAGGGCATTCGAACGAACTCATAATGCCCTTGAGGAGTGGAAAATGCTGTTTTCTTGCGATCCTCATCTTTAACTAAGATTTGGTGAAAACCTTTAGCAAGATCAAGGGTGCTAAAATATTGGGCTCTTCCCAATTTGTCCAATATATTGTCAATATTGGGTATTGGGAATTTATCTTCAATAGTTACCTCGTTGAGCTTTCGGTAATCTATTACGATTCGCCATTTTCTTTTACCCGAATTGTCCAGTTTTTTGGGAACAATCCAGAGAGGACTACTGTAAGGAGAGTCACTTTCTCTTATTATTCCTTGCCTAAGCATTTCGGCCATTTGCTTAGATATTTCCCGTTCGTGAATTTGGGGATACCTATATATTTTTGAGAATATGGGTTTACTGACAGTTGTTATGATTTGGTGTTTAATGCCAGAAGTGCTAGATAACCGATCTCCTTCTTGAAAAAATAAGTCTTTATATTGCTTTAACAATTTATTCAAGTATTGTTTTTCTTCCTTGTTTAAATTGTCGAAAAACGTTTCGAATTCTATTGTTTCAGTAAATTCTATTTGATGGATTTCTTCGTAATTATAAGGGTAGGCATATAAGAATTTAATTTTATTATTATTTATATCCAAAGTATCGTTAATAAAATCTATATTAGCACCTATAGGTTTAAGGATATTAAAGCCAATTATTGCATCAAAATTTTTGTTGTCAAATTTAGTTGTTTTCCACGTCATGTAGGCATCCTCATTAAACTCTTTTGGTAAATCAGTTAATACTTCTTTAAAAACTATTGTTTCGGAATTTACTGTTTTGAATCTAATAGGAATATCTAAATTGCGTCTCTTATATTTAAGTAATTTATCCTCGTTTAATAAAGAAATTGTTGAACCTGAGTCTATTAAGCATTTAATTTGTTCTTTTCCTATTGTTAGTTGTACTATTGGTAAACATACTTCGGAGGCATTGAGTGAAAATTTACCTCTTCAACGTAATCTACTTCCATAGGCTCTTGTCGATGTTCATTGTTACGATTGTTTAAATGCTGCCGCCCCGACCGTTCAGTGTGATATCGTCTTGGTTCATTATATTGCCGAAATTGTTCGGAACTGTTTCCTCTATAATTATTCCGCTCCTGCCAGTTATTATATTGTTCCGAATTGTGCCCAGAGTAGTTTTGTCTCTGTCTAAAATGATTTGGCTGTTGCCAATTATTGTTTCGTCCCGAATTGTATCTAGGATAATTTTGCTTGTTGGTGTTACTTTGTCGGAAGTTATAAGCATTATTTTGTTTAAATTCGTCAAATTTTCTTCCATTAAAAGAATTTAGATTAACTTGGTTGTTTGCAGTTGACTTATACTGATTAAACCTATTTCTATTGTCCCTAACCATACCTAAAGTTTCTAATAAACTGAATGCATCTCTTATATTATTAATATTCCTATTATAAATCACTGAGGATAAATTGGGATCTATATTTTCTAAAAATGTACGTAATATTATAGATTCATTATTTTTCGCACAAAATTCTACTGGTTTTTCCGAGTCATACTCGTATTTTTCATTTAATTTAGATAAAATTTTTAATAGAGAAGAAAAATATTCGCTTACATTGGTACATTTAATAGATAAGGCTCGGTGGTATAGTTGGTGGTATGTCTCTCGAACTCCAAAGTTGTTGATGAGGACTGTTTTCACTTGATTCCAGGTTGCTCCAGATCCCAGGGTTCGAACAGCATCCAATGCTGGTCCTTGAATTTTGTTGATAATTGTCCTTTGGTAGACATACTGCTTCACTAGTGGGTTGGAATCAAAGAGTGGCAGGAGTGTGTCAACTTCTCGCAAAAAGGAAGAAAGTGCATATTCTTTAGTTCCTCGGAATTCATGAATCCTTTGAGCGTCCTTCATTAATTCTTGTAAGGAAATCGTAACAGTAGGTGGTGATGGTGCTGCTGGTTGCTCGTCTGTCATGTTTGGCTGTGATTTATTGCCGGCCTAGATATTTTCACTTTCTTAATTAAGAAAAACGAATAACTGATTCTTTTTTTTTTATATATATTTTATATAACAGAAAGTTTTTTTTCTTTATTTTTATTTAAATATTATTTTTATTTTTTTTGCAATAAAATTTTCTGCAATTCACAATTCTGTAATTCTGTAATTCACGGCACTGCAATTTAGCTTCTTCTCAAACACTGTTCAACTTTTCATATCTTTTCCGAACCGATCTTTTCAAAAAAATAAAAAAAACTTTTTTAACACACTTTATTTTACAATTACGATTTTAAAACCGAAAAAAAATTAAAAGTAAGTTCACGACCACTGGATCCACTTTCTTCGGAAAGGGATCCTACCGACTGCGCCAGTTTAGTATGGGTTTTAATTTTAATTAAAAAACGCCAAATTAAGTTTAATACATTTATTTTAGAGCTGCCCTTTAGAGCTTCTCTTTATTTCGAATTCAATCTTAAGACTAACTTTATTATAAAAGCTTTTCTTTAGCTAGCTCTAGTAATCTGCTTACATTTTAATAATTCACGTTCTTCAATATGTGAAGAATGTGTGGGAAAAGATGCATCTTGTCATTCTCGTTGATTAAGCAAAACGTAATTAATACTCATGTTACGAAGATAATTATTTGTCTTGAGATTTATGTCTCCCGACGAATAATTATCTTTTTTTATTTTATTTTATACTGTAACGATGGAAGTTTTGATTTTCAACGGGATGTGGAGGATCAAATTCTTCGTTTAAGGAATTTGTTGAAGTTACTGACGTAACTCGCGCGTTATGATGTTCCAAAATAACACCGTTAAGAAAATCGAACCCTGAAGGTTTTTGGGGTCGCTGAGCACGAAAATCGAGGTCCCGTATCGTACATACACACATGTACACATACGTACGTATCACATCGTAACATACACACATGTACATATCGTCGGTCTAGAACCAGAACAACGTATGTAAAAAAAAAATAATTCCTTTTTTGAATTTTCTGGTTGTAGAAGAGTTACTTTATCCGTCTGTATATAAATTCGGCCATAACATTTTATAATAGTAGTAGTTTCCATTTTATCGTATCTCCATTTCACATAACGATAATGCATAAAATTCACCTTTTAATAGCTCTCCTGTAAAATTTCAAAATTGGTGGTTACGTTCTTCTGGTTCTAGACCGACGATATATCAATTTATATTTTCTAATAAAAAGAATTTTTATTCAAACAATTCATTAAAATAATTTAAATTGCAATCTACGAAAAGAAATTTTTTTTTTCAATTTACCCCTAAGGTTTAACTCCTTCAAGAGGGTTAAAAATTTTCCAAATGTTTTAATAATATTTCATGAAATATAAAATTGCAAAACAATAAATTTCAATTTGTTCCAATTACAATTTTTGCAATTTTTTTATATTAAGTTGTTTTTATTATAGTAGGGGTAGTTTTAACCCCTTAAGGGTTGAAAATAATTTATTTTTGCCTGACAGTACGCCCACAATCGAATTTGAAGCCTAAACTTGAAAAAAAAAAATTACAATTTTTGCCATTTTTGGCCGATTTAGGGGTAGTTTCAACCCTTTAGGACTACCCCTTACCATAAAGTTAGCCTTAATTTAGTATAAATTAACCACCTTTGCAAATAAATATTAAAAAAAGTGCAATTCATCGCATTAGTTTTCATTATTACTGAAATAATCGCGAAAACCCCCTAAAAAGGGGGGTTTTTTGCATTTTTAGGGGTGGCGCCCTAATTTTAGGACCGCGGGACCTCGATTTTCGTGTTCAGCGACCCCAAAAACCTTTAGGGTTCGATTTTCTTAACGGTGTTATTTTGGAACGCGCGTTTTGAATGGACTAATCCTGTTTCACCTTAGATTGGGATGACGCAATTATGGGTGAAGAGGAATTCTCCTTGATGGAAGTTACCAAGGACCAGATATTTACTACGAATTGTAACAATTAAGATCTCTCTTCTTATTCTGTAATTGAAACATGATTTAACCTTGCGAAATTTCATAATAGGGTGGGTATATAGGAATAAATGAAGGAATCTTTGGCCTATTGCTTTTTTATAATTTAGTAAAGTTACTGCTGTTTTTAGAGCTTTTATGAACATACTAGCTGGACCCGGCATAACTCCGTTTTGCCCGCAATAGTTGGCATCACCAGACGTTTACAGTTTTTTTTGACATTTCCCAGGACGATCGAATTTTGTTTGATAAAAAAAGTCATGTTATATTCAAATGTTATTCAACTGATTCATTATGTTTTGCAATTGTAGTTGACTTGAATGTAATGTAGACTTGACTGAACATTCAAAATTTGAAATTTAATAAACATTAATCGAATTCGTTGTGTTTTATTCAAATCGTAGCCATTCACTTGTCGGTAATCCATCCGCGTTACTGCAGTACTTTATGAAAAACGACATTATTGGTTTTTTTGTCTGGAGCATACACAAGTAAAGCAGATGGTTTGCCGGCGGATGGTTTGGGGGGCAAACGGCTAACAAAGACCTCGGAAAGTGGTGGTACCCGATTTGCCACCTCTTCCAAAACCCGAGAAAAGTCACTGCAGACAAACACCTAGCAGACCTGTTAGCAAGTCCTAATCCCACCTCCCCGCGGTGCCCCCTGGGGTACTTCTTCGGAAGGAGCTAACGGGAGACGGGCGAATGGCGAACTCTCTGCGTCACAAAACAGAGTTTTAAGTCGGTTGGGCTGAGGGTTAACAACCCGCTCCCATAAAAAACACCATTGCTACGAATCGGCAAACAATGCCTCGGAACCGGATGGACAACACGACGACGACCTTTGCTTTTCGAACAAGGACACGAATCGGATCATGGAATGTGAGAACACTGCTGGCTGAGGGACGGCTGGATGAAGTCCTCAACGAGATGAATCGATATAAAATCAAGATCATGGGACTTAGCGAGACCAGATGGCCCGATGCGGGGGAACATATCTGCCCAAATGGTGAGTCCTTTTTATATTCTGGCAGAAACGAAACTGAAAGCCGTAGGAGTGGCGTTGGTGTAATACTCACCAAAGAAGCCAGGTCCAGCCTCATTAGCTGGTCACCAGTTTCTGAGAGGATTATTACCGTGCGCCTGCGTACCAGACTAAGAAGTACTACGGTAGTTCAATGCTATGCTCCAACTGAGGACGCTGAAGATGACATCAAAGACGAGTTCTATTTGCGGCTGAATGAGGTTTTTCGCTCTATTCCAAGGGGAGACATCATTGTATTAATGGGTGACTTAAACGCACAGATCGGCCGTGACAACACCGGCCTTGAACAAACAATTGGAAATCAAGGTCTAAGCCAAGTTACCAGTAACAATGGTGAGCTTTTCGTTGACTTCTGTAGCTCCCACCAACTCATGGTAGGTGGAACTTACTTTTGTCACAAGAAGATACACAAAGAGACCTGGGTATCGCCCGATGGTAGAACGAGAAATCAGATAGATCATGTGGCCGTAAGCCGCAGATGGAGAACTATCCTTGAGGATGTCAGGAGTTTCAGGGGAGCAGACACTGGAAGCGACCACCATTTGGTTGTAGCAACTATTCGCCTTAAAATCGCCGCAATCAGAAACGTACAACGCGATGCTATAAACCGTAGACGGTTCAACGTAGATCTTCTGCGGGAGAGCGTTAAAAAGCGGGAATTTGCTGGAAACCTACAGCAAATATTAAACCAGCACAACGTTTCTGACGACACAAATATTGAAGAGCTGTGGAGTAGGACAAAGGGCGCAATATTGACGGCTGCGGAATCGAGCATCGGTTATGTCCAAAGAAACCAGCAACACTGGATCTCGGACACAACCTGGCAAAAAATAGAACGCAGGAGAGCCCTAAAAAATAACGTAAACTCTACAAGCGACCCCGAAAGACGTTACCAACTTGAACGGGAATACTCCCAATTACACCGGGAAGTAAAGAGAAGTGTCCGGCGTGATAAAAGGCAACAGATAAATGAGCTCGCAGAAAAAGCGGAAAACGCGGCAAACACAGGCAACAGTAAGGTGCTGTACCAAATCACTAAACAGCTCACGGGAAAGCACTCTACTAAAAAGCATGCCGTTAAGAGTGCGGATGGAAGGCTGCTGTGCAGCGACGAGGAGCAGCTCCAAAGATGGAGAGATTACTTCTTCGCCGCCCTGAATGGTTCATTTACACAGGAACCTCAGGAAATCAGCAACAATGCACAGCCAATTCGAATCACCACCCGGGCCCCATCCAAGACGGAAATAGTAACCGCAATTCATGCGATGGCCAATGGTAAAGCAGCTGGAAAAGATGGCATCCCGCCAGAATTGTTGAAAGCCGACTCAAGCCTCATAGCAGATGCGCTTCAGCCAATCCTACAAATAGCATGGAACACCTGTACCTTTCCGGAGGATTGGACGGAAGGTATCATAGTCAAAATACCAAAAAAGGGGGACCTAACAATATGCGACAACTGGAGAGGCATCTGTTTACTATCTACTGTGGGCAAAATTTTGTCCCACATATTACTATCTAGGATAAGTGAGGCAGTAGACCGAACGCTTAGGAGGCAGCAGGCCGGATTCAGGAAGGGCCGCTCATGTATTGATCATATCAACACCTTACGAATTATAGTGGAGCAGTCTACTGAATTCCGATCCCCCCTTTACCTTGCTTTCGTAGATTATGAGAAAGCGTTCGACTCGGTCAATAGGAGCTTTATATGGCAGGCACTACGGCGACGGGGACTGCCTGATAAAATAATAGAATTGATAAAAGCCCTATATAACAATTCCAAATGCAGAGTTATCCATAATGGAAAATTATCCGACAGCTTCGAGGTGAGCTCAGGAGTACGACAAGGATGCCTACTCTCGCCTTTACTATTTCTTATAGTAATAAATGACAGCGCTCTAGATAGTAGAACAGGCGGCATACAATGGGGTTTGTTAGACCGCCTTAAGGATCTCGACTACGCAGATGATATCTGTTTGCTGGCCCACAGACACCAGGACCTCAAAAACATGATTAACTATTTGCCAACAGAAAGTAGTCCAGTAGGCTTAAGGCTAAATCCAACTAAAACTAAAGAAATGCGGATAAATGCAAACACCATTGAACGGACTGCGCTGAATAACCGTGACGTGGAACTGGTCGATAAATTCTGCTACCTCGGTAGTATTATTACCGAAAATGGCGGTGCAGAAGAAGATGTCAGTTCCAGAATAAATAAAGCACGAGGCGCATATGCATGCCTGTTCCGCATATGGACATCAACGGAGATCTCAACTAACACCAAATTGCGGCTGTTCAACTCCAACGTGAAGGCAGTACTTTTGTACGGTTGCGAAACATGGAAAGTCACCCAATTCATCACAGGGCGCCTACAAGTCTTCATCAACAGATGCCTTCGTCGTATCCTAAAAATCCGCTGGCAAGATAGAATTTCAAACGAAGAACTATGGCGCCGTGCCGGCCAAGAAAGGATAGACGACCAAATCAGGCGAAGGAAATGGAATTGGGTAGGCCACACCTTGCGACGCGAAAACGAAAATCTAGCCAAACAGGCCCTTGACTGGAATCCGCAAGGATCCCGTCGAGTAGCACTACCTAGAACAACGTGGAGGAGAACCCTACTAGCAGAAGCCGCAACAACTGGGAGATCCTGGTCGGAGCTGAGAGCTGTCGCCCAAAACAGAGTCCGCTGGAGGGCAACTGTTTCCGCCCTATGTCCCATGAGGGATTAAAGGAGCGCAATGAATGATGTTGCCGGCACGTGAGCACGCTACATACAAATAGGCCATGCGAAAAACATGGATACTCCAAATTCAGGCCACAAATATTGAAGGATTGTCCCTGAGATTTGTTGATTGCCATTGCGAATGCCAATCGGACTGGAAATTGTAATCTTTTGAAATCGAAAGGAGTGTTGGTCGTAATCAACGGAAAGCCGGGAATAAATACATTTCCCCCCGAATATTTTCCTTTTAGAATTGTTTCTTCTGTCAGATCCGGCACCAAATTCGTAATAGCAAGTCTGGTACCATTGCACATTTAGCAAGACCAAGAACAATACTTAGTTATGCTTGCAAGAACAATAACAAGACAGACTGAACAAGAACAAGACTAGATTAGTCTTGTCTTGTTTTTGCGTTTGCTCATCACTAATTGCACAGTCGCAGTTGATTAAGATTTCATAGCATTATGATGACCGAACCGTTTTTGAGTTGTAAATTATGGCGTGGAAACCCAGGTATGTCCAAAGAATTCAAAAACTCCGTTGGATAATTCACGACATCTTGATTAGTGGTGGAATCCACTGATTTGTATGATACTAAATCTCCGGGAATTTGCGATTGCATCAATGTCTCGTTAGCATTTTTTTGTTGATCATTCAGCAATGGTATAATAGATTGAACCGCTTCTTGCAGCGCATCACGGTTCAGTTCGTGATCGTACGCATTGTGCATGGATCAATGCGCCACATTAATGCCAACCTGAATTAATAGTTTATTTGCTATCGTCCTGCACAAATCATCAATGAAATCAGTCCTTCGTTGTATATTTCGACACACATTGCCATTTCCGAATTGTGCAATGTATTTGGTACGCAATGCAATATGTCTTTGCACATGTTGTCCTTGTATTTGTTCCACAACGCTATAGTTTGAGACGGATAGCATGTTGTCACAATGATGGCGAATATCGTTCATATTTGATGCGAAAGAGAATAAACGCCATAGCGCCTCGTTGGTGTCGGCCCATTTGGTATTGATAGACTTCATCATTGCCATTTTCAGAACCAACTACAAACACTGCCATGTTATTTTGCCCTTCGTAACATATTGGCCCAAATGTTAAACTGATTTTGCGGAATAACAACTCGCAACGTTTACGTGGGCATTAAAAATCTGGGACAACAATGGGCAATGGCGCCACACGGTCCATGCACCATCTGCATTCTGACAATTTCGCGTTTTGACAATCTCGACCGAATACATCTAACCCCTTGTAATGCAGAATACTCGATGCTTCACGATCACATCCATATAAACTTATTACTTATACTTAAAGTATAAAAAAAGTTAAAAAAGATAAATGAAATCGGTAAAGTCGTTCTCAAGTTATGGCGCGACCAAGGGAAACAGGGATTCATTTTTATATATATGTATGTAGATAATTATTCACAAAACATAAGTGAACTCCCACAAAAATTATCTCTTATTTTTATAAATTCAATTAAATAATAATTTTGAAACCTTTTCAGGCAGCAAACCATCACTTGCACGCACAACATTCCAAACTCATACCACACTGAAATGATTGTGTGTCAAGCATAGAAACTACAAAAGGTTAGTAGAACTCCTCTAAATTATTCCGAAGACAAACAAATAAAAATCTCCATTTTTAATTTCAGTTTCCAATTATCACTATGATAAGTACAAAATGGCTACCAGGAGCATTTGGAAGTCTAATACCAGCCTTAGTGCCGCCAGTGCATATAACGGTCTTATGGTACTTTTGGCAGAATTACGCACGATATGTCGACAAGAGATTCTGTTCCTGTTCCTGCTGGGATACAGTTTTCAAAGGTCCCTACGAGTCCGGGATAGCATCGTACAAGCACATGTACTTCAATGCAACGCAAAACACAATGAAAATGTGGCTATTGACAGTATTTAGCGTGATTTTCCTATACGAATGTGTCAAGCAGCTGCTCATCCTGATACTGCAGAATAGGGTGCGGTACTCCATGCTGGTGCTATTCACTCTGTCGATATTTTCACACTATTACGCATGGTGGGCCTACATAAACTATTACAACGATGAATATTACGAACAATGGAACCACCAACTATTTTTTACAGTAAGTACCAAACCTGCCAGATCCTTCCTCCCAACTTCACTAGCCGTCACCCGGGCAGCGTTCGTAATGATAAACTTCTCATGTTTTCGAATAAATTTCCCATAATTCATTCGAAAATATGTCGGGAACTGGTACGAAACAGCCCAAAAAAATGGAGAACTTCCTTCACTCCGTACGGCCCCATACCACATCCGTCTGTAAGGATACTTTTGAGAATTTTGTAACTGTTGTTTGCTGCTGCTATTTAAAAGTGAGGCCGACGTGCGTGCAAATTGCTTCTGATGGAATCAAAAATTGATCAAATATTAAATAACGTTCCGCGGGGATCGGGTAAGTGTGTAGCAATTATGTTTTATAACCGCGTGACACGCGAATAAATATATTCCCGTCAAGGGTCGCTCCTCACACCAATCACCCTCCGTAAAATCGGCGGTATTCCCACTTACTCGAAGGGTTCGAGTTGAAATTTCCTGCCAATAAAAACGGGGAAAAGATCTAAATGCCAGATTCCAGCTCCGTTCGGTTCGTGATGTTTTACGACGTTACAAATATCTGGCAACTTTCGAAATCGGGGCGCTTATTAATTTGATGGAGTGATTAAATTGTTTACGATGAAGTTTTGATTGAAACCTTCGAAAAATTAAACTTAAACTAGGGTTAAACTTCTACATAATAAAGCTACGGAGTTTTTCCAGTTGCTAGGGGCATACCTTAAGTACAAGTTACCTCACGCCCATTAGCGACAAAAAGCAGGCACGCAACTCATATTTTATTACTAAGGCAGTCTTAAAATTTGGAATTCTTGGACAGAAATGTAAAAAAAGGCAATATTTTGTTCATAGTTGACAGCGTTTTTGACAGCTGTCATTTGTCAAACCTTCGATTTGACGTCAAATTCGTAATCAGCGACCTCGAAAACCATATAGATCTAGGTAGTTTAATGGACGTAAATGAACAGAATTATCAAATTTTTATTATCGTTTAAAAATCGTAAATCTCTAAAACGAAATGTGCTCGGCGGCAATGGTTAGTGTCAATCAAAAATTCTCTGATTGCCGCCAAAAATCATCATTTTAATTGAACTTAAAGATAGGGGGTGCACGTTTTTTTGAAATTTTTTTGCCATTTTTGAACCACCCTAATGTCCATGTATGAAGTAATGAAGTGTGACGTATCTTGAGTATTGTGATAAATAGCTACTCCTGCTGCTGGAACTGTGGTTCTCTTATAACTTACAACAAAGTTGAAATTCGGAACATCAAGTGGTTCTTCGTTTTTCATACGAGTTTCTGACAAAAGCAGAACATTTGACTTTTTTACGATAGCATCTTTTTTTTTCTTTTGTTATCGTCTGAAGACATCTTCAGGATCAAGGATCCAAACAAATTTGGAAAACAGATATTTAACACATCAGTCAAAATGACTGGTTTTATATTTTCATTTTCGATACTTAATTGAATAATAGTAGGCGGTCAGATTTATTTTTTTCTTCAAAATCAAAAAGTTTTTGATTATAATCGATTGAGCGCCTGCGCCAGTCATGAGCATGTCGGTGACGCGAACCCATAACATTTTCCCCTATCAAAAAGTGCCCAACGCGGCTAAAGAAGTTTTCACTTCAAAAAAAATCTCCAGAAAAATCTTGTGGATTTACTACAATTATAGTTATTTGAACTAGCTTCTCTCCGGATTGCTCTGCCATCAGTTATGATACTAGCCAATTTTCCACTAGTGCTAAACGTATAACTATTTTGTAAGAAGTCAGTTTATTCCATCTTCGTTCATCATACTGGAAAGTTAATCGTGTGGACCGAAGGGGTCAACCCACATCCCAACTACTTATTTTTTAGGGGTGTAAACTACCCCTATTCGAAAATCATTGTAGAATTATAGACTCAAGCGTTTAATCGATAGAAATTATCATTGCATCATGAATTACTAGCTGCAACCTTTTTGAAAACAACCCCTATAAAAGCAACCCCTCCTGATTAAAATTTGCTTTAAAAAATAGGAAAACAAATTTTTGAAGTAAAACTTCTTTAGGGACGTTTGCTTAAAAAAATTTACATGAGAGTGAATCAATTTCATTCGCGTAACGCTCTCACACATGAAAAATCATCAGAACTTTCGTATAACGATGGGAAAAGGGGCGGACGGGGTACAAGAGACGATTACACTCGGGGCTGTGTGTGCAGCAGTTAAAATACACTCTGCCTTACTGCATAGATTTTCTGGCATGATAGCTACGTTGTCGCCCAGACTTTGCTTTATCTCATTACAGGAATACAAATTCACCATTCTGTAGAGGTGAATTATTTCAGATTTTTCTTGTGGTTTGGTCACTGGCAGGGCTTATGCCGCGGACACTTTGGAGTTGACTGACATGTTGGAAACGGCATATACGAGAAGAATTTTCGGCGGTGGTTTGGGTGCTTAGAATACCAAAAGGGAGTGGTGAATTAAATGTGTGAGGTGCTGTTGTTTAAAATTGGCACCCACTTCCCCTTTGGTGAAATGTGCTGGACCTTTCCCCTTTTTAAATTACAATTTTTTTAACTTGCACAAATCGACGAATCGTTTATGTCAAAACATTACACTGTTCCTGATATGTTTTTTGGGTCGCTGATTACGAAAATCAGGGTCCCACAGTCTTAAAATATGGATGTCGCCTTTAAATATGCTTAAAAATTCCCCCTTTTAAGTGTTTTCGCGATAATTTTAATTATAATCAAAAACAATCTAATAAAATACATTTTTTGCAACATTTATATTCAAAAGTGGTTGATTTTTAACAAAGCAAATTTTATGATAAGGGATAATAGTAAAGTGAAACTATCCCTACATCGACTGAAAATATAGGTTTGTAAAAAATGTTTTTTCAACTTTATGCTTCGAATTCGGTTTAATCCATCCATCCATCCAATGGCGCTACAGCCCAAATCGAGCCTTGGCCTCCTCTAGGGCATTTCTCCAAGTTTGACGGTCCCTTGCAGCATGTCTCCAGTTCCGGATGTTGAGCATTGACTCTGCGTCAGCCGTCACAGAGTCTATCCATCTCCTCCTGAGTCTACCTACTGGCCTACTTCCCGAAATTTCTGATGCCATAAGCCGTTTTGGGATGCGATTGTCCTCCATCCTGATCACGTGGCCGGCTAGTCTCAATCTGTTGATTTTTATTAAAGTTGAGAGTTGTGGGTCGTCAAAAATTTCATACAACTCGTTGTTGTATCTTCTTCGCCATATTCCATCCTCTCTGATTGGGCCTATTATGCATCTGAGAATTTTCCTCTCGAACCTGTTGACTCGTTCCTCTATGTCCTGGGTCATAGTCCAAGTCTCGCTACCATAACACAGTACTGGTCGTATTACTGTTTTGTAGAGTGAGAGTTTCGTTTTCCTATGCACAAATCTTGAGTGCAGGATTTGTTTTTGGGCATAAAAGGCTCTATTAGCCAGTAGTATTCGTCTGGTTATTTCTTCTTTTTCTTCGCGTCTTTTTGTGATAGTAGACCCAAGGTAAACTGTTTTATCGACTACTTCTAGGTTATGTTCGTCGATGGTTATATTTCTTCCCATTCTAAATCGTCCTGCTCTGGATTGTTGCATCACCTTCGTTTTTCCTTCGTTAATCTTCAGGCCTATGTCCTTTGCCGCCTCTTTTAATTCAACATAGACTTCTTTTGCTGCCAAAAAGGACCTTCCCACGATGTTTACGTCATCCGCATATCCAAGTAATTGTACCGACTGGGTAGCTATTGATGCACTTCTCTGGACTGACGTTTTCCTTATCACCCATTCTAGGGCCAGGTTGAAAAGCATGGGGGCCAGCCCATCTCCTTGTCTAAGCCCTTGACGTACTTCGAACTCCTCTGTTACAACATTTTGGATCCTTACTTTCGCTAGTGAGCTGTTTGTGGCGCATTTGATTAGTTGTACCAACTTTGAGGGGACTCCTATTTCCGATAAGATTTCGTATAGCCTCTCTCTGTTTATTGAGTCATATGCCTGTTGAAAGTCGACAAATATCTGGTATACATCTACATTCGTTTCCCAGGTTTTCTCCAGAATTTGCCTTAAGGTCAGCAGTTGGTCCGATGTTGACCTGTTTGTCCTAAAACCAGCTTGATATTCTCCTATAAGGCTTTCCGCTATAGGTTCCAGTTTTTGTTTCACAAGGATTGTGAAGATTTTGAAGCTGGTGCTGAGGAGTGAGATGCCTCTGTAGTTTTTGCAGTTTAGTTTATCTCCTTTCTTGTATATTGGACATATAATGGCTTTCTTCCAGTCCTCTGGTATAACTTCTTCCTCCCAGATGGTGCATATGAGTTCGTGTAATGTTCGTAATAGTTGGGGTCCTCCTTCCTTTAGCAGCTCAGCTGCTATTCCATCGGCGCCAGGCGATTTGTTGCTGTTCTGCCTTTTTACAGCTTCCCGCACCTCATCCAGTGTTGGTGGTTCTATTGAGATGTTATCTTGGGGAATTACAAATGCCTCTGTCTCTGCATTCTCGTTTGATAGGGAGACAGGATTCAATAGGTTCTGAAAATACTCTCTCCACCTTTCTTTTATCCTATCAGGATCTGCCACAAGTTCCCATCCATCAATTCGGTTTAATCATCCAAAATAAATTATTTTCAACTACGCATAGAAAGAAGAATTTGAAAAAAGTTTGATTGCATATCTTTTTGCTCCCTTTAAAATTAATTGGCTCCCCAAAAGATTGTATGGGACGAAGTAATCAGGTAATTGGCTAGGTGGCCATAAAGGGTGCCAATACCATACTCAAGTAGACTGGCTCCCGTTCGCGTAGGTAAGGCGGCTCGCGTAGGTAAAGCTTCATTGTATGTGGTTGGCGGACTGCTTGGTAAAACAATACCTGGGTTTGGAATAGTCTATGCCGATGCGGGAGCGGAGCATGCATACAGCTGGTTGACATATCCAAGCGTACATGCGTTCAATTCGTTGATAAATAATATAGAAGTGTGTGTATTCAAATGCGACCTGACGGAATGTTCCATGAATGGAATGCATGCCACGCAAAGGTCGGACTACTTTTAACTTTTTCTGTAATGCCGCATTCGAAATAGCACACACAAGTGTGCACAACAAACACATGCACCTTGCATGCACTCGTTACTTAGATTTACGGGCTATGTGTGAAAGCCGGGACGGAAAAAACCATACAATTTTATGAACCTCTGAATGCAATGCATGTACGCTTGCATATGTCACCAGCTTACTTCCATGAGGCGAATGTTTAGATTTTCGTGCCTGTGGCGGAAGCGTGCATACCCGTGTGGGATGCGCACCTATATGCTATACGTACTCGGTGCACCGCGTGTATGCTTTTAAGAAAATTAGCCAATAAAACTTATTTTTACTCGGTTACTTTTAGGTTTTAATGTAAATAGGAATTCATAAATATTTTCAAATAGTATTTGTATCAAGTCCGTCAGTAGATTCGTCACTATTCTTCCTGCATCTGTCGTTGGCCTGAATTTTCTCAAGCGTACTATAGATCCGACAGACTTTCCACTATGTATATCTATTGCATATTACTAGCCGTTGGGCACAAAAGTTTTACTTCTAAGTGTGGTCTTAAGCACATTCATATTTTTTTTATTATGGATCTTAAGCTTTTAATTTAAAAATAAATTTTTTAAATTTTGATTTAAAAAACACAAAAAAAAATATAATTAAACATAATTATTTTCCTTCAGCCTCACTCCTTTCCATCCTCTTCTTCCGCATCGCTTTCCTCTTGTTCTATAACTGGAGCACTATTAGGACAATTGTCTCCGCTGAATGTTGAACAAGTTGAATTGCAGAAGAGTTCTACTCTTCGGCAACCGCAGGTTGAAAACCAAAAGTTCCAAATTTTGTATATCGTTCCTAGTTTTTGAGTTATTTTTAAAGAAATACAATTTTTTGCAAAATTGCAAAAAAGCTCTCTTCACTTCAAGCTCAAGTTTTTCCAAAACTAAGTACTCTAAACCGGCCAAACTTATAGGACATATTACAAGTATAGTTGTTTTCAAACCTCGTGACATCCCGCGCATGTTCCCCAACTAAGCTCTTAAAAATGTTTAAAAGCTCAGACAAAAGCTTTAGTTAACTCCTCCTATCAAATCACTTGCTGCCATGTAATCAGTCGCGACTGCGTATTGCTAAAGGGAGGTGTATTTTTCTGGGACTTCAATGATTATTTAAAAAATGTACAAATTATGACTGAAAAGCACCATAGGTAAATGTGGAAACCACTTAAAAAAAACGCGCAAAGTAAACTACCTCATAGGTGGCGTGGAAACGTGTGCATGTTATAGGGTTTCACTGCAGACTTCCAGATTTTCCTCACACTTTGAACCTACATATCTTCTAAGCGGATTCACTCAGGTTTCTGTTCTTGCTTTCAAATAAAAGAATGCACATTTACCTAAAAGATGAGCCTAATTACGTTGCTCTACTATAATCGGTCTAGAAGTCATTAAAGTTTAAGTAAATGGCAATTCGGCCATACAAGTTGCAAGTGAGGGGATATGAATGATTCAAATCTTTAAAACGGCGATATCTCATGAATGACAATTCGTACGGGAAAATGTATAAGATCCTTTTTTGTAGGTAATTGCATAATCTAAAAACTTTGTAAGCACTATTTTATGATGAAAGTTACCGTTTTCTTGAAAATCGCGAAAAACCCGTTTTTGTGACCTTTGACCCCGATTAATCCAGGTTCCAGGTGCCGGATCGATGAGGACTTTTTAGATTTCATTTATAACGGTGCTTTGAACAATCCTACCAATTTTCAGCTTGGTGTGAATTTCTGTACCCTCATACCTATTTTTTGGTCTAATTTGACCAGACTATTAGTGTTGATTTCCTGTTTGGGAGTTGTTTTTGTTTTGCTTTGTTAGCTTTGTTATTGATATCAGTGTTTCTGATATTTCGGTAATTTATTATTACAAATGGAAAAACCCTTGAAATGGAAACACCCTTAATTTGTGGGTTACCCTCTTGCAAAGGAAAGAAGAGAACAAATGCAGAGCTTATGCTCTTTAAATTCCCTGCGAAAGACTCGGCTAGTCGACAGAAGTCGACATAAAGCTATTTAACCGATGACTGTAGTATTCCAGTTATGGTGTTATGAAACTCAAATAAAATAACAAATCCCGATGTAACTCTCACAGATTTAGTTAAACCTCTCATTTGCTTCTGTCGAAATGAAATTGTCCTGTTCATTTTTTTTTATGTGACACACTAGAGACTTAGGGAAGGCCCCTTTGTACTGTCGACCATGCATTTATTTTGAAATGTCGAACAGCAGCTCTAGTCGGAAGATAGAGAGAGAAGTGAAGGAAAGAACTGTCACAACCTAGCTGCGGTATTTTTATTTCACCTACTCCCAACCATTTTGCGACTCTGACACCGGGGCATCGAGAACAACTCGCTGGAGTGTTATGCCTCCTGAAACGAATTGAATCTCATCAACCAACCGATGGTGGAGCGGGGAAGAGAACTAGTGAAGGCTATGACAGGAGGAACAGGAGGCGGGAAATTGGGAAAGGCTAGGACCGTGGCACCGCCACTACCGAGGCCCACACCGACTAAAATCTGCGAAATCGGTAAATTTCTACCGCTTAAAATATAAAAATTTATTAAGTTAATATAACAAAACTTATGGAAAAGTTGAAGAGCTGCAGCAAAGAATATAGAGCTAAGAAGGTGAACCTATAAAGAAGATTTATGTCGAAATGACTATCTCAGTAGAATAGTTAAAAGTCTTTAATTGCCTCCTCGCCATATGTGAGTAAAAATTCAAAAACTTTTTGCCAAATAAACATATTCCGGAAATGTTGGTTGCAAATCAAAACGAAATCAAAATTCACATAAAACTAACGGTTTTACTAAATTTTGCAAAATATTTAACAAATCGAAAAGTTGGACAAAAAAGCAAAATTGCAACTTCTCCAAAAGTCTAAAGATTTTTATCATTTAAACAAAATCTCAAACAATACAAGAAACAGCTTTTTTTTCTTTTTTAAATTGATTTCCACCAACAATTTTATCCCTTTATGAAAATGTACCTACATAGCAAAAATATAAACATTCGTATGTTTTTTTTTAGTTTTTAAAAAGCGTTTATTTAACCTAACAGCTATCCTAATATAAATTTGACTAAACGCTTAAAGTTAATTTTTTTAACCTATTCTAATCTATCTAACTTACTGGCCCTCAGCAGGCACTCTAAATTAATCCATGTCTTAATTTAACTTATGCCTTTCGGCTAAAACTTATGTATTTTTTTTATTAATTTTTATATTATATATTATTAGTCCTAAGAAAAAATTTGAAAACTTAGATGCTATATTAATTATTTTGTATAAAACTTAAGCTAACTTAGTCTACTCTACTAACTAACTTAACCCTAAGAAACCTATCTGGGCGGGGGGCAGCAGAGTTGAATTCTCTCGGGTGGCCCCCGTCCAGGCGACGGGCTTCCACGGGCTTGAGCTGCAAGAAATAACAATAGCTCGTGGAAGCTCGCCCAACTAACCCAGACTTACTTAAAGCTACTTTCATTACAAAGTAAAAACTAGAACTAAATCCTATCTAAGTACTAAGCTAATCTTTTAAAACTAACATGCATTAAAAAATATTCTATAACTTAATTAGAGAGGGCAAATACCCAACTAGGGGGGGTCCTCCAGCCACCAGTACAAATTACTGGCATTGGAGGCCTCTTTTTTATCTTTTTCTGATATTCGCGTGCTGAACCTCAGGAGATCCCGTATTTCTCTGCCTTCTTGAATCGCGCGCACTCGTTTATCACATGCATTGCGATGCATGTGATATAAGAGGGGTAACCCCGAATCATCCTGAACCAATTTTTTGGAATCTAGGTAAATAAATGCTTCTGGGGGGATAAACCCGCGCTCACAAGCTGCTTTGTGGTATTCAGAGTTCGGGTAGAACGCTCCCCGAATAAGAGGATTGTCGCTCTCCGTCGCTCTAGCGACGTGACGTCGAATCAACTTGATTATGAAATTGTCGATCCTGTTAACAGATGCCTTATCATAGAGGATATTGTTGGCGTAATATTTTACGAAGCCCGATTCGGGTGTTCGATACAATCTTAGGCACGCCCTTAAGCATTGTCTTTCAAAAACCCGAAGCTTTTCCATGTAAGAAGGAGATATGTTGAACCATACAGGACAACCGTAAGTTAACATTGGTCTGACCAGGGCTTGATAGCATATCACCTTGACCCGTGGGCTTAGGTGGCTGCTGTAAAAAAGTCTTTTGGTCATATGAAACGCCTTGTTTGCCTTGGTAAGAGCAGCACTTACATTTCTATTGAAATATAGGTATTGGTCCATCCAAAGCCCAAGGTATTTCACTTCCAATTTGTTTTCTAATGCTTGCCCCGCATTGTTCGAAATTTTGAGTGTTTTCCAGTTCCTCCGCACATCGCGGGAAGCTTTGTTTAGAGGAGTCCGGAAAAGGATCGATTCGCATTTGCTAAAATTGATCTTCAATTTCCAATCATCACTATACCGTTCGATTGTTTCGAAGTCACGTTGTAAGAGCGTCTGGATCACTCCAATCTTCGGCCCCGTCCTGTACACGATCAGGTCATCCGCATACGCTAGTGCGTACGGGAGTGAACTTATTAGGTCACTCGTAAAGATATTAAATAAGAGCGGCGAGTTCACTGCACCTTGTTGCAGACCATTTTTGATGTCAAAGACCCTACTTGATGTGAAGTTGCCACTTTTGACGACGAACTTCTTTTTTGAAATCATATTGTAAATCATGTATAACTGAGGTCCAGTCATGCCGAGTCTGACCAATTTGTAGAGAAGACCTTCGATCCACACTGTATCGAATGCCTTCTCAAAATCGATCAGGCATGCTCCTGTACACTGGCCTTTCATGAAGTTCCAGTGTATGTCTGATACCAGTTTGGACGCGGCATGAATGGTGTCATGTCCCGCCCTAAAACCGAACTGGTTATCGGGAATTATCTTTTTGTCCTCAACCCATTTGGCTAATGATCTATTAATGACTGTTTCAAAAACCTTGCTGATATTCGGCAGCAAACTTATTGACCGGAGATTGGCAGGGTTAGTTTTATCTTTATCTTTTTTAGGTATTGGATACACCGCTGCCGTTTTCCAGTGACCTGGGAAATGGGCGTTGTTTAATGCATTATTAAACAAAGTGGTGTATATGTCTATAGCCACCAGGGGCAGATGTTTCAGAACTATGTTCGGGATACCATCTATTCCAGCCGATTTCTTATTATTCAGGCGACGGAATGTTAGCAGGAGATCAATTTTTCCAATGAACGTCGAGTTTACTTGGGCCTCGGGTATATCGTTCGCTGGGCAGTCTTCATTGAATTCGATAATTGCTCGATTCTCAGATTTCCAAGATTCGATTTCATTAGATAATCTCAAGTGGTTTAGCGAGGCCCTATTCTCGAGGTCAGAATTCGTACGAACACAAGTGTTCACCGAATAAATCTCTTGATAGTAGGCCCCCACTAAATCCACCTTCTCCTGCTCGTCCTCTATGCAATAATTATCACCGACGTGGTTGGTTTCTTCCGGATCTATGTTCACAGACCTCAGCAGTACCTGGTTAGTTGAAGTCCTAGGGATACGTAACTTGTCCAACCGGTTATGTGTTTTACTCCTAAAAATTTTATTTATCTGTGGGAACATGCTCGCGCTATTAGTTTGAATAGCACGAATCTTTCTGTTCCAGTACAGATTCACAGACTGTGAAAATTGTTGCCTTAAAAGTTGTTGGAGATTTTTCATAACCGATTTAAGAGTTACAATCTCCGGACTTCGTCTATCCCGAAACTGACGGTGTAGGGCTTTCAGTCTCGTTAGTATTCGGCTTTTATGTTTTAGTAGTGCGTCGATTGTAGCGTTTCTGTAACAGTCTATACTGTTTTCTTTCTTTGTCCTTGGTATGGTTTTGTCCATCGTCTGTATAATGAGATTGTCCATATTTTTCAAATATTCATCAATCTCATTGTTTGTCAGGTTTCTAGTTGTTGGTGGTAAACGTCCAGAATTCTGTATTGCCCTTTCCATAGCTTTTTCGAATCTTGGCCAGTGCGTCTTCTGGTAGACAAAAGGCTGCACTTCGCAATATTCAAGAAGCTCTATGGAGTCGTCAGGGACTTGTATTGTTATCTCGAGTCCGTAATGGTCGCTGTCGTACGGTACTGTGGCTAGACAGTTTGTTTCGTTCGTATTTAGTCCTGGTAGACCCATCCGTGAGTCTAGCAAGCACAGATCTAAAAAAGACCCACCGCGTGGATATGATGGTATATCCGTGGCGAGGAGATTAACTTTCCGCTGAATTCTGTTCTGGCCCAACCAGTCATTCAGTTGGTTGCCCCTGGTGTTAGCCGTTTGATTTCCCCATGCCGCATGGCGTGCGTTTAAATCTCCGGCCAACAAATAAAAATTTTGCTCCGACTCCAGGCGAAGAGTTTGAAAGAGCGAGTTCATTTCCTCTATAAATAATCTTGGTTGAGTTGTTTGGGGTGCGTACGCCGCGATTAAATACAGTCTTCTGCCACTTGACAGGGGAATGTATATAACACACGCTTCCAACACCCGAAACTTTTCTATATCCCTGCTATACATGATTTTATGTTTCAGAGAGGCCTTTATTAATATTAATAGGCCTCCGCCTCGTATGGAATTAGGTCGATCGCGCCTAATTATCACATAATCCTTGTAATCCATTTTGTGCCTCTGGTTTAGTTTAGTTTCACTAGCCAAAAGAACATCCGGATTTTGGTTCTGCAAGAGTGTTAGTAGATTCGCTCTTCTCTCATTTCGTATCAACGAGTTAACGTTCACCGAAATGACTTTGATCGTGTCCTCTCCGAATAATGCCATTGAAGCATTTACACGGAAATGGTTTCTGTCGATAACAGAGCATTATATACAAAATCTAAACGAGCTGTTTGCTCGCTTAATTGTTTATGGAGCTGCGCGATCTGCCCTTGTATGGACAAGAGGACCGCCTTCAGGTCACTATCTCCAGAACTCGCTGCCGTGGCAGCTTTTGGAGCTTGTTGTTTTGTAGGCTGGGCTCCCGCTGCCATTTGGGCAAAGGACATTCCAGGCCTTACAAAATTGTTTATCGATTTGCTCTTTTGCGCTTTTTGAGTCTGGATTTCCTCTTTACGCATTTGTATTCTTTTTTTGAACTCTGCATATTTTGGGCATCCTCTATAGTTAGCAGGATGTCCATTTGATCTGCAGAGTACACAGAACAGTTTGCTTTTATCAGCTACTTTTTCTTTACCTAGAGGACATTCACCAGGTTTGTGATTGTTTTCGCACTTCACGCATCTAAATGCCATTTGGCAGTTAGCTGCGGCGTGCCCAAATCTTTGACATCGCAAGCATTGAAGGATGTCTTTTTTGTTTAATTTCTCCCATGACACTACATGAAAGCTTAGATATTTAATCGTTTTTAAATTATCCAGCTTGCTCTCGGGAGTCAATTGGACCAGGAAAATCGGCAGTTGTCTCTCTGAGCTTCGCGAGTGTGCGGTAGTAAACTTCTTTACCGCAGTAAATTTAAGGTCATTGACCTTTAGCGATTCAAGTTCCTCTAGAATCTCCTGAGGATCAAAACCGGGATCAAGTCCCTTAAGTAATACGCTTTGGGTTTTTTCACCCTTAGCGGTAAACGTAAAATATTGAGTATTTGCCCTCTCTAAAAAAGTTTTAATTTTCTTATGATCTAATAGGTTGTTCTAAACACAATTACGCCCCGTGTGTATTCCGAGGGTTTGAATAAAACCGGTTTTGCTTAGCATACTTATGGCAGCGTCTGAATGGGGTGTGCTACACGGAGACTCAAGAAGTCGGCCGAACTCAGATTTGAATCTCGTTATTTAATGCTACACGAGGCTGTCTTCATTTTAGATAATTCCTTATATATGAAAGCCTTGACTGTGTGTGTAGTAAGCGGCTTTTCTTTATTTTCATTTGTCAGAAAGAGAAGAGAAAAAAATGTGCATTTGTGGTAGTTTTCATCCAGGGAATTTCTGGATGAAAATTCTTTCGTTAAAGATTCGTCAAGCGCGCCTTCTTTCCCTTCTCTTCCCTCGTTTTTTGCCTGTAAAACCGGTTTTTTCGTACTTCTTGAGTCCCCGTGTAGCACCCCACAATAGGCTCATTTGCCTCCATTTACTTTTGCTCTCTTCAGATAAAACTTACTCAAAGCTCTTGACAGTGGCATAGAAAACAAAGAATTAGCGGGGCATTTTTCGTCTGGAGGAAGCTTGAAATGGAGGAAATAGGAAAGCTCTTTTTAGAGAATCGTGCACACTTTCCTTATATGAAATGGAACATCTTTCCTTTTATTTGTCTATGGTAGTACGTAAGTTCCCAGTGGGAAAAAGGAGTGCTCCAAGAGCCATCTTGGAGCGCTCCAAAAGGAGCATAGAGTGCTCCCGTGGCCATACCCGTTCTATATTCTTTTTAACATTGCATGTCATTGCGAGGGAGCATACGTTTTTATGCTCCCAAAAACGCGTTGTTGGAGCATTATAAAAAAGCCTTTTAAAAAAGAAATATTCATGGGCGCCTGTGGGTATGTGATCCGGTATCGAAAAGCTTTTATTTTGTTTATCTTTTGCAATTGCCTTTTTCTGTCCAAGCCCAAGAGTATGGTTTTACCAAAGCAGTCCCCCAACTAAATTCTATCAACTTCCAAAGCTGCTTGTCCTCCGTATTGAACGAGAGCCGGGCCATTGAGTTTGCTAATGTCACATTTTATGGGCATGAAGATAATTGCGCGTTTTCTTTTTTTATATAAAATTTATGAAAACTCCAGGAAAGCTCCCTTGAGAGTGCTCCAAGTGCACTCCCCTGTGCATCGCTCCCAATTTTTCCCACTGGGAACTAACTTGCTACAACTCGAGATCTTCAGATCCAAACTGACAACAAACTCATCCCGTTAGCGACTGGGGGTGTGTGGTAATATTTGGTCGAGCCAAATCTCAGGAAATCTCACCACAGGCGGAGGGGGTCGAAAAATCGCAAAAATCGCCTCAAGTAATTTATGGACGACCCCTTAACTCTAAGTAACTACATATATATTATTTTGCCGGATCATATACCTCGACACAGTATAGAACCAGAGAACGTGACCTCTCCGGAACGAGCCTAGTGAAGCGGTTTATTTTATAGCTAGAAAGCTCGTTAGCGTAGAAAGTTTTAAAGCTTCGAAGTGAAGTTTTCAAAGGAGAATCACCTGGCTGGGTGAATATTTATTCTCCTCAAGATTTGTTGGGAGAGGGATTATTAGTGACGAATCGTGGTTCGTTACAAAGTTCGTCACTAAGGTATACACCTCATATTGATCTAAGCCCGCCTTAGCTGATATACGTGCTAATTTTGGCAGACAATATCAGAGGTAACAAAACAGAAAATATTACAAAAATAATGGTTTCATAATCTCTCAACCAACTAGCTTAATTTCTCTCAACTAATCAAAATTTATCTTTCTTTCAGCTAACTGAACTTTGCTCAACTGTGATGGTATTGCATTTGGCTAGCGTTGATAATATAATAACGTCAAAAAAAATCTTCTGTATAGTCGGTATTGCCGTAATACATATAGCCGCAAGCAGCTTTGACCAGTTTATACTAAATGTGATCCGGGGCGAAGGATATGCCCATCAAGTTGTTCGAGATGTTGGATTCATGATACCTGACTTGTTACAACTAACAATACCGCTATGGCTGCTAAGGCAAGCCAGACGGGAAAATTACACAACAAAACCATTCTACAGGGACCGAGGTCTGCATAAGGACATCGTTATAATGCTATTCTTCGTATCTGTTCTATTAATAATTTGCTCGATACTATGAGACTGTAGTTTCTTTTTTATCTTTATTTTCTAAATCTACTAGTAGGTTTCCCCTCAGCCAAATTTTGTTTCTTCTAATCAAAAAGAAATATTCCCTCTCATAGTCTAAATCTATAAAAATTAAATCTTCCAAAGTTAAATAAAAATTATATTTTAATAGTAATTAGTTGTATGGAGGACTACTCTGAAATATTTCTAGTTAAAAGATACATTTTTAGTAGTAAAAAAAGACTATAGTTAAAAAGGAGTTCTTGTAGTTTCAGAGTTTTTTGTAGAAACAGTATAAAAACTGTCACCCCCTTAAAAATTAATCGTTTTGTGAGATATTCGTAAATTAATGTAGCTAGGATAGACATATCACTATCGTTAAAAATTTTCTGGTTGTAAATCCTTTTATTTAAACAAAAGGAGCAAATCCATCATATCGTAGTGCTGTTTAGCAGCCCCTTTACTAACTTTAGTTGTTAGCGAATACTCCACTAGTTAGAAAGTATCTCCTAAAAAGTTTTTAACTGAAATCAAACTTAAAAAAACCAGTATTCCAATATTTATTAACAATTTGTGAATAAAAACATAATATTTTTGTAGAATAGAATTTTGTCTGTTTTGTTTAAAAAAGAATAATAATAAAAAAATATTTTAAAAAACAACGTAAGGAACAGCAACAACGCGTTTTGAATCGAGATTTTTCAAGAATTTTTAATTGTTGTGATTTAAAATGTGGACCCAGGAAATGTCAATAAAATAATTAAAGAAAAAAATAAACAAGAAATGGAAATCATCAAAAAACAGATGTCGTCATTTGTATCTTATTGGTGCTTAGTTTACATACGATTTTGAATAATTTTATAACCAAAATAAATAAATAATAAATGAAAATACTTGAATGTTGACGTAAAGAGACAATTTCAAAAAAAAAAAAATAAAAAAATAGGAATGCATTTTGTAATTAAAAGATATTTTGATTTTGTACCAAATAAATTTACGAATAATATTATACCTAATTGAATAAAGACATTTGATTATATGAATATATGATATTTTTAATGTATTTAAGTAATTTAACCCGCCGTATGCTACATGGTTTTTTGTGTACATAGTCTGCTACATGGGGTATTTCGTTTCCTTGTATACTTTAGGGTACTAAAAATGCTTTAAAAAATCTAACAAAATTTGGGTTTGCTCTTTTAAGTGTTAACTTTAATTTTTATTTGTTTTAATAGCCAAAGAATAACTTTCAATATCTTTAATTTTTAATAATTCATGCAAGAATAAGAGGAAATATGCAGATTTTAAAAAAGTCTGGGGTATTGAAATACCCCAGTAGCAGACGGCGGGTTAATACTGCCAGTAAGACATGTCGTTAACTGCCAGTCCGTCATGTCGTTAACATCATGGTGTAATGTTTAGTAGTAAGGCTCAGCTCGAAGATAGGAAAAGAATATGATAAGTTGAGGATAGTCTGGAGGATGCATGAGGAGGGGGCTGGTTTGAACTCTTGGATATTGTATTTAATGAGTTCATTTTTTAAGCAGCCGGTTGAGCTACAACTGGTTTGGTTAGCGCAGACAACCTCGTCGGAGTGTTATGTCTCCTGAAAAGAATGAATCCGCTAATCAGCCATAAAGGCTGTAACACAGGCAGTACCAGACTGCTATGTAAACAAGTAGACACTGTATATTCCCCTTGTAACTATATTTTTTAATATTTGTGAAAGTGCCCAGCTACCGTAATTTCATTTGGACTTTTGTTTAAATAATTCATAATTATTTCTCTTAGCTGCAGGGTAAGTGCTTTGATATGATATAATTAATTACGTTGCGCAATATATTACAAAATAATAAAACAATTTAATTGCCAACATTTTGGGTCCTCGCACGGGGTTGTATGACCTATAGAAGCCGCAGCACAAGGAAAACTCGGGAAAAACGCGATATCTTCGGCGGCCATATTTTTTTTTGAGGTTCCGAAATTGTTTTCTTATAAAGTCACAAGTAAGCTGCAGTCCCATTTTCAGCCATTTTTGAGTTTTGTCTCCTTAAAATGCTAAAGAGGTAAAAATAAAACAAAAGCTATGGTCAAGTGGCCATATTTCGATCAATTTTTAACCAAAAATTTTTTTCGACCCAACATTTTAAAGGAAATTTTATCTAATTTGTTTTTAAAAAGCAATTCGTATACCTATCTCTGACCCAAAAAAAGATATAGGCTTTAATTAGCAAAAAAGGAAAAAAACATCGATATTTTGTCTTTTTTTGTTCCAACATTTTTGACAAAAAAATTTGTTTTCACAATTTTTTAAATAAACCTTTTCAATGGGAAATTATCGAAATTTTGCTTCGTTTGCGAGATATATTGCAAAAATTAAAAAGGGTCCATTTTGACCCCTATTTTCAATTTCCATTAATTCCATTAATATTTCTCAAACTAATTCTTCCTGTAACTCTCCCTTACATCTCTCATATTTTTAATAGCTGCCTTATGAAATCACAGTTTCCGCTTCATTGGAAAAAACGAAAATAATTGCACTACCTAAATGTAAATCCCCAAGTAATCTTGCACACTATCGTCCTATAAGTATCTTATGTTTTTTAGGTAAGGTACTAGAAAAACTAATTGCATGGCAAATTGACCGTCACATTGAGTCAGGTACACTCTGGCTTTCGTGAAACTGCACTGGTTTAAGTTAAAGGCGCGTCCACACCAAGGAAACATTGTAAAAGAAACAAAACAGAAGCAGAGTTTTTTTTACAAAATAAATGTTTTCCAGTTTTTAAAACTGTTTAATAAATGTTTTGAATATGTTTGAAAAACGGTTTTGAAACATTTGAAGAACAATTGTTCAAGAAATGAGGAAACGAATTTTTTTCTGATTTGTTTCAGTGTTGTAAAATGTATTCGCCTAATCACGCGGCACTATTTTCTGCTTGTTACGTAGTAATGAACATTTCTGCTAAAAAAATAAAAGGAGAAGATTAACTGCTCTACTCAAAGTGTGAATATGGTCTATGCAGGACCATTCCTTTCTGAATGCAGCTTGCTGTCTTCTAAGCGTTCGGTCTGTTGCCTCTCTTATCCTAGACAGTAATATAAGAGACAAAGTTTTGCCCACAGTAGATAATAAACAGATACCCCTTCAGTTGTCACACTGTTCCCCTCTTTTGGATTTTGACTATGATACCTTCCATCCAATCCTCCGGAAAGTTACAGGTGTTCCATGCTATTCCCAGGATTGGATGTATCACATCTTTTATTAGGCTTAAGTCGGATTCCAGCAATTCTGGCCGGATGACATCTTTTCCAGCACCTATATCATTAGCCATTGCATGATTTGCGGTGGCTATTTTCGTCTTAGAATGGGCACAGAGTGGTGGTTCTTTTTTGCTTTGCATTGTTAAGTTTTCATATAAAAATGAGGCACTCAGAGCGCACTCTTTAGGACATGCTTTTTAGTAGAATGCTTTCTTCTTTTTACAATTGAAAAAAACTCCAATTTATAATTATGTACAATCAATAAATAAACCCAAGTTCAATGTGATTTTTCTAAAATGAATAACATTTATCTCACTTATACCCTGAGCTTTGGCTTAATTAGCCAAATTTTGTCCCTCAGTTCAAGTCAATTTCGAACCAAGTTTAACCCTTGAACCACTATTGTGAAACCGGGCATAAGTGACCTTAAGATCGATGCTCTTAGCGGCTTTAGAAATTATAATTCGCGAATTTCTTCTAATGATTTGGGGCCATCCATAAATTACGTCACACGTTAGGGGGGAGGGAGGGGGTCGGCGAAGTGTGACATTGTGAGACAAGGGGGGGGGTCTTAAATTTTGTTACGTCACATTTCAAAATCTAATATATCTAAATACAGTAATACTGCTCATTACGCAAAAAAGGATACGTTCCCCAAAAACTCGCGTTAAAGCTGGTGACAGACACACGCGCAATGGCGGTTGTGTGATCTTAATTTTATTAAAAAATAATTTAAATAGAAATATGCAAAATTGCACAATATGTGACGTCACACTAGGGAGGGGGGGTCTCCCAAATGTGACCAGCTGTGACAAGGACGGGGGGGGGGGGGCAAAAAATCATGAAATTCGTGTGACGTAATTTATGGATGGCCCCTTTTGAGTATTTTGTGAATCTAATAGGACCAAAACACAATAGAAACATTCATTGTTTCCCAAATTAAATGGAAAACACTGGGTAAACATTTCTGTTTCCAGAAACTTGAAAAATCACGTACACACCAAAGAAACAATGGCGGGTGTTTCTCAAATGTTTCAAAAATGTTTCTGAATTGTTTTTGAACATTTTAAAAATATTTAAAAAATGTGTCGGATACATGTTTGTTTCAAAAATGTTTATGTTTCATAAATGTTTCTTTGGTGTGGACGCGGCTTTAGTAGATCATCCGCATTCTTAGAACTCTAATATTCAACGAACGCTTAGAGAAGAGGGGGCCTCTTCATACCGCAGGATGGAGTCCTGTCATCGCTGTTAAGGCTTATGGTTGTTTTGTATGAAATATTTAACGTCATCCTTCGTCATTCTAGTGAATTTTCTGAACAAGTAACTACATACATATGTATTTAAAATTAGCTCATCGCATTCTTGGTTTTTTTAATAAGCAAATACATCTTCCCTTTCAGCCATTGTCATACGTGTTCTCGGGCAACACAGTAGCCAAAACATTGCGAAAACATGTCTGATTACAAGTTGCCCAGCAATAGTATCGGCCACACATTTTCAAAAATATAGCCGGGCCATCTTTTTCAGAAATATTACCGGCAATGTTCATTTTTTGTCGCGGTCTGTCGCGGCGGGCAGCGATCTACGACCGAGGCGGTCTGGCGGTCTAGTTGTATTACACAACTTAGCATCAGCTCGGTCAAACAGCAGGCGGTCTATCGCCGCCTGCTAGACTTTGTAGCGACGACAAGCGATCCGGTTGTACAAAATTACAAATTTTAGCATGACCGCCTTGCCGCTTTCAGACAAGATGAGTGGAAAAATCGAAATATTAATATAAAATGTCCGCAAATACAGATTTTTGTTTGATACTTCCCACGAAAATTATAAAAATATTTTGAAAAAGGCTGAAGCATGGGATGTTTCAATTGGTTTTCTCCAGTTCGTAGTACACTTTTCAATCCTGCATTTTATCAAATCATGCAATTCCTCGAAACATTCTCGAGACATACATATGTACGAAAATACTTGAAAAATCTATCTTCATGTGACTCCAATTCTATACATAAGCGGTGGTATTCCCCTAATTGTTCTCTCTTCTTATTAATTTCATGGACCCAACATCGTCTTTTCTTCTTTTTGCCTTGCAAAGCTAATAACAGAACGAGGAGTTCTTCGTCCGAGGTCATACTCAATATATGTAAATAAATCATGCCGATTATACAACTCGACGGAACGTCCGCGGAGGGAATTTTATTCGGATTTGACGTTTGGCGTATTATAGAATCCGTCGAATGAAAAATAACCAAATGACGGTAATGCAGTGTGAAAAATTTATATTGTAGAATCCGCTCGTGAATCACACTCTATACAAAAATTTTCATTACAAATCCGCATCAAATTTACTGCGGAAGTGAAAAATTTCGGCGTAGTTTTTTTCAATGGAGACTTATAAAATATGAATTTAAATGTTTTTAATTATACTGTCAATTATGAACAAAATGAAATTTTTATACCACAAAAGACAAAACCCAAATAATTACGTACTCTTAAGTTTTTGCACTTAAATATTTATTTTTCTAAGGATTAGCGAAAATATCGTGGAAAATTTGACAGCTAGTGGTGAAATTGCAGTTTCAGTGCGGATCGATAATGCAGAATTCCGTCGGATTCTATAATGCAAATATTTTCAAATGCGGATCGGATGTTCTCCCGTCGCAGAAAATCCGACGAGTTGTATAATCGGCATGAATAAGAAAATTCACTACTATTTCCCTAGAAGAACGCGACCAGACTGGACCGCTCACACAAAAATATCGCGTTCTATGTGTAGCCCCATATCGCAGACCGCCGCGATGACTGCTGGATCGCTGCCCGCCGCGACTGACCGCTTTCTGTGTGCCCGAGCCTTAAGTGATTTACAAAAGCATATTAAAATATATAAGGTAAAAATAAAATTAACTATTTACTGATTAATTAGATTTATAAAAAAAAGATGAGTGTGCTTAAAGGCACAGACAAGATGAGTGGAAAAATCGAAATATTAATATAAAATGTCCGCAAATACAGATTTTTGTTTGATACTTCCCACGAAAATTATAAAAATATTTTGAAAAAGGCTGAAGCATGGGATGTTTCAATTGGTTTTCTCCAGTTCGTAGTACACTTTTCAATCCTGCATTTTATCAAATCATGCAATTCCTCGAAACATTCTCGAGACATACATATGTACGAAAATACTTGAAAAATCTATCTTCATGTGACTCCAATTCTATACATAAGCGGTGGTATTCCCCTAATTGTTCTCTCTTCTTATTAATTTCATGGACCCAACATCGTCTTTTCTTCTTTTTGCCTTGCAAAGCTAATAACAGAACGAGGAGTTCTTCGTCCGAGGTCATACTCAATATATGTAAATAAATCATGCCGATTATACAACTCGACGGAACGTCCGCGGAGGGAATTTTATTCGGATTTGACGTTTGGCGTATTATAGAATCCGTCGAATGAAAAATAACCAAATGACGGTAATGCAGTGTGAAAAATTTATATTGTAGAATCCGCTCGTGAATCACACTCTATACAAAAATTTTCATTACAAATCCGCATCAAATTTACTGCGGAAGTGAAAAATTTCGGCGTAGTTTTTTTCAATGGAGACTTATAAAATATGAATTTAAATGTTTTTAATTATACTGTCAATTATGAACAAAATGAAATTTTTATACCACAAAAGACAAAACCCAAATAATTACGTACTCTTAAGTTTTTGCACTTAAATATTTATTTTTCTAAGGATTAGCGAAAATATCGTGGAAAATTTGACAGCTAGTGGTGAAATTGCAGTTTCAGTGCGGATCGATAATGCAGAATTCCGTCGGATTCTATAATGCAAATATTTTCAAATGCGGATCGGATGTTCTCCCGTCGCAGAAAATCCGACGAGTTGTATAATCGGCATGAATAAGAAAATTCACTACTATTTCCCTAGAAGAACGCGACCAGACTGGACCGCTCACACAAAAATATCGCGTTCTATGTGTAGCCCCATATCGCAGACCGCCGCGATGACTGCTGGATCGCTGCCCGCCGCGACTGACCGCTTTCTGTGTGCCCGAGCCTTAAGTGATTTACAAAAGCATATTAAAATATATAAGGTAAAAATAAAATTAACTATTTACTGATTAATTAGATTTATAAAAAAAAGATGAGTGTGCTTAAAGGCTCGGGCACACAGAAAGCGGTCTGTCGCGGCGGGCAGCGATCCAGCGGTCATCGCGGCGGTCTGCGATATGGGGCTACACATAGAACGCGATATTTTTGTGTGAGCGGTCCAGTCTGGTCGCGTTCTTCTAGGGAAATAGTAGTGAATTTTCTTATTTATTTACATATATTGAGTATGACCTCGGACGAAGAACTTCTCCTTCTGTTATTAGCTTTGCAAGACAAAAAGAAGAAAAGACGATGTTGGGTCCATGATACTTACTTGTCATATTGAGCTCTTGAGCTATCTCATCCCATGCTTCAGCCTTTTCCAAAACATTTTTATAATTTTCGTTGGAAGTATCAAACAAAAATCTGTATTTGCGGACATTTTCTATTAATATTTCGATTTTTCCACTCATCTTGTCTGAAAGCGGCAAGGCGGTCATGCTAAAATTTGTAATTTTGTACAACCGGATCGCTTGTCGTCGCTACAAAGTCTAGCAGGCGGCGACAGACCGCCTGCTGTTTGACCGAGCTGATGCTAAGTTGTGTAATACAAATAGACCGCCAGACCGCCTCGGTCGTAGATCGCTGCCCGCCGCGACAGACCGCTTTCTGTGTGCCCGAGCCTTAAGACCACACTTTAGAAGTAAAACTTTTGTGCCCAACAGCTAGTAATATTATCTATTGCAGTATAGTGGAAAGTCTTTCGTATAAGTACGCTTTGAGAAAAGTCAGGGCAACCACAGACGTAGGAAGTAGAGTGACGAGTCTACTGACGAACTCGATACAAATATTAATTGAAAATATCATTATTGAATTCCTATTTACATGAAAACCTAAAAACGAAGATAAGGATTTATAATAACTGAAATATTTTTGATTGAAAATGGTTTAAAAATCGCGTAAAAACTTCATCAAGTGAGGTTCCATATGTCGCGGTACTTTTGTCTGTTTAGGCGTTTCGCTCTCAGGTACGTTCCTCGGGCACTTCGTGGATGAAAATAGAAGTGAGGTGGTACCTCTTATCATCCCCACTTTCCCCTTCATCCACAAAGTTCGGACGTACCGTTTCTGATGAAAAATTAATATTGAAATCATCACTCAAAATCTTGGGGATATCGTTGAAGTTTCGACCTAGTAAATTTGAGAATTCGGAAATGGAGGTGTTCATGTATAAATTCCATTATTTCAGCTAAAATTTTATGCGGCGATGCATAAATAACCACTATAAAATTTGTTATCTGCGGTAAGACCTATGGGATGCCACAGCGAGGGAGACCCAATCTCCGCTGGAAGGATGGCGTGGACCAGGACGCTTAGGGGTGCCAAACTGGATGATATCGGCTCCGAATCAGGACCGATGGAGGGAACAGTTAGGTGAGGCCACGATCAGACACGGTTGTAGAGCCGTTAAAGAAGAAGATCTGCCTACACACATTTCATGGTGATTTATCGTGACATAGCGTTTTTGGTATGTCTGGATGAAATGTGAAAACTTTAGCGAAGTTCTCATCACATTCTTCATTTTTCATCAAAGTTTCTGATAAAATATTCATTTTTTTACAACTCCAATTTATATTTATATATAGAGATGATTCTCTTTAAAGATGATTTAAAGGGATAGAAAATATTTTTATGAATTGTATTTTTAAGTACGGGTTGTCTGAAGTGTTTTTTTTTGCAAGAAGAAGAAGAATCTTTGTTATATTTTGAGACAAAATTATGGCTTATTATAGCTTAACGGTTTTTTTTTGGACGCTTTAATTATAAACAGAATTTGAAAAAAGGCGCAAAACGTCCGCTAGCAGAGAAACTATTTCGAAGAAATTAACGAAAAAAATTTGATATTGTTACCACTGATAGCCAAAGACATAACGAATAGCCTCTATTTTTTTGCCCTTCGCGGCGGTTACTAGAGGTAGGAAATTTCCATTTCGTATAGTATTCGATGTAACTAACATGTTCCAAAAAAAATTTTTAGACTGGAAACAATTCCTTATGTTTTGCTTATCTCACTCCGCTATATGTTATTTTTCAGGTTTTTTAGTTAAAGGCTTCGATACTTTTACTTTTATCGTTCGCCTTGCGCATTGCTTCCCTTATCCTGAACCTTACGAACCGCCACTGCTTCCGGCTAGAGCTACTGTTCGACATTGTATACGAAAAAAAAATATTGTCGCCACTACAAAGGCAGTTTTCCCTAAGCCTCTAGTCTGTCACATAAAAAAAATATGAACCTAGAAAAACACAATTATATTTTGAAATCATAGACAGATACGGTTTTATATTTATATAAATAGATTGGAATGATGCCACTCAGGTAATAGTATTCTACTTGTCATATCCTTTCGTTTGATACCTATATCGAGTGGGTTGTAAAGAAAAAGGTAGGTAATCCGACATTTTGTGTTGGTCGCCATTTTTTTTATGTGGTAGTGCTAAGCTCAGGAGTCACCCTTTGTACTACTAGTCCGTCATGTCATTTGTCACGCCATGGTGCAATGTCTAGCAGTAAGCTTTGTGCGGGGGAGAGGTGAGGGAAATAGATCAAGGATTATAAAGGTGGGTGTATTGAAAAAGGTTGCGATGAACCCTGCGTTTGAACTCTTGCATGTTGTAGGAGCTCGGAAATACTGACTGCGAGAGATTATTCTCGAGTCTAGTTATTCTATTTACAAACGAATTCATATCTTGTTGAGTGCGTGAAAGGGGGAGTTGCAGGTGGAGGGAATGAGACGAGTGGGCTAATCTGGTGTTGCGGGTATAAGTTTTCCGTGGAGGCAGAAGAGCGTTTAACTCGGAGGAACAGTCACTATGATAGTAGCGATAAAATTTTGTCAGTGCTGCTACATTCCTACGGTGGCTTAGGGGGTCGATGGTGGAGCAAGCGATATCGTCATTAATTAACTTAGGGGCCCTTTTCTGGACCTTATCTAACCATGCTAAGGTGGTTATTGGAGCGCCGCCCCAAACGAGGGAGTTGTATTCGAGAAGAGGCCGAATGTAGGATTTATAAATAACAGCACGGGCCGATGGCTGGAGGAGGAACTGGCACCTCTTAAGAAATCCCAAGCACTGGGATTTGGAATATGTGGTCATTCCATCACAAATCTTTGACTAATGCCACGCCTAAGATGTGAAGGGATGGGTTGGCCATTAGTTCAACTTTTACCCACTCTCAAGGATGGAGAACTGTTGATCTTTTTCTTTGAAATAAGACAGTACTTGGTTTTAGTGCGGTTGAATTCAACACGATTCTTGTTTCCCCACTCCAGAATAAGTTCAATGTCGTTATTAATAGAGTTGGACATTAGTTCCCTATAATTATTATCTCTCACCGATTAATCTAAACAATAGCAACATACAAACTCCCGCGATAAGCAGAAGCAGAATAACTGATTTTTATTTTAAGAGAGATTCAGTGTAACATCATCGAGGATAGCTACCCTTCCTGTTATCTATATTAATAAAAGAAAGTGTGTGTCTGTTAGTCTGTGTGTCTGTGTATCTGTGTGTCTGCTTGTGCGTACCGTCACGCATTGTAGCCAAACTAGAAGAAATAGAAATCTGAAATTTTTTTTGTAGATGCATGGATACCCCAGAAGGTGGAAGTAAGTTTCCGTTTTTCGCTATTTTGATTAGTTTTTTTTAATTAATTAATTAGTACGATTTGTCACCATTTTTTACGCTCTACGCCTGGTATCTCGGCTAATGTATATCGTAGAACATTATGAATGCCACCAATTGAAAGATTAGACAATTCTGGTTTAAAATTATTTGTTTCAAATCTCAGAAAGGCGATTTTTCGAAATTCATCCCCTAAGGGGGTGAAATGGGGTTTACCAAACCGCTGGAGCTATAGGGCTGAAATTTTGACAGTGTATCCCAATAATGACGTGAACATCCAACAAGCGATTTTTCGAAATTCGTTCCCCAAAGGGGGAAATGGGGTTTACCCAAACCGCCTAAGCTATATGGCTGAAATTTTGACAGTGCATCCCTATAATGACGTGGACATCCACTAAGAAGCGATTTTTCGAAATTCATCCCCTAAGAGGGTGAAATGGGGTTTACCAAACCGTTGGAGCTATAGGGCTGAAATTTTGACAGTGCATCCCTATAATGACGTGAACATCCACTAACAAGCGATTTTGCGAAATTCATCCCACACACAGAAAAAAGAGTCACTTAAAAGTCACTTAAAAAGCAACAAATACATGGGATTTTTAAGTTAAATGGAAATGATTCGGCGCCAAATGGTGTTCTATTAAATTTAAAGTGAAATCATTTAGAAATTTTTCTTAGAATCTTAAGATGCGCTTTAAATGAAAACTTTTAATATCAAAAGGATTTACTTTCAGATCTAGAGGATTTTTTTAGTTACGCTTTAAAAGAATTCATTTTAAAATTATACGGTTTCTTTTTGAATATTTTGAATTTTTTATTGCAGAGTATAACGAGTTTTTTACTCGAATGGATTTCATCTTTCGAACATTAAACTAAATTATATTATGAAATTTTTCAATAATATATTTAAATTTAATGCTTGCAAGATGAAATTTATTCGAGTAAAAAACTGGTTATATTCTGCAGAAGAAACAAAAACTGGAATAAAAACAATGTATTATGAAATACAAACTTCTATATTTTCAAAATTATATAAATCAAGAAATTACATCCATTGTAACAAATTGTAAGTAATATATTAAAGATCTTTTATTCTAATAAAGGTTTTTCCATTATTTAAATAATATATATGTATTGGTGGACTGGAAAACGAGCAAGGTTTCTCCAAAATTATGTCTGGCATACAGTTTCCTATTTCATATGATTGAAAATGATCATCAAACTGTTTAATTTGTACATTATTAACAACAAAATAAAATTCTTCATGAATTCTTACTAAATATCTTATTTTAAAAAGTTTAATAATACCCTTATTCAATAAAAGGTAGTGATTTTTTTTATACGTTATTCCATGATAAACAAAATATTTATAAAATTGAACTTCTTCAAGTGCAATATTGATTGAAATAAAAAAGGAATTCAGTAAATTTTTTTTTCTGATTTAAATGAGATATTTTTTTCTCCAATTTCAATATTATTTTTAAATCCTTCTTTATAATCTAAAAGGAACTTAGAAAACTTTAACCCTGCTTTAATGCATAAGGTAAGTGGAATATTAATTCTAGAAGTAATATTAGAGGCGTAATTCTTTGATTCTTTGTGTTTTGCTTCAAACCGAAGGCTCCACAGAAAACGTGGAGGACCACATTTTCTTATTAACGTTGGGTAATGCAATAAAAAGTGAGCCTTTGGTTTGAGTGTATTTCCATATAATTTTATATATAGTTCATGATGCTGTTTTATTAATTTGCCGAGATGAAGTATATCACTCTCCCTAAATTCATTTTTAAGTAAAAAGTCCAATATTTGTACCAGAAAAATTATTAAATTCCAATGCTTGTTTTGCCTTGGCACTAAATCTCCAATTATTAAAGTTATAAAATGTGTGAAGTTCCAGATTTCCCTAGCCGTCATTTTAAAATTTTTTTTTTTGATTTGATCTAAAGTAATAGAACTTGAAACATTATTGATTTCTGTCTCTCCATATGGGAAAAGATTTCTCCGGCTATTTAAGATATCTATGTCTATTATGTTCGCTTCAATTAAAGAAAGTAGTACTTGAGAAATATCAAAAACACATACTCCTTCTAAAAAGTCATGCATCAAATCTAATGAAATATTTTCAGTTACGTGAAAATATTGCAATTCATTAAAAATAGATTCCTCTCTTATACCAGATTCTTTGATATCTTTTTCCTGAATATCTGCAATATAATTAATTCTATTTCGTAAAGAGCTACAATATTCCACAACATCCCTTTGCGTTTCAATGCGTTCTCGGCGGCAAATTCTACAAAATCTTTTGGTATTGAATGATCTAGTAAAGCCTAATACACTATTTAATCCTAAGTTATCTCCTAAAATACAGCCTACAATAAAATGAACTTGGACATTTGTATTATTATTTAATTTAACTTCTATTCCATTTTCAAGGTCTTTGATTTCGTTTACTAAAATATTTAAACATTTACTAATTCCAAAATTTTTAAAATCAGTGGAATTAATGATTAATAAAGGAAATGTGAAATCTAGTTTTGAAAGCAGATGTTGTGGCATGGTCGGTAAAGTATAGTATCCACTAAAAACTGAGGATGCATGACCTCCTAGAACATTATTAATACCATAATCATCAAAATAAATAAACAGAGGTAATACAATTTTTTCTCCAAAAATAGTTTTTTTTTCTCTATATATACTACCATTTACAAAATTGCATATAGTATCTTTTGAAAATAAATAATCTGTATTATGCAGAATTGCTTCTAATACCCCAGATAATTCTAAAAACTTTGTCAGTTGGAACTTTAAGGGCATTATACAAGCCTTGGAAATTGTTTTATCTAGTGAAGGGTTTCCTTGATTTATTCTAATATCTACATATTTCGTTATTTATCTCGTAGCAAATTGGTTTTTTGTACAAGTCCTTTTGTATAAGAACTTTAAAAAACTTATATTCAGAAGTAATGTCGTAAAAAGGATTTTTGCAAAATTCTAAAATCGCATCGAAATCCTTTTTATATTTTTCAAGAAGATTTACATGGAAGTTGGACAAACAAGCATAAATACAAGAAAATAAATCTTGTACAAGATTTTGTATGTCAATAATTTCTTTTCTGGGCATAAAGGACTCTGAATGTAAGGAAAGTGATAATCTTAAAGCTTTTTCTTTTAACTCTTCAATGTGTTGCTGCATTGGAATAGATGTTTGAGGCAAAGGATTTATCAATATATTGGAAATTTGTTCATTTGAAGCATTCTCTTCATTTTCATGTTCTATTAAAATATTTCTATTATTTGAATGAATTTTCTTTACATGAGAAATGAAGGATTTGTAATTTGAGAAATTTTGGTAGCAGTCTTCTTGTTTGCATTCAATTCTACTTCCTGATTCTAGCGCATGAAAGTTCTTCAAATGAAAAACTAAAAGTTTAATATACAAAAATTCTTTGCTACATTTAAAACAAACGAACATGATCATTATTATTGCTTCAGAAATTTTATAAGAGATATTATATTTGGACTTAATATATCAGATGAGTGTTCTATTTCATAAAAAAATCTTTGTATAAACATCCAAGGCCCATATGAGACTTTTGAATATTTTAAGTCTAGAACTTGCAGTATTTTAAAGCAGCAGTCTAGCGCAGATAAATAAGTTTTAAATTTATAAGTTATACCTTCAAAATATACATAAAAACTATCAATAGAATATAATGAATTACCAACCACAATAACGAAAGGTTGCATGGTTAATTTATCTGCATAAAGTTTTTCTCTTTTTTGTGAAATTGTATTTCCTATATCATTAATACCTTTTATAATGCAAATGAAGTCATCTATAGAGTCCTCAATAGTGAATTTTCTTTTGGAATTACCCTTTAAGTCTTTGAACCGATTTGTTGGCGGTATGATACCATTTAATAAATAAACGTTCAGCAAATCCGATACATCTGAAAACAAAAGCAATGTATTATTTATTTCGTTTAAAAACGATTTTTATAAATGCATTCAAGTGTAGATATTTTTATTTACTAACTTGTGTCTGTTAAATACGATAAATTTTAGAAGATCTCTTTGCATCCTTTATCACGAATATTGTCAGCATAATATGAAAATACTTTTTTTTTGAAATCGTGATACTTTAAAAATAGTATATTATCTTTTCCAGGGAAAAGTATATTGAAATCTATTTCAACCTAAAATTGGAAAAAAAGTATATGCAATTATAAGTAAAATTAAATTTATAAGTGGAGACAACATAATTTAAGATGAGCATTACGAATATTATATGAATTACATACAGACAGGCATAAATAATATAAATCTTCTTACCAATTGAGGAGCTTCCGAATGTCGAAATAAAGGCCACTCATTAAGAAATTCATTATTTCCTTTTTGTTTTAAATCTCGACGCCTTAAATTAAATGTTTGTTCCCAGATTATTTTAACATTTTCCCAATTTGTATGATCTCGTGATAAGGAAATTTTTAGTTCACCTAAAAGTTGCTCATCGAAAATTATATTTTCGCTTATTACAGATGAAGCAGATGTATAAGTCGATTTCTTTCCGTTATTAACTTTTCTTAGTTTTGTTTTTGTATTTACATACTTGCTGAAAAGTTTACCTCTTGGATTCTTTGTATTCTTTTGCCGTACGAAATAATATTCCTAAAATACGTTATTTAGAATAAAAGTTAAAGGTTATGCACTTAAGTTCATATCATACTTTTGATTCTGTTGGGAAAAGTGATATTATTTCCTCAACTATTCCTATAAAATCCTTTGTTGATAGCTGAATATTATTAGTATGTATGTACTCGACTATAATTGATACCAAATTACGTCGATGAAATTCTAAGAGATTTGTTTTACACTTATAATAATCTAGAATCGACTTCCCATTAGAATTTTCAGAAAGAATGTTTTTCAGTTTCTACAAATAATAAAAAAGTTTAAAGGAAAATTTGTATTATATGCCCAAATATACCTTTTTTAAAATATTTTCAGAACATTCACAAGATGAAGTAGATGGTTGTGATTGTAAAATCCATTCATTCACTTTTGAATTTGTAGATATTGTTTCATCATCTATATTGAACTATATATAAGAAAATAATAACATAAAAATAACTAACAGTTGAAAGTTTAATTTTTCAACAAACCATGCGTTTTCTCCACCAAAAAAGTTTTTCTCTAAATTCTGCGCGTAAACCGATATCTGGAATGGCTTCTTTAATATCGTCTTTTGAAAGATATTTTAAACTGCGATAACTCACGTTTGAGTCTGAAAATTCACTTATTAGTAAAAAAAATTAAATACACAATATTTCTGAATTAATTACTTTGCAGAATTACAAATAAATTCTCTAATTGAAATTCATTTAAAACCTCTTTTAAAAGTTCATCATCTATCGTATTTTCATCACTTATTACATATTCTACAATTTCATCCATTTTATAATAATTTCACAATCGACCGATTTAATAAACTCACGCACATTTACTTCAAGACTGTTTAGTTTGTTGCGCAGTAGCAATTCTAAAATTAAAATGACACCATTTAAAATTCAAGTGAATCCCCTTTAACAAAAGTGAAATTCATTTAAATATGGATATCAAATTGTTTTTATATGATTTTAAAGTGTTGCCATATGAAATTAAAGGGAACTATTTTAAAAATATTGTCAAAAACTCAAAATTTTAAGTGAAAATTAGTTAAAGGAACTGCTTTTGAAATCTTTTTTCTCTGTGAAGGGGGTGAAATGGGGTTTACCAAACCGCTGGAGCTATAGGGCTGAAATTTTGACGGTGCATCCCTATAATGGCGTGGACATCCACTAAGAAGCGATTTTTAGAAATTCATCCCATAAGGGGGTGAAACGGGGTCAACCCAAAACCGCTGGAGCTATAGGGCTGAAATTTTGACAGTGCATCCCTATAATCACGTGGAAATGAATGACTCAAAATTTACTTTATTTAGGATTCCTTTGTCACTTCTCTTGATGACATATACACACCAATCTCTGCTTCAAAACTTGCAGATTTGTTGAGCAGAGGTGATATACGCAGCAATTTCTTTACCATGTTTATTAAAAAAATGCTCTATAATAAACCTTTTTTAGGGATAATAACAACTGACTTTTTTGTTTGTTTTTTTTTTTCAAGGAAAACAGTGCACATAATAAACAGTTTTTATTTAAAGGCGTTGCAAGGCACGCGGATTTTATGCTAATTTTAAATAAATACAAACAATCTAATATAAGTTATAAGGCTGAGACAAGCGGTGCTGGGCACGATGACTTTAGGTTGCACATGCTGCTCGAGGGGCCTGGGTTCCGTTAAATATTACATAAGTTAGGAATACTCATTAACCTATGGTTTAAGTATCTTTAAAAATATTTTAAAACTACAATAAAACCACCTATGTATTCTTTATATGCAATAAAATAAGTTTGAAGTTTAGTTCCCGATCATAAAGACAGGATCTGGGGCCGTATTTGGTTTCTCGAGTCGACATTGTCGTCTGTCGATAAATAAAAATTGGCATTTGGCGTCACGATATCGTCTCTTTATGTGTCGATAAAGACGTTTGGCGATTATTAAAAAGCTCAATTTATGCATTCAATAAACTTTTAACAATTTCTATTTTAAATAAATATACGTGGTTTGCTGTCTTGAAGTAATACCACCCAATTTGATGGTTTTGTATGGCTGCGTTTAGCTGTCGATTTGGTCGTGAAACCAAATATGAAACTTAAAGAAAATCGAGAAGCTTTTTTTGTCGAGTCGATCAATCGACTCGAGAAACCAAATACGACCCCTGGCATGTGTCTGTCTTGTATCGAAGCTGTACGAGTAACGTAGAGTAGCGAAGCTGAGAAGTGGATTGGAGGGGATTGAAAATAGGTCATTTATAAAGATGAGAAGTAAGGCCGGTGATAAAATTGACCCCTGGGGGACCCCCGCAGAGATGGGGTGAGATTCAGATTTGACGCCATCCAAAACTACTTTAATTGAACGGCCGGAAAGGAAACTCTCAACCCACTTATAGAGAAGCGAGTCAATTCCAATAGCTTTGAGTTTAGCTAACAAGGCTGAGTGCCATACTCTATCAAAAGCCTTGGAGATATCCAAAAGAGATATCCAAAACTAGATTCACCAGATCCGTGCAAACTTCGGTTGAGGTGTTCTGTAAGGGAAACTAAAAGGGGATCTTTTTTGTCGGAAGCCGTATTGTTTGTCGTTGATAAGTTGGTTGGATTCTAGATATCCTATAAGCTTTTTGTTAATTATCGTCTCCATGGTTTGGGAGAGAATAGAAGTTATTGCTATTGGGCAGTAGTTGGCGGCAAGGCGAATTTGGAATGACACCAAATAGGTAATTGTACTGTACTTATCATCGCAATTGCGAAATTCGGCCGCCATCTTGGAACCGCCATCTTGATTTTTTTACAAAATGGTCAGATTGCATTGTCACGCGAACTATACATATGTGCAAAATTTCAAGTTGATCGGTATGAAAGTGAGTCAAAGTCGAGTTGCAATATTTATCTAAATACTACATACAGATGAAGCTAATATAAAGGATTTACAAATAGCCTAAAACATGCTCGCAAAAATACTGAATCTTCCAGTGAAAGTCCCATCCCAATCGGATTAGCCGTTTCCGAGATTAGCCCGGACAAACAGATATATATGTAGACAGACAAAAATTTTAAAAATGCATGATTTTGTTTTATTATGTTAATAATCATATGAACTTAGACAAACACAATTATTTTGAAATCACAGACAGATACTCCAATTATATTTATATAGATATGTTTTAAAGCCCAATAAACCCATTCTGCATTCTCCTCCATTCTGGCCTTCTCCTCAAAATACAACTGGTTGTTCTTGAACTCTGAAGCAGACATCTTTACCTGGAAGAATTTAACACTCCACCGTTGGATATATAAGCTAAGTTACAAACGTAATAGAGCTAAGAGTAGCGTTAAGCTATTAACCAAAAACACTAACACGAATCATCCACTACCAACCACTTACCTTAGGCTAGATAGGTTAAGTTGCAACTCTAATATAGCTAAGAATATCTCTAAGCTAAACCCTTCCAACACACTAACTTATAACACTAACGGTACACACACTAACTAATAGCACCATCTCCTACCAACCACTAACACTAATAGTCCATTACCTGCCACTTACCTCACATTAGCATAGTATCCCCTTCGATTAATGATCCAGAGACGCCGGCTCATCTATATATGAACAGGAAGGGATATTATAGCGTCAATGTGGAAGCCGTAAGTTCAATAAATTATTTACATAAGTTCAGTATGTGATATTTTTAAATAATAAAAAATTACAGATATGCGACTCCGAGTTAAAATTTATCCATATTAATGCCAAATTTCCTGGTTCTTGCCACGATGCGGGCATTTGGACGACCTCGCCAGTCCGAATGCGCCTGATGAGCAGCCATGAACCACATCAGTACACATGGCTGCTTGGAGATTCAGGCTATCCTCTCGAACCTTGGCTGTTGACGCCATATGCGGAACCTTGCACCCAAAAAGAAAGTACGTTTAAGGGGACATTCCGGTCAACTGGATTGAAAAAATCGATTTTTTTTTGTTTTGCTTAATCGATAGATATAACCCTTAAAAATAACATACCGAAATCCCAAAACGATATCTTGAACAGAAACAAAGTTACACCTCATTAAAGAGGAGTGCCTTCAGCAACATCGAAGCATGACTTAAAACTTCAGAGGCTTGTATCTCCGTTCGAGTAATTTGTTCGCTGCGACCAAAATTCTAAGCAAACGGTCAATGCAATATACCCTAAAATCGTTCTACTTGTTTGTCTTACATGTCATTTCAGTCTAATAGACTAATTTTTTTTTTCTTTTTTTATTCAAAAGTTATAACAAAAATAGAGGTGAAAAAAAGACCGAAAAAATCACTTTTTTTTCAATTGTCCACCATTTTGTTAATTTTTCGAATTTTGAAAAACTGTTCTATTACACTGAGCATCATATCATATAATTTAAGAAACTTTCATAATTTTTGATCTCAGGTCACCTGTGTAACCTAGAGGTTGGTCGCAAGCAGGACGTGTTCGCCAAGAACGGCGACCTTTGATGGCTTGGAGGGGGGATTTAAAATTATTTTTTTGATCCGACAAAATTAAATTGTGTACTTGAAGGATCAATAAAAACTATAAAAAAAAGTTTACTTCAATTGCTTTAGTAGATTCGTAGAAAAAAATTCCTAAAAATTGACCATTTTTTGACTCAACTGACCGGAATGTCCCCTTAATGAACGCCATCTACGGTCTCGCAACGTAATAGAGAGAGCATTTGGAGTCTTAAAATCAACATTTAGGCAAATTTATTTATATTAAATGTTAATACGATTTATTTTCGCTTGTCTTTTCCGTTAGGTGTCTTCACAAGCACCGAACCCTACATTACTCCCATGAGAAAGTTGGATTCATTGTATATGCCTGTGTCATATTGCACAATATTCTTCGTTCTCATGGAATTAGTCCTTTAGACGAGGAAGACGACTGTTTGTACGATCATGTCGAAGATGATTCCAGCGTGAGGGTGGAGGTTTCTCAGAGAGAATACTTGGGAGAAGGGCGTAGGTTAAGGCAATTATATGTAAATACACTATAATTTTTTAAACAAAATCAGTCTTTTCTTTATTTATAAAAAGTAAACAGAAATATTTCACATAATAACATAACATTAAACATAACATAATAACATAACATTAAATAAATGGAGTTACCCAGCGAAAAAACAAAGTTAATAAATTTGGTACAAGCACATGGTTTACAATTATTTCTAACGTCCGGCAAGATGTTTTAGGGCATCTGCAACCATCTTGGTTGCTTCCAGTAACATTACCTGGTTTTTTTAGGAACTCCTTGTGGAAATAAGCCTCTCGCTCGTCACGGCGTTGCATTATCTCCAACACTTGGGCGTACATCATCTTCGGTGTCTGTTTCCTACTTGAACTTGAAGCTGTCTCAGGAAGGGAGTCCAGGGAGGTATTTCTTTCAGTTTCGTCTTGTGTTGGAAATGATGCAACGACAGAGCTGAAAATATTTTCTGGGGCCGTTTCTATTAATAATATTTCATCCTCCTGAAAAAATAAGCGTTTTCTAAAGTAATTAAGGCAAAAGTTTTTGTAAATATTTCTGTGCCAAGGGTTGGAAGCGTGCTAATCCCATCCACAACAATACCGCCCAATGTATCCATGGCTCTCTCCTCGAACGAGTTTAATTCCTCCACTGTGGATGGTCCTCCTCCAATAGCAATTTTATTAACTTTGTTTTTTCGTGCTCTCGACCGGAGCTGGTTTTTCCAGTGCGCCAAACTCTGAAATAATGAAAGCAATAAACATTGAAATGGTAATATGTACAATCTCATACTTCTTTCCATTTTTTTGCACTACGAGTAAGCCCTTTTACACTATTTAGCTTTTCTGCTAAAGTTTTCCATAAATCCTCCACTCTTTTTGGATATCTGGGGTCATTTTTATTTTTCTGTATGTCGGGGTTCTTCCGCACAAACTACAAATATACATATCTCTAGCTGTTCCGTTGTTGTTCTCTGGTATTTAACTGAGCAAAATTTGTATATATGTATGTATATACGAGGTGTGTTCAAAAAATAAGGTGACTTTTCAAATTTCGATTTTCGAATTTTCTTTTTTGTTATGTTAGTACACATGTCCCCAACATATATTAACAATATCAGCCATTTTGCGTATATAGTTTGTCTTTGACAGATATAAAAGTTTGACATGTTTTGATTTGCTTGGCGATTTTTCTCTATCAAAAAAAAATGGATCAAAGAATCTGCATTAAATTTTGTGTGAAAAATAAAATTAAGTGCTCCGACGCACTTGAAATGTTGACTGTGGCATTGGGCGAGTCTACTTTAGACAAAAAAAATTTTATAAGTGGTACAAGCTTTCACTGAAAGCCGAGAAGATGTTAATGACAATGCCCGCTCTGGAAGCCCCAGCACGTCAACAACCGATGAAAACGTCGAACCAGTGAAGAAAATTGTTATGGAGAATCGTCGAATCACTGTTAGAGAAGTTGCCGAGGATGTTGGCATATCGGTCGGCTCATGCCATGCAATAATGTCGAATGTTTTGGGCATGAAACGTGTGTCAGCGAAGTTTGTTCCGAAGTTGCTTGCACATCGTTGCTTGTTCGGAATTTTTTTGACCAAAACCAACACCGTGATCATGCCTCAGCCACTGGATTTGGCCCCCTGCTACTTTTTCCTGTTCTCAAAATTGAAAAAAACCCATGAAACGACGGAGATTTGCCACCATTGAGGAGATTAAGAGCGCATCGCTGGAAGAGCTCCAGACCATACCAAAAAGCGCATATAAGAAATGCTTCGAGGATTGGAAAAAGCGCTGGCACAAGTGGATTATATCTGAGGGGGATTACTTTGAAGGGGACAATATAGATATTAATGAATAAATAAATATTTTCCGAGAAAAATAAAAAGTCACCTTATTTTTTGAACACACCTCGTATATACCGTTAAAATAATTAAATTATATCAAATTTTCTTACCTTTTTCCATGATTTCTTTTTGGATTCACTTTTATTATTTTATTGATATCAGCAGATTGACTTTTGCCGCGATGTCAAAACAATTAATAATATTCACCTCCCGAGGTGTACTTTTTTTAAATTTTGTTGTGACTGGGTGCTTAGAATACCAAAACAGCTGATAATCTCAAGAAAAATGTCTCAAGCCTTCAATATCAAGCACGAGTCTCAAAAGCTTATGACTTATGATGGGTCACAATTTAGAATAGGGGGTTAATTGCATCTATCATCTAAGTTTTCCCGCGTAATACTAAAGGATCCAGTGGATTTGTTGACTTGAGCTTTATTCCTATACTCCTCGCGAGGTGATGATAGTAGGAGCTTCCACCTCCCAATTAACAAGAGAATAAATAACAACAAAATAAATTTGTACTTCAAAGTAAAATAACAACTAAACTTTATTAATTTTTTTTTGCATTTCATTTTTGTAAAATAATTACAAGATCTTATTAAATAATTCTTTGTTGATAATGGAATGTAAAGATTTATCTCTTTGTTAGATAAAATATTAGTTTTAATGAAAGTAAAAGGAGGGCGAAAATATCGTTTCGCGAATTTTTATTTTATTTTTAAAGTTCGATAATGTTTCTTTAATATACATTTTATTTTTTTTTATACAAAATGCATTATCAATCAGCCTTTTATAAAAAAGTGAACATTTTAATTATCGTAATACGCTCTTTTTTCATATAGCAATTAATATTTACACAGTTATATTTTTTTTATTGGAATTTGTACAATACCTCCTTCAACTTACGATTTATTACTTTGTATATATAATAAATTAAGACGACTACAAAACAAACTCACTATATAAAAAAATTAAACAAAATACAAGCAAAAAAACAAAATAAAAGTACATAAAATGGACGGGAAATTAAATTGTGTCAACGCAATTGTTAACTTAAGTCAAATAAAAATTAATTTGTCGTAATTTTGCTTTTTTCTTTTTTTCTTAAAATAAAAAACAAACTAAAAAATACAAATTTAAATTTTCCAAATCAGTGTCTTGTGGTCATTTACTTTGGAAAATTGAAATTTTTCTTTGTGTTTTTAAACTTATAATTAAACTTAAATATATTGAATTTCTCAGTATTTAAAATTTTAGATACATATACTAAAAATCTTTAGAATTTTGTAATTTCGTGTAACAATCAAACAGCATTTTCATTTATATTTTATTTTTCGGAAGAAATTGGTTCTTAAGCTATAAAAAATGATAACTAAAACTTTAATGACAAAAATAATTAAATGAACCATTCTTTTCGCTTCGTTACTTGATGACCTGTTGTTGATTGCACAACTGCTTCGTCTGGATCTAGAGCAGCCTCGGCACCTTTATCTTCTTGCGTCAAATATTCTCCCTTATGGCGGGCCATATAGCGACCAATTAGAATAGCCATTATAACTAAGAGCAGGAAAAGGAACGCCAATATTCCTAAAATTGTAAAAGAAAATGTTTTAGAAAAATCTTTATAAGAATACTTTATCAGTGCATGCTTAACAACAAAAGAAACGCACTCGAAACAATAACTACAATAAAGTTATAGCACCCGCCTGTTATTGTGAAAAATCTTTTGTAGCAAATTGCAGCCAAATTCTGCCATCGGTTAGATAATTTAACTTTTATGGTTAATAATTTGATTATTATTTGTGAAGAAATCTGAAGGCAAGTTTAGGTTTTGCTCTTTGAATTTGTTCTTTGTAAGTCAAATACAATAGATAATAACCAATAAAAAACTTGAATCCAACCAAATGTTAAACTACAAGCAGTACGGCTTTACACAAAAACGATCTACCGGCGATATTCTTGTATTTCTAAGAGCATCTGGTTGCTCTAGATATATGCAAGGTTCAGATAATGGCACCCGACTTACTTGGCTAAGCTCTAAACTAATAGTATCCACACCTATTTTAAGTATTGGATTGCACGTTTCTTTCTAGCTACTCAATCAAGGAAGTATGAAATAATATTGGTTCTAAGACCGGCATCATCTACGTTCACCTTCTCTCAATCTTCTACAACTCACTCGCTAATAACAGTGATCCAAGACAGACATGTGAAAAATCTTGTCTTCATTGTCGTCAACTCATGTCCAATTCAATAAATAGCGATATCGAGCTCGACGCATCTAAGCTTGAAGCACTGTTTAGTCTCAAACAGGACGTGCGCTACTGCTCCCTCCATTTTATTGAAGATCTAAATTAACGGCTGATTCTTAACGATGAAATTGCCATATTTCAAATTGTCAAACAATCATATGTACCAATACCTAGAACTATTTAGAGAACGCCTACTCCTTCTGCATGAGACCCGGAGTACAATCTATACATTCAACCCCGCTATGAATACAACTCCAAAACGGCGCCATGAAATTCATAGGTGATAACATCATTTGTCCCTCCCTCCATTGGTTCATTAGGACACCGTAGCAGAATAGCAGCCCTGGAAAATTTTTATCTCTATTACTATGGCAGCTGTTTCTTATAGATTTTGTGCAATGTTAGGTCAATCGATTGATCCTGCGATCCTCTTTTTCGAACACACTTCATCAAGGAATTCATTTATAGATAGAACAACTTGATTCATTAGATCAGTGGTTGTAGCCGACAAATAAATGGCAGAGACTAGGCGTCAATGAGTATATGCGCACTGTTCTTGCAAATTATGCTTTAAAGCGTCTGTTAATGAAGGTACCAAAGTTACACTAAGGTCGAATTTTTCCCGGCACACCTTCTTATAATATAAATATTATGTCTGGTAGTCTGAAACTGTCAGCGACACAGCTACGAGGCTGTCTCCCGCTTATCTTGACGATTGCCTCTGAATTCTTGCAACAGTTCAAACGCGTGGTTCACCGCCACCTCTTCATGCATCCCCTAGACTCCCCTTAACCTTTCCTTTTTTTCTATCCTTCGAGGTAAACCTCCTGCTAGGCATTGAACCATGACGTGAACGACAATAATATAAAGTGTGACTGATCTTTCACATGTTTTTGGCAATGTTCATCTTGCTAGTTAGTGCAGGCGGGAAAGGTAGTTGAGTACGCAAAATATGATGACCAAATTCCGTAAACAGATCTCAGTTGAGAATAGGTCAAAGATGGATGTTTCCAGTCCATTTTTTTACCCCCTCTGCTTTTATTGGCACCTCTACTGTTTCCGTGGCCCGCTTTTTGACGATGGATTTTGATGAAACACTACAAAATAAGACGAAAATGTGAAATAAAATTTTTCGACAACACGATTGGTTTTCGATATATTAACACTTGAAGTTGACGTTCTGAGATATTTCCCAAAAGTTTTTAGTTATATCAAAGCTACGATTTCCGTGCCTAAGCTACGGCATAGTGCCTAAAGTTTGCGTCTAATTTAGAAGTAGCCATCTGCATAAAATCCATGCTGTATCACATGACCCTCAAAAATTCCCTTGAACTTGATTGAAGATTTACGTTAATTGATTTTTTTAGTAAGTGTTTAATTAGACATATTTTTCATATCAACTCGTTCATGTTCATTCCGTTAGTAGATTATTATATGTATATACTAAACGTTTAAAGTGGCAGACTGAAGAATTTTAGTTAATTTACCCGGCAGAGCTATTTGAATAGTATTTTTTGTATCTACATTATCAAACTTTTCCATATTTCATATATGTATTTTCCCGATATCATTGGTCTTCGACTGAATAATGCAGCTTCTACGGCTCTTCGTCGGAATATTCCGAAGTCGAATTCTTTAGAAAGATGTGCTGCCGATATGGCAGGAATTAACAATGCTTCTTATTAGCAATAGTCCAATAAATAGGTCGAAAAAAAGCCTCCGTAATGCGAAAATACCGCACGCGATTTGTTTACCAAATGATTTTAGATATTTTTATGAGCTTAAATTCAAAATGGCGTCTTCCCCACTTATGCTTAACTTACAGTGAAGGGAAACGCGTTTAATTCTATATCTCAAGCTGGTGCCATATCCAAAAGTACATGCGTTGCATTCGCTGTCAGATACTATAGAAGTGTGTGTATTCAAATGCGACCTGACGGAATATTCCATGAATGGAATGCATGCCACGCAAATGTCTGGCTACTTCAGTAGTTTGAAATGCCTTGTTTATCGAGTATCGTTGAATTTGATGGTGTCCGATAAGAACTGCACCTTGAGGTTATTGTTAAGGACATCCAGGGTAAAACAAGATATAAGCAATTTCCGTCTAAGGGATAGAGGCAAAAGATCAAGGATTTTGAGCCTGTGCGTATAGTGAGGAAGGTTATGAAATTCCGAAGGATTATAGAGGTTTCTAAACACTAAAAGAAAGAACTTTTTTGGACCGATTTTATTCGGTTTACATTTACACTAATTTGAAATATGGGATCCCAAATCTGGCACGCATATTCAAGAATAGGATGCAGTAATGCGCAAAACAAGGCTTTGGTAACCTCTTTAGCTCTTCTCTTAATAAAACCCAACAGATTGTTGGATCTGGCAATAATATAATCATAGCGTAAGTTAAAATTTAACTTGCTGTCGCGGACAATGCCTAAATTAACAATGTGATCGCCACGATCCAAGATATTGTTATTGAGATAATAATGTTGCAGCTGTTTGTTTCTTTTCCTGGAGAAGGTAATTATGTGGCACTTACTGGTGTTAAGAAGAAGATTATTAGTTGTGCACCAGTCTTGTAATGCATTAACTGTAAAAAGGATACATCAGTTTGAGACCTTATAGCACTATAAATCATCGGCGTAAAAGAGATGGAATGCCATTTTTCAGGTAAATCGGAAATAAATATGTTACATAGAAGTGGTAAAAGATGAGCATAAGTATATTGCTTTGTGATAATTCGTGTAGGAGTTATTCAACTCTAAATAAATTTAAAAAAATACATTGTTTTTTCGTTAACACCCTGTATCTTACTGGTTAACCCTCTCTCTAGAACAAATTCTGCCTCCAAATACATCCAGGAATCATCACTATAAAAAAGCACATGAACGTCTGATAACCGATACAAGTCGCGAATGAGTGGTTAGGAGTATTTTAAATCTTTAAAATAGTGATATCTTAGGAATGGCATTTCGTACGGGAAAATGTATAACTTTTTTTGTAGAGAATCGATCGATGATCTACAAACTTGGTGAACATTATTTTATTATACGACTTACGGTTTCAGATGTATTTGCAAAAAACTGATAAATGCTGCCGAAGTTATCAGAGTTTATCTACCAGTTTCGGGTTATTCATCACTGTTCGCCCAATGGTGTTTGCATTTAATTTTAATTTTCAGATTGTACCCAATCATTTCCGCTATTTTTCCTGTACTAATATGAAACATTCCGCACTGAATTGCAGTATAAATGCTACAAAATATGTTTAAAGTAAAATATCCACACAGTTTTATAACAAAAAAATTTGTTGACTAGATATTTGTAAATAACCATTCTTTATTAACGTTTAAGGTGTAATAAATTCATAAATAGCAACTTTACAGAAAATTTTTAAAAGTAAAAATGAGGCTTGGACCTTGACCAAAAACAAACAGATATGATCTCAAAATTTTCGAAAAGAAAATTCCTGTAAGAATAACCAAAACGAATGGCACATTAGCACTAACGTAGACCTTGAAGGAATACATATATGATAAAATAAATATATTACACATATGTATATTAAATTGAGAAGTCGACGATGGCTCAGATACGTTATACGAGCTTCGGAAGAGCGAATGCTAGCCCCGATTTTCAATGGTAATGGAAAGAAAAGTGTAGGACAACCAAGAAATAGGTGGATGAATTACGTGCTAGAAGATATACAAAAACCTCGTATAACAAACTGGAAAGAACTACCAAGACATAAAAACTACTGGAGTCATCAAGAGGCCTGTACAGCCATTGAAGAAGAAGTATTTGCTTAAAAGTTATTGATAAGTAATAAAATAAAAACAAAACATAGCGTAGTTATTAAAACCTTTTGCCAAGAAAAAAGAAAAATGTAAATTTAAAAAATTCATAAAAAATAATAAAAATCAAGTTAATTTTAAAATAAAAAGATAAAAGCCAACAACAAATTTCATATAAAAGGAAAACTAATGAAGAACTCCAAATTATAAGATGAAATGTGTATATAATTAAAAAATAAAAAGTATAGAGTATTTGAAGCAACTAGTAGTATGTGAAGAAGCCTATATTAATGTGTAACAATCAATGGTTTGGCATTCTCTTTAAAATTTAAAATCTACGGTCTTGTTAAGGGGGGAGCCTGCTTTAGAGGCTTCAAAAAATCTATTTTTTTGAGGAATTTTTAGGGAAGGAAATAAATATTTAATTGAAACGAAACTTTCAGGTATTATTGTATATTTTTAGATTTTTTAGGTTCAAGTAGAAGAGAATTTAATCCTGAATACAATCAATTTTGTCTCGTTTCGATAGGACGTTAAATTTTGTTCCTATCTTTCCCGCCACACGACACATGCACGCTCGAGGCGCCTCGGCGAAATGCTTGTACCCGGCATATTATGACATATATGTTAATGAAAAAATTTGAGAAAAATGTTGAAATATATAACAATAATACCTGAAAGTTTCGTTTCAATTAAATATTTATTTCCTTCCCTAAAAATTCCTCAAAAAAATAGATTTTTTGAAGCCTCTAAAGCAGGCTCCCCCCTTAAGTAAATAATCTCAAAGTGATGCCGTTAATAGAAATCGTAAATGTTTACTTTAGAATTTTTAACAGCTTTATGTAGTGCTGTAACATCTGTTAATATAAAAAAATCACGTGTCGCGATGTTCGTACACGCTAATCTCCGAAACCGCCCAATCGATTTCAATGAAATTTTGTGTTTCTTTTTTCTATGGGATTTTTTTATGATCTCAAAACCACAACTACCGATTTGAACGGTTTTGGTTTATTAGTTGATTCATTTTTTGTTTTGTACGTTATGCTACTCGGATGGAAATAGCTCATTCAAATGTTTTCAATTGGCGAAAAATCTGGAAAGACGCATTCCAGGCTAAATAAAAATGAAATTACATGTGTTTTACTTCTGTAAGTATTCGCGATCTGTCGAACAAATGTTATTTTATTTCTATTGCAATTGCTTTCGTGCGCACGGGTCGAAGTGATCTACTATCGAGCCTTGGTCAGACCGGTTTTAATTATGGTAACCCAGTATGGTTCAACATACATACATATCTCCTTTTTATATGGAAAAGCTTTGGGTTTTCGAAAGACTTAAGAATTGTCTTGGGCGTGCTTATCGAACACCCGACCGCCAACAATATTCTTTATGATAAGGAATTTGTTAATAGATTCGACAACTTCATAATCAAGTTGATTTGAGACAATATTGCTAGAACGATGGAGAGCGACAATCCTCTCATTCGTGGAGCGTTCTACCCGAACGCGAGATACCACAAAACAGCTTGTGAACGCGGCCTTTTTCCTCCAGAGGCATTGGTTTACCTGGATTCAAAAAGATGTGCCTCCCTTCTACCACATGTGACGCAGGGCATGTGACAAGCGATACGCTTTTAACGAAGAGGATATGAAGGATCTCAGTACAAGAATTTCAGAAAGGGTTAAAAAAGATGCTTCACTGGGTTCTGGTGGTTGGAGGACGAGTAATTGTTGCGTATTCGCCTTAAAAACTCCAGACATAGGTTAGTTGAGTTTGAAATTAAGATTTAATGATTAACTTACCGCTTAAATAGGATCTAGTTCTAGTTTTTACTTACAATAACATTTAGATTTAAGCTTAAGTAAGAGTGCGGTGTTCCTCGAACTTTTGTAGATGGAAGCCCGACGTCTGGGCGAGGGTCACCCGAGAAGATTTTATCTCCGCTACCCAGACAGTGTTAGAAGTAAGATTAAGTAGACTAACATAGTTTAAGTCGATTAACATAAATGGTAGAAAGAATTCGTTGCGGCAAACAGACTGTCGTCGTTTTCATCGATTTCAAACCCGCTTTCGACTGCATCGATTGGAACAGCTTGTGGAGAGCTTTGGAAACCGAGCACGTGCCATTGAAAATCATCCAACTTCTCCAAGCGTCTTACGATGGCTCAACCAACAGCGTTCGTACTCGAAGCGACTTATCGACAGAGACGCTGCTTCGCCACTTCTCTTCAACGTTGGGATCGACACAATTATGCGTGAAGCATTGATGGACGACTCGAAGTTCGATACGACGCCAACAACTTCGTAACCTACTTAATGTTCGCCGATGATAGCGGCGCCTTCGCCGTTAAGGATGCCGAAGAAACGGACATCTTATACGATATTTCCCGCATCGCCCAGTCATACGGGTTAAAAATCAATGCGAAAAAGACCAAAGTGCTCACAACGGATGTTCAAATATTTGCGATCATTGTTTGAGGAAACGAAAGTGGCATCGACGTACGACGTTCACAGCCGCATTGGCCATGCAACAGCAACATTCGCCTCGGTCAAGTTGTGCATATGGAAACGAACAAATATTTCCATCAAAACAGAAATACACCTTTACCGAACGTTGATCCTTACGATTCTTCTTTATGGATCTGAAGCGTCGACGCTGCTCAAACCGTGTCCGGAAATGTCAAATGAAATGCGCGATTTGTATTTGGGCACATTTTGTTATTTCGATGGGTCTATGGTGAAAGTAACAAATTCGGAATTATAATTTGGCAGCCACTCTTGAAGAACAAGAAGAAGAACGACTATTATAAAAAAACTGCGGTTTCTTTTCATGAAAGAAGCGATATTATTTTACGAACAACTCAATATCTTGATCGACTTAATCACAAGCCTTTAGACCAGTCTTTACCCTACTCAGCTAGATGACATTACATAGAGCTTTGTTGCATGACCTATCTTAGTAATTTTAGTGAACCTATAAAGCACATCGGAGTCCTTCAAGATCAGCACTTACCATATGCAAAATCCAGAATGATACCAGTTATAACATTTAAAATAGTACGCCTCGTATTCACACATGTAGAACTAGGAATTTGTTGTTTGTCCACATCTACTGCATCTGCATTATGTGACGTAAAAAATAATAATAAAAGGAGCCATATACACACACCGTTTAAACTGCAAAATTTACTTTTTCTGTATATGACATAAAAATTGACATTGTATTATTGAAAAATCGATGCTGATAACCATGCAACGAAACAGGTATGTGGTTTTAGTAAAGTGAAGAGCGAGTCAACAGCGGGCAACAAAACCACAAAAGAGACGAGTTATCTTGTAACTAAGGACATTTTCTTGCTGATCGTGTCTGTAAATCCAAAATAATTTTATAGTAATGAACTTTGCAGTCAACCAAAATACAGTCATGGGTTTATAATTTTATATAGTTTTTTTGTGACTATGACTTGTGACTTGAGTTCTGCGCCATAAACTCAAAGCAATGTAATATCAAATTTGGAAATTTTGAGAATATAAATATTTCAAAACATTAGTTCAAAGAAAACAAACAGTCACAAGAGATTGAATGTTATTGTATCTTGTTAGCAGAGTTTAAAAGATGTCACTTGCTTTTTAAGATTTATTTATAGAAAAATACAATATCGTGATACTGGTTAGAACTTAGCTCTACAAGAAGAATGAAATGACAGATGTACTAAAAAAGAAGAAGAGAGGAAGAACTTCACGGTTGTCTAAAACTCCAACACTCCTCCTCAACTGTTGAAGTAATTCCTGTAATTCTCGGCTATGACAATCCACAATACTAGCCACAGTTCAGTTTACATAGTTAGATTTAATTCACATGCACTTTCCTAAGTCACTGCCTGTTGAACATGCCTAAAGCTTCTATGCACTTTGAATGCGTATCCGTGGTTGTGACCTTTGTTAGGGTATCTGCTGCCATTTTATCTGTAGGGATGAATTCAACTTTTATCACCTTTCTGGCGATTGCTTCCTTAACGGAATGATACTTGACAGGTAAATGTTTCGTTTTTTTCTGGTTTGCAATTTGTTCTGCAATACCAATGGCTGCCGTATTATCACAGTAAAGCAGAATAGGATCCTTTGTAATTCCTATCTCTGTTGTTAGGTGATATAGGTATTCAGCTTCTGTAGCTGCTGCTGATAGGGCTATATATTCGGCTGCAGTTGTTGAAGTTGCTACAATTGACTGTTTGCGGGATGCCCAAGTGATGCTGCTTCCAGCGTACAAAAACGCGTAACCGGTTTGAGAGTGAAAGGTATCTGAATTATTTGCGTAACTTGCATCCACATATCCGTAAAGGGGCTTGTTGGTGCCGATGCGATACCATAGTTCTGACTCAGCTGTTCCGGATAAATACTTTATCACATTGATTGCTGTGTTCCAATGCTGGCGTTTTGGTGCTTGACTGAATTGTGATAACACATTTGTTGCGTATGCGATGTCTGGACGAGTGAAGGTTGAGAGATGCAGCAAGTGACCTATTATTTCGCGATATTTTTTGTGATCAACAGGTTCATTTTCCCCTAGAACTGCAGGATTTTTCTCTAATTTTGTTCCAGACATTATTGGTTGTCGACTGGATTTGCCAGGATTATATTTTTTAACGAGATTCTTGATGTATCCGCTTTGTTTTATCGATATGCCGTACTTGTCTTTCTTTACTTCTATCCCGATACATAGCTTGGGGTCTCCGAGAGCTTTTACTGCAAAATTTGAAGATAATGTCTGAAATATATTTTGATACAAAGTAAGACTGTTGGTACAGATTAGTAGATCGTCGACGTATACGATGAGTAGTAGGAATGTCTTTGCTGAGTTATGATAGTATAAGCATTTATCATAATTGGACGGTTTCAGCTGTAGGCTCTGTAGAACGGAATGTAATTTTTTGCTCCATTGCCTTCCTGCTTGTTTAAGTCCGTACAATGCTTTCTTTAGTTTCCAAACGTTCTGATTTCCTTCAATAAATCCTTCAGGTTGTTCCATAAACACATTTTCTTCGAGCTCACCATTTAAAAATGCTGTAGAGATATCAAGATGGAAGGTAAGTAATTGGTATTCTGCTGCGATAGCTAGCAGTAATCTGACAGAAGTGATGTTTGCAACTGGTGCGTAGGTATCATTGTAGTCTATGCCGGGTATCTGGCTGTAACCTTTGGCTACGAGTCTAGCTTTCCTTCTGTACACTGATCCATCAGGTCTATATTTGGTCTTGAAGACCCATTTGCAACCAACTATGTTTGCATTTTCAGGCCTTTTCACAAGTTCCCATACTTTGTTTCGTGTAAGGGACTGGTATTCCTCCTGGATGGCCATTTTCCAATCTTCTGCATGACTGGAGTTCATTGCTTCTGCATAGTTTGTAGGATCATCTATTGCAGTTAGATACGTCAATTCTTGGGACGAACTGGAATTTTCATTTTCTGCATTTATCACTGTAGATTCAAAATTGGGTGCGGATAGATTAGACAGTTCAAAGGACACGTTTGGTGATTGTATTGAACAATCTTTTTCATTTGATGAGGCGCTGTCTTCATTTGTGAGAGTTTTCTCCTCCTGATCGTGTGACGTGTTTACTCCGTTTACCTTTGATATATCGCATGTTTGTGCTAGTTGGTTTGTTATGAGCCAAACATTGCTATACTCTTGTGCGTCATTCTGCGGTTTTTTACTTAAATTGTTGTTCCAGTTTTTGTTTGTAAAGCTTACATCGCGAGCCTTAATTATCATTTTGGTGCCTGGTCGCCACAGCTTATAGGCTTTGGATTCATCGCAATAGCCAATGTGTACAGCTTCTTCACTCCTTGCGGCGAATTTTCCTCTTGGCTGTGGTTTCGTTAACACAAAGGTCTTAAGTCCAATAGGGCGGAAGTGTGTTATTATAGGACGTCGACCTGTCCATATTTCCTCAGGAGTCTTGTCCTGGTTTACATTGGTTGGACATCTGTTTCGGATGTATGCAGCTGTGTGCAATAATTCTGCCCATAGTGTGCCAGGGAGATTTGCTTCGAGCATTAAACATCTAGCCATGTCCAGTAAAGTTCTGTTTGCACGTTCAGCAACCCCGTTTTGTTGTGGTGTATGAGCAATGGTCGTTTGGTGTCGAATTCCTTGCTCATTTAGGAATTGGAAGAAAGCATTGTTACAATATTCCGTGCCGTTGTCCGTGCGGAGTATTTGGATTTGCTTTCCCGTTTGTTTTTCCACCAGGGCTTTGAATGTTTGAAATTTTGTCAGTGCTTCATTCTTGTGGCGCATGAAATATACGAAAATTTTGCGGGAATAGTCATCGATAAATGTGATAAGGTATAAACTTCTATTTAGAGATTCTACCTGCATTGGTCCACATACATCAGAGTGAATTAACTCTAGAACTTTGCTCGTACTCTTTTCTTTATTGGTGTTTTTAGGAAAAGCTTGAGCTGTTTGTTTTGCGCGTATGCAGGCTGTGCATTGAAGTTCTTGTTTTGAAAACGATGACGGAAGTCCAATCACCATTTTATCTCTTTGGAGCTTCATCAACGATTGCACATTTAGGTGACCAAATCTTTTGTGCCATTCTTCTAGTGATCCTGACTTGGTTGATTCTTGATTTGGTAGCTTTTGTTGTTTTTGGGCAACAGCTAGTATTTCATTCGAATCAACCCTATTTTGTACGATGTATAGTCCCTTATGTTTTTGTGCTCTTATTAAAATATTGCCTTTTGGGTTTTTTATTTCTGCGCCTTTGTGTTTAAATCCAACTTCACAACCACTACTAGTTACTTTGGCTACAGAAATTAAACTATCTGATAGATTTGGAACGAACAGTGTATTATATAATTCTATGATTCTATTATGCCCATTTATTTTTACGTTAAGTTGCACTGTGCCAATACCTTCAATCGTTTCAGGGAGGTCATTAGCCATGTGGACGTATTTTGGCACTGCGTATAAGGTTAGGTTTTTAAACTGGTTTTGATCATTACACATATGTGACGTTGCGCCGCTATCAATGCACCAATTCGAATTTGAGGATATTTTGTTAGCCGTCTCTTTTATGACAAAACCTTGTTCAACAGTTGGGTTTTCGTCTGTAGTTGATTTACGGCCTTTATGTTTATTATAGTAACAATCTTTTGTTAGGTGGTTCTTACGTTTACACGTTTCACAGCGCGTATTTTGGTTTTTGTTGCGATTTTTATTGTATCGGTTATAGGTTCGAAAATTTAACTTGAGTGCTTGTAAGGGTGTTCCTGTTGACGTAGTTCCTTCGTCGTTTTTATGTCTGTCGCCGATTTCTAATAGTCGGGTGTAGACTGTCTGGATTTCTGGATAGGTGCTTTGGGCATCAAATGCGGCAACAATTTCACGGTACTCATATGTGAGCCCGTCCAGAAGTAAGATTACCAGCAGCGTTTCGTCGATTGTTGCTTGCAGCGAGTTGAGCGTGTTCACTAAAATTTTAAATTGATTAATGTATTCTATAATTTTCTGACCTGGTTCCATCTTTGTGGACATAAGCTTTCTGTACTGTTCGGCTTTCTTGCGTGGACCTGTTTTGTCATATGCTTCCTTGAGAGCGTCCCAGATTCCTTTAGAGGTCTGATGATTTTGTGCTACTTGAAGAACTTCAGGAGACAGTGTTAAGATTATCTCTGCTCTGGCGTCCAGATCCTTTTCTTTCCATGCCGGTTTTTCAGCAATGGTGGTTGGTTCGGGAGTTTCTCCGTTGACGTAAGAAAGTAATCTGTTTTTGTGTAGTAGGGCTTCCATCTGGATTTTCCAGGTTATATAGTTTTCGCCATTGAGTATGGCGATTCTTCCGGTCACTGTAGATGACATGGTGTTTGAAAATGGTGAATTCTGCATTTTATTTAGGTTTTTCCTTATAATGCACAATCAATTTAATTAATTGAATTTCGGGCTTTGTCTGGGCCCATAACCTGTTAGCAGAGTTTAAAAGATGTCACTTGCTTTTTAAGATTTATTTATAGAAAAATACAATATCGTGATACTGGTTAGAACTTAGCTCTACAAGAAGAATGAAATGACAGATGTACTAAAAAAGAAGAAGAGAGGAAGAACTTCACGGTTGTCTAAAACTCCAACATATCTTAAGGAACCTATAACATAAATTTCGCTTTATTTTTTATATAAAAAAAATCTGCACTATGATCACAATAAAATGGATAGAACCAACACAACAATAAAAACAAAATACATTATTACTTGTTAGTAATAACATTAACATTATAAAAAACAAAATCAATCCTAATCAACACAAAACAGCAAAATAGTATTTATTTGCTATTTGTACTTAGCCCCTGTGCTGCATATAATCGTGAAGCACACTCCGACGGGCCTAGAAAGCAAACTCAAACCCATTATACATACTACACGTACATATTTCTGAACACATATCTTTTTAATTTTTCAAAGCGACCAAAATGAGTGTTTGTGTAACGATTTAGACATACATGTGTAGATAAAATAATGAACTAAAATATAACATACCTCCTAAAAGTGCTGAATCTACTTGACTGTATGCTTTCCTTAATTTATCTTCATCTATTAAAGGTGGAGGTCTTGTTTCTATTTCAATAGGTGGATGAGTTACTGGTTCAACGCCACAGAAATCTTCAGTCAAAGATGCTAAAATTTATATTAAATATTAATAATCTTAAAAAAAATATATATATTATCACTATTTACTTCCAAGAGAGCGAACATTTTTTGGTGGATTTTGTTGGAAAAGTAACTTTAAAGGATATATATCATCAAACTGAACTCTCGAGACACATCCAATAAAACCATCGCTCATGGTTTCATTTTTGCCGATGTACATATATTGAATGTTATTAAATTGTGCATCTGCTGATTCCTTTATGTCGAAGTGGTATTCTTGAGGTTCATAATTATCGACTTGTAACACTACTGTTGAGCCAGAATTCTTTCTTGAAAATCGAACATCATGATATTGACCTAAACCAAAAAGTTTTTTAGGGAATATAAGCTCCTGTCTTTCAAAGCCGAAATCGAAAACGCAGCGTAAATGACCTGTAATTAAATCATCAGTATAAAGTTTTTACAATCAGCATTCTTACACACCTGAATTTGACACCTGAATAGTGAGATATTCTCCTGTAAGATTTGAAGAGAATCCAAGCAAGAAACCTTTGGGATTCGTTGTTGTAAAACCAACTCTTATATTTTCCGCAATTGTCGAACGGAAAGATCCTTCGAAATCGTACTTAATAATAGAACTAGATCGCAAATTGACACCGATTTCTATAATTAAAGTTAATTAAAAAGATAAATATATTTCAGTTTTTATCGTATTTACCATCAGCACAAATTGGACCCTTGAAGGCACTCCACCTACAATCGCATGAATATCCATCGTATTTTTCATAACAAGTGCCGTTATTGAGGCATGGACTAGATTCACACCGTCCTACGCAATCTTGACTAATACCATAAATTCCTCTCCTTGCATATGATTTCAAATCTACAAGTTGACCATTTAACAGAAGGGCACGAATACATCCAACATATCCGTCCCTGTAGTCAATTGTTGCGCCTATCACAAGCTCTGATGTAAGATAAAGAGCACGAACTGGTCCTGGTGGTTCGCGAACTTCAGCCTTTAGAGAATTATCAACTACAAGACGAGCTTCTTTGCTGTAAAAAAAATATTGTTTAGATTATATAAATACATTAATATTGACGTTAAAAAAAAGATCACAACATTATCGAGGGTTAACAAAATTTCTTCATGCTTTTAAGTAAAAATTATTTTTTCACATTGCTGTTGCTAGTCATGTTGCAATTTTCATTAAGAGGGACACTATTCGCACCATACGCGGGTGACATAGGTGAACAGTATCACGGGTATACCGTGATGCGGGGTAATGTTATCTTCAGCCCCAACCACTAAGCTCCAACCAGCATTCGCACCAGGCAGGCGTGCAAGTCCACAAAAACAATCTGATGCTCGGGCTGGAAAGGGCAGCACTTAACAAAGGAGTTGCGCTGACTGCTTTCCTCTATATCGAAGGAACCTTCGACAATACATCCTTTCGTACTATAGCTAGGCCTCTAAGTAGACGAAGTCTAAGTAGCAAAGTCTAACTTGCTGGGACCCTGCAAACTTATGGTCTCTCATCTTGATAGTGGTGCCTTGTTGTAGATGAACTGTTAAAGCTACCTACTTAATGGCCGTAACTTTTTCGCCCAAGATTTCGTAGATGGTGTAGTGGTAACAGGTAACTGTCGCCGCTTGATTTGGTCCCAAGCTGGTGTGTCAATGTCAACGCCGATAAAACGATTCTGGTTACGTTTACCCAAAGACGAACATTGACAGTACTTGCAGAACCTTCAAGCCAAATATTTAGGGGTGACGCTGGATGCGAAACTCAACTGGAACCATCACATGAATACTCTGTTGGGTGATACAGAACGGCACTTGAAAGTTTCATAACAAATTTAAGCACAATTCAAAGAAAGGCCTCGCTTGCCTTTCCATCACCGAGACCATCTACACTTTCCGACGGCATCCCTGTGGACTCCTCAACTTGAAGGGCTACGAATGGTTATCTGGGCGCTAGCCTTGGGCAACATTATTGAAGAGAATCTGGAAACCGAGATCTCGAAATTTGAGCAACCTGTTGTGCACATACTGGATTTTTCCAAAGTATCGCAGAGTGGGCTGAGTATCATATAGGTGATTCTAAAACTGAGATAGGTGTGGACGTCGGAATCTGGAGTATGCACTCATGAGAACTTAAGAAGGGCGTATCAAAACAAGCCGATCTTTATATTCTCTGATAGTCAAGCGGGCGATAAGGTCCCGTAGTCTAAATTAGTTTGGGACTGCTAACGTGCTCTTGGCGAGCTAGAAATTCTCAATCAAGTTACCCTTGTCTGGGTCCAGGGTCACCGGGGCTGCAATGAAAAGCGGATGCTCTGGCTAACAGGCTCTGACATTGCATTCATCGGTCCTGAGCCGGCGATTGATGAACATATGGGTATAGGGGTGTAGTACAATAGGCGAAACGAATGGCCACAATACCTTTGGACCCAGTACGTCACACAAAACAAAAGCCCGTGTCTTGATCATATATTTTTAGTGTCTGGTATTTTTCTAATATCGCCAGGTTGTACATATATTGGTCTCCTAAAACTCGAAGGCAAGAGTACCCTGGAGCTGAAATCCTGCTGAATTTTTTTTATTTCCTCTTTGATAATAACTTGGGATGGATAAGAGGATTCATTAACTTGGAAAACCAACGGTCAGTTTACAAGAGTATGATTTTTGATTAAAATTTCGCTAGAATTTTTAAGTAATGTATCAACTACATATTTCTTATGATTTTTCAAATATACAGGGACGGATTTCCCGACGACTGTAGCATTTGGTAGGTAGGTGTGGGCCTCCCTCCAGTGAGCGCGGAGGTCCAATTAGCCCTTTCGCGCGCCGTTTTGTTGCCAGAATTCGTGTACCTCGTGTTCAGTAGATGTTTGGTCGGGTGTGACGAATGCCGAAAGCCATTCGGTGGATTTAGGAAACTTACCAGTGATCTGATCTCCAGTCTGGAGATCCCTTTTATGTCTTCCGAAACGTTACTGCCTAGTGTGCACTGCCTGGCTAAGCTAAATTTGGTCATTTACCACAGGAAGTGTTTCTCTCTCGTTCGTCCTACCCGGAAACGAGATGCCCAACTGTGCAGCGGGGTTTCCTTTGGGCCAATGTCCCATGTAGGGGTCGCAATACTGCACCATTTTTTGAAACCGGTATTTTCGGCACTAACCTCAAAAAAATACTGGTATTTCGGTTTTTTCGGGATTTAGAGAAGTTGTATGTAAATTTAAGTTATAATCAACTTTTTATGAGAATTCAGTGATTAGAAGATTACAGAGGAATAATGAAAGAGTTTCAATGTTGAGTGCAAATGATTACATAAGTAGCCCGATGAAGAGAAAACTCTCTCTGACTCTACACTAGTTGGAGGAACGCTTTTTAAATTGCTGTAGGCCATCAATTCTAGAGCAATTTCTATTTTCATTAGGGCCTCAATGTTTTTTTATGTGACATGGTCAAGCTCAGGAATTATCCTTTGTACCACTAGTCCGTCATATCGTTCAACTCATGGTGCAATGTCTAGTAGTAAGCTTGACCTGAGTTTGATGAGATGGCTGTTGATAAAAAATCTTGTTTCTTCAGCGGCATTGAAGAAGAATCGTCATTCGTATCCTCGTCTGTAGGAACAAAAACCAAAAAACTGGAATGTGTGGATTATGAATCTGAATCGTTACCGATCTTGTTAACATCCACAATATGTTTTCTAATCTCGTCTTAAAAAGAATCAAATTCATTCGCTGAATCAATATATGTTTTCGGATTATGCAGATAATTTAACGAGGCAACCAACAGCGTGCGTTCTTTAATCCTACGTTTCAAAGTGATGGAAAGTTCACGAGCTACTGACTCATGTTGTAAAGCTAGTTTTTGGAACATAAACATCAAAATCGCGTCAGCAGTTATTGGATTAGCGTGTATCTTGCACAGTTGGCAGTTGGTTTTGGGTATTTCAAAATATCCTGTTGAGATCAGCCAGTGCTTGAATTCGTATTGAGATATTGGCAGAACCATTTTTAAATCTTTCCAATCTATTTTAAATCTATCTGTGCCGATTTATTTTATACTTATTTTATACTTAAGAAATATAAAATCCCGAAAATGCCTTAAATCTTGGTTTCTGGAAAATCAATACCGGCATTTAGAAGTCATTTATTTGGTGCGATATCGCGGTATTTCGAAATACGGAATACCTGCTTGCGACCCTAGTCCCGTGATGAATGCCGTGATTGTGACAATATCTCGTCGAGATCTATTTAAGAGGCCCATTGTTGTAAGTTGGCCAAGTCGCCTTAAGCCTCTTCACGATACTATGACACCCTCCAACGTTGGGCGCTTGATGGTAGGAGGCATCGGGTGGCCAATGCTCGAACTACGAGTGTGCAATGCCCAAGGGTTCAACGTTGGTGGTTGGACACGGGTTGTCTTTCTCGTCCCCATTTATGTTCTTATGACCGGGAACCCAGAGAAGAGTCAAATTGTACTTTTTAAGAAGCCTATTTAGCTCAGCTCTGCATCGCCCCATTAGCTTCGAGCGCAGAGCTTTTATAGAGGCTTGACTATTTATGAAATTTCCAATGTTACATCCATGTGTAGCTTCCAAGTTCATTATCTGACAGGCCTCCAGGATCGCCAGCGCTTCCGGTTGAAAAATACTAACGTACACGGGGAGGTTCCAGGACAGTGAACTGTTAGTGATCTCTAGATAAACCCCTGCCCCGACGCCCTCTACGTCTTGGAGCCACGGATGAATACTCGTACGTCGAAGTTTCACGAGATGTCTCCGTTTTTCCACTATTTTGTTATATCGACGCAAAAGTCCTTGCTGAAATTAAATCAAGGAAGAAGTGGTTGTAGCGGCCATACCCTCGGGTAGCAGATTCAAGATATTGCTACGACCGTAACGTTTAGAGGCCAAAATTCCCAAAGGTTAGATGTGTGATGTGAAGGTCGAGAAAGCAGGTGCAGGTGCAAAGGCTTTCATGGGGCATATTCTCATGGCCCCTGTTACCCCTATTGTTACGGTGCTCAGAGACCTTCCCAACTTTATGTCATTTCAGGTCCTGCTCAGCGCTAGTCAATATACTAGCGAGCCATACGTGAGAATTGAACGTACCACAGGTGTGTACATCCCAAATACCTTTTTACGGACGAGACTATACAGGCATTCTTTACCCTTTACTCAATGTTCGACTTCCAGTTGAGTTTAGGATCCAGTATTAAACCCAGAAATTTCATCCTGGAGGATAAAGAAAGAGTGTGCCCCTCCATCCTGGGGAGGTTGAGGATAGGATAGGAATTTTCGTTTTCCCTAAGAACAGCATCAACTCAGTTTTTCCCGGATTGACTACCAGACCGCAGCATGCTGCACATCTGCCAATTTTAATGCAGCACTACCATAATTTCGTTTTTGTCTGAAGTAATTTCCACTTTGAAACAATTCAAACATAGCTTTATGTCATTGACAAAAAAACTCAAAAATTAATTCTCGAGGCAGAGTAAGAGGAAGATACATATATCCAAATATTTGTTTATCCTAGCGCCAAGCATATGTGTCAATCAAAGACGAAAAGTCTTGCATTGTATAACCTACATGTTGATTAAATTTTCAGATCATAGGTCATGTCAGATCACAAGTAGGAATTTAGTCTAGTTCATCGATATAATTAATCGAAAAGATCTTTCCACATTTCCAGATTTAAATTAAGCAAGTGTGAATAGCAGTAGCTATGTAACTAGTCATCTATATTTCACTTTCACTCACCGATTTCTTTCCACACTAACAGTGTGCCAATTATTGTCATTTAAATGGTAGCTTGTTTCAACATTAACCCCCAAAGGACCACTTCCAGCTTGATATTGGAATTGCAATTTGGTTCCTCCTATGATACTTAGTTTTATATAATCACTTGGACCCTGAAATTGAAAATTTTTACTTCTCAAAATACAATAAATTTTAAGTTAAATTAAATTACCGTTGCATGAAATAGAACGGCATTCTCTGTAGTTGTTTTAAATTCGAGATAAATATCTCCTGAATGCCCCATATCAAAAGGTGGGAGGTCTATAGTAGCATCGGATATCCTAAACGTCACAACATTGCTGAATAAATCATCTCCTTCACATCTCAACGACCCGAGAGTGTAGCGTCCTTGTTTTTCATCCAAAGGTGTACCAGTATCACCAAATTTCACTGCGCGAACAGGAAGATATTCTTTTTCTTTTATATCACCACCATCCTCCAACCATTCGATGCTGTTAGCATCGCAGTTGCACCATTTTGTGGGATCTTTGCATTTACCTAAAATTCCACATTCACATTTCCTTGATCCTGGTAAAGCTCCTGCCCAGTAATCCATTTGCTGATTGTGGCGTGAAACCCACCAAGAAAATGGACGGAATGTTTGAATATCGGCTGTAGGAAAAAATTAATTGTTAATCTTAATTCGTTTTTATAAGAATTTTATTAATTTACAGGGTGAATTAAAAAGTCTAGACGATCTACAAGCATATGTCAGTCTTTGCCAGCAGTGATGAGATCTATTGAGCAATGCTTCAATTTGCGGATAATCAGCTTCGTAAATAATATTTTGCTCGAATGAACCAGGCTCTTGGAATCCATCTACTGTTGTAGTGTGTTCTTGACTATGGCTGAGAACTGTGACAACTCTTCCGTCAGCTAGAATTCATTAAATAGATATTTTGAAGTAAAAGTACAGTATTGAATATATAAAAATTCTTACAGTAAAATTCGCATGTTACAGGGAATGGTTTAAGAGGACCACTGCCATCAACATCAATATTTGTATTTACTCTTTGTTGAACCGATTGTACATTCTTATAAGCTTGGCACGACAGTGGATTATTAGCTGAAATAATATTATGATATTAATAAATATAAGGAAATAAAAATATAAAATTGTTACATGTATGGCATACAGCTCCGGCGTATCCAGTAGCTTTGCAATCACATATAAATTCCATTGAATTCTGATGGCAAATTCCGTTATGTTGGCAAGGATTTGGATTGCAACGATCAATCATTTGACATGCATCGACAACAACTTCTGAGCCACCATAAACCTCATCACCTGGAGCCCAGTCCTTGGGTAATTTATAATTTCCATCAACTAAAATTAAGCGCATGCATCCAACAAACCCATTCTTATCTATACCACCGGCTATGAAATAAAATCTTCCCGTTGAAATAGAAATAACCTTTGTGGTAATCATTGGTCTCTGATCGATATCCAAAATAAGTTTATTTTCATTACTATTTATAGTCAAAACCAGCGAATGCCATTTTCCGTCATTAAATTCTTCAGCATAGTTATCTAAAACTTGGCGAGGCTTTTCACCCAATTTTAGATCTACTTTCACTTTGCCTTCTTCTAAAAATATCTTCACAAAACCACCCGATCCAAATTCATGATAGAACATAATCCCTTTATCTTCGTATGTCCTGAAGTAGAAGGAGACGTTCATATTTTTCTGGGATCCATAGCCTTTTAGACGAGCATAGGCATTTCTTGTAAGGAATGTAACCGGATAGATAGGCGGCGAAGGACAAGCGTATATAGTGTTGATTTTCTGATATTTAAAGGCTTCTTCCAGTTCATATGCTTCTTTCATATCTCTGATAAAATTAGAAGCATTTAGGAACAAATTTTCTATACATCCTGAGAAGTTTTGTGTAACAACCATTCCTTCTTGTTGATTAGGCACTCCACCAATATACAACTGGAAATAATATAAATTTATATAGTGATAGATAATTGATGGAATTTGCATTGTAAGACTTACCCCTCTATTTAAATTAAGTCTGCTAAACTCGCCCTTTAACCTGCCTTGAACTATGACACGATCAACTGAGAAAATAATATCTCTTCTATTTCTTGATATCACAACATCGTGCCAAACATTATCATCTAATAAGCTACCAACAGATAACGAAGTCATCATACCAGATCCAAGATCCATATTTAAAACCATTCTATTGTCTTTCAGTTGTAAGGCCAGATAATCACCTTGGGTTCCACGTGAATACATAATAATTCCATTAGCATTTGCAGTTTTAAATCTAAATCGAATAGACTCTCTCGACGACGCGATTGGATCTCTTAAAAGATTAAGGCGCACTAATCCAGTACCATTAAAATATAAATTTTCAGCAACTGAAATTAATTGTTCGTTAATTAAAATTTAAACAAAATATTTTTTCAATTGTGCTTACCGTAATCACAACCATACAGTTCAACTCTCATTGATATCCTATCTTGCCATCTGGTCGGGTTTATTCGCACCCATTGAGCAATTATTGGGACTTCGAATACATTGTAATGTATTGTGTCACTATTTGTATTGCCTTTGAACATCTAAGATGGAAATCAGTTTTAGTTAAAATTAGATACTTATAAGATATAAATAAAAATTAATACAACTAGTTTTGTTTTGTAAGAAATAAATAAATTTGAAGAGAACAATGCCAAAGCTCTAGTTTTAATAATATTAAATAGAAATTGTTAGCCACACCATTTATTCTATATTATTTTAAAACTGAGCCAAATTTTATCCAAATCAAAATAAACCAAAATTTAAAATAAAAATAAAAATTTTCATCTCAGTAAAAATTCGTAGAAATTGTCATTCAAACTAACCTTTGCTCATGTATGACAATAAATAGAACAATATAATTTACAAATGAACTTCACCAGGATGCTCCGTCTTCCAAAGCCCAGAACATAGGAGAAGATTTCAGCAGAATGATTAATAATCCAATCCCTAGCAACATCTCTAAAAATAAGGTCTAGATTTATAACTAAACCATAACCCCAAGAAGCATAAATATTTGGTGACCGACGCTCTGTCTATGTTATGGAAGAAAGAAATCAGTGAAACAGTCAGATAGGAAAACTATGCGATGTCCCACAACGAATAAATGCAAGCTCTAATCGATAAAACTTCTCCCAACGATCAGGACTTCGACCAGGAAATGTGATCTCACAATATTCTTTTATATTACTTTGAAAACAATTATTATGAACAAAAGATTTCGAAATGGACCAAATAGCATCTTCGCTAGAAACATCTAGATGCTGGCCTTCGCAGATAACATTGGCATAATTTGGCGCAAAGGGAAAGATGTAAAGTTCGACAAAGTTTAATCTACGAGTGAATGAAATGAAAACCTAATCAAAAAGAGAACAAAGAGCAATGCTCAATATTAATGAACACTCCATGGAAATACTAGGCAGTGAGGGCCAAGCTAATGTCAAAAAATAAAGCCTTTTTCCTCCCTTTTTCGAAAGAACGAAGAAATCTGAAATATTATACCTCCCAGTGACCAAAACGACGCTCCAAAGCGGTTATTGGACCTACGGGTTTTTGGCACTACAGGCAGCCCTACACCATTACTAAAGTCTATTTTTTTTAATGTGAAAGACTAGAGGCTCAGAGGAAGCCCCTTTGCACTGTCGACAATCTATTTGATTTTTTTCGTATAGAGTGCTACGAAGTCGAAAGTTTGTTCATCTGAAGCTTGACGCAATTAAAGGACATGTGGATCATCGGTATCCCAAACATTTCAATTTGCCGCGTATCCGACCATATGTTTAGGGAACTGCGGTTCCAGGAGGAAGCACAGGGTGATTATTCCGAATCTGAGTGGGAGAAACTTATCCTTCGAGGGGAAAGAAATCGGGTTTACCAACGGGCCAAAGATGGAACATGGTTCAGGAATCAGTGTCGTAGAACCCAACTCCAAGATCTCGACTGCAATGGGTAGGTGGCCTTCTGCTTTCCAGACTGAAATGAATACCATTAAGACCTGCGCTAGGCTCAAGCTTATTAAAGTTTGAATAGGCTTCTCGGATAATCTAGGTATTCTCAATGAGGAAGTTTTCTTCCAAAATAGTTGCAGGGTGTTTTAAGGTACTCCAGAGTAGAGTTGAGCCGGACTTACACGAGGCAGTACATTTGTCCCTTACACGATGGTAAATTGTACTGAGGCCTCATTTTTTTTAAAATCCCGGTTAAAAAATTATGTCCTACTGGTATTGGTATTGGGGTATCGAGATAAATAAAGCAAGGTGTGATTGTAATTTACCAAGTGGAGATATGTACATTTGTTACGTTTTTGCCGCAGTAAATATCCAATTGGATCTGCGACGAGGTGAGATTGAAAACAAGAACTGGAGACATTTCTGACTTTTCGAGGGAGGAAAATTTTGTACTAAAGAGCATCTCTTACATTTTTCGAAGGAGTGAGATTTTGTAATGGAGAAAGAGCGAGATTTTTACTTTTTTTGCAAAATTTCTAACTTGAAATTTATTGGGATTGTAAAATATACATAAATAAATTGTGAAGGCATAGATTTCTTATATTGTGTAACAATTTTAACTTGATTAATTAAAACACTTCTTCCTTATGTTAAATGGGGAGGGGCTCACCTTCTCTGACATTTCGCGGTCCACCTCCAAGTCCCTGATAGAGAGCTGCGTTAAGGAGTTGATTCCAGCCTACTGGAAATAGGCAGCCTAAAGAACTTATAAGACCCTTTGCTTTAAAGGGCGGTATTACACCTGAATTCTGTTGAAGTTTGACCGCGGCTTTAATAGAAAGAATAGGCCGAAAGAATTGGCTGACAATACCAACAATGGTATTCTCGTTATCACGGAATTGCACAATCAACGTTCTCGCAAAAGCTCGACCACTAAGCTTTAAGGAAGAGAAATAATTTAGAATTGTCTTTCACCAAGTATTAAATAGTGACTAGTGGCCTACATTCTTATTAAAAGGAAGTGAGCACTAATATTCTATTCTATTGCTATAAGTCGAAAAGATCAGCAATTAAATAAAGAATTGAGCATTACTTCAATTTAAAATCAATGACCGAATTCCAGATTGCAATGTTCTGATTAACAAAGCTATCTTTTCCCTGTTATCATTAAAGCAATTGCGCCTAAATGCATTTTAGAGGGGTAAACTTCCATTTTGGTAAATGCAAAACCGAAAAACACAATTTTTCCGCAGCAATCTTAAATCGAAATACTTTAACAATAAACAACTTTCATCGAGTTGATTGACTCGTTCGTTCCATCCACTTGTAAGGTATACATACTCTATGTTATTGAATGTTCTCATTCGATTGTTATACGTTTTTTATAATTTACGCATTTTATGTGCTAAAGTTTTAATACTAATTTTTATTGAAAGTTAACAAAACCACCACCTTATTTTGCTATCAAGACTTGTTGAATAAAATTAAGATATACACATGTTTTTTAAGATAAGGCTCAAACAGAACCAATCCGCTACGTCCGCTCCGTTCGTTTTTTCTTTAGTTTTCTTTGACGTAGTGTCCGCTTGATTGTGGCTACCGCCCCATTCGTTTCATGGCAAGTTTATGGAAATATTAAATTTCCAACTTTTAAAAACGGTCAGAACGGATTGGATCTGTTTGAGCCTTAAGGAGAAGTGCCATGAATGTGCTAAACATGCATTGGTGCTGACATTTAAACACAAATTAAAAATTATTAAATATTCGTACATTGAAAATTCATATTTAAATTTTGTTTATAAATATAAATGCTTATCTGGAAAATATTTCTAATAAATAATATAAATGATAACAGAAGATAATTATATTCGACGGCCATAAGTCGCAGCAACAAAACCAATATTCCTACTTCCACCTTCCACGTTGGTGACTACACTACTGTCATATGCAAAACTACTACTACTGATCATGATCCCTTTTTTAATGGTGCTTTTAGGATTCTCCGAGAACTATTCTTCCTTTGCGAAGTATGAGCCCAGGAGTCTGCAGAAATTCAGAAATACTGACTTCGAAATTGTGTTTTTTTGTTTATAATCCTTTTTATTGCAGTGTGCAGTGTAAAGGAGCACTGTAGACGTAGAATAACATTGGATAGAGTCCCAACGGAAAAAATTGGGAGCGCTGCTCAGGTGAGTTAATATTCTCCTAAAGACTCGCGCACATTACGTGGGGCCGCACCGCATCGCATAACAAAAATCCTCCTACATCACTTTCGCACATTAACTATCGCACACTATAGGCAGGCCGCACCATCGCAACGCCCTGGAGGTTCGCTTCGCTTGCTAGGCGTATTTTTACGGAGATGTTTTGTGTTGCGATGCGGTCCGCCTCAATGTGCGTTGAAAGACGCAGTTAACGGACTTTGTTGCTCATGATTTTACGTTATTTATCGACTCGTTGTTCAACAACAGCATTTTGCAATACGACATGTTGCGACCTGTCTACGGAACCACGCAGTTAACCAATATTTTTGTTGTTTGTAGTTCAAGATGACATTTTTGTTTAAAAAAACAACAAACTTTCGACGTTTATGACTCATAACTCTGGAAGTTGGTAGGGTACAACCTTTACTTTTACAGGTGGGAGTATTCGGCGTACACTGATACCATATTCATGAAAATAGGTTATAGGCTTACAAAAATACGGGTGATATGCAAAACTCTAAAAAAAAAAAATCAAAACGGGAACGGAGGTTGTCGAACCAGTCGAACCAACCAGCATTTCCTACTAATTAGGTTCTCATGAAAGTCAAGTCTGAGTGCACGGATTTTTCATTTCTAAAATAAAGGAGGAGAGGGGAGATTTTTGCTCTGTCATATAGCTCACGGTTAGAGTAAAGTCTACTGCACGATTTAAACTTGATACCTACTTAATACCCAAGTATTTAAGTTTTTTCCCAACCTTAATGTCAGTATTGTAAAGACGGAATTGAAGGGAGTCACAGACTTTGGTTGGGCCCACCCGGCCCTTTCCCCAGGCATTCCAGAAAGCAATGAATTGCGTTTTGTCAGTGTTCAGTGAGAGTCTCCAAGTACCGTAAAAACGTTTTATACAAACCAAGTGTTTGCAAAGCCACTTCATGCTTTTTAAAGGATCGGAATTACAGGCATCAAACAGAGTATCATTCGCATACAGGATAGCTTTAGACACAATTCCTGGAAGAAAATGGGAGAGATCGCGGAGGTATAAATTGAACAGATTAGGGCCCAAAATTTACCCTTGAGGGACACCAGATGGAACATCTACTGGAGCAGAGGAGAGTTTACCAATTTGAACCGAAAGAGATCTGTCAAGAAACTAGAAATCATTATGAGGATATAAGGAGGGAAGCTCATAAGAGAGAGTTTATAAAGGAGACCGATGTGCCACACAGAGTCAAAAGTGGCCTTTATATCAAGTGAACAGACTACAGTTGGGCTTTTCTGAGGCCCTGATTTATCTAGTTATGGAAAACTAGAAGAGTGTGCTCAGTGGGATGGGCTGCTTTAAAGCCAAACTGCTCATGCGGTATGAGATTATGCAATTCGCGGTGACGATCGAGGTTCAATTTTACGATCAAGTTTCCCAAGATTAGAAGGACAAGAAATGGGACGAAAATCGGCAGGCGATTGCGTTGCTCCCCTTAGGGATGGGTACTAACTTAGAGTACTTCCAGGCTGTAGGAAAATAATTATTATTCAGGCAATTATTAAGTAAAGTAGTGAGAGAAGTGGTAATAAGTGGGCCTATCTTTTTCAGAATGTAGTTGAAGACATTATGACTGCCAATAGACCTTTTGCCATTGAATCAAAGTGAATCAAAGAGTCAAGTGAACTAGGGACAAAGTCTCACTACAGGCCGGAATCTCCACAAAATTAAACTGGAAGCAAGGGAGGAGATGAGGCAAATGAGCTGAATGTAGTTCACATTGGAAATTCTCACTTGTATAAACGTCAAACGTGGAGTTTATGACCCTGTTTAGATGTTGCGCTTTGTCGCGCGCTTTGAGTCGCCTCAAAGCGCACATTTGTTTAGACGATTCGCTTTGAGTCCAGTCGCTTCCTTTACAGCTGGAACAAATGGAATAAAAACAATTTGCACAATTTGCTATCTACGAACTATTGGCGTGTTTTTATAATGTGTGATAACAATTTTTGCGATATCCAGATTATTTCCGTTTTTTAAAATAAGAAAAGTGATATGGTGTTTTTGTAAATTGCCAAAATAACGTTTCTTAAAAGTTTTCTCGCACGTGTTTTTACTTAGAAGGCTGAAACGAAAGTGAAATGAAACACGAAGATGGAACAAAATGAAATTAAAACGCCAAAAAAGCGCAAGTGAATCCCTTTCTGATCAAAACTCACTTCCCACCGCCCCGAAACCTCCCCGCGCCCACAAATTTCGTGAGGCACTTGCGCTGAAGCGCACCGTCTAAACAGGGTCTATGTCATATTTTGGGCCTGTGTGAACTTTAGTGAGTGCGTTCACTTAGTAGCACAATGTTACATTAGGTGACTAATGAAACACAAAGTCGTTCAGTTAAGGTTCTATGTAAAATATTTCTGACGTCCGTTCACTTAGCAACGATGTTATGTCGTTTATGTAACATAAACCGATGAAGCTATTTTACTTCTCCAAACGTTGCATAATGACAGTTGAAAGCTGGTCATAGTAAATTTGACAGTTGTGGCATATTCCAACACATATCGTCCAGTTAAGTTTCGTTACAGAATGCAACATTCTACCCTTCTCTTTTCTTTTGTCATATTTTACATTATGTTACATTATGCCTCTAACTGAACGTAGCCAGTGACGAGGTGGCTAAAGTTGACAGCTACTGACTAAATTTTGTTTTGATGGTATTTTATTTTTATATGTATATATAAATAATATTGAACTACATTAATACATGGTGTTCGACGGGGAGATAATGGGGCCTATTCTGCAATTTTTCATAAAATATTATTTTATGTTATGTTATGATAATAAAATTTCTTCTTCATAAAATGAAAATAAAATATTTTCGAAATTCCTATTCTGTCATAGTTCCATAAAATTATTTTATGGAATCTTTTATGGGCACATAACATAAAAGATAAAGAGTGTGTTCCGTAATATACTATGAGCACTGTGATTTTAGACGTCATGCCAGTGCACTGCGAAGCACGTTCCGTTTAAAAAAGTTATACTGAACCAAGCAGTACATTTTTGTATACGGAACGAGCGCACAGTATACTGGCTCCGCCTCCGCCTGCTCCCGATTAAATTTTTTACAGCCACAATACACATCTGTCAAAACCTGTTGAAACTACTGGGAGCACATTACCTCTTTCAAAGCAGTAGTCCCAGTAGTAAAAAGGGGAATATTCATGACGTCATGAATGTTCCCAGAGCACTGCGACAGGGCACTGTTTGGTGAAAACGGAACGACAAAACTACCACTGGTAGTACTGGCCCAGTGCTTCCAGTATATTACGGAACGCACTCTTAGTATAATCCGCTCTGAGTTCTATTACGCTTTGAACAATTCGGTTGAAAATGAACAGCTGATCGGTTGTAAATGTAAATAAACAAAATCAAAGCGTGCCCTGGGCGTATTAATTTTAATTAAACTAAAAACTCAATTAACACGACTTTGCACAACAAGTGTCAATTCACGCCTGTTATTTCTATAAAATATGTCAAAATACCCTTAAAATGTACTACTGAGATTCTTTTATGTTATGAAGCATAACAGGAAATATTTTATGTTATGATGCATAAAATAAAATAAAATTTGTCGGACAGAATAGGATTTTAGATAATTCTTTTATTTTATGGCATAACATAACATAAAATGATAAAATTTTACCGACAGAATAGGCCCCAATATAAATATCAAATTTAGGCAACTGAGCAATCTCCTACTTTGAATGTTTAACTTCAGATCTGTAAAGGTAGATCCATAGTATGAAATTGCGATAGATTTATGATTAATTTCTTATAAGAATCATTTATGTTGTCGAGAGCATCTAATGTCCATCAGAGTTGGTCGATTGTATATTTAAATTAAATTTAAATTAAGAAACGAAACTCAAATCTCAATCTGTCAAAATCAAATTTAGTCAATTGAGAATTCGCACACCTCTACCGAACTAAATTGAACATTGGAAATTTTGTGGAACGATTTAGGATTTGGTGGAAAGATTTAGGGCCGTTTTCACAATCTCCGGTTAAACTTTAACTGCAACAATAACCAACAGTTAGTTAAAAATTCCGTTTCACAATCTCTAGTTAGAGTCAATCTGTCAGTTAATTTAACCGGACGAATTTCGCTGGTTAACTAATTTAACTGAAAGTTTCACATTGGCGTTGACATTTTTGCACTTTACAAGTGTATTTTAATGAAAAGGAACACTTTTGACATTTGCTGTACTGTAAATATATGAAAACTAGTACATTTTTACTTTAACTTCAAGTTTTTAACTCATAGTTGGTGAAAATGAAATTTTTTTACTGGCACTTCACGGTCACAGTTAAATTAACTATCAGTTTATAAACTGTAAGTTTACTGACAGTTTAACCGGAGATTGTGAAAACGGCCCTTAGTCATTTAGCCAGTATTCGCACAGGCCCTTTATGACTAAAATTTAGTGTCGATAATACAGTTTTCATTATTTTGGCAACGAGACTATATTAATATTTTAAAAAATAACAACGAATTTGTTTGGAAAAAATAACAAGCGAAAAATAAAATGGAGCACGAAAAACGGAAATATTCTCCTCAATGAGATATGTTTTGAGTAGACCATTTAAAACACAATGGTGTTCCAATAATATCCTGTCGTCAATAATTATATTTTCTGCAACCATTTTTTTAGTTGCGTTACTGTATAAAAAACATATACTACAAATTATAAAAGTAAAAATTATAGGCTTCGCAAACATTCGAATACCTGACAGTTAGTCAATCATCAAAAGAAATCACACAACAAGTGTGTTAAGTCATCAATTTAGTCACAATTCGCATAGGCCCTTTGTACTTATTCGAATGGCATACTATGTTAAAACATTTACAATTGCACCAGTATTTGTATTTATAGAGCAAAGAAGAAGACGCTGGTGAGAATTGGCTAGTCTTGTGTTGCGGGAAAAAAGTTGCCGTGTAAGCAGGAGGTTTCTAATTTCAGTGGAACAGTCGCTATGATAATAGCGGTAAAATTTGCTAAGGTCTGCTAAGTCCAATCACGTTGTTGAACACAACTAATAAAGTACATACAAGTAAAGTATACATGCATAAGGCTCCTTTAATTCCTCATGGTGACTTAAGGCGGAAACAGTTGCCCTCCAGCGGACTCTCTCTCGATCTCAGCTCTGACCAGGATTTCCCATTTGCTCCGGCCTCTGCTAATAGGGTTCTCCACCACGTTGTACTAGATCTTCCTACTCGTCGGGTTACTTGTGGAGTCTAGTCAAGTCCAGTCAGTTTTCGCGTCGCAAGGTGTGGCCAACCCAATTCCATTTCCTTCGCCTGATTTGGTCGTCTATCCTTTCTTGGCCGGCACGGCGCCATAGTTCTTCGTATGAAATTCTATCTTGCCAGCGGATTTTTAGGATACGACGTAGGCATCTGTTGATGAAGACTTGTAGGCGTCCTGTGATGAATTGGGTGATTTTCCATGTTTCCCAACCGTACAAAAGAACTGCCTTAACGTTGGAGGTGAATAGCGGCAATTTGATGTTAGTGAAAATCTCCGCTGATCTCCATATGCGCTTCGTGCTTTGAACTTTGAGCAAGACCATATTTCAGCACAAGGCTATAAACTCAACTGGGCATTTCCACTCTCTTTTCACTCGCCTTTCAGCACAGGGGCCTCAGACTTAATGGTGATGGCGCTCTTTTGCGGTTGAATTGATTCTTTTCCCCCACGGCACGAATGTACCAGCCTAGGGCTCTACTTAAATAAATTACCTTCTGACTACACGGCTATGTTTTTCCCACAAACTAGCCCGCTTGACTCACTCTCACGGTCTTCAGCTCTTAGGCTAGCCGCGCACTAGCAACTAATTTGAACCAACTTTTTAATCACAAAAATAAAACGCGCTGAAGTAAACGTAAAGGCCCAGTTACATAGCAGCGTTGCGTTGCATAGCTGCTGTTAAAATTAAAACTATGTAATTAAAAGGGGCTTGCTACATTGCGCGCAACGTAACGCATGAGTTGAACAAAATTCAACTTTTACGCTACACACGCAACACAACGCTGCTCTGTAATTAAAAAGTGTCGGATGTTCTCGTAAATCATCAAATAACTTGTAAAATTGTCCATTTAAACGCCTTTGGCTTAATATGGGATGGATCCAAAATGACTTTCTTTGTTTTCTCCTATTTCAAAGCGACCTCTACAAAATCCTTGTTTAACTGACTCCAATTGGGCAACTATTTAGTCGCCAGTGCACGGTCTTTAGGCCGGGCGCGTACTAGCAACTTTCGCTTCAAATTAGTTGCTAGTGCGCCGCAAATTTTTCATTGATTAAATTTTTTAATCGCCCATCACAAAAGTTGTCCACGGCCGACCTGATTCAACTATTTCACCGCCGATAACAAAAGTTGCTAGTGCTAGTCTAAAAAAAATGTTTGTAAAGAACAACTGGACGGTGGAGCAATCTTCCAAAGCACATGATTGTATCAAAAAGCAAACAATAATTAGGACGAAGAAGAAGAATGGAAATTGGAAATAACTTTATATACTTAGGGACAATGTTTACCGAAAAAAATAAGATAAAGGACAGTATTCATAGACGTATTGTAGCCGCAAATTTAACCTATATCGCACTAATCCCGATACATAAGAACAAAGAAATCTCAAGGCAATGCAAAGTTAGAATAAATTAATCCGCCCTGTTCATTGCGACAGGTCTAAGCTCGGACATTGACCAAATAAACATAGCTCAAAATATTCCAAAGAATCATCCTAATAAGAATATTTACTCCTCAGGGGGTTTAATTAGGTCCTAAGTATTATATGTTTTTTTTAAATTAATTATTGTCTCAATGGCTATGAAGAGACCTAATTGCTATTGGGTGATGTCTGTTACTTTTGCCGCCATGGTTAAGTTCCAACTACAAGTTTGGTATGGTAAGATAGGACTAAAGCCCATTACTATGTACAACGTTTTTACTTTTATAAACAATAACATATAGACTGAAAAAAAACATGGACATAACAAAATCTAAAAAAAAATACTAGAAAAACATATCCCTACACATATATTTCTTTAAATAAAATTTACCTGTGGTTCACTATTCGGATTTACATATGATCGCCATAGTTCACCGTCATCAGAATACTGAACGATATATTCTGTAACGAATTCTCTTGTACCAGGACGTCCTACAGTTGCCACTTTCCTAATCATTTTCTTGATACCCATATCAATTGTTAAGAAATGATTGTATGTGTTTTCAATAGGTGTCCATGCCATATGTCCTTTATATTAATTACAATTCATAGTTAGTCAATTAATAAAAGCCAAAAGAAAGAATAGTGTTAAGATATTAAAAGATACTGAAATAAAAAAATACATGGCATCGTCTCGAGCTGCCTTCTTATATAAATTAGAAAATTAGCCAGGATTTATTCGTTTACATGCAAAGAAGTTGTGAGAATACACTAAATAAAATTACCTTAATTAATGCGTGTGCACACCTTCAACCAAATATTACAATACGTTTCTTAAATATCCAAGACCTTTTTTGTAATGTTATGTAGCTCCTATCACCGTTTTTCTTATGTTTATACTTACGAGATACCTGATGATTTTCTTACCTTAACATTTCCTCCTGGCTCCTTGTAGTCAGCAAATTCCAAGTCATTTATCCCATAGCTGATGGTATATTCTGTAACATACTCTCGACTATTGGGTCGCCCCTGGAGGGCTATGAGGGTTATGTTTTTCACAGTTCCTAAATCAACGATAAGCGTTTGCCCAAAATCCGAGTGTCTGGCAGTCCATGATGTTCCCGCTTTATTATAGTGAGGGATGGATTTATGCAAATTACAATAAAAAAAGCAAACACAAAAAAATAAATAAAAACAAATTGAAGGAAAAAGGTATTTATGCAATTTTGACTATAGTTGAAGCCTTTTGATGAATTACTCTTTGTTTGTATTTTCGTTGCAATTAAATAAAGTTAAGATTGATGGGAAATCGTGTTTTTCTGTTGCTCAGAATCAATGGCACTCTAGATTTTGAATATAACTGGAGCTGCTCCATTTTGTTAAAGATTTACATAAAATTATTTTCTTAACCTATGTTAAATGTTGGTAAATGCTTCAAAGATGACCTCTGCCCATACGAATTGCTTTTCAGAAAGCAGAGGTTGTCAATTAGCGCACAGTACTAATCAAAGCATACTTATATATTGTGTGCTGCACAAGCTTAAGCCGCCTGCCTCTCACGATGCTATAAACCAGCGTGGTCAACTCTTTCCTCGAGAGACCACTGGACTCAAATTATATAACCACCAGAAAACCACTAAAATATTTTGCTCATAACTACATATATTCTACTAAATCTTAAATTCATAAAATATATTGTTTGAAAGACACTGTTAAAGCGGAAATAATCACACTAATTCAAAAAAAAATGACTCTACTAAATGCTAGAAAAAAATATCAATATTTTAATAACAGAATCAACATTATTACTTTGACCGATTATCATTACATCCTGTTTTCACTTGCCGAACTGCGCAGGTTCGAGCAAATTGGTGAAAAGAAATATAAAATCTCACCTCAGTTCACATATTATGTTTTCCACATATTCAACTGAGAATAAAACCAACCTCAGTTCGCCCAACTGGACTACAAATGAAGTTAAACATAAAAGCTCGCGTAAAAGAGAGTAATCAACTGGAACAATAGAAAGTCATTCCAGTGAGCTTTTGCATCTCTAACTTCTGGCGGAAAAGCAACAAAGATTTCAAGCACGAACTGTATAGATTTTTTCAAACGACGTGACATTCCGCGCACGTACCCCAACGAAGCTCTTAAAAATGTTTAAAAGCTCGGACCAAGCTTTATTTAGCTCCTCCCATCAAACCACTTGCTGCCATTTAATCAGTCACAACTGCGTATTGCTAGAGGGAGGTGTATTCTTCTGGGACTTCAATGATTATTTAAAAAAATTACAAATTATGAATGATAAACGTCCCTTTTTATATATTTTTTTATTTTAAAGTTTTTGTATTTTACACATTTGCTACAGAAATAATTTGTAACATTTCTATTAAATAAATACGAAATTTTTGTTTTTTTCACTTTGATTACTAGATTGTTGACATTTCCTACTAGTCGCATGCGCGCTTCTGTCCGGGGAGATTGTGTTGCTTGCGACTGCGGGGAACTGTCGTTTTATGAATGAAAATGCTCATTTTTTCAAAAGAATTTTTTTCAGCATTTTTTTAAAATTACATATTTTAAATTTAGTGGTGAAAAATATTTCGCTTAATTATAGTAAAATTATGTTTATTATGATGAGTAAACTGGCTTGGTTCAGCAGGGATTTTACATGTATTTAAAAGCTCTGCTCAACACATTAGCCAAGGGCATTAGCCGGCAATCGTAAGGGTAAACAGGGCTCAAATAACGCATCTTGACGGGCTAGTTGGTTAATCAGGGTTCCAAAGTTCAACTGAGTTTGGGCCGTTACCTAGTGGACGACATACATCCTTATTCCGTCTGGTACCCTTGCACTGCCGGCGTCACAGCCCTTGTCAGCTGGTTAGTGGAATCCACCATTTTCAGGAGGCGTAAGACTTCAATAAGAATATTTTCCCCGACGGTTGCCTTTGAACTCTTACAACATCGATAGTTTAAACTCGAGGTTCACCTCCAGCTACTCATGCATATTCTTGACAATGTTCATGCTGCTAAAGCCTTTCGACATCGTTGTTCGAATGTGGCAAAATTAGTAATAAAAAGGCAAAAGACAATTATTCAAATCGAGTTACTCCTGATACTTCTTGAAACTGCAGAACTTCATACGAAAATGTGTTGATATTTTTGGTTTCTTTCCATTTCAGAAGATGGATTTCACGCCATTTTTCATCAACTTTGGCAATAAACTCATAGTTTTTATTTAAGTGAATCATTATGTCAGTAATAATGTTTGTCTTATTATGGTTTAGTGAATGGCCAACACTAATTTCGTATAGTTGTATACTTTCCTCTTGCCACCAGAAAAAAACACTAGCCACTAGATACGACTTTTTCCCACTAAAGGCAAGTTTAAACCACCAGTTCTAGTGTAAAACTACTAAGTTGGCAACGCTGCTATTAACAACACCCTCCAACGTTGGACGCTTGATAGTAGGACGCATCGTAAGGCCGATGCTCCAACTCCGAATTTCTAATGTCAAGCGTCCAACATTTATGATTGAATTAAACGTTGGAAGCCAACATTCGCATGAATGTAGTGTAGAGTAGAGTAGAGCCGGCTTTAGTTGCAAAAACAAATCGCTTATTGCTTGTCTATGTCAACTGCCTGCCTCTGGAGAGGTATCCTGTATTTACGTATAACACTCGAACATTGTAATCTTAAACCAGCTTGAATTTAAAACTTCTAAATTTTATCAAAAAATGCTTTACACATTAAAGCTAGAACATAATGCCAAGGAATCAGTAAGCAGGCTCTTTGCGATGATGCGATAAAGGAAGAGATATCTCAACAAATATGTATTCCTATAGCTATGGAACTACATCACAAAATTCTGGACTCAGAGTATGTAAACGAAGTTCTCTATCAGCAAAACGAAAGAACACGGACTTGAAGAGAGCTTCATTAGAAATAGTGGAAACTGTAGAAAACAAACTATTTGGAATTCTTGACCAGGATTATGCAAAAAGCTGGAAAACAAATAAATGCTATGAATAAAAATGAATTATTATATCGCAAACTCTTGAGGAACCAAATTTTAACAAATAAATGCTATGAATAAAAATGAATTATTATATCGCTAACTCTTGAGGAACCAAATTTTAACAGCAGAAAGTACTCTAAATGTCCTTAAAAGGAATAACGAAGCCATCCAGCATCAGTTTTATGCAATTGAGCATTGTTTCGAAGCGAAGCCATCACTAATTTCGTCAATTATTCACAACAATGGCTTATGACGTCTCAAACCTTTACTGCTACTGCTATTCTAATAACACTTAACCTAATGAGTTTCCAGCATATACAATGGAGCATTCTTTCTATAGTAACAGACATAAAATACGGATTTCTTAACACATTGCTATTGACGCCATCACAGCTAGCTGATCACATCAATTAAGCACTTTAACGTTGGAGCATCATTGTTGGAGATTTACAACACAATGCATGGAAGATAAGAATTCATTCCGATTTTTCCATTCAGTTTCAGTCCTTTGAATGAGGAAGAGGAAGGAAGGAAGTGCATGCCAACTAACTGCAATTCACCAGTTAAACTGCCAGCTTAAACAACCAATCTACACCACAAGCTCGATTCAAAACCGCTGCGCAATTGTTCTACTAAGTAACCAGAAGCCACTTTCACACTATTGCCGTCTCAGAACTACGTTCCGGAAATGATGTTCATTAAGCTAAGTGCTACAAGAACTATTTAATTCAACTGACGCTAAATTGCAATTCTATTCAAATGAAGCCAAATTGCAGGATCAACTACCGAACGCTGTCTATACAAGCAGACAACAAGGTCTCGGAAATCTCCGAGCATCATTCATAAGCCGACTTTACACGACGCTATGAATACCCTCCAACTTTGGACGCTTGCTGATAGGACGCCTCGTGTGGCCGATGTTCGAACTACGAGTGTCCAATGCGTTCAACGTGGGTGTTTGGACACGTTCGGGCTGTTGTCGGTATTGAATCAAAGGTTGGAAGCCAACATCGGCAAGAACGTTCACCGCATCGTGTAGAGCCGACTAAATCTGAGACACAAGTGATCTCATCTGAGTGGGAGCAAAACTTAACCCAACCGTTTGCACCACTTTTATAACTGGGATCTAGAACGAAACGCAGCGCATTTAAGGAGCAGCAACATCATATCAACAACTATCACATACATCATTACATCAGCTCGTATATACTGGTCGTGATCGCTATCCTCATACTAGTATACTACAAATATGACAAACAAGGGGTTCTAAGGATTCCGAAGATCAAGTAGTTTTCACAGGCTTCTTTTAAAACCACCAGAGATCGCAACAAGTGATTATTAGAAGGTCTATATCTTATAACTATTCTACGTTGGATGCATCAAAACTTCACACACAAATTTCTTTGCCACCACTAGGCTCGCTTAGAGTCTCATAATCAGGCCCCCATGCTGCAAGTCGAGACACGTGGCGTGACAAACCGTTTGACTTGAAGAAAGGGATGTTTCAGTCGAACTACGACTTTCAGCACAGCAACCATAAACTCAACTTGGCACTTCTCTCTGCTGAAAGCCGTAATTCGACTGTAACATCACTTACTTCAACCAACCGAGCCGGTGCTTAGATATGAGGTTCTAAGCGACAACCCACTAGGCAGACTGCTGAATCTGTTCAAGCGGCCTGGCCTAAAAATACGAAGTATAGGGGAATATTACAATAGTACAAGCAAGTGGCCGCGGCACCTTTGGACCCAGTACTTCACCAAAAGAAAAAACCCTTAGCTCGAAGGATAGATAAATGAAAAGGTAGGTTAAAGAGAGTCCGGGGACGCATGAAGAGAAGGCAGTGAGCCTGGAGTTGAGGTGGAAAATTCATTTCTTTGGCAATTCAATCCGAATCTCCGTTTCGATATTACCCGTTATTGAAATTGTACTTTTTGCCATTAATTTCAAAAATCTTAAGAGTTCAAAATGCAGAATATTATAAATTCAGGCTTCTTCAGGAATATTGGGCCATTTTCGCAAAAAAAAATTCTATCAAATTAAATTTTTTAAATCACGTAACGTAACTTAAAGTAAATCACGTAACGTAACTTGTAATCTGGGGAAGCGTTGTTAGATCTAACAAAAATCTAACATCTAGAATCGCGGGGTTATTTATTAAGTGAATGAAAATGCAAATATACCTATTATTTTATATAAATCCCAATAATCTTATTTACACGCGTTGCATAGTCCACCCCAACAAAACTCAGCCCTACCGGAAAATTAATAACAATTAACTTATCCGCTCAAGCTAATGCCGCACTCCTTATCACAGCCACCTTGAAACCATCGGCACGAAGGTGGGCGTATGGTGATTAATGTAGACACACATTTTTTTACAATAATCCATTGTTTGTTTTCACGTATTATGTTCTTTACTGTTGACCTAATGCAAAAGAATTTGGTTTTCTCAATTCAAGTAGCAACAAATAATTTACAACGTTCTCTTAAACATTTCAAACAACTTGCGTACATATTTTGTTTTATTCTAGTACGTTTCAGCACTCCATCGATTTTGTTTTCGACGATTGGTAGTGGCTTTCTTGAATGACATTTCTCTGGCATAGCTTTTGAGAGTTTTCACCTTCTTTGCAATATCGAAAGTCGATTTCTAAATTTTCTTAAAGATAAATAAATAACATGCAGATATGTCTTCAAGAACTTCGTGCATTCGTTGGGCAGTTGACTTAAGTAATTTCCATCCATCGTACAGTGAACTCGCCTTGGCCACATCTTGTATACAAGCAGAGGAAAAAGATAGATTAAAAAAGTTCTACTTCAGAGATGACTTCAACTCATCACTTGTAGGAAGATTATTGATGCGTAAATTTGTACGAGAATCAACAGGAATAGAATACAATAATATTCAATTTAATAGGGACCATCGTGGGAAGCCTTACTTGGTTAATGCCCTGCAAAACAAGAAAATTGATTTTAATGTATCACACCAAGGATCTTTTTGTGTACTTGCCGGCGTTTATGAGGAGGGTGCCACCTTTAATGATTTTGGGGTCGGCGTTGACGTGATGAAAATTGAATATTCTGGAGGAAAATCTTTGAATGAGTTCTTTCGATTAATGAATCGCAACTTTTCAGACACCGAATGGCAGTTTATTAAAGGTCGTGATAATGAATCTGGCCAATTACTAGCGTTCATGAGACATTGGTGCTTGAAGGAAAGTTATGTAAAGAATGTAGGAACTGGTATCACTGTTGATTTACGAAAGATAAGTTTTAATGTTAAGTCAGAAAAGTTAGATAAGAGTAGAATTTTAAGCGATACCACCTTGAAAGTTGACGGAATGTTTAAGGAGGATTGGCTGTTCGAGGAGCACCTGTTGGATGATTGCCATTGTGCTGCAATTTCGTTTAAGAATTTAAATATTCAACCAAATAATTTTATAGTTTTAAGCTTAAGTAATTTATTAGAAGATTGTGTGCCTCTTTTAGAACAAGATGATGAATACTGTCAGAGCATACAATCTAAAGAGTTTAAGAAATTATAATTTTGTTTAAATTCCACTTCCAGAAAACGTTATGTTAGTTATATTTTTTATATGTAAAAAATAAATAAAACATAAAAAATACTCGTTAAATTATTCAGACATATTTCCCTTCTCTTCTAAAATATACGTTTGCAATATTTCACTACTATCAATAACACCTATAGTGAATGGTACTTCCTGGCACAAGTCAAAAGCGGAAAAACTTCTAGAAAATAGATTCAATCTCCCCCAGCCGTGCCCCAAACTACCACCGCACTACTACCGAAGGAAATTATATTTGCAGAGTCATGGAAGTAGGCTTGCCCGTCTTCATAACACGAAAACATGTTGGCTTCTTCCTTTTATCTATATTAACATCAAAAAATCGGTATATCATAAATGTTGTAACGAACTTTTGGACAGCAGATGTAGCATTTCTAATTGCTTCATTAATCAAAGAGAATTTCCATACTGAAAGTGAAAAATTATTCTGTAAATGCATTTTTAATTCAAGACAATTTTTTCCCAATTTCTGGAATATGGTAATGAGACTTATTCGAGAGAAGCTCATTTGTTATTTTTAAAACGATTTAGTTTTTTTATCATCTGGGTGTTCTATTTGCTTTGATTTAATTAAATCCGCGGGAATTGTGGGATGCAGTGACTAATTTTCTAAGTAATTAAACCTGCAATTTACGAGGATTTGTGTTTTTAGTTTAGGAAGATCGGTGTGTACTTAATTCTGCAAACTCAACGTTATTAGAGAATAATTAAGTAATACGTGTAAAATAAAAATAGTAAAGAGGAAAAACCTAAAAAGAATTTAGTTGATGGAATATAGGCGGGGAGCAAGTGACACTGAAAGTCCCGTCATACAGAATTAAACAATTTCTATGGAAATCGAAAGTTGAACAAGAAGCATGGATTTAAAAAGCCGAAAAGGTCGACATATTTGAAAGATGTGATAGCGGTGAAATTTCTCCGTATAAAGTTAGGGTTTTTTTTTTCATTTTACTTGTTTTTATCTTAACTTTGAAAATATCTTGGTACGCCGCTCAAAAACTACCGGATATATTCGGCATACGCATACCAGTTTTTATTGCAATCAGCTGAAGAAGTCCTTATAGGCGGGAAGTCGGTATAAGTACGTTCAAGTGACTGTACCGTTAACGTTACTGTAGACAAAACACTGGTCTCCAACTTTTTTATCCATGAAAATGGAGCTATGATATGATATGAGTATCAAATGAAAGGGTATAACAAGTTGAATACAATTAGCTGTGTGGCGACTAATAGTCCATTCAAAACGCGCGTTATGGTGTTCCAAAATAACACCGTTAAGAAAATCGAACCCTAAACGTTTTTGGGGTCGCTGATCACGAAAATCGAGGTCCCGCGGTCCTAAAATTAGGGCGTCACCCCTAAAAATGCAAAAAACACCCCTTTTTAGGGGGTTTTCGCGATTATTTCAATAATAATGAAAACTAATGCGATGAAATGCACTTTTTTTAATATTTATTTGCGAAGGTGGTTGATTTATACTAAATTAAGCCGAACTTAATGGTAAGTGGTACTCCTAAAGGGTTGAAAGTACCCCTAAATTGGCGAAAAATGGCAAAAATTAAAAAAAATTTTTTTTTTTCAAGTTTATGCTTTAAATTCGATTGTGGGCGTACTTTCAGGCAAAAATAAATTATTTTCAACCCTTAAGGGGTTAAAACTACCCCTACAATATAGTTCATTGGAAACTAGGTGGGGGTGGTTTTCAATGAACTATATTGTAGGGGTAGTTTTAACCCCTTAAGGGTTGAAAATAATTTATTTTTGCCTGACAGTACGCCCACAATCGAATTTGAAGCATAAACTTGGAAAACAATTTTTTTACAATTTTTGCCATTTTACGCCAATTTAGGGGTACTTTCAACCCTTTAGGAGTACCCCTTACCATTAAGTTTGCCTTAATTTTGTATAAATCAACCACCTTCGCAAATAAATATTAAAAAAAGTGCAATTCATCGCATTAGTTTTCATTGTTACTGAAATAATCGCGAAAACCCCCTAAAAAGGGGTGTTTTTTGCATTTTTAGGGGTGACGCCCTAATTTTAGGACCGCGGGACCTTGATTTTCGTGATCAGCGACCCCAAAAACCTTTAGGGTTCGTTTTTCTTAACGGTGTTATTTTGGAACACCCCCCCCCCGCGTTTTGAATGGACTATAACACAAAACCTTACCTTACCTTTTTCTTTACATCGCGCTCGGTATGGGTATCAAATGAAAGGGTGTGACCAGTAGAATACTATTATTTGTGTCGCTTCATTCCAAATTCAAAATGGCGGCCAACACAAAATGGAAGTTTACCTTTTCCTTTACTTCGGTATGGATATCAAATGAAGTAAATGAATGAAATCATGAATGAAATGTACATATTACAGTAAGTAAGAAAGTAAGCAGTATGACGTCATTTAAAATCAAATATGGCGCTCATTACCAAATGGCGGAACACATAATAGACTACAAATAGAAAATTAATAAATTGTTTAAAAAAACTAAAAAAATACGCATTTATTTTAAAATAAACTAAACAGTAAAAAAATAATTTTGAAGGTAAAGTTTTCATTGCTCCTTAGATTTTTGTATGGGCAACACATTGTGCATTTATGGGCTGTACGGTGGGTGCCATATTTTTAAAATTGATTACTTTTTGGCGATTTTTGGGAAAAAATAATCAGGTCGTCTAATCTGGCGGAGCAAAATCCTACGGCGGAGAAAAATCTATGCTAACGGTTCTGAATATGTTTGGCTAAGGTGTCGGTTGTGTATATAGTACACAATTTTTCATCATCGAATCTTCAAAAAGTTTTAACATACTCTAAATTTTTTAATATCCAAAATCTATTTTGGCAGATTTGCCCTTTTTTAATTATACCTTTTTCCTTCCGCGGACTGTGCACACATAATCTTTTTTTATTGAAAGGCGTTAGCGCCGGTACAATTTGATGTCATCAGCGTAAATAATAAATCGCGAAACAAAAACTAGAAGCTTTACCGGAAGGCGTTATAGGAGAATATTAATCTGGTTTTAGGACAAACAGGTCAACATCGGACCAACTGCTGACTTTAAGGCTGGAGATAACCTGGAAAATCAATGTAGATATATACCAGACATTTACCGATTTTCAACAGGCATATGACTCAATAAACAGAGAGAGAGGCTATACAAATCTTATCGGAATTAGGAGTCCCCTCAAAATTGGTACTGCTGATCAAATGCGCAACAAATAGCTTACTGGCGAAAGTAAGTGTTATAACAGAGCAGTTCGAAATACGACAAGGACTTAGACAAGGAGATGAACTGGCCCTCATGCTTTTCAACCTGGCCCTAGAATGGGTGATGAGGAAAACGTCAGCCCACAGAAGTGCATCAATAGCTGCACAGTCGACGTGACGTGAACATCGTGGGAAGGTTCTCCGCTCTATTTGGCCGCAAAAGAAGCTTATGTCGAATAAAAAGAGGCGGCAAAGGACATAGGCCTAGGTGATGCAACAATCTAGAGCAGGAAGATTTAGAATGGGAAGAAGTGTAACTATGACGAACATAACATAGAAGCAGTCCATAAAATAGTGTACCAGGGGTCTACAATCACAAAAATAAAGCAAAGAAAAAAAGAAATACCCAGACGAATACTACTGGCTAATAGAGCCTTTTATGCCCAAAAACAAATTCTGCACTCAAGGAAAAATTCTCAGATGCATAATAGGCCCAACCAGGGAGGATGGAATATGGCGAAGAAGATACAACAACGAGTTGTATGAAATTTTTAACGACCCACAACTCTCAAATTTTATAAAAATTAACAGACTGAAACTAGCCGGCCACGTAATCAGGATGGAGGACAATCGTATCCCAAAACGGCTTATAGCCTGAGACCCCCTCGAGGGTCTAATTTATTTTTGGTAGTCTTCTTCGCTCTTAGAGACCCAGAAAACATAGGAATACACACCCCACTCGACTTGTATGAAAATTGACATTTCAACTCCCAGAAGGGGGTATATGGGGGTGGTAAATTGACACTAGGGGAAAACGAGCGGGTCTAATGGATTTTTGGTAGTCTTTTTTGTTCTTAGTGCCCCAGAAAACATAGCAATACAAACCCTACTCGAATCTGTATGAAAATTAACATTTCAACTCCCAGAAGGGGGTATATGAGGGTAGTAGGAGGTATATTGACGCTAGAAGCAAAACGAGGGGGTCTAAAATCATTTTTGGTAGTCTTGTTCGCTCTTACAGGCCCAGAAAACATAGACGTACACACCCCACTCGACTTTGTATGAGAATTGACATTTCAATCCCTAGTATTAGGATAGTTACGGGGAAATGGGTAGTTAAATTTATTTTTATGGTTATCTTCGGTTTCAGGGCCCCAAAAACGGGGGTAGAGGGATGTACCCTCTGGGTCTTGACATTTTTTTTGTGTGCCTGTGTTATTTTTTGAAGACAAAGTAAAGGAGGTATGTATACTATTTTCGTGACAAAACGCTGACTTTGGTGGTCGAACAGCAGATGGGCTCCTCGCATACTATGCTTAGAGGCGATGGCAGGAAGAGAAAAAACAGAAAGATAGAAAGTTGCCTAGGAGAAATGGAAATGTGAAGTGCCATGGCGCGGAGTGAATTTGACCCACAAACCTCTGGGATGGGCGCTTTAATACATAGGCTGATATTAAAGTCAAATATGGTATCATTAATGAACTAGACTAGCCTGTTCGTATTGAAAATACGTTTTCCATATATCTTTGAAGAATAGAATAGTAGAAATGATTATAGGTATCCTCATTTCCTCAATTCTCTGCATTGTCGTTAGTTTTGTTCATTTTTATTAACATATATACCAAACCCTTAGCCTATAGCAACCCTATAAAAATAGAACAAAATAACCTAAAAAACAACTTATTTCGAATGTTGGGTCAATAAATCATGGGAGGTTATAGTAGATCAACACAATTAACCTATATCCGTTTCGAATTCCACCCTCGAAATTAATTTCACGAAAATACCAAACTGTATTCAAACTAGAAACACAATATCCCTCTATTAAATCGATTTCGTGCGCGTTTCATAATTTTCTTGTTCATAATTTAGTTATTACCAAATTATTTGTTATTGCCAGCAAGGTGCAAGGAACTCCCTAGCGGGCCCTGTTATTATGTATTTAATGATCTCGCACGGTATCCTGCGTTTGTTTTATTGATTTAATATCCAAGGATCCGCTGTGCAACCAACCCACTTACGAATATTTAAGCTCTTTGCGAAAAACGGTCGTTACATTTCAGTTAACGTCTGGCAGGGATTATTGATTTCATAAATCACAACATAAACAATACAACGGCTGGATAGCAGGCAAACGTTTTCTTAAATCAGTTTTTATCGTTATTTCGTTTAAGGGAGTCATAAGCACAACAAAAAAAAGTATAGCGAGCCGTTGATTGGTAACTTAACACCGTTTCCATAAATCGAACCACATTCACGGCTCAGTGGGTTTTTTGTTTCAGGATTTTACATATTCAAGCCAGGATTCAAGGATTCACATGGTGTTTTTGTTCGATAGTTTGGTTTGTTGGGATTCAGTTAATGTGCAACAGAACATGTGCCCCCTATACCCTCTATACTACACTACTTACAAGCGGAGGGTTCTACAACAATTCAACCTAAAAGCGTGCAGCCATTGTAGTCCAAGTGCTGAACAACCCTCTGGGGTTTTTTCCTCGATTTAACACTGAGGGTAAATTGCCTTTTATCATCCATGCAGCAGTTTTGATATTTTTATTAACCAGAACCGGGAAAGAATACAAAAAAATCCTAGCTATGTCTACCGCTAGTTTAACTCCTGATGAATTTTCTACAGAAATTGGCATTTCATAAACTCCCAAAATATCATAAATTTTTGTTGTTTTAAGTTAGAGATTTTGGGATTGTATATACGGCAGACAGCTTCGAGTGATCACCCATTACTGGATTGAGGGGTAGCGTTGTTTTGTTTGTTTAACATTTTAACGATTTCTACAATATTTGGGCGAAAGAAAACTCTGCGATTCCCCCTTTAATGCGTTCCAGTTTTCACCCTTCCAGTTTTGACCGTATTTTGTTTCAGATATTGAATGATTGATTTGTGGCAACCAAAGGTTCCCTACTTTTAATGCATAGACGGTGTTATATTGCTGCTTACATAAGGCTTTGATTTATTCATGGCAAAATGTGATAAGGTTTATTATGGTATCTTTTTTAAACACAATTTCATATTATAGTATGTTTTAGATCAAGAATAATAGTGTATACTGCCATAAAAACTTGAAGGATTGTCCTATATGATTACAACAACCAAGACAGAGCTTATTTCTACGTTTGTTAAATGGAATATAGTTTGTAAGAGAAATATCTTCATTGGCCCATTTCCATTCGAATTGATCAATTCATTGACTCGTGTATCATCACCCTGAGGGTGGATATCACAACCAAGTTTGGAATCGGCATTTTGAGTCAAGATCTTGGCCTACATGCTAATAAGTTGCAGCTAACACAATAGTTCAAGCAGATCGCACAACGCGATACATTTGCTGGTTGGGTTGTGGAAATGCTTGAACAAGATCGTGATTTTTTAACAACATTAATCTGAGTGATGAGGCTCCTTTTCAAATTATCGCATCCGGGGGTGCGAAGACCTAAGAGAAATAGTCGAACAACCTTTCCTATCACAGCAAGTGACGGTTTAGTGCGTTTTTTGAACTGGCGATGTAATCGGGCCACATCTTTTTGAAAATGCTCTTTGTACAACCGTTTAAGTTTACGGACGATGTTGACCGGCGATTTTGGCTATGGAAGGACAAAAAAATTTATTGGACGTGCGATTTCTTGAAATGGAGACTTGAATGGGCCGCCGAAATCATGCGATCTAATATAACAACGTAGAGGGGTTGAAGGCTGATATCAATCCTCAAAACCCACTGTTACGAGTCTTCTAAGAAGGCCTCAGACCGGATTGATTACACGGCTAAGATTCAAGCGACGAAATATGGAGTTTGATTTGGCGACATGGAACATATAATGAAACTAGAGTGATACAAAGTAAAAATCTTAGAAGTGCAGTAGTTGGATATAGGTTAGGTTAGGTTAGATATGGCTGAGCTGTTGATTTGAGTTCATAAACTTAGACCAAAAGGATAGGCCCATTGTGATGCTATAGTGATCCCACTTTAAATCTGATGTTCAAGATGTTCCGAGAAGTAATGAATCTTCTAAGTTCCACGATCCCAATCCTCGAGGCCTCCGCAAGCATGTTTAGAAAATTGTGTTTAGTCTCTTTCTGCTTAGGACTGAGCAGTGACAGAGGAGATGTAGTACACTTTTTTCCTCATCCGGATTCTTAGTTTCTGCAAAAATCGTAGGTTTCAAGGCCTAAGGGGGTCACATACGTCCCTATCGCATAGTGTCCGGTCAGCGCTTCCACTATAACTGAGAGGTCTTATCTCCCGAGGCTCAGTAGTGAAGTCGTCCGCCTGAGATCATAAGAGGGCCAGGTTAATTTGGCAAAGTGTCATTTATTAAGATCCCTCAATGCTTCTTCTTCCCTGGAAGGAGAGTAGCGGCAAAAAAATACTTTTTCTACTCAATTTATTCGAACGGGCCGAAAATTTGAGTTTCCGTACTCATGTTTTTTTTTAAATGTTCGTCTTTTAGTTAGCTATTAATCTGTCTAGATGAATTTTTGATATAGTTTTTGAAAACTGTTAAAATTACTGTCAAATATCAAATTATTCAGTTTGAAATTTTTTGGTAAAGGTTTACATATCACCCTGTATTTTTGTAACTCATACAACACCCAGTCAGTATTTCCGAACTCATACAACACCCAAGAGTTCAAACGCAAGGTTCACCACCAACACCCAACCGACTCCGCCTAATCTATCCTATCTTTCTCTCTATTCTTCGAGTTAAGCTTACTACTAGACATTGCACCATGACGTGTACGACATGACGGACTAGTAGTACAAAGGGTGACACCTAAGCTTAGCCTATCACATAAAAAAAATCCGGGGGTGTTAAAGGAGGGATCTTATACCTCCTTGTTAAAAGGACTAGTCCCGTTTTTACTGGATTAACGCCGAGTCCGTGGGTGGCAGTCCAGCTTAAAAGGGTTTGTAACGACGCCTCCATGAGTTCACAGAGGACTTGAGGGAATTTGTCTTTTGTGATGATGATCCGCATATGCCAGTACATGATGCCCCTCTGCCTCCATGCTTCGCAACAACTGGTCCATAGGAGCGGGAAAAGTACTCCTCATTTACGGCTTTTCGGATCGAGCTGTAACCTAGGACAGACCTCACCATCCTGCCAGAAATCATTTCGTGGATGACAGACACCAACGATGCCTCTTTCTTCTGTTCTATTAAGGCCAAGGTAATGGCGTCCGGGAGTACCTAGTTTAACGCTCCCTCTATATCAAGGAATGACACTAGTATATACTACTTAACCTCGAGGGATTTTTCAATGGTTGAAACCAGTGAGCAGAGAGCAGTATCAGTAGATTTGCCGTTTGTATAGGCGTGTAGTGCGCCAGAGAGTTCCGAGCTTAATAAGGTCTACCTCAGATATATTTCGTTTAGCCTTTATAAAGTTTTTAAAACAAAGGATGATAGGCTGTAATTGGCCTGAAGTCTTTGAGTGTTGCGTGGGAGGTTTTCCCTGCGTTAGGTATAGAACCCACTCTGACCTCTTTCCAACTAGAGAGAATGCAATTATTCTGAAGGCTCCCAGCAAACATGGTCGGCAGCCATGGCGTTATGTTACCAAGGGTGTGTTGCAGTTGTGCCGGCACTATACCGTCAGGGCCTGGTGAATTATAGGGCTGGACGATGTTTACAGCCCTTTCAATTCTTGCTCTATTTATGATAGAATTGACCAGATGTGGTGGGGCTGAAGGGTTTATCGTAATATCTGTCCCACGCATACCTAGTACTACTCGGGAAGTGGAAGTCCTCCTGGGGTGTAATTCGGCACGCCGTATTTACCACTCTACTGCTGCTCCTTAAGCTGCTGTGGATGAGTGTATTTTTTAGAATGAAAAGGATGCACTGACCACGACTATTGTGCCAGTCGAATTCGGCCAGGGTCACCTGTTTAGCCTCGATGACTTTGTTGAAAACTCCTTTTATGTTTAGGTAGCCAAGGTTAATTGATTGTATTCTAGGGTGTATTCCACGATACGCACTACTTTAGGCAGTGCGATGTCAATCGATCTTCTCTTGCAATATACATACTGAGAAAAAGACATTAGGACATCTGCTATAGAATTTGGAAGGTATAGGTCTAGCATGCGTTTTAGGGTCTTGGCGGCCCAATTCTTCCTTTGTCGTTTCGTTTTACTTGCCTTCGAAATAAACATCACAGAGAAGCACAAAATGGAGAGGGGCAGAGAAGCACAAAATAAACTTTAACAATAAACATATATGATGTCATTACATATTGTTGCGCCCGCAATGTTCATGAATATTATTAATTGCACTCTTGCTTCTAAAAAGGTTGACCACTCCTAGTCTACGCCAATACTAGAGCAACCATTTAAACCAGTATACAGGAAAGGAATGAGTTCGCCTTGATTTCCAATTACTGAATATTGCAGTAATATCGCAGTGATGCATTCTCGAACTCACCCTAAGAGTTACATTACCTATGAATACTGTAGTAACTGATTGTGCTGCTTTTAAAATTAGATCTATTTATATGTAACTACAACACAAACCATTCTTTAAAATACAAAAAAAATCGCTTTTATTCTGCGTTACATAAGCTAGGGAAAAATAAAGCAAGAAGATCCAAAGTCTACAAGATGAGTAACAAAAAAAGCAAAGACTAGAAGAGTTTAAAATAAATTACAATAAAAACTCGTGAATTTTTTTCTTTTCTGAAAAAAATCATTTATTAAAAATATGCACAAGTTCAGGTCGATCTTCAACTTCTTCTCGTAAACAACAATTATATTTGGCATCAGTTTTAGAGTTTCTAAAAAAGTAATAATAATAATAAATATACGTAATCTTAAAGGATGAATAATTGACACCGGCTGTATGACTACAGCTGAAGTAGTTTCGTAATCGATTAGGGCAGAAATAAAAATAATTACAGGGGTATTCCACAATAGTTTTCAGTTTTAGGTAAAAATGTAACGAAGATATAGAGCTGAATTAAATTAACATCATCCTTCACCTATAACAAAGAATGTACTTAATCACTTTCAATGGAGCAAATGGAGATGAAATACAGCTTAAAAGAACGCAGAAATTCGCGTGCTGCTACCTGAATGGCTTCGACGTAATCAGTCTTTTTTAATGCTTTCCTGTCAGGTAGGCAAACAAATAGCCAACCATTAATTTTTCTAATACAATACAATGAATTTATCTGTTTAAAGTTTTCAGGACTTGAAAGTCAAATAGTGATAAGGGAAGAATGTAAAATCTTTGTCCAAATTAAATTGATCTATAGATCCCCTTAGAATATTGTAAAATAAAAAGAATTCACTTATTTTTTTAAGTAATTATCAATTTCCCTCTACAATTTTTTAATCACTTTTAAATTCGTCAATTTAATTGCCTTTCAATAAAATCATCTTCAAAACCAAAAGTTCACCAAAAGCTATTAAGTAATCACGTAGTTATCTACAATAATTTACAAAATGAAAAAAAAATGAAAAACATTTTTATTTATATCTAGCTTGAGGCTGTTAGTGAAATTATGTCGGCAAATACTGCTTCCAAGAATAGATGGCGGCCTGCGTAATGGCACAAAAGAAATTCTTCAGATCTTCTAGATACCACCCACTCACCTCTTTTCCTAGACAGTATAGTTGTCGTGACATCACGATATAAACTAAGAAACAATACGTTGTTCCAGATAAACTATTATTTCAACAAAAACAGGGTGGGGAAGAACATCCAGGATACGTGAGCGAAAAGATCCCTCTTCATTTGTAATTTTATTGATTTCGGAAATGTGTGTGCAGCACAGGAAAAAACGCACGTTTTCTTCCGGAAACTTGTGCGAGGAAAGTTTTTGAAATATTTCGATTCTTTTATAAAAGTAAGTTTTATAAATTTATTTCGGTATTTCTTGTTCATTGATCGATTAATGTCAGATACATATGCAGCCCATTAATTCTAGTCGCATTTCCCTCATGATTAAGCAGTTTGGATGACAACGTGCGTATAGTCTACGACAGATGCACATTTTCACAACTGTGTGGCCACTTTTCACCCTACTTTTTGCCGGAGTGTAATAAGATTATAATGAGGAAGGGTTGGTGCTTTTTTTTAAATGGCGTATAACAGTTGCCATTTTTTACAATCCCTTTTAAGGGTACTCTTAAACAAAACTTGATATGTATGCTGGAAATATGTCACTATGTTATTTTGACGTAGAAGCGCTCTGGTTTGATGGGTGGTGGGTAGGTTAATAATTAAGAAAATATTGTTCTAGTGTAGTGAGAACACACTACGATTGGTTATTAGGCGTTTTATATTTGGGTTGATTTGGTATTTGGCTCATGTTTGACCACTAAAATCAAAGAGTACATGCTGCTGAATTTTCATTTGACAGTTCTAATCCAACAAGAACTAGGTTTTGACGAACTTCCATACGGAGGCGATTACTGCTGCTTACTTAGAACAATAACTGCCCTGCTTTGATAAAGACGTGTAAAAAGAAAACTTAATGTTGGAATAATGAGTTCCCCAAGTTGTGAAAAAAGAAATAGCTGGAGGCATTTTTTCAATAGTAGGGCTGCCATCACCTAAATTGCCGAGGCCGGACAAAAACTACAAAAACCCCGGACATTTGCGTGAATAACGAATATGTTTATTTGGCGAGTTAAAATACAACCGTCGTTTCGAATAGATAACCAACTATATATTCGGCTACCAACGAAGGGCTAGCAACTTTTCTGGCATTAAGTTCTTGCTGTGAAACCTACGGCACAACCTCGGATAGGACAAAACCTTGGCTTAGAGCAAAAATATCTAGAATTACCTCGTTTGAAAAGCTGAGTCGAGATTGAGTTGAAAATTCGACAATCGTATATGATGTCAAGTTGAGTTCAGTATGGGTTGAAATAGAGTTGACCGGATTACAAAACATAACCTCAATTTTTTGTGTGAAATGCTCATAAACTCAGATCGAAATAATTTTTTATTCCTAGCAAGCGAAAACACCGAAGACAAAACAAACGCCAAAGGCAAATTTCATTGATCGCAAACAAACAAAATAAATGTCACTTCAAGCCAATTACAGCTCAACCGACTCAGGTAAGAGAGCTGAGTTGGGTTGAGTGGACCCAGTTTCAACTTATAGGGAACCAGATAGGCAGTCAGTAGATACCTGGTGTCCCATAGTATAAAATATCAGGTGGGAGATTTTTTATCGTCTACTTTAAAGTAAGAGGTGGAATATCGCCAACCTATAAAAGGCAATCATTTGTAAATATAAATTTAGTTGCAATCTAAACGCGCTTGTAAATAGTTGTAAATATCTTATAGTAATAAATAAACATAGCAAAATGTAACTATTCTTAATCAGCTTTTGGTTAGTGGCCAATCAGGCCAGTTAGATACGAATGTCAATTTTAAAAGAAGAAATATATACCAATTAAAACAATTGAATAGCACCGAAATGTTATTTCTATAAAAACTAATGTTTATTTTTTAATATTTCAAAGTATTTTCCGAATAAATCATTCAAAAATCAATTTTCCGATTTTTCTCGAAGAATTTGGCTGTTCTGCCTGCACCTACAAATTTGGTGGAGCAGAAAAAGTGAGAATTCTCAACCCAGAGCAGGCCCAAAAAACACAGAGCAAGGCAAATGGGAACAGAAAAGATCTGTCAAAACGCAGGCAAATTGCAGTCATCGAACACACCTCTACAGTACACAGCCAGAAGTGCTTAAGTGCAAAATATGCGTTTCGAGAAAATCGCCCTCAAAGTTTTTTTTAGATACAGAATTGTGCACAAAACCACTTTTGCCAGCTCAATAACTCAGCAACCCCAGCTCAGTTTAAGATAAGAATTATAGCAAAGATTAAGAATAACATAATGAATACAAAAATGCAATAAACTCAAAATCGTCAAATTTGCACTTAAGCACTTCTGGCTTTTTACTGTAGACCTATTCTCTTTTACATTACTTGGTGTCTGTATACTGTGATCCGCAGTACGTGACTACACATTCATGCAACCTCGCGAGTAAAGTAACTAAAGCTGCCTGGTTAGAAGCAAACAGTGTGTTTAGTCATGAAGCTATTAAAGAACCGAATGGATCGTCCAAACCCTACACGATCCCTGGAGTAGACCGGATTTATTTCATCCTGCTGCAGGAGAGCTGCGGCCTGATCACTACCTGAGCAAAATTATCCGGGCTTCTTTCTTTCATGGTTGTATCACATCCGTCTGGAGGAATTCAAATATAACATTTATACCCAAGCCAGGAAGTCTCTCGCCTTTTACCTTGAAGAGAATAGAGAAAATCCTACTCCTACAAACATGCGGCCAAGTCCACTGAGACAGCACTGTACGTACAATGAGTCAAAACGCCAAAAACATGGCCAAATCTGGAAGAAATTTAGGTCTCAAGGTCGCTGATAACGAATCCGTTATCAGTGTTTCCAAAAACAGAATGGCGACCATCTAGATTATAAAAAATCTAAAATCTTGTATTTTTTTTAATGAAAATGGTTGTCTGAGACTGAGGCTAAGCGAACACTGGTCCCAGCACAGCGCAGCCTAGCACAGCACAGCTAATCAGCTGGGAGCCAGCAGAGGCATGTGTTTTTTGAAAACAGCGAATATTGAACGTAGGCCACATAACGCAGTGAACAATTTCGTATTGTGGAAATTTTTTATCTTTAATGTTAGAAAATGGAAAAGCTCGATTATACTCGTATACTTGAACTAGAATCAGAAGAGGATGACGAACAATGTTCCTTGATAACTGTTTACTGTCTTGTAAAAAAAGACAAAAATCATTTGTTAAAAGTGACTTCTTAAAAAAAAGAAAAATTAAAGGTGATTTTAGTATATTCGGAGAACTAACTGATATTGAATTTAAAAATTACTATCGTTTATACCGACATGAGTTTGAGGAAATTCATACGTTAATTGAAAATGATATAAAAGGACTGGAATGTAATGTGCAAAATACAATTGGAACCAGAGAAAAAATAGCTATTTTATTAAGGTATACTTTTATATATTGTCAGTTGTATTTTCATAATTAATTAACGAAAAGCTTTGTAAAGTTATATTACTTGGCGGAGTTGAAAAATCAGTATCTGATGTATCTATAAATACTGTCTTGGTTGGCTGTGGGCAGTTACACAAGTTCTTGACAATCAGTTCTTCTTCCTCCTGAGAAATTGCTTCAAAAAAATTCTTTTTAATTCTTAGTTGATTTACAATAGGCATTTCTTTTGTTGTTTTATACATTGATTGGAAAAACTGGTATAAAGAATCATTTTGTTCATTCTCTTTCTCTTTTGTAGCTGCAATTAATTGCTTCCTCACAATATCTCTTTCTGCCGCTCGTTTTTCAATATTGGCTAATGTTTCTTGTACTGAAACAGTGAGATTTGCGCCTGTCTTTCGTTTTTTGTTCTGTAAATAACTTGGATTTTGTTCTGCAGATGGAGCATGAACCAGTGTGTTTGACTGATTGGGATCAGTATAATGAACGATTCCTGAGTTACCTTGAGAACTCTCTCCAGTTTCGACCACATCCAAGACGTTTGAATTTTCTTCTGATTCTTCTCTGGTTTCACTCATATTTCCTGTCGTTTGTCTGTTTGTCATATATGGAATCAAAAATTCCATTTGCTTTTGATATGTCCCCAACTTTTTAGGAATACCGGCTTGTCCACTTTTGGTTTTCTTTTGCCGCCTTAAAGCATCCCTATGGCAATCCCGAAGTTTCTGCCATTCCGTCTTGACTGATTGTCCTAAAATTAATAACAAATTTTAATATTTTACAGGTTTTTTGCGACAGGCGATTCTTATAAAAGTCTGTCATACAGTTACAGAGTTGCAGACAGAACGGTTTCTAAAATCGTATCTCAACTTTCTGAGGTTATTTGGAAACGACTGCAACCAATATACTTATCCCAACCGAATCAAGAAACATGGAAAAATGTTGCCGAAGGTTTTAAGAGTAGATGGCAATTCTATAATTGCCTGGGAAGCATAGACGGTAAACATATTACCATAAAAAAGCCACCTAAGTCGGGATCAGGATTTTTCAATTATAAACAATATTTCTCAATTGTTTTAATGGCTTCATGTGATGCGTATTATAAGTTTACTGCAGTCGATATTGGTTCAATGGGTAGGTTCAGTGATGGACATGTATTTAATAATTCAGTTTTGGGAGAAAAATTACGTGATGGACATTTATCATTACCACCACCAGCTCCTTTACCAGGAAATCATTTTGATACACCGTTCGTTTTTATTGCTGACGAAGCCTTTCCACTGATGAATAATTTGATGCGTCCATTTCCTAAACGACTTATCAGTAATAGTTACGAACATCAAGTTTTCAACTGCAGATTATCACACGCACAGCAAACAATTGAATGTACGTTCGGCATGTTAGCTGCAAGATTTCGAATGTTTAAGAAGCCATTTGAATGTAAACTTGAAACAGTCGATTCTATAGTAAAGGCGGCGTGTGTACTCCATAACTTCATAATTTCTAAAAGATTGTCTGTTAATTTACTAGCGAAATAGAACTAACATCAACAAATAACAATCAACTACTTTCATTACCGGCAAACAATTCGTGAAGCACGAACAGAGCCTTCGCAATACGAAATGATTTTACGCGATGTTTTAATTCTGTAGCCGGTTCAGTTCCATGGCAACACAGAAGTGTCCAGGAAGGTCGATTTTAAGATGCAGTCCATAATTTGATTTGACCTTTCGATTATATACTTTGTACATTTGCAAATATAAAATATAATTTAATTATAATGTATATCTATATGTGAATAATAAAAATATTCTTACCGTCTTTATATCCTAACTCAATTGCTATTTCACTCCATATTTTATTTTTTAAGCTAACTCGTACATAATTTTCATTGCTTACATCAAATAAAATTGGAAAACGCTTAACTGCCTCAATTAACTGCTCCATTATTATTAAATACTGTGTCTGGTTGACAGAGGAAACTGTGTTTCAATCACAACCCGCAGAGGTGAGACAGAGCCCTCTGCGACTGCTGTGCCTGTGCTGTCACAAATATGCGATGGTTGCTTAGATATAATGAAACACAGTTTCCTCTGTTGTGCTGTGCTGTGCTAGGCTGCGCTGTGCTGGGACCAGCGTTCGCTTAGCCTGAGGGTGACCTCGACACGGATTCAAAATTTGATAAACAATTTTCAAAAAACAAAATGGCGACCAAAACTATTTAGAAATTAGTTCTAATGTATCACAATTGGTTACAGATTTCGAACTTGACAATATTTTCTCCGAAAACAAAATGGCGGCTAAAATATTTAAGCGGTTACTTTGCGACATACTCATTTGGGTAGAAAATGCAAGCTCATATGTAAAGTCGCAATTCTTCGGCTCTGCTTCGTTTTGTCAGCACACTGGCTTCAGCGAAACTTGTAGATGAACGATCACCAGCATAGCTTGGTTCCATATTTACTACGGAGTCAATTATAACAACCTCCTTCTCCTTATTGATTATATTGCTATGAGTAGGAAAGTGTAATTATCTTATCATGTCAGTAAGTCGGTCGTCCCAATAGTCCCCCGATGACTTGGAAATACCATTTGGCACGATGTCAGTTGCAAGTTGAAACATACTACGATTCAAGGAGTTAAATCCCCAATATTTATCATATTCGCAAACTAGAACTAAACTAGAAAGTTTCTCTTGTCAAGTAGCAATATCAAATGATTTGGATTATTTAAAAGATAAAATATTCCTTTCACGTAGAATATATCATGACTTTATGTCAAAACTTTCTTACAGCAAACTCCAACCTCTGCAGATACAATGCTCAATGCTCGGTGGAAGTCTCAAGCGGTATTATTGATTGATTTTTTATGTACTTAGGAAATAGGGATAAAAAGAAGACAAAATAAAATGGGTGACCATTTTGTTACCTTTAGCGTTTTTGCCTACTTCGATTAAGAACAAATTGGATTGGAATGAATTATATCCGTACCCAATTTATCCAATAGCAATTTTGGCCCTTCTTTTCATTCAATATAATTGAGCCGTTTATTTTGAAAGTGGCATAAGTCACTTTTTTTTTAAATTTGTTTGTATAAAAATGAAAAGATACCGTTCAATTGTATTTAGTTTTGCCATTAACTCGATTTTTTTGAAAAAGTGACTTATGCCACTTTCAAAATAAACGGCTCAATTCTTAGTAAATCCTTGTATTTAAGCTAAGTTGTTGCCATCGTGAAGGCAGAAAAGTGAAGAAGGAAGGGTAAATGCTTAACTACTTCAGTTTGTAACCTTCCTTTGAAGAGTTGAAAAGATATTATTAAAAAAGTTGCAAAAGCCCAATGAATTAATGCCAATACAATATTCGAGTACCAATTTAAATATGTAATTGTGTTCGACAGTGTGTTATTTTGGAGGCAGTTTTGGGTAGCACATATAATGTTAAAAAATATATGTAAATTAGGGAAGAGATATTGGCCCCTATTGCGGTTTTCGAGTCCACTAGCAAACCACCCTAGAGGTTGTCTACTCGAAGGGATTTTGATCAGGGTTTGAAAGCAAAGTAAACTTAAAGCAAAGCAATAATTTTTAAGCTTACTTTGCTGATGACTGTGAAAGCTGTTTGTTCCAAATTGCTGCGAATGCTGTGGGTTTCAAATTACTTACAGCAGCATACTGGTCCGGCTGCAAATGCTTCAGCTTTAAATGCTTTGCTGTGAGAAGCTTTCTGTTTACTTACAGTTTTTCAAAGCTTCCCTCTCCAAAGCCTGTGAAATACTTTGCTCCCTTCAGCTTTTTTTTCATGGTCCAACTTTATATAGTAAAATGGCACTTTTGTTTAGAGAGGTGGGAGCTTTTTTGTATGTGAATTCGAAACATTCGCAACCGGAACAGAATGCTCCAGCATTTGTAAGCAACAGCGTACGCAGCAATATGAAACAAAAAAGCTTTCACAGCCTGCAGCAAAATGATTGAATATGTGATTACTGTAAAGCAAAGCAAAGTAAATTTCTGTGGTCTTCTTGGCAGTAAAGCAAAGTCAACAGCATTAAAATTGCTTCAGCAATTTAAACCCTGATTTTGATTTTGTATTGCATGGGGATCGACCCACTAGGAAATATGGGGGTAAAACCAAACCCCCTTGGTAGAACAGCAAGCTTCTCGAACTAAGGTCTGAAAGTAGAAAGGTCTTCAGGTCAAAGGCCAAACGGTCTAACTTGGCTTCGGACTGAGACTACTAGAAAGGACGTCTCATGGAGTTCAAATACGAACTGCGAAAGTCAAAGAGGGAATCCTGGAATAATAGAAGGTGCGATAATAGAACAGCTGAGCAGTGTATTAGTGGTGCAATGAGAAACATCCCAACAGCTGCGCTGAATGTCTTATTGCATCTTACTCCTTTGGACATACATGCCGACGGCCGCCAGGACAAAGACTTCTCTTGGATGGACTCCATATTCATATGGTCACTCGGCCATCCTTAGGAAATTCGCCACGCTGTGGACAACTTAGACTACACTACGCCTTCGTGTACCTTGTAGAAAGGTTTCAATACCATCATTCCGGCCAGAAATGACTAGACAGATGGTGTTATCCCAACTGGGACGGCTCTAAAAATGGGAACAGCGTAGGCTCTGATAGGTATTTTCTCCGAGACATTGAATATAGATTCCTCTCTTCGTCTATCCGACCACTGCAGCGTCTTCAAAACGGAACTCAGTGCGATCTGGGAGGCTCTCGAAAGGCTGAAGATAAAAAATATATCTCATAAGGTAGATAATATATCTCATAGATATGTATTCTATCGGATAGCCAAGCGGCCCTCAAGGCTCTTAATTCTGTCGTCACAACATCCATGACTCTTCTGAACTGCCGCAGGTCTCTGTGTGAGACTGCCACTCAGATTGATATAACACTGTGTTGGGTTCCTGGACACAGTGCGATTAGGCGAAACTGTTGGGCAGATGAGCTTGCTAGACAGTGAACCGAAGTGAAAAGGACACCCCATTTAAATCGGATGGGAATGCCCTTAGCCACCTACAAACTAGCTGTGAGGAAAACCATCACTCTTCATGCAATGTGGCCAACTTTGGACGCGTTTAAAATTTCTCGTTCAGTTGAACAAAAAGGAGATAATCCATGTAGTAAAAGGTGCTGACCGGTCCCTGTCCCTTTGGTCTGCACGCCGAAAGATTAGGACTTCCCCACAACGACTCTTGCAGAAGTTGTGGTAATGACGAAGAGGAAGAAACTGTCTCCTATCTTCTTCGTTCATGTCCTGCCCTCGCAAGGAAAAGAGGGACCTTCCTTGGCTCACCCTTCCTTGATGGATTGAGCGAGCTGCAAAATATTGGTGTTCTTAACCTCTGTCGCTTTATCAAAAGGTCAAAATGGTTTAAATTGGCCTGAGCTTTGTCCCAACACTATAATGGCATCACAATGGACCCAATGGCATGCCTAAGTGGGCTCCCTAGTGCGGGAGTAGCCATTTCAACCTAACCCAACCTAAGAGGATCGACTTGAACAAACAGAACTGCCATATAAAATCTGGTTTAAAAAAATGATATTATGAATTTTTTTAAATATTTGTATTTGCGAAAAAATATATAAACGGAAGGGATTTCATCGCATTTTGATTTCAGTCTTATTTTAATTTTTCTCCTTTTTAACTGTCTAAAAACATACATAATTAAAAGAGGGAATGAGTTTTTGGTCATGCTTTTAAAATTTATTTATGGCGTTCCTTGTTAAAGGGCCTAAGCAGTTAAGATCCTTCCTAATTTTTAATCCCACCTTGGAAGCTTTTCCGGTTTTTATATACATATGTTCTTACTTATGTGCGTTCTCCATCATTTAGTCCATAGATATCTCAACGTTAGTCGTTTATTTCTGGCCTTTACATAAATGCACAAAATAATTATTTCTTCAGACGAGTAAAACATAGTTATCGACTCTAAAGGTCGATAAAATCGACGAATATTTCGCATTACCGACATTCGCAATACGGATTCAGCCATCATTTTAGAATCGACTATCGACTCGACAATCACTAAAGGGGTGATTGACTCTCTTTCGGCGATCTGTAACTGTAATAATAATATAAACATCTTTGTGGAACAACTTTTAGATTGTTCTATCAAATCGAATAACTCCTAACTTAATTCATCAAAAGGCTTCTTTCTATTGTAAAACCATTCTACTTAATGCAAATAAACCTCAAAAGTGCTTAACAATAATATCTATGAAAAATTGATAAAAAAAAACGTTCAATCAACGTAAACATAAATAATACGAGTACATGTACTGAATCACACGCAATATCTAAAAAATCCATTATCATCGACTGAGAATGTTTTCCTTCAATTAAAATTCTAGCAAGACACTAGTTATCCTACTTACCGTTTAGTCTGGCATTTTCAGGACCTCTGTCTTGTAGCGCTGAAGTTGCAGTCAAGGTCGCCCTCTCCAGGAGGGGCGCGTTGCACTCATAATCAATAAAGTAGTCGCTGTATAAATCTGTAAAGGAAGTGAAAGTAGAAAGTCAATAAGGATACTCATCGAACCAAATAATTAGGGAGAAATTCTCCTTGTTAATTTATTGGAAGCAAGATATAGATTCGCGGTAATTCGCTTCAGTAAAGAAGGAAGAAAAAAGCTGTGACATTTTTCTTTTTGTTATTGCCTAAGAAGGTGAGAAGTATTATCTGCGAAAGGTGTTTTCTGTGTTATTGGATTGTAATGGTTTTTTCTAGAAAATAAGCTCACTATGTTGGTAGTCTTAAGATTCTGGGGCATATTTCAAGTTATTATATATGAAGACAAAAAGATTTAAAGGTTAACAGACCTGGAGTAAAAGTTCAATTTGCGGACATGAAGTACTATTTATTCGTATTAGGAGTTAAAATCGGCCTACTGCAGTTTACTAAATGTCTTTAAACGTAAAACGGAAGTGAACCTTAACGTAATTAAAATAAGAAAAAAAAATCGAAATCTATCTATCTAATTGAAACATGAACTTTAATTTTTGAGGTACTTGAAGAACTGAACGTTCAAATGAACGAAATCTAAAAAAAAAATTTAGCTGCGGGAGAGTTAATTCACCCGCTGATAATGTCATCTTTTACTAATTCGGGTATGGCGAATTCAATTAAAATAATCCCAACCCATTAACTTGATCTTAAACTACCCCTAGGACAACCCTTATTACTAAAATTTAGTGTTCCGCATTTACTTATGAAATCACCCCGCCAATTTTTTGTGTAGTATAATCCCTTAGTGTAAGCTATTTTTTGAGCCCAACATGAAAAAAATAGGACCTGCGGAACCCACCCCCCAGCAACCCCTAAACTTTAATTATTTATTTAAGTCCAAAATAAGGCTCCACCGCACCAATTTTTAATTAACATGCAAATACTATACATAAGACAATTTTTTAGAAAATATTACCACCCCCTCCGGCATCGGAAACTACCCCTGTCACAAGGGGGTGGAAATCAAATTATTTAATTTTACCCCTGAACTTCATTTCACCCCGCCAATTTTTGGTGCACAAATAGGTACTACTGTAAGCTATTATTTGAGCCCAACATGAACCGAATCGGACCTGCGGAGACCACCCCATCAGCAACCCCTAAGTTTTAATTATTTATTTTCGGTCCAAAATAAGCCTCCACCGGGCCAGTTTTTAATGAAGACGTAAATACTATATATAACACAATTTTTAGAAAATATTACCACCCCCTCCGGCATCGAAAACTACCCCTGTCACGAGGGGGTGGAAATCAAATTATTTAATTTTACCCCTGAACTTCATTTCACCCAGCCAATTTTTTGTGCACAATTAGCCCTCACTATTCGTGGACACCAAAACCAACCCGAGCGGTGAATCGGAAGCCAACTCCACAGCAACCCCTAAAGTGATATTATTTTTTTTTAAGTGCAAAAAAAAGTTTCATCCCGCCAATTTTTAATTAATTAATAATTTCGAAAATCGGACTTTGAGGTGCATCATGGCAGATTTCCACGGATTTTCGTGCAAAATTTCGAAGCCCTGCGATGGATTCAAAAGTAATGGCCCTAGCATTATCGGATATTATTCGTAGATAATACTCCAAACTTTCTAATTTTGGGAAAAAAGTGTAGTATACTTATTTTTTTGGAAAAAAGGGTAGTTTTAGTTGAAAGTTTAGTTAAAAAAAAACAAATTTTGAATCATAACTCTGAAAGTTGGTAGGTCACTTTTACAATTTGTGGGAGTATTTTGTGTACAACTAATACATTATTTCTGAAAATAGATTATAGGGTTACAAAACTACAGGCTATATGTATAAATCTCTAGCAAAGACGTTTCAAACGCCCTAGCAGCTAAACCGTTACGTTTGTTTGCCTTTTGCATTCGAGACCTGGGAGTTGGGTGTTGCGACACCAGCACCTGTACCATGTTCCATCTTTGACTCGTTGGTAAACCAGTGGAGATTTTAGATCCCCAGGAAGGATAAGTACCTCCCTCTCAGAGCGATTCGGGATAACCGCCTTGAATTTCACCAACCATATAGTCAGATATGCGGTAAATGGAGATATTTGGGATATTGTTAAGAATATCCATGTGCCTTTTGACTGTTAGGGCTAGTTCGATATCAAGGCACCTATGGCGTCGAATTTCCATACAAAGATATGGAATTTGGTCAATCCAATGATAGCATAGCTCCGTTGATGGAGAAGAAAAAACTTTCGATGTCAAGGAACGCGCAAAAAGCATTTTTAATTTTAGCCTTCGAGTAAGCGAACTAGAAGATAGTAGAGGAAGGGAGGGCTCCAGTTTGCACCTATTATGAAGGCAGCCTTTACATCATTTTCAAAAGAAGAGGTAGGTCTATACGATTAGGCAGCTCCAGCGGCTTGTTGCCCTGCATAGGGATAAAAACCACCGCGATTTTCCCCCAGATAGTTGGAATGTATCCGCATTTAAAGAGATCTACTAGGTTGTCGGAAGGAATGCCGGAAAAATTCCATCCATCCCCTGCCCATTTAACCTTGTCACAATTGAAGAGGCTCAGGGAATAACGAGTTGGGATGGTGATAGAGTTACCCTGGAAAGTGCTCGCTAAACAGGTACCTAAAAGTTTCTTCGAGGTTAGAAGTGTAGGAGCCATTCTCCGTTGAAGGAGTCTTTGGAGTTTAGTCGCCTTTGGTAGAGTCTGCAGGCTTTCAAAATGCTTCCTCCAGGAAATTCTTTTGGAACGTCTCAACTCTTTGCTGTAGACTGTTAGGGTGAACATATATTCTTCCCAATGCCCGGCATGTTTTGCCCTATTGAACAATCTCCTAACATCCACAGGCATTGCGCTAATTTGTCGTTCCACCAGGGCACTTTACGCGACGATAGTTTTGCTGTCATGGTAGGAGGAGATAAGAACAATCAGTGAGCTGTGTGGCCGCCATATCTACTTCATACCTACATACAACTTAATATGCAGATGGTCCAATAGTGTCCAGAACACGCCAATTTTCAGTTCTTTCGGAGAGAAGTCAGGTAGTGAGGGTGAGGTCCAGCACCTCCTTCCTACTAGCAGTGACAGAAAATGGAATGAACCCCTTATTTGCAATATATATGTTATTCAAAACAAGAAATTCTAGGCGACACTCATCCCTTTCGTTTAGATCGGCGATCTCCAAATAGAGTAGTGAGCATTTACATCACAGCCGACGACGAATTGCCTGTTCGTCTTGCGACAGAACTCTACCAGTGCTTGAATCTCCTGAGGTAGCATTATTGTTAGATCCCTCGGAAAGTAAGCACACGTAAGGATGATTTCCTGTTACCGCTATCGAGATCGCCTCTAGAGATAAAGTTAGTGATTGGGAGATGAGTGACACAATTGTTAATTAAGAGAGAAGCACGATGCGTTCCCCATCTCCGATCAAATAGTAGCTTACTTGAGGCGGTAGTAAGTCGATTACATTAGACTCCTGAATAAGAGTATTCTTTTCTACTGCGTTCAAGAGTAATTCAAAATGAAAGATATATTGGACAAGGGTGATTTCTGCTTCTGTTAAAGGATTACAATTCTAGTGAGACAAGACTTGAAAGTCTTTTTAATGCTTTAGATAAATTTTCTATTTAAAAAATAACCGATCGTCTTGGCTCAAAGGGTTCACATAGCCGAAATTCTGAAGGCTTCATATGGGTGAAGTACTACTCATTTAACAAAACGCACTTTTCTTAAAATCATTTTTTCTTGGGTAAATATAATTCATATGTAACTTGTGTAACAGTTGTATATAAGACCTTTGTAAATACTTTGTAAAATAGAGAAAAATTCAATTGGACTTCCAGTGTTTTAATAACAAAGGAACCTTTTCCCATTGGTGATCAAGACACCAATAGTACCTACCTGCAGTGATGGTAAGTGCACCGTTTTTACGGTGTTTCACCGTTTTTTTAAGGTTGGTCACGTAAAACAGTATTTTGGGAAAAAAGCCAAGTAAAATTCAAGTAGAACTAATTCACATTTTTAAAGTGACAATTGACAACTTAAAAAATTTGATTGATCCAAAATGTACTGAATTCCGATCCCCCCTTTACCTTGCTTTCGTAGACTATGAGAAAGCGTTCGACTCGGTTAATAGGAGCTTCATCTGGCAGGCACTACGGCGACGTGGACTGCCTGATAAAATAATAGAATTGATAAAAGCCCTATATAACAAAGAAGAAGAAAATGTACGAACGTCCCAAAACCTATTCCTCTTTTCCTTTTAAATCTCTAATCGAACAGTGTACTGTAACTTTTAAGTTCATATGTAACAGTGTTGGGCAAAATTTAATCTGATTGACGACTTATGTGTAAAAACAGTAGTTTGCTATAACTATTAGAGATTGGTATTATTATTCTGTTTAATAATACCAATCTCTTATAATTATAGCGGATAACAGTTTTTAATCATAACCATGTCATCAATCAGATTAAATTTTGCCCAAGACTAATATGTAATACATTGTGTTGTATTAAATAGCTGTGAAATTGTTAAGTTTATTTTTATTGAATTTATTTTATTTGTTTGTATTTTTTTTTTTTTTTTGAGAAAAATTTTATTTTTGTAGTTTTTTTTTAATTTTAAATAAAAGTTTGAATTGAACATATGCTTTTATTCATATAGTACATATTATGTTTTACAAGTAACACCACTTTTTAACGCTAAACACCGTAATTTCTGTCTCAACGCACCGGAATATACTCCATGCCACTTACCATCCCTGCCTACCTGTTTAATTGGCAAACGGCACTTGCCAAAGTATCCTACTTAAAAAACTGTTGAGCCCCCACTTGTCGCCATAAACAACAGAATTGTACATAATTACAAAATATCCTGCATAAACTTAATATTGAGTGAGCTTCTGTAAGAGCGGAAATTTCTGTAGTTCATGATTTAGTACAAACCTCCTATTAGCAACAATATCGTACACGAAGGCATGGAAACATATCGCCTTCTGTGACACAAATAAAACATTCATATCTATACTCGAGAACATTTCGTGAGTGAAATATTATTTTAGCTAAAAATGTAGGTGCATGAAGTCACGCGACATATCCTCCTACCTCCAGGCTAAAGTACAGTGAAATCCTTTTACCACGTCTCTATGCTTTTCCGTAACATGTGACCAAGCACACAACGATTTTTGCTACTAAGGATTTATGAAAAATGATGTAATTGTTGAAAAATGGAGTTTATTTGGGGTAAAATTAATTTAAGTGCAAACTTCTTATGACTTTAAATAATTAAATTGAGAATTTAATTAGCTATACTACTGCTATTCAACAATCCGTTTGTACCATCTTTCAGAGGATATAAAAAATTTGCTTTTCTGGATGGCACAATTATTCCAGAAAATACGAGGTAGAAACACGCTACATGATAGTTAGAACATGGCTACACAAACGCAAATTGTGAACTGTTTATGGCCTTTTATAGCAAGGTGGCCACTTTTTCTTAAGACCAAATTTCCCTGGCTTTACAGCTTTTCCATACAATATTTAAATTTCTTTCCAGGCTTTGCGTTATATCATGAAACTATGTACAGATAACGTCAAAGAACTAATATTGCAGAAACAAGATTGTAATACACTATAATACACAAGTTGTACTCCGTGTAAATTTAGTCTAGTATTTTTAAAATATTTTTTTTTTTTTAAATGTCAAGAAGAAAAATTTTATAACGGCTTCACCGAACTCAGTTCAGTAATGTTCAGTTCAATCTACATAAGTGGTTTCACCGGCTAAATTCCAGTTCGTGCTTGAAATTGTTGCTTTTTCGCATGGCATTCCACTACTCTTCTTCTTTAAGCTCCTTTAATTCCTCATGGGACATAGGGCAGAAACAGTTGCCCTCCAGCGGACTCTGTTTTGCGCTACAGCTCTCAGCTCCGACTAGGATCTCCCAGTTGTTGCGGCTTCTTCTAGTAGGGTTCTCCCCCACGTTGTTCTAGGTCTTCCGACTCGACGGGAACTTTGCGGATTCCAGTCAAGAGCCTGTTTGGCTAGATTTTCGTTTTCGCGGCGCAAGGTATGGCCAACCCAATTCCATTTCCTTCGGCTGGTTTGGTCGTCTATCCTTTCTTAGTCGGCATGGCGTCATAGTTCTTCGTTTAAAATTCTATCTTGACAGCGGATTTTTAGGATACGATGCAGGCATCTATTGATGAAAACTTGTAGGCTCCCTGTGATTAATTTGGTGACTTTCCATGTTTCGCAACCGTACAAAAGAACTGCCTTAACGTTGGAGTTGAACAGCCGCAGTTTTGTGTTAGTGGAGATATCTGTTGATCTCCATATATGCATATGCGCCTCGTGCTTTATTTATTCTGGAACTGACGTCTTCTTCTGCCCCACTATTTACGGTAATGATGCACCCGGAGGTAGCAGAATTTATCTACCAGTTCCATGTCACGGTTATTCAGCGCAGTCCGTTCAATGGTGTTTGCATTAATGCGCATTTCTTTAGTTTTAGTCAAATTTAGCCTTAAGCCTGCTGGACTACTTTCTGTTGCCAACTTCTTAAGCATGTTTTTGAGGTTCTGGTTTCGGTGGACCAGCAAACAGATATCATCTGCGTAGTCAAGATCCTTAAGGCGATCTACCAAACCCCATTGTATGCCGCCTGTTCTACTATTTAAAGCGCCGACAAGGATGTCATTTATTACTATAAGAAAAGGCGAAAGTAGGCATCCTTGTCATACCTCCGAGCTCACCTCAAAGCAGTCGGATAATTTTCCATTATGGAGAACTCTGCATTATGGAGAACTCTGGAATTGTTGTATAGGGCTTTTATCAATTCTATTATTTTATCAGGCAGTCCACGTCGCCGTAGTGCCTGACAAATGAAGCTCCTATTAACCGAGTCGAACGCTTTTTCATAGTCTACGAAAGCAAGGTAAAGGGGGGATCGGAATTCAGTAGACTGCTCCACTATTATTCTCAAGGTGTTAATATAATCAATACAGGAGCGGCCCTTCCTGAATCCGGCCTGCTCCCTCCTAGACGTTCGGTCTACTGCCTCACTTATCCTAGATAGTAATAAATGGGACAAAATTTTTGCCCACAGTAGATAATAAACAGATGTCTCTCCAGTTGTCGCATATTGTTAGGTCTCCCTTTTTTGGCATTTTGACTATGATACCTTCCGTCCAATCCTCCGGAAAGGTACAGGTGTTCCATGCTATTTCCAGGATTGGAAATCTGCATCTGCATCTGCTATGAAGCTTGAGTCGGCTTTCAACAATTCTGGCGGGATGCCATCTTTCCCAGCTGCTTTACCATTGGCCATCGCATGAATTGCGGTTACTATTTCCGTCTTGGATGGGGCCTGAGTGGCGATTCTTATTGGCTGTGCATTGATGCTGTTTTACTGAGGTTCCTGTGTAAGTGAAGCATTCAGCTATTGCAGTTGATTAATCTCTTTTGAACAACCTTTTACGTTCAACATCAGTTGGAGTCCAGTTGGTTGGTTTTAACCTCAGTTGAATATGTGCAAATTGTATGAGAGCTGAGTTTATTTTAAAGCTCAGCTCGCCAATTTGCACCCTGAATTTTAGGATTACGGTTAAGAACCCTCCATACAGTTTGCCGACATACATTTACGGAACAAAGCGCAACGAATGCAGCTCTAGAGTTGGAAATATTTAAAATTTGAATAATTCCTTCATTTTTGCTTGTCCTTTTACGCAACAGTACCGAGCAGAATTACACAAAAAGTGGATACCACTCCATGACTTCGATAAATTTTCCGAGAAATTTCCATAACACCAATTCTTTCTGATTTCAAACTAATAATCTGACCTTTTTCAAATTCACTTATATCCCGGCTTCACCGACCAATTGGCCTGCAATTGGCCAATAACGTTTGTGCATCGCATCGTATCAGGTTCTTTTTTTGAAATGTAGGTTCTTATATGCACTTCATGATGGGGGATTGCGCTCTCGTATTTTGTTTTAAATGGCGATTTGCAATCTGTCTCTAAATAAGTGATCATGATCATTAGACGTGCAGTAATTTCTTCGGCCCGCGTATATATCGGGACAACTGTCAACGTTTGCCTGAAATCTATGGCAATCAAACGGGTACTCCCTAAAATAATTGGTTTATATTTCTTAAATCTTGCACTGTTCTGTTAACGGATTATTTGCCATGGTACATTCATACCAGGCCCAGACAACCATCATGCAAGTCTTATAAAACTTTAGTGTTGTGAATGTTTTTAGATATATTACACGCAGGATGTTCCATATTATCTTCTTCGATCGATGTCTTAAACATAGAATGAGCTGTTTTTCCTTATGTGAGAAAGTTGCTACAACTTCTGCTAATGACTCTGCTGCGATATCCCTTTTAATCTGCACATACATATTTTCGCCAATATGAGATTAATTAAGAAAGTCGTGACAGTGCCTCCTGCTGGACAATGTAAAAAAGCGTGGCACTCTTTACCTAGATTCGCCCCAGGCTTATATGCATTTCGAAAGGTAGGTTGTTTCCATATATGTACTGGCAATATTATCAAGCAATTTCTTTTCATTCTATATTGGCTAATTTCCAACACAATTGAATTCTAATAATTTCAATAATGATAATTTCCAAATTCTCTGACATGAGCAGAGCTAACCTTTCGCCTTTTCCCAAAATTTTCTCGACGATCATTTATTTTGTGCTGCGTCTCTGAACAGATGCATATTTCATCAGAAAATAATTTGAATATTATGGATGAAAAACTTCCATGATTTGAATGAAAATTCCCTGTATATTTGTCCCTGACTTTTCCAGGTTTCGCAAAATCCCCTGTATAATTCAAGAGCTTAAGTCTTGCCTCAGGATAATTGCAATTCTCAACAGCACTTTGCAAAAAGAGTTGTGCTGTTATTGGTTATAACCATTATAAAAGTAGAATCTCAGATGATATCGCTTTACTTTTTCTACTCCTGTTTATAAGGTTTATCTATCCCACATACGTTTCTGTAAATATAGTATAAGCGGAAGAGGAAATTTAATATTAGTGGGTGGAAATCAGTTCTATAGACAGGCACTACACCCATTAGAACAAACACGCAAGACGTTCCCATATTTTCTTAATGGAATAAACATTCAAAAGATAAGCCGTTGTGTTTTTAAGCAAACTCACTAGCTTCCCGGAGGATAGGCACTATCATTTCAAGCTGTCAAGTAGTTGACTAAAAGTTATTAATGATTTCGTTCGTTTCGAAATCGGAACATGTCTTTTTTCATTGTTAAAAGAGATTTATAGATGGGTATTACAATTTATTAACTTCCCATATAGGGAAGTCCTTGTAATCGGTCCGAAACTTTCAACGTATTTTCATTTGGCAAGGTCCCAATAGAATTTTAAGCCAAAATTTGGAAAGAAGTATGTGTGTGTGTGTGCGTACGTATTTGGTCACTTTTTCCTGCACGATATCGCGCGAACCAAAAAAGATAACGACTTTGTTGAGGTGGCGTTCGAATCGTTTTAACGGAAATATGATCTGAAAAGATTTTTATAAAATTTGGTCGAGCCGGTTTTTTGGTTAAACGACATAAGTCATTTTTGTACCTTCCGAAAGAAGAATATTAATGAAGAAATGCTCTGAAAAAATTTCATAGTATTCGGTCAGGCCTTTTGTTTGTTTAAATGAAAAAAAATGGGCTAAGTGTCAGAAAGACCATAAATTGATAAGTTTTGCTAATATCTAATATACTCGATGGAATGAGATCTGTTCTAAACGAAGTGATCTTTTTTGGATTCTGCACAGCGATAGCTTTCGAACAAAACATCACTTGTAAAAATCCGACACTCTTTAACAATCGTACAAAAATTACGTTACCATTTACAAACATCACGAACTTTTAAAACCTTGGATCAGCACTTTTTGACGGGAAATTGTTCTTTACGTCCTACCGTTTAAGGAAATTGCGGTTTATCCCGGAATTGCCAGTAGTTACTGAACATTTTGTTCTTTTTGTCAAGTCTGACAGGTACTTTACATTTATTAGTTTTGCTATTATCTCCGGAAAGCTTTGGAATTTCCAAAAATGAAGTCAATTTCTTCCCAGTTGATTAGCGGCGCCTCAACACGCTCAATACGAATTCGAACACCCGATTTAATGTAGCGAACAAACTACGAAGGAAATGTTTGTTTGCTAACTTTCAGGAAAAACAAATTCACTAGAAAAATCTCGGTGGATCTACCACTATGTATTATAGTTTTTTGAACTAGCTTCTCTCAGGATTACTTTGCCACCAGTTCTGATACTATTCAATTTCCCACTAGTTCTAAACGTATTACTATTTTGTAAGAAGTCAGTTAATTCCGTCTACTTTCATCATACTGGGAAGTTGATCGTGTGGACCGAAAGGGTCAAACCCAAATCCCAACTAGTTTCTTTTAGATATTAGTGACTGATAAAATAAAGCTGTCATTCCACCATGTATGTATATAGAAGATATGTGTATGATGTGCCTTTTGAGATAATCCAGGCGATTTTCTACGCCCTTCGAATTTTGACTGATTCCATATTTGTTTTTTGTTTTTCATGACTTCGTCGTTGTAGAAATTTTAGCCTTAAATTCGACACTCGAACAAGATACTCGAGCAGAAGTTTGTGGGCTTGACGCCAATAAACCTTATAGAAACCCGGCGACAAAAGAGAACTAAAATCAAACTCTTGTGCATCTAACACAGCATCTCATCCAAACTATACATCCCTTTGGTGATTAAATTTATAACCACTACTTTTACATATAATGGTACCTTACAGAAATCCAAGCTATTATTATTTATTCAGTTTTAAAGAATTGGATTGAGAGCTTCCTTTCTAGTCGTTCCTTCAAAACACATGGCATTGAATGCAAACCTTGCACCTGCCGGTCTTCCAAGGGCTTAATTTGGCATCTTTCCTAATTCTGCGATCATACGCAACGAGTTTCGCAAACTTCAGTTACGTATATGTATTCGTGGAGACAACATGTCTGTAGCTGCGTATTTGGCAATTATAATTGCAAGTTTTGTAGAAAGTGAGGCGATGCATTTATATAAATTCATCCAGAATTCTTCATCTGCTTTCCTCACTGCCATTTTCTCACTTAATTTGAGCACAATACTTGAGCAAACAAACTAACTGAAAAAATAGATGAAAAAGAAGGTTGTGGACCAGATGTGGGGTCTGATGCTATATTCATCAGCTCAGAGCTAAAGAGGGATCTCAGAAATACGATATGACCATGCAACCTAGCAAGAAAAATTAACTAGCGCCGACAAGAAGGAGAACCAGACACACGGAAGGTCCCATTGGAATTGGGGAGCTCCATAGCGCCCCCTAGCCCCACTTTAGCAGCTTCCTTTCCAACAAAGGGAAGGCAGGGCCGCCGGGTCAGGAACCTTGGGGCTTCAAGAAGCATACCCCGACAGCCGCTAGAAAATTGCCAGCTCCTACATCTTCTAGGGGGAAAGGCGTAGGTCGGACCCATCTGGTACAGTGTTATGGAAAAGGAAGATGTTTTCCCCAGGATGGTGAACTAATTGCAAAACCAACCAATTGAGGTGATCTTTTCGCGCGCGATAGGTATGAAGGTGGACCAGAACGGCTTTAGCATTGACGAGAGGTAAAAGAGCAAGGGATGTAACTATATATCTTACGGCTTCGGTCGAATCAAAGCCAAGGAAATTGTGAGAACAAAAGCACACTTCACTGGTCACAGCAGGAAGATACAGATTAGCAGGGGGCAGCAAGCGCATGATTATTTTATGATCATCATAATCCCCCTACGACCCGCTGCCATCCAAAGAACTTGTGATGCGAGCGCCCATCATGCTTGCGCAATAGTGGAGTGAACACAGTGAATACACGGACTGGGCAGCCTTTCAGCAGCGTATTGAAGAGTGAATCAAATCTACGATGGACGTAGAGCCGACAAACGATTCCGGCTCCGTTCAGAACCTGCACTCACAGGCAGAACTATAGGTTTTTCACAACAAGCCAAATATTTAGGAGTGACGCTAGATGCCAAGCTCAACTGGAACCAGCAGGTGGACTATGTTGAGTATGACTCGCAGATTCTATGAACTTGCCGCAGAACTTGTGGATCCACATTTACAGCACCTTGGGCCCATGGTAATTTATAGGGATTTAGGAGCACTTAAAGTTCACTAATTTAAGCAAAATTCAAAGAATGCCATCATCATTAATCTCGGACAACTCTGAGAAATTGACGGTAGAGAAATTCGCCATAACGACTGGCTAACGGCTCTCTGGTCTTTGGAAAGGACATTCTATAATACTCAACAAGAACAAGCGGGGATTCCATCGGACTGCATGCCCTTTAAGATCTCAAAATTTGAGCAATCTTCCGTACACATTATAAGACAGGCTAACCTGTACTTTTCCTAAGTGGTGGGTGGGCTAGTGTGGTACACGGATTGCTCCAACACCGAGATAGGTGTGGGCGCCGGAAGCTGGAGTGAAAGCCCCAGATTTAGTAAACGATAAACCTAAGCACCCTAGCAACAGTCTTTCAAGCAGAGATGTACACTATTTTTGCACGCCACGCTATACTGCACTCATGAGAACTTAGGAACGGTCTAGCAGGACAAACGGATCTTTATGTTCTCTGATAGTCTTGCAAAGGGCTCAGTCCGATCAGACTTTGATGAAACATGGTGGAAATCCGCACCTGGATTGGCTAACTCCAAGCGGTCCCTTCCTGTGTGTCTCTTAGCGCTGCCATGAAACCCCAGCAAAAATTAACTTACTTTTTTGTAAAGCGAAATAATTAATACAACAATAATTACCATTAAAAAATGTCAAATTTTTCCAATATATTACCAGAAAAGCGACGACGAAAACTAGCGTCACTGTCCAGAAGTTATTTTATTACTTTATAAATAAACTAATCTGTTTGCGGCACGAGTTGGTACAACATGTCGTTAATAACTGATCAAGAGCACGTGTCACACATTTGAGTCATGGAACTAAAGGAAAAACATCAGGTCGTCGCATATATGTGCCGCAGGTCGTCGCATATATGCGAATGTCTTAAATTAAATATCGATTAAAAATTTCATGGAAAAGCATTTTACCAACGCCATCCTGCCCACTGTATAGCGTTAAAAATAATTTTACAAAACTTTGTTTTAATAACTACTAACACCCACCCGCGAGTTTAACTATTATCCTTAAAAAAAGAATTAAAACAAAACTTCCTCCGCCAATTCTTTTTCTAAATGAAACAGTGCATTTAAAACTGCACTATTCGCATGCACAGAATATCAATTACCACTTTAATTCCTTCCACAGCATTAGCAGCAAAAGAATAATTACGCACGACCTTTTCAGTGTCTGTTATCCTTAATGATAAAAGGACAAATGAGCTTCCTAGAATTAAAGCCGCCAACTTGAGTGCACGCTAGAGTTAATTGCCGACTTGTTCCTCAAATTCATCCGCAAAGTTTTCTTTATTAAAAGAATCCATTAAAGAAAACCTTCTTACTTGAAGAGACAGACAGCGCGACATTTCAATAGGTCGGCACTAAGGCGTCTTACTGAGGATTAAAGGGGAGGCTACCGTCTACTAGCGTGATGTAATAAAATTGGACGCGAGGGGTTGTTGACTTTAAAAAGGGATTTACCCTTCTATATTAAACACAATAGGGAGACGAATCAAGAGCGGAAGGAAAGAACAGGAAGATTCGCCATTATTCATCTGTGATGGGTGAAAAGCCATTGATTTTGTCTCAGAATGGTTTCGGCAGCAGCATATGTTGCCAGTAATTTTGGCCTCATGCCCACTGTTATTTGGGCAGAAAAATCGATAGAAATAAATTTTCGAATTTTCAAGATAAATATAGCAGTGGTTTTGAAATTTTAAAACAGCTTGACAATTAATATGAACTAAAAAAAATTCTTTTGAAGGATCTTTATAAATTTGTTCTCGACTTCTTCAAAGACTTATTTTAATCAAGTTCGTACATTTTTTTCTGAGTTGGCATACGATACCACGATAAATAGAAAGCTTATCTTAATAAATTCAGATTCAGCATAACGAATATCCTTGGAGCCGAAAAGGCAGTTTACCCCAAAAGAATTATATAAACGGAAGGACGAATTCGCACTAAAGTGTTATTGCCGGCTTTTGCCATGCTTGAATTGTTGAATGTTATTACTTATGTAAAGAGGGGCAGATAGAGCTAATCTTATGTAGAGTATCAATATACAGTGTGATTACAAAGTGGTGGGAATAGGATGTATCAAGGATAATTTCAAAGTTTACGGAGAGTTGATAAGGAAGGAACAACGCATCCAATTTATGTCGTTTGAAAATTGGGACTTAATAAAGTTTTTTAAATAGTTAGTAGTAATTTTCAACTTCTCCCAATTTTAGGGTTGCGATGATTTAAATCAAGTGATTTAAATCAACGATTAAATCGCGATTTTAATCAAATGATTTTTTTCAAATTTCGATGATTTTAAAATCTACTCAAGTGTAGCAAATTTCACAAAACAATTACAACTGCCAAAAATGTTACAAAATATACATTCAAAAAACTACGAACTCAATTAAAAAAATATGTTTGCCAATCTAAGTACGTGTTTATTCGGTTCAGTTTACATCGGTAGAAAATATAGTCCAGGAGAGATAGCGAAAATGTATTTAAAAGTTGAAATAAATCTACCCTGCGATTTCTTGACGCTATAATTAAGAGAAAAATCGTAGGAGTTCAATGAATGTGTTTTGGATAAAATTGGTCCAGGGCAACAGGTGGTTAATAATAGTAGCGAAAACGCGTTTTTCCACGTTTTGGGTACGAAAAAAATGTTTTTTTGGAAAACAAAAAATACTACACAACAGTGCTTAAAAAGACTAAAATTATGAGTTTTGGACCATTGAAATCGGTTTTTGAAAAGGCCTTCAAGGATTATGGGAAAAATAGATGTCATAAAAGTCTTTGAATCAAATTCTCCAAAAGTCATAAAAGTTGAAGGCCTACAATGTGTCAGTGAATACACTGAACTTTTTTTTCATTTATTTCAATTATGTAACATTTTTTTCAACCCTACCCAATTTCAACTTATGCTTTAAACTTTGTGCGTTGGTGATTCACAATTTTACTACAAATGAATTTATAGCAGCCTTCTTTTCAGCTTAATTTCGAGCATGTCCCGTTTAGGATATGTTATGCGGTATTAGGGATTTCACAGCATAATTTTTTGAACCGGAAAAGATCCAAACGGCGATAACTTTTATAGACGACGGTACTTTTTGGCCAAATTTTTCATTATATTTTTGCACATGTTCCGTTCACCAACAACTATGAATATTGCGTTTCATGTCGTTAATAGTTCGTAGATCATTAGCGTAGACCTTCTCCTAGACGTAAAAGGCTATTTCGGCATGGAGGGGGTGCAAAGATGAGAGAAGTGGTGGAGAACATTTTACGTCCAGCCTTTCAGCCTTCTTTTCTTTTGCTTTGATCCGTTAGCTGGCGGTCCGAGCGGGACGTCCCCGCAACGGATACGCTGCTGTCGGTGCTGCTGGATCTCGAAGTCTATTCACGATTAGTTTCCATTCTTGCCGATTTTTGACGACGTCTCGGTAACGTCTTTAGCCTAGGTTTTTTCGGTGCCGATCGCTGAATTTTCCAGTTTGCGAGATGATCTTGCCATAGAAGTTTACGTGGCAAGCGGCTGTCATCCATTCGGCAAACATGTCTAAACCACCGCAGTCGACGTTTTTGTATTTCTTCTTCGATCAGTGTCTGCAGATCGCATCTTTGTCTGACTCTCGTCTCGAAGGCGATCGCAGAGAGAGAGAGACCGAGAAACTGCCTCAAGCATCGCATTTGGAAGACCTCGAGGTTTGAGCAGTGTCCCCGTTTCCGATCCATAAAGAAGAGTCGGAAGGATCAACGTTCGGTAAAGCCTAGCCTTTCAGCCTAGTTGAACGAATGCTCGCCCTCATACAAATAAGATATGTATATAAGTTAAAATAAAGAAAAATCCCTGACAATCCTTAGATTAGCTAGCGTATCATTTGAGTAAAAAAGGCCCCAGAATATCATGAAGGTATTCTTAAAGGCTTGGTCAAATGTTCATCGATTCTCAATGTATAAAATGAGCAGGCATATGCAAATAGGTACACAAAAAGCATATTGTTTGGAACAACATCAGATAGCAGAAGAATAAGATATGATATAGAAGCAGACATAAAAGATCTAAGATAGGAGATTGGAAACAAACCACAAGGACAGAAAGGAGTGAACCGGAAAGGAGTGGAGTGTAGTAAAGCTGACTAAAGGGGTTGTGTAATTGAAGTGATGAGGCCTGCATACCCACATACTGACCCCCAATGAGCACATAAGCGCAGTTTTAATACCACTCATTCCCGTGACCACTAGCTGATAGATCCTCAAGCTCGTTCAGCATGCGGCTGCGAAATGAATTGTGCCTGGCCTGGCTTTTACCTTGCAGCTACGGTACGATTTGTTGAATGGGATCGATCCTCAATCTTGATTCATGCTCTCCTATTGGGCGGTCTCACGTATACAGAGCTATAGCTCTGACTAGGTTCATGGGCGATAGCTTTAGGAGGTTATCAGTTTTGTTTTTGTTGTAGGACGGCCATGTTCTCTTGGCCGTGCTACATGTTCTTAATCCTTCCCATCTTGCATTAGCCATGGATGGGAAGTATGGAAAATATGCCTTTTATCCATATTGATAGAAAGGTCTACTTCTTCCGCTGATTGGGCATCGTTGTTTGAACTCCTCCCTTGTTAATTCGTCAATTCTCCTTCTATTTCCTATGGCCTGGAGCCCACAGTAGGGTGATGCTTACATTCCTGATTATGCGTTCATGCTCATCTGATCATTTGTTAACTAGCTTTGATGAGATCAGGGTGAGGTTGAGAGCCTAGATCACATCTTGGTTGTCAATTGCCATCGACTAGAGAAACTGTGAGCATTGTATGATGAACTGGAAGTACATGTCGATACTAGAGAGTTAAATTGTGTCAATTTTGCGAAAATACAAGTTTTTTTTTTTTCAGTTTTTAGTCCAGGCACTAGAGCAGTAAAACCTATAACTTTTGGTTTTGGCATGATGCTACGGGCTTTTTTGGTGGAATCGGTCAGAAATGACATCCCCAACAATATTTAGGGGGTGCGCAAGCATGAAACTCCCAGGAAAACTTTTGGTAGCCAAAAACTGAAAAATTCACTAAAAATTCCCTGTTTTTTGACCTTTCTTGTTAAATATCTCTTAACGAAGGCTTCTAGGCAAAAAAGGACACCGCACAAATTATATGAGAAAAGGGTCCCGGCGGATTTGGCTGAAATTGAAGTATGTTAGTCAGTGGGGGTAGACGAACAAAAAATTGTAAGGCGGAGGGGGAGTAAATCGTAACGGTTAGTCGCTAGGGCGTTTTGAAATATTTTGATAGATGTTTTTATATCACCCTGTATTTTTGTAACCCTGTGAAATATTTTCGTGAATAAGATGGCAATTTACGCAGAATACTCCCACCTATCTAAAACTGTAAAAGTCGAGGTTCTAACCCACCAACTTTTAGAGTTATGGGTCGTCAAAATCAAAGTTTTGTTTTTTTCACTAAAATTTCAAGTTCAACCACCTTTTTCTCCAAAAAATACATAGTTAATTAATTTTTTCTCGTACTTTTCCACCGCAGCTTTGTCGAAAAGTACCAAATAAGTACGAAATAAAGCCAATTTTCACATTAAAATTGCTTATAACTTCAAAAGTAAAGGCCGTAGCATAAAAGTTGCCCCAACCTTATTCATAGGAAATTGTCCAAGCTTTCCAAATTTGTAAAAAAAAAATTTCAGTTCCTTTTGAGCGCCTTTTCAGTCAGTTTCCTTATTTTCATCCGGAGGCATCAGAAGGTTAGTTACCGGACTTTATGGCCGTACACCATGCCGACACCACAAAATGGGAAAGTATGTAACTTTTCAATTGTTTTTTTCTTCGAGCGGTTAAATAAGAATATTTCCTTCTTCTTTAACGGCTCTACAACCGGGATCCGGTCCTGGCCTCGCGCAACTGTTCTCTCCACCGGTCCCGATTCTGAGCCGATGTCATCCAGTTTGGCATCCCTAAACTCTGAAGGTTGGGCCTCCCTCGCTGTCGCACCCCACAGGTCTTACCACTAAAATACTACTAAAATAGAAATCAAAGCAAGCTGGTTTCTCTTGTGCGTCCATAGTCTTCAAGTATAATAATCCAAAGAACGATTGTACGTTACGAAAATGATCAAGTTCCCATATTTTTTTGGTTCAAATTTGCCCTCGTATATCCATGTGTACAGCTCATGATTCGTCATATGTACAGGGTACAGCTCAGTATTTTGGTCAAGTTCGTCGTGAGCCCTTGTTTTCTCCCAAGTGGACCATGTTCGCCTGTTTTAAGGCCATCTTTTATTTCTGCTAGGTTTATTGTATAATTTGTGCATAATAGCATAGGTATTCTACCTAAAAGCAATGTTTTCACAAAGTTAGGGGCGCATAGAAATATCTCGCACGGGGTGCCTTATGAAGGCCAAATTGGATGTGCATCTGGGCTGATGTACAACCAAAACTATCGATTGTGGGCCGGTCGGCCGATCAAAACTCATTGCGCTTATGGGTTTGATGAAATTCTGGATGTACATGCAATTTGACCGTGTATGGCGGCCTTTACCTAAAGCCGGCCCTGATGACGTTTTAAATCGCACCCGATTCTATTTATTTTTAATACCAATTGAATTGCGTGCGATTTAAGACACACCGGTCCATTTTGGAACACAGCTTAAAACATGAGGCCTGGTACACTATGACTAAAATAGTCTCTAGGATAGTGTTAACTGGCTTAGTAAAATGTCAAAATATCAAAATCTTACACGAGACCACTGGGTTTTCTGTATAAAAACAAATTAATCACCATCCAATGAAATAAATTCCGTCGAATTACAATTTGTAACACAAGTCACCTTATTACGTCACTAATAAAAATCAGTTAACATTAGAAATAGAAAGTGGTGATCTTCAAGTCGAGATTCTTCGGGTGTGGCTATTTCTAAAAGGCATTATAACAATTTATATTATTATTTCTTTATTACTTATCACCTAACTGAGGGCATGGAATGTTAATTGACCCAACAAAATTTATGAATTAAACATAACACGTCTCCACACCACAAAAAACGCTGTGCTGTAGAATTGTTTTAGAACCCAATTGCATCTGCGTTAATTTGATTAAATCTTCTAAGCTACATTTTTCTATCGATGGACACCATCCAATAGCCTAAAAACTAGTAGTAAAGTTAGTTAGTAGTATAGTTTATTGTGATCACAATATATAGTTCAGTCCATTACAAAACAGGAGATGCAGCAGATACGCAGTCGTTTACCTCGCCAAAATACTGTTTACCACCTTACACCAGTAATTTTGACGTAAAGAAGAATGATTCACCATTCCCACCACCCAAAGGTCGCAGCATTCTCAAATGACTGTGAAGCGGAATCTACTTAATCAGATACACGCCCCAAAAAAAATTAAATCCAAACATAAGATGATATCGCAGTCTGTTTACATCCAATGCATGTTAAATCTGAGATATTATATGGGAAAACCTCTATCGCCATATTCACTATAGCAATAATCAACACTGCGTCACTTCTTGATGCACTTTTTAATTGATGAAAAGCATTTAATTTACCTGCTTGAACACTTTGAACACCGAATGCACAAATAGCAGTTAAAATAAAACTTATTATTTCCATAATTCTTTTTTCTTTATAAAAAACACACATCACGCACCCACGATTAACCGATAGTTATTCTTTATTTTTATAAGAAATGCATCTGAATGATAAATTATAAATCCTTTCGACCAAACACACCCAAATCGTGTCGTCGCGACGTCTAAACTACAAAACTCTTGGAAAATTGAAATAGGAATTTTTGCTGTCATGTTTTATTTAGATGTTGGTATGACTGAGTTTTTGGAGTTTATTACAACGATTTTGTGTACTCTAGGACGTTTTTGAGCGATTTATTTTTTGTATGTTTTTTTGCTGAAATTTAATTCGTTGGAATATTTAAATAAAATTGAAATTTTTTTCTAAAAATAAATCGTAATGTTCTGCAATATCCTTTTGGGTTAAATACTATTAAATTTATACTCTTAATTTGATACCTGTTGAAAACGGCCAAGAACTTAACCTTAAGGCTGGTCGTCCACACGAATTGTATTCGAGCGGCTACAGGCGGCTACAAGCGGCTATGAGCTACGCGACTACACGCAACAACAGTCGCCACTGCAAGCTTTTAATGCTGTTCAGTTTGAAGTGAACTTTGAAGTAACAATATTTGTGATTTGTAATATAGAAGACTTTGGAAAAAAATAGTTCTTGATTCGCGCGGCTACGCACGACCGATCCAAATCAAATTGGATTCGCGCTGCAAGCACGAATACGGCTATAGCCGCCCGTTCAAAGTCACTTGCAGTGGACTATCTTTATATGGAATTCTTTATGTTGGATCTCTCGCGCAAAGCCGCTCGCATACGCTTCCAGTGGACGACCAGCCTGGTAGCCCGCTAACTGGCTATAATCAACTATAAAAGTAATTTTTAAAAAATGTAAAGTACTCATGATTGGCTCCTACGAATCACGACATAACGTAACTTTGAATAATGTAAATGATTGCAGCCTGTTCAGTCAAGGGTGGCAAGAAAAACCAGAAACCGCAGCACCATCTGTGGAGAATATATAACTTCGAACGGATAAACCAATTTAAATACCACAGTCAGCAAAGGCAACGATGAAACGATAGAGGTGCAAAGAATAATAGAGGCTCACTAATGCTAATAATTACCTAGTTTATAGCATAAAAATTAAATCGATTTAAGTCAAAGTTACGTCAAAATTTCGATTTAGCGTATAAACGGGTATTAAATACATTCTTATAACTATAGCTTAAGCCGAAACATTCCGGTTTAAACCATAATTCGAATTATTTTTGGAGTAGCTATAAACTAGGTAAATGAAATCTAGAGACATCCACAGTAACCTCAAAATAAGAAAAAATGTATAAAACGGTCATGCGTACAGTAGTTACATATGGATATGAAGCCTGCAGTATCTCCAAAAATCTGCAGATAAGATGTATATATTTGAGAGGGAGAGAAGACTCTTCGAAGAATATACGGCCCAGTCAATGAAGACAATATATGGAGAAATGAATTATACGACTAATATAAAGAGTGTAAATTATTAACCCATGCCAAAGATACTGTGTTTATGTTGGCCGGTCAAGTTAATGGATGACTCAAGGATATCGAAAAAATGCTGTAGCTACTACGAGATAGGAAAAATGCAGTTTCAAACCAAGGTTAAGGTGGATGGCAGTGTTCAGGTTGATACAGCAAAATTCCTCAACAAAAGAAACGGGAGGCAAGCTGCAGAGTAGAAAGACGTTTGGAGAAGAAGCTGATAGAGGCTAAGGCTCGAATTGGGCTATGGAGCCATCGAAGACGAAGACACCCTGTACATTGTGACTGAAATAGTGCTGATTGTTAAGAAATTGAAGAACTCGTTAGAGCATTATCCACAATTCTATCAGTATATCCTTCTTTTATGGCTCTACAGCCGAGATCCGGTTCTGGCCTCTCAAAACTGTTCCCTCCACCAGTCCCGATTCTGAGCCGATGCCATCCTTGAACTCGATCATCCTTCCAGCGGAGTTTGTGTCTCCCTCGCTGTCGCACAAATGCAGACGTAAGTTGATTAGTGGACAGTTATCAGTAGTTAGAGGGAATAACGGACTATATGAAAATATTAATAAGCAGAGTTGACGTATCTATTCTGGACTAAAGCAAATTGTGATCATAAACCCCAAGCGGTGGTTACTAACATAGCCGGCGTATAATTTGAGTAAGTTGGGTAGCAGTATCGACCCGAAAAATTTAGTCATACCCTCCAGGTGTGCTTTAGCCTTTGGTCTACCAGGGCGAGTGAATGATCTGTTCCCATATTTTGAACCTTATGGATATTGGCTTTCTCCGTATGGTCATCAACATAGCTTCAATTTTGTGCTCAGCAAGCCACAAGGACCACACTTTAAATCTCCAGGATCGCTCCGTTCGGATGCCTTCATCTCATCGAGGGGCCCTCTTGAGACACATCATCATACATTGTGGTCCACAAAAGAGGCTCCAGAAGGCAGGGCCGGATTGCCGTATGGCCCATTCGAGTAAATGCTTGAAGGTCCGGGACGCCGGTGGGCCGGAGGTTGAGTGCTCAGGATTTTTTTTGTGAAAAAACGTAAAGTTTCGTAATAATTGTGACTACTTTCACGAAGATCGGCTCGAATTTCGCAGTCTGAGAGAAGTATTTCTCAGAGTTGGCCCTAAATCGAACGAAAAGGTAGAGCAGAAATTAGCGCGGCGCGCGCCTATTCCACGGGCCGGTCCATGCGAAAATAGCATAGACTCGAGAAAGTGATGCACAGACTGTGATATAGGGGTACGGCGGGCGCACTTCGATTGTTGCACGGACTGTGCAGTATTTGCTCGAAAATATTTCCTATGGATCCTGGACCGTTATATAAAATTTGGGCCAGTCACTACCGAAATGCTCGGGCCGCTAAAGGGGCACCAATCCGTCCTTGCCAGGAAGAATCTTTACTCGAATCGCCCATATTCCGAATCACAATAAAGTGAACTATCGTCTACCCTTTTACTGGCCAACCTTCTCTGACTGCCCACCTTGACCCAGCACCATCCCCGGCCACTAGTTTCAAATAGCTTTCCTTCAACAAAAACTATGATAGTGTGATCGCGATAGCTTTTTCTAAAAAAAGGTTCACGTCAGGCAACAAACAACGAAACCCGAAAAATAAGTTATTATAATAAAAAAGTTATTGGGTTACAAAGTTATGCGTGAACAGGACCACAAAATACCTACACGTCGAATTGAGTAACCTCCTCTTTTTTTGAAGTCGGTTAAAAAAATAGGTAACACGAACAACGAGAAAAAAGAGATCGACTACTAGAATGCATTGACTCGTGTATAATGGGGCTAAGAAAGTATAGAACCCAAAAGCAAACATCGCACCTGTCATACCCTTTTTGAAAATCTTTGTTTTTGTTCACTGCATCAAAGATCATAAAAAATATTTTTGCATGCTTTGAATGTTTTTTTCTGTCCGTTAAAAATATTTCATAAATCTTATTGGAAGTTAACATCTGTTCAAATTCGCTCCAATTGATTACGCGCGCTTTAATTCGATACCAACCCTCCGCCGTAAAACTCCCAAATCATTTTGTTGTTAGTCGAAAGGGGAGGACGTGTCCGGCTCGTTTGTTATGATAAAATTTTATCTATTCGAGTATTTTTGATCTTCGATACGTGGCGCAAAAATTGATTTTATTAAGTAAAAATAATTGAATTAATGCCAGAAACTTATAATCGTTGACTTTATTATTTATTACACGAATTCTTTTCATCAATAACTGTTTAAGTAAGGCCGTCACTTCCATAAAATTGCGACAGTTTCTAAAGCCGATTTCATGATAAATTTGTGTCAAACTACCGCTATCCTAATCAAAATCTTTTATTTTTCAGTTAAATTAAAAATGTTGACACCACGAAACTTGTTGCTGTTGTGTATTATTTCTTGTTTGACAATTTTGGAGCTCCCATGCTCGCAAGCAACCGAAGATGATTCCTGTTACTCGTTTGCTGGCGGTGCTGTTTATCCAGCTGGTGATCAAAAAGGCGATCATCAGCTGCAATATACAAAAGCAGTTAGTAAGTTCCTTCTATTTTTAGAGATAATACAATATTTAACAAAAGAATATTTCAGTTTCACGTCCCGCCCCACATTTTGAAGGAACTGCCGTTGTTAACGGGGAATTCACGAACTTGGTGCTCTCTGATTACTTAGGAAAATACGTCGTCTTCTTTTTCTATCCTCTAGACTTGTATGAATTTTATTTATGATATATGAAGAATCGTTTTATATCTATTACAATTATTTCAGTACTTTCGTCTGTCCAACCGAAATTTTAGCATTTTCAGATAGAATAGAGGAATTTAAAAAAATCAACACGGAAGTTATCGCTTGTAGTGTCGATTCTCACTTTACCCACTTAGCTTGGATAAATACGCCAAGAAAGGAGGGTGGCTTAGGAAAAATTAAGATTCCTCTACTTAGTGATATCACTCACAAAATCGCCAAAGATTACGGTGTCTACTTAGATGATTTGGGGCATACACTTCGTGGACTTTTCATTATTGACCATCGAGGCATTTTAAGACAGATTACAATGAATGATTTACCAGTTGGTAGATCGGTTGATGAAACGTTGCGTCTAGTTCAGGCATTTAAGTACACGGATACCCATGGAGAAGTTTGTCCGGCCGGATGGAAGCCAGGAAGTGATACTGTAAGTTGGATTTTCGTTATTTCTTGCCGTTTTTGTGTTTATATGTTTTTGTATTTTTTAGATTGTTCCAAATCCAGAAGAGAAGAAGAAATATTTCCAAAAAAATCATAATTAATATTAGTGACTGATTTTATATAAAAAAAGAAAATAAAAATTTTTACTTTTAAGGTTGTGCAAATATATTTTGAAATAAAATTATTTAATACATTTACCCCTGGGCGTCATTGGCGGGCGAGTGTAGTGACACGTGGAAAACTTGGCCTAGAAGGCAGAAGAGCGTTAATTATTTCGGTGGGGGATTCGTTGTCTTAATTGAGATGCAACTTTGCCAGGGCTGCAATTTACTTTTAGCAACGCAATGCGTCTAAAGAGTAGCAAATGGAACTATCACCAATCAGTTTGGGATAGATTCGGCAAGAATGGAAACGAATCGTTAATAGTGTTCGAGACCCAGCGGCAACGACAGTAGCGTAAAGCTGACATTTGTCGAAAAAAACGAATTCAGGCGTACTTGTCTAACATCCGTAGAAGAACGACCACCGATAGAGTTTTCGAATTCCGCGGGTCGGGTAGGAAGGCTTTTTTCCCCAGACCTTGGGATTGAAGGCCTCTTCCGACTACCCGATCACTCCAAAAACATCTAACTGGCCTTGTCGCCCATGGCAAAGCTCCGCAACACCAATGAATCCAAAGTTCGCCTGGTATCCGCAGTCCATCGGCAGTACCATTCATAACTTCAGCACGATTGTTTACACATTAGGATTGCGGTTTTTATCGAGTTTAGATCTGCCGTATTCAGTCTCGAGCAGGATGTGGCCTAAGGCTATGGCTGCATTCGAAAATTCAGCCGGCTGCGCAGAATTGGCAGTATCGCAGCAACGGCTGCAGAATGTATATGCCTGGCTGCAGCCGTTTTGATTTTGTGAATGATGTGCTGCCATTTCTGCGCAGTTGGCTGAATTTTCGAATGCATCCTATGTACGATCGGTCTTGGAGTCAAGGCTCCCTGCTCTGCCGTGTTCGAGTCATATTGATGAGTGAAATGGATGACAAATATCATGAAATGAAAAATATCTAACTGGCCTTGTAGGTCGTTCTTTTGGGAGCTGTGGGAGCCCCAGAAAAGTTTGGAGCGTTAAGAAGTGCTCTCTCTATCTTCAAAAAATTTTTAAGGTAATTTTATATTGATACCACGAGCTCGGCGAGAAAGGACGGTCGTTCAAGGCAGAGCTCCGTATCACCAATGGAAGGCTAATTTAAACCGAAGTTCGTCTGGTATCCGCAGTCCATCGTTAGTAGTACATTCACGCAGTACCATTCATAACTTCAGCACGATTGTTTACACATTAAGATTGCGGTTTTAATCGAGGATGTGCCCTAAGGCCATGTACGATCGGTTTTGGAGTCAGTGTTCCCTGCTGGTGCCGTGTTCGAGTCATATTGATGAGTACATAGACATGGCCAGCTACAAACAACGTCCTCAAAAAGTGCCATTATTTTTTGCTCCAAATTATTTTTCGCATTCCTACCCTAGGGCCGGCGCTGAATATGGAGCCACATCACTCCTGCATGTTATGCTACATGTTATTCCGCTGCCTGACCACCAATTTGATACACATGCTACCAAATGGTCGTAAAATCTGATTATGTAATCGAAAAAAATAAATACAGGTTTTATAGTCAAACGAATATCCTACATTTTATTCTTCTTAGAATTAGATTTTAAATACTCTTCGCCGCGTTTTCTTTTGTTAATCGGATTTCTAGGATCATATACATCATACCAATCATCAGATTTAGTTGAAGCATCTTTAGCAAGTACTGGATGGCTATCCTCGAAACTTAGTTTATGAGCTAGCCAATCATCGCTTTGAATTTCATTTTCAATTGCGTCATCTGAATTAGAAACCTTTTTCTCTTCGACATCTTTTTCTTTAAGCGTTTCCAGTTTATTACGAAATTTTGAAAGCAACGACAGAGTAAACTGTTCCCTGTTAATAGACATTAAGTACAAAAAAATTCCATAATAGTTTACATAAATTTACCTTGTTGTGCCCTTTTTCGGAACTTTTTGTTTCAAATGTGAATACTTCTCCTTTTCCGACATGTATTCTTTAACTAATTCATTTGAAATTTCCTTTTCTGCCTCTTGCTCAATTTGCTTTTCGATTAGCTCATCTTTAGCTTTTTTGTCTTGTTTATATTTTTTCTTTAGCGACAGGATTTCCTCGCGTATTTCTTGGCTGAAATAATTACATATATAATTAAATTTACTATATATAAGATATTGTATGTTCATTTACGCTTTTTTGCTTCGTTTGGCTCTCTTCTCATTTTCTACAGTATTTAGAAAGTCTTCATCCGAATCATCCGATTTATTACTGTGCTCCTTTTCCTCTTTAATTTTTATATCACTAGATCCTTTGAGTTTGTTTTTAATTCTCTCCGTTTTCTCTTTTACATCAATCTCATCATCCTCTGGATTTGCGTATTCTTCAATATCAGAATCATCATCTAAGAAATATAAAATGTTATAGTGTCAAATTAGCTGCAGTTACAATACCTTTCTTCTGTATTTTCACTGTTTCCTTACTTAACTTCGGATCATCGAGGACATCATGTGTGGATTTTGATTTACCTGATATTTTCTGAACAAAGTGAGTTGTTTCGACCTCATCCTCTTCCGCCTCTTCTCCAAAGGACAACAAACCGAAATTTCTATTATAAATTTTAAAGATGGATATAATATAACTACCTATAAATAAAACAACTCACTTTACGCCTTTTTCTTTTACTTTCAGTTTATCTTTCTTCGACTCTTTCCTTTTCTCCCTTGGAACGATATCAGGGAATGGATTACTCAGAACTTCAGTTTTTATAATTTTAGGTGGGTATAGCGGACGCTCATTGTGATCAACAATGCCCTCTTCTAATTTCAGCATGTTAAATACGGTGTCGCCAGTAACCTTAGCAAATAAAGTATGCTTGTTCTGAAGCTCTGGTGTGGGGCCCATTGTGAAGAAAAATTGAGATCCGTTATCATCCTTGTCGGAATTGGCCATTGCCACAAGGCCTCTTCGTGAAAATCGTAAACGAGAATGAAATTCATCTTTGAAGGGGGCTCCGTATATTGATTCTCCACCAGAACCATCGCCATTTGGATCTCCGCCTAATTTTTGGAAAAAGTAAATTTATAAGTAATTTATATATATATATATAGATAACACAAAATATTATATTTTAAAATATTTTTATAAAAATTTCTGGCAAACCGACCACGCGTGTATGACCGTATGGGCATACCCGTTCCATATGGGTGAACACATCCTGGCTGTCCTACCAATGATGCCAATGTCGACTTAGTAAACTAAAATTTTATAGGGATGGACAGTCACCAGCGAGATAGGGGAAGAAACATGTAGTGTATTTTAATACGCGTGTGCCGTAACTATTTCGGACTGGTGGAAGTGCGATCATAACTTACTGTAAGCTGGCTGGCAACGACAAGACTCTAGGCAGGCTGCTGAGCTTGCTCCAAAGGGGGCCTCGGTAGTCTAGGGGTAAGGCGCTTGACTGCTATCCCAGAGGACCCGGGTTCGAATCCCGGCCAGCCCCACGGGCCTTTGCCTTTTCCACTTTCCCACCCACACTGACATTGCACCATGACCTAAACGACATGACGTACTAGTAGTACAAAGGGTGACACCTGAGCTTAGACTATCACATAAAAAAAAAAAAAAAAAAACACATAACTTTCCTTCTTTCTTCTCCCCTCTTAACATTCCTGATTCCTCCTGTCATAGCCTTCGCTAGTCCTTCCCTGCTCCACCAAGCGCATGTCATCGGTTGGCTGATGAGATTCAACTCGCTTCAGGAGGCATAACACTCCAGCGAGTTGTTTCTCAAATGCTCCGATGCCAGAGTCGCGAAATGCTTTATCATATCCTATTGAAACGAATGCTTTATCATATCCTATGGAAACAACAACTTCTCATATCCACTGTTATTCGCAAGGTTTTAATATGATCTATGCTGAAGTTACCCTTTCTGAATCCAGCCTGCTGTGCTCCAATCGTTCGAGCTACTGTCTCCCTCATCTTAGATAATTATATGTGGGACAAGATTCTGCTCATAGCAGAATCCTCTCCAATTGTTGCATATTGTATGTTCCCTCTTTTTTGATATTTTGACTGTGATACTTTCCGTCCGATCTTCCAAAAAGGTCGATGCTTCCAGGATTGGAATTAGCGCATTTGCTATCTTTTAATAGCTCTGGCGAAATGCTATCTCTCCAAGAAGCGTAACCATTGGCCAATGAGTGAATTGCGGTACTATTACTGTTTTAGATGGTGTACTCGTGGTGATTCTTATTGGCTGTGCATTGCAACTGTTTTCTTCAGGTTCTTGTGAAAATTGGCAGTTTATGACAGCGAAGAAATAATCTCTCTAATGCTGGCGTTGGCATTCCTTAATTCTTTTCCGACTAGAATTGGCTTTTTGAGATTGGGTTTATTGATAGAATCGCTGACATTAAAACTAGGTCCAACTTCCAAAAAATTGTGAAGAAAATTTAATAATGCATGAAATGTAAAGGAGTGTGCACTGTGTAGAATTGAACCTTATGATGGCTACCTTCTCCTTAAGATATCTTACCCACATGGACAATTCATATATTGAACCATAAATTGACGAATAATAAAAGCTCTCTATGCTGAAGGAAAATCATTCGACAAGTGAATACAAGAATACATAGCGTAAATATATGGAAACTTACCTTGCACTATAAAGCCCTTAACAACACGATGAAATATAGTTCCATTGTAATAACCTTCCAAGCAGAGCTGGACAAAGTTTCTACATGCCTTTGGACACTCTCGCGACCATAATTCTATATCTATCTCGCCGACAGAGGTCTTGAGGAGCACCTGAAAAAATCACAATCGTAAAAAAGAAAATGAACTACTATTGTTAAAATACCTTTCCATTTGAAGGAGGCTCTTGAATATAAATACTACTCATCTTGTAGTGGCGGAATTTGATAAAATTATAATTTATTTAAATGTGTGAATTCCAATTAATTTGGATTTTTATTTTTCCACAGCTTTGTTTATGTTTTTACACGTCGATAAAATCAGCTGTTCCATTTGACGTTTAATACAGCGCTTCTTAAACTCGGACACACGTTCCAGTTTCCAGATATATTAGGTGTGTTTGCGTACTCGCCTGCGGGTTCTATCGGGCGCCAGAAAGCTGTAGGAACGAACAGAAATCTGGCGGTTTCGGGCGCTTTCTGGCGCCCGATGGAACCCGCAGGCGAGTACGCGAACACACCTATTGTTCTTCTTCTCCCGGCGAGGATTTTTGACGTTTGACAAAAGTGTTTTGCCTACAGCGAGGAAAGGAAGTCGACGTCGGATGTTAAGCAAAAACTTTATACAAAATGACTGAAGAAGCTGAAAAAGTAGAAGAATATACTCTCGAAGTAGATTCGGAATTGCGGTTTGAAATTGAAAGTAAAAAGAAGAAAGTTTTGGTTGAGGTAAATATTAACAAGAAATTTTCGAATTTATTAATCCCTGCTAAATTCAATTCTAGCTTAAATCTGGCTTTGCAGAAATGTTTGGCACTGAATTAGTAAAAGGAAAACCATATGAATTCCAAACAGGCGCAAAAGTGGCAATTTTTACCTATCAGGGATGTGTTTTGACGCTAAAAGGAAAGACGGATGTTAGTTATATATCAAAAGAGACTCCAATGGTTCAGTACTTAAATTGTCATGCAGCTCTCGAACAAATGAGAGTTAGCGCTGAAGAAAAGGATGCTCGGGGTCCTATAACTATGGTTGTTGGACCCTGTGATGTGGGCAAAACCACTTTGTGCCGTATTTTGTTGAATTATGCAGTTCGTTTAGGACGAAGACCATTGTATGCTGATTTAGATGTTGGACAAGGAAGTATTTCGATACCGGGGACAATTGCTACTATACTTATTGAAAGACCAGCAACCTTGGAGGAAGGGTTTTCACAGCAGGCGCCTTTGGTGTATCATTTTGGGCACAAATCTCCATCAGATAATGATGCATTGTACAGAATAATTATTTCGAAGATGGCCGAAATTACTTTGGAAGCTTTAGTGATCAACAAAAGAAGTGAGTTTTAGTTTAGATAATATAGATCCCGTCTTGATGAAAGTGATGCAGGATACATATGCCCAGGTGCGGCGTTTTCATAGGCGAAAATGGTGCGGGCGCACTTTCGGAAATTAAATTTAAAAAAAAATCCTGTGACTTCATTTTCATCTATTCATTCATTTGTATTACGATTTATTTTTCCAATTTATTATCTCGATAAAATATTCTGTACGTCTGTCTCCGAGCTCATGTGAATACCGGGGGCGAAAGAAGTTACACGATATAATTTTATCGGAGCATTCATCTATCTATGATCTATATCTAATGAAATGAATATTTAAGTGTTTGTGCCTTTGTCCATTGTTCTTCATTGCGACTAAATGATCGGGCAATAAGGCATGCCGCGCCGGTGATAAAAACAACCAAGCCGGGTTTGCCTCCTATGCCAGTAGAGAGCCACGATCATACACTCTGGTAGTTGGAAAGAAGGATATTAGAAGGGTCTTAAATTAGGTAATGAACGGCGACAAACTTATCTGCCTGGGAGAACTACAAGGCCAGAAAAAAATAAAAAAAAAAAATTCGCCGAGAAAGAAGAGTGTCTTGATCGGCGAAATTCTGCAGAATAAAGCATATATCGGAAAGTTTTAAAGTTCATGAAACAATGAGAAGGATGGTAGAGAAGCTGGAGGAAACTAGTAAAATCATGATGGAACTTTACTCTCCAGGAAACTTCTTCTCGGGTAGGCATTGCGATTATTCGAAATCAAATGAAAAGAAAATTGGGTTGATAGAATCGTGACAGATGAAACATGGAAACTATAGAAACATTTTACAAATTTAAGAAATCGCGGCTTGGCGAAATATTCTCCGCTTTCTCCAATGTGACAAGAAAGGCATTGCACTTAAACAGCGGCGGCGCTTTCATATTGGCAAATGGTGCACCTGCTCCGGGCGCAATTCGAATGGGACACAATTTTTACATTGTCTTTCAGTGCGATCAAAAAATGTGGAGTATACTGGCGTACTGCACCGGGCGCATAAAACCCAAGCGCCGGCCCTGGATATGCCCAGCTTCGATAACACGGTTAAAGCAAAGGGTTCTTTAATTTTCGAGTAGTTTAAAAAAATGTTTTTTGCTTGGGGGTTTAAAAAAGTTCACGCTGCTGTAAGATTTTTGGTACTCCTCTCCTCCATTAAGAAGTTTGGCTTAAATGCAATCCTAACTGAATTATATTATTATTACTGTTGTGGTGAACTTAATTAGCAAGACGTCACAAGTTTTCTGAACTTGTCTGCTGCACCCAAATAAAATGCATTTTTGTAGATTCATCTAGATAAAGTCTGATGTATTTCGCTTCATTCGATTATTCAAGCCCTAATACCATACGAATAGTAATATTACTTTAACATACGGTCTTGCTTCGTTCCATATTTACTTGTCCTTGTACAAAGGTGTCTAAACGTTTCTGCAGTAGCGGGTATATCTACAGATCACGGGCTATTTCTCCGGGATGCACTTGTTTGAATTAAATAGTAGTGTTAAGGTAGACGTCGTCCTTTTTTTGATGTTTTAACCGCACGGGTAAAACTGTACGAGTAAAACGGTCTCTGTGTGACGGTTTTGGCTGGTCATTCTTGCCCTTGCAGCTTTATTTTAACCGTCCATCATATTCGTTCAAGTTGGCTCGTGAGTGTGACGACGCAGTTAAAAGGGACGATTTTTGTCAGTGTCGTGTTGTTAATATAAATTTTGTTCTTGTTTTCACAATGACAGACGTACGGAGTTATAACAAACAATTTATAATTGAGTTCATAGAATTGTATAGAAGCTATCCGTGCCTTTGGAAAATTAAATCTACTGAGTATTTTGATAGAAAAAATAAAGCTCACGAAGACATGATAATAAAATTACAAGAAGTAGATAATTCCCTAACGAAAGAATCCGTTAAAAAGAAAATTAAAACTCGATGTACATGGTTGCTTTCGAAAGGAAAGTAATGCAATCTAAGAAATTTGGTACCAATTAATTAAACCAATCTCCTTTTTTATTCATAATTCATTTAAAAGATTAACGTGTGAAAATTGTCTTCGTTTAAGTAACCATTCTCTAGTCCATTGCGGCCGCAGATGCTAACGTTGGCGTAGGATCTATCATAGCAGATCAGATGATGATAATAACGCTACGATTTCAGAAAAACTGATCGAAACAACGTCTGGTGTGTGGATATGGTTGTTGTTCGTGTTTACCCGTAAAGTTTTATCCGTGCGGTTAAAACTGCCAAAAAATAACGACGTCTATGACTACAATGTTTATTGTTCATGCTCTAAGAAATAGTAATGGCGAAAGTAGGCATCCTTGTCGTACGCCTGAACTCATCTCAAAGCTGTCATATAATTTTCCATTATGGAGAACTTTGCATTTGGACTTGTTGTATAGGGCTTTTATCAATTCTATTATTTTATCAGGCAGTCTACGTCACCGTAGTGCCTGCTATATAAAGCTCCTATTAACCGCGTCTCTTATCCTAGATAGTAATATATGGGACAAATTTTTCCCACACTATATAATAGACAGATGCCTCTCCAATTAACACAAATTGTTAGGTCCCCCTTTTTTGGTATTTTGACTATGATACCTTCCGTCCAATCCTCTGGAAAGGTACAGGCAGAGATAACATAATACTCCGTATAAAGATGCGACAGCTAGAACAAAAAAGCCGAACGCTTTTTGCCTCGGCAGGCCTCTGAGATTGCCTCCCTCTTAGCAACATGCAACATATTCGAGTGTCTAGCTACACAAGGAGGCGAACGTGGTCATGGTCCGCAGCACAAGAGATGCGGTGAGTTTGTGGATAAGGAAGCTAGAATTTTAGGGGGGCAAGGAAAGGAACTGACAACAGAATGTTTCTCGCAACATCTTTCTTTCTTTCTCATTTTTCAAACGTTTGCCTCTAGCGCTACATTGAAGGATTTCCCTGATGCTTTGTATTTTAACTATTTCTTAGAACATTCCGTATATTTTTTTAATGACTGTCTGAGATCCACTATCAATTTCACTTGATTTCAAATTCTTGGTGAGAGGGTTTGCGATATTTTTAAAATAGGTGATTAGTTGAGGTTTTGGTTACTTTTTTTTTATTTTCTGGTATTTCGGTATTGGCTAACTCGATTGATTTTAGAATCGAATTTAGGTAATTATTCTTTGTTTTATTTTATTCAAAATCTGGGACAAGTGCTTTTTATAAATGCTTGTAAAGTTAACTCCCCGCCCACAATCTGCTCAAAACAATTCGATCGTAATTGTTTTGGTAAAAATAAATTAAAAATAGGTTCAATACCTTTATAGGCTTCATGTCCAGTCAATTTTCAGGAAAAACGTATGACAGAAGGAATTCATTCTCGGACTTGCAATTACAGGATTTATCCATTTTAGAGTCCCCTTATCAACAATTAAATATTGAGCTCGTAAATATATACTGCAAACAATGGGAGGTGAAAAACAATTTTTTTATATTTGTTCTTCTGGTGGAAACTAAAAAAAATAAGTTTTCAAATTTTTTGACTTCCATTTTATTAGTTATAAATTTTCAAAAAGTCGAAAATCTTAAAATTTTAACAAATTTTGAAATCTTTAAATTGATCTAGTTCAAAAACTATTTGACATAGAAAGCTGAAAGTAGCACCAATTTCTTCTGCTTCAATAAGGCTTTAATACGTGATATACAATATAGTATTATTAGTAAGAATAAAACTACAGTATTATTAGTAAGAACGAAACTTTTGTTTTTGGAATATCTCAAAATAATATTTCTCCAAATTTTTGAAAAAATTATATTTTGTACATACAATCTTAACGTACATATAATGCCAAAATTTAGGATAGGACGACATTGGGATCATATAGAAATAAATGTTTTTAGGTACTCAATGAACGCAATATAAAAAAACATTTGCCAAAAACATAGCCATTTACTAATTTGGGCATGGCGAATTAAATGGAAATAAAGTCAACCCTCTAACTTGATCGAAAACTACCCCCAGGACAACTCTTATTACTAAATTTTAGGGTTTCACACTTGCACTCCAAAAAATTTTTGTTTATGGGCTATTTATAAACTATGAGTATTTCTTAAGACCAAAATCAACCCTATCGGTGAAGCGGAAACCACCCCCACAGCAACCCCTAACCTTAAATTATTTTCTTTACGCCCAAAATGAAGGTTCACCACGCCAATTTTTAAAGTACATACACTATGGCTTATACAAAACCCGACTTATAGGTACATATACAACTTTATCCATTATTATAGTCTCCCTCAATAGTGGTACATTCATTCCAACGCTTCTCTAACATTTCTATGTCGTTCTTATAGAACGATTTGATCAACCTCCTCATTGGAGCCATATTTCTTGCCGGCGACCATCTTTCTTTTTTAATTTCAGAACAGGTAATATTCGCTTTAGGCTAAATTTGCATAAGTCGGTGTACGTAGAAGCAATTCGAAGTACAACTTGGGCGATTTTGCCTTTGTTTCGATCGCCTATCGTGGTACGGTGCATTAACTTGGTGAAGGGGCACTTGTTTTTCTTTGCTGTTTTCTTCGCGATTTCGTCGTTAGTTATGTAATATTCACTATGGATCCCCTTTCCTTTTCAAAATAGTCGAAGCACTTCCCAAAATAAGCGTCTCTCCCAGCCGAATTTTTCATGTTTTGTCACTTTGGAGGGCTTTCCTGGAGCGCGTTCAAAAACCTTACTATGGTTAACCATGGTTAACTATGGTAAACTTTTGTCGTTCAAAAACTCCGTGGTTAACTACAACATAACCACGAGCATAACTTTTTGGCGTTCAAAAACTCCCGTGGTTAACCATGGTGTAGTTAAATTTTAACCATGCTTGTAAGCATGGTTAGCCATAGTTAAGAAGGAGAAGAATAAAAACAATTTTTTGACATTTGTTTTAATGTTAATAATGAACAAATCAAAGTGGGATTTGTGAGATTATTTTAAATAAATAATTATTGGAAATAATTGAGGCAAATAGCCGACACTATTTTATGAAAAAAAATTTTAAATTTTCTTTACCACGTAGTTAACCACGGTACGTTCAAAAACCTCCATGGTTAAACATAAACTTTCGTGGTTAAGTGAAGTGATGTAGCATAACCACAGCTTACCTCGTGGTTTACTATAGTAAGGTTTTTGAACGCGCTCCTGGCAGATGTCTACTTAGTTGATGGCCAATTTAACGGTTGGCTTCCCCGTCAAATCTGAACCCAACCCTATCTCTTCGGGGGTCCCCCAAGGATCAATTTTATTACCGGCCCTACTTTCGATCCCCTCCAACCCACTTCTCAGCTTTGCTGACGACGGTACCCTACGTTACTCTTACAGCTACGATGGAAGACAGACTCATGCCATATCTGTCTTGATGATCGTGAATTAATGTTCAATTCTATTAATAACGACATTAATCTCATTCTAGAGTGGGGAAAAAAGAATCATGTCGAATTCAACTCCACCAAAACTAAGTACTGTCTTATTTCGAAACAAAAAGCTCAACACCTCACCATCCTTAACAGTGGATGACGTTAAACTAATGGCCGACCCATCCCTACACATCTTAGGCGTGACATTAGCCAAATACTTGCGATAGAATGACCACATATTCCAATTTGCCAAACAAGGATCTCAGTCCTTGGGATTTCTTAAGAGGTGCAAGTTCCTCCTCCAGCCATCGGCTCGTTCTGTTATTTATAAATCCTACATTCGGCCTCTTCTCGAATACAACTCCCTCGTTTAGGGCGGCGATTCGATAACCACCTTGGTATGGTTAGATAAAGACCAAAAAAGGGCACTTAAATTAATTGATGACCACACCGCCTGCTCCACCATCGACCCCTTGAGCCACTGTAGGAATGTAGCAGCACTGACAAAATTATATCGCTACTATTATAGCGACTGCTCCTCCGAAATAAACGCTCTCCTGCCTCCACGGCCCACTCTCGTCTCATTCCTTCTACCTTCAACTCCCCCTTTCACGCACTCAACAAGATATGAATTCGTTTGTAAATAGAACAACTCGACTGTGGAATAATCTCTCGCAGCCAGTATTTCCGAGATCATACAACATCCAAGAGTTCAAACGCAGGGTTCATCGTCCTCTTCTCCAACACCCCTTCGAACCCTCATAACCCTTAACCTATTCCCCCCCCCCCCCCGTACTAAGCTTGTGCTAGACATTGCACCATGACGATAAACGACATGACGCACTGGGTAGTACAAAGGGTGATTCCTGAGCTTAGCACTGCCATATAAAAAAATTCTATGGATATGACAGTAGTGGGGCCATCTATATGATGAACTTATTAAGTGTTGTAATAGATACACACATATGTCTTAATTTTCTTCTTCGTTACTTATTCTAACATCTCATCTTCTATAGATTATATAAATTTGATAATATCTGTTCGGATAACTCAATGTAGCTGTCAGAAGAAGTGCAATGTATAAATTTAAAACCGTTTTGTTTTTACTGGAAACCCCGAATTTCGAATTACAAAATTTTCTTGTAAAAACCGGTTTTTAAAAACTGACAAACCCTAACATACACCTATTAGATTAAAAATAAATTTTGGAAACGATACCTCTGCTCTCGGGCATCGGAAATCACCGCACCATTAGCGGTGAGAGCTAAATTATTTAATTGAAGTTTAGGTATAAAATTAAATAATTTAGTTTTCATCCCCTAGAGGTGGGGTGGCTTCTACCTGAGGGATAGGCATGTTTTAGAAACCATGTCTTATATGAAATATACATATGTTCTTGTTCATTAAAAATTGGCAGTGAAACCTTTATTTTGGACATAAGAAAATAATTTAACTTCAGCAGTGGCTGTAGGGGTGGGATCCGCGGGTCTGACAGGGTTGACTTTGGGCCACAAATAGAGCAAGTGTGAAACCCTAAAATTTAGTAATAAGGGTTGTCTTGGGGATAGTTTTCGATCAAGTTATTATTCCAAAAGATAGTCCAAAAACAAAAGTTTCGTTCTTACTAATAATACTGTAGTTTTATTCTTACTAATAATACTATATTGTATATCACGTATTAAAGCCTTATTGAAGCAGAAGAAATTGGTGCTACTTTCAGCTTTCTATGTCAAATAGTTTTTGAACTAGATCAATTTAAAGATTTCAAAATTTGTTAAAATTTTAAGATTTTCGACTTTTTGAAAATTTATAACTAATAAAATGGAAGTCAAAAAATTTGAAAACTTATTTTTTTTAGTTTCCACCAGAAGAACAAATATAAAAAAATTGTTTTTCACCTCCCATTGTTTGCAGTATATATTTACGAGCTCAATATTTAATTGTTGATAAGGGGACTCTAAAATGGATAAATCCTGTAATTGCAAGTCCGAGAATGAATTCCTTCTGTCATACGTTTTTCCTGAAAATTGACTGGACATGAAGCCTATAAAGGTATTGAACCTATTTTTAATTTATTTTTACCAAAACAATTACGATCGAATTGTTTTGAGCAGATTGTGGGCGGGGAGTTAACTTTACAAGCATTTATAAAAAGCACTTGTCCCAGATTTTGAATAAAATAAAACAAAGAATAATTACCTAAATTCGATTCTAAAATCAATCGAGTTAGCCAATACCGAAATACCAGAAAATAAAAAAAAAGTAACCAAAACCTCAACTAATCACCTATTTTAAAAATATCGCAAACCCTCTCACCAAGAATTTGAAATCAAGTGAAATTGATAGTGGATCTCAGACAGTCATTAAAAAAATATACGGAATGTTCTAAGAAATAGTTAAAATACAAAGCATCAGGGAAATCCTTCAATGTAGCGCTAGAGGCAAACGTTTGAAAAATGAGAAAGAAAGAAAGATGTTGCGAGAAACATTCTGTTGTCAGTTCCTTTCCTTGCCCCCCTAAAATTCTAGCTTCCTTATCCACAAACTCACCGCATCTCTTGTGCTGCGGACCATGACCACGTTCGCCTCCTTGTGTAGCTAGACACTCGAATATGTTGCATGTTGCTAAGAGGGAGGCAATCTCAGAGGCCTGCCGAGGCAAAAAGCGTTCGGCTTTTTTGTTCTAGCTGTCGCATCTTTATACGGAGTATTATGTTATCTCTGGTACAGGTGTTCCATGCATTGGCCATTGCACAAATTGCGGTTACTATTTCCGTCTTGGGTGGGGTCCGGGTGGTGATTCTTGTTGTCTGTTCCTGGTAAGCGAATCATTCGAGTGCTTTTCCGAGAGCTGTTTTGTGATTTAGTACAGCACCTTAGGGGTCGTCTATAAATTACGTGAGGCGATTTTTCGACCCCTCCCCTCCCCCCCTTGGTGAGATTTGGCTCGACCCCCTCCCCCTCCCCCTAATCTCACGTGAGATTTTCAGTTTTTAAAACTAAAAATACGTATTTACGGGCGTAGCCACAAGCTTTAATTACACTGTAAGACAAATGACAAACTATTTTTTCTCACATGGAAAAAAATTGATATTCATTGAGATCTGAATTTTTGAAACACGACTGTTTTTGTCGTTTGTAAAGATAAACTTTTTTTCAAAAGTTATTAACCTTTGAATGTTATGTTAAATTTCAGCAATATGAAAACAAATAATTTCGTTTTTGGCAAATATTTTATTTTAATAATACAACAGAAAATGTATACAAAAGTACTATATATACTGTTATAAAACGTTTTTGCTCTGATCTGCCAAAAACTGTAATTGTATTGATTGAGTAAAAAAACATTCGAACATTCAAAAGTTAATAACTTTTGAACAAAAGTTGATAATTACAAACGACCAAAACAGTCGTGTTCCAAAAATTCAGATCTCAATGAATATGAAATTTTCTTCCATGTGAGAAAATTCGTGTTTCATAGTGTTATAGATAACTAATAATTCAAACTCCTACTTGTCCTTCTCTATTCCACTCGCTTTTTTCACTTGTAGTGGAGACACAGGAAAATACTTCGGAGGATTGTTGGCTCCGTATGTGAGGAAGGACGATTCCAGAGACTCTACAATGACGAGATCTACAAGCGCTATCGCGACATAGATGTTGGGCAGGGCATCTAGCTCGTATGAGTGAATTTGAGTCTGCTCGTAAAGTTATTTGCGGTAAGACCTATGGGGTGCGACAGCGAGGGAGACCCAACCATTTGGCGTTTGGCTTGCCGATGGCGGCTAAACAATCGAGAGGCTACTATGATATCTTCTGGCGTTCCCATAAAAATTTGGCGTTCGATTTAGCCATATCTTAAGGCCCCCTTTCACACACAGGTCGACGGCAGGCAGTGGCCTGAAAGTTGTCGCCATGAAGCCCAATATCACTACACACCCCTCCAGCCGCCAATCGGATGGAGTCTGCAGTCGCCAACCGGATGGGTTTGTCGTCAGTTTGTACCAGAAGATCTCGGGTTGCAGCACGTAAGTTTTTTCAATCGACCTTTTCATGCAAATATTTTTGTAACACTCGAATATTTGTATGAAGAGGTCGACCCCAGTACCACCCCAGAACTTCTATTCTGCCTCAAGCAGTGAGTCTCCTATATGCTGTCAATTAGTAAAAGTCAAATCGTCTTTTGTATGGGCCCAAAATTAACGCTCTGGAAAACCTTTATTTTCTTGAAATATTGAAATAAATATCTGTTGAACTAAAAACATGACATCTTCTATTAGCATAATATTCCTTAAAAATTCTAATTGAATCTTTTTTTGTAGCAAAATCTTCAGGAATGATTATTAACACATGTGGCTGGTTTAAAGGAACTGGCTATAGACATCTCGTTCACGCTGCTCAGTCATTTGAAGTTGGCTCAATCTTTGTTCTCGACCAGGAAAGGCTGTACAACGAGCTGTTGAGAGACATGCCATCTTTTGTCAAAGTGGTATTGTTACCGAAAAGTGGTGGGGCAAGTTAAACCCTTTTATTATTTTGATGTTTTATATTTATTTGTGTTTTATTAGGTTGTCGAACGAAGTGGAGCTTCAAGAGCTGAAGCTAGAGATTTGCGGATAAAAGAATATTTCTACGGTTTAAAAACTCCTTTTTATCCATTTTCCTTTGATGTAAAGTGGAGTGAACTAAAAGTATATAAAATCGGAGCGCCGCCCCTTCCTGATTCATGTATGCCCTTAGGCATGAAGGTAGCATAAAACATATTGTAAACAGAATTTTAACTAAATTAAATTTTATTCAGGCTGAAGACAATATGACAAAGCTTGTGGCTGTTCAACCAGGACCAGCATTGTTGCATCACGTCCTTTCAGTTAGTTTTGCAGAAACTATCGAAGACGATGTTATTCAAACAAATGTTGCCGGTTTTATTTGCGTGTAAGTATTTAAATACTTAATTAACGCGGCATTAAACTAAATGCAAGTTTTTTATCCAGGACACAAGTTGATGTAGATAGACAAACAATCACAGTTTTATCACCGCAACCCCGACCTTTACCAAACACCATTCTTCTATTTTCTGAATTACAATTTATGGATAGTCACTGAAATTTTTAAGATAACATATTACAGTGTCAAGATGTATTAGGAGTAACTTTTCTGCATGGAGTTTGTAACTTTCTATCGATTCAGCAAGTTGTCAAGCGTTATTTTATTTGAAATAAAACTTTAAAATCAACTTTAAATACTATTTACGCATCTTGACTCTGTAATACGTTATCTTTTATTGATGTAAAGTATTGTATTTGAACTTCAAATAAATTTAACAATTTTATACATAAGTAATTATATATCAATAGATGTTATATTTTTAGAATTTGTATGTTAATTATATTATTTTTATTAAAATGGAAGTTGGATTTTTCAATCAGCTAAGAATACTTGGAGCTTTGGCAAAACTATTGCTAGACTTACGAAACTGTATTCAAAAATATTGAGCGTATTGGTAAATCACATTTCGAACTCTAGTGTATTAGAATTCAATTGTACCAGTTTTTACGTTAGTTATAAGCTGAGGAATGAATTAGTCAGGTAAGGTACAACACCAAGTTCACTTCACAAGTGTATAAGCAAACCCTGGCTATTATGTGGATAGTACAGTTAAGTCTAGGAATGTCATTCGTAACGATCTGAATATTTAGGTGAATTCTCGTTGGCGAGTGACGTGACTATGAGGAAAAGGTCACTTCACACGCCATCTTGCGACAGCTAAATATGAATTTTGTCGATTTGCTTGCCAGAAATGGGTTAGATTGACAATGATAATACCAATTTCAGATCATCTGTCACGTCACTCGACAACGAGAATAAGACTGAATGTTATTATTTGTTATTTCAAAAGTATGTACCAAGATAGTGATCTTATTTTAGTACATTCATCAAACATCATCATTATTGCGCTCCTTTAATCCCTCATGGGACATAAGGTGGAAACAGTTCCCCTCCAGCAGACTCTGTTTTGCGCGACAGCTCTCAGCTCCCACCCAGATGTTGCGGCTTCTGCTAGTAGGGTTCTCCTCCACATTGTTACAGGTCTTCCGACTCGATGGAATCCTAGCGGACTCCAGTCAAGTGCCTGTTTGGCTAGATTTTCGTTTTCGCGTCGCAAGGTGTGGCCAACCCAATTCCATTTCCTTCTCCTGATTTGGTCGTCTATCTTGGCCGGCACGACGCTATAGTTCTTCGTTTGAAATTTTATCCTGCCAGCGGATTTTTAGGATACGACGTAGGCATCTGTTGATGAAGACTTGTAGGCGTCCTGTGATGAATTGGGTGATTTTCCATGTTTCGCAACCGTACAAAAGAACTGGGCAATTTGATGTTAGTGAAAATCTCCGCTGATCTCCATATGCGCTTCGTGCTTTATTTATTCTGGAACTGAAATCTTCTTCTGCTCCACCATTTTCGGTAATAATACTACCGAGGTAGCAGAATTTATCGACCACTTGCACGTCACGGTTATTCAGCGCTGTCCGTTCAATGGTGTTTTCATTTATCCGCATTTCTTTAGTTTTAGACGGATTAAGCCTTAAGACTGCTGGACTACTTTCTGTTGCCAAATTGTTGAGCATGTTTTTGAGGTCCTGGTGTCTGTAGGCCAGCAAACAGATATTATCTGCGTAGTCGAGATCCTCAAGGCGGTCTAGCAAACCCCTTTGTATGCCGCCTGTTCCACTATCTAGAGCGCTGACAAGGATGTCATTTATTACATCTTGTCGTACTCCTGAGCTCACCTCAAAGCTGTCGGATAATTTTCCATTATGGAGAACTCTTTGGAATTGTTATATAGGGCTTTTATCAATTCTATTATTTTATCAAGCAGTCAACGTCGCCGTAGTGCCTGCCATATAAAGCTCCTATTAACCGAGTCGAAAGCTTTCTCATAAAATCTAGGAAAGCAAGGTAAAGGGGGGATCGGAATTCAGTAGACTGCTCCACTATTATTCTCAAGGTGTTAATATGATCAATTCATCAAACATGACGGTGACAAAATTATAGAAGTAAAAAAACACAAAAAAGAATATAAATACAAATAAGTAAGAAAAACTAAAAAAGTGGGTGTCAGATCCGACGCGGGACTGGAGTTAGTTTACTCCTGTCTTAAAATAACAATAGACAAAGAAAGTAAATGAACCAATATATTTATTTATATTGATTTGTTAATATATGTATGTAACATTTTATTTTCTACGTTTTAGTCTATTATAAGTCTTCCGCGTGTTGGCCGCCATTTTGAATTTGGAATGACGCTACACCGCTAATTTTATTCCACCTGTCATGCCCTCACATTTGATACTCATGTCGGAGTTTGAGAACACAAATGTAAAAATCTTCCGCCAAGTTGACTTTTTTACAAAATGGTTAGATTGCGTTTTCACGCGAGCTATATATTCATACCAGTGGCGGTTCCTCTTTGGAAGCAAAGGAAGCACTGCTTCCCTTGACCAAATAGGCAACTTCATAAAAATAAATTTAAATATATCAAGATTAAAATCTCAATATTTTTCTCCTCTGGAAACACTAAGGATGCAATGTACAGATTTTTTTATATAAAATACAATACAATTCAAATTTACCATCCTACTGTAAAGAGAGAGTAAAACCTCGGGTGGTGAGCGGCAGAGTGGAGTCTCGCCGCTCTTATCGTGGCCGAGGCCTTACACATGGGGAAGCTGTAGTATCGACAGCAAAGCCTTCTACATTTACAAGCCATGCACAACAAAATTTCACACTCACATTCAAAGGTGCATGGGACTTCAATTTTGCTGTCAGACTGTGTAGAGTGCGGTTATGTACGTTTATTGGGAATAAATTATTGGGGATAAAATCTTCTTTAAACCAAATAAAAACAAAAATTATGGACATTAATTGTAACATTTATTAACTACATATTATAAAGTTGTGATAATAATGTAAATAATAAATGTAACGTAAATAATGTAATGTATAAATGTAATAAACGAAAATTTTGCTTTTATCTTTATAAAAAAAAACTATTATTTTTAACAAAAAATCCCGGCACTTTCATTAATAGAAAACTCCGCGGCACGAAACACTTGTTTTCCTCGTTATCAAAGGGATTTTGATATTTTTTTCTCCATTGCCAACATAAACCCCGTAAATCTTATTAATAACACTATTTATTTAAATTGCAAATTTATGACAGGTAAATTGGGTATACTTTTTGCATTATTGTACGTTTTTTACATTGATGGAATAGCTCTTATTTTCAATAAAATCGCACTCGAAACAGCACTTTCCGCGGAACGAAAACTTCTTTCCCTTTGATTTTAATGGGACTTCGATATTTCACGAATTTAAGTTGGGACTTCATACAACCACACACACACACCTACAGCATGGCTTGTAAATATAGAAGGCTTTGATCGACAGCTTCTTTGCCACAGAAATTTAATGTGAAAACTCTAACACATTCAATTGAATTGTACTCACACTCGCGCAAAGGTTTGCATAGATACGGTACCCTCAGAAGCTGAGGTAAACGCAGCTTCTTCCCAGCCGAACAGCGGGAATTGACAAGACGAAGATAGAGAAATTTTTTGTATCCACCGTATTCTCTTTGTTTCCTTGGTTTCGTTTCGTTTTCGGGTATCTATACTGGCTTCGGGCAATGTTAAATCTGCTCTTAAAATTTTGCTTCGAAATTTTATTTTGACTCTTTTTAAAATCTGAATTTTCGTTTATTTTATATAGAGTCAAGAAAAATGAGATCGAAGATAGGTGAAGTTTCTCTTTATCTATTATGGAGTGGCAGGCGGTATATAATGAATATAAGCTGATAATTTTGTAGCTTCCATTATATTTTTTAAAATTCTCTTTAATGATAAACCCTTTAGAGAATATTTTTATGAATTATATTTTCGAGTTGCCTGAAGCGTTTTTTTTGCAAGGAGAATGTAATGATGGTTAATGGGTGGAATAGGGGGTGGGTTTTAATATTACCATCTTTTTTTAGATTTTTAGAAAAATAATGGATTTGTATTTAAGTAAATGATATCGAATTAGTAGTTGAAATTTTTCAAGGGTTTTTTTGACGCTTTAATTATCAACAGAATCTGATGCATGTGTTCCGGTGTGATCAGATGCATGTGTTCCGGTGCGACGGCCGCTAACATCTGTTGTTATCATCTCTTGTGTTTGTTACCTCGAAGTGAAGTGAAATTTTTCGAAAATTTTATTTTGTATTTCCCAAAGGAAAATTTGTGATTGTTATGTTTTTAGTGGTGATTAACGAGTTTTGATAAGAAATTAATTTAGAAAAAGAAAAGTGAAAATATTGTGCTGCAATTAGGAGAAACGTTTTGCTTGGTTGGGAAAAAAAAAAAAAAATTGTGGTTCTGTGATTCATGTGTTTTTTTTTTTTCTTCTTCTCTGTATTGTGGTGATATATATATAAAAAAAAAAAAAAAAAAAAAAACCTCTCTCTTTGTTTCCTATATTCGTTCGGTTGAACCGTAATCAAAGAGTCAAGTGAGGCGCGTTTTAGTAAGGAAATAAAAGCGGTTTGACGTTTTTGAAGTTATAATTTTAAAAATCGGTCAATCGTTTTTTTTTTCTTTATTTCATAATTTTTTTCCCTTTCGGTTATTAACAAAAACAGTTTGACGTTTTTGTAATATAATTTTGACCGGTTATTAATTATTAATTTTCCATTCTGCCATGGCGGGCCACCATTTATGCAAGCTTTGCTCTTCGGAAATTGTCCGAGATGCCATTTCTTGCGATGGTGTTTGTGGTGGCGTTTTTCATTCCACCTGCCTCAATTCTCGTGCCAGTGGCAATTCGTCGGCACCTAGTGGGTCTACTTGTAGCGAATGCTGTGACATTAGACCCTGCCATATCCTGAGACTGATGAAAGACATCTCAGATGTTTTTCTCGATGGTCAGGAGAAAGTAATTGGTCGTCTTAACTCCTTTTACGGCAACATCTCACACTTTCAGATGTTAGCCGATGACGTCCAGGCCATCAATGTCCGGCTCGACTCTTTGTCGGACACCCTGGCTTCGGTTGCAGCCAGCTCGGATTCCTTGATGGCCAAATTTCAAAATATTTCTTCCCGGGTGGCAACGGCTTTAGATTCGCTTGATGACATTCACTCGGGGATCCTAAATCCTGTCGCCACCTCTTCCTACACTTACAACCCCTCGGCTTCTCTTCATCCTATACTGGATGACATTAAAAGAAGTACGAGGCGTGTTCGGGCAGATATTGAATCGCTGTCTACAGCAGTGATTCAGAATCACAATGCCCTCAATTCTCTGTCTTCAAAATTTGAAAGTGTTTTTGACGGAGAAAAATCCAGCTCTGCGGCGGTTGTGTCTGATGACGCCCTACAGGTAGGAGAGCAACCTCTTTCCTCATCCTCCACGGATGCTTCTCCTTCGGAGAATGTTATTCTCCAACAGGCTGCCGGCAATCAGATCGCACCAGGTCTTAAGGCGCGTCGTAAAAGTCGTAGGAAGGGTCGAAGTCGCCAAGCCACCATTCGTGACGGTGCCACCTTAAATTCTTCATCTCACGTTCTGATGACAGAGTCATCACCTACGCCGGTCTTGATATCGCCCTCTTCCCCTCAAATAGTTGTTGTTCCCCCGGTCACTGAAGCTACAGATCCTCCGGGACCTCGCACCCCTCTGGTTACTGTACCAAGACCTCTGAATATCTTCATCTCGCGATTCTCTCCTGAAACTAAAGCGGAGACAATTCGTGAATACTTAAGGTTGAAATCTATAAACCCGGAATCTGTGCTTTGCAGAAAAGTCAGCCGAACTTCCAAGCCTGTTTCTTCTTTTGTTTTGTCTGCACCGCCGTCTATTGCAAAGAATCTTTTAGATCCCGGTTTCTGGCCTGCTGGTGCCCTTACCAAGCTTTTTGTCCCGCGTACCCGTACTCAAGCGCATCGTGCAAACGCTTCTACTCCGAGCACTTTACAGATACCAAAAAACTCGAGACGCTTTCCCTCTACTACCAGAATGTAAGAGGGACTAGGTCAAAAACTAACGACATCCTTCAGGCATCGATGGCTAGCGGGTTCGATGTCATAGCATTTACTGAAACCTGGCTTCATGAAGGTATTCTTAATGCGGAACTCTTTGATTCCTCTTACCAAGTGTTTCGGAGGGATCGTTACACTGACTCGGATGCTCGTGGAGGTGGCGTACTTCTTGCTTGTAGTAGCCATCTGTCTTGTAATCCAATTTCTCTTCCTAGTTTTTCTATCCACCTTGACATTGAGCTTGTCGCTCTTAAAATTACCTTATCAAAAACTAATCTCTTTCTGCTGTGCTGCTATATCCCACCAGATATGATAAGCACTCTTGACGATAGAGGTAAAAATCTCTATGATATTCTCATCTCTGGTGTTGATCATATCTCGAGTATGATGGACACTGGTGATGAATTACTTCTCCTTGGGGACTTTAATTTACCCAATATTCAGTGGGTATCGGATGTAGATGACGATAACTACCTTCCTGAAGGCAACCTGAATTCTAAGGAATCCTGTTTTCTTAATTCCTTATTCTCACTTGGCTTGAATCAAATGAGCGGTGTATCTAACGTTTTGGGGAGGCAGTTAGATCTGGTATTCTTTACTGACGAAGTCAATATGACTGTCGAACTCAGTCCAACAGTCATGACGTCTGTTGACAGTTACCATCCTCCGCTTCTGCTTAATTATTGCTTCAATTCAGAGAATATGCCTTGTTCGGAGGAGGTAACCCATTCCTTTAACTTTAGAAAGGCTAACTTTGGGGAGCTGTCATCTAAGCTTGCCTCGATCGATTTTAACAGTTTGCTTACCGCAAATGAGTTGGATGACGATGTGGCACTGTTTTATAACGTACTATACGAGGCCCTCGTTTCTTGCGTACCTTATGAGCCCCAAAAACTGCCCAGTTCTTCTCCACCTTGGTTTAATAATGAACTCAGGCATTTAAAAAATCAGAAGAATAGACTTTGGAAAACCTATTTAAAGAGAAAGGACTCTCCTAGTCGCAATTCATTTATCAATTGCTATAACAGGTTTCGTTCACTCTCTTTTACTCTGTATCGTGAACACCTTAGCAGCATGAGTGATAAAGTGTTTACTGATCCTAGGAACTTCTTTAAATTTGTCAACTCTAAGAAAAAAGTTGATAACTACCCTAATACTATGCAGCACACGAACTGGTCTAGTTCTGAGTCACTTGCGATTTGCAACATGTTTGCATCATTCTTTCATCAATCTTTTTCACCTTCTGACTTTCAGCCTAATGACAATAATTTTCGTCACATTACCCCTAACCGAGAGCCTCATTTTTTACCTCTCTCAATTACCATTGCTGATATCGTGAAACATATTGATGAACTCCCTTTCGACTACACTTCGGGCCCTGACGGTATTCCACCTGCTGTCCTGAAGTCCTGTGTGGAGGTTCTCCAGTCTCCACTGAAAATCCTGTTTCAGAAGTCCCTGGATAAAGGGTGCTTCCCTACGCTTTGGAAGAATTCGTTCATAATTCCTATTCATAAAAGTGGTAGCAAAAACGAAATATCGAATTATAGACCAATTGCGAAGTTGTCTGTTATACCGAAGCTTTTCGAATCAATTATCTATTCTGCGATCGCTCCGATCTGCAAGAGGCTGGTCTCAACGAATCAACATGGTTTTCTTGCAGGTCGTTCCACTACCACCAATCTTCTTGAGTTCACTTCTCATGCTGTCGAGGGCTTCGTTTCTGGTTGTCAAACTGATTGCGTTTACACTGATTTTAGCAAGGCATTTGACAAGCTCTCCCATTCTATTATAATTCTCAAATTAAGAAGGCTTGGCTTTCCGCAAGCACTTCTGGTGTGGTTCCAGTCTTACTTAGCTGACCGGACCTACCAAGTTCTTTTTCGAGGATCCAAATCAGTACCCATTGAAGCATCATCCGGTGTCCCTCAAGGAAGTCATCTCGGCCCTCTTCTCTTCATTCTATCAATTGATGACATTGTTTCCTTGCTAAGACACTGTAGAATATTGATTTACGCTGATGACATCAAGTTATACCGTCACATTAAGAGTATTGAGGATTGCAAACTTTTGCAAGCTGATCTTGACACCTTTTACTCTTGGTGTACATATAACAACCTGGTTCTTAATATTAGTAAATGTGAAGTCATGACTTTTAGTAGGAGACGTGATCCTATAATTTTTAACTACACCTTTCTTAATGAAGGTGTCCCTCGTGTAAATTTTGTTAAAGATCTCGGGATTAGATTTGATAGTAAGCTGGATTTTTCCACTCACATCAACTATATCTCTTCTAGAGGTAGTTTAGTCCTGGGTTTTATAAAAAGGTGGTCCAAAGAATTTAACAACCCCTTGATTACTAAACACCTTTATATTTCTCTTGTCAGACCATTACTCGAATATGCGTCCCAGGTTTGGTCTCCTCACTACTCTGTGCATGTTAGAACTATTGAATCGGTCCAACGAAGGTTCGTTCGATTCGCACTGAATCACCTTCCTTGGGAAAACCCATTAGTTCTTCCATCTTATGAATCTCGGCTTAAGTTACTTAACTTAAGCTCTCTTCACAAGCGCCGTGAGGTGGCCGATGTTGTTTTTGTTCATCAGCTCCTTAATGGAAAGGTTGACTCAGGTTTTCTAGGTCGCCGTGCATCGTTTAGAGTGAGTCGTTACAATCTAAGAGGACCACCTCTCTTACAAATCAACTCTTCTAATACGAATTACGGCAGATTCGAACCTGTCAATCGCATGTTCATTAACGTGAACAACAATATTAATGTGTTTAACGTGAGTATTGGTAAAGATGTCCTTAAAAGGAGTCTTTTTAATCTCACGTGATTGCTTACATTTTATGTTGTTTGGTGGGTTACATGTTGGATGCCCTTACTTTTTATTTTAATTTATGTTCAATCTCTTTTTAGAGATAGGATTTGTGTTCTATTTACATGTTACTAATATTTTATGTTTGCATGTCTCAGCTGAGCCACGGCAGTGGTAAATATTTCTCAGCCCTGCTGGGAAGTGTGCCTTCTGTGGTAGAAGGGAAACTCTATATATGTATATATATATATGTGTATATATATATGTATGTATGTGTATGCATATGTAGATTTTCATGCTTAGCTGAAAAGTGCGCCTTCTGTGCTAGAAGGGTTAACTCTTGCTGATAAAAAAGGCGCAAAACGCCCTCTAGCAGCGAAACTATTTCGAAAAAATTGACGAAAAAGTGCAAAAGTTCACGATTTTCGATTCCATTTTTTTTTCACTTTTTTCAAGCCTAAAAGAACAAGAACAATCAATTTTCAAATTTGAAGTCAATTTTTCGGACGTTCATATGTAAATAAGATATTTTGACTTGAAATTTTAACCAGTTATTGTTCACATCATAAAGTACAATTTTTCAGCTTTTTTAGTTAAAGTCTTCTATACCTACTTTTACTTTTATCGTTTGCCTTGCGCATTGCTTCCCTTATCCTAAACCTTACGAACCGCCACTGATTCATACGTGCAAATTTTGAAGTTGATTGGTTATATGAAAGTGGGTCACAAACAAATTTTCCTTGTTTTTTTTTTGTAAACAGTTGATTTTTACTATTATTTTGAGACTCTTGAGGAGTAATGTAGTCATTTTGCGTTGGCCTCCATTTTAAATTTCGAATGATGTTGAACCGCCATCTTGAATATTTTTACAAAATGGTCAGTTTTCACTGTCAAGGAAACTATGCAAATGTGCAAAATTTGCAGTTGATCGGACCCATACTCAGGCGGTTGTGAAGAAAAACGTAATCGCCGTAATTGTGGAAAAGCGACAGTCGGTAATGCAAGCAGAGGCGGCGGTACAAGTCCAAGCTATGTGTTGAATTCGACAGGTTAAAAAGAGGGGTGGAGAAGAGAAGGGGAAAATGGTATATTAGATCTCCAAACATTTCAATCTTGCTATGCACATTCAACTTAATTTTTCACTCCTATTTGCTTATAAACGCATCGCAAGTTTTACTCTAGATTGAAGACCGGGAGTGAAACTCCGCTTAGACCGGTTCTACACATTCAACTTTGCATTCCACTTTTTGACGTTCAATTCTGTCGCTCGTGTCTACACATTTTCAACTTTTCAAGAAGAAGATCGAAAGGCTCGGCTGGCTGTGCTATCCGTATACACTCATATTCATACATATTCACACACTTATAAAAATGTTGAACGAAAACACAAAAGTTGAACGCAAATTTCCATTCCATTTTGGGCTGCTTGCCATTTTCCTTTCAACTCTAGTCTGTTTGAGTGAAATTACACGGCCATTCACTTGGGACTCACGCAAAGCCTTCTATATTTACAAGCCATGCTGTAGGTGTGTGTGTGTGGTTGTATGAAGTCCCAACTTAAATTCGTGAAATATCGAAGTCCCATTAAAATCAAAGGGAAAGAAGTTTTCGTTCCGCGGAAAGTGCTGTTTCGAGTGTGATTTTATTGAAAATAAGAGCTATTCCATCAATGTAAAAAACGTACAATAATGCAAAAAGTACCCAATTTACCTGTCATAAATTTGCAATTTAAATAAACAGTGTTATTAATAAGATTTACGGGGTTTATGTTGGCAATGGAGAAAAAAATATCAAAATCCCTTTGATAACGAGGAAAACAAGTGTTTCGTGCCGCGGAAAGTTTTCTATTAATGAAAGTGCCGGGATTTTTTGTTAAAAATAATAGCTTTTTTATAAAGATAAAAGCAAAATTTTCGTTTATTACATTACATTATTTACGTTACATTTATTATTTACATTATTATCACAACTTTATAATATGTAGTTAATAAATGTTACAATTAATGTCCATAATTTTTGTTTTTATTTGGTTTAAAGATTTTATCCCCAATAATTTATTCCCAATAAACGTACATAACCGCACTCCACACAGTCTGACAGCAAAATTGAAGTCCCATGCACCTTTGAATGTGAGTGTGAAATTTTGTTGTGCATGGCTTGTAAATATAGAAGGCTTTGGACTCACGCAAGACCCTCTCCATTACAGGCCATGAAGTTCTCTCTTGAACTAATCCAAGCATAGCTGAAGCCGGTCCACAAAATCTGACATTTGGTTAGAATAAACATGGCGCGGAATAGGCTCGGGATTATTTTCGTTATATTTTTGTGGTAAAAAGTGGAAAATCATTGTAAGTTATTACTTTAAACTAAACATTGATTATCAGTGGTTAGTTCTTTAGTGATTTAATAAGAAAAAATTAAAAAAAATAGTGATTTAGTGAGTTTTAAGTGTGTTAATTGTTGAGGTGATCAATTTCTTTTACTTTCGCGGTGTTTTTTCGTCTTTATTAAGGAAAAATATGCTGATTATTTAATTAAAAGTGATTTTAAAGTCATTAAATAATTTATTATGGAATTATTATTAAACATATAAGTGCAGAAAAGTGTGAAAGGAAAAGTGAATAAGAAAAGTGTTTTTCTACACCTATATTTTTAATACTAATTACATAATATATGTATTAATCACTTTAAAATCACTTGTAATCCCATAACTGAACAAAACATTCAATTTTCAACATTTTTTTCGTAAATAAACATGAAAAAACACCGTGAATGTAAAAACAGTTGTTCGCCTTAACAATTAAAACACTTAAAAGACACTTAATCACTAAATTATTTTTATTTTTTTTTAATTAAATCACTAATAAACTATTCACTGGTAAATCCAAGTGCAGTTAAAAGTGTTAAAATACAATATTTTATCACTTTTTACTGCAAAACTATAACCAAAACGTTCCCGAACTTATTCCGCGCCATGTTTATTCCGCTCTCTCCGGTGAATTTTTGGACCGGGTTGACCACCATGAAAAACTCTCCTTCGGGGCCTGTAGTTGAGAGGGTCTTGACTCACGTCAAACCTGTCTGTGTATAATTTGAGTATTACACGGTGCATTTAAATTTCTGCCTCTTTTCCGTGTAACAATTCTATTGTCTATGTGGTTGTGCACAAAACAACAAAAATTCTTATAATTATCGCAGTCCCAGTGAAAAAAGTTATGCTTGTGTTAGTGTAATTTGCTGTGAGACCGAAATTTTTCTTGGATTCACAAGTGAGACCAACACATGCACTTCCCTGCGCCCCCTTGTCTAAAAAACCGGTTTATTGGAAGTGATTGGAAAGTGAGTCTGGGAAAGTGATAGGTCGTGTAATTTGGCCCTTTCACACTTTGCATTGGAGTGAAAGAGAAAAAAAAGTTGAACGTCAAAAAGTGGAATGCAAAGTTGAATGTGTAGAACCGGTCTTATAAACATGGTAGTTGTGTATAGCTAGGAAGTTAAAGTTGACTACTAAAAGCGCACGCGTACATGCGTTCTTGCGTCCTGACAGCATTTTCGCGCGCTCATTTAAAGCTCTTTCGCACCTTGAATAAAAGAAAAAAATTAGGAAAATTTTTGAAGACCTAAAATAAAAACGGAATGTGATGTGTTGATTTTCAACACAAACAACAGGGGTATCGCCGCCCCTGAATGTAAAAATTATCGCGGTATTAGCCTCTTTTCGATCGTCGGCAAAGTATTTACGAAAATCATAAAATCTACGCTCCAGAAACATAGAGAGCAAACGAGCCCATAAGAACAAGCGGGTTTTGAACCACATCGAGGATGCATTGATCAAATATTCGCACTCCGTCAGCTAATGAAAGAAAGAATTCGTTGCAGCAAACGAACTATCGTCGTTTTCATCGATTTCAAATCGATGCAATCGATTGGAGCAGCTTATTTGTGGAAGGCTTTGGAAACCGAGAACATGCCATTGAAAATCATCCAACTTCTCCAAGCGTAGTACGGTGGCTCAGCCAGCAGCATCTTATCGTTTTGTCGTTCAAAAACTCCGTGGTTAACTACAACATAACCACAAGCATAACTTTTTGGCGTTCAAAAACTCCCGTGGTTAACCATGGTGTAGTTAAATTTTAACCATGCTCGGGAGCATGGTTAGCGATAGTTAAGAAGAAGAATAAAAACAATTTTTTTGACATTTGTTTTAATGTTAAACACATGAACAAATCAAAGTGGGATTTGTGAGATAATTGTAAATAAATAATTAATGGACACATGAAATAATTGAAGCAAATAGAGGAGCCTATTATATGGAGAAAACAAAATTAATTTTCTTTAACTTATAGTTAACCACGGTGCGTTCAAAAACCTCCATGGTTAAACATAAACTTTCGTGGTTAAGTGAAGTGATGCAGCATAACCACAGCTTACCTCGTGGTCTACCATAGTAAAGGCTGAAGCAGAACCAATCCGTTCCGTCCGCTCCGCACGTTTTTCCTTTGTTCTTTTTGACATTCCGTCCGCTTGATTGTGGCTACCGTTCCGTTCGTCTCATGGAAAGTTTATAGAAATGTCAAATTTCCAACTTTTAAAAACGGACGGAACGAATTGGTTCTGGTTGAGCCTTAAGGTTTTTGAATGCGCTCCAGGGGTCTGTTCTAGATTTCTGCTAAAGCTGGAGCCCGTTCAAAAACTTTGGGCGCTTTCAGTAATGCAGGATGCGTGCGCAATTGACTTATTCAGTCATTGAAAGCTTACACTTTCAATTGCTGAATAAGTCATTTGCGCACGCATCCTGCATTACTGAAAGCGCCCTTTACTATAGTAAACCACGAGGTAAGCTGTGGTTATGCTGCACCACTTCACTTAACCACGAAAGTTTATGTTTAACCATGGACGTTTTTGAACGCACCGTGGTTAACTACGAATTAAAAAAAAATTAAATTTTTGTTTCCAAAAAATAGGCTCCGCTATTTGGCTGAATTATTTTGTATGTGTCTATTAATTATTTATTTTCAATAATTTCACAAATCCCACTTTGATTTGTTCATTTTTATCATTAAAATAAATGTCAAAAAGTTGTTTTTATTCTTCTTCTTCTTAACTATCGCTAACCATGCTCCCGAGCATGGTTAAAATTTAACTACACCATGGTTAACCACCGCATTTTTCAAAGCGACATTGACAGCAGCGTATCCGTTAAGGGGACGTCCCGCTCGGACCGCCAGTTACCGTATTAAAGAAGATGTCAACTTTGATACGTTGCGACAATTTTTTTAAATGCCGCTTAAAATTATTCCAAAATTTTATTTACCTTCAGCATAACCACAGCTACCTCGTGGTTCACTACAGTAAGGTTTTTGAACTCGCTCCATGGTGTAAAGCACCCTATAAAGCCCACTACACACTATCGTCGTTTTACTCCCCGATCGTCGAACAGCGGTGTCCGAACGACGTACGCCTCTATTCAATAGTATTTTCAGAGGTTTTACACCCTCACCTCTTTCCAGACAATAATTTTGATGTAAATATTTATAAGCTTAAGCAATTTTCTCTTCACTACAATCTTGCCAGTATTGTAATCCAACCAGACTTGTATTTTTTAAATTAAAAAAAAAAAAACATGAAATTAAAACATATCGTTTTTTCCCATGTATTCAGCGTATCTATTTCCCAACTTGGTTCTTTTGCTTAAAAATTTGGCTGAATATGAGCGAGTTTACACGGGTGCATCAAATAATTAATTTGATGCACACTGCATTAAGCCGTGTCGTTTACACGGTATGTGATTAGCTGTCACTTTTAGTTCGGTGATTAAATATTGAACCAAATTTTTTGAATGCGGAGATGCAACAATTTTGTGTCCATGATTGTGCAAATATTTATTTCTTTGCAGATATCTATAAATAATTTTGTTTCTAGATTTGCCCAATTAGAACCGCGCCTCGTCCGCAATTCCATTTGTAGTTCCATTTCCATTTTTAATTTTAAAGTGAAAATATATGCTTTTCTTGAAATGTCAATTTAATGCACTCAACTGTTTACACGGCAGTGCATCAAATAAGTTCTGTGAACTAAATTAATGCAGCGGATTATTTTAATTGTCAGGGACACCGCTGCATCAAATTTAATTTAATTATTTGATGCACCCGTGTAAACTCGCTCTATGATTCAGTTAACAACATTTTGAGGGGCACTGTGTCCCTGCAACTTTCATAGTTGTCAAATTTTTATGTGGCTTCGGCAACTGTGGTCTTCCTTAATTCGGAGGAGTTTGAATAATTAATAATTTAATCCTCAATCAATTAGTAAGATAAACCCTGTAATAGGAACCTGAACTTAAAACAATTAGAGTTTCGTAGTGTATGAGTGTTTTCAGGGAAAAAGTCCAATCATTTTGTACCGCAGCACTCTAAACATTGATGGGCTTTAGAAGATAAAAAATTATCTATAGTTTCTTTAAGGAACGCACACGTTTACAGTTTAAAAAATTTCGTGATTATTTATCTGTTATCAGTTTTAGTCGGAATTTTTGGTGAGACTCTCAGATTTTCTGTTTATAGTGCATGTGCATACGTCCAAAGTAGACATTCCGGTGTAGTGTTTCACGTAAGATTGAGTCTGTAAGTTGTTTGTTCTGTGTGTCGAATAAGTTGCAGTGGAATTTGAACTTGTTTGTTGTCCAAGATGATGCCCATGAATAATGTCAACCAAGGTGGCTATGCTCCACCAGGCCAGGGGGGCGGCTACCCACCACCAAGTGCTCCCGGTGGATACCCACCAGCAGGAGTAAGTACACTAATTGCACCAACACACTGATCCCATTTTTCTATTGTTGTTATTAAAAAATGCATCTCGTCATTCATGACCAGTTTCGCTGGTTTCGGCATCATCCAATACTTTGGTTGGTGAACCGATGGACTGTTGATGCTACTTCCACTTGGAAAAGAAACACTGTGAGGCTGACTACAATATTTTTCTATACTTTGCTTTGAAACCATATTTTTAGACCCTGTTTAGATGTTGCGCTTTGTCGCGCGCTTTGAGTCGCCTCAAAGCGCACATTTGTTTAGACGATTCGCTTTGAGCCCAGTCGCTTCCTTTACAGCTGGAACAAATGGAATAAAAACAATTTGCATAATTTGCTATCTACGAAGTATTGGCGTGTTTTTATAAAGTGTGATAACAATTTTTGCGATATCCAGAGTATTTCCGTTTTTTAAAATAAGAAAAGTGATATGGTGTTTTTGTAAATTGCCAAAATAACGTTTCTTAAAAGTTTTCTCGCACGTGTTTTCACTTAGAAGGCTGAAACGAAAGTGAAATGGAACACGAAGATGGAACAAAATGAAATTAAAACGCCAAAAAGCGCAAGTGAATCCCTTTCTGATCAAGACTCACTTCCTACCGCCCCGAAACCTCCCCGCGCCCACAAATTTCGGGAGGCACTTGCGCTGAAGCGCACCGTCTAAACAGGGTCTTATTTTTAATTAGATTGACCTCGAGCTTCCTATCCCCGGACATCGCGCGCTTGCTGGGCCTAGATTTTTTTTGGTGGAAACCGTGAAACCGAATTGTATACTAGATCTCCTTTGCGAATTTTTACGATAATAATTTAAACAAGTGGTTGGCAAGTAGCTGTGTGTGCTGCTTGTGGCTTTTGCAGATGTTGGCATATTAATACACCGAAGGAAATTATTGGTAATAATTCTACTTAACTTTCACAAAACATTTTTGTTTAGTATCCAAGATTGGAAATAGTTCTCGTGGACAAGAAATGACGTTTATTTTAAAGGAAGAAGCATGTTACAGTAAATCAAATTTTGTTCCGAAGTAAAAAAATCTTCCCACAAGATTTTTGGCAAGTGGTCGTTGCCTAATACTCTTCCGCAGTTGACCAGACACAACGCTGTTTGAATTAACTCATACTTTTTTGGCACCGTACACGCCCTTTTTGGTTATCATCTATTTTAAGATTCATATTGCGATATCTCCACTCTGTCTATAGATACCAGTCGATTCGATTTGTAAAGGATAATTGGCAATTTTTGGGGAATCAGAAGTTGTTTTTTCTGGAAATTATAAAGTAAACTGTTCGGATATAAAATATAATTATTTATGTTGTAGCTATACAGAAGATCAATAAAGATATTGTACATATTTCCAGATGGTTAAGCGCTTTCGAAGGAGAAATTTTTAAGACGGTCGTTTGTAATAAATGAACGAACAGTTGAGCACTGACGCTATTGCGTGCAAGTGATTCATTATCCAGTAAAGTAACATGTAAAATTGTTTCAGTTTAAAAAATCTATAGCTGACATCATATAGGTATTAATCGCAAGTTTCGTTTGTAGTGTATCACAGAAGTTAAAATAGTTGTTGATTGGAACGAAATAAATTTTTAGCTTTGCTCTCTCTTTTGGAGTCCACCGTTTTAGGTTTGTGTTGTAATTGCCTCCCTCCCCCAAAAAGCCTTTGTATGTAGAAAATTCAACTTGAACATTTATCATTTTGTAATTTTGGAGGTACATTCAGCGCGAAGCAAATACACTAGAAATATCACCTGATAGTTGTTTAAGTTTGATTTATTTTAATTATCAGCAGAAATATAGAGCTTGTGCTTCGAAGGCGGATCGCAAGTGGCTCATAAATAGTGAATAAAGTCAGGGAGGAGTTCGGACAATACAGATCTTTGATTTCACGCTAATTTTCCCGATCCTAGGATTAAAAAGTGCACTTTCTCACTTTTTTTGATTAATTTCATTTCAAGACCAACGAATTATGTATTTGAAATAATTTCAAAGCTACTTGGAGCCCTCGTGAGTAATGAAGGATCTTTATTCAACACTTTTCCAGGGGCCGGTTCGTGTATGTCGGAAACAAAAATTTTTTTTCGTCTCGGGTTCGTGTAAGTCGAAAAAATTGAAAATTTTCGTCTGAAGCCGGCGAAAGGCACTCGAAAGCTCTTGGGTTATCGAGTTTTTGCATTAGGACACGAACAATTTTCTTTCGACCTATGCGAACGATAAAATTTTCGTCGACAAAATTTTTCGACTTCAATTTCTTTTCGTTCGGTTATCGTCGTTCGCCATACACGAACCGGCCCCAGGTATTCCACGGATAGTCCTAAAGTTCGACGGAATTTTCCTCGTAGGCGCGTTTCAACAGGAAGCGCCTACTGTTGATATTCCTTCTAATAATAAAAAAATCTGCGTCTTCATAACTATTCGTACATATAATTTATTCGACTGTGCATTTCAAATCATTAAGCCACAGTCAGTCTATCATCGAGCAAGTAGTGTAAAACTGGTCTTAGACAGTCTTAAATGGAAGTCAAACTTGGTAGCGTCCATCGTTGCATCTTTTGACATTGTTGACGAAATGGAGTTCGCACTGTGCTTCTTCTTTGGTCCATTTTGGTCTAGATGGAAGTTCCTCCAATACTCAAAACTTCCTCAAATAGTTGTTTGTCAAGAAATGATCCATTCTAAAACTATTCAGTTCTACTGAAGTTCCATCGTGGCCCTTTCTTAACTCGAAATTATGTCGGCTCCCAAGAGGAGGTGGAACGTCGGATCTGCTAATTGGAGTCCTTCCAGGTGGGTCCAATCCCTGATCAAATATTCGCTTTGTGGTTATTGGTTTTCCATTTTGGTGATCCCAAGCGCCTGTGCTTGAATGATCTCGGGTGGTTGACCCTGTGTTTTCATCTGCAGTATGACCCTGTTGGTTATCTTACCGGATGACATGGTCCGGAGTACTAATACCTCGCCGTGTATGGACTCCCGTTTGAGTCGCAAATTCTGGACCACTGACTCTCGCACAAATGAGGATTGCGATGCAGGATCTGGTAATCGTCAATATATTTCAGTTCATCGTCCAACGCACCCGTATTCATCGATGCTTTAATTTTTAATCACACCTTTTCTCCGAAAGTCGCTAACAGTCTGAAGATTGGAGCTACCTTAGGCTAGCAACAAAAGAAATTTTTCAAATTTAGGGAGTTTAAAGGATTGTCAAAGTATTAGAGAACAGCGGCTGCTCTTTTGAGTATTCACAGGGAAATCGACGTAACGGCTTAAGAAGTAATCAACAAATTTGCTGAAAAACGTAGAAACATAGAACTGTGACTTGTGCACTGCTTGTCAATAGCTAATAAACTGAATACTGAATACTTCTTCTGGTCTTTTTCCTATTAAACAACTAAAAGTTACATTAATTTTGGAGGATAATGTTTAAAGTTCAGGACTCAACTTATAACTTATTTGGTAATTTTAGACATAACCTCAGGTTGTAAGAAACGGCAAAAGTAGCAAATAAGGCCATTTTTAACATTAAAATTGGTTATAGCTTCAAAACTATAGGCCGTAGCATAAAAGTTGTTGAACATTATTCATAGGAAATTGTCCAAGCTTTCCAATTTTGTAATAAAAAAATATCAAGTAGCTAATTTTCTTTGGAGGAAAAGGTGGTTGAAGTTGAAATTTTAGTGAAGAGAAAAAACAAAATTTTGACTTTGACGACACATATCTCTGGAAGTTGGTGGGTTGAAGCCTTTACTTTTACCGTTTCTCATAGGCGAGAGTATTACCAGGGTGGCGATTCTTCTGGAAATTCTGGAAGTCAGGGAAATGTCAGGGAATTTTAAATTTCTGGAAAAGTCAGGGAAAAATCAGGGAAAAAATGTGAGAGTCAGGGAATTTCGTTTGTTGTAAAATTAATTTAAAAATCATTAATGTTCTCAGGATAAAATTTTAAGTTTTACGCGATAATAATACAATATGGCAATATATGTATGTATATATTTATCGCCGGCCCTAGCCTTTGCTCAGGGTGGAGCGGGACCTTCTTTCGGCGCCTTTTTTCGACGCTATTTCGGGTTGTCCTAGATTAACCTTTTTTCGAGACCTGCCCCGGCAGCCGTGACGTTCAGTTTTACTGGACAAGCTTTATATTGGAAGCAGTTTTCATTTCCTTAAGGGATTGTGCCCTCCCCCATGTACGAGCCTTTTCGGACTGGGCTGTCCCCTAAGGATTTAAGCGGTGGTTTCTACGGTCAGTGGTGGTTTCTCATCAGCGGAATAGAGGGAAGAACATGTAGCATAACACTTTTTGTAGCGGGCGATGTGACGGAATGTAACTCCAAAGCGGGTCAACCTCTAGCGTGGAGCTGCACCACTTTTGCAGTGAGCGACACAATTGTTGCGATAGTCCAGGACCGGGTTTCGGTTGTAGAGCCTTTTAATAAATAATAGCATAACAGGGCATTAGAGCAAGTGTTTCTTACCAAAGTTGCTTCCACGGTGTTTCGCCAGCTACGCCAGCCTTTCTTAAGTTGGTTGCCTCTGGGTTTCTGCTTCCTTGATGATCTGAGCGGATATGATCGTGGTTGCTCGCCAGGTGCTGGCGGTCGATGACGGGACATTGCAAGTTTGGCTTTGGGCACTGTGGGACATGGGATTTTCCAGATCCTAAGCCGCCAAACCAAACCAAACTTGCCGCCAATATGGCTACCCTTTCTGCCATTTGATCGGACTTCTTTTCTGAAGGGTTTTCAGTCGGATTCTCAAACCGTATGCCCGGAGTCTTCACCTTTTCGCCGAGTTATTGTGGTTTGGAGGAAATTCTGAGGGTCATATTATCTTCTTATTAAGTAAAACGGCATTCTTCTCTACCTCGAGGACGATGCAGCGCCCAGCAGCTGCTGCACGGGAATACGTAGCATTCCGCACCGTGGTTAGTGGGCTCAGTCTGCCCTCCTTGAAGAGGTATCCCGGAAATTTCCCTTCATTAGAGCCACATTCGGCACCCTACTCCATGGGTTCAGAAATATCCAACTGGCCTTGCAGGTCGTTCTCTTAGGGGATATGAAAGCCCAAGAAGTGTTTGGAACTTTGAGAGGTGCTAAGGTTTTTTGAAAAAATGCACCATCAATATTTTATTTTTGCTCGAAATTGTTTTTCGCATTCATTTTGGCGCCCCTTGACACCTGGCGACCGCTCCATTCGCTCTACCCAAGGGTCGGCGCTGTATATATAAATACTGCTATCTATGAAAGTTAATTTACATAGCAATAGGTCATTTGTTCTACGAATCTAGGGTTAATTCAAAAACTCATCACTGCAGAATTCAACTTCAGACTTAAATTTCAATTTTCGGTTCAAGATGTAGACATGGAGAACGCCAGTAATAAATTACAGCAGCTAGTATTAATCTGGGAATAGCTACTACTGTCGCTCTGAAAAAAGCAGAGATGCATTTGGGCGTATTTGAGTCGTTCTTATATTAAAACAACAAGAGTGAAGGACAGAGTATTCGGCGACGAATTCAATTTTGTCAAAAAAAGTATAATCGCAAAAATTGTCAGCTGACCCTTTTTTCACTAACCCCTTCAATTTAAATTTTTAAATACCTCGCTTTCAAAGAACGATATAAATACCCATTATAAATTGGTCGAACATATGTATATGTTACATATAATATTATAGTATTATGTTCTATCACAATTGTTTTGTTAGGTCAGGGAATTTTTTAGATTAGTCAGGGAAAAGTCAGGGGAAAGTCAGGGAATTCAAAATCATCAATGGAATCGCCACCCTGATTACGCGTAGATTGGGGCCTTATTCAAGAAAATCTCTCATAGGGTTACAAAAATACAGGGTGATATGTAAACCTCTACCAAAAAATTTCAAACTGAATAATTTGATTATTTGACAGTAATTTTAACATTTTTCAAAAACTGTATCAAAACTTCATCTAGACAGATTAATAGCTAACTAAAAGACGAACTTTTTAAAAAAAACATAAGTACAGAAACTCAAATTTTCAGCCCGTTAGAATAAATTAAATAGAAAAAATAGTATTTTTTTGAAAAAATTGAAAATATAACTGTAAATCGCGTGAGATTTACAATAACCCTCAATTTTTTGCTTTGTTAATTTCAAATTCTAACAAAATTTTTTGATGAAAAATGCGCCATTCTTTTAATTAACTTTTTCATTAAAATTGAAATTTCACGCTTTCTTTAAAATATTTTTTATTTTTTACTTTTCAGTACATTTTTTAGTTAATGAAAAGAATTTTTTTTAAAAATTTTTTTAACCATTTATTTTATTTTCTACTTTTTAGTTTATTATATGTATTCCGCCATTTTATGATGGCAATTCTATTAGATTTAAAATTACGTCACACAGTTTACTGTATTCATTTGATACCTATGTCGTGGGCTCGGTGGAACATAATTGCAAAAACGGCCGCCATCTCGAAACCGTCTTCTTGATTTTTTTACAAAAAGGTCAGATTGTATTTAGTACTTATACATGATGAGTTGAACTCAAGTTGAACCCAAGTCTAACTACATGTAAACGGGAGTCGAGTTGGGCTAAGGTTGACTGAACTCGACTCAGCTCTGCTTCCTGGGTTTAGTTGAAATTATGCATACGGACATGAGTTCAGTATTTGAGTAGTTGAATTTAGTTGACAGCAGCATCTCTGTGTTTGTTTGTGATTTTTTGTAGCGTGTATTGCTTCTTTATTATCAACTCACCCTTAACTCAACTATTCATCTTATCATTCATACACATTAACCACCCGAACTACGAGTGTGTGCAAAATTGGAAGTTGATCGGTTATATTTTCTACTTTTTAGACTATTATAAGCTTTCCGCAATTTAGTGTTGGCCGCCATTTTGAATTTGGAATGACGCCACATAGCTTATTGTGTTCTACCTGTCATATCCTTTCATTTGATACCCATGTCAGAGGGCCGCGGAGCACAATTTCAAAAATCGGGCGCCATTTTGGAACCGCCATCTTGATATTTTTACAAAATGGCCAGACTGCATTGTCATCCAAACTAAACGTGTATGGAAAATTTCAGCTCTATCCGAAACCGGGAAGTGGGTCAAATTTAACTTCCAAGATTTGACGACAAACAGTGTAAGTGTTGGCCGCCATTTTGAATTTGGAATGACGCCACATAGCTTATTGTGTTCTACCTGTCATATCCTTTCATTTGATACCCATGTCAGAGGGCCGCGGAGCACAATTTCAAAAATCGGGCGCCATTTTGGAACCGCCATCTTGATATTTTTACAAAATGGCCAGATTTCATTGTCATCCAAACTAAACGTGTATGCAAAATTTCAGCTCTATCCGAAACCGGGAAGTGGGTCAAATTTAACTTCCAAGATTTGACGACAAACAGTGTAAGTTAAATAAAAGAATTTAAAAATAGTATTTTTTTTTTAAAAATTAGAGTTTTTGTTAAAAATTTAAAAAGAACGGACATGAAATTTTAAAATCCGGCTAGAGGGATCGATAGGTAAGCTCAAAATGAACAATTAAAAAAAAATTTTGTCAATAACTTAAAAATTACGACCTCTAGAGTAATTTGGGCTTTGAATAGAGAAGATAAGGAACCGAACATAGCGTACATGTATTCGAGGGAAGCACTTGAGCTCACGAAATTTTCTCTCTAATTCTCCCTCTCCAATGGTGTCAAGCAAAAGCTACGTAGTGGAAAACGCGGGAGAAGGCAACTGAGAGCTTTCACTATCATAGGAAAGTAATTTTCGTTAATTTATGAATACAAAGTGTAAAATTTATCCTTCCAATCCAAAGAATAAAGTGTCGCGTTGCATATTCAGTTGTTTTTTTGGAAGTGTGCGAGTACATTTAATGTCAATAAAAATAAATTAAAAGCGCAGTTTTTCTCCACAATTTCTAATGTAAACAAACTTTGACCACAACAACAAAATACATTGTCTAACTTGAACAGAGGCGTAGCGAAATTTGTTCAGATTTGCGAAGGGTTTACTCCAAACATTTAGCCAAGTGTAGTGTTCTCATCGGGATGGTTGCTGAAAAAAGCCATCCCTCCCGGTTTTTGAGTAAATATCACACCGCCATTGTCCGGGGGTTAGACACAAATACTAAAGAATGCTGTGCATTAGTGCTACTAAAATGCTTCTCCGATATTAATTATTTGCGCTTCCTTCTCTTCTCTATTCAAAGAATTTGGGTGGAATATCAAATATCTCGCCACTGTGCGGTGGTGGTGTGAAAAGGAGTATTTATTTTTAATAAAATACAAAATACTACTATATGATATAATTGCGCAGTTAAAATCTACTCTAATAAAAGGAAACGACATCGCTGAAACTAGGATACTTCTCAGGATGGCAGTGGAACATCACAAGATAGATCTAAAAAAATGTTTTTTTGGTTTTTTATAATGACTGAATTGCAATAGAAAAATGCAATATTTCCACTTTTCATAATTTTGAATTTGTAGATGATATGCTATTTTACATCTTGAAATTCTTGTAAAATGCAATAATCTTCTTGTAAATCTTTGACCAAAATGAATCATTTCCCAATCTGCAAAATAAGCATATTCCGGAAACGCTATAAAACTAAAGGTTTTACTAACTTTTGCAAAGTAGTAGAAACCGGAAAGTCGGACCTAAAAAACAAAATTGTAACTTCCTCAAAATTTGTAACAGCTTCTTTCTTAATTAAATTGATTTCCATCAAAAATTTTATCCCTTTAATAAAATTTACCTAGTAAAAATATACACATTTAAGTATAGGAACATATGCACGTATGCCGATATTTCATAAACAAAAAAATTTTTTTGTGCGGTTTAGTCTGAAGTCGGTTTTTAAAATTTTTTTGTATTTCGTACTTTTTAGTCCATTCATTTTTGTCGGGGGCAATATAAAAAAATTATTAAGTTAGGTCTACACGGCACAAATAGATCGTTGCGTGTGAACTCAACTGTTCGGCTTGCACAATCTAAAAGGTTTGGATTTTACCAAATATGTCTCGGTGATGTTCGACCACTTGCTCCTCCGACCTTATCACAATCAAAGTAAAATAATATAACGCGTAGATAAGTATAAATATAATGCGCAATAGCTAATTGAGGTAATTTTCACTCGTCATTTGCACTCAGTTTATTTACACAATTGGACTTGCGCCAGACAATTTAAAAAACTAAATCGTTGCGTATGAACCTACCTTTACGATAAGTATGACACTCTGTCGTAGTATCGTTTAACCGACGATGCAGCGTACGTATTGCGAGAATGATTCTTCTTTTAAAATCCATTCGGAGAAGTATAACACGCCGCCGCGCCATCGAAAACATCTAAGCAGTAGCTAAATAGTTTTTGCATATTTTCGGACGAATTTAAAAAAAAACTTATTTAATATGAAACGAAATTCTCCGGGGGAAATTAAAAGAAATATTTATTGTGAAGTAGATAGCTTACTGTACTATACTCGTCATACACTTTCATTCGATACCCATAACAAGGATGTTGTAAAGAAAAAGTAAGCCGCCATTTTGTGTCGGCCGCCATTTTGGGTTTTGAATGACGCCACATAGCGAAGTGTGTTCTACTTGTCACACCCTTCCATTTGATACCCATTTCGGGGGTCGGGGAGCAAAATTCGACTGCCTTCTTGGAACCGCCATCTTGATTTTTTTACAAAATGATCAGATTGTATTGTCATGCGAACTATACGTATGTGTAAAATTTGCAGTTGATCGGTTATATGGAAGTGGGTCAAAATCAAGTTCAACATTTGTTTACAGTGCACACACATACAAATCAAGGAAATATAAGCTTAATTGTCATTGATAGCGGGGAAATCAAATGTAAACAATAAAATTCTTTGATTCTTCACCCACGTCATGGTATATTTCTTTATTCAATACTAGCACAAATCCGCGTGCGTCGCAACGCCTTTTAATAAAAGAAAATTATGTGTGCATAGTCTGGAATAAGAAAAGAGTATAATGAAACAAAGAACAAATCTGCAAGATATGATTTTGGATATATAAAAAACTTTAGAGTTGACTATAAAAATATGTTACATCGGAAAACTTTTATACTACGTGCACAACAGATACCTAGCCAATTTTATTCAGAATATGTCTTGTGCGCGTAGATTTTGACGTTCTCAGATTATTGGCACCCTGAACTTGCCCCATGGCGAACATGGCTTGAGACGAAGACTGCCAACATTTTAAGACGATACTGATTTGAACCTAAAAAGGGCAGTTCCCGTTTTTGTGTTTCGACGTTTCCTGTCATACCGCCCGCACGGCACTGGTTAACAATCCACTGTAACGCTTGTTTATAAACGATGTTAGATGTTTCACTTGTAAGTATTAAAATGTTTGTGGCATTACTGAATTGAGTCGATTTAGTTGAGTTGATATTTTCGAAATCGTCATAAATGTCGCTCATCAAAATTTCCTCGACTATTACGAACTTTCAAACAACATCCAGCAGCTCACTGTCATCATTCTCATTAATCTTAGAACATTTTCTATATATCCTATGTTGAGGAGAATAGCACTGAATTCTGAGTTTTCCGATTGCGTTCTCATCTTTTGTTTTAAATGACGTTTTCTAATATGCCCCTAAACGAGTGATCATTCAGACATGCATCAATATCATCGGCCCATATATTTGTCCGGACAGCCGGCAACATTTGCCCGGAATCTATGTCAATAAAACAGGTACTGCCCAAAATAATTAGTTTTTACATCTTAAATCTCGCGGTGTTCTGTTAATAGATACTTTATATACCATAGTACACTCATCGCATTCCCAGACAGCCATCATGCAGTCTTGTAAAACTTTAGATTTTTTCCACGCAGGTTTTTAGATTTGTTCCACGCCGGATTTTCCATATGACCTTCTTCGATCGGTATCTTCAGCATAGAATGAGCTGTTCTTCCTGATGTGAGTAAAGTTTCCGATCTCATATTGACCAAATACCCGACCTTTCGAAATGTTTAAAAGCGTGGGACTTTACCTATATTTTTATTTTATTATTACTGCAACTTTTCGCTAGCGCCCCATATATCATATATATTGGTTTGAGCAAAAAAGTTTTCATTCAACATAATTTTTTACATTTAGTCCATTTCTAAACAAAAGCATATTTTTAAGTTTTTTAAACTATATTTTTAGTTTTCTACCTTTCAGTTTATTATATATGTCTTCCGTTATTTTGTGGTGACCGATATTTAAAATGAGGTTACCCAGCTTGTCATATCCTGTCATTTGATACCCATACCGATCGTGATGTAAATAAAAAAAGTAATCCGCCATCTGTATTTGGCCGCCATTTTGTTCCGGCCGCCATTTTGAATTTGGAGTATCACCAAATAGGTAACTATAATATACTTATCATTCCCGTTTATTTGATACCCATGTCGGCGGTCAGCGAGCACAATTGCGAAATTCGGCCGCCATCTTGAAACGGCCATCTTTATTTTTTTCTAAAATGATCAGATTGCATTGTCACTTGAACTGTACATGTGTGCAAAATTTGAAGCTGATCGGTTATATTGCAGTGGGTCAAAAACAATTTTCAAGATCTGTCTACATACATACATACATCCATACGTACATACAGGTAGAGCTAATATATAGTGCATATAAATAGCTTAAAACATGCCCGCCAAAATACTGAATCTTGCAGTGAAATTCCCATCCCAATCGGATTAGCCGTTTCCGAGATTAGCCCGAACAAACAAGGAGACAGACATACAGACACACAGACATACAGACACACAAAAATTTTAAAAATGCGTGATTTCGTTTTAAAATCATGTAAATAACTATTGTTATCCGCACCATGCGGTTTTTTTATATTTGTATTTAAAATGCACGATTTGTTTCTATTGTTTACATGTATGTCTTTTATTCAGGCTTAGATTATAATATTTGTTATAACACAGTTTCTTGTTTGATTTTATATATATAGATATATATATATATTTATTAATATAACTTGATCACTTGAGTTTTAATTATTTCTTCGGTCGGCACTTTTCTAGGAGGAACCTTTATGGCTGACTGTAGAGATGGAGATGCCGGAAATTGGCTAGCTCCGATAAACACGATGGGGGAACGGAACGGAGAACGGTAAGATCACTGAACTTTAAGTTCGGTGATCGATGGAGTGTTCCGACTGATCGTGTTTATTGTGTGGGAGGCTGTTGTGTGACTTTGCGTAAACTTGGTAATTAAGTTTACGCGGTCACTACATACTCCCCCCCCCCAGCGTAGCGTTAACGAAATGTTACCGCTTTAGACGGCTTAGCTTCGTTGTCGCGGTCGCAACCGAAGGCTGGCTTTAGCCTGTCAATGGATATTGACTTGGTTGTGCCGTTCAATTTGACGACGAAGTGTTTTCGTAATCGTTTGATTACTTCATATGGGCCCTCGTATGGAGGTTCGAAAGGTTTTCGAACTCTGTCGACTCGTATGAAAACGTAGTCGGCGTTCTCCAGGGCTTCTGGCACGTAGACATCCTTTTGGACGGGCTGCCGAGGATGTATTGCCTTAATGTTCTGCATGTGAGAACGAAGGCGAGAGAGGAATTCTGATTCTTCAATTGGGTTCTCATCCGTTGGGATAGAAATCGAATTGGGAAGCCTCAGATTCTGACCGTATACGAGCTCGGCTGGTGAGCATTGTAAGTCGGTCTTAATTGCCGTGCGTATGCCTAACATGACAAAGGGCAAGTCTTCACTCCAATGAGTAGTGTTGTCCCTTGCCATTAAGGCTGCTTTTAGTTGCCTGTGGAACCGTTCAACCATCCCGTTTGCTTGCGGGTGGTAGGCGGTGGTCCGGATTCGATGAGTGCCGAGTAATTTGGCAACTTCATTGAATAGTTTCGATTCGAACTGCGTACCTTGATCGGTTGTGATCTCGAGTGGTACGCCGAATCGTGGGACAAATTCAGTGACGAATTTCTTTGCCACTGTTGAAGCTGAGATATCCCGAATTGGGTATGCTTCAGGCCATCGCGTGAATCTATCGACTATCGTTAAGATATAAGAGTATCCACTAGATGGTGGTAGTGGTCCCACTATATCCATATGGATATGGTCAAATCTATTATTTGGAAGTTTCAAAGCTTCCAATTGAGATTTGGTATGTCGTGAAACTTTAGACTTTTGGCAACCTAGGCATGATCGAGACCACTCATTGCAGTCTTTATTGATCGATGGCCAGAAGTATTTCTTGGTAACGGCTCGTCTTGTAGCACGAATACCAGGATGAGAGAAACTATGTTCGGAGTTGAACGCTAGTCTACGTAGGGAAGTGGGTATATAAGGCCTTGGAATGCCTGTACTAGTTTCACACCACACCTGGTGGGCGGTAAATGGTATTGGTGTGAGGACTAATTTTACCCGTGAGCCGTTGCTGGGGTGCTCTTGTAGAGACTTTAATTCTGTGTCACCTTGTTGAGCCTGAGCCAGTGTAGGCAGGTCGAAGGTGACCGAGTCAACGTTGTCGGTTGCTAGTGAGCGCGACAAGTAGTCGGCGACAACGTTTTGTTTACCATACACATGTCTGATGTCTGTGGTAAACTGAGATATTAGACCCAAATGTCTGGTCTGTCGAGGGGATCGTTCGGTCTTTGTGTGAAGGGCGCGAACCAGTGGTTTGTGATCAGTATATACCACGAAATTGCGTCCTTCAACGAAGTAACGGAAGTGTTTGATCGCTGCATAGATTGCGAGAAGTTCGCGATCGAATGCAGAGTACTTCCGTTCTGTTTGTGACAGCTTTTTGGAATAAAAAGCTAGAGGTTGCCACCGATGACCGTTGAATTGTTCCAAAACGCCTCCGATTGCATAATCAGAGGCGTCAGTCGTAAGACTGTATTTTGCATCCTCGATTGGATGGTTCAGCAGAGTTGCTTCAGCCATCAAGGTTTTCACCTTGAGGAATGCCGCCTGACATTCTGCTGGCCAGTCAAAAACTTTATTGGCACGTGAGCGGTTGAGAAGGTCTCTCAAATGCTCGTTTATAGGCACCAACTGTTCAGCCAGTTTTGGGATAAATCGGTGATAAAAATTCACCATTCCCAAAAACTTCTGGATCGATTTGACAGAAGTTGGAGGTGCGAGATCAACGATAGCCTGAACCCGATCGGAGGATGGAAGTATTCCATCCTTTGTGATGCGGTGGCTTAGAAACTTAATCTCTGTTGCACCAAAAACGCATTTCTCTAGCTTAATGGTTAAACCGAAGCTATCGAGGCGTTTAAAGAGCTCTTCGAGGTGAACGATATGCTCATCCTCGGTTTTACTGGTGATAAGTATATCGTCCAAATATACATAAACGAAGTCGAGATCTCTCGTAACTTCATTTATGAACCTTTGAAAGGTTTGGGCTGCATTTCGTAAGCCGAATGGCATACGTGTAAACTCATATAGGCCGAATGGCGTAATGAGTGCAGTCTTATGCACGTCTTCTGGGGCGATTGGTATGTGATGGTATGCACGTACCAAGTCAACCTTCGAAAAAATTGTGCAGCCGTGAAGATTCACGGAGAAATTCTGTATATGCGGGATCGGATATCTATCCGGCACAGTGACAGCATTAAGGCGACGGTAGTCGCCGCATGGCCTCCAATCATGTGAGTCCCGTTTAGGAACTAGATGAAGCGGAGATGCTGCGGGGGACGACGAAGGTCGACAAATCCCCAATTCGACCATATGGTCGAACTCTAACTTTGCCACCTTCAGTTTCTCCGGATGGAGTCTCCGAGCGGTGACAAAAGGTAATTGCCCTTTAGTTACAATGTGGTGTTGCACATTGTGTTTAACCGGAAGGTTAAAATTGGGCGGTTTTGTTAACGAAGCGTACTTCGTTAATAGCTCTTTGTATATGCCAATAACTCGGCATGGAAATGTTTCGGGGTTGTAGTCGACGGTAGCGCACACGTTAATTCGAAATTTCGTGCGCTTGTCGACTAAATGCCGATATTCAAAATCGACGGACAATTTGAACTTCGTTAAGAAGTCCGCCCCGATAATGGCTTTAGTGGTGTCGGCTATAATGAAGTTGTAAACATATCGTCGGCGTAAGCCGAGTTCAAGTTCGAGCAACTTAGTACCGAAAGTTCGGATCAGTGATCCGTTGGCCGCGTACAGAAGGACGTTCGGGCTACCGTTATGGGCCGGGAACGCCTTGGCGGGAACAATTGAAACGTCAGAGCCCGAATCAATCAGAAAGTCCATCCGATTGTTGGTGTCTCTGACGAATAAACGGTATGAGCGGCCGGTTATATGCTCGCTCATGTCGACCCCCTGCCCCTTTAGTTTTTTTTAGGGTGGGTGGGTGGTTTCTTCGCCGACTTGGCCTTACCACCACCGAAACTGCAGGGAGGCTTGCACTGGCGTGCTTCACTACCTTAACGGTAGTGAAAGTAGCACAAGCTACCCCTGGCTTTGTTGGCCCCTTGTGGCCGATTGGCCGAGGGCTGTCGAGGGCCGCCCTGCCGATTGGCAGGTGTTCGGCTTCTCGCATTACGCGGGCTTCTGGCCAGATTGTCTAGCCGGGCCGTCAGTTTATTGATGGCGCTTTGTAGCGACACCAATGTTGGATCGGCGTTGGCCGAAGTTGCGCGGACGGCGGACGCGTATGAGGCGCCTCCGTGTGGAAGCACCTCCCATACTTTGTCCGCCGTTGCAGCTAGACCGGCTAGGGTTTGGTCGGTAGCGGTGGCCAATGTGACCTGGATGGCCTGTGGAAGCCTCCGCTCCCACAGGTTCCGGATCAGGTCGTCATTGACTGCCGACGATCCACCCGCTAGTGCCTTGAGAGCCTGGAGGAACTCCGAAGGTTTCCGGTCTCCAGGCTCTTGCACTGATAGCAACTGCTCGAGTCGGCGTTTCTCCGAAGTGCCGTACTTCTCGAGCAGGTGCTGTTTTATGTCCTCGTATGAGGAGGTGGCAAAATCTATGGTGCTAAGCCGCATTGCCGTTACCGCCTCTTCCGGCAATGCGGCCATAACATTGTATATTTTTAATTTTTCAGACCGGCAGCCCGCCAGCTGAAACATTATTTCAGCCTGGTAAAACCAGGAGGCGGGCTGGTGTACCCAGAACTTCGGAATGTCTAATTTTGACACCGAAGCGGCATCGACTCCCGAAGTTCCGGGCTTAGGTCCCTCCACGTGCGGAACGTCTTGTTCCATTTGATTGCTCTCAGTTCTTGACATTTTGTAAAAAATAAAACTCGAGAAGGAAAAGAAACGAAAAAAAAAAAACGAATCGAAATAAAACGATTGACAAGAAAGCAAAACCAAAAAAAATTGTGGAAAAACTCAAAACACCTGATTTCTTTCTCAGTGCAATAGTAGAAAGTAAGAAAAAAAATATATATATATATGTGTATATATGTACATATACCTATTTGTATAATAATATGAGTAAAATTTTATGCTAAATGTTTGTTTAATGATAGTATATAATACTAGCTGGGACCCGGTGCGCCTACGCTGCACCCATAAGTCAATAGAAAACAATAAAAACCATCCATTGACTTAATATTTTTCGAGATATGAATTTTACACAGATGAAATGCCTCAAAGAACATGGGTCTTGCGTCGGCCACCATGAATCGGTATATTGAGTCTACTACATTGCTTATTGTATTCTACTTATCATACCCTTTCATTTGATACCCATGTTGAGGGGATTGTGAAGAAAGTGGTAATCCGGCCTCTTTAGACGGCCGCCATGGATCTAAAGATATATTTTGTATACTACATTGCTTATTGTATTCTACTTATCATACCCTTTCATTTGATACCCATGTCGAGGTGGTTGTGAAGAAAGTGGTAATTCGGCCTCTTGAGACGGCCGCCATGGATCTAAAGATATATTTTGTATACTACATTGCTTATTGTATTCTACTTATCATACCCTTTCATTTGATACCCATGTTGAGGTGGTTGTGAAGAAAGTGGTAATCCGGCCTCTTGAGACGGCCGCCATGGATCTAAAGATATATTTTGTATACTACATTGCTTATTGTATTCTACTTATCATACCCTTTCATTTGATACCCATGTCGAGGTGGTTGTGAAGAAAGTGGTACCCCGCCCTCTTGAGACGGCCGCCATGGATCTAAAGATATATTTTGTATACTACATTGCTTATTGTATTCTCCTTAACATACCCTTTCATTTGATACCCATGTTGAGGTGGTTGTGAAGAAAGTGGTAATCCGGCCTCTTGAGACGGCCGCCATGGATCTAAAGATATATTTTGTATACTACATTGCTTATTGTATTCTACTTATCATACCCTTTCATTTGATACCCATGTCGAGGTGGTTGTGAAGAAAGTGGTACCCCGCCCTCTTGAGACGGCCGCCATGGATCGAAAGATATATTTTGTATATTACATTGCTTATTATATTCTACTTAACATACCCTTTCATTTGATACCCATGTCGAGGTGGTTGTGAAGAAAGTGGTACACCGCCCTCTTGAGACGGCCGCTATGGATCATTTTAGTTTCAATAGCGTCATGGCCTACCTATTGTTTGACAGCTGCGTAAATTTGAAATTTTCATTAAATGTAATGATTCAATTTAATGACAATTTTACATTTGTCAAACAATAGGTAGGCCATGAAGCTATTGAAACTAAAATGAAGTGAAAATTCCTAAAATTACCATTTTTGTTTGGATTCTGCAGCTGTTTTTTTGGTTAAAGGTATAAAAAATAGCCTACGACCTATTCTCAGACCTACCAATTATACACAAAAAATTTCATGCAAATTGGTCAACCTGTTTCGGAGGAGTACGGTAACAAACACTGTGACACGAGATTTTTATAGATATAGAAGATTATGAATAAAATGCATGCAAAATATGTTCTTAACTTGTATATAGTTATATGTGTAGTGCATGCAAAATATGTTTTTAAATTGTATATAGATAATATATATGTAATAAAGTAAACTTAAATCTTATCAAGAATGAATTTTCGATTATATTTATATTAAAAAAAATAAATGTCAATGAACTAAGCTTAGTACACTAAATGAAATATATCGTGTGTTGATAAAATTCAATTATGCTATTGTGCTTCAATGTAACGAAATAATTTTCTTTTGTTCTTCAAAACTACCGAAAATACGCAAAAAAAAAACTTCATTAAAATCATCAATGATGCAAAAGCAAAAAAAAATCTTTGTAATATATAATAATCCAAAAAAATCTTAAACTATCAATAATGTTAAACTACAAAATTATATGTGAATAATATATTTTTTAGATTGCATGCAATATTTGAAATCAATAAGAAAATGAAATATCTGTATATAGCCTTTGTTGTCGCTGTTGTGATGATGAATAGCTGCTGCAGATCAACTGCACTTTATTTAACCTTCCTTGTAATTGGAGTGTAATTTTTATGTTGTGGTTATGGATCAACTGCACCTTTTTTTTAACAAAAAAACCTTCCTTATAATTGGAGTGTAAATTTTTTACACTTTTAGGTTATTGATCAACTGCACTTCTTTTTATATAATTTAAATTAAAAATTTTTAGAAATTATTATTGCGTGCTACCGTTCGGAGTCACCATTTATTGTTATCCGCACCATGCGGTTTTTTTATATTTGTATTTAAAATGCACGATTTGTTTCTATTGTTTACATGTATGTCTTTTAATTCAGGCTTAGATTATAATATTTGTTATAACACAGTTTCTTGTTTGATTTTATATATATAGATATATATATTTATTAATATAACTTGATCACTTGAGTTTTAATTATTTCTTCGGTCGGCACGTTTCTAGGAGGAACCTTTATGGCTGACTGTAGAGATGGAGATGCCGGAAATTGGCTAGCTCCGATAAACACGATGGGGGAACGGAACGGAGAACGGTAAGATCACTGAACTTTAAGTTCGGTGATCGATGAAGTGTTCCGACTGATCGTGTTTATTGTGTGGGAGGCTGTTGTGTGACTTTGCGTAAACTTGGTAATTAAGTTTACGCGGTCACTACATAACCATATAAAATTAAAAAAACACAATTATTTTGAAATCACAGACAGACACTCCCATTATTATATATAGAGAAAAATAGTTTTTGAGCTGGAAATCAAACTATATGCCATAAAATCGTTATCATCGGTTTTTGTTGTGGAAGCAAATTTAGAGACATATTCACGTCAAAAACTTGTAAAATACCCCGAAGGAAATAAAAAAAAATTTATTATGACGAAAAAAAAACACCGCGAGCCGAAGAATCGAACTCGCAGCCCCACAGAGCCCTCAGATGAGGGTACTTCTCCCTAGCCCTCTGCGCCATGGCAGATACTATCAGTAGCTGACTAATATGTTAATAAATCATTTCAGAAAGAAGAAAAAGAGAAAAAGAAAACAATCTGCACGACCGACCCAAAGTCTAGTAATAACAAGTCTTTCATCTTCAATCAAAATTTTCCCCCCATTAGTTGAGTGCGTGCATATATGATCATCACTGCTGAGCAAAACTCAACGCATACTTCATGAGCTCGGCGAAACAAAGCCAGATTCTCTCTGTTCGATCACGTATGCAGAACAGTAAAGGAAAGACAATTGAATCAGCTGTTTTCTTTCCTAAATCAAAACAAAAGAGCAAATATGCACCAATACATCCCTAGTTTATCCCCATAAAAACTCATAAAAGTTTCCGCTGTTTAGTTGTGTGCAAACGCGTATAAAAATGTTGTATTCTCTCTCTGATAAACTGACATGGTCATTTGAAGAACTTGGGCAAATAGCTGTTCGCCTTTCACTCATTAACCATATAAATATCAAAGACTTGTTAATTTCTAGACTTTTGACCGACCGGGCTCGAACTTGCAACGCCACACGCCGCTGGATCGAGGATCCAACGCGCTACGCATTCTCCCACAGGCCTTCTACCAGTTTAGCAACACTAAAGTAATTTGTTTGGTGGTTATGAAATGTTTAGGTTGAACTAATTTTAACAGTTTTTTATGCCTAACTTCGAACTCCTTTATCAGAAGTTCGAAAAAATTTAACGGGACCACCGTGGGAAACTCCCCCTTCAAAAGAACCAAAAAAAAATACAAAAAAGTTATTGGGTTACAAAGTTATGCGTGAACAGGACTACAAAATACCTACACGTCGAATTGAGTAACCTCCTCTTTTTTTGAAGTCGGTTAAAAAAACCTCTAAAAAAAGCGCAAGCGCAAACAACTCGACCATGCTCCCATCCCCATCATCGTAATCATTTGCCTCCATTTACTTTTGCTCTCTTCAGATAAAATTGACTCAAAGCTCTTGACAGTGCCATAGAAAACAAAGAATTAGCGGGGGCTTTTTTCGTCTGGAGGAAGCTTGAAATGGAGGAAATAGGAAAGCTCTTTTTAGAGAATCGTGAACACTTTCCTTATATGAAATGGAACATCTTTCCTTTTATTTGTCTATGATATAGGTTATAGAAAGTGTTCTGAGATTAATAGCCGTGTTCCTTTTCTACTCTTAAGTACTCCGGAGTAAAACTTAAAAGGAACACAATTTCTTTTTGTTTTGGGTAACGTTTTGAACTTTCCTTTAAATAAAAGCGCGTTCAGTTATTATAAATATAATATGGGTACTTAATACTTACCATTACAAAAATAAAAATTAAAAAACCGCACATTAAAATTCTTGATTCTTTTTATAACACCGAAAACTGTCAGTTCGTCACAATTCAATGAAAATCCATCTATCGGCTTTTTAAGTGAAAAATAATTCACAATAGACTGCAAATGGCGATATTCCCCAAGTGGATGTTAGATGCGTATTTACTCTAGTTATCTACATCTAGTAAGGGCAGGTGTAGTTGGGAGTAAATACAAGGAAAAAAAAGCAAAAAAGGAACACGGCTAATGATGATCATGGCATTGAGCTGCTGGCTGCTTTTTGAAAGTTCGTAATAGATACCATCCCTTTTGATTTCGATGCTATGAATTTCATTCCTCTTAGTGCTGAACACGCAAAGGGTGCACTCTAAATTTAGCAACCAAAAAATGATTGCTTCCATAAAAAATAAATAAATCAATGAGTTTGAGAATACATACTTTTATTGTAGATTGCCATATGCTCCTGCCTAACTGATGACAAATTGATTGCGATACATACAAACAAACAGTGTTAATTTATCTAACAGCAAGTAAAAAATTCTCTGTTTCGGTTGGCATGATGAGAATAACCTGAATTCCACGATTCTATTTAAAGGCCATTTAAAGAAAAAGGAACGGGCGAAATATTTTAGGTAGGTATTTAATATTGATGTTGGGAACAAAAACACCTTGCCGTTATCAACAATGGAACTGTAATTTATTCTGTTCTTATTATATCAGAATATTTATACTGATCGATATATACATTTCTTTTTACTACACCATTAAAGCACTAATTTCCTTCAAAAGAAACCAAATAATCCAATGCTAGTGCTTCTGATGCACGGAGGTCTTTACTCATATTGCTCTGCTATGGTGTAAAATAATTCACAAAAAGACTAAAGTAATGATATTTTCCCCAGACTTGTTTCCCCCTCTTTTATTTACTGAAAAAGATATTGCATAAATCCATTCTCGAAGGTCATGATCCAAGTGTGTAAGATAAAATTAAAAGATTAAATATAGAATATAGAAAATGTTTGAATTAAAATTTTTATATTTTGTGCATTTTCCTATTTTTTTTATTTTAGGGCTATCCACCACCACAAGGGGGATATGCTCCACCACAGCCAGGTTTTGCACCACCTCAGGGCGGTTATGCTCCACCACAAGGAGGATATGCCCCTCCACAGGGCGGATATGCTCCACCACAAGGAGGATATGCACCACAAGGATATCAGCCCGTTCCACAACCATTTGGAGGGGCTGCAGGCCCTATAACTAATCAACCAATGGCAGGAGATGGTAAGTAAGATCGTATTTACCAGTAATGCTAGAATTAGCTGTCAGGTGTTTAATAGTTGTTCAAATCAGATCTATCTATTTTATTTTAATCCTATCTAATTCTGACGAATCAATATATTTATACTGATAAACCACGTAATATAATTTTGTGCATTATTCGGCAGAATTAGTAGCAACTTTTGATATACATATGTATGCTAAAAGTATTTTTCTTTATTATAGTAGGAAGAGTAAACCTTGCATAATGTTCAAAGTTTGCAAGTACCGTTTTTTTTATGTGGCAGTGCTAAACACAGGAATCACCTTTTGTACTACCAGTCCCTCATGTCGTTTGTCACGTCATGGTGTAATACCTAGCAGCAAGTTTAGTACGGGGGAATAGGTTAAGGCAGGGGTTCCCAACTTTTCTGTAGTGCGGGCGCATTCGAGATTGCAAAACAAACTGGCGGGCACAAGTCAGATTTAAAAAAGAAAACAAAATTAAATATTATGTCCTATATTAGCTACTTAGCGAGAAAAACAATAAAAATGCGACCAAATCGTGGGACCTAACCGACAGAGTCACTCCCCATGATCTTATTGGCTTGGTGGATTAGACAAATTTTAGTGTAGCCAATTTAGCGAATTTTTTCATTACATCTAGCAAGATAACTTTTACTTTTTTTATTTTCAAGATTTGTTTTTTTTTTTGGTATTACAGCACTTTGTCGTGGGCACAATTAAATATCTCCGCGGGCACATATGCGCCCACGGGCACGAGGTTGAAAACCCCTGGGTTAAGGGTTATGAGGGTTCGAAGGGGTGTTGAAGAAGATGGCGATGAACCCTTGGATGTTGTAAGAGCTCGGAAATACTGACTGCGAGAGATTATTCCACAGTTGAGTTCTATTTACAAACGAATTCACATCTCGTTGAGTGCGTTCAAGGGGGGTTGAGACGAAAGGGAATGTGACGAGTGGGCTAATCTGGTGCTGCGGGTATATAATTGCCGTGGAGGCAGGAGGGCGTTTAACTCGGAGGAACAGTCACTATGATAGTAGCGATAAAATTTTGTCAGTGCTGCTGCATTCCTACTGTGGCTCACGGGGTCGATGGTGTCATCATTAATTAACTTAAGTGCCCTATTCTGCACCTTATCTAACCATCCCAAGGTGGTTATCGAAGCGGCCGCTCCAAACGAGGGAGTTGTATTTGAGAAGAGGCCGAATGTAGGATTTATAAATAACAGCACGGGCCGATGGCTGTGTAGGGATGGGTCGGCTGTTAGTTCAATGTCACCCACTGTCAAGGATGGTGAAGTGTTAAACTTCTTTTGTGAAATAAGACAGTACTTGGTTTTGGTGGGGTTGAATTCGATACGATTCTTGCTTCCCCACTCTAGAATGAGATTAATGTCGTTATTAATAGAATTGGACATTAGTTCACGATCATCAAGACAGGATCTGGCATGAGTCTGTCTTGTGCTGATGCTGTAAGAGTAACGCAGGGTACCGTCGTCAGCGAAGCTGAGAAGTGGGTTGGAGGGGATTTAAAGTAGGTCATTTATAAAGATAAGAAATAGGGCCGGTGATAAAATTGACCCCTGGGGGTCCCTTCAGAGATCGGGTGGGATTCAGATTTGACGCCATCTAATACTACCTAAATTGAGCGGCCAGCAAGGAAACTGTCAATCCACTTCTGTAAAGTCGATTCCAACAGCTTTGAGTTTAGCTAACAGGGCTGAGTGCCATACTCTATCAAAAGCCTTGGAGATACCCAAAGTAACCAGACTAGATTCACCAGATCCATGCAAACTTCGGCTGAGGTGTTCTGTAAGACAAACTAAAAGATCGCCAGTGGATTTTTTTTGTCGGAAGCCATACTGTCTGTCGTTTATGATTAGGTTGGATTCTATATATCATATAATTTTTTTGTTGATTATCGTCTCCATGGTTTTGAAAAGAATATAAGTAATTGCTATTGGGCGGTAGTTGAAGGGAAGGCTGGAGTCACCTCTTTTCGGTATGGACTGAACATGGGCAAGTAGGGTTTTTCAGTAACAGTAAAACAGCTGTTTTTTGGCCAAAATAGAAAAACAGGGTAATTATCTTGAGAACTCTGTTAATATATTTCATAGTTTTGTTTGTTTCACCACTAACTGCTGCGTCCGTGTTAAAGCAAATTTAAAAATGATTTGGTTGTTACCCGTTCCAGCAATTTTAGCTTTTAGCAAGTATCTAGCAGCAGTTCTAGTCAGCAGAGGATCTATCTAGCAGTAAAGAACGGGTCTTTCCTTCCACCTTTCGACCAATCCTACGAAGTTTTAAGTTCGGTAGAATATCAGCATATTCTGGGGGCAAAACTTTTGAAATACCGAGCTCTTTTTTTGACTCGGGAACATTAAAGGCAATTACATTTTTATCACACTTTTTCCTTTCCGTAGTTTCGGCTATGATGTTTTTAGCTGGCTATGATGAGGACCACAATCGAAATTCACCAACTTGGTTTCAATTCAATCCAATTGTGAGCAGTGCTTTGCCATATTTCCGCTCTGCTGGGATGTTATCAATTCCTGGAGATTTGCTGTTTTTTAAGGATTGTATGGCACTCTGTAATTATTCCAAGGTTAGCATTTGTTTCTCTGGTGTCATCGTTATGGTGCTTTCATCAGGCTCACTATAACGAAAATGAAAACGTTTGCAACGGGCCCCGATTTTGCAAGTCGCTCTTGCCTGCACTTACATATGCACCCGAAACGTGGGTGCTTGGCAAAAAGCATTCAAACCCTTTAGCCGTGTTCGAGAGGAAAATACTTCGGAGGATTGTTGGCCCCGTATGTGTGGAAGGACGATTCCGGAGACTACAATGACGAGATCTACAAGTGCTACCGCAACATAGATGTTGTGAAGAAAATAAAGCTCGGTAGGCTCCGGTGGGCAGGGTCTCTAGCTCGTATGAGTGAAGATGAGCCGTATGTGAGTATGACCTATGGGGTGCGACAGCGAGGGAGACCTAATCTTCGTTGGAACGATAGGTTGCTCAGAGGTTAGGGCTGGCCAAACAGGATGTCATCGGCTCAGAATCGACCGGTGGAGAGGACAGTGACGGGATCCCTGTTATAGAGCCGTCAAAGAAGAAGAAGAGATATCCTTAATAGCAGCCGACTGAGCCAGAGACGTAACCGTCGTTAAGTAAAGATCCGACCTAAGCGGAACTTTGGTACTCTATTATTAGGTTAAGGCGGCGGGATCGCTTATTAGATCTACTCTTTTTGGGTTGAGCCATATTGTAAAGAATGGGTAAATTCAATAATGCATCAGATGGCGCATCAGCATGCATCATGACAATTTAGAGTTAAAAATTCAGCACGGTAGTCTAGGGGTAAAGCGCTTGGCTACCATCCCAGAGGTCCCGGTAGTGAAAAAAATGGGGGTTGCCATTTGAAATTTTAGATTCATCCCCACCCCCTGTTTTGTGTGTAAAAGTGGAGCAACTTTTGCTTGCAACTTTTTTCACAAAAACCTACCCTTCAGGAAATATCGGACCGTTGCCGGAGCTTCGCCGCACCCTGCATATATGACAAAAAGGAATATTACCGTGTTTATAAGCGGAGTTTCCCTCCGGATGGAAATTTCAATCCGGAGTGAAAATTCAGAAGTTGGATTTTCGCTACCGAAGAAAAAGCTAGACTGAAACTCTGCTCCCGGTTTATGATATAAACGCTGACTGGGAGTGAGACATCTGATAGCAGCCTGATTTTTAGTTTTTTTTCGGAAGAAGGAAAACTTAATGAAGTAGAATCGACTTTGTGCTTGTTTTCATTTTAAATTGGAGCTCTGACTCAAACTAGAAAGTATTTTGGATTTTCACTCCCATTGCTTAGAAAACGCATCGGGAGTTTCACCCGGGATTGACCCGGGAGTGAAACTCCGCTTAGGTACGACATCAGTATTTTGTCACATGGGCATGTGGTTAAGTCCAATAGAATTGTGGTTTGGGGTTTTTTACAGTATTACTAAAACATTATATCATTTTTGTAAAGTTATCCTTCATTTTTAGCCGACGATTGATCAAATATGCCTTTTTCTTGAAGAACTGTTATAGTCTATTGATTGTCATATAGAAAGGAACTAAGACGTTCACGGGTTTTTATTGCAGGAATGGTTTAATGGGTCTTTCAAGAAGAAAAAACCGTGGAGTGCTTTTAAATTAGAGGGTGAAAATGGACCCTTTTTGGTTTTGCAATATATCTCGCAAACGAAGCAAAATTTCGATATCCTTTCTATGAAATTTGTTGTAGAGAATTAAATTTCCCATGGAAATAACTTATTTAAAAAAATTTGTAAAAAGTTTGTTATAGAAAAAAATAGACAAATTTCGATGTTTTTTTTTGCTTTTTTGTTTATTTGTCTATATCTTTTTTTTAGGGCAGAGAAAGGTATACGTATTGCTTTATGAAAAAATAGTAGACAAAATTTCCTTAAAAAAGCAGGATCGACAAATTTGTTTGGTTAAAAAAAAATTGACCCAAATAAGGCGACTCGAGCATAGATTTTTTTTAATTTTTTCTCTTTAGTCAACTTTTACTCACTTTTTCAACTTATTGAATCTATTACTTATTCTGAGATTGCTCCTATCTGTAAGAGATTTTTCTCAGCAAATCAACACGCTTTTCTTGCAGCTGGTTCCACTGCTACTAATATACTTGAGCTCTCTTCTCACACTGTTTGGGCTTCGTCACTGGTTGCCAAACCGATTTCGTTTATACTGACTTTAGTAAGGCCTTTGACAAGCTCTCTCACTCGATTACAGCTCTCAAACTAAAAAAATTAGGCTTTCTGCTTACTCTTGTGGCATGGTTCCAATCGTACTTAACCGACAGAATCTATTAAGTTCTATTTCATGGATCCAAATCCAGAAACATTGAAGCGTCTCGCAAGGTAGTCATCCAGGTCCTCTTCTTTTTATCTTATCTATCGATGACATTGTATGTGCCTGAAGTTCCGAACGTTCGATCGAACGGTTTTAGAAAAAAACAATTTAACTTTTGAAACTGATGGTTGGACTCTAAAAAACAAGTAAATAATTGTTTTTTGATACGGGGAAGTCAGTGGAGGTCTTGAAAAATATCACCCCTAAATTATTAATCACGAATTATAAACCTACCCCTAACTCACCCCCTAGAAATGAGTATTTTGTGGGGAAAAATAGTTAGGGGCTTTAGACCCCGCTGAAAATTTGTACACTTGTTAGGGGCTTCAGACCCTGCTGCATTTCTGCACACTTATTAAGGGTGGTATTAAGAACTACCACAAAAAATTTCAAGTTCATAACATCAAATTTCAAGTTCATAACATCCCCGGGTGACATCCTTAAACCACCCCCTAGAAATGATTATTTTGAGACAAATAGTTAGAGGCTTTAGACCCCGCTGCATTTTTGCACACTTATTAAGGGTGGTATTAGGAACTACCACAAAAAATTTCAAGTTCATAACATCCCCGGGTGACACCCTTAAGCCACCCCCTAGAAATGATTATTTTGAGACAAATAGTTAGAGGCTTTAGACCCAGCTGCATTTTTGCACACTTATTAAGGGTGGTATTAGGAACTACCACAAAAAATTTCAAGGTCATAACATCCCCGGGTGACACCCTTAAGCCACCTCCTAGAAATGATTATTTTGAGACAAATAGTTAGAGGCTTTAGACCCCGCTGCATTTCTGCACACTTATTAAGGGTGGTATTAGGATTTACCATAAAAAATTTCAAGTTCATAACATCCCCGGGTAACACCCTTAAACCACTCCCTACAAATGATTATTTTGAGAAAAATAAGGTAAATGTGTCATCTTACTAAAGCACTGTAATATCCTTATTTACGCCGATGACATCAAACTGTGCCGTTTCATAAAGACTACCGAGGATTGCAAACTTCTGCAAGCAGCCCTTAACACCTTCTATTCTTGGTGTTCTAATAACAACCTGGTTCTTAATATTAGCAAGTGCGAGGTCAAGAAGTTTTGTAGAAAACGTGGTCCGATAACTTATGACTATAGTTTTCTTTACAACATAATCTCTCGCGTAAACTCTGTAACTGATCTTGAGCTTAGATTTGATTATAAGCTGGATTTTTCCACTCACATCAATTATATCTCTTCCAAGGGCAGTTTAGTCCTGGGATTTATAAACAGATGGTGTAAGGGATTCAACAATTCCCTCATCACTAAGCACTTGTTCATATCTTTAGTCAGGCCCTTACTCGAGTATGCCACCCAGGTATGGTTTCCTCACTACTCCTCCCAAATTGGAAGAGTCAAATCGGCTCAAAGGAAGTTTGTCCGATTTTCACTCAGCCGCCTCCCTTGGGATAACCCTCTTATCTTATTCTTCTGTCTTACGAGAACAGCCTTAAATTAATAAACTTAAGCTCTCCATAAGCGTCGAGAGGTTGCTGACGTTATTTTCGTTCACTGGCTACTGAATGGTAAGGTAGACTCAGGTTTCTTGCGTAGCTGTGCGTCGTCTAGAGCGAATGATTATAACCTGTGGGGTGAACCTCTGTTACACATTAATTCCTCTAATACGAATTACGGCAAGTACGAACCTGTTAATCGCATGTTTATTAATGGCAATAAAAATATCAGTGTTTTTAGCATGCCAGCAAGTGAAGTTGCTCTTAAAAATCTCTTTTTGATGTGGCGTGACTCCTTCTTTTCTCTTGCATGCTTTTTTATCATCTCCCTCCCCCCTAACTCACGTGAGATTGGGGGGGGGTGTGTTGGGAGCAAGATTTTGTTTTAGATAACTGATAATTCGGGCTCCTTGCCCTCCTCTATACCACTGGCTATTCGACGAGTCGCGCGTTTGGCTAGCCGTTTCAGGCTAAACTATCGAGTAAATTTTTGTGTAGGATTTACCCATATCTTAATGCAGGGGTTCCCAACCTTGTGCCCGCGGGCGCATATTTGCCCACGAAGATATTTAATTGTGCCCGCGACAAAGTGCTAAAATACGGAAAAAAACAAATCTTAAAAATAAAAAAAAATTTAAAAGTTACTTTAATTTTAAAAATCTTGCTAGATGTAGTGAGAAATTCGGTAAATTGGCTACACTAACATCTGTCTAATCCACCACGCGAATTAGACCTTTAGACCCTAACTTTGTCGGTTAGGTCCCACGATTTGGTTGCATTTTTATTGTTTTTCTCGCTAAGTAGCTTTGAGTAAAACTGACTTACTTAGTACGAAAAGCAATAAAATCGCGGCCAAACCGCCATCCAATATGAAAGAAGCCTTACAATCATGTCTTTCCCGGCATCTTTATTGTATTATTATACCTATATATATTATATATATATATATATATATATATATATATATATATATATATATATATATATATATATTATTATATATATAATATTAGTTGTCACAGCGAGCGGTCGTTGTAAACTCTTACTGTTATCATCAGGTCCTACCAATGTGTTGTGTTGTTTTTAAATCCGACTTGTGCCCGCCAGTTTGTTTTGCAATGTGCAGGTTCCTCCTCCAGCCATCGGCCCGTGCTGTTATTTATAAATCCTACATTCGGCCTCTTCTCGAATATAACTCCCTCGTTTGGGGCGGTGCTCCAATAACCACCTTAGCATGGTTAGATAAGGTCCAAAAAAGGGCCCTTAAGTTAATTAATGACGATACCGCTTGCTCCACCATCGACCCCCTGAGCCACCGTAGGAATGTAGCAGCACTGACAAAATTTTATCGCTACTATCATAGTGACTGTTCCTCCGAGTTAAACGCTCTCCTGCCTCCACGGCAATCCTATACCCGCAACACCAGATTAGCCCACTCGTCTCATTCCCTTCACCTGCAACTACCCCTTTCACGCACTCAACAAGATATGAATTCGTTCGTTAATAGAACAACTCGACTGTGGAATAACCTCTCGCAGTCAGTATTTCCGAGCTCCTACAACATCCAAGAGTTCAAACGCAGGGTTCATCACCACCTTCTTCAATACCCCCCCGTTCCTTTTAACCCTTAACCTATACCCCCCTCCCCTCCCCGTACTAAGCTTACTGCTAGACATTGCACCATGACGTGACAAATGACATGACGGACTAGTAGTACAAAGGGTGACTCCTGAGCTTAGCACTGTCACATAAAAAAAAAAAAAAAAAAAAAAATCTCGAATGCGCCCGCACCACAGAAAGGTTGGGAACCCCTGTCTTAATGCCCCAATTTACACACAGTTCGCCGGCAGGCCTGAAAGTTTTCGCTTTGAGGTCAAGTATTACCATACACTCACCGGCCGCCAACTGTATGGGGCCTGCAGTTCAAGAAAGCTGACAAAAATCGCACTTATCGGGCCTGAAGATCTGCAGCCTTATTATCGTTGTCGAATCATCCAAGTGAGATTTGTCTTAGGCGGTGTCACGTCACTTTGAATGTGGTATTTTAGTTGGCTAGTGACGAGGCTACGAGAAACGTTGTGAAATGAAACACATTTTCATTTGACAATTGAGTTTGACGTATTTAACAGTGCGTTATGAAAAAGGCATAAGAACTCGTAAAAATTAATAAATAAAATTAGGTAATTTGCGCTTTGGTTATTGGATGTTAACTTTGTATAATTTTTTAGGGAATATGCAATCAAAAGAATTGTTTACATTTTTCTGCTTCAATTTTGCCAAAGATAGAACTGTCGATACCTACAAAGGTATGGATAAAATTGTCACTGGACACTTGCACCTACAGTCACCGAAATAATTATAGGTTCACATAAAAAATTTAACGCTTTGCCGATTTAAATTTTTCTGAACCGTTATAAAGAGAGTAGTGCGATTGTATTCCATTCTTCCTTGAATCCCATTTGGAAATACTCTTGCTTTTGATAGTTAGTTGCAGATATATTTCAATATCGTCAAAACGTGCCTTAAAATTTGCGAAATATTTATAGGTTCACTGGAAAATTTTTACAGTTATGTTAAGAGGGGGACGCTGATTTCATTTTTTTTAATGAGAAATACACTGGTAGAGTTTAAAGATTATTTAATAAATAATTTGTAGTTATAATTTCATTATTTTAGATTATTTTTGTAAATATGCCACGTGGAGTTTCTCTAACAGAAGAAGAGAAAGGTAAAATAGCCGCTTAAAAAGATTCCGGCCTTTCAAACAGGAAAATAGCGATAAAATTAAACCGTTCATTGAACGTAGTGAATAATTTCTGCAGGCTAAAAGAAAATTATGGAAAACAAAGAAGAAGTGGACGAAAACCGAAGGTAACTGAACGTGAAAAAAGGCTAATTGTTAAAAAAGCCATCACCGGAAAAAAGTTTGCCTCGGAAATAAGAAGTGAAATGGATTTGTCAGTAACCGTTCGTCGTGTAAAACAAATTTTACATAGTCAGGACCATCTAAAATTTACGAAGCGTCAAAAAAAGGTAGCGCTAACTGAATTTCACAAAGCCAAGCGATTGGAATGGGCCCAAACACATATGGAATTCGGCGAAAGATGGAAAACCGTTATCTTTAGTGACGAAAAGAAATTTAATTTAGATGGTCCTGATGGTGTACAATACTACTGGCACGATTTAAGAAAAGAAAAGGACATCATAATGAATCGTAACTTTAGGGGTGGCTCTGTCATGATTGGTGAGGTTTTCATGGGTGAACCTATAATTATTTCGGTGACTGTAGTGGCAATTAGAATTCGACATTTGTCAATCTAGTCACCAAGTGTCACTTAGATTGAGAATGAGAATGTCAATTGAGGATCGAACTGACACCAGTCACGGCACTAGATAACGAGAATAAAGCTGCTGAACTTCTCTTCACTCCCGTGCCGTGAATTGACGGCAAGAATTCACGCCGTATAAACTCGTAACGGAAAGTAAGGCGCGAGCTAAGCGTGAAAACCACACTCGCGTTCGCGCTTGTTTGCGGGTGTTCATGGCGTGAGGCTGGAGCCGCCTTGAAGCTTTCGTTCAGGCCATGAAAATTTTTGCAATTGAATTAGTCGTTTTCGTTTCAGTTGTTTTCGCCTGTGTGTCTGTAGGGAATCATGATTTCACCTGCGTGGCACGGTCTGTCAGGCGGATATCTGAAGTATCATTCCTCAGTTAGACTGAGTCAAGCTTAGTCGCGCCGGTTGACTTGGTCTGACAGGCCACTGTCTACCGGCCTTCTGTAAGTGAATGAGGGTCTTTAGTGGAGAGACATGTTTTACTTAATTTAACCCAATTTTTACACTGTTTTTAAAAAAAAAAAATTACGTGATATTTGCCTAGACTCCCCCCTCTCCCCCACGTGAGATTTGGTGATATTCGGCTCGACCCCCTCCTCCCCTAAACGCCTCACGTAATTTATGGACGGCCCCTTATTTGTTTATGTATGTATATGTATATGTTTTTATGTTTGCATGCTCCAGCTGAGCCAGTGGTAAATGTTTCTCAGCCCAGCTGAGAAGTGCACCTTCTGTCTTAGAAGGGAACTCTATTACTCTATCATTATTATTTTTCCAATTACCGTTTTGGCCACACATGTCCCACAGCCACAGTCCCCAAATATTATTACAAAATAACGAATGATTAATCTACGAATCAAAAATTATCAAGAGATTATTAAATACAATTTCAATATTTTTTGCTGATTTTATTTTTAGATCATTTAAATAGGTGAACGCTTTTGATAAAAAATTCGAAATCGATAATCCATTATAGTCAGGAAATTGAGGAAATTGTATGTGCAAGAATTATTTTGGTGGTTTGTTTTTGAATATTCTCTTAACATTGTTTTTATATAATAATTATATTTTAGTCTTTTCCATGCTACTCATTTAAAGAACGAAAAACCTGCTAAAAATAAATTAGAAGCCGTAATTTAAGAAAATGGACGTCTTCCGTTTAATTCATTATCAACTCAAACCCATGACCCCCATGTATATATTTATTCACTGATACCATATCTTCGTCTTTTCTTAAGCAATAAAGAAATTGGTCCAATCCGAAACTAACTTCTATCTCATATTTTGCGAAAGAATTGACTACACAAAAAATATTTTCATGTGACAAACAATGTCGAATTTGATAAGAATATAAGTAAATCTCTAGATAAGGTGAAGTCGCTAGCACACATGTTCATATCTATCACTGACTTTGAAGTAATACTTTTCAACATGCTTAAGTATAATCATCACTTGAAATTCGTCTTGGCGCAGTAGGCTGGTGAACTTGCTCTGATATAGTCTGTTTAATTTAACCCAAGCGCAATCATAATACATATAGTTTAAAAGTAGACCAGTAATCATGCTAGAAGGTCAGTTTGATAGCATCCAAAATGTTTCAAGTTCAAGCAATAATAATACGAATTTAATAAAGAGATTTTTAAATTCACTAAGTGATCAGTGCATCAAGCTGAAAAGGATTAATTTTCATGTATCTGATTTAAAGTGGTGCGGCAAAAGAATACGAAAATGCATGCATTTAAATAAATCACCAAAACGTAAAGGCTATGGAAAATTTTTAACCGACGAAGAAAGAAGGTCAGTAATTAAAGATAAATTTATTATTATTTAAAGTAATGAAGATTGACTATATAAATAAATAACAACGGTTAATCAATAGAAACGGTAGACACTTGTTATCACTGATAATAAAACTCGGACAATAACCCGTTGCATATTATCTAAAAGGTAAATCTTAATTGCTTTTTTAAACAGTGTTTTGTTTTTATTAAAGCAAGATATCAAGTTAAAAGACCTAGTTACAATACTTGATTATTGATATGAATGACTTTAACAATCACTGATTTACTGTTTAGAGTGACATTAATTTCCGTGATAACAGTGTGACAAGATTTTGACAAAACTTACGATTGTACTCTTAAACTTAAGGCAGCTTAAGATATTTTGACTCTTCATATTTTAAACCTTGAACGGAGTTTTACTAGAGCAAAATTAGTTATAATGAACATGTATAGGAACAGGTTTTTATTCTTCATTTGTTTTCTATTGTACTCCCTTTTTTGAAGTACATGTACTAAAATATACAGTTGGTCAAGCCAATTTGTCAAAATATATTTTGTTTCTTTACTGGTTTTGATTGATTGTCACTGGAGGCATGTGAGTTCCTTACGGAATCCTGCCGACATTCTATGATTGGTGAAGCGCCCAAGCAACTCAGCAATTGCAGGATATGGATCTACGGCCCCATATTTTTACACGGAAGCGAATTGTTATGCCGACCACTATACCTCAGTAACGAAACCTCATCCATCGATCCAATGGCGCTACATCCCAAATCGAGCCGTGCCCTCCTCTAGTGCATTTCTTCAAGTTTGACGGTCCCTTGCAACATGTCTCCAGTTCCGGATGTTGAGGACTGCTTCTGCGTCAGCAGAGTCTATCCATCTCCTCCTGGGTGTACCTACTGGCCTACTTCTCGAATTTTCTGAGGCTATAAGTCGCTTTTGGATACGATTGTCCTCCATCCTGTCTCAGTCTGTTAATTTTTATTAAAGTTGAAAGTTGTGGGTCGTCAAAAATTTCATACAACTCTATGTTGTATCTTCTTCGCCATATTCCATCCTCTCTGGTTGAGCTAGAGGTGGATAACTATCATTTACCACATATTTCGTCTGCAAATCAAGATTATATGCCAAATTTATGGGGTTTGGGTAAATCAGCAACTACCCTCCGTTGGAAAGAATTGCTCATCCACGGTAATATAAGCTCCCGGCTTGCCTCAATTTCGACTGTTTTCAATAAATTTGTCTCAAACTGCCGAGACTAAAGCGAATTTTTCTGAATCTCAGTAAAATCACCTCTAATCATAGTGCTGGAGAAAAATGATGGTCCCCACTTGTTGGTCCATGAATATGAAGCCTCAAAGTATTTCCTTGGTACGCCTAACGGGCGTACAATATTTCAAGAAACGCCTTCGATTTTGCTTGCATAATTGTCTAGTTTTCTCCAAAACTCGAGAGGCTTCTAACTCTATACAAACTCGTACACGTTCCAAAATATGGTTATCAATCAGTAAAGGAAGGCACTACTACCACTACTACTACTAATCTACCAGACACATTTCCATTTTCAATTCTTTTCCAAATGTAATAAGAAACGTCATTGTTATAGAATACGTCAAAACTTTCAATAGACTATCAATAGTTATCGATATTTAGGTGAAAAATATCGGTTACTGTCGATGGTGTCGACTATCGATAGTTATCCACCTCTAGATTGGGCCTATTATGCATCTGAGAATTTTTCTCTCAAACCTGTTGGCTCGTTCCTCTACGTATACCGGGTCATAGTCCAAGTCCCGCTACCATCACACAGTACTGGTCGTATTACTGGTTTTGTAGAATGAGAGTTTCGTTTTCCTATGCTGGAGTCTTCCTTATCACCCATTCATCCTTCTCCTTGTCTAAATCCTTGTCGTACGTCGGACTCTTCTGTTATAACATTTTGGATCCTTACTTTCGCCAGTGAGCTATTTGTTGCGCATTTGACCAGTAGTACCAGCTTTGAGGGGACCCCTAATTCCGATAAGATCTCATATAGCCTCTCTATGATTATCGAGTCATATGCCTGTTGATAGTTGACAAATATCTGGTATATATCTACATTCCTTTCCCAGGTTTTTTTTTTTCAGAATTTGCCTTAAGGTCAGCAGTAGGTCCGATGTTGACCTGTTTGTCCTAAAACCAGCTTGATATTCTCCTATAAGGCTTTCCCCTATAGGTTCTAGTTTTTGTTTCACAAGGATTCTTAAGGTTTTGTAGCTGGTGCTGAGGAGTGAGATGCCTCTCTGTAGTTTTTGCAGTTTAATTTATCTCCTTTCTTGTATATTGGACATATAATCGCTTTCTTCCGGTCATCTGGTAGAACTTCTTCCTCCCAGATGATACTCATATGAGTTCGTGTAAGTTCCTTAAGAGAGCTCAGCTGAGATTTCATCGTGCCTGGGGAGTTGTTGCTTTTTTGCCTTTCCACAGCTTCCCGTACCTCATCCAGTGTTGATCGTTCTATTGGAATACTTTCTAGAGGGATTACCATTGCCTCCGTCTGTGAGTCTTCGATTATTCTTTGTTTGTTTTTCTTTTTAGCTTAAAGTCTTTCATCCTTGTTCTTGTGGGCCTTGCGAAGTACTCCTGGTGGCTCTGGTTTCATTCTTCTATTGCAGCTCTACAATCCTGATCAAACCAGTCAATTCTAGTCTGTCTGGGGGCCCAGCCTAGAGTCTCTTCTGCTGCATCCTTTACGCTGTTTTTCTGGTTTTCCTATTTGTTGTTGATGTCGGGCTCTTCTCCTACTCCTTCTCTCAGGTTTTGTACGATAGCATTCTGATAGGCATCTCTTCTTTCTCCAAGTTTTGGCTTGTCTATATCGTACCTTACTTGTGTTTACCCTCTGTGAGTTTTAGTCGTTATCCGGGCCCTAAATTTCACTTTGACGAGATAGTGGTCCGAGCCACAGCATGCTCCTGTCAAAGTTCTCACATCCAGTATACTCATGGCCCCTCTTCTCTCAATTAGGACGTGGTCTATTTGATTATTTGTTACCCTGTCTGGTGACTGCCACGTCATCTTTTGAATATTAGCTTTGTGTAGGCTGTGCTTTCCTATGACTCCTAGGAATTCCTCTTCTTTTCAGAGAATTTGTGGCGGGTGGGTTTTTACGGTAAAAGGTTCTCAGCCTACCGCGCTCAACCCCCAACCTGGGGGACCAGTCCGGTCATTGTTTCGTTTTGAGGCATGAAACACTCGCCTTTCACCCTCCTCCGTCAGTTACTCTTGTATATACGAGAGCATCCAGGGGTCACCCGATGTAAAGTCAACATCTTCGTAGAGGTGGGGGTACAATTCGGTAGCATATTGTGAAGATCTTAGATTGCAGATAGCGTTTCTCAGGACTTGTCTCTTTGGTGTACCGGCAAAGGTCCCTGAGGCGGTTACTACGATTTGACTTAGACATCCTAAGCGATAATATTAAAGTGCAGTTTTTGTCGGGCAGGATCAGATTCAATGATGAAGTTAGACACACTAGACTTACGAAATGGCTAAAGAAACAAACATCGCACCGAGTATGCAAAGAACAAACTCGTCAACAGATGTTGTGTTGCGTATTTCGTGTATTATATTGAGATATATACAGAATTTATTCTCACGAGTAATAGCAGAAAGTCCACCCTGCAGAGCCTCTTTCCACGGAAAAGCACTTTTTTGTGCCGATCGATCGGTACGATACTTTTACGCCTCGACTTAAATACGACGGAAATGAAGTTGTGGGGAGAATAGTGGCTGACTTGTATTTGTTAGGTCTCTGGACGGTAGTTTGTTCCGCAAGGGAGGGAGGGTTTTGTTAGGGACATTTTACTGTTGAATTCAGTTTGTACAGAAAGATTCAGGGACACGTGTGCATTAAATATGGTATATTTGTCAAATTATATATTAAAAAACATTTTAATCCCGTTCACGGGTCTGTAATTATCATATTAATCGCACATATATTTTTTTATTTACAGGTGGCTGGATGACTATTCCAACCGGAATTCCGAATTGTCCGCCCGGATTGGAATACCTTACGACTATCGACCAACTATTAGTTAAACAAAAAGTGGAACTTTTGGAAGCCTTTACTGGATTTGAAACAAATAACAAATATACAATTAAAAATAGTTTAGGTCAAAAAGTTTACTATGCTGTTGAGGAAACTGATTGCTGCACACGTAATTGTTGCGGCCCAATGCGTCCATTTGATATGAAAATTCTTGATAACTATAGAAATGAAGTTATCCACTTGAATCGTCCATTAAAATGTCAAAGTTGCTGGTTTCCATGCTGCCTTCAAACTATGGAAGTATCTTCGCCACCCGGCACAGTTTGTGGAACAATTGAACAAGAGTGGTCACTATGTAGTCCATCATACAAAATATTGAATCATATTGGTGACGTGATCCTTCGTATTGAAGGTCCAATGTGTACTTGGAGTATTTGTGGAGATGTTGAATTTAAGGTAAAATTAATTTAAATTGAGTTATTTTTCTTTTCTTGTATTTCTAGATTGCAAGGTGCGTTTACCATAATTTAGTTTAGTTTAATTTAATAGTGATTTGGGGTGCACGTTTTTTCGAAAAAATACAAGTTAGTTTAGTTCGAAGCTTTTATTCTATTTTAACTATGCGAAGTTGTGTGGGCTTGTTTTGTTAGAATTAAAAGCAGTGGGTGTGTAAGTACGCGCATGAGAAGTTATACTTCTTTGGCGTGATTTTAAGACTAATTTTAATTTGCATACCAACAATTTATTGGATTCGTTATATTTTCATGCGCTAGAAGGTGGAAGATTCATGATGCCGACACTTTCCAGCCTGTCGGTTATACCGGATTCTAATCCTAGCTGAAATCACCTACTAGTAGACGCATTAGGTCTAACTACAATGGTCTTAAGACGGGCTTAAGATGCCTCATCAAATTCTCTAAGACTGGCTAAGCGTAATGGATGTTAAGCCTTATATGCGTCGCCAGCTGTATCAGCTTTTATTTACCTGATAATAATGCTGGTATTTCTAACCCTTACTCTCTTCCTTTTGGTTTCTTTCCGCCTTAGCTACCGATTGATTATATTTAGTTTCTTCTCCACCTTATTCCATAGATCACACAATCGCACAATTATAGTCTATGACGTTCATTACTCTTAGCCGTGCCTTTAGCTGTCGGTTACAGCGCAACAGTTTGCTCGGCTAATCTCTGACATTCCAAAAGGACATGGAACGCCGGGCATTGCGTGGACTCAACTTGTCCTAACCGATGGAGGTTTGCCCCGGTAACTCACCTCTCCATGCTCTCTCGTGACCCATTCTTCCACGTTTGTTATGAGCCTGTGGGCTCAGCGACCGTGGGTAAACTCATTCTACTTCGTTTGACACTACTGAAATAAACGTCACTTCTAAATTATGCTCACTTCTCTAGCTTTTTTTCTAGTGGTTACTCAATTGAACTTGGGGTTGGGGTGACTGAAATATAATTCGAAGAGTTTCAGGCAAATACAACATCAATGGTGGTGCCGTGTCATGTTTTTAAAATCAATCGATCATTATTCCTGGTTAGATTTACATGACTTGGAGAAAGTTAATAGGTGGACCCGAATGTTCGCCTCTGCTAAGAAATTCTCCGCAGTCTTTTTTGTATGGCTATAGTACTTGTTTCAAAATTAGATTTTTAATTTGGAGTGATGTATACTGTTATCACAGCCTGTAAATTCAGGCTGTTTCACAGAGCTAACCTCTCAACCGTTCAAAATTGAGGTTATCCAAGGCTCCATTCCACGCGGGAATCCACACTACGAATCTTCTTATGCCCACAAAATACCCAAATTCTCGCTTAGCTGAAGACTCGGACATGGAATTTATTTCGGTAGCCTAGGGAGTAAGGCGCCTGGCTACTATCCCAGAGGTCCCGGGTTCGAATCCCGGCCAGCCCCACGGTCCTTCGCCTTTTCCACTTTCCCACCCACATAACTTTCCTTCTTTCTTCTTCCCTCTTTACATTCCTGATCCCTCCTGTCATAGCCTTCCTTAGCCCTTCCCCGCTCCACCCAAAAAAAAAGCGCATGTCATCGGTTGGTTGATGAGATTCAACTCGTTTCAGGAGGCATAACACTCCAGCGAGTTGTTTCTCGATGCCCCGATGTCAAAGTCGCGACAGTAATGGTTGGAAGTAGGTGGACTAAAAATATCGCGGGTAGGTTTGTGACAGTTCCTTTCTTTATCGACTAGAGCTGCTGTTCGACATTGCACTCTATATGAAGAAAATAGATTGTCGACACAGTATAAAGGGCGTTTCCTGTGACTCTAGTCTTTCACATAAAAAAAAAAAAAAAAAAATTTCTCTTCATAGCCTCGTCATAAAAATCGCCTCACCCATCGGCATCGAGAACCGGCATCGGCTACGAATTTCCATATATCCATTATAATGATAATCCCAGGCGCATGAAGAATGGGAGTTGAAATACTTGCCCTCCATTGTTTGCGCCCCTTCGCCCATATCCTCCGTGCTGCGCCTTCTCGGATTCCTGTGTTGCGAATTCCTCAAAATTTACCCTCAGAATATTTTCAAAACATGCCTAAAGAAGTATAACTTCAAAAAGCTTTACAGATTGTACAAAGTGTAAATATTTTTAAAAACGCAGAAAACTGTTATAGACTCCGGAAACAGTTGCCCTCCAGCGGACTCTGTTTTGCGCGACAGCTCTCAGCTCCGACCAGGATCTCCCAGCTGTTGCGGGCTCTGCTAGTAGGGTTCCCCTCCTTGTTGTTCTAGGTCTTCCGACTCGACGGGATTGGGCTAGATTTTCGTTTTCGCGTCGCAAGGGATGGCCAACCCAATTCCATTTCCTTCGCCTGATTTGGTCGTCTATCCTTTCTTGGCCAGCAGGCCGCCATAGTTCTTCGTTTGAAATTCTATCCTGCCAGCGGATTTTTAGGATACGACGCAGGCATCTGTTGATGAAGACTTGTAGGCGCCTTGTGATGAATTGGGTGATTTTCCATGTTTCGCAACCGTACAAAATAACTGCCTTAACGTTGGAGTTGAACAGCCGCAATTTGGTGTTAGTTGAGATCTCCGTTGATCTCTATATGCGGAACAGGCATGCATATGCGCCTCGTGGTTTATTTATTCTGGAACTGACATCTTCTTCTGCACCGCCATTTTCGGTAATAATACTACCGTGGTAGCAGAATTTATCGACCAGTTCCACGTCACGGTTATTCAGCGCTGTCCGTTCAAAGGTGTTTGCATTTATCCGCATTTCTTTAGTTTTAGTCGGATTTAGTCTTAAGCCTGCTGGACTACTTTCTGTTGCCATTTTGTTGAGCATGTTTTTGAGGTCCTGGTGTCTGTAGGCCAGCAAACAGATATCATCTGCGTAGTCAAGATCCTTAAGGTGGTCTAGCAAACCCCATTTTAGGCCGCCTGTTCTACTATCTAGAGCGCCGACAAGGATATCATTTATTACTATAAGAAATAGTAAAGGCTAAAGTAGGCAACCTTGTCGTACTCCTGAGCTCACCTCAAAGCTGTCGGATAATTTTCTATTATGGAGAACGCCGCATTTGGAATTGTTATATAGGGCTTTTATCAATTCTATTTATTATTTTATCAGGCAGTCCACATCGCCGTAGTGTGCCTGCCATATAAAGCTCCTATTAACCGAGTCGAACGCTTTTTCATAATCCACGAAAGCAAGGTAAAGGGGGGATCGGAATTCACTAGACTGCTTCACTATTATTCTCAAGGTGTTAATATGATTAATACATGAGCGGTCCTTCCTGAATCCGGCCTGCTGCCTTCTAAGCGTTCGATCTACTGCCTCTCTTATCCTTGATAATATAATATGGGACAAGATTTTACCTTTTTTTTGGTATTTTGACTATTATACCGTCTGTCCAACCCCCCGGAAAGGTACAGGTGTTCCCTGCCTTTTCTAGGATTGGCTGTAGCGCAACTTCTATGAGGCTTGAATCCGCTTTGGAAGTTTGGTAATGTTGCTAACTTCATTTCCATTCCAGTTGTATCTTGTTGGGGTATTATTTGTCATTGGTTGAACTCGATCAATGTACTTGTACCACGCGTTTGGCTCCCCGATTGATAATTTAGTAGTGATTAACGAATGGGGTATGCCTTCTTCTATGTGCATCGATCCCGTATTATCCTTCTTGGGTTACCAAAAATTTATGTCAGTTAATCAATCACTCGACTACCTCCACGCTTGACGTGGGGTACAACCAAACAAATTTAGAAAACGAATCTACTGCTAGTAACTAAGTCGAGGAATATAGCAGCAGCCATACCCAAGGGGGCAACAAGGGCTTAACATTAACTGGAGACATGCTGCAACGGACTATCAAAGATGCAGAAATGTCCTAGACGAAGCCAAGGCTAGAATTGAGCTGTAGCGCCATTAAATGGATGGAGTCTTTAGGAATAAAGTAGGGTTTCCTGATGAAGACTTTAGCAGCTGAGAATGTCCTACCTGTGAGTAGATTTAATGATCTCCTCTTCCATTCATGTGAGAATGACAATTAACTGCTCCTCTGGAGTATTAAATACAAAGTCATGTTTAAGGTAAAAATCTTCATGAGCGGAGGTCTTTAATATCTTTCTTCTAGCTCGTAAATATTGGTCTTCCTTCTGCGCTAGTTTAATTAGGTAAGTTAATATATCGACAATTGGTATTGCAATTCTGCTCAACGCATTTACATGCGTCTTTTTAGTACCTGAACGATAGTCAATCTGGTAATTAAATTCACATAGCCCATTTAGCCACTCTCAATCGAACATCTCCTTTTTCATTGTCGTTTCAAAAGCATTGCAGTCGGTGATAATCTTGCTTCCCAGAACGTCAACACTCCACTTCTTTAGGGAGTGTGCTATGGCGAGTACTTCTAGCTCGTAGGCGTGAGAGCGTTGTTCGGCTGGGCTTACGATTCATGTATTGCAATGGATGCAACAGTTGATGGTCATTATTCCGTTGCAAGACAATAGTTCCGAATTCGTCCTTACTAGCCGTCGGCATGAATCTCCATACGCGCCTCTGGTTCAAATAACTTAAACACTGGTGGTTTTACCAATATTTGTTTTAATGCCTTAAATCCATTTTGCTGTTCAGTTTCTATTTTAAATATGACCTTTGTTCGCTGATCGGCTTTGCTGCAACTGCCTAGCCTGCTATAAATCTTCTAAAGTAGGGCGTTAGTCCCAGTAACCTTTGTAAAGATTTCCTATCATTTGGTATTAACCTCAATTGCTACTTTTGTCCTCTCTTCTGATGGTCTTTATTCCTGCTAGACATCGCTAGTATTTTCTTATGAAGAGGGGCGCAGTTTTTTTAGTAGCCCATGGACGCCGAATATCTTATCAGTCTTTTCGTGAAGTTCATCGTCCAACACACACACACCCACCCACCCACACACACATATTCATCAATGCTTTTATCTTTAATCACAACTTTTCCGAAAGTCGCTAACTGTCTGCAGATTGGAGTGACCATTATTGATAGCAACGAAAGAAGTTTTTCAACTCTAAGGCGTTTTAAAGGATTGGCAAAGCAGTGCAACTGGAGAACAGCGGCTGAACGGTCTTACTTTTTTGAGAACTCACAGGGAAATCGACGTAACGGCTAAGGAAGTAATCAAAAAATTTGCCGAAAAATGTAGAAACATAGAACTGAACCAATAGTTAATCAACTGAATTCCTCTAAAACACTTCTTCTGGTCTTATTCCTATTAAAACATAACTACAAGTTGTATCAATTTTGAAAGATAATGTTTAAAGTTCAGGACTCGACTTCTAACTACTATAAAATACTACCCTGAAAATATCTCTTGCTACGCCACTGCTCATTTCCATTAATATTTACTGAGTTGTACATTTATTATTTAATGTCTTTTTGAGATGCACTTTTAAAATGCATACTTTTATAGCAAAAATGCACTTTTTTAAACCAGTCACAAAACTTGTAAGCCCTCTAACGAATCGAACGCAGAAAACCGCGTTAAAATACGTCTTACTGCTTGAAAATCAGAAGTTCAGCAGTTTTTAGTGCTTTATTTCCGCGACTACAAGGAATAAAGCATCGAGAGTGGTAGATTAAACACAAAATATCGCATGTATCTTACCTATACAAAGTCCCTTCATTTTTGAATTGGGATTTTTAATCAACGTTCTTGACAATGCTAAAATCTGCCACTTGGATTTATCTTAGTACTTCAAACAAGGAAAGCAACCTTATAAATCGCAGTTGTGGCCCTTGGAGTTTTTGATCTGAATTATAGGTGCCCACCAATCAATTGGGCTTTTTATCCTAGTACATATTTTCAAGGTGGCCAGTCATCAGCGGAATATTTTAAATAACATGTAGCATCATAGCATGCACGTGTCGCATCTATTTCGCACTGATGGAGTACGATCATAACCTCCTAGCGGTGGCCACTGGTAACTATTATATGAGAGAAGAGAGGCTAATATGATCGGGCTTGTCCCTTCCAAGTAACGTTGGCGTGAGGCTGAAACTCACCCGGAAAAAATGTAAGAGGGGTGTGTCACCGTATTTTAGAGTATTGCAGTTCATTTGCTTTGAAGTCGACTTTTGTAGCCTTACAGTGTACATGCACTGTAAGTGTTATAGTGCAGCTCTGGAGTTGCTTTGGTTTTGTAGCGGGGGGTGTCGAAATGCGACACGAAAGTAGGACAACCTCTAGTGTTTTGTAGTGTTCATCGCTTACAGCGAACGACGCACCCCAAACGTTGAGGTTGTAGAGCTTTTAAAGAAGAAGAAGACATATTTTCAAGCTGACGTAGTTAATTGACGATCATTTGACGATACCGAAAGCAGCCACAGCTTCGGACAACCGACCTGTGCCTGGACAAACGAATTCTGGCTTGGGCAAACGAATCTGTGCCTGGCAAATTTGGACAAACGATCTATGCGGTTGAACTTTTTTTTGCAAAGTTAGGGTGCTTGTTGAAAAAAATTAATGGTCTTGGATGTGAAGTATCACGTTCGTATTTTAACGTGACAACGTCTATTAATTTGAACGTGACAACGTCTGTTATTACGTTTTTTGTGTGCGGGACATTTTCACACGCGCGTCCTATCTTAAACCGATTTAATAGACGTTGTCACGTCAATAAGGTGAATGAATGTATTTTTCCCGTGTAGAGGATAAATTAACGAAAATTTTGAGCCATTAACCACCCCCCAAACATGTATGGGGCGGAGATATGATTTTTTTTTGTGTGCGGGACATTGTGCGGGACATTTTCACACGCGCGTCCTATCTTAAACCGATTTAATAGACGTTGTCACGTCAAAAATTTAAAAACTTGTAACTTATTAACGGTGTCTGGACAAACAAAACTTTTGCTTGGACAAACGATGGACAAACGTATGAAAAAAAAAAATTCCAAAATTCGCATTTCGTGCTGCCAACTTCACAACCCTGAAAAATTTCAATTATTTATTATAATTAATTGGGGGTGGACAAATAAAAATAACTGCTGGACAAACTTGGACAAACGATGTGGTTAAACAATTTTTTTTCTTGGTTTCTTTTTCTTTGTTGGTTGAAAAAATTTGCAAAATTTTTTTTTGCTTATAACTTTTTAACGGTGCCTGGACAAAAAAATTTTGCTAGGACAAACTTGGGCAAACGATGGACAAACGAATGAAAAAAAAAAATTTCTCAAAATTCGTATTTCGTGTTGCCAACTTCACAGACCTGACGAAATTATATTTTTTTCTGTTTCTATTAAATCTATAGATTTATAGGAATTAGCTAAGAGAAAAGTATTCTAACTATAAAACATTATTTTTTTCAGATTGTATCTCTTACTGGTGAACAAATTGGAAAAATTTCAAAGCAATGGTCAGGATTTGCTCGTGAAATGTTTACAGATGCTGATTTCTTTGGAATTACGTTCCCACTAGATTTAGATGTCCGTATGAAAGCTACACTTCTAGGAGCTTGTTTCTTAATTGTAATATCAACTAACTTAATCATTGACTCAAGTTTTAATGTAAATATACTTTCTTTTAAGGATATGATGTTCTTTGAAAAATCTGGCAACAAAGAGTCGGATACCCCTGGAATGTTTTGAGGAAATGTGCTGTGAACTACAACAAAGAAAATAAATTTGAACCGCGTACTTCCTATGTTAATTTTAAAATGCTTCAGCACAAAACTTTACTGCGTTTTATATATTGTTATATTATGTAAAGTTATTTTTTTACATTATGTTTTATAAATTCAGAGAGTTAGTCCGAAATTTAATTTTATTTGCCCTTATACGTTGAAAGAATAGCAAGTAATGATATATCTCAGTAAAATAAGTTGACTTTATCGATATAAGATATAAGTAAGAATATTTTGTATTATGATCATAATTTGTGCAACCTGTTTGAAATTTTGTACTTGTTAAAATAACAACTATCCTAACATTTATAATCAATAGGTAGCTGTCTCAAAATTTCGTAATGGTGTTATAATTTTATATTGTATTTACTATTAATAAACCTACAATCAATATGTTAATGGCAGGCAGCTAAATGAAAATACATAATTGAATCGGCCACGTAAAACGTAAGATCAATTTTAAATCCCCTGGACACAAACTTCAAATACTCGGCATATTTTTGACAGGTTGATAAAGTTACCTTTGAGACACTCTACTCTGCAGGTAGAATATTGTTGGAACATTTGCACCTGATGACATCAAGGTGGACTATGTAAGTCAAGTGGAACAACCTGATTGATTCTAGTTATCTTCAAAAACAACACTTCGGCGAAAACTGTCATTCCAGAGGCTTGGGTTATAATTTCAAATAGTGATAGGGTCTTTTTAGCGTTTTTAAAAAAAAGCTTATACAGAGGCTGTGTCCGTCTGTCTATCTGTCCGTCTGTGACCTTCTTTCATCTCTGAAAGTACTGTCGCTACAGACTTGGGCCATATCTCAAATTGTAGCTCTTTATCAAGGCACCTAAAACTGAGAAAATGGTCTGGAAATTCCAACCGGAAGCATATTTAACGACAAAAAAGAGATTTCTAATAAAGTACACATATCGGTAGCCTAAAGCTAAGGCGCTGGAATCCTATCCCGGGGAACCAAGTTCAATCCTCGGTCGCGTAATTTTTTGAATCTATCACTAAATTATATTACAGTAGAAACTCTTTATAACAAACTTCTCTATAACGAATTTTTCCCTATAGAGAACAATTAATTTGGCCTTGAAATAATATTTTATGAAAAATGAATTTTCTTTATAGCGTACTTTTCTTATAACGAACATATATTTGTGGCAAGTACGGGTTCGTTATAGAGGGGTTTTACTGTATTTATTAATGATACTCAGGAGAACATAGACATTTACTTAATTAAAAGTGCAAAAATATCATCCAGCCAGACAGAAAGAATACCATGAAAAAGCGTAATTAGTGGCTAGTCTCTAGGCACAACATCCCACTAGTTTCTTTTCGTCGCCTATTTCGGCAAAAACGGGCCTAATTCGATCACCGAAGTCAACGTATGTTGCAATAGTATTGGATAGGTGCCGGTGTGTTTTACCGCCTGGTTTCATTCATAATTTCTTTCTTTCGTTTGTCGACAGTACAAATAGAGTTGACCCCTGGGCCCAAGTCATAAAGAAATCGATCACGAAACATATTCGTTCTTTCAGTAACTACCCGAATCTTCTTTGATGGCTCTACAGCCAAATACATGCCTTGGCCTCCATCAACTTCTTCCTCCAGACGTCTCTCTGTTCCGCAGCTTGCCTCCAGTTTCTGATATTGGGGAGTTTTGTTGCATTAGCCTTAACACTCTGTTCCTAACTTGACGGTGGTTTGGCAACTGGTCGTTTGTCATTTAGTAGTAAATACAGGACTTGTTTTGGTATCCTTGAGTCATCCATTCTTTGGACATGCCCGGCCCAAAGTAAACGCGACAGTCATACAATTCATAATTGTTGCGTATTCTCCATGCATTGCCTTCATTAATTGGGCCGTATATTCCTCTGGGAACCTTCATCTATATAAATATAATTGGAGTCTCTGTCTGTGATTTCAAAATAATTGTGTTTTTCTAAGTTCATATGGTTATTTACACGTAATTAAAACAAAATTAAATATTTTTAAAAATTTTTCCGTCTTAATGTCTGTTTGTTTGGCCACGCTAATCTCGGGGACGGCTAATCCAATTGGAATTGGACTTTCACTGGAAAATACAGTATTTTTGCAAGCATGTTTTAGGCTATTTGTATACGCTTTATATTAGCTTCAAACTAGTAAAACCCGTGTCTGTTGCAACGCCCTTTAATAAAAAAAATTATGTGGGTATAGTCCGGGATAAGAAATACCCTTTCTTATCCCGGACTATGCACACAAATTTTTTTTTTTAAATTCGAGGTTGAATACCACCTATCGGAAAAATTTTGTACCACGTGCACAACGGACATATAGCCAATAAATTGAGAATACGTCTCGTGCGGCTAGATTTTGAGGTTCCCAGGTAGTTGGCACCCTGTGCAGGACTTGCTCCATGGCGACTCAACATTTATTTTTCAAAAAAGCTAAGAAAGGTCATGAATTTTGTAAAATTGACGCCCACTGTGAACCCCGTATATTCCTCGGAGAAACTTCATTTCAAATATATCCATCTTGTCTGTGGATTTCTGAGAGATACTCCATGCCTCAAACTGCTACTGTAGGTATGATCGTTTTAAAGGACTGTTTCACTATCTTTATGGGGACGTTTAGGCCCAGCTGTCATTTGCTTGTTTAAAATCGATGAAAAGTTGATACACGTCGATGTTGCATTTCCAGCATTTTCGGAGGACCTGCCTTATTGAAAAAAGTTTGTCCACTGTTGACTTATTTCTCCTGAATCCAGCATGATACTCACTTATTCCGGGCTCTGCACCAGGTTCCAGTCTGGGTTTGATTATATTTGCCGCAAGTTTCAATGCTTCTATACACAACACAGTTGAATTGAATGACCTGCATATCAAAGTGTGGCCTTCTTCTATACTACAATACTCAAATGCTCTTTACTCGAAATTGTTATCCAAAACTAAAATGTTTCCGTATTTCCTATTACATTGTTGTTTCCTCTAGTAGAAATGTCCCCAAAAGAAAAGATAATGAGCACAAGGGGTTTCAATTGTGTCTGTTTCGAGTAGAATTTAGTCAGTTTTGTAATAGAGAATACGATTTTCCCAGTTTCGTTAGAAATTTTCATAATAGAGAATAATGCATCTACTCAGCGCTAGGCAACTGTTAAGAGACACACGAGCTCCCAGCACTATTTACTAAATGGCAGCTTAAATTTTTTACCATGTCGTCTAACCTCGGTCTCTATTCTTCAAAAACCATAAATAACTACCCAAATTGTTTGAGGGCTTCCTTTTCGGCATTTTCACGGATAACTCAAGAACTTAGAAGCAAATACATCGGTAAGGGGTCGCCCATAAATTACGTGAGGCGATTTTTGCGGACCCCCTAATCGCACGTGAGATTTTTAAGATTAAAAATCTAGTATTTAACACTACAACTACTTATTTAAGGGCGTAACGACAAGCTTTATAGATAACTGATAATACGAATACGCCAAGAATTTACGGCACGAATTCATGCCGTATCCAGTCAGACCTGAAAGCAAGGCGCGAACTAAGTGCGAAAACCATACGAACGCGGAGGTCGCCTGCGAGAGAATTTCCCATACATTTAATTTCTCCGCCTGCCCATTGTGTCAGCAAATATGTATGTTGGTCCGTGTATTTTAAAGGTGTTCCAGTCACCTATCTGTTTGTGCCTTTAAAGTTATCGTTTAGGATCATGAACATTTTCGCGCTTGAATTAACAATTTGCTATGCTAAACTGTCGTCTTCGCCTGTGTGTCAGACGGATTCCTGTAGTCCTCATCCCCAGTCAGGCTGAGTATTGTGTGGCCTTCAAGGGGCCGTACCTGCTGGCCTGCCTGCCGACGGCCTCTAAGTGAGGGGTATTTAGTGGAGAAACAGTGAATTCTACTTTATTTTAACCCAGTTTTCTAGCAATTTTACACTGTTTCTTGAGGAGGGAAATTACGTGATATTTGCCGAGAACCCCCTTCTCCCCCACGTGAGATTGGGTGAGATTCGGTAATGGACGAACCCTTAAGGAAAAATCTAGTTCTCTTTCTAATAAATATTTCTCCAAATACACTCGCGCAACCCATATTTTTATAACTTCAAAAGCAAAAAATACAGGAACAACTCGAAACAATTGACTGTCGATGATCTTTAGGATAAAACTTATTGATGCTTATTTCGTAAAAATAAAGTAATATGCCATTGTTTTATTGCAATAGATAGTTCAATTATGGATTTTAAGGCTCCAAGTCTTCTGGTCTAATTGTGATACCTGCAATTGTAGTATTCAACATGAAATTTGCTTACCTGAACCCAGAAAACCCTCTTGATTTCTTTTTGCTGCACCAATAATTTATAATTTATCATTTTTCTTAATTAAACATTGGGGTGAAAAAGTTATAGATGAACGTCCTCTTTTTTGCTGGAGATCTACGTGGAGCTTAACTCCGTGCTAAGTTTCTCTATTACTTGAAATTATTTCATGCCCCTTCTTGCCAGTTCAGGGCAAAGGGTTAATAAAACAAGATTTGATTTATTTAATTTCGTTGCGACTCTCTGATTTTATTATACTCACTTCAGAATTTTTTTTACACAACACAAATATTCTTCCAGTTAACAATATCAATAACCCAATATGGGGCAACGAGAATATTTTGATATAAATATATTTTATAATCAAACCAAAGTCCTTAAGAATATTATACTTTGTTGTAAATTTGTTATTTAATTGTACGAAAATAGTTGTTTTCGGTTTTTTTGGTTATATAATTTTTTTTTATTATTACTATTAAGATGTGCCAAAAAATGTATTTCCTTGTGCACATTAATATTTCGAATATTGTATGTTTCATATAATTCAAGTAACTTAACATTTTCGTTTGTGATAAATGCATCTATCCTCACTTTGAAAATACTAAAATAAGAATATAAGTTTGAAACCCATGAGAGCTTGACGGAAACTTCCACACATACACAAACTTTTATATTTACAAATGTATATACGTTATAAGTTGACACATTAATTAATAATGTTCTTTTTTTTAAATATTTTTTTTTGCTTTTTTGTAGGAGAAGTTAGTTATGTTTGTATCTATTAATGTTGCATTTAAAACAAATATATAATATACATGTGATTTTGTAGTAATTAACTTCTTTTAATTTTTTCACTTTTGTTTCTGCTGGATTTGCTGAAGATATATTGTTGAAATGTATAGCTTGTTGCTTTCTTAATTTGTTAAATAGTTTTTTTAGTTTCTTTGGCGGTAGTACAATATTTATCGTTTACGTTTAAAAACAGAAAAACTATTTTGGGCGAATTTACTTATAAACAGAAAAGTACGATGTACTCGGAAACTCCAGTTTTCAGTTTTTTAGTTCGTATTCTAAAGCTCTGCAATTCGTTACCATATCCTGGGGCCGGTTCGTGTATGTCGAAAACGAAAATCCTTTTTCGTCTCGGGTTCGCGTAAGTCCAAAAAATTGAAAATTTTCGTCTGAAGCCGACGAAACGCTCCTGGGTTATCGAGTTCTTGCATTAGGACGCGAACAATTTTCTTTCGACCTATGCGAACGCTAAAATTTTCGTCGACAAAATTTTTCGACTTCAATTTCTTTTCGTTCGATTATCGTCGTTCGCCATACACGAACCGGCCCCTGGATGTGGTAGGCAGCACTTTTTTTATTTTGTTGTCAATTTCAGTAACCACTTTCTCCGGGTCGATGTGTAGTGGGCATTTAGTACGACCAATCCATTCAATCTATCCTAAGATACGGTATTCCGCAGATTTTAAACTCAGCTGCTTCAAAAGGAGTTTTGAACTCTAGTCGTCGTTATTTCTAATACGTTTCAAGGTAGCTAATACAACATCTCAAGAAGTTATGGTAGATAAATAAGGCTATTGTGAAGTTGGTCGATAGCAATGCGCTGGATCATAGCTGCGGTTATCTTCCAGCTGTTCCAACGCTGGCATAATAGCAGCTTAAATTTCTTTAAAGAGAATTACTCTATAAAATTTTTGCGCCCATCGAGTTTCACACATTGCCAGAACTGTTGGTTGGAAGAAGTTCTTGTATTTGTCTTTTCAGGATGTCTGTACGCTGAGCTGCCGTGTGAAAGAAACTACTGATTGACAGCACTATACCAACTTAACTGCGGACGTCAGCTTGAAAGTGAGTGTGCACTGCAGTGTACGTAAAGAGCTAAGGGTAATTCCTCGCTTACATACAATTGAGCACTATGAAACATTGGCCCCTGGGTTGAAAGTCGAGTCATGTACCGTGACAAGTCCTTTGAGTTAAGAAACTAACGTTTCAGTCGAATTACGACTATCAGCACAGGCGCTTAAACTCAACTTAGCAGTTCCGCACTAGGCACTTGCCGTCGTCGTAATTCGTCCGAAACGCCCCTTTTTTCAACTTAAACGACCTGTCACGCCACACGACTCGACAGGCACAGGGACCATTCCGTTCGTTGCTACTGCCCCAACATAGGCCAACTAAATAGCTTCTTCTTTAAACGACTTGCAATGAGATTAGTCAAGCCACTCCCTGTCATATTAGTAGTCGAAATTAACTCCAAAAATGCTTCTATGACTACATACTTGTGTAATTGGGTTGCTCCGCTGCGTGTTTAGTTGGGCTGTTCCGTGGCGTTATCTGGTGCGAAACTTTAGACAATGGATTGTACACAAATCATTACGTCAAACTAACAAAACCTTTTTAGGAGAGAGAGGCAAAAGGAAAAGGGCAAAGTTTTCGTAACTTTTGAGCAAAAGTTTTTGGAGTGAAAAGTTACACAAATTTACAATAGCTATGCACACACATTAATATCCCGTGTAACGATAATATAGTTGCTCTTAGTGAAGGAATTCCCTTATACGCTGAGAGCATCATAAAAACCCATTTTTTAATGTTATTTGAACTTCCAGAACACCACCTACGCCTATGATTGTTCCATATTTAGTCGAACGGTTTGGATCATTATTCAATCTAAGGCTGGCTGGATTCGAGACAGTAGTGCAGCAAGAATGGCGAAGTTTACGGTGACGCTGATCATATTTCTTCTCGGGTTAATCCGCAGCGGCCGAGTTAACGGTGGCAATCATATTCTTTCTCGCGGCGGCCGAGTTAACATTGATCGGGAAAATATCGTATTAGCTTCTTCCTCCAGGCTCCGCAGCTTGCCTTCAGTTTCTTTTATTAAGCAGTTTACCAGCGTCAGTCAACACTGCCTTCCCACCTTGACCGTGGGGTACCATCCGGTCTTTTGCCATCTGGCAGTAAATACAGGGGCTTTATTCTTTATTACAATATTGTTATATCCGATCCGATAACGAAACAGCTTTCGAGTAAAAATTTGACAATATTGCTACATTTTCAAGTAAAATTGATCCCAATATTTTAATAAAGAATACGGTTTCGTCAGTTTCGTTAAAACTTATGACAATATTGTAATAGAGAATAAGCCCCCAGGGCTTTTTTCCATTCTTTGGACATGACCGGGCCAACGTAAACGCAGTGGCTTATATTGAAAGTTTACACTCTTTTTATTAGTCGTACAATTCGTAACTACTTATCGACTTATCTGTTGATTCGGTCGTAATACCAAATACAAAACTTACAGAAAATCGACAAGCAGAGTCGACTCATTGACTCATACGGCCCCTTGTCTGCATTTATTTGCAGCCCTATATGTTTGGTATCATCCATCCATCTTCTAATTCCGTGAATATTTCTCTAAGGTATGACATTGATTTGGCAGCGCAGTGTACATATAACATCGGTAGGTCCTTCTAACTGTTTCGATTTGTTAAGCGGGATTGCGTTCGCGTCAATGTATACTTTTGCGAACTACTCTTCTAGGCATAAATCAATAGTATGAGTACCAACCCATCGCCCCGCTTTAAGCTTTGCTTTACTGGAAAGGACTCCGTCAATTGTACTTGTATTCTTTCTGCGCACTTTGTATTTTCCATTGTCATCGTTAACTTCACTATCTTTAGGAGGATGTTTCGTTAGGTCCAGCATTGTCGGATACATTTTTCTCTGTCGATGCTGTCATATTATTGTTTGAAGTCGATGAAAATTGGATTCATTTCAATGTATCAATGCGTTTTCGGAAGACCTGGGGCCAGTTCGTGTATGTCGAAAACGAACATTTTTTTTCGTCTCGGGTTCGCGTAGGTCGAAAAATTTGCAAATTTTCGTCTGAAGCCGACGAAAGGCACTCGAAAGGTCTTGGGTTATGGAGTTTTTGCATTAGGACACGAACAATTTTCTTTCGACCTATGCGAACGCTAAAATTTTCGTCGACAAAATTTTTCGACTTCAATTTATTTTCGTAGGATTATTGTCGTTCGCCATACACGAACTGGCTCCTGCTTTACTAGATGGTAAGTAGACTGTTCGATCCTACGTACGTTCCTCACGAGCGTATCCTCACGGAGTAGATTGCTACCATACTAATGAAAATATCCCATAGGGTTACAAAAATATGGGGTACTATGTAAACCTCTACCGTTACGATTTCCCCCCACCACCCAACTGTTTTTTGTTCGTCTATCCAAGACCTATCCTCGGCCGGGCGTTTCGACAATTTCAGCAATTCACCCTGTATAGCTTCCTCGTCTCCTTGTTTGATGTCTCATAGGATGTTTCTGGGGATCTTGATTTTTTAAGGATAGTTTGGCACTTTGTAATTCTTCCGGAGTTGGTACGTGTGTGTCTTTTGTGGCACCAATATGCTGTAGACCAGGTTATGGTAAGTGTCTGGTGCTTTCATTTGCGTTAAGCAGATTTCTAACATATTCCCTTAACTTTTTCTTTACATCTTCGCTGCTTCTTTAGTTCTACATATACCGGAGGAGGGTTTAAAGCGTTTTTTGAAGAAGTTTAATTCCTTGTACGCTTCCCGTGTTTTGTTTTGTGCAAAGTTTTCCTTTTCCCTCAGGATGTACTGGGGCCGGTTCACGTAGCTCGAACGACGACAATCGTTCGAAACCAATTTGAATACGAAAAAATTTGTCTCGAAAAAATCGAGCGTTCACGTAGCTCGAAAGAAAATTTAAGGAAACCACATTACTGAAACATGATTTTCTTTACAAAAACAGCTGTAAAATTATACAATTTATTGGCAACAGCTTAATTAAATTTTTAAAAATAATTTACATATGTAATAACTTATAAAAGTCTACTTTTAAATTGGAAAATTAATCTTAATAATGCAAGTGTTCGATAACATAAGAGCTTTCGAGTCAGCAAACGAAAATTTTCAAATTTTGTCGAGCTACGTGAACGCGAAACGAAAAAAAATGTTCGTTGTCGAGTTACGTGAACCGGCCCCTGGTTGAGGAATTGTCTTCTTCTTCGTAAAAATGTTTTTTGCTGCTCTCGTTTTCTCGTACTTAAATTTCTTGCTCCTCTTCGGCCTCTCTCTATAAATGTTTTTCTATTTTTATTTCTGGTCAATACAAGGATGGTAACGCGTTAGTTGTTTCAATCGACCTTACAAAAAATTTTGTTTGAAGAAGTCGTTTGAAACAACTTACGTGCTACCACCCTTGCCATGTGAGTTAGCTGCCATACATTGCAATACGAATTATTTGGATACGTAGCTGGCGAGAGCCCTTACATTCTTCATCGTACCATTCAGTAGCTCTGTTTGCGCCTTTGTAACCGACAGTTCCTTTCATGGCATCTGTTATTGTCGTCTTCAGTTCTATCCATTTTCCCTAGATTGTATCCGCATTATTTATGTTGGGACCTATCGTTTCTGCTAGCGTTACCTGATATCTCTCCAAAACTGGGGCAGCATGAAGAATTTCATTCGGAGTCATATTGAACAAAATCGTTCACTTTTTGGGCCTGGTCATGGTTGGCGCTTGAAGTGAGAAATGGCGCGGCGACTGTAAAACGGAATAATAGAGTGAGTTTACACGGGTGCATCAAATAATTGATGCTCACTGCATTAAACCGCGTTGATTCCACGGAATGTAATTATTTAGTTCGGTGATTAAAAAGTGAATAAAATTACATTACATTTTCAGATTTTTCCCACTGGCTTCGCTTTATTTTGATTCTTGAAGTTCTTTAAAATATTTCTGCTTCATATTCGATATTCACTAACAATTTGATGCATTGAAATGTTTACACGGCAATTGCATTAAATAGGCTCTGCATCAAATAGTGAACTAAACTAATGAAAGCGAGTGAGTTTACACCGCCGCATAAAATAATTAAATTTAAATTGATGTCCCGGTGAAAACTCACTCATAGTTCTGGAAAAAAACTGATATTTGTTGGAAAAAACTAATTCAGGCGTATCACAGCTGCTGATTGAGGAGATAAAAGTGCGTTTTAACGACTATCAAGCGACTTTTTCAGGTGCTTGGTTTTGGTACGTGACGGAAAAAAGTTAGTCCGGGGAAATTAGCAGACAAAACTCTAAAATGACTCAAAATTGGTGCCCAGGGTCCTTTTGACTTTCTAAGAAAACAATTTCGGAATCCAAAAAACATGGCCGCCCGAGATATCGCGTTTTTCCCGAGTTTTTCTTGTATATCGGTTTCTATAGGTCATACAACCCCGTGCAGGGGGGTCATACAAACTCCAAAATACTCACAATGAAATTCTCTACAACTATAGTTCTAACAAAAAAGTAGACTCGATTAACCCCTTGAAAGTAATTCAAGGTCAAAGTTTTCGAAAATCACTTTGGCCAAAGTTTCACTCAAAAACTTACATTTTCGAAAAAAAAGTTTATCAGTCAATATGAAACGTTATTGCTTACAAAAAGTCGTCAGCTTACAAAAAGTCGTTCAAAGTTATTCAAGGTCAAAGTGTGCAAAAATAACTTTTTGGCCAAAAAATCACTCAAAAACAGATTTTTTCAAAAAATGGCAATAATGTTTGGTATAAGTAGTTGAAAATAATGTTTTGTCTGCAAAATATAGTTTTCGATTATGGGGTTTTAGTTTAATCGAACGGCACTTTGCAGTTTCAGTTCAGGAACAAAAAATGAACATTGCTGGTAATATGTTTGCAAAAAAAGGCGCGGTAACATTTTTGAAAATGTGTGGCCGATGTTATTGCTGAGCAACTTCGGTGGTTTTGTTACCGAATCAACTTTTGGAGATATAGGTCGTTACCTAAAAATTTAAAATTTCCAATCTCAATATCTCGAAAACTAAGCGAATATAAAAAAAAAATTATTTTACATTTTCGTTATATTTTTGGGGTTTTCTTCAAAATCTATCGTCAAGCTGCGACGCCACGGAGATCGTAGACTCCCTACCCCATTCACAACCCCCGAACACGCCCATTGGAATAAGAAAAATATATTTATCTCCCTCCCCCTTGAAATTACTATTGGGGCACTCAAAAATCACCCTAAATAGCTAAAAAAAATTTAGAGGCATTTTACTTTGGAGCCCTAGACTGATTATTGTGTGGCTTTCATCGGGCCGTGCCTGCCGACCTGGCCTGCCGGCGCCCTGTAAGTGAATGGGGATCTTTGGCGGAGAAATAGGTTTTACTTAAATTACCCCAGTTTTCTAAGAATTATACAATGTTTCTTGATGAAAAAAAATTACGTGATATTTGCCGAGACCCCCCACCTCTCTATTTTATTTTAATGAGCTTTTGACGAGAAGTAATTATTTTTTTTTTATTTTATTTACGTAATTTTAGATTATTTTTATTTCAAGTGCTCGAAATGAATAACAAAAATATAAAAATATATTTTTATCGATTTTGGAAGTTATCTATTTCGTTTTTACACGTTTGGATAACTATTACTTGAAATTATGTTTTTATATTGATGTTGCAATCACTCTTGTTATCAATTGTTATTTATAATGGATTCTGAAGAACTGGCTTTAATATCTGCCCCCATACGATACAAAACAGCCCAATTCGACTTTTGGGAATCTAAGAATTTGTTGTTTAAAGATAAAAACCAAGTGGAAACATTAGTACCTATGTAATTAGTTTTTAATATTATTGTATTTGATGATGATATTTCGATTTATATTCCGCCAACGTTTCTTAGAAAGTCTCAAAGTGGAAAGTTTTTTTTTAAATTTTGTTATTTCATTTTTAGTGCACTTGTAAATTTAACATTTTTAGTACCAAGTTAATCATTTCAAAATTATTTTCATTTTGCACTATTCTTTTATGCACAACTTAATATATGGTATTTAATCCTATTAAAATAAGATTTATTATAATAATGAGAAAACAAACTTGAAAAATTATATGTGTCTCAAAGTAATGAATGGCCTTAGATAAGAAAGATAAAAAAAAACTAAAAAACTGATTTTCACCTTAGTGCAATGAATTTTGTCGATATTTCTGAAACATTAAAAATACACAATGAATATTTACAAATACATTTTACGATAATCCATGAGAAATTTCAAAAAGTTTACATTTTACACATTTTATAAGAAATATAGAATTTATTCAATTTTTACTATTTAAACTAATTAAAAAGTTTGTTGCTTACAAATTGCTTCTAATAGCTTCAATGAAAAATTAAATATATAAATTTATGACAAATTATATAAACAATTGGTGTTACATATAATTTATATTATATTTTTTAAAAAATATATTATTAGTGTTGTCGAAACTTGTTGTTTTACTTATATATACTATAATGTGAGTAATCCCTGCAAACATTACGTGACGTGATCGAATCGAAAACGAGTCGCGAAATCTACGAGATCATCGAAACGAAATTGATTTGTAAAAGACGAAAACGGAATGCTCTAGCAAATCGCTTTGACTACTCGATAACGACTTTAAATCGAAGAGCACATTCAACTCATTTCGGTTTAAGTTTCATTTCATATGTTCTTGTCGTGAACATTGTATTTTGAGAATTGGACGGAATGATAGTGAGGCGGAGGGGGAGAGGGGTGAATTCGGTACTAAAATAATTTCTTCGAAAATATTGCAACAATTTTTGACAGTTGAAGCTTTCAACTTTCCTGAAGAGATCAGTAAAAAAACTTTTTTGTAGATTGCGACGCCATCTATCATGTTTCGAAAAAAATGTCTCAGACAAAATCCGAATCTGCAATAAAAATGGGGGGGGGGGTCCCATTAAAATTTTCAAAATTGCCCCCCACCCCCCCAAAGAGGGTCGGTGGGTCAATTTTTGTATGGTCGGAAAGAGTTTCAAAAAATATTGAACAAGTGTTTTTTGTTTTTTTTATTTCAATCGCAAATTTACGAGATATTTGGGTGGTATGGGTGGTTTGGGACGACACCCTGTATTTGAAATTCATTCGGCCCATCAAAAATCTCAGGATTTGGAATTGTGATATTTTAACACGCTTAAAGCGTTTTATTGTGACTTCACTCATTTGATTAACATTGTAGTAGCTTTTTACACACTTTAAAGCATGTAAAAAGTGACTACAATGCAGTGGCGGTTCGTAAGGTTCAGGATAAAGGAAGCAATGCGCAAGACAAACGATAAAAGTATCGGAAGCCTGAACTAAAAAAAAACTGACATATAGTGGAATCAGATTATAGTGGAATCAGATAAACAAAACATTAGGAATCGTTATGAAAATAAAGGCTGTTCGTCATAATATTGGCTATCAACGGTTACAATATGAAATTTGCACCTGTACATAAAAAAATTTAAAAAACTGCTAAATTTTAGATTTTTGGTTATAACTTCGGATTTTTTCAGTGAACTTTCATGGATTTTTCAGAAATTGTACTTTATAATGTGAACAATAACTGGTTAAAATTTCAAGTCAAAATATCTTATTTACTTACATGTACGTCCTAAAATTTGACTTCAAATTTGAAAATTGATTGCCCAATAAATTCGCTTCGCAATCGCTTCGTATGTGGTTCTTTCTTATTTTTAAATATAAGTTCTTTTATGCTTGAAAAAAGTGAAAAAAAAATTGAATCGAAAATCGTGAACTTTTGCTCTTTTTCGTCAATTTTTTCGAAATAGTTTCGCTGCTAGAGGGCGTTTTGCACCTTTTTTCAGATTCTGTTGATAATTAAAGCGTTGTGGCGACTACGATGCGTTCACCGCGACATCCACATGTCAAACATATAGACACAAACCGCTGTACACAAACCACGGCGAAAACACTGAACTTATATGCGGCGAATCCCAAAGGTTTTAGTCAGTAGGCGTAGGTTAATTTATTATTTTAACTTTAAGGAATTGTCATAATTTTAAGTGAGTTCTAAGTTAGTAGCCTTACTGTTAACAACTACTTTATAAATATTTATATTGGTAATAAAAAACGATTATAAATATATCCCGGCGTTATTCCTGTGAGCGACTAGCCCCACAGGAAATTGGTGACCCCGACGTGATCCTAGAAGGACGAGAAGGAGGACACGACGATATCTCAGAAGGAGGACCCGACGTGATCCTAGAAGGACGAGAAGGAGGACCCCGACGATATCTGAGAAGGAGGACCCCGACGATACTTGAGAAGGAGGACCCCGACGATATCTGAGAAGGAGGAGCCCGACGTTTTCCGAGAAGGAGGACCCCGTTCTGATCTGAGAAGGAGGACCCCAACGTCATCCGAGAAAGAGGACCCGACGATATTTGAGAAGAAGGACCCCGGCGTGATCCGAGAAGGAGGACCCCGTACTGATTCGAGAAGGAGGACCCCGTACTGATTCGAGAAGGAGGACCCCGACGAAATCCGAGAAGGAGGACCCCGACGATACTCGAGAAGGAGGACCCCGACGATACTCGAGAAGGAGGACTCCGACGATATCCGAGAAGGAGGACCCGACGATACTTGAGAAGGAGGACCCCGACGATATCTGAGAAGGAGGACCCCGACGTTTTCTGAGAAGGAGGACCCCGTTTTGATTTGAGAAGGAGAACTACCCGACGTGTTCGAGAAGGAGGACCCCGACAGGATCCGAGAAGGAGGTTCCCGACGATCAAGAAGGAGGACCCAGCACTCGCATCCAGGTTAACAAAGGCCAACAACCTAAGGAAGGAGGACCATTATCCATCCCTTTGGAGGAAGAAGCAAGAAGAGTGAAAAAAGAAAAAGGAAGAAATAAGAAGGTCGAGCGGACTTGTGACGCATATGCAAGTGAAAGCAAGGTACGTCACAAATTAGCAATAAGTAAGACACGTTAATATAGAATAAACGCTCGCACACCTTTACCACAATTGTCCAATAAATTAGTTTCAAATTTAAATATTATGCGAAAGAAATTGTTTAGAGTTGGCTTAACCACCAAGTTGTATAGATTCTAAGTTAATGATGAAACTTGGGATTCGGTGCGATTCAACTCACTCCACTCAATATCCACTTTCTGTTTAACTTTTCATTACGTTCAAAGTTACAAGTTTTATACGTTACGTTACGGTTACATTGATTCCTGACGATAACAGGAACAAATAAGACAAGCCGAAAATTAGGAAAGTCGGAACTATTTGGCTCGCGTTGATATAACGATGGAAACTTCATCAGGGAATACCCAGGAAAACCACATGTCTGACCGCGATCTCCTACCAACGCAACACCAACAAAATGTTACGTCAACAGAAGGTTCACAAGGGAGCGAAACTGCTAGGCTCAACGCTGTGTCTAGTGTTAACCTACCACGGCCATTCTGGAGGGATTCACCAGCCAGATGGTTCGCAGTGGCAGAAGCCGCATTCGGACTCCACCGAATTACATCCGACTTAACTAAATTCAGACACATTCTAGTAAATCTAGACAATGAGATTTTAAGCGTGATTGGAGATCTTATTGACTCACCACCCGAAACAGAAAAATATGCCACTTTGAAGAATCGAGTGATAACGGCATTCGGTGAGTCGTCTGAAACACGTCTTCGACGATTATTGCGAGGGCAACCGATGGGAAGCGAGAAACCATCGCTTTATTTGCAAAGGATGAGAAACTTGGCAGGAGGACAATGCAACAGCACAGTTATGCGAACTTTGTTCATGGAGCAATTACCAGAGCAAATGAAAGGGATCCTGGTTATGAACGACACCGAAGACCTTGGCGCACTAGCATTACAAGCAGATCGGATTGCTGAGGTAACTCAACCACGGATCGAGGCCATCAACATGAGGCCAACGCAGCACCAAGACAGAGTTAGTGGATACGAACGGACATCACGAAGACAAAACATGGAGCAAGGAACGCCCGAAGCTAGAGGACTTTCAACCAATTCGGAGGTAAACGAATTGAGAGCAGTCATCGAGGCTTTATCAAGGGACGTGAAGAATCTGCAAACAAGATCTAGAAGTCGACAACGTTCAAGGCAAGGCCGGGATAGATCGAAGTCACCTTGGAGTGGCACTCGAAGCAAGGAGGACATATGTTACTACCACGAGAGGTTTGGAAAGAAGGCGCGCAAGTGTCGCACCCCTTGCTCTTGGAATAAAAACTCGGAAAACTAAAAGAGCCGATGTGCATCGAGGCGTCCGTCGGCAGTCCACACGTCTCAAAACGCCTCTTAATACGGGAACGGAAAACCGGTAGGATTTTCGATAATGTGCATAATACCGCCCACGGTAGCGGGAAAGCAACACGAAAAGCTATAGCGAAGAAGTTTATTTGGCCACGAATGAATAAAGACATTACGGAATGGGCACGAACTTGCTTACCGTGCCAACGCTCAAAGATTAGTAGACACACGAAGCGTCGACCAGAACACATCGATATGCCGGATGAACGTTTTCAGCATATACACATCGACATTGTAGGTCCAATGAGGGAAGTACGCGGATACAGGTACTGTTTAACCATGATTGACCGCTTTACACGGTGGCCGGAAGCAATTCCAATAAAAGACATCACAGCACAAACGGTTGTTGATGCAATCTTTGAAACTTGGATAGCGAGATATGGTACACCAGCAGTAATAACAACTGACAGAGGCACACAGTTCGACTCTCAAATTTTCGAGGCATTTGCCAGAATGATTGGCAGTCATAGGAAACGCACTACAGCATATCATCCCCAAGCGAACGGTATGATAGAACGATGGCATCGATCACTCAAGGCAGCCATCAAATGCCACGAAAACGAAGACTGGGTACAAGTGCTACCTGTCGTAATGCTGGGATTAAGGAACTGTTTGAAGGACGACATTGGCTCATCCAGCGCTGAACTAGTTTTCGGTACGACATTGCGGATACCTGGGGAGTTCTTCATGCAAGACGATTTCCAAGCGGACCAAACAATTTTCAAAGAAGCGTTAAGAGAACGTATGAGGGAACTGCGTCCACGTGAAACGGCACACCACAACAAGCCAAGGATATTCATACACAAGAACCTCACCACTTGCACACATGTGTTTATGAGAGTTGATGGTACAAAGAAGCCACTCGACCAGCCTTACACCGGACCTCATCAAGTGATCAAGCGAGATAGCGACGCTTACTATACAATAGACATGAATGGCAAACATATCAATGTTTCAATAGACCGACTAAAACCAGCAATATTACAAGATATAACAAATGAAGATAATACGACATCAACACCTAGGCCAAGAACATACGAAGGGCCAGCCGTTAGGAAAAAGAAAGTAAGTTTCGCAACACCCAACGATTAGTGACGATGTCGCTGGAAGGGGAGTAGTGTGGCGACTACGATGCGTTCACCGCGACATCCACATGTCAAACATATAGACACAAACCGCTGTACACAAACCACGGCGAAAACACTGAACTTATATGCGGCGAATCCCAAAGGTTTTAGTCAGTAGGCGTAGGTTAATTTATTATTTTAACTTTAAGGAATTGTCATAATTTTAAGTTAGTTCTAAGTTAGTAGCCTTACTGTTAACAACTACTTTATAAATATTTATATTGGTAATAAAAAATGATTATAAATATATCCTGGCGTTATTCCTGTGAGCGACTAGCCCCACAGGAAATTTTGGACTTACGATCAAACTTAGCAAATGCTACTGGGGTCAAGACAAGGTTGAATACCTAGGATACGAAGTGACCGGCGAAGGCATCAGACCACTCGAACACCGAGTACGCGCAATTCTCGAATTCCCAAAACCTAACAACATAATGGAATTACGGAGGTTTTTGGGAATGATCAATTTTTATAGAAGGTGCATTAAGGACGCTGCAAGAATACAGGCACCGCTGCATGCCTTAACTATTGGAGCGAAAAAGAGGGACAAGAGACCTGTCGAATGGAATACGGAAGCAGACGAAGCATTCAGTACGTGCAAGGATACCCTAGCGAGAGCCACTCTTATAGCTCATCCTGCGGAGGGAACCCAACTGTACTTGACCACTGACGCATCTGACACCGCTATAGGAGCAGTTCTGGAGCAAGAAATAGGTGGTGAAAAACAGCCACTGGGATTTTTTTCAAAGAAAATTACAGAAACTCAATCAAAGTACAGCGCTTACGACAAGGAACTACTCGCGATTTTTTTAGCGATAAAATTTTTCAAGCACATGATCGAAGGACGAGGTACCACGATCTTTACAGACCATAAACCGTTGGTCTATGCTTTTAACCAAAAAGCTTCAAAGGCATCTCCAAGACAACAAAGGCAACTTGATTTGATTAGTCAATACACAACGGACATTCGACACATCGCCGGTAACGAGAACGACGTTGCAGACACGTTATCACGAATAAATGATATTGAACTACCAGTCTGCGTCACAACTGAGGAGATTGCAATTGAACAAGAAAAAGACCCAGAAATGAAGCAATTAATCGAACAGCCGGGAGCGATAAAATTCAAGAGGTTACGTTTAACAGGTACTGATACGGTCGTATATTGCGATGTATCAACTGATGCGATAAGACCTTATATTCCAATAACATTGAGAAAGAGGATTTTCGATAATGTGCATAATACCGCCCACGGTAGCGGGAAAGCAACACGAAAAGCTATAGCGAAGAAGTTTATTTGGCCACGAATGAATAAAGACATTACGGAATGGGCACGAACTTGCTTACCGTGCCAACGCTCAAAGATTAGTAGACACACGAAGCGTCGACCAGAACACATCGATATGCCGGATGAACGTTTTCAGCATATACACATCGACATTGTAGGTCCAATGAGGGAAGTACGCGGATACAGGTACTGTTTAACCATGATTGACCGCTTTACACGGTGGCCGGAAGCAATTCCAATAAAAGACATCACAGCACAAACGGTTGTTGATGCAATCTTTGAAACTTGGATAGCGAGATATGGTACACCAGCAGTAATAACAACTGACAGAGGCACACAGTTCGACTCTCAAATTTTCGAGGCATTTGCCAGAATGATTGGCAGTCATAGGAAACGCACTACAGCATATCATCCCCAAGCGAACGGTATGATAGAACGATGGCATCGATCACTCAAGGCAGCCATCAAATGCCACGAAAACGAAGACTGGGTACAAGTGCTACCTGTCGTAATGCTGGGATTAAGGAACTGTTTGAAGGACGACATTGGCTCATCCAGCGCTGAACTAGTTTTCGGTACGACATTGCGGATACCTGGGGAGTTCTTCATGCAAGACAATTTCCAAGCGGACCAAACAATTTTCAAAGAAGCGTTAAGAGAACGCATGAGGGAACTGCGTCCACGTGAAACGGCACACCACAACAAGCCAAGGATATTCATACACAAGAACCTCGCCACTTGCACACATGTGTTTATGAGAGTTGATGGTACAAAGAAGCCACTCGACCAGCCTTACACCGGACCTCATCAAGTGATCAAGCGAGATAGCGACGCTTACTATACAATAGACATGAATGGCAAACATATCAATGTTTCAATAGACCGACTAAAACCAGCAATATTACAAGATATAACAAATGAAGATAATACGACATCAACACCTAGGCCAAGAACATACGAAGGGCCAGCCGTTAGGAAAAAGAAAGTAAGTTTCGCAACACCCAACGATTAGTGACGATGTCGCTGGAAGGGGAGTAGTGTGGCGACTACGATGCGTTCACCGCGACATCCACATGTCAAACATATAGACACAAACCGCTGTACACAAACCACGGCGAAAACACTGAACTTATATGCGGCGAATCCCAAAGGTAATAACGCCGGGATATATTTATAATCGTTTTTTATTACCAATATAAATATTTATAAAGTAGTTGTTAACAGTAAGGCTACTAACTTAGAACTAACTTAAAATTATGACAATTCCTTAAAGTTAAAATAATAAATTAACCTACGCCTACTGACTAAAACCTTTGGGATTCGCCGCATATAAGTTCAGTGTTTTCGCCGTGGTTTGTGTACAGCGGTTTGTGTCTATATGTTTGACATGTGGATGTCGCGGTGAACGCATCGTAGTCGCCACACTACTCCCCTTCCAGCGACATCGTCACTAATCGTTGGGTGTTGCGAAACTTACTTTCTTTTTCCTAACGGCTGGCCCTTCGTATGTTCTTGGCCTAGGTGTTGATGTCGTATTATCTTCATTTGTTATATCTTGTAATATTGCTGGTTTTAGTCGGTCTATTGAAACATTGATATGTTTGCCATTCATGTCTATTGTATAGTAAGCGTCGCTATCTCGCTTGATCACCGCATATAAGTTCAGTGTTTTCGCCGTGGTTTGTGTACAGCGGTTTGTGTCTTTATGTTTGACATGTGGATGTCGCGGTGAACGCATCGTAGTCGCCACACTACTCCCCTTCCAGCGACATCGTCACTAATCGTTGGGTGTTGCGAAACTTACTTTCTTTCTCCTAACGGCTGGCCCTTCGTATGTTCTTGGCCTAGGTGTTGATGTCGTATTATCTTCGTTTGTTATATCTTGTAATATTGCTGGTTTCAGTCGGTCTATTGAAACATTGATATGTTTGCCATTCATGTCTATTGTATAGTAAGCGTCGCTATCTCGCTTGATCACTTGATGAGGTCCGGTGTAAGGCTGGTCAAGTGGCTTCTTTGTACCATCAACTCTCATAAACACATGTGTGCAAGTGGCGAGGTTCTTGTGTATGAATATCCTTGGCTTGTTGTGGTGTGCCGTTTCACGTGGACGCAGTTCCCTCATACGTTCTCTTAACGCTTCTTTGAAAATTGTTTGGTCCGCTTGGAAATTGTCTTGCATGAAGAACTCCCCAGGTATCCGCAATGTCGTACCGAAAACTAGTTCAGCGCTGGATGAGCCAATGTCGTCCTTCAAACAGTTCCTTAATCCCAGCATTACGACAGGTAGCACTTGTACCCAGTCTTCGTTTTCGTGGCATTTGATGGCTGCCTTGAGTGATCGATGCCATCGTTCTATCATACCGTTCGCTTGGGGATTCGTATCCACTAACTCTGTCTTGGTGCTGCGTTGGCCTCATGTTGATGGCCTCGATCCGTGGTTGAGTTACCTCAGCAATCCGATCTGCTTGTAATGCTAGTGCGCCAAGGTCTTCGGTGTCGTTCATAACCAGGATCCCTTTCATTTGCTCTGGTAATTGCTCCATGAACAAAGTTCGCATAACTGTGCTGTTGCATTGTCCTCCTGCCAAGTTTCTCATCCTTTGCAAATAAAGCGATGGTTTCTCGCTTCCCATCGGTTGCCCTCGCAATAATCGTCGAAGACGTGTTTCAGACGACTCACCGAATGCCGTTATCACTCGATTCTTCAAAGTGGCATATTTTTCTGTTTCGGGTGGTGAGTCAATAAGATCTCCAATCACGCTTAAAATCTCATTGTCTAGATTTACTAGAATGTGTCTGAATTTAGTTAAGTCGGATGTAATTCGATGGAGTCCGAATGCGGCTTCTGCCACTGCGAACCATCTGGCTGGTGAATCCCTCCAGAATGGCCGTGGTAGGTTAACACTAGACACAGCGTTGAGCCTAGCAGTTTCGCTCCCTTGTGAACCTTCTGTTGACGTAACATTTTGTTGGTGTTGCGTTGGTAGGAGATCGCGGTCAGACATGTGGTTTTCCTGGGTATTCCCTGATGAAGTTTCCATCGTTATATCAACGCGAGCCAAATAGTTCCGACTTTCCTAATTTTCGGCTTGTCTTATTTGTTCCTGTTATCGTCAGGAATCAATGTAACCGTAACGTAACGTATAAAACTTGTAACTTTGAACGTAATGAAAAGTTAAACAGAAAGTGGATATTGAGTGGAGTGAGTTGAATCGCACCGAATCCCAAGTTTCATCATTAACTTAGAATCTATACAACTTGGTGGTTAAGCCAACTCTAAACTACTACTTTATAAATATTTATATTGTTAATAAAGACTTTTGATTGTGAAAATAACCAGAGTTATTCCTGTCCGGTGTACCATCAACTCTCATAAACACATGTGTGCAAGTGGCGAGGTTCTTGTGTATGAATATCCTTGGCTTGTTGTGGTGTGCCGTTTCACGTGGACGCAGTTCCCTCATACGTTCTCTTAACGCTTCTTTGAAAATTGTTTGGTCCGCTTGGAAATCGTCTTGCATGAAGAACTCCCCAGGTATCCGCAATGTCGTACCGAAAACTAGTTCAGCGCTGGATGAGCCAATGTCGTCCTTCAAACAGTTCCTTAATCCCAGCATTACGACAGGTAGCACTTGTACCCAGTCTTCGTTTTCGTGGCATTTGATGGCTGCCTTGAGTGATCGATGCCATCGTTCTATCATACCGTTCGCTTGGGGATGATATGCTGTAGTGCGTTTCCTATGACTGCCAATCATTCTGGCAAATGCCTCGAAAATTTGAGAGTCGAACTGTGTGCCTCTGTCAGTTGTTATTACTGCTGGTGTACCATATCTCGCTATCCAAGTTTCAAAGATTGCATCAACAACCGTTTGTGCTGTGATGTCTTTTATTGGAATTGCTTCCGGCCACCGTGTAAAGCGGTCAATCATGGTTAAACAGTACCTGTATCCGCGTACTTCCCTCATTGGACCTACAATGTCGATGTGTATATGCTGAAAACGTTCATCCGGCATATCGATGTGTTCTGGTCGACGCTTCGTGTGTCTACTAATCTTTGAGCGTTGGCACGGTAAGCAAGTTCGTGCCCATTCCGTAATGTCTTTATTCATTCGTGGCCAAATAAACTTCTTCGCTATGGCTTTTCGTGTTGCTTTCCCGCTACCGTGGGCGGTATTATGCACATTGTCGAAAATCCTCTTTCTCAATGTTATTGGAATATAAGGTCTTATCGCATCAGTTGATACATCGCAATATACGACCGTATCAGTACCTGTTAAACGTAACCTCTTGAATTTTATCGCTCCCGGCTGTTCGATTAATTGCTTCATTTCTTGGTCTTTCTCTTGTTCAATTGCAATCTCCTCAGTTGTGACGCAGACTGGTAGTTCAATATCATTTATTCGTGATAACGTGTCTGCAACGTCGTTCTCGTTACCGGCGATGTGTCGAATGTCCGTTGTGTATTGACTAATCAAATCAAGTTGCCTTTGTTGTCTTGGAGATGCCTTTGAAGCTTTTTGGTTAAAAGCATAGACCAACGGTTTATGGTCTGTAAAGATCGTGGTACCTCGTCCTTCGATCATGTGCTTGAAAAATTTTATCGCTAAAAAAATCGCGAGTAGTTCCTTGTCGTAAGCGCTGTACTTTGATTGAGTTTCTGTAATTTTCTTTGAAAAAAATCCCAGTGGCTGTTTCTCACCACTTATTTCTTGTTCCAGAACTGCTCCTATAGCGGTGTCAGATGCGTCAGTGGTCAAGTACAGTTGGGTTCCCTCCGCAGGATGAGCTATAAGAGTGGCTCTCGCTAGGGTATCCTTGCACGTACTGAATGCTTCGTCTGCTTCCGTATTCCATTCGACAGGTCTCTTGTCCCTCTTTTTCGCTCCAGTAGTTAAGGCATGCAGCGGTGCCTGTATTCTTGCAGCGTCCTTAATGCACCTTCTATAAAAATTGATCATTCCCAAAAACCTCCGTAATTCCATTATGTTGTTAGGTTTTGGGAATTCGAGAATAGCGCGAACTCGGTGTTCGAGTGGTCTGATGCCTTCGCCGGTCACTTCGTATCCTAGGTATTCAACCTTGTCTTGACCCCAGTGGCATTTGCTAAGTTTGATCGTAAGTCCAAACTCCTTCAACCTCTCGATGACTTGTCCCACGTGCTCTAAGTGTTCTTTCCGCGAACGTGATGCAATAATGATATCATCTACGTAACAAAAACAAAAGTCCAGGCCCCTTAGTGCGTTGTCGATAAACCTCTGGAACGATTGCGCAGCATTCGTTAGTCCGAAAGGCATCACGTTGAACTCGTATAGTCCAAATGGTGTGATTAATGCCGTCTTTTCGCGGTCCTCCGGTGCCATGGGAATTTGGAAGTAAGCCCGTTCCAAATCCATTGTCGTGAAGAATTTACAACCATGTAGTCGATGAGAAAAATCCTGTATATTCGGAACCGGGTACTTGTCTGGAAGTGTGATTTTGTTTAGTCGCCTATAATCGCCACAAAGCCTCCATGTGCCATCCTTCTTTTTCCTCATTAGCATCGGGTTAGCGTACGGGCTACATGACGGTCTGATTATGCCTTCCTTAATCCATTCGTTTATTTCGCTTCGTGCCGCTCTTAATCTGCCAGGTGATAAGCGTCGTGCTCGTTCGGCGCATGGTGGTCCTCTTGTTATGATATGGTGCTTGACGTTATGTTTCGGCTCACTGTATTTACCCCTTCGGGTGATGCTTATGTTATCCTTAACCATCTTTGTGTATTCGTTGGGCCGGAAGCAATTCCAATAAAAGACATCACAGCACAAACGGTTGTTGATGCAATCTTTGAAACTTGGATAGCGAGATATGGTACACCAGCAGTAATAACAACTGACAGAGGCACACAGTTCGACTCTCAAATTTTCGAGGCATTTGCCAGAATGATTGGCAGTCATAGGAAACGCACTACAGCATATCATCCCCAAGCGAACGGTATGATAGAACGATGGCATCGATCACTCAAGGCAGCCATCAAATGCCACGAAAACGAAGACTGGGTACAAGTGCTACCTGTCGTAATGCTGGGATTAAGGAACTGTTTGAAGGACGACATTGGCTCATCCAGCGCTGAACTAGTTTTCGGTACGACATTGCGGATACCTGGGGAGTTCTTCATGCAAGACGATTTCCAAGCGGACCAAACAATTTTCAAAGAAGCGTTAAGAGAACGTATGAGGGAACTGCGTCCACGTGAAACGGCACACCACAACAAGCCAAGGATATTCATACACAAGAACCTCGCCACTTGCACACATGTGTTTATGAGAGTTGATGGTACAAAGAAGCCACTTGACCAGCCTTACACCGGACCTCATCAAGTGATCAAGCGAGATAGCGACGCTTACTATACAATAGACATGAATGGCAAACATATCAATGTTTCAATAGACCGACTGAAACCAGCAATATTACAAGATATAACAAACGAAGATAATACGACATCAACACCTAGGCCAAGAACATACGAAGGGCCAGCCGTTAGGAGAAAGAAAGTAAGTTTCGCAACACCCAACGATTAGTGACGATGTCGCTGGAAGGGGAGTAGTGTGGCGACTACGATGCGTTCACCGCGACATCCACATGTCAAACATAAAGACACAAACCGCTGTACACAAACCACGGCGAAAACACTGAACTTATATGCGGCGAATCCCAAAGGTTTTAGTCAGTAGGCGTAGGTTAATTTATTATTTTAACTTTAAGGAATTGTCATAATTTTAAGTTAGTTCTAAGTTAGTAGCCTTACTGTTAACAACTACTTTATAAATATTTATATTGGTAATAAAAAACGATTATCGTGGTACCTCGTCCTTCGATCATGTGCTTGAAAAATTTTATCGCTAAAAAAATCGCGAGTAGTTCCTTGTCGTAAGCGCTGTACTTTGATTGAGTTTCTGTAATTTTCTTTGAAAAAAATCCCAGTGGCTGTTTTTCACCACCTATTTCTTGTTCCAGAACTGCTCCTATAGCGGTGTCAGATGCGTCAGTGGTCAAGTACAGTTGGGTTCCCTCCGCAGGATGAGCTATAAGAGTGGCTCTCGCTAGGGTATCCTTGCACGTACTGAATGCTTCGTCTGCTTCCGTATTCCATTCGACAGGTCTCTTGTCCCTCTTTTTCGCTCCAATAGTTAAGGCATGCAGCGGTGCCTGTATTCTTGCAGCGTCCTTAATGCACCTTCTATAAAAATTGATCATTCCCAAAAACCTCCGTAATTCCATTATGTTGTTAGGTTTTGGGAATTCGAGAATAGCGCGAACTCGGTGTTCGAGTGGTCTGATGCCTTCGCCGGTCACTTCGTATCCTAGGTATTCAACCTTGTCTTGACCCCAGTGGCATTTGCTAAGTTTGATCGTAAGTCCAAACTCCTTCAACCTCTCGATGACTTGACCCACGTGCTCTAAGTGTTCTTTCCGCGAACGTGATGCAATAATGATATCATCTACGTAACAAAAACAAAAGTCCAGGCCCCTTAGTGCGTTGTCGATAAACCTCTGGAACGATTGCGCAGCATTCGTTAGTCCGAAAGGCATCACGTTGAACTCGTATAGTCCAAATGGTGTGATTAATGCCGTCTTTTCGCGGTCCTCCGGTGCCATGGGAATTTGGAAGTAAGCCCTTTCCAAATCCATCGTCGTGAAGAATTTACAACCATGTAGTCGATGAGAAAAATCCTGTATATTCGGAACCGGGTACTTGTCCGGAAGTGTGATTTTGTTTAGTCGCCTATAATCGCCACAAAGCCTCCATGTGCCATCCTTCTTTTTCCTCATTAGCATCGGGTTAGCGTACGGGCTACATGACGGTCTGATTATGCCTTCCTTAATCCATTCGTTTATTTCGCTTCGTGCCGCTCTTAATCTGCCAGGTGATAAGCGTCGTGCTCGTTCGGCGCATGGCGGTCCTCTTGTTATGATATGGTGCTTGACGTTATGTTTCGGCTCACTGTATTTACCCCTTCGGGTGATGCTTATGTTATCCTTAACCATCTTTGTGTATTCGTTGTCATCTACCACCATCTTTATTGTTGGCACGTTGTTTTGTGTGAGAATCCCGTAAGTAGCAAGTCCCGTAATACCATCAATTAGCCTCCTGTTCCGGAGGTCAGGAAGGAGATGGTATTCATGTAGAAAATCGTTTCCTAGGATGGGTTGTGACACGTCAGCTATTAAGAATTTCCATGTCAATGGTCGCCTTATTCCAAGGTCCAGTGTGAGATTGGCCTCTCCATATGTAGCGATCTTGGTGTTATTTGCTGCATAAAGTGGAAAATCGGTATTTGCTTGGCCTTTTTTCTTAAATGCTTTGGGTAATACAGAAACGTCTGCTCCTGTGTCCACTAGAAATTGCGTACCGGTTTTCCGTTCCCGTATTAAGAGGCGTTTTGAGACGTGTGGACTGCCGACGGACGCCTCGATGCACATCGGCTCTTTTAGTTTTCCGAGTTTTTATTCCAAGAGCAAGGGGTGCGACACTTGCGCGCCTTCTTTCCAAACCTCTCGTGGTAGTAACATATGTCCTCCTTGCTTCGAGTGCCACTCCAAGGTGACTTCGATCTATCCCGGCCTTGCCTTGAACGTTGTCGACTTCTAGCTCTTGTTTGCAGATTCTTCACGTCCCTTGATAAAGCCTCGATGACTGCTCTCAATTCGTTTACCTCCGAATTGGTTGAAAGTCCTCTAGCTTCGGGCGTTCCTTGCCCCATGTTTTGTCTTCGTGATGTCCGTTCGTATCCACTAACTCTGTCTTGGTGCTGCGTTGGCCTCATGTTGATGGCCTCGATCCGTGGTTATCATTCTGGCAAATGCCTCGAAAATTTGAGAGTCGAACTGTGTGCCTCTGTCAGTTGTTATTACTGCTGGTGTACCATATCTCGCTATCCAAGTTTCAAAGATTGCATCAACAACCGTTTGTGCTGTGATGTCTTTTATTGGAATTGCTTCCGGCCACCGTGTAAAGCGGTCAATCATGGTTAAACAGTACCTGTATCCGCGTACTTCCCTCATTGGACCTACAATGTCGATGTGTATATGCTGAAAACGTTCATCCGGCATATCGATGTGTTCTGGTCGACGCTTCGTGTGTCTACTAATCTTTGAGCGTTGGCACGGTAAGCAAGTTCGTGCCCATTCCGTAATGTCTTTATTCATTCGTGGCCAAATAAACTTCTTCGCTATAGCTTTTCGTGTTGCTTTCCCGCTACCGTGGGCGGTATTATGCACATTATCGAAAATCCTCTTTCTCAATGTCATTGGAATATAAGGTCTTATCGCATCAGTTGATACATCGCAATATACGACCGTATCAGTACCTGTTAAACGTAACCTCTTGAATTTTATCGCTCCCGGCTGTTCGATTAATTGCTTCATTTCTGGGTCTTTTTCTTGTTCAATTGCAATCTCCTCAGTTGTGACGCAGACTGGTAGTTCAATATCATTTATTCGTGATAACGTGTCTGCAACGTCGTTCTCGTTACCGGCGATGTGTCGAATGTCCGTTGTGTATTGACTAATCAAATCAAGTTGCCTTTGTTGTCTTGGAGATGCCTTTGAAGCTTTTTGGTTAAAAGCATAGACCAACGGTTTATGGTCTGTAAAGATCGTGGTACCTCGTCCTTCGATCATGTGCTTGAAAAATTTTATCGCTAAAAAAATCGCGAGTAGTTCCTTGTCGTAAGCGCTGTACTTTGATTGAGTTTCTGTAATTTTCTTTGAAAAAAATCCCAGTGGCTGTTTTTCACCACCTATTTCTTGTTCCAGAACTGCTCCTATAGCGGTGTCAGATGCGTCAGTGGTCAAGTACAGTTGGGTTCCCTCCGCAGGATGAGCTATAAGAGTGGCTCTCGCTAGGGTATCCTTGCACGTACTGAATGCTTCGTCTGCTTCCGTATTCCATTCGACAGGTCTCTTGTCCCTCTTTTTCGCTCCAATAGTTAAGGCATGCAGCGGTGCCTGTATTCTTGCAGCGTCCTTAATGCACCTTCTATAAAAATTGATCATTCCCAAAAACCTCCGTAATTCCATTATGTTGTTAGGTTTTGGGAATTCGAGAATAGCGCGAACTCGGTGTTCGAGTGGTCTGATGCCTTCGCCGGTCACTTCGTATCCTAGGTATTCAACCTTGTCTTGACCCCAGTGGCATTTGCTAAGTTTGATCGTAAGTCCAAACTCCTTCAACCTCTCGATGACTTGACCCACGTGCTCTAAGTGTTCTTTCCGCGAACGTGATGCAATAATGATATCATCTACGTAACAAAAACAAAAGTCCAGGCCCCTTAGTGCGTTGTCGATAAACCTCTGGAACGATTGCGCAGCATTCGTTAGTCCGAAAGGCATCACGTTGAACTCGTATAGTCCAAATGGTGTGATTAATGCCGTCTTTTCGCGGTCCTCCGGTGCCATGGGAATTTGGAAGTAAGCCCTTTCCAAATCCATTGTCGTGAAGAATTTACAACCATGTAGTCGATGAGAAAAATCCTGTATATTCGGAACCGGGTACTTGTCCGGAAGTGTGATTTTGTTTAGTCGCCTATAATCGCCACAAAGCCTCCATGTGCCATCCTTCTTTTTCCTCATTAGCATCGGGTTAGCGTACGGGCTACATGACGGTCTGATTATGCCTTCCTTAATCCATTCGTTTATTTCGCTTCGTGCCGCTCTTAATCTGCCAGGTGATAAGCGTCGTGCTCGTTCGGCGCATGGCGGTCCTCTTGTTATGATATGGTGCTTGACGTTATGTTTCGGCTCACTGTATTTACCCCTTCGGGTGATGCTTATGTTATCCTTAACCATCTTTGTGTATTCGTTGTCATCTACCACCATCTTTATTGTTGGCACGTTGTTTTGTGTGAGAATCCCGTAAGTAGCAAGTCCCGTAATACCATCAATTAGCCTCCTGTTCCGGAGGTCAGGAAGGAGATGGTATTCATGTAGAAAATCGTTTCCTAGGATGGGTTGTGACACGTCAGCTATTAAGAATTTCCATGTCAATGGTCGCCTTATTCCAAGGTCCAGTGTGAGATTGGCCTCTCCATATGTAGCGATCTTGGTGTTATTTGCTGCATAAAGTGGAAAATCGGTATTTGCTTGGCCTTTTTTCTTAAATGCTTTGGGTAATACAGAAACGTCTGCTCCTGTGTCCACTAGAAATTGCGTACCGGTTTTCCGTTCCCGTATTAAGAGGCGTTTTGAGACGTGTGGACTGCCGACGGACGCCTCGATGCACATCGGCTCTTTTAGTTTTCCGAGTTTTTATTCCAAGAGCAAGGGGTGCGACACTTGCGCGCCTTCTTTCCAAACCTCTCGTGGTAGTAACATATGTCCTCCTTGCTTCGAGTGCCACTCCAAGGTGACTTCGATCTATCCCGGCCTTGCCTTGAACGTTGTCGACTTCTAGCTCTTGTTTGCAGATTCTTCACGTCCCTTGATAAAGCCTCGATGACTGCTCTCAATTCGTTTACCTCCGAATTGGTTGAAAGTCCTCTAGCTTCGGGCGTTCCTTGCCCCATGTTTTGTCTTCGTGATGTCCGTTCGTATCCACTAACTCTGTCTTGGTGCTGCGTTGGCCTCATGTTGATGGCCTCGATCCGTGGTTGAGTTACCTCAGCAATCCGATCTGCTTGTAATGCTAGTGCGCCAAGGTCTTCGGTGTCGTTCATAACCAGGATCCCTTTCATTTGCTCTGGTAATTGCTCCATGAACAAAGTTCGCATAACTGTGCTGTTGCATTGTCCTCCTGCCAAGTTTCTCATCCTTTGTAAATAAAGCGATGGTTTCTCGCTTCCCATCGGTTGCCCTCGCAATAATCGTCGAAGACGTGTTTCAGACGACTCACCGAATGCCGTTATCACTCGATTCTTCAAAGTGGCATATTTTTCTGTTTCGGGTGGTGAGTCAATAAGATCTCCAATCACGCTTAAAATCTCATTGTCTAGATTTACTAGAATGTGTCTGAATTTAGTTAAGTCGGATGTAATTCGGTGGAGTCCGAATGCGGCTTCTGCCACTGCGAACCATCTGGCTGGTGAATCCCTCCAGAATGGCCGTGGTAGGTTAACACTAGACACAGCGTTGAGCAATTTCCTGTGGGGCTAGTCGCTCACAGGAATAACGCCGGGATATATTTATAATCGTTTTTTATTACCAATATAAATATTTATAAAGTAGTTGTTAACAGTAAGGCTACTAACTTAGAACTAACTTAAAATTATGACAATTCCTTAAAGTTAAAATAATAAATTAACCTACGCCTACTGACTAAAACCTTTGGGATTCGCCGCATATAAGTTCAGTGTTTTCGCCGTGGTTTGTGTACAGCGTTTTGTGTCTATATGTTTGACATGTGGATGTCGCGGTGAACGCATCGTAGTCGCCACACTACTCCCGGCTAGTCGCTCACAGGAATAACGCCAGGATATATTTATAATCGTTTTTTATTACCAATATAAATATTTATAAAGTAGTTGTTAACAGTAAGGCTACTAACTTAGAACTAACTTAAAATTATGACAATTCCTTAAAGTTAAAATAATAAATTAACCTACGCCTACTGACTAAAACCTTTGGGATTCGCCGCATATAAGTTCAGTGTTTTCGCCGTGGTTTGTGTACAGCGGTTTGTGTCTATATGTTTGACATGTGGATGTCGCGGTGAACGCATCGTAGTCGCCACACTACTCCCCTTCCAGCGACATCGTCACTAATCGTTGGGTGTTGCGAAACTTACTTTCTTTTTCCTAACGGCTGGCCCTTCGTATGTTCTTGGCCTAGGTGTTGATGTCGTATTATCTTCATTTGTTATATCTTGTAATATTGCTGGTTTTAGTCGGTCTATTGAAACATTGATATGTTTGCCATTCATGTCTATTGTATAGTAAGCGTCGCTATCTCGCTTGATCACTTGATGAGGTCCGGTGTAAGGCTGGTCGAGTGGCTTCTTTGTACCATCAACTCTCATAAACACATGTGTGCAAGTGGCGAGGTTCTTGTGTATGAATATCCTTGGCTTGTTGTGGTGTGCCGTTTCACGTGGACGCAGTTCCCTCATACGTTCTCTTAACGCTTCTTTGAAAATTGTTTGGTCCGCTTGGAAATTGTCTTGCATGAAGAACTCCCCAGGTATCCGCAATGTCGTACCGAAAACTAGTTCAGCGCTGGATGAGCCAATGTCGTCCTTCAAACAGTTCCTTAATCCCAGCATTACGACAGGTAGCACTTGTACCCAGTCTTCGTTTTCGTGGCATTTGATGGCTGCCTTGAGTGATCGATGCCATCGTTCTATCGTGTTTTCGCCGTGGTTTGTGTACAGCGGTTTGTGTCTATATGTTTGACATGTGGATGTCGCGGTGAACGCATCGTAGTCGCCACACTACTCCCCTTCCAGCGACATCGTCACTAATCGTTGGGTGTTGCGAAACTTACTTTCTTTTTCCTAACGGCTGGCCCTTCGTATGTTCTTGGCCTAGGTGTTGATGTCGTATTATCTTCATTTGTTATATCTTGTAATATTGCTGGTTTCAGTCGGTCTATTGAAACATTGATATGTTTGCCATTCATGTCTATTGTATAGTAAGCGTCGCTATCTCGCTTGATCACTTGATGAGGTCCGGTGTAAGGCTGGTCAAGTGGCTTCTTTGTACCATCAACTCTCATAAACACATGTGTGCAAGTGGCGAGGTTCTTGTGTATGAATATCCTTGGCTTGTTGTGGTGTGCCGTTTCACGTGGACGCAGTTCCCTCATACGTTCTCTTAACGCTTCTTTGAAAATTGTTTGGTCCGCTTGGAAATCGTCTTGCATGAAGAACTCCCCAGGTATCCGCAATGTCGTACCGAAAACTAGTTCAGCGCTGGATGAGCCAATGTCGTCCTTCAAACAGTTCCTTAATCCCAGCATTACGACAGGTAGCACTTGTACCCAGTCTTCGTTTTCGTGGCATTTGATGGCTGCCTTGAGTGATCGATGCCATCGTTCTATCATACCGTTCGCTTGGGGATGATATGCTGTAGTGCGTTTCCTATGACTGCCAATCATTCTGGCAAATGCCTCGAAAATTTGAGAGTCGAACTGTGTGCCTCTGTCAGTTGTTATTACTGCTGGTGTACCATATCTCGCTATCCAAGTTTCAAAGATTGCATCAACAACCGTTTGTGCTGTGATGTCTTTTATTGGAATTGCTTCCGGCCACCGTGTAAAGCGGTCAATCATGGTTAAACAGTACCTGTATCCGCGTACTTCCCTCATTGGACCTACAATGTCGATGTGTATATGCTGAAAACGTTCATCCGGCATATCGATGTGTTCTGGTCGACGCTTCGTGTGTCTACAAATCTTTGAGCGTTGGCACGGTAAGCAAGTTCGTGCCCATTCCGTAATGTCTTTATTCATTCGTGGCCAAATAAACTTCTTCGCTATAGCTTTTCGTGTTGCTTTCCCGCTACCGTGGGCGGTATTATGCACATTATCGAAAATCCTCTTTCTCAATGTTATTGGAATATAAGGTCTTATCGCATCAGTTGATACATCGCAATATACGACCGTATCAGTACCTGTTAAACGTAACCTCTTGAATTTTATCGCTCCCGGCTGTTCGATTAATTGGTTCATTTCTGGGTCTTGTAGATGACAACGAATACACAAAGATGGTTAAGGATAACATAAGCATCACCCGAAGGGGTAAATACAGTGAGCCGAAACATAACGTCAAGCACCATATCATAACAAGAGGACCACCATGCGCCGAACGAGCACGACGCTTATCACCTGGCAGATTAAGAGCGGCACGAAGCGAAATAAACGAATGGATTAAAGAAGGCATCAGACCACTCGAACACCGAGTTCGCGCTATTCTCGAATTCCCAAAACCTAACAACATAATGGAATTACGGAGGTTTTTGGGAATGATCAATTTTTATAGAAGGTGCATTAAGGACGCTGCAAGAATACAGGCACCGCTGCATGCCTTAACTACTGGAGCGAAAAAGAGGGACAAGAGACCTGTCGAATGGAATACGGAAGCAGACGAAGCATTCAGTACGTGCAAGGATACCCTAGCGAGAGCCACTCTTATAGCTCATCCTGCGGAGGGAACCCAACTGTACTTGACCACTGACGCATCTGACACCGCTATAGGAGCAGTTCTGGAGCAAGAAATAGGTGGTGAAAAACAGCCACTGGGATTTTTTTCAAAGAAAATTACAGAAACTCAATCAAAGTACAGCGCTTACGACAAGGAACTACTCGCGATTTTTTTAGCGATAAAATTTTTCAAGCACATGATCGAAGGACGAGGTACCACGATCTTTACAGACCATAAACCGTTGGTCTATGGTTTTAACCAAAAAGCTTCAAAGGCATCTCCAAGACAACAAAGGCAACTTGATTTGATTAGTCAATACACAACGGACATTCGACACATCGCCGGTAACGAGAACGACGTTGCAGACACGTTATCACGAATAAATGATATTGAACTACCAGTCTGCGTCACAACTGAGGAGATTGCAATTGAACAAGAAAAAGACCCAGAAATGAACCAATTAATCGAACAGCCGGGAGCGATAAAATTCAAGAGGTTACGTTTAACAGGTACTGATACGGTCGTATATTGCGATGTATCAACTGATGCGATAAGACCTTATATTCCAATAAAAGACATCACAGCACAAACGGTTGTTGATGCAATCTTTGAAACTTGGATAGCGAGATATGGTACACCAGCAGTAATAACAACTGACAGAGGCACACAGTTCGACTCTCAAATTTTCGAGGCATTTGCCAGAATGATTGGCAGTCATAGGAATTTCCTGTGGGGCTAGTCGCTCACAGGAATAACGCCAGGATATATTTATAATCGTTTTTTATTACCAATATAAATATTTATAAAGTAGTTGTTAACAGTAAGGCTACTAACTTAGAACTAACTTAAAATTATGACAATTCCTTAAAGTTAAAATAATAAATTAACCTACGCCTACCTGTGGGGCTAGTCGCTCACAGGAATAACGCCAGGATATATTTATAATCGTTTTTTATTACCAATATAAATATTTATAAAGTAGTTGTTAACAGTAAGGCTACTAACTTAGAACTAACTTAAAATTATGACAATTCCTTAAAGTTAAAATAATAAATTAACCTACGTGTTCAATTGCTATCGTTTTCTTGGTTTTTAGTGGGTTTGTTAACTTAAACACTGTATTAAATTTTTAATAATATTTTATTTGAAGTTCTTTTTTCTCACACAATTAATTCACAAAGGAGCCCGTATCGACTTGTCATATAACCGAACAAAGAAAAACTAACAACTAAAACGCAAAAACGCAAACTTAAATAGAAGAAAAGGGATGATGTAATCCAGCGCAATCCGGCGCAATCCAGCAGAAAAAAAGAAGGTGATTGTCTGCAGTCAGCACCGCTGATGGCGTGACAGTCGCGTGAGGGATAAACCGCAAATCCGTTAATTTTAACCTTATATTTTTAACATTTCCCGCCCGCCTTCCGTTAACTGGAGTTAACGGAATTACTAAAGCGTATCTTCCTTGATGGGTAAAGGACAAAGCTTAACAATAGGTCTCTGGTAGGTAGATGTTTGTGTTTTCAAGGTCGCTACTCGAGTTCGTCCATCTTTCCCAGGGTGTAATTCCAAGACACGGGCAAGTGGCCACTTTGACGGAGGGTATCGTTCATCAACGATGAGAACAACAGAATCCTTTTTAATGTCATGTGATTTATGGTTCCATTTGTAGATGGCTAGGTAGCGTTGGAGGCAGCTTCTTGACCAATGATTCCAAAATGTTTCTAGCATTTGACGGATTAATTGCCATCGCGATAGTCGAGAGGAGGTTATCTGAGCGATGGATGGTTCAGGAATGACGGTGAGTGGCCCTCCTACAAGAAAATGGCCTGGAGTTAACGCAGGATAATCTTCAGGATCATCAGAGAGTGGTAGCAGAGGTCTCGAGTTTAGCACCGCTTCTATTTGAGTCAACAAAGTGTACATTTCTTCGAAAGTCAAACAGGTATCACCAATTGATTTCTTGAGATGAGATTTGACAGATTTGACTCCTGCCTCCCATTTACCACCAAAATGTGGAGCTCCAGGAGGATTGAATTTCCACGTTGTTCCATCTTGTGCAATTAAGGATGCAATCCGTTTAAGCTCGTGAGAGGATGAGTGAAATAATTGTTGCAGCTCTGTCTTTGCTCCTCTGAAATTGGTTCCACAGTCGCTGGTAAGTGTAGCACAGATTCCACGACGGGCTGTGAATCGTTTGTACGCAGCGATAAAGGTATCGGAGGTATAGTCGGTAACAAATTCTAGATGAATAGCTGATGTTGCAAAACAAACGAATAAAACTATATAACCTTTATAGAATTTAGCTCCTCGGCCTTTCCAAGATTTGACGAGAAACGGTCCAGCGTAATCTACTCCAGAATGAAGGAAAGCACGAGAAGGGTTTATTCTGGCAGCAGGCAATTGCCCCATGATTTGTTGAGCAGTTCTTTGTCGAAATCTCGCACATCTCACACATTTCAGAATGAATGATCTAATTGGTGTTCTTCCTCCAATAATCCAGTAACAATTATTGAGAAACATTTGAGTGTCCTGAGTTCCTCCATGGAAAGTTTTCATGTGAGCTTCATGAATAAGTAAAGGATTCAACGGATGGTTCTTAGGCAGAATAAGGGGGTGTTTGGCTGGAAAACTGAGTGGTGAGTTCTGTAATCTACCACCGATCCTTAATAATCCTTCATTATCGATGAACGGAGTATGCTTAAGCAAGGGGCTTGAAGTTGGTATGGCTTGATTATTCTTTAATAACTGGATTTCCTTGAAGAATGATGTCTGTTGTGCTTGGCGAACCCAGAATTTTGTAGCCCAGTCGAGATCTTCAGGGGTTAATGGTTGAGTAGTTAAGTTGGCAGCCTTTTTCTTAAGTAATAAGTATACTCTCTTGCAAATGGCAGTGATGCGGACTAGACGTTTGAGTGTAGAATACCGAAGCAGCCATGAATGAAGAAAAGAGGAATTTCCCTTGATAACTGTATGAGTTTGTACAGGTCTCTCTTCTAAATTGTCATTAGTTGAGAGGGTTGGGTTGGATTGTGGCCAATAGTAAGTAGGTTGGACTAACCATTTAGGCCCGTTCCACCATAATTTGCTGTCAACTAATTGTTGTATCGATATTCCCCGCGTAGCACAGTCGGCTGGGTTGTCAGCTCCAGGAATATGTCGCCAATGTGCTGTTGGTAGCGTATCTTGAATAATATATACTCGGTTTTGAATGTAGTCTTTCCAGCGTCCTGGTGAGTTAACAATCCACGTGTGCGTGATTGAGGAATCCGTCCATAAATATATAGGTGCTGATGTTAGATCTAACACATCTAGTACATGCTTAACCAAACGGACTAGAAGAACAGCAGCGCAGAGTTCAAGTCGTGGAATGGTAACTCGTTTTAGAGGTGCGACTTTCGTTTTTGCTGCGATTAAGGAAGTGCTAACTTGGTTGTTGGTGAAGCTTCTAAGATAGACTGCGGCGGCCATAGCTTCAGATGAAGCGTCAGCAAACCCATGAATTTCAACCATAGAAAATTTTGTATATCCTAACCATCTAGGAATTATTATCTGATTTAACTGCTTCATTTCTTGTTGATAAGTGTTCCACTTATGAGAGAGTGGTCGAGGTAATGGATCATCCCAGTGCTGTTTCAGCATCCAAAGACCTTGCATAAAGGTTTTTAGTTTAATTACAACTGGAGACAATAACCCTAATGGGTCAAACATCTGAGCGATATTAGAAAGTACACTTCGTTTGGTAATGGACGTTAAATTCTTAAATGTAGGATCTGCAAAGTGAAAGGAATCTTCATGAGGATTCCAAGAAAGACCCAAAGCATGTAGCAAGAACTGTTCTTCGATTTGCTTAGCAGTGTCAGTTTGCAAGTCTTCTGGTGGCAATACTTCAAGAATAGATGAATGATTAGCAGCCCATTTTTGCAATGGAAAGCCGCCCGCCATACACAATTGTTTTACCTGTTGAAGTATCGTTTGGGTTTCTGAGATGGTATCCGCTCCTCCGAAAATATCATCCACATATCTTCCCTTAGTTAATACTGATTGAGCCAATGGATAGTTGTGACCTTCATCATGAAGAAGCTGTAATATCGTTCTCATAGCAAGGAATGGCGCGCAGGCTAACCCGTATGTGACTGTAGTAAGGCGATAAGTTTCTATGTCTCCAGCGGAATTTTTCCACAATATTCTTTGTAAATCCCAATCATCTGGATGCACGTGAATTTGGCGATACATTTTCACCATATCTGTAGTAAATAGATACTTGTACTGCCGCATCCATATAAGTACGTCCAGAAGATCAGTCTGCAGTTTTGTTCCCGTATGGAGAATATTATTGAGCGATACTCCACTGGTAGTTTGCCGTGAACCATTGAATACTACTCGTAATTTGGTAGTAATTTTATCCACTCTTAATACTCCATGGTGAGGCAAATAAAACACCGTACTTGGTTCAGGTTCTTGCGGATCGACTTTAACCATATGCCCTAAGGAGGCATATTCATTTAGGAATTGGTGATAAAGTTGCTTGTAAGATCCATTAGCATTTAATTTTCGTGAAATACCATTAAGCACTTCAAGAGCATGGTGTTTAGATTCTCCTAGTTTCGTAGTTGAGTCCTTAAGTGGTAGTCGAACGATATACTTTCCTTCTGAGGTTCGACTATGAGTTTTTACAAAAATCTCCTCACATTTTTGATCATCAGGATTCAAAACATGTTGTTTCGGCATTTCTTCTTGTTTCCAAAATCTTTCCAGAAGTTGATAGAGTTCTTGGTCGCTAGCTTCGGTGCACTGATAGCTTCGGTTTATTAAGCTCTGATGTTTATGTTCTCCAGTTTCTCCAGAGACTATCCACCCGAATTGAGTTAGCTGTGCAATCGGCGTAGATGATGGACCTTTAATAATTTTCCCAGTGATGATTTTTGAGTACAATCCAACTCCCAGTAGAATATCAATGGTTCCTGGAGTATCGAAGTTAGGATCAGCAAGTTGTAGCTCTTTAAGATGATTCCAAGCTGAAGAATTTGGCTTAAATGATGGTATAGAAGTAGTTATCTTGGGTAAAATATAAGCAGTTATTGAGTATGTTGGTGTTGACAAAAAATATGGCTTGATAAGAAGAGTTACCAGGCCCTTAGTCCTTCCTTTCACAACTCCAACTCCCAAAATTGGCAAGCCTTTGGATTTTCTTCGTAGACAGAGATGAGTAATTAATTGTTCCGTGACCAAGGATACTTCTGACCCTTGATCTAGTAAGGCTCGGGCACGATGGAAATCTCCAGATTTTGATTGTATGTCGAGTTGGACAGTAGTGAGGAGCACTGGTGCTCGTGTTGTTAATTGCTATGCTGATTTATCTTCAGATGTAGTTGATGAAGCACTGTGGATTTTCGAGGTGGTTTCAACTTTGTGGAGAGATGAATGGTGCTTTTTTCCACATTTGGTACACCTATTTGTTGAGAAACATTTTATGACTTGATGGTTTCTTAAACAATTGTAGCAGAGTTTATTTTTTGAAACAAACTCATAACGTTTTTGTACTGTTTGATTGATGTATTTTGAACACTTGGCTAAATAATGTTCCTCGGAGCAAAGTGGACATTTTTGTGGGCTTTCTGTTCCTGAATAGTGTGTTTTTACTGGAACTTGGCTGGAGGCTAAACCCTTGCGGCCTCTTGAATTTTCAAACGCTTGAAGAGATAACATTCGAGTCATCATAAACTCAGTAAGTTGAATCCAGGTTGGTGGTTCCTTGGAAGATCCTAAATGCAACTCCCAGGCCTTAACCGTATCTGAATCCAGTCGTTGCACGGTGATGAAAACAAGAAAGTCATCCCAATTTTCCACAGGTCTCTCTAAGGTCTCCAGGCTACGGTAAATTTGCATCAGAGTAGTGTATAAAGTTTCTAATTCCTGGGAAGATTCTTTCGTCATTCTTTTGAGATTTAAAAGCTGACTTAAATTCGCATTCACTAGTAATCTTTTATTCTCATAAAAGCTTATTAAAGCATCCCAAGATTTTTGAAAATTGTCGCCAATAATTGTAGTGTTCTTCAATAGAAGAGCTGCTGATCCTACAAGCTTAGATTTCAAATACTGGAGCTTAGTTACGTTTTGAATATTTGGTTTTGAAACCACCATTGACTCAAATGCATCTTTAAAGGACAACCAGTCATTAGGGTTGCCATTAAACTGAGGTAGCTCTAATCTTGGCAATTTTAAGCCATAACAATCACAATCCTTGCTTTGGAATGGTGAAGGACTACCTGCTAGTGACACTGTACTTGATGTTGATGCAGGTGTGATTACCAATGATATTTTCTCAGAACTTTCTAAATAGCACTCGTAAGTCGATTCATAGATGTTTTGTGCGAAATACGGATGTTGATGTACTGAAAGCTGATTTTCTTCATTAAGAGCGCTTATTGCTAAAGCGATAGCTAAAGAGTAAAATTAACTTTAGTATAAGATCTTTCCATTTGTTGATTTGTCTAAATAGAATGAAGCTACGCAAAGAGGTGGTAAAGATCTGACTATCAAAACACTAGGATGGTCGGTGAATGCTGATTTGCTTATCGTAAAGATTCACCAACGCCAAGGAGTATTTCGCTCTCATTGAATATGAACAAACATGATTCAGGCGTTAAGATTTTGGAACTGAACGAGGATGGTCGACGAATGCTGATTTTCTTATCGTTAGGATTCACCGACTCAAAAGATTCTTAGTCCTCGTCAGACTAGAAGTACATTATTTCAGGGACTAAGTTTCTGGAATGAAACTCGGCCTGAAACCTTACATAGGAATGCTCGTATATTTAGTACCTATCACATGTTTTATTAAAAAAAAATTACCACCTTCTTGCGTTCACTTATATTCACCTTTATGAGAAGTTGAGAACTCTTCCCATTGTTGTTTTAAGGCTTCCAGTCGTATTTCCACACGTTGTGGACTGATGTTTTCCTGGCCAACTTTTATGAAGTTCTCATAAGCCTTGGAGATAGCCTCCGCCAACACTTGCTGATGATTTAATCTTCGTTCAACGTGCTGGAGACGCATGATTGCATCCTCGATCCGGCTCGAAGGACCAAAAATAATCTTGTTCAATTGCTATCGTTTTCTTGGTTTTTAGTGGGTTTGTTAACTTAAACACTGTATTAAATTTTTAATAATATTTTATTTGAAGTTCTTTTTTCTCACACAATTAATTCACAAAGGAGCCCGTATCGACTTGTCATATAACCGAACAAAGAAAAACTAACAACTAAAACGCAAAAACGCAAACTTAAATAGAAGAAAAGGGATGATGTAATCCAGCGCAATCCGGCGCAATCCAGCAGAAAAAAAGAAGGTGATTGTCTGCAGTCAGCACCGCTGATGGCGTGACAGTCGCGTGAGGGATAAACCGCAAATCCGTTAATTTTAACCTTATATTTTTAACACTACGCCTACTGACTAAAACCTTTGGGATTCGCCGCATATAAGTTCAGTGTTTTCGCCGTGGTTTGTGTACAGCGGTTTGTGTCTATATGTTTGACATGTGGATGTCGCGGTGAACGCATCGTAGTCGCCACACTATGTACAGCGGTTTGTGTCTATATGTTTGACATGTGGATGTCGCGGTGAACGCATCGTAGTCGCCACACTACTCCCCTTCCAGCGACATCGTCACTAATCGTTGGGTGTTGCGAAACTTACTTTCTTTTTCCTAACGGCTGGCCCTTCGTATGTTCTTGGCCTAGGTGTTGATGTCGTATTATCTTCATTTGTTATATCTTGTAATATTGCTGGTTTTAGTCGGTCTATTGAAACATTGATATGTTTGCCATTCATGTCTATTGTATAGTAAGCGTCGCTATCTCGCTTGATCACTTGATGAGGTCCGGTGTAAGGCTGGTCGAGTGGCTTCTTTGTACCATCAACTCTCATAAACACATGTGTGCAAGTGGCGAGGTTCTTGTGTATGAATATCCTTGGCTTGTTGTGGTGTGCCGTTTCACGTGGACGCAGTTCCCTCATACGTTCTCTTAACGCTTCTTTGAAAATTGTTTGGTCCGCTTGGAAATTGTCTTGCATGAAGAACTCCCCAGGTATCCGCAATGTCGTACCGAAAACTAGTTCAGCGCTGGATGAGCCAATGTCGTCCTTCAAACAGTTCCTTAATCCCAGCATTACGACAGGTAGCACTTGTACCCAGTCTTCGTTTTCGTGGCATTTGATGGCTGCCTTGAGTGATCGATGCCATCGTTCTATCATACCGTTCGCTTGGGGATGATATGCTGTAGTGCGTTTCCTATGACTGCCAATCATTCTGGCAAATGCCTCGAAAATTTGAGAGTCGAACTGTGTGCCTCTGTCAGTTGTTATTACTGCTGGTGTACCATATCTCGCTATCCAAGTTTCAAAGATTGCATCAACAACCGTTTGTGCTGTGATGTCTTTTATTGGAATTGCTTCCGGCCACCGTGTAAAGCGGTCAATCATGGTTAAACAGTACCTGTATCCGCGTACTTCCCTCATTGGACCTACAATGTCGATGTGTATATGCTGAAAACGTTCATCCGGCATATCGATGTGTTCTGGTCGACGCTTCGTGTGTCTACTAATCTTTGAGCGTTGGCACGGTAAGCAAGTTCGTGCCCATTCCGTAATGTCTTTATTCATTCGTGGCCAAATAAACTTCTTCGCTATGGCTTTTCGTGTTGCTTTCCCGCTACCGTGGGCGGTATTATGCACATTGTCGAAAATCCTCTTTCTCAATGTTATTGGAATATAAGGTCTTATCGCATCAGTTGATACATCGCAATATGTAACGGTCGCCCTACGTAAAGACATGCCACCAGAATAAACAAAGGCACTAACACCGTTGTCTACCATTAAAAATTTTTTATGCAAGACAAATGTAAGCTGTAAATTAAATGGCAGCCCGGCATTGTCGAAGAGTCAAGTCCTTTCAACCCAATAGCAATAATCCCGCTTCCCAAAATGCATAAAAAAACACACATATATTTATCAAATGCGACAGCCATAAATCCCCTTAACACACGGTCACAAACACACAATAAAGTAGCGAAAATCAACCTCAATACCCAACAATGCAAATTAACTTACACACACAACCAACCAAAAAAAAAAATAGCAAACTCCGATCTCAATACCCAACAATTCAATTTTAAATGCACACACAAACAAACAATAAAGGAATGTTCAACAGAATACGCAACAGGAATGCGGAATAACGGAATTCGCCTTGCCGTTTACCAAAAATCGCGTGATCGGGCGATGAAAAGAAAAATTCTGGGTGGGAAAAGAGAGACGCGTCGGAGGATAGATCTGGAAGAGAGTGGTTGAGGAGTCGGGCGAGAAAGTGCAGTCGCGGTGGTTGGAGTACTCTTGTGTGAATCGGAGATAGGAAATTTAAACTATTACTAAGTAACTGCTGGTATAAGAATCAAAAATGTCTTTTTTTGTGAAATTAACAAGAAAGTGCGTTAGTAAATAAAATAAATTGTTTTTTTAAGAAACTGTTAACTTGACTGAAGGGGATAGTTTTGTGATTACTGTTTTGGAAACTCGTCGATATCATGTAGCACGACGATTTTGTTTAGTGAGGTGATAAATAAAGAAAGCCAGGATATGTGAATCAAAATGCGAAACTAGTAAGTTAACTTCAAGTAATGGAATTGCCCTTAAATTTATATAAATAATAATAGTGCCTGGCCAAAACCTAGAATTTTGCATGGCTATATAATTGATTTTGTGTGGTTTGGTACCGTTTGTGCCGATTGTGAATAGAGTTGAGGATCGTCACGTACACCCTATAGTTAATTTCAAAGATTTTTTTTTGAAGTAGTTTTCAAGAAGCGATTAAAAATTAGATACGGGAAAAAGAAAAGAAAAACCCACGAGGAAACGCTGTTAATTCTCTGCCGGTGTGTAATCGAAGTTTTTTTTTGAAGTAAAGGAATTGGTAACATAATAGTTAATAAAAATAAGAGCTTTTAAACCACACGTGCATTCGGGGATAATATGTGCTTTTATTGCCGCATACAATATTAGTTACTGAGAAGTTTTTTTCCGTAACATTTAAAGAATGGATTTAATCTGTATGTTTTTAATATAATATACTTTTGTATAATGAATACTTAACTAATAAACATAAAAGCGTTTATTTATATAATGAATACTTAAATATTAAACTTAAAAACGTTTATTTATATAATGAATACCTAAATAATAAAAATAAGAGCTTTTAAACCACACGTGCTTTTCGGGGATAATGTAAGCTTTTATTGCCGCATGTAATATTATTTATTGAGAACTTTTCCGTAACATTTGAAAAAGGAGATTTAATCTGTATGGTTTTAATATAAACTACCTTTATATAATGAATACTTAACTAATAAACATAAAAGCGTTTATTTATATAATGAATACTTAAATAATAAACATAAAAACGCTTATTTATATAATGAATACCTAAATAATAAACATAAAAGCTTTTAAACTACATGTGCTTTTCGGGGATAATGTATGCTTTTATTGCCGCATATAATATTAGTTATTGAGAACTTTTCCGTAACATTTGTAAAAGGAGATTTAATCTGTATGGTTTTAATATAAACTACTTTTATATAATGAATACTTAGCTAATAAACATAAAAGCGTTTATTTATATAATGAATACTTAAATAATAAACATAAAAACGCTTGCTTATATAATGAATACTTAAATAATCAACATAAAAGCTTTTAAACTACACGTGCTTTTCGGGGACAAAGAATGCTTTTCTTGCCGCATATAATATTATTTACTGAGAACTTTTTCCGTAACATTTAAAAAAAAAAAAAGAGATTTAATCTATATGGGTTTAATATAATATACTTTTATATAATGAATACTTAAATAATAAACATAAAAGCTTTTAAACTACACGTGCTTCTGGGATACGCATATCATTATTGCCAACTATAACTTTCATATAATGTGATTGGTAATATAAAATAAATAGAGATCTAATCCATATGGTTTGAATAATAACCTATTTTTCGTACAACGAATACCCTAATAATTAGGATAATTTTTTTAAAACTAAGTATGAATTGCACATGATAATAACATAAATTTGAAATTTTAAAATAACATTTAATAAAATCATTTAACTTGTACTGAATAACCACCCGATATAATATAAACGGTAACTTATGAATTGTAAATACATAAAACCCGAGATGATGGCCGTCTAATCAACCCGAATGTGAGGAAACCCCCCAGGATGTAGGATGCCCTCAACAAGGTAAGTGCTTAACATTTATAATTTGATCAAAAATTTTGTGGACCTCCTTAATATGGCAGTATAACCAGTGACCACCTCTCTCCCCTAGTTTCTAGCCCCCCTCTTGTTGGCCTCGGTAGGTTTGTCTCTCTGCCACTGCCGTCCCCTTTTAAATTTTCGTAAGTAGGCACGAGTTTTAGTTTGTTTGAGCTGTCACCCTCCGGCATCCCTGCTCCGCGAACCCCACCCCATCCGGCGAGCTAGTTTGAGCACCGCACGTCGTGCCGACGATCGGTGCAGCGGATGTCACAATTTCGGCAATCCCCCTCGGCGGCCAAGCCTACCCAGTCACCTTCTTCTGCCCCTTTTCCCAAATTATTTTTTTGTGTAAAAAGAGTCTTGCACATCCTTAATTGAGATGTGTTGATTTCCCTACTTCGTGCTATGGCACACCCCCTCCAGACAGTTACATAAAATGGCGCCCAACGGTGGGCTAAGGAGCTTAATTCACTTTGAGTTCCTTAGTCTAACGGACAGATGGCATGGATACGTCTGTTTGTCACCTAGTGACACCTTAACTTTCCCCGTCGGCATTCTTTTCGTCGAGTATTTTGCTCCCCATCCCATGCCATCATTTTTAATCATTTTTCTTTATAATTTAGCCGACCTTTTGATGATTGATACGTGGCTTAGGCCAGTGAGAGGAGTCATGAGTGGGCTTCCTTCTTTTTAGTTCACTTCCCAGTCCAAGCCCCTCTGACTAATGGGTAATCGGGCGAAGGTACTTACCGCGGTGCCTTAGCCCTTTTCACTTCTTCCTTTTTTCATCTTTTCTATCTTTCTTCTGCTTCCACAACTTCACCTTTCTAGTATCTGTTGCGGTAGTCTCCCCATATTGATTGGTTCCTGTCCGGCAGACTCGGAGTCTGGCTAACAGGCGTCCTATCGCCTGGCACTGCGCGAGTCTGCGCGGACAGTGGACACTACATTCCTTTTTGGTTTTCTTCCCTATATTTATTTTTTTGAGTAGCATGGGTGAGTGGGTGCCTGACCGTTGACCCTGCACCGTCTTGGCTAACAGGCGTCCTATCGCCTGGCCATGCGACAGGTTCGACGGCCTGGTTATCCACCCGCCCCCGTTTAATGACCACTTCGACACACCGCCTTCCTGGATATCAACAGGGTGTTGACCAGTTGTGGTGGGGTGTCGGTATGGTCCCTGCAAACTTCTCGGGAGGCTTCTATCTCTTCTTCTTCTTCTTTGTGGTCACTGGGGATCTGCCATGGAAGGGGATTCCCAAAAATTGATACTAGGGACTCGACGGTGAAGATGGGGATAGGCACTAGACTGTTTCCATCATCGGCGTCGATCCCATAAATGTGGGCACTAGGTGTCTGGCGACGCTGGTGTCACGCGGCTTAAGATAAGCCGCCTGTCACCGGCGCCGTGAGCCACCGATGCCTTGGGGGGGACATCCTGCATCGGAGGGCCACCTCCCACCATAACAAAGAAAAAAACCAATTATATTTTTCTGAACAATCGATACTTATAGTACTTATTTAATTGAAAGATCTATTTTAAATGAAGGAATTATTGATACAGGTTACTTTACATAATAGTTCGCCTTAAGAAATTGTTTCGAAAAGGGTCCACTACATACCCGTATGTTTTGCCTTGGGATGTTCTTCACTTTGTTATATAATTTACATTATCTGTTTAATTTCCTCCGAAGCAGAAAATAAATTTCTCTACTTATTTATATAAAATAATAGAACCACAGTAAACTGTTGAGGCTTAAAAAGGTAAGACTAATTGGATTTAAATGGTTCCTTTACCTTGACATCATTACAACCCCGTATACATTTTCAAAAAGAAAAAAAGGGATACCACGTCAAATTAGAATCTTTATACCGTTAGAGGTAGACATTCTTTTAAGTCCATCGCAGCGGTTTAGCTACAGTCATAATCCTTTTTCACCGTCACCTTTTTACCTTCAGTAATTAGGCTAAACTACTACATACCTGAGTAGCGCCCATTATCGGTCGGACAATATTGAAGTACATACTCTCTGTTCAAGAGGCTCAATATCTCCCTCTCCCGAGTTATCCTTACTGGCTTGTGGTAGTTGTGGCAAGTTTCACTAGCGACAAAATAGTCTACGTCTTTCATTATGCCTACGACGCGTGCAGGTGCAAATACTGCTCCACCCTCAGACGCCGGTGAACCAGCTGATGAAGCTCTGCCTGGTGCAGAGTCCGGTGAGCCTGATCATGATGCCCCATTGGAGGCTCTGATCGAACAAGTGGCAAGTCTAAAACAAGAACTGAGCAGAATGCAAGATCGTTACGAACAAATGTCGCAATCACGCCCAAACCGCGCCAGTCTGGGAGAACCATCCTCACTGAACCGCCATAGTACTGCCACCATCGAGCCGGAGCAAACTGGAATCCTCCACCGCACCTCCAGTGTAGGTGACCGGCCTGGATTACAATATGATAGGACGGGACCCTCCTTTAAGCGGAAATCCCCGGTTGTAGGATGGAACGTTAAGTTCTCAGGTCGGCCGGGAGAGATCTTGGCCGAGGAATTTATCTACCGAGCCGAAGCTAGAGCTCGGGATGAGGAAGTCTTAAACTCAGAGCTAACTCGAAACATTGTAGCTCTTCTGTCAGGCCCCGCCGAAGACTGGTACTGGACCCAATTCCGTCGGCACCATCCTAATCCTATGTGGTCTGAATTTAAAACTAGCTTGCTCGACCAATTTGGAGGGCGTGAGACCGACTACCATATTATTAAAGAACTCTTAGAAACCAAACAATTGGGTCAGTCCTACGATGTATACGCCGCCAAAATGTTAGCACTTTCAAATCGCTTGTCAAGGCCAATGCCCTCCGCCGAGCTGGTACAGATTGTCATGTCCAACCTTAGTTCTTCCCTAGGGGCGGTAATGGGGTCAACGTATGACAATATGCGCCAGCTTCGCGAAGCGTGCATTAGAGTGGAAAGGTGGCAGCGAGCAAAGAAGGAAGAGGGGCGTCACCAGTATAAGGTACATGAATTAGACGATTTAAACTCACGACAGCGTGTCACCACGTACCCGGAGGAAGAGTACGACCAATTACCCACCATCGATGAACTCAAGGGTGCCCAGGTAGCGAGACGGCCAGTTAATTGCTGGAATTGCCGACAAGACGGTCACACTTTCACTGAGTGCACTTCGCCAGACCGAAAAGTATTCTGCTATCGCTGTGGTAAACCAGATGCTTATACCCCTACTTGTCCGAAGTGTTCGGGAAACCCGAACCCGGGTGCGAGGCCTCGCAGAGACCCGCACCCGAGATAAGTCCTGACCTTTTCTCACCCAGACCTGTCTCCCCATCTTGTACGACGGACTGTTCTGACCCACCATCAGCAGAACCTTTACCGGACTTCCCTACTCCACAGGCTAAGATTTCCTTCATGCACCGATGGGATAATTACCATAAAGTCCGAAAACGAATCTTCCAAGAAGGCGATGACGTTCATCGACCAGTCAAGGTCCCGCGTATACGGTTAAGGGCTAACGAAAAACGACAAATGGCTAATATGGCTATTTCAGCTATAATTAATGACGTCCCTGATGAGCGGCCGTTTTTGAATGTCCAAATTTTGGGCGAAACCGTGACTGGATTATTAGACAGCGGGGCAAGCATGAGTTGCCTGGGAAGAGGGGCAGAGTCGTTCCTCCAGAATCACCCAGAAGCACAGCTACGCCGCTTGCACACCTCTGTCCAAGTGGCTGACGGCACCCCTAAAGGGATAGTAGGCTACATCACAGTCCCGGTGACTTACGGGGCACGCACTTCGCTCTTGAATATATTTATAGTCCCTAGCTTGTTACAGCGGTTGTACCTTGGAATAGACTTTTGGAAGGCCTTTAACTTGGCCCCACATCTAATTGGCGAAATACAGCTAGGCCCTACTCAGGATCCAAACTGCCATCGCCTTGCGGAAGCCCAGCAGGTGCGATTGAATCAGGCTAAGGCGCGGTTCCCGTCTTCGGACACCTGCGGCCTCGGCAAGACACACTTGGAACAGCATGTTATCGACACTGGCGAGGCGGTGCCTATTAAGCAGAGGCACTACCCAGTCTCTCCTGCCATCCAGACCCTCATGTATGGGGAGGTCGATCGCATGCTGAGTCTAGGTGTGATTGAAGAGAGCAACAGCCCATGGAACTCACCTGTAGTCCTGGTTCGAAAGCCTGGCAAAGTACGGCTTTGCCTGGACTCCCGCAAGGTGAATGCAGTTACGGTGAAGGACGCATATCCATTGCCACACATCGACGGTCTTTTGGGACGGTTACAGGACACTAAGTATATCTCCGCTATAGATCTAAAGGATGCCTTCTGGCAGATTCCGTTAGAGGAAAAATCTAGGGAAAAGACCGCTTTCACCGTCCCAGGCAGGCCGTTGTATCAGTTCACGGTGATGCCGTTCGGACTGTGCAACGCGCCACAGCGCATGTGCCGCCTGATGGACAAGGCCATCCCAGGCTCGTTGCGGGAAAATGTGTTCGTCTATTTGGACGATTTATTGGTAGTATCCCCAGACTTTGATACGCACGTCAGGCTGCTGGAACGAGTCGCCTCCTGCCTCTGCCTTGCTGGCTTAACTGTGAACCTGGCCAAAAGCCGGTTCTGCGTAAAGGAGGTAAAATACTTGGGTTTCATTATTGGGGACGGAACACTCAAGACAGACCCGGACAAGGTGGCTGCCATCAGAGATTTCCCAACACCAAGGTCGACCAAGCAGGTGAGGCGCTTTTTAGGTATGACGGGATGGTATAGGCGATTCATAGGCAACTATGCGAGCATCGCCTCTCCCATCACGGACTGCCTGAAGGCCGCCAAATTTACTTGGACCGACGAGGCCCAACAGGCCTTCACGGAGTTGAGGAAATTGATGATGTCAGCTCCCTTACTAGTCACCCCGGACTTCACCCGTCCTTTCTTTATCCAGTGTGACGCAAGCAAGACAGGGGTTGGAAGCGTCTTGTTCCAAAAGCATGGCGATGACGAACACCCCATCGCGTATTTTTCAAAAAAACTCAATAACGCTCAGCGAAATTATTCAATAACAGAACTGGAGTGCTACGCAGCGGTCTTAAGCGTAAAAAAATTCAGAGCCTACGTGGAAGGCCATACCTTCACCATTATTACGGACCATGCTAGCTTGAAGTGGCTTATGAGCCAGGCCGACTTAAGCGGCCGATTGGCTCGGTGGAGCTTAAAACTCCAGGGATTTCAATTTTCAATAGAGCACCGTAAGGGTAGCCAGAACGTGGTGCCGGACGCCTTATCGCGCGTCGACTGCGTGGACGATCTGTCCTTCTGTCGAGATGTGGACCTGTCGTCTGCCGCCTTCAGATCGACGGACTACCAGCGTCTCGCGGACCAAATCTGCGAGCAGGCTGGTCAGTTGCCCGATCTCCAGGTGTCAGATGGATACGTGTTCCACCGTTCGACCCCACGTACCGGCGACCCCGTAACGGATGACCTGAGTTGGAAATTGTGGATCCCGGAGGAACTCACTGCTTCCCTAGTTGAGTCCGCTCATGCGCCACCCCAAGCTTCGCATGGCGGTATTGGTAAAACCTTGCATCGTTTACGTGAAAAGTATTTTTGGCCGTCCATGGCAAGTCAAGTCCGGGAATATATCACTCGGTGTGAAGTCTGCAAGGAGTCCAAGGCTCCCAATACCTCCCTACGACCGCCGATGGGTAAAGCAATGGAAACGCACCGACCCTTTCAATTTCTGTATGTTGATTACTTAGGCCCTTACCCCAGATCTAAGAAGGGACACACCTCCGTATTAGTCGTACTAGATGCCTTCAGCAAGTACCCTTTCCTTCATCCAGTCACATCAGAAACGTCGAAGGCGGCCACTGAATTCCTAGAACACCGTATATTCCACGCGTTTGGAGTGCCCGAAGTTATATTCACGGATAACGGGCGACACTTCACGTCGAAAGAGTTTGAAAAGCTGATGAATGATTACGGGGTTAAACATCTGCGAACACCTATATATTCCCCTCACCCGAACGCCTCTGAACGTGTCAATCGCTCCGTATTAGCCGCAATTAGAGCTTATCTGTCCGAGGACCATCGAGAGTGGGCAAACCACCTATCAGCCATAGAATGTGCACTCCGCAGTTCCCACCATGAATCCATAGGAATGTCTCCGTACCAAGTCTTATTCGGATATCATATGATTCTTCACGGATCAACATATCCGTTGTTAACGAAACTAGGGGCCCTGCAGGATGGGAATATTTCGGTACTTCCTTTGGTCGACCGGCAACAACTACTGCGTGAGCGAGTCGAACGGAAGCTGGCAGAAGCACACCTGCGTCACCAAAAGACTTATGACCTACGATGTCGAGTGATTAGCTTCGACCCAGGACAGATAGTATTCAGGAGAACCTTCCCAGTGAGTAATAAGGCAGATGGGTTTAACGCGAAGTTAGCAGCTAAATTCCTAAAGGCGCGGGTGAAAAGAAAAGTTGGACATAGCCGTTACGAGTTAGAGGATTTCACCGGACGGTCGTTAGGTATATACCATGCAAAAGACATTCGTCGATGACCAAACTGTCATCGAGCTAGAACAATTCCGAGTCGCCCTAATAAGGCATCTCGCCGGCTTCACCGGTTAACTGATAGGGTACCTTTAATCCGCTTAGGTTGCTAGATAGCTTCTCTGGCGGTGGTACACCTCCTTGTTTCCCTTGACCATCTTGAATCAAGGTTTAATGTCTTAGTCTAGCCGTGGTTGCTAGAACAATTCCGAGTCGCCCTAATAAGGCATCTCGCCGGCTTCACCGGTTAACTGATAGGGTACCTTTAATCCGCTTAGGTTGCTAGATAGCTTCTCTGGCGGTGGTACACCTCCTTGTTTCCCTTGACCATCTTGAATCAAGGTTTAATGTCTTAGTCTAGCCGTGGTTGCTAGAACAATTCCGAGTCGCCCTAATAAGGCATCTCGCCGGCTTCACCGGTTAACTGATAGGGTACCTTTAATCCGCTTAGGTTGCTAGATAGCTTCTCTGGCGGTGGTACACCTCCTTGTTTTTCCTTGGTCGTCTGGGACCAAGTTTCAAAGTTAGAGTTTATACTGAGACTGCCAGACCAGTACGCTCAAGTTCCCAGTCGCCTCAACATTTTTTTTTTCTTTTTCTCCTCACCCTGAGCTCGGGTAGGCCCAATCGGGCGAAGGTATTTACCGCGATGCCTTAGCCTTTGCCACTTTTTCTTTTCAGCTCTCCTATTTTTCCTCTCTTTCAACAATTTTACCTTTTATAATCTTTTTGCGGTAGCCTCCGCATTTGTTCACTCCCTGTCAGGCTGGCCCGGGATCTGGCTAACAGGCGTCATATCGCCTGGCACTGTGCGGGCCTGATCTGACAGTGGTCTCTCATCTTTTTCTTTATCCATTATTTAGTTTGGTCGGACGGACACCTTAGCACCAGACTTTCCCCGTCTGGGTTAACAGGCGTTTTATCGCCTGACCTTGCGAAAAGTCTGTTGCCAAAGGTTTCATTGAAGTGTGTTTTCGGTGGGATCTGGTTGCAGGTGGCTGCTGTTCACCTGGCCAGATTGTTTGGTTCGCCTGGTGGCATTTGTGTTCGTTTATAAGATCCGTCCGATCCCGTTTGTAGACTGTCTGTCGACCGCCTTCCTGGCTTTCAGCGGCACCCGCTGACCAGTCGTGGTAGTATGACCGCACGGTCCCTCTAGCGGAGGTTTCCTTCTCACACCTTCTTCTTCTACACCTTCTTTTTCTACATGGTCTTCGTCATCCCGCTTCGCCTTGGGAGGGGAGGTTCCCTGACCCGATAGATACGCCATTGATGTCCAACCAACACCGGCAGGACTAGGTCCGCCCGAGTATGGAGCCGACAATCCAGACACATCTCAGGCTCATGAGGCCCAGCGACCCTATAAGACGCTCGCCTAAGAGAGCACGGGAGATATGCAGAGTTGGGACTCCTCCCGACGGAACGAAAAGTCTCTCGTGCCACACTCACTAGGGAGCGCATGGTGTAATCGACATTGGCAAACCAAGTCGTGGCCGTTGACGAGCGCCGTTGTCCGAGACGATTGCCCATACTCGAGGAACTTAATGATGATGCGGACAATGTAGAAGCGTTCACAGTGGTGTCACTTGAACTTAACCCCTCCGGAGGCGGGGCTGAATGACGTAGACCCGTAGCCCGAATTCAATAAGTAAAGCCCGTCTAGCTCAGGGAATAGAACATGAGACTCTGACTCAGGGAGTGGGTGAGCCACACGTTGCCTAAAATACCACCCAAAAGGGCCCCTCGTTTATTCTTTTCGCGTCCCCTCTCACCTGTCGCCTTCCAGGTGACGCGTGTTGTAACGGTCGCCCTACGTAAAGACATGCCACCAGAATAAACAAAGGCACTAACACCGTTGTCTACCATTAAAAATTTTTTATGCAAGACAAATGTAAGCTGTAAATTAAATGGCAGCCCGGCATTGTCGAAGAGTCAAGTCCTTTCAACCCAATAGCAATAATCCCGCTTCCCAAAATGCATAAAAAAACACACATATATTTATCAAATGCGACAGCCATAAATCCCCTTAACACACGGTCACAAACACACAATAAAGTAGCGAAAATCAACCTCAATACCCAACAATGCAAATTAACTTACACACACAACCAACCAAAAAAAAAAATAGCAAACTCCGATCTCAATACCCAACAATTCAATTTTAAATGCACACACAAACAAACAATAAAGGAATGTTCAACAGAATACGCAACAGGAATGCGGAATAACGGAATTCGCCTTGCCGTTTACCAAAAATCGCGTGATCGGGCGATGAAAAGAAAAATTCTGGGTGGGAAAAGAGAGACGCGTCGGAGGATAGATCTGGAAGAGAGTGGTTGAGGAGTCGGGCGAGAAAGTGCAGTCGCGGTGGTTGGAGTACTCTTGTGTGAATCGGAGATAGGAAATTTAAACTATTACTAAGTAACTGCTGGTATAAGAATCAAAAATGTCTTTTTTTGTGAAATTAACAAGAAAGTGCGTTAGTAAATAAAATAAATTGTTTTTTTAAGAAACTGTTAACTTGACTGAAGGGGATAGTTTTGTGATTACTGTTTTGGAAACTCGTCGATATCATGTAGCACGACGATTTTGTTTAGTGAGGTGATAAATAAAGAAAGCCAGGATATGTGAATCAAAATGCGAAACTAGTAAGTTAACTTCAAGTAATGGAATTGCCCTTAAATTTATATAAATAATAATAGTGCCTGGCCAAAACCTAGAATTTTGCATGGCTATATAATTGATTTTGTGTGGTTTGGTACCGTTTGTGCCGATTGTGAATAGAGTTGAGGATCGTCACGTACACCCTATAGTTAATTTCAAAGATTTTTTTTTGAAGTAGTTTTCAAGAAGCGATTAAAAATTAGATACGGGAAAAAGAAAAGAAAAACCCACGAGGAAACGCTGTTAATTCTCTGCCGGTGTGTAATCGAAGTTTTTTTTTGAAGTAAAGGAATTGGTAACATAATAGTTAATAAAAATAAGAGCTTTTAAACCACACGTGCATTCGGGGATAATATGTGCTTTTATTGCCGCATACAATATTAGTTACTGAGAAGTTTTTTTCCGTAACATTTAAAGAATGGATTTAATCTGTATGTTTTTAATATAATATACTTTTGTATAATGAATACTTAACTAATAAACATAAAAGCGTTTATTTATATAATGAATACTTAAATATTAAACTTAAAAACGTTTATTTATATAATGAATACCTAAATAATAAAAATAAGAGCTTTTAAACCACACGTGCTTTTCGGGGATAATGTAAGCTTTTATTGCCGCATGTAATATTATTTATTGAGAACTTTTCCGTAACATTTGAAAAAGGAGATTTAATCTGTATGGTTTTAATATAAACTACCTTTATATAATGAATACTTAACTAATAAACATAAAAGCGTTTATTTATATAATGAATACTTAAATAATAAACATAAAAACGCTTATTTATATAATGAATACCTAAATAATAAACATAAAAGCTTTTAAACTACATGTGCTTTTCGGGGATAATGTATGCTTTTATTGCCGCATATAATATTAGTTATTGAGAACTTTTCCGTAACATTTGTAAAAGGAGATTTAATCTGTATGGTTTTAATATAAACTACTTTTATATAATGAATACTTAGCTAATAAACATAAAAGCGTTTATTTATATAATGAATACTTAAATAATAAACATAAAAACGCTTGCTTATATAATGAATACTTAAATAATCAACATAAAAGCTTTTAAACTACACGTGCTTTTCGGGGACAAAGAATGCTTTTCTTGCCGCATATAATATTATTTACTGAGAACTTTTTCCGTAACATTTAAAAAAAAAAAAAGAGATTTAATCTATATGGGTTTAATATAATATACTTTTATATAATGAATACTTAAATAATAAACATAAAAGCTTTTAAACTACACGTGCTTCTGGGATACGCATATCATTATTGCCAACTATAACTTTCATATAATGTGATTGGTAATATAAAATAAATAGAGATCTAATCCATATGGTTTGAATAATAACCTATTTTTCGTACAACGAATACCCTAATAATTAGGATAATTTTTTTAAAACTAAGTATGAATTGCACATGATAATAACATAAATTTGAAATTTTAAAATAACATTTAATAAAATCATTTAACTTGTACTGAATAACCACCCGATATAATATAAACGGTAACTTATGAATTGTAAATACATAAAACCCGAGATGATGGCCGTCTAATCAACCCGAATGTGAGGAAACCCCCCAGGATGTAGGATGCCCTCAACAAGGTAAGTGCTTAACATTTATAATTTGATCAAAAATTTTGTGGACCTCCTTAATATGGCAGTATAACCAGTGACCACCTCTCTCCCCTAGTTTCTAGCCCCCCTCTTGTTGGCCTCGGTAGGTTTGTCTCTCTGCCACTGCCGTCCCCTTTTAAATTTTCGTAAGTAGGCACGAGTTTTAGTTTGTTTGAGCTGTCACCCTCCGGCATCCCTGCTCCGCGAACCCCACCCCATCCGGCGAGCTAGTTTGAGCACCGCACGTCGTGCCGACGATCGGTGCAGCGGATGTCACAATTTCGGCAATCCCCCTCGGCGGCCAAGCCTACCCAGTCACCTTCTTCTGCCCCTTTTCCCAAATTATTTTTTTGTGTAAAAAGAGTCTTGCACATCCTTAATTGAGATGTGTTGATTTCCCTACTTCGTGCTATGGCACACCCCCTCCAGACAGTTACAAATATACGACCGTATCAGTACCTGTTAAACGTAACCTCTTGAATTTTATCGCTCCCGGCTGTTCGATTAATTGCTTCATTTCTTGGTCTTTCTCTTGTTCAATTGCAATCTCCTCAGTTGTGACGCAGACTGGTAGTTCAATATCATTTATTCGTGATAACGTGTCTGCAACGTCGTTCTCGTTACCGGCGATGTGTCGAATGTCCGTTGTGTATTGACTAATCAAATCAAGTTGCCTTTGTTGTCTTGGGGATGCCTTTGAAGCTTTTTGGTTAAAAGCATAGGCCAACGGTTTATGGTCTGTAAAGATCGTTGTACCTCGTCCTTCGATCATGTGCTTGAAAAATTTTATCGCTAAAAAAATCGCGAGTAGTTCCTTGTCGTAAGCGCTGTACTTTGATTGAGTTTCTGTAATTTTCTTTGAAAAAAATCCCAGTGGCTGTTTCATAATTTTAAGTGAGTTCTAAGTTAGTAGCCTTACTGTTAACAACTACTTTATAAATATTTATATTGGTAATAAAAAACGATTATAAATATATCCCGGCGTTATTCCTGTGAGCGACTAGCCCCACAGCGTCAAAAAAACCGTTGAAAAATTGCAACTACTAATTTGATATCATTTAATTTTTCATACAAATCCATTATTTTGCTAAAAATCTAAAAAAAGATGGTAATAATAAAACCCACCCCCTTACCACCCACCAACCATCATTACATTCTCCTTGCAAAAAAAAAACGCTTCAGGCAACCCGTACTCGAAAATACAATTCATAAAAATATTCTCTAAAGGGTCCATCATTAAAGAGAATATTAAAAAATATAATACCGCCTGCCACCCCATAATAGATAAAGAGAAACTTCACCTATCTTCGATCTCTTTTTTCTTGACTCAATTATACAAACGAAAATTCATATTTTAAGAAGAGTCAAAAAAAAATTTCGAAGCAAATTTTAAGAGTAGATTTAACATTGCTCGAGCCAGAGTAGATTACCAGAAAACGAAACCAAGGAAACAAAGAGAATATGGTGGATACAGAAAATTTCTCTATCTTCGACTTTTTATATCCCACTGTTCGGTTCTGAAGAAGCTGCGTTTAGTACAGCTTCTGAGGGCACCGTATCTACGCAAACCTTTGCGTGAGTGTGAGTACAATTCAATCGAATGTGTTGGAATTTTCACATTGCTTTTCTGTGGCAAAGAAGCTGACGATATTACAGCTTCCTCATGTGTAAGGCCTCGGCCACGATAAGAGTGGCGAGAATCCACTCTGCCGCTCACCACTCGTATTGTGCCTGAGGTTTTACTCTTTCTTTACAGTAGGATGATAAATTTGAATTGAATTGTATTTTATATAAAAAAAAATCGGTACATTGCATCCTTAGTGTTTTCAGAGGAGGAAAAATATTGAGATTTAAATCTTGATTTATTTAAATTTATTTTTATGAAGTTGCCTATTTGGTCAAGGGAAGCAGTGCTTCCTTTGCTTCCAAAGAGGAACCGCCACTGCTACAATGTAAGTCAAATGTGGGACGTCACAATAACACACTTACGGGTGTTAAAATAACACTCTTCCAAAATCTGAGATTTGCAGTAAGTGAAAGAGTTGTTATTAGTTCCGAATATGATTTTTGAAAACTGGATTTTGCTGCTAAAAAGGTTTTAGATCGGCCGCTTATCAGATGCCTTTGGGTAAATGCGAACCTCATCATGATGAGCAATATCGCTAATTACTATAATATTTATTAATTGCAATTCCTACTTTTCTGCGTAAGGTAGTATATTTGCAGAATGATAAATTGAGAATGAGTCCAGTGGTATGCTGCAGTTCGTTCTGTATCACAAATGAAAAGTTTTCTGAAAAATCCATTAGTACTATAACCTCTTCTGTAACCAGATCGGTCTTAACCCTTAGCTGGCCCACCTCGATTTTGTAACATAACTGGCCTATGGGGTGTCCACGCACCCCACGCGAAAAAATCATTTCCATGGAAAATATGCAATATTGACCGTTAAAAAAATCAAGGGGGGGTCTTTGACAATCCTTTTTTATGTACTAATAGTTGAGAGATTTTTTTATTACTACGACAGAAAAAAATTAAAGGTGCGAAAAAACATGATAACACGACATTTTGCTTCAAAAAATCAAAACTCTCTATATTTTTTGATTGTGTGGACTCCCGCACCCGCGTAAAAGCAATGTAAATAGCTCCATCTAACACACAACCTTCAAGATAGTGTACTTCTGTGGTCCCGCATATATTATTTTCAAGATTTATATCATGAAAAACGGTTTTTTTAGATCTGGGGTGTCCCTGCACCCCCAGGTCCAGCTAAGGGTTAAATATCTTTCTTGTTGCTTCGCAAGAAAATTATGTCGCAGTGATACAGCTAAACACTCTAGCAAGCAATCTATAAAATCTTTTGTTGACTGGTTCCCCGTTTCGAAATGCGATCTATCCGTAGACGTTCATTGATTATATGTGTGTAATTTCAGGCGAATCATAGGTGCGAATGGTGCACTTACACCGGACATAATTTGCCGGGCACGAAATTTCAAAAATTAAGAAATAAAAATAATTTAAAACATTAAAAAAAAAATTGAAAGTATTTTACTAGTAGGGTGCAAGAAATTACACAAATACAGTAGAGACTCGATTATCCGGACCTCAGTCATACGGATTCGCGATTATCCGGATTGCCAACCGCGATGGCAGAGACATGTCGGAACTGGCACCATCCGTCCGCGGCCCGCGGGATCTCTCCTCTACACGTTTCGTTTTTGTTTTAGTTAGTCACTTACCAATTGTTACGCAGCTGAGTCGTGTCACGTTTGTTTTTAAAAATGTCAAAGCGTAAAAGAGTGGTATTATCGCTTAAAGATAAAATAAATATTATTGATTCATTAAAAAAAGGAGAAACTGGTTGTATGTTAGCTGATAAATATGGTGTAGGTACTTCCACGATAAGTGATATTAAGAAGAATACCGATTCAATTTTGAAGTACACCTGCAAATTAGATAGTGAAGATGGGAGTAAACATCGAAAAGTGATGAAAAAACCGAAAAATGTACTTTTGGAAGAAGCTTTATATTGTTGGTTTTTACAAAAACGATCAACTGGGCAACCAATATCTGGTCCTTTGCTTTGTGAAAAAGCATTGCAGTTAAATAAAAAAATAGGTGGCGATGAATCGTTTGTTGCTAGTAATGGATGGTTGTACAGATTTAAATCTCGTCATGGAATTCGTGAGTTGGAAATACAAGGTGAAAAAATGTCAGCTGATATAGATGCAGCCAATTCTTTTAAAGATGGTTTTAAGAAAGAATTAGACGGAAATGACTACGACTTGGATTTTGTCTACAACGCTGATGAAACTGGATTAAATTGGAAATCATTACCGTCAAAATCTTTAGCTTCTCGGCGAGAGAGAGTAACAATATTAGTTTGCGCTAACGCTACCGGGACCCATAAAATACCTTTGCTCCTCATTGGAAAATCTAAAAACCCCAGATGCTTCAAAAATATCAGGGTACCCTTAATTTACAAAAACCAAAAAAGCGCATGGATGAACACCGAAATATTCATTGACTGGTATGACAACACTTTTATCCGTGAAGTAAAAAAATATCAAAACGAAATTGGTAAACAAGGAAATGTCTTACTTTTACTGGATAATGCGCCGACCCATTCTTCAGCTGAGCTGTTAGAGAGAGAAAATGGAAAGTTTAAAGTAAAATTTTTGCCTCCTAATGTGACATCCTTGATACAACCAATGGATCAAAGTGTTATTGAAACCTTAAAACGACTTTATAGAAAACAACTTTTACGTAGATTATTATCTGTTGATGAAGATAACGTAGAAGTCGTTTTGTCATTTTTCAAAAAAATGAATTTAAAGGAGTGTTCTTACATGGTTGTAGATGCATGGGATTTGATTGAAAGGAAGACTTTAAACAAAGCTTGGAACAAAATACTAAAACGGGAGAACGAAAATCCAATAACCGATACGGATGATTCTATTTTGAAAGATATAAATGAGCTAATGCCAAACATACCAATATGCCAGGAATGTGATGCTGATGATGTGAAAGAGTGGCTCACTTGTGACAGTAATGATCAAGGTTTTCAGATCATGTCGGATGACGAAATTGTTGACAACATATTGCAGACAAACGAACAGCAGGAAATGCAAGGAGATGAAACAGAAGAATACGTAGATTCGGAAAATGATCCCGGACCATCTCATGTGGAAGCATTTCAGGCCCTGGAAATAGCTCTCAAATGGTTCGAAAAACAAAAAGAGAGTAATACTGTGAGTTTACTACAATTAAAACGAATTCGTGATGTAGCAGCAATGAAGAGAAAAAATTGTTTACGCCAAATGACAATTAACAAATATTTTAAACTAAAGTCAAGATGATTAAGATTGCAATATTTTAATAATTAAAGAAAATATGTAAGTAGATATATATGTACGCACGAAAATGTATCTTTATTCTTTTAATAAACATTGATTTTTGTTGATAAGTTCGATTTATATTTGTTGTTTTGAATAAAGACCTAACATTATGTGTTAATAATATGTATGTACAAAAATCACTTTTCTACATACATTCAATTATCCGGATTTTCAATTATCCGAATGCCTTTCGACAACAATTAGTCCGGTTAATCGGGTCTCTACTGTATACCAATTTCTGTCCCTGTACTTTCTCATGTAAGAAAAACAGGCAAAATTTTACTTTTCCTCGCGTAGGAACTTTACTCAAGAAATGTTACTCGAGATTTTACTCAATATGTGGAGGAACAGTCCTTCTTTGAGAATCGGAAGCAAAAATTTGAGAAAAAATTTCCCAAGAGAGTGAAAAATCTCTCATTTATTTGCACTTCGCTGGAACACTTTTTGAAAATTCAAATTCAAACAAAGGAAAAATTGTTCCGATGGCTCGTTGTTTACCGTGATTGATTTAAACTTTAGGGCGCTATTGCTGCATTTTTAAATTCTGTTACAAAATCCCTTGTGGCGAGAACTTCTCTTTAATTGCTCGTTTTTGTTTGTTCCCTTACTGTTTAACAAATAAATAAGTATGACCAATTTCACGTGGGCCAACCAACAAAAATTGGTTGTAATCGTCCATTTCTATATTCGGCAAAGAGTTGCAGGGATTTTCCCAAGAGCCGACTTGTCCAACGAACTAATAGTACATGGAAATGGTACTTTAACATTGCAAAAATGCAGGACAAGGTTTTATTTTTGGGATGTGTAGGGGAGGTCAATGTGAGCTTAAGTTTGAGTTTTCGGGATTGTAACCCCCACCCATTTGGCCGTCATCTTGGAAAACGTGTGCAAATGGTTTTTCCACTATATCTCCGAAACGGTTCATCTTACCGAAAATTTGCAAGGACACTTTTTGTTTAGAATTAAATAATCATAAACAATTTATTAGTTAGAAATTTTGTTGTAAAATGAATAATTAAGAAGTTATAAGCCTTAGAACACAAAAATTAGTTACAATATTTTCTTTTAAAGACTATAACTTTTTTTCCTTCAACTTTAACAAAAAAATAATAATAACAAGTTTTTTGTAGAGGGTTTCATTAGGAATAATTTTCATTCATTACTTTTTTAATTTCATTCACTACGAAGGGTTTTACAGCGCCCCGAAGGTATGAAAATGACAGATTTTCTGAATATTTTATTACAATTTTACCTCCTAGAAATTAGCAATAACAGCTAGCAAGCTAAGCCGTACCCAGGAAAAAATTTCGGGGGGGGGGGGGGGTTAAAACACGGGGGGTCTGGGATGTATGGAATACCCCCTAGTAAGGCAGGGGGTCCAGGAAAATTGACAAAATTTAAGTGTAAAATGACGCATTTTTAGGCCGAGTTTAACTCTTAATTAACCAGAGTTTAGAGGCAAAAAAATATGGTTTGACTCGAGAATTTTGACTAAAAAATAAAAGGATATTTAAGTCATTAGAATGTTTTTGCAGTAACATATCATATATGTGACCCTTTGACCATAAGAATTGTCTTCAGAGTTGGAGAACTATAGAAAATTGTGTGCAGCTGGCATCTAACACTAGCACTAGCTATAGAAGATCTAAACTAAAAAACAAACGAAACTAACAAACTGAACTGAACAGTGAAACAAAGTCACCGAATAAACTAATGGCCAACCGACTCAACAGATGTAAATAAATCACAGTCTAAATGGCGACGACTTTGCTTTTATAGACGGCCAGCAGCGTTACCGTTCTACTACATATGTAGTAGTTTTACTACCTTCTTAGAAAAAAATGATTACATATATACTACACTACTACATCAAGTTATCATTCTACTACCTTTTTTTGATAATTCTATTTTTTTTTTATTTATGGCTAAATCGATCGCAGCCTTAGAATAAAAAACTACAGTAAAGGCCCTCACGCCTCACCTACATTTATATAAAACAAAGTCCGGCTAGTTACACTATTTATAACTCAAGAACGGCTGGACCGATTTTTAAGATTTTTGATTTGTTGGATTTGTCTTCGTCCCGAATTGGAGAATAACTATTCAAACATCGGATATTTCACGAAAAAATATTTATGAAGAAAATTCATTTTTTCATACATTTTGTATGGAACGGCTTTTTTGGCGATATTACGATATGTGAGTTGCAATGAGGTGATTTGGGTTATATTAGATATCATTCCCATTTATGAGCGTCATCCCACTGTTGCACATTTTGCAGTTCATCTTGAGAATTATCAACGAGTTTATTTCAACGCATCGAACGTTGTTCAACGTGCCGAAACACCTCCAGCGTGAACTTTGGCCAGTTTCTTTTCGATTTGCCAAAGCTATCCGTTTGCAGATGCCACGTTCTTACACTTGGAATGCTTCATCCAAGAAATTTCAACTTCGGAAGCAAGGCCATGCATTCTACTGATGCTCTTGGTCGCATTTGCAGAGTTCATCCGAACAATGAGGAATGCTTCTACTTGCGGTTGTTGCTGGTGAATGTTCGTTGGCCGGTATCATTTGAATCACTTCAAACTGTCAATGGTAAGATGTTTCCAACATTTTGTGCTGCATCAGCTAAGACACGAAGACACGACAGTTGAGAACAAACATGCTAGTTGCCTTGCTAAATGATCCATCTGCGAACGGATTGATTTCATTTCTGCTGAATTTTTGCAATTCAATTGCCTATTTGTCTTGTATTCACCATGACGATCAACAGATCACTAGGTGAATCCTAGAGCTTTTGTGGCCTGAATCTAGAAAATGAATATTTTTCTCACGGTTAATTGTGCGTAGCATGTTCACGTGTTGGCAAACCATTCACTTTGTTCGTTCTCACACCTGACAACAAAACAAAAAATGTCGCATATGTGCTTGAATGAATTGGAATCGACTCGATTGCAAGCCAGCTAAATAGTTAACAGAACATTTATCGATTCTGAGGCGGTATGAAGTTCGCCGGGTCAGCTATAGCTATTTAAGCTATATGCGTAAATTTTCGTAGTGACAATGGGGTATTTTAAAATTGATTTAAAATCAAAAAAATTTGCTACCCCTTTTTTCAAAAAGTTAGTAGATTTTACTACTTTCAAAATTCATCTTACGGTAACATTGACGGCCAGTAACAGGAAAGTTACACTAGCGCTAGGCTAGTGCTGGTGGGCGGGATGGTAGTCAGAGAGAGAGATAGAGGGAGAAAGAGACCCGTTAGCGATACACCTCTTACATAACACATCTACTACTGACTGCATTGGTTGTGAGCAGAACAGGCGCTACGCGGGTGGCTGCGAGTAGACTATTATAGACATGCTGTTTTGCCTGTTTTCACACATGCTTCTCGTGATGCATCAGCAAGGCCAGTTGCCAGTTCAATTCATAAACACCATTAATTAATTAAATTATGAAATACTTTACTTACAGATAGCAAAATATCAAGAAAATATCATTCTCTTTAATTCAGGAAAACTTGTGTTTTAAAATACTTATTTCTGGAAAATTTCGGGGGGGTTTCAACCCTTCTGACCCCCCCCCCCCCTGGGTACGGCCTTGCTAGCAAGTAATAATAAAGAATGAATGACTATACGTTATAAGAAATTCCGATGTTTGAGTAATGTAATAAAATTGTTTCGCATTTTTTTGCGGGTTTTTATTGCTGTTATGCCATGTTTTATAAGGTACGATATTGTTTAAAATGAAATTTTTTGAATAACAACATGCGTTACTCCAATTTTTTAAAATGATTTGTTTTAGGGCTGCACAAAAAAGTATTTCATTTATTCTAACTATCTACCAACATACGGGCGTATTCATTTTATGACAAGCGCCTGCAAGTTGTATTATATTCTAAACAAAAAGTGTCCTTGCAAATTTTCGGTAAGATGAACCGTTTCGGTGATATAGTGGAAAAACCATTTGCACACGTTTTCCAAGATGGCGGCCAAATGGGGGGGTTTAGAATCCCGAAAACTCAAACTTAAGCTCACATTGACCCCCCCTACACATCCCAAAAATAAAACCTTGTCCTGCATTTTTGCAATGTTAAAGTACCATTTCCATGGACTATAAGGTCCCTTCATATCTACAGACATCGAGCGTGCCAGACACGCGCAAAATAATATTCTTCGCTGAAAGTCTTATTTCCACACCCTAAAATTCCCCGTATTTCACCTTCGTAACTCGGATCGAATTCAATTTATTTTTTCCGTTAGTAACGCTATATTTACTTCTCTTTCCAGCTATTAACCTTTTTCCGCAAAAATTATTTGCACTGGTCTATGTGTTTTGAAAATTCCTAAGTTTTTGAAGGTATTGTTGTGTAGTTTGCGTTTATTTATCTTACAGATTCAGCCTGTTAGTTGTTCACTCATTTATAAATGGAGTTGTTTTCGAACAAACAACTACTATCTGAGTTAAATAAATTTGCTAAGCTAAAAACATTGAAGCGAAACATCAAAACAATCTAGTTTTAGTAATCTAAGCATATATTAAATTGTGCTACAAATTCATTTTAAAAATTCACCTCGTTTCCAAAAGAGTGTGTTTACTCGATAAAAATAAAAACACTTGAGCAATGATCAAATAATTTATGAATTACATTTTTCTCCGACTTTAGTTCAATATTTGTTACGATTTACCACCGAAAAAATTCAAGGTAGTTGCTAAACGGTTTTATTTCGCTTTTGGCTGCATCATACTAATTAAGATTAAAGCGGTTGATACAGGTGCAAAAATCTTGCTTCATATCACTATAAAAGTAGGATAGCTTTCTGACCCAGGGTTATAGCAATATTATAGCTCTTTGGTTGAACGCTGAAGAGCGATTTAGTAACACTTTATTTGGTATTGAATTATATATTTTTTTTAACAATTTTTATAATGAAGGTTTTTGGTAAATAGTTAATTTTATATTTTAAGTAAAAAATCTAATAAATTTTTTTAGTTAGTGCATTTTTGGTTGCATTTTGCATACAAAACGCAGTGAGCGCCAGCTTTAACTTCCCAAAGGACAATGAGGATCCTAATAGTTTTGATGTGCGACTACTGAAGGAGGTTCTAGGGAATGAGTCCAAGAACACCGTGATTTCACCATACTCCGTAAAATTTCTGATGCAGTTGTTAGCAAGTGCTGCTAAAGCTGGATCGACAACAGAAGTAGAATTGCAGGAAAATATTCTACCTGGATCGAATAGATTTTCGGGAGGTCAATACTTTGCTGAAAGAATTCAAGCTTTAAATGTAAATAATAATTTCATAAATATTTTAATGTTTTCTTGTTTAAACCCTACAGCTTCTCAGATTTTACATTATATTTCTTTTCATTTTTCTTCTTGCAGAAACAAAGTGAAGGATTCAGTCTAAAAATCGCATCTGGTCTATTCTTAGATAAATCAATTTCAGCAAGTGCTGCTTACAATAGTCTTCTGAAACAAATTTACCGCGCTCCAGTACAGAACGTTGATTTTAGTAACGTGCCACAATCTGTCAAAACTGTTAATGATTGGGCTGCCAAACTAACTGATGGCAACATCAATAACATTGTATCTGATGGTTAGTCACAGCTTGTTTGCTTTGTTTCCTTCAATAATACGTTTTTGTTAATATTTTTAGATGATTTACAAGGAGTTCTTGCTGTTTTGTTAAATGGAGTTCATTTCGATGCAAAATGGGACCAGCCCTTCCCTCATGAATCAGATTTCGTAAGACCTTTCTTCCCCAATGGCTTTGGTGGTGAAGCGATTAAGGCTTCGTTTATGGGTGATGATGGTGAATTCTTGTATACTGAATCTTCGGAATTGGATGCTGCTGTACTTAAGCTTCCATACAAGGTAATTTTTTGACATTTTCTAAGAAGAGTCATTGTCATTGAACGCTATTCTGCAGTGAATTTTGTATTTATATTGATATGTTTTGCTTTCTTTCATCATTTCCGTGAATTAGAGGCCTATTTGTATACCGTCAATTTGACGACTTTGAGTCGATGTTAAAATTTCTTTCGTGAAAGTCGATTTTTGTCGAAAATAGTCTATAAATGTCATTTCGACGTCATGTAATCGGCTCATATTTATGCTCAAAGTCATCAAATTGACCACGTCCACAATAGGGCCCTCAAAGTTGTACTGAGAGCATTTTGAACCTTCTATGGCAGTAAGAGTTCCATAGCCTTTCAATCGTACTAACATCAACTTAGCGGTATCAATTTCATTCTGGATGTTGAAACTGTTAAACAACCTCCAGAAATCATAATTCCCGAATTTGGAACTCTGGTTTGGTCTGGCTATTTGATACTACGCGTATCAGACATTGTATGGCTACGTTCAGACGGTGAGATTTTCTCGTATACCATATACGGGTTTTTATCGAATAGAACAGTGGCAATGATAATTACATCAAAGCCGGGTACTTGTTGCAAACCAGCGTCTCGTATCCCCGTTCTTAAAATTTTTTTCTAAAAAAATTGCAATGCTCCGTTTCAAAATGGGCGAAAAGATACAATACGAACCCGATCTTCCATTTAGCGGGTTTTGTCCGTCACATCAAAGGAATGATACTATACGCTTAGGAAGTAGTGTGAACGGGTATGCCTTATTGCCGTTGCATCTTCTTCCACGTTTAGTGATCTTTGATAAAAACGTGCGCACGTCACTTGAAATCAGACACTGTCCAGATAACCGTATCGCGCTTTTGCATCAGTCATGTTACAAGCTAGATAATTCGGAACGTATCAACCAAAAATTGAAACGGCACAGGGATACTCTACGCTGGTTTGCAACAAGTGGGTACCGGGCTTAATATGTTCCCACTAAGCCTCTGCGGTAAAATTCGGTATACGTTAAATTTGTTTTCCTGTATATCGTACGAAGTTGCCACAAAAATTCGATAAATCTTGATTGTATTTTATCGAATGCGTGATGAAGTGGCGTTTAGTTTTATATTGTGTCGTTCACATGAACCAAATTTTCCCGAATCTCGAACTAGTTTGTACTAGTCTGTACTTCGAACTCGTGCGTGAATGTTAATTGCCGGTTGACAATTAAAAAGATTTCAAAATGGAAAACGATTTCCCGATAACGATCGGATTATTTATTTCTTTAATTAAAGACAAGCCTTATTTGTTGGATAATGACGACTATCGTGGGTAAAATCACATTAACGTGAAAAAATCGAATCGAATAGTCTTCGTCTGAACGTCGCCTATCGATTCAGACAAGTCACATCTGTTCAACTGAATCGGTCGGGATATACAATTAATTATTGGCTGAGACTCTTTGGCTTAACATTGTCCAAAATATTATATATTTTCTTTTACAGCCTTTCAAGTATATTCCATGTGACACAAATACTACAGTTGCTGAAATTTTCTGTTGTTGCTTGGCATAGATTCTTCTGTGAATTTTGCATAGAGAGAAAGAAAACAATAGGTCGTATTTAATTGTAGTTAAAACATGGTGATGCATAGGTACATACGGTGATTAGCCCATCTAAATCTAAAAATTATTCTTCCACCAACCTTTCTCCAACAAGATCTAAACTTTTTGGGAAGGTGCTCAAAGTTCGTGGGAGCGAACTGTGTAAAAAGGTCCAAAGACTTTGATTTATAAGCCGCAGTGCTGTGTTTTTTGTGAGTTTTTTTTTCGATTTCGATTCAATATTGAGTTGCCATTTTAAAACTGTTTGATGGGTTTGCTAATAATCCCGACAAACATATATTCCTATATTCAATAGTGTAGACATTTTGAACAGTTTTCAGATATCCACTACAGAGCTTATATGACACCAAATCGATCAATGAAACCAACACTATTGATCATATATTTTCATCCTAACAATTTGGAAAGAGGCTACAAATGGAAAAAAGTTTGCAGTAATGTCTAGCAGTGATATTTTTTAAATTGTATCTTTTGGTCGGCTCAACACTAAATCTTTTATTCATTGTAGAAGAAATACGATCATGATTTAAAAAACCGTTTAGTATAGATTAGGTTTTATTAGGTTCATGCAGAGTTGAAGCTTTCTGCTTTGCATTTATTAACACAATATACTTTGAGAATTATATATTTTAAATAAACATAAAACTTACTTTTTTCAGAACAAAGAATTCGCTATGTACATCTATCTTCCAAACGGACAAACTAGCAACGTTGATGATTTAGTCAAAAAATTGACACCAAGTTCTATGAATAATGTCCGCAAGGCCATCTCAACTCCTAAACCTATACAGGTATCCATTCCTAAGTTTGATTTTGAATTTGAGTCTCGACTGGTTCCAACTTTGGAGAAGGTTTGTTCAAAAAATGCTATTTACTATTTAATTTACTATGAATAATCTATAACTATTTTGTTAGATGGGTATTCATAAGGCGTTTACAGATGCCGCTGAATTCGATGCTTTCAGTAATGCTGTAAAGTTATCGAATGTTGTCCAAAAAGCAAAGATTGCTGTTGATGAGGATGGTACTACAGCAAGTGCTGTTACACGTATGTTTTATTTTAAACCATTTACGGTGAGCATTTTTTGATTATTAAAATTTTTACAGAGGGATCACTGTCTAACAAATTCGGATCGGATTCTTTCGATGCTAATCATCCATTCGTGTTTGTTATTGAACATGAAAATACAAATACTATTTTGTTTGCTGGAAAAGTCACAAATCCAAGTGCATAAGGACTTTTTTTTATAAATTTTTTTTTAATGTAATTCGTGTTTTTCCAAAATAAAGTGTAATGCTTATATAATTCAAAAAAATGTTTTTAATGGTTTCTTATTTTGCATTCATATCAATATGGACAGTGACGACGGATGGTGTTGGTCCCGAATGGTTATTTAAACCAACACACCCTATTTTTGGTATTTTACCAAATAGGTAGGAATCGAAAGAAACTGCATTTTGAATCGAAAGATGGGCCGACGATGTACAGAACAACATACGAAGCTCCGCAGGAATAGCACAAAAGGAGTACCTGCGATCAGGTTTAAGGGGATCGCATTGTACGCGAATGAAGCGACCCGGGAAATTAAAGCTCGACGTGAGCGGCCTTAGACCGAGTTGTCGCCTGCCAATGGGAGAGACGTATATGCCAGTGAAAGTATAATTTATATGAAACTGTTTTTTTAGACAGATCCGGAAAAACCCAATCAAGGTTTTTAAATGGACCGGATATAGTATGAATGAATCGCCGACGAAATGGCACATATCATTTCGCCTTTGCGCTCATGAAAAATGTGGATGCATGTAAATTAATTTTGCTGCTTAAAAATAGAGCTGTCTTGTGGGACAAAACGTCGAAAAACTATAAGGACAAGAAGTTAAGATTAGCGGCAAGGACCAGATCCAGCAGTGGCGGTTCCTCTTTGGAAGCAAAGGAAGCACTGCTTCCCTTGACCAAATAGGCAACTTCGTAAAAATTAATTTAAATTTATCCAGATTAAAATCTCAATATATTTTCTCATCTGGAAACATTAAGTTTACAATATACAGATTTGTTTATGTAAAATGTACAATTCAAATTTTTCATACTACTGTATACAAAGAGTAAAGCCTTGGCTACGATACGAACAGCGAGCGGCAGAGTGGCATATACTAAAGTTCCTCTCGCCGCTCTTATCGTGGCTAAGGGCTTACACAATATGGGTAAGCTGTAAGTCCACCAGCTTCTTTGTCACAGAAAATCAACGTGAAAACTTCAACACATTCAATTTGCGTTAATACAGTACCATAGCCTTCTATATATACAAGCCATGCAAACGCTTTTGCATGTAGTAGTACTTTGACCGGGTCTCTTAAACGTCAAAGTTTGTTCGGTGGTGAAATACGTGTCGCCGCGCATAAAAATTTGTTAAATTTGCAGTTAAAAAAACATTAAATATATATTAAAGTTAATAAAATCGTGCGTGAATTAGTGCTCCAGTGTTTTAATATAAAAAATTAAAAAAAGTGAATGATTAAGTGCATTTTAAGAGTGATAAATGATAAGGTGGCCATTTTTGTTTACATTCGTGGTGGTTTTTTGAGTTAATTTAGCGAAAAAATGTTGAATTTGTGTCGTAATGATTTAAAAATGAATTTAAAATGATTAAAGAGTGTCATAGCATAATGACACTGGATTACCAGTGATTAGTTATTTAGTGATCTGAGGGAAGTGAGTGATTAAGTGTATTTTAAGAGTGTTGATTGATAAGGTGACCATTGTTGTTTACATTCGCGGTGGTTTTTTGAGTTAATTTAGCGAAAAAATGTTGAATTTGTGTCGTAATGAATTAAAAATGAATTTAAAGTGGTTTAAAATTATCATGGAATAGCTATTAAAATATAAGTACACAATCAAAAGTGAATTTCAAGTGATTTGAAATTATTATGGAATAGCTATTAAAAACATAAGTATACACAATATGAATAGCTATTACTTTTTGGCTTTCCCCCACACATTTTTCTGTACTTATGTATTTAAAAGTTATGCTATGACACTCTTTAATCATTTTAAATTCATTTTTAAATCATTACGACACAAATTCAACATTTTTTCGCTAAATTAACTCAAAAAACCACCACGAATGTAAACAAAAATGGCCACCTTATCATTTATCACTCTTAATCATTCACTTTTTTTAATTTTTTCTATTAAAACACTGGAGCACTAATTCACGCACGATTTTATTAACTTTAATATATATTTAATGTTTTTTTAACTGCAAATTTAACAAATTTTTATGCGCGGCGACCAAAGCCTTCTACATTTACAAGCCATGCTGTAGGTGTGTGTGTGTGGTTGTATGAAGTCCCAACTTAAATTCGTGAAATATCGAAGTCCCATTAAAATCAAAGGGAAAGAAGTTTTCGTTCCGCGGAAAGTGCTGTTTCGAGTGTGATTTTATTGAAAATAAGAGCTATTCCATCAATGTAAAAAACCTCCAATAATGCAAAAAGTACCCAATTTACCTGTCATAAATTTGCAATTTAAATAAACAGTGTTATTAATAAGATTTACGGGGTTTATGTTGGCAATGGAGAAAAAAATATCAAAATCCCTTTGATAACGAGGAAAACAAGTGTTTCGTGCCGCGGAAAGTTTTCTATTAATGAAAGTGCCGGGATTTTTTGTTAAAAATAATAGTTTTTTTATAAAGATAAAAGCAAAATTTTCGTTTATTACATTTTTAACATTACATTATTTACGTTACATTTATTATTTACATTATTATCACAACTTTATAATATGTAGTTAATAAATGTTACAATTAATGTCCATAATTTTTGTTTTTATTTGGTTTAAAGAAGATTTTATCCCCAATAACTGATTCCCAATAAACGTACATAACCGCACTCCACACAGTCTGACAGCAAAATTGAAGTCCCATGCACCTTTGAATGTGAGTGTGAAATTTTGTTGTGCATGGCTTGTAAATATAGAAGGCTTTGGCGGCGACACGTATTTCACCACCGAACAAACTTTGACGTTTAAGAGACCCGGTCAAAGTACTACTACACACTCAAGCAGCTCAAAAGTTGTGCATGGCTTGTATATATAGAAGGCTATGACAGTACCCTCAGAAGCTGTGCTAAACACAGCTTCTTCGGAGCCAAACAGTGGGATACGGGAAGTCGAAAATAGATAAATTTTCTGTATCCACCATATTCTCTGTGTTTTCTTGGCTTCATTTTCTGGTGCTCTGTACTGGCTTCGAGCAATATTAAATTTGCTCTTAAAATTTTGTTTTGAAATTTTGTTTTTGACTCTTCTTATAGGAATTTTCGTTTATATTGAGTCAAGAAAAAAGAGCTTGAAGATATGTAAAGTTTCTCTTTATCTATAGTTTATTCTAGTGGGGTGGCAGGCGGTGTATACTGAATATAAGATGATAACTTTGTATCTTCCATTAAATTTTTTATGATCCACTTTAGTGATGATTTAAAGGGATAGAGAATATTTTTAGAATATTTACGAGTACGGGTTGTCTAAAAAAAAAATTCCAATAAGAATATAATGGCGGTGGTGTAGGGGGTGTATGCAGAGACGGCTTTAGTTATTTTGGCGCCCCGTGCGAAATATTTCCTTAACTTTTTGAAGACATTTATTTCAGGTAGATATGAATGTTATGTTATCATGGTCGGATCCAGAATTTCTTTCTGAGAGGGGTACACATTTTTGGGATTAACAAAAACATGAAAAGAAATATATTTGTAATTTTAAAATAAGGTTTACTAAGAACATTATATATTTGAGAAAGGCAGATTTGTTTTATTTTCCTACTGAAAATGTCCATGATGTATTGGAAGGTTTATTTTTTACTCAGTCAGTCCACTTTTTACTGACTATGCATTGAAGCTAGACAGTCCAAACGATCTTCTATCATTCTACGGCGAAGATATATTTTTAGTCGGTGTAGGGTGGAGAAAGAATGCTCGGCAGTGTTAGTAGTTACCGGAAACTACCGGCACAACAATTGGCACAAAGTTATAATATTTGACAGTATCCTTGCCTCTTTCTCATTTCTTGCCAAATCTTTAGCTCGCCTTGTGCATTGCTTCCCTTATCCTGAAGCTTACGAACCGCCACTGAGATCCAGGCCGTTTAAACAGGCGATCGTTTTAATGTGAACACATACTGCCGGGCGCCGTTTTCCTTTTAAACAGACGGTTCGTCTTAGTCAGAACAAGGCCTAACAGCAGAACGTGGAGGCATACAGGACCTCTTTCAACGATGTGGCGTGCGTGATAGCGGGGGTGATCTCCGTAAACATTCTGGCGAGAGAAGATATACGTTATTATAATCCAAAATATGTAAGAAGGGATCCAAATAAAGTGCACCACAAGTGCAAGTGAACGAGTCTGTTGGCGGTCAATGGAAGTGCGTTATGACCTAAAGCAATTCTTGAATGCAAATGGAGGATGTAGGAAATAACTTCTTCGTTTCGAGCACGATGGCTCATAGCTGTATCCGGCATACTCACGTATGTGAGATTCGGGGAATATAGGAGGAAACGGCCTAGTCCCCAATAACACCGAAAACATGCTAGGATACCCGATGAGTAACAAGGATGGATGGAGAAAAGTGCAGACTCGGTAGTCTAGGGGTAAGGCGCCTGACTACTATCCCAGAGGTCCCGGGTTCGATTCCCGGCGGTGCCACGGTCCTACCCTTTCCCAATTTTCCACCTACATAACTTTCCTTCTTTCTTCTTCCCTCGATCCACCAAGCGCATGTCATCGGTTGGTTGATGAGATTCAACTCGTTTGAGGAGGCATAAAACTCCAGCAAGTTGTTCTCGATACCCCGATGTCTGAGTCGCAAATGGTTGGGAGTAGGTGAAAATAAAAAAAAATACCGCAGCTAGGTTGTGACAGTTCTTTCCTTCACTTCTGTCTATCTTCCGACTAGAGCTGCTGTTCGACATTTCAAAATAAATACATGGTCGACAGTACAAAGGGGCCTTCCCTAAGTCTCTAGTGTGTCATATAAAAAAAACGACGTTGAAAGCCTACGGAAAGACGCAGATAAAGAGGCAAAGAAACGCCAGGAGTATTAAGAGCTGATCCAATAACTACTCTTTACAAAATAAATAGATCAAGTCGCCCGCTCAGTTATTCTCAAATTCCGGGTGGGTATTTTACCCATGCAGAATTTTTCGGGTACTGTACTGCTATCCACCATACCCACATTATTCGCGGGCTATAAACATCGACGACTATGACGTTTTTGCCCCGTAGTTTGCTCCCACGAAATGCCTCTCAAAAAAGTCAACACTCTTTTACCCCTTTCCTTATTTCACCATAAAATTAAAACTATTTGGGATGTGGGTTTGATTCCTTCGGCCAGTATGATAGACGTAGACGGAATAAACTGCCTTCTTACAAAATAGTAATACGTTTAGAACTAGTGGGAAATTGACTAGTATCAGAACTGGTGATAAAGATAATCCTGAGACAAGGCTGAATTTCCTGAAACTGTAGGACGTAGAAAACAATTCTTTATCAAAAAAGTGCTGATCGAAGATTTGAAAAATTCGTGATGTTTGTAACGGGTAACGCAATTTTTGCACGATTTTTAAAGAGTGTCGGATTTGACAAGTGACAGCTATTGCTGTGTAAAATCCAAAACGGATCCACTCGTCTCATTCCATCGAGTTTATTAAACTTATCAATTTAAGGTCTTTCTGACACTTATCCGAAGTTTTTCCATTTAAACAAAAAAAGGTCCGACCGAATGTTATGAAATTTTTTTAAGAGCATTTTTTCATTAATATTCTTCTTTCAGCACCTCAAAGAAGTCAATATCTTTTATGGTTCGCGCGATATCGTGCAGGTACAAAAATCACTTATGTCGTTTAATAATACACTTCGAACGACACCTCAACGAAATCGATATCTTTTTTGGTTTGCACGATATTGTGCAGGAAAAAATGACCACAAACGTCACACAGCTTACTATATTCTCCCTGTCGTACTATTTCATTTGATACCCATATCGTGGGCTCGGTGGAATACAATTGCAAAAATCGGCAACCATCTTGGAACCGTCGCGTCATCACCAACTCGTCGGAGCCGATTTGAGTTAGGTTAGGTTGAGTTGTAATTATACAAACGGACGTGGGTTCAATAGTAGATGAATTTAGTTGATAGCAGTATCTCTGTCTTTTGTTTGTGATTTTTTGTAGCATGTAGTGCTTTTTTTAAAGTCTATTATAAGTTTTCCGTAATTTTGTGTTGGTTGTCATTTTGAATTTGGAATGATTCCACGCAGCTAATTGTATTCTAGCTGTCATATCCTTTCATTTGATACCCATGTGAGGGGGCCGCGGAGCATAATTGCGAAAATCGGCAGCCATTTTGGAACTGCCGCCATCTGGATTTTTTTTACAAAATGGACAGATTGCATTGTCTTCCAAACTAAACGTGTATGTGTATTTCAGCTCAATCGGAAACCAGGAAGAGGATCAAATTTAACTCCCAAGATTTTGTTACATAGTTACAAGTGAAGCTAATAAAAGCGTATTAAAAACAGTGCGACTTTTACAATGGCACAAATTTGAGCCATGTAGGTTGTATTTTGTACTGCAACAAAACTAATTCTTCATTTCATTCTCGTGACGCTTTATCGACTTTTTTATTTGTTCGGCCATAATAGTCTTTCTTAACTAATAATTATTTAGTTAAATATTTATTGTGTCCCAGCAGGAGAGCTAGCCAGGAGTTACTCTAGTAGCTCAAGAATTCTTTGATGATTTGTGTAGTCTACATGGTAATCGGAAAATTCTGCTGAAAATTTACGAAAATGGAGCTCTTTACATTGTAATGACTAGGTAAGCGACTAGGTAATGATTTCTGAAATACTTTCGTTGGAAATTTGATGTGCTTTATTTCTTTGTCTCTTGTCGTAGCCTCTCTTCTATGAGTTTATGTCGTCCTCAAAATTCTTTTAGCGTGGATCGTGACAAAGTGCACCATAAACACATTTACTTTATGGTGGGTGAGTCTTTGGAAAATGTGAGTACATACAGGAATCCTAGATATACGAACTGGACAGACTTTCGGGCCGAACTCAGTAGCATATTGAAGGGTTCTATGCACTCAATTAAATCTACGATGGATGTAGAACTATCCGCGGACTTCTTTACGGAGGCGGTTACTGCTGCTTACAACAATAACTGCCCTGTTCTGATGAGGACGCGTAATAGGAAAACTCCATGGTGGAATAACGAGCTCTCCAAGTTAAGATCCGCTACGAGGAAACTGTTCAACGCAGCTAAGAAGAGTGGCAACTGGGAGAGTTGTAAAAGCTCGCTAACCAGCTATAACAGGGCAATCAGACGAGCAAAAAGAAATAGCTGGAGGAATTTCTGCATTCGAGACTCAGCAAAAATCTATAAAGCTTTATCAAAGGGATTGTCGGTAGATCTTGGATCCATCAAGAGAACCGATGGCTCTTTCACACAGTCTAGGGAAGAAACCTTGATAATGGCCTCGATTCCCAGATCCACCGGGAGGGAAGTGAGTGCGGATTTGACACTTTGCGATTCTCAAATCCGCAGTCCCGGATTGGTTTAAATCGAAAATTCGGAGTGAAGACTCACGCAATAATGAAATATACGATGTCGGATAATCTTAGGCGCATTTGTCGTTCAAATCCGCAGAAAATTTGTTGCGGATCACACTTTTACAGCGCGGAAAATGTCAAAAAGAAATTCGCCGGCACAACCATTGTGCATTTCCCAGGCACAACCATTTATTCAAAAGAGAACACAACTTCTGCTGGGCAGCGAACAGGCCAACTTTCTAAAGTGTCCAAAGCCGCCTGGAGAAAAGCAAATACCTTGTTCAACCATGAAGCTATTAGGGAGGCGATTAGATCGTTCAAACCATACAAGTCCCCTGGAGCAGATGGAATCTATCCCATTCTGCTACAGGAGGGCTGCGACCTAGTCACTCCCTTATTATGCAAATTATTTAGGGCTTCCTTCGCACATGGCTACATCCCAACCGTCTGGAGGAACGTCAACATAACATTTATACCTAAGCCAGGGCGTTCGGATTACACCTTGACTAAATCTTTCAGGCCGATAAGTCTCTCGTCTTTTGCCTTGAAGACAATGGAGAAAATTGTCGGCCGGGCGATAAGGGAAACTTATCTTCAAAGCCAACCACTAAGCTCTTATCAGCATGCGTACCAGGCGGGCAAGTCTACTGAGACAGCACTGCACAATCTTTTGCTCAGGCTTGAACATGCAGCTCTAAACAAAGGAGTTGCGCTGACGGCCTTCCTCGATATCGAGGGAGCCTTTGACAACACATCCTTTGATACTATAGCTAGGGCTCTAAGTAGACACAGTCTAAGTAGCACTTTCTGCAACTGGATTGACTCTATGCTGAGAACTCGCAAACTAATTGTTTCTCATGTTGAGGGGTCTCTGGAGGGCACTATAGAAAGAGGCTGCCCGCAGGGAGGAGTTTTATCACCACTTCTCTGGTGCCTTGTTGTAGATGAACTCCTCGAGCTGCTTAACGGTCGAAACATTTTCGCCCAAGGTTACGCTGACGATGTGGTCATAGTAATTACAGGTGAATCTGAAGACGCCATGTCAAGGCGCCTGCACCAGGCACTTGATCTGGTCTCTAGCTGGTGCGAGAGCGTAGGTCTAAAAGTCAATCCCGACAAAACGATCCTAGTTCCTTTCACCAGGAAACGATTACTACCGGGAATTTGGGAACCTACATTCGCGGGCAGAACTATAGGCTTTTCACAACAAGCCAAATATTTAGGAGTGACGCTAGATGCCAAGCTCAACTGGAAACAGCATATGGACACTCTGATGTGTAGAACGCGCAGATCCCTGTGGGCTTGCGCAGAGCTTGTGGTTCCACCTGGGGTTTGCAACCGAAAACCATGTATTGGATATACACCACCATCATAAGACCCATGGTAACTTATGGAGCTTTAGTTTGGTGGCACAGAACGAAGCTTAAGGGTTCCATAACCATTTTAAGCCAAATTCAAAGAATGGCTTGCCTGTCCATCACTGGGGCCATCCGCACTTCCCCAACGGCAGCGCTGGAGACTCTCCTCAATTTGGTACCCCTCCACCTTGAGGTAGAGAAGTCCGCCATAAACGCGGCGCTGCGGCTGAAAGCGAATGGTTACTTGGGCGCTGGTCTTGGGCGAGGACATTCTATAATAATCAACATCATAGAAGAGATTCCGGAAGCGGAGATGCCATCGGACGGCATGCCCTATAAAATCTCAAAATTTAAGCAACCTTCTGTACATATACAGGAAAGGCTTACCTGGACTTTTCCTAAAGTTTTGCCGGGCGGGCTAGTTGGTACACGGATGGCTCTAAAATGGAGTCAGGTGTAGGCGCCGGAATCTGGAGTGAAAGTCCCAGATTCAGCAAGGCTATAAGTCTAGGCACTCTGGCAACTGTCTTTCAAGCACAGGTGTACGCTATTCTGGCATGCACTCATGAGAACTTAAGAAGGGCCTACCAAAATAAACGGATTTTTATCTTCTCTGATAGCCAAGCGGCAATTAGAGCGATAAGGTCCCGGTAGGATTAAGTCGAAATTAGTTTGGGACTGCCAACGTGCTCTTCATGAGTTGGGCGTTCTCAATCAAATTACACTTGTCTGGGTCCCGGGTCACCGGGGCTTCGAAGGCAATGAAAGTGTGGATGCCCTGGCTAAACAGGGCTCTGATTTAGAATTCATTTGTTCCAGAGCCGGCTATTGGGGCACCGTCCAGCTTGCTGCAAAGGGCCCTGGCCTATCGGACCTTGTTGAAACATATTGAACGCTGGAGGTCCGCGCCTGGACTGGCCAACTCTAAGCGGTTCCTTCCAGTGCCGTCCCCTAAGACGGCCAAGGAATTATTACGGCGCAGCAGGAGTGATGTTAGGACACTTGTTGGCTTAATTACCGGTCTGTGCTAAATTACCACTTATGGAAGATAGGAAGGGTGGAGGACCCTACATGTAGGCTTTGCCTAGAAGAGGATGAGTCTGCCCTCCATGTTCTCTGTGAGTGCCCTGCAATAGCGAGGAGCAGGGACTCTTTGTTCGAGAAGTCCCTACTCGAACCCTCAAGTCTAGCCACTAGGCAGACTGCTGAACTTGTTCAGGCGGTCTGGCCTACAAATATGAGGTGTAGGGGTTGTAGTACAATAGGCCAACTAAATGGCCGCAGTACCTTTGGACCTAATACCTCTCACAGGAAAAAAAACACCTGTCGAGATATACGCATCTATATGTATATTTAGAAAGAACGACCAAAATGGTAAATTTTTGACATAATGGCCGATAACTTACATAGCGGCGGTTGCTAGAGGTAGAAAATGTCTATTTCGTATAGTCTTCGATGTAACTAACATGTTCCAAAAAAAAATTTGATACTGGAAACAATTCCTTATGTTTGGCTTATCTGACTCACTATAAGCAAAAAAGATTGAAGGGAAACATCAAAACAAAAATGTTCTAGTAATCTAAGCATATATAAAATTGTCCCAAAACGTGCTACGAATTCATTTTAAAAATTCACATCTGGTTAAAAAAAACTGTGTTTACTTGACAAAAATAAAAACACTTGAGCAATGATCAATATTTTATAAATTAAAATTTTCCCCGACTTCAGTTCAATATTTGTCACGATTTTTCACCGAAAAATTCAAGGTAGTTGCTAAACGATTCTTATTTCGGCTTAAGTTGTCTCATACTAATCAAGCTTAAACCGGTTGATACAGGTACAAAAATCTTCCTTTTTATAACTATAAAAGTAGCATAAGTTTCTAACTTAGGGTTCTAGTAATATTATAGCTCTTTGGTTGAACGCTGAAGAGCGATTTAGTAACACTTTGTTATTGAATTATAAATTTTTATAATGAAGTTTTTTGGTAAATATTTAATTTCATGTTTTAAGTAAAAAATTTAATAAAATTTTTATAGTTAGTGCCTTTTTGGTTGCATTTTGCATACAAAACGCAGTGAGCGCCAGCTTTAACTTCCCAAAGGACAATGAGGATCCTAATAGTTTTGATGTGCGACTACTGAAGGAGGTTCTAGGGAATGAGTCCAAGAACACCGTGATTTCACCATACTCCGTAAAATTTCTGCTGCAGTTGTTAGCAAGTGCTGCTAAAGCTGGATCGACAACAGAAGAAGAATTGCGGGAGAATATTCTACCTGGTTCGAATAAATTTTCGGGCTTTGAATATTTTGCTGAAAGAGTTCAAGTTTTAAATGTAAATAACACTGTGATAGTTTTCTATACTTTTTTTTTGTAGCAGAGCGGAGACCGACCTACTCTAGTCAATTCGTGTGCGCTGAATTCAGTGGTGGTAACCGTTTGAAGAACTTGGCTCAGGTTTTCCAGATATTTCAAAAGTAAAATCTTAGTCTGGGGACCCTCAATTAAAACATGCATAAAATATCAATTATTTCAAAATTTTATATAGCGAACATCGGACGAATTAATTGCATTTTTCAAAATATAACAAATCTTCTAACATTAAAACTACAGAAATGTTTTAAATATCTTAACAAAAAAATTGTATCAGTATTAGTCGTCATTGGCTTCAGATGATTCTTCTTGAAGGTTCCAGCAAATATCGCCTAACAATGAATCCAACTTTTTTCCACTATACCAATGTTCGAGATTAGCAGTTACCTGGTGGAAACGTTCACCATGTTCGTCAGATTCGCAAGGGGACTGTTCCGCAAACTTATCAGGGTGGCAATGAAGAAAATTTAGTTTTAAAGACATGCTAACTTTGATGTTATGGAAAGCATCAAGCATGTCTTCAATAAGTCCGCGCCAATTTTCTGCTCGATGAATGCCAAGAACATTTTCTATAACTGCTTTAACACAATCCCAAGCGATGCTTTCATTTTGACTAAGAGCATTCTCAAAATCATCGTCTTTCATTAATCGCCTGATATCTGGTCCATTTAGCATTCCTTCTTTTATTTTCATCGCAGTTAATCCCGGGAAAACCCGACCTAATTCAGCAAATGCATTTCCATCGGGATTCAAAGCCTTGATGAAGTTTTTCACAATACCGAGTTTGATGTGCAGCGGTGGAAGCAATATTTTATGTATTGGTACGAGTGGTTCTTCGATTACGTTTCCATGAGTCAATCGGTGTTGTCCACGTAACTGCCAATCACGTTTCAAATACTGATCACCTTTATAGCGCGTGTCCCACAGACACATAAAACACATATTTTTAGTGTATCCGGTTTGCATTCCTCTCAACAAAGTAGACACCTTTAAGTCAGAGCAAATTTTCCATTCATGGTCGTTATATTTTACCATTTCCATAATTTTCTTCATTGACAAATACGTTTCCTTTGTTGTGCGGCTGAGTGCAATTGGGACCGGATTTTTAGAATTGTTTACATGAAGAAGAACTGCTTTCAAACTCCTTTTCGATGAATCGATGAACAAACGCCAGTCTTCAGGGGTGTATTCATTATGCATAGTTGACATCAATCCTCCTACATCGTGACAATAAGCAAACGAATTATTCTCAATTACTGTGAAAAATTTGGTGAATTCACGTTGGCGGCCACGAGCTGCAAATACATTTGTACCAGGTGATAGTAGTTTTTTCCTTTTCAGATCCTGAGCGAGAATGATCGATTTTCTTTGCGATAACTTTAGTCGGCGGGTTAAGATATCCAAAGTATCTTGTGTGTACTCAACGTGTTGGCAGGGAGATGTAACATTGGATGGTTCATAAAGTGAGAAAAATGATTCGGGAACTGATTCGATCTGTTCACTTGGAGCGACTGATTCTCCTGCGATCGATGAACTAGAATTTTTTTGAGGGATGGGAACTGGAATCGATTCTGAGTGCTTCAATGGTAGTTGAGCCCATCTTGTGCTTTTCAGTCCAACACTTTGTGATTTTTTTCTATTTATACCATTGAAATAATTGACACACGCGTAACAATCGGGAGGAAAATGTATGACCGGATAGTCCCAAATTATCGGTACATCAAATGGCATAGAGCTTCTATTATTCTTTTGCCAATTTGTTAATCCTGCAGTACACGATGAGCAAACAATTGATGGTGCCCAAGGTACGTTACGATGTACCGGTAAATCATTAAAATATTCACTGTATATACTCTCAATTTTCGGAGTAAATGAACGCCGGCTTTGCTCTGAGGTAAAATTTCCACAAATGTAGCAAAAGCAATCAAATTTTTTTACGCAATCACTCATTTCACAATTTGTTCCCAACAAGACTTCTTTTGAAATTCTACGAAATATTTTATTCAACTTTGTCTCTTGCTTTTTCTTCTCTATGCCTAAACTGATTTAGAACTGGATGAAGTGAGTACCAGTTCTGCTTCTAGGAGTAAGGATGGTGGGGATCAAACGTTCTCGAATGTTCCGGAAAATTCCGGAAATATTTGATATGTTACCGTAGCTTAGTAGTCCGTAGTTCACCGTAGAAAATTGATAACTTATGCATTATTAGAGTTTCGAATGTTTCGTGAATATCACAAAATATATAAATGCATTCATATAAAGGTCACTGTTAATCGAAAAATGAAATGAAAAAATGGAAAATTAAGAAAAAACTGTCATTTATGGACAAAAAATGCTATGGAATTGCAGCGTAAATGACCGAATCATAATAATCATTGTCAGAAAAGTTTTTCTCTAATGTATTCTTCGAATTATAATCGAGATTCGATGGAATTTTAACGAAAATATTACGATAAATGGCCTTCTGAGGGTCCCCAGACTAAGATTTTACTTTTGAAATATCTGGAAAACCTGAGCCAAGTTCTTCAAACGGTTACCACCACTGAATTCAGCGCACACAAATTGACTAGAATAGGTCGGTCTCCGCTCTGCTACAAAATCGAACTACCACAGTGTAATAATTTGACATTAGAAACGTTTTAAATATCTTTACTTACCACAGCTACTTAGATTTTTCACTACATTGCTTTTTATTTTTCTTCTTGCAGAAACAAAGTGAAGGATTCAGCCTAAAAATCGCATCTGGTCTTTTCTTAGATAAATCAATTTCAGTAAATCCACAGTACAGTAGTGTTCTTAAACAAATTTACCGAGCTCCAGTACATAAACTTGATTTTAGTAACGTGCCACAATGTGTCAAGACTGTTAATGATTGGGCTGCCAAACTAACTGATGGCAACATCAATAATATTGTATCTGGTGGTTAGTCACAACTTGTTTGTTTTGTTTCCTTCAATAATACGTTTTTGTTAATATTTTTAGATGATTTACAAGGAGTTCTTGCTGTTTTGTTAAATGGAGTTCATTTCGATGCCAAATGGGACCAGCCCTTCCCTCATGAATCAGATTTCGTAAGACCTTTCTTCCCCAATGGCTTTGGTGGTGAAGCGATAAAGGCTTCGTTTATGGGCGATAGTGGTGAATACTTGTATACTAAATCTTCTGAATTGGATGCTGCTGTACTTAAGCTTCCATATAAGGTAATTTTTTGACATTTTCTAAGAAGAGTAAATATCATTGTCATCGAATGATATTCTGCAATGAATTTTGTATTTATATTGTTATTAGAGATTCGCCGCGCTGAATATGGGTTCGACCGAATACGAATATTCGGCCAAAAATGTACCGAACCAAACATTCGGCCGAATTATTCGGTTTAATTTTGCTCAGTTCATATAGGTCAGCGAAGCGATCTGCGAGTAGCAGCGTTCCCCACCCCTTGAGCATCTCGTGCTAGCTGGGTTGGCTCACTCGCTGCGCCGCTCTTTCTTTTATTGAAATTTCTCGCGTGATAGAATTATCGCCAAAAAATAAGGGACTAAAGCAAGAATTCCATAAACATTGAGGCCCTACGCACATGGGTCGACGGATTTGCAATCCCAGTTTCAAACTGGTTTAACCATTGTCACGCTCATAATCAGTTTGCAACCAAAATGAAACCTTTGTCCACACACAAGCGCAACTGATTTTTCATCAATCGGTGTTCTGCGCTCTCGAAGATTCTGTTGAATAAACTTTGACACGTACAACTGAAACTAGTGACATTTCCAAGTGTACATGCGTTGCATTCGGTGGCAGACAATATAGAAGGGTGTGGAATACATGCAACTTAAATATCGGTCTTCTTTTAACTTGTTCTATATTTCTTCATTCGACATATCACACACAATAATACACTCGTTACTTAGAACAGAACAGGCATGAACAGTCGTACGCAAGCAGTTGCAAACTAGTTTCAGATCGGTTTCTGTCGACTGGTGTGTGGATTCTCATTTTTTTTAATTTTTGATTTTGTGAATAAAAATGGTTACACAAAGAAGTTTTTGTTTAAATTACAAATATTACCTATGTAGGGTTCCAGAATAAAGCCTCTGTGACATATGTAACTCTTAAAATAATACTATTTAAATATTCGGTCGAATATACCGAATACGAATATTCGGCCGAACATTCGGCGCATCTCTATTGATATCTTTTGCTTTCACCGTTTCCATCAATTAGATTTGTATCTCGTACTATAAACTTTTTGACATATTATTCTTACGGCCACTGTTTCATGGCTTTTCAACCGTACTAACATTAATTAATGGGTATCAATTTTGTTCTGGATGTCTTTCAACAAACAAAGTGTTGAACAATGTACATATAATGTGAGAACTGTACATCTCGTCTCTATCGGTATCATTCAATTCTACCATGTTAAGCCTACATAAAACCTGTCGGCTGATGAAATTTGCCCCGTCTCAAAAGGCATAACACTTTGACGGGGACAAATTTTATTGACTCTGATGAGTGAGTTGAGTGCCGCTTATTGAATCATAAACCCCCAATCTTTGCACTTAGTAAAACCCAAAATATCACCTGATACTAACTTAGGTTATACCGCCATATCGGGGTACACTTTAGTGTATAATCTCTCACCCCTGAGGGACATTGCCATCTAGGCAATGTTAGGGATGGCCTGGCTCATAATAAAATATGTAAAAGCACGTCTTCAGATTTTAACTGGCTTTGGATTAAAATCATCTTCCACCAGTGTTTCTGGAAAGAACGTTGAGCTCTTTGCAGACACCAATAATTTACATCAAATTGTGGATCATTCCACAAGAAACCCTGATGTTGCTGATCAAGGAACCAACTATGTTGGTCTTTTCCATACTTCTAGTCCATCGCGGTACTCCATCGAAGTACATTCACTTCTCAGCAATTTGGACCACTGCTTAGTTAGCGCTAGCTTCCCATTCACATTTCCCACCTCTCCCAAATCAGTTAAGAGAATTTTATGGCTTATTAATTTTTTCCAGTCTACTGACTGGGATTTGTGTTTCCGAAACAAAAACATTAACTAAGCCGCTATCCGTGTCACCAGGATCTTACAGGCAGGAATGCATTTATACATTCCTCATCCTACCAAATCTGTGAAGCCTAGGCCCAACAGATGGTTTAATCGGGAGTGTATGAATGCAACCAGAAATAAATAAGCCGCCTTCCGAGAGTACAAGAGCTTCCCGAGTGAATCGCCTAATGCATATAAAATTAAGAAATTCCTGTAAAGTCACCACCAGGAATGTCAAAACTTCATTTGATAGCAAGTTGATAAGTAAACTGCTTAATACCACGTCTTGTAGCAAAAACTTCTGGTTCTTGGTAAGTTCCCTCAAGAAGAATTTCACTACATTCACAACTCCTTCCTTCATCCATGATGGTAAAGGTGATAACAGACAGAAAATTCAAGGCCGATTTATTAGCATCTGTTTGCTTCAAATTCTTCTTTACCCGAAACTGATACGCTAACCCCGGTTCTCGAGCACAACGCTCATTTAATGGACAGGGTTTTCTTCAGGACCCGCGAGGTGTACAGGTGCCGCAAGGAACTCGATGCTAACAAAGCCACTGGACCCGATAATATACCCCCTAGCGTCTTAAAACAATGCGCCTCTCTTTTGGCTAAACCTCTGCGTAAACTTTTTACCCTATCATACTCCACCCGAGTTTATCCAGACTCTTGGAAACTTGCCCATGTTCAGTCAATACCGAAAAAAGGTGACTCAAACCTTCCCTCCAGCTACCGCCCAATAGCAATTACTTCTATTCTCTCCAAAACCATGGAGACGATAATAAACAAAAAACTTATGGGATATCTAGAAACCAACCTACTCATAAACGACAGACAGTATGGCTTCCGACAAAAAAGATTCACTGGAGATCTTTTAGTTTGTCTTACAGAACACCTCAACCGAAGTTTGCATGGATTTTGGTGAATGTAGTTTGACCTACTTTCAATCCCATCCAACCCACTTCTCAGCTTCGCTGACGACGGTACTCTGCGTTACTCTTACGGCTTGGATATAAGACAGACACGTGCCAGACCCTGTCTTGATGACCGTGATCTAATGTCCAACTCTATTAATAACGACATTAATCTCATTCTAGAATGGGGAAGCAAGAATCGTATCGAATTGAACCCCACCAAAATCAAGTACTGGCTTATTTAAAAAGAAGTCGTTCAAGACCTCTCCATCCGTGACCGTGGGTGAAGTTGAAATAATGGCCGAACCATCCTTACACATCTTAAGCGTGACATTAGCCAAAGATTTGCGATGGAATGACCACATATTTCAAATCGCCAAACCAGCATCCCAGTGTTTGGGATTTCTTAAGAGGTGCCAGTTCGTCCTCCAGCCATCGGCCCGTGCTGTAATATTATCATCATCATCAGCAGGCCCACAGCCTGCTGTTGGTCTTGGCTTCCTCCGGCATTCGCCTTCATGATTCTCGATCCCTTTTCCGAGTTTTCCAGTTTCTTATATTCACATGTCTCAAGTAATCCTCGACGTCATCTACATATGTGTCTTTTCTTGGGACGACCTGGTCACCGTATTCCTGGCGGTACTTGCCCCAGCACTATCTTTGTCGGGCTCCGTTCCCCACCTCGTTGGACATGACCAATCCATCGTTGTCTGTTTATTTTGATCACTTTAAGAACGTTTGGAATCTTACTGATTTCATACAACTCTGTGTTATATCTTCTCCTCCAAACGCCATATACCTGTATTCCTTTGTAGATCGAACGAAGGATTTTCATTTCGAATCTTCCTACCAATGCTTCGTCTGCGTAGTAGGACAGGCCTTATTAGTGTTGTGTAAAGTGCCAATTTTGTCTTCCTTGAAATCTTTCAAAGTAGCATTATTAGTCGGTGTTGTAATATAGTACAAGTCATAATTTCGGCCACTTCCCGAATACAACTTGAGCCACCGTAGAAATGTAGCAGCACTGACAAAATTATATCGCTACTATCATAGCGACTGGTCCTCCGAAATAAACGCTCTCCTGCCTTAACGGCAATCTTATACCCGCGACATAGATTAGCCACTCATCTCACTCCCACTATTGCAGCCTGTCCGTTCGCGCGCTCAACAAAATAGCAATTCGTTTATCAATAGAACAACTCGTCTGTGAAATAGTCTCTCGCAGTCTGTATTTTCGAGCTCCTACAACATCCAAGAGTTCAAACGCAGGATTCATCACCACCTTCTTCAATACCCCCGGACCTTCAAAACCCTTAACCTATCCCCTCCGTACTAAGCTTGCTATACTGCTAGACCTTGCACCATGACGTGACAAACGACATGATGGACTGGTGGTACAAAGGGTGACTCCTGAGCTTAGCACGGCCACATTCAGACATGTCAGATCTGTTCAATTGGATCAGAAGTGATATACAATTAATTGTTGACTGAGAGTCTTGGGTTTAGAATCAATCTAAACGAATAGGTTTCATGTAGAATTAAAGCTTCGCACTTTGCATATGTGAAAACAAAATACTTTAAGAATTTTTTAAATAATTCTAAAATAATAGCACTTTTTTACAGAATAACGAATTCTCTATGTACGTCTACCTTCCAAATGGAAAAACCAGCAACGTTGATGATTTAGTGAAAAAATTGACACCAGATTCTTTAAATAATGTCAGGAAAGCCACCACTACTCTTATACCTTTACAGGTAGCCATTCCTAAGTTTAGTTTTGAATTTGAGTCTCGACTGGTTCCAACTTTGGAGAAGGTTTGTTCAAAAAATGCTATTCACTATTTAATTTACAATGAATAATCTATAACTATTTTGTTAGCTGGGTATTCGTAAGGCATTTACAGATGCCGCTGAATTCTATGCTTTCAGTAATGCTGTGAAGCTATCGAATGTTGTCCAAAAAGCTAAGATTGCTGTTGATGAAGATGGTACTACAGCAAGTGCTGTTACATGTATGTTTTATTTTAGATGATCTACCGGGAACATTTCTTGATTATTTTAATTTCGTTATAGATGGATCACTGGTTAACAAATTCGGATCGGGCTCCTTCGATGCAAATCATCCATTCTTGTTTATTATTGAACATGACAATACAAATACTATTTTGTTTGCTGGAAAAGTCACCAATCCAAGTGCATAAGGATTTTTTATATAATTTTTTTTATTATAATTCATGTTTTACCAAAATGAAGTGTATTGCTTTTAAAACGCAAAACAAAATTTTTTAATGGCTTCTTATTTTACATTCTTCTTCTTCTTTAACGGCTCTACAACCGGGATCCGGTCCTGGCCTCGCGCAACTGTTCTCTCCACCGGTCCCGATTCTGAGCCGATGTCATCCAGTTTGGCATCCCTAAACTCTGAGCGTCCTGGTCCACGCCATCCTTCCAGCGAAGGTTGGGCCTCCCTCGCTGTCGCACCCCATAGGTCTTACCGCAGAGAACTTTCCGAGCAGGCTCATCTTCATTCATACGAGCTAGATGCCCTGCCCACCGGAGCCTACCGAGCTTTATTTTCTTCACAACATCTATGTCGCGATAGCGCTCGTAGATCTCGTCATTGTAGAGTCTCCGGAATTGTCCTTCCTCACATACGGGGCCAACAATCCTCCGAAGTATTTTCCTCTCAAACACGCCCAAGAGGTTTGAGTGCTTTTTGCTAAGCACCCACGTTTCGGATGCATATGTGAGAACGGGTAAGACCATCGTCTTATATAGTAAGAGTTTAGACGTTATGGTTAGATATTTGGATTTGAAGAGCCTTGACAGACTATAGTAGGCTTTGTTGGCTTTTAGCAGTCGTGCGCGTATTTCTGGTTCCATGCTATTGTCGGCTGCTACTATTGACCCAAGGTAGGTAAATGATTTTACCACGTCAAACTCGTGTTCCGCTACCTTGATTGTGGGACCAATGTTAGGTGTTCTTCCAGACGAGGCCACCATGTACTTTGTTTTGCTTTCGTTAATGTGCAGTCCCAGATTTCCTGCCGCGTGCTCAATCTGAGTGAAAGCTTCTTGTACAGCTGTTGTTGTTCTTCCAATGATGTCAATGTCGTCTGCGTAAGCCAGTAATTGGGTGGACTTGTGGAGGATTGTACCCCTAGATGTCACGCCCGAATCTCGGATCACTTTCTCCAACGCCAGGTTGAAAAGGAGGCAGGCCAGACCGTCCCCTTGTCGGAGTCCATTATAGATGTTGATTGGTCTGGACAGTGTTCCGGATACCTTTACTTGGCTTGACACATTGATCATGGTCAACCTACATAGTCTTGTCAGTTTGTTGGGGATGCCGAATTCTCTCATGGCTTTGTAGAGTTCTACCCTGGCTATGCTATTATAGGCGGCTTTAAAGTCTATGTTGAATTGAGTTTTGAAACTCTAGACATTTTTCCATAGCCTGCCTCAAGGTAAAAATCTGATCAATCGTTGATTTGCCTGGGCTGAAGCCACACTGGTAATGGCCTATGATGTTTCTGGCGTATGGGGCCATCCTGTTTTGTAGGATAGCGGAGAATATCTTATACACGGTACTCAACAACGTTATACCGCGATAATTAGTGCACGCTGTGATATCTCCTTTTTTGTGTACCGGACAGAGGATGCCTTTTCTCCAGTCTTCTGGCATCACTTCCTGCTCCCATACTTGCCCAATTAATTCATGAATCGCTTGGTGTAATGTAGGCCCTCCATATTTAACCAGCTCCGCTGCGATGCCGTCTGCACCCGAGGCCTTGTTGTTTTTCAGCCGGCTGATGGCTCTGCTAACTTCTTCTATGCTTGGTGGCGGCAGCATAGCATTGTCATCAGATATTGGTGGAGCCTCCGAATCCTCAGTTAGCTCGCCATTTAGCAATTCATGAAAGTGCTCTTCCCATCGCTCCAAGATGCCTTTAGGATCGGTGATCAGATTACCTTCTTTGTCCTTGCAGTATGTGCAACGTGGTGTGAATTGCGTCATACTGCGGACTCTTTGGTAGAACTCCCACGCCTGGTGCGGCCGTCGTTTTCTGTACTGTTCTAGCTCACAGACGAGATTTTTTTCCCAGGCTTCCTTTTTCCGTCTGTGAATTCTCTTTTCTTCTTTTCTGAGCTCTTTATAGTTCTCTTCGCGTGCCCGTGTTCTCTGAGACTGCTGCATGGCTCGGTACGCAGCATTTTTACGTTCAGTTGCCAGCTTGCATTCATTATCGAACCAGTCGTTCCGATCTTTACGACTTCTGCCTAAGATGGAATCAGCAGTACTAATGACAGTATTTTTAAGGCTGGTCCAGTTCTCTTCAACGCCCGGCATCTCATCCCCAGGACTTAGGGCGAGTTCTAATGCATGACCGTAGCTGTTTCTGGCCATTTCATTGCGTAGTGCAGCTGTGTTGATTCGAGCCTGATCAGCGGATACAAGCTTTTCAGCGTTGTAATGCGCTCTCGGAGCACCATACCAACAAGATAGTGATCCGAGTCGAAGTTGGCACCTCGGTACGTTCGTACCGTCATCAGACCCGAAAGGTGGCGGCGGTCTATCAACACATGATCTATTTGGTTGCGAGTGGCTCCATCAGGAGATACCCAGGTGGCTTTATGGATATCTTTACGCGCAAATCTAGTACTTGCAACGACCAAGTTCTTACTTGCTGCCATCTCTACAACTCGCTGTCCATTGTCATTAGTGTTTTCATGCAAGCTGTGGTTGTCGACATATTGCCTGTATATGGGCTCCCGGCCTACTTTGGCGTTCAGATCTCCCAGTATGATTTTTACATCATACATGGGGCAGGCATTAAGTTCCCGTTCAACTAATTCGAAGAATTCTTCTTTATTATCATCCGGGGACTCTTCTGTAGGTGCGTGAACGTTTATGAGGCTGATGTTCTTAAATTTACCTCGCACACGAAGGGAGCATAGCCTTTCGTTTATTGCTTTAAAGCCGATAATGGTAGGCTTCATTCTTTTGCTAACCATAAAACCTACTCCTAGAACAGGGTATCGGCTAGATGTTTTGAAGCTCGAGTTCTGTACAGAGTTCGAACGTTCCATGAAAAAATTCGTAAATCGTTTTGCCCTTTTCGTTGCCGTGGTCGTCGTCGTTTATTCCAGTATCCGAGGCATGTTGCTCGTTCCGTAATAATTGTTTTTTACGGGTGAGGTTATTAGCCTCACGCCAACCTTACTTGGAAGGGACTAGCCCGATCATATTAGCCTATCCTCTCTCATAGAATAGTTACCAGTGGCCACCGCTAGGAGGTTATGATCGCACTTCCATCAGTCCGAAATAGTTACGGCACGTGCATGTTATGCTACATGTTATTCCCCCTATTCCGCTGATGACTGACCACATATTTTACATTAATATTAATATAATATTTACAGTGGCTCTCAAAGTTATTGACACAACCCATAAGAGCTTCCTTTTAGCGTTATTAATAAGGGGTTATAAAGTCTACTGATTTTCTACTCTGGAAAAGCCATATTTAGGCTGACATCAGGATCAAGTTTACCGTCTGAGCCGATAGGTCGTATGAGAGTGAAGAAAAGTAAGCGGGAAAAGATGGCATCCCGTCAGAATTGTTGAAAGTCGACTCAAGCCTCATAGCAAATGCGCTACAGCCAATCTTGCAAAAGGCATGGGACATCTGTATCTTTCCGGAAGATTCCACGGAAGGTATCATAGTCAAAATACCAAAAAAGGGGGACCTAACAATATATGGTAATTGGAGAGGCATCTGTCTATTATTTACTGTGGGTAAAATCTTGTCCCACATTATATTATCAGGGATAAGACAGGCAGCAACGCTTAGAAGACAGCAGGCTGGATTCAGAGAGGGACGCTCCTGCATATACCATATTAGTCATATATAGTGGAGCAGTGTACTGAATTACGATCCATCCCCCTGTACCTTTCTTTCGTAGACTATGAGTAAGCGTTCGACTTTATATGGCAGGCACTACGATAACGTAGACTGCCGGATAAAATAAAAGAATTGATAAAAGCCCTATACAACAAGTCCAAATTCGGAGTTCTTTACAATGGAAAATAGTCGAACAGTTTTGAGGAAAGTTCAGGAGTACGACAAGGATGCCTACTTCCGCCATTACTATTTCTTATAGTAATAAACGACATTCTTGTCAGCACTCTAGATAGTAGAACAGGTGGCATACAATGGGGATTGCTAGACCGCCTTGTTATGTAATTAATTGTGAGCTTTCGTTATAATAACTAATAGTCGTATATCATGACTATCTCACATGTATATTAAAAACAAACACGAGTTGAGTTTATTTATTTTTTTTTGTTTTTTATTATTAGTTTTTAGCACTATTAACTGAGGAGTGGGCGAACAAAACGGCACATGTCCATGGTTGGCCGTTTTCAGTGTTTTGACGGAATCGTGTTCATTACACTAAACTGCAACTAATTTCAATCTCAGACACTTCAAAAATCACTTTCATGTAATATTTTTTGTTTGCAAAGTAACGCTTTCCCTGCAGAAAGGCATATGTCCTACGAATATTCATATTTTTTAACCATTCGTTAATGTGGATTTTCAAAAGGGCACGTATTTCATACAAAAAAGTTTTTAATCAACAATGGAAGATCATTGCACCTCACCTGCGGCTCTAATTACATCGATTTGTATGTGCATCATAAAATGCACTAAAAATGCACTAAAATTTACCTCACTTTTGCCTCCCACGGCCCCAAAACAAGCCGTAGAGGGCACTATGACTCCTTAAAAGCCTTTCGTTTATTGCTTTAACAGTAACAGTCCCTACTATTACGAAAAAATACCAGAAAAATCCCCCCTGCCTCTAAGGGGGCCAGGGAGCTCCCCAAAAGGCTAAAAACAAAAAAAAACAGTGCAAAAAAATGTCCAGTTAGGTTCCTGCAAAAGGACACATGTCCATTCAAGGGTTTAACAAAACGGGACATGTCCCAGTTGTGTCCCTGCAAAAGGGCACATGTCCATTTTTGTTTTAATTTTTTCTCTTAAAGTATTAAACATATTTAAAAAAATTTTTTTCTGTCTGAATGAGTTCAAATAGTAGCACAACCTACCATACTCATAAATAGTTAATGTGATCAGTTCAGAGGCAGAAACAGTTTTTTGCGATTTCTGAACAATTTGCAAAACTGGACATGTGCCGTTTTGTTCGCCCACTCCTCAACTATTAACACTGTTTTTGGGAGTAACTTGGAATTTTTGTTTATATTTATATATAAACTTACAAATGTTTTGCACAATAATCTAAACAAAAAACTAATATCGTAGTAGTGATACCAAAAAAAACGATTAATACCCAAAAAACTTAATTATTAAAGAAAATTAAACTTTCACACACTTTTTATTTTTTTATTTATACTTATGTATATAAATTTATTTTTATCGAACCGACGACCCGCCGCCGAGAACCGAGAATCTCTTTTTTAAATTCCACCCGCGCCGGTGTCCGCGGTTATAACAACACTTCATAAATTAAAATTTCCACCCGCCGGTGGTGGCCAGGAAAATTGTCCACCTCTGGGGAACGTGCCCTTGAACTTTTAGTTCCACCTGCGCAACTCGCTTACCGTGCGCTTCTCACGCGGCAAGTTGCGCTAGGTTATCTTCGGGTGGGTCAGGTTACGTTCCCCGTGGGTGTCTATGCCTTTAGATATAAGAAAGAAGAAAAAACTAGCCCCTTAGAAGGTTTGATAACCCAATTCCCATGCGGATACCGGCGGATTTTTCGCTTTGCTTTGGTTTTTAATGTTTTTCAAATGTGGGAAATATCAGCGAAGTTTTTCAATGAAAATTATCCTGGGGTGGTTTAAATTTTGTCTGGGCCGTTTCCCTTAAAATTTAAATGTGGAACTTATGGAAAATTTATATTTTTTGGATAATTTAATAAATTTTCCCTTCTAGGATTTTTTTTACATAACATTCCTTCCCCCCTGGAGCAAGAGAATCGCTACGTAGTAGAGCGATTCTCGTACTCGAAGGAATGAGGGAATGAAGGAGGTTAGGGCGGGTGGCCGTACCTAGTACTTGAAGGGAGCACTATTTTTTATATGGGAAAAATTATGCAATTATGCGGCAGGGTCATTTGCATCTTACGGTAACGAGAACAGGAGATTAGTTTGGAGTTCCTGGATCGGATCATATGGATCAGTAACGAGGTACATTTTTATGGGGTACCCTAGCAACATTGTTAGTTATAGATTAAGGATCTGCCCATGACTGTCGTCCAACACGGCGTTTTACGAAATAAAACGTGCTTGGGTATTCATTGAGCAGGCCGTCATTTGATCGTCTAAAGTGACCTTTTATCTTCATAAAACGTCTTTAAAATTTTGTTGTGGATCGTAACTAATTTCCTGTTTCGTACTATGATTGTTTTTTTGTTTGAGATCAGACGAGACGTGCCGTGGGTCCTTAAAGACGCCTTTGAGGGGTATATGGTCGGTCTACACATTGAATTTGCGACCCATTAAAAAACATGGAAGTCTCCTTGAGAGGAGGCTGCCCTGAGGGCCTCGGTACTGGCGCCCGTTGTGAGATTAAACGGTTAGCTGAAATCTGGGTATGAGTAGTGGAGGGGGGACTAGAGAGGACTTAATTGCCTGAAATGCTTCTTCGCATTTGGAGGTCCCGGGAAATTTAATGCCTTTTCGTAGTAAATTTGCTAAGGGACGGACTAATTTGGGGGAATTAGTCTTGAATTTTTTGTAATTGGCAAGGCCCAGGAAAAACTGCATTTGCCTATCTGTATGGGGCGCTGGGAAGTTTTGAACGCACTCCATTTTTCTGGGGTTTAGTAAGGCTCCTTTTTTAGAGCATATGTGACCCAGGTAAACCGTTCCTTTTCGGAGGAATTACCATTTTCCGGGGGTAATTTGAGATTATTTTTTCTCAATCGCTCAAAGGCTCTTCGTACTTTTTTACTGTAGATGACGATGCCATCTAGATAAACGAAACATTCGGAGAGTAGCAGGCCTGTGAGGATATAATTCTTAAGCCGTTTTTTCACACCATTGAGGCCCGGTTGTTTAGGGACCACTAGAAGGGGTAAGTTCCACTGACTTTTACTTGGTTGGACAACGATGTTGTCCAACACTTCTTTAAATTGCTCATTTATGATCTGCCGTTGTGTTTCAGGTAGTCTGTACATTTTTTGACTAATGAATTGTTTCAAGTCTTTCGTGTAGGTTAAACTTGTCCTCTTTTAAATAAGATATCTTGGCATATTCGCCGCAAAGTTCCTTTATGGGCCGCTCCTCATCGGCCGTAAGAGAGTGCTCGATGTTGAGTCCCTCTTCTAGTTGTTTGAGGCGGGTTTCGCGCTTATGATCTTCCAGATCGTGATAATTCGAGAATATGTACCGTAGGTATTGAAGGGAATTGTTTTCTATTTCCTTTTTTCCTAACTTGAATTTTGCCCGTTTTTGTTTGGGTATACCATGCGGGATTGCACCATTTTTGGGTATACTTTCGCGCCTTACGTTAGAGGACGATGGGGTATGGGCGTTCCTGAGACCGACTGGTTCAGAGCCTGACAGATACCCGCATGCGTCGTTAGCGTAGGCTTAAGGTTGTTGTTGGGGGCTAGTTGATTGGTAGTGTAGTCTGTTTTTGGGGCGAGCGTGGGAGTTAGGCTCGTCAGGACTACTGGTTGGGTGTTAACATTAAGAAAACCAACAGACACTGTTCTTGTTCCAGAGGGTAAGAGGCCATTGGCGAGGAATACGCCCTCGATCGGCTCGTATGATTCACAGAGCATTTCCTCCTCTAACTTTAGTGAAATCGGAACTACCATTTGAGACCGACTTAGTAGGCAAAGGGGTTTGTCCAATGCTACCTTTTGTTTTATGCGTGAAGTGGTCTCGAAGTCGTTTTTACATAACAGCCTCAAGGATTTCGTCTATGCGGATTATATCTGTTTGCTGGCCCACAGACCCGAGGACCTCAAAAACATGTGAAATAATTTGGCAACAGAAAGTAGTCCAGCAGGCTTTAGGCTGAATCCGAATAAAACCAAAAAAATGTGGATAAATGCAAACAACGTCGAACGAACTGTGCTGAATAACCGTGACGTGGAACTGGTAGATAAACTCTGCTACCTCGGTAGTATTATTATCGAAAATGGCGGTGCAGAAAAAGATATCAGTTCCAGTTCCAGCCTGTCCCGCATATGGAGATCAACGGAGATCTCAACTTACACCAAATTGTGGCTTCAACTCCATCGTTAAGGCAGTTCTTTTGTATGGTTGCGAAAGAAGGAAAGTCACCCAATTCATTACGGGGCGGCTATAAGTCTTCATCAACGGATGCCTGCGTCGTATCCTAAAAATCCGCTGGCAGGATAGAATTTCAAACGAAGAACTATGGTGCCGTGCCGGCCAAGAAAAGATAGACGAACAAATCAAGCGAAGGAAATGGAATTGGGTTGGCTACACCTTGCGACGCGAAAACGAAAATCTAGCCAAACAGGCCCTCGACTGGAATCCGCATGGATCCCGTCGAGTCAGAAGATCTAACACAACGTGGAGGAAAATACTTCGGAGGATTGTTGTCCCCGTCTGTGAGCAAGGACGATTCCGGAGACTTTACAATGACGAGATATCCGAGCGCTATCGCGACATAGATGTTGTGAAGAAAATAAAGCTCGGTAGGCTCCGGTGGGCAAGGCATCTACCATCGTATGAGTGAAAATGAGCCTGTTCGAAAAGTTCTTCGCGGTAAGACCTACCGAGGTGAGACAGCGAGGGAGACCCAACTTTCGCTGGAAGGATGGCGTAGACCAGGACGCTCAGAGCTTAATGATGCTAAACTGAATGACATCGGCTCGCAATCGGGACCGGTGGAGAGAACAGTTGCGAGAGGCCAGGATCGGATCCCGGTTGTAGAGCGGTCAAAGAAGAAGAAGAACCATGTTAAGGTTTTTGACGCGTTCCTGTTGAGCGTACTGATGCACCAAGTTCCTAAATTGAATTCAGCATTACGTTGCCTGGGTCGTTGCCGTTGAGTCCTCTTGCCCGGGGTATACCTCAACGATTGGTGACCGGTGTTTTTTACGATGGAAGGTTGTCAGCTGACCCCCAACTTGGAGGACCAGTTCCTTTGACCCAATAGGGTCGGTTAATAAACAAAATTGTTTTGCCTATTTTTTGTTTTGTTGTTGAACTAAGAGAAAGAGTTACAAATTTAATTATTGAATGATAAAAGACAAAGTTTTAAGGTGCAGTAATCATTTTATTTATTGTTATCGTTTATATATTTTTTTTTACATATATAGTATGTACCTTTTATATACAGTACTATATATCTATAAGATAATTAGCCCACACATATACAATATTTTCAATAATTTCTTGAAATTTTTTGTTTCAGTTTTTTTTATATATATAATTAATTTAATTTTACTTTATAGTTCAATAATATATAATTAATGATAAATATTATATACCAAAAAAACAATGTATAATAATTTAATACTAACAAAAATCATCTAATTTATAATAAACATTATTTAATTTTGTTTTTTGTTTTTTTTTTTGGTTTTGTTTTTTTAAATATTATAGTTACATGGTTAGTTGTTGCCTGTTTTATACATTAAGGATTTTTATCATTATTATTATTATTTTCTTTTTCTGTTAAAATTCCACATTTTTTTCATTTTTTTTTAAATATCATGTTTAATAAATTTATAATTTATTGTTTCAAACCAAGAAGATTTATTTAAATTATCTACGGTATGCTATTTATGTATAATTGTTTTTTTTTATTTCTCGGGTTTCTCTATTATTTATTTAAATGGTGTTTACTTTTGTTTTAATTTTTCTTTATTTATTTTCTTACTTGGAGACAGACTAGTTTCGTTTTTTTATTTAATTACTATTTTTTTTTTAAATATGAAGAAGAAAATAAATATTTTTTTTTATTGAATCTAAAAAAATAAATTTTATTTTAATTTTTTTTATATAAAAAATTATTTTTATTTTTACAATATAGCATAAAACATGGTAAATTTTATTACTTGAGAAAAAATTGTTAGAAATTCAATTGTTGTTTTTAAAGGCATTATTATTTATTTAATAATGACTATATAAGAATTTAAAATAAAGGACAGGGAAACCATAGATTTATTTTTATAATTTATTTATAACTTTTTCCATTTTTTTTTAATTTATTTAAAATATTTTCCAGCTTAGAGTGATAATTGAACAAAACATTCAATCCTCACTTAATATGTTGTTTTTTTTATTATTGTACTTATTATATTGTTTTTTATTTTCAATTATTTTTTTTTTAAATTTTATTACCTCACTTTTAAAACAATTAACAATAGCAAAAGTGTTTCTTCCCATTCGATTCGTTTTAATGTTTTTCCACTTTTTTAAATATTGGCGATCGTTATTTATTTATTAATTTATTTTTTTTATATTGTTGTTGTTCATTTATTTTTTTTTAAGTTTTATTTTATTTTTAAATTATTATTAAAGTTCTCCCTCATTGTTTTATGTTTTTGTTTTTTGTTTATATTTAGTAATTGTCCCTAAAATTGAAAGTAGTAGATACAAGCTTTGAATTATTATGTTTTTTGGTTTTTTTACTATTCATAACATTTCTATGAATAATATTGACATTATTACGCTAAAATTTAAATATATTTTTATGCAGAATTTTATACCTCCCACATTTTTTTTGTATTATTTTGGTTTTATATAATTTTTATTTTTCAAAATCGTTGAGTTCTTTTCTTTATATGTATATATAGTACTTGTATATATTTTCCCTCTTTAAAGTAAAAATAATTAAGAAAAGTCGAATTTTTGGTTTATTGCTGGTATTTAGCTTGAAATTGTATTTATATTTTTGTTTTTAGTTTTAAATTTTGGGAATTTAATTTTATTAATATGATTTTGAAAAACATGAAGAGAAATGTTTTTTTTTGTTATGAGGTAATTTAACAGTGATTTGTGTTTGTTTTTTGTTTAATTTTATGTTTCAATAATGTACATTCTTTTACGATAAACCCTTAGAATTCTTTTAATTTTCTTTTTAAAAATAAAACATAATTAATTTTTTTCGGTAAAAAGTGATTTAAATTTTGAGGATATTTTCAAAATATTTTTGGTTTTTCAATTATTAAAATCTTTTTTTTAGAAGCGTAGATGAATTGGAGTCAGTTCATTTGTAGGCATTTTTATTCGATTTAATTAATTAATTATTATAATACGTGATCATTCTTATCCAGATAACAAAAAGCTCATAAAATATGTATGTATATTTAATAAATGTGTTCTTATAAACTTTACATAAAAAGCATTTTCTTTTTTAAGAGTATAAGTACGGGACAGGATCAAAATTTGATTGTGATTCCAAAATATTTCGATTTTAGTGAACCAAGTCGATTCAATGACAGTTCACGACTGTATTGCGATAATCGAATGCGTGTATTGTAGAAGATGTTAGGACGACTGATCTCGTGAACCAACTTGATTTGTCACCTTTGATTGACAGGTGTCTTACATATGCCACTTCTGTCCCTTTTGATTGACAAGTGCTCCACTGCTGTCAGCCAACATTGAGTGCGTTCAGTTAGTAGCATAATGTTACATTATGTGACTAATGTAACACAAAGTCATTCAGTTAAGGTGCTATGCAAAACATTTTTGACTTTTGTCGATCACTTAGCATCGATGTTATGTCCTTTGTGTAACCTAAACCGATGAAGCTATTTTGCTTCTCTAAATGTTGCACAATGACAGTTAGCAGTTGGTCATACTGAATTTGACATTTGTGGCATAATCCAACACAAATCGTTCAGTTAAGTTTCGTAACATAATGAAAAATTCTACCCTTCTCTTTTCTTTTGCTGGATTTTACATTATGTTACATTATGCCACTAACTTAACGCAGCCATTGATATTAAATTTCCTTCCAACAATTCATAAAATTGACAGATAATTTTTAGTTACAGTGGCAGCACTTTTTCTTCGATTCGATTGAATTGATCGATCATTAAACAAACAGATTTTACTTGTCAATTGTGAAATTGTTTTCGTGCCTGAAAAAGATGTTTGATCTTCCTACTCAATTTTAAAAGATTTTGAAATAGAAATAGTTGTAAATATCTTACAAATGCTCCATGCACAGCAAACAATACAATACATATTTATAAGTTTTTTATTTTGAACATGTTTTTATTAAGTAGATTGTCAATTTCTTGATTTTTTTATTATAATAATTCTCTTTTTGCCCAAGGGGGGGGGCGCTTATAGCTTAAAGGGGAGCGCGCATGATTTTCTCTCTTTGACTTTTTTCGTTCACTTTTTAATTTCTACTTAAATTTTATTGTTTCTTTTTTATTATACATGTCCTCTACTGAAACGTTATTCAGTTCTATTTTAGCTATGAGTCTACTCACATCGAAAAAGATTTCATCGTTGAAGATTGTCCGTGCTTATCGTAAAAAATATGACAGCGTTTCGGCGTCGTCTCTTCCCATACAAAATGCAACTTACTCAATGATTGTTGCCAACAAGCCGCGTTGTTTGTAATATGGAACTGCCGTAGCAAGAATGATCGATACCGAGTCAGACTTTTGGGACAAAATCTTGATGACGAACGAAGCTCGTTTTACACACTCTCTGGCGGAGGCAATAAACAAAACTGTTGTATTTGGGGAACAGAGAACCCACAAGTTATTCACGAGTTACTACTCCACAACGAGAAAGTCACTGTTTGAGTCGATCATCGGACCATTTTTCTTCAAAATTCGAGAAACCTTGAACAATGCATGGTTCCGGTGCATTTCGGGTGTCCGAAAACGCATGAAAAGGCGCACCTTGCCACACCGCAACCATTACGATGAAGTTCTTGCAAAAGTAAAGTTTATGCCAGCAAGCCGAAGACCATTGATGAACTTAAAGCAAACATACGAGCCGAAGTAGATGCTATAACGTACCTGTTTTTTTGTTAGGAGGTAATTTAATCGACATCGTATTCAAAAACTGATTTGGATTAAATGGTAGAGAATATCCTAAATAAAACTTGCTCATTTGTCAAAATCGGCTAAACAGGTCGGAGTAATTCAATATTGAAATACCAAAGGTCTAGATGGCGCACCCCACCGAGTACGCAAATTTACATATTTTATTGGGGGGCCCCAGGGGTGTTTTTATGTAACAGGGTGGCCGCAGTATCATAAAGTTTGGAAACCACTGCCCTAGAGGCGTTCGCCATATTTGACAAATTTTTGTCATATTTTGACTGCAAATGAATTGTAAAATCAAGGCATAAATGAGGTTAAGTGTAATGGCAGTTTCGCGCCAATAAATATGACAACAGAAAACGTCAAAATGGTAGTTAAAAAATTTATGAATACTCAATAGAGATTTAAAATTTTGCAAAATATTTGGAAGAAATGCTCTTTGGGATAAATCGAACGCAAACTACAGCAGATTAGACAAAAATAACCTGATATGGAATCAAATTGGAAAAATTGTTGGCTGTACAGGTTTGTATTGTTATAATAAACACCACAATCATTTTTAATAACAATAAACACCGATGACATTTTAAGGCACAGCTCTCCCGATCAAAATAAAACAGAAATTTCTGACATTTCACATCCCCATTGATAGAAATGTGTGTTAACACATTTTGTCAGCAAATTCAGCCTACTTGTACGTTGTTGGTTTTCCATTGGAGATTAATCCGGGGGCTAGACGATCAATTTTTCAATTGCAATATTGCATTGCAGCATTAAAATTGATAGTCTAGCCCCTGTTGCAATATTACATACAATATTGTAAATGCAAGATATTCAGAATTTTTTAAAAACAAAATGGCGGAAAGTGAAAAAAACCTAAGTAGAGGAGATTACTTGACGCTGGATTATTTAATGTTATGTTAATTAACATTAAGTTTTTTTAAAAGGCAAAAGCTGAGTCTGTTAACAATGTTTTTATTATTACAAAATGAGTGAATCAATGAAAATTAGTACCAAACACAACAACTATCTCCTGCGTATTTCTTGTAAGAATGAAATTGCAATGCAATAAAATTCCTGCTGATAAAACTTTGACATGAAATATTTCAAATTGCAATTGCAAACAAATTGATCGTCTAGCTCCCGGGTAAGCATAAAACACCCCTAGAGAAATATTCATGGGCATGAAAGCCTGAGGCCAAAATGTATGGAATTTGACAGTTCACGACTATTTCATTCGAACTTAATACTAGGCTTTAGTATTTTACTTGGTAATTTCTTTTCTTTTATTGATTTTACCTTATAAATGGAAAAACGGTTGTACAGCCATTGAAAATTTCATCATTGAAAAAACTGTTACAATTTCAAGATAACCTCTTAGGTTTTGCATTTTACATTGAGTATCCTTTCATTAAAGCAGGGAAACATTTAATAGGATTACCACTTTGGCAATGCAAAGATTTGCCCTATATATTTTCAAACAAAATGAATCTATAAACAGACTGACATACATAGAATTATGACAACAGCTGTCACAAAAAATCTGCTACACAAAATTTACTCAGACGCAAAAAAGTGCATCTAGAAAAAAACACTATGCATTTACAGAACATGTCCTCCTCAGCTGACGTTTTTTAGTAGAAACTAAATATTATCCCGATTCAAAAACATTCATTATGTATTTAGATTTTACTTTTAATTTAAAAATTAATAATTTAAATTTTTAAGCAGCAAAAATATCTTATGTTTACTATAAAATATAAGAAAAAAATATTTTTAATAAGGCTTTAACTTGAACAAAGTTAATTTCGTAATTAATATTCGTAAATTAATGATAAAAATATAAATATAAGTAAATTAAAACTAATAATAATTGAATTTTAATTAACATTAAAACTACAAAAAAATATTTAAAAAACATTCTAATAAACATTACTTCGGAATTGGTTGGATCAAAATTTATGTAGAAATAAACATTTTTTTTAAATAGATTTATTTTACTAGACGTAAAAAAGAAGCCTTTTTACATATCTGGATAAAGAAATTAGCGTTATGTTAAAAGTTATTAAAAAAAAAACAAATTAAATGTAATTTAATTTAGTAATTTACTAATTTTTCCTAGAAATCAATCCTAATTTCTTTCTAAATTTTATTTATATTATTATTATTTATTTTTCGCAAAAGATTGTGATTTTGTTTTGTATTTTTTGACAGTTTTTAATTAATTAATGAATTAATTTTAATATTTAATTACAGTTGTTAATTTCAATCTTTTGCGATAAGGGGCGCAATGAAAGAAGAGAGATTTTATAATACTGCATAAGAATTTTTTAAGAATGTGTTTCAGCGGATTTAACATTGGTCTTTTCTATTTTTAGTTTTATGTTTTAGTAATATGTTATTTTAGTTTATTTTTATTTGTTAATTTAAATTAATATTTATACTTTAACTGATTTTTTTAGTACATAGTTCGTTTATTTTGTTTTAGTGTTTTTAATTAGTTTTTATATTTATATTTTAAAATGAACTTAAGTATGCAGTATTGTAAGATAGTACATGTTCAGTGCGTCCATTTTTATATAGATTTTTTTTATTTTGTAATTTTGATGGAAACAGGAAAGATTTGAAGTAGAAGTTTTTTAGGCATTTTTTTTTTTTGGTAGAATCTATGATATATTTTTCGTGAACGATTTCTTTTATATTTATATAAAAGGCAATAAAATTTCAATTAAATTTATTAAATAGATTCTTCCAAAAAGTATTTTTTTTTTGTTTTGGAAAGAAATTGGAATAAGATACTTTTCTAAATAAGAAAAATTAGTTTACTCAAAAATTGATACAATTGATGTATTATAATAAAAACAAAATATTAATATCACTTTTTACACTAAAAATAATTTATTAAAAGTCGTTTTAAGTAATGTCGTTATTTATTTTTATTTTAAAAGGGTAAATCCTTTAAAGCAATATGCAAAATTGATACACAATCGATTATAGGGAGTTTAGTTGAATTCTGTGGAACACGATGTTTTATTTTTTTATTTTTTGGCTATGATGTAAAGAAAATATAATAAGGATAATAATAATTATTTTGCTTGCCTGTAGCTGCTTATAATTAATAAATAAATTAATTTAATTAATACAAAAAAAATATTTTGTTTCTTTTCATAAACTTCTCTACAATGGAACTTTTTTTTATTCTATATTTATAAGTAGCCGTAATTAGGCAATTATTTTTTTTTTCTTTTTTATATATTTTAATATAATATACTTTATATTTTTTTTTTGTTTTCATTTAATCATAACATTCGGTTTACATTTTTTCTTAGTAATATTCCTTTATTTTCCTTCCATTTTGCAGAAGCTTAAGTGTTGCTGGTTCGTATTTTTTTATTTATTTTATTTTTTTTGTTTTTCATTATTTCATAACAATTTAATATAATCAATAATAATAATTAATAATTTATTAATTAATAGTTAATAATAATAGTTAATGGTAATGAATTTACATAAACGTGATTTTTGGAAATTCTGCAAATATTTTCAACAATAAATTTTTTTTATTTTACCTTTTTCCGTTTATTTTTATTTATTTTTTCTTCTTTCAATTCATTTTTCTTTTTAATAAGTACAAAACTATAATAAATTTTTTTTCTTCCTAATTTAAAAAGTAAAGCATACATTTATTTATTTTTTTTTTTAAAAAATTATGTTTTCACTTTAATTTTTAACTTAACTTTAACCTTATTTTTTGTGGTTGTTGTTTAATATCTTGAACAAGAGTTTATGTAGTTTTGTGTAGAGTTTATTATAGTGAAAACATTATTTCCATTTTATCTGTTTAGTGGTTGTTGTACGTTTTATTAAATTATTATTACATTTTTTGGATTTTGATGTTAATTTAATTTTGCTGTCACCGAAAATAAAAATATGGTTTTCTTGTTGTTTTATATGTATATATTTTGATTTTTAATTATTTTAATAAGAAAATTAAAATAGTTTTTTTTTGTGTAGAGATTCTTTGTTTTTGTTTTTTTGAAGTATTTTCTTATTCTTTTTATTTACCCTTATATTTATACTATGAATTTACCAGAATGGGGAACATCATGAACAAGGGACGCTGGTGCTGCTGCAGCTGGAGCTCCTGGTCCTGGTGGCATCGCTGCTGGCATTTGCGGTGCTGGTGCCATCATAACTTGTGGTTGTGGTTTTTCTTCTGGCATAAATTTAGCTATATTTTTTTGTGTTTTTGTGTGTTTGTTTTTGTTTGTTTTTTATGTGTTTATTTAAAAACAAACACGAATAAAAAGAAAAGAATAAAAAAGAGATAATATAAGTTATTTTTTTATATTTTTGAATAAAATATTTATTTTTTATTATTATTATAATCATTTTAAACTAAAAAAATATAAAATAGCAAAATAAAAAATATATATATTTTGTAATATGTAATATATAATATAATAAATATGTATATCTACAACACATCGACATAGTGGTTTTAGGCAGTCAGTCAAATTATGGGTTTTATTTTGGATAATATTTAATATAGTTCATCATGTTTTATATTGTATCTGTTGAGATATTTATTGTATATACGAGTATTTATATATATTTAAATATATATTTTCTTGGAGCAGAGTATCAGCAGGCTAATATATCGTTAGTACAAAAATAAATAAGTAAATGAAATTATAAATATTTGAAAAAAAAAAAGAAAAAATATAAATAAATAAATAAATAGATATTGCATATATACTAGTACAGTGCCAGATTCTTATAACCACTTCGAAAGATTTTATATTTGTAAATTTATCTAAACAAAAATATGCTTTTTGTTTTAGTGTCACTAAAATACATATACCTATTTTATTTAGAAATTTTTTTATTGAATAAAGATTTAGCAAACAGATTTGCAATAATAATTTTGCTATATTTTTATAAAATGTTGGTGTTTTCAATGATTTGCAAATTTGCATAAAAGCAAATGACGTTCACTGATAGCTTAAGCGACCTGCAAAAGCAAATGAGCCTATTCACACAATGCCATAAGTATGTTGAGCAAACCCGGTTTTATTCAACCCCTCCGAAATTATGTTTAGTAAATTTGAAAGATTTACAGGAACGTTTAAATGTATTGTAGCTAAAATTCACTTGTCAGACAAAAATAGAGATAAAGGAAACAAGAGATAGAAGTAACTTTTTATATGTTTGCAAGTTTTCACGCGTTTGCTTTCGCGTGAAAAATGTTTCGTTAAGTTTTCCGCTCCCTTCCCTCTCTCATCTATGAAACCGGTTTTACTTGCCATGAATATGCACCATGTGAATAGGCCTAATAACACGCATCATTGAACATTAAATTACTACATGTCAAAATTGTCAGCTGATATACGTGAAATTAATGGTTCCACTACTTACATTAATTTGTATTTTGAGAAACCGAAAGCAAAATGGATAAAAAGACATTTAAAAACATAAATTGAAACTGTTAAAAGGCGATATATTATGTTTGTTTCCATATTTTTCATCAAAACTATCAAAATATGGCCAATATCTCCTACTTTGCCGGGAAGAATTATTTCTTTTTTAACTCTTTTAAACAACAATGAATAAAACACAAGTGTGTGACAGCACTGACATGTTTTCTTCTCCAAAATCAAGTATTTTTAAAAGCTTGCAAAGTATGCAATCAGTTGCTTTAAAGTTTTAATCATTAAAAACTTAGCTTTTGCAAGTTGCATCATTGAACAACATGCAAAAGCAAGTATGCTGCAAGTTTGAATCATTGAAAACACCCATTATCAATATTATTCTTATTTTTGGGTAACTAGACATGTTTCATATTTTACAGAATCCTTCTCTGATGTGTTTTCTGTCATTAAAAAGTTTCACCAGTAACTAATACAGTAAAACGGAGATTATCCGAACGTCAATTATCCGAATCACCAATTATCCGATCCATTTTCGAAGCGATAGTAAACATTTTAGAATCAAGGAACTAAAAGCGAGCGCGATTGCGATATGATTTTATTTTTATATATTACCAGTAGAGCTGGATAACTATCGATTGTACTATCGGTACTATCGATGGTTTTCCACTATCGAGCACTATCGATGGTTTCTCTTTACTATCGATAGTAAAGTCGTATATGAGGCATTCTTTTACAAATCGAACACTTTTATTTATTAACATTTTTTCACGCGGTACCTATACAAAATAAGCGGACCCGTATTTTTCGTTTTTATGTTTTGGTCAACATTGTCAAAATTAAGAGGGAGGGGGTTATAATGTAAACGTCACCCGCCGATTATACCCTTTTTCAAATCGCTATAACTCCTGTTCTATTCATGGTATCGAGTTACGAGTATTATTAAATATTTTTTTAGTAATAGTTTTTTTGAAATTTCAAATTTTTTAAACGGACCCCAAAGGTAGTCCAAGAACTGTTAGAGTTCTGTGGCCAAATGAATCGACAATTTGGGATCCAAATGTGCACCGCTCTATTTCGGGGATTACCGATGTAAACGAGAGAGGTGAGTGTCTCCTACAATTTTTTGTAGATCGGGATACAAACCCACCTTTGCCACTGGTGGTAGGGAGGAGAAGCTGTACCTCACTCTCACTAGCAGACTACTCTCTGGCAGTATGCAAAACTGGCGTATTCTAGATGAAGCCAGACTATCGGACAATTTGCACATCAGGTAATATATTGTCGGCCTCCCATATATACGAGTCGTGGTTCCTACAAAAAAAAAAACTGATCTACCTTTCAGGGACTTGTGGCCTCGAAATCAGACCTGCTCGCCGCTTCTCTCAGTGTGTGAACTGCTGTAACGATGGCTGCAACGTAACTCACTGTGGTGCTAATTTCCTCCTACCATGTCAGCAACACTGTTTCTTTGTTTCAGTCGTCACGTAAAGTTCCCTGGTGGAACGACAGACTGGCTGCAATGCGGAGGATAGTTAGGAGACTGGGCAAAGGGGAGAATGCAGGTTCACTGAAACAGATTACAATAAGGAGTTGACACGTTCATTGTGAGAGCCTGCAGATTCTACCACAGGCAACTAGACTCCAAAAGCTCCTCTCTACAAGCTCCTTCAACGAAGTAGGCCTTCTCAAAAAGCAGGGTTCTTCATACATCTCTAACTTTTGCACCCCTCTGAACCTTGAGGTGCCTGCTCAACGAGCCTTTTTCAGGGTCAATTCTCCAGACTGCTTATTTCCGGGATGCTAGGTACAGTCATAGAACCGTTCTAAACCGTTAATCTCGGGAGCCTTTCTGGGAACACTTTTCTTCGACCAAGACAAGGTAAAATAAGCAGTTACCAACCCGGAGAAGATGAAAGTTTCCATAACTCCTTCAGCAGTTCCTTTAACTGATTTTCCACTGACTCTTCAGAGCCAGTTTCAATTGGGGATACATTCCAACCTTTAGGACTATCTCAGAAGATACAGTGCACCAACTCTGCATTGAAGGCGAAAAGATTTGGCTTAGAAGAAGAACGGTCATCAGAGAATTTATGAACCCCGCTCAAGTCCGGTCACTAAAGACATTCTAGCCTTCGTTCGGAGGGTAGACGGCCTTTTCCGTTGCTGGAGTGTGTGGACAATATGCCTAACTTTGGCATGGTTTTCAGCATATGGCTTGCCCCCTAATCATATTTTAACCCCTATGCAAGATGATCTGGTGGGCTTGGCTGCAGTAAATGTAATAGTACAAAACGTAATGTACTGCATCATAAAATTTAATGGGGTATGGGTAAAAAAAACTATTTGCTTTTTGTTAAATAAAGAAGATTTACCAATCACACGCCTCTTTCACTCGGGTGGTGACCTAGGGGAAAGTAAACATCACAGCACTATCCCTATTTACTTGCACAGTTTCTTACTTGCGGAAGAGGTTGTCGCCAGTGGACCTTATATTTAATACCTACAATCTTGTGTTTTAAATGAAATAATCGAACAGCGAATTTTGCTGTTAAATTTAGGATATAAAATTATGTATGTCGATAGCATGAAGCAAAGTTCTGGGTTCATTGAATATGGGTGAGCTCATTAACGCAACACTGCAGCATGACTTTAGGCTAGGTCTCTTTAGGGAAATTTTTTTATTTGACAAACTAGAGCTCAGAGGTTGCCCTTTTGTGCTGTCGATAAATCCCATAAAGATACTCTAGTCACTGCCAAGTAAGGTACAAAATTAATTCTGCATATTTTCTACGAAAATTCAAACAGGACTTGAAATTGAAGTAAAAGTGACAATTTTGATAATTTAGCTTCAGCATGTAATAAGAAACGTTATTGTTATTGAATAAGTCAAACAAAACTATCAATAGTCTATCGATGCTTTGGCGAAAACTATCGGTGACTATCGATGGCGTCGACTATCGATAGTTATCCACCTCTAATTACCAGTACTTTCAGGTGATGGATTACTTTTTTTTACTAAATATATAACAACTTAATAAATTCTGCTTCTCAATGTACAAAATGTACCTCTTTTTGCTTGATTCCCAATCAGTGATGGATTTACGCTTAGGCCTGTGAGGCCCAGGCCTAGGGCGGTAATATTTAACGGACGTAATATAAATTAAAAAAAAAACAATTTAACTCAGTTGTGCTGTGTAGAATACTAATATTTATTACCGTATTTAATATATTTTGAGTGTACAATTGACCAGAACTAAGAACGTATATGAACGTAAACTCAAAATTCTTTTAATAAAATTGGTCTGCAGAAAAAAAAAATATTTTCCACCTTCCTCTTATTATTTAGCACGATTATATGTAACAGATTTGATGCTACTGAGTAGAAACAGCAATCAAATTTGTAACAGTAGTTAGTTTTTCTGTAATGGGTGTGGTTAATGAAAGGCTTAAAAATTATTTTCGAATATTAATGAAATTAACATTAAAATCATCAGAGCAACCTAGCTTGTTGTCAGCCTTATTATCGTTGTCACTTTTTGTTACAAATGGCGAAGTGAGATGTTGTGGTTCTCTAAAAGTCACTTTTTGTCTTTTTCAGTTAGACAAAAATAATTGCGGTTGTCACTGATATAGAGAAACGGCGAATTTAGTGACAAATGTTCTCACTTGATATTTGTAAGGGATATTTTTTCTCATTTGATATTTAAAGGCGATTATTTATTTGAAAGTTAAATTTTGATTTATTTTAAATATTTAAGAGTAAAAAGTCATTACTGGCAGTTGTGAGAAGTATATTGTGACGTTTATTCTTCTTTGCATGGCAGTTTATGTCATCTGCATATCTTGCCAAATGTTTTGATTTTTTAGCAGGGTTGCGTTCGCATCAATGTTTACTTTGCGAATTACTCCTTCTAGGGAGAGATTAAATTGCATGGGTGCCAGCCCATTGCCCTGCTTTAGGCCTTGCTTGACTGGGAAGGACTCCATCAATACTCTTTGCATTCTGACTGACACCTTGTGTTTTCCAATATCATTTTCGTTAATTTCACTGCTAGGTTAGGGGGATGTTTAGGTCCAGTATTATCGTATACATTTTTTTTCTTGTCGATGCTGTCGAATGCTTGTTTGAAATAGCTGAAAAGTCAATGTTGTATTCCCAGCATTATCGTAGGACCAGTCTTACTGAAAAAAGTTGGTCCATTGTTGAACTTTTTTCTTCTGACTGCAGCTTGGTATTCACTAATTTCAGATTCTGCATAAAGGTTTTGATTATATTTGTCATTAGTTTATATACTGTGCTTAAAAGAGATATGCCTATATAGTTTGCACAGTTTAATTTTTCCGCTATCTTGTGTATTGGGGTGATAATATGCTTTGCTCCCAATCTTCAGGCATTTTTTCGTTCCTCCATATGCAACATAGTAATTCAAGTATAGCTGTTGAAATCCATTCGCCTCCTTGTTTGATCCAATCTGCTGCGATGGTATCAATTCCTGGAGATTTCTTGTTTTTTTAAGGTTCTTCTTATGACACTTTGTAATGCTTCCAGTGTTGATACATTGGTTTCTTTGGCCTCATCGTTATGTTGTAGACGAGGTTCTGATACAAGTCTGATGCGTTAATTTTCGCAGCTCAACTTTTCATCTTACATCTTCGCTGCCTGTGACTATAGTGCCTTCTTTGGTTCTTTGCACCTAGGATGTTAGGGGATGGAAATATTGGGTTTTGTAGCAGAAGTGTTAGAAAATGACGAGGAGGAGTGTTATTTCATATGCTTATAAAATCTGTTACTTAATTTTATATTTAAAAACTCAGTGTGCCTGAGACAATGTGAATAAATGTCATTTTAGAAAATAATTTGTTCTAATTGCTTCACGATTTCAACGAAATAAAGTAGCTGAAAATCGCATTGTAGCTGTGATTTTTTATTGAGTTTGCGATATGCAGTGGGTTATTAGAGATTACACCACAAAAAGTGAAGTAGGTTTTGCTTTGCAAGGTGAGAAGATAGGATTCGTGAGTAAAGCTTTGTTGCCTAATATTTGGTTTGAGGTACTCCATAAATTTTTTGTTGTTACTTGTCTTGGTTTTGGCGAGAATATAAGTAATTGAGAAGTATCTGGTGGGGTCAGTGCAGGATTTACGTTAGCTTGGGGCCCCAACAAAAATTTTCAGAGTGAGCAATTGTCATATATCTTCTATGTATATAAATATGTATAATTGGAATGTCTCAGTGATTTCAAAATAATTGTGTTTTTCTAAGTTTATATGGCTATTTACATCTTATTAAAACAAAATCACGCAATTTTAAAATTTTTGTCTGTCTATATGTCTCTATATCTGTTTGTCCGGGCTAATCTCGGAGACGACTAATTCGATTGGGATGGGACTTTCACTGGAAGATTCAGGGGCCTATTGTGGATATCGTCAATTTGACGACTTTGAGTCGATGTTAAAATTTCTTTCTGCGAAAGTCGTTTTTTGTCGAAATTAGTCGATAAAAGCATTATCATGAGTCGATTACATAATTGTCAAGTCGACGCCAAAAATGTAATCGACTCATATTTATGTTTTAATCGATAAAAATCGACTTTCTCAGTATGAAATTTTAACATCGACTCAAAGTCGTCAAATCGACTCGTTCCACAATAGGGCCCTCAGTCTTTTTGCGAGCATGTTATAGGCCATGTGTATATCGTTTATATTAGCTTCATCTGTATGTATGCATGTATGTATGTATTTAGACAAATCTTGCAACTCGACTTTGACCCACATATAACCGATCAGCTTTAAATTTTGCACATATGTAAAGTTATCGTGACAATGCAATTTAACCATTTTGTAAAAAACAAATTAAATTTTGTTTCGTAATTGCGCCCCCCGATCCCCGACATGGGGATCAAATGAAAGAGATGATAAGTACAGTACAATTACCTATTTGGTTTCATTCAAAATTCCAAATGACGACCAACACAAAATGGCGGATTAACTTTTTCTTTACAACCCACTCGATATATGTAGGTATCAAACGAAAGGATATCACAAGTAAAATACTATTACCTGAGTGGCATCATTCCAATCTATCTATATCAAAGTCGTGTCTGTCTGTGATTTCAAAATATAATTGTGTTTTTCTAAGTCCATATGGATATCGATCTATCTATATAAATATAATTGGAATGTCTGTCTGTACAAAAACTATTTTTAAAATTGCTGTCTGTTTGCAATGGGACTTTCACTGGAAGATTCAGTACTTTTGCGGCAATATTTCAGGCGGATACGACTATCAGATCCGATTTTCGGTACCGACTATCGAAAAACTTCAAGCGATAGCCGAAGGAAAGCAAGTGAACATTTTTTTTATCATTCCAATTGTATGCCTCACAGAGCTTTATCTAAATATTTAGATAAAAAAATATCTTGATCGTACTATAAGGAACACTTCACTTGGGGAACAATGTATACTTAAATAGAGCTCTTTCAGAATGGCGATGATAAAAAAAGTTTGTACTCTATCAGGGATATATTTTTTCCGACTATCGTCTCTAGGGAATCTAATCCCGCAAATGCGGGAACCGGGAATTAATAGAGAAATACTAACAATAGTGCAAAGTGTTAATAAAAATAGATTTAAGCTCTCCGAACACTAGTTGACTGCTTGCCCTTGTATGGAAGTGGAAATTCATATACGGGACCGAAACAAGACTGACTTGAAACGAGTTTGAACTGGCCTCATGAGACTGTTCTTGCGTCACAGTCAGCGGGATTCTCTTGTGTCAGGAAGCATAACACTCCGCCGATGCAGTTACCTGTTAACTCCGACTGTTGTGGCTCCGCTTACCCTTAACCTATCATATTCCTTTTCTATCTTCGAGCCAAGCTTACTACCAGACATTGCACCATGAAGTAAACGACATGGCGGACTGGTAGAATAAAGCTTAGATTCTTCCATATAAAAAAATCGTTAAGATATCTGCATACTAAGCAAGACAGCTATAACACAAATTCGTCTCAGTATATTTATGTACGTGTATCCGAACGTGATCAATTACTGAGTTTCCATGCAGAGTTTACCCTCGAAGGAGGAAGCGCCCGTGGAAACGCGGGTTGAGTAAAGTTTCGTTAAATGCAATAAAACTCCACGAAACACGTAGGATTAAGACGGGTGTTGCATATGTGAATGTTTAATGTGTTTACCGCACAGAGTTCAAACGTAAAGTTCATCCCCCAGATCCCCCTAACCATTCATATTCTCCTCTATTCTTCAAACCAATACCCCTAACCATTCATATTCTCCTCTATTCTTCAAACTAGACTTGTACCTTGACCTTAACGACATGACAGATTGGTAGAACAAAGGGTGACTCCTATCATCATCATTGCGCTCCTTTAATCCCTCATGGGATATAGGGCGAAAACAGTTGCCCTCCAACGGACTCTGTTTTGCGCGACAGCTCTCAGCTCCGACCAGGATCTCCCAGTTGTTGCGGCTTCTGCTAGTAAGGTTCTCCTCCACGTTGTTCTAGGTCTTCCGACTCGACGGGATCCTTGCGGATTCCAGTCGAGGGCCTGTTTGGCTAGATTTTCGTTTTCGCGTCGCAAGATGTGGCCAACCCAATTCAATTTCCTTCGTCTGATTTGGTCGTCTATCCTTTCTTGGCCGGCACGGCGCCATAGTTCTTCGTTTGAAATTCTATCCTGCCAGCGGATTTTTAGGATACGACGCAGGCAACTGTTGATGAAGACTTGTAGGCACCCTGTGATGAATTGGGTGACTTTCCATGTTTCGCAACCATACAAAAGTATTGCCTTAACGTTGGAGTTGAACAGCTACAGTTTGGTGTTAGTTGAGATCTCCGTTGATCTCCATATGCGGAACAGGCATGCATATGCGCCTCGTGCTTTATTTATTCTGGAACTGACATCTTCTTCTCCACCGCCATTTTCGGTAATAATACTACCGAGGTACAAGAATTTATTGACCAGTTCCACGTCACGGTTATTCAGCGCAGTCCGTTCAATGGTGTTTGTATTTATTCGCATTTCTTTAGTTTTAGTTGGATTTAGCCTTAAGCCTGCTGGACTACTTTCTGTTGCCAAATTGTTGAGCATGTTTTTGAGGTCCTGGTGTCTGTAGGCCAGCAAACAGATATCATCTGCGTAGTCGAGATCCTTACGGCGGTCTAACAAACCCCATTGTATGCCGCCTGTTCTACTATCTAGAGCGCCGACAAGGATGTCATTTATTACTATAAGAAATAGTAAAGGCGAAAGTAGGCATCCTTGTCGTACTCCTGAGCTCTCCTTGAATCTGTCGGATAATTTTCCATAATGGAGAACTCTGTATTTGGAATTGCTACATAGGGCCCTTATCAATTCTATTACTTTATCAGGAAGTCCACGTCGCCGTAGTGCCTGCCATATAAAACTCCTATTGACCGAGTCGAACGCTTTCTCATAATCTACGAAAGCAAGGTAAAGGGGGGATCCGAATTCAGTAGACTGCTCCACTATTATTCGTAAGGTGTTGATAATATGATCAATACATGAGCGCCCCTTCCTGAATCCGGCTTGCTGCCTCCTAAGCGTTCGGTCTACTGCCTCACTTATCCTAGATAGTAATATATGGGACAAAATTTTGCCCACTGTAGATAGTAAACAGATGCCTCTCCAGTTGTCGCATATTGTTAGGTCCCCTTTTTTGGTATTTTGACTATGATACCTTCCGTCCAATCCTCCGGAAAGGTACAGGTGTTCCATGCTATTGGCTGAAGAGCATCTGCTATGAGGCTTGAATCGGCTTTCAACAATTCTGGCGAGATGCCATCTTTTCCAGCTGCTTTACCATTGGCCATCGCATGAATTGCGGTTACTATTTCCGTCTTGGATGGGGCCGGGTGGTAATTCTTATTAGCTGTGTGATTGTTTCTGGTTTCCTGAGGTTCCTGTGTAAATGAACCATTCAGGGCGGCGAAGAAGTAATCTCTGCATCTTTGGAGCTGCTCCTCGTCGCTGCACAGCAGCGTTCCATCCGCACTCTTAACGGCATGCTTTTTAGTAGAGTGCTTTCCCGCGAACTGTTTAGTAATTTGGTACAGCACCTTACTGTTGCCTGTGTTTGCCGCGTTTTCCCCTTTTTCTGCGAGCTCGTTTATCTGCTGCCTTTTATCACGCCGGACACTTCTCTTTACCTCCCGGTGTAATTGGGAGTTTTCCCGTTCCAGTTGGTAACGTCTTTCAGGGTCGCTTGTAGAGTTTACGTTGTTTTTTAGGGCTCTCCTGCGTTCTATTTTTTGCCAGGTTGTGTCCGAGCTCCAGTGTTGCTGGTTTCTTTGGACATAACCGATGCTCGTTTCCGCAGCCGTCAATATTGCGCCCTTTGTCCTACTCCACAGCACTTCAATATTTGTGTCGTCAGAAACGTTGTGCTGGTTTAATATTTGCTGTAGGTTTCCAGCAAATTCCCGCTTTTTAACGTTCTCCCGCAGAAGATCTACGTTGACCGTCTACTGTTTATAGCATCGCGTTGTACGTTTCTGATTGCGGCGATTTTAAGGCGAATAGTTGTTACTACCAAATGGTGGTCGCTTCCAGTGTCTGCTCTCCTGAAACTCCTGACATCCTCAAGGATAGTTCTCCATCTGCGGCTGACGGCCACATTATCTATCTGATTTTTCGTTCTACCATCGGGCGATACCCCGGGCTCTTTGTGTATCTTCTTGTGACAAAAGTAAGTTCCATCTACCATGAGTTGGTGGGAGCTACAGAAGTCAACGAAAAGCTCACCATTGTTATTGGTATTGGCTTAGGCCTTGATTTCCAATTGTTTGTTCAAGGCCGGTGTTGTCAGGGCCGATCTGTGCGTTTAACGATGTAAAATTATATATCTGTCAATTCTGTCCAGAACCGTCATGTAACTAGCATCGAGTTAATCTAAGGGGAAAAACTTTCCATGAACCCCGGTTCATGGGAACACAGTAAATGTCAAGTAACCCTATGCCTAAGGCAGGGGATTCCCACGTGCATATGACTGTACGGGGATTAACCTTGCCGCTAATTGTATTGTATGTCAAACCAACTACTGAGTCAGTCAAACAAATTCTTCATGCCCATTCTGAATTACCCTGGAATTGATTCTGTGATTTTCGTGCATTGGTAGCATAAACTCTGAACGGAGAGTAATTTCGAAATTACAAATTATGGTACTATGTAAGAAAATTCAAGTGGAATCAATTTCAGCGTAGTTTAGAATTTGCCTGAATACTTTGTTTGACTGACTCAGCAGTTTGTTATGCTCTTATTTCATATAATACTTCATAAATTCATGAACATAACTACTTAGAACAAAATCTATGATTGATTTTGATTGTTGACCTCGACCCCGCATGCTTGCGGGATTGAGATTTTTATGCGGGATTGGATTCCCTAATAGTATCAGTTTTTCAGTGTGATCCGATAGTAGAATAAGGTTTCGAAAGGCAGACGTGGATATTTATTATTGGCCTTGGAAAAACTACTTCTCCTGAAACTTTTAAAAATGATCTCCACTTTTTGACTTTCGTCGCTGAGGCTATGAAAGATATTTATTGATTGTAATAATAGCGACGTAGTCTTTCTGATCGTTTGTAAGGGCTTCTTTTTCATTCGATAAAAAAATATTTTGCTGATAGAGACGGGCGAGCCGTAATTGGGGGTATGTATATATGTACATAGCTCCACACTGAAGGAAATATTTTGATTGGCCACGGTAGTTACAAGATGGCGGCCGAATTTCACAATTGTGCTCGCCGATCCCCGATATGGGTACCAAATGAAAGGGAATGGTAATTAGAATACTATTTCAGCTATTTGGTGTTATTCCAAATTCAAAATGGGGGCCGACTAAAAATGGCGAATTACCTTTTTCTTTACAACCCACTCGGTATGGGTATCAAACGAAAAGATATGACAACTAGAATGATATCGTCATTCCAATGCGTACGTCATTCCAAATTCAAAATAGCGGCCAACACAAAATAGTGATTTACCTTTTTCTTTTCAACGCTCTCGTTATAAGTACCAAAAGAAGACCAGTATACCACAGTAAGCTGTGTGGCGTAATTTTAAATATAATATGGCGGTCACTACAAAATCGCGGAAGACATATAATAAACTAAAAAGCAGAAAATAAAAAATATATGCTTTTAGTTTGAAAAGAAAGTAAAAAATTATTTTAAATGTAAAGTTTTAATTGCACCAGCAAGTATATGAAAATGAAATGTCTACCTTTGGAAATGTAAAAAAATGTGGGGCGCTAGCCAAAAGTTCCGGTGTTAATAAAACATCGTCCACCAGGAAGCACTGCCATGACTTTCTTAATTAATCTCATATTGCCCAAAATACGTGCAGATAAAAGGGTTACCGTAGCAGGGTCATTATCAGTGATTGCGGCAACTTTTCTCACATAAGGAAAAACAGGTCATTCTATGCTTAAGATACCGATCAAACAAAGCTAAAGTTTTACAAGACTACATGAGGGTTGTCTGGCCCTGGGATGAAAAAGGATTATTTTAAAACATAAGCATTATGAAACAGAGACAGGCTTATAATTTTAATTATTTTTACATCAAAAGTAAAAGAATAATGATGATAAATGTACAAGGACTTTTTTTATACACCTCGATTAATATATCGATACCCTCATTCTAATACCACCGTGTACGAGAAAAATTAAAATTTTTCAGGAGAAACAAAAAACAGCTTCTTATGTCCTTTGAAGTATTCAATACGAGATTTTAGTTTAAACAGAATAACAGTGCGAATATGGTGTTGCAACTTTTGTGTAGAGAATTGCAAGATCCATAATATCATAATTACTCAAAATCAACATTTTCCTGAAAATGCTCATACGTGGTATTAGAATGAGTGTATCGATATATCGATACTGGAAAGTTAAATTGTCACAAGCGCCATTTCGAAAATTTTATAGGAGAAGGAAAAAACAGTAGAGGAACTGCGCAACATTTGGAATGAAAGTTTGTTTTGTGGGAATAAGTAGTAAAGGAAACGGGTTAGCTCAATAAAAAAAGCATTAAATTATTGGAAAATTATTTAACTTTAATAATAAAAACAATCAAACAAAACAAAACTTAGGAACTTCTCAAAATTTACATATATCAAACTAAAAAACTCCAGAAGCGTCATTTCACTTATGCTGCAGGTAATTTGGAATATAGTTAAATAGAATATAGAAAATTATATTGGCTTTTTTTTCTTAATTGCTTTCACTTCTGGAAATATTTATAAGAATATAAAAATAAATAATTATCAAAGATTGCTTTTTACTAAAAAAGTTTTCAAAGTAGACGTTTGGCCTTTTCGTATGGCTTTCAACAGAAATTTCAAGATGGTGGTCTGTTTTTAGTACTTATTGACTTCATACTTATGTCATGTGCGTTATGATTATAGCAAGAAAGCACAGATAGTGTTTACGATAACTGAGATAACCGAGTATTCCAAATTACCTGCAGTATTTCAAATTTGCTGCACTTCCATCCAAAAATTTTATTCAGTTTACGATTCTTTTATCTAATCTTTTGATTATTAGATGAAGAATGACTAATAATTTCATAAAAGCTGAAAAAACTTTCGCAAAATTGGCTCTTGCAACAATTTAACTTTTCAGTACCGTTGTCTTCAATTTTATAAACATCAGCGAAAATTTTAGAAATTCTAACTTCCGGTTGAGTTCTCTATAGAGAAAAAAAGAATAATTAAAAACTAATGGGTTCCTTAGAAAGCTTAGTCTCCTCTTTTTTTATGCGTACATTTTAGGCGAGGATACCTACTTTAAGTTTTTCACCGAACGCCTCGCTTGAATATTTGAATTCCGAGGATTGGCGCGCGTAGAGTTTTCGAATTTTTTACAATATGTAGGTAATAAAAACAAATTTTTTTTAAATATGTTATAATATAACTTTTAGTGAAATTTTCAGTTCTTTCACGTGGTGCTATTAGTTTTTCGATGTTATTTTTATTTTTCTAGATATAAGGCAAAAACAAATTTTCGAAATTGTGAGGTTAGCATACACTTTAGAGCAGCAAAGATTTTGTTATCGTGTTCCCAAAAAAGTATCAGACTCAGCGAGATCACATTTTGTGCTAGGTGAAAGTCTCTCACAACTGGTCTTATTTTAAATTCCGAAAATAAAATATATAAAAAAAAATCTTTTTCTAGTAGTTGTAACAATCTGGCCCCCTACTGTATAAAGAGTAGATGATTTTATTTGTGTTGTTTAGAGTTAAGTAAGTATAAGTAGTTGAGATTCGTAATTTCTTGTAATTCTGTAAACACCAATAAATTTAACAATAGAGGGAATCTGAAAAGGGTACACTTCTTTTTTTAAATTTTTGAATATATTAATTTCATATTATGTGCTATAGAATGTATTTTTTATGGCATTAGTTTATAGGGTGAGGTAAGTAGGGTAAAGTAAGAGTTTTTTGCTTTTTATATCGCAAAAAAGTAGAGTATTTATTACGAAAGGAAATAAAATGTTTTTTTAATTAATTTTTTGAAATCATTTAAAATTAATTACGAAAATTTAACTTAGGATTAAATTAATTGAAAAATGAAATGTTTGTGTTTTAATTTTGGAATGAGATTTTTTTTTTGATTTTTTAATTTTTATGGTATTCTATGTTGTCTGTTGTCTTCCTTATTTCGTAAAGTAACATTTAGCATAACAAAATAAAAATTGCTCTTTGGTTTATTTTTCTAATAAAAAATAGGAATTTATAATTTTTTTTAATAAATTACTCGAAAATAATTTTCTTTTGATTATTTTTCTTTAATATAGATTTTCAGAAAAGTAATCAATTTCGATTCAATTTTAATTATGAAATGTTGTAAAGTAGGTAACAAATTATATTATTTCATTGATAGATAATAGCTAAGAATTTAATAATCCAATATCCACGTTTTTTGAGATTTTTTGTACAAAAAGTATTTATCTAATATATGTTCTAAACAACTCCTCCTACTGAAAAAAAAACAGAATTTCCTAAAATATTGATTATTATTCAAGAGCTCCCGGCAACCCTTCCTTAAAAATGAGTTTTAGAAAACAACCGGACGAAACACCATTGCAATACACTTGGTGTATTCGATGACTGCTCCAGCACTAATCTGGAGTAGGGAAAAATCAGCAATTTGCGTTCACTGAATCTTTTCGACAGCTATTTTCTGCTCTCAATTGCCCTATTCTGTTCTTTGAGCCTGATCTGGGTGAAAAATTTTCATTTTTTCTGCTTCACTAAACTTGTAGGAAAATTGATTTATGAATAATATATTCGGAAGATACTAATACTAATTTTAACATTAATTTTAAAAACAAAACTAGTTGGGATGTGGGTTTGCCCCTTTGGTCCACACGATCAACCTCCCAGTATGATGAGCCTAGATGGAATAAACTGACTTCTTACAAAATAGTAATACGTTTAGCACTAGTGAGAAATGGACTAGTGTCAGAACTGACGACAAAGTAATCCTGAAAGACTCTATCAAATAACTATAACAGTGGTAAATCCACTAGATTTTTCTAGAGAATTTGTTTTTCCTGAACGTTAGCAAACAAACATATCCGTACTTCGTTCGCTACACTATAGCGGGTGTTCGAATTCGTATTGAGCGTATTGAAGCGCCGCTGATAAACAGGAAAGCGAATGATTTCATTTCAAGGTTTCCAGAGATATCAGCACATCACATCAAGGTTTCCAGAGATATTAGCAAAACTAATCAATGTCAGACTTGACCAAAAAGAATAAATTTTTCGGTAACTACTGGAAATCCCGTGATGATCCGCAATTTTCTGAAATAACAAGTGATGTTCTGCTAAGCTATCGCTATGCAGAATCCAAAAAATACTACTTCGTTTAGAGCGGGTCTCATTCCATCAAGTTTATTAGATATTCATGCCGACTATACAACTCGCCGGATTGACTGTGGTGGGAATTTTATTCGGATTTAACGTTTGGCGTATTATAGAGAATACGCCGAATGAAAAATTACCAAATGACGGTAATGCAGTGTGAAAAATTTATATTGTAGAATCTGCTCGTGAATCGCACCCTATACAAAAATTTTCATTACAAATCCGCATCAAATTTACTACGGGTGTGAAAAAATTCGCTGTAGGTTTTTGCAATGGACACATATAAAATATGAGTTTAAATGTTTTAGATTTAATTATACTGTCAATTATAAACAAAATAAGTTTACAAATAAAATTCTTTACAGAAAACGCACAACGAACCGAGTTCTGTTTGAGGAAATGGTTCGAATGATGAAAACGTATTCGGATGTGGCAAGGAACGGGACAATACAAAAAGAAATCCCGAGTCCACTCAAAAGTTTTGGGAAAACATTCACGACCTTGAGGACCACCGATGAAATATATTGCGGACTGGAAAAGGGCAGGAGATTTGCTTACATTTGAAGGTTTGCTTCCGCGGAACCTCTCCAGTAGGGAATGGAAGCCTTCCAGATTCGATTCTGTATACTTTCCTGCGAATACATAATGTCTAGAGATGCGCCGAATGTTTGGCCGAATATTCGTATTCGGTATATTCGGCGTATTTTTTAATGTTCGTATTCGGCCGAATATTCGGTTAGTTTGCCGAATAGTTACCGAATATTAAAATAGTATTATTTCAAGAGTTACATATTTTAAAGAGGCTTTATTCTGGAACCGTAGATAGGTAGTATTTGAAAATGAAGCAGACATTTCTTTGTGTAGCCATATTTATTCACAAAATCAAAAATTATACAAAATAAAATAATTGAGAGTCCACATGCGATTCGACAGAAACGAGACCGATTTGAAACTAGTTTGCAACCGCTTGCGTGCGACTGTTTTTGCCGGTCGAAAGTAATATCAAACTAGTGACAGATAAGCGTACCTGCGTTGCATTTAACGGTTCCATGATATGCGGCGAGCTTCCACCAACAACTAATTGCGTAGTTGCATTCCGTCCCGGCTTTTAAACATTGCCCAAAATCTAAGTAACGAGTGTATGATTGTGTGTGTGCTATGTAGAATGCAGCAATACAGAAAAAATGCAAAGTAGACCAACATTCGCGTTGCAGTTGCATATATTCGAATACACACACTTCTATATTGTCTGTCACCGAATGCAACGCTTGTACGCTTGGAAATGTCACCAGTTTCAGTTGCTTGATTCCATTTGTACGTGTCAAAGTTTATTAAACATAATCTTCGTGAGCACAGAATACAGATCAAAAATCAGTTGCGCTTTTGTGTGGACAAAGGTTTTATTGTGGCTGCAAACTGGTTGTGAGCGTGATAATGCTGAAACCAGTTTGAAATTGAGGTTGCAAATCAGTCGACGCATGTGCGTTTGAGGGTCTACGCTGTTATGGAATTGTCATTTACCCACATTCTTTTAGTCCCTTATTTTTTGGCAATAACACTCTATCACGAGATAAATTTCTATAAAAGAAAGAGAGGCGCATTGAGTGAGCGAGCCGAGTTAGCGCGAAGTGCTGGAGGGTTGGGCGACCGCTGCTACTCGCAGAACGCTTCGCTGACCTATATGAATCTGTATACTGCGTATAACTGAACCGAATAATTCGGCCGAATGTTCGGTTCGGTACATTTTTGACCGAATATTCGTTTTCGGTCGAACCCATATTCGGCCCATCTCTAATAATGTCTACTTTCTGGATCGAATCATCTCTTCTTTTAACATTGCGATGTCCTAGGGTCGAAGGCATAACGATCAACTTTTGCACTACAATTCATTCCAATATGAAGGCATTAGAGCTAGCTTTTGCAATACCATACTTTCCAATATGAAGGCATAAAAGCCACCTTTTGCTTTACCATGCCTTCCAAAAACTGGTTTTCAAAAGAAGAGGGTGGGAGAGAGACGACTGAAGGCAGATCATTATTACATCATCCTATTTTACGAGCGGCTTCAGCATTTTTGCTCAATAATGAACAAAGGGAAAAGTGTGCATGTTCCTTATGCATTACACTTTGCAATACCATTCCTTCTAATAGCCATCGATTTACATTGCTTCCAATATCTGCATTCCGATTTCAGGAATTCGTAAGTTCCGTACTGGGTAGAAAAGTATGTAAATATGTACAATTTTTGTGATATTTCTAACGAACAAAACTGACGGCATTATTATAATGAATAAAACATTTTTATAAGTTAAAAACAATGAAATTTTTATGACCACAAAACCCAAATAATTACGTATACTGAAAACACTTAAGTTTTTGCACTTAAATATTTTTTTTATTAGGATTTACGAAAATATTGTAGAAAATATGACAGCTAGTGGTGAAATTGCAGTTTCAGTGCGGATCGATAATGCAGAACTCCGTCGGATTCTATAATGCCAATATTTTCAAATGCGGATCGGATACAAATCGGATGTTCTCCCGCTACAGAAAATCCGGCGTGTTGTATAATTGACATGATTAGCAAAACTTATCTGTTTAAGGTCGTTCTGACACTTAGCCGAAGTTAAACAAAAAAAGACCCGACCGAATGTTATGAAATTTTTTTAAAGCATTTTTCGTTAATATTCTTCTTTGGGCACCTCAAAGAAGTCGATATAGTTTTGGTTCAAGCAGTTATACAAAAATTTTATGAAAACTTTGTAGATCATATTTTCGTTAATAGTTTCGACCGGCACCTCAAATAAGTCGATATCTTTTTGGCTCGCTCGATATTGTGCAGAGAAAAATGACCACATACGTACGTACACAAATATACTTCTTCTCAATTTTTGGCTTAAAATGCTATTGGGACCTTAAAAAATGAAAAGACGTTGAAAATTTCTATTTTCGAACCGATTACAATAACTTCCCTATACTGGAAAGTTAACAACATTTTTCTTCTTCTAAAAATGACATTCGCATCTCACCTCTAAAAACGGAATTTTGAGCAAAGTTAAGCAGAAAAGTGTTCTTTGAGATTGTTGCAGTTGTTTCTGCTCTGATATCAATTTGACAAATGCTTCCAAATGAGCTGCTCTGTTCTGATTTGAACTTTTTAAGCAGTCATCGTGCACAGCTTACTTACATATATGCACTTATATGGCTCTACAACCGGGATCTGGTTCTGTCCTCTCGCAATTATTCTCTCCACTGATCCTGATTCTCGCAACTGTTCTTTGTACGGGTTCCGAGCAGTGGTATTCTCGTTAGCGAGTGACGTGACGGCGAGGAATGTCGATACCAACATACACACGTAATGTTATTTCACACGCCTCCTTGGACAATTAAATACAAAGGAGGTGGGTCAAAATTGCCCGGCGCAAAAGAAAAATTTCTCAGATTATCGGCTATAATGAGTATTGAATTTTTGTATAGTTGTTATATTCGTAACTGTGTCTAAGGTGTTAATAATGCTATTTCTTTTTATGCGGGCGAAATAACTAATATAACCCTATATTTTTCTAACGCCATCACATATTTTCATGAATAAGGTATCAGTGTACGCAGAATACTCCCACCTATCTCGACGGTACCATCGTACCAACTTCCAGAGTTATGAGTCGTCAAAGTCAAAATTTTGTTTTTTTTAACAAAAATGTCACCTTCAACCACCTTTTTCTGAAAGCTTGGAGTGTTTCCTATGAATAATGTCCAGACAATTTTTATGCTACGGCCTTTACTTTCGAAGTTATAAGCCTCATTTGAAGTGAGACATTGTACTGGTTCAAAAGGAAAAAGGGGTTCCTCTTATGCTGCGTACACACCGGCCCAACGAAGGCCAACAACGACATTCGACGTTGGCTACCGAACGTTCGTTCGCGTTCGGAGATACGTCCATAAGCATTTGTTGGTTTAGCAAACGTTCGTTGGGACGGGTATTCGGTTCAATTGCATCGAAGGGTGCTATGGATGACGACAAAGAAATCATTATATCTAGTTTCATATTACCTTAACGAAACATGCTTCAATTTAATTTTCCTAAATGCCACTAAAAATATCTTTTCTATAAAATGCAACAAAATCCATAAACGTCACACTCTTAAAATTTCGGGCTTCGAGCCTGTCAATCGTTGGTTAAACTTCGATGCCCGTCCACACCACATACGCTCAAATGGCTTATTTCCTTTGATGTTACCGACACGCTACGGATTACAAGCGAACGCCAACGAATCTTCGTTGGCTTTCGCTAAACCGTCCACACAGAACCAACGAACGTCAGCGAATCCCATTCGTTGGCCTTCGTTGGCCCGGTGTGTACGCGGCATTACAAACTCATTTTATAATCGTGCCCTACAAACACTAACCTAAATACAGTGGTTAAAATTGCAACTCAACCTCGACTCAACTTTTTAACTTAATCATACAAACATGTAACAGAAGTTTATTTAGTACGGTTTAGGTATTGAACAAAATATCCTAATCTAAATTTGTGTACATATATAGGTATGTATGTATTAAATAAATCTTCATTAATTTCATCTTTTAATCAATTTTGAAAACCAAAGAGCAATTTTATTGTAAAAGTATGTTTCGTAGATCATAAAAATGTATCTAAAAATTCATGCAGGTAAAACAAACTAATTCGAAGTGCATGAAATTTTATTTTCGACTTTCAACTGAATAACGTAAGTAACGTTTGGAAGAACACACGAACGAAATTATCCAAAAAAAATTTATAAATTTATCTAAGAATCTTTCAAATATGCATTCTGAAGCAGACAAAAGCAAGAGACACATATTAGCACATTTAAAACCTCACACAAAATATTTATAATATTATTATTATTTTTTCCTTTCTTTTTTTTGAAAACCAAACAAAAGTATTAACAAATTATAAATAAAAATATTAATTAAAAAAATTTAGAAATATCAATTATTGTCCATGCATGTCGTGTGTGCGTAGTTTTATATAGGATTCAGTCATAAGAATTAAGGAGAAAAGTTTCACATAAAAAGTATTTTACTTAGTTTTACTCAGTTATGCTAAAAGGTTTTTTTTTAATTTTAATATAATTTTATTGGAGTTGTTGCATATAGAACAACTTAACCTTTTAGTTGGCAAGAAGAAACCACCATTAATTTACTTTTTTTCATTTTCAGTTTACGGCTAAGCAGTTTCTTGGGGTGTATCGATAAAATAGACTTTGGTAGATAGTGACATCCGATTGTTGCTTCTGCGAACACCCGGGAAGAGTCGCTGCAGAAGAGCACAACGCAGTCCTGCTAGTGAGTCCTTATATCAGAACTCTTCATGCCACGAAACAGAGTTATGTGGATTTGCCTAATACCCCGGCTTCACCGCCAAAATTTCGCAAGTTCGAGCAAATTAGTCTACAGTACTTTAAAATTTCCTGATTTCCCATACATTTCTCACATTTTAAAGTCAGGAAAAAATGCCTGCTTTGGGCCTACAGAACATGAAATTGAGTTTCAAAGTAAAAGCTCGCTCAAAAGAGAGTAAAAAATTGGAATAATGGAATGTCATTCCAGTGAGCTTTTGCATTTCCAACTTGTGGCGAAAAAGCAACAACAATTTCAAGCACGAACTGAACATGCTAGCCGGTGAAGCCACTTATGCCGATTGAAGTGAACTTTATTAAATTGAGGCCGGTGAAGCCGGGGTATAAGGGGGAATCCTGTAAAACACTTTTGCTACGAATGACTTGGTACACGATAAGTTACACCATTGGTTTCCGAGGCAGAGCCTGAATTGGAACTTGGAATGTAAGAACTCAACTTCGCAGACAACGGCTGAATGTACTTCTTGTCGAGTTAAACCGATACAATATCAAGTTATAGAATTCGAGATTAGATAGTTCGGTCTGAGAGAACATATATCCCCCAGTGGCTACTACTTAGGCCAGTAAGAATGCAACAGAAAATCATGCGCCACTACCAGATTAAGAAACACCAAAGACAGTTTGCAGCTCTGTTGCATACCAGGAGGAGGCATCACTGTTTTGGTGTGTGGTAACAAATCGAAGGTACAACTGAACCTGAATCACTGTCAGGCACGGCCTAAGATCTGCTCGCACAGTTTGTGATTGCAGAACAAGGACCCACATAATGGAATCTGGCAGGCGGACGAAAGTGGAAGAATCGCAATATGGGCGTATAGAAATCAGCCATCGAGAGGATGATGAGAAACCAGAAAATGGTTTCGCGCCGGCAAGCCGACGCGAGTCGGTATAACCCAAAAATAATAGCGGGAATTTTAAAGTATGGGCTGAGAACTGGGACAGCCGGGTAAGCAACCAGGGTACCTGACATGTCGAAGGTCTTCTAAACACCATGGGCAAGCTTTTCCAAAGCTCGTAATGCTCTAGACGTGAAAAATGCTTTTAACCCCGCTAAGTGGAACAAGATCGTTGATTCGTTGATAAAGCGGGATACACCGAAATATCTAGTGTGCATTGACATAGCGAGTCATACCAGAGAGTAAGGGAGTACGAACAACTTGCGAAGCTCCTCAAGCCTCAAGCCTCCGTGCTAGGTTCCTATGGATCATTATGTATGATAAGTACAGATGCTACACCTCCCGCCAGAACCATTGCAGTAATGAACCGACTCGTTGAAATCGAGATATTCGCGAATGCGAATGCAAAGTGCTATTATGTCAATAAAGTACCGAAACTTGGTTCATGAAACACTAAATATGTATTATACCGGAGACAGACTTGTGGTATAGCAATTGAAATCGGGATATTGCAATATTTCCATATTGCAATATAAAAATTTGAAGACACACTTGCATCAGTATACTGAGTTGTTTTGGTTGTCATTTATCTGTCAAAAAAATAAACAACTAACTCCTTCAACTGACATAAAAATCTGGTAGTGCTGCCAAAATTGAAGAATTAAAATTCTGTTCGAAATTATCATTTTGGGTTATGCCCAGACTATTCTTCGGTTTAAATCTAGGGTATACTGAGCTATACCACGAAGTTTTTCTCAATTGGGATATTGAGTTTCAATGTTGAATATACTGAGTGTATACCGAGATTTTTTCTCAGTATATAGAGACACACCTGAAGTAAATTGCAATATTGCTCATATTGTAATTACTATACCACAAGTGTGTCTCTGGTATTATTCATCTAAATTCATAGTATCACCTTCAAAGTAGGTCCCTCCTGAAATAATACACACGCCATCGAATAACCTAATCATTAAAACATGTTTTAAACGTACTTTTTGGAATCGACTTCAGTACCTGCCGCCAATTATCTTTTATATCATCTATCCATTGAAAACGGGTGCCTCGATGAGGTAATTTGAGTTTTTTAAAAAGAAAACTCGTTGGGATGTGTGTTTGACCCCTCCGGGTCCGTACGATTAACTTCCCAATATGATGAACGAAGATGGATTAAACTGACTTCTTACAAAATAGTTATACGTTTAGCACTAGTGGGAAATTGACTAGTATCAAAACTGGTGACAAAGCAATCCTGAGAGAAGCTAGTTCAAATAACTATAATAGTGGCAAATCCACAAGATTTTTCTAGAGAATTTGTTTTTCCTGAACTTTAGCAAACAAACATTTCCTTCGTATTTCGTTCGCTACATTAAATCGGGTGTTCGAATTCATATTGAGCATGTTGAAGAGCCGCTGATCAACTGGGAAGAAATTGACTTCATTTGGAAATTCCAAAGCTTTCCGGAGATATTAGCAAAACTAATCAATGTAAAGTACTTGTCAGACATGACCAAAAAGAATAAATTTTTCGGTAACTAATGGAAATTCCGGGATGAACCGCAATTTTCTGAAATTGCATCACGTGTAGAAAACAATCCCCCGTTAAAAAGTGCTAATCCAGGGTTTGAAATATTCGTGATGTTTGTAAAGGGTAACTAAATTTTTGCACGATTTTTAAAGGTTGTCGGATTTGGACAAGTGAAGTTTTGTTGAAAGGCTATCGCTCTGCAGAACCTAAAAAAGATCACTTCGTTTAGAACAGGTCTCATTCCATCAAGCTTATTAGATATTAGCAAAACTTATCTATTTAAGGTCGTTCTGACCCTTATCTGAAGTTTTCCCAATTAAACAAAAAAGGCTCGACCGAATGTTATGAAATTTTTTTCAGGGCATTTTTTTGTTAATATTCTTAGATCTGTGAAGTTGGCAACACGAAATGCGAATTTTGGGAAATTTTTTTTTCATTCGTTTGTCCATCGTTTGTCCAAGTTTGTCCAACCTACATTTTTTTTTGTCCAGGCACCGTTAACAGCAAAAAAATATTTGCCAGGCACAGGTACGTTTGTCCAACCCTGAATTCGTTTGTCAAGGCACAGATTCGTTTGTCCATGCCTGAATTCGTTTGTCCAGGCACAGGTACGTTTGTCCAAGCCTGAATTCGTTTGTCCAGGCACAGGTCGGTTGTCCGAAACTGTTGTGACTGCTTTCGGTACCGTCAAATGATCGTCAATTAACTGCGTCGGCTGCAAAAATGACTGATGCAGTTTGCAGAAGTGACTAGTTTTACTGCGAATTTGATGATGTCGACCACCTGACATTAAAATGATTGCAAGATGGCAGTGCGAATGTGCATTGCCGTACGTTGATTTGCATTTCCGAACTCTTGATTATCATCAATTACAATACCGAACGAATGACTATCGTCTACTGCTCTGTAAATGACGTTTCCGAACGCAGCCAGTGCCTGCACAAACGAATTCTGGCATGGACAAACGATTTCTGTTCATGGACAAACGAATTCTGGCATGAACAAACGAATCTGTGACTGGACAAACGAATTCTGGCATGGACAAACGAATCTGTGCCTGGCAAATATTTTTGTTTTGCTTATAACATGTTAACGGTGCCTGGACAAAAAAATTGGGCTTGGACAAACTTGGACAAACGATGGACAAACGATCTATGCTTTTGAACTTTTTTTTGCAAAGTTGCAGTGCTGGTTGAAAAAATTTGCAAAAAAACTGTTTTTGCTTGTAACTTGTTAACCTGGACAAACAAAACTTTTGCTTGGACAAACTTAGACAAACGATGGACAAACGTATGAAAAAAAATCCAAAATTCGCATTTCGTGTTGCCAACTTCACAAACCTGAAAAATTTCAATTATTTATCACAATTAATTGGAGGGTGGACAAATAAAAATAACTGCTGGACAAACTTGGACAAACGATGGACAAATGATATATGTAGTTAAACAATTTTTCCCAATATAATTCCCAAAATTCGCATTTCGTGTTGCCAACTTCACAGACCTAATATTCTTCTTTCGACACCTCAAAGAAGTCGATATAATGCGCGGTATCGTACAGGAACAAAACTCACGAACGTCGTTTAAACAAAAAACGGTTCGACTGCATTTTATGAAAATCTTTTCAAATCATATTTTGGTTAATACTCTTCGAACGGCACGTCAAATAAGTCGATATATTTTGTGGTGCGGGCGATATCGTGCAGGTACGAAAAGCACTTATGTCGCTTAAACCTCAAAACGGCTCGACCAAATTTTATAAAAATCCTTTCAGATCATATTTCCGTTAATACGCTTCGAACGACACCTCAACGAAGTCGTTATCTTTTTTGGTTCGCGCAATATCGTGCAGGAAAGGTCTTGGGACCTTGAAAAATGAAAATACGTTGAAAATTTCTATTTCGATTTTCGGACCGATTACAATAGCTTCCCTATACTGGGAAGTTAAAAAGTAGGCCAGAGCCATATCATACCGTTCACTGCGTTGTAAGCAGTTGCTGAAGGGCAGCTAACTCGAGAGAATATCTTGGACCATATGATAAAGGTCAGAGGAGAATGATGGAGAAGTAGCGCTAAAGAACATCCAGCAGAAGCATTACGAAGCCCAAAGAAACAGAGAAAGGCAAAGAAAGACAAGGAGAGATAGCAGCTAGGTAGCTAGATGGCTAAACTGTTCCCGCTCTGGTGAGCACCTTTCAGGGATCCCTTTTTTAAGAATCATGCTGATGACGCTTTGGGCTTATACCGGTCTTGACTTGAACCTCATACAAAAAAGAATGGGAAAGCTTAGTCAGTAGGAATTTGATACTACGGTCTGGGTGCGCCTCTTGCCGTAGGCATGGAATCCTCACATTCCCTGTTGCAAGACCGATGTAGGATTTTCGTCATTCCTTCGTAAAAAAAGAAAAAAGGACATATAGAACGGAAGAAATCCAATTTGTGACAAAAAACAATTTTTTCGGCTGGCACCGCCATTTTCAAAAATCAAACTTCTGGCAATAGCTAGCTAGTTGTTCCTAATATTGTTCCAAAAGAACATATTCGTAAGTCGAAACAAAAAATTACTTATAAAATAAAAAAACTAGTTGGGATGTGGGTTCGACCCTTTCGGTCCACACGATCAACTTCCCAATATGATGGAAGAAAGCTCTTTGAAATAACGACAGGAATGGTAAATCCGCAAGGCTTTTCTAAAGAAATTTTTTTTGTTGAACAGTAGCAAACAAACATGTCCCTGGCACTTCGTTCGCTACATTATAAAGCGAATTCATTTTGAGCGTGTTGACGCGCTGATGATAAACTGCAATGGTAAAAACTTCATTTTCAATTCGAACGATTTCAGGAGATAGTACCAAAATTAATCAATGTAACTAGATTTGTCAAACTTGTCCGAAAGGGCCAAACTGTAATCACTGGAAATCCCGCGATGAACTCAATTCCCAAAACTGTAGGACATGGAAAGCAATCCGCCGTTCAAACAGTTCTGAACTAAAGTTTGAAAATTTCGTTATGTTTGTAATGGTTAACGTATTTGTTGAATGGTTTTTAAAGAAAACTCGGATTTTGACGAGTGATGAATCTTTGGGAAGCTATTGCTCGGCTGAATCCATCAAAGTGAGCTTCATTTTGAACGGGTGTCATTCCAACGCTTCGATCGGCACCTCAATGAAGTTAATATCATTTTTGGTTTGCGTTCTAACGAGCATTTACAAAATTCACTTACGCCCTTTAAACATAGATACCGCTTGATCGAATTTTATGAAAATCTTTTCAAAGTTTACTTTCGGAAATACGCTACGATCGGCACCTCAAAGAAGTCGGTATCATGGTTGGTTCGTGCTATATCGTGCATGTACAACAAATCACTTACGTCGCTTAAACAAAAAACCGGCTAGATCGAATTTCATGAAAATCTTTTCAGATCATATTTCGGTTAATACGCTTCGATCGGCACCTCAATGAAGTCAACATCATTTTTGGTTTGTGTTCTATAGAGCATGTACAAAAATCACTTACGCCCTTTAAACATAGATACCGCTCGATCGAATTTTATGAAAATCTTTTCAAACTGTACTTTCGGTAATACGATACGATCGGCACCTCAAAGAAGTCGGTATCATGGTTGGTTCGGGCTATATCGTGCAGGTACAAAAATCACTTACGTCGCTTAAACAAAAAAACTGCTGGACCAAATTTCATGAAAATCTTTTCAGATCATATTTCGATTAATACGCTTCGAACGACACCTCAACGAAGTCGATATCAGTTTTGGTTCGCGCGATATCGTGCAGGAAAAAATGACCACATCCGTACGCACACACACACATACTTCCTCCCAATTTTTTGCTTAAAATGCTCCTGGGACCTACGTTGAAACTTTCGATTTCGATTTTCGGACCGATTACAATAACTTCCTATACTGGGAAGTTAAAAATTTGGCTGGCACCCCTTTTTGAAAAATCAAATCTTTATATATCGCCATAGGTTCGTGAGCACAGAACACCGATTGTTCAAAAATCAGTTGCGATTGTGTATGGATAAAGGTTTCATTTTGGTTGCAAACTGATTGTGAGCGTGAACTGGGATTGCAAATCAGTCGACTCATGTGCCTCAATGTTTATGAAATTGTCATTTCCCCACATTCTTGCATTAGTCCCTTATTTTTTGACAAGAACTACTTTTTCACGTTGAGAAATTGCAATAAAAGCATTGAGGTGGGCGAACGTTGCTACTTACAGACCGCTTCGTCGACCTATATGAACCAGTTTACTACGCAAAAATAAACTGAATAAGGCCGGGTACACACGTTCCGGTATATCGGTCCGGTTTACCGGTACAGGTGACCTGTACAGGTAAACCGGAGCGTGTGTGCCAGTCGCTGCAGGCAAACCTGCACAGGCATAACGACCTGCACAGGCGACCGGAGAAGAATCGAAATTCAATTCTTTCTACCTGTGCAGGCATGTAGACTGAGCGTGTGTATGGGTCACTCCGGTACGCCTGTACAGTTTTTAGGTTAGTTGTGGCTAGCTAGAGTAGTACAATAGTCCTAGCGAAGTGACCGGGGTGAAGATACACTTTTCTCAGCACATTGTAGATGGCTTCACATGTCTCCGGAATTATTTTGCAAAGAGATTGGGGTGATATTATAGTAGAATACTTGAGACATTCGTACGATCGACCCGTTGCCAGAAACCTCAAAGTAGCTGTCAGTCTTTCATGGGGAGTAATAGAAGTTCTCATAACTGTATTTTCCTTTGTATTAGGGGAGTAACAAGTGACAACAGGTTACAGGTTGGTAGACTTCTTCATTCATCCGCAAATAATTGCGGTAATCCGTAGGATCTGAACTTAACTCTTTTAGTAGTCTTGTATGAGCGTACTTATTTCTCTTTGTAAGCCAATCTTTACACCAGGTTTTGCGTTTTCGTTTCTTTTTACACTTCATGACCATTAACAAACCGACTAAAGCGATCGCGTCGTCATTTTCTTTGCTTGCCATCTCTCGACTGATATAAAACCTTCCGGTTTACCGTAGCGTGTGTGTGCTCTAGCCTGTACAGGTATACCTTTCCGATTTACCTGTGCAGGTTTACCGGACGGGTATACCGGAACGTGTGTATCCGGCCTAATTCGGCCGAACGTTCGGTTTGGTACATTTTTGACTGAATATTCTGCCGTATTCGGTAGAACCCATATTCGGCGCATTTCTCGTCTGCTGTGGTTAAACTAAGGTCTACTAGTATAATTGTCGAAAACACGTGTGGTTTTGATAACATTGTACAAATTCTCAGGGCGGCATTTTTTTTATGTGGAAGACTAAAGGGTCAGACTGCGTGCACGACAGATATAAAGAAGCTGTGGATAGAGCCACGACAAATATCTTTCAACTGATAAAATCTTGACGCTTACTCAAAAATAAGTAATTTATGGGAATATATATTTCCTGGCTATTCCAGTTAGGCAGAAATATCTACTTGTCAAGCATATCAAAATATAAACATAGTAAAAAGAAGTATATTACCGATAAATGAGGGTATATTAGGCCAACACGTGTAAGGAAGAATTGTTGACGCCATAAAGGAGTGTACAAATCAATAAATTGTCAAATTTTATAATCAAGAAATTTCCTAAAGTTTGGAAAATCCATTGGTGACAGTTATACGGCTCCCTAGGCATTGTCCAGCTGGTATAACAAGAGCTTTGGAATTGTCCGTTTTTTTTTTTATTTTCTGAGTTCTGATCATTTTACGGATTTGTTCTTTTGGAAAAAAATTAGAAACATCTAGAATAACCTATAGCGATAAATAAAAGTTTGGGTGCCAGCCAAAAAAGTTTTTTATTAATTTTATGAGTTTTTGTTTCGACCTACGAACTTGTTCTTTTGGAACAATATTAAGAACAACTAGAACAACCTATAGCGATCGCTAGAAGTTTGATTTTTGAAAATAGCGGTGCCAGCCTAAAAAATTGTTTGCTTTTTTTCGTTTTTGTCACAAATCGTTTGAAATGCAATAATGTCGTTTTGAAACAATGCGGTACAAAAGTGGAGCAACCTGGAACAACTTTCAAAATTACAATTATTAAAAAACACACATAGACAGAGTGGACATTTGAATGATATTCTGTTTCTCGTATAATTGTAATGGATCATGCTTTTAATACAAAAAAACGGTTGGGCCCGTTTTTTGATAACCCTTTACAACAATAATAATAAGGTTGAAAAATGTCTGATATTCCAGTTAAATATAATATTTTTTAAGCCACAATATTTTGTTATAGTTGCCTTCTTCTATTCCTCTTACAATTAAATCTTAGTTAAATTTTTAGCATAACTGAGCTTCATTACTTAGAAAATGAAAGTTTTGAGACAATGCTGAGGCTAAATCTCGATTTTTATTTTTATTTTTAACATTTAAATTTATCTTCTGCCGCAATTATTCTAGCGATACATTTTTACTTAATTCAAAAAAAAGCGTTTATTTATTTATTATACCTTGAAATAATTTTATTCTTCTTTTTTTCCTGTAAATTGAAATTATTAAATAAAGTTTTTTTTTAAATCTTACGCTGAATCAAAATCAATTATACGATTTATGAATTTTATAAATGAATATTATTAGAAGACAATAAAAACAAAAATACAAAGATACAAGCACTGAATTTAAATGAAATTTCTATTAATACAAATATAACCTCAGATGTTTTTTGTTTGTTATTTATTAAAATTATTATTATTATTTTTTTTAATGAAATTTAAAGAATTAACCACAAAAAATAAAAATTAAATAAAAACAATTTGAGAGGAGTAAGAAATTTTTAATTGAGATGAAAATATTAATGAAAATGAAAATTTTTCAAAGAAGACATCAGATTTTAATTTTTATTAATTTATTTTTTAAGTTCTTGAAAATAAATATATATAAAACTTTTTTTAGGAACTAATGAGCTTTTTTGATTTCTAATGAATTTAAAAAATATTCCTTTTCGAATTTAGCAACACAACATACACTCAACTGAAGCAATTGAGAGGAAAGCAGTCAAAAATGGTTGAAATATAAATAAAATGTTTTGAAATTAAATTATAGAAAAAAATAAATAAAAAAAATATAAAACGTTGTTTGTTATATACAAGGACATTAAAAACACTAAAGTTGTTTTTAATTAAATTCATTAACGAAAAAAATCAAAATATAAAATAATAAACAATAATAAAATGGCAGCTGTCAGGACACAACTGTGAAACACTATTTTTTTAAAGGCTTTTTAACATAAACAAAATAATAATTATAACAAAATCACATAACGCAAACCGAACTTATATATGGAAAAATACATAAACAAAATATAACGACATAGAAAACTTCTAATTTTTTGTTCATCATTTTTTCTTTGATTCTTTTTCAGTTGAAAAATGTTTGAAAATAAAACAAAAAAATATTTTTAATAATAATAATAATAATAATATATAAAAATAATAAATTTTTTCTATTAACGATTAATGCCGAACCTGAATCATATTTTTGGTATGGACTTAATTTAGGCGATAACTGATGAATAAGTTTTGGTATTTTTGGCTTTTTTTATGACATTTTGCATAATTTTTGCATATTTTTTATTTATTAGCCGTCTACATGAAGTTAGCTATAATGGGATAAAATTTTCATCAAAATGATTGCAGCATAGGTTAGCAATATTTATGAAAAAATATTTTTTTTTATTTTTTCATGTTTTTTTTTATAATTATTTTTTTTTTATAAAAAACATGTTGGTACATTTTTTTTAATAAAAAAGAGGATTATGTAGGTTTTCTTAGAGCGTTTTGGGTATTTAAATATTTTTAGGATAGCTGAAATTTTTTAAATCCGTATGAATGAATTTGATTTTGTTACTTACCTACAATTATGGCGAGTATTACAAGTCCAATCACTCCCATTATTATCATCATCTAAAATAATTGATTTGGATTAGATATTTAATTTGTGTTGATTGAATTTTTTTATATTATAATTCTTGGAGATTTCTATAATTTCTTATTATTCGCTTAATCAGGAAACCATGGGCGTAACTGGAGAATTATTCTGGGCGATGGGGCAGATGCTTTTTGTTCGAAATACAAAGTACGACTATAACAAGAAAGTACCGGAAATTAGTTCATGAAACACAAAGATGTATTTTTCATCCAAGTTGATTGTATCGCCTTCAAAGTAGGCTCTTCCCGAAATAATACACTTACGCCAATCATCAAAACACTTTTTAAACGCATTTTTTGGAATGTATTTCAGTACTCGGCCGTCGCACAGTGGCGAGATATTTGATATTCCACCCATATTACTCTAGGGGTCGTATTTTTTAAGTTATTGACAAAATTTATCTATCGATCCCTCTAGCCGGATTTTGAGATTTCATTTTTTTTTTAAATTTTCAATAAAAAGTCGAATTTTTACAAAAAAAATAAAATATTCTAACGGGCCGAAAATTTGAGTTATCGCAACCATTTTTTTTAATCTTTGTCTTTTAATCAGTTATTAATCTGTCTAGATGAATTTTTGATTTATTTGTTGAAAACTGTTAAAATTACTGTCAAATATCAAATCATTTAGTTTGAAATTTTTTGGTAGAGGTTTACATATCACCCTGTATTTTTGTAACCCTATGAGATATTTTCTTGAATAAGGCCCCAATCTACCGCCTATGTGAAACGGTAAAATTCAAGGCTTCAACCCACCAACTTCCAGAGTGATGTGTCATCAAAGTCAAAATTTTGTTTTTTTTCTTCACTAAAATTTCAACTTCAACCACCTTTTTCTCCCAAAAACAAGTAGCTAATTGATATTTTTTTAGTACAAACTTGGAAAGCTTGGACAATTTCCTAGGAATAATGTTCAACAACTTTTATGCCACGGCCTATAGTTTTTTATTGTTAAAAATGGTCTTATTTGGTACTTTTAGACATAACCTCAGGCTGTAAAGAACTGAAAAAGTACAAAATAGAGCCAAGGAAATATGGAGACAATATTTTCAAAACTTATTGAATCCAACCACAAGAATAAACGAAGACTCACAGGCGGCGGCATTTGTAATCCTTCAAGATAATATTCCAATAGAACCACCAACACTGGATGACGTACGGGAAGCTGTGAAAACGCAAAAAAGCAACAAATCCCCAGGCATCGATGGAATCGCAGCTGAGTTACTAAAGGAAGGAGGACCGCAACTATTAACAAACTTACGAGCTCATATGCAACATCTGGGAGGAAAAAGTTATATCAAATGACTGGAAGAAAGCGATTATATGTCCAATCTACAAGAAAGGAGATAAATTAAAATGCAAAAACTAAAGAGGCATATCGGTCCTCCGCACCAGCTACAAAATCTTCACAATCCTTGTGAAACAAAAACTAGAACTTATAGCGGAAGGCCTTATAGGAGAATAACAAGCTGGTTTTAGGACAAACAGGACCAGCTGCTGACCTTAAAACAAATTCTGGAGAAAACCTGGGAAAGGAATATAGATATATACCAGATATTTGTCGACTTTCATGAGGCATATGACTCGATAAACAGAGAGATAACAGAGATACTGGTCCTATTGGAATTAAGAGTCCCCTCAAAGCTGGTACAACTGATCAAATTCGAGCTCCCTGGCGAAAGTAAGGATCCAAAATGCAGTAACAAAAGAGTTCGAAGTGCGACAAGGTCTAAGACAAGGAGGTGGACTGGCCTCCATATTTTACAGAATGGCTCTAGAATGGGTGATAAAGAAAACGTCAGTACGGAAAAGTGCATCCATAGCAGCGCAGTCTGTACAACTAATTAGAATGGGAAGAAATATAACTATCTACGAACACAATCTAGAAGTAGTCGATAAAACAGTCTACCTTGGGTCTACAATTACAAAAAGAAACGATGAAAAGGTAGAAATAACTAGACCAATACTATTGGCTAATAGAGCCTTTTATGTCCAAAAACAAATCCTGCACTCAAGATTTGTACACAAAAAATAACGAAACTTTTACAAAACAGAAATACGACCAGTACTGTGCTATGGCAGCGACACTTGGACTATGACCCAGGACATAGAGGAACGAGTCAACAGGTTTGAGAGGAAAGTTCTCAGATGCATAATAGGCCCAACGAGAGAGGATTGAATATATTCCAAAACGGCTTATGGTGGCAGAAATTTCAGGAAATAGACGAGTAGGTAGACCCAAAGTCTAGAAATTAACAAGTCTTTCATCTTCAAATGGTTAATGAGTGAAAGGCGAACAGCTGCATGCACAAGTTTTTCAAATGACGATGTCAGGCTATCAGAGAGAGAATGCAACATTTTTATACGCGATGGAATACAACCAAAAATTACCCACAAAGATACGACGCTCTCAAAATTTCCCATAAGCTCCCTTGCGAGTGAATATATCAATCGACAAGGTGCAAGCGAGACAAAATTCAATTTAAAAACAAAACAAAAATCGAAGAAAGAGAGGGTAAATAAAGAAATGTTATTTCACGAAGTGCGAAAGAGACGCACTGATTTCTCTTCTCCGCAATTTTTTGTGCCGTCTGGACTTTTATTTTGCTTGTGTGAATTCATGTACCATCTTCGTGTACTTCCTGCTCTGAATGTGTTTGTGTAGTTTGCCGTTGCTCCGCCCTCTCGCCATTCCGGAGCGCGTATATGAATAGACAGAAGATCATAGATTTTTACTTTCCTTTTTCTTCGCACAGAAAGGATTACATTGTCGTATCTTTCTGAGTAATTCTTGATACAACCATAAGCCGGAAAATTTTATGAGTTTCTATAGGGATAATGTTGATGTGTTTGTGCATATTTGCTCGTTTGTTTTGATGATTTCAATTTTGACAGCTGATTCAATTATCTTTCCTTTTCTGTTCTGCATACTTTACCGTAAAGACAGAATCTGGCTTTGTCTCGCTGAATTCACGAAGTATGCGTTGAGTTTTGCTCAGCAGTGATGTTCATATATGCACGCACACAATCAACGGTCGGAAATTTTTGTATGAAGATGAAAGACTTGTTATTACTAGACTTTGGGTAGACCCAGGAAAAGATCGATGGACTCTGTGACGGCTGACGTAGAGACAATGCTCCACATTCGAAACTGGAGAGCTGCTGCAAGAAACCGTCAGACTTGGAGGAATGCCCTAGAGGAGGGAAAGGCTCGATTTGGGGTGTAGCTCCGTTGGGTGGATAGATGAATGGACGTTTCAATTACGTTTTAGTCCAGTAAGGTCGAAAAAAAGGCCTTCGTAATGCGAAAAATACCGCGCGCAATTTTCATTTACCAAATGTTTTTACATATTTTTATGAGCTTAAATTCAAAATGGCGTCATCCCCACCCTTATGCTTCACTTACAAAGAAGGGAAACGCGTTTGATTCTATATCTCAGAAACTATGCGTTTTACGACAAAAATGTATATAATCTTTTTTGTAGATAAATAAGTGATTTAACTTTTTTGTCCAGAATTTTTTTTGTAAAGTCAATATGTTCCGAGTTATAGTGGTTCAAACTTTATACATTACTTTCTTTGCACTATATTTCGTTAACGGTTAACCCGCCATAAAAAAGTCCTGCCAAAGACTTATAGAACACACGATTATCTATAAAATTTGCTTTTATCATTTTTAGATAGGGCTAATATTTCACGAGTTATAGCGCTTTAAATGTCGGAAAATGTAGATTTAAAAAAAAATATCCTAATATCTTTTTCTTTCCCCGTTTCATTTCAAAACTGATTATATCGTGTGTTGAGCTCATCATTGCGCACATTTGTTGCCTTTACTTTTTTCTATAAAGTTGATATTTATGGATTTATTACACCTCAAAAGTTTATTAAAAATGGTTTTTTGCAAATATCTAGTCAACTATTTATTTACGATGACAAGTTATACCAACAAATGCGTTTGTTATAAAATTCCGTTGAAACATTTTTTTCTAGCATTTATACTTTAGCCGCAATCCAGTGCCGATTGTTTCATATAGATCAGTGATTCCCAAAGTGGGTTCCGCGGAACCTTACGGTTCCACGAAAAAAATTTAGGGTTCCGTGTCACCAGCGCCGAAGCGCAAATACATTTGTAGACTCACTGGCGCTGCGCCGGCCGTTTAACTCGTTCTTGCTAATCAGAAAGTGTGAGTGAACAGTTTCTGACTGTTAACCGTCAACGTGAGTAGACGCGCTTCCCGCATTTTTCACTTTTTGGTCTTGTTTCTGTTATTGTTTCTGTGCAATTTATAATTCAAACCCCTATATAAACAAATACCCGGTTTTTCATTCTGTGCCAGTGTCAAGTGACTATAGTGTTTTCCTTCAGGATCTGTGCTAGTTTCATGCATATTTAACTGACTTTCGTGTCATAATTAATTTGGACTTGGACTTTCAAAATATTAAGTAATTACTCAATATGTATAAATGCATGAGTGCGACTTGTTATGCAGCCGATGCTGTTTCTGCTGACGAAGGCGAATGGATTGCATGTAACGGAATTTGCGATAACTTTTTTCATATATCATGCATCGGACTTACACGCACTACCACCCGACATATTAAAGAAATTAAAAAAGCTTTCAAGTTCTTTTGCCCTGAGTGTAAGTCCATTAATCTTCCGCATTTGTTATTGGCAATTAAATCTAATAACAGCAATGTAATGAGCTTGACTGAAGCTGTAAATAACATGAAAGAAGATTTTGAAGCTTACAAAGTCAAAGCCAATAATGCAGAAAAAAAATCACAACTCTTGCTGGAAAACATCGACGAGCTTTCATGTGCTATAGATCGTATTGACAACAATTGTCGGAATTACTTAAAAAATTATGAATCGGTTAAGTTGAAGCTTGACAACTTATCCACCCCGGCGGATAATGCTGCAACTAAAAATGAATTAATGGATGAGTTAAAAAATATTATAAGGCTGGAAAGCCATTCTATAAAAACATCCATAAAAAAACTTAATGAAAAGAACTCAGAAGGTAGCTCCTGCGATCACGACTACAGCGAAATACTTCGTGTAGCTTCAGATTGCCTTGACAAGCTTTCATTATTCGATGACAAAGTGTTACAGCTTAATGACCACTTAAGAAACCAGTTTAATTATGTCGAATCTGAGCTAGATAGTTTAAAATCCCTGGTTGTCGAAATTAAAACATCGACTCATAATAGGTCCATCGAAAATCCTATTTGGGATAAGGAGGCAATTCCATTCTCGGATGAACTGGTACGAGATCAACTACCCAAGGATACTACCACAATTACCACCGACTGCAGCTTTACGGGAAATTTCGCCCTCGGTGCACCCAATCTGCACACACAAACCTTATCGGTTTCATCGAAGCCATCGCATTCCTTACCACCTCTGTACCTTCCCGAACAAAACATTAGTAAATTTGGTACAACGTGGTCAATGGATGAATGGAATTGCAGGCTGAAAAAGTTAAGTGCGAAAAACACCGTGAATGTCAAGTCGAAAAATGAGCCGAAACAGCAACCTAATAAATCGAGGCGGAGTATTGTAATTAACACTCCCAACACCATGGTACCTCCAAATCAGAGATCAGCTTACCTCCTCAACGGCGCACCGTTCCAAGCAAATCCGTCTTGGGTTAGGAATATGTTCCAGACCGAGTTCTCTATTAAGCTCCTTGGCTGTGAACTCGTCTCGCAAATAAACAATAAGGACAACTTACGGAGCTTCAAAATAACAATGGCCACTAAATATGAATGGCTATTTCTCAACTCTGCCTCGGATGTTTTCAAATGGAATGCTTTAACGCTCCGCCGCTGGAATGATAGATTAAGTAATAAATTTAAGGTAGTTAAAACTAGGATCAATAACACTATTAGCTCCAAAAATAAAAATATTAACATACTAACAAAGCATGCAAAATCCCCTAATATCCACAGTAACATTAACTCTAAAATCATCAAAACCAATACTAACAGCATTCCCACCCGTACTCCTGTCGTCTCTGCACAAACAAATAATAGCGATTTATACCCAAATTTTTCTCGTAGCCATATTATCATCGGCGGCCGTTCTTATTCCGATGTTACCGAGACTCCGATAAACAATCAACCTCCCCTTAACCCTCCACAACCTCATACTCCTACGGTTGTGGCAGAAACACCAATGTTGGCGAGCTCTTCCATCACTGCAACCAAACCAAACTTCTTGGACCCTCTACAGCCTCCGAACGTCAAAAACACCTTAATTTCGGCAGACTCAACCGAGGGTCGGTACCTATTATCTCGTCTCAGAGATCATAGGATTTATGATAATGTAAGGCTCTTTCTTGCTTATATGCACAACAAACCTGACTCTACCTGTGTAAATGGTAAGACCAGGACCAGCCTCATTATTTCGATCCAACAAGAAGGTCTCCCCATCGATCGGAATACCCTGCTTAAGCTCTACGCTGTTTATCATGAGCAATACCAGATCTCTTCTGAGCAAGTAAGGAAGGATCTCGCCACCTACGCCTCACATATGAGATCACTACATGTGTCTCAATTGCAGAGGAGCCGGGACGAAATGGCTAGATATTATCGTCCGTAACTAGTCACTTCTCCGACAAAAACGCGCATCTCAACTACCCCTGACCCAACTGAGAACATAAGGCTCTTTTACCACAATTGCAGTGGTATGAGAGGCAAACTTAATAACCTTTTCATTGACTCTAAATCTTGCAATTTTAATGTACTCGTAATCACAGAAACGTGGTTAAATGAAACTTTTGTAAACCAGGAGATCTTAGACTCCACCTGGACGATATACAGATGCGATAGAGACTACAACTCTACCAGTCTCTCAAGAGGTGGAGGTGTTCTTATAGCGGTCAAGGACCCCCTGAATAGTGAACTAATCGCAACTAAAAATTCGAATTCCTTTAAACATGTTTTCGTGCGAGTTGAATCGGGCAGGAAACACATATTTTTCGGCACTTTTTACATACCCCCTAACTCTGACGAATCTAAATATGATGAATTACTTCATATATTAGATGATATTAACGAATCTCTCTCCAGTTGCGACGACATATTTATTTTAGGAGACTTTAATCGCCCTAATATATCTTTTATCCCCGACGAGGAAGAAAATTGTTTACTTCCGATTAACGTCACAAATGCTATCGATATAAAGTTTATCGACTCCTTTTATGGAAATGGTCTACACCAAATCATTAGAACTCCGAATTCTCGTGGTAATTGGTTAGATCTAATCTTCACTAACTCACCTGAGGAGCTGAACATCCTGCCTGCTCCGCCTGAGGAAAACCTTTTTACCAACTCTACTCACCATTCTGCATGGATCCTCGAACATAATACCGCAATATCTAATCATCGTATATCATACAATAACTCAATCATTTATGATTATAAAAATGCAGACTCTAACAGCATTGCCTTCGAATTATCCCTAGTAGACTGGGAAAATAGGCTTTCTGGTAATGACATTGACGAAATGGTGTCTTGCTTCAACACTATAATATTCAACGTTATTGACAAACATGTGCCCAGAATTAAAAGAAGGGATAAATTATCGGAACCATGGCTGGATAAGAATGTCCGTTCTCTTCGTAATCAGAGAAATAAATTGTATAAGCTGATTAGAAATAACCCCCATGCAAATGATGAACTGAAATTAGAATACACTAGGCTAGCGTCGGAGTTCAGTCTTAGGTCACGTGAGGCCTATACTACATATCTTAACTCTGTTGGCGATAGCATTATAAGAGATCCCAAAAAATTCTTTCAGTTCGTTAATATGAAACGAAAGACCTTAGGCTATCCAACTACAATGACCAATGGCAGTAAACACTCCTCTTGCCCACAGGAAATTTGTAACATGTTTGCTGACAGGTTTACCGAAGTCTTTTGTCCAAAATCTGATACAACACATACTGACCCAACACACACGCGCACTGTTACTTCAACTCTTATAGATAACATATCCCTATCCGTCGAAGACATCATGACAGGTTTAAACAATCTGGATATCAATAAAGGTCACGGTCCCGACAATCTGCCTCCTTGCTTTCTGCAGTGCTACTCAACTCAAATTCTATATCCCCTCCATCTTATTTTCAACAAATCCTTATCGTTAGGAAAATTTCCTATAACTTGGAAAAAATCCTACCTCATACCAATTCATAAAGCATCTAATAAGCATTCGGTGGACAACTACAGGGGCATTGCAATATTATCAGCAATTCCTAAACTCTTCGAAAAGCTTGTTTACAACAAGATTGCCCAAACAATCGATCCGCTCCTCAATGACCAACAACATGGCTTCAGAAAAGGGCGCTCGACAACTACTAACCTTATGACACTAACCTCCGAACTACTATGTGGTATGGAGAACGGTCATCAAATCGATGCTGTCTATACTGACTTCAGTAAGGCCTTTGACCGTGTCGACCACCATATCTTAATAACAAAACTACTAAAATTCGGAATATCTGGGCCTATCCTAAGATGGATAGAATCATATCTTAACGGAAGAACACAGGCCGTTAGATTTCAAGGATTTCTGTCAAAAGAAATCGAAGTAACTTCCGGAGTCCCCCAGGGTAGTCATCTTGGCCCACTTTTATTTAATATATTCATCTCAGACCTGTCAGAAAAACTAAGTAATATACGACATCTCTTTTATGCCGATGACCTCAAAATATATAGTGTCATAAGGTCGAGTGATGACGTAACTCTCCTTCAGTCGAAACTGAATACGTTACATGACTGGTGCTCCACCAATAAACTGCAACTAAACACCAGTAAATGCCACGTAATTACCTTCTCTCGTAAAAAAAGCATACAGTTGCAATACTATTATCTCAACGGCAGGGTATTAGACCGCGTTGATCAAATTGTAGATTTGGGTATTGTCCTGGACAATAAATTAAATTTCAATTTGCACTACGATAATATTATTGCAAGAGCTAGCAAACTTCTAGGCTTTATAAAGAGAAGAGCCAAGGAATTTGACAACCCTCGAGTTACAAAAACCCTTTTCTGTTCGCTAGTCCGCCCGATTTTAGAATACGCATGCCCGATCTGGAATCCTATTTACCAGGTAAGCAGTAACAGGTTTGAGTCAGTGCAAAAGAAATTTCTACTCTTTGCTCTGAGAAATCTATACGACTCGCGTGATTTTCATAGCCTACCACCCTACATGGACAGGCTCAAAGTGTTGGATCTCATGCCTCTGTTTAATAGGCGTAAGTTGCTTATATCATGCTTTACTTTGGACGTCTTGAACGATAGGATCAATGTTCAGTTTCTGTCAGACAGGATCAAAGTTAACGACGATGTCCGTCAGAATAGGCATACGAAAATGCTTAGGGAATATTCTCATCGGACCGAGTATGGAAAGAACGAGCCCGTCAACAGATGTTGTATGATTTTCAATGGCCACAGTTCCTGCTTCTCCCCTGGAATGAGCAAATTATCCTTCAAGAAAAAATTGATATCCTTCCTGTCATCCGAATTATCCTGAACTAACACTATAACTAATGTACCATAAGTTATAAAGATATACCTGTGATAAATTGTTAAATGCAAATGTACTTTTAGCGATTGTATGTATATATTCATAAGTTACTTTCCCTGTGTAATATAGTTTAAGCAAGCCTTGTTTGGCGTAAATAAATAAATAAATAAATAAATAAATAAATGAAATGTAACGGGGAAAGAAAAAGATATTAGGATATTATTTTTTTTTTTTTGAATTTACATTTTCCGACATTTAAAGCGCTATAACTCGTGAAATATTAGCCCTATCCAAAAATGATAAAAGCAAAAATTATAGATAATCGTGTGTTCTATAAGTCTTAGGCAGGACTTTTTTATGGCGGGTTAACCGTTAACGAAATATAGTGCAAAGAAAGTAATGTATAAAGTTTGAACCACTATAACTCCGAACATATTGACTTTACAAAAAAAAATTCTGGACAAAAAAGTTAAATCACTTATTTATCTACAAAAAAGATTATATACATTTTTGTCGTAAAACGCATAGTTTCTGAGATATAGAATCAAACGCGTTTCCCTTCTTTGTAAGTGAAGCATAAGGGTGGGGATGACGCCATTTTGAATTTAAGCTCATAAAAATATGTAAAAACATTTGGTAAATGAAAATTGCGCGCGGTATTTTTCGCATTACGAAGGCCTTTTTTTCGACCTTACTGGACTAAAACGTAATTGAAACGTCCATTCATCTTCCAAACTTCTCAGGGGAGCCGAAAAACAATTCAAATTTACCTACTGTTATCTTATAGCTCTTATATGGCAAAATCTATAGTAGTTAGATATCTGATTTTTACTAATAATAAAGCTTTATTTGTCGGCTACAGAATAATGTAACCTTTTGGTCAATCATAAAACGATTTCATTTTAAAAAAATTTATTTTTCAAAAACTGGTTGACATACGTCATTTTGGCTGTTACATAAATTCAATAATGTGTGAAAGCAAAGGAACTTCCGTTAAAATGGCTATCTCTCGTGGCTTGCGGAACAAGGACCCATAAGCAGTAATGGTACTTTACGTTTATTTGGCACGAAAGAAACTAAGGCTACATAATCAAACTTTGTGCGTTAATAACGAATGCCAAGATACGTTATTTGAGCGATTACATTAAAGGCATAATTCAGTGTCCTATCGCTCTGTAAATCGAGTTACGATCGTTACGCTCGTAATTTTTTTGGACAAGATTATTGTAAGTAGAAACACTTCATTTTGGCAATAAACAAATATCTTTTGTTTTTATACATTTTTGTTGTACTAAGCAATCTACACACTACATCGTTCCAATTTTTTGGCACATCAAAATATGGGGATTAAAAAAGTGAATGGCGAAAAAAAAATTTTTTTTGTATTTTTGCACTTACGCTTCTCTAGTTCTTAACCCACGATATTGACTTTACAAAAAAAAAAAGTTCTGAACAAAAAAGTTAAATCACTTATTTATCTACAAAAAAGATTATATACATTTTTGTCGTAAAACGCATAGTTTCTGAGATATAGAATTAAACGCGTTTCCCTTCATTGTAAGTGAAGCATAAGGGTGGGGATGACGCCATTTTGAATTTAAGCTTATAAAAATATGTAAAAACATTTGGTAAAAAAAATCGCGTGCGATATTTTTCGCAAAGAAAAAGTACCTATTTACTGGACTATTTGGTGTTCGCCCGTTGTAAGGCCATATTTTATTTTTACTCGGAAAGATCGGCAACCCGTAAAAGGTATTGTAGCATGATACAAGGTCTTAGCACCATCCTGATTTTTGTTTGAGCCGATAGCTATTCTACCTCCCCCCCCCATATTCTAACCGTCTCCAAGCCCCTCATTCTAAGCCAACATCTTCTGATAATAACTTAAGGCTTTTCTATCATAACTGCAGTGTGATGAGAGGCAAACTGGAGGATCTTTTTATCGACTCCAAATCATGTGACTTCAGTGTACAAGTGTTAACTGAAACTTGGTGGAATGAGTCCTTCCTTAACGAGGAGATCTTGGATGTCAGCTGGTCAATTCATAGATGCGATAGAGACTATATGGCTACTCCTAGAATTTCATTTTAAACTATCTCGTACCTCGTAAAACATAAACAGCAATAAAACCCGCAATAGATTGCTAAGCAATTTTATTACATTACTCAAACATAAGTATTTCTTATAATGTAAAGTCATTGATTCATTATTACCAGTTGCTACCTGTTATTGAGAGTTTCTAGGGAGAGGACGAGGTACAATCGTAAAAAAGTTATTCAGAAAATCTGCCGTTTCTGGTTATCAAACACTGATTTTAGGCATTGTTTACACTGATTTTAGGCATTTGACAAGCTCTCCTATTCTATCATAATTCTCAATTTAAGAATGTTTGCCTTTCCGCAAGCCCTTCTACTAGGTATGGTTCCAGTCGTTCTTAGCTGATAGTCCAGTGAAATTAGTCGAAAAAAGGGCAAGAAATTGCATTAAACGATGTACGAAATTTTTTTTGGAATTTGTTCGCGTTGCGCTATTCTCGACGAATAAAGGCCCAACTATAATGCACGTAAGAAACGCACGTCAATCGACGTGCGTAAATTTCGTCAAACGCAAAACCGACTAATTGGTTTGCGTATTGGGAGAGACTTCAAAGTTTAAAATTATTAAAATGCTTGAATATTATTCATTGACTATTAAAACTAGGCTATTAATATTTGAATATTATTAATAATCGTGTTTATTTTCAATTATAATAAATTTCTCATCAAAATCGCTATCATGTATTTGAACCACAACATTTTCCATACTCTTTTTTCTTTAAAAACCACAAAACAACAACAAAAAATTAGCTTTCATCGATGTAACTACAAATCATCTCACAAAACGTGCGTAGAGCGCGGTTCTTTTCCCATTTTTACGTTTAACGAAACTTAACGAAATAAAATATGACTGACGTACGTCCAATATGGCCGAACACATTAATTTCCATGAGAGCGCCGAGATGACGTGCGTTTCTTACGTGCATTATAGTTGGGCCTTAACTCGCTTCCAGCCAGTTTCGCATTTCGGATGAATTAAAATTTTATGTAAAGCTCGGAATTATCTATATTTTAAGTTATTTAACAACTTTGGAAAATTATAATAATAGAAAATAGTAGCTAAGAACAGGGATCGTAAATAACTGTTATATTTGTATTTTTGACTTAAAAAATCAAATAGTAAATGTTGTCTGATCTGCATAAAATTTATACTGAATAGCGAGTTCTACGCGGTGGTGGGGTTACTTTTAAATTGTAGATTTTTATTATAAAAGTCAAGTTTAATAGTTAAAATTAATTTTAAATTTTTATATGAAAAATAACAGTTATATTTAACTAAAAAAGTTTTAGGTCATTAAAAACACTTATTTTTGTTTTTTATTTGAAAAGTCTTTCAAAACTGTTATGAGATGACTTTTATTTTTAAAATCAAAAATAACTGTTAAAAAAGACTTTTATTTTTTTCTGTCTTGCATAAAAGTCTTTTTAAGATTTTTATTTTTCCAGTTTTTCTATAAAAGTCTTTGAAGACTTTTATTTTTAAAATATAAAAATAAAAGTCTTTTTCTGAAAACAGATAAATAGTCCATTCAAAACGTTAAGAAAATCGAACCCTAAAGGTCTTTGGGGTCGCTGATCACGAAAATCGGGGTCCTGCGGTCCTAAAACATGGGCGTCACCCTTAAAAATGCAAAAAAACACCCCTTTTTGGGGGGTTTTTCGCGATTATTTCGATAATAATGAAAACCAATGCAATGAAATACTCATTTTTAATATTTATTTGCGAAGGTGGTTGATTTGTCCAGTGTTGGGCAAAATTTAATCTGATTGATGATTAATGATTGCGACTAAAAGCTGTAGTCTGTAATCATGATTAGAGATTGATATATTTAATCAGAGAAGTAATCATTTTAGGTGATTGATGATTGATCAATTTCAACCGCAATCATGATTAAATGATTAAAATTTTAGATTAAAAATGAATTTTTTTGGAGATGTTAAGTTTTAACGTTGGATTTCTATTCTTTAATGTTTTATTTGAATATTTTATTTTGTGAATCCGTCAGTTAAGAGTTTTGTGGTCAAAATTTGTGAATTAAAAAGTGGGAATAATTTTGGCAATTGTGCTCCGATTGCACTGAAAATCGGCCCAGAATTTTTACATTTAAGTACTGTAATTTTAAAATTATCTTTTATATTTTATTAGTTCATTTTAAAAAGCATGTTTGTAGTTTTTGATGTGAAAACTTTTTAGGCACGTTGGGCAATTTTCCGTCACGGTCATTTTTTATGCGTACCGTGGGAAAAATTTTCCTTTGGGGATTTCAGTTTTTATTGTATCAGTTAGTACTATGTACTACGTAATATATACTATGTTTTATGTACTAAGTGTGTACTATGTATTAGGTACTATGTACTCGGACTATGAACTGTGCGCTATGATTATGAACTATGTATTATGCAGTATGTACTACGTACTGTATACTATAAACTATGTATTATCTACTATGTACTATGTACAAGGTATTGTGTACTATGTATTATGTACTAGGTATTATGAATATATAGGACATAGCTCTGTTGTATTTTGTACTATGTAGTAGATGGTATGATTAGGTACCATATACTCTGAGCTATGTTCTATGTACTATTTATTATGTACTATGTACTAGGCATTATGTACTATGTATTATCTATACACGGTATATTATGTATTACGTACTTTTAAATTTATATTTCAAAGACTTTTATAGAAAAACTGGAAAAATAAAAATCTTAAAAAGACAGAAAAAAATAAAAGTCTTTTTTAACAGTTATTTTTGATTTTAAAAATAAAAGTCCATTTTAATTATTATTTCGGACAGAAAAAAACAAAAATCTTTAATAACAGTTTTAAAAGATTTAAAACAATACTAGGCAAAAATTAGAGTTAAAAATAACTTTTATTATTTTTGGTAAAATTTAACTGTTACTGTTGTCTTAAATCATATATATTTCAAAATAATTATTATTTTTTGATTTTTTCGATATAAGTTATAACAGTTACGATCCCTGGCTAAGAATCATCATTTTGTAGATAATTTTATTCTCTAACACCTTGTCCTTGATCATTTTCAGCTGCCATTGCATGCAAACGAGTTATTTATTATAAACGACATCTTTCTTTTTTCAAGATTGCGGCTTTTCCCAACACACTGCGATCCCACAAACTTGGTTTTTTCATTCTCAGATGTACCCAAACAAATTAAAAAAAATCGTACATCGTAAAATGCATTTTCATTTACTAATTGCACTGGACTATGACCGGATCTACCAAGTTCTTTTTCGTGGATCCAAATTAGTAACCATTGAAGCGATATCAGGTGTCCTTCAAGGAAGTCATCTTGGCCCTCTTCTCTTTATCCTATCCTAATTGATGACACTGTTCCTTTGCTAAGACAGTGTAGAATATTGATTTACGCTAATGACAACAAATTGTACTATCACATAAAGAGTATTGAGGATTGCACACTTTTGCAAGTCGACCTTGACACCTTTCACTCTTGGTATGTTAACAACAACCTGGTTCTTAATATTAGTAAATGCGAAGTCATGACTTTTTGTAGGAGGCGTGATCCTATAACTTTTAACTACACCTTTTCTGATGAGGGTATCCCTCGTGTTAATTTTGTTAAAGATCTAGGGATTACATTTGATAGTAAGCTGGAGTTTTCCACTCACATCAACTATATCTCTTCCAGAGGTAGTTTAGTCCTGGGTTTTATTAAAAGATGGTCCATAGAATTTAACAACCCCTTGATTACTTAACACCTATACATTTCCCTTGTCAGACCATTACTGGAATATGCGTCCCGGGTTTGGTCTCCTCACTACTCTTTGCATGTTATAACTATTGAATCGGTTCAACGAGGGCTCGTTCGATTCGCACTGAATCCTTGGGAAAACCCATTAGTTCTTCCATCATATGAATCCGGGCTTAAGTTACTCAACTTAAGCTGTCTTCACAAGCATCGTGAGGTGTCCAATGTTTTATTTGTTCATCAGCTCCTTAATGGAAAGGTTAACTCAGGTTTTCTAGGTCGACATTCATTGTTTAAAGAAAGTTGTTTTTTATGGTCTGAGAGGACCACCTCTTTTACTCCTCTAACACGAATTACCTGTTAACTCTATTACTAAAAAGAGGTCACCCTTAAGTCTCTATCACTCAAGGAGTCACCCAAGAAGTCAGCTCAGAGCTACCCATGAACTTACTCAAGAAGTTATCTAAGAAATCATTATTCTAAGAAGTCACCTAAGAAGTTACGTATTTTCAAATTTTCGAGACACATATTCGTGGCGAATTCCCTGCCGAGAATGTGGGATCCAAAAACACCACATAATATTCTCTACACGAGAATCGCTCTACACAAAAGAAAAAATAGACATGCGCTCGGACGGAAAAGAAGAAGAAGAAATTGTTTTTTGATAATGGACACCGGCTTCATGGCATGTAACTAAAAAGTAGTTTTTTTTACATTAAAGTTCATTATTGCGTCGATTTTTAACTTAAAACAACTCACTATGTAAAAGAATCAGCGTTATAGCGCTTACAAGACAAATTTTAACTCCTTTATAGAGCTCTTAAAAAATCGCGGCAAAATTTAAACAGCAAAATTATGTTGACTTTGATGCTTTAAAACAATTTCTCACCCACATTATTTAATCTTTTCAATGTCAATTTTCATTGCAAGCAGAAACATATTATTATTCAACATCTTCCAAATACCTCCAAGATTCGATACAAATTCCTTTTACTTATTCTTATGATCAGTAATTGGAAGCCGTTCCCGCGGGGTGTTTCGATATACATATTTCTGCTCAACCATAATTCATGCAATAACGGCATACGAAAGAAAACGCAGAAAACTTGATAAAAAATTCTTTTACAAAAATGAAAATAATGAAAAAATTTCATTGTTTTTCCCCATCGAAGATGCGTAAAAAGCTTTTAAACAAAAACGCATATTTAAGTAATAAGGACAATTTCGAGGAGACGCAACGAGCCAGGACATGAGAGTGAATAAATTTTCCTCTTAAAGCTATTAAAAAGGAATTTTCCAACAGGCTTTAAGATAAAAGAAGCGCTGACATTGACGCAACCTACACCCAAAATCTCTACTGCTGTCCTGACTTGGAAACATAAAGGAGAATCTTTCAAATAGGGGAAAATTTGAATTTACCATGTTACGACTATCAACCCCTAATGGCAGGCAACGGAGGAGGATGAAGATCCTTTCGGGAATATGTGGGAACTGTTCGATTCTCTTGAGGGGGTTGTAAATCTCAACCCAATGAAAATAATTTATTAAAAATTAAATAAATAAAAATATTATCGAACTCACTTTAAGGTTTTGCAGCCAGAATTTTCGTTTGAGTTTTCCTGCCTGCTGTTCGAACTGTGAAGCTCCCTGTTGTAAGGCATCGGCTCGATCATCTAATTCTGATAATTTTTGATCTCTTTCCAGTACTTTTTCTACATTTGTTTTCATAATATCCACGACCTAGAATTGTTTTGGTTTTGATCTATATATTTTTTTGTGGAGTTTTTCAATTCACCTCATCGACTTGTGCTTGTGTTTGTTGCAGCCTTTTCTGTGCTGCAATTTGTTGGGGATTCCTTGGTCCTCCGACAATCTCATCTGAACCTCCCTCTCCTGCGGGCGCTGCCGGTGGTGCACCTGCATCTGCCCTAAAAATTAAAAATAGATATTTAAGTAGTGTTAATATACACATTAATATTTTTATTTATAATTAAAAATGTTCACCAAGTATATATCATTCTACATGGACCAAGGAATAGAGGTAGAACAAAACGAGATCTCTAAACAAGGCACACACCGTAGCGCGCAAGAAGAATACAAAAAAACTGCCAACCAAAAAAACGAAAACCAACAAATTAAACACGTGGCTTCTTGCCAAGGAAATCTCGCTAACTTACTTCCTTAAAGGAACCCCAAAATACACTAATCCAGCTTGGATAAGCAACCTTTTTCAAGATGACTTCTCCATTCAACAACTACTGGATTGTGAAGTAGTATCCCCTCGAAGAAAGAAATCAAAACAACTCAGCAGCTTTAAGGTGGTTTTGCCTTCCAAATATGATTGGCTGTTCCTGAACTCAACATCGGACGCCTTCAGATGGAAAAACCTCAGCCTCAGCCGGTGGAACAATTAAAGCAGTAGAACTAAGCAAGTTAGAAGATATGTTAAGTAGTTCCTCTAACACAGTGGTTTCTAAACGGGGGAGCGCGACCGCAAGGGGGGGGGGGGTCGTGGATGATTTTAACTTTTTGACTCATTTTTTAATTTCTACTTAAATTTTATTGTGCCTTTGTTATTATACATCTCATTGCCGATTAGGGGGCCTCGGTATCCTAGGGAGTAAGACGGCTGGCTACCATCCCAGAGTTCCTGGGATGGTAGCCAAAAAACAAAAAATCTAGACCTTCGGTATTTTAACACTGGATAGCTGTGACTTCTTTTAGCCGATTTTGACAAACTACAATTCTGAAACGTCATTTAATGCCATTTTAGCCAATGCCATCGAATGAGCTGTAATGGTAGCGCTTTAGGCCCTCCCCACATGAGTCAACTGATTTGCAATCCCAATTGCAAATTGGTTTCACAAAAATCACGCACACGACCAGTTTGAAAATAAATTCTTTGTCCACACACCAGCGCAACTGTTTTTTGATCAATCGGTGTTCTCTGCCAACAAATTTTTAGTCACAAAGATTTTCTTGAACAAACTTTGACAGCTACGAGTGCAGCCACGCAACTGAAATCGCTTGCGAATGGCAAGAACAGTCGCACGCGACCAGTTGCAAACTAGTTTCAAATCGGTCTCGTTTCTGTCGACCCGTGTGTGGATTCAAACAATGATGTTGTTGTACAAATGCTACTGTGTCCGAAAACGCGTGAAAAAGGTCTGACGAGCCTATGTTCAACAAGACGGCGCACCTTGCCACACCCCAATCACTACGATGAAGTTCTTGTAAAAGTAAAGTTTATGCCAGAAAGCCGAAAACCATTGACGGATAAATTCAAAGCTAACATCAAGGTGCTATAACGCCCGAAATGATGGCCAATAATATGGTGGTCGACATTGTATTTAAAAACTGATTTGAAATAAATGTCAGAGTTATTCAATACTGAAGTAGCGAAGGTCTAGATGACGCACCCCATCTAGTAGAAAATTTACATATTTTATTGGGGGGGGGGGGGGCAAAAGGGTTTTTTTGTAACAGGGGGGGCCGCAGTTTCATAAAGTTTGGAAACCACTGCTCTAAGATAAATAGTTCCTCTATTAATATAACCGGTCTTACTAAACCTATGTTTAATTCTAACTTAGATGTAAGCTTCAATAGATCTAGCAGACTAGCAAAACCCCACTTCTGCCCACTTTAAATCCAATATTATATCTTCTAACGTCCCTATGCAAATAAATAGCCGTAATCCATTGACTTCCTATCCAAATTTCTTCTGCAGTCACATTATCGTCGGCGGTCGCTCTTACTCTGGTGGGGGGGAATGTCTCTTATTTCCCCCTTTTGTATCTGCCACTGCCGAGCTCCCTGACTTTGACCACTATTTGCGAGTTTGCGATCCTCAATAAACAATAAGCTCTATATTTCTGCTGATATTTGAAATAAATCAAACTTTAACAACAGGTGATATTTCTAGGTTATTTTCTTCGCCCTGAATGTACCACCAAAATTACATGAAATAAATATTCAAGTTGAATTTTCTTCATACAAAAGGCGTTTCGGGGGGTGGGGGTTGTCCCCAAAACCCCCCTTCCGTTCCTACGCCACTGAATGAAGCTAATACATATATAGCGTATAAAAAATTACGAACTTTTTCCTAATGTAAATTATGGAAAACTGTAAAAACGTATAAAAATCATGCTCCATCTACTCGAACGATAAACCCTTTTATAAAAGGAATACAAACATTAAAAATTAAAAAATACATGCAAAAGCACGCATACACATTTAAGAAATTGAATTTCATTTTTTATATTAACATTCTTCAGTCGCGGCGCCATTGATCCATTCCATTGTCTCCTACCATATATCGTTATGTTTGCTACCATGACTTTATTTTTCATCGGCAATTTAGCCAAACTACGATGTCAATCTGCATTAATTATATTGCTGTTGGAGTTCATCCATTGTCTTCTAGACGAAATTGACTGTTTCCATTGAGAATGGTTATAGCAAAAGTACTAGTCTTGATGAGTTTATTGATACTAGGTTCAGTGATTGTTTATTGCTTGTACACCACGTTTTCGAGTTCTCAAAGCTAAAAACCTAATGTATTTCTTAGATTTTAAAAAAAAACTGATAAATCAAAACATTTGGCTTTCTTTCTTTTCTGCTTTCTTTATGCTCCTTTAATCCCTCATGTGGACAAAAGTTATCCATCCGGTTCCGAGGAATTGTTTGCCGATTCGTAGCAATGGTGTTTTTTGGGGGAGTGGGTCTCTAACCCTCAGCCCAACCGACTTAAAACTCTGTTTTTGGGCGCAGAGAGTTCGTTAGCTCGATCCGAAGAAGTATCCCAGAGGGAACCGCGTGGAGGTGGGATTAGGACTTGTTAACAAGGCTAGTTAACTAGTTCGGGGTTTCTAGAATATCAGTGATGGTTTTAAACGAATTCCACCACAATATTTCTCCAGCTTTGCAGTTCCACTGCAGAAATGAGTTTTCCTAAACACTGAGCTAATCCTTGTCACCACCAACGTTGGGTGTCCGCATCGTCAATATATCCTGTCCATATATTTCTGACCCAAAATTCATGTGGAATTGGAACGTCGAGGAAACGCTACGCCTATAACTACGGACATGACAACATCTTGAACCTGCTATCCGTGAGTAGGGTCGCTACAATCACAGACTATATTCCCCGACAGATTGACCGTCAGCAAAAACTTTTCCCCCGAAATAACCTCAAGAAGAGTATGTGGAAACCGACGGCACCAAGATATCAGAGGGCGTCAGTGCAGGGGTTTATCCAGAGACAACTAACAGTTCACAAGGATGTAGCGCTGGAATTGCCGCGCTCCAAGCTCGTGAAGATTTGCAGGCTAAGTTAGATAGATTTGGTGGTCTAGTCTGGGTTTCCCGGACATAGAACTATAGAGGGGAACGAGAAACCTAGCCAAGCACGGTTTTTCCAGACTTTGGAGACCGATATGGTTGACAGCCCAATAGGCGTGATCAAAGGCGTAATTTTCGACTACCACCTGATGCTAGACAGTCAAAAGTGCAGAGCTTGGGAACCTACACGATCTCTAGCACGACTTGGCCCATTTACAAGAACAACAAAAAACAATGGACTTCCGAAAACAAACTCCGACGAAATATTGTCAGAATCACGACAATTATCACGGGGCGTCGGCCCATAGGAGACCATGCTACCATTCGTGATATGTAGCATGTCTGTTGCCGTAAAGCAAAGGCAGCGCACACTAGGCAGTTATGAATACTCTAGAAGACTTGAAAGAGATCTCCAGGATGGAGAAAAGAGTACGTGGTTTCAATGTCCGGTGTACAGGAGGTAAACTTGCTCCTTGAGGGAGTCCAAAATTTAACAGCTGCACGAAGTAAGGTGTAGGCAGTACCGGCTCCAGGGGTGGGCGAACCCGGGCGGCCGCCCGAGTGCCCATGTCCCAGGGGGCGCCGCGATCTAAAATATGTTCATTCATTAGTTATTAAATGATAACACCTTCACAATACAAGACACAATGCCAGATATGCCCAGGAAGTAAACAAAGCTTGTGCTGAAAAACGTAAAAGACAGCTGCCCCTTAGGGGCAAGTGAGGATTTTTCTGTTATTTTTTACTTATAGTAGGGACTGTTACGAAGATTTCAAGGGGTCGTGGAGCCTCCTACGATTTGTTTTGGGGCCGTGGGAGGGTTTTTCAGGTGCATTTTTTGAGTGCATTTTATGATGCGCCTACGAATTGATGTAATTAGAGCCCCAGGTGAGGTGCAATGACTTTTTTTTGATTGATTATGAATTATTACAATGCTAGTGTTTTATTATACGTTCTTTTGCAACTATTGTGTTCAGTTTCTACCAATAAACCAGTGCTTCGCAATAGCAGCTCTTGAAAACCACACGAGCTTCCCCGGAAATTGCAGATCCCTCCAATCTTGCTTGTGAGTCCAAGTGAAAGTGGTATAGGACCCTCTATTGTTCTCTTGCTTTTTGTCCAAAGTCTAATGCAGTGCACACTGACCCAGCAAGTACGCCAAGGCTTTTATAACTGGTGTATCTCTATTTGTTGACGATATAATGAAAGGTATAAACAAACTCGATAATATAGGTCATTGTTCCCACAAACCGGCCTCATTGCTTTTTGTAGGGCTGTTCAAATCAAATTTTGGTCCCCTTCCATCTTATCTTCAACAAACCGTTATCGACTGGAAAGTTCCCTTAGATATGGAAAAAATCGTATCTCGATCCAATCCACAAAACATGTAATAAGCACTCGGCGGAAAACTTCAGGGGTCTTGCCATCTTATCAACAATTACCCAAAACACTCTTTTACGATAAGATTGCTCCTCTAATCGACCCATGTCTTAATAAACAGCAAACAGGACGATCGAGTACCAGGGACGCATTGGCCCCGCTTAGCGGCCCGAGCATTTCAGTAGTGACCGGTCCAAATTTTATATATTTCCTATAGGCTCTTGACCGGCCCGTGCAATAGGCGTACGGCATGCAATTTCTCCTCTACGTTTTCGCTCGATTTAGGGTAAGCTCTGAGAAATATCACTCAGGAGACGAGGGCGGTCGGCGAAAGGCGAGCTCAAGGCGGGGAAGAGAGACAAGGAAGAGGAAAGGTCAAATTCGAGTCGATCTTCGTGAGCGTAGTCACAATTATTATGAAGCTATAAGTTTCTTCACAAAAAACATCTTCAATATTCAACCTCAGGCCCTTCGAGCATTTATTCAAATGGGCCATAGGCCAATCTGGCCCGACTACTACAAACCTTATGGCGTTAGACCGTGTCGATCAAGTTGGAGATCTAGGCATTGTTCTTCTAGACAATAAATTAAATGCACTACGATAACATTGCTTTCAGAGCCAAAGCTTCTTGGCTTTGTAGAGATAAGAGCCCAAGAATTCGATAACGTTAGAGCCCAAAAACTCTTTTCTGTTCGCTCGGCCGTCCACTTCTGGAATATGCGTGCCCGATCTGGAACCCTATATTTCAGGTAAAGCGGTAGGTTGAAATCAGTATAGAAGAAATTTCTCCTTTTCGGTCTGAGAATCCAACACGGCCCACGCGATTTTTGCAGCTCACCGCCCTCAACGGACAGGCTCAAGAAGCTGGAACTCATGCCACTGTCACATAGGAGGCAAGTTCTTATTTCTTGCTTTATTTTTGACGTCCTCCTAAACGATAGCAGTCGTTCATTTATTATGTGAGGCGTTTAAGGGGGGAGGGTTCGAGCCGAATCTCACGTGAGGGGAGGGTGGGTTTCTGCAATTATCACGTATTTTTTCCCCTCAAGAAAGAGTGCAAAATTGATAGAAAACTGGGTTAAATTTAGTAAAACATGTTTCTCCACTAAAGACCCCATTCCCTTAGAGGTGGGCAGGCACGGCCCGATGAAGGCCACCCAATACTCAGTTTGATTGAGGGATGAGGACTTCAGGTATCCGCCTGAGTCTAGCATAGCAGGTTGTTAATTCAAGTGCAAAAATGTTCATGGTCCCAACGAAAACTTTAAAGGCACAAACAGATTGATAACTGGAAAAACCTTTATAATACACGAACCAACATTTGCTGATACAAGGGCAGGCGGCGCGGTGAAATTAAATGTATGGGAAATTCTCTCGCAGGCGGCCGCCGTTACCGCCTCCGCGCTAATATGTTTGTGCCTTAAGGTGGCTCCAGACTTATGCCGTGAACACCCGCGAACAAGTGCGAATGTGAATGGTTTTCGCGTCTGGTTCGCACCTTGCTTTCAGGTCCGACTGTATACGGCGTGAACTCGTGCCGTAAGCTTACGGCTTGAGACTGAATAGAAGTTATGTGGTGGTAGCACGTAAGTTGTTTCAGTCGACCTCTTTATACAAAAATTCCAGTATGTATTACAAAAAAAATTTAAGGTTATTTAGGGTATTAGTCTAATTTTTTTAGTCTATTGATACCTACAACTTACATGCTACCACCCCAGATCTTCAGGCACAAACTGACGACAAATGCCCACACATACAAAGATTTTTTTCAGTTTTCTGGGACTGCAGGCCCCATACCAGAAAGTAGCATAGTAGCCCCTTAATTGTTTAGCCGCCACCGGCCAGCCAAACGCGTGACTCGACGAATGCTGCGGCGTACGAACCAAGTAAAGCCCTGACCTAATATTCCGTACCGTACCGTAACCGTAAGTACCGTAACCTACGAACATAAGTGTGCATATGGCGCCGACCTAAATTGACTTAATAAACTTGCCGAATGTTCGTTAAATTCTCGAATGGTCCGTAATGGTGCCGTAAGAATGGCACGAAACCTTAGCATCCGTTAGCTATTTAAAAAACTTGTTCACATTTTAACAATTTTTTTAAAAATTGGAGCAGTAAATGACTTGAAATATTATAATTATTACCCTACACAACAATCTTTCAAATTTCCATTTCCTTTTTTTCTAGAAGTAATCATAATAAGTAGGTTAGTGTTGTAAAATACGGTAATATCCGTGGATGTTTCTCATTTTATTTATTGCGCGATTTTTATTCCTTCTTTTCCTCTGATCACTTCTAATCTGTTTGTAATGCTTCCACAGCTTAAATAATGCAAATAAATCTCTTAAATCTTTGTTTATGCTATCCATTTTACTTTACGTTTTCATTTAGGGCATCTGTCAAATGCCGTAACTTGTTACGGTACGGTACGGAATATTAGGTCCAGGCTTAAGACTGACCCGCGAAAAGGCAATTAGAATATAGAACTGCAGGAAGAGCCCACGCCGGATTTTACCGAAATTCTTGTTAATTGTGAGGGCTCACGTTTTCGTAGTTGTGTGTCCACTACAAGCGGAAAAATGAGTTATCAGTTATCTATAATTAATGCTTGTGGCTACGCCCGTAAATATGTAGTTTTAGGGTTTAATACTAGAGATTTTTTAAAATCTGAAAAATCTCACGTTATTTGGGAGGGGAGGGGAAGGGGGTCGAGCCAAATCTCACGACAACTAACCAAGGACGACCCCATACCGTGACAAAATATGCAATGAACGAGCCCGTCAACAAATACTGCCTATGATTCTCGCCCAACAAAAAAAAATCCTTTAAACAAAAAACTAGCTTGTTCCCTTGTTCATCGATAGTCTTAAGTATAATAATCCAAAGGACGATTGTAAATAACGAAAATGATTAAGTTCATATAAAGCACATTCAACAATTATTTTGTGCAGATTCTTCTTTCTCCGTCGTATGCCCGTGTGAGCTCAGTTCTCGGCGATTTAAATCTTTTGGTCAAGTTTAGCCAGCTTGAGTCCGTATGTGCTCCCAAGTGGCCAGTGTTCGCCCGTTGTAAGGCCATCTTTTATTTTATTCGGGTTATTGAAAAATTTGTGCATAATAATATCGGCAATCTACCGAAAAAAATGTCTAAAAAGTTAAGGGCACATAAAAATATCTCGCACGGGGCGCCAAAATACCTAAAGCCGGCCCTGGGTGAAGGCGTAATTTATGTTACTTTTATATTAATTATTTGTACATAATAGTATAACGAATTAAGTCATAGCAAGTGTGCTTTAATGTAATTTTGATCAATACTACTAAGAACTTTGCAATCGATATCTTCGTTGGCAATTAACGTATATGCATTGACGTCATTTGTTGGCAATAAACAAACACTTAAGCAGTTCAGTAAACCGGCTTACTTTTCTGTGCCAATGAAATCACTGCCAAAGCCTTAATAAATTAAATTAGTAGCGAGTTTGAAGGAATCAAAGAAGAAGTCAAAAACAAAAATAACACATCGATTTACAGCTGACTCACGCCTATATGCAGGTATATTTGTCAAGATAACGTCGAAGGACGCCTTATCGCAGCTACCAGAAATCCTTTCAAAAATAAATGGAAAACCCCTGCTGAAAAAATATACAATTTATTAATGATTGAAGTTTAGAGTGCGTAACAATTTCAAGAACAAATCCTTAAACAATGTTTAAAGCAAACATTACACTTAATTAAATCATCGCTGGAAAAACTTAATTAAACCAAAAATTCACTTTATACAATATTATTTTATGTTCTATTCGAGGTAATACTAATAGTCCTCCAGTATATGGCGTACTTTGAATACAGAGCAGAACAGATTCACGCATTGGCGGGTGACGATGTAATCCTGGAAAGTCTTAGAAAGTATTGATTTCATTCAAGCCGCAAAATAATGGGTCTACTGCTATAATTCCAGCTTATGTAAAAGACAGGATCTATGCATATGACGCACTCGACAAATCACCTTTTACGGGACTTTTATCCCTCACCTCAAAGGAGGATCAAATTTTCTATTTCCAATCTTCCAGCAGTTGGATTTTTTCTTCTGTTTTCATGGTTGTTGCTGTAAAGGCTCTAATCCTTCGTTAAACAGTGCAGTAAAACGAATCCTGATGCTCACGTGGAGAGGGGTGAATATATAAAATCTGCAGGAAAACTGAAGACTCCATTAAAACTATCGCAAATGCATGTCATTTCGAACGACCAGAAAAATGAGAAAAAAATATGTCCTTATTCTCCTTCTATTCATTTGAAATGGCGCATGCGTGCGGGTAAAGGATTATCGATTCCTTATTTCAACGCTGTATGCCCTGTTAAGGTTCTGTGTGTCCTCTGCTGCGAGGTTCCCGGCATAATTTATGTATGTATGCATTCCTTAACTCGTTGGAGAAGTGACACACTTCCAAATTTGGTGTTTTTGAAGCCTGGTTAAGGGGCCCCTCTTAGTCCTTTATGAATGTGATGGAATTTCATCTGTGATAGCGAAGAATTCCGAAAATGAATGAAAAATTGGGATAAATGGTTATGATTTGAATCCTATCTCGATTTTAGAATTCTTTCGTACTTCGGGTGGTGGTCCTTGAGGGATAATTTGTTATTTGCCTGAGTGATTGTTTTTGTTATGCGCTGGTATTAACAAGTACATCTGAATGAATATTTCTGTTTTTTTGGTAGGGTTTCCAACTGCTCCTCTCCGCGAAATTGTTGAGGGAATAGCCTTTCACGGAATTAGCAATTTCAAATGAAAGCAAAGCTGTGGTGGAAATTTAAAACTTTCTCAGTGGTTTACATGAATAGCGAGAGAATTACAAAAGCAGAAAATTTATCGACTTTACAATAAATCGTGTTAAAGAATACTTGCTTTTTACCAATCTGTATAGTAGTTGACGCAAAGCATAGCATTGAACAAACTTTACAGAAGAAAATCTATATTGACGTTGTACGATAAACTCTTGGACACAGTAAATATTTAAATGAGTTTTTAAACCCACGTAGCGGACGTGGTGGCGTGTGAGCTCATTCAGAAAATGACTAACGAATGTGCAACCGCTTGAACTCAAAAATATTTGATGGGACATTTTGTAAATGAGTTTTTAGTGCCCTTCTATACCTTTAATCGATTTAATTAAATAATTGTTTGGGGTGTCTAATGAAAGAATTGGCCTCAGCGATCTTTGATTGTGCCGATACACCAACGAGATAAATCTTGAGCTACGCCAACTACTAATACGAACTAAGATCTACACCTATGCTACCGAATCCTACCTCTACCTTCTCGAAGATGTTGATATTACATCCGTACCAGCCAACTCTTTCCCCACCAGAAAACCACTAAAATAATTTCCTCTTCGCCAAAAGTCACTAGATATTCCACTAAAAATAAAGTTCCTCAAACCTAGTGTTTAAAAGGCGACTCGACTAAACATCAATATTTTAATAAATATTGTTTTTCAATTTCAACCAAGTATCATTATACCCTGGCTTCATCGGCCGACCTGTGCAGGTTCGAGCAAATTGGTGAACTAAACTTTAAAATAACCTCAGATCGCGTACAATTTCCACAATTTGAACTGAGGATAAAACATACTTCAGTTCTCTCAACTCGACTAGAACTGAAGTTTTTCACTCAAAAGAGAAAATTCAACTGGAATAATGGAACGCCATTCCGGTGAGCTTTTGCATATCTAACTTTTTGTGAAAAAGCAACAACCATTTCAACAACATCAACATCTGAACATGAACTGGACTTTAGCCGGTGAAGTCACTTATTGGATTGAACTGAACATTATTGAACTGACGTAGGTAAAGGCGGGGGCATTATCCGGCACTCTAATAGGGCTATGAATATTGTCCTGCAATCACCCACATTTGAAGATGAATTTGACGCCACTGCTCATCAACTTTGGTAATGGACTCTTGGTTTTTATATAAGTGTTGTCTTTTTGGTTTAGTGCATGGCCAAGACTTATTTTGTATACATACTTGTATACTTTCTTATACCAGCAAAAAAAAACCACAAGCTACTAGATACGATTTTTTAAAACCATTAAGTTGGCAACACTGATCCGTACCAAGGCTGATGCTCCTGCATTCCCCTTGCCCAACCCTTATCTTACAATCTGGGGGGTTTATATCCGTGATGTTGTGAGCGGCTTTGGTGGCTCGATGTAGGTTTTGAGTACCTCTCTTAGCTATTATTCTGATGATGATGTTGGTGATGAGAATGAAGATTTTGTGGTTGCCCCTATAACAGAACCAAAACTAGTAGGGATGTGGGTTCGACCCGTTCGGTCCACACGATCAACTTCGCAGTATGATGGATGTTGAATATTATGATTGGATATTTTAATAATAAATGAGCAATAGGCAATATAGAATATATGTATAATACCGAGAATTTTTCACAATTGTTTATCAATATTTTCGCTAAAATGTCAAACTAAATGTGCGCACTTACAAGATTAGGATGACGAAAATGTATATAAAATTGATGTGTTAATGTTTTTCGGCACCTCAATGAAGTCGATATAGTTTTTAGTTCGGGCCATATCGTGCAGGTACAAAAATCACTTACGCCGCTTAAACAAAAAAACGACTCGACCGAATTTTATGAAAATCTTTTCAGATCATATTTTGGTTAATACTCTTCGAACAGCACGTCAATTAAGTCGATATCTTTTATAGTTCGCCGGATATCGTGCAGGTACAAAAATCACTTAAATCATTTAAACCAAAAAACCGCTGGACCGAATATTATAAAAATCTTTTCAGATTATATTGTCGCTAATACGCTTCGAACGGCACCTCAAGTAAGTCAATATCTTTTGTGGTTCGGGCCATATCGTGCAGGTACAAAAATCACTTAAACAAAAAATCGCTTAAACAAAAAAACGGCTCGACCGAATTTTATGCAAATCTTTTCAGATCATATTTTGGTTAATACTCTTCGAACGGCACGTCAATTAAGTCGATATCTTTTATAGTTCGCGGGATATAGTGCAGGTACAAAAATCACTTAAGTCATTTAAATTAAAAAACCGCTGGACCGAATATTATAAAAATCTTTTCAGATTATATTGTCGCTAATACGCTTCGAACGGCACCTCAAGTAAGTCAATATCTGTCGTGGTTCGGGCGATATCGTGCAGGTACAAAAATCACTTACGTCGCTTAAACAAAAAAACGGCTGGACCGAATTTCATGAAAATCTTTTCAGATCATATTTCGGTTGATACGCTTCGAACGACACCTCAACGAAGTCGATGTCAGTTTTGGTTGGCGCGATTTCGTGCAGGAAAAAATGACCACATCCGTACGCACATACACACACACACACACACACATACTTCCTCCCAATTTTTTGCTTAAAATGCTCCTGGGACCTTGAAAGATGAAAATACGTTGAAATTTTCGATTTCGATTTTCGGACCGATTACAATAACTTCCTATACTGGGAAGTTAATAAAGTCCCCCGACCACTATTAAACAAATATAAACTACTTGAAAATGATTGCACGAAAATTGATAAAACGAATGGGGTGCACTATCAAAACAATGTGTTGAATATTGGTAATTAACTGAAGGCTTATCTGAACTAATTTTTATGAAAACCCGCAGGGTTGCTCAAAAGAAGGCTTGAACAATTATCAAACAATTGTAAATGACACATGCCGCCCCATACATATGATTGATGACATGATGACATGGCATGAGAAAATGAAATCACTCATTCTCAAGTAACAGAATATGGCCTCAAAGCATTGGGGCCTCGGTAGTCTAGAGGTAAGGCGCCTGACTGCTACCCCCAGAGGTCCCGGGTTCGAATCCCAGCGGCGCCACGGTCCTTCGCCTTTCCCACCTAACTTTCCTTCTTTCTTCTTCCCTCTTTAAATTCCTGATTCCCCTGTCATAGCCTTCCCTGGTCCTTCCCCGCTCCACCAAGCGCATGCCATCGGTTGGTTGATGAGATTCAACTCGTTTCAGGAGGCATAACACTCCAGCGAGTTGTTCTCGATGCCCCGATGTCAGAGTCGCGAAATGGTTGTGAGTAGGCGGAATAAAATATCGCGGCTAAGTTGTGACAGTTACTTCCTTCTCTTCTCTCTATCATCCGGCTAGAGCTGCTGTTCGCCATTCACTCTATACGAAAAATATAGATTGTCGACAGTACAAAGGGACTTTCCCTAAGCCTCTAGTCTGTCACATAAAAAAAAACTCCATAACATTATTTTATAAAATGTCCATGGTCCCACAGAAGACACGACGTATTTAATAGCTTCCAAGGGTGGCGTTTTCATAGCTGCGAATGGTGCACTTGCATCGTTCGTAATTGGACCGGGCACAATTTCAGAAATTAAAATTTAAAAAAAAATTTAAAACTTTGAAAGAAAAAGTTGAATAAGAGTTCCCGTGACTTCATTTTCATCTATTAAACGAATTCAGTTTTATTACCACGATTTATTTTTCCGGGTTATTTTCTCGATATAATTCCGTGGGCTCAAGAAATTACACAAATTTATCCAATTTCGGTCCTTGTAATCATAGCCGGCGGATATTGTGGGTATGGTGGGTAGCAGTACCCACCCGGAAACTTCTGGGTGGGTACAATACCAACCCGGAATTTGAGAATAAATGAGGGTGTCACATGAAGAATGCTTCTGGCTCCGGCCCATATTCGCCGAATCTCACACAATAAAAGAAAACATGCTTTGCACTATCCTGGATACCTAGTCATACCAGTCACAGCACTGAGCTATCGTGGCCGAGACGATGGAGGTATTTTCTATATCTTCCATTTCCACTCAAGACCTGCGTGAGGTCGTCACTCACTTACCTAAAGCGGCACCGACAGCAGCGTATCCGTATCCCAAAAAAGGTGAAGCCAGTGACCCTTTAAACTACCGCCCAACAGTAATAACTTCTTTTCTCTCCAGAGTTACGGAGACAATAATCAATAGAAGGTTGATGAAATATCTTGAATCTTACCAAATTAATCACGACAGGCAGTACGGCTTTAGACCAAAAAGGCCTACTGGCGACGTTCTTGTGTGTCTGACTGAACACATCAACCAAAGCATTCAAAGCTTCGATGAGTCTGGTCTGGCTGCTCTGGATATCTCCAGGGCGTTCGACAGAGTAATGCATCCCGCTCTGCTGTCGAAACTCCAAACTATTGGTATTGACTCAGTTCTAAGGAACTGGATTGAGAGCTTTCTTTCTGGCCGTTCGATCAAGGTAGTATTGGATGGCGTTGAATCCAAACCTCATTCTATTTCGGCCGGCGTTCTCCAAGGGGCGATTCTCTCACCTACTCTCTTTCTTATATTCATTAATGATTTGCTCTCAATCCCCTCCAATCCACTTCATAGTTTTGCCGATGACGGTACTTTTCGTTACTCATACCCCTCCGACTACACAGTACAAACAAGTGCCAGACCTTGTCTCTTTGAACGCGAACTCATGTCCAACTCTCTTAACGTGGATATTCAACTCATTCTTGATTGGGCCGCAAGAATTGTGTCAAGCGTATCAATGGCTCGGCTTCCTTAAGAGATGTAAGTTTCTCCTTCATCCAGCTGCCTTGGCTACAATCTATAAGTCCTACATTCGGTCACGCCTTGAATACAACTTGTATATCTGGGCGGGCACCCCTAAAACCACCTTGGATTGGCTATAAAAGGTGCAAAACTGCGTCATCAAACTCATTGGCGTTAGCACCCTTCGCATTGATCCTTTAAGCCACCGTAGGAATGTATCAGCGCTCAGCAAGTTTTACCGCTATTTTCATAGCGACTGCTCCTCTGAAATCAAAAACCTCCTGCCTTCACGACCATTTTTCTCCCGCAACACAAGAACTCGACTCACCCCTTCACCCTGCAGCCCTTCACGCACATTACGGTTTAGCAGTTCGTTTATAAATAGAAAAACTCGATTGTGGTACTCTCTTCCGCAGTCGGTGCTTCCGAGCTCACATAACATCTCAGAGTTCAAACGCAAGGTTTATCGATATCTACTCATGCACCCTCCACACCCCTAACCTATCCTATTTCATCTTTCCTTCAGATCAAGCTTACTACTATACATTGCACCAAGACTTGTAAGACATGACGGACTAGTAGTACAAAGGGTGACTCCTAAGCTTCATCTTACCACAAAAAAAAACACTCTCATATTCCATCGATCTACGTTTGGGTTAAGTTTGAAGGTCCACCGACTTTTAACAGACTTGTCTCACTTGCCTTGCTATTGCGTTACAGAGTCGCAGTGCGTCATCTGCCGTCGTACTAACTTCATCTGCCCTCTAACATATTCTGGATCATAGAGACGCGTGCCTTCTCTCGCCAGTATCTCTATAGGTATAATTTCCGCTATCATGCACGTCGCATTGTTTGAATATGGTCCTCAATGTACACATCGCGAGAAGGAGGCTTAATCTGGAGACAGATATATGCGTACCTTGGTGCGTGGGGTGGTTCATATAATAGAAGTGCGTATATTTAAATGCAAACTGACATATAGTTACGTAAGCAGAACGCACACAACGCAACAATTGGTTTACTTCCAACTTGTCCTCATTGCCGCTCTCATCTTAGTCTAAGCCCAAAAACAAGAACACACAACAGGCACAAGCACTCGTCGCTTAGATTTTTTTGTTATTTCAAAAAGACTAGACGGAACCCAAGCAGACAACTGTCTGTCAGCGAAAATTCGGCGCATACACCGCACGCACTGTACACATACACGTATCTGTTTGCAGCTTTAGTCTGTATGCGGCCCCTCATTTTTTGCTGTTAGCCCTCTTTCTTGCTGTTGCCTGCTCACACTGGCACTGCGTAAAGCTAGACTAAGATAACCACCATCGCCAACAGGAGACGACGGATTGGGTTGGGTCCCACGTTATGCAGCATTCGCGGAAATGCTGAACAAATTGCGGAAGCTTTATCTGTCATGCCCTCCAATTATTTTTTCAAAATAAGCCTGTGTAACAACGGTTTCGGGCGAGGGGGTGAGTTTGTCTGACATACACGTATCTGTTTGCAGGCACTGCTTGTAATTTCTCATGCAAGCAAAACCGGGGAAACTTTTCTTTTCCTCGGACAAGAACTTACTCGAGTTCTGAAACTGTTTCGTTGCTTACAGTTGTAGATTTTTTTTAAACTCTAAAGGACCCCATACACGGTCAAATTGGATGTACATCGAAGAGTGGATGTACAACCAAAACTATCGATTGTGGGCCTGTTGGCCGATCAAAACTCATTGCGCTTATGGGTTTGATGAAAATCTGGATGTACATCAAATTTGACCGTGTATGGGGGCCTTAAGTAACACGAGCAAAGCTGGTGTCGTGCGGGCGGAAATTGAAATCAATAAATTATTTATGAAAATCTTGTAGTAAAGCATCAAATGACGAACTTATTTTCATCACGTCGTAATCGTTTTGGTTTGACATGATAAGTGACAGTTGCTTTTGACAATTCAAATTCATTACAGAATCGCCGGTACTCAAGACTTCGGGAACTAATTTGCAAGAGGGGAAGCGAAATTTCTCCTCTTTTTTCCATCCCGTAGAAGTAAGAAAACGCCATCCATCTCCAGTTACGCATAAAATTTCCACCATGTTTTCAAAGCTTTAAGTTCTCAACAATAGATTGCTTTTCCTTTCTCGCAAGTACTTGCGAGTAGAATCAATTTCTTTTATTTTAGTGGTTAAACCCCTAAACTATGCATTTTCAAAAATAATCCCAGATTATCTTCTTTGAGGGAAACCTACAACAGTAAAGAATTCTTAGAAGCATTTTGAACATAATCAAAATTTTTAACCATTCTCCTGGCACGCCAGTTTCTTTGATCATTTTAATTACAATATGAGGAAATCTCTAAAATCCCTTTGTTAGCTTATTTTTGATTAAATATGATTATCCCATAAATCGTTCCAAATCGCTTCTCTGATTAAAATAAAACTTTAACTAAGGCCGTTGTGAAATATTTATCCTTCTTATTATAAAATTGCTTTTGCTGATCAAGGTGTAGACAGCTGGTGTACATTTTTTGAATTAGTTGCTGCGTTGAATTATTCAAATTTAAACAGCTTGCAGGGCTGGGCTGTATCAGAACCTCAAATATGCAGCATGCTGCAAATTGAAGGCATGAGATGAACATGCAGCACGTTGCTCTGGTGCTGATTTGCTTGTCATTTTACCAGCCTCAGCCCATAGAAATACTTGTGATTGCTGCGCTGCATGAGGTTCTGAATCAGACTTTAGTATAGAAGCAGCGAAGGAGATTTCTTGAGTGATATCGAATGACTGTTCTATTTTTTAAGGACTTGATTTTTTTTTAAAAAGGAATATTTTAAATAAAACTGACAATTGACCTAAATACATATAACATTCGTTAAAATAAGGATTAACGCGTTTTTCTTTTCTTTGAAGTACTCAAGGCGTACAAAGTGTTTCGGATGCTTCTATTTTGGTGTACAAAGGTTTGCCATTCGGATTTTGTCGTGGCATATCGATTTTTCTGATATATTTCTCTAGGAGACGTTTTTATAAAAGCATTTTTTAGTGCTACACATTTGTAGTAATGGTTTCAGGTATAGTACATAGTACCTATATTGTTGTATTCGTAAGGCAACGCACTATGCTTGACTGAATACTTCAGATAGCTAGTTAACCAAGCAAAGCTTTTTATTCAAGTATTCCCATCACACGCTCGTCTCTGATTCTTTCGTGTAGTTTAAAGACCGCGATTGGATTTCAATAATCTTTCTTTCATATTTAGTAATCTTATTTGGAAAGTCTTAAAATTAAAAACAAACGAAAAATTTAGAAAGGATAAAACTACCATATTACCCCAACAACCTTGATTTTGGGGTCAGAAATTTGGAAAACTTAATTTGGTATATATGCTTATCAGGGGCGGGCGTACGCAATTTTTTCTCAAAATCTGAAAAATCATTGCACAATGACAAAAACGACTATGAGGCCTATGACATGTAGGACTATGTGGCTTATATATTCAGGGGTGATTCCTGGATATATTTGAAAAAAAATTGTTCCCAAAAGGGGGGGTTATCTCCACTATCCACTCTGATACGGGGTATTTACGGCAAAAAGAAACTTGGGTGATAGACCGGGCGCTGGAGGTAGTTGTTTTTGGGGCCTCAGTAGCCTAGGGAGTAAGGCCTTTGGCTACCATCACAGAAATCCTGGGTTCGAATCTCGGCATCGCCCTGGTCCTTCGCCTTTTCCTCTTTTCCACCTAAATAACTTTTCCTTCTTCCTTCCCCCTCTTTACATTCCTTATTCCTCCTGTCATAGCCTTCTTTCGTCCTTCCCGGCTCCACCAAAGCGTAGATCATCGGTTGGTTGATACGAAGGCATAAAGGAGAAGGCATAACGCCCCAGCGAGTGGTTTATCGCAACTCTACTGTTTCCGTGGCCGCTTTTTGATGTTGGATTTCGATAAAGCACTATAAACGACCCGACCACAATACTTGGTGGTACAACAATGAGTTGAGACGTACCAAAAACTTGAAGAATAAACTCTGGAAAACCTACCTAAAAAGGAAAGACACTGTGAGTTTCCATGCATTTCTCAATTGCTATGACCAATTTCATGCCCTCTCCGAAGCCCTCTATAAAGAGTACCTCAGAAACATGGAAGGTAAAGTGTATGATGATCCTAGGGCATTCTTTCAATTTATCAACACTAAGAAAAAAGTTGATAACTACCCTTACACCATGCAATACGAGAACTCTCTTAGCTCTAATTCATCCGAGATTTGTGACAAATTTGCATCATTCTTCCTTAAATCTTTCTCATCCCCCGTCTTCCCACCAGATGAAGACAATTTTCGACATATCAATGCAATTCAAACGGCTCAAAGCTTATCCCTGTCTATAACCAGGGAAGATATATCGAAACATATAAATGAACTTCCGCAGGATTTCTCGTCCGGCCCTGATGGAGTTCCTCCTGCTGTTCTAAAATCCTGTGCAGGGGCCCTACTGTCTCCTCTTCTATGTTTATTTCAAAAATCAATAAATAAAGGGCGCTTCCCAACCTTATGGAGGAACTCTTTTATAATACCTGTCCATAAAAAAGGCTGTAAAAACGAAATATCTAATTATAGGCCAATTGCGAAGTTATCGTCTATACCAAAACTCTTCGAATCTATTATTTATTCTGCTATCGCCCCTATCTGCAAGAGGCTTATCTCAACAAACCAACATGGTTTTCTTGCAGCCCGTTCCATTACCACTAATTTACTGGAGTTCTCTCCACACACAATTAGAGGCTTTGTCACTGGCTGCCAAACTGACTGTGTCTACACAGACTTTAGTAAGGCTTTCGACAAGCTCTCCCACTCTATTATAGTTCTTAAACTAAAGAAATTGGGCTTTCCGCATGCCCTCTTGGTATGGTTCCAGTAGTACTTAGCCAATAGAACCTACCAGGTTCTATTCCGCGGAGTCAAATCTAAGAACATCGAAGCGTCCTCTGGAGTCCCGCAAGGTAGTCATCTTGGCCCTCTCCTTTATATTTTATCAATTGACGATATTGTTACCCAGCTAAGGCACTGTAAAATCCTTATTTACGCTGATTACATCAAACTGTATCGCCACATAAGGAGTATAGAGGATTGCAAACTTCTGCAAGCAGATCTAAACACCTTCTATTCTTGGTGTTCCAACAACAACCTTGTGCTTAATATTAGTAAATGCGAGATCATGACTTTTTGTAGGAAACGTGGTGTTATAACTTATGACTATACTTACAAGGTCTCCCGTACTGAATCTGTAATCGATCTTGTGGTTAGGTTAGAAAGTAAGTTGGATTTCTCCACCCACATCAATTATATCTCCTCCAAGGGCAATTCAGTCCTGGGATTTATAAAAAGATGGTCCAAAGAGTTCAACAACCCCCTCGTCACTAAACACCTGTACGTATCTTTGGTTAGACCTTTGCTTGACTACGCTTCCCAGGTATGGTCTCCTTACTACTCCTCCCATGTTAGTAGAATCGAATCGGTTTAAAGGAAGTTCGTCCGGTTTGCACTCAGCCAGCTCCCGTGGGATGACCCACTTGCTCTTCCGCCTTATGAGAACAGACTTAAATTGCTCAACTTAAGCTCTCTCCATAAGCGCCGTGAGGTCGCTGACGTTATATTCGTTCATCGACTGATGAATGACAAGGTGGACTCTGGTTTCTTAAGAAGCCGCGCGTCATTTAGAGTGAATAACTACAACCTGAGAGGCGAACCTCTCTTGCACATTAATTCCTCTAACACCAATTATGGCATGTTCGAACCCGTTAATCGCATGCTTATAAATACTAACAACAATAGGAGTGTGTTTAGCTTGCTAACTAGTGAAGTTGTCCTTAAAAGGACCCTTCTCAATGTGGCGTGACTCTCTGCGTGCCTCACTCCCCTTTTTAGTTTTGCATACTTCTCTGTTTGATGTTTTTGATCTTTTATGTTTAGTCTTCTTAATGTGACGTGAGTCCTTGGTGTACCCACTCCCTCTTTGTTGTAGCACGCTTCCTTGTTAGAGTGTTTTAGTACTTATATTTATTTCTATATGTTTGCATGTCTCAGCCGAGCCCACGTGGTCGTTGTAAATGTTTCTCAGCCCAGCTGAGAAGTGCCCCTTCTGCATAAGAAGGGAAACTCTATTATAAAGTAAGACGAAAATGTGAAATAACATTTTTCGATATAACTCTTAGTTTCCGAGATATTGTCACTGAAGTTAATGTTTTAAGGTACATATTTTCCAAAAGTTTTTCGTTATAGCAAAGCTACGATTTACGTGACGCCGTTATTTTAAATATGAATTTCGATAAAACACCCCAAAATAAGAATAAAATGTAAAATATGTTTTTTCGATATGTCCCTTTGTTTTTGAGATGTCGATACTGGAAGTTTTAAGTATTGAACTAGTTTTAAGTTTTTTAACTTCGCAGTATTGGGAAGTTATTGTAATCGGTCCGAAAACCGAAATCGAAATTTTCAACGTATTCTCATTTTACAAAGTACCAATAGCATTCCAAGCAAAAATTTGGGAGGAAGTATGTGTGTGTGTGCGTACGTATATGGTCATGTTTTCCTGCACGATATCGCGCGAACCAAAAAAGATACCGACTTCGTTGAGGTGTCATTCGAAGCGTATTAACGGAAATATGATCTGAAAAGATTTTTATAAAATTTGGTCGAGCCGTTTTTTGGTTGAAATGACATAAGTGATTTTTGTACCTGCACGATATCGCTCAAACCACAAAAGATATCGACTTACTTGAGGTGCCGTTCGAAGCGTATTCACGACAATATAATCTGAAAAGATTTTAATAATATTCGGTCGAGACGATTTTTGGTTTAAATAACATAAGTGATTTTGGTACCTGCACTATATCTCGTGAGCTATAAAAGCTATCGACTTAGTTGAGGTGCCCTTCGAAGAGTATTAACGAAAATATGATGTGAAAAGATTTTCATAAAATTCGGTCGAACCGATTTTTGTTTAAACGACGTTCGTGAATTTTATACCTGCACGATACCGCGCTAACCAAAAACTATATCGACTTCTTTAAGGTGCCGAAAGAAGAATATTACTATAAATATTACATTCTGTCAGGCCTTTTTTTGTATAAATGGAACTTTGGATAATTGTCAGAAAGACCTTAAATTGATAAGTTTTGTTTATATCTAATAAACTCGATTGAATGAGACCCGTTCTAAACGAAGTGATGTTTTTTGGATTCTGCACAGCGTTAGCTTTGCAAAAAAAGCATCACTTGTCAAAATTCGACACTCTTTAAAAATCGTGCAAAAATTTCGTTACCCTTTGGAAACATCACGAATTTTTCAAATCGTTTCAGTAGTTACCGAAAAATTTGTTCTTTTTGGTCAAGTCTGACAAGTGCTATCTCTGGAAAGCTTTGGAGTTTCCAAATGAAATCATTATCTTCCCCGTTTGTCAGTGGCGCTTCAACAAGCTCAATACGAATTTAAACACCCGCTTTAGTGTAGCGAACGAAGTACGAAGGAAATTTTTGTCTGCTAACGTTCGGGAAAAACAAATTTTTTAGCAAAATCTTTTAGCTTAATCACTATTGTAGTTATTTGAACTAGCTTCTCTCAGGATTACTTTGTCACCAGTTCTGATACTAGTCAATTTCCCACTAGTGCTAAACGTATTACTATTTTCTAAGAATACAGTTTATTCCGTCTAAGTTCATCATACTGGGAAGTTGATCGTGTGGACCGAAGATGTCAAACCCAAATCCCAACTAGTTATTATTTATTGCTAGACCATGTACACAAGATAGAATCTTAAAACTAGTACGTTTATTAATACATAGGTAGGATAAGATGATTATGAAAGAGCAATAGACAAAAAATACATAATTAATAATAGTGCAGGCGCTGGAGGTAGTTGAGTATGGAAAATGTGAGGACCGCATTCAGTTGAGAATAGCTCAAAGAGAAATAATACGGGTGTTGCTGGTCCATTTTTGGGTAAAATTTTTGTACCCCCTCTTTTTTACTGTTTCCGTGGCCCGCTTTTTTGTGATGGATTTTGATAAAGCACCACCGTTATTTTAAATGTGAATTACGACAAAACACCCCAAAAGAAAAAGAAAATGTAAAATATGTTTTTTTCGATATGTCCCTTCGTTTTTGAGATATCGATACTGGAAGTTTTCGCGGGGACAGTTTTCAGTTTGTGCGACATGATGATAAAAGCAAATAAATAAAACAAAAATCACAAGGATAAAACACGGAAAAAACAAAAATAAAATAACGGGGCGATCGAAACTAGTTAGTGGCTGTGTTTAAAAATTATTAACAAGTCGTGCTCGTAAAAAATCGGCTATGACACAGAGCGCGCAAATAACTTAGTACAAGCCATTATTGACCTAAAGATGTGATCTATCGGTGATTCATACGAAAATTGTTTCATCAATGAAACAAATGAATGTGTCCCTTGGATGATGGTGCACATTTATACGCTAATAACAAGAGTAGTACGACATTTAGTTGAGATTTCAGTACGATTTACCGTCGTGTAAGGGACAAATGTACTGCACAAGTCCTACTCAACTCTAACCTTAGGGAATGTGTCAACCAAGTATGTACATATTTTACGGAGTTATTGTACCTAGAGGTAGCTTCTAAAATGAGTTTTTAAGATTTTAAAGCGATTTTAAAAATTCAACAATTCAGATGCAGACCTATTTTGATTCATTGAAAAGAAAGACAGTAGTTTTTAGGATTATATATAAAGGTAAATTTCCTAGTTCAATTGGTGTTTTTTTTTTCAAAACTAAAGTAATCTATAAATCATAAAGCTCTTGGGGGTGTCCCTTATCCCCCCTGTATCTGTCACTGAATTTAAATGCTCTTTTTTGCTTATAATCTTACTCACTTGTGTTAAAATATGACCTGAAAGAACTCTTATAATTAACATCAATACTCACTCTGAATTAGGGCACACACGACTAATTAGTCTTTAGGCTATCCCTCCTAAGTCCTTTTCGTATAAAAACATCAAAGACAGGGACCTTCACAGACCTATAGATGTGGTTTACAGCATAACGCTCATAATTCCAGGTGAACTTTTTACTTTTGGTTCAGATCTTATCCACAAATTTCATATACACCTTTTGCGGAAGCCTATTGCGCGAATTACTATACCAGGAACCCCAACATCCTGCCAAACGAAAGCAAACACCCCAAAAGATATGTTTAAATTAATTTTTATTTTCGGGTATGTTCAAAGCCGCGTTACAACAAGACACCTGAAAGTCTCATGCTCAATCTGAAATGCTTTTCAAAAAAAGCGAGTTATTAAATTACGTAAAGGTTTAAAGTGTAGGTACTTGGGCAGTAAGTGTAAAAGGTTTCCGGCTTTATTGGTTAAAGGTAATGAAATCATTTTGCTTTTTGTAATTTCTTCTAGTCAATTTCTTTTGAAAATTATTTGTAGTCTTTAAAAGAGGAGAGACATTTGTTTGTTACTTCTTTTGCGGCAGTAAAATAACGAATTTTAAATAAGGCGAGGTGAGGTGGTAAAATATAATTATGCATCGGGGAGGCATAGGTTTCTTGCTCTCTTAGCCGGGCCGTATACCAAAGCGTCATTATGCAGCTTTTCGTCAGTTTTGTATGGAGATAAATGTAGCAAAGCGGCATGTGATGATTTCTTTCATATAAAAAAAGTGCGAAATGTCGCTAATAAGCATGTGAAGCTTTGGTATACGGTCCGGCTTACTCTGAGGAAGTTTAATGCATATTAGAATCAAACACGTAAAAAACTCTTGTTATTTATTTTCTTCCTCTCTTTAATTTTCCTCATTTTTTGTTATTTTGGCATTAAAATGGCACCTCGCTCCATTTGAAACTACGCCTTCGTCTGGTCCCAAGCCTAAGGTGTGAAAAGAAGAAGGTGTTCAATCTGCCGAATTGACCAGAGAAACTACCCAAGAAACCGCATGGATTCACGAACTAACTATTCACGAAACAGTGCTACTACATCCGGGGCAGCCGATGCGCCAGCACCTGGGACCAGCGATGCTGGCGAGAAGCGGGTTAGTGGCTGTACACCCAAATTAGTCACATCGAAAATGGAATTTAAATTCGCCGCGTGGAATGTACGAACAGGACATCACGTCGATCAAAAGGAAATCAAAGCAATGGAATTGTTGAAATGCAAAATATCAGTTGCTGCGCTATCGGAACTACGGCTTACCGGATCCGGGACATTGACGATCGTCCCGCTAACAATCGACGAAACGGTGAACCTTTACTATTCCGGTGGTGAGAGAAGAGAGGCCGGCGTTGGCTTTATGGTCGATCGACGGGCTGCCGGCAGCGTTATCGCATTGCAACCAATATCCGAGCGTTTGGCGGTGATAACCATCAGTGGAACGATCAAGGCCCACATCGTATCCGTTTAAGCGCCAACCGAAACCAGCAAACAAGGACGAATTTTACGATCAACTTCAACAGACGCTGGTTATGATACCTCGAACCGAATTAACGATACTCGCGGGGGACTTCAATGCACATTCAGGAGCAGATCGAACCGGCTGGGAAGGAACCATGGGCAAATTCGGACACGGAGTAATTAACGACAACGGCTTACGCCTGCTTTCATTCGCATCGTCAAACAACTTAATCGTTGGCAACAGCATTTTCCGTCATCCACTCAAACACCAACTCAACTGGTGAAATCCATCCGGCAACGATTCGGCGATGTTAGACTTCCGATCGACGCTTAAAGACGTACGTGCAATGCGTGGGCACGATTGCGGATCGGACCATTATCTTGTTCGAGCGAAATTGGAGATGCGATTACAAAGAGCAAAGAAAACGGCACCTCCACCAGCCAAGAAGAATTGGCTGTGCCTATGGCAATAAAATCGCAGAAAAATGGAAAAGCGCCAGGAATAGATCAAGTTACCGCTGTGATGATCAAAGTCAGAGGTGATGTCTTATCACTACGACTCCATGTCCTCATAACACACATATTGCATTCGGATCAGGTCCCTTCGGCGTGGAAGAAAGCGATCGTTGTCTCAATTTTGAAGAAAGGCGACAGTCGGGAATGCAAGAATTATCGCGGTATTAGCCTTCTTTTGATCGTCGGCAAAGTATTTACGAAATTCATAGAAACGATGCTACAGGAACATCGAGAGCAAACGAGCCGGAAAGAACAAGCGCGATTTAGACCACATCGAGGATGCATTGATCAAATATTCGCACTCCATCAGCTAATGGAAGAAACAATTCGTTGCGGCAAACGAACTGTCGTCGTTTTCACCGATTTCAAATTCGCTTTCGATTGCATCGATTGGAACAGCTTTTGGAGAGTCTTGCAAACCGAACACGTCCCATTAAGAATCATCCAACGTCTCCAAGCGTCATACCATGGCTCAACCAGCAGTGTTCGTATTCGAAACGACTTATCCGATTAGTTCCCGATTCAAACGGGTGTCCGACAGGGAGACATCGGTTCGCCACTTCTCTTCAATGTTGTGATCGACATGATTCTGCATGAAGCATTACATGGACGACTCGGAGTTCGATACGACCGATAACCGACTTGATGTTCGCCAAAGATAGCGCCATCTTCGCCGACACGGATGCCGAAGCAACGGACATCTTATACGACATTTTCCACATCGCCCAATCATACGGGTTAAAAATCAACGCAGAAAAGACCAAAGTGCTCACCTCGATGGTGCCCAAATCGAACAGGTTTCGAAGTTCAAATATTTGAGATTATTGGTTGAGGAAACGAAAGTGGTATCGACGGCCGACGTTCACACCCGCATCGGCCAGGCAACAGCAACCTTCGCTTCGCTTAAGTGGTGCATATGGAAACGAACAAATATTTCCATCAAAACAAAAGTACGCCTTTACCAAAAGTTGATCGTTCCGATTCTTCTTTATGGATCTGAAACGTAGACACTGTTCAAACCGGACGTTAAGAAACTCGAAGTCTTCCAAATGCGATGCTTGAGGCAAATCCTCGGTGTCTCACTACGCGATCACCTTCAAAACGAAACAGTCAGACAAAGATGCGATCTAGATGCGAAACCGAAAAAATTAAAAGACCATGGAGACGATAATCAAGAAAAAACTAATGGGATATCTAGAATCCAACCTACTCATAAACGATAGGCAGTATGGCTTCCGACAAAAAAGATCCACTGGCGATCTTTTAGTTTGTCTTACAGAACACCTCAGCCGAACTCGACATGGATCTGGTAAGTCTAGTCTGGTTGTACTGGATATATCCAAGGCTTTCCATAGAGTTTGGCACTCAGCCCTGTTAGCTAAACTCAAAGCTACTGGAGTCGACTCACTTCTACAGAAGTAGATCGAGAGTTTCTTTTCCGGCCGTTCAATCAAGGTAGTATTGGATGGCGTCAAATCCGCATCCCACCTTAACTCTGCAGATTCGGTCCTCCAGGTGTCAATTTTATCACCTGCCCTATTTCTTATTTTTATAAATGACCTACCTTCAATCCCCTCTAATCCCCTTCTCAGCTTCGCTGACGACGGTACCCTGCGTTACTCTTACGGTTTCGATACAAAGCAGACATTTTAGGCGTGACATTATCCAAAGACTTGCGATGGAATACCCACATATTCCAAATCGCCAAACAAGCATCCCAGTGCTTGGGATTTCTTAAGAGGTGCATGTTCCTCTTCCAGGCATCGGCCCGTACTGTTAATTATAAATCCTACATTCGGCCTCTTCTCGAATACACTTGGGGCGGCGCCTCGACAACCACTCGGATGGTTAGATGAGGTGCAATAAAGAGCCCTTAAATTAATTGATGACGCCACCGTTTGCTCCACCATCGATCCATTGAGCCACCGTAGGAATGTAGAAGCACTGACAAAATTTTATGGCTACTAGCGTAGAGACTGCTGCATCAACATAAACGCTTTCCTGCCTCCACGGCAATTTTATTCCCGCAACACCAGATTAGCCCACTTGTCTCATTCCCTCCACCTGCATCCCCCGTTTCACGCATTCAACAAGTAACAATATGTGAATTCGTTTTTAAATAGAACAATTCGACTGTGGAATAATTTCTCGCAGTAAGTATTTCCAAGCTCCTACGTCGTCCAAGAGTTCAAATGCACAGTTCATCGCCACCTTCTTCAACACCCCCCCTGAACCTATTCCCCTCGTACTAAGCTTACTGCTAGACATTGAACCATGACGTGACAAATAACTTGACGGAGTAGTAGTACAAAGGGTGATTCCTGAGCTTAGCACTGCCACATAAAAAAAACTTAGTGGGCATAGGACCAAACGTTGTAAGTGAAAACTTTTATGGCCAGTCTTCATTTCCAAATCAATCTTATCAATCTTAATATTGCAGGAGAATAAGGGTTAATCAAATTTTGTTTATGAATATTCGATTTGTTTATTTTATTATTACTTGCTGTTGCCATAAAATAAGAAAAACAACAACGTAATAATACATAATATACATAATTCATAATACAGCATACATACTACATAATTCATAGTATATAGTACATAATAAATAGTACATAGTAAATAGTACATAATACGTAATTCATAGTTCATAGTACATAGAACAAAGTACATATTACAATGTACATAATACTTAGCACATAGTATATGGTACTAGTACATAATACATAGTATGTACATGGGTCATAGTGCATAATACATAATATATAGTATAGAATTTTTCAAACTCCGTGACACAAAAAATTTGAGCAGTTCTGCGCACCTCATTGCCAAATTTTATAAATAATGTTCTATCATTTCCCCTCTTTTTAGTTAAAACGGCAACAAACACTGAAAAAACTCAACAAAATAATTTGGGAAGGGATGCGCGCATGCCGAATGAATAAAGTTAATTTATCTTTCTATGTGTTGAGCAGAGCTTTTAAATACATGTAAAGCCCTTGCTCAACAAAGGCAGTTTATACAACATAATAAGCATAATTTTACTTTAATTATGCGAAATATTTCTCATTTCTAAATTTAAAATAATTTAAAAAAAATACTGAATTGAAATTGAATAAATGAACGTTTTCATTCATAAACCGACAGTTCCCCGCAGTCGCAAGCAACACAACCTCCCCGGGCAGAAGCGCGTATGCGACTGGCAGGAAACGTCAACAATCTAGTAATCAAAGTGATAAAAACACAAATTTCGTATTTTTTAGTAGAAATTACTACAAATTATTTCTATAGCATATGTGTAAAATATAATTACCTTAAAATAAAAAAATATATAAAAACGGGTGTTTTTCAGTCATAATTTGCAAATTTTTTAAATAATCATTGAAGTCCCAGAAAAATACACCTCCCTTTAGCAATACGCAGTCGCGACTGATTACATGGCAGCAAGTGATTTGATAGGAGGAGTTAACTGAAGCTTTTGTCTAAGCTTTTAAGCATTTTTAAGAGCTTAGCTGGGGAACATGCGCGGGATGTCACGAGGTTTGAAAACAACTATACATAGTAATCAATACATAGTACATAGGGCATTGTACATAATACATAGTACATAGTACATAATACAATGTACACAGCACATAATAACGTAACATAACATATGAAATATTATTATTATAATATAACATACTACAAACTACATGATACAAAGTAAAACTACCAAAGCAAATTTTTCCCACAAAAGTGCGCATGAAAAAGTGTATAATATACTACCGCAGATAAGTAAATTACAAATGCCCAGTCGAATAGGCGAAACGTGTTCCATGTTGCCGAAAGCGATTAATTTAAACAAAATATTTAAATGTAGCAGTCATGTAGCTGGCTGGAGCATGGTAACTTGTGGTCGAGCTACAGCAAATGATACCAGCGTAAAATTGTACGGTGTGTAAGAATACGCAAGGAACGCAAGCCCTCACACCCCTCGTAGCTGTCGGCTGCTGGATCTCGACCAAAAGCTGCCATGCCCCAGCCAGCTACATGGCTGCAATATTTAAATGTTTTGCTTGGATTAATCGTTTTCGGCCCTGCTCTAGCCAGCTACATGGCTACAAGTGTCCAGAAAAGGGTACGCATGCGCAACAAAAGTGCTCGTGACGCGAATTTCTTGTTTTTACCCCAGGTCAAAGGGTGTCTAAAGAAGTTATCACTTCAAAAAAAAATGTTTCCACTGTCGAAAAAGCTCGGTTAATAATTTTGTGAAGCGACAAAATTCTTCTATACGACTTATATGTAATGTATGGTACCAAATGCAATAATGTCTGTCGGTCGTAACATGGCTTAAAGGTCTCAATACACGATCAATGCATCCATCCAAATGGCACCGGGCTACGCCAATCATCGTCTGTGGAGAAACTCGGATGAACTCGAGGGTAGAGCTGTAGGATCAGCGTTGCCAACTCTTTCGCCTTGAAACCACTAGATTCGACCTTTAAAACCATCAGAAAACCACTAAAATAATATCCTCTTCGCCAAAAGTCACTAGATATTCCACTGAGTCTAAAGTTCCTTAAACCTAATGTTTTGGAAGACGACTCCACTAAATGCTATAAAATACCAATATTTTAATAATTATATTTTTAACCAATTATCATTATCTGGATTCACCGCCGGAACTTCTCAAGTGCGAGCAAGTTGATGAACTGAATTTAAAAAAAAAAACCTGAGGTCGCATACAATTTCCACGTATTCAACTGAGGATAAAACAGACCTCAGTTCGCCCAACTGGACTAGAACTGATGTTTAACGTAAAAGCTCGCTGAAAAGAGTGTAATTAACTGGGTAATGGAATGCCATTTTAATGAGCTTTTGTATTTCTAACTTTTGGTGAAAAAGCAACCACATTTCAAGCACAAACTGAACATGAACTGAACTTTAGCCGGTGAAGTTACTTATGTGGATTGAACTGAACATTATTGAACTGAGGTAGGTAAAGCATTAGCCATTAGCATGAGGCATTAGCCTGCCCTTTAAAAGGGCCCCTAGACTATCAATAATATTGTGTAATATTTTGATTTGCGCAATATTATTGGCGGTCTGTGGGTGATATTGACAGATTATCTGATCAAAGAATGAAACCGACATATTTTTCGATGAATATTATTATACAATATTATTAATAGTCTAGGGGCCACTTAAGGGTATACACGCCTCTAATAACGCATCATGTCAGCTCAACTGGTTAATCGGAGTACCAGGGTTCCACTAAGGTTGGCTCACGGACGCACACCTCCTTGTTCCGCCTGGTAGTCTTGCACTGTCCGCGACGCAGCCCTTGTCAGCTGGTTAGCAGAATCCACAATTTTCTTCCGCTTACCCCGACGGTTGCCTCTGAACTTATACAACATCAAGAGTTTAAACTCGACGATCATCGCCACTTCCTCAGACTTGCTTTAATCTATCCCAGTGATTCTCAACCAATGTGCCGCGGCACTTTTGTGTGCCGCCAAATTCCTGAAGTGTGCCGCCAAATTTTAGAAACGCAAACAATACAAATTATTTTGTATGGATAAATTATTGGAACGAGAACGCGACGAGAAGAGTATTTTTGCCGCCATCATTTGATGAGCAAAAATGGTCTTGTTCTTGCAGTCTTCTCTTGTTCTTGCACATTTTGCAAGACCAAGAACAAGAAAAAGACTTAGTTTTGCTTGCAAGAACAAGAACAGACAGACTGAACAAGAGTACTGTAGTTCCAACTACAGAGGAATTATGTTACTGTATATAGCATATAAAATATTCTTGAATATCCTGTATATTCGCCTATTGCAATAGTATGAAAAAGCAATTGAGAATAACTAGCGCGGATTCAGAAAACAAAAGTCCACAACCGATGACATATTCGCATTAAGACAGGCACCTAATTGAAAAGACGAAATGGTTTAATATAGAAACCCACGGCTTTTTCGTTGAGTTTAAGACAGTATGATCTTAAGCTACGTTCAAAAATCTACGAAGCAATGGTGGAACTGAACTTTCCAGACCAATTAATTCAGATCACTAAAACCTCATTGAGTCGAATGATAAACGGAGTAAGAATACGGGGCAATTTTACGGTGCGAACAGAGGCCTCAGGTAAGGAGACTATCCAGCTTACTGTTTAACATCTTATTAGCAAAACGGCCCGTTAGGAACGTACTGAAACTAGAGGGACAATTCTAAACAAGTCTGTTTAGCAAATGGCATACGCAGATGATATAGTCGTCATAGGCAGGTCAATGACTGCAGCGAAGGAAGCATATGTAGCGTTAGAAAAAGCAGCATCAAAGAGCAGCAAAGACAACAACATTACGGCGGAAATTAAAGAAGAATACTGCTAGCGAATAGGGGCGGCGGAGCATAGTCATTGTAGGTGGGGAGTACGCGAATAAGTAACTGTTAAAATATTATTCCGTCAATTGAACTATGAGCTGGCTTTAAATTCTTTGGTTATGGGGTTATGTCCGACTAGCATTTTGGGAGGGGTCCTTATGAGCCTAGCCCGACCGCCCCATGTGGACCCCGAGTAGATTGCCGTATAAGACTCACACCAATTGAGAATAACTAGTGCGGATTCAGAAAACAAAAGTCCACAACCGATGACATATTCGCATTAAGACAGGCACCTAATTGAAAAGACGAAATGGTTTAATATAGAAACCCACGGCTTTTTCGTTGAGTTTAAGACAGTATGATCTTAAGCTACGTTCAAAAATCTACGAAGCAATGGTGGAACTGAACTTTCCAGACCAATTAATTCAGATCACTAAAACCTCATTGAGTCGAATGATAAACGGAGTAAGAATACGGGGCAATTTTACGGTGCGAACAGAGGCCTCAGGTAAGGAGACTATCCAGCTTACTGTTTAACATCTTATTAGCAAAACGGCCCGTTAGGAACGTACTGAAACTAGAGGGACAATTCTAAACAAGTCTGTTTAGCAAATGGCATACGCAGATGATATAGTCGTCATAGGCAGGTCAATGACTGCAGCGAAGGAAGCATATGTAGCGTTAGAAAAAGCAGCATCAAAGAGCAGCAAAGACAACAACATTACGGCGGAAATTAAAGAAGAATACTGCTAGCGAATAGGGGCGGCGGAGCATAGTCATTGTAGGTGGGGAGTACGCGAATAAGTAACTGTTAAAATATTATTCCGTCAATTGAACTATGAGCTGGCTTTAAATTCTTTGGTTATGGGGTTATGTCCGACTAGCATTTTGGGAGGGGTCCTTATGAGCCTAGCCCGACCGCCCCATGTGGACCCCGAGTAGATTGCCGTATAAGACTCACACCGAGTATCTTATCCCTTGCCTCATTCGCGCCTCGTCCTACGGAATGCCTCATTTGGCCCCCCGGAAAATACATCAATACATCAACAAAAACTAAAGCTTTATATGAGTTAAACTAGCGCTGAATGGCCCCCCGGCTTCACCGACCTCAGTTCAATAATGTTCAGTTCAATCCACGTAAGTGGCTTCACCGGCTAGAGTCCAGTTTATGTTCACTTCGTGCAAATTGTTGCTTTTTCGCCAGAAGTCAGAAATTCGAAAGCCCACTGGAATGAGGTTCCACTATTCTATTTGATTACTATCTTTTAAGCGAGCTTTTATATTCAACTTCAGTTTTGGACCCATTGTGCGAACAGAGGTTTGTTTTTCCTCAGTTGAATATGGTTAAACTATATGCAAACTGAACTGAGGTTAGAAGTTCAATTCGCCAATTCAAAACGTTTTCTGAATTATGTAAGGCAGATATCGCCCCACTTAATTTGAAATAAGGTTTGCCTACTAGGGCCATAATAAAAAACTGATAATGCATACCTAACTTCAGTATCGCTGGTTTTTTTAGTGGTATTTTTGAGGAAACTTTCGAAATGCCCCTCATTTGCTACATGGGGTTCTCATTATGGTGGCGCTCCTGGGGATTACGTAACGTAACGTATTTTTCGTTACAGAAATAAGAGGCGTATCTCACCCATATTTTCACGCTAGCGAAGTTAACTACATGATTTTTGAATGGAAACTGGCTCCCGAAAAGTGAAGGCTTGAGCGTAATTGAGGGCTAAGGGATAGAAACAAGGTCGTCATAATAAAATCGAGAATTTGACCGATTTTCTAAAACAAGCCCATCGAAAGTGTGAAAACATTCATCGTTACTATTCCTAAAAAGATATTGGCGTGAAAATATGGGCGAGATGCACTTCTTATTTCTGTTACGAAAAATACGTTACGTTACGTTATCCCCAGGAGCGGTACCTTCATTTAACTTTTTCCAACTCATCTACTTTCAACCCTCTTCGAGGCTAGGATGAGAAAATGGGTCACCTAAATATATCACTAGCTGACGGTCTATAAGTAAAATTCTTTAAATTAATTGTATTGTTAGTGTGCCGCCAAATTTTAAAATTGTTAAAAGTGTGCCGCAACAAAAAAAAGGTTGAGAATCACTGATCTATCCTATCCTTTTTTGTTCTTCGAACTAAGATTCCTACTAGGCATTGCACCATGACATGGACGACGTTAATAAAAGGGGTGATACCTGAGGTTAGACTTTCACTTATTCTTGACAATGTTCGTGCTGCTAAAGCCTTTCAACATCGGTGTTTGAATGTGGCAAAACAAGTTTTTTATGGGGCATGGTCAAGCTCAGGATCACCTTTTGTACCACTAGACCGTCATGTCGTTCAACTCAAGGTGCAATGTCTAGTAGTAAGCTTGACCTGAAAATAGAAAAAGAATAGGAAAGGTTAAGGGTAGTCTGGTGGATGCATAGGGAGAAGGCAGTGAGCCTGAGCCTCGCGTTTGCACGACTGGGTGTTATATGAGTGCATCCATTTTTTAACAGCCGGGTGAGTCACAACCGTCAGGGCTAGCGAGAGACAGTTTTGTTGGAGTGTTATGCGTCCTGGAACAAGTGAATCCCACTAACCAGCCGACAAAGGCATTACAAACAAAACTCCGTCACTTCACTTGCTGATTCCACGGGACAACAGTTTCTAATAAAATCAATAGCAACCATTTACAATGTACTTTTTTCCAAAACATCACAATTATATTCTGTCTATTACCTTAATTTGCTAATTAATAATAAAAATAAATTCCAATTCTACAAGAAATCTATTTTTGTATCTCCTTGCCACCAATCTTCACACACCCTTCTAAAATTCATTCATCCATTTCGAGACAAGTACCCTCAAAATCGGCATTGACTTTGTCAACAACAAAAACAACAAGAACCGAAGAAAGAAATAAAGGTTCTTCATACCTTTATTTGAATACAGAAGTCGCCAATTTATATTTTTTTTTAAAGACGGGGCAGCCCACTTGTATAGTATATCAGCTAGAAGAGAACGTCAACGACTACGCATCAAAAATTGACATTAAAACCATTGAAATATCCACCTACAGAGTGTATCAAAAGCAAGGTGGCTTGCCCAAAAGGTTTCTCGAAAAGATCGAAGGGTACAGCAACTTTGGAGTCATATTTCATTTTGACGAAATCAGGCCAAAGTTCAGACAATTTTCACATCCAATGTTATAAAAGAAAAATGGAACATTTTTTAAATATGAATTTTCGTTGATAATTTGTTGTTGGGAAAACAAGAAATATCATTTCAATTTTCTTTCAGTTATAATATCCAATTGAGGTGACGAAGACAATTATGTCAAAAGTTTTATGTATCAATTGAAAAATAAAACGACAGAGGCGAAAAACAACCTTAAATTTAAGAATCAATAAAATTTCAGCCCACGCCAAAGTGGATAGAGAATTTTTTTAAAGGGACTTTAGAACATATCCTCGCACGGTGGACGAAAAGGAATAAAAAGGAACTTTAAGTCAACATTTCCATAACAAATGGAAACCTTCCATTCCCACTTGAGGATTACAACAAATGTGAGTCACTGTAATGATGTCACTCTAAAAATAAACCCTGAATGCAATTCTCCCCGGCATTCTATAAAAACCTTAACCGACTATAGGTTTTTATACGGTCTATGTATTTCAACCCTCTATATACATATATATGTATATGCGCTCGCAGAAAAAGCATCTTTCTCTTTAGTATTAGCTAAAAAGTGCAGAGAATAATGCGCGTGTACTAGTAGAGCTGCAAAACCATTTTCACACGTTATCGATCAATAAAAATGTAAGGCATGCAACTGCCAAATAAATATTTGTTAAATGCGTTCCAAACAGAAAAAAAACAACAATTTTCCGAATAACGTAGCTTGTCAGAACATTTGAAAAGTCCGTTTTTCAAGCATGAGTCCCTCTAGCGGAAAAATATAGAATGAAGCCTACCCTTCCTTATACTTCTAGTTCTGACAACTACGCGGCATTCTTTTTGGATCAACGTAAATATATATTAACTATTATCAGGGGTAGTAAGGGATTGACGATGTTCTTTTTTTTCCCATAGAATTGTTCTGAACAAATCGATACTCTACTTACATTTTTTATATGTGATATATTCTGTCTCTCTCACTCCTGTGTAAGACCACTAAAATCTTATGAAACACACAAAATGTCGCCCTTATGATGCGGATATTATTTTTTCCTATATAATTTTTGTGTAATTTCTTTATAGAAGATCCGAATGGGGTTAATCCGACTTTTCACTACTTTTCATTACTTTTCACGTATACTATAATCTACACGTCTGAACGTTGATTGAAAATTCGATGAACGTTTTTTTTCTCTTCAATGGGAGATAATTGTAGCTTAGAATTTTTCTTCTTAAATTCACGTTTATATTTAAGGGTACTGAATATAATATTTTCACGAAATAAAATGGTTTTCGCAAAAACTTTTCACTTAAGTCACAAAAAACTCAGCATAATTATTTTTTAAAAATTGGAAATTTTTTTTCTGCTTCTCCAGAGTTCCTCAGAGTGCAGTCGAATTATCTTCTTACGATAGAAGCGATTTTATTGGAATTTGTTCTTCGACTGGAGGATACCAGTCGGAAAGCTTTTAGTAAAGGGTAGCCCACTCAATTGAACGTATTTAGGGGTGAGACAGAACATGCGCCGATAAGAAAGCTTCAAGTTCATTTAATAAAGATGGCAGACAATTTCGATGAAAATTATCTTTTACTTGTAAATCGAAAACGTTCAATGACACGATAGCGGATAGCCAAACCACATTCTTCTTAGTAACGTTCAATTCGAAAATAGATGTTACTTAACGCACGATAACTCAACGGAAAAGTTCAAGTTTAGATGTTAACAGAAATACGAATTTCATTTAAGCGAAATTTTAACAGAAAGATAATTTCACCAAAGCCAATATTTAACTACAAAACCGTTTTTTGATTGTTTGTTAAAAATACGAACAGTGGGGGTTCGTAAGGTTCAGGATAAGGGAAGCAATGCGTAAGGCAGTGGTTTCCAAACTTTATGATACTGCGGCCCCCCTGTTACATAAAAAATCCTTGGGCCTCCAATGAAATTTGTTAAATTGCATATTACCTGGGGTTGCGCTATCTAGACCTTAGATATTTCAACATTGAATAACTCCGACATTTTTTAGCCGATTTTGACAAATAAGCAAGATTTATTTAGGATATTCTCTACCATTTATTTCAAATCAGTTTTTGAATACAATGTCGATTAACTGACCTCCATCCCATACCCAAAAAGCAGCTGTTTTCGGGGGCTATAGCAGCTACTTCGACTTATATAAGGCTGCATTTGAAAATTCAGCCAGCTGCGCAGAATTGGCAGCTCATCATTCAAAAAATCAAATTTCTGCAACCAGCCATATATCCTGCAGCCGATTCTGCGCAGCTGGCTGAATTTTCGAATGCAGCCTAAACGCTTTGATCTCGTCAACGATCTTTGACTTGTTGGCATAAACTTTACTTTTGCAAGAACTTCATCGTAGTGGAAGCGTCTTTTTAAATGAAGGTTCATCAGACCTCTTTGACACGTTTTTGGACCCACGAAGTGCACTAACATCCAACGATAGCGTGCGTCGACAAGGGTTTCTCAAACTTTGAAGAAAAATGGTCCGGTAATGGTTTTGGAGCACACTTCGACCCCAAATGTGGCTTTCTCGTCGTGTAATGGTGTTATTAACGTGTGGACTCGCTGTTCCCCAAATTTGACAGTTTTGTTTATTGACTCCGCCAGAAAGTGAAACTGAGCTTCGTCCGTCATCAAAATTGTGTCCAAAATATCTGGCTCGATATCGATCATTCTTACGACGGCCGTTTCACTTACATTTAACTCCTGAGATCGGCGGTAATACCATACATTTGGATTATTGGCAGCACTTTCTATTACTGCTTCAACAACTTCATTGGAGTGTCGCAGATGTTATAGATTGTGACACTGACGAGTAGCTATGGACCCGTACTCAAAGAAATTCTTCACCAAACTACGAATTGCGTTGTCGGAAGGCGGCGATTTTCTCCCATATTTTTGAAGTAAAACTTCTTTAGGGACGTTTGCTTAAAAAAATTTACATGAGAGTGAATCAATTTCATTCGCGTAACGCTCTCACACATGAAAAATCGTCAGAACTTTCGTATAACGATGGGAAAAGGGGCGGACGGGGTACAAGAGACGATGACACTCGGGGCTGTGTGTGCAACAGTTAAAATACACTCTGCTTACTGCATAGATTTTCTGGCCTGTTAGGGAGATGATACACGGGTCAACATGTTGAGCAACACGAGCTTTTTCTGCGCAGTTCGTAGGCCAAGGGAAGGGTCAGGGTGAAGTGTGCGGTGTTGACTGAAACTAGAAACGATTTCTATTTTTCCTCCAGTTGCTTGAAAAATGTTTATGTATGCGTAACTGTCAAGCGATTCTGGGTGAAAATAATTTGGAATGCACACCCACACATATGAAATCGCAATGTTATTACACAGAGTGTTGCATGTAGCGTGTTGAGTCGTGTATCACCTCCACTCAACAAACTGACAGTGTGTTGCAGAGACACGTTGACTCGTGTATCATCCCACTTAGCTAAGCTACGTTGTCGCCCAGACTTTGCTTTATCTCATTATAGGAATACAAATTCACCATTCTGTAGTGGTGAATTATTTCAGATTTTTCTTGTGGTTTGGTCACTGGCCGGGCTTATGCCGCGGACACTTTGGAGTTGACTGACATGTTGGAAGCGGCATATACGAGAAGAATTTTCGGCGGTGGTTTGGGTGCTTAGAATACCAAAAGGGAGTGGTGAATTAAATGTGTGAGGTGCTCTTGTTTAAAATTGGCACCCACTTCCCCTTTGGTGAGATGTGCTGGACCTTTCCCCTTTTTAAATTACAATTTTTTTAACTTGCACAAATCGACGAATCGTTTATGTCAAAACATTACACTGTTGTGAAAATCGTTCCTGGTATGTTTTTGGGTCGCTGATTACGAAAATCGGGGTCCCACAGTCTTAAAATATGGATGTCACCTTTAAATATGCTTAAAAATTCCCCTTTTTAAGTGTTTTCGCGATAATTTTAATTATAATCAAAAACAATCTAATAAAATACATTTTTTGCAACATTTATATTCAAAAGTGGTTGATTTATAACAAAGCAAATTTTATGATAAGGGCTGAAACTATCCCTACATCGACTGAAAATATAAAGGTTTGTAAAAAATGGGTTTTCAACTTTATGCTTCGAATTCGGTTTAATCAGCCAAAATAAATTATTTTCAACTACGCCTAGAAAGAAGAATTTGAAAAAAGGTTGATTGCATATCTTTTTGCTCCCTTTAAAATTAATTGGCTCCCTAAAAGATTGTATGGGACGAAGTAATCAGGTAATTGGCTAGGTGTCCATAAAGGGTGCCAATGCCATACTCAAGTAGACTGGCTCTCGTTCGCGTAGGTAAAGCTTCATTGTATGTGGTTGGCGGACTGCTTGGTAAAACAATACCTGGGTTTGGAATAGTCTATGCCGATGCGGATGCAATTATTAATGATCATGAATGTAGCGGGAGCGGAGCATGCATACAGCTGGTGACATATCCAAGCGTACATGCGTTCAATTCGTTGATAAATAATATAGAAGTGTGTGTATTCAAATGCGACCTGACGAAATGTTCCATGAATGGAATGCATGCCACGCAAAGGTCGGGCTACTTTTAACTTTTTCTGTATTGCCGCATTCGAAATAACACACACAAGTATGCACAACAAACACATGCACCTTGCATGCACTCGTTACTTAGATTTTCGGGCTATGTGTGAAAGCCGGGACGGAAAAAAACCATGCAATTTTATGAACCTCTGAATGCAATGCATGTGCATATGTCACCAGCTTACTTCCATGAGGCGAATGTTTAGATTTTCGTGCTTGTGGCGGTAGTATCCATGCCTGTGGCGGAAGCGTGCATATCCGTGTGGGATGCGCACTTATATGCTATACGTACTAGGTGCACCGCGTGTATGCTTTTAAGAAAATTAGACAATAAAAATTATTTTTACTCGGTTACTTTTAGGTTTTAATGTAAATAGGAATTCATAAATATTTTCAAATAGTATTTGTATCAAGTCCGTCAGTAGATTCGTCACTATTCTTCCTGCATCTGTCGTTGGCCTGAATTTTCTCAAGCGTACTATAGATCCGACAGACTTTCCACTATATCTATTGCATATTACTAGCCGTTGGGCACAAAAGTTTTACTTCTAAAGTGTGGTCTTAAGCACACTCATATTTTTTTTTATAACTATTTATAAACCTAATGAACAATTTTTATGGTAACTATTTTAATCAAAAAATCAATGGATAATCAGAAAAACAAAATTTCCCCCCGTTCAACCCACATAAAGTACCTAATCGGGAGAAATTTAAGGTATGGGGTCGTCCATAAATTAGGTTTTTTTTTATGTGGTAAACTAAGCTAAGGAGTCACCCTTTGTACTACCAGTCCGTCATGTCATTTGTCACGTCATGGTGCAATGTTTAGCAGTAAGCTTAGTACGGTGGAGAGGGGGGTTATAAGGCTACGGGTTGGGGGGATTTGAAGAAGATGGTGATGAACCCCGCGTTTGAACTCTTGGATGTTATAGGAGCTCAGAAATACCGACTGCGAGAGATTATTCCACATTCGAGTTGTCCTATTTACAAACGAATTTATATCTTGTTGAGTTCGTGATGAAAGGGGGAGTTGCCGGTGGAGGGAATGAGACGAGTGAGCTAATCTGGTGTTGCGGGCATAAGATTGCCGTGGAGGCAGGAGAGCGTTTATTTCGGAGGAACAGTCACTATGATAGTAGCGATAAAATTTTGTCAGTGCTGATAAAATTTTGTCAGTGTTCCTACGGTGGCTCAAGGGGTCGAGTTCGACCCCCCCCCCCCCCTCTTGTCATCGTGAGATTTGGCTTGACCCCCTCCCCCTCCCCCTAATCTCACGTGAGATTTTTCAACCTTTCACACGCAGGTCGACATCATGCCGTGGCCTGAAAGTTGACTGAAACAACTTACTTGCTACCACCCCAGAACTTCTATTCAGTCTCTAACTGCGAATTTACTGCACGAAGTCTAGTCGGACCTGAAAGCAATGCCCCTAAATCAATTCCATCAGTCAGTCAGTCATAGCACTGAATGTGGCAAAACTGATAGCAATACCTACCTACCGTCTAACGGACCCCTTAGATCATCTTTACAAAGGTGCCCGCAATGTTCTGCTTTTATAGAACTCAGTTAAAATTAAATCTATAATCTCATATTTTAAATTTTACAACAAATTTGTTGTTGTTTGCTATTTACCAAAATTTAACTTTATTAACGGGCAGACAACTTTGATGTTTTCTTCGAATGCGCAAAAAACAAAAAAATTGAATCCACGAATAGCAAACGACGGGGACCCAGAGCAAACCTACCCCCAATTCCCTTACCGCACCGAAATACTCCCATCAACTTACTTTACTACCAACTTAGCTTTCTGAAGCAGATTTGGTGACTATTTCTATCCCCTCCAAGAGTGGTAATTCTTATTGTTGCATTGTTTCCGATGCGCCATCGATGGAACGATCAAGACCCATATCGTATCCGTTTATGCGCCAACCGAGACCAGTACGGACACGAACAAGGACGAATTTTACGACCAGCTTCAACAGACGCTGGATATGATACCTCGAACCGAATTAATAATACTCGCGGGGGACTTCAATACACATTCAGGAGCAGATCGAACCGGCTGGGAAGAAACGATGGGCAAATTCGGACACGGAGTAATTAACGACAATGGCTTACGCCTGCTTTCATTCACTGCGCTTTCCGCCATCCACTCAAACACCAACTCACCTGGCGAAATCCATCCGGCAAACACTCGGCGATGTTAGACTACGTTTTGATCAACGCAAGATTCCGATCGACGTTCAAAGACGTTCGTACAATGCGTGGGCCCGATTGCGGATCGGACCATTATCTTGTTCGAGCAAAATTACAGATGCGATTATAAAGGGCGAAGAAAACGGCGCCACCATCAACCAAGAAGAATTGGGCGTGCCAACGGGACCCACCCATCGGGCGAGAGTTTCAAATGGCACTATCCAACAAATTCGCGGCGCTCGCATTATCGGACGATATCGATGTAGAAGAAAGGCAATTGTCGGAGTCTATTATAAAGTGTGCAATGGAGTTGTGTCCACCTACCCGTAAACGGACGTAGCCATGGATTTCGGGCAGCTGTCTGGACCTCATCGATCAGCGGAAGCGAATGAAACAAGTCGACTTTGAGCAATGCAATCGTCGGTAAGAAGTTCGACAGAAAATGAAATTTATCTTACTATGTAAAATTTAACATACTGTAACTAACAAACTACAAGTGCTGAATTTGCTTTTGTTAATAATTACCAGGAGATATTTTGAGGAAATTGATTGGTTTTATTAAAGGGGAGACAGGAGGTAGAAAGCGGTATCCTTCACAAAATAAAGGACTTTCAAGAAAATATATACAGACATTGATCCTCGAGGGATGGTGATACGTTCATCAGACACATATAAAATAAAGTCGGGTTATAAGACAAAGTCGGATTAGTTACACCATTTATAACTCAAGAACGGCTAGACCTAATGTTATGATTTTTTATGAACATCAGAAAAATTTACGAACTATTTCCCATTATTATAATTTTCCAAAGTTGTTAAATAACTAAAAATAGTTCCGACCGTTACATAAAATTCTCGCGCGAAACTAGCTGAAAGAGAGTTATTCGTCGAGAAGTGTCGTAACCTTCGCGGTTGACTTTTCACCCGCTGTATCGCGGACATGAAACGACATGGAGTTTCGGTCAATATCCCATTTGAAAGCTACTGTTGTTGTTTACTACATTTTCATAAGAGCAACCGTTAACGAGATATTAAACAAATGGTGTTATCAGTTATTTCAGGCACGTGCAGTGCGAACTTTGGCGTTGGATTGCTGACAAACTATACAAGCGAGAACGATGACCAAGAGCTCATTCTAAAGGTAATTATTAGCACGAAGTTTGTTAGTTCGTATACGGAAAAGACGGCAACACGGAAAACATTGTTTACCGTAAGGCATTGCAATGAACACCAAAACATTTCGAAAATTTAATTCAAAAACCGATTATAATTGCCATTGAGCTCTAAATAACTGAAATAAATAATTTTGGTCATAATTGATATCTGTTTTGTCGTTTCATTGTGTTTCCCAGTCAGTTAATTACTTCTAGGCAGGAACAAATTACTGTGTTACCAAATTAAAGAAGAAATCAAAAATATATCTTGTTCTTCTTCTTTAACGGCTCTACAACCGGGATCCGGTCCTGGCCTTTCTCCACCGGTCCCGATTCTGAGCCAATGTCATCCAGTTTGGCATCCTTAAGCTCTGAGCGTCCTGGTCTACGCCATCCTTCCAGCGAAGGTTCATCTATGTCGCAATAGCGTTCGTAGATCTCGTCGATCTCGAGTCTCCGCAATCGTCCTTCCTCACATAAGTGGCCAACAGTCCTCCGAATTATTATCATCTCGAACACGACTAAGAGTTTTGAGTGGTTTTTGCTAAGCACCCACGTTACAGATGCATACCAGTAAGACCATCGTCTTATATAGTAAAAGATTTAAAGAGCCTTGACAAACTATAATAGGCTTTTTTGGCTTTTAGCAGTCGTGCGCGTATTTCTGGTTCCATGCTATTGTCCGCTGCTACTATTGACCCAAGGTAGCCAGATAAATGATTGTGGAAACAATGTTACGTGTTCTTGTAAACGAGGCCAACCCTTACTTTGTTATGCTTTCGTTAATGTACAGTCCCAGATTTCCTTCCACCTTGCTGTACAGCTGTTGTTGTTGTTCCAATGATGTCAATGTCGTCTGCATAGTCTCGGATCACTTTCTCCAACGCCAGGTTGGAATAAGGCAGGCCAGAACGCCTCTTGTCGGAGTCCGTTATAGATTTTGATTGGCCTGGACAGTGGTCCGGATACCTTTACTTGCTTTGTCACATTGATCATGGTTAAATTACATAGTGTTGTCAGTTAGTTGGCTATGCTATCATAAGCGGCTAGTCTATGAAGAGGTGTTGAATTGAGTTTTGTCTGTAGATGAAGACTTGTAGGCGCCTAAAAAGTATTGCTGGGTAACTTTAAATAAAACACTGCGGGGTATAATTAAGAAGAACAACTTTAATGCTAACGTTACAAATTCTAAAACGAGACCGCTTTTATTCTTCATCGTTGATAAAAACCTAAAATTCAACGGTACTTAATACAATGATAATTCCGCAATCCATACAAGTAAAGTGAACAATTCATATGATTACTTGTAAGGAGTTACCAGATTTATAGTTACTTATTTATACATAACACTCCTCCGGCCTTAGATGAAGTTAACGTTCTTATTACGAATCCTTTCTGAACGTCTTAGCGGTGTGCACAATTCGACTGGAGTTTCTGGCAGGGTTTGGCACGTGGGTGATTGTGTAGTTGCAGATGCTGTATTCTCAACATCTTCACTTGATTGACTTAATGTAAATCCAGCATCGTTATCTGCACTCTCGTCTACGTCTGTTGATTCAGGATCTCTAGACCGAAGTTGATCAAGATGCCTTCTTAACGTATTTCCTTCCTCGGTCGTTACAGTATAAGAAATGGGTCCAGTTTGATGTGACACTGAAGCCGGAATCCACAGAGGCCCATTCGAATAATTTCGTACCCAGACTGGTTCATCAACTTGAAGTGCCTTTGTACCCTTAATAAACTGATTCTTTTTTGTCGAGCGTAGTGGCTTGTTGTCGGGGTGTAACTTGTCGAAATAAGTCATGAGGCGTCTTTTACAAAGCAATTCGGTTGGAGATTTATTTGTAGTGGTCGATGGTGTTATATGCTGGTTTAAGAGGAACCTGGCCAAACGTAATTGCATACTGCCTGAAGTATTTCGCTTTAAATATTCTTTTGTAGTGCGTACCATCCTTTCTGCCTGGCCGTTGCTTGAAGGATGAAATGGTGCTGTTAATATATGTGAAATTAAATTACCTTTACAGAACTGGCTAAATTCGTCTGAAGTAAACGCTGATCCGTTATCGGACACGATAGTATCTGGCAAGCCATGAGTTGCAAACAACGAGCGCAGGACACTGATTGCGCAAGCTGCACTAGTGGAGGATACGATTTGTACTTCAAGCCATTTGGAGAAAGAATCAACAGCTATAAAAGAAATCTTTCTTTGAAAAGGACCCGCAAAATCTATGTGGAGTCTTGACCATGGCCTCGATGTCTCCTCCCATGGATGAACTGTTGTTTGGGCTTTGTTAGGTCTGGTTTCTTGACAAGTGGCACATTTTTTAACTAATGCCTCGATATCGAAATCCATCTTAGGCCACCATAAGTAACTTCGGGCAAGACCCTTCATTCGCACTATACCTGGATGTCCGGCATGCAATATTTGCAGTAAGTCCTTTTTTGCGGCTTCTGGAACTATTATACGATCGCCATAGAGAAGACAATCTTTATTAATTGAAATTTCATCTCTATGTTGGTAAAAAGGTTTGAACTCGTCGTCTATCTTGGTCATAGGCCCATTGTAAAACACGTTTGAGGATTTTGTCCTTTAATGTCATCTTAGCAATATCACTGGATTGTAGTATGTTTGCGTCACTTTCCTGGATCATATGTATTAAGGCCTCACCGTTATCTTCTTGTGGATTCGGTAGGCGGCTGAGTGCGTCTGAATTAGCATTTTTATTACCTGCTCTATGTAGCATCGTGAAATTATAACCATTAAGGAAAATACTCCAACGTAACATCCTTGGAGAAAGAATATTTGGTGTAGGTTTATCCTGCGTAAATAATCCTAGTAGTGGTCTATAGTCTGCCACTATTATGAATTCTCTTCCGTAAAGGAAATTGTGAAATTTTTTAACACCAGCAATAATAGCTAAAGCCTCCTTATCTATCTGCGCATAGTTTCTTTCAGTAGCTGTCAATGTCCGAGAATAAAAAGAAACTGGACGTTCACTACCATCTGGCAAACGATGCGACAAAACTACTCCTATTCCATAAGGGGATGCATCACAAACTAGTAAAAGTGGTAAATTATTATCGTAGTGAACTAAAATATTTTCGCTGGTAATTAAATCTTTAAGTTTATTGAATGCAATTTCATGCTTTGAAGTCCAACTCCATTTAGCATTTTTATCAAGAAGTCTATGAAGTGATTCGGCCACCGAAGCTTTTCCTTTTAGAAATGAATGATAAAAATTTATGAGTCCGAGGAATGCTTGCAACTGCTTCTTATTTGTTGGCGTAGGCGTATTTTTGATAGTCTTAACTTTCTCATCACATGGCCGGATACCTCTTGAGTCAATTATATAACCCAAAAAGGGAACCGAAGAAAGTCCGAAATGGCATTTATCACGGCGTAATCGTAACCCAGCTTTACTCAATCTTTGGAATATTTCCTCTAATGTCTTCAATAAATCCTCTGAACTTGAACTAATGATAATGATGTCATCGTAATATATTACTACTCCGTTTATTCCTTGTAATAGATCTTCAATTCGCATCTGGAAAATTCCAGGTGCAGCAGAAATCCCGAATGGAAGTCTTTTGACTCGAAATGCGCCTTTATGCGTCGTAATAGTTAAAACGTTTGCGGTGTTTTCATCGACAGGTAGTTGCTGATAGGCTTGCGCTAAATCAATTTTTGCAAATATATTGCCTTTAGGAATTGCAGCTAAGATGTCACTAACTGAAGGCGTGCGGTAACAATGTGGGGGAAGTGCTTTGTTTACAGTGCACTTGTAATCGCCACAAATGCATACTGATCCATCAGGTTTAGTTATGGGCACAAATGGGGGTAACCACTCACTATATTCTGTTGGCTCTAAAATGCCTTGTTTCATTGATTTTTCTAGTTCGGCCTCAACTTGTTTTCGTTGTGCATATGGTACTTTTCTTGCAGATAATCGAATTGGTTTGATCGCTGGATCTAAATTTAATTTAATTTTTTCCCCGACGTACGCACCTAATTCCTCAGAAAACAATTTTCCAAATTTGTTTAGCAATTTATCAATCGGAGCACTTATATTATGCACACCTCTCACGGTAATTCCAAGATGATCAAACCAGTTGCATCCCAATACATTTGCTTTATTACCCTGCGTGATATATATAACGGCAGTTTTCTAATTGTTTTGTTGTTATAGACAATATTCACCTTGGTCGAGCCTAAAATTGGAATTGGATTATTGTTATAATCAAAAAGACTCAAACCTGACTCTAGTATGTCTGGTAGTTTGTGACCCCAAATGTGTTTTGCATTTGTTTCTGACATAAGCGTGTAATTGGAGCCAGAATCTACTTCAAAATCACATTGTTGTCCATTTATTATTATGGTGGCAGTTTTCTTCAAGCTGTTTACTTTTTGAATTAGATTAATTTGTTTTTTTCCGCGGCATCTTTTTATTAAAATCTCCGTAATTTCTGGTTATTTTTGACGTACAAACTCTCATTATATGACCTATACGACCGCACTTAATACACTTAGCAGTACGAAATGGACGAACTGCTCTGTTATGATAGTTACCACATCCATGACAGCTAACCATCTTTTCACTTGTATTAGAATTGGTATTCATATTGCCTCGAGGTTGCCTTGGTATACGTGTATTTGTTGAATGTACATATATTGGAGCTGTACTCTCTCTTATAAGTAGTTGATTTTTTGCAGCAGTTTCAGCAGCGATGGCTCTTTCTTGCACTATTATCAGTGTAAGTGACCTTTCAGCTAAGAGTGATTGTTGTAAATGTGTGTTTCTTAAACCACACACAAGTCTGTCGCGCAGCATTCGGTCGATAAAGGCGCCATCAAAATTACAATCGATGATGAGATGTCGGAGTTCCGCAATGTATTCAGCAACTGTTTCAGTTGGTCCTTGATCCCTTTTAAAAAACTTGAAAAATGCTGCAATTTCATACGGAGTTGGAGTAAAATGCTTGGTTAACTCATCAATTATGGCATTGTACTTTACTGATTCTATTTTTTTTTCGGTGAAATTAGAGATTCAACTAGCTCGAAACATTGAGCTCCACTGATTGTAAGGAATGTGGCCTTTTGTATATTCTCATCAGTTATGCCGTTAGCTACTAAATACATTTGAAAACGTTTTTTATACGAACCCCATCCTGATGGATTTGTAATGTCGAATGCCTCTATTGCTCCGATCGCTGCCATTACTATACTTTTAGAATCAGCCCCTGTTGTATCCTCTTGAGTCCCAATTTTAATTCCGTTAACCTCAACCTTCTCTTCCCCTAACATGTATGAAAATTCAAAAACCTTAAGTAATTTATTTTACGCCGTCTGTTTCAATAGTAATACGAATATCTGTAATTCAATATCTCGGTGTAATCCTATTCTCAAAGTAATCCCATCCTCGTCGCCAGTAAAAAGTATTGCTGAGTAACTTTAAATAAAACACTGCGGGGTATAATTAAGAAGAACAACTTTAATGCTAACGTTACAAATTCTAAAACGAGACTGCTTTTATTCTTCATCGTTGATAAAAACCTAAAATTGTACAACGGTACTTAATACATAATTCCGCAATCCATACAAGTAAAGTGAACAATTCATATGATTACTTGTAAGGAGTTACCAGATTTATAGTTACTTATTTATACATAACAGCGCCCTGAGTTTGAGTCTGTAGATGAAGACTTGTAGGCGCCCTGTGATAAATTGGGTGACTTTCCATGTTTCCCAACCGTACAAAATTAGTGCACGCTGTGATATCTCCCTTGTTATGTATCGGGCAAAGGATGCCTCTTCTCCAGTCTTCTGGCATCACTTCCTGCTCCCATACTTGCACAATTTATTTATGAATCGGTTGGTGTAATGTAGGCCCTTCATATTTAACCAGCTACGCTTGGATGCCGTCTCCACCCGAGGCCTTGTTACCGGGTTATGGCTCTGCTGTTCAGTGGCGGCAGCATAGCATTATCATCAGATATTGCTGGAGCTCCGAATCCTCAGTTAGCTCGCTATTTAGCAATTTATGAATGTGCTCTTCCCATCGCTCCAAGATGCTTTGGTGATCAGAATCCCTTCTTTGTCCTTGCAATATGTGCAACGTGGTGTGAATTGCGCCATACTGCGAACTCTTCGGTAGAACTCCCGCGCCTGGTGCGGCCGTCGCTCTCTGTGCTGTTCTAGTTCTTTTTTCGTCTGGGAACTCTCTTTTCTTCTTTTCTGAGCTCTTTATATTTCTCTTCGCGTGTCCGTGTTCTCTGAGACTACTGCATTGCTCGGTACGCAGCATTCTTACGCTCAGTTGCCAGCTTGCATTCATTTATCGATCCAGTTCCGATCTCTACGACTTCTGCCTAGGATGGAATCAGTACTTTGTGCAGCTCTGCTACCGATGACAAATTAACAAATTAAGACCGACGTTGAAATACTAACATGATTAATTGTGCCTAAGAGATAATATGGCTAATAGTAAAATATTTAATGATTTAAGGAATAAAAATATGCTTTTTATGTACATTAAAAACGACTTTAAATCTTTAATGTTTATAATATGAAAAAAGTAATAGTAATCCCTTAACCTCTAAAATCCGGATCATTGTGATCATCATCATCTTCTTCATCATCATCATCATCTATAAATTAAAAATAAATTAGTGCATACATAGTTTAAGTTAAAACAAATAACTTACCATGATCTCTTCTTCGTCTAACATAAGCCTTTTTCGATTGTACTTGAGGTTGATCTGAATCCCCATGTAATAATGAATTTCTATATGCAAATAACGGTTGCCATTCCTCACTTCTACTTGACGGCATACCTGGTGATATACGACGATCTAAGAAGCTTAGAACAACCTTCTTATCCTGTTTAATAAGCTTATTGGTAAACTCATTAAGAATTTCAAGAAATGCTAATCGCGCCGGTGCCCCTGAAGGATCATCGGGCTGCTCAGTTACCGCAAATAGGATACCAGCCCGATGTAATGCAATAACAGGCTCCCGATTCTTTACAGCATCAAGACCAAACGAAAGTGCAAAGCGCTTTGCAAGCTCCTTTAACTCAATGAATTCTTGTGAATTTCTTGAGACAACACCGTCAGACATTTGTTGCAATTCTTTAAAAACTCCCACAAGGCTAAGACATATCGTCATAGAGAAATTGATCTTATTAATTTCACGAGCTTTGCCCAAAGTTGTTTTGATGATGTCACCATACTCATTATAGCACTGTTGAAATGAAAAATAATTTAGTTAATTCTCAAATTTTGATTTTCAAAAGAAGGTCCTTACCCTGACGTAATGTTTGAATACATCAGCTGCTGATTTTGTTGGAATAATATTGTAAACTATTAATTTACAATAACCAGCAAGGAAATTCCTTTTCTTGTGGAGCTCTTCAATTCTAGTTTCATCATGTCCCTCTGTGCGTATATGTAACAAATTGTAGCTATTTAGTTTTGTAAATTGAATCAGAACAATGATTATATTTTATAACTAGTAAAAGCACGCGTACGTTGCAACGCCTTTTAATAAAAAAAAATGAGTGTGCTTAAGACCACACTTTAGAAGTAAAACTTTTGTGCCCAAAGGCTAGTAATATGCAATAGATATAGTGGAAAGTCTGTCGGATCTATAGTACGCTTGAGAAAATTCAGGCCAACGACAGATGCAGGAAGAATAGTGACGAATCTACTGACGGACTTGATACAAATACTATTTGAAAATATTTATGAATTCCTATTTTCATTAAAACCTAAAAGTAACCGAGTAAAAATAATTTTTATTGTCTAATTTTCTTAAAAGCATACACGCGGTGCACCTAGTACGTATAGCATATAAGTGCGCATCCCACACGGATATGCACGCTTCCGCCACAGGCATGGATACTACCGCCACAGGCACGAAAATCTAAACATTCGCCTCATGGAAGTAAGCTGGTGACATATGCAAGCGTACATGCATTGCATTCAGAAGTTCATAAATTTGCATGGTTTTTTTCCGTCCCGGCTTTCACACATAGCTCGAAAATCTAAGTAACGAGTGCATGTGTTTGTTGTGCATACTTGTGTGTGCTATTTCGAATGCGGCATTACAGGAAAAGTTAAAAGTAGTCCGACCTTTGCCTGGCATGCATTCCATTCATGGAACATACCGTCAGGTCGCATTTGAATACACACACTTCTATATTATTAATCAACGAATTGAACGCATGTACGCTTGAATATGTCACTAGCTGTATGCATACTCCGCTTGCTACATTCATGATCATTAATAATTGAATCCGCATCGGCATAGACTATTCCAAACCCAAGTATTGTTTTACCAAGCAGTCCGCCAACCACATCCAATGAAGCTTTACCTACGCGAGCCGCTTTACCTACGCGAACGAGAGTCAGTCTACTTGAGTATGGTATTGTCACCCTTTATGGCCACCTAGCCAATTACCTGATTTCTTCGTCCCATACAATCTTTTAGGGAGCCAATTAATTTTAAAGGGAGCAGAAAGAAATGCAAAACACAATCAACCTTTTTACAAATTCTTCTTTCTAGGCGTAGTTGAAAATAATTTAATTTAGCTGATTAAACCGAATTTGAAGCATAAAGCTGAAAAAACATTTTTTTCAAACCTTTATATTTTCTGACGATGTAGGAATAGTTTCAGCCCTTTACTATTATCCCTTATCATAACATTTCCTTTGTTATAAATCAACCACTTTTGAATATAAATATTGCAAAAAATGTATTTTATTGGATTGTTTTTTATTGTAATTAAAATTATCGCGAAAATCGTTAAAAAAGGGAGTTTTTAAGCATATTTAAAGGTGACATGCATATTTTAAGACTGTGGAACCCCGATTTTCGTAATCAGCGACCCAAAAAACATATCAGGAACGATTTTCACAACAGTGTAATGTTTTGACATAAACGATTCGTCGATTTGTGCAAGTTAAAAAAATTGTAATTTAAAAAGGGGAAAGGTCCAGCACATCTCACCAAAGGGGAAGTGGGTGCCAATTTAAAACAAGAGCACCTCACACATTTAATTCACCACTCCCTTTTGGTATTATAAGCACCCAAACCACTGGACATACGGTTTTAACAGCTTCGATTTTATCAATTGAAGCGTGCAAAAAGTATTTTATATTGGAAACAATAACAAAATAAACGTAGGAGAGATGTATTGTTCATTTTTTCTTTCATTTTTTCATATTTGTTTACATCGTTTGGCATTTTAAGAAAGTCTCAAGTCTTTATACCGTAACTTCCCGACAGTGCTACATGTTTGGCCACGCCAAAAGCAGATCCATTTGCTCAGGCTGCGCCGAAAATTCTTGTTGTATATGCCGCTTCCAACATGTCAGTCAACTCCAAAGTGTCCGCGGCATAAGCCTGGCCAGTGACCAAACACAAGAAAAATCTCAAATAATTCACCTCTACATTATGGTGAATTTGTATTCCTATAATGAGATACAGCAAAGTCTGGGCGACAACGTAGCTAACATGCCAGAAAGTCTATGCTGTAAGGCAGAGTGTATTTTAACTGTTGCACACACAGCCCCGAGTTTCTTGGTCCTTGTACCCCGTCCGCCCTTTTCCCATCGTTATACGAAAGTTCTGACGATTTTTCATGTATGAGAGCGTTACGCGAATGAAATTGATTCACTCTCATGTAATTTTTTCTAAGCAAACGTCCCTAAAGAAGTTTTACTTCAAAAAAGGTATAATGAAACAAAGAGAAAATCTGCAAAACCTGATTTTGGATTCGATTCAAGAGTTCAACCACGAGGCTCACTGCCTCCTTTTCATGCTTCTTCCAGACTAGCCTTAACCTAACATATCCATTTTTCATCTTCACGCTTTTTTTATTGTGGAAGACAGGCTCAGGAAAAGCCCTTTATACTGTACCTGTACCCTTTATACAATCTATTTTCTTCGTATAGAGTGCAATGTCCATCGGCAGCTCTAGTCGGGAAGAAAGGAACTGCGATACTTTTATTTCACCTACTCTCAACCATTATTATCGCGAATCTGGCATCGGGAAACAACTCGTTGGAAACAATAGTTGAATATTATCTCCCAACTGATGACATGCACTTTGGTGGAGCGGGGAAGGACTAAGGAAGGCTATGACAGGAGAAATCAGGAATATAAAGAGGGAAGAAGAAAGAAGTAAAGTTATGTAGGTGGAAAAGTGAAAAAGGCGAAGGATCGTGGCGCTGCGGGATTCGAACCCGGGACCTCTGGGATGGTAGCCAGGCGCTTTACTCCCTTTCGCCATTTCAATATGGCATGGACAGTGTAGAACTTGAAACTTGGCCATTTTTAATTGCAGATCTTATGGCAAACTCGATGGAAAGCCATTATGGCCGGCGATCAAATCTGCCATGAATTTGGCCATAATTTGACGTTTGTTCAAACAAATATTACGGATTGTTTTAAATTTAGTTGTTTTATGTAATTTTAGTAGTACCCGTTTTTTATAATTATGAAAAATTGTTTGATTTGGTAACATTTGTGAAGATATGCCATTTTTTTAAATGAAAACTCTGCAATGAAATGCCCACCACCATAACATTTGACAGTTCAAGGCATAATATATGGCCATCGTGGTGATAGCAAAAAATATGGAATGTATAGACGCAATATTATAATCAGGAGGAGTAATATTATCAGGAGGAATTTCTAGATATATTTGGAAAAAAATTGTTCTAGAGAGGGAGGATATTTCTACTATCCACTATGATCCAGGGTATTTATAAAAAAATAAACTTGTGTGACTTAGAAGATACGAGTATGTGGGATCTACGCACGAAAAATACCAATATTCTTCGATTTGTAGCATTTTGAGATTTACAATGTTTCTTTTTTGTTTTTTATGAGTTATTTTATTCTTGGAGTCAATTTTTTACTATAATCTTTACTGTACACCGAATCCTATTTCAGATAACATCATCTTAAGATTTTGAGTAAAATAACTCGATACGAAAAAAATAGATTGTCGACAGTACAAGGGGCCCTTCCCTAAACCTCTTGTCTATCACATAAAAAAACTTTTCTTTTTTCTTGTCTTCCCTCTTTACAAAAATTTTCTGCTTTTTCTCCTACCATCGCCTCTAACAGTGTTGCCAGATCATTATTGCGGCTCTCCTGTGTGCCCTACTAATAGCTCTATATTCCCCTATAACTCGATACTTCTCCCCTAAATTTTTGAAACGTTTACTTACTAACCCATATAAGTCGTGATGGGCCATGACCCATATTATTAGTTGAAGCTACTCCAGCCCCTATTGTGGCGTGGATGATCTACGCTGATGTGCATCCAAATGCGCTTCGTCCGCACCGCACGTTTTTTCTTTGTTTTTCCGTGACATTCCGTCCACTTGATTGCGGCTACCACTCCGTTCGTCTCATGAAAAGTTTATGGAAATGTCGAATTTCCAATCTTTAAAAACGGACGGAACGGATTGGTTCTATTTTCCGATTTTTTCTGTATTCGATTTGCCAACTGTAAACGAAAAAGAAGAAAATTTTTGCTGCGCTGCCTGCTCCCACAAATTTGAAAAAACGAGAATTCTCAAGCCAGAGCAGAGCAATTGAGAGCAGAAAAGAGCTACATATCAAAAAGACTCAATGAACGCAAATTGCTATCATCGAATACACCACATCTCTTGAAACTGGTCACTTGATTTGGAAAAGGCCCATTCAAACGTCTAATCTAGTGACCAGTGCTAAACATGTACATATAGATTTTTCAATCATATTTTGATATTTTTTTCGTGGATGCCGACAACAAAATCACTTTTGAAAACATTTCTGAAGGATCGTAATCATTGTCAATATACCGATTTATACTACACTTATTTTATTTGGGATTTGGGGATAAACTCACGTATTAACGGTATGCCATTCAAAATTGTGAGCTTTACCCACACAAACTTAATGGAATATGTATACAAAAACTGTTTATTTTAAATCTTACGCAAACGTCAGAATTAATTTTTGAATATTTGAGAAAGTATTTTGAATGCCTTATTTAGTGTTATGGGCTTTATATTTTTTCCAAATACAATTTGTGCAGTTTTAAAATGTGCTGTTTCTATTTGAAATAAGTTGCTATGTACTCAAAGAACATTGGTTGCTCATGGCAAAGAGTAGCATAATGGCAGAAAATTCTATGTATTATTTAGACATGCTGGCCTTTTATTTTATGCTTTTTCAGGTCACAAGTGCTTAACAAATTAAACTGTATATAATATGCCTGAATATACGATAAGGGGGATGATACACGGGTCAACATGTTGATCAACACGAGCTTTTTCTGCGCAGTTCGTAGGCCAAGGGAAGGGTAAGGGTGAAGTGTGCGGTGTTGACTGAAACTAGAAACGATTTCTATTTTTCCTCCAGTTGCTTGAAAAATGTTTATGTATGCGTAACTGTCAAGCGATTCTGGGTGAAAATAATTTGGAATGCACACCCACACATATGAAATCGCAATGTTATTATACAGAGTGTTGAGTGTAGCGTGTTGAGTTGTGTATCACCTCTGGTCAACAAACTGACTGAACTCCCAAACCAGTCAGAAGAACTGTATGGCATTATGCGAAGGCCAATTGGCTGGGGCTTACTAATTTTTTCCAATCTACTGACGGGAACCAGTGTTTCCGTAATAAAAACGTCAACTCTGCCGCTATCCGTATCACTAGAATCATACAGGCAGGAATGCATTTGTTCATTCCTCATTCTACTAAATCTGTGAAGGCTACGCCCAACAACAGATGGTTTAACCTGGAGTGTATGAATTTAATCAGAAATAAAGAAGCCGCCTTTCGAGCTTACAAGAGCTTCCCGAGTGAATCGCTCCGTGCAGAGTATATAAAACTAAGAAATTCCTGTAAAGTCACCATCAGGAATGTCAAAAATTCATTTGACAGCAAGTTGAGAAGTAACTCTTTAATGCAACCTTTGGTAGCAAAAACTTCTGGTCCTTGGTAAGTTCCATCAAGAAGAATTTCACCACCTCCACAACTCCTTCATTCATCTACGATGAAAAGGTGATAACAGACAGAAAATCCAAGGCCGATTTATTAGCATCTCTGTTTGCTTCAAATTCTTCTCTACCCCAAAATGATGCGCTACCCCCGGTCCTCGAGCACAGCGCTCATTTAATGGACAGGGTTTTCTTCAGGACTCGTGAGGTGTACAGGTTCCTGAAGGACCTCGATGTCAACAAATCCACTGGACCCGATAATATACCCCCTATATTCTTAAAACAATGCGCCTCACCTTTGGCTAGACCTCTGCGCAAACTTTTTGCCCTATCATACTCTTCCCGAGTTTACCCAGATTCTTGGAAACTTGCTCATGTGCAGCCAATACCGAAAAAAGGCAACTCCAGCCTTCCCTCCAACTACCGCCCAATAGCAATCACTTCTATCCTCTCCAAAACCATGGAGACGATAATTAACAAGAAGTTTATGGGATATCTAGAATCTAACCAACTTATAAACGACAAACAATACGGCTTCCGACAAAAAAGATCCACTGGTGATCTTTTAGTTTGCCTTACAGAACACCTCAACCGAAGTTTGCATGGATCTGGTGAATCTAGTTTGGTTGCTTTGGATATCTACAAGGCTTTTGATAGAGTATGGCACTCAGCCTTGTTAGCTAAACTCAAAGCTATTGACTCGCTTCTCTATAAGTGGGTTGAGAGTTTTCTTTCCGGCCGTTCAATTAAGGTAGTTTTGGATGGCGTCAAATCTAAATCTCACCCTATCTCTGCGGGGGTCTCCCAATTTTATCACCGGCCCTATTTCTTATCTTTATAAATGACCTACTTTCAATCCCCTCCAATCCACTTCTCAGCTTCGCTGACGACGGTACTCTACGTTACTGGTACAGCTTCGATACAAGACAGACACATGCCAGATCCTGTCTTGATGATCGTGAACTAATGTCCAACTCTCTATTTTTTTTTTACAAAGGGTGACTCCTGAGCTTACCACTACCACATAAAAAAAACACCGCACACTTCACCCTAACCCGTCCCTTGGCCTACGAACTGCGCAGAAAAAGCTCGTGTTGATCAACATGTTGACCCGTGTATCATCCCCCATAGTTAGTGGGATGATACACGAATCGTTTATGCAACACACTGTCAGTTTGTTGAGCGGAGGCAAGACCCTCTCCCCTACAAGCCATGAAGTTTTCTCTTGAACTAATACAACCATAGCTGAAGTCGGTCCACAAAATCTGACATTTGGTTAGAATTTATATGCCACGGAATAGACTCGGGATTGTTTTCGTTATATTTTTGTGGTAAAAATAATTTGTAATTTATTACTTTAAACTATACATGGATTATCAGTGATTAGTTCTTTAGTGATTTAATAAAAAAAAATTAAAAACAATTAGTGATTTAGTGAGTTTTAAGTGTGTTAATTGTTGAGGTGATCAATTTATTTTACTTTCGCGGTGTTTTTTTTTTCGTGTTTATTAAGGAAAAATATGCTGATTATTTAATTAAAAGTGATTTTAAAGTCATTAAATAATTTATTATGGAATTATTATTAAACATATAAGTGCAGAAAAGTGTGAAAGGAAAAGTGAGTAAGAAAAGTGTTTTTCTACACCTATATTTTTAATAATAATTTCATAATATATGTATTAATCACTTTAAAATCACTTGTAATTCCATAACTAAACAAAACATTAAATTTTCAACATTTTTTTCGTAAATAAACATGAAACAACACCGTGAATGTAAAAAAAGTTGATCGCCTTAACAATTAAAACACTTAAAACACAATTAACAAACAAATTTTTTTTATTTTTGTTAATGAAATCACTAAAAAACTATTCACTGGTAAATCCAAGTGCAGTTAAAAGTGTTAAAATACAATATTTTATCACTTTTTACTACAAAAATATAACAAAATTTTTCCCATACTGCCTCTCTGACATGTTATTCCCGTGACTTTTTGGACCGAGACCAACACCACGAAAAATTCTCCTTCAAGGCCTGTAGTTGAGAGGATCTTGGCGGAGGTGATACACGACTCAACACGCTACACTCAACACTCTGTATAATAACAATGCGATTTTATAAGTGTGAGTGCGTATTTCAAATTATTTCCAACCAGAATCGCTTGACAGTTACGCATACATAAAAGTAACATTTTGCATGCAACTGGAGGAAAAATAGAAATCGTTTCTAGTTTCTAGTCAACACCGCAAACTTCACCCTTACCCTTCCCTTGGCCTACGAACTGCGCAGAGAAAGCTCGTGTTGATCAACATGTTGACCCGTGTATCATCCCCCTTAAACGTTTTTGGCGTTAAAACAAACCGTATTCAATTGCATTTAGTCATTATTAGCCGTGTTTTTTTAATGAACTGTATAGCTCTTTTATCGAGTTCATCAAAAAAATGTCAAGGGAAATTTTATGGAATTCCTATTTCCATGCTTAAAAATTTCAAAATTAAACGGAAGTTAAGTGTTATTTTTTACACTGTAACCCGAAATCCCCTCTAGAAAATAATAAATATGTTTCTAAAAAATCAATTATTTTTTATAAATTTACTCTCATCACTTTCGTGTTGTTTTTATTTTTAAATTAAGTCTTTCCGTCCCCCGAAAGTATGCAACATTCCGGAAAGAAAGAGAAATCGAGAAATTGCCCAAAACCTCGATAGAGACGCCGATAAAACGTGAGTCTTGAGATTTGTATGGGGAAGAACTATATAGTTCATAAAAAACACGGCTATTGACATTCTATTGCTCAGCTTATCTTTAACAATTTTTGCAATGGAAACTACCCTCTCAATTGAGACATTTGAAAATAGCAACGACAACAAAGCGGTTTCAAGTTTGCGAATACCGTTATATCTAGGCTCATCCCCAGCATCTACTTCTTCAAGAGCTTTCACCCAGAACCCGTAGATCATACATTTTTTAGTTCAAAACGATTGCGTGATAATTTCGAGGAGAAATCTTTTGTGTCGGCTTTTATCTGTGGTGAAACTGCTGGAGTCAAAATGCTGATTATCGCTACATGGAAGCTATTCTTTAGTACCTTTTGAAAGAGAAAAAAGAATAAATGCCACCTCCTTTAGTTTGATCCAAAAAGCTGTATCGTTAACTGAAAACAAAGTAACGGATCGCAATTTTTACTAAATTCATTCATATCATATCCATAGTCGATATATCAAAACTTGCACTATCGTGTACAAGTAAAATAAAGTCGATTTAAAACGCTTACAATGATCCAAACGGCCCCCAAAAACGTATTAATAATGAAAATCAGACTCAGAACTTTCGTTTTTTCAACCAAACCAATGTTTTACTTGTACATGATAGCACAAGTTTTGAAGAAAATTTTAAGCTCTCAAACGTTGGTGCAGGGACCAAGGGGAGCGTTTTTACAAGAACGTCTGTTTTTTACAAAAAGTGAAATTTCAAGGAAACTTCAATGTTAACAAAAATGACACCATTTTTTCAACTAACATCAAGCAATATTTGTACCAAATAACAAATATGTAAGTGGTGTTAAACAAAAGTTATTAACAAATTAAAAAAACGTGATTTTCGACAGTTTTTCCCATTTGGTTTTTTGCCCTAACGTATAACTATATGACCATATTTTTTGTTTCCTGTTGGCAATTAACGCAAAAAATGCATAGGGCTATTTTAGATTGATTTGAATATACATAGGTAGCACCACAATCCCTTTAACATCAATGCAAAACAACTTACCTTCTTGTTGTAAAGAGAACACACACTGCTGGACAAACTCATTTAATATTAATTGCTGTTCGGCTGACGGTTTATATTCCAATTTTCTTACTCCAACATTTCCATTTGTTGTAAGTTGGTCAGAGAATATAATTAGAAGATCACAAACAGACATATAGGCCTTAAATTTCAAAATTTCATACAAAATTTAATAACATAATTTAATATTACCGCTTCTTGAATTTGTATGGTTGGTCCATTTTTTACTAGCTCACAACAAGCACTCAAATATTTATGTAAATTATTTCTAAGTTCTATTGAAGTCTCTTCCAAAGTAGAAACTTCACAATTATTTTCTATATGAAAGAGGCCCCAGTTTATAGAGAAAAAACACGCTTCAATACAATAAACCAAAGCCTCATGAGGAAGTTCTCTCCCTGGATTAACATGTTGTTGATATTCATCGATGTCTTGATAAAGCGAATCAAAAAGATTCCAAGGATTCAGATTATGGCAAGAATATAAAATTGAAACATTCTTTAAGGAAATTACTATTTGGAAAACTTCGTCCTCATTTGGCATTTCCTCGCCTAAAATAAAAATATTTGATTAAATACAATGTTGATGTCATTGTACACTTGTTTCCTTACCAGCAATTAAATTTCTCCATTCATCAATTGCATGATTGTATCTATTGACAGCCTGATCAATGATATTCGATCTTGCAACATCACATCGCGTGTAAGTAGCACTACCTTCAGTACATAAAAACTCTAAAGTTTTTGAGCAAGTTTCCAGAACTTCTCTATCAGTATGCATGTTCATAATATGGCCCATTTTATCCAAAAGCGCTTGCAAATTAGCTTCTTGACGTGATGTAGTATAGATATCCAGATCGAAATATTGCGGGATTGAAAGTAAGTTTGTTAGCTTTTCTGCATCTGCTTGATATTTCTCAAGAAGTGGTGGCAGGGTAACAATGAAATGTTCTGTTAGTTTTATCTTATCATCTGAGACTTGTTTAAGTTCTTTTGCGCTTAAAGCCAATTTTCTATTACTCGCTCTTCCAACGGGGGCTTCACCAGTTGCTGATTGTCTTACACTGCTAACCATAATTTCAATTAATGTAGATTCTTGTTTATTATCCAATGGCTCTTCTGATGGACCTGGTTCTTCTAGCAATAAATCTGTCATACACTCCCAATCTTTGACCATATTATTATTGTCGATAAAGGAATCGACTAAATAAGCGCCATGTTCATGAAGTTCGGATTCTATGAAAAATTGTACTAAATCTCGGATAAGAGGAGTGCTTGGTAGACGTCGTTTTCCACGCTTAGTTTTTACAACATCCATATCATCTGACAGGTGAAACAGTCTCACGTTTAAGAACTCCGCTGCAGATTGTGCAACTCCACGATGTGATGAATATACAAGTTCATACACGATTTCACAATCTTTATCTGTGAGGATGTCGGGATGAATTCTATAAAAAGAGGATTGTAGAATAATTTTTTATTTAATTTAATTGATGTGTAAAGAGCTGTATAAATATTGAAAAAAGCAGAAAACAAAGCACCATTGTCCCACATTGGTCCCACAATCAAGGTAGAGGAACACGAGTTTGACGTGGTAAAAATCATTTACCTACCTTGGGTCAATAGTAGCAGCCGACAATAGCATGGAACCAGAAATACGCGCACGACTGCTAAAAGCCAACAAAGCCTACTATAGTCTGTCAAGGCTCTTTAAATCCAAGTATGTAACCATAACGTCTAAATTTTTACTATATAAGACGATGCTCTTACCGGTTCTCACATATACATCTGAAGCGGGGGGCTTAGCAAAAGACACTCAAATCTCTTAGTCGTGTTCGAGAGGAAAATACTTCGGAGGATTGTTGGCCCCGTATGTGAGGAAGCACGATTCCGGAGACTCTACAATGACGAGACGAGACGCGACATGATGTTGTGAAGAAAATAAAGCTCGGTAGGCTCCGGTGGGCAGGGCATCTAGCTCGTATGAATGAAGATTAGCCTGCTCGGAAAGTTCTCTGCGTTAAGACCTATGGCCTATGGGGTGCGACAGCGAGGGAGACCCAACCCTCGCTGGAAGGATGGCGTAGACCAGGACGCTCAGAGCTTAGGGATGCCAAACTGGATGACATCTGCTCAGAATCGGGACCAGTGGAGAACAAAAGAAGAAGAAGATTGTTATCATTTTGGAAACGGACCCTGCATTGTGTTCATTCTCACGCTTTTGGAAGTTGAGATACACTACACTTGTTGCTGTAGATGATGTACATCAATAGCATAGAGAATGCTGTTTGACTGAGTCAATCTCAGCAACGCAACTAGACTGCAGATTTAGTACAGTCAATCTGTAAGTGAGCCTCCGAAAAATGACATACCGAAATTTGACTTGATGAATCGTTAGGGGGCATGTTATGAAGTTAATGTCAAATTTCCGAAGTCCCCCCTCCACCTGTTTTTGAGAAAATCCAAAAAATGGGTCCAAATTTTGAAATGCGTTTTTCTCAGAATCTATGGGTTTTGGTGAAAAGTTTATTTAACAAAAAATGTAGAGGACATTGTTTACTACATTTTATGTTATTGAAGTGACGTCATCCGACTTGAAATACAAAAAGTAGGTGGCGCTGAAGCATCAAAAAAGTGTTTGTTTGCTATTTTCGTTAAAAAAATACTTAGTTTTTTTGCAATGATGTAAATGAGAAAGTTGTTCGTCTCAAATTCGGCTACAACTTTTATTTAAACTATTTTTTTATAAAACTTACCGTTTTCGAGTTGGAGCTTGCCGATGTGTACAAATTGTACATTATGTGATGCGCCGATGCGTGTTTGTCATAAATTGTATAGAAAGATTATTTTGGGATTAATATACAATAATGTTTACTTGATATTCTTATTTTCAACAATAATTCAGATAAACAATTAATAATGGTACCCTTTTGGTACAGCTTGTTGTAAACGGTGAACATACAGTTGAAACGAATGTAACACAAGATAGGCGTGAAAGATTCACACGAAATGTCAAGACTAATTTTCTTTTAATTTAAAATTTGTCACTATTAATTTATTTAAGGAACCATAAAAATAGTGTCACGTGTTCACATTAAAAGATTTCCAATTTAACCTTTTGTAAAAGTGGAAAACAAAAATCTGTAAGATTTAAATATTCAGAATTTATGAATTAAATTTAAAGTATTTTGTTTCCATTTTGTCTCACAAACGAAACAGACACTCATTTTAAGAGAGCAAAGTTTGGACGCCTTTACTCTCTGAAACTCACATAGCAAAAAGAAAAATGTACGTGTCGTAGTGGATTAGGCAGATGTTAGAAACCGGTCTTTTGTCCAAACTATGTCGATTGGCCGGGCGAAAGTAACAAAAGAACGGTAATTTTTATAAAAAAAATAGTTTAAAAAAAAGTTGTAACCGATTTTGTGACGAAAAACTTTCTCATTTACATCATTGCAAAAAAAACTATTTTTTTAACGAAAATAGCAAACAAACACTTTTTTGGTACTTCAGCGCCACCTACTTTTTGTATTTCAAGTCGGATGACGTCACTTCAATGACATAAAATGTAGTAAACAATGTCCTCTACATTTTTTGTTAAATAAACTTTTCACCAAAACCCATAGATTCTGAGAAAAACGCATTTCAAAATTTGAGCCCATTTTTTGGATTTTCTCAAAAACAGGGGGAGGGGGGACTTCGGAAATTTGACATTAACTTTATAACATGCCCCCCTAACGATTCATCAAGTCAAATTTCGGTATGTCATTTTTCGGAGACTCCCTATTTTTTCGTGACAGATTGACTGTACAAATTCGTAAGAGGGCAAACAATAGCTTTAGGGGTAGATGAAAATTACATTGTGTAAATTAGTTTGTCCGTCACTGAACTGTGTAGTAACGGCCGAAGTCCGTACTACTTTCTTTAACCCATTTGGATCTAAACCGATATGTAAAAATCCCATATATCAATCAATATATATATAATTATATATATATTCATAAATTCCTACCTAAAAAATTAAAAACCAAAAATATTTTCACCCATGTAAAATTATTTTCAAAATTCCCCATAGATATTCAGCAAGCAAAATCTTCCCAAGAAATTTTGCTATCAAATGTTTCAACCGACAATTCTCAGACAATTTGAGCGCTCCTATTTCATTTTTCCGTCCTAAAATCTACATTCAAGCACGTACGCCAACGAGCGCTCCGAATTCAAATTTTCAACCGACAATTCTCAGACAATTCGAGCGCTCCTATTTCATTTTTTCCGTCCTAAAATTTTACATTCAAGCACGTACGTTAACGAACGCTCCAATTTCAAATTGTCTTTTCAAACACCAAAAATGCTGATAATGAGTTTCATCTTCAATTATGAAAAACACCTCACAAAAATTCCATGAGAAAAAGCTTTGCTGCGTCGGCAGCAATAGACAATTTAAATATCAGGCTCAACACAGGTTCGAGGCAGTCCGGGATTTTTAGCTCAAGTGCGCGGATCCAAAGATTATTTTAAAAAGGTTCAATTCAAGTTTTTATTAAAATCAACTCATGTAATACTAGTGCGCGGATCCAAAGCTTATATTAAAAAAAGGTTCAATTCAAGTTTTTGTTAAAATCAACTCATGTAATTCAAGTGCGCGGATCCAAAGCCTATTTTAAAGGTCCAATTCAAGTTTTTGTTAAAATCAACTCATGTAATACTAGTGCGCGGATCCAAAGATTATTTTAAAAAAGGTTCAAGTTTTTATTAAAATCAACTCATGTAATACTAGTGCGCGGATCCAAAGCCTATTTTAAAGGTCCAATTCAAGTTTTTGTTAAAATCAACTCATGTAATTCAAGTGCGCGGATCCAAAGCCTATTTTAAAGGTCCAATTCAAGTTTTTGTTAAAATCAACTCATGTAATACAAGTGCGCGGATCCAAAGATTATTTTAAAAAAGGTTCAAGTTTTTATTAAAATCAACTCATGTAATTCAAGTTATTTTAAAAAGGTTCAATTCAAGTTTTTGTTAAAATCAACTCATGTAATTCAAGTGCGCGGATCCAAAGCTTATTTTAAGGCCCAATTCAAGTTTTTGTTAAAATCAACTCATGTAATACAAAAAGGACACGATCCAATTAATTAATTCGTATTAAAGTGATTCTTATTAAAAAGATTTTCTGTTTTTAATCCGGTCAACCCGGGAGCATAGAAAGATATAAGGTGCAAGTGATCTACGGAGGACCTAGCACTCCTTGTCCCTGGTGCAGAACCAAGGATTCTGCAACAAAAGACTGGTGGCAGCGGTGGGATTTTTAAGGATAACTCCCAGGATCCAGATGGACGATGGACCAACAACTAAAAAGGACGAGAGCTGCGACGAGGGAATTCAAAAACCTGTCAACTAAGGCACAAAAATATCACGAACCAGCGGGACCAGACGACGCTACTATGGATTGGGCAACCTTCAAGGAAATTGTAGATAAATTGAACAAAATCAAGTAAGCTAGTACTTAATAAAACAATAAGCATTCCTTTCTTATAATGCCATAATCAAAAATATATAAATACTTATAATAAATAGAACTACAATTTCTTATATTTAAAATAAAACTGGAGCTTCCTTTAACTTTCAAACAAAATTTATATTTAAAATTTTTACTATACAATATATAAGTATATCGAACCAAACAAGATTCTTGTCATAAATATTTAAAACATTGTCAGTGCATCGTTTTAGGGCTTGTATGTGAACTTTTTTTTTTCTCTGTCTTCGGTTGTGTTGAATTCGTTCTTCTTTTTTTACAAAAAAAAACAGGAATAGTCGTGCTAAGAAAATCCCTTTTAACGGATTTTTCCTCTCTCTTCTTCTCTCCGCCTGTCGTGAAAAGGCGACAAGCCTAATACAATCCAAAGATTGTTAGAGCAACACGGCGAAAAGTCTACGGCAGCCTTATAATGCCGAACGACAATCCACCACCGTCGAACTCAGCTCCTACGGAGGCAGTCTGTAAACTATCGATTGCATACATAAGAAGCATGATCCCGGATTTCGACGGAAACCCGGAAGATGTCCACAAGTTTATTTCATGTTGCGATTCCCTGTTCTCGGTATGTAGAACAGCGATAGACGAAACCTTGTTCTTAAACGTCCTAAGGAGCAAGGTGAGCGGAGTCGCCTATGACCTCTTCAAGTACCAAACGTACTCTACATGGTCATCTCTGCGACCCGACATCCTCCATCAGTTTCGGGAATCAAAATCCCGCCTCACAATTCAAAGTGAGATGATGCGCCTAAAACAGACGTCACGAGAGGATACAAAGGATTTCGGACTAAGAGTCATAAAGACTCTAGCCGAACTCAACAATGCAACACAAGGCGACAACGTCGATGCCGATGCTCGTAGCTTTCTACTGAAAGAGAACGAGCAAAACGCAATCATCGCCTATCAAGACGGTTTACGCGATGATCAATTGAAAATCATAGCTAAAACCAGCACTCAGGAGAGTCTCAAGAAACTAGTCTCCAACATTAACGATCACGCAGCACGAATACCCACCACTTCACAACCACACACTGTACCCAGAGTTGTGCCAACCTGTGAAGTTTGTGGAAAGAGAGGACACAGCAAGGAGACTTGTTACAGGAATAGATATACGAGGTGTGGCTATTAAATAACGAGACTGACGCTGTAAAACATTTTATTTTTATTTCATACATTTTTACTTGTTATACCCTACAATATACATCCCTCCTCTATCCCTACAACGCTCCATGCGAATCTTACATTGTTCGAAACAGTGCTGGAAGTCTTTTTCTGTCAGCTCCTTCAGGACGCGTGCCGCTTTCTCTTTCACAGCTTCAACAGACTCAAATCTTGTTCCTTTTAATGCAAATTTCACCTTAGGAAACAGATAGAAGTCGCACGGCGCAAGATCCGGCGAATAAGGCGGATGGTCTAACACTGGGATACTGAATTTGGCTAGAAACCTCTTAACAGACAATGCGGAATGTGTTGCGACAATGCGTTGCTCTACTGTTACACTAAACATTTTTCCGGCGAAACAAAAAAACAACTCTAATGCGAACGAAGGCTACGGCTGTACTGATTTGTTTACAGAAGCGAGAAGCACTACCTTCGAAAGAGAAGACTTCACGATAACAGCTGTTGGTTGCTGGCGTTTGGCGCATGCGCACTTCTTCTGTAGCAGCGTCAGTCTCGTTATTTAATAGCCACACCTCGTATACCCTCCTTTACACAGAAACCAGTTATAAAAAGGGAGGTAAACCAGCTGATTTGCGCGTATTGCCGAAAACCGAATCATCATATCAGCGAGTGTCGTTCCAGAGAGTATAACAACAGAGCACGCCAGCAAACTCAAAACCAGGACTCGCAAAACCAAGGACTCGTTAGGTTCAGGGAACCACCACAAGCCTCAATCAGCCACAATCAACCTTCCAGAATACGACTAATAAGACAACAGGAACCAACACCCCTTTCGGGAAACGACGACATGCGGGAGGAGACAAGCGGCGCCCCTACCCGCCAAATCATTTCTCAGGCCGTAATTCACACCCCACCAGCAATTTAAGTTGGCCCAATGGCCTGAAAATTCGTGTCCCTCTAGAATTTCGAGGCAATACAATATTAGTTAACTTACCACTTAAAAACGGAAGGAAGGGTCAATGTAGTCTTCTCGTAGATACAGGAGCCGAAATTAGCCTCCTTAGAAATAATTCCTGTCCCATGGGCAGCCCAGTATACGAAAACCCTAACTGTGTGATCGCCGGACTAACAGGTGATTACGTTGTTCCAGTGGGATTAGTCTATGGTGTCATTAGGATGAATATATTAGAAGGCCCAGTGCTTATAACGCAACCGTTTCACGTGATAGAAGAAGGTATTATAGAGGGATATGATGGAATATTAGCAGGTGACTTTCTACGAAATTTCGGGTGTAATATTGACTATGACGAAGAACACTTAAAAATATTTATAAAAAAAATCCTGGTCAAAGAAAGTCCCGAGGAAAATAATTACGAAGAAAACAACATCTTAAATAATATCGTTGAAAATAAAATCGCAGAAGTCGTGGAAAATAAAATCGTTGAAGAAATCGTAGAAAATAATATCGTAGAAAAAAACAAATTCGTAGAAAATAATATCGTGGAAGAAAATAATATCGTTGAAAATAAAGTCGTGGAAAATAGTATCGTTGAAGAAAATAGTATCGTAGAAGAAAATAGTACCGTGGAAGAAAATAGTACCGTGGAAGAAAATAGTATCGTAGAAGAAAATAGTATCGTGGAAGAAAATAGTACCGTGAAAGAAAATAGTACCGTGGAAGAAAATAGTATCGTTGAAGAAAATAGTATCGTTGAAGAAAATAGTATCGTAGAAGAAAATAGTACCGTGGAAGAAAATAGTACCGTGGAAGAAAATAGTATCGTAGAAGAAAATAGTATCGTGGAAAAAAATAGTACCGTGGAAGAAAATAGTATCGCGGAAGAAAATAGCATCGTGGAAATTAGTAGTATAGACAATAGTATTGTGGACATTAGTACCGAGGAGGAACAAAATATTTTTGAGGAATATAACACTGCAGAAAGTAGTATTGAGGAAGGCGAAACTGTAACAGCCCCGGCGCGTACGGAAATGATAATAGAAGTTCCATGTGAACAAACAAACCGAAGGATCCTGTTCTGCACTCGTAGAGAAATCCACCCGGGAATTTATTTGGGTAACTCCATAACTAGGAACGACAATGGCCTTGCCAAGGTGGCTTTATTAAATACCACCGAGCAAGATATTACCTTCAAAAGAGATAACTTGAACCCAATTTGGGAAGACATAGAGGCATACGAAACTATAGATATGGGAAACTCCCCCTCCTTAACGCAGAATCGTCTGCGAAAATTAGAGAATAACCTCGATTTAAATCATTGCAACAGAGAAGAAAGGGACTCTGTATTGAATATCTGTCGCGAATTCAATGACCTATTTTTTTAGAAGGGGATCACCTTACGCACACCGATGTAACTACTCACAATATCCCCACATTAGCGGATAAACCTCCCATTTACACCAAACCTTATCGTCTTCCAGAGTCTCAACGCCAAGAAATAAACAACCAAATAAAAAAAATGTTGACTGAAGAAATAATAAGTCCTAGTAAAAGTCCTTGGAACGCTCCACTTCTACTTGTTCCGAAGAAACCAGACTCACAAGGCAACAAAAAATGGCGTGTCGTCGTAGATTTCCGGCGTCTTAACGAAATAACCGTTGGAGACGCATATCCCTTGCCTAATATCACAGATATCCTTGATCAGTTAGGAAAATCCAAATATTTCTCTACGCTGGATTTGGCAAGCGGCTTCCACCAGATTCCCATGGAGGAATCTGACAAAAATAAAACTGCCTTTAGTACCCCTTTCGGGCATTATCACTTCAACCGAATGCCCTTTGGTCTCAAAGGAGCACCAGCAACCTTTCAGAGATTGATGAACTCTGTACTTAGCGGTTTGCAAGGTATTCACTGCTTCGTATACCTTGATGATATCGTAATTTATGGGTACAATTTAAAAGACCACAGTACCAAACTGACGGAAGTGTTTAAAAGGCTCCGTGAGGCCAAACTCAAACTTCAACCAGACAAATGTAATTTCTTAAAAAAGGAAATAACATATCTGGGACACATCGTGAGTGACAGGGGTGTTCTCCCCGACCACACCAAAATCAAAGCAGTAAAAACATACCCTGTCCCTAAGAAGACCAAGGATGTCAAGTCTTTTCTTGGGTTCGTGGGTTATTATAGGAGATTCATCCCTAACTTTGCCAAATTGGCCAAGCCTCTCACAAACCTTTTGAAAAAGGACATTAAATTCAATTGGGATCCATTCTGCGATGAATCCTTTACCGCTTTTAAAAAGAGATTAATAGAAGCACCTATCCCAGCCTACCCAGAGTATGACAAACCCTTCATAGTTACTTCCGATGCCAGTGATATGGCGTTAGGGGCAGTACTCTCGCAAGGAAGGATTGGGGAAGACTTACCAATTTGTTATGCAAGCAGAACCTTGAACCCAGCCGAGTCAAGGTACTCAACTATAGAAAAAGAGCTATTAGCCATAGTGTACGCTGTCGAACAGTTTCGTCCTTACATATATGGTAGACAGTTCGTTATAGTTACAGACCATAAACCACTCGTTTGGATGATGAACCTAAAAGATTGTTCATCACGCCTTATGAGATGGAGAATACGTCTGGAAGAATACGGCTATACAATAGTGCACAAACCTGGCCGTCTGAATGCTAACGCTGATGCGCTTAGCCGCATTATACCCGAAAGCGCAGAAATCACTAAAACCATAAATGTAGTGACTAGAAGTCAGAAAAAAATTATCGAAAACAATAATGTACCTAGTAAGCTGTACGAGCAGTACATGAATACATTAGTAACCCCAAAAGAGTTCACCTACGAAAATAAGATCCCCCTTCTCAAAGAAACTAACTATAGAACCAAATTTTTCTTATTTCCCAATAACGACACCCCCGATGAGAATGAATTAAAGAAAATTCTCCCATGCTTCACTCCCAAGGAACTCCAGAGTAAGCTCGATAGCTACCAAACTCCTAAATGCACGTACATCATCAGTAAAAGCACTATCCCAATGCGAACACTGGAAGATAACCAAAACATACTACAAATTTTCCAACTCCTGAAGGAATATTGTTCCGAGAATAACATAGAAAAGCTGGCCATATCAATACCTTGCCTAGACCCAGAGGTTCTAGCGACAATAAAAAAAATGATATCCTTCATCTTTGGAGACGAAAAAATCGATCTGAATCTGTTCACAACCAAAATACAAGTATTAACAGATCCGGCAGAGATTTTAGAAACTATTCGTACTTATCATTCTTCAGCCCTAGGAAGTCATCAAGGAGTAAATAGAACGATCAAAAGAATAAAAGAAAAATACAATTGGGCCGGACTAACAAAAGACGTCGAGGAATTTATAAGGAAATGTCCGTCGTGCCAAATAAACAAACTCACAAGGAACCCAAAACTACCCATGAAGATAACCACCACAAGCTCCAGACCGTTTGAAAAAGTGTTCCTCGATGTAGTAGGCCCTCTCCCCATTAGCTATAATAACAACAGGTACCTATTAACATTCCAGGACGATTTGACGAAATATTCGGATGCAATCCCCCTGGAAAACATGGAAGCCAGAACCATAGCAGAAAAATTCGTCACTAACATAATTTGTAGACTTGGCGTACCCGCAGCCGTCCTAACAGATCAAGGCTCGAATTTTCTGAGCGAAATGTTCGCAGAGGTGTGTAAACTTCTTAAAATTCAGAAATTACAGACAACTGCTTATCACCCACAAACAAATGGGGCACTGGAACGAAGTCACAGAACCCTAGCTGAGTATCTCAGACATTATGTCAACAGGGACCCACTTACTTGGGATTCTTGGATACCTTATGCAATGTTTGTGTATAACACAACTCCACACACTAGCACCCACTTTACCCCACACGAATTACTATACGGTTACCCAGCGGAAATCCCAAGTACAATTAAGACTAAACCCGTCATAAGTTATAATTACGAAAATTACCATACCGAACTCAGAGCTAGATTGCAGCATGGGTACGAGATAGCTCGAGAAAATTTGATTAAGAAGAAGGAAAGATCAAAAATAACTTATGATAAGCATTCACAAATGAGAACTTTTAACCTAGGGGAAAAGGTTTTATTGAAAAACCACGCTAAAAAAAATAAACTGTCTCCATTATGGACTGGTCCTTACGAGATCGTTAGGCTTAACTCAGCTGAAAACACTACGATAAGAATAGGAAACAGAAATAAGGCGGTTCATAATAATAACCTAAAAAAATTTTTCGAATAACGAAAACCTCTCTCTGCTCAAAAAAAAATAATAACTAATCTAAACCCAAAAAAATAATAAAATAACAAAATAAAATATCTCTATTGAACAAACACTGGAAGATTAAATGTTAATTTTCGAATTATCGCGCAATATGCAATATTTTGCTGGCTTGCAAAACCTTGCAACGATCTATGGCTAACCAAAAAGAATTGACTTTCTGCCGGATGAGTTATTACTGAATCAACGATGGTGCCAGGTGAAACGTTCCTATTTTTAGGATCCTCTCTAGCAACATTTGACTTATCAGGTGGAAAAATCTGGTATGGTGACGTTTTTGTACCACAAGGCAAGTAATATCTGGCTTGTAGTTTGGTTCAACCCTAGAGCAAGCCTGGAAGACTAAATATTAATGCTTGCAGATCATCAATATCATCGCTTATTTCGCGATCACAAAACTAATCATCTCTAACTTTATAACTCCTATTGACCGAATTATCGCGTATTTCGCGATCACAAAACTAAATCTCTAATTTCATCACTTATAAACTACAAGGTAATAATGAGGGAAACCTTTTTCAGGATCTTAATTTTGATCTCTTTATGCACACTAAACTACGCAAGGGGCGACAATTCAATCACCATCACTAAATTTAAGGAGAACCCGGGAATCTACTTCGAGGAAGTGGGCAAAGTAGCATTGTACAGCAACCAATGGCAAATTATCATCTTCTACGACCTCCACAATTTCCAGCTGGAATTAGAAAGACTCAACGAATACACACACAACATTCAAGAGGTATGTCAATATATTGCAAACCATACTAGTAGTATGGGAATGTGTAAAGACATCACCTTGCAACTCCAAGCCATTATAACAGACGTAAACCAGAAATCAACCCTCCTTAACCTAAAGCAGCGACGAAAACGCGGGCTTTTTAACATAGTGGGTAGTCTGAGCAAAACTCTTTTTGGCACTCTCGACCCGGAGGATGCCGAGAACCTCGCATCCCAAATTAATGGGTTGAAAGGTAACCAAGACCATTTGTTGAAACTTATTAAGAACCAAACTATAATTATCGAAAGTACCGCCAATATATTTAACAAAACCCTAGAAAGTATCGAACAACAATCCAATCATGTCGAAGATAAAATAGACAAACTACGACAGATAGTAAACGCTATCAAAACAGATATTTCAATTCAGAATGTTGGTACCCAGTTAGAATCATTAGTTTCACTCACTACTTTAGCCCTTATACGGTTTCAAACAACACAAAATACTCTTATTGAGCTAATCGCAAATGTCAAGCATGGAAGGCCACATCCATCCATACTAACCCCAAAACAAGCTCAGGAACTCCTAACGACAATAAGGAAGGAACTACCTACCACGTTGTCGTTACCTTTACAAACCAAAACCGATAATATCCTGCAGCTCTATCAGTTAAGCACATTTGGAACTGCAATTAGTAACAATAAGATCATTTTTAAATTACAACTACCATTGCCATTCAGGGATCATTACCAATTACTCAAGGTTATACCCCTGCCTACGGATCATAATAATACCTTCATATACATACAACCGACTGTTAGTTATTTAGTCGTAGATTATAATAGGGAACACTATTTCCCAATGAATAAATTCGACCTTAATTTATGTCATACGACAGACTTGGAGACATACTTATGTAGAGTAACTCACCCAATATTTAGTGCTCAAGCAGGAAATAATATTTGCGAATTACAACTGCTTAGACATAACACAGACATAATACCCCACTGTAAAACCGAAGTAGTGCCACCGGCACACTTTTGGATCCAACTCTCCCAACCAAATAAATGGCTATATTCAATGGCCAATTCGACAACCATAGACACGATATGCGAAACACAAATATTCTCACATAAATTACAAGGTACCGGTATATTAGAAATTAAGCCGGGATGTTACCTGAGATCGGAGGGCATAACAATTAAAGCACATAATTCAAAAACATCTAAGGTAAACAGTTTCTACCTACCCTCTTTAAACCTTACTCACAAAATCAACCCCATCCACGTTTCAAAACCCGGTAATCAAACGATCAGAACTCATCTTATAAAATATTTGGATGATCATGAACTCAAGCAACTTAATCTTGCCATAAAAGATCAAAAGAACAACGAAGATCTAGACTTACCTAATTTAAAGGCACACACAATACACCATTACGTCCTTAACTACACGCTTCTTGGACTCTTCCTATCTATCTTATACTTAGCACTGAAATATAAGGACAACTTTTTTAAAGGCCCTAAGCCAACACAAGAAAAGGAAAACGAAGAAACAACCAATTATACCGTTACTGTCCTAACTTAGAACCGGGATCGTAAGAGTCCCGCATACTTTCCTTAGAGCGATGCATACAAAAATGGGAAGATTATTTTTTTAAAGCCAACCCAGTTAATTATAACATTACAGAGAGAGAACAATTGTTAGATAACCTATAGAACGCAAGTTAATCAATTTTTTTTTTATATTCATAATAACATTATTATTAATACCAATCATAAATAAAATTCAAAAATTTCTAATTTAAGTAAACTACAAAGAAAGAACAATTGTCAGATGACCTGTAGGACGTAAGCTAATCATTTTTTTTTTTAGTAATTTGACTATCAATATTTTTACATTATTATTATTAATTCCATTTAATAAAATTCAATTTTTTTTTTTAATTTAAGTAAACTAACTCTTTTATAAAAGCACTATTATAAATTTATAAGGATTCATTAACTTTTTTGTAATAACTACATACTATATACATCTTATAGATAGAAATCACCTTTTCATATCGTCTAAACTGCATAACTTGAGCTACCCTAACAAAATTTATTTTTCTAAATCCCTCGGACCAATGTGTAAGCAAGATATATATTACATCCAATTCAAGCAACGACCCATATCGAAAAATTGTTCCTCAAAGATACACAATTTTCCTTTTCTAAGGGGGATGGTGTAGTAACGGCCGAAGTCCGTACTACTTTCTTTAACCCATTTGGATCTAAACCGATATGTAAAAATCCCATATATCAATCAATATATATATAATTATATATATATTCATAAATTCCTACCTAAAAAATTAAAAACCAAAAATATTTTCACCCATGTAAAATTATTTTCAAAATTCCCCATAGATATTCAGCAAGCAAAATCTTCCCAAGAAATTTTGCTATCAAATGTTTCAACCGACAATTCTCAGACAATTTGAGCGCTCCTATTTCATTTTTCCGTCCTAAAATCTACATTCAAGCACGTACGCCAACGAGCGCTCCGAATTCAAATTTTCAACCGACAATTCTCAGACAATTCGAGCGCTCCTATTTCATTTTTTCCGTCCTAAAATTTTACATTCAAGCACGTACGTTAACGAACGCTCCAATTTCAAATTGTCTTTTCAAACACCAAAAATGCTGATAATGAGTTTCATCTTCAATTATGAAAAACACCTCACAAAAATTCCATGAGAAAAAGCTTTGCTGCGTCGGCAGCAATAGACAATTTAAATATCAGGCTCAACACACGTTCGAGGCAGTCCGGGATTTTTAGCTCAAGTGCGCGGATCCAAAGATTATTTTAAAAAGGTTCAATTCAAGTTTTTATTAAAATCAACTCATGTAATACTAGTGCGCGGATCCAAAGCTTATATTAAAAAAAGGTTCAATTCAAGTTTTTGTTAAAATCAACTCATGTAATTCAAGTGCGCGGATCCAAAGCCTATTTTAAAGGTCCAATTCAAGTTTTTGTTAAAATCAACTCATGTAATACAAGTGCGCGGATCCAAAGATTATTTTAAAAAAGGTTCAAGTTTTTATTAAAATCAACTCATGTAATACTAGTGCGCGGATCAAAAGCTTATTTTAAAAAGGTTCAATTCAAGTTTTTGTTAAAATCAACTCATGTAATTCAAGTGCGCGGATCCAAAGCTTATTTTAAGGCCCAATTCAAGTTTTTGTTAAAATCAACTCATGTAATACAAAAAGGACACGATCCAATTAATTAATTCGTATTAAAGTGATTCTTATGGGGCCCATCCACAGGCCAACTGGTTGCCCAAACTGAGTTGTGTTGGCACTGAATCGCAGTGTGTATGGGGCAGTTGGCAAACTGATTTGACAGTTGGGGTTGCAGTTGGGATAAATCAAAATCTTTTAATTTTATGGGGGCGGGGCCTAGAGTTTGGGCAACTAGTCGCGCTGTGTATGTTGCAGTTTGGCAAACTACTTGAATGAATTAACCCAGAATTCGAAAAATATATTTTTTTACAAGTTTATATTTTCATTGTATTGCATAATTTTTAATTTAAATTATGAAAGTTCACATAATATTAAATTATTTTCATAATTTATATGTTTAGGATTTAATTTATATTTTAAAAACATACAAATATTTATATTAATAATTAAAAAATTTATAATTAACATAAAAAATCATTAATACGCATTTTTTATAATCATAAAACTTAATCGCGGGTTTTCTACAATTTTATTTAACGTTCAAATTGCCTATAAAATACTGAATTGACAGTTGAAGTATCAACTCAGTTGAAGCGTTTGTGGCAAAACACCAACTCTTTACACAACTCAGTTTGGGAAACCAGTTGGCCTGTGGATGGGCCCCATTATTAAAAAGATTTTCTGTTTTTAATCCGGTCAACCCGGGAGCATAGAAAGATATAAGGTGCAAGTGATCTACGGAGGACCTAGCACTCCTTGTCCCTGGTGCAGAACCAAGGATTCTGCAACAACTGTTAAATTTTCTGTAAAATAAGCTTTCTTGAGTCGTATTGTGTTATTGCAATTTGGACATATAAAAAATCCAATGGCTCTCTTCCACAGGACTTCCGACCCATTAGTATCCTTTCTTGCCTCTCCAAAATTCTAGAAAAGTTAATGTACATTCAAATGGTCCAATATCTTGAATCTAATTCCTTTTTAACTGAATTCCAGCATGGCTTTAGGAAGAACCACAGTTGCAGTACTGCCCTACTAAAATCATACGCTCTTATGCCAAAAAATATCTTTCAACTTTTCATCGTCCGCTGTCCGTCTTATTTGGAATTTCATAAGCGATAGATCTCAAAAGGTTTGCACAGGCAATTATGAGTCCAGTTGCTCCCTCATATCTAAGGACATACCTCAAGGTTCTATACTTGGTCCGCTTCTCTTCTCTCTCTTCATTAATGATCTCCCAAAAGAACTGAATTTTTGTAAAGCCCTGTTGTACGTGGACGATGTTCAAATCTACCTTAGCTGCCGGCTTGGCATGATTGAGGATTGTATTTGGCGAATCAATAAAGACCTCGAGACGTTATCTGGGTGGGCGAGAGGGAATATATTGCAACTAAACCCTGACAAGTCTCAAGAAATAGTCATATCTAAAAATGTTATAAATACCAACGAATTTCCTGCAGTATTATTAAACCGTAATATCATTCCGTGTTGTGATAAGGTAAAGAGGGTAAAGGGGGTTTTTCTGAATAAGAATTTAACATGGTCGGATCATATTAGCAATATAATTGGCAAGGTCTATGGTAGTCTACGAAAACTTTGGTGTACGTCGAACTTTGTACCCCTCCATACTCGCACAAAGCTTGCTAAATCTCTTTTAATGCCCTTAATAATATATAGTGACGTAATCTTCTGTAAACTCGATTCATTCTCGCAGCTAAAATTGAATGTAGCATTCAATTCTATTGTCCGATATGTTTATAAAATCCGCCGATTCAATCACGTTTCATCATATTCTCGAGAATTCCTTGGTTGTTCTTTCTCGACATATCTTAAAATTCGGCTTATCGTATTTCTCTATAAACTCCCCGTTTCGGGTAAACCGCAATGCCTCCGAGAAAATTCACATTCCTTCAGTCTACTACATAGACCTAATAATTTACTTATGCCCCATTACTAGTGCTTACAATCTAAAAGTTTATTTTTCGTTCACGTCACTAGTTTGTGGAATTCTCTACCTGTAGATGTTAAGCGAGCTGGTGCTGTAGGAAAGTTCAGAAGGCAAATTATTGTTAATTTTTCAGCCCCCTAATTTAGTCAATTTAGATAGTATAGTAGTAATGTCATTTTAAATTTGCAATTTCTCTTTTTTAAAAATGTTTTTCTTTTTTTTTCTTTGATGTCTCATTTAAAGTAATGTAGGTTACCACATTCCCATATAATCAACACCTCCTTTGGCCTATGTACATATGTAAAGGCTTGTTCTTATTCGTACAAATATGTTTCTTCTTTAAAATAAACAAATAAATAAAAGATTAATTGACGATTATTGTTGTTATATTGTTAATAATAATTGTCACGATATGCCCCAAAAGATTCAATTTATTTGATCTTCAACAGAAAACCCAACATCATTAACAAGGAATAGACGTTTTAAAAAAGCGGACGAAACATCCTAAAAAAACAAAAAGAACTCCTCTTTCAAACTAATTCCAAAACTTTAAAGAATTTTTAACACTTGCTATCCGGTCGGCTTTTCTGATTTCAAGATGACCCTCGTCCTCATTGTTACTGCTTTCTATATCTAGCCTCAGAAAACCGATTTTCGTCTTTTATCGGATGAGGATCTTCTATCAAGTAGCAGTCGTTGCCTATCTTCAAAATAACATATGGTCCTTTATATGCACGGTCAAATTTGTGAGATTCCCCCGTAACTGATGGAACAGTTCGATTAATCAACAAGCCTACTTCGACATAAGTCATCTGGTTTTATGGCGCGATTTATATGTATGATTTTTCATCGGACTACATATTGATATTTTCAACAGGTTCTTTTTTGCATGGATGCATGGCGATCAGATCATCGCTGTCATCTTCAGGAGTTGCTTGATGTAGTCGGTTTTCGATGGTCAGTCATCAGCGGAATAGGGGGAATAGCATGTAGCATAACATGCACGTACCGAAACTATTTCGGACTGATGGATGAAGGTGCGATCATTACCTCCTAACGGTGGCCACTGGTAACTATCCTATGAGAGAGGATAGGCTAATATGATCGGGCTAGTCCGCTCCAAGTAAGCTTACGTAAAGCTAAAAACCTCACTCGGAAAAAAGAATTTTTACGGAACGAGCAGCAACCGCAGAAGGACACAAATGTTCAATGTAGGAGTGATGGGGCTCCGTATTTTACAGTCTGTCGCTGTGTGGTCGAGCGGCTCCAGAAGTGCCGCAATTATAATGCACCTCTAGAGTTATTTTGGTTTTGTAGCGGGGGATGTGACGGAATGCGACTCCAAAGCGGGTCAACCTCTAGTACTAGTACACTGCACCGCTTTTGCAGTGAACGACACATTTGTTGCGAGAGGCGAGGACCGGATCCCATTTATAGAGCCTTTAAAGAAGAAGTCGGTTTATGGCAAGATTCTTTAAAGTCGAAGTTTTTTTTTCAATATCTCAAATTTGAATGCAAAGCACATAACACAAAAGCACAAGCACAACTTTGTTGTGTAGACAGTGGCTGCAAAAAATATCAGCTAGAAAACGAAACAATATGTTCTTCACCGAGAAACCGAAACAATATCTTTTTCAGCGAGAAACCGAAACAATATCTTTTTCAGCAATAAATTGAAACAATATCTTTTTCACCAACATTTTGAAACAATATCTTTTTCGTAAGACCCATCGATATGTTCTTTAATCGTTCAATAGGTGCCTACGAAAAGGAAGGTCTCCGCGAAACATCAAACGATAAACGGCAACGTGACGTCAGTTTAACATATTTCCCAAGAAAGGACATTCACTAGGAAAGGAAATCTGTTCTGTTACTGTTCATACTCAGACAGCAGGCCAGCTTCCAGTATCCTCCAATTATGATACTGTAGAGGTTCGAATTATGAATTGGACCTCTTCCTAGTTAAAGCTAGATTCAGATGACGGCATCATAAATGTCCCAAACCCCCGGCTTCCCTGGAAGAAAAATCTCCAGGAATTGATAACATCACCAAAATTGATCAAACAAGGAGGCGAATCGCTTTCAGCAGCTATACCTCATGCGAAAGCCGCAATACGAGAATACCAAGCTGGATTCCGAAAAAATAGGGCAACAATGGACTGGAGAAGGAAAATACGAAAAACCTGGGAATACAACATTAACGTGTATTAACTTTTCATCTATTTCAAACAAGCATACGCCAGCATCTACAGGGAAAAAATGTATGCGACACTGCTGGATCTAAACATACCTGCATAAGCCAGTAATTGGGTAGACTTATGAAGGATTGTGTCCCTTGATGTCACACCCGAATCTCGGATCATTTTCTACAACGCCAGGCTGAAAAGGAAGCAGGCCAGACCGTCCCCTTGTCGGAGTCCATTATAGATGTTGATTGGACTGGACACCTTTACTTGGCTTGTCACATTGATCATGGTCAACCTACATAGTGTTGTCAGTTTGTTGGGGATGCCGAGTTCTCTCATGGCTTTGTAGAGTTCTACTCTGCCTATGCTATCATAGGCGGCTTTAAAGTCTATGAAGAGTTCAACACCTCACACAATTTTGAAACTGGACATTTTTCCATAGGCTGCTTCAAGGTGAAAATCTAATCAGTCAGTCGTTGATTTGCCTGGGCTGAAGCCACATTGCTAATGGCCTATGATGTTTCTGGCGTATGGGGCCATCCTGTTTTATAGGAGAGCGGAGAATATCTTAAGGGCGGTACTCAACAACGTTATACCGCAATAATTAGTCCACGTTGTGATATTTCCGGGCAGAGGATGCCTTGGATATGTACCGGGCAGAGGATGCCTTTTCTGCAGGCTTCCACTGCTTATTTCCTGCTTCCACACTTGCATTATTAATTTATGGATCGTTTGGTGTAATGTAGGGATGTCGTCTGCACCCGAGGCCTTGTTGTTTTTGAGCCGAGTTATGGCAAAGCTAACTTCTTCCAAGGTTGTAGCATTATCATCAGATATTAGCGGAGCCTCCGAATCCTCAGTTAGCTCGACATTTAGCAATTCATGAAAGTGCTCTTCCCATCGCTTCAAAATGCCTTTAGGATCGGTAATCCGATTCCCTTCTTTGCTTCTTTGCCTTGCAGTATGTGCAATTGCGTTATATTACGGACTCTTCGGTAGAACTCCCACGCCTGGTGCGGCCGTCTCTCTCTGTACTGCTCTAGTTCCCAGGCGAGATTTTTCTCCCAGGCTTCCTTTTTTTCGCCTGTGAATTCTCTTTTGTTCTCTTCTGAGCTCACGAAACTAAACTTAAAATAAACGTGTGGACAAACGCATGCCGCAAATTTCCTTTGAGTTGTGCGAAAAAACCCGACACTCGACCGGATCGGCCACAAGCGTTGCAAAGCTTACAAGCAAAGCCAAACACCTTGTCCACACGTTGGAATTTACGAATGCTTGCCAAGTCTTGACAAACGTATGGATCCGGCATAACAGATATTCAAAGCTTTATTTAGCTTTAAATTAAAATAAATTTCAACCTGAAGCATTTAACTAATATGTCCTGAAGTTTTGCTGAACAAATGAGTTTACAATAAATATAATAATATAACATTTAGCTAACTTCGATATTGTAAGCTATCATTCTTGTTTATCAAAAAACAAGTTTCCAAGATTTGTTAATTATAAAATTAAATTTTAATTTAATATATTCCTTACTTCAAAATGCTTATAACCAGCTTCACAGCATGTACAGCAACTTCAAACTCCTTATCCAATGTCATAGCTACAATTCGATCTTTAAACTTTGAAGTAAATAGTTCCAATTTTCCTTTTAACTCTTCACACGCATACAAAGGTAACAAAGCCTGTAGACAACGTAGACGCACTTCTCCAATTTTATCATGAAGAGTCCATCCAATGTATTTAAGGTAAGAATCGTCAAGGAAGTTTTGCGAAAAATTCTGCATCCACACTCCAATTTCTGTCATACAAATAGCTCGAATATCTGGCAACGTATCCCTTGAATGCAAATATAACCACTATGATATATTTAATTATTAAAAATTGAAATAACACCTGTATCTATGAACGAAAACGGATTTAAACATATACGTTAGCATGTTCTTTATCTCATCCATATTTTCTTCCAATTCTGTTCTTTTAGCCATTAAAGATTCCAATCTTTCAGTAGCCCGTTTATCACGAGTCTAAAAAGGAAAATTTTGTTATTCAAGAAATTTTATTAATTATATTGATATTTACCTTTAGTCGTTCTGCCTCGTACTGTCTAGCTGCATTATCAAAATTAACAGATACTAGCAATGCTACATCGACCAAGGCTGTCATAAGCTTCATTGCTGTAAACAAAAATAAAAAAATTATGAACTCTTAGGTTTTTGCTGGAATATTATACCTGCTAAAGTCGCTGTATGCCGAAAAGCCCTCACTTGGGAATCTGACAATCCAGTAAGCAAGGATATGACATTATCCATAAGAAATTGATCATAAATGATAGAATATTGACACTGTTTAACCAATGTTTGTACAAAGTCGCAAAAATTCATTTTGAATTTTTTCCATTGCTGACCAGACATAATTAATGGATATTCGCCACTTTCCTAATTAAAATAAAAACATTTAACTTTTCTACAAAAAAAAAAATAAAATACGAAATATCAACCTCATCAAATTCTTCAGTCATTTTTCTAATTATAGCAGTATGTTCCATAGATTGTTGCATATCAGCTGTTATCTTCCCTTTGCAACCACTAGCGTTTATAAAAAACTGCATTAAAGCAATCAGAGCGGTATCTCTATTTTGCTTATAGCTTTCAATCCAATCATCAACAATACTCTATTTAAAGAAACACCAAATAAATGTATCGTAAAATATAAAGTATATTTATTTCAAATACCGCTATTGCAGCCTTAGAGTGTCTAACAATAAAATACAGACTGGACTCGTCAGTTGTAACATCTCGTTCAATGTCAATTCTTTCCTGTTCCTTTTCTTTATTTTTTTCTTTTTCTACTCGATGATGTCTTTCAGTTGCTGGTTTCTTACCGGCTGGCTTTCGTTTCTTTTGAACCGGTAGAAAAAACTCATCTTCATCATCATCAATTATAGGAGGTTTATCGCGTATACCACCTCGGGCACGAAGTCGAGTCATACGTTTGGCGGATGCATCCTCTATGCCATCGGAAAGACTTTCATTCAAATGTTCTCTGCAAGAAAAGAAAAAGTTACATATAAATATACATACATAGCCCAACCCAAGATTTAAATTTATCTATCTTATTTGTAAAGTTAAATTAACAGATTGAGACTAGCTGGTCACACTAACTGTGACGGCTGACGCAGAGGCCCATGCTCAACATCCGGAACTGGAGACATGCAAGGGACCATCAAACTTGGAGAAATGCCCTAGAGGAGGCCAAGGCTCGATTTAGGCTGTAGCGCCATTCGATGGATGGATGGATGGATTTGTAAAGTTATATACAGAGATTTTACCTGCCTATAACTTTATGAAATGGATATGTTATCAAAGCATGCTCTTGTAATTTCAGATAAATTCGGATTTATTACAGAAACTGACTTTGAGTAGTTTTTTTTGCCATTGTTACTTTTACCATGTTATGAGTGGTAAGGCTAAGTATTGCGTTCTAGTAAAAAAACACATTAATTCTTACCTATGTCCTAACTTTAAATCAGACAATCTAACCATATTCAAGAAAAAGGCGAACAGCAAGATCCTTTACTTGCGCACCAAAAGTCACCCCACCAACAGAAATTAAGGAGCTAGTGGGAATCTTAAAACTGAAAAAAAAAAATACCCTTTGCTAGGCTGCGAATACATTATGGGGACATACATTATGGGGTAGCTTTTTTATTATGTAGTTGACAGTAACTTGGAGAATTGTAATAGAGATAACTCTTCCACTTTTATATTCCCGAGAACGAACAATTTTAGAGTTTGGGAAGAAATGATCGATATAACCCTATTTCTAAATATCCACTTGGCTGTTATCAGTAACTGGGGACACAATCGAGAGTTTTATAGGAATCCCAAGAAAACGAATTAGGTACAGTACAGTTCAAAGAAATTACAAATTACGCCCCTTGGGATAATGAAGTATGTAGAATGCAAAACTTGATAAAAAGACCAATATCCTAGAGTGTGTCCTGAATACAGACATGGCATGCTTTCAATATCTGTTATATACATAAATATTGGAAAGCCTACTGATTAAGACTGTAGCAGAAATAGATTAGGGCGGCAAAGAGACAATTTAAAGAGAGTCTTACAAGAGGTTCGCAAAGCTGTAAATGGAAACAGGCTGTCATGAATAGCATGATGCTATATGTTTCAGATATAAATGATTCCATAAGTTAACGCAGATATGAAACAACAAGAGATTGCAGCTGGATAAAGTTGTCATTCTTTTTCTTGAATACTACAGAAAGCATGAAATTACTATACCTCCGAAACTCTGTAATAGAGGCCCCTATGTCTTCCTCCGATTATGCGTATCCCAAGGAAAAACCTCTTGAGGCGGTAGTCTATACGGACACCGTGGGTATAAAATCCAAAAAGTTTCTCTCCGTAAACAATGAGATTATGGAGATAGCTGTTGGTAAAGTGAGCGAGCGATCTAACCGCTGTGGGCTAACCGTTAACTCGAAAAAGGCATACATAACTGACGATTTTCATAAATAAGACAAAACTTACTTACTAAATAGAGAATTCACAGACGAAAAAAGGAAGCCTGGGAAAAGAATCTCGTCTGTGAACTAGAACAGTACAGAGAGCGACGGCGGCACCAGGCGCGGGTGTTCTACCGAAGAGTCCGCAGTATGACACATTGCACATACTGCAGGGGAAAAGAAGGGAATCTGATCACCGATCCTAAAGGCATCTTGAAACGATGGGAAGAACACTTTCATGAATTGCTAAATTGCGAGCCAACTGAGGATTCGGAGGCTCCACCAATATCTGGGCTGTGTTCCGAAATCTAACCCAGTATATAGGGCAGTGCTAATGTCGTCATTAATTGATGATATATTTTACTAGTGTGAAATAGTGTATCGTACTAGTAATCACAAAAATATTAGAGATTGGAGGCTGAACAGTTTCAAGTTGTAACATTTTCATGCATGCTGTTGTGACATCAGGGTAAACACTTGAATTTACTCTTTTTCACTGGACAGTACGCTGGGTGATATTACGGCCCTGATGATTATGCTAAGCTGCCGCCACCAAGCTTAGAAGAAGTTATCAGAACCATAGCCCGGCTCAAAAACGACAAAGCCTCGGATGCAAACGGCACCCCAGCGGATCTGGTTAAATATGAAGGTTAAGATATGAAAGCAAGCGATTCATGAATTAATTGTGAAAGTATGGGAGCAGGAAGTGATGCCAGGAGACTGGAGGAAAATTATCCGACCGGTACATAAAAAAGGAGATATCGCAGCGTGCACTAATTATCGCGGTATAACGTTGTTGAGTACCGTGTATAAGATATTCTCCGCTATCCTATAAAACAGGATGGCCCCATACACCAGAAACATCATAGGCCATTACCAGTGTGGCTTCAGCCCAGGTAAATCAACACCTGATCAGATTTTCACCTCGAGGCAGGCTATGGACAAATGTCTAGAGTTTAAAATTCAATTCAACGCCTTTTCATAGACTTTAAAGCCGCCTATGATATCATAGCCAGAGTAGAACTCGACAAAGCCATGAGAGAATTCGACATACCCAACGGAGGACGATTCCGGAGACTGTGGTGACTGCGTACAAACTTAATTACTAAGTTTTACGCAATTCACACAACAACTTCCGTCACGATCAAAACGATCGCTCAGAACACTCTATAGATCACTGAACTCATAGTTCAGTGATCTAGCCAATTTCCGGCATCTCCGACTAATCTTTCGGGTCTTACGGTTCATAAAACAGACTAATTCCATTTTGTTATGTATATAATAATAGTGTTATAAGTATTTTGTGGCATTTATATAATAATACTAAAAATAGAAAATAAATAATTAGTGATATAAACCAAAAAATTGAGTCTTATTAACCACAACGTGGTTCGGAACAACTACAAGACTCTACAATGACGAGATCTACGAGCGCTATCTCGACATAGATGTTGTGAAGAAAATAACTACCAAGCTCCAGTGGGCAGAACATCTAGCTCGTATGAGTGAAGATGAGCCTGCTCGGAAAATTCCCTGCGGTAAGACCTATGGGGTGTGAGAGCGAGGGAGACCCAACCTTCACTGGAAGGATGGCGTAGACCAGGACGCTCAGAGCTTATGCCGCGGTTACACGAATGACAAAAAATGACAATGGTCACAATTTCTGGTCATAATTAATGGCATTGCTGTTCACACGACTCAAATAATGACATGTGAAAAGCTCTATTATAAAATGTCATTAATTTATTGCAAGTTGCCATAAATAATGGCAAGAGCTAAATTTGTATGAAAGACAAATTATGACAGAGTTGAATTTAACTGTGTATAAATAAATTGAACACAAATTCCCTTCCTTTTTGCATTTTTACGAGTGTTAAGACTTGCCTATATGAGATGCCTAAGATAAATAAAAATGATCATAAAGGATATGAAAATAAACTGCGGGGGTGTGTTGCCGGTGTATTATAGTCCATTCAAAACGAACGTTTGGGTATCAAAACATAACACCTTTTTGAAACTCTTTCCGCACATTTTTTTTTTTGTTTGCTGATTATGGGGTCGCCCCTAATGTAGGGGTAGTTGAAAGTAGTTTTGTTTTGGCTTGAAAAGAGTTTATTTTTTTTATTTAATGTTAATTAACTGTTTGCGGACAGGTTCAGTGAAATCTTCTGCCCCATTTCTTCGAGTGCACACACTGTCCCAAGAGAGCATTCCGAAACTGCGGTCCTCATAGACAATATATCTTTATCGCCCGAAGATATAATGACAGGTCTTATAGATCTGGAGGTCAATAAAGGTCACGGTCCGGACTGTCTACCTGCAAGTTTTTTGCAGAGTCACGCCCCACTCATTCTACTCCCTCTTCACCTCATTTTTAACAAGTCGGTAAGTTTCCTTCGGTATGGAAGAAATCCTTCCTCACACCAATCTTTAAGTCAGGTGATAAACATACGGTGGACAACTATAGAGGCATTGCTATCCTATCTGTTATCCCTAAACTATTTGAAAAACTTATTTATGACAAGATTGCCCCTCTAATTGTTCCGAACCTAAACGATCAGTAACATGGTTTCAGAAAAGGTCGTTCCACCACATCCAATCTTATGATAATGATATCCGAACTACTGTGCGGTATGGAACAAGGCCACCAGTTTGACGCTGTCTACACTGACTTCAGCAAGGCATTCGATCGAGTAGACCACCACATTCTATATATGAAATTATTAAGATTTGGGATATCCGGCCCCCTTCTGGATTGGATAACATCCTATCTTAACGGGAGAACTCAGGTGGTAAGATTTCAGGGCTTCCTCTCAAAAGAAATCAATGTAACCTCAGGTGTACCGCAAGGCAGCCACCTAGGGCCACTTCTATTTAACATATTCATTTCCGATCTATCTGAAATATTAAATGGCATTCCGCACCTCTTTTACGCCGATGATTTAAAAATTTATAGTGCTATAAGGTCTCAAACTGATGTATCATTTTTACAGTCGAAACTTAATGCACTACAAGACTGGTGCACCACTAACAATCTTCTTCTTAACACCAGTAAGTGCCACGTAATTACCTTCCCCAGGAAAAGAAACAAACAGCTGCAAAATTATTATCTCAATGACAATGTTTTGGATCGTGTCGATCACATTGTTGATTTAGGCATTGTCCTCGACAGCAAGTTAAACTTTAACTTACACTATGATAATATTATTGCTAGATCCAACAAGCTGTTGGGCTTTATCAAGAGAAGAGCTAACGAATTCGACAATGTTTGGGTTACTAAAGCCTTGTTTTGCTCATTGGTCCGTCCTATTCTTGAGTACGCGTGCCAGATCTGGGATCCTATATTTCAAATTAGTATTAATCGAATAAAATCTGTCCAAAAGAAGTTCCTTCTTTTCGCGCTTAGGAACCTCTATAATCCTTCGGATTTTCACAACCTTCCTCACTATAAGGACAGGCTCAAAATCCTTGATCTCTTGCCTCTATCCCTTAGACGAAAATTGCTTATATCTTGTTTTACCCTGGATGTCCTGAACAATAACCTCAAGGTGCAGTTCCTGTCGGACACAATCAAATTTAACGAGACTCGACAAACAAGACATTCCAAACTGCTTAAAGAGTACCCGCATCGCACTGAATATGCTAGAAACGAGCCCGTTAACAGGTGCTGCATTACCTTCAATTCCTACGCGTCCTGTTTCTCTCCCTCAATTAACAAAAGTTCCTATAAAAGAAAACTAATTTCCCTATTGTCCTCTTCTAACTAACATTATAGACCTAGATCTAGTTTAATATTTAAATATTAAACACTGCAATGTTCCTTATTAATGTTAATATGTATTTTTTTATCTGTAAGTGTTTTTGTTAAGTGCCTTGTTTGGCAAATAAATAAATAAATAAATAAATAAATGAACTATAATTGTAGGGGTAGTTTTTACTCCTTAAGGGTTGAAAACAATTTATTTGTACCTGACTACACGCATTCAATCAAATTTGAAGCCTAATTTTTTTTTATTTTCGGTCCATTTAGGGGTGGTTTTAACTGTTTAGGATTATCCCTTATCATAAAATTGGGCTTGATATGGTATAAATCAACCACTTTCGCCAATAAATATTGAAAAAAGTGCATTCCATTGGTTTATTTTCGATTATTATTGAAATTGTTGTTGTTGTTGAAATTGGATTTTGCATTTAAATAATGACACTCTATCATAAAAGAATGAGCAGGTTCATTCTTTTATGATGACTTGCCATAACTTTTCATAATTTCTCATTATCGTTTTACACGGTCATAATTTGTTTCATTATTTCTAAGCTTTTTTAAGCTTTTTATGACAATAATTTTTGCCATTTTTCATGACAGAAATAATGACACAAATTATGATCGTGTAAACGATTATGACAATTAATGACCAAAAAAATGACAAGCGTGTCATTCGTGTAAATTCACCATTAGAGATGTCAAACTGGATGTCATCGGCTCAGAATCGGGACCGGTGGAGTGAACAGTTGCGAGAGGCCAAGACCGGATCCCGGTTGTAGACCCGTTAAAAAAGAAGAAACTAAATAGGACTAAAATAATGGGTAAGCACTGTACCTGTCCCGATCAACTAAGTACTTGCTGTTATTTTAGAGTGAAGGCTGAAGTAAGTTTTCCGAGAAAATTGGCCTTTTGGTGCTTATTTGTTTATTTATTTAAAAAACGACGAAATAGAGCCAATTTCACCATTAAAATTGCTAATAACTTCAACATTTTTCATAGGAAATTGTCCAAGCTTTCCAATTTTGTAAAAAAATGGTAAATTAAGTATTTTTTGGAGAAAAAGGTGGTTGAAGTGGAAACTTTAGTGAAAAAAAACAAAATTTTGTCTTTGATGACTCATAACTCTGGATGTTGGTGGGTTGACGTCTTGACTTTTACAGTTTTAGATACGTGGGAGTATTGCTGCCTTATTCATGAAAATATTTAATAGGGTTACAAAAATACAGGGTAATATGTAAACCTCTACCAAAAAAGTTTCAAAACACCCTAGCGGCTAAACCGTTGATTTCCCGTCGTCATTCTCGCTAATACACCCTGTATATAAAATTTGGGCCGGTCATTTCCGAAATGCTGACCTTGAGTCAATGTTAGCAGCCGATAGCATAGAGCCAAAATCCACCCTGCCATAGCGGAACAAGTTGTGACACTGTTCACTGGTGATATCACCTTTTGCGCCCCATAGAATGTTTAAGCCACCGTAGGAATTGCCCTCTCCAAATTTTATCGCTATTATCATAGCCATTGAAATTAAGAACCGAAGAGATGCCGGAAATGGCTAGATCGATGAAGTGCGTCGAATGATCGTATAGTATAGACCATGAAATTATGTTCTTTAACGAAGTTCCAAAAGTGTTTGATCGCTGCATTGCTTACGAGTTCGCGATCGAATACAGAGTACCTCCGTTCTGTTGGTAGCAAATTTTGGAATAAAAAGCTAGAGGTTGCCACCGTTGACCGTTAAATTTTTCCAATACGCCTCCGATTGCATAAGAATCAGAAACGTCAGTCGTTACAGACTGTAGTTTGCATCCACGAGTGGATGGTTCAACTGAATTGCTTCTTTTTTTTTGTGGCAAGAAGAAGCTACTACTAGTCCGTCATGTCTTACAAGTCATGGTGCAATGTATAGTAGTAAGCTTGATCTGAAGGAAAGATGAGATAGGATAGGTTAGGGGTCTGGAGGGTGCATGAGTAGATGTCGATGAACCTTGCGTTTGAACTCTGAGATGTTATATGAGCTCGGAAACACCGACTGCGGAAGAGAGTACCACAATCGAGTTTTTCTATTTATAAACGAACTGCTAAACCGTAATGTGCGTGAAGGGGAGGGCTGCAGGGTGAAGGGGTGAGCCGAGTTGGCTAGTCTTGTGTTGCGGGAGAAAAATTGCCGTGTAGGCAGGAGGTTTTTGATTTGCTACATTCCTACGGTGGCTTAAAGGATCAATGCAAAGGGTGCTATCGCCAATGAGTTTGATGGCGCGGTTTTGCACCTTGTCTAGCCAAGCCAAGGTGGTTTTAGGGGCGCCCGCCCAGATATACGAGTTGTACTCAAGGCGTGGCCGAATGTAGTACTTGTAGATTGTAGCCAAGGCTGTTGGATGAAGGAGAAACTTGCATCTCTTAAGGAAGCCGAGGCATTGGTACGCTTGTTTGGTGACTTGGAGTATGTGATTATTCCATCGCAAATCGTTGGATAGAGTCACGCCGAGGATGTTAAGATATATTATCCTCGCCCACTGAAATGGAGGGAAGGTTGGTGCAGGTTTTAGTGGAGAATAGACAGTACTTGGTTTTGGTTTCATTGAACTCGACACGATTCTTGCGGCCCCAATCAAGAATGAGTTTAATGTCCGCGTTAAGAGAGTTGGACATGAGTTCACGTTCTAAGAGACAAGGTCTGGCACTTGCTTGTCCTGTGTTGTCGGAGGGGTATGAGTAACACAAAGTACCGTCATCGACAAAACTATGAAGTGGATTGGAGGGGATTGAGAGCAGATCATTTATAAATATAAGAAAGAGAGTAGGTGAGAGAATCGCCCCTTGGGGAGCGCCGGCCGAAATGGAATGAGGGTTGGATTCGACGCCATCCAGTACTACCTTGATTGAACGGCCAGAAAGAAAGCTCTCAATCCAGTTCCTTAGAACTGAGTCGATACCAATAGCTTGGAGTTTCGACAGCAGAGCGGGGTGCCATACTCTGTCGAAGGCCTTGGAGATATCTAGAGCAACCAGACCAGACTCACCGAAGCCATGGATGCTTTGGTTGATGTGTTCAGTCAGGCACACAAGAAGGTCGCCAGTAGACCGTTTTGGTCTAAAGCCGTACTGCCTGTCGTGAATAATTTGGTTAGACTCTAGATATTTCATCAACCTTCTATTGATTATTGTCTCCATAACTTTGGAGAGAACAGAAGTTAATGCTATTGGGCGGTAGTTTAAAGGGTCGCTGGCTTCACCTTTTTTGGGAATGGGCTGAACATGAGCTAGTTTCCAAGAGTTGGGAAACTCCGGAGAAATATGACAAGGCAAAGAGTTTGCGCAGAGGTTTAGCCAAGGGTGAGGCACACTTTTTGAGTACCATAGGGGGAATATTATCGGGCCCAGTGGATTTATTGACGTCGAGCACTTTGAGACATTTGTACACCTCTCGTGTCCTGAAGAAAATTCCGTCCATTGAATGGGCGTTGCGATCGAGGACCGGTGGTGACGTATCAGCTTGAGGTAACGAAAAATTTGAGGCGAACAGAGATGCCAGTAAATCGGCCTTGGATTTGCTTTCTGTTATCACATAAAAACATAAAAAATTAATAATAACACGAAAAAACTAAGTGAAGGCCACCAACAACAACAATAATAACCGAAGGACCGACGGACAACAAGTAAGTCTCCTCCACCCGCTTCCCGCGCTTCCTGCCGGTCGCTCCGACGCTGCAGCCTTAATCGGTCAGCTGATGGGAGTCGTCTTGTTTTAGCAGGCATAACACTGCAACAAGACTATTCCCGTTAGCTCCGATGGATGCATCGCCGGTGCGGCCGGCTACAAATGAGGTCATGGACCTCACGCAAAACAGTCCCCAATGTGACAATGATTTTATAATCAATTTTTGTAACATTCGGGGACTGAATGCGAACTTCCTGGCCGTTACGTGCGAGTTACTCCTCCATACCCCTGCTATTTTCGCACTGAGTGAAACCCAAGTGTTACCAGATCTTGATTTAGATCGATTTCAGGTGACAGGGTATAACTTAGTGCCTGTGCACAACTTTTCCGCCCATAGGGGATTAGCCATATATATTAGGAATGACGTGGCCTTTCAGAAGGTGTACAGTAGTACATCCTCTAATTTTAATCATCTTTGGATTAAAATAATTATCCATAGCCACGTCATATTTTTCTGTTTTCTATATAGGAGTCCTAATATTAGTAATGAGGCCACCACCGCAGCCTTCGATGCTATTTCCGAACAGATTTCCGGATTTTTATTTTCCCACCCGGAAAGCGAAATCATTGTTGCGGGTGATTTCAACGTTCACAATGTACATTGGCTAAATTACTCAAATGGCACCAGTGTTCCTGGCAAAGACGCCAATAAATCCACTGGTCCCGACAAAATCCCCCCTTGGTACTTAAAAAATGTGCCTCACCTTTGGCTAAACCTCTGCGCAAACTTTTTGCCCTGTCTTACTTCTCCGGAGTGTATCCCGACTCTTGGAAACTAGCTCATGTTCAGCCAATCCCAAAAAAAGGTGAAGCCAGCGACCCCTTAAACTACCGCCCAATAGCAATTACTTCTGTTCTCTCCAAAATCATGGAGACAATAATCAATAAAAAGCTGATGAAATATCTAGAATCCAACCAAATTATACACGACAGGCAATACGGCTTCAGATCTAAACGGTCTACTGGCGATCTGCTTGTGTGTTTAACCGAGCGTATCAACCAAAGCATTCACAGCTTTGGTGAGTCTAGCCTAGCTGCTCTAGATATATCAAAGGCTTTTGACAGAGTATAGCACCCAGCTCTGTTGAATAAACTCCAAGCTATTGGTATACACTTAGTTCTAAGGAACTGGATTAAGAGCTTTCTTTCAGGCCGTTCAATCAAGGTAGTATTGGATGGCGTCGAATCCAACCCCCACGCCATTTCGGCCGGAGTTCCCCAGGGGTCAATTCTCTCACCCGCACTTTTTCTAATCTTCATTAATGATCTGCTCTCAATCCCCTCCAACCCACTTCACTGCTTCGCTGATGACGGTACTCTGAATTTCTCTTACTCCTTCGACAATATAAGACAAGCACGTGCCAGACCTTGTCTTTACCACCGTCAACTGATGTCGGCTTCGATCAACCGGGATATCGAATCGATTCTTCATTGGGGCGAAATGAACCGCGTCGAATTCAATGCCACAAAAACGAAGCACTGTCTGATCTCCAACAAAAATTGTACCGACCTTCCTCCTGTCTCGGTGGATGGAGAGAATCTAACGGCTGACTCAACTCTCAACATCCTAGGGGTAACTTTAACGGAGCATCTGCGATGGAACGATCACATATTCCAAACCGCCAAACAAGCCTCCCAATGCCTTGAATTTCTCAAGAGATGCAAGTTCCTCCTCCAGCCAGCCGCATTGGCTACAATATACAAATCCTACATTCGGCCGCGCCTCGAATACAACTCGCATATCTGGGCAGGCGCCCCAAAAACCAGCTTGGCTTGTCTCGACAAGGTGCAAAATCGTGCCCTCAAACTCATTGGTGATGGCCCCTTTCGCGCCTCCATAGACACCTTGAGCCACCGTAGGAATGTAGCAGCCCTCTCAATACTTTATCGCTATTAGCATAGCGACTGTTCCACCGAAATTCAGGACCTCCTGCCTGCACGGCAATACTTTTCCCGCAACACAAGACTAGCCCGCTCGGCTCACCCCCATACCCTACAGCCCCCTCGTTCACGCACAATACGGTTTAGAAGTTCGTTTATGAATAGAACAACTCGACTGTGGAATAATCTCCCGCAGTCGGTATTTCCGAACTCGTACAATACCTTAGAGTTCAAACGTGAGGTCCATCGTCATTTTCTTCTACACCCTCCAGACCCCCTCTAACCTTTCCTATTCTCCTCTATTCTTCAAACCAAGCTTACTACTAGACATTGCACCATGAACTGAACGACATGACGGACTGGTAGTACAAAGGGTTACACCTAAGCTTGGTTTTTTCATATAAAAAAAATCACCTCCTTTCCATTAATGAATGGAGGGGTTGAGGAAGAGGTAAATTCTTCTTGATGGAAGTTACCAAGGACCAGAAGTTTTTGCTGCCTACGTGTGTGTTGAGGATCTTACTTCTCAATTTGTTGTCAAATGATGCTTTGATCTTCCTGATGATGGAATTACAGGAGTTTCTCGACTTGATATACTCAAGCCGAAGTGACTCGTTGTGGGAATGTTTGTACGCTCTATAAGCGGCTTCCTTAGCTTGAATTGCGTTCCTACATTCCCCATTGAACCATCTATTTGGCCTAGGCTTTATAGATATGGTAGAATGAGGAATGAACAAACACATTCCTGCCCGTATTATTTTAGTAATACAGAAAGCGGCATAGTTCGTACTGGCACTGCGGAAACACAAATTCCAGTCTGTGGCTTGAAAAAAGCGTATAAGTCCCAACCAGTTGGCTTTCCCATAGTGCCAGACAGTTTTTTAAGGAACTGTGTTGGTTGGGGTAGAAGATGGATATGGGAAATTAGCGCTGACTAGATTGTGATCCGAGTTACCAAGGGGCGAGATAACTTCGACGGAGCATCGAATTGGATGAGTAGTAAGAAACAGGTCAAGCAGATGGACTCCTTGACCTTCAACGTCCGGAACTCGCGTTGCACAGTTCACGATTTGGTGCAAATTATTTAGGTCTGCAAAGATCTCAGCGTCTTTGCCAGAAACACTGGTGCCATTAGAGTAATTTAGCCAATTGACATTATGAACGTTGAAATCACCCGCAAGAATGATTTCACACTCCGGGTGGGAAGATAAAAATCCGGAGATTTGTTCTGAGATAGCATCGAAGGCTAATGTGGAGGCTTCATTACTGATATTAGGGCTTCTGTATAGAAAACAGAAGAATATGACGTGGTTACGAAGAATAATTTTAATCCATAAATGATTAAATTCAGAAGATGTACTATTGTACATCTTCTGAAACGCCACGTCATTCCTAATATACATGGCGACTCCCCTATGGTCGGAGAAATTGTGCACTAAGGTATACCCAGCCACCTGAAATCGATCTGAATCGGTGTCAGTGACTTGAGTTTCACTTAGTGCGAATATGGTCGAGGCAGGCGTATCAAGATAGCACATTACATGATAGAAGTTCGCGAGGAGACCCCTAATATTACAAAAAACAAAGGAGAAATATTTGTTTTTGTTTAGGGGCCTTTCCTGCGCAAGGTCCATGACTTCATTTATGGCTGACTCAGCCGGCGATGCAACCATCGGAGCTTATGGGAACGGCCTTGCTGCAGTGTTACGCCTGCTTAAGCAAGACGATTCCCATCAGCTGGCCGATATTGCTGCAGCGCCGGCGTTGTCTTAGTCCGGGCTCTGGAGCATTTCCAGTGGTTTTGGCGTGATGTAACGGACTTTTTTGGGGGAATCGGTCAGAAATGATATCCTCAACAATATTTAGGGGGTGCGCAAGCATGAAAATCCCAGGAAAACTTTTGGTAGCCCAAAAACTGAAAAGTTCACTAAAAATTCCCTATTTTTTGGCCTTTCTTGTTAAATATCTCTTAACGAAGGCTTCTAGACGAAAAATTTGTTGAGCATGTTTTGTTCGTTATTAGATTTGCTAAAACTTACCCTAAAGTGGATTTTTGAAATTTGAATTTTTGCATTGCAAAATAGCCGAAAACCGCGAAAAAAGTACCTCACTTTAAAGTTAGCACAAGGAAAGGAGAGACCATTATCTTCCAATTTAATTTTGGAATTAGATAGTTAAAGGCATGATTAACTTATATCCAAAACCCGATCACGGTCGGTCAAATAGTTTTTGCATAATGAATTTTGTAATTAAGTGAATTTAAAAAGTTAAATTTGTTACTGCGCCAAAACAAAAACTCCCATGTTGGTCCTGATTTTTTTACGTATGCTCTAAGACTCTCTTTACAATGTAATGAGCTGGCCTATTTCTTTAGCTCATTCCCTTTCGTTACCCTTTTTCTGTGCTGAAAGAAAAGCATCGTACAACTGCAAGTGCCATTCCTAGAATGCGCACAATTTCCAAGTTCGCCAGCAGTTCCACAGGAAAGACAGTCTGGAAACTCAATACGAGTTTCCGCCAAATTCAATAAATCAAAATAACAGGAAAGACTGTCGGGAAACTCAATACGAGTTTCCGCCAAAAACCTATCCACGAGCAATGCACAAACATTCCAAAGTGCAACCTTTGGCCGTGATCAATAAATGATGACCCGGCCAATTCCTCCAATGTGCCATGAATGCTTCGTGCACATTTTCTATTCCCCCCAATTTCTCGATCGCATAGGTGATCGACGCTTCCCCTCTTTTCATGGGAACTGTCGCATTTACGCGTGTGGCATGAGCTTTTTCCCATAACAGGGGAAAGCTCTACTTATAATTTGGATCGACCAGAAAATCTTCCGGTCAACCCCCAAACCAAAATATTGAAATTGGTGGGGTAATAAAATATGAAGAATCGGAGGTCTGCTGTTTTAGGGAGGACCATAGAAAAGTCAGTTGGGACCCAACGGCGAAGGCTGCAAGTAGCACTAGTAGCTAAAAAAGATATAATAAGATATAATATATATATTATAAATAAAACATAATAAATATAAAGTGGTTTAGTTTTTGCTAAAGTTAAGAAAGTGAAAAGTGGTTTTAATTTGAACTAAGTAAAGATATGATAATAGGGGTTGGTGACCTACGCCAATAGTGGCTAGTACGCCCAATCCCCTGTAGCGGTCAAGTAATAAAGGACGGCGCTACAAAATATTGGCGCAGCCGGTATTCCCTACGCAGCCAACAACAAAAAAAAAGAAAAGTTTGACATACGAGTAGTAAGCAGTACTAAAGACCTGGAAGAACACCTACAACTTTAACCCCTCTAGGACAGGTACCGGAGTTGTGGAGGTGCAACGATCCCAAGGACGAAAGCAAGGGACAACCAACATCAATCAGCTGAGCAGCAAAAATCAACACAAAAGCGAAATGGAACCAGACCAGGAATTGAAGAACATCAAGGAGAGGCTCCAAAAACTACAAGAAGAAATCGCAGAAACCACCGATGACAGCGACACCGTCGACTTTGTCGAATATATAACCTTAAAGGAAAGGCTACAGAGCCTTACCAAGTAAGATTAACTTTTAAGGAAAGCAATATTTATAAAAAAAAAAAAAAACCAAACAGTGGTGACAATTTTCTGAAAATGAGAATTTTTTTTTATTTTTAAAACCGCGTTCAAATTTTTAAATAAAAGTTGTTCTTTATAATAATTAAATATAAATTGAATGAGTTCCATTAGAAAAAAAAAAAAAACATAAAAACTTTTTACTTTAAAGGAATACTCCAGTGAATTAAAATCAAAAAGGAAAATTTATTTGAATGGATATTACAAAAAATTTAGTATAATAGTGGAGTCAGATGAGCAAAACATAAGGAATTGTCTCGAGAGTAAAATTTTTTTTTTGGAACATGTTAGTTACATCGAATACTATACGAAATGGACATTTTCTACCTCTAGCAACCGCCGCTACGTAAGTTATCAGCCATTAGGTCAAAAACTTACCATTTTGGTCGTTCTTTCTAAATATAGATGCGTATATCTCGGCATGTGTAGGTCCAAAAAAATCGAAAAAAATAGAGGTTGTTCGTTATGATATTGGCTACCGGCGGTTACAATATGAAACTTTTATGTCCACACATAACCTCAAAAAAATTCAAAAACTGAAGAAACTACTGAATTTTGGTTTTTTGGTGATAACTTCAGATATTTTTCGTGAAATTTGATGAAATTTTCAAAAGTTATACTTTATAATGTGAACAATAACTGGTTAAAATTTCAAGTCAAAATATCTAATACAAGGCTCAAAAATTGACTTCAAATTTGAATATTGATTGGCCTCTCAGTTTTGTGCATCGCTTCGTATGAGGTTCTTACTTTGTTTAAAATGTAGCTTCTTTTATGCACTTTTGATGGTGAAAAAGAAAAATTTTTAAACTTGAAGAAAAGTGAAAAAAATCGAATCGACAATCGACAATTTTTGCATTTTTTCGTCAATTTTTTTAGAAAAAATACACAGGTTTTGATAAAAGTCAATTTTTCGTTCATCATATGTCAAAAATGAACTAATAATACAATAGAAATTGAACTTTGCCAAAAAAAGCTCAAATTTTTCTAAAAAATTGACGAAAAAATGCAAAAATTGTCGATTGTCGATTCGATTTTTTTCACTTTTCTTCAAGTTTAAAAATTTTTCTTTTTCACCATCAAAAGTGCATAAAAGAAGCTACATTTTAAACAAAGTAAGAACTTCATACGAAGCGATGCACAAAACTGATAGGCCAATCAATTTTCAAATTTGAAGTCAATTTTTGAGCCTTGTATTAGATATTTTGACTTGAAATTTTAACCAGTTATTGTTCACATTATAAAGTATAACTTTTGAAAATTTCATCAAATTTCACGAAAAATATCTGAAGTTATCACCAAAAAACCAAAATTCAGTAGTTTCTTCAGTTTTTGAATTTTTTTGAGGTTATGTGTGGACATAAAAGTTTCATATTGTAACCGCCGGTAGCCAATATCATAACGAACAACCTCTATTTTTTTCGATTTTTTCGGACCTACACATGCCGAGATATACGCATCTATATTTAGAAAGAACGACCAAAATGGTAAGTTTTTGACATAATGGCTGATAACTTACGTAGCGGCGGTTGCTAGAGGTAGAAAATGTCCATTTCGTATAGTATTCGATGTAACTAACATGTTCCAAAAAAAAAATTTTACTCTCGAGACAATTCCCTTTTCACTAAAATTTGATGCTCATCTGACTCCACTATAATGATATCTTTGCTTGAGCGAAAAAAAAAAACGAAATATAGTGAAAATTTTTTATAAAAATAAATACATATATTATAGGTAAAAAAAATTTTTTTTATCAAGAGAAATTTTTTGAAATTATATATATTGAATGAATTATATAAAAACAATACCTTTTCAAGAATAGATATAATAACATATAACAGTACCAATAATTACGCAAGGTCTATTACGGTGTGTTTTTTATACGGCTTCTGTTTTTTTTCTCATCGAGTTTTCTCTCAACAATTTTTGTCGTGTTATCGTTTTGGGATACATTTCTGAATAATTTATCTTGTGGTGTTTTTCTTCTTCTAGTTCTCTATTAACAATTTTTCTTGTTGTGTTTTTTTCTCGTTCAGGGAGTCGTTTTTAGAAATTTTGTAGCCGTTTCCTTTTCTTAAAGATGAATTTGTCTTAAGAAAGTTTTAATGCGTGGACGCATGATTTTTACCTTTTATTCTTTTCCTCCTCTCCTTGACTGAATGGACCGAGATCGATATAGCTATTGCTCAAATTGACGCAGTGTAAAGTTTATTAAAAATTCGTGATATTCGCATATATTCGTGATATATATACCACTCTAGCTTGCTAATCGCCGCCTTGTATTCGCCTTATAAAAAAAAAAAAAAAAAAATTATCTTTAACAATACGCGTTTGATATCAAGATTCGTACCCGTCGCCGCAAATACCCGTCATTCGGTGTAACCGCCCGAATGGCTAACCAAGGGGACGAACAAGCCGGACAGGCCGGCGAGCGAGAAGCCAGCCCTGTAAGAATTTCTATTCGGGATGTAAGAGATATGTTACCGGAGTTCGACGGTAACAAAGAAGACCTAAATAGATTCATCTCCTGTTGCGATGTGCTGTTCGATACGGCGGATGGTGACAGAGATAGAAGCCTTTTCTTCAACGTATTGAAAACAAGGGTTAAAGGTCCTGTGTACGACTTGATTGAGTACGAGGATATCGATTCCTGGGACGAGCTGAGAGCCACATTATTAAGACAATACACCCGCTCTAGATCTGCTATAAGGGACGAACTCTCAAAGGTAAGACAAGGCACAAAAGAGACTGTCGCCGACTACACCCAGAGAGTTAAACGATTATTAGGGGAATTAAATAAGGCTACACAGATAGCCATGGATGACCAACAGGCAAGGCGCCTGCTGATAGGGGAAAACGGACGCGAAGCCATAATCGCTTACGGTAGAGGGTTAAGAAATGAACGCTTGCAGACTCTGGTCCAAGCAAAGGACTCCCATGACTTTGGCCCCTTAACCCAATACATATTGGAGCAAGCGTCATTTATGGACGAAAAAAACCTGGGCTCTTCCCAAGCAGAAAGAGTAGGAAAACAAGTTTCGCAATGTGAGGTATGCCAGAAAAAAGGACATACCAAAGATACTTGCTACCGCAACAGAGCGATCCCAAGCTTCAGTACCGCGCCTGTTAAAAGGGAAGTACGCCGAATATTCTGCTCATATTGCAACCGGCCCAACCACGACGTCAGCGAGTGCCGAACACGACAAACCGACAGAAATCGAGAACTGCCACCAACCAACATGAGGAACATGAGACAGTCATCTCGAGACAACAGCAATAGGTACAACTCTTGGGCTCCACGACAAAATAGGCGCCAAGCCGAGCGCCAACCTCCTAGGAATCATGAAGAAGACAGACCTACTTTTCGGTGCGTAAGACTCCTGAACCAAGACGAGTTCGATTCGGGAAACGAAGACCTGCGGGAAGAAACGACCGGCGCTCCAACCCGCCAATTCGAAACGCAAGCCGAAGTACACCCGCGCGACTAAAAGTCATTGTGGAAGCTCCAATAACCGTCACGAAACGAGGTGTCACAGCTAAACTCCCTTTATCCATCTCAAAAAAAAATAAAACTACCTTCCTCATCGACACGGGGTCTGAAATAAGTCTGCATAAGCTTGCCTCTACTTCCGAAGAAATTCCGGTCGATGTAAGTCAAAGGTGCTTGATCACCACCTTTACTAACGACAGCATCATCTCCGAAGGCTTAACACACGGAAGGGTAGACATAGGTAATAACAGCTACAGAATAGAACTCTCTCACCCCTTTCACATAATAAAGGATGATAGCATTCTATCATGCGATGGGTTGTTAGGAAATGATTTCCTGGATAGGTATGGCTGCGGTATACTATACTCACGACGTGTTATGGAAAAACAACTAACCGACGACTGCGCGCGTAAATTAATTCCCTTCACGACAAAATGTAATGAAAGCCTCTCAAAAGCCCCCATAAAAATAATAAACGCCCATGCCGCGGCAGACAAAAATTATATTAAAAATATAAAATATAATAAAATTAATCAAACGTACTCCGGGCCAGCTGAAGAAAACAGCGCCGGAGGCGAAAATAATAATAATAGTAAAAATAAAAAATTTAATAAAATAAATGAAACGTACTCCGGGCCAGCTCAAGAAAACAGCGCCGGAGGCGAAAATAATAATAATAGTAAACATGAAAAATTTAATAAAATAAACGAAACGTACTCCGGGCCAGCTGAAGAAAACAGCGCCGGAGGCGAAAATAATAATAATAGTAAAAATAAAAAATTTTTTTTTTTTTTTTTTTTTATGTGAAAGACTAGAGTCTCAGGAAAGGCCCTTTATACTGTCGACAATCTATTTTATTCGTATAGAGTGCAATGTCGAACAGCAGCTCTAGTCGGGGAATGAAACGTACTCCGGGCCAGTTGAAGAAAACAGCGCCGGAGGCGAAAATAATAATAATAGTAAAAATAAAAAATTTAATAAAATAAATGAAACGTACTCCGGGCCAGCTCAAGAAAACAGCGCCGGAGGCGAAAATAATAATAATAGTAAACATAAAAAATTTAATAAAATAAACGAAACGTACTCCGGGCCAGCTGAAGAAAACAGCGCCGGAGGCGAAAATAATAATAATAGTAAAAATAAAAAATTTAATAAAATAAATGAAACGTACTCCGAGCCAGCTGAAGAAAACAGCGTCGGAAACGGTGAAAAAAACCAGCTCCACGGAGGTAAAGTAACCCAAGGAGAAAACCTATCAAAAGGTATAACAAATAAGCCCACCAGAAGGAAAATTAACCACTGCGTGGAAAATAAACAAATAAATAAATACCCAGCCACAGGGTTGGTATTATTTAATAAATACGGGAACACAGCTTACGGAGACACAGATTTAATTACGACGATGGAGGAAGCACCGACAGAGACACATGTCCAAGTGCCAACGGAAAATGTAAACAAAGTTCGAGATAATTTAGAAAGCTCGACCTGCGACAATGCTGGAAAGTTCATTGAAAAAGTTCAAACAAAGCTCATTGTTCCGGCGAGATCAGAAGTGATAATAGAAGTTCCCGCTGAGGGAAATGCGATACGGGTTTGCGATAAAAAGCTCATCAAGCCTGGAATTTATCTTGGGGACTGTATAACACGCCCTAAAGCAGGTTACGCGAAAGTAGCTGTGATGAATATAAGTGAGAAAGACGTTAATATCACGGCAGCAGATGTTACGCCCACTTGGTCAAGTCTTGACCAATACTATGTAGTGCATCCCGATTACACTAAAGATCCGCCCCAAGGGAGATTAAAGAAATTAGAAAGCCTCCTCGATCTGGGCCACTGCAATAAAGAAGAGAAAGAACAGGTATTAGATATTTGTAGGAGATATAATGACCTCTTCCATTTAGAGGGCGATCGGTTAACATTTACCGATGCCCTAAGCCATACCATAACCACTTTGGTGGACAAACCACCCATTTACACAAAGCCATACCGGCTACCTGAATCCCAACGCAACGAGATTAACCGACAGATAAGAAAGATGTTGGATGATGGGATAATTAGCCCAAGTAATAGCCCCTGGAATTCACCTCTACTCCTAGCCCCCAAAAAGCCGGATGCTAACGGCAATAAAAAATGGAGAGTAGTGGTCGATTTCAGGAAATTAAACGAGATAACGATTGGAGACGCATATCCCCTGCCAAATATCTCAGATATCTTAGATCAGTTGGGTAGGTCCAAGTATTTCACTACTTTAGATCTATCCAATGGATTTCACCAGATACCAATGAATGAGGTAGACAAGGAGAAGACAGCTTTCAGCACGGCTTTCGGGCATTATCATTATAATCGAATGCCCTTTGGCCTTAAAACCGCCCCGGCCACTTTCCAACGGCTTATGAATACCGTGCTGACTGGTCTTCAAGGGATACGCTGTTTCGTCTATCTAGACGACATCGTTGTCTATGGCTATAATCTACGGGATCATAACAAAAAGCTGGAAGAAGTACTGATTAGGCTGAGACAAAATAACCTAAAATTGCAGCCGGACAAATGTCACTTCTTAAGAAAGGAGGTTACTTATCTTGGTCACGTCGTTAGTTCAAAGGGTGTGCACCCAGATCCTGAAAAAATCAAAGCTGTCAAAACCTACCCCACTCCCAAAAAACCAAAAGATATAAAAGCCTTCTTGGGATTTGTAGGTTATTATCGTCGATTTATACCCGAGTTCTCAAAAATAGCAAGACCTCTCACAAAACTATTAAAAAAGGATCAACCATTCTTATGGGATCCATTTTGTGATGAAGCATTCAAGACCCTAAAACAGAAACTGATTACTGCACCTGTTCTGTCCTATCCGGAGTTTGATAAACCCTTTCTAGTGACCACTGACGCTAGTGAATTCGCGCTAGGAGCAATCCTATCGCAGGGCGAGTTAGGACGAGACCGACCTATATGCTACGCGAGTCGTACTCTAAACCCGGCTGAATCGAGGTATTCCACCATCGAAAAGGAACTCTTAGCGGTCTTGTATGCTGTTGAACAGTTCCGTCCATATGTGTACGGCCGCGAGTTCACTGTTGTAACGGATCATAAGCCGTTAGAGTGGCTAATGAATCTGAAAAATTGTTCTAGTAGACTCATGCGATGGAGGATAAGACTCGAGGAGTATTCGCCTACTTTCAAATACCGAGCGGGAAAGCTGAACGCTAACGCCGATGCTCTTAGTCGGATAGTACCAGAAAAGGAAGTGAAATCGGTAAATGTGATCACCAGAAGTCAGGCAAAAGAGACAGCTCAAGGAAATTGTTCCTCCACCATCGCACAGAATGCGCAAACACCGCCCCATTCCATAGTTATTACAAACCCACACAGAATTACTGACGAAGCCCTCTTCCCAAAAAAAGGCATAAACTATAAATTTTACCTTTTGCCTCTAGTCCCAAGCGAGGTAGAATACCAATTACGGGATAAATTCAAGGAAATTCCCAAAGAACTCGATATGGGACATGTTTATACATTCTCCGATAACAAAAACCAAACACATAGTTTAAGTAAATGCCCCCTCCCCACACGCACAGCAAGGGACGAGGAAGTGGTAACAAAGGTTCTAGAAACATTTCGCTTGCTCTGTGAAACACAAAAATTAAAAAAATTTCATCTGGCCACACCTACCTTCAAACCTAAAGATCTCAACGTTTTTAAGGGATTAATCCAGAAATCCTTCGGGGATACCAATATTGAGATAATCGGCTACCTTGGCAAGATACATCTCCTAGAAAATCGGGAAGAAATTCAAAGAGTCCTCCGAGACTACCATGAACTCCCCACAGGAGGACATCAAGGTGTTGGTAGAACTTTAAAGCGTCTACAAAGAGACTACTTCTGGGTAGGAATGCGTCGTGACATAGAAGCATATATTAAGAGTTGCCCATCTTGTCAGGTAAATAAGATGACGCATAACCCAAAACTTCCAATGAAAATCACGACAACGAGTTCTCAACCATTCCAGAAGATATTCCTGGATATAGTTGGACCTCTACCTACCAGCTACAATGGTAACAAGTACCTGCTCACTTTCCAGGATGACCTCACGAAATTTTCCGCTGCGGTCGTCCTAGAAAATATTGAAGCAAGTACAGTAGCTAGAAACTTTGTAGAGCGTATTGTCTGCCTACACGGCATCCCACAGTCTCTGCTCACAGATCAAGGATCAAATTTTCTTAGCGCCATGTTTAAGGAGGTGACAAAGTTGCTTAACATTAAGCAACTTCACACCACGCCATATCACCCCCAAACAAATGGTGCCTTGGAAAGGAGTCACCGAACCTTGGCCGAATACCTCAGGCACTATGTGAACAGAGATCCTCTTACATGGGACACATGGGTTCCTTATGCCATGTTCGTCTATAACACCACCCCACATTCGAGTACTAACTATACTCCACATGAGCTCCTATACGGATTTCCCGCCAAGATACCCTCCAACCTTCGGTATGAACCCGATCCTCTTTATAACTATGACAGTTATGCAAAAAAAACTCAAGGCCAGGTTACAACATGGACACAAGATAGCGAAAGAACTAATTATTACAAGCAAAGAAAAGACAAAAAGGCACTATGACAAAAATTCCGGTCCAAAAACTTTCAATTTAAATGACCAAGTCCTGGTCAAAATTAACGCCAGAAAAAATAAGCTTTCGCCCTTATGGGAAGGACCTTTCCCAGTAGTGGCTATTAATTCCACCGAAAATACAACGGTGAGGATCCGAAACAAGAATCGCACTATACATAATAACAACTTAAAGTTGTTCACGGATAGTACGAAATAAAAAAAAAAAATAAAAAATAAAAAAACCCTGTACTTTTATATTCCTACTATAAGACACCCTTAGCATAAGCCCATTCTAAATAGTTTTACTTTCTAGGCTACTGATATACGTATGGTTCCTTACTGCGCCGTTAACCTCAGGAGAAGAAGCTGTGAATATTACCCAGCTACAGACAAACCATGGAATTTATTTTGAAAACATAGTGAAGGCAAACCTGTACAGCAACGAATGGCAGGTGATAATATACTATGACCTAATTAACTTTAAGTATGAGTTAGGGAAACTAACAGGATATGAAAATAAGATCCAAACATTATGTAACCAACACTCTCACGAGAGTGTTACCCTTTTTTGCGCCGCGATAACCCAACAATTTTCTTCTATAATGTCCGACCTAAAAGAAAAAAGTAAACTTCTCGATGTTGACTCTTCGCGTAGTAAAAGAGGATTGTTTAACGCGATAGGAACCCTCAGCAAAACCCTCTTTGGCACGTTGAATGAAGACGATGCTGCGAGATATAATGAGCAAATAGAACTAGTAAGAAACGACCAAAATGAAATGCTTGGTCTCATGAAAAACCAAACTATGATAATAGAGACTACGGCGAATATTTTTAATAAAAGTCGCCTTCATATACAAGAGCAGTTCAGGCACATTGACAGCAAACTAAGTAAACTTGATAAAAGCGTGAATTTACTTCACTCCGACACGGTTCAGGCAAACGTAGGACTCGAGCTCGAATCCCTCATTTCCTTAACCACGATAATGACCATGCGCTACCAAGCGGCATTAAATGCTCTACTAGACCTGGTAACGGATGTGAGACACGGAAAACCGCACCCCTCAATTATCACGCCCAGGCAGGTTAATAAGTTACTAACAGATATACAACAACAACTACCAAACCACCTTACCCTACCCATAACAAGAGGCAGAGATAGTGAGCTGCAAATTTATAGACTAGGTCGCATTGCAACGGCCATCTTAAAAGATAAAATAATATTCGAGCTCAAGATACCATTACCCTTCCGCGAGAACTACCAGCTATATAAAGTGGTTCCAATACCAACCCACCATCAGACCGATTTCATATATATAGAACCATCCTTAGAATATCTAGTAGTGGACTATAATCGAGAACATTATTACACTTTAAATAAGCTAGATTTGGCAAACTGCTTAACGCAGGATCTCCAACAGTATCTTTGCCGGATCATCCACCCGATATTTAATGTCCACTCCGAAAACAACTTATGCGAAATAGATCTGCTAATGCACGATACAGAAATCCCTGAAACTTGTCACATCAGGTCATTGCCAAAAACTAACTACTGGATTCAACTGAACCAGCCTAACAAATGGCTATTTGTTATAGACAAACCAATGACCATAGATATAGTGTGCCATGACAAAATCACTGCCCATCCCATTAATGGTAGGGGCATTATGGAGATTAAGCCAAACTGTTACTTAAGGAGTAAAGAACTTACCATCCAAGCACATAATATTCGGAAGTCGACCTTAAATAGCTATTATCTACCTACGATCAACCTATCGCAAAGCCTAAACCATAGTACCAATTCTGACAAATTTCCAAAGGTACCTAAATCATTTCTGATAAAATACAACGGTGACAATGAGTTGGACGAACTTAGCAAGAAAATCCAGCAACAAAAGGAAAATGAAAACATGAAATTAGGTACTAGCAAAGCTCATATTATCCACCATTATACAATATCCTATTTACTCCTCTTATCGGTAATGACCATTGTTTTTTTTTTCTTCTAAAAAAGAGATGCGCCGCACGATTAAATCCAAATCACACGCTAGTCATAAATGCCGGAAATGAAACCCCAAATCGCACGCTAGCCATAAATCCGGGAAATGAAAGCCCTGAAGCACACCCTGAGAGACCTTACGTATTAACAGTAGGTTAAATTGCTTTTCATTTTTATACACTATAAGTAAACAATATATCCATCAACGAAAATAAAAGATTAAATAAATAAAATTCATGATTAAGTAAAGATAGAGATTACGTACAGGTTACCATTTACGTAAACTTATGGTATAAAATACAAGCTATCAATATATGTATTAATGAAAGTAAACGAAAACAAAATAATGATTAAATAAAGAGAAACCTTAAAGGTTAAGTCTTTTCCAAAGTAATATAAGTTAACAATTAAGTAAATAAAGTAAGAATAGACCTTACCAAAAAAAAAAGGAAATTTTTATATGTATATAACATAAAAGCTATCGATACACATAATTATTATTCATATACATGTCCTAAATTTAAAAAAAAAAGGGAAGAAAAGGCAAACAAACAAAAAAATTTTTATATACTTTCATTTGCGCTCTGAACATTTTATAAACTATGTAATAAACAAAAAAAAATTTTTTCTAAAATTGTAAGATCCTTCCGAAAAACCCCAGACCGACGACCTTCAAAAATTTTACCCTTGATAAAATTTTTTTTCGTAGGGGGAAGGTGTAATGAGCTGGCCTATTTCTTTAGCTCATTCCCTTTCGTTACCCTTTTTCTGTGCTGAAAGAAAAGCATCGTACAACTGCAAGTGCCATTCCTAGAATGCGCACAATTTCCAAGTTCGCCAGCAGTTCCACAGGAAAGACAGTCTGGAAACTCAATACGAGTTTCCGCCAAATTCAATAAATCAAAATAACAGGAAAGACTGTCGGGAAACTCAATACGAGTTTCCGCCAAAAACCTATCCACGAGCAATGCACAAACATTCCAAAGTGCAACCTTTGGCCGTGATCAATAAATGATGACCCGGCCAATTCCTCCAATGTGCCATGAATGCTTCGTGCACATTTTCTATTCCCCCCAATTTCTCGATCGCATAGGTGATCGACGCTTCCCCTCTTTTCATGGGAACTGTCGCATTTACGCGTGTGGCATGAGCTTTTTCCCATAACAGGGGAAAGCTCTACTTATAATTTGGATCGACCAGAAAATCTTCCGGTCAACCCCCAAACCAAAATATTGAAATTGGTGGGGTAATAAAATATGAAGAATCGGAGGTCTGCTGTTTTAGGGAGGACCATAGAAAAGTCAGTTGGGACCCAACGGCGAAGGCTGCAAGTAGCACTAGTAGCTAAAAAAGATATAATAAGATATAATATATATATATTATAAATAAAACATAATAAATATAAAGTGGTTTAGTTTTTGCTAAAGTTAAGAAAGTGAAAAGTGGTTTTAATTTGAACTAAGTAAAGATATGATAATAGGGGTTGGTGACCTACGCCAATAGTGGCTAGTACGCCCAATCCCCTGTAGCGGTCAAGTAATAAAGGACGGCGCTACAACAATATCCAATCATTTAAATTCTGGTTTTTAAATTTTTTTTATGGTTTTTAATTTTTTAAAGATTTTTGGCAAAAAACTGCAACTAAGGCGTTTTTTCCACAAAAATTGCTAACTCGGCGACGCAAGAAATGCTAGGCGCGTTTCAAATTCGCTCGAAAAAGGACTCAGTTTCTATTGCACCAATTTAGCTGTTTTTAAATTCTTTTATTTAACTTACACTGTTTGTCGTCAAATCTTGGAAGTTAAATTTGACCCACTTCCCGGTTTCGGATAGAGCTGAAATTTTGCATACACGTTTAGTTTGGATGACAATGCAATCTGGCCATTTTGTAAAAATATGAAGATGGCGGTTCCAAAATGGCGCCCGATTTTTGAAATTGTGTTTGTCGTCAAATCTTTGAAGTTAAATTTGACCCACTTCCCGGTTTCGGATAGAGCTGAAATTTTGCATACACGTTTAGTTTGGATGACAATGCAATCTGGCCATTTTGTAAAAATATCAAGATGGCGGTTCCAAAATGGCGCCCGATTTTTGAAATTGTGCTCCGCGGCCCTCTGGCATGGGTATCAAATGAAAGGATATGACAGGTAGGTAACACAATAACCTATGTGGCGTCATTCCAAATTCAAAATGGCGGCCAACACTAAATTGCGGAATGCTTATAATAGACTAAAAAGTAGAAAATATAACCGATCAACTTCCAATTTTGCACACACTCGTAGTTCGGGTGGTTAATGTGTATGAATGATGAGATGAATAGTTGAGTTAAGGGTGAGTTGATAATAAAGAAGCAATACACGTTACAAAAAATCACAAACAAACACAGAGATGCTGCTGTCAACTAAATTCAACTACTCAAATACTGAACTCATGTCTGTATGCATAATTTCAACTAAACCCAGGTAGCAGAGCTGAGTCGAGTTCAGTCAACCTTAACCCAACTGGACTCCCGTTTACATGTAGTTAGACTTGGGTTCAACTTGAGTTCAACTCATCATGTATAAGTACTAAATGCAATCTGACCTTTTTGTAAAAAAATCAAGAAGACGGTTCCGAGATGGCGGCCGTTTTTCAATTATGTTCCACCGAGCCCACGACATGGGTATCAAATGAATACAGTAAACTGTGTGAGGTAATTTTAAATCTAATAGAATTGCCATCATAAAATGGCGGAATACATATAATAAACTAAAAAGTAGAAAATAAAATAAATGGTTAAAAAAAATTTTTAAAAAAAATTCTTTTCATTAACTAAAAAATGTACTGAAAAGTAAAAAATAAAAAATATTTTAAAGAAAGCGTGAAATTTCAATTTTAATGAAAAAGTTAATTAAAAGAATGGCGCATTTTTCATCAAAAAATTTTGTTAGAATTTGAAATTAACAAAGCAAAAAATTGAGGGTTATTGTAAATCTCACGCGATTTACAGTTATATTTTCAATTTTTGATGAAAAATGCGCCATTCTTTTAATTAACTTTTTCATTAAAATTGAAATTTCACGCTTTCTTTAAAATATTTTTTATTTTTTACTTTTCAGTACATTTTTTAGTTAATGAAAAGAATTTTTTTTAAAAAATTTTTTTAACCATTTTTTATATTTGGGTAGCGAATCAAAAAGGCTTAATTTTATTGGATGAATCGATATGGACAAATTTTGTTCAGACTAGTAGAGGCCGAGTAGTTGCTTAGAGCGTGGTGTTGGTATGATACAATTGTACAATACAAAGGATGTCATTGTGAGTTTCGAGTCCAGACTCGAGGAATGCTGCCCGACATTTTGCTGGCAAGGTAAACACTTTATTAACACACGAATGGTTGAGAAAATATCTCAAATGCTCGTTTATCGGCACCAACTTTTCAGCCAATTTTGGTATAAATCGGTGATAGAAATTCAATTCAATTCATTAACGATAGCCTGAACCCGATGAATGTACTCCATCCTGTGTGATACGGTGGCTTAGAAGCTTTATCTCTTGTGCAATAAAAACGCATTTCTCCAGCTTAATGGTTAAACCGAAACTATCGAGGTGTCTAAAGAGCTCTTTCAGATGAACGGTATGCTCATCCTCACTTTTACTGGCTACTGTTGGTTATTGCTTTTTAGATTTATGTTTTTAAGTAAGTCCTTATGACGTTACTTTGCCCTGACTAGAGAATTATTATCTATAATAAGTTATATCTTTTAATATCTTTGTGTTCGATGTTGAAGAAACAAAATTCAATATAAAACATTTCGCTGTTTTAGTTCACTGATTGACACTGAGTAGTAATGTGTGCCCTTTTATCGACCTACTTCCGATCTACGAAATATCTAACAATTGTTATTATTCCCTACCTTTCATCTTCATAATCTGGAGGAGGATCATCCATTCTTATACGTTTTCCTCCGCGTCTATGCATTGTAAAATCCTGAAAGTGATAACGTTAATAACTAAAATGAAACTAAAATCGAATCCACTAGTTTCTTATGAAACACAGTATAAAACACTTTGCCACATATATAGATTTAATAAAAGTAATTCCTTTTGCCGAGAATTATTTAAGAAATGGTATATTTTGACTGTAAATATATAAAATTTATAACAGCGCGTCAAAGCGCGGAACCAAACAAACAGCTGTCACGAATGAATTGTCAAAAATTTCTTAGCAAAGACAAAAGTGAAATCGATTCTGCCGCCAAAATTTTCGTTAATATCGTACGGTAAACGAACTTTGTAATTATTTCTTTTAATTTTTTGGAGAAATACAATAGTAATTATTAAAATGTTGTATATTTGATTTCTTTAACGCAAATCTCTAGGGAATATTTTTATTCAATTTTGAGAAATTATAAGAAAACTAATTTTTTGGTTAAATTCCTCGCTCAATCAATTTTTCTCCTAAAAGGCCATTAGATGTCACTGACTCAGCACATCCTCTGTGGCGCGAAATAAAACGTCAAAAATTTTTTTTTATTATTATTTGTTTTATACACTCGGCTATGGAAGAGCAAAGTTGTGCAATTTATTTTAAGTGTTACATATGATATTAATAAAGTTTATTTCTAGGATTAATAAAGAAAAAAGAAAAAGCTTTTACTGATGGTAATCAAGAGCAATTGGCCACAGCTTGTAATAATTTGGGTGATTATTACAATCAACAAGGAAAGTACGACGATGCAGTCGCAGAATATCAGCAAGAGGCTAAATTATATCAAAAATTGGGACGCCGGCTAGAAATGGCTAAAGCGAATAGAATGATCGGCGAAATGTATATGCTCCTATGTGAATTTGCGAAGGCATTGAAGCATATCAATATTTATTTAAGTAAGCAAGTAGCATTATTTAATAGTACTAAAGTATTAAGGATTTTCATTTGTAGAGGTTGCTGAGAATTTGGGAAATCAAATCGAGGTCCAGAGAGCCTACGCTACATTAGGCAGAGTCCACTTGCTTAATGGACAAAGTCAGACTGACCAAGCAGCTTCTATGAAATTTTTGAAAAATGCAGAAAAAGCCTTCATTAAAAGTTTATTGATATGTAAAGAGTAAGTATTTTTGTGGCACTAAAGGGTGGTTGAAAAGGCTTGTTCATATTTTCAGCGAAACTAAGAATGATTTTCTGTCTTATTTTATTTCATCGTCAAGAGCTCCACAGCTTATTGTTGACCTTAGCTTCCTCCGGCGATGTCAATCTCTGGTCCATTTTTTCCATCTTCACCTTTGGCTAAACCTCTGCGCAAACTTTTTGCCCTATCATACACCTCCGGAGTTTACCCAGACTCTTGGAAACTTGCCCATGTTCAGCCAATACCGAAAAAATGTGACTCCAGCCTTCCCTCCAACTACCGCCCAATAGCAATTACTTCTATTCTCTCCAAAACCATGGAGACCATAATTAACAAAAAGCTTATGGGATATTTAGAATCCAACCAACTTATCAACGACAAACAATACGGCTTCCGACAAAAAAGATCCACTGGTGATATTTTAGTTTGCCTCTTCTCACCCCATCTCTGCGGGGTCCCCCAGGGGTCAATTTTATCACCGTCCCTACTTCTCATCTTTATAAATGACTTACGTTCAATCCCTTTCAACCCACTTCTCAGCTGACGACGGTACTTTACGTTACTCGTACAGCTTCGACACAAGACAGATTCATGCCAGTTCCTGTCTTGATGATCGTGAACTATTGTCCAACTCTATTAACAACGAAATTAATCTCATTTTAGAGTGGGGAAGGAAGAATCGTGTCGAATTCAACCCCACCAAAACCAAGTACTGTTTTATTTTAAAAAAACAGTTCAACAGCTCACCATCCTTGACAGTGGGTGACGTTGAACTAATGGCCGGGCCATCCCTACACATCTTAGGCGTGACGTTAGCCAAAGACTTGCGATGGAATGACCACATTTTCCAAATTGCCAAACAAGCATCCCAGTGCTTGGGATTCCTTAAGAGGTGCAAGTTCCCCCTCCAGCCATCGGCCCGTGCTGTTATTTATAAATCCTACATTCGGACTCTTCTCGCATATAACTCCCTCGTTTGGGGCGGCGCTCCAATAACCACCTTGGTATGGTAAGATAAGGTGCAAAAAAGGGCCTTTAAATTATTTGATGACGGCACCGTTTTTTTTTTTTTTTTTTTTTTTATGTGACAGTGCTAAGCTCAGGAGTCACCCTTTGTACTACTAGTCCGTCATGTCATTTGTCAAGTCATGGTGCAATGTCTAGCAGTAAGCTTAGTACGGGGGAGGGGTGGGGTGTATAGGTTAAGGGTTAAAAGGTACGGGGGGGTATTGAAGAAGGTGGTGATGAACCCTGCGTTTGAACTCTTGGATGTTGTAGGAGCTCGGAAATACTGACTGCGAGAGATTATTCCACAGTCGAGTTGTTCTATTTACAAACGAACTCATATCTTGTTGAGTGCGTGAAAGGGGTAGTTGCAGGTGAAGGGAATGAGACGAGTGGGCTAATCTGGTGTTGCGGGTATAAGATTGCCGTGGAGGCAGGAGAGCGTTTAACTCGGAGGAACAGTCACTATGATAGTAGCGATAAAATTTTGTCAGTGCTGCTACATTCCTACGGTGGCTGAGGGGGTCGATGGTGGAGCAAGCGGTGTCGTCACCAATTAATTTAAGGGCCTTTTTTTGGACCTTATCTAACCATGCTAAGGTGGTTATTGGAGCGCCGCCCCAAACGAGGGAGTTGTATTCGAGAAGAGGCCGAATGTAGGATTTATAAATAACAGCACGGGCCGATGGTTGGAGGAGGAACTTGCACCTCTTGAGAAATCCCAAGCACTGGGATGCTTGTTTGGCGATTTGAAATATGTGATCATTCCAACGCAAGTCTTTGGCTAATGTAACGCCTAAGATGTGTAGGGATGGGTCGGCCTTTAGTTCAATGTCATCCACTGTCAAGGATGGTGAGGTGTTGAACTTCTTTTTTGAGATAAGACAGTACTTGGTTTTGGTGGGGTTGAATTTGACACGATTCTTTTCTCCCCAATTTAGAATTAGTTTGATGTCATTTTTAATAGATTTGGACATTAATTCACGATCATCAAGACAGGATCTGGCACATTTCTGTCTTATATCGAAGCTGTACGAGTAACGTAGAGTACCGTCGTCAGCGAAGCTGAGAAGTGGGTTGGAGGGGATTGAAAGTAGGTTATTTATAAAGATGAGAAAAAGGGCCGGTGATAAAATTGACCCCTGGGGGACCCCCGCAGAGATGGGGTGAGATTCAGATTTGACGCCATCCAATAATACCTTAATTGAACGGCCGGAAAGGAAACTCTCAACCCACTTATACAGAAGCGAGTCGATTCCAATAGCTTGGAGTTTAGCTAACAAGGCTGAGTGCCATACTCTATCAAAAGCCTTGGAGATATCCAAAGCAACCAAACTAGATTCGCCAGATCCATGCAAACTTCGGCTGAGGTGTTCTGTAAGGCAAACTAAAAGATCTCCAGTGGATCTTTTTTGGCGGAAGCCGTATTGTTTGTCGTTGATAAGTTGGTTGGATTCTAGATATCCCATAAGCTTTTTGTTAATTATCGTCTCCATGGTTTTGGAGAGAATAGAAGTAATTGCTATTGGGCGGTAGTTGGAGGGATCGCTGGAGTCACCTTTTTTCGGTATTGGCTGAACATGGGCAAGTTTCCAAGAGTCGGGATAAACTCCGGAAGAGTATGATAGGGCAAAAAGTTTGCGCAGAGGTTTAGCCAAAGGTGAGGCGCATTGTTTTAAGACGATAGGGGGTATATTATCGGGTCCAGTGGATTTGTTTACATCGAGCTCCTTAAGGCACCTGTACACCTCGCGAGTCCTGAAGAAAACCCTGTCCATTAGATGAGCGCTGTGCTCGAGAACCGGGGGTAGCATATCAGTTTGGGGTAAAGAAGAATTGGCAGCAAACAGAGATGCTAATAAATCGGCCTTGGATTTTCTGTCTATTATCACCTTCTCATCGTGGATGAATGAAGGAGTTGTGGATGAAGTGAAATTCTTCTTAATGGAGCTTACCAAGGACCAGAAGTTTTTGCTACCAGAGGTTGCATTAAGGAGTTTACTTCTCAACTTGCTGTCAAATGAATTTTTGACATTCCTGATGGTGACTTTACAGGAATTTCTTAGTTTAATATACTCTACACGGAGCGATTCACTCGGGGAGCTCTTGTAAGCTCGAAAGGCGGCTTCTTTATTTCTGATTGCATTCATACACTCCTGATTAAACCATCTGTTGGGCCTAGCCTTCACAGATTTAGTAGTATGAGGAATGAACAAATGCATTCCTGCCTGTATGATCCTAGAGATACGGATAGCGGCAGAGTTGACGTTTTTGTTTCGGAAACACAGGTTCCAGTCAGTAGATTGGAAGAAATTAATAAGCCCCAACCAATTGGCCTTCCCATAATGCCATACAGTTCTTTTAACTGGTTTGGGAGGAGTGGGAAATTTGAATGGGAAGCTAGCGCTAACTAGGCAGTGGTCCGAATTGCCGAGAGGTGAATCAACTTCAACGGAATAACGCGCTGGATGAGAAGTTAGAAAAAGGTCAAGGAGATAGGTTCCTTGATCAGCAGCATCAGGGACTCTCGTGGGATGATCCACAATTTGATGCAAATTATTGGTGTCTGCAAAGAGCTCGACGTCCTTGCCAGAAACACTGGTGCCATTTGAGTAAGTCAGCCAGTTTACATTGTGAACATTGAAATCACCCGCAACGATGATTTCACACTCAGGATTGGACGACAAAAATCCCGAGATTTGTTCGGAAATTTTATCAAAAGATAAGGTGGAGGCTTCGTTACTTATGTTAGGACTTCTGTATAGGAAGCAGAAGAATATGACGTGGCTTTGGAAAATGATTTTAATCCAAAGATAATTAAAATCTGAAGTCGCGCTAGAATATATTTTATAATAAGCCACGTCGTCCCTAACATAAATGGCAATACCCCTATGGGGGGAGAGGTTGTGCACTAAAGTGTACCCCGACACCTGGTAATGACTTAAGTCATTATCCGGTGATATTTGGGTTTCACTAAGTGCGAAAATTGGGGGTTTAAAAGTTAGCAGGTGGCACTCAACAAAAGAGGAATTCGCTTGAAGTCCACGAATGTTACATAAGTCAATGACAAAGCGTGACTCGTAACGGGACTTCGTTTGCGCGGGCTCAATCGCCACATTCTTGGAGATATTTCCCGGAATTACACTTGTCGCAACCATCAGGGTCAATGAAATTTGTCCTCGTCAAAGTGTTATGCCTTTTGAGACGGGGCAAACTTCATCGACCGACAGATTTTGGGCGCGACACTTGCAGGGCCGAGAATGGAGTGAGGGTAGGAAGCAAAGGGAACTTACTTGTGCTGTTCGTCGGTCGCTGGTCTGTAGAAGGGTGATGAAGCCTTCGCTTTAGCCTGGCGCGCGATTTTTTTCACTGTTTATTTTTTTTATTGTGGACGTTGTTTTTTTGTAGCACTTTTTCACACACAATAATTTTATTCAGTTTTTGTTTTGTTTCTTATTCGTGTTTTTTTTTTTCGGGGCGTATTTCACGGACCGGATCAGCACACGTCCGCACTCCTCGCTATCCACGGCCAAACTCCATCTACCATCGACCCCTTGACCCACCGTAGGAATGTAGCAGCACTGACAAAATTTTATCGCTACTATCATAGTGACTGTTCCTCCGAGTTAAACGCTCTCCTGCCTACACGGCAATCTTATACCTATAACACCAGATTAGCCCACTCGTCTCATTCCCTCCACCTGCAACTGCAACCCCCCCTTTCACGCACTCAACAAGATATGAATTCGTTTGTAAATAGAACAACTCGACTCTGGAATAATCTCTGGCAGTCAGTATTCCCTAGCTCATACAACATCCAAGAGTTCAAACGCAGGGTTCATCACATCTTCTTTAATACCCCCCGTACCTTTATAATCCCCCCTCCTTCGTACTAAACTTACTGCTAGATATTGCACCATGACGTGACAAATGACATGGCGGAATAGTAGTAAGAAAGGTGACTGCTGAGCTTAGCACTACCACATAAAAAAAGATAGATGTCAATTTAAATATAAAACGAATTTCCCAAAAAATGTGACCAATGTTGTTTTTGAAATAATCGATTCATTTATGACTACCTGCTCACCTGCTAAAACATGAAACAGCGAAACACGAAAACGGGAAACACCAACGGCCCTTTTCAGGATCAAATCAGTAGTGTTCTCTATTCTGTTCTGTTCTGTACATTGCATGCTTAGTGTTTCCAGAGCAGGAAATATATTGAGATTTTAATCTTGATATATTTAAATTAATTTTAACGATGTTGTCAAGGCAGTACCGGCTTTAGGGGTGGGCGAACCCGAGCGACGCGATCCAGTAATGTGTTCATTCATTTAGTAATTAAATGATAACGCCTCATAACAAACAAAGCAAGGGCGCTTTATTTTATGTGATTTTGCAACTTTTGTGTTCAGTTTATACCAATAAACCAGTGCTACCCCAAACCAGCTGGCCAAGAAGTTGCAGATACATCCAATCCTGCTTGTGAGTTCAACTGAGAGAGGTATACGAACCTATATTCTCTTTTCTTCTTCGACTGTGACAAACGACAGAAAGCAATATTCATGTCCCCAAGAAATTTGCAACATGTTTATTGACAAATTTATTGAATTTTTTTGCCCAAAGTCTAATGCAATGCAGGCTGACCAAACAAGTACGCACACTGATTTATAAATGATATATCTCTCACGATATATCTCACGATTTAACGACCGGTATAACCAATCCTATCTCACTCCAATCCACAAAACATCGAATAAGTTCTCGGTTGAAAACTACTGGGGAATTGCCATCTTATCAACAATTACTCGAGAAACTTGTTTACGATAATATTGCTCCTCTAATCGACACAGGTCTTAACGGACAGCAACATATTTTCAGAAAGGGACGATCGACTATTACAAACCTTATGGCCTTAGACCGTTCGGATAGAGATTTAGGCTTTGTTCTTGACAATTAAATTTCAACTTGTACTAAGATAATATTGCTTCTAGCGCCAAAAGCTTCTTGGCTTCAAAGAAAAGAAAGCCCAAGAATTCGATAACGTTCGGGCCACAAAAACTTTTCTGTTCGCTCTTCTGCTCAAAACCTGGAATATGCTCGCTCGATTGAGGTAAGTAGCGGTAGGTTGGAGTCAGTATAAAAAACATTTCTCCTCTTTGCTCTGAGAAATCTTCAGCTTACCGCCATAGATGGACAGACTCAAGAAATTGGAATTCTTGTCGCTGTCACATAGGAGCAAGTGTTTATCTCTTGATTTACTTTGGACGTCCTAAACGATACCATTAAGGTACAGTTCCTGTTCGATAGAATCAAGTTCAACACAATAGGCATACAAAAATGCTTATGGAATACCCTCATCGGACAGAATATGCAAAGATCGACCCCGTTAACAAATGTTGTTTATGCTCCTCACAAAAAAAGAATCCTTTAAATAAAATTTTTATACCCCACCTGTGATGCCAGTTACCATGAATTAATCATAGACTTATGCTGACAAAGTATAAAATAGCTATACAGGGGTGGTAGCACGTAAGTTGTTTCAATCGAACTCTTCATACGAAAATTCAAGTGTTACAAAAATTTTTGTATGAAGAGGTCGATTGAAACAACTTACGTGCTACCACACAAGCATTTTGTGCCTTAGTCTTGTTTGTAACGGTCGGCGTGTAGGTCGGAAGACTGACTTCGGAATAACGTATAACGTCCCTGTCCTAATTAATTCTCAGTCATTTGCGCCTTAATGACATTTTAAATTAACTACTCAATCAAATTCAATGTAACCCCTCCTAAGTCAGCACACAATTTTTTTTCTCTTCCTATAATTTCTTTCTCCACAAGTTTCTGGTGATTTTGACCTAAATTACGCACGCCTATGGCCTTAAAGCTCAACACCATAGTTATTTATTTAGGTACTCTTATATTGTTATTGGCACGAATATTTTAGTTTTATTGTAAAACTGTAAAACTGTCACTCTCTTCCGCCTTCATTCAAAACGCGCGTTATGGTGTTCCAAAATAACACCGTTAAGAAAATCGAACCCTAAACGTTTTTGGGGTCGCTGATCCCGAAAATCGAGGTCCCGCGGTCCTAAAATTAGGGCGTCACCCCTAAAAATGCAAAAAACACCCCTTTTTAGGGGGTTTTCGCGATTATTTCAGTAATAATGAAAACTAATGCAATGCAATGCCCTTTTTTTAATATTTATTTGCGAAGGTGGTTGATTTATACTAAATTAAGGCGAACTTAATGGTAGTGCGTACTCCTAAAGGGTTCAAACTACCCCTAAATTGGCGAAAAATGGCAAAAATTGTAAATTTTTTTTTTTTCAAGTTTATGCTTCAAATTCGATTGTGGGCGTACTGTCAGGCAAAAAATAAATTGTTTTCAACCCTTAAGCCTTAAGGGGTTAAAATTACCCCTACAATATAGTTCATTGAAAACTAGGGGGGGAGTGTTCCAAAATAACACCGTTAAGAAAATCGAACCCTAAACGTTTTTGAGGTCGCTGATCACGAAAATCGAAGTCCCGCGGTCCTAAAATTATAGCGTCACCCCTAAAAAATTCAAAAAACACCCCTTTTTAGGGGGTTTTCACGATTATTTCAGTAATAATGAAAACTAATGCGATGAAATGCACTTTTTTTTAATATTTATTTGAGAAGGTGGTTGATTTATACTAAATTAAGCCGAACTTAATGGTGGGGGGTACTGCTATAGGGTTGAAACTACCCCTAAATTGGCGAAAAATGGCAAAAATTGTAAAAAAAAATTCTTCAAGTTTATGCTTCAAATTCGATTGTAATTTATTTTTGCCTGACAGTATGCCCACAATCGAATTTGAAGCATAAACTTGAAAAAAAAAATGTTTACGATTTTTGCCATTTTTGGCCGATTTAGGGGTAGTTTCAACCCTTTAGGACTACCCCTTACCATAAAGTTCGCCTTAATTTAGTATAAATCAACCACCTTCGCAAATAAATATTAAAAAAGTGCATTTCATCGCATTAGTTTTCATTATTGCTGAAATAATCGCGAAACCCCCCTAAAAAGGGGTGTTTTTTGCATTTTTAGGGGTGACGCCCTAATTTTAGGGCCGCGGGACCTCGATTTTCGTGATCAGCGACCCCAAAAACCTTTAGGGTTCGATTTTCTTAACGGTGTTTTTTTGGAACACCACCCCCCGCGTTTTGAATGGACTAAGGCAGGTGATTTTCTCGGCGAACCCCTTCCTTCGGACCATCCGTCCAGCCACTCTCTTCCGTAGGAATTCCCCTTTATATATATGGGTGTTTCCACAAAAATCCGGCAACTCTGTGTCCGCAGCACTCCCCACTTGATATAATTAATATTATTTTATATTAAGATTGCTAAGTAACAAATCAAAATATCAAATTTTGTTTAAAATAATAATACACTATACTCTTGAAATCATATTTATTGACCCCAAACGTCAGTCCCTAGCCATGTCCGTGCACCGAAATTTTGCGTTTGGGCATCCATATTTCGGAAAAAATTTAATTTATACTTTAATTTTCTTTACAATTTTTCAATATTAAAGTATTTACAACTAATTTCATCATTTTTTGCAATTTAAAAAAACAATAAATGTGTTTCCTAAGGTCGAAATTAGTGTCCTCAATTTTAATCGTCAGTCCCTAGCCATTGACGGATTTTTAAATTTCGCGGTATTATATGGGTGTAGAGGGAATGTAATTCAGTTGATTTTAAAAAAAGAGATGAATTTATCTATAGACTGCACTCCTTTGGCAGCGGCCATTTTGTAGAGGCGAGATTTGATGTGCCAAGTAGTGCTGATCCAGTCACTTCGTCAGTCCCTAGCCAAGTAATTTTATAGTTTAATAATAGGAAATTGACATTAATTAATTAATATTTACAAGTGGTTTATCGACCTTGTTCGTTAGATAGTGTTAGATATCGTAGTATAGTGGTCGAGCAGTTTTTTTTAAAAGTTTTACTCAGAATCGTCAGTCCCTAGACCGTCAGGCCCTAGCTGTTAATGCTGCTAGGAACTGACGAGAGTGGTCAGGGGCTGACGTTCACTTATAATTATACAGGGTGTATCAGTGAAAATGCCAAAACGCCTGGCTGCGGATAGGTCTTGGATATACGAACAAAAAATCATATAGGTGGGGCCGGGAGAATCATAACGGTTTAGCCGCTAGGGCCTTTTTGAAACTTTTTTGGTAGAAGTTTACATATTACTCTGTATTTTGGTAACCCTATTAGATATTTTCATGAATAAGGCAGCAATCTACGCAGAATACTCCAACCTATCTAAAACTGTAAAAGTTAAGGTTTCAACCCATCAACGTCCATTGTTAATCATAACAGTCAGTCCCTAGATGCCTAAATTCGCAAAACTCAAAATTTCTCATAAAATTCTACATAAAGTGACTGGCCCCTTTAGGTATGACAAAACAAATTAATCACGCATTATCCACTATTAGGAAATGCAATAGCATCTAAAATATTATCAAGACAAATTACTTTCAAAAGTCGCCCTAATTTTATGGAAACACTTTTATTGGGTTTTCGTGGCCCTGTGAGGCAAAATTTCTTTTTCTTCGTGCTACTGGCACAAAACCTTCCCCGACAGTTACATTTTTTTTCTTCGAGCGGTTAAATAACAAAATTTCCCACTAAAATAGAAATCACAGACCAGAACCCACCACACACAAAAATCAAACTGACGGAGGGCGAGTTTGTTTCTCAACAACGACATTTACCCTATTTTAACTACTAACCATTTAATATTCTTAATTAGCCTTTCAGGGCAAATATCGAAAATCGAGCTGCTGGATATGCAGGCTAGACTCTACCTAAACATCGGTGTAGTCAAAGAGCACATGGAAGATTTTGAAGAAGCTATTTGCTATTTAGAGAAAGCAATCAAAATAGCAAAATCAAATGACATATTCGAACTACTACATCTTTGCTACACATCAGCAAGTCTTCTGTATCACTGTAAGAAAAACGACTCTAAACTGGCCTTACGATTCTGCAATTTGGCACTAGAAGTTGCAAAACGTCTTCCGAATAGGACGAAAAAGGAATGTGAAACGCTTATTCTGAAATCAGAAATTATGATAAAAGTTGGAGATTTTCAAAGTGCAAAGCAGGTTCTTCACAAAGCTTATAAATTAAATACACCTGATTTGAATGATAGGAAAACTGTAATTAAAACATTAAAAATAGGTAAAAACTAAAGATGATATCTGAGACTTTGAATGTTTGATTTTGTATTTCGTTTCAGTTGTAGCTCTTTGCCATACCCTAGACTTATTAGTAACTACCAGTTCAGAAGATTATTCAACTAAGAAAAGACTATATGAAAAAATGGGAGATGGCTGTTCTCTTTTACAAAATTATGAAAAGGCAATTGATTACTATCTAAAAATGCTCGAGTGCGCAGAAGCATCTTGTGTCTCAAGCAAAGATCTAATCCCAGTATATGTTAGCCTATATCAAACCTACAAAGATAATAAACAATATGATCATGCACTTGAATATCTATGGAAGGAATTGGATTTGAATAAAGACGAACCGGTCGAAGCATTTAATACATTATGCAATATTGGTGAAGTCTATGAATTGCAACTTAAACCGTTTTGGATAATACAGGATATATATCAGAAAGCGCTAGAAGAAGCAAAAAATTGTTCGAATCTTAAGCTAGAAAAAATAGCATTAGTTCGGTTGGTGAAAATTCATGAAAAATATAATATGGAATCTTTGCTAGATGATATAAAAGAGAAGTCAATGAAAAGAGGTAATTTTATATTCAATAGGTAATTTTATATCTATATATGTATATAAAAGTGAATGTTTGTCTGTGTGTGTAAGTCCTTTATAGACTCCGAAACCGCTCATCCGATTGGCATAAATTTTTGGATATAGGGGTTTTCGGGTACGGGGAGTGTTCCTAGCTGGTCTATTTTGCTCTATCTCGAACACTTCGGGTAGCTGTAGTGTACCGATATGGTAAAATCTCGAACTTTTGTATGGGAGGTACTTTTCGAATCACTGCTAAAGAGCTCAAATCCATTTTATTTTCGTTTTTTTTTCCGAAAAAATACGATTCCCAAAGTTTCAGATCGATCGGAGTTGATTTACTGGAACGACGCGGTTCCCTGAACTTGGATTGAAGTAGCTTCGACTGTATGAGCCGAGTTTAGAAATCTATGGCTTAAATAAAAGGTCTCGAAGCCAAAAAGACAACAAATTCAATAATCGTATGTTTAGCACTTTTACTTTTTGAGATGTGGTACTTGGAAATTTTCATAGATTTCAAGTTCCTTCATTTTTCAAAATACAACAATTCGTATTAGAACACACCTGTTTTCATTTCTATTTGGAAAAATCATTAATTTACCTTTCGAACGGTATGTATTTTTCCCACAACATTATTATTTTCGTCTCAATTTCATTCAATGAGTTAAATAATACTTTCCATCTATTCATTGAACAGTGCTTTGATTTTTCTGCCATATGCAGAAAACAAAATCAAACATAGCAACCAATCAAAAAACCTTCAGTAAGTACTGTATTGTGATTGATTGTGCTCAGTGCGTGTAATTAATTCTTAATCTGTCAAATACTAAATAATATAAAATAGTGACCAATAGTGATAACCATAATGCCACCAAAGAAAGCATCAATTGGAAGAAAATCGAAAGATGCAAAAGGCAGCCATTAGAGGAGCCCAAACATCAGAGCAGCGTGATGTACGGAATGAAATCGTTTGTATCGCAAATGCTACGGCTAGAGCTGCGGAAACAGCTGAACAGCGTGCTGCACGGAATGCAAGCAATCGAGCCGCTACTTCTACTGCAAGAGCCACAGAAACAGCTGAACAGCATGCTGCACGGAATGCAAGCAATCAAACCGCAACTTCTACTTCAAGAGCCGCAGAAACAGCTGAACAGCGTGCTGCACGGAATACAAGCGATCGAGACGCAACTTCTACTGCAAGAGCCGCAGAAACAGCTGAACAGCGTGACGAACGTCTTTAAAATGTTCGCTTACGGATCATTAGATCAAGATTAAGAACCGATTTGAAGTTGGCAGCATTCAATTACGATAAAGACTTCGATTACAGTAACCATCGCGATGTGGTGATTGGACAAATGAATAAATTGTGCCCATTTTGTAATGCGTTGAAGTTCGAAAAGGAAAAGCCCGGCATGTGTTGCTCGAATGGCAAAGTGAAGCTGCCACCACTGAATGAGCCACCTGAACCAGTTCGAATTTACATGTCTGGCACTACCGATTTGTCCAGACACTTTCTACGAAACATTCGAAAGTTCAATTCTTCCTTTCAAATGACTTCGTTTGGAGCAACAGAAATTGTCAGTCACGGTTATATGCCCACGTTCAAAGTACAAGGACAGGTGTATCATAAAGTTGGCTCACTTCTTCCCCTACCGAATGACAACTCGAAGTTCCTGCAAATCTACTTTATGGGTGACGACGATGCAGAAGCTGATCAACGTTGCGCCGTTTATTCCACCACCAAACGTGAAATAATTTCATCATTGTTACGATTATTTCGTGAGCGCAACCTTCTGGTGAAATTATTCCAAACTGCGCTTGAGCGAATGCCAACGGATGATTATAAAGTCGTCATTAGAGCGGACAAAACACCATCTGGCGAGCACGAAAGACGCTTCAATGCTCCAACGATCGATGATGTAGCAATTATAATGGTCGGAACAGAGTTTGATCGGCGAGACATCATTATCAACAGACGAAGTGCAGTTCTTCAACGTGTTGCTGAAACGCACAGATCGTACGACGCATTACAGTATCCGATACTATTTTGGCAAGGAGAGGACGGCTATCATTTCAACGTGATGCAAACCTATACTGTCACTGGTACAGCAAGAACAGAAAAGGTGAGTTATAATGAATTTTTCACGAAGTTCAATCGAAGCAAACGTATCTAGGTGTATATCATGAGTTGGGAGCAAAAGTAACACAAATAGAAAAATGTGACTTGCGATAAGGTCTATAATTGCAAATCATAAGTTTCGATTTGTTTAGTTGTGCTGATCGAAGATTTTGTTTGCGACTATCGACCTTACTGCCCATTGCATGTCATAATCTTCGATTAGCAAAACTCAACAAATCTGAGTTTATGATTTGCAATTATAGACCTTATTGCTGAAGGCAGTAATGTTGATAGTCGGACACTTTTGCTCTCAGCTTGAAATATAAAAATCAGTGTGCGTCTGTATCTTACGTATATATTTCTAAACTCCTCATCGGATTACCATGAACATTTGCATATCGGGTAAGATGAACGTTTTCCCTTCATATATTTTGCTCTATCTCAGTCAGTAGAGGGCGCTGTATTACAAATCGTCAAGAAAAATCAATTAAATATATCGTATTTAACTATGTATGAAGCGGAAAATTGGTATTGGAATTGAAATTCGGTACGAGAAATCGATTAGTGTGATCCATTTTCCAGGAACGAACACCAGAGGGCGCCGTAGCACAAATCGTAATGAAAAATTGGCAAAATTGATAGTGTTTAACTATGTCTGGAGCTGGAAATTGATACACAGAGGTTTTTACGGACGAGGAATCGATTGGTGTGATCCATTTTTCCCCAAAATCAAACAAAATGACGCTATAGTGCAAGCCGCCATGAAAAATAGAAATCATATTCAAACAAAACAACTACATGCAAAATTTCATGACAATCGGTTGAGCATATTGAAATTTGTTAAAGGCCACAAAATATATTGATAAAAAAACATTTGCTTTATAGGTGTCCTCTATGGATTTTTATGCGCATCGTATCATGATTAGAGGCGAACCATACAATCACATCCTGAAGTGTCGTCAGCTTTTCCATCAATTCATCGTCGATATGTACGCGAAAATAGAGAGTGAACGACTTCTTTTTCTTCGCTTAAATCAAATAAAACTGCGGGCCGAAGAATATATTCACTTGCGAGATGCAATCGCGAATGATAGAAACGTTGCTGATATCGGACAAATGGTCATACTGCCAGCTACGTATACCGGAAGTCCGAGGCATATGCACGAATATGCACAGGATGCGATGACATACGTGCGAAATTATGGACGCCCAGATCGTTTCATCACGTTGACGTGCAATCCAATTTGGACCGAAATCAAAGATTTACTGCTGACTGGCCAAACGCCTGCCCATCGTCATGACCTCACAGCAAGAGTCTTCAAGCAAAAACTAATCCGACTGATGAACCTCATCACAAAAAATCAAATTTTTGGAAAAACACGTTGTTGGATGTATTCGGTCGAATGGCAAAAAAGAGGTCTACCGCATGCTCACATATTAATTTGGCTCATGGAAAAAATCGTTCCAACTCAAATCGATAGTTTCATATCTGCTGAGCTACCCAACCCACAACAAGATCCAATACTCTTTGACGCCATCAGTAAAAATATGATTCATGGACCATGCGGAGCATTGAATCCGAGTTCACCTTGCATGAAAGATGGAAAGTGTACAAAACGATATCCACGAGACTTGCTTCAAGAAACACAAACTGATGACGACGGATATCCAAAATACAGACGACGAACACCACACGATGGAGGTCACATAGCAACTATCAAAGTGAACAATGTTGACATCGAGGTCGATAACAGATGGATTGTTCCTTATAATCCTCTATTGTCGAAAACGTTCAAAGCGCACATCAATGTGGAGTCTTGCATGCCAGTGAAATCGATAAAGTACATATGCAAATATGTGAATAAAGGAAGTGATATGGCAGTTTTTGGACTTTCCGATCGAAATGCAGCGATTGATGAAATTACACAATTTCAAATGGGGCGTTACATCAGTAGTAATGAAGCTGTTTGGCGAATTCTTGGTTTCAACATTCACGAACGCTATCCAACTGTTGTACATCTCAGTGTTCACTTGGAAAATGGTCAACGAGTCTATTTCACGGAAGGAAACGCTCAACAGAGACTTACACAGCCACCGGAGACGACATTGACCGCATTTTTTTATTTATGTCAAACAAATGAATTCGCCAGAACGTTGCTATATAACGAAATTCCAAAATACTACACTTGGAATGCATCGATAAGTGAGTTTCAGCGAAGAAAGCAACGTGCGATTGTTCCCGGTCATCCTAATATACGTGCTTCGGATGCATTGGGGCGAGTGTATGCTGTTCATCCCAATAATGCTGAATGTTTTTACCTGAGAATGCTGCTTCACGAAATCAGAGGACCAACATCTTTTCAAGCAATCAAAACCATTGATGGCGAAGTATGCGAGACATACAGGGATGCATGTTTCAAACTTGGATTGCTTGAAAATGACCAACATTGGGATAACACATTAAGAGAAGCATCTGCAACATGCCATCCGCAACAAATACGCACTTTGTTTGCGATCATTTTGACAACGTGCGCACCATCAGATCCAAGAGCTCTTTGGGAAAACCATAAAGAAAGCCTCAGTGAAGACATACTTCGACAAGCACGTAGGATGAATCCCGACATACCGTTTTCAGACTCCATTTTCAATGAAGCGCTCATATTACTTGAGGACAAATGTGTTTCCATCAACAACAAAATGCTTTGTCAGCTTGGGTTACCTGCACCTGCACGTGGCAGAAGCGATGTTCAGGATAGAGACGTATTACGGGAAAAACAATACGACGTTGGACAGTTGCGAGTTTTTGTTGAAGCTCAAAAAAGACTCTTAACTTATGACCAAAGACTCGCGTACGACACAGTTATGCAACATTTATCAAACGGAAAAGGAGGACTAATTTTTCTTGATGCACCAGGAGGTACTGGAAAAACGTTTCTTCTCAATTTGATACTGGCCGAAATTCGCAAGCAGAATGAGCACTTGCAGTGGCATCATCGGGAATCGCACACTGACGCACAGCACATTCAGCTCTCAAGCTACCACTAAATTTACAATATGCCGAAGCTCCTACTTGCAACATCGGTAAAACATCCGGTATGGCAACAGTGCTGAAAACATGCAAACTCATTATTTGGGATGAATGCACCATGGCACATAAGAGAGCACTCGAAGCGCTCGATCGTACTTTGCGTGATTTTCGAGCAAATCATCGTCCAATGGGTGGAGCTCTCATACTGCTAGCGGGGGATTTTCGTCAAACTTTGCCAGTCATTCACAGATCGACAGCCGCTGATGAGCTCAATGCTTGCCTGAAAGCGTCACATCTTTGGCGACATGTGAAAAAAATCACACTATCGACCAACATGCGTGTGCATTTATATCACGACGATTCTACGCAAACATTTGCCAGGCAACTTTTGGACATGGGTGACGGCAAGTTTCCGATTGATTCTGCAACAAGTGAGATATCATTTCCATCAAACTTTTGTCAAATACAGTCATCAATTCAGGACGTTGAAAAAAAGGTTTTCCCGAACATTTCACGCAACTATAAAAATCACGATTGGCTCTGCGAACGGGCAATTCTAGCACCGAAGAACGAACACGTCAACAGAATCAATGATCGTATTCAGCTGCAACTTCCTGGTCAACCAACCAAATACAAATCGATCGATACAGTCACAGATGAGGATCAATCCGTGAATTATCCGATTGAGTTCCTCAATTCATTGGAACCATCTGGAATGCCACCTCACATATTGACTTTGAAAGTTGGTTCACCGATAATGCTTCTTCGGAATTTAGATGCGCCGAAGCTGTGCAATGGAACGAGACTTGCCGTCAAAAAGCTCATGCCAAATGTAATCGAGGCAACAATCATAAGCGGCAAAAGTAAAGAAGAAGATGTGCTGATTCCGCGCATTCCAATGATGCCCACCGATTTGCCTTTCGGCTTCAAGCGACTACAATTTCCAGTGCGACTTGCCTTCGCCATTATCATCAACAAAGCCCAAGGACAATCTCTGCGTGTTGCAGGATTGAATTTGGAAAACCCATGCTTTTCACATGGCCAGTTGTACGTCGCTTGCTCCAGAGTCGGAACACCAAAAAATTTGTTTATTTATGCACCCAATGAAAAAACAAAGAATATTGTATATCCTCTTGCTTTGCAATAACAATATTATTTAACTGAATATATAGGTAAGTAATTTTGGTGACACTTCTTATGTATAAATGCATTTTGAATCTAATGTCTACAACTTTTATAGGAATAGTTTGGTTTTCTTTAATGGTTATGAAGAGTTAAGTTTGAAGATATGGATTAATTTTAATGTTTGCGTTAATTGTTATGAAGAGTTTAATTTTGAAGTCTTGCATTAATTTTGCAAACTTTCGTGGTTTTAACAGAATACATAGGTAAATTTGGTGACACTTTATTTTAATGCATTTTGAATCTTATGTCTACAACTTTTATAGGAATAGTTTGGTTTTCTTTAATGGTTATGAAGAGTTAAGTTTGAAGATATGGATTAATTTTAATGTTTGCGTTAATTGTTATGAAGAGTTTAATTTTGAAGTCTTGCATTAATTTTGCAAACTTTCGTGGTTTTAACAGAATACATAGGTAATTTTGGTGACACTTTATTTAAATGCATTTTGAATCTTATGTCTACAACTTTTATAGGAATAGTTTGGTTTTCGTTAATGGTTATGAAGAGTTAATTTTGAAGATATGGATTAATTTTAATGTTTGCGTTAATTGTTATGAAGAGTTTAATTTTGAAGGCTCGCATTAATTTTTAAAACGTTCGTGGTTTTAACAGAACACATACGTAATTTTGGTGACACTTCATATAAATGCATTTTGAATCTAATGTGTACAACTTTTTAGAAATAATTTGTTTTTGGTTCGTCTTTATGAAAAGTTGTTGAAGAGTTTCATGTTGCATGTTGAAGAGTTGGGTTAATTTTAAATGTTTGAACGTTCGTGGTTTTGATGGAATTAATAGGTAATTTTGTCATACATCATATAAACTTATATTGAATTAATGTCTCACACTTTTATAGGAATAATTGGTTTTTCGTTGTTGGTTGTTTTAACGTTCTTGGTTTTTACGGAATACAGAGTTTAATTTTGAAGATCATATAAAAGGCAAGCCTTATTTTCTAGCACCATTTTCCAGAAATTAAACTCTCCAAATGTAACGAAAACTGTTTCACCATGAGCTCAAAGAAATGCAGAATCGCAATTTTATTTATACATGGCACAAAAGAACGCTAAACATTAGAAAATAATTGTACAATTCCCCTATGAAACGTATGGCATCTGTTACATTTAATTCCCATATATGACCACAATTTTGCATTATGTGACATTAAGAGATAATAAAAGTTGGTTTTTTGGCATTGCTTTTTCCAACTATAAAAAATTTGTTTCATTTTTCAATTTAGTTTTATTGTTCTCGAAAAATGTTGTTATTGCAGACTTCCAGAAAAGCTATAGAAAATGGCCCTCGAATTCCGAGTGCTGGATGCTGCTTTTGCATTAATTTTAAATCTTTTAATGTTCATGGTTTTAACAGAATACACAGGCAATTTTGGTCATAGTTCAAATAAATTTATTTTGAATCTAATGACTCCAACTTTTATAGGAATAGTTGGTTTTTCGTTAATGGTTAAGAGTAGAATTCTGAAGGTTTGGATTGATTTTAAATGTATAAACGTTGGGTGCAGCGAGGCGCACCGGGTCCCAGCTATCCAAAATACAGAAAATAAACGGTTCATTGAGACACTTCATCTGTGTATGAAAATTCATATCTCGAAAAATGCCATGTCAATGGATGGTTTTTATTGTCTCGATCAAAATGTCAGATCCCTAATAGTTTCACATTTTGTTATTTGAAATCAAAAATACCAAAAAATTGACTTTTTCAAACTCTCCTACTGTGTATTAAAATTCATATCACCTGATTACTACTATGGGCTTATGGGTGCAGCCTAGGCGCACCGGGTCCCAGCTAGTTACATATATAAATGAAGCTAAAATTTAGCGGCCGCTTTATACAATAAACTAGTTTAGATAACTGATATGACAAAAATGCGAATTTACAAAAATTTAAATAATATGGTAATATTAACTATTTTGTATTGGTTTGTTAGGAAAGTAATTGCGTTTGTTTGTGATAAGCATTTATTTCCGTTATTATCTTGCCCAATATGAGGTTCTTCTTCTTAAATGGAGCTACAGTCCTTGCAGAACGCGGGCCTCTTGAAGTCCCTTCTTCCAGTGTCTCTACGTCTTGATAGTCCTCTCTAGTGATTTTTGCAGTTCATTAAATCGCGTTTTTTGTGGACGGGGGCGATTTCTTGTCCAATCAATTTACACAAATCTATCTAATAATTATTGGCAACACAAAACAAAAAATATAGTTATATAGGAAAAAACAATTCTAAAAGAGAAGAGAGTTTTTGTTTTTTGAATTTGTAATAGCAAACCTAACTTCCGACGTGGCCTGGTCCTAAGCCCAGGGTGTGAAAGAAGGTGGTCGATCTGCCGAATTGACCAGAATCGGGAAACCGAGGAAACTAGGCAAGAAACCGCATTTTTCCAACCGGCACCGACAGCAGCGTATTCGTTGCGGGGACGTCCCGTTCGGACCGCCAGCTAACGGATCCAAGAAGAAAGAAGAAGCAAACCTAACCTAATAAGTCCCGGAAAATTTAAAAAAGAAAAACGTGACCTAGGATTGAGAAAAATAGAAAAAAGCGGTAAAACTCACTTTTTTTTTAATTTGTTAATAGCTTTTGTTTAACGCAACTTAGATAGCTAAGTACCATCCTCTCTTCTTACCATGGGCAGGTTCTTTCTTTATCATGTTTACTTCTTTGTAGAAACTCCTAGCGTCTTTGTTACTGTAGCTTTGTTTAAATGCAATTATTCTATTCTATTCCGTCGTGCTACTACGTATTTTTCGTGATTTCCTTTTGTCATTTTTGTTGATGACGTCAGCTGCATACCACAGCCTGTCAGGGGATTTCTAGAGTCCTCATCCCTCAGTAACGCTGGGTAATCTATGGTCTTCACTGGGCCGTGCCTGCCGACCTGGCCCGAAACATGAGCTGGCAGCCCCTCTCCCTACGTGAGATTGGGTGAGATTCGGCTTGTCCCCCTCCCCTAAACGCCTCACGTAGTTAATGGACGACCTCTTACTTACGTTCCTTTAATCCCTCATGTGGCATAGGGCAGAAACAGTTGCTCTTCAGCGAACTCTATTTTGTCCGACAGCTCTCAGCTCTAACCTGGATCTCCCAGTTGCTGCGGTCTCTGCTAATAGGGTTCTCTTCCACGTTGTTTTAGGTCTTCCGATTTCCGAATTCATTTTCCTTCGTCTTATTTGATCGTCTATCCTTTCTTTGCCGGCACGGTGCCATAGTTCTTCATTTGAAATTCCACCTTCCAGGCGGATTTTGGTGATGAATTGGGTGCCTTGTGATGAATTGGGCGACTTTCGGTGCAACTGTACAAAAGAACTGCATTAACGGTGGATTCGAACAATCGCAATTTGGTGTTAATTGAAATCTCTGTTGATCTCCACTTCTTGCTTTATTTATTATGGAACTAACGTCTTCTTTTTCACAGCCATTTTCGGTAATAACACTATCGAGGTAACAGAGTTTATCTACCAGTTCTACGTCCCAATTATTCAGCGCTGTCCGTTCAATGGTGTTTGCATTTATCTGCATTTCTTTGGCTTTAGTCGGATTTAGTCTTAAGCCTGCCTAACTACTTTCTGTTTCCAAGTTGTTTAACATGTTTTTGAGGTCTTGATGTCTGTGGGCCAGCAAAAAGATATCATCCACATAGTCCAGATCCTTAAGGCATTCTAGCAATCCCCATTGTATGCCACCTGCTATCTAGAGCACTGACAAGGATGTTATTCATTACTATAAGAAATAGTAATGGCGAAAGTAGGTATCTTTGTCGTACTCCTGAGCTCACTGTCGGATAATTTTCCGTTTTGAAGAACTCTGCATTTGGCATGGTTATAAAGAGCTTTTATCAATTCTATTATTTTATCAGGCAATCATCGTTGCCGTAGTGTCTGCCATATAAAGCTCCTATTAACCGAATCGAACGCTTTCACATAGTCTATGAAAGCAAGGTAAAGGGGAGATCGTAATTCAGTAGACTGCTCCTCCAAGATTTTCAAGGTGTTAATATGGCCTATGCAGGAGGAGCCTTTTCTGAATCCAGCCTGCTGCCTTCTAAGCGTTCAATTTACGATAATAATATGTGGGACAAAATTTTCCCCACAGTATGTAATAGACAGATGCTTCTGCAGTTGTCACATATTGTTAAGTCCCCATTTTTTGGTATTTTGACTATTATACCTTCCGTCCAATCCTCCGAAAAGGTACAGGTAATCCATACTATTTCCAGGATTGGCTGTAGCCCATCTGCTATAAGGTTTGAGTCGGCTTTCAACAATTCTGGCGGGATGCCATATTTTCCAGCTGCGTTACCAATGGCGATTGCATGAATTGCAGTTGCTATTTCTGTCTTAGATAGGGCGCGGGTGATGATTCTTATTGGCTGTGCATCGTTGCTGCTTTCTTGAGGTACCTAGGCGAATGAACCTTCATCTTTGGAGTTGCTCCTCGTCGCTGCCTACTAATGTCCTTACGGCACCTTACTGTTTCCTGTGTTTACCGGGTTTTCTGCTTTTATCACGCCGGACGCTTCTCTTTACCTCCCGGTGTAATTGGGAGTATTGCCCTTCAAGTTAGTGACGTCTTTCCGAGTGGTTTGTAGAGCTCTCATTATTTTTAAGGCCCTTGTAACTGCACAATGGCCCGACTATATATCGGGCGCCATTTATGCGTGGTCTTGCCCCCCCTAATCAGAAGCCCGGAAAAGCATGACCAAGGACACAACACCAAACATGAAAAAATTTGAATATAATAAAGTGATGCCGGCCACACGGAGTTGCTAGCTCGCCGGATGGGGGTCGTGGGGTGTGTGGCCGGGCCGGTGCTTTCATGGTTCACCACTTACCTTAAATGTCGGTGCGACTGATTCCTTTCGTCACTCCATCTATACCTACTTAGTTCCTATCGCGACATCTGCGATTCGCGATCCTGAAAAAAACCTTTAACCCATCATCAACGATAGGAAAGAACCCCGGAGCGAAAACTCAGTTCAACCATCCTGAAAAAGAAGTGTGCCTATTTAGGCCATCATAATGAATGAAACAGGTTTAGATTTCCAATTTAAATGTTTATAATTAATTAAACACAGACAATTGTGTAACAAAAAAATTAGAACCTCACAATAATAAAGTTGTATACCTAAAGTTGTATGCCAGTCGCTGATTTTGAACATTCATTTCAAAACATCCACATATACCTACATATGTGCCCATAATTATGAAAGTGGTCTAAGTCATATATTTCTTGTTTGAAGATATTTAATGAATTGCATTTGACACACTAAATGAATTCCATATAATGTTGAAATTACAACCACTATCTAATGGTTCATTTTTGACAATTTCGTAAAAATTACATTGAATACATTTAGTTTAAACTAATGTGGTATGAAATAACTGATAAACTCATTTTTTTTAAATTTTGACTTAGACCACTTTCATAATTATGGGCACATATATGTTTTATAATGGTTTTTCATAAACCACCTAGCAAATCATAAATTACATAACAAATCTAAAGAACTAATTGTGGCAAAAAAAAGGTATGAATATTAGTGTTGAGTAAAAGAAATCTTAACCTAGACGAATATAATTAATTAAGAAAATTATAATATTTTAATAAACAATTGTATATAAGTAATTGGTTAAAAGAAATTCTCTTGCGCTCTGTGTTTGTATAAACTTATTAAAATTATTTTATATATCGGACAGAACTGTCTATTCTTCCCTCGACTTAAATGAAACCCTTTCGACGATTTCTGCAATACTTTGCCGATAAGGATGCTGCAGATTGATTTTGTCACCAACTTATAAAGCGTACCATTCCACAAAATTTAATGTTCTGCACCCTTTGTAATTTCAAATATTAAAATTAATTTACGCACATAAAAGTTCCAAGTACAGGAAAAAACCTTGCTGCCAAGACGGCCACATTCCTTTTCCACGCATAAATAATAAGGAATATAAAAATACCTTTATTTTATTTTCGGAGTTTTTATTTTATTTTGTTGCTACCACGATTTAAGGACGTGATCAACTCCTTTAAGGAAGAGCTACAGACCTCCACTGGTAGTAGGTCTGCTTCCCTCTAGCCTAAGGGAAAGCCCTGCACACGTTTGAGTATTCCCAATTCTGACAGATCCAAACTTTTTTTTGTGCAGGGTCTCTTCTGTCCGAAGGGATTTTCTCTCGTGCAAAGTTACAAACAACTCACACACGAACACTTCGATTAAAGATGCTTAAAAATCAAAAAAAATGACGATTTTTTCAGGTTTGATTTTTAGTTAATTTGCAAAAATGGTTTGGGGTTTCATGAATATAAACGGGATTTCTTAGATTCCCCTTCTGACGTCGCATGTGTCTTACGATGTGATATAAATGTTGATACACAATTGAATGATTTCTTACAAGTCTCACCAACATATGGTCGTTCAATTGAATGAATCGCTCGATGTTGTGTCAATGTTGATAGCTGAAGAAACGCCTTGCGGCCTTCGTTACAAACAAAATTCCTTACCTTCGAATGCGTTGATAAATGTCACATCAATGTATACTGATGTTGAAAATTTCTAGTGCATATACCGCATTCCCAGATTTCTCCCCTTACCGCCACGTAATAGATATTTCAGATAATGCGTATCTTATTCTCTTGATCATGGATTATTCCTGTACTATCAGCATATTCAGAATTAAACCCACTTGTTGAATCGTCGCGTTCTTGTTCCAACTAATTTCTCATTTTCCTTATCTTGATCTTCATTCCGAGAATAACGATTGGAAATATTTATCAGGATTCAATATCGTTGAATTCTTTTGTATATCCTCTTTTGTAACAATATTATCACCAATATTATTTTTATTATTAATATTGAACTTTTTGCACAATTTGAATTGATTTGTATCCTTATTTTAAAATAAAACGTGCCCTCGTCATCATCTCTTCCTGACTGACTGCCAAAAAAAATCCAATTTTATTATTTCGTGTTTTTATCTCTACGCCTAGTTTGATTGAATTTTCTTCTGCTTTGAACATAACCAATGCTTGTTTTCGCTGCTGCTATTATAGCGCCCTTTGTTGTATTCACAGCTCTTCAATATTATTTTCTTCAGAAAAACTTAGCTGGCTTAAAGTCAGCCATGTTGTAGTTTCGCCTCTTAATGCTGTCTTGCAGAAGGACTACGTTAAACCGGCTACGGTTTATGACCTCTCATTGAGCGTTTCTGATTGCGGCCAATCAGTATACTGGACCATTACAGTATACTGGATGGAAAATCATTGTGACTATGGCGACATCTTGGGGACCAATTTCTTGACATCCAAGTTGACGAATGCACTTTTTTTTGATAACTCGAAGTTGTCTAAAGCAATCTTTTATCAAATGGTATTTTAGGGATTTCATGAGGTATATAGGGTTCTTTTATGTTTGACGGCCTATATTTCTGGCAGGTATCGCAAGTACTCATTGGCGATAGCACCCTTTGCTCCTCCATCGACCCTTTAAGCCATCGCAGGAATGTAGCAGCCCTTAGCAAATTTTACCGCTATTACCATAGCGACTGTTCCACTGAAATCAGAAACCTCATGCCTACACGGCAAATTTTTTCCCGCAACACAAGACTAGCCAACTCGGCTCACCCGCATACGCTACAGCCCTCCTCTTCGCGCACATTACGTTTTAGTAGTTCGTTTATAAATAGAACAACTCGATTGTGGAACTCCCTTCCGCAGTCGGTGTTTCCGAACTCATATAATATCTTAGAGTTTAAACGCAAGGCTCATCGACATCTACTCACGCACCCTCCAGACCCCTAACCTATCCTTTCTCCTCTATCCTTCAAATCAAGCTTACTACTAGACACTGACCATGACTTGAACGACATGACAGACATGTAGTACAAAGGGTGATTCCTAAGCTTGTATTTACCACATAAAAAAAAAAAAAAAAAAAAGTTATCATATTTTCGATTGATTCATTAATTCCTGGCCAGAACACTAGCGTCCTAGCTTTTATTTTAGTTTTTTCTATTCCTTGGTGGCCTAGATGTAACTGTTTTAATATCTCATTTCTAAGAGTAGTTGGTACTATGATTCTTTCATTTAAAAAGATTATGCCATTGTCTAAAATCAGATCATTTTTAAATTTCCAATAATATTTAATTTAATTTTTTATCTTCGTTTTCGAGTTTGGCCAACCATTTTCCAACACCATTTTTAGTTCTTTAAGTGTTGAGTCTTTCTCTGTTTCTATTATGAATTTTGTAATAATTGAAACCACTTCGATTACTTTAACATTCTTTATTGTACTCGTATATTCAAATGATGAACCGGCAATGGCTCAGTGCCAACTGACTCTCTTAATACAATTCGTGGCGGCCGCTATCTCGGTATCTACAACTACTACCACGATATACTACATCTCCCTTTTTTTTGTTTTGTTTAAACTAATCTGAATTAATTCAAGTAATATCTATATCTATGTGTACATGCAAGCAACATCCATTTAAATTGATTACTATCTACTGATTTTTACATTTCAAATCTTCTAATATACTATACTACAGCTTCGATGGTTATATTTTCTTGTGGATTAAAACTTTTTAGTACAGGTGCATCTTGAATCAACGATTTAATTTTGTGTAAGCACTTTGAATGTTGTTGTTCCCACTTGAATTCTACATCTTTCTTAAGAAGTTCCCTAAGAGGTTGGCTTATTTCAGAAAGGCTAGGAACGAAGTTCCTCACATAGTTAACCAAGCCTAACAGTTTTTGCAACTCTTTCTTTGTTTTAGGTTGTTCTAATTCCTTGATCGCCTTTAAGCGATCTGGATCACATTCTATGCCTTCTTTAGATATTATATGTCCTAAATATTTAACAGTAGGTACTTTGAATTGTAACTTATCTTTGTTAAACTTTATGTTTAAACTTTTAGCCCGTTCGATAACCTTCTCTAATATCTCATCATGTTCAGACTCGGACGAGGCTGCTATTAGTACATCATCCAGGTATATTATTACCCCATTAATATTTTTAAAGTTTTCTTCGTTGCATTTCTGAAAAATTTCTGGCGCTGACTTTATGCCAAAAGGCAAGCGTTTGAACCTGTATAATCCTAAAGGAGTGCTAAAGGAGCAAATTTTGCTTGAGTCATCATCTAGCCCTACCTGCCAGTACCCATCTTTAAGGTCTAGCACTGTAAATATTGATTTTCCTGACAATTTTGTCGACAACTCATCGAATGATGGTATTGGATGATTTAAGGGTTTTATTGCTTGATTTAATTCTCTCGGGTCTAAGCAAAGACGAATTTTCTTATTGGGCTTTTCAACTATTATAATGTTAGAGATCCACTCTGACCCAACGTTTGATTTGGGCAGATCGCCCACAACAGTTAATCAATCAGTGTTGCTTTTCCGATTTAATTTTCAAAAAATTTTGAGTAAATGTGGATTCTTTAGGATGCAACTATTATTTTCTCTTTCCTATGAAAAAGGTGGTAACGATCTCATTAAATTTTATCTAAATTTTAAGGCATTGATTTATCTGAAATCGATGAGGACGATGAAGACTGTTCGGATCATAATACTCCTGATGTTGGAGATGATATTTGTTTAGATGACCTCACAGGTAAGCTCTGAAAAAACATCTGATCTTTTTCCATATTGCATCCATTTTTAAAAGACTCCAACAGTGAATCCGAAGATGGTGGAAAACCGTTAACATCACGTAAACGTGGAACATGCTTAACCATCAAAAGAAACAATAAGGGAGAAACACAATTACATCAGGCTTGTATATCTGGCAATTTAAGTTTAGCTCGGCGACTAATAGATCAGGGGCATACTGTAAATGTACGTGATCATGCTGGTTGGTTACCGCTACACGAAGCATGCAATCATGGATATCGCGATATTGTAGAACTACTTTTAGATAGAGGATCCGCATCTGCGATTAATGATAAAGGCGGAACAAGTTGCGATGGAATAACACCTTTATACGATGCTTGCTCGAACGGATTTTTAGATGTTGTGGAGCTTCTTATGGAAAGGGGAGCAAATGCTACATTGTTAACAGATTTCGGCGATAATTGTTTGAATATTTTAGATAAATGGAGAAATTCTGTAGAATTAAACACTTGTGAACAAATTCAGTATGAAAGAATCCGATCACAACTATTTCAACAGCTTACAAAAGCCGGAATTGTTGAAAACACTAAAGCCTCTCAATCTCCAGTTACAAATGCAACTTGTTCTAAAAGTAATTCTAGAGACAATTCTTTGGATAAATTAAGGCAGTTAGCATATAGCAGTGAGTCTGATTCGGACCGTGAAGATATATATTCCATTCAGAATACAAGTAATTCAAATAAAAGCCAAAATAATTACACAGATAGTTTTTCACCATTGAAAAGAAACTCGAGTATTATTAAGGAAAGCAATGCATTCTCCTCGAAAGAATCATCAAAATTTAACGCAAAAAATGAGTATAAAAATGTTATGGAAAGATTAAAACATCCTAATAGAACTGATATAATTAGTAGCGATTGTAATGAGCAATTTAAAAAGCGCAAATCTGGATTTCTTGAACCTGATGAAGTAGATGATGACTGGTTGGAGTATGATACAGATCAAACTAGAAAAAAACGAAAATGTTTAACTAGTCGACCCACAACTAGTACCGGATTTATTACAGAATATAGTGATAATTCAGATCAAAATAATTTAAGTTTGCCAGTTTCAAGTAATACCTTTGGGCTATTTAATGATATTGATAATAATTGTCAAGATGTATTCCAAATTCTCCTTGAACCTAATAATAAGCAGAAAGTTACCCAAAACCCCAAGTCTTCCAGGGCAATAAGCTCAAAAAACAAAACTAGGCGTACAAAAAGTCAAACTTCTTTATTGGACAGTGGGTTTTCTAGATACAGAAGTGAAAGCCCAATAACGAACGAAAATTCAAGTGAACTCGATTCAAATGAGCCCGATTCGACTACTACAAATTCACCAGCTTATTTAGAACCTGTTAATGAAATTCCTTCGATCATTCAACCAACACCAGCAGCTATGATATCATTTAAAATTAAAATCGAAGATGAAATGTTGTTAGTTCCCGTTGAAAGCAAGAGAATTGCGGGAACGAATATTCGATGGTTAGCTGATGAGGCTTCGAGACGATATTATAAGTATAAAATCATTATTTTATTGAAACAAAATTAAAGTAATTAATTTATTTTCCAGTCTCGTAGGTCTTAGACCAGTATTGCGTTTGATGACGGCTGATGGGTTCGCCTTTGAGGAAAGCGATAGTATCAGTGTTGCACAGAATGAAAATATGATTTCGTCGAAAGTTTTAGAATGGAAAATATCGCCGCTTGCACAGCGATATGAGGAAATGTGTGGTCAATTAAATGCAAGTAAGTACGGGTAGTTTGGTTTATAGGATGTATGGTAATTATATTATTTTGCGTCAAATGAATTTAACGTAGAATTAACACTTTCTTTCTTTCATTAAATTTCTTTTTATTATTAACAAAAAGGTATTTAAATATCCTTTTCGGTGAAGATAAAACTATAACTATGACCACACGTGAACTGGATATAGTTTTATATCTGCTTTAGTCCATTGATTAAATCGAAATGAGCTTCCTTTGTTCGGACAAGCTAAATATCATAGACCCTGTGTTAAAATTGATTTGCATATCTTCGGAGATATTTCTTGAAACTTTCCTCTTTATTATTGTTGACAGTTACTGATAGAAGACATCGACCTTTTAATTCTCCTCCAATGCTGGAGCTCAAACAACCAAAAAAATCTCTGGGCCTATTGTTTTTTTTAAAAATCTTAAATATTGAAGAGGGTGGAAATATTATTGCCAAAGTCGTATTCTTTTTATTAAGGCGTTAAGTTGCTTCCCTGGTAGAAGCATAGGTCAACAACAATCGAAATGCTCGCACATTTTTCTCAACTTTTCTTCAGTATTGGGCATTTCCATTTGCCTTGAACTTTTTTAGATTTAGATTTTTTTCTGTCTACTGTGCCACAGTATTGTAAGTTTACTTAGCACTCGCGAAGTGCAAAAATATCTCAAGGCCCTTGAAGTCGGTAAAAATACTCGACCCCGAAATACAGACCCCGTTACAATTTTAAAAGTGCACTTCATTTTGGCTAGAGATCTGCGCAAATATTTGCTAATCATGCCACATCAAGTTCTTCTTTTACAGCCTAATTCGAGCGTTGGCCTCCATCATCTTCTTCCTCCATGCGTCTCTGTTCCGCAGCTTGTTTCCAGTTTCTTATGTTGAATTCTTCTGCATCAGCCTTAACATTGTTTTCCCACCTTGAACATGCCAGCTGGTAAATAAAATAAAAGGTAAAGACACAATTCATTGCACGCCTGTTATGCGTGTACCAGTACAGCGTTTTTCTACCGCTATATCGTTCCCAAACATGTAACTTATGTTGGTACACTATACGTACTATTTTGAAGGTAAATTTCACTGTTTTATCGTTTTTGTTAATTGTTGCTTTTCTGATGAAATTTGCTTCCATTCTGGGCCTTTCAGAGTTTTATTACTTTTCTCCTCAAGCGACCCAGTTTTTGAGGAAAAACATTAATATTTGTAAAATCCCCGCAATTTGAATATCCGTATTCACCTCATTTGTCCATAGCTCTGAAGAAACGCACCCTCCCTAATCCACCGAAATAACTATTAGGGGGTGTATGGCGGCCACGCTGGTTCGCCGGAAGGGGTTGTGGGGTGTGTGGCCGGGCCGATTCCTACATGGTTCTTCACTTACCTATATGTCGGTGCGAAATCCTCTTTAGGTCACTCCAGGATTACCATCGCTTCACATCGGCCCTACAATCACTCAATAACACAACGAAAAAAGGGAAAGAAAACCCCGGTCAACTATCCCGAAAAAAATCTTAGGGACTTAGGCCACCATGTTGCCTACTAAAATAAGAATTATCATAAAGTCTCGAGTATTATTATTAAGTTCCAAATTGTTTTTAATTAACTATATTCATAAACAATTTAACAACACGACATTATTTAGTGGTGTAACAACAAGAAAAGAAATTTCAACAAATCATAGAAAAAAATTCAAGAATAAAAAATTAATCCTCTTCCTGGGCCAATCCAATTATCGGTGGTCCCCAGTCCGCTAAGTGACTGCCAATAATTCAACGTTAAAATTAATAAACGATAATGATAACGCTTCGAAAATTCAATTAAAAAATTTTCTTAACCAATTGTAAAACAATTTTTTGAATCCAACTTAACACATCCTCAGTATAACGACCAAGAGCACCAGATTAAAGTTGAAATAATCTAAAAAATGACGTCTCCTTGGATATTGCAATAAAACTTCAGGTTGGAGTGGTGACTATTGCCGTCTTGATAAGCTTTAATTAAAACTCTTTGCCTCTTCACTCACTGATTTTCAGCACTGGCCTAACTTTTCTTAACATAAATAAAATTTTTGCATTAAGATGCTCTGGTAACTGAAGAGAACTGTCTATTTTTCTTTCGATTTAAAAGAAACACTTTCGACGATTTCTGCAATACTTTGCCGATTAAGCTGCTTCAAATTGCTTTTCTCACCAACTTGTAAAGCAAATTTAATGCTCTGCACGCTTTTTAATTTCAACTATTATAATTAATCTACGCACATAAAAGTTCCAAGAACAGGAGAAAACCTCGCTGCCAAGACGCCCATACTCCTTTTCCACAATTTACGCGCAATTATAATGCAAAAATACCTTAGTCTTTCTTCTCTTCATGTGCACCTATAGAATTACCGGTATCGAACTTCTTACAGGAACTTTCATCCATGTGCCAACATACATATGTTTCGTTGTGGATTCAACAGCAACCTTTCATCGCAGAGCCACACCTGCAATATAGATTTTATTGCAAAGCCCCCATTCCAAATAAAACGTACTTGACTTTTCAATTGTACCTTTTGTTTTGGAAGAACATATAGGATGATTTGTAGAGCGTTCAACAACAGCGCCAATTCCACGATTTTCCTGAATCCTTGCGCATGTATACCAATGCTAAGATTCGCCTGGGGAGTATTTTTTAAATACGAAATATTATTGGAAATCGGAGGTGGGTACTGCTATACTCCTGATTTACCGCTTTTTTGTCGAGTCGATTCATCGAGTCAAGAAACCAAATACGGCTCAAGGTTCGAAATATTTCCCACTAAAATTACTGAAAAAATAAGTTTGAAGTTTCAAATTACTGAAACTTCTCAACAAAAATACTAAGACTCTCCCAGACTTTTTCGGCCAAAACCATACTCACTTTTTTCTATTTTTTTCTCCCCTAAACTTGTTTTAAGTTCGTCGCCTTGTTCTTAAAAATTTTTTTTATACTTTAGCCGGACAGTAAATTTTGTATAATTTGATGATGATGAGCTCACCCTGCCATCCGTGTATACCAATATTCATACATATACGCACATATGTACATAAACAAAAATGAAATTAAAACATCAACTGCTTGAACGCAAATTTTCTTCCCATTTTTAAGGCTGTATCAGACCCAACTTTTTGAGCAGCGGCAGAACTCAATAGAAATTATTCTCTGCGGACGCACAGTGGGGCAAAAGGCCGAAAAGCTGGCCAAAAGTCTTTAACATTAACCAATTAATTTAAAATTTGGTATACGGGGGTTTTTGGGGTCGGTGATAACGAATTTGGTGTCCATTTTTTCATAAACAAGATGGCGGCTTCAAAATGGCGACCAAAAGTAGTGAAATACCCTTCAATCGCTACAAAACTTGGTGTACGGGGGTTTTTCGGGTCGCTGATTTCGAATTTGGTGACCTTTTTTAATAAAAAAAAAATAAAATTTTAAATAAAAACTTGTAAGGAAATCACTCCTAAAAATATTAATCATGTAGTCCAACAAAGGATTTATTGAACGTCTGATGATCTTTACAAGTCGCAAATAAGTGGATACGAGTATTTTAAATCTTTAAAAAGGAAAATTCAGAAATTTTTTTTGCAAATAATAGTATAATATACAAATTTTTTAAACACTATTTTATGATAACGCTTACCATTTAACATGTACATATTTGCAAAAAAAAACTGATATTTTGACCCTAAAACTCCTAGATGAAGGGTAGAAAATCTATAACCCCTTATAAGAACCTAAAAGGAAGCTCTCTGCCACATTCATTTTAGCCTATACCCAACCATTTCCGCTATTTCGCTTTTTTCGACTTAATTTACCTATACTGTTTCCGAACTCAACAAATATAAAGAGCATTCCGAAAAATTTTATGCAGCAGTTTATAAAAATAATATTTATATAAACATATGTAATATGAATACATAAAAAGGTGTGTATAAATAACAAATAAGGGAAGGGAATAAACCATAAAATGATGCACTTTTTAAATAAAAACTTCCACCGACTACAAGATCGCAAAAAGTTCCAATTTTTGTTGTTTGTATTTTGTGTAGAAATGTTTAAGGAACATATTAAAAAAACAACAGTGGGTGTGTGTACTTATGTACACGCATTAGAAGTTATACTTCTTTGGCGTGATTTTAAGACTAATTTTTAATTTCTACACAAATATTTTATTGGATTTTTCTATTTTCGTGCGTTGGAAGGTGCAAGCATTATGATGCCGACACGCTCAAGGCTGTCGGTTATACCGTATTCTAATCCTAACTAAAATCACCAACTAGTTGGGTCATTAGGCCTAAATACAATTATCTTAAGATGGGCTTGAGATGCCTCATGAAATTCTCTTAAGACTGGCTAATTTTCTAGCAAAACGTAATGAATGCTAAGTTTAATATGCGTCGCAAAGCTGGATCAGCATTTATTTACCTGATAATACTACTGGTACTTGTAAGCCCAACTCACTTCTTTTTTGTTCATTTCCGCCATAGCTTCTGATTGAGGAATTTAGCTTCTCCTCCACTTTAGTCAGTAGATTAAACGATCGTACCATTATAGTCTAAGACGTTCGTTGCTCTTAGCCGTGCCTTTAGCTGTAGGTTACAGTGCAGCAGTTTTCTCGGCTAATCTCCGGCAATCCAAAAGGACATCGTCTGTGTCCTCTGTCACAATGAGGAATTCCAGGCGTTGCGTAGACTCATTTTGCCGGTATGCTCTCGTAACTCACCTGTGGGTTCATCGACCTTAGGTAGATTCATTACGTCACTTCCAAATTCTGTTCACTTCCCCAGCTTCTTCGTTTAGTTGTTACTCAATTAAATTGAGTGCGTTAGGGTAATTGAAATATGATACGAAGAGTTTCATACTAAGGACATTAATGTATGGGCAGCATCAACGCTTCTAAAGTTTGAGTGACAACACTTTTTTTTTTTTTTATGTGAAAGACTAGAGTCACAGGAAACGCCCTTTATACTGTGTCGACAATGTATTTTCTTCATATAGAGTGCAATGTCGAACAGCAGCTCTAGTCGGGGGAAGGAAGGAACTGTCACAACCTACCAGCGATATTTTGCAGTCCACCTACTCCCAACCATTACTGGCGACTTTGTCATCGGGGCATCGAGAAACAACTCGCTGGAGTGTTATGCCTCCTGAAACGAGTTGAATCTCATCAACCAGCCGATGACATGCGCTTTGGTGAAGCGGGGAAGGGCTAAGGAAGGCTATGACAGAAGGAATCAGGAATGTAAAGAGGGAAGAAGAAAGAAGGAAAGTTATGTAGGTGGGAAAGTGGAAAAGGCGAAGGACCGTGGGGCTGGCCGGGATTCGAACCCGGGACCTCTGGGATAGTAGCCAGACGCCTTACTCCCTAGGCTACCGAGGCCCCCCAACTCCGAACCTATCCCAACACCATCGTTGGACGCTTGACATTGGACATTCGTAGTTCGAGTCGCGGCCACACGATGCGTTCTACCATCAAACGTCCAATGTTGGAAAGTGCTCATAGCATCGTTTAGAGGCGGCTTTAGCTGAAAACTAGGATATGTAATTTATTTCCCTCCATAGCCTCTGGGTAAAAACCTCCTCACCCATGGACATCGTGAACGGACTTTGGCTACGAATTTTCATATGCCCATATAATTATAAACTTAGCTAAAGGATTGGAGTTGCAATGCTTCCCTCCTCTACCCCTTCGCCTATATCGTTCGCAGGCCGTATCAGAACATCAAAATTGGCAGCGTGCAGTAAATTAGGGCATGAGATAAAAATGCAGCGCGCTGCAATCAAAAGTACTTCAATTGTCTCAGGCTGGTAAAATGACAAGCAAAGCAGCGTGCTGCATGTTCATATCATGTCTTAAATTTGCAGTACGCTGCATATTTGAGGTTCTGATAGGGCCTCCAGCAAACCCATCGTAGCTACAGGCCTGGAAGCAGCCGGTGCCGATCCTACATTTGCTTGAATGGAGGACATTTCTCGTGTAATAATATAGTGGAGCCAAGTTTTTTAGTTCATTTTTTCAATAAAAAGTTGTAAAATATTGTATTTTATCACTTTTTTCTGCACCTGGATTGCCAGTGATTAGTGTTTCAGTGATTGAATTAAAGCAATTTCAAAAAATTTAGTGAACCAAATGGTTTAATTGTGAAGGTGACCAATTTTGTTTACATTCGCTGTGGTTTTGTCGAGTTATTTTAGGGCAAAAATGTTGAATTTGTGTGGTTATTGAGTTAAAAGTGAATTTAAAGTGATTAAAGCTTGTTGGAAAATTTTTTTTTAAAAATATTAAAGCAGATAAATGTGTAGGAAAAAGTTCAAAAGTTTTGTTATTCATGTTGTGTGGTGGTACTTGCACTTATGTTTTAATAACTATTCCGTAATAATTTTTAACCATTTTAAATTCACTTTTAATTTCATTACCACATAAATCCAACATTTTTTCCCTAAATTAACCCGAAAAAAACACCATGAATGTAAACAAAACTGGTCACCTTATCAATTTCATTCAATTTATTCACTCGGATCCCTAACCAACTTATCACCGGTAATACACGTGCAGTAAAAAATGTTAAAAAATACAATATATTTTGCCACTTTTTACGAGTTAAAAACTTGGCGAGTCTATGATATTACACTACGAGTTAGAGAAATTGCCTTCCATTCAGTAAAACCCCTCAGGGGTCATCCATAAAATACGTGCGCGAAAATGGCCAAAAACTAGACCCCCCCTCCCCCTTCGTGCGCTTTTGTAATTTTTCTCGAGCCCCCCCTCAAAGTACGTCCGTTTTTAAAAAAAAATACCCCCCCCCTGAAATGTCATGAAAAAAAGTTTAGTGTTCCATCTTATTCCTGTCTTTATTTAAAAACAACGGAATTGTATAAAATGTTGTTAAGAAAAAATGTTCCGAAAATCAAATGTTTGGGAAATTTAAAACGCACGTACTTCATCAAGAACCCCCCCTACCCCCCCAAAATTATCGTATGTTTTCGTCACACTCGGCTCTTACCCTCCCCCCCCCCCCCCCCTTTGAGACGCACGTATTTAATGGATGACCCCTCACCCACAAACAGCACACAATAAACACTACGAATCTTCCTTTCCTATGCCCACGAAAAAACAAACATACGCTTAGCTGATGACTCGAACACGAAATTTATTTCCCTCCATAGCCTCAGCATAAAACCCTCTCACCCATCGACATCGTGAACCGGCATCGGCTGCGAGTTTTCATATGCCCATAGTAATCACGGTATTCAGAAACACTGTATACCGTATACGGTATTTTAGTGCTGATGTCACGTGGGGGACACTTCCCATATAAAATCGAAGCTGTTGTTGTTGTTTCAGCATTACGGCTGACGTCACCAGGCGCCCATTTTTTACGGTATTCGAAGCTGGCGTCGCTTTTACATTAGGCCCCCATCCACGGTCACACATGTGTGACGAACATCTTTCGAAGAAGAACTGCCATTTACACACACATAGAAGTTTTGACATTTCTAGGCCATCAACGAGCAAAAATTGCTTCACACTTGTGTGAGCGACAATAATAATAAAAATCTTGTGCTTTTTTTTAACCGACTTCAAAAAAAGAGGAGGTTACTCAATTCGACGTGTAGGTATTTTGTGGTCCTGTTCACGCATAACTTTGTAACCCAATAACTTTTTTGCTTTTTTTTGGTTCATTTGAAGGGGGAGCTTCCCACGGTGGTCCTGTTAAATTTTTTCTAAATTCTGATAACGGAGTTCGAAGTTAGGCAGAAAAAACTGTTAAAATTCAACCTGTTAAAGTTCAACCTAAACATTTCATGGGCACCGAACAAATTACTTTATTGTTGTAAATCTGGCAGCAAGCCGATGGCCGAGTGGGTAGAGCGTCGGATCCTCGATTCAGCGTTGCACGTTCGATTCCGGTCGGGGCAGCCGGTTTTTTTCTTTTTCTCTTTTTCTTTTTTCTGAAACGATTTATTAACATATTGGTCAGCGGCCGATAGTACTTGACATAGCGCAGAGGGCTAGAGACAAGTATTCTTGTCTGTGGGATCTGTGGGGTGCGAGTTCGATCCCTAGGGCTCGCGGTGCTTTTTTTCTATATATCGACAAAATAATTATTTTTTAATTTCCTTCGGGGAATTTTGTTCCATATTAAACAAGTTTTCGACGTGAATGCGTCTGTAAATTTGCTTCCAGCAAATTTGCAGCTCATAAAACTATTGTTTATATCGAATAAATAAATATACCATGACGTGGTTGAAGAATCAAAGAAGTTTATTGTTTACATTTAATTTCCCCGATATCAATGGCAACTTAACTTTTTATATGCCTTATATTATCTTGATCTGTATGTGTGTATAGTGTAAACAAATCTTGCAACTTGATTTTGACCCAGTTCCATATAACCGATCAACTGCAAATTTTGCACATACGTATAGTTCGCATGACAATACAATCTGCAATCAAATTTTGCAATTGCGCTCCCCGACCCCAGACATGGGTATCAAATGAAAAGGTGTGACAAGTAGAATACACTTCGCTATGTGGCGTCGTGAAAACGTAGGCTCCTTGCACTGACAGGCAATATTGAAAAATGAATGGGCTAAAAAGCACGAAATAAAAAAAAATTTTAAAAACCGACTTCAGAAAAAAACCCGCGATGCACAAAAAAGGATGAAATAATTGTTTGTAATTCTTAACAACATCAATCCAATAAGAATGGATCTAGAAAGACGAATCACTTTTGAAGACGGTGCCAGGTAGTAGTTGACTTTGATTGCACTAACTCTTGCTTCGGCAATTGTTTACATTTCTTTGTTAGGCTTATGCCCTTAATATATCACCCACATGTGTTAGCACCGTCTTCCAAAGTGATTCTTCTTTCTAGATCCATTCTTATTGGATTGATGTTGTTACCAATTTTTAAAAATTATTATATGCAATTGCCTAATCGTATCCGCCATGTTGATATTTTTAAATGAAAAAAAATTTCTTGAGTGTTAAAAAAAACAAAACAAATCGTGTTTTACGTATTTTACACTCTCATTCGCAAAAATTCACCCATACAATGAAGCAGGTGTGAAGGAAAAATCAAACCCGACGAATATTATACCTAGTTTATAGCTACTCCAAAAATAATTCGAATTATGGATCATCCAAAAATTTTTACCCTATAAACGAAGTAATTCGAATTATGGTTTAAACCGGAATGTTTCGGCTTAAGCTATAGTTATAAGAATGTATTTAATACCCGTTTATACGCTAAATCGAAATTTTGACGTAACTTTGAGTTAAATCGATTTAATTTTTATGCTATAAACTAGGTATTAGCTTCATACGGCGGCCAACTTCGAAAATTTGTAGTTTACACACGCATACTATAAAATAATTTCGATGTTGGCCGTATGTCGCACACTTGTGTGACCGTGGATGGGGGCCTATTACCTTCGTTTGCTGTATACCGTGCATAATAATGATAATCCCAGTGCGCATGAAGAGTGGAAGTTAAAATGCTTGCCCTCCTCCCTCCACCCCTTCGCCCATATCCTTAAGTTGCGTTGCGTTGCGAATTCGTCAAAATTCACTCATAATATTTTTCAAAACGCGCCTAAAGAAGTATAACTTCAAAAAATTTAAAGCAGGACCTAGCGAGGCTTTTTTTATAGGGCTTCTTTAATAAAAGATTTTCTAGCAAAAATAATAAAAATTTTACTGTCTTTCATTAATTAATTAATTATACAGGTATAAAAATAGACAATATTGCTTATAGAACTGTTTTGTACTTACATTGAGGAGAAAAATCCATTTTTTTTAATTAAATAACTTTTACCACAGTAAAATAATAAGCACAACAAATAACAGCTTCGACAAGGGCTTAAAAATTCTCACAATCACTTGCTGCAATGGTCACTTTTGCACTGATCCTGCGAAGAGAAAAAGGACACCTGACCGCCATAAACCGGTTCAATGTGTGGCAGGGGTCTCCTACTAGATATTTATCAGGCAAAAAGTTCGAATATCGAACTTCGATATTTCGACTTTTGGCCAGCTTTTTGGCATTGTGGGGCACTGTGCGACGGCTCTGCTTTTCTGCTTTGGATCTGATAGATCCTTTATAACTGGTTTGCATGCAATGATAACTGAAACTAAACATTTGATTTCATTATCCTTTTTCGACTAATTGCACTGGGCTAGAATTCTCTAATTAAAAATAACCGCCTGGATTGCTTTGCTACTTTGTCATCTTCGTTTGAATGATCGGTTATTTCTTCCTTTCCTCATCAGCAAACTTATTAATATTTGTGAAATATCTGTTGGAATTGCTTTTTGAGTAATAAATAATTAATTTTTTTTTCAGGTCTCAATTTAGATATCAAAGATATTCTGGAAAAAGCTCAAGTTTCTAACAGCGTATCGCTGCAAGATTTTTGCTTAATGCCAGAAACTGCCGAACCACTATTTAAATCACTCGTTCATCAAACAACCTTAAGAGCACTCGATTTATCTAATAATTTTATACAGAATGACGGCTGTAAACAGCTCGCTAAAGCATTGTCAACTTTAAAGCAACTGAAAGTATTAAATTTAGAAGGCAATTGCATCACCTCAGAAGGAATCCGGATCATAACATCTCCAGCATGTGACCTACCAGAGCTGGAAGAGTTGAATTTAAGTTTTAATCCACTCGGCAGTGAGAGTGTAGCAAGTTTAGACAAATTTTGTAAAAATACTCATAAACTTAAGAGTTTGAAGCTAACTTCTTGTAATATTAATAGTTTTTATGATTACGATCTACAATTTTTTAATTTAACGAATTTTGATGTAAGTTTTAATATTATTAGCGTAGAAAATTTATCAAAAGTTTTAAAAAAATTAAATTCATCTAAACTAGAAAATCTTAATTTAAGTTTTACTGTAAGTAATTACTCTCTTGGTAGCAAGTTAGGTGAACTTTTAGATGGTGGAACTTGTGAAAATTTTAAAATAATAGAATTAGCTGGCTGTCAACTTGTAGATACTGAAATTTATAGAATAGTACAAAATTTAACAAAAGCAAAAAACCTGAACTATTTAAATATGTCAGAAAATCCTAGATTGACATTTATATCGCTACAATATATCCTGCAGAATTTGCCTCAATTGAAGAAGATTCTATTTGTACAATGCACTCCACTTGTTGCTAAACAATTTGAAAATATAACATTAAGCGATGATGTAAATGTTCCAGAATTAATCGCGCTTTCTTTAAATGATACCGAAAATCAGCTCGACAACGAAAATATATTAAAACAATTTTGGGAGAAATATCATGGTGATAGCGGAAAAATACGATATTTAAATAACAACATTTATTTGTATAATAATGAGTGTGATTTGTTTCATGTTTGAATATTTTTACAATATTTGGTGTGCATTGCTTAATTATGTTAAAAATTAAGTTTGTTTTTATAATACTGAATTTTATCATAATACACAATCTTTTTTCAAAAAACTTAGTATTTTGGCTTTTTACTATTTTTTTGTTATTATTTTTTTTTTTTAAATCACAGATTTTTTATTTAAAAAAATATGAAACTACATTTAAAAATATTTTATTTTCTTTATTGATGAAAGGTTATTTCATTGTGTATTCGCTTTATTTCACTGTAAAGTTTTACAGCAATTTCACCAGTAGGAGCTAATGTTCTATTTGGAAGATGATATCTTTCGTGTCTCGATGGATTTGCGCAAATTTTTAATATTGAGGTAAGACTAGGTGGAGTTTTTGTTGTTGCAAGTATTCCTGGGAAAAAACGAGTCCCCTTAAAAACCTGCCAAAGAAACAGTTAAAAAAAGAATTTTGAAATAATAAAACAGATTACCTGCTGACAAACAATTTGCAAATTATTATTTTGTTGGATACCACTGCATATATGAAGAGTTTCATCACATTTTCCCATACAGTGCTCCCACATGCATTCCTCATCTGTTATACAGGGTACACCACTTGCGACAACCTTATCCATTTGTGTTTCGGGCATAACATATTGGGCAGTTTCATATTTAATTCTAAAATTTCAACACTTATTTATTATTAACTTAATTACCGCTAATTTTTACCTTTTGTCAACAGCCATCCCAAAATGTTGAGGCTCGATTTTACATATTTTTAGTGGATCTGGCTTAACTTCGTCTAAACGCGAAATATAATCAAGTATCATTAACGCAAAACTTAATCGACCTTCCCAATCAACAGTTCTGTAAAATTATATTTTCATTCAGTATTTTATTAATTAACCTTCAGTGGAAATTCAGAATAAGATCTCTTTTGGAGCTTAAGGGATAAAAAAGTAAGGAATAAGGTTCATAAACGGGGTTGGCAACGATTTAACAATCCATTCTAATTAAAGTAGCTATTACGAAATGCAAAAGGGTTAAAAAGAACTGGGATTAGAAAACCGTTGACGACCTAAGCAAATACGCGGACTATAACTATGGCCCCCTGTGCTGAAACTCGAATCATCACGACACGGCAAGTCGTTTTAGTCGAATTACGACTTTCAGTACAGGGGCTTAAGCTCAGGCCTCTTTGTTGAAAGTGGCATGTAGATGTCGATGTCTTCTCGTTTTTTAGTTGGTATGCTGAGGGTCGGGTGGCGTGACAAGTCGTTTCGAGTTGAAGAAATTGTCGTTTCAGTAAAATTACGACTGACCACATATAGTACACCGACTAGATCTTGCTGTGCGACATTTTTTTATATGGGAAAACCAAGCTTAGAATCACCCTTGTACTACCAGTGTGTCATGTCGTTCAGGTCATGGTGCAATGGCCCCTGTGTTGAAAGTCGAGTCATATGATAGTCGCACGTAGTTGTCGATGTCATCTCGCTGAGAGTCTGGTGGCTTGACAAGTCGTTTGAGTTGAAGAAATTGTCGTTTCAGTTGAATTACGACTATCAGCACAGGGTTTAGAGAATTTAGGTGCTAAGTTTTTGTGTTTCGTGAGGAATAAACAATTTTAATTTCAAGAATAAACATTTTTAGTTTGAAGAATAAACATTTTTGAGTTTGTGTTTCGTGAAAATTTTAATAAATTATAAACAATTTGAGATTAAGAATGTTAAATTCTGCGGAGTTGTGGTTAGTAGTTCGGAAGATGGAGATAGCAAACGCGAAGAATTAAAAATTTTATGTTATCATTTCTTCCCAAACATTTTTGTAATTTTCCAGCATATCTCTACCCTTTAACCATATCTGGATGGTTTTCTAAAACGAACTAATGTTTCGAATTGTTTTCTATTTGTAATTTTTATTCTGAAATTATTAAAAACTTAATATGTATTAAACATTCCAAAACAACAAATATGTATTTCCTACTTTGTCACTAACGCAAATAGCCCGACCAAAAGTGACAACAAAACTACAATAAAAACGACTGTCAGCATACCAAATAAGATGTCGTTTATGTCAGCAGATTTTACACAACAAGAATCGACTAGCAACACACCGCTATACGGAAAAATATAGATTGTCGACAGAACAAAGGGATTTTCCCTAAGCCTCTAGTCTGTCACAAAAAAAAAATACGAGTTTCAGCACAGGGGACTATTTTTTTTATGTGAAAGTCTAAGCTCGGGTGTCACCCTTTGTACTACCAGTCCGTCATGTCTTACACGTCAACGTCAGGTGTCTGGTAGTAAGCTTAGCTCGAAGGATAGAGAAAGGATAAAACAGATTAAAGGGAGTCTGGGGGGTACATGAGGAGATGGAGATGAACCTTGCGTTTAAACTCTTGGGTGTTGTATGAGTTTGGGAAAACTGACTGTGGAAAGCTGTTCCACAGTCGAGTTGTTCTCGTAAAGAACGAATTACTAAACTGGTGTGTGCGCGAAAATAAGGGCTGTAGATAGTGAGGATGAACCGAAAGGGAAAGTCTTGTGTTGCGGGAAAAACATCGCCGTGAAGGCAGGAGGTTATATATTTTGGTGTAACAGTCGTTATGGTAGATGCGGTAGAATTTCACCAGAGCTGCTACATTCCTGCGGTGACTTAGTGAATCAATTTTGGAGCAAATGGCGACGTCGCCAATGAGTTGGAGAGCGCGGTTCTGCACCTTGTCCAGCCACGCTAAGGTGGTACTCGGTGCCCCTGCCCAGAGATATGAGTTAAATTCGAGGCGGGGCCGAATGTAGGATTTGTAGATTATATCCCTGGCCGACGGCGGAAGGAGGAAGTTGCGTCTTTTAAGGGGACTATGTCAGTAGCAAGCTTAAGCCCCTGCGCTGAGAGCCGCGTCATTTTTCGTGACAAGTCGTTAAAGTTGGATAAAGTGGGCCTACGTTTGAATTTTTGAGTTTCTGTATGAGTTCCGGGAAACTGGTGTGGTGATAGCGATAAAACTTGCAACATTCCTGCGGTAAATTAGAGAGTTTATGGATACGCAAAGACTATCATCTCCGATGATTAGGATGGCGCGGCGAATGATACACCTTGTCCAAATAAATAAGTTATACTCGAGGCGGACCAGAATGCAGGATTTGTAAATTGTGGCTTGGCTGATGGTGGAAGAATAAATTTGCATCTCTTAAGAAATGGTTCTTTGGCGATTTGCAATATATGTATGGTCATTCGATAGCAAGTCCTCAGATGTTAAGAGAAGAATTAGCTGTAAGATTTGTTTTGTCCACTGCGATATAAGAAAGGTCGGTGCAGGCCTTATAAGTAATGAGACGGTAACTAAGCTTTGGAAGAGTTGAAGCCAACTCGATATGAAGTGACGATAGTGAAGACAAGCTCTGCCACATGTGCTTCATTTTTGTTGATTAATATCTCCATGACTTTGGAGAAAATAAAACTAATTGATATTGGGCATTAGTTTAACGGGTCGCTAGAGTCACCTTTTTACGATATAGGCTAAACATAAAACTAGTTTCCAGGAGTCTGGATAGCCTGCATAGAGATATGACAAGGAGTTTGCAGAGGTTTAGCCAAAGGTTATGCACATTTATTGAGAGAAACATGGTGCCCGACTCTGGCTGTCGGTTCTGCGGGGCAGCTCCCGAAACTGCGGAGCACTTGCTGTGCGACTGTGAGGCTACAGCGAGGAAGAGACTGAGCCTCCTCCATGGTGACTTTCCTACTCCCAGCGAGATTTGGGACAGAAAACCTAAATCAGTTTTAAGCTATCTTAAAAGCCTTAACCTTGATGGTTTTTAAAGACGGGGATGGCACAATAGACCAAACAAAATAGGTCGTCATTTATTTTGTTTAAAATTTGGGGTTTTTTTTAGAGTTTTGCATATCACCCTATATTTTGGTAACCGTATGACCTATTTTCATGAATAAGGTATCAGTGTACTCTCAAATACAAACTGTAAAAGTAAAGGTTGTACCTGCTACCAAGCCAATAGGTTTCAGCAAACTACCTGCTAGAACGGCAAAAAATGAATGAACCAACTGAGATGAATAGATTGAATGGAACTAATGAGAAACTAACAGAAATAAGAGAATGGGTAACACTTAGATAGCCTTAGATCAGCCTCATGCTGTTTAGCTGTCGATGATGATGATGATTAAATAAATAAATCTGAAATAGTGCTACATACATATAATAACGAAGTCCAGTTTCTGGTTTAAGTGGTTTTAAGTTTTCTGTTGCATAAAATGGACCACAAGAACCGAAAATTGTTGGAAAAATAGTTTCCTCTTCAAAAAGTTTTCCCATCATATAATTGTTATCCTTGAATAATCTCCAGACATTTCCCATTTGTTCTGGACTGCCTGAATCGATTTCTTGATTTAAAAGTGCTTGTATCTAAAATAAAGGGAGAAAAAAATATATATTAAAAATTTAATATAGCAAAATCAACAAGTGTTTGATTAATATTTTAAGATATGATATTATATACACCATTACATCAAGTTTCTATGATTTTGTAATAAATAAGTTACGCTTTAAAATTTGAATAAAATTAGTATCAGCCCAGGCAGGAGAGCATTTATTTCGGGGGAGCAGTAACGATAAGAATGACCCAGCAATGTTACATATTATCAAAATAAAGTTATGAAAAATTCAATGTTACTATATTGTTTTCTTCTCAACTGTAAAAAGATGGGTTATCTTTACTTTTAATTTCCTTACTGTAAATAAAGCTTATTGCTTCGCTTAGGAGACATTGAATTCGACAACATTGTTATGACACATCCACAATTTGTACGATATTCCTGTTGATTGCATTGAACAAACATTATAATCCTCAAGTTTCTTCAACGGAATTCTAGTTTCTTTAAATATTTTACTACTAATTCTTGTTATTCAAGTCAGGATCAGATACTAGCGCGACGGAACACTGTCTTCCATTACTCTCTTTACTATACTTCTAATGATTCTAACGGCCGCTGTTCGACATTGTCTTTAAAAATAGAGCCATCGACAGTATAAAGGTCTTCTTTCTTTCTTTCATCGAGCAATACCGTAGACGGGACATGGGCCTATCGTACCATATGCAGCCCCATTACCCCAGATTTGTAGACCAGACGGCTTTAACAGATTCAACTTGAAACTTACCCGAGTAAAAATGCAGCAGGCACATTTGCTACGTTTCTTCGTTGCCGGCGCATATGTACGGCAAAACAGTCCTGCTCCAGGTACATCCTGCAGGCTTGGTTTCCTGCACTATTAATTCTCCATAGGTAGTAGCCGGTTCACGAATAAAACGCTTAGAGCTCACCAAAGTGTGGATAACCGGTGACAACCGGTGGAGTCTGCCAGTACTAGAATTGGAATCGGTTAGTCCCACTAGAAGGTTGTCCTTCACTAGTTGAGCCTGATTTTTAGGCTCCTGAAGTAGAAGCTTTTTATTATTTTTTTTGTTATTTTTGTTCATGTTGTTCCCACGAGTAACGCCGGAAATGAAGTCCCACTTGGCAGAACCGCATAACAGAGTAAAGGTGGAGTTACATATACATATCATATCTGTCAAAGTTTCGAGTTACGCACCAGGCCATCTACAGTAAAGACAGACTTGTTAATAGGCGTAACGAAACGTGAAAGACATGAAGTTAGCTCTGTTACCCCCAAAAGTAGCTATAACTCATTTTGTTTAGTGTTACACGAGTTAGCGAGGCACATGCGCGCATCGGTAGGTACGCAACATTCGACAGTCCCCTGGTAAGTGTTATTTTTCTTTTTTTTAAGTGTTGAAGTTATATATATTGTGCATCGTTTTCAATAAGATGTCTTATATTGTTTCTATATAACAAAATAAAGTAATAATAAAGGGATTTTATGGTACCACAATTACACAAATTAAACAGTCTCCTGTCAACAGTCCCTCGCTACATACAGAAACAGGGGACTGTTACTATGTTTATAAGCGGAGTTTCACTCCCGGATCTTCAATCTAAAGTAAAACTCTCGATGCGTTTATAAGCAATGGGAGTGTAAATCCAAAATACTTTCTGGTTTGAGATGACAGCTCCAAGCTCAAATTCAAAATCATAGCAAAGACAAATATAAACCCAATGTTTAATTGAATTTATTTAAAAATATCAATAAACAAAGGAAAAAGCGATTGTAGCAAAATAAACCACCCAGCTTCTTCTTTACAAAGTTTTTCCCCTTCGGAAAAAATACTCACTCCCAGTCAGCGTTTATAAGCACAACATAAACCGGGATCGAAGTTTCACTCCAGCTTTTTCTTCGGGAGCGAAAATCCAAGTTCTGGATTTTCACTCCCTGTTTATAAGCGGTGTTTCACTCCGGATCGAAACTTCCATCCGGAGGGAAACTCCGCTTATAAACGTAGTATGTGTCATTTATTAAGGGACTATAACCATCTTTTAATCATGGCTCGAGAAATAAGAAAGTGTCTAAGGAAGAAACAAAAGTTGACAAGTTTACTTGGAACTACAAAGAGAACTTGGAACTACCAAAGAAGACTGTTTTATTTTTATATATATGCGGTATAAAGAATGTTTTTAAAGCATATATACTACTAATAAATGCTTATTTCACTTATATATACAGTCCTCTAACATATGCAATAGTCCACTGTGTCGAATTTTTTAAATTTGCTCAATAATTCCTAAAATAAAACAAAAATATTTGGGTCCCTTACAGTTTATTATCCACCAGATAGATATCTATTTAATTGTATAGTTTTTTTTTTTTCATATTCACGTAAAAAAGTTGCTGGGATAGATTTCTTGCAAAAATTTACCAGTTTACAGAGAAACACCCATTAGATTCAGTTATGGTTGCGGAATTTTTTTTATTTCGGATAACCGATGGTTTCGGTTACGGTTACGGAGCTCCATTACGTGCCTATCAAATACAGTGTTGCGTAAAAAATTAAGACCACATTCACTTGACTTTGGCTTGACTTCATTTTCATCTGTGAAAAAAATTCGTTCCAGTCTTGCGGATTCCAATTCCTGTGGGCGTTACCTTCTACGCCACAAAACTTTTGCTCGGGCAGGTCTGCATGTGAAGTTTTTTTTATTGTGGTCCGATCAAACTATCCTTTTGCGCAAAGGAATGGTCAAATGTGACCAGCAGACGCTTGCGTAATGGAGATCTGCCGAAAGAGCAGGGCTCGATTTTCTTTAACTAACTTGAGGAAAGAACTTCCAACACGTCTTTTCACAATTTTTTTGCTTCCTGAAGTTGTCCTGTTCTAACCGGTCCAGCATTCATTTTGCAGATAATTACAGTGCATTTATAATTTATATTTCAATACCGTCTGAAATTATTGCAGAAAATAGACACTAGATTTAGGTACAATTTGAGTGTTTCATTTATTTATCCCAACATATCATTCGAAAGCTGTAGGCATCGAAAGTAAAAGTTTCATGATAAAGTGTAGGTGGTCTTAATTTTTTACGCAGCACTGTATAATGACATTGGCTTGAAATTGTGAACGTTGGAAGAAGCTACAATGAGAATCCTAGATTGAATCCTTTACTACAGGCTTCAACAAATACTTTTTCATTCAAATAATTCCAAAATGTATTTCCAATATCATTTGTGATGTTGAAATAACAAATTTCATAACTAATAATTTTAGTATAGGTATCACTAACTCTTGCATCAATAATAATAAAATAATTTTAGAATTATATTCAACAAAAAACTCATTTAGATAAATTTACAACAACGCAATATCATGTGTCGTCTTACTTACTGTGGTTTCGTCTATAGTAATATTATATGACACTGTTATGTATCGCTTAACAATATGTTGAAAATCCTTCATCCGAGGGTAATGTGGATAACCATCCTTATCTTCCCAAGTTAAGTCATCCTTTGTGTGTTTTGCCATCTATGCATATACAAATAGTTGATTCAGAACAGTTTTAATTAAAATTTAAGATTAAACCACCTTAATTGCATACACATCCCTATTTTTCACAGCTGTAAACACTGCGGCCTTCAATCCATTATTCGGGCACTTAAAGTCCTTAAAGGTATCACTTGTGCACAGCTCTTCACAAAGAGCACCACTGAACTTTCTGTCTTTAAATCTACTACACTGAAATTGAAAAACGTGTTTTGTTTAATTTGAAATTAAATTTAGCAATTTTACTTACCATTCGATTTAGACTACCTTTGGCTAAAATCTTATAACAAAACTCCAAGTTGAGATAAGTAAAGATGAAAATGGAAAGACTCACGAGCAGCACGACAAGAATGATTCTTTGGTAGAAGGATCGGAATTTCCTTCGCACCCCTGCTAATCGCGAAAACATTATTAATAAAAAAATGTTTTATTTTGGAAGTATTTATAAGTGCTAAAAGAAAAAATGCACGTGCATTTCTCTTGTGTGAATTGATTTTGACTGATGATTTTCCGGAAGGGTAAGGGCCGTCGTAAACAGAAGCCTGCGCAGACCATTCAAAACAATCCGCATTGTACAGTTTCTTTGAGGGGTGGGTAGTCACTTGGAATTAAAGTCAATACATTTATAGGGTTTTGTACTTTACGAACATGTTTTGTTATTGACCAACAGCAAGGATAATTATCAGATTTATGAATATAACGAATAATTATCAAGGAATATATTTGTTTTTGCGATTTGATAAACTCGCTCTGCCAAATAAGTTGTTTTATCGTTTTTACAGTACCTAATGTAAGAAAAGTGCGTTGAACATAAGTTGGCTCTTAATATTATGTTATTATTTATCAATTGGCTTCATTTGTTGTTGTTTATTCAGTTCCAATATTTTATTCCATTACAATAAACTCACTCCCACTATCAGCTTCAGGTGATTTTATTGGTGATATTTCCGAAAGCAAGTCTTTCCAAAATAAAGAAACATATGCCTCTGCCCAAACTTAGGGTGTGTTTCTTTATTCATTCCGTAGAAGGAATAGACAGAAAATGTGTTTCTTTATTCATTCCCAAGTTTCGAATTGACAGATGAAGCGTTTCTTTATTCATTCGGAATATTCGGAATGTATTCTTTTTAAACTACCTCTTGAGGTGGAACACTTTTAGAATAAAGGGAATTAACCTTACTATTAAATATATTACTGTCATAATTGTGTCATTTGGCAAGAAAGCGGCAGCCATGGCCCTTATTTATTTGTTATCATTTTTAAAAGTATTTCTAATAATAATAATAATTTCAGATATGGATAATAATAATTTCAAATGGACCCCAGGAGACATCAAAAGTCTAATCTTATTATAGTTTACATATAGGTCCCACAATATTTTTAAAATACACAACTCTTTTGAATAAATCACAATTTTTCTTCAGTTTGTTTACTGTCATTCCCGGTGCGTTTCTTTATTCATTCTATTCCGAATATTCCATCAAGTATTCTTTTTATTCTATTCCTTCTATGGAATGAGTAAAGAAACACACCCTTAAAGTAAATGAACGGTTGAATCGTTATGTCAGTTTCGGAAATGAGAGTATAGATGTAATCTTTTTCCCTTATTACTTACTTACTTTAACGCCTCTACACACGGGACCCAGTCCCGATTCTGAGCCGGTGTTCTCCAGTTTAGCATCTCTGAGCTGTGGGGATCCTGGGGCCGTATTTGGTTTCACGAGTCGATGGATCGACTCGACAAAAAAAGCTTCTCGATTTTCTTTAAGTTGCATATTTGGTTTCACGGCCAAATCGACAGCTAAGCGCAGCCATACAAAACCATCCAATTTGGTGGTAATACTCCAAGGCAGCAAATCACGTATATTTAATTAAAATAGAAATTGTTAAAAGTTTATTGCATGCATAAATTGAGCTTTTTAATAATCGTCAAACGTCTTTATCGACACGTAAAGAGACGATATCGTGTCGCCAAATCCCCATTTTTATTTATTTATTTTTTTTAAAGCATATTTATTTATTCATTATAATAAGACTTATAGGCTATGCTTAAACCTACTTTCTCTATCTAACTTAACTAACTTACTGGTCCTCCACGGACACTCTAAGCTAAACCCTATTTAACTTAATAAATTAATTAATTTTGCCTTTCGGCCTCTTTATTTATTTAATTTACTACAAAGCTTAACTCTAAAATTAACGCTAAGAAAATTGTAAAAAAAAAGAAAAACTTAGCTAATTTAACCTATTTTATAAAACTTAACTTAAGTAATAAGACTTACAACTACCTAATCTAATCTACACCTTTAAATCCTGCGAACTAGTATAGTCGGGCGACAGCCATCAGAGTCTCAGGCGACAGAAACTGATACCTCTCGCCCGACAGCGCACACTACCCCTATTCGACTAAACCTAACCTTAAAACTACCTATCTACCTTAAAACTAAACTTATTACAATGGTAATTCGATATCTATCCCTATTTCCCCTACCGGGATCCTAATCCTACTTAAGCTAACGCCATTCACACCATGCATACAATCATTCGCACATTAACACGCTTTATTTATTTTATTCCTCCAGCCACCAGTACTTATCCCGCGCCTGACTATAAACGTGGTATATTAAAGGTACTCCCTCTCTGTCTTGTATCAGTCCTAATGAATCTAGCCATGGGAATGCTTCGGGTGGTACATATCCTGTCCGTCTTGTCGTGTCATAGTAGCTTGGTTTGGGGTAGTAAGCCCCAAAAATGAGAAGATTGGCGCTCTCTGCCGCTCTCACAACATAATTTCGGACCAATCTGATTATGTCATTGGCATGGAATTTTTTGAAGTTTGACTCAGGCGTTCTATACATGCTTAAGCATGCCCTTAGGCATTGTCTTTCGCACACCCTCAACTTCTCCATATATGATGGGGATATGTTCCACCATACGGGGCAGCCGCAGGTGAGTACCGGTCTGACTAAGGTCTTGTAGCAATTCACCTTTACCCGTGAGTTAAGGTGTTTACTAAAAAAGAGCCTCTTCGTCATTTGGAAAGCCTTACGGGTTTTGGCTATAGCAGTATGTATATGATTCTCGTAATAGATGTACTGATCCAGCCAAATCCCTAGGTACTTATCCTCGGTTTTCTTCTCAAGCGTTTGTCCCTCATGGCTCCGAATATGAAACGATCGCCAGTTCCTCCTAACATCGCGTGAAGCTTTATTAAGAGGGGTCCTAAAGAGAATCGTTTCGCATTTTCCATGATTGATTTTCAATTTCAAATCATCAGCATATCGCTCTATTTTATCGAAATCAGGTTGCAGTCGCGTCTGGATTACGTCAATCTTCGGTCCTCTCCTGTATATAATAAGGTCGTCCGCGAAAGCCAGGGCATTCGGAAGAATTTCAACTATATCACTTATGTAGATGTTAAAGAGTAGCGGCGAATTCACTGCTCCTTGTTGTAACCCGTTTTTAATACGCTTTTATTAGCTTCACTTGTAACTATGTAATAAAATCTTGTAAGTTAAATTTGACCCACTTCCCGGTTTTCGATGGAGCTGAAATTTTGCACACACGTTTAGTTTGGATGACAATGCAATCTGACTATTTAGTAAAAAAATCAAGATGACGGGTGCAGGATGGTGGCTGAATTTTGCAATTGTGTTCGCCGACCCCCCCGACATGGGTATCAAATGGATGGGTATGCCAACTACAATACAATTAGCTGCGTAGCGTAATTCTAAATTCAAAATAGCGGCCAACACATGATGGTGACAAGAAAATATGTATATAGAGCCATATAATAGACTAAAAAGTAGAAAATAAAATATATAGTTTAAAAAAACCAAAAAATACGCTTTTAATTTAAAATGAACTAAAAAGTAAAAAATAATTTTTAATGTAAAATTTTTATTGCTCCAGCCAGTATATGGGAACAACCTACGTTTCGAAATGTAAAAAAGCGTGGGGCGCTAACGAAAAGTTCCAATGTTAATAAAATAAGGAAATAGGTATAAGGAGCCCCACGCTTTTTTACATTTCGAAACGTAGGTTGTTCCCATATACTGTCTGGAGCAATAAAAATTTTACATTAAACATTATTTTTTACTTTTTAGTTCATTTTAAATTAAAAGCGTATTTTTTGGTTTTTTTAAACTATATATTTTTAATTTCTAAGACCTGTGAGGTAAGGTTCCCACTTTTAACGAGAAACTTTTTCACCGTTAGAAAGTTGGAAAGTTAAATTGTCATAAGCGTCATTTTACAAATGATTATTGATTTTAGAGATGATTATTAGTGTAAAATTTCGCTTTATTTAAAAAAAAATACGGTTCTATGATCTAATCTTTTCCGCCGTCGTCTAGTCCCAAGTCCAGGGGCAGCCGATGCGCCAGTACTGGGGACTAGGGATGCTGGCGAAAAGTGGGTTACTGGTTAGGACATCACGTCGGTCAAAAGAAAATCATAGCAATGGAAATTATTGAAATGCAAAATATCAGTTGTTGCGCTAAAGTTACTACGACTTACCGGATCCGAGACATTGATGATCGTCCAGCCAACAATTGACGAAACGATGACGTTTTACTATTCCGGTGGTGAGAGACGAGAGGTCGGTTTTATGGTCGATCGGCGGGCTGCCGCAGCGTTATCGCATTCCAACCGATATCCGAGCGTTTGGCGATTATAACCATCGGGGGAACGATCAAGACCCATATCGTATCCGTTTATGCGCCAACCGAAACCAGCCCGGACGCGAACAAGGACGAATTTTACGATCAGCTTCAACAGACGCTCAATACGATACCTCGAACCGAATTAATCATACTCGTGGGGGACTTTAATGCACATTTAGGAGCAGATCGAACCGGCTGGAAGGGAACGATGGGCAACTTCCGACACGGAGTAATTAACGGCAATGACTTTCGCCTGCTTTCATTCGCAGCGTCAAACAATTTGATCGTTGGCAATAGGGGTGGTAGCACGTATGTAAGTTGTTTCAATCGACCTCTTCATACAAAAACTTTTGTAACATTTGAATTTTTGTATGAAGAGGTCGATTGAAACAACTTACGTGCTACTGCCCCAGCATTTTCCGCCATCCACTCAAACACCAACTCAACTGGCGAAATCCATCCGGCAACGACTTGGCGATGTTCGACTACTTTGGATCAACGCAAAATTCCGATCGACTCTCAAAGACGTACGTGCGATGCGTGGGTCCGATTGCGGATTGGACCATTATTTTGTTGAAATCGGGTGAGAGTTTCAAATGGCATTATACAACAAGTTCGCGGCCCTCCTAATACCGGACAATATCGCTGTAGAAGAACGGCAATTGTTGTAGTCTATTGGGTGTGCAATGGAGTTGTGTCCAGGGAAACGTACTGGAATAACGTTGCAGTCGACATGGAAGAAACGGCATAGAGACACGAGTACCGAACGCTGCACCAGACAATCCGGCGGTTAGGCGGCAAAACAACATCAAACAACGGCAACATCAAAAAATCTAATGATGTGGATGTGGACATTGATCGAAGAAGAAATACAAAAACGGCGATTTGGACAATGGATGATAAGTGCATGGATGATAAGCGCTTGCCACGTAGACTTCTCTGACGAGACCGTCCCGCAGACTGGAGAGCTTAGCACCGAAGAAAATCAGGGGCCGTATTTGGTTTATCGAGTCGACATTGTAGTCTGTCGATAAATAAAAATTGGCATTTGGCGACACGATATCGTCTCTTTACGTGTCGATGAAAACGTTTGACGATTATTAAAAAGCTCAATTTATCCATACAATAAACTTTTAACAATTTCTATTTTAATTAAATATACGTGGTTTGCTGCCTTGAAGTAGTACAACCCAATTTGATGGTTTTGTATGGCTGCGCTTAGCTGTCGATTTGGTCGTGATGCCAAATATGAAACTTAGAAACAGTCGAGAAGCTTTTTTTGTCGAGTCGATCCATCGTGTCGAGAAACCAAATACGGCCCCTGGTGAAGGAATATCGAGGACGACTTAAAGAATTAACGATTATCAGTCATCGAGGCTCGAGACGTCGCCAAAAATCGTCGAGAATGGAAACGAATAGTGAATGGGGTTCGACACTCAGCGGCACCGAAAGCAATGTATCCGTTGCGGGATCGTTCGGCTCGGACCGCCAGCTAACGGATCCAAGAAGAAGAAGAAGAATGTTTTCATTATATTACCTGTTGATAAGATTTTTAAATCTTCGCACGGAGTTGCGTGCGGGGGGGTTTTGATATGATTTTAAAAATGATTGATGATGATTTTTATTTTTATTTATTTTGATTTTATATTTTTCTTGGGATTTTTGATTTTTAGAACAAAATGATGGAAAGTAGATTTTCTGTTCATAACACTTTATAGAGGAAGCCAAAGTTGGAATTGAGCTGCAGTGTATTGGAAAGAAGGTAAAATCGCATCGCATCCTTGTATTCTCGATCGTGTCGTAACTTTATCGGTGAAACCCATTTCTCTCATCCTGATGCACAGCCCACAGCTTCTTCATAAAACAGATCATAAGTGATTCTGTAGTCTACAAAAATAAGAAGGATGGTTAATTGGACGATAGTTTTTTGCTTACGCCGTGTAATTTTTTAACATTATAATTAAAGAGCTTTTTCTTGATAGCCGATTTTCCGCACTTATATACATACATATATATAATTTCTATGATTTTTCTGGTAATTAGCATCAAGAGATCCCAGGGTTTTTTACGTAAACACGTATGTAAATTTGCTTCCATGACAAAAAACCGATGATAATGAAATTATGGTATACAGTTTTGAGTTGCAGCTCAAAAACTATTGTTTATATCAAAAAAAGAAATATACCATGACGTACGTGAATAATCAAAGCATATGGTTCACTTGAAAATGCAGCTGACTATTTCGTAAAAAAATCAAGATAGCGTTTCCAAAATGGCGGCCGGATTATCTTTAAAAACCGGTATAGGTATCAAATGAAAGGGTATGACGAGTATAAGACAGGGCTTTGTGACTTCATTTTAAACCATAATTAATCAGAATACGACAACGTGAAGTATTTAATATAAATAAAATAAAAGGTTAAGGACACAATTAAATGCCCGGCTGCTATTCATACCAGTAAAGCGTGTCCCTACCGCTATATCGGCGTCAAACTTGTAACTTATAACTCAGCTACCACATCCTAGTACACTGTACGTACTATATTGAAGATAAATTTCAAATTTTTATTGTTGCTTTTCGGAAGCAATTTGCAGGATATAGATACCAGCTTTTTGGTTTTAATAAAAGATGTTTTCTCAAACACGATATAAAACACTGATCTTGTCGTCACGACACGACAAGTCGTTTGAGTAGAAGTAAGCGACGTTTCAGTCGAATCACGACTATCTGTACAGGGGCATCTCATCTCACCATTTCTACTATATGTAGGTCCCTCTGCTAAAAATCGTAATTCGATTGAAAGGACAATTACTTCAACTCAAATGATTTGTCATGAAACACGACTCGACTTTCAGCACGGGGCGATATATAATCAATTTATTGTAATACTATAAAATGTTACAACGAAAATATAAAACAACCCACATAAAATATTTAAGATTCATTTATTTTAACGATTGCATCAATGAGGATTCTTTCTTATACTTTAAAAGTTAGTGATAGCTTAAAACTTACACTTTTACCATCTATATTGCTTATCTATACAGCATTAAAAAACTATTTAAAAACTAAAATTCTATCTGCACTCCAAAATCAACTGTTAGAAACTTCTAATTCACCATCAGGAGAAAGACCAACCTTTTCCATAAGTTCGGTTAACTTTTTAGCTTTCCTATCTTCATTATGACTTATTACAGTACAGAGGTGCTCCGTCAACAATTCCTTTTTTTCAGATGCATTATGCAGATCCAATTTAGCTTTCAAAAATTGCGCCTCTATTTTATCGTATTGTTTTCTGTAAATAAACACAATTTTGAATATTTCATATCATTTTCGAGACTTTCTATAGGACATTATATGTACTTACTGTACATTGTAATACTGTAGACAAGCAATTTCAATTTGTTTTCTTAATATCGCAACATCCGAGGCCAAATCGTTATCTAGCTGGGCAAGTTCCGTTTTAATTTCCTCAATTTTTTTTACCTCCGCTAAAGTTTTTTGCGAACTAAATAAGAGGTTGCCTTAATAGAAATTTATTAATACAAATTTATTTCTTACTGGTGCTCTATTGCCTTGTAGAGAAGTTCTTTTTTTTGTTTATTTTGTTCTTCAATTAATTTCCGCTGCGTCTCGAAATCCTTCAGTGAAACCCCTTTAAATGGAGAAGCAACTGCTTCTCGTGGCGTTACCGATTCACTTCCATGATTATCTAGATGAAGTATAGAAACATCTGAAATTTCAGGATTTTCAGGTAATTTAGCTGATAGTGGACGAAAATGAACAGCTTCCTGTAGTGATGTCATGCTCTCATCTGTACTATCTTCCATTATTGACTCTTTTGATGGAGCTTCAATTTTAGGAGCAGGCTGCACAGATCTTGGAGCTGGCTGAGCAGCTCTTGAAGGAGGCTGAGTTGGCTCGGGCATTCTTCTAATTCCACGTGCACTCATAACATTCTTAGCTTTTAAGTAAGCAACAGCTTAAAAATAAACATTGTAAAATAAAAAAAAACTTACCAACCGCTTTACTTGAATTTCGCTTTGCTGTAAGTTTGTTTATATCTTCTTGGCTAAAGCCTTCAAATTTTCCTGACATACTCTTCTTTCTTTGCGAATGTTGCCAATTTGAATATTTTCTCCGAAAAATTCATAAACAATTCTCAAAGTTATATAAAAACAAAATAAAACCGAAGAATGAAAACTTAAAAAAATGACCGCCACAATTAAAATTACATTGAACACATCATCAACAAAAAAGTCGGCTGATTTGACGTTTCCGGATTCTTAGCATTACCAGATGCATTTATTAAAATGAGGTTCAAATGGTTATTATTGGTAGCGGTTTATAATTATTCGAAAGAAATTAATATGAAATTGATTAAAGTAATTATTTTATTTTTAAGCACAAGAATATACTGAAACTGCGAAGAACCATAATACTTGTAATAGTCCAGCAGTGTTGCTCAATTATTTTCTGAGTTGCTCACTTGCGCTTTCCCAACCGTTATTTTCCGTTAGTATACCGCCATCAAAGTGAAACTATAAGCAGCGAGCAATAATAATATTGCTCACTGCTATAAGCATGCCAGAATGGTCGGCGACTACTTGCTCTAATATATTTTATGAAAATTGTGGATATAACATAAAAAGAAATTGGATGACTGTTATATGTCCTGCATGAGGAAAACTTTTTAGCGAAAGTTACTAAATAATTGAGGCAAAAGTTAATTCATCGCCAGATTATAAACTACTGCATTATATTTTGTTTCTTTAAGCACTTGTAATTTTTTATAATCTGTCCAATATTCTGTAATCTTTTCTCCAGTTTGTTATACAAAGTTTCCGTTTATCCTCTAGCACGTCATCCATCCCAGGGCCGCACCTAGACCCTTTGCCGCCCAGTGCACATCCACCAATGCCGCCATTTTTTTCACTCGCTTCGTTCGAGGGTTGTTTTTTTGTTCTTTACAGGAATTCCTATAATATAAGAAATTGTTAATTAAATAAATTTTCATTCTATTTGGCAAAGTCAACCAAGTCATTCATTACGTTTACATGATTTACTTGAGTTCCTGACTTGACATTTACTTGAAACTCAAGTTGCGTTTTCGGTTCATTTACTTGACTTCAAAATGTCTTGAAATTTTCTTGAACTGACACTTGACCTTTCATATTATAACAGAAACTATCTTCAAATTATAATATAAATAACTTTAAAAATATTGCATCAAAAGTATACATTCACTACAGTTTTTATCTTCTTCTTGTTCCAAAGAAAAAATACACAAGCAAAATTTCAAGTATTCAAGTAGTGTTTACATGAGCTTTTTCAAGTCAATCAAACAAATTTTTGTGATTTACTTGACTCAAGCATACTTGAAGTCAGGACGAGTTTACATGCATATTTAGTTACTTGAAATCTACTTCAAGTATACTTCAAGTAAGCATGTAAACGTAATGATTTATTAGTACAGTTCCTCTCTTACTTCAGAAGATTGGCGCCCAGTGTAAAGGCACAATTTGCACATATACGTTGCGCGGCACTCCTGGCTAGCATTAGGGCGCCAAAAACTGAGAGGAAAGTACGCCGGCAATCCTTTGCATTCCCAATTTCCAGATGATTGCGCGTGTGTGGATGATATAACACGCCACGCCATGGGCTCATTGTCCAGGCGCTAGAGCAGTGAAACCTATAACTTTTGGTTTTGGCGTGATGTAACGGACTTTTTTGGTGGGATCGGTCAGAAATGACATCCCCAACAATATTTAGGGGGTGCGCAAGCATGAAACTCTCATGAAAACTTGTGGTAGCCCAAAAACTGAAAAATTCACTAAAAGTTCCCTGTTTTTTTACCTTTCTTGTTAAATATCTCTTAACGAAGGCGTCTAAGCGAAAAATTTGTTGAGCATGTTTTGTTCGTTATTGGATTTGCTAAAACTTACCCTAAGGTGGATTTTTGAAATTTGAATTTTTGCATTGCAAAATAGCCGAAAACTGCGAAAAAAAGTACCTCACTTTAAAGTTATCATAAGGAAAGAAGAGACCATTATTTGCCAATTTAATTTTGGAATTAGATAGTTAAAGGCATGATTACCTTATATCCAGGCTCAGGAAGAGGGGGGGGGGGCAAGAGGGTCGTTTGACATGGGCCTCCGAATTTAGGGGGCCTCCATAATATGTAGCAAGATCATATATGTAGCTTATAGATGACAATCAAATAAGAGTTCTTTGAAATGAATTAGTCGATTTAAGTATAATTGATCGATTGAATGTGTCAGTGAGAAAATTTTCAATTGCGAGGAGGATTTAACAAATCATTTTTAATATCTCAATACAATTCAAAATATTTTAATATCTTTTCCTGAACAATTGAGTCAATTAGCTCGAAACCCAATACAATTAAATTGTGAAAAGAGCCTGGGACTGACTGCCAAATTTTCTTGGAAAAGCAATAAAAACGTGAAAAGGTCCTAGATTTTCGGCCAAATTGCGTGAATCATGAAAGATTGGTGTGGTCAGATCAGGAGTTAGTATCGCAAATATGGAATCGGTTTTGATGGTATTTTACTAATCTAAATTATAATTTGTCTATGACTATACAATACTATTAAAGGTTTCTTTCATAGTTTCAGGTAGGGCAATAAAAATAGTTCTAAAATTCCAAGACCCTCTCAACTACAGGCCATGAAGTCTCTCTTGAACTAATGCAACCATAGCTGCAGTCGGTCCAAAAAATCTGACATTTGGTTAGAATTTATATGGCGCGGAATAGATTCGGGATTGCTTTCGTTATATTTTTGTGGTAAAAAGTGGAAAAACATTGTAATTTATTACTTTAAACTATACATAGATTATCAGTGATTAGTTCTTTAAAAGAAATTAAAACTGAATGGGATTCGATTCTTTCGGAGTCCAAGAAAATTGCAGCAGGTAATGAAATTGTTACAGAATTTGCGACAAATCGCCGAATAAAAGATCAAGTATGCAGATACAGAAGCATATGTATTTTCACAACCACATTTTTAACGAGATCATTGACTCAGTAATATATGGACTTATAAGAGGATTTGAAGCTGTTCCTTTTATATGCAATTTATTCGAAGTTCTGTAGAATTTTGTTGAGATGGAAGAGAAGAGCTTAGTTGAAGCAGCAACAATTTTATAAAAGAAATATGAAAATGAAATTGGTGAGGAAATTGTTGAAGAAATTAAATTTCTTAAAAGAGCGTATAAAACCAATTTTAAAGGCAGCACGAAACCACCACCCGAGCTTTTAAAAGAAATTATTGAAAAGGGGTTTCTAAACATTTATCCAAATGTTGCTATTGCGCTTAAAATATTTTTAACTATGCCAGTAACCGTAGCAGAGGCAGAGAGAAGTTACAGCGTACTTAAACGTATAAAAAATTATTTGCGATCAACGATGGAACAGGATCGCGTTAATAGTTTAGCGACGCTAACTATTAATTGGGATATTGCCAGAAATTTGGACTATTCCCAATTAATAAATTCTTTTGCAGCTATGAAGGCTCGAAAAGCTCTTTTTAATCTGTCTTTTATACCCATTTATTGTTTTTTTGTAATATTTTGAATAAGGTTTTGTGTTTTATTTTGAATTAATAAATTATATACCATCAAAAACGTAAATTTTTTTCCATAGGGGGCCACATATATTACCTGACCTGGGCCTCCAAGTGGCTCTTACAGGTCCTGCTTATATCCAAAACCCAATCACGGTCGGTCAAATAGTTTTTGCATAATGAATTTTGCAATTAAGTGAATTTAAAAAGTTAAATTTGTTACTGCGCCAAAAGAAAATCTCCCATGTTGGTCCTGATTTTTTTACGTATGCTCTAAGACTCTCTTTACAATATCCAATCATTAAAATTCTGGTTTTTAAATTTTTTTTATGGTTTTTAATTTTTTTAAGATTTTTGGCAAAAAACTGCAACTAAGGCGTTTTTTCTACAAAAATTGCTAACTCGGCGACGCCAGGAATGCTAGGCGCTTTTCAAATTCGCTCGAAAAAGGACTCAGGTAATCAGAAAAAAACCAAGCTAGCTAAAGTCGTAAAGTCTTCCACAAATTTTTTAAGAACCTTTTGGGGATGTTAAAAAAAGGACCTTAAAGACCTACTTTTTGAATTACAGTGAAATGCTTAGGGAAGAAATGTACTTTTTCATATTTTTTATAAATAAGACCCTTTATTTCTGTTTCCCCAACATACACCATTGTTTTTATTAATCAAATGAAAGCCCTATTGTTGGCGATAAAAGAGATACCCTTTTCGTGGATATGGACCGTTGTTTCATTACCTTTTTATTCCAACTCATTAAACTACACTTTTTCCCCCAACAACAAAATTGAAAACGCCCTTTCTCGAACTACCCCATTAACCGTTCTCCCAGTATACGTAGAACAGCAATTGGTTATTTTCTGTTTGTATACTAACTTTCTTTCTTCTTCTTTAAACTCCTTTAATCCCTCATGGGACATAGGGCGGAAACAGTTGCCCTCCAGGGGACTCTGTTTTGCGCGACAGCTCTTAGCTCCGACCAGGATCTCCCAGTTGTTGCGGCTTCTGCTAGGAAGACCTAGAAAAACGTGGAGGTGAACCCTACCTCCACGTTTTTCTAGGTCTTCCTACTCGACGGGAACCTTGCGGATTCCAGTCAAGGGCCTGTTTGGCTAGATTTTCGTTTTCGCGTCACAAGGTGTGGCCAACGCAATTCCATTTCCTTCGTCTGATTTGGTCGTCTATCCTTTCTTGGCCGGCACGGCGCCATAGTTCTTCGTTTGAAATTCTATCTTGCCAGCGGATTTTTAGGATACGACGAAGGCACCTGTTATGAATTGGGTGACTTTCCATGTTTCGCAACCATACAAAAGAACTGCGTAACGTTGGAGTTGAACAGCCGCAATTTGGTGTTAGTGGAAATCACCGTTGATCTCCATATGTGGGACAGGCATGCATATGCGCCTCGTGATTTATTTATTCTGGAACTGACGTCTTCTTCTGACCCACCATTTTCGGTAATAATGCTACCGAGGTAGCAGAATTTATTTACCAGTTCCATGTCACGGTTATTCAGCGCTGTTCGTTCAATGGTGTTTGCATTTATCCGCATTTCTTTAGTTTTAGTCGGATTTAGCCTTAAGCCTGCTGGACTACTTTCTGTTGCCAAATTGTTTAACATGTTTTTGAGGTCCTGGTATCTGTGGGCCAGCAAACAGATATCATCGGCGTAGTCGAGATCCTTAAGGCGGTCTACCAAACCCCATTGTATGCCGCCTGTTCTATTATCTAGAGCGCCGACAAGGATGTCATTTATTACTATAAGAAATAGTAATTGTCGTACTCCTGAGCTCACCTCAAAGCTGTCGGATAATTTTCCATTATGGAGAACTCTGCATTTGGAATTGTTATATAGGGCTTTTATCAATTCTATTATTTTATCAGGCAGTCCACGTCGCCGTAGTGCCTGCCAAATGAAGCTCCTATTAACCGAGTCGAACGCTTTCTCATAGTCTACGAAAGCAAGGTAAAGGGGGGATCGGAATTCAGTAGACTGCTCCACTATTATTCTCAAGGTGTTAATATGATCAATACAGGAGCGGCCCTTCCTGAATCCAGCCTGCTGCCTCCTAAGCGTTCGATCAACTGCCTCACTTATCCTAGATAGTAATATATGGGACAAAATTTTGCCCACATTAGATAATAAACAGATACCTCTCCAGTTGTCGCATATTGTTAAGTCCCCCTTTTTTGTATTCTGGCGGGATGCCATCTTTTCCTGCTGCTTTACCATTGGCCATCGCATGAATTGCGGTTACTATTTCCGTCTTGGATGGGGCCCGAGTGGCGTTTCTTATTGGCTGTGCATTGTTGTTGTTTTCCTGAGGTTCCTGTGTAAGTGTACCATTCAGGGCGGCGAAGAGGTAATCTCTCCATCTTTGGAGTTGCTCCTCGTCGCTGCACAGCAGCCTTCCCTCCGCACTCTTAACGGCATGCTTTTTAGTAGAGTGCTTTCCCGAGGGCTGTTTAGTGATTTGGTACAGCACTGTTGCCTGTGTTTGCCGCGTTTTTGCGAGCTCATTTATCTGCTGCCTTTTATCACGCCGGACACTTCTCTTAACCTCCCGATGTAATTGGGAGTATTCCCGTTGTTACACATTATTCATAGAAAATTGTCCAAGCTTTCCAATTTTCTAAAGCAGCATATTAGTTAATTACGTATTTTTTGGAGGAAAAGGTGGTTGAAGTGGAAATTTTAGTGAAAAAAAAACATATTTTTGTCTTTGGTGACTCATAACTCTGGATGCTGGTGGGTTGACAGATTTAGATAGGTGGGAGTATTCTGCGTAGATTGATGTCTTATTCATTAATATATCTAATAAGGTGACAAAAATACAGGGTAATATGTAAACCTCTACCAAAAAAACTTCAAAACGCCCTAGCGGGTAAACCGTTACGAGCGGGTAAACCGTTGCTAGTGAAAACACACAGAAAAAACTTCAGCTATTATACTTTAACGTAGGCCAGGCAGGCGCTGGCTCTTAGGCTGAAGCCACACCGAACCAGTCAGAACAAAACAAAAGCAAATTTTCATACTAATTCACACAACTCAAAGCAAAACAAGCAAAATAGTTTTCCAAAATGTATGGAAATTTGCTTTTGTTTTGTTTGCCTGGTTCGGTGTGGCTTCAGCCTTACTCTACTACAATGGGTGATTCCTGAGCTTATATCTCCCTCATAAAAAAGTATTATCACGCACATGTTGCGAACGCGTTGAAAGATAGTAATTTTATTATTAGTTATTTTTTAGCTCAGCAATGAAAAATGTTGCTTCAGCTGAAGGTTTTGAAAGCATATTCTATATGATTAAATTTTTAATTAATCTTATTTTACAAAAAGAACGAGTTATCCTAATCAGTCTTTAGTAATGTAACATTCAACTCCTTTCTCAACGATGTTATGTCTTGCGCCCATCTTTTCTCCCAATAAACATTAATTAACGGCTTCACCTTCCTTCCAACTGAAATGGCCCAAGGTAAATACTTTGAAGTGTACATTTTCCGTTGTCTACAATAATATATAATAGCGATTGAAATAAATTCATATTAAAAAGGCAATTTCTCACTTACTTAGGACGCAGCCGAAGAGCACCAAAGACTGCTCCGCCATAGCACATCGGAAGCCCATTATTTAAAGCTTCCACCCACTTAACGGCGACTTCCCCAAGCATATTTGTTGGCATGCCAAGAATCGTGTGTATCAAATCGTGGCATTCTCTGTATCTTGTCATAACATAGCCAAGTTCAGGGTCATCAATAAATTTTACCTCCATTCTTGAGTCTGGTGTAACTTGCTAAATAAGGTAGAGATTTATAAATAAATAATCTTACATAACCGCTTGATGTAGACAACACGCAAATTACATTGTCGTCCAAGAATTTAACATAAGCTTTGCCGAAAGTGTTATCTGGCAATTTCCTTAGCTTGCTTATGTCAACAGTTTTCGTATTAATTCTTGGTTTATCAATTAAAATCGCCTGACCTTCCTCGGTTGCCTTCATTGAGTCTAGAAGAGCTTGAAGGGCAGAAACGCCAGTGGTTTCACCTAGGCATGCAATCATGTCATGCCTGTCAAAGACAGTTAAGCTTAATAATCGTTTTTGTTCCATTCCACTTACCTGTGTGGGTCTATTAATGATGCTACAGAGGAGCCCATTGCTAGAAGTGCTTTTTGGAATCCAGTTATCTCAACACGATTTTTTAGGAACTCGGCAGTGAATTCGTCTACATTTTTCATATTTGGCGTGAAATGGACTCTTTCCACCGATTCAGTGTGACCTTGTTGGTGCGATTCATGCTGTGAAAAATTACTCAATGCGATTTGTTTGATTGGAGATTGTAGTTGGATCCATTTTTGCCGAATGCGTAACATGATAAAGCGAAGTTTCTAAAAACTGTGAATATGTTTAGAATTTTTTATTTTGTTATTTATTTGTGATATAAATATGAAATGTTTGTATAAAACTCAATTTGAAACCGAATAAACAAAATAAGTTGGATGATAGTGTAGCTAACTGCATGTGACCAAATCTTCTGGGGTCATTAAAAAGCAAGGATAAATGGGGAAGCAGATGCTAAGTGGTATCAGAGCAATTATAAACTTTTTTTCAAATTTGATCGGCACCTAATAGAACATCAGCACTTTTTTTATATGAAAAAACCAAACTTAGGAGTCACCCTATATGCTAACACTAAAAATTTCATCTCCGAAAATATGATACCTTGTCTTGTATTTTATTATAAAATTTTATGGTACAGATATCGTTCACTTTATTTTGGTTTAGATCGATATCAGATGACGAGATATCTTAGTGCACAGTTTCTCCAACCATAGGGAGTAGCAGCGCCGGTCCTAGCCCTTTATCAAGGTAGAGCGAGATTGTTTTTCGGCGCGTTTTGGTCGATGCTTTCTCATCACACAAATTGTATTTCAGTTTAGGTTCTTCTTCTTCTTCTTTGATCCGTTAGCTGGCTTTACGGATACGCTGATGTCGGTGCTGCTGGGTCTTGAACTTCTATTCACGATTAGTTACCATTTTTTCCGATTTTTGGCAACGTCTCAGCCTCGGTAACTGATAATCTTTGATTCTTTAGGTCGCCCTCGATATTCTTTAGTCAGGTTCGGTGCCGATCGCTGAATTCTCCAGTCTGCGGGACCGCCTCGTCAATTTGCGTGGCAAGCTGTTATCATCCATTCGGCAAACATATCCACCCAACGAACAAACTCTCCAGCGCAAAACTCTTGCAAATTGTGAAATTGTCTCATAAGACACTCTTAACCCCCTTCGATAGTCTCAAGAACATAACTCTTGTTATAAGATTTAAATTAACTCTCATAGTAGTATTATTATGAGATATAAGTCTACTAGAGTTACTAAGTCTTTCATTCTCATGAGATAATGTTTATACTCTTATATTGAGTGCAAGAAAACCCCTATTCCTTTTAAGTCTTTTTTATGAAAGCTTTACTCTCAAAGGTTTTAACTGTCAACAAAATGTCCTTATGAGTGTTAAAGTGTTATGACACTTATAAGAAAGTTCTTACAAGACTTCAAGTATATCCCTTCTTATAAAAATGTTCTTATGAGACAAAAAAAGTTAAAACATTTATAAAAATAATTTTACTAGTGCAAGAAGATTACCATCTCATATCCAGAGTTTTGTTCTTATAAAAAACCTTAAACCACCGACTTGCGAATATTCTCTCATAAGACACTAGTAGAGTCGTATGAGACGAAATTTGTTACTTGGGCAAATCACCGTAGTCGACGTTTTTGTACATATTTCTTCTTCAATCAGTGGCTGTTGATCGCATCTTTGTCTGACTGTATCGTTTCGCAGGCGATCGCGGACTGAGACACCGAGAATACGCCTCAACCATCGCATTTGGAAGACCTCGTGCTTCTTAACGTCCGGTTTGAGCAGTGTCCAGTGTTTCCGATCCATAAAGAAGAATCGGAAGGATCAACGTTCAAAATGAAGTGTCACCGCGTTTTTTTTAGAAAATACAAAACAAACAAAAAAGTCAGCTGTTATTATCCCACAAAAAGGTTTAATATATTGTATTTTTTTATTAAATATAGTAAACAAATGGCTGCAGTTCGAAGAAAATCTGATGAAATATAAATAACTTCCCATACATACGTTTCATTATTTATGGTGTGGAGTAAGTTTGAAGAAAATCTGACCATTTCACCCCCTTAGGAGATGAATTTCGAAAAATCGCTACATAGTGAATGCCCAAAATTTCAGCTCTTTAGGTCCAGCGGTTTGCGTCAACCCCATTTCACCTTCTCAGGAGGTGACTTTCGGAAAATCGCCTCTTAGTAGATTTCCACGTCATTATAGGGATGGTTTAGCCCTTTAGGTTCCCTAGGTTGGGCTGTGTGTTGTCTGTCAGTCAGTTAGTTTTTATACGAAAAAAAAGGAAAAAAAACTCCCCTATAACCTATTCAACTCCATTTCACCACCTTAGCGGATGAACTTCGAAAAATCCTGAAACACGTGTTTCATTATTTAAAGAAAACAAAATCCCCTTAAAACCTATTCAACCCCCTATTTCAACCCATTCGACCCTTCAACAAAAATAGCCTACCTTCTCCAAGGTCTAAACTATCTTTGTAGCACATTTCATCAAAATCGCTTCAGTGGTTTAGGCGTGAAAGCCTAACAGAGAGACAGACAGACAGAGTTACTTTCGCATTTATAATACATACTAGTAAGGATTCGATGTATGTATATATATATGTTCCCTAATAACTCCTAAACCATTGAAGCAATCGCCACAAAAATTTAACCACATATTACATACTTACATCAAGGGGGTGGTTTTGGAATCGGTGCATACTTTCAAAAATCACTCCTAGGGGGTGCTGTCATAGAGAGCCTCGCTAGCCCTGACGGTTGTCACTTACAAGGCTGGTAAAAAACATGAATGAACTCATAAAACATTCAGTAGTGCAAAGGCGAGGCTCACTTCCTCCCCCTTATGCATCCACCAGACTACCCTTAACCTTTCCTACTCTTTTTCTATTTTCAGGACAAGCTTACTACTAGGCATGGCACCATGAGTTGAACGATATGACGGTCTACTGGTACAAAGGGTGATTCCTGAGCTTGACCATGCCTCCTAAAAAACTCAGGTATGGTCACAGTTCTTCAAACGTTGCAAAATTATACTTTTGGATGAATGTAACGCGGTCCATAAAAAATCGCTCGAAGCGCTTGACAGGACTTTGCGAGATTTTCGAGCTAGGAACAAACCGATGGGAGGTGCTCTGATTCTACTTGAAGATGATTTTCGTCAGACTTTTCCTGTTATACCTCGATCAACGCCTGCAGATGAGCTTAACGCATGCTTAAAAGCAGCATATCTATGGAGCAGTGTTAAAAAAATCACGCTCAAAACGAACAAGCTTTGCTACAAGATGCCTCAGCTCAAATATTTTCAAAACAACAAAACCAACTTGCTACATGATACGGAGAAATTTCACCCCTATCACACCTTTCAAAAAGGCATGCCCGGCCTTTCCGGCTTATTAAATCCATGCAAACAAAGCTTTTCTTGTTCGTCTAACTGTGAACTTTCCATTTCCATAGAAATTTTTCAATTTCACATGACGGGACTTTCAGTATCACAGACACCTGGTGGTTCTATTAATTATTATAAAAATATAGTAAGTCAGAAAATTATATCCTGGAAATATAAATATCCGCTTACATAATTTTTTAATGAACATTAAAATTTTAAACTTTTTTCTTTTAGAATCGTTATTACTGAAGAGTTGTGTTACCTGGTGGTTCTATTAATTATGATTTGCACGGTAATCTGGATAGTGTATGGAAATGCATGACTTCTGCAGTTAACCCTCTATGCATGCCTATACTTCCAATATCGCAACTATCAATAAGGAAGACATCATATTTATTAACTCTTTCTCGGAAACCAGTTCAGTTCTACTCTACAAAAATAAAATGTGAAGAAATTTCATAAAGTGTAGAACAAGTAAAAACATAATGAGTACACTTCAATAAAAAGTGGACCACGAATCAAAACAAAAAGACATCAAAATGCTGGTTGTCCGAGAATTACCAAAAAGAGGTCAATTCTACCACATCACAAAAGTTCATTAGCCTTAAAAACATTACAAAACACAAGACCCACATCGAGCCGCCGGCGCCGTTTTAAAGCCAGTTTCAATGATAGGGATTGTAGTGCTTTTAAACGATGTTGTGAGCGCCTTCAGACGATCAATGTCAATATTGTCTTGGGTCCAACACGTGTTTAAGAAAAAAAAATCTTTCTTTATTTAGGAACAACAAATGAAAATTATTGAAGAAATTTTGCTTATTGGCAAAAAACACCTGTTTATGTCTGCGGTGATTCATAGGTTACGACAGAGTTTCCTACAGGCACATTGATTCTTGTCAGCACCTTCTTGAATCGAAGCACTGTGAAGTACTTATTAAATTCAAGATGACTTCATCAATACCTATCTTCTGGGAGTAATATGCTATCAATTATTTTTAACGCTATTGACGTAACCTTCTGTAAAACATTCAAGGGAAATGACATGTTTTATTGGATTTAATGAATTATTGAAAAAAGCACATTTTTGAAGCCAAGGAGATGTTTGATAATAAACAAGTAAAATTTAACAACGGAGTTTCGATGAATCTTGTGTTTGAATTCAGAGATGTTATATGAGCTCGGAAACATCGGCTGCGAAAGATAGCTCACAATCGAGTTGTTCTATTTACAAAGCGAACTTCTAAACTGTAATGTGCGCGAATAGAAGGGCTGAGAGTGAATCAAGTTGGCTTGTGGTCTTGTGTTGCGGGAAAAAGGTTGCCGCGTAGGCAGTAGGTTTGCTACTTTCCTACTGTGATCCAACGTTTCTATGGAGGCGCAAAAGACGCTAGCACCAACGAGTTTGATGGCATTATTTTGCACCTTATCCAGCCATGGCAAGATGGTTTTGGGGCGCGATATACGAGATGTATTCAAGGCAGCGCCGAATTTAGGACTTGTAGCCTACAGCTGGAAGGCAGTTGGCTGGAGAAGAAACGTGCATTTCTTAAGGAATCTGAGGTATTTATACGCTTGTTTTCCGACTTGGAATATGTGTTTATTCCATCACAGATCATTGGATGAAGTCACGCCCAAGATGTTAGGAGATAAACTGTCTGAAAAGAATCAATTCCTAAAGGCCCCATTCACATATACATCACTCACAGACAACCGGCAGGCCATGACCGGAAAGATTCTTGCCTTGAGGCCAAGTATAATCACACACTCACCGGCCTGCAGTCAAGAATACTGACAAAAATATTTATGTGGTGATTGAAGTCTGATGCAATGAACATTTTTGCCATGCCACCCACTCCGGCCACCTGCTACGCTACACACACCGTGTAAAAAGATGGGCCGTCACACTCAAGATTTATAATGACGATCCACAGAGAAGCATGCAACAGACGCATTGTCCAAATTACGATTCAGACGAAGTATGCGGATATCCAACTCAATATCGCTTCTTTTCCTGTAAATATGTACTGGTTTTGCTCATGATACGTCGCAGGATCCTATATTACGCAAAGTTCGCAGCTTTATTTTGGAAAGTTGCCTTAACGAATTGGACGTATATAATCAACACCTGGAACCATATTTCACCAGAGGCTAGGTTAAGTCACTACAGCGGTGTCATTTTACTCATCCAACGCATCCAACTGTTACAAAAAAAGCTATCTAACCTGTTATATCAAGATCATTGGGGAATAGTACGAACAAAGCAACTAGCACGACGATATTGTCAGTAGCTGAGAATAGACGAAGCAATTAAAGAAAAAACGATATCGTCAAAAGTGCGAAATACAAAGCACCAAACAGACCTTCACACATAATCCATATCGACCTACTCGGTCCTTTACTTGGTGAAAATGGATTGATAGTAGTAGACGCATACTCCAAGTTTCCCTTCGTCGTTTGCTTGCTAAATATATCATCCACTATCGTCCTTAAACTAATAAAAGACATCTTTGATTTAGAAGGCTTACCTACAACCCCCATGTCTGACAACGGTACATCATTTACTTCCAGAGATTTTCGAAAATTCTTTAACACAAATGGCATTCAGGATATAACTGCTGCTCCTTTCCATCAAGCATCCAAAGGTGAAGCAGAGCGCTTCGTAAGAACATTCAAAGAAGCAATTTCCATCAATCTAAACAAAGACCAAGGTAAACAGACAGCGCTTCTTCAATATCTGAGCACTTACAGACACACGACGAATCCCCAGTCCAGTAAGTCTCTAGCAGAACTATTTCACGGACGCCAATCTCGCAACTTATTATTTGTGGTGTTACCAAGTAGGGCGACTCATAGACGGCTTAGGGGAAATAAACACAAAAGACTTTTCGTGTCGATGCAACTTGTCTTCGCTTAAAATTCCGGGAAAGCTGAGAGATAGATTAAGGCAGAAATTCCTATATTCTGGGTTGGATGATGTACTTGGGAAAAACAGAACACGGCATCTGAAACGACATTGCAATAAACTGAGATCAAGAATAAACTACGGTGAAGAGTTTACAATTTGCCCCACTGGAGAACCTACACAGAGCATGACATACCAAAACACTCAATTATTCATAGGATTATATCTCCTCCAGCCGTCCCTGCAAGCATTGGTTCTAAAGAAACGAGTGTTACAGAACATACGCATCAATCTCCACGCAAGTCCGAACGTCTTCGCTTAAAAAGAGCCATATATGTTTGGCTCCATATTCTAATTCGGTGAATATTTCTCTAATAGTCCAGTCAAAATAGACGAAAAAACGCCATAATTGGAAGATAATTCGGAAGTTGCTGAAAATTGGAACAGCCCTTAAAAACATTATTATACATAAGCTGTAGAGACTGCCACGCGATTGGACGACTGCAAACTTTTTTATTCAAGGTCAAAGGGTCAAAATATCAGTTTTTTGAAAATATATGCTAAACCGTACGTCTTATCAGAAAATTGTGTTTACAACGTTTGTAGATTAGGCGATTATCTACAAAAAAATATATTATACATTTTCTCGTAGGAATTGCAATTTCTGAGATATTGTCGTTTTAATAAGTTAAAACACTCATATTCTATCATTCCCGACTTGTAAAGGTCATCAGAAATTTAATAAATCCTTTGTTGGAGTACGCGGCTAATATTTTCAGGGGTGATTCCTGGATATGTTTGGAGAAAAAAATTGTTTTACAGAGGGCGGCTATCTCCACTATCCACTAAGATACAGGGTGATTAGGGAAAAAATTGTGTTTTTTTTTTAAATTTACTGAAATTTGAATAACTCCTAAAGTAATTATCATAAAGTAGCCTAATTAGGCTCATCTTTTAGGTAAATGTGTATTCTTTTATTTGGTATAAAGCACAGCAACCTGAGTGACTCCGTTCAAAAAATATGTAGGCTCAGGCAGCTGCTGAAAACGATTCGTTTCCTTGTTTGATAAACTCTACTGAGATGTTCCTTTTCTACTTTTTAGTACTTGAGTAAAACCTAACCTAACATTTTTGATGGTTAATTTTCAAAATAAAACAAATGAATAGGTTACAATTGAAATTTTATTTATAGACATTTTTTTATGAAGAAAGCTCAAACCAACCAAAAGCCTATTTGGGCTTCTCAGTAAGTGAAAAATAATTCACAATAGACTCCAAATGGGAGTTTTCCTCTATTGGATTTCAATTGCGTAACTACAAATGCTATCTACTCGTATGTTAAAGCAAGAGTAGTTGCGAGTAAGAAATAGTAATAGCCGAAAAGGAACGTAGCTGTTGGCTAGAATCTACTGGCATCACCAACATCATTTTCGAAGAAGTTGATTTGATAATACTTCTTCTTCTTCTTATTCCTCTTTAATCCTTCATGGAACATAGGGTGAAAACGTTGCCCTCCAGCGGACTCTGTTTTGAGCTCTCAGCTCTGAGCAGGATCTCACAGTTGTTGCGGCCTATGCTAATGGGGTTCTCCTCCACCTTGTTCTAGGTATTTCGACTCGACGGCATCCTTGCGGATTCCAGTCAAGGGACTGCTAGGCTAGATTCTCATTTCCGCGTCGCAAGGTTTTTTTTTTATGTGAAAGACTAGAGTCTCAGGAAACGCCCTTTATACTGTGTCGACAATCTATTTTCTTCATATAGAGTGCAATGTCGAACAGCAGCTCTAGTCGGGGAAGGAAGGAGCTGTCACAACCTACCAGAGATAGTTTTCACTCCACCTACTCCCAACCATTACTGTCGTGACTTTGACATAGGGGCATCGAGAAACAACTCGCTGGAGTGTTATGCCTCCTGAAACGAGTTGAATCTCATCTCAACAACTGATTACATGCGCTTTGGCGGAGCGGGGAAGGGCTAAGGAAGGCTATGACAGAAGGAATCAGGAATGTAAAGAGGGAAGAAGAAAGAAGGAAAGTTATATAGATGAGAAAGTGGAAAAGGTGAAAGACCGTGGGGCTGGCCGGGATTCGAACCCGGGACCTCTGGGATAGTAGTCATGCGCCTTACCTCTAGACTACCGAGGCCCCCTGTTGCCGATTCGGTTCCATTCGCCTGATTTGGTCGTCTATCATTTCTTGGCCGGCACGGTTCCATAGTTCTTCATTTGCAGTTCTGCCTTGCCAGCGGATTTTTAGAATACGACGTAGGCATCTGTTATGAAAACCTGTAAGCGACCTGCGATGAATAAATTATGCGAATTTCCATGTTTCGCAACGGTACAAAAGAACTCAACTCCTTAACGTTGGAGTTGAACAGCGGCAATTCGGTCGGTGTTAGGTGAGATCTTCATATACGAAACAGGCATGCATATGCGCTTTGTGCCTTATTTATTCTGGAAGTGACTTCTTCTGCACCGCCATTTCCGACAATAATATCAGCGAGCAATGGGGAATGCCACACAGGAGACTAAGACGCACTGGTGAAACCGGTTTTATGGGAGAGAAACGAAGAGAAGAAAGGGGAAAATAGGCCATTTTCCCCTTCCTTTTCTTCGTTTCTCTCCCATAAAACCGGTTTCACCAGTGCGTCCTTAGTCTCCTGTGTGGCATTCCCCAATAATAGCAAGAGTGATTAGGTGGGGCTCATGGACAAGTAAAAGAGTTAAAGATATGAAAAAAGAGATAAACAAAAAATTCAAAAAAAAATATTAATAAACGCGCGATGGAGATACATTTTATGCAAAAAGCACAAGAGTATGAACGAAACAGAACATGTTCCTTGATTCCCCTATTGAAATGTTTACATTGGGCCGGTTTACACGACCGGACACTGAACAGACACCGAACAGACAAAAGGAACGAACGAACTGGGTTTATGGGGAAGAGGGTGAGAGAGAACGATGGGGAGGGCGGACAATTTTAATGGACATTTTCAGCGGACAGCGGAACGAACATTTTGACAGTTCCTGCGTTGTTGTTGTTGGCAGGAAGAGAAGAAAAGAAAACTTCAAAGGCAAATGTCAAAAAGCAACAACAAAAAGCAAATTGCTTTCACTAGTTCGTTCGTTGGTTCGTTCGTTAGAGTTTCGCCCGTGAAAACGCTCATAGGACTTTCCATCGGACTTCAAAAGGGAATTAACGATGACAGCTAAGTTTTGTCTGTTCGGTGTCTGTTCGGTGTCCGGTCGTGTAAATCCAGCCAATCAAATGGAAGCAACATTGAAACAGAGAACGTGTAGCTGGTTAGAATTTGAGTATGTATGCGTAAAAATTTCGGGTCTTGGTTGGTACCGCACTCCAGCTTCTTGATTACACTTGTATTGTCTCTTATTGTCCACTCCTACTTCCTCTACATTTTTATATTTCTTCCGTAGTGATTTTTCTAGCAACAACAAATAACCGTTTTAGACAGAATTTGATTTGATTAAGATAGCATTAATAGCAATATTTTTATCCGATGGCGTAATATTTTGAATCCTCGTTACGATACGGTATTTGGGCCATCAATAATGATAAAATATATTCCATATATACGGATCCAGCTGATTAATTTTAAAGCATATCTCTTGCTATTTTTACTCTTAAATGTTTCTCTGCTAATTAGAACCTTTCGGTTTTAAAAGCGCTGATGTTATCACTGTCTTAAAACAATTTCTCTGGTAATTAGATTATTTCGGGTTTGAAAGCGTTGGTGTTATCACTGCCGTCAGGCTAAAAATTGCTGATAACGAGGATTTGTTAACAGTAGTTGAAGCAGAGCGGAAACGTGATCAAAGCAATCGTAACACACATTTTTTATCACGAAGAAATAAAAAAAGCATTTTTGAAATAAAAATTCTTTTTTATTATGCCTTATATACATGAATTCGAACTGCATGTACATATTAAAATGGCAATTTTAAAATCAATAACACAGATATAATTATTAACAAAATAGGTGCTGTATTTGCGGAATTTAAATAAATTTAATGAAGTACAACTAAGTATGGCTTTGGCATTTACATATTATGTCCTTTGTCCTACTGCACTAAAATAATTCACATTTATTATCTTTCTTTTTTGTATACGCTATACAGATTCGATCTTATCATTCCTGGGAATCTTCTCTGGTAACAGCTTTCTTCTAAATGTAACATATGTATACAGTAGGCTAGCGAATACGCTGATATTGATTCCAATGCAGTTTAGCCAAGAGAAGACGTAATCACCTCCTATAAACATTCCCATGTATGTAACACAGATATTTTTGAGACATCCTACAATAGTCGTTGTCAAAGCTGAATTATATTGCGTGCACAATATTGTGCTATATGATAAAATGAATCCCATGATGCAGGATAAAAGGAATTGAACTAAAAATAGAGGCTCTGACCATCTCTGGTATTCTAAAGCTTTATGAAAATCTCCAATTATGTATGTACCAATCAACGCTGGCAGAAACATGAACAATGAATTGTAAAACATTAAACCGTACTTTCCCATATCAATCGTTTCCAACTTCTTTTTCACAAACACGCCATTTGCAGCGGTTAATGCATTCGTTATCATAACGAAAGTATATCCTTGCATGCTGAACGATAAATCATCGCTGGCTGCTATCAGTGCTCCTCCTATCATAGCGTAAACACTTATTTGCACAGCAACTGATGGTCGAACTCCAAGAACCTTAAGCTCTAGTAACATTGTCATAAGTATTGAAAAACGTCTTAACGCCGCAAACATGGGAAGGCTGAGTGCTTGGGTTCCCCCCAGTCCAAACATCATATTCCCGAGAAAAATTAGCGGAAGCGGAAATAATTTAGAAAATGTATCCTTTCCTATATCAGGAAATGAAACGAATCTAAATCTTTTCCCGCAATATAAAATGACAATACTTGCTGCCATCTGTCCAAGGCTCAGAAACAGAAATGACGGAAAATGATATGAGGTTAAAACAGTTTTATTTACAACTGTTATCATAAACGATGCTAGCCCATAAAATGCAGCACTTCCAACTTTTTTCAGATATGTAACTCCATTATCATTGGACGGGTCTATTCCACTCGAAGTCATTTTGTATCAAAAAAGGTGCTCCGTGCCGCGTTCTGCTCAATATCAATTTTTATATAAAAATACCGCACTTTACATTTAATACTTTTTCAGTTTTGACTACATACGTTAAGAACTATTAAAGAATTAACTTATTACTAGTTAAATCACTATATATTCACGCTAAATTTATAAAGTCGGAGAAGTCATGATGTAAACGCGTCGCCATCAGTAGTAGCCATTTTGTAATATATTGTGTGTTGACAATTTTTTACTAAAGTTATTATAAAAATGTTTTGTTTAATCTATATTTTTAATGACTGACAACACTTACCTGGATTTTGAAACTAATTTTAAAACAAAGAAATTTCTTTTAAAACAATAATAAATACGATTTGATATTATTTTCACTAATAAAATCAAAATTTAAAGCAAAGAACAACACAAATGTCAAGCAAGAGCCGATGACAGCTGATTAGTCGGTTTAAATTTTCCTTCGCCTTGTTTTTATAAAAGCTAGTACTGTTTCCCAGCACAAGGTACTGCGTTTAGTCTAAATTTTTTATGATCAAGCTTACACTAAGTGAGTTGCATGACGGCTGTATCAAATTAAATTCAATTATTTGATGCAGCGGTGTAAACTCACTCGCCTGCATTAATGTGGGGTGCTACACAGGGACTCAAGAAGTACGAAAAAACCGGTTTTACAGGCAAGAAACGAGGGAAGAGAAAGGAAAGAAGGCGCGCTTGACGAATATTTAACGAAAGAATTTTCATCCAGAAATTCCCTGGGTGAAAACTAACACAAATGCACATTTCTTTCTCTTCTCTTTCTGACAAATGAAAATAAAGAAACGCCTCTTACTACACACACAGTCAAGGCTTTCATATATAAGGAATTATCTAAGCTGAAGGCAGCCTCGTGTAGCATTAAATAACGAGACTCAAATCTGAGTTCGGCCGACTTCTTGAGTCTCCGTGTAGCACCCCCCAATAGGAGCCCATCACTACGATTACATGCCGGACTGAGGACTTGACTAGAACTGACAGTTAAATGCTCTTGATTTGAAGTCGATCTGGGGTTACATGATTTTCAAGTCTATTTGAAGCCGACTTCAATTATGCATGTAATCAAATACCAAGTTTATAGCTACTCCAAAAATAATTCGAATTATGAGGTCTGTTCCCGTACCTGCAGAAAGTGCAGAATCTGCAAGTTGCTTCGAATTACTTAACAGAATTCTGTTCCCGTACTTATACTGCAGCCGCCATACTCATTTCCCCACCCTGCAGTAAGAAGCAGAAACTTGCAGAAACTACGAGCTGCTGTAACCTGCTGCAGCAATTTTTTGAAATATGGAAATGTCATTTTCATTTTTCATTTTTCATTTATTCGACTTATAACCAATACATATATGTGATTACAAAAGTGTTAGGTGTAAGAGCTTTTAATGGACTATAAATGTTTTGCCCATTTGCCTATTTTAAATATACATAGATGTAGCCTAGCTATTTAATAGTAGTAAATTAAGATACAGCACACTTGCGACCGGTGTGTTTTAGAGCTTTTTTGGTTCCTCCATATTTTTGTCAAAACTGGCATTCCCGTGTTCGTTGAAAACGTTAGATGTTTGTAAAGTGACCCAAAACAAATTAAAAACAAAAGAATAACCGTTCTTCTTTTCGATTTCAGAAAAACTGCAGAATCTGCAGAAACGTATTCCTGTACTTTCTTTATTTCATCCCCACCTCTCAATAAGCAACTTGCAGTAAGTGACAGAATGCAGAAAGTACGGGAACAGACCTATGGATCATCCAAAAATTTTTACCCTATAACCAAGGTAATTCGAATTATGGCTTAAACCGAAATTCTTCGGCTTAAGCCTAAAACAGAATGAATGCAGAAACTTCGACTTTGACTTCACCGTTGCAGTAAAGTCGACTTTGACGCACAGCGCTAACACATTCATTTCGGTGACTTCAAAGTCGATAATTTGACAGATAGTATTTACAATTGTGATAACCATTTAATAACATACCAGAAGTTATAAATTTTGAATAAATGGACCAATTTATTTTTATTGTATGTGGCCTTTACGTATATTACCTGCGAAAATTATATTTTTCATACAATAAACTGAATCAATTTAAATTTTCTAATTTGGCTACAGTGACAAAATTGAAATATTATGTTGGTAGCTCTGCAACTTTAAAAATTTTCAAAGTCCAAGTCGGCGCAAAGTTTACTGCAACGCTTACTGCATTGAATATGTTAACTGAACGTGAGTACTATAGAAAATGTATGAAGCTGTCAAAATGCAAAGTTGAAGTCGAAGTTTCTGCATTCATTCTGTTTTGGGCTTAAGCCAAAGTTACCTAGCGTCTGCACTTGCCATATTTTATTGAATTGCTTATGGCATTGCCCCCTTTTAGACGGGCGGACACCGAACAGACAAAACGAACGAGCGAACTGGGTGTATAGGGAAGAGGGTGAGAGAGGACGATGGGGAGGGCAGACAATTTTCATGGACACTTTCAGCGAACTGTGAACGGACATTTTGACAGTTCCTGCATTGTTGTTGTTGCTAGGATGAGAAGACAATAGAAAATTTCAAAAAGCAAGAACAGCAAGCCATGAAGTTTTTATAAAAGCAACAAAAAAACAATGATTTTTGACATTTTTCGTTCGTTTGTCCGTTCGTTGGTGTCCGCCCGTATAAATGCCCAGCCGACACTCCACCGGGCTTCAAAAGAGAATTAACGATTACAGTTAAGTTTTGTCTGTTCGGTGTCCGCTCGTCTAAAAAGGGCCATTGCTATCAAATGTCTGGTGCGGACAGGGTAAACTTGGCCATATTTTATTGAAAGCAATATATGGAAAGAAATATTTTTTTCCATATCTGTTTCCATAAAGTTGGCAAGAAATGTGACATTTATCGTTACAAAATGGCGGAGTTCAAGTTAACATTGAAATTTTGCCTTCTTCCTAAAAATGGACATACCCATAAATGGACATATGGTGGTTTCTTTCTTAAATTACGGATTTCTTCGAATTCCATATGCTGTAGCAATTCTAATGTTTTTTAATTAAGCAAAATTTGTTGAAATCTTTGTTGTTATCTCCTTAACGCCATCTTTTCAACTGAAATGTCCGACATAATTTGCCCACTATTCAAAATAAGCAATAAATCGTTGGCCATAACTGACAGATACTTTTCAATAGGCCCCCATCCACGGTCAAACAAATCGTCAAACCAATTTTCGACAAACAGCGCACACATTTATGCTTTGACATTTTTGGCCATCAACGAGGAAAACTTTCTTCAAACATCCCGAGCGACATTTCATATAATCTACTGTAAACAAAGCGAACTTTACATGGCACACAGGCAAAACTCACACACACATTTAAGCTGTTTGAAGGAAATATTAAACCAGACGAATATTTTCTTCAAACAGCGGCCAACTTCGAAAACTTGTATTTTATACACGCACACTTGCAATTTTTTCGATGTTGGCCAGGAATTTGACGATTTGTTTGACCGTGGATGGGGGCCTAATGTATTTAATACCCGTTTATACGCTAATTCGAAATTTTGACGTAACTTTGAGTTAGATCGATTTAATTTTTCTGCTATAAACTAGGTAATAGTAACTGGCGGCGTTTAAAGCCTAGTATGGAGTTCAAACGGAATTCCGTTTCCCATATAAAATACAAGTAAAAAGAAAACGGAATTCCGTTCACCCGATTTTTCCGTGTACTTTTTGTTTTGGGAGTACAGACTGAGCTAGGCAAGTTAACAACGGCATAAACAGTAATTTTTTAGCGCTTTTAGCTAACTTATTTCTGCCTTTTATTGTCAAAATGGATTGACGTTTGCTTGTAAATTTTTGTTGTAAGCAATTAATTTAGAAGACATCATTTTTATTATTAATTTTTTAGCTTTTTATTATTTGCTCGTCTGACATTATTCCCATACAACTTCATGGCACCAAACAGTATAGTTCTCTCGCTCTTCCATAAGCTCCTTTTGTCACCGAATTCAAATTTTGTTTAATTTCGTGTTATTAGCTCAGTGCATTCACTGGCAGAAATAAAATCAGGTAGTGCCAAAATTGAATAAATGAAATTTGACATTCAAAAACTGCAAACTTTTCCATTTTATTAAATATTTTACCTCTTCGCTTTCAATAAACTACATAATACAATTTTTTTGCAGTAATAGCAGACAGGAACATAAATAAAATTCTGGAGTAATTTTAAGCGAATTTAAAAAAAGCCACCACAACGGCTGCATAGTATTGAAGTTGCCATACCGGATTCCTTTTGCAGAATATTTCGAAAAACTAGATGGGTATAGCAGTGGCGTAGGTAGCTACAAAATTGATACTCCAGCCGAAGGGTCGTCCACCCTCAACATATGTCCCTTGTAGCGGTAATTAAAAAATACCTTGAATTCAAGGAGTTCACTTTGGCTGCTTTCTTAGATATTGAAGGTGCCTTCAACAATGTTGAATCTTCTGGGATTGCGGGGGGTACTCCAGCGTCTGGGTGTTGACGGATGGTCCAGGTCTTGTATTAATCAGCTGCTAAAGTGCAAGGTCATAAAGTCTGGTATGGGGCTTTCGGAAGAAGTCAGACAGGCTGAAAAAGGCAGAGAGGTAGCCTATGCTGATGATATTATGCTGGTGGTGACCGGCAAATACATCTCAACAATAAAAGATATGATGCAACGAGCATTGGACACTCTTGTTTATTCGGCTACTACAAAGGGTCTAGACGTTAACTCAGCTAAGACTGAAGTAGTGCTCTTTACAAGGAAGCAAAAGAACGATTTTATGCCAAAGAACGATCGGAGTGAATTGGGGTCTCAAACCCCGCATCGTCCGCAGGTTGTATACAGCCCTAACCAGACCTATACCTATGCTTGACATATTGGTATGGCTGGCTGCATTACAGAAGGTTACGTATCGTAAAATACTGGAAGGGGTCCAAAGAACAGCTGAGCTGTATATTAGTTGTGCACAGCTGCGCTGCATATCTTATAGCATCTTATTCCTTTGGATATACATGCCGAGCAAAGGCGCCCTTGGTGGGCTCCGTATTCATATGGTCGCTCCGCCATCCTTCCTAGATTTTACTACACCTACGTAGACCTTGGAGAAAGCTTTCTATACCATCATTCAGGCCAGAGATGCCTGGAAAGATGGTGTTATCCGGACTGGGTCATTATGTAACTACACAGTTGGCTCTAAAATTGGGAACAGCGGTGGTTGAGGTATCTTCTCCGAGATATTGAATATAGATACCTCTCTCCGTCTACCCTACCGTTGCAGTGTCTTCCAGGCGGAAGCCACTGCGATCAGGGACGCTTGCGAGTGGCTGCAGATAACGAATATATTTAATATACATATGTATTCTATAGGATAGCCAGATGGCACTCAAGGCTCTGAATTCTGTCGTCACAACATCTACGACCGAAGTGGAAAGGACACCCCACTTAACCCAGCTGGGAATGCCCTTAGCCACCTATAAACTGGCTGTGAGAAATATTGGCTTAGTTCGAGCCGGGCTGAGAAGGACCACAGCAACAGTGTGCCGCACTCTTCATAGGACTCCTAAATCCGATAAGATCTTGAACAGCCTGCCCCTTTTCATAGTCATGTACTTATTGAAAATAGACAAATATCCTAACCTTTGCCAGGTTTTTTCCAAAATTTGTTATGATCTGGCAAGGCAAGCACTGCAAGCGTAGCAACCACAGCGTTCATGAGGCACCTTGCGAATTGTTCTTATTTTACAGCTTCAAGTACTTCATCCAGTGTTGGTGGTTTTATTGAAATATTTTCTTGTGGAATTGCCCTCAACAGAACAAGGCAGTTATTGTTGTAAGCAATAGCAACCGCCTCCGCAAGTAAGTTCGCGGATAGTTTCATATCTAACATAGATTCAATTGAGTTCATGGAACCCTTTAATATGCTGGAAATAGGCTCCCAAGTTCGTGTATCTGGGATTCCTGTATGCCCTCACTATTTCTAATAATTCGCCCATCCTAAAGTGTATGTGGCTTTCATTTGAGCATGACGACTCGTCTTAGACCCGCCAATTAATCACGTAATTAGCGACGTGCTGATTAGTCAGCGTGATGCCTATAACCTCACGTTTCCTACCGCTGTCGAATGTAGGACATGTGCCGCGATTTATTCCAGGTTAGTACTTAAGAGATAATCAAAATGGTACTTACCCCTTTTGTTCACTTCACTACTGCCCAGGAATCATGGAAAGCGTTCGCAACACATCCTACGATGATCCGCCAGGCCGTCTAATGAGACAGTCCTAGGTTGTGGAGGTGATACCGCAGCCCTACAGTGCCAGTCAGATATCGCACCAGAGAGCCAAGAAACACTGTTTAATATGGTCACGCCCCTTAAGACAAGGATCTTATTAGTTTTTTAGCTCTCGGGATCGTCTGAAGCTTTATTGTCTTCGACATCCAAATGTCCGGGGACCCAGTAGATCAGAACCATGTGCTCCTAGTCGAGGAAAAAAAGAATTGGACTTCCGATTTTTTTTAGCAGTAAAACGGATTTAGATGCGTTTTTTTTTGCGTTCCGTTCGTGAGAGCGTCTACAAACTTTGTGATCGGTAGTGTATAATTCATTTTGAAAAAAAAAAAAATATGGATTTTAGAAGTGCATCCCAAAGAGACATTAAATAATAAATGTACAACTCGGTTAACAATAATGGAAATGAGTCGAGTTTTTGGGGTCGCTGAACACGAATATAATGTCGGCAACGGTCTCCAAGGTACATGGTGCCCAGGGAGATCCATATTCTTATTGCAAAAATGCATTTTTCCTTCAAAATGAATTAACCACAACCGGTCACAAAGTTTGTTGACGCTCTTACGAATCGAACGCAATTTTCAGCAATTTTTAATGCTATATTTTCTTGACTACCCTGGCCAGGGTCTGGAGTACGTCAAATCAACCTGTAACTATTTTAGAGGAAAACCACATTGAGAGTGCCTTGAAGGCATCTTGACTGTACCAAAAGATTTTTTTGTTGGTGATTTTCAAACCTTTCTCGAGGTTCAGCCTAGTAAGACTCAATGGCATCTATGTATGTCAGTCTGGAAAATAGAGAGATATCACAGACTCCTAAAACAAATTGAATGTTCCCTATAAGCAATGAAGTAAATAAACGGGTCAGAAATATTTTGCGGTTAATGTTTCCGACGTCCAAAAACTTGAAAACCTTGTAACTACTTTCTAGCCAATCTGATTTCTCTGACTTTTATAAATCCATTTAAATTAAATACTCATTTGAAGTATTTTATTGCGAATATTAAATTAACATAAGTGCACACATTTTCCAGCATATAATAATTTACATTAAACCGAAAAATCATACCTAATCTAGTTGCGATCAGCTCTACTGCATGGAAAATTAATTATCTTAAAATACTAGAAATAAAAGAAGGAAGATATTTTCAATCTTACAAACTAAACTAAAACTTATCATTATCTACGATCGGACTTAACATTAGATCTACTTTGATTGCTCCTGCCTGCCCTATTATTCTTTTGCTGGCTAGATGTTTTCGTCTGTTCCGTTGTAGCCTGGGACATTCTAGGCGGTGCTATTTTAGGGGCTGGGATTGTAATAGGAGAATTATTTGGAGCTGATGTTGGTACGGGCAATGTCCGATTTGGAATTGGATTACCATTGTTAGTTGAGCCATTATTGACCATCATCGTGCTGGGATTGGGGATTGGGGGAGGCATCTGCATTGGTACTTCAGTTCGTTTAGGTTCACTCATATTTAATTGTTCGTTAAAAGTTAAGCAAAATTCGCCAACTTTATGAATATCTCCATTTTTACCAGAATATAGCGTTAAGCAATGACGCCACACAGATGCGTAGCCCTTAGTTAATTTAACAATATCTCCCGGAACTAGTAGCTTCCCTGGTTCATCCCATACCGAAACGTTAATGCAAGCTGTGGGATCACCCACTTTAAAATTTCTAACTTCACGGTTCTCTTTAGTTACTGTGGCTGCACCAACTTCAAGGACGATGAAGACAACATTGATGTTCTTTAGTCCAGGTTTAATATCTTTAATTAGAATGCAGTCTGAATACATCCTTAATTTTTGTTGTAGAATGAACTATCTTTAATATCTAAATATTTTATCACTTGATACGATTTTAAGGTACAAGGGATCTTCGTACCCACTCATAACTGCACAACGATTGAACTGAAGTTAAATAAAAGATTTTGACTTTTTACTCAGTGTCTTCTTCTTTGTATGTTCAATTCTAATTATTAATGTTGCAACAATATGCAATGTATGGGGCATACCGAAAGAAATATTACATCCGGTCAGGTATACAATTATGTGAGATTTTAAGTTTTGAATAAAAGCAAACTGAATAGTGCATGAACGGAATTTAGTTAAATTTTGTTAAAATATTCTTGCTAATACTGTCATAGCAGATATTTATTGCGTAGTTATTTTAATGCCATGGTTAGATCAAATTTATATTTTTTAACGCGTATAAATATTTAATAAATAGCAGAAGGTTTATCAAAATATACAGAAATATAATCAATTTAATTACCATAAATATAAAATATTTGGTTGTTTCGAAATGTACATCATAAAAACCATTTAAACCCATAGAGCGAGTTTACACGGGTGCATCAAATAATTAAAATAATGCACACTGCATTAAACCGTGTCGCTTACACAGTATGTAATTAATTAGCTATCACTTATAGTTCGGCGATTAAAAAAAGAATCATATTATGTACGTGCAAATTTTCGAAATTTTTAATTAATTTTCATCACATGCATCTTACCAATACTTCATCATAATGTTAACAAAGTCCCTTCTATGTTAAATCGGGCCTGAAATCAATGTTCTGGTAAATATAACCTTTTGCTATCAATTAGTAAGGCTTGTCCTTGGACTGGTTTTTATCTTAGAACTCTTAACCACAATTCACAGTTTTTAGCCCTTCGGGATAAATTTTTTCTCTGATTTAAAGGTGACCACTAATCATTTAGCCTTTTATTTTAAACTTTGATGAAATTTTCTGTATAACAATGACAATGAAAAATTTTAATTGTTAGCTTTGGAGTTTGTAATTAGGCACAGCAGCCTTCTAACGTTTGACGACCTTACAACTAACTAAAAGAAGACAACATCCCTACTGCTCTGGCAGTGGAGAGTTATAAGGCCTTTAAAAAAGTTGTTTCACATCAAAGATTCGTGCTTAATATAGCTGCAAGGCTCGGACCATTAAGGGACCCTCATGGGGTACACTAACCTTTGCTAGTAACAATAAAAACAACAACAGCAACGAAATTTTCAGATTTGTCTCCACTGGCTTCACTTTATTTAGATTCTTGAAATAGTTCTCCTTCATATTCCAATAGTTCTTCGATATATCCTTCCAATATAGCTTATGCTCAATAATGAGTGAAATTACACGGCCATTCACTTGGGACTCACGTCAAACCTGTCTGTGTAAAATTTGAGTATTACACGGTGCATTTAAATTTCTGCCTCTTTTCCGTGTAACAATTCTATTGTCTATGTGGTTGTGCACAAAACAACAACAATTCTTATAATTATCGCAGTCCCAGTGAAGAAAGTTATGCTTGTGTTAGTGCAATTTGCTGTGAGACCGAAATTTTTCTTGGATTCACAAGTGAGACCAACACATGCACTTCCCTGCGCCCCCTTGTCTAAAAAACCGGTTTATTGGAAGTGATTGGAAAGTGAGTCTGGGAAAGTGATAGGTCGTGTAATTTGGCTCATTATGATTCAATTGTACCTATAGAAAGATCATTCAAAATCCAAATCATCAATAATAATCAAAATTTTCATGCAAATAGCAATATGTATATGAAAATATAATAAATGGTATGCAATATAGTTAAATAAATGTATATAAAAGTATAATAATGAATGTATAAAAATATCTTAAATAAATCGTACTAGCGCTTTTAAATCGAGTTCAATTTAGAATATCTCACTTATGGATACAAATTTTATAAAGTTCCGAACTGTAATTCGTTAATGAGGAACTTTTCGATTCAATTAATTATTTGAAATTTTTACTTCCCCGTTATTCCTGCGTTGTTCTTAGGCTGGTCGTCCACTGGAAGCGTATTCGAGCGGCTACGCGCTTCGGCTACATGAGCGGCTATAGGCGGCTACAAGCGGCTCTGAGATACGCGGCTACACGCTACAGGGGTCGTCCACTGCAAGCTTTTCATGCTGCTCAGTTTGATGTGAATTTCACATAATAATTTTGTGATTTGAAAATATAGTAGGCTTTGGAGAAAATTATATCCCTGAGCGTAGCGCTTACAATACCGAACTAAAATCTGAATACCGGTATTTGATATTTCAAATTTGAAATATCGGGATACCGGTATTAAAACCGGTATTATTAATAAAAAATTTACTATTTATTATTTATTAACTTCCCAGAATAGGAAGTTATTGTAATCGGTCCGAAAATCGAAATCGAAAATTTCAACGTATTTTCATCTTTCAAGGTCCCAGGAGCATTTTAAGCAAAAAATTGGGGAGGAAGTATGTGTGTGTGTATGTGCGTACGGATGTGGTCATATTTTCCTGCAGGATATCGCGCGAACCATAACTGATATCGACTTCGTTGAGGTGTCGTTCGAAGCGTATTAACCGAAATATGATCTGAAAAGATTTTCATGAAATTCGGTCCAGCCGTTTTTTTGTTTAAGCGACGTAAGTGATTTTTGTACCTGCATGATATCGCCCGAACCACGAAAGATATTGACTTACTTGAGGTGCCGTTCGAAGCGTATTAGCGACAATATAATCTGAAAAGATTTTTATAATATTCGGTCCAGTGGTTTTTGGTTTAAATGACTTAAGTGATTTTTGTACCTACACGATACCGCGCGAACTCAAAAATATATCGACTTCATGAAGTGCCGAAAAACATTAATACATCAATTTTATATACATTTTCTTCATCCTAATCTTGTAAGTGCGCACATTTAGTTTGACATTTTAGCGAAAATATTGATAAACAATTGTGATAAATTCTCGGTATTATAGATATATTCTATATTGCCTATTGTTAATTTATTATTAAAATATCCAATCATATATTCAACATCCATCATACTGGGAAGTTGATCGTGTGGACCGAAAGGGTCGAACCCACATCCCAACTAGTTTTATTACATAGAGAGTAGGAATAGATAGATACAAAAAAACGGTAAAAAAAAAGTACATATTAAATTCTATGTTGACGCTGACGATTACAGTTCATTGGGATTTAACGTGGGAGCGAGGCAGGAATAGTTTTTGGTGCCATATTTTTGTATGGGATTTTGCTCATTTAGCAGTCCATTACTATATGTCAGTGGTATTTGTATAAACGAACCCTATTCATTGGGTAGTAGACGTAAAACATAAACAATCGCTTTATATTCCCGACACCGCCGCTTTTCGATGGTGCCATACTCGGCTCGGTATGTGTAATAAATGTGCCTGATATAGATTTCAATACAGTGAAATTGTTTGTTTATCTTCAAAAAAAAATTTCTTGTAATTAATTAATATTATTTTAAATTCGATTTATATTGTGCATAAATTCAATTTTTATCAACTAATGTAATACCAAAATACCGGTATTTTTACATAAATACCGGTTTTTAATAACGGACAAAAATCGTCCGGGATTCCGGTATTCGGGATCCCGGAATCCCGGTATTGTAAGCCCTACCTGAGCGGCTACCCGCGACCATCCAAAATAATTTGGATTCACGCGGCACGCTCGAATACGCCTATAGCCGCCCGCTCAAAGCCGCTTGCAGTGGACGATGTTTATATGAAATTCTTTATGTTGGATCTGTCGCGAATAATCGCGTGTAGCCGCTCATATAGCCGAAGCGCGTAGCCGCTCGAATACGCTTCCAGTGGACGACCAGCCCTAATGGAGTCACTTCAGCCATGCACCACGTTATGCGTGGTTTGTAAATAAAACAAAACTTTATTAGAAAAATTTCAGGGAAAAACTTTCGTTCGCTACAATTTTGTGTCGCGTGCTGCGATGTCGGGGTCACCAATGTCTCGACCCCCGCCCCTTTAGTTTTTTTAGGGGTGGTGGTTGATTTCTTTGCCGCCTTGGCATTACCACCACCGAAACTGCAGGGGGCCTTGCAGGTGCGAGAAAGTAGCACAAGCTACCCCGCAGTTTGTTGGCCCCAGGTGGCCGATTGGCTGTCGAAGGACGCCCTGCCGATTGGCAGGTGTTCGGCTTCTCGGATTTCGTGGTCTGTACTGACCACAAACCACTGGTTCCTGCCTTTCACACAAAGACCGAACGATCCCCTAGACAAACCAGACATTTGGATCTAATCTCTCAGTTTACCACAGACATCAGGCATGTGTCTGATAAACAAAACGTTGTCGCTCGCAGACTACTTGTCACGCTCACTAACAGCCGACAACGTCGATTCGGTCAAATTCGACCTGCCTACAGGCTCTACAGACTACAGCCCAATTCGAGCCTTGGCTTTCATTAGTCTCTTCGGTTGGGGTTTCCTTTGTATCCTTGAGTAATCCATTCTTTGGACATGACCGGCCCAACGTAAACGTAGTAGCTTGTCGGGTGTCGAGAGTTTACACTCTTTATATAAATAGTACAATTCGAGACTGTAGCGTATTCTCCATGCATTGTCTTCATTAATTGGGCCGTATATCCTTCGGAGATCATTCCTCTTAAATATATTCATCTTGTCGGCGGATTTCTGGGAGTTACTTTTTCCTTCACACCCATACGTAGCTACTATACGTATGATGGTTTTGTAGACTCTTATTTTGGTTTTTCTGTGGATGTCTCTGGATTTCATTACTGGCGGTAGTGAGAAGTATGTTCTGTTCGCGGCGTTTATCCTTCGTTGTACGTCTATCGCTTCATTGTTGTCTTTGCTGACTTGGACCCCAGGCATTTAAATTCGTTTACCCGTTCGAAGTAATATTCATATTCCAATAATAAATCCTAAATTGGAGATAAAAACTCACAATTTGATGCATTCAAATCTTTACATGGCAGTTGCAGTAAATAAGTTCTGCATCAAATAGTGAACAAAATTAATGCAGGCAATTACACGACTGCATCAAATAATTAAATTTAATTTGATGCAGCCGTGTAAACTCACTCTCCCACTCTCTAAATGCGTATACTCTTATACTTACATTCACATTTAAAATTCGGCGTCCTTACAATTTGTTTTGAACATAAAGAAGAAGGAACCTTATACATATATATTGCTGAATACCTTATGTATCTTTCAAATTAAACAGCTGTGATCGGCTGAATTCACTTACTGTGGGCCAGATGACAAACGAGATTTTTCTTCGGCACTAAAAACGATTTTGTTTTTTTGTTTTTAGATGATTAAAATGTTTATAAGAATTCGTAGTTAGGAATTTTAATTTCGCTTAATGAAAACAAGAAAAAAAATACTACCCGAACAGTGATTTAGTGCCAATAGTGCCACCATGAATTTAAATGTACAGAAAAAGAAAGTAATTGGAGTCCTCCGGGATAATGAAAATACGAACAACAACACAATAGATCCATTACATACTAAAAGGCGTATGGATTGGACCAGAGAATGGCTGCTAAAAAGAAGTCAATTTGGGCTGCACGAAAAGCTTCTGCCAGAATTGACATTTAATGAAATTTATCACTTTAATAATTTTTTTAAAATGACCGAACAGCAGTTTAGGCATTTAGTTAAAAATTTAGGACCCCTAATTACGCAGCAAGAGCCTCAAAGGAAACGAAAATTTTTCAGTGCCGAAGAGAGATTAGCCATAACATTAAAATATTTAGCCACAGGTAAAGTCGATTTTTGGTTGAACTTGATCTATACTTATTTTATTTGCAGGTGAAGTTCATTCTTGCAAACACTACTGCTTTAAAGCAACACAAAACGTGATACTAACAATGATAACCGATATCTGCATGAAAATCTATGAAAATCTTAAGAACGATTATCTTCGTCTTCCTGCAACTGCAGATGATTGGAGATGTGTTGCCAAAGGATTCTATGACGAGTGCCAATTACCAAATTGTGTAGGAGCTATAGAGGGAAGGCATATCGTCTTTAAGCCAGCTAAGAGACCACATATGAGAAATTACGCCTACGATCAAAATACAATTGTCCTACTGGCTGTTGTTGATGCATACTCGAACTTCCTTTTTGCTGATGTGGGCGTGGAGAGTACTATTAAGGACCCAAATATATTCAATCGGTCTACGCTAAAGGAACACATAGAATCACAAGTTATAGACTTACCAAAAGATGATAAGTTACCTAACACAGACATTTCAATTCCCAGCTTCCTGGTTGGAAGGAGCAATTTCCCATTAAAGCAGTATTTGATGAAACCTTTCCACACAAGCCAACCAAGCAACGATCAGCTATACTTCAATTTTAAAATGCAAGATGTAAGCCAAAAGTCTGACCATTGCTTCGAAATGCTACTAAATATGTTTCCTATATTTCTACATCCATTTAAAATGAATGTTGAAAACGCTAAAAAAGTGACGTTGGGTTGTATTGCTTTATATAATTTTTTAAGAAAATCGCAGAACATTAAAATAGACGAAGAGAACGTTCTTGAAAGTGGTTCCTTGGTTAAGTTTGAGAACCAAGAAAGTGACGATGAGTCTGCTTATCCCCAAAGAAATTTTCTTATGGAATATATCAATGATAATAGATTTATAGAATAATTTGCTTAGTGTATTTAATTATGAATTACGAATTATTGATTGATATTCAAACATGGATAATGCTGAATATTTAACATTAGTTTCTTTTTGTTATAAATTTTGTAACTGACTGAATTAAAGGTAGCATGTAAAAGATGTCACTTAATTAAAAAACAAAATACAAGATTCGCTTGCATTTTCAAGCTTGTTATACTTATTTGCCACTTTTATTTCGATGAGGGTTTCTTAATCAAGGTTGCATGGGAATGTATTATGCTTCGCTGTCAGCTTCGTGGTTTTTCCTATATTTTTTGTCGGAATTTATTAACTGTTGTAGAATTGGCTCATTGTCGTCTGGAGAAAGTACCTCACTTGCTTTAATGGATCTCCATCCGGATTCGGTCTTGGCCTCTTGCAACTGCGCTTTCCACTGGTACCGATTCTGAAGCGATTTCATACAGTTTGCCACCCCTAAGTTCTGGGCTATGGAATGTGTTGGCGTAATACTCACCAAAGAAGCCAGGTAAAGCCCTCATTGGCTGGTCACCAGTTTATGAGAGGATTATTACCGTGCGCCTGCGTACCAGACTAAGAAGTATTACGCTGGTCCAATGCTACGCTCCAATTGAAGACGCAGACGACGAAATCAAGGAAGAATTCTATATGCGAAGACTGAATGAGGTTTTTCGCTCTATTCCAAGGGGATATATCATTGTTTTGATGGGTGACCTAAACGCACAGATTGGCCCCAACAAAACCGCCCTTGAACACACAATAGGAAATCGAAGCATAGGCCAAGTCACTAACAGCAACGGTTAGCAATTCGTTGACTTCTGTAGTTCCCCCCAACTCATGGTACCTACTTTTTGTCACAAGAAGATACAAGAATCTTGCGAATCATAGTGGAGCAGTCTACTGAATTTTGGTCCCTCCTTTACCTTGCTTTCGTAGACTCTGAGAAAGCATTCTACTCGGTTAATAGGAGCTTCATATGGCAGGCACTATGGCAACGTGGACTGCCTGATAAAATAATAGAAGTGATAAAAGCCCTATACAACAATTCCAAATGCAGAGTTCTCCATAATGGAAAATTATCCGACAGCTTTGAGGTGCGTTCAGGAGTAGGACAATGATGCCTAATTTCGCATTTACATATCTTTCTTATATAAACGACATCTTTGTCGGCGCTATAGATAGTAGAAAGGGCGGCCAAAGAAATGCGGATAAATGCAAACACCATAGAAGGGTCAGCGCTGAATAGCCGTGACGAGGAACTGGTAGATAAATTCTGCTGCCTCTGTAGTATTATTACCGAAAATGGCGGGGCAGAAGAAGACGGCAGTTCCTGAATAAATAAAGCACGAAACGCATGTGCACGCCTGTTCCGCATATGGAGATCAACCCAGTTCTCAACTAACACCAAATTTCGGCTGTCGGAACGTTGGCTTCTTTTGTATGGTTGCGAAACATGGAAAGTCGCCCAATTCATCACAGGGCGCCTACAAGTTTTCATCCGTTGCCAAGATAGAATCCTAATGAAGAGCTATGGCGCCGTGTCGGTCACGAAAGGATAGACGACCAAAGCATGTGAAGGAAATGGAATTGGATTGGCCATACCTTGGACGCGAAAACGAGAATCTAGCCAAACAGGCCTTTGACTGGAATCCGCAAGGATGCCGTCGAGTCGGAAGACCTAGAACAGCCTGATTCAGAACCATATTAGCATAGGCCGCAACAACTGGAAGATCCTGGTCGGAGCTGAGAGCTGTCGCACGAAACAGAGTCCGCTGGAGGATAACTGTTTCCACCCTATGTCCCACGGAGGGATTAAAGGGAATAAGAAGAATTTCTGGGCGTTAGGGTTCCCTCGCTTTAGCACCCCAAAGGCCTTATCGCAGAGTACTTTCCGAGCAGGTTTCTTTCCGTTCATACGAGCTAGATGTCCTCCCCAACGAAGCCTAAGTACCCAAGTCTCGGATGCACATGCGAGTACAGGGAAGGTCTTCGTCTTGTACATATCAGTTTGGATGTTACTGTTAAATGTTTTCATTTGAAGAATCTATAGAAGGCGTTGCAGCCATGTGTGTATTTCTGCTGCGTTCCCCAGAGTAAGAGTTTCAATCGACCTTTTCATAGAAAATTTTTTGAAACACTTGAATTTTTGTGTGAAGAGGTCAATTGAAACAACTTACGTGCTACCACCCCTGGTTCCACGCTATTGTTGGCTGCTATTATTGACCCAAGATAGATAAATCATTTTACTACTTCAAACACGCATGCCTTTATCTTGATTGTGGGACCAGTATTGGGTGTTTTTGCATACGGCGCCACCATGTATTTTTTTTTTGCTTTCGATAATGTGTAGTCCCAACTATCGTGCCACCACAAAATTTGCGGTAAAAAAGGTAGTGAGCTGTCTGTTGCTGGGCGCAGGAAAATGTTCGGTGCTCACTGGTCAATTCCTCTCCGCAGCTACAGCGTTGGGTGTAGTACGGAATTCTTGTTGCATAATGCTGAATTTGGCAAGCGTCGCGTAATTATCGTTCCGATTCTGGCGATGTCCTTACGAAGCAACCCGAAGAGGTCGGCCGACCTCTGATTGATATAGCAAGGCCAAGTCTTGCTAGCCTTAACGCATCGTTTTCCTCGATGTTCCCTGTATCCCGTGGAAGGAAAAGGAGTCCTAGCATCGCCTGCTTGGACGGTACACGGGCTGAGCCGAATGCCTCGATGGCCGATTGGGTATGTGATAATAACTTTGCCTCTCGGCCTTGGACATGACTGTTTTTCTCGGAAGGCTTCAAAGATTTACAGAAATTCCTCCTTGAAAAAACTGTCGCAGTTAGGCAGGCGGTTGCATTTTTTGAGATTACGTGAGAGGGGGGGGGGGGAGTTCTGGTAAGGATTTGGATATTAAGGTACTTGCCGAATTTTTTTAACGGTTTGGCATATTATCTAGCTCCTATGATGGGTTTAGGGGCCCCCAGAACAGATACACAATTTGCATTTAAAGGGTAGTAGAAGGTACGTTTAGAGTTGTAAATTACAGCACGGGCCCATAGTTCATAGCATAGTAAGAGAAGTCTGGCTGGTGAAGAGCCTTAAGTTTGAATTCATGGTTTTAGTCCTCGTGGGTTTTCGGAAACTGTGCAGTGTGTTCGAAAAGGAGTCGAAGAAGGCTGTACCAGCGAGCCGAGCCATGATGTTAAAAGAACGTTGATTTCAATAAAACATTTCCTGTGGTAATAGAGATAGACTGGCACTGGCGGTGGCTTAAAAAGTTTACGGAGGCGTAAATGTTCTAACTCTCGGCACGTTTTCGACACGCCAAATTGAGAATGAGTTTAACGTACTTGTTAATTTAGAGTCCTCGTACACTACAAACTTTCTATCGGGTGATAGTCGTGTACTTAATCAGTACAAAGATGTATGCAAGGGAGCATAGTACAAAGATTCGGTATTGGCCGGCACACTGACACATTGACTGTTTAGAGGATAATTTTGTTTTTTGACGATGTTGTCTTTTTTGCGGTGGCATTTTTGGTATATAAAATTTAAAAATTCAAATTTTAAATAACTGTGCATAATAGTGCAACTCTTAACGAAGAAATGGGGCTTCGAAAAAATGCTCTACGATATCGGGGAGCTGTACACCAACGTTTTTACGAAAACGCCTAGCTAAGTAAAAAATAAATAAAAAAAAACGCGAATTTTAACGATTTTTTACGTTTTTCTCCACATCGAAAGATAATTTTAATACCTACAACTTTCTGATATAACCTTTTGAGATTCGAGCAAAAAACCTTTTTTGGCTTTTGCGAATGTTTTAGGTTAGGTTCGCCAATGAAATTTCGGAAAAAACACACTGGCTCTCTTCAAATTAATTGTTCTACACGCTCCATCATGAAATCGGGTGCTCGTATCTTCGTTTTCGAATATTACAGAAATTTTATCAACGTACTGCAATCAAAGTAGAGATGGGCGATACCAATAAAAAATATCGATTACATGGTATCGATACTTCATAGTAGAACGGTTCCAATACCAAATATTTTCGACATAAAAAGTATCGATACCAAAGTATCGATACTAATATAATAATTATTTCGTAATTTAAATTTTGTTGTTTTACATTAAATCTTTAATTCTCATTTTATTGTATTATAAATTACACTTATAATAAATTGCATGTATAATACACATTATATAATAAATTGCATTTCTGCCCAAATAAAATCTTTTACAGAAATTCAGATTCCACTTAAAATCCCCAATCTTCTTCAGGAAGACTCGATAAAAAGAGTAGTCGAGATAAATGGTCAGGGGGCCTTATTACCGAATACGGTTCGATTCGGATTAATCGTAAATCGCAATTATGGTACCACTGAATACGATTTAACTTCAAATCGTAACAAATTTATCGTAAATGTCTACGATTGAGATTTGGTGCTCGTAAATAAAAAAGAGGGTAGTTGTATTAAAAAACGTGATTATTACAAACAAATAAAAATAAAATATTTAAGTAAACAAAAGTAACTACCCAGTGAACACATGACTTTTATATGACGTCATATTGTTACTTATTGGGGCTTTTCTGTCCATATCCATAAAATTATCATTTTATGTTATGAAAAATTAAATGAGATCAAAGGAACCGGAAAAATTTCTAGAAGAGCGATTTTTTTACTGTCATCTTCATAAATACCTAGGTATTTTATGAAAAAAAATCGCTTTTTTAGAATTTTTTTCCCATTGCTTTGATCTCATTTAATTTTTCATAACATACATACCGAGGTTACATGACAAACTCAACACGAACTGAGTTCAGTTTTCGGTTCGGTTTGTGGCATCTAACAAGCAACCGACCGAAAAAATTGTACCGAACGTATTCTGAGTGGGTTCACAAGTTTTGGCTTGGTTGAGTACAGTTTTCGGTCGGACTGTCATGTAACTAGTGTCTGAAAAATTGCACCCAGCATTGACGTTATGTGCATTGTTTTGTTAACATCTGGTGTTTGTTTGTTAAAATTTAGTTTATAATTTAGTTTTGTTAGTTTGGTGTTATAGTTTAAAGACATTTAAAAATTTAAAATGGCAAAACGTAATCTCTGGACTGATGAGGAAGTGAAGTGTTTTTTGGACATAATGAAGGAAAAGAAAAGTCTTGAAATTATTAGATGGCAAGAAATATACAAATAAAAACATTTATAAAATGATTGAAAGTGAAATGCGAGAATATGGTCATGTAAACAAAAATACGGACCAAATAATATTGAAGTGGAGAAAGTTAAAATCTCAATACCTAGAGGCGAAAAATAAAAATAAAATAAGTGGTAGTGACAGGGCTCATTGTCCTTTTGAGGATGAACTTAGCGAAATTTTGGAGGCACGACCAGTAGCAAGTTTTGAAGGCGTGGATTCAAGTGCCAGCGGCTGCAGTGGTAGTATAACATCCCATTTATTAACTTTAAATTAAAACATGTTTTTTATAGGTTCTGTGCTGACGATTGCCCTCGAAGAATCAAGTGTCCCTATAGATCTTATATCATCTGAAAGTTCGTGCGAACAGTTATCACACAACGAAGGTACATTTTCAGCATTACTATTAATAAATTCATTAATATAAAGATATTGTTCAGACACCGGGACATGTAATAAACGTAGAAAAAGAAGACCATATGAAAAAGCAATGAGTCGGTGTACAACAGATTTTTTAAAAGGACAAGAACAATTGCAGAATGCTTTTTTTGATAAGCAAAAGGAGCTAGTAAAATATGAGCACCAGCTACAACAACAACACGACAAAGAAGTTTTAAACCAACTAACGGAGGAGACCAAGAAGATGCTGGAGGACTCAAGAAATTTCTTCTTGTCCTACAATAATAATAATAATAGCAACGAGGTTATTATTTTTGATCCCAGTAATAGCGATTAAAATAGTGCCTAAAAACCTCGTTCCCTATTTTGTGATATTAGCAATAACTGTCGAAGAATCGACTTTTTTATTTTATTTTGAAGAAAGAAGTTAGTTTTTATTTAATTTATTATTTCGAAGGACTTAGTTTTTATTTAATTTATTATTTCGAACAAAGGACTTACTTTTTATTTTATTTATTATTTCGAAGAAAGGACTTAGTTTTTATTTTATTTATTATTTTGAAGAAAGAAGTTAGTTTTTATTTTATGTATTGTTTTGAAGAAAAAACGTTATAATTTTTTTGTAATTTTTATTAATTTAATACGAAAAGTATTATTAAAAAATAATATGGAAAATATTTTTGTTTTTATTTTTAAATATTATTTTGTTCTAATAGAGGAAAATTTGTCCTTAAGTAATGGCATAATATATCACGAACTTGTCCGTCAGAATTACGTCCACTGGTTTCCCTTTGTGCAGGTTGCGGAAAGTTTTCTTCAATTTCATTTACTTCATTAATCCATGAAATTTGAAATGGATCCTTTTCAGATTCTACTATGTTATGTAAAACACAACAAGCTGCAACTACGTAAGGTACTAAAGAATAATGCATATCAATTTTTTTTGATAATATTCTCCACCGTCCTTTTAATCTCCCGAATGCGTTCTCTACCACAATTCTGGCCTTGTTTGCATGAACATTAAAGGATTGTTGCTCTTTGCTACAGCCACGTGGATAATTTTTCAAAAGCCACTTTTCTAGTGGATAGGCAGGATCACCGACAATGCAGTAAGGAACATTATTACCATCAATTTCAACAGTATCCTAAAATATTTCATAAAACATACGTTATTTCCAAAAATAGCGTATATTTCGAAACTTTATTACCTTTGGCATGATTTCACTTATGTTCATGTAAAATGCTGAATCTTTTAAAATAGTTGCATCATGTCTGCTGCCTGGATGCTTGCATACAATATCACGAAACCTGTTAAGTACATATAAGAGTTTTTGTTTAGATGACTAATATAATAATAATTATAAGTACCTGTAATTGCAATCTACAATTCCTTGCAGTACAACGGATGTCCAGCCTTTTCTGTTGATGAAATCGCTGTAGCCTTCTGTTGGTGCGGTTATAGGAATGTGACACCCGTCGATTGCCCCTATAATGTTAGGTATGTTGCTTCTTCCCTTAAAATGTATACTTAATTCTCTACATTCCTCTGCCGTTGGGAATGTAATCCATTTCTTTAAAAGAACTTGATTAACTGCATTTAGAAACCTTAATAAGCATTTCCTCGTAGTACATCGATGAATGCCGAACTGATTGGCAACTACTCTATCTTCTGCACAAGATGCTAGCTTATATAATGCTATAGCAACTATTTTAGCTACTGGTATGGGTTCTCTCACAGCATTTTCTGAAGGCTTCAATGCAGCTTCTAGCTCATTGCAAATTTTCAAATACGTTTGCCTAGACATACGGAAATTTTGTATGAAATCACTTTCTTCAAAACAATTTTGAACTATACGTGTCCACCAATCACTACTCCTTTCTTTTTTCCAAATTGTTCTTACTCTCGGAATAGGTAAACTTTCAAAATAATTGTTTATTAATATATGTTTTTGTTTCATAAATTCCTCATACATTCTTCTTCTAAGGCCCTCCGCACACGAGTCGACTGATTAGCAATCCCAGTTTGCAACTGGTTTTACAATAATGACGTTTGCAACCAGTTTGCAACCAAAACGAGACTCTTGTCCACACACGAGCGCAACCGATTTTTGATCAATCGGTGTTCATATGTAACTTACACCACATCTTTCCTAGAATATCCGGCAAGTTTATAATTATATAAAACTTCATGCTTTTCGACTTCAAACACAAATTCAATATTAAGTTTTTGCTCGCACATTTTATTTCCGAACTCTTTATAAACACTTTATAAACTTTATGAACTTTGAATCTAACCTATAAAATTTGACAGCTACAAGTGCAACCACGCAACTGAAATCGCTTTCGACCGGCAAGTCCAGTCGCCCAAGACCAGTTGCAAACTAGTTTCAAATCAGTCTTGTTTCTGTCGACCCGTGTGTGGATTCCCATTTGCGTACACAGGCAAGGTCACTAAACAGTTGCGTATGCAACTGGGATTGCTAATCAGTCGACCCGTGTGCGGAGGGCCTAAGTCTTAATTTTCTTTTATTGAAATTTGAATGAGATAGCTTCAACAAGGTGAAAAATTTTTTTTGTTGGATTAATCTAATTTCATTCATTTCATATAAAAAATTATCCATTTTTACGAAAAAATACACTTATACATATATTTATTTTCATCCGAACTGACATTTAACTAAACCGAAATGACAACTAAAAATCCATGTTCAGTATGTCATATAACAATCGACTTAAAATGCAAACTCAGATCGAGTTAAGTTCGGTTTGCGTTCGGTTTGTCATATAACTCCGGTAACAATTGTCAAATTAGGAGTGAAATGGGCTTTCATAGGAATATTTTCGGAAAAATATATGGCATCACTCATATTGGTTACTATCGTAATCAATCATGTCAAATTCAAATCGAATCGTAAATTCAAATCGTCAATATTTTTGATCGAATCGTATTCGGTAATAAGGCCCCTGTTTTACTCCTTCCCAATAAGTTAAGGGATTTTCCCTTCGAGTCATAACTTTCTGATTCAGAAAATTTCGCAGTTCCACTGGAATGTCGGACATCATGTCCTCTTGATGCTCAGATGAAGTGGGGTTGTTTTTAATCGCTGCCTGATCATGATATGCCCAGATATCATTGCCTGTAGAATTTTCATTGGGAGCTTCGTTTTCTTTGTGGTGTTCTTGGTCATCGTCATCGCTTGTAATATTTTTACATGTAATATTTTTAAATGTGAATTTTTTGCGAACAAAAAGTATTGTACGTTCGATACCAGCAAAAAAGTATCGAGTATCCGTATACCGATCGGCCGAGGTATCGAATACAGTATTCGATACCTCATTCGCGATTTATTCGATACCCAAAGTATCGAGTAAGTATCGCCCATCTCTAAATCAAAGGTTTAGAATCCCGAAAACTTTCCTGTACGATCGGTCTTGGAGTCAGTGCTCCCGCTGGCCGTTGTCGGTGTACAAACAACGCCCTCAAAAAGTGCCATCAAAATTTTATTTTTTTCTCGAAATTGTTTTTCACGTTCATTTAGCTGGCGCTGACTATCGCTAACCATACTCCCGAGCATGGTTAAAATTTAACTACACCACGGGAGTTTTTGAACGCCAAAAAGCTATGCTCGTGGTTATGTTGTAGTTAACCACGGAGTTTTTGAACGGCAAAAGTTTATCATAGTTAACCATAGTAAGGTTTTTGAACGCGTTCCGGGTCGTTTGTAGGGTTTACGTTATTTTTAGGGCCCTTCTGCGTTCTATTTTTTGCCAGGTTGTGTCCGAGATCCAGTGTTGCTAGTTTCTTTGGACATATTCGATGCTTGTTTCCGCTGCTGTTATAATAGCGCCCTTTATAGTACTTGTTAGAAAATAAAGAGGAATTGCTTTTAGCAAATTTATTTTTTAAATTTCAAATTAAAGGCCCAATTATAATGAACGGATATGAGCGGATTGGAATGTCAAAAAAACGCATTTGATCGGATGGGAAATTGGCTGGTTATAATCACGCATCTGCTCGGATTCAAACGTCAAAATCTATTGTAAACAAGAGTGCAAAAAAATTCTTCATTTTGTGGTTTTTATAGCCACTTTTCGCTTTTTATAAATATATTTGCTTAATTTTTAACCTTGTTGACGAGTTGGTCGCCGGTAAACATTTTTACATTTCAACTTTTAACCTTATGTTTATCAAATTTTTGACAGTTCAGTGCGGCAATTTATAATCTTTTAAAAACGAATGCGCTTAAATCCGACGGAATCCGCTTAAATACGTTCATTATAATCGGTCAGGTCTAAAATGTATGCTGGGAAAACCAATTTGACAGTTCAATCCGTTTTGTTGCGCTCAAATCCGTTCATTATAATTGGGCCTTAACAGCCTGAGAGTCAGGAATGAACTAAAAACAAAAATCGAATAGCTGACATAAAAAAAATTATTAAATCCTACGCCAACTAATTACAACTCATAAAATTAATTATTACAGTGTCTTAGCAAGGATGCAAGGATCAGGGTTGCCTGCATATTCTAACACTTCCTCTCAACCATGATTAACTTGCATTTTTGCTTTACAACATTTGAATATTTAAACCTTCGACACATTTTAAATGTTTGGCTTTTGATAGATTTTTAGTGAATATATCAGCTACCATTTCATTAGTTGATATATACTTTACATCAATTAAATTGTTCCTAATCTGCTCTCTACAAAAATGAAACTTTGTATCAATATGTTTGGTTCTGCCATGATGCGTGTCATTCTTCATCATATGTTGGAAACTAATGTTGTCACCATAGATAATTGTTGGCGCCATCACATAGCTATCGAAACCAAGCTCCTTAATCAGATTCCTCAAGTATATTGCTTCTGTATAGTTGTTTTCAAACCTCGTGACATCCCGCGCATATTCCCCAGCTAAGCTCTTAAAAATGTTTAAAAGTTCAGACAAAAGTTTCAGTTAACTCTTCCTATCAAATTACTTGTTGCCATGTAATCAGTCGCGACTGCGTATTGCTACCGGGAGGTGTATCTTTCTGGGACTTCAATGATTATTTAAAAAATTTACAAATTATGACTGAAAAACACCCGTTTTTATATATTTTTTTATTTTAAGGTTTTTATATTTTACACATCTTCTTCTTCTTTGATCCGTTAGCTGGCGGTCCGAGCGGGACGTCCCCGCAACGGATACGCTGCTGTCGGTGCCGCTGGGTCCCGAACTCTATTCACGATTCGCTTCCATTCTTCTCGGTTTTTGGCGGTGTCTCGAGCCTCGGTAACTGATAAGCGTTGATTCTTTAAGTCACCCTCGATATTCTTCAACCAGGTTTTCTTCGGTGCCGATCGCTGTATTCCCCAGTCTGCAGGACGGTCTCGCCAGAGAAGTTTACGTGGCAAGCGGTTATCATCCATTCGGCAAACATGTCCAAACCACCGTAGTCGACGTTTTTGCATTTCTTCTTCGATCAGTGTTTGCTGATCGCATCTTTGTCTGACAACCTCGTTTCGAAGGCGATCACGGAGTGAGACACGGAGGATCTGCCTCAAACATCGCATCGCATACACATATGCCACAGAAATCATTTGTAGTAATTTCTACTAAAAAATACGATATTTGTGTTTTTATCACTTTGATTACTAGATTTTTGACATTTTCCGCCAGTCGCAAGCGCGCTTCTGCCTGGGGAGGTTGTGTTGCTTGCGGCTGCGGAGAACTCTCAATTTATGAATGAAAATGCTCATATCTTTAAAAGAAATTTTCCCAGCAATTCTTTTAATTTATTTTAAATTTAGCGATGAGAAATATTTAGCATAAATTATAGTAAAATTATGCTTATTACGATGGATAAACTGCCTTTGTTGAGCAGGAGTTTTACATGTATTTGAAAGCTCTGCTCAATACATATAAAGATTACTTAACTTTATTCATCCGGCATGCGCACATCCCTTCCCAAATTATTTTGTTGAGTTTTTTCTGCGTTTGTTGCCTTTTTAAGTTAAAAGAGGGGAAATGATAGAACAAAATTTATGAAATTGGGCAACGAGGTGCGCAGAACCCTTCAAATTATTTGTGTCACGGAGTTTGAAAACTTCTATACATGCCTGCGATAGCGCCACATATTCAGCTTCCGTGCTGCTCAAAGCAATAGATGTCTGCTTCTTCGAGACCCAGGTGATAGGATTTTGGCCTAAAAAAAATATGTACCCTGTATATGACTTACGATCTGTGCCATCATTTGCCCAATCAGCATCCACGTAACCAACTAAGCTCCCTTTATTCTTATAATAGGATAACCCCGCCTTGCTTGTCTTATTAAGACAGCGTAACACTTGCTTCGCCGCATTGAAATGTTCTTCATGCGGATGATTATTAAATTGTGACAATTTATTTATAGTATGAGCTACGTCTGGACGAGTTAAAACAGCCAAATACATCAATGATCCAATGAGAGACTGATACTCCTTCTGATCAATTTGATTCTTGCAATTGGACTGTTCACATTTTACAAACTTTATTCCAGGATCTAACGGTGTGCTCGCCTGTCTGCACTCTGTCATATTGGCCTCGATTCCCGAAAACGACGGATCGGGAACTCCCGCGGTGATTGAGACTCCCTTCACGTGAATCTCACGGTTGCTAGCGATGCTTCAATACGCCGGGAGTAGTGCCATATTAAACTGCGGAATTAAAACTCCGAAAATAAATCAGCTGGTTTTTTGACAAATGGGAAATGTCAAAGTAGACATTTAAAATTTGATTTGTGGGAAATAATTTTGAATTTGCGTGAAAGTTTTATTAAATTTAACTAATTCGTGCCCATTAGTTAATACGTTCGGTCAATATGATGTTTCGGTCGTTATTATGTGTTTCCCTAGTGTATTTTATAATAGTGCAACTGTTCTGAAAGTGATTTAATTGGGATACATCCAGAAACGAATTTTATTTATTTTCAATGAATTTGTTTTAAATATATATTTACAAAAGGAAAAAACAAAAGAGATGTGTTGTGAAAGATACTAAGAATGTACTGTTTTTTAAACGCTTATTTAATTTTTTTAGTTATAATTCTTTCTTTACTTTTTTAAATGAATTTATTTTTATCTGAAAAATATGCAATAAAAATAATTTGTTATTTTTAAAAAAGAGGCTCTATTTATTTTTTTTTTTTTGTAATAAATTATTTTATTTAAATGAATGTGTTTAGCAAACAATCATTTAAAAAATTTTCTAAGTTAAAATACAAAACAAAAAACATCAACTTCCATGCTCAAATCACTCTACAAGTGTAATCCGCTACAATTTTCCCGCGGATGTCAAACGTCAAATTCTCTCACGCAAATCTGCAATCGCGTATTGCATAATCGCGTGAGTCTTCACTCCGAATTTTTTCGGTAATCAAATCAGCAACCGCGGAATAGGGAATCGCAAAGTGTCAAATCCGCACTCACTTCCGATTCGCCCGGATTCGGGAATCGAGGCCATTATATTTTGCGAGAATTTCAGAGATGTACTTTTCTTGATGTATTCGAATCGGTCCTCTGGTTCCTTCTCTTTCTATTTGTATTCCAAGATAGTATCTGAGTTCACCTTTGTCCACCACATTCAATCTTTTGGATATTTTAGACTTGAACATTTTTAATTCGTCCATATTGGAACTGACTAATATCAGATCATCAACATAGATTGCAACGATGAGAATTTCTGATTTTTCCTTTTTAATGTAAAGACAGTTATCGTTTGCACATCTATTGAGACCAATATCACACCGAATTTTGTCCAGCTCCTGATTCCAAAGCCTGCCAGCTTGCTTTAATCCGTATATGGACTTCTTTAATCTACATACCATTTGCGGTTTCTCAGGATTTACATAGCCCTCTGGTTGGTTCATGTAAATTTCGTCTTCAAGTTCACTATGTAGGTATGCAGTTTCAACATCTAAGTGATGCACTAGGAATTCACATTCAACAGCCAATGCTAACAATAGTCGAATTGATGAATGCCTTACAACGGGTGCGAATGTTTCCGAATAGTTGACCATATACTTTTGGAAACATCCTTGTGCTACCAACCTGGCCTTATATCGTTCGATTGAGCCATCCGGATTCGTTTTAATGTTAAAAACCCACCTGCAACCTATAGCTGGTATATTTTTTGGTTTGTCAACAAGCTCCCAAGTTCCATTATTTATCAAGGACGCATACTCCTTGTCTGTGGCTTCCTTCCATTCGTGTGAGTCATTACACATCATCGCCTTGGCAAATGACGTTGGAATATTTCTTATCTGTGTCTCTTGAGCGAGGTTAGCAGTATTGTATACTTTCCGTGGTCTTCCAGGCTTCCCAGTTCTAATAATTCTGGGTCGGCCACCTGTACGTTTTGGTGAATGATTCACCACATTTTCAGCTTCATTTTTAACTTCTGTCTCATCCTGCTCGGAATCTGTTCTCCATTGATCTCCTTCATTTGTGTCTATACTGTTGCTTGTTTTAACTTCGTTCGAGCTTTCAGCAATGTCCTCATTCATTTGCTGATCATAAGAATGTTGTTCCTTTGGAGGGAAATCAAAATTAAACGTACGGTTATCTAACTGACTATTGTTTGGCTTTCCTTCAAAAAATCGTACATCTCTGCTTATTGTAATAGATCTTTTAGCTGTGTCATAAAGGCGATATGCTTTACTTTCGTTTGAATAGCCGACCATGACTAATTCCCGTCCCTTTTCAGAAAATTTCGATTGTCTTGTTCCTTTTTGAAGAGCAATACCTTTGCATCCAAATGGTCTCAAGTGTCTAACGACTGGCTTCCTCTTAAACCATATTTCATATGGTGTTACATTATGTAACGGTTTAGATGGCGAACGATTTCTAATGTATGCCGCTGTTGCTACAGCCTCGGCCCACAAATTCTCTGGCAATCGGGATTGAACCAACATACATCGTGACATCTCCACAAGTGTTCTATTAGCCCTTTCAGCTACACCATTTTGTTGCGGGGTGTAGGGAATAGTCAACTGTCGTTTGATGCCATTAATTTTTAATAAATTAGAAAATTTTTCGCTCAGGTATTCAGTCCCATTATCGGTTCGAAGCATCTTGATCTTTTTACCTGTTTCTGTTTCAACATAGCGTTTAAAATTGGAAAAGGCTTCAAAAACATCAGATTTTCTCTTCAACAAATACAACCAGATATATCTTGACTTATCGTCTATGAATGTAGCGAAATACCTGGCTCCACCTTGCGATATTGTTCGCATAGGACCACATATATCAGAGTGGATCAGATCCAAGACATGCTCACTAGCAATAGAATAATTAGTATGAAAAGGTTTGGCAGTTATCTTACCTAGAGCACAAGTCTCACAATTAAAGCTTTTGTTCGGTTGAATGTTGTCTAGTCCGACAACCATATTCAGTTCACTCAGCTTAGCTAAACTCTCAACTATCAGGTGCCCATATCGTGAATGCCATATTTCCAAATTTTTTAGTGGTTGCTGCATTACTGTTAAAGCAGAATTTACATTGGATGTTGACCATACATAAAGATTGTTTTTCTTTGCAATTTTCAAAACAATTTGTCCACGATAATTTTGTATTACTGCAAATTGTTTGAAAAATACAACTTTAAAACCTTTTTTCACTATGCAGTTGACTGACAGAAAATTTGTTTTTAACATAGGTGCATAAAATACATCTTTCAAAATAATATCAGCATTATCCGTTTTCACATTAATCGTTCCGACACCAACAGCGAACGCGGTTTCACCTGAAGCCAGCCAAATCTTTTGTTTCTTTATAGATTTGATAAAATTAAATTTAGATTTATCACGACAATAATGGCTAGTCGCACCGCTATGGCCCATTTTACACGATGAAACACAAAACATAAAGTTTCCAGCAAGCTTAGGCTAGGGGTGAGAGAGGGCTTGAGGGGACGTGAAATTTTGCCAACAAACTTTTAGAAGCAACTTTGCGGAAACAGTTTGACAGCTTCAGGTTTGTTGTTGTTTTTTCTCTGATTTCTTTGTAAAAAAGAGAAATGAGAAGTTTACTCATGTAGACACCGATGAAGTTTTTGAGGAAACTCCAAAAGGGAATTAGCGTTTGCAGGCAACTTTGTTTCGTTTCGTGTTTCATCGTGTAAAATGAGCCTATCCAAACACCATTCGTCTTCCTCGAGAAAGTCGTCATCTTTTTGTATACAGAAGGTTGCAAGTGCATTGATTGGTCCATTATTCTTACTTTTTCTACATTCATTAGCGTAGTGTCCTCTTATACCACAGTTGAAACATTTTCCTTTCTCACGCTTAGAATCTTGTCTACCGTGATCATATTTTCTTTGAGTCTTTTTGATATTATTAGGTTTATTTTTTCCTTTTTGTGTAATATATACATGCTCACTAAAACGGTCATCTGACTCTCTGACTCCTCTTCTCTGTTCCTCGTCAAGCAATTTCGTTTTTAATAATTCGAGATTAGGCATCTCATCCCTTGACTCAAGTGCTACAACTAGGTTTTCATATTCCTCTGGCAAACTGCACAATAAGATTATGCTTAGTATTTCATCAGGAATGTCACTCTGAATTTCTTTAAGTTGCGCAATAGTTTCATAGAATTCCTTGATGTGATCTCCCACACGTTGTCCACTTCCCATTTTCAGGTTTAATAACTTTTTAAATAAAGTAACTTTTCGTGCAGGACCTTGAGGCTTGTATAGGCTATCCAATTTATCCCAAGCTTGCTTCGATGTCATGCAATCTCTCACATGGACCAACTCCGAAGCTTGGAGACCGAGTATGATAGTAGCAAGCGCCTTTTGATCAGCAGATTTCCACGTTAACACCATTTCTTCATTAGCGTCGCTCTTTATTTTATTGGTGCCACATACATAGCCCCAGTAATCATTTTGAATCAAAACACTTTTCATGAGAATTACCCAGGTAGGGTAATTATCACCGGAAAGTTTTTCAATATTAAATAATGAATTAGCCATTGCGACAAACGCAGCTGATTTCAGGGACTCACGCAATATCTTCGTCCTTGAATATTCGCAGTTCTTAACTATGAACTGGGCCCATAACCAATGTTAGAAAATAAAGAGGAATTGCTTTTAGCAAATTTATTTTTTAAATTTCAAATTAACAGCCTGAGAGTCAGGAATGAACTAAAAACAAAAATCGAATAGCTGACATAAAAAAAAATATTAAATCCTACGCCAACTAATTACAACTCATAAAATTAATTATTACAGTGTCTTAGCAAGGATGCAAGGATCAGGGTTGCCTGCATATTCTAACAGTACTCCATAGCTCTTCAATGTTATTTGCGTCAGTAATTCTTTGCTGGCTTAAGGTTTCTTGTAGTTTCCCAGCAAACCCTCACCTTTTAATGCCGTCCCGCAAAAGACCTACGTTAAATCGTCTACGATATATGGCAACGCATTGGACATTTCTGATTGCGGCAATTTTAAGGCGAATATGTAGTTGCCACTAACAAGTGGAAGAGTATTAGGAAATTAAAAATAAATTTTCACTTTACACATTTAACAAAAAGTGTTTATTTTATGTTTCAAATAAAAAACACATTCAGGATACAATAGAAATATCTAAATATAGCAACAAAATTTCTATATATATATTTTAGTAAAACTATCATATATATAATAGTATATAATATAAACTCAATACTAATAGCATAATAACAAAAATCTATTTAGTATGAATTTTTTTTTAATTAAATAAAATACTTATTTTCAAAATGCAATTAAATTGCTCACCAAAAGAATTAATAAACATTTGCTAGAACATAAGTTTTACTTATAAATAATATTATCTCTCTCTCTCTCTCTAAATTTTTTATTTATGTAATATAAAAACGAAAAAACAATAACTGATATATTGCATTTTCTAATATAAATAAATACTTTCAATCAACTCACAATTTAGGTACAGAATTTTGCTAACAATGAACGAATTCTAACTATCAATTAATTTATTCTTTTGTTTCTCTTAAATTTTCTTCTAAAATACTTTGGATTAATTTAAAGGTGGGGTTTTATAATTCATACATAACTCTAAACCAATTTTAACTAATGAAGCGAGTTTGGGCGGAGTATAATTACTTCTTGTAAGTCTCAGTACAGTAAAAAATTCAAGTTACTATTATTCGAAAATGTGAAAATTAAAACAGAAAAATGTTGTAAATTGTTGTTAATATTTTTTGTACACAAATTATAAAAAAGTTTCTGATTCAATTTATATTTTTGATAGGGTTTAACTCTACCTTCTTAAAACCTATATATAAACAACTCTGCCAAACTCGTTTCAATAGATCAAAACTGGATCGATTTTAATAATAAAAAAAACAACTCAAAAAGAGTATGAATGGCAATAACTAATTAAACGATTAGTTTTTTTATATAAACTTAAAAATTAATTAGGCTTTGTAAAATGGCTTCATTACGATTAATAGTAACAATACTAAAAATTTGTTTACTAAGGTTTTTTCTTGGTTTCTTTTTGTGCATAAAACGGACTCATATAACATGGACTAAGGGTTTAAAAAGGCAAAATTTTTACAAATAGAAACGACAAAAAATTATTGTTTTACGACTAACGAAATATGTGTGTGTGTTATGATCACTTCTCTATCCATATTAATTGATACATCATAAAATTTATACTGTTTTTTTATAATTTCAGTCAAAAATACACGCGAATATGGCGAGGCAATTTAGTCCAAATGTTGACCAGCAGCTATCGTCACCAGTTCGTTCAGCTCGTCGCATTTTCTTTGAGTAATTCTTTGGATTTGTTCGGTCACTTAGGTGTATTGGCAACTTAGTATATGGCGGACGAGAAGTCTTAAACTTTTCCAACATGCTAGCCTGTTCCGGTGTTAATCCGGACATTTTCTTACCTTCGATAGCGTCACTAACTAACGATATTTCGCATTCGTCTAAAAGTTCAACACGATCGCATGCCTTTCGAAAGTCACGTACGTTCATCGTTAGATATCTAGGTGCATAACAAAGGGGCCCTAGTACCCTTCTACGGTTTTCAGCAGTTAATTCTAGCTTTTTCCTCTTGCATTCCTCCAGACTCCAATCGGCTAAGCACATAAAGAGAACAATTTCCGATCGCAACTGAAGTGCTTCTCGCTTAGCAATCATTTCTAATTCCTCGAATCGCAATTGCAGCATTTCAGGCGTCGTTAGAATCAATTCAGCTTGCATATCAATGAGCTGAAGTGAATTATTTAATAGTGCTGCCAAATATTCTTCAGGCGTAAAAGGATGCGGATTGTGCGCTTTTTTACCTTTCCTTTTATCTTGTGTTGTAATTGGATTTTTTGTTGGTGAAATGCAATTATAATACCATAATGTACGTAGCACATCTAAAACATTTAGACTTGATAATATCAAATCTAATTCCTTAACGCAATGGATGACTAGATCTGGGCAGTTATATCTATCAGCGATCTCGAGTATTCGAAGAATATGATGATGATCCCTAAATTTAATAAATTTCGTTTCTAGAAATCTAATAACTAGTTCGAAATCAATTTTGTTAACATTATTTACAATGAAATGGTTATCGTTCTTTCGGCCGCTGGTTGGACCAGCATTTATAATTTTTGCTAATTCAACACTAGATTCCAAAATTGATTTACGTTCTGTTCTAATCATGTAACGATCATCACCGTTAACAACTATAAAATCTATATACGGGCTATGATGTATATTATCTGCCTCGATTGGAGGCGCTGTTGGGGTTATAGATGACCTGTTTGCATGTTGAGTATCTGAACTTAAGCCAAATGGGAGGACCATTGCTGTTGATTGAAAACCACAAAAGATTTAAATCAATGGCTGCTGTTCATTCATTGGCAGTGTTGAGGTAACTGAAATAATATAGAAAACTTATCATTACTAAATTATTAGATTTATTTATTTTCTTTTAATAAAAATTTGTTTTCATAAGATAAAGACACTATACCAATAGTAAATGGGTAGGATTTTGTATCGAGGTTTCGATCACTACGCGTTCTCATGCAACTCATTCAGTTGAATCCAGATCTGTTGGTAAACACGTTTAATAATTTAAAGGATATTTATTTCCACTTCATAGGTTTCCTTCTACTTTTTACAATATTTTTGGAAAATATAATACAAATTCTCACAACACAAGGGAAAAGAATAGTCCATAAAAATCCATTTGCCTGACCCATCAAAAGAAGAAGTTTAGAAAATAGTAATAATAGAGTAAATCTTTCTAAGAAGCCGCACTTCTCAGCTGGGCATAGAAAAATTAACCAACTCTGCACAATCAAGCGCTGAGATAAGTCTTTCAACTAAGCATGCAAACGTAAATTAAAAATAAAAGATTATAACATTAAAGGCATTCAACATGTTTGCGAACTTGTGCTTGGACAAGTATGGGTGTGTTTCAAGTTCCATCAGTGATTGCAATCACTCTATCTTTTCAACATAACATATGTCTCATATTTCATCATTTTTTGTCATATTCGAACAATTGTCCATCAATGATTAGGGTTAATTTCCATCACTGATTTCTGATTGCTAATTGTGATGGAACTTGAAACATACCCTATGTAACGCGGTTTTTTCGTGCTGCCCTACGTTCGCTTACTGCCTGACACAGCTCAATATGCGCCCATGAAGTATAAACTCCTATGGGAAAAATAACCGGAAATGAATGGGTAGCAGAAACTAAACTTCTAGTTCATTTTGGGCCACAGATGTCGCCTAAAGCGGACGTGCCCCACATGAAGTTAGCTGAATTTTACTCATTTCGACGATTTGTTCAAAATTAGGTTCATGGAGGCTATACAAGGACATATAACTCTTATGAGGAAAATAACCGGAAATTGATGCGTAGCAGAAACTAAACTTCTAGTTCATTTTTGGCCACAGATGTCGCCTAAAGCTAACGTGTCCCACATGAAGTTAGCTGAATTTTACCCATTTCGACGATTTCTTCAAAATTGTCAGCCGAAATGCAAAAAAAAAATCATTGTGAATTAATAAAAATTCATTGGAAAATCCATAAAATGGTTAAATACAAAAAATCAGAAGCTGATTTTTCAAGTTAGGCGTACACATAAAATATTTTAAAAGTTAACGAACTTGGCCATGAACCGGATGAATATAATCCGCCATGTTTTTTGTGGTACATGTGACTGTGGCGCCCTCATTAATCAAACGAAAAGTGACAACACGGAGTTATATCTCCTTGTATAGTTTCCCTGATTAGGTTAGTCGAAATGGAGCAATGCAAAACGAAATCATTAGGGGCCCATACACTACAAGATTTTATGCGTTCAAACATGTCCCACAATCTTTCTGACAAAATTGTTTGAACGCTGAGCGTACCCATACACTATTATGGTTTTTAAAGATTTCAAATCGAAATGAGTTCTTTAACTAGATAGTGCAAGATCCGGTATAAGAAATATATACCCTCATCTGTTATTTGATGATGACAAATATTGTATGTTAGATAATATATACATTGACAAATCGCACATGGGTTGCCTAGCTAAATCGCGTACCGAAGCTGTTAAATAAAAGAGGCTGTTATTAACTTTTTTGGACCAGCTTCCAAAAACTTGTTAATCATAAAAATCGACCATTAACTGACAGAATATGACACAAGGAATAGAAAAAATAGGGGTTGCCTGATTTCTACCCAGTCCAATCGTGGGGTTGCCAGGTATAAACAGGTAATCAAGCGTTGTTAATATACCCTCATCTGTTCTTTAATCAATTTTTTTATGCTGAAAGGCTATTTCATTCCCTATCCAACAGTATTAGGTTGCCTCAGCAAAAGTTCGTCACAACCAGGTTGCCTAGATTTTATAGTTTTCTGAAAGAAGATTTTTTTGTATTTTGTTTTTGTGCGTTCCATATATTTTTTGGAACATGCGATACATGATGGACTAGTGGCACTAAGGGTGAATCCTGAGAAATTTTAATGTAATCCTACAAGAATCGTATTGAGTTAAACATGTCCAAAATAAGGTGTAGGGGTGGGCAAGTTACATTTTATAAAAGCCAAGATGGATAAATTTGCGCGAAAAGAGAACTTCGCTTATTACAAAGATAATGATCCAAAGCGCACGTCGATAGTTGCAAGGCTTTCGCTTATTAAAATTTGTCCCAAATTGGTGCCAACACTGGCTCAATCTCCAGACCTTAATGTAATAGAACATCTCTGGGCAGAAATCGCAAGGAGACTGTACACCACAATATTCATAACATTGAACAATTAAAAGAAGCCATTAAACAAGATTGGCTTAATATTGAGCCTGAGTTTTGTAGAAATTTGGTAAACATCTATGCCTGATAGACTGCAGGCGGTAATGGCAGCAAAAGCATTCGCCACTAAATATTGAGCTAAATTTTATTTAAAAAAAACAGATCTTTTCACAAGTGTTTACAACAGTACCTGATTATTCGTTTGACATGAAATTTAAATTAATTTTTTTAATTATTGTTTTTCTTAGGGTATAATTGAAATAAATAAATTGTTGATAAGAATATGTTAAAATACAATGAAATAAGAAAAAAATGAGCTTTAAACCGGTTATTTCACCATGTTATTAGGAGATTTATTTAAAAACTGTCACTATCCGATTATTCGTTTGACCCACTGTACATATTTATTTTTTGTTTTTCAATTTTTGATTAGGAAAATTCAATTAATATTTTACTGGTATACACTATGCCAACCAGTTGCAAACGAAAGTTTCTCCAACACACTCGAAATTTACAACTTTCTATTGACTATCAGGGGGAGGATTAAACTCATGTTTTCTTATCTTTTCTGACCAATATGAGCAATACCTCAATATTTGTCACCTACCTATTTGTATTTACCATAATCCACTGTTCACAGTAACAAAATTGAGATTAATTTCACTTTTTGCTTCTAGTTCCAAAATAACTAAATTGAGACACATTTGGCACTTTTATTTTCAGTCCTTATTATTTGTTTATTTAATAACTTAAGTTTATGATTTAATCATCACCATTTCCTAACCCCCATATCGTGAGTAATTTGTTAACTGTCTCCCATTTCATAATCCACACCTTTAATAGATTTTGGCGTACCCAAATAAATTTTATCTTATCTGTTTCTTTTTTTCACTATCCGCGTAAATTTTTATAAAAAAAATATTATCCACACGTTTATAAATAATCGATCCTCTATGTGATGTCGGATCACTCCACGTACTAGTGATGCACAGACAAGAATTCTAGCTGCAGTCCTCAGTTAAATAAGAATAGAAGTCCCCGAAAAAAACAACGGACAAACGATAAAGGGTTACAAAAACACCAGCGTTTCCAGCATTTCCACATACATATATTTGCTGCGGGAGCCTGTTTAGACAGAATTAATCACGAACACAAAGGAAAGCTTTTTTGGCAATTTTTTATCCAAATTTGAATAATCAGCTCCATAGAGACTTCTGGCAGTGCTAAGAAAATAAGTCAACACTAGCGCTAATAAGTTATCACAGTTCACCGGAAAAAATTGTTCGATATCTCTTTCAAAACACAATTCGGATATTGCAGAAGATCAGTGGAGATAAACATGTTCTAATTAGACTCACACAAAAAATACTTGGTTCATTAATAATTCGGTTGGCGGCAAATATTAGCCGAGTTGAGATAGGATGAAGGCAATAATAATCGCAGTAATCAAATGCAAATACAGACTACCAAGCCCCCGCCAGCTTCTCTCGTCCGCACGAAATGCGACTAGTACAATTCTAGGCGAGAGACCGCCCGCTGGATATACAACAAAGTGACGCTGATAAGGAGTATTCGGAACTGAACTTTGCCTTAAGGCATTTCTATTCAACAAGTGAACAGTGAATTTTGTTCACTGTTGGAGCACCCTAGGGCTTAGATGCGTTGGTGATGATTAAATTGATCGCATCGTAATTATCCACTCGATATGCGAAAAAAACGCGGGAAAAATGCGGGCGAGTTTATTATGCTCAAGGGTCGAATGTTCCGGATTCCCTTTCCGAGCGGACTGGATCAAAGCACGATGGTGGATGGCTCTTAATCACGATTTTATTAGGCCTATGGTGATTATGTAAGCTGCAGAGTAAATTGAAAGCGTTTTTATATAAAGGCTGCAACAGCAGAACTTGTCTTAATTGAAATTGAAAGCAGTACTTGAAGTAACTTTTAGAAAATCGTGATTTGCAGTTGATGCAGGCCCTCTTCCAAACGTCAACATTGCGAATATTGGGGCTTTAGAGAAAGTTCGTACAAAAACAATTTCCTTTTTCAGTTATCTATTCAAATGCATCCTGTCTCTAACGAAATTTTGAAAAGACCTGAATAACGAAATCAGGTAGATAAAGAGGCACTGGGCCTGGCATTAACGTGACGGAGCAGATGCTCTTGTTATTGGCAAATTCTCAGTGCCATAACCATGCCTCTCTTACGTCGAAAAGTTAATACTGATTCAAGATGATAGGAGTACCTAGTATTCTTCACCAAGTATTCTTCATCAACCAGTGCAAAGATCCCTGACTGATTCCTAAGAGGTTATAGATGTACCTATCCTCCACTTCCGAGGGGTTCTCGTCGAAAACAGACCGGATCCATATATGAGCCTCCCTCGGGAGGCGAAGCTCCAGAAGGTGTCTGGCTAGCGGAGTAGGTTTTTAACGAACGAAAACTGAAATATCAAAGCAAATCCACCAGTGTTGCCAGATTATTAATGCGTTTCTCCCCTGAGTGCCCCAAAAATAGCTCTATACTCCCCTAAATCCCATAGCTTCTCCCATAAATTTTTGAAATGTAACTTACTAACCACTACTTACAACACTTCCATTTTCAATTATTATATTAATTATTAATTGTAATAGCATGTTTCCAAATAATGTCACTTTATGCAAAGCCGCATGTGTTGACATCTTTGGAATAATCATATCGTATTTGAGTCTAAATTGACATCTTTTTCAGGTATGTATATGCTTTATTAAACATTTATCAATTATAACATCCATGCTTTAAAGTTATATTCAAATCAAAGAGATTACATTGTCAATTGTAAGTGAAGATGAAGAATCCAACGTGTAGGTTTGTTCGAAGGCTGCTTAAATAGTCCAGATAAGAATAGCTCTTTTGGAAGAAGCCGTCTGAACGATGTCAGAGCGGAAAAAATCAGAAAATAGCAACAATCTACTCAACTTTGCTCTAAATTCCGATTTTAGAGGTTTGATACTACAATAATGTCAATTAATATATGACAATAAAAACAATTGAATGGCGTCGAAAAGTTATTTTTATAAAAATTAATATTTATTTTTTAATATTTCCAAATATTTTCCGAATAAATCATTCCTAAATCAATTTTCCGACTTTTCCTGTTTGAAATTTGACAACTGTCAAAAGAAAAAGAAGAATTTTGCTGCTCTCCTCAGAAAAAGTGAGAATTCTCAGCACAGGGAAGGCTCAAATTGCTGATTTTTTCGACCAAGTGTGTCTGTTGAAACTAGTCACTAGATTTGACATTGGAAAAGGTCGGCCCATTCAAACCTCTAGTGACCGTTAGTCACGTTGGATAGTGTTCTCACTTAATAGGGGTATTCACCCAAAAAAGTAAATTTATGTACATTTTCGTATTTGAGTAAATTTACTCGGCCCTGTTTAGTGAACAACCCGTACGTTAAACCATGTAATTCTCTGTGTAATTTGCCGCGCAATTCTGTCAATAAAATTTATAGATTACTTTGAAATTGATTTCTATTGCGTGCAACAAAATTTAACTCTGAAGAAATGCAGTAAGAAAAGAAAATTGATCAGAGCTCTTATAAAAACAACGATTGATGATATACTTATGTTAGAGTTATTTGGAAGAAAAGGTATCGTTCATTAGACTCTATTATTTTTATCTTTTTGTTTACCGAATATTTTGCCAAATATGGACGAGAACCGATTTAGAGAAATTACACGAGTTAATTTGCGTAATTTAAAGTCTTTCTGGATTTGATTAGAGATGATATCCTTTTCAATGGACCATGGCCTTGCAGAGAAAGGAAATTCAATTGATAATTGTTATGAATCGACAGGGCTCTTACAGCGTAGGAGCTTCAATAAGCAAAGTAGCTGCTTTGTTTGGAATCAGAGATGGAGGAACAATTACCAAAATGACTTAACAGAATATTTAAAGAGTGGTCAACAAATTTTTACACAAACATTTCACGAGCTCCTTGACGTTATAGGATATGTGGATGGAACAGAAATTAAATTGGCCGAAAAGCCATCTGAGGATCCAGAAACATATTTTTCCCGCAAACATATTTATGCCTTAAAAACGCAGATAGTTTGTGAGCACGAAATTAAAATTCGCCACAGGAAGCGTTCACGATAGGAAGTGTTCACGATAGTAAGATATTCAACAATTGTGATTTGTCAATCAAATCTTTGGAATTCTTTACTGGTTTTGAGTATTTAGTGGCGGATAGTGCCTATAAATTAACACCTACTGTTGTAACTTCTTTCAGAATAAACTCAAATCAAGGGGCCCTTAAGAAAGAGCTGGTTTTAATAAACATCTTAGCAAGTGTCGTATTAGGATTGAACACTGTTTTGGTCTCATGAAGGAGAGATTTAACAGCACTTCCATAATTAATTCGTCATATCACGGGAATACTTGTTCAAATTGACAGAATGACAACTGATTCAATTTATTTACACATCCAAGTAAATAGTTTACTCGTTGATTAAATTTACTCGACCCAAGTAGCCCATATAGACATTTACATGGCCGAGTAAGTTTACTTGATTTACGCCATTTACATGCAATACTCAGCGTTAAGTGAATACCCCTAATATTTTGATAACTTTCGTCGAGAACCACACTTTGAAAACGTTTTCGGAGGAAAACCGATTTATCATCATTGGCGTTGTCGTTCACTCATTCATTATTGACATTCTATTGCACAGACTACATTGAACAACGTTTGGAATGGAAAATGCCTCCTGAACTGATGCTTTTACAAATGGCAACCCCGCAAAGGGATTGTAAGTTTGCAAATACGCTTATACCTAGGCCCATTCCCAACATTTACTTCTTCAAAAACTTTCACCCAGAACAAGTCTGTAGATCGTAAATTTTTCACTCCAAAACGATGAAGATGGTTCCATTCCTTGATAATTTCATCAATATCGATACAAACGTTTATGAATTCCGAGGTCATATCTTTCTTCTTTTCTTTAAACTCCTTTAATCCCTCATGGGACATAGGGCGGAAACAGTTGCCCTCCAGCGGACTCTGTTTTGCGCGACAGCTCTTAGCTCCGACCAGGATCTCCCAGTTGTTGCGGCTTCTTCTAGTAGGGTTCTCCTCCAAGTTGTTATAGGTCTTCCTCCTCGACGGGATCCTTGCGGATTCTAGTCAAGGGCCTGTTTGGCTAGATTTTCGTTTTCGCGTCGCAAGGTGTGGCCAACCCAATTCCAGTTGCTTCGCCTGATTTAATCGTCTATCCTTTCATAGTTCTTCGTTTGAAATTTTATTTTGCCAGCGGATTTTTAGGATACAATGAAGGCATCTGTTGATGAAGACTTGTAGGCGCCCTGTGATGAATTGGATGACTTTCCATGTTTCGCAACCGTACAAAAGAACTGCCTTAACGTTGGAGTTGAACAGCCGCAATTTGGTGTTAGTTGAGATCTCCGTTGATCTCCATATGCGGGACAGGCATGCATATGCGCCTCGTGTTTTATTTATTCTGGAACTGAGGTCTTCTTCTGCCCCACCATTTTCGGTAATAATGCTACCGAGGTAGCAGAATTTATTTACCAGTTCCACGTCACGGTTATTCAGCGCTGTCCGTTCAATGGTGTTTGCATTTATCCGCATTTCTTTAGTTTTAGTCGGATTTAGCCTTAAGCCTGCTGGACTACTTTCTGTTGCCAAATTGTTTAACATGTTTTTGAGGTCCTGGTGTCTGTGGGCCAGCAAACAGATATCATCGGCGTAGTCGAGATCCTTAAGGTAGTCTACCAAACCCCATTGTATGCCGCCTGTTCTATTATCTAGAAGAGCGCCGACAAGGATGTCATTTATTACTCTATAAGAAATAGTAATGGCGAAAGTAGGCATCCTTGTCGTACTCCTGAGCTCACCTCAAAGCTGATAATTTTCCATTATGGAGAACTCTGCATTTGGAATTGTTATATAGGGCTTTTATCAATTCTATTATTTTATCAGGCAGTCCACGTCGCCGTAGTGCCTGCCATATAAAGCTCCTATTGACCGAGTCGAACGCTTTCTCATAATCTACGAAAGCAAGGTAAAGGGGGGATCGGAATTCAGTAGACTGCTCCACTATTACTCTCAAGGTGTTAATATGATCAATACAGGAGCGACCCTTCCTGAATCCGGCCTGCTGCCTCCTAAGCGTTCGGTCAACTGCCTCACTTATCCTAGATAGTAATATATGGAACAAAATTTTGCCCACGGTAGATAGTCATATACTAGTATCTTTTATGTCGGATTTTATCTGCGTTGAAGCTGTGGGAATTAAAATGCAAAATTTCTCTAAACGAAAGCTATTCTTTGGTGCCTTTTTTGTCTTCTCCCTTTAGATTGATAAAAAAAATCGCTGTAGGTATTGTATGATTGAAAAGAAAACAAAGTATTCAGAAATTCATTGATATCACTTAAGGCCCAATTACAATGACCGGATTAGAGCGGAACAGAATCGGATTGAACTGTCAAAGTGGTTTTCCAAGCATGCGTTTTCTATTTAACCGATTCCAATGAACGGATTCAAACGCATTTGACCGCATCTGTGCCGGATTCGTTTTAGTTTGTTTAGAAATCGCCGGATTGAGCTGTCAAAATTTTGGTAAACAAAAGCTGTGAATGTTTAAGGTTTTATTTTTTTTTATTTGTTATGTTTTTAAAAATGTTTTCGGACGAGCAGTTAATCGCAGAAGTGAAAGATTATGAAGTACTGTAGAACAAGGCAAAGAGTGGATATAAAAATTCCAAGATTAAAAATGAAATGAAATGTTTGTATACTAAACACTTTGACGTTTAAATGCGAACTGATCCGTTCATTGTAATCAGTGCAGTTTCCTATCCGTTCTGATGCGTTCTTTTGACATTTCAATCCGCGTAGATCCGCTCATTGTCCATAGTCGAAACATTCGACCAGTGGCGTCAAGACGTTACGAAATGGGAATTTCCTGAACCACTTTCTTTTGATTATTTTCAACTATTGTGAGACAACTATTATTTTCTAAGTTGGCTCAATTAAATCAAGAGCATACGTAAAAATTGCATTCCCCTAGAAATTCCCCTGACGGGTCTTCTCCTCTGAAATTCCCCTAAATTTAGAGGATATTCCCCTGATCTGGCAACCCTGAAATCCACAGCCCATTGTGGTGTATTCTGCAAAGTACAAAGGCCTCGATTCCCAGATCCGACGGGAGGAGGGAAGTGAGTGCGGATTTGAGACTTTGCGATTCTCAAATCCGCAACCGCGAATCTCTCTTTGTCATTTTCCGCGCTTTAAAAGTGTGATCCGCAACAAATTTTCTGCGGATTTGAAACCGCAAATGCGCCTAAGATAATCCGACATCGGGTATTTCATTATCGTGTGAGTCTTCACTCCGAATTTCTGATTTAATTGAATCCGTGACTGCGGATTTGAGAATCGCAAAGTGTCAAATCCGCACTCACTTCCGTCCCGTCGGATCTGGGAATCGAGGCCAAAGAGAATTCGCAGCTTGCACCAAACCTACTTCAGATTAATAATACTCTATAAACGAATCACTAAAGCTTCCAGTGGAAGCCCTTGCTTTATTTCGTGCTAGGTACTCCACCGTAGTGTGTTTCCTTTGTACGGGGCGTTCCATTCATCGGGAACTTCTTTTTTCTGCAAATTTTCACTGTATTTCATGCAGTTTTTTTTATAGTTTCCTCTCCCTTTTGTTTAATGAGTTCCGCGGGTATGTTGTCAGACAACTATTTTTTTAATGCTTGCACCGCTTGGCACACTTCTTTCATCCCATTTTTATACTTGCAGCACCTTTTTGTAAAAATTTCTTGCATCATTTTAGAGTGCTGATTCTTCTATTTTCCTCATCTTCCCAATACTGCCTTTTTTTGCTTTGTATGCTCTTCTTTGTTTCTTTTCTTTATACTGCTCTACAAGAACTTAATGACAGTTAGTTGCTACTAGCTACTTGTAACCTAGTTGGTTATCGATTTATAACTCGCCAAAAAAATATTTTCGTTATTTTTTTTAAAAAATGGATGTCCGGGAAAAAATCTCAATTCCATCCAAATATCCGCAGTTTTAGTAGTTTTTATCCGGCTTTGGCAAATAGGTGATGGCAGCCCTATAGGTAACTCTAAATTTTTATTTGGTATCCAAAATCATATTTTCCGGATTTGTTGTTTTTTACATTTACTTTTTTCCTACCGCGAACCGTGCACAAATAAAAATATATTTAACATAAATTACCATAAACACCGTAAACAATAAAAAACATCGATTTTTACTTGTTATCTTGACTCTTATAATAATTTAATCAACAAACAATTAAATTTTTATCTGCAGATTGATATCAGTTACAAATTCGCTCTATTTTTACGACCATTAACCGTAGTACATACTAGCAAAAATTTCCAAATAAAAGATTATCACAAATTTCACAGAAATTATTTAGAATGGTGGCGATATTTGAACCAGTTTCGAGTATTACTTAAGCGTGGATCAGAAGTACTTTTCGTTTCGGTAAAATTAATTGGTTATCTTTTAAATGCTATTTCCGAAGAAATTTTATTATAATCGCCAACAGTAAATTCAACAATGTGAATTGTAAGAATCATATGTAATAATGATCTGCGTAAATGAGACCTCTCCTTCCTCCCCCTATACTTTTTTTATACACAGTCATCCAGCTATTTTTCCTTTCTTCGCGTATGTAAGCCATCCGCTTATGTATCTTCAAATTTCTGCTTCGAAATTTACTACGAATCCCAGTAGAATTTTTTTTATGTGATAGACTAGATAGAGGCTTAGGAGAAGCCCCCTTGTACTGTTCGTCAATCTATCTTTTTCGTATAGAATGTCGAACAGCAGCTCTAGCCGGAAGATAGAGAGTAGAAAGAGAGAGAAGTAGGAAGGAATTGTAAGCTTATAGAAGTACTGAAATGACCACTTACTAGTAAGGGGTAGACCTTACCTTACCATTTTACAGGAGGTTCGCGTCTTAAAAGCGATGATATCTAAGCTTTTAAGAACCGTCCCTCCTCATCGAACACAGGTAAGCAGGTAAAGGCTTCTCTTTTTTACTTTCCTTAGAGTAGTTACATATGTAAGTACTTCCCTTAGAGTACTTTTTTTCCTCCCTGTGTCAGGTATTGGGTTCAAAGGTACTGCGGCCATTCATTTGGCCTTTTGTACTACACCCCTATACCTCATATTTGTAGGCCAGACCGCTTGAACAAGTTCAGCAGTCTGCCTAGTGGCTTGTCGCTTAGACTTGAGTGTTCGATCAGGGACTCCTCGAACAAAGAGACCCTGCTTCTCGCTATTTCGGGGCACTCACAGAGAACGTGGAGGGCATACTCGTCCTCTTCCAGGCAGAGCCTACGTGTGGGGTCGTCCGTCCTTCCTATCTTCCATAAGTGATAATTTAGGGCGCAGTGTCCGGTAATCAAGCCAAAAAGTGTCCTGACATCCTTGCCCGTCTTAGGGGACGGCACAGGAACGAACCGCTTAAAGTTGGCCAGTCCAGGCGCGGACCTCCAGCGTTCAGTATGTTTCATCAAAGTCCGTTCAGCCAGGGCCCTTTGCGGCAAGCTGGACAATGCCCCAATAGCCGGCTCTGGACCGATGAATGCAATATCAGAGCCCTGTTTGGTCAGGGCATTCGCACTTTCGTTGCCTTTGAAGCCCCGGTGACCCGGGACCCAGGATATCCTATCCGAAGTTCTTCAGTTCAATATATGAAGAGGTTACAACTGCATCAGTTCATCTTCTTTGCTGTTATGGCTTCTGACATGCGCTTGACGTCGACGACAGTGAAAGTATGTTGTCATAAATTTAATATTTTTATAAATTTTTTAAACTATATTTTTTATTTTCTACTTTAGTAGTAGTTATAGGTCTTCCGCCATTTTGTTGTGACCGCCATATTAGATTTAAAATGACGTCACTCGGCCTAGGGGTCGTCCATAAATTACGTGAGGTGTTTAGGGGGGAGGGGGTCGACCCGAATCGGCAAATATCATGTATTTTTTCCACAAGAAATGTCAAAAAAAATGTTGTGAAGAAAACACAGCTTAGGAGTCACTCTTAAGGCCATGGTGCAATGTCTAATAACAAGTTTGGTTTGAAGAATAGAGGAGAATAGGAAAGGTTAAAGGGGGTCTGGGGGTGCTCAAGGAAATGCCTATGAACCTTACGTTTGAGTTCTAAGATGTTGTACGAGTTGGGAAATGCTGACTGCTTTTTTTTTATATGACAGACTAGAGGCTTAGGGAAAGTCTCTTTGTACTGTCGACAATCTATTGTTTCGTATTCAATATCGAACAGCAGCTCTAGCCGGAAGATAGAAAGAAGAGAGAGAGAGAGAAGAGAAGGTAGGAACTGTCACAACCTAGCCCCGATATTTTTTAATCCAGCTACTCTCAACCATTTCGCGACTCTGACATCAGGGCATCGAAAACAACTCGCTGGAGTGTTATGCCCCCTGAAACGAGTTGAATCTCATCAACCAACCGATGACATGCGCTTGGTGGAGCAGGGAAGGCTATGCCAGGAGGAATCAGGAATGTAAAGAGGGAAGAAGAAAGCAGGAAAGTGTAGGTGGGAAAGTGGAAAAGGCGAAGGATCGTGGGGCTGGCCGGGATTCGAACCCGGGACCTCTGGGATAGCAGTCAGGCGGCTTACCCCTAGACTACCGAGGCCCCCCGAGTAGGTAGATAATTCCACAGTCGAGTTATTCAATTCATAAACAAACTTCTAGATCGTATTCCAGGGTATGCGAGTGAGCGGGCTAGTCTTGTGTTGCTGGAAAAATATTGCCGTGCAGGCCGGAGGTTCTGAATTCAAGTGGAATCGCCGCTCTGGCTATAGCAGTGATATGTAGGGGGTTGCTACATTCCTACGTTGGCTTAAAGAAATGAGTTTGATTTTGCACCTTGTCGAAGCAAGCCAAGGGGGTTTGTAGGGCGATTGTCTAGATATACGGATTGTATTCAAGGCGGGGCCGAATGTAAGATTTGTAGATTGTAGCTAGGGCGTCTGGCGGGGGGGGGGGGGACTTAAATCTCTTAATAAATCAAAAGGCAAGGAGGCTTGTGGGGCGATTTGGAATATGTGATCATTCCATCGCAGATCCTCCATTAGGGGTCCATTAAACGATAGGTTTTGCTTTTAATTTATCACAGTTACTGCTATGACTGACGGAAAACCAAGCGTCTAACGTGATGATTGATGAAACTATCTAAGTATTTTGATTCTCACTAATCACGACTGATGGAATTGATTGACGCTTGCATGAACGTGGACGCCTTAAAGTTTCCCCAAGGATGTTAAGAGTTGATTCGGCGCTTAAGCCAGCTCCAGAATCACGCCGTGAACAGCCGCGAGTACCCGTGAACGCGAGTGGGATGGTTTTCTCGTCTAGCTCGCTTCTTGTTTTTCGTTCTGATTAGATAGGGTGTAAATTTTCCCCGTTAATTCGCGGCGTGGGTGTGCATGGGCGTAGCAATGAATTTTTGCTGGGGTGGGCCAGATTTTAAAGCATCGTTACCGACTCACCACAGACAGACGATCAACAAAAAAACTATTTTTTTTAATATTTTAAGTATTTAGACTACTTAGGTAGTTAGAATTAAATATAATTAAAAGTTAGAATTAAATCTAAATATTATATTCATTAATTGAAATTTTTTTCTCTTTTACTTTTCTTTAAAAATTCCTGCAAGACTTGATCTGCGCTTATATTCTATACAAATAAATTTTCAATGTTAATTAATAACGCTAAATTATAGAATCTGTCTTGCTTCATCCTTCTAGAATCTGTCCTTTTATCCTTCGCATCGCCGAAAACTGACGTGGTATCGACTATAAAATCATTCAACTTATTTGGTTGCCTTCGTCTTTTAGACACTCGTAACGGTTCTAAGGAAATTTCGATTGCATTCGAAAATTTCTCTATCTTATTCCAACCCTTCTCAAAGTTTTCCATACTATTTCTGTCTTTCTCCAACGCAGCTGTTATGCTTTTAATAACATCAACTGCTTGACCTAATGTAGCGTCTTTGCTTTGGAAATATTTGCTCAATATTGAAAAAATATATATGAGGAATCCTTAGAAGTTACAGATCATGTGCATGTAAACGAACATCCACTCATACCTGCACATATAATTTTTTTTTTTATCCAAAAAACACACCTTTTTATAACGTATCTTTTAAATTTTTTGACATAAAATAACTTGAAACAACGGATTTGTGATACAACGCGCTTAGCTTGACATAACTTGCCATGCAACCATACCCTTAAGAGATTAGTTGCTCGATTATTTAAAATAACTGCAACCGATACAATTCAGTAAACAGAAAATATTAAATCTCGTATGGGAAAATATATAGTTCAGCAAACAAACGAGCACGAATATGCTTTTTGGCTATCAAGATTAACCCGATTCAGCGGAATTAGATTCATTTACCTCCCTACCGCTAGTATCAAAATGGAAATTACGCTATTTCTCCAGCGACAAAATATAGTGCAAACTCTGTTCAGTTATCTCCTTTTAAATGGCCTGCCACCTTGATGAGCCGATTGGTAATAATCTTCTTCTGATTCCTCCAAAAACCGGCGACAAAATCAGCATTACGTTATTCTTTCATCGGCAAACTATTGCCCAAATGCCGCTCAGTTCAAAGGATACACTACTCGCATGTAGCCAGTGATACGGAATCGGTGGAAAGTACTCGAGTAAATACTTATGAGTAGAATCGAACTAAAAGTTCTTAAAAGTACATCTCCATAACCAACCCTCGAATGATATAAAATGATGTTGGGTGACTTCAACGCTAAGATCGGGAAGGACTTTCAGTATATGAGCGATAATAAGCAGCCACAGCCTTCGCGCAGCCACCCACGATAATGGTGGCAAGCTTATCGACCGATAACAGCAAAGCAATGCTAGGAAGTTCAAGTTCTTCCCATATAAAAACATCCAAAAAATGGCTTGGATGTCGCCAGATGGAAGGGCTAAAAACCTAATCGATCGGGTACTCATTGAAAATAAATCAGCAACAAGTGTAGCTAGACATGCTAGAGGAAATCAGCAGGAGATTTCTACTCCGAAACAAAAACGCACTTCGTAAATTGCTGAGATCTTGAGCAATGTATCGAAAGACGAAGTTTACATTATATAAGACAATAATTTGCCATGTTATATGCTAAATTCCTTTTAAAGGAAGATTTTTAGAAGCCCTATTTGTCAGAAAGGGACATGGAGAAACAGCTACCAACGAGTTATATCAAATATATGACGAGATAGGCTATGTAAGTGACCTTGGTAAACTCAATACACTTCGCTGGTTTGGCCACGTCGAGCGCACGTCAGAAGAAAGAGGTGCAAGGAAGGACTTCACTATCATCATGGAAGAAAAAAAAAGGCGGATGCGTTTGTAACAAATGCAGACACTTCTCCAGACATCGAGCTGGAAGTCAGGCAGAAATAGAGACTGAAGTAAAAGATTAGAGGAAGTTCTATTTGGGCTGCAGCGCCATTGGAAGAAGAAGAAGGTGTATATGCGGCAAATTTCGCTTGAAGAATGCCTATTTCATTTTTTCCTTTGGTGAGGTACTGGGTCTAAAAGTACTGCGACCATTCCCTTGACCTATTTTGCTGCTGCATTGGCATTCCTGATAACTTTCAACGAATGGTTATGTTATACCTGTGACCTGCTTTAGCGTATGCAAATTATTTTAAAAGCTGATTATTTGGATATATAACTTGCCCTGTTCAAAAGTATCGAATACTGATATGAGTAGAATCGAAAGCCAAATAGTCATATCAGTAAAGAATCGAGTACCGATTCCGTTTCTCTATGTGTGGCTAGCCAGCTTGATATCAGGCAAGCGTTTTCATTATTATTTAAACAAATTAAATAATAGACCTAGACCCTTGTGTACTTACTCTTTGGCTAGCTATACCAAGATATACCTACCGTTACCATGGACATAGAAGAGCGCCAAAAAGTGGATTTGAGTTTCTATTGGAGCCGAGTTGAGTTGGATTTGAATTTAAAACTCAACGACTTAACTTTATGAACTACACGGTATCATACTGAAGATGATAGGCTCATACTTATAATTTATTTATAGTTGTATTCTGCATTATATGTTACGTACATATGGCCGCATCAAATGAACTTAGCTCCCGCGTTTTTGCATTTTCTTCCGTAAGAGATTATACTCTTTATCTAAAGCTGGTAATAAATCTTGCATTGTGCTGAAAGTTTATACTGAAATTAGTAGAATTTCAAAGACTGCGGTCATATAAAAACGGCACTGCATTGTATGAGATGACATAATTACTCACACAAGCAATACAACGCAACACAATTATGGTTTTCCAGCTATATCTCCATGGCCATTGCGGTCACTACGTTGTGTCATGCGCCGCGAGCCAATCACAATCTTAGTTTAACGGATGACCTCCAGCGCAGGACCATTAAATTTTTTTTTTTTTTTTTTCAAATTGTTTAAAGCGTTATGTAATATCATTGGTTTTAAAGCGGATGTATCGTGTTTTTAATAACTTTTATTCTGGGGCGGGCCAGAAGGATTCTGGGGTGGGCCTGGCCCACCTGGCCCCCTACCTTGCTACGCCCATGGGTGTGGAGATGCGTTTACATTCTCTTCTCCCATGTAGATAGGAGGTATATCGGCGTTATCGAGAAAACTGGGTTAAATTAAGTAAAATATGTCTCTCTACTACGATATGTCTAAATCATACACAAAAACATTTGTCGCGGTTATACAAACGCCACAAATAGCAAAGTAGCCCTGGATTAATTAGCCGCCATCGGCTAGCCTACAGCGTTCGAGCTGGGTGGAGCGACCCGCGGAAAGGCTCGACTTGTTGTGTTCACGCCCGTATATGCGTGTTGAATTTGAAAAATCTCACGTGAGATTATGGGGGAGGGAGGGGGTCCAGCCAAATCTCACGAAATCTCACCGAGGGGCAGGGGGGGGGGTCGAAAAAGCGCAAAAATCCCCTCACGTAATTAATGGACGACCCCTTACTGTACTACACTCAAAAGCTTTCATTTGATACCCATATCAAGGGCATTGTAAAAAAAGGTAAACCAAAATTTTGTGTTGGTCGCCATTTTGAATTTGGAATAACTCTAATAGTATATCTCTCTAATAGCTAATAGTATTCTATTAGTCATATCCTTTCATTTTTTATACCAATACCAAGCGCGTTGAAAAGAAATAGGTGATCCGCATTTCGTGTTGCTCGCCATTTTGTCTTGGCCGCCATTTTGAATTGGAATGTCTCCACACAGCTAATAGTACTCTGCTTGCCATTTGATACCCATACAGTGTGGTTTGTAAAGAAAAAGGTAGTCCGCCTTTAAAAATCGCAGCATTGCAAGAAACAATGTGGAGTCGCTGGAATTTAAGCTGTGTGATCAATCCGGTCCAAGTCTTTCTTAGAGGATTCGTAACAGTAGATTTTTGTCGGGAGCAGGTTGTTATCCTGGAGCCCAAAAAGTATGTCCTGTTTTTGATGGAAACACAGTAATGATGAGTATGATATGACGAACTGAGGTACAAAGGATTATTGAGCCTTTTCACCAAAAAAGCGTTTAAATAAATCACACTCGCCGATGACTGCGCTGGAGAGTGCAGGCGAGTAGAAAACTATTATATTGTAGTTAACAAATTATGCCTCACTAAAAGTAGAAAATTAGTGCTTTAAAACCAAACAATATGCAAATTTCAAAAGAATCGCATACAAAATTGACTTTTTATTGTTGTTCGTTAACTCACCAGAACAATAATAGAATCTTGAAAAACTTTCAATTTCCACTCCTAGCAAACATCTTGCATTTTCAATATTTACAATTCGTAGCTTTAGCATTCTTAATTTTTTTCAGGTAGTGTGTACTCATTAGTGCCCATTTGTGGTTTCGGTTAAGCTAACTACACTGAATCACAATAAAAACATCACACTCGGAGTTTACACCATTTAAATTGTTCTGCCGGTCAGTTGACTCACGTGAGAAAATAACACCCATCTGTCATCCTAGATAACAACGATCTGCCATTGCTTTTCTATAAAAACACGATCTTCTGCACTAGTAATTCTCGCAATATCGCACAGATCGAACGCTTATAAAAATACGGAAGTTAGCAGACAATGTTAATGCGTCTCGGCCTTGAATTACTCCGAGGCCATGTTTACATTATAAAACAAAAAACTCTTTTATTCTAGAACAACCGAACGAAGTTTAAGAGCACTTAACAATTTCTTATCCGTGAGAAATGCACTCGCACTATTCTAAACATGTTTTGGATTTAGTAGATGAAAAAATGCTGGAAGTGGATATTGAGTGCAGGGACATAAATCATTCCCCGGCATCTGAAGACCTGGAAAAGGGATCATATGTATGTGAAAATGGGTCTAAATTTAAAACTGCATAAAAATTTTCAGCTTGTGTTTTTCTTTACGGATTTGTGACGGCAGAGAAGCTCAAGACGACAGGCAAGAAAAGGTGCAATCCTCGCTGAAAATTCGATACCTTGGGCATGATTTTAGAGCCCAAAATAGATTGGTGAGTGGCGATGAATGTTTACAGAGCAAGTGGCTGTTGGCTGTGTAGCAAGACTTTTCCAGGTTATTGCGAAATTTCGAGTTCAAAAATAAACGTAGACAGTTATCGAGAAATATGGAATTTGAAGGAATGCCGATTTTAATGGAAATGGAACATTTCTGGAATAAATTATTATTCGACTTTATTTAATATGTAGAAAGATTTAACGGTTCACCATCCGAAGCGGAGTGGCATTTCTGCAAGCCTTAATAAAACGAATTTATTTTTATATATAACTAGCAAAAACCCGCGTGCGTTGCAACGCCTTTTGATAAAAAAGATTGTGTGCACAGTCGGCGGTTGGAAAAAGGTAATTGAAAAAAGAAAAAATCTGCAAAAATTGATTTTGCATACTTAAAAATAATTTAGATTATGTTACAACTTTTTTAAGATTCGACGATGAAAAATTGTGTACTATGTACATGCACAACAGAGACATAGCCAAACATATTCAAAATCGTCCGCATAGATTTTGTTATGCCGGGAGATTAGACGCCCTGCGCAAAACTTCGCTAATGGCGCTCTCCTCCGCTCCAAATTGTTTTTCCCAAAAAGGCACCAAAAAAAGTAATCAATTTTGCAAATTTGGCACCCATCGTGCATCCTAAAATTGCACAGTAACAAAATCTAATAAATACTTGCTTTTTACCTATTTTATTTTATTAACTCTTATTAACTTAATTTTCGTTAGCGCCCCACACTTTTTGACATTTCGAAAGGTAGGTTGTTCCTGTATACATATAGGTATACTCGCTGGAGCAATAAAAACTTTACATTCAAAATTATTTTTTTATTTTATTTTTTACTTCATTTTAACATAAAAGCGTATTTTTTACTTTTTATTAAATTATATATTTATTTTCTATTTCTGGTCTATTATATGTATGTCTTCCGCCATTTTGTGAAGACCTCCATACATGAATTAAAACGACGTCACATAGGTTACTGTACTATACTAGACATAAACTTTCATTTGATACCCATACCAAGGGCGCTGTAAAGGAAAAGGAAATCCGCCATTTTCTGTTGGCCGCCATTTTGAATTTGGAATGACGCGACACAAATAATAGTATTCTACTTGTCACACCCTTTCATTTGATACCCATACCGAGCGGTTTGTAAAGAAAACAGGAATCCCCCATTTTGTGTTGGCCGCCATTTCGCGTTTGACGCCATTTTGAACGAGGGAGGAGTGACGCCACAAAGCTAATAGTATTCTATTTGTCATACCCTTTAATTTGATACCGATACCGAGTGGCTTGTAAACAAAAAGTTAATCCGTCATTTGGTGTTAGCGGCCATTTTGAATTTGAAATGATATAACACAGCTAATTTTATTCTTTGTATTCTATTTATCATACCCTTTCATTTGATTCCCATGTCGGTGATTGGGAAATACAATTCTACAGTACTCAGCCAGAAGTGCTTAAGTGCAAAATATGCGTTTCCAGAAAATCGCCCTCGAAGAATAGTCAGTAGTAGACTTTTAGTCACCTGTTCGGGTTTCCATGCATCTATAAACAAAAAATCAGATTTCATCACTTCTAGTTTGGCTCTCGAATGCGTGACGGTGCTCTCTACCTGTTGCTTTTAAGTTCGTTTATTACGGAAAAACTCGATTCTATTAGGCCCAAGATAAATTGGGATTGAATGTTATATCTGATTTGTTCAAATGTGACCTATTGACGCTTTGTCCGTTTAGTTTATGAATTTTCGACCAAAAACAAGGGAGTTATAAAGATTTTAGTCAAGCGTCAATGTAAATTTTAAGATATTCCAAGCTATCCGCGCGGAAATACCAATTATAGCTCATTATATCCCAAACGAAGCAATTTTCGAAAAAACAAGTAAAGACGTTTTTGGTGAAGTTTTTTACGCTCTACAAGTTGTTCCTATACATTATATCGAAATTATCAACCACTTCCACGTTATTGGTGAAATATCAATTTTCCAAGATTAGCTGAAGATCTGCGCTGAAATAACCACATATTCCAAAGTGCTGAACAAGCATCCCAGTGTCTAGGATTCCTCAAAAGATGCAAATTTCTCCTTCAGCCGTCTGCCAGGGCTATAATTTATAAGTCCTACATTCGTCCCCGTCTTGAATATAATTCGTATATCTGGGCCGGGGCCCCAAGAACCATTTTAGCTTGGCTGGACAAGGTGCAAAACCGCGCTCTCAAACTTATTGGTGATAGCGCCATTTGCTCTTCAATTGACTCATTAAGCCACCGTAGGAATGTTGCAGCTCTAGCAAAATTTTATCGCTTTTTTCATAATGATTGCTCCACTGAAATAAGTAACCTCATGCCTCCACGGCAACATTTTTCCCGCAACACAAGACTTGCCCGCTCGGCTCACCCCCACAGTTTACAGCCCTTATCTTCGCGCACACTCAGATCTAGAAATTCGTTTATAACAAGAACAACTCGTCTGTGGAACAACCTTCCAAAGACAGAACTCCGAACTTCCCGAACTCATACAACATCCAAGAGTTCAAACGCAAGGTTCATCGCCACTTTCTGCAACACCCCCTTGACTCCCCCTAACCTATTATGTCCTTTTCCCTATCTTTCGAGCTAAGCTTACTACTAGACATTGCACCATGACCTAAACGACATGACGTACTAGTAATACAAAGGGTGGCACCTGAGCTTAGACAATCACATGAAAAAAAAAACAGAGTGTTTCAGCTAAAGTGTCCAACCGCTTGGCTGTGGATGGGCCTTGGATAGACGAACAAAAAATCGTATGGATGGGGGAGGGGGATCGTAACGGTTTACCCGCTAGGGCGTTTTGAAGTTTTTTGGTAAAGGTTTACATATTACCCTGTAATTTTTGTAAATCTATTAGATATTTCCATGAATAAGGCAGCAATCTACGCAGAATACTCCCGCCTAACTAAAATTGTAAAAGTCAAAACCAACAAAAACAAAATTTTGTTTTTTCTTCACTAAAATTTCCACTTCAACTACCTTTTCCTCCAAAAAATACGTAATGAACTAATATGTTGTTTAGAAAATTGGAAAGCTTGGACAATTTTCTATGAATAATGTCTAACAACTATTATGCTACGACCTTTACTTTTGAAGTTATTAGAGTAATTGGCTCTATTTTGTACTTTTTCACCTGGGTTTTGTCGAAAAGAACCAAATAAGCACCAAATAAAGCCAACTTTTGCGTTAAAATTGCTAATAAGTTCAAAAGTAAAGGTCGTAGCATAATTGTTGTTAGACATTATTCATAGGAGATTGTCCAAGCTTTCCAATTTTGTAAAACAACATATTGGTTAATTACGTATTTTTGGAAAAAACGGTGGTTGAAGTTGATTTTTTGTTAACAAAAAAAACAAAATTTCAACTTTGACGACAGGGGAATATGTAAACCTCTACCAAAAAAACTTCAAAACGCCCTAGCGGGTAAACCGTTACGATTCCCACCCCCATCCATACGATTTTTTGTTCGTCTCTCCAAGGCCTATCCACAGCCAAGCGGTTGGACACTTTAACTGATACACCCTATGAACTATAACAGAATAGAGGAAGAATGCCGCAGTAGAAACTGCAGTGGCGAGCAAAATTGAGTACATAGTATTCAGTCGGGGGCTGGGATTTTAGGGGATGATAGAAGAAGGGGCCTTGAGCAAGAATTTGAAGAAATTAGCCAGCGATGTGACCCATAAAAAAAGTTATGAAGTAAATGTTAAATATTTGGCATTTGTTTGGCTGGTGGAGGAGAAAGTAGGTGGAAGGGTGGGGGTTGGAATTGCAGAGGGTGTATATGGGGAATCCTCCGAGCACAATTCTGTTAGATTTAGCTTTTCTAATTAGCCAAACTACGAGGAAATTGCCTTGATTCAACTGAGGAGATACAAGCCCAATTGAAAAAGATTTTGAAGGCCAGGACGTCAACAACTGTTTCGAAGAATGAAAAAACGTTGGCATAAGTATATTCCTAATCCCACCTCGCGCGGTGTCCCCGGAGTATTCTTCGGAAAGAGCTAACGGGAGACGGGCGAATGGCGAGCTCTCTGCGCCACAAAACAGAGTTTTAAGGCGGTTGGACTGAGGGTTAACCCGCTCCCATAAAAACACCATTGTTACGAATCGGCAAACAATGCCTCGGAACCGGATGGACAACACGACGACGACCTTTGCTTTTCGAACAAAGACACGAATCGGATCATGGAATGTGAGAACACTGCTTGCTGAGGGACGGCTGGATGAAGTCCTCAACGAGATGAATCGATATAAAATCAAGATCATGGGACTTAGCGAGACCAGACATACTGCCCAAACGGTGAGTCCTTCTTATATTCTGGGAGAAACTAAGCGTATCTACTGTGGGATAAATTTTTTCCCATATATTACTATCTAGGATGAAAGAGGCAGTACACCGAACGCTTAAGGCAGCAGGCTGAATTAAGAAAGGGCCGCTCATGTGTAGATCATATTAAAACCTTGAGAATCATAAGAAGTCTATTGAATTACGATCCCCCCTTTACCTTGCTTTCGTAGACTATGAATATTTAATACGACCTTTATATTGCAGGTACTACGGCAACTTGGACTGCCTGATAAAATAATAGAATTGATAAAAGCCCTATACAACAATTCCAAATGCAGTTCTCCATAATGGAAAATTATCCGACAGTTTTGAGGGGAGTTCAAGAGTACGATAAGGATACCTACTTTCGCCATTACTATTTCTTATAGTAATAAACGACATCCTTGTCGGCGCTCCATATAGTAGAACAGGCGGCATACAATGAGGTTTGCTAGACCGCCTTTAGGATCTCGACTGACTGATGATATTTGTTTGCTGGCCCACAGACAACAGGACCTCAGAAACATGTTAAACAATTTGGCAACAGAAATTAGTCCAGCAGGCTTAAGGCTAAATCCGAATAAAACCAAAGAAATGCGGAATAATACAAACACTATTGAATGGACAGCGCTGAATAACCGTGACGTGGAACTGGTAGATAAATTATGCTACCTTGGTAGTATTATTACCGAAAATGGTGGGGCAGAAGAAGACGTAAGTTCCAGAATAAACAAAGCACGAACATGAACATGCCTGATCCAAATATGAAGAGATCTCAACTAACACCAAATTGCGGTTTTTAACTCCAACGTTAAGGCAGTTCTTTTATATGGTTGCGAAACATGCAAAGTCACCCGATTCAGGACGTCTACAAGTTTCCATCAACAGATGCCTACGTCGCATCGTAGAAATCCGCTGGCAAGATAGAATTTCAAATGAAGAGCTATAACGACGTGCCGGCCAAGAAAGGATAGACGATCAAATCAGACGAAGGAAATGGAATTGGAATAGCCACACCTTGCGATGCGAAAACGATAATCTAGCCAAACAGATCCTTGCCTGGATTCCGCAAGGATCCCGTCGAGTCGGATGACCTAGAACAACGTGGAGGAGAACCCTACTAGCAAAAGCCGCAACAACTGGGAAATCCTGGTCGGAGCTTAAAGCTGTCGCCCAAAACGTAGTCTGATGGAGGGCATCTGTTTCCGCCCTATGTCCTATGAGGGATTAAAGGAACATAAAGGAAAGGAATAAGCCGGCTGTGATAGAACTTAAATTAATATACAAATAATTTCAAAGTAGATATTTGAAAATAATAATAATTGAATTTTTTAAGATTTCTAAAAAGGTGTAAAATAATTTATATAATTCAGATAAGCCATTTTAGTCACATAAATTCCTTCTAGAATGCCACCATAGCACAACACTTTTTGCCTTTACTCACAATTTGTAACTTATCCCTTTTTGTTTACAATCCATTTTCGCAACTATTTTCTCCTCCAATCCTATATAAATAACATAATACAGAAAGAGGTTAAAGAACTGGGACTTAAAAGATAGAATTACAGAAGGCTTAAAACTTAAGCCGTCACACTTGTTAAATGGGTCAAGGGCCCCTTTATGTCTTCCAACATAAAAAATAATGTCAAATCTAAAAATAGTCTTGTTATAGAAAGTTATATTTATGTTTTGAACTTCTGCAAAATTATTTCTTCAATAATAGAGGATTAATGAAAATCGCACACAAACTGCACATCAAGTAGAAGGAAAACCCCCAAAAATCGATTCACTCAAGACGTCAAAAAATATTTTCTTTCTGGATCAACATTTCTTTTAATCATATAAGGAGTAATAATTTAGCAATTCTAGCACCACTTTCAAATGGAAATAAGTTTAAATTAATTGTTTTGATTGAAATTTTATTATATTACGTGGTAAATTAACGAAATATGTAAAAAAATAAACTCACCGTAATTTTTCAACACCTATAAATTGGATGACACTACTTCGTTGACAGTATCAGGAGTCCTGCGCAGCATTTATCCTTTCTGTTTTCAACCGCCTACAAAATATCCCACAACGATTCCTTTCCCTTTGTTGATTTTTTATGAGGCCAAGACGTTAACGTCTCACTTAAAAACACGAGAAGAAAACCTTCCAACAACTGACACGGCGGCGGTAGACCATATTATGATAAAAAACTTCTCAACAGCGAAAAGAAAATATTAAGGTGAAAAATCGCGTCGACTCAAACAATAAAAACATTTCGAATGAATTTCATGCGATTGCCGTTATGAGATATGGGAAATTCCGTGACGTTTTCTTTCTTCATGCGAAAAGGATATTAGGCGACGGCCGCGAGAATAACTGAACTTGACCACGCCACAGGCAATTCTTTGCGTCCGATGGGAAGTCTCCCCATTCTGGCCCCACCGACTCGGAGTCGCTTATTCGCCTACACTGAATAGAGCTGTGTTAGTTCGCTTCTCTCTCCGGATTCTAAAGATGAAAACCTATCGACGACTTGGAGAATTGTTTAAAAATAGACTTTCGCGTTGTAGATCTAGAGGTGTAGACAAAATCCTTTGCTGTAGATGATTAATGCAAATGCGAGGAGAAACTGCAAAAGTTTCTTGTCATTTACGTAAATAAAAATTAAATGTATTAATAAAATTCAAAAATCGACATTGTTTTTCTTTTTTACGCAGCATGTAACTGATAATAAATTTAATTAAACGCTTAAAATTGGTGGTCAGTCATCAGCGGAATAGGGGGAATAACATGTAGCATAACATGCACGTGCCGTAACTATTTCGGACTGATGGAAGTGCGATCATAACCTCCTAGCGGTGGCCACTGGTAACTATTCTACGAGAGAGGATAGGCTAATATGATCGGGCTAGTCCCTTCCAAGTAAGGTTGGCGTGAGGCTAATAACCTCACCCGTAAAAAACAATTATGTATTACCGAACGAGCAACATGCCTCGGATACTGGAATAAACGACGACGACCACGGCAACGAAAAAGGCAAAACGATTTACGAATTTTTTCATGGAATGTTCGAACTCTGTACAGAACTCGAGCTTCAAAACATCTGGCCGATACCCTGTCAAAGTATAAAGCTGACATTACCGCCATTCAGGAGATGAGATGGACAGGGAATTGTGTTTTGGAAAAACCTGAGTATGACGTATTACAGCTGTCATACAAAACACCATGTTCTAGGAGTAGGTTTTATGGTTAGCAAAAGAATGAAGCCTACCATTATCGGCCTTAACGCAATAAACGAAAGGCTATGCTCCCTTCGTGTGCGAGGTAAATTTAAGAACATCAGCCTCATAAACGTTCACGCACCTACAGAAGAGTCCCCGGATGGTGATAAAGAAGAATTCTTCGAATTAGTTGAACGGGAACTTAATATACCCCAGGTATGATGTAAAAATCATACTGGGAGATCTGAACGCCAAAGTAGGCCGGGAGCTATATACAGGCAATATGTCGGCAACCACAGCTTGCATGGACAGCGAGTTGTAGAGATGGCAGCAAGTAAGAACTTGGTCGTTGCAATTACTAGATTTGCGCGTAAAGATATCCATAAAGCCACCTGGGTAGCTCCTGATGGAGCCACTCGCAACCAAATAGATCATATGTTGATAGACCGCCGCCACCTTTCGGGTCTGATGACGGTACGAACGTACCGAGGTGCCAACTTCGACTCGGATCACTATCTTGTTGGTATGGTGCCCCGAGAGCGCATTACAACGCTGAAAAGCAAATACTGTCATTAGTACTGCTAATTCCATCTTAGGCAGAAGTCGTAAAGATCGGAAGCTGGCAACTGAGCGAATGAATGCAAGCTGGCAAATGCTGCGTACCGAGCCATGTAGCAGTCTCAGAGAACACGGGCACGCGAAGAGAACTATAAAGAGCTCAGAAAAGAAAAAAAGAGAATTCACAGACGAAAAAAGGAAGCCTGGGAAAAAAATCTCGTCTGTGAGCTAGAACAGTACAGAGAACGACGGCCGCACCAGGCGCGGGAGTTCTACCAAAGAGTCCGCAGTATGACGCAATTCACACCACGTTGCACATACTGCAAGGACAAAGAAGGGAATCTGATCACCGATCCTAAAGGCATCTTGGAGCGATGGGAAGAGCACTTTCATGAATTGCTAAATGGCGAGTTAACTGAGAATTCGGAGGCTCCACCAATATCTGATGACAATGCTATGCTGCCGCCACCAAGCATAGAAGAAGTTAGCAGAGCCATCAGCCGGCTGAAAAACAACAAGGCCTCGGGTGCAGACGGCATCGCAGCGGAGCTGGTTAAATATGGAGGGCCTAGATTACACCAAGCGATTCATGAATTAATTGTGCAAGTATGGGAGTAGGAAGTGATGCCAGAAGACTGGAGAAAAGGCATCCTCTGTCCGGTACACAAAAAAGTAGATATCACAGCGTGCAGTAATTATCGCGGTATAACGTTGTTGAGTACCGTGTATAAGATATTCTCCGCTATCCTACAAAACAGGATGGCCCCATACGCTAGAAACATCATAGGCCATTACCAGTGTGGCTTCAGCCCAGGCAAATCAACGACTGATCAGATTTTCACCTTGAGGCAGGCTATGGAAAAATGTCTAGAGTTTCAAAACTCAATTCAACACCTCTTCATAGACTTTAAAACCGCCTATGATACCATAGCCAGGGTAGAACTCTACAAAGCCATGAGAGAATTCGGCATCCCCAACAAACTGACAAGACTATGTAGGTTGACCATGATCAATAGGCCCCCATCCACGGTCAAACAAATCGTCAAACCAATTTTCGACAAACAGCGCACACATTTATGCTTTGACATTTTTGGCCATCAACGAGGAAAACTTTCTTCAAACATCCCGAGCGACATTTCATATAATCTACTGTAAACAAAGCGAATTTTACATGGCACACAGGCAAAACTCACACACACATTTAAGCTGTTTGAAGGAAATATTAAACCAGACGAATATTTTCTTCAAACAGCGGCCAACTTCGAAAACTTGTATTTTATACACGCACACTTGCAATTTTTTCGATGTTGGCCAGGAATTTGACGATTTGTTTGACCGTGGATGGGGGCCTATTGTGTCAAGCCAAGTAAAGGTATCCGGAACACTGTCCAGACCAATCAACATCTATAATGGACTCCGACAAGGGGACGGTCTGGCCTGCCTCCCGTTGGCCCCGTATGTGAGGAAGGACGATTCCGGAGACTCTACAATGACGAGACATAGATGTTGTGAAGAAAATAAAGCTCGGTAGGCTCCGGTGGGCAGGGCATCTAGCTCGTATGAGTGAAGATGAGCCTGCTCGGAAAGTTCTTTGCGGTAAGACCTATGGGGTGCGACAGCGAGGGAGGCCCAACCTTCCAAAGGATGGAACTGGATGACATCGGCGCAGAATCGGGACCGGTGAAGAAAACAGTTGCTCGAGGCCAGGACCGGATCCCGGTTATAGAGCCGTTAAAGAAGAAGAAACGCCTGCCTCCCGTTGGCCCCGTATGTGAGGAAGGACGATTCCGGAGACTCTACAATGACGAGACATAGATGTTGTGAAGAAAATAAAGCTCGGTAGGCTCCGGTGGGCAGGGCATCTAGCTCGTATGAGTGAAGATGAGCCTGCTCGGAAAGTTCTTCGCGGTAAGACCTATGGGGTGCGACAGCGAGGGAGGCCCAACCTTCCAAAGGATGGAACTGGATGACATCGGCGCAGAATCGGGACCGGTGAAGAAAACAGTTGCTCGAGGCCAAGACCGGATCCCGGTTATAGAGTCGTTAAAGAAGAAGAAACGCTTAAAATTAGCTATTCTAACCTCTTCTAACTTATTTTTTAGGGTCCCCTGCGTTCTATTTTTTGCCAGGTTGTATCAGAGATCCAGTGTTGCTGATTTCTTTGGACATAACCGATGCTCGTTTTCGCAGCCGTCAATAGCCGTGTTTTTTTAATGAACTATATACATTGATTATATACTAACTATTTCTCTATAATCAATGTCTTCCCCATACAAATCTCAAAACCCAGGTTTTATCGGGGTTTCTACCGAGGTTTTGGGAAATTTCTTAATTTGCATACTTTACTTTGGGGGGTTGGCATGTTGCATACTTTCGGGGTCGGAAAGACGTAATTTAAAAATAAAAACAACAGGAAAGTGATGAGAGCAAATTTATAACAAATAATTGATTTTTTAGAAACATATTTATTATTTTCTAGCGAGGATTTCGTGTAACAGTGCAAAAAATAACACTTAACTTCCGTTTAATTTTGAAGTAGCATCGAAGTAGGCGCTACATGAAATTTCCCTTGTCGTTTTTTTAATGAACTCGATGAAAAAACTACATAGTTCATTAAAAAACACGTCTGATATAACGCCCTTTGTCATACTCCACAGCTCTTTAATATTTGTGCTGTCAGAAAAGATTTGCTGGTTTAATATTTGTTGCCGGTTTCCAGCAGATTCTCGCTTTTTACCGCTCTCTGCAGAAGGTGTCGTGTTGCACGTTTCTGATTGCGGCGATTTTTAAGCGAATAGTTGCTATGGTCACTTTCAGTGTCTGCTTCCCTAAACCTCCTGACAACCTCCAGAATAGTTCTCCATCTGCGGCTGACGGCCACGTGATCTATCTGATTTCGCGTTCTGCCATCGGGCGACACCCAGGTCACTTTGTGTATCTTCTGGTGCAAAAGTAAGTTCCACCTACCATGAGTTGGTACGAACTACAAAAGTCAACGCAAAGCTCGCCATTGTTATTGGTAACTTGGCTTAGGCCTTGATTTCCAATTGTGTGTTCAAGGCCGGTGTTAAAACAATGATGTCTCCCCTTGGAATAGAGCGAAAAACCTCATTCAGTCGCATATAGAACTCGTCTTTGATGTCATCTTCTGCGTCTTCGTAACTGCATCTCCAGCTTGAGATGGATCCTTTCCCAACGATTACTCCACCATGGACCCTTTGGGCCATCGTAGAAATGTAGCAGCACTGACAAAATTATATCGGTACCCCGCCTCCACCGCTATCTTATACCTGCAACACCTTATTAGCCTATTCGTCTCTTTCCCTTTCACGCACTCTAAAAAACTAGTAAAAAGAACGTTTCTAAATAAAACAATCCGACTGTGGAACATCCTCTTGCATTCAGTATTTCCGAACACCTACAACATTCAAGAGTTTAAACCGAGGATTCATCACTATCATCTTCAACAATCTCCCGACCCTGATAATCTTTAGCCTATTCTATCTCTAGTGGTGGGCAGAATCAAACCCGCTGGATAAACAACCCGCCCGCTGCCCGCTGGATAAACAACCAACGACGATAGTGGCGAGTGTGAGACGCTATAATCCCGTCTACCAGCGAAGGACTAGCAACGTCAATTGTTATGAAACCGAAAGCAGAACCTCGGACCGGATGGATAACTCAATGACGAACTGGCAAATGGAAAAACGACTATGATTTTGGAATATTTACATGAAACATGCGAACTCTATACCAACCTTGGAAGTTAAGAATACTATTAGACCACCTTGAAAAATACAAGGCTGATAAAGTGGCGATTCAAGAAGTTAGATGGAATTACACAATATACTACAGCTGTTGAGATAAAAAGGACACCCTAGGACGGCATTTATCGTAAGAAAAAAAGCAATAAGCGAAAGAATGTGCAAGATACTAATTAAAGGCAAATTCCACAATTACTCCCTCATTAATATACATTCTCCAACCGAAGATAGGTTTGAGGAAGGAAAAGAGGCCTTCTACGAAAACCTTGAGAGAAACCTCAGAAAATGTCAAATGATGTAAAAGTGATTATAGGAACTGCTAACGCAAAAGTAGGGCAGGAACGAATCTATTACCCAACCATTGGAAAGCACGGTATACATCCTGAATGTAATGATAATGGTCGTAGACTGATGGACTTCGGTGCTGGAGCTAACATGATAGTAGCCAGCACGAAATTCCAACATAGAAGAATACAAAGAGTAACTTGGAAATCTCCTAATGAGGAGACGATCAATGCTAGACCACATACTGATTAGTACATGGTACAGCTCCAGCATAATAGATGTTAGAACGTACCATGGAGCAAACGTGGACTCAGACCATTTTCTGGTGGGTGCTAAGGTGAGAGGCACGATATCATGCGTCAGGACAGGATGTAGGAGAGAACAAAGCGAGCGAAAAAATAATACCGCGGACCTCAAAGAAGAGCAAATTAGAGAAGAATATGTAACAGAGCTAAATAGAAGGTTCGATGCATCGGATCACCAATATTAACGAAGAATGGGCTAAACTAAGGACCATATAAAGGAAGTTGAAGCAATCAAGCTAAAGGATGAAGGGTGCGCTAGAGTAACGGAAGATAAGAATGAATCTTATGCTAGCATACTACAAAGATACACAACTAGAAATTCCGTAGCGGCCTATTAGAAAAAACGACGAATCGAGGAACAAACGTGGCTGGAGGAACAAATGGCAGAGATAAACGAACTCGGGAATACTAACGAAGTCAGAAAGCTATATGAGAAAGTGAACAAGAAACGTAAAGAGTTTATTTAAACCCAGAGTATCGATGTGTAAGGACAAAAACGGTAATATCCTGAGTCAAAAACTAGAAGTCTTAGAAAGATGGAGGGAATATTTTAATGAGCTGAGAGTGAGTGTGAATCAACTCAATAGAAACGCACCAGCCGATAGCGATACTGGTGCTGCTAATGAAAGTGAGGTACCTACAATGTACGACGTACGAAAAGGAGATCAACTCGTATGTGAGAACTATAGGGGTATAACCCTCCTCAACTCAGCGTATAAAATTCTGTCTACTGTTTTGTACAAAAACTTTTACCCATCTCAAAATACATAGGTAGTTATCAATGTGGCTTTCGACCAGGTAAGTCCACTTCAAACCATATTTCCACTTTAGGAAGAATTTTGGAAAATCATGGGAGTTCAACATCAATATTCACGTATTATTTGTAGACTTCAAGCAAGCATATGACAGCGTCAAGAGTGAGGAGTTATTTTAAGCTATGGAATGCTTCTGATTTCCAAAACACCCAATCAAAGTAACAAAAGCTACAATCAATGGTGTCCGAGGCAGAGTAAGAGCTGAACGAAACCTCTCAGAAAGTTTCACATCACAGAGAGGCCTGAGACAAGTTAACGCACTATCTTGCCTCCTATTTAACATAGTGTTGGAGAAGGTGGTAAGAGGCTCTGGGGTAGAAACGACAGGATCCATCCTTAACAAGTCAATATAGACAATGGCTTATGAGGATGACGTCGCTCTAATAGGTAGGCCTTTTGCAAGTGTGAAAGAAGCCTAAATCAAACTGGAAGCAGCTGCGAAAAGAATGGGATTACTCACGTATCAAAACGAAGTATCTTTGCACTTCAAAAAGATACACAACGGCAAGGCAAAACATTACCATAGATTCATATAACATAGAAACTGTTAAAGGATTTATTTATCTTGGGACAGTATTGCAAGTTGACAGTGGTGAGACAGCGGAAATCAGATTAATGAAGTGTAAACTGTATACCACGCTACTCAAACCCATTCTGATGTTAGCATCAGAGGCATGGACTTTGAAAGTGGTTGATGAAATTTCTCTAGGCACATTTGAAAGAAAAACTCTACGCATAACATTTGGCGGTGTCTGCGAAAGCGGTCAATGTAGAAGGAGATATAGGGTGCGTTTCAAGTTCCATCAATGATTGCACATTCCATCTTGTCAACATCACATACATATGTCCCATATTCCATAATTTTTTGTCGGATTCGAACAATCCATCAATGATTAGGGTTAATTTCCATGACTGATTTCTGGTTGTGATAGAACTTTAAACACACCCATAATCATGAATTATACCAACCGTGCCGGGGACCCGACATTGTGAAAAATAATGCATACTTGCATGGGCAAGTTGCCCAAGCTGGACCCGCATCCACTTGCGGAAGAATCATTTGCACATGCAATCAAATATGCCTTAATGAACTTGTTTCGCCATAGTTAATGTGGTCTTGATTAATTGTCATTTTTGATATTTTTCTATTATATTTAGTACACGCTATCAATATTCTCCGCATCCATTTTATGTTGTTAACCAATACTTCGACATTTGCTTCGAAGTGTCTTCTTTTTTGCTTCGAAGCTTTCCGCAGTGTGATCGGAAAACTTGCAAAGCTTGCGCACATTTGCATTTGTGCACTCTGTGCAAACGCATGCTTGGTTTAATGAAACTAATGCAAATGCAAATATGCGCAAACTGCATTATTGAAAGCACCCAAAATTAAGTAGATTACGATGGATGGCACACGTACAAAGGCTTGACGATAGCAACCCTGCAAAAATAGCGATAAATCGAATTCCTGATGGAGAGCAAAATTGAGGTCGGCCAGGAACCGAATGGCATTGAGAGGAATGCTGGAGGAAGCCAAGGCCCATAGCAGGTTGCAGTCCTACAGGTGATGATTCTATGGCCACTGTTCTGAAAGTCGAGTCATATGACAATCGCATGTAGATTTCTATGTCGTCTGTTTTTTAGTTGGTGCGCTGAGAGTCGAGTGGAGTGACAAGTCGATTGAGTTGGAGCATTTTCGAAAATTCGCCATGGTAGCCACCAGTCCAACCAGAAGTTAATCTACCATTGGCTGCTTTCGGTATCGTCAAATGACCATCAATCAACTGCGTCGGCTGCAAAAATGACTGATGCAGTTTGCAGAAGTGACTAGTTTTACTGCCAATTTGATGATTCCGACCACCTGACATTAAAATGATTGCAAGATGGCAGTGCGAATGTGCATTGCCGAACGTTTGGCAATAGTCAATTTTCATTTCTGAGCTCTTGAGTATCATCTATTGCAATACCGAACGAATGACTTATCGTCTACTGCTCTGCAAATGACGTTTCCGAACGCAGCCGTTGATGACCTACCCCCTTACCCTGTGACGAGACTCTGGCTACCTTATCGGTGAATATTAAAACCTGGTGAATGGTGACTTATGGCAAGTAACCAATCTTTGAACGTGGTAGATTAACTTCTGGTTCGACCGGTATCTACCATGGTAAATTTTCGAAAATGCCCTTGAAGAAATTGTCGTTCCAGTAAAATTACGACTGTCAGCGCAGGGGTCTACATATATCCCTAGTATGCCATCCCTAGTATGCCATATAAAAAATATACATAAAAAGCAAGTGGAGACGAAAGTCGAGTTGAAGAAAGTGACGTTTCAGTCGAATCTCATTTAATGAAGAAGCCTCAAATTATCAGTAAAATCCACTTACTTATGATGCAATGGCAATAAAGCTGTGTATGAGATATTACGTTACTTACTAGAAGGTACCTTAGGTGAATTATTTGTGTTCTTTATATAACTTTTTGAACCATCTCTCAGGGCGTTTAAAGTATATAATGAAAGCTGTTATAGAGCGTGATAATAATAATTCTAAACTAAAACTAATTTTTAAAACATCGAATTTCTTCAATAAAATGTCAACGACACATAACAAGCTTAAATTAAGCCTTCTTATTATTTTTTTTAAAAAAAGTTACATTTTAAGTAAAATTACAAAACGACCACATCACACAGCAATGGGGCTGTCAGTTTCGGCATCAGAATGGTTTGACTTCTTTATGTTAAGCATTACAGCACCACTAGGTGATCCTGGTGCGCCGCCAAATAGAACAGTAAAAAGTCCGTTGTAAGCAACTCGGTCCCATAATTTAGCAATCCATTTGTCAATATTCGAAATTGTCTTATCAATTTTTGAAAGTTCGAGCCGTTGAGGCGGTATGCTTAAGTTGATTATGTTCAAGGAATACTCATGGGCAATATCAAGCGCCTTACTTATCGCCGTCTTATTACTATCAGTTTTGAAGCAATTAATCATGGATGGGTCATTGCTGGGTTCGTTACATTCATCCTTGGATATAATATGAGCTTTCTTATTAAATATATCATCAAAATCCAAATTCAAATCTGGTGTTGTCACAACTGCAGTTCGTTTTTCAGATTTTACAATATGAGAGAATAAATTTGTTTTAGTTTCTTTTTCCGCAACTTTTTGCTTTTCTTTTTTATCTTCGTTTGCTTTCTTTCGTGATTTTAGCACGGCATCCCCAAAATCTATACCATTTATTAGTTTTAATTTAACTAATTTCATACTGGCTTGACTGTCTTCAATTGAATCATGACCGTCGAGCTTTTCTTGTATAGTTTCTCCAAAAAACAATTTCATCAATGTTTGCAATTTAGATTTTCGCTTACGCTCGCCGGTTATGTTGTAGATAACGCTTGTATCAATTACATAAGGATGCATCATTTTCATTGCATGTAAATCTGAGTTGAGTGATTGACCAATTAGTATTGCATCTGGCGGGAGCAGTTCACGGACATCTTTTTGTACCTCCTGCAACGTTTTTGTAGCATGTAACATCATTTTCGGTGTGATCCCCGAATATGGCGTTAAGTAATCAACAATCTTGTTTGTTGGTCGCACTAAAGTTTCATAAACTTGTTCAAGATTTTCATCTACTATTGATATTCTAGTTAATTCATTAAGTCCTGAAGTGGTCTTGCACATTTCGCAATCAACTGCAAACATAGGGCTGTTATCGTGTACTTTTTTATAAGAATCCTTTGACATAACATAACCGTAATAATGTTTTGACAATTGACCATGCATTGGAAGAGGATAATTTTCATCAGCCATTTGTAAAGCAGAAAGTAGCAATGTTGTACGAGATATTTTCTCAGGCTTTTTAAGTGATTCAACGTTGTTTTCTGGCTGGGCGTCTTCGTGTTCTTCAATAGGGAAAAGTGTTTTAACCATAGTAATAGGTTTCTTCTGTGATTCAAGAGCTGCTTCCAAACTGCCATATTTGGCAATCAGTTCGTCTTGTTGATTATGTGTTAATGGAACCGTTGCTATTTCATTTAAGATGCTACCTTCTTTATATGGTGGCATAATAACTTCTAATTTATGGGAGAAAATTTTATTAGCATCTACGAATTTTGATTCGTATGAAAGAAAATGGAATAGTGATAAGCCTTCAACAATTAACACCGTACTTCGAGTTATCCTCGATGATTTCTCTATATAACACCACCTAGACGGGCTACATGGTGAAGAGGAGCCAAGTAGGGCTAGCATGAGCAGGTTTTGAATATCTGTTAAAAAAAGGGGAGTTCTTTTTTCACTTTCCACATCGATCATTGCCAATTCACCAAATGGTCGTAGTCGTAACTTTGGACCATTAACTAATTGCCTTTTTCTGGCATTTAATTCTCTTTTAATTTGCACATACTGCTCTTGTGTGAGGGTGATCTTTAATTGGTCACCTTCTATACCTAAAGACTTAGTTTGATCATCTTTAAATTCATCGTTAAAATCGTTAGAAATTTCTTCTCCTTTCACCTCCTGCTCATACTTCATACGTTTATTAGCAGGCTCAAAATTTTGTTTCTCCAAGACTTTTTTATCCTCGGAATGATTATCCTCGTCTAGACTTTCACTACTAGAACTAGTAATTCCAGCATCACTACCTTTTAGAGCACGATCTTTATCATTGAGTTTCATAATTTCTGCAAGGGCCGCAAGTTTCCTCTTTTTCTTTTCCAATCTTGCCTCTTGTTTTGCCGTTAAAGTTTTCATTATAAATAATTGTTCCGAAAATTGTCCCAAGTTGAATTTTTGGTGACTAAAAAATGAGTAAACGGACAACATTTAATATTAATGATAAATTGTAAAATTCTTACGGTAAACTAATACTCGCTATAACGAAATAAATATAACATCTCCTGCGATTTTTATTTGTTTTACTAAAATCAATACACATTTTACAAATTTCGAAAATTTTATTAATGACAGCAATTTTTTGTTTTTCGCAGTATGTCAATGCCATTACATGATTGAAATGAATTTTTTTAACGAAATAAATCAGACTTACTTTCATTTATCTAATGCAATGAGATGTGATAATCTAGTTGCCACAGGTTTGTCCCAGTTAATTTTGCCTTTGAATTACAGTTTTATTATTAAAAACATTCCGCAAATAAAATATTTGGTGGGCGCCTTCAAAATTCACGGTGACATGTGGTAAAACTTCTTATGATCTTCTTCTTTCTAAACATCCTCGGATTGTGTGACATAACATAAAATATAAGATGAGGTCGTTCTAGAACCAATGCAGCGCTGCAAACATGAAATTAGTTACTGTAGGTGCGTTTTATTTTCTGGAGTGCGTACGTTGGCGTAGTTCAAGTAGTTGGTTTTCCATATTTGCGTTTATTTTTTTAAATCTTTTATATTTATGTTAGTGGGATGATACACGAGTCAACGTGTCTCTGCAACACACTGTCAGTTTGTTGCGCGGAGGTGATACACGAGTCAACACGCTACACGCAACACTCTGTGTAATAACATTGCGATTTCATATGTATGGGTGTGCATTCCAAAGGGCTGTTTCACACGAGCCGACGGCCAACCAACAGAAATCGCATGAAAACGTCATTTGATGGGAAGAGGGTGAGAGAGGACGATGGGGAGGTAAGATTTTCCCATTCAACTTTCTCACACGATTTTCGATACGACTTTTTGACAGCTGTGTGGTTGTTGTTGTTTTTTATACCTTTGGAAAAAAGAAAAGAAAGAGAAAAGACAAAACAACAACAATAAGCTAAAGCGTTTTGACGTAGAGTTGGTTGGGAAAATTGGCCCGTGTGAAAGCCCATGCGACTTTTCGTCGAGTTTCAAAAGGGAATAGACGATAACAACCGATTTCTGTTGGTTGGCCGTCGGCTCGTGTGAAACAGCCCAAATTATTTTCACCCAGAATCGCTTGACAGTTACGCATACATAAACATTTTTTAAGCAACTGGAGGAAAAATAGAAATCGTTTCTACTTTCAGTCAACACCGCACACTTCACCCTGACCCGTCCCTTTGCCTACGAACTGCGCAGAAAAAGCTCGTGTTTCAGAACATGTTGACCCGTGTATCATCCCCCTTACAATAATTTCAAAATTCAAGAATTCAAAAAGCGCTTTATTGGAAAAAGGCATTACATTACTACTCCCTGGGGCTACACAATACCCAATCAACCAAATATCACCCTTTGAATAGAGAAGAAAAGGAACCGAAAATAGCGTACATGTCTTTGAATAGAGAAGACGAGGAAGTGCAATTTTTTTTTTTTTTTTTTTATGTGATAGACTAGAGGCTTAGGGAAAGTCCCTTTGTACTGTCGACAATCTATTTTATTCGTATAGAGTGCAATGTCGAACAGCAGCTCTAGCCGGAAGATAGACAGAAGAGAAGGAAGTAACTGTCACAACCTAGCCGCGATATTTGATTCCACCTACTCACAACCATTTCGCGACTCTGACATCGGGGCGTCGAGAACAACTCGCTGGAGTGTTATGCCTCCTGAAACGAGTTGAATCTCATCAACCAACCGATGGCATGCGCTTGGTGGAGCGGGGAAGGACTAGGGAAGGCTATGACAGGGGAAGAAGAAAGAAGGAAAGTTAGGTGGGAAAGGCGAAGGACCGTGGCACCACCGGGATTCGAACCCGGGACAACAACAACAACAACAACCCTTTGGGGGGTGGGGGGCAACTTTGGAAATTTAAATGGGACCCCCCCATTTTTTTGGGCAGATTCGGAATCTTCATAAAAAAATATGAAGATTTTGTCCCAAGCATTTTTTACGATTCACCATAGATGGCGCTGTAATCGGAGTTAAACGTTTTTTATGACTTATTTATTTCCGCTGATTACAGCGTCATCTAAGGCAAATCACAAAAAATGATAATAACAAAATCTTCATATTTTTTCATGAAGAATCTAAATCTGTAATAAAAAATAGGGGTTTTTATTTTGTTTTAAATTCTGCATCCCTTCCCCTCCAAAAACTTGGGGGTAGAGAGCCATTTTGATTATTAACTTGAAAACCCCAAATTTTTATTGCAGATTTACATTCTTCATGAAAAAATATGAAGATTTTATTCTTATCATTTTTTGTGATTCGCCTTAGATGGCGCTGAAATCGGCGGAAATAAATAAGTAATAAAAAAACGTTTTCCTCCGATTACAGCGCCATCTATGGCGAATCGTAAAAAATGCTTGGGACAAAATCTTCATATTTTTTTATGAAGATTCCGAATCTGCCCAAAAAGGGGGGTCCTATTTAAATTTCCAAAGTTGCCCCCCACCCCCCAAAGAAGGGGTTGTTTGGGGGGTCCATTTTTGTATGGTCGGATAGAGTTTCAAAAAATATTGAACACGTGTTTTTTGTTTTTCTATTTCAGATATTTGGGTGGTACGGGTGGTTTGGAACACCCTGTATATATATATACTTATATATATATATATATATATATATATATATATATATATATATATATATATATATATATATATAGTATGGAACAAAAGATTTAAAGGAGTTCAAAAATAAATTAAGGCATTATAGCGCATACCGAGAAGAAGAAAAGAGGAGAATAAAAATAAGGCATATGCCAACGAAGAAACCGATATTGAAAGAAAATAATAGGCGGGACATATGCTATAACTGTGGAGAGAAGGGCCACAAATCAACTTTCTGTACTTCTAAAGAAAAGGGAATGAAATGTTTTAGGTGCAATAACTTCGGGCATATTGCAATTAACTGCCCTAAAGGTAAAACCCAACGCGAAAACGACAGCGTCAATTGCATTGAATTAAATGAGGATGTCTCAAGAAAAGAAATTAAAATCGACAAGAAACGATTCAAAGCCTTGTTCGATACAGGGAGCAAACATAATATAGTAACGACCAATGTTTACAAAGAGTTGAATCAACCTACATTAACGGATACCGATATTCGTTTTACGGGATTTGGAGGAAAAAAGACGACATCAAAAGGATATTTCGAAAGCGATGTAGAAATAGATAACGAAAAATATAGAATGAAATTCCATGTTGTCCCCACTGAAAGTATGAACACGCAAGTAATAATCGGTCGTGAAATATTCAATGAAGCGGAAATGACAATTAACTCTGAAGGTATAGTAATAAAAAAGAACAACGAAAACGACGAGATTCAAAATATGATGAACATTGAGGTCGACAGTGAAGAATATGATTTTGACAACAACACACCTGAAGGATTCAAAAGGCAAGTAAAAAGTGTTATAGACAATTATCGCCCAAACAGGAGTAAAACGACAGAGATCGAAATGAAGCTAGTGCTAAAGGATGATACACCAATCTATCATCACCCACGACGATTGCCGATCAAAGAAAGGGTATTTGTCGAAGAACAGGTCCAGCAGTGGATAGAAGAAGATGTCATCGAACCATGCTATTCAGAATTTGCTAGTCAAATAGTGATAGTCAAGAAGAAAAGTGGAACGTTTAGACTATGTATAGACTATAGGAAGTTAAACAGGGTTACAGTAAAAGATAGATATCCATTGCCTTTGATTGAAGACTTGCTGGATCGCCTTCAAGAAGCTCGAGTTTTCAGCACATTGGACCTCAAGAATGGGTTCTTCCATGTAGGGGTACACCCAGACAGCAGAAAATACACTTCGTTCGTTACGAACAACTCACAGTACCAGTTCAAAAAAGTTCCATTTGGTCTCTCAAACAGTCCAGCAGTTTTTCAGCGCTTTGTGAATCATGTATTTCGCGAATTGACTAGGAAAGGAATAGCGCTACCATACATGGACGACATTATCATCCCAGCGAAAGATTATAATGAAGGAATTGTTCGATTGAGAGAAGTCTTAGTCACATGTGAAGAATATGGTCTAGAACTTAATAAAAAGAAGTGCCAATTTCTAAAGAAAAAAGTGGAATTCTTGGGGCATGTGATTACAGATGGAATGATATCACCATCACCATGCAAAATAGATGCAGTAATGAATTTCCCTCAGCCGAGAAACCTAAAGCAACTACAAAGCTTCTTAGGTTTAACAGGGTACTTCAGGAAATTTATTCGCGATTACTCTCGAATAGCTAAACCCCTAACGGATATGACAAGAACCAACGCTAAATTCAAATTTGACGATGAGGAAGGAAAAGCTTTCAAAACGTTAAAAACTATCTTAAGCGAAAGTCCTATTCTAGCCATATACAATCAGCGTTACGAGACAGAACTGCACACGGACGCGTCAATAGATGGGTATGGAGCCATTCTATTACAAAAATCTCCAACAGACTCAAAGTTACATCCAATATATTATATGAGTAGAAAGACAACTCAACCAGAAAGAAAATACTCAAGCTACGAACTAGAAGTTTTGGCCATAGTGGAAGCCATTAAGAAGTTTCGAGTTTACTTGCTAGGAATCAAGTTTAAGATAGTCACCGACTGCAACGCCGTAAAAGGGACTCTAACAAAAAAGGACTTGACAACCAGAGTCGCCAGATGGATTCTCTTGCTCGAAGAGTTTGACTATATAATCGAACATAGGACAAATAATAGAATGAGACATGTAGACGCATTAAGTAGGAATCCAGTGTATACCATAATCTTAGAGGACGATCTCTTAACGAAGATAATAAGAGCGCAGAGTAAAGACGAAAGTATAAAAGCTATAAAGGAAGTTCTAAGAGAAAAGCCTTATGAGAATTATATATTGAAATCGGATGTGCTTTACAAAATCGAAAGAGGAGCGGATTTATTAGTGATTCCCAGCCTAATGCAGTTCGATATTATAAGGAAAATACATGAAAAGGGGCACTTCTCCGCGAAGAAAACAAAAGACCTAATAGAGAAGGAATATTATATACCAAGGGCAGGTCAGAAAATTGATAAATGTATATCCAGTTGCGTTGCATGCATATTAACAAATAGGAAACGTGGAAAGCAAGAGGGGGAACTTCACCCATTGAATAAAGACAGTGTTCCCTTGTACACGTATCATGTTGATTTCCTAGGGCCGCTCCAATCTACGAATAAAAATTACAACCACATTCTGGCTGTAATAGACTCATTTACAAAATTTGTCTGGCTTTATCCGACGAGATCGACATCATCAAAGGATGTTTTAACGAAGCTTGCTCATCAAGAACAAATTTTCGGTAACCCTACTCAAATTGTGTCGGACCGGGGCTCTGCTTTCACGTCAGCCGAATTTAAAGAATACTGTGACGAAAGGAACATCAAGCACCTAAAGATCACAACTGGATTACCCCGTGCAAACGGACAAGTCGAAAGGTTGAACAGCGTCATCATTTCAGTCCTTTCGAAATTAGCGATGAAAGATCCATCTAAATGGTATAAGTTTGTAGCTGATGTCCAGAGAATCATTAACTCCACATATCATCGTAGTGTAGGTATGACACCATTTGAACTACTTGTAGGGGTAAAGATGAGGAACATAGAGGATATTAAACTAAAAGAAATGGTGGAAGACGAATTCATGATCTCTTTCAATGAACAGAGGCACGAGCTGAGGAAGTACGCGAAACAAAAAATTCTTGAAGTTCAGGACGAGAATAGGAAGACGTACAACTCGAAACGGAAACGGCCTGAGAAATACGAGAAAGGAGATGCAGTAGCGATTAGGAGAACACAGCTGGGAGGAGGTTTAAAATTGAAGCCCAAGTTTTTAGGGCCGTATATTGTCGAGAAAGTAAAAAATAATGACACTTACGACCTACGAAAAGCGGGTTACGGCGAAGGACCTATGATAACTACATCGTGTGCCGAGTATATGAAAAGATGGCCTATGGTGAATGACGATTTCGAGGAGGATCTGGAGATTGAGTTCGGGGCGAACTCTAGTCAGGACAGCCGAATCTGTGGGATTGAACGTGGCATCACTGGCGAGAGGTGCGCTAAATAAGAAGAAGCGGTGCTGAATAGAAATAACCGGGATATTAAGAAGAAAAAGACGTGTATGGCGGGTGACGATAAAGAAAAGAAGACGCGAAGATAAAATTATCGGAAGAAAGAAAAGACTTTAATTTCATTACTGAATTCATTTTACTTTTTGTATTTTTTTTAATAAACGAATGTATTATATTTAAATCGAACAAAAGTCTATTAGTCTGAAACAGAACCTATATATATATATATATATATATATATATATATATATATATATATATATATATATATATATATATATATATATATATAGCCCAGGCAACGAATGCTCAAAAAAAGGTATAGAGGGAAATGCTTGGAACACAATTTTTGACTTCGCAACTTTGTTTGGACTAGTTAGGAGGTGAACATATCAAAAGTCCCCGCCCCTAGCCCTTGAGCTTGGGGAAAGAGGGGGGTTTAAAGGACCCATTTTTCGGTTTTTCGCTTATATCTAGGAAACTATGCGTCCTAGCAACATGACCACTTAAACAAAATGAAAGCTGATTAAATTTTCTATAAGTTTTGCTCAGTCAAGTTTTTCGATATCTTGTATAGTTTTCGAGATATCTGCTCTTGAAAGTCTGTAATTTTCGAAAAAAAAAATTTTTTGCTCTTTTTTGCCAGATGACTCTATAAGCCATTGGGATAGTTTTATAAATCACAACCATTAAATGAAAACGAAGTTTATTGAAATAGGAAAGTGAATTAACATAAAACATTACAACAGTAGGCACCATTGAGTCAATTTCTTGCGATCTTGGGGTGGGAAGGACCTTCATCCTCGTCTTCGTTTTCATCTTCTTTTTCTCCAATCTCTTCTCCATCGGACCCCTGTAGAGAAACGTTCAGAGGATCCTCCTGGTCTTCTTCATCTTCGGAGTCAACTTGAATGACCCCATTCAGGTACTTCTCCTGGCAATTTTGGCATGCTGAGGAACATTTGAGGCTTCCTTTTTTGCAGCCACACTTCACACTGGCACAGTCTTTCTTACATCGGCAGAAAATCACTTTCAGGATATCCTCCGGTGCAGCTGCTAACTCACTGTGCACTGGAACCGGGGTCTGAAAAGACTGCTGCTGCTTTCTGGACCGCTGGAGATTTCAGATACATCTTCGCAAATGCGACCTTGCTTTTTTGAAATGCAGAAGATGTTGTGTCGCATCCAGTAAAGGCGTGCAAAAATAGCGCGTCTTTGAAACCTTGTTGCTGAAGCTCTTGAGATGAGAAGAATGAATCTCTTATCTTCCCACGTCCAGGCAACCACAACCCTTTTGACGGAATTACTATTTAGGTTCATCGTAGAAGAGTCATCCGGTAAAAAAGAGCAAATTTTTTTTTTTTTTCGAAAATTACAGACTTTCAAGAGCAGATATCTCGAAAAATATACAAGATATCGAAAAACTTGACTGAGCCAAACTTATAGAAAATTTAATCAGCTTTCATTTTGTTTATAGTGGTCATGTTGCTAGGACGCATAGTTTCCCAGATATAAGCGAAAAACCGAAAAATGGGTCCTTTAAACCCCCCTCTTTCCCCAAGCTCAAGGGCTAGGGGCGGGGACTTTTGATATGTCCACCTCCTAACTAGTCCAAACAAAGTTGCGAAGTCAAAAATTGTGTTCCAAGCATTTCCCTCTATACCTTTTCGTTGCCTGGCCTAATATATATATATATATATATATATATATATATATATATATATATATATATATATATATATATATATATATATATATATATATATATATATATATATATATATATATATTATATAGATATATTATATATAGAGCACTATATAATGGATGATATATAGAGCACTATATTGTCAACGTGCTCAGCATGTCCCTAAAAATGACATATTTCAAAATCAAAGTCACGGAGAGTTGCACCTTAAAAGTTAAGCTGGAAGTACATAATTGCATTGCGTTGCATGAATGCGTTGACAGATCAAGTTTACACTGTATATTTCAATGACGGCAGATCTATTAATGCGGCTCTACCTTCAATGCAACGCAATGCAATGCAACAGTTGTTCAACTTTTAACTTTTACGCATACAACGCATTCAATACTCTGTCAAATTGGTCTTGTTTTTTTCTGCAAAATATTATTAGCTCGGATTAACTCAGTAATATATTAAAAATTGATTTTCTTGAGGGATTCAACACAAATGCAACATAAATTCAAATTTCAAAACGCATTTAAATGCCAACACGCAACGCATTAATGTGTCAAATACATATAATGTAACGCATTGCAGTGAAATCCAATCAAGTATTGCAATGCAATGCAACGCAATTATGTATTTCCAGCTTTACCCAGTCAGGCTGGGGGTGGGTGACAATCTTTGAACCCAAAAAACAATATGAAGGAGGCGAGAGCGCGCCCTACATATATACGGGTGTTTCCATAACATTTGGGCGACTTTTGAGAGTAATTTGTCTTCATAATATTTAAGATGCTATTGCATTTCCTAATAGTGGTTATAATGCGTGATTAATTTGTTTTGTCATACCTAAAGAGGCCAGTCACTTTATGTAGAATTTTATGAGATATTTTGAGTTTTGCGAATTTAGGCATCTAGGGACTGACTGTTATGATTAACAATGGACGTTGGTGGATTGAAACCTTAACCTTTACAGTTTTAGATAGGTGGGAGTATTCTGCGTAGATTGCTGCCTTATTCATGAAAATATCTAATAGCCCCTAGCGGCTAAACCGTTATGATTTTCCCGCCCCCACCTATACCATTTTTTGTTCGTATAGCCAAAACCTATCCGCAGCCAGGCGTTTTGGCATTTTCACTGACACACCCTGTATAATTATAAGGGTACGTCAGCCTCTGACCACTCTCGTCAGTCCCTAGCAGCATTAACAGCTAGGGCCTGATGGTCTAGGGACTGACGATTCTGAGTAAAACTTTAAAAACAATACTGTTCGACCAATATACTACAATATCTAACCCTATCTACCGAACAAGGCCGATAAACCACTTGTAAATATTAATTAATTAATGTCAATTTCCTATTATTAAACTATAAAATTGCTTGGCTAGGGACTGACGAAGTGACTGGATCAGCACTACTTGGAAGAACTTAACGAAACATTTTTCACGCAAAAGCAAACGCGTGAAAACTTACACACATATAAAATGTTACTTCTATCTCTTGTTTTCTTTAGCTCTGTTTTTGTCTGACAAGTGAATTTTATTTACAATACATTTAAACGTTCCTGTAAGGCTTTCAAATGTTCTAAACACAATTACGCCCGTGTGTGTTCCGAGGGGTTGAATAAAACCGGTTTTGCTCAGCACACTTATGGCAGCGTCTGAATAGGCTCATTCAAAGGGAAAAACGTGCAGAGCGGACGGAACGGATTAGTTTTTTTTGCGCTTTATGGCTCTTGTCCCGACAGTTGTGTTTCTAGTATGACCGAGAAAAACCCGTTGAATATAAATTCAACGATAATGACGCCGATTACATTCCATTAATTTCTTCTGAGCTGATTGTAAATGGACATGACAATATGAAAGAAGTGGAAATAGAAGATTGAGATAATCAACAAATTTTATCAAAACTTGTAATCCAACGATTAGGCCTACTGAGAGACCATATGTAAAACACGGCCCTTGCATTCTACCTGAAAGCCCTCTTAACACTGACTTGAGTTGCCGGAACAGCTAATATGACCTTCAAATAATAGAGGTGCATTTTGTTCGTTCCAATTCTGAGAAATATTAAATTTTAATTTGTAAACTTAGATAATAATTGCCATTTGAACCTGAACTGGATTTTTGATTGGGCTCGGGTTCACATAATTTAAAAAAAATCTTGATCCGGGTTTGTTTCGGATTCAAAACCCTGCTTTATCCCAAAAAGGTCTACTGGCGACCTTCTTGTGTGTCTGACTGAACACATAAACCAAAACATCCATGACTTCGGTGAGCCTGGGACCGTATTTGGTTTCTCGAGTCGATGGATCGACTCTAAAAAAATCTTCTCGACTGGTTGGGGAACGCCGGAGTGAGGGTTGGATTCAACGCTATCCAATACTACCTTGATTGAATGGCCAGAACGAAAGCAATCCAGTTCCTTGGAGCTGAGTCAAAATCAATAGATTGGAGTTTAGACAGAAGAGCGGGATGCCATACTATGTCGAAGGCCTTGGAGATATCCAGAGCAACCAGACCAGGGGCTGTATTTGGTTTCTCGAGTTGACTTGTCTTCTGTCGATAAACAAAAATTGGCATTTGGCGACACGATATCGTCTCTTTACGTGTCGATAAAGACGTTTAACGATTATTAAAAAGCTCAATTTATGCATGCAATAAACTTATAACAATTTATATTTTAATTAAAATACGTGGTTTGCTGCCCTTGGAGTAATACCACAATTTGATGATTTTGTATGGCCGCGCTTATCTGTCGATTTGGTCGTGATGCCAAATATGAAACTTAGAGACAGTCGAGAAGCTTTTTTTGTCGAGTCGATCCATCGTGTCTAGAAACCAAATACGGTCCCTGGTCTGAAAGGCCACTCCCCTAAACGCGCCACGTAATTTTTGGACGACCCGTTACTATCATACTATACATTGCACAATGACTTGAACGACATTACGGACTAGTAGTACAAAGGACTAGAAGTTACCCCTGGGCTTCATCTTACTGCAAAAAACAATACTTCTCAGCCCTATATCTCGAAAGCTATTAATTCTACGTAAAATCTGTGACACTGGTGAGCATTGTAAGAGCAAATAATTCTATACAAACAAGCAAAAGAATGTTAAATTTTTGAAAATAAATGTATATTCAACAAGAAATTATATTTCATGACTTATTTTTATAAAAAATATAGTGCACTCTTCAAGATTCTACGTATATAATACGTATAAAAGGAACTTACTTTTATTAACTAGAAAATAGTAAATTAAATAATATGTGTCGACTTTTGTGGTTCTTTAACAAGAAGTAAGTCAGACATAAGCTCTCGGAAAACCATAGGATTCATATTGTTTCCAACACGATATAATACGAACCAATCTCCTAGACTCGCATCTCTCATTATTTTCTGTATATGATCTCTAGAAATAACGCGCACTTGGGCTCTAAGCAGTAATAAACGTAAATTCTTATTGGCAAGCAAAATAATACGGTATACAATATTGATTCCAGATATCGAAGTTAAAAAGAGGAACCAACACCAAAAGAATGCAAAAAGTTTTTCATTTAAAATATTAAGTGGTAAAAGGCATAAAACGTCCATTTTTTGAGCAGATCCAGATGAACCAAATTGATAGTAATCGCACTTGGACATTTTTGGGAATACTCTGGAGCTGAGACTGTCCCAAGTGTCCCAATCATATAATGGGACAGCTCCCAAAGCTGGAGCATAGTTTACCCAAAATCCTGAGAAGAAGACATTCATGGCAAACATGTTTGCAACCTAAAAATTTAAGCCTTTATTATATATTGCAATATATCACTCCTCACTTACGCAAAACAAAAAATTCAAAAGTTCACAAAGAAAGTACTTCAGTGCATAGCACGTATGAACTTCCTGGTAGTCACTAGTGAAATATTTTATAAGAAGATCCTTCCTCTTTTCATCCCATTTATCAGACACAACTGGTGATCCTAGCTGCTGACAGACCTGCTGCAGACGTCCACCTTCCCATATTCTCCATAAATATGCTGGTATTGAAAACATTACAGCCTGTATCAGGAGGATAAGTACTACCCACTGATAATAACGAAGATAAATACGTCCGACACCAGGCTTCTGCGGACCTATTCCAAAGGCAATTTTATCATATCCAATTTTTCCGTTGGTTTCGTTTAGTATGTATGTGCCCAAGGTCCAACAGAAATTATTGACAAAAGTTGGATTCTTCACATCTGAAATACAGTCAATGGCGTTCCCAAAATATTGTGTAGCAGAAACTAGGACGCAGGCTGCAAGCAAGATTATAACGGTAATCTTGGAATGAAGCATAAAAACTCCATCATATATTCGGACCGATTTTATCTTTAGATATTTCGCTAGCGGATACAGCATAGAAAACATTTTGGCTTCTTAATAAATCAATTTACTAATTAATAAAAAAATATTACTGCTTATTAGAACACGCGGCGAAATTGAAACCGACCTGCGATAGAAATTAATCACCACCAATACATTTTGCGAACACGCACGTGCTGCCATATAAAATTAACGGGCATGAATTATAATTTTTAAAATGTTCCTAAACCTATGCAACATATTAACAAAAGTGTCGTTGCCGCATCCAGTTATTTTTTTACGCCCCCCCACCAACAACAGTTGACAGAAAATTTGAATGTGACGAATGAACCAACACCAAAAGAATGCTCGAGTGCTTTTAACCAAATTTTTGAGCAAATCGACTTTATGTGTGTTTTTTTTCGTTTCGTTTCTTTTTTATTGGCATACGTACGTACGTTGGTACGTACGCCGCCGTAGTTGTAGTAGTTACCCGGCCTTTAAGCCTAGTATGGAGTTCGAACGGAATTCCGTTCCCCATATAAAATACATGTAAAAAGATGCACGGAATTCCGTTCACCCGATTTTTCCGTGTGTGAGTACGGACTTCGAACGGAATTTTGTTGGTAATATATCACTTGTGAAACTTTCTAACAGATGGCTCTGCAGGGGAATTGGAGACTTTTTTCCGTTCACGTTGGAACGGAATAAATAGCTAGACAATTATTCCGTGTTGCTGCTGTTGATAATTTTGACAGAACGAAAAAAAACAGCTGTTGCGGCCAAATGCGTGGTGTAATATGTGATTTTTATCAGTCAAGCCTAGTATGGAGTTCAAACGGAATTCCGTTCAGCATTTTTGGCATATATTTCTACACGGAAAAATTCCGTGTAGAGTACTGTGAAGAAAAAGTCAAAAGGTGAGAAAAAGTTAACAGCTGAAGCCTAGTATGGAGTTCGAACGGAATTCCGTTCCCCATATAAAATACATGTAAAAAGATGCACGGAATTCCGTTCACCCGATTTTTCCGTGTACTTTTTGTTTTGTGAGTACGGACTTCGAACGGAATTTTGTTGGTAATATATCACTTGTGAAACTTTCTAACAGATGGCTCTGCAGGGGAATTGGAGACTTTTTTCCGTTCACGTTGGAACAGAATAAATAGCTAGACAATTATTCCGTGTTGCTGCTGTTGGTAATTTTGACAGAACGAAAAAAACAGCTGTTGCGGCCAAATGCGTGGTGTGATTTTTATCAGTCAGCTGTTAACTTTTTCTCACCTTTTGACTTTTTCTTCACAGTACTCTACACGGAATTTTTCCGTGTAGAAATATATGCCAAAAATGCTGAACGGAATAACGTTTGAACTCCATACTAGGCTTTACATGGGACAGTAACTACACCGGTGCACTTTGGAGAAATTTCAATTACACCGGAGTAGATGATTAGTGTAGTTACAATTTTTTTGCAAAAGGTGGCGCCTTCAAAAGTTTTTGGTTATGTTATTCACCTTTACGGTTATATCAATCATTAAAGGCATTATTTGAAGTTGACATTTAATGACACCGAAATTATTCTAAAGGAAAATCGTGATATCTCCTTTTTTATCTACCGGGCAGAGGATGCCTTTTCTCCAGTATTCTGGCATCACTTCCTGCTCCCATACTTGCACAATTAATTCATTATTCGCTTGGTTTATAATGTAGGCCATCCATATTTAACTAGCTCCACTCGGATGCTGTCTGCATCCGAGGCCTTGTTGTTTTTGAGCCGGCTTATGGCTCTGCTAACTTCTTCTAAGCTTGGTGGCGGTAGCATAGCATATCATCAGATATTGGTGGATCCTCCGAATCCTCAGTTAGCTCGCCATTTAGCAACTCATGAAAGTGCTCTTCCCTTCGCTCCAAGTTGCCTTTAGGATCGGTGATCACATTCCCTTCCTTGTCCTTGACTCTTCGGTAGAACTCCTGCGCCTGGTGCAGCCATCGCTCTGTGTACTGTTCTAGTTCATAGACGAAATTTATTTCCTAGGCTTCCCTTTATTGTCCGTGAACTTTCTTTTCTGAGCTCTTTATATTTCTCTTCGCGTGTCCGTGTTCTCTGAGACTGCTGCATTGCTCGGTGCGCAGCATTCTTACGTTCAGTTGCTAGCTTGCATTCATTATCGAACCAGTCGTTCCGATTTCTAGGACTTCTGCCTAAGATGTGCAGCTTTTCAGCGTTGTAATGCGCTCTCGGAGCATCATTCCAACAAGATAGTGATCCGAGTCGAAGTTGGCACCTTGGCACGTTCATACTAAGGAATCCAATCCCACGAATGCGGGATCCCGCACCATTTTTGCGGGATCTGTAATGCGGGACTAGACGTGTGGAATCCGCGGGACTAGCGGGATTTTGTCAGTAGAATCACCTGTTATAAGAACCGGGTTTTAATAGAGAAATACTAACAATATTGCAAAGTATTAATAAAAATAGATTTAGGCCCTGCGAACGTGTTGACTGTTTTGTAACTCCTGTTGCACACGCAACTGTTTAATGATCATGCCCGTGTACGGAAGTGAGAGTCCATACACGGGTCGACAGAAACGAAACCCATTTGAAACTAGTTTGAGCTGCGGATGCGACTGTTCTTGCCAGTCGGAAGCGATTTCAGTTGCGTGGCTGCACTTCATCTGAACTACTTTATATTTTGCCAAAACCTCGTTACTAAAAACTAACACCGATTGATCCAGAATCAGTTGTGCTGGGGTGTGGACAAAAATTTCAGTTTGATTGCAAACTGTTGCAAGTTACCCTACGGCTACGACAGGGTATTCCCCACGTGCATTACTGTGTTTCCATGAACAGAGATAGAGTTTTCGTTGAGTAAACAAAAAGGTTTTTCCCCCAAGTCGATGCTGTTTCCATGGCGGATGCGGGAAATATCGTATAAGATGTCTGTTGCTTCGGCATCCGTGTCGGCGAAGGCGGCGCTATCGTCGGTTACGAAGCTCTTGGCGTCCGAGTCATCTATCGAATGCGTCACGCATAATCGCGGCGATCACGACGTTGAAGAGAAGTGGTGAAGCGACGTCTCCCTGTCGGACACCCGTTTGAATCGGGAACTCCTCGGTTAAGTCGCTTCGATTACGAACGGTTGAGTCATCGTGCGACGTCTGAAGAATTTGGATGATTCTCAATGGCACGTGCTCGGTTTCCAAGGCTCTATGCAAGCTGCTCCAATCGACGCGATCGAAAGCGTCATTGATATCGATGACTGACGGAGTGTGAATATTTGATCAATACATCCTCGATGTGGTCTAAATCCCGATTGTTCCTTCCAACTCGTTTGCTCTCGATGTTTCTGTAGCCTTGATAATTTTTGCATTCACGACTGTTGCCTTTCTTTAAAATTGGGACAACGATCACTTTCTTCCTCGCCGAAGGGACACGATCCGAATGTCATATGTGTGTTACGATGACATGAAGTCGTTGTGATTAAACATTCTCTCCGGCTTTGATCATCTCGAAGGTTACTTGGTCTATTCCCGGCGCTTTTCCATTTTTCAGCGATTTTATTGCTGTCTTCACCTCGATAATTGTCGGTTCGGTATCGAGAAACTGATTCGTCGGCTGTTCGATAATCGGCAGTTCGGGTGCTGGACCTTGCGGGGGATCGTGGTTGTACAGCTGGGGGAAGAATTATCTCCACCGCTGCAGACGTTCATGGGGAGAAGTGACAAAAGTTCCATCCGATTTTTTTGATGTCGTTTGTTGATGTTGAATTGTCTGGTACAGCGTCGTACTTCGACCCCGCTTTTTCCATGTTGGCCGCAACGTTATTCCAGTACGCTTCTCGTTCCAATTTCAATTTCTGTGGAACTTTTTTGTTCAATCTTCGGTATTGCTCAAAGTCGAGGTGTTTCATTCGCTTCCGCTGATCGACGAGGTCCAGACAGCTGTTCATGGTTGCATGGAATCTGTCGTTGATCAGAACGTAGTCTAACATCGCAGAGTCGTTGCCGGATGGATTTCGCCAGGTGAGTTGGTGTTTGAATGGATGGCGAAATATACTGTTGCCAACGATCAAGTTGTTTGGCGATGCGAATGAAAGCAGGCCTAAGCCGTTGTCGTTAATTACTCCGCGTCCAAAACTGCCCATCATATTCAGCGTCTGTCTAAGCCGATCGTAAAATTCGTCTTTGGTCACGTCCCTGCAGGCAAGTAAAGCTTGAAACATTGTAGATTTTTTTAATATAATTTCTTCTGTTTTTAAATAAATATTTTTGAAGTGAATACTTCTTTATAGTCTAAGTGCCCGCGAACAAAAAAAATATACATACACTTTTAAAACTTTTTGTATGGTTTAAGGACACCTAGTCTACCATCTTTTACTCTGCGAAAATTCATGAAACCGCGGCTTTTTTCCTCCAGGTTGCTCGAAAGTCAACCTTTTTATGGTGCCCAAAAAATTTATAAATACTGTTTTTTTAACAATCATAGCCACATGAGATGGTGATGATACGCGCGAAACAATACTCGTCCGACAAAAATGTTGGACCGTAATAACATGTACACACCGACCAGGAGCGCGTTCAAAAACCTTACTATGGTTAACCATTGTTAACTATGGTAAACTTTTGTCGTTCAAAAACTCCGTGGTTAACTACAAACATAACCACGAGCATAACTTTTTGGCGTTCAAAAACTCCCGTGGTTAACCATGGTGTAGTTAAATTTTAACCATGCTCGGGAGCATGGTTAGCGATAGTTAAGAAGAAGAAGAATAAAAACAATTTTTTGACATTTGTTTTAATGTTAATAATGAACAAATCAAAGTGGGATGTGTGAGATTATTTTAAATAAATAATTATTGGAAATAATTGAGGCAAATAGCCGACACTATTTTATGGAAATTTGTTTTAAATTTTCTTTACCATGTAGTTAACCACGGTGCGTTCAAAAACCTCCATGGTTAAACATAAACTTGCGTGGTTAAGTGTAGTGATGTAGTATAACCACAGCTTACCTCGTAGTTTACTATAGTAAGGTTTTTGAACGCGCTCGATGACTGTTGACAACAAATTTTGGTAGATTGTTTAAAACTTTCATTGATAGATGGCACTCATGCCAGTTAATTATCATGGTTAAACGAATTAACCATAGAAATTTTGCTTGGTTTGCCATTCTGGCTTGGTTTGAATATGTACGGCAAACCATGCACAAACCATCTAAATTATTGTGGTTAACGCTTGAAACCATCTCAATAGCGGTAACCAAGTCGGTGTGAACATGCTATAAGAATTTCTACCATCCCGAACCTGCTAAGTTATGGGATTCCAAAAATTTATTAATAACCATCTGATTTTTTCAGGATCGCTTAAGAAAAATATGTGGAATTACATGGTATATGTGTCCGACAAAATTTGTTTGCCGATTTCACCATCCGACAAAAAAAATTTATACATAACCGTCGGACAAAAACGGTGTTATCTGCCAAAGACTACTGCCTTTGGTGTGATAAGAATGTCGGACACGTAAATCGCGCCTAGTCCATAGTTCGACAAAAAAACATAAAATTTTAATAACATTGACATTTTATGTAGTCCAGCGGTCCCCGTTTCAAAACCGTATCTGTTATCAATGTGAAACTTTGCACTTTTTTATGCGCACTTTTGTGGAGAAACTTTGCTTTGGGAGTTTTACTTGGTATTATGTAGTATGTTATAATATTATATTAATTATTTTATATTATATATCGCTCGACTACTAATACCACATTTTATCACACTTAACTCGTTTTTGCCTAAAATTATAGTTACCTCCTTCTTGCATAATAGGGGCGATATTACTACTATGTACAATGCCCTATGTACTATGTATTGATAACTATGTACTACATATTATGCATTATGTGCCATGTACTATTTATTATCTACTAGATATTATGTATTATGTACTAGTACTATATACTATGTGCTAAGTATTATGTTCTTTGTACTATGACCTACTAATAAACAAATCAAAGTGGGATGTGTGAGATTATTTTAAATAAATAATTATTGGAAATAATTGAGGCAAATAGCCGACACTATTTTATGGAAATTTGTTTTAAATTTTCTTTACCATGTAGTTAACCACGGTGCGTTCAAAAACCTCCATGGTTAAACATAAACTTGCGTGGTTAAGTGTAGTGATGTAGCATAACCACAGCTTACCTCGTAGTTTACTATAGTAAGGTTTTTGAACGCGCTCGATGACTGTTGACAACAAATTTTGGTAGATTGTTTAAAACTTTCATTGATAGATGGCATTCATGCCAGTTAATTATCATGGTTAAACGAATTAACCATAGAAATTTTGCTTGGTTTGCCATTCTGGCTTGGTTTGAATATGTACGGCAAACCATGCACAAACCATCTAAATTATTGTGGTTAACGCTTGAAACCATCTCAATAGCGGTAACCAAGTCGGTGTGAACATGCTATAAGAATTTCTACCATCCCGAACCTGCTAAGTTATGGGATTCCAAAAATTTATTAATAACCATCTGATTTTTTCAGGATCGCTTAAGAAAAATATGTGGAATTACATGGTATATGTGTCCGACAAAATTTGTTTGCCGATTTCACCATCCGACGAACTCCGCCTTCGTCTGGTCCCAAGTCCAGGGTGTGAAAGGAGGAGGGTTGTCGACCTGCCGAGTCGATCGTAAAAACTAGGCAAGAAACCGCATGGATACACGAACTAACCATTCACGAAATAATGCTACTGCATCCGGGGCAGCCGATGCGCCAGCGCTGGGGACCAGGGATGCTGGTGAGAAGTGGGTTACTGGCCGAAACAATGCTACTGCATCCGGGGCAGCCGATGCGCCAGCACTGGGGACCAGGGATGCTGGTGAGAAGTGGGTTACTGGCCGAACACCCAAATTAGTCACACCGAAAAGGGAACTAAAATTCGCTGCGTGGAATGTACGAACAGGACATCACGTTGGTCAAAAGGAAATCATAGCAATGGAATTGTTGAAATGCAAAATATCAATTGCTGCGCTATCGGAACTACGGCTTACCGGATCCGGGATATTGACAATCGTCCCGCCAACAATCGACGAAACGATGATGCTTTACTATTCCGGTGGTGAGAAAAGAGAGGCCGGCGTCGGCTTTATGGTCGACCGACGGGCTGCCAGCAGCGTTATCGCATTCCAACCGATATCCGAGCGTTTGGCGGTTATAACCATCAGTGGAACGATCAAGACCCATATCATATCCGTTTATGCGCCAACCGAGACCAGCACGGACACGAACAAGGACGAATTTTACGATCATCTTCAACAGACGCTGGATATGATACCTCAAACCGAATTAATAATTCTCGCGGGGGATTTCAACGCACATTCAGGAGTAGATCGAACCGGCTGGGAAGAAACCATGGGCAAATTCGGACACGGAGTAATTAATGACAACGGCTTACGCCTGCTTTCATTCGCATCGTCAAACAACTTGATCGTTGGCAACAGCATTTTCCGCCATCCACTCAAACACCAACTCACCTGGCGAAATCCATCCGGCCAAGACTCGGCGATGTTAGACTACGTTTTGATCAACACAAGATTCCGATCGACGCTTAAAGACGTACGTGCAATGCGTGGACCCGATTGCGGATCGGACCATTATCTTGTTCGAGCGAAATTGCAGATGCGATTGCAAAGAGCGAAGAAAACGGAGCCACCCCCAGCCAAGAAAAATTGGGCGTGCCTACGGGACCCGGCCATCGGGCGAGAGTTTCAGATGGCATTGTCCAACAAATTCGCGGCGCTCGCAATACCGGACGATATCGATGTAGAAGAAAGGCAATTGTCGGAGTCTATTGTGGAGTGTGCAATGGAGTTGTGTCCAACTATCCGTAAACGGACGCAGCCATGGATCTCGGACAGCTGTCTGGACCTCGTCGATCAGCGGAAGCGCATGAAACACGTCGACTTTGAGGAATACCGAAGATTGAACAAAGAAGTTCGGCAGAAAATGAAATTGGAACGAGAAGCGTACTGGAATAACGTTGCGGCCGACATGGAAAAAGCGGCGTCGAGGCACGAGTACCGGACGCTGTACCAGACAATCCGCCGGTTAGGCGGCAAAACAACATCAACAAACGACAACATCAAAAAATCGGATGGAACTTTTGTGACTTCTGCCCATGAACGCCTGGAGCGGTGGAGAGCATTCTTCCACCAGCTGTATAACCACGATCCGCCGCAAGGTCCAGCACCCGAACCACCGATTATCGAACAGCCGATGAATCAGTTTCTCGATACCGAACCAACAATTATCGAGGTGAAGACAGCAATCAAATCGCTGAAAAATGGAAAAGCGCCGGGAATAGACCAAGTAACCGCCGAGATGATCAAAGCTGGAGGTGATGTCTTATCACAACGACTTCATGTCCTCATAACACACATATGGCATTCGGATCGTGTCCCTTCGGTATGGAAGAAAGCGATCGTTGTCCCAATTTTGAAGAAAGGCGACAGTCGGGAATGCAAGAATTATCGCGGTATTAGCCTTCTTTCGATCGTCGGTAAAGTATTTACGAAAATAATACAATCGAGGCTACAGAAACATCGAGAGCAAACGAGCCGGGAGGAACAAGCGGGATTTAGACCACATCGAGGATGCATTGATCAAATATTCGCCCTCCGTCAGTTAATGGAAGAAAGAATTCGTTGCGGCAAACGCATTGTCGTCGTTTTCATCGATTTCAAATCCGCTTTCGATTGCATCGATTGGAACAGCTTGTGGAGAGTATTGGTAACCGAACACGTGCCATTGAGAATCATCCAACTTCTCCAAGCGTCGTACGATGGCTCAACCAGCAGCGTTCGTATTCGAAACGACTTATCCGAGGAGTTCCCGATTCAGACGGGTGTCCGACAGGGAGACGTCGCTTCGCCACTTCTCTTCAACGTTGTGATCGACGCAATTATGCGTGAAGCATTCGTTGGACGACGCGGAGTTCAATACGACGACAACAACTTCGTAACAGACTTAATGTTCGCCGACGATAGCGCTGTTTTCGCCGACACGGATGCCGAAGCAACGGACATCTTATACGATATTTCCCGCATCGCCCAATCATACGGGTTAAAAATCAATGCGGAAAAGACCAAAGTGCTCACAACGGATGGATCAAGAGCCAGTGTTCACCTCGATGGAACCCAAATCGAACAGGTTCCAAGGTTCAAATATTTGGGATCATTGGTTGAGGAAACGAAAGTAGCATCGACGGCCGACGTTCACAGTCGTATCGGCCAGGCAACAGCAACATTCGCCTCGCTCCATTGGTGCATATGGAAACGAGCAAATATTTCCATCAAAACAAAACTACGTCTTTACCGAACGTTGATTCTTCCGATTCTTCTTTATGGATCTGAAACGTGGACACTGCTCAAATCGGACGTTAAGAAGCTCGAGGTCTTCCAAATGCGATGTTTGAGGCAGATCCTCCGTGTCTCACTCCGTGATCGCCTTCGAAATGAGGTTGTCAGACAAAGATGCGATCAGCAAACACTGATCGAAGAAGAAATGCAAAAACGTCGACTACGGTGGTTTGGACATGTTTGCCGAATGGATGATAACCGCTTGCCACGTAAACTTCTCTGGCGAGACCGTCCCGCAGACTGGAAAATCCAGCGATTGGCACCGAAGAAAACTTGGCTAAAGAATATCGAGGGCGACCTAAAGAATCAAAGATTATCAGTTACCGAGGCTCGAGACACCGCCAAAACCCGAGAAGAATGGAAGCGAATCGTGAATAGAATTCGGGACCCAGCGGCACCGACAGCAGCGTATCCGTTGCGGGGACGTCCCGCTCGGACCGCCAGCTAACGGATCAAAGAAGAAGAAAGACTATGACCTACATATGTATTATTTACTATGTACTGTGTATTATGTACTATGCATTATGTGGTATGTATGTATATTATGTATTATTACGTTGTTGTTTTTATTATTTTATTGCAACAGTAACAATAAAATAATCTTAAATGGAATATTCATAAACAAAATTTATCAGCCTTTATTCTTCTACAATATTAACATTGATTCTGAAACAGGGACGTAATGGAGCTCCGTAACCGTAACCGAAACTATCGGATATCCGAAATAAACATTTATCCGAAACCGTAACCGAATCTGATATAAAAGTTTCGAATAATTTCGGATAGGGGCCGAGTCTAAATGAGACACGTTACGCTAGCGTCCAACGATTAGGGTTTTCCCGTACGGATAACCGTTCTCGATTTTTCCCGTCACCGTTATTACATGCCATACAAGAAGGTTTTTCCAAATAGTGGATAACTGCAAGTCAGTGGTATCGTCTCATTAATTTTGAAAGGGTAAAAATTATGAGTTTGAGTGATGAATTTGAGTGATTTAGAACTTCGTAATTATGTTGCTTTTAATGGAAGACATGGCCTTTTTCTACTTCTAAAATTAAGCGTTCTACGTCAGACATTTTAACACCAAAGAAATAACTTTAATTTATTAATTCTTTGAACAAAAAAAATCTAATATCCGTAACCGAAACTATAGGATAGTCCATAACCGTATCTGAAACCGGTATATAATATTTATATATCCGTATCCACATCCAGATCCAAAATTTCATATCCATAACATCCCTATTTAGAAATATAGACTGGCCATAAAAGTTTTTACTTCCAACGTGTGGTTCTATGTACACTAATTTTTTAGTTAAATTGGCTGAATTGGCTGACAAATTCTGTTTTTTTTTGATAATAATGAAGGATAGAAAAGGACTATAAATAAAACATTTACTCTTAAATCATTAATGACAGTTTCACCTAAAACACTTGCATTATATTTTTTAAGCATTTTAAGTTAAATAGTAAAATTTTTTAGTTGTTTCAATGTACAATACAGTTCTGTTTTCAATATGCTCTGGAATGGTATCTCTCAAAAACAAGAAAAATTTTCAGTTAATAAATAATAATTGTAATAATAATAAATATATTGTTTAAAAGAAACATAAACAAAAAAACAAAAACAATTTTTATTTAGTGTAATAAAAAAATTGTTACTTTTTTAAAAATATTTCTCATAAAGTTTTTTTTCTCTTATTTAAATTTTATTTCATTTATTTCCTAAAAAAGCTAAAAATATCGACGGCAGTCCATTTCTGCAATGTGTGCTTTTTTTTATATAATTTTAGTCGTTAAAATCAGCTGGAATTTGGCTGAAAGAAATTTATTTTTATATTTATTATATTTATATGTATATATAAAAATAATAAGGTGAAGCCCCTTAGCGATGTCAAATAGAATTTTCTTTTTATTCTCTTTCTTGTTTTATTCTTACATGTTTTAAGTACTTTATTTTATACGACCTCAACTAATACATATTTGTTTTTTTTTGAATTTGTTTTTCTCTTCTTTTTTTTTAATTATGATAGAATTTCTCTATTGTTAGTTACGGAAGGAATTTGTTTATACTCTTTGGTATAAAACGTACAAAATAACAACAAAATAAAAAGTAGTAGAAATAACATAAAAAACATTTTACAATAAATTTTTTTATCTTTTCTTTTGCAGACGTAATTTGAATGTGTGCCTATTTATATAGAAATATAACTAATAAATTACAATATTAATAATAATAATAATAACAATAAAATAGAGAGAAATTAATAGAAATAATTATAAACAAAAAATGTTTTTTTTTTCATTTATTCTACTGATATTCATCATCACTACTCAGCAACATTGTTTTTTCATTATAATTCTGACTAATTGTTGCAACCCTTTGTCCTCCAGGCATAAATTTCCTTTGATTGCCGAGTGTTTTTGATGCAATACATCCACCTGTTCCCTGTGTTTGTGATGCTGGATCATCTGGATCATATGATGATACTCTGATTCCGCGGGAGTTTTTACCTGCTTCGGAATATGAATTTATTTAAAAACAAAGGCCTATATTTTAATAAAATATTTACAATAAATTTTAAAACTGTACAAAAATTAAATTAAAACAGTTCTGAAGTAAATATTATTCGTGCGGTTTATGGTGATTAGAAATTTATTTAGAAAATATGCAAAATTTGGCCATTTCACAATTGGTATCATGACCAATCTAACCTATAACACCAATAACATTCATTACACTTTTTGGATAACCTCAGAAGGTCAAAGAGTTCTCGAGGTAATTTATTGTGTCCTATCATCTAAATTAAACTTACTACCGAACATGGCCAACTAAACTTACGATATGAAGGACTAATGCACGTGTGTCATCTGAGCTAAAACTTTTACAGAAAAAAACTTTCTAAATCTAGTGGACGTGGTAAACCCAGTTTAACGCTTCATACTTCTTCGAAGTTAATCCAGGCCGTTAGCGAGCTCTATATACCAAAGTCGGTACCACAACCTCTCCTACTACCGCTCAGTAGCAAATGAATCTAAATTTAGATATTTCGACTATGGACAAAACATTGCTATCACCGGCGTTCTATATCTAATACACTTGACAAACTAGCGACCTTAATTCGGATTATGAAGTAGACCCCACTTTAATTCCATATCTTTCATATGGGTCTCCGGTATAACCGAACTACTAAATCAAAGCATGTCTAAAGGCCCATTCAGAACCAGCAGCCGCAGAAAACTATTCCTATTGGCTAATAGTGGTCACATGATAACAAAAGTAGCAGCGATTGATGAGACTGGTCCACTCAGCTCATCTCAGTTGTTCTACCTGGGTCGAGTTGACATTTCGCCTCATATACGCGGGTTGAGTTGTAATTGAATTGTAGAGTTGAGCCGGACCATTTGTAGAGTTGAGCCGGACTTACAAGAGGCAGTTCATTTTGTCCCGTACACGATGGCAAACTGTACTAAGGCCTCAACTTCTTTAAATGTCCCGGTTCAAAAATAATGTTCTAATGGGATAAGAGCGTGAATCGTGCGATTGTAAATTACGAAGTGGAGAGACATTTCTTATTTCTTTTACGGCAGTGAAATAGCCCATTTGGTCTGCGACGAGATGAGATTGTAAACACGAATTGGAACGGCATTTTTTTATTTCTTTTGCGACAGTTTGTACTGAAGAGACAATTCTTCCATTTTTCGAGGGAATGAAGTTTTGTACTCGAGAGACATTTCTTACTTCTTTTTAGGCGAGGTTCGATTGTAAAATAGAAATATATCTTCTGGAGGCATAGCTTTCATACCTACTCTGGGTCAATTTAATGCATAATAGACTCAAACCCGTGATACTGAAGCCATGCCAGGTTCTACAACTACAACATTGTCTCCGCTTTCGGAGCTGGAGTCTAAAGGCCCTTGGAGACGCTAAAACATGGTACGAGTAAACATGGTACGACCAAGAACCCGCAGACGGTAAGACATGTGCTAAGACCGATTTACTTGAACACCGCTCTCTTGTCAAAATATTTCAAGTTAATCTGTCATTCAGTTGTCAACTGGTAAATTGAAACATTTCGTGTACGAGTAAATTTGGTCAAACAAGTCCGCAAATGGTAGGACATGGTATCATCAACACGAAACTCCGCCCACGAACATCGACGGAAATCAAACCAGTTTTGATTTTAGTCAGACCGTTGGTCGGACCAAAAAACTGGTACGCGTACCGGCCCGCACACGGCTAACATCACCTCGAACATGGTCCCTGTACCATGTTTACTCGTACCATGTTTTAGCGTCTCCAAGGGCCTTAATATTTGGAATGATTTCGATAAGCAGGTGTGTGACTTAATAAAAACCACAAATCAAACAACTAAAGCAATTAGGGAGTTAGATAAATACCTTGTAGAACCAGTGTTGCTAAGATACAAAGACCCAGAAAAGTGGTGGTATCCGAGAAAAGGTCAATAGCCTAGACACTATCAACTTTTTAAACTAAGACTGTGCAGCTTTGCAACTGGCAACAAAGTGTCACAGATACTATTTTTAAATCCCTATCTACAACAAATAAAATATTTTGTGTTATTTTCAATTTTACGGAGTTTCATTTAAAATCTGTAAACATGTTTTTTCTTAAATAGTTTAAAAATGTTTTAAATAGTATTTTTGTAATTATCATTCATAGGCACGATAATTAATATTCCCATTCATTTATTCATAATTTATCGTATCCCATATTTCTACAGAAATCGCAAACGCAACAGATCTACCCGCATCGCAACATTTGAGCCGTTCACTACGTGACGTGCTAGCAATACAATGGCTCCTCGCCTTATTTGAAGTGAGACATTGTACTGGTTCAAAAGGAAAAAGAGGCTCCTCTTACAAACTCATTTTATAATCGTGTCCTACTCAACACTAGCCATTTTTTCTATATTTGTTTACCATCCGTGAAGTCTGCGTTCGGCGTTAGTTTTGTGTTCAGTGTTTTGTTTGCACAGGAATATAAAATTACTTCGTTCTGAATTATTACGTATCTATAAATGAGAATTTCACACAAAAATTTTAGGTTATTATTTGATGCCAGTTCAACTCTATTTTAAAACGCAAAGTGAACTCAATTACACATCATATGCGGTGGTCAAAATTTCAACTCAAACACGACTCAACTTTTCGACCTAGTCATAAACGGGGTAAATGACCTTCTGTCAGCCCACGATAGCTTAACCTACAGTTTTGCTGGCGACTGTGGGTTTAACTTACGTTTTCGATAACGCAAGACAGGTACATGCCAAACCTTGTCTTTATGTCGAAAAACATTAAACTAATTCTTGATTAGCGCCACCTTTACCTAAATCTTCACCAATCTTACTTCTGGACGAACTTCTATTGGACGGGGTAGATCTAATGGCTCATCCATCTCTTAAGACCTTTTATGTAACCTTCGAGAATATACGATGGAACCAACACATATCCCAGATGAAAATTCTAAAAAGGCGCAAATTCTTTCCCCAAATACGTTTCGTGTAATTAGAAAATCTTTTATGAATACAACATATCTAGTAAAGACTAAATTAGCTAGTATTTCCGAATTGCCTATCTATTCAGTCACCATTCAAGATACACTGGGCACAAAAATTAGCGGGCCCCCTAAATTTTTTCCGAAATTAACGATTTTTCAAAGTGCCATAACTTCGTCAATTTTCAACCAAAAATGCTGAATTTTTTTTCAAATTGAAGCTTGAAGACTCAGCTTTCAGAATCTTGAGTCGATTTTTTTGACACAACACAGATGGCGCTGTGATCAAATGTTGCGAATGAACAAATTTGGGCAAAAATTTTTTTTGGATTCAAACCGCAATAAAAATGTTGCATGCCTACAATCTCCCAGTTTTTTTTTCGAGATTCACAAAATTCAACTTTTTCTGAACAATTTGAAAAAAAAAAACCTTGAAAAGTATTGGAAATTGACAAAGTTATGGCCGTTTGAAAAAAAAAAGACATTTTTTTGGTTTTTTGACAATAACTTCGGCTACGTCCATTGAAAAAAGCCAAAACAAATTTCAAATTAAAGCTGAAAACTTCAGCTTTCCAAATCTTCCATTGGATATTTTTTTTCATGTCACACATCAAAACTGGAATGAAAAGAAAGAATCGGAACTCGTATTGTCTGCGCACGAAACAAAAACTCGATGATCGCGGATGGGATAGCTCGATTTGAATTACACACAATCAAACATCGACATCGTACACGCCAAAAAAGTCACGATTGGACCATATCGCCTTTAACAAGACCCTCTCAACTACAGGCCATGAAGGAGTTTTTCGTGGTGTTGGACTCGGTCCAAAAAGTCACCGAAATAACATGGCAGAGAGGCATGGGGAAATTTTTGTTATATTTTTGCAGTAAAAAGTGATAAAATTTGTATTTTACCACTTTTAACTGCACTTGGAGTTATCAGTGAATAGTTTTTTAGTGATTTCATTAAAAAAAAATAAAACAAATTTGGTGATTAAGTGTGTTTAAGTGTTCTAATTGTTAAGGCGATCAACTTTTTTTTCACATTCACGGTGTTTTTTCATGTTTATTTACGAAAAAAATGTTGAATATTTAATGTTTTATGTAGTTATGGAATTAAAAGTGATTTTAAAGTGATTAATACATATATTATGAAATTATTATTAAAAATATAGGTGCAGAAAAACACTTCCTTTATTCACTTTTCCATTCGCACTTTTCTGTACTTATATTTTTGTAATAATTGCAAAATAAATTAATTAATGACTTTAAAATCACTTTTAATTAAATATTCAGCATATTTTTCCTTAATATACACGAAAAAAACACCGCAAATGTAAAATAAATTGATCACCTTAACAATTAAGACACCAAAAACACAAAATCACTATTTTTTTATATTTTTTTTATTAAATCACTAAAGAAATAATCACTGATAATAGTTTAAAGTGATAAATTACAATGTTTTTCCACTTTTTACCACAAAAATATAATAAAAACAGTCCCGAATCTATTCCGCGCCATATAAATTCTAACCAAATGTCGGATTTTTTGGACCGACTTCAGCTATGTTTGTATTAGTTCCAGAGAGAACTTCATGGCCTGTAGTTGAGAGGGCCTTGCCTTTAATTATTGTAACAATAATGCAAAGTATTAATAAAAATACTAGATTTAGGCCCTCCGAACAAGAGTCGACTGATTTACAATTCCAGTTGCACCAGCAACTGTTTCGTGATCTTGCCTTTGTACGGAAGGAGGAATTCATACACGGGTCGACAGAAACGAACCCGATTTGAAACTAGTCTGAACTGCTCGCATGCGACTGTTTTTGCATGTCGCTAGCGATTTCAGTGGCGTGGTTGCACTTCATCTGAACTACTTGTGTACAGAACATCAATTGATCCAAAATCAGTTGTGCTCGTGTGTGGACAAAGGTTTCATTTTGATTGCAAGCTGGTTGTGCGAGTATTTATTGTGAAATTTTGATTGCAAATTTGTTGACTCGTGTGCGAAGGGCCTCTCTCCACACACAAAATATTTAAATTCATTAGTTGAAGATATCTGCCTACTAAGCAATACAGCAATAACACAAAGTTATCTAATTATATTTATGTACGTGTATCCGAACGTGATCAATCACTGAATTTCCATGAAGTATTTATCCTTGGTTAACTACGAGGATTGAGTAAAGTTTCCAAGCAAATCAACTCCAAGCAAATCAAATCCAAGCGAACTCAACGAAATCAGTCTAGTTAAACTGGGTTTGCATATGTGTGTGTGTGTGTTCCAGTATCTTTTACTGAACATATGTATGTAAACCAACGGCGACGCAATGTAAAATTAATTATCTGTCACTTTAACCCAGAAGCGTCATGGAAACAGCATTGAGTTAACTTGAGGGAAAAAGCTTCCTGTTCACTCAACGAACACTTTACCTCGGCTCATGGAAACACAGTAATGGAAACGCGGGTTGAGTAAGGATTCATTAGATCAAAGAAAACCCCACGAAACACGCCGGAATAAGCTGGGTTTTGCATATATGTTCGTAAGTTTGTTTACTGCACATATACCAACGGACAAACGACGTATAATTATTTATCTTTCACTTCAACCAAGAACTGTCATGGAAACAGCATCGGGTTAATTTGAGGGAAAAAGCTTTCTGTAAACTCAAAGAATACTCTACTCCGGCTCATGAAAACAAAGTTAAGTTACCCTACGCCTACGACAGGGGATTCCCCACGTGCATATGCGCGTACGGGGAACGAACTACAGGGTCAGACAAATAAAGTATTCGTGCCAATTCTAAATTACGCCAGGATTAATTCCGCTGCAATTTTCTACGCCGCTGGAATTTTCTTACATCGATAGCATAAACTCTGTTGAAACAGTGAGTAATTTCCCACTTAAAATTTATACTACTATGTAAGAAAATTCCACCGGAAACAATTCCAGTGTAGAATTGCCCTGAGTACTTTGTTTATACGGACTCAGTAGTTTGTTACGCTCTTATCTCATATAATACTTCATAAATTCATGAACATAGCTACTTATAATAAATTTTATGATGTATTTTGCAGTCCCGCAAATCTCATATCAATCCGGTGCGGGATTGAAAGCCAAACTTAGGACATCCAGTGAAAACAAGCAACAAGTTTCTTCTACCCATCCACATCTGGTTATTTTCCCCATAAGAGTTTATACTTCTTATATAGTCTCCATGCCTTCAAAGCAAACCAATAGAGAAGCTCTTACATGTGCTTACCACTTCAAAATCACTTCGCCGTTTTGATTTCAACAACTTCCTAGACAATATTGTCGAAATTGCAATCTTGTTAGTACTGCGACAATAAAGAAGACGGAATTGTAGACCTTTACACGAGATAGTAATTTGGTCCGCAATATAGGAAAATTGGCGGTACTATAGATTAAATTCTTGGTATTCATATCGAGTAATTTTTATAAAGATAATTCTCAAGAAAAATCTAAAGAATTAGTTTAAAGTCGGACAAAATTTATTTTCTCTTCTTCATTAAAAATGAGTTATGCAGCGCCTTTATAGCAGGAACTAACTTAACAATGTGCTATTCTCATGCAATTAAAAGCTACACATTGCTAATGAAACTAATTTCCACTTGAAGCATTTTACTTCAACTTCAATTTTATATATTACAATAAAAATGATAAAATATGATGAAAATGAAGCCATACTTGTTAACTGATGAATGACTGATTACCATACTTGGATAATATAATGTTAATAAGATAAAGATAAAAACTTTGTACATTCAATTACAACATAATCTATATCTATAAAAATCTCGTGTCACAGTGTTTGTTACCGTACTCCTCCGAAACGGGTTAACCAATTTGCATGAAAGTTTTTGTGTATATTTGGTAGGTCTGAGAATAGGTCGTACGCTATTTTTTATACCTTTAACCAAAAAAACAGCTGCAAAATCCAAAAAAATGGTAATTTTAGGAATTTTCACTTCATTGTAGTTTCAATAGCTTCATGGCCTACATATTGTTCGACAAATGTAAAATTGTCATTAAATTGAATCATTACATTTAATGAAAATTTCAAATTTACGCAGCTGTCAAACAATAGGTAGGCCATGACGATATTGAAACTAAAATGATCCATGGCGGCCGTCTCAAGAGGGCGGTGTACCACTTTCTTCACAACCACCTCGACATGGGTATCAAATGAAAGGGTATGATAAGTAGAATACAATAAGCAATGTAGTATACAAAATATATCTTTAGATCCATGGCGGCCGTCTCAAGAGGCCGGATTACCACTTTCTTCACAACCACCTCAACATGGGTATCAAATGAAAGGGTATGTTAAGTACAATACAATAAGCAATGAAGTATACAAAATATATCTTTAGATCCATGGCGGCCGTCTAAAGAGGCCGGATTACCACTTTCTTCACAACCCCCTTAACATGGGTTTCAAATTAAAGAGTATGATAAGTAGAATACAATAAGCAATGTAGTAGACTCAATATACCGATTCATGGCGGCCGACGCAAGACCCATGTTCTTTGAGGCATTTCATCTGTGTAAAATTCATATCTCGAAAAATATTAAGTCAATGGATGGTTTTTATTGTTTACTATTGACTTATGGGTGCAGCGTAGGCGCACCGGGTCCCAGCTAGTATATGTATATATAGAGAAAAATTATATTAGAATAAAATTAAGTATATTTCAGCATTTATCAATAAAAAATAAAAATTTATCACATTAAGAAACTTTTTAACTGGTAAAAATAAAAATTAAAAAAAAAACACTTCAATACAAATAACACATTAAAGACAATATTTTACAGATATTTATATATATGAGGAGGTTATTATCAAAAGGTGACATGTCCATACTTCAAGTATTTTTTTTTTTTTTAAAGGATCGATTATCCTTGGTAAAATGCATAGTTTTTGCTTGAAAACAAGTTTAAAACCGCACTATATCTCGTATATAATAGACGGTAAATTCGGTTATTTTTTTCAAATTCGACACATGTCCCAATAATCGATTTTCTTCCCTAAATTTTCTTCCCGCTTACCAAGAAAAGCAATGTTAAATTAAGTTCATAAGAAATATATTTCAGTTTAAAATGAAATGTTGAGTTCATTTTATAATTCAAAATATTAAAATAGTATCTATGATTTCAAAAAAGGTACATGTCCACCCTACCATTAAATCAGAAAGTGACATGTCCATTGGGCATATTACAAAAAGGTACATGTCCATTTTGCTTTTGCTTTTTTCACAATAACCAGTTAATGTATTTCTATGATTTTTTCACAAAAAAATAATAAATTACTTTATGTGTGCCGTCATATTTTTTAAAAATAAATATCTTTTAGGACTAAGTTCATGCACAGTTTTTACTCATTGCTGTAAAAAAATGAATGGAGGACATGTCACCTTTTGATAATAACCTCCTCATATATCATGCTCCTATGCAAGAAATAAAGTTCAATTTTTTATATTTTATTTTTATGCAAACAAAATTAAATAAAAAAGAAATCTATAATACGTTCATCGACATCAAGTTGTTTATTGAAGAGTCGGAAAAGTGAAAAATAAATTACTTTTTTATGGATGCACAATTGTTTTTAAATCTAGTCAATAAAAGTTAAAACTAGAACTTGCTTACGTAGGAAAAATAAAAGAAATGCAATTCAAATGTTATCCCTAAATGCTCCAGATTCATATATTTGGTATATCTAGTAAGGCAAATAATTAAGTTGCTTCAAAAGAAAAATTTGTAAGAAATTACTTTTTTTATAATTTAAGCTGCGTTTACATCCCAAAGCCAACGCGAAAGTGCACTTTGAAGCTCCTTTAACTCGCAGAAATTTGCATGCGTTTTTCTCTGTTGCACAAAAGTTTCAGAGCTTTTGCAAACAAATTTCTGTGCGATAAAAGAGCTTCAAAGTGCACTTTCACGTTGACTTTGGGATGTAAACGCGGCCTTACTCTTGATTGCCATTGCTAGATATTAAAAATACTCGCGGTGCAGTTTTGTCTAAATTGAAACTTAAAAATATGAACTTTGAGCATTTCTTATGCAAAAAAATAAGACTGAATTTTAACAATATTTGGTGTAAAATTAATTGCAATACAAAAAAAGGAATACAAAAATTATTTATTTATTGTTTTTAATAATTCTTTGTTTTTTTTTCTTTAAAATTCTTAATATTTCTTTGTCTCTAACAAAAATCCAAAAACACAAAAAATTAAAAAAAAAATTAAAACTTCATAGAGCGGCACAAGATTTGTTGTTTGTTTGTTTTTTTTTTGGAACACCAATTAATAATAAACTCAAAAAAGTTCTATATATATTAATAAAAAATATTTTTTAAATTTTTTTATGTAATTTGTTTTTTTTTTTTTAAATTAGTCCTAGATTAAGAAATTAGGCAATCAAAGCAGATTTTTTATATATATATATTTTAAGCATCCTTGCTCAATCAAGTTAAAGCTTCTCGTATCGTTGGGACGATGTCACCTCTGAAAATATAAAATTTTTGATATTCGTCATTTTTTTTATTCATTTTTATTCCCGGACTGTTATTGTGGAGAAGAACCAGCACCAATGTGTCTTTTGCAGCATATATATTAGCTTTATTCTACTCTCTATCTCTAATTCATGTGAAATATATGTATATTTTTTTTTTTAGGAATTTTTGTTATTTTATTTTTAGTTTAAAACTATTTAAATTAACTATGTTTAGCAACTACACTTTTACTCGACAAATATTGGAAAAAAAGCTTTTAAAATAGTGTAAAGCGTGTTAGTAATAAAACAATAAGTATAATTATGTATGTTAACAAAACAGCGTTATGAAACACAAATTTTTTAATATGTTAGAGTTTTTGAACGAGGACAGAATGCAATATTATTATAACAATAACCTGCTGCTTTACTACCAGAATTCATCGATCAGAAAATATTTATATAAAAATATTGTAACGAAAGGGCCGAAAGGTTATAACCAACAACTTGCTGATATAATAATATAAATTACGTAGAATTTTCTACTTATTACTTTGACAATATTCCACAGAGAAGAAAAAGAGCATCAAATAAACGCGCCTGTAGTAAATGGTCGTCCATAAATTACGTGAGGCGATTTTTGCGATTTTGCGAACAACAATAATGCAATAAGTGACCATATCAAATTGTTCGTAAGAAAACGCTCTACAAAAAAGCTCTAGGCATTTTTTTTATGGGAAATCAATAATTAAAGAGTTATAGAGCTTTAAACCCAAAAAACCAAAATTTTATCATTTTTACCCATTTCTTTTTTATCATTAATATTACGGCAAAGCATTATTTACGAAAATTGTATATAATTTGATTATCTAAAAATATATTTTAATAAAAATTCTGTAGGTCTCACGGTTTCCGAGATATAAGACAAACCATTTTTAAACTCAAAACAAGATGGCGGCCGAAGGTCACGCCTCCGGATCCCGAAAACTCGGTTTTATAGTCTAACCTACCCCCTCTAGACAATGCAAAAACAAAATTGCTGTTTTCATAAAATGCACGGCGAAAGTACCATTTGACTGGACTACATGTAGGCTAAACAATCGAGGAGCTACTATGCTACTTTCTGGAGTAGCCATATCTTAAGGTCGCAATTTACACACAGGTAGCCTGCAGGCCGTGGCCTGAAAGTAAGTTTTCGCCTGGAGGCAAAGAATCACCATAAACTCACCGGCCGCCAACTGTATGGGGCCTGCAGTCCAAGAAAGCTCAGTCATCAGTCACAGTATCGTCAGTTCGTGACTGAAGATCTGAACTTCTATTCACTCTCAAGCCCTGAATTTACGGTAAGAATTAACGCCGTATCCACTCAGAAGGGAAAGCAAGGCGCGAAAACCATCCACACTCGCGTTCGCGCTTGTTCACAGGTGTTCATGGCGTGAGTCTAGAGTCGCCTTGGAATTTTCGTTGAGGCCATGAACATTATTGCACTTGAACTAATAACCTGCTAAGCTAAGCTGTCGTTTTCGCTTATGTGTCTGTAGGGAATCATGACTTGGTCTGCATGGGACAACCTGTCAGGCTTAGTGGTGCCGGCCGATCTGGTCTGACAGGCCACTGACTACCAGCGGCCTGTAAGTGAATGGGGGTCTTTAGTGAAGAAACAGGTTTTACTTAATTTAACTCAGTTTTCTCGCACTTTTACACTGTTCCTTTTAAAAAATAATTGTGATATTTGCCGACCCCCCCCCTCTCCCCACGTTAAATTGGGTGAGATTCGGATGCCGGCGAACAACAAGAAGAAATCTTTGTAAATATTTTATAATATGCAAGTTAAGAGTAAATCTAAATAAAGGATAAGGAGTCCTATCATGTAGGAATTGTTGCGTATATATTAAATAAGCGCCAGGAAAGGTTGCGTCTATTACACAAGAAATAAGAAAATGATCGACTTAATCAAATAGCATAACCATTTTAAAGCAGAAATCGGAAGCCTGTGGTCTAATTAAATAAAGAACTAGCAAGAGTTTTATTACATAGAGAGAGATTAAAACAGTTCAGTAATCATAACTATACTTTTGCTTCGTTTCTCCCAAAATTTCACGTATTTCGATCTATCGGGCTACCGTTAAGAGTGCTGTTGCTTAGAACCAATAATGAACTAAAAAAGTCCATTCTGGCACTCCAAATGAATGAAAGAAAGTAAAAATAAAACATTCATCCCAAGACACTTTATGCAAAAGTATCCGACTATTCAGGATGTTTTATGATTCACAAGGATTCTAATCAAAGATATCCAATCAAGCGATAACAGATTAAACAAAACTTCATATTTCTTGTATACAATACAACGTACCTTTGAAGAAACCATTTATCAGTTTGCCTAACAAGCGGTTTACTGGACATTCCAACAAAATACACTTAAAATATAAAATTGATTATACCTTTTCTTTTATCCCAAATTATTCAAATCTGCACTTAGAAAAAAATGGCATATCATAATACAGGTTTTCACATTAAATTCACCCATTTGTAAATAAATTAATCCTTTTGCAAGTTAAATTCACCATTTTACAAATAAAATTCACCTATTTGCAAATTAAATTCATCCTTTTGCAAAAGCAATTCACCCTTTTGCAAATGAAATTCACCCGTTCGAAAATTAAGTATATATGTACTTCCACATTATATATTACGAGCTGGAACCCGGTGCGCCTCGCTGCACCCGAAATTTAATAGTAAGGCGTGCGCCAAAACAATTGGGAATTGCAAAACCGCTTTTCCATTGGCAGTGAGAGTCCCAAATCCCAAAACGAAAATTCATTCGAAATGATAAGTGCGACTCTGTCCGTTCAAAAACACAAATCACCCGCTTATTTATATTCCCAATCACAATTCAACGGTTTCACTGCCACTCTTGTCGTGGTCAGATGAAGGGAGTGTTGTTGTCCGTAATCGAATTTCGAGGGGAAATTGCAATGCACGTCCGCTTGTATTTTATCCATGCAATCAGTGCACAGTGGGACCAAATCCAAAAAAGCTGACCAAAAGTCAAAAAGTGCTTTAAATGATCTCAAATTTCACACTCGGGGTTTTCGAGGTTGCTGATTACGAATCCGTTGTCGAAATTGCGATTTTCAAAATGGCGGACTCAATATGGTTAACCTAACCTCTCCCAATAGTCAAAAACTTTAGTAAATGATACCAAAATATCTCACTTAGGGGTTTTCAAACTAAAAGACTCAATTTTAATAACATAACCTCTTAAAAAAATCAAAATTTTTTTAATATAATTTTTTAATACTTTTGATTAATTTTTTTATAAGCAAGTTATTTTGTTACGAAGTTATTGGGCGCATCCAGCGCACTCAGCGGAAAAGCCGCTTAGCTGAACAGCACAGCGTAAAAACTAACTCAGCGATTTGTGTCGACTGGATTGAATAGCTGAGTTAGAATTTATTTTGACAGCTAAATTTTTTTTCTACTTTAAATAAATTCAATTCACTACCGCTGAGCTTCTTAGCATATAATTTTTACGCTAAGAAATTTGCCAGCCTCTGAGCTAAGCTGCTTAGCTCAGCTAGCCATCCAACGAGCTCAGCGCTTAGCCGCTGCTCAGCAGCTGAGTGCGCTGGATGCGCCCATTGTTTATTAGAAAAATAAAATAAGAATTTTTAAGAATGCAATTGCAATTACAGAAAAAAAAATTATTGTGAATACAAGTAAAAGTTGTATCTCTATCTTCTGATGTCATTGTCATTCAGAGCTTAAATCTTCATTTTGTAAAACATTATCACTACTTCCTATATGTGGTGATAACAGCAAATTAACAACATCTTCTGACATAGACTTGAATGAAAAATAAAAAAAATATATAGCTATAACCTTATATTACCAGAGTTTTATTATGTTTTTCGGAGACGTTCAGTTTTAATGAAGTTATCGTGCAGACCATGCGGTGGTATTTTCATTTCAACGTGGAAAACAACACCATTTTGAAAACTTTTCGTTGAAATATTTTTTTTTAACATTTATTTTTGGTTTTTCAAGGAACAATGAGTAATATGTGACGGTTGAAAACATTCCCTCCACAACCCTCATTTTTGGATGTAAAACACAGAGGGGCAATTTTGGGCAGCGATTTTTTTTTGGAGGTGAAGGATTACACTTTTATCAACAACGCCCAGCAAGTTTTGCAGGGGCGCAGAGGGGTGCAATATTACTTTTTGTCCAAAATATATCGCATTCTTACAATCCTAATTCATAAAAATCACGGGTAGTATATGCTTATTGTGTATTATATACTTGCTTATTGGGTATACTACATTTTTTTTATACTCTACATGTACCTTCCAAAGTAAATTCCACTTTAAACGACCACGATTGCTTGGTTACTTAATTTTTTATAGCGTTTTGAACACGTTAACCTTTTTTCACAATGATGAATTTAATTTGCAAAAAGGTAAATTTTATTTGTAAAAAGGTGAATTTGCAAAAGGGTTAATTTGATTTGTAAATGAATGAATTTAATGTGAAAAAACTGTAAGCCTCTTTTGCAATTATGTCAAAGAAACCTAGTAATATTTTACACTAATCATTGGCGCATTAGTTCAATTCCAACAAAAGAAATATGCTACCTTCCTTATGGCTAGAAAATTGTTTAGCAATCTATGATGTAAGAATTTATGTATGTATATATGTTGTGTGTTTCAAGTTCCACCACAATGAGTAATCAGAAATCACTGAATTAAAACCCTAATCATGATGAACAATTGTTCGAATCCGACAAAAAGTGATGGAATATGGGACATACGTGATGTTGACAAGATGGAGTGCTTGCAATAATTGATGCAATTTGAAACACGCCTTATCTAAGTTTGCGTTGGACCTCTCTATTTTATATGTAAATGAAATATCGCATCAGATTTTTAACTTATTTTGTAGCATTAACTAGCGTTCCATGTTCTGTTTAGCTTCCTGGTTATTTAAAAACACAAACTTGATCCATTTGATTCTCTCACAAGATTAACGGCTGTTCATAGCATAAATTACATTATTTTCTATTTAAGAAAATCACAATCGATAAAATCTTATTTAGCACGATACATAATAATTTATTTAGTTCAGATAAATTAAGCAAAACTACGAACTGATTGGAAGTGATTGATAGCCTTTAAAATAAAAAATAAAAAGTAAAATATATTATGTAAGAGCAGTAACAGAAGCTAGTTATAACGTGAACAAGTCAGCCTATGTCATTGTGCTATATAAAAAGCTTTACTTCATTTTTTACATTTGCTATCTACATTTGCTAACGTAAATAATAAAGATTTAAATGGATCTGTGCAAAAGTAAATTGCGAGACTATTTGAAAGTAAACAAGTTTGTGTTGAAAGAAAGGGTTCGGCAGCTATATGTGAGTTTTACTAGTTTTTACACGCAACTAAAATTTCTAATCGAAAAGAAAAATAATTCTAAAGCGAATGTAAGATTAGCCATTCTTTTCACTTCCTTTTTACTATAAATATGTTACTACAAAGAAAAACACTACCAAAGAGGTTGTTGTGTTTAGTTGTTTTTTTTTTCTCCAAAATTTCGTGTTTTTAATTTATTTTGGTATGATTGAGGAGCATATATAGTGAACTCAAATAAAACTTCTTATGTGAACTGATTAATTTATTTTAGATCAATTGTAGACAATACTGTATAACTCACTAGATTTGGTAAAAACAAGCTAAATTTGCGTTAATATATGAACACAGAGCAAGTTTTTATTTTATTTTCCTTACATTATCATTTTAAGTTTTGTTTTTTCAATTCGTGTTTTCACAGCTGCTTAATTAGAGGCCCGGAACAGCACTCCTTGCTGGCCCAGACCTAACGTCTTATTCCTCTAGTCCTATTCTTATTTAATATCCCTAGTAGACTAAGTGCCCACGAACAAAAAAAATATTCATACATACTCTCTTGAAACTTTTTGTATGGATTAAGGACACCTAGTCTACCAACTTTTCTTCTACGAAAATTTTTGTAACCGCGGCTTTTTTCCTCCACGTTGCTCGAAAGTCGACCTTTTTATGGTACCCAAAAAATTTATAGATTACTGTTTTTTTACCAATCATAGTCGCATGAGATAGCGATGATACGCGCGAAACAAAACTCGTCCGACAAAAATGTTGGACCCTAAAGTTCTACCACCTCAAACCTGCTAAATTATGGGCTTCCAAAAATTTATTAATAACCATCTGATTTTTTCAGGATCGTTTAAGAAAAATATGTGGAATTACATGGTATACATATGTGTCCGACAAAATTTGTTTGCCGATTTCGCCGTCCGACGAGTCGAACTACTTCCTATATCCCGTGAGGGATTAAAAGAGCGCAAAGAAAGTAGCTAAAGAGCAAGAGGCGAACGTTTACCATTTCAATCAAAACTAATGTCTAATGTGTGACCAATTATAGACCCGGTTGATTAAATGAGACGGAATTTACAGTATTGGATTTATTGGAAAGGCTGTACTCGTATATTTGAATTTCGCATAGTTTATAGTTAAAAACAATAATGCATCGATCATGTGGCGGCATTTATTATTTATTTATACATATGACCCGAGATTAGATTAGGTCTAGCAGAGTTTCGTGTACAGAAAGAAGCTAATATCTTTAAGAGCATAATTGATAAAAAAAACTCTTTTTCTGCGCTACATCAAACGGAAACTGACTCTCAAGCAACGAACTATATCAGATCATATTCGATAGCCCAAATTGTCTCAGATAAATTTTACAAGATCTATATGTTAGCAGCATTCATAGCGTCAAGATAATGAGCCCGTTCCGGACTGGCTCGCTACTGGAGACAAAATCTGCATGTGATCATCAACAAATATGATGAGAAAGAAGACACATATATCTAGTGAACCTGTTCCTTTCAATGCACAATGGTGGGGTAAGAAAGATCCTTTGTTTTATGAGCTGTTGGGTGCAAAGGACACACATCCAGTCTATAGTTGATAACTCCCCAATTAGACGAATAGGATTTTTATGAAAATTTTATAATGACTGTTTTCATAACGATAAATAAATAGATAAAATAGATATAACACTATAATATCTTCATATGATTTTACATCTAATACAAAATAAAAATATCTCATAGAAACTTACACGAAGTGAAATAGATAATAATTACTATCCTCTTAATATACATAAAAATTATTTATTCTTTAAAGAAAAATTATGATTAATAATAAATATTCAATCAAATAATTCTAAAAACTTCATGCATTCATCTTTCATCCTTCTAAGAAAGTTATAGAACAACGACAGTTATAGAAATAATCATTATAAAAATATATTATTATTTTATATCATGAATACTTCGGAAATAATTCAATATGATTCATAAAAATTCAGATAAAGCATAGTAAGACAAAAAAGAGTACGTAAACATTAGTAAACCTAAATCACTCCGAGAAACAAAATAAGAAAAAGACTCCATTTCCACATGCAAACAAAAAGATAAAACTTAAATAAAAATGAAAACAGTAAACAAATAAGTTAATTGTTATTTAAGTATGATGAACCCAGCATGCCAAATTTTTATATTATATGTGAAAGCAATGCATGTGCAATTAACAATGTTATGTCTAAACTTACCTGAACTGTACTGAGTATATTGCTGATACTGTGGATGGAAATTGTGAATGGCGTCCGTCATTATATCTTTTGGATTCATTGTTTCCTAAATTATACCATATTGGAAGTATTGGAATATATGATAAGAGAATAATTTTATCTAACCTTTAAGCTGCTAGAAATCGATTGCATTGTGACCGATCTACCATGGGCATCTCCAATGCAAGTTCGGGAATAAATCTATTTGAAAAAAAGTTTTAAATTACTGACAATTTTAGTTGAAAAAGTTTATTCGTATTTGTTTTGCCGCTGACAATATTTATTTATATTTTAGTTGCACTTTATCACATCAAATATTCATTTTATTTATATGTGATATTATCTCTTTGCTGATTTTTATTATTTCCTCCAGGAATAAGTTCTTCATGATTCACATATGTATCATGCTATCAATAACAGACGCTTTGTGCGCAATGATTAAAAATTTCTTTTTATAATTAAGTTAATCAAACTTTTTTCTTCTTATTAAAATCTAAAATCGGGGAGGGGAAACACTTTCGATTTTTCAGTCATTGATCGGGCCATGTTGCTTTAGGAGTAAGCTTAGATCCAATAAAAGCTGCCACACCTCCCAAAATGTGTGAGTGCAAAGCTAATAGCTGGTTCTTCGCTCAACGTCTTAGGCGTGACATTAACCAAGGATCTCATGGCCTGGGATTTCCAAAGAAATGGAAATCGGCCCTATATTCGGTTTCTACTTAAATACAACTCCATTATTTACCATGGGGTTCAGGAAATTATCCAAGCTGGCTAGATTATTGCAAAAAAGAGCACTCAAACTTATCGGGGACGATACTATTTTGAAAGATGACAGTTTCCATTGGGGAGTCAAATGGTAGTAACGGCCGCAGGGGCCTTTGATGGTGCCAGTACACCAAAGAGCCAAGTTCTGAGAAACGCTATCTGCGATCTTAGATCTTCACGACCTAAGATCATCCTATATACTACCGAATCTTACATCCACCTCCACCATGATGTTGACTTTACATCGGGTGACCCCTAGATGCTCTTGTCTATACAAGAGTAACAGATGGAGTAGGGTGAAAGGCGAGTGTTTCTCGACTCAAAACGAAACAATTACAGGACTGGTCCACCAGGTTGGGGGTTGGGGATTGGTCGTCAGGCTGACAGCCTTCTACCGTAAAGACCCACCCCTCACGAATCCTCAAGGCAATTGCTCTCGGACAGGGGACGGACCCAACGGCAACGACCCATACAACGAAATATGAAATAGATTTTGGAACTTGAACGTCAGACGCTCAACAAGATGGGCGCTCTTCGTTCGCTTTTATTGTTACTGGAAAAATACGGCATAACACAGTGGCATATGGATCTCAGAACCCATACGATACTCTCCAGTGGTTCATCGAATGGAAGAAGAGAGTTCGGAGTTGCCTTCATAGTGGAAAAGAAAATGAAACATTGCCGCGGGAGGTATCGGGTTTTTCCCGAGTTTTCCATGTATCTCGGTTTCTATAGGTCATGACTGAATACAACCTACATACAAAATGTTGACAATGAAATTCTCTACATAAAAGTTCTTACAAAAAATTGACCCGATTAACCATTTGAAAGTTATTCAAGGTCAAAGTTATCGAAAATCACTTTTAGGCCAAAATTTCACTCAAGAACTAATATTTTCGAAATTTTTTTTTCTGACGTTATAGAGTAAAAATCTTTGTGAACTTCAGAGTAATCCACATTGCGAAAGGGATGTCTAATTGCGAAAGGGATGTCTGCCTAAGGTTACCTTCAATTAGTCTCGAGCGGGAATGATCACCGGTATTATTGACAATCGTGGTAAAATAGTTGTTTAGTTCGTGAGTAAGCAAGGATGCTCTGGGGTGCACAAACATCACCATGGATTCCATGTTTCTTTACGTTAGCCCAAAATTTCTTCAAGCGTAGGGTGAGACTGAGTTTAGCCGAAAAAAAACTTCGGTTTTGCTATGCGGATAGTCGAGGTAACTATACATTCCTGACAGCTTTGTAGGCCCTAAGGTACGCTTCAGATTTATTTTTCTTATATCTTTTACAGGTGTTCCCACTCAGATATGAGACATTTTATTTGAGAGGAGAACCAAGGTGAGGTAGAGGTAAGTATGCGTTTAACCCTAATTTGACACACTTCTAAAAAATTACGTAACTTACATTTGGGGTCGATCTGACCCCAGCGTATAAAAATGTTAATAACTTTTTTATTTGTTTATATAAAGGTTTATAAAAAATTACACATATAGTTTGAACCTTTCTGAAGATTAGTATATGATTGTCGAAGTCAATTGTTATTGTTCAATTATCAAGAAAAATTGTCGAATTGTCTACCGATTTGTTGGAGAAAAATCGGTTCGAAATAAGCGTGGGGTCGTTTTGACCCCAAGTGTCAAATTAGGGTTTTTTTTTTATGTGAAAAAACCAAGCTTAGGTCTAACCCTTTATACTACCAGTCCGTCATGTCGTTCAGTTCTTGGTGCAATGTCTAGTAGTAAGCTTGGTTTGAAGAATAGAGGAGAATAGGAAAGGTTAGAGTGGGTCTGGAGGGTGTAGAAGTAAATGACGATGAACCTCACGTTTGAACTCTAAGGTGTTGTACGAGTTCGGAAATACTGACTGCGGGAGATTATTCCACAGTCGAGTTGTTCTATTCATAAACGAACTTCTAAAACGTATTGTGCGTGAACGAGGGGGCTGTAGGGTATGGAGGTGAGCCGAGCGGGCCAAGGTGGTTTTGGGGCGCCTGCCCAGATATGTGAATTGTATTCGAGGCGCGGCCGAATGTAGGATTTGTATATTGTAGCCAATGCGGCTGGCTGGAGGAGGAACTTGCATCTCTTGAGAAATCCAAAGCATTGGAAGGCTTGTTTGGCGATTTGGAATATGTGATCGTTCCATCGCAGATGCTCCGTTAAAGTTACCCCTAGGATGTTGAGAGTTGAGTCAGCCGTTAGATTCTCTCCATCCACCGAGACAGGAGGAAGGTCGGTACAATTTTTGTTGGAGATCAGACAGTGCTTCGTTTTTGTGGCATTGAATTCGACGCGGTTCATTTCGCCCCAATGAAGAATCGATTCAATATCCCGGTTTATCGAAGCCGACATCAGTTGACGGTGGTAAAGACAAGGTCTGGCACGTGCTTGTCTTATATTGTCGAAGGAGTAAGAGAAATGCAGAGTACCGTCATCAGCGAAGCAGTGAAGTGGGTTGGAGGGGATTGAGAGCAGATCATTAATGAAGATTAGAAAAAGTGCGGGTGAGAGAATTGACCCCTGGAGAACTCCGGACGAAATGGCGTGGGGGTTGGATTCGACGCCATCCAATACTACCTTGATTGAACGGCCTGAAAGAAAGCTCTTAATCCAGTTCCTTAGCACTAAGTGTATACCAATAGCTTGGAGTTTATTCAACAGAGCTGGGTGCCATACTCTGTCAAAAGCCTTTGATATATCTAGAGCAACTAGGCTAGACTCACCAAAGCTGTGAATGCTTTGGTTGATACGCTCGGTTAAACACACAAGCAGATCGCCAGTAGACCGTTTAGATCTGAAGCCGTATTGCCTGTCGTGTATAATTTGGTTGGATTCTAGATATTTCATCAGCTTTTTATTGATTATTGTCTCCATGATTTTGGAGAGAACAGAAGTAATTGCTATTGGGCGGTAGTTTAAGGGGTCGCTGGCTTCACCTTTTTTTGGGATTGGCTGAACATGAGCTAGTTTCCAAGAGTCGGGATACACTCCGGAGAAGTAAGACAGGGCAAAATGTTTGCGCAGAGGTTTAGCCAAAGGTGAGGCACATTTTTTAAGTACCATAGGGGGATTTTGTCGGGACCAGTGGATTTATTGGCGTCGGGTTCCTTGAGACACCTAAACACCTCGCGAGTCCTGAAGTGAACTCCGTCCATTGAGTGGGTGGTATTCTCGAGAATGGGGGGTGACATAGCAGCTCGGGTAAAGAAGAATTTGCGGCGAACAGAGAAGCTAATAGGTCGGCCTTGGGTTTACTTTCTGTTATCACTGCCTTGTTGTGAATAAAAGGAGGTGTTGAGGAGGAAGTAAAATTCTTCTTGATGGCAGTTACCAAGGACCAGAAGTTTTTGCTGCCTGTAGTGGAGTTAAGAATCTTACTTCTCAATCTATCATCAAATGATGATTTGACTTTCCTGATGATGGAGTTACAGGAGTTTCTAAGTTTGACGTACTCACGACGAAGTGGCTCATTAGGCGAACGTCTGTATGCTCTATAGGCGGCTTCTTTAGCTTTGATTGCGTTCATACATTCCCCATTGAACCATTTGTTCGGCCTAGGCTTCACAGATTTGGTAGAGTGAGGGATGAACAAGCGCATACCCGCTCGAATAATTTTGGTGACACAGAGGGCCGCATAGTTCGCATTGGCATTACGGAAACACAAATCCCAGGCAGTGGCCTGGAAGAAGCGAATAAGACCCAACCAGTTGGCTTTCCCATAGTGCCACACAGTTCTTTTAGGAGCTGTGGTGGTTGTGGTCGAGGATGGATATGGGAAATAAGCGCTAATTTGTTTATGGTCCGAGTTGCCAAGGGGTGAGCTACCCTTGATGGAGTACCGCGTCGGGTGGGAAGTAAGAAACAGGTCAAGGAAGAGGGTTAACTTTGATTGAAGCAAATGACTCGAGCAGGTGATTGCACAGAGTTAAAGTGTGCTACTTCGTCGTCAATATCATGAATGCTGAAAATATTGTCCCAAGATAGTGCGGAACACTCTTGTAACAGCTCAGGAGTGTTAATAGCCTTATAATCATGGTAGGAAAGAATTTTTTTCACGATGCTTTCGATTGCGAAGTTCAGGGAAAGACACAGGATGTCGTGATCAAGATAACTTGGTGGGCTAATCTGGTTATGAAACAACATATTTGCTATATACGACACGAAGAAGAGGTCCAACAAGGATGGATTAGGAGTGTTACAGTACGTTGGAAGTTGATTGACAGGCTTCAGGCCAAAAAAGTTAGGAAGTTATTGCACAGAGAGCTGTAGGATAAGATATTGACGTTAAAGTCTCCTCAGACAATGATGCTATCATAATTATGGGTCGCTTAGGAGAGCCAAACACGAAATAAGCGCTTCCCTGTCTCCACGGCAATCTTATGCCCGCAACAACAAATTAGCCCACTCTGCTCATTCTTTCCTCCTGCAACTCTATCTTTGACGCACTCTTCGAACTAGTAATTCGTTTCTAAATAGAACAACTCGACTGTGGAACTACCAGATAAAAAAACTGGCTTTCATATAACCACAATTTATTAGAAAATGTTGAAACTAGTAGTTATATGAGTTAAAACTACGGCAACAAATATTCAAAAAGTTAAATAAACCATTTTTTATAATGGAAATTATTTATTCCAAAAAGTATGGAACAAAGTATAGCAAAGCTTGTGCGAAACGATCGCCCAAAATCGCAATCAAGGAGTTCGGAATGAAGCAAGAAAACTGGGTTTTTAATACACACACATAAGATTTTCTTTAGAAAAATTGCAATTGGAGAAAAAAAAGGATTTCTGACTATATTCAAATTCTAGACTATATTCAAGACTATATTCAAATTCAAATTAAATGCAGTAGATTCCCATAAAAATTTAGATCAGTAACTTTAACGGAAGATAATATAATATTGTACTATCCATTTAGAATGTGCGAAGAAATTTTTTCAAATACTAAAAGGATTTTTTTATATTTACCTGGTATGGGAAAGCGTATCTCAATGCAATGGCAGCAAAAAGCATTTCTATACAAATCAAAAAATTTTGATAACCTGCTGAGACTGTACCAGCTGACGTTGTAGATCCATCGCCATCGACCCGTGGTGAAATTACTTGAGCTTTTTCTAAAATAGCCAAACCAACTCCTAAAATATATAATAGTATATATATAAAAAATGTGTTTATCAATATAAAACTTTTTATATGTTGTATTTTTATTTACCCTGCCAAAATGAAAGGAAGATAACAGATTTAACAGTGCAAAATTTGAGCACTGGTTCAAAAGGTGTTAGGAGATCTTTTGTTGCAAAATAAAACAGATAAAGACCATAAAGCGCAAGAGATACCGATATATTGTAAATAACAGTAATGTAAATATATCCTCCGTCAGCGCTGTAAAAATATTATGTTAATATTGAATAGTGTAAACAAAAATATATATGAAAGTTACCTCCAATCGCCGTCGTGGTAGTGTCCAAACGCTTGTAAAAATATAATAATAAAAGCCATAAGTGGTTTCACTAGGCAAAATTGTAAAGTAGCTTGTTTGCAAAAGCGTAAAAATCCTATGGTATATGTTTTCCCTGTAAAGAAATAACATAATGTAAAATTTATTAATTACAATGATTCTTACTACATCTGTAAAATCCATGATTATTTTTCATTTTCGTTGTAATGAAAATATACAATACTAACAAAAAAATTAAAAAAATAATTCTAAAAAAATATTTTCTACGATTGAAAGACCAACTAAAAAGTGAAATACGTACAGGTATTCTTCTCTCATATTTTCATACTGGTTTATCTGCAGGTCATTGATGAACAAATCATAACTAATTTAGTGTAGGGAATGTGACATTAAATAATAAATATAATAGGACAGCTCTTCAAAAGCAAACTGGTAAAATTGAATAAGTATTAAGAAATGTGAACAAAATTAAGTAATAAAGTACAGACAGCAAATGTTCTGCTGCAGTATTACAAAGAGGTTCAAAGCAGTACCAGCTTTAGGGGTGGATGAACTCGGCGACCGCCTGAGGGCGCCATGTCCCAGGGGGCACCGCCGCGATCCAGTAATGTGTTCATTCATTCCACCTCCACAATATAAGAAACAACGTCGAATATGCCCAGGAAATAAGCAAAGCTTGTATTTGGAAAAACGTAGAAGATAGCTGGCAAGGGCGCTTTGTTATACACTCTTTTGCAACTATTGTCTTCAGTTTCTACCAATAAACCAGTCTTTAGAGCCACATGCGCTTGCCCGGAAGTGGCAGATCCCTGTCTTAATGAACAGCAACATGATTTCAGAAAGGGACGATCGACTACTACATACCTTACGATTCTAACCTTACATCTACTATGTGCTATGGATATTGGTCATCAAATCAGGGCCGGCGGAAAATGTTGAGCCCGGGTGGGTAGTTGTCAGACAAACATATCCCCTCCTTCGAAAATGTTATTTGGTAACAACTTTTGCTCAAAAGGAAAGAAGGTTGTCCACTTCATTGTGAATCGGGGTCGATACTGTACAGAACAACATGTGGTGTTTTGGGACCTCTCCTGTCGATCACAATATGTAATGAGGCCTCGATGAGATCGAACTATGTGCGAACGAAGCTGGCTGAGATATAACAGTGTGCCTTGAAAGAGCTGACCTGCCGTTTGCTGAACACAAAACTGTAACCGTGCTGGTCAGCAACCTGGGAAAATAAGTATCCGTAAGAATCAAGATCTGGAACAGATCATTGGCTCACAGTTCGTGTTAAGGCACCTGAGAGTGATGAACAGCTAGAGGCTTAATTTTATAACACACTTGGAGGGCATGGCTGAAAAAGATTCTGCTATTTGTGCAGCTTTTTCAAGAATGGTTTCCAAAATGGAGGTTCCAACTGAGTCTTCGCCTCTTGATGGTTCAGACTAGCTTTACGCAGTGCCAGTGTGACCAGTAGCATTGAGCAAGAGGGCTAACAGCAGAAAATGGAGGATCGCAACAAAATACGTGCGTGCGGTGTATGCGACGAATTTTCATTGACAATCACTTCCGTGTTTGGATTCCGTCTAGACGTTTACAAATAAACAAAAAATCTAAGCGACGAGTGCATATATCTGCTGTATGCGCTGTTTGTTTGTATATATAGCAATACGGCAATGCGGAACTATAGCAATACGGCAATGCGGAAAAGTTGCGTTGGAAGTACACTTTGGCGCTGCGTCCGTTCCGTTTACGTAATATATGTCAGTTTGCATTTGAATGCACGCACTTCTTCTGTATCCAGCTTAAGCGTCCTTCGCGCGTGCGACTCATAGAGGACTGTAACCAACGTGGGAATTATACCCATAGCCATATTGGCGAGAGAAGCCATTCGTCACTAAGATCCAGAATATGTTAGAGGGAAGACAAATTCAGTGCAGCAGTTGAAGCGCTGCGAGTCTGTAAAGTAAAGGCAAATGAAACAAGTGTGTTAGGAGTCGGTGGACCTCAGACTTATCCCAAACGTAGAAAGGTTACGAGGAAGTGTGGCGAAGTAAGTTACGTGAGCAAGAATTTCATTACGCTAAAATTCGGCGGGGGGCCTTCCAGTAGTTCTATATTCTAATGGCCTTTTTGCGGGTCATTGTTACTTGACTCGTACGCTGCAGCATTCGTCTGATCGGCGGCTAAATAATCGAGGGGCTACTATGCTACTTTCTGGCGTTCGCATACATTTTTTTTTTGTAGGATTTAGCCATAGCTTAAGACCCCTTTCACACACAGGTCGACGTCAGGTCGTGGCCTGAAAGTTTTCGAATCGGAGCCAAGTATCACCCCACACTTCTCCGGCCGCCAACTAGATGGGGCCTGCAGTCCAAGAGAACTGCCAAAACTCTTAATTGATGTGGACATTTATTGTCAGTTTCTGCCTGAAGATATGTGGTGGTAGCACGCAAGTTGTTTCGATCGACCTCTTTTTACAAAATGTTTTGTAACACTTCACACTACCACCCCAAAACTTCTATTCAGTCCTAAGCCGTGAATTTACGGCACGAATTCAAGCCGTATCCATTCGAAACTGAAAGCAAGGCGCGAACTAGGCGAGAAAATCATCCACACTCGCATTTGCGCTTGTTTGCGGGTGTTCATTGCGTGAGTCTGGAGCCACCTTAAGGCACAGATTGGCAGGGAGGCGGTGACGGCGGCCGCCTTAAAGAGAAATGCCCATACATATATTTTCCCGCGACGCCTGAGCATTGTGTCAGCAAATATGGTGGTTAGTGTATTTTAAAGATTTTTCCAGTCACCAATCTGTTTGTGGCTTTAAAGTTTTCGTTGAGGCCATGGATATTTTTGCCCTTGAATTAACAAACTGCTATGCTAATCTGTCTTCGTCGCCTATGTATCTGTAGGGAATCATGACGTCACAGTATTGTCTGGCCTTCGTCGGGACATGCCTGCCGACCTGGCCTGCCGGCGGCTTGTAAATGAATGGGTTTCTTTAATAGAGAAACCTGCTTTGCTTAATTTAACCCAGTTTTCTAGCAATTTTACACTTTTTCTTGAAGAAAAAAATTCCGTGATATCCCACGTGAGATTCGTCTCCTCCTCCTCCTAAATTAATGGACGACCCCTTTCGGCATTCAAGTAGGGGTTACCAAGGTTGTAACCTCAGGACATTGCTTCTTCACGTCAAACATTGCACCGGAGGCACCGTGGAAAAAACTATATATATTTAGATGATATAGTCCAAGGACTCTGACAACTGCAAATACAATCCAAGTGAAAAGCCCAATGGTGAGAAAGTTGGTAAAAGCAAGATAGAATATACAATAATCGCATTAAGTGATAACGAGCGTGCCGTAGCAAGAACCTGGATATTAATCAACAAAAAACTGTCATCGTACCATTCACTAATAGAAGGAAGCTAAATTTAAAAGCTCCCTTTTTGGGCGGCAAAGAAATGGTTTTCTCAAAGGAGGTTAAACATCTAGGGATAATCCTGGATCAAAAGATCTCCTGGAAATCCCAAATTGAGAAAGTAACTGCCAAGGCAATTACATCTCGACATGTATGTCCCCAACTTGTAGGAAAAACCTGGGGCCTCAAACCTAGGTTAATGTTTTGGCTATATACGACGGTCGTAAGGCCCATGGTTACGTATGCATCCATCGCATGGTGGGCCAAGACCAAATAAAAGGGTGCTATGATTAAGCTGGCCAGGGTGCAAAGACTGGAATGTCTTGGTATCACAGGGACCAAAAGCACCAATCCGACTGCACCTGTGGAGACCTTAAGCTGGTGACATATCCAAGCCTTACATGCATTGCATTCGTTGACAGATAATATAGAAGTGTGTGTATTCATACGCGAGCTAACGGAATATCCCGTGAATGGAAGGCATGCCACGCAAAGGTCGGGCTACTTTCAACTTTTCCTGCATTGCCGCATTCGAGATAGCACACACAAGCATAAGCACACAAACACATGAACACGTTACTTAGATTTTCGGGCAATGTGTGAAAGTCGGCACGGAACGCAACCATGTAATATTGTGTCAGAGGAAATTCGCCGGATTTCATGGAGCCTCTGAATGCAATGCATGTACGGCTTGGATATGTCACCAGCTCTACTGAACCTCCCTCCGCTACACCTAATAGTAAAAAAGAGGCTCTGGCGGGGGCACTGCGCCTACGGGAGCTATTCTCCTTTAATACAGGAGACCTTCTAGATCATTTATCGATCCTCAATGAGCTGAACCTGCAGTCAATGATATCTTTGTCCGATACTATTCCTGCCATTCTTGACTTTGACAAACCGTTTACGACGATTATTCGAAGTAGGTCAGAGTGGCAACATGGTAAGCCTCTTTTTAGAGAAAGCTCGGTTTTTGGTATAATGACCATGAGTTCCAAAAACGATAAAGAGGTAGGGCTGGGTGTTTATGCCCCAAGGAACAAAATATCCATATGGGGATAGTGCCCCACTGTTTTTCAGGCTGAGGTGCTCGTCATCCAGGTGTGTGCTCAGACTTATATTAATAGAGTTCCAAATAGCTTTAACATTGTTATTTTCTCAGGACAGTTAAGCTGCACTGCTGGCCATTAAATCTCACAGGGTGTCATCAAAGACTGTCCTGGATTGTCTCCAGTCTTTGAAATTCCTCAGCAGGAACAACAGTGTCAGGCTAATGTGGATTTCGGGCCACGAAGATCACATTGGTAATGAAATTGCCGACAGCCTGGCTAGAATAGGCGCAAACTCATCACCTATCAACCCGGAACCTTTCTGTAGCTTAGCAAGCTGTCACGTAAAAACGGCCATAAAAAATTGGGTCGACCAGCTGTTTCTTCATAGCTGGATAAGGAGATAAGCTAAAAGATTCTTCCAAATCGATAAAGTTAAAGCGGACAAACTTTTAAATCTCAAGAGGTGGAGCTAAAAATAATAATAGGGCTCCTGACGGGCCAATGTTCGCTTAACTATCATCTAAACAAAATAGGTTTGGTGGCCGATTCTGACTGTTGGTTTTGCGGGGCATCTCCCGAAACTGCGGAGCACTTGCTGTGCGGCTGTGAGGCTACAGCGAGGAATCGTGACTTCGTGTCTTCCCTACTCCCATTAACTTATCTGTCCCTTTTGAATATTTTTAAATTTTTTGTTAATTTTTTATGAAAAATTTGCAAGTAACCTATGCAAGAGTATATTTCCGGTACAGCAAAAATGAAGCCTGATTATGGGTTTCAAAGGGGTTATATTGCAAATCACAATGTAGTATTTTTTACCTGTAAGACAGCAAGTACCATAAAGGCAAGATGACTTAATTGGTTTTCCTCTTATTTCTGACATTATATTTCCTTCACCACCAAGATATTCATAACATAAAGATAAGAAATTGTAAATGACAAAAGCTGTAAAAGATATTTTTTAATAGATATTTCTAAAATATAATGGACTGATTATACCTTCGTAACAATCTCTTACAGTGAAAAAATATACGTATACACTCTCTGAATTAAAGAATAGTAGACTAATCCACGAATATGTAGCATAAATTGGAACAATAAAAAGTATTCTAACTATCCACCTCTGTTCCTGAGGGTTTGTGTACCATCTCAAATGTTGATAAATCTAGAACAAAACAAAATTAAATAAAATTTATCATCAATTCTTAAACTAATAAAAAATTTAAATAGAACCTGTTGACATGTCAGGAACAATGCTACCCAAACAAATGCACCCGCTAATCCTTGGGCGGTTTTTGTTTGTAAAAATATTCCATCACCAACGTGACTTAATGGATCCATAGCTGATGCTATTTGTGAGGCTGGTGTAACTTCTTGAACAACAAAATTTGGCTTCACCGTCGCGTTAAGTACATCCTCTATAGGTGGCGACGAGGAGCTCATCCTATTAAAAAGTATAATTGAAACTTTTTATAAAAATTTTATTACATAAAATAAATTTGAATTTTAAAGAATATGAATTAGTTTGTAGTATAAACGAATTATTGTTATTTTATTTGATGAAACAAATATTAAGTTGTTCTTATATTTTTTGATTCGTTAAGAACGGTTAAAGTTCCGAAGAAGGCAATTAGTATCCCGCATCTTTTTTTTAAACGCGGCTTAACTATAAAACACTCCATTCACAACCCTTAAATAAATGTTTTCTGAAACAAAAACCTCTTATCTTCTTTTTGTGTAAGTTTATGCCACGGTCGATATTTTCTTAGTATTTTTGTTTTTGCTAACACACACTTCAGAAAAGTTTACAAATAAATTTAAAAGTCAATATGAACCGCGTAAAATATTCCTCAATTTTTCATTGGATCTTTAATTTTTCCTCGATGTGAACAAGGGGTGCCTGTGTTAGATATGTTATCTTCCACAACTTTATTATCATTCTGTGTTTACACTAATGTTAGCAACAAAATAATAAATCGCCGTTCAAACCTCTCACCAAAAAGTACTTGGGTAAAAAAGCCACACGTCTGCTGTTCAGTGATGGAAACAAGACAATAATGTGCAGTTTTCGCACCTAGGCGTGATTTGAAATTAGTTCAAGTCCGAAAATCAAGTATAGAGAGATTCTCATGCATATTTTATTGGTAGTACAGAGAAACTTTGGCCGAGTTTATTCCGAAGTTAATTGAATTGAAATCTATGTTAGCAATAACATCAACAGCAGCCACAGCTAAAACTACCATTTCGCGGACGAAGACTTAGAAGCAAGTAAAAACATTGAGTTGACAAGCCGAACTTTACACGGGGAGACCCCAAGTGGAGATACAAGAGGGATAAGCCAGAAAAATATGAACCCAAACTATTATTTATTTTTAAAGGGTTGTGTGGTGGAACACTAAAGGAGAGAAATTTAAAAACCATTTACTAGGGCTAAGGTATCGGGCAACTGGAACTTCTATAAGAAAGCGCTAAGGTCGTGGAAAGCCTTCTGCGGAGATATAAACAAGCTTCCAGCTTCCATGAGGCTACACAGAGTCTTGTCTAAGGATCACTCCAATGGTATTGAAGGGGCCTTTACGGAGAACACCAGGGATACCATGGAGCTGTTAATGACCACTTATTTCCCGCGTTCTCAAGTACATTACTGATCTCGGGTTGGCCTTCGAACCTTGCACTGCATCAGCAGAAACAAAGGCCTGGAAAAAGGATTTCCTCTGGGGGTAAGATAGAATGGGCCACCGGTATCCACAAGCCTTTCAAGGCTGCTGGAATGGACATATTTTCCCAGCTCTCCTACAAAGACGTTTGGAAGAAATCTTACTACTACTAGAGATCTTACTAGATCTTGATATGATGATTGAAACCACAACTAGTTGGGATGTGGGTTTGACTCCTTCGGTCCACACGATGAACTTCCCAGTATGATGAACGTATACGGAATAAACTTACTTCTTACAAAATATTAATACGTTTAGCACTAGTGGGAAATTGACTAGTATCAGAACTGGTGACAAAGTAATCCTGAGAGAAGCTAGTTCAAATAACTGGTATATCCACAAGATTTTTCTAGAGAATTTGTTTTTCCTGAATCTTAGCAAACAAACATTTCCTTCGTACTTCTTTCGCTACACTAAAGTTGGTGTTCAAATTCGTATTGAGCGTGTTGAAGCGCCGTTGATAAACTGGGAAGCGAAAGTTTTTCGGAGATATTAGAAAAACTAATCGATGGATAGTACTTGTCAGGTTTGACCAAAAAGAACAAATTTTTCGGTAGCTACTGGAAATTCCGGGATGAATCGCAATTCCCTGAAACTGTAGGACGTAGAAATCAATTCCTCGCCAAAAAAATGCTGATTCAAGGTTTGAAAAATTCGTGATGTTGTAAAGGTTGACGTAATTTGTGCACGATTTTTAAAGTGTCTCGGATTTTGACAAGTGATGTTCTGTTCTATCGTTGTGCAGAATCCAAAAAAGATGACCTCGGGTCTCATTCCATCGAGTTTATTAGATATTAACCAAAACGAAGAATTTAAGGTCTTTCTGACACTTTTTTTCATTTAAACAAAAAAAAAGGCCCGACCGAATGTTATGAAATTTTTTTCAGAGCATTTTTTCGTTAATACTCTTCTCTCGGCACCTCAAAGAAGTCAATATAGTTTTTCGTTCGCGAGGTATCGTGCAGGTACAAAAATCACGAACGTCGTTTAAACAAAAAAACGGTTCAACCGAATTTTATGAAAATCTTTTTGGATCATATTTTCGTTAATATTCTTCGAACGACACCTCAACTAAGTCGATATCTTTTATGGTTCGTGCAGGTACAAAAATCACTTCTGTCGGTTCGACCGAATATTCTAAAAATCTTTTCAGATTATATTTTCGCTAATACGCTTCAAACTACACCTCAAGTACGTCGATATAGTGGTTTGCGCGATATCGTCCAGGTACAAAAATCACTTATATGTCTTTTAAACCAAAACACGGCTCAACCAAATTTTATAAAAATCTCTTCACATCATACTTCCGTTAATACATTTGGAACGACACCTCAACGAAGTCGTTATCTTTTTTGGTTTGCGCGATATCGTGCAGGAAAAAATGATCACAAACGTACGCACACACATACCCTCACCTACTTCTTAAATTTTTGCTTAAGACCCAAGCCTCGGTAGTCTAGGGAGGGGTAAGGCGCCTGACTGCTGTCCCAGAGGTCCCGGGTTCGAATCCCGGCCAGCCCCACGGGCCTTCGTCTTTTCCACTTTCCCACTTACATAACTTCCTTTCTCTCTTCTTCCCTCTTTACATTTCTTCTGTCATAGCCTTTCCTGTCCTTCCCCGCTCCACCAAGCGCATGCCATCGGTTGGTTGATGAGATTCAACTCGTTTCAGGAGGCGTAACACTCCAGCGAGTTGTTCTCTATGCCCCGATGTCAGAGTCGCGAAATGGTTGCGAGTAGGTGGAATAAAAAAATATCACGGGCTAGGTTGTGACAGTTCCTTCATCTCTTCTCTCTATCTTTCGGCTAGAGCTGCTGTTCGACAGTGTATACGGAAAAAATAGATTGTCGACAGTACAAAGGGACTTTCCCTAAGCCTCTAGTCTGCCACATAAAAAAAAGTGACTAAAAGTGTATGGGTAGCAAGTATATAGTAGACGCCCTGCAAACATTACGAGACGAGATCAAATCGAAAACGGGTCGCAAAATCTTCGTGACCAGATCGATATCGAAACAAAATCGATTTGTAAAAGACAAAAACGGAATGCTATAGCAAATCGCTTTGAGGATCTGATGACGACTCATAGTAGCGACTTTAAATCTTATATCCTTATTGATTCCAAGTTTTTGGCGAGTGATTCTATACTCATAGACGGTAAGGCGACGAGTCGAGTAACAAATTTTGCTTCTACACTCGTTGATTTTGATCGATGAACTCACTGTCGAAAGGGGAAGAGCTTGATATTTTGAAGGCCAATTTGATGTTAGAAATGCCGAATTGACCGTTTTAGCCATTGTTCGCTTTTCAACTGCAACAGAATTGTAGCAGGTGATCGCTGTAGATAGATAGATAGATAGATATGATATCACCGGCCTCTGCGAAGGGAGGTAAGATTCATTAGTCGACAGTTGTCGCAAAACTTCAGATTTCACTCTCAACACTGAAATTGCTTTAACATTTGAAGGAAAATAGGTAAAATAGTAAAGTACAGTAATACCTCCAACTGTGCGGTAGATCGTTCTTCAAAAACAGCGCGCAAACCGAAACGGTGCACTCTGAATCCCACCTTGTCGGAATTATGCGGTAAAGTTCCAAAATGCAAAAAAACGAAAAAAAAACACTCTTAAATTTTCGTTTTAACTTTTCTACCAACAAATAATGGTCAAACCTTGGCCGCGATGCTTACGAAAGAACGCTCTTTAGTTTTACAAAAAAAAACTCATTAGCCCCATTCAGTGAGAGTGGGGTGAGGAAATCGACTAAGTCAGCGCTGTACAAACTAATCAACACTACGACCGAAGATGTACGTGTAGCTACATCCATTTTATCACGAAGAACTACTACGGAAGGAGATGTACTATAGTCTTTGATGGCTATTCCTCAAGGAATTTAATGCTCTAAGCCCCTTTGGCCGGTATTTATTTTTTGGGTGCATCCTTGAAGAGTTATCCAGTCAAAAAGAGCAAAAAATGTGAGCCATTGGGATAAGAATTTAGATTGCTCATTGTTCAAATTTATAGCTTAAAGTTAATTGTCCTGTTTTTATGTTTTCTAAGAATTGTAGATTTCATTAAAAAACATTAGCAATCTAGAAACATTATATTGAAAAACCTCATAGGATTATCTTATCTTCCCAGTTATAGGAGGTAACATAAAGATAACGAAGTGCAAAATTGTTTGCTCCTATTGTCAGGTGAGCAAATATATGTGCGTAATAAATATGTAATACATCACTACGCCTGCTGCATACGATATCTTATGGTACGTCAGTACAGAAAAAAACCCTTAATCAGATGATGTAAAACTTGAGTACCATAAGTAAGTATTCGACCAACGAAAATAAGTTGTCCAGATTATGTTTATTTTGCAGTGGAATTACACTACTCAAGTATTCAATAGAACGGAGTTATTGTGTATAATAAATCGAAGCGAATTCCTTGATGTCTTAGATCTAGGGAGCAATACTTTTACCATAGAAGGGAATCGATTGAGCTCGATGTGGTCGGATCAATAAACAAACAAACCAGAAAATGGAAGATATCACGTCTATTGGGAATTATCCATAAATTTACCAATCAATGTGTATTCTTAAGTCGGTAATTTTTTAATTTAAATTTGAAATGTTACAAGCGTTAAAGATTTCCACCCTTGACACAAAGAGCTCCTTGTATTATAGGGGCATCGCTATGATTTCTAAATTTTTCGGAAACGATCTCGACTGTCGCTTGACTATATATGGATATTCCTATTACTGGACATTCTTCTTCTTTCTCTATGCCCCTTTAATCCCTCATAGTCCAGGAGCCAGGGCTTTTAACCTGGCACTAAAACCGATAGAAATGATTTTTGACACACGAGCAGTTTTTGAAGAGTACATACTTTAAGAAAAAAATTGTTCTGCACGCGGACAGCTAGGCAAAGTGGGAAAAATTCTCAGGAAAACTCGGAAAATTAATATTTCATCAATAACGTTATTGATGAAATATTAATTTTCCGAGTTTTCCTGAGAATTTTTCCCACTTTGCCTAGCTGTCCGCGTGCAGAACAATTTTTTTCTTAAAGTATGTACTCTTCAAAAACTGCTCGTGTGTCAAAAATCATTTCTATCGGTTTTAGTGCCAGGTTAAAAGCCCTGGCTCCTGGACTATGAGGGATTAAAGGGGCATAGAGAAAGAAGAAGAATGTCCAGTAATAATTTCGATATAATGTATAGCAGGGGTGGCTCACGATAGTCACTTAAGGTTCTATTAAATTTTTTTTTTATGTAACACACTAGAGACTTAGGGAAGGCCCCTTTGTACTGTCGACCATTTATTTATTTTCGAAATGTCGAACAGCAGCTCTAGTCGGAAGATAGAGAGAGTAATGAAGGATAGAACTGTCACAACCTAGCTGCGGTATTTTTATTTCACCTACTCGCAACCATTTCGCGACTCTGACATCGGGGCATCGAGAACAACTCGCTGGAGTGTTATGCCTCCTGAAACGCTGGTTTACAAACTACTGGAAAGCGAGTTTAGAAGCCGGCGAGTCAGCTAGAGCGATAGTGACGATGACACTCAAAACTTTAGACTCGCTCAATAGCCAACTAGTAGCTAGCGCGAAGTAAATCCGTCATTTTGTAGTCAATGAAACCAAATAATAAGATACTCGTATCTGGTGCACTAGCAACTATGCCGACACACGGCTAGTTTACTAACTAAAAAACCCACACGCCAGAGAGTAGCGAGTAAAGTAACTCGGCTTCAAATTTTTAGGCAGATTATTTACAGTCTGCTAGCATGATGACGCTGGGCCAGTTTATTAGCAGCTAGTGAAATCTCTGGCTCAATGCTCGCTCAATGTAATCGAGCCTTTAGATAGCAGCCCAAAACAAGGTTCGAGTAGGGTGAAATAGGGTCAAAACGGCGTCCACAATCGTTAAACGCAACTTCAAGCTTATGGGCGCAGGAGGAATCGTTAGAGGGATAGATGGCCATGGCCGTGCATTAGAGAGGTAGTAGTAAGGCTTTAAGAAAATTCATACGGACAGCCTTTTTCAACAAGCCACAATGAAAACGAAGTTTAGATAGGAGTCCATATGTTTTACTAATGTGATCGCAGCAGGTCATGCTGCTATTCAGTACCACCCCAAGATTTTTTGCTTTATTAACGCCAACAAAAGGAACCGAATTTAACACGATAACAGAAATGTCAGGACGAGCAGAGTAAGAGAGAGATAAAAATTTACTTGGATCTCGGAGGATTTAGCTGCAGCAAAGTTGATGTCGACCAATAGGATACATGACGCAAGTCAAGAGCAAGCTTCTTCACACACATATCTATTTCATCTCTCTGCACATCGTCTGCATACATATGAATCTTAGAATATCGTTGGTAAAAATACTGAATAAAAGAGGCCCAAGAGTGGAACCTTGGGGGACTCCAGCGAGTACTTGAGCCACCTATAGTCCATTCAAAACACGCGTCTGGGTGTTCCAAAATAACACCGTTAAGAAAGCACTTGGGAATGGGTACGATTAAAACATTGTTCCAAGTCGAAGGAAACTTTGGTACCTTGAGGCAGGAATTGAGAATGTGACTTAACTCTAAATTTCCCGGTGTAAATTTTTTTTAGACGTTGAGTCGTAGAGTTTTTGACAGTTGTTTGCACGATATAAAAGAATCGCAAACATAGGTTTAAACTTGTAAAGTGTTTTCACCTTTTCATTACACCGAACCAGAATTGACCCCCAGGTGAAATCCAATGTAATTGGTGGTGCAAGTTTTCGTCAGAGCAGGTGGCGCGATATTCATTTGTCGTAAATTCCATTTTCGGGAAGAACAATTCGCAGTTGAAAATTGTATCGAGTTTCACAACTTTTTGTCCCAGACATCACAAATTACAAAACTTACAACATCAATGTTAAGGGAATTCCTTTGTATGTTTGCGAAACATGGAAAGTCGCCCACAATTCAGCACAAGGCGCCTTCAAGTTTTCATCCTAAAAATATGCTAGCAAGATAAAATTACAAATGAAGAACTAGTGCGACGTGCGCCGGCAGTGAAAGGATAGATGACGAAATCATACTAAGGAAATGGAATAGAATTGGTATGGCCACACCTTGCGAGATGGAAACGAGAATCTAGCCAAACAGGCGCTTGACTAGAATCTAGCCAAACAGGCGCTTGACTAGAATCCGTAAGAAACCCGTCCAGTTGGAAGACCTAAATATTTTGTTAAATCTTCTTGCATCTCGCGGGCTGCACAAATTTAAACGAAGGGCCGCATTCGGCATGGAATCGAGGAAGCTGCGACAAATTTCAAATACATATGTAGCTTACATCCCGAGTAAAAGCACGCATACTGAACAAAAACGCCTGCTTGCGTGCATATCCTCTCGCTACAGGCAAATCTAAAAATGCACCCGCCCGAATATTGCACGCCTCTGTTACTGATATGAATATAGTCGTAATCGACCATTCCAAACGCGAGTTCAATGCTTCGCAATCGAGAGAGAATCAGTCTGCTGAGTATGCTTTATGGAATCCTTTATTTTTTAAAGCTCCAATTTTGCTCCCTTTAGTATAAAAAAGTTTGAGTGCCTAAATTCGTTTGGATTATTCTGTTCGCGCGTGTAGCGGGTAGTGATGAGCATGATTCCAAAATCAAGATAAGTCAAGACTACAAGATCAAGATAGCAAGGCCTTTTGCTCATCAGTAAGTGGCAAAAGTCTTGCAGTAATGAGAAAAAAGTTTTGTCTTGCACATTTAGCAGGACCAAGACAAGACTTTTGGCATTCAGTGATGAGCAAAAAGTCTTGCTATCTTGATCTATCCATGCGATTTAAAAATAATTTGAAGGTAAAATTTGAAATTTTGTTTCAATAAACGATGCTAATCGTACGTAATGGTTCGTCCGAAGTTAATTTCTGTAAAATTGCCTTAATTTTATTAAAACATTTCATCAAAGCAACGACCCAAACACTATTCAAGAAAAACAAAAAACACATAACTTGGCTTTCATAGTCTTATTATAAAAATGCGTCAAAAACAGAAACATAACAAGTCCTGTCAATAATACACTGACTGCATCATTCACAGTCTCAAGTTGTGTGCCACTGCTCTTTACCGCCATTTATGCTGTTTTATAGGTGAGCAATAAAAATTAAATTAACTCAGTCATGATAACTGTGAAAAGGTGATAAGAAATTCCGACCCAGATATTTCGGTGATGTTCTACAGATGTATTCGATCTGCGCTATCTACATGAAAGTCTAAAATTTTGCGATTGATTGCCACCATTTACGGGTGACATCATTAAATTTTTAGTTGGCAGCAGGTGGTTTAATTATTTTGTGTCGTGGTAGAAATTCAAACAACCGCAGACCTGTTTTTTTTCAGATCCATCACTCATTCTTTCACGACACCTATCATTGTATAAGAGCCACTTTCTATCACTTGCTATTTTTGCTTTAAAAATGTATTTATGTGGTTCATCAGCAAATGGGATCGTTTTCCTCATATTTGATTAGCATGTGAGCTTATGGTAATGGGTTTTATCAGGTAAACATTTCCAATTTTATATAGTAATCAAATGTCGAGTTTGTCGACGTAACCACGTTTTTGTAAGTAATTTTTAAAACTGGTTTCATATACTTTCGAGAGTTTTAACAGCCTCTTGTGTCGTGTAAAAAGGTTTGGCGTTTAATCTGCGACTAAAAATTATAGAAGCAATTAGGGAAGAAGCGTGAAAGTAAATGGGGAGTGATGCACACGGGCACGACTTGAAGGGGCGACACTGATAACGCTAGAAGGCAAATCTAGAAGGCGAGAGGGAGCACACCATTCAAGCATACCAATATGGAGGCTCTGTCAGGATGAACCTTCCCTCTCTTGATATATGGCCTAACTACAGTGGTCTTAAGCCGGCTTAAGATTCCTTGCCAAATTTTCTTAAGACTGGCTAATTTTATGTCAAAACTTAATGAATGTTAAGCTTTATATCTGAGCTTATGATTCATTAAGTTTTCGCAAAAATAAGCTAGACTTACGGAGAATTTCAAGGAAAATGTTAAGTTGCCTTAAAACCATTGTAGTCAGGCTTATACTCGTGAGACTATAAACCAAGTAAAAACCAAAAAATTGAAGAAGGAAATTTTGAGTCTGACGCTATTCGCATCAGCTCATCAGCGCACTTGAAGAACTACTTGCCAAGGTTGTTGGTATGACGTATAACAAAGCAGGAAAAAGTTAATTGTTGCCGCAAAGTGGAGAATCCGATGGAGTACACCTGAGCCCCGCATTCACAAACTCCTTCCCAACAGGTCGAAGAATTGAAACCACCAGCTCCCATATCAATCAGAAGAAGAAGAAAAGAGGATAAGTAGCAAGGGTAGGGTATGAAGGTGGAACCAAACTGCCAAACTCTCGTCCCAAGTATTAACGAGAGTTCGCTGACGCAGCGGAAAGAGCAGGGCATGATTGTAGGAGTACAGCTTCGGCTACATCAGTGCCAAAAAAATTGACATAAAAAAGAATACTCCTGCTGGCTCTCAGCAGCTGGATGCACCTAAGGATACAGATTGATACTATGGGCAAGCTTTTCAAAAGGGTGATATAAAAGAAATTACTCCCAAGCGCCGAGAAGGAAAGCGGCTTGTCAGAAAGACAATTTGGCTTCAGACGGGGCCTCGGTGGTCTAGGGGTAAGGTGCCTGACTATCATTCCAGAGGTCCCGGGCTCGAATCCCGGCCAGCCCCACAGTCCTTCGCCTTTCCACTTTCCCAACTACATAACTTTCCTTTTTTCTTCTTCCCTCTGTACATTCCTGATACCTTCTGCCATAGCTTTCCCCGTTCCACCAAAAGCGTATGTCATCGGTTGGTTGATGGGATTCAACTCGTTTCAGGAGGCATAACACTCCAGAGAGTTGTTCTCGATGCCCCGATGTCAAAGTCGCGATAGTAATGATTGGGAGCAGGTGGACTAAAAATATCGCGGGTAGGTTGTAGCAGTTCCTTCCTCCCCGACTAAAGCTGCTGTTCGACATTGCACTCTATACGTAGAAAATAGATTGTCGACAGTATAAAGGGCCTTTCATGAGAATCTAGTCTTTCATATATAAAAAAGCTATCCCATTCACGACTTTGCAGCGTTAAGCCTGAACTACATTAAAAAGCAGTGCAGTGCAGCACTGCGAAGTGAAATTTAGGCTTCTTGTAAGTGAACGTGTCAACTCACATTAACTTCACTGCCTTGCACTACACCGCACTGCACTGCCTTGTCTTAGGCTAATTTCTAAAAAACTGCTTTGCACTGCCTGCCTATTTCTAAAAAAACTTGATATGAAGTTGTCATTTCCATTGTTGTCAAAATGGATAATGAAAAATTGATAGAATTAGTGAGAAATAAGTATACAACAAAAGTCAGAGGGACTACAAAAAATTATTAAAGACTATACAGTGTTCCACAAAAGTCTACGTACACTAAAGAATTTTTTAAAAAGGCGCCTATATTAATACAACGTGAATAATATATTTCCAAAAAAATACAAATTAGTTAAAACAATGATCACTGTATAATATCACAACAAACTAAATTTAGTTTCATTATTATTTATAAAAAAAAATTAACAAAAATTAAAAAAAATCCAAAAACTACTCCACAAAAGTCTACGTACACCTGTTAAAAAAATTGAAATAAGTTAATGTATTAACAACAAATAAATTATTACTTGTCTTTTTAATATTTGGTGGGATATCCCTTCATTTTTAAAACTTCCTTTAGTCGATTTTGCATCGATCCTACAAGTTTTTCACAATAGGAAGGACTTATCTTTTGCCATTCTGATAACAGAACGTCCTTGAGCTGTTTTTTATTTTTAATCTCGTGAGTTCGTATATTCTTATCCAGGGCATCCCACACATGCTCAATAGGATTGAGATCTGGGGCCTTATTACCGAATACGATTCGATTCGGATTGATCGTAAATCGCAATTATGGTACCAGTGAATACGATTTAACTTCAAATCGTAACAAATTTATCGTAAATGTCTACGATTGAGATTTGGTGCTCGTAAATTAAAAAGACGGTAGTTGTATTAAAAAACGTGGCTATTACAAACAAATAAAAATAAAATATGTAAGTAAACAAAAGTAACTATGGTGTTTATTTATTATTATTATGAGTTTATATTTAATATTGTTACTTATTGGGGCTTTTCTGTCCATATCCATAAAATTATCATTTTATGTTATGAAAAATTAAATGAGATCAAAGGAACCGGAAAAATTTCTAAAAGAGCGATTTTTTACTGTCATCTTCATAAATACCTAGGTATTTTATGAAAATGACGTCAAAAAATCGCTTTTTCATAATATACAATTGTCAAATTAGGAGTGAAATGCGCTTTCATTTGAATATTTTCGGAAAAAAAATTAAAAAAAAAAAAAAAACCGACTTCAAAACTACAACATATACCTATGCATGCATATGTACAAACTTAAACTGAAAAGTAAAAAATAATATTTTAATTACCTCAAAGCAAGAGCCTTAAAGGACAGTTAAAAAAATTATTGATATTTATATATGTATGTATCTATTTAATATTTTTAAAAAGTTCATTTTGGAGTCGGTGCCAGCCAAAGAACAATTACGTTTATACATACCCTGAAAGCTTGGGTGCAAAAGAAAACTTACGTTAATACATACCTTTGGCTGGCACCGACTCCAAAATGAACTTTTTAAAAATATTAAATAGATACATACATATATAAATATCAATAATTTTTTTAACTGTCCTTTAAGGCTCTTGCTTTGAGGTAATTAAAATATTATTTTTTACTTTTTAGTTTAAGTTTGTACATATGCATGCATAGGTATATGTAGTTTTGAAGTCGGTTTTTTTTTTTTTAAATTTTTTTTTACAAAATTGTATTCTACTCGTCATACCCTTTCATTTGATATCCATGAAGGGGGTCGGGAAACAAAATTGCAAAATTCGGCCGCCATCTTGGAACCGACCGCCATTTTTTTTACAAAATTTATATGGGACCACCTCTGAGGTATAACGTATCAAACAAAAAAAGAATCATCAAAATCAATTCATAATTGGCGGAGTAATCGCGTAACATACATAGAAAAAAAAAAAAAAACATACATTCGAATTGATAACCTCCTCTTTTTTGAAGTCGGTTAAAAATATATGGCATCACTCATATTGGTTACGATCGTAATCAATCATGTCAAATTTAAATCGAATCGTAAATTCAAATCGTCAATATTTTTGATCGAATCGTATTCGGTAATAAGGCCCCTGGACTTTGTGGTGGGGTCCGCAATAGCTGTGGGGTTTTCAACAGCAGCCACATACGCACGTTATGGGCTGTGTGTTTGGGGTCGTTGTCTTGCTGGAAGTAATAATCGTCTAAAACCCCAAATTGTTGAGCACTTTCCCTTAGATTTTTTTTGAGGATATCAATATAGACATACTGATCCATCTTTCCTTCAATAAATTCCAGCTTGCCGACGCCTGCCGCGGACATACAGCCCCATACCATTATTCCTCCACCACCATGCTTCACTGTTTTAATTGTGCACTTTGGATTAAGTGCTTCCCCCTCCCTTCTCCATACTTTTAGACGACCATCCGAGCCAAAAATGTTATACTTTGACTCGTCGGAAAATATTACCTTCCTCCAAAAGTCCGGAGACTCGTTTGCGTACTTTTTGGCGAAGTCAACACGTTTTTTTCTATTGATTTTGCTTACCAAGGGCTTTTTCCGAGCTGTACGTGACTTAAACCCAGCATCGATTATAGCTCTTCTTACTGTTTCATGATGCACCTTGGTACCATTATATTTCTCAATTTCCTTACTTATTTTTTGAGCACTTACGAATGGGTCCTGATCCACCATCCTTTTTATTTTTCGATTATCCCTCACTGTAAGTTTTCTAGGTCTTCCAGATCTTGTTTTATTTTCAACACGACCTTCATATTTGAACCGATTGATAACGGTTTGTATCGTTGACCGACTCCGCGAAGTTAATTTCGATATTTCCGAATAAGATTTACGCTGTTTTACATGTAAATTAAGAATTAACTCTCTTTCGGCAAGGCTTAATTCTTTTCTACCCATTTTTTAACTTTGTCACGAATATTTCAAAAAATCTTGACTACCACGAATATTTCGAATGAACTCGACTGTATTAAACCAAGCTAAACAATCAAGGGATTCCCAAAAATGTAAAAATAGGATTGACAGTTACTTTTAAACAGTTTAAGCAAAAATAGAAGGCCGTGTACGTAGACTTTTGTGGAGTAGTTTTTGGATTTTTTTTAATTTTTGTTAATTTTTTTTTATAAATAATAATGAAACTAAATTTAGTTTGTTGTGATATTATACAGTGATCATTGTTTTAATTAATTTGTATTTTTTTGGAAATATATTATTCACGTTGTATTAATATAGGCGCCTTTTTCAAAAAATTCTTTAGTGTACGTAGACTTTTGTGGAACACTGTATATGAACAGTAAATGTCAAAACACTGCTTATTCAATGTGTTTAACAACGCGTTCTCCAATAAACCACTGCAACATACTGCACAGTGCTGCACTGAAATTATCATGATTTCAGAATATATTACAAAAGAAAGTTTGCATTTTACTAGTTACTGTTATTTTTTATGAAATTTTTTGATAAAAAATTAATAGAATCTGTAAAAAAATATCTATGGGTTTATTGCAAGTGCATACAAAAAATCTATACATGTATATTTAGAAAACCACATTTTTGAATTCCTGACGCTATGAATGAACCTTCAACGGACGTCAACGCGCATGAACCGCCTACGCGTATGACGCGCCGTCGTGATTGGACCATCACCTTAATCATACCTGCTTTCCGAAATAGAAACCAGCATACTGGGCAATGCTAATGGCGTCTTAAATCGCACGCAATTAGTATTGAACGGTTAACAGGAGGAAAATAATCTTTGCCTTTCGGCTAAGTGCTCTTCCAGCATGCTGAACATACCGCACCATGTCCGATGAAGCATCATGTGTCATATCAGGAATGATTTCCGTTGATATTCTTGCATTCGAGAGCAAGACGTTGTACGACCCGGCATACGCAAGAGGGGGGTTCAAGGACGTGCGATGGACTTTGGCGTGGATGCACATAGACTTATACCAAATGTGGAGAAGTGGATTACATGGTAAAGTGAACCTGTACCTGTACGACCCGGAATATAGCTGGTGACATATCCAACCGTACATGCGTTGCATTCGTTGACAGATAATATAAAAGTGTGTGTATTCAAATGCGAGCTGACGGAATATCCCGTGAATGGAAGGCATGCCACGCAAAGGTCGGGCTACTTTCAACTTTTTCTGCATTGCCGCATTCGAGATAGCACACACAAGCATAAGCACACAAACACATGAACACGTTACTTAGATTTTCAGGCTATGTGTGAAAGCCGGCACGGAACGCAAACCATGTAATTATATGTCAGAGGAAATTCGCCGGATATCATGGAGCGGCTGAATGCAAGGCATGTACGCTTGTTTATGTCACCAGCTTAAGCAAGAGGGGAGTTCAAGCAAGCGCGACGGACTTTGGCGTGCAGCCAGTCCATCGCAGCATGGCAGAGGAAGTGGACGAGTCTACTAAGGGCCGATGGACACATAGACTCATACTAAATGGGGAGAAGTGGGTTATAAGGAAACATGGGAGACGTGAACTGCTACCTTACACAGTTCTTGAGTGGGCGTGGAGGTTATATAGGGCATACCTTCAGCGATTCAAGTTGGACGATTCACGGTTCAGCTTAGAATGCGCCGACGATAAAAAGGACGCGTCCTCTTTAAAAGCCCGAGGTTTGCGGAGCACAGGACTGTGCTGGAAGTTGTCGCTGAGGTGCAGCTAAGACCATCCTGGACCAAATTACAACGTCGGTGGATTTATGGAGAATTATGGAAGTGGTGCTAAAGATTATCCATCAGAAGCTTAAGCATTACAAAGCCCAAAAGAAACAGAAAAAAAGGAAGAAATGCAAGGAGAGATAGCAGCTATATATAGCTAGACGACTGTTTCAGTTGAGCACCTTTGAGGGATCCATTATTAAGGGTCATGCTGATGACGCCAGACTGAAGTAATGTCTTTACAGCTCGTACCAATCTGGACTTTTACGACATGGGAAAAAGGTTGGCGAATTGTTAGTCCATGTAGGAATCTGACAATAATACTGACAGGTATGGTGTCTCCTGTCCAGTGGTGTTGTGCTAATTTGTTTTTTTACCGGAACGCGAACGGGAATCTATTTGAATAAGAACACAGCTGTTTTATTTTGTTTGAATGACAAAAATCAATTGCACATTTGGAGGCAGTTACAATTTTGTTTTTTTTCAGGTTAGACTTTTCGGTTTTTACTACTTTGCAAAAGTAAATAATAGCGTTTGTTTTGTGCGAATTTTGATTTCGTTTTGATTTACAAAAAATATTTCCGCAATTTTTCAGATTGGGAAATGTTTAATTTTCGTAAAGATTCAGATGAAAATTATTGCGTTTTGTAAGATTTCAAGATGTAAAATAGTAACAAATTTAAAAATATGAAGTGGAAATTATACTTTATGGTTATTAATGGATATTCTCAATTAAGGGGACAGGCCCCTCAATAGGTCTCAAAAAATCCTTTTTTTTTTTTTGCTTAATCAATCTGGCAACTATTCAAGATTATGTGTGTAAAATTTTAGCTCGAAATACGAAGTATTACGGGAGTTACACGAAAATTCATTCGGTCGCTCAGAGCTCACTAGTAAGTTTTGAACGATTTAAAGTGCGTTTTCTCAAAACCATGTTTTTACAATTGGCGGGCAAGATAACTAAAAAAGTTATCAACGGATGTTCTTTAACTAAATTTTATTTTATTTAGTATAAAAAACTACTCTATGTGAACTACGGATTTTGAAAAATTCCGATTTTCAATACCTTTTTTATTAACAAATAAATGTAAAAAAAGTAACTTTTTTTTTGAATCATATTTTTTCGACTAAATTTTCGATTTTTGGAATTTCCGTAGTTCACATAGAACAAATAAGTATAACGAAGAAAACAAAAAAAAAATTGATTTAAGTTGAAAACAACGGCTGCTATCGTGCCCGCCAATGGACTCCGACCGTGTTGAAACGCTGCCGGAAAACGTCAATAACTCAGCCATTTGAAATTTTTCAGATGTAATTTTTTTTGTTAATAAAGTTTAAAGTATGACTAAAACATATCCCAAAATTCGTATGTCTCCGATGTTTCTTTCTGTAAGAAAAATAATCAGGAAAAAACGCTTATTTCTCGGACGCTTGAGGGGCCTGTCCCCTTAATAGTGCAGCTCTCTCAGCAATAGGAAGGCTCTTTCATCAGGAAAGTGCACACTTTTCTTATTTGAAATGGAACATCTTTCCTTTTACATATGATAATACACATAAAAATTCGTCAAAAATTAGAAGAAAAAAAATCAGCAATTCTTTTTAATTTTTTTTTTTCAATACGTCAGCCAATTCTCGTTATCAGAAATCATCTTTAGTTCCGGAATGCGTTCCTGTCCAAAAAGGAAGTACCGGAACGACGTTCCGGCTCGACAACACCCCTGCTCCTGTCGAAAAAAACGGCTTGTCCAGTATAATCTGCAACCCAGTAGGGTTGCTTCAGCAGTCCCTTGTAGGGAGCTGGCGGCCCAACATGTGGGCCTGGCTTTTGTACAACGCTAACTATGTAATTTCTTCTTATAGACAAAACATCTCGAGATCTGCCAGTGGTGAAGACGAATTTTCTCAGAAGCAGCAAGAGCAAGATTTTTTATGCTCAGCATATCTCCCCCATCACTCGTGCTCTATATATTTCATCTGAGTCGGATAGTCAAGACCAGGGTTTGTTGGTTGGTTTCGAAAACCGGTTTTTACAAGAAAATTATGGAATTCGAAAACCGGATTTTTCAGTAAAAAACGGGTTTAAATACATTGTATACATTTCTATTAGCTACAAAAAATGACATTATTAAGTTATCCGGGTTGACTCCTTCCCAAGCCTCAAATCATGCCGCAGGAAACTGAACCGAAGCCACAAAGTCTCATGGGTCTCAAGTAGTGTGGGGTAGGACACGATTATAAAATGAGTTTGTAAGAGGAGCTTCTTTTTCCTTTTGAACCAGTACAATGTCTCACTTCAAATGAGGCGAATTGTCATTGTATTGCTAGCACGCTATTACTATGACTCAAATGTTGCGATGTGGGTGGATCTATTGCGTTTGCGAAAAGGGGGATACGATAAATGATGAATGAATGAATGGGAATATTAATGATCGTGCCTATGAATGTTAATTACAAAAATTGCAACGTTGCAACGCTGCACAGTCTTAGTTTAAAAAGTTGATAGTGTCTAGAATATTGGTCTTTTCTCGAATACCACCACTTTGTATCTTAGCAACAGTGGTTCTACAAGGTATTTATTGCTTCAGATGTTTGATTTGTGGTTTTTATTAAGTCACACACCTGCTTATCAAAGTCATCCCAAATACTAGACTCCAGCTCCGAAAGTGGAGACAATGTTGTAGTTGTAGATACTGACATGGCTTCAGAATCACAGAACTGACCCAGAGTAGGTATGAAAGCTATGCCTCCAGAAAGTATATTTCTATTTTACAATCGCACCTACCCTAAAAAGAAGTAAGAAATGCCTCTCGAGTACAAAACTTCACTCCCTCGAAAAATGTAAGAATTGTCTCTTTAGTATAAAATATCATTTCCTCCAAATATGTAAGAGATTTCTCTCCAGTTCGTATTTACAATCTCACCACGGCTCGGTTTAAATTGGGTATTTTACTGCCGTAAAAAAAGTAAGAAAGGTCTCTCCACTTCGTAATTTACAATCGGACGATACACGCTCGTATCCCAGCAGTACATTATTTTTGAACCGGGATATTTGAAAAAGTTGAGGCCTCAGTACAATTTACTATCGTGTGCGGGACAAATGAACTGCCTCTTGTAAGTCCGGGTCAACTCTAGTCTCAAGTCTCATATTTTTTAAAATGTAATCTAATTCAAAATAATTATATAAGATTAAACATCATGGTGTTTTTTTACAATCATCTAACGTTCATTAATATCACCACGTATTTTCATAGTTTAGTAGAAAAAACAAAACTCAAAAACCCTTGAAAAGATGGCGTTTAATGAAGAGCACAAATTGACTACTGTTGGCGTAAATATTCTACATAAAAACATCTCTTTTAAATAACAACAAATCACGCCCTAAACAAGTAATGATTGTGTTTACCAATTAAGTTCTCCAATTCTTATCCCAGCGCTGACAAACTGCATCGATTAATTTTAAATCAATTAGCTCTATCACCTATAATTTATGCAGCTGTAGCAAATGATAATATCCCTACCAGATACAATGTGGTCGAAGGACGATGGAAAACAGCGGGTGCAGCAATTTTTATGTCCAGGATTTTATGAATGAGATTTTTAATATCTATACCAGGATTAAATTGCTAGATCAAAACAGGACAGATATAATTGCCAGACCATTACAAGACCTAATCAATGTTCTCCATCTATTTTTATTGAGTTACAACAATTACGATTAATTAAAGTCTTATGAGTTTGTGATTTCTGATCTGATTTTTTATTGATTGATTATGTTTTTCCCTAATTTATCCTTATATAATTCCAGTAAGATATGCAAACGTTTATTAAAGATATCAATATTAAAACTGTATCATTAACAATATTATCTTAAATATTAACAGTAAAATAAACACAAAATTAATAAACAACAGGTTATGTGAATCATTCAATAACGGGCAGGTAAGTTGATAATTGACTAGGAGACGGTAACGTAACAGGTATGTCTACAATTGTTTAAGCATTGGTAGACATTTTAAATTTAGGCACTTAAAATGATAAAACCAAGAAATGATAAAAACTGTACAAATATAACTTCAAGCAATATTAGTCGAAAAAAATAGATCGAATAGTGAACTATGGTGCCATATGATAAAAAACAAGATAGGGCATGCAATTAAATACAAGTAAAATAATACGAGTTCCATGTGATCAATTAATGAACAATAATAATGAAATAATGAGTATTCAACCGTTGCTGATAATCAAGTTAAAATTTACTACGAAGTTTTGATATCAACCACTGACATATAGGAATGGACTGCTGATTGACAATAATTTTCAATGGCACCTTTTTCCTCCAGAAATAGAAAACATTTTTGATGTAAACAAAAAAATGTTCTTCGAATTTAGAAGAAAATAAATAATAAGATTAGACTAGAATTGATTGGTTTGACCAAAACTGTAGAGCCGGAATTGAAGAAAGAAACCAGAGCCACCGAGAGTACATAGTAAGGCCAACAAGAGCAAGGATGGAAGTCTTCAAGGAAAAAAGAAAAATGAAGAAGAGGGAATATCTAAATAGGAAAATCTTACAGATACAGGAAGACTTCAATGAAGGGAGAATTAGACAAGCGTACAAAGGAACTCGCCAGATCACCAATAAGTTTCAGCCTAGAACGGACATCTGCAAGGACATCCATCCATCCAATGGCGCTACAGCCCAAATCGAGCCTTGGCCTCCTCTAGGGCATTTCTCCAAGTCTGACGGTTCCTTGCAGCAGTTCTCCAGTTCCGAATGTTCAGCATTGCAAGGACATAGATGGGAACTTGTTGGCAGATCCTGATAGGATAAAGGAAAGGTGGAGAGAGAGTATTTTCAGAACCTATTGAATCCTATCTCCATATTAAACGAGAATGCAGAGACAGAGGCATTTGAAATTCCCCAAGATAACATCTCAATAGATCCACCAACACTGGATGAGGTGCGGGAAGCTGTAAAAAGGCAAAGCAGCAACAAATCGCCTGGCGCCGATGGAATAGCAGCTGAGCTGCTAAAGGAAGGAGGACCCCAACTATTACGAACCTTACACGAACTCATATGCACCATCTGGGAGGAAGAAGTTATACCAGAGGACTGGACGAAAGCGATTATAATATGTCCAATATACAAGAAAGGAGATAAATTAAACTGCAAAAACTACAGAGGCATCTCACTCCTCAGCACCAGCTACAAAATCTTCACAATCCTTGTGAAACAAAAACTGGAACCTATAGCGGAAAGCCTTATAGGAGAATATCAAGCTGGTTTTAGGACAAACAGGTCAACATCGGACCAACTGCTGACCTTAAGGCAAATTCTGGAGAAAACCTGGTAAAGGAATGTAGATGTATACCAGATATTTGGCGACTTTCAACAGGCATATGACTCAATAAACAGAGAGAGGCTATACGAGATCTTATCGGAAATAGGAGTCCCCTCAAAGTTGGTACAACTAATCAAATGCGCCACAAATAGCTCACTGGCGAAAGTAAGGATCCAAAATATTGTAACAGAGGAGTTCGAAGTACGTCAAGGGCTCAGACAAGGAGATGGACTGGCCCCCATGCTTTTCAACCTGGCCCTAGAATGGGTGATAAGGAAAACGTCAGCCCAGCGAAGTGCATCAATAGCTACCCAGTCGGTACAGTTACTTGGATAATCGGATGACGTAAACATCGTGGGAAGGTCCTTTTTGGAAGCAAAAGAAGTCTATGTCGAATTAAAAGAGGCGGCAAAGGACATAGGCCTGAAGATTAACGAAGGAAAAACGAAGGTGATGCAACAATCCAGAGCAGGACGATTTATAATGGGAAGAAATATAACCATCGACGAACATAACCTAGAAGTAGTCGATAAAACAGTCTACCTTGGGTCTACTATCACAAAAAGAAACGAAGAAAAAGAAGAAATAACCAGACGAATACTACTGGCTAATAGAGCCTTTTATGCCCAAAAACAAATCCTGCACTCAAGATTTGTACACAGGAAAACGAAACGCTCACTCTACAAAACAGTAATACGACCAGTACTGTGTTATGGTAGCGAGACTTTGACTATGACCCAGGACATAGAGGAACGAGTCAACAGGTTTGAGAGGAAAATTCTCAGATGCATAATAGGCCCAATCAGAGAGGATGGAATATGGCGAAGAAGATACAACAACGAGTTGTATGAAATTTTTAACGACCCACAACTCTCAACTTTAATAAAAATCAACAGACTGAGACTAGCCGGCCATGTGATCAGGATGGAGGACAATCGTATCCCAAAACGGCTTATGGCATCAGAAATTTCGGGAAGTAGCCCAGTAGGTAGACCCAGGAGGAGATGGATAGACTCTGTGACGGCTGACGCAGAGTCAATGCTCAACATCCGGAACTGGAGACATGCTGCAAGGGACCGTCAAACATGGAGAAATGCCCAAGAGGAGGCCAAGGCTTGATTTGGGCTGTAGCGCCATTGGATGGATGGATGGAAATACATAATAAGATGTCTGTTATAAATGACAGAAATAAATTTCCATCACTCATTTTTATTTATTAGCAGTTTTTTCATTAAATAAATATATTTATTTCAAAACTGTGAGGGTTATTTCGCCCTGTTTAATGAACTTTTAAAAATAGCTGAAGAGTGAGACAGAAGAACAAAAACTCTACCTGTCTATTTTTTGTTCTCATTATGTGACTGATATGACTGATTAAAATTATTAAAGTTCATACGAATTTAACGTGGGAGCGAGACAATAGTATTTGGTGCCATATTTTGTATGGTATTTTGTTTATTTATCAGTCCATTACTATTAGTCCATTCAAAACGCGGGGGGACGGGGGTGTTCCAAAAAAACACCGTTAAGAAATTCGAACCCTAAAGGTTTTTGGGGTCACTGATCACGAAAATCGGGGTCCCGCGGTCCTAAAACATGTGCGTCACCCCTAAAAATGAAAAAAAAAACACCCCTTTCTAGGGGTTTTTCGCGATTATTTCAATAATAATGAAACCTAATGCGATGAAATGCACTTTTTTTAATATTTATTTGCGAAGGTGGTTGATTTGTACTAAATTAAGGCGAACTTTATGATAAGGGGTAGTCCTAAATGGTTGAAATTACCCCTAAATCGGCCAAAAATGGAAAAAATTGTAAATGTTTTTTTCAAGTTTATGCTTCAAATTCGATTGTGGGCGTGCTGTCAGGCAAAAATAAATTATTTTCAACCCTTAAGGGTTAAAACTACCCCTACAATAATAAAAATCAACTTTATATAAAACAAATTTTTTTTTTGGCCTTTTGTTTGAAATTTGGTTCAATAGGTATTATCACAAAAACGGTATTTTTTCAACCCTTAAGGGGGTAAAAACTACCCCTACATTAAAATTGTAATTGAAACAAATTAAAAGTTATTGTTTTGTTGCACACCACTTAAAACAACGCGTCGACAAACTCTACCTCGCAGGTGGTGTGGAAATAAGTTGTAAGACTTCCAAACGCTTGTCATAAAATGAATAGGTACTTCCGTATCTTGCTAGACAGTTAGCACAACTGAAAGAAGCACTTTTTTGTGCAGCCCTAACACAAATTATTTAAAAAAAATTAAGGAACTAATACATATTATTATTCAAAGATTCATTTTAAACCAGCTCGTACGTTTTAAAACATACCATTACATTAACCAAATAAAGTAATTTCCTATAAATATCCTAGTATTACTGATAGTGAGACATCTTATTGACGTGTATCTGGTCATGAGATATTTGTGTGACCGTGAAACATCGTATCGCACATTTGCACAAAATCCTCAATCGGGAAACGCGAGCCCCAGGCGTTGAAGGCAACGGAGCCCACCTACTTAACCTGTTTCTGACATCTCACCCAACACGGTAATTTGGATCGCTGCCTAGTCAGCACTAATTCCCTATACTAATCTTCTACCCCTACCGACACAGTTTCCAAAAAACCGTCTGGCACTATGGGAAAGCCAACTGGTTGGGGTGTATTCGCTTTTTTCAAGCCACTGACTGGGATCTGTGTTTCCGTGATGCCAGTGCGAGCTATGCCCCTCTCTGTATAACTAAAATTATGCGGACTGGAATGCGCTTGTTCATTCCTCATTCTACCAAATCTATAAAGGCCCCCATACACGGTCAAATTGGTTGTACATCCAGAATTTCATCAAACCTATACGCGCAACGAGTTTTGGTCCGCCGATCGGCCCACAATCGATAGTTTTGGTTGTAACATCCGCCCTTCGATGTACATCCAATTTGACGGTGTATGGGGGCCTTAAAGGCCAGGCCGTATAGATGGTTTAATGGGGAATGCATGGACGCAATTAAAGCTAAAGAAGCTGCTTATAAAGCGTACAGATTCTCCCGAAACGAGTCCCGTCGTGGTGAGTATATCAAGTTAAAAAATTCCTGTAATTCCACCATAAGGAAGATTAAATCGTCATTTGACAACAAATTGAGAAACAAGATTCTCAACACAAATGCTGGTAGCAAAAACTTCTAGTCTTTGATAACTTCCATCAAGAAGAATTTTACCTCTTCCTCAACCCGCATTCATTAATGGGAAGGAGGTGATAACAGAAAGCAAATCCAAGGCCGTTGAGTATGGTCTGGTTGCTCTAGATATTTTCAAGGCTTTTGACAGAGAGTGGAACCCCGCTCTCCTGTCTAAACTCCAAGCTATTGGTATTGATTCAGGTCTTACTAGGGAATCCAATCCCGCCATTGCGTGATCAGTAATGCGGGACTAGACATGCGGGATTCGCGGGATTTGGCCTGTTATAAGGACCGAGACTTAGTAGAATAATACTAAAAATATTGCAAAGTATTAATAAAATTAGATTTAGACCACTGTTTTGCAATTCCAGTTGCACCAGCAAGATCTTGCCCGTGTACGGAAGTTGTCGACAGAAACGAAACCCATTTGAAACTAGTTTGAACTGTTCGAGTAAGACTGCTCTTGCCGGTCGGAAGTGATTCCAGTTGCATGGTTGCACATCTACCTGACATTTTGCCAAAACCTCGTTCAGTTTAGTTGTGCGCGTGTGTGGACATAAATTTCAGTTTGATTGCAAACTGGTTGTGTTCGTGATTATTGTGAAACCGGTATGTAATTAGGCTTGCAAATAAGTCGACTCGTGTGTGGAGGGCCTTACTGCCCAATTATAATGAACGGATTTGAGCGCGACAAAATGGATTGAACTGTCAAATTGGTTTTCCCAGCATACATTTTAGACCTGACCGATTATAATGAACGCATTCAAGCGGATTCGGTCGGATTTGAGCGCATTCGTTTTTAAAAGATTAGAAATTGCCGCATTGAACTGTCAAAAGTTTGATAAACATAAGAATAAAAGTTGAAATGTAAAAATGTTTACCGTCGACCAACTCGTCAACAAGGTTAAAAATTATGAAATTATTTATAAAAAGCGAAAAGTGGCTATAAAAACCATAAAATGAATTTTTTTTGCACTCTTGTTTACCATAGATTTTTACGTTTGAATCCGAGCAGATGCGTGATTATAACCAGTCAATTTCCCATCCGATCAAATGCGTTTTTTTGACATTCCAATCCGCTCAGATCCGTTCATTATAATTGGGCCTTTAAGGTGCCGGCCCATAGAACGCGTTAACGCGATGCGCGCGCAAGATGCGTGTGACATTTCAGTTGAAGTAAATGGTATTTAATGGAACCAGTCCCAATGACTACCGCGACACACGCAAATAAAGCTCCCAACGCTTGGAGTTGACCAATTTTCAACTTTTCCATGCGATAGGCGCGTTTGACGTTTGTTGTGTACATAATTTGAATTTTCAATCTTTTTTTAATCTAGTGTGCGAAGTTTAAAAACAGGAATTTTTATTAAATGAGTTGAAATGTCATACGCGTACAACGCGTTCATTGGGTCTGTCGAATTTTTCGGAAACGGAACTCTCACACGCATCTTGCGCGCGCATCGCGTTAACGCGTTCTATGGGCCGGCACCTTTACACTCCACAAAATACATACATAGCCCCCTTTTAGACGGGCGGACACCGAACAGACAAAACGAACGAACGAACTGGGTGTATAGGGAAGAGGGTGAGAGAGGACGATGGGGAGGGCAGACAATTTTCATGGACACTTTCAGCGAACTGTGAACGGACAATTTGACAGTTCCTGCGTTGTTGTTGTTGCTAGGATGAGAGGGCAAAAGCAAATTTCAAAAAGCAAGAACAGCAAGCCATGAAGTTTTTATAAAAGCAACAACAAAACCCAATCATTTTTGGCATTTTGTCCGTTCGTTGGTGTCCGCCCGTGTAAATGCCCAGCCGACACTCCACCGGGCTTCAAAGGAGAATTTGCGATTACAGTTAAGTTTTGTCTGTTCGGTGTCCGCCCGTCTAAAAAGGGCCATATTTATATTCGTTAGTTGAAGATATGTGCCTACTAAGCAATACAGCAAAAACACAAAATCGTCTAAGTATATTTATGTGCGTGTATCCTAACGTGATCAATTACTGAGTTTCCATGCAGAGTTTCCCCTAGGATAACACAGAGTAAGGAGAAATACGGGTTGAGTAAAGTTTCGTTAAATCCAAGAAAACTCCACGAAACCCGTCGGATTAAGCCGGGTTTTGCATATGTGTTCGTTTAAGTGACAAGTTACCCTACGCCTTACGACAGGGGATTCCCCACGTGCATTACTTTGTATCCATGAACAGAGGTAGTTCCGGATTGGCCTGAATACCTTGTTTGACTGTAGTTTGTTACGCTCTTACTTCATATAATACTTATACTATACTATTTAGAACAAAATCAATTAATTTGTTGAGATTTTGATGCGGGATTGGATTCCCTGGAACTGGATTGAAAGCTTTCTTTCTGGCCGTTCAATCAAGGTAGTATTGGATCGCGTGGAATCCAACACACAATCCATCTCGGCCGGCGTTCCCCAAGGAACTACCCTTTCACCTGCTCACTTTGTAATATTCATTACCTATCTGCTCGCAATCTCCTCCAACCCACTCCACAGTTTCGCGGTACTCTTAAGGCAACGCTATAAAAGCAAGTGCCAGACCTTGTCTCTTGGACCGTGAACTCATGTCCAGCTCTCTTAACGCGGACATCAAACTCATTCTTGACTAGCCCCAAGAATCGGATCGAATTCAACGCATCAAAAACAAAGTACTGCCTTATCTCCACCAAAACCTGCACGGACCTTCGCTCTATTTCAGTGGACGAGGATAACAGCTGACCCATCTATCAATATCCTGGGCTTGCCTCTATGCAATGATATGCAATGGGATAGTCACATATTCCAAATCGCCAAACAAGCTTAACCCTTAGCTGGACCTGGGAGTGCAGGGACACCCCAGATCTAAAAAAACCGTTTTCATGATATAAATCTTGAAAATAATATATGCGGGACCACAGAAGTACACTATCTTGAAGGTTGTGTGTTAGATGGAGCTATTTAAATTGCTTTTACGCGGGTGCGGGAGTCCACACAATCAAAAAATATAGGGAGTTTTGATTTTTTGAAGCAAAATGTCGTGTTATCATGTTTTTTCGCACCTTTAATTTTTTTCTGTCGTTGTAATAAAAATATCTCTCAACTATTAGTACATAAAAAAGGGTTGCCAAAGACCCCCCCTTGATTTTTTTAACGGTCAATATTGCATATTTTCCATGGAAATGATTTTTTCGCGTGGGGTGCGTAGACACCCCATAGGCCAGTTATGTTACAAAATCGAGGTGGGCCAGCTAAGGGTTAACAATGCCTCGAATTCCTTAAGAGATGCAAGTTCCTTCTTCAGCCAGCTACCCTAGCTACAATCTAAAAGTCCTACATTCGACCCCACCTTGAATACAACTCGTATATCTGGGCGGGCGCCCCTAAAACCACATTTACTTGGCCGGACAAGGTGCAAAACCGCGCCATCAAACTCATAGCCGATATCACATTTTGCTCCTCCATCGACCCTTAAGCCACCGAATGAATGTAGCTGCAAGTTTTACCGCTATTATCACAGTGACTGCTCCACTGAAATACAGAACTTTCTTCCCGCAACTAGACTAACCAACTCGGCTCACCCCCATACGCTGCAGCCCTACGGTATATACATTACGGTATAGAAGCTCTTTTATAAATAGAACTCGATTGTGGAACTGTCTTCCGCAGTCGATGTTTCCCAGCTCATATAACATCTCTTATCTCATATAACAAGCTTACTACTATACATTGCACTATGACTCGAACGACATGACGGACTAATAGTACAAAGGGTGACACCTAAGCTTCATTGTATCACCAAAAAAAATCATCGTATCGTATGATATAACGATAGATTGATATGGGTAAAGGATCTGTCTTTATCAAGTTTGTAACAGCTTTATTATTGAAGTTCTACTCTAATAATTACGATATAAGTAATTAACGAACAGACTTATATGGTAAAGCTAGAAAAAGGATTGAAAAATATAATTCGCCGCTTAATTTCGCTGCCCTTCGATCATTGAACTTGAACAAATAAACGCTTTCACTTTCTCAGCTCTAATAAAAATATTTGTTGTCCTTTAAAATTATTAATGCAAACCTCAAAGTATAATTAGTAAAACCAAAAATGTAAATGTCTCCTATATTCGTCGGCTTTTGCGGTACAAATAAACAATTGTTTGAGTAGATCGCTCTGATTTAAGTGAACATTAACTCATTTAGTGCATGCAATATTTACACCGTAAGCCACAAAATGGTTAATAATTAAGTGTAATAAATAAACAAGGCAATTTTTTCATAAATATGCGTTATGAATTATTTTATCAGTTATATCAAAAGTCTTTTTGGCACGTAATCTCTCGTCTTTGCGTACCATTCATTATGAGAAGAAGCGATGAGAGAATATTGTAAACATTTCACTGGAATCTGGAATTTTAATAAATGAATATCGATTTCCTTCTTCAATAGAGATAATCAAAAAATTTTGAAAGCTTTCAATATAAAGTGAAATTTTTATGTTTGATTTTGGTAATGTATAGTTAGAAATGATAAAATTTGAGGATATTTTAAAGCGACCACGTGTGTCAATGTTACAAAATAGTGCTGACTCGATTTAGTTACGAGAATAGCAGAATGATAAGGTATCGATAAAGAAAGATAAGAATATTTTTTACGTTTTTTCGGTTTAATTAGGTGACTTCGATAGGTCTACAAATACAATAAATTAATACCTAAAAACTGGAAACTCTCCTATACCTATCCTAAAAATCGGATAATTCTAGGGAAAATCTGTTCTTGTTTTTGTTTTAAAACAAAAAATTTGCATATAAATGTATGTACAAAAGAAAATTTTGTCGATAAGCAAATTTTGGGATGAGCAACAGATTTTTTTCTGCCAAACACCATTTGACCTTACATACCAGAAGCCACGCAGCAACAATATTGTAGAGTTCTCTCTAAAGATAGTATAATAGGCTAAACCATTAGCATTTTACACAAAGAACGGGAAAACACTGGCAAATGAACAAAAGCTCTAGCTAAAAAAAAAGCAGGTGTTGTTGATCTCGATGTGGTCGAGAAAATATTGACCATCTTCCAGCAGCTAGAGAGCCCTATCGTGCCATGACACAATCAAGAGGAAAATTACATTTAATAAATTTTTGCAGCCACAAGGTCATATTATTCACATTCACTACCAAGAACGGGGGCCCATATTGTTAAATATCAATACAGAAATTTTTTAGCGATAATTTGTTATCATTGCAGAAAACAGATTAAAACCAGTTTATCCAAAAAGTGTATTTTTTTACTAACGTGTGTGAAACAAGCAACTGTAGTCGCGATTTCTGGTAAAATGAAATTCAAGACGTCATTAAACAATTACAGGAGCAGCTTGGATATAAACTGGTTAACAACTCAATAAATTATTGTTTCACCAAAAGATATAGACACTATTTGCAAAAACAAGAACTTTTTTTTACTTTTTTAAATCCATAACAATTATGGCAATTTTTTTTTTATCTCACACACCTGAATAACTTAAAAAAAACTAGATTCTTTTCCTGGCTTTCGTATGCAGTTTTATAAAAGCATGAAATTATTAACTTTTATGCGCTTCTTTTTACAGGAAACCGTCATTAAATTAGAGCGTAAACTTTTTAGCCACTTTTAACACACATTTCAACAAATTAATTATGTTTTTTTATAATAATTTTCCTTAAATACGGTACCAGCAAACAAACACGAAACAGGGAATGTCAAAAAATCTAGTCAACATGAACACCATCTTTTGGAAGTAGAGTTACTATAATTCGCAATTGCCAGATGTGGTTTTATTTTATATTTACATAATTATAGCATATTTTGGGATTTTATATTTTTATTTTAAATGTAAACAATTTTTCACTTATTTTAACAATTTTAATAATTTTGAATTGATATCATAAATCAAATCTTGCAGCTTTAAGGCCGTATCAGATCAAATTTTTGAGGAGCGACAGCAGCAGCGGAAGAGGCAGCATGCTGCTTCTTGTATCAGATTCGTTATAGCAGCAGCAGGTAGCGGCGGTTGTAAAGCTGGTGACATATCCCAGCCGTACATGCATTGCATTCAGAGGCTCCATGAAATCCGGCGAATTTCGTCTGACATATAATTACATGGTTTGCGTTCCGTGCCGGCTGTCACACATAGCCCGAAAATCTAAGTAACGTGTTCATGTGTTTGTGTGCTTATGCTTGTGTGTGCTATCTCGAATGCGGCAATGCAGAAAAAGTTGAAAGTAGCCCGACCTTTGCGTGGCATGCCTTCCACTCTCGGGACATTCCGTCAGCTCGCATTTGAATACACACACTTCTACATTATCTGTCAACGAATGCAATGCATGTACGGCTTGGATATGTCACCAGCTTAAAAGCGTGGTAAGCGTCTTAAATAAAAAACTGAAATGTCAAAAAAGCTGCCTTGATGGGCAGCAAAATTAGGATTAGGAATGAAAATGCAGTGGCACCATTCAGTGCTGCTTCTGTGGTCATGTGACCCGCTTTGACCAATAGAAAAGTTTGCTGCTGATATTTTTGTTGCGCTGCTTTGGATCTGATACAGCCTTTACTGCATAATTAGAAATGGACGTCAACTATGACGGCGACCACGGCCACGGGGTTACTCGCGGCGAAATTAGTCGTGTGAACACAAGTAGGGCGATGTTGCCTAGCTACAATCCCAAAATTTCCATCGTTTCATTATACATTTTGCGGTTAAAAGGAGTATTAAAAACGAGTTCTTGTCAGCATATATGTACACAAGTATTTAAATGCCGCTATATGAACTGCTTATAATAAAATACTGTCGAAAAACAAAAATCATAAAACAATTTTGACAGATTACGGCTACGAATCCTACGAACAGGAGACTTATATCCTTTAATAACTGAAAATAACTGTTCGCACCGATAAGTACATCCCAACATGGAAATCATTCCATATTCCAACTTGACTGGTAAATATTTGTAAAATTCAGGGACACCCACTTCAATGAATTTTGTCTTCAAATTTGAGTGGCGCTCTGTCGATAACCTCCATGGCTATGGCTTGTTTACGACAAGTATATGATTTTTGTACATGCACGATATCGCGCGAACGAACCATGATACCGCGTTCGTCGAGGTGTCGATCGAAGGGTATTAACGAAAATAAGACCTTAAAAGATATTCATCAAATTCGGTCGTTTTTTTGTTAATACGACGTACGTTATTTTTGCACTAGCACGTTATCGCGCGAAACAAAAATTATATCGACTTCATTGAAGTGCAGATCGAAGAATAATAACGAAAACAGGCTTTGAAAAAAATGTCATAACATTCGCCAAGCCGTTTTTTTGTTTAAATGAAGCCCATTCAAAATGCAGTTACCTTTTCTCGATTCATCAAAGCGATAGCTTCCCATCCTTTACGAATTTTTCAAACCCTATATCAGCATTTTTTGGACGGAGAGTGTTTTCCATTATTTGCTTCTTCAGTTCAGAATGAATTCGACCAGGCACTCTAGTGAAGCGAACGAAGTACGAAGGAAATGTGTGCTGTTTGCTAACGCTAAGGAAAACAAATTCTCTAGAAAAATCTTACGAATTTTCTACTTTTATCCTTATTTGAACTAGCTTATCTAAGGATTACTTTGGCACCAGTTCTGGTACTAGTCCATTTCTCACTAGTACTATTACTAAAATATCCATTCATAATATTCAACATTCATCACACTGGAATTTTGATCGTGTGGACCGAAATGGTCAAACCCACAACCCCACTAGTTTTTATTCTGTTTCGGTTTGTTATTTTTTTATACATTATTGTGTGTCGTACAAAAGTTTGTTGCGGGGCGCGAGTTTTACACAGCCGGCCTACACTGTCCATGCCATATGGAAATGACCATAGCTAATGAAGACGCAGTGTAAGATAGTAGATTTTAACTGCTTGTAAAATGCCCATAATTTTGACCAATTATGGGAATTGGTTTTTGAAATGTTTAGCTAAAATAATTGTCTACAATAATTGTTATTTTTGTTTCAATTCCTTTAAAAATTTATAACGAAAATTGCTAAAAACATGTATGATTTTAAAACAACGTTATTTTCAACGGCAACCATTTAGGAAAAACATTTTGCTTGAACTTATTTCTTCAAACACTACTCCGTTTTAGAAATAGCTATTTTTTATTAATCATAATTTTAATTTTGTTATTAAATATTTATCATTATTATAATTTTGTTATGATTAAAATATTTTATTTATTAAAAATTTCCCATATAAATTCCTACTATTTGGCATTACTTTCCGTTAAAAAAAATTTCCAAAAAAATTATGACAATTTTAATCAAGAAATGTCATCTAATTTGATAAGTGTTTTATAAAGTTGTAAAAATTATTTTTTAATAAAATTTATAGATTTAAATTGATGTAAGGATGTCTCTAGTTGATGTGGATACATGGTATATAAAAATGGATTGCTTGTCATATTTGTTATATTACTATATAACTTAAGATAGTTGTTTTGCGTTAAGTTTTTGTCTCAAGGGCGGAAGCAAAATATTTTTTAAGACTTTTATTAGCATTTTGTAGCCGAGTTTTGTTTAAAATAATCACCATTAAATACTAATTGCGATTATCAGTAAAAGTTAGATGCAAACCAGCTAGAATATCAAAATTGGTATACTATCTTGAGTGTCTGGACGTCATTTTTCTTAGCCATAAAAACATCAGCAAATTGAATTATATTTTCAGTAAGGGCAAGTTAAATTATTAGTACTAAAGACAAGAACTATGGAGTAATATAAATCGAAAAATGCTATCGTCGGATCTGTCGTCGGTCTAAACATGGGACTCCGTAATAGCAAAATTTGTAGGATGTGAATCATAAATAACTACAGTAGTACGAAACTGACGAATTCAATATTATCCCTTAAATTAATTTTTGCGCGTTTCTTTACCTACAGGTAACAATCCAAATAGTTGGGCAGCCTTATTAGGTGTCGCTTTCATTCTGCGATTGTTTTATTATTTAGCTTTGCTAATAGATTTAAACGTGTCCATATTCTTCTATTTTCTACGCAGAAGCCCTAATATTAATAATGGAGAATCAACTTTAGTCTTTCTTCGATATATTTCGGAACGAACATACAGATTTTTATTTGAAATCATGTTTCATAATGTACACTTGCTAAATTACTCAAATGACACCAGTGTATCTGGCAAAGACGATGACATCTTAGCAGACATCAAAATTTACAGCAAATTGTGAATTGTCCAACGAGAATCGCTTATCCCCATGACCTGTTTCTTTACATCTCATCCAATACCCTCTCCGTGGTGATTGGCGCACTCCTGCACGAAATTCCCATTCCTATCTTTTACTCCAACCAATACAGTTCCTAGAGGAATTGTCTGGCACTATGAAAAATCATCGATAGTTTTCTCAATCTTGACAATCTAGAAGTAATCGATAAAACAGCCTAACTTGGGTTTACAATTACAAAAAGAAACGAAGAAAAGGAAGAGATAAGACGAATGCTAGAGCCTTTTATCCCAAAAACAAATACTGCACTCAAGATTTGTGCACAGAAAAACGAAACTCTCACTCTATTAAACATCATCAGGAAGGTTAAGGCCAAGTACACATTGGGCGTTCGGCGTTGCGTTTAGCGGGCGTTGGTAGTGTACACACCAAGCGCTTAGCTCGGCGTTTAACGAGCGCTAGCAGTATCAAAATGTTCGCTTTCAATTTTTTTATTTTCCAACAAATACGTTTCTTCTGTATAAAAACGCGCGTTAGAATGTACAACAAGTAGGCGACGTATGTATCTCAAAACGCCCGGCAAGCGTCCGTGAAACGCGCGTTCTAACGAAAATCTCGAAACGCGCGCTTCACGGGCGCTTGGTCAAAAACGCGCGTTTGCATGTGTACACCTAATAGGAGCTCTTTGATTCGTAAAACGCTCATTTCAAAAACGCGCGTTTCAAAACGCCCAATGTGTACTTGCCTTAAATCTTCATTTTACGACAAGTTCAGAATTTCTGGTTATGGTCTGGGCTGGTGGACTATCTTGATTAAAATAGAGGGTAAATTCAAAAACTCATCACTGCCGCATCACTGCAGAATTCAGCTACAGACTTCAATTTGAACTGTACGGCACCGACACCAACATTATGGTGCCGCTGGGTCTCGAACTCTATTCACGACCTTTTTCCATTCTTTCCGGTTTTTGGCTCGAGCCTCGGTAACTGATAATGGTTATGTTGATTCTAGGTCCCCCTCGATTTTCTTTAGCCAGGTTTTCTTCGGTGCCGATCGCTGCATTCTCCAATCCGCGGGACGGTCTCGCCAGAGAAGTTTACGTGGCAAACGGTTATCATTCATTCAAACATGTCCAAACCACCGTAGTCGACGTTTTTGCATTTCTTCTTCGATCAGTCTCTGCTGATCGCATCTTTGTCGAACTGTCCCGTTTCGAAGGCGATCGCGGAGTGTGACACCGAGGATCTGCCTCGAGCATCGCATTTGGTAGACCTCGAGCTTCTTAACGTCCGGTTTGAGCAGGGTCCACGTTTCAGATCCATAAAGAAGGGTAGGAAGGATCAACGTTCGGTAAAGGCGTACTTTTGTTTTGATGGGAATATTTGTTCGTTTCCATATGCACCACTTGAGCGAAGCGAATGTTGCTGTTGCCTGGCCGGTGCGGGAAACTTGGTTGCGGATTTTTGGAACGATAAATAAAGTAAATAAAACAGAAATAAAAACTCAAATTAAAAGTTAAAGGAAAACTTTATTAAAAACTCAAATTAATGGATTAAGCTTTAATTTTACAAAAACGTTTTGATATATCCGACGACTCACAAAAGACTGAATTTTAATTCTCACCTTTACAATTTTCAACAGTTACAGAAATCGAATAAAGTTGCTAGGATTGCATTTCTTTTCTAGGCCTTGAACTTTTGTTCGAGACCGAAGTTACTTGAACTTGCTGAGTTCAGGTAATTTCGGTTCTCGTGCGAAATATGAATGTTGGGAAATTTTATTTGCTCACTTTGATTTTTCATTTTAAATTTCGAAATTTTAGATAAATGTTTATGCAGACGGAAATTATTGAAATATGAGGTTTTAAACGAAACTAACGGAAATCGTTTTGCTTACGCGAATTGAATGGATGGGAATATGACTCGGGTGTGAACGTCTGCCGGCGATGCCACTGACGTTTCTTCAACCAATGATTCCAAATATTTGAACTTTAGAACCTGTTGGATTTGTATTCTATCGAGGTAAACACTGGCCCTCGATCCGTGCGTTGTGAGCGCTTTGGTCTTTTCCCCATTGAATTTTAACCCGTATGACTGGGCGATACGGGAAATGTCGTATAAGATGTCCGTTGTCCCTGCATCCGTGTGGACGCTATCGTCGGTGAAAATTAGGTCGGTTACGAAGTTGTTGTATCGAACTCCGCGTCGTCCATCGAGAGAGAAGTGGCGAAAAGAAGCGAATTGGGAACTCCTCGGATAATTCGCTTCGAAGACGATGTGAATGAAAGCAGTTGAAGCTGTCGTTAATTACATCGTGTCCGAATTTGCTCATGGTTCCTACCCAGCCGGTTCGATCTGCTCCTGAATGTGCATTGAGATCCCCCGCGAGTATTTTTAATTCGGTTCGAGGGTCTGTTGAAGCTGATCGTAAAATCCGTCCTTGTTCGCGCCGTGCTGGTCTCGTTTGGCGTAAAAATGGAAACGATGCCAGTCGATCGACCATAAAGCCTACGCCGGCCTCTCGTCTCTCACCACCGGAATAGTAAAGCGTTATCGTTTCGTCGATTGTTGGCGGGACGATCGCCAATGTCCCGGATCCGGGAAGCCGTAGTTCCGATAGATATTTTGCATTTCAACAATTCCATTGGGTGACGTCCTGTTCGTACATTCCACACGGCGAATTTAAATTCCATTTTCGGTATGACTAATTTGGGTGTTCGGGTTCAGTAACCCACTTCTCACCAGCATCCCTGGCCCCCAGCGTTTGCGCATCGGCTGCCCCGGATGTAGTGGCATTATTTCGTGAATAGTTAGTTCGGGACTCCATGCGGTTTCTTGCCTAGTTTCTCTGATCCATTCGGCAGATGGACCAGCCTGCTCCTTTCACACCCTGAGCTTGGAACCAGACGAAGGCGGAGTTCTGATGAATCGGATTTTGCTTATAATGCTGGGATTCTGCCCTGAGACCAGTAGTTAAAAAACTTTGCAATTTTCTTTTACTGATCATTCAAGTTCAGAAATATAGCAGGTACGATTTATTACTTATCTTCTTAGCTAAGGCACTTTGAGTTAATTTATCTGAGCAATATGACAACAGTCAATTTGAACAATAAAATATGCTGCGTTCAGTTTTACAATATAACTGTAACCTTATAAATATAGATGACTGAACTAAATACTTATTATGTATTACTAACGCAATTGTTTCTTATAACATTCTGAAAATTTTAACTTTATTATTTTATAGGATAAACGAGTATGAGTCATGTGAACGTCTCAGTCACAATATTCTTTCTCAAATAACCCAAAGAGACAACATACCAAAGTTGACCGAGGACTACTCCAGGATATCGGCTAATATACGTATAAGATTAAAACAATTTTCTACAGAATTATCGCAACTGAAAATCAAATTAGAAGCTTCTTCACGTAGCAGATCAATGTAAGTAGTTAAAAACAGCAATAAATACATAAATTAAATAAATTAGTAAATGTTATATTAATTATATAACATGATTAGAAAAAACACCCACGTAAATGCGGAACTGATATTAGATTACGCTAGGTTAGACTGAGAATTTAGTCTTAAGTCGCGAGAGGCCTACATTGCCTACCTTAATTTTGTTGGGGATAACATTATAAAGGACCCCAAAATATTTTTCCGCTTCTATAAGATACTAGCAAAAACCCGCGTGCGTTGCAACGCTTTGCAATAAAAAAGGATTATGTGTGAACAGTTCGCGGTTGGAAAAAGGTTTATTTAAAAAAGAACAAATCGGCAAAAATTGATTTTGGATACTTAAAAAAATTTAGATTATGTTACAACATTTTTAAGATTCGATGATGAAAAATTGGGTCCGCTTGTCCGCATAGATTTTGCTATCCCGGGAGATTAGACACCCTGTGCAGAACTTCGCTAATGGCGCCGGCCTCCTCCTCTCCAAATTGTTTTTCCCAAAAAGTCACCAAAAGAAGTAATCAATTTTGCAAATTTCGCACCCATCAGTGCAGCCCAAAATTGCATAATAAAAAATCTCTTTACCTATCTTATTTTATTAACACTGGAACTTTTCATTAGCGACCCACACTTTTTTACATTTCGAAAGGTAGGTTGTTTCTATATATTGGCTGGAGCAATTAAAACAATAAATTCAAAATAATTTTTTTTACTTTTTAGTTCATTTTAAAATAAAAGCGTATTTTTTAGTTTTTTTTAAACTATATTTTTATTCTCTATTTTTGGTCTATTAAGTCTTCCGCCATTTTTTTGGTGACCTCCATATTTGAATTAAAACGACATTACATAGTTAACTGTACTATACTCGACATACACTTTCATTTGATACCCATAACAAGGGCGTTGTAAACTTACACCATAATATTATATCATTATATTCTTTGTTACATAGCTTAAGGGGGTAGAGTACAGTAAAATTTTCAAAAAATTCATTTTTTTGGCTTTAAATTTCAAATCAGCAACCTCGAAAACCACCGAGTTAGAAATTTCATCCCAAAATAATCAAGATTTCACGTTTTGGCCAGAAATTTGGGACTCTGTCCCACAGGGCAATGTTCAAACGCGTTTTTCTCGAAACGATGTTTTTCAAAACGGTGTACATGATATCTCAAGATCTAATTAACGAATTGACTTGAAATTTGGCACACTTCTTTTATGGATGAGTGCCTCTGACGTCACGTAGGATTTTGTCAATATCTTGTTTTGTTCAATAATTATTAACAATCATAACATGAAATTTGTGCCGAAAAAACGTATGTATAATTCAGGATTTTCTTTCTCGTTGCCAAAAAAATGCTAAAAAAAGGCTACGTGACGCGATAGCCAATACCATATAGATGATGAGAATATTTGGTTTTTTTGTTTCAGACTGGTTTTCGCAGAATCATGTACACCATTCAACAATGCGTGAAAATCATAGGGATGTGCGAAGCAACATATATCGAAGTTTTTTTTCATAACAAAAAATTTTTTAAACGTTTTTTAATATGTACAGAAGATAATAAGAAAAAATTATTAGTGTAACATTATTAGTTAGTTAGCAATAAATTAATGAAAATAACCCACAAACAATGCCCGTTACTGTGCTCTACCCCCTTAAGTGTACCTTGTTTTAACGAATAAATAAATAAATACATAAATTAAATTGAAATTACTATTTTTAACAGAACTGTGGAAGAAATAGAACGGAGGCAGCGACAAATCGAAAGCCTTCAATCAAAATTTCAGCAGCTTGAAACTCGCTTCAAAAGTGTTAGTCCTACAGATCGTGAGTCACTTCTTACACCATCAGCATCTCAGCTTTGGGAAGATGACGACGATGATCCCCCAATTTTTAATAAATCGAACTACACGGTCCAAGATCTACGACAGCAGCAGATTCAAATACTCGAGGATCAAAATAAAGGTCTGGAAGCCTTGTCTCAGACCATCTCCCGGCAGAAAAATTTAGCATCTAGATTGGGAATGGAAGTTGAGCAGCAAAATGGTAAATTGGAATGTGTTACGCTGTACAAATAACATTTTTCTCACCTGCGTTTTTTTATTTGCAGAAATTGTTGATAATATTGCTGATGATATGGAAAGAGTTGATACTCGTGTAATAACCGAGACTCAGAATATTCAGTCTATAAGTAGACAAGATTCTACTTGGGGTAAGAACTTTATAATTTTGGAAATATATTTTATTTCTATTTGATTTTTAAGGATACTGGATCATCATTGTTACATTATTTGTTCTTATATGTATTGTTTCGTTAGTGTAGCCTTTAATTTTTGCATTTATACACAATAAAGTTTATTTTACTAATTATAATGCCTTTTTAATAAGCTCCCTTTCACTTCAAGGATGTAACAATGGGAGCTCTAAAGTGTGATTTTTTGTTGGAAGTTAGTTCGAAGTTATATTCTGTACATTTGAATGTTGCTTAAAATTTTAGGTTCCATCATGGTGTGTGGAGAAGGGCGTAAAGTCGACAACTGAAGTCGTTCTATATAAAACATCAGGGCCTTTATTCTCTATTGCAATATCGTGATATTTTTTAACGAAACTGACATAATCGTATTCTCTATTACAATATTGGCATCAATTTTACTTGAAAATCTTGCAATATTGTTAAATTTTTGCTCGAAAACTGTTTCGTTTTTGAATTGGATTTAACAATATTGTAATAGAGAATAAGGACTCTGGAGAACACCGAACTCAAAACTCAATTTATCACATACTCATAGATTCGAGATAGATTCCTTGGTCCTTTTTGAATCCTGTAGACAACATCGTTGATTTTATAGGACTCTTCCCATTGGCGCTGAAGTTTAGCAGATTTCCTTTCGTCGCTGGGCGTTAAAGAAACGAATGAGGTCCCCTTCCTTGTATTCACTACTTTTCGCTTGAAGGTCGTACCTATGTTTCATTCTAGCACTGGCCGTCGTAAGATTCTCTCTGAGGCTCCCACGTTGTATCGTCGCGTTTCTTCTGTCGCTCTTACTCGAGGACCCTTACTGCCAGCACAAACTGTGCATTTACGACCTCAGTTCGTAACATCCTCCCGAATGTGAAGCCAGTAGAATCTTTCCTTTATTTTTGACAGAGTTTTGTTGACCCCCAAATGTCCTCCTGACGGGCTATTATGACATTCGTCCAAAATATCTGTTATTCATGTACGAAGGACTAGCACCTGCATTCGATGAGAGGTACCATCAGTATCGCATTTGCGTATCAATGCTCTTGCTTCAATGTGCAAAGAATCCCATTGGACCCAATAGCTCTTCAGGATGTCGCTCCTCTCTGCGATGTCTTTTCATTAAGGCTTCTCCGCGTGTTCTTTCCATGACAAAATCGAAGAAATATCCGGGTCGTCGCGCTGCTCATCTCGGAGCCCGTGGTCCTCACATCCTGTACTTGGCTCAACAGTCGTCCTCTGAAACTTTTCCTCGTTACGCCAATGATATTTAAAACCTGGTTCGCGCGGGCGCCGGAATAGTGCAGTATCCATTGGAATTTCCCTATTGCGATGTTTTATCATTCCTTCTCCAATGTCCAACAGGATTCTGTGTTTTGTCATAAAGTCCAAACCGAGAATACACTCGTCTACTATGCCAGCTATCAGGAACAAATGTGTAAACTCAATGATGCCGAGTACCACATCCATCATTGTCTCCCCATGTAATTGCACTGGCTCTTCTGTTACAGTTTTAACAATGTGTTTTTCAGCCACTTTCTACCGACCAAGTCAACCCGGATGACACCACCTATCCACGGTAATTGTACATTGTTCATCACCAACTTTCCCCTTGATGACGAGGCTGTTGTTGCTACGCTGCAGTTGGGTGATGTTGACTGGTGACATCAGAGGCTTCAATTTCCCCACTAAGTCCCTCTGGTCACCTTTCTGCCGTTGTCCACATTTTCCACAGCATGTTAAGCCACTCCTACTCCCTGGGGATTCCGCTCTCCTTCGTTTTTGACAACTCCTTAAAAATTGGAAATTTGGAATTTGTTGCAGTAGCAACAATCAAGCGGACGGATCGCCAAAAATTAACGAAGAAAAAAACATGCGGAGCGGACGGAACGTATTGGTTCTGTTTAAACCATAACAAAGTCGTTATCAATAACCGTTGATTCAACTTCTAACAGATGGCGCATAAATCATCACAATATTTTACAATAAGCCACGTCAGTATCGGGTGTTATTCGGGTTTCACTAAGTGCGAACATTGGCGGTTTGAAATTATTTAAGTGGCACTCAACAAAAGAGAAATTCGCAGCTTGACTTGTAACTGGTGTTGGTTGCGCGGACTCAATCGCCATATTCTCCCAGATATTTCCCGGCATTACATTTGCCGCGATCATCAGAGTCAATAAAATTTGTCCTCGTCAAATTGTTATGCCTTTTGAAACGGGACAAATTTCATCGATCGACAAATTTTTCGTCCGAGTCGAGTGAGGGTAGGGAGCAGGGGTACTTGTGCTGTTCGTCGGTCGCTTGTTTGTTGAAGGGTAATGAGGCCTTCGCTTTAGACTACCTTATTAATTTTTAACATTTTGCTAAAAATCAGCACTCAGACTTTAAAAAAAGTAGGCTTTAGCCCCTGGTACCTGAAAATTGGCGTCGCCCACAATTCATACTAATACTATATCGCAGACATTTGTTACTCGAAAAATAAGTAACGTATTGGGGCTCTGGGCTCTTGGACTATAGTGAAAAAACAACATTCTTCTTAGACTGCTTCACGAAACGAAATTTGTGGCTGGTTTTGGCTTGGTGGCAGTTTACTTGGAATTTTTCAGGGTGCCCGTTGATAGTGACATGAGCGAATTCAACTGTGGAAAAGGGGGATGGTCATTGAGCCTATTCAGACGCTGCCATATTGTGCTTAGCAAAACCGGTTTTATTCAACCCCTCGGAACACACACGGGGCGTAATTGTGTTTAGAACATTTGAAAGCTTTACAGGAACGTTTAAATGTATTGTAAATAAAATTCACTTGTCAGACAAAAACAGAGCTAAAGAAAACAAGAGATAGAAGTAACATAGAATATGTGTGTAAGTTTTCACGCGTTTGCTTTTGCGTGAAAAATGTTTCGTTAAGTTCTTCCGCTCCCTTCCCTCTCTCACCTATAAAACCGGTTTTACTTGCCATGAATGTGCACCGTCTGAATAGCCCCATTGAACCATTCATGAATTTTAGCTGGATATCGTGATTCTCTTGTTTACCGCGATACGAAGGAACAACGTGTTGCCTTCCATTTGCAAACACCACTCCAGCGAACTCTTCTAATAATGAGCAGGTGGCGGTGACTTTTATATTGCCCGAGTATGAACGATTCATATACTCAATGGTTTACGTCAACGAGAACCGCAGAATCTCCCTATTTATACCTGGATCCATGCTATCGTCAGGCAACTTGATTTTTAACAATAAAACTATTTTTTTTAAAATGTACCACTTTCCCCTCTTACACATCTCGGAGAAAAAGGTATGAAATCTTTTTGTAGAGAATTTTATGTAAATTTATCTTTTAACCCTAGATAGCTAACCTCCGTCGAATCGACGGGCATCGCTAAGTAAAATCGCTGTCTCTTTTAAACGGTGGATTTAATTGTTTCAGCTCAGCTAGCCAACTCAGTCGTCGTTGAGGTCGCTGCAGTGGCAAACACATTGAGCAAGTAAGTGTTATAATTTTTGAGATACTTAAGCTTTGTCCGTCGTCGTCCGTCGTTCGTCGTCGAATTTTGTTCTTTAAGTGTATGAAAAAAAATTGTTTGTTTTTCAGAGGTCTTAAAAATGTTACTGTAATTTTTGAATAATTAAATAAAGTACAACTAAAAATACCCATCATTATTGAAAAATCTTTTAATAACCAGTAATGTAAGGTACCAGGTGCGTGCAGTTTATATTTTATATAAAAAAATACTTTTTGAAATACACGTCGTTTCGACGGATGGTTAGCTAAAATGGTGTACGCCAGAAGGTTAGCTATCTAGGGTTAATTTAACTACTACGCTCTTCTACGTTACTAGCTGCGTTCAAGTTATTTATTAACGAAAAACTGAAAAAAAGACCTTTAGAGCCTCCCCCTCCGTTAGCTGCGGACAGCTCCCTACAAATGTGCCAAAATTAGCTTAGGTGTGCATTTTGTTGTCTTCGTTGGACTAAGGCAATTTTTTCCCACAAAATCTAGACACTAGTTTCTTCGCTTTTTGTGCCTTATCTTTCGCTCGAGTTATGCGAAAAATCTGGCGATTTTTCAATGTGTGAGAGTTTGATTTTTAGAGAAAGGCACGCGCAAAAAAGTTTTACTTCAAAAACTGTAGAAACACAAATCCCCGCCAACAGCCTCTTATAAGCACTAGGCAGTGGCCTATAACATAATACCATTGAATAATTTAAATCAGAATCACCAAAGAAGGTTTTTTACAATGTTTATTTTTAAATATCAGTTTATAAGTGCGAAATTATTTTTGGAGGTGTAACTAGGTAGCTAGCAAATGAATACCCCTAAACACATAAGCCATCGATAGGAATTGTTTCAGATAAGGAAAATTAATTCCCTTTCAGATTTGATAACACCATTTAATACGAATAGAGTTTCTTATAAATGTAATAACTCACATAATAAATACACCAACATGATCTTAGGGTGCTAGAATATTTTGTCCATAGAATCGAGGGTTGTTCGAATATAATCAGTTAATTTAAGAATACCAATTAATTTTGTAGTAATTTTTTAGTTTTAAAGTTCACAATTACATTTAAAATTTGGTAATATGCCATAGTTCCATCTTAACAGAAGTCCCTGAGATAAGGTACGTTTTCCAAATTACCAACAGCTGCGATACTAAGTTTTGAGCCAGTAACTTTGCGAGCAGCCTAAAATTATATATATATACATATAAAAATATTATATTTCAACAATTCTACTGAAAATCTCACTTCTGTAACATCCGCTTCTGTTACGGCATCTATTTGCGCAGCTAAATCTTCGGGACTCTTTGCTGCTTGTGAAAGAAGAGATTGAAGACTTAAGCTTCGAAGATGATTTGAATCGGATGCAGCACTTGCTAATACTGCTCGTTTGAGTAAAGCTTTGCCGCGGCAAACATCGGCGTCACCAACCTTCAAAGATTTTAGGGCCTTGATTGCAGCTTCTAATGGCTATAAAAAAGAAATAAAAAAATTCTGAAATTCTAAAATGTTAAATTGTATGTACCTTGCAAATTCCTTTAGCATCGGCAGAAAGAGTAAAGCCAAACAATCCACTATCGCCGTATGAAGCGTTTAATGTGTTATATGAGAAAGGTGTATCGCATGCTGCAGTGGAAACATCTTTTCCAATTACACCGTTGGCGAATGCATATTTAGCTGGAAGTTTATATCCACAAGCATGTTGCAGAACTGCAAAGGCAAACAGTTCCTTGGGATTTGCGTATGATCCACCTTCGCCGACAACAGCCACATGGGCCCAGGTATCATTCTTTTCATGACGAATCTCGCCTGCGCCATAGTATTTCGCGGGAGCGGGTTTGTTGCCCCCAGATTCTAAACTAAGGTTTTGTGCAAATCCAACCAGTAAATCTTGATCTACACCAACACCAACTACGGCACAACGATCTGACCTGCAAGTCTCACATGCATAATGCATAAGACTTTCTGAAGAAATTTTGCCTAAATTGTGTTTAGCGATATATAGTGAATTTCCAAGGCCACCTCCGTAAGCGGCTTTATGAACTAAATTCTTAGCTTCATCCTGCATTTGAAATGTGTAATAAACAATAATTGAAGTAATTAAAATGAAATATTAATAAATTCTCAAAGGAAATACCTACCCTATTTGTGAGATGCGAAAGTTCATACTTTATTCTTGGAATAGAATCAGACAGTTCCCAAGGTTTGAAGGTTGGTGCTGTTGCAACATCCTCCAAGTATCTGAGACCAGTTTTTAAACTGTCAACAGTCGTCTCAATGCAGTAAGAAACTAATTCCCTGTCAGATGTTGCAAAGATTCTGGCTCCTACTTGTTGCATATTTCTTGTGATTGCAAATTGGCTTGAATGACGCGTCGACAAGCCTCCTGCAATTTTTAGCATATATGCTGCGCCTTGATTGTCATACTTTTCGTTACGTGACCCAGCTCTGTTTTAAAAAATAAAGACCTTGTTATAAAAAATTTATTCAATTAGATGGCGGTGTTTTATTAAATTTAAATAGTACAAGGAGGTGTTCAATATAGGGTAACCTTTTATAAATATCACTTCCTCCATCAGACGATGTTCTTATGCCTATTAGAAACGCGAAATTTTTACTACTGATCTTCGATAACTTTACATCATCTGCCAAGATTTTATTAAATATCATACACATAGAAAGTCCATGATGGGCTTCACTTTTTTGGACACACGAGGACTTCTCCTAAACGACTGCCTCCTTTAAAAGGCGAAATTAATTATTGGAGAATAAAATTAATAATATTGAGACCAAGTCCAGGTTACAAGAGTCCAAATTTCCAGATAAATGTTGAAGGAAAATTGGCGAAGCAATCCTGCTAAATTTGTGACTCCATATTGACCGAGGTGGAAAAAAGTCCTGCAACAGGGCACCTGTTAACCTTTTACAACAGGGCACCTGTTAACAACTTTTTGCTATAGTGCCCTTAAGGATACGAAATCGCTGAAAAGTACTCGAGCAAATACTCGTAAGTAGAATCGAAAGAAATGTACACAACAGAGGCACGTCAATTCAGAGTAGTTTTGGTAGTCGATAAATTTCTAAAGCCCCAAATTCTGAACCACCAGCCAATCAGACACACGATTCATATTGCGAATTAAAAGAAAAATTTCGCAACATCTTAATCAATGCACATGCCCAAGAAAAAACTAACGTAGAAAAGGATGAATTTTATCAACATATAAAAATGATGTTGGGTGATTTCAACGCTAAGATCGGGAAGGATGTTCAGAATATGGAAAAAATAGGCAGCCATAGCCTTCACAAAACCAACCACGATAATGGTGGCAGACTTATCAACCTTGCTAATAACAAAGGAATGGTAGTAGCTCAACGCTCTTCTCGCATAAAAATATCCATAAAATGACCTGGATGTTACCGATTGGAAGGACTAGGAACCAGATCGATCATGTACTCATTGAAAAGGGATCGACAACAAGTGTAGCTAGACAAGCTAGAAGAAATGAGCAGGAGAATGAAACACAACACTCTCACACAAAATATAGAGGATATGCTAAATTCCTTTTAGAGGAAGATTTTGAGGGACAAACTTTTGCCAACAGTAGATAATAAACGAATGCCTCTCCAATTGTCACATATTGTTAGGTGCCCCTTTTTTGGTATTTTGACTATGATACCTTCAGTCCAATCCTCCGGAAAAGTACATGAATTGCGGTTACTATTTTCGTCTGGGATGGGGCCCGGGTAGTGATTCTTATTGGCTGCGCATTGTTGCTGTTTTCCTGAGATTCCTGTGAAGCATTCGTGGGAGGGGGGACGTAATCTTTCCATCTTTAGAGTTGCTCCTCCTCGCTGCACAGCAGCCTTCCATCCGCAATCTTAACGGTATGTTTTATAGTGGAGTGCTTTCCCAAGAGCTGTTTAGTAATTTGGTACAGTACTTTACTGTTGCCTGTGCTTGCCGCGTTTTCTGCGAGCTCATTTATCTGCTCCCTTTTATCACGCCGGACACTTCTTTTTACCTCCCGGTGTAATTGGAAGTATTCCCGTTCAAGGTTGTTCCGCCTTTTTAACCGCTTAATAATAAGGTACCAAAGTTCCGCTTATTTCAATTCTTTACCTAGAGGACGGTACACTTTGTTCATCTAATAATCTTTAGCGCCATTTACTTATTTCAGGAGGTGTAACGAGCTCCGACGAGACTGTCTCCCGATAACCTCGACGGTTGCATTTGAGGCCTACCCAGCTGCTTAAAAAAATGAACTCATACAACATCCAGGAACCTAAAACCCGAAGTTTACCGCCTGCTTCTTATGTACCGCTAGACTACCCTTAACCTATAATATCATTTTTCTATCCTTCGAGCTAAGCTTACTACTCGACATTGCACCATGACGACATGACGGACTGGTAGTATAAAGGGTGACACCTACTTATAGCTGAGACCATAATCGTCCTATATATAGAAAAATTGTAAGAATTTCTTAGCTTAGGCAACATTTTCGTCATATTAGGTGGTGTTTCACAATTCGATTTTTGTCGAATATACACTCGAAATCGAAATTCGATGTTCCCCATTTCGACCAAATCCATTTATGTGACATTTATTTAATTCAAGTGAAATTCAATTCCGGCTCGATTTCATTGCCCTCGAATTGTGGCACCCGTTTGATTATTGGCCTCGTAATGATACGATTTTTCACCTTGAAAAAAATGAAATGTCTAAGAGTTTCAAAACTCAATTCAACACCTCTTCATAGACTTTACAGCCGCTTATGATAGCATAGCCAGAGTAGAACTCTACAAAGCCATGAGAGAATTCGGCATCCCCAACAAATTGACAAGACTATGTAGGTTGACCATGACCAATATGTTAAGCCAAGTAAAGGTATCCGGAACACTGCCAGACCAATCAACATCTATAATGGACTCCGACAAGGGGACGGTCTGGCCTGCCTCCTTTTCAAACTGGCGTTGGAGAAAGTGATCCGAGATTCGGGGGTGACATCAAGGGGTACAATCCTCCACAAGTCCACCCAATTACTGGCTTACGCAGACGACATTGTCGTCATTGGGAGAACAACAACAGCTGTACAAGAAGCTTTCACTCAGATTGAGCAAGCGGCAGGAAATCTGGGACTGCACATTAATGAAAGCAAAACAAAGTACATGGTGGCCTCGTCTACAAGAACACCTAACATTAGTCCCACAATCAAGATAGAGGAACAGGAGTTTTCAAGTGGTAAAATCATTTACCTACCCTAGATCAATAGTAGCAGCCGACAATAGCATGGAACCAGATATACGCGCACGACTGCTAAAAGCCAACAAAGCCTACTATAGTCTGTCAAGGCTATTTAAATCCAATCATCTAATGATAACGTATAAATTTTTACTATATAAGACGATGGTCTTACCTGTACTGACATATGCATCCGAACGTGAGTGCTTCGCAAAAAGCACTCAAAATTCTTAGCCGTCTTCGAGAGGAAAATACTTCGGAGGATTGCTGGCCCCATATGTGAGGAAGGACGATTCCGGAGACTCTACAATGACGAGATCTACGAGCGCTATCGCGACATAGATGTGAAGAAAATAAAGCTCGGTAGGCTCCGGGGGCAGGGCATCCAGCTCGTATGAGTGAAGATGAGCCTACTTGGAAAGTTCTCTGCGGTAAGACTTATGGGGTGCGACAGCGAGGGAGACCCAACCTTCGCTGGAAGGCTGGCTTGGACCAGGACGCTCAGAGCTTAGGGAAGCCAAACTGGATGACATCGGCTCAGAATCGGCACCCGTCGGGGACAGTTGCGAGAGGCCGGGACCGGATCCCGATTGTAGAGCCGTTAAAGAAGAAGAAGATACGATGTCTAGAGTTAAGCTTATTCGAAAAATACAATCGAAATCGAAATTCGGTTGTAGAGCCGTTAAAGAAGAAGAAGAAGATACGATGTCTAGAGTTAAGCTTATTCGAAAAAGTATGTAAACGCTGCAACAAAGTTAAGTTTGCTACTTAAGATTATGATTGTGAGTACCGCGTTCTTTTTTCGATTAAGGTTGTGATATTGGTGCTGATAACATTTTTTTTGACTCTCCGATATATCACAGCTATTTAAAATAGGAATAAAATTTCAAGGAAACGATATTGCTACCGCCATCAATGATACACGTTACGAAAAGAAGAATTAATTACAAAATCGAAAGATATCCTCTAAGATAAGATACTTACCGAAAAACGACTGCTACACGGCAAACTGGGAGCCTGCTGCCAGCGGTTGTGACCACTATTTTGTTGGGCATTGTGGTCGTTTGAACACCCTGCGGGGGAGTTCTTACATCTGCACATGGAGTAGCCTTCGCAGCGAATCCTCTTGCCTATCGTTAAATTGTTTTATATTTAATGAGGTATTATTTAATAGTTTTGACAGTCCTAGTTTACGTAACAACTTAAGGTTATGAGAGAACTTTTATAAATAAAATATTACTTACGGCAAATGCTCTTAAGAGTTGAGTTTTGCCGGTGTTGCAAGCCATTTTTTTGATTTTTTGTACAATTAACTTATTATATTTTTAATTAAAAACTTTTATTGTGACTTCTTTCCCTAATTGAAGGAATTCGACAGTAGACGGACAGTGGCGAAAAGTGATGCCAATACCTTGAAACAAAAATGTCAGAATCTTGTTCTTGTTATTTTGACGAACAATATTATAGAAAGTTGCAGTTGAATAATTTTTTTAAATTGTGAATAAAAAGAGATAATAGATAAGATTCTACATTGTTAATGCGAGAAAACTTATAATAACACTTTACTTAATTTTATACTTTTACGATGTTATTATATTAATGTGAAAGTAGGAAAAAATATCTTTTCATATAAAATTGAAATATTCTTCAAAACTATACTATTTAGGAAATAAATATCACTTTCAGCAACATGTGTAATAATACTTATAAAATAACATGATACTCTTAGGTTTTTCTTATTATAATTAAATATTATTCAATATAAACTTGTGATTTTGTATCTTCAATGTTGTCAGTTACCGGCGCACGTATACACCTTTAAGTTCCACGTAAAAAGGTGAAACAGCCAATTTTTTGACAAAGAGCAAATAGAAGTCATTTGACATTTTTCAATACCGTTTGTTGTTTTTCTGCAGTGAAAATTTTGTGAAGTGAATTAATAATATTAAACAACAATTAATTGCAATGGCAATGTTTTTCAATATGGGCGGGCTGGGCGGAAACCCTTTTTCAACAGTAGTAGGACAGCGGATTGGTAATTAAATTAGAAATTCCCTCAACCCTCCCGTATTTACAATGTCCGAATCATATGTCATGTTGCAAGCTCAAAACTAGTCTTTTGTTTATTTTGTTTGCACTAAGTGTTTTTTCCCGTAACATTTTATGCAATTATTCATTAAGTAAATAATTATATTTAGCATCTTTGTAATTTAATGCAATTCCATGATCGGCTGATTAATTGAGTTTTATCAATGGACAGAGGGCTGCAAATGATTACGTATCAGTTGCGGTCGCGGCTCGGTTTGTTTTCTGGTCTATTTATTATAACACAATAAAAAAGTATCACTGTAGAATCTAGAAATGCTGCGGTGCGAAGCATATAATTTTATTTTTGCGATAGATGAATACAGTTAACGTAATTATCTTTTATGGCTGTCAATACAGATAAAGAATGACTCTTGAATAAAATGTTTGTGGTTATTAGGCGTGAAGGTAACAAAATCGTCTAAGCTCTTTGAATTATAATATAAAACAAGGTAAAGTTTATGGAACCTTGTTTTCGTTCCAAATAGTCCAATAAGAACTTAACGATTGTTTAAAGAAGAGTTTTTAAAATGCTTCAAATAGAGTTAGAAAAATATCCGTACGTGTGACTGTGCTTTCAAAATGGAAAAATATGCCTGAAGTTCTTAGGATTTTTCACATGCACTAACTTCGTCTAATTGACGTTTGCAACTAGATAGCAGATGGTAAAGAAAGAACTCATATCGGCGTTCGTAGTGCATTATGACTAGCCGAATTGACTAAAAGGAGTTATTGCAATGCAAATGACTAACTGCCTCTTTCGCAATTTGCGTCTTAGTTAGAGTTTTCAGCTAATAATAGAAAATCACATTTTTGTTACTTCTTTTCACTTGAACTGAGAGGTTACAAAAATTAAAAGCTCCAAAGGATTTTTAAATGGTATGAGTAGCTTTGTGCAAGTATAAGGAACATTTCTAGAAAAGTTTTAGGGAAGAAAATATTCCATATGCTTAACACGATGAACGTCATGCTAATTGTACATGGCTTGCCCGTTTGACCAATATGAATTTTTTATCTTTGTGGGGAAATATTATTTAGGGGTCGTCCATCAATTCAAATGAGGCGTTTAGGGGGGGGGGGGGGGGGTTCGAGAAGAATCTCACATAATCAGCCTCAGCAAATTTGTGGTATTTTTTTTCCCAAGAACAGCGTAAAATTGCGAGAAGGTTCAATTAATGAATGCTGCTAAACAACCTCCCTCCCTCGAGCGAACAGCTCATACAATGGACGGAGTTTTTTTTTCAGGACTCGAGATGTATATCGATGTCTCAAAGAGCTGAAGACTGCGGCAGCCTCAGCGATTCGGATGAGACGGGATGCCGCATGGCAGGCGTCAGGAGCCTTATATGGGCACATGAAGATTCTGGATCGCATCAAAGGGACAAAGGGAGGGAGCTCATGATGCCCATGGAAGGGATCACAAAAATGAGGGTGACCGAAAGGTATCATAAAACTCTCATAGGGAAGGGAACGCTCCCGGAAGGGAGGCCGGAAGACATATATATCTTCACGGATGGATCCATGATTGACGGCAGAGCAGGTGCGGGAATCTTCTCAGAGGACTTAAATCTGACCTGCTCTCTGGCTTTGGGGAATTACACCTCAGTCTACCAGGCGGAAATGCTTGCTCTGCTGCACGCGCTGGATCACATAAACGATGGTCAGGTGCAGGGAAGAAGTATCCTTATAGCACTGGACAATCAGGCTGTGATTAAGCGCATGAATCAGACAGAGATTAATGCGTCTCTGGCGTTGGAATGTGTCCGGTGTGCGAAACAAAACAACGTGACGCTAGCTTGGGTTAGAGGACATACAGGCATCGATGGGAACGAAAAGGCTGACAACCTGGCAAAACAGGGGTCAACCTCGGAATTCTGGGGACCGGAGCCATACTCTGCCATTGGCAGAGGGTTGGTAAGGAACTGCACCGAGAAATGTGTCGCTGAGGAACACCGGAGACGGTGGGACGCTATGACCACGTGTAGGCAGGCTAAGATGGTGCTTACGTTGCCGATTACCGCAGCCAGAAGAAGGATCCTGCATATGCAAAGGAGAACCCTCAGATGGTTGGTGGCACTGATTACAGGACACGGATGTTTCAGGTATCACCTAAAAAGAGTGGGAATTCTGGAGGATGACACCTGTCGGATGTGCCTGGAGGAACCTGAGACGGCCACACACATAGTGTGTCACTGTCCGGCGGTGGCGAGAAAAAGGGCTGCCATAACTGGACTCCATTGGATGGAGGACATGAGGCAGACTCCCTTCAATCAGCTGCTTGCGATAACTAGGGGAGTCGGGACAACCCACTGCAACCCCAATAAGATCACTCTAGGCAGAGGGACGAAAAGGGACCCGCAAATAGTGGTCTGATTCGGTATCCCTCGAAAATCTATATATTGACGTCAATAAATCCACTGGCCCCGATAAAATACCCCCTATGGGGTTCTCAATAAATGTGCATCACCTTTGGCTGAACGTCTGCGCAAACTTTTTGCCCTATCTTACTTCTCCGTCGGAGTCTATCCAGACTCCTGGAAACTGGCTCATGTTCAGCCTATACTGAAAAAAGGTGACTCTAGCGATACCCTAAACTACCGCCCAATACCAATTACTTCCAAAATCATGGACACCCTAATCAACCAAAAAACTAATGGAATATCTGTAAACCAACAAAATTATTCATGACAGGCAGTACGGCTTTAGATCCAAATGATCTACTGAACTGGTGACCTCCTTGTATGTCTAACAGAGCACCTTCACCAAAGCATCCATCGCTTTGGTGAATCTTCTCTGTTTGCTCTAGATATGTCCAAAGCCTTTGGCCGAGTATGGCACCCAGCTCTGTTGTCAAAACTCCAAGCTATTGAATTTGACCCAGTTCTAAGAAAATGGATTAAGAGCTTCCTTTCTGACCATTCAATAAAGGTAGTATTGGATGGCATCGAATCTAATCCCCACACCATCTCAGCCGGAGTTTCTCAAGGTTCAATTCTTTCACCCGCACTTTTCCTAATATTCATAAATGATCTGCTCTCAATCCCTTGCAACCCATTGCTCAGCTTTGCTGATGACAGTACCTTGCATTATTCTTACGCTTTCGACAATATTAGACAAGCATGTGCCAGACCTTGTCTTCACCATCGTAAACTCATGTCCAACTCTATCAACAGGGACATCGAACACATCCTTGATTGGGGCCGCCAGAATCGTGTTGAATTCAACCCCTCCAAAACGAAGTACTTACTGTCTCATTACTTATAAAATCTGCACCGACCTTCCTTCTATCTCAGTGGGCAAAAAGTCTTACAGCTGATCCTTCTCTTAACATCTTGGGTATAACTTCATCTGAGAACTTGCGATGGAATGATCACATATTTCAAACCGCTAAACAAGCATCCCAAAGCTTAGGATTTCTTAAGAGATGCAAATTTCTGCTCCCACCAGCAGCTAGAGCTACAATCTACAAATCCTACATTCTGCACCGCCTCGAGTATAACTCATTTGTCTGGGCTGGCGTCTATAAAACCGCCTTAGCGTGGCTGGACAAAGTTCAAAGCTGCGCCATCCGAATCATCGGAGATGACAGCCTTTGCATCTCCATCGACTCTCTGAGCCACCGTATGAATGTAACAGCGCTCTCCATGCTTTATCGCTATTACAACAGCGACTATTCCACTGAAATTCAGGACCTTCTGCCTGCACGGAAATATTTTTCCCGCAATACAAGACTAACCGCTCGGCTCACCCTCATACCCTACAGCCCCCTTTCCGCACAACATGTTCTAGAAGTTCGTTTATGAATAGAACAACTCGACTGTGGAATAATCTCCCACAGTCAGTTTTCCCGAACACGTACAACACCCAAGAGTTCAAACGTAAGGTTCATCGCCACCTGCTCCAACACCCCCAGACCCCCCCTAATCCTATCATTTTCTTTTCTATTTTTCAAACCAAGCTTGCTACTAGACATTGAACCATGAACGACATGACAGACTGGTAGTACAAAGGGTGATTCCTAAGCTTGGTTCTCCCACATAAAAAAAATTTAGGCAGCGGCCTTCTTTTAGACCAGGTCGACCGGCACGGCCCGATGAAAGCCACAGATTACTTAGTCTGACTGAGCGATGATATTTCAGGTGTCCGCTTGACAAGCCATGGGATGCAGGTGAATTCATGATTCCCTACAGACACATGCGAAGACGAAAGCTTAGCATAGCAGATGTTAATTTAAGTACAAAAATGTTCATGGCCTCAACGAAAACTTCAAGGCGGCTCCAGACTTAGGCCGTGAACACGCGCGAATGCGAGTGTGGATGGTTTTCGCGCCTTGCTTTCCATTCTGGCCCGTAAATTCACGGCTTGAGAATGAATAGAAGTTCAGATGTTCAGGCCAAAGTCTAGTGATAACAAGTCTTTCACCTTCATATGCCGGCTGCCTGTGTGTAAATGGGAGCCTTAAGATATGGCTAAATCCTACACCAAAACTTTCACGCGGTTATGTGGACTCCAGAAAGTAGTATAGTAGTCCCGCGATTGTTTAGCAGCCACGGCAAGCCAAACGCGCGCGACTCGGCGAATTCTGCAATGTGAGCCAAGTAACACTGACCCGCGAAAAGGCCCTTAGAATATAAAACTACAGGAAGGCACACGCCGAATTTTAGCGTAATAAAATTCTTGTTGAATGAGTGCAAACGTTTTGGAAATTGTGTGTCCACTACAAGTGGAATAGAGGAGGGGCAAGGAGCCCAAATTATCAGTTATCTCAAATAAAATCTTGCATACAACCGGCCCGACTTGCTGTGGTTACGTCCGTTAATACGTATTATTTAGTGTAAATACTAGAGATTTTTTAAAATTTGAAAAATCTCACGTGACAAAACGCATTCTGTGTGGCCATTTTCCCCTCCACTGAGCGTTTTCGGTCTGCGGGCCTAACATAGTTATTTGAAGTAGCTTCTCTTAGGATTACTTTGTCACCAGTACTGATACTAGTCAAATTCCCACTAGTGCTAAACGTATTACTATTTTGGAAGAATTCAGTTTATTCCGTCTAAGTTCGTCATCCTGGGAAGTTGATCGATTGGACCGAAGGGGTCAAACCTAGTCCCAACTAGTTTTTATTTATTATTATTTATTTAACATAATCATCAAATTACATTTTTTTCACAAGTCGATTTTTGGTTCAATTTAATTAACATCCCCATTCAGTCAGCGGAACTAGAATGAGAGTTGGGGCGCTCACATTCACCATATGAACATCTAAACCTCATTAATTTACTATTTTAACTAATTGTTGGAAAAGAAAAGAAAAAAACCTACAAAATGTTGTCTCAAAGCGTGAAAACAAAAAAAAACAAGAAAAAGCTTTTAAATATTGAACGCTGTATTCCTCAAACATATATAAATTTTCAGCCTTTTTATTAGAGATGCTCTGCGATTAACAGTGTTCGCCCACCCCTCTAGCACTTCACGCTAGCTTGGGACTAGAGCAAGATTGTGGGGAAATGGCAATTCCATAAATATTGAGGCCCAATGCACGTGGTTTGGCTGATTTGTAATTCCAGTTTCAAACTGGTTTCACCATTATCATGAAAAGTTTGCAAACAATATGAAACCTTTGTCCACACAAGCGCAACTGATTTTTGATCAATCGGTGTTATGTGCTCACGAAGATTTTGTTCATGGCGACTATACAAGCAGTATAAATGCCGGGTTGTCAATTTTCGTTTGAATAAGTCACATGTCAAAAAACATGGCCGATTATATATGTACATCCGACTCATGACCAAGTTCGTTAACTACTAAAATATTTTATGTTTACGCCTAAGTTGAAAAATCAGCTTCTAAATTGGATTTATATCGCTACGATTTTTCGTATTTAATAGGGTTGCGATGATTTAAATCAAGTGATTTAAATCAACGATTAAATCGCGATTTTAATCAAATGATTTTTTTTTTTCAAATTTCGATGATTTAAATCAAATTTTTTAAAATCTACTCAAGTGTAGCAAATTTCACAAAACAATTACAACTGCCAAAAATGTTACAAAATATACATTCAAAAAATTACGAACTCAATTCAAAAAATATGTTTGCCACTTTTAGTACGTGTTTATTCGGTTCAGTTTACATCGGTAGAAAATATAGTCCAGGAGCGATAGCGAAAATGTCAGCCCTATTCTGGTTGTCGAGTGACGTGACAGATGTGTCACTTCGACTTTTAATTGGTTTCTCATTGCCAATCTATCAAACTTCTGGCGAGTAAATCTACAAAATTCGCATTTAAAGTGGCGCTTGAAGTGATATTTCCCTCGGTACGTGCGTAAGTATCGACAGTTTCATTCCACCGCGTTCCTGGGGCCAGTTCACGCAATTCGACACTCGACGTCGACATCGACGCTTTATGAAAACGACATTAATTTCTACGACGTTGAATTTGGGTTCACGTACGTCGACGTGTCGAAAGTCGTTTTCTCAAAATAATTTCTCCTAAAGGTATGCAAAATCCAATGAAACCGCTGCACTTTTCAATTTATCCACAAGGGGGACAAGTTGCAAATAATACTAAAACTTCAATAATGTGAGTAATTAAATAAATTAATTAAACAAATTCATAATATTATTGGAAAATTTCAACTCTGAATTTATTTTTGTACATCTAACTCTTCTTGGAGTAGTTATAATTGTTATTTTTCAACTAATAGTTTTTCTTTTTCTATTACATTTTGCTCGTTCAGAACTGTAAAAAAGTTTTGTGTAAAATTATTTCTGCTCTGCTCTAATTGGCTCACAACTCGTTTTTAATACAACAATATATGAATTCGACGCCAAATCTGGCGTCGAGAAGATTAACGACACTTTTAAAACGACAAACATAAAACGTCGACTTGCGTGAACCCAAAACGACATTTAACGTGTCGTTTTCAGTCGACGTCGAATTGCGTGAACTGGCCCCTGGTAGTCACGTCACTCGCCAACGAGAATACCACCTTGTATTTAAAAGTTGAAATAAATCTACCCTGCGATTTCTTGACGCTATAATTAAGAGAAAAATCGTAGGAGTTCAATGAATGTGTTTTGGATAAAATTGGTCCAGGGCAACAGGTGGTAAAAAGTTAATAACAGTAGCGAAAACACGTTTTTCCACGTTTTCGGTACGAAAAAAATGTTGTTTTGGAAAACAAAAAATACTACATAATAGTGCTTAAAAAGACTAAAATTATGAGGTTTGCATCATTGAAATCGGTCAGTTGTATGCGTTTTCATTTGCCTTTGTTTGTTAAATTATGATTTGTTAATTTGTTATTTGGATTTCTTATAACAATATCGCAATATAAAATTTTTTGATTTAAATCTGATTTAAATCAAAAAAATCTATCTATTAGATTTTTAAAAAAAAAATCGTGATTTTTTTCAACCCTAGTATTTAACCTATTTATGGATTTTCCAAAGAATTTTAATTAATTTTCTATGAATTTTTTGCATTGCTCGATTCTACTAACTTAATTTTGAACAAATCGTCGAAATGGGTAAAATTCAACTAACTTCATGTGGGGCACGTCAGCTTTAGGCGACATCTGTGGCCAAAAGTGAACTAAAAGTTTAGTTCCTATTTGAAAATTGGCTTTCGGCGAAAAAAAAATTAAAGAGGGTATTCTGACGCGGAAGATAATCCTGAACAACTTTGTTGCTGGGGACTTTTTCAAAAAACGTCACTGGAAAAAGTTCTGTACATACATATGTATTGTTACGTTTTTACGGCTTAACGGATTCGTAGGATTAATTAAGGAATACACTTTTTAAGTATCCACACAACAATTTATTTATCACAAACCAAAACACAATTTAATTACAAACACAATTCTTACAGTTCACTATAATCACTAGCAAATTAAATATTTCGCACTATTCAATTCTAATTATCGCTTTTTATTTCACTACTTTTCACTGTTCTCACTTTAAAACACTTGTATCGCCTTTATAATCAAAACTGACTCGATAGCGGCTGCCAGGCGCTTTTATATAGGCAGCTCCACCTTTGTCTACTTTCTGGAACCTTCGTTTTCTGGTTCCTTGTGGTATGTTCTATATTTCTTTTAGTTTCGACCAGCTTGAAGTTGTCTTCGCTTATCGCTCGTTAGTTTAGTACATAAATTCTTAATTCAGACAACAACCGAAAATCGTTGATTCATCCTCTCGACAAACAGATGGCGCATAATCATCACATTGCCCCCTTCTTAGGACTGTTCGTCCCGAACAGTTGTCCATCCTGGATCCGGCTGATGATATGGGTACAGCCTGTCTATGTGCACAATCTTTTTCTTCGCTTTGGGTCCTTGTTGAATCCTGTAGACCACATCGTTGATCCGTGTTAGGATTTTATAGGGCCCCTCCCACTGACGCTGAAGTTTTGAAAACTTGCCTTTCCGTCTTCGAGGGTTGAACAGCCAAACGAGGTTACCTTCCTGGAATCCGCTACAGTTTGCTCGGAGGTCGTACCTTGGTTTCATCCTGTCACTGGCCGTCTTAGGATTCTCCCTTGAGATTTTGTCAACTGAGGCTCCAACGTGGTGTTGTCTTATTTCTCCTTTCGCTCTTACTCGAGGACCCTTGCTGTCGGCACAAGCTGTGCATTTGCGACACCAATTCGTAACATCCTCCCGCATGTGAAGCCAATAGAATCTCTCCTTTATTTTTGACAGAGTTTTGTTGACTCCCAAATGTTCTCCTGACGGGCTATTATGACACTCCTCAAGAATATCTGTTATTCCAGCACGAGGGACTAACACCTGCATTCGATGAGAGATACCATCAGCTGTTTCCCATTTGCGCTTCAATACTCCTCCTTCTATATGCAATGAATCCCATTGGGCCCAATAGCTCTTCAGGATTTCACTTCTCTCTGCGATGTCTTTCCATTTAGGCTTCTCGTTGTGTTCTTTCCATGACAAAATCGCAGAAATGTCCGGGTCGTCGCGTTGCGCATCTCGAATTCCTTGGTCCTCATATTTTATGCTTGGCTCCGCAGTCGTCTTTTGACACTTTTCCTCAATACGCCAACGATACTTAAAACCAGGTTCGCATGGTCGCCGGGACAGTGCAGTATCCATTGGAATTCCCCTATTGCGGTGTTTCATCATCAATTCTCCAAGATCCAATAGTATTCCGTGTGTTGTCATAAAGTCCAAACCAAGAATACACTCGTCTACTATGTCAGCTACCAGGAACGAATGTGTAAACTTAATGTCGCCGAGTACCACGTCCATCATTGTTTCCCCATGTAATTTCACTGGTTCTCCTGTTACAGTCTTCAGAATGTACTGGTCCGCGTTTTTCCGCCACTTTCTACCGACCAAATCAGCCCTGATTACAGATCTTGAAGCACCTGTATCCACGGTAATTGTGTATTGTTCATCACCCACTTTCCCCTCGATGACAAGGCTGTTGTTGCCACGCTGCAGTTGGGTGATGTTGACGATGACATCAGGGGTCTCCATTTTCCCCACTAACTCCCTCCGGTCGCCTTTCTGCCGTTGTCCACATTTTTCACAGCATGTTGAGCCACTCCTACTCCCTGGCGATTCCACTCTCCTCCGCTTTCGGCAACTCCTTTGTAAATGGCCCGGCTCGCCACAGTTCCAGCATCGTAGACGACGACGTACTTCCGAGGTGTTGACTCGATGGCAAATGTTCTCAGTCATATTGATTCCCCTGAGGTGGACCGTATTCCTTGTTGCTTGCTTCGCTGCCTCGTATGCCAGCGCATATGCCAGAACTTCAGCGGTATTCTTCTTTCCGGCCAATCTCGCTGCTTGTTGTAGATCCCGGTCGGCAAAAGAGTTAAGGAAAGCCTCTCTTGCTACTTCGTTGATGTAGTCTTGGCCGAAGCTAGGATAAGCCAGATGCACTAACCTCTCGATATCGGCGCATAGTTGTTTTAAAGTTTCTCCTGGCTTTTGAAGTCGATTGCGAAGTTGAAGTCGATAAACCTCTTGCATGTGCTGATCACCGTAACGCATTTCCAGCGCTTGAACTAAGAACTCGTAGCTGTTGCGATGTTCTGCTGGTATTGACTGCAATATTTCTGCTGCGGTGCCCCTTAGTGACAACGTTAAGGCCGTTGCTTTCTCCTCCTCAGTCCAGCAATTGCCTGCTGCTGCTGCTTCGAATTGGAGCTTATAAGTAGACCATGGGCTTTGCCCGTCGAAAGTTGGAGGCTGCAGTTTCCTAACTCCGATGACTTCGTGAGATGCCGTCGCTGGGTGGTGAATCTTTACCCTTTCTAGCTCGGCTCTGACCGATTCTAGCTCAATCTTCAACTTTTCATCATTTTCCCTCACGGAATTTTCGAGCTTTTCCAGATCATTCTCTACATTTGCTTTAATGGAAGATTCGAGATTTTCCAGCTTTTTGTCAACAGAGAGTGACATTAGTTCGAATTTCTGCTCCATCTGGTTTCTCTGTTCTTCCATAGACTCTCTGAGTTCTGCTAACGAGCGTTCATGAGCTACTGCTAATAATTTCTGTTCATCTTTTAACGCCAACACTTCCGCCTTGATCTCTGTTGTCGCTTCCTTCATCTCTGCTGATGACCGTTCTTGCGCTTCTTTCATCTCGGTTGTCGCTTCCTTCATCTCTGCCGATGCACGTTCTTGCGCCTCCTTCATCACCATCAATGTTTTAAAAAGTTCTGCCATACTCACTGTCGTTTCTTCTGGCTCCGCTTCTACCTCGTCTTCAAACATGTAGGTTTCAGGATCCTTCCCTTCGTTCACCATAGGTTCTCGAAGCAGGGCGGTTAGGGAACTTTTAGCCCCCACCGTTGACAACGAGCGTTTACTTAATTCTGTTTTCAACTCCACAGTACGCAAATCAACTAATTTTCGACCCATTTTATTATTATGCCTTTAGTTCGCACTCACAAAAATTAAATTCCAATCACAATTATTGTTCAAGTCCACTTATTTCACTTATCTCTTAATTAATCCCACTTCTGACACCAATTGTTACGTTTTTACGGCTTAACGGATTCGTAGGATTAATTAAGGAATACACTTTTTAAGTATCCACACAACAATTTATTTATCACAAACCAAAACACAATTTAATTACAAACACAATTCTTACAGTTCACTATAATCACTAGCAAATTAAATATTTCGCACTATTCAATTCTAATTATCGCTTTTTATTTCACTACTTTTCACTGTTCTCACTTTAAAACACTTGTATCGCCTTTATAATCAAAACTGACTCGATAGCGGCTGCCAGGCGCTTTTATATAGGCAGCTCCACCTTTGTCTACTTTCTGGAACCTTCGTTTTCTGGTTCCTTGTGGTATGTTCTATATTTCTTTTAGTTTCGACCAGCTTGAGGTTGTCTTCGCTTATCGCTCGTTAGTTTAGTACATAAATTCTTAATTCAGACAACAACCGAAAATCGTTGATTCATCCTCTCGACAAACAGATGGCGCATAATCATCACAGTATGTATGTTTGTATGTAAACAAATTTGACTTTGTATGTAAACAAACTTGATTTTGTATCACTTGCTGCGATCATATGGCCACCCTACAGCTACACTTGCATATATCCGGGGTCTGTTCAAGATTTCTGCTATAGCAGCTTGTAGCAGCTATTGAGGCAAATTACACGGCATAACACTTTCTGCCTTAACAAACCGGTTTGTGCGTGTTATACGAATTACACGGGGTCTGTTCAAGATTTCTGCTATAGCAGCTTTTAGCAGCTATTTGTCATGCTTTTCCTGTTCAAAACAGCAAAAAAGCTGCTAACGAAGCTGCTATTTTTGTGTTCAAGATTCGAGAAAAGCTGCTAATGTAGCTGCTTTTTGTTGCTCGCAGTTTCGACTGCAAGCAAGAAAGCAGCTACGTAAATCATACATGTGTGTGTAAATGTCATTGGTCGTTTTGCCAAAATGACTGACTCGAGTAAGGTTTTGTTTACATTAATACATATTAAATGATAAATTTAGGGATTGCAACTGCACGGCCAGGCTTTTTTCTAATTGTAGGGAAAGAAATAGTTGACTGCAAGAAATACTCATACACATACATTAACACAAAGCTATGCTAGCAGCTTTTTTGCGTTCAAGATATCATAGCAGCTTTTTCTTGCTTTGCTGTAATTTGACAGTTTAAAAATTCTGCTACTAAAGCTGCTATAGCAGAAATCTTGAACAGACCCACGATAAACTGACTGTTCTGCATTTTTTCGTGTAACAATTCTATTGTCTATGTAGCTGTGTACAAACTGTCAGTTAAGCTAAGTCATTTTCGTAGACCCGAGAATGAAATTATGATTGTGTTAGTGTGTTGCTCTGTGCAGTCGAGAATTTTTTGGGATGCAACAAACTTCCCCGCGACCCCTTGCCTATAAAACCGGGGGTCTGTTCAAGATTTCTGCTATAGCAGCTTTAGTAACAGAATTTTTAAACTGTCAAATTACAGCAAAGCATGAAAAAGCTTCATGCTTTTCCTGTTCAAAACAGCAAAAAAGCTGCTAACGAAGCTGCTATTTTTGTGTTCAAGATTCGAGAAAAGCTGCTAATGTAGCTGCTTTTTGTTGCTCGCAGTTTCGACTGCAAGCAAGAAAGCAGCTACGCAAATCATACATGTGTGTCTAAATGTCATTGGTCGTTTTGCCAAAATGACTGACTTGAGTGAGGTTTTGTTGACATTAATACATATTAAATAATAAATTTAGGGATTGCAACTGCACGGCCAGGCTTTTTTCTAATTGTAGGGAGAGGAATAGTTGACTGCAAGAAATACTCATACACATACATTAACACAAAGCTATACTAGCAGCTTTTTTGCGTTCAACATATCATAGCAGCTTTTTCTTGCTTTGCCGTAATTTGACATTTTAAAAATTCTGCTACTGCTTCTGCTATAGCAGAAATCTTGAACAGACCCCCGATCAACTTAAAATGTTACACAAAAAATCAAGATGGCGGCCGTATTTTGCAATTCTGTTCCCTGATCCCCGATATGGGTATCAAATTAAAGAGTATGACAAGTATAATGTAATTAGCTATCTGGCGTCTTTCAAAATTGAACGGGGCCAACATAAAATACCGCATTATCTTTTTTTACAACGCTTTCGGTAAGGGTATCAAATGGAGCTGTATGACAAATATAGTACAGTGTAGTGAGGTGATGCAAATAAATGGAAGAATTAGGACAATGTAACAAAATACAAAGTAGCACAATAATGCAACAAAATTGTTACCCCAAAAATCTTTGCTTATGCAACAAAAAGCAGGACACAGACGCATTAAATAATTTACAAAGAATTCATTCATTTAATTATGCAATCAGCACATGAAAGGTAAACAAACTGGAGTGCAACCGGCAGTGGCATCCGTTGACCGTGATTATGAAACAACTTGCAAAGCGTGCATGTGACCCAAAACGATCGGGATAGATAATAATTGGATTATTGAGCAAGGCCCGGAAATATTTTATGCCAAAGAATGAAATGCATTGATAAACAAAAGAAATGCATTGGGAAAGATCAGGGAATAAGTGCTGAGGAAATAGAGAACTGGAGAAGAGAAATTTTAGGTTACCTCTACCAGCATAATTTAGATTCAGAATTTTTAGTATAAATAGGGAAGACTAGATTTAAGAAGTACACTTATAATCTTTAACTTGTAATATCAAGATCTAGATCCAGAAGGCATAACTTGCAGCCCACTGCTTGGGCGCCTTAGTGATTATATTAATAAAAATGTTAAATAAAAATTGAAGAATCTTTGATTTAAAACGACTAATGGAATGCGTCTTGCGAGGACTTACATGGAAGACTTGTTTGGTTTATTTGGATGATATCATCGTCGTCGGAAAAAGTTTCGAGGAACATACTGGCAATCTACGAGAGGATGAGAACTGCCCAACTGAAACTCAGCCCTAAAAAATGCGTGCTATTCAGATATCAAGTCAACTATCTCGGACATGTGATTTCATCCATTGGAGCTCCAACAGATCCTAAGAAAATAGCAGCACTTAAGAATTGGCCCACACCGAAGGATAAATACTTATTATAGGCGTTTTGTCAGAAATTTTGTTGACATAGCTAAGGAATTACATAAACTGAAAAACCATTTATTTGGACAGAAAAATTATATTGGACACAGCCATGAGGAGTGTCGGTGTTGGTGGAGTGCTGTCACAAAACTTCGAAGGACAGGGAAACGTCATAGCTTACTACAGTAGAGCGTTGACAAAATTGGAGAGGAATTACTGTGTCACGAGCACCATCGAGAGACTTCAGTCCTACGACTTCAAAATAGGACGCAGAAAGGGAAGAAACCATGGAAATGTAGATGCTCTCTCCCGGCGACCATATGTACCAGTTTGCAAACATCGTAAGCGTATCGAGGAAAAGTTTTAAAAGACCACAGTTGAGCCAACGACCGGGTGGGATAATCAGGGACTCCGATACGCTCAAGAAAAGAGAGGAACGAAATCCTGAAGAGCTATTGGGTGTAGTGGGACTGATTGCACATCGGAATATTGAAGCGCCAGTGGAAAACCGCTGACGGTGCCTTTCATCGAATGCAAGTACTAGTCCCTCACGCTAGAATAGGAAATATTTTAGAGGAGTGTCATAATGGCGCATCAGGAGGGCATCTGGATGTCAATAAAACTCTGGCAAAAATAAGACGATGGACGCAGGGCGATGTTGCAGACTGGTGTCGTTAATGCACAGTGTACCAGCAGGAAGGGCCCTCGAGTAAGAACGAAAGAGAAATGCAGCAATACAACGTGGGAGCCGCCTTTGAAAAAATCGCTATCGATGTGGCTGGACCTTTTCCAGCGTCAGACCGAGAAAATCGTTACATTTTGGTGGTCATCTACTTTAGTAAATGGCCCGAAGCATATGCCATTCCAAATCAGGAAGCAATCACTTTTGCAGACGAAATAATGAACAATTGGATCTTCAGATTTGGTGTTTCTTATGAGTTTCATTCTGGCCAAGGAAGAAACTTTGAATCTCAAGTTTTTCAAGAAGTATGTAAGATACTCGGAGTAAAGAAAACCAGGGGTCAGTTCACGCAATTCGACGTCGACTGAAAACGACACATTAAATGTCGTTTTGGGTTCACGCAAGTCGACGTTTTATGTTTGACGTTTTAAAAGTGTCTCCAAAGTTGGTGTTGAATTTTGCTTTTAGTGTGTTAAAAAACTAGTTGTGGTACCAATTAACTGAAAAATTAAATTCAAACGGATCGAAGATATAATTATAATGGGTAGTAAAAAGTATCTCAAATAAATAAAGTAAAAAAATTACAATTGTATTAAACATATTTTAGGTATGGCGAGGTTTTAAACATAACATAAAAAAAACATTAGTGGCAAATATGAATTCAATTGCTAAGACTGGTTGTGGATTGTATGAAGTTTTTCATTTGACGCCACGTTATATTAACAGTATGCTTGGAAGTGTCTCACATACGAGATCATATCGACTTCGCTCTGGCAGCAGTAATCAAAATGTTCTTCCTCGATAAATAGACCTTGAAAAGAAATAGTCTCATGGATGAATGAATGAAGCCAATTTCATTAGCTTATTGAAAATTCAAATCCTGAGGGTAGAAACAATTTTTTTCCATCTAAGCCTCTAAGCCTACAGATCAAGCAGCTACTGCCAAAGTATGTTACGCTTCCATTAGCGACAACAGGAAAATAACCATTTTTATCTTCTGAAGCACACATTATTCTTGAAGAAGAACTGCAAGAGAAGAAATAATTTCACACAATACTTCTTGCAGTTCTGAACGTGCAAAATACAATAGATAAAGATAACCTACGTGATAGTCGAAAAATAAAACTGCTCCGAGAAGAGTTTAGCTAGAAAAACCACGATGTAGAAAAATAAATACAGAGTTAAGATTTTCAAATGTTATTATGAATTTGTTTAATTAATTAATTGAAGTTTAATATTATGTGTAACTCTTCCCGCTTATGGACAATGTCGAAAGTAATAGTGTTATTATAGCGGTTCCATGAAATTTTCCATGCTTTTTGGCGGCAATTATTTTATGAAAACGACATTCGACGCGTCGACTTACTCGAACCCAAATTCAACGTCGTTGAAACTAATGTCGTTTTCATGAAGTGTCGACGTCGAGTGTCGAATTGCGTGAACTGGCCCCAGGTCGACGCCCCTTCATCCCCAGTCCGATGGAATGGTAGAACCATTCGACAGGACAATAATAGAGCACCTAAGGAAAGTTGTCACTGAGCACCAACGAGACTGGGACAGTTAAATCCCATTTTTTCTAATGGTATATCGGACAGCAGTTCATAATTCCACAAGACAAACCCCTTCTAGTGTGATTTTTGGAAGGCAAATCCGGCTGCCAAGTGACCTGCAATTTGGGACACCTGTGGAATCTACGAATCTACTACCGGTTATACAGGTGAACTTCGTGATCTACTCGCAAATATCCACCAGCTCGCAAGTAAGAAAGAATCGTAGGATAGCCAGTGATAGGATGAAAACAAGGTACAACCTCCAAGCAAACTCTAGCGTGACCTCTTTTGGCTGTTCATCCGTCGGGGACGGAAAGGGATATCTCCGAAACTTCAGCGCCAGTGGAGGTGCCCTATAAAATCTTAACACGGATCAACGATGTTGTCTACAGGATTTAACAAGAACTCAAAGTAAAGAAGAAGATCGTGCACATAAACAGGATGAGCCCATATCAACAGCCGTTCGGGACGAACAGTCCCAAGAAGGGGGCAGTGTGATGATTTATGCGCCATCTGTTATAAGTTGAATCAACGGTTATTATTAACGACTTTGCTAGTTTTTTTATTTATGATTTATGCACTATACTAACATGACGGCATCTATTAGATTCTAGATCTATTAGAAAGGACGATAATTGAACACAAAGCTTCTCAAAGCTTTCCATAGGAAAGAATATTTCACCGCGGACTAGAAAATGGGTGAATGTTCCAGAAGTTAGATAAAGGGGGGCTTGGTACATAAATGTGGTGGAAACGGCATTTAGGAGTCAGTTTGGTTTGAAAAGCGATGAAAGTGTTCTAAAGGGATCTAAAGCGAAGTGAAAAGTGAATTAAAAAGCGATAATTAGAATTTATTAGTGTGAGATATTAATTTAATAATACGCATATTTCCGGACCATTTTTGGGTCCAATTTTGTTTACCCCCTCTTTTTTTATTGGTGCCTCTACTGTTTGGCCCGCCTTTTGACGATGGGTTTTGATGAATCACCCCAAAATTCGGGGACCTCGGTAGTCTAGGGGTAAGGCGACTGACTACTATCCCAGAGGTCCCGGGCTCGAATACCGGCCAGCCCCACGGTCCTTCGCCTTTCCCACTTTCCCACCTACATAACTTTCCTCCTTTCTTCTCCCCTCTTCACATTGCTGATTCCTCCTGTCATAGCCTTCGCTAGTCCTTCCCCGTTCCACCAAGCGCATGTCATCGGTTGGCTGATGAGATTCAACTCGTTTCAGGAGGCATAGCACTTCAGCGAGTTGTTTCTCAAAAAAAATGCCCCGATGCCAGAGTCACGAAATGGTTGCAAGTAGGTGGAATAAAAATATCGCGACTCGGTTGTGGCAGCTCCCTCCTACTTTTCTCTCTTTCTACTCTCTATGTTCCGGCTGGAGCTGCTGTTCGAAAAAAATAGATTGTCGAACAGTACAAAGGGACTTTCCCTAAGCCTCTAGTCTATCACGTAAAAAAAAAAATAAGACGAAAAAGTGAAATAAAATTTTTCGATATCACCCCGTAGATCTTATTGTAGTTCTTGGATCCTGTAGTAAAATTTGAAAACACTGACTGTGTGAGATTATTCTACAGCCGAGTTGTTCTTTTTAGAAACGAATTCCGAGTTTGTTGAGTACGCGAAAAGTCTGGTGGAGAGAACGAGACGAGCATTCTCATGCAAACTATCAAAAACATTTACACGGTAGACATTGAGATAAATCTATTTTTCCCAATCTTTTGCCTCAAATGTGGCAAAAATCCTTAGTATAAAAAAACAATATAATATTTTATACATATTTATCAATTTTGAAATGGGTCAAATAACATGTTTCCACTCCATTTATGGTTTTTGCATATTTCAATTTTCAAAACTACTGTGATTCAACTAATGAATAACTGAATTCTAAGACTGGATTCATAATTGTGAATTTCTCAAAAGTAATTTTTATTGCAAAAATCAATTAACCCAACAGTTTCAACAACAATTTTAAATCAGGCCAATTTCTTTACTCACAATGCGTTTTTATTTTTTACTTACATATAACAGAACAAGCAACAGATGGAAGCCTGGCATCAGAAAATTGGGCTTTAAATATGGAAATTTGTGACATGATAAACGAGTCATCTGAAACAGCAAGAGATGCAATGAAAGCTATCAGAAAACGTTTACAGCAAAACGCTGGAAAAAATTCAACCATAATTATGTATACACTAACAGTTTTGGAAACTTGTGTTAAAAATTGCGGAAAGGCTTTTCATGTATTAGTAGCTAATAAGGAGTTTATTCAAGAGCTTGTTAAAATAATAGGACCTAAAAATGATCCTCCCGCTGTTGTCCAAGAAAAAGTCTTAAGCTTAATTCAAGTATGGGCAGAAGCCTTTAAAAATCAACCCGAGTTAAATGGGGTTGTGCAAGTCTATCAAGAATTAAAGAATAAAGGAATCGAATTCCCAATGACAGATTTGGATTCATTAGCACCAATATATACTCCACAAAGGGTTTGTATTTACTATATCTAAGTTACTAAAATTAATAGAAAAATCATTTATTTAGAGTGTTCCAGAAACTACCCCTCCGGCTCTTCCGCCTACTTCTCCACAACACATTACTCAGGTCTCTTCACCTCCTGGAGGGAATGTATGTTCTCTTTTAATTGTAATAAGTGTTTTGTTTTAATTGTTTCTCGTTTTAGACTAATGTTCCAGCGACTCTTACACCAGAGCAGACATCAAAACTACAATCAGAGTTGGATATCGTTTCTATGAATATGACTATTTTAGGTGAAATGCTCACTGAGTTGAAACCAGGCCAAGAAGATCCTGCAGATTATAAATTACTTTCTGATCTAGCACAAACGTGCAGGTAATGGTTTCCGTATACCAATTACACAAACAAAGGCTCGTAACGTTTTGTTGTTTTATTTTTAGAGAAATGCAAGGAAGAATTGTGGAACTGATTGGAAGAATTAGTCATGATGAAATTACTGCAGAGCTTTTAAGACTCAATGATGAATTAAATAATATTTTCCTTCGTCATCAAAGATATGAAAAAAACCGTGATTCTAAAACTACAAGTGCACCATCAGCTATTCTAGGTGCTGCAATGGGGGTACCAATTACTAATTCTAGTAAGTTTTAAACAAATTGAGTTTATATGAATGCTCTTACAATATATGTTTTAGCTAAAGAACCCGGTAAAGATGCCTTGATTGATTTAAGCGATGGTGCAGCTGGAGGTGCTGAAGGGCTACCATCTCAGTTTAGTGGATTGGGTGAGTAGATATTGTATTGCAAAATACCCATTTTAAATTTTTTTTTGATAATTCGTGGGATATTTATTTACCAAATTTATTCTTTTCCTTTTAAGTTCATAATTTGTATTAAGTCACGTTTTGAATGTTTTTAATTTAATCAAAACTTAATTAGTGTTCAGCAATGTTAGCCATTTCATTGTTCGAACAACGTTCACTAATTATACAGAATTATCAAAAAGTCGTGCTCGATAGTTTACATTTATTTATCGCGCACATATTTTAGGTCTGATATAATCTTACTATTCTTCAAATTGTTAAAATTTTCAAATTAAATATTATCGTATTTTGCTATACGATTTGAGTGTGTATCCGCAGGGTAGCCACTTTATGGAAAACTGGGAAAATCTGGGAATTTAAGTAATACGGAAAAGTCAAGGGAATTTTCATTCAAATCGCTGAGCTTCGCTGACAACGTTACCCTGCGCTACTCTTACGTCTTCGACAATAAAGAACAAGTACGTGCCAAACCCTGCCTTGATAACCGTAAGATAATGTCCGACTCGATAAATAAAGACATTGAACTCATTATAGAGCAGTGGCGGTTCGTAAGTTTCAGGATAAGGGAAGCAATAATGCTCAAAGCGAACGATAAAAGTAAAAGTATCGAAGGCTTTATTAACTAAAAAAAAACTGAAAAATAACATAGTGGAGTCAGATAAACAAACATATGGAATTATTTCCAATCTAAAAAAATGTTTGGAACTACGAATACTATACGAAATGGACATTTTCTACCTCTAGCAACCGCCGCTATGTAAGTTATCGGCCATTTTGTGAAAATTTCATCATTTTGGTCGTTCTTTCTAAATATAGATGCATATATCTCGGAATGTGTAGGTCCGCAAAATGCAAAAAAAAGAGAGGCTCTTCGTTATGATTTTGGCTATCAGCGGTTACAATATTAAATTTTTATCTGTACACCTAACTTCAAATTCTATTGAAAATTAAAGCGTCCAAAGAAAAGCTGTTAAACTATAATAAGCCCAAATCTAAAAAAGATAGTAATAATAAAACCCTATTGTAACCTTCGCCTACCATCATTACATTCTTCTTGCAAAAAAAAACTTTGGCGTCATCCCCACGCTTATGCTTAACTTACAGTGAAGGGCAACGCGTTTAATTCTATATCTCAGAAAGTATGCATTTTACGACAAAAATGTATATAATCTTTTTTGTAGATAAATAAGTGATTTAACTTTTTTGTCCAGAAATTTTTTTTATAAAGTCAATCACGCCGATTATACAACTCGCCGGATTAACTGCGGAGGGAATTTTATGTAGATTTGACGTTTGGTGTATTATAGAATACGCCGAATGAAAAATGACCGAATGACGGTAATACAGTGTGAAAAATTGTTATTATAGAATCCGCTTGTGAAACGCATTCCATACAAAATTTGTCATTACAAATCGGCATCACATTCACTACGGATGTGAAAAATTTCGGTTTAGTTTTCTTGCCATGAAGACTAATAAAATGTGTGTAAATGTTTTTAATTTAATTATACTATCAATTTAGTCCAGGAAGAATAGCAAAAAAGTTGAAATAAATCTACCCTGCGATTTCTTGACGCTATAATTAAGAGAAAAATCGTAGGAATTCAATGAATGTGTTTTGGATAAAATTGGTCCAGGGCAACAGGTGGTAAAATCTTAATAAAAGTAGGAAAAACACGTTTTTTCGCGATTTAGGTACGAAATAAATTTTGTTTTGGAAAACAAAAAATACTACATAATAGTGCTTAAAAAGACGAAAATTATGAGTTTTGGACCATTGAAATCGGTCAACAGGTTTTTGCAGAAAAATTCAAAAACCGTTAAAAATGGCGAGTTTTTGACATTTAATTATAGGGAGTGTGATTATCGTAGAACCTTGTGTCAGGGCTTAAATTGTGGCCACTGATGGTGCCTACCTACAATAAAAATTTCATGAAAAAATAATGGTAACTTTTCGAGTAAATCTCAAAATTGTAAAAACACCTGTTTCACAATAAAAGGTTGAACAAGGCCAACAGCGGTCCTAGAAATTTTTTGATTGGCATTCTGGCTCGCAAAGGGCTGCTCTACAACCCCATTTTCATGAAATGTAAGGTTTGATACACCTTAAAATCCCGTTTGAAAACCACTCTTTTTAAAGTTTTTTGAATTAAAAACTTTACTTTTGAGCTTTTTCTTGAAAATCGTTCTTCGACAGTTTTATTAGTTTGTTTTTCTTCACCTGTTCTACAGGTCCAATTTTATTCGGAATATATTCATATAATTCCTACGATTTTTCTCTTAATTATAGTGTTGAAAAACCGCATTTGTTTTTTGTTTTTAAGAAAAAGCTTACAAAGAAAACTCAAAAGAAGAGCTTTTAATGCAAAAAAATGTAAAAAGGGTGGTTTTCAAACGGGATTTTAATGTGTTAAATCAAACCTTACATACATTTCATGAAAATGGGGTTGTAGAGCAGCCCTTTGCGAGCCAGAATGCCAATCAAAAAATTTCTAGGACCACTGTTGGCCTTGTTCAACCTTTTATTGTGAAACAGGTGTTTTTACAATTTTGAGATTTACTCGAAAAGTTACCATTATTTTTTCATGAAATTTTTATTGTAGGTAGGCACCATCAGTGGCCACAATTTAAGCCCTGACACAAGGTTCTACGATAATCACACTCCCTATAATTAAATGTCAAAAACTCGCCATTTTTAACGGTTTTTGAATTTTTCTGCAAAAACCTGTTGACCGATTTCAATGGTCCAAAACTCATAATTTTCGTCTTTTTAAGCACTATTATGTAGTATTTTTTGTTTTCCAAAACAAAATTTATTTCGTACCTAAATCGCGAAAAAACGTGTTTTTCCTACTTTTATTAAGATTTTACCACCTGTTGCCCTGGACCAATTTTATCCAAAACACATTCATTGAATTCCTACGATTTTTCTCTTAATTATAGCGCCAAGAAATCGCAGGGTAGATTTATTTCAACTTTTAAATATTTTTCCGCTATCTTTCCTGGACTAATTATAAACAAAATAAGTTCAAAAATAAATTTTTTACAGAAAACACACAACGAACCGATACTGTTGGTTCTGCCATACAAAATGATCCTGACCGACACCGTTCTGGCATCTGCCTTTTGCTAAAAATCTTAGACACGCTGACAATTTAAACTCTGAAGTTAGTGATGATTTTACCACCGGTGGTAATTTAGTTTTCAGTCCTTTTAAAACATAACTAAAAGCGGCTTTGCGTAGCCTGAAGTTTTTTATAAATCTTAAAACAAATGACAACAATGGTTAGGAACTAAACAAAACCAAATTTCAGAAAATATTTATTCACTGGACGTTTGGTAACTGGAAAATGTCTTAGCATATATTTCGGATTGTTTTCCGAGTTTCTTTCCTGTTATTCCCCTCGTCTAAATTTAAATAAAACCTAATGGTATCCATAATTACGTACTAAAAACACTTAATTTTTGGCACTTATTTGTTGTTGTTGTTGTATTTTAAACTTCCTAACACCGAAGTGTTAGCGTGACCCCAAGGTTACGACTGGTATAAGGTTTTTCAACCATATCAACCACTGAACTAAGGTACTTATTTGGTATTTATTTTTCTAAGGATAGGCGAAAATATCGTGGAAAATTTGACAGCTAGTGGTGAAATTGCAGTTTCAGTGCGGATCGATAATGCAGAATTCCGTCGGGTTCTCCCGCTGCAGTAAATCCGGCGAGTTGTATAATCGGCATGAATATGTTCGGAGTTATAGTGCTTCAAACTTTGAATATCACTTTCTTTGCACTATATTTCGTTAACGGTTAGCCCGCCATAAAAAATCCTTTGTAAGACTTATAGAACACACAATTATCTATAATTTTTGTTATAATTATTTTTTACGTAGGGCTAATATTGCACGAGATATGGTGCGTTAAGTGTCGAAAAACGTGAATTCAAAAGTATTTTTTTGACAATATCTTGTTAATAGCACGTTTTATTGCAAAACTGATTACAACGTTTTTTGTGCGTAATTTCGTTACCCACATTTTTGGTTCTAACTTTTTCCTGTAAAGTGGATATTTATGGGTTTATTACACCTTAAACCTTAATAAGGAATGGTTATTTACAAATATTTCTTCAACTATTCATTTGCGATGAGAATTTATACCAACAAATATGCTTGTTATAAAATTCTGTAAAAATTTTGCTTCGAACATTTTTTTGCAGCATTTATACTTTGGCCTATTCAGCGCCAAACGTTTCAAATATCAATGCACATAAATGTTCATAGAAATAATACAGAAATTTCGTTATCGCACAAACTTTTTTAGAGAGGCCTCCCGACACAAAAAATGTGGGTAATGAAAAAACATTATAATCAGTGCAATAAAAAGTGTAATTAAAAAGATATTGGCAAAAAACTACTTGTAAATTCACGTTTTTCGACACTTAACGCACCATATCTCGTGCAATGTTAGCCCTACGTAAAAAATAATTATAACAAAAATTATAGATAATTGTGTGTTCTATAAATTTTACGAAGGATTTTTTATGGCAGGCTAACCGTTAACGAAATATAGTGCAAAGAAAGTGATATTTAAAGTTTGAAGCATTATAACTCCGAACTCCAATTGAGATTTATCTGTTTCTTTCAATGCACGTTTTTATTGTGCCGGAAATTAGTCAATAATTATATAATTTACTTATGTTCATGCAGCAATGAGTGTATAACATTCAATGCGGGGTTCCAGATTAAATTATTGATTGGAGTAAAATTTTGAGTGAATGGTTGGTTATAGAATTGATTTAAAGCTAAAATCAGTATTGAAGATAATGATGTCAAATGATGCTAATTAATGTCCGCTATCGAAAGATGATGTCAAGAGTTGATAATTAATGTCAACTATATTCAACGATGATGATTCTTTTTCCATAGCGGTCTCGAGATGTATTAAAATACCTTAAGGTGATCTGGTGATTGGACTCGGAGAGGAAACAATACGAGAGATAAACTAAGGAAAATTATTGCAGTGAAAGAATTGAACAGATTCCTTGTAGTGAATGGGCTTTCCATGTTTCGCAGTTGTATAAAAGAACTGCCTTAACGGTTGAACAGCCACAATTTGGTGTTAATTGAGATCTCCGTTGCTCTCCACAAGCTTCTATTCTCCCCAAAACCATGGAGATGATAATCAACAAAAAGCTTATGGGATGTCTAGAATCCAACCGACTTATAAACGAAAAACAGTGCGGCTTCCGACAAAAAAGATCTACTGGCTCTTTTAGTTTCCCTTCCAGACCACCTCAACCGAAGTTTGCATCGATTTGGGGAATGTAGTCTGGTTGCTCTAGATATTTCCAAGGCGTAGAGTATGGCACTCAACCCTGTTAGCCAAACATAAAGCTATTGGTGTTGAACCATTTCTACAGAATTGGATTGAAAGTTTCTTTTTTGGCCGATCAAAGTAGCATTGGATGTCGTCAAATCGGAACCCCACTCGATCACTGCGGGGGTCCCCCAGTGATCAATTTTAACACCTGCTTTATTCCTTGTCTTTATAAATGACCTACTTTCAATCCCCTCCAACCCACTTCTTAGTTTCGCTGACGACGAAAGCCTACGTTACTCTTACGGCTTCGATAAAGCAAGACAAATACGCGCCAAATCCTGTCTTGATGATCGTGAACGATTGCCTGCCCTTTAGGTGCAGCTGTTTGGGTTAAACCCCCCCCCCCTAAGGCAGTCGCTTCCAAACTGTGATTCATATAAAATTCTTGGGGCCCCCAAAAAATATGTAAATTAGCATACCAAGTAGAGTGCGCCATCTAGACCAATCTTGAATAACTCGGACAGACCTTTTTCACGCTTTTTCGGACACATGAAGTGCACCAACATCCAACGATAACGTGCGTCGTCGAGGGTTTAGAAATTTAAATAAAAATGGTCCAATGAGGATTTCTGACACATTTCGACCCAAAGAGAGACTTTCTCGTCGTGCAATGGTGTTTCGTGAATGATATGTGAGTTTTCTGGTCCCTAAATTCGGCAGTTTGATTTATTGACTGCACCAGAGACTTAAAGTGAGCATCGTCCGTTATTAAAATGTTGTCTCAAAAATCTGGCTCAACATCGATCATTCTTTTCCATATTGCAACAAGTGATGCGGCTTGTCTGTTCACAACAATCATTGGTTAAGTTGTACTTTGTATGGCAAGAGATGAAAAACTTGCTTTACAATCCTCCTTAGAGTTGTTCCACTCACGTTTAGCTCCTAAGATCAGTTGCGATACTAGCTATTTGGATTATCGACAACACTCTTTAGTACCGCTTCAATAACTTCATTGGAGTGTGACGGACGCGCTCCGCTGGCGAGTGGCTACAGACCCGTACTCAAAGAAATTTTTCTCCGAACTACAAATTGTGTTGTCTGAAGGCGCCAAATTACTCTCATATTTTTACGCTAGGCACGCACAGTATTCACAATTGAACTATTGTTTTCAATGTAAAGCTTTACAATTTCAGCGCGTATTTTCAATATGAATAGACTCATAGCTGAAATGGTATTGAATGGCGTTTCAGAATCAGGGACATAGTAGAAATTAAAAAGTGAGTCAAAAAAGTCTAAATAAAATCATCCGCCTCCCCCTTTAGCTATACACGCCCCCCAGTTTGGTAACCGCTGCCCTGAGGAGATGAATTACGTATAATACCTTCTTTCTTCTTCTTCTTTGATCCGTTAGCTGGCTGGACGACCCGGCAACGAATACGCTGTTGTTGGTGACACTTAAAAAAAATGCGGTTTCTTGCCTAGTTTCTTCGGTTTCCCGATTTTGGTCAATTCGGTAGTTTGACCACCGTCCTCCTTTCACACCTTGGGCTTGGGACTAGACGCGGAGTTTTAGTGGAAGTCCACGTCATTATAGGCATGCACTGTCAACTTTCAGCCCTTTAGCTCCAGCGGTTTGGGCTGTGAGTTGTCTGTCTGGCAATTACTGTTTCATATATAGAAGATTATATTAAAAGAAAAACTACTGTATTTTACCCAAGAACATTAACGCCGCCGCTTAAGCATAAATAGATGCAAATTACGGTTTTAAAATTTGATAATTTTTTAAAGTGTTTTATACTTCAATAAGAACTTTCATCCTCTACAAATTTCATCGGGACAAAAAGTAGCCTATGCACTTCTCCAAGGTCTAATGCATCTCTGTAACAAATTTCATCAAAACCGGTTCAGCGGCTGAAACATGAAAGCGTAACAGAGAGGCAGACAGACAGAGCTACTTTCGCATTTATAATATTAGTAAGGATTGTAAAAAGTATTTCAAATTAGTATTTGTTATGAACAATTAAATATTTGAATTTCAGTGTACTATTCATTCGCGTTTTGAAAAGAAAACTATAGAAAACATATTTTTCCAGAGTGGTAACTATGGTCTATATGAAATACATTAATTACGCACTCCGCGACAGTAAATATGTAATATTACCCTGCAGTAAATGTATTCCATATACTTTGTATTACTTTAATGTATTTCATATAGACCATATGTAGTTACCACTCTGGAAAAATATGTTTTTTATAGGAAATTTTCCGGGGAATACGATAATTTTTCTTAAATTTAATTTAAGTCTTACAGGGCTTCTTTCACTCTAAAAATTTGTTAATTTAACGATGCTTCTCTATAAGATTATCTAAGCGCAGAACCTTTTGTTGTTTCATATTTAAATTTTCGAGCATGTTAAAATCAGAATTAGATATTATAAATAAATAATTAATAATTACTACTAATAAGAAATATTACAAAATATATGTATATAGAGATTGGAAATGCGTCGTCACAACTTTCAAAAATCGATGGTGTTACCGCTATGTCTGGTGCAACCTCTAAAGTGGCTAATGACGCTGATGAATTTGATATACTCGCACAATCCCGAAATACTGGCGTTGAAGTTAATAAACCGATGTAAGAATATAATATTTTAATTTTACAATTAATAGTTATATATTCTTATCTCTTTTAATTCAGGACAAGCAACTTCAGAGATATCCCAACTATAGAAACACATGCAGGCAGTAGACAACCAGCAGCAACTGAAGTGGTGAGTTATAAGCGACACTTTCAAAACATTCTCTTTATATGTTGCACTTTAGTAAATATATTTTTCATTTTTCCTCATTCAAAGTTGCTATTGTAAATGCTTTTTTTCAAAATTGTTTTTCATTCGTGGTTTTTATGTTATTTTATGTTATTTTATGGGTAAAGCAACCGACAAGAGAGAGTGAATTTGACGAAATGGCGGAGTGGTTAAGCAGTTCCGTAAGTAATTACAGCAGTAGAACGCAAAATTAATTTTAATTAAAAATTTGGTAGATAAGGCTATATTTCATATTTTAAAAACATTAATTGCTTATGGGTTTTCTTAACTAAACTATGTAGGAATACAGTTTAAAAAATGGTAATATTGACACATTTTAAAAATTGTAAATATTATTACTGGCTCAAAAAAAAAAAACTATTAACAATGATCTCAATTATCAAGAGAAAATATTTATCTATACATATATGTATGTGGCCACACTTTTTTGGTATTTGAAGTTCTTACATGTAAAACACGCTCTACATTTTTTAATATTCACGAAATTTGTATTTTAAGTGTGCCTTCATTATAGTTTTGATTTGTTATTTTATATTTGACTTTCTGTCAATGCCCATGATGAGTACTATTAAATATTACACAATTAATATGAAATGTATAAACTCTTAATATTGAATTCCATCCTTTTAATTGGATATCAAGAGAAAAGAGCTACATATGTGTATTTGTTTGTTCTCATTTGCTTTTAAAAATATTTACCTGAAACTGCAAAAGCATCTGGATTAAATCTAAAATACTCCTTATCAAAATGTAACATAGTTCTTCTAGGTATTCGCAAACTTACTTAATTTTGTAGTTTTCAATAATGTATTTGTAGAATTTTTCGTTATAACGTAGTTTAGCTTAGTTTTTATATTGGAATTTCGAGGCCTAACGTGGGCTCAGCTAAGGCGTGCAAAAATAGAAATAACAAGTTAAGTAACAAATAAAAATTAAAAAGGAAAAACACAAAAAAAATATTCATATTCAAGTAAAGGTCTGACAAGAGAAATATAGATGTGTTTAGTGATCAGGGTGCTGTTAAATTCTTTGGACCACCTTTTTATAAAACCCAAGACTAAGCTGCTATTTGAAGAAATATAGTTGATATGAGTAGAAAAGTCCAGCTTGGTGTCACGGGGGACACCCTCATTAAAAAATGAGTAGTTATAAATTTTAGGATCACGTCGCCTACAAAAAGTCAGGACTTCGCATTTACTAATATTAAGGACGAGGTTGTTGTTAGTACACCAAGAGTAAAAGGTTTCGAGGTCAACTTGCAAAAGTTTGCAGTCCTCAATGCTCTTTATCGGCCAGTACAATATGATGTCATCAGCATAAATCAGGATTCTGCAGAGTAACAAATGCTATAAATTCTGCAAATAACATTAGTAAAATGAAAATACTACATTCGTCCGCGTAAAAAAATTGCCTGAAAATGGTGTTCTCTTTCTTAAAGGTGGAACAACTTTTGATACACCACATGATTTCTAATGTTGTTTGTCTCTTGTTTTCAATGATCGGTGCTTTTAGAAAGGCCTGGATGTCTGAATGTATAATTAGGGTAGAGTCATTTGTCAGTTTGAAAAACTGTGGGGGAATTAGAAATGCTACATTTGGAGCCATGAAGCCCAGTCGAACTCTCAAATTAGATTTCGAGCCGGCCCTTTATTCATTCAGAAGGCATATATTGATATTCAGATCCATTTTTTATGGCTACCGGTATTCACTATAAATACTTTATCATAGTCTAGCTTGGCTTCTAGTGCGTCAGAACATATGGTTATCGATTCAAAGTTACTATCTCTTAAGCTGGCTACACACAGTGCGTGATATTGGGGACAAACGCGGACGGATCACTATGCGAAGACAAGGCAAGTCTGTAGCAGCGTGTAGGATCCGAATAAGAAATTAAAAATAAGCTCTCCTCGAAGTCAACCGGTTTTGATATGCTCGTCTGTGTTTATACGGACGACCTCGTATGGCATCGCACGAGCTGGTGTGGCACCTTTGAATTTACCGACTCGCGACGGTTCCTACGCAACGCTACAGGCAGGCTTGCCTGCGTTTCCACAGACGGACAACACTCTTTCAATGGCGCTTCGTCCGCGTCTGTCTCCGATGGAAGTCAGCTTTAGATAGTTTCTTTGGCATCATAATACATACTTGTTACACCTAAAATACTTATAGCCCGGGGAAATTAGCAAAAAAAAAAAAACACACGAAAGAAGACAAAACTTCGAAAAGGCTGAAAATTCCTTGTGACTTTTTAAGAACAAAATTTCGGAATCCAAAAAAACAAGGCCGCCGGAGATGTCGCGTTTTCCCGAGTTTTCCATGTATCTCGGTTTCTATAGCTAGGAGTATCTCCCAGAAATACGCGGATAAGGATACACGGCCCAATCAATGAAGGCATGCGAAATACGCTACAATCACGAATTGTACGATCTATACAACTCTCGAAACATGCCAAGCTCCTGCGTTTAAGTTGTGCCGGACATGTCCAAAGAATGGATGACTTAAGGATACCAAAAAAAGCCATGTAACTACTACCAGATGGCAAAAGACCTGTTGGCCAACCACGGTCAAGCTAGGAAGACAATGTTAAGGCCGTTGCAGCAAATCTGCTCAATACAAGAAACTGGAGACAAGCTGCGGAGCAGAGAAACGTCTGACCTATCGGACAAGTTTTGTAGTACGTGCACAACAGACACCTAGGCAATTATATTCAGAATATGTCTCGTGTGCGTAGGTTTTGACGTTCCCTGGTATTGTATCTATCACAAAATTGGGACTAAGTAAGTGCAGAATTGAGTTTAACACTGCAAGTAATACTAACAAATTAATTGAAAACTGCCCTCTGGATTCGGCATACAGAGCATTCATACCCTTAGGGCTGATAGCCATCTCAGTTATAATTCAGGGAGTTCATGAGGGTCTAAATGTGGAAGAATTGTTGGTGGTTCTTAGAGACTGTAATCCCTCACTAGACTTCAAAAAAGTATTTAGAATAAATTGCAAAAGGAAAGTGGAGGGCAATACCTTGATAACATCGACCAATAAAATCAAAATATACATCGGAGGAAAGAAAATCCCTAAGCTAAACCTATATTATTGCCTTTAACGTAAACAAATTCGTATACGCTCCATCTAGATGCTTTACGTGCCAGCGATTTGTCACTTAAGTCATTTTTGCAAATCAAAATAGAGAATTTGCGGAAGGTGTGGAGAACTTAGAGAAAAGGGTATGGTCGAGATAATGAGACGGGGCAACGACACAAGGAGGATCTTCAAGTCGAAAAATAGAACCCCAGAAAGTCACAACCTCAAGGATAAAGCCATTCAACGAAAAGAGAAAGTATGTGAATCAAAGCTAGTCCAGAACTGCAGCATCCTCAAAGAGAAAGTTAAGGGAGAGAAGTCAGCCAAAAAAAAGAAAAGAAAAAAGGCTCCACAAGACACCAAACCTATCCTACTATCGAAAACTTTTTGACTATCGGGTATCTTTTGAATTTTGCCCTGTTAATTGCCCTTTTAAATGCATTGCACTAGATTGGATTTTTTTGTTAATTGCCCTTTTGCAGTTTCAGTTAAAATATATTTAGATATCATAATAATAAATTTAATTTAGAGGAAATTTACTTTATCATCTGTGTCATGCTTTTCTGATTATACAAAAATTTAATCGCTAACGAAATTTAACGAATTCATAAATGCAAAACATTTCAATAAAATTTTATACTAATAAATAATTTAATTTTACAAAATATTTTTAAATGACTCATCATGGGAATTTTGCTAATTATTAGGTTGGTCAATGAGTTCATGCGATTTTATTGAATAGTACTTGATTAATTGAAAAATGCCAGGAACTTCATTCATAACTTCATAATCGCACCTCCATTCAAATTTTCTTCGGTGTTGGCACAGAATATAGCATACTATTCTGAGGTAGTCTTTATTCAGTTTCACATTTATCTTATGTTTTATTGGTTTACTAGTAACTGCTGATTAGATGAAAAGAAAAACACGAGTTAGTTAACAGCCGAATTGATCCTTGTTCGGTAGTAACGTTAGTTTGTATTTAGTATTGCATGTTTACATGCCGGAATGTTAATTGAATCTACTTTAGGGGAAGACGCCATTTAAGCGCAACTTTGGTGCCCTATTGTAAGCCGGCTTTAAAACGAAAAGTTCTACTGGCAACTTCTTTGTATATCTCACGGAGCATCGATTCATCGATTTGGTGAATCTGGCCGGGTTGCTTTAGATATATCCAAGGATTTTGATGGAGTATGGCAGGCTCTGTTGACTTAATTTCATGTAATTGGAAATCTAAAATCTCTAAAGAACTGGATTGAGAATTTTCGTTCTGGCCGTTCAATCAAGGTAGTATTAGATGGCATCGAATCTTAACCCTTACCATCTCTGTAGGTGTCCCGCCGGGCTCAATTCTATCATCAACACTTTTTCTATTTTTTAAAAATGAACGGCTCATTCCCTTCCAACTCACTTCACAGCTTTGCTGACGACGGTACTCTGAGTTACTCCTATGGTTTTGATAATGTAACGCACGCGCTAGACCTAGACGCGATTGGAGCCGCAAAATCCTGTTGAATTCAACGCATCACGAAGTACTGCCTTCAAACCTTCAACACCCTTAAGTACTGCAAGTTGCTTGGATTCAACTCATTCATATGGGCCAGCCACGCTTAAGCTGTTCTCGTGGACAAAGAACAAAACCGACCTTCAAAACTTATTGGTGATGGCGCTATTTACTCTAAAATTGTTTCATTTAGCTACCACAGGAATGTAGCAGCTCTGGCAAAACTTTAACCTTCTGCCTCCACGGCAATATTTTTCCTGCAACACAAGACTAGCCCGCTCGGTTCACTCTACAGCACTTATTTTCGCGCCCATTTTGGTGTAGAAATTCGTTTATAAAAAGAACAACCCGACTCTGCAACAACCTTCCACAGTCGGTATTTCCAAATTCATGCGACATCCAAGAGCTGGTTCGTCGCTTCCTCCTCATCCATCCTTCAGAGACTCACCTTTACCGATCCTCCTTTTCTATCGTTCGAGCTAAGCTTTCTACTCGCATTGAACCATGGCGTGAAGGACATGACGGATTATTAGTATAAAGCGTGACCTCTGAGTTTAGACTATCTCATAAAAAAATTATTGCTTCGGTGAGTCTGATTGCTCACGATATTTTGAAAGTTTTTCATGGAATATGACATTCTTTTCTATTGACTATACGCAATGACTCGTTGTTAAAGATCTTAATCGACAGTTTCCTTCTGTCGGCTCAGTCAAGGAAATATTAAGGGGCATCATTTCAGTGAACGGTGTAGAACAAAGGCCCACTCCACACTATCGTTCCGTTCTCGGTCCAGTCTCATGCCAGCCTTGGTCCAGTCAAATATTTTTATGGTAAAAGCAATCGGCGTATTAACAATTTCGAGGCACAGGAGCGAAAGTGTGAATATGCCGATTGCTTTTCCTATAAAAATATTTGACTGGACCGACGCTGGCATGGAAGTGGACCGGGAATGAAACGACAATGTTGAGCAAGTCTAACTGCTCACCATTCCAAATCATGACATCCAAATGGCTGGGATTTTTTAAGAGATACCAATCCCACTATAATCAGCGGCTCGAGCTGTAATCTACAAATTCTGTACTATGCTTTTACTTGATTACAAAATGTACTTCTGGTACAGAATTTGGGCCTTAAAGGTAATGATGCAAGAATCTCAGTCTCAAATTGTTTGCTCGAAAAAGCGATTTGCTCATGCATAGATCCATGGAGCCACCTAAGGAATGTATCAGCTTTGATAAAATTGTATCTCTGCTATCATAACGACATCGAAATGAACACACTTGCTTGTACAGGAAAGTTACTCTTGCAACACCGGCCTAGCCCTCTACAATTAGCCTACTACAACCTAGGAATGCGTATATAAATAAAGCAACTGGACTGTGGAACAATCTTTGACAATCAGTATTTTCAAAATAATATAGCATCCAAAGCTCGAACGTTGTCTTATTCAATATCTCCCCCAGTTCTCTTAACTTAACCTATTCTATCCTTCAAGCTTAGCTTACTAGAGTCTGCGCGAAAAACTGAGATATTTCGCAGTACGGTTGAGAATATTAATAAACGAGCAGCGTTGCATTTTCACACTACGAAAAATTTGAAAATTGTTGGAGATCATGAAAATTTTCCTTATTAATGTTGATATCGTCCTCATAATGTTTTATTATTTACCTTTTTTGTGGGGATATGTCATCTTCTTTTTGAGAATTACATTTTTTAACGGGGGCTCTTCTTGACACTTCACCATCGAATTATATAGAAGAATTTCACTACATCTACCACGCCTTCCTTCATCCACGATAAGAAGGTGATAACAGACAGCAAATGTAAGGCCGAAATCTTACCCGAAACTGATATGCTACCCTTTGTTTCTGAGCACAACGCCCCTTCTATGGATAGGGTATTCTTTAGGACTCGCGAGGTCTTCAGGTGCCTTAAAAAGGTCGAAGCCAACAAATCCACTGGCCCGATAATATACCCCCTATCGCCTATCGTACTTCTCCGCAGTTTACCCTGACTCTTGGAAACTTGCCGAAAAAAGATCACTTAAGCCTTTCCTCCAACTACCACCCAATAGCAATTAATTCTATTCTCTCCAAAACCATGGAGACGATAATCAACAAAAAGCTTATGGGATATCTAGAATTCAACTTACTCATAAACGACAAAAAAGATCCACGGACGATCTTTTAGTTTGCCTTACAGAACACCACAGCCGAAGTTCGCATGGATCTGGTGAATTAAGTTTGGTTGCTTTGGACATCTTCAAGGCTATTGATAGAGTACGGCACTCAACCTTGTTAGCTAAATTCAAAGCTATTGGAATTGACTCGCTTCTGTGGATAAGTGGATTGAAAGTTGCCTTTCCGGTCGTTCAATTAACGTTGTATCGGATGCCGTTAAATCTGAATCTCATCCCAACTCTGCAGGAGTCCCCAGGGGTCAATTTTATCACCGGCGCTATTTCTTATCTTTATAAATGAAATAAATATATAAAAATTATACTTTCAATCCCCTCCAACCCACTTCTTAGCTTCGCTGACGACGGTGCTCTATGTTACTCTTTCAGCTTCGATACAAGACAGACTCATGCTTGATCCTGTCTTGATGATCGTGAACTAATGTCCAACTCTATCAATAACGAAATTGAACTCATTCTAGAGTGGGGAAGCAAGAATCGTGTCGAATTCAACTCCACCAAAACTAAGTATTTCAAAACAAAAGTTCAACGCCTCTCCATCCTTGATAGTGGGTGACGTTGAACTAATAGCCGATCCATCCCTAAACATAGAATGGCCGCATATTCCAAATCGCCAAACAAGCACCCCCGTACATGGGATTTCTTAAGAGGTGCAAGTTCCTTCTCCAGGCATCGGCCCGTGCTGTACATCCTACATTCGGCCTTTTCTCGAATATAACTCCCTTGTTTGGGGCGGCGCTTCAATAACCACCTTGGCATGGTTAGATAAGGTCCCATAAAGAGCCCTTAAATTAATTGATGACGATACTGCTTCCTCCATCATCGACCCCTAGGCCACCGTATGAATGTAGCAGCACTGACAAAATTTTATCGCTACTATCATAGTGACTGTTCCTCCGAGATAACGCTCCTCTGCCTCCACAGCAATCTTATACCCGCAACACCAGATTAGCCCATTTATCACACTCTCATCACTTGCAGCCTGTCCGTTCACGCACCCAACAAGATAGCAAATCGTTTATCAAATCGACTGTGGAATAATTTCTCGTAATCAGTATTTCCGAGCTTCTACAACATCCAAGAGTTCAACCGCAGGGTTCATCACCACCTTCTCCAAATCCCCCCCCCCCTACCTTTATAACCCTTAACCTATTTCCCCTCCGCCGGACTAAGGTTACTGCTAAACATTGTACCATGACGTGACGGACTAGTAGTGCAAAGTGTGATTCATGAGCTTGAAAATAACGAAGTGCTGTAGTACAAAAGGTGATTCCTGAGAGAAAACGGAGAGAACGGAAGCGGTGAGAGCTTAAGCTTTACTATCAGAAACAAAATCTATAGCAGGGTTTGAAAGCAAAGTAAACTTGAAGTAAAGCACATATTTTTAAGGTTTTTGGGCGATGACTGTGAAAGCTGTTTGTTCCAAATTGCTGCGAATGCTGTTGCTTTCAGGAGTATACTGGTCCGGCTGCAAATGCTTCGGCTTTAAAATACTTCGCTATGAAAAGCTTTCTCTTTGCTTACAGTTTTTCAAAGCTTTCCTCTCCAAAGCCTGTGAAGTGAAATACTTTGCTTCCATAAGCTTTTTTTTTCATGGTCCAACTTTATATAGTAAAATGCTACTTTTGTTTAGAAGGGTGGAAACTTTTTTTGTATGTGTATGTGAAGCGTTCGCAGCCAGAACAGCAAGCTCCAGCATTTGTAAGCAGCGACATACGCAGCAATATGAAACAAAAAAGCTTTCACAGCCTGCAGCAAAATGATTGAAAATATGACTGCTATAAAGCAAAGCAAAGTAAATTTCTGTGGTCTTCTTGGCAGCAAAGCAAAGTCAACAGCAAAATTTAAACCCTGATCTATAGGTTTAAAACTCGGAACTTTTTGAAAATTCCAAAATTACATTTCATCTCTAAAAGTTGCATTTTAAATTATTATAAAACAAACAGCACGAACTTATTAGCCAATCTAAAATATTTTTAGTTCAGTTTATTTTTTGTTCTAAAATATGAATAGTTTTTAATTAAAACAAATTTAAACAATAGTGATAAACTAATATTGTGTTCTATGCAGAAGGATATTGGACCAGAAGAGACCTTAACCAGCACAGAGTTTGATAAATTCCTAGCAGAGCGTGCTGCAGCTGCAGAAAGTTTACCAACAGTAACAACAATAAATCAAGGTGGCGGCGGTGACTCTGTTAACCGCCAAAAAAAGGGCCATGGAAAGAAAGATGAAGAAAATCTCCTTCTTTGAGTTTATATTATAATAAATATTTACCAAATTTATGTAATTATGTATAAGCCGAAAATGTTTTACCATTTTAAAAGCCATAAATGGACCTCTATTTATTTTATTCTTTTTTATAGTGCCGCGTTTTTTGTTATATTATTTTTGTTTTGCATTGTTTGAAAGTGATAAAAAGTGATAAAGGATCAGATGCAATTTATTTGCATGTACTCGTATTATTTAAAAATCTTAACTTAATTACAAAAAAGATAGCATCACAAAATTATGAAATATATTTTTCAGTAAAAAAATAAAACTATAAATTTGAGGAGAAGAATAAAAGGAAAATACTTAAGCTGCATGCCAACGAAAGGAAATTTAGTTGATCGAGAGGAAGCTGGGAAAGAAAAATTATTGCGTTATACAATTTACCAATTACTTTAAAAGATACTCTAAAATATTGTTAAAATTCTATATTGTCATATTTTATCGCTGTCTCTTAACAACTGAGGTGGTATTCTCGTTGGCGAGTGACATGACTACGAGAGAAGCGGTGGAATAGCTGCCGATGCCTTCACTCGTATCGAAGAAAATGTCACTTCGCACGCCACCTTGCGACAATTAAATACCAATTTAGTCGATTTTCTTACTAGAAATTTTTTAGTTTGACCATGGGAATACCAATTTAAGGTCGAAGTGACATATCTGTCACGTCACTCGACAATGGGAATAAGGCTACTGTTATTTTTCAAAGGGTCGTCTATAAATTACATGAGGCGATTTTTGCGATTCGGCGAGGGCTCTTTCTGTAATTCTATATTCTAATGGCCTTTTCCGGGTCAGTGTTACTTGGTTCGTACGCCACAGCATTAATCGAGTCGAACGTTTGGCTGACTGATAGCGCCTAAACAATCGAGTAGCTACTATGCTACTTTCGCGATAGCATAAAAATTAGGATTTAGCCATATCTCAGGGCCCCCTTTCACACACAGCTCGACCTGAAAGTTTACGCCTTGAAGCCAAATATCACTACACACTTTCCCGGTCGCCAACTGGATGGGGCCTGCAGTCCAAGAAAACTGATAAAAATCTATATATGTGTGGGCATTTGTCGTCAGTTTGTGCCTGAAGATCTGGGTGGTTTCAATCGACCTTTTTATATACAAAATTTTTTGTAACACTTGAATTTTTGTATGAAGAAGTCGACTGAGACAACTTAAGTTTTCGTTGAGGCCATGAACATTTTTGCACTTGAATTAACAACCTGCGATGCTAAACTGTCGCCTTCGCCGGTGTGTCTTTAGGAAATCATAAGGCGGCTATCCCCCCCTCCTATACGCTTCACGTAATTAATGGATGACCGCTAATGGAAACTAAACCAAGTGTCCGCAGAAAAAATGATGAGTTGGTACATCGCGTACATATGACTTAAAAAAACGATAATCTTCTATTTATAAATAATTTCAAATTGTTTATTAATATTAATATCACCGATGAAATGTAGATATTTAAAATTTATCATTGTTATAAATGTATTTAAGGCGTCATAAATGTAACAATTGAATATTGAAAATGCGAGAAACGGAGATGTAAAAAGACATTTTTACAATTATTTTTGTTGTCTTATTTAAAATCACAATTTTTAAAGAATTCCAGATTAGCTTTTTTGCAAAAAATCAATTGATATTTGAGATATTTTTTTGCTCTTTATTTTCTAGATTATAACCAAATGCCTTTTTATAATATTTTGTATCAAAACAGATATAAGAGAAAGTTTTTGAAATTAAACTAGCGTACTAGTTGTAAATAGTTCAAATGTGTTAAAATATTTATAAATTGTGCATATATACTTGAATTGAATGTAATTTCCATTATGAAAACAATATCTGAACAAACTCCCCGCATTTAACTCTTTGCACTCGAAGCTTTTTTTTAATAATACATATATATATATATTACCAGCAAATCGAAGCAATTTAAATAGAAAAGTCATATTCCTATATTTTAATAGTTTTTTAGCAGTTACATAAACACGACTTTCATGAACAGTTTCAATATGTAATTTATAAATAGAATAAATAAAACCATTAAGATTTGTTTGTATCCTTATGTTATGAACTGAAATGTTCTTCAATTGTCTCTGCAGATTGCGATGAGATTTGGAAGATAAATGGCCCCCGAGTGCAAGGGTTAAATAAATAAAATAACTTTTAAAATTAAAAATCCTTTAAGGCAGCTAGATTCTCACGAGTATCTGCGATAACAAAAAAAGGTTCAGAGGACTTAATGTACAGACAAATCATCTTGTCCTCTATTATTGGTGTGCGTGTCCATGTTTCACTCCTGTACCATAAATAAAAGGGCGAATTAATTAATGTTTATATAGCGTAAACTTCGTCTTTTGTGTATTGTTCGACATTTCAGCAATTTACGAAGTGCGAAAAAAGTTTTGTTTCTCCGGGCAGTATTCTTCTACTGATTTCTGCTACCTCTTCGTGCTTTATACGTCATGGTTGAGCCTACGTATGGTCAACTACTTCTAACTTTTGTTCATCTATCGTCAAGTTGCTACCTACCGTTTATCTATTTACTCGCTTCTGCAACATCACCTTAGTGTTCTCCTCCAAGCCTACTGCGCTGGCTGTTACTTTAATTTCTAAGAAGTATTTCTTGACCTGCCTACCATATTTATGTCATTGGCATATCCGATCACCTGACCGGATTTGTTTTCCAGCGTGTAGTTTCGTTGAATTGACGCCTTTCTAAGGACTTCTTCCAAGGCTAGGTTGAATAGGATAGATGCAACCCATAAGCCCTTGATTAACTTGGAAAGCATTTGTAAGTGTTCTGAATTAAACCCTTCATATGCAGCTTCTCATCAGTATTGCAAAGCGGCATATGACAATTTGTTCGATATAAAAAAAGTGCAAAATGAAGCTTTGGTATAGCCAGGCTTAGCCAAGTCGTATATCAAACCTGCATATGCAGCTTTTCGTCACTTTTGTATGAAGAAAAATTTAGCAAAGCCGCAGCCCATATAAAAAAAGTGCGAAATGTCGCTAATAAGCATCGGCAGCTTTGGTATGCGGCCCCGGCTTATTCGGGTTAATTGTTTCAGAGGATCTAGTTTAGCTGGCACACCTAGTTCGAGTAAGGTCTGAAGTATTTTTTTTGGATAAAATCGTATGCCTGCTTGAAGTCGATGAAGATCTGGGGCTGGTTCGTGTAAGGCGAACGACGAAAATCTTACGAAAAAAAATTGAAGTCGAAAAATTTTGTCGACAAAAATTTTGGCGTTCGCATAGGTCGAAAGAAAATGTTTCGTGTCCAACTGCTGTAAAAATGTGCAACAATTTAATATTTGAAAATTATTAATCATAATAATGCAAAAACTCGATAAACCAAGACCTTTCGAGTGTCTTTCGTCGGCCTCAGACAAAAATTTTTAAATTTTCGACCTACGCGAACCCGAGACGAAAAAAAATTCGTTTTCGACATACACAAACCGGCCCCTGGTATACTTGAACATTCCTCTCCCATAATTTTTCTAGAAGTTGTTTTAGTATGAAGAGTTGGTCTATTCTTGGGCTTCCTCTCCGCAAGCCCGCTTAGTATTCGCCGTAACCTTTCTGTGATAAGATTCGGCTTACTTTTTATGGAGGTTGTGAATATTTTACATCACATAGAAAGTAATAAAATTCCCGTACAGGTCTCACAGCGTAGTTTATCCCCTTTTTTATGAATGGGGCAAATTATAGTATGGCAGGCATTCAACCATCCAAATTTTGGTGATCAATTCATGCAATTTTTCGACTACCATTTTGCTTCCCTCTTTAACGAATCCAGCAGTTATTCCATCGATTCCCGGACTTTGTTATTGTTTAAGCTTTTTGTTATGCCTTTTATTTCTTCTAGGGAGACGGAATCAGTGGAAAGTACTCGAGTAAATACTCATGAGTAGAATCGAAAGAAAATTACTTAATGATTACTTTTTACTCGTTCAAAAGTACTCGATCCCTGAAGAGTCTATGAGTACTCTTTTGACATATACTTATGCTCTCACGAGAAGGGGCAAATTTGCACTTCCTTGCTTTTGACATTGCTGATAGCTTTCAACGAAGGGTTGTTTCATACCTGCTATTTACCTTAGCGTATGCATAACTCGATTTTCGGCTGGAACAGATTACAAATACTTATGTAGCTTGCATGGGATATAAATTCAAGCCTATTAAGGCCCTTTTACATCTCAAACGCAAATTTGAAGCTCTCTTATCGCATCGAAATTTGAATGATTTTCTCTCAAGGATTCCACGTTGGTGAATAGAAGCAAATAAATTTCTAAGCGATGAAAGAGCTCCACTTGGACTTTGAGGCGTAAACTAACTAAACTATCATTAATTGAGGCAGACAAATAAATATTTGAGTAAACCGTTTATATGGAAAATAATCATGACTGCTTGCAGTTAGCTTGAATTCTGACTTGAATGTAAATTGTACTTGGGTTTAGATTCTACCTCTTAAGTAATGATATGAGTAAAATGAGTATCGTAAGTAAAATACTCATATAAATAAAGAATCTAGTACCGATCCCATATCCATAGGTGTCAGTATTAATCATTGAGGAACCTTTTGAATATGAGTTCTCACAGTTCTCACTTCTGATACGAGGCTTTGTAGGCTTATAGGCCCATAGGTTAATAAAATACAAAATGCAGCTATTAAAATTCTCTAGCTCAATAATAATCCAGACATTAAGCCATTTAGAACGTGGAAAGTTTGAAAATACGTAATTATTATATTCGTAATAATCTATAATAACATCATTATGATTTTTGAATTAATACCTGTGACACATATACCATCATAATGAAAGTAACCTTCATTATCGCGGCAAAAAACCATCATAATGAAAGTTCAAAATGAAAGTATTTTACCTTCATTTGGACTGTAATTTCGGATAAGTGACATCTGTTGCAAAACTGGAAACTAATTTTTATAATAAGTTTCCCCTCCTTTCTCCTTAAAACTGACAATTTAACAGTCAATTCAAAACAAACAAACAAATCTGAGCCCAAGTAGTTCAAAAATAACGATGTCTCAGGAAAACTCGAGGAAAAAAAAGCAATAGTGGCCAAAAGAATCGGTTAGTATCTTATCTTTTGTCACTTGCAAATGACACATGCAAATGAAAGTAAATGTGTCACCCCATCATTTCCTTAACCATCATAATGAAAGTTACCATCATAATGAAAGTATAGTGTGTCACAGGTATAATTCTATTTATAGTTCTATAGAAGTTACCACACATATTTTTCATAATTAAATATTTGAAAATTAATAAATAAATTAAATTCAACCCACACATTAAGCTTACAAAAATAGAATATAAACTGCATCTGATCTTGGTTACTCTATTCCTAACTAATTTAAAAGTACATAGATATTATTGTATTAAAAAAATTCTTTTCATTTGTATATATTTCTATGTTCTTTCATTTCGTATATGATTTTGACGAGTTAAAATATAAAAAAGAATCGGATATTGTTAATAATTATTATTATTAATTTTTGTCCTTAATTGTATTATTTTTCAAAAAAAAAAAAAACAACATTTTGTTCTACGATTTTTTTGTTTGTTTTTTATTTAATTAAGTTGGACCAAATATCATCTATATTTTTATCTCTAAGCATTTAGAAAAAAAAAAAAACATAAAAACTTACACATAACTTTCCTTGTAATGTCTGTTAAATTCTAATTGATATGAAAAAAGAAAAAAAAACACTAAATCAAAGTTTAAGTCATTTTTATGTATATAATGATTTATGTTAATAATTATTAACAATTACAATTAAATAAAATATATGCGCATTTAATTTTTAAAAGTATTAATTATTGTAAAATATACGTGCACTGATTAAAATTTGTTAATAACAAAAGCAAATTATTTAAGATGTATTTTATAGAACAATCAATCTTTAAAGCATTTATTTTTTTAACGCAAATTTTTAAATATCAATTCAATACGACAATGCTAACATGGCGCCATCTATTAGAATGAAAACGAACGGAAAAAGTTTCGAATTTTCTCGAAGTATTTGAAAGAATTTTCTAGAACTTACCAGTATAGCTTGTAAAGATCTGCTGAAACTTGGCTTGGATATATAAAAAGGACTTGCAACGGCGTTCATTTGAGAGTCATTTTGATTGTTTTTTTTATGTGAAAGACATAGAGTCTCAGGAAAGGCCCTATACTGTTGACAATCTATTTTCTTCTTATAGAGTACAATTTCGAACAGCAGCTCTGGTCGGGAAGGAAGGAACTGCCACAATTTTCCCGCGATATTTTTAGTCCACCTACACCCCACAACCATTACTATCACGACTTTGGCATCAGGGCATCGAGAACAACTCGCTGGAGTGTTATGCCTCCTGAAACGAGTTGAATCTCATCAACAACCGATGACATGTGCTTTGGTGAAGCGGGAAAGGGCTAAGGAAGGCAATGACAGAAGGAATCAGGAATGTAAAGAGGGAAGAAGAAAGAAGGAAAGTTACGGAGGAGGGAAAGTGGAAAAGGTGAAGCACGGCTGGCCGGGATTCGAGCCCGGGACCTCTGGGATGCTAGCCAGACGCCTTTCTCCCTAAGCTACCGAGGCCCCAATTTGAAAAGCGATGTGTTAAAGTGACCTAAAGCCAAAAGTGGTGATTGAAAAATGAATTAAAAAGCAATAAACAGAATTTAATAGTGTGAGATATTAATTTGCAAGTGATAATAGTGAACTCTAAAGGCGCAAACACACCAAGGAAACATTGGCCTCGATTCCCAGATCCGGCGGCGCGGAAGTGAGTGCGGATTTGAGACTTTGCGATTCTCAAATCCGCAACCGCGAATCTCTTTTTGACATTTTCCGCGCTTTAAAAGTGTGATCCGCAACAAATTTTCTGCGGATTACCAAATGCGCCTAAGATATTCCGACATCGGGTATTTTATTATCATGTGAGTCTTCACTCCGAATTTTTGATTTAATTGAATCCGCGACTGCGGATTTGAGAATCGCAAAGTGTCAAATCCGCACTCACTTCCACGCCGCCGGATCTGGGAATCGAGGCCATTGTGGAGGAAGCAAATGTAAAGCAGAATTTTTTTTGCAAAATAAATTGAAAAAGAATTGTTTAATAAATGTTTTGAACATGTTTGAAAAACGTTTTTGAAACATTTGAAGAACTATTGTACAAGAAATGAGCAAACGATTTTTGTGGAAAGTGGAAAAAATCAACGTCCACAAAAAAAAACAATAACCAAAAAAGTGAAAAAAAAAAATATATAAGCGCCGCAGTGTAAAGCGGAGCCCTCATTAGCCTTCAACACACAAGCGACCGACGAACAGCACAAAGTAAGTTCCTTTTACTCCCTACCCTCACTCGATTCTCGGACCTGAGGCCGTATCTGGTTTCTCGAGTCGATGGATCGACTCGACAAAAAAGCTTCTCTTTTGTCCTCTTTTGTTGAGTGCCACTTAGTGAAACCCAAATATAACCCGATAATAACTTAAGTCATTACCAGATATCGGGGTACACGTTAGTGCATAATCTTTCTCCCCATAGGGGCATTGCCATCTATGTTAGAGATGACGCGGCTCATTATAAAATATGTAAATGCACTTCTTCAGATTTTATCGCTTTGGATTAAAATTATCATCCGAAGCCACGTCATATTCTTTTGCTTCCTATACAGACGCCCTAACATAAGTAACGAAGCCTCCACTTCATTATTTGATACTATTTCCGAACAAATCTCGGGATTTTTATCGTCCAATCCTGAGTGTGAAATCATCTTTGCGGGTGATTTCAATGTTCACAACGTAAAATGGTCGACTTACTCAAATGGCACCAGTGTTTCTGGCAAGGACGTCGAGCTTTTTGCAGGCACCAATAATTTGCATCGAATTGTAGATCAATCCACAAGAGTCCCTGATGTTGCTGATCAAGGAAGCTATCTCCTTGATCTTTTTCTAACTTCTCATCCAGCGCGGTATTCCGTCACGGTTGATTCACCTCTCGGCAATTCGGACCACTGCTTAGTTAGCGCTAGCTTCCCATTCAAATTTCCCACCCCTCCATAACCACTTAGAAGAACTGTATGGCACTATGGGAGGGCCAATTGGCTGGGGCTTATTCATTTTTTCCAATCTACTGACTGGAACCTGTTTTTTCGAAACAAAAACGTCAACTCTGCCGCTACCGTATCACTAGAATCATACAGACAGGAATGCATTTGTTCATTCTTTATTCTACTAAATCTGTGAAGGCAAGGCCCAACAGATTTTTTATTCGGGAGTGTATGAATTTTTTAATCGGGAGTGTATGAATCAGAAATAAAGAAGCCGCCTTTCGAACTTACAAGAACTTCCAGAGTGAATCGCTCCGTGTAGAGTATATAAAACTAAGAAATTCCTGTAAAGTCACCATCAGGAATGTCAAAAATTCATTTGACATCAAGTTGAGAAGTAAACTCCTTAATGCAACCTTTGGTAGCAAAAAAGTCTGGTCTTTGGTAAACTCCATTAAGAAGAATTTCACTACATCCACAACTCCTTCATTCATCCACGATGAAAAGGTGATAACAGACAGCAAATCCAAGGCCGATTTATTTGCATCTCTGTTTGCATCAAATTCTTTACCCGAAACTGATACGGTACCCCCGGTTCTTGAGCACAATGCTCATTTAATGGACAGGGTTTTCTTCAGGACTCGCGAGGTATACAGGTGCCTCAAGGAGCTCGATGTCAACAAATCCACTGGGCCCGATAATATACCCCGTATCGTCTTGAAGCAATGCGCCTCACCTTTGGCTAAACCTCTGCGTAATTTTTTGCCCTATCATACTCTTCCGGAGTTGACCCAGACTCTTGGAAACTTGCTCATGTTCAGCCAATGCCGAAAAAAGGTGACTCCAGCCTTCCCTCTAACTACCGCCCAAAAGCAATTACTTCTATTCTTTCAAATGCTTATGGGATATCTAGAACCCAACCAACTTATCAACGACAAACAATACGGCTTCCGACAAAAAACATCCACTGGTGATCTTTTAGTTTGCCTAACAGAACACCTCAATCGAATTTTGAGTGGATCTGGCGAATCTACTTTGGTTGTTTTGGATATCTTCAAGGCTTTTGATAGAGTATGGCACTCAGCTTTGTTAGCTAAACTCAAAGCTAATGAAATTGACTCGCTTCTGTATAAGTGGGTTGAGAGTTTCCATTCCGGCCGTTTAATTAAGGTAGTATTGGATGGCGTCAAATCTGAATCTCCCCCCATCTCTGCAAGGGTCCCCCGGAGATCAATTTTATCACCGGCCCTATTTCTTATCTTTATAAATGACCTAATTTCAATCCCCTCCAACCAACCTCTACGCTTCGTCGACGACGTTACTCTTACAGGTTCGATACAAGACAGACTCATGTTTGACCTTGTCTTGTTGATCGTGAACTATTGTCCAACTCTATAAATAGGGACATTGAACTCATTCTAGAGTGGGAAGCAAGAATCGTGTCGAATTCAACCCCATCAAAACCAAGTACTGTCTTATTTCAAAAAACAAGATCAACACCTCTCCATCCTTGAGAGTGGGTAAAGTTGAACTAGCGACCGATCCCTCCCTACACACTTAGGCGTGGCATTACCCAAAGACTTGCGATGGAATGACCATATATTTAAATTCGCCAAACTTATCTCCAGATTCAATTCAGTCCTTATGTTCTTCGAAGATTTGAATGGACCCACTGAGAAAGATCGAGAAACAACTCGCTGGAATGCTATGCCTTTTTAAACAAATTGAATTTCATTTACCAACCCAACCGATGACATCCGCTTTGGTGCAGCGGGGGAGGGCCAAGGAAGGCTATGACAGGAGGAATCAGGAATGTAGAGAGGGAAGAAGAAAAAAGGCAAGTTGTATTGGTGGGAAAGTGGAAAAGGCGAAGGACCGAGGGGTTACCGGGATTCGAAGCCAGTAACTAGACAGCTTATTCCCAAGGGAGGCTATCGAGGCCCCGCGATTCTCTTGTTTCAGGAGACATACCACAACGACGAGGTTGTCACCGGCTACCCCGACTGTTGTAAAATGTTTTTAATAATTCTAAAAACAGCATATAATAATGAAAACAATATATTTAAAAATATATTAAGTAAAAACCAACACAAAAATATTATTTTTAACTTACAAAGAAATTAGTAACAAAGTAAATGCATTTTTATCACTTTTCGTTCAATATCCATTTAACTTTTGCCTTAAATATCGATCTGCGCCATTGCCTTAAGATCTGCAGCAATTTCGAATTTGCATCCTGTCGATGCAAGAATGTCATCTACTGTAAAAGTATCCGCGATCTCAACTAACGTCAGTCCTTTTTCTTTGTCCACATTGAATACACATTTTTCAGTAATAATCATATCAATACAGTTTCTACCAGTCAGCGGCAGAGTGCAACTTTCGAGAATTTTTGGGGAATTATCCTTGGCATTATGTTCCATTGTGACTATGACTTTGGTGCCTGGGGCTGCTACAAGATCCATGGCTCCACCCATGCCCTTTACCATTTTCCCCTAAATTATGAAGTCGTTTAATATTATTAAAAGGATTAAATATATTTGGTGTGTTAGTTACAGGTATCATCCAGTTAGCTAAGTCTCCGGTTCCGGATACTTCCATTGCTCCTAATATTGTAAGGTTGACATGTCCGCCTCGAATCATTGAAAAACTATCATCTGAACCGAAAAATGATGCTCCTGGAACTATTGTGACAGTTTCCTTGCCTGCATTTATTAAATCTGGATCGACCTATAAAAAATAAAATAAAAATACACCTCATTTATTATTTTCTAATTTATTCACTTCATCCTCTCTGGGGAATGGTCCAAGTCCAAGGATACCATTTTCAGATTGTAAGAGAACATTGATTCCTTTTGGAATATAATTTGAAGACAAGACTGGAATGCCTGAAATAAAAATAAAAGTAGCAAGATATTGCAGCTAAATATACATATGTTCGTCGTCTCACCTATTCCCAAATTGACATACATTCCATCTTTAAATTCTAATGCGACCCTTTTGGCTATCCTTTCTCTCAAAACAGCGCTTGGACTCTTTGCTTTCAGATTTTCCTTGTCACCCTTGCTCGATCTAACTTTCAGCTTTTCTATTCTCTTTTTGTAGCTATCACCTTTAATCACTCGGTGTACATAGATTCCTGGAATGTGGATTTCGTCTGGCTTCAGTGATCCTACAGGGACGATTTCCTCTACTTCGGCTATTGTTATTTTCGCGGCTCTACACATCGGAGCGTTGAAATTTCTGGCAGATTTGTTAAATACTGGAAAAAATCAAATTAGTGGAATAATATACGCTACAGGATTTCGATATTTCTTACCTAAGTTTCCACATGGGTCTGCTTTAAATGCTTTTATGATAGCAAAATCTCCTGTTATAGCTTCTTCCATGACGTATGATCTACCATTGAAATCGTGTGATTTCCGTGGGGCACTTGCTATTTGGATTTTTCCATCTTTTGAGTATTTGATTGGAGCCCCTCCTTCTTGGATTAATGTGCCAAATCCTGTTGGAGTGAAAAATGCGGGAATTCCTGCGAATAATAATTTAATTATTTTTTAATACGGGGGGAATCCGAAGGGTAAGACAACGAAATTTTTGAAATAGCTTCTACTTTTGAAAATTCAGCCTAAATTGAAATTCTTGATGGACAGATACCATTTGTACCACCTCCAAACTGAAGGAATGCTAAGAGAATATAATGTACGCTGTGTAAGGTTGGAATTCAGATTAATGAATACTATAGATGAAGTGTAAAGTGCGATCTAAGACATCAAGCGTGAAGCCATGAGACGGAAGGGCCAAGGCGGTCATTTTGGTAGGGTCCAAATGTCAAATAATCTAGTCAGTTAAAATAATCTATTCAGTTAATATGCGTGCCCGATCTGGTGTCTTATATTTCAAGTAAATAACGGTAGGTTGAATCAGCACCTATAGAAAAAATTTCTCCTCTTCGATCTGAGAAACCTACACGACCCGCGCGATTTTTGTAGCTTACCCCCTTCCACGGACAGACTAAAGAAGCTGGAAACCAAGCCGCCGTCACATAGGAGGCAAGTTCTTATCTCTTGCTCTAGTTTGGACGTTCTCTTGTCCCATAGAATCAAGTTCAATGCCGAAGTTCGACACAATAGGCATTCATAAATGCCGATTGCCTATAACTGGCGAACTCCGATCCTGATTGAAACTTAGTCCTCGAACATGTGCCGGGTATCAGAAGGTTATATGCCGGGTTGTAAGGCCGTACACCGCACACACACCGAGGGGCATACACTTTTTATAAAAAAAATGTTTTCTTATTTACTACCGACACCCGGTAAAACTGTACGCACTACGTAACTATATACATATTGGCTTAACTGCTCAAAAAAATCATTTTTGCGGAAGTTTCCTCCCCAACAAAACTTACCGCGAAAACATCATGAAATAGTGTGCTTATATCTTCGAATTTGAACATTTAAAATTTTCATCAACTCCCTGCAATTAAATGTTTTGTTTTGTTTTTTCAATTGTTTTTTTTTTCTTCTTTCTAGCGGTTGAATAACAAAATATCCCACTTAAAAAGAAATCACAGACCAACACGCACCACACACTTCCTGAAAAACAACCCAACGACTGGCGACATTGTTTCTCTTGTGCATTGATATTCTTTAAGTATAATACTCCAAAGGAAGATTGTATATAACGAAAAGGATCAAGTTCCCATAAAGCGCATTTAACAATGTAAAATTCTGATCGACGCAAAAAGACGTACGTGCACTGCGTGAGCCTGATCCGATCGGACCATTATCTTGTTCGAGCGAAATAACAGATACGATTACAAAGGGTGAAGAAAACGGCGCCACCACCAGCCAGGAAGAATTGGGCGTGCCTGCGGGACCCGGCCATCAGGCGAGAGTTCCAAATGGCACTATCCAACGAATTCGTGGCGCTTGCAATACCGGACGATATCGATGTAGAAGAAAGGCAATTGGCGGAGTCTATTGTGAAGTTTGCAATGGAGTTGTGTCCACCTATCCGAGAACGGACGCAGCTATGGATCTCGGACAGCTTTTTGGACCTCGTCGATCAGCGAAAGCGAATGAAACACGTCGACTGTGAGCAATACGGACGATTGAACAAAGAAGCTCGGAAAATGAAATCGGAACGAGAAGCGTACTGGAATACCGTTGCGGCCGACATGGAAGAAGCGGCGTCGAGGCACAAGTACCGGACGCTGTACCAGACAATCCTGCGGTTAGGCGGGCAAGACAACATCAATAAAAGAACAACTAGCCGGAGGTGATGTCTTATCATAACGACTTCATGTTCTCATAACACACGTATGGTATAAAGAATTCGTTGACGCAAACGAACTGTCGTCGTTTTCATAGATTTCAAAACCACCTTAGAATTCGTCGATTGGAACAGCTTTTGGAAACCGAACACATGCCATTGAAAATCATCCAACTTCTCCAAGCGTCGTGCGATGGTTCAACCAGCAGCGTTCGTATTCGAAACGACGTATCCGAGGAGTTTCCGATTCAAACGAGTGTCCAACAGGGAGACGTCGCTTCGTCACTTCTCTTCAACGGTGTGATCGACGCGATTTTGCGTGAAGTATTCGATTCGACGACTCGGAGTTCTATAAGACGACAACAACTTCGTAACTGACTTAATGTTCGCCGACGATATCGCCGACACAGATGCTGAAGGAACGGATATTTTATACGACATTTCCCACATCACCCAGTCATACGGGTTAAAAATAAATGCGGAAAAGACCAAAGTGCTCACAACGGATATATCGAGGGCCAGTGTTCACCCCGATGAAACCCAAATCGAACAGATTCCGATGTTCAAATATTTGGGATCATTGGTTGAGGAAACAAAGGAGCCATCGACGTCCGACGTTCACAGCCGCATCGGCCAGGCAACAGTAGCATTTGCCTCGCTCAAGTGGTCCATATCAAAACGAACAAATTTTTCCATCAAAACAAAAGTACGCCTTTACCAAACGCTGATCCTTCCGATTCTTCTTTATGGATCTGAAACGTGGACACTGCTCAAACCGGACGTTAAGAAGTTCGAGGTCTTCCAAATGCGATGCTTGAGGCTGATCCTCGGTGTCTCACTCCGCGATCGCCTTCGAAACGATACAGTTCGACGAAGATGCGACCAACAGACACTGATCGAAGGAGTAATGTAAAAGCGTCGACTACGGTGGTTTGGCCATGTTTGCCGAATGGATGATAACAGCTTGTCACGTAAACTTCCCTGGCGAGACCGTCCCGCAGGCTGGAGAGTCCAGCGATCGGCACCGACGAAAACCTGGCTAAAGAATATCAATGGTGACCTAAAGAATCAACGATTATCATTTACCGAGGCTAGAGACGTGTCGCAAGAATGAAAACGAACCGTGAATAAAGCTCGAGATCCAGCGGCACCGACAGCACCTTATCCATTGCGGGGACGTTCCACTTGGACCGCCAGCTACCGGATCAAAGAAGAAGAAAAATACAGATGTTTTTGTTTAAATTTGCCGTCGTAGGACCATCTTTTGGTCAAGTTTAGCCGTCGGGAGCCCGTAGGTGCTCCCCAGCGGCAAGTGTTAGCTTGGTGTAAGACCATCTTTTATTTTTACTCGGCTTATTGTATAATTTGTACATAATAACATATGCAATCTACATGGTCAGTCATCAGCGGAATAGGGGGAATAAATTTAGCATAACATGCACGTGCTGCAACTATTTCGGATTGATGGAAGTGCGATCATAACCTCCTAGCGGTGGCCACAGGTAACTATCTTTTGACAGAGGATATGCTAATATGATCGGGCTAGTCCCTTCCAAGTAAAGTTGGCGTGAGGCTTATAACCTCACCCGGAAAAAAGAATTACTACGGAACGAGCAACATTTGTGTCGTTCAATGTAGGAGTGAGTAGCTTCGTATTTTTGGCTATTGGAGGTTGATTTGCTTTGGAGTCGCATCTTGTCATATTTTTCTCTGTGAGGGTAGAGCAGTTCCAGAAGTTCAATATCAGGTTTCGTAGCGGGGAATGTGACGGAATGTGACTCCAAGGCGGGTCAACCGCTTTTGCAGTGAGCGACACATTTGTTGCGAGAGGTCAGGCCGGATCCCGGTTGTAGAGCCCTTTAATAATAATAATAATCTACATAAAAGAAATGTCTAAAGAGTTAAGGGCACGGGGCGGCGCACAGTGGCGATATTTTTGATATTTCACCCAAATTACTCTAGAGGTCGTAATTTTTAAGTTATTGACAAATTTTTTTTTTTAAATGTTCATCTTGAATTTACCTATCGATCCCTCTAGCCGGATTTTGAAATTTCATTTTCGTTTTTTTTAAATTTTTAACAAAAAGTCTCATTTTTTCAAAAAAATACAATTTTTTCTATTCAATTTACTCTAACGGGCCGAAAATTTGAGTTTCCGTACTCATGTTTTTTTAAAATGTTCGTCTTTTAGTTAGCTATTAATCTGTCTAGATGAATTTTTGATATATGTAGTTTTAGAAAACCGTTAAAATTACTGTCAAATATCAAATCAATCAGTTCGAAATTTTTTGGTAGAGGTTTACATATCACCCTGTATTTTTGTAACCCTATGAGAGATTTTCTTGAATAAGGCCCCAATCTACGCAGAATACCCCCGCCTTTGTGAAACGGTAAAAGTTAAGGCTTCAACCCACCAACTTCCAGAGTTATGTGTCGTCAAAGTTAAAATTTTGTTTTTTTCTTCACTAAAATTTCAACTTCAACCACCTTTTTCTCCAAAAAAAAAAGTAGCTAATTGATATTTTTTATTACAAAATTGGAAAGCTTGGACAATTTCCTATGAATAATGTTCAACAACTTTTATGCTACGGCCTATAGTTTTGAAGCTATAAGCAATTTTAATGCTAAAAATGGCCTTATTTGGTACTTTTTCAGTTCCCTACAACCTGAGGTTATGTCTAGGTTCGTAGATTGGGGCCTTATTCAAGAAAATCTCTCATAGGGTTACAAAAATACAGGGTGATATGTAAACCTCTACCAAAAAATTTCGAACTGATTGATTTGATATTTGACAGTAATTTTAACGGTTTTCTAAAACTATATCAAAAATTCATCTAGACAGATTAATAGCTAACTAAAAGACGAACATTTAAAAAAAAACATGAGTACGGAAACTCAAATTTTCGGCCCGTTAGAGTAAATTGAATAGAAAAAATTGTATTTTTTTGAAAAAATGAGACTTTTTGTTAAAAATTTAAAAAAAACGAAAATGAAATTTCAAAATCCGGCTAGAGGGATCGATAGGTAAATTCAAGATGAACATTTAAAAAAAAAAATTTGTCAATAACTTAAAAATTACGACCTCTAGAGTAATTTGGGTGAAATATCAAAAATATCGCCACTGTGCGACGGGGCACTACCTATAGCTGGCCCTGCTTGAGGGCAACTGTTTCCGCCATATGTTCCATCAAATATTTACAAAAACATTGAGATAATTTAATTTATTGAGATAATTAACACGACTCTTTTCTGTCGTTAATCCGTGGAAAAATGACCAATGGAGGAGTTATTTTCACCATTGCCAACTTTCCGAGGAGTGCATTGGTTCAAGGAGATAGTCCCGTCCCAGCCCCAATTGATAAATATTAGTTAATATTTAAATGTAACATTAGACGAATAAATAAATAAATAAAATATCGACGAGTTAGACCAGCGAGACACGACTTTGCTTTGTCGTTTTACTTTTCTTAAGCAATCCACCTACCAGTAACTAGTTTCTCTTAGTCCTTAGTCCTAACAGATGGTTCAGTTTTATTGACTTTTTTAACAATTCTTTTAAAACTTTATAAGAATTATTTAATGTTGTTAACTACATATTTCCATAGAATATCAATTTAGACCTTCTATATTTCCATAAGCACTTCTAAGTAATTAATAAAGCCATTTTTGCAATAGACGATAAATATAAACAAAAAGTAAAAACCACTCACCAGCACCTCCAGCACGAATTCTTTCAGCCAATGTTCCTTGAGGAGTCAATTCCACTTCAAGTTCACCTGCCAAATATTGTCGTACTAATTCAGAATTTTCGCCTACGTACGACGAGATCATTCGTTTAATGCGATTCTCTTTAATAAGCAATCCAAGTCCAAAGTTGTCAACACCTGAAGATTTAAATTAATACAAAATATTGCAATACTTCTTAAATTAAGCAAAAGCAAATGCACCTCCATTATTTGAAACAGCTGTGATATTTTTAATGCCTTTTTTCAGTAGTTCATTAATCAGGTTTTCTGGTATTCCGCATAATCCAAAGCCCCCGAACAGTATTTTGGCACCATCTTGTATATCTTGGACGGTTTCAGATGCATTACTATAAACCTTATTCGATCCCCCTGGAGCTGTTGAAAAACTGCATGCTAATATCTGAAACAATGAAATGGATTAAGTTTGCGGTATCACAACTTAGATTGGAACTAATTAAGGGATTTAGTATTTTACTATCTACATTAGCTAGTGCTTTCGCTGTTGCTACTCAGATTTGTTTACGAGCTCCCTAGTTGGCCTCGGCTTGTTTACCTCACTCCCAACTCGAATAATTTATAAATAAAATGCGCACAAAGTGGATTTAGTTAAATTTATGGAAACTACAGACTTACCCTAAGTTTTGCGTTTGTGCAACAGCGTGAACTTAGAATATTGCGACTTGTTGAAATTAACATTGTTGCTTAGAAGCAGAGATCTTCGTGTTATCACTTGGAAGTCTTGATAGAATCTGACAGAGACTCGTGAATGGCGATAGTCTCCCGAAGACTCATTGTGCTTTCACTTTCTGGTTTTTCTGAGGGGCTCGTGTCCAAAGAATTTTGTTGACAATTTAGCCGGTCGAACACTTGTGCGTAGTCTCGGATCAGCCGAGTCTTGTTGACTTGTACTTCGTCTTAAAGCTTACATTTGGGTGATAAGATGTTTTCCTTTAAGTTATTTTTTTCTTTAAATGAAATTCACGTCATTAAGTGGTTGATATCAACATGTTTTTGGGGCCCAAAGCCATATTAAATGTATACATTGAGCAGGTTTCTGTGCTTGTCCACTGTATATTTAGTAAAGTTTCAATTGTGGTGCTTGTGCTACACACCAGGGGTGAAAAACCTTTTGAAACCATAGAATATTTATAGAAATTTTTTAAAGAAATGCATTATGATTTTTAAAAATAGCAATAGTGTTGTTCAGGCTGATTCAAAAGTTTTATTGAAAGAAAAAAATAATACCACAGAATTTGTTCGCCAAAGGAATTGAATTATATTTTAATTAGAGCGTTTAAAAAGCGGCAGATACTATATAAGAAAATTTAACAATTTATATTCTTTGGTAATATTCTCTATTTGGTACTTATACCTTTTATTTCTGGCGAATATCTGGGGTTATTGGACCACTGATATAAGTAGTCATCTGGTAAGGGGTACCCATATTTTCTTTGATGTTACATGAGCCCTTATATAACCCATTACAAGAGAAGTCAGATGGTAAGGTGTAATCCAGAATTAGACTCAAACAAGTGAGAATTTGCCCGATGACTCATTTGTTTTCATATTTTTGTATACGTAATTCGGACAATTCCGGAATGAATGACGAATGACGAAATTCTTGGACGAAATCTACGAGTGAAAAAAATAAATCTCGGTAGGCTCCGGTGGGCAGAAAATCTAGTTCGTATGAGTGAAGATGAGCCTGTTCGGAGTTCTCTGCAGTAAGACTTATGGGGAGCGACAGCGAGGGAGACGCTGGAAGGATGGTGAAGACCAAGGCGCTCAGAGCTTAGGGATGCCAAACTAGATGACATCGGCTCAGAATCGGGACCGATGGAGAGAAAAGTTACGAGAGGCCAGGACCGGATCCCGCTTGTAGAGCCGTCAAAGAAGAAGAAGAATTAGTAAATGGTCTAATATGAGCAATTCCGTAAGTACTCAAAGGTAAGTACTTATGTAACTACTCTAAGAAAATAAAAAAAGTATGGCCTTACTTCGTATGGCATCGTGTGTAAATATAAGGGGTATGGAAAGGCCTACCCATTACTAGTAAGTGCTCTTTTCAGTACTTCTGTAAGCTTACAAGCCCTACTGCAGGGATGGGCAAATACTTTTAAGCGCGGGCCAAAATGAAATTTTCAAAATGTATCCCGGGCCGGAGAACTATACAGCGTGCGCTGTGCACACGCGAATGTTTTGGTGGAGTTTCCCTGTCCAAGAAATACTATAAGTATCATTTTAAAGCATTTGGACAGAACAATGGTGCCATTCAGCATTGTCAATCAGCAGTCCATCCCTATATGTCAGTGGTTACAGCTGTTCAAATTATTATACTCTATTATTTATATATTTCATTACTGTTGATTTCAACAAAATCGCATGCAGGATTTTTCAACGGATCGTAATAATGATCTGTTTAAATCCTCTCCTTCGTCCCTCTATACTTTTTTTATACATAGTGCTACTGCGCATGGAAAATCGACTTTTGAGAAACCTCATCTTCTTTGGTTCAGACTATACATCGCTGCCGCCAAACGTATTTCTGAGAAAAAAAATGCGGTTTGAATTGTGCTCTGCCTATCTCAAATTTAGTATAAAATTTAAGAAAAATTATTTATTATATGTAGGTATATTTATTATATGCATAAAATATGTTATAATTTGATTTTTCATGTTATCTACAATGTCATTCGGGGGATGGTGGTTTGAACCCTCAATAAATATCCTCGAATTAAAATAAAACTTCATCGTGTCTTAAAATTTTGTTCTTAAAAAAAATATTTAGTTTCTTGAGTAAAAAATTGGCCTCGATTCCCAGATCCGACGGGAGGGAAGTGAGTGAGGATTTGACACTTTGCGATTCTCAAATCCGCAGTCCCGGATTGGTTTAAATCGAAAATTCGGAGTAAAGACTCACGCGATAATGAAATATATGATGTCGGATTATCTCAGGCGCATTTGTCGTTCAAATCCGCAGAAAATTTTGTTGAAAAAATGCAGTCGTAACGAACTAACCCATAAGATTCAGGAGTGTAAGCAGCGCGGGGATAAAAAGGCGGCAGGGAGTCAGCCATGAAAGTTCGTGAAGTGAAGAAATAAAGACGTCAGAAATAAATAACACGTCAGTAAAAATAAAATGTTTTTTATTTAAAATATAAAAGTGGTGTACTCATTTTTTTATCAAATTGGAACATCATTATCAACATGGTAGCAGAGGTCCGTAGTTCCTGATAACATATAAAAAGCAGTTCCTGAAAACAAACAAAAAAAAACACATAAAAATGGATCCTAAATTTTGCTGAAAATAAGAGGACAGATGGAAGAAATTGGCTGACTCAGAAAAGTAAGATGGGCAATAATTCTAAAATATAGAAGTGGTTAGAAACGCATGCTATAATTATAACAAAAATCACATAACCTGTAAATAGGGAAAACTGTATTTTTTTAGGTTAGGTAGAGTAAAAATTAACTACATAAAAAGTATACTGGTAAAAATAAACTGTAAAATTAGATTTTGCAACGTTATTAAAATCAATTAATTAAAAGGCAATATTAGAATGTCAAATATGGAGGAAAGTTGTAAATCGGAGATAATAACTTCCTTTGAGAAATTAAAAAATGCAGAAAACTTTGACACGTGGAAATTTCATCTGACAATAGTTTTGAAATCAGAGCAACTGTATGAAATAGCAAATGGGACAGAGATAATAACTGATAATGCTTCAGCACAAATAAAAAAGGACTGGATGGTCAAAGACGCTAAAGCACAACGATACATTTTAGCAACGTTGGATAAAGAACCGAAATTGCACATCATGTCATGCTCGACGTCCAATCAGATGTTTGAAAAATTAAAAAGTATATACGAAATAAAAGGTAACCAACAAACGTGTAAACTTCTACAAGAATTTTTCTCGCTGAGTTGTGAAAAGTCAGAAACTCTTGAATCCTACATAGGGAGAGTCCAAAACCATGCCTTCAGACTGAAATCGGTAGGAGGTAACGTGGATGATGATCTACTAATGGCAAAAATTTTAAGCAACTTGCCGGAAGAATTCAAATATTTTGTAACTGCGTGGGACTCAGCATCTAAAACAGACAAGACTCTAGCAAATTTGATATCAAGATTGCTAGCGGAAGAAAGAAAAGAAAACGGAAAAGTGTACAGCACGCAAGCAGCATTCAAAGTTGAATTGAAATGTAATAACTGTAAAAAAATCGGGCATATTGCGAAAGAATGTAAAAATATAATCTGCTACAACTGTAATAAAAGAGGTCATAGAAAAAGAAATTGTAGAATCAGAAACTACTGCACTATATGTAAAAAAAATAATCATGAAGAAAAAGATTGTTTCTTCAAAAACAGAAATAAAGACGTTACACAACGTAAACAAAATCAAAGTAAAATGTCGTTTTTCGCGAATTTAGAGAAAACAAAACAAAATGGAGACGAGAAAAATGTAATAAGTTTTGTACTAGACTCCGGGTCTACGTCACATATGGTAAAAACTAGAACATTAATCAGTGAATACAAACAAATAAAAGAGCAAATAACTCTAGCAAGTGAAAGTGCTCAGAAACTCCAAGCAGTAGGAATTGGAAAAATAATACTTAAAAATGTTGAAATAAATAACGTAATTCATGCGCCAGATTTGACAAGAAATCTGTTGTCGATAAAATGCTTAACCGAAAAGGGGTATAAGATAACATTCGAGGATGACAAGGTAAATATAACAAAAAAAACAAATAAAACAATATTACAAGGGAGAAAATTAGAATCAGGGCTATATGAAATTGATTTTGAGATAGAAAACAAATGTTTTTTGTCAGAAAACAACACAAGTTTGTTTGAATGGCACAAAAAACTCGGACATCTCAATTCAAATTACGTTAAAGTTCTAAAAAAAATTGTAAAAGGATTGAAAATAACAAACTACAACGAAAACGAAATAAAAAATTGTGAGACCTGTGCGAAGGCAAAACATTCAAGACAAAAATTTCAAAATGAGCGAACCAAATCGAATAGACCGTTAGAAATAATACATACGGATTTGTGCGGACCCTTCGAACAACCGACATGGGATGGATATAATTATGTAATAACATTTTTAGACGATTATACACATTTCGCAATAGTAAAACTACTAAAATACAAGTCTGAAGCTTACGAGGCAATAAAATCAACATTAAAAGAATGGGAAAATAAATGGAACCTAAAAGTACATAAATTGAGATGCGACAATGGAGGCGAATTTAAGAATTACAAATTAATCAACTGGACTACTAAGAAGGGAATTGTATTGGATACCACAATTCCATACACGCCTCAATTAAATGGAAAGGCAGAAAGACTAAACAGAACCCTAATAGAAAAAGTACGAGCTCTACTTATCGACTCGCAAATGGATAAAGACATGTGGGGAGAAGCAGCATATATGGCAACTTATCTACTAAATAGAAGTCCAACAACGAACTTACCAGTTACTCCAGCAGAATTATGGTTCAACAAACGACCAGATGTCTCAAACATACATGTATTCGGAACGACAGTGTTCGCCAAAAATCTAAAACATGTAAAAAAGTTGGAAAATCGTTCTGAAAAATTAATTTATGTAGGACATGCAGCAAACGGTTATAGATTATGGGATGAAGTTAACAGAAAAATAATATACGCGAGAGATATAGTATTTATGGACCATAAAGAAAACTGTACACAAAGTAAAACTAACGCAAAATTCATTTTAGATAATTCTGACCAACCAACTGAGGAAGACCACGATTGTGATGACAACAATCTATCAACCGAAACAATATACGATGACGCAAATGCGGGAGAGGGAAGTAATCCGGACTATACTATAAGAAACTACTCAAGTGAAGAAGAAAATACTACACAAAACAACCAAAGAGATGAAACAAATACAGTTCAAACCAGTAAATCAGGAAGACACATTAAGAAACCAGAACGCCTTAAAGATTTCGTAATGCTAACATACAAACAAGCAATTAATTCACAAGAAAAACAGGAATGGATAAATGCAATAAAAGACGAAAAACAATCGTTATTAAAGAATAAAACATGGGAAGTGGTACCCCTAAAAGAAGCCAAAGGCGCTAAAATAATGAATAACAAATGGATATTTAAAAAAAAGGAAAACGACCAATATAAAGCGAGACTAGTAGTGTGCGGCAACGAACAACAAGAAGGAATAGATTACGACCAAACATACAGCCCAGTAGTAAATATTTCATGTCTAAGAACAATATTTGCACTAGCAGCAGCTAAAAATTTTCACATGATAGGTTTCGACGTAAAAACTGCGTTTCTCTATGGAGAATTAGACGAAAATTTATTCATGAAAATGCCTCAAGGATTCGATCAACAAGATAAAATTTGTAAACTAAAAAAATCTTTGTATGGACTAAAACAGTCACCACTTAAGTGGAACGAAAAATTTACAAGAAACTTGAAAAGATATGGACTAGAAGAAACAAAAACAGAAAGATGCATCTTTAAAAATAAAAACTCTACTTTATTCCTTGCAATCTATGTAGATGATGGCGTCGTTATCGGAGAAAACTTAACAGAAATAAATAATTTGATAAAACATCTTTCAGAAACATTTGAGATAAAAACATATAAAAACTTAAAATCATTCATAGGTTTTGAAATAGAAAAGCAAGAGGACGGTTTAATAATAAAGCAAGAAGAATACATTAAAAACATGCTACAAAAATACAACCTAGAAAATGTCAAATTTAAAAACACTCCACTTGCGTCCTCGAAAAGACAGGAAGATGAAAACGAGCAAAATGAAGAATCATTTCCGTACAGAGAAGCTGTAGGAAGTCTTCTATATGCTTCGGGTCGAACGAGACCGGATGTATCATACGCAATAAATTACGAGAGCAGATACGTAGATAAACCGGCAAAATCAGATATTAGAAATGTCAAAAGGACAATGAAATATCTTGCAGGAGCACGAAAATCAGGTATAAAATATATGAAAAATTCAGATTGTTCGTCCATCATAGCATATAGCGATTCGGACTACGCTGGAGACGAAGACACAAGACGCAGTACGACAGGTTACATAATAATGTTTTGCGGAGGACCGATAGCCTGGGCCTCACGAAAACAATCAACAGTTGCAACATCAAGCACGGAAGCCGAGTTCATAGCAGCGGCCGAGTGTACAAAGGAAATTCTATATTTAAAAAATCTTATCGAAGAACTAACAGAGAAAGCAGTAAATATAACACTAAACATAGACAATCAAAGTACTATCCAAATCATAAAAAATGGAATATGTAACAAAAGAAGTAGGCACATTGATATACAATATAAATTTGTAATAGAAAAGGTGCAGAACAAAACAATCAATATAAAGTACTGCCCTTCCGAACAACAACTCGCTGACATTCTAACAAAACCATTGAATCAAACTCAATTTGATAAATTAAGAAAGGAAATTTTGCAAAATCTAACAAAATAATAATTAAAACAAGTAGAAATTTAACAACGAAATAATTTGAAAATGTAAAAATCTAACGATTAAATAAAAAAAGGCTCGATATAAATTTAAATGAGTAAAAAAAAAAAACCTTCTTAGAAATGTAATATAAAAAAAATTTGAATACTTGATTTGAAAATGTTAAAAATAAAATATAAAGCGTTTATAAGAAGCTCTTTTGGAATTGTATAAAAATATATGGAGATATAAGATTGTTGAAATGGATAAAAATACAAACTAGATATAAGAAATTGAAAATTAGAAATTGTAATTTGAGACACTTTGAAAATCAAAGAAGCACAAATTAAGGGGAAGTGTTGGAAAAATGTAGTCGTAACGAACTAACCCATAAGATTCAGGAGTGTAAGCAGCGCGGGGATAAAAAGGCGGCAGGGAGTCAGCCATGAAAGTTCGTGAAGTGAAGAAATAAAGACGTCAGAAATAAATAACACGTCAGTAAAAATAAAATGTTTTTTATTTAAAATATAAAAGTGGTGTACTCATTTTTTTATCAAATTGGAACATCATTATCAACAAATTTGTTGCGGATCACACTTTTACAGCGCGGAAAATGTCAAAAAGAAATTCGGGGTTGCGGATCTGAGAATCGCAAAGTGTCAAATCCGCAACTCACTTCCCTCCCGTCGGATCTGGGAATCGAGGCCATTAAAAAATCTTATTTCGAAAAAGACATATGTATGTTGGTCGAAAAGTATAAGTATTGAGCGAAGAAATACAATTGCTTGGCTCAAGAATTTCTAGTGTCTTACTCTGAGACAGCATTCTCAGGTTAAGACTGAAAAATGTTTCTACTCAAGGCAACGAAACGAAGACTATGGAATTGCTGGAATCAAGACAATTTTGCTATCAGTGTAGAGTAAGGCTACCAACCCAGAAATAGAAGCTAATTTCCAGAGAGAGACATTATTTATTTTATTTTAATATTTGTACATTAAAGGTCGATTCGCACTATACGGAACGTCTACGTCACGTCACAGAACGGCAACGGCACATCAATTTTGCTTTCAATTCGCACTTAAACGTCACGTCAACGTAAATTTTGCGTTCAGTCTAAAAAAAATTAGATAGGGTATTGCCTTTTTTCCGTATTGCTGATTTTAAATTATTATTTGGAATGCCAAAGTTTAATAATACCAAGTTAGTAGTGATAGATAATGTCGAAGTAGCAGTTTTATATACTTTTAATAAAAATTGAACATAAAATTTAAAAAAACACATCTTTTCGAGACGCTATTAGTGCTAAGCAAAAATTGATGGTTTGTTTAATACATATAATTAAAACAAGTCAACTTCGTTTAATATAGAACGTAAAAATTAAATTATATTTCATTGGTTAAATGTGTGATGGGATAGCTTTCATAAAATTCTTGTGCTGACGCGGAAGAGTTGAATTTTGAGATGGGGATAGTGTTGGTGTTGCCGTTTGAGCATATATTGAACATTGAACATATTGATTCCTGGGGATTTGAAGTTGATTATGATATGCAGGAAGAACTTGTTTGAATTTACATTGGTTGTGGGCGTTGCATATCATATTGGTAGCTACTTTGCACCTGAGGCGAGCGTATCGGTCTTGTAATGCTGTACGTTAATGGTAATGTAGTATAGGGTATAAATCGTTCTTTTAATTTCTCTTCTTGCAACTTCGTCCATTGTAGTTTAGAAACTATTGCGAAAATTAAAACCTAACACTTACCTGGGGTCTTATTCTCTATTAGAATACTCGAAACTGTTATTCGAAACTAAAATGCTTCCGTATTCCCTATTACAATATTGCTTCCTTTAGTAGGAATGTCCCCGAAAGAAATGAAAATGAGTGCAAGAGGTTTCAATTGTCTCCCCCATACATAAAATGTTATAAATTGCTCGATTATCCTTGAGCTTTCGAGTAAAAATCTAACAATATAGTTACAGTTTCGAGCAGAATTTAATCAATTTGTAATACAGAATACCATTTTGGCATTTTCGAGAGAAATTCTCACAATATTGTAATTGAGAATAAGGCCCCTGGTGCAGTGGCGGATTTAGGGGGGGGGGCTATAGGGGCTTCAGCCCAGGGCGGCAAATTTTTAGGGGCGGCAAATTTTCAACACATTTTTTTATATTTTAACCGGACAACATATATATGAGAACGAATGATAATTTGAAACCACATGTCATAAAAAAGGTTGTAATCAGAGACTATTTACTGTACACATTTAATCCCAATACTTTACGATATTCTTCCTAAACCAACCGTCGTGCGTAATATATTCGTCTGGAGAGCGATGTGTCAGATGGGTCTAAAGGTCCCAATACACGAGCGCTCCATTATGGCGACACTACAATGTTGCCAGTCCATTGGATCCGGTCCAAAATTAGGGCACACACACGATAGCGCCTGAGTCAGTCAGTCGATTGCAGTCGGTTAGACGAGCACAGTACTTAAATTTGGTTTTCACAAAGGTTGCATCTCCCTCCGACAAAGTGATAATGGTTACAAATGAATTTTATTGTTTTATTGCCCTCATAAATGAGCACATGGGAATAGAAAAATACCGAAAAAATATATCAAATGCGTCACATTTGAAAGTGGCTATGATTGTTGCGTCGTAAAATTTATATGAAAAAGAAATCACATATCAGGAATATTTGTATCTCGGGTCACTTGTTGCCTAGGGACATTTTGTTTTGAAGGACATTGGTGCAAGGTACACTATCCATCAATCGATACTCACATCAAAGCGGTTTGTGTATGATGCGGGTATTACACTAAGCATTCATTTTTCTACCTCTTTTTTTGTGTAAAGATTGTGATGCGTTTGTAGTTGTGCAATACGCGAATGAGAAGGGAATTTCTCATAGTTTTCGCAGACCCCCGAGTACGATGTTATATTTGTGTTAGTGTAATGGAGGGTGAGTCTGGCAAATTTTTTGGCTCGAAAGTGAGGAGTCGTGACGCATGAATTGTACTTCCCTGCGACCCCTTGCCTAAAAAACCGGTTTTGTGTATGGGGGTAATAAACAGTAATAATAAACAGAAAACGTGGAAGTAGCAGAAGAACTAGCGGGAGATATGGCTACATCAGAAGATGTACAAGACGCAGTGAAAAAACTGAAAAACAACAAATCTCCGGGTAAAGATAACATTGTAGCAGAGCTATTAAAAAAAGGAGGTGGAAACGTAATATTAAGCCTGCATGAAATCGTAACACTAATATGGACCCAGAAACAAATACCATCGGAATGGAGCGAGGGCATTGTGTGCCCTATACATAAAAAAGGAGATCAGCTAAACTGCCGTAACTATAGAGGCATCACTCTACTGAACGTAAAGTATTTTCAAATATTTTATACGTTAAACTGCAGCCTTACGCAGAAGAAGCTCTGGGAAACTATCAAAGCGGGTTCCGTCCCGGAAGATCTACCACAGACCATATTTTCACACTTAGGCAGGTCCTAGAAAAGGCGAATGAATTTAACATAAACATACATTCGCTATTCATAGACTTCAGAAACGCCTATGATAAAATAAAACGTGAAGAATTATACAAAGCTATGGAGTACCTAAGATTCCCCAAACACCTCGTAAATTTGACCAAAATCACAATGAAAGAGGTATTATGCAGAATAAGAATTGAAGGAGAGCTATCAGAACCATTCAACGCCACAGTAGGACTAACAATAAGACAAGGAGATGCCCTATCGTGCTTACTATTTAACGTAGCTATGGAAAAAGTGATAAGAGACGCAGGAATTAACACCGCGGGCAGTATTTTCAACAAGTCGGTACAAATATTGGCGTACGCTGACGACATCGTAATACTAGCCAGATCCCCCGTAGTAATGAAAGAAGCCTTCATATCGCTAGAAAGAGCAGCAAAGAAACTCGGACTAGCAATTAATGAAGAGAAAACGAAATATATGTGCATCTCCAAAAGACGTAATGATCGCCAGAATATGACAATTGATACATACAACATCGAAGCAGTAAAAGAATTTATATATCTAGGGACGCTAATTTCAAAAGACAACGACACGACATTAGAAGTTAAAAGGAGATTAGCGCTGGGAAACAGATGCTACTTTGGGCTACGTAAACATTTCTTATCAAGGAACATATTATCAAGAAGCACTAAAGTAAAACTGTACAGAACTCTTATAAGGCCAATACTACTGTATGGATCCGAAACCTGGACATTAAGAAGTAACGAAGAACACCTCCTAGGGTGCTTCGAAAGAAAAATCCTGCGCACTATATATGGAGGAATCAACGAAAACGGTGTTTGGAGGAGAAGATACAATCACGAATTGTATCAGTTGTATAAAGATCCAAACATCATAAAAACTATAAAAATTAACAGAATCCGATGGGCAGGACATATTGAACGTAGCAGTGACGACAGCATAACAAAAATTATTAAGAACAAGAGACCAGAGGGACACAGAGGTACGGGACGTCCAAAAAAGAGGTATTTAGACAGCGTAGAAGAAGATCTACGAACCCTAGGTATAAGAAATTGGAGACTTCAAGCCAGGGACCGACAGTTCTGGAGGAGGATGTTGCAGGAAGCCAAGGCCAATAACAGGCTGTGGAGCTATTTATGATGATGTAATAAACGAAATGAATGATAGTGTAACTTGCGCCATTCACATATGGCGCCGCGCTTTTCAAATCCAAAGAATATCCAAATCTTTGGCTTGGGTTTCGCGTGCAAACAAATTGTTGTTGTTTTGGCTTGGCGTGGTGTAATTTGGACGGATGGAGCGCTCGTCACGAGCGGCTCGTGTATTGTGCCCCTAAGGCCAAAGCACACCAAAATAGGCCAGGGCGCTTTTTTAGAAATATATAGATATCGACTTAACATATATGGGCAGATTGGCGAAAATCATAAACAAACCTTGTGCAATCATTGAAGACTACATTGAGTTTATCACGACATGGCGCATCAAGGGACGGAAAGACCAAGCTAGCATAAGTGAAGTACGGTAAAATTAACGTTTTGATTAGCTTTGGACGAGTACCTAAGGGCAGAATGGAAGCGTACATGCTGTAGATAGAGTGTGAGAGATCTGGTCACAGCAAGTTAATTGTGAGTTCAGATAGACACCTAGGTTTTTGACTCGCAATTGACAAGGTAAGCACGTCTTCATGAGAATGATAGGTGGAAGGAAGGAGGTGTCTACTTGACTCCTATACATTGGAATGCAGCAGGATTTAGATGCATTTAGCAGTAAGTGGTAGGAAAGGGACCATTGAGAAATACGCTCGAGATCGGCAATAATGCTGTAAACACAGTTCTCAACCAAACCAATAGGACTGTTTAAGTAAATTTAGACATCATCTGCAAACATGTGCAGTTTGCAGTTTTTCACGACCCTACTCATTTATGTACATGCTGAAAACTAGCGGTCCTAGTATGGAACCCTGCGGTACATCGCGCGTGATTGGCAGAGAATCGGAAGTTGAATTTTGTAGTCATATTTTTTAGATCGATTATCCAAGTAACTCCGAATTAAGAAGGTCGCAAAGGATGAAATTGTGATCATGTCATGTGTCTATTAGCTTAGTTTCAAGGAGCGTATGGCTAACTCTCTCGAATGCCTTACTAAAGTCGAGAAGAACAGGAAAAGCAATCAAGAGCCATTCGCAAATCGGTGGTCACTTTCAGTAGTGCTACTGCTTTTGCGGAAACCGGACTGTGCATAGGACAACAGGGACCACATTTCGCAGTGCCCATCAATTTGCCACGACGTTAATTTTTCTAGTACTTTGCCTAAGGAGCATAGTATGCTTATAGGAACATATTCAGCGGGGTTATACGGAGATTTGCACTTAGGTAGTGCTCTAACTATTGCTTTTTTCCACTAAAGCGGAAAGTAGGATTTTGTGAGGCAACTATTAAAAATAGATGTGATATATGGAAGAGCCTGAGGAAAAATCAACTTTAGGAATTGTCGATTGGGATTGTCTGGACCAACCGATTCGGATTTAATTTAATAAAAAGCTTTAAGGACTTCCGCGTGATCCACATTGCGAAAACAAAAAAGACTAGTATTACTATTACCTGGGCTGAAGTAATAAGGATCTTCGCGTACGTTTTGTTTTAACTGGGACGAAAGATTCATGCAGGTGGTAACATATCTAGCAAGCGAAAATGTTCTATTTGTTTGTCTATGTCGGAGATGCAGTATAGTTGATCCCATGGTAATGAGGAACGTTCTGGCAATAGTGCCAGGACATCCATGGGCTTGTAGTCACGATACGAAAAGAATTTCCGCTGAGTGTTTTTTACTGGGAGTTTAAGGGAAAGTACAGGATGTCGTGATACAGGTAACTAGGTAGGCTGATCTGATAATGGAATAAAATGTTATCAACATTCGATGCAAAAAAGATATAAAGATGATAAAGCGATGGATTATTAGTGTTTAGGTATGTCGGAAGTTGGTTAATGGGCTTTAAGTCAAACGTTATCATTTCTTCACAATGGTTATGTATAGCATGGGGGAGATTCAAACCATAACGGGAACAGAATAGCTGAATTCGCCATCGCAATAGCAACATCTGGTTTAACCACAACAATATACAAAAAGTCACATGGACATCACCAGATGGCAGACACCGTAACAAAATTGAGTTAATACTAGGATACTAGACATGGTAGTAGCTTACTGAATGTAGGAGGAGTGAATGTGGATCAATACCTAGAAAATGAGGAAGAAAAAGCTAGCGACAAACCCTAGAAGAACCGACAACAGAAAAACAAAGTGGGACATAGAAAAATTAAGAAATTAACAAACAAAACAAGTGAATAAAAGAATATTTCCTGTTAATATACGTAGTAGTAAGAAAAGACATGAAAAACTTATAAAGAAGAAAAACGAGCGGTTTTTGGATATTTGTTTCAGTTGTCACCTATCTGAGGAGTTTAGGCATAGATCAAGATCTATTCCAGCAATTTATTTTTGGAGACTCCTCTCCTCAGCCTTGTGAAGTTAATCAACATGTGACAAGGCGACACAGCAATTGCCGATTTTTTGAATGCTCTACTCGTGGGTGAATTGAACCCCCGACATTTTGATCTATTGATGTCGAAAATGTCGACAGACGCATCTGACAATTTTTATTTCAATAGAGTAATTTGCATATGTATTTGTATATTCAACTCGCACACAAGTTGATGCACACAACACAAATGTTCTTGAACGATATCGAGCCCTAGGAGGGTGAATTTACAGCAATTATATTTTCAATCATTTTGCTGTAGGCTGTGAAAGCTTTTTTGTTTCATATTGATGCGTATGCTGTTACTTACAAATGCTAGAGCATCCCAGCAGGAAAGTGGTAGATTACTCCCTTGGCGAGCTAAGAGGGAGGTTAAGATTTCTAAGCAAAAATATTAAATTTGCTTGTTTGGGCTTATAAGGATTAATATGCGAGTACACGGTGCAAGCCTTTCTCCTTGTTGCGTAATTCTATTAGTACAGTGAAGAACGTGATCGGTGCAAGTCCTGTTGTTTTTTTATGATTCAAGTGCTTATTATATCAGTGGTGCGTTTTTGGAGCAAGCGAAAAAATTTCTTTATTTTTTAAAGTAAGTATTATTTAATAAATTTTATTTTTTACTACATATATTGATTACTAAGATGAAAAAATCAATTGCTGGGGTGTCGAAGCGTCATTTTAAACGATTAGTGAAGAAAAAAGTTGACAAATATTCTGAAAAGGTCAGTAATACAATAAAGACAAATGAAAAAAATGAAGTTCTTGAATGTTCTGGAAATAATGATTTTTGCGAAATCCAGAATTTTGAGTCAGAGGTAGAAAAGGACAAAAGTGATAATTTCAGGGATAAATTAAAAAAATGGGTGATAATGCATCAAATAAGAAGAAATGCCTGTGATGAACTATTAGAATTATTATTAGAAGCAGGCTTAGATGTACCTAAGTCCACGAAAACTTTGCTTAACACGAAATCCTATCCAATAAAAATTATTGAAATTTCAAATGGACAATACTATCATTTTGGTTTAGAAAACGCTCTGACATCATTTGATCTTGATCAATTATTCCCGGAAGACAACCAAATTTCCATAGACATATCTGTTGATGGTTTGCCATTATACAAGAGCTCCTCAACAACATTGTGGCCAATATTAGGCAGCATAAGTAATAATCGGGAATTACCACCGTTTTTAATAGGTACGTTCATTGGTTCATCAAAACCATTGGATCTAAATAAATACTTAGAATCGTTCGTCGAGGAAATGTTAAATATTCAGCAAGGTATTCTATTAAACAGTAAATGCTTTAAAATAAAAATCAGGGCGTTCGTCTGCGACACTCCAGCCAGAGCTTTCCTAACTGGAACAGTAGGACACACGTCTAGCAAAGGGTGTCCAAAATGTAATCAAGTTGCCAAAAAAATTAACAACAGGTTGGCGTACTCCATTACCTCCATGGGCGTAGCAATGAATTTTTGCTGGGGCGGGCCAGATTTTAAACCACCATTAATTACCGACTGACAGATGATAAATAACAAAACTATTTTTTTTTTTCAATTTTTAAGTATAGACTACCTAGGTATTTAGAACTTTTAAATGGGAGGTATGCACGTTACCTAGCTAGCCACCTTGATAGGCCGATCGATAATAATCGTATTCCGGCTCCTCCAAAAACCGGAGACAAAATCGGCATTATGTTATCCTCAATGCTGTTTTTTATCGTGTTCAGTTCGAAAGATCGCTGTGTGGCTAGCCAGCTTGACATCATGCTGGCGGTTTTCATCATTATTTAAACAATGAGATGAGCGACAAAATTATTTTTGACGTCACAATTAGCAACAAATTAGCTACAAATCATATAATAGATCCAGACCCACGTGTGCCGGCTCTTTGGCCACCTAGTTTAATATATGTATACACCGGCGGTTACCATGGAGATAGAAGTGCGCCAAAAAGTACATTGGTACTGCGCATTTAAGGTTGTACATATCATATGTATATACTGAGTTTCTATTGGAGCCGAGTTGAGTTGGATTTGAATTTAAAACTCAACGACTTAACTATTTATTTCTGGTTGTATTCCGCGTTATATGTTACGTATATGTAGGTATATCAAATGAACTTAGCTCCTGACTTTTTGCCTTTTCTTCCGTAAGAGATTATACTCTTTGTCTAAAGCTGGTAATAAGTTTTGCATTGCGTTACGAGCGTGCAAGTTATTTCCGAAGCAGCATTGCCAACTTAGTGGTTTTGCCACTAGAACTGGTAGTTTATAGTTGCCGTTAGTGAGGAAAAAATCTAGTGGTTAGTAGGTTTTTTTTTGGTGGTAATAGGAAAGTGTACAAGTATACAAAATTAGTATTGGCCATTCACTAAACCATAATAAGACATCAATTACCACGGACCTAATGATTCACTTAAATAAAAAACAAAAGTTTTTTGCCAAAGTGTAATGAAACCAAAAATACCATCAATTTTTCGTATGAAGTTCTGCAGCTTAAAGACACATCAAGAGTGACTCGCTTTAACGTTTAACTTTAGTTCGAGTCCAGTTGGGCGAACTGAGTTCTGTTTTAAGGACCGTCCTCACTACATAAACTTAGATTCCACGTGCTTTTGGCCGTAAGGCGTTTGAAACTTTGTGGCGTGTACTTTTACCCCCGTATTCTAAAAGCAGCTATAATGCCGGATTCATCGTTGCGGATGATTCGCGCCGCACTTATGTGCGCGCATACTTTTTGTATGAAAAATTGTACCTTTCTCAATTTTGGGAAATTTTTGGGATTTTTTTTTTCTCTCTCAAAAAAAGTTGAACCAACTTCAACTTTTGTGCGGCGGATTTTAAAAATTGTCAAAAAAATCATATGTTTTTGATGAAAATTGTCTGAAAAACTGTCAAATCATACAAAATGTGCGGCACACTATGACTACAACAATGAATCGAAGTTCAGCTGACTCTCTTTTTGGGAAATTTGTGCGACGCGACTCATCCGCAACGATGAATCCGGCATAAGTCACAACACAATCATAATAGAAAACCTTTACTAAATCAACAGTAACTTAGAAGCGAAGTAGGAATGAAATAAACGTAACTTCTCTTAGCATTGACATAAAAACCAAAATAAGAATTTCATAAGATGTAAGCGTGAGCCCCCAAGCTTTGTGACTTATGACTGGTCACAATTTTAGAACAGGGGGGATAATTTTCTGAATCGGGAGTTGAGAGTAATATCTAGAATTATTAGATTTATGTTGGATCCTAAAGCAAGAACTAATCTGAAAACAAATAATTTATGAGCTTTTTAAAAATGAATATTAATTAATCTACAACATTCACAAAAAACCAATTTTCATTTGAAAGGCCATACGCGCTTTTGTAAAGCCCGTATAGTGTGAACGTACAATGCACCGTTTTAATTCCAGACTATTGTCCGCGCAGTTTTGCCCCACTACCCTTGACATTAAAAAGGTAATAAAACAATCACAAAACTCTTTATGAAAAATAGGCAAAAGCGCGTAAGAGCTAAGTTCGCGTAGTGTGGATCCACCATTATCCTCAGTTGAATATATGGAAATTGTATGCGAATTGAGGCTATTTTCAAGTTCAGTTCACTAATTTACTCGTACTTAGGCAGTTCGGTCAATGAAGCCAGGTTATAATGGTAATTTGTCAAAGTCAAATAATGCTGATTCTATTATTAAAATCTATTATTTTATAGCAATTTATTAGTGCAGTGATTATCATTTTGTTTTTTGAATTAGTTGGAAACAGCGTCTATCTAACATTAAGTTTGAGGAACTTTAGATATACCCCTGTACATATTCTAAAGGTATTTATTTTGAAGTTGTTTATACGTAACTTCTGTCAACATCGACATAGAAACCAAAATAAGAAGTTTATAAAAAGCAAGCGCGAGTCGCTAAAGCTTGTGACTTATGACTGGTCTCAATTTTAGAATAGGGGGTTAGTGGAATATCTAGTTACTGACGAGAGGAAAACATTCATTGGTTTTAAAAGCCGAATATAGTGGTCTCTGGAGGCAAGAGTAGGCAACGCTGTACTGAAGAAAGTAGTATTTCGAAGACTGCTGTCTTATAAAAACGGCACTGCATTGTATGAAATGCACTTGATACCCACCCAAGCAATACAACGCAATGCAATTATGTTTTTCCAGCTTTATCTCCGTGGCCATTGGGGCCACTACACTGTGTCATGCGCCACGAACCAATTATAATCGTAGTTTAACGGTGGACCACAACCGAGGGATGATTTAAAAACTATTTTTTGTAAAATTGTTTTAAGCATTATGTAACATCACGGGTTTTAGAGAGGATTTATCTTGAATCACTTTTACTGTGAGGTGGGCCAGAAGGATTCTGGGGTGGGCCTGGCCCACCTGGCCCACCCAGTTGCTACGCCCATGATTACCTCCGGATCCCCAAGGTCAGACAAAGATTTTACAAATCGTATTGATAAATTATATCATGCAAGCAGATTTCATAATGATGTACATCCATTAGAACGAATTGGTATCGAAATGGTATCGCAATTTCCAATTGATATTATGCACCTAATACATTTAAGAGTCGTAAAAAAAGTATTAACTTTTATATTAAATGGAAAACATAACAGGAGCAAATTAAAGAATGAACAAAAACTGGAATTAGAACGAAGAATAATTTATATAAGAAAGTTTGTCCCGAAAGAATTTTGTAGGAAGCCCCGAAATTTTGGAGATATCAACAAATGGAAAGCAACTGAATTCAGGGAAATAATTTTTATACGGGTATTGTGCTGCTGAAGGATCTTGTTGATGAGGATATTTTTTATAATTTTTTGTTATTGCATAGTGCCTATAGATTAATTGCGTGTCCTGGAAATTGTATGAAAAATTTGAATTGCGTACAGGACATTTTAGAAACTTTTGTAAAGGATTTTGCAAACATATATGATAATGACAAAATATCCTTTAAAGTGCACAATCTTCTACACATAACAGATTGTGTTAAAAAATATGGAAATGTCGACAGCTACTCTGCCTACAAATATGAAAATTACTTACAACAGTTAAAGAAAGATTGCAGAAAACCTCAAAATATTATAAGGCAATTGCAGAATAGAATTAACGAACGCAAACTTCTGGTAGGGAAAAAAGAAACTAAAAATGGTCTACTAAAAAAATCTCAAAAACGGATAACTATCACCACTGAACCTATATATCGAAATTTCAAATTTAATATTTTCTTATTATCTGCAACTCGCCCAAATAACTTTTGCTGTATTAAAAATATGTTAGTAGTAAAGGTAGAAGGATTTTTTACTGAAGAAGGCACTGAGTTTGGGTACATATTTACTGATATAAAAAGTTATTTTGAAGAGCCAGTAGATTCAAGAGTAGCACTAGGAATTACAACAGCCAAAAAAATGGATACCAAATTGCAAAAATTTGGTATCACTGAAATATTATGCAAAGTTTTTTGTATAAAATTCGTAGAAGAATATATATATATTTATCCCAATATTACATCATTGCGACTAACGTATTTCAATTTTAAATACTGTAGTTATGAAAATGGAACCAACACCAAAAAAATTTTGTACTAAATCTGCTTATACGCCAACTCCATTAAAAAGAAGCACCGCAATGATAGGGGAATCCCTATTAGGACTAAAAGAAAACTTAGGTAAAAACAATATAATATTTAAAAAAAATACTTAAAAAATTTTTATTATTTCAGATCCTGAAGAAAAGAATATACAAATACTTAATAAAAAAATAAATAATTTGCAGCAGTCAGTAGACCAATTGATAGCGGAAATTCGAGATAACCGGCATGTTTTCTGCACCCATAGTGTAATTTTGGAAAAATTAAGTGAAAAATTATTTCCACCAAAAATATCATATAATATTTTCCCTATCAAGAGTTCAGACGATTTAAATAATGCCGAAGAAGTCATCAAGAAGGAGCCTACGGAACAATTGGTAAGTTACATAATTTTTTTCTCCTTCCTTTAGTATTTCAATATTAACTCAATGTATCATGTAAAGATTACTTACATACAGGAAATTGTTGGAAAATCTAAAATTTCATCTATTTTCCCTAAAATTATTAAGGAAAGTTTCCTACTTTCAATAAACTGGACTGGGGAGAAAGGAAAAATAGCCTTGAAAGATTATAAACTCTTCAATGATTTATTTTTTGGTAATTACTAATTACTTTGGAATAAATTTTTATCTAACAATCTACCTAGATTATATATTTGTATATATTGCAGAAGCTGTGAAAAATACCGATTTTGGTTACAAAGAGTATGTAGACGAGATGAAAAGGGCAATAACAGAATCCAAAAAACGTTTTTACAGAGCAACATACAAATTAAAGCAAAGAAAATAATTTTTTCTTTTTCTAACTTTTAAAAAACGAAGAAAATTTTCGTTAATCACTTTTATTTGTTTGTGTCTTCAGAATTTTATATTTATATTGTTTTGTTTTCTATTATTTCTTTTTATATAAGCCGTACTTTCTTTGTAATTATTAAAAATATGTAAGGGATTTAACTTTATTTTGAAAAAATAAATTTCTGAATTTAAGCTTTCTCGTTCTATTTTTCACATTTTTTAAATTTTTTTAGCAGACATCGATATTGGCCGTGTTCGTAAATGCAAGTTGCTCAAATTTTGCAAGTAGCATATCGTTCAGTATTGCAACTGAAAAAAGCCCAGCGTTCTGAAATGCAAGTACATTTGCAAATGATAGCAACCCATGCATTTATTTCAAAGTACTTGCTAGTTTGGATTAGCGAAGAAAAAAACGAACTGTCAAATAAATTCAAGTGGGCTGACAGTAGCTTTTTAAAAATGGTGAAATGTGTTCATTTAAGCAACCATGAATAGTTCGCAAATGACTAATCTGACTAGCAAGCGATTGCAAGGTTGCCTGCATGCAAGCAAACAAACCTTGCATTTACGAACACGGCCATTATTACCTCTTATAGAGTGCCAAAATGATTACTTCATTGCTACTCTCTAAAGCAGTGGTTTCCAATCTTTTTGTACCTGCGCCCCCCTTTAAAAAAAAAGTTGTTGCGCCCCCTTAATTTGGGTTGTGGATTACGTATATACATATTTTGCTGATTAATTTTTTTGACACCTATTCGACTTTTTTGGTTTGTATTCGAAAATGATATTTTGGAAACAGCTGCATGCCCCCCTTACAACAGTCTCGCCCCACAGGTTGGAAATCACTGCTCTAAAGAAAGGACATAAATATCTCCTAATTGCATCTCCTATGAACAACAGGCGAGGACTCCCCTTTTAATTTTTTGAATAGATCACAGGATGTACCATTTTGAGCTACTCCTTTCCAATGACATGCTAATGTTAAAAGGATGGCAAAGTGAGCCATCTTATAGCCTTATGACACTGGCTTCATCGAAGGCTGAAAATACTGCCTTGGCTAGGCTGAAAACTGAAAGAAAAAATTCAAAGGAGATTTTCCCATATGTAAGAATGAGAGGAATATACTCAAACTTTTATCGGCTGAATTTTAAGTGTTATAAAAAGTCTAGAAAACTGTTATAAAAAGCATAGGAAAAGAATGAAATTCATGTTCTTTTTTCTATGCTTTTTATAACAGTTTGCTACATCTCTAGACTTTTTATAACAGTGAGTGAGAATCAAAATAAATTGAAGTAATAAATTGAAATAATTATAATTGAAGTGGCAGCAAATATAATTGAAGTGAGAATAAATAATATGTTATTGAAGGGTAAATTTTTAAGATTAGGGCTACGGAGTAAAATCGCTCCAAACAATTTTTGGTGTTTAGTGTGATTGTTGATTGCCCCAAAGTAATTTCAAAGCATGGGAGACATATTTTTCTGATTACAACGGGCGGGTGCGGGTTGCGAATTGGGGGGAGTCTAAAAGAAAAATATGTTTTTTTATATATAGTTTTTCACTTTCGAAATTTGAAGTTGTTGAAGTATTTTTGAAAATATTTTAAGCTATTGTTTTACTCTGGAGTTCCAATTATAAACATTTATCATAAATATAATTGAAGTGGCAATACATAAATATTTTTACAAGAGTAAGGTGAAAAGTGAATAACAATAAATTTAAGTGACAATAAATATAAAAATAAATACAATAATAAGGGACAGAAATATAAGTGTTTTAATTGCCTATTTAATGTAAAGGCAAAAAGTTTATTTTGCACACCAACTGCGAAGAAAATCCAAAAAACAGAAAGAAATGAAGAGGTACTCCTCATTGTGGCTTCTTCGAAGAGAATCAGAAGGTTTTTCGTACAAATTATTATAAGAAATAGAGGAAGAGGATTTTTTAATGAGGAAGTACCAAATTGAAAGGAAGAGAACAAAGAATTTTAATTTATCTGATGTTGACCATGTTTAATATCAAATACATACAATAAATTTAAATTAATTTAATTTTAATCATAATAAATTTTATTTATTTCAAATATTTCCAACGGATTTCTTTTCCCCTCACAACTATCTGTTATAATAATCAGATCATCATTCTTACTCTCACATGCTATCTCTGTCCCACAGTATAACAGATTTCGTCATTTTCAGCCTAGCCAAGGCAGCATTTTCAGCCTACGATAAAGCCAGTGTAATAAGGCTATTAGAGTTATCAAAACTCCCTTTGAAGTACTCCAAAATTAATCATAGGATGATCCCATTTCCTGCTGGGATACGCATATATATCACATACACATACAAAAAAAGTTTCCACCCTGCTAAACAAAAGTAGCATTTTACTATATAAAGTTGGATCATGAAAAAAGAGCTGAACGAAGCAAAGTATTTCACAGGCTTTAGAGATGAAAGCTTTGAAAAGCTGTAAGCAAACAGAAAGATTTTCACAGCAAAGTATTTTGAAGGCGAAGCATTTGCACAAAGTAAGCTTAAAAGTATGTGCTTTGCTTTAAGTTTACTTTGCTTTCAAACCCTGAAAGATAAATGTCATTTTAGTGCTGAAGTCACTTGGTGACCCCTTTCCATATAAAATCGAAGCTGTTGTTGTTGTTTCTGTTAATGTTGGTCCTTTTTTACTGCATTCGAAGCTGTCAGTCTCTTTTAAATTAGTTTGTATACCGTGATGGACCGCATTGTGTCAGACAACATTAACAAGGCTGAAAGATAAAAGGAGTCGGCATGTTCAATAGAGCGAGAGCGATGCTTCACTCAAATATCAAACTCTCTCAAATTGGTATGGCAATATCACTGAAATTCATTGGTTTTATTCCGTTTTGATCAAATGTACGATACCGACATTCCATTTTGTTCATATTGACTTTGGCAGAAATTTCGTTTAATCAAGTCGAAACCATTACAGCTTCCAGAACTCTGGAAATATGGACCAATCGAATGAACACAATTCCCACTAATACTGTGCTGTGTACTGGGCCTGCACAGTCCATAAAGGTAACACATATTGAGCGCTCGGCGTTGCGTTTAGCGTGCGTTGGTGGTGTACGTACACACAAAGCGTTTAATGTAATCAAAATGTTCGCTTTCCATTTTTTTATTTTCCAGTAAACACGCATGTATCTTAAACCCTCAAAACAAAAAAAACGTTTGAAAACCAGCTTTTTTCGAATTTTTTGCATTAAAAGCTTTTCTTTTCAGTTTTTTTCGTGAGCTCTTTGAGCTTCTTCTTAAAAACAAAAAAAACTTCGATTTTTTAACACTATAATTAAGAGAAAAATCGTAGGAATTATATGAATTTCGAATAAAATCGGACCTGTAGAACAGGTGAAAAACAAGTTAACAAAACTGTCGAAGAACGATTTTCAAAAAAAAAAAAAATCAAAAGAAAAGCTTTTAAATCAAAAAACTGGAAATTTAGAATTTGGAAGAAGACACAAAGGTCTTCAAAATTATAAAATTTGGAAATAAAATAAAAGGTTTTCATAAAGAAAAGTTTTGATAAAAAGTTTTAATCTATGAAAAAAAGTTCATCATCATCATCATTACGTTCCTTTAATCCCTCATGGGACATAGGGCGGAAACAGTTGCCATTCAGCGGACTTTGTTTTGCACGACAGCTCTCAGCTCCGACCAGGATCTCTCAGTTGTTGCGGCTTCTGCTAGTAGGGTTCTTCTCCACGTTGTTCTAGGTCTTCCTACTCGACGGGATCCTTGTGGATTCCAGTCAAGGGATTGTTTGGCTAGATTTTCGTTTTCGCGTCGCAAGGTATGGCCAACATAATTCGCCTGATTTGGTCGTCTATCCTTTCTTGGCCGGCACGGCGCCATAGTTCTTCGTTTGAAATTCTATCTTGCAGGGGATTTTCGCCGTCGCCGTAGTGCCTGCCATATAAATCTTCTATTAACCGAGTCGAACGCTTTCTCATAATCTACGAAATTTTACTAATTATATAATATTATTATTATTGAAAGAATTTGTTTTACATTGAATTTATTTAAGTTGTGGTGTGAATTTTCTTGATTGTTTTATTTTATCCTTACTAATATTATAAAAATACGTCTGTCTGTCTGTTACGCTTTCACGCCTACACCACTGAACCGATTTTGATGAAATTTGCTACAGACATATTTTATACCTTGGAGACGGACATAGGCTACTTTTTATGGAGAAAAAAGGGTTGAAGGGGGTGAAATGGGGTTCAATAAGTTGTAAGGGGTTTTTTTGACATGAATATAGGCCCAATTACAATGACCGGATTAGAGCGGAACAGAATCGGATTGAACTGTCAAAGTGGTTTTCCAAGCATGCGTTTTCCATTTAACCGATTACAATGAACGGATTCAAACGCATTTGATCGCATCTGTGCCGGATTCGTTTTAGTTTGTTTAGAAATCGCCGGATTGAGCTGTCAAAATTTTGGTAAACAAAAGCTGTGAATGTTTAAGGTTTTTTTTTTTTTGTTATTGTGGGATCATAGAAGGCGAAAAAACACAGACAACACTGAGCGGTTGTAGTAGGCGAGGAGAAAAATAAATGACGCGAAGACGTAAAGACGTATTGCCGCGAATTAATTTAATATTCTATTATTTTGTTTTAATTTTAATTTTCTTCTGTACGATTGTTGATTTTGGACCAATTAAAATATCATTAATATAGTAAAACTTTTATTCCCTATATAAAGTTTCTATATAAAGTGGGGGCTCGTCCGGGATCTGAAATCAGCATACGTGCGGAAGAAACGGTTTTTTTGTCGGTGTACGGGTTTTTCATAAAAATAAGAAATAATGGCGAGCGCTGCACAAAGTCTCGATGCGTGGACGGCAAAAAAGCTTCAGGAAAAGCTTCGCGAATTGAATCTTAATACGAGCGGAAATAAGACGGCGCTGATTAAAAGACTACAAAAGGCCCTTAATGGTAGCGAAGATGTGTTATCAGACTGTGGTAACGATGGTGGAGACTGCGACGACGGCAATGATGAGGACCAAGGTGACGCTGGTGCCCGTGGTGACCCGCACACAGCCAGTGAGGAAGAAGGTGAAAACGAAGATGGTGACGCAAACAAAGACGACGACGAAGACGACGATGGAATAGGGTTTTCTATACAAGAGTTGAAGTCCACACTGCGGTATTTGGAGTCATCCAGGTCGGGAAACAAACCTGTTTTAAAAAGACGTTTGAGAGCTGCACTCAAAGAGGCTGAAGAGGAAGAAGAAAACGAATGCGAAAGACGAGAGCGAATGACGGGAACTAAACAACCCATTCTCAGCTTTAAAGATGTGGAGGATGCGTTAGAAACTTTCTCTGGAGATAGGGGTGAGAACATCTCAAGATGGACAACTAACTTTGAAGAAATCTCCGATATGTGTCAGTGGTCTGATGCACAACAAGTTATGTATGCACGCAAATTGTTGCGAGGTTCTGCCAAACTGTTTGTTACTTTTGAATGTCCAAAGAAGACGTGGAAAACAATGAAAAGAGCACTTCACGATGAATTTGCAGAAACAGTAAACAGCAAACAGGTTCATCATCAATTGAGTTCTACTAGCAAAAAACCAGAAGAATCGTATCAGGCTTATATTTATCGCATGCTGGAAATAGCCAGCCATGCAGAAATCGAAGAGGAAGCCAAAATTCAGTATATTATCGATGGCGTCCAGGACAATGAAGGTGGTAAAACATTGTTATACGGTGCCAAAACTATTAAAGGTTTACGCAAGCGGTTTACGTTATATGAAGCTCATAGAAGCAGAGTTTGCAAGACGCCGAAGACGGTGACATCAATAACTAATGACAGAAGCAGAAAATCTGAAAATAAGATGCCAGGGGCTGTAAATAAGAGGTGTTACAGCTGTGGCGCTAGAAGTCATATTAGTGCGGAGTGTCCAAATAAAGTCAAAGGCCCGAAATGTTTCAAATGCGAAGAATTCGGTCACATATCAAGCCAGTGTAGGAAAAAGCCCGTCGATGGAAATTCTCGATGCGACACGATTTGTTCAGATGACAAGAAAGTCTACAAGATGGTCAGAATAAGGAATAAAGACGTAGAGGCGGTGTTAGATTCTGGAAGTGATCTACATATTATGAAGGCAACGTTATATGTGCAATTAGGTGCTCCAAAGTTAGAAGCCATAGTCATTCCTTTCGACGGCGCTGGTTCAATCGGAAACATGACGTTAGGTCGATTTGTTACCGAGATAATTATCGATAGTTTACGGTTTACTCTCGCTTTTGATGTGGTACCAGACGATGTAATTAAGTACGATATGATAATAGGGAGTGAGCTGTCTGATTTTGCAGAAGTAACGATAAAACGTCGTCGAGCTAGTTTGCGTGAAATCACTTCGGAAGTTAGAGAACCTATAATGGAAGCGGGCTGGAACGAGGTTCTTTGCATCAATGTCGAACACACAGAACCCGAAGAGAGAAGTATCTCGTTGAATCACATTGTTGATCCTGGAATTAAAGGCCAAGTAGACGAGTTGATAAAGCAGTATCGAGCAGAAAAGACAAGGGACAGTGGTGTAAAAATGAAAATAGTGCTACAGGACAACATACCGGTGTTTCAGAGTCCCAGAAGGCTATCAGCTGAACAACGAAGAATTGTCAATCAAATAATTGAACGCTGGCTAAAAGAAAAAATTATTAGACCAAGTATATCCAGTTATGCAAGTCCAATAGTCCTCGTTGAGAAGAAAAACGGTGACACTAGACTATGCGTGGATTACCGGCGCCTAAACAAGAAAATCATTCGTGACCGATATCCGCTACCTCTGATTGAAGACCAGCTCGACAAACTTCAGGCAGCTCAGGTATTTAGTTGTATTGATTTAAAAGACGGATTCTTTCATGTACCTATCGAAGATGATAGCGTAGGTTACACATCTTTTATTATACCCGATGGGCAATTTGAGTTTTTAAGAGCCCCATTCGGACTTAGTAATTCCCCTGCTTGTTTCCAGAGGCACATAAGAGCTGTTTTTTGTGACTTAATGACGAAAGGGGTAGTATGTGCCTACCTAGATGATTTAATTATACCAGGAAAAGACGAAGAGGATGGCTTAGAGAAGTTGAGGCAAGTGCTTAAGACAGCGAGCGAATACGGTTTGATGATCAATTGGAGTAAATGTCAAATGTTGGTACGAAGAGTCGAGTATCTAGGCTACGTTGTCGAAAATGGTGCGGTTAAACCATGTGTTAAAAAGATTTTGGCTGTAGCAAACTTTCCGAAACCGTCGACGCTGAAGCAAATCCAATCCTTTCTAGGACTAACAGGCTATTTTCGGAAGTTCATTCCCCATTTTGCGTTGATTGCTAGACCTTTGTCCCAATTATTAAGAGACAGAATGAAGTTCGAATTCAAAAGGGAGCAAGAACTCGCCTTCGAAAGCCTTAAAAAAGCACTAACGGAAGAACCAGTGCTTAAGTTGTATCGTGTCGGAGCTGAAACAGAATTGCATACCGATGCCAGCATGTATGGATTAGGCGCAATCCTTATGCAGAAAGATGCTGAAGATGAAAAATTGCATCCGGTATATTACGCTAGTTGGAAGACATCACCTGTTGAAGAAAAATATACCAGCTATGAGTTGGAGATATTAGCGGTTGTAAAGGCGCTCAAGAAGTTTCGTGTGTACTTATTAGGTATACCAATAAAAATAGTGACAGATTGCCAAGCGTTTGCCTTGACCATGGCAAAAAAAGACGTGTGTTTGCGTGTTGCTCATTGGGCACTATTAATCGAAGAATTCCAATATACGGTCGAACACCGCCCTGGCACATCGATGAGACATGTAGATGCTTTAAGTCGAAATCCAGTTAATATTTTGACTGTACATCAAGTGGGAAGCGAATTGATTACGACTATACAAAGAGCTCAAGAAAAGGACGTGGAGCTTATAAAATTAACGGAAAATGTGAAAAATGCTGTTGATGCTAGATTCGTAGTCAAACGAGATATTTTATACAAACAGCAAGACGGCGATTTATTGTTAGTCGTTCCAAGGTCGATGCAACAAGAAGTCATCCGACAAACACATGAAAGAGGACATTTAGGTTGGAAAAAGACAGAATATATGATTGGGCAACAATTTTGGTTTCCCCATATGCGTGAAAGGATACAGAAATTCATAAAAAACTGCATACGATGTATTTTGGCTGAAAGAAAATCTGGAAAGGTGGAAGGGTATTTGAACCCTATCGACAAAGGTGATTTGCCGTTGGACACTTACCACATCGATCATTTAGGTCCCATGCCGTCGACGAAAAAAAGTTATAATCATTTGTTCGTGGTGATAGACGCTTTTACCAAATTTACCTGGTTGTATCCCACGAAGTCTACGACGTGTGGGGAGGTTTTAGATAGATTAAAGAAGCAGGCGGTCGTATTTGGAAATCCCAGACGCATTATATCGGATAGAGGAACGGCATTTACTGCCCATGCGTTCAAGGAATACTGCGAACAAGAGGGAATTGAACACGTTTTGGTCACAACAGGAGTGCCGCGTGGTAACGGTCAAGTAGAGAGAGTAAACAGAACCGTTATTCCCATCCTTACGAAGCTGGCAACACCTAAAGCAGCCGAATGGCACAAGTACGTGAATATTGCACAACAGCATTTAAATGCAGCTTACCACCGGAGTATTAAAAGAACACCGTTTGAATTATTAATCGGATGTCCTATGCGTTCAAAGGAAGATCTAAAACTGCGAGAACTTTTAGAAGAATCGCACATCATTTCCTTTGAGCTGGACCGGACCAATCTTAGGGAAGAAGCGAAAAACAATATTGCAAAAATACAAGAAGAGAATAAGAAAGCTTACGACCGAAGACGAAAAGAAGCAGTCACCTATAATGTCGGCGACGCAGTTGCTATCCAGAGAACACAGCAAGGTCCAGGGATGAAGTTCCAAACGAAATTTTTAGGACCTTACAGAATAACGACGAAATTGCGAAATAATCGTTACAAAGTAGAAAAAGTTGGAGAACATGAAGGACCAAATTTCACCAGTACCTCCGCGGATCATATGAAATCGTGGTGTCAACCGGAGCAGCTGGATTATGAAACTGAAACAGATCAGGACGAAATTGACCTAGCGGAAGATGAAGTGAACACATCGACGTCAAAGGATGATGTCGGGGGCGACCTCAAAAGCAGGATGGCCGATTGTGGGATCATAGAAGGCGAAAAAACACAGACAACACTGAGCGGTTGTAGTAGGCGAGGAGAAAAATAAATGACGCGAAGACGTAAAGACGTATTGCCGCGAATTAATTTAATATTCTATTATTTTGTTTTAATTTTAATTTTCTTCTGTACGATTGTTGATTTTGGACCAATTAAAATATCATTAATATAGTAAAACTTTTATTCCCTATATAAAGTTTCTATATTATGTTTTTAAAAATGTTTTCGGACGAGCAGTTAATCGCAGAAGTGTAAGATTATGAAATACAACAAGGCAAAGAGTGGATATAAAAATTCCAAAATTAAAAATGAAATACACTTTGACGTTTAAATGCGAACTGATCCGTTCTTTGTAATGAGTGCAGGGGCCAGTTTGTGTATGTCGAAAACGAAAATTTTTTTTCGTCTCGGGTTCGCGTAAGTCGAAAAAATTAAAAATTTCCGCCGGAAGCCGACGAAAGGCACTCGAAAGGTCTTGGGTTATCGAGTTTTTGCATTAGGACACGAACAATTTTCTTTCGACTTACGCGAACGCTAAAATTTTCGTCGCCAAAAATTTTCGACTTCAATTTTTTTTCGTACGATTATCGTCGTTCGCCATACACGAACCCGCCCCAGTTCTTTTGACATTTAAATCCGCGTAGATCCGCCCATTGTAATTGGGCCTTTAGTCTTATCCCTGGAGTCTATTCAAAAGAATGTGCGGAACGGAAATCGTCACATTCCTTGACTCATTTGGTTTTTGTTTTGCTTTGTTTATTCTTTCGTCGTCATTGGGTGGACTTTTTTTTTGTTCAATCGCTGCGAGTTCTTGTTCCAAGAGTGAGAAAAAGTGTCGAGGATTTTTTACTTTGTGTGAGATTTTTTAAACAGCTTATGGGGCCCATCCACGGGCCAACTAGTTGCCCAAACTGAGTTGTGTAAAAAGTTGTTGTTTTGCCACAAACGCTTCAACTGAGTTGATATTTCAACTGTCAATTCGATATTTTATAGGCAATTTGAAAGTTAAATGAAATTATAGAAAACCCGCGACTAAGTTTTATAATAATAAAAATTGGAGAAAGATGATTTTTTAGATTAATTATAATTTTTTTTAATTATTAATATGAATAATTATATTTTTTTAAATATAAATTAAATTCTAAAAGTATAAATTATGAAAATAATTTAATATTATGTGAACTCTCATAATTTAAATTAAAAATAATGCAAAATAAACTTGCAAAAAAATATATTCTTCGAATTCAGGCTTAATTCATCCAAATAGTTTGCCAAACTGCAATACACACAGTGCAACTAGTTGCCCAAACTCTAGGCCCCGCCCCCATAACATTAAAGGGGCCTACAGACACACGACATGTTTGTCTACATGTCGATAACTAATCACGCACAGACGTAACTACATGTCGATAAACTTACCTAACGACATTATTTGGGAAAGGATTTTACCGTGATAGGTTGTGTGCGATCAGTAAAACTATGGGTTAAGGCACTAGCTTTTACACTGATGTTGAGAACCAAGTTTACAACTTCTGTACTAACACTCTACATGTCTCAGAAAATCAAAACATTTTGATTTTTCGTCAACTTGTTGTGGCATGTCGACAACCGGTGTACAGACGTGATAATTTGACGATTTCCAACTCAGGTTGGTAGACATGTCGTGCGTCTGTAGGCCCCTTAAAAGATTTTGATTTATCCCAACTGAAACCCCAACTGTCAAATCAGTTTGCCAACTGCCCCACACACGATGCGATTCAGTGACAACACAACTCAGTGTGGACAACTAGTTGGCCTGTGGATGGGCCCCATTAGAAAAGGTGTGCTTGAGTCGTCCGTCGCGCGATATTTTTGTGTTTTCGAAGCGGGGCGGAATCAGAGTCGATATCAGGGAATTTTCTACGCAGTTTGCGGATTGAGTGTGGTGCGGTCGCGGTGCGTTTAGAATTTTTGCAAAAGCACAATTTTTTATTTTGAACGATTTCGTTTCGTGTGTTTGTATTCTGTTACATTATGGAAAAAGGATAAGGTGGTTGAAGGGTATGTATTGAAGCGAGACAAATATATATTGTTTTGTGCATTCCTTTCGACCCCCTCCAGGGGTTCTTTCCAATAAGAACAATAAGGCGATTTCCAATAAGAACAAGAAACAAATAGACCCCAGGGATAAGACATATTCATGTCTACTGTGCCATCGAGAAGCCGTGGCACTTCCCGTCTTTTTTTTCTCAAACAGAACCATTCCGTTCCGTCCATTTTTAAAAGTTGGAAATTGGACATTTCCATAAACTTTCCATGAGACGGAGTGGTAGCCACAATCAAGCGGACGGAATGTCATAAAGAACAAAGGAAGAACGTGCGGAGCGGACGGAACGGATTGGTTCTGTTTGAGCCTTTACAAAACACCCCCTGAAGCAAAATGCTGGCTACGTCCTTGCCTCAAAGCTGTCGATAGTTTTCCTTTATGGAGAACTCTGCATTTAGAATTGTTGTATAGGGCTTCACGTGAACATATTTCCGAAAATGAGTACATTTTATGTTTTCCCGCGTGGACGAAGTCTCAGGTAAAAGCTATTATATATATTTTTTAAGGAGACGGCAATGAGTTTTGAAATATTGGCTGTTGGAGATTGCTCAATTTATGACCGAACTCCATGTCTGTACTGTCTGCGAAAAGCGGAGCTGCATCATCTTTCTTCTGATTCTACTTTTATTTGACTTGTAAGCTTTGTACGAGAACTTCTTGCCATGATCAAGAAACATGTCGCCAGTACAAAATGAATCTACCTATAACATGTAGTCTTTCGCATTATTAAAGGTACATCAACGAAATTCCGCATACTCAAGAGGTTAAGAGGTTTTGAATTACAAAATTGGATTTTAAAAATCGTGGTGCCCCGAAGTAAATAATGAACCGCTGCTACAAAAAAAGTTGTTGAAATTTCGACAAGAAACCTCCACTTTAAGTCACTTCAAGTCTGCCACCCTATGGGTATGGATTACGTAATTAACTTAAACAAAAAAGCTTGCGCCTCTTATATACAAGGCCGCTATACTATCTCAATCTAGTAGAAAGTTTTCGAATTTCTACAGCAACCAGTCTATTATATACCCGCGACTGTGTATGCAGAATTAATTATTATACTTTGCGTTAACCTCACAGGTAGTCGCCGACAACACTTTCATATCAGTTACCTATTCTACTCTGTACTTAAAACGTTCTAGGCGTTTAGGTTTTATATTTATATCCAAACCGGTTGTAGTCGCGTTGTTTTGAAAAATATGGATAAATTTTAAAAAAAGGTGTTATTAAGAGTTCTTTGGTGTTTTATATTTTTGTTTTATTATTTAATAATCGAGAGGACATGGACTATCGAGTACGGGTTGGTACAAACTTTTTTTTATTATTCTAAATCGAAATAGTTTTAAGAAAAATCGACCTTAACATTTGCAATGTAAATTGTTTATTATCGAGACCTTTTGAACTTGGTTTGGAAAACAGTCTTTTTTCGTCTAAATTCATAGCCTAGTGATTGTTGGTATAGATCAAAAAAAAGTAAACGTGTGTTTCAATTTTATATTATCATATCTTTAAGGTTTTACTTGTTTAAATGTTAAGTATTTGCACAAGAAAAAAACATAAACACTTCTTTTGAATTGTTTCTTTTCCTGATTTGGAACTGATAAGATTATTAGTTTATCGCAAAGTAAACATAGACGCTCAAATAATGTGCTAAAAATTTATTTATAGAAAAGTTTCCAGTGTTTCATTATTTAATATTGGTGTGTGTTTTTTTTATGTTTGTGAAATTTGGCACGTTTTACCTTGGACACTTCAAGTACTATTTATCATATTTTAATTTTTTATTTCTAAATGAGAATATTTTTACTATTTTTTTTTTTGGGGTTTTTGGTAGTTTGAAAATAATTTTGAAAATAGTTGTTTTGAACGATAACAAACTCGTGATAATATACGAGTATGATTATAAGACGAAGGCTTCAACTGTAGATCAATTTGAAATTGAAATACTGGGTGACACAAAAATTTACACTTATTTTTCGGATTTTTTTTTCATAAAAATGGAAGTATTTCATTGAGTCGCTCGAACCATTCTAAGTATATTAAAATGGCTATTTTAGGGTGGGTTTAAGTTATAATAATTAATGTTTAAAAATAAATTTACAATTAATTTTTAATTTTATTACTTAAACTACAAAATACATAATGTAACTTAAATCAGTAAAATCAGAATATATGTACATGCATACATGATGACCTTTTTATATAAATTTAAATAATAAGAATCGAAACATCAAAATTATTCATAATTAGGGTTATTCACTACAGTAATCAATATCGTGTTTTTGATTGGCTGCGTTGACTCAGATGTTTTTTATCTTATCTTTGTACCTTGCTCACCAACATATTTTGAAATATAGCTTTTTATAAAAATCGGGGACACAATAAGTGGTATGTCCATAATAACAAAGCTATGACAAATCGAATGTTATGAGCAAAGGTTCCGCATAGTTCTATTGATTATACAGGAATACATACAGTGGCTCAAAGCTAAAATGGAACAAACGGATTTAAAGGTTTAATGTTTAGAAAACGCTATAATACAATTAAGTTTTATGAAGGCATTAAATATATTTTTGAATCCTTGAAATTTCACTTCAATTAGGCACAAAGTCAAAATGGAACATATCATTAATATTTACCCCATTGATGAAGTGAATTGCAGTTAACTTCACTTTAATAATTTAAATGATTGGGGGAATCCCCAAGAAGGCCTTTGACTTCATTTAGTGCACTCTTAACAGTTGAAACGGAAATTTTTCCAATATGGCACTCCAAACCTAAGTTAAAGTAAGAAAAACTTTAATTCGACTTTCTAACAATGCCAAATCGCCTTAAAGCAGTTAAAAGGCAAAAGGGATTGCCAACAAAGTATTAGATAATAAAACTTTTATGTAAATTTAGGATTATTAGACCAGTGCAAACACGCTTTTGAAAAGCCAAAAACTAGAAAAATGCTTAGCAGTATATGGAAGGCGGGGAAATTTAGGAGAAATGCTACATAAACAAGGAAAAATCGAGAGCACCGCAGCAGGTGACCGGAAAGGGGGCGGGGGGAGCCAAAATGTGGGGTTTGGGGGGTTAAACGTGTTTTTTTACAATTTTGGAGAAAAGTAGACCTCCTATCGAAAAACGTTAAATGTAAACGTTGTAAATAATTAAAAGATCTAGAGCTTTTGCTCAAATCATTTTCCGACATAACCTCAAAAAATGAAGACAAACGTCAAAAACCGACTTTTTCGTTTATTATTTTTATCTTTCACAAAAATGATCCAATTTTAATGAAATTTGAGGAAAATGTAGAAAATGTAATGTTTCGAAAAGGCCAAAGGCCGATCAAACAAAGCCTTAATAAATTATTGGGAAGTTAACACCTAAACCAAAGATAGTCACCAAGTATGTCGACGACTTATTTGCTATTGTGAAATCAAGTGAAGTTGAAAGAACTCTTACCGCGTTGAACTCTTTTCACAAAAAAATACAATTTACTGTTGAGGTTGAGAGAGAAGGAGAGCTACCGTACCTTGACGTGAAAGCTATTAGAAATAATGGCACAATAATTTTTGATTGGTACAAAAAGCCAACATCCTCGGGACGGCTTATTAACTTTCATTCAAAACAGCCGAGGATGGTAATATTCAACACTGCGCAGAATTTTGTCAATAGAGTACTTGATAATAGTCACATTAATTTCCACCACAAAAATGTAAATATTATCAAACACACCCTGTACTCCAATTCCTTCCCCACTAATGTCATAAATAATATGATTAACAACTACCGAAGAAGCACCGACCGTCGCCATCAAGATGCTCCACCGCCCTCACCGGTAACTTACCGAAGTGCCCTATACATTCCTTGGCTCTCCAACCGTATGAAGGCAGCACCAATACGCAATCGAGAGACCACTAGGATTGCATTTAGATCGGTAAATACACTAAAATCTTTATTATTTACCAATACCAAAGGGAAGCTGGATAAAATGGACAAGTCGGACACGGTCTACAAGATCGCTTGTTTAGGGGGAGGAGGGACAGCCTGCCCAGCTGTATACGTAGGAACCTCCAAACAAAAATTGCGTAAACGCCTGTCAGGTCATCGATCTGACATCAACAATGGGGGCTCCCAGAAAACTGCTCTATAGACCAAGAGCCAGCGACGTATTTTGGGTTGTCATTTCATTAGTCATGAAAATTTCCACACTGAATCTTATACACCTGCTGAACAATAAAAGCTAGTTCTGGCAACCCCCAGTGGCCGGAATGTAGTACCCTAAAATTACAAAAGGGGTAGGAAATAAAGTTCAATTTTGTTATAGTATTAGTCATGAATTTTCAGGAGATTATTTTTGATGGTATTCTCTATCTATAAAAATTATTGCCAGAACATTTACCCGTCACCAAAGTGCCGCCAGAACGCTGTCAATATTCATTTAACAAAACGATATTTTTGTTATTTCATTATAGTTCAGTCGACAGAGTCAGACTAAATGTTAACTCACGAAACTTTTTCTAAAAATATAGTATTTCGTGAGTAGAATATGTTAAAAAAAAGTTTTGGAAAATCGGTTGTACGCTACCCCTAAAAACAACCCCCTAAAAACAGAAAATTTCGTTTTTGGTTAATATCTCTTAAACGGAAAGTTCTATCCTAAAATATTGTTTACAAAGTTTGTAGATCATGCGATTATCTACAAAAAATGATATTATACATTTTCCCGTACGAATCGCTGTTCATGAGATATCGCCGTTTTAAAGATTTAAGATACTCATCCCCTAATTCTCAACTTGCATAGGTCATCAGACGTTCAATAAATCCTCTGTTGCACTACATGGCTATTATTATCAGGGGTGATTCCAGGATGGTTTTGAAGATACAAATTGTTCTAGAGAGGGGGCTATGCCCACTATTCACTACGATACAGGGTGTTTACGAAAGTAAAAAATGTATTTTTTTAATATTTACTTAAAGTTGAATAACTCCTAGACGAATTATCGTAGAGCAATGTAATTAGGTTCATCTTTTAGGTAAATGTGTATTATTTTATATGATATTTAGAACAGGAACTTTAGGGACTCCGTTTACGCGATATGGAATTAAAAAGTGTTATCTAAATCCCAATATTCTTCGTTTTTCCAGAAAAATTCCAATATTTTAGAATTTTGGTCATATTTTGAACCTCCATATCCTGTAGATATTAAAAAACCTATTTCATTTTTTCTTTGGTAAACACCCTGTATCGTAGTGGATAGTGGGCATAGCCCCCTCTCTAGAACAATTTGTCTCTTCAAAACCACCCTGGAATCACCCCTGAAAATAATAGCCATGTAGTGCAACAGAGGATTTATTGAACGTCTGATGACCTATGCAAGTTGAGAATTAGGGGATGAGTATCTTAAATCTTTAAAACGGCGATATCTCATGAACAGCGATTCGTACGGGAAAATGTATAATATCATTTTTTGTAGATAATCGCATGATCTACAAACTTTGTAAACAATATTTTAGGATAGAACTTTCCGTTTAAGAGATATTAACCAAAAACGAAATTTTCTGTTTTTAGGGGGTTGTTTTTAGGGGTAGCGTACAACCGATTTTCCAAAACTTTTTTTTAACATATTCTACTCACGAAAAACTATATTTTTAGAAAAAGTTTCGTGAGTTAACATTTAGTCTGACTCTGTCGACTGAACTATAATGAAATAACAAAAATATCGTTTTGTTAAATGAATATTGACAGCGTTCTGGCGGCACTTTGGTGACGGGTAAATGTTCTGGCAATAATTTTTATAGATAGAGAATACCATCAAAAATAATCTCCTGAAAATTCATGACTAATACTATAACAAAATTGAACTTTATTTCCTACCCCTTTTGTAATTTTAGGGTACTACATTCCGGCCACTGGGGGTTGCCAGAACTAGCTTTTATTGTTCAGCAGGTGTATAAGATTCAGTGTGGAAACTTTCATGACTAATGAAATGACAACCCAAAATACGTCGCTGGCTCTCCCTCTACTAGCTCTCCATTGCATAGGGCTGTTTCACACGAGCCGACGGCCAACCAACAGAAATCGTATGAAAACGTCATTTGTTGAGAAGAGGGTGAGAGAGGACGATGGGGAGGGAAGATTGTTCCATTCAACTTTCTCACACGATTTTCGATACGACTTTTTGACAGTTGTGTGGTTGTTGTTGTTTTGTATTCCTTTGGGAAAAAGAAAAGAAAGAGAAAAGACAAAACAACAACAATAAGCTAAAGCGTTTTGACGTAGAGTTGGTTGGAAAAATTGGCCCATGTGAAGGCCCATGCGACTTTTCGTCGAGTTTCAAAAGGGAATGGACGATAACAGCCGATTTCTGTTGGTTGGCCGTCGGCTCGTGTGAAACAGCCCATAGAGAACAACCACAAACCTGACCTCAACAACGTCACAATTTTGGAAGTTGAGAGACACTACAGTAAGAGAATGCTGCTAGAGATGCTCCACATAAATAAAATGAGAGATGCAGTTAACCGACGTTCTGACTGTGACAACCTCAGCTATGCATATAAACAGCTGATTGGGGCAAAGACAGATTATTGACAACAAGCTTCGTGTTCGTGCATCTACTAGTTCCGCCGCGTTATAAATGTGTTAGTGCTGTTTTTATGTTTTTACTTTATTTTATTTTATGTTTTACTTGTATTGTAAGTGTGTAGATACCTTTATATTTATTTTGTATATTGACGTTTTTTCTTTTTAATTAAAGGCCTGATGAAGGGTGTATTCATGCCCGAAACGTCGCGCACAAAATAAAAATCTTTTAATTTTGACCCGGAGCCCACTAAAATCTCCACCATTACCGGAGCTATGCGGACCTGTCCCACAGCTACAAAGAAGGCAATCTGTGGATTGACCCTTTTGCATCTCTTCATATGAAAATCCGCCGCCATAAGTGCCTTGAGACTTCAGATCTCATCCAACTGGCCCTATACGGCCAAAGGTCATGATCTCCTTAACAATATCCCAAAAATTTGCGTTTGCCGCGTATCCGACCATATGGTTAGCGAACTACGGTTCCAACAGTGGCGGTTCGTAAGGTTCAGCATAAGGGAAGCAATGCCCAAAGCGAACGATAAAAGTAAAAGTATCGAAGGCTTTATTAACTAAAAAAAACTGAAAAATAACAAAGTGGAGTCAGATAAACAAACATATGGAATTGTTTCCAATCTAAAAAAAATGTTTGGAACTACGGATACTATACGAAATAGACATTTTCTACCTCTAGCAACCGCCGCTATGTAAGTTATCGGCCATTTTGTGAAAATTTCATCATTTTGGTCAGATGCATATATCTCGGGATGTGTAGGTCCGCAAAATGCAAAAAAAAATAGAGGCTGCTCGTTATGATTTTGGTTATCAGCGGTTACAATATTAAATTTTTATCTAATGTCAAAAAAACTGCTAAATTCTGGCTTCTTCGGATTTTTTCAGTCAACTTATACAATAACTGGTTACAATTTCAGGTCAAAATATCTTATTCAAGTCCCAAAAAGACTTCAAATATGAAATTTAATTGCCCTTTAATTTTTGTGCATCATTTAAAAAAAGGGAAAAAATTAAATTCCAGGTCGTGAATTTTTGCATTTTGTCGAAATAGTTTCACTGCTAGCGGACGTTTTGCGCTTTTTTTAAAATCTGAAAATAAAAGCGTCCAAACAAAAGCTGTTAAACTATAATAGTCCAAAATCTAAAAAAGATAGTAATAATAAAACCCTATTGTAACCTTCGTCTACCATCATTACATTCTTCTTGCAAAAAAAACACCTCAGGTAACCCGTACTCAAAAATGCATTTCATAAAAATATATTCTCTATCCTTTAAATCATCATTAAAGAGAATCATAAAAATATTTATAATGGAAGCTACAAAGTTATCAGCTTATATTCAATAAACACCGCCTGCCACCCCACTAGAATAAATATATGTATATCTCTTTTTTCTTGACTCAATCTACAAACGAAAATTCAAGAGTCAAAAACAAAATTACGAAGCAAAATTTTAAGAGCAAAAATATTGCTCGAAGCCAGAACAGATTACCAGAAAAAGAAAACAAGAAAACAAAGAGAATATGGTGGCTACAGAAAATTTCTCTATCTTCGACTTCTCAATTCTCGCTGTTCGGTTCCGAAGAAGCTGCGTTTAGCTCAGCTTCTGAGTGTACTGTATTAACGCAAACAAGACCCTCTCAACTACAGGCCTCGTAGATGAATTTTTCGTGGTGTTGGTAATAGGCCCAAAAGTCACCGCACACCGGAGTAACATGGCGCGGAAGCCGTACGCGCAGAATTTTTGTATTTATTTTTGCAGTAAAAAGTGATAAAATATTGTATTTTAACACTTTTAACCGCACTTGGATTTATCAGTGAATAGTTGTTTAGTGATTTCATTAAAAGAAATAAAACAAATTTGGTGATTAAGTGTGTTTAAGTGTTCAAATTGTTAAGGCGAACAACTTTTTTTTTCACATTCACGGTGTTTTTTCATGTTTATTTACGAAAAAATGTTGAATATTTAATGTTTTGTGTAGTTATGGAATTAAAAGTGATTTTAAAGTGATTAATACATATATTATGATATTATTATTAAAAATATAGGTGCCGAAAAACACTTCTCTTATTCACTTTTCCATTCGCACTTTTCAGTACTTATATGTTTAGTAATAATTGCAAAATAAATTAATTAATGACTTTAAAATCACTTTTAATTAAATATTCAGCATATTTTCCCTTAATATACACGAAAAAAACACCGCGAATGTAAAATAAATTGATCACTATTTTTTATATATTTTTTTATTAAATCACTAAAAAAATAATCACTGATAATCCTTGTATGGTTTAAAGCGATAAATTTCAATAATTTACCACTTTTTACCACAAAACTATAACGAAAACACTCGCGAACGTACTCTGCGCCTTTAAATTCTCAGCAACTGTCAAATTTTGGGACCATTCTCAGCTATGGTTGTATTGGTGCCAGATACAACTGCATGGCCTGTAGTTGAGAGGGTCTTGACGCAAACCTTTGCGTGAATGTGGGTCCAATTAGATTGTATGTGTTGGAGTTTTTACGTTGATTTTCTGTGGCAAAGAAGCTGACGATATTACAGCTTCCCCATGTTGTGTAAGGCCTCAGCCACGATAAGAGCGGCGCCAGGAAAATTTAACGTCTCGAATTAGCGGAGAGAGGCACTTTAGTATTGTCATTCTGCCGCTCGCCGCTCATACCATGTTCGAGGCCTAACACAGCAATGGGAAGCTGTAATATCTCCAGCTTTAGTGTTTCCAGAGGAGGAAATATGTTAGGATTTTTGTTGCGATTAATCTTGATTTAAATTTAAATTTATTGTTATTTATATAAATTTAGTTTTATGAAGTTGCCTATTTGGTCAAGGGAAGCAGGTCTTCCTTTGTTTCCAAAGAGGAACCGCCACTGGGTTCCAAAGGAAATTCATTGCCTCCACAACCTAGAACTGTCTCAAGAGACAGAATGCCGACTCTGCATTCTCCACATATTCCTCGTCGCCTTCCACACATATTCTTTCATTCTGGCTTAGAAGAAGAATATTTATCAGAGAGTTTTTGAGTCCTGATCAAGTCCTCAAGACCTTCTTGCCTTCATCTGAAAGGCTGACAGTCTGTTCCGTTAGTGGGGTACGCACACAATAGGCCTAACTTGGTCGCAGTGTTCACATTTTATGTGAAATCTGTGCCTTAGCCACTTTGGTATTTGGTTTTGCCTCATAACAAAACATTAGTTTATTTGTGTAGCCTTCTACAGAGTGCGAGAATAGTGCGGCAACTGTTCGATATTTCCTGAACGGTAGGTTTTCGTGAAAAAAGTTTGTAGCAAAAGTTGCTCAGCTCGGAGGATAGAACCGTTTACACACAAAACTCACCCCCACCCACTCACACCCTCGCAGGGGGTGGGGTAAACTCTAAAATTTTAAGTAGCAACCCCCATTTTTTTACGGATTATGATTTTCCGAAGAAAAATATGAAACTTTGCTCAGCTCAGCTTGGAGGGTAGAACCGTTTGCACACAAAACTCACCCCCACCCACTCACCCCTTTGCCCACCGCCCAGGGTGGGGTGAGTTTTGTGTGCAAACGGTTCTACCCTCCAAGCTGAGCAACTTTTGCTACAAACTTTTTTCACGAAAACCTACCGTTCAGGAAATATCGAACAGTTGCCGGACTATTCTCGCACCCTGTATACAACTTAAGAAATACTTTAACAATTTTACATTTTTGGTTACTACTCTTTAAAGCAAGTCTTCAATTCTTAGCCGTTTTCAAATCATTGCTAATAAAATTTGATATGAAATTTTTATACATTTTATATATTGCAATCCTATTTTCTTTTTAGGATAGTGAAACCGGTGAAATAGATTATGTTCCGCTAAGCACACAATGTCAAACAATTACTTACGATGAAGAAACTGGCGAACCACACAATGGAACCTTCAAAGTTCGATACTTCAAGACAAAATTCAACATACCAACGCAATATATAAAGATTCCCCAGAAAGAGTCCTACAAAAAAAGAATTTTTAAATATTGCAAAGAAACATACACACTAACCAGTAAAAGCAAAGTGATCAATCTAAAAGAAGTAAGTTCCCACTATAAGATACACAAAACAATAATATTTATTATTTATTTGTAGGAGATTATACTTGGATACAATAAGACCAGCCATCGCATGTTCTTGATTCCGTCGCTTCTATTTTTTACAAAGATCACCGCCCTTTTCATATCGATTGTTGAGATTCTTCTCCATATATGGGCACATAGGAAGAATTCAAAAAACACAAATCCCAGTATTTATTACAGAAGTCCACTTCACATTTTGACTGCTCAGTTTTGTGCCATTTGCAGAGCGGAAACTGAATATAATAATATTAATAAAATACATCAGGACAGATCGAAGCGGCTACAGATCAACTTAAAACATATGACTAGCTTAGGTTAACTCTTTTTTTTAGTTGTAGTGAAAAAATTGTTTTAATTTTTTAAGGCTTTTATATACAAAAATACTTAATATTATGAATTATTATTAAATAGTTTTTATGAATCTAGATATGGTTATAGTTACGTAACTTGATTCCGGATCCGCATCCAGATCGCAAAAGATGTTTCTCACTTTTCTTTTCTATTCCATGTGTTGCTTTCAAGTACCGTTTGTGCAGGCTTTCAGTGAAGATTGAGAATAGGACATCTTTGGAAGCTGGAGACTCAAAAGAAAAGATATGGTCCACTTAAAAGCGGATGGTTGCCAGAAGGCCAGCAATCTTCTCCTAGAACCGTGATTCTCAACCAATGTGCCGCCAAATTTTAGAAATGTAAACAATAAAAATTATTTTGTATGCACTTTTATACAACAAATTATTGGAACAGGAACGCAACGGAAAAAATTTTTGTGCCGCAATCATTACAGCGCGACTTAGGTATTATTGTCATGCCGACTCAATTATTCTGCTGACCCGAATCAAACATACCCATACCGCTATACCAGCGATAGAGGAGGACCAACTTGTATGTTCTAACTACAAAGGAATTACGTTACTGAATGTAGCTTATAAAATATTCTCGCTTATTGCACCAACCAGTAAGAAAGAGTATACTCGCTTATTGCACCAGTATGAAAGAGTAATTGGAAATTACCAGTGCGGATTCAGGAAACAAAAGACCACAGCCGATCACATATTCGCATTACGATAGGCAATTTAAAAGACGAGAGAATTTAATATAAAGAACCACCTCTTTTTCGTTGACTTTACGACAGCATATGATCTTGTGCTAAGACCAAAAATCTACGAAGCAATAGTGGAACTGAACTTTTCAGGCCAATTAATTCAACTCACTAAAGCCTCATTGAGTGAAGTGATAAAATGAGTGAGAATACAGAGCAATGTATCGGTGCGGTTTGAAACGAGCAGAGGCCTCAGGCAAGGAGACTCCTTATCCTGCTTTTAACATCTTATTAGAAAAAGCGGCCTGGAAGGCACGCATTGAAACCAGGGGTGGTAGCACGCAAGTTGATTCAATGTATTTATCATGTAATCATCATAGGCAGGACAATTACTGTATCAAATGAAGCCTATGTAGTGTTAGAAAAACCAGCATCAAAATCTGGACTTATTTATCAATAAAAATAAAATGAAACATATGCGGACCCCTAATGGAAACAGCCTGTAAAATAATACTTGTAATACAAGTCCACCAAAGGACATGGACAAAAAAGTACATTCCATGTACACATTTTTAGTAAATATATTGTATAACAAACATAAAAAAATGAATTAATACGTACTTTTTAACCTCTCTGAACTTGTCAGTTTTATTTAAGAAGATTAAGTAATTCAAGATGAATTCAAAGAATCTGCAAGAACTTCCGCAATAATGTACCATAGAGAAAGATAAATATAATGTCGCCGATATACAAGGAGCCATGTTGATCAACTTGGTTGATTTCTTGTCCGTGCTGTTTGCACACACACACACACAATTTGACTGGCCAACAATTCCACACAAGACAAACTTGTAATACACAACCAAGTTGAACAACATGTCTCGTTGTGTATGGACGGCATAACGGACGTTCCACACCATGCATACTACTTGTAGACATGTCAATGGACAACAAATGCCCTCATTAGGAACATCTGTTATCTTTTTTTTTATGTGAAAGAGTCTAAACATAGGTTCCACCCCTTATACTACCAGTCCGTTATGTCGTTTACTACATGGTGCAATGTCTAGTAGTAAGCTTAGCTTTTGGATAGAAAAATTATGTGATTGGTTAAAAGTGGTCCGGAGGATGCATGTGGAGGAGGCAGTGAGTTTCTAGTTTGAACTCTTGGAGTCACAACCGTCGAAATTAGCAGAAGACAGCCACGTCGGAGTGTTATGTCTTCCGCAACCGCTAAATGAAGACCGATCTAAAGGGAATTTTGGTAACCTACTATTAACTTCCAAAACCAAGTACTGTCTTATCTCAAAAAAGAAGTTCAACACCTCACCATCCTTGACAGTGGATGACGTTGAACTAAAGGCCGACCCATCCCTACACATCTTAGGCGTGACATTAGCCAAAGACTTTCGTTGGAATGATCACATATTCCAAATCGCCAAACAAGCATCCCAGTGCTTGGGATTTCTTAAGAGGTGCAAGTTCCTCCTCCAGCCATCGGCCCGTGCTGTTATTTATAAATCCTACATACGTCCTCTTCTCGAATATAACTCCCTCGTTTGGGGCGGCGCTCCAATAACCACCTTGGCATGGTTAGATAAGGTCCAAAAAAAGGCCCTTAAATTAATTGATGACGACACCGCTGGCTCCACCATCGACCCCCTCAGCCACCGTAGGAATGTAGCAGCACTGACAAAATTTTATCGCTACTATCATAATGACTGTTCCTCCGAGTTAAACGCTCTCCAGCCTCCACGGCAATCTTACAACCGCAACACCAGATTAGCCCACTCGTCTCATTCCCTTCACCTGCAACTCCCCCTTTCACGCACTCAACAAGATATGAATTCGTTTGTTAATAGAACAACTCGACTGTGGAATAATCTCTCGCAGTCAGTATTTCCGAGCTCCTACAACATCCAAGAGTTCAAACGCAGGGTTCATCACCACCTTCTTCAATACCCCCCCGTTCCTTTTAACCCTTAACCTATACCCCCCTCCCCTCCCCGTACTAAGCTTACTGCTAGACATTGCACCATGACGTGACAAATGACATGACGGGCTGGTAGTACAAAGGGTGACTCCTGAGCTTAGCACTGTCACATAAAAAAAAAAAAAAAAAAAAAACTGGTTATCATTGTTGATGTTTCGTAAAATTGGTTGTATGCTACCTAGTGGAGTCAGATGAGCATCAAATTTTAGTGAAAAGGGAATTATCTCCAGAGTAAATTTTTTTTTTTGGAATATGTTAGTTACATCGAATACTATACGAAATGGACATTTTCTACCTCTAGCAACCGCCGCTACGTAAGTTATCGGCCATTATGTCAAAAATTTACCATTTTGGTCGTTCTTTCTAAATATAAATGCGTATATCTCGGCATGTGTAGGTCCGAAAAAATTGAAAAAAATAGAGGTTGTTCTTTATGATATTGGCTACCAGCGGTTACAATATGAAATCCTTATCTACACATATAACCTCAAAAAAATCAAAAACTAAAGAAACTACAGAATTTTGGTTTTTCGGTGATAACTTCGAATATTTTTAGTGAAATTTGATGAAATTTTCAAAAGTTATACTTTATAATAGGAACAATAACTGGTTAAAATTTCAAGTCAAAATATCTAATACAAGGCTCAAAAATTGACTTCAAATTTGAAAATTGATTGGCCTATCAGTTTTGTGCATTGCTTCGTATGAGGTTCTTACTTTTTTTAAAATGTAGCTTCTTTTATGCACTTTTGATGGTGAAAAAGAAAAAAATTTAAACTTGAAGAAAAGTGAAAAAAATCGAATCGAAAATCGACAATTTTTGCATTTTGTCGTCAATTTTTTAGGAAAATTTGACTTTTTTTGGCAAAGTTCAATTTCTATTGAATTATTAGTTCATTTTTGACATATAATGATCGAAAAATTGACTTTTATAAAAAAATGCGATTTTTTTCTAAAAAAATTGACGAAAAAATGCAAAAATTGTCGATTTTCGATTCGTAGCGGCGGTTGCTAGAGGTAGAAAATGTCCATTTCGTATAGTATTCGATGTAACTAACATGTTCCAAAAAAAAAATTTTACTCTGGAGACAATTCCTTATGTTTTGCTCATCTGACTCCACTAACCCTAAAAACAGAAAATTCGGTTTTGTGCTAATATCTCTTAAATGGCAAGTCCTATCATAAAATAGCGTTTACAGAGTTTGTAGATCATGAGATTATCTACAAAAAATGATATTATACATTTTCTTGTACGAGCTGCCGTTCATGAGATATAGCCGTTTTAAAGACTTAAATTACTCATACCCCCTAATTCGCAGCTTTTTTGTAGATAATCTCATGATCTACAAACTCTGTAAACACTATTTGATGATAGGACTTGCCGTTTAAGAGATATTAGCACAAAACCACTTATTGCAAGCGATCTGATTAAAAGATTTAATGAAACTGTTTATGTCTAGTCTGTTGTAACGACAAGTTCCTTGAGTTTTTTATTTATAGCAAATTAATGTGCCAATATTCACGAATATAAAACACCAAAAATCATTGGTGTACACTAAGTTCGATAGCTATGCACACGCCCATACAAAAATGGGCCATGTCCTTTTGGTTGCGCGACAAATTTTTCTACACTTGTAGATTTACTGAAACCCAAAATATGTGGGATCAATTTTACAAGTGTAGAAGCACTGGACTTCATCGCAGCGTAAATGTTTACCAACAAAAATCGCCGTTAATTGCAGTACTAACTTTTTTTAAATTTTAATTTATTTAAATTATCTCAGACAGATCTCTACTAAGATAAAATTCATTTGTAAAGATGTCTCGTAAAGGTGACGAAAAAAAGTGTTCTTTCCAAAATAAGGGAGAATAAAGAAGTTTTGTTTGATGCTTTTAGTAGCGAGCTTACTAAAAGTGGTAAAAATGAGCGAAAAATGGAAGAAAGAAGTATTTCAGTTAGCGTCCAGTATAAATTTAATTCCCAAAAACAAAGGAAGGGATTTATGTGAAGAAGGTATTGCGGCAAAGTGTAAAAAAAATGCATTATGCAAAAGAGATTCTATTTAAAACTATAATGAGCAACTGAATCTTTAGGGAAAAGCAGGGCCGGCTCTAAGCAGTGAATGATATGGGCTCCATATTTTTTTAGTTAGATACTTAATTTGTTTGTCAATAATTCTCATTTCATAGAAATTAAGATTTTATTTTGTTTAAAAAATTCGTTTTAAAACTCAGAAAAAATTATACGCCTGATCTTCGGGGCCCCAATTTTTCGGGGGCCCTAAGCAGCTGCTTAGTTTGCTTATGGGTTGATCCGGCCCTGGACAGAAGTAAATGATGTTTTTCGACCACTGATTCTGGCACTCGGAATTTTTCTTTCAAGTTATTGGACCATTCCACGCTAGTATTCTTTCTGCAGTATGCAAACCGGATTGACAGCAACCGTGATTTCCACACCCTTTTCCGATCAGTCACTTTCATCACTATCATCCCAAAAAAACATTTTGTTGTTCTTATTTTAAAACAGGGTGCTGTCAATAATGTACGTTGCACGAACAATTGTCTTTGTTTCTTTTACACAAAAATAAATAAATGAAAATGATTTTCGTCAGATGTTCAATTGCAAATTGCTGCAAATAAGCAAACGTTTTAGACACTGCGAGAAAAAAAACCAAGCTGTCATTTTATAGAATGTATTATATACCCGCAAAATTAGCTAGAAAAGTTTTTTGATGACAAAAGTTTACCATAGTTAACCGTGGTTTACCATAGTAAGGGTTTTGAACGCGCTCCAAATCAGTTACACAAGCAAATGGTTTTAACTTAAACCGCTGATCACTAACTGACTTGTACAAATTTTACACATCTCAGTTTGTCTATAAAATTTTACTGAGAGTTCTACAAGTAGCGCTCTAATTGAACCTACTTGTAGTTTCGTGCATCAGAATTTAGGAAAATAGAAGTTTCCCACTTGTAAAATTCGCTCTCTACACTTGTAAGTTGAGGAGTGGACTTGTAGAATCGCACCAATTAACTTTAACCGTAACGAAAGCTGAATCGGTTGTAAAATCTCCGGTTAGATATATGGGAGTTGCACCGTTTAACAATTGTTAACATGACGTAACATTTTAACGTTAACTTTAACCAAGCAAATTCGGCTGGTTAGTGTTATTGCTATTGTTAACTGATGACAGTTGTCATACACCCAGGCAGGGGTGCCATTTTCAATAAACTCACAAACTGTAAAACTTATAAATACACAAAAATTTAATTTTTTTTATGTGGTAGTGCTAAGCTCAGGAGTCACCCTTTGTACTACTAGTCCGTCATGTCAATTGTCACGTCATGGTGCAATGTCTAGCAGTAAGCTTAGTCCGAGGGAATGGTGGGGGGAATAGGTTAAGGATTATAAGGAACGGGGGGTATTAAAGAAGGTGGTGATGAACCTTGCGTTTGAACTCTTGGATGTTGTATAAGCTCGGAAATACTGACTGCGAGAGATTATTCCAGAGTCGAGTTGTTCTATTTACAAACGAATTCATATCTTGTTGAGTGCGTGAAAGGGGGAGTTGCAGGTGCAGGGAATGGGACGAGTGGGCTAATCTGGTGTTGCGGGTATATGATTGCCGTGGAGGCAGAAGAGCGTTTAACTCGGAGGAACAGTCACTATGATAGTAGCGATAAAATTTTGTCAGTGCTGCTACTTTCCTACGGTGGCTTAGGGGGTCGATGGTGGAGCAAGCTGTATCGTCATTAATTACCTTATGGGTCCTTTTTTGGACCTTATCTAACCATGCTAAGGTGGTTATTGGAGCGCTGCCCCAAACGAGGGAGTTGTATTCGAGAAGAGCCCGAATGTAGGATGTACAGCACGGGCCGATGCCTGGAGAAAGAACTTGCATCTCTTAAGAAATCCCATGTACGGGGATGCTTGTTTGGCGATTTGGAATATGTGGTCATTCCATCGCAAGTCTTTGGCTAATGTCACGCCTAAGATGTGAAGGGATGGGTCGGCTATTAGTTCAAGGATGTTTATATTTTTCTTTGAAATAAGACAGTAGTTCAATTCAACACGATTCTTGCTTCCCCACTCTAGAATAAGTTCAACGTCGTTATTAATAGAGCTGGACATTAGTTCACGATCGTCAAGACAGGATCTGGCATTTAAATCAAAGTAGCCGTTAACGATAATTTTAACAAACTGGAACTTTAACAACTTTGTTATTGTTAAAGTTAAATTTTACAATAACTTTAATCAATGATTTAGTACAACTCACCCTAAGCCACTATTTTTTTAATTTTTTTTTATTAAATCACTAAACAAATAATCACTGATTATCCATTTATAGTTTAAAGTAATAAATTACAACGTTTTTCCACTTTTTACCACAAAAATATAACAAAAACAGTCCCGAACCTATTCCGCTCCATATAAATTCTAACCAAATATCAAATTTTTTGGACCGACTTCAGCGATGGTTGTATTAGTTCGAAAGAGAACTTCATTCGAACGAATTCAGTGTGGCTCAGACTATAGTGTTTCTAATAAAATTTGTTACATTTCGAAAGACAGCTAAGATTCATGCTCTAAAATTGTTGTAAAATTCCTTTGAATTCGTTCGCAAATGCACGTGTTTAATTATTTCGTGCTATTAACGATTCATCTTGACTAATCCATATCATTTCTTTTTGTTATAAGTGTGTCTTAAAATGTCCCAATAAATAATTTCCGCGCCCACGAACTTCTAATTCACATTTTTAATGTTTTTTTGGTGGAATATCACTCTTTTTTTGTTTCAATACATTCTAAAATAAAAAATAAATAATCTTTTGTATAAAGAAATATTATGTCATTATATTTTTTTATTTATTTTATAAGTAGGTAATGTAGAGAACATTATATATATTTATATATAGTTATTATTGTAGTGGGCGTTGTTAACAGTTTGTAAATTAATAACGAGCCAGTCAATGCAAAATGCAGGAATTCAAATTAATATTATTACCCTCTTGAGATGACCGCCGTGGATCAAACGATATATTGAGTTACTACGAGGGGTGGCAATTAAGTTCCAATAAAACACGAAAAAATTAAGTTTTAATCAAAAGTTTATTATCGACCTTCACAATAGTCTCCCTCTAACTCTACACAACGTTTCCAACGTTGCTCCCATGATTGGAAGCACCCTTGGTAATCCTCCGACGTTAGACCGTTCAGCACCCTTGTTACGGCTTCCTTGACCTCCTGTACGCCACCATAGTGAATTCCCTTGAGGTACGACTTCATCTTGGGGAATAAGAAAAAGTCGCAGGGGGCTATATCAGGGCTATAGGGTGGCTGCGGCAACGTTGGAATGCCTTTGTTTGCCAAAAACTCACGCACAACTAATGAGGAATGGGCCGGCGCGTTGTCGTGGTTTCGTGACGCGACTTTAAAAAAGCACTTCCAAAAAACACGCATAAAACACAAACTGAACGTGCGATCGACTTCAAACTTTGACTGGAACTGAAGAAAGGTCACTGCCCTCTAGACATGTATATACAAAATACGCAGTGTTACCAGTTTTCGAATTATAACTAAATTCCCGGAACTTATTTGCCACACCTCGTATATCGATTATTGTGGTCTACTTATGATACCCTTTTATTTGATACCCATGTCGAGGTGATTGTGAGAAAAATGGTAATCCGTATTATTGAGTATACTATACCGCTTATGGCATTCTACTAATTATACCCTTTCAATTGATACCCATGTCGAGTGGTGAAGAAATGGTAATCCGCCCTCTTGAGACGGCCGTCATGGATGTTACGGCATAGCTTATTGTATTCTACTTATCTTACCCTTTCATTTGATACCTATGTCGGGGGGGTTGTGAAGAAAATGGTAATCCGCCCTCTTGAGATGACCGCCATGGATCTAACCACATATTGACTATACTATATCGCTTATGGTATTCTACTTATGATACCCTTTCAATTGATACCCATGTCGAGGGAATGGTGAAGAAATGGTAATCCGCCCTCTTGAGACGGCATAGCTTATTGTATTCTACTTATCTTACCCTTTCATTTGATACCCATGTCGTCGAGGCGGTTGTGAAGAAATGGTAATCCGCCCTCTTGAGACGCGTACCAGTTTAATATGAACGCTTTTTGTTAATCATCGAAATCATAGGGAATGCTATCTGACATCAACAGTGCTGGATTCAACTAACTTGTAACGAATATGTCATATTTTTAGAAATAAATTACAATTACGAATTCGGCAAAAGTACTAATCGGTATTTCAAAATTTTATTGTACATCTGTACTATGAAAATATATATGTTTTTTATAGTACCTAACGCAATCTGACACCATAGTTGTGACTAACCACATTTATATGAACACAGTTTGTTAATCATCTAATGCCATCTGGCATCAACAGTGCGAGTAAACACTTTTCGACCAACTATTAGCGCCATCTCATTTATTGAAATAACTTATAACGACATCTGATAGAATTATTTTGAGTTCCCACTTTTTTAGACTGAAGGAGAAAAAAAATTTCGTTTCGTAATGTAAAAAATGTAAAAATAAAGAAAACGAAGAATGATAGGAAAAAAAACTCATGGAATAATAAATTATTTATATTGTGGTTATCGGTTACAAATGAAAAATTACTTATATTGCTTATAAAAAGGTGAGAAATCGCATTATTTTATAAAAAAAATACCTTGTTTTCCATGTTTAGGCGTAAATAAGGCTTTAGCTGTTTGCCCTTACGAACTCAGCAAACTACCGCTTGCCTTGATATGCATTAAACGGCCTATGAGTATGTAGCTGTAGGGAAATCGTCCCACTATTGTCATATTACTTGAGTGGACAAAAAAACAGCCGACTTACATCAAGTTATTAAAACCACTTACTTAATTAATTTGACTCTTGATTCTTTGAATTTAAAAAAGCTAATAATAAAGATCCGTGATAATTTAAAAAAGTTTCTACTAAAAAAATTGATAAAGAATAAGAAATTAGCCCCACAGTGTTCTAAATTAGTCTCATGCAATATAGTTACAATAATAAAAACTCCACGTTACATAAGTGAAATCTATTTAATAAAAGGCTAAGGGAACATTAAAAAGTATTTAACAAATGAGAAATTGTTTTAATTAAACAAGTTCAAATTGTTACACAATAGCTGCGTTCCTTTTCTACTATTTAGTACTTGTGAGCAGAGCAGAAAAGGAACGCAAAATTTTCTGATTTGAGTAAAATCTCACTTGAATTTTTTGGCGTTACTTTAAACTTTACAAATAAAAATTTCTTAAAAGAAGAATTTGTGACACAATGGAGAAATTAATGCGATAATTTCTAAAGTGAAACGAAAGATAATAATTTTTGATAATAATACGACTGAAGTTTTATTTATGGACGTTTTTATATGAGTAAATCAGCTTGATACAAATAAAAGCCATCTAGCGGGTAATGGCGTAAGTGAAAATAATTCACAATAGACTCGAAATGGCCGCTTTCCCCTAGCGGATTTCAATTGTGTAATTGCAAGTGCTATCTACTCGTTTATAAGAGCAAGTGTAGTTCCTAGTACGCAAGTGTAAAAAATAGTAAAAATTAGCAGAAAAGGAACGCAGCTAATATAAGAAATCTACAACTCCACAATGTTATTTTGCAATCCCACCTAGCCTAATTTCAAGTTGGATATTTTGCTGCCGCAAAAGAAATAAAAAATGTGTCTCCAATACAAAATTTTCCTCCCTCAAAAAGTGTAAGAAATGCCTCTCCAGGACAAGATTAAGAAGTCGCTTTCCAGTTCGTATTTACCATCTTACCGCATCAATTGGATATTTGACTACCATAAAAGAAGCAAGAAATGTCTCTCCAATTCGTGTTTACAATTTTATCTCGCCGTATTTGAAATTGGATATTTTACTGCCGCAGAAAAAGCCAGAAATGTATCAACTACGTAATTTACAATCACTCCTCGCTTTATTTATCTCGATAAGCGCTCATATACCAGTAGGACATTATTTTTGAACCGGGTCATTTAAAAAAATGAGGTCTCGTATAGATTTTTTCAAACGTCCTAACATTCCGCGCATCTTCCCCAGGAAAGCTCTTAAAAATATTTAAAAGCTCGACAAAGCTTCTTTTAACTCCTCCTATCAAATCACTTACTGCCATTTAAGCAGTCACGACTGCGTATTGCTAGAGGGAGGTGTATTTTTGTAGTACTCGCAGTCCTTCGCTCAGCCACAGGTACAGAGGGCCCCTAACGTGGAAGGGAACCGGGCTGTGTCTGTGACTGAGTTAAATACGTATTATATTAAACAAAAATATTAAGATTTAAATATTCCATAAGTTAGGAATACTCATTAGCCTATGGTTTAAGTATCTTTAAAAATATGTTAAAACTACAATAAAACCCTATGTATTCTTTATATGCAATAAAATAAGTTTGAAATTCAATGATTATTTAAAAAATTACACATTATGAATGAAAAACGGCCCTTTTTATACATTTTTTTATTTTAAGGTTTTTGTATTTTACACATTTGCTACAGATATAATTTGCAGCAATTTCTACTAAAAAAGACGATTTTTTTTTATCAATTTGATTACTAGATTGTTGACGTTTTCCGCCAGTCGCATGCGCGCTTCTGCCTGGGAAGCTTGTGCTGCTGAGGAGATCTCTCGTTTCATGAATGAAAAAGTTCATGTATTCAAAACAAATTTTATCAGCATTTTTTTTAAATTATTTTAAATTTAGGGATGAGAAATATTTCGCATAATTATAGTAAAATTATGCTAATTCTGATGAATAAACTGGCTTGGTTGAGCAGGGGTTTAACATGTATTTAAAAGCTCTGCTCAACACATATAAAGATAAATTAACTTTATTCATTCGGCATGTGCACATCCCTCTCTAAATTATTTTGTTCAGTTTTTTCTGCGTTTGTTGCCGTTTTAACTAAAAAGAGGGGAAATGATAGAACAATATTTATAAAATTTGGCAACGAGGTTCGCAGAACTGCTCAAATTTTTTGTGTCACGGAGTTTGAAAAAATCTATACAATTTACCATCGTGTAAGGGACAAATGTACTGCCTCATGCAAGTCCGGCTCAACTCTACCCGATAGTTCTATCAACGAGCAATAATAACAAGAGTGATTAGGTGGAGCTCAAGGACAAGAAAAAGAGTTAAAGATATGATAGAAGAGATAAGCAAAACATTAAGTTAAAATTCCAAAAAAATATTAACAAACGCGCGATGTAGATAAACTTCATGAAAAAAGTAAGAACGAAACAGAATGTTCCTTGATTTCCCTCCCCATTACAATGTTTACATTCAAATGGAGGCAACATTGGGGCAGAGCACGGGTCGGTATAGAATTTGAGTGTGTATATGTAAAAATTCGTGTTGGTACAGCACTCGCGTTACTTGATTACACTTGTATTGTCCCTTATTGTCCACTCGTACTCGTCCCTTCATTTTTTACCTTCTGCCTCCTTTTATCATAGATACTACTTCTGTGATATTTTGACTTTTTCACTCGCATTGAAATTTTTATCAGCTGATCTCAAGGACAAATGAAACATTTTAAAAAATTTGTTCTAGCTCATCACTCTTATTATTATTGCTCGCTGGTTCTACCATTGAGTGTAATGCCGGACAGGAAGCTCTAGTCAAAAAGATAGTAGGGAGACTCACAATGTCAATGCGGTTTTATTCCACTACTCCCATGCCGTACTGCTGCAAAGCAGAACTCTCGCCTCTGGGGGGTTATCGTGAGTGTAAGTGAGAAGCTAGCGTTGAACGCTATTGCAACGCATTGCAATTATTACCTGATCAATATTCGAAAAGAAAAAAAATTCAAATTCAACTACACTATTTTACAAAGACCTCTACCTGTTCTGGCTATTTCTTTTTTGTTATATTGGAGTTTTCCTTTTATATGAAACTAGCAAAACACCGCGTGCGTTACAACGCCTTTCAATAAAAAATATTATGTTTTCACAGTCCGCGGTAGTTATAATAAAAAAAGGACAAATCTGCAAACTTTGATTTTGAATACTTAAATAAATTTAGAGTAGGTTACAACTTTTTTAATATTCGATGATGAAAAATTGTGTACTACGTGCACAACAGACACCTAGCCAAACATATTCAGAATCATCCGCAGACGGATAAGACGCCCTGCGCAGAACTTCGCTCATGGCGCCCTCCTTCACTCCAAATTGTTTTTCCCCAGAAAAAAACGCCAAAAAAATAAGAATTTTACAAATTTGGCACCCACCGAGCAGCCCAAGAGTGTACAATTTGGTCCCCATAAAAAAATCTAATAAATACTTACTCTTTTTTTATTAACACTGGAACTTTTCGTTAGTACTCCACGCTTTTTTACATTTCGAAATGTAGTTTGTTTACATAAACTGGCTGGAGAAATAAAAACTTTACATTCAAAATTATTTTTACACTGCTTAGTTCATTTTAAAATAAAAGCCTATTTTTTAGTTCTTTTTAAACCATATTTTTATTTTCTATTTTCAGTCTATTATATGTCTTCCGCCACTGGTGGTGAACGCCATATTTAATTTAAAATTACGTCATACAGCTTACTGTACTATACTCCTCATAGAGTTTCATTTGATACCCATACCGAGTGGCTTGTAAAGAAAAAGTCAATGCCCCGTTTTGTGTTGGCCGGCATTTTGTGTTTGCCGCCTTTTTGAATTTGGAATGACGCCACACAGCTTTTTCTTCAACTTGATACCCTTACTGATCGAGTGGCTTGAAAAGAAAAATGTAATCCGCCATTCCTTTCTGACATTTTAAAATTGGAATGACGCTACACACCCAATAGTATTCTAGTTTCCACACCCTTTCATTTGAAACCCATGCCAAGCGCGTTGTAAAGGAAAAAGCGATATCCCATTTTGTGTTGGCCGCCATTTTGTATTTGCTGCCAGTTGAATTTGGAATGGTGCCACACAGCTAATAGTTTTCTACTTGTTATACTCATACCGAGTGGCTTCTAAAGGAAAAGGTAATCCGCCATCCTGTTTTGGCCGCCATTTTGAATTTGGAATAACGCCACACAGCTAATTGTGTTCTATTTATCATAACCTTTCATTTGATACCCATGATGGGGGTCGGAGAAAACAATTGTAAACTTCGGCCGACATCTTGGAAGTAGATCGGTTAAATTACGAGAGCCAAGTGCAAAATTATCGATAAGGCCAGTTGGATTGTTCTTGTTCTGGGCTGTTGAACTCTTTCTAGTTCATCTAGAAGAGAAGTTATTTCTTCTGCCCGATCAGGGTTCGCAATTGCATCATCTGTTTGGGTGGGTGGCTTTCTTTTGTCGACATTATTAAGTGCAGATGCAAGATAGGACAGCTCGGTTTCCAAAAGGTTAAAACGTCTTCTCAGGTCATTCTTAAGTTCCCACATCTTGTTGTCAAGGAGAGAGAATTTGTCGAAACATTCGGTGGCTTTTGAAATTAGATGAATCAGTTCGTTATTTTGTTTTTGGCAGCCACTATCAAAAGTGAGCTTAATTTTTTTAAGCTTGAGTTGATGGTGTTAAGCTCACACTTGATAAAATTGGATAATTCGTTGACTATATTATCACTAGGCACACACTAGATTGTCTAGTTTCAACTTGATTAGCTCGCAATTTCTGATGTATGTAGCTGTGATAATAACTTCTGTGCGATCAATGGACCCCGAAAGCACGTCGATAATTTGTAGCACGAGCTTGGTGTTCTTAGCTCTTAGCTATGGGCTTTGGCCTTACGAGTTTTCAAGTCTTCCTTCATAACATTAATCGTCTCAGACAGGCTAATTATATTATTATTAGAAGTCTTTATTGCTAATAATACGCGTGTGAGGTTTATAGGCTTGCAGTCTGCACAGAAGAATTAAAAAGACAGGAAAGCCCAAATACAAGATGCATGGTAATAATTATAGCAGATTCCGTTGCATGCTATTAATTCGCCTTCGTCAGAAGAACTAACGGCGGGGCACATATAACTTTGGCACTTATACATGTCGAAGGAATTAAATGATTACATAATTAATGTTATGCAATTATAATGAGCCCAAAATCCAAATGAAGTTGATGGCTGTGGCAACCGATGAAAAAATGAATTAATGAATGAATGAATTCATTTTTTTTAAGTTATTTTTTATTGAGATATTTTAGAACACGCAAGCACTTTACACTGTCACTAAATTATTATATCCAAAGGGAGGTTTAAATTAAAAGACTATGCCACAGAGACGAAAAACGGGAAAGAAAAGCCTAAGCAATTTCAACTCAGAATTCCCTTTCATTTAACACCAATGCCGGTGGTAGGGGAACACAATTGCAGAATTCGGCTGCTATGTTGGAACCGATTGTATTTTTTTATTTATTTATTCTTTATTGCAGCTTAATATAAAATTACATCACACATTTATTCATTAAAATATATAAGTATAAAAAATTCTAAGCTAAGCCCATCACATAAACAGTTGCTTGTGCCTGTGGGCTGTGACTGCCTAAATATATAGTTACTGTAAAAAAACATATAAAGTTAAAATTTGCTTTGACTATTTTTCAGTAGTATGATACGTGCTATCCTTACTAATATTATAAATGCGAAAGTAACTCTGTCTGTCTGTCTGTTACGCTTTCACGCCCAAACCACTGGGCCGATTTTAATGAAATTTGCTACAAACATAGTTTAGATCTTGGAGACGGACATAGGCTACTTTTTTTTGGAGAAAAATGGGTTGAAGGGGGTGAAATGGGGTTCAATAAGTTGGAAGAGTATTTTTTTCTTTACTTTTTTTCTATTGTATAAAAGGTAACTGACTGACAGACAACGCACAACCTAAACCGCTAGAGCTGAAGGGCTAAAATTTTGACAGTGCATCCCTAGCGATTTTTCGAAATTCATTCCCTAATGGGGCGAAATGGGGTCAACTCAAAACCGTTGTGGCTAAAAATCTGAAATTTTGACAGTGCATCCCTATAATGGCGTGGACATCCACTATAAAGCGATTTTTCGAAATTCATCCCCTAAGGGGGTGAAATGGGGTTTACCCAAACTGCTGGATCTATAGGGCTGAAATTTTGACAGTGCATCCCTTTAATGACGTGGACATCCACTAAGAAGCGATTTTTTGAAATTCATCTCCTAAGGGAGTAAATGGGGTCAACCCAAAACCGCTGGAACTATAGGGCTGAAATTTTGACAGTGCATCCCTTTAATAACATCCACTAAGAAGCGATTTTTCGAAATTCATCCCCTAAGGAAGCTGAAGGGCTTTAATTTTGACCGTGCATCCCTATAATGACGTGGACATCCACTTGGGAGCGATTTTTCGAAATTCATCCCTTAAGGGGGTTAAATGGGGTTAACCCAAACCGCTGGAGCTAAACGACTGAAAGTGCATCTCTATAATGACGTGGACATTCACTAAGAAGCGATTTTTCGAAATTCCTCCCCTAAAGGGGTAAAATGGGGTTACCAAACTACTGGAGCTATAGGGCTGAAATTTCGACAGTGCATCCCTATAATGACGTGGACATTCACTAAAAGGCGATTACTCGAAATTTATCCCCTAAGGGGGAGAAATGGGGTTAACCCAAACCTCTGAAGCTGAAGGGCTGAAATTTCATCACTTTATTTAATATTCATTTGTGATTGCTTCATAATTTCTTGCACCCACGTAAATAGGCGAACAAACTTAACGTTCGTCAAACACTAAAATGTCACTTCTCTTGATGACATGTACATGCCAATCTCTGCTTCAAAACTTGCAGATTTGTTTACCATATTTATTAAAAACTAGTGGGATGTTGTGCCTAGAGACTAGCCACTAATTACGCTTTTTCATGGTATTCTTTCTGTTGAATAACACTTCAGATTGGATGACAATATATTAAGTAGTGGAGATTGATCCGCACTCACTTCCAACTCGCCGGATCTGGGAATCGAGGCCAATAATTCGAATGTGTCAAATTGAAACAAAAAAAAAGCACATCACACATGTAAACACTATATAAAACGAATCTAAACATTTTTCTTTGGATTGGAGGCAAATCTAATGTCTTTGCACAACAGAATTAGGTGTATTATTTTACTTAAACATACATGTCTTATTGTTAAAAATTCGGCTTACCGCACCTTTTGTACTAATTTACACTTCAATGTAACTTTTTTTTTATTTTTAAAGAAAAAATCACGCACGCACTTCACTTTTCTTTAAATGTAGAACATCTACTGAAAAACATAGGCACCTGTTTATCTATAGCATATATGTACGTGCACGCACACAAGTACCCCCACCTCGCAATGAGACCAACACTAATAATTACCCGCCAAAAATTTGAAAGAATTGATATACTTTAATTGCACCCCATCTATGACAAAGAATAGTGAACACCATCTATGGCAATATTACATTACTCTTCGTTTTACCTATGATTATCAATTTCCATAAAATATACAAAATACAATTTCATAAATAATAGAAAATCTGTTGTCATAATTCAGTTGTTTACTTTCTTCGAAACTTTATACATATCTAGTATTGGAATGTACCTTTTTACGTAAGCATGAATAAATATTGCCACATTACTACAAGTTAGTGTTTGGAGTAATGGGAAGGCGCTAGATCGGGGTGCGAAAGGGCCCGGATTCGATTCTTGATGAATTTGAGTACTCTTTTTTAGCTACGATGATTTATTGTAGTATAATAAACTAAGCCTGCGTTGATGGTAAAATCTCAAAGCGGCGACTAATTAAAACCTTTGGTACATATTCAATTGTGCGCTATAACTCAATCTATAATAAGCTAAATAAGCCAAATCCGTTCTTAACTAAAACTTTTATTTCACGTTGCATTGATTTAATTATTGTCATAATGCTGTATCCTAGTTTGGCCATGGAGATTCATAAGTATTACACTGACCAACTCTATATATAATTAATCTTGAAAAGTGTTTGTTAAAGGCTTATGTAGGTTATAAGTTGTGAGACTGCGTAATCTAAAACTTAACAAAGTATTTAACACTAGGTTTACGAAGCGCGTCAATTTGACGCATTCACAATTTCACGTAGAAAAATTTGGAAATCGCTTAGATTTATCTCTTACTACACGTACTTACTACTATCCATTTAGTGAGACGAATATTTGTCAAAAGTTATATTCTTTCCCTTTCAATAAACGAATTATTTATTTATTCTCAAAATGCTCATTTTTTATAAATGTGTCAAATTGACGCGTGCCGTAGAGATAGGTATATAAGAAATCTCAGTAAACCTAGTGTTAACAAACACTATAATATAATCATCATAGCTTAAAAAAAAGGAAATCAAATGTAAACAATAAAATTCTTTGATTCTTCACCCACGTCATGGTATATTTCCTTATTCAATATAATCAATAGTTTTTGAGCAGCAAATAAAAACTATATACCATAATTTCGTTATCATCGGTTTTTGTTCTGGAAGCAAATTTAGAGACCTATTCATGTCAAAAACTTGTTTCATATGAAACAAAATCCCCGAAGGAAATTTAAAAAAATTATTATGAAGAATAAAAAGCACCGCGAGCCGAAGGATCTAACTCGTAGCCCCACAGACGAGGGACTTTCCCTAGCCCTTTATACTCCATGGAAATGGTACTTTAACATTGCAAAAATGCAGGACAAGGTTTTATTTTTGGGATGTGTAGGGGGGGTCAGTGTGAGCTTAAGTTTGAGTTTTCGGGATTCTAACCCCCCCCCCCCCCATTTGGCCGCCATCTTGGAAAACGTATGCAAATGGTTTTTCCACTATATCTCCGAAACGGCACATCTTACCGGAAATTTGCAAGGACACTTTTTGTTTAGAATTAAATAATCTACAATTTATTACTTAGAAATTTTGTGGTAAAATGAATAATTAAGAAGTTATAAGCCTTAGAACACAAAAATTAGTCACAATATTTTCTTTAAGGCTCTTTTTTGTTGTTTAAATATACTTCTGGTTGATGAAATTTCCAGACCATTTTCTCAGTTTTTGGTCTTTTGACCAAGAGCTACATTTTGAGATATGGCCCAAGTCTGTAGCGGCAGTACTTTCAGAGATGAAAGTAGGCTTCAGACGGACAGAGCCTCTGTATAAGCTTTTTTTTTTTTTTTTGAAAAAGCTAAAATGCACTGTAATAAACCTTTTTTAGGGATAATAACAGCTGACTTTTTTTTAAGGAAAGCATTGCACATAATAAACAGTTTTTATTTAAAGGCGTTGCAAGGCACGCGGGTTTTATGCTAGTATTACCTATATAAAATTAAAATATTCATAAATTGACTTTTTGAGCAATAATTTAACATTTTATGCTATTTTATGCTCAGTGAACAACTCTCTATGGCTTAATATATACAATATCTTTAAAACACTGCCTTAAAATTTAGATCATTTTATAATATTACATATAAATTATTATTTAGATCATTTTATAATGATTATATTATTTCTTATATCTACTGGCAAACTGTTTGGGTCCTTGTATGCCTGCGTAACGTTGCATGAGGGATTTTTTGCATCTTGCAATATTTATTGGTGGATTTCGTTGTAAACGGGTATCATGGTTAATGCTCCTGATAAAAAAATTTTCCAAATTCTGGTACACAAATTTCAAAAGTGTTACTAAGTATAGCGGTTTGATGTCCATTACACTAAATTCCGCAAATGCCTGCGTTGTTGAAAAATATTTTGATTTACCTATGCATATTTTTATTAATTTACTTTGAACATTGTGTAATGTATCTACAGTTCTACTATAAGAAGCACCCCAGCCATACTATAATTCCATATTGCAGGATTGGGCAATTGCAAAATAAACATTTCTTAAAATTTGAAGATCGACATAGTTCCTGAGAATTTTAAATTTGTACGTGGTTTGCCTCAGTCTGCTGGCAGTATTAAATATAATTATGTTTTTTCCATTTAAGTTAATTGTCTATGGTAACTCCTAAGTATTTTACCTCTTTTGTATGCTTTAGTTTGAAATTCTTTATGCTTAGATATTTATCATTCGGGTTGAAGATCGTATTATGTTCGAACGTAATAAACTCTGTTTTTTCTAGATTAAGGGCTAGTTTATTTAGGCAAAGCCAATCATGGACGGTTTTTAAACCATCGTTCGCCAGAGAGGTGGCTTCAGTCCAGTTTTTTGCTTTAAATAATAGAACTGTATCGTCAGCATAGGCAATTATAAGACCTCATATTTCATTTTGATTCTTATTGCAGAGATCATTGGTATAGATCAAATAAAGTAGAGGAACCAATACGGTGCCCTGGGGCACACCGCATGTAACTTCTACAGGTCTACTAACTACATCCATTATCCTTACGCACTGTGTCCTTTCATTTAGATAAGACATTAACAGGAGAAGTGTCTTACTTCGAAAACCAACTTTTTCCAGTTTATGTATTAGCTTTTGGTGATTCACAGTGTCAAATGCCTTTTTCAGGTTCAGAAAAATTCCAATCACATTTTCATTACTGTCGATAACACGATTTATAAAACCAGAGACATCATATAGTGCATCTCCTGTGCTATTTCTTGGTTTGAAGCCATATTGATTCGGCGCAAGAATATTGTTGTGAGTTAAATGTTTCATTAATCTTGCTTTAATACACTTTTCTAGTAATTTGCTTACAATCGAAGTTAAAGATATTGGTCTATAGTTGTTTGTATCAAATTTATCAGTCCCTTTAGGTATGGGTGTTATTTCTGATAGTTTCAATCTTTGAGGAAAAATACCTTCGGCAAGTGACTTGTTAAAAGTAAAAAGCAGAGGTTTCAATATATGGCATGATATAGCCTGAATAATTTTGGGTGTATAGTTGTCTATTCCAGCAGTTTTACTAGTGTCGAGATTTGCAATGTAATGATGTAACTCTTTTACAGTTATGGGGGTTATGGTTAGAAATTGCTGGCATAGGGTGATTGGGTCTTGAATATTGTCTCTGCAAACTACACTTTTGGAAATGCTTTCTCCCATATTCGCAAAAAATTGTTTAATTCTTCTGCTATTTCAAACGGGACGCTTGTAACTTGTCCATTTCTCTTCCGAGTTTGCGGTACCGTTGTATTTGCTTTGGTTTTGTAAGTAATTTCATTGATTGTATTCCAGAGCTTTTTGGGATTATTCCTAGATTTAGTGATTTCGTTCTGATAATAATACCTTTTAGCGGCTCTTAATAAATTATTCAAATTATTACGATATTGTTTGTATGTGTTCTTAAGAAATCCGCAGAAAGGCTCCCTTCTAAGCTCATATTGTTACGCGAAGTATACATATGAGCAAAATTTGAAGTTGATGGGATATATTTTGCTACTTTTTATTCTACTATATCCTCCATCATATTGTGTGGCCGCCATTTTGAATTTGGAGTGATGCCACAGAGCTAATTGTATTCTACTCGTAATACCCTTTCATTTTATACCCATGTCAGGGATCAAGAAACACACTTGCAAAATTTGGCCATGATCTTGGAGCCGCCATTTTGATTTTTTGACAGAAGTGTCATATTGCATTGTCACGCGAACTTGCATATGGGCAAAATTTCGGGTTGATCGGTTACATGAAAGTGGATCAAAACTTGGCAAGAGGTGTAGAACGAAAAAAATGGAGAAAAATCGTACTAATTAATTAATTAAAAAAACCTAATTGAAATTACGAAAAACTTTCTTCCACCTGTTGGGGTATCCATGCATCTACAAAAAAAACCCAGATTTCTATCTCTTCTAGTTTAGCTCCAACCCGTGACGGTACGCACAACCAGACACACAGGCTGACAGACATTTTCTTTTATTAATATAGATACATAGATAAACATTACTGGATAAAAATGTTTTTTTTATTTTTGAAAAAAGTACCTTTGAATGGATCGCCCAATAAATGATCTGTTGTCTGCCGCATGCCCTTTGCCTTTACCTGAATTAACAAGCTTTGCAGGAAACATAATTATTTCTTTAATTTCAGCTTTTCTACCAAATATTTGTTATCTCTGCACTTTGCATATTAAATAATTTAAACCAAATAAAATGACTAGCAAATTTTGTAAAATTGGAGTTCCTAAAAGTCATTGTAGTGATTGCAATCTCAGGGAACACGACATTATCACGGCATCTTTATAAGCTATGAATTTGTTATCGCGCCCTCGTAGACAATCATTTTGCCCAATATTGCTCCAAGTATTATCTAAAACTGAAGTGATTTTGTAATCGCGTTGCCGCCTTACTTCGACGCTCCGCAATATTTCGAGTCAGTGTTGTTTGAACAGTGGAAGAATCAAGTGAAGATGTCGGATAATTGCAGCGTACGCCAAGATATTAAGAATCAACATCTTTTTGATAGTTCGGATTGGAATGTTTACGATAAACAAATTACGAACTTATGTGTCGGTGCACCGGGCCCAGATCTTCTACAGAATTGCTGTGATATTTTTGAGAAAGCCACCAAACATAGAATGGTGAGTGAATTGTAATGAACGCTGAATGCCTCGTTGTGCCTCAAATGAACGAAAACGACGGTGCCTAAGTAATTTTGTACAGCTTTCATTGTCGTATAGATGGAGTATAGAGTACGTCATTCTGTGCTCGCGACATTGTATAAGTCTGTGAGGTTCTCTAGTGGCTGGGGCTTAGACTTCTGAATTCCGTTTGCACTGTGTGCGGAAAAACATAAATTATGGTAAAATTGTATCGATTTTCGCGTAAACTTCGCAAAATTTCCACTGTTGAACACAGAAAATGATTATTTGTTGAGAGTATTTTCATAGCATTGTTGATGACAATAATATTAAAAGTATCAGTAAATATGGTTATCTGTTCCCCATCGATGGTTATAAATGTTTTCCACCTCCTAACAGAAATGTTAATGAAGTTTTAATTAAGGTTGCAATTTTACAAACTATTTTGTAAATGCATTTAAGTCACCGATTTTATTTATTTCGGTGGAATAGTCGCTATAGCCCAGCCACTTTATACATAAACATCTAAAAAATGCCAACTGAAGCGGGACTCTCTTTATTTTTCGGCCACAAATAATTTCCCAAAAGTTCATACAGCCATATGGCTAGACATTCAAGTAACGAAGAGTCAAAGTTCAATAAATTCAGTTTTTTTTTTCAAATATCTTTAAATTTTGGCTAAATTTTTGTTCGATGGGATTTTTTATAACTAAATGTTCACAATTGTTGCTTCTCCAACGATTTACTGACAATTGGCGCACTTAAGGAAAACATCCGCAAAATAAGGCCACAAGCAAAGTTTGGTTAATAGAATGAGCCGCCGCTTTCATTAGAGTGACATTTTTTTTATATAAATAATAGGAAGATGCATTGCGCACTCTAAAATAAAGCAACATTCATTGAAAAATATTGAAAGGTGTTCTTTAATAGCCTTATAGTCTATTGATTATGTCATAGAAAGGAACTAAGACGTTCACGGGCTTTTCTTGCAGGAATCGTTCAAGGGGACATTCAAGAAAAAAAAACCGCGAAGTGCTATTAAATTAGATATGTTCCTCGCCTTGAAATTACTATTGGAGCACTCAAAAATCGCTCTAAACTCCTCAAAAAAATCTAAAGCAATTTTAGCCTAGAGCCCTAGTTCACCTCTACCCCGCCGATAACAAAATATTAGTGCGTTTCCATGACAGCTTGAAGCTTACTTGAAGCCTACTTCAAGTACAAATGTAAACGCAAGCAGCTCGACTGGAGTCGATAAAAAAGATTTTGGTGATCGGCTCGAGTGCTTGTCATGTAAACCGAGCTTGAAAGCTTGAGTGCTCGAAATTGCGAAAGTTAGGCCTGTAAATGTGTCTAAAAGGTAATGTGTGGGAATATGAGGAGACAAAAATATTAATGAAGAAATAAAAGCACGATAAAAGGAAGAAATATAATAGTAACTTCAAATGACAGCTAAAGAACTCAAGCTCATTTCAAGCTAATATGCCGCTTCAAGTAGGCAGAGCATATACGCGCTCGAGTTCTTGAGATTTTCAAGCCTTCGAGTACTCAAGCTGTCATGGAAACGTAGTATATGCTTCTCCCGCCAGGAAACTACTTTTGTGGCACTGGAGTCTGGGCTAAGCTAGCACGGTGTGTGGACGTGCGGGCGTGTGCTGTCGCCACCCACTTAAAATATTACGTGCAATAACGAACACTAAACCACAGAACAACACCAAAATTCAAATAATCCAAGTTTTTTTTTATTGTGCCGGGAGCAATTTTTAATTTCATTAAAATCAATTTAATTAATTAATTAATTGTGACGTGAAGTGCCGAAAAATTAAAACAACTAAACAGCTGCTCTGTTATTAGTGTATAGTGAAGGTGTCATCAACGCAACAGTGGATGTAACGGAGCCAGACGGACAGTAAATGTAAATTTCTTTCCCCTTTCCCACACCCGTCCAAGGCACTGCCGGCGTCAGAGCCGGTGTCGGTCAGCTGACGGGATTCTCCTTGCTTTAGGAGGCATAACACTTCAGCAAGGTGCATCCCGTTAACTCCGACGGTGATGATAATGGCACTGCCGATTGCGACTGTAGGCTAGTGCAAATAGGTTTTTGGAAAAAAAAATTAATAGCAGGCAAGGCTCAGCAGTTAAATGTGGTCAAGTCTATAACTAAGAGAAAAAAAAACTTTTAAACACGAAAAAAGGGGAAATCTTAAAATGGGGATGCTATTTAGGGGTTGAAAACGGTTTTTTGTGATTTGCGGTGAAACATGACCTCCTAGTGGAAAACGCTTCATGCAAAAGTTGTAGATAATAAAAAAATCTATAACTTTTGTATATAACATATTTTGACATAACCTCAAATTCTAAAAGAAAATAGCGGAAAACCGATTTTTCAGTTTTTAATTTTTTTCTCACGTAAAATTAATTCGATTTAAATGAAAATTTGTAAGAATATACCTTGTATTGTGTTAAATAAGCATGATTTTTTCTTGGTTTGAAAAACGAATGGTTTCCTAGATATTGACATTTTTCGAAAAAAATACCCTAATTTTGCAAGAACAACTTTATTGGTGTTTTTTCGGATTTCGATGTTCAAATAAGTGCTCAATTAACCGTTGAAATGTCTACTTTCAAATGGTCTATATATGTTAATACTTTATTCTTCATTAAACTGCTTAAAATTAAGAAAAACCGAAAAAGGACTTTTCGGATCACGAATTTTTCAATTTTACAACTTTTTTAAAATTTTGAATTATTTCCGTTAATGACGGTTAAATTTTAATGACAGAACTTATTTTCATATAATATTACTTAAATTAAATAAAGTTAATTACCGAAAGTGGCACACACCATCCGCAACATTTTAAATAAATAAAAAATAAAAAAAATATGTATGTACGTATAAATTTTGTTTCACTTGAATTACCCGCCCAAACCCAATTACCCGCCTTGGGTGGGCGATTTCAAGACTGGCAGACACCACTTAAACGCACTCTACTAGTACGGGCCAAGATTTGTGATGCTGGCTTGTAGAAGAGCACGTGGTGATTAAGTTTGAAATCTAAATAAAAAAAATGTTTATCGACTAGAATCTGCTCTCGTCGTAAAATAACAAGGTGAAAATCTATGGTAGTATTTTTTCCTAGCATTCAACACTGTCGGTAACTCTTATGATTTTACTTTTATTACAAATTTTTGCACGATCGTTATAATTGTTAAGTACATATGAGTAACACATATAGTTTTTTCACATTTATAAAACTAACAAATTGAACAATTAATTATTTTAATTAAATTTATGTTTTTTACATTGCGGATTTTCTTTTTCATCGATCGAAATTTCAAATTGGGTAGGCTCTTCAAAATTATCGATGTCATCGATGTCTTCATTTTCGATATCAAGACTCTTTGCTGGTTCTTCATCAATAAGCTCGTCTGAATCACTAACTTGTTCAAATATTTCGTTGTCTCTATTTGAACAATTTTCATGACATTTAATGCATAAATTACTGCATTTTATTTTAAGCCATGTTTTCGACAACCACATCTTTGCGAATTACAACCACTTTCACAGATGCAACTTATGCATTTCAATAATTTCTGGGAAATCAACTCGGAACTGTCTGAAATGAATTTAGGCAAGAGCCTACCTAAATGTTCATTCCACCCCCACTGCTTTTCTTTCTTATTATCAGACTCGTCGTCCAAATAAGTAACCCAAGTTTGCAATTGGTAATAAGCTCTGTAGGAGTGTTGTGCAGCAGCTTCCTCAGTGGGGGGAAGTTTTTCTAACTTAAAAGTTGATTTGTGAGTTGCCTGCTGGTAAAGCTGAAATCGTAATTGATTTAATGATGTATCCCTTCTTTTACTTTTGTAAATACCAGCTATAAGTTGAGATCCATTTTTCGCAATAGAGATTTGGCGTGCATCTTTTTTATAAAAAATACTGGCTAAGCTCTTCTACAAGCCAGCATCACAAATCTTGGCCCGTACTAGTAGAGTGCGTTTAAGTGGTGTCTGCCAGTCTTGAAATCGCCCACCCAAGGCGGGTAATTGGGTTTGGGCGGGTAATTCAAGTGAAACAAAATTTATACGTACATATTTTTTTTTATTTTTTATTTATTTAAAATGTTGCGGATGGTGTGTGCCACTTTCCGTAATTAACTTTATTTAATTTAAGTAATATTATATGAAAATAAGTTCTGTCATTAAAATTTAACCGTCATTAACGGAAATAATTCAAAATTTTAAAAAAGTTGTAAAATTGAAAAATTCGTGATCCGAAAAGTCCTTTTTCGGTTTTTCTTAATTTTAAGCAGTTTAATGAAGAATAAAGTATTAACATATATAGACCATTTGAAAGTAGACATTTCAACGGTTAATTGAGCACTTATTTGAACATCGAAATCCGAAAAAACACCAATAAAGTTGTTCTTGCAAAATTAGGGTATTTTTTTCGAAAAATGTCAATATCTAGGAAACCATTCGTTTTTCAAACCAAGAAAAAATCATGCTTATTTAACACAATACAAGGTATATTCTTACAAATTTTCATTTAAATCGAATTAATTTTACGTGAGAAAAAAATTAAAAACTGAAAAATCGGTTTTCCGCCATTTTCTTATAGAATTTGAGGTTATGTCAAAATATGTTATATACAAAAGTTATAGATTTTTTTATTATCTACAACTTTTGCATGAAGCGTTTTCCACTAGGAGGTCATGTTTCACCGCAAATCACAAAAAACCGTTTTCAACCCCTAAATAGCATCCCCATTTTAAGATTTCCCCTTTTTTCGTGTTTAAAAGTTTTTTTTTCTCTTACTTATAGCCTTGACCACATTTAACAGCTGAGCCTTGCCTGCTATTAATTTTTTTTTGTTTTGAAGCATTCAAATCGTATTTGCACTAGCCTACTGGGGCTTGCAACCTTGTGTACACAAAGCAACGATACAATAATTTTTGTATCGACTTGACCAACATCCGTGGGTTAAAATCGAATTTCTATTCCGTGTTGTGCCATCTAAACACTTATTCTCCCCCAATCTTCGCACTAAGTGAAACCCAGATTTTACCTAACGATTGTTTAGATTGTTATCAGGTTACCGGGTACATTTTAGTGCACAATCTCTCCCCACATAGGGGAATTGCCATTTATATTAGGAAAGACGTTGCCTTCCAGAAGGTGTACAGCAATACATCATCTGATTTTAACCATCTCGGTATTAAAATTTCACTTCGTAATCACGTCATTTTCTTCTGTTTTCTATACAGCAGTCCTAATATTAGTAATGAAGCCTCCTTATTAGCATTCGACGCTATCTCCGAACGTATCTCCGAACGTATCTCCGAATTTTTATCCTCCCATGCGGAGTGCGAAATCATTGTTGCGGGGGATTTCAACGTTCACAACGTAAATTGGCTGAATTACTCGAATGGCACCAGTGTTTCTGGCAGGGATGCCGAGCTCTTTGCTGAGACCAATAACCTGCACCAATTAGTGAAACAGCGTATCCGTGTTCCTGACACTGCGGGACAAGGGGCACATCTCCTTGATCTTTTTCTTACCTCCCACCCTACACGTTATTCCGATGAGGTCGATTCGCCTTTTTTTTATGTGGCAGTGCTAAGCTCAGGAGTCACCCTTTGTACTACTAGTCCGTCATGTCATTTGTCACGTCATGGTGCAATGTCTAGCAGTAAGCTTAGTACGGGGGAAGGGGGGGGGGGTATAGGTTAAGGGCTAAAAGGTACGGGGGGGTATTGAAGAAGGTGGTGATGAACCCTGCGTTTGAACTCTTGGATGTTGTAGGAGCTCGGAAATACTGACTGCGAGAGATTATTCCACAGTCGAGTTGTTCTATTAACAAACATCCCGCCTATTGGCAACTCGGATCACTGTCTAGTCAGCGCTTACTTTTCCTATCCATCTCCAACCCCAACAGCGCCAGCTCCTAGGAGAACTGTTTGACATTATGGAAAATCCAACTGGTGGGGGCTGATTCGCTTTTTCCGAGCTACTGGTTGGGATTTGTGTTTTCAGAACCGCGATGTTAATTTTGCGGCCATCTGTATTACCAAAATTATACTGGCCGGAATACGTTTATTTATTCCCCATTCTTCCAAATCCATAAAGCCTAGGCAATATGGATGGTTCAATCGAGAGTGTATGAACGCAATCAAAACCAAAGAAGCCGCCTACAGACAGTACAAAAATTCTCCGAGCGAAACATCTCGATGTGAGTACATCAGGTTGAGAAACTCTTGTAAATCCACCATCAAGAGAGTCAAAGAATTATTCGATGACAGACTGAGAGGTAAACTCATAAACTCCACTGCTGGCAGTAAAAACTTCTGGTCCTTGGTAACCTCCACCAGGAAGAATTTCACTTCACATTCAACGCCTCCATTCATTTATAACAAACAGGTGATAACAGAAAGCAAACCCAAGGCCGATCTGCTTGCACTTCTGTTCGCCGAGAATTCTTCCTTACCCGATGCTGACATGCAACCCCCCACCATCGAGTGTTCCGCTCACTCAATGGATAGAGTTTTCTTCAGGACGCGTGAAGTATCATAAGTGTCTCAAAGAGCTGGACTCCAACAAAGCCACTGGCCCCGACAAAATTCCCCCTATAGTTCTTAAAAAATGTTCCTCACCTTTGGCTTTGGCTAAACCTCTGCGCAAACTTTTTGCACTTTCATACTTCTCCGGAGTTTATCCTGACCCCTGGAAACTCAATTGCCCAATAGCAATTACTTCTATTCTCTCCAAAGTAATGGAGACAATAATAAAAAGAAAGCTTATGGAATATCTTGAATACAACCAAATATTGAACGACAAACAATACGGCTTTAGATCGAAAAGATCTACTGGCGACCTCCTCGTTTGTCTAACGGAGCACCTCAGCCGAAGTATACACCGATTTGGTGAATCTGGTCTGGTTGCTCTGGATATCTCCAAGGCTTTTGACAGAGTATGGCATCCCGCTCTGTTGGTTAAACTCCAAGCTATTGGTATTGACTCTGTTCTGAAGAACTGGATTGAGAGCTTCCTTTCAGGCCGTTCAATCAAGGTAGTATTGGATGGCGTCGAATCCGACCCCCACCACATCTCCGCAAGTGTTCCCCAGGGCTCAATTCTATCACCAGCTCTCTTCCTAGTTTTTATAAATGACCTGCTCTCAGTGCCCTCCAACTCACTCCACAGCTTTGCTGATGACGGTACTCTACGTTACTCCTATGGTTTTGATAATGTAACACAAGCGCGTGCCAGACCTTGTCTACATCATCGCCAACTGTTGTCCAATTCAATCAACAGGGACATCGAACGAATTCTTGATTGGGGCCACATGAACCGTGTCGAATTTAATGCATCAAAAACCAAGTACTGTCTCATCTCCAATAAAACTTGCACCGAACCGCTTTCTATTTCAGTGGACAACAAGACCGTAACGGCAGAACCCTCTCTAAACATCCTAGGCGTAACATTAGCTGAAGATCTGCGCTGGAATAACCACATATTCCAAAGTGCTAAACAAGCATCCCAGTGTCTAGGATTCCTCAAAAGGTGCAAATTTCTCCTTCAGCCGTCTGCCAGGGCTATAATTTACAAGTCCTACATTCGTTCCCGTCTTGAATACAACTCGTATATCTGGGCCGGGGCCCCAAGAACCATCTTAGCTTGGCTGGACAAGGTGCAAAACCGCGCTCTCAAACTTATTGGTGACAGCGCCATATGCTCTTCAATTGTCTCATTAATCCACCGTAGGAATGTAGCAGCTCTTGAAAAATTTTATCGCTTTTTTCATAATGATTGCTCCACTAAAATAAGTAACCTCATGCCTCCACGGCAACATTTTTCCCGCAACACAAGACTTGCCCGCTCGGCTTACCCCCACAGTTTACAGCCTTTATCTTCGCGCACACTCCGATCTAGAAATTCGTTTATAACAAGAACCACTCGTCTGTGGAACAACCTTCCAAAGACAGTATTCCCGAACTCATTCAACATTCAAGAGTTCAAGCGCAAGGTTCATCGCCACTTTCTGCAACATCCCCTTGACTCCCTCTAACCTATTATGTCCTTCTCTCTATCTTTCGAGCTAAGCTTACTACTGGACATTGCACCATGACCTAAACGACATGACGTACTAGTAGTACAAAGGGTGACACCTGTAAGCTTATTACCAAATTGCACCTGCATGTGCCTGGTTTCAAAAGAAAAAGCTCGCCGTCGTGTTGTCTATTCGGTTCCGATGCATTGTTTGCCGATTCGTAGCAATGGTGTTTTTATGGGTTGCTAACCCTTAACCCAACCTACTTAAAACTCTCTTTTTTAGCGCAGACAACTCGCCGTTCGACCGTATCTAGTTAGCTCCTTCAGAAGAAGTACCCCGGGGACACCGGGGGATGGAGGTGGGATTAGCTCGTCTGTAGTGACTCTTCCTGAGTTTTGAACTCTTTACGATAAGATTTTTAGTAGAGTGCTTTCCCTTTCCCTTAGTAATTTGCTAAGATTGCCGAGTTTTCCGCTATTACTGCGAGCTCGTTTATCTGCTTACGTTCTTATGTGTCCGACACCCAATGTTGCCGGTTTTTTGGGCATAACCGATGTTCTTTTCCGCTGCTGTCAACATAGCGCCCCTTTGTTGTTCAGTAGAAGTTTAGGTGCCATTATTCATTTATTCATTCCTACAATAAATTAATTTCCTTTCCGTTAAGTATCACCTAATTAAAACTTAATTTTGCCCCATATATAGCAACTCGAACTAAAATCAGATGCATTTCTATTTCAATATGGCTCAGCAATTGGAAATTATCAACCTAGAAAGGAACTAGCCAAGTTCTTAAGTAAAGCCTACAATAGCCCAGTCTCACAGTGAGTATTTTACTACTATTTAAGCAATAATAAACCATACTGATGTAACCAATTGTGCAGTGAGGATTTAGTACTAACATCCGGAGCAACAGATGGGCTTCTTCTTATACTTTCAGCACTTATTAATTTGGATGGAGTTGTGATAGTAGACGAAGTTACGTATATGATAGCATTGGATGTATTACAACAATTTCCTAGTTTGAAAGTAATTCCAGGTAATTATAATAAATTAATATTGTAGAATAATGGTTTTATAAAAGCCGGATTAAATTCTATTAACTTTATTGTCCACTTCTATTGCGTGACACCACACTTCTTCGGTTTTGACAAGGGTGCCAGCCTTATACAATTATAAAATGTTTGAGACTTGTTTACATGCAAAAATACAGAACTGTTATACTAATAATAGATATATGTAAATGTTGAAATGTAATTAAACTCAATTCGCATTCGGTTGTTCACAAATGTAATAATAAATACTAAATTTATAAACCATGTTTTCAGTGAAATTGAATAAGGACGGTGTTGACACAGAAGAACTTAGAGAACTGTTTCAAAAGAACAAAGGAACAAAATCAAATAATAAATTATTCTGGGGTATCTATTACACAATTCCGACATTTCATAACCCTACTGGAATTGTGTTTTCTGAAGGTAAATTTCTATAAAGTATTCTATTTGATTTTGTTGAAGCTAGTTCCAAATACCACACAGAAATATGCCGAAAACTGATTAACATCGCACGAGAATTCGATATTTTGATTGTATGTGACGATGTTTACAATCTTCTAAGCTACAAAGAGAATGTAATACCAAAACGCCTATTCGAATACGATAATATTTCAGACGAAAACTATCGAGGTAATGTAATATCCAACGGTTCATTTTCTAAGATCGTAGCACCTGGATGCCGTATGGGATGGATGGAGTGTCCGCCGAGCTGTGTTAAAGCATTTAAAAATAAGTAAGAATATTGTTTTATAACTTTAAAAAAAATAATGAAAACATTTTCTTTACCTCAACAGTGGCGTTCTTAATAGTGGTGGATGTCCAGGAAACTATATGTCTGGGATAATGCAAAGTATTATCGAGCTTGGGTTGGCAGAAACTCACATAAAAATGATGTATGATAACTACAAGAGTCGCATGCTGGCTGTTAGTGATATACTGAAGAAAGAACTACCGTCTGAATGCTCTTTTATTGAACCGACGGGAGGTTACTTTATTTGGATCTCTCTGCCTAACAACCAAGACGCGGTGCAATTTAACAAGTATTGTTGTGATAAATATGGAATTCGCGTTAATCCGGGAAGTCGGTTTTCCTTAACTAGTGGATGGGAGAGTTCGTTTCGGATCACGATAGCATTTCATACTAAGGAGGTTTTAGTAGATGCTGCTAGAAAAATCTGTTTAGCTATAAAGGAATATTGTAAGTTACAATAGAATAAAGAAAATGTACATGTTACATAAAATTCGTATATTGTAGTATATTGTAATGCCTCTTTTCGTGAAATTTTCAGATTCTTTTATGATTTGTTGGGATGCATAAAGAACCCGAGAAAAAATAATATATGGCCTTAAAACAGACCAACACCAAATCTGATTGAAAAATAGCCCCGGCCATTTGAAAGGCATCAGAAGGCCGGTTGTAGGACAGTACGACTGTACACCACACACATACCGACATCTATATAGAGATATTTTTACACACCCAAAGGCAATTGGGTTCCCCAATAATAAATCAGACACAATACACAAAACGGACAAACGTAATCTCCTCATTCTCTTTATATTCAATGCCGACATCCGGGAAAACTATAAACAATTTAACTGCTCTAAAAAGAAATCATTTTGGAGGGAGAGTGACCTTCGTTCCCAACAAAACTTTCCGCGTATTTATTGAGAAAAACATGTGCTCCGGTGCTCATATCTTCCAATTTGATCATTTCAAAAAACCTATAAGCGCACTGAAATAAAATATTTTTATTTTTCGGCTGTTTTTTCTTCGAGCGGTTAAATTAAATTTTCGATCTTAAATTCGTACTCTCTATCAATCGTTAATACTGCTCCAACCCATTTCACTGGATCCTGTTCCTCTTTACTAGATTACTTTATAGTTAATAATATAAACCTTGCAACCTTTTCAAACCAAATATCTGTTCCTGGAGTCTCTGACCTCATCTTCTTTAATTATAACATATTTCCTGCTATGGAAAATTTTACTAAGCCAAATTATTTTAGAAATTTTAAAAATCTCGACCGCGTCAGCTTACTGGCTGAAGCGTTCTCACTCGAGTGGAGTAATCAGGGCCGGCGCTAGGGTCCCCAACGCCCGCATGCAATTTTTATCCGAGCGCGAACTTCCGTTTGAATTAGTCTTCCATTGGTGATACGGAGCTCTGCCATGGGCGACCGTCCTTTCTCGCCGAGGTCGTGTCAATATAAAATTACCATAAACAAACTTTTGAAGATGGAGCAGTTCTTAACGCTCCAAACATTTCTGGGACTTTCACAGCTCCCAAAAGAACGACCTACAAGGCCAGTTAGATATTTTTGGATCCATGCTTCAAGGTGTCGAATGTGGTCTCAACGAAGGAAAGTTTTCGGGATTTTCTTCAGGGAGGGCAGTCTGAGCCCGTAAACCCAGGGATGGAGCCCGTAAACCCAGGGATCTCCTGCGGAAGTAAGGGCACCTTATTGGAGAGGCGACTCGAAAAAACGACCGCTTTCAGAAAACGGGGTGGTGCAGCCCGAAAACGTTTTATGCGATATCCGAAAGCTGGCTTCTCTCGTGTAGAGGCTGGTAGGGTCTGCATGGCCCCCGAGGAAGAAAGGGATACCGATTTTCTTAATAATAAGAGCGTTAGATCATCTGGTTGTTCTCTAGGGTATAATAACCCGGCGAAAAGGGCAAAGGCTCTGGTTTAAACAGCCGGAAGAAACGAAATGACTCCAAAGCCGACCTTCGTCAAATAGCGGAAAGTGTCAGAATTGGCGTGCTTGCGGCTAACAATCAGGAGACTCTTCAGACCACGAAACAACTAGCTACCATGCAAGGAAGTCTTGAATGGATAGGGATCCAAAAGAAGACCCAAAGGGTGTAGGAGTGGAGAATACTCCACAAAGTGCACCGCATAAAATTCACAGAGATGACGTTGTCAGGATGGCGAACACTACAATTTTGGGCTGATGGCAGGAGAAGCCTATTTTAACGAGAAGGTGACTCTCTTCACCATCTCAACCTTATTAGCTGGGGCAAGCCCTAATTCCCAACCATGCAATACAAACAACCAAATAGCCTCCAAAGAAGGTTGTGCTGTTGGCGAAACGTCGGGGAGCAAGTCTGAGAAAACATACTTCCTCTAATGCCGCTACAGGCGGACCTGTTACCTTAAAACCACCATCGAAATGCATATGGGGCCCCCAGCCCATAAATGCTTGCAAAAGGGGAGATATAATCCCGTAAGGAAATGGCAGGCCGGCAGTACTCGAAAAAAGTGTTATCTAGGACAACTGGAAATATAATTTATGTAAAGTGCAAGCGTCGAACAAAGGGCGCCGAAAGACAGTCTCGCTCCACCCTGAACAAGGGCTAGGGCCAGCGCTGAGTATATATATATATATATATATATATATATATATCCCAATCTCGTGATGGCGCCCCCTTCGACGAGACGCCCGCATGCTCCGCATGCGTTGCATGCCCGTTTCCGCCGGCCCTGGGAGTAATATATATTCAACACTTGAACACTTAAACAAACTCAGCCTATATCTTCTAGACAAATACGTGCCTTTAAAGTACTACAGGTCCAATAAAAAGGTGTGCCCTTGATTTTCGCCTATAATTGAATCCCTTTTTCGACAGCGTCACAAAGCCTACGTTCACTGGAAAAGGTGTAAATCGAATGAAAACTGGACCGTAACATCGGGGTCACCGGCATACATACATATATCACAAGTTGTCATTGATCCCACTGTCCTTATCAACTTTTTTACGTCTGTTGGCTCTGCAACAATGATATAATCAACGCGGCTACAATGTCAGAACCCTCCAGTAGTTTCTCCTATGTCGTTTCGAACATCGTTCCTAATTCCGGTTTTTACTTTAAGAGAGTGTCAGAGGAGAACGTCATTTCTATCATCAACTCTATTCGATCAAATGCAGTCGGCATGGCGGCATTAGTTTAAAATTTCTTCGAATTATTCTTCCCTCCATACTTCCTTTTCTCACCCACATTTTTAACTCCTGTCTAACGTCTTCTACTTTCCCACCTTTGTGGAAGAAAGCAAAAGTTACTCCAATTTCTAAAAAATCCAATGCCTCTCTTCCAAAGGACTTCCGACCCATTAGTATCCTTTCTTGCCTCTCCAAATCTCTAGAAAAGTTAACGTACATTCAAATGGCCCAATACCTTAAATCTAATTCCTTTTTAACTGAATTCAAGCATGGCTTTACGAAGAACCACAGTTGCAGTGCTGCCCTCCTAAAATTAACGGATGATTTACGCCTGAACATTGATTATAATCATTTACTCATTCTCTCACTGCTGGACTTCTCGAAAGCTTATGACTCCGTAAATCATATGCTTTTATACCAAAAAATATCTTCTCAATTCAACTTCTCATCGTCCGCTGTTCGTCTTATTTGGAATTTCATAAGTGGTAGATCTCAAAAGGTGTGCATAGATAACTATGAGTCCAGTTTCTCGCTCCTATCTAAGGGCGTACCTCATTCTATACTTGGTCCACTCCTCTTCTCTTCATTAATGATCTCCCAAAAGAACTGAATTTTTGTAAAGCCCTGTTGTACGCGGACGATGTTCAAATCTACCTTAGCTGCCGGCTTGGCATGATTGAGGATTGTATTTGGCGAATCAATAAAGACCTCGAGGCGTGATCTGGGTGGGCGATAGAGAATAGATTGCAACTAAACTCTGACAAGTTCGACGTTCATATCATTCCGTTTTGTGATAAGGTAAAGAGTCTGGGGGGTTTTCTGAATAAGAATTTAACATGTTCGGATCATATTAACTATATAATTGGCAAGGTCTATGGTAGTCTACGAAAACCTTGGTGTACGTCGAACTTTATACCAATCCATACTCACTCGAAGCTTGCTAAATCTCTTTTAATGTCCTTAATAACATATATGTAGTGACGTAATCTTCTGTAAACTCGATTCTTTCTCGCAGCTAAAATTGAATGTAGCCTTCAATTCTATTGTCCGATACGTTTATTAAAACCGCCAATCATGTTTCATCATATTCTCGAGAATTCCTCTATAAACTCCTCGTTTCGAGTAAACCGCAATGTCTCCGAGAAAAACTCACATTCCTTCAGTCTACTAGAACTAATAATTTACTTATGCCCCATTACTCGTGTTTACAATCTAAACGTTTATTTTTCGTTTACGTCACTAATTTGTGGAATTCTCTACCTGTAGATGTTAAGCGAGCTGGTGCTGTAGGAAAGTTCAGAAGGCAACTTATTGTTAATTTTTCAGCCCCCTAATTTAGTCAATTTAGATAGTATAGTTGTAATGTCATTTTAACTTTTCAATTTCCCTTTTTTAAAAATTTTTTTTTTCTTTGATGTCTGATTTAAAGTAATGTAGGTTACCACATTCTCATATAATCAACACCTCCTTTGGCCTATGTCCATATGTAAAGGCTTGTTCTTATTTGTACAAATATGTTTTTTCTTTAAATAAATAAATAAATAGCAAACTGTCCCACTAAAATATAAATAAACATGCAACACACATTTCACTTACAACAAACCGACGACTGGCGACCTCCTTCCTTTTGCGCATCGATAATCTTGTAGGATAAATGAAAACATTCATTGTACATAACGAAAATGTTCAAGTCCCCATAAAACAAATTCAACAATACATTTTGTACAGACGCGTGCACAGCTTAGTTCTTGGCCATTTAAATCTTTTTGGGTAAAAATTCTACGCCCGCCATACCCCCCTTAAGAAGCCAAGCGGCCGTGATTCGCCCGCCATAAGCCCATTTTTCATTTTTACTCGGGAAGCAACCACAACTTCATGAAAATAGGTTATACAGTTATAAAAATACAGTATGATAAATACATATGTACAAGTGTACCACTAAATTTTCAACGGACCCTTCTAGCTTAACTATTACGAATACTGTTAAAAATTAATTCATAAATTGCAATGTCGTCACAGACTTCTTTTTCACAGACGATATTTTTCTTTAAATAATTTACCGTGACCGTAACAAACGCGCGCTTTTCTCAGTAAATATAAGGCCCCTATTCCTCACTTTTTTTCGCACCTCACTTTTTTTGTCACGTCACTTTTAAGGTGGTATTCTCATAGTCGAGTGACAAGGAAAAAATTTGTGAGATAAATGTCACAAAACTAGGTGTGTGTCATTTTTTATCACTTGGAAATAGTAGGTGACGCTACGATTTTTTAAAAAATAGATAGTGACAAAGGGTAAGAAATATGTTTTATTTTAATATTTCGGATGATTTAACATTATTCATATATGCTAGACCTAAAATAATGAACAGGAGGCAATTGATCTATTATTATTAACAACAAGGAAATAGGGAAGTGGGTAAAAGTTAGCCCAAACAAGGCGGACATAAAAATAAATGGAAAAATATTCGTTAATTAAACAGTTAAGTCCACCAACCATGACGGCCGCTGAGTGGTAAAAGGTATAAACAAATGCCGTCAGTTTTTCGACAATAGGTGACACGAGAATACGAAAATTGGTTTGTCATATACGGTTGACGGTACGGTTACAAAAATACAGGGTGATATGTTAAACTTTAGCAAAAAACTTCAAAACGCCCTAGCGGCTAAACCGTTACGATTCCCCCCCCCCCATACGATTTTTTGTTCGTCTATCCAAGACCTATCCACAGCCGGCCGCTTTGTAAGTTTATGTGGGACACCCTGTATAATAACAGTCGACCGAAAATGCAAAGTCAGATCGAGTTGAGTTCGGTTCTTCCACTGACATAGTAATGGACTGCTAAATGAGTAAAATCCACTGACATATAGTAATGGACTGCTGATTGACGATGCTGAATGGCACCATTTTTCTCCAGAAATAGAAAACCTCAGCAATAAACATAATTAGAAAAAAAGAGACAGGTATAGTTTTCGTTCTTCTGTCTCATTCTTGAGCTATTTTGAAAACTTCGTTGAACAGGGGAAATAACCGTCATGGTTTTGGAATAAAAACATTTATTTAATGAAAAAACTGCTAATACATAAAAATGAGTGATGGAAATTTATTTCTGATCTCATCACTTATTTTCTGCTAAATTCGAAGAAATTTTTTTTGTTTGCATAAAAAAGGTTTTCTATTTCTGGAGAAAAATGGTGCCATTCAGCAGTCCATTACTATATGTCAGTGGGGTTTTCATGTAACTTCTCATATACAACATACTCCTCCCATACTTGCACGCGCTACCACATTAGAAGAAGAAGATTGTAGATGTCAGATTTAGTTTTATCAAGCACCCTTCACTGTAAAGTTAAAAAACAACAAAGCGGATCGCACATAATGGACCATAGCGCTGGTGCCGTGGATTCTCCCATTAGGGGTCCAACTTTATCCACAAGTACTTCTAGTTTTGAAGCGTTAGATCCCCACGACCCCAGCCTAAGCAAATTGGCGACCAAACTTTTTAAGAAGACGGAGGAATACATCACGAATGAGCTGAGCTCTACCTTCGAGGACTACAAGTTGCTCGAGGATATGAACAAAGCAACAAACGCGAAATATAACGACATGAGACAAGTTGCGAATAATTTGAGCGCCTCCACCGAGTTGAATGAAAAGTTCGAAGCTTTGGTAAATAATCGGTGGAAGGAACATTCGTTTATTTTCCGTGCTTGTAGCGAAGCGAAAGGGCTATTGCCCATGTAAACGTGCATTCGTAGGCACAGACATGATCGAATATGCTTTTAGTTCAATTGATATTACAATGATAACTAAAATATTTAATTTACAGAAGCCTTACTTGGATCAGATTGATGAAATTGCTGAAACCGTAGATAAATTGGAAGCAGCCGCTTTGAAACTCGAAGCCTATACAGTTGCGCTGGAAAATAGGTATAAAAATGTCTCGCAGAGGAAGAGTTAATTGTACAAAAGTGTTACATATAAAATTATTTTATTTATCCCAAAATAAGCTTAATTATAATTGCAACTACATTCAGGAATATTAATGGAACTGAAATCAAAATATATAAGTTACTTTGCCTAAATGAATCTTGTATTTCTTACTCTTTGCAACTGTCCTTATTGAGCGAACAAGGTTTAAGGCCTGTGCTTTGACGGTTGGTGGCTCCCCGAATCCCTGAACATTAGCATTGGCTCCCCATCCAACTGAAAACCATAAATTAACCTTTCAGAAATCGTGGCAAGGGCTTACTTACTTTTAGCTAGAAAACGTTCCTCATGTAACACACAAACGGCATTTAGACATAACAAGGAAGCTTCAACCAACGTCCAGAGGGTAAACATTTTTGCTCATAAATTTTTAACCAAATTTTGTAACTAAAGCAACACCACAAGAGTGGACATTTGACGTTAAGCTGACAAATCACAGCCAATAAAAATATCTCTTTATCTTCTTCTTATTTGTGCTTTACCTACAGACTCCACGAGCCTTAAGGCTCATTCAGAACCTCATGCAGCGCTGCAATCACAAGTGTTTCTATTGGCTGAGACTGCTAAAATGACAAGCAAAGCAGCACCAGAGCAGCGTGCTACATGTTCATCTCATGTCCTAATTTGCTGCACGCTGCCAATTTTGAGGTTCTGATACAGCCTTTACAGTGCATCTACACTAGCCATCGCCATTTCCATACGGCGATGTAGATCACTGACATATACTGAGTTTCCATGAGGGTTCAACCAGAGTTGAACCCGAGTTGAACTCCATGGAAACAGTCGCAGTCAAGAGTTTTCGTTAAAGATTTTCAACTCTGCTCAACTCAACGAAAATAGGTAGATTGAACAGAGTTCACGCACACAACTACAAACGGGATTGTCAAATGTTAAAAAAGTCAAAATGTCGCGCCTGTTTATAACATTTCGGTTGTACAACGAACTAAATAAATTAATTTTATGGTCCATGATCGCTATTTTATAATAACAAAAATATTACGTCAAATTTAAAAACAGCTGCTTGCTTAATACAAGTACACATTCAGCTGTCTGTACACAGGCAGAAAAGTCAGCCTTGGAAACGCATAGAGTTGAGTCGTTGAGTTGAAGTGTCATTTCAACTCAACCTCAACTCAACTCGACTCCCATGGAAACTCGGTAATATACTGAGTTTCCATGAGAGTTGAACCCGAGTTGAACTCCATGGAAACAGTCGCAGTCAAGAGTTTCCGTTAAAGATTTTCAACTCTGCTCAACTCAACGAAAATAGGTAGATTGGAACAGAGTTCACGCACACAACTACAAACGGGATTGTAAATGTTAAAAAAGTCAAAATGTCGCGCCTGTTTATAACATTGCTCTTATACAACGAACACAATAAATTAATTTTATGGTCCATGATCACTATTTTATAATAACAAAAATATTACGTCAAATTTAAAACAGCTGCTTTCTTAATACAAGTACACATTCAGCTGTCTGTACACAGGCAGAAAAGTCGGCCATCGAGTTGAGTTGAGGTTGAGTTGAAATGACACTTCAACTCAACTCTATGCGTTTCCAGGGCTGACTTTTCTGCCTGTGTACAGACAGCTGAATGTGAACTTGTATTAAGCAAGCAGCTGTTTTTAAATTTGACGTAATATTTTTGTTATTGATCATGGACCATAAAATTAATTTATTGTGTTCCCTGTATAACAGAAATGTTATAAACAGGCGCGACATTTTGACTTTTAACATTTGACAATCCCGTTTGTAGTTGTGTGCGTGAACTCTGTTCAATCTACCTATTTTCGTTGAGTTGAGCAGAGTTGAAAATCTTTAACGAAAACTCTTGACTGCGACTGTTTCCATGGAGTTCAACTCGGGTACAACTTTGGTTGAACTCTCATGGACACTCAGTAATAGTAATGGACTGCTAAATGAGCAAAATCCCATACAAAAAATTGGCACCAAAAACTATTCCTGCCTCGCTCCCACGTTAAATCCCAATGAACTGTAATCGTCAGCGCATGTCAGCGATATAAACATAATTAGAAAAAAATAGACAGGTACAGTTTTCGTTCTTCTGTCTCACTCTTGAGCTATTTTGAAAACTTTGTTAAACAGGGGAAATAACCGTCACGGTTTTGGAATAAATACATTTATTTAATGAAAAAAACTGCTAATAAATAAAAATGAGTGATGGAAATTTATTTCCGTTAATTATAACATCTTATCACTAATTTTCTCCTAAATTCGAAGAAAAATTTTTTGTTTGCATAAAAAAGATTTTCTATTTCTGGAGAAAAATGGTGCCATTCAGCATCGTCAATCAGCAGCCCATTACTATATGTCAGTGGTGTAGACCCTGAGCGCGTTCAAAAACCTTACTATGGTAAATCACGAGGTAAGCTGTGGTTATGCTGCATCACTTCACTTAACTATGAATGTTTATGTTTAACTATGGAAGTTTTTGAACGCACCGTGGTTAACGAGTTAAAGAAAATAATAATTTTTTTTCCATAAAATTAGAGAAGGAGCGTTCATTTGTCGCGGAAGTGACAGGAAAAATAGCGATAATGCGGAGAATATGATGTATATTCGGAAATGCATCTACATTGCAAATGTCGAGTGTTTCAAGGGAATTATTGCGTCCATTTCGGCAATGCGTCATCGCCAAATTTGAACTTCACTTCTCCAGATGTCTTCAGAATCGTCTTGCAAAATAGTAGAGTATGGTGCAAATAATTGCATACATAACTCTTCATTGAGTGTTTTCATTTTACTGGGGAAAAGGCAGGCAAAATTTGATGTTATTGCGATGATTTAAGGCCCCTTTACACCATGATCGAAACGATAAAGTGTTGTCCTAAAGTGTGGATAAAATGCGGATAGTCTACATACATTATAAGGAATCGATCATGAAGATGAGCGATGAACGTATGAAGATATGGAATGTAGATGGTTACACGGTAATAATCTTTAACTGAGTCAACCATCACGTTGGCGAGTTGCGCTTACTTCGAGGTGAGCCTAGATTTTTGCAATTCGAAATCGTATTCTCTTCTAATACGATTCCCGAAAAAATAGCAGGTTCAACGCGTTAAGAAAAGGTGGGTTTCCAGCCCTTATAGTTCTTTCATCGAGTTCATTAAAAAAACGACAAGGGAAATTTCATGTAGCGCCTACTTCGATGCTTAAAAAATTCAAAATTAAACGGAAGTAAGTGTTATATTTTGCACTGTTACACGAAATCCTCGCTAGAAAATAATAAATATATTTCTAAAAAATCAATTATTTGTTATAAATTTGCTCTCATCACTTTCCTGTTGTTTTTATTTTTAAATTACGTCTTTTCGACCCCCGAAAGTATGCAACATGCCCCACCCCCGAAACAACATGTCATCCCCCGAAAGTGTGCAATATGCAATTTAAGAAATTTCCCAAAACCTCGATAGAAACCCCGATAAAACCTGGGTTTTGAGATTTGTATGGGGAAGATATATACAGTTTATTAAAAAAACGTGGCTTGTGGCTACCTTAGACTACAAAACTACAGGAAGAGCCCTCGCCGAATTAAAGCGTAGTGAAATTAGTTTTGTGTGAGAGCCCACGCTTTGGTAGTTGTTTGTACACTACAAGCGGGCAAGAGCGAGTTAAAATTATGAGTTATCTAAAATAAAGTCTTGCCCCCCCAGAAATAAACTTTTTACACGGCGTCACTCCGAAATCTTAATCAGCTGATCCCCTTGAATTTTGCGTTAGGTCACTTAATGTATACAAAGAAATTAAAGCAAATAAAATTTACATTATTTGGACTATTTATCGCAGTGATTCACATATTTATTAATGTAAATATCTAAAATATGTGTTAAGGAACTATTTTATTTACCTCATTCACCTGAAGAACGATTTTTTCACGCAAATTTCGATTTATTCCTACATTTACAAACTGCACACTTCATTCTTCTTTTTTCACAGAAAACTCACTTGTTAGAACTTTAATTACACTTTCACCTATTCTTCATACTATTTTTCTGTTTTTAAGCTAGTTTTGAGAATATAATTTCGGATAACTTTATAAAAAAAACTCGTCTTAAAAAGTATTCCGCCGAACGCGGGAACACAAGCAGCTAACTAACCCAATTTGACAGTTGTTTGACCCCCATATTTCACTACGCTCAAATACAGGGATTTTACACGCGAGGGCCTTTCCTGTAGTTCTCTATCTAAGGTGGCTACCGTTCGTTTCCTGGAAAGTTTATGGAAATGTCAGCTTTCCAACTTTTAAAAACGGACGGAACGAATTGGTTCTGTTTCAGCTTCCTACGGAACAGAACAGAAATCTGGCGCTTTCTTTCTATTTTTTATTTACATATGGAAGTGTATGGAGTTCTACTTATAAACATAAAATACCATCAAAAAATAATTTAGTCAGTAACTGTCAACTTTAGCTTCCTCGTGAAAAGACTAAATAGCACTGCAAAAGCGACCTTTCCGATAATCTAGTTTAGCCGCAATTTAGTCAGTATTCGCACAGGCCCATAATAATTAATAAATTTATGATTAACTAGTTGACCCGGCAGACCTAGTTCTGCCTAAAATTAATTAATTGACTGGAAAACACAACGAGACAATAAAAGAGATATCAATTTGGATGAAAATTATTAATTTCTTTTTATTTGAAATCTTTTGAAGTTAATTGCAATGCTTTACGATAAACAATGTTTTTCGTTTTGCCATCTTCTGCGTAGGTCAAAGGTTTAAAAACTTTATGATACTGCGGCCCCTTTGCCAAAAAACAGACCCTTGGGCCCACCAGGGTTTTCAGAAACAGAAATTAATGTAAAAGAGACGACAGCTTCGAATACCGTAAAAAATGGTCGCCTGGCGACGTCAGCATTAATGCAGACAACAACAACAGCTTCGATTTGATATGAAAATCGGACTCCACGTGACGTCAGAATTAAAATACCGTATACGGTATATAGTCTTTTTCATAACCTTGTTTCTGTATATCGTGCCCCCCCCCCCCTATAAAATATGCAAGTTTTCACCGTCTTGTTGAAAATAGGGTTGTCAGACCCTTTTTACGAGTTTTCGGACGCACAAAGTGCACCAACATCTAACGATAGCATGCGCAATGGTTTCTCGAACTTTAAAGGAAAATGGTCTGATGGTGTTTTTTGGCCACAATCCAGCGCAGATACTTATTTCCTTGTCGAGCAGTGGTTTTTCGTGAATGTCGAATGTACTCTGTTTCCCAAATTCGACACTTTTGTTTATTGACTCCGCCAGGGAGTGTAAAGTGAGGTTCATACGTCTTCAAAATTTCGGCTCGATATCGACACGACGGCATGTCCATATTGCGAGCGACGCCGCTTGTACGTTGGCAACAATCTTTGAATAAGTTTCACTATGTTTGGGAAGAGATAGAGAACAAACTTCTCCTTAGAGTTGTTCCACTCACGTTTAACTCCTGAGTTAAACTGAAGCATTGGAGCGCCGCGGACGCGGTCAAATAGGACGCTGGCGAGTCACTGCAGACCTATACTCGTGCTTGTCTGAAGGCGCCAAATTTCTCCCATATTTTTATGATAAGCGCTACTATTTCAGCGCGTTTTGTTGATGTGAATAGGGGGTCGCTCCTCCCCTAGTTTGGAAACCACTGGCGACGTATAGTTGGCCGTGTAGGAACAACTTATACTCTAAATCAGAGTGCCCAATTTGGATGCGGCCAGTAAAACTCAGCATACAACTACATGTAAACGCCCTGTGCGTGAGCCCCACTGACATATAGTAATGGACTGCTGATTGACGATGCTGAATGGCACCATTTTTCTCCAGAAACAGAAAACCTTTTTCATGCAAACAAAAAAAAATTCTTCGAATTTAGGAGAAAATACGTGATAAGATGTTTGTTATAATTAAAGGAAACAAATTTCCATCACTCATTTTTATTTATTAGCAGTTTTTTCATTAAATAAATGTATTTATTCCAAAACCGTGACGGTTATTTCCCCTGTTTAACGAAGTTTTCAAAATAGCTCAAGAGTGAGGCAGAAGAACGAAAACTATACCTGTCTATTTTTTTCTAATTATGTTTATATCGCTGACATGCGCTGACGATTACAGTTCGTTGGAATTTAACGTGGGAGCGACGCAGGAATAGTTTTTGGTGCCATTTGTATGGGATTTTGCTCATTTTGCAGTCCATTACTATATGTCAGTGGTGAGCCCCCTTTGAAATGCTTGAGCTCATCCCAGTTTCTCAGAATTTTGTCTACTTTTTATGGTTTTCAATTTTTTTCCAGGGTTTCTTAGAATTTCTGATAGTTTTGTAGTCGTCGGGATTTTCTGAAATTTAAAGAGGACTACTTTTCAATAGTTTTTTAGCATGTCGCAAAATATTTCACTTGAGGGTTTCCCGAATATTTTCAGGTTTGGGGAGTTTTCTACCATTTGTGATAAAATTTACATTTACATGAATTGCACATTACTTTTATTACATTAATTATTCGTCACAACGAATTATTACTCTGATTATTTACATAAAACTTATATCTAATCTTATTAATAATAATAATAATAATAGTGTTACCCTTCTAACACAAAAGGCGCACTTCTATGCTAGGGAAAAAAATTCCAACAGGATTTCTTTTTCAATTGTGGCTTAAGTTTTCTAAATGAGTTCCCCAATTATAAACCGATCTTACAAATAATGGCAGCAATGTTAAAAACAAAAGAACATAGAACTTCAGAAAATCCCAGCGACTAAAAAACTATTAGAAATTCTGAGGAACCCAAGAAAAACTGAAAATTACAAAACCATAAAAATTCGTAAAAATTCTAAGAAACTGGGAGCATTGAAGGGGGCTCACACACAGGGCGTTTACATGTAGTTGTATGCTGAGTTTTACTGGCCGCATCCAAATTGGGCACTCTGCTCTAAATTGATTCCTCAAATTTCAAATGAATTGTCATTGCGGTGGCAAGGCGAATCGGAAATTGATGGCGTTTAAATTCAAAAGGCAAATCATTCGTATCATTGAAATTCTCAGAACCAAAAATCGCCTTAGGGCCTGTGTGAATTCGATGACTAAAATTTAGTGTCGATAATACAGTATTTAGTCTTCTGGCGAGGAGACTAAATTTTTTGACAGTTGACTAAATTGATGGTGAACTTGTTTCAAAATATTTCAATACAACGGAAAGTAGAGTAGAGAAAAAATAGCCTGTTGTCAATAATGATATCTTCGACATTCATATATTTAGTTGCTTACTGTATAAAAAGCATATTCTATAAATTATAAAAGTAAAAATTCTTGTCAATTGAATTTAGTCTTTAAAAGATTTCACACAGCATTTCCCTACATTAACGACAAAAACTGCAAAATTTAGTTTAGTCATCAATTTAGTCCCAATTCACACAGGCCCTTAGTACTTTCCCTTCATAATGGTAGCTTTCAATCACGTTGCTCATAAGCTTTTTCGCAGACAATCTGGTGCCATTGCTAAGTCTTGGTTCATTGATGTTTCGCAGTATGATAAATACCGAACCAACTTTCAACTGATGATATGGCCATCCATATCGAGAGGTTGTACAGAAAAAGATATTGCGCCATTTCGTAGGGCCAATACTTTGGACTAAAAATGACGCCACATAATTTGCTGTATTCTACTCGCCATACTCTTTCATTTGAAACCCATGGCGGGGAATTGTAAAGAAAAAGGGAGTCCGCCATTTATGGTAGCCGCCATATTGGATGTACCTTAAAATTGAATATACTTTATTGTATTGCCCAAAGTAAAACTGTACAGAACTCTTATAAGGCCAATACTACGGATATACGTCATAATCCAGAAAGACAAAATCCAGAATGACAAAATCCAGAATGACAAAATCCAGAAATGACAAAATCCAGAAACGACAAAATCCAGAAATGACAAAATCCAGAAACGACCAAATCCAGAAACGACAAAATCCAGAAATGACGAAATCCAGAAAAAATCCAGAATAAATCCAGAATAAAAACTCGCGCGATTTTTTATTCTGTATTTTTTCTTGTTTTTTTTTAATATTATTAGTAAAAATAATGGTAATAATAATCAAAACATTTTTAATAAATAATAAAGTTGATAACATAAATAAATAACATAAATCGAAACAGACATTCTTTTCTAGACCAACTTCAATTATAAGTTTGTTTTGCTAATTCGGCAAAATCAGGATTTTGTCGTTTCTGGATTTTGTCATTTCTGGATTTTGTCGTTTCTGGATTTTGTCATTTCTGGATTTTGTCGTTTCGGGATTTTTAAAATTTTTCTGGATTTTGTCGCTTCTGGATTTTGTCTTTCTGGATTTTGGCATGATCCCCAATACTACTGTATGGATCCGAAACCTGGACATTAAGAAGTAACGAAGAACACCTCCTAGGGTGCTTCGAAAGAAAAATCCTGGGCACTATATATGGAGGAATCAACAAAAACGGTGTTTGGAGGAGAAGATATAATCACGAATTGTATCAGTTGTATAAAGATCCAAACATCATAAAAACTATAAAAATTAACAGAATCCGATGGGCAGGACATGTTGAATGTAACAGTGGCGGCAGCATATCAAAAATTATTATGAACAAGAGACCAGAAGGACACAGAGGTACGGAACGTCCAAAAAAGAGATATATAGACAGCGTAGAAGAAGATCTACGAACCCTAGGTATAAGAAATTGGAGACTTCATGCCAGAGACCGACAGTTCTGGAGGAGGATGTTGCAGGAAGCCAAGGCCAATAACAGGCTGTGGAGCTATTTATGATGATGATGAATATCGGTAAGTGGAAAAATACATCGGAATCTTGCGACGAAGTTAATAAGCTTGTAGAAATCACTCCAGTCGTTTAGGTATCGTTTCAAATTGTGAATCTAAACCATTCTCGAATCAACTTAACCACGCACACAAAATTTCATAAAAATCAGTTTAGCCGTTTAGGAGGAGTTTGGTTACATATACACGGACAGAAGAAATATATATATAAAGATAGATAAATTGGGTCCCAATTATTATAAAACATAATCGCAAATTTCACTAGCTCTTTACAACTACTATCTCGATGGTCCGTGGATGGACTGATTGATTCTGAACATTAATATAAAATTTCTTTCACAATGTAAATTGTTAAATTAAACACCTTTTCTTCGTAACAAACAAAATGCCTTTTATTTCACAATATAACTTTCTTCTGCTACAGTATATAAAACTTCTAACATAAAGACTTAACCTATATTAACCTAAGAGAAAAATTCCCCGTATTTCTATCATGACATAAAGGGAAAAGTAGCTTCAATGTTGCCATGCTAACACTCCCCCTCTGCAAACGCTTCCCTCCTGTATGTTAAATTCGTCAACGTCTCGAATCGCCATTGTATCCTTAAACTTCAGAAACTTAATTTTTCCTAATGGTTTTGTAAACGTGTCTGCTACATTGTCATTTCCATCGATATGTTCCAATACAACTTCCTTTCTGTCAACTGCTTCCTTCAAGAAGTGATATTTGATGTCAATATGTTTAGACCTTTTACCTTCATTTCCTGTTGCAATCATCAAAGCTGGCAAATTATCTTCATAAATTTTAATATTATTTATCCCCATCTCGAATTCATTACACAAGTTCTTCAAATATTTTGCTTCTTTAATTGCGCTGCTTAATGCTACATATTCCGCTTCACATGACGACAAAGTAACTGAGTTTTGTTTATTACTTTTCCAGTAGATCATATTTTCTTCTAACATAAAGCAAAAACCTGTTATACTTCGCCTATTTTCAGAATCATCACCAAAAGATGCATCCGCATAACCAATTAGTTTAGGTCTTTCGCTAAGCTTTTTGTATATAATCCCATGTGATAGTGTTCCAGCAAGATATCGCAGAATTCGTTTTAATCCCGCCATATGCTCTTCCGTAGGATTTTGTTGAAACCGACTTAGATAATTAACACTGAATGCTATGTCCGGTCTAGTTCCTTGACTTATGTATAGTAGGGATCCTAACATTCTTCTTTATACTGAGATAAATTCCTCTGAAGCTTCATAACAATCAGATGCTATGTTGTAGTGAGCATTTGTTTCCATTGGAGTACATCTACTTTTACACATATTCATACCTGTGTTTTGAAGTAATCTTTCAACATATTTCTTCTGAGTAAGCACAATGTAATTCTCATTTCTATTAATCTCTAAACCTATAAAGTTCTTTAATTCTGGTATTTCTTTGATCACATACCTTTTTCCTAATTTTTCTTTCACTAATTCAACAGTCTCTTTTTGTTTTCCTGCCATCAAAATGTCATCTACGTAATTTATCAAATATGCTCTGACTTCATCATCAACCGTCAATGTATAAAGTCCTGGTTCCACCCTTGATCTTACAAATCCAATTGTTTGAATAAATGAATCAAATTCATTAAACCATGCCTTTGATGCTTGACGCAGTCCATAGATAGCCTTTAATAGCTTGCACAATTTACCTTGATTCTCGAACCCATCAGGAATGGTCATATAAACTTCATCTTCTAAATTACTATTAAGATATGCTGCTTTGACATCTAACTGCCGCACATAAAGTGATTTTTGTAGACACACATTTAGAAAAACCCTGATTGTTGTCATACTAGGTACATGCGCATATTGACTTTCACTGGCATCCTGTTTACAACCTCGTGCAACTAATCTCGCCTTTTTAACTTCATGTCCATCTGAGTTTAATTTATTTGTAAAAACCCAAGTTGCATCAATCCTGGTCTGTCCTACGTCTTCAACTTCTTCCCATGTATGGTTATTTAATATGTTATCGACTTCATCCTGAATTGCCTTGTTCCATCCCGAAATCTTTGCCTCATCAAAAGTTAAATTCCTTTTTATCTCTGACATCTCAGCTGATCCAACAACGTAATCTTTGAATTTTTCTGGTAATCTTACATTACGCTTTGGCCTAGGAGTTGAAGTTACCATTGGTTCATTGTTTAATGTATCATCATCATCCAAAACATATTGTTGAGTTTGGATTAATGTGTCTTCATCATCTGTTTCTTCATCAAACCTTTGTTCTTCTTTTGTCATTTCTCTGCACGATGACTCATCATTTACTGGATCTTCAAAGTTAAAAGTTATTTTCTGAGCGTCCTGTTTCTCAACATTTAAATCTTCTTCAACAAATTTAACATCTGAGCGCAAATAAATTCTGTTATTTGTTACATCTAATAACCTAAAACCAGTTCTAGATATTCCAACAAACTTAAGTAATCTAGTCTTCGAATCAAATTTTCCCCTGAAAGATTTTTCAATAATACTATAAGCATCACAACCAAATACGTGTATCTTGTTATAGTCAGGTTGCTCTCCCATTCGCTTTATAGGAATTTCATTATTAATTGCTTTGCTCGGAATTCTATTAAGAATATAAGCTGAATATTTAACTGCTTCAGGCCAGTATTTCTTATCCATTTTTGAGTCTAATAGTAATGCACGACTCATTTCTGTTATAGTTCTGTTTGCCCTTTCAGCAACACCATTAAGAGCAGATGTATAAGCAGGAGTTATTTCGATTTCACAATGATCAAATATTGTTCTTAATTTTTCATTATCAAACTCCTTTCCACCATCACTTCGTATAACCTTAATTTTATTCCCCGTTTTATTCTCATAAACCTTCTTAAAGTGTTCTAATAAATTTATCGCATCACTTTTTTGTTTTATAGGATATGCTGCAATATGATGAGAATAATCGTCAACAATTGTAAGATAATACCTTTCTTGATTTATTCCTTGTGGAGAAATTGGTCCACATATGTCAACGTGAATTTTATCCAATGTCGCTTTTGCTATTTGTCTAGTACTTTTATGTTGTAATTTCTTCATTTTTGACTCAATACAAACTTTACATAATTCAGGTGTTTTAATCACTGAAGAATGTCCCAATCTTCTATGCCATAGCATCGCATTTCCCGAAAAGGTAATGAACGCATTTTCTTCCTTGACTGTCTTAACATTGATTCGTAGAGTTTTGAAATTCAATTCATATAGATTTCCACCTCTATTTGTCTTAGCTATTAGTTTATTATTTTTGTCTATTATTTTTGCTTCACCATTCTCAAATTCTATTTTTAAGCCATTATTTTCCAATTTCCTGATCGATAGTAGGTTTCTTTTCAAATCTTTTGTCACTAGAATATTAGTAATCTTGATGATTTTATCATTAGACGTAACCTCAATTGTTCCAATTGCCCACGCCATCAAATTAACCTCCTCCTTAGCCACTGTGATTCTAACAGGATTTCTTAACTCACGACATTCTGTTAACAAGTGTACATATTTCTCTTGAATTAAATGGTCTGTCGAACCAGAGTCCAAAACAAACTGTATAGTTTCTCCATCATTAACATAATTTATTTTTGGCTTGATATCAGAATAAAACACAATTTGACTGTTGTCGACTTCCACATGATTGTTTTTCATACTTTCAACTTGTACTGTTCTTGCTGATCTAAAACCACCATTGTAACGATTGTTTGTCCGTCGAGAAGTATTAAACTTCATTCCCTGGTTATTGGCTTCTTGACTATTTTGTACACCATTAAATTGCAATTTTACTCTACAATTTCTTTTAATATGTCCCTTTTTACCACACCTAAAACAAGTAATAAATGCATGACTTACTTCACCTCTTTGTACGATGCCATTTCCTTTTAATTTAAACTCTTCGTCCAACAATCTATTTTTGACAAATTCTATTTTAATCTCATCCTTATCCGCGGTGAGAGTTTCTATTGCTGTTACTACGCCTGAATATTCCTGGGGCATTGCAAGTAATAATTGAGCAATTACATCATTATTTGAAAAAACACATCCTGAACTTTTCATCTTACCAATCAATGACTCATATTTAATCAAAAAAGCTTTTAGATCATCACTAAAGTTGTGTTTCATTATTTGAAATTGTCGTTGAAGATGTAATTTTTCGGTGAGTCCGACTCTCTCGAATCTTTCTTTTATATTTGCAAATGCTTTCTTACATGTATTTGCATCCTTAACCAAAGATAAATATTCATCTGATAAACTTTGTACCAGCATAGCTCTCGCCTTTTTATCTGCTTTCTTAAAGTCCTCATATTTACTATCTCCAGTATTAGGAACATCTTCAATAATCACATTTTCAATATCTTTTAATTCCAATGCTGCTACAAATCTTATTTTCCACGATTCATAATTATCGGATGTAAGTTGGTTTAAATGAATAGCTTCCGCCATCTTATTTCTTTTTAACTTTCGAAAAAAAAAAATTCTCCCAATAAATGCAATTGATACCTTAATTCTCCCTCCTATGAAACTTTCGTTCCTTTTAATTTCTGCGTCCTTTAATTCTGCAGCTCTGGGTCCATAACCTGTTAAATTAAACACCTTTTCTTCGTAACAAACAAAATGCCTTTTATTTCACAATATAACTTTCTTCTGCTACAATTACCCCGTTTATGACTAGGTTCAACCCAGGTTCAACCCGGGTTCAACTCAGTCATAAACGGATGTCGAGTTGAAACTGGATCCATTCAACCAAACTCAGCTCTCCTGCCTGGATCGAGTTGATATTTGACCTCATATACGCAGGTTGAGTTGAAATTGGGTTGAAGTGACATTTGTCTTATTTGTTTACTATTCGTGAAGTATGCATTCGGCGTTATATTTTTGTGCGATGTTTTTTTTTAGTACAGGAAAAATAAATTATTTTATTCTAAATTTTTACGTTTCTATAAATGAGAATTTTACACAAAAATTTGAGGTTATGTTTTGATATCAATTCAAATCTATTTCATCCCAAAGTGAACTCAACTCAACATCATATACGGTGGTCGAAATTTCAACTCAATCTCGACTCAACTTTTCGACCTAGTCATAAACGGGGTAAGTATATAAAACTTCTAACATAAAGACTTAACCTATATTAACCTAAGAGAAAAATTCCCCGTATTTCTATCATGACATAAAGGGAAAAGTAGCTTCAATGTTGCCATGCTAACATAAATAACATAAGAAAACTTTAAAAAATGTACAACAATCTTGCACAACTTCATTCATTTTTAAAATATTTCAAATAAACTGCATTTCACCCGGACTTATAAGCAGTCATAAGAAATTTAGCTAAGAACCACTTTAACACCCCAACTCCTAAAAATTCGAACTTCCAGTAAATTTCTAAAAGTCAAATTTTCGTGAAGATGGCAGAAACAGGTAGAGACCCAGCTAGAAAGTTCGGAGTTTGACAACAAACGCGTTTATCGCCGATAAAATTGTGTAAAAGTGAAATAAAGTAAAGTATAAAGTTTGATAAAAACAAGCAAAATAGTGACGATATAAGAAAAAAAGATTGTTTAAAAATTGTATTGAACATATGTGTGTATCATGATGAACCTATAGTTAGTGCGCTTTGTTGTTGGTGTATCTGGCTTGAAAAAAAGGCGTAATAATAATCCTATCTTTAAGTTAATTGTGCATTCTTTATATTATGTGAATAAGTGAAAAGATTGTTTGTAATTTGGTGTTCTTATAGACCTATGCCAGTTTTGAAATATGGAAACTTGTTTTAAGTAATTTTCTTGACAAATTGTTCAATCGAATGGCAACGCAAAAAAATTTGCAGTAATGGCAGAAGAACCACAAATAATTCACGATTCCGATTCTGAGGAGGAAGAGAATGAAAGTTCTATTTGGGCCAGGAATGGTAATTATTTAAATATTGTAGAAAAACCCTGTTTGAAATGAAATTTAATCTTAAAATGACATTTTTATAAATGTTAGATCCATTTTTTATAGTTGGAAGAATTTGCCTAACTTTTGTACTGTCACCTTAGAAACGAGTCACTTGAGGTTTTCCAAGCGCAATTTTTTCTGAGCAAGTGTGATCATGGTCAAAGTTGGTAGAGCACTTATGTGCATATAGTTAAAAAAAAAATTTTTTTTTCATTTTTTAAAAAAAAATAGGTCTAGTATATAAAGTAAGTAAAATTAAGAGGAAAGTAAAACCATGATTCCAAGAATTTTATGAAGCAAGGAGACTGACTACCTGAAGCAATTCAGCCGGGGTGGGTAGATATTAGGAGAGGCATACGTCATTTTTGTCTTTAATCAGTTGCTCCGTTCTTCGTAGAATTGTGTAATAAACAATAATTGTTATGTTTTAGGGAATTTTTTACACTTAAATCCCGTGGTTTAGCTTCTTATATCCTTTAATTGACAGGGCATTGTAGAAAACTAAGTACTCTGACTTCCGCAATATTTCCTTAGATTTAAATCCGAGTTCGGTTTTCGTTCCCGGTCGGGTCGGTCGCATCATCCTGTGACCCTCAACTAAAATTTATGTTACTGAAATAACAGTGTAACTATTTCATCAATGACCATGTTTACGCGAAGCCTCTAAAACTGTTTATAACAACGTTAACACTGATTTTCATACGCGTAAACGCCCCTTAATACTGCTTTCGTTAGTGGTATTAAGCCTTAATAAATGTGCTAAGGTAACAACTTTATTAAGGAAAACTGTTATGTGCACACAGCACATTCTATGTATCATAAACATCCGCTCCACATATATTTTCTTCGTCATCAAAACTTAGCATCGCACCATATCGAATTTCATAATTTCATCAGAATTAGAGATAAGATTCTTAGACTTAAGATTTAGCTTACTTTGATAATAAAGTTCTTAAGACTTAGATTTTATCCGTTCATTCATTACCAGTTTGAACCCCTTACTAGAAACACGCGAATATTGTTCGGATTTGAATTAAGTTTTTCTTTAAAATCTTTTATAGTTAGTTAAAAGTTTAAATATCATTAATAAAGTGAATTTATCGTAATAAAGATTTATTATTTTAAAACCGTATAATTTAGTGCGGATAATTGCCCACAACATTAAGTGAAATTTCAAAGGATAGAAGTTGCACTTAACAACTGGTGTCAGAAGTCAAATAAATATTGGAGGATCTACCTTAGAAGAAGATGAAAATAACACATTTAATACTGTGAGTAATTGTTTTGCGATATCCTAAAATCTTTTTCCCAAACTTTCCCAAGAAATTTTGTGTGATTTAAAATACATTTATATTATATAATAATTAATTATAATAATAATTCCGAAAGAAAATAAATAAAATAAATTATACTTTTTATTGAAATTGTGTGATATGATCGGAGAATTCATTCAAATTTAAGTGAAAATTATAAATCAAAGTGAAAGTGCTTTTAACTAATTGAATAATTTTTGCCTTGCATTCTTACGCATTCTTTAAAATTCTCGCGTACACCCACACTATATATAAATAATTTTGCAAAACAAATCATTCCAAAATGGATGAACCAATGCAGCCAAATCAAGAAGCTGAAGTTGAAGATATTGAAACTATTAATTTAGATGACGGTCTTCCCATTACATTTTTAATCCGATTTATAAAACCTTTCGACGGATCACGTGATGAATTATGTGCTTTTATTGCAGACTGCAACAAAGCATTTGCTTTGGCCACTACAAATCAAAAATATATTCTTTTAGACTATATTATCATGCAAATCTCAGGAAAAGCTAAAGCAGCTTGCATAAATCGTACTTTTCAAACCTGGGACGAGTTGAAAAACTTTCTCAAAACTATGTACCAGGATCGTAAACATTACTCTCAATTGCTCTGCGAGCTCACTAATCTAAAACAAAACAATAACGAATCGGTGACTCAGTTTGTCTTTCGAGTTGAAACTTGTCTGAAAAGGACTATTAATGCTACTCAACAGCAAAATCCAAGTGAAACGTCACTCGAAGGAAGATTAGAATTATTAAGCGAAATTGCACTCAATCGTTTTATATACTTTTCACTATCGCATATAAGTAACGTACTTCGCGTTCGAGAATTAAAAACTCTAAACGAAGCTATTTCAATTGCAATCGCTGAAGAACAGGTGCAAAACATGTACCATTCAAGAAATAATTTTAGCAACAACTTTCATAATCCAAAAAACAATTTTGGCAAAAACTTTTATAACATGAAAACTCCTCACAAACTCGGTAATTCAGTAAGGGTCATTCAAACTGGTAATCGCACAACTCAAGATCCTTCTAACCACACAACACAACATTCTAATCACGAGCCTGAAAAGCATCAACAAATTAAAGTCTGTAATTACTGCAAATCTAAAGGCCATTTAATTACAGAATGTAGAAAACGACAATATAATAATAGTCGCAAAAAACAATACTTTCATAACTCAAAAAACATGAGTCCAAAACCAGCAGAGGTTGCCCTGGTGGAAAATTCTCTTTAAATAATGGTAACCAATACAAAGTTGTTCTTTTTACTGAAAAAACTTCATCTTATATTTCTATATCCTGCACTGAATCAAAAACATTAAACCTCAAACTCCTTATCGATACAGGAGCTAACGTATCTGTCATTAAAGCGAATTCTCTTGCTCGACAAACGGCAATAAATAAAATTTGGCAAATCAATATAAAAGGCATTAGCCCTAGTCATTCAATAAAAACTATTGGATGTATCGACTTAAACTTAAATTTCAACATAAATGCATCTTTTAAACACTGTTTCCACGCTATCAGCGAAAATTCCAATATTCCGTTTGATGGAATATTAGGAAACGATTTCCTTAAACCAAACAAAGCCATCGTTGATTATGAAACCGATGCTCTAAGAATAAAGAATAATTCAGTTCCGATCATGTGCAATCCTTATCATAATCAATTCTCTTATCATAATGTACAACTCCTAGAACCTAGAACTGAAACTTTAATTGAAGTAGAGGTTCTGAATCCTTCTATAAAGGAAGGAACTATTCCAGACACTTCCATAGGAAAAGGTATTTATCTTTGTAGGGCTTTCACTAAAGTCAATTCTAATTCAAAAGCTCTTGCCACTATTTTAAATACAACGGAAGAAAAATTTAAATTAAATCAAATCAAATTAAAACTAGAACCTATTCCAATCGAATTCAGCAGTCTCAATCCAACAAAAGCTGATAAGAATCAAACACTAATTCCCAATTCAAATTCTAGTTCTATAGATTCAAAATCTATATTTATTACTAATTCACAAACTTTTCCTCTTATTTCAAAGGAATCAAGAATAAATGAACTCATGCAAAATCTTCGAATCTCTCATTTAAATTCCGAAGAAAAGGAATCACTCTTGAACGTATGTAAAGAATTCAACGACATATTTTATTTGAAGGGAGACATCCTCTCTTCAACTTCTACTATAAAACATGAAATCATTACTAATAATTCTGCACCAATCGCTGCGAAAACTTATCGCTATCCTCAAATTCATAAAGAGGAAGTAAACTCTCAAATATCTAAAATGCTTAATCAAGGAATCATTAAACCCTCTGTATCACCTTGGTCAGCTCCCCTATGGGTGGTAAAAAAGAAATTGGACGCATCCGGGAAACAGAAATGGCGCGTCGTAGTTGACTACAGAAAGCTCAACGAAGTAACAGTTGGAGACGCATATCCGCTCCCCAACATCTCTGATATTCTTGATCAATTAAGTCATTCTGCATACTTCACTACACTGGATTTAGCTTCAGGCTTCCATCAGATTGAGATGAAGCCAGAAGATTGTCACAAAACTGCATTTTCTGCTCCTACTGGGCACTTCGAATTCGTTCGAATGCCATTTGGACTAAAAAACGCACCCGCTAGGTTCCAGAGACTTATGGATGCTGTTTTAACAGGTCTCCAAGGCCTTCATTGTTTTGTATATCTTGACGATATAGTCATTTACGCTCCCAATATTCAAGTTCACGAAACAAAATTAAAGGATGTTTTCAAAAGAATTCGGTCACATAACTTAAAATTACAACCGGACAAGTGTGAGTTTATGCGCACTGAAGTTGCTTATTTGGGTCACATTATTACTAGTCAAGGAGTAAAACCAAATCCAGATAAAATCCAGGTTATATTGAAATACCCTAATCCACGTAACCCAAAAGAAATTAAATCCTTTTTAGGTCTTGTCGGTTATTATCGACGTTTCATTGAAAATTTTTCTCTAATCACAAAACCCTTAACAAATCTTCTCAAGAAAAATATACCATTCGCATGGAAAGAAGAACAAGAAGAATCTTTTAACACTTTAAAACAAAAACTCATTTCTGAACCGATACTGCAATATCCAGACTTCTCCAAAGAATTTATCCTTACGACCGACGCATCGAGCTTTGCGATCGGAGCCGTTCTAAGTCAGGGTATCGTTGGTTCTGACCTACCAATAGCCTTTGCTAGTAGAACGCTTAATAGAGCCGAATCAAACTATAGTACTACTGAGCGAGAACTATTAGCCGTTGTTTGGGCTACTAACCATTTTAGACCGTATCTATACGGCCGACACTTCAAAATCATTACTGATCATAGACCATTAAATTGGCTTTTCAACATCAAGGACCCTGGTTCGAAATTAGTCAGATGGAGACTAAAATTAGAAGAATACGATTATGAGGTTATGTATAAACCAGGCCGCGTAAATACTAATGCTGATTGTCTTTCTCGTATTCCACAAGAAAACGAAGTTATTATTTCATACATCGAAACCAAAGAAACTTTTAATGATTACGTAAAATTTTACTATAATTCTTTAACTCCAAAAATATATGATTTTAGCGAGACTAACGAACATATATTAAATTCTAAAGACACTATAGCGTATATAACAGCTATAGACCTCAGTGATGAAAATAAATATACTGATGAAATATTATCCAAATCCACTGATTTCGAAGTAATTAGAAATATGCCTCATGAGCTTTATTCCAATTACAAAACCCAGAATAATAATCAACAAACTTACTATCACTGCTTTCTTAAACAAAACTTTTATGACAAACCCTTATATGCTGACTTTTTCTATACCATGCAAAATCTACGCATTCAATTAGAAAAGGATAATGTAAAATCCATCTCAATTGCTAACCCTGTGGATGATTTCAATCAATTTAACTATCAAAAATGCAAAGACATAATACTGTTTGTATTTAGAAATTCTAAAATAAAAATAACGATCCATAAAAATGTTATCGTTCACCCACCAAAAGAACAAATTCCGTTAATTTTGAAAGAATATCACGACTCTCCAATCTCTGGTCATTGTGGATTTCACAGAATGATGAAACGTATCCGACGGAATTACAAATGGTCTAAGATGCGAAGTGACATAAAACTACATATCAAACAATGTGTTTCATGTCAAACAAATAAAACTCTCCGCAAAACTTATAAAGCACCTATGGAGATTACAAGCACAAGCAATCAACCATTCGAAAAATTAGCTCTAGATATTGTAGGACCCCTTCCATTATCTGAAAATGGATTCAAATATATCCTCACAATGCAAGACGATCTAACCAAATTTTCATATGCTATACCATTAGCCAACCACTGTGCCGAATCCGTAGCCAATAGTCTTGTAAATTTCATAACTATGTTTGGAATTCCTAAAAATATTCTTACGGATCAAGGCTCAGATTTCACATCAGATCTTATTAAAAATCTCACTAAATTATTTCAAATAAAGCATTACTTCACTACTGCATATCATCCTCAATCAAATGGAGCGCTAGAACGATCTCATTCCACTCTCAAAGACTATTTGAAACATTACATAAATGACAAACAAACCGATTGGGATAAATATATTCCACTCGCGATGTTCTCATATAACACACATGTACATGCTTCTACTAAATTTACTCCTTACGAGCTTTTGTTCGGACATAAACCAATTTTACCTACTTCTATCACTTCAACCCCAGAATTCAAATACACTTACGAATCTTACCATGACCAACTAAAATACAGACTAAACCGAAGTCATCAAATAGCAAGAGATAATTTACTCGACGCTAAACAAAAATCAAAGATCAACCACGATCGAAACATCAATACTCATAACTTTAAAGTAAATGATTACGTTTATTTGGAAGATAGCCAAACAAAAGTAGGACTATCAAAAAAGCTTTCCCCAAACTTTAAAGGACCTTATAAAATAATTAAACTTCATAATAATCAAAATATCACTATTCAATGTAAAAGCAAACAAACTACGGTTCATAAAAATCGTTTAAAACTCGCCTATCTCGTTACAGGTGCCTCATTTCCCTAATTAAAGCGGAACACTTCAAAATAGAGCCCGTAATTAAAGGCAGTGGACTTTTCTACGAACATTTGGGACACGTGAGACTTTACTCTGATTTCTGGCAAATCATTACATATACAAACATATCCTTTTATAATAAGAAACTCTCTTTAATCGAAAACATTTATGAAAAATCACTTCATCTATGCCTCGGTAATGCACTAAAAACATACGCTTTCCATTGCGCGCAGACTCTTGATTTCTTATCAATACAAATACCCAAACTTCGCCAAAAGGAAGAAACCCTTGCACATTTAATCAATCATCGTAGAAACAAGCGCGGACTTTTCAATGCCGGAAGCTATGCATTAAACTGGTTATTCGGAACCCCTGATGTCGACGATGCGCAGTATTATAACGATGCCATTAAGAAAGTAGAAGAAGACGACAAGAATGTTCAAAATCTCATGAAAGAACAGATTCAGGTGGTTAAAAGCACTATTTCTAATTTTAACGAATCAATTAACTCTCTTAAAGAGAATGAAAGGATCTTTAATGAAAACATAAATACAATTAATAAATTCATAAATAATACTATTCACTCTGAAACTATTTTAGAGGGATCACTTGTTGTTACTGATCATATGAATAAATTAACTTATCTTGTAAACGAAATGAATGAACAATTTGATCAATTAATTAATGCTATTCTATTTGCAAAAACTAATATATTGCATCCTGTCATTATTACCCCTAAACAACTCATAGACGTATTAAATAATAATATTAAATTACTTTCAGATGGAAAGAACTTTCCATTAGCTTTAGAATATAATAATGCTTATAAGTTGCTAGATTTATCTAGATTAAGAGTATATTACCAAAATGATAGATTAGTTTTTATAATTCAAACCCCACTAATTAAAAATAATATATTTAATGTTTATAAATTATTTCCACTACCAATTCCACAAGACTCCTATGTTTATGCCTTTATAGACCCTTTATATCCTTCTATCGCAATTTCAATTAATAAGTTACAGTACGTGAACCTACGAGATTTCACGCAATGCCAAAATATAGCTGAAGATGACATGATCTGCGAAACTCACGAAATCTACTCAACACTGGAGAAACCTACATGCGAAACTACACTTTTAACATCAATTAAAAATAAAATTCCTGAAGATTGTAAAACTCACATGGTGAAAGGAAACATCGAAGTATGGCACCCTTTAAAATATAATCAATGGATTTTCGTTTTAAGCAGTCCCGATAGACTTACAATAGACTGCCCTGAAGTAGAAGTATTCGACAAGATCATCCAAAATACTGGAATCTTAACCCTTGAAGACGGATGTAGGGCATATTCAAAACTCAACCAACTAATTGCTGGCAGGAAAATAACGATAAACTATCACAACATCATTCCTGAAATCAACATACTCGAAGATGATTGCTGTCAAAAGGAGAACTCTACCAACTCCAAGAATAACTTGTATCTCTCTCCGATCCATCTTACCAACGTTCGATTAGACGACCTCAAGCAAGCTTCACATAGGTTAGACATCCTTGATGATCACATTGATGACCTTCTAAATAAACCACACATCATAAGGCATCAGTACTGGTACGTCCTAGCGATAAAGGTTATAGCAACGTTCATGGGAATATTCATCCTTCACAAACTCTTCTCTTATATTGGATTATATACATGTATAAAATTATTATGTTGTACGAAACGTGATCAACCTAGGAGATCATCAGGCTGCCTGGTTGCTGTTTATAATCATTGTTTTAATTCCGGAGATAAAAGCGTTACATCTACTCCAACAACCCGATCTTCTGCAGAGGATAGGAACGTCTCACCTTTGGTAATACATGAACGACATAGTGAACAAATCGAGCTACCCTTGCGGCAAATACCAAGGATTCAGAGGATAAATAGCAGGCGATCTCTAAATTCTTCAAGAACCGATGTTACCTATGGATTTTCTACTTCGGATTAGTTCCTAATCCTACGACTAAGGGGGGAGGTGTTATGTGCACACAGCACATTCTATGTATCATAAACATCCGCTCCACATATATTTTCTTCGTCATCAAAACTTAGCATCGCACCATATCGAATTTCATAATTTCATCAGAATTAGAGATAAGATTCTTAGACTTAAGATTTAGCTTACTTTGATAATAAAGTTCTTAAGACTTAGATTTTATCCGTTCATTCATTACCAGTTTGAACCCCTTACTAGAAACACGCGAATATTGTTCGGATTTGAATTAAGTTTTTCTTTAAAATCTTTTATAGTTAGTTAAAAGTTTAAATATCATTAATAAAGTGAATTTATCGTAATAAAGATTTATTATTTTAAAACCGTATAATTTAGTGCGGATAATTGCCCACAACATTAAGTGAAATTTCAAAGGATAGAAGTTGCACTTAACAAAACTGAGTTAAGTAGTAGGCGTAAACAGTTGTTTGACAGTTTTAGTAAAAACATTAAGGAAACTGTGATTTTAAAATAAACGAAAGGAAAGTTTGTTTACATAATAAACGCTGCAGAACTTGCCTATGATGGTTTATGAGGATTAATACATCTCGATTTATGTTCATTTAATGATAAAATTTAGTTAAAGTTCTTCCAATCTATTTATTTATTTATTTGACTGTCAGCTTGACAGTTTATATTAGATCTAAGTAGGTACTTTAAAAACTGATATCTGCTGGTGGAAAAATTTTAACGCGCGTAAACGTTCTTAAAACTACTACGGATAGCAGTGACACGAACCAAAATATTTGCGCGTAAACGCTTTTAAAATTACTACTGATAACGATGTTATAAGCTTAAATATCTTCGCGTAAACATGGTCAATGTGTTTTTAATTGAAGCCATCATGGTTTCAATCTTATTCAGTAGTTTCTTTTCAGATACATATAATTAAATATCTTAATTCTGTTTTCAAACAGTTTACGTGCCTTTTAAAAATTAGTCCTTGTTTTCCTTTGTCCTGGAACATTAAAAAAACGGCAAAGGAAATTGTTATTTCCATCTGCATAAATTACGACTTTCGGCATATCAATTTCCTCTAATATTGCATAAAAATTTTATCTTCTCTATCGATTTTTCTCGTTTTACATTGAGTAAACAAAGAATATATTTTATTTTTCAATTGTCAACTTAAAAATCGCATGTGAGAGAGAAAAGGGAAATTTAAAATTTTCCCTTGTGCTGGATACTGTTCTCGGTTTATATGGGGGACAAGAGTTTGTATGGAAGTTGTTCCAGCCCAGAACAAATCAGTTTAAAAAAACAGAGCAATAGTTTCATCGGAATCATATCTTATGTTTAAATAATTGGCAGACCGAGTGAATTCCAGTATTCACAGTCGATTCTTAAGCATGTACTTAAGAATTTCTTGAATAAGTTCGACCAGACCAGACCAGTGCAAATACGCTTTTTAAAAGCCAAAAACTAGAAAAATTCTTAGCAGTATAAGGAAGGCGGCAAAATTTAGAAGAAATGCTACATAAACAAGGAAAAATCTAGAGCACCGCAGCAGGTGACCGGAAAGGGGGCGGGGGAGCCAAAATGTGGGTTTTGGGGGGTTAAACGTGTTTTTTTTTACGATTTCTGAGAAAAGTAGACCTCCTATAGAAAAACGTTAAATGTAAACGTTGTAGATAATTAAAAGATCTAGAGCTTTTGTTCAAATCATTTTTCGACATAACCTCAAAAAAAAGGAGAAAAACGTCAAAAACCGAGTTTTTCGTTTATCATTTTTATCTTTCATAAAAACTTATCCTATAAGAGGATAATATCACACATATATCCGTAGATCTTTGCATGATCGACAAATCCTTTTGTTTTACGATAGTACTGAATTTAAAAAGCGGTTAAGATTTAACAAAGATTCCTAACGCTACGGCATCCCGCCAAAAAATCATGAAGGTTTAGCTCAAATAAATAAACGGGGTTTACCTTATTTGAGGTACTATTTAACAGCAAGTTTTCAGGTAATAAGATATTTTTCATTACAATTTCATACTCCTCAAATTTAACATCTTTAAATTTATGACATTGTATTAAAAAAATTGTCATTCAACGGTTTCATGAATGGCATTTGGGAGTTTTAGGTACTCACTAATTAAGCTTACAAGTACACAGAACTTCAGTAATCCCCCGATTTACGTCGTAATCCGTTCCGAAAAAACCTACGTTAAGTGAAAAAACTTATATCGAAGAGATTCGCAAAGTGTCAAATTCGCACTCACTTCCGATCCGCCGGATCTAGGAATCGCCACTGTTGTGATCTCTGGATTCCTTCGGTCCTGGAATTGGCGGTGTAGTGACTTGAGTCTCAAGAGCAGCATACTTTTATGTCTTTGTAGATTGTCAATCGTTGAGTTTCTGTAACAGTCAGTGCAGTTGCGTCTTTTTACTTTAGGTATGGTCCGGTCTATTGTTTGCACAATGATTCGGTCCATATTTTTCAGTATACCGTCGATTTCGTCTTCAGTCAGGGTTCTATCTGTCGGCGGTGCTAGCCCTTCCGTCTGTATGGTGCGGGCAATCGTGCTGGAGAAACGTGGCCAGTGTGCCCTGTGGTAAGCATAGGGTTGCACTCAGGGGCGGATCCAGAGATCTGTCTTGGGGGGGCGAAGGTACTTACAAAAGTACTTATATAACAACTAAAAGAAAAAAGGTCGTAGTCATCCAAAAACTCCCACATTACCAAGGTATTCTCAAACCCAGGCAAACAAACTTCACGTAACCCAGTGCTTGGCTATTTTTTATGACTTGAGTATATCTGGCAGTGTGTCTTGAAGAAGGGGCGGAGTTCCAAAGAAAAAATAAATTAAATGCACAACTTTGTATTAATCAAGGAAAAGGTATTAATAAAAAACAATACTGAATAGTATTTTACAAAACAATATTTATTTTACAAAACGAAATCTATTCTACGATTACGATTGCTTTGAGCAAATTTGTCAATAATATTTTCTATATTTAAATCTACATCAGGATGTATATTCAACAATGCTAGACCGACAAGTCGTTCTTCTGTCATACTTGATCTTAGCCAAGTTTTAATTCTTCTCAGCGAAGAAAAAGTTCTTTCGCCGCTTGCTGCACTTATAGCTAAAGTAACAAAAATTTTTAAAAGAACATGCACCGTTGGGAAAATTTCACGATCGCAAGCAATCAATAGTTTCAAAGCATCAAATGTAACATTTTTTTCTTGATCCCATTTTTTTTTCCACATTTTGAGTTCAGATGTTAATGTTTCTTTTAAAATATTTTTCTTTTCACGAAAAAAAACAAAGTACTTTTCAACTAGTGCGGACACTGCTTCTTCTAGTAATTTATCATCCTTCAAAAGGTTTGAATTAGGAAACAAAACCGATAAATAATATAAATCAAGAGTGTTTTGAGAGAAACGTCGCTTTAAGTCTTCAATAACATTATCTATTAATGGTATATATACAGATTGCCTATAGTAATCAATTGAATTTTGAGAAGGATAATTCTCGCGATGTCTTTGTCTTGCAGTCCTTCGAGGTACAGAAATGTCACATCCCAATTCATCTGCAATTTTTTCCGTCTCTTTAAATAACAGAGCAAACTTTTCGTTTGATTTTTCTCGTTTCTCAGCTAAAAGTTCCAAAGTATTTTGAATCATAATTTGTGCAGTTTTAAGATCTACTTCAACTTTTTGAAAAAATTGACTGAGTGGTAAGGTACATAGTAATAAATCCGATAAACAAAAAATGGTTACAATAAACAGGCTATCACATAACGCTACTTTTAAAATTCTTGCTTTTGAAGCTGTTTGCATATCTTTCCATGACGTTATAAAATCCAGTGTTTCAACAATTTCTGGCAATAATGATCTGAATTCAATTACACTTTTATGCCTCTCAACCCATCTAGTTTCACACAATCCTGAAAGCTCTGTACCCATTCTTTGTTTCAGTGCAGCAGATCGCTTAGCTGAATATTTAAAAAAAGAAATTGTCTCCTTCATGGTGCCTATTGCATTTCGAACAGATTGGACAGAGGAAGATTGTGAAATGGATAAATTTAATAAGTGGCTATGGCAAGGGGAGTACTCAGCGTTTTTTGTTTCTTTTTTCACTGTTGTAACAGCTCCTTGAAGTTCCGAGGTATTTACGTAGCAGCCATCAGTCGTTATACCAACACAATAATTTAAATCTAAATCTAATTTTTTTAAAGTTTCGAGAACAACTGTACCTAAGTTAATGCCTGTCACTCTTGTTTCTAAATTTGTATCTTCATTTTCATTTAAAATACTAATTTCTTCGATTAGATTAATAAATTGTACAAAGTCTTCTCGTACCGTATTTTCATAAGTGTATCTTAAAACAAGAGAGAGTTGAGATATTCTCGAAATGTCTGTCGTCTCGTCAAAAATTATACTATAAAACGGTGCTAATTTAACTCTACTTATAATAGTATTTAAAATTTCATCTCCGCATAAATCAATTAAAGTATTTTGAGTCGTTTTACTAATATAAGTAGCTCTATTAGACGAATTTTCAAGATGAGTTTTTAATACATTATCTCCACTCAGGACTCGAAATTTTAACAACTCTCGAAAATTTCCTTCTCCTACAGAGTTGCTATAAACATTTAACGGGCCATCATCGCGGTGTCCTCGAAAAGCAATATTTTGCCGCCCGAGAAAAATAATGGTTTCGATTATTGGTTTGAGTCTTTCACGATTTTCTGTCACTTGTTTGAATCGTTCATTATTCAATCGGTTTAAAACATTAAGTTCCGGATTTTCAAGTATTTTTAAAAAGTTTAAGCCAGATTGCATAGCAGATACATGATAATCACTTTTTGCATGTTTCGTGAGAGCACCGTCTTTTCCTAACAATTTGCTTTATTTATTTATTTATTTACGCCAAACAAGGCTTGCTTAAACTATATCACACAGGGAAAGTAACTTATAAATATATACATACAATCGCTAAAAGTACATTTGCATTTAACAATTTATCACAGGTATATCTTAATAACTTATGGTACATTAGTTATAGTGTTAGTTCAGGATAATTCGGATGACAGGAAGGATATCAATTTTTTCTTGAAGGATAATTTGCTCATTCCAGGGGAGAAGCAGGAACTGTGGCCATTGAAAATCATACAACATCTGTTGACGGGCTCGTTCTTTCCATACTCGGTCCGATGAGAATATTCCCTAAGCATTTTCGTATGCCTATTCTGACGGACATCGTCGTTAACTTTGATCCTGTCTGACAGAAACTGAACATTGATCCTATCGTTCAAGACATCCAAAGTAAAGCATGATATAAGCAACTTACGCCTATTAAACAGAGGCATGAGATCCAGCACTTTGAGCCTGTCCATGTAGAGTGGTAGGCTATGAAAATCACGCGAGTCGTATAGATTTCTCAGAGCAAAGAGTAGAAATTTCTTTTGCACTGACTCAAACCTGTTACTGCTTACCTGGTAAATAGGATTCCAGATCGGGCATGCGTATTCTAAAATCGGGCGGACTAGCGAACAGAAAAGGGTTTTTGTAACTCGAGGGTTGTCAAATTCCTTGGCTCTTCTCTTTATAAAGCCTAGAAGTTTGCTAGCTCTTGCAATAATATTATCGTAGTGCAAATTGAAATTTAATTTATTGTCCAGGACAATACCCAAATCTACAATTTGATCAACGCGGTCTAATACCCTGCCGTTGAGATAATAGTATTGCAACTGTATGCTTTTTTTACGAGAGAAGGTAATTACGTGGCATTTACTGGTGTTTAGTTGCAGTTTATTGGTGGAGCACCAGTCATGTAACGTATTCAGTTTCGACTGAAGGAGAGTTACGTCATCACTCGACCTTATGACACTATATATTTTGAGGTCATCGGCATAAAAGAGATGTCGTATATTACTTAGTTTTTCTGACAGGTCTGAGATGAAAATATTAAATAAAAGTGGGCCAAGATGACTACCCTGGGGGACTCCGGAAGTTACTTCGATTTCTTTTGACAGAAATCCTTGAAATCTAACGGCCTGTGTTCTTCCGTTAAGATATGATTCTATCCATCTTAGGACAGGCCCAGATATTCCGAATTTTAGTAGTTTTGTTATTAAGATATGGTGGTCGACACGGTCAAAGGCCTTACTGAAGTCAGTATAGACAGCATCGATTTGATGACCGTTCTCCATACCACATAGTAGTTCGGAGGTTAGTGTCATAAGGTTAGTAGTTGTCGAGCGTCCTTTTCTGAAGCCATGTTGTTGGTCATTGAGGAGCGGATCGATTGTTTGGGCAATCTTGTTGTAAACAAGCTTTTCGAAGAGTTTAGGAATTGCTGATAATATTGCGATGCCCCTGTAGTTGTCCACCGAATGCTTATTAGATGCTTTATGAATTGGTATGAGGTAGGATTTTTTCCAAGTTATAGGAAATTTTCCTAACGATAAGGATTTGTTGAAAATAAGATGGAGGGGATATAGAATTTGAGTTGAGTAGCACTGCAGAAAGCAAGGAGGCAGATTGTCGGGACCGTGACCTTTATTGATATCCAGATTGTTTAAACCTGTCATGATGGTTTCGACGGATAGGGATATGTTATCTATAAGAGTTGAAGTAACAGTGCGCGTGTGTGTTGCGTCAGTATGTGTTGTATCAGATTTTGGACAAAAGACTTCGGTAAACCTGTCAGCAAACATGTTACAAATTTCCTGTGGGCAAGAGGAGTGTTTACTGCCATTGGTCATTGTAGTTGGATAGCCTAAGGTCTTTCGTTTCATATTAACGAACTGAAAGAATTTTTTGGGATCTCTTATAATGCTATCGCCAACAGAGTTAAGATATGTAGTATAGGCCTCACGTGACCTAAGACTGAACTCTGAGGCTAGCCTAGTGTATTCTAATTTCAGTTCATCATTTGCATGGGGGTTATTTCTAATCAGCTTATACAATTTATTTCTCTGATTACGAAGAGAACGGACATTCTTATCCAGCCATGGTTCCGATAATTTATCCCTTCTTTTAATTCTGGGCACATGTTTGTCAATAACGTTGAATATTATAGTGTTGAAGCAAGACACCATTTCGTCAATGTCATTACCAGAAAGCCTATTTTCCCAGTCTACTAGGGATAATTCGAAGGCAATGCTGTTAGAGTCTGCATTTTTATAATCATAAATGATTGAGTTATTGTATGAAATACGATGATAAGATATTGCGGTACTATGTTCGAGGATCCATGCAGAATGGTGAGTAGAGTTGGTAAAAAGGTTTTCCTCAGGCGGAGCAGGCAGGATGTTCAGCTCCTCAGGTGAGTTAGTGAAGATTAGATCTAACCAATTACCACGAGAATTCGGAGTTCTAATGATTTGGTGTAGACCATTTCCATAAAAGGAGTCGATAAACTTTATATCGATAGCATTTGTGACGTTAATCGGAAGTAAACAATTTTCTTCCTCGTCGGGGATAAAAGATATATTAGGGCGATTAAAGTCTCCTAAAATAAATATGTCGTCGCAACTGGAGAGAGATTCGTTAATATCATCTAATATATGAAGTAATTCATCATATTTAGATTCGTCAGAGTTAGGGGGTATGTAAAAAGTGCCGAAAAATATGTGTTTCCTGCCCGATTCAACTCGCACGAAAACATGTTCAAAGGAATTCGAATTTTTAGTTGCGATTAGTTCACTATTCAAGGGGTCCTTGACCGCTATAAGAACACCTCCACCTCTTGAGAGACTGGTAGAGTTGTAGTCTCTATCGCATCTGTATATCGTCCAGGTGGAGTCTAAGATCTCCTGGTTTACAAAAGTTTCATTTAACCACGTTTCTGTGATTACGAGTACATTAAAATTGCAAGATTTAGCGTCAATGAAAAGGTTATTAAGTTTGCCTCTCATACCACTGCAATTGTGGTAAAAGAGCCTTATGTTCTCAGTTGGGTCAGGGGTAGTTGAGATGTGAGTTTTTGTCGGAGAAGTGACTAGTTACGGACGATAATATCTAGCCATTTCGTCCCGGCTCCTCTGCAATTGAGACACATGTAGTGATCTCATATGTGAGGCGTAGGTGGCGAGATCCTTCCTTACTTGCTCAGAAGAGATCTGGTATTGCTCATGATAAACAGTGTAGAGCTTAAGCAGGGTATTCCGATCGATGGGGAGACCTTCTTGTTGGATCGAAATAATTAAACTGGTTTCTTAAGTGGTCATTAAGCTGTAACACTTTGTCATCGAATAAAGAAAGCTTGTCAAGGCAATCTGAAGCTACACGAAGTACTTCGCTGTAGTCGTGATCGCAGGAGCTACCTTCTGAGTTCTTTTCATTAAGTTTTTTTATGGATGTTTTTATAGAATGGCTTTCCAGCCTTATAATATTTTTTAACTCATCCATTAATTCATTTTTAGTTGCAGCATTATCCGCCGGGGTGGATAAGTTGTCAAGCTTCAACTTAACCGATTCATAATTTTTTAAGTAATTCCGACAATTGTTGTCAATACGATCTATAGCACATGAAAGCTCGTCGATGTTTTCCAGCAAGAGCTGTGATTTTTTTTCTGCATTATTGGCTTTGACTTTGTAAGCTTCAAAATCTTCTTTCATGTTATTTACAGCTTCAGTCAAGCTCATTACATTGCTGTTATTAGATTTAATTGCCAATAACAAATGCGGAAGATTAATGGACTTACACTCAGGGCAAAAGAACTTGAAAGCTTTCTTAATTTCTTTAATATGTCGGGTGGTAGTGCGTGTAAGTCCGATGCATGATATATGAAAAAAGTTATCGCAAATTCCGTTACATGCAATCCATTCGCCTTCGTCAGCAGAAACAGCATCGGCTGCATAACAAGTCGCACTCATGCATTTATACATATTGAGTAATTGCTTAATATTTTGAAAGTCCAAAGTCCAAATTAATTATGACACGAAAGTCCGTTAAATATGCATGAAACTAGCACAGATCCTGAAGGAAAACACTATAGTCACTTGACACTGGCACAGTATGAAAAACCGGGTATTTGTTTATATAGGGGTTTGAATTATAAATTGCACAGAAACAATAACAGAAACAAGACCAAAAAGTGAAAAATGCGGGAAGCGCGTCTACTCACGTTGACGGTTAACAGTCGATTTTTTGATAGTTTTAATTAATTTTATAATCACAATAAAAAAAATTTAATTTTTCTCAGGTAAAATCGGAATTACTCTCGATGTATCGTGGCCAGAACACATTTGGCAAATGATGTTAAAGGTTGCATGACTAATTTAGTCAAAGGAACATTTTTTCTATATCCACCTACGCCAGCTGTTACGAATAGAGGACAGAATTTGCAAAAAAAACCGCTCTTCACATCGGAAAAAACAAGCCATTCAAATTCATTTAAATGCTTATGACTAGCATATCTTCTTTCTTCTTTATTATTTTTATTATGTACTGAAAATGGAAACTTATAATCTTTTGGTGGAATCCAGTGATTAATCAATACATTTTTTTTAGTAAAATCGTCGATCGTGGATTTCCCAATATAATTTCCTATATCATAAGTGGTCACAATTAAATTACGAACATCTTCATTGGAACCGACTAAAATACTTGAATCAGACGATTGATGCAATTCAGATGGCTTTTCTTTTTCTTTGTTTTTATTAGTATTATCTGAAATATTAATAAAATAGAAAATGTAAATTTTCACAAGTCTTTTCTCTTTATCTCCGTCCGAAAGTACGTTCAACATTCAATAGTTAAACACACACACACGCACGCACACACGAACACACGCCGCACTTTCTTGCACATGTAGCAGACGAGTCAATTTCCTCTGCATATCTCACTCAATTATACGTATAGTATGTAATACGTACTCCCACTTTCGGACAGGTGATAAAGAAAATTACATTTTTCGGTAATCGTATAGAAATGACTTACATTTCTCAATCAAAAATCGTAAAGAAAAGTGTGACAATTACTTAAATTATTGAATGTCAACAGGAAATGGCATGCTTTAACCAATTATTATTTATTTGCAATTTTTTATTTTTAATGTACGAATTTCTAATACGATTACCGAAAAAATAGCATGTTCAACATGTTAAGAAAAGTGAGTTTTCCAGCTCGAGTAAATTTTAATATACTCGCTCGCTACACTCGCTCGTAAATTAAACATTTAAACTCACTGGAAAACTATCACTTTTCTTTACTTGTAGAACAATCTACTATTTCGGAAGTGAATGAAAAATAAGCATAATAGAAGTTATAAGTGTTTGCAATAATTATTATATTAACTTATAGTATGAAAAAGTGACAGTTGATTGAAATGCAGACTCCAATTCCAAAACTGCTTAACCTTCCATTTTAAAAAATCAGTAAAGCGGTTAAACAAAGTCGTCTAACCAATCTGGTCAACTTTTTTCAGTTTTACAGCTTGGTGGACGTACATTTAGCAAGTTTGGCCATGAAATGGGTAACAGATTCATTAAAGCAGTCTGTTCAGAGACCAAACCGCCACTACCTCACTAGTTTTTCAAAATGGAAAATGTTTTGGAATTGGAGTATTCAATAAATAAAAAATTGGAAATTATCAAAATACCTGAGTGATCAACACGTTCCAATTTTTCCATTTCTGTAACGTTCTCACTTTGAACATTTTTATTTATGACGGCGAAAAAATCAGATAAGACTTTCGGTTTTTTGTTTTGAGAGTTATTTTTTTCATTTGTAGGCTTTTCTGATTTCCTTTTTGTTGACATTTAATCACTTCACTTTTTACAACTATAAAAATTAATTCACTCACGCAACACAATAATTATATTACGATATTATATCGCACAAACTACAATAATAAGCAGATAGGATATATGCTTGCCTCCGTCAACACGAACGAGCTTACATGCTTAATCTTGTTGCACGTATCGTAAGCTTCACAAGGGTTTTCGTACAGTCTTGTCAACAATGCCAACTGTGCCGCCTACTTTAACGTATTTTGCGGCCTACTTATTCGTATTTCAAATTTGTATTCTTGAATCTCTTCATTACTTGATAAGTAATTGTATTTATTGTGCCAATTTATGAAGTGATTGTAATGTAAGCTTACAATACAATAAAACTTAATATATTTTTAATTTATTTATTTACTTTGATTTTGGCGCATTGAGTTATATGAGTATACGAGAATTACTAGCTTATGTCAAGATTTCCTTACCCTCATACGGTTGATTCTGTATTTTTTTATTTTTGTTTTGAGTACTGGGTTATGTGGGTTTGTTGCGTTTGGCGTTTAGAGTATTCCGGGCTATGTGGGTTTGGTTGGCTTGGGGGGGGCGATCGCCCCTACCGCCCCCCCCCTTGGATCCGCCACTGGTTGCACTGTAGCATATTGTTCCAGCTCGATCGACTCGGGATCGTCCTGGGGCCGTCCAGGTCGGCGGAACGACTATCCTTATTAGGAAAGGAATAAAGTTTCGGGTCAAACAAAACAGAGACATTGAACTATTTCGAGTGCTGGAAGCCTGTATCGTATATATCCCTCTCCAAAGTGGACGAAGGATGTATGTGATCGCGGCAGCCCCTCAAGCAGAACGTTTCGTCAACGAGTTGGAACAACTCTTTCACATACTAGACCTGGAATCGGAAGAAAATTATTACTTATTGGCCGGAGACTTAAATGCCAAACAGGGAAGTCAAACAGCCAACACAAGAAGTAATCAGCTACAAAGATGGCTGGAGGACAACATAATCCTGCAGAAGGTTCACTACTTGCGACAGATATGCCATCGTACCCCAGAGGTGGTTCATCTCTGGATCTATGCTTGCTTGACTCACGTCTAGACAACGGCCGAACAAATGACGAGAATATGAACTGCCTACAAACAGTTCCTTACGACAGCGACCACTACGGACTCTCGATCACGGTGAAAGTGCCGTCAGTGAGTGTTTGCAAGAGTCAGTGTCAGTAGAACTGACCCGTGTATTTTTTTTACACAGAAGGAAGTCATTATTTGAAGTGGCTCGAAATGCACATTATTTATATCAAGAACCGTTGAAAAAACAAAAGAAAAATCAAGATGTCAAGTCCAAGTTGAAGGTGCATGTAAGGGTTTTAGAACAAAAGAACGGAAGGAACGAAAACAAGACTTAGGGCCTGTGCGAATACTGGCTAAATTGCGGCTAAACTAAATTATTGGAAGGCCTGTAGTGCCGTGCCATTTGGTCTGTTCACGAGGTGGCTAAAGTTGACAGCTACTGGCTAAATTTTGTTTTGATGGTATTTTATGTTTATATGTAGAATTCCTTATCTTAGGTAAATAAAAAATGTAAGCTTCTAAATTCAAAAATATATGTACATATATATATGTGACGTCCGAGAAAAGGGACTTACTGTCCAAAAAATCGATTTTCGGATTATGAGTGATTCTTAAGGTTTTGAATCTTCTCTTTAATTCTGTGTAATCAGAATTAATTTATTCCAATTACTTTCTGAGCAATAAATATTTACAAATGTGTCTTCAAAAGTGTTTAAAGTGGCAGCTCAGCGTTTTCGCTCTCCTCCGTCTTTCTTTTAATCGCTTCTCTTGTAAAGTTTTCTTTTTGGATAGTAGCTCCCTTTTCTCGGATCGCGTCACATATGTATATAATATTAACACTATTCCTACCGACACTTCACATATACCTATTCCTACCGCGGCCGGTCAAATGACCGGTCTTTCACAACTTATATTTTTCAATATTTAATGCAGACCAGCGAATAATAGCCAGCTTACCAGTATAAAAATATATTTTCTTTTATTCAATTTATTCACACATATACATGAGGAAAAGTCATAAAGTTTAAAGGCGATTCGCTTACGTTGAATGTAGAAAATTCCAATTGAAAATTTAAAAACGGTCATTTGACCGGTCCCGGTAGGAATAGTGTTAAACTACATTAATACATGATGTTCGACGGGGAGATAATGGGGCCTATTCTGTCGGTAAAATTTTATCATTTTATATTATGTTATGCCATAAAATAAAAGAATTCTCTAAAATCCTATTCTGTCCGACAAATTTTATTTTCTTTTATGCGTCATAACATAAAATATTTCCTGTTATGCTTCACAACATTAAAGAATTTCAGCAGCACATTTTAGGGGTATTTTGACATTATTTTATGAAAATGGCAGACGTGATTAATTAAAAATTAATGTGCCCAGGGCAATCCGAATTTTTATTTTGACAGAAGTCACGGAAAGCCGTGCTCGGTATGGTAAAGTATAAAAAGTAAATAAAAGTTGTCTAAAGTTTTTATTTTATGCAGAAGAAATCACAGGAGAAATCTGCGATATCTTCGCGATTCCAGCGATCCATTTTTATGTTAGTATCTTTAATATCCATTACTTCATATGCTCCTTCGAACGGTGATTCACATTTTCTTCTATTGCCTGCTTTTAACCTTTTATTGCGTCATCTTCAATAAAATCTGCATCGACCGACCCCCCTTCTATTTCAGTGGACAATAAAAACCTAACGGCAGAACCATCTTTAGCTGAAGATCTGCGCTGGAATAACCACATATTCCAAAGTGCTAAGCAAGCATCCCAGTTTCTAGGATTTCTCAAAAGGTGCAAAAGGTCCTTCAGCCGTCTGCCAGGGCTAGTGATGAGCAAACGCAAGAACAAGACTAGTCTTGTTCTTGTCTTGTTATTGTTCAGTCTGTCTTGTTCTTGTTCTTGCAGGCATAAATAAGTCTTGTTCTTGTTCTTGCTGGCATAACTAAGTCTTGTTCTTGTTCTTGCAGGCATAACTAAGCCTTGTTCTTGTTCTTGCTAAATGTGCAAGAAGACAAGACTGCTTTTTTCATAATGACTGCTCCATTGAAATAAATAACCTTGTGCCTCCACGGCAACATTTCTCCTGCAACACAAGACTTGGCCGCTCGGCTCACCCCCAAAGTTTACAGCCCTTATCTTCGCGCACACTCCGATCTAGAAATTCGTTTATAACAAAAACTACTCGTCTGTGGAACAACCTTCCAAAGACAGTATTCCCGAACTCATACAACACCTAAGAGTTCAAACGCAAGGTTCGTTGCCATTTACTCCAACACCCCCATGACTCCCTCTAACTTATTCTATCCTTCTCTCTATCCTTCGAGCTAAGCTTACTACTGGATATTGCCCCATGACTTATACGACATGATGAGGTAGTAGTACTAAGGGTGACACCTGAGCTTAGACTATCACATAAAAAAAATCACTCCACTTACAATCCGAAATCTTCTTTCTTCTTCCTGAACAACACTGACACCAATTTACGGTTTGGTTTTTGTTTATTTTCATTTACAACCGATCAGCTGTTCATTTTGAACCGAACTGTTCAAAGCGCAATAGAACTCGGAGCGGATTATACTAAATCTTTTATGTTATGCGTCCATAAAAGATTCCATAAAATAATTTTATGGAACCATGACAGAATAGGACTTTCGAAAATATTTTATTTTCATTTTATGAAGAAGAAATTTTGTCATCATACTACTACTTTGAATGTTTAACTTCAGATCTGTAAAGGTAGATCCATATCCATAGTATGAAATTGCGATAGATTTATGATTAATTTCCTATAAGAATCATTTATGTTGTCGAGAGCATCTAATATCCATCGGAGCTGGTCGATTGTATATTTAAATTAAATTAAAATTGAGAAACGAAACTCAAATCTCAATCTGTCAAAATCAAATTTAGTCAATTGAAAATTCGCGCACCCCTACCGAACTAAATTGAACATTGGAAATTTTGTGGAACGATTTAGTATTTCGTGGAAAGATTTAGTCTTCTTCTTCGATGGCTCTACAGCCCAATTCGAGCCTTGGCCTCCATCTTCCTTCAGACGTCTCTATGCTCTGCAGCTTGTCTCCAGTTTCTTGTGTTTAGCAGTTTTGCTGCATCGGCCTTAACATTATCTTCCCACCTTAACCGTGGTTTGCCAACTGGTCTTTTGCCATCTGGTAGTAGATACAGGGCTTTTTTTGATATCCTTGAGTCATCCATTCTTTGGACATGGCCCAACGTAAACGTAGTAGTTTGGCATGGGTCGAAAGTATACATTCCTTATATAAAACGTACAATTCGTGATTGTAGCGTATTCTCCATGCATTGTCTTCATTGATTGGGCCGTATATCCTTCGGAGAACCTTCCTCTCAAATATATCCAACTTGCCTGCGGATTTCTGGCAGATACTCCATGCTTCACATCCATACGTAGCTACTGTACGTATGATGGTTTTGTAGATTCTTATTTTAGTTTTTGTGTGGATGTCTCTGGATTTGATTACTGGCAATAGTGAGAAGTGTGTTCTGTTCGCGGCGTTTATTCTTCTTTGTACGTCTATCGTTTCATCGTTGTCTTCGCTGACTGTGGACCCCAGGTAGTTAAATTGGTTTACCCGTTCAAAGTTATATTCCCCCCAGGTGGCATTGTCGTTTCTTCTTCTTCTTTCCACCCTTGACTGAATTAGAATTTTGCTTTTGTCTGCGTTTATTTGCAGCCCTATATGTTTTGCTCCATCTTCTAATTCTGTGAAAGTTTCTCTAAGATATGACAGTGATCTTGCAAGGCAGTTTATATCGTCGGCATATCCTACCAACTGTTTTGATTTGTTAAGCAGGGTTGCGTTCGCATCAATGTTAACCTTGCGAATTACTCCTTCTAGGCAGAGATTAAATAGTATGGGTGCCAGCCCATCGCCCTGCTTTAAGCCTTGCTTGACTGGGAAGGACTCCGTCAATTCTCCTTGTATTCTGACTGCACATCTTGTATTTTCCATTGTCATTTTTGTTAATTTGATTATCTTTAGGGGGATGTTTAGGTCCAGCATTGTTGCATACATTTGCTCCCTGTCGATGCTGTCGTATGCTTGTTTAAAGCCGATGAAAAGTTGATACACGTCAATGTTGTATTCCCAGCATTTTCGCAGGATTTGCCTTGAGTCCATTGAACCATTGTTGACCTATTTCTTCTGAATCCAGTTTGGTATTCGCTTATTGCCGCTTCTGCGCAGGTTCCAATCTGGCCTTAATTATATTATTTTATATACTGTGCTTAAAAGAGAGATTCCTCTATATTTTCCACAGTTGAATCTGTCCCCTTTCTTGTGTATTGGGCTTTGCTCCCATTCTCAAGGCATTTTTTCATTCCTCCATATGCAGCATAGTAATTCCTGTATAGCTGCTGAGAGCGATTCGCCTCCTTGTTTGATCAACTCTGCTGGGATGTTATCAATTCCTGGAGATTTGTTGTTTTTTAAGGATGGCACTTTGTATTTACTTCTTCCAGAGTGGGTACATTTGTTTCTCTGGTGTCATCGTTATGTTGTAGATGGGGTTCTGGTACATGTCTGATGCTTTCATTTGCGTTCAGCAGCTCGCTAAAAAATTCCCATCTTTTCTTTACATCTTCGCTGCCTTGACTATAGTGCCTTCTTTTATTCTCCTTCTCCCGGAGGAGGGTTTGAAGCCTTTCTTGAAGAAGTTTACTTCCCTGTATGCTTCCCGTGTTTTGTTTTGGGCAAAGTTCTCCTCTTCTCTTAGGATGTGATTGTTGAGGAATTGCCTTTTATTCTTCCTGCAGATATTTTTTGCGGTTCTTATTGTTTCCTCGTACTTCAATTTCTTACTCCTCGTCGATCTCTCTATGTATATTTTCCTATTTTTATTTCTGGCCTCTATAGCTGCTTTACATTTCTCGTCGTACCAGTCACCGGCTCTGGCTGTGCGTTTGTAGCCTACAGTTTCCTTCGTGACATCTGTAAGTATCGTCTTCAATCTTATCCATTTTCTCTCGACTGTGTCTTCATTATTTATATTTGGACCTATCCTTTCTGCTAGAGTTTCCTAATATCTCTCCAACACGGGCTATTCCTGCAGGCGATCGACGTCGAATTTCTTTTGTTTGCTGCTTCTTCTTTCTTGAGTGGACAGCCGACATCTGAATCTAGCTTTAACTAGGAAGTGGTCCGATTCAGGTTCTTACTTGCAGGATACTGGAAGCTGCCCTTCTGTCTATGAGAATATGATCTATTTGATTGCAGTATCTTTCGCTGGGGGATTGCTATGTGTATTTGTGAATGTCCTTTCTTGGGAAATATGTTGAGCTGACGATCATATTTTTACTCATTGCGAAATCGATAACACGTTGTCCGTTATCGTTTGATGTTTCGTGGAGACTTTCCTTTCCAATGGTCGGTCTGGGCCAGTTCTCTCTTCCAATTTTGGCGTTGAGGTCTCCTATCACCATCTTGATGTCATTGGAAGGGACCGTATCATATGCGCGCTCAAGTTTATAATAGAAAGTGTCCTTTGTCGTGTCCGCTTTCTCCTACGTCTCCGCATGTACGTTTATGATTGAGAGGGTAAAGAACTTCGTTCGGAGTCGTATTGAGCATAATCGTTCACTGATTGGCTTGAACTCTATCACATTATTTATAATTGACTTGTGTACTACGAAACCTACTTCTAAGTGATGTTCCCTTCCGCAGCTGTAGAATATCCTGTAGTTGCCAGGTCCATTGTCCCGTCTCCTATCCATCTAATCTCTTGTAACGCGAGTAGTTTTATTTTATATCTGCTCACTTCGTCTAATAGTGACTTAACTGCTTCAGTTCTGTACATACTTCGCGTATTCCATGTTCCGAAAATCATTTGCAGGTGCTTTTGCCGTAGTCGTTGCCGTTTTTCCCGTCCGTTCCGAGGCTTTGCTTCGGGTTTCTTAACTGATGTGTTTTTACAGGGTCCGGTAGTTAGCTTAACGCCCAACCCCACTACCAGGAGGACCGGATCCGTGAATTATACCCCATCGGATAGGGTGGCCCAGCTATACCCCCGGGCACTGGGTACGTCCGTCGTCGGTTGGTTATCCAGGAGCCACCAGCTAGAAGGTGACGGAACGATTTTGCCCCCGATTTAGTCATTTAGCCAGTATTCGCACAGGCCCTTAATACACGACGAACACGACAAAATGACATCTGGTCAGTTTAACCATTTATTTCACTCCAAAAGCTATAACAGAGTGGTTTGCGAGATCGCGATTCGGAACGCTTAGTAAATGGCACAACATGAATGAAAATTTTAAACCTTTTTTGTATTCTTTTGTTTATTTTTTCAGTGATTGTCTACAAAAGCAAAAAATTTAAAGCTTCAGCGAAACTCAAGAACCTAAATAATTTAAAAACAGACGGACTCTTGCACAACGGACACTTTTATAAAATTTAGGGTTGAAAAAAATCACGATTTTTTTAAAAAAATCGAATAAATCGATTTTTTTGATTTAAATCAGATTTAAATCAAAAAAATTTATATTGCGATATTGTTATAAGAAATCCAAATAACAATTTACCAAATCATAATTTAACAAAGTCAAATGAAAACGCATACAACTGCCCAAAAATGTTACATAATTGAAATAAATGAAAGAAGGTTCAGTGTATTCACTGACACATTGTAGGCCTTCAACTTTTATGACTATTGGAGAATTTGATTCAAAGACTTTTATGACATCTATTTTCCCCATAATCCTTGAAGGCCTTTTCAAAAACCGATTTCAATGGTCCAAAACTCATAATTTTAGTCTTTTTAAACACTATTATGTAGTATTTTTTGTTTTCCAAAACAACATTTTTTTCGTACCCAAAACGTGGAAAAACGTGTTTTCGCTACTATTATTAACCACCTGTTGCCCTGGACCAATTTTATCCAAAACACATTCATTGAACTCCTACGATTTTTCTCTTAATTATAGCGTCAAGAAATCGCAGGGTAGATTTATTTCAACTTTTAAATACATTTTCGCTATCTCTCCTGGACTATATTTTCTACCGATGTAAACTGAACCGAATAAACACGTACTTAGACTGGCAAACATATTTTTTGAATTGAGTTCGTAGTTTTTTGAATGTATATTTTGTAACATTTTTGGCAGTTGTAATTGTTTTGTGAAATTTGCTACACTTGAGTAGATTTAAAAAAATTTGATTTAAATCATCGAAATTTGAAAAAAATCATTTGATTAAAATCGCGATTTAATCGTTGATTTAAATCACTTGATTTAAATCATCGCAACCCTAATAAAATTAAAAACTACGAACAAACTGCACAAACTTGAAAATTATAGTAATAACTATAAAAAGTAAAGCTCGTCAAAGAATTAATATTTTGTATTTTGGTAGAATACGCAACTGAATAACTATTTACTCTTTTATAAGTTTGAAAATTTGATTAGACTAAAACAATTCATATTTCCCTGCTTCGTATTTTGATAGATAACTATCACAACCAAATTAAACACTCTTTTGTGCAGCCCTAACATAAATTATTTACAAAAATTTAAGTAACTAATACATATTATTATTCAAAAAACTTCATTTTAAACCAGGGGCCGGTTCGTTTATGTCGACAACGAAATTTTCTTTCGACCTATGCGAACGTTAAAATTTTTCGACTTCAATTTTTTTCATACGATTATCGTCGTTCGCTATACACGAACCGGCCCCTGCTCGTGCGTTTTAAAACATACCATAACAATAATAAAGAACCACAATAAATTACTAAACAATTTTATTACATTATTGAAATATCGACATATCTAATAACGTAAAGTACATATTTCTTTCATTATTATTACTTTCTGTTGCTACCTATTATTGAGAATTATCTGGGAGAGTAGAAGGTGAAATCGCAAAAAATTAATTTAGAAAATCTGTCACTTTGATACTTCGGGGCGTTGTAATCCCTAGTGAATGAAATAAAAAAAATTTATGAAAAATATACGTTATGATACCCTCTGCAAAAAATTTGTTATTCTTTTTTTTTAAAGTTGAAGGCATAAAGCCTTTAAAAGAAAATATTGTGACTAATTTTTGTGTTCTAAGGCTTATAATTTCTTAACTATTAAGAGAAAGGATCTGGGCAAAAAGTTGGCCGCCATTTTGAATTTGGAATTACGCTACACAGCTATTAGTATCCTATTGTCATACACTTTCATTTGATACCCATATAGAGCACGTTGTAAAGAGGAAGGTAATCTTTCATTTTGTGTTGGTCGTCATTTTGAATTTGGAATGACGCCACACATCTAATAGCATCTACTTATCACATGACGCCACACACCTAATAGTATCTACTTATCACACTCTTTCATTTGACACCCATGTCGGGAGTCAGGAAGCACAATTGCGAAAACCGGGCGCCATCTTGGAACCGCCATCTTGATTTTTTTTTACAAAATGATCGCATTGCATGGTCAGTGCAAAATTTTAGTTGGTCGGTTATATGGAGGTGGCTTAAAATCAAGTATATACAAACATACATACAGGTGAAGCTAATATAAAGCGTAGTTACAAACAATAGATCTATTTCTCACATTATAAAAATCTGCGGTCCCAGTTATTTTTAAACTAGCATACATAATATCACCCCTGAATTCCCCCGAAAGGTATAGTACTCCTTTATTTCGCCTGTTATGCTGAAGCTCCGGGGCAATGCGAGGCGAGCCTATAGCCCTCAACCAGAATTCGGACAAAAAGCTCAATAGCACTACCCGACGTGGGAACCGAACCAAATACTGTGCATATTTAACGCCTGCCACAGACTGATATACACGCAATAAAATCTTATAACATAGTTACATAAAATGACCGTAGTCCTACTGCAAAAAGCAACTTTTTTAAACCTACATAACTTTTGTTCGTTACTGCTGAGCAATATGCCTTTTTTTAATTTTGTTTATAGAAGATCTGTACTATTTAATGACATAGATGTTATATCTGTATATTCTGGGGCACAAGCCCATACAATTTTTGTTCATCTCCATTTACGACAAAGCTGCTTATGTAATAAATTGTAGATAATTTAATTCTGAACAAAAATTCTCTTTACAAATTTTCTGTAAGATATACTGTTGAGATAACTGATAATTTCGACTCGTTGCCCTCATATATTCCACTCGCTTTTCCGCTTGTAGTGGACACACAACTACCAAAATGTGAGCAATCACTCAACAAGCACTTCATTAAGCGTGCGCCTTCTTGTAGTTGTAAAATCTAAAAGCCTTTTCGCGGGCTACTGTTACTTGGCTCCTACTCTGCAGCATTCACCGAGTCGCGGGTTTAGCTAGCCGGTGGAGGCTAAACAATCGAGTCAAAATTTTTGTATAGGATTTACCCATATCTTAAGGCCCTAATTTACACACAGGTCGCCGGCTGGCCGTGGTCTGAAACTTTTCGCCTTGAGGCCAAGTATCACCATACACTCACTGGCCGCCAACTGTATTAGGCTTGCAGTTCAAGAAAGCTGATAAAAGTCGTATTCATCGTCAGTTCGTGCCTGAAGATCTGAACTTCTATTCACTCTCGAGCCGTGAACTTACGGCAAGAATTCACGCCGTATACCCTGCGAAGGGAAACCAAGGCTCAAGTTAGGCGTGAAAACCATTCACACTCGCGTTCGCGCTTGTTCGCGGGTGTTCACGGCGTAAGTCTGAAACCGCCTTGAAACTTTCGTTGAGGCACGGAACATTTTTGCACTTGAATTAATAACCTGCTATGCTAAGCTGTTGTTTTCGCCTGTGTGTCTGTAGGGAATCATGACTTCACATGGATGCCACGGTTTGTTAGGCGGATATCTGAAGGATCATCCCTCAGTTAGTCTGAGTCAAGCTTAGTCGGGCCGGCCGACCTGGGGCCAGTACACGCAACTCGACACTCGACGTCGACATCGACGCTTTATGAAAACGACGTTGAATTTGGGTTCACGTAAATGCATGTAAAATCCAATGAAACCGCTGTAATACAAGCGGCCTGTAAGTGAATGGGGATGTTTAGTGGAGAAACATGTTTTACTTAATTTAAACTACTTTTTTCGCTATTTTACACTGCTTCTTTAAAAAAAAAAATTACGAGATGTTTCTTTAAAAAAATAATTACGAAATATGACCCCCCCCCCCCCCCTCTCTACCCACGTGAGATTGGGTGAGATTCGGCTCGACCCTCTCCCACCCCCAAACGCCTCACGTAATTAATGAACGATCCCAAATCAGATGGATCTATTTACTACTATTGCGCAAGCCTGATGGGATTTAATCAAACTTCGATAACACGATTAAACTGCGCTTCAAACAAACCGAAATATGAATTTCCATCAAACACGTTAATGTTTGTCAAATCTGTCAAACCAACCGCGTAAACGATCAAATTAGTGTTACTCAAACCAAAATCTACGGGTTTGAGTCAAACTCACTGACATACAGGAATGCACTGCTCAGGGCCGGTGGTTAATGCGGGTATGGTGGGTAGTAGTACCGACCCGGAAAATTCCGGGTGTTATAATACCCACGCGGAATTCAGGAGTAACTGAGCCCGTGATATGAATAGTAGCCGCGTTCTTTTTACACTGAGATCCAGATCAGATCAGCCGAGCATAAAAGAACGGACTTGGATCATGGAAGAAATTTAGTTTTTTACAGTTGTAGTTCTGATTTTTGATATGTTCTGTCGCATTATATATCAGTCTCTAAAACTTATTAAAAATATTTCTGATTTAAAAAGAATTTATAAAAATGTTTATGTAATTGACTTCCAAAATTAACAAAAGGCAACTTTCAATCATTTTTCCAAATAAATTTATGAATTTTAGCAGACCTACCAACCCTTAAAATTAAAGAAAACAGAACAAAATTATAAAAGCTCTGGATTTTCCAATGAGATGTGTCTTGGATATGGTTGTTACACAAGCTATTTTTGATCCAAATCTTTTTTGGATCAAGTTGTTGTTGTTGGTTTGCTTGAAAGTTAATGATCTGAGTGGGATCACGGTGTAAAAAGAACGCAGCTAGTGTCTCTGGTTTATTAGCTGAAAATCACACAATAAAAGAAGACTTGCTCTGAATTGTTCTGGATACCTAATCATCAGTCACAGCGCTGAGATATTATGCTCAAAACGAGGGAGGTATTTTCAATATCCTCTACTTCCATTCAAGAACAGTATGAGATCGTAACTTACTTTCCACAGTCCCTGACCCATTTACGTTTGGGATAAGTCTGAGGTCCACCGGCTCCTAACAGACTTGTTTCATGTGCCTTTACTTTACAGACTCGCAGCGCGTCAACTACTGCACTGAATTTTTCTTCCCTCTAACATACTCTGAATCTTAGTGACGCATGCCTTCTCTCACCAATATCTCTATGGATATAACTCCCACGCAGCCGCATCGTTGGATGTGCTCCGCTGGGCTATTAAGCTGGATACAGATACTTGCTGATATACTAGAAGCGCGTACATTCAAATGCAGTTGCTGACTAGCATGGTTACAGTTTTATGTTGAGCAAACGGCAGGCCAGCGCTTTCAGGGCACGCTTCAATATCACAGCTTGCTTCTTTCGCACATAGTTCGATTTCATCGAGTCGTACATCATTACAATATACATACATTGTGATCCACAGAAGAGGTCCCAGAACACATGTTGTTCTGTACACAATCGACCCCCGGTTCACAATGAAGTGACTAACCTTCTTTCCTTTTTAGCAAAAGTTATTACCGAATAACAGTTTCGGAGGAGGGTATATGTTTGCCTGACGACTACCCACCCGGGCCCAACACGATCCGCCAGCCCTGGGACTGCTGATTGACAATTTTCAATGGCACCATTTTTATCCAGAAATAGAAAACCTTTTTTATGTAGATTATAATTGATAGAAATAAATTTCCATCATTATTTTTTATTTACTAGCTGTTTTTTTTTGTTAAATAAATGTATTTATTTTAAATATGTTAATATATGGCTCACATGCTGTGAACCTTATTTTAAAATCGATTAAAGCCGCTGACATATAGTAATGGACTGCTAAATAAGCAAAATCCCACACAAAAAATTGCACTATTGGTACAGGTATAGTTTTTGTTCTTCTATCTCTCACTTGAGTTATTTTTAAAAGTTCATTTAACAGAAATAATCCTCACAGGTTTGAAATGAATACAATTATTTATTGAAAAAACTGCTAATAAATGAAAATGAGTGATGAAAATTTATTTCTATTCATCATTTATTTCTATTCTATTCATCTTATTCATATTTTCTCCTAAATTCGAAGGAAATTTTTTGGTTTACATAAAAAACGTTTTCTATTTCTGGAGAAAAATGGTGCCATTGAAAATTGTCAATAAGCAGTCTGTTTATGTCAGTGATTAAAGCTCATAGCAATTTAACGTGGAAGATAGACAACAATACTTTTGGTGCAATTTTTTTGTATGGGGTTTTGCTTATTTAGTAGTCCATTCCTATATGTCAGTACCCACTAGGACCTGTAAGCTTACAGAAGTACTGAAATAAGCACTTATTCAGAAGTACTGAAATAAGCCTTCCCCATACCCCTTTGCATTTTACATTACATTTTTCTATCGTATCGGTATAGATAACAAATGAAAGGATGTGACAAGTAGAATTGTAGAAGCTGTGTGACATTATTCCAAATTCAATATGACGGCTAACACAAAATGGGGGGTTACATTCTTTACAAGCCACTCGGTATGGGTATCAAATAATAGGGTATGACAAGTGGAATACTGTTAGCTATGTGGCGTCATGCAAAATGGCGGCAAACACAGCTTGGCTGCCAACATAAAACGGGGATTAACTTTTTCTTCATGACCTCTCGTTATGTGTATCAAGTGAAGGTGTATAACGAGTGTAGTACAGTAAGCTGTGTGACGTGGACGTCTTTTTAAATCTGATAAAAATAAAACCTAAAAATACGGGTTTTGTTTTAAAATTAACTAAAATGTAAAAAATAATTTTGAATGTAAAGGTTTTTTGCTATAACCAGTATATGGGAACAACCTTTCGAAATGTAAAAAGCGTGGGGCGCTAACGAAAAGTACGATAGATAAAGAGTCCTGAACATTTTTTTACCTCTTCTGTTCGTCTCAAACCAAAATAAAAAAAAGAAGAAAAGTTTGTTTTAGGAGCACCAAATTGTACACGGTGGATGATGGTAGGTGAGGCTAGGGGTCTGTTGTTCCCATAGTACACAATTTTTTATCATGGAATATTAAAAAAGTTGTACAAATTTTTCAAAATACCAAAATCAATTTTTGCAGATTTGCTATTTTTTCATTATACATTTTTCCCTACGACTATTTACATCAGTGCTCCATCGGTAAGGCCTTCCTAGAATTTCTACCGTTTGACCGTCTCGGGGGCCCTCAATTTATGAGCAGAATCAAAATGAACACATACTGATTCCGCTCACACTGCTGATTCCTGTCGGAATTGATTTCGCTCAATTTGACGCTCTTGTACAACCATCATTTCGTAATAATTCTTTTTACCACGACAACCTTAATTGGAAGGGACTAGCGCGATCATATTAGCCTATCCTCTTTCATAGGATAGTTACCAGTGGCCACCGCTAGGAGGTTATGATCGCACCAGTCCGAAATAGTTGCGGCACGTGCATTTTATGCCAAATGTTATTCTCTCTATTCCGCAGATCTCTGACCACTTGATTGCATAATATTCTGACATATTTCCGGCGTTAGCGGGTCCGAAGGATTAACTAATAGTCCACTGCAATTAGTCGAAAAAAAGGCATGAAATTGCATTTCATGATGTACGAAATTTTTTTTGGAATTTGTTTGGGTACATCTGACAATGTTAAAACCAAGTTCGTGGGGTCGCAGTGTGTTGGGAAAAGCCGCCATCTTGAAAAGGAGGTAGAGGTCGTTTATACCAAATAACTAGTTTCCGTGCAATGATATCTGAAAATGATCACTGGCAAAGGTTCAAAGCATGAGCAAAATGCCAAAAAACGAAGAAAATTGTGATTTTGCTTATGCTTTGAACCAGGGGTGTTATGGAGTTCCTTAACCGTAACCGAATCTCCCCTAAATTTAGGGGAATATGAGTAATAGTTAATGGCCTTTTCGGGGGTCGGTGTTACTTGGCTCGTACGCCGCAGCATTCATTGACTCGTGCGTTTGTGTGGCCGTTGGCGGCTAAACAACCGTATCGTGGTACTTTCTGGCGTTCGCATAAAAATGTTTGTGCAGAATTTATCCACATCTTAAAGCCTTTTTTCACACACAGGTCGACGGCAGGCCGAGGCCTGAAAGTTTTCGCCTTGAAGCCAAGTATCACCGCACACTCCTCCGGCCGCCAACCGGCTGGAGTCTGCAGTCGCCAACCGGATGGTGTCTGCAGTCGCCAACTGAATGGGTTTGTCGTCAGTTTGTGTTACAACCCGAGATCTGGTTGTAGTACGTAAGTTGTTTCAAATTCTCTTCATACAAACATTTTTGTAACACTTGAATATTTGTATGAAGAGGTCGCCTGAAACAACTTACGTACTACCACCCTAATAACTTCTATTCTGTCTCAAGCCGTGAATTTACGACACGATCTCACCCCGTATCTAGTTGGACCTGAAAGCCCTAAAAAAAATTAGGAGCGTAGTCCAACTTGAACGTCTGATAACCTATACAAGTCGCGAACGAGTGTATGTGAGTATTTTAAATCGTTAAAACAATGATATCTCATGAATGGCAAATCCTATGGGAAAATGTATTACAACATTTTTTGTAGAAAATCGTATGATATACAAACTTTGTGAACATTACTTTATGATAGGACTTAGGTTTAATATGTATCTGCAAAAAACTGATGTTTTGACGCTAAAACCCTCTAACAAGTGAGCTTCCCGCGGTAGAAAATCGGTAGACTTTATAACTCGTTATTAAGGTCCCCAAAAGGAAGCTTTGTGCCAATTTTCAACCTGTACCCATTCATTTCCGCTATTTTTACTATTTTAACTGTACTATTATTACATTCATACAGTAACTAAAGAGTACATTGTCTGTCTCGCACAATCTATTATTTTTATTTTACATTTATTATTTATATAGAATCTTGTGCATATATTACCTTTTCCTAATATAAAAAATAACATTTTATCTAGAACCTAATTTTCGTTTTTAGGCGAATATAAAAGATTTACTCACCTAGAAGAACCAGCCAGAGATATCATTTTGCAATGTATATTATCTGATAAAAAGCATTTCCCACACGAAGCCATAAAGACTTTTGGCGAAACTTTGCGGAAAACCCTGAAAGTAACGTACGTACCATCAACAAAAGTTTTTATTTGGAAAAATGTAATTCGCTGGACATGGGTTATGAAGCAATCTTTACAAGGATCCCCAGATGTGAATATACAATAATTAATAATAATTTTAGTTTTTTACAAATTATTTTATGTTTTAGACTGACCAGGCTGAAAGATTATATTTTTACATGACTGACATTCTAGCTCAATATGTTAACTATATGTGCGAAACATCTTTTGAAAAAGACGATAAAGAAATTGAGAATGTTACTAATGAGATCTACACGAAATTAGCGATACTATTTCATCCTAAAATTTTTTACATCGTTATGACATTACTAAAAGTTGATGTGGAAGATAATTATCGCAAGATTTTAGATCCCATATTTAAGTATGTTTTAAAACAAAAGGTATTTTAATGTTCATAAGTATTTACACTCAATTACTTTCAGAAAATGCCTGTTTAATAAAGACTTGTCAAAGTTTAACGATTTGATTAAATATTTAGGATTGGTTTTATGCTTTAGGCGTTACAAAAAACTTTTTAAAACTAAAGAGGAAAAGGAAGAAATTAATAAAGTGGCTGCCGGTAAATCGCTCAAGCAGCTCAGGGCGGAAAACGTGGTTATTAGTTCGGAGTTAATGTCGGACGGAATCTTACCAAAATTTGTTCCAAAAATTGATAAATCCAATCAATGTTTTACCACAATAAGTGGTTTGATCAAATTTGCAGCTGATAAGAGAAATGTAGGAACAAGGTATATAATAATATTCATTCTAAAAAATTAAGTATACAACCCACTTCTTTTTTCAAATGATTAGAATCCTACTAATTAATGAATCTCTTGATCTTGATGAAACTATTTGTAAATATTTTGAACAATACGAACTCCACTTAAATAGAAATGTTGAATTTGCATCATGGCTTAGACCTGGGGTTTATGTATCAGACAGGTTGAAGACACTCGTGAGTACAATTCTAATATATTTTTTTTTATCAAATTTAATTTTAATATCAAGAATTAATCTATGTTATTTTTCAAAAATTGAATAGTCATAGATCTATAAAAAGAAACTTTGCTCCAAATAAAAATACTAGTAATATAATTAATTCGTAAAATATTTTAAATTATTACTTTCCAAATATGATTTGTTAATATTAAACGATTAATTAAAAAAGGCAGGACCTTTTAGCAACAGGGATTGGTGTTGCTATATTCTTTATCATTTTTACATAAAAATATATGCGTTCTAAACTTTTAATATCTAAACATCTACAATCTATATATTGTAATTGTCAATTTAGTATTGTATTTACTTTTAAAAAAATTTTAGTTTTTTTAATGCATATAAATATATGTTTGCATAGTATGTATAAATATATGTTTGTTGGGGATTTTAAATGAAACTATACTATTGAAATATTTGAATAAAGAAATTCCAGTATTTAATAAATAGGTAAAATAAGTGAAAAGAAACAACTGTTAGACTTGATCGTCCCTTTAATTGTTATTTATTAATTGTTTTTAGAGGCAATTTTCTATCCTTTTAAGAACGTCTAAGATATTTGAATAGAGAACTGATCACTAGCCTATTTTGGAACCACTTTAAATATATGCATTAGATAACTCGAATCTAAGCCCTCTTCCATTTGCATGGGCATGGGTGTTAATATACAGTATTGGCCAAAACAATCGCAGCACCCCTCTTTTGCGGTTAAATTGCTTGCAATTGTAAGGGTTTGGAACGAAATCACATTTTTAGAGACAATTAAATTGACTTATTCAAGTACATCATTGCTTTACACTCATCTACATAAGTATAACTAGCCCCTTAAGCTCTTCTTTTAAATATCTTTCCTTGTTATTCACTTTTTCTCAATTAAAACGATGTGTTGACAATACATCACGAACAAGTTTATTAGTAACAATACATAGTCCTTAAAATATTTCATTAATATGCAAGATTTCAGCTATAGCCGTGTCGTGCGCCTCGTGATTATTAAAAGTTCGTCTTCTTCTTCTTCTTTAACGACTATACAACCGGGATCCGGTCCTGGCTTCTCGCAACTGTTCTGTCCACCGGTCCTGATTCTGAGCCGATGACATCCACTTTGGTATCCCTAAGCTTAGAGCGTCCTGGTCTACGCCATCCTTCCAGCGAAGGTTGGGTCTCCCTCGTTGTCCCACCACATAGGTCTTACCGCAGAAAACTTTCCGAACAGACTCATCTTCACTTATACGAGCTAGATGCCTTGCCCACCGCACCGGAGCCTACCGAGCTTTATTTTCTTCTCCCTTTATGCCGGGATAGCGATCGTAGATCTCGTCATTGTGGAGTCTCCGGAATCGTCCTTCCTCACATAAGGGGCCAACAAGCCTACGTATTTTCGTTTTTACGTATTTTTCTCTTGAACACGGCTAAGAGGTTTGAGGGCTTTTTGCTAATCACCCACGATTCAGATGCATATGTCAGTACAGGTAAGACCATCGTCTTATATAGTAAAAGTTTAGACGTTATGGTTATATGCTTGGTTTTAAAAAACCTTAACAGACTATAGTAGGCTTTATTGGCTTTTATCAGTCTTGCGCGTATTTCTGGTTCCATGCTATTGTCGGCTGCTACTATTGACCCAAGGTAGGTAAATGATTTTACCACTTCAAACTCGTATTCCTCTACCTTGATTGTGGGACCAATGTCAGGTGTTCTGGTAGACTTCCTGCCGCCCGCTTGCTCAATCTGAGTGAAATCTTCTTGTACAGCTGTTGTTGTTCTTCCAATGATGTCAATGTCGTTTGCACAAGCCAGTAATTGGGTGGACTTGTGGAGTGTACTCCTTGATGTCACGCCCGAATCTCGGATCACTTTCCCCAACGCCAGGTTGAAAAGGAGGCAGGCCAGATCGTCCCCTTGTCGGAGTCCATTATAGGTGTTGATTGGTCTGGAAAGTGTTCCGTATACCTTTACTTGGCTTGACACATTGGTCATGGTCAACCTACATAGTCTTGTCAGTTTGTTGGGGATGCCGAATTCTCTCTTAGCTTTTTAGAGTTCTACTCTGGCTATGCTTTCATAGTCGGCTTTAAAGTCTAGGAAGAGGTGTTGAATTGAGTTTTGAAAATCGAGACATTCTTCCATAGCCTGCCTCAAGGTGAAAATGTGCTCAGTTGTTGATCTGCCTGGGCTGAAGCCACACTGGTGATGGCCGATGATGTTATGATAATGCCTTTTCCCCAGTCTTCTGGCATGACTTCCTGCTCCCATACTTGCACAATTAATTTATGAATCGCTTGGTGTAATGTAGGTCCTCCATATTTAACCAGCGCCCCTGGGATGCCATCTGCACCCGAGGCCTTGTTGTTTTTGAGCCGGGTTATGGCTCTGCTAAGTTCTTCTAAGCTTGGTGGCGGCAGCATAGCGTTATCATCATGTCATGTCATGGTCATGGTGGAGCCTCAGAATCCTCAGTTAGCTCGCCATTTAGCAATTCATGAAAGTGTTCTTCACATCGCTCCAAGATGCCTTTAGGATCGGTGATCAGATCCTTCTTTGGCCTTGCAGTAATTGCAACGTGGTGTGAATTGCGTTATACTGCGAACTCTTCGGTATAACTCCCGCGCCTGGTGCGGCCGTCGCTCTCTGTACTAGTCTAGTTCACAGACGAGTTTTTTCCCATGCTTCCTAATTTCGTCTGTGAATTATCTTTTCTTCCTTTCTGAGCTCTTATATAGTCTCTTCACGTGCCCGTGTTCTCTGAGACTGCTGCATAGGTCGGTACGCAGCATTCTTACGTTCAGTTACCAGCTTGCATTCATTGTCGAACCAGTCGGTCCGATCTCTACGACTTCTGTCTAAGATGGAATCAGCAGTACCAATGACAATATTTTTAAGGCGGGTTCAACCTTCGTTGACGGCCAGCATCTCATTCGCAGGACTTAGGGCGAGTTTTAATGCATGACCGTAGCTGTTTCTGGCCATTAATTTGTGTAGTGCAGCTGTATTGATTCTAGAATTTCAGTTACTTGAAATATTGTGGTCCATATTTCACAATTATCAAACACAAGTTTTAGAGTTATATGCAACTAATACGAGCAAATAAAAATGGAATAGTATAGTCAATTTAAAACACCCTGTATTTATTAAGGAACTTAAATATAACGATTTTTACTTTTTTTTTAAATACATATATTGTTTTTGTCTGCAAAAAATATGATCTAAATATTTAGTTTTAACTTGGGACACGTTTCTTTCTTGTGTATAAATGATATCATCCATCAAATTGCAATGTGGTATTAATTTGCTAGGATAACAATTTTGAGAATAAATTATTTGTTCAGTAAAGGATTCTAAATATTAGAAGCTTTCGAAAATAGGTTGCTGTAATTTAATTCCAATTTGGAATAGTATAGGTATGTCGATTCATTCCAAAAATAATCGATCTTCGATTCGATTCGAATTGAACGCACTAAAATCGATTCTCGATTAAATCGAGCATTAAAGGATAGATTCTCAATTAATGGAATCGTAAGTCAATGTTTTTAGTGTTTATGTATATGTATAGTTAAATGGGGCAGTTGGCTTGCGCGTTCAATCAACTCTAGTCTGTCAAACCGTGCTCACGATGGGTGGAAAATACTATGCAAACTCAAGGTGCGATTCCGAACAAGGTGGCAAACTACAAACCGCAGGCAACACTACTAGTGTATGATAAAATCGCAAACCACAGCCATTTTCACACGCATTTTCTCGTAAATAAGTCCTGCTTGAGAAAATAGTCTCTCACTATACAGACTACTGCCAGGATACGATAGATAAATCTTTGCAAATTTTGAGAGAGTTGGATATTGTTTTGTGTTTGCTGACCACCATTTGTAAGGGTCTGCCGTCCGATCTAGGCGAATTGTTTTTAAATATTGTCCGTAGCAACTTCTCCAAAGCAGTTCTAGAAACATGAATTTCAATGGTCTTATCGTTTTCATTGGTGTGTCTTTTCTGGCAAAGTGGAGAAGAATAATCATCGGTACTGCTAGATTCATCACAACTTATTTTCAAAGCTTCTAGAATAATTTTTTGTCTTGCTCTTTCAGTTTGAAATAATCCCAGGAAACTTGTTTTGAAACGCGGGTTAAGAAAAGTTGCTACCAGATATTTGTCATTTTCATAAAAGTTGAACCGGTTTTCAAGCTCAGCTTGTAGTGACGATCTCATTCTCACTCAGTTTAGTGCTCTCTCTGCAGCCTCTGCCTTTCACAGATATTTCAACAATGTAACAGCATGTGCAATCACTTCAGAGATGAGCTGGTTTTTTTGTAATTTCTTCGAACTGTTTGAGGATTTTGACACATTGTTAAGTTGTTTAAAGATTCGTGATCTGTTATGTACAAAGAGACTGCTCGCTTTTGTTCTAATATTGCTCCAATTCCAATGTGTGCTTACATCTTGTAGATGGGAAAATTTATCTATGCTCGAAAAATTTGCACTCATTATTTGCCGAACATTCGGCGGCCGAATATTCGGCGCTTCGGCCGAGATCGTGGCTGAAAATTCGGTATTCGGCCAAATCACTATTCGTGGCATGTCTAGTTTGCAGTCTGCCGCCTTGTTCGGAATCGTACTTTTACTATCAAATAAACAACTAAATAAAACTATATTTTAAGATTAAGGATTTTAGAAAGATTAGTTTATCCAATTTTTCTAGACCTAAGCGGGTTCTTTCGTCAGTTGAAATATTTACCGCAACGGAATAAGTCGCTCACATGGAACGGACGTTCCAACAATACAAAAATATTTATTAGTAATTGGGCTAATTGAGCCAAACAGAAAAATCCATTGTAAAATTAGGTTCGGAAAAATCTCTCTCACCCTTTTGTCTACAAGCGGTACAAGAGCCCAATGTGAATCGGAACCGATTCGAGGGGTGCGTTGATGCTCAGTGCTTAAGATCGGTCTAAAGAATCGATTATTTCCCTCAGAAAAAAACGATTTTTTGATTAATCGATTTTAAATCGACATGCCTAGAATAGTATTTAATTTACCTGATTTATTAACGATTTCACTAAATTTCTCCAAAATTATAACCTATAAATTATTATAAAATATTAGACATAACCTCCAGTTAGTATTTTACAATTGTATTCGAACGTAAGAATGCTGCGTACCGAGCCATGCAGCAGTCTCAGAGAACACGGGCACGCGAAGAGAACTATAAAGAGCTCAGAAAAGAAGAAAAGAGAATTCACAGACGGAAAAAGGAAGCCTGGGAAAAAAATCTCGTCTGTGAGCTAGAACAGTACAGAGAACGACGGCCGCACCAGGCGCGGGAGTTCTACCAAAGAGTCCGCAGTATGACGCAATTCACACCACGTTGCACATACTGCAAGGACAAAGAAGGTAATCTGATCACCGATCCTAAAGGCATCTTGGAGCGATGGGAAGAGCACTTTCATGAATTGCTAAATGGCGAGCTAACTGAGGATTCGGAGGCTCCACCAATATCTGATGACAATGCTATGCTGCCGCCACCAAGCATAGAAGAAGTTAGCAGAGCCATCAGCCGGCTCAAAAACAACAAGGCCTCGGGTGCAGACGGCATCGCAGCGGAGCTGGTTAAATATGGAGGACCTACATTACACCAAGCAATTCATGAATTAATTGTGCAAGTATGGGAGCAGGAAGTGATGCCAGAAGACTGGAGAAAAGGCATCCTCTGTCCGGTACACAAAAAAGGAGATATCACAGCGTGCACTAATTATCGCGGTATAACGTTGTTGAGTACCGTGTATAAGATATTCTCCGCTATCCTACAAAACAGGATGGCCCCATACGCCAGAAACATCATAGGCCATTACCAGTGTGGCTTCAGCCCAGGCAAATCAACGACTGATCAGATTCTCACCTTGAGGCAGGCTATGGAAAAATGTCTAGAGTTTCAAAACTCAATTCAACACCTCTTCATAGACTTTAAAGCCGCCTATGATAGCATAGCCAGGGTAGAACTCTACAAAGCCATGAGAGAATTCGGCATCCCCAACAAACTGACAAGACTATGTAGGTTGACCATGATCAATGTGTCAAGCCAAGTAAAGGTATCCGGAACACTGTCCAGACCAATCAACATCTATAATGGACTCCGACAAGGGGACGGTCTGGCCTGCCTCCTTTTCAACCTGGCGTTGGAGAAAGTGATCCGAGATTCGGGCGTGACATCTAGGGGTACAATCCTCCACAAGTCCACCCAATTACTGGCTTACGCAGACGACATTGACATCATTGGAAGAACAACAACAGCTGTACAAGAAGCTTTCACTCAGATTGAGCAAGCGGCAGGAAATCTGGGACTGCACATTAACGAAAGCAAAACAAAGTACATGGTGGCCTCGTCTGGAAGAACACCTAACATTGGTCCCACAATCAAGGTAGCGGAACACGAGTTTGACGTGGTAAAATCATTTACCTACCTTGGGTCAATAGTAGCAGCCGACAATAGCATGGAACCAGAAATACGCGCACGACTGCTAAAAGCCAACAAAGCCTACTATAGTCTGTCAAGGCTCTTCAAATCCAAATATCTAACCATAACGTCTAAACTTTTACTATATAAGACGATGGTCTTACCCGTTCTCACATATGCATCCGAAACGTGGGTGCTTAGCAAAAAGCACTCAAACCTCTTGGGCGTGTTTGAGAGGAAAATACTTCGGAGGATTGTTGGCCCCGTATGTGAGGAAGGACGATTCCGGAGACTCTACAATGACGAGATCTACGAGCGCTATCGCGACATAGATGTTGTGAAGAAAATAAAGCTCGGTAGGCTCCGGTGGGCAGGGCATCTAGCTCGCATGAGTGAAGATGAGCCTGCTCGGAAAGTTCTCGGCGGTAAGACCTATGGGGTGCGACAGCGAGGGAGGCCCAACCTTCGCTGGAAGGATGGCGTGGACCAGGACGCTCAGAGTTTAGGGATGCCAAACTGGATGACATCGGCTCAGAATCGGGACCGGTGGAGAGAACAGTTGCGCGAGGCCAGGACCGGATTCCGGTTGTAGAGCCGTTAAAGAAGAAGAAGAATTCGACGAATCTAATTATGATGATTTATTACATATGTGGAGAAGTTAATGAAACGCTCTGCGGTAACGACCTCGTATTTATCCTAGGCGATTTTAAACGGCCAAATATTTCTTACATCGCCGACGATGAAGATAATAAATTACTTCCTACTTAATAGAATTAATGCCGCCGATATAAAGCTTATCGACACTTTTTACGACAATGATATACACCAAATTATCGGGCAACCAAACTCGTGTGGTAAATTGCTAGACCTTATCTTCACCCGCCTCCGGATAACCTTAACCACTAACTCTATTCACCACTCCGCATGGATACTCGAGCTTAATTTCTCAGTCTCTAATTATCGTACATCATATAATAATACAATTGTTTATGATTTTAAGACTGCGGACTCAGTATTTGGCTTCGAGTTTTCCCTACTCGACTGGGAACATAAGCCATCTAGTAATGATCTTTAGAGATAGTTGCATGCTTCTACGTTATCATTTTTAACACTATCGAGAAATATGTACCCAAAATTAAAAAAAGGGATAAAGTATCGGAACCATGACTGGATAGAGGGACTAGATTTATCCGTAATCAAAGAAAGAAATTATATAATATGATCAAAAAAAAACACTTATGTAAACGAGCCATTGAATTCCGAATACATTAGACTAGCCTCAAAATTTAATCTTAGGTCTCGCGAGGCTTACACTGCATATAATATTCTGTTGGAGATAACATCATAAGTGATCGCAAAATTTTTTTTGATTATGTTAATATTAAACGGGAGACCTCGGGTTACCCAACGACAATGACGAATGGTAGAAAACACCCCTCGTGCCCTCTAGTCATTTGTAGGATGATGGCTAATAGGTTTGGTGAAATTTCATGTCCAGTGTAACAGACGATTTAACTGGTGCGCACGCTGACACTCCCTAATAAATGGTATATCTCTTTCTGTTGGCGAGATTTTGATGGGTCTGAATAATCTTGACATTAAAACAAGGTAATGGTCCTGTTCATCTCCCTCCAGTGCTGCTCAAAACATATCGCATTTCCTCTTTATCTCATCTTCAACAAATCTTTATCGTTAGGAAGTTTCCCACGCTATGGAAGAAATCCTACCTAACGTCAATCCATAAATCCGGTGATTGTAAAGCACTCGGTGGACAACTATAGGGCATTGCCATTTATCATCATTTCCTAAGCTTTTTGAAAAACTTGTTATGACAGGATACGGTTTTCGGAAAGGTCGTTCAACAACTTTTAACCTTATGATCCTAATCTTCGAATTGCTATGCAGAATGGAGAGCGGCCATCAATTGGATGTTGTGTACACTGATTTCAGCAAGGCCTTTCATCGAGTGAACCAGGGCATTTTAATTGCAAAATTATTAAAATAGGAATATCAGGTTCTGCCCTGTGATGGTTAAAATCATATGAAGACCCTCGGGGAAAAACCAACTTAGTCCAAAAAATAAAATTCCAAAAAATACAAGTTTTTTCCCTCATTGATTCATGGACTCAGTTGGTTCTTCCCCGAACCTTTTATTATTGCCCGTTTATTTTGTCAGGACTACGTTGGTTCTTCCCGGAACCTTTTATTATTCCCCGTTCATTTTGTCAGGACTACGTTGGTTTTTCCCCATATTTAATACCATGAATTTTAGTACACCTTAGCAGCTAATAAATGGAGCTGAATTCTCTGATTTTTGAAAAAGTGGACTAAGTTGGTTTTTTCCCGAGGGTCTTCATATTTGATTATCATATTCCAAGGATTTCTATCTAATACGATCGAAGTAGCAGCTTGCGTTCCCCAGGGTAGTCATCTTGGTCCTCTTCTTTTCAATATTTTCATGTCCGATCTATCGGAAAAAACTAATAAATATTCCACATCTCTTCTACGCGGACGATGTCAAAATTTATAGCGTCATTAAAACGTTTCCTTCATGCAGACGAATCTGAATGCCTTAGAAGACTGTTGCACCATAAACAAATTGCAACTTACATCAGCAAATGCCATGCAATTAACTTCTCCCGTGGAAAAAGCACACAGAAAAAGTACTATTATCTCAACGACATAATGTTTAATTAGGTCGATCATGTCGTAGACCTTAGCATCGTCCTGGACACAAAACTCAATTTCAACCTGCATTACGATAATATTACTGCCAGAGCCAACAAATTTCTTGGTTTCATAAAGAGGAGAGCCAAAGAGTTCGATAATGTATGGGTCACAAAAACACACTTCTGTTCTCGAGTCCGCCCTATCCTGGAATATCCGTGTCCTATCTGGGATCCCATATTCCAAGTAAGCAGCAGGAGGATCGAATCTGTTCAAAAGGGATCTCTCCTTCTCGCTTTGACCCATCTACACAACCCCCATGACTACAAAACCCTGCGGCACTACTTGGACAGGATCAAAGTTCTTGATCTCATGCCGTTATCTAGCAGGAGACGTCCTAAGTGAAAAACTTGAAAGTTCAGATTCTGTCGGACAATATCAAATTTAATCATATAGTCCGTCACACACGATACACTAAACTATTTAGGGAATATCCACACCATAGCAATTACGGTAGGAACGAGTCCGTCAACAGATGCTGTATAGTTTTCAATAGTTATAGCTTCCTGCTGCTCTCCTTGACTCAACAAGGCATCCTATAAGAAAGTACTCGGATCCCTACTAACATAACTCCCTCTTTCTTGACAATAGTAGGTTTTCAGTAGGTTTTAATTCAAATTATTAAAAGACTGTTTTACTATTTTGTTTTTTTTTTTTAATTTAAGTTTAAGTGTGTCTTGTTTGGCGAATAAATAAATAAATGATATTTGTTTCCTTTTTTTTCTCTTTCGACATGACTTTCGATAGCTAAGAATTTAAATTCTAACGGACAGAAAAACGGTAAATTCAAATTTTTATCGGTTAGCTATCGAACATCTTGTCGGAGCAGACAAGAAAGCTGAAACAATTACTATACACATACAGTCACTACACGTAGCTCCGGCCAAGTGGGGCTAATCAAATACTCCTGAGTGTATTCCAAATTTGAGCACAATCTAATTCTTTAAATCTCTTTATCCGAACTGTTTATTAGAAACTAAACGGAGAATTTTTATCTTACCCTCATCACCAATGGGGTGCATTGCAGGCCTAATTAAAAAAACGGCAATCTAATAATTGTTAGCTTAACATTTTTTAGTGGTGTTACGTATTTTAACTTAGTATATTCTGTTTATTACCCCAATCCCCTGCCTAAGTATATCCGAGAAAATAAAATATTTTTGTTTATAATCTTAATTTACAATCAAATCAATTAATTAAATTGCAATTTATTATTACAAAAGAATGAAACGTGTCCGCGTTAAACGTGTTTTACAAAAATTATTTTAAGATTGTGTCATAATTCCTTTAATTTGATTTATATTCTTTAAGATATTTTTTTTATATTCCATGATTTAGCTAAAGTTGTAAGATGTTTCTATAATATTTCCTTAATGTAGTAAGATAATCGAGATAAAGTCTAAAGCTATGAATGAAACTGTGCCAGTTTTATAAAAGGATATGTAAAAATATTTTCTGTGTTAAAAAAAATTATCGTTTTAATACATATTTATGACTGTTTGTATTGATCTGAATTTTGCATTGTTGATGTTAAATGTAAGACTTTTTCCTTTTTCGGTTTATGCATAATATAAATGAAAAATTCTAATTAATTTTCTTTTCTGACAGATACAACAACGTTACAAAAAGTCACCAATTAAACTAATTTTAATAAGAAAGTTTTTTACAGAATTTTACTTAAGAAATTTAGTTTAAATGTTCTTTTATTGATTTAAATTTCACTAGTATTATACATTGGTAGATTTTTGTGATAATTTTTTAATAACAGGTCGAATTTATATATTGAGAAAAAAAGAATTGAGCTTTAATTTACACCAGAAATATGGACTGATGCCATTGAGAAATTATAGGATAAAATTTTTGGATATTAATAAATAAAATTAAAGCCGCAAAACGTTTTAACAATGTGATCATTTCCAAATAATTTCTATTTGGTAGTAAGGCGAGATTAATAAATGCGCAAATGAAAAAAAAAATTAGTAAAAATATTGCGCTATTCAAGATATTTATTATAAATATATGAAAGATGTTAAATTGTTTACTCATATTGATGTATTTCCATACTGTTCATGAGTAATGTGATCTTAGTTTAGCGAAAATAATAACTAACTACAAAGAATCTGAAAATAAATATTAAAATAAGAAGATTGCAATAATAAAATAGTTGTCGCGCAAAACAGAGTGCGCTGGAGGGCAACTGTTTCCGCCCTATGTCCCATGAGGGATTAAAGGAGCTTAAAGAAGAAAAGAAGAATAATAAAATAACATAATAAAACATTATTCGACAGTACAAAGGGGCCTTCCCTAAGTCTCTAGTGTGTCACATAAAAAAAGGCGCAAGAAAAAGACTTAAAGAACTTATTAAAATGTATCCAGAAGCAATTATGAATGCTCGATCTACTCAATTTTAAACATTGGAAAAAAAATACAAGAGTCCAACAGATCAGAAATCTAAAAACATTTATAACATCTACACAAAAGTGCAGGCTATAAACTAATGATTAAATTTAATTGCATCTATACCTAAAGAAGACATCAGAATCTAACCAGATTGTATTATAATGCATTTAGAAACAATTCGGCAAGGATACCTAGACGTATAATATATCTGTTATGTATCTCCTACAATAATCGTTTATTAAGGAGTTGGACTTACGCTAGTAATCAGCCTTCAGATAGGTCCTGATTTTGAGATTTAAAACTCTTTAGTCGTTAAACGAGATTCGCCCATATCTATGCAAGTGAAGAATCAGATAATTTGAATCATTGACGACAATCCAAATTTATTTGAAATGAACTAAACATGACTACAGCAAACAAAAAAGTCCAGCTTTGCCGTTCATATTATTATAATATATAGTAATACGTTTTGCATTTAAAGCAACCTGTAATTTCTCTGGTCAAAATTCTACAATCAACATTGGAATCTTCATTCAACATAACTTCAATCAACATTCTATACTGGAAAAAATTAGCATTCTTCATCTTCAATCAACACTTTTATCATCAATCAACACTTCAATCTTCAATCAACATTTTTAAATTGTTTTAAAATTTTTCATTGATTTAAACAAACCTAAATTAACAATATTGTAATTATGTGAATTTGATTGTTAAAAGCGTTTTAATAATTCCAAACATTTTTTTTAGATAAATGATAAATATCGCTTTTAAATAATAATAATTCATAAAATATTTAAATTAAATTTAAAATTATAGGGAGATGACCAGCCATCAACAACAATAGATCTAACACAACCATCAAATGAAAGGCAACCTAATCGTGATAAATTAAATGATAAGAATATTAATATAAAAGAATCTAGTTCTAGCTCTAGCTCTAAGCGTAGGGATGCATCAAGCATGAATTCCCAAAATAATTTAAATTTAAGTACTAATGGAAGAGATAGAAATTCTCAGTCAAATTCATCGATTAGAACTTCCCAAAATTCGAATTCAAATAATCGTTGTGTATTATCATTAGAATTATCTATTAATGTACAAGGTGATGTTGGTGTAATAACATCAAATAGTAATGGTAGGTCTTATGAAATATCACATGTAGGTAATTCATGTAATTGTCATCAATGTAATCCAAATAATTGGCATGATTGTCCGAATCAATATATAGGTAGTAACCAGGGCTATTCGCAATATATGGATAGTAATCAAGGGTATCCACCACATACATATTCTAACTGTGATAATCAAAATAATGGTTTAGTTAATAATAATAATAAAAATTTTAATACAAATAATAATAGTAATGTATCACAATATTCGGGCTATGAATTTGTGGAACTAGTTAATAGTGATGATGAAAATACCCCATTATATAGTAAAGAACCTTTGACCTTAATTAATAATAATAAATCGACCCCAACGACAAATTTTAATTCATCATTACAAACAACAGAAAATTTGGATTATACAAAAAATATTCAGAAACAAGGTAATAATAGTGATACAGCTACTGAATTATCTAATTCACAAAGTCAATTGTCTGCACCTATCAATCCTATCGATTTGAGTAGACCAATTGAAAAAAATATGCTTAATCAAGAAAATCGAATTGAGAAACCATTAATACAAGCAAAACCAATTGCGCTATTGATGAACGATTCCGAGCTTGGAGGTAGAGACAAGCTTATAAACAGAGATGAAACCATTGCATTGCAAACAACAACTACTACTTCAATTAACGACTGTAGTTTTAAGCAAGCAAAAACAGCTCAAAAACAACAAGAAGCCACTTTTGGAAACGATAGAGTTGATATACTTGCAAAGAAGAGAGACGAAATTATTATTTTAGAAGACGATTCAAGAGATCAATTTTGTAATCAAACAAACTATGATTCTGTTAAAACATTTACTGAAGAAAACTTAGTCATAGCCGATGAAAATATTGGAAATAAAAATGTTCAAGAGGATCCTCTACTGAAAACTTCTAAGGATAAAGATAATGAGCAGCTACTAACCCAAACAGAACAAAATGAACAATTGATCGAAGCTGCAGAATTAAGACATTTAAAAGAAAAACTTGAACAATCTTTTAAGAACGGAAGGAGAAATTTAAACAAAGACGAGAAATCAGACTGTGTTAATAAAATAATTGAAAAATGGAGAGTGCATACTCATGAAGAGGATTTTAGCCAGGAAAATGTTCAAATGGACTCAGTATTATCTAATAAACATGATTCAAAGCAAGATACTAAAAACAACGAAGAACACAACTCTCTACAAATGAAGTTTATTGAACCACGGCAAGCAAATATTGTTACTGCAGATGAATCCAGGCAGATCGAGTCGAACAGTAGTAACAAAAAGGCTGATATAAATAATGCCGGTGACAATACCGCAATAGTTGAAGCTCATAAAAAGAACTCCTTTAATCAAATCCTTGCATCGATTGAAAAACAAGAAGGTAATAAAATTCTTAAAGAAAAATTTCATAAATCTCATGATGGCCATGAAACTGAAAGTAACGTTTCAGCGCAAATGGAGAGAAAGCTAGCACCATCCGAAAATAAAAATAAAGACAAGCATCAAAACATAGAAAGTACTATCTCTAGTGACAACACCAGATTAAATACAAATGTGGAGAAATGGGATGAAAACAAAGCTGTTAACAAAAATAATTCCCACCTGCAAACAAATGAAATATGTTCTATTGATCAAATAATAACTACTTCTAGTAATGTGAAAAAATGTGGAAACGAAACTTCGTTACAAAATGCCTTTAGTGACAAAGTTTCGAATAGTAAAAGCAACAAAGGAGTAATTGTTTCGCAACACACCAAGTTATTTGAAGAAAAGAAAGAAAAAATAGAAGAGCGTGAAGAAGCAAAAACAGCGGAACAGCAAGGAGCTGGAAAGAGCACAATTGAAGAGACAAAAGAAATAAAGAAAACATTTGAAGAAAAGAAAGAAGTCAATAAAAACATAATTGAAGTATCGAAGGAAGCAAATAAGAACATCGTTGTAGAAACAAAAGAACCAAAAAAGAGTATAAATGAAAAAGAACCCAGAAAGAGGACAATCGAAGAAACAAAAAAAGAGAGCAACAAAATCTTGGAAGAAATAAAAGAAACCAATAAAAGCATAACTGAAGAACAGACGGTTACCAGCAAGAGCGCAATTCAAGGGGTAAAAGAATCAAGAATGAGTCTAACTGAAGAAGAGAAAGGAGTCAGAAAGGGTATAACTGATGACAGGGAATCTGCAAATAAAACTATATCTGCAGAGGAAGCCAGTGAGAAAACGATTGAAGAAATACAACTAGGACAAGTAACAAAAGAAATAAGTAAGAAAACATCTGAAGAAAAGAAACTCGATAAAAACATAATTGAAGTGTGGAAGGAAGCAAATAAGAACATCGTTGTAGAAACAAAAGAATCAAAAAAGAATATTAATGAAGCAAAAAAAGAACCCCGAAAGAGCATAATTGAAGGGACAGTAGAAGATAGGAAGAAAACATTGAAAGAAACAAATAAAAACATAACTGAAGAACAAAATGTTACAAGCAAAAATGAGAATCAAGGAGCAGAAGACTCAAAAATGAGTATAATTGAAGAAAAGAAAGGAGGCAGAATAGGTGTAATTGATGAAAGGGAATCTGCAAATAAAAATATAACTGAAGAGAAAGCATCTGACAAAAAGATTGAAGAAATACAAGAAGGACAAGGAACAAAAGAAAGAAGTAAGAACACATTTGAAGAAAACGAAGAAGTTAATAAAAACATAGTTGAAGTATGGAAGGAAGCAAAAAAGAGCATCGTTGTAGAAACAAAAGAACCAAAAAAGATTATAAATGAAGCAAAAAATGAACCCAGAAAGGACATAATGGAAGGAACAGTAGAAGAGAGTAACAAAACAAAAGATACCAATAAAAACATAACTGAAGAAGAAAAGGTTACAAGCAAACACGCGATTCAAGGAGCAGCGGAGTCAAAAATTAGTCTAATTGAAGAAAAGAAAGGAGCCAGAAAGGGTGTAACTGATAAAAGGGAATCTGCAAATAAAAATATAACTGAAGAGAAAGCATCTGGCAAAAAGATTGAAGAAATACAAGAAGGGCAAGGAACAAAAGAAAGAAGTAAGAACACATTTGAAGAAAACGAAGAAGTTAATAAAAACATAGTTGAAGTATGGAAGGAAGCAAAAAAGAACATCGTTGTAGAAACAAAAGAACCAAAAAAGATTATAAATGAAGCAAAAAATGAACCCAGAAAGGACATAATGAAAGGAACAGTAGAAGAGAGTAACAAAACAAAAGATACCAATAAAAACATAACTGAAGAACAAAAGGTTACAAGCAAACACGCGATTCAAGGAGCAGCGGAGTCAAAAATTAGTCTAATTGAAGAAAAGAAAGGAGCCAGAAAGGGTGTAACTGATAAAAGGGAATCTGCAAATAAAAATATAATTGTAAAGAAAGTGAGTAAGAAAACGATTGAAGAAATACAAGAACGACAAGTAACAAAAGAAAATAATAAAAAAACATTTGAAGAAAAAGAAGCAGTCAATAAAAACGTAATCGAAGTGTGGAAGGAAGCAAATAAGAACATCGTTGTAGAAACAAAAAAATCAAAAAAGATTATAAATGAAGCAAAGAAAGATCTCAGAAAGAGCATGATTGAAGGAACAGTAGAAGGGAGCAACAACACATTTGAAGAAACAAAAGAAACCAATAAAAACATAACCGAAGAACAGAAGGATACCAGCAAGAACGCAATCCAAGGAACAAAGGAATCACGAAATAATTTAATTGAAGAGACGCAAGAGTCAGGAATGTGTCTAATTGAAGAAAAGAAGGGAGCAAGAAAGGAAATAACTTATGAAAGAAAATCTGCAAATAAAAATGTAACTGAAGAGAAAGCATCTGAGAAAACGATTGAAGAAATACCAGAAGGACAAGAAACAAAAGAAATGAGTATGAAAACACTTGAAGAACAGGAAGGAGTCAATAAAAGCATAATTGAAGCACGGAAAGGAGCAAATAGGAACATAATCGTAGAAACAACAAAAAAGATTACAAATGAAGCAAAGAAAGAACGCAAAAGAACCACAATTGAAATAACAAAAGAAGAAAGCAACAAAATATTGGAAGAAACAAAAGAAACCAATAAAAACATAACTGAAGAGCAGATGCATGCCAGCAAGAACACAATTAAAGGAGGAAAAAAATCAAAAAAGAATGTAATTGAAGAGATGAAAGAGTCAAAAATGAGTCTAATTGAAGTAAAGAAAGCAGCAAGAAAGGATATAACTCATGAAAGGACATTTGCAAATAAAAATATAACTGAAGAGAAAGCTAGTGAGAAAACGATTGATGAAATACAACTAGGACAAGAAAGAAAAGAAATAAGTAAGAAAACACTTGAAGAAAAGGAAGGAGTCAATAAAAGCATAATTGAAGCACGGAAAGCAGCAAATAGGAACATAATCGTAGAAACAACAAAAAAGATTACAAATGAAGCAAGGAAAGAACCCAAAAGAAGCACATTTGAGATAACAAAAGAAGAAAGCAACAAAACATTGGAAGAAACAAAAGAAATCAATATGAAGATAACTGAAGAGCAGAAGGATGCCAGCAAGAAAGAGATGCAAGGAGCAAAAAAATTAAGAAAGAATTTAATTGAAGAGACGAAAGGAACAAGAAAGGAGAAAATGATTGAAGAAATACAACCAGGACAAGGAACAAAAGAAATAAGTAAGAAAACATTTGAAGAAGAAGAAGTCAATAAAAACATAGTTGAAGTATGCAAGGAAGCGAATAGGAACACAATTGTAGAAACAACAAACGACAGTATAAATGAAGCAAAGAAAGAACTCAAAAGAAGCATAATTGAAGAGACAGAAGAGGAGATCAACAAAATATTGGAACAAACAAGAGAAACCAATAAAAATATAACTAAAGAACAAAAGGATGCCCACAAGAACGCGATTCAAGGAAAAAACGAATTGAAGAATTTAAAGAAAGAGATGAAAGAATCAAAATTGAGTCTAAATGAAGAAAAGAAAGAAACAAGAAAGAGTATAACTGATAAAAGGAAATCTACAAATCAAAATATAACTGAAGAATGTGAGAAAGCAGGAGAGAATACTATTGAAGAAATACAGGTAGGACAAGAAAGCATAATTGAAAATAAAGCACCTGAAAAGAGTATAACGGAAGAAAACAAAGAAGCAAATAAAACCAGAATTGAAGAAAGGAAAGGAACAAGTAAGAATCAAATAGAAGAAAGGAAAGATTCAAAACAGAATATAATCGAAGAAACAAAAAACGCAAGTAAAAACATAATTAAAGAAAGGAAAACAGCAAAAAGGAGTATAACTGGAGAAAAGAGAGAAGAAAATAAAAATACAAATGAAGAAAGGAAAGAAGTGTGTAAGACCACCATAGAACAAACGAAACACACAAAAAGAAACATAATTGAAGAAAAGGAAGAAGCTTCATTAGTAGAAGCAAATAAGACTGAAGATCGTCCAAATTTAGATGAAAACATCGCCCTAAAAGAAAATATAAAAGTAAAAAAGTCCTGCAACAAAAAGATCGACGAAAAAACAAAAGCAATACTAAAATATAAATATAACAAAATTAAAAAGGAAGCAGTTAAAATCTGTGAAGAATTAGCTAAGACTAATAGAAAATCAGAAGAAAATGATTCTATGCCGAAAGAAGTAAGAATAATTGATGACTGTAAGACTTCTAAAGTTAGAAAAGAAACATCTGCAATGACTGATAAAATAGTTACAGGTAGGAAAGAGGGAGATGTAAATATTGCTGCAGGAAAAGATGTCCAAGTAGACATGACAAAAAATGAAAACTGCAATGGGAATTCAGTCGTATCCACGGATGTTGCTGATGAATCGAAAGAAAAAAATGTTCTTGGGGACGAAATCACGATCAATGAATGTGAAAAGGCATGCTCTAATACTCAAAATGAAATGGTGTTTGAAAATAAGAACAGCGTTAAATCGAATATGTCAGACAAAATTATCGATGGCAAAGACCTTAATCGAACCCCATCTTGTAGGAAACTAACTGAGTTGTCTGTCAATTTAAAAGGTCCTAATAAGCATTATGAATATGATTTAAATAAACCTGAATTAGATGCACAAACTAACATAAATGAAAAACAAAAGGAAGGATTATTAATTGCCGAAAATAGCAAAGGAACAAATTTGGATTCAACAGTTAAAACCAAAGATAAATATCAAAAGGCGTTTTCTTCTAAAAAGTGTTCAACTGAACAACAATTAAACAAAACGTCATCCTTCAATTTAATGGAACCTTCACAAAGTAATTCTAGTGTTGAATATACTACCATTATAAAAGATAATTTACATCATGAAATAGATGTGGAACCTAAAACTAACAAGAAAAAAGCCCATCAAAAGATAGAGAATGAAAAGGTTTCCTTTAGTAAAAACTATAGTGAAACGATTGTTAAAAATAAAAATAATAAGTTAAATCTCACTAAAAAATCCTCAATAGAAAAAAGTAAAATTATTTTACCTAATCAAAAAGATGAAATTGAATTTGTAAAAGCTTATATCGATAGAGATTATAAAAAAGAGAAACTTTCCCACAAAGCAAAATCTGTAACGTTTGCGTTAGAGCCTAAAGAAATACTCCCTGGTGAACGTTCGATTAAAACACCTTTAAAAAATAAATGTGAAGATGTCAATAAGGAAGATACTACCTCTTCGAAGCTACATAGAGATAATGTGCGAGACATAAATGAAATCGAAGATAATCCAGCAAGTGAACTGAAATCCATCCTGTGTACTAAAGATAGGCTACGCGAAAATAAAAGGAAAGATACACAGGAACATGGTTTTGCTTCCAACTCCGCTACTCAAGTTAATGAAAAAAGCGATGTTAAAACTGCTCAAAAAGAAAATTTTGACGATAATGTTATGAAAATTGAAAATGAACTTCGGAAAACTGATAAAGATTTGTCGAAAACAAATAAAGATTGTAGTAAAGAAATAAAATTAACTAATCAGTTAAGCTCCAACGTAGCAAATAAGAAAAATAATAGCGTTACTTCAAACATTGTAGATAAAACTACAGATGATGAAGAATCAACAAATTTATTTCTTGCTCAAATTGACGATGCCTTAAATGAAAGAGAAGAAAATATATCTGCATCGACAACTACAAAAGAAGATGAACTAAAACAACCTTCACAAAAGACCGAATCCGTAAATCAAGTGTCATATTTAAAGGATTTAGGTTTAACTGAACAGACAAAAGGTCGTAGAAAAAAGCCAAAAACTACCAAAAAAGGTGTTTGTATTAATGAAGTATTAAAACCAAACAATTTTGATATCGACACAAACAAAATTTCTGCCTTAGATTTACTAGCTTCAGTTGCTGGTGGGGAAGTTTCATCAGTTGTTGAAACAGAATCAAAACCAGCTGGAAAAAATGTTTATACAAACGCTAGAAGATCAACAAAAAGAAAAACAAGTTATTTAAATCAACCACCCCAAAGATTTACACGAAATACTGTAACAGCAGCAGAAAAGCAATTGCTGGAATTTTATAGTAAACAGGCACATTATATTGACAATCCTGTACGGAAGAGGAAATTAAAGCTGGCAAATGAATTTTTTATTGAAGAAACTAATGTTGAGAGTTCACCGGAGAAAAAGCGAAATAGTTCTAGTAAAAGACGACGAAATAGTGATGAGACATCATATAAACATGTTACTGGAGATGACGATGAGCTTGATAAACATTTAGAATCATTTAAAGAAAGTGTTAACAAGCGTACTAAAAATAAAATACAGGGTTCATCGCCAGCCACAAAATCAGATAATGAATGCGAGAAGATAATTAAAAAGGAATTAATTGTAATAATAAAAAAACCAGAAGAAAATACTATATCAAAAAAGGCAGAATTAAATATTACAAATTATAATATACAGAATGGAAAAACCGATAACTTAGTGAAAGCATCTCCAAAAGTTATCGATAATGAATCTACAACTGAAGTAAATAAAGATGATAAAAAGGACAGCCAACCAACTTTGAAATTTACATTTAAGAACATTAACTCGAACAATGTAATAATAGTTAATAAAAAAGATCTTAATAGTTTAGAAAAGACAGAAGAAACTGTTAGTAATACTACAGTGAACCAAAGTAATACACGTGGAAGAATAACCAGGAAAAAATCAACATTGGAAACTGAAGAAAAGAAAATAGTAACTCAGACCTCTGACCGGGAACTGTTTGACGACGAAAACGATGAAGATGATTGTGAGGAAAATATGAAAATCAATGAAGATAATATATCTGATAATAAAAAGAATGGGAAAAAATCTGAGAAACGAATACAATTTCGTTTTGATCAAATTTTACGAAAGTCACGAAACAAACATGGAAAGCAGCAGAAAACAATTTCGTCTACAAAACATTTTCCTGCAAATTGTTTGGGAGAATCTGAAAATTTGAATGAAAAAATAATGAATACCAACGAAATTAATCCTGTAACTGATGTAGAAAAAGAGATTATTAATGAATGTGATGAAAAACTTGCAAATACAAAAATAAAAAATATAAAATGCGTCAAAAGGCTTCAGTTTGATGAGTTGCCTGAAAAAGAGGAGCTTATAAATAAAGCATTTAAAGATGATTCATATACAACAAAGTTCGATGATAAATCTCAATCTTCAAAAATTGATGGCAAACTTGAACCTATATGCGATTCAACTAAACCAACACCGAATACTATTCTAGATTCGAACAGGGTGCAACAAACATCAAAACCAATTTCTATTCAACAAAAAAATTCCGATGTAAAAACTTCTCCAATCTATAACACTACTCCACAACATCTTAAACTAGAAGAAAATAAAGTTATAAAACGTTTAGCTCCTCAGCCAGAGATCTCAACTGTATTTAGTCCTCCAAAACCAATTGTGCAACCACCAAAAAAGCGACGACTTTCATTATTTACCGAAAGTCAGTATGATGACGTTCTAGGTACCATTAACAAATGTAACATTTACACAAATCCACCACCAATTTTACATGAAAAAGTCATTGTAGAACAGGCTGTTAACAAAATAAAACAAGATATTGTACAAAAAACTACAGATTTAAAACTATCTGTTAAATCACCTTGTTTGTCATTAATTCCATATGAAGGTGGATTAAGTCAAAATAAAACAAAAATGACGAAAAAACCACTTGATGTTATTGTTTCTGAGTTAAAGCATAAGCGTAGTAGTGAATTTATTACTTGTACTAATAACATTTCTCGATGTAAAAGCAAAGTTAAAACAGAAACAGAAAAGGATGACCTTATTGTTGAATTTGATTCACAAGGTAATTTTCAACCTGTGGTACAGATGTATCCAACGAATCAAACAACAGAAAATGTAAAATCAATATCAAATGAGTTAGAACATAAGATGGCTCCAGACAATTATACAATATATCATGTTCTAAAAAGACGAAGAATTCAATCTACTAGTTCTGATGTTCAACCAAAGAAACTTGATAAAACTACCGATGAACAGGTTGAAAAAACTAAAGAATTGAAAACTAATTGTATAGATCAAGAAGCTTTTAATAAGAGTGATAATGTTTTAATGTCGATAAAATGTAATAGAGAGGAGCCTGATAGTACTATATATAATACAATTCTAGATAGTGATACTATTAAACCTATTGATATGAGTCTTAATAGTAGTTTAAATTTCATCCAACAAACTGATCAAACTAAAAGTATTCAATTGGAAGGAAACGTAATCATTGCTAAATCTCCACTTGCTTTCAACTTAGAAAACTCAACTATCACTACAGAAAACACAATTCTACAAGAAAATTCTGAGCGTGTTCAATTCAAAAATGAATTGCAAAATGACGTATTTGAATCTAGTTCACATAAAGATTATCTTTCTTCTAACGTGAAGGATGTAGTTGGGATGGTACCTCACAGTAATGTAAGCAATGAAACAAGAAATTTGATAACAGAAAATAAATCTAGTACTGATGATGATACTATACTATCAAAACCAGATTCTTTAGAATTGCAGAAATGTACTCTGGTTGAATTTGGTTCTAGACCTTCGACATTTACAAAATCAGATAAAAAAGTAGTAGATAATAAGAATCAAGTTACTGATGATGAAATCAATAAACTACGTGATGCTATTTCAGAAATTTCGAAAAGTTCCGAAACCACACCAGAGAATCAGTTGAAGTTGCAAGAAAATGTTATTTCAGTAACTGCAAAAGCAAATACGGAAACAACAAATATTGCAAGCAATAGTGGAAGTGTAAAGACGATAGCTGATGCAACTACTTCCAAACAACCGAAAAATTGCACAATACTTAAGTCGCATGAAGTGGATAATGCTGACATGAAAGAAGTAGATACTACTATAACAAAAAAAATACCAATTGAAATCAATTCCAATGAAAATATTTTAGATTCAACACATTCCTTCGAAAATCTTTCAGTTATACCACCTCCAGCAAATAATGATGCTAATGTTAATTCCAGCACTAATGTGGAAGTTACTTCAACTCTAATTAATGATAATGATATTAACATTCATTCAAGTCGTACATCTATGAAAGTCACATCATCGTTAATAAATGTTCATAAGAATGACATTGAGTTAAACCCGAATAAATTCAAAGCTACCCCATCTCTTAGCAATGATCTTCATATTGATCTAGTATCTAGTACAGTTGAACTGACAACACCCCAATCAAATTATTTTAATTTGGATGAAGCTACCGGATCGGAAATAGTTGACAAAATTGTTGCTGAAAAAATAAATGACTTACCAAAAACGGACGATCATCAAATAATTTCATCACAATCATTAACATTTTCTCAAAGTATGCCCGAAAATTTATTGTCTGGTGATGATGATGAAAATTATATATTTGATAATTTTTCAATACCAGCCGATCCTACAGCAGATCCAGCATCACAGTTAGATCTCGATCTTGATGATAAAATGAAAAGTGGTAAACACGTTTCAGATGAACAAAAAATACCAAAAATTCGAAAATACGCAGATCGACTTAGTCATGTTATATGCACTGATGATCTAGAAGATCCACAATCAAAAAGATTTAAACCAACTCCAAAATTGGATAGTATACAACTAGATGATTGTGCCTATTTGGATACTTCTGTTTCATCTACCATACCATCTCCAAATCAAAATAAATCAAACTCGAATATTATATCAACAACCCCACAATATGATCATGATACTCTTATAAACGATCTTAGTCTAAGCATTTTTGATGATCATGCATATTTAGAAAATGATTTACTTGATATAAATGCAATGGCAGGCGTTGGTGTTAACGATAATCATGAATCAAGCGATCAATTAAATAGCAGAGATCTTCTTATATCAGGGCAGATTTGTGATGATATACCTGATATTTATCCTGATAACAAGAATGGTACAGCCCCGATAACAACAGTGGAATCAGCCGACTCTAGTTCGAAACAGAATTCACCATTAAATGATTTTATTTCATATGCATTCAATGATTACAATCAACCATTAATTATTGATAGTTTTGATAGGGAAGAAATTGTTGTATCTACTCCGCTATCTGAAAATGTTCTACGTAAATAATTTCATTTCGCATTCAGATTTTATTTAACTTGAGAATGATAAGATTGAAAATATAGTTGATATTTTTATAATGCCAGAAAAGTATTTGAACGATGCCTCAACGTCAAAAGCTTCACACACTACGAAACAACCGAGTTATAATTTAATAAAACCTTTAGTTCCACCTGAAAATAACCTAACCACATTTGCAAAATAAAAGCCATGAACCTCCTGTGCATACAAGCTTAAAACAACACATAAATTCAAATAAGGTTTATAAGAAAGTATATTTTTCTCTTAAATATTTTCTTTTATGATCCAATTGATACCACGAATCACACCAAATAGTTTGCGATTAGCTCAAGTTTCTTCATAAAACCTACGAGTACTTCTTCTTTTCTTCTTTGATCCGTTAGCTGGCGGTCCTAACGGGACGTTCCCACAACGGATACGCTGCTGTGGGTGCCGCTGGGTCTCGAACTCTATTCACGATTCGTCTCCATTCTTGCCGGGTTTTGGCGACGTTTCGAGCCTCGGTAACTGAAAACCGTTGATTCTTTAGGTCACCCTCAATATTCTTTGACCAAGTTTTCTGGCTGACTCTCGTTTCGAAGGCGATCACGTAGTGAGACACCGAGGGTCTGCCTTAAGCATCGCATTTGGAAGACTTCGAGCTTGTTGCCGTCCAGTTTCAGCAGTGTCCACGTTTCATATCCATAAAGAAGAATCGAAAGGATCAACGTTCGGTAAAGGCGTTCTTTTGTTTTGATGGAAATATTTGTTTGTTTCTATATGCACCACTTGAGCGAGGCGAATGTTGCTGTTGCCTGGTCGATGCCGCGGTGAACGTCGGACGTCGATGCTACTTTCGTTTCCTCAACCAATGATCCCAAATCGGGAACTTCTCGGATAATTCTCAATGGCACGTGTTCGGTTTCCAAGACTCTTCACAAGCTGTTCCAATCGATGCAATCGAAAGTGGATTTGAAATCGATGAAAGCTACGAAAGTTCGTTTGTCGCAACGATTTCTTTCTTCCATTAGCTGACGGAGTGCTAATATTTGATCAATGCATCCTCGATGTGGTCTAAATCCCGCTTGTTCGTTCCGGCTCGTTTGCTCTCGATGTTTCTGTAGCCTCGATTGTATGATTTTCGTAAATCTTTTGCCGACGATTGAAAGAAGGCTAATGCCGCGATAATTCTTGCATTCCCGACTGTCGCCTTTCTTCATAATTGGGACAACGATCGCTTTCTTCCACGCCGAAGGGACACGATCCCAATTAAGACATCATCTCCGGCTTTGATAATCTCAGCGGTTACTTAATTTATTCCAGGCGCTTTTCCATTTTTCAGCGATTTTATTGCCATCTTCACCTGGATAATTGTCTATTCGGTATCGAGAAACTGATTCGTCGGCTGTTCGGATGCTGGACCTTGCGGCGGATCGTGGTTGTACACCTGGTGGAAGAATTCTCTCCACCGCTGCAGGCGTTCATGGGGAGAAGTCACAAAAGTACGAGTATAACAACTATCTTAAAGGTAAAAAATATCTTCTCATTGCGGGTTTCCACCACACAGACAAAACAAGAAACAGAAACAAAAACTGTTTTTGCCAACAAAAATGTCAATGTTTTGTAAAAATTGAACTATTTTTAAAACATTTTTGTTGGAGAATAGTTTTTTTTATAAACAAAACATTGTCCCATCTCGAGTGATTCAAAACACAAAAAAATTAAAAACAAAACTGTTTTTTTAAACTGTCTGTTTGGTGGAAACCCGGCATTATATTTCAGAATGTTGAAAAAACAGCCAAGGTGGATGTGCAGAAGAGAAAGACTTAATATTAAGTTATGAAAAACTGGCTTTCGCCAATAATTCTTGATAAAATTGAAGCTAAAGACCAGGGGTGGTCAACTTCGTCTTCAAAAAAAGGGGTTAAATTAAAATTTAGGTCTTTATTGATAATAATATATTAAATATATAATATATTATTTTGGTTAATTTTTTTATGTAGACATTCCATTTAGTTAGGTTTGTAATCCCTGATGCACAACTGAATAGATGCCATAGAAGTAGTCATCAGTCAGAGAACTCCTAAATCGCGAATTGATATTTTTCATGTGATAAAATGCTGCTTTACATAGATAAGTGGAACCAAAAAAGTATAGACTGAATTCCTTTAAGCTAATATTTATTAATTTATATACATATGTTTGTAATAATGAACTTTGTAAGGTTTCTGACTATCAACCCTTTAAGATATACCATATTTCGTCCTTTTAAAAGGAAGGCATAATCATTCATATATTTTCGAATTCTCATTTGAATCCGTTAACTTACCGGTTGTCTCATAGTCTCTCATTAGTTTTGAGATATACCTTCCTCTTAGCTGCGAAAAAACTTTTGCGTAATATATCTGCAGAGCAACAACCCCATTACCCTGAAGTAATGAAGTTTGGGTAACCGGTTGAAACCAACGGCAATCGAAAGATCATGTAAAAATGCATCTACAGTTGATTTTGGTCAAAGTTTGGACAATGAACCATAAAAATGCATTTTCGTGTGCGCTGTTTGAACGGAATTTACCCTTTATCTTGTCATATCATATTTTGTTGATATCGATTTCAAATTTTGACACAATCAAGTTTTACCAATTCTCTAAATATAAAACTCGGTCGCCATCCGTCACAACTGTCCTTACCACTATAACACAAATAAATTACATTATGTATAGAAATTCGAGGAGAGAAATACAGAGGAGTTACTCTTGCAACTAAACCATACTATTATGGCTTTAGCCCATCATCCTGAAAAAATCTATATAAAATACCGCGTATTACAAAAAACTCGAAGGTTTCTCCAACTAGAATTTTAATATAACAACCATTCAACAACATATGATCAGGAACTCCACAGCTTATTGTTAGCCTTGGCTTCCACCTTTATACTCTTTTCGTCCAGTCTTCTCGATTTCTGGCTAAAGTTCTCCAGTTCGATGTTTGGAGTAAAGTCTTCGCATCAGCGCAGTTCTAGTCGGAAGATAGTGAAGCAAGCGAGAAGTGAAGGGAGGAACTGTCATAATCAAGCTGTAAAATAAAATTGAAAGTACGTAGTTTTTTTTTGCTTTTTGCTTGAAATTTGATTTTCGTAATCAGCAACTCAAAAAAGATACAGGGAAGAGTCTTCATGTCATTTTTCCTTCATATTCTCATTTAAAAACAAACTCTCTCTTATTCCCCTATAATCCCTCATGGGACATAGGACGGAAACAGTTGCCCTCCAGCGGACTCTGTTTTATGCGACAGCTCTCAGCTCCGACCAGGATCTTCCAGTTGTTCGGCCTCTGCTAATAGGGTTCTCCTCCACGTTTTTCTAGGTCTTCCGACTCGACAAGATTCCCGTCAAGGGCCTGCTTGGCTAGATTCTCGTTTTCCCGTCGCGATTCCAATTTCATTTTCTTCGCCTGATTTGGTCGTCTATCCTTTCTTGGCCGGCACGGCGCCATAGCTCTCGATTTGAAATTCTTTCTTGCCAGCGGATATTTAGGATACGACGCAGGCGTTAATGAAAACTTGTAGGCGCCCTGTGATGACTTGGATGACTTTCCATGTTTCGGAACCATACAAAGGAACTGCCTTAACGTTGGGGTTGAACAGCCGCAATTTGGTGTTAGTTGAGATCTGGGTTGATCTCCATATGCGGAACAGGCATACATATGCGCCTCGTGCTTTATTTATTCTGGAACTGACCTCTTCTTCTGCCCCGCCATTTTCGGTAATAATACTACCGAGGTTGCAGAATTTATTTACCAGTTCCACGTCATGGTTGTTCAGCGCAGTTCGTTCAACGGTGTTTGCATTTATCCCCATTTCTTTGGTTTTGCTCGCATTCAGCCTTCAGCCTGCTGGACAGTTTTCTGTTGCCAAATTGTTTAACATGTTTTTTTTAGGTTCTGATGTCTGTGGGGCAGCAAACAGATATCATCCGCGTAGTCAAGATCCTTAAGGCAGTCTAGCAATCCTCATTGTATGCCGTCTGTTCCACTCACAATCTTGAGCGCTGACAAGGCTGTCGTTTATTACCATAAGAAATAGTAATGGCGAAAGAAGGCATTCTTGTCGTACTGCTGAGCTCACCTCAAAGCTGTCGGATAATTTTCCATTATGTACAACTCTGCATGTGGAATTGTTGTATAGGGCTTTTATTAATTCTATTATTTCATCAGGCAGTTCACGTTGCCGTAATGCCTGCCATATAAAGCTCCTATTGACCGAGTCGAATGCTTTTTCATAGTCTATGAAAGCAAGGTATAGATTTTTTCAAACTCCGTGACACAAAAAATTTGAGCAGTTCTGCGCACCTCCTTGCCAAATTTTATAAATATAGTTCTATCATTTCCCCTCTTTTTAGTTAAAACGGCAACAAACGCAGAAAAAACTCAACAAAATAATTTGGGAAGGGATGCGCGCATGAGAAATGAACAAAGTTAATATATCTTTATATGTGTTGAGCAGAGCTTTTAAATACATGTAAAGCCCCTGCTCAACAAAAGCAGTTTATTCATCATAATAAGCATAATTTTACTATAATTATGCAAAACATTTCTCATCCCTATCAACAATCTAGCAATCAAAGTGATAACAACACAAATTTCGTATTTATTTAGTAGAAATTGCTACAAATTATTTCTGTAGCAAATGTGTAAAATACAAAAATTTTAAAATACAAAAATGTATAAAAAGGGGTGTTTTTCATTCACAATTTGTAATTTTTTTAAATAAACATTGAAGTCGCAGAAAAATACACCTCCCTATAGCAATACGCAGTCGCTACCGATTAAATGGCAGCAAGTGATTTGATAGGAGGAGTTAAATGGAGCTTTCCCGGAGCTTTTAAACATTTTTAAGAGCTTAGCTGGGGTAGATGCGTGGAATGTCACGACGTTTGAAAAAATCTATACAGGGGGGATCGTCATGGAAAACTCGCGGAAACGTTATATTTCCGGCGAGCATGTTTTTTTCTTTTGGATTCCGAAATTGTTTTCTTGGAAAGTCACAAGGAAGCTGTGGACCAATTTTCAGCCATTTTGCAGTTTTGTCTCCTTTCGTGCGTTGTTGTCTATTTATTTATAAATTTTCGTTCTTCCTGCCGGTACTGATCAACTTGTCAACTGAAATGAACACAATTGTCATATGAAAAGGGATAAATAATTCCAATATTTTCAAAAAGTGTAATCCTGCAAAAATCAAATTAATAGCTAGAAATGAGTTTTTTTATACAAATTGACCTTTGAAATGGTTAGATGGCTCACTGTCGAAGTGATTAATTGGAGTTGGGTTGGAGAAATTTATGAAAATTTAATGTGTCGATTTTAATGCCTCAAATGGCTTGCTGCAAAATTATAGCCCGTTTATTGTGTTACATTCTTAAACCCTTCGCACACTTGTCCATCGTTTCAAATCGGTTTTAATATGAGCTTTATAATACACACTATACTCACTTTTCTCCATCATTTGTGTGTAACGATTGTAATGCCTACTTAGTACTGGGGTGAATGAAAAGATGTAGTGTAATAGGCGGTGAAACCAGAAAATATTTGGATGAACAAATGATGGAAGAAAAACTCCGTTACCTGCGGCCCTTGCCTATAAAACCGGTTTATGTTTTGATGTGATGAACGGGTCTGCGGAGGGCCTTAGCCTCGATTCTTTCAGTAAAAATGCTCTTTGATACACAGTTATGAAAATGATGTGGTCTGATTTTAGATTAGGAAGGTCATTTTAAAATATGTCGTAAAATACAAACAACAAAAATTAATGTATGTGTGAATATATATTTGTACTTGTAAAACAAACCATATTTTATGTCAAAAATCATATTACAGATAAATATCAAATGAATGTAATATAAATGTCATAAAAAAGATGTCATGAAAAAAATAGTATTTGTCTTTTAATAAACATTTGAAAAAGAAGAAGCTGCATTGACTAAAAGTATTCATAATATATATATAAATGAGTAATACTATTATTTAATAGAAACTAAGCATAAACTTTGCCAAAATAGTCTGAAATTTTTTATCAAATAAATTTAAACTTTGCTCTTATTCAATGAATTAAATTTATTATTATTATTTTTATTTCCTAGTTATTAATTAATTTTAATGATGGTCAAGTGCCTTTGTACAATTCTGTTTCGCTGTGTATATCGCATTCTTATTTTGTGTTTATTTTTTTTTCGAAGCTAAAAAATTTCATCATTATTTTTTTTTTTAATTTTAATTTAAGTTTCATTTTAATATATTTCCATTTTTTTGTATAAAATAATTATATTATAATTGCATTAAAAAATTTTATCTTAAGTAATAAGAATATTTTAAAAAACAACTTGTAAATATGTAGTATATTGTATGTTTGAGAAAATTGTGAAATATATTTATTAAGAATATATTTTTGTATTTTTTTAGAGATGCGCCGAATGTTCGGCCGAATATTCGTATTCGGTATATTCGGCAAGTTTTCGTATACGGCCGAATATGTATTCGGTTAGTTTGCCGAATATTTAAATAGTATTATTTTAAGAGTTACACATGTTGAAGAAGCTCTATTCTGGAACCGTACATAGTTAGTATTTATAAATGAAACAAACACTTCTTTGTGTTACCATATTTATTCACAAAATCAAAAATTAAAAATATGAGGATCCACACACGAGTCGACAGAAACGAGAACGATTTGAAACTAGTTTGCAAATGCTTGCGTACGACTGTTCTTGTCGGCCGGAAGAAATTTTAAGCTTGTACTTGAGTACTTTTGCTGCATTCAGCGGTTCCATGATATGTGGCGAGTTTCCACTAATACTTAATTTTGTAGTTGCATTCCGACCCGATATACCCAACACATCTAATTAAGGAGTGTATGATTGTGTGTGCTATGTCAAATGCGGCAATATAGAAAAAATTGAAAGTACACCGACATCTTCGTTGCATGCATTCCATTCATGGAATATTCCGTCAAGTCGCATTTGAACACACACACACACCTATTTTGTCTGTTACCGAATGCAACGCATGTACGCTTGGAAATGTCACCAGTTTTAGTTGCGTGGTTTGTACGTGTCAAAGTTTATTCAACAAAATCTTCGTGATCACAGAACACCGGTTGATGAGTTGCGCTTGTGTGGACAAAGGTTTCATTTTGGTTGCAAACCAGTTTGGTGAAACATGTTTGAAACTGGGATTGCAAATCCGTCGATGTTTATGGAATGTTTATGGAATTCTTGCTTTAGTCCCTTATTTTTGGCAATAAATCTATCTCGCGAGAAATTGCAATAAAAGAAAGAGCGGCGCATTGAGTGAGCGAACCGAGCTAGCGCGAAGTGCTCAAGGGGTGGGCGAACCCTGCTATACGCAGATCGCTTCGCCGACCTATATGAACTGTGCAAAAATGAACCGAATAATTCGGCCGAATGTTCGGTTCGGTTCATTTTTGACCGAATATTCGTTTTCGGTCGAACCCATATTCGGCGCATCTCTATGATTATATAAAATCGAATTATTGGGCCATTCAATAATATCGAATTATTGGGCCTTCAAAATATCTACCGATTTCGTATTAGAAGTTGTAAATAATATTAAATAACGGTTGTCGAAAAATAGATTTTCTTCTTCAATCAAATTTGTGTTGGGAGGCTTCAAGTTATTTTTTTGATAATATATTTTTGCATCTAAGGTACATCCTCCGGGCGGGCGAATAAAGCCTCAAACAGAACCAAATTTCTGTGCGATTAAAAAGCTCTAGAGCTGCATACAAATTTCTGTGCGATTAAAAAGCTCTAGAGCTGCACTTTCACTTTCACTAGGGGATGTAAATAGACTTTAAAGGTGCTGAATCGTTCTCCTGAATAAAGATCCCTCTGCTAACCGTACCTCACATACTTGAACTCGTCCACCTCTTCCCGGATAAACTTGTTCGACGCTGGCTAAGCTCCATGCAATCTGGGCACACTCTGCTCATGCATTAGTACAACATCTCCTAGATTTAATTCACGTCCAAAACATCCTGTCTTTGTGTGATGTAAAGTTCATAATTCAGAAGCAATTCTTGGGGGGAAATCAAATTTTACTCAAAATGTGGAGATGACGTTATATGAAATAGTATTCGGTCTACAGTAAAAATTATAGTAAAAAATGTTACTCCCTAAGAATAAAATAATTCAAAAAACCATTGCAAGTCTCAAAACGCTACAAAATGAAGAATATTGGAATTTTTCTTGTTCTTAGAAGCAGAATGTCTTCTAAATGGGGTACCGAAGTTCCTTCTTTCCGTAAATACCCTGTATCATTGTGGCTAGTGGAGATAGCCTCCCTTTGGCTTTTTTTTTCAAATATATCCAAGAATCCACCCGAAAATATAACCGTCGGGGTCAGCTTGAGATAGCGGAGTGATATGCCCAATGCCCCTTTGTGGCTGGGACGATTTGCTCTGGGCCCCAGGACAGAGAATTCCCCGGGAATAGAGTGAAACTTCAAAAGTGAAAACCCCACATGAGTACTAATCGTCTAGGGGCCCGTAACTAGCTTGAAACCCAAGAAACCAAAACCGCCGTATCCCTGCACTCTATTTGTCAATCAAAAGTAATCTAAAATCTGAAACACAAGCTCGCTAAAATATATGTTGTGTTTGTGCATAGGTATGGATTCTTCTACTCATCACATTAAAAGTAATCACTATTTTTCTTTCTTCCATTTCCGCAAAGTTATCGATGACATCATCATAGTCTATATTTTCTGCCAGCTATCGTTCTATTGATAATTCATGCAATAATTTAAATGTGAGTCATAAATTATCCTAGATAATTTTTTATCAATTTTAATTTTTGTTCATCTTTTGCAATTGCCTTTTCGCCTTTCTAAACGCGAGTGTCGAGAGCAGTTTTAACGAGCGGTGCCCCAACTAAGCACCAACACGTCCAATATGCTGCTTGATCCCCGCATCGAACGAGAACCGGTCTACGCTTGTCCGTTTTCTTCCCCCATACAATTCCTTAAAGCTCCAATCAGAGATTATTAATAACGCTACAAATTTGCTCCTCATAGGCCATTCATACACGAAGGAGCATGGTTCCGGAGCAAAAGCTTGTTTTGGGCAAGGGAGGCGTGCGGAGATGTAATAAGTGGAGAGTTTCGTGCTTCGGTGGAGACTTGTGCTACTGCTTTTGACCTGCGAACATGGAAAGCACGCACTCACACAAACAAGATATTAATACGTTGCTATGGTGTTAATAATAATAAACCTGCAAACAGTTCAAAATCAACACAACAAACACACTATTTTCATCCATGCTAATTTTACTATTTTCATTATAATAACTAATTATTGATTATAAGTAAATGAACTGATTTAAATAACCAGCCGACCAGAATCAAAAATTTTGACATCTCACTAATACAAACAATCATCGCGTAGCAAGACAAAAGCTGCTTCCTTTGTTATTGCTCCGTGTATTTTCAATGTGATGTGGTGGGCCTGGTTATGCCTCCTACAACAAGTAATCCCACTTAGCAGCCAACAAAGGCTGAGTTCAAGTTATGCAGCTGACTGCAAATGCAGCAGCTGATTGTCAAGTGACCATATGAATATGGAGCCCACACAAGAGAAGCCTTTGTCCGTCCAGGCTGCCATTTGCTCAGTATGTATGTCCAAAGCAATAAGATGGTAAACCTGTTAAGATGCCGTTTATTCATTCCCCATTCTACCCCCATTTATGGTTTAATTGGGAGTGTATGAACGTAATAAAAACCAAAAAAGCCGCCTTCCGATCGTAAAAGGGTTTCCCGAGTGAATCGCTTCGTTTAGAGTCCATGCAACTAAGAAATTCCTGTAAATCCATCATCAGGAGATTCAAAACCTTATTTGACAACAAATTGAGAAGCAAACTCCTAATCTTCTACTTCTTGCCCGTGGTAAGTTCCATCAAGAATAATTTCACTACAACTTCAACCTCTTCCTTTATCCACAATGAGAAGGTGAGACAGCAAATCCAAGGCCGATTTATTAGCATCTCTGTTTGCTTCCAATTTTCTTTACCCTCCATGGGCAAGGCATTCTTCAGGACTCGCTAGGTATACAGATGCCTCAAGGAGCTGCGATGCCAACAAATCTACTGGACCCGATAATATACCTCCTATCGTCTTAAAATAATACGCCTCACCTTTGGCTAAACCTCTGCGCAGACTTTTTGCTCTATCATACTTCTCCGCAGTTTACCCACTCTTGGAAATTTGCCCAAGTTCAGCCCATACCGAAAAAAGATCACTCCAGCCGTTCCTCCAACTACCGCTCAATAGCAATTACTTCTATTCTCACCAAAACCATGGAGACGATAATCAACAAAAAGCTTATGGGATATCTAGAATCCAATCTACTCATAAACGACAGACAGTACGGCTTTCGACAAAAAAGATCCACTGGCGATCTTTTAGTTTGTCTTACAGAACACCGCAGTCGAAATCTGCATGGACCTGGTGAGTCTAGTCTGGTTGCTCTGGATATCTCCAAGGCTTTCGATAGAGTTTGGCACTCAGCCCTGTTAGCTAAACTCCAACTGATGTCAAAATATATTAATAACGAAATTTAACTCATTCTAGAGTGGGGAAGCGAGACTCGTTTCGAATTCAACTCCACCAAAACCAATTACTGTTTTATTTAAAAAAAACAGCTCAGCACCTCTCTATCCGTGACAGGTGAAGTTGAACTAAGGGCCGACCCCTCCCTACACATGACATTAGCCAAAGACACGATGGAATGGCCACATATTCCAAATCGCCAAACAAGCATCCCAGTGCTTGGGATTTCTTAAGAGGTGCAAGTTCCTCACCCCCTTGAACCCTCATAACCCTTAACCTATTCCCCCCTTGAACCCTCATAACCCTTAACCTATTTCCCGCGTAGTAAGTTTACTGCTACATATTGCACCATGCCAAGCGACATGACGGACTAGTAGTAGAAAGGGTTATTCCAGTCCTTAGCACTGCCACATAAAAAAACCTTGACTGGACCAAATATTACAGTAAAATATTTCCATTTAAACTGTTTCCTGGTGGGATTTTTGTCGTTTTATTCTTCATCTTCACATACTTTCTTAACCTTCTTTTGATATGACAAATACTATCAGCAATTTCTGGTGTCAAAATGCATTACAATGTACCAATGTAGATAATAATTCCGTTGATCTAAGCGGATGACTACTTTGTCTCACCATGTTATAAGAAGCAATTTGAAATTTATAGGTGGAATTTGTGCATCACTAGTCTAGAAACACCTTAAGACTGGTCGTCCACTGGAATCGTATTCGAGCGGCTACGCGCTTCGGCGACATGAGCGGCTCTGAGATACGCGGCTACACGCTACAGGGGTCGTCCACTGCAAGCTTTTCATGCTGCTCAGTTATGTGAATTTGGCATAATAATTTTGAAATTTGAAAATATAGTAGGCTTTAGAGAAAATTATTTCCTGATTCGAGCGGCTACGCGCGACCGATCCTAAATAATTTGGATTCGCGCGGCACGCTCGAATACGCCTATAGCCGCCCGCTCAAAGCCGCTTGCAGTGGACGATGTTTGTATGAAATTCTTTATGTTGGATCTGTCGGGCGTAGCCGCGTGTAGCCGCTCATGTCGCCGAAGCGCGTAGCCGCTCGAATACGCTTCCAGTGGACGACCAGCCTAAGGTATAAGCGGTTCGATTTTTCTGTAGTGTTTCTATATTTTTCTCATAATTTCAATTTCCATTAAATTTAGAGTTGTTTGTTTCGCCTGATGGCAGCCATTCTACATGATTACTATTAGGGAAACTTTCAACATCATAGGCCACTTCATCATTTAGTAAGTGGAGTACGTCGGAGAAACCGACTGTCTCGATTAGCGAAGGCGGTAGAAGTGCTGATTAACAGGCATTTACGAAAACCACATGACTCCGTTTGGCAATTAATTTTTCTCCCTCTTCTTTCTTTAAGCTGGATCTTATGCTTGGCATTGCTATTACGACGGGACCATAGATAGTATATAAAAGGGACATATTCACAATTGCTAAATTATGGTAAATTACTTCAATGAAGCATTTACGAATAGACCCGAAGTCCGCTTGTTATCAAACTACCTACATGTATGTATGTATTTCTATTTTTTCAGGTTTCGGGATATAGTGAAACTATGATGCCTTACTGCAGCAGGATCGGAAATAGGGGATTCATATAATTCCAATGTAGCAACATAAAGTTATAAATTAATTCTTACAGAAGATATCATGATAATTTAAATTGCATTTAATGCAAACGATATTTACAATATCCTCAGATTTCGTTTCAGGTTTAAAGGCTCAAACCGAACCATTCCGTTCCGCCCATTTTTAAAGTTGCAAATTCGACATTTCCATAAGCTGACGAGCGAAGTTGTAGCCACAATCAAGCGGACGGAATGACAGAGAAAAAACGAACGGAGCGGACGGAACGGATTGGTTATGTTTGAGGTTGTACTCGAATCTTCCCCTGATATATTTTTGACTCCTTTGTTAGGAACGGCAGCTTCCCGTATTTATGGAAGATTTCCTACATCCATCATAAACGGTAAGCGGTTTTATTATTAACAGTTTAACAGTTTTTTTAGCCTATTCACTTTTCAGATGTTTGAGTTGATACAACCCACCGCCGGTACCACATTTAAATATTTCTTGTTTCCAACAATGTATTGCATTTATTATTATGAAGAATTAACATTAGATCCTATTGTATACATATCATAAAAAATTATATCCTATTGTATACATATCATAAAATTCATAAAAAAAACCAAAGAGAAAAAAGAAGTGAAAAAAAGAAAAGAGAATTATTATTGAAAGAGAGGAGAAGAGAAGAATAATAGATTTGCATTTTGAGAGAACTTTATAAGAGTGCAAGCAAATTGAGATGGTATTTGCATTCTAAGCCGGTCTGCCCGTGAGATATACGCCTTTTGAAAATACAACTTGTTTCAATAAATTACAGATTATATGGAATAGAATTCCAAAGCAGAGCTGCATAGACAATTTTTATTTATTTAATTAATTGCCAAACAAGGCATATTTAAACTAAATACAACAGAGAATAAATCAGTGTATTTTGCAATTAATTTTTGCTTTTAATTGCAATTCAAATAATTCTATTGGAGTACCGCCACGAGGAAGAACACTATTCCGTATACTTGTACTTGGATTTATTTTTATGTAGAGGTCCCGCCAAAAGAGTTGATGCCGAGAAAGTCGCGTTTTCCATGCGCAGTAGAATCCCCGCATGCCGTTCCCGTCCCTTAGCCTAGTCGCAACAAATTTCGAAGGGGAAATTTGAAAATACATAAGCGCATTTCTTATCAACAAGTGCGCAATTTTTATTTGTGTGCAGCTTTAATTTCCCCAGCTGCGCGCTCCGGCATCAACAACTCTTTTGGCGGAACCTCTAAGATGCAACTTATTAGTGGTGCACCAGTTTTGTAATGCATTGAGATTCGACTGAATAAAGGATACGTCTGTTTGGGACTTAATGACACTATATATTTTGAGATCGTCCGCGTAATACATTTTGAGATACGGGATATTCTCTAATTTCTTGGACAGGTCAGAGATGAATATATTGAACAGCAGAGGGCCAAAATGACTGCCCTGAGGAACACCGGAAGCTACTTCGATTTCATTTGAAAGGAATCCTTGAAATCTGATATGCTGTGTTCTTCCGTTCAAGAGCTGAACCTGTTATTCCAAATCTTGAGAGTTTAACAAGTAAAATATGAAAGTCTACCTAATCAAAGGCTTTGCTGAAGTCAGTATAAATAGCATCGATTTGATGGCTCTTCTCCATAATACAGAGGAGTTCGGAGATTAAGACCATGAGGTTTGAAGTGCTTGAACGCCCTTTTCTGAAGCCATGTTGTTTTTCATTTAAGTGTAGTCGAGGGTGGTGGTGGTGGTGAGAAGAAATCTTTTCGTGGATGAGTTTTTCAAATAGTTAGGATAGGAATAAAATATGTACGTTATGGCCTAAGAAAGAACGAAACCGAGGAATAATTACATTGTTATTTCTACGAGATTGCAAAAGTTGGAGGAGGGTTTTCGCCGTCTAAGTATATGTCATGACAAAATCTCAACAAACCCAAGACACTGTTCACAAAAAACGTAGTGTGATCTTACCGTCGTAGATTATAAATAAAGCGCATGCAATCATTCTATGCGACTTCAATTTTCCGAGCACAAGAAGCGTCTAACGAGGGAAAGATTAAGTAATTATGCATTAGATAGGGCAGGAGTAGCGTTTTGCTAAGCGAAAACGAAGGGAACAAGTAATCAAGTTTCCATACAGACGCAGTTTCCTGGTAAGAACAGATTTACTCATTGTACATATAACGGAAAAACCAGACTGGGGTTTCAAGAGTCAGCTAAAACTAGATCTGGATTGAGTGATAGGCGATTAACCGAAGCCCTTATGGATTTTGGAGTGGAAGCGTACTTATGGATTTTGGAGTTGTTTACTACTGCAAGAAGGTCATTAATGAACATACTGAATAAGAAAGGGCTAAGAATTGAACCTTACTGAACACCACAGCAGAGGATGGTTGAGATTGAAGCACGATTATGCAACATTACCTGTTGCGAACGGTTATTTATTTAAGAAACTATGCATAAGCTTGAGAGCAAACAAGGAGACACTTAACTGTGTGTAGAGTTTTTCAAGAAGTAGAGAGTGGTCAACCTTATCAATAGCCTTGGAAAAGTCTAGTAGTGCAAGGAAGCTTTGCAAGATAGACTTGGTTCCCATCTACGTAATTCCTAATGCCGGTTGTGATTTTAAAAGAAGTGCAGTATCATAGCTGTGGAATTTTCGAAAACCAGATTGACAGGGATTTATAAGCTGATAACGTACGGAGCTCGACAATTTCTCGCTTTAAATTTTGATATAGTAATGCAAATAGTGTATTAAAAAGTTATGAAATTTTTTTTATCAAATTTTTTTGGAGGTCATCAAAGTGGTTACATAAGTGTTGTAAGCATCAGTTCAGTTGCTTTTAATAAAAATTAAAAATAAAACCTCATAGAACCAATTTTATTTATGCCACTGATATATATATTTATTCGGAAATATAATATAAACAATGAAAACAACAAAAGTATATATACGGAATATTTTATTTTTTGTCTGTTAGGCCAATGGATTTGAATTATCTCTTGTGACCTATAGAAGCCGAGATATATGGAAAACTCGGAAAAAGCGATATTTCCGGCGGCTATGTTTTTTTGGATTCCGAAATTGTTTTCTTAAAAAGTCACACGGAAGCTGTGTACCAATTTTCAGCCATTTTGGAATTTTGTCTCCTTCAAATGCTAGTTTCCCCGGACCAAGAGGCAAGTATGATATTAAAATGTGTAATTAAAATTTCTGGGAAATGGTGAAATAATTGATAACGTTGTCATTTGAAACTCCGGGGTAGAACTCATCATATTACTTCCATGATAAGCACGTAAATGCATTTTTTTTATGTGACACACTAGGGAAGGCCCCTTTGTACTGTCGACCATGTATTTATTTTGAAATGTCGAACAGCAGCTCTAGCATTTAAACCTAAATTGGCGCTTTGGAAATCACATATGGAAAAAGATAATTTATCAGTTTGCCAAACATTGTGATTTTTTACTTGAAGAATTTAATTCCAGATTTGAAAAATTCTATGAACTGGATGCATTCTTGTCGTTTTTTATTAATCCTTTCTCCACAACATCTATGTCGACGATGTGGCCGATAAAATAGCAAGATATTTCGATATTTCCAATAAGGAAGACTTTGAATTTGAAATTATAAAAATAAAAAATGACATAGAATTAAAATCGCATCATAACGAAGAAAAATAGCATTCCGTTGGGCTCAATATGAAATACCTAAATGACCAATATGAAATATCTAAAATCAAAGTACCGATCAACAGCGCCGTAACTAGGCATGTGCAGGCGGTGCGGCGCACCAGGGCCCCCGGCCCTGAGGGGCCCCCGAAGATTTCTTTTTTTTTTTTAGAATTCGTTTTAAAGTATGAGCTAGAAAAGATCTTCGATAACGTTTTTATAACATTGTATAAAATTGCATCTACTTTTTTATGGAAAGGGCCCCTGGGAAACTTTTTTATCTAGAACGCTCTTATTAGTGGGGCTTATCGTTGTAAACGTACGTTTTGAGAAACGCGCCGTTTACATGTTTCACTTCACCTTGAACGCGAATCGTGGAAAACGCGTGAATGCAACTGTGCTCGAAACTTTTCGAAATCAGCTGATATTTGTCAAAAATTTCAAATCAAGCACGGCAGAGGTTTAGTTAATCGTTTAAATTCAAAATTGTGCACTTTTTTATTACGTTTTAGTGAGTATACGAATATTAAATAATTATGGACACCGTGGCTTTGTATATGTTGGAGCTAGCTAGTGAAAATGGCAATGAAAGCGCTGTCCGACAAAATTCAACAAGCACAGCAAGGGATATTTTTGAAATGGACGAAAGAATGTAAAATATACCTCTTATTTAATAAATTTTTTTATTTATTTGTAAAAATATGCGAAAATATACTTTTAGCTTTATCAAAAACTTCCGTCTAAATAAACGCGCATTTAAATATGTTCTTCAAGAAATTTCATTATCGCTGAAAATGAAACTAGCTGCAACTCTTCGGTTCTTGGCGCACGGAAGCTATCAGCAAAGCGTAGCAAACGAAGTAAATGCATTGCATTGCCTTCCCTTTTATTTTGTGTTATTTTTGTTTTCACAAATGCTTTATAATCTGTCCATACCTAAAATATAAAAGCATATACTATTAAAGTATCCATATTAATTAAAATAAGCCCTGCCTTTCTCCATTCTTTGGCTGTCCTATCTGGTGGACCCAAACTGTTCAGCTGACCACTCGCCTTTTCCCAGAAACTCGAAATTTCGCTGGGCGCTTCAGTGCTGAATCCTTTAGCAATTTCTATATTGGTTTTCCTAACCTCCACTAAATGAGCATATTGCTCCTGATTAGTAACTTTCCTCCTTTTTCAAGAATTAATTATTTGTTAATAATGTTTATTTGGTTTTATAATTCAATTAATTACATATTTCCAAATTTAATTCCACAATTATTGCTAACAATCACCGTAAACAACCAACTGCCGCAAACAAAACTTGACGTTTCACAAAAGCACTGGGAACTGCCGCGCCGCACGTTTTGAACGATGCCGAAAAAACAATTTCGAATTTAGCGTTTGTCGTTTTCCCCTGCTGCGTTTACAACGATACCAAAATTGAACGTCTGGCGTTGCGTTCGCGTTTACGTTTTGGGCGATAAGCCCCAGTATCTAATAGAAAATGTTTTCGAGAACCCTTTTTTTAATGAACGCTGCTTTGTTAGAGAACTTATGATTTTAGGCTTCGAAATCACATTTTTTTTTAGAAATTCATTTTTAAGGGCCCCTTACGAAATTTTGCACAAGGGCCCCCGAGACCCTCGCTACGGCGCTGCCGATCAAGCCTCACTGCTGCTCATGTGAACCCATAGTGCCTAAGAACTGGGAATTCAATTATGTGCCACATTCGGCAGTATTACACAATTCGATTTCTATCGAATAGACACTCGAAATCGAAATTAGATGTTCCACATTTCTATCAATTCCATATATCGTTGGCTCACTATTACAAGGTTCTATGTTAATTGTAATGAAGCTCAGCAATTAGCTTTTGAATATTTTTACTTAACGAAACGTAAAGAAAAACAACGTATAACAATGTAAAATTGAATACGTGCTGCCATATAGTGGTAGATTTTGAAAAGAGATAGATTATCACACGTAGAACCTTGTAGAATTCTTAACTAATGAGTACAAAAATTGTAACATAGAACTTTGTTATAGTGAGCCAACGATATGTAACATACAGTAATCCCTCCGTCTGCGCGGTTTTCGATTGCGCGGTCATGCTTTTAATAACACATTTTCGTTTTTTTGTAATTTTTGTTTTTAAGAAAAATATCTTGTTTTGACAATCCCCTAAAACTAGGATGAAGGAACCGGGAATTTACCTTTTTTCGTTATATTTCAGTATAATGCGTAGTTAGTAGGTTTTATAACCCACGGCCCCAGATCGATATCGAAACTAAATCGATTTGTAAAAGACAAAAACGGTATGCAATAGCTAATCGCTTTGAAGATCAGATGACAACTCGTAGTAGCGACTTCAAATTGAAGATCTCCTTATTAATTCCAAGTTTTTGGCGAGTGATTCTCTACTCAAAAAAGACTTTAAAGCGACGAGTCGAGAACCAAGTTTTAGGCGAGACATTCTCCACCATGAAATGGAATTGGGTTGGCCACACCTTGCGACGCGAAAACGAGAAACAGGCCCTTGACTGGAATCCGCAAGAATCCCGTCGAGTCGGAAGACCTAGAACAACGTGGAGGAGAAACCTACTAGCAGAAGCCGCAACAACTGGGAGATCCTGGTCAGAGCTGAGAGCTATCGCGCAAAACAGAGTCCGCTGGAGGGCAACTGTTTCCGCCCTATGCTCTATGAGGGATTAAAGGAGCCCAATGGTGATGATGATTCTCGACATGAAATAGTTGAAGTAATTGGCTGCGTTCGGAAACGTCATTTGCATTGCATTAGACGCAACTCATTCGTTCGGTGTTGCACTCAGGTGTTCGGAATCATCAAATTTACTGCGCTTGCTTTTGTAAAACTAGTCACTTCTGCAAATTGAATCAGTCAATTTTGCAACCGACGCAGTTGATTGACGGTCATTTGACGATAACGAAAGCACCTATTGATAGACTTGCTCAAGGGCTTGTAAACGAGATAACGCATTTGTTGATCCATGGATCAACGGTCACCCGAACATTGCACCAGCAACCGTCAGCAACTCGTGGCTCCGGTACATGCGACATCAAGGTATTTAACCTCAATTAACCATAGGCCGGAAACCACCTGCATGCCAACAACTGCCAAGGCCAGGAGTTCAACCCCCAACCAGCCACGGGCCCGAAATTATCTGCAAACATTGCACTAAGTGAGGTCCCTGGTAATGAGGTGATTATCGATCACCGGCTAGTCCATCGTTTACCATCGCGGTGCTCGGTCGTCGTAATTATAATTAAATCAAATAATTAATTAAATTCAGTTTGTGTTGTTTAGTATCAAAAATTAATATTTGTTAAATAAAGTCATAGTAATAATCTGTGCGTTTATTATTAAAATAAACATTTGGTCCTTCGAGCCGGATCTGATTTGATAATTGTGAAATTCGTTTGTTTTTTTGTGTCCCGTTTCATTTAAACACCAGTTAATTCCCGTACACCAAGTTCACCGTGAAGTGTTAAAATTAGATCCGTGGATTTTATTAATTGTGCGTCAAGTTACTGTGCCTGTAATTTACATAGTGAAGTGAGAATCAGCACCGAGTCGTTTTCACCATATCGACAACCCCAGACCACTATATCAGCAGCTCTAGCCATAGCACCAGACCATTCCAGCTATTGTTCACCTAGAAACCGACCAACGACCACAGTTTCAACTCTAATTCACCACCGAATAGACGACCAGCATCTATACCACCATCCGTATATCGCCCAGTAAGTCAAAAAATTTTAATTTAATCTGAATTTATACCTCAATCCCTCACCCGACCAGAATACACCCCTACTCTACATTTACCCAGTAATTTGTTTACCTATCGATTATTATTCCCATTCACGACTTAAAAAGCTCATCATCGTCGAGCTCAGGCCGAGCTCAAGTTACTTAAAATTTACAACTAACTGAAAAGATCACCGTGTCGCAGGTTATCAACCTGTGCGCAATTATATGTAAAGACCGAACTGAAAGCGCGACGACCTCTGTTATATTGTGCTAAGTTAGCATATTACCCCCCACAATCGTCGAAACATTAAAACAACCAAATGGATCAACTAATAAAGTCCCAAGAATTATATGAGTATGAACTGGAAAGGTTCATGACAAATTTGAGAAAAACTCCGAAAGATAGACGGAAGGAATCCTACTTAAGGAAAAGGGCGGAATTGCTAGATAACCTTTGGGCGAGCTGTCAAGCTAAGGACAGGGAAATGCTTGCTCTGTTTCACCCTGAGACTCATGCGAACTTACCCTATTTTCAATTAGATAAATTTAGTGCTCTTGAAGAAATGTATTTGGAAGCCCACCAGATCATTTCTGAATTTTTACCACAGACCACGGCAACCACTTCGTCAGCGTCAGATGACCAGCGAAATGTCACAGCATGTACAGCGGTGCATGACTCAAATGAAGTTCCACTACCGCGAATGAACATTCCGAAGTTCACGGGGGGATATCAAGATTGGGTCACCTTTAGAGGGATATTTGAAAGTCTTATTCACAATAATAGAAAGCTATCTAAGGTGCAAAAGCTGCATTATTTGATGGCAAATGTGAGTGGTGAAGCTTTGCAATTAATTAAGCATTTACATACAACAGAAGCCAACTATGCACCAGCGTGGGATTTATTGAAAAAACGATATCAGGATGAGCGCGCCTTAACCACTTTTCACATTCAAGCACTGCTCTCATTACCGAATCAAAAAACGGAAACAGCAGCTGGACTAAAACGCTTCGTTGACTCAATTAACGAGTCATTAGAAATTTTGAAAAGATTAGAATTAGAAGTACAATCGTGGGATCCCTTATTAATCGAAATCTTCACGGAAAAATTATGCAAAGATACAATAGAACACTGGGAGTTCACCCTTAATCATAGGACTATACCATCAAGACGACCTACATTAGTTGAATTTACTGATTTCCTTGAAGCAAGGTTTAAAAGTTTAGAGGCCATCACTAGAACAAGGTGTCAACTCCCGCGCAAGGAAAATACTAAAGGGCATATCACTCACGCGTTCACTACATCGGCTTCATCGATGTGTCCAGCATGTAACCATGATCACCGCCTTAGACAATGTACCAAATTCCTTAGTATGACGCCGAAAGGGCGATACGAGTTCATAAAAACCCACTCCCGATGTATAAATTGCTTGTCAAAATCTCATGACCTCAATGTGTGTCCTAATCCGATGAACTGTCAAACATGCGGGAAAAGACACAATTCTCTACTCCATTTTGACCAACCAAAATCACCTATTAACCGTAACAAAACTAAGAATTTGCGTCAGCCCCGTCAACATAATCAATATTCCAGTCACCATGGTGCTGCTACACAATTAGTGAAGAAATCCACTCAAGAATACGAAGATGGTACTTATCAAGGCCCATCTCACCCTCAGAGTTCGGATTTAGTACAACTAACACCAAATAATGTCCATGAGACGTCATATGTAAAATCCTATCTGACAAACAATAATAAGCAATTGCACACAACCCTATTGGCAACGGCATTAATCGATATCGAGACTCACCACGCAGGTAAACAAACCTTGAGAGTGTTAATAGACCCAGGTTCTCAAGTCTCATTCATCACCGAGGAGGCTGTCCAACGTTTACGTTTGCGTAAAGAGCCGGTTTCCGTAACGGTAAACGGCATAGGCGACTTACAATGTGGAATGTCTCGTAATGCGGTGAATTGTTTAGTTCAATCTCGATCCGACCCATCGTTTAAGCAACATGTGGAAGCTTATGTCTTCCCGAAAGTCAGTGGAATCTTACCAAGTAAACCAATTGACCACCGAGTGCTACCATACCTTAAAAATCTTCCATTGGCCGATCCTAATTATATGAAACCGAGTCAGGTAGATATGCTCGTAGGTGCTGACGTTTACAGTGACATCATTTTGAATGGGCTCATCAAAGGTCCCAAGGGATATCCAATAGCGTTAAAAACTGCATTGGGCTGGATCATAAGTGGAAAAATGCCTGACGTCAATACCCATACTTACACCACTCCAAAGGTCACACTAGTATGCACCACCACAGACTCCGTGAGTCTGGAAAATGCGATAAAGCGATTCTGGGAACTCGAAGATATTCCAGCTCACAGTTCTGAACCTAACCATGACGAATGTGAAAAAATCTACGCCGAATCATATTATCGAGATCCAACTGGTCGCTATGTAGTACCATTAACCTTCCAAAATAATAAGCGGCCTGATTTAGGATACTCAAGAAATGCGGCACTAAAACGTTTACTCCAGTTGGAAAACAAATTTCAGAAAAATCCCAAATTAGCTGAAGATTATAAGACCTTTATGAAGGAGTATCTAACCCTTGGACATATGGAGAAGATCTCCTCAGCCGAACATGAGCGAGATAATTTCCCTGAATATGTTTTACCGCACCATGCAGTGATAAAAGATTCTAGCACCACCACTAAATTGCGAGTGGTGTTCGATGCGTCCCGGAAAACCACCAATGGACTGTCATTAAATGATACCCTGCTACCCGGACCGGCGCTGCAGAAGGATCTGTGCCTCATCTTACTCCGTTGGAGGAAATTCAAAATCGCTTTTACTGCTGATATTGAGAAGATGTATCGGCAAATATATATCCGACCAGATCAACGCAAATACCAAAAAATATTATGGAGAGAAAATGTGACCCAACCGATAGAGACTTATAGATTACTCACTGTTACCTATGGAACTTCGTGTGCACCTTTCTTGGCCCTTAGAACTTTGCAACAACTCGCTAATGATGAAAGGAAGCGTTTTCCTGCAGCCTCAAAGATATTATTATCCGACTTTTACGTGGATGATTTAATGTCGGGTACAAACACGCTCGAGGAAGCAATAGTACTACAAGAGCAACTTCGACAACTCCTACAGTCAGGGGGATTCAAATTACGTAAATGGGTCTGCAATTCAGAACAATTATTAGAACATGTCCCCCCTAAGGATCGCGAAATTTCTACACCTTTTCCTATAGAATTCACTGAAACTGTGAAAACATTAGGTATCCATTGGAATCCATCGAGTGACAGTTTTGAATTTAAAGTGTCGCTTAAGGAATCTCAGACTCCTGTTACCAAGCGAATTCTTTTATCTGAGGCCGCTAAATTGTTTGATCCCTTAGGGTGGCTAGCTCCCACTGTTATTTTAGCAAAAATAATGTTTCAGCGGTTATGGATGGAAGGTGTAACATGGGATGAGGTACTTCCAGACCATTTGCAGACGAAGTGGTGTGAGTTTCGGCAGAATCTACCTCAATTGGAACTTATAAAAATACCCAGATGGATTCAATTAATCGACACTGAAACCACCTATGAACTACACGCTTTCTGTGATGCATCTTCGGTCGCTTATGCTGCAGTAGTCTATGTAAGATGTGTATCCCCAAAGGGTGATGTCACTATCTCCCTTTTAGCCGCCAAAACTAAGGTTGCTCCCACACGCCAAGTTAGTATACCACGTTTAGAATTATGTGGCGCCGTGTTATTAACTAAATTAATCACGCATGTAAAAGAGGCTATTCCAGCAGAAATGTACCAAATATATGGTTGGACTGATTCACGAAATGTTCTCGCTTGGATCAAGGGTCATCCACGCCAATGGCAAACCTTCGTTGGGAACCGAGTGAGCTACATACAAGAACGATTAGATACCAGTCGGTGGAGATATGTGAAATCAGGTGATAATCCAGCCGACTGCGCTTCACGAGGTGTCGCCCCAGGTGAATTAAAAGATCACCCACTGTGGTGGACTGGACCTTCCTGGCTACAACAAGATGAAACTCGGTGGCCTAAAATTGAAGAAGCCTCTAAGTATACTGACCTAGAAGTTAAAAAGGTTGTCCTAAGCATTACTAAGGGAACGGAACTACAGCTAGACTTAATGAATCCCTATTCAACCCTAGATCAACTCGTTAGAGTAACTGCCTACTGCAGAAGATTTTACAGTAATCTCAAAACTGCTCCACCAAACCGAAAATTTGATCAATTGTCATTGGAGGAGATCAATGATGCAAAATTATGTCTAGAGCGATTAGTCCAACGAACTCATTTCACTATCGAACTAGAACATTTAGAAAAATCGCAACCAGTTCCCAAGAATAGCAAACTATATAGCCTTAATCCAACAATAGATCAGTCAGGCTTATTAAGAGTCGGTGGTCGTCTACGTAATGCAGAAATTCCTGCAGATCAAAAATTCCCAATAGTATTACCGGAACACAGCAAATTTACAGAACTTGTCATTAATAAATGTCATCAAGAAACTTTACATGGAGGCACGCAACTGACTCTTAATCTTATACGCAAAAAATATTGGATTCTAAATGGTCGAAATCGAATCCGTCACCAATTACATGGGTGTGTCACGTGCTTCCGATACAAGACTTCAACGCAAACCCAGCTCATGGGCGACCTTCCCGCACCTCGTGTACGACGACACCGTCCATTTTTGCATACGGGGGTGGACTTCACTGGCCATATTACTATCAGAGAATCAAAATGCAGAGGTCGGCCAAAAACCAGCAAGGGCTACATAAGTGTATTCGTATGTTTATCCACCAAGGCCATACATCTTGAGCTGGTTAGTGAACTCACCACGGAAGCGTTTTTGGCTGCATTTCGAAGATTCGTTAGTCGTAGGGGATTATGCAGTGATATGTATAGTGATTGCGGGACAAATTTCATCGGAGCTAACCAACAACTTATACAAGCTCGTCTTAAATGCGAATATGGATTATCACCTAACGTGATCACCACATTATCTACCAAGGGTGTTAAGTGGCATTTCATCCCACCTGCCGCACCTCATTTTGGAGGATTGTGGGAGGCGGGCGTGAAATCAGTGAAATATCATTTTAAACGAATAATAGGAAATTCGCTACTCACCTACGAAGAAATTAGCACGCTGTTAGCACAAATTGAGGCATGTTTGAACTCTCGCCCATTGTGTCCAATTAGTAACGATCCTAATGATTTGCAAGCATTAACCCCAGGACATTTTCTAGTTGGGGATGCACTACTTTCACCGCCAGAACCAAATCTGCTCGATAATAAATTAAGTACCCTGAGCAGGTGGAAATTATTACAAAGATTACTTCAAGACTTTTGGAAGAGATGGGTCGATGAATATCTTCCAAGACTACAGGCCCGATCCAAGTGGGCAGAGCGTGCACCTGGCGTCAAAAAAGATCATTTAGTGTTAATTAAGGACGAAAGACTACCTCCTGCACGATGGCTCTTAGGGCGTGTCATCGAAGTACACCCCGGAGCAGATGGGCTAACTCGAGCAGTTACCATAAGATGTAAGGACAGCATCCTGCAACGTCCAATCACCAAAATCTGCTTATTGCCCATTATTGATAATCAAATGTCGTAGCACATTTATCAGTTAATTTTATATTTATGTAAGCAACCCTACACACTTTTCGAATCATTATAAATCATCATTATAGCTAAACATACCTTTAGATCACCACCACTAACCACACAAGTAAATTCCAACATTAACTGTACCTCTAAACTACACCTTATAGATTACGAAATTGACCAGTACTCAACCTTGTTAGCAATGAACATCAGCTGTGGAGCTTTGCAACTAGCCATCGTGACAAGTGTGGCCGCAATAATTGCGTATGATTGTGGTCACGAAAGAATCAATTTAACGTCAATTTCACTGCTCTCAGTTGGACCCTGCACCATTGAAAAACAAGAGCTCAAGCAAACACAGCAAGATATTCAACTACTCCAGATAAGTGAAGCTGCATCCATACAAATATATCAATGCAAAATCAATATCATCCAATCAGTACACCATTGTGGAATGTTTAGCCACCTTTCACTAGTACCCGGTGGCTTGAGTAGCTTCATAGAAGAAATTTCTCGAGAAGACTGCATGCAAATCCACCACCACCATACATTTAAGCTTCCGAACGGTCGTATCATAGCTAACCTAAAGTCAAATGCGTCAACAACCCACACTGAAATCATTGCAGGATCGGTCGATAATAGTGGAAACTGTCAAGGAGCTCAATATACTTCAGGAGCCAACTCATGGAACAACGTTATTGTCACCCACGTCCTGGAATTCACGATAACAGACTACCAAAGCGTCGTTCGTTTGGAAGATAATATGGCGGTCTTACGAAGCAACGTTTTATGCCCGTACCTAACTGGAAAATGCACTGATCCTGATTACGGAGTCAGTTTCTGGGATTTAATTCCAGATAATTCCTGTGAAAATCTAAATTATGATGTATTGTGGCAAGGACTCGCCACAAAGATCGATACAATCACTCCACACGGTGAGCAAGCCGTGTTTAGTACGGTCTACTCAGTTACGTCAGGTGAAATCATATTTGCTTTGGAGGTTAAGAAGGCCGTATCAGTATGCAGATTTGATGGATATCAAACAGATCACCCGCGACTTGTGATCGTACCTCGTGCCTCTAAAGAATATTGGTTCACAAAAAGGGCTATTGATGTGCATAATCTAGATCTTTTTACGTATGTTAACTCGAAATTCGTATATACTGAACGTCACATAAAAAGTCAAGTAGAAAACCTATATTATAATATAATCTGTTACTGAAAAAATGTGAACTCGAACGTGAAACGCTACATACACAATTAATTATAGCTCCACACCATCCTGCAGAATTCGCCTTAATGTATACCAAGGAACCAGGCCATGTTGCCGTCCCACGTGGAGAACTCATATACTTAGTCAAATGCCAACCAGTCGAAGTGACTGTTAGAAAAACCGATAGATGTTATTTAGAACTTCCCACGACATATAACAACAAAAGTTATTTCATAGCACCAATTACACGCCTCATGCTTAACCATGGTACAGAGATTCCCTGTTCTGACCTATTGAGCCCAGGATATTATATAAATAGGCAATGGTACGGATTTAATCCCAGATTACACCGAATGAAGAATCCACTTGAACTTATACCTTCCACGAAGACTGATTGGAAATATGAAGATCCAGGAGAAATCATACAAGCAGGCCTGTACTCAAGCTCGTCACTCGATAATTTACGCCATCAGATAATGTATCCTTCTGAACGCAGAGCAGTGGAAAATATAGTCACTCGGAGCATAATGGGTCATGATACAGATCATCAGAATTTGGAAACAACCAATTTATTCTCCGCCACTGGTTGGAACATGATTGAAGACCTTCTGCGTACTCGATTGTGGGGTATTCTCAGCGGACTCGGACAGACATGTTCGATCATACTGGCCATGTATGTGATAATCAAATTAGTCAAGTTCGTGGTCGATCTAATTATCAATGTACGAGCTCTAAGATCACTTTATGGCTGGAGCTGGAGATTAACTGCTGCAACATGGAACTCCGCAACAAACCATATCCTCCGAAATCACCATACCACCGGAGAGGCCGTACTGCAAGAAGTCGTAACTAATATCCCAACGACAGCTAGACCTGCAGCCATATCGCATGAGCAGGACCCCACTACATCTAATGGAGCCCCTACTCCTACAAGTCGACTGGCCTCACTATATCGGAACCTCAATTAAATCAATTAAAGTCTCTCCCCGTTCACCCTCCCATATCTATCTGTTGGGGTGGCAATACCGAAAGGCGTGAGGTGAAGAAGAATAGTTGAGTTGAAGTTCAGTTGTCAAGTACCATCCATAAGCATCAGACATTAAAAAGTTAAGTTGTAAGAATTCGGTGTTTTATTTTAGAACAATAATCTCCTTCCCCACATACACAACAGTGGCGACGAGGACATTGGTAGCTGAGGAATTAAAAAAGTATTTCTGGATTTGGCCAGCATACACAGTCAAACAGGAAATTAATTTAAAAAAAAAAACAGTTTTCATTATTTTTTTCTCTTTCTCGGGTTTTTTTTTTACAACCGCTGCACAAAATGGAGGATCTCTCGAAGATTCTAGAGCAAATGCGGAAACAACAACAATTACAACACGAGCAAATGTTGGGGTTGATAGGAGCAATGAAAGGGAAAAGAGATGGTGTAGAGTTTTCATTGGAGGCGCTGTCTACAAGCATTGCGGAGTTTTCATATGACCCGGATAACAGTAGCACATTCGACGCCTGGTTTGCCCGTTATGAGGATTTTTTTAAGTCTGACGCCCAAAATTTGGATGAAAATCAAAAAACAAGGTTGATGTTAAGAAAATTGGGAACAAGTGAACATGACAAATATGTCAATTACTTATTACCGAAAAAGCCTAACGAATATTCATTTCAAGAGAATGTTGTGAAATTGAAAAAACTTTTCAGTAGGCAAAAATCGCTTTTCAATATGCGTTATCAGTGTTTACAAACCACAAAAGAATCTGATACGGATTACATTACATACACCGCTAGTGTGAACAGACAATGTGAAGATTTCAAATTAGGAGAAATCACTGCGGAACAATTTAAATGCTTAGTATTTGTCATGGGGTTGAAGTCGTCTAATGATGTAGATATTAGAACAAGACTACTAGCTAAAATAGACGCTGAGAAAGACAATATCTCACTGGAATCCTTATCAAACGAATGTATTCGTCTGATTAATTTAAAAACAGATACAGTCATGGTTGGAAACTCAAAACTGGAAGTAAATAAGGTAGAATTTAAACATAACCGAGATAAAAAGAAGCATCAACCAAATTATCAAAAATGGAACAAAGGAAAAATACCACTAACTCCTTGTTGGTATTGTGGTGCAATGCACTTAGCAAAAGAATGCACCTTCGCAAATCATAAGTGTAAAATGTGCCAAGGCATAGGACATAAAGAAGAATACTGTAACACACCAGCAGTGCAGAAGAAGAAAAATAACACAAAAGTTTTAGCAAACCCAAAAATCAGAAATACCTATAAGGGAAATAGAGTTTCAACAGTGTTTGTAAACGAAATCAATGTGAAAAAAAGGAGAAAATTTATAACAATCAAGATAAATGGTACAGAAGTAGATTTGTTATATGACTCAGCAGCAGATATAACTATTATTTCACCCAGCATTTTCAAGAAAATAAAAAACATTCAGCCAAGAACTCCATCACATGATCCGGAATCAGCAACAGGAGACAAGCTGAAACTTTTATGGGAATTTGAAGCTGAGATACAATTTAAAGAGCAGACACATATAGAGACATGTACAGTATCAGAAATTGAAGGTCTTAACGTCTTTGGCAACGATTTAATAGAAAGTTTTGGATTATGGGACATACCAGTTAGCAAATTCTGCAAAGAAATCAAAGTAAAAGTGCATGCGGAAAATCCAAGCGGTGCACATACAAGCTATGCTTCATTCATCATGAATAAATTTCCAAAGATAGGGGACAATTCATTAGGATGCTATAAAAATGGCAAAGCTAAGCTAAATCTGAAGCAAGATTGCACGCCAATATTTAAAGCAAAAAGGCCTGTAGCATACGGAATGCAGTCAACAGTAGAAAAAGAATTAGAAAGGCTGGCAAATAATGGTATAATAACGCCAGTTACATATTCTCAGTGGGCTGCACCAATAGTAGTTGTTAGGAAGGCAAATGGAAAAATTCGGATTTGTGGAGATTATTCTACAGGGTTGAATGATTGTCTAGAACCTCACCAATATCCGCTTCCTAATCCAGATGACATTTTTGCAAATATGGCTGACGCAAAAGTTATTAGTCATATCGATCTTTCGGATGCTTTTCTTCAAATAAGAGTGGAAGAGGACAGCAAAAAATTACTCACTATCAACACCCACATGGGCCTATTTCAATACAATCGCTTACCCTTTGGAATTAAAGTGGCCCCAGCACAATTTCAGCAAATGATGGATCAAATAACATCAGGGCTAGCCGGAGTAATATGTTATATTGACGACTTGTTTATAAAAGGAAAAACTAAAAAGGATCATGATGAGAATCTGATCAAAGTTTTAGAACGAATCTCAGAAGCAGGGCTGCATATAAAACTGGAGAAATGTCGTTTCGCCCTACCAGAAATTAAATATTTAGGGTTAATAGTAAACAAAGAAGGTATCAAAGTAGATCCTGAGCGTACAAAGGCGATTTCTAACTTTCCAGAGCCTAAAAATTTGACAGAGTTAAGATCGTTTTTAGGTGCAGTAAATTTCTATGCTAAATTTGTACCTAATATGAATAACTTAAGAGGGCCGTTAGATCAACTTTTAAAGAAAGGCGCTGAATACATTTGGACAAAACATCAGCAAAATAGTTTCAATAAATTGAAAGAAACAATTACATCAGATTTGTTGCTAGCTCATTATGACCCAACAAAAGAAATTATTGTAGCAGCAGACGCTAGCAATCATGGGTTAGGTGCCATCATCATGCACAGATTTTCTGATGGACAAGTTAAACCTGTTTTCCATGCTTCAAGGTCACTCCAACCGCCTGAAAAATCTTATTCTCAGATAGAGAAAGAAGCACTGGCTCTTATTTTCGCAGTAAAAAAGTTTCATAAGATGATTTTTGGACGGAAATTCATTTTACAAACCGATCACAAGCCACTGCTCGCAATTTTTGGAAGTAAAAAAGGCATCGCAGCACATTCAGCGAACCGATTGCAAAGATGGGCAGTAACTTTAATGGCGTACGATTTTAAAATGCAGTTCATATCAACAAAATCATTTGGGTACGCAGACGTTTTATCAAGGTTAATTCACAAAAATACTGCGCAAGAGGAGGACTTCGTAATAGCATCCATTGAAGCAGAACAACAAATCGTAAATTATTCAGTCAACGCACTACCCATTACTTTTCAAATGATAGTCGCAGAAACAAGAAAGGATTCTCTTTTACAAAATGTTATGAATCAAGTATTAAATAATTGGAAGAACTACGATGAAACAAAAGATTCATCTATAAAACAATTTTATACTCGTAGAGAATCCTTGTCGATAATAAAAAATTGTTTATTCTTGGGAGAGAGAATAGTTATACCTAGGATTTTTCAAGGTCGATTACTAAAACAATTTCACAAGCATCATCCGGGGATTGGCAGGATGAAAGCACTGGTTCGAAGTTATATATATTGGCCTAACATAGATAGTCAGGTGGAAAATCTAGTCCGACAATGTTCGAAATGTGCAGCAGCAGCAAAAACCGCAACTAAGACAACATTACACTCCTGGCCGATTCCATCTGAACCTTGGTATCGACTGCATATAGACTATGCCGGTCCAATTTTTGGAAATTATTTCTTACTATTGGTAGATGCACACTCAAAATGGCTTGAAGTAGTTCCAACTAAATCGATAACAGCAACTGCAACAATCGACATCCTCAGAGATATATTTGCAAGATTCGGATATCCAGCACAAGTAGTCTCCGACAACGGAACTCAATTTACAGCAGCATCATTCAGCAATTTTTGCAAAGCCAGTGGCATCAAACATATCTTAACCAGTCCATACCACCCAATGTCAAATGGGCAAGTGGAAAGATTTGTGGATACTTTTAAAAGATCTTTAAAAAAATTGGAAGGGGAAGGAACAGTCAGAGAAAACCTATCACTGTTTCTACAGAAGTATAGGGCAACACCAAATAGTTCGACATATAACAACAAATCTCCTGCCGAATTACTAATGGGAAGAAAGATCAGAATAGAATTTGATTTATTGAAAGAAAGTGTGCCTGTTCCTACAGAAACAAATCAAAAACAAAATTTGAAATACAATTTAAAGCATGGAGCAAAGGAAAGAGTCTTCAAACTAGGGGATTTAATATACGCAAAGACATATTATGTTAATGGATTTAAATGGGAGCCAGGTTCAATTATAGAGAGGATTGGCAATGTAATGTATAATGTCCTACTGGAGAAGGGAAAATTAGTTAGGATTCATGTGAACCACTTGCGACCTAGGTATAAGAGGAAGTTTTCACAAGGAAATGCTGTCTTATGGAATACCTTTTTGGCCATGGACTCCGATAGAGACAGCTCAATAGGTACCTCGGAACATAGCGATGATAATACTCAAGCAACCCTACCACCATCATTGTCATCTGGACCAGAACCCCAATTATCAACAGACGATTTGGAAACCGATAGGAATCAAACATTTCCGGCTCAGCAAGAAGTGTCACAAGGGCCACCAGTACGCAGGTCCTCTCGAGTAGGAAAGTTACCTGAAAAATTAACGGAATATATATTATATAAATAATATAGCTCGAACGGAGGGTGTTGGGGTGGCAATACCGAAAGGCGTGAGGTGAAGAAGAATAGTTGAGTTGAAGTTCAGTTGTCAAGTACCATCCATAAGCATCAGACATTAAAAAGTTAAGTTGTAAGAATTCGGTGTTTTATTTTAGAACAATAATCTCCTTCCCCACATACACAACACTATCCTTACCATATTCCTTAATCACCTTCCTCTTTCCGTTTATTTAGTATCGTTACAGGATCACCTCAGGCGAGTCGAGGCGCCTCAAAACCTCTCGTTCCAGAGCTACCAATTCACCAGTTACGGAGTAAATGCCATTGGTGTTATTCGGTATCATTTTCAACGTCATCATCATGGTTGAACCTCTATTGGTTCAAGGAGGGCAGAATGTTGATCCATGGATCAACGGTCACCAGAACATTGCACCATCAATCGATCAACGGTCACCCGAACATTGCACCAGCAACCGTCAGCAACTCGTGGCTCCGGTACATGCGACATCAAGGTATTTAACCTCAATTAACCATAGGCCGGAAACCACCTGCATGCCAACAACTGCCAAGGCCAGGAGTTCAACCCCCAACCAGCCACGGGCCCGAAATTATCTGCAAACATTGCACTAAGTGAGGTCCCTGGTAATGAGGTGATTATCGATCACCGGCTAGTCCATCGTTTACCATCGCGGTGCTCGGTCGTCGTAATTATAATTAAATCAAATAATTAATTAAATTCAGTTTGTGTTGTTTAGTATCAAAAATTAATATTTGTTAAATAAAGTCATAGTAATAATCTGTGCGTTTATTATTAAAATAAACATTTGTAGATATTAGAGAGAATACGAAAGAAGTAGTCCCGGAGCTAGCAGTGCAAGTGACCTGGTCATTTCAAGTCAATTGATTCCTTTTGGAAATTACTCCTTTCGGGTAGTAAGTTGATCTAACCGTCAGTTACATGAGTAGTGGTGGTGCTGATCATGGCAATATGTACATTTTCTGCCCACCACCCCCACCATGATCGACTCTTGTTCCTATTATCAGCCTTATCTAAACTATCAATTACAAAAAAAGTAAGTCATGTCCCGGACTATTATGTATGGATTATGTTTAATAGGGAATTTGCAGCATGCAGAAAGAAAACGATGTGTAGGGTTTTTTTTTTTTGTGAAACTAAAGAGCGTTCTTTCGAAAGGGGCCCGGCCAAGGTTTCACCATTATTCGGTGGTAGAAAAGTTAAAACGAAAATTTAAGTGTTTTTTTTCTTTATTGCATTTTATTTAACATCTGGAATTCAACCGCATAATTCCTACAGAGTGTGATTCAGAGAGCGCGGTTTCCGTTTGCGCGCTGTTTTTGTAGAACGTATCTACCGCGCAGTTGAAGGGATTACTGTATATTTAATTCGAGTGAAATTGAATTCCGACCGGTTTTTAAAACCCGACTGGGTTCTGCTTACTCTCTATTTCAAAGTTGTCAATGAGCCGACGCACAGTGGGGCTCGCTCATAGAAGGTTCTGCTCAAAACTCAATTTTCAAAATGTGGAAATTTTTCAAAAAAATTGTATAATCGTAGTTGTAATAATGTATCAGATCACGTGTAAAAATATTAAGTCGCTGACTGCTATGAGTCATCGAGCGCATGAGCATAAAGTTCATATTTTAGGCAAAATAATACTTCTGCGAAAAAGGAATGCCAGTTTATGCGCGATATAAAAACATTAATTTCTAACGTTTAACGATAAAATCTATGAAAGTGTATTATGTCGGTGATCAAGCAAGGTTTGTTAATTCTTATTTAATTTTGTATTATATGATAAGTTCATTGGTTTATGATACAGGGCTTAAAATTTGTGGTAGTGTATATTTTTTCGTAGGAGGTTCTTTAAATGACATTTTCTCGAAAACGCGCAAAGTTCTATTGCTAATTTTTTCGATTAACTAAGGGCCTTTTCAATAATGCAGGTTGCGTGCGCAATTGACTTTTTCAGCTACACACTCTCAATTGCTGAATAAGTCAATTGCGCACGCAACCTGCATTACTAAAAAGGCCCTAATATACAAAGCCTTCCTTTTATAATAAAAAAAGAATCAAAAATAGAACTTTGCGCATTTTAGAGAAAATGTCATTTAAAGCACCTCCTACGAAAAAATATACACTACCACAAATTTTAAGCCCTGTATCATAAACCAATGAACTTATCATATAATACAAAATTAAATAAGAATTAACAAACCTTGCTTGATCACCGACATAATACACTTTCATAGATTTTATCGTTAAACGTTAGAAATTAATGTTTTTATATCGCGCATAAACTGGCATTCCTTTTTCGCAGAAGTATTATTTTGCCTAAAATATGAACTTTATGCTCATGCGCTCGATGACTCATAGCAGTCAGCGACTTAATATTTTTACACGTGATCTGATACATTATTACGACTACGATGATACAATTTTGTGGAAAAATTTCCACATTTTGAAAATTGGGTTTTGAGCAGAACCTTCTATGAGCGGGCCCCACTGTGCGACGGTTGCTTTTTATTTTTTAGGGGTGTAAACTACCCCTATTCGAAAATCATTGCAGAATTGTAGATTCAAGCGTTTAATCGATAGAAATTATTATTGCACCATGAATTACTAGTTGTAACCCTTTTGAAAACAACCCCTATAAAAACAACTCCTATAAAAACAACCCCTACGGATTAAAATTTGATTTAAAAAATAGGAAAAAACAATTTTTCTTTATTATTTAAACATAAATATATTTTTTGATTTAAAAAACACAAAAAAAATCAAAAAATATAATTAAAAATCATTTTCTTCATCATCCTTTTTTCTTCCTTCTCCCTTTCCTCCTGATCTATAATTGGATCACTATTATAGAAGAGTTCTACTATTCGGCAACCGCAGGTTGAACCACAACCCTTTTTGCAGCTACAAAAAATCATTTTTGTGTGGTGCATGCGTGTGTGTCTCACAAGGTGTGAAAAGATGAAGGTATCTTCTTCATCAGTGTTGTAATATACGTGTTTTGATAACTTCCTTATTGGGTATTTTTACCATAACTCGCTTAGTTTTTGAGCTATCAAGTTTAACAAAACCCATTTCGTACGTTTTTTCAATGTAATGTAATGTAATGATTTTTTTGAAATCTCCTATTTTTTGAAAGGTTTGAGCTGAAATAACTTCAAAACGTTACTATTTGCGACATATGCAAACTTAAAACGGCCATATCTTACTCAATTTTGATCGTACAGAAAAGGTAATCAAACCAAAAGTTTTAGAAAAGACCCTATAATTTTTTTCATCAAATTTGGCGTATCTGTCATAGTTTCTGAGATATTTTTAAAGAAAGACAATTTTTTGTAAACTTGCACAAAAGCTTCAATTCACTTCAAGCACAATTTTTTCCAAAACTAAGCCCTGTAAACCGGTCTAACTTATAAGGTATGTTACAAGTACATAAATAAAGTAAATTGTAAAGTGATCATTTTTTGTAATGATCATTTTCAATTGGAGTGGTAATTAGGGGGTGATTTTTACAATTTTTTGCCGCCAAAAAAATAAGAACCAATTTGTCAGTTATTCAGTTCTGTTATTCAGTTATTGTCATAACTCGTTTAATTTCGATACTAGGAACTTCCATAAAAAACAAAATTAAGGTTTTTCTAAGCACTTCAAAAAAGTTTCGTGAGCTTTCCCTGCAAAATGCATTGTTTTTGGGATATTTCACATTGAAGCTTACGATTTTAGCGTTTGCCGAAGAAGAACCAACCTTTAACAAGCTATTACTCCGTTAGTATTGGGGGTCTAGTGATATTTTGAACCCAGTATTCTTTTTTGTTTTTTTATAAGCTACATTTCCACTCTCGAATAAGTCGAAAAGTATTGATTTTCAGTAAAAACTTTATATAACAAAAGTTGCTTAAAATTAGTCAATCTATCCGTTCCCATACTTATTTTTAATAAAAAAATTTCACCCCCGAGAAGGGGTGGCGTCCACCCCCCAGGGTAAAAGCAACCCCCGGAATATTGACAACTTTGAAGAAGAGGGTAAGTAGAACCTACAGCTTCATTTTAGTGCAAATCGGTGCTGTTTGGTAGAATTTCCAGCGAAATTGTGCATTGACTGGACTACAAGTGGTCACATGTATCGCGCAAAAATGAACTATGCCGACAGTTTTAGTCTCATTTATCATTAATTATTAGGAGTATCAATCTGCATATTATTCATACTGTTTCTACATGGCCCAAAAATTGCCGTGGGATTGTAGTCTATTATACAAACATCTCAACATCAGCATGGGAGTCAGACGCAAATATGTACATACTTCAACTAGCGGCTCGTGTTCTAAATAGCAAATCCTCTAAGTCACATTCGTACTCACCTCGTTTAATTGTACAGTGTGTAAAACGGCGTCCTTAAATTTTTACGGGACGGTGTTATTTGCTCCATAAGAGGAATGTAGCACTAAATCATTATTAAGAATGTTTCACTTATGAAACCCTAACGCTTTTACTACAGCAAATATTTCTGCTTTGCACAATACATTTTAGAAATACAATCCATCAATCGAGCAACACGGCTCGCCGCAGTCTTTTTTTAACAGCTCCGAACTATTGCATAATCCAACAAGTCAGATAGAGGTCAATCGCTATCTTCTTCACATTCAACTTCGATTAGCATATTACGTTTCTTGATCTAAACTTACTAGTAGGAGGACAATTAATAAATCTAAGTGCGCGTGAAGTAATACCAAAAAAATAAGTGAAGATCATTAGCACCGAACTAGACGGCAAGTAAGTTTTTTTTCTTTTTACTTTCCCGTACTCTCTATCAACAATATCGGTCAGCTGATGGTACGGCTTTGAACCAAAAAGGTCTACTGGCGACCTTCTTGGGTGTTTGACCGAGCACCTACACCGGAGCATCCATAGCTCCGGTGAGTCTGGTCTGGTTGCTCTAGATATTTCCAAGGCTTTTGACAGAGTATGACATCCCGCTCTGCTGTCTAAACTCCAAGCTATCGGTATCGACTCAGTTCATACGAACTGGGTTGAAAGCTTTCTCTCTGGCCGTTTAATCAAGGTGGTATTGGATGGCGTTGAATCCAACCCACACTCCATCTCGGCCGGCGTTCCCCAAAGGATTGATCCTCTCACCTGCTCTCTTTCTAATATTCCCTAACGATTTGCTCTCGGTCTCCTCTAACCCACTCCACACTTTCGCCGATGACAGTACTCTGCGTTACTTTTACGCAACGTTAGACACGCAAGTACCATACCTTGTCTCTTAGACGGTGAACTCATGTCCAGCTATTTTAACGCACAAATCAAACTCATTCTTGACTGCGCCGCAAGAATTGGATTGAATTTAACGCATCAAAAACAAAGTAAAGCCTTATCTCCACCAAAACTTGTACCGACCTTCCCTCTATTTCAGTGAGCGAGCATAACCAACAGCTGATCCATCTCTTAACATCCTGGGCGTGACTCCTTGAAGCCTGGTACCCACTTGTTGCAAACCGACGTCTCGTATCCCCGTTCTCTAAATTTTTTTCTAAAAAAAATTGCAATGCTCCGTTTCAAAATGTGCGAAAAGATAAAATACGAACCCGATCTCTCACTTAGCGGTTTTTCTCCGTCACATCAAAGGAATGATACTATACGCTTAGGAGGTAGTGTGGACGGGCATGCGTACATCCTGTTGCCTTGCTGCCCGTTGTATATTCCCCATTGTTTAGTGATCTTTGATAAAAAGATGCGCACCACACATGAAATCAGGCACTGTCCAGATAACCGTATCGCGCGTCCGCATCAATCATAGTACAAGCTGGACGATTCGGAACGTAGTGATGATACCCGAACAATTTAGGTTTCTGTTTTTTTGAATCAATCAACAATTGAAACGGCACAGGAATACTATACGCTGGTTTGCAACATGTGGGTACCGAGCTCAAGAGATGCAAGCCCTCGGCAATTCGGTTCACCCCCATACGTTACAGCCCCCCTCTTCTCACATTACGGTATAAGAAGTTCGTTTATAAATAGAACAACTCGATTGTAAAACTGTCTTCCGCAGTCGTTGTTTTCGAGCTCATATAACATCTCAGAGTGTAAACGCAAGGTTCATTGGCATCTGCTCATGCACCCTTCAGACCCCTAACCTACCCTTTCTATTCTATCCTTCAGATCAAGCTTACTACTATACGCTGCACCATGACGGATTAGTAGTACAAAGGATGACTCCTTAGCTTCATCGTATCACAAAAAAAAGATATTGGACTTAGCCTAAGAAGATAGTGAGGCAAGAGCATACTGCAGCACTATGCGCGTGTTAATAGGAATTCACTTGTTTGATTTCGCCGCTTTGCTCTGCCTTTTCATCGCTGCTTTGCTCTCTGCTTCACTATGTTCTAAGCCTTAGGCAGGACTAATGATTATTAATTTAGTTCAGGAATGAGTACACAAGACTTCCATCTTTTAGAGTAGATTAAAAGGAAGATCTCTGAGCTTAGGCATTCGTTGCGCAAGAATTCGTTCTACCAAATTTTGATTTTATCACTCCAAAATAATGTGAGGTGGTCAAATCTGGTTAATTGTAATTAAGTTAATTCCTTGTATTTTTAATTGCATTTCCGTTCATGGTTTCTGAAACGTCAAAAAGTTTCCAAATTCCATACAATTCAGTGCAGTTCACTACACTGTGTTGTTGCTGTTTTTTATAGTTTTGACAAATGTGTTTATGAAATTTTGACAACGGAAATTGTCAGAACAAATAAGTACAAGAAAGCGTTCATTAGATTTTCTATGTTGTTCTAAAAGGTTTGACGTTTAATTGCTTGTTGTCCAATTCTCTTCTATTCTGTTCTGATCAACGAACAAAGCTATTCTCAATAGTATTCTCATTTCAAAATAATAACATTATTATATATCATTGTTTTCGTCATGGTGGATCAACTATGTAAGAGGTGTTCTTCGGAAATCGCCCGTGACGGGATTTCCTGTGATGGGGCTGTGGAGGCGTTTTCCATCCTTCTTGCCTCAAGGTCAGTAGCAAATCTTCGGCTCCTAGAGGGCCCACTTGTGGCGATTGCTCTGACATCAAACCCTGTCATGTGCTGAGAATGATGAAAGACATCTCTGACGCTTTTCTCGGTGATCACGAAAGAGTCATGGATCGTCTTAACTCCTTCTCCAGCAACATCTCGCATTTTCAAATGCTAGCCGATGACGTCCAGTCCATCAATGCCCGGCTTGACACGTTGTCTAACACCCTGAACTCTGTTGTGACCAATACGGGCTCCTTGCTTGAGAAATTTGAGAAAATTTCTTCCCGAGTTGCAACAGTACTAGAATCGTTGGACGACATGCACTCGGCGATACTTAATCCGGTCGCCACTTCTTCCTCCTGCACTTTTAGCTCCTCGGCTTCTGTCCATCCTATATTGGACGACATAAAAAGGAATACCAAGCGTGTCAGGGTTGATATTGAATCGCTGTCATCAGCAGTGATTTAAAATCACAATGCCCTAAGCTCCCTGTCCTTAAAATTGGAGAGCGTCGTTGTTACGAATAAGACCTCCCCAGCGACGGCAGCATCTGATGTCGCTCTGCAGGTTGAGGACCAGCCTCTGTCTTCACCCTGTCCCGAGCCTACTTCTCGTTCGGAGAACGTCTTCTTGCCACAGGAGGCCGGCAATTCAATTGCTCCTATTATTAAGGTGCGTCGTAAAAGTCGCAGGAAAAATCGAAATCGCCAAGCCATCATTGGTGACGGTGTCACCCCGAGTTTCTTGCCCCGCGTTCCAGGGATAGAATCAATCTCTAGGCCGGTCTCGGTATCAACCTCTTCGACCTTAATAGTGGCTAACCCCCCGGTCACTGAAGCTACAGTTCCCCTAGAACCGTGCACCCCTCTTATGACGATTCCGAAACCTTTAGATATCTTTATATCACGATTCTCTCCTGAAACTACGACGGAGTCTGTCTGTGAATATTTAAGGAAGAAATCTATAGACCCTGGAACTGTTTCATGCAGAAAAGTCAGCAAGGTTTCCAAGCCTGTTGCTTCTTTCGTTTTGTCTGCACCGCCCGTTACTGCCGAGACTCTTTTAGATCAAGGGGCCTTATCATGAAATGCGATACGAAAGTAAATACGAACCGAAATTAATTTGCGGTACGAATGAATCTACCGATCATAGGATCCGTCTACTACGAATTCGCATTGCAAAGGGAGTACTGCCCTACGCAACTTAAAAATTCTTTCCAATACTGGGAAAGCAGGCAACTTCATGCCAATAAAGTAATAAAGTTTGTGAGTTTTCTTTACAATAATTAAATAATTTAATCGAAGTAAAATATATAAAATATATATTATATACATTATTATATAAAAATGATTAGTGTCGAAGCGTTTTTCTCATCATCTGACAGTGAAGAAGAAAATCTTCAAAATATGCGATTGGTTGAAAGAAAACTTCGTGATAATTCGAATCCTATGGGGCTCCCTGATGCAATATGAGAACACAAACTTTATTAGTTTCTTCATTACAATTATTTTCTGTTACAGCTTTATACAATTCTTTCGAGTATCAAAGCCGGTGTTTTCGTATTTTTTAGAAGAGATTAACAATGAATTTAACCCAGCGGCTAATTCGGTTTCCATTCCAAGCTATGTAAAGCTTGCGTCTGTTTTACGTTTTTTCGCGGAAGGAGGATACCAAAGAGGCACGGGGCAGGATAGTTTTGTGGGCATGGCGCAACCAACCATTTCAACAAATCTGAAGGAAGTCCTTACAATACTGGCAATGAAAATCTGTCCAAAATGGATAAACTATAAATGCAGAAGAAAAGAATGCTTGCTCAAATACCCTTTAGCTAAACTGCGATTTGTCTTCATCCAAGTTACTAAAATTTCGTATTGTTTTTGTGTTGTATCTTTTCCCCTAAAAAATTGTTTATTTATATAATCAATTTGTTAAACGATGAGGAAACAAAACAACTGAATTTTATATCTTTAAACGTTGACTCGTTTATTAAAACTCCAAAACTTCTTATGAGCTAGCCAAATTTATAGCACCCAAAAGTGCATATATAAACATTATCTTCGATTTTATTCAATAAAAACAACATACATATTGACCCTTATTCAAAGTGATGAGTGGACAAATAATAACATTACAAAAATTTATTGCCGGTCGCCACACATGACGCATTTAAGTTTATTCACCTGATTATGTTCAGGTGAATAAACTGCTGATTAGACTATTATTTAATGTTAATGCACTTACAGGTGAAGTGCATTGATTTAATGCAACTAAAACAATTTCGTCATGTGTGACTTCCGCTGTGTGCCTTAAGTTAATTAAAGATTTTTTTTTTATATGTGAGCTGAACACAATTAAATATGTAGTTATAAGAAAATATGAAATATAAATTTACATTTTTTATTCCTAAAGTGTGTACCAATCACTCACGAAATCGAAATGCGACAGCTGCACAGCTATCGGTAAAAATTCCGTTTGTAATCGCATCAAACCGATTCGAATTCGCATGGCATGATCGCTTTTTTCGATTTTCGGATAATTTCATTTTCGAATCGCATTTCATGATAAGCCCCCTGGTTTCTGGCCTGCTGGTGCCCTTACCAAGCTCTTTGTTCCCCGTACCCGTACTCGAGCACATCACTCAAACGTTTCCATTCCGAGAACACCAAGGATGCCAAAAAACTTGAGACCCTTTCCCTCTACTACCAAAACGTAAGGGGGACAAGGTCAAGAACTAACAACTAACAGTGGGTTCGATGTCATAGCGTTCACGGAAACCTGGCTTCACGAAGGCATTCTTAATGCTGAACTCTTCGATTCCTCCTACCAAGTCTTTCGGAGGGACCGTCACACTGACTCGGAAGCTCCCGGGGGTGGCGTACTTCTTGCATGCCGCAGCCACCTTAATTGTAACCCAATTTCGCTTCCTAGTTTCTCTAACCATTTGGACATTGAGCTTGTCGCTCTCAAGATCTCTTTTTCAAAATCAAATCTCTTCCTGTTGTGCTGCTATATCCCACCAGATATGATAAGCACACTTGACGATGGAGGTATAAACCTCTATGATATTCTCATCTCCTGTGTTGATTATAGCCTGAATATGATGAACACTGGTGATGAATTACTTCTTCTTGGTGACTTCAATTTACCCAATATTCAGTGGGTATTTGACGAAGCTGACGATAACTACCTCCCCGAAGGCAATTTTAATTCTAAGGAATCCTGTTTTCTCAACTCCTTATTCTCACTTGGCCTTAATCAAATGAGTGGTGTGACTAATATGTTAGGGAGGCAGTTGGATCTTGTATTCTTTACTGACTCAGGAAACATGATTGTTGAACCCAGTCCAATAGTCATGACGTCCGTTGACAATTACCACCCTCCTCTTTTGCTAAATTACTGCTTCAACTCAAAGAACAATCCTTGTCCGGAGGCGGTAACCCATTCCTTCAACTTTAAGAAGGCTAACTTTAATGAACTCTCATCTAAGCTTGCCTTGATTGATTTCAACAGCTTACTTTCCTGAAATGAGTTGGATGTCGATGTGGCACGGTTTTACGCCGTACTATATGAAGCTATTGCTTCATGCGTACCTTTTGAGCCCCGAAAATTGCGCAGTTCATCCACCTTGGTACAACAATGAGCTGAAGCATTTAAGGAATCAGAAAAATAGACTCTGGAAGACCTATTTAAAGAGAAAGGACTCTCCGAGTCTTACTACATTTACTGATTGCTATAACAGAATTCGTTTACTCTCTTCTGCTCTGTATGGCGAATATCTCAGCAGCATGAGGGGCCAGGTTTATACTGATCCTAGAAACTTCTTCAAATTTGTCAACTCCAAGAAAAAAGCTGATAACTACCCAAAGACTATGCAGCATACTAACTGGTCAAGTAGTGAGTCTTCCTCGATTTGCAACATGTTTGCTTCATTCTTTCATCAATCTTTCACCCCTTCTAATTTTCAACCTAATGACAATAATTTTCGTCACATAACTCTACACCGAGAGGCTACTAGTTTGTCTCTCTCAATCTCCATTGACGATATCATGAAACATATTGATGAACTCCCATACGATTTCACTTCCGGCCCTGACGGTATTCCTCCTGCTGTCCTTAAATCCTGTGTGGAGGTTCTCCAGTCTCCACTGAAAACCCTTTTTCAAAAGTCCCTGGATAAAGGGTACTTCCCTACTCTTTGGAAGAATTCGTTCATAATTCCTATTCACAAAAGTGGTAGCAAGAACGAAATATCGAACTACAGACCAATTTATTCAATCATTTATTCTGCAATCGTGCCCATCTGCAAAAAACTTATTTCTACAAACCAACATGGTTTTCTTCCAGCTCGTTCCACTACCACCAATCTCCTTGAATTCACTTCCCATGCTGTTGAAGGCTTCGTTTCCGGTTGCCAAACTGATTGTGTTTACACTGATTTCAGTAAGGCATTTGACAAGCTTTCCCACTCCATTATACTTTTTAAACTAAAAAAGTTAGGTTTCCCTGAAGCCCTTCTATTATGGTTCCAGTCCTACTTAGCTGACAGGACCTACCAAGTCCTGTTCCGTGGATCCAAATCCGCGACCATTGAGGCGTCATCCGGCGTCCCTCAAGGCAGTCATCTTGGCCCTATCCTCTTTATTCTTTCTATTGATGATATTGTTACCCTGCTAAGACACTGCAGAATCCTGATTTATGCTGATGACATCAAATTGTACCGTCGCGTAAAGAGTATGGAGGACTGCAAACTTTTGCAAGTCGACCTCGACACCTTTTACTCCTGGTGTGCTAACAACAACCTGGTTCTTAATATTAGTAAATGCGAAGTCATGACTTTTTGTAGGCGACGTGATCCTATAATTTATAACTACTCATTTTCTAGCGAGGGTGTCCCCCGTGTTAATTTTGTCAAAGATCTCGGGATTAGATTTGACACCAAGCTGGACTTTTCTACTCATATCAACTATATTTCTTCCAAGAGCAGCTTAGTCTTGGGTTTTATAAAAAGGTGGTCCAAAGAATTTAACAGCACCCTGATCACTAAACACCTCTACATTTCCCTTGTCAGACCTTTACTTGAATATGCGTCCCAGGTTTGGTCTCCTCACTATTCTTCGCATGTTGGAAAAATTGAGTCGGTTCAACGTAGGTTCGTTCGATTCGCATGGAATCACCTTCCCTGGGAAGACCCTTTAACTCTTCCACCATATGAATACCGACTTAAGTTACTCAACTTAAACACTCTCCACAAGCGTCGTGAGGTGGCCGATGTTGGTTTCGTCCACCAGCTTCTTAATGGACGTGTCGACTCAGGTTTTCTAAGGCGCCGTGCGTCGTTTAGAGAGAGCCGATACAATCTGAGAGGACCACCGCTCTTACACATCAACTCCTCTAACACCAATTATGGCCGATTTGAGCCTGTTAATCGCATGTTCATTAATGTAAATAAAAATATTAATGTTTTTAGCGTGAGCACTAAAAAAGACCTGCTTAAAAGGAGTCTATTTGTTGTCTCATGACTGTTTATGTGTTTTGCATGCAATTTTTATTGGTACTTAATCTTTTATGTTTGCATGTCTCAGCTGAGCCACGGCAGTGGTAAATATTTCTCAGCCCTGCTGGGAAGTGTGCCGTCTGCGTTAGAAGGGAAACTCTATATATGTATATATATACATATATATATTTATATATGTATGTGTGTGTATGTATATATATAGATTTTCATGCTTAGCTGAAAAGTGCGCCTTCTGTGCTAGAAGGGTTAACTCTTGAGGACAAAAAATTGTCGTAAAGCTTTGATACTGTTAACTGATTTATCCAAAAATTACTTTGATTGCTTGACTTGATATCTATGTCTGTCTATCAGAACTTAATCCTGGGATTGAATACCTTTCAAGAAGTTAGTATAGTGTACTTTCAGTTACCAGTCGTAATATTGTTAATGCCTCTCTTACCCCACAGGGCACATATTCTTTAAAAAGCAAAATATTGCATCAAGTAGTTCTATTCTTGTATTGCATACATATATTGTTATTGGCGAAATAATACCGTTCCAGTTTTTATTATGCTTAAACATATATTTTATGAAAAATCAAAAACTTATAAGTAACGAAAAGCAATAAACAAATAATCAAACATTCATGTATGGATCGTGGCTATATTGATAACTAAAAACGCATACCTTTTAAATGTATCAATTATTCCCATAACGAATATAATTGATGATTGACAAAAGCATACCCTTGATTTAATCGATAGGAAGAAACACAAAATAATATAATACAACTCTTGTATTACAAATATTTATTCCAAGAGTATCTGAAATTTGTCTTTTTTTGTACATAGAAACGGAATTGCATAGAATATATGGATAACGTCAATTAAGTGGTTAACAGCATCTGATAATAATAGTAATAATATGTAATATAGTATAAATTTGTCAAAAAACAATATTTTCCTTATTTTTTTGTTTTGTTTTGCTATATATATAAACCACTGCCCAAATGTGGGAATATATGAAATTTTGTTCAATTATCTGCATCGGATGTTTTGTCTTTCTGCCGCCTGCAAAAGAAGAGAATGTCATGAACTGAAGCACAAATATTTTGATTTGTTTAAATAAATTTTATTGTTTGTAATTCATTTTTTTTACCCATTTAATTTAATACAAAAATAAATCATTCAATTATTATTGTAGGAAATAAATAAACAGCGTTATTAAGTTAATAATAGTTGTTCATATTATATTTAAAAAAAAAATTATTTAATAAAAATTATTTTTCTCTATTTTAAATTAAACCGTATTACGAAATTACTTTTATTATATATAATATTAATTGTTGTAATGCCAACGATTTTTCTTATTATTAAATATTTTTGTTTTTGAAAAGACAAAAACAAGTTATATTAGAAGAGCAAGGCAAAACCCAGCTTGATAAGCAGTGAAGGATTGTTTCCACATCGTACCCTTTGGAAGGTGTCACGACCATTTTAGTTTTTTGTTCAACAGATAAGTTTTTCAAGCATGCCCACATGAGGAAAATTTGCTTCAGTTTAATAGAGTCTTTCAGTCAGTAAGGGAAGTTACTTGCGTTTTCTCTCAGAAAATATTGTAAGAAATTAAAAAGACTTTCCATGAGACGAATGGAGCGGTAGCAACAATCAAGCGGAGGGAACGTCAAAGAAAAACAAAATAAAAACGAGCCTTTATGCAGGAAACACATACATATGGCATACAGTGTACACTCTTTAAAACTTTCGAAAAAGCCCCTACAAAATAAATTCCATTGACCTTCTCAAGAAGCTGTCGGGAAGAAAATGCAACGCTTCCTTCCAACGCCATACAATTATGCAAAAAATATGACGTGGGATATACGGACAGGAAGGGCTCCTAAGCTTCAAAAGAAGGCTTCGTCATGTCTTAAAGTAGGTTTCGGTACCCCAGTGGGAATCCGATTGCATTTCGACTATATGGTCTATATAAGAGTGTAGCTGATACTCAATATTTAGTGGAAAAATGGGTACTCACTTGTACTCGAACAAAATTCTTTTAAGCCAAAACGTAGTTTATTTTTTTATTTACTACTAAGTCACCACATAAATTTTAAATTCGAAACTCAGGAAATGCAAATTATCACACTGACAGTGCTGCTGTCAAAAATTGGGCATTAACCCATAAAAAACTGTCAACGTACCATTAACTAATAGAAGGAAGCTTAATTTAAAAGCTTCTCACTATATGGTATTATTTCTTCAAAGGAGGCTAAATATCCAGGTATAATCCTGGAGCTCAAGCTCCCCTTGAAGCCCAAGATCCCTAAGGATCCTCCCCTTTAAGCCAGGATATCTTATGGATACCCTTTCGATTGTCAAAGAACTAAACTAAACTCTCATTATTTGATACCATTCCTGCTAGTCTGGACTTCGGCAGCTCGTTTATGAAGATTATCGAAAGTAGGTCAGAATGGCAGCACGGCAGGGCCCTAGGCAGCACGGCCAATTGATATACGGAAGTTCTTAAACCGATAATGGGGTAAAACTGGACAACTCCACTGCTTTTCAAGCTGAGATACTCGCCATCCAGGTGTGTGCCCAGACTTGCAGCAATAGAGCTCCAAATAGCTCTAACATCGTCCTTTTCTCGGACAGTCAAGTTGCGCTGAGACGTATTCTGGGCCACGAAGATCACATTGGTAATGAAATTGCCGATAGGCTAGAGAAACCATGGCAAACTCATCACTTTTGGTCCCGGAACCTTTCTGTAGCTTGGCTAGTTGCCATGTAAGATCAGCCATCTGTATTTGGGTCGTCCAACGGTTATGTCATGTCCCAAAGCGCTCACCAAGCTAAAAAAATTCATTCAAATCCACAAAACTAAAGCAGGCAAATTTTCAAATTTCAAGAGGTAGGAGCAGTGCTGACGGATCGTGTTGGGCCCGGATGGGTAGTCAGACAAACACATCCCTTCCTCCGAAACTGTTATTTGGTAACAACCTTTCCTAAAAAGTGAATTGGCAGATGGGTCGACGGCGTACAGAACTACATGTGGTGTCCTAGGACCTCTCCGGTGTGGATCACAATGTATTATGATGTGCTTAGGCTACGCATCGATGAGAGAGTTTTGCGAGAAACGAAACTATCTGAGCTATTAAAGCGTGGCCTGGGGTGGAATTACGTAAGTTGTTTCAATCGACCACTTCATACAAAAATTCAAGATTTTTGTATGAAGAGGTCGATTGAAACAACTTATGTAATACCACCCCTAGTCTGCCGTTTGCTGAACATAAAGCTACAACTGCGATGATCAGCAGCGTAGGAAAACAAGTATCCGTAAGAATCAAGGTATGGGAACAGATCAATCACTCACAGCTCGCCTTAAGATATCATCGGTAGGATCGACCACAGGCTTCATTTTGAAACACAATTGGAGATTTTGGCGGATAAAACTTCCGCTATTTGTGCGGTATATCCGAGAATGCTGCCCAACGTCCTCTCAGATAGTTAGACGGCTCTGAAAGCCCTGCGCTCCTGCATAAACAGCTCTACCTACCAGGACTACCTCTGAATCTCGCAGATCTCTTAACGAGGTCTCGAGACCTACGATTTCTGCAGAAACTGTAAGAATCTGGACGAGATGGAAAGTGTATTACATCTCCTCTGCCACTTCTCCCGGCCTAAGCAGAATGAGGTTAATTTAGCGAAGCCTTTCTAAGCACCCTTGCAACATCTCGAAAATTGGGATCCCGCAACTTAGAATATTCATTACTTCCTCGAGATGGTTTTAGAGAACAAACGACACTTTTACATCAGGTTTAAAGTAGGATCACTATGTCATCACAACGGGCCTATCCTTTTGGCCTAAGTGTATGAGCTTAAACCAACAGCTCAGCCATATCTAACCTAACCTAGTAAGACAATATTTTGAATAGTAAATAACATATATCTCTAATGGAAGGAAATAAACGAGCCTTCTTCTGTCTCGGAAAAATAAAAGTAGAAAGCTACTTATTTATTTCAATACTTGTACTGACAACTTGCAATGCTTATTGGTGACTGCTTCAAACATTACCAAAACACTAACATTATTAAATAGTAGTTGTGATTATGGTAATTATTTTCAATGTTAAACCCCTTTATTCGATTTCTATTTTTATAGCAGTGGTTATCGTATTAAATACAGCAAACTACTGCAAAAAGGACTCTTTTCTATGCCTTATAAGCAGCTTTAATTTATATCGCCATAAAATAAAAGAAAATACGTTGACAAAATAACAATTATTTCGGAAATGTTAAATATTGTAATCATTTTTTTGTATGTTTTTTCTGAAAATTCTTGTGGAAAATATAAAAAATATTGCATTTTTTTTCAGTCAATTTAAATTGAGAAAAACAATAACCATCCAAAACTATGTTTTTTCGTTTTATATCTATGTAAAAATACAAGTCCCTAATAGTAGATTAGTAGTTTTTTTTTAAATTTTATTTGCTAGGTGTATATATTTGCATATAAAATACCTATCATACAATTAATAAGGTTGATACCATTCATTGAAGAATATCAGACGAATTAAAGGTTTTTGTTCTTACACACATACAACATAATTTCCTATTAATGTTTTTTTTTTCAATTTCAAGTTTAGAAATATTTGTTTTTTGTTTTTTTTTTGTTTTAATTACTGTACCTTATTTTCTATTTTCTTTTATTTATAAATGGAACTTTTTAAAGGGTAATATAAATACATACAAATGTGGTGGGTACCATCATTTAATTTTCTATTATTTGTTAACTTTTTATTGCCTGTTATATTCCTCCTTGTATTATTTAAGCAGTTTTTTTGTTTTAATTTACCGTACAGCTTAAAAAATGTTATAAATTTGAAATTTCGTTGTTGTTAATATTAATGAACTAATGCGAAAATTAAATAATATTTATTGATAATAATTATAATTGTTGATTTTTTTGCTGCTTACATTTAAGTGTATCATTTATTTTTTATGTACATATATAAATTTGAATGATAAAAAACGGGATGTTAATATCTTTGATAGAAGTAAAGATAACTCCTTATAACTCGCAAAGACATTGAAGAATATGTTCGGTTATATGTTTTTAGGAAACATTCGAAATGGTGGATACTCACGGAGATTGAACTGTAGAAAACACCGATATATTCCGCAAGTTACCCCCCAGACTCCCTCTAATCTGTTTTATTCTTTCTCTATCCTTCGAGCTAAGCTTACTACCAGACACCTGACGTTGACGTGTAAGACATGACGGACTGGTAGTACAAAGGGTGACACCTGAGCTTAGACTTTCACATAAAAAAAAAAAAAAAAAAAAAAAAGTATAATAAAAAAACAAGGCCGATCTCGACAAATGTGCCCCAATCTGCAACATCCTTCAGTACCATTTTAGCTACGAGTCTATTCACGCCGTAAAAAAGCGTTGGAATTGTAACGAGCGTTGTGCGTGCTTATCGTAAAAAATATGGGAGAAACTCGGCGCCTTCAGATAACACAAGTCGTAGTTTGGTGAATGATTTCTTTGAGTAAGGGTCTGTAGCCACTCTTCACATTCGACCGTGTCTGCGACACTCAAATGAATTTGTTGAAGCAGTAATAGATAGTGTTGCCGATAATCCAAATGAGTCGTATCGCCGCCGATCTCAGGAGTTAAACGTAAGTGGAACGACTCTAAGGAGGATTATCAAGCAAGATCTTCATCTCTTCCTATACAAAGTGAAACTTACTCAATGATTGTAACTAACGGACAAGCCGTGTCGCTTGTAATTTGGAAATGCCGTCGTAAGAATGATCGATGCCGAGACAGTTTTTTGGACACAATTTTGATGACGGACGAAGCACATTTTTCATTTTATAAACAAAGCTCGAATTTGGGGAACAGAGAACCCACACGTTAGTAACGAAACACCACTGCCCGACGAGAAAGTCACTTTTGGGGTCGAAGTGTGCTTAAAAACCATCATTGGAACATTTTTCTTCAAGAAATCATTGTCGACGTACGCTATCGTTGGATGTTGGTGCACTTCGTGTGTTCAACAACGCGTGAAAAAGATCTGGCGAACATTTTTTCAAAATGACGGCGCACCATACCACACCGCAACCACTACGATGAAGTTCTTGCATTTGTCAAAATCGGCTAAAAAATGTCGGAGTTAATCAATATTGAAACACCGATGGCTATTGAATACCGATACTAGCACCCTAAGCAATATGCAAATTTACATATTTTATTGGGGGCCCAAGTATTTTTTTATGTAACAGGGGGCCGCAGTATCATAAAATTTGAAAACCACTGCTCTAATAAAATAAATATACTTAGCTACGATCAGTCCTCTTATATTTATTAACAAACTTCACCTGCATATACAAAACCCAGAAAGATACGCATAAAGCATAACTCTGCCAAGAGGCAGTTTAGTGAAGTATGATGTTCTCGTTTAATATAAGTTAATTTATTACGTGTATATATGATAATAATATTATAAACGCGAAAGTTTGTATGAATGGACGCAAAAACTACTGAATGGATTTTAATGAAACTTTACAATAATATAGCTCAAACATCAGAATAACATATAGGCTATAATTTATACCTCTATCTCGAATCCTTCGGGTAGCTGTAGTCTACTGATATAGCAAAATCAGAAACTTTTGTATTGGAGGTACTCTTCAAATTTCTGCTACAGAACTCAAATTCATTTTGTTTTGTTTTTTTTTCCGAAAAAAATAAGATTCCCAAAGTTTCAGAATCGGAGGTGATTTACGGATAGTCGCTGTAAAATTTTGTTGAGAAAAGAAGTAAAAAAAAACACTTTTTGATGTTTCAAATGGCGAAATTCCAATCGATAGCATCGGTATTAATCGGAATCAAAAATACGGAAAAAAATGTCCTTAATGTCTCCTACTATATATTTTATGTGTAATTCTTATCACCTCAACTGCAAAATAAACAGAAGCTATAGTGCGCACAAAAAGAATTGTAAATATAAACATAGGCGGGGAAATGACAATTTCCCGCACATTAAAATTTCGTGTATGGATAAAATGCAAGTGGACGTGCATAGTAATTTCCTCTACGAAATTCGTTTACAGGTAAAAACACTCCCTCCTAGCATCTGACCACGACAAGTGTGGCGGTGAGACTGCTGAATTGTGTTTTAATTTATAAACGAGCAAGTAATTTGGGGTTTTAAACGAACGAAGTTACACTTTTCTTTACCAATGTACTTTCGTGGTGAGAGACTTTGAGACTCTGACTGCCCACCAATTTTGAGATTTCCAATTGTTTTGACGCACGCCATACTTGGCTTATGGGTGCAGCGAGGCGCACCGGGTTCCAGCTAGTATATAATAAATTTATGCAGAAGATATCAACTTCTAAAGCATATATGCATACCCTAGGGTAAATCCCTCTTCCTTCCTTCCAACTATGGTAACAGAAAGATTTTGAGGGCCTTTGAGATTCAAAGGGAATTTCAATAAAGAGAGTATTGTAAAGTAAGAGTGAATCCTTCATCTAATATTTAACAACGCTGGTCGGCAGGGTACAATCGAATTATCACATTAAACTACCATACAATGACACATAGAAAATTGTTCAGCTAAAAATGTTCTGTGACACACGAATATCCCCTGCAAACATTTAATCGGCTCGTTTAAGAGTCGAGAATCACTCACCAAACACTTGGTTCTCGGCTCTCCGCTTAACGTCTCGTTTACGAGTCAAGAATCACTCGCCAAAAACTTGATTCTCACCCTGCCCATTTAATCGTAAACGGTAACCTTTACAGCAAAAATTGTTAGGATATTTTATATAATTTTTCTTAATTTAATATCAGTCATCAATTTTTAAAAAAATATTTAATAATATCCTTAACAGCACTTGTTTGTTTATATTTTTTTTACAATTTCTTCCCGCCAACCAAAGAAAATTAATAAGGAGCTCTTCGATTCAAAGTCGCTACTACGAGTCGTTATCGGCTTATATTGTTTCCATATCGACTCTTGTCTCGAAGACTTCTCGAAGATCTCGCGACTCGTTTGCAATTCGATCTAGTTGAGTTTTTCTAATGATAGTAATTTATTCATTTCAGAATATATGACGCAGTTTTAATCAAGTCCTTTAGCAAATAAACGCAAACTTCATTCGGATATGTAAGCGATGCGAACGTTCATACTTTTACAGTCGAATAGACGTCAAAAGTTAACCCTTCTCAAAATTAGAGAAAGAATGCATAAGAATCGATTTAAACATAGATTTTATGGTGATACTATGGCCGCTGTGCTTGTAGTCGAGTCGTCATGACACGACAAGTCGTTTGACTCGAAGAAAGTGACGTTTCAGTCGATTTACGATTTTCAGCACAGAAGCATCGAGTAGAAATGCTAAGTTGACTTAAGGTCCCTGTACTGCAAGTCGTGTTTCTATATTACAATATTGGCATCAATTTTACTATTTACAACAATATTGTCAAATTGTTATTCGAAAGCTTCGTTTTCGGATGCCCCCTTTGAGACGGGCGGGCACTGAACGGACAAAGCGAACGATCGAATTGGATGTATAGAGAAGAGGGTGAGAGAGGACGATGGGGAGGGAAGACAATTTTCTGAACGGACATTTTGACAATTCTGGCGTTGTTGTTGCAGTTGTAGTTAAAAGCAACACCAAAACGAATTTTTTACATTTTTCGTTCGTTGGTGTCCGCCCGTGTAAATGTCCAGCCGACACTGATTCTACGACAATCTATAAAAAAAAAAGAAAATAATAATCGAAAATTGTAACCATTTTCCTTTTCTATTTAAATTTCGACAATCTTTCAAATTACAATGTTCTGCAATTAATTAGTGCCACAAAACAATTGCACAGTTTCTCTCCTTAACTCCTAAAACAATTATTTTTGCACAATTTAGGAGTTCTCATTTTTTGGCACATTATTTTGAAGAACTCTCTGGCGGTGAATAATATCATTCATTGGTCGGCCTGGGTAGCCTAGGGCTAAGGCATCCAATTACCATTCCAATGACTGGTATTCGTTTCTTTGTCTTTCAACTACATATTTGAATTTAAATGATTGATTGAATCTCTTTTCAGGCTAGGCTAGGCCTGAGTCCTACAAAAAGAACAAAGAATGTTAATGACAAATGAAAAATTTGCATTTTAAAAAATCCGTTTGCACTCTTTTTATAAATCCTTAATTAATATTAGAAACTTAAAGCTTTTTAAAGGTGCTCCGATTCCCCCAAAGACGAGTTAGTTTGAGTCAGTTCCCACAGCCGCGAAAGGGCAGGTAACGAAAACCCGGTCCGTAATTCTTGAATTTTCGAAAAACGCCACTTTCTTCAGCGTTGTACAGAAATTTTATAATATTTTTAGTGGTAGTCCACATCGATGGAAGATTTTGAAAAGCGGAATCCGGGTTCACTCCACACTTTTTACAAGATGGTCTGCTAGTATGCTGCTGTATCGATGCCGTCACACATTAGCAGAAAAACTCCTTGGATTGAAAGAGAGAGGATATACCAAATCTGCGGTGGTAGCAGGTAAGTTGTTTCAACCGACCTCTTCATAGAAAAAACTTGAATTTTTGTATTAAGAGGTCGAGTGAAACAACTTGGGTGCTACCAAACCTGGGCCTGTACTCCCGAAGACGAAACGAAACGAAACGAAAACGAAACCGTTTTGTCAAAATGCTACATCGTCTCGTTATCGTCTAAACAAACGATGACATATTTGTAATCGTCTTCGTTTAGACGTTAATGCTTGTTAATTTGTATGTTGGGATTTTTAATTATTTTGATAGTTTTAATTTGTTTTGCATAATAAGTCAAAATTTACAAACGCAAGGCAATGCGAGAATATCGTCTCCAGGAGTAGGAAATATATTTTAGTCTCGTCTCATTATTTCGTTTCGTTTCCTCATCGTCTCGTCTTCGGGAGTACAGGCCCTGAACTTGATTACATAAACTCGCAGGGACGTTAAAATATATACATCGGTGTCTTTTGAAGACATCTATATATAGTTAAAAATTCTAAACGTAATTGAAAAAAGAAATATTCTCCAAACCACGGGTAAAGCTGGCGACATTGAAGTAACAAAGACAACTTATCGACTATTTGCAACTCTTACGGATTGGATGGAATCTTATCTTGCTTGTCAAGTAGTTGCATATGAAAGATAAGCTACTTCGACAATATTCCTTGCTTGTCGGTAGACGGAACGCCTTGATTATGTACCCGAAATTGGATACAAAAACAGCAGCGCAGAAGACATAGCTTTCAAGTGAAATATTTTGTATATGGTAGTCGATTCAATTATCTCAGGAATCAAACAAACGTTTACCGCCAACAGAGATATTCTCGATTAGGGAATCCAATCCCGCAAACGCGGGATCCCGCACTATTTTTGCGGGATCAATAGTGTGGGACTGGACATGCGGGATCCGCGGGATTTGGGCAATAGAAGCACCTCTTATAAGAACCGAGATTTAATAGAGAAATATTTCAAAATAGGATAGATTTAGACCCTCCGAACAAGAGTCGACTGATTCGCTATTCCAGTTGCTAAAACATCTGCTTTGTCATGTTGCCCGTGTACGGAAGTGGAAATCCATACAATGGTCGACAGAAACGATACCGATTTGAAACTACTTTGAACTGCTCGCACTTTTTTCTTTTTTTGAACTACGATATTTTGTCAAAACCTGTAAAACCTATGTGGCACAGAACAGCGATTGATCCAAAATCAGTTGGGCTCGTCTGTGGACGTAATTGGTTATGAGCATGATCATTGTGAAATCAGTTTGAAATTGAGATTTCAAATCAGTCGAGTCGTGTGCGGAGGGCCTTTAGCCTCAATTATACTGGACGCAACGGAACGGGAGTGAGTTTCAATACAGAGAAATTATATTGAAGTGGTTATACTGGATGCAACTGTTTAGAACTAAAAATTTTAAGCAAAAGTCTAAAATTTGGCAAACCCTTGCCGAAAAATAAGGAAGTACAAATGACATTTGCATACGTTCGATTCGTCAGTATAACCAGCAAAATTCCATTCCGTTCACTCTCTGCTTCGTTGCTTTCCGTTGCGTCCAATATAATTGAGGCTTTACACTCCACATAATATTTAAATTCGTTTATTGAAGATATCTGTCTACTAAGCAATACAGCATTAACTCCAAATCGTCTAAGTATATTAATGTGCATGTATCCGAACGTGATAAATTACTGTGTTTCCATATAGAGTTTACCCTGGGCCAATTAGCCAATGGAAACGCGGGTGGAGTAATGCTTCGTTAATACCCAGGACACACCAGCACTCTTAATCTTGATTATGACGTCAAAATGACGTAGACCAATACAAAAGATATGGAAATAAAATGCAGTCTACGTCATTCTGACGTCATAATCAAGATTAAGAGTGCTGGTGTGTCCTGGGTATAAATGCAAGAAAACTCGACGACGCGTCGCCGGGTTAAACCGGGTGTTGCATATGGGTCACATCAACCCAGAACCGCCATCGAGTAAGGAAAACCTTTCTGTAAACTCAACGAATACTCTACTCCAGTTCATGGAAACACAGTAAATGTCAAGTTATCCTATAAAATCTATAACCGGTTCTTAAAGCTCAGGCTCGTAATTATGACCAACATATTGTGAAGAAGGAAATGCCTTTGGGAGCTTTGAAGTTTTCTTTGCAATGTCTTAAAAGAGCCTATGACATATGAATGGTATATAATCAAACATTTTTTATTATAGGTTCGATCTAGATAACAAGCAGCTTAAATCAAAAATTACTTACGATAACGTTTTGTATAGCTTAACAAACCCGCAAACATAATCAATTCACTGAAATCAAGAGTAATTATGGAATTATGTAAATATAAGCAGCAAAAGAGCAATTATCCTGGAGTATAAAACATGTATATTGAAATTATAAAATCTTACTAAATTTGTAAAATATTATAAATCTTGTGTACCAAAAAATAAATTAAAGATTAAAAATTCTTCCCTTTATCCTGCTCTTTTTCTATATATATGTATGTACTTAAAAATACTTTTGTTTTAAATGAAAATATAATATTAAAAAAAAAGTTATTATTCCTAAACAAAATGCTTCGTTGCCTTTTTAAACAAAAAAAAAAATAAATTTATAAATTGATACAATGAATTACATTTATACTACGAACATATATTTACAATTTTTAAATGTTATTAAAAAAATGAAAATAAAAAAAAATGAAAAAAAGAAAACGATATTTTATAAAACCTTTTATCTTCATTTTAATAATCATAGTTAATTTCTTAAAAAATCTCTACCACATCACATCTCATTTTAAACAGTTTTTTTCTTTCTCCTTCGCGTAAATAAAATTTTGTTAATAACAGGCAACAGTAAAATAAAGTATCAAAAAAACAATTATTATTATTTTTGTTTTTTAAAAAAGAACAGTTTTGATAACACGCAGGTATATAGTTATAAAAGAATAGTTTGCATTTCTTTCTTTCTTTATTAAAATATTGTTTTTGGGTGCTTCTATAATACTCTCAAAATGTTTTTCTCTTCTTATATCTAAACATATAAACGCTTAAGTGTATGTAATGTATATAATTCGGAAACATTTTATATATTTTTTTTATTATATTTTAATTGAAAGGTACTGTAGTTATATGGAAGCATTTTACACCGGGTATTTCTATTTTTTTAGAAGGAGCACTGCAAATTTCCAATTACTATTTGTCCATTTTGTGATGGAATAATATTTTAAAATTAAATTCGAATTCTTATTTATATAAATATACTGATTTAAAAATTTCAGCCTCCCATTTTTGTTTTTAATATTTAAGTACGAAACAGACTTAAAAAAAAGTATTAGTGTGAAACAATTAAATGATTAAATATGGCCCAAAAACACAGCCCCAATACAAAAATTATTAAGGAACATGAATGTAATTTGAACAGCTTTAACAATTTATGCGTAATTTGTAAAAGAAAAGTGTAAATAGTCGCTTTCTGAAAACCACTTATTCAGATGAATATGATGATATCAATTTGTTGTTTTTTCTCTCTTTGCTTAGTAAATTGTGCAATTCCCCAAACATAAAACGAATATTGGATACGTACGTGAAAACAAAAGGCAGAGTTTGGTATTCTCGTTGGCGAGTGAAAGATCTGTCACGTCACTCGGCAATGAGAATAAGGCTGATTTTTAAACAATTATATTGTGTAGAAGAAAAAATCAGCTTAGTTTATTTACTTAATAACGAAATTTTTGTGGTGCAAGTAGGAAGAGTGACACAAAGCTGGTATAACAAAGAAATGGCAGAGGGTAAACATTTTTAAAAAAGAGTACTTTTGACTATCGCATACAGCAAAGAAAGGCAAAAATTTTAGGCATATGTTTGAAGCAAATATTAAATTTAAATTTGTTATTGTCCAACTCTTTCCGAATGTTGTTTGTATATCTTTCAACATGACACAGCAGTGGTTGGAATATGCGTAAAAAATTAAGATCACCTACACTTTATCATGAAACTTTTACTTTCGATGCCTACAGCTTTCGAATGATATGTTGTGCTACATAAACCTAGTGTCTATTTTCTGTAATAATTTCATTAAAATAAAACAAGACGGTATTGCAATATAAATTATAACTGCACTGCAATTATCAAATAATTAAAACTTGTTACATCCTACCATCAAAAGACACAATGAATGTTGGACCGTTCAGAACAGGACAACTTCAGGACGCAAACAAATTGTGAAAAGACGTGTTGGAAGTGCTTTCCTCAAGTTAGTTAAAGAAAATCGAGCCCTGCTCTTTCGGCAGATCTCCATTACGCAAGCGTCTGCTGGTCACATTTGACGAATCCTTTGCGTAAAAGGATAGTTTGATCGGAGCACGACAAAAAAATCCTAACATGCAGACTTGCTCGAGCAAGAGTTTTGTGGCGTAGAGGGTAGGGCCCACAGGAATTGGAATCCGCAAGACTGGAATGAATTTTTTTCACAGATGAAAATAAAGCCAAACCAAAGCCATTGAATGTGGTCTTAATTTTTTACGCAGCACTGTATTTCACCCAAAGCAGGAATAACAATACAAAATAATACAAAATATCAGTAAAATATTAAAAATGGGCCATATCGATGGTGCATGTAGCGATAACAATAACATCGAATTATTACTATATTTTAGAAATAAATAGATATAACCATACATTGATTTAACATCAATCTTCAAATATTAATGATTCCTTGAACAAGAATTTAATGGTATCAAAGCCAGAAATGCAAAATCCAGAAAACTATTAAAAATCCCGAAACGAAAAAATCCAGAAGTGGCAAAATCCAGAAACGACAAAATCCAATTTAAGGTATTTAAATAATGTATTTCCAATTAAACATGTATATTTCTCAAAACTAATAAAAATGGATTCTACAAGATTGTTAGATTGGATTCAATATCATGAATTTTATATAAACGCAGAATTCCAACATATTTTTAGTCCAACCCTTGTTGAAATGCAAAAAATCCTAATGTAAACAGTGATTAATAGATTCCTTAAGCATATACATACATCTTGTTGTGCGTAAGACGGTTTTAAGCTGAAAATCATTTTAAGACGAATTACTCGCACTCGTGTATGTCGAAAACGAAATTTTTTTTTCGTCTCGGGTTTGCGTATGTCGAAAAAATGGAAAATTTTCGTCTGAAGCCGTCGAAAGACACTCTCGAATTCTTGCATTATTATGAGTAATAATTTTCAAATATTAAGTTAGACTTGTTTGTTAATTGTTTGGAAAATGTCAGCAATATAATACAGTGCCCCAGGAACTCCTTCCTTTGTTGGAAGGCTAATATACAAAATATAAGTAACTGCTTAAGGGGGGACTAGGGTTTATAAGATTTTTTTTTTCATTTTTGTTTTTTTTTTTAAATGAATGCATGATATTTCAAGAATGTTGTGTCAAAATTTCAAGGCGATCGGAACAAAATTGACGAAGTAATGACTATTTTTATACCTGTCAATTTCAAGATTAGAACTGAATTTATTTGTGTTCAAAACTTTAAAGCGTTTTTCCCACAACTCACGTTTTCAAAGTCGGTGCCCCTCATAACATCAAAAGTACTGCACCGTTCGTTTTGAAATTTTGAACACTATTTCTATACATAATTGACGAGGTAACGCCGGAGAGTTTTTTTCAAATTTGTTAATATTTTTCATTTTATAATAACAAATTAACCGATTTTTTTTTGCAAAAAATACATTTTGTACTTCAAAGTGTTCCCAAAAATTGAAAAATTGAAATTTCGAGAAACCGCCCACGGCGTTACCTGCGCAAAGCGATTATCTAACGATATCTATTTGATTTTTTCATGTCAGATGATCCAGCACCGAGTTATGAGGGGCACCGCAATTCAACTTTTTTCCGAGACGCTCCACAAAAACTGCTGCCATTGCCGTATTTTTCAATATTTCTTCATAAAAATTTTACAGAATATTCTTCGAATATCATACTAGAATGTACCATTGTCGTTAATAAATAAATGTTAATTGCTTCATACAAAAAGAAATCACAAAAAAGTGCCCTTTTTACACGAATTAACCCTAGTCCCCCCTTAATAAATAACAAAGTTAATTCTGCTAATAGCAATAATTTCAAACATATATTCGATAGGTCCCAAAATCAAACTTCAAATCTGGCGCAAATAAAAATTGAAATTTATGGAAAAACACACAATAAGAGCAAAAAATGCGTTAAATAACGATGCAAAAGGCCAAACAAGAAAAAAAGAACTGTGGGCTAGGTTAGTTAATGATTGAAATAGTAATGGCCCACTTACAAAAAATTAAAAATCGTGGAAAAAGTAAGTCAAACTTACCCTTTACAATTAATATTTTTCTACATCGAAAATATTGTAATAGCTTCGGGCGGATTTTAAATATAAATCTATAAAGAAGCACAACACAAAACAATATGTAATTTTAAAAAAAGCAATACAATAATGCCTAAAACAGAATGAATACAGAAACTTCGACTTTGACTTCACCGTTGCTGTAAAGTCGACTTTGCCGCACAGCGCTAACACATTCATTTTAGTAACTTCAAAGTCGATAATTTGACAGATAGTATTTACAATTGCAATCACCATTTAATAACATACCAAAAATTATAAATTTTGAATAAATGGACCAATTTATTTTTATTGTATGTGGCCTTTAGTGTGCGAAAATTATATTTTTTGTACAATATACTCAATCAATTTAAATTTTCTAATTTGACTACAGTGACAAAATTGAAATGTTGTTGTGTTTAAGAAAGAAAAAAGGTGTTATTTTATTGACATTTTTGTCAATATTTTTTTATTTCATTAGATGGAAGATACTTGTTGTAGAGTGACCACTTCGAATAAAGGTGATAATAATTTGGAATGGAACTGAATGGCGATATTTACCATGTCGACAAAAAAAATTATCTACAATAAATTGGAAATGTGAAAAAAGAAAAGCTTTTAAATGTACAGCGAGACTGGTAACAAGTGGAGAAAGTTATTACGTTAAAAAACAGCCATCTTCACACAACCATGACCCTTTGGCTTCAAACATATTTATAAAGCCAACGCCCATTTAAAGAAAAAATCATTTGAAACGGATCAAAAAACTTTCCCAGGTGATTTCGTCTACTGTTTTACAATGCGAAAGACCTAGCCGTAAATACCTGCCAACAACATCTGCACAAGCGCGAAAAATTCATAGAACAAAAAGGAAACGTTGTTTAAATGAACCTAATAATATTGGTGACATTATTATACCTGATTATTTAAAAATTGTAGAAGGCGAACAATTCTTAATTGCTCATGAACAATTTGGCAATGATTGCATTATTTTATTAGGAACTCTACGGAACCTAAAGTATTGGTCAAAATTTTCTATTTGGCTTGTTGATGGCACATTCCAAGTTGTACCAAACATCTTTAGGCAATAATAGAATGGTTAGAGCAAAAAATAATGATGATATTGTCCCTCTTGTATATTGCCGCCTTACGACAAAAAAAAATTTAAAGTCCTATGAAGAAATGTTGTTCCTATTGCTTAAATTTGCATGTGAGAAAGGGGTAAATTTAAATCCCAAATATGTATTATCAGATTTCGAAAAGGCAAGTAACAGGCTCTCAAAAAATTTTTTCCTTCAAAAGCTTTTCTTTTTCAATTTGGGCAAATACAAGAAAAAATAAATAGACGGTATGTCAATGATGAAGAATTCTCCCTGCAAATAAGAAAATTAAAAGCATTAGCGTACCTTCCTCCTGAAGACATTCCAAGATATAATTATTTTTTAAAAATTGGTCGATTTATGAAAAATAATTATATGCGTATGAACCACTGTTCACTCCAGAATTTTGGTCAGTTTTTGAAAATATCACATATAACTTGCCTCGAACGCAAAATAATGTATAAGGTTGGCACAGGAGGTTGCGATCTTTAGTTGGAAGGCCATACAAAAGTAAGAAGAGAGTATTATTATAAGGAATGAGGGGGGCAACCCATATGGTGAACACTGCGGCCAAGAAGAGAGTTCCTCATGAGAGAAAAAAGAATTAAACGTCGTCCATTACACAAAATTTCCTAATGAGTATATCACAATTGACAAACCAGGAGATACTCGATAGACATCGATATTCAATTTAATCAGGGTTGGGTTGAATTTTATCAGCTGATTTAAATCAGCATTTTAATCATGATTTAAATCACACGATTTTTTCAAATAAAAATCATGATTAAATCAAAAATTGTGCTTTTCAATTCTTTTTTAATTGGAGCCATAAAACAAAACATAATATATGGAAAATTCTAAAAAATCAAAACCCGAATTCCAGAATGCAAATGCGATGCTTATAAATAGAAAAAGTCTTACATCCCTTCTTTCTCTATTCCCAACCAATTTCTTATATGAAGAGTCTAAAAATTCAAAAGTGCATACTTTCCACTGAAGCAGCTGCGCACAGGAACTCTTCGAATGTATTTTGTAAATGTTCCCATTGCTCTACAGCATCTAGATAGTGGCACCTTTTCTCTACAGAGTGGCAAGAGCAACAATAACCCGTCCATCGTTCGATACGGAGGACAAGCAGCTTTGGAAGTGGATAGAATTTAGTTGGGGGACTGCTTTGGTAAAGCCACTGTCGAGTTTGGAAAGAAAAAGACAATTGCAAAAGATGAACATAATAAGAGCTTTGCGATACCGGAACACATACCCACCCACAGGCGCCAATGAATATTTCTTTTTTAAAAAGCTTTTTTATAATGCTCCCAGAGCGCTTTTGAGGAGCATAAAAACGTATGCTCCCCTGCAATGACATGCAATGTTAAAAACTATATGGAACTGGAATGGAACGGGAGCGCTGTAAGCTCCTTTTGGAGTGCTCAAAGATGGCTATTGGAGCACTCTATTTCCCGCTGGGATGCTAATGTGACATTTTATGGTCACGAAGATAATTGCCGTTTTCTATAAAATTTATGAAAACTTCAGTAAAGCTCCCTTGAGAGTGCTCCAAATAAGCTCCCCTGCGCATCGCTCCCAATTTTTCCAACTGGGGTGTATTAACCAAATGCCTGGCATTCTGAATTCTGAGTATGAAGCAATGAATTGCTCTATATATTTTAGACCAATATCAAAACAATTTTCAATGACTTAAAAAAGCACAGTATTGAGTATTTTAATTAAAATCCAAAAAAATATGATTTTTTTTGAAAAAATCAATGAATTTTGATTTTTTTATAAATAAAATCAAATTTTGCCCAACCCTGAATTTAATACTGCACTTCATCTGCACCCAGTGGGAAATATTGGGAGCGCTGCTCAGGATAGCTAATTTTAAGCGTTTCCAGAACTCCCCAAGGGAGCATGACTGAAGTTTGCAAAAATTTTATATGACGAAGAAAGCATTCAATTATCTTGGTGACTATAAAGGGTGACATTAGCCTACTGAATTGACAGTATATTTAGTTGGGGATCGCTATCATAAATCCACACTCACATTCAGTTGCAGTAGAGAGGGTGGGAGGGTCACATCGGTCGCTCGCGACGAAGGAAGGTGATTGAAGAGCCGCGCACAAGTATGGCTTTTCATACAAAAACTAATTATAACTATTAAGAACTTATGACTATATAGCCTAAGCTTTTTAACCCCTACCCGACTCTCTACACCCCTCCCCCTTAGTCAACATAGAACTATTACCGAAGAATTTAAATCATATAACTCAATAGAAACCTGGTAAATAAATTTCCGATTATTTTTTGACATGTTAAAGATTATCGGTTCACGTGCTCCCCACCCACAATGAATATGCCGCCCTGTTCGCTTTTGGAAAGGAAAAGACAATTACAAAAATAAAAGTTATTTCGACACTGGAGCTTATTCACATATCCACAGGCCTCAATGAATATTCTTTATTAAAAAGCTTTTTGTGGTGTTTGCTGAAACGCTTTTCAAGGAGCAGGAGCATTAAAAGGAATGCTCCCCTAAGATAACATGCAATGTTAAAAAGTATATATAACTGGTATGGGAACGAGAGCGCTGCAAGCCTTTTAAGGAGTGCTCTAAGATGGCTATTGCAACACCCCATTTCCCGCTGGATAGCAAAGTAATATACTAGCAAATTATATAGCAATAGTGTCCGGAAATCTTGAGGAAAATCAGAAATTTGAAATTATTAAAAAATTTATATACACGAATGTCAATTGATCCATAAATGTTTGAGGACTTGTATCAAAGTTCAGTTACTTTGGGGTTTTTCTGAGAAACAGACAGGGCAGTGGTGTGTGTACAAGCTATTTATAATCGGGAATATCAGGCTTTTATGAGATATACTTTTATGTCTGGTGCGTGTATTTTGAATATAGATAAAAGTGAGTTGTGTACGTTGCACTTGTAATACGCACACTTGATACAGGGTGACCCTGATGATGATAACAAAGTTTAATCGGTCCTAACGCTTAAAGTTTTTTATTATTGGTATTTCGCTTTAACACAGAGGCATTGGCAGTTAAAATGCTATATGTATGATGTATTGTAAAATTTGGTAACGGTTTTTTTATTGTTTTTATAGACGTCTACACAAAGAGAGAAAATTTGAAGTTACATGAATCGAGAGAGCGCAACTCCGACATCGCACGACCATCAAAGAAATTGAGATTCATGGCCATACCGGACGTCATTCAGGAAGCGGAAGAAAACGAACCATAACACGCCAAGGGTCAGTCAGATCATCAAGAACTGACTCCAGCGAAATCCTCGAGTTTCGAGGAGGAAAATTGCCCGCGAGATCGGTGTTTCACAAGGATCGACTCGCCGAATAGCCAAAAAACACTTTAAGGTCAAGCCTTAGAAATTTTAAAAAGTTCAACTGTGACGGATGTTAACAAGCGCGTGCGACTACAGAGATGTTGCCAGCTCCTTCGTCGCGCCGCTCATCTGCCGTGGAATCGGATTTTGTTCATAGATTGATGCGAAGCTTATTTTCCGGATTTCATCACATCCGCGGAATCGCCTCCCTACACGCCGGATCTCAATCCAATGGATTACAGCACGTGGTCAATTTCGAAGGTTAAAGCCTATGCGAAACCCCATAAAAGTTTGGGGCGTTAAAGCACTCATTGCGCCTTGAGTAGGATCGGATATCGGAGGAAGGGCGTCGGGGGTTGTCTTTAAATTTTCGAAACCCTTTGAGGTTGTGCGTAGGTAGGAGCACAAGGCGGCGATTTTGAAGATTATTAATTATTTTTGTTAGCATTAATGCTATTTATTATTATTTATAGTGAACAATTGTTTCTTTCGCTTAATATAGTTCTTACGACAAAATTTCTTGTTATCTTTTTTTTGGGTTACCCTGTAAATTGACTTCTGACAAAAAAGCTAATATTGATTGGTTTTACAGAACCGTATAGCAGAAGAACAAATATTCCACGGGAACTTGGTTTATGGAGAAAAGAGTGAGGGACGATGAGGAGAACGGACACAGCAAGTTTTTGGTCGAACATTTGCACAGCTGCAGCGCGTTTTTTTTACCATATTCCCTTTTGCAAGGATAACAAACAAAAGAAATTTATAGAAATTTTAATGTTAAATAAAAACTAACTGGTTTAAGATTAATCTATTAATAATAAATTTCATAATACATTAGCGAAATTTATGTGGCTGGCCGGAAAATTAATAAATGAATACGAGTAAAAACAAATCGGGTAAGGAACGAACAACGATTCTGATATAGATAGAGCGTATAAATTTCCAAGATGCAGAAAATGCAGTCATTATGAAGAAATTTATAAAAACATCCGATATAGTTTAGAGAATTTGACAACCGTTTTCAAATAATTCAACTAACTGAACAATATAGTTAAGTCTTAATTATCAAAATAAAAATCGTTTGTTACATCCCTCCTGGCAATATCCTACTCGCACAAATATAAAAATCAGCATTTCAGTTTGTCTAAGCCTTGAGATAAGAGTAAAGAACGATTTCTTGATTTCTTTTCAATAATTTGTATTATTAATAGGGTTTATAAGATTATGTTATATTTGTTTTTTCAAACATAAGTACTGGGTTTGTGTTTCGTTTCCCAAAATAAATTGATAAAGTATAAGTGCCACTTTGACCAAAGACATGGCAAACCGGTAGTACAAAGCGTGACTTTCTCGACCTTAGAACTGCAACATAAAAAAAATAAAAATTAGGTTGAAAACTATCAAGAACCAATCTCTTCTTTTTAACATAATTTTTTTGCCATTTTATTTTGATGAGCATATTCTCGGGCTTTCTTTTTATTTTTACACAGTTTAGTTTAGCTAGACATATCCTTGCATTTTGATTATTTCTTTTTATTGTTCGAGCTTTTTTCGAGGACCGCAAGAATCAAGCCTTAGTAAACTCGAAATAGTTATGCACTATAAGAGTTGAAAATTCTTAAAAACAAATCTAGCAAAATACACACACATTCTTCTTTTATTTATTGCATTCGATTTGAGTATGTTAGATAAGCAAAATTTAAAAAACATTTTACTCAAAAGAATCTCAGTGAAAAAGAGCTAATAGCATTTTGTTAGCGTTTTAACAGGAAGAAGTTCATATCATTATCCTTCGACAAAAAAAGAAAATAAATGTAAGAAAAGACATTTCGTGAACTACTTAGAAAAACATATTCAAATGAATTAGAAAAATAAACCTAATTCTTTAAGAAGATAGAGCTATAACAATCTGAGAATCTGAGTTTCTGCAAATAAATTCATTTAACATTTTTCTGAAGTCTTAGAAGAATCTCATAAAAAAAAAATTCAAGTCATTATTGAAGTAACATCCAAAAACAATAAGAAAAAATTGTACATACCGAAATTATTTTGCCCAATACTATTGCGTATGTTTTAAGCTGGATTTTATATAGCATCTGGCTCTTACCATAATGTATACCACTTTTTTTCATAATATTCTTGATGAAATTATATTGTTTTTTTTTTTTAAATTTTGCAACAGATTTTGATTATAAATAATGCAAATAAAATTATTATTTCAAACTTCTGATTTCGTATTATATACGCATACACATAAGCGCTTGGTTTATTTTTCTTGCATTATTTTTTTATATGCATGTATATACATGTTTGTATATAAAATTACTTTAATCAGTCTATTGTGATAAATTTTTTCCTCCATTTCGATTTTATTGGCTATATATCTATTAAAAATCTATGATGAGAAATTCTAGCAACCGTATTATTTTTTTTTTTTTTTTGTAAATAAAGAAACAATAAGACGATTTAGCCGAATTTCGAATATGCATATACACAAATAACACCCACAATAAAACCAGCAGCTATGAATATTAGTGACCTGCGTTTTTTCGGTGATTTCCTAGATTCGTCCTCAAGCTCTCGTTGTCTACGTTTAATTTCGTTAACTTTCTTTTCTATATTGGATTGGCGTTCGATGCGTTTTCTTCGTCTTATTTCAGGACTTTCATAGCTAAAAAAAGAGAAATGTTGCATTTATATATCAACAGCTTATTTATTTATATATGTTTCTCAATGGATATTTACCCTTCATTACTGGCAATATTATTTGATAATTCCACGCCATTTTGTGCTGGTTTTGTATTTTGTTCGGAGCAGTCATTTAATTTTTCAATATCATCCGTTGATTTTTTTGTTTTAGCATCACCCAATTGTTCTAAGCAGCTATCATCATCATCATCAGCATCGATATCACTGATATCATCTTCATCGCTTTCAGATTCGGCAACCTTTTCCAATGAATTGCCTTTTGGAACTGGTGGGAGAGGGCGATTAACATTACTATTCTCAAAATCTAGATTTCTTTCATTGTTGATAAAATTCTTAATTGCATTTGTGTCATTTATATTTGTTATAAAATCTTCATGTAAACTTTCACTATTTGGAATTGTTGGTAAAGGTTTGTTTACAGTCGAAGAAGGTTGGAGGGAATGTGTTCTAGGTGGCAATGGTGGAGGAACTTCTTCCATTTGCTCATCTTTCGGTATAATTGGTACTTCTTCATAATCTGTAAAGCTCTATTAAAAAACGAATAGATAAAATATGAGAATACATAGGTAGTTATTACAAAAATAACACTAACCGAGTCCTTTAATAATTTTATTCCTTGTATAATTGCCTGATAAGAAAAATACAATTGGTCGGGGGTTTGTATAAGACCCATTCTATATCTTCGAAGTTCATATAAAACTTCCTGAACAGAAACCTTATTTTCCCCTTCCTTATCAATCTAAATAATAATTAAGTGATTGATATAATATTTAAAGAATCATGACATAAGTTTTCGTCTTACCAACACCAAACTGCAATCCACTAAACAAAATGTACCCGATCTTCCAATACCAGCGCTACAATGAACCACGGCCGGGCCCACTTCATGATCTAAGGCTCCCGAATCTCGAACTTGCTTAAGAAATTGTAAAAATGCAACGGGAGAACTTGGAATACCAAAATCAGGCCATGTTGTATAATGAAATTGTATAACTTCTCGGCTCTTTTTAGATTCTGCATCCGTTAGCCTTCAAAAATATTAAAATATGTTAATCTTAGTTTACTTCTTAAATTTTTTAAACTTTATACGAACTTAAATATTCTCTTTGAGAAATTTGTGTATTCCTCGCATTTTAAATATTCTACACTTAATCCAACATCAGTTAGGTTTAGGATATGTTCTTCACCTATTTTATCTGGCCAATACATGTGACATTTTATTTGATTTTTTTCCAATATTTTGTTTAGCATTAATATTGCTTTTGTATTTTGCTCCCATATCATTAGCCAGAAATGCCCAACTGTTTCTCTAAGTGGGCCTTGTGTAAGAATGTATTTGCGATCTGCTCTTTCTAGCTGTTATTGCCATAAAAATTAATATTAAAATAAGCGCCAAAAACTATTTAATATTACTTACCTTGACCAAGTTGGCATTTATGTAATTTGTTTTACCTCGATTCAAAATTATTCGAGAATGATCGTATGGGTTGACATCCCGATATCTGTTTAGGGAACGATTTTGATTTTTGCCAGATTCACTTACCGAGAAGGCCTTATCTTTGGCCTCACGATCACACTTTTCCCGAATTTCCTAAAATAATATAAAATTGTTGATCTTGTTAGAAATTTTGATATATACAGTGAGGGACAAAAGTTTTTACACAACCACTTAATAATATCTGTACTGCGTTTCCATGCAGAGTTTACCCTGAGTTAGATTTAGCGCTCATGGAAACAGTTGTTGAGTAAAGTTTCGTTAAATCCAAATAAACTCAACGAAGCCAGCCCGGTTCAGCCGGATTTTGCATATGAATGTGTTTCAGTATCCTTTACTGCACATATACTAAGGGCGACATAATGTAAAATGATTTATCTGTCAGTTCAACCCAGATGTGCCATGGAAACGCCATTGAGTTATCTTGAGAGAAAAAACTTTCTGTTTACTTAACGAAAGCTCTACCCTGGCTCATGGAAAAACAGTAAATTACCGAGTTTTCATGGGAGTCGAGTTGAGTTGTGGTTGAATTGGAATGACACTTCAACTCAATACCTTAACTCTATACGTTTCCATTGCTGCCTTCTATCTTCCTCCATATTTTATTATCAATAAATTTTATTATATATTAAATGAAAAGTTTTCTCGGACGTCTATGCGAGGAGCGATATTTCCAGCGTGCCATTTTTAATTGTGTGCGGCGGTGTTCGTTGAGTTGAGCAGAATTGAAAATCTTTAACGAAAACTCTGACCTGTTTCTGTTTCCATGGGCCTGTTTAGACGGTTCGCTTCCAGGAGCGTTCCTCACGAACTTTGTGGATGAAAGGAGAAGTGGGGTGGCACCTCTCATCATCCCCACTTCCCCCTTCATCTTCAACTCTAGTTGAACTCTCATGGAAACTCAATACATGAGCTGAGGTTGAGTAAACCGAAAGCTGCACATTATGTAGAGTGACAAGTTTTCAATGTAAAATTCAATGTAGATTCCGTAAATGCAAATTCAAGAGTTGTGGAAGAAATAAAAATAGCATAGAAACGCTTTGAAAAATAAATGGAAAACATTGAAGGGGTTTTGGGGGTTCATAAAATTTCCTTTTATTATAATATAATAATTATTTGAAATTTATTTTAAGGACAATAAATTAATTTGAGATTATGTTTTACTCGTGTTTACTTCTGATATCAAAAATCGCGTTCCATTGGCCAGGTACTCCGGAGTTCTCGGGCGTAGAAAATATCGTCCAATGGAACGCAGCTAATATGACATGCTGTACCGTAAAAAAACTAGACGCATTTAAGTTACTGCATTTTGGCAGATAGCCCTAAATAAAAATGCAAAAAGACAAAGGAAAAATGGATTGCGTAAATGCAAATATAAGCGATTTTGTTATGTTGTGGAAGAAATATAAATAGCTTAGAAGTGCTCTGGAAAGTAAAAATATAAAATTTAACCGGAAAATTGTTTGGGGACTGATGCCGCTTGTACCCTTCTTACTACGCCGTACATAATGGTACGTCAGATTAAGTTCCAGGTTGCTAATGTACCACCGCACACTCACCGGCTAAAGTGCATGGAAAACTGACAAAAATCTTTGTCTGTGAATATTTTTTGTCAATCCGGACCTGAAGATCTGAATTTCTTTCGGTCTGAAGTATTCTTTGAGGCCATGAGTAAAAAAAGAGCAAGCACCCAAAATTTATTTCTGGGTTGATCCCTGCTACGCTAAACTGTCGTCTTTGCCTGTGTTTATGTGGGGAATCATGAGGTCACTTACAGTCCATGGCATGTCAGGCAGATGCCTCGAATCCTCATCCATAAAATGCCACTGCCTGCCGGCGGCCAGTAAGTGAATGGAGCCTTTAGAAATCACCCTCTGTATTACCAATTCATCATGTCATCATGTTCATCACGTCAAAGTACAGTCTAGTAGTAAAAGGTTAAAAAAGTCTGCTTAAGGATATAGCTATTGAATATTGTGTTTATTTTTTTTTGTGAAAGATTAGCGCTAAAAGATAATGCTACTTTGTACTGTCGGTGATTATATCAATGGCTTCTCACACCCCTTCCGGGAGCGAAACATTTATTTAACAAAACATTTTTCATACAAAAACTAACACACATATAAAAAAGCCGACTTCATAAAAAACCAATCCCGCGATGCACAAAGAAGGATGAAATAATTGTTTGTAATTCTTAACAACATCAATCCAATCTAGAAAGAAGAATCACTTTTGAAGACATTGCCAGGAAGTAGTTGACTTTCATTGCACTAACTGTTGCTTCGAAAAATATTTTCATTTCTTTCTTAGGCTTACGCACTTAATATATCGCCCCGAAAACAGGAGTTAGCACCGTGTCGGAAGTAAGCATTCAACTTCTGCGTCTTGCGTGGCAATTACCGTGAGATGACTAAAAATGTAAATAAAACTTTTCAGAAAGCCGGTTAAATGGCTTGTTAATTCAAAATTCTCGTGCAGACTGCATGAGTATACGAAATTTCTCACATAAGTAGTTATGTCCATAAATTTATGAAGTGTTATATGAAAAAAACCATTAATAAGAGCCAATTCAGGTCAATTCTAAACTACGCTGGAATTTTCATACATAGTAGCATACATTGTAATTTCGAAATTACTCTCCGTTACGGCAGAATTTAAGCTAGCAATGTAAGAATATTGCAGCGGAATAAATCCTGCGTAGTTTAGATTTGGCCTGATTATTTTGTTTAACTGACTCAGTAATTTGTTTGACATACAATATAATTAGCCGCGAGGGAAATCCCCGTACACTCCATGTACGTAGGGAATCCCCTGACGGTAGGCGTAGGGTAATTTGACATTTATTGGGTTTCCATGAGCCGGGCTTGAGTATTCGTTGAGTTTACAAAAGGCCTTTTTCCTCAAGTTAACTCGATGCTGTTTCCATAACGATTCTGGATCGAAGTGACAGATAAGTAATTTTACGTCGGGACTCCGTTGATATATGTGTAGTAAACGCACTTAAACAAACAAATATGCGGCTTAACCCGACGTGTTTCGTAGAGTTTTCTTGGATTTACCGAAACTTAACTCAACTCAGTTTCCATGTAACGAGTTTCTATTGTTTTTAGTTGTTTGCATAAACTCTGTTCAACCTACCCATTTTCGTTGAGTTAAAAAGAGTTGAATCTGATTTAACCCAGGGTAAACTCTGCATGGAAACTCAGTAATTGATCACGTTCGGGTACACGCCCTTAAATATACTTTGATGATTTTGTGTTATTAATCTATTGCTTAATAGGTATATATCTTCAATTAACGAATGTAAATATTTTATGGAGTCCACTGATGTGCAGTTCCAAATAATCAAGCGCACAACCAGTTTGAATGACAGAATGAAACTTTTGTCCACACACGAGCTCTGATTTAGGATCAATCGGTGTTCTGTGCCCAGACAGTTTTTAGTCACGAAGTTTTTTTCAAAATGTCAAGTAGCTGAGATGAAATAGAGTCACGCAAGCACGCAAGCCTCAAACTAGTTTCAAATCGGTCTCATCTCTGTCGACCAGCGTATGGATTCCCACTTCCGTACACGGGCAAGATCACGAAACAGTTGCGGGTGCAGCTGGCATTGCAAATCAGTCGACTCGTGTTCGGAGGGTCTAACTCTATATTTATTAATACTTTGAAATATTGTTAGTATTTCAGGTAACAGTAACAGGTGATCTACTGCCCAAATCTCGCGGATCCTGTATGTCCAGCCCGCATTACTGATCCCGCAAAAAAGTTGCGGGATCCCGCATTTGCGGTTGGATTCCCTAGTCAGTACAAGAATTTCAGCAAGGGATAAAAAGATACTTCCAATGCTAGCACTTGGTTCTGGTGGTTGGAGGACGAGTTTAGTTTGAAATTTAGATTTAGTGATTAGCTTAGGGCTTAAATAGGATCTAGTTCTAGATTTTACCTAGTAATACATTTAGATTTAAGTAAGCTTAGGGTAAGGGTGCGGCTTTCCTAGAAGTTTTGTTGATGGAAGCCCGTCGCCTGGGCGGGGGTCACCCGAGAAGATTTTATCTCCGCTCCCCCGCGCCCAGATAGTGTTAGGAGTAAGATTAAGTAGATTAAGATAGTTTTAAGATTCTTTTTATATAAAATCAAAATAGTATATAGTATCTAATTTTTCTTAGAGTGTACACTATTATAACGATCTTTTTTTTCTATAAATGTAAATTAAAAATCAGATAAAGCTATGAGCTAAAATTACAAATAATTTCAAGAGAAATTTAAAGAATGACATGTATAGCATCCACAAACATAACTACAATTCTGCGTTCTTAATAAACTTGCAAACACCCCTCTGGATCCCTCAGTTTGCACATAACTCGGAAGAGAATTCCACCTACGAATAGCCTGGGCAAAGAAAGAACGTTCGCGAAAGCGAGACCTCTATTAGATCTCAAAAACACTAACTTTTCATGTAGGTAATATGGGCTCTTAGTATGTATTAGTTTATGAAGAAAAGCTAGCGAACGCCTTGTACAATAAGTCTCAATGGATGTACCGACAAGAGAATTGACGTATGTGGAAATGTAACTTCCCCTGGATAGGTTGTGGATATGAATACCTAATGACATCATTAAATGCCACCGTTATTTTCCTCGCACATACAGAATGCAACTTGGGAAAGATAAGGCTACCAAACATAAAGTGAGGTAGCACGACTGCCTTAGCTAACTTCATTCATAACCCAGGAGGTACACTAAACGAGCTAATCCACAGCTGGCTTAAGCTACTATAAATTTTACCCAAAATCGAACGAACATGACTGCAGCAACTAAAGTTAGAGTACAGTTGAACACCCAAACTTTTCGCAAAATGAACATAGTCAATAACGACATTATTTAATACGACAGGTGGTGGTGGTGGTGGTCTCTTGTATCTATAATGTCTCTATAAGTAGCTAAGCAGATTGATTTAGATGAGTTAAGCAAAAGGCCATTCATGAACACATTGCAGGTCTTCGTTTATTCGCACAATACAGTCCTCAATTAGACCAATCGAATGAGTGAGTTACAATTGGACATCATTGGCATTCGGAGAAGGACAGGATTAATTAAATAAGATTTGATTACAAAATTGTACAATATTCAACATATGAAAAATTATTTACCATTACAAAGCAAATTTTTAATACTCCCAGAAAACAATGACAGGGGTCCTCCAAAGAAGTCAAGATCCGCGTAGCATCGGTTCACAAGCCTGGCTATTCGGTTTTTGGGTCCATGGTAGACGTAATTTATACTAGACCTTACTACTGACAGCAATCTCCTAGGTTTTAGTTCAACCCTTGAACAGATAAGTCCAAAATCAGCTAGAATTTCTGGCGGATCGATCTTTCCGTTGATGACTTTGAAGAAGAAAGACAAGTCATCCACCTGTCTGCGGCTTAGTAGGCTACTGAGCTTATATTGTTGAGCAATGTCACTTATAGTGTTAACATGCTCAGAACCCTCAATATAGAGTAAGCATTTACAAAATTTACGTTGTATTTTTTTAACACGATTGATGTGTTGTTGAGTATACGGAGACCAAACTACAGATCCATACTCCAGTATAGGTTTGAGGAACGCTGAGAAAAGAAGTATCAGTGTTTTGGCATTCCTATAAATAAAACTATATGCTCTATAAATAAAACCTAGGTTTCGATACGCACGAAGTGTTATGGCATTGATATGTTCAGAGAAGGTTAATTTGTCATCAAATATTACTTTAAGGTCTTGAATGGTTCTAGCTGTTGGGAAAATTTGGCCATCAAGTATATATATTACTGGGAGTTGCTTGTGGGATCGCGTAAATGAGATCGCTGCACATTTTTTTATGTTAAAGATAATTTATTTAAACACACCAAGCCCCAATTTCGCAGATGTCGAGCTGGAGGGTATAAAGATCTAGTTCATTATTAATTTCTCTATATATCCTCATATCGTCGGTATATAATTGATATTCTGAACTGATGTTAACACCTATGTCGTTTATAAAGATGTTGAAGAGAGTTGGACCCAAGTGCGAGCCCTGAGAGACGCCCGAAATAGGATAAAATTAATTTGAGGTGGCCATTAACTCGTACCTGAAGACGTCTGTTACAAAGGTAAGAGCGCAACCATGCCAAAGCTTTAGACCTTACACCATATAGACTCAGTTTTTTCAGCAGGGTTTCACGGTCTACTGTATCAAAGGCTTTACTAAAATCCGTATATAACGTATGCACTTCCTTTCCTTTGCTTAGTGAGTTTAGAACATAATTAACATACCGAAATAGATTCGTGGCCGTGGATCTACCGCCAAAAAACCCGTGCTGCCTAGTGACTATAATATTTTTGAAGGCAAATATCAATTGTGGCAAGACTATTTTTTCCAGAAGTTTTACGCTGACTGAATACAAATTGGCCATAGTTGATCACGTTGGATTTATCACCAGACTTTTGGATGGGGTTGATATACGACAGTTTCCATACAGCGGGGAAAACGCCAGTTACCAAAGATGTATTGCAAATATGAGTGATAAGCTCACAAAGGCTGACCCCGCAGTTCTTTAAAAAAATATTAGGTATTTTGTCAGGTCCAGCGCCTTTCTTAACATTTAACAAAGACAATTGACGATAAACTTCATCAAAGCAAACTTCAAAATTAGAGACGTGCGTCAGGAGCGTCATGACATTTACTAGTCCCGCAAAGGCAGCCAAAGGTTGAGGTGTTGAAATAGAAGGTATTTCGTAAATACTTTTACATTTATTTATTAGTATTGTTTAACATATTCGATTATTTGGTTGTGCATAACTTTTTCAAAAACTTTCGCAAAGAAATACAGTAGACTGATGGGACGAAAATCACCACGTTCACATGGGGATGATGGAACTACCAATGCCTTCTTCCAATCAGTCGGGAATTGAGAGGTAGTCAAGCAAAAGTTGAAAATATGAACTAGAGGACTTACAATAAAAGGCACTAACAATTTCAAGAATACGGGCCACGGGCGTTAAAGAGTCGAGTCCTGTGGCATTCGACTTGATAGAGTGAAGAGCTGTAAGTGTTTCAGAGGCCGGTATTTCATGATTTTTAAAAACTAAAACTAGCACGCTGATACTACTAAACCGTAATACTTAGGAAATTAGAAATGATAAAGGAAGGGAGCCCGAATCCAACTAAGAAATTGCTTTAGTTATCGAAATCTCAAACTTCGTGTGCAGAAGATCTTCAAGGAGGCTTTAAGGAAATTACGAATTAGTGTGAAACTATCAACTGATGATAATTAAAAATTTGAAAATTGCAAAACCTTTATTACAAGTTTAAATTTAAAAAAAAACAAAATCCGACAAGTTAATAAAATTGTTGCATGATTATATCCAAATGAAATGATAAAATTGATGCTTGTAGCTTTTCAAACAATCCACAATACCGCGCCACCCAGCCATAAACCAAGAGTCAACGTACTGGATTCTCATTGTTTCAGAAAACTTCACGGTAATTACCTAAGCTTTCCCTTGTGTATGAAAACTAATATGCATCCGAGCAACAAAAAAAGTAGGAAATTGCTAATTTCAAACTTTCACAGGCTTCTAAAAACACAGAAACTAATTAAAACGTGAAATATGCCTTAATTATGGCCAGATTGTGGTTGTAGCTGAAATTCACAGAAAATACTATGGAATCACTTCCAGCTTAGAATTCTAACTTTTTTTTGCATCATCACGGTAGTTATGGGGGAAGTGATAGAATTTTTAAAACCTTGGGTGAGAATTTCAAGAATTATGATAGATGTCTCAGCGCTGTCCCTACACACATACACACATATAGATCACATCACAAAGTAGGCACGCATTGGGGGATTAACAGGATCAACTCTGTGGCATTTTGTACATAGCCTCAAATGGTCCGATTTAATGAAAACTGTCACTTTTTCTCATAGAGAGCTTTTTATGCGTGAACAAAACGAGCGAAATCAATTTCATGTACAATTCCCCGAATTAGGGAGAAGCCGCAAATTGAATTCTCAGTACTGGCAACATTTTAATAATGCGTAATGGGGTTAAGATTTTACACTTTTTGTTGTATACCTCTCTCCAAAGATTTCATACTTTTTTCACCCCAAAAAAATACAATTTTTTCGTACAGGGATGTGCAAAATAGGAATTGCTAGTTTAGATATGACTCATTTTATATTGTAAAGAAGGTTACATAAACATAAAAGGTCAATATTGTGAGTGGTTTGCCTCCATCTCCATTAAGTTACCTGGAACAGTGCATGCCAGCCGTCCCTCACTTGTATCTCTTTAAATTCCTGCTCAATGCTGCTTAAAGTCATTTCTAAAACGTTTAATACAATTTATTTTCAACTAAAATTTATTTTATTTGTTAAAACACTGCACATAAACTCATATTCTTTATACAATTTCCGCTTCTCTACACCTTGCAGTATACGCGTACATTTTGGAACTAATTATTTTTGTTTCAAATTTTGATTTATAAATGTTGGCAGCATAGAAATTGGGTAATGTTCAATTTCTATGTTTTGGGCGTTAAATTTAACGAAGCGTTCAAATTTTAAAGAATATAAATTTTTTAATACTATAAATTAAAACTTTTTTCATTAATTTCAAAATGTAAAAATCAATCAAAATGTAAATCAATCAAAATGTAAACTTTTTTAAAAATTTAAATAATTCAAAAACACACGATATGTAATTTTTTAAATATGCATAAATTTTTCCTTGAAAAGCAATTTTTCACTTGTAGTAATAATTAATTAATAGCAAAATAAGGAATAACAAATGTTTTTCTCTAATGAACTTGAAATTATATTTTATTTGTAATTAATGTAATTAAACGAATATTTTAAATCTAGGGTAATTCTCGTTTAATTTTGTTCGTAGGCTTCGTAGTTGGTAGCCCAAATGTATGAAAATGAACTACGAACTACTAATTATAATCAGTTCTTTATCAAAAAATTATATATAATAATTAACACAAAAACAGATATTTTAAAAAGTTAAAGATAAGATTTTCTAATGCTTCAAAAAGTTCCATACTAGTTCAGAAACTTGCGGTTGACAGTTCTAATTTTGAGGTTAAGAAGTAAAATGATAAATTTTAGAAATTTAACAAACCTTTATCATATAATTCGTGATAAATGTATATTTCAACCAATTACTATATTTAACAAAAAATTTCACGATGACAATCCATTTGCAAAGCCAAAACCACAAACAGAAATAAATATCCCAGCAGGAGTAAAAAGTAAATACAAACTTTTCCAGGATGAAGATGCTCCGGAAATATTTGATATTATTGAAGGAAAGAATCGAATTAAAATAGAAAAAGAACAGGATTATTATGATACTGATTTATATCCAGATATTAATTTATCTAGTATGTATTTTTTGTAGATATATATTTTGTATGTTTTGTACAACTTCCACTTTTGCAGGAGGCTTAAATGGAGTTTTTGATATTGAAGATCTTGTAACCGTTTTACGTAGAGAAAATGCTGAAGATATTGTAGTGGTTTCAGTGCCAAAGAGTCTTAAATATGTAGATTATATGTGTATTGTGACTGGACGGAGTTTTAGGCACATGAGGGCAATGGCTGAATTTGTTAGGCGTGTTTATAAGATGAAGAGAACTAAAGGTGATATGCCGAGAATTGAGGGAGAAAATAGTAAGGATTGGATGGCTTTAGATTTAGGTTTGTTTATAATCGTATATATTTGTAAGAACATTCTTAATTCAATACTTTAAAAAGGTAATGTCGCGCTGCACATATTTTCTCCAGAAGCCCGTAGTTCTTATGACTTAGAATCGTTGTGGAGTATAGGTCCTGAATATGACAGGGAATCCAACAAACCTGAGGATCCAATGATTGAATTATTTCAACAGCATTCGGAGTATTTTAGTAAATTAAAACCAAAAGAATAATTAGATAAAGTGAATATTTATAAAATTTTAATGAATTGTAATTTCTAAATTATTATTAACCACTGAGCTAACTACTAAAAAACATCAGTTGAAAAACCAGAAGCAAAGCCACGGAATGAACGGAAATCGGCAACGACTACGGCAACAGTACCTGAAAATGATTTTCGGAACATGGAACACGCGAAGTATGTACAGAATATCAGCAGTTAAATCAGTATTAGACGAATTGAGCAGATGTAAAATAAAATTTCTTGCAATACAAGGGATCGGATGGATATGAGAGGCACCAACGGACCTTGGTAACTACAGGATATTCTACATCTGCAGAGGCTAGCATTACTTGAGCCAAGTACACATTGAGCGCTCGGCGTTCCGTTTAGTGGGCTTTCATAGTGTACACACCAAGCGTTTAACGAGCGTTTTTTTTTATTTTTCCAGTGAATACGTTTGTTCTGTATGAAAGCGCGCGATTAGAATGTACAACAAGATAGCGGCACATGTATCTCAAACTCTTTGGTTCTTAAAACGCTTATTTCAAAAGGGCGCGCTTCAAAACGCCCAATGTGTACTAGTCCTCAAGAGTAGCCTTCGTAATCATCTTCTTAAATGGCGGTCAGTCTATGTAGGACTCGGGCCTCTTTATGTCTCTTCCAGTCGTTCCAACGTCTTGATGGCTCTCCAATTTGTTAAACGAAATTTGTGTATATCTTATAGAACATCATTCATCCATCTCATTTCTTAGTCGTCCTACTCTACTTTTTCTTGATGGTCCTGGCTAGTATTCTTTCTTCAGAAGCTCGTACAATGTGTCCCAGCCATCGTAGTATATTGAATAGGTTATTTCACAGTCGAGTTGTTCTATAGAAAAAAAAAGATCGTTATAATAATGTACCCTCTAAGAACAATTTGAACAAACTTAGATGCTATATTTATTTTATATAAAAAGAATCTTAAAACTATCTTAATCTACTTAATCTTACCCCTAACACTATCTGGGGGCAACGGAGATAAAATCTTCTCGGGTAACCTCCGCCCAGGCCCTTATCCTAAGCTTACTTAAATCTAAATGTATTACTAGGTAAAAACTAGAACTAGATCGTATTCAAGCCATAAGCTAATCATTAAATCTAAATTTTAAACTAAACTAACCTATGTCTGGAGTTTTTGGGGCGAATACGCAACAATTACTCGTCCTCCAACCACCAGAACCAAGTGCTGGCATTGGAAGCATCTTTTTTTATCCCTTTTTGAAATTCTTGTACTGACCCTCAAGAGATCCTGAACATTTATCTTCACTAAAAGTGTATCGCTTTTCACATGCCCTACGAAACATGTGGTAGAAGAGAGGCACTCTCGATCCGTCTTGGACCAAACTTTTTGAATCCAGATAAGCAAATGCCTCTGTAGGAATAAAACCGCGTTCACAAGCTGTTTTGTGGTATCTTGCTCCCCGAAGGAGAGGATTGTCGCTCTCCATCGCTCTAGCAAAATGTCTTCTAATCAACTTGATTATGAAATTGTCGATTCTATTAACAAATGCCTTACCATAGAGAACGTTGTTGGCGTGAAACTTAGTGAAGCCTGATTTTGATGTTCGATACAACCTTAAGCACGCATTCACAGCTTTGGAGAGTCTGGTCTGGTTGCTCTAGATATATCAAAGGCTTTTGACAGAGTATGGCACCCTGCTATGTTGAATAAACTCCAAGCTATTGGTATACACTTAGTTCTAAGGAACTGGATTAAGAGCTTTCTTTTAGGCCGTTCAATCAAGTCGTTGGACGGCGTTGAGTTCAACCCCCATTGTCATTTCGGCCGGAGTTCACCTGGGGTCAATTCTTTCACTCGTACTTTTTCTAATCTTCATTAATGATCTGCTCTCAATCCCCTCCAACTCACTTCACTGCTTCGCTGATGACGGTACTTTGCATTTCTCTTACTCCTCCTCCTTACAATATAAGGCAAGCACGTGCCAGACCTTGTCTTTACCACCGTCAACTGATGTCCACTTCGATCAACCGGGATATCGAATCGATTCTTCATTGGGCGAAATGAATCGCGTCGAATTCAATGCCACGAAAACGAAATACTGCCTGATCTCCAACAAAAATTGTACCGACCTTCCTCCTATCTCAGTGGATAGAGAGAATCTAACTGCTGACTCAACTCTCAACATCTTAGGGGTAACTTTAAGGGAGCATCTGCGATGGAACGATCACATATTCCAAATCGCCAAACAAGTCTCCCAATGCCTTAGCTTTCTTAAGAGATGCAATTTCCTCCTCCAGCCAGCCGCCTTGGCTACAATCTACAAATCCTACATTCGGCCGCGCCTCGAATACAACTCGTATATCTGGGTAGGCGCCCCAAAAACCAAAGTTGGCTTGTCTCAACAAGGTGCAAAATCGCGCCCTCAAACTCATTGGTGATGGCCCCTTTCGCCTCCATAGACACCTTAAGCCACCGTAGGAATGTATCAGCTCTCTCCATACTTTATCGCTGTTACCATGGCGACTGTTCCACTGAAGTTCAGGACCTCCTGCCTGTACGGCAATACTTTTCCCGCAACACAATACTAGCCCACTCGGCTCACCCCCATACCCTACAGCCCCCCCACCCCCCGTTCACGCACAATACGGTTTAGAAGTTCGTACAAAAATAGAACGACTCGACTGTGGAATAATCTCCCGCAGTCAGTATTTCGGAACTCGTACAATACCTTAGAGTTCAAACGTGAGGTTCATTGTCATTTTCTTCTACATCCTCCAGACCCCCTCTAACTTTTCCTATTCTCCTCTATTCTTCAAACCAAGCTTATTATGTACTAGACATTGCACCATGAACTGAACGACATGACGCACTGGTAGTATAAAGGGGTGCTCCTAAGTTTGGTTTTTTTTCATATAAAAAAAGCACGCCCTTAAGCATTGTCTTTCGAAAACCCGAAACTTTTTCATATAAAAAGGGGATATGTTGAACCATACTTAGGTGTTCTTGAACCAGAGCTTAGGTGTCTGTTATAAAAAAGCCTTTTGGTCATATGAAACGCCTTGTTTGTTTTGGCAAGAGCAGCATTGTTTCCATTGAAATACAAGTATTGATCACTGGTAATCCATGAGCAGTAAACATTGATAAAATACAATATTTTATTACTTTTTACTGCGATAATCAAATGTTCACCTGTGGCGCTTAAAATGCTTCCTATGAAAACCCAATTTGCACACTTAATCACTAATTTCACTTGGGTTTTTTACTTAATACAGCACTATAACTAATCACTAATTATTCTATGGTAGTAAAAAGTTATCAAATATATTATTTTATCTCTTTTTACTGCCAAAATATACGAAAAACTTACACCGCCTGATCGTAAATGCATTTTTAAACGTCAGACTTTGGGACTATCAACAGGTTAGTGTTAGTTGCTCGGCAACTTCCAGGCTTGTAGTATCGACGGTTTTCCTAATCACTCTAGTTAATTATTGCTCGCTGCTAATGATATCTTCTTCTTCGATGGCTCTCGTGTTGAGCAGTTTCGCTGCATCGGTCTTAACATTATCTTCCCATCTTGACCGTGGTTTGCCAACTGGTCTTTTGCCATCTGGTAGTAGATACAGGGATTTTTTTGGTATCCTTGAGTCATCCATTCTTTGGTCATGACCGGCCCAACGTAAACGCAGTAGCTTGGCATGGGTCGAAAGTTTACATTCTTTGTATAAGTCGTACAATTCGTGATTGTAGCGTATTCTCCATGCATTATCTTCATTAATTGGGCCGTATATCCTTCGGAGAACCTTCCTCTCAAATATATCCAACTTGTCGGCGGATTTTTGGGAGATACTCCATGCTTCACAACCATACGTAGCTACTGTACGTATGATGGTTTTGTAGACTCTTATTTTTGTTTTTCTGTGGATGCCTCTGGATTTCATTACTGGCAGTAGTGAGAAGTATGTTCTGTTTGCGGCGTTTATTCTTCTTTGTACGTCTATCGTTTCATCGTTGTCTTCACTGACTGTGGACCCCAGGCTAATGATATCGTCTACTACTAATTGCATAAGAATTGCGGCTGCCAAAATAATTGATTTTTATTTTCTTCAGCCGAAAAGTATGCAGTATTAGCATTTAATCACTCATTATTGGCATATCGGATTGCTTTCGACTTCTAGAATCAACAAAGTTGTGGGCTGGACCAGTTCCAATGGTGTTTGGATCGAAATTTTACATACTAGGTAAATTATTGCATGAAATTTCATTTATCGAAAAGCACACAGTGAGTGAAGAAGCGTCTAGAGTCCGGAAGATTATTATATTAAGTCGTTTAAAAGCATTGAAAAGTTTAGAACAAGAATAAATAGGAAATACTAGGAGGTTTAGGAAATTACCTGGCTTTGGATCAATTCGGTTTTTGTGCAAAAGAACGGATTTATTTGTAGAATAACGATGCAGGATATAAAACCTTCTGTCGGATGAATATTGAACTGAATGCAATTAAAAGCATTAATAATTGTTATCACAATAAATGTGTTCGATGACTGCTTAAAAAGTCAGAACGCAAATTGTTGATTATTTAATTTGAGTACCTCGAACCAATACAATAGGACAAGCGAAATGGCCGCGATACTTTTGGACCAAATACCTAATTCCGAAATGTTGCGTTACAATTTTCCACTTTTCTATTCAAGGTAATCAGGCATATTATTCATTTGAAGTCATTTTAAAAATTTCGAACTATCCAAATCGAACGATTTATTCTAACAAATACTTCAGATGACATTACAGTAATATGTTCTGAAATATTGCCTGCAATTGCAATATGGGTATCTCGACGAGCAATTTTATTGCAATTCGAAATTGCATGCAATAATTCATTTCCATTTGCGTCGGGGGGGATTAACATTTGAAGTTATAAGCTATCTTCATGTTACGTTGCTCTACGATAAATAATTTATGAGTTATTAAAGTTTAAGTAAATTAAAAAATCTCTTTTCTTAAACACCCTGTATCTCAACTGGATAGGGCATCTACAGAAACGTTTTTTTGCGAACATTACTACATCATTGGAAACACAAATTTCGATTAATTGCCTAAGGGTAGCAGCTAACGGAAACAAAGAAGAAGGGAATGTTTGAAAATCATTTGGCCCTTAGAATACAAAACTACAGGAAGGGCCCTCGCCCAATTAAAACGTAGTGAAATTCGTTTTGAGTGCCCACGCTTTGGTAGTTGTTTGTACACTACAAGCGTAAAAACCGAGTAAAATAGAGGAGGGGCAAGAGCGAGTTAAAATTATGAGTAATCTAAAATAAAATCTTGCCCCCACAAATGAACTTTTTACACGGCGTCACTCCGAAATCCAAACCGCTAATCCCCTTGAATTTGCGTTGGGTCATTTAATGTAAACAAAGAAATTCAACCAAATAACATTTACATTATTTGGACAATTTATCACAGTGATTCACATATTTATTAATGTAAATATCTAATATGTGTGTTTAAGCACTATTTTAATTAGCACATTCACCTGAAGAACGATTTTTCTCGTGCATATTTCCATTTATTCCTGCATTAACAAACTGCAAACTTCATTGTTCTTTTTTTCACAGAAAACTCACTCACTAGAACTTTAATTATACTTTAAACTATTCTTTATACTTTCTTTCTATTTTTAAGTTAGTTTTGATAATAAGATTTCGGATAATTTTATAAAAAAAAACTCGTGTTAAAAAAGTATTCCGCCGAACGCGGGAACACAAGCAGCTAACTAATCCAATTTGACAGTTGACTAACCCCCAGATTTCACTACGCTCACATACAGGGATTATACACACGAAGGCCTTTCCTGTAGTTCTCTATTCCAAGATTTGGCCAAATAACGCTGAGTTCCAGAATGTTTCCAGCAAAACACACTCCAACGGCTTCGCCAGAACCACCTTGGAAAGTTTCGAATGAAGAACGTAGCTCGAAGTATAGTGCACTGGCCTAATATACACCAACAAATCGAGGATTATGTACGTCATTGGTACAAATCAACGAAACCAGCAAATCACCAACTCGTGTACTGCTTCACCCATGGCACAAATCAGCAGGATATTGGACAAGAATACACATCGTTTTTGCTGGTCCGGTTAACTGTCTTCCAGAGCCGCGCCTACACAATTTGCCGCCCTTTTCACATTCACCCATGCAGTTTTTTACTCGGGAGTCAGACGATCAATTTGTCTGCAATTGCAATTTGAAATATTGCATGTCAAAGTTTTATCGGCAGGAATTTCATTGCATTGCAATTTCATTCTTACAAGAAATGCGCAGGAGATAGGTGTTGTCTTTGGTACTAATTTTCATTCATTCAGTCATTTTGTAATAATAAAAAAATTGTTAACAGCCTCAACTTTGGCCTTTCAAAAAAATTTACGGTAATTCACATAGCATTAAATAATCCAGCGTCAAGTAATCTCCTCTGCTTAGGTTTTTTCACTTTCCGCCATTTTGTTTTAAACAAATTCAGAATTTCTTGCATATGCAACCATTGGGCTTGCATACACGGATCGTAATATCAAAACTAAAAAACCGTTTTTTTTATAAAACTCTCGGCGTACATGGGTATTTATTTTACCGAGAGTAACTTTATTATCCCTACACGGAAAATCAATGTGTGCACACCTCAAGCGCGAAAAACAAAGAGATATGTCAATATCAGCCCCGAAGAAGACGAAGATAAGAAGATACATTTGTGCAGGTGTTAGTTTTCATGCCAAAAATTACTGTTCAAAAAGTTTCAACAACTTTCTCTCTTCCTTTTGCTCCTGTGTCCTAAAAACTGGTTTTTTAGTCTCCACCACCGCAACAGGGGAATTCCAATGGATACTGCACTGTCCCGGCGACCATGCGAACCAGGTTTTAAGTATCGTTGGCGTATTGAGGAAAAGTGTCCTTTGAAGGACGATAGTCGAGCCAACGACAGGATATGATGACTAGGGACTCCGAGACGCTCAACGCGACGACCCGGACATTTCTGCGATTTTGTCATGGAAAGAACACAACGAGAAGCCTAAATGGAAAGACATCGCAGAGAGAAGTGAAATCCTGAAGAGCTATTGGGCCCAATGGGATTCATTGCATATCGAAGGAGGAGTATTGAAGCGCAAATGGGAAACAGCTGATGGTACCTCTCATCGAATGCAGGTGCTGGTCCCTCGTGCTGGAATAACAGATATTCTCGAGGAGTGTCATAATAGCCCGTCAGGAGGACATTTGGGAGTCAACAAAACTCTGGTAAAAATAAAGGAGAGATTCTATTGGCTTCATATGCGGGAGGATGTTACGAACTGGTGTCATAAATGTACAGTTTGTGCCGGCAATAAGGGTCCTCGAGTCAGAGCGAAAGAAGAAACTCGACAATACAACGTTGGGAAAATCGGAAGGGAGAATCCTAAGACGGCCAGTGAGAGGATGAAACCAAGGTACGACCTCCGAGCGAACAGTAGTGGATACAAGGAAGGTAACCTCGTTTGGCTGTTCAACCCTCGACGACGAAAAGGCAAGTCTCCGAAACTTCAGCGCCAGTGGGACGGGCCCTATAAAATCCTAACACGGATTAACGATGTTGTCTACAGGATTCAACAAGGACTCAAAGCCAAGAAGAAGATTGTGCACATAGATAGGCTGTGCCCACATCATCAGCCGGACCCAGGATGGACAACTGTTCGGGACGAACAGTCCTAAGAAGGGGCAATGTGATGATTTATGCGCCATCTGTTTGTTAAAAAGCATAATCAACGATTGTCGGTAACAACTCTGGTTGATGTCTGAACTAATGATTTATGTACTAAACTAAAATTGGAACGCGCGATAAGAGAAGACAACTTCAAGCTTCTGGACGAAAAGAAAAGAACATACCACTAGGCTCGAGAAAAGGGACGAAGGTTCCAGAAGTTAGATAAAGGTGGAGCTTGGATATAAAAGCGGCTTGCAGGCGCTGAGAGAGTCAGTTTTGATTTGAAAGGCGATAAAAGTGTTCTAAAGTGAGAACAGTGATGATTTAAAAAGAGAATTATAAAGCGATAGATAGAATTTAATAGTGCGAGTTATTAAAGTGAAAGTGATTATAGTGAACTGTAAGAATTGTGATTGTAATTAAATTGTGTTTTGGTTTGCAATAAATAAATACTTGTGTGGATAATTAAAAAGTGTATTCCTTAATTAATCCTATGAAACCGTTAAGCCGTAAAAACGTAACAATACATTTAAACGTGCACTTAAAAAACTCGAGGTGGTCAGCCATCAGCGTAATAGGGGAAATAACATGAAGTATAATAGGGGGTTCACACTGACGCCCAAAACATGTTTTATGAACCAGTCGTTTTGAAAAGCTCAAAAGCGTTCACACTGAACACGACGTGTTTGAAAATGTTTTCAAGTGTCAGTTTAAATAGCTTCATATACTTGGAAATATTTTTTAACGTTAAATAGAAATTGAATTAATGTTAAAAATGTTATTTCGGTATATTTTTTTGATAAAAACCTGCAAACATTATAAATCACTTCAAATATTAAAACTTTAACTATCAAAAATTCAAAAATGACATGCGCATTAAAGCTGAACGAGTATTCAGCATTGTCAGCAAGTGTTTTGTACGTGTTTTATTTGAAAACTCGTCAAAGCCAACTTGTTTAAAAAAGCTCGCTCCATATAAAATACATGGGTAAAACACATGTTTTACCCTGTTTTGAACCGAAACTTGAAGAGCTTTCTAAAACATGTTTTGGGCGTCAGTGTGAACCCCATATAACATGCACGTGCCGCAACTATTTTGGACTGGTGGAAGTGCGATCATAACCTCCTAGCGGTGGCCACTGGTAATTATCCTATGAGAGAGAATAGGCTAATATGATCGGCATAGTCCCTTCCAAGTAAAGTTGGCGTGAGGCTTATAACCTCACCAGGAAAAAAGAATTATTACGAAAAGAGCAACATTTGGTCGTTCAATGCAGGAGTTTTGTGGCTCCGTATTTTAGGGTATTGAAGAATGATTTGTTTTGTGGTGGGGTTGGAGGGGGGGTGTCTCCAGAAGTGCAATATCTGGAGTCACTTTGGTTTTGTAGCGGAGGGTGTGACGGAATGTAATACATTTGTTGAAAGAGGCCTTTTAATAATAATAATAAAAAACCCGAAGAGGAAGAAATACCTCAAAAATAACCCGAATTCTGTCAATGTACCGTGCAACACCAAACCGCAGTGCAGTCGATGGGAAGTCTCCATCAGAACTTTTCATCGGACGTCGAATGCGCAGAAGGATTTCTCCTGCTTTTGCCAAGGATTTCCGTACCTATCGCAGAACATCAGGAGCAGTATTCCAAGATGCCATATAACCAGAAGCACGAAGCCAAGATCAAATCATTTACTGTGATTATACGTTCCGCCCTATGTCCCATGAGGGATTAAAGGGGCACAAAGAAGAAAGAAGAAGATTATACGCATTCTTAAAGTCGGCTTCGCACTTATTGAAACCCAAAACATCACCCGATAATGACTTAAGTCATTATCAGATATCGGGGTACACTTTAGTGCATAACCTCAGATTGGTCTTTACATTTTAACTCTCTTTAGATTAAAATCATCTTCCGAAGCCACGTCATATTCTTTTGCTTCCTATACAGCTAACATAAGTAACGAAGCAATTTGATACTATTTCCGACCAAATTTCGGGATTTTTGTCGTCCAATCCTGAGTATGAAATCATTGTTGCGGCTGATTTCAATGTTCACAACGTAAACTGGCTGACTTATTCAAATGGCGCCAATGCTTCTGGCAAGGACGTCGAGCTCTTTGGAGACGTCAATAATTTACATCAAATTGTGGATCATCCCACGAGAGTCCTTAATGTTGCTGATCAAGGAACCTATCTCTTTGATCTTTTCCTTACTCCTCATACAACGCGGTACTCCGTCGAAGTTGATTCACCTCTCGGCAACTCGGACCACTGCTTAGTTAGCGCTAGCTTCCCATTCAAATTTCCCACCCCTCTCAAACCAGTTCGAAGAACTGTATGGAATTATGGGAAGGCCAATTGGTTGAGGCTTATTAAGTTTTTCCAATCTACTGACTGGAACTTGTATTTCGTCTGAGTTCTACTCTGGCTATGCCATCATGGGCGGCTTTAAAGTCTATGAAGAGGTGTTGAATTGAGTTATGAAATTTGAATTTGATTTGAATTTTTCCATAGCCTGCCTCAAGATGAAAATCTGATCAGTTGTTGATTTTCCTGGGCTGAAGCCACATTGGTAATGGCCTATGATATGTTACTGGGTGGCGTATAGGGCCATATACTATTCTTGAGGATGTCAGGAGTTTCAGGGGAGCGGATACTGGAAGCGACCACCATTTGGTTGTAGCAACTATTCGCCTTAAAATCGCCGCAATCAGAAACGTGCAACATGACATGATGCTAGAACCCGTAGACGGTTTAACGTAGACCTTCTGCGGGAGAGCGTTAAAAAGCGGGAATTTGTTGGAAACCTACAAGAATTATTAAACCATCAAACCGTTTCTGACGGCACAAATATTGAAGAATTGTGGGGTACGACAAAGGGTGCGATATTGACGGCTGCGGAAACGAGCATCCGTTATGTCCAAAGAAACCAGCAACACTGGATCTCGGACACAACCTGGCAAAAAATAGAACGCAGAAGGGCCCTCAAAAAACGGGAATACTCCCAATTACATCGGGAGGTTAAGAGAAGTGTCCGGCGTGATAAAAGGCAACAGATAAACGAGATCGCAGAAAAAGCGGAAAACGCGGCAAACACAGGCAACAGTAAGGTGCTGTACCAAATCACTAAACTGATCTCGGGAAAGCACTCTACTAAAAAGCATGCCGTTAAGAGTGCGGATGGAAGGCTGTTGTGCAGCGACGAAGAGCAACTCCAAAGATGGAGAGATTACTTCTTCGCCGCCCTGAATGGTACACTTACACAGGAACCTTAGGAAAACAGCAACAATGCACAGCCAATAAGAATCACCACCGGGCCCCATCCAAGACGGAAATAGTAACCGCAATTCATGCGATGGCCAATGGTAAAGCAGCTGGGAAAGATGGCATTCCGCCAGAATTGTTGAAAGCCGACTCAAGCCTCATAGCAGATGCGCTTCAGCCAATCCTAGATATAACATGGAACACCTGTACCTTTCTGGAGGATTGGTCGGAAGGTATCATAGTCAAAATACCAAAAAAAGGGGGACCTAACAATATGCGACAACTGGAGAGGCATCTGTTTACTATCTACAGTGGGCAAAATTTTGTCCCATATATTACTATCTAGGATAAGTGAGGCAGTAGACCGAACGCTTAGGAGGCAGCAGGCCGGATTCAGGAAGGGCCGCTCATGTATTGATCATATCAACACCTTACGAATAATAGTGGAGCAGTCTACTGAATTCCGATCCCCCCTTTACCTTGCTTTCGTAGATTATGAGAAAGCGTTCGACTCGGTCAATAGGAGCTTTATATGGCAAGCACTACGGCGACGTGGATTGCCTGATAAAATAATAGAATTGATAAAAGCCCTATATAACAATTCCAAATGCAGGGTTCTCCATAATGGAAAATTATCCGACAGCTTTGAGGTGAGCTCAGGAGTACGACAAGGATGCCTACTTTCGCCATTACTATTTCTTATAGTAATAAATGACATCCTTGTCGGCGCTCAAGATAATAGGACAGGCGGCATACAATGGGGTTTGCTAGACCGCCTTAAGGATCTCGACTACGTCGATGATATTTGTTTGCTGGCCCACAGACACCAGGACCTCAAAAACATGTTAAACAATTTGGCAACAGAAAGTAGGCCAGCAGGCTTAAGGCTAAATCCGACTAAAACTAAAGAAATGCGGATAAATGCAAACACCATTGAACGGACAGCGCTGAATAGCCGTGACGTGGAACTGGTAGATAAATTCTGCTACCTCGGTAGTGTTATTACCGAAAATGGTGGGGCAGAAGAAGACGTAAGTTCCAGAATAAACAAAGCACGAGGCGCATATGCATGCCTGTCCCGCATATGGAGATCAACTGAGATCTCAACTAACACCAAATTGCGGCTGTTCAACTCCAACGTTAAGGCAGTACTTTTGTATGGTTGCGAAACATGGAAAGTCACCCAATTCATCACAGGGCGCCTACAAGTCTTCATCAACAGATGCCTTCATCGTATCTTAAAAATCCGCTGGCAAGAAAGAATTTCAAACGAAGAACTATGGCGCCGTGCCGGCCAAGAAAGGATAGACGACCAAATCAGACGAAGGAAATGGAATTGGGTTGGCCACACCTTGCGACGCGAAAACGAAAATCTAGCCAAACAGGCCCTTGACTGGAATCTGCAAGGCTCCCGTCAACTTCAAGCTTCTGGACGAAAAGAAAAGAACATACCACTAGGCACTAGAAAAGGGACGAAGGTTCTAGAAGTTAGATAAAGGTGGAGCTGGGATATAAAAGCGACTTGCAGGCGCTGAGTGAGTCAGTTTTCATTTGAAAGGCGATAAAAGTGTTCAGTGAAAAGTGATGATTTAAAAGTGAATTATAAAGCGATAGATAGAATTTAATAGTGCGAGATATTAAATTGAAAGTGATTATAGTGAACTATAAGAATTGTGTTTGTTATAAAATTGTGTTTTGGTTTGTAATAAAGAAATATTTGTGTAGATAATTAAAAAGTGTATTCCTTAATTAATCCTACGAATCCGTTAAGCCGTAAAAACGTAACAATAGCTGCGTTCTTTTTACACCGTGATCCCACTTAGATCATTAACTTTCAAGCAAACCAACAACAACAACTTGATCCAAACAAGATTTGGATCAAAATCTGTGATACGAAAATAGCTTGTGTAACAACCATATCCAAGACACATCTCATTGGAAAATCCAGAGCTTTTATAATTTTGTTCTGTTTTTTTTTTATTTTTGTGGGTGTTGGTAGCTCTGCAAAATTTCATAAACTTATTTGGAAAAATTATTGAAAGTTGCCTTTTGCTAATTTGGAAGTCATGTAAGCATTTTTAGAAATTGTTTTTAAAGCAGAAATATTTTTAATAAGTTTTAGAAGCTGATATAAATTTCGACAGAGCACTTTAAAAAGCAGAACTACAACACTGTAAAAAACTAAATTTCTTCCATGATCCAAGTCCGTTCTTTTATGCTCCGCTGATCTGAACTGGATAACGGTGTAAAAAGAACGCGGCTATTATATTATACACGGTACTCAACAACGTTATTCCGCGATAATTAGTGCACGCTGTAATATCTCCTTTTTAATGTTCAGAGGATTCCTTTTTTCTAGTCTTCTGGCATCACTTCCTGCTCCCATACTTGCACAATTAATTCATGAATCGCTTGGTGTAATGTAGGCCTTCCTTATTTAACCAGCTCCGTTGGAATGCCTTCTGCACCCGGGGCCTTGTTGTTTTTGAGTCGGGTTAGGGCTCTGCCTACTTCAGCTAAGCTTGATAGCGGCAGCATAGCATTATTATCAGATATTGGTGGAGCCTCCGAATCCTTAGTAAGCTCGCCATTTAACAATTGCTGAAAATGCTCTTCCCATCGCAGTATGTGCAACGTGGTGTGAGTTGCGCCATACTGCGTAGCTATCTGTACTGTTCCAGCTCACAGACGAGTTTTTTCCCAGGCTTCCAATTCTCGTCTGTGAATTCTCTTTTCTTCTTTTCTGAGCTCTTTAACGCATTCTTACGTTCACTTACCAGCTTGCATTCATTATCGAACCAGTCATTCCGATCTCTACGTCTTCTGCCTTAGATGGAATCAGCAGTACTAATGACAGTATTTCTAAGGTGGGTCCAACTCTCGTCGACGCCCGGCCTCTCGTCCCCAGGACTTTGGGCGAGTTCTAATGCATGATCGTAATTGTTTCTGGCCATTTCATTGCGTAGTACAGCTCTGCGGATTCGAGCCTGATCAGCGGATACAAAGCTTTTCAGCGTTGTAATGCGCTCTCGGATACCAAACCAACAAGATAGTGATTCGAGTCGAAGTTGGCACCTCGGTACGTTCGTACCGTCATCAGACCCGGAAGGTGGCTGCGGTCTATCAACACATGGTCAATTTGGTTACGAGAGGCTCCATCAGGAGATTGCCATCTGGCTTTATGTATATCTTTACGCGCAAATATAGTACTTGGAACGACCAAGTTCTTACTTGCTGCCATCTCTATAACTCGCTGTCTATTGTCATTAGTGTTTTCATGCAAGCTGTGGGTGCACCCACTGGGTGCTGATATATTGCCTGTATATGGGCTCCCGGCCTACTTTGGCGTTGAGGTGCCCCAGTATGATTTTTACATCATACCTGGGGCAGGCATTAATTTCCCGTTTAACTAATTCGAAGAATTCTTCTTTATCATCACCCGCGGACTCTTCTGTAGGTGCGTGAACGTTTATGATGCTGATGTTGTTAAATTTACCTCGCACACGAAGGGTGCATAGCCTTTCGTTTATTGCTTTAATTCCGATAATGGTAGGCTTCATTCTTTTGCTGACCATAAACCCTACTCCGAGCACATGGTGTTTTGTATGACAGCTATGCGTCACACTCAGGTTTTTGTAAAACACCATTCCCTGTCCATCTCATCTCCTGGATGGCGGTAATGTGAGTCTTATATTTTGACAGGGTATCGGCTAGATGTTGTGTAGCTCGAGTTCTGTAAAGAGTTCGAACATTCCCTGAGAAAATTAGTAAATCGTTTTGGTATAATATTATGACTAATCTAATAAAATTTTACTTAATACAGTGAAATTAACCAAATACTACCTACCTCAAATCGATCGTGCGAACCAAATTTGTCCCACAGGTTTTGATCGAGTCCTTTAAAAAATAATCAAGTCTGAAAGTGTTTGTGTAAGTTGCGCACAAGCGAAGTGCTTAACGAGACTTAGATACTAAAAATAAAAAGTTTTCTTTGTTAAAATTTATAACTAGACAAGTTCCGAAATATTTCTCAGATGAGGCTTTTTATAAACACACTCACAAATCTAGATCAGCTGAGTATCAAAACAAAAATAGCGCGTCTGAATGTCTGAAGTCTAAATCGGGCTGTGGGCCAGTTACAAAATAGGAGACGACTTTTACGATGACGATAGTCTGAAAATTCTGTCAGCTTGAGAATTTAAGTAAAGGATGACTAATTCTAACACCAATAGACGTCCCTGGATTAACCTACTCAGTTAGCGGCCATTAGGTGAACACACTTCTGGTTTTCGGTTTTTTATACAAATATATATAGAAAAAAAATGGCACTTTTAATGTGGAGGCGCATCCGCGTGGTTGATAATGTTTTACGAGTATGTAGATTCCCACTTTACCAACAGAACGATCCTCTACCGTCAGCATGCGAAAAATGTGGAAATTGGTTCAATTTTCCGACAGTCTAAAAATAAAAAAAATGTTTTGACTGTGGCCACGATTCCTGTCCCCGCCGCATTGCTAGCAATAAATTTGCGAAGAGCTTATTTGAATTTTCTGCCCGGCCATTGGCAAGGAATGCTCTTCCGTCTGGAGGGCATATTCAGCTCCAAATGGTCTTCTTTGGATCGCGGGGGAATCGGGAATCGGGATGCGCGGTGGTAATGCAAAGCAAGAAACGAGAATTCTTGGAACGTGTGTGGCAACGAGTATATTGACTTCGGGACCTGGTTTGGCCTGGGCCGGTGCCTGTTGCCCCTGTTAGCCGTAGTAGCAACTTGCTGAAGAATTTTTTCTTCTAAGCTGAAATGAAAAAGACTAAAAAAATACAAAAAATAAAAACAAAACAAAAACAACAATCTTAGGGAAAAGACTCGAATTCCATTCCCCCCCAAAAAATTGGCGATGGTGAATTTTTACTCTCGCCTCGTCAATTTTAGTTTAATAAACGAGCATCTTTTTAGGGAAGTAGCCTCGTCGGGCCTTTGATTTATTTTTGCTGATAGTTGATGTCAATTTACTAAGGAATTCCAGAAATTCTTCAAATACCAACGTTGGATTAACAGAAAACACGAAATGAATGTCTTCGTTGAGTTGCTGAAAGCGTTGAAAGTAATCAAGTTCACCTTTTCGTTTATTATTATCGCGGTCGTGATTGTGTGCATATGCTATGTAGCCTATTCCAGCTCTTTCTCTTCTAGTATAGTCTGGAATGTGACTTTGTAAAAACTCACGAAAATATTCAAATCTGACCCAAATTTTTTTACGTTTACCACTATTGAAGGTTTTGATAACATTCCACACTGAAAATTAAGTTGTAGATTACAGCAACTATGTGCCGTCGGTTATCTTTTAAAATCAACATTAAATGAACAAAAAATCGTTCAAAATTTGTACTGAATTTTTTTGGGTGTTAAAAGTAAATATTAGAAATAGTTAGGTGAGGATTTCTACCGCTACTCTGTTTGGAACTTAGCGAATTGAAACGGAATCAGAAAAAAATTCACTAGCCAAAAAAGTATTGATGTACATTTTATCTAAAAGAAAACGACTTTTGCAACATTCTTAGTTCTGGAACAACGTTGTACGTCCCTTATTTTGTTCAAAACTGTTCATCATCAGGAGCTCCACAGCCTATTGTTGGCCTTGGCTTCCTCCAGCATTTGCCTCCATGATTCTCGATCCCTGGCCCGATTTTTCCAGTTTCTTATATGCAACTGTTTCAAGTTATCCTCGACGTCATCTATGTATCTTTTCTTAGGACGACCTGGTCTCAGTTTTCCTGGCGCTACTTTCCCCAGCACTATCTTGGTCGGGTTCCGTTCCCCACTTCGCTGCACATGACCAATCCATCGTAGTCTGTTTATTTTGATCACTTTAAGAACGTTGGGAATTTTACTGATTTCCTACAACTCTAAGTTATATCTTCTGCAAACGCCATCAACCTGTATTGCTTTGTAGATCGAACGAAGGATTTTCCTTTCAAATCTTCCTACCAATGCTTCATCTGCGTTTTCCAATGTCCACACTTCCGAACCAGGACAGGCCTTATTAGTGTAATGAAAAATGTCAATTTTGTCTTCCTTGATATATTCTGGACGTCAGGTGCTTGCGTAAACCAAAGTAGCATTTATTAGCCAGTGCTATTCGTCTTCTGATTTCGGCCGATGTATCATTTCCTTTTGTTATAATCGTGCCTAGATATACGAATTCGATCGTTATATTTTGTCTGCTTCTTCTGCCGTTTTTTACGCACATACATACATATAATTTGTGTTGTGCTCGTTTATTTCCAACCCGATTTTTTTGCGGCTTGCTCAAGTGCTACAAAGCTCTCCTTCATGCTCTCAAATGATCTTCCAAGGATAACAATATCGTCGGCAAAGGCTAATATTTGTACTGACCTATCAAAGATACACCCTGATGTGTTAAGCGATGCATCTCTTACTTCTTTTTCTAAGGCCACGTTGAATAACAAGCAGGAGAGTGCGCCACCTTGCCTTAATCCTTTATTTGTTCTGAAGGGTGGGAATAATTCACCATCAATTCTGACTTTACATCTTTCATCGAGATTTTTGACCCTTCTACAACGTGTTTTGGTATTCTGAGCTGCTCCATAACATCAAGTTACTCATTACGGTTCACCCTATCGTAAGCATATTTGTAGTCGATGAATAACATGTGGATGTTTATGTTAAATTCAACAGCCCTTTCTAGGGCTTCTTTGAGTACAAATAGCTGGTGTGTTGTGGATCTTCCAGGACAAAAACCGCATTGATACTCTCCTAATATTCTTTCTACGTATGGTTGTAGTATGTTGTATTTAATAGCGTTATTCCTTTATAGTTGCTTTTTGTGTAAGGGATATACTATGCTGTCTCCAGATTTTCACTGTTAATTCATGCGGTTCTGCAGTTATGCTGTCAGACCCTGATGTCTTATTATTTTTTAATGTTCGCAATGCATGACGTATTTCTTCTTCTTCTACTTGACAGGCACTGCTGTGCTGTCATCCTTTTCGTCCGCATTCATGTTCTGTACATTTCGGATACCAAATGTCCCTGCTTTGGTTTCATTAGTGGTTCTTCGAAATGCGCTGTCCATCTAACCAATACTTCGTCTTTATTGCTTAATATCCCCCACTTTTATTCTTGCACATTGTAACTCTAGGCCTAAATTCTTTCTGTTGTTGGTTTATGCTTTTGTAGAAGTTTCTTGCATCATTTAGGCTTGCTGATTCTTCTATATTTTTTCATTTCCTCTTACCAATATTGCATTTTTTTCGCTTTGTGCATTTTCTTCTCAGCTTGCCTCTTTTCCTTATACTCCTCTTCAGAGTTTCTTGTTCTGTGTCTATCAAGCATGACTTGATATGCTCGGTTTTTCTCGATTGTCGCCTGGGCGCATTCTTCATCAAACCGCTGTACCCTTCGCCCTTGTTGCATGAAGCCTAGAAACAAAACTGTTGGTTGTTTGGAAAGTCTATTCGGTTTTCCTTGTGTTGTTGGCTGCACTTTCAACCAGCCAGTTACATTCTGTACCAGTATTGTCAGTTCAGAGAGTGCGCCCTTTACGTACTAGTGAGAGTAATCGTAAGGTCCCTTCGGTCCAAGCAAATCTCTCTGCGCTTTTGGAGATATCGTGGATACATTTGACAACCGTTACCTTTGATACCATCAATGAGGCCTCGGTAGCTTAGGGAGTAAGGCGTCTGGCTACGATCGCAAGGGTCCCGAGTTCGAATCTCGGCAGCCCCACGGTCCTTCGCCTTTTATCACTTTCCACCTTTCCTTCTTTTTTATTTCCTTTTTACATTCTTGGTTTCTCCTGTCATAGCCTTTCTTAGCCCTTCCCCGTTCCACCAAAGCGCATGCATCGGTTGGTTGATGAGAATCAACTCGTTTCAGGAGGCATAACACTCCAGCGAGCTGTTTCTCGATGCCCCGATGTCAAAGTGCGACAGTAATGGTTGAGTGTATGTGGAATAAAATATCGCGGCTATCTAGTTCTTTCCTTCACTTCTCTCTCTATTCACTATCTTCCGACTAGCGCTGCTCGACATTGCACTCTACACGAAAAAAATATATTGTCAACAGTACAAAGGGGCTTTCTCTGAGCCTCTAGTCTTCCACATAAAAAAAAATTAAAAAAGCATTCAACCCACCTCGCTCGAGATGATCACTATGCTTCTAAGCAACAGATTGATAACAGCTAAGATGAATGACGAATGATCCTCCACACACGATGTCTTGAGTATGTTGAGTAAAACCGGTTTTACTAAACTAATTGGAACTCACACGAGGCATATTTATGTGTAGTAAATTTGAATGCCATACAGGAACGTTTAAAAGTATTGTAGATGGAATTTACTTGTGAGAGAAAAACAGAGCTAACGAAAGCAAGAGATAAAAGTAGCTTTTTATATGCGTGTTACTTTTCACGCATTTGGTTTTGCCCGAAAAATGTTTCGTTAAGTTCTTCGGCTCCCTTCCTTCTCTCATCTATAAAACCGGGTTTACCTGCCATAAATATGCAACTTGTGAGGAACTACAACTTGAGGGCAGAGGGAAACGTTGCACAAAAAAACCCCCGGGAAGCATACAAGGAAGTAAACTTCCTCAAGAAAGACTTCACACCCTTCTTTGGTATATGCAGAATAAAAGAAGGCACTATCTATAGTCATAGCCAGCGAGAATGTAAAGAAACTGTGGAATGGAAGGAATGTTTTTGCGAACTGCTGAACCCAAATGAGGATCAGACATGTACCAGAACCCCGTCTACAACGATGACGCCAGAGAAACAAATGTACCAAACCTGGAGGAATTACAGAGTGTCATACAATCCTTAAAAAATTTCCATGAATTGATAACATCTCAGCGGAGGCGAATCGCTTGTAGCAGGTATACATGAATTACTATGCTGCATATGGACAAACTACAAAATGCCTGCAGATTGGGAGCAAAACATTATCTGCCTAATACACAAGAGGCGACAAATTCAACTGTGGAAACTACAGAGGCATATCTCTTTTAAGCACAGTATATAAATTTAAAGCCAGACCTTATCCAGAAGCCGCAATAACTGCATACAAAACTGGATTCAGAAGAAACAGGTCAACAGTGGACCAACTTTTCCAATAAGGCAAATCCTTTGAAAATGCTGCTGTATACTGTGGTATACATTGACGTGTATCAACTTTTTATCAATTTAAAACAAGCATACGACAGCATCAACAGGGAAAAAGTGTATGCGATAATGCTGGACGTAAACACACCATAACTAACAAAAATGATAATGGAAAATGCAAGGTGTACAATTAGAATACAAGGAGAATTGACGGAGTCCCTCCCAGTCAAGCAAGGCTTAAAGCAGGGCGACGGGCTGGCACCTATGCTATGTAATTTCTGCCTAGAAGAGTATATTCGCAAAGTAAATGTTGATGCGAACGCAACCCTGCTTAACAAATCAAAATATTTGGCAGGATATGCCGACGACATAAACTTCCTTGCCAGGTCACTGTCATACCTTAGAGAAATATTCACTGAATTAGAAGAGGGAGCTAAACATATAGGGCTGCGAATAAATGCAGGCAAGAGTAGGATTCTAATTCAGTCACGGGTGAAAAGAAAAAGAAACCACAATAACGCCTGCGGGGAATATAACTTCAAACCATCCATCCATCCATCCATCCAATGGCGCTACAGCCCAAATCGAGCCTTGGCCTCCTCTAGGGCATTTCTCCAAGTTTGACGGACCCTTGCAGCGTGTCTCCAGTTCCGGATGTTGAGCATTGCCTCTGCGTCAGCCGTCACAGAGTCTATCCATCTCCTCCTGGGTCTACCTTCTGGCCTACTTCCCGAAATTTCAAACGCGTAAGCCAATTTAACTATCTGGGGTCCATAATCAGCGAAGACAACAATAGTCCAGGCGCTAGAGCAGTGAAAGCTATTACTTTTGGTTATGGCGTGATGTAACGGACTTTTTTGGTGGAATCGGTCAGAAATGATATCCTCAACAATATTTAGGGGCGCAAGCATGAAATTCCCAGGAAAACTTTTGGTAGCCCAAAAACTGAAAAGTTCACTAAAAATTCCCTGTTTTTTGGCCTTTCTTGTTAAATATCTCCTAACGAAGGCTTCTAGGCGAAAAATTTGTTGAGCATGTTTTGTTCGTTATTGAATTTGCTAAAGCTTACCCTAAGGTGGATTTTCGAAATTTGAATTTTTGCATTGCAAAATAGCCGAAAACCGCGAAAAAAAGTACCTCACTTTAAAGTTAGCACAAGCAAAGGAGAGACCATTATCTTCCAATTTAATTCTGGAATTAGATAGTTAAAGGCATGATTAACTTATATCCAAAACCCGATCACGGTCGGCCAAATAGTTTTTGCATAATGAATTTTGCAATTAAGTGAATTTAAAAAGTTAAATTTGTTACTGCGCCAAAAGAAAAACTCCCATGTTGGTCCTGATTTTTTTACGTATGCTCTAAGACTCTCTTTACAATATCCAATCATTAAAATTCTGGTTTTTAAATTTTTTTTATGGTTTTTAATTTTTTTAAGATTTTTGGCAAAAAACTGCAACTAAGGCGTTTTTTCCACAAAAATTGCTAACTCGGCGACGCCAGGAATGCTAGGCGCGTTTCAAATTCGCTCGAAAAAGGACTCAGTTTCTATTGCACGATTTAACTGCTTTTTTTTATATTTCAAAAAGGAATCAAAAAGGTTTAATTTTACTGGATGAATCGATATGGACAGATTTTTTTCAGACTAGTAGAGGCCGAGTAGTTGCTTAGAGCGTGGCGTTAGTACAATTGTACAATACAAAGGATGTCATTGTGAGTTTCTAGACTAATATTCATTCAGCAGCAGAAGAGCCGGTTCTTCAAGTTAATCTACACTGGTATTCTTTCATCGCGAGTAACTTCAGCGGGAAAACTAGCGAGGGGTTACTTTGATAACCCAAGAATTCTTTAATGATTTGTGTAATGGCCTGCATGGTAATCGAAAAATTCTATTGGAAATTCAGGAAATTGGAAGTCTTTACATTGTAATGGCTAGGTAAGCAACTAGCTAATGACTTGTAGAATATATTAGTTGGAGATTTAATGGTATAGAAAATTGCCCCCGAATTTCGTGTGCTGAGTCCTGCTATTTGCAATAATTGTAAATGTTTTAACGTTCATGGCTTTAACAGAATACGCAGATAGTTTTGGTCACACTTCAAATAAATGCATTTTTAATCTAATGTTCCAAAATTTTTAAGGAATAGTTGGTTTTTCGTTAATAGTTAAGAATAGTGATGTACAAGAATGGTCATTCAGTTTTGTCCTCCAAGCTTCTCGCTGACTGGCTAGAGTCCTCCAATTTCGCACGCCCAACAGGTGTTCAGCTCAACAGAAACTGAGTCCTTTTTCGAGCGAATTTGAAACGCGCCTAGCAATTCCTGGCGTCGCCGAGTTAGCAATTTTTGTGGAAAAAACGCCTTAGTTGCAGTTTTTTGCCAAAAATCTTAAAAAAATTAAAAACCATAAAAAAAATTTAAAAACCAGAATTTTAATGATTGGATATTGTAAAGAGAGTCTTAGAGCATACGTAAAAAAATCAGGACCAACATGGGAGTTTTTCTTTTGGCGCAGTAACAAATTTAACTTTTTAAATTCACTTAATTGCAAAATTCATTATGCAAAAACTATTTGGCCGACCGTGATCGGGTTTTGGATATAAGTTAATCATGCCTTTAACTATCTAATTCCAGAATTAAATTGGAAGATAATGGTCTCTCCTTTGCTTGTGCTAACTTTAAAGTGAGGTACTTTTTTTCGCGGTTTTCGGCTATTTTGCAATGCAAAAATTCAAATTTCGAAAATCCACCTTAGGGTAAGCTTTAGCAAATTCAATAACGAACAAAACATGCTCAACAAATTTTTCGCCTAGAAGCCTTCGTTAGGAGATATTTAACAAGAAAGGCCAAAAAACAGGGAATTTTTAGTGAACTTTTCAGTTTTTGGGCTACCAAAAGTTTTCCTGGGAATTTCATGCTTGCGCACCCCCTAAATATTGTTGAGGATATCATTTCTGACCGATTCCACCAAAAAAGTCCGTTACATCACGCCAAAACCACCGGAAATGCTCCAGCGCCCGGACTACAATGAAACGATAGACGTGCAAAGAAGAATAAACGCCGCAAACAGAAAATACTTCTCACTACTGCCATTGATGAAATTCAGAGACATTCACAGAAAAACCAAAGTAAGAACCTACAAAACCATCATACGAACAGTAGCTGCGTAAGGGTGTGAGGCATGACACCTCCCAAAAATCAGGGGGCAAGATGGATATATTGGAGAGGAAGGTTCTCCGAAGAATATACGGCCCAAACAATGAAGACGATGCATGAAGAATATGCTACAATCACGAATTGTACGACTTATACAAAGAGTGGAAACTTTCGGAACATGCCAAACTACTGCGTTTACCTTGGGCCGGTCATGTGCAAAGAATACATAACTCGAGTATACCAAAAAAAGCCCTGTATCTACTACCAGGTGGTAAAAGACTTGCCGGCAAACCACCATCAAGGTGGGAAGACAATGTTAAGGCCGATGCAGCAATACAAGAAACTGGAGACAAGCTGCGGAGCAGAAAGACGTCTAGAGGAAGAATCTGATGGAGGCCAAGGCTCGAATTGGGCTGTAGAGTTATCGAAGTAGAAGAGGAAGCCCAATCGGTTACGATAATGGCTGTAAAAGGTTGTCTTCAAGGAGGCACCTTATCACCTCTACTATGGTCAATCATAATCGACGAGCTCCTTGCCACCCCCGGAGCATAGGCCTATGCTGATGATATCGCCTAAACGATCAGCGACGGTCATGATTACACCATTGTTAGGAAGCGGGACGAAGGAAGGAAGCTAAAAGCACCTGTCCGCCTGTGGCTATGAAGCTCTACTGAACCTCCTTCCACTTCATCTAGAAGTGAACAACAAGGCTCTGGCGGGAGGCGTTTCTTCTATGGGAGCTATTCTCATTTCACCTTGTAGATTACTTATTGATTCTAAGGAACTAAACCTGAAGAAAATGCAAATCACAAAATTGTGATCAAAGTGCCCAATATTCTTCGTTTTTTAGGAAAATTTAAATATTTTAGCATTTTGGTGATATTTTGAACCTATGTATCTTCTAAACGGTATCACTTAAGTTCCTGTTCTTAATATCATACAAAAGAATACACATTTACCTAAAAGACGAGGCGAATTACGTTGCCAATAATAAGTCTAGGAGTTATTCAAGTTTAAGTAAATATTACACCCTGTATCTTAGTGGATAGTGGGGATAGCCCCCTCTCTAGAACAATTTTTTTCTCCAAAACCATCCAGGAGCTACCCCTGAAAATATTAGCCACGTAGTCCAACCGAGGATTTATTGAACGTCTGATGACCTGTACAAGTTGCGAATTAGGGCATATGAGTATTTTAAATCTTTAAAACGGTGATACCTCATGAACGGCGATTCGTACGGGAAAATGTATAATATCATTTTTTGTAGCGTAACATGCATGTGTCGCAACTATTTCGGACTAATGTAAGTGCGATCATAACCTCCTAGCGGTGGCCACTGGTAGCTATTCTATGAGAGATTATAGGCTAATATGATCGGGCTAGTCCTTTCCAAGTAATGTTGGTGTGAGGCTAATAGCCAACACCAACACTACCTTAATTTAACGGCCGCAAAGGAAACTTACACAAAAGCGAATCAATTCCAATAGCTTTGAGTTTAGCTAACAGGTCTGAGTGCCATTCCTGGCCATACTCTATCAAAAGCCTTGGAGATACCCAGAACAATCAGACTAGATTCACCAGATCCATGCAAACTTTGGCTGAGGTGTTCTGTAAGACAAACTAAAAGATCGCCAGTGAATCTTTTTTGTCGAATCTTATTGGCTGTGCATTATTGCTGCTTTCTTGAGGTTCCTGTGCAAATGGACCATTCAAGGCGGCGAAGAAGTAATCTCTCCATCTTTGAAGTGGTTCCTCGTCGCTGCACAACAGCCTTCCATCCGCACACTTTTGATTTGGTACAGCACCTTACTATTGCCTGTGTTTGCCGCGTTTTCCGCTTTTTCTGCGAGCTCGTTTATCTGATGTCTTTTATCACGCCGGAAGCTTCTTTTTACCTCTCGATGTAATTGGGAGTATTCCCGTTCAAGTTGGTGACGTTTGTCACCCCGTCCGTTATATTTGAGGGCTGCGTTCTATTTTTTGCCAGGTTGTGTCTGAGATCTAGTGCTGCTGGTTTCTTTGGACATAACCGATGCTGGTTTCCGCTGCTGTTATAATGGCGCCCTTTGTACTACTCCATAGCTCTTCAATGTTATTTTCGTCGGAAACTCTTTGCTGGCTTAAGTTTTGTTGTAGTTAATAAATAAATTAAAACTATCAAAATAATTCAAAACATTCCCAACTTACATTTTAACCTCAAAACCGCTGATAAACAGCAAACACTAACGTCTGAACGAAGACAATTATAAATATGTCATCGTTTGTTTAGACGAAAACGAGACGATATCGTCTTACCAGGTAACCTTTGGAAAAAATGGTCGGAGGAAAGGATCCTAGCCGCAGGCGACAGGACACTCAAGGAAGCTGGAACCTCTGTTCAAAGGATCGTTGGTGCTGACAAATACGTGGTAGAAGATCTCCCGAAGGCATAGAGAGCACCGAGATAAAGGTTTTTTCATCAGATAAGATGAGCGCGCTTCTGCCAAAGGAAGGTGTTCTTGATTGGGAGGTTGAAGACGACTTTGAGGAGGATGGCCAAGCTGGCCCAGCCGTATCGAACAGACCCATTGCAATGGAAGCATTCGGCTCGAATGAAATACGTCGCGGAATGACTAAATAAAAGTTTTCAATAACTAGATATCGATGTGATGTGTTTCGTTATTTTATTTAATTATCCTGACGGTCCATTCTAAAGATTGTTCGACTATTAATATTAAAACTGTTGAGTTGTCTATACATGGCGACCTTTACCAAATTCTAATTGTAGTTTGTTCTCTTACCTCGTATTCTATTTTATCTTCAATTCTACAGAATTAAATATGTACATATTTATTATTTATATTCCGATTATGTATAAATTGAAGCATTTATTATTGTATGTCACATTACAAAACATAAAACGATTCGCAATAATCTACGTCTTGATTAGAATTTATAGCCTAAAGGAAATTCCAATCAAAGAATGTGTGAAATAATTTTCCAACTATTATTATTATTATTTAAACACAAGTTTCAAACATCAAAACAAACCGATTGAACCAGTTTTTGATTTTTTTGTTGTTAAACGTGTGAAAAGCATCGCTTTAAATGCAAAAATTCTTTATCAGCCTCATGCAAAACTTTCAAGGAATGCCTCTTCCGAAAACAACTTGTTACTGGATTCCAAAAGTCCAACGTATATCGTCAAAATACCAAACACGCAATTAAAATATCCACAAATCCACTATCAAATATCGCCTATCAATAAATTAAATCATTCACTTTAGACAAAAAAAAGAAGAACGAACGAACGAAGCTCGAAAATATGTATTTTGTGCGGAGAAAAATCTTAACGCCGTCACTGACCGCGAATAAAAATTCTCGCCGTACATAAGATATATAGCCATAGCGTGTTTCGCGGTTGACTTTTTTCAAATTCCTTTCTCAAAATGTTCCCAGGCATTCCGATGTAATAGTTAGGGCCGAAACACATCCAAGCCCGCTTTGAACACATCCAAGCCCAAAGCCAGCTGCAAGCATATCCAACCAATGCGTTTAAATGGGATTGAACACATCAAAATTTGTCTCGCAAATTCAGGCCTTGGCAAAGCCGGCCGCAAGGCTCGCCTCTGTCGGAATTGCGGCAATGCTGGAATTCGAATTCGGCCGAGGCTCTAGTTTTTGCTTTTGACAGTTGAACTTTGAGGTTGATATTTTGTATGCGAGTTTGTATTGAAAATAATTAAACGAATTAAATACAAAATGTTAGAAAATTTCACTGTAAACAAATAAATAATAATTAAAAAAGTCAACAAATTTTATTTTATTTAAAATGTTTGAAATTTCACCACATTTACATAATAACAATTAAAAAATAACAATGAAAACAGGCCAAATAATTTTATTTTATTTAAATGATTTTTAAATTTCACACTTTTCAACAATTACAATGCTCGCTTACAAATTTGACAAATGTGATGAGCCGGCCTGATTGTGTTTTGAGTATTCCGCGGACGGCTCTGGAGCTCGCCTCAAGGAAAGCTTCGAGAGATGAGCTTTAAAGCCAGCCTGGATGTGTTTCGGCCCTTAATTTCATACGGAAAAGTTATCGGCGTACTTTGCTTTCTACCTGACCAACTTAAGAAAGATGTACAAAGTGGAGGCGATGTTGTTTGTGCGATGAAATGCGCCTGTGTGCTGCATACCTGCGCTACTACGGCTATAGGCTTTTACGTCTGCTCAGTTTTGGAAGAATCGAAGATCGTGGCTCGGCCAGGCTGGAAAGAGCGATCAGAGCGAACAACCTTTTAGAGGCAATCTCAACTGGAGATTGCTGAACGACAACAGTTAGTAGTGGTGTCCACGCTCACGTTTCAAAAGGTTCAAACAATAAAAGTCTTTAAGATCTGACTGCCATGGCTGCCTGGCGGTCTGCATTCATCCCCGTATATGGTACGAAAAATTTCCTTTACATTTCTGGATAACGATTTTGGATATACTCGCATCTGTCCCTATATATATGTTAGTCAGCCATAGGTACACGCTGCTTATCTGCTTTAGTGCAAAATATTTTCAGAGCATATTATGTACAGCGTAGTCCCGTTTGGTTAAATTAATTCCGCGATTCTTCAAAAAGAGCTGCAAATTCCCAGTCATCTTCGCTGGAACCGATTTTGAGACTATCCTTTCTCAGTGCATACTGATTAGCTAAATCTGCCGGCGTAGCACAGTGTTGACTTCATTCTGTTATTCACCTCTTGAAGATCACCTATGAATGGCCGAGGGATCCCATAGTGGCGGCTTTAATTAGTAGAACACGGCATAGCTGTGCTTTTTTTCGATGAAGAATCATTTTGCAGGTTATCTCTTAAAAATTTATTAATTTGGGTGAGGTTATAAGACACAAATTATCACGTTTACACATGGCTAGAGGAACATCGATCGGTGAGAAAAGTTTATCATTTTTTTTCTGTTGTGAAAGAAATGGTGTTTTGGAACGTGGGAGATCGTCGAAATTTACGAAATATGAACAGCTTTCGGTGCAAAATTTAAGATGAATTCCAGAGATATGATTTCGCAAAGTAATGTTTAGTAGTAATGGGCATTGACATAAAAATCTATTAGGTATATTCTCGGGTCAAGTGGAGCCCAGTCTAATAAAGAAGTTATTTGTTACATTTGAAAAAAAAAATCTGTCTATTGTGTATAACTAGTTGGAATGTGGGTTTGACCCCTTCGGTCCACACGATCAACTTCCCAGTATGATGAACGTAGATGGAATATACTGACTTCTTGCAACATAGTAATACGTTTAGCACTATGTAGTGGGAAATTGACTAGTATCATAACTATCCACAAAGTATTCCTGAGAGAAGCTTGTACAAATAACTATAATAGTGGCACATCCACAAGGTTTTTCTATGAAAGAAAAACTTATGTTAAATTACACAAAAATCAGGCATAAATTGTCTATGGGCTACTACAATATCCAGCCTTCCAAGTTCTAAAGCAAAACAGTTAAAAAAACTTAGGTAAAACTTAGGCGATGTACAATTGGGCGAAAACGGAGGTAATTTGAGCAATAACCACTTAGATAAGATACCTAAAATTTTTACAAAATCATTGCGTAGTTTTCCCTAGACTTCAATAATAAACTACATAAGTATTTAGACAGTTTATCGATGTAGCTTGGTTGGAATACCCATGGAGCCTAGACAAGGAGTTAAAACTCCGTGTTGTCAAATTTTGTTTGATTGAGTGAGGGCGCCACAGTCACATGTACCCCAAAAAACATGGCCGATTATATTCATCCGGTTGATGGCAAAGTTCGTTAACTACCAAGATACTCTATTTTTACGCCTAACTTGAAAAATCAGCTTCTAAATTGGATTTATATCGATGCGGTTTTTCGTAATTAACCAATTTATGGATGTTCCAATGAATTTTTATTAATTTCCAAAGAATTTTTTTTGCATTGCTCCATTTTCTGGAAAAATTCAGCTAACTTCATGTGGGGTACGTCAGCTTTAGGCGACATCTGTGGCTAAAAATGAACTAAAGGTTTAGTTTCTGCTACCCATCCATTTCCGGTTATTTTTCCCATAAGAGTTATATCTCCTTGTATAGTCTCCATGGGAATACCGATTATTTGGATAAAATACATTTAAATAATACCTAAACAACTTGGGCCAATGGCCGAAATATTTCACAAAAACCATGTACCTATATTTTTTGCAAGACCGATGTTAAACAACAAAAGTTCTTAGGGGCAGTTTATCGAACAAGCATAATTGGAATACTTTGTATTTAGGCAATTTACACAATCTTACTTGGGTAGTCTATCCAAACAATAAAAGTAAATGGCCTAAATATTTTACATTTACATTTCAGGTTCATTTATCGAAGTTCTAGGAGAAATAAAAAGACTAATGTAAAATATATTTATATATAATAAACTTCCGAAATTAGAATACCATACAGAAGATATCCATCCATCATAAGATTTCAATCAACAAAGCGACATTTCAGAAGACATCTAACAAACTTACGGAAATTATATAGCATTATGCATCAAGAAATGCTCGATTTTTGCAATATTATGAGCCTAACTTGAAAAATATTCTTCTACAATATAATTTTTCTTGAATCACAAAAGAAGATAAAGGTTTATATTGCAGTACAGGAAAAAATAAAAGTCGTGTATAACTTTTCAATTAATTTTTTTTTTCATTTCAAATTGAAATCCATTTCAGTTTTATTTTTTCACTTATAATTAAATTAAATATACATGTATTATTATAAACATTCTTTTTTGTTTTAAATTATAATTGTTATTATAAACATTCTTTGGACATCGTATCCTCAACAGGAAAATCTCCTATTATTTCTTCAATAGAAAATAAAAATGTTTGTACAAAACCCCAAACTCCAATGTTCTGGCAGGCTACTCCAATTATCTACAAGATACACGCCGAATTTTAGCGTAATGATATACTTGTTGAGTAAGTGCCCACGTTTTGGTAGTTGTGTGTCCACTACAAGCGGAAAAGCGAGTGGAATAGTGGAGGGCAAGAGGTCCAAATTATCAGTTAACTCAAATAAAATCTTGCTTTGCTGCGGTCGCCACCGTAAATACGTATTTTTAGTGTAAATACTAGATTTTAAAAATCTCACGTGAGATTAGGTGGGGAGGGTGGGGGTCGAGCCAAATCTCACGAAATCTTACCAAGGGGGGAGGGTGGGTCGAAAAATTCCAAAAATCACCTTACGTAATTTATGGACGACCCCTATATAACTAAAACTTTTGCCGATCATTTTTTGCAGACTCTGCATCCTGACAGGCTAGGCCTCGTGGCAATTTATATTACTCGTGGCAAGTGCTATTGCAATAGACCTCCGAGCACTTTCATGGGGGAACGGGTTATGACTGTCGAGCCAAGAAATGATAGGCAAGAGATCAGCTGCATCTTTTTTTATCCTTATATCTCTGGCATCAATGTGTTGATCCGTTGTGGAAAACCTTATTCTACAGAAGGTCTCTACTTGTTCGCAGATATCTCGGCCAAAAGGCATTCCTAACATGAACTTGATGAGTGTACCTAGAGACATCCAGCGATGAAGAATAAATGAAAATACTCGTAAATATAGGAACTTTGTCAATTTTTTAAATATACAGGGTGTTCCGTTACTCATGGTACAAACGAAAATAGCAGATAGTACATAAGAAATTATCACAAAAAAAGTAAAAGGAGGGGGGGTACCTCTTTTCGTTTTCGAGATATGGCGTTTAGAAGTTTTTTTGGTAGAGGTTTACATATTACCCTGTATTTTTGTCACCTTATTAGATATTTTAATGAATAAGACATCAATCTACGCAGAATACTCCCACCTATCTAAATCTAAGTTTTAACATACCAAAGTCCAGAGTTATGAGTCGACTAAAATTTTTTTTTTACTAAAATATCCACATCAACCACTTTTTTCTCCAAAAAATACTTAATTAACCAATATTTTTTTACAAAATTGGAAAGCTTGGACAATTTCTTATGAATAATGTCCTATAAATATTATTTTACGACCTTTACTTTTGAAGTTATAAGCAATTTTAATGCGAAAATTGGCCTTATTTGGTGCTTATTTGGTACTTATTGACAAAACTCAGGTGAAAATGTACTAAAAAAGGACGAAATAGAGCCACATAATTTTTTATGTACTATCTGCCATTTTCATTTGTACCATGAGTAACGGAACACCCTGTATATGCATATTCGAAATAGTTTTTCTGTGAAAAAACCGAAATTTTGACTGATAGCTCTGGAAGTTGGTAGTGTAGAACCTTCGCTTTTACAGTTTTAGATCAATGGGAGTATTCTGCGTATACAGCTACCTAATTCATAGAAGTAGGTCATCGGGTTACCAAAATACAGGGTGATATGTAAACCTCTATCAAAAAAATTACAAAATGCCCTAGTGGCTAAACCGTTATGATTTCTGCCCCCCTCCCATAAGATTTTTTGTTCGTCTATCCAAAGCCTATCTACAGCTCGCCACTTTGTAACTTTAGGTGGGACACCCTGCATAAAGAAAATAATATATCGTCGGCTAAACAGTGATACCCCGTATCTGAAAAAAAATCAATTTTCCAGGAGAGAAAAAAAAACCATTTAAAAAATAAATTTTATAATTGAAATAAACAATTTTCAGTTATTTTGATATGTTTTATTCGGACTACCGGATAATATGACATTGGTAGAATATATCAAATTAGATAGAGCTCCTCACGACGAGAATTTTCATATACATAACTCAATATCGCCAAAAATGTAAGATACGTGGTATCACTGTTTAGCCGACGATATACGAAATAATTTTTCATAATTTTTTTCTTTACTCTCCATTTTCCAACCAAACGTGAGGTTTTCCGGAAAATGCATAAATAACCATTTTTGTCGAGGATTTTTTTAGCTTTAATTTTGTCCTCTTAACATTTTTCCAATTTCGACGTTTTTCCCGACGTTTTTCCCGGCATGAACCACAATTTCCTGAAACTATAGGACGTATAAAACAATTCCCTCTCAAAAAACTGCTGATCCAAGGCTTGAAAAATTCGTGATGTTTGTAAAGGGTAAGGTAATTGTTGCATGATTTTCAAATGTTGTCGCAATTTGACAAGTGATGTTTTGGTTTTATTGGAAAGCTCTCGCTGTACAGAATCCAAAAAGCATCACTTCGTTTAGAACGGGTCTTATTCCATCAAGTTTATTAGATATTAGCAAAAATTATCAATTTGAGATCTTTCTGACAGCCGAAGTTTTTCCATTTAAACAAAAAAAAAGGCCCGACCGGAAGCTATGAAATTTTTTCCAGAGCATTTCTTCGTTGATATTCTTCTTTCGGTACCTCAAAGAAGTCGATATAGTTTTTCGTTCGCGCGGTATCGTGCAGGTACAAAAATCACGAACGTCGTTTAAACAAAAAAAAAACGGTTCGACCGAATTTTATGAAAAACTTTTCAGATCATATTTTCGTTAATATTCTTTGAACGGTACCGCAACTAAGCCGATATCTTTCATGGTTCGCGCAATATCGCGCAGGTACAAAAATCATTTATGTCGTTTCAACCAAAAAACGGCTCGACCAAATTTTATAAAAAGGTTTTCAGATCATATTTCCGTTAATACGCCTCGAACTACACTTTAACGCAATCGTTATCTTTTATGGTTCGAGCGATATCATTCAAGAAAAAATGAGTGCCTGGGGGTATAATAGGGCCACCCTATCCGATGGGGTATAATTCACGGATCCGGTCGTCCTGGTAGTGGGTTGGGCCTTGGGCTAACTACCGGCCTTTGTAAAAATTCATCAGTTAAGAAACACGAAGCAAAGCCTCGAAATAATAATAATTTTCGGAACATGGAACACGCGAAGTATGTATGTACCGAGTTAAGTCACTATTAGACAAAGTGAGCAGTTATAAAATAAAACTACGCTCGTTAAAAGAGATCAGATGGATAGGAGACCTTGGCAACTACAGGATATTCTATAGCTGCGGAAGGGAGCATCACTTAGGAGTAGGCTTCGTAATACACAAGTCAATCATAGATAATGTCATAGAGTTCAAGCCAATCAGTTCAATACGACTATGAACGAAATTCTTCACCCTTTCAATCATAAACGTGTCTCCGCAGGAAAAAGCGAACACGGCAAAGGACACTATCTACTACAAGGTTGAACACGCATATGACACGGTCCCTTCCAATGGCATCAAGATGGTTATAGGAGATCTGAACGTCAAAATTGGAAGAGAGAAATGGCACAGACCGACCATTGGAAAGGAAAGTCTCCACGAAACGTCAAACAATAACGGACAACGTGTTATCGATTTTGCAATGAGCAAGAATATGACCGTCATCTGAACATATTTTCCAAGAAAGGACATTTACAAATACACATGGCAATCTCCCAGCGAAAGATACTGCAATAAATTAGACCATATACTCAGAGACAGGAGGGAAGCTTCCAGTATCCTCCTGCAGAGGTGCGAATTGTGAATCGGACCACTTTCTAGTTAAAGCTAGATTCAGATGTCGGCTGTCTACTCAAGAAAAAAGAAACAACAATCTAAAGAAATTCGAAGTTGATCGCCTCCAAGAACAGACCGTATTGGAGAAATATCAGGCAACTCTAGCAGAAAGGATAGGTCCAAGTCTAAACATAAATAATGCAGATACAGTTCAAAGTCTAGAAATTAACAAGTCTTTCATCTTCATATGGTTAATGAGTGAAAGGCGAACAGCTGCATGCACAAGTTTTTCAAATGACGATGTCAGGCTATCAGAGAGAGAATGCAACATTTTTATACGCGCTGGAATACAACCATAAGTCGGAAAATTTTATGAGTTTATATGGGGATGTATTGGTGCATATTTGCTCGTTTGTTTTGATTTATGAAAGAAAACAGCTGATTCAATTTTCTTTCCTTTTCTGTTATGCATACTTTATCGTAAAGAGAGAATCTGGCTTTGTCTGGCCGAGTTCACGAAGTATGCGTTGAGTTTTGCTCAGCAGTGATGTTCATATATGCACGCACACAATCAACGGTCGGAAATTTTTGTATGAAGATGAAAGACTTGTTATTACTAGACTTTGATACAGTTGAGGAAAAATGAAGACTGAAGACGATACTGATAGATGTCACGAAGGAAACTGTAGACTACAAACACACAGCCAGAGTCAATGATTAAAACAGCTATAGAAGCCAGAAATAGAAATAGGAAAATATACATAGAGAGACCGACGAGGAGCAAGAAATTGAAATACGAGGAAACAAGAAGAACCGCAAAAAAACAGGAAGCAGGAAGAAGAAAAGGCAATTCCTCAACAATTACACCCTGAGAGCAGAGGGAAAGTTTGCCCAAAACAAAACACGCGAAGCATACAAGGGAGCAAACTTCTTCAAGAAAGGCTTCTCCGGTATATGTAGAACAAGAGAAGGCACTATAGTCATAGGCAGAGAAGATGTAAAGAAAAGGTGGAAGGCGCTGCTGAATGCAAATGAGAGCATCAGACATGCACGGTATACAGAGACAAGGTGATGTAAAAGACTGCATATCGTAAACGGTATTTTAGAGCTGACGTCACGTGGGGACCGCTTTCCATATAAAATCGAAGCTGTTGTTGTTGTTTCTGCATTAGGGCTGACGTCACTAGGGGCCCACTTTTTACGATATTCGAAGCTGTCGTCTCTTTTACATTACCTTCTGTTTCTGTATACCGTGCAGACATGTACCAGAACCCCGACTACAACATAACGATGACCCCTGAGCACTGACATATAATAATGGACTGCTCATCAGCAATTATTCGCATACAAACCGATGGCACCAAAAAGGTATAGTCGACTCGCTCATCCATAAGCCCCCAAACTGACAGAAGCACTCAGAAGTAAAATCAGACTGACAGAAATAAAATCAGGTTAAATCAATTAGAAAAAAATAGACGGGTATAGTGATGTTTATATCTTTTGCTCTTTTCCCCATAGACCCCCGGATTTTGACATACAGAATGTCAGTTGTTAAAACAGGCGTTAAGAACTTAAATCAGATACACATAAAATTTGCAAATTAATGAAAAAAAGGCATTTTAAAAGGCGAAAAAGTGAAAATAGTGTTTATAAATTTTTTTTAAACAAAATATTAGTGTTGTTTTAATGTTTTAAGTACGTATTTAAAAAAAAGTTAATTTCAAAAGTGATTCCGGTATTTACATGGAGTGAAAAAAGGTTTGTAGCCTATGGAACAAATCGGTGCCATGAAAAATTCCTCATGAGCAGTCCATTCTATATGTCAGTGTCTATAAGTAGTACAAAATGACATACGATCCTTAAGAAACAACAAGTTGGTTACGATACTAAGACCTTTACATATCTTCATCTCGCGGTTTTCTCCTGAAACTATGACGAAAACTATCTGTGAATATCTAAGGAAGAAATCTATAGACCCTGGAACTGTTTTTTGCAGAAATGTCAGCAAAGCTTCCAAGCCTGTTGCTTCTTCTGTTTTGTCTGCCTCGCCTGCTATTACCGGACTCTATTAGATCCTGGTTTCTGGCCTGCTGGTGCACTTACCAAGATCTTTGTTCCACGTACCCGTGCTCGAGCCCATCATGCAAACGCTTCTACTGCGAGCGCTCCACAGCTGTCGAAAAACTCGAGACACTTTCCCTCAACTACCAGAACGTAAGGGGGACCAGGTCAAAAACTAACGACATCCTTCAGGCTTCGAGGCTAGCGGGTTCGATGTCACAGCCTTCACTGAGCTCCTTGAAGGCATTCTTACTGCTGAGCTCTTCGGTTCATACTACCAAGTCTTTTGGAGGGATCGTCACACTTACTCAGAAGCTCGTGGGGGTGGCGTACTTCTTGCTTGTAGTAGCCATCTGTCTTGTAACCCGATTTCGCTTCCGAGTTTCTCTATCCACCTTGACTTTGAGCTTGCCGCTCTTAAAGTTTTCCTTATCAAAAACTAATCTCTTTTTGCCGTGCTGCTATTCTATTCTCTCCGATATTCTCATCTCTTGTGTTGATCATATCCTGTGTATGATGGACACTGGTGATGAATTACTTCTCGTAGGGGACTTCAATTTACCCAATATTCAGTGGGTATCGGATAAAGATGACGATAATTATTACCCCGCGACAACCTGAATTCTAAGGAATCCTGCTAAATTATTACTTCAATTCAGAGAATACTCCTTGTCCGGTAGTGGTAACCCATTCCTTAACTTTAAAAAGGCTAACTTTGGAGAACTGTCATCTAAGCTAGCGTCGCGTCGATCCATTTTAACAGTTTGCTTTTCGCGAATGAGGACGAGTTGCAAAGGGACTTCGGGTTATCGGTTACGAGGGAGCGTGGGGAAGTGAATTATGACCTCACGCAGTTCTTGAGTGGATTGGTAAGGATATTGTAAAACATCCGTCCTTTCGAGCACGATAACTCATCGCTGTGCATGTCCCATATCCAGGATAATGCAAAGCACGTCTTCGTTTATTGTGAGGTCCGTCGAATATTGTTCGGCGCGGAACTAGAAGCAATCTGCGAAGTTAACTCGGCGAGAATTATTCCCGCATTCTAAAAGTAATCAAAAGTCACAACGCTATCATAAGTGTGTGGTGAGTTTCAATTTGAAGCCTATAATAGCTGTGTTTATTGAGACCGAAAAAAAGGCAGAGCAGCTCGAGGCAGCTCACAGTAGCGCAGCTGTCAAAAATAAATAAAGCAAGTTGGCGCAATTCAGAGCATGAAATCTCATGAAACACTTTTCAGGCAAGAATTCTCAAAGTGCGTTGTCAGAACTTCAACCTGACAGTTTTTAAAGCAAAATTTATTTAAACTTGATAAATACGCTACTAAATTAAAAAATGGAAAAATATTTATCAAATCAGTTGATGGAAGCGCTAGATAATTCCTCTAATTCAGATATGTATTCAATTAACGGATGTCGGTATTGTGACAGTTGACAAACAGCTGATTGCTTGCCTGAAGTTGCTCTACCAAAAAAGGTAGAGCAGAAAACCATGCTCTAGCTCAACTTAGAGCAAGCTCATGAAACACAAATCAGAGAAACTTCAGGCAAGTAAGAGTAACCAAATTGCTCATGAAACACCTTTTCGTGAGATATCTCAAGCTAGCTCAACCTAGAGCAGCTCAATAAACAAAGCTAATGAATGAAAGTAACGTTAAAGCGAATTAAGGTGGATTTACATATCTGACATTTTCCGTCGCGCCGGGTCACAGCTGATCATTTCTGTCGCGGATTTTTAATACGCGTTTTACATTTCTGACGAATTCTGTCGCAGGCAAAAACAATCGTGACTTTTGGCAACTGACGTGAAGAGAGTAAAAATGAAAGTAACCAAAAAAATATAAATTAACAAACAAACAATTTTTAATAAAGCCTCCCTTTACGTCCACGCAAAGCCAAACAAATTCAAATAAAAAAGCATTTCAGTTACACATAACCTCAACTTTTACTTACAATCAGCTGTTTCTATCACCCTGTCACAGAAAAAGTTGAAGTTCGCTCAGCTCTCCACCGTGACGGTAAGATGTCACAGAGGTTGTTTCCTATTGGTTGAAATTGTAAAAAATTGCGGCGCGACAGAAAAACGTCGGATATGTAAATCCACCTTTAGACGTAACTTCTGTCAGCAATGACATAAGTATAAAAAAAGAGATTGATAAGAAGTAATCGCCAAAGCTTGTGACTTATTGTAGGGACATCGTCCTACTACTTCCGGTCTTACTTAGTCAAGGAGACTTGTTTAAAAACGCAGTCGACCGAGACTAAGTAAAAGAAAAATTAATTAATTTTCACAGTCTTGACGTTGGATATTAAAAACAGAGACGAGCGCGTTATCAATTTTGAGTTGAATCTTTAGTAATTATTAAAAACAAAACCAAGATATATATAGATCGATACATTAACAATAAATTATTACTTATAAAATAGACTATAAAAAGTTAAAAATAAAGTGATAATAATTAACATAAAAATTAAGTGTAATTAATTTACTATTGGGAGAAGACCCCACATAATTGGTGACCCCGACTGCCCAGAGAAAAAAAAAAGAAAAGGTTCAAGATTCCAGATCGAAGAAATTTTGCTGTTAACGAAGAAAAGGAAAGGTTCAATATTCAAGATCGAAGAAATTTTGCCGTTAACAGAAATTCAGGTTTTAAGAACCCGAAATAAGATAAGTCTTTAAATTACATTTAATATAGTTTAAATTAGAAAATAAAATAAAATATTATTAATATTAAATAGAATTTTTAGGACACAGATTTATTTCAATATTGTGTTCTTTTGTAAAGAAGCAAATATATTTAATTTAAAGTTTATAATTTAATAGTGAGTCCTGTGAATATTGATTGGTTTTCTGTTTCTCTCTGTTTGGTTTTCCTTCGTGTTAATTGTTTTGTCTCGAGTTTTTTTTTATTTCGCTGTGTGATGAGTCGGCCAGGTGAAAATTATATGAACGATTCATTCGTCCTGGACATGGATGATTCGTTGCCCAGCCTGGAGGAGGGACTGCCGGGTAGACGCAGGGCCCGGGCAGAGGTAGACGTAGCCTCCACGGCTCGAGTCAACCTGCCCGAGTTCGAACCCGCCGATCCGGCAGTCTGGTTCTACCAGGCTGAGGCCCAATTCGGCCTAAACGGGATAACTTCTGACAAACAGAAGTTATCCCACATCGTCGCGGCATTGCCCACAGATGCTGCGAAAATATTATTGCATAATTTCCCCGATATCAGCACAGCTAGCTATGCGGATGCAAAGAGACGGTTGCTTGAGAGATACGGTTTATCTACAAGGAACCGCCTCGAGCAACTGCTAGCGGCACACGAGCCAGGGGACAGAAAGCCCTCTGATTTTTTAAGAGGCCTGCAAAGTCTGGCCGGAGACAGCCTTGGTGAGAGCGAGGGCCTCATCAGGGGTCTTTGGGAACGGCGTCTTCCCAGGGACATTCAGGTGGTCCTCGCTGCGTCTACGGACCAGTCTTTGGACCAACTGTCCAGGCTTGCAGATAAGGTGTGGGAGGTGACATCTCACCAGCCCGCACCTGCTCAGGTGTCTGAGGTTAGGACCTCATCATCCCTGGAGAGGACGGTGCAGTCCCTCCAACGTGAGGTACGCCAGTTAAGGGCACTTATGTTGGGGGGGAAGCATGGTCCTCAACAGGGGTCGGCGAGAGGGGCTGCTGGTCAACGACAGCCATCGCCATCTTCGGGGAAGGTCAACAACCCCACCAATCCGGGAGCCATCTCCAAGCCCTCCGGCGCGCAGGCACTGCCTGGGACGCTCTGTTACTACCACTACCGCTTCGGTAGTGGAGCAGAGCGGTGCACCCCACCATGCGCTTTTAAGGGTCCTGGCTCAGCAGCCAAGAGGGACCGGAGGACAAAGGGCCCCCGTTCAAAAAATTAAATTGGCGGGGAGTCGCCACATCCGCGGGCGTCTCTCAGCAGAGACGCTCGTGCAGATTATTTGTCCGCGACCAGCACAATCAGCTCGATTTTCTGATTGATTCTGGCGCGGACATATCATTAGTTCCGAAGCACACGTTTAGGGTACAAACAACATGCCCTAATTTGCTTCTGCGGGCCGCAAACGGATCCACGATCCAAACTTTTGGCGCGAAGTTGCTGGAACTGAACCTAGGTCTTCGCCGACGGTTCATCCACAACTTCATAATAGCCAACACTAGTAAAGCTATACTCGGTGCGGACTTTCTAACAAAGTTCGAACTCATCCTCGACTTCAAAAAGCGAGAATTAGTTGACTCACAGACCAGTCTTCGGACTGACGCCTGTGCAACTGGTGAGTATGTACTCGAGAGCTTTGAATGCCAACATCTTGGCAAATATAAAGTATTGTTAATGAAGTACGCTTCATTAACACAACCACCAAATTTTAACCTACCGGTTAAACACAATGTGCAACACCACATTGTTACTAATGGGCAATTACCTTTCGTTACCGCTCGTAGACTTCATCCTGAGAAGCTCAAGGTGGCGAAATTGGAGTTTGAACATATGGTTCAACTAGGGATTTGTCGACCATCGTCGTCTCCCGCAGCATCTCCACTTCATCTGGTCCCTAAACGGGATACAAATGATTGGAGGCCATGCGGCGACTACCGTCGCCTTAATGCAGTCACAGTGCCGGATAGATATCCAATCCCGCACATTCACAATTTTTCTGTGAACCTTCACGGATGCACGATTTTTTCGAAGGTGGATTTGGTACGTGCGTATCATAACATCCCCATTGCACAAGAAGACGTGCATAAGACTGCCATAATAACACCTTTTGGTCTGTTTGAGTTTACTCGCATGCCATTTGGGTTAAGAAATGCAGCCCAGTCATTTCAAAGATTTATGAACGAAGTCACAAGAGACTTAGACTTCGTTTATGTCTATCTAGACGATATACTTATCGCTAGTAAATCCGAGGATGAGCATCTCACTCACCTCGAATTACTGTTTAAACGCCTTGATAATTTTGGTTTAACAATAAAATTATCAAAATGCGTTTTTGGGGTCAGTGAGATCAACTTTTTGGGACATAGTATCGGCAAGGATGGAATCCTTCCATCACCCGAACGAGTCCAAGCAATTAGTGACCTCACAACTCCAACAACAGTCAAACAAATACAAAAATTTATAGGAATGGTGAACTTTTATCACCGATTTATTCCTAAACTAGCACAACTGCTAGTACCGATCAATGAACACTTGAGGGAACTCCTCAATTGTTCATCAACAACAAAAAATAAGGAACAACTTCCTTGGCCCGCAGAATGCCAACAAGCATTCCTCGACGTGAAAGCCGCAATGGCTGCAGCAGTAATGCTGATACATCCACTAGAGGATGCTAAATATAGCGTCACAACTGACGCTTCCGATTTTGCTATCGGAGCTGTGCTGGAACAATTTAACGGTCACAGATGGCAACCATTAGCTTTCTTTTCCAAGAAGTTATCATCTGCTGAACGAAACTATTCTGCATTTGATCGCGAACTACTCGCAATCTTCGCAGCAATAAAACATTTTCGGTACTTTGTTGAAGGAAGAAATTTCGTGGTCTACACTGACCACAAACCTTTAATACATGCCCTTCACACAAAAACCGAAAGATCTCCCCGCCAAACAAGACACCTGAGCCTAATTTCCCAGTTCACAACCGACATCAGACATGTCTCTGGGAAACAAAACGTTGTCGCAGATTATTTATCTCGCTCATTAGCGGCCGACAACGTTGACACAATCACCTTCGATTTGCCACATCTGGCGAAAGCACAAGAAGGTGACAAAGAGTTACAACGACTCCAAGAGCATCCCAGTAGTAGCTCGAAGGTAAAACTAATACTCACACCAATTCCTTTCACAACTCATGAAGTTTGGTGTGAGATTAGCACGGGTACATTACGCCCATATATACCTTCATCATTAAGACAATTAGCATTTAATGCTGAACATAGCTTGTCTCATCCAGGCATACGCGCCACAAGGCAAGCTATCACTAAGAAATATTTTTGGCCAGCGATCAATAAAGACTGTAACAACTGGTCTAGATCGTGCATAGGTTGCCAAAAATCTAAAGTTTCGAGACACACTAAATCTCCACATGAAACTTTTAACACACCAAACAATAGATTTGAACATATCCACATGGACATTGTTGGACCATTGCCCCCATCTCGAGGATATTCATATATCCTAACAATCGTAGACCGATTTACGAGATGGCCGGAGGCATATCCAATGCGAGACATTTCAGCTTCTACGGTGGCCAAACATTTTGTCACCGAGTATGTCCCTAGATTCGGCTCACCACTTGAAATTACAACAGATCAAGGGTCGCAATTTGAATCGAAACTATTCAATGAAGTCACAAGACTTCTAGGTACGCATAGGATACGTACCACCGCATACCATCCACAAGCAAATGGGATGGTAGAGCGATTCCATAGACAATTAAAAGCGGCCTTAATGGCAAGGGACAACACTACTCATTGGAGTGAAGATTTGCCCTTTGTTTTATTAGGTATTCGCTCGGCAATTAAAACCGATTTACAATGCTCACCAGCAGAGCTTGTCTATGGACAGAATCTGAGGCTTCCCAATTCAATTTCCATCCCAACGGATGAGAACCCAATAGAGCACTCAGAATTTCTAACACGTCTTCGCACACACATGAAAGGTCTGTCGGCGACACAACCCCGACAGTCAGTTCAAAATGATGTGTACGTGCCGAACGCCTTAGAGAACGCGGAGTACGTTTTCATACGTACCGATCGCGTCCGACGGCCTTTTGAAACACCATACGAAGGGCCATTCAAAGTAATCAAAAGATTACGTAAACATTTCGTCGTCAACATAAATGACACAAATAAGTCGATAACTATCGATCGACTGAAACCTGCTTTTGAGTGTGACCGAGACGTAGAACCAGCATCAATTCGCTCGGTACACTTCATGTAACGCTACGCTGGGAGGGGAGTATGTAGGGACATCGTCCTACTACTTCCGGTCTTACTTAGTCAAGGAGACTTGTTTAAAAACGCAGTCGACCGAGACTAAGTAAAAGAAAAATTAATTAATTTTCACAGTCTTGACGTTGGATATTAAAAACAGAGACGAGCGCGTTATCAATTTTGAGTTGAATCTTTAGTAATTATTAAAAACAAAACCAAGATATATATAGATCGATACATTAACAATAAATTATTACTTATAAAATAGACTATAAAAAGTTAAAAATAAAGTGATAATAATTAACATAAAAATTAAGTGTAATTAATTTACTATTGGGAGAAGACCCCACATAATTATGACTGGTCACAAGTGAGCTGTTCAATAACTGTGCAATTTGAAAAATAAAAAGATCACACCCACTTTGTTTTCACCACCCGAAATTTGCCGGGGGGGTACTGCTACCCACTATACTCACATTATAGTCCAGTCAAAATAGACGAAAAAACGCCATAATTCGAAGATAATTCGGAAGTTGCTGAAAATTGGAACAGCCCTTAAAACATTATTATACATAAGCTGTAGAGACTGCCACGCGATTGGACGACTGCAAACTTTTTTATTCAAGGTCAAAGGGTCAAAATATCAGTTTTTTGCAAATATATGCTAAACCGTACGTCTTATCAGAAAATTGTGTTTGCAACATTTGTAGATTAGGCGATTATCTACAAAAAAATATATTATACATTTTCTCGTAGGAATTGCCATTTCTGAGATATTGTCGTTTTAATAAGTTAAAATACTCATATTCTATCATTCCCGACTTGTAAAGGTCATCAGAAATTTAATAAATCCTTTGTTTGAGTACGCGGCTAATATTTTCAGGGGTGATTCCTGGATATCTTTGGAGAAAAAAATTGTTCTACAGAGGGCGGCTATCTCCACTATCCACTAAGATACAGGGAGATTAGGGAAAAAATTTTGTTTTTTTTAAATTTACTGAAATTTGAATAACTCCTTAAGTAATTATCATAAAGTAGCCTAATTAGGCTCATCTTTTAGGTAAATGTGTATTCTTTTATTTGGTATAAAGCACAGCAACCTGAGTGACTCCGTTCAAAAAATATGTAGGCTCAATTTTGACCCTTTGACCTTGAATAAAAAAGTTTGCAGTCGTCCAATCGTGTGGCAGTCTCTACAGCTTATGCATAATAATGTTTTTAAGGGCTGTTCCAATCTTCAGCAACTTCCGAATTATCTTCCAGTCAAATCTCTAATTTGACTGGACTATTATCCGCAGGCATCGACCGCGGGGAGTATGGATTTGGACTTGCTAACAGATCTGCTGGGTGTTTGTCTGCAGTGAATCTTCTCGGGTTTTGACAGAAGTGACAAATCGGGTGTCACCACCTTCCGGCCTTTGTTAGCCGCTCGCCACAAACTTAAAACATACCCTCCGTAGATTTCCACTTAAACAGTGTGTGGATTGCCAGATACCATTGATGAGGGCCAGTAAAGTTAGTGCAACTACTTTTCCTAAAAGGATATTCGCTCTGTTCTTTTGTATAGCGTTTGAATCTTTGGACTTCTAATTTGCTGGTCATGTCCGCATTTGCATATTTATTCATTTGCAGGTAAGCCCATCGTTCTAGTAAATATGGAAACATTAGTCCTTAAATGAATACACTCGTTAAAAATCCAAAATGTTGAATTTTATAAAATTATTCGATCTCAAAGTAGGACTAAGTGCACCTAGTGACAAGGTGTAGGAATAATAAATTACAATTCAAGGCAAATGCCTTGCCAAAATTTGTTAGACAACAACTTTTTGCAAAAGCCTGACGACCGCTGCATATGATTTGAATGTCTGGAGATTTTCTTCTCATTATTCTCCTTACAGTATTTTTATGTGTGTGAATGTATAAATTTAACATAAATTCTGTGAAGGCTACAGCCACAATTAGAATTACAAATGTTTTGAGTACTTTTAAGTTTTCCACTAGTGACCGAATTGTGATGTAATCCACTAAAAATAACCATTTAATGCTCGCTGTGCGAATAAATAAGCCGATTCTTTTTTTATAGTTTTAGCGTTCATGTATTGCTGATAAAACGATTAACTGTTAAAGGGATATTTTAAGGCTTGTGATAGAAAGTGAAAGCTTTGTGGAGAGAGCGGAAATGCATCGGCGAAATTATTAAGTTTATAGATTTTAAAACAACTTTTTAGGGTCTGATAGATACTTAAAAATGAAAATGCGTAACTAAAGAACTAAAAGTGAAATTTTAGAAAAGTATTTTATTTATGTACTTAGTACTTGTTGCATACAGTTTTTATTTTTTTATATATTTTAAAAGAGTTTCCCAGCGCACTATCTTTCATCATATTGCCTTCTAGCTTTATTGGGGGTCCTAGATACATGCCTGAGCGTACTCAAGACGCCATGGCCTATGTAAGAAACTATGGCAGGCCGGAAACCTTATAACATTTACTTGCAACCCCAATTAGATAGAGATACAGGAAGAGCTCTTTCAGAATCAGAGACCACAGGATCGTCATGATTTGTTAGCAAGAGTTTTTCATCAGAAGCAAAAAGCACTTATCAACCTCTTAATCAAAGGAAAGGTTTTCGGTGATGTGCGATGCCATTATGTACATTATAGAGTGGCAGAAGAGAGGACTTCCTCGTACTCTCATACTCATACTTCCTCATTCTGCTTTTGCTGAAAGAAACATTGCAGGGTGGATGACTTCATGAGTGCAGAAATCCCTGATCCACACGAAGACCCCCAACTATTTACCATTGTGGCAAAACAGATGGTACACGACAGTGGCGTAGGAACGGCGGGGGGGGGGGGGGGTTGGAGACGAAACCCCCCCGGAAATGCCTTTTGTATGAAGAAAATCGAACTTGAACTTTTATAATATCATTTTGTAATTTTGGTGGTACATTAAACGCGAAGAAAATACACTAGAAATAATAATTTTTACAAAATTTCATTTAACACAAAAATGATTCTCGACAAAATGCGTCTTTCTAATCACTGTGTGTCTTTCTAGTACTCACCGTTTAGTCTACTTCAATAGAATGGAGAATAAATCGAGCTCAGAACTCCCATTCGCTCATTCTGACGTATCATTCCTCGAATGATTAACCCCATCGGCCATCCGCTGCGGCTGGAGCTTTCCTGGGTCCCTTGTGGTCACCTGAATTTTCCAATTAATAACTGGGCTGGGCTGAGTTTTCCCTTGACTGCAACCAAGTCGCCCTCCTTATAGACTCTCGCAGCTTTACGCATCTTATTGCTTAGTCTCCTATTCTCCTGAAGATTAGTAGCTTCTCGTCGTTCCATTTCCTGCCGTCGCGTTATCGTAAAAGGCTTGAAAGTCTGGTAATGCTGCTAACTTCATTTCCATTCCTGTTGGGGTATCTTGTTCGGGTATTATTTATCATTGGTTGAACTCGATCAATGTACTTGTACCGCGCGTTTGGCTCCGCGATTGATAATTTGGTTAAAATCGGTGAATCAGCATTTTCACTCCCACAGCTTCAGCGCAGATAAAATCCAACATAAAATATTTGTCCTCGGAAATCAAAAACTTTTGTAACGATGTTGATGAAATTCTCAAGGAATGGAACCTTCTTCATCGTTTTGAAATACAAAATGTACTATATACAGACGTGTACTGAGTGAAAGCTCTGGAAAAAAAAGATGCTGGGGATGAGCAAGGGCGGCGCTTTCATAGGTGCTAATGGTACACGTGAACCGGGCGCAATTGGACGAGGGGCAATTACAGAAACCTTTTTTAAAAAAATGAAAGAAGTGTTTCCGTGACTTTATTTTCATCTATTAATGCAATTGTATTGTATTTTTCAATTGTCCTTCACTGCGAACAAAAAATTAAAAGCTTATGGGGCGCAATATAGCATATGGCACCGGGCGCGAAAACCCCAAGCGCCAGCCCTAGGGATGAGCCACATATAAGCGTATTTTTTTTTTATGTGACAGGCTTAGAGGCTTAGGGAAAGTCCCTTTGTACTGCAACCTTGAAACCGCTTTGAAAGGGAATTTTCCATTGCAAATATTGTTAAAGATGAGCTGTGCAATAGAATGTCAATAATGACTGGATGCAATCATGCGAATACGGTTCATTTTAACGCGAAAAACATATAACTTTGAGCCGTCGACAATGATGATAAAGCTGTTTTCTTCCGAAAATGTTTTCAACAGTAGTGATTTTGTTGTCAAATTCCTCGGCGAAATTTATCAAAATATTAATTGAAAAAGCTATACATGTATAGCGTGTATTTCTTGAAACGGGTCACTTGATTTAACGTTAGAGCGGTCCGACCTTTTCCAATATTACATCTAGTGACCAGTTTCAACAGAGACACTTGGTATATTCGATGACTGCTTCAGCTAACTCTGGAGCAGAAGAAATCAACAATTTGCGTTTATTTGACAGCGCTTTTCTAATGGCAAAATTTTGGGTTCTATCTTCCCAACTTTAGGAGTTATGAGTTTTCAACTTCAATGAAATTTCAACTTCACATACCTCTTTCTACAAAAAATTAGTAACTGAATTTGATACCATCATACATAGATGGAGGAATTTTGAGTTCATTGGTGCCTTACTCATGGAAATAGGTGATAGTGTTACTAAAATATGGTGATTTGTAAAACTCTATCTTTGAAAAGTTCTGACCGTGTCACTCAAAACGGATAAACATTTCGAACTATATTTTCTAGTATCCTCCTTTAGGGGAGAAGTAACGAGATTTAGGGGAATACAGAGCTAATTCTAGGGTTCCAAGGGGAGGAAAACACTGATGATCTGGCAACACTGGATGTTAGTCGCAGAGAGAGGAATGTGTGTGCAATGTATTTATTAGATTTTTTTAGGGGCACCAAATTGAGCATTTTTGGGCTGCATGGTGGGCGCCAAAATTTGCCAATTGGCGCTTTTTTGGGAATAACAATTGGGAAGGCGCCATGATCCCGAAGTCTAATCTCCTGGCATAGCAAAACCTATGTGGACGATTCTGAATATGTTTGGCTAGGTGTCTATTGTGCATTTAGTACAAAAATTTTCATCATTGAATCTTTACATATTTAAATTTTTTAGGTATCCAAAAAACAAGTTTTGCAGATTTGTTCTTTGGTTCAACCTTTCTCCTATCCCGGACTGTGCACACATAATTTTTGTTATTAAAAGGCGTTGCAACGCACGCGGGTTTTTGCTAGTATCCCAAAAGCCTTAGTTTTATAATTATTTTCAGAACATTTTCGCATATCCTGCTGTAAAAGCCTGTGACAAACTTTGAACTTTACGGAAGTTACATTTAATAAAAAATTGTTTTTCTTTGTTTGTATAGAATCATTCTCCTGGTGATCAGTCATCAGCGGAATAGAGGGAAGAAGATGTAAGATGAAAAAATGCACGTGCCGTAACTCATAACCTCCTAGTGGTGGCCACTGGTAACTACCTTATGTATGAGAGGAGAGGATGATTTATGATTTATTTACATTTACGATAGTACATAAAGATAATTATAGTCTTATCACGCTTAACACGTTTGTACACTAAAAAATGGAAAAAGTGCCTATGATATATCAATAACAAAAATATTAAACTAAAGGTTAACTTGATAAATAAGGGAAAAAAGAAAAAAATATTACGAATTAATTTGATGGAAGAATATTGACTAGTAAGATATTTATATAAAAGCTTCCTGAGCACGTTCGAAGACCTCGCACTCTGTATGGTGTGTGGCAAATTGTTCCACAGGCAGAGGCAGTGAATCAAAAAGGATCTTTGCCCATTTAGGTGATGGACTCTTGGCGGGATGAAAAGTATTTTTCTTCTTGTATGACCGCGATGAAGATACTCAAGGAGGTATGACGGACGTTCATAGCTCCAGGGCTGGATTTAAGCATGTGCAACAATGTCGGTCGTTACAGACTTGGGCCATATCTCAAATTGTAGCTCTTGATCAAGAGACTTAAAACTGAGAATTGAAACCGGAAATATATTTAACCACAAAAAAGAGATTTCTAATAAAGTACATACATATATCGGTAGCCTCGAGCTAAGGCGCTGGAATCCTATTCCGGGGAACCAAGTTCAATCCTCGGCCACGGAATGGTGAAATACAATTTTTGTTACTTCGGTGGAACATGTTTTGAATCTATCACTAAATTATATTATTTAATAATGATACTCAGGAAAACATAAACATTTAAAAAGTGAAATAATATCATTTTCTTGATTTTTTATGGCTCTTCGGCGGCTATATAAACTTTCGCGGAAATAATATAAAGTCTGAAGTGTTATTCAACAGAAAGAATAACACGAAAAAGCGTAATTAGTGGCTAGTCTCTAGGCACAACATCCGACTAGATTGTATAAAGTGACTGGGCTATATTAAAATCCATACCAAATAGTTATACTGAAAAAAGCACAAATTGATTGCCTTTCTTATGAGAAAAATTACGAACAAGTGCAATTAATATTTATTCCGAAAATATTTATAAAACAATGAAACTTAATGAAACAAAATTATTCCCGTTTAGTGCATATTCTCCTATTATTTTCTGGACCTTAATTAATATTAGCTTCAAGAAGAAATTCTCAAATGACAAAGATTACTAGCAGTGTATGGCAAAAGTGCGCAACGCAACTCCCTGCGTTTGCATCTTATCCATACACGAAATGTTAATGCGTTTAGCATTGTCATTTCTCCGCCTTCGCGTAAATTTTCCTTATTTTTGGCGAGCCCAAATTTTGACAAAATTAAACAAAGCTAAACAAGTTTCTTTTACAGATTTCTTATAAAAGCAACCTTCAGTGCACTTTCCAAATGCAGAAATTGAACTACTGATAGGTACTTCGTTCTCATAGTAAGCAATTTATTCCTGAACGGAAGGTGACGGAGTCATCGTTTATTTCGTCATTCATATCTTTAAGCTCTTTGTTTATTCTAATGCGCCATTCGTTCTGGTTAACCCTTACAGGACCAATTATCTTTTGAAGTTAAAACTTATGAAAAATCGCTTCAGAATTTTTATGGTACAAGACATACTATCTCTCAATACTTAGCGAGATGGACTTGAAGACATATTTTTTGATTTTTCCCAAGAAAAGGCAAGGAAGTTGACGTACCTACCAACCAACTCATCCTAATATCCCCTAGTTCTTCATGAGGAACTGGCGGTGAACCTCGAGTTTGAACTCTTGATGTTGTGTGAGTTCAGAAGTAATCGTCGGGGTTAACGGAAGATATTCTCATTGGAGTCTTACGCCTCCTGAAAATGGTGGATCCCGTTAATCAGCTGACAAGGCTACAGATAAATTGCCAGACAATTGCCATTGAACATGTGGAAATTATATGCGAAGTGAGGTTGTTTTGAAGTTCAGTTCACCACTTTGCTCGAACTTGCGCAATTCGGCCGATGAAGCCAGGGTGTAATGATAAATTGGTCAAAGCAATAATGCTTTGGTGGAGACATTATTTTTTTTAATTTGTGTGATTATTTCTGCTTAAACAGCGCCTTTGAAGCATTAAGTTTGAGGAACTTTAGTGGTCTCTCGAGTTGGCAACGCTGGTTGGGCGTCAACGAGAGTTGGGCACGCATAAAAATACTGTCAAATACTGGCTGGTTCTATCATAGGCAATGATTAGGCAATAATGAATGCAAGTTGGCAACTGAACGTAAGATTGCTGCCTTCTGAGCAATGTAGCAGTCTCAAAGAAAGAGAGAAATACAAAGAACTCAGAAAAAAAGAAAAAAGAATTCGGAGACGAAAACAGGAAGTCAGAAAGTGAAATCTGGATTATGAACGATGGAGCAGCACAGAGAGCTATGGGCGTAATGGGTGCGGGAGTTCTACCGAAGAATCCGAGGTATGCCGCAATTTACACCATGTTGCACATACTGCAACGACAAAGAAGGGAATCTGATCACCGACTCTAAAGGCATCTTGGAGCAGTGTGAGAGCACCTTCATGAATTGAAAAATTGTAAATCTGACTTAGGATTTGAAGGCTACACCAATAACTGATGATAATTCTACGCCGCGGTCACCAAGCCTAGAAGAAGTTACTTTGATTTTAATTGAGTTCAAGTTGAAATTTTAGTGAAAAATAAAAACAAAATTTTGATGTTACGTAGTACACTTTGTATAGACAAGAGTATCCAAGGCTCACAAGATGTAAAGTCACCGTCACGTAAGATGGAGGTGGAGGTAGTATTCGGTCGCATGGCGGTATATCTAAAATCGCATTAGCAGACGGCGTTTCTCAGGATTTTTCACTTTGGTGTACCATGTGACCCTTGTAATTAATTTCAGTTTTAATAATTCCAACAATTGCAGTCGATTTAATCTTGTACTTTTGATATTTTTGGGTAATTATAGGTTCTGTAGCACCTTCACAAAACTATAAATTACTCTGAAAAATGAATGGCTGCAATTTGTAGAACAGTATGCGTTTCATTGTTAAGCATTAAAATTACTCATTATTAATTCATTTAAAAAAAAATTAAATGAATTAAAAACCTTATAAAAAGCCGCATTTCACCTTCTTTAAATTTCATGTTACTTCCAAATGTACTTAACTGGAAAAATTCCACAAAAAATGGCTTGATGAAGTGAAAGTCGCCACAAAAGATTTTTTTCTTGACAATGAGTTGTGGTATCTAGCGCTTTTTACTGTTACACATGAATTCTTCAGAAATTGATTCATTTTTTAAAATAAAAATTCTATCGAGACTTCAAGGCGAATGATCTCACTGATAATAAAAATATTACGTACCACAGTGCGATCGCAGCCATACACAATCGCCTCGGCTCGGCATGCAAAGAGATCACATTCCCTGGCCTTTGAGCGATGGCAACTATTAACTAGAATCCATTTAAAATGTGCGGAGCTCAGCTCGGATAAAATTATAATTAATAATTAAGGCAAGTTTTTATTATTAAGCATCTTTAAAACAGCAGCGATCTGCAGGTTACTTTTTATTCTGTCGTGTCGCTTAATGTATAAAGGGGTTAGACAAAAGCGTCGTGATTGGCCACCTTCTCCCAGTTTTCGGTATTTCTCGGGGCTAAGGAATGCGGCTTTACTGGGGGCCTCCGGCACCTTTGGTCGTGAATTCTCGAAATCATGAATCCATTCACAAGTTTCTCGGTATAGTCGATTCCAGCGGAGAAGTAGCTGTGGCGATATCATGGCTAGAAACGATCGTGAAGCTGCGCGACTATTAATGAAGAAAGAATGAAAATGAACACAACAGCAGCTGATCAAAGCCAACCAAGATATTCCTAATGGCATTCCATGGCATTGCACGTCTAGCGGTATGCAGTATTGCCACACACCAACTTAATCAAAGATGTCTAACCGCTGTTAGGTTTCAAAATCTCTTTTCCTTGTGTTCAGTTCTTTTTTTTCAGGTATTTTACTGTTTTATATAGGTTGAGAGAAATTTGTTTAATTTTATGATTAGACAAAATGCTTACAAAAACCTTATATTCGGTGTTTTTATACTGGGTTTAATATTCTTGGGTTCAATATTGGAAAATGGGTAAAAAAGAGTTTGGTAACAACTAGAATAATTTATCTATGTATTAAATTTAAATTAGGTTTTTTAAATATGTTTTTGTAAAAAGTAAATTAAAACTCTTTGGATTGAATTCGTTTTTTAGATTTCAGAAGTAGCAATAGAGTGGAGTAGAGGTTAAAAAGCCATAAATAAGCTCAAAAGCAATAAAACCCCTGGAGGAGACGATATTGCTGCTGAGCTACTTACTTAAGTACTGCGACAACAAAGTCGAAAAATGTTTACATAGGCTAATATGTAGGATATGGAATAAGGAATCCCTACCGCATGACTGGAAGAAAGCAATTTATGCCCAGTGCCCAGAGCGACGACCGACCCTGCTGCAGAAACTACAGGGGTATATCACTACTGAACTCAGGTTACAAAGTTTCACCAATATTCTGAAGGATAGGATAGAACCTATTGCTGAGAAAATACTGGGTGAATACCAAGCTGGTTTCCGCAAGAAAATGTCTACAACAGACCAACTATTCTGCCTAAAACAGCTTTTAGAGAAGATTTGGGAGAAAAATGTAAACGTATATCAGATCTTCGTAGATTTTAAACAGGCGTATGATTCAATATCTAGGGAATGACGTATGGACAACCTTATATACCTTTGAATACCTGCAAAATTAGTGGCGCTAATAAAAGTAACCTTAACAGATATAAACTTCTGGTCCTTGATAACTGCCATCAAGAAGAATTTTAGTTCCTCCTCAACAATTCCTTTAATTCACAACAAGGAAGTGATAACAGAAAGCAAACCCAAGGCCGACCTATTATCATCTCTGTTCGCCACAAATTCTTCTTTACTCGATGCTGCTATGTAACCCCTACTCTCAAGAACACCACCCACTCAATGGAAGGGGTTCAATTTAGGACTCGCGAGGTATTTAGGTGCCTCAAAGAACTCGAAGTCAACACATCCACTGGCCCCGACTAAATCCCACCTATGGTACTTAAAAAATGTTCCTCACCTTTGACTAAATCCCTGCGCAAACTGTTTGCCCTGTCTTAAGCTGGTGACATATACAAGCGTTGCATTCAGAGGCTCCATGATATCCGTCGAATTTCCTCTGACACATAATTACATGGTAGCGTTCCGTGCCGGCTTTCACACATAGCCCGAAAATCTAAGTAACGTGTTCATGCGTTTGTGTGCTTATGCTTGTGTGTGCTATCTCGAATGCGGCAATACAGAAAAAGTTGAAAGTAGCCCAACCTTTGCGTGGCATGTCTTCCATTCACGGAATATTCCGTCAGCTCGCATTTGAATACACACAATTCTATATTATCTGTCAGCGAATGCAACGCATGTACGCTTGGATATGTCACCAGCTTTACTTCTCCGGAGTGTATTGCGACTGTAGCTCGACGAACTAGCTCATGTTCAGCCAATCTCAAAATAAAGGTGAAGCCAGCGACAGCGACCCCTTAAACTACCGCCCAATAGCAATTACTTCTGTTCTCTGCAAAATCATGGAGATAATAATAAGACATAAGAGAAACAATGACAGACAAACAAAGTGGAACATAGCAAAACTAAGAAATGAAGAAACAAAACAACAGTATGAAAGAATATTAACAGGAAAGCTAGATGAAAGGACAAGGAGTCTGGAAATGGAAACCGATCTAAACCTGATGTAGAATTCGATAAAAAGAAAAAAAAATACAGATCCAAACAACAGTGTATAAGCACACAAAACCACGAAAGACGGACGCTGGTTAATGATCAATGCAAGATAAACATTGGGCGCATCCAGTGCACTCAGCGGAAAAGCCGCTTAGCTGAACAGCACAGCGCAAAAAGTAACTCAACGGTGTCTGTCGGATGGATGGGATAGCTGAGTTAGAAAGTATTTAGCCAACTAAATTTTTTTTTCTAATTAAATAACTTCAATTCACTACCGCTGAGCTACTTAGAATAAAATTTTTACGCTGAGAAATTTGCCAGCCGCTGAGCTAAGCTGCTTAGTTCAGCTAACCATCCAATGGGCTCAGCGCTTAGCCGCTGCTCAGCTGCTCTGTGCGCTGGATGCGCCCATTGAAATAAAAACCAAGCAAGACAGGAGTGCCTAGCAAGAGTGACCAGAGGATATCATGCAAAATATCTAGCAGCACGAAGAGACACGAAAAAGTTATTAAGAAAGAAGAAGCGTGACTACTTCAGAAATAAGTGCGATTAAGCAAAGCTATAGTAATAAAGACGCTTGGAGTTTCTGCATAGAAGTCAATATGATTAAGAAAGTATACAAGTATACACCCACGGTAAGAAGAGAAGATGGTACTATAACTAGAAGTATCGATGACATACTCGAGGTGTGGAAAAAATACTTTAGAGACTTCTTCAAAGAGAACATAAACCTAACACAGGGAGAAGCAGACAACCGTAGTAGTACAGATGACCCAGAATACGTACGCCAGATCCTACTAAAGAAGAAGTAGTAAATGCCATAGCGAAACTGAAAAGTCATAAGGCTCGAGGTCCAAATGGCATACCCACGGAAATCTTAAAAAATGGTGCGGAGAAGTTATGCCAAGCCTTACATAATCTCATGGTTAAACTATGGAGATACAGCAAGAGCCGGTTTAAACGATGCGCTTCAGCCTCACGAATTTTGTGAATGAAGTCAGAAGTGGGGATGATGAGAGGTACCACCCTAGTTCTCCCTTTAAACTCAAAGTTTGTGAGGCACATGCGCTGGAGCGCATCGTCTAAACCGGCTCCAAGATGCCAGAAGAATGACTTCTAAGGTCCGCATATACAGTGAAATTGGATATACATCGATGTACAACCAAAACTAACAATTGTGAGCTGGTCGGCCCATCAAAACTCGTTGCGCGCATGGGTTTGATGAAAATCTGGATGTATCTACATCCAATTTGACCGTGTATGGGGCCCTTTAGGCACAATAGTCCCAGTCCATAAAAAATGCGACTTCATGAGCTACAAAAGCTACAGACCCAACTTTTTTTATGAATGCAGCTTACAAAGTTATTTCACATATTTATTTAATGGACTGAATGAAACAATGTTTGGAAGATAAAGTTGGGGATTACCTTGAGGGCGTTGTTTGGAGCTAGCCAAGTCTATGTACTCATCAATATGACTCGAACACGGCACAAGCAGGGAGCACTGACTCCAAGACCGATCATATATGGGCTGGCGGCCATGAAGTTATGAATAGTACTGCGTGAATGTACTACTAACGATGAACTTCGGATAGCAGGCGAACTTCGGTTTGAATTAGCCTTCCAATTGTGAAACGGAGCTCTGCCATGGGTGGCCGTCCTTTCTGGCCAAGCTCCTGGTATCAATATAGAAATACCTTAAAAAACTTGTTATGATGGAGCACTTATTAACGCTCCAAACATTTCTCACAGCTCCCAAAAGGACGACCTACAAGGCCAGTTAGATATTTTTGGATCCATGCCTCAAGGTGTCGAATGTGGTCACAGTGAAGGAAAGTTTTCGGGATTCTTCTTCAGGGAGGGCAGTCTGAGCCCGTAAGCCCAGGGATAGAGTATGTTGAGATCACTCCTTCATTGGGAGATCTACTTAGATCTCCTGCGGAAGTAAGGGCACCTAAGCGGAGAGGCGTCTCGAAAAAAACGACCGCTTTCAGAAGACGGGGTGGCGCAGCCCGAAAACGTTTTATGCAATATCTGGAAGTTGGCTGCGTGGCCCCCGAGGAAGAAAGGGATACCGATTTTCTTAATAAGAAGAGGGTTAGATCCTCTGGATGTTCTCCACGCATAATAACCTGGCGAAAAGGACGAAGACTTTGGCCATGCGGTTTGTAAAGCCTTCAGAAAAGTTGGACACACCTATAATGAAGTCTAGAATGGCTCCAAACCCGACCTTCTGCCAAATAGCAGAAAATGTCAGGATGCGCGTGCTTGCGACTAACAATCCGGAGAATCTCCTGACCACGAAACAACTGGCTACCGTGCAAGGAAGTCTTCGGGAGACCATAGACGAATTGGCTATGGAGGTGACTCTGGAGGGTGACTCTCTCCACCATCTCAGGTGACTCAGGTGTCTCTGTCCACCATCTCAACCTTACTGGCCGGGCAAGCCCTAGTGCCCAACCATGCAATACAAATAACCAAATAACCTCCAAGAAGTTAGCGAAACGTCGGGGAAGCAGCTCTGAGAAGACATGCTACCTCTATTGCTGCTACAGGTGGGGCCGTGACCCTAATCGAAATCCTTACCGTGCCCCCAGCCCATAAAGGCCTGCAAAAGGGGAGATATAATTCCGTAAGGCAATCAGTGTTCGAAAAAAGTTTTATCTGGCAACTGGAAATACAGTTTATGTGAAGTGAAACCTTCCACCAAAGGGCGCCGAAAGACAATCTCGCTCCACTGTCAACAAGCGCTAGGGCCGGCGCTGACTCGATCGTCAAACATGAGACATTGGTTGGTATGGTATACTACTAATCTCAGCTTTATTTGGCCAACCATTTTTCAATTATTTAATAACACGTTGCAGTGTTGTTGATTTTTCAGCGTGCGGCAACGAGAGTATAGATATCACTGTGAATAAAGTTAATTCGAATATCTTCTTCAAGTGTGATGAACGCGACGATGATGTCTTCTTCACATGAGTGGTGCTTGTCGATTGCCTTGTCCAAAGTTATTGGTTTGAACATATTCAATAATGAAATCGTAAGCTTTGACTGTCAACGCCCATCGCTGGAGGCGGTTTGCTGTGTAGACTGGGTTTTCCTTTTTGTGCGAAGTGTGGCCAAATCGGTTGATTTTTGCAACAGCTAGTGTATTCACTGGATTTGGGCTGATGCCATTTCGGTTAATAATATGGCGTAAATATTCGAGCTCGTTCACTGCAATTATGCATTTCTCGGCCTTTATAGTGAATCCAAACTGCTTGATGCGCTCGAAAAGCCGTGACAAATTCCTGTTATGGTCTTCGATGCTCTAACTCCTGATATCATCATGTCGTTGACTTGCTGGGATACACCTGGTGCAACTTAAACACCAAATGGAAGTCGACTGTATTGGAACAGCCCGCGGTGTGTGTGAATTGTAAGAAGCTCACGGGAGTTTTCATTGGCTTCCGCTTATCGAAGAGGTCCAGACAGCTGTCCGAGATTCATGGCTGCGGCCGTTTACCTATCCGTAACACAACAGGACACAGGACACAACTCCATTGCACACTTAACAATAGGCTCCGACAATTGCCTTTCTTTTACATCGATATCGTTTGGTTTTGCGAGCGCCGTGAATTTGTTGGATAGTGCCATTTGAAGCTCTCGCCCGGATGGCCGGGTCCGGCCCAATTTTTCTTGGCTGATGGTGGTGCTGTTGCCAACAATTAAATTTTTTGACGTTGCGAATGAAAGCAGACTTAAGCCGTTGTCGTTAATTACTCCGTGTCCGATTTACCCATCGTTCCTTCCCACACGGTTCGATCTGCTCCTGAATGTGCTTCGAAGTCCCCCGCGAGTATTATTAATTCGGTTTGAGGTATCAATCCAGGGTCTGTTGAAGCTGATCGTAAAATACGTCCGTGTTAGCGTCCGTGCTGGACTCGGTTGATGCATAAACGGATGATATGGATCTTGATCGTTCCACGGATGGTTATAGCCACCAAACGCACAGATATCGGAATAGTAAAGCGTCATCGTTTCGTCGATTGTTGGCGGGACGAACGTCAATGTCCCAGATTCGGTGAGTCGTAGTTCCGATAGCGCAGCCACTGATATTTTGCATTTCAACAATTCCATTGCTCGTTTAGTAACCCACTTCTCGACAGCGTCCTTGCTCCCTAGTGCTGGCGCATCTGCTGCCCCGGATGCAGTAGCATTATTTCGTGAATAACTTTCGTGTATCCATGCGGTTTCTTGCCTAGTTTCTGCGGTTTTTTGCCGAGATTATGATCAACTCGGCAGGTTATATAGACAATAGTATCCTTAGGCCCCGATGTAAAGCCAATAGCTTCAAAGAGGTGGACTCAGGATTATCTCTTTCAGTGCCATGCATACTATCGAAACCAATATCTATTCATCCAATGGGGCTACAGCGAAAATCTATCCTTGGCCTCCTCTAGGGCATTTCTTCAAGTTTGACGGTCGCCAACAAGTTCTCAACTATGTTTTTGCAGATGTCCGTTCTTGGCTGAAACTTATTGGTGATCTGGCGAGTTCCTTTGTACGCTTGTCTAATTCTCTCTTCATTGAAGTCTTTCTGTATATGTGAGACTCTTCTATTTTTTTCTTTTCCTTGAAGAGATCCATTCTTGCTCTTATTGGCTTTGCGATGTAGTATCGGTGGCTCTGTTCTTTCTTCAATTGCGGCTACAGTCCTGATCAAACCAATCAATTCTAGTCTGTCTGGAGGCCCAGCATAGTGCCTCTTCCGCTGCCCCTTTTATGCTGCTTTTGATTTGCTCCTATTTGTCGTTGATGTTAGGCTTCTACCTTCTCAAGTTTTGAACGACAGCATGCTGGTAGACATCTCTTATATTTTCCAGTTTTAGCTTATCTATATCGTAACCAGTTGAGTTTGCCCTCTATGCGTTTTAGCAGCTATCCGGGTTCTTAATTTCACTTTGACTAGATAGTGGTCCGGCCACAGCACGCTCCTCTCATTGTTCTTAAGTCCAGTATACTCGTGGTCCCCCTTCTCTCAATTAGGACGTGGTCAATTTGATTATTAGTTACCCCGTCTGGTGATTGCCACGTCATCTTATAGATATTTTCGTACGGGAACATTGTTAAACTTACTACCATTCAGTTTGAGCTTGCGAGATCGATCAATCTTCTACCATTGTCATTGATAACGTTGTGTGGGCTATACTTCCCAAAGACTCCTAGGAACTTATCTTCTTTTCCTACTTTGGCATTCATATCTCCAAGCACCATTTTAATGTCATTTGATGGTATTAACCGAATGGTGGTTGTTAGCTCTTGGTAAAATTCCTCTCTCTCCTCATCCATTTTCTCTTCCGTGGGCGCGTGGTCATATACTAATTAGACTAATGTTATGTAGCCTTGTTTTAATGCGAAGCGTGCATATCCTATTGCTTACTGACTTGAAGTCCAGAATCAGTGATTTCATTTCCTTCTCTATGATGAATGGTAATTCGAACTCTCTTCGTCCATTCGATGATCCTCTGGAGAGTACCGTGTGGGTTTTTAGATCCATTATACTACAATGGGTCCAATTGGTTTCTTGAAGGGCTGTGACCTTTATGTTATATTTTTTTAGTGATAATAAAAGCGAGCGCAGAGCGTTCTGTTGAGCGTCCTGACGTTCCATGTTCCAGGATCGAATTCCATATTCCGCTGCCTGAGTCATTGCCGTTGAGTCCGTCTTGTCCGAGGTCTGCCTTGAGGATTCGTGACGGATGGGTTTTTACGATGGAAGATTTTCAGCCTGCCGCCCAACCCCCAACCTGGAGGACCAGTATGGTATTTGCTTCGTTTTGAGGCGCGAAACACTCGCCCTTCACTCTCCTCAATCTGTTACTCTTTTATAGACAAGAGCATCCAGGAGACACCCGATGTAAAGTCTACATCTTCGTGGAGGTTGAAGCAGGATTCGGTAGCATATCGGAAAATCTTTTATTTTCTTTTATACCTTAGATCGCAGATGACGTTACCCAGGATTTATCCTTTTGATGTGCCGGCACCATCAAAGGTCCCTGAGACCGTTGCTACCATTATGTATCAGCAATATTGTGATTTCACTCTATTCTGATCCAATAAATTTTAAAGAAATTATTGGTGAAACATCTTTTTAACTAAAATTAATTAAATTTCATTATCAATTTCATTCATCTTCATTATGTAGATCACTGATCCAATTATATCCTCCAATAGATAATGTCTACTAGACCTGTTGTTCCATCGTACGGTTCAGCTATTTCCTACTTTAAATCCAATTTAAACGGTTGTAATGACTTAATTTCGAATTTACTATATCGTTCTTCACTCACTCACTAACATACATATCCGTTTAAAAAATCTTTATAAATTATTTTTTTACTTCATTTCCTAATCAAAAAAAAAATCCGAAACAATTTCCATTTGTGTCTCTCATATTTAATAAAAATTCTAGGAAAAAAACAAATGCACACCTACACACACATGTGGGGTATATGTCCCAAAAAAGTAAAACAAATCGAGAAGCACTATTCTTGGACACTAAAAAACGCGAGAGAGATTTCACAAATAAGTCCGCAACCCGAAAATTACCATCTTAAGGGCCCCATCCCACCTGTTACACCCGGGTACGACCTACAGGCTAGCTTTTCTTACACAACCAACACACATAGCCATATTTGAGACAGAGTTGATGGAAAATGATTAGAACGATATCCACATTGAGCACACACAGCATGAGGATACGGTCTGATAACACTTTTATGTATGCAAATGAGGTGAATTTATATAGCAAGTATGTATGTATACAATGTATATATATATATATTTCATGTATATATATAGTTTTTTATTGAAGGAATAAGTAGCTGCGAAATGCTGGTAATATTCAATTCATCCAATACACGAGTATGTACGAATCTTGTTGCGGGAGCTTTTTTAGCAATACTATACTGTAAAGTCCCATAGTGGGACCAATCCAGTAGTGGTCATTGTAGTTAGTGTAAATTTGTGGAAATAACTTCAAACACTCTTACTCTATACGCGAACATCATAAGAAAAACGTTTTTTTTAAGAGTAGATTTTACACGAGTGTGTTTCCGTTGCCGACCTTGTGGGCAAAGCAAAGCGCACAGCGCAGAAGTAGTGTAATCTTGCGACAAGATATTTCAGAGTTGAGGTGGTTCCTCGCTGGTTGGGTTGTTGGTGGTGTATACGTTTTGGTCTTCGCCTTCGATCAGTCAGTAACAAAACAGCGTTTGAAGTGTTTGAAACTTTTGCGGATTAGAAAAATTGAAAAAGTTATTTTCATTGTTTGTTGTTGTTGGGACAAAAGAAAAATTCAATTAATTTGTTTTTTTTAATCTTTATAAATCAAATAAATGTAATTGTTTATATCTAGGAAAAAGTGATTAAAAAAAGATTTTTCTTGTCCGTTATATATTTACTACTTTCATGGACTTTTTCTAATGGACTTTTACAATTTAAATATAAAAACAAACATATTAAAAAAAATAATTTTTAAAAAGTGGATACGCAATTTAAAGCACGAAAAAACAATCCAGTTAATATTGTTTCTGAAATAACTTGAAAAGAAAAAATGAAGAAGAAATACAAAAGAATGTGTAACTCCTACAAATGAGGATGGGGCGAGATACGAGAAAAATAGATAAAATACCAAAGATCTGAATGTGTTCGTTAAGTTTTTTTTAGTAGTGTTTTGCGAGAATGCGGGGCACGGTGACATCGTCGTAATATAAGATCAGCTGATTGCGACTTTTTAAATTGTTACTTTTTTTCGATTTATTGCTTTCAAGCAATTTGTTAATAAAAAAAATATTTCTTTTAAGAAGGAAATGGTAAATTTTTAAATATTATTAGGGCATACTTAATTGGTTTTTTCCTGTAGGAAATTTTAGTATAAAAAATTGTAAGCTTCAAGTACAAGCTCCTCTATCTTTCAAAAAAAAATTAAATATTATCTGGAAAATTCTCTTAATATAGTATATCTACACTGTGCATACTTATAAATTCTACCTTAAAAGCTTTTTTGTTACATCCATTTATAATACACTGTATATTTTTGCAATACAACCATCCTGCATCTTTATTTCTGCGCAAATATCGCTCTACGATTAGTTTTTTTTACATTCTTATTTTTTTATTTGAAATACTCGAATCAAGAAAAAAAAAATTCGACGTTTTTGCACCACACTGATACTACTACTGCGAAAATAATCATGATCATATGTGCCTCCTCTATAACGACACCATCAAATTGTCAAGTATTCTAGCTCAATTCTATAAAGTAAAATCCCACTACAAATGTAGGATTAGAAAAAGGCAGACAAAAAAATTAAACGTTTTTGAGCCATTTAATTTTTCGATTTAAAAAAAAAGAATTGTTTCAACAATAGTTCAAAATTCGATCAACAATTTAAATACAATCAGGATTTGTTTTTTGAGTGAAAATCACAAAAAACTAAGCAATAAAAAAAAAACAAAATGGAGCAACGTAACGGATTTTTTTTGTTGCTCAATATGCTTTTTTATATGTGCTAAAATAAAACACAGTTTCCTCATTAAACATAAAACTTGGAAATAAAGCCATTTGCACGCTCGGTGTTTTTTTGCTCTTCATCTTTTAAAACTGCTATGATCTATTTTTAAATTTTTTCCTACTTTTATGTACATATCAAATATATGTATAAATATATACAAGACTGTTGTTCGATTGATAATGATTTAACATTGTATAATATGATCGTGGGCAACACAACTGCTTATTAACTTTCTTTCTTTTTTTGTTCTGTTCAAAAAGAGGAAATAAAACGAAATAACACGTGTTTGGTCGATATACATACATATATATAACGGATACGGAAAACATTAATCGCGGAAGTTTGTATCTGTATGTAACAATATTTTTTTTAACAACAAAAACAATTTGTTTCTTTATGCTGTACTACAAAGCATTTGATTACAAAATGAAAATTAAATACCAAAAAAAAACAAAGTATAGATGTATTTTCATTTTTCTTTAAATCACATTCACTAATATTATTAAATTAATCGCAATTAGTGGTAACAACAACAACAAAATCGTTTTATATGTATTACGTCTGTTTGATGTTAAATTTTATTTCAACATCAAAAATTGCGTAGTTTTTAATGCACTAAATACAAACAACACCATATACCCCGGTTATGACTAGGTTGAAAAGTTGAGTCGAAGTTGAGTTGAAATTTTGATCACCGTATATGATGTCGAATTGAGCCCACTTTGGGTTGAAATAGAGTTGAATTGATATCAAAACATAACCTCTAATTTGTTTTGTGAAATTCTCATTTATAGATAGTAAAAATTCAAAACGAAATAATCTATTGATCCTGTGTCAGAAAATACATCAAACACAAAACTAAAGCCTCAATTATGCTGGATGCAACGGAATGCAATTTTGCTGGTTAAACTGACGGAATCGAACGTATACAAATGTCACTTTTTTCATAAATGTTTTGCATCCATTTTGGACTTATGCTTAAAAATTTTATATCCCTGCAATTTTTATTATACAGAATTTCATTATCTTCCATTTCATTTATTAATTTTTCAACAAACTCTAACGATATTTTGGGCTAAATAAGAAGAGACAAAATCAGCTGTTTTTAATGCTGCTTTTGACACTTCAATCCGTTGGTTCCTTCAAGTTTCAAAGTTTTGAAACTTTAATCCGGTCCGTTCGGTTGCGTTGCGTCCAGTATAACACCTTCAATACAATTCCCCTGCAATGAAAATCATTTTGACATTTCGATCCGGTCCATTGCTTTGCGTTGCGTCCAGTATAATTGAAGCTTAACGCCGAAAACGGACTGAACTGATGGTAAATAAACAAAGCAAATGTCACTTCAACCCAATTTCAACTAAACCCGCGTATATGAGGCGAAATATCAACTCGATCTAGGTAGGAGAGTTGAATTGGGTTGAGTGTACCCAGTTTCAACTTGCCATCCGTTTATGATGGGGTAATAAAGGATGTTCTGCCATCACCTGCTTAGTTAGATGAATTATCAAACAGGGTCAAGTTAAAATTGTATTATTTTACAATTCCTCCTTTTTTCTCAATAAAGAATTTTTAAATAAAGGAAGTATTTTTATAATTAATAACTGTGCCTATTTTAATTTTTCTACGTTTTTAAACTAATTCAAATATAATCTTTATCTGAGCATTTTTAAAGATCACTTTCACCAATAATTGCGTTTAACTAGTTAATATTACAAAGCTTACTTTTATTATTTATAATTATCGATATTTTTAATTTTATCATTCCGAATAAATTTCTGAAACATATTACAATAAATCTACTATGCAGTTCATTTCTTCAATTTATTATTTCAATAAAATATGAGTTCCGTATAACTTAAGCTTAAGAATTGCGCACTAATATTTGCAGAACGCGGAATTATGTCAGCGATGTGCGTAGTGGGAATACCTTAATATCAATTTAGTTTTTTTTATATCAAAGGACTTGAAGCCGATTTATATGAATTATGTGTTTTTTTTTGAGGATTTACTTTGATACTATTCCTAGTAGAAGGTACTGAAACGTTACTGAGTATTCTAAAGTAAAGGCCAGTTTACATTCCAGACTCAAAGTGGGAGAGCAAAGTGGCCCTGTACAAAATACAAGCGTAAAGTTTCGTCGCAAGCTCGAAACTTTTTACAATTGTCAAACGGAAATTTTTTAACACGGATCCAGAGGAAACAATTTAATGAGCTGCAAATCCTTTTATATAGTTATATTGAATTAATGTGTAATAAAAAAAGATCATTTTATTAGTTTCAAACAGTTCCACAATGGTAAATATGCAACAAAAAACAAGAAAAGACGATAGCGGCATTTAATGGTCGTTAGTATATTGAAATTTAACGAAATTAAAAGCTTTTTTGGGTCTACGTATTCGTTAAGTAGAGCAGAGCTCTACTTTGGGGGTGCCGTTTGTCGTTGCCACTTTGGTGAAACAGAGACATACCATACTATCTTCTATGCTTTAAAGGAGCTCAGATTTGCGCTTCCACTTTGAGTCTGGGATCTAAACTAGCCTTAAAACCCCAAAAATGCAAATTTGATGATTTTGAGCTTATTTCAATTTTGTATTCAGTATTTTATTCTTAATCATTCTTATAACTTCAGCGTTGCCAATTTAGTGGTTTACCACTAGAGCAGGTAGTTTAGAATTGCCTTTGGTGGGAAAAAATCGTATCTAGTGGCTAGTGGTGGTCAGAGGAAAGTATACAAGTATACAAATTTAGTGTTGGCCATAAACTAAACGATAATAATACAACAATTTCTACTGACCTAATGATTCGTTTAAATAACTAGTGGGATGTTGTGCCTAGAGACTAGTCACTAATTACGCTTTTTCATGGTATTCTTTTGTTGAATAACAATTCAGACTAGATGACCATAAATCAATAAAATGATATTTTTTCACTTTTAATTAAGTAAATGTTTATGTTCTCCTGAGTATCATTATTATTTACTATAATTTAGTGATAGATTCAAAACATGTTCCACCGAAGTAAAAAAAAATTATATTTCACCATTGCGCGGCCGAGGATTGAACTTGGTTCCCTAGTTTTAGGTCTGGGCATTTTCAGAAACGCAGAACTGCGGTCACTCTGCAATATTCAGCTACAGACTTCCAATTGCTGAATATTGCAGAATGACCGCAGTTCTGCGTTTCCGAAAAGGCCCTCTCTTGATCAAGAGCTACAATTTGAGATATGGCCCAAGTCTGTAGCGACAGTACTTTCAAAGATGAAAGAAGTTCACAGCCGGACAGAGCCTCTGCAAAAGCTTTTTTTTTGAAAAATCAAAAAACCATGAGTTTATTGTTAAAGTTGATGAACATTAGGGTCAAATCCATCTTCTGAAGTAGAATGAAACCAAAAATACCAACAAATTTTCGTTTAGTTCTGCAGTTTAAAAAAACATCAGGAGAAGCGCCAGCCCTGGGGTAAAGTAAGACGAGTGGGCGCTCTAGGCGTCAGGTAGCAAGGGCCGCCAAAATGAATGCGAAAAACTAAATTTCAATGACATGAGGGGCTGCGCGGCGGAGCAGACTAGCGTTGTTTGTGGCTAGCCAATGTACGTATGGCTCCAACACGCCACCTGCTGACACCAATACCGATCGTAAGTAGCCTTAGGCCTTCTGAACTCGATAGAACTCTGAATCCTTAGGTGTCTGAAGGATTATTGCGGAAGGATCAATAGAGATACGTTTAAAAAACTTGGAGGTGGAGTACGTTGAGATCGCTCTCTCATTCAAAGAAGATCTCCTTAGAGGCGAACCTGCGGAACCTCGGTCACTTCCCGGCTCCGGAAGAGAAGAGGTACGAGTATATCAGTCCTCTTAACAAGTTGAGGATTAGATCCTCTGCAGACCACAATAAACCTTCCAACTCAAGTGCTCCTATAATGAGCGAGTTTGCGACTGACTATCCAGACTCTCCTGAACCCAGAACAACAAATTGCTGTGCAAGGAAGTCTCACGGAGGCGATAGCCGAGCTGGGGCAGGGTCGTGATGGGTGGCCTTGAACCCTGCGAAGAAGCAGCCTCGTCGCTTTATGGTGCGTCCACACTACGCGGACTTAGGTCATACGCACTTTTGCCAATTTTTTTCATATAGAGTTTGGGTATTTTCATAAACGCAGAACTGCCGCAGTACTGCAGAATTCAGCTACAGACTACCAATTGCTGAATTTTGCAGTACTGCGGCAGTTCTGCGTTTATGAAAATACCCTTTAATGGCTTTTTTTGTGATATTTTTAATGGCAAAGGCAGCACGACCAAACTGCACGGACAAAAGGCTGTGCTTAAAAAGGTACATTTTACGTCCACACAATACGGGCTTTTCAGAAGCGCGTACGGCCTTTCATATGGAAATGATTTGTTTTCTCAATTTGCTCACGATTTAAAGCTCATGCGCGCTTTTTACTGAGGCCGTACGGCAAAAAGCGCGTGGGATCTAAGTCCGCGTAGTGTGGATGGCCCATTAGACAAACTGCCACACAGCCATATTGTAAATCCTCAGCAGGGTAACGCAAAGCCCAAAAAGGCCCGCAAAACGTAGGAGGTGAGAGGGGGCCTCTGCCTCAGTAGTGCTCGAAAAAAGTTGAACAACCGGAAAAACCAAAGGGCGCCGAAAGACAATCTCGCTCTACCCTGAACAAGTGCTAGGGCCGGCGCTGATCAGGAGTAACTCGATTTGAATAATTTTGTTCGGCCACTTTGCTTTTTCATTACTAATTTTGCCACATTCAAACACCGATGTCAAAGGCAGCATGAACATTGTCAAGAAGTGAAAGTCTAATTCCAGGTGTCATCCTTTATGTTAACGTCGTTCATGTTATGGTGCAAAGCCTAGTTCGAAGAGTAGAAAAGGATAGGATAAGTTAAAGGAAGTCTAGGAATGCACGAGGAGGTGGCAGTGAACCCCGAGTTTGAACTCTTGATGTTGTTAGCGGGAGATATTCTCACGCCTCCTGAAAATGGTGGATCACGCTAACCAGCTGAGCAGTGCCAGACTACCAGCCGGAACAAGGTGTGTCGTCCGCTAGGTAGACTCAACCTTAGTGGAGCTTTGGTACATCGATTAACCAGCTACGGCAAGTTGCGTTTTTAGAGTAATGTCCCCGGCTTCACCTACCTCAGCTGAATAATGTTCAGTTCAATCCACAAAAGTGGCTGCACCGGCTAAACTACAGTTCATATGTTCAGGTCGTGTTTGAAATGAAATTTCGTGAGAAGTTAGAAATGCATAAGCTTACTGGAATGCCATTCCATTATTCCAGTGGATTACTCTCTTTTGAGCGAGCTTTTACGTTTAACTACAGTTCGAGTCCAGTTGGACGAACTGAGGTCTGTTTTATCCTCAGTTGAATATGTGGAAATTGTATGCGAACTGATGTTATTTTAAAGTTCAGTTCACCAATTTGCTCGAACTTGTGCAGTTCCGCCGTATGGAGAGGTCGGTTGAAACAACTTACGTAATAGCACTCCAGGCTAAAGAGTATCGAGGGCATGCAGTAAAAAGAATTCCCGCTTGGTTTCTTGTATAATGTTGATTACTATATAATGCCCTCGCCCAATATTAGCTCCAGTTGGGCTTGACATCAAGCGTTACTATTAAACATTTGGCTTGTTATGAAAAGCCTATGCTTGCGAGTGTAGGTTCTGAAATTCCCAGTAGTAATCGTTTTCTGGTGAACGGAATTATGATCGTTTTGTCGGAATTGATATTTAGTCCTACGCTGGTACACCAGGGGTTATTCTGGAATGCTTTTCGAAAGTCATAAAGTTCGGAAATAAGAAAATGCAATGCAAATTGGAACTAAATTTGTCCGCCTGTCATCGGATTTCAGTCCGTGACAGCCATTGGCGAATGCGCTGAATTTATTTGTTTGTTTTAAGATATTCTAAGAATATTCTTGCAATAATTTTTCGCCTCAAAATGTCAAATTAAGTTGATAAATGAAGTTGGTTGGATGAAAACACATATGTAATTTCTTTTCGAATATTTATCGGACATTAATTTCAATACGATGCATTCGCATTCAGCGATGCAAACACTAAATCGCGTAGCAACTAGCTTCTCACTTTCGCATAATAGCATCCCAGAATTAGTGCCTGTTGCAGACGCCTTGATATAGTAACTACGATGGCGACATCGTCTGCGTAACCTTGGGCCGTTGAGTAGCTCTAGGAGTTCATATACAACAAAGCACCACAGAAGTGAAGATAGAACTCCTCCCTGTGGATATCCTTTTGCTTTAGTGCCTCCAGCGGACAAACCTGGGTGAAAGATTTAGCCGAGGTGTACTCCGAACACAAGCAGCTTTGGTCGCACTATAAAATAGAGGTGTAAGCTTCCCAGCAGAAGTTGCGCTTCCGTTTGAATAAATGGTTGTGCTGTGTGAAGTGTGCTTAAAGCAATATTATCAAGGTTTTTTCCCTAGACTGTGAAAGAGCCATCAGTTCTCTTAACAGATCCGAGATCTCCCGATAAGCCCTTTACTAAAGCTTTGTGGATTTTTGCTGAGTCTCAAATGCCTTCATGCCCCTGCCGAAACTCTTCCAGCTGTTTCTTTTTGCTCATATGATCGCCCTATTCTTCTGCTTCGTTGATCCGTTAGCTGGCGGTCCGAGCGAGACGTCCCCGCAACGCTGCTGTCGGTGCCGTTTTAAAAAATGCAGTTTCTTGCCTAGTTTCTTCGGTTTTCCGATTCTGGTCTATTCGGCAGGTCGACCACCCTCCTTCTTTCACACTGGTCTTGGGACCCGACGACGGCGGAGCTGATCGCCCTATTATAGGTAGTTAGCGAGTTTTTATAACTTTCTGAGTTGCCGCTCCTCTTGTATGCATGAAATAGCTTCCGTGTGGCGAATTTCAAACCTGGTTTTAGCCTATCAATGGATATTGACTTGGTTGTGCCGTTCAATTTGATGATGAAGTGTTTTCCTAATCGTTCGGTTACTTTCTATGGGCCCTCATATGGAGGTTCGAAAGGTTTTCGAACTCTGTCGACTCGTATGAAAACGTAGTCGGCGTTCTCCAGGGCTCCTGGTACGTAGACATCCTTTTGAACGGGTTGCCGAAGATGTATTGCCTTAATGTTCCGCAAGGTTGCCTTAATGTTCCGAACGAAGGCGAGAGAGGAATTCTAATTCGTCAATTGGATTTTCATCGGTTGTGATGGAAATCGAATTGGGAAATCTGAGATTCTGGCAGTAGATCGGTCTTGATTGCCGTGCGTTTGCCTAACATGACAAAGGGAAAGTCTTCACTCCAATGAGTAGTATTATCTCTTGCCATTAAGACTTTTAGTTGCCTGTGGAACCGTTCAACCATCCCGTTTTCCTGCGGGTGGTAGGCGGTTGTCCGGATTCGATGAGTGCCGAGTATTTTGGCAACTTCATTGAACAGTTTCGATTTGAACTGGGTACCTTGATCAGTTGTGATCTCAAGCGGAACGCCGAATCGTGGGACAAATCCAGTGACGAATGTTTTTGCCACTGTTGAAGCTGATATATCCCGAATTGGGTATTCTTCAGGCTTTTGGCAACCTAGGCATGAACGAGACCACTCATTGTAGTCTTTGTTGATGGATGGCCAGAAGTATTTCTTGGTAACGGCTCGTCTTGTAGCCGGAATACCAGGATGAGAGAGACTGTGCTCGGAGTTGAACGCTAGGCTACGTAAGGAAGTAGGTATATAAGGCCTTGGAATACCTGTACTAGTTTCACACCACACCTGGTGGGCGGTAAATGGCATTGGTGTGAGAACTAATTTTACCCATGAGCCGTAGATAGGGTGCTCTTGTAGAGACTTCAACTCTGTGTCACCTTGTTGAGCCTGAGCTAATGTAGTTTACGTTGTCAGTTGCTAGTGAGCGCGACAGGTAGTCTGAGACACAGATTTGTTTACCCCAATTAGACCATATGTTCACTTGCGTAAAACTTAGTAATTAAGTTCGATCACCACAGCGTATTAAGAGCCGGCGGTATTCATTCCATTCCTCAGAACGGCCATGTCCTAATCATTCGCTTACTCGGAAAAATATCTTGTTCTTTCATCGTACTTGCCATATCTCATCTATAAGGAGAACTGTCAACAACAACAAAAAACCGTATACTCAAAATACCCCACCATCAGAAGGTCCATGGTAATATAGGGAGCCTTTATTCGGTGGGATAGAATTTTAATTAATAAATATTTAACCAAACGCATTTTGACTCCCTTTCGTAAACATACAAGGTATATGAAAGTAAGGCTGAGACTGGGATGATAGCCCCGGGTTTAATAGAGCGATCAGCTTCGGCTACGGTCTTTCAAGCAGAGATACTTTATACTGGATTTGCCCTTCGAAATCTTAAGAAGTGCCTACAAAGTTTTAGCTCTCTGTGCTGAAAGTCGAGGTGTGTGCCGTGGCAAGTCACTTGAGCTGAAAAAAGTAATGCTTCAGTCGAATTACGACTTTCAGCAGAAGGTCTCTGGTGGAAGTACTAAGTTGAGTTTATTTGAAACAAAGGAAACCTTGTTTATCACAGTTTATAATTACTTGTTATATTAAATTAAAAAATTAGGTGGTTTGATGCGCTTCAGCCTACTTTTGCTTCATTTGAGGCCTGCAGCTTGAAGCTGTGAATGGTATTCATTGAACATAAATCCTATAATCCCAATTTTTAAAGCTTGCAATTGTGACTCGGCTCTAAGTCATGATTGATTGAAATTAAAATATACAGAAGTTACATCAGTCATCACTTTAGATTGTAGGTTTTCCGTCAGTCATAGCAGTGACTGTTGCAAAACTGACAGCATGTGACATGTGTCCAGACAGATATATTTTACTAGCCAATCAGAGAACGCGCCTTTCTTAAAGACTTCCTCCCAGTTAAGCTGGTAAGGTATCCAAGCGTACATGAGTTGGACTCGGGACAGATAATATAGAAGTGTGTGTATTGGAATACATAGAACGCAAATGTCAAAAAACAGTTTTTGAGTCATTTTTTGGCTAAAAAGTGATTTTAGCAAACTTTGACCTTGAATAACTTCGAAGGGGTTAAGTTTTCGAAAAAATTACAAGAAAACTTTTTGTAGGCAATAACGTTTCGTATTGACTGATAAAAAAAATTCGAAAATTCCAGTTTTTTGACCTTGAATAACTTTCGAAGGGTTAATCGAGTCAACTTTTTTGTAAGAACTAAAGTTCGTGAGAATTTCATTGTCAACATCTCACGGGGGTGTATGACCTATGTATATAGAAACCGAGATATATGGAAAACGCGATAGCTCCGGTGGCCACGATTTTTCTTGGATTCCGAAATTGTTTTCTTAAAAAGTCACAAGGAATCTGTGGATCTGTGGTTTTGTCTCCTTAAAATGGCAATTTCCACGGAGTATTATCGTAAAATAACAAAATTGGGTCCACCTTTTAGGTAAATTTTTATTCTTTTCTTTCGTATAGAAAACTTGAGTGCCTCCTTTCAGAGGGTATATAGGCTAAAACCTGAGAAAAATTCCAATATTCTTCGTTTTTAACATTTTACTCATGCTTTACTGTGCCGTGAAATGTGAAAATGGTTAAACATTAATTATCAGGGTGCGAATTTCGAAGAATAAGAACGTAAGATTTTAATTAATTTTATCAAAAGGCACTCAGGTAACATTAAATGAATTTTTCAGTGTAGTTGAAGAAAGTCAGATAAATACTCAAAATATTTCCAGCCTAGGAATGATCGGTTTGCGACAAAATTCCTTTCTTTTATTGTGCGGAGGGAATTTTGGAATTTGATCCAATACCCTTTCGCTAACGTCAAAAAACGGTAAGGGCTATAAAACTCTAAAAAAACATATCTCGCAGCCCAATATATTTTCCTCCATAAAAACATGTCAAATGTCAATTTTAGTCTAGAAAAAAGGTCTTCGCAATCACTTTTGCACCGGGTTGGAGAAATAATAAGAGCACTTTTCTTGACCGCCGTACTTAAGAACAGCATACTTAGCTTAACAAAAGAAAATTGAATCCAAGCAGCAAGTCAATGAAAAATGGCGATAATGGTCAATAGATCTTGGTTTATTAACTTTTAAAAAAATTCCATCTTTTGCTTTTGTTGTAATCTTTTTTCTGATGGATCGCAATATGGCAAAAGGAATGAAAACTATTAGATGTAGCATATAAATTTCAAGAATAGATGGCAGTGATTAGACAAAAGTGATTGCTCATAACCCTCGTTGAAAGACTTTTCGTGAATCGGCAAAGGAAAATTGCGTCTCCTCTTCCAATTTTTACCAGTTTACTTTTAACCTAACCAACATTTATCTTTTGTTTTTAATAATGACATATTTCCTACATAATTCTGATATTTTTCCATTGAAACATTGTTTTTTTAATCGAAATATGTTCACGTTTCAATACCTTTAATATAAACGACATACATTCCAGAAGTCACTTAACATTCTTTCTTATTAGGTAAAATGACATCATACTAAAATTGATGAACCAAAAATATAAATTCGTCAAGAAGAATGAAAAAAAAATTGGTTATATTAATTGAATATATATTATTAAAAATAAAATTTAAAAGTATAAAAAAAACAATAATTTTCTATATCGTTCAAAATTATTATAGGAGATAATTATGATTGTGTCGTGCTGGTCGTGTCTGGTACATATTCTACATGCCACCAAGAGTAAGTAAGCAGCCCCATCCGAGCCCATGAACCATGCATTCCAATCGTATGCTATTTCACTTTAGATAGAAGACTCACCGGGCGGCGGAATGAACGCAGGAAACCTAAGAATCAGCTTAAACGTTTTCTATATAACATACATACAAACATACAATCTTAATTCATTTATGTTGCATGTATATACGTATATTCTATATGGAATCCAAGTCAGCCAGCCATAAGAGACAGGTCAAATCTAAAAAGAAAACAGCATAAAGTCCGCATAAAACTAACCAACCAACACATATTCTTGTATATATGTATATATATAAACTTTTAGCATTAATATATACATATATATTATGCACACCGCTTGTTGCTGCGTTGATGCATGCATTTTAAGACTTGCATACATGTGCACATTGTGCAACATAAAAACGGTCTCGTCAAGAGAGCAGCGAGTATTACGAAATCGAGTAACGATTTTATGAATGAAAAGTTCAATGAACTATACGGGACGACTCCTATAGTCTAGTTGAAAAAGAGTCTCATCAGAAAAGTGTGAATTCCAATAGTTTTTTTTTTTGTCTTCTCTACGTTGCTTTATTCTACAGTTTCTATCCAGCTAGTATAGGAGGAAGATGATCGTAACACAGCCAGTGTTGGAACACAAGAGAAATGTTCTGGATTTACACCAACGAAGCAGCAATAAGAGCCACACAACAGTTAGTTGGCATTTTTTTAATATTTTTTTTACACGATGAAAATTCCACAAACCCTCCACATATTTACCCGTTTTTTTATTTTTTGAAGCAAGTATCAAATTTTCTTTTCGAAAAAGCCTTCAATTCGCCTAATCAAAAAGATATCGTTAACAATTTACTTGTTTATTCGCCTTGCTCCAAATTTGAATTTGCATAACCTAAATTTCATCTATTTTTAAACCATGCCAGAATTCGTCAACTGATGTCGACTGTTGCTCATATATAAATATTCAGTTCTAATACCGAGAAACAGAAATGAAAAAAAAAATTTTTTTGAATTTGAAATTCTTATCCATCTCCACTGTTTGATTATGTAATTTCTCTATTTACATCAATTATAACATTGATAGCAAAGGTTACAAGTCACGTTTATAAGTGATCGAGAAAAGCTTGTTTTTTGGGGCATACATGGTATTTTATGTATTTGTAAGAGAGTCGATCTCTCTATTAGCTGAAAGTTGAACGAAAAATTTGTGATATTATAAATATATTATTTAGACTTGCTACATACATAAATCAGAATCAATAATAAAAGTTCTCCAAGTTACTTGCGCAAGCGTATTTAATAAGAGATACTACAATAAGATTCTTATCCGCAATATGTATGTATGTATGAGAAGGTTTTGAAAAAGAATTTTCTGTTCCTGTTCTTCTTCTTGTTGTTGGTGTCTGATTAAAAACGTTTGTGTGACAACAGACACCCACAGAACCACTGAGCCGCCGCAGTCGTCTACATTCTTTTGCTTAATAGAAGAGCACCGCACAAGATCAACAGGCTAGGCCTTGCTAGCTCTAAAGTAGTAAGTAAACCAGCATTGGAAAAATGCTGATTACGCGATTCTGTGCCTGTTTGTTAGCTGCTAGCTTGCTAGCTAGCGCTGCGGTCCCTGGTATTGGCTTCGGAACTCCATGAACGCTAAGGAATTATTGAGCAATAGAGTGCCACTCAACGGAGTAGTACGTGAAAGTGAATTATATAGATTTTTATATATATACATATGTATACGACGGCAGCCTATAAGGCCACAGCAATTTTACGGGGCAGCATTTTAAAACTTTTCATTCAGTAAAATACACTCAATTCGTCGTGTCTTGAGCTTTACGTGTTTCCATCCATTTTTTTTCTTTTCATTATATTTTTTCTTGTAACTCGTTTTACTTTGATTTTATTTCACTGTGTGGTTTCTAGTGGTGTATTCTGTGTATATTTATTATGCATTATGCAAGTGCCTTCTTTTAGTGTTGTTGCTGCTGTTCTCGAGATTTGTGTGGTGATTTGTTTTTGGTATATATTCCCTGTCTCTTTTCACTTCTACACTCTACTACTGTGCTTGTTGTAAAATAATTGAAAACTTGTATTGTAATTACAATGAATCGAATTCCATCCGAATGAGTCACACGCCACACTGCCGCGCTGGGTTTCTATGCTGAGGGAGAGCAGCTAAACTAACGTGACCGCGACCGCGCAGGGGAAACGATCATGAAGAAGATGATCATTGCGAGGCGACATCTATATAATATATGTATATACACTTAAGTATTCATTTGCCGTTCACAAACATCTTCTACATTCTACAACTCGAAAAAATGCTTGCCATATGAATCAACACTCTATATAAGCAACGTCCGCGTGAAGCCCCCTCCATCGCGCTGCTGCCGTCCGTCCACTATCTCTCCATCCATTGTTGTTGTTGCTGTTTTTGTTGTTACCATCTCATTACTAACCATATGACTGAAATATGTGAATGAAAATGGTTGACCCAATTCCTAACCCATCCAGCCAGTGTGAGATTGTTAACATGGAACGGTTTCTTCGTCTCTTCTTTTTTTTCCTGTATGTTATTCCCACATATCTGCGCCTGTTGCTAGAAGCTTTTTCGTCTTATTTATTTAAAAAAAAATATATTTATATTTTATCAAAACAGCAAAAATAGAAGAATATAAAAAGCGCACACAAAATTTTGTTTCAGGAATTCATAGGAACAAAACCGGTTTTCGATTTGGTTTTACTTATTTATTTAAAAGTGAGATCATTTTGAAAGCTGATTTTGTGATTAAAGTCAACGTAAAAAAGTTAACAACGCAATTCTTAATGAAAAATAACGGATGTATCTCTGAACTGTGTTATATTTTTGTTCCTGTACATACAATCGGAGAAAAAGTCTTTTTACGGAGAGCGCAGGTAAGTATTGCTTAATAAATCTTTCTTGTCTTTTTTTTCTGCAGCGCAAAATACCGATCGAAGATGGCGCGTAGGTTTGAGTAAGTGCTGTATTTTAATAAAAGCAGCCTGGAAGTTGTCTTGACTAAAATCCGCAAGGTAGTTGTATATGATTGTTATTTACATTTCCAGGCTTATAGAAGACATGCACCCTCTTTAAATAGAAGTTGTACTTAATTAAAAGTCGAGGTTCTTTTGCAGCAAGTTATTAATTTTTATTACTGTATTTTCTTAATCTAATAAATTTGAGTGATTTTGTTTATTAAAGGTTTTAATGAAATATTGGTTGCTGTATGTTTAGCAATACATAGTATAATAAATTTTTTTTTGTAGCAAAAGTTGTATTCAAAAATTTTGCAATTCAATATTAAAAAACACTTGATCAAATAAATTGTTTTCAGAAACTTTCAATATTCTTTTTTATTTTCTTCATTTACAAATTTTGACCGCAATTGGTAATATTAAATTGTCAAAGCTTTATTTCTAGGCATTCCGCTGCTTTGCATCATTTTAAAAATATTTTTTTTTAGATGGCAGCAAAGATATTAAACATTCGAAGGTGTGGGCCTCGTGCAAAGGCATTTCTCCAAGTTTAACGATCTACTGCAACATATCTCATGCCTGCCTATTGGTCTATTTCCCGAAATTTCTGCTATTGTTGCACCAGCTTTGAAGGAACTCCTAATACCGATACGATCCTGGTACAGCCTCTTTTTATTTTTAAAGAGTCATTTGGTAAACATCTACATTTATTTTTCAGGTTTTCTCCAGAATTCGCTTTAAGATCTCTAGCTGGGCCGATGTTGACCTGTTTTTCATTAAACCAGGGGTCCTATTCTCTATTACAATACTCCAATGCTTTTTACTGGAAACTGTTATCCGAAACTAAAATACTTCAAGAAAAGAACATGAGTGCAAAAGGTTTCAAATGTGTCGCACAAATAGCGCGAGGATGCTCCCACAGATAAATAAAATCTTTAGGAATAAAACACATAACCGATTAGACAAGTTACGCATTCCTCGGAATCGACCAAACGAGGAGCTATTGAGATCTGCTGGCCGGAGGAACCGACAATTATTGTACTATCAGGAAATCTATTCGGTGAACAAGAGGCTCGGGCGAATTTTGACCTTGAGAATAGGGCCTTACTGAATATTGCCCAGTGAATGGCATTCCCACGGCCCAACTATACTTTTATTGGAAAAATCGATTTCCTGTTAATATTTCACCATCTAAACAATAAGAACCCGTCCGGGGTGGATGGTGTTCCGAACATCGTCTTAAAGCATTTGCCCCTGGTGGCTATAGACACATACACCACATTGTTTAACGCATTAACAATGCCCATCTCCCAGGACACTGGAAGATGGCAGTGGTGTACCCAATACCCAAGAATGGTAAAGATAAAAGTAATCCTGCTAATCTCCAGTCAATAAGTCTTCTTCCGAAAATCAGTAAGGTGTTTGAAATAGTGATTAATCGTTGATTATCCAAATGGGCTGAAGAACAAAAGATAATCCCCGATAACCAATTCCGATTCCAGGCAGGTATGACACAGCGTACACTGGAACTTCATGAAAGGCCAATGTACCGGAGCGTACATGATGGATTTTGAGAAGGCATTCGATACAGTATGGATCAAAGATCTTATTTACAAACTGGTCAGACTCGGCATGACCGGACTTCAGGTATACACGATTTATAATATGATTTCCAAGAAAAAGTTCATCGTTAAAAGTGGCAACTTCGCATCAAGTTGGATCTATGATCTAGACCTAGTAATACGTTAAGATGTAAGTAAGCTTAAGGTAAGGATGCGGGTTTCCTCGAACTTTTGTGTAAGGAAGCCCGTCGCCTGAGCGGGGCCACCCCAGAAGTTTTGATCTTCGTTGCTCCCGCCCAGATAGTGTTAGGTAGGAGTAAGATTAAGTAGATTAAGATAGTTTTAAGATTCTTTTTATATAAAATAAATATAGTATCTAAGTTTTTTTTCCAAATTTTTCTTAGATATTACATTATCTTAAAGGATCTTTTTTTTCTTTCTATAAAATAAAATTAAAAATCAGATGTCTTGGCTGAAAGTAACTTATGCCTTTAGGACATAAATTAATTTAGAGTGCCTGTTGAGGGACAGTAAGTTAGATAGATAGAATAATTAACTTTAAGCATAATTTAAATTTTTATTAAGATATATGGTAAGGTAATAAATAAAAATGGTTTTTAAAAACTAAAAACTTTCAATTGTGTCGCCCATACCTAATATTTTATAAATTGCTCGACAGCATTGTTACCGTTTCGAGTAGAATTTTGGCAGTTTCGAGAGGAATTCACACAATATTGAAATAGAGAATAAGGCCTCAGCTCAAGTTCAGCTTCTTCTATGAGGCTGTAATTTTTGTTTCACAAGAATTGTGAGGATTTGAGATGCCTCTGTAGTAGCAATATTAAAAAATTTAACTTGGCAAAACGTGATTCATTGCGTTGTTCATTAATTTCACAAACAAACTTATCCATTTTCTTCACAGCTCCACGCTGACGGCAAGAATTTAACCGTAACTCCACCCAGAGAACGGAAAACAAGGAGTAACCAGACGAGAAAACCGAGTGATTCATGGAAATCAAAATATTCAGATAATTACATTAATCATCATCTTAGACGATAGGTTTTCTGTCAGTCATGGCAGTAACTGACACCAAAACCTATCGTTTCATGGATCCCTAACGAAGGATCTACGATGGAATGATCACTTATTTCAAATCGCTCAACAAGCCTCCTAATGCCTTGGATTAGGCAGGCGTCGACAAGGTGCAAAATCATGACATCAGACCCATCCTTTAAGCCAACGTAGGAATGTGGCAGCCCTTTCTATACATTGTTATTGCCAGAGCGACTGTTCTACTCCTGCCTGCACGGCAATATCCCGCAACACAAGACTAGTTCGCTCGGCCCACCCCCACACCCTACAGCCCAACCCCCTCGGACACAAAACGACCTAGAAGTTCGCTTATGAATTGAACAACTCGACTGTGGAATAATCTCTTACAGTCAGTATTTCCCAACTCGTAAAACATCTTAGAACTGAAACTTAAGGTTCATTGACATTTCCTTGAGCACCCCCAGAGCCCCTTTAGCCTTACCTATTCTTCTGTCTTCAAACCAAGCTTGCTACTAGACATTTCACCACGAACTGTTGCTCCTTCTGCATCTGCTCTGTATTCAAACAGGTAAGTTTCTGAATCCTTGCTCTCGTTCACCACAGCTTTTCGAAGCAGGGCGTTTAGGGAATTTTTGGATCCACCGATGACAACGAACGTTTACTTTTTAACTCTTTTTAAGTCTACAGTGCGTAATTACACTAATTTTCGACCCATTTTATTATTACTTCCTTATTTCGCACTCACAAAATTTAAATTCGAGTCGCAATTGTTTTTCAAGTTTCCTTATTTCACTTCTCTCTTAATTAATCCCACTTCTGACGTTTTTACGTTACGGATCCGTAGGATTAATTAAGAAATACACTTAATTATTAAAAACCAAACACAATTTAATAACAAACACAATTCTTAAAGTTCACTATCTTCTTTGTGCCCCTTTAATCCCTCATGGGACATAGGGCGGAAACAGTTGCCCTCCAGCGGACTCTGTTTTGCGCGACAGCTCTCAGCTCTGACCAGGATCTCCCAGTTGTTGCGGCCTCTGCTAGTAGGGTCCTCCTCCACGTTGTTCTAGGTCTTCCAACTCGACGGGATCCTTGCGGGTTCCAGTCAAGGGCCTGTTTGGCTAGGTTTTCGTTATCGCGTCGCAAGGTGTGGCCAACCCAATTCCATTTCCTTCGCCTGATTTGGTCGTCTATCCTTTCTTGGCCGGCACGGCGCCATAGCTCTTCATTTGAAATTCTATCTGGCCAGCGGATTTTTAGGATACGACGCAGGCATCTGTTGATGAAGACTTGTAGGCGCCCTGTGATGAATTGGGTGACTTTCCATGTTTCGCAACCGTACAAAAGAACTGCCTTAACGTTGGAGTTGAACAGCCGCAATTTGGTGTTAGTTGAGATCTCCGTTGATCTCCATATGCGGAACAGGCATGCATATGCGCCTCGTGCTTTATTTATTCTGGAACTGACGTCTTCTTCTGTACCGCCATTTTCGGTAATAATGCTACCGAGGTAGCAGAATTTATCTACCAGTTCCACGTCACGGTTATTCAGCGCAGTTCGTTCAAGTGTGTTTGCATTTATCCGCATTTCTTTGGTTTTGTTCGGATTCAGCCTTAAGCCTGCTAGACTACTTTCTGTTGCCAAATTATTTAACATGTTTTTTAGCTCCTGATGTCTGTGGGCCAGCAAACAGATATCATCCGCGTAGTCGAGGTCCTTAAGGCGGTCTAGCAAACCCCATTGTATGCCGCCTGTTCTATTATCTAGAGCGTCGACAAGGATGTCATTTATTACTATAAGAAATAGTAATGGCGAAAGTAGACATCCTTGTCGTACTCCTGAATTCACCTCGAAGCTGTCGGATAATTTTCCATTATGGAGAACTCTGCATTTGGAATTGTTGTAAAGGGCTTTTATCAATTCTATTATTTTATCAGGCAGTCCACGTCGCCGTAATGCCTGCCATATAAAGCTCCTATTAACCGAGTCGAACGCTTTCTCATAATCTACGAAAGCTAGGTAAAGGGGGGATCGGAATTCAGTAGACTGCTCCACTATGATTCTCAAGGTGTTAATATGGTCTATACATGAGCGGCCCTTCCTGAATCCGGCCTGCTGCCTTCTAAGCGTTCGGTCTACTGCCTCTCTTATCCTTGATAATATAACGTGGGACAAGATTTTACCCACAGTAGATAATAGACAGATGCCTCTCCAGTTGTCGCATATTGTTAGGTCCCCCTTTTTGGGTATTTTGACTATGATACCTTCCGTCCAATCCTCCGGAAAGGTACAGGTGTTCCATGCTATATCCAGGATTGGCTGAAGCGCATCTGCTATGAGGCTTGAATCGGCTTTCAACAATTCTGCCGGGATGCCATCTTTTCCAGCTGCTTTACCATTGGCCATCGCATGAATTGCGGTTACTATTTCCGTCTTGGATGGGGCCCGGGTGTTGATTCTTGTCGGCTGTGCATTGTTGCTGTTTTCCTGAGGTTCCTGTGCAAGTGAACCATTCAGGGCGGCGAAGAAGTAATCTCTCCATCTTTGGAGTTGCTCCTCGTCGCTGCACAGCAGCCTCCCATCCGCACTCTTTACGGCATGCTTTTTAGTAGAGTGCTTTCCCGAGAGCTGTTTAGTAATTTGGTACAGCACTTTACTGTTGCCTGTGTTTGCCGCGTTTTCCGCTTTTTCTGCGAGCTCATTTATCTGCTGCCTCTTATCACGCCGCACACTTCTCTTTACTTCCCGGTGTAATTGGGAATATTCCCGTTCAAGTTGGTGACGTCTTTCCGGGTCGCTTGTAGAGTTTACGTTATTTTTGAGGGCCCTCCTGCGTTCTATTTTTTGCCAGGTAGTGTCCGAGATCCAATGTTGCATGTTTCTCTGGACATAACCGACGCTCGTTTCCGCAGCCGTCAATATAGCGCCCTTTGTTCTACTCCACAGCTCTTCAATATTTGTGTCGTCAGAAACGGTTTGCTGGTTTAATATTTGCTGCAGGTTTCCAGCAAATTCTCGCTTTTTAGCGGTCTCCTGCAGAAGGTCAACGTTAAACCGTCTACGGTTTATAACATCGCGTTGAACGTTTCTGATTGCAGCGATTCTAAGGCGAATAGTTGCTACTACCAAATGGTGGTCGCTTCCAGTGTCCGCTCCCCTGAAGCTCCTGACATCCTCCAGAATGGTTCTCCATCTGCGGCTGACGGCCACGTGATCTATCTGATTTCTCGTTCTACCATCGGGTGATACCCAGGTCTCTTTGTGTATCTTCTTGTAGCAAAAGTAAGTCCCACCTACCATTAGTTGATGGGAACTACAAAAGTCAACGAAAAGCTCACCATTGTTATTGGTAACTTGGCTTAGGCCTTGTTTTCCAATTGTTTGTTCAAGACCGGTGTTGTCGCGGCCGATTTGTGCGTTTAAGTCACCCATTAATACAATGATGTCTCCCCTTGGAATAGAGCGAAAAACCTCATTCAGTCGCATATAGAACTCGTCTTTGATGTCATCTTCTGCGTCTTCAGTTGGAGCATAGCATTGGACTACCGTAGTACTTCTTAGCCTGGTACGCAGGCGCACGGTAATAATCCTCTCAGAAACTGGTGACCAGCTAATGAGGCTGGACCTGGCTTCTTTGGTGAGTATTACGCCAACGCCACTCCTACGGCTTTCAGTTTCATTTCTCCCAGAATATAAGAAGGACTCACCATTTGGGCAGATATGTTCCCCCGCATCGGGCCATCTGGTCTCGCTAAGTCCCATGATCTTGATTTTATATCGATTCATCTCGTTGAGGACTTCATCCAGCCGTCCCTCAGCAAGCATTGTTCTCACATTCCATGATCCGATTCGTGTCCTTGTTCGAAAAGCAAAGGTCGTCGTCGTGTTGTCCATCCGGTTCCGAGGCATTGTTTGCCGATTCGTAGCAATGGTGTTTTTTATGGGAGCGGGTTGCTAACCCTCAGCCCAACCGACTTAAAACTCTGTTTTGTGGCGCAGAGAGCTCGCCATTCGCCCGTCTCCCGTTAGCTCCTTCCGAAAAAGTACCCCAGGGGGCACCGCGGGGAGGTGGGATTAGGACTTGCTAACAGGTCTGCTAGGTGTTTGTATGCAGTGGATCTTCTCGGATTTTTACAGTAGTGACAAATCGGGTGTCACCACCTTCCAAGGTCTTTGTTAGCCGTTCGCCCCCCAAAGTTCACTATAACCACTTGCAAATTAATATCTCACGCTATTAAATTCTATTTATCGCCTTTGAAATTAAACTGATTTTCAAATGCCGTTTCCACCACATTTATATATCCAAGCTCCCCCTTTATCTAACTTTAGGAACTTTCGCCCATTTTCTAGTCAGCGGTGGAATACTCTTTCCTTCTGGCAAGTTTGAGAACCTTGGTCTTCAATTATCGTTCGTTTCAGTTCTAGTCCAATTTTAATTTAGTACATATATCATATTTCAAACAGTTCATTAAATTTCCAACAGATGGCGCATAAATCATCACAATGTCGCTGTCTGGTTGTTACTCCAGGTCACAACCATAGGCGAGCGGAAGTAAAATAAAAGTCAGTTAATTATTTCAATGTTAATCTTTTATTTTTGATTTCTGTATTTGTATTTTAATCTTTTATTTGTCAATTCATTTCTTTTTCAATCGATCGAATTATCGAATTCATTCGCAGCGCAACCTCGATTGAATGAGCTATCGAAATGTAGTGAGTAAAACGTCGTAGCAGCAAGTAATCGTTTCTGCTACTAATCCGGTCAAGCTGCGGATGTTTCGGATTTTATCCAATAGAGGCTGGGAAAGACTGCCACAACAATATGTTTGACGAAAGTTTGATATTTCCGCACGTCGACTGCAGTACGTTTTCTAAATGTTGGCCCTTAAACGTTTAACTTTTGCTCAACACACGTTTTGTTCATGCTCAAAAAATTGAACGGTCATACGGTTTAGTCAGTTTGAAATATAATACAACATTGTAGTTTTATTCCCAATATTAAAATCTGGTTAATTAAATTACTTATTAATACAAAAATGTAAAAAAAGGAAGGACTTTCGGAGTTTTTGAAATTTAAACTAACTTATTTTGTACAAAAATTATTTCGCTGAGTGTATGTATATTTTCTTTGAGAAATTCCTATCGCCAGAACCATTACTTATCAAGTAACAAAACCTTCATTTCAGAGATGAAAAAAAATTAATGGTCTTGGATGCTCTGAATAGAGAAGACGAGGAAGTGCAATTTATTACACACGGGGAAGCATTTTGGCAACACTAATGAATAGCATTCTTTACGTATTTGTGTCAATCCCGGACAGTGGCTTTGTTATATTTATTCAAAAACTGGGAGGGATATCGTTTCTCAGCAACCATCTCGGTGAGAACGCTTCACTTGGCTAAATGTTTGAAGCAGACCCTTCGCAAAACCTGAACAAATTTCACTACGCCTATGTCCGGGATAGACAATGTATTTTGTTGTTGTGGTTAAAGTGAATGTATTTTGTTGTTGTGGCTAAAGTGGAGGGAGAGAATTAGAGAGAAAATTTCTTGATCCCAAGTGCTTCCCTCAAATCCGTGTACATGTACGCTATTTTCGGTTCCTTATCTTCTCTATTCAAAGCTTGGATGTGAAGTATCACGTCCGTATTTTTACGTGACAACGTCTATTAATTAGAACGTGACAACGTCTGTTATTACGTTTTGTATTATTTTCTCAATTAATAAATTATATATTTCGAAGCAAAATTTTTTTTTGTGTGCGGGACATTTTCACACGCGCGTCCTATCTTAAACCGATTTAATAGACGTTGTCACGTCAATAAGGTGAATGAATGTATTTTTCCCGTGTAGAGGATAAATTAACGAAAATTTTGAGCCATTAACCACCCTCTAACATGTATGGGGGCGGAGATATGATTTTTTTGTGTGCGGGACATTGTCCGGGACATTTTCACACGCGCGTCCTATCTTAAACCGATTTAATAGACGTTGTCACGTCAAAATGAAGTCCCATAGCACAATCCCTTCTAATACTACAGTTACTGTGTTTCCATGAGCCGGGGTAAAGTTTTCGTTAAGTAAACAGAAAGCTGTTTCCCTCAAGTTAGTGGGATGATACACGAGTCAACGTGTTTCTGCAACACACTGTCAGTTTGTTGAGCGGAGGTACACGGAGGTACGCGGAGGAGCTACACTCACCACTCTGTATAACAACATTGCGATTTCATATGTGTGGGTGTGCATTCCAAATTATTTTCACCCAGAATCGCTTGATAGTTACGCATGCATAAACATTTTTCAAGCAACTGGAGGAAAAATAGAAATCGTTTCTAGTTTCAATCAACACCGCACACTTCGCCCTTACCCTTCCCTTGGCCTACGAACTGGGCAGAAAAAGCTCGTGCTGATCAACATGTTGACCCGTATATCATCCCCCTTAGATCGATGCTTTTCCATTAGTGTGTTTCCATACGCCAGGGTAGAGTATTGGTTGAGTGTACAAAAGCTTTTTCCCCTCACGTCAACACGATGTCGTTTCCATGAAGGCTCTGAAGCACTGGTAGCCTTTACTGGTACATATATGTGCCAATGGCGACACAACGTTAAATTATCTATCTTTCACTTCAGAATGCCAGGATACTGTGTTCGAGTTTGTATTTGAAACGCAAAATCCAGCTTAACCGGTCTGGTTTAGTCGAGTTTACAGTAAGGTTTTTGAACGCTCTCCGGGTTGTTTGCTTTTTCATTGTTTCTGTATACCGTGAGTTAGAGCAGCTGTCAAAAAGCAATATTGCCTGAAGTTACTCTACAGATAGAGCAGAATACTGTGCTTTAAAGTGCTGCAGTTCAGCTTAGAGCAATATCATGAAACAAATCACTCATGAAACACATTTTACTGAGATATCTCTACCTAGATAGCTCATTAAACATGCTTATTATTTAATTTTTTAAAAATAAAGAAATTTAATGGGAGAGCGGCAAATTATATTATAACTCGAATATTTAAATTCATTTTCACCTTTTTTATTTACTTCATCAACATCTACGTCACCCATCGCAACAAATGAATGCCATGTTAACTGGATTTGTCATCCTTCTGCCGGGTTTCCACCAAACAGACAAAACAAGAAACAGAAACAAAAACTGTTTTTGCCAACAAAAATGTCAATGTTTTGTAAAAATCGAACAATTTTAAAAACATTTTTGTCGGAGAATAGTGTTTTTACAAACAAAACACTGTCCCATCTCGAGTGGGCGAAGCAAAACAAAACAAAATTTTAAAAACAAAACAGTTTTTTAAAACTGGCTGTTTGGTGGAAACCCGGCATTATACCGAATGATTTTATATTAGGTCAATGTAGTACCACCTCGACGGATATGGCTCCAAGTGATGCCTCTCCTGTTGACGTTCAGCAAAAATGGATGCAACGATTGAGGTTTTTTGTTAAGTTACGGAAAAGATTGTGTATAGAATATATGCAGCTATTACGATATTTTCATCACTAAAACGGGAAGCCTTCTGTATCAATTAGGAAGTATGACATAGTTCTAGTTTGCGCCATTTGCGATGATTTATGCGCCATCTGTTCGTTAAAAAGCTGAATCAACGATTATCGTTAACGACTGTGGTTGTTGTCTGAACTAATGATTTATGTACTAAACTAAAATTGGAACGAACGGTAATTGAAGTAAACTTCAAGCTTCTCGCCGAAAAGGAAAGAACATACCACTAGGCACTAGAAAAAGGACGAAGGTTCCAGAAAGGCTAGTGTTGGAGATCTCGAACTGCGTAGCTCGGCACTCCAAACTGGTAACACCAAAAAACGATAAATATAAAAACATTTCGGAGATTACGCTAAAATTAATAAAATCCAGAAGGCAATGGCTTCAGGCTCTAAGGCGCATCTTTCTGAGGACGGGAAATAGACTAACGGCGGAATACATAGAACTCTCAGCCAGAATCTCCTGCCTAAGCAGAATAATTAGAGAAAGGATCAAACTTGACCTGAACAAAGCGTATATAGAGCTCCTCAAGACAATAAGACCTTCACCCCAGGCTTTTAAGATCATTGACCGCACCGCATTACTGGTAGAAAGCGAACAAAGGTTAATCCAATCTTCTCTCCCGTAACAGCTGACGGGATAACCTTCTTAAAGTTAGAGGACAAGGTGGAAGAATTTAGAAAATACTTCGAAAACACATTTCAGGCCGCACCATACAATAGAGACACCTACACAAAGGAAATGATAGACGAATTAATGACCTCGCCGGCACTAAGTGCTTTCTCACCAACTAATAGGGCCTCATCACCCACAGGCAGAAAGTTTACGTCGCCTGAAGAGCTAATAAGCGCAGGATAACTCATGAAAACAAAAAATCCTCGGGCCTAGATGGGCTATCGAACCATGTTTTGAAGAAGTGCAAGCCTACCATAGCGACGCAACTAGCAACAATTTGTAACAATTGCATTAACAATTGCCATTTCCCTACATTCTGGAAAAAAGCCAAAATTATCCCAATCCCAAAAAGCTCAGCAGCAAAGGATGTTGAAGAATTTAGACCGATCTCCCTCCTCTCCAATTTGGGAAAAATGCTAGAAGGAATCATACTAAAAAGGCTAAAAAATTTCTGCACAGAAAACAATATCATTCCTGGATTCCAATTTGGCTTGGTAAAAGAGCACTCAACGGAACACGCCCTTCTACTCTTGCAAGAGTCAGTGATGATTAAACTTAGAGAAGGTAAATGCATTTGACAGTGTATGGCACCGCAGACTCATATACAAACTAAATCACCTAGACTTCCCATTCCCACTTGTCAAGCTAATCTACTCATTCCTAACAGGCAGAACAGGGGTAACCCAGATTGGAGACCTGATCTCCACATCATTCGCGATAAAAACAGGGGTGCCTCAAGGTTCCGTCCTGGGCCCCATGCTATTCAACATTTTCCTGTATGACTTCCCACATGAAATCTCCGCACTTTCCTACACTTGCATCCAGTACGCAGATGATACAATGGTGTGGTCTTCGCACGCTTCTCCCCTTAAAGCGACGGAAACTTTCCAACAACACATAAACCGCATAGCAGAATACCTGTACAGATGGAACATAGACATTAATCAGGGGAAGTGCGAACTGATCTGTATCAGAAACCCATATGGTAAAGGGCATAGAAAAGCCCCGCGTGAATCAAAAATTATTAGACTAATAATAAACGGGCACACTACCTTAACCCCGAAAACTAACATAAAATATCTAGGAGTAAACCTACATCATAGGTTGAAGTGGAACCCACACCTAAAAATAAAAATTAACAAGGCTCGCGCAGCAGTGGCAAGTCTCAAACCTCTAATTAACTCAAAGAACCTATTTAGCAGAACAAAACTACTCTCTCAGGTCTAAGATCATGCCGATTATGCATTACATGATCCAACTGATGTCAAGTCTAAGAAGCTAGAAAAACTATCGTTACATCCAAACGAGAGGATCCAGAAAATATATAATGATAATGTAAATCAGCCCTTAATTGGTCAAACTTACATTGCTCCAATCTACATCCTACTTCGAGATTCTGCCCCGTACCTACAAGCAACTACAGATGATAACCTACCCTCATTCTATGAAAACAATGCAAACAGCAACATTAGGGGGTAGCCCGGTGGATGAACCACTCCTGATCCATTAAAAATAGTAATAAGTTAGTACCTAAGCTAGAATAGTAAGTAAATTAAAATTAATAATAACAATTAGGAATATGTAAATAGCGAGCTGAAACAGCGACTTAGTTTAATTTTTTTAGCACTAGTAGTATAAGGCCAGCAGGGCAAGGTGAAAGTGGTGGTGCCGAAGAGCAGGCGCCAACCATAAGAATTTTAAATGCTTAGCTGTAGACTTGAATAAATGGATGTACGGACTAAGGTCCAACTAGAAATGTAAGAGAGTGTATAAGGCCCTGACATATAGCGAAGTCGGCCTCTAATGTCATAGAATAAGAACCATGTAATAAGAAATGAAGCTCAAGCTCAAAATTAAAAAAAAAACAATTAAATACCACTAGGCACTAGAAAAGGGACGAAGGTTCCAGAAGTTAGATAAAGGTGGAGCTGGGATATAAAAGCGACTTGCAGGCGCTGAGTGAGTCAGTTTTAATTTGAAAGGCGATGAAAGTGTTCTAGAAAGATTGTATTGCGTCAAATTTGTTGACTGATTGTGTCTTCATGGTTGCTGGAGAATGGTTTGCCCTGCTAACTCCTTCATGAAGCTGTATGTCGTTGGACTTAAGTTACTCAACTTAAACACTCTCCGCAAGCGTCGTGAGGTGGCCGATGTTGTTTTCGTCCACCAGCTTCTTAATGGACGTGTCGACTCAGGTTATCTAAGTCGTCGTGCGTCGTTTAGAGATTGCCGATACAATCTGAGAGGACCACCGCTCTTACACATCAACTCCTCTAACACCAACTATGGCCGATTTGAGCCTGTTAATCGCATGTTCATTAATGTAAATAAAAATATTAATGTTTTTAGCGTGAGCATTGGTAAAGATCTCCTTAAAAGGAGTCTCTTTATTCTCTCATAACTGTTTATGTGTTTCGCATGCAATTTTTATGGGTAGGTACTTAATTTTTTATATTTGCATGTCTCAGCCGAGCCCACGTGGTCGTGGTAAAAGTTTCTCAGCCCAGCTGAGAAGTGCGCCTTCTTCATAAGAAGGGAAACTCTATTATTGTTATTATTATTATCCAGTGCTCTCTCGTTTGAAATTGTTATATAGTGTTGTGTTATGCTTCTGTTTACATTTATGACATCGGTATTTACTTGAGCACGCATTTGTTTCGTGCTGTGCGGACAACCAGTTTATACAATGACCGGCTGTTTTTAATAGCTTGTATCTTGTCTCGGGACTCATCTCATGATACTTCTTGCACTTGATGACGAAATGTTTTTGCTGGCAGGCCGGGCAGTTGTTCTGTCTCCTTGCATGATGAGCATGTGTGTTACCTCTGGCTGGAGTTGGCTTCGGTTGAAATGTAGGTTTGGATGTTACCACATCTGCAATTGATTCTAATATTCGTAGTCGAGTGTTAAAAAATGCGCAAAAGGCTTCATAGGTTGGAAGAGTTTGATTTTTTCCTTACTCTTCTTCCAATAGGCGTAATGTTGTAAACGGCAATCTTTGAACTAGTAAATGAATCAGGATGACATCCCAAGAACTTGTGTCGACGTCAAGACTCTTCAGCTGTTGTAAACATTCCGACGTTGTATTAATTAAGCCCTTGGTACCCTTTGCTGTTTCTGTTGAGAGCTTGGGTATGTTCATGAAGGTTCTTAATTGATGATTTACTAATGCCTTTTTATTTTCGTATCTTTCCTTCAGCTTTGCCGATGCTGGTGCGTAATCCTGGTTGGTGTCTCAGCAGTGCTTCTGCTTCCCCAACTACACATTCCTTCAGGTAATGTAGTTTCTGTACAGGAGCCAATTTAGGGTTGTTGTGAACTAATGACACATAAACATCGTGAAAGGACCGATATAAGTCATAGTCACCGTTGAATTGTGGTAAACTAACCCTTGGTAATTTAATATCATGTGATGCTGATGTTACCGGAACAGAGCTGTCAATAGGGGCAGTAGTAGTACATGTAGTGCACTTCCTCAAACCGTCCATCAGTTCCGACATATAGTCGGGGTATTTGAGCTCTGCTTCATTGTACTCTTCTTCATTTGCAGCCTTCTCAGAAACATCTGGTGTGTTTTGCAGTGATGCCTTGTCTATTGCGATATCATTTTTTAACTCCTTCCATAATGCATTTAATCCAGATATTTTTAGTTCGTAAAACCCTTGCGTTCTCCTGGCTATGGCAGTTTTCTTCCCATTTTCGATGAACTTCTCTATCTGTAGCTTCAGGATTTGTTGCGTTTGGTATAGTTGCTTCAATGATGCCATTGTTGACTTTTTACTTTCAGAGCTGGTCTCCATTTCAATATGTAATCAAACTAAAATATGTTGCACGATATCTCGGTGAAACCTCCAAAAAATGTTTAGTTGCCGGCTGTTTACTTTATCACTTATGCGTAGTGATAAAAAAAGTTAAACCGTGTTTCGACAAATAAACCTACCAGGAGCGCGTTCAAAAACCTTACTATAGTAAACCACGAGGTAAGCTGTGGTTATGCTACATCACTTCACTTAACCACGAAAGTTTATGTTTAACCATGGAGGTTTTTGAACGCACCGTAGTTAACTACGTGGTAAAGAAAATTTAAAAAATTTTCCCATAAAATAGTGTCGGCTATTTGCCTCAATTATTTCCAATAATTATTTATTTAAAATAATCTCACAAATCCCACTTTGATTTGTTCATTATTAACATTAAAACAAGTGTCAAAAAATTGTTTTTATTCTTCTTCTTCTTAACTATCGCTAACCATGCTCCCGAGCATGGTTAAAATTTAACTACACCATGGTTAACCACGGGAGTTTTTGAACGCCAAAAAGTTATGCTCGTGGTTATGTTGTAGTTAACCACGGAGTTTTTGAACGACAAAAGTTTACCATAGTTAACCATAGTAAGGTTTTTGAACGTGCTCCTGGTGTGTTTTGCAGTGATGTCTTGTCTATTGCGATGTCATTTTTTTTAACTTTCCATAATGCATTTAATCCAGATATTTTTAGTTCGTAAAACCCTTGCGTTTTCCTGGCTATGGCAGTTTTCTTCCCATTTTCGATGAACTTCTCTATCTGTAGCTGCAGGATTTGTTGCGTTTGGTATAGTTGCTTCAATGATGCCATTATTGACTTTTTACTTTCAGAGCTGGTCTCCATTTCAATATGTAATCAAACTAGAATATGTTGCACGATATCTCGATGGAACCTTCAAAAAATGTTTAGTTGCCGGCTGTTTACTTTACCACTGATGCGTAGTGATAAAAAAAGTTAAACCGTGTGTCGACAAATAAACCTACCAGTTGTGCCCAGTGAATGCAGCTCACCTTGACTGATTATGCAATGATAAATTTAAATCGTGACAATTAATATTCTAGGTTGATTTTGAAATGAGAACAGCTTGATTTGTTGTAAAAAAATAGCAATTTATTCATTGATTATCTTTTGCTTAAAATTAAACAATATCTGATTAGTATGGTGGGTTTTTTAATTTGGTATCACAAACAATTGCATTATTTTGCTTCCACTTTCACCAATATGGCATATGTGGAAGAACTTTCACAACTTGTTGTATAGTACCATGCGGAATATATTGTTAGTGTTAATAAATTTTGTTTTTATTTTTAATAATTACCAGCACCTTCCAACAAACATGCATGTTTCTCAAAATTACACCAGTTGTTCTGACATGTCTGAGAATACTTACAATGTTTGAAATTTTTTTTAGAATTTGTTTCCAATAACTTTTAGCACACTTTAATACTTTGAATCGTTCTCAGCATCTACAATTTGTTCACCAAATGGCATATAAATTGTTTTTCACTGGTACCCGCTTTTTATATCCTAGAAAGTGGTACTTAGGTGAACTGCATTACCAAAGTACACAAATTTTCTTATATCCTTATACCAGGAATATTCCTTGGAATAATTATTTCCATTATTTTTCTAAAATTATTTTTAGAATTTTTCCTATTATGTGCAATTTTATATTTGCTTTTTTCCAATATTGTTATTACTTTCGAAAATGCATATAATTCATATTTTACCAACTTCCCCCATCCATTTTACATAATTATTTTTTATCTCGCTCTATTTTTACATACAGTATGCAAAATCCGTATTCGTACACCCTCCTTTTTAAGGCAAATGCGTCTATTGCTGTAAAAGTAATGGTAAATTTCACGTATAAACTTATTAATTACAAGAAAAACACGAAAATTTAAAGAAATAAAACGATATATACTCTTATTTTTCATAAATTAATAAAAAAAACTTAATATATCTTAAAAACATAAGCGTATTCGTACACATAAAATATTAAAATAAAAGATTTCTTTGTTGGTTCTAATATTTTGTGGGATATCCTTTTTGTTTTAAAATGGCCTTTAATCTTGTAGGCATCGATTCCACAAGTTTTTTTGTCAGAGTTGGTGAGATTTGACTCCACTCCTTCCTCAGAGCTTCCTTCAATTGTGGAGGGTGTACGAATACGGATTTTGCATACTGTAATTGGCTTCTCTTTTACTCTTATTAGCCTTATGTAAAAATATCTTTTTTTACAATATCTTTTTTAATATATTTCCATCGTTTTTTATGGCAGTTCCACTGAATTCGCCATAAAAAATAGCATCCTACGGCGAAGTTGTTTTATGCGGCAACTAAAGTTTGACGTTTAATCCGCCTCTATAGCTCGCAGGGTGTCCCATTCCGCAATTAACACAATTTGGATCGGTCACCCCTTTAATGGTTTCACAATTGTTCGGACCCGGGGGTGAACTTTAGTGCATTTAACGCATCTGTAATCATTAAAGCAATTTGCTGCTCTGTGCCCGAAGGCTTGGCAGTTAAAGCATTGAATAATGTCCTTATTCACCAGTCTTTCAATCTTAATTTTTTGGTGTGCTAGGAATTTTAATTTTAGGAGTTCCCTAATATCTTGGTTCGGAAAGACTTTTAATAGCATAATGTCTAGAGCTATCTTTAACTTTTTTGAGGCATTAGTTTCGAATTTAGAGATTTTAACGAAATTAATGTGTGGAAAAAGTGTTTTAAGTTCGTTCAGAACTTCATTAGTATCAAAAGAGCGGTTGATGTCTTTAATAAGTAGTGAAATAGGTTTCTCTTCCTTGCTTGAATAAGTGAAACCATTAATTTTTTTTTCTTTAAGGAGTTCGATTACTTTTAATTTATTTTGTAAGTCTCTAACATAAATTTTGGTAAAGTCTCCCTTACCTTTGACAAAGAGAAAGTCGATTCTTTCTTCTTTGAAAAGCTCAGACCATTTTTTTAAGTTTAGATTTTTAGCCAGGATAGGGGGTTGAAATTAGAGGATGCCCAAATTACAAGCTATATTTAGAAAACAGAAAGAAAAGAGCTATGCCCTCTAAACCGACTTATCTCATTCAAGAGAATAAAACATTTGCAGAGACTCTGAGGGAGAACACAGAGCAGACTAAAGCTAGGGAAAACACTTTAAATTTTCAAGAGCAATTTCAGCTCATGCATAATATGATGCTTAAACTCAACGATTCTGTTACTCAGTTAGCTGAGACAGTAAAATGCCTCATAAGTTTTAGGATCAATAATGCCTAATCAGAAAATTAATATTCTTGAAATTAATGCCAGATCCATTAGATCTAACAAAAGAAGACTAGATTTACAGAATCTAATAAGTGATAATGATTTCCCCGACATCATTTTGGTGTCTGAAACTAGGCTTAAACAGCGCCACAATTTAATAGTTAACGGTTACAAAGTGATCAGAAATGACTCAGGAGTAGGAGTAGCTATACTCATTAAAAGGCAACTTGACTTTCGGGCAGTTTATTTTGATATCAACACAGAAGGGGTATTTATACAAATAAATCTTAAAAGTAAACGTATTGCTAATAGATCTTTAGTCATTGGCAGCATCTATATTTCTTCTTCCTGTAATAAAGAAAATTTTTTAAAAATTCTAGAATCCATTAACAATTTAGCGAACATTTATGGAGATGTCATCATTGGTGGTGATTGGAACAGCCGTCACTCGTTCTGGGGTGATCATAAGATTAATACAAATGGTAGGTCTCTTTACGATTGGCTTATAAGCAATAGCAATAGATCCAACCTCTCTTTAATTAGTCCGGATAGCTGTACGTTCCCCGAAAGCGATTCCGTTATTGACTTTTTTCTTTCTTCATTACCTAGAAACTATAGACTTTTAAATACTTTTTCTTGTAAAACGGTTGCTTCATTTTCTGACCACTTCGCAGTTCACTTAATAGTATCTATTGGTCAAGATACCCTCCAGTTTGTCAATAGTGAGAAAATTTTTAATTTCCAAAATGTTAATTGGACAAATTGGAAAAACGCCTTATCCTACGAAATTAGAAACAACTCTCCCCCTTGGACTGGTAACCTAAAAAATATTGAGATTGATTATTGGATTCAAAAACTTTCAAGTGTAATAAATGATCTTAATGAAATTTATTTTATCAGAGACCAAAAACCAAAAACCCTAGACTTCCCTTCAGAAATCAGAAGACTTTCCTCCATTAAACATAATTGGTGTAAAAAACTTAAAATGTTATTCCATAAATATCTTAACCGGAACAACCATGAATATAAACTATTAAATTCCAAAATTAAATGCCTTGATAAAATCCTTGCAGACAAAATCAGAATTTTTAATAATAAAGTCTTCCAAGCCAGATTGAAAATGATCCGCCCGGGCCCTTCGGCTTTCAAAAACATTTATAATATTATTGGAAACCGTAAATTCAACAAGGAAGAAGCAATAATGTTAAATGGGGAACTAGTGAGAGACGATTATAGAATAGCCGAAGAATTCAGTAAATTCTATAAAAAATTATATGAGGTAAAAAAACCCAACTCATGCCTTGACCTCGTAAGCGAAGTTGAAAGATCGGTTAACGAATTCCTTAATAGAAATAGTATATTCACGGGACAATTCTACCATATCACAACGTTTAATCGAGATAATACCGCCCTTGAACCTAATGACCAGAGTACTTTTACTAACTTAATGAAGGTGGAAAGTCTCATCAAGCTTTTAAATAACAAAAAAACAATGGGCCCTGATAATATATCTAACCTTCTGATCAAGAAATTACCACAAGACATAGTTAAAGTATTAGTAATCTTATTTAATAACTGTATCAATAATGGCTATTTTCCGAAAGCGTGGAAAATTGCTAAGTTAAAACCAATCCCCAAGAAACCAGGAGCGAAAGAAATTAATAATTTTAGACCAATTCAGATGTTATCAAACATAGGTAAACTCTATGAAAGAATATTAGCTGAAGAACTTGACTATAACATTTATAAAGATAAAATTATCTCGAATTTCCAATTTGGCTTTATGAAAGGTCATAGCACCACTCATGCGCTTCTTAAAATTCATAGTGATATTTCTACTAATCTTCGAAACAAAGAAACTACTATTGCATGCGCAATGGATATCGAAAAGGCCTTTGATACAGTATGGCTGAACGGCCTTATTTACAAACTATTAAATCTTGGTATACCACCTACCTGGGTAAGAATAATCTCCAGTTTTCTAGAAGACCGTTGCTTAACCGTCTCTTTTGGCAAAGCTGTGTCGGATAGGGTTTGGGTTCACTCCGGCGTACCTCAAGGCTCCCTGATGGGCCCAAAACTGTATAATCTGTTTCTAGCTGATTTCCCACACCTTCATTATAGCTCTAATAATCTGTACTCCACCTCAATTCTCTACGCAGATGACACCTTAGTATATGGAAGTGCGAGGACTCCTGAAATGGCTCGCAAGGTGGTCCAAGAGCACATCATAATCATAAATAGATTTTACACTGACTGGGGAATTAAAATAAACTCCAGTAAATCAGAAATGATTTGTTTTAGAAATGCCTCTGGTAGGGGAATTAGTAATATCGTCAACAAATGTAAAAATATTAAACTCTTTTTAGATAACACCCCAATTAAAGTCACCAATGAATTGAAATACCTAGGAATATCGTTCAATAATCTACTCAAACCTAACTTACAAGGCAGAAAGGCTCTCACTAAAGCAGCTAAAGTCTCTAAGGCCCTGATGCCACTTTTAAGTAATGTGTCTTTACATGCGAAATCTAAACTTTTAATTTATAAACAATTGATTAGACCTATTTTAATCTACGGCTTTCCTATATGGTTTTCAATCTCCCCATCAGTAGGGAAAGAGATTGAACGATTTGAAAGAAAGATTCTTAGAGCCTGCACCAACCTATACTTTAAATCCGAAAATAAAAGATTTTCGAATAAAAATATTTATGATAAAGCTAAAATAACCCCTTTACTAACTTATGCTATTAAACTGACCTTAAAAATATTAAATAATCTTGAAAACCATGAGAACATTCTTTTGAATGAAATATACAGAAGAGACACGGTTGTCCCCCTATCGGAAAGATTCTATATCACACCCTTAAGCTTATGCAACCCTAGTTCAAGTCACTTATTTGAACCGGTGGATGAAATTAATGTAATTCCGAGATTCTATGAAGGAAGTTTTGCCCCCCCGCAAAATAGAAGATAAATTTTTATTACATTATTTTATTTCCATAGCTTCACAAAATTATTATCTGGACCTCCCTGATATCATTATTGAACATGTTACATATGTACTACAAACTTTACTATTTATCTTAAAATTAGTAATTTACTTGTATTTTCAGAATAATTATGTATACTAATTTTTCCAATTTAATAATTTTGTTTACTTTAAGAATATTATAAAAATGAATTCTACTACATTTTCTTGTTACGAACTCTGTTATACTGTAAACATACCCTCCATTATACCTGAGGACTATGCTTACATGTATTATTAAATATGTCTTTTGAATTAAAAACAAAAAATGTCATGTATAGGGCATAATACTCTATAATCTAATACATAAGAAAACCTGCCATCATATACAGTGTATACTGTGATAGAACACGTCATCTCTTGTGTATGGAGCTTCACTCTAATACACTCGTTATTTTTAGATGACGTGTTCTTTAGGTTAAGTTAGATGTAAGTTTTTTTACCCCACTGAGGGAATGTTATGAATACTAGGGCGCATCAGTCGCAAATGCGCTGAATAAATGATAATTATTGCACAAAGCTTGGCAGGATTAAAATAAATTAAGTCAAATGGACCGAACATTATAGTCCATCAATAATTGTAAAACAAGTTATCTTAAGTTGAATTGTTTCTTTTGTAATTGTATTTGAAGTCGAATAAATGAAAGAAAGAAGAAAGAAGAAGACGTTTAATCCGCCGTCAAAGATTCGGTGCGCGAGTTACATGCCCCGTATAGAATTCCATTATTACCTGTAAACCATAAATCCACCTTCCGGCACATGCCGCGATTCAGCAATTTAGTTGTAAGAATTTAAATCAATAACCAGACGCTAGATAATCATTTTTATTAATTTCTTAATAAATTCTTGGAATAATGTTAACATGCACTCATTTAGGTTTTAGATTGCACATTTTTGTATCAGGTTAAGTAGAGTTCATTTTAACCTTTATCATATTTTAAATTATGAATATCGATCACTCTTAGTTTTGGTTCTGTACTGTTAAGATCGATATTCGTTGCTATCTTGTTGTTTGATTTTTTAAATTCTAATTTTGATTCTTAAATTGTTTGATAATAGATTTTGTTATTTCTTAAATAAATAATTATTGTTCGGACTTTTAAATATTATTATTTTTTTGGTCATAAGACGGGCGGTTAACGTAATTGGCGCAGTCGGTAGGATTGGCAAACGGTCCAGTCCTCGTCTTTTCGCAAATTAAGAATACAACCTCGACGGTTTATCGAGTTTTGTTTTTCTAATACCGACGGTTTATCGGTAGTGTAGTGCCAACAGTGAAAATTGTACAAGTCCGACGGCTTATCGGAGATCCATTCTACAACTTCCTGGAAGCACTAGCGAAAGAGAACAAGGACTGAAGCACAACATTGGTCAACGGCGGCTTACCGGAGGAACCAGTGCAGAGATCGTTGAGCTCCAGCTCTTTATTGCCAATCAAGGATGAGTTACCCCCGCTACCAGCTAATAATAATAATCTTCAAGTAAGTCGAATTTTGAATACTTCCTTATTTACAATCAAGAAAAAATTTTTCTATGTCAATCCCCCCAAAGAAAAATAAAAATCTTTCCCCAAATCCATATCCTATTATTACTAGATTAAGAAGTAGACTAGGCTTGTTTAGATCATTAGAAAATATAAACGAAAGTATAAGTGAAGAAATTAGTGAAAGTTACAGTGATAATTTTAATAACAGAGTTTTGCGAAGTAATTTTGAAAACCGATCATTAGAACATATTTGTGAAAACGTACCTAGTGCCAGTGATAATACCCCTTTTGACTTCGTACCTAATTCTCGTTTCGACCTCTCGTATTCAGATAATTCTTCAAACACCATGGTTGATAACAACCCAATAAATAATGTAATTCCACCAACGGCTCCTATCTCAAGGACTATGACTTCAATGGACGTATTCAATTCATTAAGAATACCCGACGCGATTAAAGATCTCCCGCAATACGATGGAAATCCGCGTTTACTTTTCGAATTTTTAGGTAACGTCGAAGAAATTCTTGAGTTGATCGCCGTAACTAGCGGCACCGGTTATGGTCAATTATTATTACGAGCAATTCGAAACAAAATAGTTGGGCCAGCTAATGAAGTCCTCAATATGTATGGGACTCCTCTAGAATGGGATCAGATTAAACAAAATCTAATCCTGCATTACTCTGATAAAAGAAACGAGACGTCGTTGATTAGGGACCTTCATAAAACGAAACAGGGTAGCCAAACGATAGAAAAATTTTATAGCGAAATAATCGAATTACTCGCGAGTATGACAAACCACGTGTCCATCCACGAAAAAGACCCAAATGTTATAAATTCAAAGAAAATCTTATTTACAGAAATGTGTTTAAATTCATTCTTATCGGGACTTAGAGAACCATTAGGTTCGACCATTAGGGCCATGAAACCTCTTACTTTAGCAGAAGCTTTTGCTTACTGCATTAAAGAACAAAACATATTCTATGGTAAATCGGAAAGCTCCAATTCGTCCGGAAGTAAAATACAACACACACAGAATAAACCAAGATTTCCCCACAAACCCTGGAACACGAACTTTACACAAAATCTTAGATTCAACCAAGGCGGCGCTTTACCTCGTTTTGTTCCATATAATTTCCCTCGCCAGGCATACAACCAGCAACCCACCTTCAATAGACCTTCACTAGGACCCCAGCCTTCAACTTCTTTCCGACAGATAACAAATCAACCGTATAAACAACCAGAATTAAAACCAGAACCAATGGACACATCATCGGGCAACATGAGATCTAATACATACCAGTCGCAAAGAAAACCACAATCTAATTTCTTCCGTTCTAATAACAGACCAAATTTTACCAGTAAAGAATTATTCCATATAACTGAAGGTTCTCAAGAGTCAAACGCCCCTGGTGACTACCACTCAAATTTAGATGAATATTATTATGATAGAAGTGATCAAAGACGCAACATTCAAGTAGTCGAGTTGGATGAGGATTTTTCAAACAGAGCCTCGAACCACCAATCGGCTACATAGATATTAACATTCACGGATCAATTTTACCTTATATTAATGTTTCTTCACCATTTGGACGCCCCCTCAAATTCTTGGTTGATACAGGTTCGTCAGCTTCCTTTATAAACCCGGAATTTGTACACCCCGAAGACACGAGATTAATCAAACCAGTAATTATAAATACAGTCTTGAATAACCATACTATAAATAAAGAAATATTTTTGAATAATTTTATAGAGTTTGAACAACCTGGAACTAGTAGATTCCTTGTCTTTCGCTTCCACGGTTATTTTGATGGGCTTCTAGGATTAGATTTCTTAAAAAACTTAGGCGTGAAAGTTGATTTAATTAATGATGTTCTGACCAATGACATGATTAAAATTCCATTGGAATTTAAACCCAACTTCATGTCAGAAAAAATCCTAATTCCTGCTAATTCGAAATATATAGTTAAAATACCTGTAGACAAACAAGAGGGTGATATTTATATTAGTCATACAGAAATAAACCCTTCACTATACATCCCTGAAGGTATTTATTACGCAAAAGATTGGCATAGCTTCGTAGAAGTGATAAACCAGTCTGAACACGAGGAAATGTTATTTCTAGAACAACCAATCAAAGTTGAATCTTTCTCCTCAGAAAGAATTCTGGAAGTAAATAATTTCAACGTAAACTACGAACATAATGGTTATGAGGAAGACATTAAAAACTTACTCAGAATTAACCACCTAAACCAAGAGGAAACTAAAGCTCTAGTTAAGGTATGTAAAGAATACGAAGAGATATTCCATAGGGAAGGGCAAGATCTGAGTTTCACGAACCAAGTAAAACACCAAATAACCACAACGGACGATATCCCTGTATATACTAAATCTTATCGTTATCCACACATTCATAGAGAAGAAGTGAGGAAGCAAATCACTGAAATGCTGGACCAGAATATCATAAGACCTAGTTACTCACCATGGAGCTCTCCAGTTTGGATTGTTCCTAAGAAACTGGACGCTAGTGGGAAGCAGAAATGGCGGTTAGTCATAGACTACCGTAAGCTAAATGAAAAAACGATCAACGATCGATATCCCTTGCCTAATATAACAGAAATTTTAGATAAATTAGGTAAGTGTATGTACTTTTCCACGTTGGATTTGAAGAGTGGATTTCATCAAATAGAGATGGACCCAAACGACATTCCAAAGACAGCGTTCACAGTGGAAGGAGGGCACTACGAATACGTTCGCATGCCCTTCGGCCTTAAAAACGCCCCAACTACTTTTCAGAGGGTAATGGATAATGTCTTGAAAGAATTACAAGGTTCCATATGTCTTGTATACCTCGACGACATTATAATCTACTCAACTTCTCTTTCGGAACATGTTGATAATCTGCGAAAAGTTTTCCAAAGACTCAAGGATGCTAATTTAAAGATACAGTTAGATAAATCCGAATTCTTGCGAAAAGAGATTGAATTCCTGGGTCATGTAGTGACCACAGACGGCATAAAGCCTAACCCCAACAAAACTAAAGCCATACAGAATTTTCCATTGCCAAAAACTAGCAAAGAGATAAAATCATTCCTTGGATTATTAGGCTATTACAGGAAATTCATTAAAGATTTTGCTAAACTCACAAAGCCCTTAACTGAATGCTTAAAGAAAGGAAGGAAAATCACACTGGATGAACGTTATGTGAAAACCTTCGAAGCCTGTAAAGACCTTCTGATTAACGACCCTATACTGCAATACCCCGATTTCTCTAAGCCTTTTATACTCACCACAGACGCGAGCAACTACGCAATTGGCGCTATATTGTCACAAGGACCAGTTGGCAGTGACAAGCCAATATGTTACGCAAGTAGGACTCTGACAGAATCCGAGACTAATTATTCGACAATCGAGAAGGAATTGTTGGCCATCGTATGGGCAACAAAATACTTCAGGCCTTACCTGTTTGGTCGAAAGTTTAAGATTGTCACGGACCATCGACCTTTGGTTTGGATCATGAATCTCAAGGATCCTAACTCTAGACTTGTCCGCTGGAGGTTGAAGCTCGAAGAGTACGAGTATGAAATAGTTTACAAAAAAGGTACACAAAATAGCAACGCCGACGCCTTAAGCAGAATCAAGACCCAAGATGAACAACCACAGATTGTAGAAGCTAATGTAGGAGAACAGGCGAGTGCAGCCAGCACAACGGGAGCTACCATACATTCAGCAGTAGAGAATGTAAACGATGGAATTTATATATCTGAAAGACCATTGAACGAATTTTCCCTCCAATTAATTATCGAAATGTCTGATAGGAAACCAGAGTTTACACTCGAAGTACCCTTTAAAAATAAACAGAGAAGGATAGTTAGGATACCAAATAATTCAGAAGAAACCCTGGTAGGAATATGTAAAAGATTTCTAACACCTAATAAACTTAACGCCATTCATACTGATGATAATACTTTTCGAATAATCCAAACTGTGTATTCTAAATATTTCTCTCACTCAAGGACCTTTAGAATAATTCGTTGCATGGACGTACTAAAGGATATAACCGACGGTGACCAACAAGACCGAACCATCCGCGACTACCATCGAAATAATAACCACCGCGGAATAAATGAGACCCTTTCGCATCTAAAAAGATCATTTTACTTTCCATTTATGAAAAATAAAATAATTAAAATTATTAACAACTGCGACGTGTGCCAAACACTAAAATATGACAGGTCTCCACTTAAAATTAGACATACCATCCCTGAAACCCCAGAGAAACCATTAGACATTCTTCATACCGACATATACACAATAAATAATAAACAGATACTAACAGTTATAGATAAATTCTCGAAATTTGCAGCAGCTTTCACACTGACCGCTAGGAATAGTCTGAATATAATCAAATCCCTGAAATCTTTTATGAGCACACACGGGATACCCAAGAAGTTAATCTCAGATCCCGGTTCAGAGTTCACTTCCTTAATATTCGAAGACTTTTGTAAACAATACGAAATTAATCACCATGTCACATCCTTTCAACAAAGTAGTAGTAATTCCCCAGTGGAAAGATTACATTCAAGTTTAACAGAAATTTACAGAATTATCTACAACCTCCATAAAGAAAAAGATCACGAGGACATTCTGAATGAAACCCTAATAACTTATAACAATGCTGTTCATTCAGCAACACAGCTAACACCCTACGAAGTATTTTACGGTAGGACTTATAGATTTAATAATGAAACACAACATAAAACAACCCATGAATATCTAGAAAAATTAAATGAATTTCAATCTCAATTATACCCCATAGTAAAGCAAAAATTAGAAGAAAAAACCAAGCATAATATTGATAAGATTAATAAAAATAGAGTAGAACCCGAAAAGTACGCAATAGGGACTAGAATATTCAAAAAGGAAAATAGAAGGAACAAGTTGACGCCTAGGTTTACCAAATATAGAGTAAAGGAAGATAGGGATGTAACTTTGACAACTAGCAAAAATAAGAAATTTCACAAATCTAAAATAAAAAGAAAACGTAAATTGCAGGATAATCCATCTAATGCAAGCCCACAAAATGGAGATTCAGGACTTAACCAACAGCAGGGGAATTCTTCCAATGAAACTGGGCACTGCTCGAACGATACATCGATACAACAACCTACTACACATAGTCCGACTTGAACAGTATGAACAGACAATTGACAATATCGACAATTCACTGAACACATTAGGAAAATTAGACGAGACAGACGAATTACTAGGATCTCTAAATATAACTAAACTAAAATTGATAGATTTAAAACATAAATTTTATAGCCTTATGCCGACAAGAAGAACTAGAAGGGGTCTTATCAACGGGTTAGGTACAGTAATAAAAACTATTACAGGAAATATGGATGCAGATGATGCAACCAAATTAAATAATGATATAGAAAAATTAATGAAAAATCAAGAATTTACGCAAAAAGAAGTAAATAGACAAATCCTGATAAATAATAAAATGATCGAACGTTTTAACAATATAACTGAACACATAAATTTCCAACAAGATATCATGACAAATCATTCCAAGCAAACTCAAAATAAAATAAAAAAGGAAAATTTTAAATTACAAAATTTGCAATACATGAATCAGATCAACTACAATTTAGAGTTACTCAATAATCATTTAACTAGCTTATCAGAAGCAATAATACTAGCTAAATTAAACATAATCTCAAAACAAATACTAAACCCTACAGAACTCTCAGAAATACACACAATTTTTACCAAACAAAATTTCACTATAATTTCTAATGAACACATTTACGAATTATTAGAGCTTCAAGCCTATTACAATGACACTAATCTAATATTTAACGTACAAATACCGATATTCTCAGAGGAAGAATATTCATATTTTCACATAATTTCCCTACCTATTAACCAAACAAAAATCATACCTTCCAAACCATACCTAATCCTCAGTCCTAACAGTATTCAAAATTTTGACCAGAAATGTCCGAAAATTGAAGATATATATATTTGCAAAAGGACCGAATACCAAGAGTCACCAATAAACTCTTGCATTGCTAATTTAATAAATAATCAGGCAGCAAGTTGTATATTACAGAACCGAGAAAAAACTATAGAGATCTTTCAGCCAGAACCAAACTACGTCATACTAATTAACATCCCGAAGACGATCATTTACACAACATGCGGCACCGAACAACAGAACGTGCAGGGCTCCATGCTTATCCACTTCATCAACTGTGAGATTAACATCAACGGCATCATATACAGCTCAACTGCCAGGAGACATTGGGATGAAATAACCATACATCCAACCATCTTCAAGGAGATCAACGCCACAGATTCCAGCATCGCAACCCTGAGAAGACTTGATACCTACCAGTTCGCAGAAAGCAACCCTTTGGACTTTCTACCATCTTACGTCGACTCCATTAGTTTCTACTCTGCAACCACAGGATTTACACTATTGCTAATAATAATCATAATAGTCATATTGTACAAAGGACATCGAGGATTCTTTCAACCCAGTCAGTCACCAACCACGCATGGTTTCGTATCGTCCAACGAACCAAGGTTCATATGGCCGATACTCAACAGTAAGGAGGGAGGAGTTACATGCCCCGTATAGAATTCCATTATTACCTGTAAACCATAAATCCACCTTCCGGCACATGCCGCGATTCAGCAATTTAGTTGTAAGAATTTAAATCAATAACCAGACGCTAGATAATCATTTTTATTAATTTCTTAATAAATTCTTGGAATAATGTTAACATGCACTCATTTAGGTTTTAGATTGCACATTTTTGTATCAGGTTAAGTAGAGTTCATTTTAACCTTTATCATATTTTAAATTATGAATATCGATCACTCTTAGTTTTGGTTCTGTACTGTTAAGATCGATATTCGTTGCTATCTTGTTGTTTGATTTTTTAAATTCTAATTTTGATTCTTAAATTGTTTGATAATAGATTTTGTTATTTCTTAAATAAATAATTATTGTTCGGACTTTTAAATATTATTATTTTTTTGGTCATAAGACGGGCGGTTAACGTAATTCGCGCGCCGCGTTTGTTTAGTTCAACTTCATCGGGTAAGTTCTAAGTATTTTATGTGCAACTAGTGTCTGTGCAGTGTTTTTCAATGTTTCAATTAGTTGATTATGTCGAAATCGAAGGAAATCGGGTTTGTTTATATACATAACCTATTTCCTCGGTTTTTTAGTTTTGTCATTAAAATGCTTGTTGTTTTGTACTTAAAGGTACTGAAATGTACCAATTTGTGTTTTTATAAGTTGATTTTATGTCGTATTTGTTGATTTATGTTGGTTTTAAAGTTAATTATGTGTTTTTCCTTGTTGTTGTTGTTGTTGTTTTATTTCTTCGTGGATTGTTGTTGTTGTGTTCACATAACTTTGTTTTTGTTGTTTTTGTAGTGTTTAAAATTTACTTTGTGTTATTATTTAATTCATTTTTAGTTAATTTATTGTTATAATTTCATTTATTTTTTTTTAGGTATTACATATTCAGGTAAGTTAATGTATCATGTCTTGGTATATTCTTTTATTAATTCATTTTTCTTTTTAGGTTTGTACATCATCATATATATTTAAAAACAAAACCTTAAAAAAAACAACAAAAAAAATAAATTTTGATTTCAAATTTGGTAAGTTTTATTAAAAATTTAAATTTAATTTGTTTGGCAATAGTTAGCGAGCTGGGGCTAAACAACTTTTCCAGTTCCGTTATTTGATCAGATTCGTGAAAAATTGGCCGGAGGGAGTAAGTTCAGTAAAATGGATTTGAAGGATGCATATTTACAGTTTGAAATTGCTCCTGAATCACGTAAGTACCTTACAATCTCCACACATCTTGGATATTTCCAATATAATGGACTGCCTTTCGGTATCGCAAATGCACCGGCGATCTGTCAAAGGTATTTACATAAGTTGTTACAGGATATACCGGGGGTCGCCATTTACTTTGATGACATCGCAATAACAGGCAAAGATGACCAGGAACATTTGGAACGCTTAAAGGTAGTGTTACAGCGATTGAAAAATGCCAAGTTTACAGCTCAACGAAATAAATGTACTTTTCTGGAAAATTCGATTGAATATTTGGGTCACAGGTTTACGAAAGACGGTGTACGACCAACACCGGGAAAATTGGAGGCAATTATGAACGCAGCAACACCGACGAATAAAACGGAATTACGGGCCTTTCTAGGGATAATAAATTTTTATGAAAAGTTCATGCCTCATCTTCAAACAACAACGGCAGAACTATATGATTTAATTAAGGTTAAAACTCGATAGGGTTAAACAACACTTGGCAAAATCTCATTTTTTGGTTCCAGTTAACAGCACTGAGAAGATTTTTATTTCAACTGACGCGTCGGACAAAGGTGTAGCTGCCGTTATATGTATATCACAAACATGGCAAGGAGGAAAACCCTATCGCATTTGCATTGCGCAAACTGTCTGATGCTGAACAAAAATATTCTGTTATCGACAAGGAGGCATTGGGCATAATCTTCGCAGTACAAAAGTTCGACCAGTATATTAGAAGAAATCGGTTCACGCTACTCACTGATCACAAGCCACTGCAATACATATTCGGTGAAAATAGAAAGCTCCCCAAGATTGTAAACAACAGTTCGTTCGTTGGGCATTGTTGTTGAACCAATATACATACGAAATACAATATCGCAAGGGATCTTTGAATGTGGCAGCTGACTGTCTACCTCGTTTACCAAATGAGGGGGAACAAACATCAGAAATCGAAAAACGCATAAATGGCATTGTGGAAAACATCGCGCAAGAAAAGGTATCGGATTTGGAACTATCACAGCTCAACATACAGAAAGCAACACGTCGTGATAAAGTGTGCCGAGTGGATATTGCAAACATTAAGTCAAACTGGGCAAACGTTGAAAACTCAGCGGAATTAGCAGCTTATCGGGAAAAACGTCCAGAAATATCTTATGAAGGCGGGTTTTTAATGTGGCAGGGGAGAATAATAATTCCTGAATCACTGCATAATGTGGTATGTACTTAGAAAACTAGACATGGGACATCCTGGTATCGTGGCGATGAAGGCATTTGCACGATATTACGTATGGTGGCATAAAATAGATCACAGCATTGAACAATTCTGTAAATTATGCACGTCCTGTTAAGAAAATAGGCAAAGGGAAGCGCCTCTCCTGATTTATTCTTGGACAATTCCTGAATCAAACTGGGAGAGAATTCACGTCGATTACGCAGGACCATTTGAGGGAAAACATTGGTTAATTGTGGTTGATGCCTTATCAAAATGGATGGAAGTTAAACAGATGAATTCGCTCAACGCATACGCATTGTGCAACACTATAGGCTCATTCAGAACCTCATGCAGCGCTGCAATCACAAGTGTTTCTATTGGCTGAGACTGCTAAAATGACAAGCAAAGCAGCACCAGAGCAGCGTGCTACATGTTCATCTCATGTCCTAATTTGCTGCACGCTGCCAATTTTGAGGTTCTGATACAGCCTTATGGACGAGATTTGCACTACATTCGGATATCCAAGGGTTATCGTTAGTGATAACGGCACCCAATTGACAGCAGAGGAATTTCGGCAGATTTCGTCAACACGGCATTAATCATATAACGTCCTCACCATACCACCCTCGCACAAATGGGTTGGCGGAAAGAGTTGTCAGAATATTAAAAACACGCATGAATTCAACAAAAAGCGGAATTCAAGAACAGCGTTTACGGCAGTTTTTGTTTTCATATAGAAATACCACTCATGCAACAACAGGAAAATCACCAGCTGAGGCAATGTTTGCCAAAAGATTGAATAACGTATTTGACAACATCAAACCTAATCGACGTCAATCCTTGCAATATAAACACCTGCGAGATGAGCTACTTCAACACCCGGAGAGAGCATTCCATAATCAACAGAAAGTTTTTTGTAGAACACAATTGGAAAATAAATGGACACCAGCCACAGTATTAGAGCGAAAGGGAAGACACTGTCAGGACGTCACTGTCGAATTGTCTACGTCAGAAAAACAAGATGAACGTCGTCATCGTGAGATTACATCAGCAACACAAGAAATTGAAACAAACGTCGACAAAACCGTAAGGAGCGGCGGTCGAAAATCGATATCTGATTGACTGGTTTGACAGAAACAGTAGGGAACGCGGAGTCACAGGCACTCAGGCGTAGTTCTAGAAGTAGGAGAGCTCCTCTACGCTATTCACCATCAAGACCGGACGGGTCTTCTTTTTAAGTTTTCTTTTTTTTTGTAGTAATCAGTAATCATATGTTTGCTTTATTGAATAATGTATACACTCACACTTGCATACAAGGGGGAAATGTAGAATAGTTTAGTATTGTGAGCATAGCTTTAGAATAGCGAACATAGTTTAAGTTGTCAATCTAATAATGACATATTTTTAGAACGCTCCCCCGATATAAGAACGAGTGCGACAAGTGCGTGCCGAGATACCGAGTAAATAAAAAGTATTAAGATTTGTCAACATCGTCTTTCCTTTAGCATCAACCGAACCCCAAATACATAACAGGGCCCTATAAAATCCTAACACGGATCAACGATGTTGTCTACAGGATTCAACAAGGACCCAAAGCAAAGAAGAAGATCGTGCACATAGACAGGCTGTGCCCATATCAGCCGGATCCAGGATGGACAGCTGTTCGGGACGAACAGTCCTAAGAAGGGGGCAATGTCATGATTTATACGCCATCTGATTGTTAAAAAGCTGAATCAACGATTGTCGGAAACAACTCTGGTTGTTGTCTGTTCTAATGATTTATGTACTAAACTAAAATTGGAACGAACGATAATTGAAGACAACTTCAAGCTTCTTGCCGAAAAGGAAAGAACATACCACTAGGCTCCAGTAGTTAAATAAAGGTGGAGCTGGGATATAAAAGCGACTTGCAGGCGCTGAGTGAGTCAGTTTTGATTTGAAAGGCGATAAAAGTGTTCTAAAGTGAGAACAGTGAAAGGTGGTGATTTAAAAGTGAATTATAAAGCGATAGATAGAATTTAGTAGTGCGAAATGTTAAATTGAAAGTGATTATAGTGAACTATAAGAATTGTGTTATTAAATTGTGTTTTGGTTTGTAATAAATAAATATCTGTGTGGATAATTAAAAAGGGTATTCCTTAATTAATCCTACGAATCCGTTAAGCCGTAAAAACGTAACAATATGTTCGCCATAATAGCACTTTATCCTTTTTCCTTCCCGTGCCTTTGTGAGTACCGCAAGGCCCGATTCTTGGCTCTCTCCTTTTCTCTTTGTATATTAATTATCTTCCCTCTATAATCCATCACTGCTCTTTTCACCTGAATGCTGATGATCTCCAGCTATACACCTCATGTCCTTCGAATCAGATTGAATCTTGTATTTCTCAACTTATTAGTACCCTATCCAAAATAAGTGAATGGAGTTCTATCAACTTCCTTAAACTAAATCCTAAAAAATCTCAAGTACTTCTGCTTAGCCGTCGTTTTCAGTCCCCTGGCAACATTCCATCTGTTCTAGGTATTCCCCTCCCTACTGTTGAGCGTGTTAATAATTTTGGCATTGTTATTAATTCCAATTATCTTGCTGTAATCAAGTCTCACTTATGCTTTCCAAGATTTATGGGACCCTACGAAAGCTTTGGCTTTAAGGTAGTCAAGCTTGTTAAATCCCTCATCGAACCACATCTCCTCATTGGTTCCCTTGTATATATTTACTTAGCGCCTTAAAGTAGCTTTCAATGATTGCTTAAGATACATTTTTCCAATGCGAAGCAGATCATGTGTCGAGTATACAAAATTCCTTGCTAGGTTGCGCCTTTTCGTTTTATTGATATCATGGCTTTAGTTCTCTTAAATATGGTTCTATTCTCTAAAAGCCCTTCCCACCTTTTCGACTTCCTCTGTCCTCTTCGATCCATGCATTCAACCAAATTTTTCATTCCAGCTCATTGTTTGTTAATTGGTAGTCGCTCCTTCTTTGCGCATTCGTTTCGTCTTTGGAATAATCTTCCCTGTCTGATTCAAAGAATAAGCTCAGCCACGGCTTTTCTTTCTTCCTCCTCTCCTTTTTCTTAGATTTTCTATCCACTTATTTTCATATCTACTTCTGTAACTATTATCCCGTCCTATTTATTCCACTCACCACATTTATTTAAATTTAAGTTAGATTACCTGTTTGCAAATGTAGTACTCTAAAAGATGTATGATCTTGTGTACCTTTCCAATAAATTTATTACTTATTACTACTTGAATTATATATTGAATGGGCCTGTTTAGACGCTTCGCTTCCAGGAGCCTTCCTCACGAGCTTTGTCGATGAGGGGAGAAGTGGGGTGGTACCTCTCATCATCGCACTTCCCCCTTCATCTTTTAAGTTCGTGAGGGATTTTCCTGGAAGCGAACCGTCTAAACAGGCCCAATACTTATTTTAATCTATTTAGTAATGAAATAAAACTCATTCAGAAAAGATATCGGCTCATTTATTTTTTATCGCAATAGCACCGGCTCCTCATTTTGTTACCATATTTATTACCCGCGATTTGTTAAAATTTTCTCCTCGATTCAACATTTATTCGAGAATCATAGATCATGAATACCCCCAAACAGAGACATCTACATTAAACCCGGAAAAGTTGTGATTTTTCGTTTGAACAGCGTATTGCTTTACGAATATAAGCTAAAATTTCTGTGGCACTTTTGCGTGCTTTTTTTACAGAGTTTATATAGGGAATTTTCATTTCTCATCAACTTTCAATTTTCATTTCGCATAATCCAGAAAAAGCTTTCTTTCAAGTAACCAAACACAGACAATATAAATAAATAAAATTAGTGACCTTTCCTCGCCTTTGTGAGGTTGTCCGTTTTACTATGCTAATAAACTTTTTAAACAATAATATTGTCCTTCAATGAAATATTCGACAATAAAAAATTTCAGTTTTGCTAATTGAATCCATTCTTGTTACTGTAAAAATTTCCTGTGTAGCTAAAAGGTAAAACGACAAAAAGTACTAGATTTATTTTATACAAAAAAATATCTCCATCACCCTATTCAAAAATTTCCCTAATTTACCCAGCAAACATGACGTCACCTTTCTGCCATTCTGTTATGTTTGTATTGTATACGGTTATCGCCATCTACCTTGTTTTTTCACGAATACAAATGTAATTCACGCCATCTCTCGATAAGTATGCTACTAAATATGTAAGAAAAAGGAATTTTTTGATGTAGCGCCGCTGCGCGACAATTTATCTAAAAGTATAGTCAAAGATTTTAATATAAAATATCGCGACTACCTTGGAATTAAATAATTTCTTATTAAAAAAGTGTAAGGTAATTAGTGCTATTTGTTAATAATAAAGTGATTTTATTTACTTGATAAGTTGTGCTAGAATTCTTGTAAAATACGAGGCTGATTCGGTCTATGCTCACCAAACACAATAATGGACGACATCTTGGATGAAAGCAGCGCCGATATGCGCTAATTTCATGAACAAATACCACTTTTTAATGGATGGTAGAGCCCCCTGCATCTGAATGGTGAAGTTTTCTTTGAAATTTTGACAAGGAGGATTGTTTACAATTTTTATGATAATTTTATATTTTTTAGTTTTTATTATTATTAGTAATTTTTTGATAAAAATGAAACTAATAGCTCAAAATGGCGGATTTGTTATAATCAGAAAATTTACAACCATCCACACCTTGCCCAATTTTCATATAAAGCTTAGGAAAATAATTTGAAATTTCCGATGTATCATCATTATTCAACGTTTTTTTATTTCGATATTCTACATTAAATGTTTAAATTTAATGAAGTAATTACTTGGTAGTTTAAATCTAAGCTCGAAATCGACGAAATTTGTAATGAAGTTTTGAAGGTTACATGCTAGATGTTTTCGTTCAGGTGCATACTTATATTTCTGGGTTACATCCAGTGGCGGTCTAACATAACTAGTGTGAAATTATCTTAAGGATGATGGTAATACCGTTAATATTTCGAACGAATGATGGATTTCCTTGTCAAACTTAAAAGTAGATTTCCATCGAATTTTCGCTTCCGCTTGACAAGGGTCTTAGTAAGCTCCAACGGAAGATTTGTATTTAAACTATTTGGTCTTACACGTTTTTAAGCTATTCATTTCAGTACTCTGATGTACGATATTTTCACAGCTTGTTGAAGCACAGAACAATTTATCGATAGTTTAAGAAGTATAACCTTAGGAGTATGCATTGATCCGTGGTATGGGCGAAGTAAGCGAGAATTCATGTTGAGGAAAGTTGAGTTTATTTATTTATATTAGGTAAGGTAATCAAGGATCCTAAACGAATTTACTAGTACATAGTTTAAACTTAATCCTTAAACCTATTCTATCGTTGAGCTAACCTTAATACTGGGCATTGATGATATTAGCGAGATGATGTAGTGGTTTGTAAAAGGGTAATAGGCCTTATACATTGAACCTCGATTATCCGTACCTCGTTTAGCCGGGACCTCTATTAACCGGCAAAAATTATATAATTGATATTTTTTCTCTTTTAACCGTGTTATCCGGAGTCACTCTGATATCCGTGTTTCATTCTAATACCCGTGGAAATTTTTATCAGGACATGTTTTTACGAGATATAATTCAGTTAAATAGTGGTTTTTTCGAAGCATAATAAATTGCAAAAGTTTTCTTCTCAGCGGTTTTAAATGTTCTTTGCGGTGCTGCTTCTGAATTTCAAGCTTCTTGCCTTGTAGGAGGTCGGCTTCACAACCAAAAACGCAAAAAACCTCAGTATTTTCCCACTTTTCAGTTTTTCTTTATACATAATTCGAATACTATACGTTTTCCGAAGATGACCACTACATGCAAAAATAAAGATGGCAAAATTTCGATCAACTTTCATGTTACTAGCGCTAAGCGCGCTGAAAAACAGTGATTTTTTGGCCCTTCTGCGAAAACGTAAAAAACGCCAACTCGCACTCCCTACTACTCGAAAAATATACACGTTATCAACAAAAACCCTTATACTACGTGAAAGTACATTAAATTTCCTACAAGACATGTTTCTAAAATTCAATTTGCCAAACAAGGCACTTAACAAAAACAGTTACAGATAAAAAAATACATTTTAACATTAATAAGGAACATTGCAGTATTTAATATTTAAATATTAAACTAAGATCTAGGTCTATAATGGTAGTTAGAGGAGGACAATAGGGAAATTAGTTTTCTTTTATAGGAACTTTTGTTAATTGAGCGAGAGAAACAGGACGCGTAGGAATTGAAGGTAATGCAGCACCTGTTAACGGGCTCGTTTCTAGCATATTCAGTGCGATGCGGGTACTCTTGAAGCAGTTTGGAATGTCTTGTTTGTCGAGTCTCGTTAAATTTGATTGTGTCCGACAGGAACTGCACCTTGAGGTTATTGTTCAGGACATCCAGGGTAAAACAAGATATAAGCAATTTCCGTCTAAGTGATAGAGGCAAGAGATCAAGGATTTTGAGCCTGTCCTTATAGTGAGGAAGGTTGTGAAAATCCGAAGGATTATAGAGGTCCTAAGCGCGAAAAGAAGGAACTTCTTTTGGACAGATTCTATTCGATTAATACTAATTTGAAATATAGGATCCCAGATCTAGCACGCATACTCAAGAATAGGACGGACCAATGAGCAAAGCAAGGCTTTAGTAACCCAAACATTGTCGAATTCTTTAGCTATTCTCTTGATAAAGCCCAACAGCTTGTTGGATCTAGCAATAATATTATCGTAGTGTAAGTTAAAGTTTAACTTGCTGTCGAGGACAATGCCTAAATCAACAATGTGATCGACACGATCCAAGACATTGTCATTGAGATAATAATTTTGCAGCTGTTTGTTTCTTTTCCTGGAGAAGGTAATTACGTGGCACTTACTGGTGTTAAGAAGAAGATTGTTAGTGGTGCACCAGTCTTGTAGTGCATTAAGTTTCGACTGTAAAAAGGATACATCAGTTTGAGACCTTATAGCACTATAAATTTTTAAATCATCGGCGTAAAAGAGGTGCTGAATGCCATTTAATATTTCAGATAGATCGGAAATGAATATGTTAAATAGAAGTGGCCCTAGGTGGCTGCCTTGCGGTACACCCGAGGTTACATTGATTTCTTTTGAGAGGAAGCCCTGAAATCTTACCACCTGAGTTCTCCCGTTAAGATAGGATGTTATCCAATCCAGAAGGGGGCCGGATATTCCAAATCTTAATAATTTCATATATAGAATGTGGTGGTCTACTCGATCGAATGCCTTGCTGAAGTCAGTGTAGATAGCGTCAAACTGGTGGCCTTGTTCCATACCGCACAGTAGTTCGGATATCATTATCATAAGATTGTATGTGGTGGAACGACCTTTTCTGAAACCATGTTGCTGATCGTTTAGGTTCGGAACAATTAGAGGGGCAATCTTGTCATAGATAAGTTTTTCAAATAGTTTAGGGATAACAGATAGGATAGCAATGTCCCTATAGTTGTCCACCGCATGTTTATCACCTGACTTAAAGATTGGTGTGAGGAAGGATTTCTTCCATACCGAAGGAAACTTACCGGCAGAAAGGGACTTGTTAAAAATGAGGTGAAGAGGGAGAGAATGAGTGGGGCGTGACTCTGCAAAAAACTTGCAGGTAGACAGTCCGGACCGTGACCTTTATTGACCTCCAGATCTATAAGACCTGTCATTATATCTTCGGGCGATAGAGATATATTGTCTATAAGGACCGCAGTTTCGGAATGCTCTCTTGGGACAGTGTGTGCAGTCGAAGAAATGGGGCAGAAGATTTCACTGAACCTGTCCGCAGACATGTTTGAAATTTCTTGGGGAGAGAGGAGTGCGTGATACCGTTTGTCATTGTTGTCGGGTAGCCTGATGTTTTTCGCTTTAGGTTAACGAATTCAAAGAATTTTTTAGGATTACGTATGATATTTTCACCGACAGTCTTTGCATAGGTAGTATAGGCCTCCCGTGACCTATGATTAAATTCTGAGGCTAACCTGGCGTATTCAGATTTCTGCTCAGCACTAACATTGTTGTTATTTTTCACTACGCGGTACAATTTATTTCTCCTATTACGAATGGACCGAGTGTTTTTGTCAAGCCATGGCTCCGTCAATTTATCCCTTTTTTTTATTTTGTGTACGAATTTGCCAATGGTGTTAAAGATAACATCGTAGAATCTAGTAACTAGCTCGTTAATGTCATCACCATCAAGTAGATCCTCCCATAAAGGAGGAGGGAGCAAACTAAGATTACGAAATATATTTCGGCTATAGCCTGTGCGACCAGAAGAACTCCTCTACCATGACTGATCTCGGGCGCTTTCACATCGTGATTAGTTAGGCCTACGACATTCCTCTCACCTCTTCACGGTTATCGCAAATTGATAGATGGCCTGTCTTCCATGGAGTTTTGTTCGACGTACAATGAAACAACTCGATTCGTTTTTCGAATATTGTGTGTTAACCAACAAGCACTTTGCCAGATTGTCTATGACTCTGGATAGTTGAAACACATTCCACACGATGCGCCTCTCGGGGAATACAACACGATATATGCATCATGCTTGTCTACCGTTCAAAAGACACACTTGTTGTTGTTGTTGTTGTTGTTGTTGTTTTAAATTTTACTAGCATAGGGCTAGTGGACCACAAAGGTCTCTTACTGGTCCCAGCCGTGAGGCTATATAGACCACGAAACAATGCTATAAACAACTTAAAATGGCCTCATGATTTCTTTGTTTGTTAACTGTCCCGTAGCAGTGTGGCCAAAAGGCATCAGGGATTACGTTGTGGATCAAATGATATTAATTTTTAATGCAAACCATGATAGTTGAGGTCCAATCCAGGCTATATTGCCAATTATAGATTTTATTCCTCCAATGATTCTTGAGGTCTATCAGGCTATACTGCCATTTTAGATTGTAACCTCATGATTCAATTGCACACAACAGATATTTTAATGACACAGTTATTTCCACGTGTAAGATCAATGCTGAGGAAATAGCGGTCACTTCAGGAAACCATGCTGCACTAAGATTATCTCGAAAATTCTTGATAATCCCTGTGTTAATTTCTTGGTTGATAATTAAAAATGATACTTTGCTTGGAACTTAACAGATCACTCTGCTGATTTTAACTATATTCGTCTGATTATAAAAATTTGATGAAACACGTTGATTCGTTCATTGTTCGAACATAAAGAATGATTCACAGGATTTAGAAAAACTAATTTGTTGGTATGTAAAAGTCACTTGATTCTGTTCGAAAACAGAATTAAATCGAAAACCACAAAGGTTTTTCTTTTTAGAACTCTGATTAACAGTAAGCTTGACACGATACTGTTATCTAATCACTAAGATTAGAAGTTGGGGGCCAGTCGCAAGAAGATGCGACCGACCCAGTCGGAAACGAAAACCGAACTGAAAGACACACTTGTTGGGGCAGCGTACAACTTACGTCACTTTCGAACCACATCTCTCTAGATGCGAGATGTGAAGAATGCAATATGAAAGGCCACACTTGCCACGGCCATCGCAGGACTCATATTAGCTTTCCGAGCTCTTCGTAAGGTGATAATGGAGTCCCTAAACTTTTCTCCAACGGTCCAATTCGATGTTGAGCAGCTTTTGCACAGTGGGGATCGAAATGAACTGCTGAATGCACATGACTATGTATTGTGTTCGATGGGTACTAGGACCTACGGGTCGCTTGAGGAGATCAACCGAAACGCTATCCGTGGAAATATAATTTAGCAGCACTATGACACCAATAGTTTCATAAGTAAAGTTTCTATCGTTTCCCAAAAACAAGCATAGATTAATCGCCATGCTGATTGCAAAATTCAATGAAAGTAGAATCGCTTACAAGAGTATCGCTATTGTGAGGGAAGATGTTGATCTTCTGGCCATAATGATTTGTTTCTAAACTCCCAATATACATTTTCCTGTGCCATTCCTTTTCCTTTTTTACAACCCCTACCATTACTAACACTACTAAATTCTGCTGAGTCGCTACTGAGGAATTTCTGATTGCGTTTTAAAACATTCAATTAACACCTTTAACTTGATCGGGATCAACCTCCGCCTCGCCTCATGGTGGATTTTATTTAATAGAATCGTACCATCCTTGATTATACCGCCGGTGAAGTACTAATTCTCGTAACCCTCCGAAACTTAATTTTACAGGGGGAGCAAAAACACATTGCATACACTTCTTCTCATTGAATTTTTTAAATAATAGTGAAATTATATAAATTATTGTTGGATACGAGGTAATTCTCTTATCTTTGATTTATGCATACCTTAGAAAATTATTAACAAAACAGAATATAAATTTTTGCGGCTTACGGGCATTTCTAGAATGAAGTAAATGTAAAAATCATTTTTTGTCAATAGTAACGATTCTGTTTTAAGGATCTCTGTTTATGTTGACATGCTTAAGCCGTTGGTGGAATAGGTCGTTGGTGATCAGTCTTGAGCACCACATACCTAATATATTAAACAAATATCTGTTTATAAACCTTTGTAACTTCTGCTTAACTGCACTATATTGTAAATCATGGGTGGCCAACCCAACTGGTATCCCAGGCCACTTTTCCGTCCGTTGTGACCACTTTGATCTTTTTCGCATTGATTTTTAACCCGTATGACTGGGCGATGCGGGAAATGATGTCCGTTGCTTCGGCATCCGTGTCGCCGAAGACGGCGCTATCGTCGGCGAACATTCAGTCGGTTACGAAGTTGTCGTCGTATCGTTGTCGTCGAATGCTTCACGCGTAATCGCGTCAATCACGATGTTGAAGAGAAGTGGCGAAGCGACGTCTCCCCGTCGAACACCCGTTTAAACGGGAACTCCTCGGATAAGTCGTTTCGAATACGCATAATTTTATCATTATGTATTACATATTGCGAAATCTGTGTTATTGTAATTCTGGGACTAGTCGAAATTTTGATTGCAGGATTTGTCCCGGACAGGGAGAGTGAACTAATAAAAGCGTTAAATAAGTGATCCTTAAAGATAAAAATTAGAAGAAATCTATCAAATATTCCCCCAGGGCCATAGCATGTTTTTATTTATAGACATATAGACATAATTCAATAGTCAATAGTTATGTAATATCTTGACTTTCTTTACAGATTAACATCAATGAAAGATGTCACAAAAATCTTCTGAAGTACGAGTAAAAGTCGAGAATGAGCTGCAATCCTACCTAGAATCATTTAACAAAGAAATCGGTGAACCATATACAGTTACTATATTAAATGAAGATAGCAATGAAAACGAAGATGAAGAAGGTGGAACATATTTTGTTGATCAGGCAGGAAACTATTACTATCAAGCCACCAAAGATTCAGAGCCAGTTCTTACAAATCCACCAGATGTGGACGAGAATTCAGATGAAGATCAAGAGGATGACGATAATAGTGAAACAAATCCAGATGATATTAATGGTAATGAGGAAGAGTATTTAGTTGATGGAGATCATGAGCGGGATAAAGAGAAAAAAGTGCAAATTAAAGCAAAAGGCAAAGATAATGTTAGTTATGTTTTGATAATGGAAGATAAAATGAAAAGTAATGAAAAGCTTGGAATATATGAGTTTGATGAGAGTGAAGCACACGATGTAAAAGACGATATAGAAAGAAAAGTTATTAAGCTTATCCCAAAGAAATCATCGTCTTCTTGCTCGCAAGTACATGAATGTAAAATATGTGATTATAAAAGCGATAAGAGATATCTTCTAGCACGGCATCTTAAGAGTCATTCAGAAATTCGTCCATTCAAATGTCTCGTATGCGAAAGAGGTTTTAAAACTCAAGCATCACTGCAGAATCATGTTAATACTCATACAGGCAATAAGCCCTATCAATGCAAATTTTGTGAAAGCGCATTTACAACATCTGGAGAACTCGTCAGGCACGTTAGGTATCGTCACACACATGAAAAACCACATAAATGCACAGAATGCGATTATGCAAGCGTAGAACTTAGTAAATTAAAACGACATATCAGGTGCCATACAGGAGAACGACCTTACCAGTGTCCGCATTGCACTTATGCTTCGCCCGATACTTTCAAATTGAAAAGGCATTTAAGGATACATACTGGTGAAAAGCCATATGAATGCGACATTTGCCATGCCCGGTTTACACAATCTAATTCTTTGAAGGCCCATAAGCTAATTCACAGTGTTGGAGAGAAGCCAGTTTTTCAGTGTGAATTATGCCCAACTACATGTGGACGTAAAACGGATCTACGAATTCACGTCCAAAAACTTCATACATCCGATAAACCACTTAGATGTAAGCGATGCGGACAATTATTTCCTGACAGATATAGCTACAAAGTTCATTCAAAAACACACGAAGGTGAAAAATGTTTTAAGTGTGAATTATGTCCGTACGCATCAATCTCAGCTCGCCATCTAGAATCACATGTTCTCATTCATACAGATCAAAAACCCTACACTTGTGATTATTGTGATCAAGCCTTTAGGCAGAAACAACTTCTTAAAAGACACATAAATCTCTATCATAATAAAAACTATGTTCCTCCTAAACCAAAAGAGAAGACTCATGTTTGTCCGCACTGTTCCCGATCATTTACTCATAAAGGAAACCTTATTAGGCATTTAGCCTTACATGATCCTGAATCTGGTGCTAAAGAAAAGCAGTATGCGTTGAAGGTTGGCCGACAAAAGCGTATACAAACAATAAACGGCCAAAAGGTAGAAGTCAAAACGGATGATGAGGATGATGAAGATGAAGACGACGACGACTATGACGAGAAGCCAGTACATGACGACGATGAAGAAATGGAAGATCAAATTGAGGAACATATATTTGATGAAGACGAGGTTAAAATAAAGACAGAACAGAAAAGTTTAGTCGCTGTTGAAGAAGCAGATGGACAGCAATATGTTGTTCTAGAAGTAATTCAAGTGAATGACGATGACAATGCAGGTCCAGGAGAAACCGAAGAAATTATTATGGGTAAAATATGAAAAGTTGCTATTTTCCAGCATATTGTAAATTTTTTTTGTTTAGTTTCAGACATGCAAGAAGAATTTATTAGCAATTTAAAACATAGTAGCAAACTTAACGGGGATGGTGTTTTGATTGAAGACAAAAATGTCGATGGCTGTTTTGGTTTCGAGGAGGTAAGCATATATTAATTACGAATAGTCTATTATTGGTTTGTCCAAAAGTGATTTTTATTGTCAACTTCTACTAGTCTGTCTCCTGCTCACCCTGACTGTTGTGGCTAGCGTATAAATCTGACTGAACATTTGAGAACGGGGGCGAACAGCTAACAAAGAACTCGGAAGGGGGCCAATTTGTCATTTCTATCAAAACCCGAGAAGAGTCACTGCAGACGAACACCCAGAAGCTCTCTAAGTCCTTATCCCATCTATCCGCGGTGCCCTTAGGATATTTCTTCGGAAGGAGCTAAAGGGAGACGTCAAATGGCGAGTTATCTGCGGCAAGTTTTATGCCGGTTGGCTTGAGGGTTAGAAACCCGCTCCAAAAAATCACCATTGCTACGAATCTGCAAACAATGTCTCGGAACCGGATGGACAACACGACGACGACCCTTGCTGATGCATGGTTGGATGAAGTCCTCTTAGAAAAGTTAGCGAGACCAGATGGCTTCGTCTTTCTTATGGCATCGAAATCCGTAGGAGTGGCATTAGCGTAATACTCACCAAGGAAGCTAGGTCCTCATTAGCTGGTCATCAGATCGACCCCAACAACACAGGCCTTGAACACGTAAGGCATAAGCAAGTTCTAACAACAATGGTGACTTTTTCGCACTTCTGTAGTTTCTACCAACTCATGGTAGGTGGAGCTTACTTTTGTCGCAAGAATATTCGCAAGGATCGTCAGATAGATCACGTGGCCGCAGCCACATATTGAGATCTATTACGACGGATGTCAGGAGCTTTATTTGAGCAGCCACTGGAAATTACCCCTATTTGGTTAGCGACTATTCAACTCAAAATCGCCGTAATCTGAAACGTCCAACGCGATCCCATAAACCGTAGATGCTTTAAGGTAAACCTTCTGCGGGACAACATTAATTTGCTAGAATTTGCTGGGAATCTGTTGCGGGTGATTTTAACGTTCATAATGCCAATTGGCTAAATTACTCAAATGGCATCACTGTTCATCACTGACATCACTCTGGTAAAGACTTAACTAATTTGCACCAAATCGTGAAATGTCCGTCACGAGATCCGGATTGTGAAGGTCACGGAGCTCATCTGCTGGACCTATTTCTTACCACACTTCCATCTCGATACTCCGTCGAGGTTAGCTCACCGCTTGGCAACTCGGACCACAAACTAGTCAGTGCTAATTTCTTAAAGAACTGTCTGGCACTATTGGAAAGCCAACTGGTTGGGACTTATTCGCTTTTTCCAAGCCGCTAAATGGGATTTGTGTTTCGGCGGTGCCAATTCGAACTATGCCGCGCTCTGTATTACTAAAATAATACGGGCAGCGATGTTTTTGTTCATTCCTTATTCTACCAAATCTATAAAGGCTAGGCCAAATAGATGGTTTAATGGGAGCGTATGAACGCAATTAAATCTAAGGAAGCCGCCTACAGAGTGTACAAATGTTCCCCAAACGAGTCACTTCGGGGTGAGTATATGAAATCGAGAAACTCCTATATGTAATTCCATCATCAGGAAGGTCAAAGCGTCATTCGACGACAAGTTGAGAAGTAAGATCATCAACACATACAAAGGCAGCAAAACTTCTGGTCCTTGGTAACTTCCGTCAAGAAGAATTTTGCATCTTCCACGACACCTCTATTTATTAATGGGAAGGAGGTGATAACATAAAGCAAATCCAAGGCTGAATAATTGGCACTTTTCGTCCTGTCATACTTCTCCGGAGTTTATCTCAACTCTTGAAAACTAGCTCATCTTCAGCCCATTCCCAAAAAAAGGTGAAGCCAGCGACCCTTTAAACTACCGCACAATAGCAATATACTTCTGTTCTCTCCAAAATCATGGGGACAATAATCAATAGAAGGTTGATGAAATACCTGAAATCAAACCAAATTTCACAAGACGGTCAGTACGACTTTAGACCGATCTACTGGCGACCTTCTTGTGTGTTTGACTGAGGCTCTCAACCAAAACAACTATTTATGTTAAGGACAGTTTTCGATCCCTGAAAGTTAAGGAATCCGTTTCAAGTGCTCTAGAGCTCCTTAGCATTGAAATTAATAATGGCTACAGTAAATGTCTTGTTTCTGTGGTTTATTGTCCTCCTCGAATTTTCACTATTTCTGAAGCTAGCGAGTTGGAAGAGTGGCTCTCCGATGTTTCCCGTAAGTACGACAATATCTTATTTTTATATCATTGCTGGATATATTTTTAGTGCCGAATGTGGACAATGTATTATTTCATAATCAAATTAGCCCACCCAGTTATCTCGATCATGACATCCTCTATCTCTGCTTAAATTTCAAAGTTGAAAAAGCACAGCAAAAAGTTTTCACATATCGTGATTACAAATCCATTGATATACCAGCCCTATTACAAGGATGTGCCTCTCTTCCATGGAATGGTACATATAGTATCATTGACATTGACGAAAAAGTGGAATATTTCAATTCACTATGTAACTTTCTGCATGAATCTTTTGGTCCGGTCAAAACTAAACGTATGCTTTCTACTATCTTCCCCTGGTTTTCCTCTAAAATTAACCGATTGATTTCTGAAAGGGAATTTTTATTCAGAAGATATAAGAAAAATAAAACTGTTGTGAATTTAGAAAGGTATAAATATGTTCGGAACTTAGTAACCTCTGCCATCCGTAGGGAAAAACTACGATTCTTTTCGTCAAAGCTTTGTCCTAATTTGCCTGCAAAGAAATTTTGGGCCAACATAAAGCAACTTGGAATCCATGGAAATGACTCTGTAGCCCAGGCCAATCTTAACGTGAATGAGTTCAATAAATATTTCACAGCTGCAACGGGCAAAATTGGTGATACTAATTGCTCTACGTCTACTGTTAATAATACTGGTACATTTATTTTCCGCAACGTGGACTACAAAGAAGTCCGTAAAGCCTTCTATGCTATTAAATCCAACGCCACTGGACAGGACAACCTCCCATCTTTATTTCTCAGGCTAATTCTTCCTGTAATTCTCCCATACATATCCCATATTTTTAATAGCTGTCTCATGAAATCACATTTTCCGCTCCAATGGAAAAAGTCGAAAGTAATTGAACTACCTAAATGTAAATCTCCAAGTAGTCTTGCAGACTATCGTCCTATAAGTATCTTATGTTTTTTAGGTAAGGTACTAGAAAAAATAATGGCTTGGCAAATTGACAGCCAGACAGGGGGTCGAGCCAAATCTCACCAAATCTCACGTGGGGGAGAGGGGGAGTCTCGGCAAATATCACGTAAATTTTTTTTTTAAAGAAACAGTGTAAAATGCCGAGAAAACTGGGTTAAATTAAGTAAAACATGTTTCTTCACTAAAGACCTCCATTCACTTACAGGTCGCCGGTAGGCATGACTAAGCTTGACTCAGTCTAACTGAGGGATGATACTTCAGATGAAATCATGATTCTCTACAGACACACAGGTGAAAACGACTGCTTAGCATAGCAGGTTATTAATTCAAGCGCAAAAATGTTCATGGCCTTAACGAAAGCTTCAAGCCGCGCCGCGCCGTGAACACCCGCAAACAAGCGCGAACGCCAGTGTGGATAGTTTTCACGCTTAGCTCGCCCCTTGCTTTCTGTTACGAGTGGATACAGCGTGAATTCTTCCCGTCAATTCACGGCTCGAGAGTGAATAGAAGCTCAGATCTTCAGGCCCGAACTGACGATAAATTCGATTTTTGTCAGCTTTCTTGAGCTGTAGGTATCCTTGAACTTCAGGCCATACAGTTGGCGGCCGGTGAGTGTATGGTAATACTTGGCCTCAAGGCTAAAACTTTCAGGCCACGGCCTGCCGGCGAACTGTGTGTAAATTGATGTGGATAAGTCCTACACAAAAAAATTACTCGATTGTTTCGCGCGACTCTTCGAATGCTGCAGAGTACGAGCCAAGTAACACTGAACCGCGAAAAGGCCATTAGAATTTAGTGCTACAAGAAAGTACATGCCGAATTTTAGGTAATGAAATGTTGGGTGAGTGCTCACGTTTTGGTAGTTGTGTGTCCACCACAAGCGAAAAAGCGAGGAGGGCAAGCAGTCCGCATTATCAGTTATCTCATATTAAATCTTGCACCCAAACCCCCCCCCCCCCTCCATTCACACAGATGAACTTGCGTACTCTGCGTTACTCCCACATCTTCGATAAGATAAGACAAGCACGTGCCAGACCTTGTCTCGTAGACCGTGAAATCATGTCCAATTCTATTAATGGGGACATTGAACTCATTCTTGCTTGGGGCCTCAAGAATCGTCGAATTCAACGCAACCAAAACAAAGTACTGTCTTATCTCTACAAAAACCTGCACCGCCCGTCCCTCTATCTCAGTGAGCAAAAAGAATGTAATGGTTGGCTTACCCATCTCTTAACATCCTAGACATAACCTTATCTTCAGATCAGCGATGGAATAATGAATAATCACATATTCCAAATCGCCAAACAAGCTTACCAATGCCTGGGATTCCTCAAGAGATTCAAGCTCCTCCTTAAGCCAACTGTCCCTTTTTAGGAAAAGTAGTGCGTCGGCGCAGTCAACTAGTGAGAGTGGCGCAGTCAACTACTGCAATATCCTAGCTTGTGTCTGAATTTTGTAATAATTATAAATAAATTTGTGATTCACGCACAAGGCGTTAAAAGAGTAAATAAAAAAAGAGGGCCAACAGGGAAATCTGCGAACTTAGGGTTTATAATAGCTTCCGGTTTTTGTAATTAACTTTGAGCGTTATACAGAAATTGACAAGTCCAGTAACAATTAAAATTTCAATTTTTAATATCCAAGTATTTGAAGGTCACAGGATAGTTTTTTGATATAGCAAATATTGGGTTGAGTAATGAAATCTAAGTTGTTTTTAAATCGTTTCTTATAACAATGTATCGAATAGCGTATTTGAAGGATTTTATATGAACTTAATATACTTCCGCTTGTTTTTATTAAAGCCCTGGATCATGAATCAATATTTTATGTCTAATTGAATAGTTGCATTTGTATATTTCCCATAAATATACTATTTTTGTTTTTGTTTTAGGATGATGAATCTATGCAAGGAGAGGAAGAAGACAATAAGTCATCTATACAGTTGTTGGAGATGGATGAATGAAACAAAGTTCTTCCATTATGAACAGAACCAAAAATATATAATATGTAAAATCTTTTAGTGCGTAAATAGTTTTTTAATTATGCTGAAGTGAGTTAAATTTTATAAAAGTAAGATAACCTAGTTTGTATTGAACGTACAAATAAAATATTGAACACAACTATAAACTGATATCTGTGTCATGTTTTTTTTTTGTTTTTTTCAAGTGGCGAAACACATTTAACTTTATACTGATGTACATAAATGCTAGTATACTAGACATTTATAAGCCACTAGGTATGGATAAGGTGTTGCCAATTTTGCTTCAGAAGATGAATAGCATTATAGGCCCATGCTTCATGGCAATCTATAAGAACTGTATCTCTATAAGAAGACTGCAGCTATTTGCACAGTTACTAGTCTTTCGCTCGAAGGTAAGCTTGTCACGGTTTACCTTGAAAACCCAAGAAGGCATGATAGACCTATACTTTCGAAACACTATATGTTATTTTTTCTCAGCATAACATCCCAACTAGTTTATTTATGGACAGGTGAGAGTAGGCCATCATGCTACCCCTGTCTGGCCATGGCGCAGACTGAATACGGCTTTGATAGAACAAACCCGTAATCCGAATTGTATAAACAATCGTGCCAAAGGTGTGAATGGTACTGCGTGAGTCTACTACTAACGATGGGCTTCGGTTGCGCAGGAGAGGGATACCGATCTTCTTATTAAGGAGACGGTTAGATCCTCTGGATCCTCTCCAGCCATATGGGTTTGTTATGATGTTGAATAAGAGACCGTATCTTTATTCCATCTTAACTTTATTATATTATTAATCCTAACCTACGAGTTAATGCTAACCGCTTGCGGACTTAACTTCAAGTACCGTACCATTCTAAGTTTCTGATACTCTTTACTGACAGTGTTACCATGGTAGTATACAGACTTCTTTTATCACTTATTTCTAACAATTGTGAATGTAGTATGATACATATACAACAACTTTCCCCCTTTTAATTACGACATCTAGGTTATTCTCTTAGACTACAGCCTATCTGAAGGAGCTTAAAACTCTTTATACTTAAATCTGCATTACCAGACAGGAACATAACGTACAGGTTTCTTAACATTCTTGGATGGTTTTCGCACTGCAATAGGTAATTCGACTTTATTTGAATCCATTTCATTAGACTCCATTGTTCTGTCTTCAAGTTGGCTGTTTTCCTTACATTGTAAATTTTCCTTCTCTATAATCTCTAATAACTTAAAGGACGGATGTTCCTTTTCTGACAAACGACTTACTCTTAATTGATTTTCATGAACAAAACGTATATAATTATTAACATTAATTAGGTATGTAGTAGGACTTATTATTTTCATAACTCTACTAGGTAACCAATTCACATAATTTTTGAACGGATTCCTATACATAACTTTCTCTCCCTCTTTGAATTTCGGTCTAATTTTTTGTATAGCTCTTGTTTTATTTAACAGTTTAGAGTTCTTAAATCTATTTGTTGACAGTTTACTAAAATGTAATTCATTATGTTCTTTTTTTCTTGATAATTCATTTCTTTTTCTATTAAAAATTTGACATTTTTTTGTATTTCTAGCTGGGTTATAATATGATTTATCCTTAATTAAATCTAATTCTATTCTAGGCTTATAATTAAAAATCAATTCAGAGGGAGCCTTGGTATGAGCGGTACTAGGAGTATTTCTGTAATATAGCAAAAAATTTTCTATTTGATCTTCAAGCGACAATTTATGTTCTTTTCCCAGACTGTATTTTTTAAAAACTTTCTTGACTGTTTGAATAGCGCGCTCAGCTGCACCATTCGATTGAGGATGATAGGGAGGCGAGTGTAAAAGTAAAATACCTAGTTTTTTACAATATTTTGTAAATTCATAAGATCCGTATGGTGGTCCATTATCTGTCACAATCACCTTAGGTCGTCCGAAAATAGCGAAAATTTTTTGCAATTCTCTTATTAACCGTATTGCGTTGGTACGTTCCATAATTTTTATCTCACAGAATTTGCTAAAAGAGTCGACCAGCATTAATAGTGATTTCCCACGCCAATAGAAGAAATCGAGATGAACTCTTTCAAAGGGATATGTAGACTTCTGCCATACTGTTATACATTTTTCTTTATTGGTATTTTGTATTTTTTGACATTGGGGACAAGATTTAACGAAGTTCTCCATTTCTTTATCGCAGTTAGGCCACCATACATAAGAACGAGCTAGCATTTTCATGCGAACTATACCCGTATGATTTTCATGTAAGGTACTAAGAACCGCTTGACGTAGAGAATTAGGAACTACGACTCGATTACTATAATAAATTTTTCCTTTCTCCGTTGCTAAGGATTTTCGCTTAGCGTAATATGGGACTGTTTCCTGAGTTATTTTATCAGGCCATTGGCTACGTAGATACTTATACACCTTGGACAATATTTTATCTTTATTTAATTCAGCTTCAATTTTTTTCTGATCAATGGGGACATTTTCGTGCTCTGAAAAATAATTTATAGGTATTTCTTCTACCATTGTAGGCATTTCCAGGGGTAGTCGAGACAATGCATCCGCATGGCGCATGCTTTTGGAAGTCCTATACTGGATTGTATAAGAATACATTGACAGAAGAATGCTCCATCTCTGAAGCCTAGCAGCCGCTACTGGCGGGGTGCTTTTTTTTGGACAAAATATTTCTTTCAAAGCTGAATGATCAGTACAAATTATAAATGTTTGACCGTATAAATACTTATGAAATTTTTTTACCCCGAATACAATAGCAAGGGCTTCTCGGTGTAGCTGTGAGTATCCTTGCTCCGCCGGGGACAATGTGCTAGAGGCAAAAAAAAACTGGTTTTTCTATTCCATTGACAACATGGGATAGAACTGCACCAACCCCATAAGGACTAGCGTTGGTTGCTAAAATAATTTCTTTACTAGGATCGTATAACTCAAGCGCGTTATGTTTCTGCAATAATTCTTTACTGCGTTCAAATGTTTTCTGATGTTCAGGGGACCATCGAAATACCACATTCTTATGAAGGAGTTTGTAAAGTTTATGTAATTCTGAGGATAAATTTGGTATAAATTTGCCGTAATAATTAAGCATGCCTAGATATGCTTGAAGTTGTGTGACATTAGTGGGAGCTTTGGCTTGCAAAATCGCCTCGATTTTCTCGGGATTAGGGCTTAACCCTTTTTCTGAAATGACATGGCCTAGATACTTAACTTCGCGTTGCAAAAACTTACTTTTTTCAAGATTTATCTGAACGCTGTGTTTATTAAGACAAGACAAGACTTCAAATAATTTCTGTTTACACTTTTCTTCAGTTGACCCGCCTATAAGTATGTCATCTAAGTAACAGAAAACTTTTTTTATACCTATCAGAATTCGGTCCATAACGGACTGGAAAATAGAAGGTGCACTACTAACCCCAAAGGGCAATCTTTTATACTTAAAGAGCCCTTTGTGTGTATTTATGACGAGAAGTTCTTGAGAACCAGGAGACACTGAAAGCTGTTGATACGCACCCCTTAGGTCTAACACGCAGAAATAAGAACTATTTGACACTAGCGAATATATCCTCTATAGTTGGTAGGGGGTAATGGTTACTTTCTAGACACTTATTGATGGTGACCTTACAGTCAATACAAAGACGGATTTCCCCTGATGCTTTTGGGACAATAACAATTGGACTTGCCCATCTACTATGGGTTATTGGTTCTAAGATTTGTTCCTTACAGAGACGTTCAATCTCATTTTCAACTTTTTCACGTAACCTATATGGAACACCATACGCAGCATGGAAGATAGGTACTTGATTTTCTTTAACTACTAGATCCGCCGTAAAACCCTCAATCGGACGGTTTGTATCATTATTAAATACATTGAAAAATTTGTCTTTTAATTCGTATATAAATTTGTTACAGTATTAATCTCATGGCATAACTTTCGCCAACCTGGACACAATATATCTAACCAATCTCTCCCTAAAAGGGGTTTTCCTAATTTGTCGCTTTTCACTATAACTAATTGAAGATTATGAAGCTCCTGGCCTAGGCTCACTCTGACTTGACAATATCCTACTTCCTCTATGATATCACCTGTAACTGAAATTAAATTATTACTAGACTCTGACAATTCCACAAAACATAGCTTATCTATGAAATCTTGCTGCGACATGACGGTGGAGCATGCTCCGGTATCCACTTCAAATGTGATGGGTTGTCCTTCGATTATCAACTGCTTTTTTGTTCTGATGACAACATTTTGATCACACATCGCCTACATGGCCGACATATGTTTTCTTTTTTGCTAACTATGTGCGTATCTCGACTATTGTGTGACTCTTTATTTCGATTCGTTTTCGACCCACTTGCAGTTACCTTATTTGCGTTACTTTTGGAAAAAACAGCATTTTGTCGAAAAGGTTGAAGGGATTTGGATTCACGCTCTATTAATTCCATTTGTAATGCCTTATTACAACATTCTTCAAAGCTGAAACCATCACTTTCTAACAGCACTCGTTGAATTCGTTCATTGTTTAACCCCGTAATAAATCTATCGGTTAAGGCTTCGTCAAGCGCCTTTAATCTACATTTGTTTAAAAGTGCACTGGTAAATTCCTTTTCTTCTGCCTTCAATGAAGCGTTACTTGTTAAAAAATCTCCAAATTCACAGGTTTGCGCCAATGTTTTTAACCTTACAATATACTCTGGGATTAATTCACCTGTTTCCTGTACTGCTTTATAAAAACGTAACCTTTCTGCCCTTTTACTTTTTTTTGGTTTAAAATGTTCCCGTAGTATTGAAATCAAGATTGAAAACGGCTTTGAACTTGGTTTTTCTGGCACCGTTAATGTCATTAACAGTTCATAAATTTCGGGACCCGCAATTGTAATAAATAGCGGAGTTTTAGCTTCTTCCTGGATATCATTAACTTTAAAAAATTGTGTTAAGCGATCTTCATACGCCTCAAAATTTGCACCAGGCACGAAGGGTTCAATTTGCCCAATTAAACGACTCATGACTTGTTTTATTAGCTGGACAAATTAACGCTGAATATTGATAAAAACAATTCTTTCTAAAGATTTTGTTGGCACGTTTTTCTCGCCTTTCATTTTTTTTTTTTAGGTTTTGATCAAAACTTATATGAATTAGGTGAACTGCACATGCTTAGAATTATCTATATTACAACGAATGCACTATCAATTTCGTTAATCCGAATTCTAAGAATTAATTATTACATGTGCTTTTTGCAGGATTTTTTTTTTTTTACAATTGCGGCTCTTGCATTTCCACTCGTGGGCTTTGTTATATTTTTTTTTTGATGATTTTATTTGTTTTAGGCACTGTAATTTGTTTCCTTTTGGGCTTTAGACAATTTTTTTTCTTCTATTGAACACTTTCACTGGGAATTTTACCACCATGTGCTTTTATATAAAACTCACTGACTTTTTATTTCTTTTGACTATGACTATTTAACTTGATCCTCGTCGCCACTTTGTTATGATGTTGAATAAGAGACCGTATCTTTATTCCATCTTAACTTTATTATATTATTAATCCTAACCTACGAGTTAATGCTAACCGCTTGCGGACTTAACTTCAAGTACCGTACCTTCTAAGTTTCTGATACTCTTTACTGACAGTGTTACCATGGTAGTATACTGCCTTCTTTTATCACTTATTTCTAACAATTGTGAATGTAGTATGATACATATACAACAGGGTTGAAAAGCCTTTACAGAAGAAGCCGGATGCACCCAAAATGAAGTCTAAAACGGCTCCAAAGTCGACGTTCTGCCGAATGGCAGAGAGTGTCAGTAATTTAGAAAGGCAATTTATGAGGTCTGTGGAAAAGTACTTTGATAGCGACGAGGGGGACAATACGCTCAACATCAGTTTTTCCAATAATAAAGGCTGTGTTTATAAATGCAAGCTGCTCAAATTTTGCATGTAGCATATCGTTCAGTATTGCAACTGAAAAAAAGCAAAGCGTTCTGCAACGCAAGTAGATTTGCAAAAGATCGCAACCTATGCATGTATTGTTTGTATTCGAGAAGAAGAACGAACTGTCAAATAAATTAAAGTGGGACATGATGAGCGAACTGCATTTTTTTTGTATATTTAATCCAAACACAATTAATTGGAAGCTGTAAATTTTTTGATTTGTAAGTTATAACAGTAGCTCTTTAAAAATGGTGAAATACGTTCATTTAAGCAACCATGAATAATTCGCAATTGACTAATCTGCAAACAAACCTTGCATTTATGAACACGGCCACTTCTTTGTGAAAGGATCATACCAGAAGATCCCACGGATATTATGTTGAAACAGGGGACCCTAAGAGGGTGAAGTGGAAAGTACTCCACAAAGTGCACTGCCCACCATTCACAGAGATAACGTTCCGGTAGACCAATGGTCTATTGACGAGCTGAGGTGGATCTGGATCAGTTATCGATCGCAACGAGGAAACACGGCTTTTTAGTATATGAACGATTCCAAGCCCGTTAATGATGCAGGGCTGGGCGTATATAGCCCAAGGAACAAAATATCCAAAGCTCTGGGCGCCACCCCCATTGTTTTTCAAACTGATGTACTCGCCATCAAAGTGTGTGTTCAGACTTGTATTAGTATAGCTCCAAATAGCTCTTGCGTTTTTATTTGCTCGGACCCTCAAGCTCCCCTATTGGCCACTGATACCCGCAGTGACACCAAAGACGGTCCTGGATTGTCTGCTATCTTTGAAAGCACTCTACGTAGTATGATACTACTAATACATGATGAGTTGAATAGTTGAGTTGAAAATACAAAAACACAACAGGTTACCAAAAATCATAAACAAAACACAGAGATGCTACTGTCAATTAAATTCAAGTGCTCAACTAGTGAACTCGCATCTATATGCATAATTTCACCTCACGTCTATCACATAAAACCAAAGCCTAGGTACCAGAGTTGAGTCGAGAATAGTCGATTCGCGTCTACATGTAGTTGGACTCGGGTTCAACCTGAGTTCAACTGATAGTAGAATCTTTGGGCAAGCTGTAGATTATTTTTGACAACTGTGTTTTCTTTTTATTTTCAAACACATACTAATTGATCCTTTAGCAAACAAAAGACCTGTTAAATAAAATTCATTGTTACTTTGTGCGATCAAGTGTTTTAAGCATAAACTTAATATTGTATACAATTAGTTTTTCATAGTTATCTAGTGAGGTAACAGACTTAAACCTTGACGGACTAGCATAGACTCTAGACGATATCCCTGCTGCCCCAGCCCAGCAGTGGAGACTGAGTACAATTGAGAGAGCGCAAACCATCTGGGCCTAAATCACTATACAACGTTTTGTGATCATCTAGCTGAAAGGCCGATCAATAAAGAGTCCTCTGGGCACGCTGGTTTTTACACACTAGCAAATAAACAACAACAAAAATTCAGAACGGAATAATTTATTGTTCCCGTGTCAGAAAAAACACCGAACACCAAAGTAACGCCGAAAGCAGACTTCGCAGATAGTAAACAAACAAAATCAATGTCACTTCAATCCAATTTCAACTCAACCCACGTATATGAAGCGAAATATCAACTCGATCCAGGTGGCAGAGGTGAGTTGGGTTGAGTGGACCCAGTTTCAACTCGACATTCGTTTATGACTGGGTTAAACCCGAGTTGAATCTGGGTTGAGCCTAGTCTTAAACGGGGTAGTTTTTACTCCCGAACCCTTCATATTGAATAAATGGGAATGCTTTTCAATAGAAAAAAGGTTAGTAATACAAAATAAAAGTACATGAAAAACATTTTGTGAATAAGATTTAAAAAAATCCGAGAAAGCCAAATCCTCTGCAAAATTAACAAAAAAGACGATCGAATCCACTCAGCGTTCCGTTTCGAAGGAAACCACCACGAATCCAGTAGAAACCCATATATAATTGGCCTTTCAACCTTCAATATTATTTGTTGGCCCAGATACAGCCTCGGATTTTGAATTTCTTCAATTTTCATCTTGGATCGTACGATCTTACAATCATACATAACTTGCCAGTCAGTGGTTGGCAAGAGCACTTTAACCGCTGAGCTACAGACCGCCTCGACGAGTTTGTTCCAAGCCAAGCAACATTTCTGATCTTTTCAACAAATTTACTCCTGTGAATCATATCACGAGGATAGAATAGTTTTTAATCACTGTACTTATATACGATCGGATTTTGTAATAGTTTGGATTGGATCTAATAAGTTTTTTGTTTGATCTAATCTGAGAAGAATTGAAAACAAATACGAAACCTTTTTTTAGAACAAATGGGAAATGAAAGGGAGAAATGAAATTTTACTCAAAATCTGGAGGTGATATTATCTGAAATAGTAATCGGTGTAAAGTTAAAAATTATATGTAATAATAGGGTGACAATTCATCCAAAATGTTCCGGGACAACCCGGATTAAAGCCCCATGTCTCGTCTTAATTTATGTTCCGGAAAATGTCCCGAAATACATAATTCATCATTTGATGTGATATTATAATATTCTATTATATTGTATTAGCATGTCTTGGCGTTCATGACTATACCCAGTAAGGAAAATCGCGAAGTAGATTTGGAAGTACTTCTTTACTTATAGTCCAGTCAAATTAGGGTTTCATCTCGGAATGAGAGGTAATAAACTGAAAATTCATTTGAACCTTTGTTTTGGCGTTCTATATGATGTGTCAAACTTCTCATATAATATCGTGTCCTCGTCTTGATATATGAGAGGTCAAAGTCCACAAAAATTAGTTTTTCGCAAATTTCTCGTAAATTATCGGGTTTACGTAAATTTTGGTTAAGTAAAGTTAAATCTAGATAAATCTGCATAAAAATGTCCTATTCAGAATTTGCGTAGAATCAATAGTTTTCGAGATATGGGGCTGAGAAAACTCGAGCATCCCGCTGCATTCGTTTCGTCACCACCTTTGAAGTAGAATTCAAGCAGGGTTTTTACATGGTATCCTCAGTAGACCTACTCCATAGGTTAGAAGGTATGAAATAATTTTGTTGATTATCTCTCTATCTCTTCTACTTACACTTGTTCCCTATTGTCATCTTCATCAACACTCATCTCAGGGGAAAATAACGAAATGTGGTCGGTGTCATCATTGTCCAGCTCAAGCTCAGTGATTGTGTCCTCGGACATCGAACTGAGACACGGCCGGCTTCGACAAGTGCCATACGCAAGGGAACATTTTAATTCTACTATACTGCATGTTAGACATAAAAAATGCAACAGGAAATTGTCCAACGGAATTCTCTTTATTTTAGGGTCACAAATGCACTATATTAATAATATTATTCTTATTCGTTTGATAATTACTTACATTTTTCATGTAATTGAAAAGTAGTCGTGTTTTTTAATGAACTATGTTATGTAGTAGTTCATTAAAAAACCGACAAGGGAAATTTTATGAAGCGCCGCCTTCGGTGCTGAAAAATTTCAAAATGTCAGTTGACAACTGTTACACGAAATCCCCTCTACAAAGTATTGTAATAAATAAGTTTCTAAAAAATCAATTATGTTACAAATTTGCTCTAGCCACTTCTCTGTTGTTTTTATTTTTAAATTACGTTTTTCCGCCCGCCTAAAAGTATGCAACATTCCGAAAAGAAAGGGAAATTTGAATTTTCCCAAGGCCCCGATAAAACCTGGGCCTTGAGATTTGTATGCGATGCGGAAGAATTATTTCACTAAAAACACGGCTAGTAAAGAAATGACATACAAGTGAATGCAGAAAAGTAAGATTGCCGTGTTCTGTTGCGTTTGGCTCTTGCCGGGGCCCGCTGTGTCTCAATTCGATGTTCGAGGATACAACCATTAAATCTGAGTTGAACGATGACTATTTTCTTCTTACAATATGGAAGAAGTGGAAATAGAAGAGATAGAGGGATAATGACGAAATTTTATCGTTGCTTGTAATCCAACGATTAGGCTGGTCGTCCACTGGAAGCGTATTCGAGCGGCTACGCGCTTCGGCTACATGAGCGACTACATGCGGCTATGCGCGACAAATCCAACATAAAGAATTTCATACAAACATCGTCCACTGCAAGCGACTTCGAGCGGGCGGCTATAGGCGTGTTCGAGCGTGGCGCGCGAATCCAAATTAATTTGGATCGGTCGCGCGTAGCCGCTCGAACCAGGAAATAATTTTCTATAAAGCCTTCTATATTTACAAATCATGCACTATGTGTGCGTGGGTTTAAGTAAAATATCAAAATCCTATTAAAAATGAGGGGAGCAAGTCTTTTGTGTCCCAGAAAGTGCTGTTTTAAGTTAGTTAGTATTTCAAATAATAATTATTTTATTAAAATGATAATTATTTTATCAAAATAAAAAAAGTGCAAAAAGGCCAAGAAAGTGTCAAGGAAAAGTAAAATAAGTTAGCAATTTAAATATCTTTTATTAATAGGATTCGTTTTCGGGATGTATGATGGTCCTGGTGGATCATCTTGTTCTCAGGTTAGTGCTGTGTCGTTCGCAGGAGGAATAGTCTGTCTGAAGTTAGAATCCCTGCTGATAATTGGCGCTATGGCATCCAAAATATATTGGATGGAATGTGTTGAGATTCATACGATAATAGTCGAAGAATTTAAGGGGATTTTCCTCTAATTCGCCGTGTAGATGATGGAACTCCCATGGCACCTCCTCTTTTCTAAAATAGGAATAACCCAATATGTTCGTCTTTTTGACGTGACAACGTCTATTAAAACGATGAACGCCGGCTGCATGCACGAAAAATGATGACTCATTGTCCCGTTATGTCCCGTAGTAATTTTAAAAATTTGATTGTAGTAATCTGATTAAAATCTGTGTAGTAATTTGATTAAAATTGTCAATATTTAATTAGATTAAATTTGTCAAATTGTCAACAATAAGCAAAGCAAGCCAAACACTCTGTTTCCTAACTGGGTGCCGGTGTATAAGAAAATAGTGAACATTACACTGACGAAAACTGTGAAATGCAAACGAAAACAGTTTCCTTGCGTTCCTGCTTGTGCTATTACCATTCACAAGTCGCAAGGTGGGACGTTTACTGTTATTGTTTATAAATACTCCTCGGAGCAACCACAACAGTTGGTGTACGTGGCGCTTAGTCGGGTAACGAATATAGACGGCTTGCACATCATCACGGAAAAAGATGCGCCTTTTATCTTCAAACACGGACGGGATGGAAACGACTCACACACTACGCGAGATGTCCGTAACGAATACATTCGACTTCGTGGACACGCCCTTCAAACAATCACTTCGAAAGCAGTGAAATTTTGTGGTGACGGTAACAACGCTGGGCAAACTGTAGTGACAAACCTTAATGTTCAGAGTTTATCTGCGCACTTCGCCGATATTGAAACGGATCCCGTGATACCAAGATCGGATTATTTGGTATTGACTGAAACGTGGATGCGTGACAATTTTGATCCAGTTCCAATCAATAATTATGACGCAGCTGGTGGAGTGGCAATCTATCGAAAATTAACATCAACATCCACGGCCAAAGTTCTCCACGTTGAATTGTCGGACACAACTCGTCTCATCAGAAACACAGGCGAGGTCTGCTTGGCTGAAATTACATGCTTCACTGCTGATACACCGTTTAAAATTGTACTTGAGCTTCCCGAGTGAATCGCTCCGTGCAGAGTATATAAAACTAAGAAATTCCTGTAAAGTCACCATCAGGAATGTCAAAAATTTATTTGACAGCAAGTTGAGAAGTAAACTCCTTAATGCAACCTCGGGTAGCAAAAACTTCTGGTCCTTGGTAAGTTCCATCAAGAAGAATTTCACCACCTCCACAACTCCTTCATTCATCCACGATGAAAAGGTGATAACAGACAGAAAATCCAAGGCCGATTTATTAGCATCTCTGTTTGCTTCAAATTCTTCTCTACCCCAAAATAATACGCTACCCCCGGTCCTCGAGCACAGCGCTCATTTAATGGACAGGGTTTTCTTCAGGACTCGTGAGGTGTACAGGTGCCTCAAGGAGCTCGATGTCAATAAATCCACTGGACCCGATAATATACCCCCTATCGTCTTAAAACAATGCGCCTCACCTTTGGCTAAACCTCTGCGCAAACTAGTTGCCCTTTCATACTCTTCCGGAGTTTACCCAGATTCTTGGAAACTTGCTCATGTGCAGCCAATACCGAAAAAAGGTAACTCCAGCCTTCCCTCCAACTACCGCCCAATAACAATCACTTCTATCCTCTCCAAAACCGTGGAGACGATAATTAACAAAAAGCTTATGGGATATCTAGAATCCAACCAACTTATAAACGACAAACAATACGGCTTCCGACAAAAAAGATCCACTGGTGATCTTTTAGTTTGCCTTACCGAACACCTCAGCCGTAGTCTGCATGGATCCGGTGAGTCTAGTCTGGTTGCTCTAGATATCTCCAAGGCTTTTGATAGAGTATGGCACTCAGCCTTGTTAGCTAAACTCAAAGCTATTGGAATTGACTCGCTTCTCTATAAGTGGGTTGAGAGTTTCCTTTGGGGCCATCCATAAATTACGTCACACGAATTTCATGATTTTTTGACCCCCCCCCCATCCTTGTCACAGCTGGTCACATTTGGGAGACCCCCCCTCCCTAGTGTGACGTCACATATTGTGCAATGTTGCTTCTAGAAGTTATTAAACTAAAACAGCAGTTCCGAAATTAAATATATTTCTATTTAAATTATTTTTTTATTTATTTGTGTTTTGAGTCGTTTTTTGGTATTTGTGGGCATTTTGTTTATTTTTTGAGTCGTCTGATGGTGATAGGGATAGGAAATTTGTTGAATTTCATAATTAATGCAAAATTATGTTTTCCAAATTGTAGTAATGAGATTAGTACCTAAAACAAAGAGACGCTCTGTAGGATAGAAAAATAATACACAGATCACACAACCGCCATTGCGCGTGTGTCTGTCACCAGCTTTAACGCAAGTTTTTGCGGAACGTATCCTTCGCGTAATGAGCAGTATTACTATATTTAGATATATTAGATTTTGAAATGTGACGCAACAAAATTTAAGACCCCCCCACCCCTTGTCACACAATGTCACACTTCGCCGACCCCCTCCCTCCCCCCTCCCTCCCCCCTAACGTGTGATGTAATTTATGGATGGCCCCTTTCCGGCCGTTCAATTAAGGTAGTTTTGGATGGCGTCAAATCTGAATCTCACCCCATCTCTGCGGGGGTCCCCCAGGGGTCAATTTTATCACCGGCCCTATTTCTTATCTTTATAAATGACCTACTTTCAATCCCCTCCAACCCACTTCTCAGCTTCGCTGACGACGGTACTCTACGTTACTCGTCCAGCTTCGATACAAGACAGACACATGCCAGATCCTGTCTTGATGATCGTGAACTAATGTTCAACTCTATTAATAACGACATTGAACTTATTATAGAGTGGGGAAAAAAGAATCGTGTTGAATTCAACCCCTCCAAAACCAAGTACTGTCTTATTTCAAAGAAAAAGATCAACACATCACCATCCTTGGCAGTGGATGGCGTGGAAGTAAAGGCCGACCCATCCCTACACATCTTAGGCGTGACATTAGCCAAAGACTTGCGATGGAATGACCATATATTCCAAATCGCCAAACAAGCATCCCAGTGCTTGGGATTTCTTAAGAGGTGCAGGTTCCTCCTCCAGCCATCGGCCCGTGCTGTTATTTATAAATCCTACATTCGGCCTCTTCTCGAATACAACTCCCTCATTTGGGGCGGCGCTCCAATAACAACCTTAGCATGGTTAGATAAGGTCCAAAAAAGGGCCCTTAAGTTAATTAATGACGATAACGCTTGCTCCACCATCGACGCCCTAAGCCACCGTAGGAATGTAGCAGCACTGACAAAATTTTATCGCTACTATCATAGTGACTGTTCCTTCGAGTTAAACGCTTTTTTGCCTCCACGGCAATCTTATACCCGCAACACCAGATTAGCCCACTCGTCCCATTCCCTGCACCTGCAACTACCCTTTTCACGCACTCAACAAGATATGAATTCGTTTGTAAATAGAACAACTCGACTGTGGAATAATCTCTCGCAGTCGGTATTTCCGAGCTCCTACAACATCCAAGAGTTCAAACGCAGGGTTCATCACCACCTTCTTCAATACCCTCCCGTACCTTTATAATCCCTAACCTATTCCCCCCACCCCTCCCCCGTACTAAGCTTACTGCTAGACATTGCACCATGACGTGACAAATGACATGACGGACTAGTAGTACAAAGGGTGACTCCTGAGCTTAGCACTACCACATAAAAAAAAACAAACTTGGAGCAGTGTATATTCATCCTGGAGCAAGTGTCTCAAACATTAGTGTATTGCTGCACCAAGCACTCTTTCCGTACGTGTATAACAGGCAGTATGTGCATCCGATGCCGATCATGCAAGTTGATACCAATGTACCAATTCTTCTTTGTGGCGACTTCACACAAACGTGAAAAATGATGATACATTCCTCAAATTCATGAAGGATATGTACAATCTCGAATGCACATCAGATGTTACTAAGTCAACAACGCTGAGAGGAACAACCCTCGATTTGACTTTTTCAAGGCACATTACACTTGAAACACTCCCATTCATTTCATACTTTTCCTATCATCGACCTGTCCTTAACAGAATAACACAGATTGCAAGAAGTTATCAGACATGTATATAAAAGCTGTAAATGAATTTGTTACTACACATTGTTACTTGTAAATAATCTGTTCATTAAAGTAATTTGAATTCATTAGTGCAAATAAAAGCTAATTTATCAATCAAAATGAATATTTCATTTCACTCCTTTTTGTATCCATACAAAATAATGATAATTTAATATAAATGATTCAATTTTATTCATAAAAGTATGCAATCATTTCATAAATGTTTTCTCATGACGTTGTCACGTTAAACTATCGTCCGTAAACCCTCTTTACAGACAACAAATTTTTTTTTATTGTTTCTACGCCTCATCCAGGTAGAATTTTCCATAAAATATTTATCCTCTTCTTTCATCATAATATTATTAAGTCAAAGTTCACTTCAAACGGAGCAGCATGAAAAGTTTGCAGTGAACGACCCCTGTAGCGTGTAGCCGCGTATCTCAAAGCCGCTTGTAGCCGCCTGTAATCGCTCATGTCGCCGAAGCGTGTAGCCGCTCGAATACGCTTCCAGTTGACGACCAGCCTTAAGGCCCAATTACAATGAGCGGATCTACGCGGATTGAAATGTCAAAAGAACGCATCAGAACGGATAGGAAACTGCACTGATTACAATGAACGGATCAGTTCGCATTTAAACGTCAAAGTGCATTTCATTTTTAATCTTGGAATTTTTATATCCACTCCTTGGCTTGTTGTACAGTATTTCATAATCTTTCACTTCTGCGATTAACTGCTCATCCGAAAACATTTTTAAAAACATAACAAATCAAAAAAATAAAACCTTAAACATTCACAGCTTTTGTTTACCAAAATTTTGACAGCTCAATCCGGCGATTTCTAAACAAACTAAAACGAATCCGGCACAGATGCGGTCAAATGCGTTTGAATCCGTTCATTGGAATCGGTTAAATAGAAAACGCATGCTTGGAAAACCACTTTGACAGTTCAATCCGATTCTGTTCCGCTCTAATCCGGTCATTGTAATTGGGCCTTTAGGCCTACGGTGGACACCTTGTAAAAAATATGTGAGAAATTCGACGCCTTCAGACAACACAATTCTTCTTGGTGACGAATTTTTTTTAGTACGGGTCTGTAGTAGGTATGGCCGATTACTAAAAAAATGTTGATTAATCGAATGCCGATTAATCGGATCATTCGATTATCTCTAATCGATTAATCGTTTGAAAACAATCGATTAATGTAATAATCGAATAATTTTCAATAAAAATTGATAAAACACTTTTCTACTGTTATTTTTAATTTTTTGTTGTACAAAGTAATATAGTAATATAAAATTATCAAAATTAAATTATAGGTAGTGGCACCTTTTATTTGTCTATGGTAGTGGTTATGCAATTAAGATATTATACAATTCTTTAGAATAGACTTTTTTTTTCTTTTTTTTATGTGACAGGCTAGAGGCTTAGGGAAAGTCCCCTTGTACTGTCGACAATCTTATTTTTTCGTATACGCTGTCGAACAGCAGCTCTAGCCGTGAGAGAGAGAAGAGAGGAAGGAGCTGTCACAACCTAGCCGCGATATTTTTATTCCATCTACTCGCAACCATATAGAAAATACATCTGAAACGATCATAGAATAATTTTTGATAACAGAGTATATTACTTATCAGTCTAGAAGCAAGTTACTTAAGATTATATTTTGACCACAGAATTTCGCTGAGCGGTGCCCGTTTTGCCGAACAAAAACTACTATCTCTCTGTTCAACGGATGATCGACGCACAAGAATTTTAGTCGCGAATGTCAACCGACAAGACAAGGTGTTTACATTACCTAGATCTTTTTAATACTTGCGTTTGGTATAGGGACGTGTGGTGAAGCAGTTGTACTGCCAACCTAATAACAATTATCTAGGTACAAATTCTATCAACCTTTTATCTGTTGTTTTACAATTTTTAACAATCCAATAATTATTTTCTTAATTGTCAATAATCGGATGCAATAATCGCATGAAATAATCGATTTTCGATGTAATCGGATTGGAAAAAAACGATGCGATTGTTTCGATTAATCGAATCGAATAATCGATTGTCCGATTAATCACGATGTAATCGGCCATCCCTAGTCTGTAGCCTCTCTCCAGCGTCCCATTTGAGGACGTCCGTAACAGTCCAATGAAATTGTTGAAGCGGTAATAGAGAGTGTTGCCGATAATCCAAATGTATCGTATCGCCGCCGATCTCAGGAGTTAAATGTGAGTGGAACGACTTTAAAGAGGATTATGAAGCAAGCATCTCTTAACAAAGTGCAACTTACTCAATGATTGTTGGCAACGAGCAAGCCACGTAGCTTGTAACATGGAAATGGCGTCGCAAGAATGATCGATGCCGAGTCAAATTTTTGGGACTAAATTTTGATGACGAATGAAGCTCATTTTACATCTCTGGCGGAGTCAATAAACCAAACTGTCGACAGAAAACCCACACGACGAGAAAGTCACTGTTTGAATTGAAGTGTGGCTTAAAACCATTATTGGACCATTTTTCTTCAAAATTCGAGAAACCCTCGACGACACGTCGGAGGATGCGTGTGTATGGTGTACGGCGAACTGTCCTGCAACGAGCCTCCTGATGCCCTTCAAATGGTCGAGAACTGTGTTTCAATCACTTTTAGTAAGGCCTAATTTTATTTTTACTCGGGTATTTATTATTTATTTAAATAACATTCCAAAAATTTCAAAACTTATCATCATACATATTGTAACACAGAAATTATTGGCTTATGCCGCCATTTTGAATTTGGAATGACCGCATACAGCCTAATTATAATATACCTGACATACCCTTTCATTTGATTCCCATGTCGGGGGTCGGGGCACAATTACAACAATTGTCCGTCATCTTGGAATCGTCATCTTGATTTTTTTACAAAATGGCCAGATTTGATGTTGATCGTTGTCATTTTGGCAAAACGACCAATGACATTTACACACACACACACATGTATGATTTACGTAGCTGCTTTCTTGCTCGCAGTCGAAACTGCGAGCAACAAAAAACAGCTACATTAGCAGCTTTTCTCGAATCTTGAACGCAAAAATAGCAGCTTCGTTAACAGCTTTTTTGCTGTTTTGAACAGGAAAAGCATGACAATAGCTGCTAAAAGCTGCTATGGCAGAAATCTTGAACAGACCCCATGTAAAAACCCTGCTTGAATTCTACTTCAAAGGTGGTGACGAAACGAATGCAGCGGGATGCTCGAGTTTTCTCAGCCCCATATCTCGAAAACTATTGATTCTACGCAAATTCTGAATAGGACATTTTTATGCAGATTTATCTAGATTTAACTTTACTTAACCAAAATTTACGTAAACCCGATAATTTACGAGAAATTTGCGAAAAACTAATTTTTGTGGACTTTGACCTCTCATATATCAAGACGAGGACACGATATTATATGAGAAGTTTGACACATCATATAGAACGCCAAAACAAAGGTTCAAATGAATTTTCAGTTTATTACCTCTCATTCCGAGATGAAACCCTAATTTGACTGGACTATAAGTAAAGAAGTACTTCCAAATCTACTTCGCGATTTTCCTTACTGGGTATAGTCATGAACGCCAAGACATGCTAATACAATATAATAGAATATTATAATATCACATCAAATGATGAATTATGTATTTCGGGACATTTTCCGGAACATAAATTAAGACGAGACATGGGGCTTTAATCCGGGTTGTCCCGGAACATTTTGGATGAATTGTCACCCTATTATTACATATAATTTTTAACTTTACACCGATTACTATTTCAGATAATATCACCTCCAGATTTTGAGTAAAATTTCATTTCCCATTTGTTCTAAAAAAAGGTTTCGTATTTGTTTTCAATTCTTCTCAGATTAGATCAAACAAAAAACTTATTAGATCCGATCCAAACCATTACAAAATCCGATCGTATATAAGTACAGTGATTAAAAACTATTCTATCCTCGTGATATGATTCACAGGAGTAAATTTGTTGAAAAGATCAGAAATGTTGCTTGGCTTGGAACAAACTCGTCGAGGCGGTCTGTAGCTCAGCGGTTAGAGTGCTCTTGCCAACCACTGACTGGCAAGTTATGTATGATTGTAAGATCGTACGATCCAAGATGAAAATTGAAGAAATTCAAAATCCGAGGCTGTATCTGGGCCAACAAATAATATTGAAGGTTGAAAGGCCAATTATATATGGGTTTCTACTGGATTCGTGGTGGTTTCCTTCGAAACGGAACGCTGAGTGGATTCGATCGTCTTTTTTAATTTGGCATAGGATTTGGCGGATTTTTTAACTTTATTTACAAAATGTTTTTCTTTTATTTTTATTTTTTATTGCAAATTATTTTTTTTATTTTGAAAAGTATTCTCATTTATTTAACTTATAGTCCAGGAGCGATAGTTTTAACAGCTTTGTCGAAAAGTACCAACAAAGCACCAAATAACCCAAATTTTAACATTAAAATTGCTTATAACTTCAAAAGTAAAGGCCGTAGCATAAAAGTTGTATTTATAGGAAATTGTCCAAGCTTTTCAACTAAAAAAAATAATAATAATGACGTGTTTTGGAGAAAAAGCTGGTTGAAGTTGATATTTTAGTAAAAACAACAACAAAATTTTGATTTTGACGATTCATAACTCTGGAAGTTGGTGGGTTGAAGCCTTGACTTTTACAATTGGTGGGAGTGTTCTGCGTGAGTGGGAGTATTCTGCGTAGATTTGGCGAATCCGACCTGGTTGCTCACGGCATTTGATAGAGTGTGGTACCCCACTCTCTTGAGTAAACTCCAAGCTATTGGCATTGACTTTCTTCTAAAGAATTGGATTGAGAGTTTCCTTTCCGACCGTTCAATCAAGGTAGTATTGGGCGGCGTTGAATCTAATCCCTACTCCATCTCAGCAGGGGTTCCCCAGGACTCAATTCTATCACCAGCTCTTTTCCTAGTTTTCATAAATGACTTGCTCTCAATCCCATCCAACTCACTTCACAGCTTTGCTGATGACAGTACTTTGCGTTACTCGTATAGCTTCGATAAAGCAAGACAAGAACGTGCCAGACCTTGTCTGCTTGATCATCAACTTATGTCCACTTCAATCAACAAGGATATAAATCTGATTCTAGATTGGGGCCACAAGAATCAAGTTGAATTCAACGCACGGAAAACAAAATACTGTCTCTTCTCTATGAAAACGCGATCCTCCCATTAAAGTGGACAGTCTAGAAGTGATGGCTGAACCATCTCTCAATATCCTAGGCATAACATTATCTGAAGATCTGAGTTGGAGTAATCACATATTCCAAATCGCTAAACAAGCATCACAATGCTTGGGATTCCTTAAAATATGCAATTTCCTCCTTCCGCCGTCGCACAGTGCGGCCGATTCCCAAAAAGCTGGCCAAAAGTCGATAAATCAAGTAATTGATACAAAATTTCTTACTCGGGGGTTTTCGGGGTCGCTGATTACGAATTTGATATTAAAAATTAGAAAAGCCACCCCCTTCAACCCTTATTGGCCACCCCCTCGTGTGAAATAGCGTATATTATTCAACACAATCAAAATGCATGTAAATTTATAGGTTTTCGGGGTCGTTGATTACGAATTTGATATTAAAAATTTGAAAAGCCACCCCCTTCCACTCCTATTGGTCACCCCCTCGCGTGAAATAGCGTATATTATTCAACATAATCAAGATTTATGTCAATTTATAGGTTTTTCAAAACCTTCTTAAAAAAAGCGGGCAAGTTGGGGCAGCTAAATCTTGTTTTATTCTGTAACTAATACCTCAAGGAATAACCTCCATCAAATTTCAGAGCGGAACAACGCGGAACTTGTTTCTATTCGCATGATGACTTACACAGATTATTTGATTTCAAGCGATAAAAATTAGTAATAATCGTGGTGTCACTAAAATTTTTGGCATGGGAAATCTCTCTTTGTTATTTTTTTTTACATTCTACTTACATTCAGAAGTAGATTCCATTTTTGGTATGGCTATCCACGACGATCTTAATTTTTTACACAATGTTTAAACAACACTCTGTTAAATGCACTTTCGCGAGAACCATTTGACAAATCAAAACAGCTATCGTTGCGACTGTTGTTTTGGAGCAAGTACGAGAAAAAACACAACTCTATGTGTGATTTCTGGTGGCTGTGGGTGTACTGAAGCCAACTGAACAAAAAAGAAACCCCTACAAGAAAATTGTTTTTTCGACTTTTGGCCAGCTTTTTGGGAATCGGCCGCACTGTGCGTCGGCCAGGGTTAAGGTAGAAACAGATTGGCGCGAATTTTGTCGCGGAGGCGGTGTCCGTGGCGGCAAAATCGATTAAAATACACGCACCACCATATATGCTACCACAAAGGCGCGGAGGCGACTTGTCGCGCGGACAAATTCGAGCTATTTCGAATTCTGCCGCTGGTCGCCCAGTGGTACCAACCATGACGAGCTGATTTAGTACACATTTTTTGCTTTGAACTGCTGTCTGCCTGCAAATTGACAATTTGTTCGTGGCGGTTATTTTTAAATTTAATTCGTGATTTTTTTTTTAGTTTTTTAATGCAATTTTTTATCAATTATGGGGCATAAAAAAGACTGTGTTTGCAGGTAATTTAAAACTAATTATTGTAATAAAATCAAACAAAAACAGTCAACAATAAAAAAAATTTTTCTCTATTTAGCAACTCAATGTGACGGTTAATTTAAGCTTTTGGAGGTACTTCAAGGTTATTTTTTAGTGAAATATTTATATTTATCCCAGAGGAATTTAACATCAGTGTTGGGCAAAATTTAATCTGATTGATGATTAATGATTGCGACTAAAAGCTGTAGTCTGTAATCATGATTAGAGATTGGTATATTTAATCAGAGAAGTAATCATTTTAGGTGATTGATGATTGATCAATTTCAACCGCAATCATGATTAAATGATTAAAATTTTCGATTAAAAATGAATTTTTTTGGAGATGTTAAGTTTTAACGTTGGATTTCTATTCTTTAAGGTTTTATTTGAATATTTTATTTTGTGAATCCGTCAGATAAGAATTTTGTGGTCAAAATTTGTGAATTAAAAAGTGGGAATAATTTTGGCAATTGTGCTCCGATTGCACTGAAAATCGGCCCAGAATTTTTACATTTAAGTATGTACTGTAATTTTAAAATCATCTTTTATATTTTATTAGTTCATTTTAAAAAGCATGTTTGTAGTTTTTGATGTGAAAACTTTTTAGGCACGTTGGGCAATTTTCCGCCACGGTCATTTTTTATGCGTACCGTGGGAAAAATTTTAGTTTGGGGATTTCAGTTTTTATTGTATGAGTTAGTACTATGTTTTATGTACTAAGTGTGTACTATGTATTAGGTACTATGTACTGGGACTATGAACTGTGCGCTATGATTATGAACTATGTATTATGCAGTATGTACTACGTACTGTATACTATAAACTATGTATTATCTACTATGTACTATGTACAAGGTATTGTGTACTATGTATTATATACTAGGTATTATGAATATATAGTACATAGCTCTGTTGAATTTTGTACTATGTAGTAGATGGTATGATTAGGTACCATACTCTGAGCTTTGTTTTATATACTATTTATTATGTACTATGTACTAGGCATTATGTACTATGTATTATCTATACACGGTATATTATGTATTACGTATTACGTACTAAATATTATGTACTATGCACCATAAAAAAAACTCCCAATAACGAATTTGTTGTCAAAATGGCGGACGAATTTTGGGAAATGTGTTCCGATTGTACTGAAATTCAGTATCGGGTGGTTTTAGGGGTTCCAAATGACGGATTTGTGGTCAAAATTTTAAAATACAAAATGGCGGACGAGTTTTGGCAATTTTGTTCCGATTGTACTGAAATTCAGAATGGAGGGGTTTTAAGAGTTCCAAATGACGGATTTGGGGCCGAAATTGTAAAATTCAAAATGGCGGACAAGTTTTGGCAAATGTGTTCCTATTGTACTGAAATTCAGTATGGGGGGGTTTTAGGGGTTCCAAATGACGGATTTGTGGTCAAAATTTTAAAATTCAAAATGGCGGACAAGTTTTGGCAAATGTGTTCCGATTGTACTGAAATTCAGTATGGGGGGTTTTAACGGTTCCAAATGACGGATTTGGGGTCGAAATTGTAAAATTCAAAATGGCGGACGAGTTTTGGCAAATGTGTTCCGATTGTACTGAAATTCAGTATGGGGGGGTTTTAGGGTTTCCAAATGACGGATTTGTGGTCAAAATTTTAAAATTCAAAATGGCGGACAAGTTTTGGCAATTTCGTTCCGATTGTACTGAAATTCAGTATGGGGGGGGGTTTTAACGGTTCCAAATGACGGATTTGTGGTCGAAATTGCAAAATTCAAAATGGCGGACGAGTTTTGGCAATTTTGTTCCGATTTTACTGAAATTCAGTATGGGGGGGTTTTAGGGGTTCTAAATAACGGATTTTTGGTCAAAATTTTAAAATTCAAAATGGCGGCCAAGTTTTGGCAAATGTGTTCCGATTGTACTGAAATTCAATATCGAGGGGTTTGAAGGGTTCCAAATGACGTATTTGTGGTCAAAATTTTAAAATTCAAAATGGCGGGCGAGTTTTGGCAAATGTGTTCCGATTGTACTGAAATTCAGTATCGGGGGGTTTTTAGGGGTTCCAAATGACGGATTTGTGGTCAAAATTTTAAAATTCAAAATGGCGGACAAGTTTTGTCAATTTTGTTCCGATTGTACTGAAATTCAGTATCGGGGGGTTTTAGGGGTTCCAAATGACGGATTTGTGGTCAAAAATTGTAAAATTAAAAATTTCGTACAAGTTTTGGCAAATGTGTTCCGATTGTACTGAAATTCAGTATGGGGGGTTTTAGGGGTTCTAAATAACGGATTTTTGGTCGAAATTTTAAAATTCAAAATGGCGGACAAGTTTTGGCAAATGTGTTCCGATTGTACTGAAATTCAATATCGAGGGGTTTGAAGAGTTCCAAATGACGTATTTGTGGTCAAAATTTTAAAATTCAAAATGGCGGGCGAGTTTTGGCAAATGTGTTCCGATTGTACTGAAATTCAGTATCGGGGTTTTAGAGGTTTCAAATGATGGATGTGTGGCCAAAATATTAAAATTCAAAATGGCGCATGACTGCTAAAAGCCAACAAAGCCTACTATAGTCTGTCAAGGCTCTTTAAATCAAAGCATCTAACTATAACGTCTAAACTTTTACTTTATAAGACGATGGTCTTAGCTGTACTCACATATTCATCTGAAACGAGGGTGCTTAGCAAAAAGCACTCAAACCTCTTAGCCGTGCTCGGGAGGAAACCACTTCGGAGGATTGTTGGCCTCGTATGGGAGGAAGGACGATTCCAGAGAGACTCTACAATGACGAGATTTACGAGCGCTTTCGTGATATGAATGTTGTAAAGAAAATAAAGCTCTGTAGGCTGCGGTGGGCAGGTCATCTAGCTCGTATGAGTGAAAATGAGCCTGCTCGTAAAGTTCTCTGCGGTAGGACCTATGGGGTGCGATAGCGAAGGAGACCCAGCCTTCGTTGGAAGGGTGGTGTAGACCAGGACGCTCAGAGCTTAGGGATGCCAAACTGGATGACACCGGATCAGAATCGGGACCGGTGGAGAGGACAGTTGCGAGAGGGCAGGACCGGATCCCGGTTGTAGAGCCGACAAAGAAGAAGAATTTAAACACAAGTGGGTCTCTGAATCTTGGAGATGAAATATCTCGATTAAAATGAGAATCTTTCCTAAATTTAACTAAAATATAATTTGTGACGAATCCACCCATACCATTCATACTTCCCCTTTATATATATATAGTTAGCAATGATACTTCCACCCAGTGGTGTTGTGCTAATTTTTCTTTTACCGGAACGCGTATATATAATTATATAGACAGGGCCGATCCTGCATAGGCGGCCGCTCTGTGCGGTCTCATGTCCCAAATTTACTCACATACATACTCAAATTCTTACACTATGGGTGGGAAATGTAAAAACTACAAAGATGGGAATTTCATCTACCAATACAGAAAAAAAAACGTTCCGGACTCCGGTTCACGGTTCGTTCCGGTTTTTGTTCCGGTTCGGGTTCGGTTCAAACCCTTGTGCCTGTTTAGACGGGTCGCGCCCACCACCTTTCAACACGAAATTTGTGGATGCCGGGAGTGTTCGAGTGGGAGGGAAGTGCGTCTCAATTTTAAAGCGACTCACGTTCGTCTTTTCTGATCAGCTGTTTGTTCTAATTCCATTTTGTATCACTTTAGTGTTCCATTTTATTTTTGTTTCAGCCACCGTGATGAGCAGACGTGTTTTAATGAGGAAGGAAAATCTCTTAACTTATGTTCTCTAGGGTTGGCCAAAAAAAGCAATTGTTAAAATAAAATTAAACACATAAAAAAGGTCTGTGGAAATAATTATTAAAACGGATGAGCTGAATAAAAATGTTAAATTAAAAAATTAATTTAACAATTATTATAAGAAAATTCAATAAAATAATAGTCAAAACAAAATAATAAAATCAACATTTTTATGCAAATTTTTGACACCTTTGGTAGAAAGTGTGATCATTTTTTTTAGAAATGAGTTTTGATTGCGTATAAGCTATTGAATTTAGCGAAATCATAAGCTTAGTATCCTGTTCGTGCGGAATTCAGACTCCGCTTTAAAATACATGTAAAACAGTATGCGGAATTCAGGTTAGAGAACGGTTTCAATTCCGTCCATAAAACCTAGTATCCTGTTCGTGCGAAATTCAGATCCGTAAATGAACTTTGTACTCTAGAAAACAGATGGCGTTTTTTTAATGGAGACTTCTCGTTTCTTTTTTCGCAGGATACTTAGCTTGAAGAAATGTATTTTTATGAGCGGCAATTTCGACGTTTACTTTTCGAAGTCACACAAGATTGAAAAGTGTAACATTAACAAATGTTCGCGTCAAATAAAAATTATATTTTAAATGCAAAATCTTCTCTTGATTGTTTTTACTCTCTCTCAATTTATAATGTTTTAGCTAGTCCAATTTATTAGTACGAGGATATACATATGTATAGAACCTGCATCTTTAATAAAATTTCCTTTCAATCTTTTTTTCTCCGAATAATGGATTTTCTCGATATGCAGGCAATTTTCTCAACTTGTTATATGCCGTAGAAGCGCGAGTAAAGTATAATAATTTTTACCTTTGGACGCATTTTCAAATTGCCCAACTGTCATTGTCTATATAACTCCCAGGTAAGCGGAATTCAGGCTGGTTATATGGGCTACTAGGCTAAAATAAAGACTTGATTGTAGAACATACGATTCTCTACAAAACTGTTATGAAGACATATTCGCTTTCTCTATGTATTGACAGTGCATTCTCGATTAATAGTTTTGTTATTATATTAGCATTGCTTTTTAATTTAACTAATTGCCAATCAATAAAATATATTTTATTCTATTGGATGTTATAATTTTTCTTTATACAAGAATAGAAGATATTTATTTAATTTGAAATCCTTGGAACCAACCAACACTTGCTGCTAAGCTCCTTCTAATACTATGTTGTTCTTATGAAAAATCGAAATGCTCCAAATTTATTTTTTCTATTGTTGTAAGTATTTTTTTTAGTTATTTGTACAATTTAAAAAAACACTCGAGTTTCGCTTAAAAAGAAATATTTCTCTTTTTGTCCAGCCCTAGTTCTCATTCCGTTTGTTTCAGCCAGGGACTAAAAACGGAACGAAAACGAGAACGAAAGAACGAAATTAACCGAATAATTCATAAGAACGAAAACGGAAACGAAAACGAAATTTTTATTTTTCGTTCATGATTGAAAACGAAATAAATAATTTCGGTTACCGGTTTTAACCGGTTTTATGTATCGGGGATGCAAGGGTCTTCTATTCACGTTGGCCTTGGAAGCTCCCACTTCTATTTCCCACTAATTTACCGAAGTATCTACTCGCACTCATTACTAGTGCTCCGCTATAAAGTAGGAGAACCGAAGGTGACGTGATCGCCAACCACTGAAATATAGGAGTGGACTGCTAACTGACAATGCTGAAGGCACCATTTTTCTCCAGAATAAGAAAACGTTTTTTATGTAAAAAAAAATTTCTTCGAATTTAGGAGAAAATAAGTAATAAGATGTCTGTTATAATTCATAGAAATAAATTTCCATCACTCATTTTTATTTATGAGCAGTTTTTTCATTAAATAAATGTATTTAGTTCAAAACTGTGACGGTTATTTCCCCTGTTTAAAGAACTTTTCAAAATAGCTCAAGGGTAAGACAGAAGAACAAAAACTATACCTGTCTATTTTTTCTAATTAAGTTTATATTGCTGACATGCGCTGATGATTAAAGTTAATTGGAATTTAACGTGGGAACGAGACAGCAATATTTTTTGGTGCCATATTTTTGTATAGGATTTTTGCTCATTTAGCAGTCCATTACTATATGTCAGTGTCGCCAACCAATCGCTCGCACATGCAGGGTATTCTCCTATTATTTTTTTCCAGGCGATCATCCAATATTTTCTTAAAAAAAATAAAAAAAGCATGTTGGCATACTTTTATTAGAAAAATAGTAAAAAACCGGTTTTAACCGTTATTTCATTTCGTTTCACGAAAACGAAAAACATATTTTTTGGGTGTGGACGAAAAGAACGAAAACGAAATTTTTCGTTTTCGTTCTGATCGGAAACGAACAAAATACTTTTCGTTTTTAGTCCCTGGTTTCAGCTGTTTTAAAAGCGACTGGACTCAAAGCGACCCGTCTAAACAAATTTTCTTTGGGGAGCCTCAAAAGGAGAGACAAAGCGAACCGTCTAAACAGGCACCTTGTTTATAATAATACCATAGAAAAATAAAAGGAAAGATGTTCCATTTCATATAAGAAAAGTGGGCACTATCCTGATGAAAGAGCTTTCCTATTTCCTCCATTTAAGCTTCCTCCAAACGAAAGCTGCCCCCGCTAAATCATTATTTTCGGTGGCACTCTCAAGAGACTTGAGTAAGTTTCATATTTGGAGAGAGTGAAACTAAATGAAAAGAAAAATGTTAGGGATGCATGGGAGTATGGGAGAATGGTCGAGTTGTTTGCGTTTGCGCTTTTTTTACAGGTTTTCTTATTTATGAAATATCGGCATACGTACATATATAAGAATGTTTATATTTTTTTCTAGAAAAATTTTATTAAGGGGATAAAATTGTGGGCGGGAATCTATTTGAATTAGAAAACAGCTGTTTGATTTTTGTTTGAATGACAAAAATCAATTGCACATTTCTGCCGTGCAAAGGGCAAAAGACCTATATGCAAAAAGCTCGATTCGAGTAAAACGCGTTCAAAGTTTTTTATGCTTCTTTCCGTGAAATAAGAAAATGTAAATGAATTTTATACAAATTATCTAAACAATATGACTTAAAATGTTTTTCTAATGCTATAATATAATATTTTATCCTCCAACACTTTTAAATAAAAAGTTATGAAAGGAGAAATACTTTTGCATTACAATTCCTGTACCAGAGTCTTGTTGCAAACAAAGGAGAAAACAATTATATTCTCATAAATCGTTTCTCCCATGCTCCCTCGTTCCATTTGTTCCAAACAAAAAACATAAATATGCTCTTGAATCATTTGACCATTACGCAGAGCGTGCATTCTTATCTCAAGAAAAAGCTCTATAGTCTTATAGAGTGTTTGCCACTTGTAAATTGTCTTCGCAAGCAACGGCCAAAAACCTGGAAATCTCTTGTCGTTTTCTATCCATCAAATATATTTTCAATTTACAAGTGGCAAACACTCGATAAGACTATAGAGCTTTTTCTTGAAATAAGAGTCCACAATTTGTGCAATGGTCAAAAGATTTAAGAGATCATGGCTGCTTTGTGCGTTTTTTTCGGTTTGAAAATAATTCAAACCGACGCATATAAAGTAAATGTCCAAAAAGAAAACTTTTTATTAAAAAGTGCTATCAGTCTGAAATTTTTTTTAGGGATAAATATGAATATTTTAAATCAAAAAATCCATACAAAGCCATTTTGACTTATAATGCATATAGGTCTTTTCCCCTTTGCACGGCAGATTTGGAGGCAGTTACAATTTTGTTTTTTCAGGTCAGACTTTTCGGTTTTTACTACTTTGCAAAAGTAAGTAAAATCGTTTGTTTTGTGCGAATTTTGATTTCGTTTTGAAAAAAACATTTCCGCAATATGTTTATTTTTCAGATTGGGAAATGTTTAATTTTCGTAAAGAAAATTATTGCGTTTTGCAAGATTTCAAGATGTAAAATAGTAACAAATTTAAAAATATGAAGTGGAAATTATACTTTATGGTTATTAATGGATATTCTTAATAGTGCAGCTCTCTCAGCAATAGGAAAGCTCTTTCATCAGGAAAGTGCACACTTTTCTTATATGAAATGGAACATCTTTCCTTTTATTTGTCTATGATAATACATATAAAAATTCGTCAAAAATTAGAAAAAAAAATCAGCAATTCTTTTTAATTTTTTTAATACGTCAGCCAATTCCCATTATCAGAAATCATCTTTAGTTCCGGAACGCGTTCCTGTCCAAAAAGGAAGTACCGGAACGACGTTCCGGAGCGTTCCGGCTCGACAACACCACTGCTTCCACCTATTTCATGCTGCCAAAGTCAAGGTTCTCCACCCTACGAACTTCCAGAGGTATTAGTCGTACAAGTCACAAGTTCGGACTTTTTCACTAAAATTTCAACTTCAACTACTTTTTTCTCCAAAAAATGCGTAGTTAATATTTTTTTTTTGAAAGTTTGGACAGTTCTCTGTGAATAAAGTTCGAACAATTTTTATGCTACGAGTTATAAGTTAATTTTGACGTTAAAATTGGCCTTATTTGATACTTTTCGACATAAACTCAGATGGAAAGGTACTAAAAAATATGAAATAGAGCCAATTCTAACATTAAATTTTCTTATAACTTCAAAATTAAAGGCTGTAGCGGAAAAATTGTGTACATTGCGTATATTGCTATCATTTTCATAAAAATAGGCCATAATGTTACAAAAATACAAGGTGCTACATAAACCTATGCATTTCATTTCAAAACGCTGTAGCGGCTAAATCGTTACGATTCCACACCACCCTCATACCTGAGGATTTTTTATTCATCTATCCACAGCCGGTCACTTTGTAAACATAACGGATACACCCTGTATAGAGAAAATTCTGATTCATTATGTCGATGAGAAAAAAGGAAAACAAGAAAAAGGTTCTAAGCACTAAATGAGCGATGGAATGTGTTAGTGAGTAAGATTGTAAACACGTGGAAGATTTAATTAAATAATTGCGACATATGTATGTTAATATAATTCCTCAAAAATAGGGTCACTTGGCACGAAAAACAATACCATCACGGCAAAGGATTTTCCTACCTATAAGAATTTTCAGTCCTTAACTAAATACTTTTCGAGTAAACAAATAGTGAAGGTCCCGTGAATTGAAAATCTTGGAACCTGTTTGCAAGAACACACTTGCACCACGGACTTCTAACAGGCCTTATTTTTTAGATAATTTCATAGCGAAGAGCTTCACCAATGCATTTGTTATACAAAAAGTTATCAGGAACGGAGATATTAAAAGAAATGTAAAAAAATCCTATTTTATTCACAATAGGTTAATTAAAAAGTTAACCAAATTGTGGGTAAACTTAGGGTATTAAACTACACCCTAAAACGAATCGATTCCAATAATAATCTCGTCTATGGGCCAAAATGGCCATAAAAAAGCCTTGCCGACTAGCCTATAGTGATTTAACTGAAATAATTTAATTTCTTCAAGTAATATAAAAAGAAATCGGTCTCTGAACCTTTAAGACGAAATACCTCGATTAAAATGAGACTTCCAAATTTATGTTGGATTGAATTTCAATACAATCGGAGCACGATTGCCAAAACTAGTCCGCCATTTTGAATTTTAATATTTTGACCACAAATTCGTTAATTGGAACCCTTCAAACCCCCAACTACTGAATTTCAGTACAATCGGAACACATTTGCCAAAACTTGTCCGCCATTTTGAATTTTTCAATTTCGACCCCAAATCCGTCATTTGGAACCCTTAAAACCCCTCCATTCTGAATTTCAGTACAATCGGAACAAAATTGCCAAAATTTGTCCGCCATTTTGAATTTTAAAATTTTGACCACAAATCCGTCATTTGGAACCCCTAAAACCCCCCCATACTGAATTTCAGTACAATAGGAACACATTTGCCAAAACTTGTCCGCCATTTTGAATTTTACAATTTCGACCCCAAATCCGTCATTTGGAACCCTTAAAACCCCTCCATACTGAATTTCAGTACAATCGGAATAAAATTGCCAAAACTTGTCCGCCATTTTGAATTTTAAAATTTTGACCACAAATCCGTCATTTGGAACCCCTAAAACCCCCCCATACTGAATTTCAGTACAATCGGAACACATTTGCCAAAACTTGTCCGCCATTTTGAATTTTAATATTTTGGCCACACATCCATCATTTGAAACCTCTAAAACCCCGATACTGAATTTCAGTACAATCGGAACACATTTGCCAAAACTCGCCCGCCATTTTGAATTTTAAAATTTTGACCACAAATACGTCATTTGGAACTCTTCAAACCCCTCGATATTGAATTTCAGTACAATCGGAACACATTTGCCCAAACTTGTCCGCCATTTTGAATTTTAAAATTTCGACCAAAAATCCGTTATTTAGAACCCCTAAAACCCCCCATACTGAATTTCAGTACAATCGGAACACATTTGCCAAAACTTGTACGAAATTTTTAATTTTACAATTTTTGACCACAAATCCGTCATTTGGAACCCCTAAAACCCCCCGATACTGAATTTCAGTACAATCGGAACACATTTGCCAAAACTTGTCCGCCATTTTGAATTTTACAATTTCGACTCCAAATCCGTCATTTGGAACCCTTAAAACCCCTCCATTCTGAATTTCAGTACAATCGGAACACATTTACCAAACTCCCTCCACCATTATCAATTTTAAAATTTTGACCACAAATCCGTTATTTAGAACCCTTAAAACCCCCCCATACTGAATTTCAGTACAATCGGAACACATTTGCCAAAACTTGTCCGTCATTTTGAATTTTACAATTTCGACCCCAAATCCGTCATTTGGAACCCTTAAAACCCCTCCATTCTGAATTTCAGTACAATCGGAACAAAATTGCCAAAACTTGTCCGCCATTTTGAATTTTAAAATTTTGACCACAAATCCGTCATTTGGAACCCCTAAAACCCCCCCATACTGAATTTCAGTACAATCGGAACAAAATTGCCAAAACTTGTCCGCCATTTTGAATTTTAAAATTTTGACCACAAATCCGTCATTTGGAACCCCTAAAACCTTCCCATACTGAATTTCAGTACAATCGGAACACATTTGCCAAAACTCGTCCGCCATTTTGAATTTTTCAATTTCGACCCCAAATCCGTCATTTGGAACCCTTAAAACCCCTCCATTCTGAATTTCAGTACAATCGGAACAAAATTGCCAAAATTTGTCCGCCATTTTGAATTTTAAAATTTTGACCACAAATCCGTCATTTGGAACCCCTAAAACCCCCCCATACTGAATTTCAGTACAATAGGAACACATTTGCCAAAACTTGTCCGCCATTTTGAATTTTACAATTTCGACCCCAAATCCGTCATTTGGAACCCTTAAAACCCCTCCATACTGAATTTCAGTACAATCGGAATAAAATTGCCAAAACTTGTCCGCCATTTTGAATTTTAAAATTTTGACCACAAATCCGTCATTTGGAACCCCTAAAACCCCCCCATACTGAATTTCAGTACAATCGGAACACATTTGCCAAAACTTGTCCGCCATTTTGAATTTTACAATTTCGACCCCAAATCCGTCATTTGGAACCCTTAAAACCCCTCCATTCTGAATTTCAGTACAATCGGAACAAAATTGCCAAAACTTGTCCGCCATTTTGAATTTTAAAATTTTGACCACAAATCCGTCATTTGGAACCCCTAAAACCCCCCCATACTGAATTTCAGTACAATCGGAACACATTTGCCAAAACTTGTCCGCCATTTTGAATTTTACAATTTCGACCCCAAATCCGTCATTTGGAACCCTTAAAACCCCTCCATTCTGAATTTCAGTACAATCGGAACAAAATTGCCAAAACTTGTCCGCCATTTTCAATTTTAAAATTTTGACCACAAATCTGTTATTTAGAACCCTTAAAACCCCCCATACTGAATTTCAGTACAATCGGAACACATTTGCCAAAACTTGTCCGCCATTTTGAATTTTACAATTTCGACTCCAAATCCGTCATTTGGAACCCTTAAAACCCCTCCATTCTGAATTTCAGTACAATCGGAACACATTTACCAAACTCCCTCCACCATTATCAATTTTAAAATTTTGACCACAAATCCGTTATTTAGAACCCTTAAAACCCCCCCATACTGAATTTCAGTACAATCGGAACACATTTGCCAAAACTTGTCCGTCATTTTGAATTTTACAATTTCGACCCCAAATCCGTCATTTGGAACCCTTAAAACCCCTCCATTCTGAATTTCAGTACAATCGGAACAAAATTGCCAAAACTTGTCCGCCATTTTGAATTTTAAAATTTTGACCACAAATCCGTCATTTGGAACCCCTAAAACCCCCCCATACTGAATTTCAGTACAATCGGAACAAAATTGCCAAAACTTGTCCGCCATTTTGAATTTTAAAATTTTGACCACAAATCCGTCATTTGGAACCCCTAAAACCTTCCCATACTGAATTTCAGTACAATCGGAACACATTTGCCAAAACTTGTCCGCCATTTTGAATTTTTCAATTTCGACCCCAAATCCGTCATTTGGAACCCTTAAAACCCCTCCATTCTGAATTTCAGTACAATCGGAACAAAATTGCCAAAATTTGTCCGCCATTTTGAATTTTAAAATTTTGACCACAAATCCGTCATTTGGAACCCCTAAAACCCCCCCATACTGAATTTCAGTACAATAGGAACACATTTGCCAAAACTTGTCCGCCATTTTGAATTTTACAATTTCGACCCCAAATCCGTCATTTGGAACCCTTAAAACCCCTCCATACTGAATTTCAGTACAATCGGAATAAAATTGCCAAAACTTGTCCGCCATTTTGAATTTTAAAATTTTGACCACAAATCCGTCATTTGGAACCCCTAAAACTCCCCCATACTGAATTTCAGTACAATCGGAACACATTTGCCAAAACTTGTCCGCCATTTTGAATTTTACAATTTCGACCCCAAATCCGTCATTTGGAACCCTTAAAACCCCTCCATTCTGAATTTCAGTACAATCGGAACAAAATTGCCAAAACTTGTCCGCCATTTTGAATTTTAAAATTTTGACCACAAATCCGTCATTTGGAACCCCTAAAACCCCCCCATACTGAATTTCAGTACAATCGGAACACATTTGCCAAAACTTGTCCGCCATTTTGAATTTTACAATTTCGACCCCAAATCCGTCATTTGGAACCCTTAAAACCCCTCCATACTGAATTTCAGTACAATCGGAATAAAATTGCCAAAATTACTCCGCAATTTACTAAAAAAAACTGGAAAAAATTTCAGGGAGACAATAAGCTCATATTAATCACTAAAGAGTTAATCATTCAATCATGATTAAGATTAGATTTCATAATCAATAATCATTCTGATGATTAGATTTTCCCCAAGATTACTCGATGTAATCTTGATTAGTGATTGATTTAATCATGATTGATTCACTCATGATTGGTTTTAGCCATGATTATTAGTCTGATTGAAAAATTAGTCGAATGTGCCCAACACTGTTTAACATAGTGTTACGTTTTTACGGCTTAACGGATTCGTAGGATTAATTAAGGAATACACTTTTTAAGTATCCACACAATAATTTATTTATTACAAACCGAAACACAATTTAATTACAAACACAATTCTTACAGTTCACTATATTCACTAGCAAATTTAATATTTCGCACTATTCAATTCTAATTATCGCTTTTTATTTCACTACTTTTCACTGTTCTCACTTTAAAACACTTGTATCGCCTTTATAATCAAAACTGACTCGATAGCGGCTGCCAGGCGCTTTTATATCGGCAGTTCTACCTTTGTCTACTTTCTGGAACCTTCTCGAGTCCTTTTTCTCGAGCCTAGTGGTATGTTCTATTCTTTTCGTCCAGGAGCTTGAAGTTGTCTTCACTTATCGCGCGTTCCAATTTTAGTTTAGTACTTAAATTCTTAGTTCAGACAACAACCGAAAATCGTTGATTCATCCTCTCGACAAACAGATGGCGCATAATCATCACATTGCCCCCTTCTTAGGACTGTTCGTCCCGAACAGTTGTCCATCCTGGATCCGGCTGATGATATGGGCACAGCCTGTCTATGTGCACAATCTTCTTCTTTGCTTTGGGTCCTTGTTGAATCCTGTAGACCACGTCGTTGATCCGTGTTAGGATTTTATAGGGCCCCTCCCACTGACGCTGAAGTTTCGGAGACTTGCCTTTCCGTCTTCGAGGGTTGGACAGCCAAACGAGGTCACCTTCCTGGTATCCGTTACAGTTTGCTCGGAGGTCGTACCGTGGTTTCATCCTATCACTGGCCGTCTTAGGTTTCTCCCTTCCGATTTTCTCAACTGAGGTCCCAACGTTGTATTGTCGCGTTTCTTCTTTCGCTCTGACTCGAGGGCCTTTACTGCCGGCACAAACTGCACATTTACGACACCAGTTCGTAACATCCTCCCGCATATGAAGCCAATAGAATCTCTCCTTTATTTTTGCCAGAGTTTTGTTGACTCCCAAATGTCCTCCTGACGGGTTATTATGACACTCCTCGAGAATATCTGTTATTCCAGCACGAGGGACCAGCACCTGCATTCGATGAGAGGTACCATCAGCTGTTTCCCATTTGCGCTTCAATACTCCTCCTTCGATATGCAATGAATCCCATTGGGCCCAATAGCTCTTCAGGATTTCACTTCTCTCTGCGATGTCTTTCCATTTAGGCTTCTCCTCGTGTTCTTTCCATGACAAAATCGCAGATATGTCCGGGTCGTCGCGTTGCGCATCTCGAATTCCCTGGTCCTTGTATTTTATGCTTGGCTCAGCAGTCATCTTTTGACACTTTTCATCATTTTCCCTCATGGAATTTTCGAGCTTCTCCAGATCATTCCTTACATTTTCTTTCATGTTATCCAGCTGGCTCCTCTGTTCTTCCATCGACTCTTTGAGCTCTGCTAACGAGCGTTCATGAGCTATTGCCAACAATTTCTGTTCGTCTTTTAGCGCCATCACTTCCGTCTTGATCTCTGTTGTCGCTTCCTTCATCTCTGCTGATGCACGTTCTTGCGCAGCTGATGACCGTTCTTGCGCTTCTTTCATCTCGGCTGTCACTTCCTTCATCTCTGCTGATGACCGTTCTTGCGCTTCTTTCATCTCGGCTGTCACTTCCTTCATCTCTGCTGATGACCGTTCTTGCGCTTCCTTCATCACCATCAATGTCTTAAAAAGTTCTGCCATACTCACTGTCGATTCTTCTGGTTCCGCTTCTACCTCGTCTTCAAAAATGTAGGTTTCAGGATCTTTTCCCTCGTTCACCATAGCTTCTCGAAGCAGCGCGGTTAAGGAACTTTTAGCACCCACCGTTGACAACGAGCGTTTACTTAGTTCTCTTTTCAACTCCACAGTACGCAAATCAACTAATTTTCGACCCATTTTATTAATAAGTCCTTATTTCTCACGCACAAAATTTAAATTCCAGTCACAATTATTATTCAAGTTCACCGATTTCACTTATCTCTTAATTAATCCCACTTCTGACACCAATTGTTACGTTTTTACGGCTTAACGGATTCGTAGGATTAATTAAGGAATACACTTTTTAAGTATCCACACAATAATTTATTTATTACAAACCGAAACACAATTTAATTACAAACACAATTCTTACAGTTCACTATATTCACTAGCAAATTTAATATTTCGCACTATTCAATTCTAATTATCGCTTTTTATTTCACTACTTTTCACTGTTCTCACTTTAAAACACTTGTATCGCCTTTATAATCAAAACTGACTCGATAGCGGCTGCCAGGCGCTTTTATATCGGCAGTTCTACCTTTGTCTACTTTCTGGAACCTTCTCGAGTCCTTTTTCTCGAGCCTAGTGGTATGTTCTATTCTTTTCGTCCAGGAGCTTGAAGTTGTCTTCACTTATCGCGCGTTCCAATTTTAGTTTAGTACTTAAATTCTTAGTTCAGACAACAACCGAAAATCGTTGATTCATCCTCTCGACAAACAGATGGCGCATAATCATCACAATAGCATTAAAAACTATAAAATTACGGAGATGGAGGAAAAACAGGAGCCAAAGTAAAAGTAAAGTATTAAATTAATTTCTGGGAAAGTTTTTAGTTAAAGTTTTTGGTCAGATAAAATTTGAATTAAAACATGCTGAGGGTTCAAGCTGGAAATATTGATGATAGATATTTTAGGCGGAAACGCGGAAGGAGAATTTTTATTACTTTCTAATGATGTAATATACATAGTTTAAACTTTCAGGTTGTGAAGCAGGTGGTATTAAATAGGCAAAAATAGGTTTTACAGAAAAGAGACGAAAGAATTTTGATCCAAAACGCAACGTTTGAAATTTTAAACACAAATGATATGGAATTTTTAAAACTAAGCTATTTAAGTGATTTTAGGCAGGTCCTATAAATGGGAAAAACAATTCCGAACAAACCCACCCTTTTAATTTTTCGGGTAATATTCGGTGAATGGAAAAATACCATTAAGCAGCCCAATGTAAACAACAAATCGCCCATTGTTTTCTTACAGGTAAACTTATATAACGTAATATCATAAATCAAGTCATGGAACTACCCTCTTTCAAATCAAACCCTTTAATTTTTAAATTCTAAGCCAGTAAGTTTGGGTACATGGGAAAATGTCATTATGCAGTTCAATGTAAAAAACAAACCGCCCATCTCCTACTTGAAGGTAAAATTATCTAATTTAGTACCATAAAACAAGTCATGGAACCACCCTCTTTCAAATAAAACCCTTTAGTTTTTAAATTTCAGGTAATTTTCTGTAAATGGCAAAATATTATCTAACACCTCAATTCTTCCTTTTTTAATTCCAAGTAAATTTTACTTTATTCAAATATTGAAAAAAAAACAATATACGTATATATTGTGATGATTATGCGCCATCTGTTTGTCGAGAGGATGAATCAACGATTTTCGGTTGTTGTCTGAATTAAGAATTTATGTACTAAACTAACGAGCGATAAGCGAAGACAACTTCAAGCTGGTCGAAACTAAAAGAAATATAAAACATACCACAAGGAACCAGAAAACGAAGGTTCCAGAAAGTAGACAAAGGTGGAGCTGCCTATATAAAAGCGCCTGGCAGCCCCTATCGAGTCAGTTTTGATTATAAAGGCGATACAAGTGTTCCAAAGTGAAAAGTGGTGATTTATAGTGAAATAAAAAGCGATAGATAGAATTTAATAGTGCGAGTTACTAAATTGAAAGTGATTATAGTGAACTGTAAGAATTGTGTTAGTAATTAAATTGTGTTTGGTTTGTAATAAATAAGTTTTGTTTGGATAGTTAAAAAGTGTATTCCTTAATTAATCCTACGAATCCGTTAAGCCGTAAAAACGTAACAATTGGTGTCAGAAGTGGGATTAATTAAGAGATAAGTGAAATAAGTGAACTTGAACAATAATTGTGACTCTAATTTAAATTTTGTGCGTGAGAAATAAGGACTTATTAATAAAATGGGTCGAAAGTTAGTGGATTTGCGCACTGTGGAGTTGAAAAGAGAATTAAGTAAGCGCTCGTTGTCAACAGTGGGGGCTAAAAGTGCCCTAACCGGCCTGCTTCGAGAAGCTATGGTGAACGAAGGTAAGGATCCTGAAACCTACATTTTTGAAGACGAGGTAGAAGCGGAGCCAGAAGAATCGACAGTGAGTATGGCAGAACTTTTTAAGACATTGATGGTGATGAAGGAAGCGCAAGAACGGTCATCAGCTGCGCAAGAACGTGCATCAGCAGAGACGAAGGCAGATATGAGGGAAGCGACAACAGAGATCAAAGCGGAAGTGTTGGCGTTAAAAGATGAACAGAAATTATTAGCAGTAGCTCATGAACGCTCGTTAGTAGAACTCAAAGAGTCTATGGAAGAACAGAGAAACCAGATGGAGCAAAAATTCGAACTAATGTCACTCTCTGTTGATAAAAAGCTGGATAACGTAAAGGAAAATGTGAGGAATGATCTGGAAAATCTCGAATCATCTATTAAAGCAAATGTAGAGAATGATCTGGAAAAGCTCGAAAATTCCATGAGGGAAAATGATGAAAAGTTAAAGATTGAGCTAGAATCGGTCAGAGCCGAGCTAGAAAGGGTAAAGATTCACCACCCAGCGACGGCATCTCACGAAGTCATCGGAGTTAGGAAACTGCAGCCTCCATCCTTCGACGGACAAAGCCCGTGGTCTACTTACAAGCTCCAATTCGAAGCAGCAGCAGCAGGCAATTTCTGGACTGAGGGGGAAAAAGCAACGGCTTTAACGTTGTCACTGAGGGGTACAGCAGCAGAAATATTACAGTCAATACCAGCAGAACATCGCAACAGCTACGGATTCTTAGTTCAAGCGCTGGAAATGCGTTACGGTGATCAACACATGCAAGAGGTTTATCGACTTCAACTTCGCAATCGACTTCAAAAGCCAGGAGAAACTTTACAACAACTGTGCGCCGATATCGAGAGGTTAGTGCATCTGGCTTATCCTAGCTTCGGCCAAGACTACATCAATGAAATAGCAAGAGAGGCTCTTCTTAACTCATTTACCGACGAGGACCTACAACAAGCGGCCAGATTGGCTGGAAAGAAGACTACAGCAGAAGTTCTGGCATATGCTCTGGCATACCAGGCAGCGAAGCAAGCAACAAGGAATACGGTCCACCTCAGGGGAATCAATATGACTGAGAACATTTGCCATCGAGTCAACACCTCGGAAGTACGTCGTCGTCTACGATGCTGGAACTGTGGCGAGCCGGGCCATTTACAAAGGAGTTGCCGAAAGCGAAGGAGAGTGGAATCGCCAGGGAGTAGGAGTGGCTCAACATGCTGTGAAAAATGTGGACAACGGCAGAAAGGCGACCGGAGGGAGTTAGTGGGGAAAATGGAGACCCCTGATGTCATCGTCAACATCACCCAACTGCAGCGTGGCAACAACAGCCTTGTCATCGAGGGGAAAGTTGGTGATGAACAATACACAATTACCGTGGATACAGGTGCTTCAAGATCTGTCATCAGGGCTGATTTGGTCGGTAGAAAGTGGCTGAAAAGCGCGGACCAGTACATCCTGAAAACTGTAACAGGAGAGCCAGTGAAATTACATGGGGAAACAATGATGGACGTGGTACTCGGCGACATTAAGTTTACACATTCGTTCCTGGTAGCTGACATAGTAGACGAGTGTATTCTTGGTTTGGACTTTATGACAACACACGGAATACTATTGGACCTTGGAGAATTGATGATGAAACACCGCAACCGGGGAATTCCAATGGATACTGCACTGTCCCGGCGACCACGCGAACCAGGTTTTAAGTATCGTTGGCGTATTGAGGAAAAGTGTCAAAAGACGACTGCTGAGCCAAGCATAAAATATGAGGACCAAGGAATTCGTAATGCGCAACGCGACGACCCGGACATTTCTGCGATTTTGTCATGGAAAGAACACAACGAGAAGCCTAAATGGAAAGACATCGCAGAGAGAAGTGACATCCTGAAGAGCTATTGGGCCCAATGGGATTCATTGCATATCGAAGGAGGAGTATTGAAGCGCAAATGGGAAACAGCTGATGGTACCTCTCATCGAATGCAGGTGCTGGTCCCTCGTGCTGGAATAACAGATATTCTCGAGGAGTGTCATAATAGCCCGTCAGGAGGACATTTGGGAGTCAACAAAACTCTGGCAAAAGTAAAGGAGCGATTCTATTGGCTTCATATGCGGGAGGATGTTACGAACTGGTGTCGTAAATGTGCCGTTTGTGCCGGCAGTAAGAGCCCTCGAGTCAAAGCGAAAGAAGAAACGCGACAATACAACGTTGGGACCTCAGTTGAGAAAATCGGAAGGGAGAATCCTAAGACGGCCAGTGATAGGATGAAACCAAGGTACGACCTCCGAGCAAACTGTAGCGGATTCCAGCAAGGTGACCTCGTTTGGCTGTTCAACCCTCGAAGACGGAAAGGCAAGTCTCCGAAACTTCAGCGTCAGTGGGAGGGGCCCTATAAAATCCTAACACTGATCAACGATGTGGTCTACAGGATTCAACAAGGACCCAAAGCAAAGAAGAAGATTGTGCACATAGACAGGCTGTGCCCATATCATCAGCCGGATCCAGGATGGACAACTGTTCGGGACGAACAGTCCTAAGAAGGGGGCAATGTGATGATTATGCGCCATCTGTTTGTCGAGAGGATGAATCAACGATTTTCGGTTGTTGTCTGAATTAAGAATTTATGTACTAAACTAACGAGCGATAAGCGAAGACAACTTCAAGCTGGTCGAAACTAAAAGAAATATAAAACATACCACAAGGAACCAGAAAACGAAGGTTCCAGAAAGTAGACAAAGGTGGAGCTGCCTATATAAAAGCGCCTGGCAGCCCCTATCGAGTCAGTTTTGATTATAAAGGCGATACAGGTGTTCCAAAGTGAAAAGTGGTGATTTATAGTGAAATAAAAAGCGATAGATAGAATTTAATAGTGCGAGTTACTAAATTGAAAGTGATTATAGTGAACTGTAAGAATTGTGTTAGTAATTAAATTGTGTTTGGTTTGTAATAAATAAGTTTTGTTTGGATAGTTAAAAAGTGTATTCCTTAATTAATCCTACGAATCCGTTAAGCCGTAAAAACGTAACAATATATTGAAAATAGCTTAAATTTTTATTTCTAGATAAGAGCACAGTTATAATTAAGGATCATGTGTTTTCACATAATAAATAATTAAAAAAGTACAAAATAAATTCATTAAGTTATATTTACACTAAAAATTTCAAGTTCATTTATTTAAATTCCATCGTCCGTTAAATTCCGTTAAATTGTCCGCGCCGCGCCAATCTGTTAGCTAAGGCGGAATCTAAAATCCGTCGAGCGGCGCGGCAAAAGTTGTCGCGCCAATCTGTTTCTACCTTTATAATCTACAAATCCTACATTCGGCCCCGCACAAGACTAGCCTTTTCGTCTCATCCTCACTATCTACAGCCCTTATTTTCGCGCACACATCAGTTTAGTAATTCGTTCTTTTTTAGAACAATTCGACTGTGGAACAACCTCCCACAGTCAGTATTCTCGAACTCATACAACATTCAAGAGTTCAAACGCAAGGTTCACCTTCATCACCTCATGTACCCCCCAGACTCTCTTTAAGCTATTTTATCCGTTCTCTATCCTTCGAGTTAATCTTACTACCAGATACTTGACGTTGACATGACAGACTGGTGATACCTGAGCTTAGACTTTCACATAAAAAAAAGATTGCTGTCTTACTCATGAAAATACCTAACAAGGTTACAAATATACAGGATAATATGTAAATCTCTACCAAAAAAATTTCTAAACGCCCTATCGGCTAAACCGTTGCGATTCCGCCGAGAGCTTTAAAAAACTGATTCTAGCTAGCGACCTCGCCTTAAGGCAGGGACACACATATCCGCACCGCGTCAGCACCGCATCCGCACCGTGTGTCAGACGACACACGGAGAGAAAGTAAACAAGTACAATTTTACCAGTCAGTCCCCACATTTCCGTGTCCGCACCGGGTCAAATTGCTTGAGTTTTGTTTTTGCCCGGACAACGTGCGGAAATGTGTGTCCCGGCCTTTAATTGTGTTCATACGATTTCTTTCGCCACGATAACCCCTTGGCCGTGGTCGTCGCCGTAGTTGTAGCCCCAATTGTGGTTATGCAGTATAGCAAGAATAACATCTGACATACAGAGATTATACGAAGTCCCTAATAGTTGCTGGCAGGGGCGGATGGGCAGCACCTTAGCGGCCCGGGAAATAATATTTGTCGGCCCTATTTTAAATTTCCGAATATGGCTAAAATATATGAACATTTACAGGGAGTAACGCATTTTTCCATTAAAAGACAGCACCGATTTTTTTTGTGAAATTTGGTAATTTAGCTTATCTTACCCTCCTCATCAAAAGTTATATGTTCTTAATGTGTGCTTTTTATTTTTAGGGGGTGAAAACTACCCCTGTTGACAAAAAATTTAAAAACAATATATTTAAGCAATATGTCGATTAAAATACGTTTAAATATATACTGGAATGTAATTTATGATTTAATTCAATGTTTCATACCCTCCAAACCCCCTATGACGAAAATCACAACAAAATTAGTTTTAACGGTTTAAAATTTTTAATCGTGCATTTATGATAAATTACTATCCCCTCTTTGTTTATACTATTATTTCTAAATTATTGCAACGTCAATACCTGTAGAAACTACCCCATATTGAGAAATTTGTGAAAAAATTTCAACAACTGGAAATTTTGAAATGGTGCATTTATATTGAATTAAATCTACAGTAGATGTATGGCTACAAAGTAAAATCGGTCCAAAAAAAGCTCAGGCATTTAAGGTGATTTTTGGGTGATCCCAAATTTGTTTTGAGGTATTGTTTTTTAAATTTGTTTTGAGGTATTAAGAGCGATTTTTGAGTGCTCCAATAGTAATTTTAAAGCGGGGCACATATTTTTCTTATCGCAACTTGGAGCGAGTGGAATTGGGCTCCAAACCAAAAGTAAGAGCTATTTCATACATGCATAAATACGTTTTTAAGATGTAGATGTGTTTATTAATGCTTTAAAATTGTCGAGATTAATACAATTTACCTGATTCGATAATTTCATTGGAAAATAGAAAAAAATAGAGATATATTATCGCTACAAAATTCAATTCGCAGGGAATTTCAAGGGATACAAGTCCTGCAAAGTTGAACTGTTTTGAACCCTTACTTTTTGAGATTCTAAAGTTTAAATTGCTCGGGAAAGGTTCTCCTCGCACTCATATGCGAACTGACAACGAAGATATGTATCTCAATTGGTTTTCATCGCACAGAATCGAAACAAAACCAAAATTTTTCTCTAGAAAAGCCCTTCGTTTGTGTGTCATCAGTTTTTTCGTATCTCACTTAGTTTTTTATCTATTGCGGAAAAAAGGATTTTTTTTTTTTTTTCAAAAATTTCAAAGTTTATTGATAACGTAAATCTAACTTTTTTTCAAACATATTGTTAATACCTAAACAAAGTTAAAGTACATGAGTTTCGTTTACTTTCAATTCTTGTCATGAAGGCATTTGTTTTATTGCAGCTTTTTTCTCGGGAAAAAGAAAACCATGTTATTTTCATCATAACTCCAGCTTAGCATCGATGCTAATGAATTTTACCAAAGCTCATTATAAAGGTCTTTACAAGTACTTTATATAAGGTCCAATTAGTTTTTCTCCAAAAATTCGTCGTTTTGCCTTTATTTAACGTCAGTTTTCGGCGAGCAAACGGCCATTTTTAAAGACTCATACCTCGAGTTGTGTTTCATCTACAGAAATAAATAAAACACCAATCGATTTGTTATTCTAAAAGCTTTATTTCTTCTACAATATGTGTTTTGAAAAAAACGTTTGGTTTTTAAGTTATTCAGAAAAACCCATCTAAAACATGCATTTTTTAGATGAAAAATCAACAATTTCAATCGCGAATAACTCGTGAAATATTGATTTAAAGAAAAACATGTATATAAGATATTTTGCTTTCAATCCACTCCTCTATAGATTTATGATTTATTTTGAGTGCGCCTATTTCCACCCCCTAGAAGGGGTAGCATTCAACCCCAGGGAAAACGCACACCTCAACACAATATAACTTTTGTTTCTTGAACTTCTACCTACTCCAAATTTTGCATGATTCGGCGCTGTCCGAAAGAATTCGGAGCCAAAAACCGTTATCCACTGGGCTATAAATAGAGCATAGGTTTATTACAGAGTCTAGTAATCAAAGTGCTAAAAACACAAATTTCTAATTTTGCAATAGAAATCGCTACAAATTAAGTAAAATACAAAAACCTCAAATTAAAAAAATATATATAAAACGACGTTTTTCATTCAGAATTTGTAAATTTTGTAAATAATCATCATTAAAGCGCCAGAAAAATACACCTCCCTCTAGCAATACGCAGGCATGACTGATTACATAAAAACAAGTGATTTGATAGGAGGAGCTAAATGAAGCTTTTGTCAAGCTTTTAAGCATTTTTAAGAGCTTTGTAGCCCAGAATGCGCCAAATGTCACGGAGTTTGAAAATATCTTTACCACAAAATAAACAAAACATAATAGTTTGAGAGTTATTTATGGGCAGTCGGAAGAAGAAATATAAAAACTCAAGACGTACTTTCAGCCACCGGCCCTGCGGCCCCTGAACAGCCGGCCCACCGGGAAATTTCCCGGTTCGTCATATGGCCCATCCGCCCCTGGTTGCTGGCAAAAGTCTATTTTTAAATACTCTTTCACTTATATTTATTTTTTGGTGGGTAGTTGCATTTTGACTGTGCTATTTAAAATGTTTTTTACTGCACTATATAGGTAACTCGAAAATCTTTTATGTACCCAAAATCAAATTTTCCAGATTTGTGCTTATTTGCAATATACCTTTTTGCTATCCCGGACTATGCACTGCACATAGACTATTTAATTTTTGAAGTGAATACTTCTTTAGGCACGATTGCCACTTTTTGCCTTGGGGTAAAAACGAGAAATGGCGTAACGCGCACTTTTGTTGCGCACCCTTTTCTGGGCACTTGTAGCCATGTAGCTGGCTAGAGCATGACCGAAAGCAGAAAGCCAAGCAAACTATTTAAATGTTGTGACGGCAGCGTTTATATCTAAGATGTGCGAAGCAAAATAGCTAGGGGCTGTGAGGGGTTGCGTTTCAATGTTGCAAGTCATTTCATATTCTTGCACACCGTACGCTGCTGTCTGCTGCTAGAACTGGCCCAAAAGCTGCAATGCTCCAGCCAGCTACATGATTGCAACATTTAAATATATTGCTTGAATTAATCGCTTCGGCAACATGGGACACGTTTCACCTAGTCGACTGAGCATTTGTATTTTACTTATCTGCGGTAGTATGTTATGCACTTTTTTATGCGTTGGGAGTTTTACTTTGTGTTATGTTATATTATAGTAATACATATATTATATTATTTATTTTATATTATATATTACTTATTATGTACTATGTACAATGTATTACGTGCTATATACTATGTACTATGCATTATAACAATGCCTTATGTACTATGTATTGATTACTATAACCTATATATTATGTACTATGCACTATGTCCCATGTACTATGTATTATATACTAGGTATTATGTATTATGTACTAGTACTATATACTATGTGCTAAGTATTATGTACTTTGTACTTTGTACTATGTACTATGTACTATGAACTACGTATTATGTACTATGTACTATGTGTTATTTACTAAGTACCATATACAGGGTGTTCCAGACCACCCGTCCAGGTTGATTATTCTGAAGAGTTTCAAAAAAAAGTCTGAACAAAAAAACACGTATTCAATATTTTTTGAAACTCTATCCAACCATACCAAAAACACCCCCCACCCCCAACCCTTTGTTAGGGGTAGGGGGTGCAACTTTAAAAAATCAAATGGTAACCCTTAATTTTTTTTGCAGATTTGGATTTGTCGGAAAAAAAGACAAACATTTTGTTTGAGACATTTTTTTCGATTTGCGTTAGATGGCGCTGCAATCGACCAAAAACCGCTCCTAATTTACATAAGTAAAAATGAATTTCTATTTTGTTATTTTAATTTTTTTTAAATTTACTACAGAAAAAACTTCAAAATCATAATAAAATAGAAAAAACAAAACAGAAATAAATTTACCTACCCCTAACAAAGGGTAGGGGGTGGGGGGTGTTTTTGGTATGGTTGGATAGAGTTTCAAAAAATATTGAATACGTGTTTTTTTGTTCAGACTTTTTTCTGAAACTCTTCAGAATAATCAACCTGGACGGGTGGTCTGGAACACCCTGTATATTATGTATTATGAACTGTGTATTATGTACTCTATAACTATTCATTATGTAGTATGCATGTTGAATTATGAATTATGTATATTATGTATTATTACGTTGCTGTTTTTCTTATTTTATTGCAGCAGCAAGTAAGAATAAAATAATCATAAATGGAATATTCGTAAACAAAATTTATTAACCCTTATTTTCTGGCAATACTAAGATTGATTTAGAAATATAGATTGGCCATAAAAGATTTCAATTCCAACATGTGGTCCTATTAACACTAATTTTTTTTATTTTATTTTTTTACACTACTCCTACTCTGTTGCCAAAACAGAGCTCTTTGAAGAAAGGTTGAAGCACGACAAAGGTGAGCAAAATAACAAGCTGTATGAGTTTGTAACTTCTAAATATGACATTTCTGGGATTACCGAGTCATCGATGAGGGATACAAAAATGACATATACAGGTTTTCTTCAAAGGTACTGAAAAAGTTTACAAAATGCGGCAAGAGTAAGGTCCGATTTCTGAAAGCTCATGACCAATGGATCAAGGGAGATCTATGTAGTTATTCACATCTCTTTTCAACAAGCTCAGCAATCAACATCTGCAAGTTAAACACCAGAACAACCTCACAAGTATTTCAAGGAATCAAGCGACGAAACAAAAAAAGAAGAAAATTGTAAAAAATGAAAAAAAGTGTTAGAAGAGGCATTGGCTTATTATGAGGACTCCAAATCTACCAGTCACTTCTACCAACAGTCTGGGAAGGGGAGCATGAAAGCAAGACACCAGGAATTTCCATCATTTTATAGTATTGGGTAAGCTAAGTTAGAATGTTTTCCTTGTGAGGATCAAATAATTGTGAACGAAACGCATGCAGAAATTAAACTAGAGGCGATTTTAGATAGAACCGTTGAACGTTTAGTTACCGCTCAGTGTGACGTTTTACTTTGTCATCTGGCTCATCATTCACTCTAGTCAGTAGGTGGGGTTCAGTCACTCAGTAGTGACGACACTGATAAATGTTTGTTTGTGCCTTCGTTTGTACCCCCACAATTGCATGACGAAAGTGCTAATATTGCCTTGCAAAATCCTCGTCCATCTTCTATTACATATTGTCCGCCAATTAAGTTTATATTTTTCTAAAGAAATACAGATTTGATTTGGTGTCTGGGATAAATGTCGTTTTGGAGGAAATAAATAGGTTGCAGCCGACAAAGTGTAGTATTTTTGGTACAGAGGTATCTGCCAAGCACGAATTACTGGTGAAGTGTGCAATGCTTTAACTGAGACATCTTCATCACAAAAGTGTTACATTTGCGAAGCGACCCCAAAAATGAAGAGTGATGAGTCCAGTGAGTTTTTAGCAAATAGAACTAATCTTGGTTTATCGATTCTTCAAGCCGAGATTCGCTGTTTTGAATGCTTGCTTCACACTAGTTATCGTCTCGAGATTAAAAAATGGCAAGTTCGAGATACAGCTAAAGTGAAGCAATGTTCTGCTAATATTCAGGAACGTTTCAAAAATGAGATGGGTTTGATTGTAGATAAACCAAGACCAGGATATGGAAACTCGAATGACGGAAATACTGCGCGCCGCGTTTTAAAAACCCCGAGAAAAGTGCAGAGATTACAGGATTGAATGGGCATCTTATAAAAAGTTTCATATTATACTAACAGTTTTGTCATCTGGCTATGACATTAATTTGGAAAAATTCGCCTGCTTCTGTGCATAAAATTCTTGTGCAAGGAGATTATAAAATCGGCGCGTCTGCCAATCGGGCAGCTTAATAAGGAAGCTCAAGAAGACTGCAATAAAGATTGTTAGATTGATTGATAGATGGATTCCGGGAGTTTAATACTCGGAATCGATCACGTGCTGCTACGAATAGAAACTTACTTAATATGTTGCTGATCACATTTGATCCTGTAATTAATAGTCTTAGGGAAATTCCTCAAAACATGACTGGCAAGCTCCCTTCGGAAGAGATAGATTTATTAATACCACCTACTATAAATACAATTAAAATTACAGGGACCACGCATGATAACGATTACACTATAGACGATTCATCGGAAAAGCAGCTTAGTGATTAATTAGATATATTAATAAGGTAAATTAATAAAGCAGTAAGTGTAAGTTCTTATCATTGTATTTAATTAATTAATTAATTAATGCATGGAAATATGTATGTATGTATATTTAATTAAAGCTCTAAATATTGGGATAAATGGGATTTTTCAAATAATAAAATCTTGATACATAGTTCGAAGACGAAAGCCATAAAACTAAATTTTCTTATGTTTTCTTGTTTTTTTACTATTTTCAATGTAGAACTCGTCACTTTATGTATGTACTATATAATTCGTTTCGAATAGGTTATTTCCACAAAAGTTCATAACATGAATGGATACGACCATGGGAGTCAGAAAATTCAAATAAATAATTTCTTCGGGAATCGTATAGAAATGACGTACAATTAAAAATCGTAACGAAAAGTGAGATCCCGATTAAAAATAATTTCATGTTTAATTTCCGTACTAGCACGCACGCGCCCGCAGCTAGCACGCATAGCGAACAAACAGGCACGCCACAAAAGTACGTACTCTCCCGCCACAGGCACGCACGCTCCCGCCACAGGGATACACGCTCCCGCCACTGGCACGAAAATCTAAAAATTTGTTCGCTTGAGGGATGCACTCTCCCGCCACAGGTATCCACTCTCCCGCCACACGCACGAAAATCTCAAAATGTGCCTGATGACGACTTTACATACATATATAATACTCTTCTCCATCTTTTTTAAGAGGCGTAGAATTTTTATTCTAGGAAAAAAAAATTGTTTCTTTCATTTTAAATTTGAGTTTCGTGCGTTCCAGCTGCATGCTAGCTGCGGGCTAGTGTTATTTTCACTCAGGCGTGCATGCTAGCTGCGGGCGCCGTGCGGGCTAGTGCATGCCAGCTGCGTGCTAGCTGCGGGCGAATTTCATTTTTACTCGTTATTTATAATATTCGTGCGTACCAGCTGCATGCTAGCTGCGGGCTAGTCTTCAGGCGTGCATGCTAGCTGCGGGCGCCGTGCGGGCTAGTGCATGCTAGCTGCGGGCGAATTTCATTTTTAATCGGGATTTTTCTCGTTAGCAGCACTTTTCTTCACAATTTTAGATATTACGTTCATTACAGTGCGATTAATTGTCAACAGATAATGGCACACTTTAACCAATTACTATTTGTTGATAATTTTTGAGTTTCAACGTATTAGACTAAGTGCCCACGAACAAAAATAATATTCAAACATACCCTCTTGAAACTTTTTGTATGGATTAAGAAACCCTAGTCTACCAACTTTTCTTCTGCGAAAATGTTTGAAAACGCGGCTTTTTTCCTCCACGTTGCTCGAAAGTCGACCTTTTCATGGTACCCAAAAAATTTATAGATACTGTTTTTTTACCAATCATAGCCGCATGAGATGGCGATGATACGCGCGAAACAAAACTCGTTCGACAAAAATGTTGGACCCTAAAGGGTGTCTACCACCCCAAACCTGCTAAGTTATGGGCTTCCAACAATTTATTAATAACCAGCTGATTTTTTCAGGATCGTTTAAGGAAAATATGTGGAGTTACATGGTATATGTGTCCGACAAAATTTGTGTGCCAATTTCGCTGTCCGACGAGTCAAAGTCGTCTATTTCATGAAGGGAAAAAATTTATACATAACCGTCGGACAAAAATGGTGTTAGGTGCCAAAAGCTACTGACTTTGGTGTGATAAGAATGTCGGACACGTAAATCGCGCATACTCCATAGTCCGACAAAAAACATAAAATTTTTATAACATTGACATTATAATGTGGTCCGTTGACCTCCAGCCTTTAAGTCCGTATCTGTTTTCAATGTCTTCTACTAAATCCTAGTTAGATTATCCCCTCGTAGGGGTTGCACAGTGTTGAAGTAATTTTGTACACAACAACAAACAAATATTAATAATGCTTTTTCGGAGCAGTTTATTGCGTTTGTAGGCTATACAAAAAGAGGGAGTGATTAACATTCCGCCTGAACCCCGACTTACGAGATAAGGAATTTCACAAAAAACAATTTAAGGTTATAGTTACCGTAAGCAAAATAATTGTATGTTACAAACAAGCCGCGAATGCTTCTAGCAAAGGCAACCGATATTCTTATATTGAAATGGAAAACGAACGAGCACACGCTTTTATAAAAACTTTGAATACTCGAGAAAATTAGAGCGAGTATAGGCAGAAAGATGGTGTATCACATAAGTTACACTATCCATCAGTTCTTTTATTATCCCCATACACAAACCGGCTTAATAGGTGTTTTTTCCTCACTCGCATCCATCACACTAACACAACTATACATCTTCGACTTCTCATTCGCATCTGTTGCACAACTATATAGGCATCACAATCGTTACACGATGCCTCTCTTTCGCGAATGCTTCATACACAAACCGTTTTAATGAGAGGACTGAGTGATAGACAGTGTAATTTGCACCTACAGTCAGCATCATAAGTGATACAACACATAAAAATTTTATCTTTTGCCTTAAATATCTTCGTCATATATAAAAGCGGAAAATAGTGCTTAATATCTTAAAATAATGCTTTATTTATCAACAAAATATTTTATAAAATATTTCATTACAATTGTAAAATGTTAAAACATAAAATTCCAAGTTTTACCTCATTTTTGATTGATATGTTTAGAGCTTTTTTTGTTAAATCAAGTACAGTTTTCTTGTTTTTATAGTTTTAATAAAATTTTGTTGAAAAATAAAGATAGCATTATTTTAAGATATTAAGCACTATTTTCAGTTTTCACATGTCGGCGATATTCAAGGCGAATGATAAAATTTAAGGCGTTCATCAGACGGCAGGTGTTGCTGCCAGTTTTGCCACAGTCACTGGTATGACTGATGGATAACCTAAAGTAAAAAATAATTTTGAATGTAAAGTTTTTATTGCTTCAGCTAGTATATGGAAACAACCTACCTTTCAAAATGTAAAAAAGCGTGGGGCTCTTTACCTATATTCATATATATGCCACATATTTTATTAACATCGGAGCTTTTCGCCCCACGCTTTTTTACATTTTGAAAGGTAGGTTGTTTCCATATACTAGCTGAAGCAATAACAACTTTACATTCAAAATTATTTTTTCTTTTTAGTTCATTTTAAAATAAAAGCGTATTTTTTAGTTTTTTTAAACTATTTTTTTTATTTTCTACTTTTTAGTCTATTGACGTGAAAACGTCTTATAAATCGGTAAACCCTGGGAGTCATTCGCAAAAAAGTTATCAGCAAATTCTCCGTTACCTTATGACTCATCGCTCTGTTCGAGTCTCAAGTCTCAACTCTCAACTCTCAGCTCTCAACTCTCAAGTCTCAACTCTCAAGTCTCAACTCTCAAGTCTCAAGACGTTGTCACGTAAAAACTTCGCCCGTATACGGACTTTACAGGCAACCAGGTATTTTTATATGTATTCCCCCATATTAGATTTAAAATGATGTCACTCAGCTTACTGTACTACACTCTTCATAAGCTTATATTTGATACCCATACCAAGCGCGTTGTAAAGAAAAAGGTGAGCCACATTTTGGGTTCGTCGTCATTTTGTTTCGGCCGCCATTTTGAATTTGGAGTGACTCCACATAGATAATAGTATTCTACTTGTCTTATCCTTTCATTAGATACCCATAACTAGTGGGTTGTAAAGAAAGCCATAGTCCGCCATTTTGTGCTAGTCGCTATTTTGAATTTTGAATGACGCCACATAGTAAATTGTATTCTACTTGTCATACCCTTTCATTAGATACCCATATCGGGGGTCGGGGAGCACAATTGCAAAATTCAGCCGCCATCTTGGAACCGCCATCTTGATTTTTTTTAAATGGTCAGATTGCATTGTCATCCAAACTAAACATGTATGCAAAATTTCAGCTTAATCGGAAACCGGGAAGTGGGTCAAATTTAACTTCCAAGATTTTATTACATAGTTGCAAGTGAAGCTAATAAAAGCGTATTAAAAACATTTACACTCACTGGAAAACTATCACTCTTCTTTACTTGTAGAATAATGTACTATTGCCCAGCTAGCTTGTTCTATTCGAAACCCTGTGGGACGTGGTGGATAGGACTTTGCTGACAGAGCTGTGATCGTGTTTTGCTGAAGGTATTCCCTAGTTCTTGTAACAAAATATTTTATATGATTTGTACCTAGTTACATGGGTTTTAATATTTCTGGTCAAGGGTAAGTTTGACCCTCAAACACCTCCTTCGGTACCCGCATACTGATTATGAAAATGTTTTCCAAAGTAGACTGATGTCGTCGGATATTCTTGTATACCTAAATAATATAAATAGGAATAGGATTGGAAAGTAAATTATTGAAAGAAATTGTTTCTAGAAAGACAAACTACTTGTGCAAGAGAAATTAGGGTTGAACACAATTAGATATTTTACTGTTGATGTAAGTAAAACATAAAACTCCAGTACCACATGGATTTCCCTTTATATTATACAAAAGCAAGTTGCCATATTTTTGTTGTTTTCCACAATTAAAAAAAATGCTTCGTAATTATTTATACTTTCATTTAAGTCGCTGTTTTTAGAAACCGCGGATTGCAGACAAAAGTTAATTTATGATCTCGCTTTAAATTTGTATCCATTGTCATTATTAAGTGTTATAAACATCGCTTTACTAGATGTCGCGTATGATCCACATAAACCGGTCCATAGTATGTTGTTATAAAAACAGTTTGTTTTTTTGAACCACGCAGCTCTTGCATACATAACTAGCCTTAACTGCAGTCCAGTGGCTTTGTCACACGGATGTCGCTAGCTCCGCTAGATCCACAATAGCCCAAGATCGTATCGCCAGTGCAGACCATTGTTATCGTGACCGTTCGTTGGTGAAGACGCGCCTGTGCCAAGTCGACTTTTAGTGAATTTTATAAATTTAAGCAAAAAACCTGCCGTGTGTGGAAAGTTGAAGTTAATTTATAATTTTTTTTTACGTGATTTTGTGTGACTAATTAAAAGGTAGGATGCCCCCATATCAATCAATATAATTTAAAAGCCATATCTAATATTTGTGAGAGTTTTCGTGAGCTTAGAAGTTTAATGTGAAATTTCAGTGTTAATTTGTTTTAGTTTTAGTAATAATTAATTACGGATTTTTTGTAAATTGCTTTCTAAAAAATTACAATTAAATTTACAAAAGTTTAGTAAATCTAAGAGCGCATGCAACTATCGTACGTGACATAAAACAAATTATTTTATTGTATGAAAAAATAACCGCGTTTAATGATTTAAAAGTGAAATTTGTTTTTGAACGAAGAACACCTTTATATAAGGTTTATTCAGTTATGCATAGTTACAAAATTTTACGTTACTAGGAGATATATTAGGAGTGTTAGGCATGAGAAATTTTAGGAGTTATAAATAGTATGTAGAATAAACTCAACTAAATAAAGGCTTAGAAATTCCGTTAAAGTTTTTGGTTCTCCATTTTTACTAACTTCAGCTAATGTACGGTAATATGTAACATTTTGATACAAGAATTGGTCCATCTGTGATAGAATTAAATTATGCTTTCCATTTTGGTTTTTTAGCTTTAGCCACGAATTAAATATTTCATTTTAATCAACTTTTACAAATAAATTTTATTAATAATAATGCATACAAACTTTATAAATATGATCGATTATTGGCTGGTGGATAGTTGTGTAGTTGTGTATCTAATATTTCATTTAAACAAATTAATGCATCTTTGAGTCGAGTGTTTTATATTTTCCATGGAAAATTTTTGAATAGTTTTTGTTAACTTAGGCTTGGACGAAGTTATGAGAATAGGTGTCGTAATTTTAAATAGCAGATAAATTGAATACTTTGCTCTAGTAAATAGAGTTTAGTTTATCAATTTCAGATAAAAAATAATGAAATTTTCTACAAAAAAAAACATTGAGCGAGAAAAAAATATAGGGCTAAAAAAAGCAAAACTCGTTGTTTGGGCGACACATTATATTGCTCGGGATTTATGGAATAGAATTTTAATAAGAAATTTTCTATAGAAACGGAACGAAAACGAATCATTTTTAGAGATATCTGAAGGTGAGTGTGTGCGAATCTGGCTAAATTGCAGCTAAATTTTTGGAAAGGTCCGTATTGAAGTATGATTTGGTCTTCTCGACGCTAAAGTTGACAATAACGTGGTAAAGTTTTAATAATTTGAAAATTGCCCAACGCTGTGGACGACCCAAGTAGAAATTTTCTTTAGTAATCCACCAGGAACTAGTTAGTTTTCCCCCAGTGCTGCCAGATTATTAGTGCGTTTTTCCCCTGATTGCCCTAAAGATAGCTCTATATTCCCCTAAATCTCGTTACTTCTCCCTTAAAATTTTTGATACGTATACTTACTAGCCCATATGAGTAGTGTTGTGTCATGATCCATATTATAAGATGAGCTCAAAGATTATTCGATAAAATTACATATACTGAGTTTCCATGAGAGTTCAACCAGAGTTGAACCCGAGTTGAACTCCATGGAAACAGTCGCAGTCAAGAGTTTTCGTTAAAGATTTTCAACTCTGCTCAATTCAACGAAAATAGGTAGACTGAACAGAGTTCACGAAACTATGCGGCCCTCTGTGTCACCAAAATTATTCGAGCGGGTATGCGCTTGTTCATCCCTCACTCTACCAAATCTGTGAAGCCTAGGCCGAACAAATGGTTCAATAGGGAATGTATGAACGCAATCAAAGCTAAAGAAGCCGCCTATAGAGCATACAGACGTTCGCCTAATGAGCCACTTCGTCGTGAGTACGTCAAACTTAGAAACTCCTGTAACTCCATCATCAGGAAAGTCAAATCATCATTTGATGATAGATTGAGAAGTAAGATTCTTAATTCCACTACAGGCAGCAAAAACTTCTGGTCCTTGGTAACTGCCATCAAGAAGAATTTTACTTCCTCCTCAACACCTCCTTTTATTCACAACAAGGAAGTGATAACAAAAAGCAAACCCAAGGCCGACCTATTAGCTTCTCTGTTCGCCGCAAATTCTTCTTTACCCGATGCTGCTATGTCACCCCCCACTCTCGAGAATACCACCCACTCAATGGAAGGAGTTCACTTCAGGACTCGCGAGGTGTTTAGGTGTCTTAAAGAACTCGACGCCAATAAATCCACTGGTCCCGACAAAATCCCCCCTATGGTACTTAAAAAATGTGCCTCACCTTTGGCTAAACCTCTGCGCAAACTTTTTGCCCTGTCTTACTTCTCCGGAGTGTATCCCGACTCTTGGAAACTAGCTCATGTTCATCCAATCCCAAAAAAAGGTGAAGCCAGCGACCCCTTAAACTACCGCCCAATAGCAATTACTTCTGTTCTCTCCAAAATCATGGAGGCAATAATCAATAAAAAGCTGATGAAATATCTAGAGTCCAACCAAATTATACACGACAGGCAATACGGCTTCAGATCTAAACGGTCTACTGGCGATCTGCTTATGTGTTTAACTGAGCGTATCAAACCAAACCATTCACAGCTTTGGTGAGTCTAGCCTAGTTGCTCTAGATAAATCAAAGGCTTTTGACAGAGTATGGCACCCAGCTCCGTTGAATAAACTCCAAGCTATTGGTATACATTTAGTTCTAAGGAACTGGATTAAGAGCTTTCTTTCGGGCCTTTCAATCAAGGTAGTATTGGATGGCTTCGAATCCAACCCCCACGCCATTTCGGCCGGAGTTCCCCAGGGGTCAATTCTCTCACCCGCACTTTTTCTAATCTTCATTAATGATCTGCTCTCAATCCCCTCCAACCCACTTCACTGCTTCGCTGACGACGGTACTCTGAATTTCTCTTACTCCTTCGACAATATAAGACAAACACGTGCCAGACCTTGTCTTTACCACCGTCAACTGATGTCGGCTTCGATCAACCGGGATATCGAATCGATTCTTCATTGGGGCGAAATGAACCGCGTCGAATTCAATGCCACAAAAACGAAGCACTGTCTGATCTCCAACAAAAATTGTACTGACCTTCCTCCTGTCTCGGTGGATGGAGAGAGTCTAACGGCTGACTCAACTGTCATCTGCGATGGAATGATCACATATTCCAAATCGCCAAACAAGCCTTCCAATGCCTTGGATTTCTCAAGAGATGCAAGTTCCTCCTCCAGCCAGCCGTATTGGCTATAATATACAAATCCTACATTCGGCCGCGCCTCGAATACAACTCACATATCTGGGCAGGCGCCCCAAAAACCACCTTGGCTTGTCTCGACAAGGTGCAAAATCGTGCCCTCAAACTCATTGGTGATGGCCCCTTTCGCGCCTCCATAGACACCTTGAGCCACTGTAGGAATGTAGCAGCCCTCTCCATACTTTATCGCTATTACCATGGCGACTGTTCCACTGAAATTCAGGACCTCCTGCCTGCACGGCAATACTTTTCCCGCAACACAAGACTAGCCTGCTCGGCTCACCCTCATACCCTACAGCCCCCCCGTTCACGCACAATACGGTTTAGAAGTTCGTTTATGAATAGAACAACTCGACTGTGGAATGATCTCCCTCAGTCAGTATTTCCGAACTCATACAACATCTTAGAGTTCAAACGTGAGGTTCATCGTCATTTTCTTCTACACCCTCCAGACCCCCTCTAACCTTTCCTATTCTCCTCTATTCTTCAAACCAAGCAACTACTAGACATTGCACCATGAACTGAACGACATGACGGACTGGTAGTACAAAGGGTTACACCTAAGCTTGGTTTTTTCATAAAAAAAAACCACAATTACAAACGGGACTCAAATGTTAAAAAAGTCAAAATGTCGCGCCTGTTTATAACATTTCTGTTATACAACGAACACAATAAATTAATTGAATGGTCCATGATCACTATTTTATAATAGCAAAAATATTACGTTAAATTTAAAAACAGCTACTTGCTTAATACAAGTACACATTCAGCTGTCTGTACAGAGGCAGAAAAGTCAGCCATGGAAACGCATAGAGTTGAGTCGTTGAGTTGAAGTGTCATTTCAACTCAACCTCAACTCAACTCGACTCCCATGGAAACTCGGTAATAGTAGGTGTGCTCAATGTCTGGTTAAAAAGTTCAAAGCAGTGAAGCTGATTTGGGAGCAGCTGCCAAATTGATGCCGGAATTAGAAATTAGCAACATTCTTAAACAACACTTTTCTACTCAACTTTGCTCTAAATTGCATGTTTGAAGGTTAGGTACCAATGTAAATTTTAGAAGAAGAAATATATGCCAATAAAAACAATTGAGTTGTATAGAAATGTTATTATTATAAAAATAAATGTTTATTTTTTAAAATTTCCAAGTATATCTCGAATAAATCGTTCATAAATAAAATCTCCGATTTTTCCTATTTTCGATCTAACAACTGTCAAAAGAAAAAGAAGAAAGAGAATTTTGCTGCTCTTTCAAATTTAGTGTAGCAGAAAACGTGAGATTTCTCAATTCAGAACAGGGCAATTGAGAGCAGAAAGGAGTTGTCTAAAAGTCTCAATGAACGCAAATTGTGATATTTCTGCCTTAAGCCTAGTATCCTGTTCGTGCGGAATTCAGACTCCCCTTTAAAATGCATATTAAAAAAGTGTGCGGAATTCAGGTTAGACGACGGTCTGAATTCCGTCCACAAAGTTTAGTATCCTGTTCTTGCGGAATTCAGACCTGTAAATGAGCTTTGTACTCTAGAAAATAGATGGCTTTTTTTTCTGAGTGGAGACTTTTCATTTCATTTTCCGCAGGATTCTTAGCTTCAAGAAATGTATTTACTATTTTCATGAGCGGAAATTTTGACATTTACTTTTCGGAGGCTACGAGATTGAAAAATGAAACTTTAACAAATGTTCGCGTCAAATAAAAATTATTTAATTGTAATGTGTTTTTTACATTTTAACCCTTAATCACTCGCGCCCTACTTCTTACCGTAGTTACTCGCGCGGGATATTTTGTTCCCCATCCGTTTTTTAACAATAAATTAGGTAAATAAATGAACAGTGCTTTAAGAATTATAAATATAACGAAATATTTTTATTTATTAAAAAAAGGAGTAAATAAGTAATTAAATTAGGTAAATAAATGAGGTTTGAAGAAGCGCCAAAGCCCAGACTTGCAGTAGTGCCAAGTATTGCTAAAAAAATCCCATTGGGGTACTCAATCACCCAATGCGAGTGATTAAGGGTTAAATGCAAAATTTTTTCTTGATTCCTTTTACTCTCTTTTAATTTATAATGTTTTAGCTATTCAAATTTATAAGAACGAGGATATACTATGTACATATCTCTAGAACATGCATCTTTGATAAAATTCTCTTTTCCAAATAATGGATTTACTCGATAGACTTTTCTCAACTCATCATAAAGCCGCAGAAGCATTTTCAAATTGTCCAACTACATAACTCTCCCAGCTAAGCGGAATTCAGACTAATTATATGGATTTTCTACAGAGCGGAATTCCGCACGAACAGGATACTGGGCTTTACGTTGAGTTGGAGCAGTCATCGAATACACCAAGTGTATCTCTTGAGACTGGTTACTAGATTTGACATTAGAAAATGTCAGCTCATTCAAACGTCAAATCTATTGACCAGTTTCGAGAAATACACGCTATACAAGGTTTTTCAATCAATATTTTGATAAATTTCGTCGAGGATTTCGATAATAAAATCAATTTGGCAAACATTTTCGGAAGAAAACAGATTCATCATCATTGTAGATGGCGCAAAGTTAAACTTTTTCGCGTTAAAGCATCCAGTTTAAAACATCCTTTAATTTGATCAAAAAGCATTGGTTGTTTGACTGAGTATTCGGATCACAATTTTAACTATAGTTGTTTTCAAACGTCATGACATCCCGCGCATGTTCCCCAGCTTAGCTCTTAAAAATGTTTAAAAGCTCAGACAAATCTTTCTTTAACTTTTCCTATCAAATCACTTGCTGCCATGTAATCAGTCGCCACGGTATACAGAAGCAAGGTAATGTAAAAGACTGTATATCGTAAACGATATTTTAGTGCTGACGTCACGTGGTGCCCGCTTTCCATATAAAATCGAAGCCGTTATTGTTGTTTCTGCGTTAGGGCTGACGTCTCTAGGCGCCCACTTTTCACGGTATTCGAAGCTGTCGTCTCTTTAACACTACCTTATGTTTCTGTATACCGTGATCAGTCGCGACTGCGTATTGCTGAAGGGAGGTGTATTTTTCTGGGACTTCAATGATTATTTAAAAAATTTACAAATTATGACTGAAAAACACCCGTTTTTATATATATTTTTTATTTTAAGGTTTTTGTATTTTACACATATGCTACAGAAACAATTTGTAGCAATTTTTATTAAAAAATAGAAATTGTATTTTTATCACTTTGATTACTAGATTGTTGACATTTTCCGCCAGTTGCATGAGCGCTTCTACTTGGGGAGGTTGTGTTGCTTGCGGCTGCGGAGAACTCTCAATTTATGAATGAAAATGCTCATGTCTTTAAAAGAAAATTTTCCAGCAATTCTTTTAATTTATTATAAATTTAGGGATGAGAAATATTTAGCATAATTATAGTAAAATTATGCATATTACCATGGATAAACTGGCTTGGTTAAGCAGGAGTTTTACATGTATTTAAAAGCTCTGCTCAACACATATAAAGATTAATTAACTTTATTCATTCGGCATGCGCGCATCCCTTCCCAAATTATTTTATTGAGTTTTTTCTGCGTTTGTTGCCGTTTTAACTAAAAAGCGGGGAAATGATAGAACAAGTGCGCAGAACTGTTCAAATTTTTTGTGTCACGGAGTTTGAAAAAATCTATACATTCATTGATCTCATGATATATTCGACGGCGTCAAGTAGTTACGAAATGGGAATTCACTGAATGAGTTTCTGTTGATTATTTTCCACTTTTGTGGGACAGCTATTATTTTCTAAGTAGATTCAATTAAATAAAGAATATACGTAAAAATATTCGACGGGTTTAGCTTAAATTTCCCTAAATTTAGGGGAGAATCCCCTGATCTGGCAACACTGTATTTTCCCTTTCTCTAACAAGTAACTGGCGAAGAAAACTCGTGAGGGCTTTGTTAGATTATGTAACGCTAACTTTTGCAAGTGCCTTGTAGGGAAAGTTTAGTCAGAAACTGACGAGCGCCTCGTCGTAAACTGGCCAAAAAACTAGCCAATCCCTCGTAGAAAACTAGCCAGCCCCCAGTAGAATACTAGTGGATTACTTTCAAAAAACTAACCGACTTCTAGTCAAAACTGGCAAGATTCTCGTAAAACAACTGGCCAGTTTCTCGTAGAAAACTAGCTGCTGCTGGTAGAAAACTAATCAGTGATCCGTGGGAATAGCTGGTCTATTTTTTTCCAAACTTTCGTACCCTCATTCCTCCCTGCAGTTTGTTTGTATGCATTCTCTACACTTATATTTATCGCTTCCAACACAGTCGAAGTCACAACAAAACTGTTCGTTTCAAAATCGGTGAAACAATCCCATTTGACTGCTCTCTTAACGCGAATTCCCGTACTTGAGGAGAAAACGCTGATAAAGGAGACGGGCTTTACCTACTTATAGAGAAAAAATGGATTGCAAAAGGTGATAATACACATACAACTTTTTTGTAACATTTCGTGGCGAGTTAAGTCCGAATGAGCAGTCATTCAGGAGGCGGGAGCGTTATGGTGTGGGGTGCTTTTGGTTTTCTCGCCAAAACAAGGTTGTGCTGGGTTGCGGTAAGAACGAATGCGGACAGCTACGTGGAACTCCTAGAAATGCTAACGGGAGGGTATCCTGAGAATTCGCTGGACCATACTTAATTATCCAGCAGCATAACGCGCCCATACACACTGCTACATAGGAGAACAAAACAATGGTTAGCAGAAGCAAACATCCCTTTAATGGAGAGGCCCGCACGAAGTCTTGATCTCAATCCAATTGAAACCCTGTGGGGATGGATGGCCCGGAAAATCTAAAAGAACGAAACTCGATTCAACAGTGTTTAGGAGCTTAAAAGATCCATTTTGTCTACATCGGAAGAAATTCCAGATGATATGATAAAAAAATTAATTAATTCAATGCCAAATCGTTGTTTTCAGGTGATAAATAATCAAGGTGGACCAACCAAATATTAAGATGTAAAAAAAATATTGTACAATTAAAAAATAATAGAAATATGGTAGTGTCTTCAAATTAATTTCACATTTCCAAGGTATAATTTTAGAAGTTTGCTCAAATTTACCGCACCCCTTTCAAAATTCCATAGAAAACGGGATATTTTCGAATCCTAAACCAATCTACACAAAATTCCCTAAATTTCGATATTTTGGGTAATTCATATAAATGCTTGGGTTTTGCATAACGGAACTTCAAAGTTGGGAAAAGTAGGTGTCTTCAAATTAATTTCGTAGACTGTATATTAAGCTATAGGTTACGGCACAAAATAGAGAAAACTGGGAAAACCCGTTCAAAATCGCGATTTTTTAATTTGTTAATAACTTTTGTTTAACGCAACTTACATATTTGTTATTTGGTAAAAATATTGCTTCTTACTAGCTGAAAAAACGGTTTAATTTTTTTTACGAAATATTGAACAGTTTCCTTGAAATTACACTTTCTTTTTTATTGCTTCCTTAGAAGGCTTTGCTATCGACTTGTTGAGGGTGGAGCGAGATTATCTTTCGGCGCCCTTTGTTCGACGCTTTCATTTTACATAAATTGTATTTCCAGTTTTTTCGAGTACTGCTGACCTGCCATTTCCTTACGGGATTATATCTCCCCTTTTGCAAGCCTTTATGGGCTGGGGGTCCCATAAGGATTTCGATGGTGGTTTTAGGGTCACAGTTCCGTCTGTAGCGGCAATAGATGAAGTATGTTTTCTCAGAGTTGCTTCCCCTACGTTTCGCCAACAGCACCACCTTCTTCTGAGGCTATTTGGTTGTTTGTATTTCATGCTTGGGCATTAGGGCTTGCCCCAGCTAGTAAGGTTGAGATGGTGGAGAGTCACCTTCTCGTTCAAAGAGGCTTCTCCTGCCATCAGCCCAAAGTTGCAGTGTTCACCATCCTGACAACGTCATCTCTGTGAATTTGATGCGGTGCACTTTGTGGAGTATTCTCCACTCCTACACCCTTAGGTTCTTCTTTTGGACTACTATCCTTTCAACACAATGCCAGTGAGGTCCTCTGTTGCTGCCGATTACCCGATTACAAAAAACCTGCGCGGCTTCTTATTTCCGTCTACAGCAACAAGGCTTAAGGCTGCCCATCATAGAGGGCGCACCGACCCCTACTGATCTGGGCTGTTCTGAGCCCTGAGCCAATTCGGCTACCGTCTCCAGAAGACTTCCTTGCACGGTAACTAGTTGTTTCGTGGTCAGAAGAGTCTCCGGATTGTTAGTCGCAAGCACGCCAATTCTGACACTTTCCGTATTAGACAGAAGGTCGCCTTTGAAGTCGTTCTAGACTTCATTAAGGGTGCGTCCGACTTTTCTGATGGCTTTTCAAACCGTGTGGCCAAAGCCTTCGCCAGGATCATTATGCCCTAGAGAACATCCAGATCTAACTCTCTTCTAATTAAGAAAATCTGTATCCCTTTCTTCCTCGGGGCCACGCAGACCCCACCAGCCTCTACACGGCAGTACCCAGCTTCCAGATATCGCATATCGCTACGCCACCCCGTTTTCTGAAAGCGGTATTTTTTCGAGTCGCCTCTCAACGTACTCCATCCCTGGGTTTACGGGCTCAGACTGGCCTCCCTGAAAAAGAATCCCGAAAACTTTCCTTCACTGGAACCACATTTGACACCTTGAAGCATGGATCCAAAAATATCTAACTGGCCTTGTAGGTGGTTCTTTTGGGAGCTGTGGGAGCCCAAGAAATGTTTGGAGCGTTAAGAAGTGATCCATCTTCAAAAGTTTTTTTAAGGTTATTTTATATTGATACCATGACCTCGGCGAGAAAGGACGGTCGCCCATGGCAGAGTTCCGTATCACCTATGGAAGGTTTATTCAAAAGTCTTGGAGACAGTGCTCCCTGCTTGTGCCGTGTTCGAGTCATATTGATGAGTACATAAACTTGGCTAGCTACAATCAACGTTTTTCATCGTTAAAAGATTATGTAATCTTGATGTACAGTTCATGAATAAACGAAATAATAATAATAATAATAACGTCCTCAAAAAGTGCCATTAAAATTTAATTTTTTGCTCCAAATCGTTTTTTGCATTCATTTTGGCGCCCCTTACCACCTGGCGCCTAGAGCGACCGCTCCACTCGCTCTACCCTAGGGCCGAAGGCTGTATTTGAGCTTACTTACGACATTTTGACAGATAGCCCTAAATGAAAATGTGATTATTTGATTTATTTAACTTGTCGAAGGAATAAAAACGGCGAGCTCGTTCCTCTTGTGCATCGATAATGTTATAGGATAAATCGAAAGAAACATTCATTGTACATAACGAAAGTGTTCAAGTTCTCATAAAACAAACTCTACCATACATTTGGTGCAGATTCTTTTTAGGCAGGTTCAAATTCGCCCGTGCAATGCCCGCGGGTACAGCTAGCTTCTTAGCCATTTAAATTTTTGGATTAAGTTTGGCTGTCGTGAGGTTCCCATTAAAAATTGTGCTTCCATTAAAAGTGGTTAAAAATTCTACGGCCATCATACTCCTCTTAAAAAATCAAGCGACCGCTGTTCGTCCTCTGACCCCCATTTTTTATTTTGCTCGGGGTGTTAATGATAATTTTTTATGGCTTATGTTATTCCAAAATTATTAATAAATTATTTAAATTACGTTACGATGCGTCATATTAAGTTCAGGCTTTACTCTCAAAAATATGTTTTTAAAATCGGCTAGATTGATTAAATGACGACCCCTGAAATGTGACAAAGCAATCTCACCATATTGCAAAGAAGCAAGCGGTTCCAAGCTGGCGGCCTAATTTTGCAATTTTGTTCCACCAAAGCCCACGATATGTATCAAATTAAAAAGTACAGCAAATAGACGTAGAATACAGTAAGCGAAGTGATGTTAATTTAAATCTAATATGGCGACCACCACAAAATGGCGCAAAGCATAGAAAATAAAATGAAATAGATTAAAAAAATTAAAAGTAAGCTTTTATTTTAAAATGAATCAAAGAGTAAAAAATAATTTTGAATGTAAAGTTTTGACGGCTGCAGCCACTTACTTAAATGTAAAAAGGAGTGGGGCGTGTCTTTTTTTCTATTAAAATTTCAACTTCATTCATCTTTTTCTCCAAAAAATATGTAGTTAATCAGTATTTTATTTTCAAAATTAGAAAGCTTGGACAATTTCCTATTAATAATTTCCTGACACTTTTGATGCTACGGCCTCTCTTAAAGTTATAAGCAATTTTAATGTTTAAATTGGCTTTACTTCGTCCTTTTTTATTACTTTTCCACCTGAGCTTTGTTGAAAAATACCAAATAGGCACCAAATAGATTGACGACTTACAACTTTGAAGTTTGGATTTCATAGGGTAATAAAAATATAGGGTGATATGTAAACCTCCACAAAAAAGAAGGCTACAGTTCCCCCCCCCCCCCTATACAATTTTTTGGTCGCCTATCCAAAACCTATCAATAGCCGGCCGCTTTGTTACTTTATGCAATACACCCTGTATACATATTTAACTACAAAAATAACCTAATTATATTGCTCTAAAATATTTTATTTAGAAACTTTTCCAAACACACCTTCATATTTTAGTTGATAGTGCCGATAGCTCCACTTTGCAGAACCATTTTTTGCCCCAAATATATCCGGATCATCCCTTAAAAAATTATTCACTTAGTCAAAAACACCCTGTATAATTAAATTCAGAAAATTGTTACCATGCATCTGACTCTGATTCCGAGGTTTAAATTGGCCTTGCTTGACTTGGCTGTACCATTAAATTAAAAGTATAAACTAAAAAAATAATCTAATTATGTGCACACCTTGTAAAAGTCGTTTAAATTTGTGGAAACTAGTTGGCACAAGTAAATCGTTGCGTGTGAACCTAACTGCAGGCTTCCATGTCCACAACAGGAGACACGCTGGGGACGCACCCAAACGGTAGTGCTAAATTCTTACTGACTAAACTTATCAACTTTTTTTACATGACGTTAAAGTCCCGACCAGTAGGAGCTGTAAAGGCATTACTTCAGCTTGGCCCCATCTCCTCCCTCGCAGAGAACATGAGGAGTGGTCCTCCGCCCTTCCTATTCTCTATAAGTTGAGAAGACTCTCCAGCGCCGTTTTGTACCACCAAAGTATAGAATTTTTCAAACTCCGTGACACAAAAAATTTGAGCACCTCGTTGCCAAATTTTATAAATAATGTTCTATCATTTCCCCTCTTTTTAGTTAAAACGGCAACAAACACTGAAAAAACTTAACAAAATAATTTGGGAAGGGATGCGCGCATGCCGAATGAATAAAGATAATTTATCTTTCTATGTGTTGAGCAGAGCTTGTAAATACATTCAAAGCCCCTGCTCAACAAAGGCAGTTTATTCAACATAATAAGCATTTTTTTTTTATGTGATAGACTAGAGGCTAAAGCCCTGGACAGACATGTGATTTCGATATCATAATATTGAGATCACGATATCAAAATAAACTAAGTAGTGACAGACTAAATATTATGATATCTGTGGCAGTTGTATTTTTGACAGTTGGGATTTAAATTTCTAAGACCGGTTCTACACATTCAACTTTGCATTCCACTTTTTGACGTTCAACTTTTTTTCTCTTTCACTCCAATGCAAAGTTTGAAACAGACTAGAGTTGAAAGGAAAATGGAAAGCAGCTCAGAATGGAATGGAAATTTGCGTTCAACTTTTGTGTTTTCGTTCAACATTTTTATAAGTGTGCGAGTATGTATGAATATGAGTGTACACGGATAGCAAAGACAGCCGAGATTTTCGATCTGCTTCTTGAAGAGTTGAAAATGTGTAGACGCGAGCGACAGAATTGAACGTCAAAAAGTGGAATGCAAAGTTGAATGTGTAGAACCGGTCTAAGCGTTCGCAAATATTTCTTTATTTCAGGGTCGTATTTTACTTTAATAAATAGTTACTATAGTAACTATACAAAACTAAACAAATATAAAAATTTTAAAGGTAACTTGATATTTCAAAAGAGCAAAAGTTTGAGTTTTTATAATTTCCGCTAGCGAAAAATAGCGCTGCTCTCACTAGAAATTACTCATATCATGTTAATAGGCGTGTTTCATTTTCCTGGTGTACCTACACTGGTGTACTTTGGAGTAGATGGAAAATGAAACGCATTTTTTATTTGAGTGTAGTTTAAAACCTTAAAATAAGAATCACAATAGCACTGCTGATATTTGGCAAGTGTCATCTGTGAAGTGGAGTTATGGAGTTTCCGTATTTTTTTCTTACCATTTCACTAATTTCATTGGACATATTTAATTCTTTAAAATTTTTTATCTTCTCTGAGATAAACAATGCTATTTTGAATGATAACTTCAACAAAAACCGTTCAATAATTTTTATTAACCGAAAATTTTAATGACATAACCGAAAAAGTCAATACAATAGGGAATCTTACGCAAAGGTAAACTCAGATGGCGCCACCGAAGTATAACGTAAACAGACAACAAAAACATAACAGCAACAGCAACAAAAATATAATATTCATATTCTGACCTGTCTTAAATGCTTTTTTAATATAACCTTCAGACTTAAAATGATCTCCTTGAATGTTTTGCACCCTTAAACTTTTTGCGACGCACAGCTATTTCCCAGCGTGCACGTACTTTTTGTTTTTTGAAATAAATGAACCCGCAATATGTACATATTATTGCACCCAAATAAACCACACCGATGCATATTTATTAGAATGTAAGATTTTATCATTGAATGACCGAAAAATCACAGTAATCGAGAACTGTCTGAGAGGCGGGAGACGAATGTCACTTCATGTTTACGTTATAATACATTGGCGCCCCTAGCGGGAAAAATTTCCAGTAAGGTTCCCTATTACCACAAAATTTTTAAAGCGCCATCTGTTGCAACAAAAATCATAATTACACTAATCATTTACTCCAATATATGAGCTGGGGTAGTTGGAACTACACCAGACTACACCGGTGTAGGTACACCAGGAAAATGAAACACGCCTAATATTATGAAAATCAGCTGTGTTTCGATATTTCGTTAATATCATGTTGTTGCGTTTTGATATTATGATATGGGGGTGACAGACATATCCGAATATTATAATATTAGGAATATTATGATATGGAAATCACATGTATGTCCAGGGCTTTAAGGGAAAGTCCCTTTGTACTGTTCGACAATCTAATTTTTTCGTATAGAATGTCGAACAGCAGCTCTAGCCGGAAGATAGAGAGTAGAAAGAGACAGAGAAGTAGGAAGGAGCTGCCACAACCTAGCCGCGATATTTTTATTCCACCTACTTCCAACCATTTCGCGACTCTGGCATCGGGGCATTTGAGAAGAAACAACTCGCTGGAGTGTTATGCCTCCTGAAACGAGTTGAATCTCATCAGCCAACCGTTTCATGCGCTTGGTGGAGCGGGGAAGGACTAGCGAAGGCTATGACAGGAGGAATCAGGAATGTAAAGAGAGGAGAAGAAAGAAGGGAAGTAATGTGGGTGGGAAAGTGGAAAAGGCGAAGGACCATGGGGCTGACCGGGATTAGAACCCGGGACCTCTGGGATAGCAGTCAGGCGCCTTACCTCTGGACCACCGAGGCCCCCTAATAATTTTACTTTAATTATGCGAAATATTTCTCATTTCTAAATTTAAAATAGTTTAAAAAAAATGCTGAAAAAAATTCCTTTGAATGAATGAGCGTTTTCATTCATAAACCAACAGTTCCCCGCAGTCGCAAGCAACACAACCTCCCCTGGGAGAAGCGCGTATGCGACTGGCAGGAAACGTAAACAATCTAGTAATCAAAGTGATAAAAAAACACAAATTTCGTATTTTTTAGTAGAAATTGCTACAAATTACTTCTGTAGCATATGTGTAAAATATAATAACCTTAAAATAAAAAAAATATATAAAAACGGGTGTTTTCAGTCATAATTTGTAAATTTTTTAAATAATCATTGAAGTCCCAGAAAAATACACCTCCCTTTTGCAATACGCAGTCGCGACTGATTACATGGCAGCAAGTGATTTGATAGGAGGAGTTAACTGAAGCTTTTGTCTGAACTTTTAAACATTTTTAAGAGCTTAGCTGGGGAACATGCGCGGGATGTCACGAGGTTTGAAAACAACTATACATTCCTATAAGTTACTGCGGGCCTAATAATGGCGTATATCGGTAGACTGCATGTGAATCTATAAGCTCTGCGTCAAACACGGAGCCGTGCGTGTTCTGCTCATGAGAGTGTAGTAGGAGTTCATCTGCAACAAGGCACCACAGAAGTGGAAATAAAAACCCTCCTTGTTGGTAGATATTTTCGTGCCCTTCAGAGACCCTTCAAGATGAGAGAACATTAGTTTGTAAGCTCTCAGGATAGAGTTGTTCCAGATCTCTAAGATGTTAGTCGAACGCATTAACCCCTTGGCTTCTCTTGAGAGAGCTTTTACGTTCAATCTCAATTTCATGTTCTGTTGGGCAAACTCAGGCTTTATTTTTCCTGAGTTCAATATGTAAAAATGTATGGGAACTCAGGCAAATACTGAAGTTCGGTACACTAATTTGCTCGAACTTGCGCAGTTTGGCCGGTGATGCCGGGGTATTACTGTCTAACAAATTAATATGGCCAATTTCACCAACCAACAAAAATTGGTTGTAATCGTCAATCCCATTTGGAATTCGATGAAGAATCGCATGGTTTTTCACAGGAGCCAACTTTTACAACAAACTATACATTAGAATGCTTTAACTTGCTGATGTTGCTTTTAATATTAAGTCTTCCTTCTGCCAAGGAAGGAAAAAACAGCAACAACCACACAGCTGTCAAAAAGTTGATTCAAAAAGTCCGTAAAAGTATTCAGAGGTTTAGAAAATCTGCCCGTCCCATCGTCCGCGCCTACTGTCTTCTCCGTAAACGTATCTTTCAACAGAATTTGAGTAGTTGGATGTTGACCCATGTGAAACTTCCTATCTATGTAATCTTTTTTTACGCTATACCCACTATTATGGTGCAATCTTAAATTTTGGGCAAACTATGAAAATTACTTCAAGCAATCAGCTAGTGCTTGTGATTTGTGAATAGCTTATGGGGCGTAAAATGGCGTAATGCACCGGGCGCAAAAAACCCACTGGCTTTGGTTAGGCGGGGCTTCACACGGTGCCTTATTCATGTCAAGTAAAACTTTATAGATGAGAGAGGCAAGGAATGGGAAAAAATTACAAATAAAACCGGTTTTACTCAATAGACTTATGGCATCTTATGAACTGGCTCAGTGAAACCATAAAATGTTTAGGTCAACAAACGATGTAAGAAAAGCGATCTCCCTGCAACTCCTTGCATATAAAACCGGTTTTTGTTTTGATATGATGGACAAGACTACGGACGGCCACCTTTTCATGAAAACTTAATAGCATTTATTGAGTAGTCTAAATTGACAAATGTTCTTTCGACACAAAAATGAAAAATAAAAAAATATTTATATATGTACATAGTTACAAGATTGTGATTTAAGGCAACGGTTTGCCAGTTTTACGTTGTAATTTTCAATCATGGTGTTATCGGTCGTATCGGCACATATTTGGTTTGATAAAGCCCAACTAAAATGTGATAAATTTTGCAACGTACGTTAGGCTCCTAATAATTGATATAAAGTATTGGCTGCGTTTATGCGTTAATAGGATCGGTGCAGGTTTTATGGTCAGCAAAAGAATGAAGCTTACAATTATCGGCTTTAAAGCAATAAACGAAAGCCTATGCAACCTTCGTGTGCGAGGTAAATTTAAGATCGTCAGCCTTATAAGCGTCCACGCACCTACAGAAGAGTCCCCGGACGATGGATGATAAAGAAGAATTCCTTGAATTAGTTGAACGGGAACTTAATGTCTGCCCCAGGTATGATGTAAAAATCATACTGGGAGATCTGAACTCCAAAGTAGGCCGAAAGTCCATTTACAGGCAATATGTCGGCAACCACAGCTGGCATGAACACACTAATGACAATGGACATCGAGTTGTAGAGATGGCAGCAAGTAAGAACTTGATCGTTGCAAGTCCTAGATTTGCGCGTATAGATATCCATAAAGCCACCTGGGTATCTTCTGATGGAGCCACTCGCAACCAAATAGATAGAGAATGTGTTGAGAGACCGCCGCCACCTTTCGAGTTTGATGACGTACCGAGGTCCCAGCTTCGATTCGGATCACTATCTTGATGGTATGGTACTCCGAGAGCGCATTACAACACTGAAAAGCTTTTTTGGAGAGTTGGACCCGCCTTAAAAATATTGTCATTGGTACTGCTGATTCCATCTTAGGCAGAAGTCGTAGCGATCGGAGCGACTGGTTCGATAATGAATGCAAGCTGGCAACTGAACGTAAGAATGCTTCTTACCGAGCAACGCAGCAGTCTTAGAGAACATGGGCACGCGGAGAGAAATATAAAGAGCTCAGAAAAGAAGAACAGAGAATCCACAGACGAAAAAAGGAAGCATGGGAAAAAGATCTCATCTGTGAACTAGAATAGTACAGAGAGCGACGGCTGCACGAGGCGCGGGCGTTCCACCGAAGAGTCCGCAGTATTATGCAATTCACATCACGTTGCACATACTGCAAGGACAAACAAGAGAATCTGATTACCGAACCTAAAGGCATCTTGGAGCGATGGGAGAGGACTTTCACGAATTGCTAAATGGCGGGATAACTGAGGCTTCAGAGGCTCCACCTATATCTGATGATAATGCTTAGGCATCGGGTGCAGAAGGCCAGTGTGGCTTCTGCCCAGGAAAATCAATAACTGATCAGATATTCAACCTTGAGGCAGGCTATGAAAAAATGTCTAGAGTTTCAAAACTCAAGTCAACACCTCTTCATAGACTTTAAAGCCGCCTATGATAGCATAGCCAGAGTAGAATTCTACAAAGCCAAGAGAGAGTTCGGCATCGCCCACATAGGTACTGACAAGACTGTGTAGGTTGACCATGACCACGGTGACAAGCCAAGTAAAGGTATCCGGAACCCTGCCCAGATCAATCAATATCTATAATGGACTCCGACAAGGGGACGATCTGGCCTGCCTCCTTTTCAACCTGGCTTTGGAGAAAGCAATCCGGGACTCGGGTTTGACATCAAGGGGCACAATCCTCCACACCACCACCATTACTGGCTCATGCAGACGACATTGTCATTAAAAGAACAACAACAGCTGTACAAGAAGCTTTCACTCAGATTGACCAGGCGGCAGGAAATCTGGCATTGCACATTAACGAAAGCAAAACAAAGTAAATGGTGGCCTCGTCTACAAGAACACCTAACTTTGCTCCCACAATCAAGGTAGAGGAACATGAGTTTGAAGTGGTGAAATCATTTATCTACCTTGGGTCAATAGTAGCAGCCGGTAATAGCATGAAACCAGAAATACGCTCATGAATGCTAAAAACCAACAAAGCCACTATAGTGTCAAGGCTCTTTACATCCAAGTATCTAACCATAACGTCTTAACTTTTACTATATAAGACGATGATCGTACCGGTTCTCACATATGCATCTGAAACGTGAGTGCTTAGCAAAAAGCACTCAAACATCTTAGCCGTGTTCTGAGGAAAATACTTCGGAGGTGTTGGCCCCTTATGTGAGGACGGACGATTCCGAAGTCTTTACAATGATGAGATCTACGAGCGCTCTCAAGACATAGATGTTGTGAAAAAAACAAAGCTCAGTAGGCTCCGGTGAGCAGAGCACCTAGCTCGTATGAGTGAAGATGAGCCTGCTCGGAAAGTTCTCTGCGGTACGTAAGACCTATGGGGTGCGGCAGCGAGGGAGTCCCAGCCTTCGCTGGAAGGATGGCGTGGCCAGGACGCTTAGGGCTTAGGAGTGTTAAACTAGATTACATCCGCTCAGAATCGGGACCGGTGGAGAGAACAGTTTCGAGAGGCCAGGACCGTATCCCGGTTGTAAAGCCGTCAAAGAAGAAGAAGAATAGGACCGAGGTAAAATATCGCTAGACGTTTGGAATTCTTCACTGCACGTCATTTGACAATTGACATGTTATGAGAGAGTAAACCGCAAAAATATCCTAAGCTGTATGTGTGGATGTTTATATATATGTATGAGTTCAACACAGTCAGAGTTTGCTGATTTTGCATCAAAATGATAATGTCCCAAGTTTTAGATGCGGCAGAAAGCGGATTCAAACAAAACGTTTTGTGTATTTATTTTTCTGCCTCTTTTTGTGTAACGATTATGATGCCTGTGTAGTTGTGCAATAAACTCGAAAGAGAAGGGGAATTTCTCATATGATGATTTCGTACGTTTCGTTTCGAATTTGTATTAGTGTAATTTTTTCAGACAACAGTGAGGAGACATATGTATATGACCCATGACATATACTTTCCTGCGACCCCTTGCCTAAAAAACCGGTTAGGAGGTGCGAGTAATAAATGAAATCATGGATAGAGTAGGTTGCGCAATTGACTGGTACTTTTAACCAACGCACATACAGTAGTTATATCTTAAACGGGTATGGCGGAAAATCATAAAGGCAAGGCTAAAAATATGAATTATTTTTTGTTTATTTACTATTAAATTTATGCTGAATAATTTTTATGCTTGCACACTTACGGTACCGACATAAGTATGTAGAGTGCAGATGAATCAACTCTGTCATCCAATATCTCTATCACAAAAAAAAACGAAAAACGTTCGAAAAATGATAAAAAACTGATATTACCATAATAAAACATTAATTTTATTAACTCCATCCATTTCAAGATCAATAAAACTGCTGCGACGCATAATTCACCACAGTTGACATCTTCACTTTCTCTTTTCGTCACAAAAAACGGTCGGCATATTTTTGTCCACTGTCAGATTAATTTCCATAGAATCGCCGCTAGCAACTTTTTCTTGCCATTGTAATTATAAATATTTCCTAGGCCTTTGCCTTCAATTGTGCAACATCAGCGAAATCCGATGCTCATTGTTTTGCGGTGATATAAATACTCACTTGCCAAAATGTTTACAAACAAACTTGTTCACATAGATAAAGTCTTAGCCGTGTAACACCTGTGCGCTACTGATACGTGAATCACCTGTTTGTGGTGTGACGTATCTGGTTTTATGAGGAAAAAGGTCATTTCCATTTTTTGTGCATTTGCAATTATTATGATCGTTTGTTTATTCTGGGCATGCACGCTTGCATGCTGCTGTATGGTTGTCACAAAAGTGAACATAGATTTTATGTTTATGTTAAAATGAAAGTAGTAGTTTAATTGAGAAAAGACGAGGCTTTGTCACGTTTTACTTTAAGATGTTTTCGAAAGTGAAGGGCTGAATGGATTTAACATGAAAAATGACTTTTCTTTGTATTTTACCCATTCAATTGATATTTGACATTTGGAACAAGGGTAAAGTCGCGATGCCTTTTCATTGATTAAGCAGTGTTAAGCAGTGTTTTGGTAAATGGCTTGTGGTAAATTAATTGTTCCCGCAGTGTCCTCTTTCTGTTATGAAGGCGACGGAATATCATTTTCTTTTCTAAGCCGGTTTTAACTAAAAAGTTGCGAAATATTTTGCGTTTCGATTTGAATGATTAAAATTTCATTTTTGAATTGATCTGGACTGCTTAAGGAATATTTTGATTGATAATTTGATTTTGCTTTGATTTCTTTAGACATTTCCACAGCTTAAAGAGTGTTTAGAATTTTAAAGTAATTATTTCTCATGCTTCGCTGACATTACATCTTCAGTTTTTGGTTTAGAAATTGCGGCTTTTCGGCTGTGTGCAATCTCCTTTAACACCTTATTCTTCTTCGAAGAAAAAGATCCTTCATCGTAAATATGTATATCTCTCTTATCTGCAGATTTAGAAAGAGAGAAGGATGCTTCACATCCATACGTGAGCGGCGTTTATCGTTTAACAATTGTCTTCGCTGACTGTGCACTCCAAGTAGTTGAATTGGTTTCTTCTACTTCTTTCCACCCTCAACTGAATTATAATCTTGCTCTTGTCTGCATTTCTTTATAGCCTTATATGTTGAGCTTCATCTTTTAATTCTTGACTATAGTGCAATGTCCAGTAGTAAGCTTAGCTCGAAGGATAGAATAAAATTTTGCAAGAGCTGCTACATTCCTACGGTGATTTAAGGAATCTACTGAAGAGCAAATGGCGTATCACCAATAAGTTTGAGAGCGTGGTTTTACACCTTGTCCAGCCCAGCTAAGCTGTTTCTTAGGGCCGCGGCTCAGATATACGAGTTGTATTCGAGACGGGGACGAATATAGGACTTCTAGATGCTGGCCCTGGCAGACGCCTGAAAGAGGAATTTGCACCGTCACTAGCGTCACCTTTTTTTCATATGGGCTGAATAGAGGCCAGTTTCCAGGAGTCAGGATAGACTCCGGAGAAGTAAGATAGGGCGAAAAGTTTGTGCAGAGGTTTAGCCAAAGGTGAGGTACATTTTTAAAGAACCACAGGGGAATTTTATCGGGGCCAGTGGAGTTATTGGAGTCAAGCTCTTTGAGACACCTATCCACTTCATGCATCCTGAAGAAAACTCTATCCATTGAGTAGTAGAACACTCGTTGCCAGAGCATTGATTATAGTTTACCCTGAAGAGCTTTGAAAAAATACCGTAATATCTGTTGTATGTATGTATATAAACAGCTGCACATTTTTTTTCTCAAGCCGAAATGAAAAAGAAAAAAAATTAATGGTCTTGGATGTGAAGTATCACGTCCGTATTTGAACGTGACAACGTTTGTTATTACGTTTTGTATTATTTTCTCAATTAATAAATTATATATTTCGAAGCAAATTTTTTTTTGTGTGCGGGACATTTTCATACGCGCGTCCTATCTTAAACCGATTTAATAGACGTTGTCAAGTCAATAAGGTTAATGAATGTATTTTTCCCGTGTAGAGGATAAATTAACGAAAATTTTGAGCCATTCACCACCCCCTAACATGTATGGGGGCGGAGATATGATTTTTTTTTGTGTGCGGGACATTGTCCGGGACATTTTCACACGCGCGTCCTATCTTAAACCGATTTAATAGACGTTGTCACGTCAAAAAAAACAGACGGAGAATTTTTTTTAGGGGCACCAAATTGTACATTTTACAGGAGTAGAGAAGGGCACCATGAGCGAAGTTCTAATCCTCGGCCTAGCAAAATCAATGCGGACGATTCTGAATAAAGCTTTGTTTCTTAACGCAATCCCGGGATCTTCGGGATCCCAAATCGTGTTTCTTTACTTTTCTCGGGCTCGAAAAAGAGGAGAAATCGTCATTTCCCCTCGATCCCAAAGATCCCGAGGTTTTTACTTCTGGCTGCTTGGGCAAATGAGAAATGTCAAAAGGTGACAGTTCTCAGTTAAGGTGACAGTTGAATTTAAACATATAATTCAGATTAATATTTTTCATAAAAGTGAATAAATGATTCAATTTGGGAGACATTTCGGATAAATAGTATTTTATAGTAGAATCAGAGAAGGTCTACTGTGACTTAAGAAATTCATCAGGCTTTAATATCTACATATATGAAACGTGAGAAAACAAGAAATATGTTGGTGTTTCTAAATTTGGTTCTAATTTTTTAAAAATAAATAAAGGAATTTAAATAATGCAACAGTTTTGGATTATTAATATTCCTATCATAACTAATAAGTGTGTATATTTCTGTTTAAGAAATGAGCACCAGAACCAAATTTGATAAATTCACTTTGGACCGAAGTGGCATTTTGCAAAAACGGATTTATCCCGGTTTTGTTATGTTGGCCCCAAATGTGCTTCTGTTTATTGGTACCACGATTAGGGTAGGGCTACTTCCACTGCGAACGGAAGCCCAATCAGCGCGACGTGGTCCTAAAGTTAGATAGTTGCTAGATCGATTGTGGTGGATGTTTAAAGGCACCCGGTGGGGTTTAGGAAGCTTATCAGAATTCTAACCGCTAGTTTGGAGATCTCTAGTCTTCCAGAACGTAACTGCGTAGTGCACGCTGTCTGGCTTTGCATAGAACTGGGTATTTACACAAAAAATTTACGAGTTTTTTCTCTTCTTCTGATTTGCATTCTTTTAGAAGAATTTCCGAGACTGAAAACAGAAATGTCATTCACGTTCTGCTTCTTTATTTTCCAGAACTCCCAGAAAGCGTTTCTTTACTTTGACATTTCTATCCCCACCCTTCAAAAAAACCTCGTGCTCTTTGGGATCCCGCGATTTCGTAAAGAAACAAAGCTTATGTTTGGTTAGGTGTCTGTTGTGCACGTGGCTGGACAAAGTTCAGGCCATTTCAAGCCATTTTGAGGTTTTGATAAAATGACAGAGGTTAGGAACACCAATATTTTGCAGCTCGCTCAATTAATCAAGGAGGGGAGAGCAAGGAAGGTCCCTCTTTTCTTTGCGAGGGTGGGGCATGTACAGAGATGGTGAAAAACAGGTTTTCCTCATCTTCATTACCACAACTTCTGCATAAGTCGTTGTGGGGAAGTCCTAATCTTTCGGCATGCGGGCCAAAGGGACAGTGACCGGTCAGCACCTATACTACATTGCTCATCTCCTTTTTGTTCAACTTAGCAAAGTTCAAAACTGGCCACATTACATAAAGAATGCGGCACACCGTTGCTGTGGTCCATTTCAACTAAACTCGAGCTAAGCTGATTTTCCTCACAGCTAGTTTGTAGGTTGCTAAGGGCATCCCCATCCGGGTTAAGTGGGGTGTCCTTTCCACTTCGGCTCCCTGTCTAGCAAGCTCATTTGCCCTACAGTTCCAGCAACCCAACACAGTGTTATATCAAACTGAGTGGCAGACTCACAGAGAGACCTGTGGCAGTTCACAAAAGTCGACACAATTAGGAGCCATGAGGGCCGCCTGGCTATCCGATGGAGTGTATATTCTTATGAGATATATTATTTATCTCCGGATCGCCGTGACTTCCGCTTGGAAGACGCTGCAGTGGTCGGGTAGGCAAAGAGAAGTATCTACATAACTGTTCCCAATTTTTGAGCCATCTCTTTAGATACATAATGACCCAGTTGGGATAACACCATCTGTCTGGTCATCTCTGGCCGGAATGATGGTATTGAGACCTTTCTCCAAGGTCCACGTAGGTGTAGGGTATTCTAGGTTGTCCGCAGCGGTGGTGAACCTCCTAACGATGGATGAGTGACCATATGAGTATGGAGTCCATCCAAGGGAAGCATTTGTCCTGCCGGCCGTCTAGGCTGCCATTTGCTCGGCGTGTATGTCCAAAGGAGTAAGATGCAATAAGACATCCAGCTCAGCTGTAGTAATCTTCTGTAATGCAGTCCACCATACCGATATGCCATGCGTAAGTATAGGTCTGATTACGGCTGTATGCAGCCTGTGGACGATGTGGGGTTTAAGGCCCCAATTGACTCCGATCGTTCTATGGCATAAGAAGAGAGCTGTTTTGGCCTTATTGGTTCTTTTTAAAAGATTCGGCCTCCACGTTAGTTTACTGTCGAGTACGAGGCCTGGGAATTTCGCATCCTCCTTTAGATCTAGATTTAGTTGTAATATAAATACTCTAAAATTTTTTAAAAATCCATTTTTTTTTCAGATTTGTTCTTTTGCATTATAATTTTGTTATTGAAAGGCGTTGCAATGCACGTGGGTTTTTGCTAGTCTTTAATAAAAATTAACAAAACAACAATTTTCAATTATGAAATATTTCTTTCTTGACGAATCATCGGCACGGCACAGTGCTCGAGGTCACTTGTCAGCAGAGATCACATTATTAACTTTGGGCTTTACTACAATTTCAGGGCCAGCCAGATTATGTGCAACCAGCTAAGATTGCATTCAAGAGACATGCGTTTTTGCATAATTTTATAATGGATATTCCGGTTTAGCTGCGCGCCTTTATTTTTTTATTTTCGGTTGCAACACTGCTTAAATGTTTTTTTATATAACTAAAAAAAAAGAAAAGAAAATAAATTAGATGCGAAATTGTTGAGCCTATTGGAGTTTCTGCCTAGTTCAAAGTTCATAGTTTGAAAATAAATAAATATTAATAAAACCCATTTTGGCTATGTTTGAAATTAATAAAAATTGAAATTTCTTAAATTACTGTATACAAGAGGGCCATATAACCCAGCACGTGTTTGAAGCCGGTTTATGTAAATTTTGCCAATTACCCAATAGGGCGATACAAACAAAAATTACGCAACAAAAGTTTCTTTCAAACAAAATTACCAGAGGTTTAGCCAAAGCTGAGGCACATTTTTTGAGTACCATAGGGGGAATATTACCAGTGGATTTATTAACGTCAAGCTCTTTGAGCCATTTATAGAGGTTCCGCCAAAAGAGTTGATGCCGAGAAAGTCGCGTTTTCCATGCGCAGTAGAATCCCCGCATGCCGTTCCCGTCCCTTAGCCTAGTCGCAACAAATTTCGAAGGGGAAATTTGAAAATACATAAGCGCATTTCTTATTAATATGTGCGCAATTTTTATTTGTGTGCAGCTTTAATTTCCCCAGCTGCGCGCTCCGGCATCAACTCTTTTGGCGGAACCTCTACGCCTCTCGTGTTTTGAAGATTCCGTCCATTGAATGGGCGATCGAGGGCCGGTGGTGACGTATCAGCTTCGGGTGAAGAAGAATTTAAGGCGAACACAGATGCCAATAAATCGACTTTGGATTTTCTTTCTGTTATCACCTCCTTCTCATTAGAGGAAGAGGTAAAATTCTTCTTGATGGAAGTTACCAAGGACCAGAAGTTTTTGCTGAAATGTGAAACTTTTCGAAAAAATTGACGAAACAATGCAAAAATTCACGATTTTCGATTAGATTTTTTCACTTTTGCATTAAAATTTATAATTTTTTTTTTGAGTTTATGTATGTGTGCAGATTAAAATTTCATATTATAACCGCGGTAGCCAATATCATAACGAACAGCCTCTATATTTTTTGTTTTTTTTTTTCGGACTTACACATAACAAGCTATACGCATCTATATTCAGAAAGAACCACCAAAATGGTAAATTTGGTAAAAAATTGACCGAATACTTATGTAGCGACGGTTGCTCATCATAAATAGCTCCACAGCCTAGGAGGTGTTCTTCGTTACTTCTTAATGTCCAGATTTCGGATCCATAGTGTAGTATTGGCCTTATAAGAGTTCTGTATAGTTTCACTTTAGTCCCCCTTAATATGTTCCTTGTTAAGAAGTGTTTACGTAGCCCAAAGTAGCATCTATTTCCCAGCGCTAATCTCCTTTTGACTTCTAATGTCGTATCGTAATCTTTTGAAATTAGCGTCCCTAGGTATATAAATTCTTTTACACCTTCGATGTTGTATGAATCGTCATATTATGGCGATTATATGTCTTTTAGAGGTGCACATATGTATGTATATTTCGTTTTCTCTTCATTAATTGCTAATCCGAATTTCTTTCCTGCTCTTTCTAGCGATATGAAGGCTTCTTTCATTGCTACGGGAGATCTGGTTAGTATTACTATGTCGTCAGCGTATGCCAATAGTTTTACCGACTTGTTGAAAACACTGCCCGCAGTGTTAATTCCTGCGTCTCTCATCACCTTTTCCATAGCTACGTTAAATAGTAAGCACGATAGGACATCTCCTAGGTGGGCATCTGTGGTGTTGGATGGTTGTGACAGCTCTCCTTCAATTTTTATTCTGCATACATATTACCTCTTTCATTGTCATTTTGGTCAAATCTACGAGGTGTTTGGGAAATCTTAAGTACTCCACAGCTTTATATAATTCTTCACGTTTTATTTTATCATAGGCGTTTCTGAAGTCTATGAATAGAGAATGTATGTTTGTGTTAAATTCATTCACTTTTTCTAGGACCTGCCTAAGAGTGAAAGTACCGTCTGTGGTAGATCTTCCGGGACGGATAGTTTCCGTTTTGATAGTTTCCCAGAAATGATTCGTGCGTCTGCGTCTTGTACGTCTGTTAATGTAGGCATATCTACCGCTAGTTCTTTTGCTAGTTCCACGTTTTCTGTTAACGTTTGCTTCTCATCTCAAGGTAGCAGTTCTTTGAAGTGTCCACACCATCTAGTTAGTACTAGCAGCAAGCAATATCTGCAAGCAGTTAATATTGCTCGCTGGTACTAGTTCTTTGGTACTTAAGATCTTCCCATCCTTATTTTTTCACATTGTTACTCAGGGCTTGTAGTCCATTCAAAACGCGGGGGGAGGGTGTTCCAAAATAACACCGTTAAGAAAATCGAACCCTAAAGGTTTTTGGGGTCGCTGATCACGAAAATCGGTCCCGCGGTCCTAAAACATGGGCGTCACCCCTAAAAATGCAAAAAACACCTCTTTTTAGGGGGTTTTCGCGATTATCTTCTTCTATCTTCTATCTTATATATTAATAAAAGAAAGTGTGTGTCTGTAAGTCTGTGTATCTGTGTGTCTGCTTGTGCGTACCGGCACGCATTGTAGCCAAACTAAAAGAGATAGAAATCTGAAATTTTTTTTTGTAGATGCATGGATACCCCAGAAGGTGGAAGTAAGTTTCCGTTTTTCGCTATTTTGATTAGTTTTTTTTTAATTAATTAATTAGTACGGTTTGTCACAATTTTTTACGCTCTACGCCTGGTATCTCGGCTAATGTATATCGTAGAACATTATGAATGCCACCAATTGAAAGATTAGACAATTCTGGTTTAAAATTATTTGTTTCAAATCTCAGAAAGGCGATTTTTCGAAATTCATCCCCTAAGGGGGTGAAATGGGGTTTACCCAAACCGCTGGAGCTATAGGGCTGAAATTTTGAGAGTGCATCCCTATAATGACGTGGACATCCACTAACAAGCGATTTTGCGAAATTCATCCCATAAGGGGGTGAAATGGGGTCAACCCAAAACCGCTGGAGCTATAGGGCTGAAATTTTGACAGTGAATCCCAATAATGACGTGAACATCCACTAAAAAGCGATTTTTCGAAATTCATCTCATAAGGGGGTGAAATGGGGTCAACCCAAAACCGCTGGAGCTATAGGGCTGAAATTTTGACAGTGTATCCCTATAATGAAGAAGCGATTTTTCGAAATTCATCCCCTAAGGGGGTGAAATGGGGTTTACCAAACCGCTGGAGCTATAGGGCTGAAATTTTGACAGTGCATCCCTATAATGGCGTGGACATCCACTAAGAAGCGATTTTTAGAAATTCATCCCATAAGGGGGTGAAATGGGGTCAACCCAAAACCGCTGGAGCTATAGGGCTGAAATTTTGACAGTGTATCCCTATAATGAAGAAGCGATTTTTCGAAATTCATCCCCTAAAGGGGTGAAATGGAGTTAACCCAAACCGCTGGGGCTGAAGGGCTGAAATTTTGACAGTGCATCCCTATAATCACGTGGAAATGAATGACTCAAAATTCACTTTATTTAGGATTCCTTTGTCACTTCTCTTGATGACATATACACACCAATCTCTGCTTCAAAACTTGCAGATTTGTTGAGCAGAGGTGATATACGCAGCAATTTGTTTACCATGTTTATTAAAAAAATGCTCTATAATAAACCTTTTTTAGGGATAATAACAACTGACTTTTTTGTTTGTTTTTTTTTCAAGGAAAACAGTGCACATAATAAACAGCTTTTATTTAAAGGCGTTGCAAGGCACGCGGGTTTTATGCTAGTTTCAATAATAATGAAAACGAATGCGATGAAATGCACTTTTTTTAATATTTATTTGCGAAGGTGGTTGATTTGTACTAAATTAAGGCGAACGAATTTTTTTTTCAAGTTTATGCTTCAAATTCGATTGTGGGTGTACTGTTAAGCAAAAATAAATTATTTTCAACCCTTAGGGGGTTAAAACTACCCCCCCCCCTATAATAAAAACAACTTTATATAAAAAAAATTGCCAAACTTTTTTTTTCCTTTTTGTTTGAAATTTGGTTCAATAGGTGTTATCAGCAAAAAAAAATATTTTTTTCAACCCTTAAGGGGGTAAAACTAGCCCTACATTAAAATTGTAATTGAAACAAATTAAAATTTATTGTTTTGCATTTAAATTTTATTTTCCATTTTTAATCATTAAAACATTTGGAAAATTTCACTATAAACCCCTCTGTACAGAGGTTAAACCACCCCTAAAGAGAAAAAAAAAATAAAAAATATATTGAGAAATATTTCATTACAATTTTAATGTTGGGGTAGTTTTACCCCCTTAAGGGTTGAAAAAATTAATTTTTTTGCTGATAATAAATTTTGAACCAAATTTCCAACAAAAAGCGTAAAAAAAAATTTGGCAATCTTTTTTATATAAAGTTGTTTTTATTATAGTGGGGGTAGTTTTAACCCCTTAAGGGTTCAAAATAATTTATTTTTGCCTGACATTACGCCCACAATCGAATTTGAAGCATAAATTTGAAAACATTTTTTTACAATTTTTGCCATTTTTGGCCGATTTAGGGGTAGTTTCAACCCTTTAGGACTACCCCTTATCATAAAGTTCGCCTTAATTTAGTACAAATCAACCACCTTCGCAAATAAATATTAAAAAAAGTGTATTTCATCGCAGTAGTTTTCACATTATTATTGAAGTAATCGCTAAAACCCCCTAAAAGCGGTGTTTTTTGCATTTTTAGGGGTGACGCCCATGTTTTAGGACCGCGGGACCTCGATTTTCGTGATCAGCGACCCCAAAAACGTTTAGGGTTCGATTTTCTTAACGGTGTTATTTTGGAACACCATAACGCGCGTTTTGAATGGACTATTGAAGCCGACTCGGTGCTCATATACTTTCAGGAAACTATATCTACATATATATATATAAAAGTATACTATATATGTACGTCAGGAAACTATATATGACGTCGTTTCAATTGTTCGCTTCATCTATTTTTGACATTTCGTTTTCCTAGTACTCCTTTTTCTTCGCTTTGTGCAGTCTTTTCTCCTGCCTTCTTATTTCTTTGTATATCTCAACTGCATTTCTCGTTCTTTGTTTCTGTATTTATTACTGGATATGCTACATTCTTTTCCGACGGTTGCTAGAGGTAGAAAATGTCCATTTCGTATAGTATTCGATGTAACTAACATGTTCCAAAAAATATTTCAGACTGGAAACAATTCCTTTTGCGCTAAAATTTGATGCTTTTTTGACTCCACTAAATGTTAAAATTTGAGTATTTAGGAACCGAGGCCACTATTGGCTCATTGTATTTACTTTACATGTGCTCGATGTGTCCACAATTATAATGAGCGTTTTTTTCGTGGCTCCTGGTTGGTTGGCCTTCTCGAAGCGCTGAAATTATACAATACTAAATGCACAGCCGTCACAAAAACAGTTGTAGATGATTTTTATATAATTGCACATACATACATAATTCCAAAAGAGGTGCTGGTGCTTAAAAAATTTCATGTACGTAGATACGAAGACCTTTATTCAATTCTAATATACTTTTCGTAGACTCATGGATCCCCTTGATCCCCTCCCTATTTACGCCACTGTCTTGAGCATTATGTGCTGTTGTTCCTTCCAGAAAAAGTATTATCTATTAGTATGCCCGAGTAAGAATAAATTATGGCCTTTTTTTATGAAAAAACCAAGCTTAGGTGTAACCCTTTGTACTACCAGTCCGTCATGTCGTTCAGTTCATGGTGCAATGTCTAGTAGTAAGCTTGGTTTGAAGAATAGAGGAGAATAGGAAAAGTTAGAGGGGGTCTGGAGGGTGTAGGAGAAAATGACGATGAACCTCACGTTTGAACTCTAAGATGTTGTACGAGTTCGGAAATACTGACTGCGGGAGATTATTCCACAGTCGAGTTGTTCTATTCATAAACGAACTTCTAAACCGTATTGTGCGTGAACGGGGGGGGGGGGGGGCTGTAGGGTATGGGGGTGAGCCGAGCGGGCTAGTCTTGTGTTGCGGGAAAAGTATTGCCGTGCGGGCAGGAGGTCCTGAATTTCGGTGGAACAGTCGCCATGGTAATAGCGATAAAGTATGGAGAGGGCTGCTATATTCCTACGGTGGCTCAAGGTGTCTATGGAGGCGCGAAAGGGGCCATCACCAATGAGTTTGAGGGCACGATTTTGCACCTTGTCGAGACAAGCCAAGGTGGTTTTTGGGGCGCCTGCCCAGATATGCGAGTTGTATTCGAGGCGCGGCCGAATGTAGGATTTGTATATTGTAGCCAATGCGGCTGGCTGGAGGAGGAACTTGCATCTCTTGAGAAATTCAAAGCATTGGGAGGCTTGTTTGGCGATTTGGAATATGTGATCGTTCCATCGCAGATGCTCCGTGCCCTAGGATGTTGAGAGTTGAGTCAGCCGTTAGACTCTCTCCATCCACCGAGACAGGAGGAAGGTCGGTACAATTTTTGTTGGAGATCAGACAGTGCTTCGTTTTTGCGGCATTGAATTCGACGCGGTTCATTTCGCCCCAATGAAGAATCGATTCGATATCCCGGTTGATCGAAGCCGACATCAGTTGACGGTGGTAAAGACAAGGTCTGGCACGTGCTTGTCTTATATTGCCGAAGGAGTAAGAGAAATTCAGAGTACCGTCATCAGCGAAGCAGTGAAGTGGGTTGGAGGGGATTGAGAGCAGATCATTAATGAAGATTAGAAAAAGTGCGGGTGGGAGAATTGACCCCTGGGGAACTCCGGCCGAAATGGCGTGGGGGTTGGATTCGACGCCATTCAATACTACCTTGATTGAACGGCCTGAAAGAAAGCTCTTAATCCAGTTCCTTAGAACTAAGTGTATACCAATAGCTTGGAGTTTATTCAACAGAGCTGGGTGCCATACTCTGTCAAAAGCCTTTGATATATCTAGAGCAACTAGGCTAGACTCACCAAAGCTGTGAATGCTTTGGTTGATACGCTCGGTTAAACACACAAGCAGATCGCCAGTAGACCGTTTAGATCTGAAGCCGTATTGCTATCGTGTATAATTTGGTTGGATTCTAGATATTTCATCAGCTTACAACGGGCGTGATTGTTATAGCCCTCGGCCATATGGAGGGGATCAGAAGAACTGAGAACTGACGGTGGAATGTCGGCCTTGCAGTACCACCGCCGGCCGTATGGTTGCTATTAAGGACATACGACGGTGGTACAGTGGCAGCCACGGGGATATTCGCTACACCTTACGAAAATATCCCAGCCCCGAGTAAAAATAAAATAAGACCTTTGAACGAACACCAAAAGTGCTTAAACATAGTCCTTGGCCATATGAAGGGCATTAGAAGGCTCGTTGCAGGATAGTACGGCCGTGCACCACACACGCACACACATACCGACGGGTATACGTTTGTATATAATACGATTAAAAAATTCTTTTTAATATTCATCTATGTAGAGATACAAAACTCACCCCGTATTTATTGAGAAAAACATCATCAGCACATTGTTTTTTTTTCTTCTAGCGATTTAATAACAAAATTTTTTACTAAAATATAAATCAACACGCACTACACACTTCCTAGTGAGCTGGCGAGCTCTTATTGATAATCTTGTAGGATAAATCGAAAGGGCCATTTATTGTACATAACGAAAATGTTCAAGTTCCCATAAAACAAATTCAACAATACATTTGGGCATATTTTTTTTGGCTCAAATTTGCCCGTGGAATGCTCGCGTGTACAGCTTGGTTCCTGTCCATTTAAATCTTTTAGTCAAGTTGTGCCCCCAGTATAAATGGGTAAAAATTCTAGGGCCGTCATATCCCCCTGAAAAAGCCAAGCGGCCGTGATTCGCCCGTCATAAGCCCATTGTTTATTTTACTCGGGGGTGAATCATGGTACTTATGAAACCTCTTAATAGCATTAAATTCAGTGGAATAAATTTATAGAAAGTTTTGGAGACAGCTTATTCATTAATTCTATTACTAGACATTTGTTGAATAATCTTATTTATGGCGTTTTATAAAATTTAACTTGTTTCGGGTTAATACTTATTGAAATTTTTTTCCTTACAGAAATCATGACATCCACAAGCGTCCTCCTGAATAATCCATCAAAAAGCGGCTACAATTTCGAGATAACATCCAACGTAGAAGAAGATCTTGGGCTTTCGGAAGCAGTTATAAAGGTAGCTGAAAAGGAGCTACGCGAAAATAAAAACGCCAGAGAGCAATGTTTGAAACAATTCAGAGAGTGGATACAGAAGAACGAGGATATCGGTTACTGCCGCCTGGATGACCGATTCCTTCTTCGTTTTCTACGGGTCCGAAAGTTCAGTGTACCAATGGCGCAACAAAGTCTACTCAAGTACTTAAACATAAGAACAATCTTCAGAGATAACACTACGAATCTTGATTTCTTGAGCCCTGTGCAGAACGAGATCATCAACAACGGTTATATTTTCGCTTCTCCAGTTCGCGATAAATTTGGACGGCGAGTGATAATTTTCTCGCCGAAATTTCTGGACACCAGTTTTCCGTACTATGAGCAGGGCAGAGCCCATTTCATAACATATGAAACGCTTCTGGATGATCCGGAGAATCAAGTATTAGGACTGGTGCATGTTGGTGATTTCGCTGAAACCAAGGCAGCTCACATCACCAACTGGAATCCGAGTGAATTTACAAGATTGCTGAAGTGGGGGGAACAGTCTGTGCCGATGCGATTGAAAGGTATTCACTTGGTGCATGTCCCAGCTGCTATTAAGTGGGTGTTGGACATTATTAAGAAGAGCGTCACTCCAAAAATGAAGGATCGATTTTTCGCATATGTCACAATGGAGGATCTACACAAAAATGTCGATCCATCAGTGCTTCCACAAGAAATGGGTGGAGATATCCCGATGAAGGATATGATCGAGTTATGGAAGCGTGAATTGCAGGCGAAACGTGATGTCGTTCTAGCTCTGGACAGGATGCAGCTATTCAGTTCCAGAGGTATATTAAGCAGTCGAGATAAAAATAATAATGGTCAAAACAACACCTCTTCCATTGACACTTCGCTGGCTGGAAGTTTCAGGAAATTAGAGTTTGATTAAGTTTTTATGCTGCACTTTGTAAATATTTAAATTTAAGGTTTTTGTTTATTTTATGCACTATTATATGTTATGTTTATTTTTTTAAATATATGTAGTAGTTTATTATTATTATTGAATACTGTAATTTTTAAAATTTTATAGAAAAAAAGGCTTTCTGTTGTAAGTTTTTGTTTATTTTCAAACATGTTCTCCTTTTATTTATTTCCCTTTCTTGGGGTGTTATAATACTTTCAGCAACGTATCATACGCACTCCATTCCGATATCTTTTTGTGCATTTCTGCACCGTCTATTCGAGATATTGTAAGATTCCGAATTCCATAGACTTGATAGTTATCATGTATTTTTCTGCGTCTTAATGATTCGTTTATAAGTGATAAAGCACTTTGAAGCTGCTCATCCGTTGGTGGCTCAAAAGTGTAGTTACCTGTAAAGATAGAATATAATTTTAATTCAATTCAGTATTTTTAATATTTTAATTGTTGTATCGATAATCTATCTTACTAATATTATAAACGCGAAAGTTTGTATGGATGTTTATCTCTTTTTCAGGCAAAAACTACTGAATGGATTTTAATGAAACTTTACAATAATATAGCTCTTACATAAGAATAACATATAGACAATAATATATACCTCTATCTCGAATCCGGGTAACTGTAGTGTCAGGGGCGGTTCCAGGACTGATTTTCGGAGGGGCCATCGTCCTTTTAATCACACTTTTGGTCTTAAAAATCACAAATGTTTTTTTATCTGGTAGACTAGAGCTCAGAGATAATCCCTGATGGTATTAATTACTGATGTAATCGATATTAAAGCTTGCTTTACAACATAGAGAAAATGATTTTATGCTATTTTCATAACATATCGTTTAAAAGTTATTTTTAAAAAATAAAACTAATAACGTATAATATTATAATTTATTTTAATATAAGGAGGTGCACCGACCGCTAGATGAAGACCCGACCTAAGCGGAAATATGGTACCCTATTATTAACCGGTTAAGCCGGCAGGATGCCTTATTAGGGCTACCTGTACGACGGCTCACCCGTCTCTATCAGCAAAATTTTTTTTTTTATCGAGTTAAAAAGAATCCCCTACAAACGATCAGAAAGACTACGCCTTTATTATTACAATCAATAAATCCTTCATAGTCTGAGCGACAAATCAAAAAGTGGAGGTCATTTTTAAAAAGAATCCAAGTTTCAGGAGAGGTAGGATTTGCAAGGCCAATAATAAATATCTACGTCTGCCTTTCGAAAACTTATTCTACCATCAGATCACACTGAAAATCTAACAGAATAGTCGGAAAAAATATATCCTTGATAGACTACAAACTTTTTTTATCATTGCGATTGTAGAAAGAGCTCTATTTAAATATCCATTGTTTCCTAAGTGAACAAGGGCACCCAAATGCAGCACCGTTTAAAAGTAAAAAAATCTTCGACTCTGCCTCTCTACATATCCTTCAGTCGGGGATATTGTTTCTGTCTCTGTATCCTATTTTCTCAAATCCCAATCCAGAACTCCAAAAAACTTTGCATAATTTTTTTTCTTGTTGTTGTTTTCGCCTACCCGTTTCCAATTTCTCAAAATTCTCCATCAGTTTTTATAGAGGCTACAGGGTGTGTTTTCAGTAAAGATATAGGCTTCGATTCCCAGATCCGACGGGAGGGAAGTGAGTGAGGATTTGACACTTTGCGATTCTCAAATCCGCAGTCCCGGATTGGTTTAAATCGAAAATTCGGAGTGAAGACTCACGCGATAATGAAATATACGATGTCGGATTATCTTAGGCGCATTTGTCGTTCAAATCCGCAGAAAATTTGTTGCGGATCACACTTTTACAGCGCGGAAAATGTCAAAAAGAAATTCGGGATTGCGGATTTGAGAATCGCAAAGTGTCAAATCCGCAACTCACTTCCCTCCCGTCGGATCTGGGAATCGAGGCCATAGCTTGCCGTTACAGTACGATCAAGATATTTTTAGGAAAACCTAGATATTTAGATAAAGCTCTGTGAGGTCTTACAATTGGAATGATAAACAAATGTTCATTTGCTTTGCCTCGGCTACCGGTTGAAGTTTGTGGTCTAATCCAGCATAGTCAGTATGCGATAGTCAGTACCGAATCGGATCTGATAGGAGTATCCGCCTGAAATATGGCCGCAATAGTACTGAATCTTCCAGTCAACATAGCAATTGTTTTTGTACAGACAGACATTCCAATTATAATTTATATAGAAAGATCGATAACCATATGAATTTAGAAAAACACAATTATATTTTGAAATCACAGACAGATACGCCTTTTACATTTATATAGATACGTTGGAATGATGAGGAAATAGTATTCTAGTTGTTGTTCGTTTGATAACCATAACGAGTGGGTTGTAAAGAAAAAGTTAATCCGCCATTTTGTGTTGATCGCCATTATGAATATGAATTTGGAATGACACCAAATAGGTAATTGTACTGTATTTATCATCCCCTTTCATTTGATACCCATGTCGGGCGTTGGGGGGCGCAATTGCGAAATTCGGCCGCCATCTTGGAACCTCCATCTTGATTTTTTTACAAGATGGTCAGATTGCATTGTCCCGCGACATTCATGCATATATACAGACGAAGCTAACATAAAGGATATACAAATAGCCTAAAACATGTTCGCGAAATTTCTGAATCTTCCAGTGAACGTCCCATCCCAACCGAAATAGCCGTTTTCGAAATTAGCCCGAACAAACAGACAGACAAACATTTAAAAAATGCGTGATTTTGGTTTAATATGATGTAAATAACCATATGAACTTAGAAATCACAGACAGACACTCCAATTATATTTATTATTTTCTATTCTCGGGGGAGGGGGCCATGGCCCCCATGGCCCCCCCTTGAAACCGCCGTTGTGTAGTGTACTGATATAGCAAAACCCGAAACTTTTGTATGGGAGGTACTCTTCAAATTACTACTAAAGAGCTCAGCTCCATTTTGTTTAGGCTTTTTCCGAAAAAAAAAACGACTCCCAACGTTTCAGATCGATCGGAGGTGATTTACAGATAGTCGTCGTACAATTTTGTTAAAAAAAAGCAGCTTTTTCGCGAAAGACGCGGTTCTCTGAACTTGGATTGAAGTAACTTCGGCTGCATGTGGCTGATTTTAGCAATGTATGGCTTAAATAAAAAGTCTCGAAACCAAAAAGACGCCAAATTCGATAATTGGATGCTAATCACTTTTTGAGCTGTGGTACCTGGAAATTTACATAGATTCCAAGGTGCTTGATCTTTCAACATAATAATTTTACAAGGGACATTTTTTGTATCATATTTAATCTCACTTAACTACTCTTTATCATGCCGTTAAATATTTGAAAAATTCTATGTTGCCTATTGAACGTATTAACCATCTTAATTCATATTGTGAAGTGTGATATACGCAGACGCAACTATGATAATAATTCTGACGAAGTTTTCAATGAAGTTTTAATACTGATCGAGGACTAATACCCAGGACACGTGGCGTAAACCCATACAAAAGGTATGGAAATAAAATGCAGTCTACGTCATTCTGACGTCATTATCAAGATTAAGAGTGCTGGTGTGTCCTGGGTATTATGAATCAACAATCAAGTTCAAAATCGACAAGAGGCAGAAATGCTGTGCAAGACAGAGACTTGGTGCGACTTTTCGTGGAAACTCAAACAACACAATTAGTTGTTGATAAAAAAATTTAACAAATCCTGCCACGTATAGCCAAAGTAAATAGCGGGATTTTTTTCTATATGCTCCAGGCGGTACAGGCAAAACATTTCTTATCAATTTGATATTGACGTCGAGTCGAATGTAGAATGAAATTACACTTGCAGTGACATCAACGGGAATTGCATCAAGGCTACATGACGGTGGATATTTAGTGAATTCAGCATCCAAGTTCCTAATTGAATTTGAGCCAGATAGAAACACCTACATGTAGCATCAGTAAAAACTACCGTATTGCAACATCCGTGCAAAATTATTATTTTGGGGCGAATGCACCATGGCCTATAAAAAATCGTTTGTAGTGCATGACAGGACTTGACGAGATTTCCGAGGAAAAACCAATCCATAGTAGGCGCTCTGACACCTCTTGCAGAGGATTTTCGCTCAACTTTGCCTGTTATACTTCGATCAAACCGTTCAAGGTCTGCAAATGAGCTGAACGGATGCATGCTTGAAAACATCATATGGTACACTTTTGAAAAAAAACAACTTTTGGACGTTTCAAATGGCGAAATTTCAATGGATAGCATCGATATTATTCGGAATCAAAAATACGAAAAAATGTCCTTAATGACAATTTCACGCACTTTAAAATTTGGTGTATGGATAAAATTCAAGCGACGTGCATTGTAATTTCGTCTTCGAAATTCGTTTACGGGCAAAAGTACTCCCTCATAGCATCTGACCACGACAAGAGTGGCAGTGAAACCGCTGAATTGTGATTGGCGATATAAATGAGCAAGTGATTTGGGTTTTTAAACGAATGGAGTTACGTTTTTCTTTACGAATGTACTTTCGTGGTGTGATTTGAGACTCCCACTGCCCATCGATTTTGAGATTCCCAATTGCTTTGGCGCACGCCATACTATCGGCTTATATGTATGGTTCAAATGTTCGCAATATATCTTAATGAAATTTTAACCATGTACTATTTACATTAACAGAAAGAACATAGGCTATTATGTTACTTTCTTCAGTCACTCCTAGGTGGCACTGTCATGAAAGAGCTTCGTTGAACATCATTGCAGAGCTTCGAAATTTTGCATAAAGGTTCATTACGGGTCTCCCATGATGTTCCTCGAAGCCCGGTTTTGCAAAATTCAAAATGGTCGCTGAAATATGACCGAAATTCAAAATGGCCGCGGAAATATGGCTGAATTTCATGATGATGACATCAAATTGCACTGAAGAGATAGGTATTGTCTCGTAACAGCAAGATTATGATTTTATTCTGTTTGGGGTATTAGTATATTCATTAGTTTTGAACCTCGTGAGCGTTGTGCTACTTTTGTTATAAACAATTAAAGTTGTTTTAGTGAAAACGAGAAAAAACAGATTTTTGAAGTGATACTTCTTTAGGCGAGTTTTGAAAAATATTATGAGAGTGAATTTTGACGAATTCGCAACGCAACGCAACGGAGGATATGGGCGAAGGGGTAGAGGCAATGGAGAGCAAGCATTTCAACTTCCATTCTTCATGCGCACTGGGATTATCATTATTATGCACGGTATACAGAAAACAAAGGTAATGTAAAAGCGACGGCAGCTTCGAATACCGTAAAAAATGGGCACCTGGTGACGTCAGCCGTAATGCTGAAACAACAACAACAGTTTCGATTTTATATGGGAAGTGTCCCCCACGTGACATCAGCACTAAAATACCGTATACGGTATACAGTCTTTTACCAAAGATTACCCACAAAGATACGACACTCTCAAAATTTCCCATAAGCTCCCTTGCGAGTGAATATATCAATCGACAAGGTGCAAGCGAGACAAAATTCAATTTAAAAACAAAAAAAAAATCGAAGAAAGAAAGGGTAAATAAATAAATGTTATTTCACGAAGTGCGAAAGAGACGCACTGATTTCTCTTCTCCGCAATTTTTTGTGCCGTCTGGACTTTTATTTTGCTTGTGTGAATTCATGTACCATCTTCTTGTACTTCCAGCTCTGCATGTGTTTGTGTAGTTTGCCGTTGCTCCGCCATCTCTCCATTCCGGAGCGTGTATATGAATAGACAGAAGATCATAGATTTTTACTTTCCTTTTTCTTCGCACAGAAAGGATTACAGTGTCGTATCTTTCTGAGTTATCTTTGCTTTTACATTACCTTGTTTCTGAATACCGTGATTACTAATGAACATCAAGCTAGCGGCGAAGCAAGCGGCGGTTGCACTGAAAAGGGCCGTGACTTTGTAATTAAGCTCAAAAACGCTGGCTGGAAAATTTTAATCCTATTTCCTTCAGAACCATGGAACTATCCTGAAATTTTTACACAATCTTCCTCACACATATAGATACATAAAACAAATAATTTAAATGAGGGACATTAGCTTTTTATTTTTAAATAGAGTTGAGTTTTAACTTCGCCGCTTTTCAGTGCAACCGCCGCTAGCTTCGCCGCTAGCTTGACGTTTCATGATTACTATGGGCATATGAAAACTCGCAGTCGATGCCGGTTCACTATGTCGATGGGTGAGGGGGTTTTTATGCTGAGGCTATGGAGGGAAATAAATTTCATGTTCGAGTCATCAGCTAAGCGTACGTTTTTCGTGGGCATAGGAAGATTCGTAGTGTTTATTGTGTGCTGTTTGTGGGTGAGGGGTTTTACTGGATGGAAGGCAATTTCTCTAACTCGTAGTGTAATATCATAGACTCGCCAAGTTTTTAACTTGTAAAAAGTGGCAAAATATTGTATTTTAACATTTTTTACTGCACGTGCATTACCGGTGATAAGTTGGTTAGTGATCCGAGTGAATAAATTGAATGAAATTGATAAGGTGACCAGTTTTGTTTGCATTCATGGTGGTTTTTTCGTGTTAATTTAGGGAAAAAATGTTGGATTTATGTGGTAATGAAATTAAAAGTGAATTTAAAATGGTTAAAAATTATTACGGAATAGTTATTAAAACATAAGTGCAAGTACCACCACACAACATGAATAACAAAAATTTTGAAATTTTTCCTACACATTTTTCTGCTTAAATATTTTCAAAAATTATTCGTTAACAAGCTTTAATCACTTTAAATTCACTTTTAACTCAATAACCACACAAATTCAACATTTTTGCCCTAAAATAACTCGACAAAACCACAGCGAATGTAAACAAAATTGGTCACCTTCACAATTAAACCATTAAAACATATTGGTTCACTAAATTTTTTGAAATTGTTTTAATTCAATCACTGAAACACTAATCACTGCAGAAAAAAGTGATAAAATACAATATTGTACAACTTTTTATTGCAAAAATAAACTTAAAAACTTGGCTCCACTATGTTATTGACACCGACTGCTTCCAGGCCTGTAGCTACGATGGGTTTGCTGGAGGCCCTATCAGAACCTCAAATATGCAGCGTACTGCAAATTTAAGACATGATATGAACATGCAGCACGCTGCTTTGCTTGTCATTTTACCAGCCTCAGTCAATTGAAATACCTTTGATTGCAGCGTGCTGCATTTTTATCTCATGCCCTAATTTACTGCACGCTGCCAATTTTGTTGTTCTGATACGGCCTGCGGACGATATAGGCGAAGGGGTAGAGGCTATAATGGGCAAGCATTACAACTCCAATCCTTTAGCTATTAAGTTTATTATTATATGGGCATATGAAAATTAGTAGACAAAGTCCGTTCACGATGTCCATGGGTGAGGAGGTTTTTACCCAGAGGCTATGGAGGGAAATAAATTACATATTACATAGCTAAAACCGGCTCTAAACGATGCTATGAGCACTTTCCAACGTTGGACATTTGATGATAGAACGCATTGTGAATCGCTACTCGAACTACGAATGTCCAATGCCAAGCGTCCAACGATGGTGTTTGGACAGGTTCGGAGTGTTGCCATTCAAACGTTGGAAGCGTTGATGCTGTATTTGCCGATACATTAATGTCCTTAGTATGAAACTCTTCATATCATATTTCAATTACCCTAACCCACTCAATTTAATTGAGTAACAACTAAGAGAAGAAGCTAGGGAAGTGAACAGAATTTGGAAGTGACGTTTATTTCAGTAGTGGCAAAGGAAGTAGAATGAATCTACCCAAGGTCGATGAACCCACAGGTGAGTTACGACAACGCAACGCCTGGAATTCCTCATTGTGACAGAGGAGACAGACGATGTCCTTTTGGATTGCCGGAGATTAGCCGAGCAATCACTGTAACCTACAAGCTAAAGGCACGGCTAAGAACAACGAACGTAGACTATAATGGTACGATCGTTTGATCTACTGACTAAAGAGGAGGAGAAGCTAAATTCCTCAATCAGAAGCTAAGGCGGAAATGAACAAAAAAGAAGTGAGTTGGGCTTAGAAGTACCAGTAGTATTATCAGGTAAATAAATGCTGATCCAGCTTTGCGACGCATATTAAGCTTAACATTCATTACGTTTTGGTAGAAAATTAGCTAGTCTTAAGAGAATTTCATGAGGCATCTTAAGGCCATCTTAAGATAATTGTAATGACCCAATTAGTTGGTGATTTTAGTTAGGATTAGAATACGGTATAACCGACAGCCTTGAGCGTGTCGGCATCATAATGCTTGCACCGAAAATAGAAAGAATCCAATAAAATATTTGTGTACAAATTAAAAATTAGTCTTAAAATCACGCCAAAGAAGTATAACTTCTAATGCGTGTACATAAGTACACACACTCACTGTTTTTTTTTTCATTTTAGAACCCAGGACAGTCAACTGGACCAATTTGCATCAAACTTTCAGAAAATATACTTCTTGATGTTATAAAAAGACCCTGAAAAATTGCGGTCAAAATACTGAACCCATTGGCCAAAAATACATTTGTTAACTAAAATTTGAAATGCCCGTCATTTTATGCTTTTGAGTCCAAAATGAAATTTTGTTTTTTCCAAATTTTTTCCTATTTTTTAAAACAAATTTTTAACAGCAGGGGTTGTTTTTATAGGGGTTGTTTTCATAAGGGTTGCAACTAGTAATTCATGATGCAATGATAATTTCTACCGATTAATTGCTTGAATCTACAATTCTACAATTATTTTCGAATAGGGTTAGTTTACACACCCCTAAAAAATAAAAAGCAGCTCTCGGCTCACTGATAACTTTGAAATAGAGAGTAAGCAGAACTCAAATCCAAATTTTGGTGCAAATTGGTGCTGTTTGGCAGAATAGCCAGGTATGGCCGTTTTTTTCGTGCATTGACTGAACTAATAACGGTCTCTAGAAAATATCCAAACCTTACCAATAAATCCAATGACTAAAGATGATTGCCTCGGAATAAACGGAAGTCCACTCTGGTGCTCCCATCCCCGAATCTCATAAGTCTGACCGTCACCACCAATTAAGAAATTATACGGGATTTCTTCTTCTGCATTTAAAACTGACGATTTCTAAAAAGACGATAAATTGTTGATCAGATATTGGCAATAAATTAATTTGAAAAACCTGCATGGACCACAGCAAAGCCAAGCATTCTTCAGAATTTTCACATCTGCAACCGCCAGTATGAAGCATCAGGACATGAAGAGCACTCGACGTGTTAAAAAGTTCACCTAAGGATAAGTTGCCAAGCTTATTCCATACTTCCCGATTGACCAGATCCAAAGCAAAGTTGACTTGTGTCAACGATCCTATCAATAAAAAATATGTTGTTGTAAATATGATTATTAAGCAACAACTGAACTTAGTACTTTCTTGTAAAAGCAGGTAAGTAGCTGTGGTGAATCCGCCTACGAACAGAAACACAATTCCGAACAATCTGCAATCCAGGCATTTTGTTACAGGTATTTGCTGAGCTGCAGGCGATTGAGAACTTCTCTCCAGGAGCGGAGTTCTTTCAGAAGATTCAATCCTAATCAAAACATCTGACTCGAGACTGTGGTGCGAATTGTGCTGGGGTTGGTTTCTATTGCAAGAAACTGAACGATCTGAAATAAAAAGAAGAATATTTTTGAAGATGTAAGATAACACTGTTTGTTTTTCCCTAGACATAGTTTTATACCGTGCACATAAACATTTAATTCCATGTCTTATCGGCGAAGTCTATAGAAGCAAACTGTTTTATGCACTAATAAATTTTCTTGAGATATTTTTTTTTAGATAAAATCTGATAAAGTACTTTTTGGTGAATTTTGGCTTATTTATGTAATTTGTGCATCATAATTCTTCTATTAAAATTATTTGACCCAGTTTTTCTAATTCGGTTTGAAAGTTGGCGTTCAAGGCCAGGGGATAGTGTGAACGTTATCTGCAGCAAAAGATGCCCTGCGCTCAAGGAGGCGTTAAAATATATAACACAGACTGAACATGAAGAGAAAATCGACGTTGCACTAGTTTGCGGGAGATAAGCCATCGTTAGAACCCTAGAGAATGGTTTCACGCCGGCAAAAGTAGGCGAAATACATGTCCGCAACTGCCTTGCTGCACAAAGTCTGGCAATAAATAAGAATAAGTTGATGTTGGAGGTTGCCAAAAAATAATAGTGGGCAATTTCAATGCTTGGGCTGTCAAATGAGGCAGCCGACAAACGACTGCAAGAGAGGGCATGCACTAGGAGTATTCTTGTGATTGAATCCTTTAATTTGACGAGAAGTAAATCCGAGCATTTCACAAGGCTGGGGTGGAGCATATAAAATAGGTATGTTAGCGGTCAATGGCTACCGCTCTCCGCCCACCATCTGAACGCGCTTCTCCCGAATATAGTATACGTCCTATTTCTTCAGAGCGTGGAGAAGGGAGATCTATCTACCCCTCAGTTAGGTCCAAAGAATACCTCTGTGTTGAACGCTGGAGGCCCTTGGTATGAACGGCACACCGAACAATAATAACACTTAAGAGTTTCGACGAAATCATCACAACGGGCCAGAGGGGGCTCTGCAGACCGATGAAAACAGCAGAACTGCTGAAGTTATTGTAGCTAATTTCGCTGTTTTGAAAAAGAAAGTTGCTTATATCTTGCTTTACCTTAGACGTCCTAAGCGATAATATTAAAGTGCAGTTTTTTCGGACAGGATAACGATAACGACATCGCACCGAGCATGCAAAGAACAAACCCGTCAACAGATGTTGTGAGGTTTTCAATAGACACAGTCCCTTTTTCCCCCACCCTCAGTAAACCATCCTATCAAAGGAAAATGATTATCCTCATTACATCCTAACCTAAATCCTCTCTACTAAAAATTAAAATTCAAGCATATAACATACTTTAAATTCCTATATGTTATAGTTTCTCCTTGTATACTATTCGCCTCCGCAATCGGTAACGTCCAGCGCGATGTCATAAATTGAAGACGTATGAAGACCTTCTACGTTCAGAGCTTCTGAAGAAAATAATATTGAAGAGCAAAGAAACCAGCAGTACTGGATCTCGAACAAAACATGGAAAAAATAGAACGCAGGAAGGCCCTTAAAAATAACGACTGAACGTGAATATTTCCAACTACATCGGGAGTAGTCGGTTTTAAAAACCGGTTTTTAAAACCATGTTATAAAAGAAAATTATGAGACTCTAAAACCGGGTTTTCGGTAAAAAAAGAACAGAACTGAAAACAAGAAAAGAGCTGTTTTAAATTTATACATAAGAAGTGAGCCTTTATGGTGTTTTTGAATTATAAATAAAATAAAATTAAACCATCTATTTCAAGTTGTGAATATTCACTGCTTCAATTTGGAGGTCCTTTTTTCAAAAAGCAAAAGGTCTTTGCTATTATACAACAGAACGATTCATTACATATATTAACTCAAATGCTGGTGCAAAAGGGACTTATATAGTCCCTTCCGAAGTTCTAATTTTCGATGAAACGTTCGAGCATTTCGACAGGTATTCTGCCAATGATGCGAGTTAAGGGGGTCCTACACAATTCAACGGTTGGTACGATATCGGCCTAATATAATGGTCGCAAGCGACGATTTTCTCGCACAGAAACAACGGGTTTTAATGTCTAAGTACAAAATATGGCTGATAATAGTTTCAGTCGCAGATATACTTGCTATAGTTTTTTGGCCCATAAAATGAAATTCAAGTTGGTCCAATCGTTGTATCTTGTAAAAGCACCTTAATGTTGGCTTCTAATCTTCAATCGAAGCCTGCTTCTTCATGTAGACGTTGGATTCTACGGAGCCCGGGAGTCTAGAGGTGTCATATCATCTGTTCGAAACGTGACATTAACTCCACACCGAATTGGTCTAACCGTAGTCTCACGGGTCTGTGGCAAGTAGCGTCATCTTGTTTGATCATTGAGATCACGGGCTTTACTTTTAGACAGCGAGAATAGTCTGTTGTCATGCCAACTCTTGTTTTGTCTGGATGCAATAGCAGCTCTTGAACCACTTCGGGCTGCTTTTATTTGACGTAGCCATTAAGCCAGAACTGGGCTTATTCGCTGAACAAAATTTGGGCCTTTTAATGGATCGATTTTCGTAAAACAACTGAATAATTTATAAACGCTGTGCAGAGCTTCCCATGATGAAATGTCACACAATACTGAACAAAAATATTATGACTGTTTGACACAACCAAGCGTGATCTGCCTTTAAATCCCTACTGAAAAAAGCGGATATGTGTCTAAATCCAGAAAGACAAAATCCAGAAACGACAAAATCCCGAAACGACAAAATCCAGAAACGACAAAATCCAGAAGAAATCCAAAAAATCCAGAATAAAAAAATTGCGCGATTTTTTTATTGTGGATTTTTTTGGATCTCTTCTAATATTATCAGTAAAACTAATTTGGCTGAAAAGAAGAATATCGAAAATGTTTTAATAAATAACAAAGTCGATAACATAAATAAATAACATTTCAGATGACAATGACGATTTTGTCGTTTCTGGATTTTGCATTTCTAGCTTTTGGCATGATACCGAAAAAGGCACATCCAAATGTATCACCCTTAGCTAGCCCACCACGATTTTGTAAAATTGCTGGCCCTTGGGGTGTCCACGCACCCCACATGAAGGAAAGCCATTTCCATAGAAAATATGCAATATTGACCATTAAAAAATTCAGTAGGGTTATATTCCAATAGTTGAGAGTTTTATTATTCTGGGGGGAACAATTAAAGATGCAAAAAAACATGAAAAACGAAATTTTGCTTCAAAAAAATCATCTCCTAAATTTTTTGAATGTGTGGGCACCCCAGGGGTTTTCGATCGACTCCCGCAACCGCGTAAAAGCTTTGTATAGATTTTTTCAAACTCCGTGCTACAAAAAATTTGAGCAGTTCTGCGCACGTCGTTGCAAATTTTATAAAATTAAATACCCCTCTTTTTAGTTAAAACGGCAACAAATGCAGAAAAAACTCAACAAATAGTTTGGAAAGGGATGCGCGCATGTCGAATGAATAAAGTTAAGGGCGCTTTTAGTAATGCAGGATGCGTGCGCAAATGACTTATTCAGCAATTGAAAGTGTGAAGCTTTCAATGACTGAATAAGTCAATTGCGCACGCATCCTGCATTACTGAAAGCGCCCTAATTTATCTTTATATGTATTGAGCAGAGCTTTTAAATACATGTGAAGCCCCTGCTCAACCAAGCCAGTTTATTCATCATAATTAGCACAATTTTACTGTAACTAAGCGAAATTTTTCTCATCTCTTAATTTAAAATATATGCTGAAAAAAATTCGTTTGAATAAATGAGCATTTCCATTCATAAAACGACAGTTCCCCGCAGTCGCAAGCAACAGAACCCCCCCGGGCAGAAGTGCGCATGCGACTGGCAGGAAACGTCAACAGTCTAGTAATCAAAGTGATAAAAACAAAAAAATTCGTATTTCTTTAATAGAAATGCTACAAATTATTTCTGTAGCAAATGTGTAAAATACAAAAAACCTTTAAATAAAAAAATGTATAAAATGGGGCGTTTTTCATTCATAATTTTTAATTTTTTTAAATAATCATTGAAGCCCCAGAAAAATACACCTCCCTCTAGCAATACGCAATCGTGACTGATTAAATGGTAGCAAGTGATTTGATGGGAGGCGCTAAATAAAGCTTGGTCCGAGCTTTTAAACATTTCTAAGAGCTTTGCTGGGGTACATGCTCGGAATGTCACGACGTTTGAAAAAATCTATACATAAACAACACTGACATATAGAATGGACTGCTTATAAGAAATTTTTCATGGCACCAATTTGTTCCATAGGCTACAAACCTTTTTTCACTCCATGTAAACACCGGAATCACTTTTGAAATTTACATTTTTTTAAATACGTACGTAAAACATTAAAACAACACAAATATTTTGTTTAAAAAAATTAATAAACACTATTTTCACTTTTTCACCTTTTAAAATGCCTTTTTTTCATTAATTTGCAAATTTTATGTGTATCTGATTTAAGTTCTTAACGCCTGTCTTAGCAACTGACATTCTGTCCGGGGGCTTATGGGGAAAAGAGCAAAAGATATAAACATCACTATACCCGTCTATTTTTTTCTAATTGATTTAACGCAAAAGATATAAACATCACTATACCCGTCTATTTTTTTCTAATTGATTTTATTTCTGAGTGCTTCTGTCAGTTTGGGGGCTTATGGATGAGCGAGCGACTATACCTTTTTGGTGCCATCGGTTTGTATGGGAATAATTGCTGATGAGCAGTCCATTATTATATGTCAGTGATAAACAATCTAACATAACCCAGCGGGACGACTAGAGAGGGCATACTCTGGTAACCCATGCATTCTTCAATAATTTGTGTAACTGCCTGCATGGTAATCGAGAAATTCAATTGGAAATTTTGGAAAATGGAGGTCTTTACTTTGTAATGGCTAGGCAAGCAGCTAGGTAAAGACTTGTGAAATACTTTCGTTATAAATGTGATGTGCTTTTATAATTCTTTGTCTTGTCGAAGCCTCTCTTCTTGAGTTTATTCCGTCCTCATCAAGTTTATAAGATTAATTTATACCACTAACAATGAGCAACAAAATCAAAAAGATATCTTGCTAGAAAAATCCTCACCAAATGTAGTAAAAATATAATGGCAGTTTCGGAAAGTATTGTCGTTAATGCTAAAACGGGTAGCCAGTAATTTATTCTGCATGCCTTACCTGGTAATCTATGAATTCACCTATTACATTTCACCTCTGAAATAAGTCCTCGTCTGTAATGCCTACTGTAAGTACTTACCTCCCTAGGACATCTCTATGTAAAAGTAACCTATTATTTCTCACAAAGGTAATGGGTCCACCTCATTACCACCTCGCTTACGTAGCCAATACATTTCCCACTGGGAAGTGAAACTCACAACCTTCAAGGTCCCACACATATTATTTTCAAGAGTTAAATCATGAAATAACGAATTGGTTTAGGCCTGCATCCCAGACCCAGCTAAGGGTTAGAAACTCGAAACCGGTTAAACCGTTTTTTTTTGGAAAAGTTAAAACTAGAAAACCGAGTTTTATAAAGTCGGGTTTTGTATAAACCCTAACTGTAAAAACGTGTAAAAACACTCATATAAAAAGCGTGACGTAAAGAGTGCAGATTGAAGGCTGATTTGCAACGACGAGGAGCAACTTCTTCGCCGCCCCACTATGTCATATGCGGTTCACAATTGATCAATATGAGTATAAAAACAATAGGGAACCTTACTGGAAATTTCTCCCGCTAGGGGCGCCAATGTATTATAACGTAAACATGAAGTAACATTTGCCTTTTCTGTCAGACAGTTCTTGATTATTGAGATTTTTCGGTTACTCAATGATAGAATCTTATATTCTAATAAATATACATCAGTGTTGCGTATTTGGTTGCAATAATATTACGGATTCATTTTATTTCCTAAAGACCAAAAAGTACGGGAGCTATGGGATATAGCTGTACCTTGCAAAAAGTTTTACGATACAAAACATTCAAGACTTTGTCCAGATCACCTTAGATCTGAAGATTATGTTAAAGAAGCATTTGAGATGGGTCAATAGATGAATATTATATTTTTGTTGCTATATCTGTTATGTTGTTGTTATTTGTTTACGTTATACTTCGGTGGCGCCACCTGAGTTTACCTTTGCGTAAGATTCCCTATTGACTTCTGTTAAAAAAATTAAAGAAACAATTGTTTTGATGTCGAAAAAAGACCACCGAAAGAGAGATGCAAATAATCAAATTGGAGCTGGGGAGACCATTAAAGCAAAAGAAATTTACAACTAGTTAGCTATTGTACAACAAATTGTTCAATAGATGACCACATACGAACTCGTGAGTCATTTTAATACTGTTAATACTCATATGTAAATTTTCCGATCATCAGTTTAACTTTGATTTATTTCACTTATTATCAATAATAATTATTTATAATATCTAAAAAAACAATAAACTTACATAACATCGTATTTATTTCAAGTCAATGTGAACTCAATAATGAAATAAATAATATTTGTCACTTTATTAGTCATTTAAAATTATTCGCAATTGCTTTTTTTTCAAATATTACGTGATCACATTGCGCAGACTCCAGCGGATTAATGATGTTAGTAGGACTTAAGGAATTGTTAGTCAGGGATTGCGATAACTGAAGATCTTCTTATTCTTATTTTTCTGATAAACTTTCAAAAAGTTCATACGCTATCACTTTAATGTTTTTTTTTATACATAAAAAAGTTTTGCTTCTTATTTGCAATTGAAGAAGTTTGTTGTAAAAATGTTTTATGAATCGGACAAGCAAGATGAACGTACCTGCCATGATGTTGTAAACTGTCAGTGAACAATTCCAATGTGTTGAATTCTCTTTCCTTGGTGGGAAGTTATTCCTTTGTTAGATGCCCATAAATGAGGATATCACTTCCTTCCTTCGCTAATGCGGTTTGGTTCAAAAGAACGCGGCTACCTTCAATATCTTTCACTCGCTAACAACAAAGTTGTGATCTGCCAGCACGTTAAATAAATGCTTGCTCATATTTCGAGTTAAAGTTGATTTGCGTAATTAAAAACCGAAAATGCAATAATAGAAGTAAAATCCGTGTGCGAATGCCCGCCGCGTTGGATCGACACAAGTGAACTAAGCAAGCGCAGATATTGCAGTCCGACTTGATCCCACACTTCGTGTCGTTTCCTCGAGCCGCCGAGTGGGCTTATAGTAAATAGTAAATACCCGTGGCTTGGGCGATAAGATAAGACCACAATTTCATAAAGCTGAACTTAGCAAATAGGGCGTTTTTTGATACTATTAAAAAAATTTAGGATTATTGTTCCCTTTTTGTTGTTGTAAGTATGGTTGACACACTCAAACTTACTGCGACTTGTGTCAACAGCAAGTAGTCGAGCAAAGTTTGCGATTTTGGACTTATCGCCGATTAAGCAAACTCTTGCATTGATCGCAAGTGGCCAATGTTTGCATAGAAAGTAATTCAACTCATAGTTCAGATGATGGAACGTGCCTTTGACTCATGAGAAACTGATTCTATGAGAAGGCATAACTACTTTTAAAGAGAAGAGTATTGATGACTCACATTTTATATTGAGTAGCTGGTGTAGGGTGTCATTGGAACTTTGATTCATTGCTGAAGTTCATTTCAAGCTTAGTTGCTTCTTATAGAAAATTGTTGATTATGGCCGGCCGCGCATTAGCAACTTTTGTTATCGGCGAATAAATAGTTAAAGTTCCACTCGCCATTAAAATAGAACATGCTGGATTTTTTTAGTTTTCGCAACTAAAAAATCGCCTGTGTGCGGACTTACGTTAACTTTAGCGTGTTCTATCTTTGTGATTAAAAAGTTGCTTAAAATTAGTTGGTAGTGGCAGAAAAAGCGGAAAACGCGGCAAACACAGGCAACAGTAAAGTGCTGTACCAAATTACTAAACAGCTCTCGGGAAAGCACTCTACTAAAAAGCATGCCGTTAAGAGTGCGGATGGAAGGCTGCTGTGCAGCGACGAGGAGCAGCTCCAAAGATGGAGAGATTATTTCTTCGCCGCCCTGAATGGCTCACTCACACAGGAACCTCAGGAAAACAGCAACAATGCACAGCCGATAAGAATCAACACCCGGGCCCCATCCAAGACGGAAATAGTAACCGCAATTCATGCGATGCCCAATGGTAAAGCAGCTGGAAAAGATGGCATCCCGCCAGAATTGTTGAAAGCCGACTCAAGCCTCATAGCAGATGCGCTTCAGCCAATCCTCGAATTAGCATGGAACACCTGTACCTTTCCGGAGGATTGGACGGAAGGTATCATAGTCAAAATACCCAAAAAGGGGGATCTAACAATATGCGACAACTGGAGAGGCATCTGTCTATTATCTACTGTGGGTAAAATCTTGTCCCACACTATACTATCAAGAATAAGAGAGGCAGTAGATCAAACGCTTAGAAGGCAGCAGGCCGGATTCAGGAAGGGCCGTTCATGTATAGATCACATCAACACCTTAAGAATAATAGTGGAACAGTCTACTGAATTCCGATCCCCCCTTTACCTTGCTTTCGTAGATTATGAGAAAGCGTTCGACTCGGTCAATAGGAGCTTTATATGGCAGGCATTACGGCGACGTGGACTGCCGGATAAGATAATAGAATTGATAAAAGCCCTATACAACAATTCCAAATGCAGAGTTCTCCATAACGGAAAATTATCCGACAGCTTTGAGGTGAGTTCAGGAGTACGACAAGGATGCTTACTATCCCCATTACTATTTCTTATAGTAATAAATGACATTCTTGTTGGCGCTCTAGATAGTAGAACAGGCGGCATACAGTGGGGTTTGCTAGATCGCCTTAAGGACCTCGACTACGCAGATGATATCTGTGTGCTGGCCCACAGACATCAGGAGCTAAAAAACATGTTAAACAATTTGGCAACAGAAAGTAGTCTAGCAGGCTTAAGGCTAAATCCGAATAAAACCAAAGAAATGCGGATAAATGCAAACACACTTGAACGAACTGCGCTGAATAACCGTGACGTGGAACTGGTAGATAAATTCTGCTACCTCGGTAGTATTATTACCGAAAATGGTGGTGCAGAAGAAGACGTCAGTTCCAGAATAAATAAAGCACGAAGCGCATATGCATGCTTGTTCCGCATATGGAGATCAACGGAGATCTCAACCAACACCAAATTGCGGCTGTTCAACTCCAACGTTAAGGCAGTTCTTTTATACGGTTGCGAAACATGGAAAGTCACCCAATTCATCACAGGGCGCCTACAAGTCTTCATAAACAGATGCCTACGTCGTATCCTAAAAATCCGCTGGCAAGATAGAATTTCAAATGAAGAGCTATGGCGCCGTGCCGGCCAAGAAAGGATAGACGACCAAATCAGGCGAAGGAAATGGAATTGGGTTGGCCACACCTTGCGACGCGATAACGAAAATCTAGCCAAACAGGCCCTTGACTAGAACCCGCAAGGATCCCGCCGATTTGGAAGACCTAGAACAACGTGGAGGAGAACCCTACTAGCAGAGGCCGCAACTACTGGGAGATCCTGGTCAGAGCTAAGAGCTGTCGCGCAAAACAGAGTCCGCTGGAGGGCAACTGTTTCCGCCCTATGTCCCACGAGGGATTAAGGGGCACATAGATAGTGGGCGGCCGGCTTATATCTTCCATTTGAGTCGTTATCTGTTTGATATTAGTCGATGTTTTTGTATATTTAGATATTTAAGAGAGCAATTGCGATAATTGGAATGTTTGTATTTTTTAAATTCTTTTATTTAACTTACACTGTTTGTCGTCAAATCTTGGAAGTTAAATTTGACCCACTTCCTGGTTTCGGATAGAGCTGAAATTTTGCATACACGTTTAGTTTGGTCGTTTGGATGACAATGCAATCTGGCCATTTTGTAAAAATATCAAGAAGGCGGTTCCAAAATGGCGCTTATTTTAACTTACACTGTGTGTCGTCAAATCTTGGAAGTTAAATTTGACCCACTTCCCGGTTTCGGATAGAGCTGAAATTTTGCATACACGTTTAGTTTGGATGACAATGCAATCTGGCCATTTTGTAAAAATATCAAGATGGCGGTTCCAAAATGGCGCCCGATTTTTGAAATTGTGCTCCGCGGCCCTCTGACATGGGTATCAAATGAAAGGATATGACAGGTAGAACACAATAAGCTATGTGGCGTCATTCCAAATTCAAAATGGCGGCCAACACTTACACTGTTTGTCGTCAAATCTTGGAAGTTAAATTTGACCCACTTCCCGGTTTCGGATAGAGCTGAAATTTTGCATACACGTTTAGTTTGGGTGACAATGCAATCTGGCCAATTTGTAAAAATATCAAGATGGCGGTTCCAAAATGGCGCCCGATTTTTGAAATTGTGCTCCGCGGCCCTCTGACATGGGTATCAAATGAAAGGATATGACAGGTAGAACACAATAAGCTATGTGGCGTCATTCCAAATTCAAAATGGCGGCCAACACTTACACTGTTTGTCGTCAAATCTTGGAAGTTAAATTTGACCCACTTCCCGGTTTCGGATAGAGCTGAAATTTTGCATACACGCTTAGTTTGGGTGACAATGCAATCTGGCCATTTTGTAAAAATATCAAGATGGCGGTTCCAAAATGGCGCCCGATTTTTGAAATTGTGCTCCGCGGCCCTCTGACATGGGTATCAAATGAAAGGATATGACAGGTAGAACACAATAAGCTATGTGGCGTCATTCCAAATTCAAAATGGCGGCCAACACTTACACTGTTTGTCGTCAAATCTTGGAAGTTAAATTTGACCCACTTCCCGGTTTCGGATAGAGCTGAAATTTTGCATACGCGTTTAGTTTGGGTGACAATGCAATCTGGCCAATTTGTAAAAATATCAAGATGGCGGTTCCAAAATGGCGCCCGATTTTTGAAATTGTGCTCCGCGGCCCTCTGACATGGGTATCAAATGAAAGGATATGACAGGTAGAACACAATAAGCTATGTGGCGTCATTCCAAATTCAAAATGGCGGCCAACACTTACACTGTTTGTCGTCAAATCTTGGAAGTTAAATTTGACCCACTTCCCGGTTTCGGATAGAGCTGAAATTTTGCATACACGCTTAGTTTGGGTGACAATGCAATCTGGCCATTTTGTAAAAATATCAAGATGGCGGTTCCAAAATGGCGCCCGATTTTTGAAATTGTGCTCCGCGGCCCTCTGACATGGGTATCAAATGAAAGGATATGACAAGTAGAACACAATAAGCTATGTGGCGTCATTCCAAATTCAAAATGGCGGCCAACACTTACACTGTTTGTCGTCAAATCTTGGAAGTTAAATTTGACCCACTTTACGGTTTCGGATAGAGCTGAAATTTTGCATACACGTTTAGTTTGGATGACAATGCAATCTGGCCATTTTGTAAAAATATCAAGATGGCGGTTGCAAAATGGCGGCCGATTTTTGAAATTGTGCTCCGCGGCCTTCTGGCATGGGTATCAAATGAAAGGATATGACAGGTAGAACACAATAAGCTATGTGGCGTCATTCCAAATTCAAAATGGCGGCCAACACTAAATTGCGGAAAGCTTATAATAGACTAAAAAGTAGAAAATATAACCGATCAACTTCCAATTTTGCACACACTCGTAGTTCGGGTGGTTAATGTGTATGAATGATGAGATGAATAGTTGAGTTAAGGGTGAGTTGATAATAAAGAAGCAATACACGTTACAAAAAATCACAAACAAACACAGACATGCTGCTGCCAACTAAATTCAACTACTCAAATACTGAACTCATGTCCGTATGCATAATTTCAACTAAACCCAGGTAGCAGAGCTGAGTCGAGTTCAATCAACCTTAACCCAACTCGACTCCCGTTTACATGTAGTTAGACTTGGGTTCAACTTGAGTTCAACTCATCATGTATAAGTACTAAATGCAATCTGACCTTTTTGTAAAAAAATCAAGAAGACGGTTCCGAGATGGCGGCCGTTTTTGCAATTATGTTCCACCGAGCCCACGACATGCGTATCAAATGAATACAGTAAACTGTGTGACGTACTTTTAAATCTAATAGAATTGCCATCATAAAATGGCGGAATACATATAATAAACTAAAAAGTAGAAAATAAAATAAATGGTTAAAAAAATTTTTTAAAAAAAATTCTTTTCATTAACTAAAAAATGTACTGAAAAGTAAAAAATAAAAAATATTTTAAAGAAAGCGTGAAATTTCAATTTTAATGAAAAAGTTAATTAAAAGAATGGCGCATTTTTCATCAAAAAATTTTGTTAGAATTTGAAATTAACAAAGCAAAAAATTGAGGGTTATTGTAAATCTCACGCGATTTACAGTTATATTTTCAATTTTTGATGAAAAATGCGCCATTCTTTTAATTAACTTTTTCATTAAAATTGAAATTTCACGCTTTCTTTAAAATATTTTTTATTTTTTACTTTTCAGTACATTTTTTAGTTAATGAAAAGAATTTTTTTTAAAAAATTTTTTTAACCATTTATTTCTTTTTAAATTCTTTTATTTAACTTACACTGTGTGTCGTCAAATCTTGGAAGTTAAAATTGACCCACTTCCCGGTATCGGATAAAGCTGAAATTTTGCATACACGTTTAGTTTGGATGACAATGCAATCTGGCCATTTTGTAAAAATATCAAGATGGCGGTTCCAAAATGGCGGCCGATTTTTGAAATTGTGCTCCGCGGTCCTCTGACATGGGTGTCAAATGAAAGGATATGACAGGTAGAACACAATTAGCTATGTGGCGTCATTCCAAATTCAAAATGGCGGCCAATTAAGTTACACTACGTGTCGTCAAATCTTGGAAGTTAAATTTGACCCACTTCCCGGTATCGGATGAAGCTGAAATTTTGCATACACGTTTAGTTTGGATGACGATGCAATCTGGCCATTTTGTAAAAATATCAAGATTCCGGTTCCAAAATGGCGGCCGATTTTTGAAATTGTGCTCCGCGGCCCTCTGACATGGGTATCAAATGAAAGGATATGCCAGGTAGAACACAATTAGCTATGTGGCGTCATTCCAAATTCAAAATGGCGGCCAATTAACCTACACTAAGTGTAGTCAAATCTTGGAAGTTAAATTTGACCCACTTCCCGGTTTCGGATAGAGCTGAAATTTTGCATACACGTTTAGTTTGGATGACAATGCAATCTGGCCATTTTGTAAAAATATCAAGATGGCGGTTCCAAAATGACGGCCGATTTTTGAAATTGTGCTCCGCGGCCCTCTGACATGGGTATCAAATGAAAGGATATGACAGGTAGAACACAATTAGCTATGTGGCGTCATTCCAAATTCAAAATGGCGGCCAATTAACTTACACTACGTGTCGTCAAATCTTGGAAGTTAAATTTGACCCACTTCCCGGTTTTGGATAGAGCTGAAATTTTGCATACACGTTTAGTTTGGATGACAATGCAATCTGGCCATTTTGTAAAAATATCAAGATGGCGGTTCCAAAATGGCGGCCGATTTTTGAAATTGTGCTCCGCGGCCCTCTGACATGGGTATCAAATGAAAGGATATGACAGGTAGAACACAATTAGCTATGTGGCGTCATTCCAAATTCAAAATGGCGGCCAATTAACTTACACTACGTGTCGTCAAATCTTGGAAGTTAAATTTGACCCACTTCCCGGTTTTGGATAGAGCTGAAATTTTGCATACACGTTTAGTTTGGATGACAATGCAATCTGGCCATTTTGTAAAAATATCAAGATGGCGGTTCCAAAATGGCGCCCGATTTTTGAAATTGTGCTCCGCGGCCCTCTGACATGGGTATCAAATGAAAGGATATGACAGGTAGAACACAATTAGCTATGTGGCGTCATTCCAAATTCAAAATGGCGGCCAACACTAAATTGCGGAAAGCTTAGAGTAAGTGCGCCATATATGGACTGGTTCTATAATATGGACCACCGGCATATCCCAAAGAACCTTCGTTGCCTTAAGTCGACGTTCAGCCTACACTAAACTTACCCCATCCGCATCTCGCCAGTTTTTCGCAGTGAGTCAGCGCGCACGCATGCATTCACAGCAGCCATTTTTCGTTTTTGTGAACTGGTGATGTAATTTTTTAGCTAACTGCGCAAGCTCATCACAACAACAAATATTGCTCCTTTTAAAAGAGAGTTTTACCAAAAGAAAAGTGAGTTATTTTACTATTATTCATACTATATTGTAGGATGCTATGATTTTTCCGATTTTCTGAAAAACAAAAATAACCTCAAAATGTACGTGTATTACAATATGGACCATTGACATGTTTGGAATATGGACCATCCATACTACCAACAGGTACTTATGATTTTTATATTTTAGGATGGCATCTACAACAAAGGGGAAGACTAAGCAAGCTTGGAACAAAGAAGCAATGGCAGATGCAATCACTGCTATAAGAGAAAAGAAAAGAAAATACCAGAAAAATACCCCCTTGCCTCTAAGGGGGCCAGGACGCGGGCCGTATGGCTGCAACAGGTAAAATGCACTTATGCATTTCATACTTTTACCTCGCACGACACCAAAAAAAATCGTTTGAGGCTCGGAGACCCCGCAAAATCTTCGTAATTTAACGTACAACAATGGCAAAATAATATAAAAATCCGCATTTGCCTTTAAGGGGGTCAAAAAGGGTCCTGAAAGTTTGCCCCCCTCGCATATGCACCCTATGCACGCCACCCATGTCTAAATTACAAAACTAGCTCATTTGATTGTAATAATTCATAATTAATCCAAAAAAAGTCATTGTACCTCACCTGGGGCTCTAATTACCTCAATTTGTAGGTGCATCATAAAATGCACTAAAATTACCCTCTCTTTTGCCTCCCACGGCTCCAAAACAAGTCGTAGGGGGCACTATGACCCCTTAAAATGTTCGTAACAGTCCCTACTATTATTAAAAAAATACCATAAAAATTGCCTCTAAGGGGCCAGGGAGCTCCCCAAAAGGCTAAAAACAAAAAAAAAATAGAGAGAAAAGAAACCATGGTGGTCCATAAAATGTTCACTTTTTGCAAGTTCCTAAAAATGTTTCAGTTTAGAAAAATGTTTATTTCTTCAAATGTTATTGTGTTTTAGAGAATTTAATAATATGTTTTTGTTACTAAATAATTATGTAACTGTTTAAAATAAATATCCTTTATTATACTTTAAAATTCGGAGTTTTATTTGAGAAAATCCTTATGGTGGTCCATATTTGGCGCACTTACTCTATAATAGACTAAAAAGTAGAAAATATAACCGATCAACTTCGAATTTTGCACACACTCGTAGTTCAGGTGATATTTAATGTGTATGAATGATGAAATGAATAGTTGTGTTAGGGGTACTCAAATACTGAACTCATGTCCGTATGCATAATTTCAACTCAACCCAGGTAGCAGAGCTGATTCGAGTTCAGTCAACCTTAACCCAACTCGACTCCCGTTTACATGTAGTTAGACTTGGTTTCAACTGGAGTTCAACTCATCATGTATAAGTACTAAATGCAATCGGACCTTTTGTAAAAAAAAAATCAAGAAGACGATGGCGGCCGTTTTTGTAATTATGTTCCACCGAGCCCACGACATGGGTATCAAATGAATACTGTAAACTGTGTGACGTAATTTTAAATCTAATAGAATTCATCATTCATCATTGCGCTCCTTTAATCCCTCATGGGACATAGGGCGGAAACAGTTGCCCTCCAGCGGACTCTGTTTTGCGCGACAGCTCTCAGCTCCGACCAGGATCTCCCAGTTGTTGCGGCTTCTGCTAGTAGGGTTCTTCTCCACGTTGTTCTAGGTCTTCCGACTCGACGGGATCCTTGCCGATTCCAGTCGAGGGCCTGTTTGGCTAGGTTTTCGTTTTCGCGTCGCAAGGTGTGGCCAACCCAATTCCATTTCCTTCGTCTGGTTTGGTCGTAATAGAATTGCCATCATAAAATGGCGGAATACATATAATAAACTAAAAAGTAGAAAATAAAATAAAAGGTTAAAAAAATTTTTTTTAAAAAAATTCTTTTAATTAACTAAAAAATAAAAAATAAAAAAGTAAAAAATAAAAAATATTTAAAAGAAAGCGCGAAATTTCAATTGTAATGAAAAAGTTAATTAAAAGAATGGCGCATTTTTCATCAAAAAATTTTGTTAGAATTTTCTTCAAAGTGAATTGAGCAAAGCAAGTTTAAATTAATTTTTTTTACTACGCCTTATAATTAATACATAAAATCTTAAATATATTGAAAAATAAAACAAAATTAAAAAAGATGATTTTATAAAAAAAAGTGAATTTTAAATTAACAAAGCAAAAAATTGAGGATTATTGTAAATCTCACGCGATTTACAGTTATATTTTCAATTTTTGATGAAAAATGCGCCATTCTTTTAATTAACTTTTTCATTAAAATTGAAATTTCACGCTTTTTTTTAAATATTTTTTACTTTTTTATTTTTTATTTTTTAGTTAATTAAAAGAATTTTTTTAAAAAAATTTTTTTTAACCTTTTATTTTATTTAAGTCAAATATATTTTTTATGTGACAGATATAATCCCAGGAATCACCCGTTTCACCGTGATGTCGTTGGGCCTCACCACCTTGTTTTAGAAATTAGCAGGTATTCAGTGCACGGATGACCATAGGAGCAAGCTATTGTTGTCGGCGTGTTGCTATTGGCGGCAAGTTGCAACTACACACACAGTTAAGTAAAATTCATGTGTTTGGTTTTTACTTTATGTTGAAGTATGTTGGTTTTCATCGGATATCTTGTTGTTTTGATGTATATATCATAATAATATGGATATTTAGTTTATTTCGTTTCATTATTGGTATTTTTCGGTTTTGATGTTTGTTTTGCTTAGTATTACAGTGAAACCTGTAATACTGACATCTGTCCTTGACTAAACCTCATATAACAAGAAGATCCTACCTAAAGACGTTACAGAAACAACTGAGAAACCAAATCGCCCGATTTGGATCTTCAAAATATATCCTCAGGGAGAGAAGGAGTGTGTGCAGTGTACATGTGTGATGATGAAAACGTTTATTGTTTAGTTTTTTTGTTTTTATGTAGGTTAAGATACAGATGTTAAAGGTCAAGCAATTTCACCTAAGCATTTTTTCTCTAAAACTAACTATAAAACTTTAATAAATGTTGCTTTTTCTTATCGTTTATGTTTTATTCTGTTCTTTTAAAATAATTTTTAATTTATTTAATTATTATTTTCAATAAAAAAACACCTTTTTAATGTAGGCGGCAAAATGCTCCTCACGCGATCACTCACGTTTCACGGAAAGGCGCGAGCAATCAAGGGTTAAGAACATTAATAGAAGAAGGTGAAAAGAGGTGTCAAAGATTTAGAAAAAAATTATTTAAAAACCTCATAATATTGACTTATTTAAAAAATGGCAAATATTAAAAAATAAACATTATAGTTCGGGGAACTTAGCATTTTAAAGCCGCGTCTCCACCAACCGAACATGTTTGCCGAACAGTGTTCGCGAACATAAAAACGGACAAACATTCCACATTTGGTTCCCAAACATGTTCGGCGAACATTTTCAATAGCTCACAAATCCATGTTCGCTACAACACCGAACAATGTTCGGCGGACATCACAAATGTCGGCGAACATGTTCGGTTGGTGGAGACGCGGCTTAAGGTTACAAAATTCCAAAAATGGCTGATTTTTTTTTTTTTTTTTTTTCGAAAATTGTATTTTGGCTATAATGTTTGGTATAAATAGATGAAAAAAGTATGTTCAGTTTGCGGCGTTTATTCCTCTTTGTACGTCTATCATTTCATCGCTGTCTTCACTGACTGTGGCACCCCAGGTAGTTAAATTCGTCAACCCGTTCGAAGTTATATTCCCCCAGGAGGTGTTGTGATTTCTTCTTCTTCTTTCCACCCTTGATTGAATTATAATCTTTGGCGGCATTTATTTTCAGCCCTATCTATATCTTTGACTCCCTCTTCTAATTCTGTGAATACTTCTCTAAAGTATGACAGTGATCTGGCAAGGCAGTTTATATCGTCGGCATATCCTGCCAATTGTTGGGATTTGTTAAGCAGGGTTGGGTTGCGACATTGATGCGAAAATGTTTACTTTGCGAATTACTCCTTCTAGGCAGAGATTAAATAGCATGGGTGTCAGCGCATCACCCTGCTTTAAGCCTTGCATGGCTAGGAAGTACTCCGTCAATTCTCCTTGTATTCCGACTGCACACCTTGTGTTTCGATTGTCATTTTCGTCAGTTTCACTATCTTTATTTTCAAGAGTTAACCCTTCTAGCACAGAAGGCGCACTTTTCAGCTAAGCATGAAAATCTATATATACATACACATACATATAAATATATATGTATATATATAGATATATAGAGTTTCCCTTCTAACACAGAAGGCGCACTTCCCAGCAGGGCTGAGAAATATTTACCACGCCGTGGCTCAGCTGAGACATGCAAACATAAAAGATTAAGTACCAATAAAAATTGCATGCAAAACACATAAACAGTCATGAGACAACAAATAGCCTCCTTTTAAGCAGGTCTTTGTTAGTGCTCACGCTAAAAACATTAATATTTTTATTTACATTAATGAACATGCGATTAACAGGCTCAAATCGGCCATAATTGGTGTTAGAGGAGTTGATGTGTAAGAGCGGTGGTCCTCTCAGATTGTATCGGCTCTCTCTAAACGACGCACGGCGCCTTAGAAAACCTGAGTCGACACGTCCATTAAGAAGCTGGTGGACGAAAACAACATCGGCCACCTCACGACGCTTGTGGAGAGTGTTTAAGTTGAGTAACTTAAGTCGGTATTCATATGGTGGAAGAATTAAAGGGTCTTCCCAAGGAAGGTGATTCAATGCGAATCGAACGAACCTACGTTGAACCGACTCAATTTTTCCAACATGCGAAGAATAGTAAGGAGACCAAACCTGGGACGCATATTCAAGTAAAGGTCTGACAAGGGAGATGTAGAGGTGTTTAGTGATCAGGGTGCTATTGAATTCTTTGGACCACCTTTTAATAAAACCCAAGACTAAGCTGCTCTTGGTAGAAATATAGTTGATATGAGAAGCAAAGTCCAGCTTGGTGTCAAATCTAATCCCGAGATCTTTGACAAAATTAACACGGGGGACACCCTCACTAGTAAATGAGTAGTTATAAATTATAGGGTCACGTCGCCTACAAAAAGTCATGACTTCGCATTTACTAATATTAAGAACCAGGTTGTTGTTAGCGCACCAAGAGTAAAAGGTGTCGAGGTCGACTTGCAAAAGTTTGCAGTCCTCCATACTCTTTACGTGACGGTACAATTTGATGTCATCAGCATAAATCAGGATTCTGCAGTGTCTTAGCAAGGTAACAATATCATCAATAGAAAGAATAAAGAGGATAGGGCCAAGATGACTGCCTTGAGGGACACCGGATGACGCCTCAATGGTGGCGGATTTGGATCCACGGAAAAGGACTTGGTAGGTCCTGTCAGCTAAGTAGGACTGGAACCATAATAGAAGGGCTTCAGGGAAACCTAACTTTTTTAGTTTGAAAAGTATAATGGAGTGGGAAAGCTTGTCAAATGCCTTACTGAAATCAGTGTAAACACAATCAGTTTGGCAACCGGAAATGAAGCCTTCAACAGCATGGGAAGTGAATTCTAGGAGATTGGTGGTAGTGGAACGAGCTGGAAGAAAACCATGTTGGTTCGTAGAAATAAGTTTTTTGCAGATGGGCACGATTGCAGAATAAATGATTGACTCAAAAAGCTTTGGTATGACAGACAGCTTGGCAATTGGTCTGTAGTTCGATATTTCGTTCTTGCTACCACTTTTGTGAATAGGAATTATGAACGAATTCTTCCAGAGAGTAGGGAAGTACCCTTTATCCAGGGACTTTTGAAAAAGGGTTTTTAGTGGAGACTGGAGAACCTCCACACAGGATTTAAGGACAGCAGGAGGGATACCGTCAGGGCCGGAAGTGAAATCGTATGGGAGTTCATCAATATGTTTCATGATATCGTCAATGGAGATTGAGAGAGACAAACTAGTAGCCTCTCGGTGTAGAGTTATGTGACGAAAATTATTGTCATTTGGCTGAAAATTAGAAGAGGTGAAAGATTGATGAAAGAATGAAGCAAACATGTTGCAAATCGAGGAAGACTCACTACTTGACCAGTTAGTGTGCTGCATAGTCTTTGGGTAGTTATCAGTTTTTTTCTTGGAATTGACAAATTTGAAGAAGTTTCTAGGATCAGTACAAACCTGGTCCCTCATACTGCTGAGATATTCGCCATACAGAGCAGAAGAGAGTAAACGAAATCTGTTATAGCAATCAGTAAATGTTATAAGACTCGGAGAGTCCTTTCTCTTTAAATAGGTCTTCCAGAGTCTATTTTTCTGATTCCTTAAATGCTTCAGCTCATTATTAAACCAAGGTGGAGTAGAACTGCGCAACTTTTGGGGCTCAAAAGGTACACATGAAGCAATAGCTTCATATAGTACGGTATAAAACCGTGCCACATCGACATCCAACTCATTTGCGGAAAGTAAGCTGTTGAAATCAGTCAAGGCAAGCTTAGATGAGAGTTCATTAAAGTTGGCCTTCTTAAAGTTGAAGGAATGGGTTACCGCCTCCGGACAAGGATTGTTCCTTGAGTTCAAGCAGTAATTGATCGAGAGAGGAGGGTGGTAATTGTCAACGGACGTCATGACTATTGGACTGGGTTCAACAATCATGTTTCCTGAGTCAGTAAAGAATACAAGATCCAACTGCCTCCCTAACATATTAGTCACACCACTCATTTGATTAAGGCCAAGTGAGAATAAGGAGTTGAGAAAACAGGATTCCTTAGAATTAAAATTGCCTTCGGGGAGGTAGTTAGTTAGGTAGCTTCGTCAAATACCCACTGAATATTGGGTAAATTGAAGTCACCAAGAAGAAGTAATTCATCACCAGTGTTCATCATATTCAGGCTATAATCAACACAGGAGATGAGAATATCATAGAGGTTTATACCTCCATCGTCAAGTGTGCTTATCATATCTGGTGGGATATAGCAGCACAACAGGAAGAGATTAGATTTTGAAAAAGAGATCTTGAGAGCGACAAGCTCAATGTCCAAATGGTTAGAGAAACTAGGAAGCGAAATTGGGTTACAATTAAGGTGGCTGCGGCATGCAAGAAGTACGCCACCCCCGCGAGCTTCCGAGTCAGTGTGACGGTCCCTCCGAAAGACTTGGTAGGAGGAATCGAAGAGTTCAGCATTAAGAATGCCTTCGTGAAGCCAGGTTTCCGTGAACGCTATGACATCGAACCCACTAGCCATCGATGCCTGAAGGATGTCGTTAGTTTTTGACCTTGTCCCCCTTACGTTTTGGTAGTAGAGGGAAAGGGTCTCAAGTTTTTTGGCATCCTTGGTGTTCTCGGAATGGAAACGTTTGAGTGATGTGCTCGAGTACGGGTACGGAGAACAAAGAGCTTGGTAAGGGCACCAGCAGGCCAGAAACCAGGATCTAAAAGAGTCTCGGCAATAACGTATGGGGTATGTTTAGGTCCAGCATTGTCGCATACAGTTTTTCCCTGTCGCTGCTGTCGTATGCTTGTTTGAAGTCGATGGAAAGTTGATACACGTCGATGTTGTACTCCTAGCATTTTCGGAGGATTTGCCTTATTGAAAAAAGTTGATCCATTGTTGACATATACCTACTTTTTCTGAATCCAGCTAGGTATTCACTTATTGCAGCTTCTGCATAAGGTTCCAGTCTGGCCTTAATTATATTGGTCATTATTTTATGGGTGTTTCCATAAAATTAGGGTCACTTTTGAAAGTGATATGTCTTCATTAAGATGTTTTTGCATTTACTAATAGTGTATATTAATTCATTTTAACATAGCTAAAGCGGCCAGTCACTTTATGTAGTACTTTATGAGAAATTCATAACGGTTTAGCCGCTAGGGCGTTTTGAAACGTTTTTGGTAGAGGTTTACATATTACCCTGTATTTTTGTAACCCCATTAGATATTTTCATAGCCAGCAATCTACGCAGAATACTCCCACCAATTTAAAACTGTAAAAGTGAAGGACCATCGTCCAGAGTTATGAGTCATTTTGTATATTTTTCACTCAAATTTCCACTTCAACCTGCCTTTTCTACAAAAAATATGTAATTAACCAATATTTTTTTACAAAATTAGAAAGCTTGGACAATTTCCTATGAATAATGTCTAACAACTATTATGCTACGAGCTTTACTTTAATTTTTCCAGGCTTGGTGCATTTTTTTCTCGTTATGCTGTAGAAGACGGAAATCTAGTACATGTCTGGTTGGCGTTCAGCAGCTCGCTAAAAATCCTTCCTCCGTTTCTTTACATCTTCGCTGCTCGTAACTGTAGTTCCTTCTTTTGTTCTACATTTACCGGAGAAGGGTTTGAAGTCTTTCTTGAAGAAGTTTACTTCCATGTATGCTTCCCGTGTTTTATTTTGCGCATAGTTCTGCCCTCAGGATGTAATTGTTGAGGAATTGTCTTTTATTCTTTCTGCAAATGTTTTTTGCGGTTTTTCGTGTTTCCTCGTATCGAAGACGAATAACACCGGCTTATAAATGCTCATTTGGTATACGCACACACCTGACGTGAGAAATCTATTAAGAAAAACATGCCTGTTTTACTATATGGTTCAGAAATGTGGACATTGAAAAACGCAGATGAAGCATTCGAAAAGAAAATGCATCGTTCAATTTACCAAGGAATGCAGGTGGATGGCATTTGGAGGAAGACATACAAACTTCATAGTTTTGCCGATGACGGTACTTTGCGTTACTCATACCCCTCCGACAACACAGGACAAGAAAGTGCCAGACCTTGTCTCTTAGAACGCGAACTCATTTCCAACTCTCTTAACGCGGACATTAAACTCATTCTTGATTGAGGCCGCAATAATCGTGTCGAGTTCTTCTTCTTTAACGGCTCTACAACCGGGATCCGGTCCTGGCCTCGCGCAATTGTTCTCTCCACCGGTCCCGATTCTGAGCCGATGTCATCCAGTTTGGCATCCATAAACTCTGAGCGTCCTGGTCCACGCCATCCTTCCAGCGAAGGTTGAGCCTCCCTCGCTGTCGCACCCCATAGGTCTTACCGCAGAGAACTTTCCGAGCAGGCTCATCTTCACTCTTACGAGCTAGATGCCCTGCCCGCGGGAGCCTACCGAGCTTTATTTTCTTCACAACATCTATGTCGCGATAGCACTCGTAGATCTCGTCATTGTAGAGTCTCCGGAATCGTCCTTCCTCACATACGGGGCCAACAATCCTCCGAAGTATTTTCCTCTCAAACACGCCCAAGAGGTTTGAGTGCTTTTTGCTAAGCACCCACGTTTCGGATGCATATGTGAGAACGGGTAAGACCATCGTCTTATATAGTAAAAGTTTAGACGTTATGGTTAGATATTTGGATTTGAAGAGCCTTGACAGACTATAGTAGGCTTTGTTGGCTTTTAGCAGTCGTGCGCGTATTTCTGGTTCCATGCTATTGTCGGCTGCTACTATTGACCCAAGGTAGGTAAATGATTTTACCACGTCAAACTCGTGTTCCGCTACCTTGATTGTGGGACCAATGTTAGGTGTTCTTCCAGACGAGGCCACCATGTACTTTGTTTTGCTTTCGTTAATGTGCAGTCCCAGATTTCCTGCCGCTTGCTCAATCTGAGTGAAAGCTTCTTGTACAGCTGTTGTTGTTCTTCCAATGATGTCAATGTCGTCTGCGTAAGCCAGTCATTGGGTGGACTTGTGGAGGATTGTACCCCTTGATGTCACGCCCGAATCTCGGATCACTTTCTCCAACGCCAGGTTGAAAAGGAAGCAGGCCAGACCGTCCCCTTGTCGATTATAGATGTAGATTGGTCTGGACAGTGTTCCGGATACCTTTACTTGGCTTGACACATTGATCATGGTCAGTCTACATAGTCTTGTCAGTTTGTTGGGGATGCCGAATTCTCTCATGGCTTTGTAGAGTTCTACCCTGGCTATGCTATCATAGGCGGCTTTAAAGTCTATGAAGAGGTGTTGAATTGAGTTTTGAAACTCTAGACATTTTTCCATAGCCTGCCTCAAGGTGAAAATCTGATCAGTCGTTGATTTGCCTGGGCTGAAGCCACACTGGTAATGGCCTATGATATTTCTGGCGTATGGGGCCATCCTGTTTTGTAGGATAGCGGAGAATATCTTATAAGGAAGCGGTACTCAACAACGTTATACCGCGATAATTAGTGCACGCTGTGATATCTCCTTTTTTGTGTACCGGACAGAGGATGCCTTTTCTCGAGTCTTCTGGCATCACTTCCTGCTCCCATACTTCCACAATTAATTCATGAATCGCTTGGTGTAGGCCCTCCATATTTAACCAGCTCCGCTGCGATGCCGTCTGCACCCGAGGCCTTGTTGTTTTTGAGCCGGCAGATGGCTCTGCTAACTTCTTCTATGCTTGGTGGCGGCAGCATTGCATTGACATCAGATATTGGTGGAGCCTCCGAATCCTCAGTTAGCTCGCCATTTAGCAATTCATGAAAGTGCTCTTCCTTTAGGATCGGTGATCAGATTCCCTTCTTTGTCCTTGCAGTATGTGCAACGTGGTGTGAATTGCGTCATACTGCGGACTCTTTGATAGAACTCCCGCGCCTGGTGCGGCCGCCGTTCTCTGTACTGTTCTAGCTCACAGACGAGATTTTTTTCCCAGGCTTCCTTTTTTCGTCTGTGAATTCTCTTTTCTTCTTTTCTGAGCTCTTTATAGTTCTCTTCGCGTGCCCGTGTTCTCTGAGACTGCTGCATGGCTCGGTACGCAGCATTCTTACGTTCAGTTGCCAGCTTGCATTCATTATCGAACCAGTCGTTCCGATCTTTACGACTTCTGCCTAAGATGGAATCAGCAGTACTAATGACAGTATTTTTAAGGCGGGTCCAGTTCTCGTCGACGCCCGGCATCTCATCCCCACGACGTAGGGCGAGTTCTAATGCATGACCGTAGCTGTTTCTGGCCATTTCATTGCGTAGTGCAGCTGTGTTGATTCGAGCCTGATCAGCGGATACAAAGCTTTTCAGCGTTGTAATGCGCTCTCGGAGCACCATACCAACAAGATAGTGATCCGAGTCGAAGTTGGCACCTCGGTACGTTCGTACCGTCATCAGACCCGAAAGGTGGCGGCGGTCTATCAACACATGATGATTTATTTGGTTGCGATTGGCTCCATCAGGAGATACCCAGGTGGCTTTATCTTTACGCGCAAATCTAGTACTTGCAACGACCAAGTTCTTACTTGCTGCCATCTCTACAACTTATGCAAGCTGTGGTTGCCGACATATTGCCTGTATATGGGCTCCCGGCCTACTTTGGCGTTCAGATCTCCCAGTATGATTTTTACATCATTCCTGGGGCAGGCATTTAGTGCCCGTTCAACTAATTTGAAGAATTCTTCTTTATCCGGGGACTCTTCTGTAGGTGCGTGAACGTTTATGAGGCTGATGTTCTTAAATTTACCTCGCACACGAAGGGAGCATAGCCTTTCGTTTATTGCTTTAAAGCCGATAATGGTAGGCTTCATTCTTTTGCTAACCATAAAAACTACTCCTAGAACATGGTGTTTTGTATGACAGCTATGCGTCACACTCAGGTTTTTGTAAAACACCATTCCCTGTCCACCTCATCTCCTGAATGGCGGTAATGTCAGCTTTATATTTTGACAGGGTATTAGAGTTGAGCCGGACTTACAAGAGGCACTTCATTTGTCCCGTACACGATAGTAAATTGTACTGAGGCCTCAACCTTTTAAATGTCCCGGTTCAAAAATAATGTACTACTGGGATATGAGCGTGTATCGTGCGTTTGTAAATTACGAAGTGGAGAGACATTTCTTACTTCTTTTGCAGCAGCAAAATATCCAATCTGAACTGCGCCGAGGTGAGATTGTAAACACGAACTGGAACATTTTCTTATTTCTTTTGCGACAATAAAATATCCAATTCGAATTGCGGCGAGGTGAGATTGTAAACACGAACTGCATACATAGATATTTTCTTACTGTTTTTGCCGCAGTCAAATATCCAATTTAAACCGAGCCGTGGTGAGATTGTAAATACGAACTGGAGAGAAATCTCTTACATTTTTGAAGGAGTGACATTAGTATAAAATGAGACAGAGAAGAGACAATTCCTACATTTTTTGAGGGAGTGAAGTTTTGTGCTCGATGCTCGAGGTATATTTCTTACATTTTTCGAGGCAGGTAACAATTCTTACATTTTTCGAGGGAGGTGAATTTTGTACTGAAGAGACAATTCTTAAATTTTTCGAGGGAGGCAAATTTTGTACTGAAGAGATAATTCTTACATTTTTCGAGGGAGGTAACAATTCTTACATTTTTCGAGGGAGGTAAATTTTGTAATGAAGAGACAATTCTTACATCCCAGTAAACCACGAATGCATACAAAATGAATTCACAATACATTTCAGAAATGAATGAAATGCATTACAGAAAGCATTTTGTAAGTAATACGGAATGCATTAAAAAACATTAGGCATGTCCTAGGATGAAATGCATTGCTTGTAATGCATTAACAATATATTTCATATAGAAATATGTAATGCATACATTATAAATTACAAATACATTTTATAAATGTTGCAAATGCATTACAAAAGACATTTCATAAAGCTAACAAAATGTATTGTATAGCATTAAGGATGCTCTAGGATGAAATGCATTGATTTTAAACGATTTGATTTATCTGCCTCGAAAGATTATCTTTACACAATTTGATATATGTATTAAATCTTAGGTAAAGAAAGTATAAAACATAATTATACTTTACTCACCCCGTTATAGTTGAAATACAATACTGGATAAAATGCGCACGGCACTTGGTCAAACACTTACAAATGAGCAAAAATTTTCTACTAGCGGCGGAAAGTGCCTCGAAAAGATAACGGTGCTACTGCCTGATTTGATATATTCATACGAGTATGAATCCCCATAATCCAAACATAATTTAATACATTGCTTGTAATGTATTTGTAAGGCACTTGTAAGCAGTCGCTGATTGATAGCTTTCAAATAGCTTACTTGTAATGTACGGCGAATGCATTTCTTTGTTCTATGCATTACATGTGGTTTGCTGGGATTTTTCGAGGGAGGCAAATTTTGTACTGAAGAGATAATTCTTACATTTTTCGAGGGAGGTAACAATTTTTACATTTTTCGAGGGAGGTAAATTTTGTACTGAAGAGATAATTCTTACATTTTTCGAGGGAGGTACCAATTTTTACATTTTTCGAGGGAGGTAAATTTTGTACTGAAGAGACAATTCTTACATTTTTTGAGGGAGTGAAGTTGGAGAGATATTTCTTACATTTTTCGAGGGAGGTAAAATTTTATTTTTATTTTTTAATCTCTATCTGTAACAACTAAAATATTTTCGTGTTATTTTCAATTTTAGGGAGTTTCATTTTAAATTTGTAAATACGTTTTTCTTTATAATGAATTTTAAAAAATGTTTTTGTAATCAACATTCATAGGCACGATAATTAATATTTCCATTCATGCATTCATCATTTATCGTATCTTCTCTTTCGCAAACGCAATAGATCTACCCGCATCGCAACATTTGAGCCATTCACTACGTGACGTGCTAGCAATACAATGGCACCTCGCCTCATTTGAAGTGAGACATTGTACTGGCTCAAAAGGAAAAAGAGGCTCCTCTTACAAACTCATTTTATTATCGTGTCCTACCCAACACTACAGGGTATCGGCTAGATGTTTTGAAGCTCGAGTTCTGTACAGAGTTCGAACGTTCCATGAAAAAAGAGTCGAGTGTCGAGTTCAATGAAACCAAAACCAAGTACTGTCTATTCTCCACTAAAACCTGCACCAACCTTCCCTCCATTTCAGTGGGCGAGGATAATATAACAGCTGATCCATATCTTAACATCCTTGGCGTGACTCTATCCAACGATTTGCGATGGAATAATCACATACTCCAAGTCACCAAACAAGCGTATCAATGCCTAGGCTTCCTTAAGAGATGCAAGTTTCTCCTTCATCCAACTGCCTTGGCTACAATCTACAAGTTCTACATTCGGCCACGCCTTGAATACAACTCGTATATCTGGGCGGCGCCCCTAAAACCACCTTGGCTTGGCTAGACAAGGTGCAAAACCGCGCCATCAAACTCATTGGCTATAGCACTCTTTGCATTGATCCTTTAAGCCACCGAAGGAATGTAGCAGCGCTCAGCAAGTTTTACCGCTATTTTCATAGCGACTGCTCCACTGAAATCAAAAACCTCCTACCTACACGGCAATTTTTCTCCCGCAACACAAGGCTAGCCAACCAATTAGCAGTTCGTTTATAAATAGAACAACTCGATTGTGGAACTCTCTTCCGCAGTCGGTGTTTCCGAGCTCATATAACGTCTCAGAGTTCAAACGCAAGGTTCATCGACATCTACTCATGCACCCTCCAGACCCCTAACCTATCCTATCTCATCTTTCCTTCAGATCAAGCTTACTACTATACATTGCACCATGACCTGTAAGACATGACGGACTAGTAGTACAAAGGTTGACTCCTAAGCTTCATCTTGCCACAAAAAAAAAACTCAGAGTTGTATGGAGGTAGCAAAATTTCAAACGTTCAAAATGATTAAAATAAACACACTACGATGGATTGGTCATGTCGAATGCGTTGTAAAACGGAACCCTGCAAAAACAATGCTATTTCTATTCTATTTCTTGTTGAGGGGCGCCTTTGCGGACACTGCGTACTATTTTGTTTGGTCTATTGTGCCATCCCCGTCTTTAAAAACTATCAAGGTTCAGGCTTTTAATATAGCCTAAAAATGATTTAGGATTTCTGTCCCAAATCTCCCTGGGAGTAGAGAAGTCACGATGGAGGAGGCTCAATCTCTTTCTCGCTGAAGCCTCACAGTCACACAGCAAGTGCTCCGCAGTTTCGGAAGCTGCCCTGCAGAACCGACAGCTATAATCGGCCTTCAGACCTATTTTGTTTTGATGGTAGTTAAACGAACAGTGGCAGAACTCTGTTATTATTTTTAGCTCCCACCTCTTGAGATTTAAAAGTTTGCCCGCTTTAGCTTTATCGATTTGGATGAATCTTTTGGCTTGACGAGCACCCTGGCTATGAAGAAACAGCCGGTCGACCCAATTTGTTATGGCCGTTTTCACGTATCAGCTTGCTAAGCTACAGAAAGGTTCCGGACCAATAGGTTTGCGCCAACGCTGGTCAGGCTGTCGGCAGTTTCATTACCAATGCGACCTTCGTGGCCCGGATTCCACATCAGTGTGACACTGTTGTTCCTGCTGAGGAATTTCAAAGTTTGATGAAACACTGTGAGATTTAGAAAAAACAGTGCCAGGGCAAGTATCGAGGGGTAAACGGAGAACAGCACGCCCTACGAAAATATACATAGAAGACGACGAAGCAGGCATACGACAATTAGGAATAAGAACCTGGAAAGACGAGCCAGAGATTGCCAACATGGAGCCGGACGCTGAATAAGCCAAGGCCAACACTAGCCTGTGAAGAACTTGAGGCATCATCATCATCTTCATCAACTTTCAACAAGTCTCTATTGTAGTATCCCCATAGTATAACTGCCGTTATCAAATTATAAAAAAAGTCCAGGTAAAACAAAAATATTTATTTTTTATAGCTTAGAACAAATCAGTACCACCCAAAGGACTTCCTTATATATTGGTCATACTGTTGCCCGTCAAAACCAAGAGATTCCAAATGGTCAACAACTGCCAAGAATTCTGGATCTGTTAAAAGCCGTTCATATACGACCCTCAATTCTTGAGTTCTACGCCAGAATTCAGAGAAAAGTTTATCTTCAGAAACTTTCTCTTTAATTAGGCTTGAAATCTCTTCCATTGGCATGATTTCAAGGAATGCCTCCATGAATCCCTTCCAACCTGGGTGTCGGTCAACTGAAACTTCTGATGCGTGAAGTTGTAGTCCTTGTTTACTAAGTATAATGCTGTTAATGTCGTAGTGTTGCGCAACCCATCTTATGTACTCCAGTACTTCTTGTTGCTTCAGTAGGACAGAGTACATCTTTGACCACCCTTCAGAGACATAGTAGTTCATAACATTGCGGAATTCTTCGTCATGTTCTGCATAATAGTCGACAAGGCTAGATATTTCCTCTGTAGGTATCAAGGCTTGAATATCGTAGAAGTCTTGCTTTAGTCCGAAGTGTGGAACTGACGCTCCAAAAGCAACTGCTGCGATAGCCAAAACAACGACAAGAGTCTTCATCTACAAGTTAAATTTATTATGTAAGAATACATTTTTTTCACCACTTGTATATCACAATTTACCTTTTTTTAGTTAAGACCGCTGATCTGAAAATGATGCACTTTATGTCGTCGGCGGATAATTTATACTTTTTCAAATCGAAACAGTGCGGGATTGTGACTAGCAGAAAACAGCGTTAGACGTAGACATTAAAATTTGATTAGATTATTTTAGAGTAATAGATAAGCAGGAAGCGATAGATCAATTATAATTGATAGATATGGGAGATATTGGTGACTCAAGAAAAACAAATCCATTTTATGAGTGTTCCAGAACGAAATCAATTGGTATTTGCCATTTGTTCTGATATTGTGCAATTATCAAATTTTGTTGTTATCTTCTCGTTCATTCAACTACGCGAATCAGGTAACTACTATCAGCTTAACAACAAAATACGCGACATTTTGACTTTCGATGATGGATAAGTGAAAGTACAAAGCTTAAGAGTTTATTAGTACGGAAACAGTAACTGTTCTAGAACTAGTGCAAGGGACTCGTGAAGGCGTATACAATATACAGGGTGTTTCAGACTGAGATGCTTATTGGTTAAGGGGTGATTACTGGGTATAAAAAAATATTTGGAGAAAACAAATTTGTAGGCATAGGTCCGAGGGACGGGGTCAAGGAAAACGGTAATCCGCCATTTTGAATTTGAAATGTCGCCACGTCAAGCTCTTCATGTCAAGGGGTTGGAGAACACAAATGCCAATATCTGCCGCTATCTTTCATTCCACTTGTTGATTGTTTTGGAAATTGCGCTCAAATTAGGGAAAAAATTAGTGTGCAAAGGACACGTTGGAAGTGAAAACTTTTATGGCCAGTCTATATTTCCAAATCAATCTTAATATTGCAGGAGAATAAGGGTTAAAATTTTGTTTATAAATATTCCATTTAAGTGCAATTTTAATGAGAAAATTGCCTTATTTGGTGTTTATTTGGTACTTTTAGACAAAATTCAGGTGAAAAGGTACTAAAAAAGGGCGATATAGAGCCAATTTCACCATTAAAATTGCTAATAACTTCAGCAGTAATGGTCGTAGCATAATAGTTGTTAGAAATTGAGGACCTTGCTGCAAGAGGGGGGCAGATCCAATTTTGTCAAATTGTCAACAATAAGCAAAGCAAGCCAAACACTCTGTCTCCTAACTGGGTGCCGGTGTATAAGAAAATAGTGAACATTAAACTGACGAAAACTGTGAAATGCAAACGAAAACAGTTTCCTTGCGTTCCTGCTTGTGCTATTACCATTCACAAGTCGCAAGGTGGGACGTTTACTGTTATTGTTTATAAATACTCCTCGGAGCAACCACAACAGTTGGTGTACGTGGCGCTGAGTCGGGTAACGAATATCGACGGCTTCCACATCATCACGGAAAAATATGCGCCTTTTATCTTCAAACACGGACGGGATGGGAACGACTCACAGGCTACGCGAGATGTCCGTAACGAATACATTCGACTCCGTGGACACGCTCTTCAAACAATCACTTCGAAAGCAGGGAAATTTTGTGATGACGGTAACAACGCTGGGCAAACTGTAGTGACAAACCTTAATGTTCAGAGTTTATCTGCGCACTTCGCCGATATTGAAACGGATCCCGTGATACCAAGATCGGATTATTTGGTATTGACTGAAACGTGGATGCGTGACAATTTTGATCCAGTTCCAATCAATAATTATGAATGTATAACCAGGCAGAATAATCGATCGGATTCTGATACAAACGCAGCTGGTGGAGTGGCAATCTATCGAAAATTAACATCAACATCCACGGCCAAAGTTCTCCACGTTGAATTGTCGGACACAACTCGTCTCATCAGAAACACAGGCGAGGTCTGATTGGCTGAAATTACATGCTTCACTGCTGATACAACGTTTAAAATTGTACTTGGCGCAGTGTATATTCATCCTGGAGCAAGTGTCTCAAACATTAGTGTATTGCTGCACCAAGCACTCTTTCCGTACGTGCATAACAGGCAGTATGTGCATCCGATCATGCAAGTTGATACCAATGTACCAATTCTTCTTTGTGGCGACTTCAACACAAACGTGAAAAATGATGATACATTCCTCAAATTCATGAAGGATATGTACAATCTCGAATGCACATCAGATGTTACTAAGTCAACAACGCTGAGAGGAACAACCCTCGATTTGACTTTTTCAAGGCACATTACACTTGAAACACTCCCATTCATTTCATACTTTTCCTATCATCGACCTATCCTTAACAGAATAACACAGATTGCAAGAAGTTAAATATCAGACATGTATATAAAAGCTGTAAATGAATTTGTTACTACACATTGTTACTTGTAAATAATCTGTTCATTAAAGTAATTTGAATTCATTAGTGCAAATAAAAGCTAATTTATCAATCAAAATGAATACATATTTCATTTCACTCCTTTTTGTATCCATACAAAATAATGATAATTTAATATAAATGATTCAATGGGGAATGCCCATTTTCGGCCATGGGTGCCCACACATAAAACCAAACGGAAACGATAATATACAACGATGCCAACAAATCCACTGGACCCGATAATATACCCCCTATCGTCTTAAAACAATGCGCCTCACCTTTGGCTAAACCTCTGCGCAAATTATTTTCCCTGTCATATTTCTCCGGAGTTTATCCCGATTCTTGGAAACTTGCCCATGTTCAGCCCATACCGAAAAAAGGTGATTCCAGCGATCCCTCCAACTACCGCCCAATAGCAATTACTTCTATTCTCTCCAAAACCATGGAGACGATAATCAACAAAAAGCTTATGGGATATCTAGAATCCAATCTACTCATAAACGACAGACAGTATGGCTTCCGACGAAAAAGATCCACTGGCGATCTTTTAGTCTGTCTTACAGAACATCTCAGCCGTAGTCTGCATGGATCCGGTGAGTCTAGCCTGGTTGCTCTGGATATCTCCAAGGCTTTCGATAGAGTTTGGCACTCAGCCCTGTTAGCTAAACTCAAAGCTATTGGAGTTGACCCACTTCTACAGAAGTGGATTGAGAGTTTCCTTTCTGGCCGTTCAATCAAAGTGGTATTGGATGGCGTCAAATCCGCACCCCACACGATCTCTGCGGGGGTACCCCAGGGGTCAATTTTATCACCGGCCCTATTTCTCATATTTATAAATGACCTTCTTTCAATCCCCTCCAACCCACTTCTCAGCTTCGCTGTCGACGGTACTCTACGTTACTCGTACAGCTTCGATACAAGACAGACTCATGCCAGATCCTGTCTTGATGATCGCGAACTAATGTTCAACTCTATTAATAACGACATTGAACTTATTATAGAGTGGGGGAAAAAGAATCGTGTCAAATTCAACCCCTCCAAAACCAAGTACTGTCTTATCTCCAAAAAGAAGCTCAACACCTCTTCACCCTTGAGAGTGGATGGAGTTCAACTAATGGCCGACCCATCCTTGCACATCTTAGGCGTGACATTAGCGAAAGACTTGCGATGGAATGACCACATATTCCAAATCGCCAAACAAGCATCCCAGTGCTTGGGATTTCTTAAGAGGTGCAAGTTCCTCCTCCAGCCATCGGCCCGTGCTGTTATCTATAAATCCTACATTCGGCCTCTTCTCGAATATAACTCCCTCGTTTGGGGCGGCGCCCCAATAACCACCTTGGCATGGTTAGATAAAGTGCAAAAAAGGGCGCTCAAATTAATTGATGACGACACCGCCTGCTCCACCATCGACCCCTTGAGCCACCGTAGGAATGTAGCAGCACTGACAAAATTTTATCGCTACTATCATAGTGACTGTTCCTCCGAGTTAAACGCTCTCCTGCCTCCTCGGCAATCTTATACCCGCAACACCAGATTAGCCCACTCGTCTCATTCCCTTCACCTGCAACTACCCCTTTCACGCACTCAACAAGATATGAATTCGTTTGTTAATAGAACAACTCGACTGTGGAATAACCTCTCGCAGTCAGTATTTCCGAGCTCCTACAACATCCAAGAGTTCAAACGCAGGGTTCATCACCACCTTCTTCAATACCCCCCCGTACCTTTTAATCCTTAACCTATACCCCCCCCCCCCTCATCCATCCCCCGTACTAAGCTTACTGCTAGACATTGCACCATGACGTGACAAATGACATGACGGACTAGTAGTACAAAGGGTGACTCCTAAGCTTAGCACTGCCACATAAAAAAAAAAAAAATACATCTTAAGAAATGAAATGATTACTTTCTTGGTTTAGAAAAAAGTCGGGGGTTTTGAGATATACAGGGTGTTTCACACCATCCGTACCACCCAATTATCTCAGAAGATTTCAATTGAAAAAACCAAAAAACACGTGTTTAATATTTTTTGGAACTCTATCCGACCATACAGAAATTGACCCCCCGCCACACCCCCACTTTGGGGGGCGGGGGGTAACTTTAGAATTTCAAATGGCAACCCCCATTTTTTTCACGGATTCTGATTCTCCGCTGGAAAATATGAAACTTTTGTTGAAAACATTTTTTTATCCGAAGTCCCCCTGCACCCCCAAAAATCATCAAAAATCAAAATTATCCCCAAAAATCAATCTCCAAAAGTTTGATATTTGTCTTTGGAGAATTATAATCCGTGACAAAAAATATGGGTTGCCATAATTCTTCCCCACCTCCTCACCCCCTCGCAGGAGTGAGTAATAGTAGCCCCCAAATTGGGTGGTACGGGTGGTTTGAAACACCCTGTATGTAAAATTGCTTTTATTCTCATAAAACAACAACACTTTTTTAACAATTATTTTACTGTACATACATGATCAAGTTTTGTTTATTAATAACTTCAACTTCAAGTTTATTATTTCGTTTTTTTACATATATTTTTTACATGTTGTACATTAATTCTAATTCTACACTAGCCCTTTTTTAGGCCAACTGTAAATTATAGAGTATTCTTATACCTACCTTATATATAAGTATATTACTTATTATGTTTGTTTGAATGGCAGAATCTTATCGGTATTAGTTATTACAGTACCAGTTGAATAGTCTGGCCTGAATGTTTTCATCGAACTTGATCACAATTAACAGCTTCACCAATGTGGAGCGTACAGCTTACGCACACACTGGTAGCTGTTTAGTATGCGTGTGCTGCGGATCGTTGAAATAATCCTTTTTTATTAACCGTTTCGGTATTATGTTGCCATATGGCAACATAATTTTAAAAGGTCGTATGTTTGCTGGATATTATAGTAATAGAAAAATTCGGCTATTTTATGTAAGGTAATAGCCTTCAACATAAATCTTAACCTTTGTGCGGTCATTCGTCAAAGTATAAGGATTGTAACTAGTGGTAATCTTGTCGCGTATATTGAAATGGCGAAATCAAGTGTAAGATTTTACATAATGTTTTATGTCGTAAATTAAATATTAATGCAAAATATTGTTTTTTGTGCATATTAAATATTATATTTAAATAATTTACATTTTTTTTGAGGTGAGGAGGTGGGGAAGAATTATGGCAACCCATATTTTTTGTCACGGATTATAATTCTCCAAAGACAAATATCAAACTTTTGGAGATTGATTTTTGGGGATAATTTTGATTTTTGATGATTTTTGGGGGTGCAGGGGGGCTTCGGATAAAAAAATGTTTTGAACAAAAGTTTCATATTTTCCAGCGGAGAATCAGAATCCGTGAAAAAAATGGGGGTTGCCATTTGAAATTCTAAAGTTACCCCCCGCCCCCCAAAGTGGGGGTGTGGCGGGGGGTCAATTTCTGTATGGTCGGATAGAGTTCCAAAAAATATTAAACACGTGTTTTTTGGTTTTTTTTTTTCAATTGAAATCTTCTGAGATAATTGGGTGGTACGGATGGTTTGAAACACCCTGTATATCTCAAAACCCCGACTTTTTTCTAAACCAAGAAAGTAATCATTTCATTTCTTAAGATGTATATTATCGTTTCCGTTTGGTTTTATGTGTGGGCACCCATGGCCGAAATGCCTATGGGCAGTGGGCATTCCCCTTTATTCATAAAAGTATGCAATCATTTCGTCAATGTTTTCTCATGACGTTGTCACGTTAAACTATCGTCCGTAAACCCTCTTTACACACAACAAATTTTTTCCTGAAAAATTGACTGAAGCCTTTCCTCATTTTCATTAAATGAAGAGTTTACAAATATCAAGGATGGTATTAAACCTATATTTAAAATCTCTTTACCAAAACAACTATGTACCATCGTATTATTTATTATGGACGGGGATGTTAATTTACAAGCATTTATGGAAATCGAAAGAATTACAGATTTGGCTCAGCATGCTTATGCGTTTTGCAACTTTGAATGATGCAAACAACTCCCAGGTTGTGTTACTTTTTTTGCATTTTTTACAAAAAACTGTGTCCAAAACTCAACGCCGACAATATACCTACAACAAAAGACCTACATACTTAAAGCCGAAATCCAACATTTTAAGGCAAAAGCGAAAATTCAGATAAAATAAAATAAAGAATAATTTCCTAAATTCGTTTGTAAAATTATTTTAGTTATACCGAAATACTAGAAAGTAAAAACAATCGGAAAACCGTAACCAAAACCTCAACCAAGTATCTACCTATTTTAAAAATATCGCAAACGAATTTAAAATCAAGTGAAATTAGGAATGAATCTCAGACAGTCACTTAAAAAATATACTGAATGTTCTAAGAAATAGTTAAAATACAAAGCATCAGCAAAATCCTTCAAGAGGCAAAACTTCGAGAGATGACAATGTTGCGAAAAACATTCTGTTGTCAGTTCCTTTCCTTGCCCCCCCCCCCCCCCCCCGAAAATTCTGGCTTCCCTATTAACAAACTCACCGCATGTTTTGTGTTGCGGACCATGACTGAGAAGAATAACTTCGCCTCGTAGTGTAGCTAGAAACTCTAATATGTTGCATGTTGCCAATAGTCTATTGACTATGTCTTAAAAACGTTCACGGGTTTTTATTACAGGAATCGTTCAATGGGTCATTCAAGAAGAAAAAACCGCGGAGTGCTATTAAATTGGAGGGTGGAAATTGGAGATAAGGGTCAAAATGGACCCTGTTTTGTTTATGCAATATATCTCACAAACGAAACAAAATTTCGATATTCTTTATATGAAATTTTTTGTAGAGAATTAAATTTCCCATGGAAAATTATTTAAATTTCGATGTTATTTTGCTTTTTTGGTTCTTTGCCTATATCTTTTTTTTAGGTCGGAGTTAGGTATATTAGACCAGTGCAGATAATTTTTGAGAAAAAAAAATTCTTAGCAGTATATGGAAGGCGGGAAAATTTAGGAGAAATGCTACATAAACAAGGAAAAATTGAGAGCACCGCACCGGAAAGGGGGCGGGCGAGCCAAAATGTGGGTTTTGGGGGTTAAACGTGTTTTTTTACGATTTCTGAGAAAAGTAGACCTCCTATCGAAAAACGTTAAATGTAAACGTTGTAGATAATTAAAAGATCTAGAGCTTTTGTTCAAACCATTTTTCGACATAACCTCAAAAAGAGGAGAAAAACGTCAAAAACCGAGTTTTTCGTTTATCATTTTTATCTTTCACAAAAATGACCCAATTTTAATGAAATTTGAGGAAAATGTAGATTTTCATGTTTCGAAAAGGCCCAATTTTTTTCAAAGCGATTGGTTGTTTAGTTTTGTTTTTATGACCTTAATTTAAAAAAGAGGCCCCATTTTCAATCAAAAAAGTTGGCGAACGAATTTTTGATTTTCAAAATTTTGAAGACGGATTTTTTTCGTTGAATCCTCTACTTTTAGATGGCGTAAAAAAATGATAGTGTCACAATGAAAAAACATCGATAAAAATGCGAAAAACCAAAAACATCCTTTTTCAAATATCGACTTTTGCGTAAACTTCACTAATTCTTTATCTCTCTTTGATATAAAGCTTTTAGAGTCGTGCGAAACTGCAAATTTAATTTAATATATTTAGTCCATTCAAAACGCGGGGGGGGGGGTGTTCCAAAATAACACCGTTAAGAAAATCGAACCTCAATGGTTTTTGGGGTCGCTGATCACGAAAATCGAGGTCCCGCGGTCCTAAACTTAGGGCGTCACCCCTAAAAATGCAAAAAACACTTCTTTTTAGGGGGTTTTCGCGATTATTTCAGTAATAATGAAAACTAATGCGATGAAATGCACTTTTTTTAATATTTATTTGCGAAGATGGTTGATTTATACTAAATTAAGGCGAGCTTTATGGTAAGGGGTAGTCCTAAAGGGTTGAAACTACCCCTAAATCGGCCAAAATTGGCAAAAATTGTAAACCTTAAGAGTTGAAAAAATTAATTTTTTTGCTGATAATACCTTTTGAACCTTTCAAACAAAAAGCAAAAAAAATTTTGCAATTTTTTTTATATTAAGTTGTTTTTATTATAGAAGGGGTAGTTTTAACCCCTTAAGGATTGAAAATAATTAATTTTTGCCTGACAGTACGCCCACAATCGAGTTTTTACAATTTTTCCCATTTTACGCCATCTAAAAGTAGAGGATTCAACGAAAAAAAATCTGTCTTCAAAATTTTAAAAATCAAAAATTCGTTCGCCAACTTTTTTGATTGAAAATGGGGCCTCTTTTTTAAATTAAGGTCATAAAAACAAAACTAAACAACCAATCGCTTTGAAAAAAATTGGGCCTTTTCGAAACATGAAAATCTACATTTTCCTCAAATTTCATTAAAATTGGGTCATTTTTGTGAAAGATAAAAATGATAAACGAAAAACTCGGTTTTTGACGTTTTTCTCCTTTTTTTGAGGTTATGTCGAAAAATGGTTTGAACAAAAGCTCTAGATCTTTTAATTATCTACAACGTTTACATTTAAAGTTTTTCGATAGGAGGTCAACTTTTCTCAGAAATCGTAAAAAACACGTTTAACCCCCCAAAACCCACATTTTGGCTCGCCCGCCCCCTTCCGGCGCGGTGCTCTCGATTTTTCCTTGTTTATGTAGCATTTCTCCTAAATTTTCCCGCCTTCCATATACTGCTAAGAATTTTTCTAGTTTTTGGCTTTTCAAAATCGTATTTGTCTATATAGTCCAATCAATCTACGGAAATTCTCCAGACAATTGAAGGCAAGAAAAAAAAAATATGGGCGTGTAGAACACTTAATTTGAAGAATGGTAGCGTTTTTTTTTACGGAACTGCATTGGCGAACTTAACCTAAAAAATTCGCAAAAGTCAAAAAACCGGTTTTTCGTCAATAAAACAAAAAGTTGAGCTCGGATGCGAAAAAGTTAAATTATAAAGTTATAGGTATTAAAATTATCTTTCAATTGATGTGGTACAAAATATTGGTTAGTGTCTTATACATGGAGAAAAATGCTAAAAAACGCTAAAAATCGCTTCTTTTTCTTTTATTTTTTTCTTTTTATTGATGCGACCTAGAAACTTTTTATTTGGTAAAAATGTTGCTTTTGGCAATCTGAAAACTCATTATTTTTTTGGCTCGAAATTTTGCAAAATATGGGTGAAATTTCGATTTATGTAAAATAAAGCGTTTTCGTAAAATCCTTCGTCTACAGCTCCTCGACCTCGTAGGACATTTTTTCGAAGCTCTTTTTCTTCGTTAAGAGTTGGACTATCATGCACTATAAGTTAAAATTGGAGTTTGTCAATTTTATGTACAAAAAACTCCACCGCAAAAAAGACAAGTTTTTTTGCCGCAAAAAAGACAAGTTTTTGTACTGCAAGTTTTTTATTTCATTATTTTTCGACTCTAAACTACTTTTTAATAAAAGTTCATATTCTGTTTACTAATTTTAAAATAAAATAAATTAACCGTACGACCGTCAACAGCGAAGACATTTTTTTAAATAACGGAGCCTTTTTCCTTTGTTAAATACCTGTGAATTTGAGACATATTGTTGTTCAATATTTACTGTACTTCATACATACAAGTTGTTATTGACGTCTCAACAGCACGGATCATGTGCAATTTCATCTTTTACGTAGAATGTTTACTTGGTGAGCGGCCACTTCTAACTTTTCGCGCTGTAGTAATTTCTGGTTGTTCGAATCAATTTTTATTATATGTATGTATAAACTTGCTTGGACCCGGGGCGCCTATGCTGCACCCATAAGCCAATAGTAGTAGTCAGGTGAAGCATTTTAATATACCGTAAGGGAGTTTGAAAAAGGCAATTTTTTGGTATTTTTGATTCCAAATAACAAAATGTGAAACTATTAGGGATCTGACATGTTGATCGCGACAATAAAAACCATCCATTGACATATTATTTTTGGAGATATGAATTTTCATACACAGATGCAGTGTCGCAATGAACTGCTTATTTTCTGTATTTTGGATAGCTAGGACCCGGTGCGCCTTGCTGCAGCTAACGTTTAAATATTTAAAATCATTTCAAAGCTTCTAAATTCAACTTTTATCAACCAATAATTAAAAACCAACTTTTCCTATAAAAGTTGGAGTCATTAGATTCAAAATACATTTATTTGAACTATGACCAAAATTGCCTGAACGTTAAAATATTTAAAATTAATGCAAATAGCCGCATCCAGGACTCGAAATTCGAGGGCCATTTTCTATAGCTTTTTTTAATTTAACTCGAGAAGAATTGAAAAATGAAACAATTTTTTATAGTTGGAAAAAGCCATGCCAAAAAACCAACTTTTATTATCATTTATATTATGTGAAATCCTGCAGATTTCCACTTCAAAATACTTAGGTAAATGCCCAACGTCAACTATTCTACCAAAACAGTTTTTCTAACACGTAAATATAACTTTATTTATCTTTTTTATAACAATTTTAGGTGCCTGGAAAACGCGCTCGAATTTTACAAACTCAAAAAAATGACTACTACAAACTGACAACATACAAAAAACAAAATTAACATTCGATTAAAGGTTCGACAACATTCAAAATAAAAATAACATTTGTTAAAGGTGCGTTTCATTTCCAACATCCTCCCACCTTAAGTTAATGTAAGCCATGTCTAAATTGACTTAACCTCAAACAAAAATGTTCTAAGACTAGATATCCAGTTTCTGTGGGGTTTTAATCAACCTTCCTCGGCGAGTAACTCTGGGTTCCTCCGCTGGAACAGCTGGTGTGTTTACTTCCTGCTCAGCCCGTTGTAGTTGTCCAGCCTGTGGTAACTGTTCAGCCAGCTGCCCATCCTCTTGGCAAAACGAATCGGCATGTCCAGTAATGTCCATCTCCAATAGAAATAGTCTTTGTACCGGCCTGAGTAGAAATCCTGCCGAAGTCTTCAGCCTTACCAGTCTCACCTTACCTTCACGTCCAGGAATGATTTCGCTCACCCGGGCCAAGGGCCAGTCGATTCGTCTTAAATTTTCATTTTCAATGAGAACTAAATCGCCAACTCGAATGTCCCGGGATAAATTCTTCTTCTTCGCATACAGCACCAACTTGCCCAAATATTCATAACGAAATCTTCTTTTCAGTATCTGTCGCAATCGTTGTCGGTACTTAGCTCTCCGATTTAAGTCAGTTATATTTTCGGCAACATCCAAATCCGCCATGCCTATCTCATCCAACTCTTTCAGAAACGTATCCGGGGTTAGAGGGACTAAATCTGTTGGATCGTCAGAAACATAAGTGAGTGGTCTCGAGTTGACAACCGCCTCACATTCGCACAACACCGCCTGCAACTCATCAAAATCTAAAGATGTTCTGCCGAGAACTCTCCGCAACAGTTGTTTCACTACACCTACTAATCGCTCCCACCATCCTCCCCACCAGGCAGCAGTTGGAGGGTTAAATTTCCATTTAATCTTCCTCATGGAGCAATGAATTTGTATCTTGTTCCAATCTATTCGAGATAAAGCCTTCGCGGCACCCACAAAGTTGGTCCCATTGTCCGTATAAATGACGCTCGGTCGACCTCTTCTACTGACAAATTTTCGCAGACAGATAATAAACCGTTCAGTTGACAATGAAGTTATTAATTCAAGATGAACCGCTCTATATACCGCGCAAGTATAAAGACAAATCCACACCTTTTCATATTCCCCTTTCTGCCTCGTCCTTATGTATAATGGGCCCGCCAAATCAATTCCTACTACCTCAAATATCTTCACATCTCGAATACGATCCACTGGTAATGGTGGAGGTTGTACTTGCATTCTTTTCGCAGAATAGCGCTTACATATCATGCACCCATTCAAAACAACGCGAACAGTTCGTCTGCCACCCATTATCCAAAACCTCTTCCTTAAAATTGACATTAATATTTGACTTCCTGCATGCGACGAATCCGAGTGAAATTCCATTATCAATCTTTGTACCACAGTTTGATGATGATCAGGTAGTACAATCGGGTAGCAAAAGTCCTTTTCATAATCACCGAAAGATATCTTGGTTTTTAATCTTATTAGCCCATCGGTTCCCATGTATGGTTGTAAACTAGTCAATTTAGGATCATCGACCCCTTTGAAACATCTTTGTTGAATTAATTTGAATAGTCTAATCTCTGCCGCTTCAATTTCTTCCACAGTTAATTCTCCTCGTAGCCTAAATTCTCTCTCTTTCGAACAATTCAATTTAAACCGCAACAACCATCCAATCAACCGAACTATCTGTTTATATTTTGAAAAATATCTACAATACCACTCACCATCTTCTTCGTTATATGTCAGCATCGTGGAGGATGATATCGTTTTCTTCCTTTCTTCATTGATTTCGTCTTCGTTATATAGGATATTGTAACTAGACCAATCGTAACTAGGCCCTCTCAACCAATCTGGGCCGTTCCACCACTGCGATTCTATCAACTTTTCTGCGCTGCATCCCCTTGACGGTAAATCGGCGGGATTATATAGACCAGGGATGAAACGCCATTGATCCTGTGAAGTAAGGTGTTTGATCTCTGTCACCCGATTTCTAATGAACACATCCCACTGCTCTTCTCTCGTTATCCACGCTAATACTGTGGTTGAGTCACTCCAAAAGACTGTCTCAGCAATAGGTACTTTGAGCTCTTTAACTACGGATTGATACAATCTTGCACCCATGTTCGCTGCCAAAAGCTCCAACCTGGGAATAGTCATGCGTTTGTTTGACTTACAAATGGGCGAAATTCTTGACTTGGCTTGAATTAATTGAACTCTAGTTTCCGTGCGTGTTTGAACCCTCAGAAATATCACAGTGGCGTAGGCATGTTGACTAGCATCATTAAATATGTGAACAGTATATTCAGTCGGATCGTCTACACCTACTAGCCATCTCGGAATTTCTAGACGTCTTAAAAGAACTAACTCCTGGTTCCACTTGAGAAATAGTTTCTTATCCTCCTCGTCGATAGGTTGATCCCAACCTATTTTCTTCATCCACATTTTTTGTAGCATCAACTTAGGTAACAATAACACCGGGCAGACAACACCAATCGGATCAAAAGTTTTATGGGCGGCGGATAACACCACTCGTTTCGTGATTTCTAAAAATTCAAAAGAGTTAAAATTGTCGAGGTTTACCTTCAGTGTATCTGATCCTCGATTCCATAACATTCCTAGAACATGGGATGGCTCATAGTCTTCATTTTTCGTTTCAGAATCCAGAACTGAGTGTTCCCACCCTCTCAATTCAAAACTAGCCTCTTTCATAATATCGGTAGCTTCGGCAATAAAATTCTCTAACTCGTCTTTCCCTTTAAGGCTGGTCACGCAGTTATCAACATAAAAACAATTGCTCAGTTTATCTAGTACATCGGTTGAATATCTTCTCGAATCTCCATCACGTCTCTCGGTAACACATTTTAGGTGATATTGTATCACTGCCCCCAATAAAAAGGGACTACATGTAACCCCGAATACCACTCTTCGATGTCGATAGATTTTCAATTGCCCTTCCTCATCATACCATAGGAACCGTAGAAAGTCTCTATCTTGTGGTGACAAACTGATTTGCAGGAATGCCCTTTTAATATCAGAAATCACACCAATTTGGCCCATTCGGAATCTAATCAAAACTGCTGGTATCATCTCAATCAGATTAGCACCCCTTTCTACACAGCTATTCAAATTCGGAGCGTTCTTGTCCCTCGCTGAAGCGTCGAAAACAGGACGAATCTTCGTGGTGCTATCCAACTTTATGACGTGCCTGTGTGGCAAGTAATGCACTCCCTTCGTCACATCATCTGGGGAAACTTCTTCAATAATGCCCTCGGCTTTCCATTCTTTAAAGACAGCACCATATTTCTCATAATACCCACCAGCTTTCAATTTCCTGACTGTTGTATCCAACCTCTTCAGTGCCAAATTGTAATTATCAGATAACGGTTGATGGTCTGTAATCCAAGGAAGATGAACGAGATATCTCCCCTCTTCATCTACAGTGACTGTTTTCAGAAAATGTTCTTGAGCCTCCAATTGTAATTCTTCCTTCTTCCTTTTCTCCGTAGGATCCATTATCCCCAATACGTCCAAGGACCACAAATCTGTTATATTTGCTTCTTTCACGATTGATGTCATCGATATCAGAGCGAGGCTTTCTTCTTTATAATCTTCAGGAAAACGACCCACCAACGTCCAACCCAGCTTTGTTTCAACAGCCAATAAGTCTGAAAATATTTTATGTTGTTTTCCAGTCAATAAATTGCTTACCGCATCCGCCCCAAGCAGAACTTCTATTGGGGTGTCTTCAAAATCACTCAATTCAATATTAAACCGACTAAATTCTCGTAACCATGGACCTGGCACCAGAGGTTCTATTCTTCCACATATGACAGGTTGATCTAACATCTCAAATTGCCCACAGTACGTCTCCTTTAAATCTGATATAGGAATAGCAAACACGTCATGTACAACCGTGTTGGTATTCAATCCAGTAAATAAAGAGTGTCGTATTTTTTCTTTCCTTACAGGTTCATATTTCATATCCTTAACTACGTCTTTCAGCACATACGACCTCTGTGACCCCGTATCAATTATGGCTCTAACAATTCTGTCCGAATTATTTCCCTTCAATCTCACTCGTAACGTTTGCAACATAATATTACCAGGATTCCCTATATTGGCCAAAACACTATCTTGACGTTCTGGAACATCATCAGACTTCCCTGTCAATTCTCCCGCGTGAGTATTATACGATAATGCGTTCTGGTATTCGCATATCAGCACATGATGTCTTCGGCCACAAACTGTACACTAATAGTTGCTTCTACAATTTGCTGCACGATGGCCTTTTAACAAACAACGATAACAGCATCCTTTCGTATTCAATATCTTCCTTCTTTCGGATAAAGCCATCTTCTTCACCATTGCACATTCGGAACTGTAGTGTTTGTCATCGCAGAAGACGCACATAATACCGGCCGTAGTAGTTAACAACCCTGCTGCTGTAGATGTATTTCTTTTTCCTGGAAAGTTAGTTTCCCTTGTGTTGCGATCTTTTTTAGCGTCGTCTCTTTTCATACCAAACCCGTTTAAAGCTAATTTGATCTTCTGATCATTCTCTATTTCAGCACTAAGGAACTTCATCAAATGGGTTAATCGGTGTTTTGGTATGTCTATTTTATAGGTACTGGTCTCTTCCTCCCGTTTAAGATTAATATCTCCTTGAACAGACTCAGGTGTCAAAAAGAGTGGACTTCTTTGCCACGCTCTCAAAGTGTCTTCCGGCAGACACGACTCCACTAGCGGCATAAGCATTGACGCACATTTATCTGATGTTACCTCTAAGGTTTCCAACGCTCTTAATTTACACTCTAATTTATCGTATAACGAAGCTAATGACATTTTCTTGGACGACACTGTGTTATTCAGAACTAACGCTAAGAGATCTCTTACATACACTTCCACTAGTAGGTCGTCTCGACCGAATCTATTCCGCAAACATTCTATAGCTTTCCCGTAATTTTCACTGGTGGGCGGGAAACTTTCCACCAATTCTCGAGCCCTGGAGCCAACCACCGTAGCCTGTATCAAATATTGAAATTTGTCGGCTTCGTCAATAAGTGTGTCGTCATTAATCTTTTTAAACTGTGACCAGAAGGGAAGCCACTCTCTTACGTCACCATTGAACTTTTTTAGTTCTAAGGTAGGCAATCTAAACTGACGACGATTTTCCCCAGCAGCACCCTCATTATTGCACGCATCCTGACTCACAACCTTATCTTTGTTCATCAATGTATCACACCTGGCCTTAATTATATACCATTTCCAGTCATACTCATCAGAATTGTTGATTTCTTCTTCAAGTGCAATAGATGCATTATCTTCATCATCATGGTCTTCCATCAGAACCGCCTGAATACGCGCGTTCATTTCTCGTAAGTCATCCTTTTTCTTCTCTAAGAGCGCTAATAGTCCTCTTATTTTATCAAAATCCTTGTTTTCCTGCGCCAAGGCACTCTCCAAACATCCAATTTTATTCGTAAATGTGGATCTTAGGACACCACGTGCCTTAATCTCCTTTTTCTTTTCGTTGGGCATTTTTTGTTCCTAACCTAAGTCCTGTCACGGTCGCCACAATGTGAAATCCTGCAGATTTCCACTTCAAAATACTTAGGTAAATGCCCAACGTCAACTATTCTACCAAAACAGTTTTTCTAACACGTAAATATAACTTTATTTATCTTTTTTATAACAATTTTAGGTGCCTGGAAAACGCGCTCGAATTTTACAAACTCAAAAAAATGACTACTACAAACTGACAACATACAAAAAACAAAATTAACATTCGATTAAAGGTTCGACAACATTCAAAATAAAAATAACATTTGTTAAAGGTGCGTTTCATTTCCAACATATTATGTATGACCAAATTACCTATTTATTCTCTAAAAACCACCAACGTTAAACCATTTAAATAAACCCAACTCCAGTGTTGGGCACATTCGACTAATTTTTCAATCAGACTAATAATCATGGCTAAAACCAATCATGAGTGAATCAATCATGATTAAATCAATCACTAATCAAGATTACATCGAGTAATCTTGGGGAAAATCTAATCATCAGAATGATTATTGATTATGAAATCTAATCTTAATCATGATTGAATGATTAACTCTTTAGTGATTAATATGAGCTTATTGTCTCCCTGAAATTTTTTCCAGTTTTTTTTTATTAAATTGCGGAGTAATTTTGGCAATTTTATTCCGATTGTACTGAAATTCAGTATGGAGGGGTTTTAAGGGTTCCAAATGTCGGATTTGGGGTCGAAATTGTAAAATTCAAAATGGCGGACAAGTTTTGGCAATTTTGTTCCGATTGTACTGAAATTCAGTATGGGGGGGTTTTACGAGTTCTAAATAACGCATTTGTGGTCAAAATTTTAAAATTGAAAATGGTGGAGGGGGTTTTGGTAAATGTGTTCCGATTGTACTGAAATTCAGAATGGAGGGGTTTTAAGGGTTCCAAATGACAGATTTGGGGTCGAAATTGTAAAATTCAAAATGGCGGACAAGTTTTGGCAAATGTGTTCCGATTGTACTGAAATTCTGTATGGGGGGGTTTTAAGGGTTCCAAATGACGGATTTGGAGTCGAAATTGTAAAATTCAAAATGGCGGACAAGTTTTGGCAAATGTGTTCCGATTGTACTGAAATTCAGAATGGGGGGGTTTTAAGGGTTCCAAATGACGGATTTGGAGTCGAAATTGTAAAATTCAAAATGGCGGACAAGTTTTGGCAAATGTGTTCCGATTGTACTGAAATTCAGTATGGGGGGGTTTTAAGGGTTCCAAATGACGGATTTGGAGTCGAAATTGTAAAATTCAAAATGGCGGACAAGTTTTGGCAAATGTGTTCCGATTGTACTGAAATTCAGAATGGGGGGGTTTTAAGGGTTCCAAATGACGGATTTGGGGTCGAAATTGTAAAATTCAAAATGGCGGACAAGTTTTGGCAATTTTGTTCCGATTGTACTGAAATTCAGAATGGAGGGGTTTTAAGGGTTCCAAATGACGGATTTGGGGTCGAAATTGTAAAATTCAAAATGGCGGACAAGTTTTGGCAAATGTGTTCCGATTGTACTGAAATTCAGTATGGGGGGGTTTTAAGGGTTCCAAATGACGGATTTGGAGTCGAAATTGTAAAATTCAAAATGGCGGACGAGTTTTGGCAATTTTGTTCCGATTGTACTGAAATTCAGTATGGGGGGGTTTTAAGGGTTCTAAATAACAGATTTGTGGTCAAAATTTTAAAATTGAAAATGGCGGACAAGTTTTGGCAATTTTGTTCCGATTGTACTGAAATTCAGAATGGAGGGGTTTTAATGACGGATTTGGGGTCGAAATTGTAAAATTCAAAATGGCGGACAAGTTTTGGCAAATGTGTTCCGATTGTACTGAAATTCAGTATGGGGGGGTTTTAGGGGTTCCAAATGACGGATTTGTGGTCGAAATTGTAAAATTCAAAATGGCGGACAAGTTTTGGCAAATGTGTTCCGATTGTACTGAAATTCAGTATGTGGGGGTTTGAAGGGTTCCAATTAACGAATTTGTGGTCAAAATATTAAAATTCAAAATGGCGGACTAGTTTTGGCAATCGTGCTCCGATTGTATTGAAATTCAATCCAACATAAATTTGGAAGTCTCATTTTAATCGAGGTATTTCGTCTTAAAGGTTCAGAGACCGATTTCTTTTTATATTACTTGAAGAAATTAAATTATTTCAGTTAAATCACTATAGGCTAGTCGGCAAGGCTTTTTTATGGCCATTTTGGCCCATAGACGAGATTATTATTGGAATCGATTCGTTTTAGGGTGTAGTTTAATACCCTAAGTTTTCCCACAATTTGGTTAACTTTTTAATTAACCTATTGTGAATAAAATATGATTTTTTTACATTTCTTTTAATATCTCCGTTCCTGATAACTTTTTGTATAACAAATGCATTGGTGAAGCTCTTCGCTATGAAATTATCTAAAAAATAAGGCCTGTTAGAAGTCCGTGGTGCAAGTGTGTTCTTGCAAACAGGTTCCAAGATTTTCAATTCACGGGACCTTCACTATTTGTTTACTCGAAAAGTATTTAGTTAAGGACTGAAAATTCTTATAGGTAGGAAAATCCTTTGCCGTGATGGTATTGTTTTTCGTGCCAAGTGACCCTATTTTTGAGGAATTATATTAACATACATATGTCGCAATTATTTAGTTAAATCTTCCACGTGTTTACAATCTTACTAACACATTCCGTCGCTCATTTAGTGCTTAGAACCATTTTCTTGTTTTCCTTTTTTCTCATCGACATAATGAATCAGAATTTTCTCTATACAGGGTGTATCCGTTATGTTTACAAAGTGACCGGCTGTGGATAGATGAATAAAAAATCCTCAGGTATGAGGGTGGTGTGGAATCGTAACGATTTAGCCGCTACAGCGTTTTGAAATGAAATGCAGAGGTTTATGTAGCACCTTGTATTTTTGAAACATTATGGCCTATTTTTATGAAAATGATAGCAATATACGCAATGTACACAATTTTTACGCTACAGCCTTTAATTTTGAAGTTATAAGAAAATTTAATGTTAGAATTGGCTCTATTTCATATTTTTTAGTACCTTTCCATCTGAGTTTATGTATCAAATAAGGCCAATTTTAACGTCAAAATTAACTTATAACTCGTAGCATAAAAATTGTTCGGACTTTATTCACAGAGAACTGTCCAAACTTTCCAAAAAAAAAAAAAATATTAACTACGCATTTTTTGGAGAAAAAAGTAGTTGAAGTTGAAATTTTAGTGAAAAAGTCCAAACTTGTGACTTGTACGACTAATACCTCTGGAAGTTCGTAGGGTGGAGAACCTTGACTTTGGCAGAATGAAATAGGTGGAAGTATCATTGCTAACTATATATATATATAAAGGGGAAGTATGAATGGTATGGGTGGATTCGTTACAAATTAAATTTTAGTTAAATTTAGGAAAGATTCTCATTTTAATCGAGATATTTCATCTCCAAGATTCAGAGACCCACTTGTGTTTAAATTCTTCTTCTTTGACGGCTCTACAACCGGGATCCGATCCTGCCCTCTCGCAACTGTCCTCTCCACCGGTCCCGATTCTGATCCGGTGTCATCCAGTTTGGCATCCCTAAGCTCTGAGCGTCCTGGTCTACACCACCCTTCCAACGAAGGCTGGGTCTCCTTCGCTATCGCACCCCATAGGTCCTACCGCAGATAACTTTACGAGCAGGCTCATTTTCACTCATACCAGCTATATGGCCTGCCCACCGCAGCCTACAGAGCTTTATTTTCTTTACAACATTCATATCACGAAAGCGCTCGTAAATCTCGTCATTTTAGAGTCTCTCTGGAATCGTCCTTCCTCCCATACGAGGCCAACAATCCTCCGAAGTGGTTTCCTCCCGAGCACGGCTAAGAGGTTTGAGTGCTTTTTGCTAAGCACCCTCGTTTCAGATGAATATGTGAGTACAGCTAAGACCATCGTCTTATATAGTAAAAGTTTAGACGTTATAGTTAGATGCTTTGATTTAAAGAGCCTTGACAGACTATAGTAGGCTTTGTTGGCTTTTAGCAGTCATGCGCCATTTTGAATTTTAATATTTTGGCCACACATCCATCATTTGAAACCTTTAAAACCCCGATACTGAATTTCAGTACAATCGGAACACATTTGCCAAAACTCGTCCGCCATTCTGAATTTTAAAATTTTGACCACAAATCCGTCATTTGGGACCCTTCAAACCCCTCGATATTGAATTTCAGTACAATCGGAACACATTTGCCAAAACTTTTCCGCCATTTTGAATTTTAAATTTCGACCAAAAATCCGTTATTTAGAACCCCTAAAACCCCCCATACTGAATTTCAGTACAATCGGAACACATTTGCCAAAACTTGTCCGCCATTTTGAATTTTACAGTTTTGACCACAAATCCGTCATTTGGAACCCCTAAAACCCCCCGATACTGATTTTCAGTACAATCGGAACACATTTGCCAAAACTCGCCCGCCATTTTGAATTTTAAAATTTTGACCACAAAAACGTCATTTGGAACTCTTCAAACCCCTCGATATTGAATTTCAGTACAATCGGAACACATTTGCCAAAACTTGTCCGCCATTTTGAATTTTAAAATTTCGACCAAAAATCCGTTATTTAGAACCCCTAAAACCCCCCATACTGAATTCAGTACAATCGGAACACATTTGCCTAAACTGGTCCGCCATTTTTAATTTTACAGTTTTCACCACAAATCCGTCATTTGGAACCCCTAAAACCCCCCGATACTGAATTTCAGTACAATCGGAACACATTTGCCTAAACTTGTCCGGCATTTTTAATTTTACAGTTTTCACCACAAATCCGTCATTTGGAACCCCTAAAACCCCCCGATACTGAATTTCAGTACAATCCGAACAAAATTGACAAAACTTGTCCGCCATTTTGAATTTTAAAATTTTGACCACAAATCCGTCATTTGGAACCCCTAAAACCCCCCGATACTGAATTTCAGTACAATCGGAACACATTTGCCAAAACTCGCCCGCCATTTTGAATTTTAAAATTTTGACCACAAATACGTCATTTGGAACCCTTCAAACCCCTCGATATTGAATTTCAGTACAATCGGAACACATTTGCCAAAACTTGGCCGCCATAATGAATTTTAAAATTTCGACCAAAAATCCGTTACAGTACAATCGGAACAAAATTGCCAAAACTCGTCCGCCATTTTGAATTTTACAATTTCGACCACAAATCCGTCATTTGGAACCGTTAAAACCCCCCCATACTGAATTTCAGTACAATCGGAACGAAATTGCCAAAACTTGTCCGCCATTTTGAATTTTAAAATTTTGACCACAAATCCGTCATTTGGAACCCCTAAAACCCCCCCATACTGAATTTCAGTATAATCGGAACACATTTGCCAAAACTCGTCCGCCATTTTGAATTTTACAATTTCGACCACAAATCCGTCATTTGGAACCGTTAAAACCCCCCCATACTGAATTTCAGTACAATCGGAACACATTTGCCAAAACTTGTCCGCCATTTTGAATTTTACAATTTCGGCCCCAAATCCGTCATTTGGAACTCTTAAAACCCCTCCATTCTGAATTTCAGTACAATCGGAACAAAATTGCCAAAACTCGTCCGCCATTTTGTATTTTAAAATTTTGACCACAAATCCGTCATTTGGAACCCCTAAAACAACCCGATACTGAATTTCAGTACAATCGGAACACATTTCCCAAAATTCGTCCGCCAGTTTGACAACAAATTCGTTATTGGGAGTTTTTTTTATGGTGCATAGTACATAATATCTAGTACGTAATACGTAATACATAATATACCGTGTATAGATAATACATAGTACATAATGCCTAGTACATAGTACATAATAAATAGTATATAAAACAAAGCTCAGAGTATGGTACCTAATCATACCATCTACTACATAGTACAAAATTCAACAGAGCTATGTACTATATATTCATAATACCTAGTACATAATACATAGTACACAATACCTTGTTCATAGTACATAGTAGTTAATACATAGTTTATAGTATACAGTACGTAGTACATACTGCATAATACATAGTTCATAATCATAGCGCACAGTTCATAGTCCCAGTACATAGTACCTAATACATAGTACACACTTAGTACATAAAACCTAACTCATACAATAAAAACTGAAATCCCCAAACTAAAATTTTTCCCACGGTACGCATAAAAAATGACCGTGGCGGAAAATTGCCCAACGTGCCTAAAAAGTTTTCACATCAAAAACTACAAACATGCTTTTTAAAATGAACTAATAAAATATAAAAGATAATTTTAAAATTACAGTACATACTTAAATGTAAAAATTCTGGGCCGATTTTCAGTGCAATCGGAGCACAATTGCCAAAATTATTCCCACTTTTTAATTCACAAATTTTGACCACAAAACTCTTAACTGACGGATTCACAAAATAAAATATTCAAATAAAACCTTAAAGAATAGAAACCCAACGTTAAAACTTAACATCTCCAAAAAAATTCATTTTTAATCTAAAATTTTAATCATTTAATCATGATTGCGGTTGAAATTGATCAATCATCAATCACCTAAAATGATTACTTCTCTGATTAAATATACCAATCTCTAATCATGATTACAGACTACAGCTTTTAGTCGCAATCATTAATCATCAATCAGATTAAATTTTGCCCAACACTGCCCAACTCTTCAAAATACAACATGCAACTCTTCAACTACTTTTCATGTAGATCAACCAAAAACAAATTATTCCTATAAAAGTGTGAGATATTAGATTCAATATACATTTATATAATGTATGACCAAATTACCTATTTTTTCTCTAAACAGAATATAAACTTTTATTAAATAGTAGTTTAGAGTCGAAAAATAATGAAATAAAAAACTTGCAGTACAAAAACTTGTCTTTTTGCGGCAAAAAAACTTGTCTTTTTTGCGGTGGAGTTTTTTGTACATAAAATTGACAAACTCCAATTTTAACTTATAGTGCATGATAGTCCAACTCTTAACGAAGAAAAAGAGCTTCGAAAAAATGTCCTACGAGGTCGAGGAGCTGTAGACGAAGGATTTTACGAACACGCTTTATTTTACATAAATCGAAATTTCACCCATATTTCGCAAAATTTCGAGCCAAAAAAAAATAATGAGTTTTCAGATTGCCAAAAGCAACATTTTTACCAAATAAAAAGTTTCTAGGTCGCATCAATAAAAAGAAAAAAATAAAAGAAAAAGAAGCGATTTTTAGCGTTTTTTAGCATTTTTCTCCATGTATAAGACACTAACCAATATTTTGTACCACATCAATTGAAAGATAATTTTAATACCTATAACTTTATAATTTAACTTTTTCGCATCCGAGCTCAACTTTTTGTTTTATTGACGAAAAACCGGTTTTTTGACTTTTGCGAATTTTTTAGGTTAAGTTCGCCAATGCAGTTCCGTAAAAAAAAACGCTATCATTCTTCAAATTAAGTGTTCTACACGCCCATATTTTTTTTCCTGCCTTCAATTGTCTGGAAATTAACATGGTGATTCCGTAGATTGATTGGACTAATATGTATTGTGCTATAAAAAAAAGTAGACAAAATTTCCTTTATAAATCTGGGTCGAAAAATGGCCATTCGAACATAGCTTTTTTTAAATTTTTCTCTTTATTCCGGGGAAATAAGCATTTTAAGGACACAAAACACTCCAAAACGGCTCAAAATGTTGACAAGTTATTCAAGGTCAAAGTTATCAAAAATCGCTCTTATGCCAAAATTTCACTATTTTGGAAAACAAATTTTGATTAGTCAATACGAAACGTTGTTGCTTTTTGGAAGTCCTCTTGTCATTTTTACAAAAACTTAATCCTTTCGAAGTTATTCAAGGTCAAAGTTAGAAAAAATCACTTTTTGGTCAAAGAATCACTCAAAAACTGTTTTTTTCTCGAAAAATTGTATTTGGTAGGCAACAATGTTTGGAATAAGTGGATGAGAAAAATTTCATTGTCAACATTTTGAGCCCTCCCTCACACGGAGCTGTATGACCTATAGAAACCAAGATACAAGGAAAAATCTCGAAAAAGCCGATATCTCCAGCGGCCATGTTTTTTTTTGTGATTCCAAAATTGCTTTCTTAAAAAATCGCAAGGAAGCTGTGATTCATTTTCAGTCATTTTAGAATGTTTCGTCTCCTTAAAATGATCATTTCCCCAGACTAAAGAGAAAAATTAAAAAAAAGCTATGTTCGAATGGCCATTTTTCGGTCAATTTTTAACCAAAAAGATTTTTCGACCCAGCTTTTTAAAGGAAATTTTGTAAGCAATACATTTACCTAACTCTGACCTGAAAAAAGATATAGGCAAAGAACCAAAAAAGCAAAATAACATCGATATTTTGTCTATTTTTCTCTTTTTGTTTTAACAGTTTTGACATAAAAAAAATGTTTCCAAAATTTTTAAATAAGTCATTTCCATGGGAAATTTAATTTTCTACAAAAAATTTCATATAAAGAATATCGACATTTTGTTTCGTTTGTGAGATATATTGCATAAACAAAACAGGGTCCATTTTGTCCCCTATCTCCAATTTCAAATAAACAATCTTAATTTTTTAAATAACCGACTCCTTAATTTTACTTTCTCGGTACCTGCGCCATCTATGTACAAATTTAAATAAATTGTAAATATTTTGCTGCTGGTTTGGTAGAATTTGTTTATATGGCATCACATAATTGCTATCATGGCTGACGCTGTCAGTTACTTGGTTAAAGCAATGTGGAAAGTTCTACTTTGGTGTTGTTAAAATCTAAAATGTTAAACAAAAGAAAGTGGAAACTAAATTGTGAAATTTTATTGTCATAGTATTGTGATTTTTTTGTGTTTTGTTGTGTGCAGCTCTTTTGGTGGTGATCTCCACGAAGTTCATCAGCTGAGGTTGTTAAAATCCAAAGTGTTTAACGAAATAAGCTGGAAATTAAATATTATGTATAAAGTATGTAAAGGAGAGTGCAGATTTAGGTACCCACCTCTAATAGTTATGTAAAATATGTCGTTGGATATGTATTTTTGAGCTGAATATAAGTTACTACGGCGCCTAATTCGAAATCTTTGTCCGTTTTGAGTAATACGGTCAGAACTGTACTATTGTACACTATTGTGGCACGGAAATGCGCTTTCTTCAGTTACCTAAGATTATTTCAATGCCATTTCGTGGGCAGCTAAGATAAACTCGGTTAGGGGGCTTCGGTAGCATAGGGCGTAAGTCGTCTGATTACAATCCCAGAGTACCCGGGTCCGAATCCCGGCCACCCCCACGATCCTTCGCCTTTTCCTCGTTAACCACCTACATAACTTTCCTTCTTTCTTCTTTCCTCTTTACATTCCTGATTCCTCTTGTCATAGCCTTCCTTAGCCCTTCCCCGCTCCATCAAAAGCGTATGTCATCAGTTGGTTGATAAGATTCAGCTCGTTTCAGGAGGCATAACACTCCAGCGAGTTGTTTCTCGCTGCCCCGATGTCAACGTCGCAATAGTAATGGTTGGGAGTAGGTGGACTAAAAAATATCGCGGGTAGGTTGTGGCATTTCCTTCCTCCCCGACTGAGCTGCTGTTCGATATTGCTCTCTATACGAAGAAAATAGATTGTCAACAGTATAAAGGCATTTCCTGAGACTCTAGTCTATCACATAAATAAACTGATTCTAGGTTAAAGTAAAATTCGTTTTTCTCTGCCCCTGATTTCTCCTCAATGATTATAAATCATCAATCGTAAAATATTATCAGTCAACAAGTTCTATGTTCACTGCATCAACAATGTTCTGGTAACCCGAACCACTAAAGCTTTCCCGTCCAGGTGTTTTCGGAAAACAAATATCCACATAGTCGAACGCAAAACTGTCAAAATCTGCATACTCACCTGTCTCAAGAGGTAACAAGACGGAATAAGATGTTGTTAAAAACAGAAGGGCATATAGATGGCTTGAGCTTTATCTCCCCCCTCTCTCCTCAGCTAAGCAATCTCTTACTTATAAAAGCTTCTGCGCGACATTCGTTGAGTTTTCTTTTCTATTCTCGACTGGCGCAGTACTTTTCCCCAACACAAAACGCGAATTTTGAAGCTTTCATCCCTAGAATTGGGGAGCCTATTCCTTTAGAACGGCTCAGTTCAGTCGATGCCGAGAATTAAGTCGAAGAAGTATAGGTAATAAATACGAAGTTGAAGATTTTACAAATACAAAAAAAAAATACAGTGTCAGCAAAGACCCTGAGATAGTTTTTTTTAAAAAAATAAAAGAGTTGGAAAAGTGTAAAAGTTTGCATTAAAATAGCTGCAGAGTTTCGATCCTGCAGATTTTGTGAATTTTGATAGAATATTGAATTTCGAATGAGGATCTTAGTGTAAATGTAGAATAAAAATTTTTTCTCCTCACATTATTTTGTCCTTGTTTCCTTGTCGAACTTGGAAAACCTTCCATACACACACGTACACACTCTTTCTGTCCCTTTCTCTCTCTTTCACCCAAATCAGGCTGAAAAACTCTTCACTATATCTAGGGAAAGTTGTCCTTTTTTTCCAGCAGCGAAGCACAGCCAAGACAACCTGCTCCTGTTGATGTGTATTTGTCCTGTTCGTCTTTAGTTGTGTGCTGTTTTGTATATATCCGCAAAAGGAGGAACGAAGCCACCCCAAACGAAAAATCAGTTGTGCTGTTTCGTTGTGTGCTTTATTAAACTTTCGCTTGTACAAAAATTCATGTTCACCGGGTTGAATTTTGATTTGATTAATAACAAAAGAAAAAATTGGTATTATTTTTTTTGTTGTGCTGTTGGTAGCATACGAAAAACACCACCAGAATTTTTAAGTGAGAAATTGGGGATTTTTCTGTCCTTGCAGTATATAAGCATTGCCGAAAAATAAGAAGCGTTTGCGTGCCGTTATCAAGGACTTTTCAGGTGGTCTTTCGATCCTTGTGCTAAAACGTTACGCAAAATTTCTGGTGGTTTTCTGGTGGTATTTATGTACGTCTAAACGTCTCTGCCCTGTTGTTGGCGGGTGGCTGCTGCGCTTGGTGCTCTGTGATTGTAATTCTCAATCAACGGCGTACACTCAATTTTCTTATGTACATACATATATTTTAAAAGTGCAAGCGATGAGGAGAAGAAATTATTTATAAAGACGATTTAAAGTGTAAAAACGAAGAAATTAATAGATAAATATTTTTGAGAATAATTAAACAAATATAAAATAGTTTTAAAAAAATTGAAAATTAAATTGAGAAGTGCTACAAACAAGTGTGAGTAAATATTTCGCTGTTTTTGTGTCGTAAAAAATTTCTTTTAATAGTTTTGTAAAAAGGTAAAACAAAACTTTTGAGAAAAATAATAAAATAAAAATAAAGTGCTACAATAATTTCAGTTTACATTATCTGTTATCAGTAAAAAAAAATAAAATAAATGTTATTAAAAAAAAGCTCAAAAAATACATAAAAAAGGATAAAAATTTATTTAAGACGTCATCTACAGTAGAGAACCTGTGGCTCAACTTTGACGATGTAAGTAGGAAACCCAACCCCCTTTTGTTTATGTTTTATATTTCGTTTTTTTGTTTCTTCTCGTTTATATATCTTGTTGTTGGTGTTGTAAATCCTGGAATAATGTAACCATTCTAAGAATTCTATATGATAACGATGTTGTCCTCTTATACATGTAAATGTTGAAACGCATAACCACACAATGCAAAGGGGATGCCTCCTCCGCGCCTCGTGCATTTATTTATTATAAATTTTTACTGGTGGTGTTCATGAGGGTTGAAAAGCTTCTTTTCATTCAAAAGCTCCAGTAGCAATCTTCTTTTGCTCTGTGTTCAGCTGCTGCGAATTTTCTGAGGTCCTTACACACAGCCACCAATGCGCAATGCTTCAATGATGCTGGAAATATTGATTTCAATTTGCTCCTTTTTCGCATCCCCTTTTTGCTTAACTCAAAGTTTTCTTATGTGTGTTCTCTGTTTTTTGTTGTTGTTGTTGCTACTTCTTCTTCTCCATCGGTTGTTACAGCTTTCCCTTTTTGTTCGTTTTCGGTGTCCTTTTATGTTCCTTAAAAAATCATTGCTTACCAGAATCGTTAATCTGTAAATAAATTTCCTGACAAACTTTTTTTTGCTGTTTCGTTCATTTCTCTTTCTCATACGCGGAGGGATGTTTTTCCGTTGTTAAACTCCTTCTCCAGTCACGTGCCATTTTAACCAGGAGATAACAGCAGCAGCGCACTCTACTTTATCGGTAAATATCTGTGTGTATATAAGTATTTACATATAAAAAGGACGAAATTTTAATCAACTTCCGCCGGTGAACGACAATTGCTGCAAAATGATTCAGTGGTTGTAATCTCAGCAATTGCTTCTCATAAAAACTCACAAGTCTCCTCCAGGATATCCAGAGAAGAGATCCTCTTGGATTTTCTATTCCTGATTTGTGGTGCTGACCGTGTGCGCTCTGCTCCAGCTAAATGTGTTGTATACACCGAGAGACTGTCGAAATGAAAGCTGTTTTGACTAAACTTTCTCCACTCTTGTCTATATTTAGAGTCCTGCCAAAGAAGCATTTAAAACGAACCAAATCCTTCTCAACGTATTTGTGTCCTCACAGAATCATCCCCGGATGCCTTCTTCTTCCCTTCCCATATTACAGCTTCTATGGTCGCTTACTTTTGTTTTAATTCCTCTTGTGTGTGCTGAGATGCTTTGAAGACATCTTTGGCCGTTGACGCATTTATCTCTCCAGCCTGAAGAGAAACTTTTTAGTTTTGGCATTTAAAAAAGGAAAGTTTTGTTGTTGTTGTTTTTCCTTTCCGTTCTTCTTTCGTGTTTTTACTTAATTTGCAGAGGCGCCATATTTATGTTTTTCGAGGACATTTCTTCGTGTTATAAATAAACCGTTAACTCTGCATGCCTGGTATTATTTTTTTTTTGGGTACTATATTGCAAAAAGGGGCACCAGCTGAGTGAAAAGCTGATGCGAGGCTGCGGAAGAAAATTGCTTGTGTATTTACATAGCTGGGGAAATATATATACATATATATATACATACATATATATATACATATGTATATAGATAAATATAAGCGAGCCATGGCAAAAGAAAAACATGATGAGGAATTTTGTATGGCATTTGCTGAGTTTGTATGTAATGGGTGTGTTCCTTAATTTCGTCATATTACGAGGACACTTTGAAGTTAGATTTATGTTTATTTGCCTGTTTTTAAGTATAGTTGTGAAGGAAACCTGGGCATTTATGTTTTTGAGAAATATGAGACTCTCACTAACTAAATACAATATACATATCTTGACTTTTATAACATTTTTGTTGTTTTAATTAAAAGTTTTGTTGGTTTTGGCTTGGTATTCTGCATATTATTTATGTAAGAACACTAGCAAAAATGGAAACAAGTTAACAAAAAGCAAGGCTACGGCACCACCGAGCTAACCCAAACCTAGTGGAAATGGAGTGTCAAGCTCCACCCCTCAAAAAAAGACCCCTAAGCGACCACTAGCAAACCTGCTCCTCCTTGCGGCTACGTCGCTGCCTAGCGCATACCTGCGGGCACGGCGAATGGTCTGCGGAAGAGCCAAGAACCTGTAAAGACCGAACCAGGCAAAAGCAGGTCAACAAGAAGTCCGCGTGGCCAGCAGAATCCTTCGCCGCTTGGCCACCAACCCGATCAGGGAAGACCAAGTGTCGAAGGAATACTACACTAAAGTCCAGGATTATATTGCTTGGGCAAAGCAAGGTATACCAGACTTTACACTATAACGGTTTAGAGGTGCACCAGTCACTAAACTCCAAGCATCTGTGAAGGAACCAAGCACCCACAGTCCAGTTCCAAAAAAGACGCACGGAATCAAAGCGATATCCTTCGCAGAAGTAGCGAAGGAACGCAAAATAATCGCCGTTCTGGACGAAAACGATGAAAATGGGAAGATCCCCAAACACCAAAGGCGGTGGGGGTACAAGCCGCCCTCGCTAAGGTGGCTATGGAGGTCCTGAAAGACAATCCAAGACCTCCCCCTAAAACTAACGGCCTGCGATATCACCAGATCTGCAGAGCTATATAAAGCTGCGGTAGCTAGAGTCGGGCAGTTTACCTAGGCAGGCAGTTAATGCCGCTGATACACCTCTTCCGAGAGCCAGAGCATGGTTTCTAGTGGCTCCATCGGAGCAAATCCTTACTATGCTGAAGCCCTTCACATCAACACTGATAACTGTAAAATTATCAAAACGTAGCAGACTAACAGGGCCACAATGCGAGTTATTCTGCTCCTAAATGAAAAATGCCTGAATCATCTGGCAAAAGAAAAATAAACCGTGAACTACGGCTTAAAAAGATCGAACTGAAGTTCTAAAAACAGACATGGAAGCCGTAGTGAACCGAGTGGCCTGCCCCAAGCCCTCTGGCGATGATCCAGAAAACATAGAAACCGATTGCGAAACCGCAATTCAGAGCGATGTTAATGCATCGACAGTCTCCGAGGGCACGGCCACAGTCTAGAAATAATAAGTCTTTCATCTTCATACAAAATTTTCATCCGGTTAGTTGTGTGCATATATGAACATCAGTGGTGGTGAACATCACTGCTGATCACAACTCAATGCATACATCGTGAACTCGACGAGACAAAGCCAGATTCTCTCTTTACGATAAAGTATGCAGAACAGAAAAGGAAAGAAAATTTAATCAGCTGGTTTCTTTCATAAACGGGCAAACATACACCAATACATCAGGTTTATGCCCATATAAAATAATAAAAACTCCCCGCGGATAGTTGTGTGCGAGCTTGTATAAAAATGTTTCATTCCTTCTCTGATAGCCTCATTCGAAGAATTTGTGCACATATCTGCTCGGAGCGACAACTCCTCAGCTCAGACATCGACGAAGTCAACTCCAGCGACGAAGAAGAGGTGACTGTCGTCGAACCACCTGGGAAATTGTGCAGGAGATACAGGTAAAACTACACCAATGTAAAGCAGCATCCGCTTCACTTCTGCTTCACCTAGCTTCAAGCGAAGTCGATGTTCCCCTAGTCCAAGAGCCATGGATCACTGGTAACAGGATCTGTGGCTTAAGCAGGGCCGGATTACCAGTCTGCGGGGCCCTAAGTAAAAAATATCTTGGTGCCCCATTGATCAAATTTTTTATCCATTGAACTCCAATTTTTAATTAAAAATGACAATTTTCATCTTTGTTCAATTTCAAAAGTACGTAATGTTGAAATTGAGTCAATTCTTCGGCACGATTCAAATCCAGGTCCTCAGGATATGATGAGACATAAGCATATTAACGTTTGATAATAACTCATCGTTAGACAAATCCATGTTTAACAATAAAGAAAACTTGTTTGACAGACTTTTATAAACCGGGTCTGTACTTTTCATCCGAGCTTGCAGAATGTCAATGATCACATAAAAAGTTGAAACCAGAAATTTGTTTGTTGCGTCTTCCATCATTAACCTGTCTCCTCCGAGTACGTCTTCAAAAGGAGTTTTCTGTATAATCAGGCAGAATTACTTTCGACGCGTTTTCGAATTTTTCGAAATCTTCGCGGAGATCCTGCAAGTAATTCGTCAACGATTCACTTTGAAGAGCTGTAGATGTGTGATGAAAGATATGAAAAATGTCATTTAACATTGTTAGCATAAACATGAACTCAAATTTTTGCATTTTTTTAGCGATTCAATGAATGCGCTGCACACTTTTTCTGAAATAACACTTTGAATCCCCTTATAACACCCGGACATACATATTTGCCGCATAATCGTACGAACGTCCTCTGCACTTGGAAAAATCACTGTTATATACACATAAATAATTCACAACCTGAGTAGCAATTTGGTTTCCAACATTATTTTCCAGTTCCAAAAATTGTAAAAACAGGCAAGTTCTGCAGACAATCCATCTGACGGCAATACATCTTATTATGACGCACAGTTGATCAACATGGGACAGATCAGGTGTTGAATCGACGAATAGACTAAAATATCCATAAACTGTTATTTCATCCAAAAATTTTACTTCCTGTAAAAACTTGTTAATTTAGGAAAGTTTTGAATTGAATTAGGCGAAAAACGGATCAAATTTAGCGATCAGTTCCAGCAGTCCTAAATAATTTCCATTATTGACGGAACTAAATTTCTCCGTTGAACCTCGGAAAGGCAATCCCCTTTCTGCTAATGTTCGAATGACGGCTACAGCTCGATACAAAACATGATGCCAGTATTTGGATTCATTCCTCGATTTTGTCATTAAACGACACTGTAGTCCAATTTTTTTTAGAGTCGCCATTGCCTCTGTTTGATTCTGTGAATTCTCATATTGAACAATGACACCCTTATTACGACAGTCACTAAATCCGGTTACGAATCGCGACAGGACGTTTGATGGAAAAAGTAAACGTTGTTTGCTTCCCATCTTGAAATAGCTTGTGTGAGTTTTCAAATGGTCCTGAATGATGTTGACAATTTTGCGGTCCTTTATTTATCCAGTAGTTGGTATCATCCGCATTAAACGCAGTTCACCTTCCAAGATCGTTGATTTTACTATTTAGGTTAGCGAGTTTTGAACTGGATTATTATCGTTATCCACAATAAGTGCTTGACCCTGGATTTCTTGCACTATTTCTTCTTCTGCTACATCCTCCACATTATTAGGAACATTTTGTGGATGGTTGAAAAATGAAGTTAATTTGGGCAATTTCTTGATGATTTCCTCATTTTCCTGTCTCTTTTCTTCGGCTAGTATTCGTTTTTGAGATTCACTTGAATAATTTCTTTTCATTTTAAATGTTTACTAGGCGCACTCAAATATTGCATTTCTTGGATAGAAAAAATTTCATAGGAAGGCCAGCTGTACCTCCTGGGTTACCTTTTGCAGCAATATAGAGTCCACATCACGTTTAACAGCGCAGCAATATAGAGTCCACAGCGTTTAAGTTTAACAATGTATTGCCGGACTTTATTACCCTGACCTTGGCCGTAAAAAAACATGTGATCGAGGCATCATTGGTGTCTCTTATCCACCAAATGCTTACTAGCAGGATAGTGAGCTCGATCTTGGACGACAGCTCGGTCCGAAAGGCCGTAACTATAGTGTGAGTATGGGTCGTAACTATGAATCAGCTGTTGCGACGCATTGAGGCAGAGGGGCATCACGTCATAGTGTTCGCGGATGACATAGTTATCATCAAAAAAGGAAAATTTCCTCAATTCCTCTGTGATCTCATGGAGGCAACGTTACAAACCCTCTTAACAATGTTAGGGTAAAATTTAGCAACAGTGCCAAATATCTGGGAGTAGTTCTCGACAAGAAGCTCCTTTGGAATGAAAACACAGAAGAGCGCATTAAGAAAGCGAACATAGCACTTTTCGCTTGCAAAAAATCCATTGGGAAGAAGTTTGCCTTCTCCCCTAAGATAGTGCGATGGATCCACACAAAGATCGTCCGCCCAATACTCCTATACGGGGTCTTAGTATGGTGGGCGACCTTAAAAAAGTCCAGCGTGCTAAACAGACTATACAGAAAGTACCTAACCTACAGATGCCTTAAATGTTATGTTATACCTCCCTCCTTTAAATCTTGTGGCAAGGGAAAGCTGCCACATCGTAGCCTTTAGAATAAAAGAATCTGGTTTTTGGACCGGAACCAGGGGAGGGCACACCAAGGTACTGAACTCTGTTACTATCCCCACAAAAACCGACTTCCGAGATTTCCTTCACAAAGAACTTTCAGGGCGCCATAAATTTCTTTATTGATGGTTCTAAGCTCGAGGGTCGGGTCTCGGTTGGGAGGAGGGGTATTTTCTCCAGAGCTTGGGATTGCAGTCTACTTCCGACTATCCGACTACTGCAGTGTATACTAAGCGAAGGTTCTAGCCATACAAGAGGCTGTTATGTAAATCAACCACCAAGGCTATAAGAACCGGACTGTCCTCATCTTCTCAGATAGGCGGCTCTGAAAGTCCAGCGCTCTTGTACAAACAGCTCTAGAGCTACCTCTGAAATAGTCCATTCAAAACGCGCGTTATGGTGTTCCAAAATAACACCGTTAAGAAAATCGAATCCTAAACGTTTTTGGGGTCGCTGATCACGAAAATCGAGGTCCCGCGGTCCTAAAATTAGGGCGTCACCCCTAAAAATGCAAAAAACACCCCTTTTAAGGGGGTTTTCGCGATTATTTCAGTAATAATGCAAAACTAATGCGATGAAATGCACTTTTTTAATATTTATTTGCGAAGTGGGTTGATTTATACTAAATTAAGGCGAACTTAATGGTAAAGGGTACTCGTAAAGGGTTGAAAGTATCCCTAAATTGGCGAAAAATGGCAAAAATTGGAAAAAATTGTTTTTCCCAAGTTTATGCTTCAAATTCGATTGTGGGCGTACTGTCAGGCAAAAATAAATTATTTTCAACCCTTAAGGGGTTAAAACTACCCCTACTATAATAAAAACAACTTAATTTAAAAAAAATTGCAAACATTTTTTTTTGCTTTTTGTTTGAAATTTGGTTCAAAAGGTATTATCAAGAAAAAATTAATTTTTTCAACTCTTAAGGGCGTAAAACTACCCCCACATTAAAATTGTAATTGGAACAAATTGAAATTTATTGTTTTGCATTAAAATTTTATATTTGATGAAATATTATTAAAACATTTGGAAAATTTTTAACCCTCTTAAAGGAGTTAAACCTTAGGGGTAAATTGAAAAAAAAAAAAATTTCTTTTCGTAGATTGGAATTTAAATTTTTTTAATGAATTGTTTGAATAAAAATTCGTTTTATTAGAAAATATAAATTGATAAATCTTTGCAATTATTTTTATATAAAGTTGTTTTTATTATAGTAGGGGTAGTTTTAACCCCTTAAGCGTTGAAAATAAGTTATTTTTGCCTGACAGTACGCCCACAATCGAATTTGAAGCATAAACTTGAAAAAAAAAAATGTTTACAATTTTTGACATTTTTGGCCGATTTAGGGGTAGTTTCAACCCTTTAGGACTACCTCTTACCATAAAGTTCGCCTTAATTTAGTATAAATCAACCACCTTCGCAAATAAATATTAAAAAAAGTGCATTTCATCGCATTAGTTTTCATTATTACTGAAATAATCGCGAAAACCCCCTAGAAAGGGGTGTTTTTTGCATTTTTAGGGGTGACGCCCTAATTTTAGGACCGCGGGACCTCGATTTTCGTGATCAGCGACCCCAAAAACCTTTAGGGTTCGATTTTCTTAACGGTGTTATTTTGGAACACCCCCTCCCCCCGCGTTTTGAATGGACTAAAAGTCGCAGATCTCTTAACGAGATGGCTCAATAGTTCAGTACCCTGCTCGTATGGGTGCCGCCCGGTCACCGAAATATAGAGGGAAATTGTAAAGCTGATGAGCTGGCTAGTATTCCAGTAAAAATAGGTGTAAAATGGGGGAAAACAAATAATTCGTTACAGCAATTTGACAGCGGGATATTGTCGAACAAGCTCTTGTCGAAAAGGGAAAAAATAAACCGAACCAATAGCGGCTATCCGGGGTGGAATTGGGGGGTTTTTAGGGATTGGAGACAGTTTTCCCTCTTTTTGGCTAAAATGTGCATCCTACCGGTTTTTCGGATTTTAATTTTTTTCTTTGACAAAAAAATTTCTATGAAGCTCAAACTTGGACAAAAGAAAGTGTTACAAAAAGGCAGTAATTTTGTCAGACGGAAATATTTAGGGCTGGTTGTTAAATTTAATTTTAAAAAAAAAGCGATATTAGCTCTAACATCACCATACTTTTTTCCCGAATCCGTTGTAAGAACGGACCCTGCAAACATTACGACTCGATATCAAAGCGAGAGCGATTCATAAAAAGAGAAAGCTTTCTTCGATAACGAAATCGAGAACGATTCGAAAGGATTATCGAAAATGATAAAAACGGAACGCTATAAAGAATCGCTTTTTGGATGGATTCTCGAAGGCTTTGCATGTACATGTGTGTGTTTCGTTTTTTCGAATCGATATCGAATGAATCTCGAACGCTTTATATGCTTACGGTCCCTGCAAACATTTTCTCGGAAGCGCGCTTTCTCGAGCTATTTTCGTGAGAAAACTTGTCGAGAATTAGTCGAGAAACAATCGTTAAAATGACCCCTCAAGCTTTAATGCTCTTTCCGTGGCTTTGCTGCTTTCTCCCTTCCAATTGCTTTAAAATTTGAGATTTTGGAGGGTTTTGCTATTGTTGAGTTGTTTCTGCGTTTGTTTCCGTTTTAACTAAAAAGAGGGAAATGATAGAACAATAAGGTAAGGCATTCCCTGAACGAATCATCTCGACGTGAGTACATCAGCTTGAGAAACGCCTGCAAACGCACCATCAGGCAAATCAAAGCATCCTTCGATGACAAGTTGAGAAATAAACTCATTAACACCACTGCTGGCAGCAAAAACTTCTGGTCCTTGGTAACCTCCATCAGGAAAAATTTTAACACATCGTCGATTCCTACTTTCATTCACGTTGGGAAGGTGTTAACAGAAAGCAAATCCAAGGCTGACTTACTCGCATCTCTGTTTGCCTCAAATTCTTCCTTGCCTGACACTGCCGTGCAACCCCCCATTGTAGAGGGTTCTCTCACTTCAGGAATCGTGAAGTATACAAGCGCTTCAAGGAGCTGACTCCTGGAAACTGGCCCATGTTCAGCCTATACCGAAAAATGTGATTCCAGCGATCCCTCTAACTACCGCCCAATAGCAATCACTTCTATTCTCTCCAAAATCATGGAGACAATAATAAACAGAAAGCTTATGGAATATCTTGATCGCAGCCAAATATTGGATGACAAGCAGAACGGCTTTAGATAAAAAAAATCTACTGGCGACCTCCTTGTCGCACCTCTACCAAAACATTCATCGCTTTGGTGAATCCGGCCTGGTTGTTCTCGATATCTCCAAGGCCTTTGATAGAGTATGGCACCCCGCTCTATTGAGCAAACTCCAAGCTATTGGCATTGACTTTCTTCTAAAGAATTGGATTGAGAGTTCCCTTTCCGACCGTTCAACCAAGGTAGTATTGGACGGCGTCGCATATAATCCCCACCCATCTCTGCAGGCGTCCCCAGGGCTCAATTTTCTCACCCGCTCTCTTCCTAGTTTTTATAAATGTCCTGCTCTCCCATCCCATCCAAGTCACTTCACAGCTTTGTTGACGACAGTACTTTGGGTTACTCGTATAGCTTTGATAAAGCAAAACAAGCACGTGCCAGACCTTGTCTGCTTGATCGTAAAGTTATGTCCACTTCAATCAATAGGGATATAAATCTGATTCTAGATTAGGACCACAAGAATCAAGTTGAATTCAACGCACGGAAAGCAAAATACTGTCTCTTCTCTATGAAAACGCGCGCCTCAATTCCTCCCATTAAAGTGGACAGTCTAGAACTGATCGCTGAACCATCCCTCAATATCCTAAGCAAAACTTTAACTGAAGATCTGCGTTGAAGTAATCACATATTCCAAATCGCTAAACAAGCATCACAATGCTTGGGATTCCTTAAAAGATGCAATTTCCTCCTTCCGCCGTCGGCCAGGGCTATAATCTACAAATCCTACATATCTCTGGGCAGGGGCACCGAGTACCACCGCGCCCTCTAACTCATTGGCGACGTCGCCATTTGCTCCACAATTCATTCATTAAGTCACCGCAGGAATGTAGCGACTCTGGTAAAATTCTACGGCATCTTCCATAACGACTGTTCCACTGAAATATACAACCTCCTGCCACCACGGCAATGTTTTACCTGCAACACAAGACTAGCTCTTTGGCTCATCCTTATCCATCTACAGCCCTTATGTTCGCGCACACGTCAGTTTAGAAATTCGTTCTTTTCGAGAACAGCTCGACTGTGGAACAACAACTCCCTCAGTCAGTTTTCCTGAACTCATACAACATCCAAGACCGGTTCTACACATTCAACTTTGCATTCCACTTTTTGCCGTTCAGTTATGTCGCTCGTGTCTACACATTTACAACTTTTCAAGAAGAAGATCGAAAATCTCGGCTATCATTGCTATCCGTGTATACTCATATTCATACATATTCGCACACTCATAAAAATGTTGAACGAAAACACAAAAGTTGAACGCAAATTTCCATTCCATTCTGAGCTGCTTTCCATTTTCCTTTCAACTCTAGTCTGTTTCAAACTTTGCATTGGAGTGAAAGAGAAAAAATAGTTGAACGTCAAAAAGTAGAATGGAAAGTGGAATGTGTAGAACCGGGCCAAGAGTTCAAACGCAAGGTTCATCTCCATCTCCTCATGCACCCCCTGACTCCCTTTAAACTATTTTGTCCTTTCTCTATCCTTCGAGCTAAGCTTACTACCAGACACCTGACCTTGACGTGTGAGACATGACGGACTGCTATAGTCCAGTAAATAGGTACTTTTTCTTTGTGAAAAATACCGCACGCGATTTTTTTTACCAAATGTTTTTACATATTTTTATGAGCTTAAATTCAAAATGGCGTCATCCCCACCCTTATGCTTCACTTACAATGAAGGGAAACGCGTTTAATTCTATATCTCGGAAACTATGCGTTTTACGACAAAAATGTATATAATCTTTTTTGTAGGTAAAAAACCATTTTTAATAAACTTTTGAGGTGTAATAAATCCATAAATATCAACTTTATAGAAAAAAGAAAGAAGGCAGCAAATGTGGGCAATGATGAGCTCAACACACGATATAATCAGTTTTCAAATAAAACGGGGAAAGAAAAAGATATTAGGAATTTTTTTTTTGAATTTATATTTTCCGACATTTAAAGCGCTATAACTCGTGAAATATTAGCCCTATCTAAAGATGATGTAGTGACCGCGTAAAGTTTAATTACCAAACTTTACGCAATGTCACACAACAACTTCCGGCACGATCAAAACGATCAGTCGGAACACTCCATCGATCACCGAACGCAAAGTTCAGTGATCTTGCCGTTTTTCGTTCCGTTCCGATCACGCCTAGTGAACGAACCAATTTCCGCCATCTTCACTTTGCTTTGGTCCTCGTGCTCTATTCCCACGGATAAGTTTATTCCAAAAAATCAAATCAATTACAAGACGTATATATGTATATCTATATAAATATACACGCCCCAGTGCTATCATAAATATTATAATTACCATATAATAATAAATAAGTTTTATGATAAAAACATTTAATAATAATAAAAAACATTTAATAATAATAAAAATAACAAGTGTTATTATTTAAAAACATACAATAAAGAAACTAAATTGGTGATCCCGAGTAGAACACAAAATCGTACAAAAGTGCCGGGGCGTAAGCCGAGTCAATTTAATAATAATAAAAAAAAAAAAAAAAACTAGAGAGTCAGGGGGTCGACATGAGCGAGCATATAACCGGCCGCTCATATCGTTTATTCGTCAGAGACACCAACAATCGGATGGACTTTCTGATTGATTCGGGCTCTGACGTTTCAATTGTTCCCGCCAAGGCGTTCCCGGCCCATAACGGTAGCCCGAACGTCCTTCTGTACGCGGCCAACGGATCACTGATCCGAACTTTCGGCACTAAGTTGCTCGAACTTGAACTCGGCTTACGCCGACGATATGTTTACAACTTCATTATAGCCGACACCACTAAAGCCATTATCGGGGCGGACTTCTTAACGAAGTTCAAATTGTCCGTCGATTTTGAATATCGGCATTTAGTCGACAAGCGCACGAAGTTTCGCATTAACGTGTGCGCTACCGTCGACTACAACCCCGAAACATTTCCATGCCGAGTTATTGGCATATACAAAGAGCTATTAACGAAGTACGCTTCGTTAACAAAACCGCCCAATTTTAACCTTCCGGTTAAACACAATGTGCAACACCACATTGTAACTAAAGGGCAATTACCTTTTGTCACCGCTCGGCGACTCCATCCGGAGAAACTGAAGGTGGCAAAGTTAGAATTTGACCACATGGTCCAATTGGGGATTTGTCGACCTTCGTCGTCCCCCGCAGCATCTCCGCTTTATCTGGTCCCTAAACGGGACTCACATGATTGGAGGCCATGCGGCGACTACCGTCGCCTTAACGCTGTCACTGTGCCGGATAGATATCCGATCCCGCATATACAGAATTTCTCCGTGAATCTTCACGGCTGCACAATTTTTTCGAAGGTTGACTTTGTACGTGCATACCATCACATACCAATCGCCCCAGAAGACGTGCATAAGACTGCACTCATTACGCCATTCGGCCTATATGAGTTTACACGTATATGGGTCATTCCAGCCATAATCGGCCGGAAAATGCACGACCGCCCAGAAAATTAGTAAAAACATTTTTTTCATGTTTCTCGCGATAAAAAAACATGAAAAACGTGTTTACTTTTTTTTTGCAACATCTATTGTTTATTAATTGAATAATTAAGTTTTTCGAGAAAATAGGCACTATTTATAAACAATTGAACAAAACAGTGGGTATTTATCATAGAAAAAATGTGTAAAATAGCGGTTTTGTAGCCTGATATTTACCCTTTCAGAAAATTGTCATACTATAATGTTTGACCTTGAACTTTGCTCAATGACAGCAAAAACAACAAAAAAATCGGAAAATTTTCAAACATTAATTTCTCAAATACACCATCTTCGATTTGGCTGAAATTTTAACACAAAGTTCTTGAGTTTGCGAACTATCATCGTACAAATTTTCAGCGTGGGTTATTGAAACTATTTTAACATACTGACTTTTTAAATCAAAATTTTGTTTTTTTGGATGACTCTTTTTATTCATTTTGCACAACATTAAAAACTCAAACTCAAACATGTTTGACACATGATTTCTATAGGAAAAAACCTGTTCTTTCACATAAACTTGCAATTAAACTCACATTTTTTGTCTATTAGCGAGAAAAATGATGTTAGTGTTAGTAATGGAGATCAAAAATGTTAACATTTTTGATCTCCATTACTAACACTAACATCATTTTTCTCGCTAATAGACAAAAAATGTGAGTTTAATTGCAAGTTTATGTGAAAGAACAGGTTTTTTCCTATAGAAATCATGTGTCAAACATGTTTGAGTTTGAGTTTTTAATGTTGTGCAAAATGAATAAAAAGAGTCATCCAAAAAAACAAAATTTTGATTTAAAAAGTCAGTATGTTAAAATAGTTTCAATAACCCACGCTGAAAATTTGTACGATGATAGTTCGCAAACTCAAGAACTTTGTGTTAAAATTTCAGCCAAATCGAAGATGGTGTATTTGAGAAATTAATGTTTGAAAATTTTCCGATTTTTTTGTTGTTTTTGCTGTCATTGAGCAAAGTTCAAGGTCAAACATTATAGTATGACAATTTTCTGAAAGGGTAAATATCAGGCTACAAAACCGCTATTTTACACATTTTTTCTATGATAAATACCCACTGTTTTGTTCAATTGTTTATAAATAGTGCCTATTTTCTCGAAAAACTTAATTATTCAATTAATAAACAATAGATGTTGCAAAAAAAAAGTAAACACGTTTTTCATGTTTTTTTATCGCGAGAAACATGAAAAAAATGTTTTTACTAATTTTCTGGGCGGTCGTGCATTTTCCGGCCGATTATGGCTGGAATGACCCGTATGCCATTCGGCTTACGAAATGCAGCACAAACCTTTCAAAAGTTCACAAATGAAGTTACGAGAGATCTCGACTTCGTTTTTGTATACTTGGACGATATACTTATCGCCAGCAAAACCGAGGATGAGCATATCGTTCACCTCGAAGAGCTCTTTAAACGCCTCGATAGCTTCAAGCTAGAGAAATGCGTTTTTGGTGCAACAGAGATTAAGTTTCTAAGCCACCGCATCACAAAGGATGGAATACTTCCATCCCCCGATCGGGTTCAGGCTATCGTTGATCTCGCACCTCCAACTTCTGTCAAATCGATCCAGAAGTTTTTGGGAATGGTGAATTTTTATCACCGATTTATCCCAAAATTGGCTGAACAGCTGGTGCCTATAAACGAGCATTTGAGAGACCTTCTCAACCGCTCACGTGCCAATAAAGTTTTTGACTGGCCAGCAGAATGTCAGGCGGCATTCCTCAAGGTGAAAACCTCGATGGCTGAAGCAACTCTGCTGAACCATCCAATCGAGGATGCAAAATACATTCTTACGACTGACGCCTCTGATTATGCAATCGGAGGCGTTTTGGAACAATTCAACGGTCATCGGTGGCAACCTCTAGCTTTTTATTCCAAAAAGCTGTCACCAACCGAACGGAAGTACTCTACATTCGATCGCGAACTCCTCGCAATCTATGCAGCGATCAAACACTTCCGTTATTTCGTTGAAGGACGCAATTTCGTGGTCTATACTGATCACAAACCACTGGTTCGCGCCCTTCACACAAAGACCGAACGATCCCCTCGACAGACCAGACATTTGGGTCTAATCTCTCAGTTTACCACAGACATCAGACATGTGTCTGGTAAACAAAACGTTGTCGCCGACTACTTGTCGCGCTCACTAGCAACCGACAACGTCGACTCGGTCACCTTCGACCTGCCTACACTAGCTCAGGCTCAACAAGGCGACACAGAGTTGAAGTCTCTACAAGAGCACCCCAGCAACGGCTCACGGGTAAAACTAGTCCTCACACCAATACCATTTACCGCCCACCAGGTGTGGTGTGAAACTAGTACAGGCATTCCAAGGCCTTATATACCCACTTCCCTACGTAGACTAGCGTTCAACTCCGAACATAGTCTCTCTCATCCTGGTATTCGTGCTACAAGACGAGCCGTTACCAAGAAATACTTCTGGCCATCGATCAATAAAGACTGCAATGAGTGGTCTCGATCATGCCTGGGTTGCCAAAAGTCCAAAGTTTCACGACATACCAAATCTCCATTGGAAGCTTTCAAACTTCCAAATAATAGATTTGACCATATCCATATGGATATAGTGGGACCCCTACCCCCATCTCGTGGATACTCTTATATCTTAACGATAGTCGATAGATTCACGCGATGGCCTGAAGCATACCCAATTCGGGATATTTCAGCTTCAACAGTGGCAAAGAAATTCGTCACTGAATTTGTCCCACGATTCGGCGTACCACTCGAGATCACAACCGATCAAGGTACGCAGTTCGAATCGAAACTGTTCAATGAAGTTGCCAAATTACTCGGCACTCATCGAATCCGGACAACCGCCTACCATCCGCAAGCAAACGGGATGGTTGAGCGGTTCCACAGGCAACTTAAAGCAGCCTTAATGGCAAGGGACAACACTAATCATTGGAGTGAAGACTTGCCCTTTGTCATGCTAGGCATACGCACGGCAATTAAGACCGACTTACAATGCTCACCAGCCGAGCTCGTATACGGTCAGAATCTGAGACTTCCCAATTCGATTTCTATCAATACCGATGAAAATCCAATTGAAGAATCAGAATTCCTCTCTCGCCTTCGTTCTCATATGCAGAACATTAAGGCAATACATCCTCGGCAACCCGTCCAAAAGGATGTCTACGTGCCAGAAGCCCTGGAGAACGCCGACTACGTTTTCATACGAGTCGACAGAGTTCGAAAACCTTTCGAACCTCCATACGAGGGCCCATATGAAGTAATCAAACGATTACGAAAACACTTCGTCGTCAAATTGAACGGCACAACCAAGTCAATATCCTTTGACAGGCTAAAACCAGCCTTCGGTTGTGACCGCGACAACGAAGCTAAGCCGTCTAAAGCGGTAACATTCCGTTAACGCTACGCTGGAGGGGGAGTATGTAGTGACCGCGTAAAGTTTAATTACCAAACTTTACGCAATGTCACACAACAACTTCCGGCACGATCAAAACGATCAGTCGGAACACTCCATCGATCACCGAACGCAAAGTTCAGTGATCTTGCCGTTTTTCGTTCCGTTCCGATCACGCCTAGTGAACGAACCAATTTCCGGCATCATCACTTTGCTTTGGTCCTCGTGCTCTATTCCCACGGATAAGTTTATTCCAAAAAATCAAATCAATTACAAGACGTATATATGTATATCTATATAAATATACACGCCGCAGTGCTATCATAAATATTATAATTACCATATAATAATAAATAAGTTTTATAATAAAAACATTTAATAATAATAAAAAACATTTAATAATAATAAAAATAACAAGTGTTATTATTTAAAATCATACAATAAAGAAACTAAAATGATAAAAGCAAAAATTATAGATAATCGTGTGTTCTATAAGTCTTAGGAAGGGCTTTTTTATGGCGGGCTAACCGTTAACGAAATATAGTGCAAAGAAAGTGATATATAAAGTTTGAAGCACTATAACTCCGAACATATTGACTTTAGAAAAAAAATTCGGCGCAAAAAAGTTAAATCACTGATTTATCTACAAAAAAGATTATATAGGTACATTTTTGTCGTAAAATACATAGTTTCTGAGATATAGAGTTAAACGCGTTTCCCTTCATTGTAAGTGAAGCATAAGGGTGGGGATGACGCCATTTTGAATTTAAGCTCATAAAAATATGTAAAAACATTTGATAAAAAAAATCTCGTGCGGTATTTTTCGCATTACGAAAGCCTTTTTTTCGACCTATTTACTGGACTACTAGTACAAAGGGTGACACCTGAGCTTAGACTTAAGTGGGAACTAGATTGAAATAAGAACGCTTATGTTAATGATTATGTCAATTCGGTTACTCAGAAGGAAATGTAAGCACCTATATATGTATTGACATAGCACGGCATATGTGATCAAAATTTCCCCAACTGATTTTTTCGTTAAACTTTAACGAAACATAAGAATTCGGTCTGGAGCGAACTTGATTGCATTTTACTTTTTTTTTTTTTCAAAATTTCAAGAAATAAAAAATGAATATGGAATTCGAAGAAGAATTTGTGCTGTTAGTGAAGAATAGTATATTTTGTAACAAGTTTGGAATGATGCATATTCCGCACAAGCGGAATATGCCATTCAAAACGTGTTGCAGACTATACTTTTTCTACGCCTCTAAAATAGGTTTTATTATTATTTTGTAAACAAAAACGTACCTACCTAATGTAAAGCTATTGTCAAAAATATAAATGCATAAAGCACAGCAAGATATTTTAACCCTAAATAACATATTAGTAGTGCTCATTCGTAACAATTTTAACTATCCAAAATAATTATAAAAAGTAAATATCAATGATATTGTTTGTAAATAATTCCCAAACCATCTTTAAACATTTTTAAAATAATTTTTATTCTTTATTATTAACAAAATTTATAGTAAAATTACTGCAGTTTGAAATTGTTACATTAGGAATTGTTTATTTAAAGCAAAAATGGTCTAGCGGAACATCTTTGATTGTTTATTATTGAAATATTTCTTTTTTTCCTTTAATTTATTAATTAATAAATAAAAAGAATAACACCATCATATTCTTGGCTTTTGAGCAACAGATGTCGCCCCTAGTAATCATTCCATAATAAGTGATGGAATGAATATTCCACACGGGTGCGGAATGCCCGCAATTCCGTGTCTAAAAGCAATATCAGAATGCTCGTATTCTACAAGAGGCGTAGAAAAAAGCTATTATTTGATAAAAGGAGCAGTAAATTTAAACATATAAATGCAAAAAAAGAAGCTTGGGAGAGAATCAGCACAAGTTTAGGAAAGTCAGGTACGGAGCTGCTGCGCTAAACTACAATATTTTTAGCTGAGTACACTTCTAACGAATTATATTATTTCAACGTCAGAATGTGAAGCTAGATGGAAGTCATTGCGTGAACGATATTCGAGGGAATTAAAGAAATGCAATGCTCCATCAGGTAGTGCTCAATGCAATATGGAAATGTAGGTTCACTTCCCAAGGATGTCTTTTTTAAAAGATTATATTAAACCAAGGCAGTAAGTGAAGAATCCTGAACAAACATACTTGACTCAATATTCAATTAACCATTATGCATGTTTTTGTAGAACAATTGAAAATTGTGAGGGGTCTTTTAATATAGATGGTACTGCTCAGTTGTGCACAACAACAATAGAGCTAAGTGACACGAATGATTCTTCATTACTACCACCTCCGGAGAAAAAGAAAAAAACGGATGTTTTTGAGGACGTTTGTATTGCCTTAAAACAGAAAATAGAGAGTATGAGTAATCATCAGAAATCTGCCAATTCAGAATTCATGATTTCACTAACGAAACTACTAAATGATTTACCTGAATTAGTCCAAGAAGAAACCAGAGTAAAACTTCTTCAGGTAATAACTGAAGCAAGATTAAAACATTTATTCAATGGAAACACTAGCAAAGATTAATATAATAAACTTGTAAATATTAATTAAAGATATATTTAAAATTAACTTTTATATTTCATTTTATCATTTACTTTTTACTCATTTTGCCAAGGTAAAGTATTATGTTCGATCACAAATGTTGTAATTGTATCCATCATTTGCTTCGCATATCTTCCGTAATTATGTTTGCTATGTGAAGGTTGAATAGTAGGTAAATTTGCTTCCACTTCATTTCTCCACAATCCAGGATGAATAGTATTATTTTCATCTTGCCAATCAACGTACCTTTCCGGGCAATAAATCTTCCTAGATTCAGCATTTAACCGTAGGTAATTATGCAGCGCGACGCAAGCTAAAACAATTTGTTCAACATTTTCGGGAAACATATTTACTGTCGTTAACAAAATTCTCCACCGTGATACTAGGATACCGAAAGAATTCTCTATAGCTCGTCTAGCTCTAGAAAGCCTTTTGTAGAAGACCTCTTTATCTCGTGGAAGATTTTGTCCAGGATAAGGGCGCATTAAATTTTTGGTTAAGGGGAATGCTGCATCTCCTACGAAGTAATGAGGCAATTTTGTAGTTGTTCCCGGTAAGTTTTTGTTTTCTGGGATATCCAAATTATTGCTGAGAAGCCGTTTTCCAAAACTGATTTTTTGGAAAATGCCTGCAGATAGATTTGTATTACTGTAATTTGCTAATAGCTGGAAAAACATACCTCCATTACTTTGACTGCCATATGCACCCAAATTAATAAATGTGCATCTGATACTGCCATTAACACTATACTAAAAAAAATTTTGTAATTAAAAAATTGACTCCCAGATTTCGGTGGACATTGTATGGCGATATGCTTTCCGTCGACAGCTCCAATGCAATTTGGCATATTCCACATATTAAAAAAATCTCTAGAAATTTTTTCCAGCTCGTCTTTGTTTGGCTCAGAAACGTAAACTGGTGACAAACATTTCCAAATAAATGAGCAAGTTTCTATTATGATTTGTCGTACTGTTTCTTTCCCTAATTTATAGCTCCACGCTAAACTTTGGATTGAACATCCTTGTGATAAATATCTTAAATTACAAATAAATTTAATATGATTATTAAAGGGAGCAATATTAAGAAAGACTTACAGTAATGTTACCGATAGACGACATTCTGGACTTATAGGTTCTCTTAGAGAATGTTTAGTATAAAAGGTTCTAAAATGGTCAATAAACCATCTAACTTTGAAACAGGCCTTCTTGTGTGAATGAAAAATTGTGGGAGATCAAATAATTTAATTTTTGTGAACGTTGCCATAAAATATCCGTCTGTTCCCCTACTTCTATTAATGTATCTTACAAAATATGAGCGTTTTCTTTTATATTTTCATTCGTCTTCTTTTAAATCTTTTAATTCTTTCAAAATTTTCACTATTTCAACCATTTGACTAATTTCTTTTAAAACGCTCATTTTTTTAAAATGTAACTAACATAACATCACATTATGTCATTGTGGTCGAGTTCATGTTTTCACAGTTTGCTATGTCAACATTCGTCAAAAAATGACGTCATTCTATGCTATGTCTATGTCAATCTAGTTCCCACTTTACACATAAAAAAAGTATTCTTTAGATTAACATAGAAAGAAAATTACTAGTTTAATTTGTTTATGAATGTACCAAAATAAATTTTGTGTTTGTTCAACTTTCATCTTTCTTTTAAACCTAATTTCACCTGTTTCAGAAATTGAGGCTTGCGCCGATTTAGCGCTGAGTGCCTCATGATTGACGAAGGTGAAATATTTTACTCCCAGAATATCATCGATTATTTTTGGTTATTTTATTTTCCAAAATATTCAACGTTTTCCTTATAATAGATTTCAAAATAATAGACCGTAATTATGTGCTAGGCCGGAATATAGTACATTTGCCTTAATCCACTTTAATAAAATAGCTATGAAAGAAATAGTGTAGGTTCACGAACAACTTTTAAGAACGAGTGCAATTTATGGTCTAAAGATCGGCTATATAGAAAAATATTTATGTCCATTACAAAAGACCACGTACGAACGAATGAAAAGTTCTTTTAAAGTACTAACTTGACCAAGCTTAGTAAAATCGATTGCTTGTTGTAGCACGTGCTTACTTGTAAAATCCATTCATTTCTTAATAACTAAAATAACAGCAACATTCAAATCAAATAAAATTGCGCAAATTACATACCTGGCTGGTTACATTTCCCAAGTACGGTTGGCGGCAGTAAATCCTTTTCTAAGTGATTTTCTTCAACTTAAACAGAACGAAAATGCTTCCCTGGCCGGCCATAAAAACTTTTAAATTGTTGAATTTCAAACCTTTTCTAAAAGATTTATTTTCAAGGTGTTTCACTCTTAAATTTTTTATATTTTAATTAAGTGCCTTTTTTATGTGCTTTTTTTAAAAGTGCAAATTATTCCCTTGTCTGAATGGTAAAGTTGCTTTAAAATTAATTCATGATATGCTGTAAGGATATTTACAAATCGAAGTAAAGGGGTATATTTAAAGGACTTTTTGTTAATATAAAAATATATGCTTTTTCTATATTTATACCAGTGCAAATACGCTTTTGAAAAGCCAAAAACTAGAAAAATTCTTAGCAGTATATGGAAGGCGGGAAAATTTAGTAGAAATGCTACTTAAACAAGGAAAAATCGAGAGCACCGCAGCAGATGACCGGAAAGGGGGCGGGGGAGCCAAAGTGTGGGTTCTGGGGGGTTAAACGTGTTTTTTTTACGATTTCTGAGAAAAGATCTAGAGTTTTTGTTCAAAGCATTTTTCGACATAACCTCAAAAAATGGAGAAAAACGTCCGAGTTTTTCGTTTATCATTTTTATCTTTCACAAAAATGATCCAATTTTAATGAAATTTAAGGAAAATGTAGATTTTCATGTTTCGAAAAGGCCCAATTTTTTTCAAAGCGATTGGTTGTTTCGTTTTGTTTTTATAACCTTAATTTAAAAAAAAGGCCCCATTTTCAATCAAAAAAGTTGGCGAACGAATTTTTGATTTTTTAAATTTTGAAGACGCATTTTTTTCGTTGAATCCTCTACTTTTAGATTGCGTAAAAAAATGATAGTGTCACAATAGAAAAACATCGATAAAAATTCGAAAAACCAAAAACATCCTTTTTCAAATTTCGATTTTTCCGTAAACTTCACTAATTCTTTATCTCTCTTTGATATAAAGCTTTTAGAGTCTTGCAAAACTGTAAATTTAATGTAATATGTATATTATAAGGGAGCTTCATGTAACAGTTTCAGATGTGAAAAAATTTGTTTAAACAATTATTTCACCCACGAAATCAAGGAAAACACTACAGTTTTAGGCCCGCGTACTTCTTTTTATTTAATTTCTTTCGCCTTCCAACTCGCTTGCTGCTCTCCTGTCCTTACATTTGACGCGCATTTTTTCTCAAAAATTATCTGCACTGGTCTAATTTGGTAAGTATTTTTTTAGAGTTGTCGCAATTTTTGCAAGCTAGTTTTTTTTATCATTGAAAGTGGGAGCAGTGGCGTATGTTTGGGAGACCCCCAAGAGCTCTATGATTTATGGATTACTTTACTTCTAAAAAAATCACCAATTGAACTAGGAAATTTACTTTTATATAAATAATCCTAAAAACTACTGTCTTTCTTTTCAACGAAAAAAAAAATGGGAAAAGTAGCAACCAAATTTTTAAATTGTAGCTGTTTGAAATGTTTACCAATCAAAAAAGGTCTGTATTTGAAATTGTTGAATTTTTAAAATCGTGGCTTAATAGAAAATTCATTTAAGAAGCTGCACCTAAGTGCAATAACTTTGTGAGCTACTTGGTTAACGCATTCCCTACGGTTAGAGTTGAGCAAGACTTGTGCGAGGTAGTACATTTGTCCCTTACACGACGGTAAATTGTACTGAGGCCTCAATTAAAATGTCCCACTACCCTTGGTATGAGCTTATAAACGTGCACCAGCCGAACCCACGAATCTCTAGGGACACATTCATTTTAACCCTTTCAGTGTATTTGTTAAATTGATGAAGCAATTCTCGTATTAATTGATACCGATAGAGTTAAATAGATCACATCAGATCAGTTAGACCTAAAATTTACATGTACACAGTTATTTATATCCAATCAAAATAGACATTGAACTTATAAATCGAGAATAGCTAAGAACTGGAACAGCCCTTAAAAACATCTTTATAAATGAAATGTCGAATTTCTCCAGGTGGGAGCAAATAATGTATTCAAAAGGTCAAAAAACTACTTTGCGAATATGTATCCCTTAAATGCTCATAAAATAGTTTTTGAGAATTTTGTAGGTTTTATTTTATGTGAAAGACTAGAGTCTCAGGAAAGGCCCTTTATACTGTGTCGACAATGCGATTATTTCCGTAGAATTGCCATTCATGAGATGTCGCCGTTTTGAACATTAAAAATACATAGGTACTTATATTTCATCAGAGGTAGCACTAATAAAGCATCTCGCCACCTTAACCGGCTAATAATAGGGTGCCAAAGTTCAGCTTAGTTTTGGTCTTCACCTTGTTCACCTCCTAGTTTGAGACTGAAATATGTTTGGGGCACCTTCAGAATATTGAAATTCCAAAAAATCTTTGACTAAAGTAATTTTTAGTAAGAATAAGTTCATTCAGAACATTGAATATACCGAAAGATCGGTTCTTTATTCTCCAATTAACCTAAATTTACTTAGTGTAGCCTAGAATGGAACAGATCTTATGTAGACAGGCCCTTGTGTTTAGTTCTGGGCTCATTATTCATTATTCTTTTGGCACAATCAATCAGAAGCTATCTCAGCGGGAAAAATCATAATATTAATAATCTCCGATTGGAGCATTAAGGCACCGTGTACGCATAAAAATAAACTCAAGTAACTGCAGGAACAGAATGTGCAGCTTGCCGCTGCCGCCGTAGCTGTTACCGTCGCTGCCGCTTCCTTCGCCGCGCAGCTTGAGGCTGGTCGTCCACTGGAAGCGTATTCGAGCGGCTTCGCGCTTCGGCCATACAAATGAGCCGCTTGTAGCCGCTCATATGTATGGCCGTAGCGCGAAGCCGCTCGAATACGCTTCCAGTGGACGACCACCCTGAGGCTTTGATGAACAGAATGATGTAGAAAGATGCAGAATTCAAGCTGTCATTTTTATAAAGTTGTTACTTTAAGAAATATTGGTTAAATCATTTTCAAGTTTAAATAAATGGACAGTGAACAAAGATTACTTTTTCTAATCGACTCAATGAAGTTCTGCTATTTAACCCATTTATTATTGAAGGAAAAAAAAGCGGAGGAGATGGTGGGTTAGACCACTATAGCAACATAGAAGACAGTTTGGTTTTTATGAGTAAACTTTTTTGTTTATAAAACAGAACGACGAAGAGCTCTTTAAAAAATTAACAAGAATGAACAAAACTCAGTATAAATTACTGCTGAGTTTGGTTGAACCCGCATTAAAAAAGACATCAATCAGAAAATCTATAGTTCCTGAGTGTAGACTTGTTTTAACTTTAATGTAAGACAAAAATGTTATTTTTTTTATACGTAAATTTATAATATGTTGCTTTTCCATCTTCAGATATTTGTCACAAGGAGTTTCTCGCCAATATTTAGCCTGGAGTTTTAGAATGGGTGTATCGACGGTTCGTGAAATCATCGTAGAAGTTTGCCAAGTATTATGGACAACGTTATCCTCTGTATATATGACCGAATTAAACATTTCCGACTGGAAAACAACAGCAAAAGAATTTGAATTAATTTGGAATATGCCGAACTGTGTCGGCAGCATCGATGGCAAACATGTTAAAATAAAATGTCCTCCGAACTCAGGCTCAAAATTTTACAATTTTAAAGGACATTACAGCATCGTATTGCCATCTGCAACGCGAATTATGTTTTTACATCTGTTGATATACATAGGTGCATTTGGTAGCCAGTCTGATGGAGGGATATTTAGTCAATCAATTATTGGCCAAAAAATTAAAGAAAACCAAATTAATTTACCACCCGTATCCAAGTTACCAAATTCGGAAAAAATAACGCCTTATTACTTTGTTGGGGACAATGCTTTTCCATTGAGAAGTAATTTAATGAGACCCTATCATGGACTTCTATTAGAAATGAAAAAAGCAGTTTTCAATTTTAGATTGTCAAGAGCCAGGCGAGTTATCGAGAATGCTTTTGGGATTTTGGTTACCCGTTGGCGCATACTTTACAACACAATAGAATTTCATCCTAAAAACGCTGACAAGGTGGTGCTAGCTTGCACGATTCTCCACAACTTTCTAAAAATAACAGATGCGTTATACAATGATAGAACATACTGTCCGCCAGGTTATTACGATCAATATAATGAGAACCTATTAATTGAAGGACTGTGGCGAGAACAAAATATTCAGTTAGAGTCCATTCAATGTAGATCAGGAAGCCACAACGATACCAGAGAAGCGATATCTGTCCGTAATGACCTTACAGAATATTTCATAAACCAGGGAAAAATTCTTTCCCAACCCAAATAAAATTAATCAATTTAAATTCATTTTACACAAATATTGCAACTAAAAATAATCAATTTAAATTCATTTTTATTATTTTAATTAGAGGCTTAAAGTTCAGTTAAACTATTTTCTATCTCACACAAATGTTGCAATATATGTAGTTTTGCTTCGTTCTTCTTCCTTGTTGGAAATTTGTTCAGTTACTTGCAAACATGCTACTTGCAAACAATTCATCCTCTTTCAACTCCGCGGGAGGATTGGATGATGACTGTTGCACAATTTCCTTTATACATTGCATTGTACTTATTAAATTTTCCTCAAATGGCAACAACCGAGAACACAGGGGAGTTCTATTCGACGATTTTCTACTTTCAGTCTGCTGAGAAATAATTTCGGTTTCTTTATCCGTCTCTGAACCAAAAATTACGCTGAATTCTTCCTCATTAAAATGAGGTGTGGATTGGGGTGGTCTGAAAACAGCATCATCTATATAAGTATCCAGAATTATGTTTTCTGATGTAGATGTGGAAGTTGAGGTACCCGGCTGCGAAATATCCGGTATGTAATTGGTTATAGTGCTACATAAATTAACATATTAATTAGTGATTTTAGATTTTCACTCATAAATATTCACTATTCAATAACTTACTCTCTTGGCTTAATGCTGTCAGCAATAAACTCCATGTCTTTGAAATACTTCCACCCGGGCTCACTTTCAGCGGCAGCTTGGCCAGATGTACATTTAAGATTTTTTTCTCCCTGCAGAAACTATTCCGAAGGTTTTTCCACTTACTTTTGCGTTTGTCAACTGAAATATAATTTAAACAAAATATTAATAATGTAAGTAGGAAAAAACAATAACAAAACCTAATACTTACTATGAATTCCGCACTCTTTGCTTATTTTATCCCAGCATTCCATTTTTTTATTGTTTTTGTAATCTTTTGCTGATATATCCCATAAACACGGAAAATTTCTCACTTTTTCTATTAGAATTTCAGGTTGGAATTCCATGATTAGCTAAATTCTTTCTTTCTTTGAGGTTAGTTGTTGTTATTAAACAAAAGGTTAACTTTAGATACATGGCCCATGTAGTTGCCTAAAACTTTATTACAGAATTCATCGCGTCTAATTTTGCAACTGGGAGACGGAATTTCGTCATGAAAACAAAAGTTAATAATGTTTTTCCTTGTTTTTTCGTATTCGCAATGTTTAAAAGTTATCAGATGAAGTTTAACACTTAACAACACTTCTTTAAGATTTATTTAAAAACACTGAATTGCTGAAAACTTTATAGCATGAACCCTTTATACTAAGATTCAACACATCTAATTTTGCAACTGATAGGCGGGATTTCGTCATGAAAACAAAAAGTTATGTTCTTTCAAGATTTATAAGAACACACGATTTATTTTAAGACACTTAATTGTTGAAAAATTTTACTTTGAAAAAATTGGTAACTAGTGAGGAATTTTCCTAGGTGCCCACCGACAAGTCCAAACTAATAAAGTCACAAGTCAGCGATATACACCGCAAAATTTAGCTGAATTCAAGAGCGCGACCGACCCATTCGGCTGCTAGAACAGGTATTACTATGAAATGTCGTTAGTCGTTCTGCAAAATTTCAAATATCCGAAAGCCTGGCTGCAGCTGCAGCGTCAGCCGCAGATTCAGCGACACATTGTGCTTGTGCAATAGGGGTGTTCTTATTTCAATATTTGACAGCTCCTGCGACAGCTACGGCGGCAGCGGCAAGCTGCACATTCTGTTCCAGCAGTAAGTTGACGTGGTGCGAACACGGAAATGTGGGGACTGACGGGGAATATTGTACTTCTTTACTTTCTCTCCGTGTGTCATCCGACACACGGTGCGGATGCGGTGCGGATATGTGTGTCCCGGCCTTTAAGGAATTGTATGGGGCGAAGAAAATGGAGAAACGTAGACCGGTTCTCGTTCGATGCGGTGGTCGAGCAGCATATTTGATGTGTTGGTACTTAGTTGGGAGACCGCTCGGTAAAAGTGCTGTCGACATTCGCGGTTAGAAAGACAAAAAGGTGAACAAAAATTAAAAATGATAAAAAATTATCCAAGATCATCTATGAGTCACGTTTAAATCATTGCACGATATTATTTATAGAACAAGAGCTGGCACAAAATATAGACTATGATGATATCAGCGACGACTTTGCGGGAATGGAAGAAAGAAAAATATAGTGGTTACTATATAAATGAGCTGAGTAGAAGAATCCATACCCAAACATAACATATATTTTGTGGTTTCAGGGTTTAGATTACTTTTGCTTGACAATTAGAATGCAGGCATATGGCGGTTTTGACTTTTTGGGTTTACCGCTAGTTACGGGGCCTCTAGACGATTAGTAAGCAGGGATGTGGGGTTTTCTCTTTATAAGTATCACTCTATTCTCGGGGACCCCTATGTCCTGGGGCCCAGAGCAAATGGTTCCAGTTGCCCCCTTTTTTGTGGGGTCTGGGCATATCACTCCAATATCTTAAGCTAACCCCGACGGTTCTGGCTCAGCCGGCTGTTAAAAAACTAAACTTATACAACATCCAAGAGCTCAACCGCTAGGCTCACTGTCTTCTCCAGGCTACCCTTAACCAATCAGATCCTTTTCATATCTTCAAGCTAAGCTTGCTATTAGACATTGCACCATGACATGAACAACTATGTGGCCTAGGACATGTAGGACTATGTGGCTTATATTTTCAGGGGATTCTTGGATAATTTTGAAAAAAAAAATTGTAAAAGAGGAAGGTAATCCCCACTATCCACTATTATACAGAGTACGGAGAAAAGAAACTTGAGTGACTCCATTTAGAAGATAAGTAGTTTCTAAGAACGAAATTCTTCGTTTTTGTAGCGTTTTACGATTAACAATGTTTTTTTGAGTTATTTTATTCTTAGGGAGTCAAGTTTTTTACTGTAATTTTTACGGTACACCGAATACTATTTCAGAAAAATTCATCACCAGATTTTGAGTAAAATTTAAGTTTTCCTTGTATACTTGACACACGAAAATTAGGATATGACAAAAATTCGTAATTTATGACGTGCACCTGTAGAAGCTGACACATGTTTATATACACCATTATATTTTGTCATGGCAGTGATTGTGGTAGAACTGATCGCTAAACCTATCGTCTAACGGGCGCCTTATACTTAATAATTTTGTATGCCCACACTGCAAATTTCTGCTATTTAGGGCCGGTTTCACAGTCATACTTAAGTTTTCCTTAAACTTAAGTAAATTTTTTCACAATTTTAAGTGGCAACTGTGAAACCGCCATCCATACTTAAGTGTAAGTTAATTTTTATACTTATGTAAGTTCTCACTGTGAACCCTTAAAGTGCTTTATTTGAAAATGCTTAAAGCGTTTTATTGAGACGTCACTTATTTGATTAACATTGTATACACTTCTAAAACACTAAAATGTGTTTAAAAAATGTCTATAATGTTAATTAAATGAGTGAGGTCAAAATAAACGCTCCAGAGTTCGCATCAGCACCAAGGAAACAGAAATCGCAGCGAATCTGAATCAGTTGGCTTTCTCATAGCGCCCGATAGTTCAGCTCAGTAGAAGATGGTCCGAGTTACCTGTTTTCTTTACAGGGGCCCTGGGGAAGCCAATTGATGATCATTTATTCTCTTCTTCCAAACTTCTGACAGAAATTTCGTTGGTTTACAAGCAGAATTCACTAAGTACAATTTTTCAAGTTTTCAGTTTTTTATACTAAAGTAAGTCTTATAATGCCAACTTTATACTGGCAATACCTTATAGCCCGCACACTAATATTGTTAAGGTTTTTAAGGGGGTTAGTTTCGGATTTACCTTGTCCATAATGACACAAAACTACCAAATCATTTCTGCCAAAACCCACTAATTCGTTGCGTTTTTTTATTTTAATCTAAAAATCCAGTATTAGAATTAAATAATTATTTCAATTCTTTTGTAAACTAAACTAAGAAATCTAAAAAACAATGTATACTGAGCCGATTACTATTATATGCCATTACAAAATTTTCAGAGACACAAACATCTTAAATATCGATTTACTAAAAACTATGGTTTTTGACTTAGTGAGTTCTGCTTTTAAACCCACGATTTGTTTCCTGCTTTGAGAACGTTTACGCTATTAATACTAGGGGATGCCCTTGTTTATATTTCTTCTATTAAGTTTATAAAGCCCAGGTCGAATAGATGATTCACTTAAGGGTGTGTGAATGCGATTAATGACAAACAAATAGTTTATAGAGCGAAAAGGCGAAATTCTGTGCATCCAACACCAAAGTCAAATCAACATGGCATGCTGAGAAGTAAGATATTCAACGTCGAAGAGATGGTAATAGAGAGTTAATCCAAGATCGATTTATTAGTATCTCGGTTTGCCTCGTATTTTCCTTAACCTGTTACTAAACTTAGTTCATGTTCAGCTCATATAGGAAAAGGGTCAGTAGGTACAACAGCCCCTCCATCCACTGGTCAATAGCGATTAATTATGTTCTCGTATCTAGTGGCTAGTGGGTTTTTTTTTGTGGTAAAAGGAAAGTATACAAGTATACAATATTAGTGTTTGCCATGCACTAAACCATAATAGGTCAGCACTTAAATAAAAACCAAGAGTCCATTGTCAAAGTTGATGAGCAGTGGCGTCAAATCCATCTTCTGAAGTGGAATGAAACCAAAAATACAAATTTTCAGTATCAGGAGTAACTCGATTTAAATAATTGTCCGAACACTTTTGCTTACTAATTTTGCCACATTCGAAAACCGTTGTTGAAAGGCTTTAGCAGCTTTAGCTCAGAGTTGCCTCTGGCCATCGCTGTTGGACTTTTGGTTAGAGTCTTGCGCCTCTTGAATTTGATGGATTCTGCTGACAAAGGTTGTGACGCCGACAGTGCAAGACTACCAGGCGGAACAAGGTGTCGTCCGCTAGGTAAAGACCCAACGTTAGTGGAACTTTGGTACCCCGATTAACCAGTTAAGCTGACATGATGCGATATACCCTTAAGTGGCTCCTAGATTATTAATAATATTGTACAATAATATTGAGCAAAATATTGACGGTTTCCTTCTTTGCATCATATAATCCTTCAATATCACCCACAGACCGCGAATAATATCAAAATATTTTATTGATATTCTAGGGGCTCTATTAAAGTGCCGGCTAAAGTCCAGTTCATGTTCAGTTCGTGCTTGAAATGATTGTTAAAATGCAAAAGCGCCCTGTAATGGCATGCCATTATTCCAGTTGATTACTCTTTTTTGAGCGAGCTTTTACGTTTAACTTCAGTTCTAGTCCAGTTGGGCGAACTGAGGTCTGTTTTATCCTCAGCTGAATATGTGGAAATTGTATGCGACCTGAGGTGTTATTTTAAAGTTCAGTTCACCAATTTGCTCGAGATTGCGCGGTTCGGCCAGTGAAGCCAGGGTATATTTAAGTGATTTTCTGGTGGTTTTCAAAGTCGAATCTAGTGGATTCTCGGGAAAAGAATTGGCAACGCTGTTTTGTAGACTATTAATGGTGTTTCGAGGTACCATGTGGAATTGGTGTTTCGCCTGCCACTTCATGTGCTCCAGAATTTTTACAGAAGAAGGAATTGTTGAGCAAAGACTTTGACATTGTGTTTATATTCATTCACTTCTCCATGTTCCTTAAACCCACTTCTTCACATTTGGTATGAGTCTATAGGTCCATCGGCCCTTATTAGACTCTGCTGCTCGTCAAGGCAAAAGATTCATTAAAATCGACAGAGCTAAAGCAGACAAACGTTTAAATCTCAAGAGGTAGGAGCTAAACTTTTTAACAGAGCTTATAATCTTGGTATTAGAGGATTAGACCCCTCGAAAGAAGGGAATCTGTAAATCGCCCTTTTCATGCGCAGTGAGTGTCTTAAGTCCCCACAAGCGAGCAACGTCACTTCGGTTCTTTAAAAACGCAAAGAAGTGGCTCTTTTATATTCTCAATCACAATTCCTCTTCCGTTCTTTTATGACCAGGGCTCTAGTTTATTGTAGGTATCATTTTTAAAGGCCAGCTCCCGAAAGTGTGGAGCACTTGCTGTGCATCCGTACTCCCAGGGAGGTTTGATATATGTACATACATATGAATACCAAATTAATTTTAGTGTCTGTGTCAAATTTAGTGTCTAAAGCCTTAACCAGGAAGGTTTTACCGACGGGGTTGGCATAATAGACTAAGTAAAATAAGTTACAGAGCACTCTACGATACCCCTTTTCAGAATGACGGAATGAAGCGATTGTATAAATAAAGCGCAAACCTTCAAATTCGTTAGATACTGAAAATAGATATCACGAGCCAACACAGCTCCTATAACTAAACACGGCTAATTTATTCTAATTTTAAAACAAATTTAAATATTTAACAATACTCCAAAAATACAAAGTTTCGAAGAACAGAAACCCTACTAATGCTAATCTTAAATGCACATAAAAATAAAACTCTCTCCTCCTGGTTATCTTCATCATCTACAGTAGCCGGTAGCCGTGCATAAATGTAAAACGCTTAAGAACAAGAAATGGTCACGTTTCAATGTAAACTCCGCAAAATTTTGTATTGCATTCAACAAACTCCGAACAAAATTTGCTCAAATTTCAATTAACCTTTGACCTACTTAGGCGGATTCAGCCCTACCCCCCATTTATTTGTAAGGAGCCGAAGAAGGAAGAGCATACAAAGGGCCAAGGATACTCAAGTCGACCCACTGCAGCGGGTGGCACATGCATATACAAAGGAAGAAATTCAATTGCAGCAAACTGAATTATACCAGCCTGAAATTTCCCCCGAAATGCAGTTTTATAGCACGGATTGAAAATAGACACTTGCCGGGGTGTAGCGGGGATTTTCGGGGATCCTTTCACCTTTCAGGTGTGCGCCGCTATCGACGGGGCTTGGTCTATAAGAAATGCAAATGTGACTTTGACCTTTTGTGCTGGTGCATAAATCTTATCTGGGTGCATGAGGATGAGCTTTCGAAATGCGCCTAGAAGGAACGAGCGAAAACTAGAAAGAAAAAAGGAGAAGAAAAAACAAAATGGAACATCCTTACTCCTTTTTTTATTATCTGGGTGGGAAATGGAACGTGGAGCATTGTGCATAAATTTCAGTTTTAATGGCTCAGCTCATAGGAATTTTTGTTGCGGAAAGGAAGAGGGAATATTAATTTTTGTTAAATTTTTTATTATATTTTCTAGAATTTTTTTTTAAATTTTTGCCGAGAGATTGAACTATTTAATATATTAGTAGCTTAGTACAAGTAGTTTACTTACCATCCTGCAGTATACAGTATTGGCCAAACAAAAAGAACCAAAAAAATTGATACAAATCTAATAAAAACAACTATCCAGGCTTACAAAATTAAAATCTAAATATTTATTTATATGTATGTATATCTAAAGAAGAAGAAAATAAATAGTTTTTAAAAATTAAAAAATACGCTTTTATTTTAAAATGAACCAAAAAGTAAGAAATAATTTTGAATGTAAAGTTACATCTTATATCGTTTACACCAAAAAACGGCTCGACCAAATATTATAAAAATCACGCTTCGAACGACACCTCAATGAAGTCGTTATTTTTTTGGTTCGCGCGATATCGTGCAGGAAAAAATGACCACAAACGTACGCACACACACCCACATACTTCCTCTCAAATTTTTGCTTAAAATACTCTTGGGACCTTGAAAAATGAAAAAAAAAAAAAAAACGTTGAAAATTTCGATTTCGATTTTCGGACCGATTACAATAACTTCCCTATACTGGGAAGTTCAAACTTTACATTCAAAATTATTTTTTACTCTATGGTTAATTTTAAAATAAATGCGAATTTTTTACTATTAATTTTTATTTTCTACTTTTTAGTCTATTATATGTCTTCCGCCCTTTTGTGATTGATGGCGGCCATATTAGATTTTAGATTACGTCACACAGTTTTTTTTTATGTGAAAGACTCGGGAAAGGTCCTTTATACTGTCGATAATCATTTTTTTCGCGTAGCTTACTGTATTCTACCTGTCGTACTCTTTCATTTGATACCCATGTCGTGGGCTCCGTGGAACACAATAACAAAACTCGGCCGCCATCTTGGTACCGCCTTCTTGATTTTTTTAAATGGTCAGATTGACCAGCCCGGTGGAGTGTCGACACGATAAATATCAAAAATTATTGGGTTTTTGCTGCTGCTTTGGCCAGTTACACACGAGCCAACTAACAAAAATCGTTTGAAAACGTCGAAAAAACGTTGCAGAAGCCGCAATAACTTCGAGATCCTGGTCAGAGTTGAGAGCTATCGCGCAAAACAGAGTCCGCTGGAGGGCAACTGTTTCCGCCCTATGTCCCATGAGGGATTAAAGGAGCGTAAATAAGAAGAAGAAAGAAGAAGACATAGCCGTCAGCCATTGCCTAAGATTTGCTTTAAACTTTTAGGGCTATGAGAGCTTCTTCAATGCCGATGATATAAACTGCCTTGCCAGATCACCGTCATACCTTAGAGAAATATTCACAGAATTAGAAGATGGAGCCAAACATATAGGACTGCGAATAAATGCCGATAAGAGTAAGATTCTAATTCAGTCAAGGGTGGAAAGGAGAAGAAGAAATCACAACGCCACCTGGGGGGAATATAACTTGGAACGGGTAAACTAATTTAACTGCCTGGGGTCCACAGCGAAGACAACGCCGCCAACAGCACATACTGCCAGTAATGAAATCCAAAAAAATCTACAGAAAAACTAAAATAAGAATCTACAAAACCATCATACGTACAGTAGCTACGTATGGACGTGAAGCATGGAGCATCTCCCTGAAATCCGCCGATAAGATGGATATATTTGCGAGGAAGGTTCTCCGAAGGATCTACCGCCCAATAAATGAAGACAATGCATGGAGAATCGGTACAATCACGAATTGTACGACTTATACAAAGAGTGTAAACTTTCGACCCATGCCAAGCTACTGCGTTTACTTTGGTCCGGTCATGTCCAAAGAATAGATGACCAAAGAATAGGATACCAAAAAAAGCCCTGTATCTATTACCAGATGGCAAAAGACCAGTTGGAAAAACACAGTCAAGGTGTGTTCAACACAAGAAACTGGAGACAAGCTACGGAGCAGAGAGACGTCTGGAGGAAGAAGCTGATGGAGGCCAAGGGTCGGAGCCGCTCCACCCCCACAGCGAAAGATATGACAAAATGCGACTTCAAAGCAAATCAACCTCCAATACTCCAAAATACGGAGCCACGCCGCTCCTACATTGAACCAGTTACCAATGGCCACCGCTAGGAGGCTATGATCGCACTTCCATCAATCCGAAATAGTTGCGATACATCAGCCGATGACTGACCACCAAAGGCCTTATTTGTAGCAATTATTAAAGATCTCTCTTATTAACTTACTGAATTTCGAGAGAACTTTATTGTGATTTGGTGTTACGGAACGCTTTTTTTCGCCCTACTGGCCGGGGCACTTTATACGCCGGCCGTGGGGATCGCGTTTTCCTAAGTGTTGATCTTATCGCTGTAAGGTCTATCATTTCCTGTGGATCCTCTCTAGAAAATCTCCTCAGCACCTGACCGAACATCTTCCAGTCACTCCTTCTTGAGTTTCAACCTGAAGGTTTACCATGAGAGAAATACATTTAATCTGATACCCTCCAGTTTTACTTTGAATGTGTATTTTTTTTTTTTTTTGTGATACGATGAAGCTTAGGGGTCACCCTTTGTACTACTAGTCCGTCATGTCGTTCGAGTCATGGTTCAATGTATAGTAGTAAGCTTGATCTGAAGGATAGAATAGAAAGGATAGGTTAGGGGTCTGGGGGTGCATGTGTAGGTGTCGATGAACCTTGCGTTTGAACTCAGAGATGTTATATGAGCTCGGAAACACCGACTGCGGAAGAGAGTTCCACAACCGAGTTGTTCTATTTATAAACGAACAGCTAAACCGTAATGTGCGTGAAGGGGAGGGCTGCAGGGTGAAGGGGTGAGCCGAGTTGGCTAGTCTTGTGTTGCGGGAAAAAAGTTGCCGTGTAGGCAGGAGGTTCTTTATTTCAGTGGAGCATTCGCTGTAGTAATAGCGATAAAACTTGCTGAGTGCAGCTACGTTCCTACGGTGGCCTAAATGGTCGATGGAGGAGCAAAGAGTGCTATCACCAATGAGTTCGATGGCGCGATTTTGCACCTTATCCAGCCAAGCCAAGGTGGTTTTAGGAGCGCCCGCCCAGATATAAGAGTTGTATTCAAGGTGGGGTCGAATGTTGCCACTTGTAGATTGTGGCTAGAGCAGCTGGCTGAAGGAGGAACTTGCATCTCTTAAGGAATCCTAGGCATTGATACGCTTGTTTGGCAATTTGGAATATGTGACCATTCCATTGCATATCATTAGATAGAGTCATTCCCAGGATGCTAAGAGATGGGTCAGGTGTTAGGCTATCCCCGTCCACTGAAATAGAGGGAAAGTCGGTACAGGTTTTGGTGGAGATAAGGCAGTACTTTGTTTTTGATGCGTTAAATTCGACCCGATTCTTGCGGCCCCAGTCAAGAATGAGCTCGATGTCTGCGTTAAGAGAGCTGGACATGAGTTCGAGGTCTAACCCGGGGTCTACAAGTGCGTTTTTTTTTGCATAAGTTTTGAATGTAGCCAATCAAAACATGCGATTGCTGCGATTAAAAAACGCATGAGAGCAAACTCATACGAGAACTCATAAGATAAAACGTATGCGATAATTTTGGCATTTGCTCTTAGAAATGGCTGATTTAAAATGGAACCAAAAAAGTGTAATAAAACTAATTAATTTATATAGGCAAAACGAATGCCTCTGGAATGCTGGAAACACACGCATATAAAAAATAATGCGTGGATAAATATTTCTAAAGAATTTAATGCAAACATAGATGTCATTGAAAAAAAAATTAGAAATTTACGGAATTCGTACATATGTGGCGGAAAAAAGAAAAATTGATGGAAGCAAGAAATCTGGAGCTGGGAGTGATGAAACTTATCATTCCAACTTGTTTTATTTTGATGAATTGAAGTTTTTAGATTGCACTATAGTCTCTCGCAGAAGTACGAGTAAAGCATTTCCTTTTTTTCGATTTCACGTATGGCATTGATAGCCAGAATCGCCACACATTGTTTTCTGCTCAAAGCCATTTTACATATGAAAACTTATGCGTTTATTTTTCCCAGCAACCAGAAAAAAACGCATGCATATCAAATATCTTATGAGATTAAAAAACGCTCGTGTAGACGTGGGATAAGAGACAAGGTCTGGCACTTGCTTGTATAGCGTTGGCGTAAGAGTAACGCAGAGTACTGTCGTCGGCGAAACTGTGGAGTGGGTTGGAGGGGATTGAGAGCAGATCGTTAATAAATATTAGAAAGAGAGCAGGTGAGAGGATCGATCCTTGGGGAACGCCGGCCGAGATGGAGTGTGGGTTGGATTCGACGCCATCCAATACTACCTTGATTGAACGGCTGGAAAGAAAGCTCTCAATCCAGTTCATAAGAACTGAGTCGATACCAATAGCTTGGAGTTTAGACAGCAGAGCGGGATGTCATACTCTGTCAAAAGCCTTGGAAATATCTAGAGCAACCAGACCAGACTCACCGGAACTATGGATGCTTCGGTGTAGATGCTCGGTCAAACACACAAGAAGGTCGCCAGTAGATCTTTTCGGTCTAAAGCCGTACTGCCTGTCGTGTATGATTTGGTTAGATTCTAAATATTGCATCAGCTTTCTATTAATCATTGTCTCCATAATTTTGGAGAGAACAGAAGTTATTGCTATTGGGCGGTAGTTTAAAGGATCGCTGGCATCACCTTTTTTCGGAATGGGCTGAACATGAGCTAGTTTCCAGGAGTTTGGATAAACTCCGGAGAAATATGATAAGGCAAAAAATTTGCGCAGAGGTTGAGCCAAAGGTGAGGCCATTTATTGAGTACCATAGGGGGAATATTATCGGGGCCAGTGGATTTGTTGACGTCAACGTCAAGCTCCTTGCGACATTTATACACCTCACGGGTCCTGAAGAAGATCCCGCCCATTGAATGGACGATGCGATCGAGAACCGGTGGTGACGTATCAGATTCGGCAGAGAAGAATTTGAGGCGAACAGAGATGCCAATAAATCGGCCTTGGATTTACTTTCTGTTATCACCTCCTTTCCATTGATTAATGGAGGGGTTGAGGAAGAGGTAAAATTCTTCTTGATGGAAGTAAGTTTTTGCTGCCTGCATTTGCGTTGAGAATCTTGTTTCTTAATTTGTCGTCAAATGACGATTTAACCTTCCTGATGGTGGAATTACAGGAATTTATTAATTTGATATACTCACGACGAAGGGACTCACTTGGGGAGTTTCTGTACGCTCTATAAGCGGCTTCTTTAGCTTTAATTGCGTCCATGCATTCCCCATTAAACCATCTATTCGGCCTTGGCTTTATAGATTTGCTAGAATGAGGAATGAATAACCGCATTCCAGCCCGTATAATTTTGGTTATACATAGAGCGGCATAGCTCGCACTGGCATCGCGGAAACATAGATCCCAGTCCGTGGCTTGAAAAAAGCGAATTAGCCCCAACCAGTTGGCTTTCCCATAGTGCCAAACAGTTTTTTTAGGAACTGTGTTAGTAGGGGTAGAAGATGAGTATGGGAAATTAGCGCTGACTAGGCAATGGTCCGAGTTACCGAGAGGTGAGCCAACTTCGACGGAGTACCGTGATGGGTGTGATGTAAGAAACAGGTCAAGGAGATGGGCTCCGTGACCTTCAACGTCTGGGACACGCGTTTCCCGATTGACAATTTGGTGCAAATTATTAATATCTGCAAAAAGCTCAGCGTCTTTGCCAGAAGCACTGGTGCCATTTGAGTATTTCAGCCAATGTATATTATGTACGTTGAAATCACCCGCAACAATGATTTCACACTCCTGTACTGACGCTCTCCGCTCGTTTTTCTCTGTCCTCCGAGAGTGCTTTTAGCGCTGTTGCCATCTTCATCCACTCCCCTGGTTTAGGTACTTATTACGGGAGGGAATTTATTAAAATGAGCCTTTCAAAAATCATATGATAAATATGTTGCCAGCTCTCGGACTAAAATGGCAACATTTGTACTAAATGTTTTCTAACAAAGTTCAACACTTCAATTAAACTTTAGAAATCTCTAAATACTCTACCACTGCTCGTGCAACTACACTTGCAAAACACACTCAAAGCATTTTACAAATGCTTTGAATTCCTTCATCTAACAACAACCGTAGTTCATTATGCGACAAAATCCCATGGCGGTGAAGTGCAAACAGAATTTCTCTCTCGTCTCGATAAGGACACTATATCGACTTAAATGTTTGTATGTAAAACAATGCATTACATGCAAAAAGTGTCACAAGTACTAAAATGCATTCAGGGCATATTTTATTGAGGACAATACAGAAAAAAGAAAGCAAGCCCGAAACTTCTTTTCTAAATGCAAACTTTATTTTTACAGGCGGAGGAAAACTGCAGGGAAAAACTATTAATTTTTCTTGCTGCTGTTTCTGTAACAATTTGAAAACAATTATTTTCTTTTAACTCACACTCGAAAATAATCTAGCTGAAAAGAAACCAGGTCAACGTTCAGGAAAATTGTTTCAAACTAATGAAAATGTAATGAAAGTCGACAATCATTAAATTTCCCGTGGCATAACGATGAGTGAGGGGTGAGGATCAGAAGACTCGAAAATGATTTCGAAATTATTGCATCCATCGACCCAGTTGCAATCATCAACGTTGCAGATAAATGAAATTCTCATCGCTCATCTACGTCAACAGTTTGGAAAACGTTAAATCCTTGCTTATCTCCAGGGCGCTAAGGACAGTCGCTCCATCGAATATTTCTATGTGTAAGTACAGCATACTAAAGAATGGGGATAACGATCTGAGTCTGGATTAAATTCTCGCACATAGCTTGTCCTCCGTTGTAATTAAAATGCACTCACACAAAATAGCAATATATTTTCAGCAATTTCAACTTAGCTGCGAATTCCGTGACGAAACCACTTTTACTCTTGCCTGCTGCAATAATTTACGGCATGAATTTAAAAAGAAAGTTCTTGTCTTATCTAAAAAAAACCTTTTAAGAGTATAACCGCCATCTTTGATAAAAATGTGTCAATATTGATGGTTGATGCTTTGACAAAATGAAAGAAAAATGTAGCACAGTCTGACGAACCTTTTTTGTGGGTTACCTTATCACCAAAACAAGAGCAGCTAAGTGCCTCGTCATTTCACTAAACGATGTCACATCACGGTTAAAAGTGCCCACACGCAACCTAAGTCCTGAGAGGCAATTTTCTAGCTCAATTTTTTGTCGTTCAGGGGCACAAAAAAATTTGTTAAAAGCATCAAAATGTTCGAAATGTAGAAGGCCGTACGATAGGAAATCTTTTATGTCAATGGATCAACCAATGCAGAACTTTTAAGGTCTAAAGTTGATTAAATTTCTGCGGAAATGGGTTGCATGAAATATAAGTTTGTAATTGTTTGTTCGTGGTGGTGAACAAGGACTGTGAATAGTAAAGGACACTACACGGGCAATCATTTAAGAAGATGTGTTGGGACATGTTTCATTTCAGGTGACTAATGTTTCAATTTCCTTCTTTGTTAGTTTTGTGCATTTGAGAGAAGTGCGACGTTTGGGTGGTGGTCCTTGTATTTTAGGATGTGCTCCTTTATACTATTTGTAAATTGACATATTCGTCATACCTTTTGCCAGCATTCCTAGGTTTATGAATTTAAATACCTTTGATGCATTTGTATTCCAGCTGCAATCGCAAGGTAGGGACACTACTTAGAATTTTCAGTTCTAGGTATAATTTCTTTAAAATTTGCTCCTTCAATGGCTGTAGCCTGAATATGGGGAAATATTTTTCAATGGAATTCATGTGTTGCTTGTATGCTCAACTTGGTTGAATGATTCAATCCCATATTCTCTCATATCTCTTGATGGCTATCGGGTGTTTCGCAACGATCGTCGGAATCGTATTGGCGGAGGGGTTACTATCTATATCAAAGATTTCCTCTATGATTGAATTCTTGGGTGTTCAAGTGTCCTACAACTCGGAGAAAATTCTTCTTTTATCTGTCGCCTATTGCCCGTCTGGCTTGTTTAATACGGATAATTTCCTAGAGCTGGAACAAGCGGTAGAAAGCCTCTTCGCGGAGATATACTAATCTAGGTGCAGATTTTAATATGAAACTTTTAAGGTCGTATGGCCAACAGCAGTAATTACTTTATACAATGCACCCTCTTGGATTAAATACAATCAATAATCTGCCTACCTACTTCAAAGCAACACATCCATCACAGCTTGATTTGCTACTCACCAGTGACAGTCGCCTAATTGTCTTCCAGAAGCAAAATTCCGTTCCGATTTTCCTAGACCATGATATATTATATGTCTGTTGCAATATTCTAATTGGATCTCAGCCTGCTAAAACAATTACTTACCGTGACTTTACTAACACTAATAGTTTAATAGTTTAATAGTTTAGTTTAATAGTTTAATAGATTTTATAGTACACAAGATATACATCTTTTAGAGTACAAAAAAAAGGAACTGAACAAAAAATTAAAATTAAGATTAAAATTAAAATTAAAATATAATTAAAATTAAACTTAATAATTGAAAGATAAAAATAATAAAAAAGTAAAAAATAATAAAAATTCAAAAATAAGAAAATAGTAAAAATTCCAGAACAAAAAAAAAATAGAATGAAAGTAGAATTAAAATTAAGATTGAAGTGGGAGTGATAGAGATAGGAGGGACATAGATAGTTAGTGAGAAGAAGAAGATAGAAAAAGAAACGCATGTCTTCTGAATGTTGTGGCTGAGCTCATTCTCTGAATTATGAAGATTGAAGATTGAATTATGAAGACTGAAGATTATTCCAAATTCTGAGAGTATGCACAAAGAAGGAACGACTACCGATTAGGGAAGAATGAGCAGGAATCAGGAATTTAACGGATCTCAAGGATTGCAAAGGAAAGAGGAAGTCAGAAAGGTAGCAGGGGCTTTTGGTATAAAAAACCTTATGCAAAAGAAGAAGAGCCATGAGATCGATGAATTGAAAGAGGTCACAGCCCAGTAAGGAATTTTGTACTCGCGACACATGATCAGATCTTCTCATATGAAAAATGAACCTAATGCAATCATTAAACGCCACTCTAAGACGCTGACGGCAAGTTGAGTCGAAAGAAATATACACCAGCGAGCCGTAAAGGAAATGAGGAACAACAAGAGATTTAATAAGTTTGGCTCGAATGGGCAAAGATAACAGACTGCCATGTAACCATAGTTTACGAAGTGTGCCATAGATCTTAGAGAGCAGCAATGAGACATGATTGCAGCAGGAGAGTTTGGAATTTACAACAATACCCAGGTTTGTGGCATAGTCAACGATTGGAAGGGGAACATTATTAAGTAGAAGAGGAGAGAAACCATGGGAGGGCAGTAAGCGACGACTAAGGAAAATTACTTGTGATTTAACTGGATTTAATTTAAGAAAATTATTCGAACTCCATTCGTTTATTCGAGATAAGGTGCAATTAAGTTCAGACACACAATTTTCAATTTGATTAATAGGACAAGAGGTATATAGCTGGAGATCATCAGCATATAAATGATAAGAGCAGCGACGGATTACAGAGGGAAGATCATTAATATAAAGGGAGAACAGCAAAGGACCAAGAACCGAACCCTGAGGGACACCTGCAGGCACACTTAGGAAAGAAGAAGTAACATTATTATGCCGAACACACTGAGATCTATTAGAGAGAAGTGAAGAGAGAAGGCGAACAGAAGAAGAGGAAAAGTGATACCGTTGACTAAGTTTATAGAGCAGGTGCGAGTGAACTACAGAGTCGAAGGCTTTGGAGAAGTCAAGAAGAACTAGTATAGCAATGTCACCTCTGTCAAGGGCGGCAGAACGAAGATCAGTTGTAACCTTCAATATAGCAGTTTGACAACTGTGGGATTTGCGGAAGCCGGATTGGAATTTAGAAAAGAAATTATTAGAATCAAGATATCGCAAGACTTGAGTAGATACAATTTTTTCAAAAACTTTAGCGAGAAAGGGTAGAATACTAATAGGGCGAAAGTCTGACAAATTAACGGGGGAGGACTTTTTAGGAATGGGAGTAAGTATTGCTTTTTTCCAGAGCAAAGGAACTTGGGAGGTTATCAGGCAAAAATTAAGAATATGCGTGATAGCATCAACGATTGAAGGGGAGAGGATTTTAAGAAAGCGAGGAGAAATACCATCATAGCCAACGCTATTGGACGAAATGGAAAGCAAAATGCCAAGTACATCAAGTGAGTCAACACAATAGAAATTAAAACCATCAAAATTTAGAGAATTGGAAGAAGGAACAACGGAAGTGGAAGATAGTGGGAAATTTGGAGGAGATTGAACGAAAGATGCATTGAGTGAATTTACATCAACATCAAATGAGTTAGGTTCAGTGGTATGAATTCCTAGCGACCGAAGATTAGACCAAAGTTGCTTAGGGGACAAACCAGGATCAAGCTTACGTGAGTAAAATTCACGCTTGGCCGATTTGACTTTTCTATTGATTAAGTTACGAAGATTTTTGTACTCACTGAGGTAGCTCGGGATCCTAGTTCTGCGATAGCATCTGTACAAGAACTCACGCTCAACAATCAATTTGCGGATTTCATAAGAGAACCAGGGACAGTTAGAAGATTTACAACGTCTTCTCGTAACTAAAGGAACACATTGATTAAATAGGGATTGGATGAAAGAATTCAAGAGATCAACCTTAGTATCAACGCAGGTTGTATTATAGATATCAGCCCAAGGTAAAGACGAAATAATTTCAGAAAGGCGAGTAAGATTGATATTTTTGAAATCCCGGTATGAAAAGAAGTTAGGCGGGGAGGGAGGGCGAAAGGTAAAACGAAAGGAGAGGAAGAGAATGTCATGATCAAGATAGCTGGGAGGAGAGATTTGGTTATGTTTTAACACTAAATTGGTCAAGGAGCGATGGATTATGGCAATTCAAAAATGTGGGCAGTTGATTTAGAATACTAAGGTCCAATGACCCCAAAAAGTATTTGAGTGTGTTCGCTCGTTCATTGGCCTTTAGCAAATCAACATTAAAATCGCCAGCAGCAATTATGTTATCATAATGACGGGAGAGACTAGACACGAGATCGAAGAAATGAGTAGCAACATCAGGTGTAAATACATTAGGTGGGCAGTAAACACTGACAATAACACATTTGCCATATGGTGATTTTAATTCCACTGCAATGAATTCAAAATGTGAGCTAATGGACTGGCCTACTATCTTTGAGGAGAGAGAGGAGGTGACATATATTGCAACACCACCTCCAGTACGACCCACACGATCATTCCGATGCATGCAAAAAGCAGGCAAGGAAACAAAGGAAGTAGGGATTTCCGGTTTCAGCCACGTCTCATTGACTAACAATGGCATGCAGTTTTGTGTTTTCAAACATGAACCTCAGTTCATCCATTTTATTTCTCAGGCTTCTTGCATTCATGGTACATATATTCAGCCCTGAGGAGGAAGAGCAGAGGATATTCAGTAGCCTTCCTTCACCGTGCACTCTATCAGAGAAATTCATCATTATATAATGAGCAACAAAGCCACATAAACAGAATCACACACGCAGAAATAATATAAAGAGAAATGTGAAGCATTGAAAGAAGAGAGAAAGATAGAAGAAGAAGATAAGACGAAATTCTTAAGGCTAACATAACAAAAGAAATATAAAAACGAAAATATAAATATATAAAAAATTAAAAAAAAAAAACACAAAATAAAAGAAAAAGCTAAAACAAAATCAAATTATATATATATAAAAAAAAAAGAAAGAAAGAAATTAATAACCAATTCGAAAAAAAAGCAGTAAAGAAAATAAAATAAATAACAAAAAAAAAGAAAAAAGAATCAATTCTACTCTACTGTGTACGCTCAGCTCCACGATGACAGCAGGCAGTATTCCATGGAGAATTTAAGGACATGGCGAAGCGCCGGCAATATCATTTAAATCCAGGGCAGAGGTTATTCGGCGTGGCTGCTGGTTCCGATCTAGCTGGACATAAACATGTCCCCGCCTGGTAAAAACAGAAGTAATGACATTCCTCTTTAAAAGTTTACGTGCCGTTTGGTATATATCATTGTTTTTGGACGTCAGACTTTCTGTCACTCGAACAAGACTATCAGAGGCGAATCCTAAGTTCAGTTTCTTCAACGTTAGTGTTCCATGCTGACGGCCTTTTCTCAAAAACTCCAGCTGTTCGTTGGCAGACGGGAGTTTAACCACAAGTAATGAGCTTACTGCTTTCCTGCCTGTCCCAGACTGCAACGGGGTACTATTTCGCTGTTGTGGACGGAAAGCATGTACATAGGGCGAAAGATCATGGCCTATAGTGGAGGCAACAGCGCTCAGAATCTGCTTGGGATTTTCGCCATCGCACGAGGGGATACCCCGCACGACTAAGTCTTGGAGTCTAGACAGGCGACGAAAATCCTCCAGTTCGTTCGAGACTGTGGCTAGGTCATGTTGCACAGTCTCGACCAAAGTCTAGAAATTAACAAGTCTTTCATCTTCATATGGTTAATGAGTGAAAGGCGAACAGCTGCATGCACAAGTTTTTCAAATGACGATGTCAGGCTATCAGAGAGAGAATGCAACATTTTTATACGCGCTGGAATACAACCATAAGTCGGAAAATTTTATGAGTTTATATGGGGATGTATTGGTGCATATTTGCTCGTTTGTTTTGATTTATGAAATAAAACTGCTGATTCAGTCTTCTTTCCTTTTCTGTTCTGCATACTTTATCGTAAAGAGAGAATCTGGCTTTGTCTGGCCGAGTTCACGAAGTATACGTTGAGTTTTGCTCAGCAGTGATGTTCATATATGCACGCACACAATCAACGGTCGGAAATTTTTGTATGAAGATGAAAGACTTGTTATTACTAGACTTTGGTCTCGACCTCATCTCGCAGTTTAACAAGTTGATTATTAACAGTACTGCAAACCTCGTCCATTTGCGTAGACAGGCGAGACTCAAGCTGCTTGATTTTCTCTTCAAAAGCGGCAAACTGCTCATCAAGCCGGCGATTGAAGCTTGACTCAAACAGTTTGATTTTCTCTTCGAAGACAGCAAACTGCTCATCAAGCAGGCGATTCAAGCTTGACATCAGCCTTTTTTCTAGTAGCTCAAAGCTATGGTCGGGGGCAGCTACAGATGTGGGCCTGGGCGTTCTGCTGCTGCTGCTGGATTCATTACGCCTGCTAGTAATACTCTCTGGAGTATTGGTCCTAACAGGATTGCTGTCAGCAATTCCTCTAGACGCGGATCGATGATGTGATTTCGACATTTTATATAAAAATATTTTAGAGAATACCGGAGCGCACTAACACAATATATTCACGGCGATTTAAAATCGAGAAAACAATTACAAACAAATTTAAATTGGAATTAAACTTAAATTGGAAATAAATAAACGCTGGAAAATGGAGCTTCGCAAAACACGACTAAGTTTAATGCATGCTAGAATCAAACTCCACTTCCACCCTATTAGTATCTTACCATTTTTAGCAAAAGTTCTTGAGAAACTGACTGCATTTCAAATTGTCGAGCTCTGTGAACGTTATCCGCTTATATGAACACATATTCCTGCCAATCTTGTTTTCGAAAATCCCATAGCTGTAAACTAAACTTTTTGAAATCGCAACCGACATTAGGAATTATTTAGATGGGAACCAAGTCTGCTATCTTGCACTACTAGACTTTTCCAAGGCTCTTGATAATGTTCAGTACTCCCTACTTCTCGAAAAACTCCACACACAATTTAGTTTCTCCTCGTCTACTGTCAAGCTTATACATAGCTTCTTAAATAACCGTTTGCAACCGGTAGCGTTGCATAATTGTACTTTAACCTTAACCTGTGTTCTGTGGTGTACAACAAGGTTCAATTCAGGGTTTCGAACCCGAAACGAACCCGAACCCGTTCCGGTTCAACATTTTTTTTAAATTTTTTGAACCCGAACCCAAACCCAATCAAAAATTCAGGTTCAATTTACGGCAATTATTATCTAAGTGTGCGGCGCTTAAAAAAAATTTCAGATTTCGCAGAATTGTCTTTTTCTTTCAAACAAGATTATTAGAGGTGAAACCAAAAAAGATGACGCCGAGGAAAGATTCGATATCCATGCGCAGTAGAATTACCGCATGCCATTCCCGTCCCTTAGCCTAGTTGCAACAAATTTGGAAGGGGAAATTTGAAAATACATAAGCACGTTTCTCATCCATATGTGGGCAATTTCTTTTTGTCTGCAGTTTTCATTTCCCCAGATGCGCGCTCCGACGTCATCTTTTTTGGTTTCACCTCTATTCTTTGTTTTGTTTTTGCTGGGAAAAAGCTTGAACCCGAACCTGAACCTACTAAATTTCAGGGTATTGAACCCGAACCCGTACCCGCACCCAAAATTTACAGGGTTCGAAACCCTGGTTCAATTCTTGGCCCTCTTTTATTCAGTATATTCATTAATGACCTTTCTGCAAAGTAAACAACTCAAAAATCCACATGTACAAGGATGATGTACAGCAATACCCTCTCTATGGCTAAGGATCAATTGGTGTCAGGATTGCGGAAATTATCCGAAGACTTACAAAATGTTCTTTTATAGACTTCCGCTAATCGCCTATCACTCAATCCAGGCAAGTCGCAATATCTGGTTTTAGCTCACTCTGTAAACCCCAGACTTGTTTTCCCCAAAGTCATATTAAATGGCAATACTATTCACCGTGTCGATCGTGCTAAAAATCTCGGAGTAACCCTAACCACGGTATGACCTGTTGTTTTCGTTATAGTGAGTAAAACCTATTATCTTCTCAGGAAACTCCGTCTGTATGGAAACTTGATAACTTCTGCTCTTCGCTAATTCTGCCCCATCTAATGCATGGATACTTGGTCTTTCCCTCGTTAGATGCTTCTTGTGCTCGGAAAATTGAAGTGGCTTACAATGATTGCATTCGTTTTATTTATAATTTACGACGGTATGATCAGACTACGCCTTTCGTGAACAATGTCTTGGGCTGTTCCTTGAAAACTTATGTATAAAGACTTGAGGTTGCTGAGATAAAAACCTTCTTCCTCTCTGAATTCGTCCAACTCTCGCAATGGCTTAGAACCCAGCGGGAAATGAAGCGATTCAAAAAGCCCAGCGGGAAATGTTTGACGTGCTTCCAATCGAGGCGGCAAAGAATCGCTTCTATGCCCCTGCCAAAGGAATCTTTTCGCAAGCACATGTCGTCCCAGAGAGAAAATCAATATAAGAGGTAAGCACTCTTAGTATGAAGAATATATAAGCTTTTTAGTAGTAGAAAATCGAATCTAAAAAAGCTTTTCCCTAACTGGCAAAAGGAAACCGAGTCAATTGTGCTTCCTTCTGCATTCCTAATAATCGCTTTCGAATCGTTACAAACACGCTTAATTGAATCGCTTCCCCGCTAGGACATGCAATGTTAAAAAAGAAATGTACGGCAAGGCTAAGAGAAGCACTTCTCTGCTTCAAAAGAATCGATTCAGTAACCTTTTTGAATCGCTTCATTTCCCGCTGTACTTAGCAACATGTAACATATTAGAGTTCCCAGCTACACTACGAGGCGAACTTATTCTTCTCAGTTATGGTCCGCAGCACAAGACATGCGGTGAGCTTGTCGATAGGGAAGCTAGAATTTTAGGGGGCAAGGAACTGACAACAGAATGTCTCTCGCAACATTGTCATCTCTCGAATTTTTGCCTCTATGTAGTGCTACATTAAAGGATTTTCCTGGTGCTTTGTATTTTAACTATTTCTTAGAGCATTCAGTACATTTTTTGTAATGACTGTCTCAGATTCACTTCTAATTTAACTTCATTTTAAATTCGCTTGTGATATTTTTGAAATAGGTACTTGGTTGAGGTTTTGGTTACGAGTTTTCGATTTTTTTTTTTATTTTGTGGTATTTCGGTATAACTAGAATGATTTTACAAATGAATTTAGGAAATTATTCTTTATTTAATTTTATCTGAATTTTCGCTTTTGCCTTAAAATGTTGGATTTTGGCTTTAAGTAGGTGTATTGATGTAGGTTATATTGTGGGCGTAGACACAGTTTTTTGTAAAAAATGCAAAAAAGTCGCACAAAGTCGGAGTTGTATGCATCATCCAAAGTTGCAAAGGGCATAGACAGCGGCATGAGATCAAGCACTTTGAGCCTGTCCTGAAAGATCGGAGATGAAGATATTGAAGAGTAGGGGACCGAGATGACTACCCTGAGGAACGCCAGAGGTTACTTCGATCTCATTAGATAGAAATCCTTGGAATCTGATAACCTGTGTTCTTCCGTTCAGATATGATTTTAACCATTCCAGGGCAGAACCTGATATTCCAAACTTTAATAATTTTGCGATTAGGACGGCGTGGTCCACTCGATCGAAGACCTTGCTGAAATCAGTGTACAGAGCATCCAATTGATGGCCGCTCTCCATACCGCATAACGATTCGGAGATTAGGACCATAAGGTTAGAAGTTGTTGAACGTCCTTTCCGAAAACCATGTTGTTGTTCGTTTAGGTATGGATCGATAAGAGGAGCAATCTTGTCATGAACAAGTTTTTCAAAAAGCTTAGGAACTGATGATGATAAAATAGCAATGCCCCTATAGTTGTCTACCGAGTGCTTGTCACCGGATTTATAGATTGGCGTTAGGTAGGATTTCTTCCACAGCTTGGGAAACTTTCCTAACGATAAAGATTTGTTAAAGATGAGATAAAGAGGAAACGCGATATGTTGCGAGCAGCGCTGCAGGAAAATAGGAGGGAGATTGTCGGGACCATTACCTTTTTTGATATCAAGATTGTTCAGACCCGCCATGATCTCATCAGCAGAAAGGGATATACCGGTTATAAGGGAAGTGTCAGTGTGCGAGTCAGTTACATCGTGTGTTGCGCTGGACAAGGGGCTATAAATTTCAGCAAACCTATCAGCAAACATGCTACAAATTACTTGGGGGCATGAGGTGTGGGCTCTACCATTCGTCATTGTTGATGGGTAGCCAGAAGTCTTCCGTTTAATGTTAACGTAATCAAAGAATTTTTTAGGATCACTTATGATACTAACACCAACTGAATTAATATATGCAGAGTAGGCGTCGCGGGACCTGCCAGCAAATTCTGAGGCTAGTCTAATGTATTTGGAGTTCAATCGCTCGTTTACATACATATGTGTTATTTTTGATCATGTTATATAATTTGTTTCTTTGATTACGTAGGGATCTAGTATCTCTATCCAGCTATGGTTCCGACACTCTATCCCGTTTTATAATTTTGGGTACATATTTGTCGATGATGTTGAAAATGATAGAATAAAAGCATGAAACTATCACGTCAAAATCATTGCTAGTTAGCCTGTGTTCCCAGTCGACTAGGGATCATTCGAAACCAATACTGTCCAGGTCCGCGTTCTTAAAATCGTAAACAAGTGCATTGTTATGTGCTGCACGATGCTTGGGGATTGATGAATTAAATTCGAGGATCCACGCGGAGTGGTGGATGGAGTTCAAAAATAGGTTTTCCTCATCGGAAACGAGTAGAGTATTCACCTCCTCGTGTGAATTAGTGAAGATCAGGCCTAGCCATTTACCACAAGAATTTGGTTGCCCGATAATTTGGTGAAGATCATTGCCGTAAAGAGTGTCGATAAATTTTATATCGACGGCATTAGTTGCATTAATAGGAAGTAATTTATTATCTTCCTCGTCGGGGATGAAAGAGATATTCGGTCCATTGAAATCGCCGAGGATAAATATGACATCATTACCGCAGAGTGTATCGTTAACTTCCTTCACAATATGCAATAGATCGTCATAGTTGGATTCGTCGGAATTGGGGAGGATATAGAAAGAGCCGATGAATATATTCTTCAGGTCGGATTTGATACGAATGAAGACGTTTTCAAAGGATTTTGAACAATTGGTCGAGATCAATTCACTGTTTAAGGAGTCTTTGACTGCTATAAGGACTCCACCCCCTCTGGTGAGACCAGTGGAACTGTAGTCTCTATCGCACCTGTGGATTGTCCAGCTGCTGTCCAAGATCTCTTCATTTAGGAATGTACTATTTAACCAAGTTTCGGTCAGTACAAGTACATTATAGCGACATGATTTAGAGTCGATGTAGAAATTGTTGAGTTTGGTTCTCAATTCGTTGTATTCGTTCGGTAATTCGTTGTTTGCAACCCTAAAAAACAGCCAGATACCTATTTTCATTGCAATTCGCGGGCTATATTGGCCATTTTGAATTTAAAAGTTATGATCATAAATTCGTTATTTTCAACCATAAAATCCCCTAGATTTCGCTTTTCAATGCCATTGGAACACAATTGGCACACTCAACGGCCATATTGGTGCGGCCATTTTGAATTTATAAGCTTTGATAATAAATTGGTTTCTTACTGCCTCATTTTCATTGGAATCGGAACACCATTGGCAAATTCGTCGGGCATATTGGTGCGGCCATTTTGAATTTATAAGTTTTGACCACAAATTCGTTATTAGTTACCTTAAAAACCTAAAGATACCAACTGTTCCGGTTTCATTGAAATACCAATATACAATTTGCAAATTCATATATTGGAAATGGGGCTTCGAGCTCTCATTTAGGGTAGGCTTTATTTCTATTCTATTCCTGTTTAGGGGCGCCTTGGTAGGCACTGCTACCTATTTTATTTGGTCTTCTATTGTGTCAACCCTGCAATTAAAAACCTTTTAGGTTAGGTTAAGACTTTTAATATAGCCCAAAATTGATTTATGCCACGGCGAATGGCCCGACGAAATTTTGCTGGCGTGTACACCATAAGAGTGACGACGACACAAATTAAAAAACACACGCCTGAATAATCATCTTGGCCAACCGAATATGCTACACAGGGTGTATTGATGAAAATAACAAATCGGCCAGCTGTGGATAGGTTTTGGAGAGACGAACAAAAAATCTGGGTGGGTGAAATAGTAACGGTTTAGCCGCTAGAGCGTTTTGAAATTTTTTTGGTAGAGGTTTACATATTACCCTGTAATTTTGTAACACTGAGATATTTTCATTAGTAAGGTAGCAATCTACGCATAATACTGCCATCCATCCATGCAATGGCGCTCCCGCCCAAATCGAGCCTTGGCCTCCTCTAGGGCATTTCTCCCAGTTTGACGGTCCCTTGCAGCATGTCTCCAGTTCCTGATGTTGAGCATTACCTCTGCGTCAGCCGTTACAGAGACTATCCATCTCCTCCTGGGTCTACCTACTGGCCTACTTCCCGAAATTTTTGATGCCATAAGCCGTTTTGAGATACGATTGTCCTCCATCCCAAACCTGTTGACTCGTTCCTCTATGCTCTGGGTCATAGTACAGGCCTCGCTACCATACCCCAGTACTGGTCGCATTACTGTTTTGTAGAGTGAAAGTTTCGTTTTTCTGTACAAATCTTGAGTGCAGGATTTGTTTTTGGGCATAAAAGCTCTCTTAGCCAGTAGTATTCGTCTGGTTATTTCTTCTTTTTCTTCCTTTCTTTTTGTAATTAGTTTTTGTTTCACGAGGATTGTGAAGGTTTTGTAGCTGGTACTGAGGAGTGAGATGCCTCTGTAATTTTTACAGGTTAATTCAACTCCTTTCTTGTAGATTACACATATAACATTTTCTTCCAGCCCTCTGGTATAACTTCTTCCTCACAGATGGTGCATATGAGTTCGTGTAAGGTTCGCAATAGAAGGGGTCCTCTTTCCTTTAGCAGCCCAGCTGCTATTCCATCGGTGCCTGGCGATTTCTTGCTATTTTGCCATTGTACAACTTCCCGTACCTCATCCAGTGTTGGTGGTTCTATTGAGATGTTATCTTAGGGAATTACAAATGCCTCTTCTATACGTTCTCGTTTAATATGGAGATAGGATTCAATAGGTTCTGAAAATACTCTCTCCACCTTTCCTTTATCCTATCAGGATCTGCCAACAAGTTCCAATCTATGTCCTTGCAGATGTCCGTTCTTGGCTGAACCTTATTGGTTATCTGGCGAGTTCCTTTGTACTCTTGTCTAATTCTCCCTTCATTGAAGTCTTCCTGTATCTGCAAGATTCTCCTGTTTAGATATTCCCTCTTCTTCTTTCTGAAAAGCTTGTCTGCGATTTTTATTTTTTCCTTGAAGACTTCCATCCTTGCTCTTGTTGGCCTTGCGATGTAGGTACTCTCGTTGGCTCTGGTTTCTTTCTTCAATTGCGGCGACATTCCTGGTCAAACCAATCTATTCCAGTCTGTCTGGGACCCCAGCCTAATGCCTCTTCTGCTGCCCCCTTTATGCTGCCTTTGATTTGATACCATTTGTCGTTCTCGTTGATGTTGGGCTGTTCAACTACCCCTCTCAAGTTTTGTACGACAGCATGCTGGTAGGGATCTGTTATTTCTTCCCGTTTTAGCTTATCTATATCGTATTTGGGTTGAGCTTGCCCTCTATGCATTTTGGTTGCTATTGTAGCAGTCGCTACTTGTATATACGTTTTGCGTTGTAATAAGTTTTATTCAAGTATCCACTCAGTTTCTGTTCTAATAATTTTAAGTACAGTGTTTTTGGTTACGTCACAATTTGGATTCTCACTACTACTATGAAATACACTTGGGGAATTTGGATTGTCATATCACGTATGTATACACTGTACACAGAATCAATTTTAAAAACATAGCCACACAAATATTGTGATATTAAAAATTATTTTGAATTTTTGTAAGAGTATTAGTTAGGAGCTTATTCAAAAAGGAAGTCTCCTATAATAAGTTAATAAAAAACAACCGTTATGTAATTATTTAATGTGACATAATAAAAAATATAAAAATCTTAAACTATTAAATATAATAATAAATAAATATTAAATAAATATATTAAATAAAAGAATAACATTAAAATAAAATATGTGAAGTAAAATTTTTTATTGGCAATATATATATATATATCCCTTATATATTGCTATGAAATGAGGGAAGACGGCAAAAATTAGTCCGACCCCATTTCAGCTATCCGGGTTCTCAATTTCACCTTGACTAGATCGAGCCACAGCACGGTCCTCTCATTGTTCTTACGTCCAGTATACTCGTGGCCCCTCTTCTCTCAATTAGGACATGGTCAATTTGATTATTAGTTACTCCGTCTGGTGACTGCCACGTGATCTTAAGAATATTTTTGCGCGGGAACATTGTTGAACTTACTACCATTGAGGTTGAGCTTGCGAAATCGATCAGTCTACTACCATTGTCATTGGTAGCGTTGTGTAGGCTATGCTTTCCCATGACTAGTGGGAACTCCTCTTCATTTCCTGCTTTGGCATTCATATCTCCAAGCACCATTTTAATGTTATTTGACAGTATTAACCGGATGGTGTTTGTTAGCTCTTGGTAGAATTCCTCTTTCTCCTCATTCTCATTTTCTTCTGTGGGCGCATGGACGTTTATAAGACTATTGTTATGTAGCCTTGTTTTAATGCGAAGCGTGCATATCCTATTGCTTACTGGCTTGAAGTCCAGAATCAGTGATTTCATTTCCTTCTCTTTGATGAATGCTATTCCGAACTCTCTTCCTCCATTTGCTACGCTGGAGAATACCGTGTGGGTTTTTAGATCCATTATACCACTACGGGTCCATTTTCTTTCTTGAAGGGCTGTAATCTTTATGTTGTATTTTTTTAATACTAATAAAAGCGAACGCAGAGCACCCGTTCAGTTGAGCGTCCTGACGTTCCATGTTCCAAGATAAAATTCCATATTCCGTTGCCTGAGTCGTTGCCTTTGAGGCCGTCCTGTCCGAGGCCTGCCTTGAAGATTCGTGACGGGTGGGTTATTACGATGGAAGATTGTCAGCCTGGCGCCCAACCCCCAACCTGGAAGACCAGTCCGGTAATTGCTCCGTTTTGAGGTGCGAAACACTCGCCTTTCACCCTCCTCCGTCTGTTACTCTATACCTTTTCAACTTCAAATTGGCACTAAACAATTTCAAATTGGGACTATACAATTTCAAATTGAGACTAAACCAGTGGCGGTTTCTCTTTGGAAGCAAAGGAAGCACTGCTTCCTTTGACCAAATAGGCAACTTCCTAAAAAAATAAATTTAAATATATAAATAAATCTTAATATATTTCCTGCTCTGGAAACACTAAAGCCACGGTCATGATATGAGCGGTGAGCGGTAGAGTGACAATACCAAAGTGCCGCTCTCTGCTAATTCGAAATTTTAAATTTTTCTGGTGCCGCTCTTATCGTGGCCGAGGCCTTACACAACATTGGGAAGCGGTAATATCTTCAGCTTTTTTGGCCCAAAAAATCAATGTGAAACCTCCAACACATTCACTTTAATTGAACTAACACTCACACAAAGGTTTGCGTTGATACAGTACCCTCAGAAGCTGAGCTAAACCCAGCTTCTTCGGAACCCAACAGCGGGATAAAACAAGAGAAATTTTCTGTATACACTATATTCTTTTCGTTTTCTGCTAATCTGTTCTGGCTTCGAGCAATATTACATTTTCTCTTACAATTTTCCTTCGAAATTTTGTTTTTGACTCTTCTTAAAATATGAAAATAATAAAAATCGTTTGTATATTGAGTCTAGAAAAAAGAGATCTAGGATAGGTGAAGTATCTCTTTTGTTGATTCTAATTGGAAAACAGAGGGTTGTGTTGAATATAAGCTGATAATTTTGTAGCTTCCATTATATTTTTTATGATTCTCTTTAAAGATGATTTAAAGGGATAGAGAATATTTTTATGAATTCTATGAGCACGGGTTGCCTGAGAGTTTTTTTTTTGCAAGAAGAATGTAATGATTGCAAGTTTGGGTGTAGGGGGTGTATGCGAGGTATGCAGGGTGTTATCATTGGGCGCATCCAGCGCACTTAGCGGAAAAGCCGCTTAGCTGAACAGCACAGCGTAAAAAGTAACTCAGCGATATGTTTCGGCTGGATGAGTAGCTTAGTTAAAATTTATTTTGACAGCTAATTTTTTTTTTCTATTTTAAATAACATCAATTCACTATCGCTGAGCTACTTAGCATAAAATTTTTACGCTGAGAAATTTGCCAGCCGCTGAGCTAAGCTGCTTAGTTCAGCTAGCCATCCAAAGAGCTCAGCACTTAGCCGCTACTCAGCCGCTGAGTGCGCTGGATGCGCCCATTATTACATTTTTTAGATTTTGAACCAAAATTATGGATTTGTATGAAAAATTAAATGAGATGAAAGTAGTATTTGCAGTTTTTCAACGACTTTTTCTTTGGAGCCTTTGATTATCCACAGAATCTGAAAAAAGGCGAAAAACGCCCACTACCAGCGAAAATATTTCGAAAAAAATAACGAAAAAATGCGATTTGATTTTTTTTACTTTTTGGAAGTTTAAACAAATTTTCTTGAAAATATATCGAGGGTTTCCTGCCAAAAGGGCGTATCAACCAAAACATGGATTTAGAGGATTCAATAAAAACATTTAAAAAATCGGTGCATTTTTTTTCATATTGCTTATCATCGAAAATAAATGTTTTTAGGCGTATGTTTTGGATACTTTTATTCATTTTACGACCTTCTGGCACGAAAAATATACGACTCTAAGAAAAAAAAAGTTATAAGCCCAAAATCGCGATTTTGTGGATACGCCCTTCTGGCAGGAAACCCTCGATATCCAGGAAACCCTCGATAGGAACCAAAACACTAAAACTTAGCTAGCAGTTTTTTAAGTTTTTTTGGAGGTTGTGTACAGATAAAAATTTCATATTGTAATCGCTGATAGCCAACATCATAACGAACGCCTCTATTTCTTTTGCTTTTTTCGGACCTACACATGCCGAGATATTCGCATCTATAATTAGAAAGAACGACCAAAATTATAAAATTTTCACAAAATGCGATAACTTGGTTGCTAGAGCTAAAAATTAGCCACTTCGTATAGTATTCGATGTAACGTAACATGTTCCAAACGAAATTTTTTAGACTGCAAACAATTCCTTATGTTTTGCTTATCTGACTCCAATATATGGTATGTATTTTTCAATTTTTTTAGTTAAACGCTTAGATACTTTTATCGTTCACCTTGAGCATTGCTTCCCTTATCCTGAACCTTACGAACCGCCACTGGACTAAACAATTTCAAATTGGAAATAAATAATTTCAAATTGGGACCGAACAATTTGAAGTAATAAATGAACAACTATTAGTAAAGATTAAAGTATTAATTACAGATAACATAAAAACATTATTTAAAAACGAACATCCACCATATTTAATGCATCGAGTATGGACCTTTGAACATGGGAAGTTTTGTGCAATTCACAACAGTTTGATTTCTTATATCATTACAAACCATGTTAGTAACCGTTGTAAATGATATTTGGCTTGAGTCATATTAGCCCTGTCGTCATCGGTTAGAATTTGTAGCATTTGAATTGCTAATTCTCTTTTAACGTTAGCTTTTAAGCTTGACCAAGAGTGCTCGATAGTTAGTCCTTGGACTATATGGTCCAAGTCTAAGTTGGGAATGTTTTCTGCTTGATATTCTAAAAGTTGCTTAGCATAATTACGGCTTTTAATTTTATTTTCCTCGCTGTTCGCTCTTTGTGCTTCCTTATGCATATCTTTTCATGTAAATAACATACCATCTAAAGTTAAAGAAATAAAAATTTTGATATTTTTAACTTACTCCCAATTTGAAATCGTTTAGTCCCAATTTATATATGTATATAGGGAGTATTCCCGTTTAATAAATAAATAAAATAAATAAATTTGAAATTGTTTAGTCTCAATTTGAAATTGTTTAGTCCCAATTTGAAATTGTTTAGTCCCAATTTGAAATTGTTTAATCTCAATTTGAAATTGTTTAGTCCCAATTTGAAGTTGAAAAGGTATAGTATAGGCCAGGGGAATGTAAAATCTACTTCTTCGTGAAGATTGAGGTAGGATTCGGTAACATATTGGAAAATGTTAGATCGTGTAGACCTTAGATCGCAGGTGGCGTTACCCAGGATTTATCTCTTTGATGTACCGGCACCATCAAAGGTCCTTGAGGCCGTTGCTACCATTTGCCCCCGCATAATACTGCCACCTATCCAAAACTGTGGAAGTTGATGGGTTGGAGCTATGATTTAACCGTTTTGGATAGGCGGGAGTATTCTGCGTAGATAGCTGCCTTACTTTTTGTAGTACATAGTTCTAAATGTAATATTTTGCAACGCTCGAATTTCAATAAAATGTTGTAATAACTGCCAAGCAACTTTTTATGCAGTCACATCGACGAACCCTATGTTTCCATATTAAATATCAAAAGGAAAAAATCTCGTAAATTTACAAACAACGACGACAGAATGAATAAATCCAACGAAGCTATTCAAGTGGATACTTGTATTGATTTGCTTGTGTTTAAGCATGCGGACTTAATAGCCCATACGGGAAGGAAACGGAAAACTCCTAAAAGTTACGAAACTTAATTAGCCAACAAGCCATAAAATATATTATTCGTATTCCAGTCAAATGGTCGGAAAAAATGAGCAAACGTGCAATTCTTAAAGGCAGGGAATTTTTGACGTAACGCACAGGGAAGTCCTCCCTGAAGGTAAAGCTGAGTTTTCGGGGTTTGATTGTTCTTGTTCAGCCGCCATTTTGAAAAGAGGAGTTGCTGTAATCGTTAACGCTCAAGGAATTTTCGGAGGTCGACGAAATTTAATATTTTTTGTATAATCCTAAAAGAAAATTGTTTGTAAGTTATTTGTAGAGCATTTTCTGACAAATAATTTTTAGAATACGATTAATGATTGCTTTTTTGAACTTACAACGGGGCAACTGAAAACAAGTCTAATAGTAGGTTCGCACTGATCCGAAATTACATTATTTTGGGATAGTGATTTCGAAATTATGCCTAACCCTTCGAATTGATTTTGTTTGGCTGCTTTTAAATTCCTCGTGTAACGAAGTCCATAGCTTTATTTTACATTCTTGGCTTTTTCATTTTGAATAATGTTCAAATTGAAAGTCAAATTCTGTTATTAAAACGCCCAATTGCCAATTTCAGCATCAACAGTGACATGACTGAATTCGGTTTTCAGAGTTGAGCATTCGCTTTCGATATGATTTCACAAGATCGTCAGCATACATGAAAATTCACATGATGCTGAAAGGGATTTTGGGTGAAATCACAGAAATGGCCAAAATCACGTAATTTCGGCTCAGTGGCTCTTGTACTACAACCCCTATACCGCATATTTGTAGGCCAGGCCGCTTGAACAAGCTCAGCAGTCTGCCTAGTGGCTTGTCGCTAAAGGCCCAATTACAATAACCGGATCTACGCGGATTGAAATGTCAAACGAACGCATCAGAACGGATAGGAAACTGCACTGATTACAATGAACGGATCAGTTCGCGTTTAAACGTCACTTTATATCCACTCTTTGGCTTACATTACTTCATAATCTTTCACTTCTGCGATTAACTGCTCGTCCGAAAACATTTTTAAAAACATAACAAACCAAACCAAATAAAACCTTAAACATTCACAGTTTTTGTTTACCAAAATTTTGACAGCTCAATCCGGCGATTTCTAAACAAACTAAAACGAATCCGGCACAGATGCGATCAAATGCGTTTGAATCCGTTCATTGTAATCGGTTAAATGGAAAACGCATGCTTGGAAAACCATTTTGACAGTTCAATCCGATTCTGTTCCGCTCTAATCCGGTCATTGTAATTGGGCCTTAAGACTTGAGTGTTCGAGCAGGGACTCCTCAAACAACGAAACCCTACTCCTCGCTATTGCGGCGCACTCACAGCAACTCAAAGTCCGGCTTAGCCTATCCTGTATGTACACAGAAGGCTGCTCAAATTTTGAGATTCTAAAGGGAATTCAGTCCGATAGCATCTCCGCTTCCGGAATCTCTACTATGATGTTGATTATTATAGAATGTTTTCGTCCAAGACCAGGGCCAAGTAACCATACGCTTTCATACGCAGCGCCGCATTTATGGCGGACTTCTCTACCTCAAGGTGGAGGGGTACCAGATTGAGGAGAGTCTCCAGCGCTACTGTTGGGGAAGTGCCTTCGACACTCTTGCAGAAATTGCTCCAGCTATTACTTTTTGCTCGTCTGATCGCCCCGTTATAGGTGTTTATAACGGGCTTTTATAACTCTCCCAGTTGCCGGTCTTCTTGGCTGGGTTGCATAATTTCCTCGTAGCGGATCTTAACTTGGAGAGCTCGTTATTCCACCATGGAGGTCCTGCTACGCGTCCTTATCAGAACGGGCACTTATTGTTATAAGCAGCAGTAACCGCCTCCGTAAGGAAGTCCGCGGATAGTTCTACATCCATCGTAGATTTGATTGAGTGCATGCAACCCTTCAATACGCTACTGAGTTCACCCCGAAAGTCTGTCCAGGGTTCCTATATGCACTCACTCTTTCCAAAGACTCACCCACCATAAAGGAAATGTGTCTATGGTCTGAGTGGCTAGCGTGATGGCTATAACCTCAGGTCTCCTACCGTTGTCGAAGGTAGGATCCGTGCTGCGATTTAATATGTCCAGGTTAATAGTTAAGAGGTAATCACTCTTATTGTTCACTCCACTACTGCCCCAGGCATTACGATGGGCGTTCACATCACATCCTACGACGATCTGCAGACTGTTCCTGTTAGAGTGCCCACGATATCCTTCAGTTCTTTGGATGGTGGTGGGTCGCTGGAGTCGTAGGGGAGGTCTGCCGGGCATAAGATAATCATGCTCTTACTGCCCCCTGTTAATCTGTATCTTGACCACTGCCTGGTCTTGTCAGGGGCAAGAGTTTGACCGTTCTGGTCCACCTTCCTACCCATCACTTGCCAAGAGGTCATCTCAATTGGCTGGTGCTGAATTTCCAGCCTTCGGAGTACCTTGAATTTGGAAAGGTCCTTTTCCTCGATTACTTTGAAGTTGGACCCTTCCCAAACCTACAGCTTGGCGACATCATTTATCAGCCATTGGCTGGTAGGTTCGTTGGCGCTTAATGAGACCCCTGCCGCCCTTACGCCTAAAACTGAGGCGGGCAATCGTCTTTAAGACTTTTGTCCACCTCAGTCAAGATGGCATCGCAAATAGAGGAGGATTGCTCTTCCGTCAATTTGCCTTTAGGATAGTTGGGCAGGATCACTTCCATGGTGACTCCAGCCAACTTTTCCCGGTGTGAGGGTTCGTGCGACTCTCCCTTTTTTCTTCTAGGGTCCCCGCCCAGCCGAGGAATCCTCAGACCGCTGCCGTTTGGGCAAGGCGGCAGTTGGATCCGGGCTGCGACATAGCGCCCTAGAAGATGTAGGAGTTTGTACTACCAATTTTCTGGTGGGTTCAGAAACTTCTGGCAGTATTGTATTTTACTACATCCCTATACGCCATATTTGTAGGCCGGACCACTTGAACAAATTCAGCAGCCTGTCTGGTCGCTTGTCAGTTTTTTTACACAACATCGGTCTAGCAGCAGGGTATTTGCGACAGCGCTAGGGGTCCGCATCAAAATGATAGTGTAAGATTACTAGTGACTATCAGCGGCCCACCGTCTGCTTTGGGGGGTGGGGGAGGCGAAGTTACTTCAACTATGTTTGCTATCCAATCAATGGCAAAGTTGTGGAGAATAAAATATCAGTAAGTTGGCTAAGTTTTTCGTTTAAATTTTGTGTTATTGCTACCCATTTATTATTAAAATATCCACTCATAATATTCTACGTTCATCATGCTGGGAACTTTATCGCGTAGGCTCAAGAGTCAATCCCTCAACACAACTAGTTTAGATTAAATTGTTCAGTATTTTATATAAAAAATAAATCACTCTTAAAAGAAGTCAACCAAATTCTCAAGTTTCACAGGGACGAAGTCGTGGGTAAAAAGTAGTCTAAATAATCAAGAGGATATGGCATTAGCTTACTTTTTTCTTGAGAGTGAGAAAAAGGATTTATATAATATAACTTATAATAATATAACTTATCAAATATAATATTTAAAATGAAATATGCATACATTATATAATATGTGCATAAAAGTATCGCGATCTATGCAGCATTTGACACTTAATATAATGGATTTACAATCGAAACGTATATTTTAATTCCCTGCATTATCATATAGGGTGTGTTTCTTTATTCATTCCGTAGAAGGAATAGACAGAAAATGTGTTTCTTTATTCATTCCCAAGTTTCGAATTGACAGATGAAGCGTTTCTTTATTCATTCGGAATATTCGGAATGCATTCTTTTTAAACTACCTCTTGAGATGGAACACTTTTAGAATAAAGGGAATTAACCTCACTAATATAACATAATATAAATATATTACTGTCATAATTGTGTCATTTGGCAAGAAAGCGGCCTTATTTATTTGTTATCATTTTTAAAAGTATTTCTAATAATAATAATAATTTCAGATATGGATAATAATAATTTCAAATGGACCCCAGGAGACATCAAAAGTCTAATCTTATTTTAGTTTACATATAGGTCCCACAATATTTTTAAAATACACAACTCTTTTGAATAAATCACAATTTTTCTTCAGTTTGTTTACTGTCATTCCCGGTGCGTTTCTTTATTCATTCTATTCCGAATATTCCATCAAGTATTCTTTTTATTCTATTCCTTCTATGGAATGAGTAAAGAAACACACCCATAGTCAACGCCCAAAAACAAAGCAGGCCATTTATCTTCTGCTCTAAATATATCCTCCGCATTTCCGCAGCTGAAATCACAACTTTATCTCTGAACGTAATAAATTCTGCTTGCGCTCAAGGAACAAGTTCAGTGGCAAACTACTCGTAAATAATCCCGAATCGGAATTTCATCATCGCCCAGTGCCAAGTCTTAGCGTCACCGTCGTCATCCTCGTGAAGAACCTTTTCGCAATTTCGCGTGATTTATAGTAGTGGTTAAAGTTGCGAAAGTAATTCCACCCGCAGGCGATAAAATTTGCCTTTTCCTGAGTGGATGTTAAGTCGTTGTCCTCGAAACACTCCTCCAGGTATAAGAAGGCTAAGAAACGAAAAGGATCATCCCGTAATGAGATCGAAACGTCAGTATCAAGTTTTATAGGGCTGTGGCTTGTTTCATTGAGCTGGCGCTGCTGACGCGTCCATCTCACCCGGCTGCAATATAACAGCATCGCCGCTTTCATTTGTCGAATGATGGCTCTTCTATTGTCGCATCGAATCCTTTCAGATTGTACGAGTCATGTCTTATCCTTGCCGCCATGTTCCACCCAATCCATAAATCCACACAGAAATATTTCCTTTCATTTATGCTCGTTCAAGCTATTAAAAGTTTTGCGTTTTCTTCCTTGCACGATATCGATTAGATGTGCGAAGCCCCAACAGTGATTTAAGAAGTTCGCATAGCATTTCCCCCACCCCTACCCCTTTTTATTCTTCTCCGCCCCAACTATTATTCGCATGCTAATCTCACGATTAAAGCTGTATGTGTCAGGGCTTTGTCATGGGGCTAAAATGTTTGGAGATTGAAGGTTGCTAGTTTTTTGACGTAAGAGTTTTTGTGCCAGTTTGTGCGTTTTCGGCAGCGCAAAAAAATTTATTTCTGTGCACAAAATGCTTTCAAGGCTGGGAGATTGGCATCAAACGTAGTCTGAAATGTAACAATTAATGAATAAATTACATGAATTCATGCTTGTACTGCGTAAATAAATGAACCCAATTCCGTTATATTATGCCAGCTCAAGGGCAGACACAATTCCAAAATAAAATAAAATATTCGCTTTATTCGGCGAGCAGCTTCAACTTTAGCTCGACAGTAGCCGGCGACAACCGAACGTTGTTGGAACATAACCCGTGTTGTCTATAGTCCGGGAGCCGACGTAACAAAAAAGTCGACATTTGATCAATTTTGGGACCGATGCAAAAGTTTTAAAAAAATGTTTTAAGAATGAAATGGACGGTCAGCTGCTAAAATGGTGGCGGATGCAGCAGCAAAAGAAGGGGAATCTTGTTAAAAAAAACATTTGATCATTTTTTATTGAAGTGAAACTTCCTTGCTCTCGTTCCAAAGATTTTGAATTTATTCGAGCAGGTACGAGTGAGTTCAAAAATCAAAAACGAAAACAACGACAGTTGTAGGAAACGGCAGTTGCCTTCTCAGTCATTTACAGCTATCACAATTCAGAATCGGCAACGACAACAAGGACTGCCATATCAAACGGAAGTTGCCTTCTTACTCGTTTACAGAGGCTGTGTTCCGTAATATACTGCCCTGTCACAGTGCTCTAGGAACATTCATGACGTCATGAACCTGTGACATTTTACTACTGCAAATACTGCTCTGAAAGAGATGACAGATGTTTAATTTTTGAAAATCTGTAGACGTTTGACGCTGTACTAATAATAATGCAAAAAATGAATTAGCTTTAATTGACAGCGACTCTCTGTTATTATAAGAAATTGAAAACATTAGAAAATTCAAAACTTTGCAACACATTTCTACTTTCATAATGTAAACAATAATGGCGGAGCCAGTATATTCTGTGAGTTCGTTCCGATATACAAAATGTACTGCTTAGTCCAGTATAACTTTTTTATTCAGAACATGTTTCACAAGACACTGGCATGACGTCAAAACTCACAGTGCTCACAGTGTATTAAGGAACACACCCAAAATAATGAAAAAAAAAAACCCTGAACCAAATTGAACACAATAAAATACAAAATAATTTACATACTACATACATAATATTTAGTTCGTTATACATTTTGGATTTTAACAACCTAAGCTGATGAACTTCGTAAAGATCACTGCCAAAAGAGCAGCACACAACAAAACAGAAACAAATTTCACAATTCAATGACAATAAAATTTCAAAATTTAGTTGCTACTTTATTTCGTTTAATATTTTGAATTTTAACAACAAATAGGAACTCTCCACACTGCTTCAACCAAGTAACTGACAGCGTCAGCCATAATAGCAATTAAGTGATGCCATATAGACAAATTCTACCAAATCAACAATTTATTCAAATTTGTACATAGATGGCGAAGCCATCGGTAAAGAAAAATAAGGGTTGGTTATTTAAAAAATTAGGATTGTGTATTAACTATTAAAGATAAAGTTTTTGTAAAAGCAGCGAAATGGTTTCGTCAATTAATATTAAAAGTGTTTTTGGTAATATATACATATTTGAATACATATGAAGACCCTCGGGGAAAAGCCAACTCAGTCCACTTTTTCAAAAATCAGAGAATTCAGCTCCATCTATTAGCTGCTAAGGTGTACTAAAATTCAAGGTATTAACTATGGGGAAAAACCAACGTAGTCCTGACAAAATGAACGGGCAATAATAAAAGGTTCGGGGAAGAACCAACGTAGTCCTGACAAAATGGACGGGCAATAATAAAACGTTCGGGGAAGAACCAACTGAGTCCATGAATCAATGAGGGGAAAAACTTGTATTTTTTTGGAATTTTATTTTTTGGACTAAGTTGGTTTTTCCCCGAGGGTCTTCAACTGTCGACGATCTATTTTCTTCGTATAGAGTGCAATGTCGAACATCAGCTCTAGTCGGGGAAGGAAGGAACTACCACAACTTACCCGCGACATTTTTAGTCCACCTACTCCCAACCATTACTATTGCGACTTTGACACCGGGCATCGAGAAACAACTCGCTGAAGTGTTATGCCTCCTGAAATGAGTTCAATCTCATCAACCAACCGATGACATGCGCATTTTGATAGAGCGGGGAAGTGCTAAGGAAGGCAATGACAGGGGGAATCAGGAATGTAAAGAGGGAAGAAGAAACAAGGAAAGTCATGTAGGTGGAAAAGGCGAATGACTTTGGGGCTGTGCCGGGATTCGAACCCGGGGCCTCTGGAAGGCCAGACGCCTTACTCTGTAGGCTACCGAGACACTGATGTTGTTGATGCTGCTGAAAATTATTTCTACATTTGCGAATGCATATGGAAGAACGTTGATGCGATTGAAGATTTGGATCATTAAAGGAAATTGCAAAAGGCCATGTGAATTTTGATGTCCCCGAACTTTCTTCCAAAATCTATTTTTATCAGTAACTAGATGATTGAGAGCACGACTGAGTGAGGAGTATAGGATAAGGAGGAGATTGAATGAAGGAAGCATTGAGAATACTTTCATCCACATCAAACGGTATTGATTCGGAAGCATTAATATCTAACGACCGGAGGTTCGATCACAGTTGTTTAGAGCTTAGGGCAGGATCTTGCGGGAATAAAACTCACCTTTAGCAAATTTTACTTTACTATTGATTAGGTTACGAAGTTTTTTGTAAGAACTAAGCTCGTGGTCAAGAAAACTAGGAGGGGAAAGTTGATTGTGTTTTATCGCAGCATCCGAGGAGGTACCTAGAATATCAAGTAAGGAAGGATTCAGACAGCCCAGGAATATTGGTAGTTGATTTAAAATATGCAAATTCAGCGACATAAGAAAATTCCTGAGCGAATCCGTACGAGAATTGGCTTTACACTGACAACTATTAGATTTTCATAGCGGTGAGAGAGGCTAGGGGGAGGGAGACAAAATCGTACCGTCACCTCTTCGTTGGTGCCCCCTGTATTAACAACCGACGACGGACATACCCAGTGCTCGGGGGTTTAGCTGGGCCACCCTATCCGATGGGTATAATTCACGGATCCGGTCCTCCTGGCAGTGGGATTGGTCGCTGGGCTAACTACCGGAGCCTGTAAAAACACATCAGTTAAGGCTTCGTAATACACAAGTCAATCATAGATAATGTCAAGCCAATCAGTGAACGACCATGCTCAATACGAATCCGAACAATGTTCTTCACCTTTCTTAATCATAAACGTACATGCGGAGACGGAGGAGAAAGCGGACACGACAAAGGGCACTTTCAAGCATGCTTGAACACGCATATGACACGGCCTCTTCTGATGAATCAAGCTGGTGATAGGAGACCTGAACGTCAAAATTGGAAGAGAGAACTGGCACACAGCGACCATTGGAAAAGAAAGTCTCTACGAAACATCGAACGATAACGGACAACGTGTTATCGATTTCGCAATGAGTAAAAATATGATCGTCAGCTCAAAATACTTCCCAAGAAAGAACATTCACAAATACACATGGCAATCTCCCAGCGAAAGATACAGCAACCAAATAGACCATATTCTCTAGACAGTAGTAAGATCCTGCAGAGGTACGTAGTTAAAGGTAGGTAGTTAAAGCTAGATTCAGATGTCAAGAAGAACCACAAAAAGCATTTGCAGGAAGAATCCAATTACAATTACATCCTGAGGGCAGAGGAAAACTATGCGCAAAACAAAAAACGGGAAGCATACAGGGAAGTAAACTTCTTCAAGAAAGGCTTCAAACCCTTCTCCGGTATATGTACAACAAAAGAAGACACTATAGTTAAAGGCAGCGAAGACGTAAAGAAACAGTGGAAGACATTTTTTAGCCAGCTGCTGACCGAAATTGAGAGCACCAGACACGTACCAGATTTCCGTTTACAGCATAACGATGACACCAGAGAAACAAATGTACCAACCCTGGAAGCATTACAGGGTGCCATATGATCCTTAAGAAACAACAAATCTCCAGGAATTGATAGCATCTCAGCAGAGTTGATCAAACTAGGAGTCGAATCGCTTTCAGCAGCTATACATGAAGTACTATGCTGCATATGGAGGAAAGAAAAAATGCCTGAAGATTGGGAGCAAAGCATTATCTGGCCAATACACAAGAAAGAGGACAGAATCAACTGTGAAAACTATAGAAGCATATCTCTTTTAAACACAGTATGTAAAATAATGACCACTATACTAAGCTGGATTCAGAAGAAATAGATCAACAATGGATCAACTATTTTCAATAAGGCAAATCCTCCGAAAATGCTGGAAATACAACATCGACGTGTATCAACTTTTCAATGCTGGACCTAAACATACCGCTAAAGATAGTGAAACTGACGAAAAAGACAATGGAAAATACAAGGTGTACAGTCAGAATACAAGAGAATTGACGGAGTCCTTTCCAGTCAAGCAAAACTTAAAGCAGGGCGATGGGCTGGCACCCATGTTATTTAAACTCTGCCTAGAAGGAGTAATTCGAAAAGTAAACATTGATGCAAACGCAACCCTGCTTAACAAATTAAAACAATTGGCAGGATATGCCGACGATACAGATCACTATCAGAGTAGTATTCACGGAATTAGAAGACGGAGCCAAAGATATAAGGCTGCAAATAAATGCAGAAAAAAGTAAAATTCTAATTCAGTCAATGGTGGAAAGAAGAAGAAGAAATCACAACACCATCTGAAGGGAATATAACTTTGAACGGGTAAATGAATTTAACTACATGGGGTCCACAGCCAGTGAATCAAGGATGAAACGATAGATGTACAAAGAAGAATAAACGCCGCAAACAAAACATACTTCTCACTAATGACAGTAATGAAATCCAGAGACATCCACAGAAAAACCAAAATTAGAATCTTCAAAACCTCATACACAGTAACTACGTATGGATGTGAAGCATGGAGCATCTCCTAGATATCCGCCGACAAGATGGATATATTCGAGAGGAAGGTTCTCCGAAGGATAAACGGCCCAATCAATGAAGATAATGCATGGGGAATACGCTACAATCACGAATTGTATGATCTATACTAAGAGTGTAAGCTATCGACACATGCTAAACTACTGCGTTTACGTTGGGCCGGTCATTTCCAAAGAATGGATAGCTCAAGGATGCCAAAAAAAGCCCTGTACCTACTACCAGACGGCAAAAGACCTGTTGGCAAACCACGGTCAAACTGGGAAGACAATGTTAAGACCGATGCAGCAAAACTGCTCAACACAAGAAACTGGAGACAAGCTGCGGAGACAGACGTTTGGAGGAAAAAGCTGATAGAGGCCAAGGCTCGAATTGGGCTGTAGAGCCATCGAAGAAGAAGAGAGAGGCTAGAGATAAGGTTGGCAAATTCAGTCGCAATATCAGTGTGAAATGTATTGGGCGGGCAGTGTTCAGTTCACCCACAACAACACATTTATCATAGACAAAGTTTAATTCTACCGCAATAAATTCAAGCTGTGAGCTATAGGATTTGCGCATCACTCTTGAGGAAAGCAATGATGAGCAATATATGTATAGCAACTCCTCCAGCACATTCATTAATAAACTTAATTGTACATTGTAATAATTGAAGTACAAAACTTACATGTCCCAGAAATAAATATCCTCCCACTTACAGCAAAACTAAAAACCAATAATTTGATTTTATATAGAAATTGTTAGGTGGCTGCATTATATCCTTTTAAAAAAATAAACCCATTGAGCCAGTTCTTGGCTCCAGGCTACCTGACGACTGGGACGCTGTTATTCAAAACTCAATAAAACTTTATATACAAACTAGGGCTGTACAACAGCTCGCTAGTGTAGCATAAGAGTATTGAGCTGTATATTATGCTGCTGCGAGGGCTGCAATCTATTTATCTAGTTGAAACGTGAAACGCCTCCTTCAGCAAACCAGCCCCCAGCGTCACCCTCTCGCTACTTTGCCATTTTGTTTGTCTTTTCTAGTATAGTATGCCATTTTTTTCTGTCGCTATTTTCACATTTCAAAGTCAAATCTAAAAGTTTTTTCATGTTCTTTAATGGAGATTCTTCTTCAATGACGCTAAAATCTCGGCTGTTTAAGGACCCACTCCAGTTCTTTTTTGATTATTTTTTTCCTTTCGTCTGGTTCTATTTTTTAGTTACGACTTTTCAAAGCTATTCATGTCGAAAGTTTTAATGGAGTTTGTACCAGCTCCTTCGTTCTAGGCGGGGAGAAACCTTTGGTGAAATATAGTCATCGGTTGAAATGTAACAATACAGCTAATATTTTTAGCCGTGGACAGTGGGATTATCAGAACTAATTCTAGGAATGAAAAATAATCGAAAATAGAAAAACAGTTTGGATTAAAAAAAACGAAGAATTATCAACTTTGATAAAAAGCTTCGGAAATTCCTAGATGGTTAAATCGATAGAGCACATATAAGTACTGAGCTTAACAGGAGCTTTACGCATACCGGCATTCCTCAGCTAAAATAAGGAAGCAGTCCGGATAGCTCAACCAGCGAATTTCAAATCAGGAAAACCATTGTGTTACAGTATATCACCGTCAGATAGACCAGCAGTAATGGACTCCCAGCACGCTAGTTAATACGCATTTCATTGTAGAAAAGGCTCGGCCGAATCGCATGTGTTGCTCGATAAATCACTACTGTCTGCCTCGCCTCGGCTTCACCTGGTCTTGACCTCGATGCGAGTCCAAATCCAACGATTTAAAAAAAAATCGGAAATTTTCAATTTGCCATTCGCAGAGGTCAGTGGCGACTGTTGCGTGCTTCCTTGAAATCAAGGATCACAACGGATGTGGTGGGGGCTGTGGTGGTTGTTTTTGTTTTTTTTTATATAAGCAACATAACTACAATTTTTACAGACGTATTCAAGGCTCGACTATGTCGGTTCGAACGCAATACCAATGGTTAGCACCTTTCAGTTTAGTAATTCTTCACATTTCCTTGTTTTACATGCAAGGACACGAGTGTGACTTGCTTAATTAAGGTGCGGAATTGTGTGGCATGGAAAAAATTGTAAATGAAAACACATTGCTGGCCAAAGAAGTGAAACATTTTAATTTAAATTGTAAAATTGTTGAGACTTTTAACATTCCTTTACGAATGCTGCAATAAAGTTTACTAGTTGTGTAGTTGCAAATTAAGTTGCTAATTTTGATCGATTTGTACATATGCTTTAGATAATTATCCACAGAACCGGATTAACTTTTGTGGGGCCCCTCGACACTTTTAATTTGAAAGCCCCTTGTAAGGCGGACACTTTTAACAAAATCAAAATATTTTGTTTAATCTCTCGATGTTTGCGTTTATCCAGTTTTCTGTAGTTTTAACCAGATTTAGCCTTAAGCCTGCCGAACTACTTTCTGTCGCTAAATTGTTTAACATATTTTTGAAGCCCAGATATCTGTAGCCGTAGTCGAGATCCTTAAGGCGGTCTAGCAATTCCCGCTAGTTGTCGTCGTTTATTACGAGTAATGACGAAATAAGACATCCTTGTCGTAGTTCTGAGCTTCCCTCAAAGCTATCAGATAACGCTTTCTAAAGGGGGAGCAGCTCCACTATATTGTTGTGGGCTACGTAGAAATAATCTCTATCTTTGAAGAATTCGTTTATCTGCCGCCTTTTATCACGTCGGAGTAGTTGTTGCTACCAAATGATGGTCACTTCCTATGTCTAAAGCTGATGACATCCTCCACAATAGTCCATCTGCGGATGACGGCCACGCGATCTATCTGAGATTGGTTCAAAATGTCGTATTTCCATCATAAAGAAACTCACAGAAATCATAAAAAACTGCCTGTTTTCATAATTTTAATGAGGACTTCTAACTAAATGTTAACTCACTACTTTTTTTTTAAGTGAAACTTTCTTGCTCTCGTTCCGGGGATTTTGAATTTATTCGAGCAGGAACGAGTGAATTCAGAAAACAGAAACGAAAACCAGGAAAGTTGTACAAAACGGAAATTGCCTTCTCACTCATTTACAGCTGTCACAATTCAGAATCGGCAAGGACAGCCATATTATACGGAAGTTGCCTTCTCACTCCATTACAAAATAATGGGAAAAAACAAAAATCTTGATCCAAATTAAACACAACAAAAGACAAACAAATTTACATGATACAACAAATTTATATACTAATATTTAGTTTCCACTTTATTTAACATTTTGGATTTTAACCGCAACAAAGAGGAACTTTCCACCCTGCTTCAACCAAGTATTTGACAGCGACAGCCATGATAGCAATTAAGTGATGCCATATAAACAAGTTCTACCAAACTAGCAGAAAAATATTTATAATTTTTAAATTTGTACATAGATGGCGCAGGCATCGGTAAAGTAAAATTGAGTAGTCGACTATTTAAAAAAATTAAGATTGTGTATTAACTATTAAAGATAAAGTTTTTGTGAAACCACCGAAATATTTTTGATTTTTTATCAATTAATACTAAAAGTGTTTTTGGTAATATATATATATCTACATCTCGCTCTATGTTGGAGTGAGATCACAATTACATTAGCGAATATGAATTGCGAACCATCATTATCAACAGTTAGTTAGTTGCAAAGTGTTACAATTAGAAAATAATTTTAAAATAAATTTTGAATCACATTTGCTGGCCAATCCAATTCCATTTCCTTCGCCTGATTTGGTCGTCATCCTTTCTTGGTCGGCACACGGAAATAGCTCTTCATTTGAAATTCTATCTTGCCACCGGAGTTTTAGGATACGACGCATGCATCTGTTGATGAAGACTTGTAGGCGTCCTGTGATGAATTGGGTGACTTTCCATGTTTCGCAACCGTACAAAAGAAGGTTAAATATTTAAAATATGGTATCAATTAATGACGTCATTAGCAGTGTCCTATATACTGGGTAATATTTTGGAACACAGTCTATGGGTGCCTTCCATTCAGACACAGAAAGATAATTGTGTCCGACACCATCATACTCTTTTTGGAAGCTTGGAAGCTTCAAATGGAGATTTGGTATGCCGTGAAACTTTTGACTTTTGACAACATAGGTATGAACTAGACCACTCACTGCAGTCTTTATTGGCCAGAAGTATCTCTTGATAAGGGCTCGTCTTGTAACATGAATACTAGGATGAGAGAGACTACGAGTATGTTCGAAGTTGAACGCTAGTCTACGTAAGGAAGTGGGTATACAAGGCCAAAGAATGCCTGTACTAGTTTCACACTACACCTGGTTGGCGGTAAATGGTGTTGGTGTAAAAACTAGTTTTACCCGTGAGCCGTTGCTGGGATGCTCCTGTAGAGGCTTCAACTCTGTGTCGCCATGTTGAGCCTGACCTAGTGTAGGCAGGTCGAAGGTGACCGAATCGACGTTATCGATTGCTAGTGAGCGTGGCAAGTAGTCTGCATGACTACTCAGACATGTCTGTGGTAAATTTCGGTATAATGTCTGGTCTGTCGGGGAGATCGTTCGGTCTTTGCATGAAGGGTGCGAACCAGTGGTTTGTGGTCAGTGTTTGAAGGCGTCAGTCGTTAAACTGTATTTTGCATCCTCGATTGGTTGGTTCAGCAGAGTTGCTTCAGCCATTGAAGTTTTCACCTTAAGGAATGCCGTCTGACATTCTGTTGGCCAGGTAAATACGTTATTGGCGGTTGAGAAAGTCTCTCAAATGCTCGTTTATCGGCACCAACTGCTCAGGCATTTTTGGTAAAAATCGGTGAGAGATTTTCACCGTTCCCAAAAACTTCTGGATCGATTTGACAGAAGCTGGAGGTGCATGATAAAGGATAACCTGAACCCGATTGGAGGATGGCAGTATTCCATCTTTTGTGATGTGGTGGCTTAGAAACTTGATCTCTTGTGCACTAAAAACGCATTTCTCTAGCTTAATGGTTAAACCGAAGCTATCGAGGTGTTTAAAGAGCTTTTCGAGATGAACGGTCTGCTTAACCTCGGTTTTACTGGCGATAAATACATATATCGTCTAAGTGTGCTTAAACGAACTCTCGTAACTTTATTTATGAGGTTTGCGCTGCATTCCGTAAGCCGAATGGCATACAGATAATCTCATATAGGCCGAATGGCGTGATGAGAACAGTCTTATGCTGTCTGGGGTGATTGGTATCTGATGGTATGCACCTACTAAATCAACCTTTGAAAAAGTTGTGCAACCGTGAAGATTTACGGAAAAATTATATTAACAGTGCGACTACAGGCGGCTACAAGCGGCTCTGGGATACGCGGCTACATGCTACAAGGGTCGTCCACTGCAAGCTTTTCATGCTGCTCAGTTTGAAGCGTATATCCAAATTAATTTGGATTCGCGCGGCACGCTCGAATACGCCTATAGCCGCCCGCTCAAGGTCGCTTGCAGTGGACGATGTTTGTACGAAATTCTTTATGTTGGATCTGTCGCTCATAGCCGCGTGTAGCCGCTCGAATACGCTTCCAGTGGACGACCAGCCTTAAGGCGACGATAGTCGCCGCATGGCTTCCAATCATGTGGGTCCGTTTAGGGACCAGATGAAGCCTAGATGCTGCGGGGACCACGAAGGTCGACAGATCCCCAATTGGACCATATGGTCAAACTATGCTTTGCCACCTTCTGGTTCTCGAGTGCTGATGTGAGTAGAATCAAAAGTCAAATAGTACTCATTTGTGTAAAGTATCATGTACCTACCCATTCCATATCAATAGATAGGATCCGCCCCATGGCTTACTATGTCCAGGCTAGGGGTTAAGAGGTAATCAAAAAGGTATTCACTCCACTTCCTAGGAGTCAAACCACGTTCACCTCATAATCTAGGATTATTTGCAGACCGTTGTTATTCTTTTCTTTTGGTTCGTCATCCTCCGGAGCACTGTCCCGGCCTGAATGAATAACTAGGCTGAAGCAAAGAAAAGAATGGAATATCCATCAGAAATGCAGAAAAATCTGCCGCAAGATGTTAGAGGGTCTTTATAATAAAAAAGAGGTTATGTTGGCGATTAACCAGGTTATCGGTAAAAATGTGTTTTTTGAAAAATCACAGAAAGTAAGAAAGTATTGAAAATTAAACAAAACGAAACAGGCAGAAGCGATTCAAAGCAGACACACATTTTCCTGTTTGCTCTTTACCAACATTATCTTAAATATCCACTACTGCCCAAACCACTCACACTGTTTGCTAGCTCTATTTAAAATCCTTTCAACTACATTTTTTCTTAAAATCAATAAAGATCTCTAATATTAATAACACTTAAGCACACACAAAAGCGCCGAAGCTTCATTTCCTTTGAATTAATTCAGCATCGGGAGCTGCTTTGACGAAAAACAGAAAGGAAGTCAAGCTCTTCATCACACTTTGACAGTCTCATTTTCCGTGCCAGGATCAAAATAGTTTCTCCTCGACGAATCTTAACGGTTTCTTTCATAAAATCAACACAAAAAATTTAAATTGAAAAAAATTTGCATTTAAATAACGCCATCCTTCCTAGCGGAAGCCATATCCGTTTATCGCAGAGAAGAAAGCACGTACATGTATGCATGTGTGTGTATTTTGAAAAAGGATTTTTTTCTGCTCTCCCCTACTGAATCTTGATGATGTACAGCAAAATTATGCGACACACTGTATCCATCCTGCACTAAGTGCTGTTTTAATCAATATTTTAGCCCTCAATATCCAATTTTAGCTCGAAATCACTGAGGAGATAGATGATTTTGCATATCTCTAGGATCTGGTCATTTTATTTTCAAGGATTCTTCATTTAGCATCTTTGAAATATGAGGGCTTTTGATATGTCACGATTATCAGCTCAAAGTATATCTTATCCCTTTCGAGAAGGTTCATTGTCCTTTTCCATATTACAAACAATAAGGACACTCTAATGGCAGAAGTGAACACTTGTCCGAGGACAGTTTTCGATTAATTTCTTCATTGCCCACTCCTCTATTGTTTGGCGACAGATTGATGGGTTAAGAAGGGGGACGAATTTTACAATGACTTTCACATCAAATGAGACAAGCAATGGGTGGCGAGCTGGTTGCAAAAATACATATCGTTTTCCGTAAAGTAAAAATATGAGTTTTATTTTAGGAGTATTTTCTCATGGTATTATTGGTGTTTGTTCAAAATAAACTAAGGATGAGTGATAACACCCTGCCTACGAAGCAGTTAATCAGTTCGAAAATGCTTTGCATATTATACCATGTTCGCACTGAGCCGAAATTAGGTGATGTTGTAGACTGATTGAAATTATGTACATATACTACGTTTACATGACAGCTTGAGTACTCGAAGGCTTGAAATTCTCAAGAACTCGAGCGCGTATATGCTCTGCCTACTTGAAGCGGCATATTAGCTTGAACTGAGCTTGAGTTCTTTAGCTGTCATTTGAAGTTACTATTATATTTCTTTTATTTCTTCCTTTTATGGTGCTTTTATTTCTTCATAAATATTTTTGTCTCCTCATATTCCCACACATTACCTTTAGACACATTTACAGGCCTAAATTTCGCAATTTCGAGCACTCAAGCTTTCAAGCTCGGTTTACATGACAAGCACTCGAGCCGATCACAAAAATCTTTTTGATCGACTCCAGTCGAGCTGCTTGCGTTTACATTTGTACTTGAAGTACGCTTTTACTTATCTGTGCTTCAAGTAAGCTTCAAGCTGTCATGGAAACGCACTAATAGAACCGTTCACACTGGGTTGAAATGATTTCGTTTGAAAGTTTTTTGTAGCACTATCACCTTGCTATTCCTCATCTAACAACCCAGTCGGGAAAGGAAGAACTTCTTCATTAATGCTGAATGCCTGATTTTGTAAATGGTATACACTACTCTTATTACCAACTGGATTATTTGGTTAATTACAATTAACATAGAAATGTCATAGCCATGGAAGGCCTTACATAGGTCATTACTGGTAAAAAGGAGAAAGAATCAAAAGAACGAAGAAATAACAGAACAGAACAAATAAATGACAAGCATAGAGGCATTACCCTCTGCATTACCAGGTAATGCAAAATGTAAGTAGTATACTTTGGCTGTGGACGTTGTGGATTCTGTATTAATTACATTGCAACCGATTACCTTTGCAGTGTCAAATCAGGACTGAAGTAATCAAATACATAAGTAAGGGCTTCCAATATTCCCGACTGGGAAGGCCAATAGCTTCTTTCTTTTATATATCATATTCAAAGTCAAACCTGTGTATTAAAATGTGTCAAACTGAGAATTTCACCATCCAGAGAGACATGCTGAATTGAGCTGAATTCGATTTTCAGGTTTGAGCATTAGCTTCGGCATGATTTTGTTCGTAATTTTGCCAAAATGATTTTGAAATCACCACATGATTTTGAATGTCATTTTATGCGAAATCACGAAAACAGTCGAAATCAAGTAAGGGGTCGTCCATAAGGCGATTATTGCAATTTTTCGAGCTTTCCCCGCCCTTGGTGAGATGTCATGAGATTTGGCTCCCCCTCCCCTCTAACCACACATCAGATTTTCAGATTTTAAAAAATCTCTAGTATTAAGCACTAAAATACGTAGTATGTACTTCTATTCAGTCTTAAGCCGTGAATTTACGCCACGCATTTAAGCCGCATCAATTTGAAACTGAAGGCAAGGCGCCAAAAAAAGTGGTATTTGCCGAGACCCCCCTCTCCTGAAGGTGAGATTGGGTGAAGTTCGGCTGGACTCCCTACCCCCCCCCCCCCCCTAAACGGCTCATGTAATTAATGGGCGACCCCTAATTTCTGTTCAGTGCGAACATGACATTAGTAGTCCGGACGCTGGAGCATTTCCAGTGGTTTTGGCGAGATGTAACGGTCTTTTTGTTGGAATCGGTTAGAAATGACATCCCTAACAACATCTAGGGAGTGCGCAAACATGAAAATACCTGGAAAATTTGTGGGAGCCAAAAACTGAAAAACTCACGAAAAATTCCCTGGTTTTTGCCTTTCTTGATAAATATCTCTTAACGAAGGCTTTCTAAGCGAAGAGTATTGTTTGCATGTTTTGTAAGATGGATTTTTGAAATTTAGATTTTTCCATTCCAAAATAACCGAAAACTACGAACAAAGGTACCTCACTTCAAAGTTATTCCAGATCACTTTCGGTCAAATAGTTTTTACATAATGCATTTTGCAATTAAGTGAATTTAAAAAATTAATTTTGTTGCAGCGTCAAAAGACAAACTCCCATGTTGGTCCTGTTTTTACATATGCTCTAAGACTCTCTAATCCAATCATAAAATTTCTTCTTCTTCTTCTTCTTGAGGTTTCAACCCATCAACGTTCAGAATTATGAGTCGTCAGTTGAAATTTTAGTGAAAAAAAAACTAAATTGTGACTTTGACGACTCTTAATTCTGGACGTTGGTGGGTTGAAATCTTGGCTTTAAAGTTTTAGATAGGTGGGAGTATTCCGCGTAGATTGCTGCCTTATTCATGAAAATATCTAATAGGGCTACAAAAATACACGGTAAAATGTAAACCTTTACCAAAAAATACAAAACGCCCTAGGGGCTAAACCATTATGATTCCCCCCACACATACGATTTTTCGTTCGTCTATCCAAAACCTTTTCACAGCCAGGCGTTTCGACATTTTAACTGATAAACCGTGTATGTGCAAAATTTGAAGTTGATCGGTTATATGGAAGTGGGTCAAAATCAAATTTCAAGATTCGTCTACATACACACATCCATACAGGCGCGTACTCAGGGGGGGGGGTTACTGGGGGTTAAACCCCCCCCCCCCATGATTCCAATAATAATAGAAAAACTTATTATTAAAACTTATTAAACAATTAAAAAATATTATGTATCTTGGTCTATTAAATTAACCAAAGTAAGTGTCAAATCATTTTATTTCAAGACTAGCAAAAACCCGCGTGCGTTGCAACGCCTTTTAATTAAAAATAATTATGTGGGCATACTCCGGGATAGGAAATGGTTATAATGAAGCATGGTTATGGGTACATAAAAGAATTTAGAGTTACCTATAAAAAATATGCTTCAAATTTATTAAAATTCGAGGTTGAGCACCACCTATCGGAAAAAAAATTATGTGTGCGTTGTACGCGGTAGGAAAAAAAGTATAATGAAAAAACAATAAATCTGGAAAAAATTGCCTCTTCCCAATCTTATCGGTGATTCAATTAGAACAGCGTTATGTATTCAAGTAGATGCATCTAAACATATAACTTCTCGGTGAATTGGAATTTTAACTTTCTCTTTTCGGTTAGCCGTTACACTGCTCCCTTCTTACTCAGTATTCGTCCCGGTCCCGCTTCCTCCAGGTCCCGTTTTTTCGATCGAACTTTTTGGAAGCGATAGATGACATCGTTTAACCTCGTGATGACAATGTAGGGCGCACAAATTTGCAAACTTCGACTCTTTCTACCGTTTTTACTGTTTCTATACTGGTTAGAGGGAATTTTAGAAATTTACTACATTTTAGAATGTGGCTTGGGAAAATTCGTGCGTCATATTGGACCCGTAATTTTGAATTTATAAGCTTTGATCATAAATTCGTTGTTTGCCCTAAAAGCCCCCAGATACCGATTTTCATTGCAATCGGAATATAATTGGAAAAATTCGTCGGCCATATTGGCGCGGCCATTTTGAATTTATAAGTTTTGATCATAAATTCGTTATTTGCAACCTTAAAAACCCCTAGATATTCACTTTCATTGGAATCGGAATACAATTGGAAAAATTCGTCCGCCATTTTGAATTTATAAGTTTTGATCATAAATTCGTTATTTGCAACCTTAAAATCCCCCAGATTTCGATTTTCATTGGAATCGGAACACAATTGGCAAATTCGTCGGCCATATTGGCACGGCCATTTTGAATTTATAAGTTTTGATCATAAATTCGTTATTTGCAACCTTAAAATCCCCCAGATTTCGATTTTCATTGGAATCGGAACACAATTGGCAAATTCGTCGGCCATATTGGCACGGCCATTTTGAATTTATAAGTTTTGATCATAAATTCGTTATTTGCAACCTTAAAATCCCCCAGATTTCGATTTTCATTGGAATCGGAACACAATTGGCAAATTCGTCGGCCATATTGGCACGGCCATTTTGAATTTTTTTTATAAATTATAGCCTATATGTTATTCTGATATATGAGCTATATTATTGTAAAGTTTCATTAAAATCCATTCAGTAGTTTTTGCGTGAAAGAGTAACAAACCTACATACAAACATTCACGTTTATAATATTAGTAAGATTACTCAGTTTGCATTAAAATATTTGCAGGATCTGTGCCTTTTTTTAAAAACTTCGATTGTGCTTACTTTGTGCAGTCTACTTCGTTGTTGATTTTCCTACAACTTGAAAGTGCAATTTTTGTTTTCTACTGTTCATTTTAAAATTTGCTTTCTCTTGAGAAAGTCTCATTTTTGTTAACGGTCCATTTTAAAATTTGTTAATTCTAAATAATATTTTGTGAAAATGAATAACGAGAAGAGAAAATTAAAAAATTGTACTTTAACAAATTATTTTGTTAAAAAAACTAAAAAAAGGGATTTAGAAAGAGAAGACTGTGTTGATCAAATTGCTGTTGTTCCTGGTATAAATGAAAGTACTGCAGCTTTAGTAAGTGGATGTGAATCTCCATTAGATTTAGATGTAAATGTTAATGATATTAGTAATTTTATTGGAGGAGAGCAATACAATGATGAAAAAAGGTTATTTTTGTTAAAAAACGTTTGGTATCCTGACGACTTTATATTCCCACTTAGTGGAAAACGTAATTTGAAATTCCAATACAGCTGGTTTGGCAGGTGGAAATGGTTAGTATACTCAAAACGTTTAGATGGTGCTTTTTGCAAAGCTTTGTGTATTATTTTCTGCCAATTATGGTGGTGTTGGTCATCAGCCGCTAGGAAAACTTGCCAAAACTGCTTTTTCAAACTGAAAAGATGCTATAGAAAATTTCAACAAACATCAAGAAACTGAATATGTACCATAAAACAGCCGTTCTTCACGCACAAAATCGTAAAGCAATTTCTGAGAATAGAATGGAACCTGTAGTGTGCGCATTGGACTCCGCTCTAAAAAAACAAATAGTAGAAAATCGGAGTAGATTAACTCCAATCATAGAGACTATAATTTTTTGCGGTCGTCAGGGTTTGCCTTTAAGAGGACATAGAGACTCTGGTAATTTAACATTAGATAATCCAGAGGAAAATGAAGGAAATTTTCGAGCACTTTTACGTTTTAGAGTCCATTGTGGAAATGAAGTACTTAAAAATCATCTAGAGGTCTCAGGAAAAATGCAACTTATTTGAGCCCAAGAATTCAAAATGAAATTATAAGTGCTTGCAACAACTATTATGTTCGTTCAATTGTTGCCAAAATAAATAGTGCGAGATCATTTTCGGTTTTGGCTGACGAGACAAGTGATATAGCTGGTATTGAACAATTTTCATTATGCTTTCGATATGTAGATACTGATTCGTATAACATCAGAGAAGATTTTTACAGTTTGTACCTGTTACTGATGTAACTGGCAAGGTTCTTTCAAATGTCTTAATGCAAACTATGCGTAATCTTGAAATAGATTCAAAATTCCTGATTGGACAGGGTTATGATGGAGCTTCAGCAATGAGTGGTCGATTTCATGGGGCACAAAAATATGTCAGCGATGAAAATAAGCTAGCTTTATATGTACACTGTGCATCGCATAGTTTAAATCTCGCTATTTCTGATGCTTGTGAAGTTTCATTTATACGAAAATGCATAGGATCACTTGGAAGTGTATACAATTTCTTTAACACCCCAAAGCGCCAAACCGTGCTAAAAAATTGTATAGATGAAAACGCACCTGAATCAACAGCAACGCGATTAAAACAATTATGTCCCACACGATGGATTCAACGCCACGAGTCTGTCCTAGTATTTTTGGAGCTGCAAAAATCTGTAAAATCTGCGATGGAAATTATTTCTGATTGGGATGACAAAACAACTTCTTCTTCTGCAATTCAGCTTCTATCTGTTATTATGAGTTCAGAATTTCAAGTATCCCTTCATGTTCTTGCCAAGGTTTTTTCCATAACCCTGCCGCTAAGTCGATTACTACAAACAGTAAATTTGGATCTGGCGTCTGCAATCGGACTGGCCCAAAATGTTGAAGATTTGCTAGAAGAAGCTCGACGTGAACCAGAAAAGCAATTTAATACAATTTTCAATGATGTCAGGAAAATATGTGAGGAGCTTAATGTAGAAATACGAATTGCTCGTCTAACCGGAAAACAAGCTCATCGCTGCAACACCGCAGTTAAAAATCCAGAAGAGTATTATCGTATTGCCATATTCATTCCGTTTTTAGATTCTACAAAGATGCAGGTTCACGATCGGTTTCTGAAACATAAAAATATATTGCAAAGTTTTATGTGTCTTTGCCAAATGGACAAAAATTTTCATCAGAACACGAAAATTCTGCAAAAATCCTTTTGGAAAAATATGAAAGTATTACGAACTGTAGCATAGTTGAGGGCATGGGTGAACTGAAACTATGGTGGCGTCATGTTTTAAATTCTTCTAATATACCAAAAAATGCTCATAACGCATTTTTGGCTTGCGACGAATTAATGTTCCCAACTGTTCGAAAATTACTTCAAATATTTGCTACACTACCGGTTACAACATCAAGCAGCGAACGATCATTTTCAACATTGAGACGACTTAAATCGTATTTACGCAACACAACGAGTGAAGATAGGTTAAATGGATTAGCATTACTTAATATTCATCGTAATATTGCGGTTTCTGCAGATGCGGTTCTAAATGAACTAGCAAAAAGTTCACGAAAATTAGAAATACGCTTGTAGTAGGTAATTATGAAAAGAAAAATCTTTGAACTTAATTTTTAACTAATATCGTATTTTAATTTTTTCAGAAAATAGTCCTTTCTGCCATTTATTCTATTTTATAAGAAAAATATTTATAATTTTTAATAAGTATATTAATTTTTCTTAAACAAAAATTCTTGTTGATTTTTATTTAATTTTTCATATATAATTTTTATTAATTTTTCTTGGTGATCTATTTATTAATTTTTCTTATATAATTTTTAATATATTGTATAACATCTATTCATTTTATATAACTTCTAGTAATTTTTCTTATACATTTATAATTACTATTCATATTTCTTATTGAATTTTTATTTTTGTTTCTACATAATTTTCAATAAAAAAATTGCGATAAAATATACCTAAAATTTCTTTTATGCAATATATGTACCAAATATGTTTTGAGAAACCCCCCCCCCCCATGGTATCATCCTGCGTACGCTACTGCATCCATACTTACATACAGAAGGAGCTAATATATGGTGAATGTATATAAATAGCCTAAAACATGCCCGCAAAAATACTGAATCTCCCAGTGAAAGTCCCATCCCAATCGGATTAACCGTTTCCGAGATTAGCCCGGACAAACATACAGACATTTAGACATACTGACATACAGACATACAGCCAGAAAAATTTTAAAAAAGCGTGATTTTGTTTTAATATCATGTAAATAACCATATGAAATTAGAAAAACACAATTATTTTGAAATCGCAGACAGACACTCCAATTATATTTATGAAGAGGCATGTCGGATTGGAAGCATGGATTTTTTGCTATTTTGCTTTTTAAAATGTCATAAATGCATACTACAAAAATTAGCTGCAATTGGTATCGTTTTCGATTATAGTGTAGGTATTTGTGGTCCTAGAAGAAAAACGCAATAAAAGATATCGATGACTTGCCAGATATAACAAGAAATTTTATTTAGATTTTATTCTAATATTCTTAAGGGCATAAGAATTTTATTCAAATGAAGATTTCTACAACATCTAATACTAAGAAAACATGTACCACAATAATTCTGGTCTATCGAAGCGTTAACACATTCATTGGACGCACAAATGTTCATTTAATCTAAAATTATGTTTATGGTCAGTGAGCAAATGTTGTTGTTCGTGTTACCCCAATCGGTACTCAAGGCATGTCCTTAAATTTACATTATATGGAACTGCCATGCAAGACCAGCATAACCAAGACATTTACACAAATAAATGAGTAGTAACAAAACGTTAGTCCTTACATGTGCCCATCGATTGGATGTTATTATATTTCCATATTTAGATTCGCTTCCCAGAATCTACTATACACATGCATGACGCTATGTCGTCAGCTACGAACATCTGTATTTTATGGAAGCCTCTATCTTGTTCGTCCCACTATGCAAGTAAGTATCAAAGTACCACAAAGGCCCTTTGAAATAGCATATTCTCTCACCTTCATTTGATTAGCAAGAGGAGGCTTCTAAAGTTGTGACGTCATGTTACAGGCTATCTAAGCTTGCATCCCATTGAGTATATGGTGGATGAGGGGAGGAGGCATACAACGATATCAGTGAAAATAAAACAGCTGCCTATATGTACATGCCCGAAGAGCCCCATTAATTTCTCTCGCATCCTATGAATAATTTGCTAGTTAGTGTCATGAAATATTCAAAGCATCCATCCGGTACTCAGTTTTCACCTGATGGTAGTTGGATACCACCATGGCAAAAGCAGCACTGCCGCGAAATCAACGCCCCCATTAACACTTGCCATGTTGGCAAACATGTCCAGGTAAGTCGGTTTTCGGTTTCCACCTCTTTGTTAACAAAATTCATAATAATATTCTGAAACCCTTCCACCCACGCACACATTTTGTATATTTGTGGACATGGCGGTTTTTCTGCGGCTAACCTAAATTCATAAATTCATTACAAAATTGACAATTGATAAGCGAGCAAACAGTCAAGAGCTGGCTCAGTTAGCAAATTAGAGAGGGAATCGTTCGCCCTGCACACACCCCCTATATTCTGTCCACAAAAATCTATACCACCGGACAAGGCTAGGAAACACGTGAAAAGGGGACCGGATACGAAAAAATTAGCTGCCATTACGTTTCAGTGAGAAGCGTTATGCTATGGCTGCTGAATTATTAAAAGCAACCCTCACAGTAGTTCGTCAGGGGTTGAAGTATTTGTGGAGTTATCATCGGGCGAACATCAGACAGGTGGATAGCTCCGTGCCAAGGGTTTCTTTCTTATGCTCGCTTACGCCTGCTTGGACGCCCTCCATTCTGGTATCTTGCGCCCCACCGGTGAACAAGTTGACATCGATGGAATCAATTGTGGACAGGGTCACGTGGATCTGTTGCGTGGATACCGGACGTTCTTGAAAAATAAGATTTGAATAAGTTATAAAAAGTGTTGGCAGGTCTCAGAGTTAATAATTGATAGGTCATCGTTAGTTTTCGGATGTTGCCGTAATTGTGATTGACACAGGATCGAGGATACCTTAAGTATTATCAGCAAGTACATAGCCCAATTATTTTTAATTTACAAGTAGTTTGAGGCTCGATAACTTAATTGTTTTACAACTTAAGACGTTGTTAATGTTTTCAAAACGACGCATTTTATTTTTTATCGATTTTGTTTGTTTAAGTAAGATATTATTAATGAGACGTACTTTCAAGGTAAGCTCAGTTTATGGTTGTACTTGAGTCAGTTTGTGATATGGTGTTTGATTGGCAAATGGTGCAAATTGATAAATTGTTGTAAAATATACAGCGAAGTTTAATTACATTTATTATTGATACCCTCAGTTGCATTTCTGAAAGCTGAGGCATATGAAATTAGTTCATACTTAGTGCAAACTACCTCAAACGATGTTCATTCGTAACGTACCACGACGATTCGTTATTGGAATCCCTCTTGCAAAAAACTTCAGGCAGCAAATATTTAAGCCCCATGCCTAAAAGAGGCCTTTCTCTCCTTGAAACCTTTACATTCCAACTTTGAAGCTAATAGTCCGGGAGGCAGCGTTGCATTTTGGCGGCTCATTTCTTCCCACTTGATTTTTCTGCAATAGATAGTTTAGATAAGACTAATAACAGAAACAACCGTCATACGCCAGTATCGTGGTGGGGGTGGTCGTGGGAAAATGTGAAAGTGGTAAAAAAAAAAAATTCGTCGGCTTATTTCTTACCACTTGAGCATTTGCACAGTTATTGTTTAAGTGATAATAAAAATTATAAAAAAAGTCAGCTGCGTACCTAGTGGGGGATTATACGTCAGTCGCTTGTATAAACCTGTCAAAAAAACACATTTTATAAAATCATTTCAAATTCAATGAAACTTATACATAAAATTTCTTTTATAATTAGAAGAATAAAAAGCACAATCACCTGTATGCACAATGGGGGTAACACCGTCAGCTGTCAGATAATAAGTGCTGATTGGGTTTTTAACGTTAGCATTTTATAATGTATTCAAAAAAGAAACTGACTATCTTCACAACGTTATGCCAGCAGCTATCGACAATTTTTTGTGAATATAATCTGTAAACACATTATTTCAAAATATTTCTTGCCGCTGGAAAACAGCTTGGCTACAGTATGATGGATTAAATCCATTTTTTGTATTGTGAGCATGGTTTTACTAAAAATGACCTAGCTGACTATCTTTCCCCCGTTATGTTGACAGCTGACGGCCAGTTTTTGTTAATATAATCTGTAGACTCATTATTGCAAAAGGCTGTTTTCTAGACGCATGAAACCTTTTGCAATAATGAGTCTACAGATTATATTAACAAAAACTGGCCGTCAGCTGTCAACATAACGGGGGAAAGATAGTCAGCTAGGTCATTTTTAGTAAAACCATGCTCACAATACAAAAAAATGGATTTAATCCATCATATCTTAGCCAAGCTGTTTTCTAGACTCATGAAACCTTTTGCAATAATGAGTCTACAGATTATATTAACAAAAACTGGCCGTCAGCTGTCAACATAACGGGGGAAAGATAGTCAGCTAGGTCATTTTTAGTAAAACCATGCTCACAATACAAAAAAATGGATTTAATCCATCATATCTTAGCCAAGCTGTTTTCTAGACGCATGAAACCTTCTGCAATAATGAGTCTACAGATTATATTAACAAAAACTGGCTGTCAGCTGTCAACATAACGGGGGAAAGATAGTTAGCTAGGTCATTTTTAGTAAAACCATGCTCACAATACAAAAAAATGGATTTAATCCATCATATCTTAGCCAAGCTGTTTTCTAGACTCATGAAACCTTTTGCAATAATGAGTCTACAGATTATATTAACAAAAACTGGCTGTCAGCTGTCAACATAACGGGGGAAAGATAGTCAGCTAGGTCATTTTTTTTAGTAAAACCATGCTCACAATACAAAAAAATGGATTTAATCCATCATATTGTAGCCAAGCTGTTTTCCAGCGGCAAGAAATATTTTGAAATAATGTGTTTACAGATTATATTCACAAAAAATTGTCGATAGCTGCTGGCATAACGTTGTGAAGATAGTCAGTTTCTTTTTTGAATACATTATAAAATGCTAACATTAAAAACCCAATCAGCACTTGTTATCTGACAGCTGACGGTGTTACCCCCATTGTGCATACAGGTGATTGTGCTTTTTATTTTTCTAATTATAAAAGAAATTTTATGTATAAGTTTCATTGAATTTGAAATGATTTTATAAAATGTGTTTTTTTGACAGGTTTATACAAGCGACTGACGTATAATCCCCCACTAGGTACGCAGCTGACTTTTTTTATAATTTTTATTATCACTTAAACAATAACTGTGCAAATGCTCAAGTGGTAAGAAATAAGCCGACGAATTTTTTTTTTTACCACTTTCACATTTTCCCACGACCACCCCCACCACGATACTGGCGTCTGACGGTTGTTTCTGTTATTAGTCTTATCTAAACTATCTATTGCAAAAAAATCAAGTGGGAAGAAATGAGCCGCCAAAATGCAACGCTGCCTCCCGGACTATAAAGCTTCCTGCGCAAAAAGCTATAAGAAGCCGGTCCATCAGTCCGTTTCCTTACTGGACTCCTTCCGGAAAGCTCGCCTTCTCCGGTCCCAATAAACCGTGTCGAGGTGTATACCCGGCACTATTTCCGACAATATTATGAACCGAATATTAGGTGAACAGTGTAGATGCGACCATAAACCGCCCAGTAGGGAATTGGAGTACTTAAAAAAGTTCTTCTAGAAGTACTTCAACCCAGTACAAAAAACATATTACATTAACATGGCAATGACTTAGGCGGGAAATGATTTCCTTTTTCCCTTCGACAAAATGTGCTGAAGAAGTATTTACCCCACATATATTATTGAACTCATATACAAATTGTTTTGTATTGTAATTGATTTGGGGTAGGAAGTACTTCTTTTGGTATTTAAGAAAATACTAAATAAATAAATTCCAAACATACTTCCCAGAGTCATACTCTCACGATTTTACTTACTGGGCAACAATATATACAGGATATTATCAGAGACGAGACAATCCTAGATATAAGCGATATAAGCATTGTAACGAACCACAATTCGTTACTAATAATCCCTCTCCTAACAAAGCTTTAGGAAAATAAATATTCACCCAGCAGGCTGGGTGATTCTCCTTTACTAGCTTCAATTTGAAGCTTTAAAGCTTTCTACGCCGACGAGCTTTCAAACTATAAAATAATTCGCTTCGCCAGGCCAAAATTAGTCTTTCACCAGGCTCGTTTCGGAGAGGTTACTTTCTCCGGTCCTAGACCGTGTTGTGGTGTATGATCCGGCACGGTTACGCTATACACATTACCTGAGGAATGTTACCTAGGCTTTGTCGTGGTGTATGATCCGACAATATGCCGAAGTAGCGATTGCTAGACCGTGTCAGATAGATAGACCCCAGACAACACATACCGACCGACTGTTGTTCTAAATGGTTTTTCTTCTTCGGTAATTCCGATCAGTTCAGGAATTCCTCCAGGATCTATCTTGGGCCCACTGCTCGTCATTATTTTTATAAATGACATCCAGAAATGTTTTCACCACAGCGAAACATTGCTTTTTGCTGACGACTTAAAAATATACAAACAGATAAAAACTATGAAGGATTGTCAACTGCTGCAAGATGATATCATCCGATTCCAAAACTATTGTCATGACAATAAACTATTTCTTGCATTAGATAAATGTCCTCATTAGCTTTACAAGAAATACCAACCATGTCAGTTTTGACTACACATTAAATAATACTATTCTTATTAGAGTTAAGCATTTACGTGATCTTGGAGTTATCTTTGACAGTAAATTGATTTTCGACTCACATATTAATAATACTGTATCTACTGAATTGTTGACTTACCGCCTACTATACCAATCGTTAGTAAGATCACATTTGATGCCTCATCCGTCTGGAACCCATACTAGAGAAGTTTACAGTAAAAAAATTGAAATGTTACAGAAAAAATTTACTAGAGCACTGAGTTTTCCGCCTAAAGTATGGTAAGTTCTCCAGTAAAAAGCCAGCTTAAGTGCAAATTTGACGATTTTGAGTTTATTGCATTTTTGTATTCAGTATGTTATTCTTAATCATTGCTATAATTCTTATCTGAAACTGAGCTGTGGTTGTTGAGTTATTGAACCGGCAAAAATAGTTTTGTGCACAATTCTGTATCTAAAAAAAACTTTGAGGGCGATTTTCTTGAAACGCATATTTTGCACTTAAGCACTTCTGGCTGTGTACTGTAGAGTTGTCCTACGACGCCAGATTAATAAAAACATCCCTCATAGGTCTTCAGAATCGTCGATCTCTTCACGATGCTGTAATTCTCAAAAAATTATAACATCTGACATAGATTCCCCTGATCTCTTATATCAAGTTTGTTTTAGGATTCCCACCCGGGCCACTCGTTCGAAAGACCTCTTCTTTCTGATTAAAGCTCCCCCAATTCCTCCCATTAAAGTGGACAGTCTAGAACTGATGGCTGAACCATCCCTCAATATCCTGGGCATAACTTTAACTGAAGATCTGCGATGGAGTAATCACATATTCCAAATCGCTAAACAAGCATCACAATGCTTGGGATTCCTTAAAAGATGCAAATTCATCCTTCCGCCGTCGGCCAGGGCTATAATATACAAATCCTATATTCGGCTCCGCCCCGAATTCAACTCATGTCTCTGGGCAGGGGCACCGAGTACCACCTTAGCGTGGCTGGACAAGGTGCAGAGCCGCGCTCTCCAACTCATTGGCGACGTCGCCATTGGCTCCAAAATTGATTCACTTAGTCACCGCAGGAATGTAGCAGCTCTGGTAAAATTCTACGGCATCTACCATAACGACTGTTCCACCGAAATATATAACCTCCTGCCTTCACGGCGATGTTTTTCCCGCAACACAAGACTTGCCCATTCGGCTCATCCTCACTATCTACAGCCCTTATTTTCGCGCACACACCAGTTTAGTAATTCGTTCTATTCGAGAACAACTCTACTCAACCTTCCACAGTCAGTTTTCCCAAACTCATACAACTCCCAAGAGTTTAAACGAAAGGTTCATCTCCACCTCCTCGTGTACCCCCCAGACTCCCTCTAATCTGTCTTATCCTTTCTCTATCCTTCGAGCTAAGCTTACTACCAGACACCTGACGTTGACGTGTAAGACATGACGGACTGGTAGTACAAAGGGTGACACCTGAGCTTAGACTTTCACATAAAAAAAGAAGCTACAACCAACGTCGGTCAGAGAGCTCCACTGTACAGAATGTGCGAGCAGTATAACAATAAGTTTCTTGTTGTAGCAGTACAGTCGCGGTAGTTTCAACTAATTAAAACTATGTCCCGTGAAGGATTAAAGAGGAATAAAGTAAAAGATACCGGAATAAAGAAAATGTTATAAATATTATTTTGTAAGAAGGTATTTGTTCTCAAAACAACTCCAGAGCTCCCGACAACCCTCTCTTAAAAAAGGAAGTCTAGAAAAGTTTTCAGGCTGACCAGAACTACTCTTTTTAAGAGTATTATACTGTTTTTGGCATCCGATTTATTCATACTCTCTCTTTTTTCAAAAATTCTAAAATATACTCTTTGTAATAATATCATCATCAAATATACTCTTTTTTAATATCGCATCACTTTGCTTAGGGTTGTTAAGCTTTACTAAGGGCCTGTGTGAATTGGGACTAAATTGTTGACTAAACTAAATTTTGCAGTTTTTGTCGTTAATGTAGGGAATTGCTGTGTGAATTCGTTTGATGACTAAATTAAATTGACAATAATTTTTATTTTTATAATTTATAGTATATGCTTTTTTTACAGTAAGCCATGAATGTAGAAAATATCACAATTGACAACAGCTTATTAGTTCTTCACTTTATTTTCCGTTGTATTGAACTATTTTGAAAAAAATTCACCATCAATTTAGTCAACTGTCAAAAAATTTAGTCTCCTCGACAGAAGACTAAATACTGTATTATCGACACTAAATTTTAGTCATCGAATTCACACAGGCCCTAAATGTGTTAAGTTGCATTGAACTGTGTCAATCTCCGCGTAAACATGGCCATTATCGTTTAAGTATTTCGTTTCATTTATATGGAACTGTCAAATATTTGTAAAAACGGACGGAGCTCATTGCTACTGTTTCTCAGTAGGAACAACATTGTTACCGACAACGATATTATTGATACTTATCATATTATTAATAGGTGCTTGGAAGCCCACTTGAAAGAATGGAATCAAAAGAATTTGAACATGATGGACCGTTGGCAATCTATATACAAAGATTTAGTGAAATTAAATCTTGATTTAAAGATAATAAAACCTTTGATATGTTTTATTTTTACATTACCTGGTGCAAATGTGCAATGCGAAAGACTGTTTAGCATAATAAAAAATTACTGGTCTGAAGAAAAAAGTAGACTGCAAATTTCAACTTTGGAAGATGTAATGAAAGTAAAATTAAATATTAACTTTACCTGCGAAGAATTTTTTAAAGAAATAAAAGGAGATATAAATTTATTACAAAAAGCTAAAAAATCTATAAAATATAATTCTTAAACATTTGATTTGAAAAAGTAGAATTTATTATATTGTGTTTATTGTCTATAATAAATAGTATATTCCTATTACTTACAGTGCTGTCTTTTTAATTTAAATACATACGTTGGTTTAAAAATATGCATTGCTTAAATAAATATTTTTCTAAATCTAACATCGGTATAACATCTATAATTTCATACTCTTATGCTTTCGGAAATTTCTGGTCACCCTAAGAAAACCGCTTATAGAAACACCATTACAGTATTCGCCAACTCTTGGAAACTAACTCATGTTCCAACTAGCTACCGCCCAACAGCAATTGCTGGTGTTCTCTCCAAATCATGAAGACAATAATCACTAGAAAGCTTGCATCTAAATAATAATAGTTCTCCATAAGGGTCAATTCTCTCACTTGCTCTCTTTCTAATATTCATAAATGATCTGTTCTCAATCCCTTCGAACAGCCATCGGCCCGTGCTGTTATTCATAAATCTGGCATTTGGCCTCTTCTCGAATACAAATCCCTCGTTTGGGGCGGCGCACACTGGGGCAGATACCCTCAAAGACTGGCAGAAATTCATAAAATGAAATGTTATTTAGAAATACCCACTTGTACTATTTCAAAATAACACTTACCTACCTACGATTTCGCAGAAATTAAATGCTTCGTAACTTATCCTAACGGCCACAAAAGTGTGCCGTATTCTGCTCACGAATTTTAGGCGGCCTTTTATTTTGAACCGTTTCAAAGTAGTTTTGAGGTGTCATTTATAATTTATTTATACAAATCAACCATGGAAGCTTCAGCTTCAGGTACGAAACAATATTTTAGTAACTATTAACTTTTAATTATGAACACATATCACCCAAAAATAAAATTATTAATTAAAGTTATAAAATTGTACTAAAATCTATTAAAAATGGAGATTTTCTTTAGGTTCCAAAGCATATCAAGTAACAACTTAAATATTGGTAGGGTCCTTATACCATGTACTTAAAGAAAAACAAAAAAAAAGTTGCTACTTGTTGCTACTTCATTAATTATGCGAATGTTTATGGATATTTGTGAAACCAAAATTATTTCTTAAATATTTCAATGTGCAGTAATATTCATTACTTATTTTAGGGACGAATCTAAATACATTATTTATAACCAGAAAAGAACTTCTTGATATTATGAAGTGTTCTGGAAAGGATTGCTTTAGCGACCAATATGATTTTATGCTGAAAGAGCTGCAACATAAGACTAGTTGTGATCAGAGTAATTTAGGTATTTTAAAACAGACTCTATGTAAGTTTAAGTATGAATATAAAACAAGATGGTCAAAAGCATGTAGGATCGATGACAAATTTCGATAAAATAATAAAGAGGGGCTGGAAACTGCACTTTCTTTCTCTCGTTTCACAAAACAACTTTCGAATAAAAAACGTGGTCGACAACTTATTTGAATTATGTTCTGAACGAACAAAAAGGTCTAAGACAAACGAGTTGCGTGATTCTGTTCCTACAGAATCATTGATATATGCTAGTTGTATCAAGTTACGAGCTAAAGCACAGTTTCAGGCCTCAAAAGTTATAAAAAATATAGCCCCAAATCCAGAAGAGGCCAGAATTTATCAACAAAACTACATTAAATTATTAGAGCCGCAACAGGTTTTATCAGGTAGATGGTAAGATGCTCTGGCTGTTTTAATAGATGCTAAGTTATCTCGTGAACAGGATTGATTTCGTTATAAGTTTTTATTTAAAATTTATATTTTTTTGTTAAAAAAATGCCGCGAAATCGAATCGAAATCAGCGACCCCCGTATACTAAGTTTTGTAGCAATTGAAGAATATTTCACTACTTTTTGTCGCCGTTTTGAAGCCGCCATCTTGTTTATGATAAAATGGACACTAAATTCGTAATCAGCGACCCCAAAAACCCCCGTATACCAAGTTTTGTAGCAATTGAAGGATATTTAACTGCTTCTGGTCGCCATTTTGAAGCCGCCATCTTGTTTATGGAAAAATGGACACTAAATTCGTTATCACCGACCCCAAAAACCCCCACAAACGAAATTTCAAATTGATTGGTTAATGTTAAAGACTTTTGGCTAGCTTTTCAGCCTTTTGCCCCACTGTGCGGCGCTTCGATAACCACCTGATGGTTAGATAAGGTGCAAAAAGGGCACTTAAATTAATTGATGACGACACCGCCTGCTCCACCATCCACCCCTTGAGCCTCCGTAGGAATGTAGCAGCACTGACAAAATTTTATCGCTACCTAGTGACTGTTCCTCGGAAATAAACGCTCTCCTGCCTCCCACTCCCATCAGATTAGCCCACTCGTCTCATTCCCTCCACCTGCAACTCCCCCTTTCACTCAACAAGATATGAATTCGTTTGTAAATAGAACAGCTCGACTATGGAATATTCTCTCGCAGTCAGTATTTCCGAGCTCCTACAATATCCAAGAGTTAAAATGCAAGGCTCCTCGCCACCGTGGTGTTGAAGAACCACTTCGAACCCTCATAACCCTTATCCTATACCCTTCACCGTACTAAGGTTATTGCTAAACATTGCACCATGACGTGACAAACGACATAACGGACTAGTAGTACAAAGAGTGATCCCTGAGGTTAGCACCGCCACATAAAAAACACACACACACTTTACAGTTTTGCCTATGACAGTACTCTGTGTTAATTTTGCGCCTTCGGCAATACAAGCGCGTACCACGTCGTGTCGAATTTAACGCATTCAAAACAAAATACTCTTATCTATAATGACTTTCCGACCTTCCTCCTAACTCAGTAAACGATGTTCATTTAACGGCTGACTCATCTCTTAATATCCCAGGCTTAAGTTTATCTGAATATCTACTGACTTATAGCGACTAAAAACGACCACACCGACATCTGTGTGTCACACTCGACCATCAAAACAGAAAGAAATTTTATTTACAATTTACAATTAAAGCCTACTAGTATCCAGATCGAGTGAAATTTCACTTACTTTTCACTTTCTTCATTTCATTTTCCATTCGCATGGGATTAATTCGGTACTATGACTACAAGGTGTCGTTGTGATAAATTATATATTCCCTGTGACTCTCAGTTAAAATGGAGTCCAAAATTCCTGCATACAAAAGATAAAATTTACAAAATAACAAAAAATTTGTTATTGTTATTAATGTTATTTATTGTTTTAAGTCGCCAAGTGAACTGAGGGTTTATAGTCTTGTCGCTACGAAATATTTAAACAGCGACATCTTTAAATTTTTAACCTTGGAAATTTCCGTCGAACTGGATACTGGTAAGCGAAACGCTAGCGACAAACAAAAATCCGCTCTCATTTCACTCACCTTTTTTTACATGCATTTAAGGAAGGAAGTGAAACTGCACTCGATCTGGATACTAGGCTTTAGTTGTCAATTTGCTCTGATGAATAATAATGGGTTCCGTAAAAATAGAAGAACTTGTTATAGATGGGCATAAATCATCACACTGCCAGACCGGTACCAACATTTTCTTTGACAGTTGCACTTACATGTGCTTATCACAAAACGATCTCTAATATGCGAAAACGCTGTCAAAAAATAATTTTTTTATTCCCCAAAAACCTTGAATATAAAGACTTTTAATTACATACATTGGAATGTCATTATTTTTCTACAAATTTGTGTGCTCTTCGACCTTCTGGAACCGTGATAACTTTGTTTTTAAACAAATCGTGTGGCGCAATGTTTTAAGATAAAGCGTTAAAATTTGCAGGGGTTATTGCTGAACACTTATGTTTTCCGGAATTTGATTGGCGTAGTATCTAGCACTATAGTCCAGTCAAACAAAATAGACGAAAAAGAGCTCAAACTGGTTGATAATACTGAAGTTACTGAAAATTGAGGCCTTAAAAATATGATTATAAATAAATTGTCGAATTCCCCCAAAATCGTTCGGTGCCAAATATTTTTATTTAAGGTTAAAAGTAAAAATTATCAGTAAGTCTTATCATCAAATTGTTTTTACAAAATTTGTACATTACGCGATTATATATTACATTTTCCCGTACGAGGGCAAATCCACTAATTTTCGACCCAATTTATTAGTAAGTCCTTATCTGACTAGCGCAAAATTTAAACTCTAGGCACAATTGTTTACTTATTTCACTCTTATCTTAATTAATCCCACTTCTGACACCAATTGTTTTTACAGTTTTACGGATTCGTAGGATTAATGAAGGAATACATATTTAAATGTTCACACAAAACTTATTTATCAATACGCTTTTATTAGCTTCACTTGCAGCTATGTAATAAAATCTTGGAAGTTTTATTTGACCCACTTCCCGGTTTCCGATTGCGCTGCAAATTTACATACGTTTTGCTTGTATGACAATGCAATACGTCCATTTTGTAAAAAAATCCAGATGGCGGTTCCAAAGTGGCGGCAGATTTTTACAATTGGGCTCTGCGGCCCCCTGACATGAGTATCAAATGAAAAGATATGACAGATAGAATACAATAAGCTGTGTGGCGTCATTCCAAATTCAAAATGGCGGCCAACACAAAATTTCAGAAGCCTTAAAATAGACAAAAAAGTAAAAAATATAACCGATCAAAATGTTGCATACATTCGTAGTTCACACATTATTAAAAATTAAAAAGAAAACAAAGAAATGCTGCTGTCAACTAAATTCATTCGATTACTCAATTACTGAACTCACGTACAGTAAGCATAATTTCAACTTAACCAAGGTTGCAGAGCTGAGTCGAGCTCATTCGCCCATAACTCAACTCGGCTCCCGTCTGCATATAGTTGGACTTTGCCATTGTGCTGCACCGAGCTGACGACATGGATATCAAAAGTAAGAGTATGACAGGAAGAATACTATGTGACGTCATTTTAAATCTGCCAATGCTACTTCAAAATGGAAATAATGAAATGAAAATAAAAATAAATAGTTTAAAAATACAAAAAAATACGCTTTTATGTTAAAGTTTTTATTTGCTGCAGCCACTTACTTAAATGTAAAAAAGCGTGGAGCGCTAACGAAAAGTTCTAGTATTAATAAAATAAGAATATAGGTAACGCCGGAAATTAGCAAAAAACCCATGAAAGGAAACAAAACTCCAAAATGGCTGAAAATTGGTACACAGCTTCCTTGTGAGATTTTAAGAAAACAATTTCGGAATCCAAAAAAATAAAACATGGCCGCCGGAAATATCGCGTTTTCCCGAGGTTTCCAAGTATCCCGGTTTCTATAGGTTATACAACCCTGTACGAGGGCCCACAATGAAATTCTCTACAACTTTGGTTCTTACAAAAAATATGACCCGATTAACCCTTTGAAAGTTATTCAAGATCAAAGTTTTCGAAAATCACTTTTTGGCCCAAATTTCACTCAAAAACCGATATTTTCGACATTATCAGTGAATACAAAACGTTATTGACTACAAAAAAGCTTGTCATTTTTTCAAAAACTTTATCTGGAATATCCTCTCTATTCAAGTTATTAATTAAGTTATTCAAGGTTAAAGTTTACAAAAATTACTTTTTGACCAAAAAGTCACACAAAAGCAGATTTTTTTTTGAAAATTGTATTTTGTAGGCAAAATATTTTTTTCATCTACTTATACCAAATATTATTGCCTACAAAATATAATTTTCGAAAAAAAGCAGTGATTTTTGCAAACTTTGACCTTGAATAACTTTGAAAGGGTTAAGTTTTTAAAAAAAAAAGGACACGAGGGTTTTTTGGCAATAACGTTTCGTACTGACTGATAAAATTTTTTTTTTTTTCGAAAATACCAGATTTTAGCGAAATTTTACCTTAAAAGTGATTTTTGATCATTTTGACCTTTCAAAGGATTACTCGGGTCAACATTTTTGTATACTAAAGTTGTATAGAATAGCCGTCATATAAAAGTGCTAACCCTGTAGCAGGACATCCAAATCCAATATTTAAGGGTAAATCAAAAAGTAAGGAAGTTATTGTAATCGGTCCGAAATCGAAATTGAAATTTTCAACGTATTTTTATTTTTCAAGGTCCCAAGAGCATTTTAAGCAAAAATTTGAGAGGAAATATGTGTGTATGTGTGCGTAGGTATGTGGTCATTTTTTCCTGCACGAGATTTTTATAAAATTCGGTCGAACCGTTTTTTCGTTTAAACGTTGATTTTGTACCTGCACGATACCGCACGAACCAAAAACTCTATCGACTTCTTTGAGGTGCCGAAAGAAGAATATTAAAGAAAAAAGGCCCTGAAAAAAATTTCATAACAATCGGTCGAGCGGTTTTTTGTGTCAGAAAGATTTTAAATTGATAGTTTAAATTGAAAGATTTTAAATTGATGAGTTTTGCTAATATCAAAGTTAAGCTCAATGGGAAGAGCCCCTTTCTAAACGAAGGGATCTTTTTTGGAATCTGCACAGCGATAGCTTTCCAACAAAACATCACTTGTCAAAATCCGACACTCTTTAAAAATGGTGCAAAAATTACTTTACCCTTTATAAACATGCCGAAATGTTGAAACCTTGTATCAGCACTTTTTTGACGGGGAATTGTTTTCTACGTCCTACAGTTTCAGTCAAATTCGGCGGTTCATCCCGAAATTTCCAGTAGTTACCGAAAAATTTGTTCATTTTGGTCAAGTCTGACAAGTACTTTACATTGATTAGTTTTGCTAATATCTCTGTAAAGCTTTGGAATTTCCAAATGAAGTCGTTCGTTCCCCAGTTTATCAGCGGCCCTTCAACACGCTCAATATGAATTCGTATACTCGCTTAATGTAGCGAACAAAGTACGAAGGAAATGTTCTCTAGAAAAAACTTGTGGATTAACCACTATTATAGTTATTTGAACTAGCTTCTCTTAGGATTACTTTGTCACCTACATAATCAATTTCCCACAAGTGCTAAACGTATTACTAGTTTGTAAGAAGTCAGTTTATTCCGTCTACATTATTCATTCTGGGAAGTTGATCGTGTGGACCGAAGGGGTCAAACCCACATCTCAACTAGTTTTAATTTTATGGATATGGCGAGTTTTGAATTGACAATATGCTACTTTTTGCCGTGCCATAACTTCGACATTAGGAAAGTTTCGATAAACAGATTTGAAAGACTTACAAAATATCATCATCATCTGTAGCACTACAGCCTATTATTGGCCTTGGCTTCCTCCAACATTTCTCTCCATGCCGTTCGGTTCCTGGCTAATGCCTTCCAGTTGCGTACGCCTAATTTTACTAAATCTTCCTCAACGGAGTCCATGTATCGCTTTTTTGGTCGACCTGAATTTCGCTTTCCATCAGGAATTCGATTCAACGCTATTTTTGCGGGGTCGCTATCGTCAAGCCTTTGTTCGTGTGCCACCCATCGCAATCTACTTAATTTTATGGTGATATTTTGTCTTGGAGTTGCGTATCTTTTTGAAGATACTTAGTTTTTGCTTCGTTGATGAGCAATCCCATCTTTTTCGCAGCTGCTTCCAGTTTGATGAAGGTTTCTTTCACACTCGCAAACGACCTACCTATTAGAGCGACATCATCAGTCACCTTGTCTCAGGCCTCTCTGTGATGTGAAACTATCTGAGAGGTCTCGTTCAACTCGTACTCTGCATCGTACTACCTCGATTGTAGCTTTTGTTACTTCGATTAGGTGTTTTGGAAATCGGAAGCACTCCATAGCTTTAAATAACTCCTCACGCTTGACGCTGTCATATGCTTGCTTGAAGTCTATAAACAGTACGTGAATATTGATGTTGAATTCCCATGATTTTTCCAAAATTCTTCTTAGAGTGGAAATATGGTTTGTAGTGGACCTACCTGGTCGAAAGCCACATTGATAACTACCTATTATGCCTTCTGCGATGGGTAGAAGTTTTTTGTATAAAATAGTGGACAGTACTTTATACGCTGAGTTGAGGAGGGTAATACCCCTATAGTTCTCACAAACGAGTTGATCTCCTTTTTTATGCAGGGGGCATATCACACCTTCCGTCCATTCAAGTGGGATCTTTTTCTGACGCTAGATCGATTGTATAAGTTTATGTAATCCATTCCTTAATTCTTGGCCCCCATATTTCCACATCTCAATTGCTATGCTATCTTTTCCTGGGGCTTTACTGTTTTTGAGATTCGTCATAGCTTCTTGTACGTCGTCCATTGTAGGGACATCACTTTCATTAGCAGCACCAGTATCACTATCATTATTGGTTGGTGCGTTTCTTTTTGTTTGATTCACATCACTTTCACTCTCATTTTCGTCGCCTCTATTCAGTAGCTCATTAAAATACTCCCCCCATCTTTCTAAAACCTCTTGTTTTTGGCTCAGGATATTACCGTTTTTGTCCTTACACATCGATACTCTGGGTTTAAACTCTTTACGTTGCTTGTTCACTTTCTCATATAACTTTCTCACTTCGTTATTATTCCCGAGTTCGTTTATGTCAAATAGTTCCTCCAGCCACGTCTTCTTTTTTCTTTTGTGCGTACGTTTTTCTAGTCGTCGTTTTTCCTTATAGGCCGCTACGGAATTTCTAGTTCTATATCTTTTCAGCATATTAGTATATGCTTCATTCTTATCTTTCGTTACTCTAGCGCACTCTTCGTCGACGTTTTGACGTCATGACGTCTTGACGTCTTGCTCGTCTTTCATAGCCTAGCTTGGTTGCAGCGGCTTCCTTTATTATGGTACTTAGTTTTGCCCATTCCTCATCAATATTGGCATCGATACTTGTAGCTTCGTTATTCGATGCACGGAACCTTCTATTTAGCTTTCTACATATTCTTCCCTAATTTGTTCTTCTTTGAGGGCCGCGGTATTATATTTTCGCTCGCTTTGTTGTACCCTTCCTCCTGTCCTAACGCACGAAATCCTATCTCTTATCTTAGCACCCACCAGAAAATGGTCTGAGTCCACGTTTGCTCCACGGTACGTTCTAACATCTATTATGCTGGAGCTGTACCTTGTACTAATAAGTATATGGTCTATAGCATTTACCGTCTCCTCATTAGGAGATTTCCAGGTTGCTCTATGTATTCTTCTGTGTTCGAATTTCGTGCTAGCGACTATCATGTTAGCTCCAGCAGCGAAGTCCACCAGTCTACGACCATTATCATTGCACTCAGGATGTATACTGTGCTTTCCAATGGTTGGGTAATAGATTCGTTCCTGCCCTACTTTTGCGTTAGCGTCTCCTATAATTACTTTTACATCATACATACAAAATATACCATGAACAACAATTTATCATTATCAACTCAGTTTGTGTCATTAGGGTGGATAAGAAGAGTTTTGAAACGGAACGACTCAATTTTCTTGTTTATATTAATGCGATTCATCCAGTACTTTTTAGCTTTGTTTATTGAGCTGCTCTAGGTTGAGCTAGCTTGAGATATCTCACGAAAAGGTGTTTCATGAGCAATTTGGTTGCTCTTACTTGCCTGATTTGTGTTTCATGAGCTTGCTCTAATTTGAGCTAGCGCACGGTTTTCTGCTCTACCTTTTTTGGTAGAGCAACTTGAGGCAAGCAATCAGCTGTTTGTCAACTGTCAAAATACCGTCATCCGTTAATTGAATATCTGAATTAGGGGAATCATCTAGCGCTTCTATCAACTGACTTGATAAAAATTTTTCCATTTTTTAATTTAGTAGCGTATTTATCAAGTTTAAATAAATTTCACTTTAAAAACTGTCAGGTTGAAGTTCTGACAACGCACTTTGAGAATTCTTGCCTGAAAAGTGTTTCATGAGATTTCTTGCTCTGAATGTCGCCAACTTGCTTTATTTATTTTCGACAGCTGCTCTACTGTGAGCTGCCTTGAGCTGCGCTGCCTTTTTTTCGGTCTCAATAAACACAGCTTTTATTGTAGACGCATATGTAAAACCGAAAAAATTCTCATTTTTGTTGTTAATTATTTTTTACACAATTCCACATGGCTAAAATTTGGCTTTTTTTGGGGATTTAGTAATCTATGGGATACCCCTTTCCGCCCTATGTCCCATGAGGGATTAAAGGAGCATAAAAAGAAGATGGGATACCCCTGAAGTAGCAGTGCAATTAGTTTAATGTATGTACAATTTTATAGCAAAATCGTTTTTTTTTCGCTCTAATGACTGTTCTTTTAATATAGTTCTAGTTATTCATTAGGTCTTCAGGCAAAAAACTGTTTCTGAACCATTGTAACAACCGCAAAGATAAAAAATAAACACCAACTGAAACTGGGTCAGCATAGCCTATAACAAAGTGGCAATCGCCCAATTCACCCATCTGCATTATTTGTTTGGTTTTTTTTTTATTTTATTTTTTGGTTAAAAAGGGTGTCGCACAACTTCATTGAAGTAAACCAAGGATAAAACCACACCAAGCTTCTGGTATCCTGATAACTTTTTATCTGATCCTTAAAATGAATAGCTTCAATCCGAATGCAAATTTGCTTGAGAGCTTTTCCATATCGGATTTCACACATACTAAAATTGTATGGAAATTTAATGTACGATGTCTCATCGGTTTTTACTGGGGCATTGCTGATGTCCACAGCTGCCCTTAACCCTTGCAGTTAGTTGGAAATGAGTGGTGAATGTGGGACAGTGCAGTTGGACGGCTGGGGATATGATTTATATGCACGAGAAGAATATGAATGCATGCATTATAAAAGGGGAGAGTGGCGGGCGGGTAATTTATTGGATATCGATTAGTTGGGCCAAACCCTGCAGGTAATCATCCACCACTGAATAGGTGGATAATATTCAAAGAAGGTGAAATTGATTATTACTGTTCGCTGCAGTCGGCAAGGTAATCTGATTACAGTTGTAAGGCCGAACATGGATTGCCATGTTCAAGTACATTCGATTTTCCTTATTGAATTAAGAAACAGAGACAGAAACATGAGAATGGCACGCACAATGTTACGTAGGGCATTAACCCTTTTCGGTGAGTTTTTTTCCTTCGACCAATGTTCGTTGTAATACTTAAGGAATATATTAAACCATGCCATTAATATAGTCCCAAGTCTAGGAAATTGATCATATGATAAAAGTGTTTCGTGATAAAAGCAGGCAAAAATTCTAAGTCCTGCTTATCAGTTATGACGTGCTAATAAGCTATAAAACGTTTAACTTTCATTATTTTTCATGTAAGTTAGAGCTGAAATGTTAAAGCCTTTACAAACCGAACAGCTTGAGGTCATATAATTTATGCTATGATTATCCATAAAGAAAGGTTCAATGAACTTTGCTAGGGAAAAATATTATGAACCTTTTAAAGAATTTCATGTTCAGGCAGGAGTGGTTTTACCAATATCTTAAGAGTTCTACATTTTTCTTCAGGATTGAGAGAATTTGTAGTAGTGGGTGGTCTCCTTTATTTCATTTGGTCAAGAGGTTGGTGTTCAAGACCCCATTACATATATAAAACTAGCTGAAACCCAGTACGCCTTGCTGCATCCAGGTTGATGGTGGTCATTCAGCCCAACACGCAGTATTCTTCGCTGTAAATGTATATATGTATTTTCAAGATGACTTACCAAATGAACCATAGTTGGATATCTTTTATGAATGGCAAATGAAAAAATATGACATACTGGTAACATACCGTCCCATTTAATATTGTGTTATTTATTCGATCGAATTTGCATTAGCAACACTTCCTTTTCGTGGCATATTTGCATATGTATTTGATTTATTTGACGGAATGCAAAATTCAGCATCTATTGAAGGTCTTGGACAATAATGACGAATAGGAAATGGCCCAACCATTGTCAACTTCAAAATCCTGAACATTAACCTTCCAAGTTATCTATTTACCATTGACCTCAATCAAACGACGATAAAACAGGTAGCCATCGTTTCCGATTACAATTTCAGAAATCAATGCTCTTGGATGCCGCCTTAAATATTCCCCATCTATCATGCCTCATGATTCAATCTCCTCCCATTGTGGATTGTAAGTCAAAGTTATGAACAAATCTGGGTGACCATATTAACGGGCATATGGTCTCAAGCATACGCAACGCATCTCGTTTATAGCGATTTCCCAACGTTCGTTTTCAAGTCTATCGAATTTGTTTGCTCCACCTATCTAAAATTGTTAAAGTGACGTTAGTGACTTTCATAGTTTTTTGTTCTTTTTCAGATAAGCTTTTGTCAAAAACTACTAAAGAAAGTTTAAACATAAAAATTGGGTCAAAAGGGAGAGAGGGTGAATTTTTCCGCCATACGAACTGCCTACGAGGTTTGCCCTAGTGTGCGCTATTCGTTTGATTAGCCCTCATAGTCCAAAATATTCTTTCTCATAATTTTCTGACGGCATAGAGGCTATAACGAAGTCGAAGTCGTTTTTGGTTCTCGCCATATTGTTTTCCGTTTTTGGCGTTCATATCTATTGGTGCTTATTTGGTACTTTTCGACAAAACTCAGGTGAAAAAGTACTAAAAAAGGACGAAATAGAGCCAATTTTCGCATTAAAATAACTTCAAAAGTAAAGGTCGTAGCATAATAGTTGTTGGACATTATTCATAGGTAATTGTGCACGCTTTCCAATTTTGTAAAAAAACATATTGGTTAATTACGTATTTTTTGGAGGAAAAGTTGAAATTTTAGTGAAAAAAAAAATAACAAAATTTTGACTTTGATGACTCATAACTCTGGACGTTGGTGGGTTATCTTAACTTTTACAGTTTTAGATAGGTGGGAGTATTCTGCGTAGATTGCGTACTGCGATTCATGAAAATATCTCTGTCAAAAAGTTTCAAAACGCCCTAGCGGCTAAACCGTTATACGGACCGGACAATCGCAATATTATATATCTCTTTATATTCAAGGCCGAAACACGGCGAAACTACATATAAGTTAAGTTAGGTTAGGTTAGATATGGCTGAGCTCTTGGTTCAAGCCCACACACTTAGGCCAGAAGGATAGGCCCATTGTGATGCCATAGTGATCCCACTTTAAACTTGATGTTACAATGTCGTTTCTTCGTTAAACCATCTCGAGGAAGTAATGAATCTTCTAAGCTGCGGGATCCCAAACTTCGAGATTTCCGCAAGGTTGCTTAGAAAGGGTTCACCAAATGTGGTTAGCCTTATCCTGCTTAGGGCCGGCAGTGACAGAGGAGGTGTAGTACACTTTCTGCCTCGTCAAGGTTCTTACAGTTTCTGCAGAAATCGTAGGTCTCGCATGCGTCCCTATTAGACAGTGTCCGGTTAAGACTCCCACTATAACTGAGAGTTCTTGTCTCCCAAGGCTCAGTAATAAGGTAGTTCATAGAGATCATAGGAGGGCCAGGTTAATTTGGCCAAAGTGCATTTATTAAGATCCCTCCAATGCTTTTTCGCTTGTGTGATTGTGTGTTGCTTGCATCGGAGTTTAAAGGAGGCCCAAGGCATACCAACTCTTTCCTTTTCTGGAAGGAGAGTAGCGGTCGTGCCTCTCCTAGCCAGTTCGTCAGCTTTACAATTTCCCTCTATATTTCGGTGACCGGGCACCCAAACGAGGAGGGTCCTGAACTGCTGGTAGTGTTGGGTAGGACACGATAATAAAATGAGTTTGTAAGAGGAGTCTCTTTTTCCTTTTGAACCAGTACAATGTCTCACTTCAAATGAGGCGAGGTGCCATTGTATTGTGCTAGCACGTCACATAGTGAATGGCTCAAACGTTGCGATGGGGGAGATCTATTGCGTTTGCGAAAGAGAGGATACGATAAATGATAAATGCATGAATGGAAATATTAATTATCGTGCCTATAAATGTTGATTACAAAAATATTCTTTAAAATTTTTGTTAACTGTATAAAGAAAAACATATTTACAGATTTAAAATGAAACTCCCTAAAATTGAAAATAACACGAAAATATTTTATTGTTACAGATGGAGATTAAAAAATAAAAATAAAATTTTACCTCCCTCGAAAAATGTAAGAATTGTTACCTCCCTCGAAAAATGTAAGAATTATCTCTTCAGTACAAAATTTGCCTCCCTCGAAAAATGTAAGAATTGTCTCTTCAGTACAAAATTCACCTCCCTCGAAAAATGTAAGAATTATCTCTTCAGCACAAAATTCACCTCCCTCGTAAAATGTAAGAATTGTCTCTTTAGTATAAAATTTCACTCCTTCAAAAATGTAAGAGATTTCTCTCCAGTTCGTATTTACAATCTCACCACGGCTCGGCTTAAATTGGATATTTGACTGCGGCAAAAACAGTAAGAAAATATCTATGCAGTTCGTCTTTACAATCTCACCTCGCCGCAATTCGAATTGGATATTTTATTGTCGCAAAAGAAATAAGAAAATGTTGTTCCAGTTCGTGTTTACAATCTCACCTCGGCGCAGTTCAGATTGGATATTTTGCTGCTGCAAAAGAAGTAAGAAATGTCTCTCCACTTCGTAATTTACAAACGCACGATACACGCTCATATCCCAGTAGTACATTATTTTTGAACCGGGACATTTAAAAAAGTTGAGGCCTCAGTACAATTTACTATCGTGTACGGGACAAATGAACTGCCTCTTGTAAGTCCGGCTCAACTCTACTGCTGAGCCATCTCGTTAAGAGATCTGCGACATTCAGAGGTAGTTCTAGAGCTGTGTGTGCAGGAGCGCAGGGCTCTCAGAGCCTGACTATCTGAGAAGATGTAGACAGTCCGGTTCCCATCGCCTTGCTGGTTAATTTGCAGAACAGCTTCTTGTATGGAAACTATAAGTTAAATTTGACGCAATTTAACTACTTGAATAAAAAACTCATTTTGGGAAAGTGTGATCTTCGCTCCCCAATAAAACTCAGAACTCGCCAAAATGTTGACAATGATATTCTCTACAACTTTAGTTCTTACAAAAATGCTGACCCGATAGAAGAAGAAGAAAAGACCCCTTTGAAATTTATTCAAGGTCAAAGTTTTTAAAAATCACTTTTTGTCCAAAATTTCACTCAAAAACTGGTATTTTCGAATTTTTTTTTGATCAGTCAATCTGAATCGTTATTTCCTACATAAAGTCCTGCTGTCGTTTTTTCGTAAACTTAACCATTTCGAAGTTATTCAAGCTCAAAAATTGCATTTCTTTTCTTTTTTTTTTTTCAAAAATTTCATTTAAATGGCCAAAATTAACAAGTTTTATTGGCTAGTGCGGTAATCAAGACCTTCGGAAGAAATGGTAAGGAAGAGCTACTACGAATGTTGATTGATTCAGATTCTCGAACTTCTTTCATAACAGAGCAAACTGTGTAGAGCTGAGAGACAAACAACAATAAAAATAATACCGAGATTTCCTTCAAGCTTTCTAATAGACTTGGACGTGCTTATTTTACCAAAATTAACAAAACTTTGGAAAGTCATTGGAATCCAAATAAGATTACATTCCAAGGCTTGTTTCCTGAAAATGGTGACGGTACTAATTCTTTGTAAAGAAGAGGGAAGATCATTCAAAGTCTAATCGCATGCACAAAAAGAAACGACAAGAAATCGAGGCAAATGAGCTGGAATAAGGAATTTAAGTGATCTCAAGGTTTGCAAAGGGCTAAGGAAAGCTTAGAATGGCTTTTAGTAGAAAACTGTATGTAGAAGACCTAGTACCAACATTAAGTCGTTGAAGAGAATCCAGCCATAGAGAAAAGCGAGAGAATGAGAAGGTTTTCAAGCTTTGAACGAATAGTGGGTGATTGGAGACTACCATAAAGCCAGAGCTTACATAATGTCCCATAAATCTTTGAGAGCATTAGTGAGGCTAGCATTCCAGAGGTCCCGAGTTCGAATCCCGGCCAGCCCCACGGTCCTTCGCCTTTTCTACTTTTCCACCTACATAACTTTCCTGCTTTCTTCTTCCCTGTTTACATTCCTGATTTCCTCCTGTCATAGCCTTCCTTATCCCTTCCCCGCTCCACCAAAGCGCATGTCATCAATTGGTTGATGAGATTCAGCTCGTTTCAGGAGGCATAAGACTCCAGCGAGTTGCTTCTCGCTGCCCCGATACCAAAGTCGCGATAGTAGGGGTTGGGAGTACGTCGACTAAAAAATAACGCGGGTAGGTTGTGGCAGTTCTTTCCTTCCCGACTAGAGCTGCTGTTCGACGTTGCACTCTATGCGAAGAAAATAGATTATCGACAGTATAAAGGGCCTTCCTTGAGACGGTAAAGCTTAAGAGCAGTGCCAAGATTGTGGAGCCGATCAGCAATAGGAAGAGGAATGTTATCAAGACAAATAAGTGGTATTCTTTCAAGGAACGTAGAGCGACGACTAAGCACAATTACTTGTGATTTTTTAGTTTAATTTGAGGAAGTTGAGTGCACTCCATTCATTTATTCGAGAAAGAGTGCTATTCAGATCAGAAATACAAGAATCATTGATTGTAGATCATCAGCATATAGATGAAGGGAGCAGTGGCGGATAGTAAAGTAGTAAATAGTAGGGGACCAAGAATTGAACCTTGTGGAACACCAGAAGGTATCTGTAGGAGAGAGGAGATAACATTTAACAAACATTGTTATGACGAACATATTGAAGATGGCTAGGTAGCAATGAGGAGAAAAGCCGCGTAGCAGAAAAAGAGAAATGATAGCGCTAACTTAGTTTGGAAAACAGATCGTGTGCACCACCGAGTCGAAGATATTCGAAATATCAAGAAGCGCTAATATTGCAACGTTGCCTTTATCAAGCGCAGAGCGAATGTCGGTTTTTACCTTTAGTATAGCGGTTTCACTACTATGATTTTTAAGGAAACCATATTGGTATTCAGAAATAAAGCTATTAGACTGAAGGTAGCGCAGTGTTGTGTATACAAAAAGTGCATGGGGCCGGTAAAAGACCCGTAAAAAACATTCTAATGTAACCTGAAACACCAAAAGAAAAATGCCGAATTTCGCGCAATTTGCCTTGCGAAATGAATTAAAAAACTCGTAAGCGAATGTGTGCAAAATTTGAAGTTGATCGGTAATATTTTTTACTTTTTAGTTTTTTAGTAAGTCTTTCTCAATCAAATTAACTTCCAAGATTTTCTTTCATAGTTACAAGTGAAGCTAATAAAAGCGTATTAAAAAGTGTGCAGTGATCATTTTCTCTCGATCCCACAAGCAACTGCCAGCAATCAATCAACTTGATGGCCAACTTGTCCAAATGGCTAGAAATATAAAAGACCTTCTTGGAGTGACAAATTAACCTCCTTTGAGCATATAACCAACATGACACTTATGTGCTTATCGAAACCTAGATTTTATTTGTAGAGCAAGGAGTTTAGGGATGTAGGAACACTGATACTTATGTTCACAGTTTTGCTCTTGGCCATATTGAAATTTAGATCTGTGGTACTGATTAGCACACCAAACTTATTGGAGAAATCCAAAGTAATAAGTTGCAGGCAAGTGGCAGACTTGTCCTTTTTTTCAAAGTTATCAACGGAATGATCGATTCGCCACTGATTGCTGACTTTCGATTTATTTGGCCGAGGGTAGAACTAGGAGACTGCTGTCAGTAGTAAGCTCTAGTAAAAATTACTTACGTCTACCGTTCAGCCACAAACAGAATAGCCAGGTTGGTGAACCAGTAATCCCAAAGTCAACTTCTTTGGAGGACCCTTTCATTGCTTTCAGCAAGATTTAAAAAGTTGTTATCTGTTAATTAATTTATAATAATAACTTTCATGTGTGCAATGTCTTCACAGATCTAATTAAATTTATTAATATTGTCCTTCTTCTGTTTGGTGAAAACTGTTCCCTAACAATCACTCAAAATAACTATAATCTCTTTCATTTTATGCACACAAAAGCAAAAACCTTACACTAACATTAATTTCTTTCTTTCATTTCAGATATGAGCCATGGAACAGTGACAAGTATTATTTAAAGTTTACATTCAAACGCGGAAACTGAATAAAAACTCAACTTAATCCAATTAAGTTGACGCTATCGAGGCCTTAACACACCAACAACACGCATACTACCAAAGAAAGCAACCAGCGCTCTTTCAGAAGGAGAATAAAAAAATCAATAATCGCAAGACTACAACTGTGTCAACCCATAAAAAATCTAAAATCTTCCACTAGAGTATAAATAAAAATTTGTTTACTAGCCATAAACATCCCAGCAGTTTTTCGAAAAAGGCCTTCGAAAATCAACCCAGAAGCGAAAAAGGCGGCAGAAAAAAAGTCGAAATCGAAGGTTAGACGCGTCGATATCCCTGCCAGAAACTAGGACTCTCTTTAACTGGGAGAGAAAGAGAGAAGTCACCGTCGCGGAGGGGAGCAAACGTAAGAAGCGCCAATTTGAATAAGAAATTAAAGAAATCGATAACCTGGAAATTATCAATCTCAGGACATTCTAGAGTGGGAGTAATTACTACAGCGGCGGAGCCACGTCTGAAGAGCGGAACCTCATCCCCATCCTGTCTAGTTTGTTATCCATCAGGACCCCGATACACCGTGAACCGACATTCCTCATGTATAAGGATCAGGATTGCTGCGACTTGGCTGGGTGGCGTGGTGCAACTCCATAAATAAGCAAAGCGTCATGACCGGATGTAAGGTGAGTTAAGGACACGTTCAGACTTCCTTTTCGACTTGGCTAATTTAGCACTCGTTGCCGCACTTCGCTTTTGAACTTGAAGGAGCTTCTTCATATTTGTTATGTTGAGAGTGTTTCCCCTTTTTAATGGAATGATTGTGTGTCCTTTGGAGCTTTATAGGCAGGATATTGTCGTTGATGTCCTTAAAAAAAATTTGCTAACGGGGGGAGTTAATCTAATTTTTCTAATGAAATGAAAGTGGATTTTTTTTGGTCTTCGTTTTTTAGCTAGTTGGCAGTTTGTGCTTAGGCATTTATTAATTTAATATTGATCCTTTTTCCATTAGGTACAGGACGTATTATTATTAATTAAGGGCGTAAAGATGAAGGAATAGAATATACTCCGAGAGAAGTACATGGTTATCCAAATGTGAATTCTAGATGTCAGCACTGTATAATGTTATGATCCAGAGAAATGCTTAGGGGGATCAAATTTAACTCAAAATCTGGAGATCATGATATCTGAAATAGTATTCGGTGTACAGTCAAAATTATAGTAAAAAACTCAACTCCCTAAAATAAAATATCTCAAAAAAACCTTGTATATCGCTATATTGGAGTATTTCTCGTTCTTAGAAGCTACATATGTTCTAAATACAGTCCTAAGTTTCTTTTTTCCGTAAATACCCTGTATCATAGTGGAAAGTGGGGATAGTCCCTTCTTTGCCTCAATTTTTTTTTCAAATATATCCAGGAATCACCCCTGAAAATATAAGCCACATAGCCCTACATATCATAAGCCACATAGCCGTTCATCTTCTTCTTTCTTCTTTTTTACGATCCTTTAATTCCTCATGGGACATAAGGCGAAACAGCTGCCCTCCAGCAGACTCTGTTTTGCGCGACAGTGGTCTTCTCCGACCAGGATCTCCCAGTAGGGTTCTCATACACGTTGTTTTAGGCCTTCCGAGTCGACGGGATCCTTGCGGTTTCCAGTTAAGGGCCTGTTTGGCTAGATTTTTGTTTTCATGTCGCAAGGTGTGACCAACCCAATTCCATTTCCTTCGCCTGATTTGGTCGTCTATCCTTTCTTGGCCGGCACGGTGCCATAGTTCTTCGTTTGAAATTCTATCTTGCCAGCGGAATTTTAGGATGCGACGCAGGCATCTGTTGATGAAGACTTGTAGGCGCCCTGTGATGAATTAGGTGACTTTCCGTGTTTCGTAACCGTACAAAACGTTGGAGTTGAGCAGCCGCAATTTGGTGTTACTTGAGATCTGTGTTGATTTCCACATGCGGAACAGGCATGCATATGCCCCTCGTGCTTTTATTTATACTGGAACTGACGTCTTCTTCTGCCCCGCCTATTTCGGTAATAACACTACCGAGGTAGCAGAATTTATCTACCAGTTCCACGTCACGGTTATTCAGCGCTGTCCGTTCAACGGTGTTTGCATTTATCCGCATTTCTTTTGTTTTAGTCGGATTTAGCCAAGCCTGCTGGACTACTTTCTGCTTCCAAATTACTTAACATGTTTTCCAGGTCTTGATGTCTGTGGGCCAGCAAACAGATATCATCCGCGTAGTCGAGATCCTTAAGGCAGTCTAGTAAACACCATTATATGCCGCCTGTTCTATTATCTAGAGCGCCGACAAGGATGTCATTTATTACTATAAGAAATAGTAAAGACGAAAGTAGGAATCTTTGTCGTACTCCTGAGCTTACCTCAAAGCTGTTGGATAATTTTCCATTATGGATAACTCTGCATTTGGAATTGTTATAAAGGGCTTTTATCAATTCTATTATTTTATCCATATAAAGCTCCTATTCACCGAGTCGAACGCTTTCTTATAAACTACAAAAGCAAGATAAAGGGGAGGATCAGAATTCAGTAGAGCACTATTATTCTCAAGGTGTTAATATGATCAGTACACGAGCGGTCCTTCCTGAATCCGACCGGCTGCCTCCTAAGCGTTCGGTCTTCTGTTTCTCTTATCCTAGATAGTAATATGTGGGACAAAATTTTGCCCACAGTAGATAATCAACAGATGCCTCTCCAGTTGGTTCAGATTGTTAGGTCCCACTTTTTTGGTATTTTGACTATGATACCTGCCGTCCAATCCTCCGGAAAGGTACAGGTGCTCCATGCTATTTCCCGGATTGACTGAAGCGCATCTGCTAAGAGGCTTGAGTCGGCTTTCAACAATTCTGACGGTTCTTCTTGATTTCGTTTTTCCATTTTCGTGACGAGCACACGTTTACTCAACACGACAGAGCAGGCGAACTAAACAAGCTAGAGCGATGGCAAATATATCAATGGAGAGGGGACGGATGCCGAGAGAAGGGAAAGGGAATTTCAAGGTCGCAGGGTTACCACAATCGCGGCAATATAATCAGTCTCATTACTTAATTGTCACACCTCTTATTTGCAAACTGATTTTTTGACCTTTTGAATAAACTTTTTTTTTGCTCCACCGATCTGTTGAGAAATTAGCATTTGAAGGAAACAAAATTCCAAAATAGCTGAACATTGGTACACAGCTTCCTTGTGACTTTTAAAGAAAACAATTTCGGAATCAAAAAAACATGGCGCCGGAGATATCGCGTTTTCCCGACTTTTCCATGTATCTCGGTCTCTATAAGGCATACAAACCGGTGCGAGAGCTCAAAATTTTGACATCGAAATTCTCTTCAACTTTAGTTCCTACAAAACAGTTGACCCGATTAACCCTTTGAAAGTTATTCAAGGTCAAAGTTTTCGAAAATCACTTTTTGGCGAAAATTTCACTCAAAAACTGATATTTACGAAATTTTTTATTTGATCAGTCAATACGAAACGTTATTGCCTGCAAAAAGACCTCTTGTCATTTTTTCGAAAACTTAACCCCTTCGAAGTTATCCAAGGTCAAAGAGTGCAAAAATCAATTTTTGGCCAAAAAATCACTCAAAACCTGTTTTCTTCGAAAATTCTATTTTGAAGGCAAAACATTGTTCATCTACTTACTTATTCCAAACATAATGCACAAAAAAATTTTTCGAAAAAAATCTTGGTTTTCATTTATTCAAACTTATTATGAAAAATAAAGTTTTAAAAACTGATTTCAGGAAAAAACCAATCCCGTGATACACAAAGAAGGATTAAAAAATTGTTTGTAATTTTTAACAACATTAATCCAATCAGGAAGAATGTAGAAAGACAGTGCTAACACTTGTGGGTGATGTATTAAGAGCAAAAACGAAATTTTCGAAGCAAGAGTTAATGCAATGAAGGTCAAAAACTACCTGGCACCGTCTTCAAAAGTGATTGTTCTTTCTACATCCATCTCATTGGATTAATGTTGTTAAAAATTACAAGCAATTTTTTAATCCTTTTTAAAACTTTATTTTATTACTTTTTAGTGAATTCATTTTTATCGGGGGCAGTTTAAAACAAAAGTATATATTAAGGTAGGTCCACACGGAACGATTTACTTGTGCAAATTGGCTTGCGCAAGTGAATTGGCACAAATAGATCGTTCCGTGTAAACTCAACGGGTTGACTTGCGCAAGCCAAAACATTTGACTTGTACAAAATATGTCTCGGCTACAAACCTCGCATGCGCATGGGTGAACGGTGATGTTCGACCACCTACCACCGATCCGACCTTCAATGTAACATAATATAATGCGTAGATAAGCATAAATACGCAATAACTAATGGAAGTAGTTTCCACTCATAATTTTCACTCCGTTTATTTGCACAAATCCACTTGCGCCAGACAGTTTACACAACTAGTTCGTCGCACGTGAACCTAACGAGTAGTATGAAACACCGCCGTCGATAAAAATCGAGACAGTAATTAAATAGTTATGGCACTAATGTATTTGCTTATTTACGAAGTAATTTAAAAAAACGGGTATTTATATAGCGGATACCGACAAATGACGTGACGTGACGCGTTTACAAAAATTTATGTTTTTTAATATGCTTTTTCTCAAAAGTTGGGTCACTTGAGAAGAAAAGCAATAATACTGTGAAAGGCGCAGAATGGAAGCAGATTTTATCAGAAGAGCAACAATAAAAAAAACGATAATACGGTAAAATTTGTCTTTAAAATAGTACGTACAGTGTACTAGCAAGCTTCGCTCGGTTATAAGTACACGTTTAGGGACGATATAGCGGTAGGGACTCACTATACTGGTATGTATGCCAGGCGAGCTATTCTTCTTCTTCTTTAACGGCTCTACAACCGGGATCCGGTCCTGGCCTCGCGCAACTGTTCTCTCCACCGGTCCCGATTCTGAGCCGATGTCATCCAGTTTGGCATCCCTAAACTCTGAGCGTCCTGGTCCACGCCATCCTTCCAGCGAAGTTTGGGCCTCCCTCGCTGTCGACCTATGGGGTGCGACAGCGAGGCGAGCTATCAATTGTGTCTTTAACCTTTTATTTTATTTATATTAAATTACTTCTCGTTGTCGTATTGTGATTAAATATGGTTTAAAATGACGTCAGGAAGCTAACTGTACTAACTCGTCATACACTTTCATTTGATACTCATACCGAGAGTGTCGTAAAGAAAAAGGTAGCATTTTGAATTTGGAATGACGTTGCACAGCTCATAGTATTCTACATGTCATACCCTTTTATTTGATACGAATACCGAGTTGCTTGTAAAGATAAAGGTAATCTGCCATTTTTTGTTGGCCGCCATTTTGGATTTTGAATTACCCCACATACCGAAGTGTATTCTACTTGTCATACCCTTTCATTTGATACCCATGTCGGGGGTCGAGGAGCCCAATTGCAAAATTCTGCTATCTTGGAACCGCCATCTTGATTTTTTTACAAAATGGTCAGATTCAAAGCCTTCTACATTTACAAGCCATGCAAAACAAAATCTCACACTCACATTCAAAGATTCATGGGACTTCAATTTCAAAGATTCATGGGACTTCGAAGTGTGGTTATGTGGTTTTTTTTGGGAATAAATTCGGAAAATTACTTCTGCCTTCACCTTTTTACCGGATTGTTGACTTTTATTACGTTGATAATTGTAAAATAGAATTAATTAAAACAAAATTTTCTTGAAAGAATTTTATTAGGAACTTAAACGAAATCGTTTCAATAACAAACAAAATAAATACAAGGAATCTTATTTAAACAAACGCACTACAAAATTACTTAGATGGGACAGAACAATATTTAAAACATTATAAAACTAATTTTGATTTCATGTTGGTGATGTTCGCTTCAAATCCGTTTTAGTTCCTTTGATGTCTGTAATTTGTTCTGCACCTGTTTCAAGTATTACTATACTCAGAAATAGTTTTTAATATAACAGAAAAACAAATTACCTTTCATAGAAACACACAATATCCTGATGTTTGGATTCTCCAGTGCTTCACGAGATAAGACAAGTCGTTTAACCTTAAAAATACATATTGTATTCCTCTCAATTTCGTTTTTGCACAGTTCTGTTGCGAATTTATAACAACTCGTCCTCGTAAAGGACTTTAATTAACAAAATCCACCTTAAAACTGTAAAATATATCGGTATATATTCTATTATGAAACCGAAAAATCTGCACGTTCTTTATAATTACAGCACTGAAAAAATGACTTTTTAAGGTAAAGTCTCTTTTAATGCACGTATTCCTATTAATTAAACTAACTGCAACTTCATTATCTCAAAAAACGTTTTGATATAACTTGAGAATAAGACAGTCCTCCATAACCAACATATACATTTATTCCGCAAATGGATTCTATTAACAACTTATAATTATAAGTTACTAGCATAAAACCCGCGTGCCTTGCAACGCCTTTAAAAACTGTTTATTATTTGCAATGTTTTCCTTAAAAAAAACCAACAAAAAAGTCAGGTGTTATTATCCCTAAAAAGGGTTTATTATAGTGCATTTTTTTAATAAATATGGTAAACAAATTGCTGCGAATATCACCTCTGCTCAACAAATCTGCAAGTTTTGAATCAGAGATTGGCATGTATATGTCATCAAGAAAAGTGACATTTTAGGGTTTGACGAACGTTCGTTAAGTTTGTTCGCCTATTTACGTGGATGTAAGAAATTATGAAGCAATCACAAATGAATATTAAATAAAGTGAATTTCGAGTCATTCATTTCTACGTGATTATAGGGATGCACTGTCAAAATTTCAGCCCTTCAGCTTCGGAGGTTTGGGTTAACCCCATTTCATCCCCTTTGGGGCATTTCGAGTAATCGCCTCTTAGTGGATGTCCACGTCATTATAGGGATGCACTGTCCAAATTTCAACCCTGTAGCTCCAGTGGTTTGGTAACCCCATTTCACCCCTTTAGGGGATGAATTTCGAAAAATCGCTTCTTAGTAAATGTCCACTTCATTATAAATATGCACTGTCAAAATTTCAGCCGTTTAGCTCCAGCGGTTTGGCTTAACCCCATTTAAACCCCTCAGGGGATGAATTTCGAAAAATCGTTTCTAATGGATGTTCACGTCATTAAGGGCATGCACTGTTCAAAATTTCAGCCCTATAGCTCCAGCGGTTTGGGTAAACCCCATTTCACCCTCTTAGGGGATAAATTTCGAAAAATTGCCTTATAGTGGATGTCCACTCCATTATAGGGATGCACTGTTAAAATTCCAGCCCTATAACTTTAGCGGTTTGGATAAACCCCATTTCACCCTCTTAGGGGATGAATTTTGAAAAATCGCTTGTTAGTGGATGTTCACGCCATTATAGGGATGCACTGTCAAAATTTCAGCCCTATAGCTCCAGCGGTGTGGGTAAACCCCATTTCACCCCCTTAGGGGATAAATTTCGAAAAATCGCCTTATAGTGGATGTCCACGCCATTATAGGAATGCACTGTTAAAATTTCAGCCTTATAACTTTAGCGGTTTGGATAAACCCCATTTCACCCCCTTAGGGGATGAATTTTGAAAAATCGCTTCTTAGTGGATATTCACGCCATTATAGGGATGCACTGTCCAAATTTCAGCCCTATAGCTCCAGCGGTGTGGGTAAACCCCATTTCACCCCCTTAGGGGATCAATTTCGAAAAATCGCTTCTTAGTGGATGTCCACGCCGTTATAGGGATGCACTGTCAAAATTTCAGCCCTATAGCTTTAGCGGTTTGTAAAAACCCCATTTCACACCCTTAGGGGATGAATTTCGAAAAATCGCTCTTTAGTGGATGTCCACGTCATTATAGGGATGCACTGTTAAAATTTGAACCCTATAGCTCCAGCGGTTTGGATAAACCCTATTTCACCCGCTTAAGGGATGAATTTCGAAAAATCGCTTTATAGTGGATGTCCACTCCATTATAGGGATGCACTGTCCAAACTTCAGCCCTATAGCTTTAGCTGTTTGTAAAAACCCTATTTCACACCCTTAGGGGATGAATTTCGAAAAATCGCTCTTTAGTGGATGTAAACGTCATTATAGGGATGCACTGTCCAAATTTCAGCTCTATAGCTTTAGCGGTTTGTAAAAACCCCATTTCACACCCTTAGGGGATGAATTTCGAAAAATCGCTTCTTAGTTGATGTCCACGCCATTATAGGGATGCACTGTTAAAATTTCAGCCCTATAGCTTTAGCGGTTTGTAAAAACCCCATTTCACACCCTTAGGGGATGAATTTCGAAAAATCGCTCTCTAGTGGATGTCCACGTCATTATAGGGATGCACTGTTAAAATTTCAACCCTATAGCTCCAGCGGTTTGGATAAACCCTATTTCACCCGCTTAAGGGATGAATTTCGAAAAATCGCTTAATAGTGGATATCCACGTCATTATAGGGATGCACTGTCAAAATTTCAGCCCTATAGCTTTAGCGGTTTGTAAAAACCCCATTTCACACCCTTAGGGGATGAATTTTGAAAAATCGCTCTTTAGTGGATGTCCACGTCATTATAGGGATGCACTGTTAAAATTTCAACCCTATAGCTCCAGCGGTTTGGATAAACCCTATTTCACCCGCTTAAGGGATGAATTTCGAAAAATCGCATTATAGTGGATGTCCACTCCATTATAGGGATGCACTATCCAAATTTCAGCCCTATAGCTTTAGCGGTTTGTAAAAACCCCATTTCACACCCTTAGGGGATGAATTTCGAAAAATCGCTCTTTAGTGGATGTCCACGTCATTATAGGGATCCACTGTTAAAATTTCAACCCTATAGCTCCAGCGGTTTGGATAAACCCTATTTCACCCGCTTAAGGGATGAATTTCGAAAAATCGCTTTATAGTGGATGTCCACTCCATTATAGGGATGCACTGTCCGAATTTCAGCCCTATAGCTTTAGCGGTTTGTAAAAACCCTATTTCACACCCTTAGGGGATGAATTTTGAAAAATCGCTCTTTAGTGGATTACTGGATGTAAACGTCATTATAGGGATGCACTGTCAAAATTTCAGCCCTATAGCTTTAGCGGTTTGTAAAAACCCCATTTCACACCCTTAGGGGATGAATTTCGAAAAATCGCTCTTTAGTGGATGTCCACGTCATTATAGGGATCCACTGTTAAAATTTCAACCCTATAGCTCCAGCGGTTTGGATAAACCCCATTTCACCCCCTTAAGGGATGAATTTCGAAAAATCGCTTTATAGTGGATGTCCACGCCATTATAGGGATGCACTGTCAAAATTTCAGCCCTATAGCTCCAGCGGTTTGGGTAAACCCCATTTCACCCCCTTAGGGGATGAATTTCGAAAAATCGCTTCTTAGCGGATGTCCACGCCATTATAGGGATGCACTGCCAAAATTTCAGCCCTATAGCTCCAACGGTTTGGATAAACCCCATTTCACCCCCTTAGGGGATGAATTTCGAAAAATCGCTTTATAGTGGATGTCCACTCCATTATAGGGATGCACTGTCCAAATTTCAGCCCTATAGCTCCAGCGGTTTGGATAAACCCCATTTCACCCCCTTAGGGGATGAATTTCGAAAAATCGCTTTTTAGTGGATGTCCACGCCATTATAGGGATGCACTGTCAAAATTTCAGCCCTTTAGCTCCAGCGGTTTAGGTTGTGCGTTGTCTGTCAGTCAGTTACTTTTTATACAATAGAAAAAAAAAGTAAAGATAAAAAATCCCCTTACAACTTATTGAACCCCATTTCACTCCCTTAAACCCTTTTTTTCTCCATAAAAAGTAGCCTATGTCCGTCTCCAAGGTCTAAACTATGTCTGTAGCAAATTTCATCAAAATCGGTTTAGTGGTTTAGGCGGGAAAGCGTAACAGACAGACAGACAGACAGACAGACAGACAGACAGACAGACAGATAGACAGACAGACAGACAGAGTTACTTTCGCATTTATAATATTAGTAAGGATTAGCAACTTTTGGGTTATTAGCAAGTTTGGGTTAGGACAGCGAAGAGAACGGACGTGTGCTGTCCCGGTCCCTAAGAACGCGCCGACACAAACAAAAAAAAAACAAAACTGTTACACAAAAAGAGTGCGTGAAATCTAATAAAAAAGTGCACAAAAAAACTAATAAAACAACAGTGACAAAAAAAAGATACGAGCGCGGTCTAACGCGAAGGCCCATCACCCTTCAATAGACTCAACGACCGACCGGACCGACGAACGGCGCAAGTAAGTACCCTTGCTCCCTACCCTCTCTCGCATCTCGGTCCTGCAGGTGCCGCGGCTAAAATCTGTCGGTCGATGAAATTTGCCCCGTCTCAAAAGGCATAACACTTTGACGAGGACAAATTTTATCGACTCTGATGGTTGCGGCAAATGTAATGCCGGGAAATATTCCCGAGAACGTGGCGATTGAGCCCGCGCAACCGAAGTCCCGTTACGAGTCAAGTTTTGGTATTGACTTTTGTAACATTCGTGGACTTCAAGCGAATTTCTCTTTTGTTGAGTGCCACTTATCTAAAAGCCCCCATACACGGTCAAATTGGCTGTACAACCAGATTTTCATCAAACCTATAAGCGCAATGTATTTTGATCGGCCGACCGGCCCACAATCGATAGTTTTAGTTGTACAACCGCACTTCGCTGTACAACCAATTGGACCGTGTATGGGGGCCTTAAGTACAAACCCCCATTCTTCGCACTTAGTGAAACCCAAATATCACCCGATAATGATTTAGGTTATTACCAGGTGTCGGGGTACACTTTAGTGCACAATCTCTTCCCCCATAGGGGTATTGCCATTTATGTTAGGGACGACGTGGCTTATTGTAAAATACATTCAAGCACAACTTCAGATTTTAATTATCTTTGGATTAAAATCATTTTCCAAAGCCACGTCATATTCTTCTGCTTCCTATACAGAAGCCCTAACATAAGTAACGAAGCCTCCACTTTATCTTTTGATACTATTTCCGAACAAATCTCGGGATTTTTGTCGTCCAATCCTGAGTGTGAAATCATCGTTGCGGGTGATTTCAATGTTCACAACGTTAAATGGCTGACTTACTCAAATGGCACCAGTATTTCTGGCAAGGACGTCGAGCTCTTTGCAGACATCAATAACTTACATCAAATTGTGGATCATCCCACAAGAGTCCCTGATGTTGCTGATCAAGGAAGATATCTCCTTGATCTTTTTCTAACTTCTCATCCAGCGCGTTACTCCGTCGAAGTTGATTCACCTCTCGGCAATTCAGACCACTGCCTAATCAGTGCTAACTTCCCATTCGAATTTCCCACCCCTCCCAAACCAGTTCGAAGAACTGTATGGCATTATGGGAAGGCCAAATGGTTGGGGCTTATTAATTTCTTCCAGTCTACAGACTGGAACCTGTGTTTCCGGAATAGAAACGCCAACTCTGCCGCTATCCGTATCACCCGGATCATACAGGCAGGAATGCATTTGTTCATTCCCCATTCTACCAAATCTGTGAAGCCTAGGCCCAACAGATGGTTTAATCGAGAGTGTATGAATGCAATCAAAACTACAGAAGCCGCCTTCCGAGCGTACAAGAGCTCCCCGAGTGAATCGCTCCGTTTAGAGTACATACAACAAAGAAATTCTTGTAAAACCGCCATCAAGAAAGTCAAAACCTTATTTGACAACAAATTGAGAAGTAAACTCCTAAATGCAACCTCCGGTAGCAAAAACTTCTGGTCCTTGGTAAGTTCCATCAAGAAGAATTTCACTACAACTTCAACCCCTTCCTTTATTCACAATGAGAAGGTAATAGCAGACAGCAAATCCAAGGCCAATTTATTAGCATCTATGTTCGCTTCGAATTCTTCTTTACCCGAAACTGATGTGCTACCCCCTGTTTCCGAGCGTAACGCCCATTCAATGGACAGGGTTTTTTTCAGGACTCGCGAGGTGTACAGGTGCCTCAAAGAGCTCGATGCCAACAAATCCACTGGACCCGATAATATACCCCCTATCGTCTTAAAACAATGCGCCTCACCTTTGGCTAAACCTCTGCGCAAATTATTTTCCCTGTCATATTTCTCCGGAGTTTATCCCGACTCTTGGAAACTTGCCCATGTTCAGCCCATACCGAAAAAAGGTGATTCCAGCGATTCCTCCAATTACCGCCCAATAGCAATTACTTCTATTCTCTCCAAAACCGTGGAGACGATAATCAACAAAAAGCTTATGGGATATCTAGAATCCAACCTACTCATAAACGACAGACAGTATGGCTTCCGACAAAAAAGATCCACTGGCGATCTTTTAGTCTGTCTTACAGAACACCTCAGCCGTAGTCTGCATGAATCCGGTGAGTCTAGTCTGGTTGCTCTGGATATCTCCAAGGCCTTCGATAGAGTTTGGCACACAGCCCTGTTAGCTAAACTCAAAGCTATTGGAGTTGACTCACTTCTACAGAAGTGGATTGAGAGTTTCCTTTTTGGCCGTTCAATCAAAGTAGTATTGGATGGCGTCAAATCCGCATCCCACCCGATCTCTGCGGGGGTCCCCCAGGGGTCAATTTTATCACCGGCTCTATTTCTCATATTTATAAATGACCTTCTTTCAATCCCCTCCAACCCACTTCTCAGCTTCGCTGACGACGGTACTCTACGTTACTCGTACAGCGTCGATACAAGACAGACTCATGCCAGATCCTGTCTTGATGATCGCGAACTAATGTCCAAGTCGATTATAAATGACATTAAGCTGATTCTAGAGTGGGGAAAGAAGAATCGTGTTGAATTCAACTCCGACAAAACCAAGTACTGTCTTATCTCCAAAAAGAAGTTCAACACCTCACCATCCTTGAAAGTGGATGAAGTGGTACTAAAGGCCGACCCATCCCTACACATCTTAGGCGTGACTTTAGCCAAAGACTTGCGATGGAATGACCACATATTCCAAATCGCCAAACAAGGATCTCAGTGCTTGGGATTTCTTAAGAGGTGCAAGTTCCTCCTCCAGCCATCGGCCCGTGCTGTTATTTATAAATCCTACATTCGGCCTCTTCTCGAATATAACTCCCTCGTTTGGGGCGGCGCCCCAATAACCACCTTGGCATGGTTAGATAAGGTGCAAAAAAGGGCGCTCAAGTTAATTGATGACGACACCGCCTGCTCCACCATCGACCCCCTGAGCCACCGTAGGAATGTAGCAGCACTGACAAAATTCTATCGCTACTACCACAGTGACTGTTCCTCCGAGTTAAACGCTCTCCTGCCTCCACGGCAATCTTATACCCGCAACACCAGATTAGCCCACTCGTCTCATTCCCTTCACCTGCAACTACCCTTTTCACGCACTCAACAAGATATGAATTCGTTTGTTAATAGAACAACTCGGCTGTGGAATAACCTCTCGCAGTCAGTATTTCCGAACTCCTACAACATCCAAGAGTTCAAACGCAGGGTTCATCACCACCTTCTTCAATACCCCCCCCCCCGTACCTTTTAATCCTTAACCTATGCCCCCCCCCCTCATCCCTCCCCCGTACTAAGCTTACTGCTAGACATTGCACCATGACGTGACAAATGACATGACGGACTAGTAGTACAAAGGGTGACTCCTGAGCTTAGCACTGCCACATAAAAAAAAAAAAAATAAAAAAAATTATAAGTTGTTAATAGATACACTGGACACTTTTTGCACTTTTGCACGTTTATTCTTTCGATAAAATACCTATTATTATTAATAAAATCTCACTAACAACATTTTTCGCGACACGAAACACTTCTTTCCCTTGTTTTTAATGGGATTTTGACATTTCATGAATTTAAGTTGGGACTTCATACAACGACATACTAACACCTACAGCATGGCTTGTAAATGTAGAAGGCTTTGTCAGATTGCATTGTTTTGCGAACTATACGTGCGTGCAGAATTGGATCGGTTATATGGAAGTAGATTAAAATCAAGTTCCTAGCTTTGTTTACACTACACACACATACACATGAAAATAATATAAGGCGTATAAAATCTAAATTGCCATTGATATCGAGGGAATTAAATGTAAACAAGAAAATTCTTTAATACTTCACCTACGTCATGGTATATTTCTTTATTCGATATAAACAATAATTTTTGAGCTACAAATCAAATCTATATGCCATAATTTCGTTATCATCGTTTTTTGTTATGAAAGCAAAGCAAACCTATGTGTTATTATTGAGTTATTGCGTTTTAAAGTTATGCGTGAACAGGACCAAAAAAACATACCTACACGTCAAATTCCTCCTCTTTTTTAAAGTGGGTTAAAAATGGGAACACTTTGAAAAATACTAATCGCAAAATTCGTCAGTTCTTCGGTGTATGTATATAACCGAAATTCATTCATGTATGCAAATAATGGGAATAATGCAAATAATGGATCTAAAGAACAACACTCAATTTGTTGTTCGTGAATTTGCGGTGGACATTTCAACGATATTGTGTTCCGCGGGACAGAAGCGAAACTTTTACGCATTTTTCGGCGGAAGTACAATACCTAATAAAGTACACAGAACACACTACATAGTCCTACATAATGTACAATACATAGCACGTAATACATAATACATATTATATAGTCTATAATACATATATATTTATGCCATATGTGAATATATTATGTAAATACATATAGGAACACCGAAAACAAAACACAAAAATATTCTTGACCCCGATGACCAGCCAGCTGTTATCACTGTTATCATCTCCCGCTGCCCATTACATGAATCCCGACGTCTTGCAATTTTTCTAATAATCACTAGTCCTCTGCCGCCGCCGGAAGCAAAGCTGACACCCGAAAATTAGCAAAGCCGAACCGTGAACAGCCGTGAAAATAGTTTAGAAAAGAATTTAAAAAATATTAAATAGTCAACAATTGAAGATTACTTAATTTTGAAATTTTGACAGTCCCCGAAATAATTATAGGTTCACATAAAAAATTTAACGCTTTGCTTTCGCTTTTGAGGTTTTCATGGGTGAACCTATAATTATTTCGGTGACTGTAGTGTATTTAAAGGTTGGATTTGAAAATTGAATGAATTATGAATATTGAATTATAATAAATTTTAAGCATCTGAGACAGTGTTGATATGAAAGTGGAATCTAAGTGAACATAAATTTGTTTGAATCAGCTTTTTTTAGAATATTTGTTTTTATATTTAAATATTGAATTCCGTTAAATAAAAGTGAAAAATTCTGTTTTATAAATTCTCAGTACTTTCAATTTTATACCCATCCACATAGATAAATACCCAATTCATTGTACATAGCACATAGAACACAGTACATAGTACATAATGCACCATGGGAGACCTGCACGAACCTTTAGGCAAAATTTCGAAGCTCTGCCATGACCGGGCCCCCATTCATATATCGTTGGTTTACAAGCAAAATTCACTAAGTACAATTTTTCAAGTTTTCAGTTTTTTATACTAAAGTAAGTCTTATAATGCCAACTTTATACTGGCAATACCTTATAGCCCGCAAACTAATATTGTTAAAGTTTTTAGGGGGTTAGTTTCGGATTTACCTTGTCCATAATGACACAAAACTACAAAGTCATTTCTGCCAAAACTCATTAAGTCGTTGCATTTTTTTTTATTTTAATCTAAAAATCCAGTATTAGAATTAAATAATTATTTCAATTCTTTTGTAAACTAAACTAAGAAATCTAAAAAACAATGTATACTGAGCCGATTACTATTATATGCCATTACAAAATTTTCAGAGACACAAAGATCTTAAATATCGATTTACTAAAAACTATGGTTTTTGACTTAGTGATTTCTGCTTTTAAACCCACGATATATACTTTCTTTTTTTTTAATAATATAGATCAACAGTGGGCAACTTCCGGCGGCCCGCGGACCTTCAACAGCCCGCGAAAAGTTTCTATCCGGCCCGCGAGATCCTTAGAACTATGACAAATTTCCCTTCATATTCGCGTTTATTGAAAAACTACACAGGCATTACAATCGTTACCCGAAAAGGCGACAGTAAAATGAATATTTAAGGTAAAACCTACATTAACACAAAACCTGTTTAAGTTAAGCACCGAATGATGGATAGTATCTTTTGCCCTATTAAAGTATATTTCACTTCAAATGTAGACTAAAAATTAAGTGTTACGTAGGAATGCGTAAAATGAGTTTGTAAAATGTGCCTCTTTTTGCTTTGAGCCAGTACAATGTCATACTTCAAATGAGGCGAAGTACCATTGTAATGTCAAAATGACAAAAACAAGCAAATTAGATAAAGCAGGAAAGTAAATCCAATGAAGAGCTTTTTACGAGTTTGATTCAAATATGCCTGAGAGTTAGTAAGAAACATATGCTTCCACAATGTATATATGTAAATTTTACAATCTCACCTCATCGAATTTTAAATTGGAAATTTTGCTGCCGCAAAAGATGTAAGAAATATCCCTCGAGTTCGTATTTAAAATCCTACCTCGCCTCAGCTCAAATTAGATATTTTACTGCCGCAAAAGAAGTAGCAAAGAAGAAACTCTTGTCTCTCCACTACGTATTTATAATCACACCTCGCCTCATTTATCTCGATACACCAGTAGGACATTATTTTTGAACTGGATCATTTCATAAAGTTGACCTCCCAGTACAATTTACCTTATTGTAAAGAGAAATGTACTGCCTCGTGTAAGTCCGGCTAAACTCTATAAAAATTAGAGATCACAAAAAGGTGTTAATTGACTACTATGGCCCGCGGAAAACACATAAAATTTATTCTGGCCCACCGTATAAAAAGGTTGCCCACCCCTGAATAGATAGAAAAAACAGAACTCGGAACTGACTTCTTAACTCAATCAAATCTTAACGCAAGTTATAACTCCAGCCTTTCTCTAAATTGAAATCTCAACAAACCTCTTAGGCCACCCGCGCACTAGCAACTAATTTCACGCAAATGTAATCAAACAAATAGAACGCATTGAAGTAAACGCAAGTCCGCTCACAGGCGATTTTTAAGTTGCGGCAACTAAAAAATCCAATACATTCTATTTTAACAGTGAGTCAATAGTTGCCCATACAAATCAAACGTGCATGCTCAAGCCTGTCTCCGCACACTGTTAATTGTTTAATGCAGTCTTGACTTCGTAGGGGTAACATAGATAGGGAATTATTTATTAGTGCGGTAGAAAAGTAATTAAAAAATGTTGTCGGATGTTCTCGCAAATCCGCAAAAAACTTGTAAAATTGCTCTTTAAAAGCCTTTGGCTTAATATTGGATGGATTCAAAATGACTTTCTGCCTAGCCTCAAAGCAAAAACACATGCAACCTCTACATGTTTATGTTTACCTGACAACTATCTAGTCGCCAGTGCGCGTGCGCGTGCCTTTAGGGCTTCGGTAAATTTTTCATTAATTTAATTGTTTAATCTCCCATCAAAAAAATTTGCTAGTGAGCGGCCGGCCTTAACTAAATTCAACATAGCTCTTAATAAATCTTTTAACTTATAGCAACTTTAAACATAACTCAATTTAGTTTAACTCAACTCAACTCTTAACCAAACTTTAAAATTTTATGTATGTTTGTAAGATCGTACGATCACAGATTGAAAATATACTTAACTCAACTCAACTCAATTCAGTTGAATTTTTAACACAACTTTTAACTTAGCTCAACTTAACTCAACTCAGTTTATCTCAACATAACTCAACTCTTCACCGAACCAACATGTTACTAAACTCAATTAACTTATCCAAAATATAGAAAAAAAAAAAAAAAAAAAATATTTTGTGCATACACTGGAAGGTACAAATAAGGGCAACATTTAAGATGAGACGACATATTGAAATAGAATATTTTAGGTACTTGAAAAATTGAACGGTCGATGAATGAAATATAATAAAATTTATCTGCGGGAGAGGTGACCTAACTAATTTGGGTATGGCGAATTCAATCAAATTAAAACCAACTCTCTTACTTTTTTTTATGTGACAGACTAGGCTTAGGGAAAGCCCCTTTGTACTGTTCGACAATCTATTTTTTCGTATAGAATGTCGAACAGCAGCTATAGCCGGAAGATAGAAAGTAGAAAGAGACAGAGAAGTAGGAAGAGCTGCCTCAACCTAGCTGCGATATTTTTTATTCCACCTACTTCCAACCATTTCACGACTCTGGCATCGGGGTATTGAGAAACAACTCGCTGGAGTGTTATGCCTCCTGAAACGAGTTGAATCTCATCAGCCAACCGATGACATGCGCTTGGTGGAGCGGGGAAAGACTGGCGAAGGCTTATGACAGGAAGAATCAGGGGAGAAGAAAGAAAGGAAGTTATGTGGGTGGGAAAGTGGAAAAGGCGAAGGACCGTGGGGCTGGCCGGGATTCGAACCCGGGACCTCTGGGATAGTAGTCAGGCGCCTTACCTCTAGACCACCGAGGTTGATCGGAAACTACCCTAAGACAATCCTTACCTAATCCTTACTAATATTGAGGATTTCGTACTTGCTTTGAAAACAACACGCCTATTTTTTGTGTACATATAGCCCTTATATATATAGATTTTCGAGGGATATCGAATCAGACCACTATTTGCGGGTCCCTTTTCGTCTCTCTGCCTAGAGTCATCTTATTGGGGTTGCAGTGGGTTGTCCCATTGCTCCCTTACTTCGACTCCCCTAGTTATCGCAAGCAGCTGATTGAAGGGAGTCTGCCTCATGTCCTCCATCCAATGGAGTCCAGTTATGGCAGCCCTTTTCCTCGCCACCGCCGGACAGTGACACACTATGTGTGTGGCCGTCTCAGGTTCCTCCAGGCACATCCGACAGGTGTCATCCTCCAGAATTCCCATTCTTTTTAGGTGATACCTGAAACATCCGTGTCCTGTAATCAGTGCCACCAACCATCTGAGGGTTCTCCTTTGCATATGCAGGATCCTTCTTCTGGCTGCGGTAATCGGCAACGTAAGCACCATCTTAGCCTGCCTACACGTGGTCATAGCGTCCCACCGTCTCCGGTGTTCCTCAGCGACCCATTTCTCGATGTAGTTCCTTACCAACCCTCTGCCAATGGCAGAGTATGGCTCCGGTCCCCAGAATTCCGAGGTTGACCCCTGTTTTGCCAGGTTGTCAGCCTTTTCGTTCCCATCGATGCCTGTATGTCCTCTAACCCAAGCTAGCGTCACGTTGTTTTGTTGCGCACACCTGTTCAGTTTTTGGACACATTCCAACGCCAGAGACGCATTAATCTCTGTCTGATTCATGCGCTTAATCACAGCCTGATTGTCCAGTGCTATAAGGATACTTCTTCCCTGCACCTGACCCTCATTTATGTGATCCAGCGCGTGCAGCAGAGCAAGCATTTCCGCCTGGTAGACTGAGGTGTAATTCCCCAAAGCCAGAGAGCAGGTCAGATTTAAGTCCTCTGAGAAGACTCCCGCACCTGCTCTGCCGTCAATCATGGATCCGTCCGTGAAGATATATATGTCTTCCGGTCTCCCTTCCGGGAGCGTTCCGTTCCCTATGAGGGTTTTATGATACCTTTCGGTCACCCTCATTTTTGTGATCCCTTCCATGGGCATCATGAGCTCCCTAATCCCTTTAATGCGACCCAGGATCTTTATGTGCCCATATAAGGTTCCTGACGCCTGCCATGCGGCATCCCGTCTCATCCGAATCGCTGAGGCTGCCGCAGTCTTCATCACCTGGAGATCTAACGGCAGCAGACCTAACAGCGCCTCCAATGCCGCGGCGGGTGTGGTGCGGAAAGCACCGCTCACACCTACGCTGGCCATTCTTTGCACCTTGTCCAAATGCCTCTTGACGGTTTTCTGTGTGGCTTTAGTCCACCAGACCACCGAGGCATAAGTTATGATGGGTCTCACCATCATGGTATACATATGTCCCGTATGCTAACCTTGGTGAGATACCCCACCTTAGTCCACATACTCTTCTGCACTGGTGAAGCACCCTTGTCGCCTTCTTAATCTTCTCTTCAACGTGGTATTTCCAGGTTAGTCGCGAGTCCAAGTATACACCCAGATACTTGACCTTCCCAGACACCTTGATCCTCGATCCAAAAAGCATGAGGGGCTGAAAATCCAGATCTTTAATCTTCCTAGTGAAGATTATCGCGTCTGTCTTATTGGCATTTATGGTGAGGCCCTGTTCCATACACCACTGCTCAACCACTTGGAGTGCATTCCTCATGATATCTGCCGTAGTGCTCATAAACTTGCCACGTGCCACAATCGCTACATCATCTGCATACCCAACGGTATGCACGCCCATTACCTCTAGCCGCCTGAGCAGAGTGTCCACAGTGATGTTCCACAGGAGGGGCGAAAGGACCCCGCCCTGTGGGCATCCCTTGCTGACCCTCCCTCGAAGCCGCGAGTCTCCTGTCTGAATCCTTACCGCTCTGTTATTCAGCATGCTGTCCACCCACCTTACAATCATGGGGCTGACCTCGCGCCTCACCAGAGCGTCTTTGAGTTTGTTGAACTGTATCTTGTCGAAGGCGCCTTCGATGTCCATAATAACGGCCATCGCTATGCCTCCGGTATACAGTTCCCCCTCGGCTACTCGCACCAATTGGTGAAGTGCCGTTTCTGTAGATCTGCCAGCCTGGTAAGCGTGCTGGCTTCTACTTAAAGGGTGCCTCCTTAGCATAGTACTCTCCAGGTGGTCTGCCACCACTCTTTCCATTGTTTTCAACAGAAAGGATGTTAGGCTGACTGGCCTGGAGGACTTCGCCTCGGTGTAGTCCTTCTTGCCTGGCTTAGGGAGAAATACCACTTTGGTTTCCCTCCACACCGCCGGAATGTATCCTGTTGCTAGACAGGTAACGAATATTCCCCTAAGCCTGGGTGCAAAGATTTCTTTGCCCCATTGAAGCAGCGCAGGGAATATTCCGTCACGCCCCGATGTCTTGAAGGGAGAGAATGTGTCTATTGCACGTCTCACCCCTTCCTCCGTCACCACCCCGTTAGCCTCCTCTCGGTTCATCCTTGTAGCCATTCTGTTACGAATAGCCCAAGATTTACCCGAGATATAGCTGCCAGGAAAGTGAACTTCCATCAGGATCTTGTTGGTTTCCTCCAGCGTCTCCGTCATCCTCCCCGACGGGTCACGAACGAGTCCGACTTTGGAGACCGGGTCCCTGGAGATCATTTTCTGAAGTCTGCTGGCCTCAGATATGCTCTCCATGCTCGAGCAGAAGTCCCTCCACGACTCCCTTTTCCGTCGTCGCAGAGTTTGTTTCATTTCTCTTTTCTTGGCTTTGTAATTCTCCCAGGCAACCGGGTCATTGCACCTCATCGCTTGGTTGAAAGCCCTTCTGACCTCTTTTTTCAGTTTCTCCAGTTCCCTACACCACCACATATAGCCCTTACTGTAAGCTATTTTTTAGCACAAAATCAACCCTATCGGTGAAGCGGTGAAGCCCAAAATAAAGATTTACCACGACACTTGTTGCAAAACATATACCTACTAGATATACGACAACTTTTAGAAACCATAACTACTGCTTCGGGCATCACAGACCTCAACAGGATCCATTGAGTGTGCTAACGTCACTCTATATAACCCTATATAAAATCTGACATTAGCATTCTCAATAGCCCGGCTTTCGTTCGATACGAAGGACAAGCAGCTTGGAAGTGGTTAGAGTTCAGTTGGGGGACTGCTTTGGTAAACCTAGCGGGAAAAGGAGTGATATCTTAGACATCTTTGAGCACTTCAAAAGGAGCTTACAGCGCTCCCGTTCCCACACCAGTTCCATATACTTTTTAACGTTGCATGTCATTGCAGGGGAGCATACGTTTTTATGCTCCTCAAAAGCGTTCTAGGAGTATTATAAAAAAAGCTTTTTAAAAAAGAAATATTCATGGGGGCCTGTGGATAGGTGATCCGGTATCGAAAAGCTTTTATTTTGTTCATCTGCAATTGCTTTTTGTTTTCCAAGCCCGAGGAAGGCTTTACCAAAGCAGTCCCCCAACTAAATTCTAACGCCTTCGAAAGCTGCTTGTCCTCCGTATTGAACCAAAGCGGGGCTATTGAGTATGCCAATGTCACATTTTATGGTCACGAAGACAATTGGTCGTTCTCATTTTTTCTATAAAATTTATGAAAACTCCAGTATAGCTCCCTTGAGAGTGCTCCAAATAAGCTCCCTTGCGTCGCTCCCTATTTTTCCAACTGGATTGTTCTCAAACTGACATCCGCAATATTGTTTTGGTGTAGTCCAGTCAACGGTAGTTTTTTCCACAAGTCATGTCGGTAGACATACGGAAAATACAAATACTAGAACTTCTTCCACCTGACCACAAAAAAAACTGGCAATGTGTGAAATTTGGTGGCTGCATAAACGTCATGCAGTAATATGCTTCAAATAAATTTTGCGTTGCAATTGTGCCTGAGCTAGAAGAATTGTGACCACTGATACAGGACAGAAAGCATTTCAAATGTTGAGAATTTCGATCGATCAACTTCATAATAGCCTTGTTTATCATGAGCTATACGATAATTCTTTGCAAACAATTTCAGGAAGTCGACTTTAACTTGATAACGGCGTTTATTTACATTTTTGTTGTACCATTATCTTGAAACGTATTGTAAATGACGCCGATGAACAGTTCAACACTGCTTTCAAAGCAGCTGCTAATGCTTGGTTACAAAATGCAAGAAGACCAATGAATAGCATGAATGGTCCAGTCTACGATGCACAAAGCCATTGCAAAAGCAACTGTTTTATCCCATTTGTAGATCATGTAATGAGCCAACTGACTGCTCGTTTTTCCAATCCTCGGAAAAATCTTCTTTGATCCGTTAGCTGGCGGTCCGAACGGGACTTCCATGCAACGGATGCACTGCTGTCGATATTCTTTAGCCAGGTTTCCTTCGGTGTCGATGACTGGATTCTGTAGTCTGCGGGACGGTCTCGCCAGAGAAGTTTACGTAGCAAGCGGTTATCATCCATGCCCCAACTGCCGTAGTTAACGTTTTTGCATTTCTTCTTCGATCAGTGTCTTGTCTAACTGACTGATTTGATAGCTAACTCGTTTCGAAGGCGATCGCGGAATGAGACACCGAGGATCTGCATCAACCATCGCATTTGGAAGACCTCGAGCTTCTTAACGCCCGGAAAAACACTACTGCTTTATGCAGAAGTTTTCTCCAAAACTGTATAATTTATGCTTACCCAAAGATTTATGGGTGCATCCCAATGCTTGCAGAAACGAATGCAGCAATCGTCAAAGCTTAGTTTACAATCTAGCCGTACTCAAAACAGCTGTCTAATCACTGCATCACTGTGAGAGGGTTTATACCCTAATATCCCCTGGCTCATAAAATTTAGCGACCTTTTTCGTCTCAACGACAACTCCGATTCAAAAGATTGAATGGATTGGCCTTACGTAATGTTCACTACAATATTCGCATCGAGCCGGAGAAAGTGGTTATTGAATTAACTAAAAAAAAATGAAAAATTTTCCTGCAGCCAGTTTTTAGTTTTAAAAAAAATTATAACAAAAATTCCTTTTTGCTGTCTTAAAATTCAGGGCCGAAACCCCCGAAAAAAATCCTGGGTACGCCTATGCCTCAAGTATACAAATATTACGGCATGCCGTCTTGGCATTTTGCCGTTTGCCCTCACGGCATGCGGATCAGTCTTACCGCACCAATAGATGTTTCACATCAAAATTTTGATTTTTTTAGATTTCTTTTTCTTCTTTATCAGCTCTACAACTGGGATCCGGTTCTAATCTCACGCAACTGTTCCCTCCACCGGTCTTAATTCTGAGCCGATGTCATCCAGTTTAGCATCCCTAAGCTCTGTGCATCCTGGTCTACGCCATACGTCCAGCAGAAGTTGGGTCTCCCTCGCTGGCGCACGTCATAGGTCTTACCGTAGAGAACTTTCTGAAGTAAAATCGCGAGCAACAACGTCCGATAACTGCGATTTCCAACGCACGCTGAGGCGGGCCGCATCACAACACGTAGCATCGCCGCAAAAATACGCCTAGCAAGCGATCCGCCAATGCGCTGCAATGCGGCCCGGTGCGGCCTGCCTGTAGTGTGCGATAGTTCATGTAAAATGTTCGAAAGTGATATAGGAGGATTTTGGTTATGCAATGCGGTGCGGTGCGGCCCGCCCTAATGTGCGAGCATTTATGGTTAAATAACCGGAAATTGATGCGTACACTGATAAAAAAACATTCTTAGCTTAAGACAATTTTTTTTGAACGAAGCAAATCATGTTTTGAATATAAGGAAAACAAAATTGTCTTCGGATAAGCAATACTCATAGTCTTGGTTTTATTGTCTTGGATGAAGACAAAAGTTGACTAGAAGTAAAAAAAAAAATTCTTGGTTTGAGATACTCATTATTTTAATTTAAGCAACTCAAGGTAATAAAATAGTGAATTGCCTTAATAAATATTGTCGAATTAAAGCTTCATCGTGTCTTTATTTAATACAAATGTTATTTTTAATAAAAAAAATTAGTTTCTTGAGTAAAAATTACAACAATCTTACTTCGAGAAAAAAATATCTTGCCCGAAAATATAAGTGTTGAGCAAAGAAATATAATTGCTTGGCTCAAGAATTTCTAGTGTCTTACTCTGACACAGCATTCTCATGTTAAGACTGAAAAATGTTTCAACTCAAGACAACGAAAGGAAGACTATGGGATTGCTGGAATCAAGACAATTTTTTTATCAGTGTAGCAGAAACTAAACTTCTAGTTCAATTGAAGTTAGCTGAATTTTACCCATTTCGACAATTTCTTCAAAATTGTCAGCCGAAATGCAAAAAAATTCATTGGGAATTAATAAAAATTCTTTGGAAAATCCATGAAGTGGTTAAATACGAAAAATCAGAAGCTGATTTTTAAAGTTAGGCGTAAACATAAAATATCTCATTAATCAAACGAAAAGTGACAACACGGAGTTATGTCTCCTTGTTAGTCTCCCTGTCCCTCTTGACTTGTCAGTTTGGAACATTTTAATAACACAATTTTGATTTTGCACATTTTAACATTCTTCAAAATACAAAAACCTAAGATATATAAAATAAATAAGCTATGGGCTTTGTTATACGAGGTATTGCTAGTGAAATTCGGGCAGAAAAAAACGAAGACATGAGTAGTGCTAGAAAAAACTGTCAAACGAAATCATTTCAATCCAGTGCGAGCGGTTCTACATAATTTCAAAATCACTTTCCAAAATCACCTAATTTCGGCTCAGTGCGAACATGGTATAATCAATGTATTTTATTTAACAAAAACATTTGGATCTTTACATTCATTCCATATTTCCACTATTTTATGGGATAGTTTTCCGTTCTTATTCAAAGCACCTCTATCTTCTTCATATATGTTTCTATCTTTTTAATATATGAATGTTCTCCTCTCTTCTTTTTTTATGTTTTTGGATTCTTTTTGATTGGTAAGTAAGTTCCAGTAGTACCTATGAGTCTTAAAACTTGATTGTAGATTTAATCAGGGCAATGCTATTATAATAGTTGCCCATGTATAATCATTGCCATTTTCACAGTTCAACGATCGTCTGATGTCTGGCTAACATGCCCCTATGCATCGCTAGTTGTTGCCTCCAAAATTTAAGTTATTTTAGTTCGTTTATTGAAGTTTTAATTATCCACTCACGCTTTGTCATTTTTATTTTATTTCTAATAACTTAGTAATGGTAAGCTGCAGCTACAGCTGTTTTACGCGCGCTGACGAAAGTGCTACCTCGGCGGAAAATACATTTGATATTTTGCAAACAAAGCCAAACTTACCACTGGCTAATCCGGTTCGAAGGACCACTATATTCTTTCCCGTGGGGAAAGAACTGGAAGTTTAACGTTACGGAAAAATCACTCAGCAAAAACAGTCCCACATTTTTTTAGTTTCGCTTGATTTTGCAGTTTTAGGCTTTTTTTACAAATATACACTTGCAATTCATTTGTTTATTTTACGACCTTTAATGTACAAAATTTTCTCCCTTGGAATTATAAAAAAATACTGTTTACAAGAAAAATTAAAAGGCTACTAGCACAGTTGTCAGAGACTTTGAACCAGCACAAAATGTGATATCGCTGAAAATTGGGTCATAGGTACTTTGTTAGGCATGGAACACGATAGAAAAATCTGCTGCTCTAAAGTGTATGCTAACTTCACAATTTCGAAAACAATTTCGAAAAATTGGTTTTTAGGCTATATCTCGAAAAAACAAAAAAACATATGCATATTGCATGTTTTCGAATTCGCTTTCTTATTTTTATTAATTTTTATAATAATAAAAAGAAATTTTTTAAATATGTTATTACATAACTTTTAGTAAAATTTTCCGCTCTTTCACGTGGTGCAATTAGTTTTTCGATTTTTCGAAATTGTTTTCGAAATTGTGAAGTTAACATACACTTTAGAGCATCAAAGATTTCTTTATCGTGTTCTACACCTAAAAAAGTACCTATGACTCAATTTTCAGCGTTATCACATTTTGTGCTGGCTTTCAGTCTAAATTTGGCTCTGACGACTGGGCTATACGTTTTTACCATTTTTTGTGAGCTCACTCGCCCACAATCGTCCACACTCAACGCTGGAGAAGAGAAAACTGCTGCTTCGCTTCCAGCTCCCGTTGATGCTAGCGGTAGCGGTCATTTCTAGTGTTGCCTGGGCAGCATATCAGTCCAGTGCTGGGTGGTCTGTATTTGGTTGAGTTTGAGTATAATGCCCGCCATGGACTACTGTCCTTAACTGAAAAGACCAATAAAGAAGTTAGGAAAGTTTTGGTTTCAGCATTTCCTCTGAACCCGTGGTTGCTAGAGATATAGCGCTCGTACTCGCTTATTCGTTGGTTTTAATTTGATGGGTATACAATCTTTGTCACAATTCACTTTAGTATTCTATTCTTACATTTTAAGGATGAAACTCAGACGAGTCCATCGATGGGTATCTACCACGCGTGCCAGTGGCCACTTAGTTGAGGGATATTGTTCATCCTTTATTAAAACGACGTCACCCTTTTCTGGGTTTCTTAATATCTTCCTCCACTTCGATCATATACTCAGTTGTCCAACGTCTCCAAAATTGATCCTTCATTCGTTGAATGAGCTGCCAACGGGATAACCTATTAGCATTTTTATCAATCATATCTTCTTCGGGTAGTGTTGTTGCAGGTTCTCCTATGAGGAAGTGTGATGGCGTTAAGAGTTTTAGGTCATTCAGATCACCGCTGGTGGGGTACAGCGGTCGGGAGCTAAGGCACGCTTCAATCTGGGTTCAATCAAAGTTTTTAACTCCTCATAGCTTAGTACATTACCTATCATTCAAAATCCGTTTTAGGTGATGTTTCGTTGACTTAACCCCAGCCTCCCATAGTGCCCCGAAAGCGAAGCTGGGGATATATGCCTGAATGTACAAAAGTTCCTCCGGTACAGAAGTGACACTTCTTTGGTGCAATATCTTTAATTCCTGGTTGGCGTCTATGAAATTGCTGTCCTGTACGTGAAATAAATGAATCCTGCACTAGTCATATCCGACACTACCTCCAAGCCTTAGTAACAAAACATAAAAGAATACAAAACGTTTTGGTGATCTGCTCTTTCACAAGCGAAGTTCAATTGGGCCGGCATAATCAACACCACTATGTTTAAATGGGCAAGTAGAAGTTACTCTTGCCCTTGGTAGATTTCCCATGAACTGATTGACAGCAGAACTATTGTGCCGGAGACATACTAAGCAACGATGTTCATACTTCGCTAAGATCCCGAAATCTTAAAATCCAGTAACTTCTTCTCAAGTGCCCTAAAATCATTTGAGCTCCACCATGTAAAGTCGTCGTTGAATATCTGCAATAATTAACTTAGATAAAGGATTTCAATTTGACAGCAAGATCGGATGTTTCATTGATTCCGATAGGTTTGCATTTCTCAATCTTCCAAAAACTCAGGAAGGAAGGAATCCTCCTTGTCCAAGAATAGGGCTAAGGCTATAAGACGGCTTCTCGAATCTAAGGAAATTTCGTTGTGAAACTCATGGTACTGTGTGGCTTTAATAATTAAGTTCAATGCCTGGCGAAGTTCAGAGGTTCTCAAAAAGTCATGGACGGCATTTGAAGTTGTTTTGCAGTTGTTCGCAAATCTTAGGCATAGAGTAACTAACTGTAACTCTTGTTAAGCCTGAAACAGAATCAACGCAGTGTGCAGTATGCAGTGTTTTTTACTGCTTGTCAAAAATTACGGCACTGCGTCTTATAACGAAATCAACGCAGTGCAGTGTTTGTCAAATCAAGTCAAACGTCAAATTTGTTGTTAATTTCGAAAACATGGTACGGAAAATTTAGAAAATATTTAATTATTGGCGGCTTTAACAGTTTATAGAAATAATTTGTTTTTACTGGCACACTACCACCGTTATGAAAATTTGAAGTTTAATATTCTAACCTCACACTGCAGAGCAATTTTAGAATTTAGCCTAAACCTGCAGTGTAATGTTCTGCTGCTTACTGCGCTAAATGCAATTGTGTGCCGAGTAATAGAAAAGCACAAAACCAAACTTTGACAGGCAGTGCAGTATACTGCACTGCATTGATTCTGTTTCAGGCTTTAATCTGGATAGTGAGGAATATCTTTTGAATAGCTCTGGACACTCATTTGTGGTGCAAGTTGCAATGGTAGCTTTCTGTAATATCTCTGTGTCTAAAACTACAGTATTGTGTTTTGGCCAGTCAGCGCTGGGAATCTTACATAGAGAATATAAATTTTATGTCGAAGTGACACATCTGTCACGTCACTCGACAACGACGATAAGGCTGTTGAAAATGTTCTATAATTTTTTCGAAGGAAATTGAATGATAATATTGTTTTATGAAAGCTATTTATGTTTAAACAATATAAATACAACACAAACATGCGATCATCTAAATGTATTCGCGATTTATCATCGACTGCAATCGGCTCGGTTTACTACAATCGGAAATCGAACTATTACTTTTTCGATTTGACATCCGTGCGACTGTTTGACCAGAATCGGACTAGGGGCCTATGTAGTTTTGTCGAATAGTATTTTTATATGTGTACATACATACTTACAATTGACAATGTGATCTCTTTGATTTGGATATAACTGCAATACATGGATTTTATAATTGAAAAATCCTTACTAATATTATAAATGCAAAAGTAACTTTGTCTGTCTGTCTGTTACGCTTTCACGCCTAAACCACTGGACCGATTTTGATGAAATTTGCTACAGACATAGTTTATACCTTGGAGACGGACATAGGCTACTTTTTATAGAGAAAAAAAAGGGTTGAACGGGGTGAAATGGGGTTCAATAAGTTGTAAGGGGATTTTTTTTCTTTACTTTTTTTTCTATTGTATAAAAAGTAACTGACTGACAGACAACGCACAACCTAAACCGCTAGAGCTAAAGGTCTGAAATTTTGACAGTGCATCCCTAGCGATTTTTCGAAATTCATCCCCTAAGGTGGTGAAATGGGGTTTACCCAAACCGCTGGAGCTGTAGGGCTGAAATTTTGACAGTGCATCCCCATAATGGCGTGGACATCCACTATAAAGCGATTTTTCGAAATTCATCCCCTAAGAGGGTGAAATGGAGTTTACCCAAACCGCTGGAGCTGTAGGACTGAAATTTTGACAGTGCATCCCTATAATGACGTGGACATCCGCTAAAAAGCGATTTTTCGAAATTCATCACCTAAGGGGGTGAAATGGGGTTTATCGAAACCGCTAAAGCTATAGGGCTGAAATTTTGACAGTGCATCCCTATAATGGCGTGGACATCTACTATAAAGCGATTTTTCAAAATTCATCCCCTAAGGGGGTGAAATGGGGTTTACCCAAACCGCTGAAGCTATAGGGCTGAAATTTTGACAGTGCATCCCCTTATTGACGTGGACATCCTCTAAGAAGCGATTTTGCGAAATTCATTCCCTAGGGGGGTGAAATGGGGTTAACCCACACCGCTGAAGCTGAAGGGCTTTAATTTTGACCGTGCATCACTATAATAACATGGACATCCACTTAGGAGCGATTTTTTGAAATTTATCCCCTAAGGGGGTTAAATGGGGTTAACCCAAACCGCTGGAGCTAAACGGCTGAAATTTTGACAGTGCATCTCTATAATGACGTGGACATTCACTAAGAAGCGATTTTTCAAAATTCATGAAACGGGGTTACCAAACTACTGGAGCTATAGGGCTGAAATTTGGATAGTGCATCCCTATAATCACGAAGAAATTAATGACTCGAAATTCACTTTATTTAATATTCATTTGTGATTGCTTCATAATTTCTTGCACCCACGTAAATTGGCGAACAAACTTAACGAACGTTCGTCAAATGTCACTTCTATTGATGACATAAACATGCCAATCTCTGCTTCAAAACTTGCAGATTTGTTGAGCAAAGGTTTGTTTACCATATTTATTAAAAAAATGCAATATAATAAAACCCTTTTAAGGATAATAATAGCAGACTTTTTTGTTTGTTTTTTTTTTTTTTTTTTTGAAGAAAAACATTGCACATAATAAACAGTTTTTATTTAAAGGCGTTGCAAGGCACGCGGGTTTTATGCTAGTATTTAATAAAGCAAATATCAAAGAAGAAACGTTAATTTATTTAAACGAAAATACGATGTGATTATTTCTTCGCTCCAAAGATGTCAACACATAAATAAAGTGGCTTATTATTTGGAAACATGCTATTCATATCAGTTTATTAATAATCAATTAGAAATTAAATTAATGTCCGAATTTTATTACGAACTCATATTATAATATGGATCATGACCCAACAGGCCAACAGAACGCATATGTGTTATAAGGAGTGAGGGGGCAACTCATATGGTGAACACTGCGGCCAAGTTAGGCCTATTGTGTACATATGTGTTAGCAAGTATATGTTTCAAAAATTTAGGGGAGAAGTAACGAGATTTAGTGGAATAAGAAGCTATCTCTAGAGCACAGAGGGGTGAAACGCACTAATGATCTGGCAACACTGATCACAAGGATAATAATTAATTGTTTTCATCATCATCATCATCATCTGTAGCACTACAGCCTATTATTGGCCTTGGCTTCCTCCAACATTTCTCTCCATGCCGTTCGGTTCCTGGCTAATGCCTTCCAGTTGCGTACGCCTAACTTTACTAAATCTTCCTCAACGGAGTCCATGTATCGCTTTTTTGGTCGACCTGAATTTCGCTTTCCATCAGGAATTCGATTCAACGCTATTTTTGCGGGGTCGCTATCGTCAAGCCTTTGTACGTGTGCCACCCATCGCAATCTACTTAATTTTATACTTTTGACAATGTCAGGTCCCCGGTACAGTTGGTATAATTCGTGATTATATCTCCTTCTCCATTCACCGTTTTCGCAGACACCGCCAAATATTGTACGTAGAATTTTTCTTTCAGCCACTTTCAAAGTCCATGCCTCTGATCCAAACATCAGAACTGGCTTGATTAGCGTGGTATATAGTTTACACTTCATTCCTCTAGACAAAATGCGTGATGTAAGATGATGTCGAAGTCCAAAATAGCATCTGTTAGCAACGTTTATTCTCCTTCTGATCTCCTTTGTCTCACCACTGTCAGCTTGCAATGCAGTTCCAAGATACGTAAATTCTTTAACGGTTTCTATATTATATGCATCTATGGTGATATTTTGTCTTGGAGTTGCGTATCTTTTTGAAGTACAAAGATACTTAGTTTTTGCTTCGTTGATGAGCAATCCCATCTTTTTCGCAGCTGCTTCCAGTTTGATGAAGGTTTCTTTCACACTCGCAAACGACCTACCTATTAGAGCGACATCATCAGCATAAGCCATCGTTTGTGTTGACTAGTTGAAGATGGATCCCGTTGTTTCTACCCCAGCGTCTCTCACCACCTTCTCCAACACTATGTTAAATAGGAGGCATGACAGCGCGTCACCTTGTCTCAGGCCTCTCTGTGATGTGAAACTATCTGAGAGGTATCGTTCAACTCGTACTCTGCATCGTACTTCCTCGATTGTAGCTTTTGTTACTTCGATTAGGTGCTTTGGAAATCGGAAGCACTCCATAGCTTTGAATAACTCCTCACGCTTGACGCTGTCATATGCTTGCTTGAAGTCTATAAACAGTACGTGAATATTGATGTTGAACTCCCATGATTTTTCCAAAATTCTTCTTAGAGTGGAAATATGGTTTGTAGTGGACCTACCTGGTCGAAAGCCACATTGATAACTACCTATTATGCCTTCTGCGATGGGTAGAAGTTTTTTGTATAAAATAGTGGACAGTACTTTATACGCTGAGTTGAGGAGGGTAATACCCCTATAGTTCTCACAAACGAGTTGATCTCCTTTTTTATGCAGGCTGCATATCACACCTTCCGTCCATTCAAGTGGGATCTTTTTCTGACGCCAGATCGATTCTATAAGTTTATGTAATCCATTCCTTAATTCTTGGCCCCCATATTTCCACATCTCAATTGCTATGCTATCTTTTCCTGGGGCTTTATTGTTTTTGAGATTCGTCATCGCTTCTTGTACGTCGTCCATTGTAGGGACATCACTTTCATTAGCAGCACCAGTATCACTATCATTATTGGTTGGTGCGTTTCTTTTTGTTTGATTCACATCACTTTCACTCTCATTTTCGTCGCCTCTATTCAGTAGCTCATTAAAATACTCCCCCCATCTTTCTAAAACCTCTTGTTTTTGGCTCAGGATATTACCGTTTTTATCCTTACACATCGATACTCTGGGTTTAAACTCTTTACGTTGCTTGTTCACTTTCTCATATAACTTTCTTACTTCGTTATTATTCCCGAGTTCGTTTATCTCTACAATTAACTGTTTTCACTTTGGATTATTTAAGTAACACTCACAGATATCGTTTTCTGAATGGAACTCGTCAAACAATATCAAAATTCGTTTTTAATTTGAACTCATTTCTCTTTCAAAAATGTGTAGCTATAATTCAAGGGAAATATGTATTTTTCCAAGATAAGTTAACAAAAAATGAGAACGTACTAAAAATCCATTCGAGTCTAGCTGTTTCACCTATTACGTACAAACGCTACTTTTACCTTTTAATTTCATTCATTAATTAAGTGCAATAATTTTACAATGTAGATATTCTTTCTCTTCTGCTATATATAAAAATCCCTTGAGGCTTTAAACCCTTATGGGGTTAATATTTCACAATTTTTACCTACACGCAAACTTTTTCGCTAATTGAACAAAAATAGCCAGTTTTCATCAAAATTTCCCTTAGTTGTATAATTGCAGTTAGTTGAAGCTGGTTGTTATACAAAACATGTGAAAACTTACTCCTTTCATAAAATTTATTTTTCGACCGAATTTTATTTTTGTAGTGATATTGCTAAAAAAAAGATTTTTGTTTAAAAGTGACGTAATTCAATAAAATATATAAAAAAACAATGAATATTTCAGGGGCTACGATGCACCTGCAGGGGTTGAGTCTGCAGGTTGAAGGCTCAACACTGGAGGCTTTTACACAGGCAGCAGTAATACTCGTTTTGGGCATCGCCATTGTAGCTTCAAATCTACTTATTATAGCGACATATCTAAATTTTCGAGGTAAGATAACATTAGCATTATTTCTCAACGGAAAACAATATGACTGTATGAATATATAAAGTAAAAAAAAAATTTTAATAGTGCTACAAATTTTCTTTTGCAGATATTAAAAGTAAAGTAATAAACTAAAATCGTCATTGGGCTTTGTGGTACGACATTATTTATAAGGGCGGTTATTTATAAGAAAGTGCCAACAAATAATTTAACAATACAAAGGAAAGGAGTAACGTAATTCCAAGTTGGCTGTTTCGTCCTTATATTCTTTATTCTACGTACAACTCGATTTGCCATATAGTATTTTAAATAAAGCGCTTTGTTGTGGTATTTTCACGCTGGCATTAGTGACATTTTTCGTGCGTAGGAAGGGGGGTCTGGTCTTATTCCTATTAAAAAATAACTTTAAGTTGTATCAATTTTGAAAGATAATGTTTAAAGTTCAGGACTCGACTTATTACTATTTAACCCCCCCTGAAAGTATTTCTTGCTACGCCACTGACACCAAACAATCTATTCAATATTATTAGGAGATGGACGTTCATGTTGTATCATCCATCACATACCCATATTTGATATACATTCGAAATCGAAATTAGATGTTCCACATTTCGATCAATTCCATATATGTAACGTACAATATTTAATTCGAGTGAAATTGAATCCCGATTCGATTTCATTTCACTCGAATTGTGGAACACCCCCGAATTTTAAAGCAAATAATAAAAACGCATTTGCTTTAATCAAAATAATGCAACGCCGTGCCAACACTTGACTACTCGATAACAATATTCAAACAACGTTTCGACCGTTTCGACCGCCGTTGACCGCTACCTGTGTGACTACAGCAGTGAGTCGCACTCGCGATTATTGTTCTGTCTGGATGTGCGAAGCTTTTAAACTTTTTTTAAAAAGCTTCGACTTTAGAACGAAAGGCCCAAATATGCCAAGCGGATCAAAGATTTTTGCGATGGTTTCCAGGAGCATCCGTTTAGTAGGTACTGCTTGAAGTTGGCAGGGTATCTCACGGAAATCTACACACGATCATATGCCTCGATTTTCACACGTTCATATGCCTCGATCGGCGCCCCTTCTACATTCCCAAAGGGCAAAATGCGTAACTTAATTTGATCCTCAACTGGCAAACCCAGCTTTTCAACTGTGTCCATAGTGACGTAGCAGCGCTGACTACCGATACCAAGAACCAAGCGGATCATTATTGACGTCTGCGAAATGGGAAGGCATAAAGCAAGAGCACAGGCCGTTTGTAAATAAACCCCAGATGATTGAAACGCCATAGAACAAGGAATCTCCCTTTAGTGTTGATTTATAAGAAAAATCGCGAAAGCTCGAGGGATGTCGCCCTTAACGCCCATTAACGCACCTTACAAAGTTGTTGCGGCACCCGCGAGAAGAATGGCCTTTACGAAAACATTTGTAGCATCGACCTTGTTTCATTAAAATTTCCTTGCGTTGAGGAATTGTCATCTGTGCATCACAGCTTTCGGGAACATGTGAATCAGATCCATGCGCTCCACCAAGCGCATGCCATCGGTTGGTTGATGAGATTCAACTCGTTTCAGGAGGCATAACACTCCAGCAAGTTGTTCTCGACGCCCCGATGTCAGAGTCGCGAAATGGTTGTGATTAGGTGGAATAAAATATCGCGGCTAGGTTGTGACAGTTACTTCCTTCTCTTCTCTCTATCTTCCGGCTAGAGCTGCTGTCCGACATTCACTCTATACGAAAAAATAGATTGTCGACAGTACAAAGGGACTTTCCCTAAGCCTCTAGTCTGTCACATAAAAAAAAAACAGCATCTTATGGGTACGTTAGGAGTCAAAAGCGCAGCAGCTAATAATTTTACTCGATGAAGGTTGTATGGACCGTTTACCATGAGCTTGAGCCGACCCACAGTGGGGGAAAAGACCGAAATCGTGGCCAAAACCTCAAATGACCTCTGATGGGAATACAAATTGGCATACAGGGGTTTTGAAGGTCGCTGATTACGAATCCGAAAGCCAAATTATTGTAAACAAAATGGCCGATCCAATATGGCGGACATGGATGTTAAAAAGGTGTCAGACCTTGACAAAAATTGGTATGTGCGGATTTTCAAGGTCGCTGATTACGAATCCGAAATCCAAATTATTGTAAAAAAATGGCGCATCACATAGTTCACATCGATTTATAGGTGCATCATAAAATGCACTAAAAATGCACTAAAATTTACCTTACTTTTGCCTCCCACGGCCTCAAAAAAATCGTAGGGGGCTCTATGACCCCTTAAAATTTGCGTAACAGTCCCTACTATTAGGAAAAAATACCAGAAAAATCCCACCTTGCCTCTAAGGGGGCCAGGGAGCTCCCCAAAAGGCTAAAAAACAAGAAAACGCGCTATGTGAAAAAAATACCTCACATCAAGGCTAGGCAAAATTAGGAGCTGATTTTTGCACAATGAGTTCATAATAGTTTATACTTCAAGCTCATCGCAGAATGAACGCGGGATTCAGCGGGATTTGGTACTTTTAGTATACATATCATCAGCTTTATTTCAAACGAGTAGTCATTTTTTCGATGTATAATTATATGTAATAAACAAACAGAGCATCGTTTTTTTTTGGAAAAGTAAAATATTCGTAATATTCTACATACCTCCAGGAACCGCATCCATTTTTTCGACTTTCTTTTTTGATGAAAACTTTCAAGTTATACAAATGTAAACTTTTCACTGCGATCCGTTCACGCGCGCGTCGTCGAAAATCTGTCGTCGGAGGTCAACTTGAGACTGAAATATTTCGACAACCACAAGTAGCAGGGGGCTCGGCCTAACGGTTTTGTGTAGAAAGGTTAGTCCCTAAACGATCCCTACCAACCATAGGCTTCAAATTAAAAATTCATAATTCGACTTTTGGCCAGGATTTCGGGCTTTTCCCCCACTGTGCGACCGTTCAAGGGACTCCACCTCAGCCTTCAAATATTTAAGGATAGCCCCCACACTTCTGTCACAGTTATAGCCCTTTGATGAAGTACCACTGCCCAAAACTCACGTCAGGGTCAACGTCTGTCACCTTATTGTCTTTAGAATTATCTTGATGTGACCGATAGAAACCCTCGGCAATTTCATCAGGAAGGTACTTTAATAAAAATGTTTTTAGCATTACCGAATACTGAGATGACAGAACTCCGAACGCGGTAAGTCTTCTAGTATGACAAAAGACAGAGTTATATAGACGACGAAGCCCTGACGCATCTCGAGGTAAATGGACTTGTGACAATGACATCAGTGGCTGCATCACATTGTCTTCAAGTCTCTCTTCATCGCCGTATTCCTCTTGAAGGTTAGAGATTGCCGCTTGATAATTTTCTGCTGAAGGTACAAAGCCAGCAATTGACTCAGATGCTTTTCTGTTAGATTCAGTTTGCAAATAATTGAATTTGTCCCACTCGCTGAGATTTTCGCACAGCAGCACGAAAGCATTCCCAAATTGGAAGCCATTCCTTGAAATCTTCAGAAAATGTTTTTAGGTGCGAGCTTAAGCAATAGCGCTGTGTTTCACTTGAAGCTAATGAAGGTTCAAAAAGACCGTAAACTCTTCTTCAATTTCGTCCAAGCGATTAAGATTACTGTCGTTAATAGGCGATTCCGGCGTCTGTAAGTAATCTGTTGCACTATTGGCGATCTTTGTGACCTGGCCGCGATATGTAGTGCGTGCAGCGGCATCCATTTTAATTTGATTATGTTAATTGAACCCGTGTTAATTGTAAGTATAAATTGCAATCCGCAAATGATACGATCCCGGGTTTCGGCACCAATGTCGAAAAAGCTTCAAAATGGGATTACTGCAAAGACTAAATTATAAATGAAAACACGTGAGCTCAAAATTAAAGGATTTATTATAACGGAGCGCTACAAGGGTTCATGACGAACTGACTAAAATCTGAAGGTCAAGAGAGTCTGTAGATGGATTAGGATGTAATACTGAGTTTCTATGAGAGTTCAACCACAGTTGAACCCGAGTTATACGTTATGGAAACAGACACAAGTAGATTGAATGTACACAACTAAAAACGGCACACTTGAACTCCGTCTGAAAATATACGAGTACCAGATCTAACACCAATTGCAATTTTGAGTGCCAAAAATATTATAAAATAAAATCAAGATTTACCGAGTGTGTTTTGGAAGCATTTAATCAAATCTTTATAAAATAATCTTCTTTTTATCAATTTTAGGTCCGACCGAAGTCATAAACTACTACTTGCTATCATTGGCGGTCGCCGATTTACTATGCGGTTTAATGATCGTACCATTGTCAGTGTATCCAGCTCTTCTCGGAGACTGGGTATACGGCGATGTATTATGCCGGTTAACCGGCTACCTAGAAGTCACACTATGGTCGATATCAGTATACACATTTATGTGGATATCCGTCGATAGATATTTAGCTGTAAGAAAACCTCTCCGATATGAGACGATCCAGACGAAAACGAGGTAGGCAACAAATTTGAGACCCCTATAGTATTTAAAACTGGTTAGTGTTTTCAGGTGCCAATGCTGGATGGCATTCACCTGGATATCAGCAGCAATGCTTTGTTGCCCTCCATTATTAGGCTACAATACACCAATATTCCATAAGGATTCGCACGTTTGTATGCTGGATTGGGGCAATATGGCTGCCTATAGTGCCACACTCGCTATACTAGTATTAGGACCTAGTGTTATATCGATTGTTCATAATTATGGTTACATATTTGTTATGATGCGAAAATTGAGATCAGGTGAACCAATACACGATAAAGAATACGCAACCGCTTTAGCTGAAAACTTATCGAATCCTAGTCATATGATGTCATTCGCATTAGTCTTTGCCTTTTGGATATCATGGTTACCGTTTATCTGTGTAAGGATATACGAGGCGGTATCCGGCGTTGTTATACAAAATGCCCTAATTAATTTTGGTTTAGTATGGTTCGGAGTATTAAATTCATTTTGGAAAATTGTTATTATGTCAACAATGTCACCGCAATTTCGTTTAGCATTAAGGGTATTTTGTTTAACAATTTGTTGCAAGACAAAGGGACGTCTGCAAGCTGAACTAATCGGGTTAGACCCAGATGACTGGAGCCGCTGAGTTTTCATTGTTGATATTTATTTTTAATTTAATAACTAAAATATAATTAAAAATAAATATTTAACTGGGACTAAAGTGGTCATAGTTTATAAGCGACAAAAAAAAAGACAAAATAAAAATAATTAATAACACATTATTTTATTTTTTAAATAAAATTAAAATTTAATTATTATATAAAATAAAATCGTTAAAATTATGTTCACAAATACATAAACATATAAACTTACATGGAATACAGATATACAAAAGGAAACAGTTAACAGAAATGTTTTATCATTCTTTGGCCTACATTGAGTCCTGGTAATTTTAATGTTTTCCAACGAATGAAAAAACATTGAACTCACTCGATACTAATACACGAATAAACAAACACATTAACACTTACTTACAAAATACAGAATTAGTGTAAATATCGAAAAGTTAAAATTAAAATAAAACAAAAATTTTTATTAATTACAGCTACCAAAAAAAAAAAAATATTATAAATAATAAAAAGCCAATTTAATTATCAAAAAAAAAATAAATAAAAGCGTAATATGTAACCAATGCAATTTAAGTATATTCTGCGTAAAAATGTATAGTAGACATTCGAAGAGGAAAAATATTATATTATAAATTTTCGAGATAGATAAGCATAATAAAGTTTATAATTTTTTTCTTTTGCTACTAATTTCATGATTTAAGAATTTTTATGTTGGCTTGGTTAGTTGTGTCAATCTTCTTAAATAATATAATTGCAATAGAATTAACATTCTGGAAATATTTTTCTTAAATGTATATAAGTAAAAATTACTTTGACTTTTTAATTTATTTGAAGCTATTCATACAAACGACTGTTCCGAAAAAAAAACAAAACTAATTAGCTGTGCTTCGTCTAAACAAAGCTAATATAATAAGTTTGAATCACTGCCGCATTATATTGTTTCAAATATTCATAAAAAAGTGAAGATCATTCTTGTAACTAATATTTGTTCTTACAAAATCATTTACACATTCCGCAAAATAAATTTTACAAATAAATAAAGAACTAAATACAACATGTCAACAATGCTGCCGCTGGTCGCAAATCTTCTAGTAAGAATGTAATAGGTAATAACAAAAAGCATATCAAAGAACATTCGATAGAATATGGCAGCCTGTTCTGTTGTCTAAACTCCAAGCAACTTTGATAACAAATTGCGAAGTAAGATACCTAACAAAAGCAGTAAGCAGCAAAAACTTCTGGTCCTTGATAACGAAGATTTTTATCTCATCCACAACCCCTCCATTCATTTATACGGAGGAGGTGATAACAGAAAGCAAATCCAAGGCCGGCCTATTAGCATCTCTGTTCGCTATAAATTCTTCTTTACCTGAAACTGATACGTCCAGGGGGCCTCGGTAGTCTAGGGGTAAGGGCGCTTACTACTATCCCAGAGGTCCCGGGTTCGAATCCCAGCCAGCCCCAGCGCCTTTTCCACTTTCCCACCTACATAACTTTCCTTCTCTCTCTTCTTCCCTCTTTATATTCCTGATTCCTCCTGTCATAGCTTTCCCAAGTCCTTCCCCGCTCCACCAAGCGCATGCCATCGGTTGGTTGATGAGACTCAACTCGTTTCAGGAGGCATAATACTCCAGCGAGTTGTCCTCGATGCCCCGATGACAGAGTCGCGAAATGGTTGCGAGTAGGTGGAATAAAATAAAATATCGCGGCCAGGTTGTGACAGTTCCTTCCTTCTTTTCTCTCTCTTCTCTCTATCTTCCGGCTAGAGCTGCTGTTCGACATTGTATACGAAAAAATAGATTGTCGACAGTACAACGGGACTTTCGCTAAGCCTCTAGTCTTTGACATAAAAAAAAAATTGATAATAATTTGCGAAGTAAGATCCTCAACACAACCTTAGGCAACAAAAACTTCTGATCCTTGGTAACTTCCATCAAGAAGAATTTTACCTCTTCCACAACCCTCCATTCATTTATGAGAAGGAGGTGGTAATAGAAAGCAAATCCAAGGCCGACCTATTAGCATCTCTGTTCGCTTCAAATTCTTCTTTTCCTGAAACTGATACGTCACCGCCGGTTCTAGAGCACAATGCCCATTCAATGGACGGAATTTGCTTCATTCTCAATCAATTGTCGTCAATAAATCCACTGGTCCTGACTACATACCCCCCAAGGTACTCCAGAATTGTGGCTTAACCTCTGCGCAAACTTTTCGCCCTGTTATACTTCTCCGGAGCTTACCCAAACTCCTGGAAACTAGCTCATGTTCAGCCCATTCCGAAAAATGGTGGAACACTGGAATAATCACATCTACCAAGTAGCCAAACAAGCGTATCAATGCCTCGAATTCCTTAAGGGGTGCACGTTCCTCCTCCAGCCTGCTGCACTGGCTACAGTTGACAAATCTTACATTCGGCCCGCCTAGAATACAACTCATATATCTGTGTGGGTGCCCCAAAAACCACCTTGGCTTGGCTGGACAAGCTGCAAAACCACGCCATCAAGCTCATTGGCAATAGCACCCTTTGCTCCACGATCGACCCTTTAAGCCACCGTAGGAATATAACAGCCTTGCTGAGTTTTACCCCTATATTTCCATAGCGACTGTTGCACTGAAATTGGAAACCTCCTGCCTACACGGCGGCAACTTTTTTCCCGCAACAAAAGACCAGCCAATTCGGCTCACCCCAAAGACTACAGTCCTCCTCTAAACCTGACAATGTGAACGCACCCCGGCTCGACCAATTCACAGCCAATAGAGATACACCGGACAGCTAAGCGTACGATTCGAGCGATCGGCGCGGACGAGGCGGCCTTCGAGAGATTGGAATTATACGCTCGACGCACAGTGGTCTGAAATCCCCAAAACCTGGGGCCAGTTCACGCAATTCGACGTCGACTGAAAACGACGCGTTAAATGTCGTTTTGGGTTCACGCAAGTCGACGTTTTATGTTTGACGTTTTAAAAGTGTCGTTAATCTTCTCGACGCCAGATTTGGCGTCGAATTCATTTATTGTTGTATTAAAAACGAGTTGTGGTGCCAATTAGAGCACAGCAGAAATAATTTTACACAAAACTTTTTACATTTCTGAACGAGCAAAATGCAACAGAAAAAGAAAAACTATTAGTTGAAAAATAACAATTATAACTACACCAAGAAGATTTAGATGTACAAAAATAAATTCAGAGTTGAGATTTTCCAATATTATTATGAATTTGTTTAATTAATTAATTTAATTACATTATTGAAGTTTTAGTATTATTTGCAACTTGTCCCCCTTGTGGATAATGTGAAAAGTGCACCGGTTTCTTTGCATACCTTTAGGAGAACTAATTTTGGGAAAACGACATTCGACACGTCGACTTACGTGAACCCAAATTCAACGTCGTTGCAATTAATGTCGTTTTCATAAAGCGTCGATGTCGACGTCGAGTGTCGAATTGCGTGAACTGGCCCCTGGACAAAATTAATTTACTACCCTAAGAAAAATTATTTTTTAATGAAAAACGGTATATGGGGGTTTAAGACGGATTAAGGTCGCTGAGTAAGAATGCGCTATCAGATTTTCAAAAAACAAAATGGCGGATCCAATATGGCGACCAACTTTATGAAAAATTAAGCAAATTTGATGAAAATATGTATATGGGGGTTTTCAGGGTCACTGAGTAAGAATCTCCTATCAGATTTTGAAAAAACAAAATGGCGCATCCAATATGACGACGAACTTTGTTCATATTTAATTGAATTTTATGAAACTATGTAATAATGGGTGCTCGGAGTCGCTAATTATTAATCCGTCATTAGATTTTTAATAAACAAAATAGTGGATCCAATATGCCAGCCAATTTTGTTAATTTGAATTTATTGAAAATCTGTAATAAGGGGGTTTGTGGTTGCTTAGTATTAATTTCTCACGAAAAATGTGCTAGAATTGTTAATGAAAACAAACTTTTTTGTAACAGTTTATGTCTTTTTATTTAATTAAACAATTATTAAATTAATTTTATATGCAAACTGTTTTTCACGTTCAAGGCTTTATTTGTTGCAAAGATTTGTTACAAATATTTTGTTATAAAGATGAAAAAAAAGTTAATATAAGCCTGAATAGGTCGCCAGGTGTACCGGTTAACTCTTGCGGTTTTACAACAGATAGCGTAACTTGATTATTATTCTAGTGAATCACCTAACATAATATTCGTTGGAAAGCTTCTGTCATATAGTTTCAGAATCAGTATTTATCATTTAGCTGAGGCGTAAACAGCAATACTAAAGTGTTTTTGCAGGGAGTTTTACTTCATTATTTCAATGCGAAGAAAAAGGCAGAAAGTCATCGCATTTTGGTGGAAGTTTATGGTGACCATGCTCTAGCTGAGCGAACATGTCAGAATTGGTTTGCACGGTTTAAAAGTGGTAATTTTGACTTGGAAGCAAAACAGCCAAAAAAGTTTGAAGATGAAGATTTGGAGGCATTGATCGATGAAGATCCATCACAAACGCAAGAAGAACTTGCAAATACAGTTGGAGTCGCTCAGCAAACCATTTCCGATCTTTTGTAATCTTTAAAGCAATAATTTTAGCAAATATCTAGCATATCGCGGGTAGAATGACATGAAGCAAGCAGGAGCAGCTGATTTTACATGCGTATTTCGCAGTGGAAGTCGGTGTAAGTTTGTTCTTAGCCATCAATTTATAAGCCGAATCGAGGTTTCGGGGATTTCAGACCACTGTGCAGCGCAAGAACACGCATATACCAAATATTTCGGGCGCTTTCAGTAAAGCTGGAAGTACATAATTGCATTGCGTTGCATGAATGCGTTGACAGATCAAGTTTACACTGTATATTTCAATGATGGCAGATCTATTAATGCGGCACTACCTTCAATGCAACGCAATGCAATGCAACAGTTGTTCAACTTTTAACTTTTACGCATACAACGCATTCAATACTCTGTCAAATTGGTCTTGTTTTTTTCTGCAAAAATATTATTAGCTCGGATTAACTCAGTAATATATTAAAAATGGATTTTTATGAGGGATTCAACACAAATTCTCCTTGATTTCAAATTTCAAAACGCATTTAAGTGCCGACACGCAACGCATTAATGTGTCAAATCCATATAATGTAACGCATTGCAGTTAAATGCAATCAAGTATAGCAATGCAATGCAACGCAATTATGTACTTTCAGCTTAATACAGGATGCGTGCGCAATAGACTTATTCAGTCATTGAAAGCTTCACACTTTAATTGCTGAATAAGTCATTTGCGCACGCATCCTGCATTACTGAAAGCGCCCTTCGTTGTTTCTACTAGTTCATGAGAGACGCGTTTTGACCACTGACATATAGAATGGACAGCTCATGAGGAATTTTTCATGGCACCAATTTGTTCCATAGGCTACAAACCTTTTTTCACTCCATGTAAACACCGGAATCACTTTTGAAATTTACATTTTTTTAAATACGTACTTAAAACATTAAAATAACACAAATATTTTGTTTAAAAAAATTAATAAACACTATTTTCACTTTTTCACCTTTTAAAATGCCTTTTTTTCATTAATTTCCAAATTTTATGTGTATCTGATTTAAGTTCTTAACGCCTGTTTTAGCAACTGACATTCTGTATGTCAAAATCCGGGGGTCTATGGGGAAAAGAGCAAAAGATATAAACATCACTAGTGCAAAAGGGAAAATATAAAATCAGGTCTGTTTTTACTTGTCAGTTTGGGGGTCTATGGATGAGTGCGACAACTATACTTTTGGGTGCTATCGATTTGTATGGAATAATTTCAGATGAGCAGTCCATTATTATATGTCAGTGGTTTTGACTGTATGTAATCAAATTAAAATTTTTGTTTTAGTAATTGCTAGCTGTTTTTGAATTCATATTCATTTCCTCTGCTATAATTGGATAGTAGGACTGCGAAAAATGCCCCCGCTAATTCTTTTTTTTCTATGCCACTGTCAAGAGCTTTGAGTAAGTTTTATCTGAAGAGAGCAAAAGTAAATGGAAGCAAATGATAGCGATGGATGGGAGCATGGTGGAGTTGTTTACGCTTGCGCTTTTTTTAAAAGTTTTTGTTGTTTATGAAATATCGACATACGAATATGTATATTTTTACTATGTAGGTACATTTTCTTAAAGGGATAAAATTGTTGGTGGAAATTAATGAGATTTTGTTTAAATGATACAAATCTTTAGACTTTTGGAGGAAGTGGCAATTTTGTTTTTTTTTGTCCAACTTTTCGATTTGTTACATATTTTGCAAAAATTTAGTAAAACCGTTAGTTTTATGCGAATTTTGATTTCGTTTTGATTTGCAACCAACATTCCCTTAATATGTTTATTTGGCAAATTGAGAAATGTTTCATTGTGGTCGAAGATCGAAGGGAATTATTGCCTTTTACAAAGATTTCAAGATGTAAAATAGCATCAACAAATTTAAAAATATGAAAAGTGGAAAATTATGCTTTATGGTTATTCATCGACATTCTCACTTAATATTGCAGCTAATATAACAATTCTATCCTCAACAATTCTATTCCTCTTGTCATAGCCTTCCTTAGCCCTTCCCCGCTCCACCAAAGCGCATGTCAGCGCATTGAAGAGATTTAACTCGTTTCAGGAAGCATTACACTCCAGCGAGTTGTTTCTCGATGTCAAAGTCGCGACAGTACTGGTTGGGCGTAGGTGGACTAAAAAATATCGCGGGTAGGTTGGGGCATTTCCTTCCTTCAACGAGTAGAGTTTCTGTTCGACATTGCACTCTTTATGAAGAAAATAGATTGTCGACACAGTACAAAGGACCTTTCCTGAGGCTCTAGATGCTAGAATTTCACATAACAAAAACAAAGCTGTGTTGTTATTCGATGAAATTAATATTAGAGGAGAGTTAACAGGTGACTACAGAAATAAAGAAAATGAAAAGTATGTTTCTTTTTTTATGGTCCGTGGTTTATTTGCTAATTGGAAATTTATTATTAGTTTTTTTGCTGGTTTATCAGTCAATTAACAGTAAAGTATTTTTCGTCTGGAGGCCGCTTGAAATGGAGGAAATAGGAAAGCTCTTTTTATAGAATCGTGTACACTTTCCTTGTCTGAAATGGAACATCTTTCCTTTTATTTGTCTATGATAATAGTAAAATTCTCCAAATTGAATTGTTCTTTTACTTTTTTTTATTCAATTGTTGATCTACATTCCAAGATATTTATTTCACTACTTTTTGTTTGTTTACGTAATGATATTCGTTGCCCCTATTTTATTATAACGAACTGAGTAACAATTTACTCCTTAACGAGTTTTCACATCAATCATGGCTGTGACATGTCTTCTAATTATTAGAGCATGATCTATTTGGTTTGATTCTACTTTCTATGTGTTTCATAAATGTTTTTTCTCCCGAAACAGAATGTTCTGATGCAAAAAATATAGGTCAATTAGGAAAGCTAAGGGTTCTCCTATTTAGATAACTCTCCTTCTTTATGGTATCCGTCTCTACAAAAAAATAAGTTCTTTCTTCTGCCACTGCCTCTAAACATAATAAGTGAAGATACCATCTCCTGTTCGTACACCGAAGTCAACGTGGTAGTATTGATGAGAAGCCGCTGATATAAAACCGAGTGTTGGCGTTGTCAGGTCTTTCACTCTTTTTTGCTGTCTTTCCGACTATGGTTTGTTGTCTGGCATTGTACTCAACCATAAAACCGCATAGACTTTACCTTTCGGAGTCTTTCACATAACAAAATCAACTAGATCTACAGTGTGTGCAGTGCAAGGTCAATAAAATGCCCGTTTGCTATTTTCATCTGAAGACCTGCAATTAAAGGTAAATATGAAAGACACAAAAACATAATAATTCTAAGAGGAATTTAGTTAGTTACTTAGGGTCCTGTTAGTGCAGACTTAGGCTCAGTCGGACGATTTAGACTCACGATTGTCGCAAATAGTTATTTTGTAGGTAATTATATAGATCTGGCTCGTTAGTGGTTTAGCAGTACCACTATTTAAACAATTCAAAATAGCAACAAAAAAGGTACGACTGAATCGCTAATCTGAATGGTGCTTTATAGGAAAATTATAAAGTACTAGCAAAAAACCCGCGTGCTTTGCAACGCCTTAAATAAAAAAAGTTTATTTGTGCACTGTCCGCGGTACGAAAAACATATGATGAAAAAATGACAAATCTGCAAAAAATTGAACTGTCACTCCTTTAGAAAATGCAAAACAAACAAAAAAGTCAACTGTTAATATCCCACAATAAAGCCCCAACTATATTGCACGTAAGAAACGCACGTCATCTCGGCGCTCTCATGGAAATTAATGTGTTCGGCCATATTGGACGTACGTCAGTCATATTTTATTTCGTTAAGTTTCGTTAAACGTAAAAATGGGAAAAGAACCGCGCTCTACGTACGTTTTGTGAGATGATTTGTAGTTACATCGATGAAAGCTAATTTTTTGTTGTTGTTTTGTGGTTTTTAAAGAAAAAAGAGTATGGAAAATGTTGTGGTTCAAATACATGATAGCGATTTTGATGAGAAATTTATTATAATTGAAAATAAACACGATTATTAATAATATGCAAATATTAATAGCCTAGTTTTAATAGTCAATGAATAATATTCAAACATTTTAATAATTTTAAACTTTGAAGTCTCTCTCAATTAATTAGTCGGTTTTGCGTTTGACGAAATTTACGCACGTCGACTGACGTGCGTTTTTTACGTGCATTATAGTTGGGCCTTAAGGTTTAATATGTATATTGTCTATCACCTCTGCTATATATGATCAAGAGAAGTGACATTTTAGGATTTGACGAACGTTCGTTAAGTTCTTTCGTCTACTTACTTGGGTGCAAGAAATTATGAAGCAACCCAAAACTAATCCTAAAAAAAAGTCGATGACGTTGTAGCCTGGTGTTACCATTTCGAGTTTCATAAATTTTGAATTTCGAGAAACACCATGTGTTTCATTATTTATGCTTTTTATTCCAAGTTTGAAAAAAATCTGATGAAATAAATAACTTCTCATTCAACTGTTCCCGCCCTTAAGGGTTGCACTGTTTCTAGTGCACTGTTCACTGTTTCACCGCCTTATTGGTTGAATTTCGAAAAATCCTGAAAGACGTGTTTCATTATTTATTATGTAGAGCATTTATACGAAGTTCGAAAAAAAACTGACTAAAGAAAAAAATTCCCCACTCAACCTATTCAATGCCATCTTTCCCCTTTAGGGAATGAGTTTCATTATTTCCGCCCTTTAGGTCCAGCGCTTTAGCCCTAACTATAATGATCTTAAGACATCATAAGATTCTTCGTCAAATTGTCTTAAGACTGGTTAATTATCTGTCAAATCTTAAGCTCAGCTATAATAGCCTTAAGACGTTTTGACATTTGTAAAAGGTAAACAAATCGAGTCTGGGAAAGCGTCCAGTAAATTAAAAAAATGGAAATTAACAATAATTTTAATGAAGAACTGATTGAATAAGTTCAAAACTGTTTTTTTATTGTCTCTATTTATTTTTCTTACACAACACGATCTAGGTTTTTTTTTTCACATCTTCTACCAATTTCACTAATAACGCTAAATTATTTAATAACTCCAAATTATTCATTTTGCAAAAAAACGTTTTCTGCAACTAGAAACACTAAAGAAAATTACACTTTTCTTATGATTGCTTAAGATTTTGTACGCTCGTTACCGTACATTAAAGACTTGACGAAAGATTGGAAAAGTTAACGAAAGATTGCTTAAGGCCATTATAGTTGATATTATGACATTTCATAGGAGCGTAAAAAATCTTAAAGTATCTTAAGACCATTATAGTTAGGGCTTTTGGGTTAGCCCATTACACCCCCTTAGGGGATGTATTTTGAAAAATCGCTTGTTAGTGAATGTCCACTTCATTATAGGGATGCACTCTCAAAATTTTAGGCCTTTGGGTTCAGCGGTTTGGTCTGTGCATTGTCTGTCAGTCAGTTCCTGTTTTATATAACAGAGATTTTAAATATTCGAACAAACTGCGCAATTTGAAAACGTATCAAATGGAAATTTATTTATTAGTAATAGACTGCAAAAATATTTTTCCGTAAATCAGTGATAATAATTTGGGCATTGCGTTAATTAAACTAATTTGCATAATAATTAGAACAACTAAAGGTACAAGCAGAACCAATCCGTTCCGTCCGTTTTTAAAAGTTGGAAATTTGACATTTCCATAAACTTTCCATGAGACGAACGGAACGGTAGCCACAATCAAGCGGACGGAATGTCAAGAAGAACAAAGGAAAAACGTGCGGAGCGGACGGAACGGATTGGTTGTGCTTCAGCCTTAATTTGCATAATGTGTTGCCATGCCAAGCCGTCCCAATACCTACTTGTTTGATTTTTAATTTCATCATTTTTATGTCAAACGATGAATACTTAAATTTTCGTAATATATTATAAATTTCTACATAATAAGAATGAGATCTTGACTCTTGACTGTCAAAATTACAGAGAAAATAATTACTAAAACGCATTTTAATTGTTCCTTCAATACTCATGCTTTTAGATATAATGCTATATGAAAAGGAAAGATGAAGTATTAAGATACATATATAGATTAATTTTTGTAATCAACTTGAGCTGTTTTATTCTTCGAGTGGTTCCGCGTCCCATATGGTTGTCCTTTCAACATTCCTGTAGTCCATAACCAGTATAATCAGTCCTTCAGTTCGAAGTTCTAGTCGCTTCAATCTTATTTAGTTATTAGAGGTCTGCCTCTATTTTTTTAAACATATTCCTTAATCCATACATTTAGCAAACATATTTAAAAGACATTTTTTTAGTTTACACTAACTAGAATTTTGAAATTGACTCAATAAACGCGGCCAACAATTACTAGTATTAGTTATAGAACAAATATATGTATATAATAAGTATTTTTTTCAATTAATTTTCAAAACTTATTTTAAATTATAAAGGAACTTATTCCTTAACTCAAAAGATATGCAAGAGCTTGAAATAAATTGCAATTAAAAACGAAAATGAAAATTTTCGTAAAACTTTAAATCAAACTAAAAAAAAAGAATTTGTAAGAAAACAAATACAAACCAAATAACAAAAAAAACAACATAAAAACGAAATTAAAATAAAAACAAAAATAACATCTAATATTATAGAAAATAAAAAGAGTGAGATTTGTAACTAATTTAAAATTAAAAAAATATATATATTATAAATAAATATATTTAAAAATAAGATTTTTTTAAAGCTACAAAAGATTATTTAAAAAATTAAAAATACGTACGATATCGCTCATACGAAGTTTAAAAGAAAAAACAAAAATGGAAAAAATACTACTTATAAAATTAAAACTATTTTCTTTCTTTTTTTTTAGAGCAATTTTCTTTAGGAAAATTAAAATTATTAGACAAAAAGACAAAGAAGGCTTGTATAAAATATTTTTCGGCAACAAAAAAAATTAAATATAATTATAAATTTAAAAAAAAAATATTAAGAATACTATTTAAAAAAATCAATCATTCTGATCTTCAATTAATAAAAATAAATGTACTAAAAAAACACTATACCATCTACTATTACTATATAAAAAAATACTAAGACTTGCAATCACTGTATTTACTAATTAATATTTTTAGGCAAACAAATAAAAAAAATAAAATAAATAAAACCTTATTTATAGTGATACAACGAAAAACAATAATTAATTAATAAAAATGAAAATAAGTAAAGAAACAATTATTTTACTTTAATTTAGATTTTACTGTTGCGGATAAAACGTAAAAAAATGTTTTTTTATTTAAAATTTTTTTAGTTGGTTTTGCACAAAATTGTATTCAGTAGTGTTCAAAAAAAAGGTGATTTATTAAAAGTATTTCACTATGAAGTTGTACCTGTTGAAATGCGTTCTTAAAAAAACTTGTATTTAAATTGTAATGAGATATTGAAAAAGAAAAATTAGTTGTTTTAATTTTTAGACTCCCAAATTGGTTTTTATGGTGTTTCTGTTAGATGTAGTTCACAAATAGGCGAACAAGAGACGTAGGGCATATTTTTAACCAAAAATTTAATCTTTCAAAAAATTCATAGTTTTTATTAGACACAAAGACTGTTATCCTGTCGTTTTGATCGTTTAGCTCTATATCGTAAATGAAGGGTGAGTTTTTAGAAAGATAGACTGAAATTTAAATTTAAGTTTTATGACATTTAATGTTTAACATTTTTCGGGATATGTACAATACAACACAACTATTTTTAATTAATCGCATTCAATTAGGAGCGCTTTATCGAGCAATATCTAGCTTCCAAAGCTTTAATTGTTTTATCTGTAACTTCCAGTACCGCGGCTGGCATATGTGTAGAGTGTAGAACTGCATAGGGCACCGCGTCAAGGAGCCCATACTTGAGCAAACAATTTGCGCAAATTTGTGTTTGCCAAAAAATATGTGACTCCCCATACACTGCGCAATGAGTTGCATAAACTTAATTTCCGTTTATGTTACGCTACCCGTTTCACAAAAATTTTCAAACGCATTGATTTCCATCACACAGTTGCGCAACACATGAAACTGCCCCATACACGGGGAAAATGTTTGCCCAACGGGCTGCGTTGCACAAATTGTTCGACCGTGCATGGGTCCCTTTTCACTTCATTGAATGGGCCACACAAATCAGTATGATTCACCCAAATTAGTATATATGCCATACCGCGTTCGCCAAGAAAACGGACGACGGCACTCGCTTTCCGCGTTCTTGGCTTATTTATTCCCACACCACCGACGCTACGTACTCCTTCTGCTGCGCAATATTTGTGCGCAACTTGTACGGTGCTTCAGCGGTGTGGGCATCCGTGACCAGCGCTGTCATTTTTCAGAGTTAACTGGGGAGCATTTTGACCGAAAAAGGGGACTAGATTGAACTTTTAGGGAGTAGATACTAATGTCATTAATGTAAGAGCAAAAATGTTCCTTTACTTGTTCTTTGAAAGGCTTTGGAAGCTCCTCTTCATTATTTATATGCACCTTAAGTTTGACTAAACTCAAAATTTCCCCGAGTAAAAATAAAATATGGTCTTACGAACACCAAACGGGATTTAAAAATAGTCCCCGGCCATTTGAAGGGCGTCAGAAGGCCGGTTGCAGGACAGTAACGGCCGTACACCACGCACACACATACCGATATTAATCTCCCAGTAGGAATTCTAGGAAGGCCTTACCGATGGAGCACTGAAATAAGTACTCATCTGGTAAGGGGTGCCCCTTATTTTCTTGGTGCTAGATGAGCCCTTACAAACCCCATTACAAGAGAAGGCAGATGGTAAGGTGTAGTCCAGAATTATACCCAAACAAGTGAGAGTCTGCCCGATGACTCAAGGGAGCTTTCCTGGAGCTTTCATAAATTTTATAGAAAGAAAGAAAACGGGCAATTATATTCGTCGACATAAAATGCGACGTACGTTAGCATAATCAATAGCGCGGCTCTCATTCGATACGGAGGACAAGCAGCTTTGGAGAAGTGGAGAATTTAGTTGGGGGACTGCTTAGGTAAAGCCACTCTCGGGCTTGAAAAAAAAGGCATTTGTAAAAGATGAAAAAAAATAAAAGCATTTCGACACCGGATCACATATCCACAGGCGCCCATGAATATCTCTTTTCGCAATGTTCCATTTGCTGCCTTACTATACCCCTTACAGATGAGCAGTTCTATAAGTACTCTAAGGTAAGTACCATAGTAAGGCCTTACCCCCTATGACATCGTGTGTAAAAGTAAGCACTTCTGTAAAAGGGAGTGGTAAGGCCTACCCCTTACCAGTGAGTGCTGATTTCAGTACTTCTGTAAGCTTACCGGTCCTACTGGGCTAGAGATGTTTTCACACACCCAAATGAAATTGGGTTCCCCAAGACCCTCTCCATTACAGGCCATGAAGTTCTCTCTTGAACTAATACAACCATAGCTGAAGTCAGTCCACAAATCTGACATTTGGTTAGAATAAACATGGCGCGGAATAAGTTCGGGACCGTTTTGGTTATAGTTTTGCAGTAAAAAGTGGTAAAATATTATATTTTATTACTTTTAACTGCACATAGATTACATGTAATTAGTTCGTTAGTGATTTTATTAAAAAAAATTAAAAAAAAGTGATTAAGTGTCTTTAAAGGGTGTTAATTGTTATCGGGATCATATCTTATATTACTTTTGCGGTGTTTTTTCGTTGTTTGTTTACGAAAAAAATGTTGAATATTTAATGTTTTGCGTGGTGATAGAATTAAAAGTGATTTTAAAGTGATGAATATATTATATTATGGAATTATTATGAAATATATAAGTGCAGAAAGGTGTGAAAGAAAAAGTGAACAAGAATAGAGGTATTCTGCAGTTATAATTTCATAATATATAATCACTTTTATTCTATCTTCGCACAAAACATTAAATATTCAACTTTTTTTTCGTAAACAAACAACGAAAAAACACCGCGAATGTAATATAAGATATGATCCCGATAGCAATTATTAACACCCTTTAAAGACACTTAATCACTTTTTTTTTTAATTTTTTTTAATAAAATCACTAACGAACTAATTACATGTAATCTATGTGCAGTTAAAAGTAATAAAATATAATATTTTACCACTTTTTACTGCAAAACTATAACCAAAACGGTCCCGAACTTATTCCGCGCCATGTTTATTCCGCTCACTCCGGTGAATGTTAGGACTGAGTTGACCACCATGAAAAACTCTCCTTCGGGGACTGTAGTTGAGAGGGTCTTGGGTTCCCCTATTATAAATCAGACGCAAACACAAACGGACAATCGTAAGGGCCTGTGCGAATACTGGCTAAATTGCGGCTAAACTAAATTATTGGAAAGGTCGGTATTGCAGTGCGATTTAGTCTTTTCACGAGGTGGCTAAAGTTGACAGTTACTGACTAAATTTTTTTAAATTATATTTTATGTTTATATGCAGAATATTCAATACCCCTTACATAAGTAAATAAAAAATAAAAGCTCCGAATGTTCGTAATTTCTTTATTTTTAGATTTTTACACTACATACATTAAATAAATAATGTTCGACGCGGAGATACCATAAATATCACATTTAGGCCATTCAGATCTGTAAAAGTAGATTCATACTATATCACTGCGATAGATTTATGATTAATTTCTTATTATTTTCATTTATGTTGTCTAATATCTATTGGAGCTAGTCGATATATGTATGTATATTAAAACTAAGAAACGATACTCAAATGTTATTCTGTCAAAATAAAATTTAGTCACTTGAGAATTCGCACACCTCTACCGAACTAAATTGAACATTGGAAATTTTGTGGAACGATTTAGTATTTCGTGGAAAGATTTAGTCATTTAGCCAGTATTCGCACAGGCCATAATAAAAATAATATATTTCACGTACAACAAACCGACGATGGTTTTAAATCAAAATTGAAATAAGATTTCGAAAAGTGGAGTAGAATTTTAAAAGTGGCCACTTAATTCGCAAAACAAATAATATGAAGTAAATCTACTACTACGGGAGTAAAGTGACAGCACTGCCCGTGACTGACAGCTCTTGGGCCACATACTGAATTCGCACTCTCGCTCGCAGGAACATTTTCTTGCGTTTTCAGTGTAGAAACAGTGCGATGTCAGAGCCAAAGCTGGCAAGACCATCAATGCAGAAAGTTTAAAAACTGGTCAAGGCATCGCCGATTTACTGATTGAAATGTTGACGAATATTGGCCTCAACATAGACGATATGTGCGGTCAGGGCCCCGAGAACGGCTCCAATATGAAAGGGAAAAATCGTTCTCGATATAGCCGCGTTTGTCCCATGCGTCTGCCGTTCGCTTAATTTCGTTTTAAACGATGCAGCGAAGGCTTCAGGCGAAGTTTTCGATTTTGTTCAACTGTGAAGGAAGTGTATAATGTTTTTTCGCACTTGACCAATCACTGGACAATTCTCCAGAAGCACGCACCGACCGCTAAAGGTATTCACGTAAGTCTCTGTTCGATACCCAGGGCCGGCGCTTGGGTTTTTTGCGTCCGGTGCACTATGCAATATTGTGCCCCGTAAGCTGTTCACTTTAGCTTTAAAAAAAGAAGCTTATACAGAGGCTCTGTCCGTCTGTGACCTTCTTTCATCTCTGAAAGTACTGTCGCTACAGGCTTGGGCCATATCTCAAATTGTAGCTCTTGATCAAGAGACCTAAAACTGAGAGAATGGTCTGGAAATTCCAGCCAGAAGTATATTTAACGACAAAAAAGAGATTTCTAATAAAGTACATATGTATATCGGTAGCCTAGGGCCAAGGCCCTGGAATCCTATTCCCGGGGAACCAAGTTCATCCTCGGCCGTGCAATGGTGAAATAAATTTTTTTTTTTACTTCGGTGGAACATGTCGTTTACTTTTACGCTGCCGCATCAGCTGAAGACCAAATGGACCTTGTCATGGTAACTTCTATTTTACCTGTTACCTCGATGACATCTGCGTAAAAGGCGCCGAAAAAGTTCGGCCATTTAGTAACTCTAGGGGGAGCATGGAGGAGCCCATCTAGGACAAAGCACCACAGAAGTGGAGATAGTGCCCCCGAGAGACTACTGGAGATGATAGATCATCTGAGAGTTCTCAGCATGGAGTTGATCCAGTCGCAGATATTGCTACTTAGACTTCATCTTCTTAGAGTCCTAGTTATAATATCAAAATGTCTTGTCTAATTCCTTTGTTTAGTGCTGGGCATTCAGCACCAGGTTGTGCCGTGTTGTCTCAGTGGACTTTCTCGTCTGGTACTCACACCCTGTCGACAATTTTTGCCCTTGTTTTCAAGGCAAAGGACGAGAGACTTAAGGCCTCTCACACATGCCGCCAGCAGGCCGTGTCCTGTAGTTTTCTGGACTTGAGGCCAAGTATCACCAAACACTCAGCGGCCGATAAAAATCCTTGTGTGTAGGCATTTATCATCAGCCCGTGCCTAAAGATCTGAACTTCTATTCAGTTTGAAGTTTGTGTTGAGGCCGGGAACATTTTTACACTTGAATTAACAATCTACTAAGCTAAAACTGTCATCTTCGCCTGTGTGTCCGTGGGGAATCATGAGGTAACCTGCAGTCCCCGGCCTTTTAAGCGGTTGCCTCAAGTCCTCATCCCTCAATCAGACTGAATAATGTGTTCCCTGCACTAGTCCATGCCTGCCGACCTGTAAGTGAATGGAGGGCTGCAATATATAAATATTATATTGACATTCCATTAGACAGATGGAAAATAACAATGAGCAGGAAGCCCTTAATAGGGGTGAATCCCAACTGCGGATTTGTATGGTTTGAACGATCTCATGGTCTTCTCGTCTTCATGATAGCTACGTGATCGAGCACGACTAGACAGCTTTGGTTCCTGTAAAGAGTTAGGCTGTAAGCTGCCAAAAGTTGCCTCTGCTTAAAGCACTGATATTTGCATCTGTTTTGTTCTCCCTCTTCCTGTTACAAATGCTTTAAAAAGAGTAAATGTTGTGCGAAATTTATCAACTTACCTTAGATTGACGTATAACATAAAAATTTAGAAATACTAGTAACTTTAGTGAATAGAGCAGTAGGGCCTGTAAAAGTAGTAATCTGTTCTTAAACATGAAAGGTAGGTAAGGTGGCTTAAATCTTCTTAGATGGCGTGGGGCCGTGCCTGAGTATATGACCGCCTCGAAGGTAACATCATATAAAGAAAAGGTATATTTTTAGAAGTAGGCTTCAGACCAAAATGGTTCTAAAAAGGTTTTACAGGTATTCAGAGTGATTTTTAAATGAATGTTTATCAATTTCGGTCTTGCGCGGAGTATAATAAATCACTCTGAATACCTAAAAAATTGTATGAGGCAGACCTGGACTCCCAATTCGTAATCTCCACCCAGCCTGCGTGATAAAAAAATGTCTCACGCCTTGAAATTACTCTATTGAAGCGCTCAAAAATCACTATGAACACCTGAAAAATTTTTTGGAGTGATTTTGAAAGAAAGAAAAAAAAGTATTTTTAATAAGAAAATAAAATCTATGCATCAAGTTCCCATGTTTAATTTTTATTATTATTAATATTTGTGTGTATTGTAAACTGGAACATAATTGTAATATAAGGCGGCCTGTGTAAGGCTTGGATTTGCAGACGAATAGATTGTCTTGGTAATGCAATGAACGCTGGTCAGGCACGGCCCTGTTTGTAGGTTACGCAGTGCATTTTTAGTTTAGTTTACATACAATAACGGATGAAGGCAACGAAGTCTTCAGTTGAAGAAGACCGGGGCCGAAATAATCGCCTGTATTTCCTCTGGAACCGCAGTTCACCTCCTGGTCTCCTAAGGACCAATGTCTAGTAGGTAAGCTTGACCTGAACATAGACAAAGAATGAAAGGTTAAGGGTAGTCTGGTGGATGCATGAGGAGGAGGCAGTGATCCTCGCGTTTGCACTCTTGGATATTGTAGGAGCTCATTTTTTTAGCAGCTAGCGGGAGACAGTCTTGTTGGAGTGTTATGCCTCCTGAAACAAGTGAATCCCGAACCACTTCTGAAGGAGTACCGCGAATATTCCATCTCCGCCTGAGGTTTTGAATAATAGTTGAAAAAGGTCACTCTTTATTTAAGCATTAAATCTTGTCCAGTCCGAAGATGTTCCCAGAAAGACGGCTGGCATATGTGTACAGTGTGTAACTGCCCGGGGCCCGCGTGTGCGGCAAAGCGAGCGAATAAATATTTTGGCACAACGCAATCGGCGCGCAAAAAAAACGCACGAAAACAATTTGGATGTTCATCAAGTGCGGATGTTCATCAAGTGCGGATGTTCAAGCATGATCAAGTATCGATTGTGAGCCGGCCGGCCGATCAAAACTCGTTGCGTCCATGGGTTTGATGAAAATCTGGATGTACATCCAATTTGACCTTTACATTGTTTCCCAACTTTCTTATCGCTATACGCTTTTTGAGCATAAGGCTGGTCGTCCACTGGAAGCGTATTCAAGCGGCTACGCGCTTCGGCTACATGAGCGGCTACACGCGGCTATGTGCGACAGATCCAACATGAAGAATTTCATACAAATATCGTCCACTGCAAGCGGCTTCGAGCGGGCGGCTATAGGCGTATTCGAGCGTGCCGCGCGAATCCAAATTAAATCGGTCGCGCGTAGCCGCTCGAATCAGGAAATAATTTTCTCCAAATAGTACAAGAAAAATTGTAAAAATAGCGGAAATGATTGGGTACAGGCTGAAAATTGGCACAGAGTTTGGGCGCTTTCAGTAATGCAGGATGCGTGCGCAAATGACTTATTCAGCAATTGAAAGTGTGAAGCTTTCAATGACTGAATAAGTCAATTGCGCACGCATCCTGCATTACTGAAAGCGCCCTTTCCTTTTAAGGTTCTCAATAAGGGGTTATAAAGTCTACCGATTTTCTACCCCGGGAAGCTCATTTTTTAGGGGATTTAGGATCAATATATCAGTTTTTTGCAAATACATCTGAAACCGTAAGTCCTATAATAAAATAATGTTCACAAAGTTTGTATATCATGCGATTATCTACTAAAAAAGTTATCATACATTTTCCCATAGGAATTGCCATTCAAGATATATCACCGTTTTAAAGATTTAAAATACTCGTATGCACTCATTCACGACTTGTATAGGTTATCAGACGTTCAAGTTGGGCTACGTTGTAATTTTTGTAGGGATGATTCCTGGATGTATTTGGAGAAAATATTGTTCTAGGGAGGGGGTTAACTGCTAAAATAACGGGTGTTTACGATAAAAAAAAATATTTTGTTTTAATTTATTTATAATTGAATAACTAGTTTACTAATTATAGTAAAGCAATATACTTAGACTCATCTTTTAGGTGAATGCGTACTCTTTTATTTGATATAAATAACAGGAACTTGCGTGACTCCATTTAGAACATATGTAGGTTGACAGCATAAGCGAAATGCTAAAAAATGAATAAAATTGTGATTTTGTATTATAACCCCTTATTGAGAACCCTAAATGGAAGCTCTGTGCCAATTTACAGCATGTACTCAATCATTTCCGCTATTCCGCTTTTTTCGGCTTAATTTAACTGTATTAAAAGCCTTCTATATTTACAAATCACAAAATTATTATGTCAAATTCACTTCAAACTGAGCAGCATGAAAAGCTTGCAGTGGACGACCCCTGTAGCGTGTAGCCGCATATCTCAAAGCCGCTTACAGGCGTCTGTAGCCGCTCATAAAGTCGAAGCGTGTAGGCGCTCGAATACGCTTCCAGTGGACAACCAGCCTAATTCCGCTCGCTACCGCGGAGCGAAGCTTCTCCAAACTGAAATCGATAAAATCATATTTGCGGAAAGTCGATTTGTGCCCATAAATTTTCGCTGTCTCAATAGCGCATGTGAATTGACGACTAAATATTACATAGGGCCCACTTTCCATAATTACATATGTCGCGGGGACGAGTCGCTATGAAGGAAGGGAAGGGGAGGTAAAAATTGTTTGGACTCTCTGGGACATCTTGGTGAATTTTTGGATAGGGCCTCCAATTGCCTGGCCGCGGCATTGTATCGGACTGGAACGCTCCTATGACTGTACCCAGTATCCAGAAGTCAACCAGACTGGAGAATTGACCCTGGAAAATTCTCGCTGAGCAGAAGCCTCAAGGTACATATTCTATAAGGTTTTGACGTGACAACGTCTATTAAATCGGTTTAAGATAGGACGCGCGTGTAAAAATGTCCCGCACACAAAAAAAAATCATATCTCCGCCCCCATACATGTTAGGGGGGTGGTTAATGGCTAAAAATTTTCGTTAATTTATCCTCTACACGGGAAAAATACATTCATTCACCTTATTGACGTGGCAACGTCTATTAAATCGGTTTAAGATAGGACGCGCGTGTGAAAATGTCCCGCACACAAAAAAAATTTGCTTCGAAATATATAATTTATTAATTGATAAAATAATACAAAACGTAATAACAGACGTTGTCACGTTCAAATTAATAGACGTTGTCACGTTAAAATACGGACGTGATACTTCACATCCAAGACCATTAATTTTTTTTGCTAGCAATGAGTGGTTCAATAAAAACTTGTTTTTGCTGTTACTCAAACACTGTTCTTTTTCATTTATCTAGCCTCGTTGTCTTCAATTTTAATATTTTTACCAGATATAGTGCACCTGAATGCAAGGACGTAGCCAGGATTTTACTTCGGGAGGTTATTGTAAGAATCATAATAATGATATGTGTAAATGAGACCTCTTCTTCCTCCCCATATACTTTTTTATACATAGTTATCCAGATATTTTACCTTTCTTCACGCATGTGGGGGAAATGAAAATACACACAAATGAAGATTATGTACATATGAATAATACAAGCGCTTATGTATTTTCAAATTTCCGCTTCGAAATCTACTACGAATGCTACTGCGCATGGAAAATCGACTTTTGAGAAAACTCATCTCGTTTGATTGGGGTATACGTCGCTGTCGCCAAACACATTTCAAGGAAAAAATTTGAATGGTGTTCTGCCTATCTCAAATTTTGTATAAAGGGCCCCGTATACGATCAATAATATTGTCAATACACCTCTCAATAATATTGAAAAAGCACATTGAAAGGGCATATTGACCGTTAACCAGAAAGATAGATAGAAATTTTTATTGAAGCCCATAGTCGCCGTATTGGGCTGGCATACACGGATCATAATGTCAACACTAAAAATGCAGTTTTCGAGACAGAGGGGCAAAAGGAAGAGAGAAAGTTGTTGTAACTTTATGCACAGAAGTTTTTGGCGTGCATACATTGATATCCCGTGTAAGGATAATGAAGTTACTATCGGTGAAGAGAATACACATGTATGCCGAGAGCATAAAACCGGGTTTTTAGGGTTGACGTTATGATCCGTGTGTGATTGACGAGACTACTGAAGCGTATTGAAAGGAACTTTAATATTTTTGTCAATACGTATTGACAATATTATTGATGGTCTACAGGGCTCTTAAAATTTAAGAAAAAATATTTATTTTATATAGACCGCGTTTAACCAAAATTAATGCCAAGTTTATATGCATAAATTTCAAAAATTTGATTTTTCATGTTATCTGCGATGTTTTTTTTATTCGGGCGGGGTTTGTACCCCCGAAACCCCTCCCCTTGCCTGAATTCCAAATTTAGACTAGAGTCTCATAGGAGGTCGTTGAAACTAAGAAAAAATGAGAATATATGTATATAGTTATAAAATTAAGTTGGCATGGAGCAGTAATATGGATAGATATCAATTATTATTCTCATCCCTACTTAGTTATTATGTGCGGTGACTTCATTGTAAGCTGGAAATGAATGATGTTCATATCGTACTGAACAAAGATCTGATTTCAAGCTCGGATTGCAATAAATAGACACAATGAGACATTCCCGTGACCTATACCCGTATTCTATCCACATAGTATATCAATGAACTTTCACAATGTTGTTAAATAAAATAAAACAACCTTCAAATCACTTTACTTAAATAGTTAAAAAACCCATCACATCTTTTTCATAGAAGTTCATTGCTTATGCAAAGAGCACATTTAACTACCATTAAAAGTCAACCCTTAGAATTATTATTAATTTAAAAAAAATTACAACATTTAACCAATTTAGCAATATTCTCTAAAACATTTCAATTAATACATTTCTTTCGTAGGTACAACTATATTAATTTAAAAAAAAAAAAAACAATTCTAAACTCTTTCGAGCAAGTAAAAAGGATCCAAATAAACCAAAAAAAACTGGATTATTAAAAATTAAACCTGTTGTAACTCACACACTTAATTTAATTCAATTTAAATAATCCTAAAATAGCATTATTTAGAAACTAAAAACCTAAACAAACTCGATGTTTTATTTAAGTGAAATATATCCAAAAGCCATAAAAAAAGCAACAACAAACATAAATAAAAAAAACAAAATATTTTCATATTAAACCTAAGCAATAAACAAAAGTAAAACACAAATTGTTACACTTTCAGTAAATTAATAACCACTAAATTAATTGAAAATGAAGCAACAACAAAAGAGTAAAGAAAATCCTTAAATCTATCACGTTTTATGTAAAAGAAAAAATGAAACTAGAAGAAAAACATAAAAATAAAAAAATAATAATTTTGAATCCATAATTTTTTCGTTTTGTTACTTTATTCGATGATTTGACGCCAAATTTCAACGTCGTATGTTTCCACAGGGCCTACACTCAATTAATAAACCAGAAAAACGAAAATGTAAAAAAAAAATTATATTATTAATTAATTATATTTATAAATTTATCCGAATACTGAACTATTACAGCATACCGTTATAAAAAGACCGTTTAAAAGAGCATAATTCTATTGCAAAACATAACCAGGCTACTCGAGCCTTTAATGATTTATGATGAAAGTGTTTTTTATATTATACAAAAAATGAACATAGATTGTTAAAATATAAATACGAAAATATAAAATTCTTTACAGGATATTAATTTATTAGAATCCATAAAAGCCAAACAGATAATTTAGATTTGAAACAGATCCTTGGACATTTGGGTGATTATTTGAGCTGGCTTCGGTAAAGGTTTCACTTTAACATAAAAAAGGGGCATAGGATTTTCCCCTTTTGAAACTTAAGGCAATAATACAAAAAAATATTTCACAATTTCTTGTTTTAATTCTTCTTCTTCTTTAGGGGCTCTATAATGCTGTTTAGCCTCTTGCTAATGTTCTACATCAGTCCCGGTTCTGAGCCGATCCATCTTGGCACCTCTAAGATCTGGCTGTCCTGGTCTACTTCATCCTTCCAGCAGAAGTTGATTTTTCCGGCTATCGCACCACATACATCTTACCGAGGGAGTTCCACTTCTCCCATTCTTCTTCTTCTTTGATCCGTTAGGTGGCGGTCGGAGCGGGACGTCCCCGCAATGGATACGCTATTGTCGGTGCCGCTCAGTCTCTAACTCTATTCACGATTAGGTTCCATTCTTGTCGATTTTTGGCGACTTCTCGAGCCTCGGTAACTGATAATCTTTGATTCTTTAGGTCACCCCCGATATTTTTTAGCCAGGTTTTCTTCGGTGCCGATCGCTAGATTCTCCAGTCTGCGGGACGGTCTCGCCGGAGAAGTCTACGTGGCAAGCGGTTATCATCCATTTGGCAAACATGTCCAAACCACCGTAGTTGATGTTTTCGCATTTCTTCTTCGATCAGTGTCGCATGATCGCATCTTTGTCTAACTGTCACGTTTCGAAGGCGATCACGGAGTGAGACACCGAGGATCTGCCTCAAGCATGGCATTTGGAAGACATCGATTTTATCTTAACGTCCGATTTGAGCAGTATCCACGTTTCAGATCCATAAAGAAGAATGGGGAGGATCGACGCTGTGAAGGCGCACTTTTGTTTTGATAGAAATATTTGTTCGTTTCCATATGCACCGCTTGATCGACTTTCGTTTCCTCAACCAATGATCCCAAATATTTGAACATCGGAACCTGTTCGATTTGGGTTCTATCGAGGTGAACACTGGTCCTCCATCCGTCCGTTGTGAGCAATTGATAGTATAAGATGTCCGTTGCTTCGTCATCCGTGTCGGCGAAGACGGTGCTATCGTCGGCGAACATTAAGTCGATTACGGTTGTTGGCGTCGTATCGAACTCCGAGACGTCAATCAATTGCTTCACGCATAATCGCGTCGATCACAACGTTGAAGAAAAGTAGCAAAGCGACGTCTCCCTGTCGGACACCTATTTGAATCGGGAACTCCTCGGATAAGTCGCTTCGAATACGAACGCTGCTGGTTGAGCCATCGTACGACGCTTGGAGAAGTTGGATGATTTTCAAAGGCACGTGTTCGGTTTCCTTCTCTGGCTCTCAACTAGCTGTTTCAATGGATGCAATCGAAAGGAGCATTGAAATCGACGAAAATGACGACAGTTCGTTGGATTTATACATCCTCGATGTGGTCTAAATCCCGCTTGTTCTTTCCAGCTCGTTTGCTCTAGATGTTTCTGTAGCCTAGATTGTATGATTTTAGTAAATATTTTGCCGACGATCAAAAGGAGGCTAATACCGCGATAATTCTTGCATTCCTTACTGTCGCCTTTTTACAAAATTGGGACAACGATCGCTCCGACGGGACACGACCCGAATACCATATGTGCGTTATGAGGACATGAAGTCGTTGCGATACGACATCACCTCCGGCTCAATCATCTCGGCGATTACTTGGTCTATTCCCACCGATTTTCCATTTTTCAGCGATTTTATTGCCGTCTTCACCTCTATAATTGTCGGTTCGGTATTGAGAAATTGATTTGTTTGGCTGTTCGATAATCGTCGGTTCGGGTGCTGGACCTTGTGGCGGATCGTGGTTGTGCAGTTGGTGGAAGAATTCTCTCCACCGCTGCAGTCGCTCATGGGGAGAAATCACGAAAGCTGCATCCGATTTCTTGATGTTGTCGTTTGTTGATGTTGTTTTGCCGCCTAACCGCCGGATTGTCTGGTACAGGGTCCGGTACTCTTGCCTCAAAGCAGCTTCTTCCATGTCGGCCGCAACGTTATTCCAGTAGGCTTCTCGTTCCGATTTCATTTTCTGTTGAACTTTTTTGTTCAATCGTCGGTATTGCTAAAAGTCGACGTGTTTCATTCGTTCCCGCTGATCAACGAGGTCCAGACAGCTGTCCGAGATCCATGGATGCGTCCGTTTTCTAGTAGGTGGCACAACTCCATTGCATACTCCAACAATTGTCTATCTGTTAAATTGATATTGGCTGGCATTGCGAGCCCCGCGAATTTGTTGGATAATGCCATTTGAAACTCTGCCCGATGGCTGGATCCCGAAAGCACGCCCAATTCTTCGTGGCTCCGTTTTCTTCACTCTTTGTAATCGCATCTGTTGCTCGAACAAAACAATGGTCCGATACGCAAATGGACCAACGCATTTCGCATGGATGGCGAAAAATGCTATTGTCAACAATCAAGTTGTTCGACGCTGCAAATGAAAGCAGGCGGCAGGCGTAAGCCGTTGTCTTTAATTAGTCCGTGTCCGAATTTGCCCATCCTTCCCAGCCGATTCGATCTGCTCCTGAATTTGCATTGAAGTCCCCCACGAGTATTATTAATTCGATATAGATAGATATGCTGGAGCTGATCGTAAAATTCGTCCTTCTTCGCGTCCGTGCTGCTCTCGGTTGGGGCATAAACGGATACCATATGGGTCTTGGTCGTACCACCGATGGTGATAACCGCCAAACGCTTTGATATCGGTTGGCATGCGAAAACGCTGCAGGCAGCCCGTTGATCAACCATAAAGCCGACACCGGCCTCTCGCCTCTCACCACCGAAATAGTAAAGCGTCATCGTTTCGTCGATTGCTGGCGGGACTATTATCAATGTCCCGGATCCGGTAAGCCGTAGTTCCGATAGCTCAGCAACTAATATTTTGCATTTCAACAATTCCATTGATATGATTTCCTTTTGACCGATGTGATGTCCTGTTCTTAATTTGGATGTTCGGCCAGCATCCAACTTCACACCAGCATCCCTGGTCCCCAGCGCTGGTGCATCGGCTGTCCCCGATGCAATAGCATTATTTCGTGAATAGTTAGTTCGTGTATCCATGCGGTTTCTTGCCTAGTTTCTTCGGTTTTTTTGTCCGATTCTGGTCACCACCCTCCTCCTTTCACACCATGAACTTGGGACCAAACGACAGCGGAGTTGTCCTTGAATAAATGGTCCAAAATTAATTCTAAAAGGGAATAAGACTACATAAAACCCGCCAATGAAGTCATGACTTGTGTGAAAGAAATGTTCCTGCGTTATAATGCATTCTTTGAATAACTGCAAACAAGATAGTGATCTGCGAAGTAGGCAATGCGGTACGAGAAAATGTTTTCATATGTATAGTCTATCACCTTCTTTGGATTGAATTGAATTGAATTGTAACTCAATTAATCAATCAGGAATAAATAAACACAAGCTTTTCATTCCTTAACCAAAACAAAATTATCAAACCTAAACCTCATTATTCAGCTCAATAATGGACACCCGAAATTATTCTGATCAATTTATTTATATTTATTCCAAAGCAAACTATTATAACAATTAGAATATCCTTAATAAAAACTGTTAAAAACCTATGAATAAAAATATTCCGATTAAAAAAAATCAAGAAAAAGTCCAATAGCGAAAAAAAAAACAAAACAAATAAACAAAACTCTTAGTCGCACGTTGTAAAATAAAATAAAAAAAAATGCAAATAATTATTTATTATAAAAGTCTGTGATATCTCCATAAAACTAAAAACAAAAAAAAATAAAGTAAAACAGAAATTTAAAAATAAATACAACAAAAAAAAGGAACTAAGTTCACAAGTTAAGCGATCAATTTGTTCAAAACAAACCGAAATATTTTCAATAACCAAAAACAAAAACTTATTTTTAAGATGATGATAATGATAAAACAAAAAATCATTATAATTATAATTAAAGAAAAAAAATATAAAAAATTAATAACACCAAAAAACAATTTTTTTGTGAAAGTACGTATATTTGTGCTAAGTAAATTAATTAATAACGTTTAAAAAGCAAAAACAAAAGAAATTCAAAGCATTTTAAATGCGACTGAAAAATTAACAAAAAAAAAATAAAATTAAATATTAATACAAAAATCGTGAAAAAAACGAGAGAAAGAGAGACGGGTAAATTAATTAATTAATATCTTTAAATTACTATGATGAGTAAAACACTTCGTAAATATAGTATTAAAACAAAAAAAATACTTTAATCACTACCCGAAAATTTATTAATTGTTAAACCAAAAAAAAATTAATAATAATTAATAATGGCGCAATTTTAATAATTGAAGCTTCTTGCAGGTAGATAGGCTGCTGATTAGGATTTAAAAATATAAATGAAAAAAAAAACAAAGAAGTGTTTTTTTGTTTTTTAATAAGAAAATTTATATCCTTGTTAAATTTATTTAAAAAACGCAAAATGTGGAAAAAATATACTCAAAATTTTTATGTACATATATCTTAACCAGATTTTAAACAAAACAAAAAAAAATGTACTCGGCTTCGTTAAATGTACGTTTAGAGAAAAAAAAATTATGAAAAATAAAAACACACATTTAAAACTCCACAAAATCTATTTGAACGGAAAATCTAAATCGTTAATTTTAAAAAATCTTTAATAAAAAAAATGTAATCTTAAAAAATCTTGTTACCAAAAATAAAATCTAACCTCAATTTTCATGCCGCCTGTCCGTAATAATTGATGGCAGAAATTTTTAATATAAAAATGCAAAAACACATATTAAAATTATATGAAGGAAAAATATGAAAAAAAAAAAATTACTTAACATCCAGCGTAATTATTACTAATTTATATAAACAAGAAAAATATATAATTGTTATAAAAAACTATAATTGGAGAAAAAATTAATTATTTAGCAAAAACAAAAAATTAAAATCAAACATTTTCCTCTATGAATGTACTTGAGAATTTTTAAGAAAAGAAACCTTAAAATTGTATTTTTCTTTTAGAAAAAAATATAACAATTAAAATTGAGCTCCTAGTGACGATACTAAATTAAAAAAAATACATATTAAAAAAAACGTTGCAAATATTAATTTATAAAATCTGAGCATAATTTTTTATATTAAAAAATTGTATTTATCATAAAACACACATACACAAAATAAATTTAAATAATAAAAATTATTAAAACTATATACATACATACACGAAATACACTTTTATAGCCCAGTCAATGCACAGAAGAAACGGCGAAACCCGGAAATCATTCCAAACAGCACCGATTTGCACCAAAATAACTAGCTATTTCAATGGATGCAATCGATTTGGATTTGGGTTCTGCTTACTCTCTATTTCAAAGTTGTCAATGTGCCGAGGGTTGCTTTTTATTTTAAGGGGTGTAAACTATCCCTATTCGAAAATAATTGTAGAATTGTAGATTCAAGCGTTTAATCGATCGAAATTATTATTGCATCATGAATTACAAGTTGTATCCCTTATGAAAACAACCCCTATAAAAACAGCCCTAAAAAACAACCCCTATAAAAAAACTCAAATAAAAACAACCCCTACTTATTAAAATTTGATTTAAAAAATAGGAAAAATACATTTTTTTTCTTAAATTTTTAATTAAAACAATAAATATATTTTTTGATATAAAAAACACAAAAAAATCAGAAACCATAATTAAAACTCATTTTCTTTTCATCCTCTTCATCCTCACTTTTCCACCAGTGGCGTAGCTAGGTAACCAAGGTCCCTGGGGCAAATCAAAAAATGGGGCCCCACTGCTATCTAAACTGGTTAGTGTTACCACATTTAACGGTGGAGACCAAGAACGATCTCCTCGCGCGAGTTACGTCCCCGACTCCACCCTAAATAAATATAATATAATAAATAAATATAGATCTTTACAAAAACAACAATTCATTCCTAGAAATCTAAAATCTTTAAATTAAAACTTTCAGTCGTTTAATATTTCAGTTTCTCACGATATTTTGCTCATCCTTAAATTAAAACTTTCAGTCATTTCAATTCTCACGATATTTTGCCTATTTTGCTATTCTCACAAAAATTGTAATCTAATGCTCTTGTTAACGATAAAATTTCATGTCTGGATTATTTCCGTTGTCAACTGAAAGGTAAATTTTATAAAATAAAGAAGTCAGTCTAGTACGGAGATTTAAACTGTAAAGTTGTAATAAAATAAATGTTGTAACTATAAATTTTTTATTAAATTTAAATAGTGGTTGATCAAAGTTTATTATTCGCGCGGACCTGAAATAATGAACCTACTGCAGGGGACCTGCATTTTTTCACGATATTTCGCGTTATGCAATGAGTAGCCGAAATCCATAGATTTGACATGATTGATTGACGTAACAGACATCCGTTCTCGAAAAAAATATCTTGACTCGAATTCCCAATAAAACGCACATATCGCTATCCGTCAAATTGACAACACTGCCAACCCACAGAAAGAATTTAGGAGAAATCCCTAGGTAATAACTTTCGAATTCCGGGTTGCAACCTGTCATATTTATTTTGAAAATGGGAGAAATTTTTAAAAGTTCAGTTCGATCGAGATTTTCTGGTAAGGATTCGAGGGCCCCCTGAGCTTGAGGGCCCCGGGGCACTGCCCCGCCTAGCCCCTAGGTAGCTACGCCACTGTTTTCCACACATTTTCTTCTTCATCCTCACTCCTTTCTTCCTCGCTTCCTCCTGATCTACAATCGGAGCACTATTCAGACAATTATTGTCTCCGCTGCATATTGAGCAGGTTGAATTGCAGAAGAGTCCTACTCCTCCTCCTCGTATCATTTTTAATAACTCTGCAGGAGCAGGTTGATTTATATTTTTGATTGGAGCAAATACTCCTTCAATATTAGTCCAACCCCAATCAAGCTTAAAAGCTCGCATATCCAGAGAGAACAATAACTTCAAGTGCTTCACGCTACATCCATTTAACAAGCTCGTGCAAGTGTGTTCGAAAACTGCTTAAAAAGGTCAGAGCAGAGCAGAACGGCTCAATTGGGAGCACGGTATACAGAAAACGAAGGTAATGTAAAAGCGACGGCAGCTTCGAATACCGTAAAAAATGGGCGCCTGGTGACGTCAGCCGTAATGCTGAAACAACAACAATAGCTTCGATTTTATATGGGAAGTGTCCCCCACGTGACATCAGCACTAAAATACCGTATACGGTATACAGTCTTTTACATTACCTTGTTTCTGAATACCGTGATTGGGAGCGGCTGTCAAATTGATGTCAGAGCAGAACAAATCAGATAATAGCAAGTAGCTCAAAAAACACCTTTCTACTAAATTCTGCTCCAAATTCCGAAGAAGAAATATATACCAATAAAAACAATTGAATAGCATCCAAATGTTATTTTTCTAAAAATTAATGTGTATTTCCAACTATTTTCCGAATAAATCATTCATAAATCAATTTTCCGATTTTCCCTGCTTTCAATTTGACAATTGTCAAAAGAAACAGAAGAAGAAGAATTTGTCTGCTCTGCCTGCTCCTACAAATTTGGTGGAGCAGAAAAAGTGAGAATTCTCAACCCAGAGCAGGCTCAAAAAACGCACAGCAAGGCAAATTTGAGCAGAAAATATCTGTCAAAAAGTCTCAAAGAAAGCAAATTGCTTATTTTTTTTGCTTAAAGTTGAGCTGGAGCAGTCAAAGAAACACACCTATAGATTTTTTCAAACGTCGTGACATTCCGCGCATGTCCCCCTGCAAAGCTCTTCAAAATGTTTAAAAGCTCGGACAAAGCTTCATTTAACTGCTCCTATCAAATCACTTGCTGCCATTTAATCAGTCACAACTGCGTATTGGTGGAGGTAGGTGTATTTTTTTGGGACTTCAATGATTATTTAAAAAATTTACAAACTATGAATGAAAAACGCCCCTTTTTATATATTTTTTTATTTCTAGGCTTTTGTATTTTACACATTTGCTACAGAAATAATTTGCAGCAATTTATACTAAAAAATACGAAATTTGTATTTTTATCACTTTGATTACTACATAGTCTGTTGACGTTTTCCGCCAGTCGAATGCGCGCTTCTGCTCGTGTAGGTTGTGCTGAATGAAAAAGTACATGTATTCAAAAGAATTTTTTTCAGCATTTTTTTTAAATTCTTTTGATTTTAGGGATGAGAAATATTTCACATGATTAAAGTAAAATTACGCGTATTATGATGAATAAACTGCCTTTGTTAAGCAGGGGCTTTACGTGTGTTTAAAAGCTCTGCTCAACACATATAAAGATATACATTCGCCATGGGCGCATCCCTTCCCAAAATATTTTGTTGAGTTTTTTCTGCGCTTGTTGCCGTTTTAACAGAAAAGAGGGGAAATGATAGAATAATATTTATAAAATTTGGCAACGAGATGCGCAGAACTGTTAAAATTTTTTGTGTCACGGAGTTTGGAAAAATCTATACATTACTAATCGCATCTTTCTGATGACATCCTCATGAAATTGCAATGAAGTGGAATGGAACAGGAAAGCACTTCTCATTCTTTTAAAGAAGCGCATTAACTGGCTTGTGGGAGCGCTCTTCTTCCCCGCTGGAATGGTAACCACTATACATGTGTGTGTGCGTGTTTGTGCCTGCGTGTGTCTCACAAGGTGTGAAAAGATGAAGGAATATTCTCCATCAGTGTTGTAATATACGTGTTTTGAAAACTGTAAAAATTTGTGATTTGGCATTTTTACCATAACTCGCTTAGCTTTTGAGCTATCAAGTTCAAGAAAACCACCAAGAGAGCTGACGTAAACTGCGCACTTTTTAAAGTTCTTTCATTTTAAAAGGTTTGAGCTGAAACAACTTATAAACGTTACATTTGCGAACATTATGTAAACTTAAACGGCTATATCTTTCTCAATTTTTATCGTGTAGAAAAACAAAAGAGACCGAGACCAAAATTGCAAAAAAGCTCTCTTCACTTCAAGCTCAATTTTTTCAAAACTAAGGGCGCTTTCAGTAATGCAGGATGCGTGCGCAAATGACTGAATAAGTCAATTGCGCACGCATCCTGCATTACTGAAAGCGCCCTAAGCACTTTAAACCGGTCAAACTTATATGGCCTATTGCAAGTACATAAATAAAGTGAATTTTAAAGTGGTAGCGATCATTTTAAATTGGGGTGGTAATTAGGGGGTGATTTTCACAATTTTTTGCCTCCAAAAAAATAGGAACCAATTTTGTTTTTGTCATAACTCGCTTATTTTGGATACTAGGAACTTCAAGAAAAAATAAAAAATAAAGGGCGCTTTCAGTAATGCAGGATGCGTGCGCAAATGACTTATTCAGCAATTGAAAGTGTGAAGCTTTCAATGACTGAATAAGTCAATTGCGCACGCATCCTGCATTACTGAAAGCGCCCAAAGGGTTTTTTATGCACTTCATAAAAAGTTTTATAAGTTTTTCCTGAAAAATGCATTGTTTTTCGGATATTTCACGTTGAAACCAACTTTAACAAGCTTTTATTCCCTTAGTATTGGGTCTAGTGATATTTTCAATCCAGTATTTTTGTTTTTTTGTTTTTTTATAAGCTACATTTTCATGAAAAACCGTCTGAAAAAGGTTTTTTTTTGTTGAAAAATTGACGTTTTCACTCTCGAATTCGAAAAGTATTGACTTTTAGTATAAACTTTATATAACAAAAGTTGCTTAGAATTAGTCAATCTATCCATTCCCATACTTATTTTTAATAAAAAAAAATCTCACCCCCTAGAAGGGGTGGCGTCCACCCCCACGGAAAAGGCAACCCTCGGCACATTGACAACTTTGAAGTAGAAGGTAAGCAGAACCTACAGGCAAATTTTGGTGTAAATCGGTGCTTTTTGGTAGAATTTCCAGGGAAACCGAGCATTGACTGAACTATTATTTCATTAAGAAAAAATCCCTAATTGACAAAAAATAAAAATTATTTTTAAAATGATAATAAATATTTTTTTAGTAAAATTATTAAAAAAAAAAACAAAAAATAATAAAAAATTAATTTTAATAAAAATATATTCAAGTCGATTATAAAAACAATGAAAAAAACTTACAAGCATAGCAAAATTGCAATGTTAAAAACAAAAATTTAAAAAAAATTTAACAAAACTAAAAAAACATTAAATTCTTTTCGCAAATAGTTATCACCGCTAAGGTAACAATGAGAAACACAAAAACACATATTAATAAAAACATTTAAAGTACATTAAAATTGCTCTAGGATTTAGTACAGAATAGACAGAATCTGCGAAGAAATTTATAAGTCTAAAATTTAATTATAGCAAATTAAAATAATTAACTACAAAAAACAAAAATGATAGAAAAAATTACGAAAATAATATAAAAAAAATTGCTATAATTAAAAAATATACAAACAAGACAATTTATTTGGTAGAAATTTTTGCCACTAAATCGTGTTTTTTTAAATTATTAACTAAAAACAAAATATAGATTAGTAAAAATTTAATGAAAGAGGAAGAAAATATGGATGCAAAAATAAAAATGAAATTCATCTAAGCGTAAAAATAATTAAAATGAGAAAAAACAAGCAAAAAAAACAAAAAAAAATTATTATGAACAATACTTAATTGTAATTGAATTACATTTAGTATTAATTAATTTATCAATTATAATAAAAAAATTATTTTATTATATTAATAGAATTTGTAGACGCTTTCGGAATAAATATTTCAATAAATTTATTAGGATATCGTGATTTATTTATTTATAGACTAGCAAAAACCCGCGTGTGCTGCAACGCCTTTCAATAAAAAAAGATTATGTATCCACAGCCAGTGGTAGGAAAAGGGTATAATGAAAAAATATCAAATCTGTAAAAATTGATTTTTTAAGATTCGATGATGAAAACTTGTATACCATGGGCTGGGCACAACAAAGACCTAGCCAAATATATTCAGAATCGTCCGCATATATCTTGCTATGCACGGATTAAACGCCCTGTGCAGAGCTTCTATCATGGCGCCCTCCTCCCCTCCAAATTGTTTTTCCCAAAAAGAGTCAAAAATAGTAATCAATTTTGCAAATTTGGCACCCACCCCAAAAATGCACAATTTGGTGCTCCTAAAAGAATTTTCTTCTTTTTTTTCCTTTCGGTTTGAGACGAACAGAAGAGGTAAAAAAATGTTCAGCACTCTTAATCTATCGTAGTTTTCGTTATCGCCCCAAGCTTTTTACATTTCGAAAGGTTGTTCTCATATACTGGCAGCAACGACTGGTAGCAACAAAAACTTTACATTCAAAATTAGTTTATACTTTTTAGTTCAGCTCTTAAATAAAAACCGTATTTATTAGTTTTTTTAAGCTATACATTTTGCTTTCTACCGTTTAGCCTCTCTTTTTAGTGTCTTTTTCCGCCATTTTGTGGTGACCGCCCTATAAGATTTTAAATGACGTCACACCGGTTACTGTACTATACTCGTTACACACTTTCACTTGATACACATAGCGAGGGCGTTCTGAAGAAAAAGGTAACAGTATTCAACTTACCAATATCCATTCGGAGCGCGTTGTAAAGACAAATGTAATCACCCATTTTATTTGATACCCATACCGAGTGGCTTGCAAACAAAAAGTAAATCCGCCATTATTTGTTGGCAGCCATTTTGATTTTGGAATGACACCTCACAACTTGTATTCTATTTGGATCACTCTTTCATTTGATATCAACGCCGGGAGTCGAGGCGAATTGCAAAATTCGGCCGCCATATTGGAACCGCCAAGTTGATTTTTTTACTAAATGATCCGATTGCATGTTCTGGCATATGCATATGTGCAAAATTTCAAGTTGATAGGTTATATTTTCTCCATTTTATTCAGTTTTCCGCCATATTGTGTTGGCCGCCATTTTGAATTTGGAATAACGCCACTTAAGTAATTGTACTCTACTCGTAATACCCTTTCATTTGATACCCATGTCGGTGATCGGGAAACACAATTGATTGCAAAATTCGGCCGCCATCTTGGATCCGCTATCTTGAATTTTTTACAAAAATGTCATATTGCTTTGTCACGCGAACTATGCATATGAGCACAAACTGGGGCTGATCGGTTACATGAAGGTGGGTCAAAATCAAGTTGCAAGAGGCGTAGAACTTGAAAAATTGTGATACATCGTACTAACTAATTAATTAAAACTAGTTGGGATGTGGGCTTGACTCCTTCGGTCAATACGATCAACTTCCCAGTATGACGAACGTAGACGGAATAAACTGACTTCTTACAAAATAGTAATACGTTGCGGGAAGTTGACTAATATCAGAACTGGGGACAAAGTAATCCTAAGAGAAGCGTTGAAGCTGATAAACTGGGAAGCGAATGACTTCATTTGGAAATTTCAAAGCTTTCCGGAGATATTAGCAAAACTAATCAATACTTGTACTTGTCAGACTTGACCAAAAAGAACAAATTTTTCGGTTACTACTGGAAATCCCGGGATGAACCGCAATTTCCTAAAACTGTATCACGTCTACAAAACAATTCCCCGTCAAAAAAGTAAAGGGCAACGAAATTTTTGCACGATTTTTAAAGGTTGTCGGATTTTGACAAGTGATGTTTTATTGGAAGGCTGTCGCTGCGCATAATTCAAAAAATATCACTTCGTTTAGAGCGGGGCTCATTCTATCATATTTATTAGATATTAGCAAAACTTATCAATTTAATGTCTTTCGGACACTTAGCCGAAGTTTTTCTATTTAAACAAAAAAAGGTCCGACCGAATGTTATGAAATTTTTTCAGGGTATTTTTTCGTTAATATTCCTCTTTCGGCACTTCAAAGTAGTCGATATAGTTTTTGGTTCGGGCGGTATCGTTCAGATACAAAAATCACGAACGTCGTTTCAACAAAAAAAAACGCTTCGACCGTATTTTATGAAAATCTTTCCAGATCATACTTTGGTTAATATTCTTCGAAAGGCACCTCAACTAAGTCGATATCTTTTATCGTTCGCGCGATATCGTGCCGGTACAAAAATCACTTTATGTTGTTTAAACCAAAAAACGGCTGGACCAAATTTCATAAAAATCATATCATATCATATTTCCGCTAATACGCTTCGAACGACCCCTCAACGAAGTCGTTATCTTTTTTGGTTCACGCGATATCGTGCAGGAAAAAATTACCACATACGTACGCACACACAAACATTATTTTTCTTAAATTTTTGCTTAAATGAAAATACCTTGAAAATTTCGATTTCGATTTTCGAACTGATTACAATAACGTTCAGGAAAAACAAATTCTCTAGAAAAATATTATGAATTTACCACTATTCTATTTATTTGAACTAGCTTCTCTCAGGATTACTTGTTGTCACCAGTTCTGATACTAGTGCTAAACGTATTACTATTTTGTAAGAAGCCGGTTTATTCCGTCTACGTTTATCAAACTGGGAAGTTGATCGTGTAGACCGAAGGGGTCAAACCCACATCAAAACTAGTTTATTTTAGAACTCATGTCTTCGTCTGCACCGCTATTTTCGGTAATAATTCTACCGAGGTAACAGAATGTGTTTACCAATTCCACGTCACGATTAACTATCATAGGATAGTTACCACCCAGCTAGCACAAACTAGTAACAATGGAGTTAATTTAACAAGTAAAAGAGTCGCAAGAAAAGATATGCAGTGTGATTGAAACTCCATTGCGACTGAAAAAGCAGATTTTTAATGTTTATTTTGCAACAACTTTGGTTGCAACGAGGCGAAAAATGTGCTGTAGCTATGTTTTAAATGTGTTGTTGCCACAAACTGAAGATGAAACATTTTGTATATCCGGAAAAGTTATTATTCTTTATTATATATACATATAATTATTCATATACATATGTAACAAAAAAGAAATCGCAGTTTAAGTGTGTTTCAAAAGTCAGAGACAATGGATTGAAACGAAAAGACAAAACACTACTCACTATGTACTTTAAAATTAAAACATTGCAGGTTTTCACACCAAAATTATAAAACGAATGCCATTTTGTTGATGAATGTGGGTGACTTGCCTCTGGAAAATTCACGCGCCACCCAAAAGAAGAAAATTTGGTAAATAATTGGGGAATTAGAAGTTTTTAAAATCAGCATGGCAATCTGAAAACTACTGCTAAACACATTTTTTTAAGCTCCTAGTGCTATATTGTACTAAAAAATGGTTATAGGAAAGAAAAAACATCATAGAAAATCGCTTTTGTTTCTTTTAAATAAAACTGCATAGTGTAGAAAAACATAGAATGATGAAAAATATGGCAAGTATGGAGCTTTTGACAGATTTTTTCCAAAGTCCTTGTAACTGCACAAAAACCTCCCTACAGCGTTTTGAACCTTTAAAATGTAATATTAACTTGATACAAACTTACAAAAACTTAGTCACATTAGGGTTGTTAACTAGTTACTTTTTGAAGTAAAACTTCTTTAGGGACGTTTGCTTAAAAAAATTTACATGAGAGTGAATCAATTTCATTCGCGTAACGCTCTCACACATAAAAAATCGTCAGAACTTTCGTATAACGATGGGAAAAGGGGCGGACGGGGTACAAGAGACGATGACACTGTGGGGCTGTGTGTGCAACAGTTAAAATACACTCTGCCTTACTGCATAAATTTTCTGGCATGTTAGCTACGTTGTCGCCCAGACTTTGCTTTATCTCATTATAGGAATACAAATTCACCATTCTGTAGAGGTGAATTATTTCAGATTTTTCTTGTGGTTTGGTCACTGGCCGGGCTTATGCCGCGGACACTTTGGAGTTGACTGACATGTTGGAAGCGGCATATACGAGAAGAATTTTCGGCGGTGGTTTGGGTGCTTAGAATACCAAAAGGGAGTGGTGAATTAAATGTGTGAGGTGCTGTTGTTTAAAATTGGCACCCACTTCCCCTTTGGTGAGACGTGCTGGACCTTTCCCCTTTTTAAATTACAATTTTTTAACTTGCACAAATCGACCAATCGTTTATGTCAAAACATTACACTGTGTGAAAATCGTTCCTGATATGTTTTTTGGGTCGCTGATTACGAAAATCAGGGTCCCACAGTCTTAAAATATGGATGTCACCTTTAAATATGCTTAAAAATTCCCCTTTTTGAGTGTTTTCGCGATAATTTTAATTATAATCAAAATCAATCTAATAAAATACATTTTTTGCAACATTTATATTCAAAAGTGGTTGATTTATAACAAAGCAAATTTTATAATAAGGGATAATAGTAAAGGGCTGAAACTATCCCTACATCGACTTTATATTTTCAGTAAAAAATGTAAAAAATGTTTTTTCAACTTTATGCTTCGAATTCGGTTTAATCAGCCAAAATAAATTATTTTCAACTACGCCTAGAAAGAAGAATATGAAAAAAGGTTGATTGCATATCTTTTTGCTCCCTTTAAAATTAATTGGCTCCCTAAAAGATTGTATGGGACGAAGTAATCAGGTAATTGGATAGGTGGCCATAAAGGGTGCCAATACCATACTCAAGTAGACTGGCTCTCGTTCGCGTAGGTAAAGCGGCTCGCGTAGGTAAAGCTTCATTGTATGTGGTTGGAGGACTGCTTGGTAAAACAATACCTGGGTTTGGAATAGTTTATGCCGATGCGGATGCAATTATTAATGATCATGAATGTAGCGGGAGCGGAGCATGCATACAGCTGGTGACATATCCAAGCGTACATGCGTTCAATTCGTTGATAAATAATATAGAAGTGTGTGTATTCAAATGCGACCTGACAGAATGTTCCATGAATGGAATGCATGCCACGCAAAGGTCGGACTACTTTTGACTTTTTCTGTAATGCCGCATTCGAAATAGCACACACAAGTATGCACAACAAACGCATGCACCTTGCATGCACTCGTTTAGATTTTCGGGCAATGTGTGAAAGCCGGGACGGAAAAAAACCATGCAATTTTATGAACCTCTGAATGCAATGCATGTACGCTTGCATATGTCACCCAGCTTACTTCCATGAGGCGAATGTTTAGATTTTCGTGCCTGTGGCGGTAGTATCCATGCCTGTGGCGGAAGCGTGCATACCCGTGTGGGATGCGCACTTATATGCTATACGTACTAAGTGCGTACACGCGTATGCTTTTAAGAAAATTAGCCAATAAAAATTATTTTTACTCGGTTACTTTTAGGTTTTAATGTAAATAGGAATTCATAAATATTTTCAAATAGTATTTGTATCAAGTCCGTCAGTAGATTCGTCACTATTCTTCCTGCATCTGTCGTTGGCCTGAATTTTCTCAAGCGTACTATAGATCCGACAGACTTTCCACTATATCTATTGCATATTACTAGCCGTTGGGCACAAAAGTTTTACTTCTAAAGTGTGGTCTTGCACACTCATATTTTTTTAGGCAGTTACACTATAAAAACATTCAGGAAATGTTTAAATAACTTTAATTTAAATATGACAACTGTTTGCAACTGTTATGGAACCTTTTTACAACAAGTGCATTTTTCCGTAACAAAAATAGAACTGTAGTGTAACTGAACCGGATGATTTGTTGCCAATTGTTAATTCGAGATAATAATACAACCTACATGTGACTACATTTGTTTAAAAAAACTGGAATACGACCCAATTGTAACATAAATTTGTTACAAATTGAAATCTGTGCTAGCTGGGCAGTGGCCACTGCTAGGAGGTTATGATCGCACTTCCATCAGTCCGAAATAGTTGCGGCACGTGCATGTTATGCTACATGTTATTCCCTATATTCCGCTGATGACTGACCATCTTTACAGAACCCGAGCTACACAACATCTAGCCGATACCCTGTCAAAGTATAAAGCTGACAATAACGCCATCTAGAAGATGAGATGGACAGTAGGGTGGGTCAAACAACTTTTTTTTAAGTTATGGATTCCAATAGCGATATTTTATGTTGTCATTTGGGACCGCTCAATCAAATATTATCAAATGTGTATAAAATATTATTGAAATCGGTATAGTATAATTGCCTCCGAATCAGGTTTAACGTCTCGAGAGGACAGGACAACAAAATAGGCTTTTTACGTTTACCTTGTCATACACAGGCAATTGAAAGGTCCGTCAAAACTGTAACTGAAGCTTCAAGAAATCAGCGCGTAAAGATTTCATTAAAGCAAAGATTGAGTCTCGTGAACTTATGCCGAAAGTTAATAGCGAAAAGCATTTTCGTGTAGAAGAGTAAAATACTGTTACGTTTTTACGGCTTAATGGATTCGTAGAATTAGTTAAGGAATACATTTTTTAATTATCCACACAAATATTTAATTATTACAAAACAAAACAGACTTTAATAACAAACACAATTCTTATAGTTCACTATAAGCACTTCTAATTTAATATCTCGCACTATTGGAGTTTATCTATCGCTTTATAATTCACTTTTAAATCACCACTTTTCACTGTTCTCAATTTAGAACACTTTTATCGCCTTTCAAATCAAAACTGACTCCCTCAGCGCCTGCAAGCTGCTTTTATACATACATCCAAGCTCCGCCTTTATCTAACTTCTGGAAAATTCGTCCATTTTCTAGCTCCTAGTGGTATGTTCTTTTCTTTTCGGCAAGAAGCTTGAAGTTGTCTTCAATTAGTACATTAGTTCAGACAACAACCAGAGTCGTTAACGACAATCGTTGATTCAGCTTTTTAACGAACAGATGGCGCATAAATCATCACAATAACTTTTAGCTGAAAACCCTACTTATTATAACTTTATTATTTAATAAAATATAGCCTGCCTAATAAATTAAGTTATTAAGTTTTATTAATTACATCTACAGCTGTTGGATGCCTGAAGCTTGTATTGTGTAAGCAGCTTTATCTGTCATGTGTCAAAGTTAAGCCAGCGTCTCTCTAGAAAAAGAATAAGAGAAAAGCAAAAGTAACAAAATCATTCTTTATAAGGTCACATTGCTAAAGTACAAAGTCAGTTGAATAAAATAAAGTATTTCGTTGTAAGAAAGGGTTTTAATGGTAATCCAACCGATAACAGGTTATGGGCCCAGTAGGCAGCAGGATTAATTGTTTTCTTGATTATTAAATATAATAACCTAACCTAACCTTAAAAGTACACTTAAAAATTCCAGCACATGCGACATGGATACAAAATTTAGTTTGGAGAAGCTGATCGAGTGTGGGGAAGGTAATGGAAAGACAAACTATGTATGTATCTTGGAGATTCAAGTTAAATTTGTTGCTGCGTATGAAAGAATTATTAGACATTGCTACAGGTACAGAGTCGAAGCCTATGAGTATGGATCCACAACTAAATAATTGGATCAAGAAGGATATAGAAGCTCAAACTATTATTGGTTTAAATCTTGATGAGAGAATCGCCTTAAAAATTACCACATGCAGATCTGCTGCAGATATGATTGAAAGATTGGAACAACTTTATGGTCGGAAAAACCAGAAATCTACTCCAATGTTACAACAACAATTCTTTAGTTATGCATATAATGAGACAAAGTCAGTTGCAGATAATTGTCTTCAAATAGATAGAACTGGCACAGGAATTACGTTCTAATGGTGAAGAGGTTAAGGGCAGTTGGATAATGTCAAGAAATTTGAATTCCTTGCCAGCGAAATTTGATTACTTTCATGCTGCTTGGGAATCAGTTGCAGAAACCAAAAAATACTGCCAAATTTACGAGATCGTCTTCGGCAATAGGAAATAAGACTTCAATGTCGTGAGTCAGAAAATGCTTTAAATGTGGAAAAGCAGGTCATGTGAAACGTGAGTGCACAAATGGACCCTGTCCTGAATATTTTGAGTATTGCAAGAAAAATTACAGTTGCAATTATTGTCATAAAAAAGGTCATTTTGCAAACGAATGTTCCAAAACGTCAAGTATTGATAAGAATCGTGTAAAGTCTTTTGTCTCAGTTGCATTGTCATCAACACTTTTGAAAAGTCTTTCAAATAAACTCGAACTGTGGATCAAAGATAGTGGTGCAACTCATCATCTGACTGGAAACTTGAATTGGTTAACATATGTACGATCCCTGGATGTTCCTATTTTGGTTGAAATTGGAGACTCGACAAAATTAGAGGGTGTTTCGTTTGGTGATGTCCAGCTACATGCTTATAATGGTCAGAATTGGTATCCTATCGTACTGAAAGATGTTCTATTTGTTCCAGATCTCACTTTCAACTTATTTTCTGTCACAACTGTATTGGATAAAGGCTATACACAAGCTACATCAGAAGAGTCACTGATCATGGAAGGAAGCAAAACTGTCTTAGTAGCCAAAAGGACTGTAAGCTTAAAACTCTGGCATGAAAAATTAGCGCACCAGAATATTCGTCATGTGAAAGATATTTTGAAGAAAAATTATATCAGCTATATTGATGACTGGGAAAGTAATATTTGCAAAGGATGTGTGTATGGAAAACAGCACAAAGTTTTTCATCCAAAGAATGATATCATTGCTAAAGCTCCTCTAGACAGAGTACATGTAGATTTAGCAGAAATGAATGTTCGATCTCTTGGTGGTGCCAAATATTTTTTATTGTTGAACGATGACTATAGTCGCTTTCGGACAAACTACTTCCAGAAGCAAAAATCAGAAGCAGTGGAAAAGTTGAACATATATTTGAATTTAGTCAAAAATCAGTTTGGAAGAAGAGTGAAAGTTCTAATGTCAGATAATGGAACGGAAATTAAAAATGTCAGGAGTACGGATATCTTTGAACAGCTTGGAATATTTCATGAAAGATCAGTTATCAGGTCGGATTGAACGAGAAATACGCACTATGATGGAAGAGCAGAAATTTATGCCAAAGATCTTGGACAGCCCTTGTGGGCAGAAGCATTCAACTATTCAGTCTTCACAATAAATCAAACTGGAAATAGTAATGTTGTTGGTAAAACACCTGCTCAGCTATTGTTTGGTCGTCGAGTAAGCCTAAAATGTATGAAAAGTTTTGGTAGCGAGTGCTACATGTTAATACCAGATCATCAACGTCAGAAACTTGATAAGAAAGCAAGAAAGGAATTTTCGTTGGGTATGATACCGAAGAACGTGGATATAGAGTTTATCTGCCAAGTGAATGACATGTTGAAGTCTCGTGCAATGTGTTGTTTGATGAGAAAGTTGACTCAAAACATTGGTATATGGAAGTAATTTGCAAATCTAGTAAGCACAAGCAAGACAAAGCAAAAGCTTTCAATGAAAGTGCAACAGAATCAGAATCTGAAACAGAAGACGATGAACGAAGTCAGGAGGAGTACTTCAAGAGCTGTGAAAGTGACCAGTTCGAGCCAAGTCAAGAAATAAGTGAAAATAAGCCAGGATATAGTCTGCGAAATCGTCAGGACATAAAATCACATCCAAAGTATGGTGATTACGCTATGATAGGAGAAATTGAAGACATTTCAGTCAAGAATGCGTTGAAACACCCTGGATGGAGGAAAGCAATGGAAGATGAAATTGACGCGCTAAATCAGATGGAAGCGTGGGAACTTGTATACCTACCTAAAGATCGAAAGCCACTGACATGCTAAGTTATGCTGCTAGCAAAAAATTGAAGGTTCATACCTTTGACATTAACACAGCATTCTTAAATGGAGAGTTGTCTGAGGAAATATTTATGTTACAGCCAGAAGGCTTTGACGATGATTCTGGAAAAGTCTGTCGTTTGAAAAGAAGTTTGTATGGGCTGAAGCAAGCTTCAAAGGACTGGAATGGTACGTTTACAAAAACCCTAAAGAGATTAGGATTTAAAGACACTGATGATGATCCATGCATCTTTTATAATGAAGACAGGTCAGTTATAATTGGAATATTTGTAGGTGATGGAATTGTAATTGGTCGAAACTAGCCAATGACTTCAATATGAAAACTTTAGGTCCAGAGGAAGGACAACTGAACTATCTTGGAATGGATATTCATTTGAAAGAAAATGGCATACTAATCACGCAGCAAAAGTACATACGTAAAGTGTTAACTCGCTTTGATTTTAAAGAGGCATACGCCGTGGCAACACCCATTGAGCCAGGAATGATTTCAACTAGTGGAGTTCTGGTTGATTATGGAGGTCCTATTGTCTGGATGACCCAGAAACAATCAGTGGTGGCCATTTCATCAGCCGAAGCAGAATATCGTGCAGCAGTTAGTGGAATTCAATAAGTTACCTGGATTCGAAGAATAATGAAGGAGTTGGGAATTGTCAATGTGGATGAACCGACTAGCCTATTTATTGACAATCAAGCAGCAATTCACATGCTAGAAAATACTGAAGAAGGAAAGGTGACAAAAGGAAAGAAGCACATTGAAATATGTCGCAAGCTCGTGAATCATCACATTGGAAAAACGGTGTATCTAGTTTACATAAGTTCAAAACAACAAGTAGCTGACATCTTTACTAAAGCTTTAAGTAAGAAATTGTTTGAAGATTTACGCTTAAGGTGTTGGATGCCTGAAGCTTGTATTGTGTAAGCAGCTTTATGTGTCATGTGTCAAAGTTAAGCCAGCGTCTCTCTAGAAAAAAAAAGAGAAAAGCAAAAGTAACAAAATCATTCTTTATAAGATCACATTGTTAAAGTACAAACTCAGTTGAATAAAATAAAGTATTTCGTTGTAAGAAAGGGTTTCAATGGTAATCCAACCGATAACAATAGCCCCGTTCACGTGAAACGGAAATTTAACCAATTGCGAAGTTGTCTGTTATACCGAAGCTTTTCGAATCAATTATCTATTCTGCGATCGCTCCGATCTGCAAGAGGCTTGTCTCAACGAATCAACATGGTTTTCTTGCAGGTCGTTCCACTACCACCAATCTTCTTGAGTTCACTTCTCATGCTGTCGAGGGCTTCGTTTCTGGTTGTCAAACTGATTGCGTTTACACTGATTTTAGCAAGGCATTTGACAAGCTCTCCCATTCTATTATAATTTTCAAATTAAGAAGGCTTGGCTTTCCGCAAGCACTTCTGGTGTGGTTCCAGTCTTACTTAGCTGACCGGACCTACCAAGTTCTTTTTCGAGGATCCAAATGAGTACCCATTGAAGCATCATCCGGTGTCCCTCAAGGAAGTCATCTGGGCCCTCTTCTCTTCATTTTATCAATTGATGACATTGTTTCCTTGCTAAGACACTGTAGAATATTGATTTACGCTGATGACATCAAGTTATACCGTCACATTAGGAGTATTGAGGATTGCAAACTTTTGCAAGCTGATCTTGACACCTTTTACTCTTGGTGTACTTATAACAACCTGGTTCTTAATATTAGTAAATGTGAAGTCATGACTTTTAGTAGGAGACGTGATCCTATAATTTTTAACTACACCTTTCTTAATGAAGGTGTCCCTCGTGTAAACTTTGTTAAAGATCTCGGGATTAGATTTGATAGTAAGCTGGATTTTTCCACTCACATCAACTATATCTCTTCTAGGGTTAGTTTAGTTCTGGGTTTTATAAAAAGGTGGTCCAAAGAATTTAACAACCCCTTGATTACTAAACACCTTTATATTTCTCTTGTCAGACCATTACTCGAATATGCGTCCCAGGTTTGGTCTCCTCACTACTCTGTGCATGTTAGAACTATTGAATCGGTCCAACGAAGGTTCGTTCGATTCGCACTGAATCATCTTCCTTGGGAAAACCCATTAGTTCTTCCATCTTATGAATCTCGGCTTAAGTTACTTAACTTAAGCTCTCTTCACAAGCGCCGTGAGGTGGCCGATGTTGTTTTTGTTCATCAGCTCCTTAATGGAAAGGTTGACTCAGGTTTTCTAGATCACCGTGCATCGTTTAGAGTGAGTCGTTACAATCTAAGAGGACCACCGCTCTTACAAATCAACTCTTCTAATACGAATTACGGCAGATTCGAACCTGTCAATCGCATGTTCATTAACGTGAACAACAATATTAATGTGTTTAACGTGAGTATTGGTAAAGATGTCCTTAAAAGGAATCTTTTTAATCTCACGTGATTGCTTACATTTTATGTTGTTTGGTGGGTTACATGTTGGATGCCCTTACTTTTTATTTTAATTTATGTTCAATCTCTTTTTAGAGATAGGATTTGTGTTTTTAGTCACTAATTTTTATGTTACTAATATTTTATGTTTGCATGTCTCAGCTGAGCCACGGCAGTGGTAAATATTTCTCAGCCCTGCTGGGAAGTGTGCCTTCTGTGTTAGAAGGGAAACTCTATATATGTATATATATATATATATATATATATATATATATATATATATATATATATATATATATATGTATGTATATATATATGTATGTATGTGTATGTATATATATAGATTTTCATGCTTAGCTGAAAAGTGCGCCTTCTGTGCTAGAAGGGTTAACTCTTGCAAAAAAAAAAAAAAATAAATAAATAAATTTTTTGGTGAGTAAATCACACTCTGCTGCTCTCTAACAGATGGCGCGGCATGCATTCACCACGAAATTTCATTTAAAAGAATGCGCTTGGGCATTTTTCCCGCGTGAAAGGTTGGGAACTGTTAAATTTTCTTCAAAAGCCAATAACTACAAAAACGCAAAAAGTGAAATCAAAAGGCGTTGTGTGAATTATTATTAACAAGTAGGTATTTAATATTATATATTTAGACATATTTATTTGTCAAGCCTAGTACTAAGTTCCCCTGAAATGATATTTAAATGGGCTACTCAATTTAAATTTTCACGAGTGAAAATTTCGCTTGTCAAATTTTCATTTGTGATACTAAGTTCACGTGAATTTTTTGGTAGGTAAATCACATTTTGCTGCTCTCTAACAGATGGCGCGGCATACATTCACCACAAAATTTTATTTCGTTTGAAAAAATGCGCTTGGGCATTTTTTCCGTGTGAAAAGTTGGGAACTGGTAAATGTTCAACTGAAAAAACGCAAAAAGTGAATTCAAAAGGCGTTGTGTGAATTATTATTAACAGGTAGGTAATTAATATTGTATATTTAGCAATATTTATTTGTTAATTGGTGTATGCATTTATTTGGCGGGATTTATTTAAACATATTTTTACAGAATGGAAAACACTTTGCTACAAAGTTACGCCCAGCTGATTAACTCATCTCGGTTGCTTTTTCACTAGCCCAAAATGCCCGATTCCATTTCTCGTGAACTTAGTACTAGGCTTATCCTGCAATAAATAGTTAAAAGAGTTTAACAAAAAATGTAAGTATAATATTCAAATTTTCAGAATTTCCAAGTCAATCCGGAGGTTATATCCGATTGTCATGAAATATTCTGTATTAATTCCTATAACCCTATAATACATTTTTATTACTATTAAATGAAAAATTAAATTTTACTAATTCAATTAGTTAGCATCCTGTTCACTAATTTTTTATTGGATTCATGAACTACTAAAGTAGATAGTGAAATTTCCACTAATTTACTTTTAGAGAGTATCATTATCGGCTTTAAAGCAATAATCGAAAGGCTATGCACCCTTCGTGTGCTAGGTAAATTTAAGAACATCAGCATAATAAACGTTCACGCACCTACAGAAGTGTCCTCGGATGATGATAAAGAAGAATTCTTCGAATTAGTTGAACGGGAAATTAATGCCTGCCCCAGGTATGATGTAAAAATCATACTGGGTGATCTGAACCCCAAAGTAGGCCGGGAGCCCATATACAGGCAATATGTGGTTGCCGAGCTTGCATGAAAACACTAATGACAATGGACAGCAAGTTGTAGAGATGGCAGCAAGTACGAACTTGGTCGTTGCACGTACTAGATTTGGGCGTAAAGATATCCATAAAGCCACCTGTATATTTCCTGATAGAGCCACTCCGCAACCAAATAGACCAAGTGTTGATAGAATGCTTCCACGAACGTACCGAGGTGCCAACTTCGACTCGGGTCACTTAGGTTTCGACAGTTTCATTCCACCGCGTCCCTCGTAGTCGCGTCACTCGCCAACGAGAATACCACCAAATGTCTAGAGTTTCAAAACTCAATTCAAAACCTCTTCATAGACTTTAAAGCCACCTATGATATGAAAGCCATGAGAGAATTCGGCATCCCCTACAAACTGACAAGCCTATGTAGGTTGACCATGAGCAATGTGACAAACCTAGTAAAGGTATCCGGAACACTGTCCAGACCAATCAATGTCTATAATGGATTCCGACAAGGGGACGGTCTGGCCGGCCTCCTTTTTAATTTGGCGTTGGATAAAGTGATCCGAGATTCGGGGTTCGCATCAAGGGGCACAATCCCCTACAAGTCCACCCAGTACTGGCTTATGCAGATGACACTGATCATTGGAAGAACAACTACATCTGTACAAGAAGTTTTTACTCAGATTGAGCAGGCGGCAGGAAATCAGGGACTGCACATTAACGAAACCAAAACAAAGTAAATGATGGCGTCGTCTATAAGAACGCCTAATATTAGCGCCACAATCAAGGTAGAAGAACACGAGTTTGAAGTGGTAAAATCATTTATCTACCTTGGGTCAGTAGCAACCGACAATAGCATGGAACCAGAATCACGCGCACGACTGCTAAAACCCAACAAAGCCTACTAAGCGAGTATCTAGGGCAATTGATGTTATATAGTCGAAAAATTTCTCCGAAGAAGAAAGAGGTCGGTGAATTGGTGCTGGTGGAAACCAAACGAGGGACGAAGAATTAACAACAAGGCGAGAAGGAGAGGTGCGATTCGTCAAGCTAAAAACTGCAACTGCAACCATGTTGCCGGTGCAGAATGTGTTATCTTTGGAAATTGAAGGAGGATGCCAGAAAATATATGGACTTTGGTTCCACCTCCAATAACTATGTGTAATACAACGTTGGATAGGCCTTTTGGATCTGAATATAAGTTGCTATGACGCCTAGTTCGAAATCATTGTCCATTCTGAGTAATGCAGTCAGAACTATACAAAGACAGAGTAAAATTGATGGTGCTATCTTACCAACTTTTGGAGTTATGAGTCGTCTAAATTGAACTTTTGGGTTTTTTTTTGACAAAAATGTCAACTTCACCTACGTATTTTTTGGAGAAAGACGTTGACTTTTTGTAAAAAAACATAATGATAAATATCTCCAAAAGTTGGTAAGATAGAACCATCAATTTTCCCATCACAAAAAGGTGGAGGAATTCTGCGTTCATTGGAATCTTATTCATGAAACTAGGTTATAAGGTTACAAAAATACAGGGTGATAGGGAAAACCCTATCTTCGTATAGTTCTCACCGTATTACTCAAGCTCATCTCAAATAGACCTATCGAACGACATATTACACATTAGCAATTAGAAGTGGGTACCAAAATTTGCACTTTCCTCCGTATCCGTAAGAAGAATAAATAAATCTTCAAGAGCGTAAGGACCCAGTGGGGAAAATTGGGAGCGTTGCACAGGGGAGTGTACTTGGAGCACTCTCAAGGGAGCTTTCCTGGAGTTTTCATAAATTTTATAGAAAAAACGAAAACGGGCAATTATCTTCGTGCCCATAAAATGTGACATTAGCATACTCACTAACGCGGCTCTCGTTCGATACGGAGGACAAGAAGCTTTAGAAGTGGATAGAATTTAGTTGGGGGACTGCTTTGGTAAAGCCACTCTCGGTCTTGGAAAGAAAAAGGCAATTGCAAAAGATGAAGAAAATAAAAGCTTTTCGATACCTGATCACATACCCACAGGCGCCCATGAATATTTCTTTTTTAAAAAGCTTTTTTATAATGCTCCAATAACGCCTTTTTGGGAGCATAAAAACGTACGGGTATGGCAACGGGAGCACTCTATGCTCCTTTTGGAGCGCTCCAAGATGGCTTTTGGAGCACTCCTTTTTCCCACTGGGGAGAGAGACAAAATGAGTAATTTTGAAGACTTGAAGAATTCAACAGAAGCGGAACTAACACCACACGTTGAAAGTAATATTATAACGCACACATAGTGGTAGAAGAGTTAAGACTCCACATAGTTTAAATTGGTAATCTTTACATTTACTTTAAAGTTCAAATATTGTTTGATGAATTTATTCAATATCAGGCGGAATCAATATTGCTCATGCTTCATCTACAGTACGCCGCATTAGAAGGGCGATCTAGTCTGTCTTTCACCTAAATATAGTCCAGGAGAGATAGCGAAAAAGTAGTTAAAAGTTGAAATAAATCTACCCTGCGATTTCTTGACTCTATAATTAAGAGAAAAATCGTAGGAATTCAATGAATGTGTTTTGGATAAAATTGGTCCAGGGCAACAAGTGGTAAAAAGCTAATAAAAGGAGCGAAAACGCGTTTTTCACGTTTTGAGTACGAAAAATATGTTGTTTTGGAAAACAAAAAATACTACATAATAGTGCTTAAAAAGACGAAAATTATGTGTTTTGGACCATTGATATCGGTCAACAGGTTTTTGCAGAAAAATTCAAAAACCATTAAAAATGGCCGTTTTTGACATTTAATTATAGGGAGTGTAATTATCGTAGAACCTTGTGGCAGGGCTTTAATTGTGGCCACTGATGGTGCCTACCTGCAATAAAAATTTAATGAAAAAATAATGGTAACTTTTCGAGTAAATCTCAAAAATGTAAAAACACCTGTTTTACGAAAAAAGGTTGAACATTAGCTTGAATATTAGATTTTTACCACCTGTTGCCCTGGATCAATTTTATCCAAAACACATTCATTGAATTCCTACGATTTTTTTCTTAATTATAGAGTCAAGAAATCGCAGGGTAGATTTATTTCAACTTTTTTTCTATTCTTCCTGGACTAATAAACCACCAATAAACTTAGCATATCTTAGCATACTTGATAGAATTTATATTCAAAATTTGTGTATTAAAATTGTTTTTATGTCAAAAAAATCTCACTTTTGAATATTTATATGTGGCATTTTGTACAGCATTTTCGTGCTGCATTTTGTGTTTTTTTTTTGTTACCATTTTAGGTATGAGATTTACTCTGTGGTGCTACCACTGGAATCTGAAGAACAGGATAAACCAGTACTTGACTTGTGAACATGGGCACTGAGAAGTGTACAAAAAGTGCAAAAAGGTAAATTGGTTTTTAATTTTTCTTTTTATGAGAACATTGTTGTTTTTTGTAAGCTCTTTGTAAGCCTTCTATTACAATTACCTATTCTTACAGAATTATATAAATTTTATACCTTTAGGCACCAGGATTTGCTTAATTTTATAAACACTCGTTGGTTTCCCCACTTGTAATGAAATTGACTAAAGGTTTTCTGGCTGATCATTGAATCTTCTTAACTTAGTATTGCGAGTGTCTCCAATTTAGAGCTCAATTCTACTTCCCCTATATTTGTAAGCTAAAAACAGCTCCCTCGGCCTAACTCGTTTCTTAAGATCTGACCATCCAGGCTGACGATTTTCGATGGTACGAAAAAAAAATCAAATCGCCTAACAATTGCCTTACATGTCCCACATGGGACATAGGGCGGAGACAGTTGCCGTCCAGCGAAGTCTGTTGTGGGTGACAGCTCTCAGCTCTGACCAGGAATTCCCAGTTGTTGCGGCCCCTGCTAATAGGGTTCTGCTCCACGTTGTTCTAGGTCATCCAGCTTGACCTGTTCCTTGTGGACTCCAGCCAAGGGCCTGTTTGGCCAGATTTTCGTGTCGCAAGGTGTGGCCAGCCCAATTCCATTTCCTTCTCCTAATTTGATCGTCTATCCTTTCTTGTCCGGCACGGCGCGCGCCATAGTTCTTCGTTTGAAATTCTATCTTGCCAGCGGATTTTTAGGATACGACGCAGGCATCTGTTGATGAAAAGTTGTAGGCGCCTTGTGATGAATTCCTTCCATGTTTTACAACCGTACAGAGTACTGCCTTAACGTTGGAGTTAAACAGCTGCAATTTGTAGCGATTTGTTTGTGTAAATTCGTAACGCTTCGTAGCGCTTCATGCTTTATTTATTCTGGGACTGACGTCTTCTTCTGCACCGCCAGTTTTGGTTTTAATACTACCGAGGTAGCAGAATTTATCTACCAGTTCCACGTCGCGGTTATTCAGCTGTTTGTTTTAACATGTTATTGAGATCCTGGTATCTGTGGGCGTTTCAAGGAATGAAGAATGTACTATAAATTCTACTTAAAATATACAAGACAACAGAGAATACCGAAGCAAAGATTTGTTGACAAACACAAAAAAAAATACAAACAGTTAAAAATGAGGCAACATTATTTTCTTCTTTCTTCAACTTTATTAAAAACATATAATTTACCAAACATTATTCAACAAAACTTTGTTGCCTTCCCATTTTGATCCATCACGTAACAGATAGAAGTTTGGGTGAACAGAGCTTGTGCTGTAAGCAAAGGGTTTGCGGATCTCAGTCTTGAAAATTGGTCGAGAGTCCCATGGGCCAAGAGCTGGTACAGAGGACCATGGTGCTACGGCAGATACAGAGGACCATGGTGCAACGGATGGAATTGCTGAGTAGCCATGTGCAAATGGATAGGTATGGAATGCAGCTGGAGCATAAGTAATTGGGATTTCCTTAACCAAAGTGTTGCGGATTTTAGCATCCTTAACGGCAGCCAAATGTTCAGCCTTAGCCTTGGCGACTTCAGGGGTGTCCATAACTGGTTTTGGTAACTTAGCACTGAGATCGACAGCCTTGATTGGAGTCTGATTGCGTCTTTTAGCTTCTTCTACAGCAGCTAAATGGATTTCTCTTTCACGGAGTACAGCGGCGTCTTCACGGATTGGTGTAGGAAGGCTCAATTCAGCGCCCTTGATTGGTTTTGGTAGATTGGTTGCAGCAACACGAAATCCATGGACGGCATCAGCAGTGTATTCAACGGTTTGCAATTTTCCTTTAGCATCGACATAGCTGTAAGATCCACGGGTAACTCCATCAAGAGATTTGATTTCCTTTTTCGATGAGAGTCCATCGCTGTATCCATATGAGTATTGTCCCAAAGTATCCTGGGAGTGGAACTGGCTTGAAAGACTTGCTGGCGCTGCAATCACTTTTGCGGAATGAACTAAAGGAAGTCCGGAGTAGGCGAAAGGATATCCAGAGTATCCCAAAGGAAGGTTGTATCCTGATGGACTACCGAAGGCAACAGCCAAAAGTGTGGTAAATGCAATAAAAGCTTTCATTTTGATTTTTTTAAATTAGTAAAACTCAAAGGCGCTGCTAGTGTTTTCCTAGTACTCGCTTTCGATGTTAACTGTGTCATTTACAAATATCATTAAGTCTTTTATACAAAAATTTTCCATATTTTCTCCTCTCTCCAAAGATTAGCACAATTTTCACTATCACCGCCTGAAGCGTTTTGTCCCAGCACCAACGAGTTGATTGAAGTTGAAATAATGTTGTTTGAAGTACCTTGAAAATATGAAACCGCTGTTAGGCTGATTTTATTGTAGACAACTATTTGAAAACTTGTTTCGATATCTTTTTCTTGTTTTCAAATTTTCTTTGCGTTTTTTGTGAAATTTAGTAGGTATCTTAGGGGCAAGAAAAAACCAGAATAAGACTAAATTTTTCAATGCATTTTATACCTGTAGTCAGTGTTGGGCATAATCAACTAATTTTTCAATCAGACTAATAATAATGATTAAAACCAATCAGACTAATAATCATGATTAAAACCAATCATGATTGAAGTAGAATACATGAAGTAATCTTGGATAAAATCTTGGAAGTGCATACATGAAGTAATCTTGGATAAAATCTAATCATCAGAAGGATTGTGATAGTGATGATTGATGATGATGATTATGAGTGTTATGGATTTTTTTGTAGTTTTTTTTAGTACCTATACGAAGAAGTTTTGATTCCGATTGTAGTGAAAATTCCGAATGACGGATTTGTGGTCAAAATTTGAAAATTCAAAATGGCGGAACAACTTTTGAAATTGTGTTCCGATTGTAGTGAAAAATAGAATCGGGGGGTTTTAAAGGTGCCAAATGACGAATTTGTGGTCAAAATTGTAAAATTCAAAATGGCGGACTAATTTTGGAAATTGTGTTACGATTGTACTGAAAACCAGAATCGGGGGGTTTAAGGGTTCAAAATAACAGATGTGTGGTCAAAATTGTAAAATTCAAAATGGTGGATAAATTTTGGCAATGGTATTCCAGTTGCACTGCAAAATGGTTTGGGGTTTTTTTAAAGACACAAAGGACGAATTTGGAGTCAAAATTTATGAATTCGAAAAGGTTGTGCCAACATGGCGGATTGCTGTGTCCGATTCTGATTCAGTGAAAAAACTCACTTTGTGTCAAATTCAATCCAACATAATGGTAAAAAACGTGTCGAAGTATGCATGGTATGGCTGCATTTGTTACAAATTATACTTTTGTTAAATTTAGGAAAGGGTCCCATTTTTATCGAAATATTTCGTCTTTAAGATTAAAAGATAGGTTTAGATTATTTGAAGAAATTAAATTATTTTAACTAAATCATTAATATTAGTTTGATTGTTTAACTGGTCTGCAAATTAATTCGTTCAAGTGTGTGATTGGTTTCACAATTATACAGTTCTAAGAAAACTAGAACTAACTCTAACAATATAGTAGTAAATTAGTAAATATATTATTTTTCTTGAAATACAGGGTGATACGTAAACCTGTACCAGAAAAAATTCAAAAAGCCCTAACAGCTAAACCGTTACGGCAGAGTACATAGTATCTATTCCTAGTACATAGTACATAATACATAGTACAAAGTTCAAAGTACATAGTTCATAGTACATAGTACATTGAACATAGTACAAAGTACATAGAACATAGTACTACATAGTACATAGTTCATAATATATAATGCATAGTACATAGCACATAGTACATAATACATACTCAAGTAACAAATTTCGTCTCATAAGACTCTATTAGTTTCTTATGAGAGGATATTCGACTTTCTTAAGAGAGCACCACTCTCATAACTTCCACTTGTAAAACACTTCAAGTGCTTTATGAGTGCGTTGTCAGAATTAAATGGCACAATTATGAGAGTTACTAGCATAAAACCCGCGTGCCTTGCAACGCCTTTAAATAAAAACTGTTTATTATGTGCAATGTTTTCCTACAAAAAAAAAAAAAAACAAACAAAAAAGTCAGCTGTCATTATCCCTAAAAGGGTTTATTATAGTGCATTTTTTTAATAAATATGGTAAACAAATTGCTGCGTATATCACCTCTGCTCAACAAATCTGCAAGTTTTGAAGCAGAGATTGGCATGTTTATGTCCCCCATTTCACTGCGTTAGGGGATGAATTTCGAAAAATTGCTTCTTAGTGAATGTCCACGTCATTATAGAGATGCACTGTCAAAATTAAAGCCCTTCAGCTCCAGCGGTTTGGGTTAACCCCATTTAACCCCCTTAGGGGATAAATTTCAAAAAATCGCTCCTAAGTGGATGTCCACGCCATTATAGGGATGCACTGTCAAAATTACAGCCCTATAGCTTTAGCGGTTTGGGTAAACCCTATTTCACCCCCTTAGGGGATGAATTTCGAAAAGTCGCTCTATAGTGGATGTCCACGCCATTATAGGGATGCACTGTCAAAATTTCAGCCCTATATCTATAGCGGTTTGGAAAAACCCCATTTCACCCCCTTAGGGGATGAATTTCGAAAAATCGCTTCTTAGTGGATGTCCACGCCATTATAGGGATGCACTGTTAAATTTCAGCCCTATAAATTTAGCGGTTTGGAAAAACCCCATTTCACCCCCTTAGGGGATGAATTCCGAAAAATCGCTTCTTAGTGGATGTCCACATCACTATAGGGATGCACTGTTAAAATTTCAGCCCTATATCTATAGCGGTTTGGAAAAACCCCATTTCACCCCCTTAGGGGATGAATTTCGAAAAATCACTTCTTAGTGGATGTCCACGCCATTATAGGGATGCACTGTCAAAATTTCAGCCCTATAAATTTAGCGGTTTGGAAAAACCCCATTTCACCCCCTTAGGGGACGAATTCCGAAAAATCGCTTCTTAGTGGATGTCCACATCACAATAGGGATGCACTATCAAAATTTCAGCCCTATAGCTCCAGCGGTTTGGGTAAACCCCATTTCACTCCCTTAGGGGATGAATTTCGAAAAATCGCTTTAATAGTGGAAGACCACGCCATTATAGGGATGCACTGTCAAAATTTCAGCCCTATATCTATAGCGGTTTGGGAAAACCCCATTTCACCCCCTTAGGGGATGAATTTCGAAAAATCGCTTTATAGTGGATGTCCACGCCATTATAGGGATGCACTGTCAAAATTTCAGCCCTATAGCTATAGCGGTTTGGAAAAACCCCATTTCACCCCCTTAGGGGATGAATTCCGAAAAATCGCTTCTTAGTGGATGTCCACATCACTATAGGGATGCACTGTTAAAATTTCAGCCCTATATCTATAGCGGTTTGGAAAAACCCCATTTCACCCCCTTAGGGGATGAATTTCGAAAAATCACTTCTTAGTGGATGTCCACGCCATTATAGGGATGCACTGTCAAAATTTCAGCCCTATAAATTTAGCGGTTTGGAAAAACCCCATTTCACCCCCTTAGGGGACGAATTCCGAAAAATCGCTTCTTAGTGGATGTCCACATCATTATAGGGATGTACTGTCAAAATTTCAGCCTTATAGCTTTAGCGGTTTGGAAAAAACCCATTTCACCCCCTTAGGGGATAAATTTCGAAAAATCGCTAGGGATGCACTCTCAAAAATTTCAGCCCTTTAGCTCTAGCGGTTTAGGTTGTGCGTTGTCTTTCAGTCAGTTACTTTTTATACAATAGAAAAAAAGTAAAGAAAATAAATCCCCTTACAACTTATTGAACCCCATTTCACCCCTTTCAACCCTTTTTTCTCCAAAAAAAATAGCCTATGTCCGTCTCCAAGGTCTAAACTATGTCTGTTGCAAATTTCATCAAAATCGGTCCAGCGGTTTAGGCGTGAAAGCGTAACATACAGACAGACAGACAGACAGACAGACAGACAGACAGAGTTACTTTCGCATTTATAATATTAGTAAGGATTTAAGTCTTATAAAAATATCTTAGCTCTCTTTGCAAGGGTAACTATAAGCGTGCTATAAGAGCTATAGTCTCCTTAACAGAACTGTTGGAAAGGGAGCAATATATGGAAAGGCGATGTTATTTAGAATAAAATTATTTTTATGAGAGTTATTTGCTCTAAATAATTCTCATAAGAAAAATATAACACTTGAGAATTTAATATTAATTATGTATGATTATAGACTTTAGAATTAGATTTTTAGCGAAAATATAAGCTAAAATTTTGTTGCGATTGAAATTTTACTGATAATAATAACCATTTCACCTCGATAAAAATGAAAGCGCCTTAAAAATAATCAAATTTTAATATATTTTATGAAATTTTATTTCTTGTGGATAAAATAAAAACTTTAGTATTGCTCAATAATTTATTTCAAATTGGTATATTATCTGAAAAAAATTAATAGTTATACTTTCCGCATATTCAATTGAGCAAAATTAGCAGGATTTATGGAATTTCGTTTTACTATAAAATTCTATATTAAGCAAAAGTATGGCGGGTCGGTGGTTTAAGTTTTTTATAAGAACAAAACTGTAGTTATGAGATAGCAATCTTTCTGCACTAGTAAAAGTCTTCTTATAAATGTTTTAACATTTTGCGTCTCATAAGAGCATTTTTATTAGAAGGGATATACTTGAAGTCTTGTAAGAACTTTCTTATAAGTGTTATAACACTCATAAGGACATTTTTTTGACAGTTAAAACCTTTGAGAGTAAAGCTCTCATAAAAAAGACTCAATAAAAATAGAGGTTTTCTTGCACTCAATATAAGAGTATAAACATTATCTCATTACGAGAATGAAAGACTTAATAACTCTAGTAGTCTTATTAATAATACTACTATGAGACTTAATTTAATTCTTATTACAAGAGTTATGTTCTTGAGACTATCGAAGAGTGTCTTATGAGATGATTTCACAATTTACAAGAGTTTTGCTCTGGAGAGTTTGTTCGTTGGGTAGTACATATCACATAGTTCATAGTACCTAGTACATACCTTATTGTACATAGAACATAGTACATAGAACATGGTACATAGTACATAGACTATAGTACATAGCCCATAGTAGATAGAACATAGTACATAGTACATACATAGAACATGGTACATAGTACATAGACCATAGTACATAGACCATAGTTCATAGAACCTAGTACATGGTACATAGAACATAGTACATAGAACATACATATATAGTGATTAACGAATGGAGTATGCCTTCTTCTATGTGGATCGGTCTGCCGAACCGACCAGGGGTGGTATTACGTAAGTTGTTTCAATCGACCTATCCATACAAAAATCTTGAATTTTTGTATGAAGAAGTCGATTGAAACAGCTTACGTAATACCACCCCAGAATCGGGAAACCGAAGAAACTAGGAGAAAAATCGCATTTTTTAAAGCGGCGCTAACAGTAGCTTATCCGTTGCGGGGATGTCCCGCTGGGACCGTCAGCTAACGGATCAAAGAAGAAGAAGAATGTGGTCTAAAAGATATAGAGCAATTCATAGTCTCCTACTCAGAATTCAGAATGCAGTTCTTGCAAGAATGTTCCTCTCGTCACGCGATTTTTCACGATCCAGGCGGGATTTATAAAAGGCGTCCGTCGTTTGGTATGCATGGCGCATTTGGTTAATACATGTTAATGAGAGGGGATAAAAATAATTGCGATTTTTTTCTTGAGTGTGTTATTGACATTAAAAACAATGTATAGCAAGTAGAATCGAAACATTAGACGAAATCCCGGCCTGATAAGACGTCGTGAAGTGTATTTTAGCATCGCAATTGTTCACTAGACAAAGAGCTATCCTTATGTATTATATCAAGGGCAAATGCATGACAAGCAAAAAAAGATAAAGCGTAAAGTCTTTAAAACGGTAGGAATACACTCATTCACAATACAGTGTACGGAAGTTTCACCTCAATACGACAAATTCAAATAAGAAATGCAAGACAGAAATTCAAGGGATTGTTCAGAGCACATCATGAAATTTGTAAAAAGGAGCAGGAAACAAATGCGGACCAAATATTGCTCGATTGGGCTGGAAATGCTGCTGTGACATTGACATTACCTTCTACGAGTTCCACCTCCGCACTGACACCAACTACTACTGAATGGGCTCAAAAAAAGAAAATGTGACAACCAACCTGTTATAAGCAGTTTTGTGATGTGGAAAACATCAGCTGAAAAGATTGACACTCAATATCAGCTGAAAGATTGACAAACAAATAGCCAAATTTTGCTTTGAATTGAAAAGCACAATTTTTGAATTTCGTGATTTTTATTTAAAAAAATCAAGTGATTTAAATCATGATTAAAATCTTGATTTAAATCACCTGTTAAGAATCAAGCCAACCCTGAAATTAGCCCATCTAGCTACTCTCAATGGAACATCTCCTTTTTGTCGTGGCGAAAGCATTTCCATCCATCTATCCAATGGCGCGAAGTACTTTTTTCGCAGTTTTTGCAATGCAAAAATTCAAATTTCAAAAATCCACCTTATACCATGTTTCCATCGCACTTGAAATCCGCAGGTTTTGATAAAACGATTTGGCGAAATCCAAATGTGTTTCCATCGCACCAGGCAGTTTTCGCTTGTCATAACAAACTTGCACATCAAATTTTAAAAACCTAATTATATCAACAAAACTGAGGAATTTGGAAAGAATAGGCTGTAAAATAAGGAAAAAATATAAACATTCATTTAAGCTCCATTTTAAACGTTAAAGATAAGGATGACTTCGTAAATGTAAAATTTAAGCAGTCGGTTTAAGTCAAGACCTCATATGCAAAATGTAAAAAATCGGCAAAGTGCGCGGAATAAACGCAAAATGACAAAAGGAAAAGGCCTTTTACGTAAATTTAAAAATTCATCCATGACCTGTCTTGTATTTGTAGGCCACATAATGTTTTCTGCAGCTGTAGAGATGATTAGAATAACTTTTTTATCCATTTTGTAAAAAAGTAAAAAAAAAGTACACTTCATGAATGTCTAATTTAAAACTGCACAACTTTGTCTAAGCTTTTACTGAACTTTGACTTGACTGCATTAATCATGGAGGCTATACAAGGAGATGCGTAGCAGAAACTAAACTTCTAGTCCATTTTTGGCCACAGATGTCGCCTAAAGCTGACGTGCCCCACATGAAGTTAGCTGAATTTTACTCATTTCGACGATTTCTTCAAAATTGTCAGCCGAAATGCAAAAAAATCATTGGGAATTAATAAAAATTAATTGGAAAATCCATAAAATGGTTAAATACCAAATATCAGAAGCTGATTTTTCAAGTTAGGCGTAAACATAAATATTTTAATAATTAACGAACTTGGCCATGAACCGGATGAATATAATCCGCCATGTTTTTTGGGGTACATGTGACTGTGGCGCCCTCATTCAGGGAGACTATACAAGGAGATATAACTCTTATGGGGAAAATAACCGGAAATTGATGCGTAGCAGAAACTAAACTTCTAGTTCATTTTTGGCCACAGATGTCGCCTAAAGCTGACGTGCCCCACATGAAGTTAGCTGAATTTTATCCATTTCGACGATTTCTTCAAAATTGTCAGCCGAAATGCAAAAAAAGTCATTGTGAATTAACAAAAATTCATTGGAAAATCCATAAAATGGTTAAATACGAAAAATCAGAAGCTGATTTTTCAAGTTAGGCGTAAACATAAAATATTTTAACAGTTAACGAACTTGGCCATAAACCGGATGAATATAATCCGCCATGTTTTTTGGGGTACATGTGACTGTGGCGCCCTCATTAATCAAACGAAAAGTGACAACACGGAGTTATATCTCCTTGTATAGTCTCCATGCCCTCATTAATCAAACGAAAAGTGACAACACGGAGTTATATCTCCTTGTATAGTCTCCCTGGCATTAATACTGTATTTTGACACAGTTTGTTGGCATTTACGAAGTCACCCAGAAAATTAAAAAAAAAAAAACAAATTCGTACTGTCAAAATTTTTTACAGCTGAGAAATTTCGCCAAGCTGAGTACACTTGCTGAATAGGCTGAATAGTCATTAGCAAGATTTCGATCGAGATTTCATTGAAATCTCCTCCGAAAGGCGATTTCATTTTATATGCTAAAACATGAGATTTCAAACGAGATTTCGTCCGAAATCCTCAGTTTTGCCGAAATCGGAAGATTTCGAGTGCGATGGAACATGGTATTAGCAGAGATAACATAATACTCCGTATAAAGATGCGACAGCTAGAACAAAAAACCCGAACGCTTTTTGCCTCGGCAGTATAGCTGTAGCAAACCGTATGTATTCGGTACTGAGTAACGGGTGCGGCATCTAGTACCGAGTAACGAAACGTTACACACGAATGCATTTCGTTACTCGCATTTTTCGTAGTATGGGTAGCTACACTGTTTCAGTTCACGCTGTTCATGCTTTTTCATTATAATCGATGCATAATGGATTGCGATGTTATTATGATATAACATAAGCTCACCGTTAAAATTTTCAAAATAGTAAATCCATTGCAAATTTAGTAGATTCCGTCTACAGTTCACTTGTAGTTCTACACTTTACCTATTAAATCAAACCAAATTTAGAATAACTTAAACACAAGTCTGGTTCAAAATACGGAAAAGTGAAAAAATGCACCTTACGCAACTTGGTATGTAATGTATAAGTATGTTTTCTACAAATTACAAATGTTGCGACGCCGCGACGTCATACTGTACGCGTACGCAATACGACTTGATTCGTTGCTCTAACATAACATAGCATGTTATGAGGTATGAGAAGTAACGAGTAACGTAACGATACGATAGTAACGAGTACTAATTGTTATAGTAACGAATACATACGGGTACGCTTTTTTTCGTTACTTTTACACGTTTACTCGGCAGGCCTCTGAGATTGCCTCCCCCTTAGCAACATGCAACATATTCGAGTTTCTAGCTACACAAGGAGGCGAACGTGGTCATGGTCCGCAGCACAAGACATGCGGTGAATTTGTCGATAAGGAAGCTAGAATTTTAGGGGGGCAAGGAAAGGAACTGACAACAGAATGTTTCTCATCTTTCTTTCTTTCTCATCTTTCAAACGTTTGCCTCTAGCGCTACATTGAAGGATTTCCCTGATGCTTTGTATTTTAACTATTTCCTAGAACATTCAGTGTATTTTTTTAATGACTTCTAATTTCTCTTGATTTTAAATTTGTTTGCGATATTTTTAAAATAGGTACTTGGTGGAGGTTTTTTTTGGTTACGGATTTTCGAGTTTTTTTTATTTTCTGGTATTTCGGTATAACTAGAATGATTTTACAAACGAATTTAGGAAATTATTCTATATTTTATTTTATCTATAGAATTTTCGCTTTTGCCTTTAAATGTTGGATTTTGGCTTCAAGTAGGTCTTTTGTTGTAGGTATGTTGTGGGCGTAGATTTTTGGCCACAGTTTTTTGTAAAAAATGCAAAAAAGTCGCATACCCTGGGGAGTTGTTTGCATCATCCAAAGTTGCAAAGCGCATAAACATGCTGAGCCATATCTGAAATTCTTTCGATTTCCAAAATCTGGAACAAGTCCTTTTCATAAATGCTTGTAAATTAACATCCCCGTCCACAATAAAAAATGCGTACGTCTGCTCAAAATCGCAAGTAGTTGTTTTGGTAAAAAGAAATTAAAAATAGGCTCAATACCTTCCTTGATATTTGTAAACTCTTCAATTAATGAATATGAGGAAAGGCTACAGTCAATTTTTCAGGGCAGACGTATGAAAGCAGGAATTTAATCTAGGACTTGCAATTACAGGATTTATCTGTTTTAGAGTCATAGAAGTAAGATAGTATTATAAGATAGAGTAAATATTTAGCCCGCAAAAATTTTCTGCAAACAATGTTTGGAAGATGAAAAAAAAGTATGTTACAACCGCAAACGATAATTCTGGTTTGTTGAGGAAATATAAAGAGTTTGTAATAAAAAAAAAACGAAAAACTTCAGGAATAAAAAAGAAAACACTCAATTATCATATCGATAAAACACCCTTTGTTTCCGCTGAAAGCAAAGCTTTTCGAAAATGATTTTAAAATGAAAAAGAGAAATTGCTAGCACAATGCATACATTATACCTATATCCTCTTCTTTTTAGAAATATATGAGAGAAATTTAATTTGCCCTCTATTCGGCCAATACAAAGATGGTTGCCTACTAAATGCATTCCGCCTAGTATAAATGAATATATGAAACCTTCCGGGAACATAAGTATATTGGAATGGTCTGCTGACAGCAGAGAATCCGTCTTGATTTAACAAAATTAAATATGTCGAATGGCAGCCTTAAATGTTTAGAATTTTAAACAATCTTTAGATATAATTTTAATTTACTTACAAAATAATATATCCGTCATATTGAAACATATTTAATTTTTAAATTTAAAAATTTGGTCTCGACAGAATTTAAGGCAATTTTATAACTAAACGAATAGTTTAAAGAAAATATTCAAGTTTCATTAACTCCACGCTTGGGAATTATCGTTTGTTCAAAAAATTAGCTATTGGGGCACGCTGTGCTTGGCGTGGGGTAATAACTTGAGAACATATTTATCTAGCAAACTAAAATTTTATGCACATGAAATTTACAGAGTTATTCATTCTGCTATTCTCGATTAGCAAATGGTGGCTGAACAAAATGGACTGAACACCTACGCAGGACCGGTTTTAGGTATTGTAGCGCCCCGAGCGAGATATTTTTATGCGTTCTTAACTTTTTTTAGGTACCTACTTATGTTATTATGCCCAAATTATACAATCACCCGAGTACAAATAAAAGATGGCCTTACAATGGGTGAGCACCGGCTGCTGGGGAGCACATACAGGCTCACGACGGCTAAACTTGATCAAAAGATTTAAATGGCCGAGTGCTGAGCAGTACATATTGGCATACGACGGTAAATTTGAACAAAACAAAGAATCTTCATAAAATGTATTGTTGAATGTGCATAATGGGACATGATCATTTTCGTTGTGTACAAACGTCTTTTGGAGTGTTCAAGAGAAACAGCTCGCCAGACGTGGGTTTGTTTTTCAGGAAGTGTGTTGTACTAGCTGCTGTTGGTTTCTGTTTTACTGGGGAATGTTCTTATTTCATGCCCAACGACTATTAGTGCGTTTCCATGAGAGCTTGAAGCTTACTTGAAGCGTACTTCAAGTACAAATGTAAACGCAAGCAGCTCGACTGGAGTCGATAAAAAAGATTTTTGTGATCGGCTCGAGTGCTTGTCATGTAAACCGAGCTTGAAAGCTTGAGTGCTCGAAATTGCGAAAGTTAGGCTTGTAAATGTGTCTAAAGGTAATTTGTGGGAATATGAGGAGACAAAAATATTAATGAAGAAATAAAAGCACGATAAAAAGAAGAAATATAATAGTAACTTCAAATGACAGCTAAAGAACTCAAGCTCATTTCAAGCTAATATGCCGCTTCAAGTAGGCAGAGCATATACGCGCTCGAGTTCTTGAGATTTTCAAGCCTTCGAGTACTCAAGCTGTCATGGAAACGTAGTATATGTTTTAATCAGGGTTGGTGTTCGCCCGTTGTTAGGCCATATAAGATACCATCGTCGTCGGCCAAACTTCGCGCAAATTGCGTTAACACAGAAAATATGATAATGGTAAGATAAGGCGGCATTATGCGTTAGTTCGTAAAAGCAAGTGGAAAGAAACAATTTATAGTTTTGATGCTACTTTTCCCATCTATAGAATAGTTTATCTATGGTATTATGAACAAATGGTATTCCACATCCCACAGTAATTTGTTATGTAATCTATTCCTGGGAAAACGAAAAACTTTTATTCAAAAATATAAATAAGCAATTTGCAATCAATAAACATTCCGGTCATAAACATTTAAAGTTCCGATTAAGTTGCGTTTATTACAAAACCGCGCAATAATTGGCTTTTTCGGAGGACAAGCCGGTTTTGTTTTTGTACATTAAGCCCATCTACTCTATTGAGTGAGCGAAGTATAGAAACTTCTATTAATCTCTTTTATGTTTAAACCAAAAAGAAGAAAATAAATAGATTCTCTTATACCTCTCTCAGTTGAATTCACAAGCAGGATTGGAGAGCTATGACACTTCCGGCGTTGTATGTTATTTTGTATTTTGGAGGTGTTATCATGTAATAACTAAATAAATTAACACATTACTGGATCTCGGCGGCACCCCTTGGAATATTACCCCCTCGGGCCGTCGACCGGGTTCGCCCCCTAAAGCCGGTACTGCACCTACACATAGTAATAAAAGTAATTTTGACTTTTGAGAAACCGTCTGTCCGTCCGCCTGTCCGTTCGTCTGTCCGTTCGTCTGACCATCCGTCTGTGCCCGTCTTTTCTCGTCTGTACTGAACGCATTTATTTAGGGAGCTGACATTTTTTACACGGCTTTTTCAAAAAATAGTAAATACTTTCATTTTCGTCTAGCCGTCTTAACATTGTTGTGAGACCAATTATAACTATTCTTCTTGTTATATTGAGATTGTAGATTTGAGTCTGAAAAGGGCTTAATCACATCACAATTTTTTTAGCTTTTTCGATAACCTAATACAAATAATACTTTAAAAATAATCTATATATGTACATATGTATATAAAAATGAATACATATTTATGTTGTGTGTAATCGAGGTTTGAAATATGAAATGACTGCTTGTGTGCAATGGCGCTTGAAAAAAAAATTGTCGATATTCCTATTGGGGAATATTTTTGGTATTCGCATAAAATATATATTGTGATGATTTATGCGCCATCTGCTTGTCAATAAGCATAACCAACGATTGTCGGTAACAACTCTGGTTGATGTCTGAACTAATGACTTATGTACCATTGATTATAGAGTATATAATCAATGTATGTACTAAACTAAAATTGGAACGCGCGATAAGTGAAGACAACTTCAAGCTTCTGGACGAAAAGAAAAGAACATACCACTAGGCTCGAGAAAAAGGACTCGAGAAGATTCCAGAAAGTAGACAAAGGTGGAGCTGCCTATATAAAAGCGCCTGGCAGCCGCTATCGAGTCAGTTTTGATTTGAAAGGCGATAAAAGTGTTTTAAAGAGAGAACAGTGAAAAGTGGTGATTTAAAAAGTAAACTATAAAGCGATAAATAGAATTTTATAGTGCGAGTTAGTAAAATTAAAAGTGATTATAGTGAACTGTAAGAATTGTGTTTGTAATTAAATTGTGTTTTGGTTTGTAATAAAGAAATTATTGTGTGGATAATTAAAAAAGTGTATTCCTTAATTAATCCTACGAATCCGTTAAGCCGGAAAAACGTAACAATTGGTGTCAGAAGTGGGATTAATTAAGAGATAAGTGAAATAGGTGAACTTGAATAATAATTGTGACTGGAATTTAAAGTTTGTGCGTGAGAAATAAGGACTTATTAATAAAATGGGTCGAAAGTTAGTGGATTTGCGCGCACTGTGGAGTTGAAAAGAGAATTAAGTAAGCGCTCGTTGTCAACAGTGGGGGCTAAAAATGCCCTAACCGCCCTGCTTCGAGAAGCTATGGTGAACGAAGGTAAGGATCCTGAAACCTACATGTTTGAAGACGAGGTAGAAGCGGAGCCAGAAGAAACGACAGTGAGTATGGCAGAACTTTTTAAAACATTGATGGTGATAAAGGAAGCGCAAGAACGGTCATCAGCAGCGCAAGAACGGTCATCAGCAGCGCAAGAACGCGCATCAGCAGAGATGAAAGAAGCGACAGCAGAGATGAAGGAAGCGCAAGAACGTGCAGCGGCGGAGATGAAAGAAACGCAAGAGCGTGCATCAGCGGAAATGAAGGCAGATATGAGGGAAGCTACAACAGAAATCAAGGCGGAAGTGTTGGCATTAAAGGATGAACAAAAAATGTTGACAGTAGTTCATGAACGTTCGATCGCAGAACTCAAAGAGTCGATGGAAGAACAGAGGAGCCAGTTGGAGCAGAAAATCGAATCATTCTCACTTTCTGTCGACAATAAGCTGGATAACATGAAAGAAAATGTCAGAAATGATCTGGAAAGTCTCGAATCTTCCATCAAAGCAAATGTAAGGAATGATCTGGATAATCTCGAATCTTCCATCAAGGCAAACGTAAGGAATGATCTAGGAAAACTCGAAATTGAACTAGAAACCGTCAGAGCCGATCTAGAAAGGGTAAAGATTCACCACCCAACGGCAGCATCTCACGAAGTCATCGGAGTCAGGAAATTGCAGCCTCCAACTTTCGACGGGCAAAGCCCATGGCCTACTTATAAGTTCCAATTCGAAGCAGCAGCAGCAGGCAATTTCTGGACTGAGGAGGAAAAAGCAACGGCCTTAACGTTGTCACTAAGGGGCCCAGCCGCAGAAATATTGCAGTCAATACCAGCAGAACATCGCAACAGCTACGGGTTCTTAGTTCAAGCACTGGAAATGCGTTACGGCGATCAGCACATGCAAGAGGTTTATCGACTTCAACTTCGCAATCGACTTCAAAAGCCAGGAGAAACTTTGCAACAACTATGCGCCGATATCGAGAGGTTAGTGCATCTGGCTTATCCTAGTTTCGGCCAAGACTACATCAACGAAGTAGCAAGTTCCTTCCTCTCTTCTTTCTCTCTCTCTTCTCTCTATCTTCCGGCTAGAGCTGCTGTTCGACGGTGTATATGGAAAAAAAATAGATTGTCGACAGTACAAAGGGACTTTCCCTAAGCCTCTAGTCTGCCACATAAAAAAAAAAAAAAAAAAAAAAAAAAAAAAAAAGAGAGGCTTTTCTTAACTCTTTTGCCGACCGGGACTTGCAACAGGCAGCCAGATTGGCCGGAAAGAAGACTACCCAAGAAGTTTTGGCATATGCTCTGGCATACGAGGCAGCAAAGCAAGCAACAAGGAGTACGGTCCACCTCAGGGGAATCAATGCGACTGAGAACATTAGCCATCGAATCAACACCTCGGAAGTACGTCGCCGTCTACGATGCTGGAACTGTGGTGAGACGGACCATCTCCAAAGGAGTTGTCGAAAGCGAAGGAGAGTGGAATCTGCAGGGAGTAGAAGTGGCTCAACATGCTGTGAAAAATGTGGACAACGGGAGAAGGGCGACCGGAGGGAGTTGGTGGGGAAAATTGATACCTCTGATGTCTTCTACATCACCCAACTGCAGCGTAGCAGCAACAGCCTTGTAATCGAGGGGAAAGTTGGTGATGAACAATGCACAATTACCGTGGATACAGGTGCTTCAAAATCTGTTATCCGGGCTGACATGGTCGGCAATAAATGGCTGAAAGACGCACGCCAATACAGACTGAAAACTGCAACAGGAGAGCCAGTACGATTACACGGGGAAATTATGTTGGATGTGGTTCTTGCTGACATTGGATTTTCACATTCGTTCCTGGTAGCTGATATAACAGACGAGTGCATTCTCGGTCTGGACTTTATGAAAGCACATAAAATTCTACTGGACATTGGAGAGGAAATACTGAGATATGACAACAAGGAGATTCCAATGGCCACAGGATCCACTTGTTATTCGCAGCTTAAAGTCGTCGCTCGTGAAGATACCGTGCTTCCTCCGTGTGCTGAAAAATTGGTACGAGCAATAGTCGATGGTGATCCCGGGAGCTACCGATTTTACCTTATAGAACCAGGAAAAACGGAACAAAGCAAAAATATAGCAATTGGAAAATGTCTGGTGAGCATCGACGACAAGAAGGAGGTATTCGTGAGAGTGCTAAATACTAACGAACGAGAAGTACGATTGAAGAAGGATACGGTTTTGGGGAAAGGAGAACCGGTAGAACAGATTACATTAGTGGAGTGCGCTAACATCGAAACGGTTCCAAAACCAAAGCCAAAGGCCACGAAATTAGTAAACGCAGTGCTCTCAACTAGTTGTCTTGAACAAAAACAGTATCTCCAGGCAAGGAAATTAGTAGAGGATTTCAGTGATATCTTCGCTATGAGAGATGATGACTTTGGGAAAACGGACATGGTTCAACACAGGATCGACACCAAAGATGCCCAGCCAATTAAACAACCGCCGAGAAGACTACCACTAGCCAAGCGGGAAGAGGCAGCCGGTATGATTGAATATATGAGAAGACAAGGCCTTATAGAGGAGTCGAAAAGCCCTTGGATGTCTCCCGTGGTTCTAGTCAGAAAGAAAGATGGCAGTACAAGATTTTGCGTGGATTATCGGCGGTTAAACGACATCACTAAAAAGGACAGCTACCCATTACCTCGTATCGATGACACACTGGATACTCTCTCTGGAGCTAAATGGTTTTCTACCTTGGATCTTAAGAGCGGCTACTGGCAAGTCGAAATTCACCCAGAGGACCGAGAAAAGACAGCCTTCTCTGTAGGAAACGGCCTGTGGCAGTTTACAGTCATGCCGTTTGGACTGTGTAATACTCCAGCTACATTCGAACGACTGATGGAATGCGTCTTGCGAGGACTGACATGGAAGACTTGTCTGGTTTATTTGGACGATATCATCGTCGTTGGAAAAAGTTTCGAGGAACATCTGGGCAATCTACGAGAGGTTTTCCAAAAGTTGAGAACAGCCCAACTGAAACTCAGCCCTAAAAAGTGCGTACTGTTCAGAGACCAAGTCAACTATCTCGGACATGTGGTTTCATCCAATGGAGTTCAAACAGATCCTGAGAAAATAACAGCGGTTAAGAATTGGCCCACACCGAAAGATAAACATGAACTTCGAAGCTTTTTGGGACTTGCCACCTATTATAGGCGTTTCGTCAGGAACTTTGCCGACAAGGCTAAGGAATTACATAAACTGACAGAAAAAGGAAAACCATTTATCTGGACAGAAAAGTGCGAGGAAAGTTTCAACACACTAAAACGAGGACTTTGCCAAGCACCAATACTCACATACCCGAAGCCAGGCGAAAGATTCATATTGGACACAGACGCGAGTAATGTCGGGATTGGTGCAGTGCTATCACAAAACTTCGACGGACAGGAAAAGGTCATAGCTTATTACAGTAGAGCGCTGTCAAAATCGGAGCGGAATTACTGTGTCACAAGACGGGAACTATTGGCAATCGTGGACTCAACTAAACACTTCCACAAGTATCTCTATGGGCAAAACTTCATCCTTCGAACGGATCATGCAGCATTAAAATGGCTGATGCAATTCAAAAACCCTGAAGGACAAGTGGCAAGATGGATAGAGAGACTTCAGTCCTACGACTTCAATATAGACCACAGAAAGGGAAGAAACCATGGAAATGCAGATGCACTCTCCCGGCGACCATGCGTACCAGACTGCAAACATTGTGGACGTATCGAGGAAAAGTGTCAAAGGACGACAGTCGAGCCAACGACAGGATGGGATGACCAGGGACTCCGAGACGCCCAACGCGACGACCCGGATATTTCTTCAATTCTGACATGGAAGGAATACAAGGAAAAGCCTGAATGGAAGGACATTGCTGAGAGGAGCGAGACCCTGAAAAGCTATTGGGCCCAATGGGATTCGTTGTACATTGAGCGAGGAGTATTAAAGCGCAAATAAGAAACCGCTGACGGTACCTCTCATCGAATGCAGGTATTAGTCCCTCGCGTTAGAATAAGGGATATTCTCGAGGAGTGTCATAACGGCGCATCAGGAGGACATCTGGGAGTCAATAAAACTTTGGCAAAAATAAGAGATAGATTCTATTGGCTTCACATGCGAGACGATGTTGCAGACTGGTGCCGTAAATGCACAACTTGTGCCAGCAGCAAGGGTCCTCGGGTAAGAACAAAAGGAGAAATGCAGCAATACAACGTGGGAGCCCCATTTGAAAGATTCGCAATCGATGTGGCGGGACCTTTTCCGGTGTCAGACCGAGGAAATCGATACATTTTGGTGGTCATGGACTACTTCAGTAAGTGGCCCGAAGCATATGCCATTCCAAATCAGGAAGCAATCACTGTTGCAGAGGAATTAGTGAGCAATTGGATCTGCAGATTTGGTGTTCCTCATGAGCTTCACTCTGACCAAGGGAGAAACTTTGAATCTCAAGTTTTTCAAGAAGTATGTAAGATACTTGGAGTGAAGAAGACCAGGACGACGCCCCTTCATCCCCAGTCCGATGGAATGGTAGAGCGATTCAACAGGACAATGCTAGAACACCTAAGGAAAGTTGTTAGCGAGCACCAGCGTGACTGGGACAGTTACATCCCTATATTTCTAATGGCATATCGGACAGCGGTTCATAATTCCACAGGACAAACCCCTTGTAGTGTGATTTTTGGAAGACAAATCCGGCTGCCAAGCGACTTGAAATTTGGGACACCTGTTGAAAGCAACGAGTTTACTGGCGGTTATACAGGTGAACTTCGTGATCGACTCGCAGATATCCATCAGCTTGCAAGGAAGAATCTTAAGATAGCCAGTGACAGGATGAAAACTAGGTACGACCTCCGAGCAAACTGTAGCGGATACCAGGAAGGTGACCTCGTTTGGCTGTTCAATCCTCGACGACGAAAGGGCAAGTCTCCGAAACTTCAGCGCCAGTGGGAGGGGCCCTATAAAATCCTAACACGGATCAACGACGTTGTCTACAGGATTCAACAAGGGCCCAAAGCCAAGAAGAAGATTGTGCACATAGACAGGCTGTGCCCATATCATCAGCCGGATCCAGGATGGACAACTGTTCGGGACGAACAGTCCTAAGAAGGGGGCAATGTGATGATTTATGCGCCATCTGCTTGTCAATAAGCATAACCAACGATTGTCGGTAACAACTCTGGTTGATGTCTGAACTAATGACTTATGTACTAAACTAAAATTGGAACGCGCGATAAGTGAAGACAACTTCAAGCTTCTGGACGAAAAGAAAAGAACATACCACTAGGCTCGAGAAAAAGGACTCGAGAAGATTCCAGAAAGTAGACAAAGGTGGAGCTGCCTATATAAAAGCGCCTGGCAGCCGCTATCGAATCAGTTTTGATTTGAAAGGCGATAAAAGTGTTTTAAAGTGAGAAGAGTGAAAAGTGGTGATTTAAAAAGTAAACTATAAAGCGATAAATAGAATTTTATAGTGCGAGTTAGTAAAATTAAAAGTGATTATAGTGAACTGTAAGAATTGTGTTTGTAATTAAATTGTGTTTTGGTTTGTAATAAAGAAATTATTGTGTGGATAATTAAAAAAGTGTATTCCTTAATTAATCCTACGAATCCGTTAAGCCGGAAAAACGTAACAATATGATTTGTATACGAAATCGGTTTGTTTTTTAAATGAAATAAAAAAAGTGAAATCGTTCTGAAAAAAGGAACCCAGCAGCTAGCAGGATAGTGGTGTCAAATTGTAAACGGACTAAACTAAACGTAGCTGGGCTTCCTTTTGAACGGGCTAAAATGGTTTGGACTAAACCATTAAAATAATATTTTCTTTGCTTCCCTTCTAGTTTTATTGACGTGATATATTCAATCATTTCTTCCAGGAATTGCTTTACAAACCCTTCTCTTCTTAATCTGGCCTTAAAACTATTTTTACAAAATGGATTTTTGCTGTTTAAGCAATCTATTAATTTGTTTATTTCTGCAATGAATTCAGCTGTAGATTTCGCCTTGTTACTAGCTTTTCCAGAAAACACTCCCATTTGTTCAGCAGATTTGATTACTGCCGCACAAGTTTAACTGGACGCTTGCACAACTAACGAATCAATCATCTTTTCCCATTTATTTGGACTCTAATGTTTTCCGAAAGCTTATGGCTCATTTTTGTCACATTACTTTTCTCCATAGTAACCAACTCTTCTATGCATTTATAGTATGTAACTGGACCATCAATGGTACATAAATCAGCCTTCATCAAAGTATTCCTAATTGAGGTACATCATATAATGCACAATAGAGATTTTCAAAATGTGGCTTAAAGTTGTTACGCCTAATCGGAAGAAACAATTTCTATTATTTGGAACTTGATCGCATACCATACCACCTGTAATATTTTACCCGCCATTAGAACAGTATTCTATCAATTCTTGTAATTTTTGTGATAAACTTTCCCCAGTGATACTGGCTTTTGTAACGTAGTATGCAATGATGAATTAGCAGTTGGATAATATTCCTCTTGCCATAAAGGCCGATATACACGGTCAAATTGGATGTACATCCAGAATTTCATCAAACCCATAAGCCACTGACATATAGTAATGGACTGCTGATTGACGATGCTGAATGGCACCATTTTTCTCCAGAAATAGAAAACCTTTTTTATGCAAACAAAAAAATTTTCTTCGAATTTAGGAGAAAATAAGTGATAAGATGTTTGTTATAATTAACGGAAATACATTTCCATCACTCATTTTTATTTATTAGCAGTTTTTTCATTAAATAAATGTATTTATTCCAAAACCGTGACGGTTATTTCCCCTGTTTAACGAAGTTTTCAAAATAGCTCAAGAGTGAGACAGAAGAACGAAAACTATACCTGTCTATTTTTTTCTAATTATGTTTATATCGCTGACATGCGCTGACGATTACAGTTCATTGGGATTTAACGTGGGAGCGAGGCAGGAATAGTTTTTGGTGCCATTTTTTTGTATGGGGTTTTGCTCATTTAGCAGTCCATTACTATATGTCAGTGCCATAAGCGCAATGAGTTTTGATCGGCCGACCGGCCCACAATCGATAGTTTTGGTTGTACATCAGCCCTTCGGTACCCGTGTACATGCAGAAAATATTTGCAGGCTCAATATTTGATTGTTGATAAGGGGACTCTAAAACGGATAAATCCTGTATTTGCAAGCCCGAGATTAAATTCCTGCTTTCATACGTTTGCCCTGAAAAATTGACTGTAGCCTTTCCTCATATTCATTAATTGAAGAGTTTACAAATATCAAGGAAGGTATTGAGCCTATTTTTAATTTCTTTTTACCAAAACAACTACTACCGCAATGTTTTGAGCAGACGTACGCATTTTTTATTGTGGACGGGGATGTTAATTTACAAGCATTTATGAAAAGGACTTGTTCCAGATTTTGGAAATCGAAAGAATTTCAGATATGGCTCAGCATGTTTATGCGCTTTGCTACTTTGGATGATGCAAACAACTCCCCAGGGTATGCGACTTTTTTGCATTTTTTACAAAAAACTGTGGCCAAAAATCTACGCCCACAACATACCTACAACAAAAGACCTACTTAAAGCCAAAATCCAACATTTAAAGACAAAAGCGAAAATTCTATAGATAAAATAAAATATAGAATAATTTCCTAAATTCGTTTGTAAAATCATTCTAGTTATACCGAAATACCAGAAAATAAAAAAAATTCAAAAATCCGTAACCAAAAAAAACCTCCACCAAGTACCTATTTTAAAAATATCGCAAACAAATTTAAAATCAAGAGAAATTAGAAGTCATTAAAAAAATGCACTGAATGTTCTAGGAAATAGTTAAAATACAAAGCATCAGGGAAATCCTTCAATGTAGCGCTAGAGGCAAACGTTTGAAAGATGAGAAAGAAAGAAAGATGTTGCGAGAAACATTCTGTTGTCAGTTCCTTTCCTTGCCCCCCTAAAATTCTAGCTTCCTTATCGACAAACTCACCGCATGTCTTGTGCTGCGGACCATGACCACGTTCGCCTCCTTGTGTAGCTAGAAACTCGAATATGTTGCATGTTGCTAAGGGGGAGGCAATCTCAGAGGCCTGCCGAGGCAAAAAGCGTTCGGGTTTTTGTTCTAGCTGTCGCATCCACTGACATCACTGACATATAATAATGGACTGCTCATCAGCAATTATTCCCATACAAACCGATGGCACCAAAAAGGTATAGTCGCTCGCTCATCCATAAGCCCCCAAACTGACAGAAGCACTCAGAAATAAAATCAATTAGAAAAAAATAGACGGGTATAGTGATGTTTATATCTTTTGCGTTAAATCAATTAGAAAAAAATAGACGGGTATAGTGATGTTTATATCTTTTGCTCTTTTCCCCATAAGCCCCCGGATTTTGACATACAGAATGTCAGTTGCTAAGACAGGCGTTAAGAACTTAAATCAGATACACATAAAATTTGCAAATTAATGAAAAAAAGGCATTTTAAAAGGTGAAAAAGTGAAAATAGTGTTTATTAATTTTTTTAAACAAAATATTTGTGTTGTTTTAATGTTTTAAGTACGTATTTAAAAAAATGTAAATTTCAAAAGTGATTCCGGTGTTTACATGGAGTGAAAAAGGTTTTTAGCCTATGGAACAAATTGGTGCCATGAAAAATTCCTCATAAGCAGTCCATTCTATATGTCAGTGACTGACATATAATAATGGACTGCTCATCTGAAATTATTCCATACAAATCGATGGCACCCAAAAGTATAATTGTCTCACTCATCCATAGACCCCCAAACTGACAGAAGCACTCAGAAGTAAAATCAGACCGGATTTTATATTTTCCCTTTTGCACTAGTGATGTTTATATCTTTTGCTCTTTTCCCCATAGACCCCCGGATTTTGACATACAGAATGTCAGTTGCTAAAACAGGCGTTAAGAACTTAAATCAGATACACATAAAATTTGGAAATTAATGAAAAAAAGGCATTTTAAAAGCTGAAAAAGTGAAAATAGTGTTTATTAATTTTTTTTAAACAAAATATTTGTGTTGTTTTAATGTTTTAAGAACGTATTTAAAAAAATGTAAATTTCAAAAGTGATTCCGGTGTTTACATGGAGTGAAAAAAGGTTTGTAGCCTATGGAACAAATTGGTGCCATGAAAAATTCCTCATGAGCAGTCCATTCTATATGTCAGTGGTCGCATCTTTATACGGAGTATTATGTTATCTCTGGTATTAGTGTAATTTTTAGCAAATCCAATAACGAACAAAACATACTCAACAAATTTTTCGCCTAGAAGCCTTCGCTAAGAGATATTTAACAAGAAAGGTAAAAAACAGGAAATTTTTAGAAAATTTTTCAGTTTTTGGGCTACCACAAATTTTCCTCCTTAGATATTAGCTTTGTTCCAGAACTCAAATGTGGGATCTCGCGGGACAAAATTTTTCCCAATTTGTGTTTCTTTACTTTCTCATGCAAGAAAAAGCGGGGAAATTTTCACTTCCCCTCGTGCAGGAATTAGCCAGAGGTTTTCGGTCCTGCGATTTCTTGCATGTTGTCATTTGACAATTTTTTGTATGTATGTGGGTATCTTAAAACGTAGTGAAATTCGTGTTGTGTGAGTGCCCACGCTTTGGTAGTTGTCTGTACACTACAAGCGTAAAAACCGAATGGAATAGAGGAGCGGCAAGAGCGTGTTAAAATTATGAGTTATCTAAAATCAAAGCTTGCCCCCAGAAATTAACTTTTTACACGGCGTCACTCCGAAATCGAATCAGCTGATCCTCTTGAATTTTGTCTTGGGTTACTTAATGTAAACAAAGAACTTCCAGCACACAAAATATATATTATTTGAACTATTTATCACAGTGATTCATATATTTATTAATGTAAATTTCTAATAAATGTGTTTTTATCTGCGTCTGCGATTCATAGTGTACGAGACAAATAAGGGCTTGCAAAGAAGGGAGATAGCATATGGAGCCGCCCAAATATGCATTATGGGACCCAACGTTTGGAACATTTACTGCATTAGAATATTCCCGAGAATGTCTTCCTGATTGGGTAGGCAGACTACGTCGCGGTGATTATCACCACAAGAGATGTCGAAGCCGCGCAGAAGCGCCTCAACCAAGCAATGCGGAGAATCTCCTCCCGGATGGACGACTGCTAACCGGAGCATGTAGTTCACAAAACGGAGATGGTGCTTCTCAAATAAAAGTGCATCACCGCAGTGCGCATTTTCGGGGTGGGAGACGTGACAGTCATATCCACGGAGGCCGTAAAATACCTCGGAGTTGTGCGTGATAACAAGCTATCCTTCGGGCGACATATACTGCGAGCAGCGGACAAGGCAGCAGCGGTAGTAGTGTCACTATGGGCAACGTTTACGGCCCCAGACCCTGCATGCGACGTCTGCTCCTGCGCACTGCAGTCTAAGCTTAGATGTCACCCTTTGTACTACTAGTCCGTCATGTCGTACACGTCATGGCACAATGTCTAGTAGTAAGCTTAGCTCGAAGGAAGAGAGAAAGACAGGATAGATTAGGGGGAGTCGGGTGGGTGTTGGAGGAGATGGTGGTGAACCTCGCGTTTGAACTCTTGGGTGTTGTATGAGTTCGAAAATACTGATCGAGGTAAGTTGTTCCACAGTTGCGTTGTTCTTGTTATAAATGAATTTCTAAATCGGAGTGGGCGCGAAGATAAGAGCTGTAGACTATAAGGGTGAGCCGTGGCTGCAGTACAAAGGCGGGGAGCTAATCGTGTGGCGTGCTCTTACCGCACGGTCTCCGATCTCGAAGTGCTGCTGGTCCCCGGAGTCATTCTGAGCGACTTGCTAGCCTAGGAGTTCTTCAGTCCGTCCGCAGAGAGGTCAGGCTGGGTAAACGGGAGGTGACGAGGGTTGACAGAGCCAAAACTATGGAGGTCTGGCAAGCGCGCTGGGAGGGTGATCACAGGGGCCACTTAATCGGCCAGCTGAGAATCTGGGTGGGGCCGGTAGTTCGTCGAGGTTGATTACCTTACCCAATTTTTGACAGGGCACGGTTTTTTCACGGTGCGTACCTGAGGGAAATAGGTAAGGTGGCGTATGCGGACCATACAGGTGGGAGGTCGAGTGGGGCACGTTGGGGGAGCAGCTCGGAAACGTGACCTCCGACATAATTGTTGAGATGATGCTTCGATACCCCGGGCAATGGTCGAGGGTGGCACGGTTTGTCCAGGCAATCCTAAAAATGGAGACAGAGGGCCGGAAGGACCGGGCGGGATCAACTTTACCGAAAGGGTTTAGTCAGTAAGAATCTGACACTACCTTCTGAGTGCGGATCCTCAACGGTGTCTCCTATCATGCGTGACAGGCAATCAAGCACTGATCGACTGATGCAACATTCTCACCATCCCTCGCCAAAAAATTGGGACTGGCAAAGTTCTCAAAACGGTGCTAGCTACTTCCTACTCTTGCATTTGTTTTCGGACAGTTACCCAATATATTTCCACCAGCTTTTTCTTAGCTTTAACTACTCAAAAATAGATAGCCTTTCCTTCTGAAGGCTAAGTTTATAGCTGCGTTCTATTGTGTGATATAGTGCCTGTTTGGACGGGTCGGGCCTACCACCTTTCAACACGAAATTTAACGTTCGCTTTTTTTGTTCAACTGTGTGCTTTAATTCCATGTCGTATCCCTTTCGTGTTCCATTTTATTTTTGTTTTAGCCGCTATGATGAGCAGACGTGTTTTTTTTGCGGGGGACAACTTTTGGACTTAGGCTCAAACAGAACCAATACGTTTCGTCCGCTTTTAAAAGTTGGAAAATTGACATTTCTATTACCTTTCCATGAGCCGAACAATCAAGAGGACAGAACTTCAAAAATAACAAAGAAAAAACGTGCGGAGCAGGCGGAATGGATTGGTTGTGTTTGAGCCTTTAAGTGTGTTCGATGACTGCTTAAAAAGTTCAGAGCAGAGCAGCGCAACTCAATTCGGAGCAACTGTCTAATTGATGACAGAGCAGAAAAAAAACGGAAAATAGCAACAATAATTATTTAAAAAAACAATGATGAGTTAGAGCAAAATGTTAAATTAAAAAATTAATTTAACAATTATGAAAAGGAAATTCAAGAAATTGTTTGAGAAAAATGATTTAACTTAGAAAATAAGTCAAAACATAATAATAAAGTCAAAATTTTTAAAGATGGCCTTTGGCACCTTGGGCAGAAATAGTGCTAATTTTTTAAAAATGAATTTCGATTGCGATTGAATTTAGCGGAACTGTTAAGAAAACATCTTCGTTTTCTCTATGCTATTCTTATGAAAAATCTAGAAGCTCCACAAATTTATTTTTTTTATTTGTACAATTAAAAAAACACTCGTGTAACACTGAAAAAAAATTGTTCGTCCGGCCGCTGGAGCATTTCCAGTGGTAATGGGGTGATGTAACGAACTTTTTTGGTGGAATCGGTCAGAAATGTCATCCCCAACAATAGCTTTGTTCCAGTACTTTTCCTGCAAAAACTTGTTGGGCCAAAACTTACTTCAATGGTGGGGATAATTTTGTCAAAAATTCAGCAAATCAAGAAAAAGATAACATAAAAGTCGATTGTCTATGTTAATGCCGCTTGTTAAATCGGCGAAGGCCTTTCCTGTAGTTTTGTATTCAAAGCAGAAAAGATCTATCAAAATATGTATGTGATTTGCCCTCATCAAACAAACTTATTTTTGTGACGCCAAAATAAAGATAACCTGGGCCCATTTCTTGAAAACGGAATACAAATTTCTAGCGGTTATGAAACCATCGAGCTAAGTAATCGGCTAGTTTTGACAGAATGTAATTAAACACGGTATACATATATAAGGTAATGTATTCCCGAAACGTCAATTTTATGTGACGTCAGTGAAATCGTTCGGGGATAAACAAATTTAAAAATAATTTTTGCGAATTTTATTAAGGTGAAAAGTTGTGATTAGTAAATAAAGGAAATATTAAGATAAGTAAAAAATGGTTAAATGTGATGTTATAAATTGTGAGAATTATAAAAACAAACGATTTTGTGTGGTGAACGTGAAATATTTAACATATTCGAAGGTTCAAAATTTATGTGATTTGCGGATCCGAGATTGTGGAAATAAAAGTGATTTAAATATTCAAACCGCAAAAATACGCTTTGCCCACTTTTTAGGGCAGGGCTATAGATTAGAAGACATTCATTTTAAGACCCCCATTGTGAAGAAAACCCTTAAGAAAGGAACTATTCCTAGTTAAAGTTTCTCATGCTTGAGAAGAAAAAGTTAATAAAAGAGAATAAAGGCAAATTTTGCAGGAAGCAAATACAGAATATGGGCAGCAACATTATTTTTCTGATAAATATCGCACAACTTCTTTCATTTGAGTGTTTCCCTTTTAGAAATCAAAGAGATCAGGTGAAGTTAGAAGGTAGCGAAATAGAAAATTTAGTAATCAGTATTTAAGTAAAATCAGTATTTTATTTCATATATTCTTTTTATTCAACAGAATTTGCCTTTAGTATCTTTTATTAGCACTTTCTTCTCTCTTTTGACTAGGAATAGTTCCTTTCTTAAGGATTTTCTTCACAATTGGGGTTTAAAATGAATGTCTTCTAATCTATAGCCCTGCCCTAAAAAGTGGGCAAAGCGTATTTTTGCGGTTTGAATATTTAAATCACTTTTATTTCCACAATCTCGGATCCGCAAATCACATAAATTTTGAACCTTCGAATATGTTAAATATTTCACGTTCACCACACAAAATCGTTTGTTTTTATAATTCTCACAATTTATAACATCACATTTAACCATTTTTTACTTATCTTAATATTTCCTTTATTTACTAATCACAACTTTTCACCTTAATAAAATTCGCAAAAATTATTTTTAAATTTGTTTATCCCCGAACGATTTTACTGACGTCACGACCGAAATGACAGCTCAATGTTTACATTCGGATTACATTACCTTATTATATGTATACCGTGGTAATTAAATTTAATTAATAACTTTAAATTGAGCAGTACTCAGGAATATTTTTAGTAATAATTTAAAAATAGGTCCGGGTAAATCATTTAAAATATATGATGGCAGCACTGATCAATTCGATTATACCAAAGAAATCAAGTTTTATGAAAAATGGCAATCGGATGGTCTAAAAACGAAGCAAAACATCGCAATGAAAGAGATAGGAATTATTACGAGGTGAAAGAAAAACGGTTGTAACTTTTAAGATGGCGGCTACAGCTGTTCCCGAGAGGGTTTAGTGATGATTTTATTGCGAAAAGAACGTCAAAAATAAGTAAAGTTGTGTAAAAGATTCTGTTAAAATTTTGGTAATTTGTAAATAATAATCAAGTTGCATAAAGTGTTGTAATACGGAATGTGTAGTTAAATGAGCAAAAGGACATTTTCACAAAACGAATTATTGTTTTTGTCGTAAAGGCAAACACAAATACATTCGTACAACAAAAGAAAAAAGAAACGAGATTTTTTTTTTATTATTTCTCGAAAGGAAAACTTGCGGTGTTGTGTGGTGTTGCAATACATGAAAAGACTGTGCATGGGGTAAATTTTATTTATGTTTTTTTTTGTGTTGCGCTTCGTGGTCAGAGAGAAGAAGAAAAGTCCAAGAGGAAAAACTTACCACCAGCAGCAGAGAAGCCTGTAAATTTTTCTTAAGTTCTTTTATTTTGTTTCGTTGTTTTAAACTAGTAAATAAAATACGGTGTTTTGATATTATTTGGAAACATCTAAACGTAGATTTTCTAGAAATCTAGAACTGCGAAGAAGAATTATTCAAGTAAGAACGACGGATAGCGCGCAATTCGTGGTGCATTTCCTCCAGAGCGATGCTATGATGGCGTGAGGCACCTGAATTTGTGTGACCAAAATGTCAACGTTCTTGAATAACTTTTTCCCAGCAGGTAATCCTCTGCGAAGTGTGTTATTTTTTTGTTGTAGTTAAAATCATTTTTTGTTTTGTTATTGCTAGTTTTGAACTTGTGCCTTATCTATTTTTAAGGTTTTATCCTCCATCTGCTTCAGGAAGAAGAAGAGAGTGCCAGTGCTTATCACAAATCCTACCAATAATTTCTCCCTGTAAATTTGTATGATGGGTTCTGTTTTTTTTGTTGTCGTTGTTATTACGGTGGTTAAAGAAGTTCTAGAATCGTAGTAGAGGAGCTAACAGGAACAGGGCACAACTCCGTCCTGCTGGGCTGTGTGTTCAATGTAATATAAGATCCAATAACCAGTTTGTGTCAAAGTGTAGATTAATCATTTAAAAGCAGCTGCTCTTTCCGTTCGTAAAAAAATGGAAAGAAAAATAAATTTTTACTCTGCTGCTGAGGCCCATCTTCATCCATGGTCTTTAGCCACCTCAGTTAGCCGGGAACCGAGCCAGTCAAGTGTTTGGTATGCTTATGCAGCATTTTGTGCAGGTAACGTTTCAGATTTAGATGCGCTGACAAAACAGCAAAAGCCAAGAACTCGGAAGACTTATTTTAAATTTTCCTTGTTTATTTCATTTTATTCAAGAACATCTGTTATGAATCTTTTTTTTAAGTGGTTTTCTTGCATACATTCTATATAGATTTTGTCACCTATAATTTTCAGCTCATTTGGGTTGCAAAACGCAAATTTGTCTCATTTTTTCAAGTAGTTCGTGACCTGGTTACAGCTATCGAAATCAGTTACAGCACGCCTCTACACTGTTTGTCTGTCTGTCTGCTTTTGTGTTTACTGGAGGGCTATCTCTGCTGAAGGTTTCTCGATATATATATTTTTTAAGTCAATAGGCAACGGAACTTAGTATAACTGGGATGCGCTAACAGCTCTTGCCATAACTGTTGTTCCGATCTGATTTGCGGTTATTAAAGGTAATCTGAATCCCAAAATAGAAAGTTCTTTTTTATATTAAGTATCACGTGGCTTCTGAGAAAGTCGACGAGAGGGTTTCATATTATAAAAAAAAAATATTTTTACTTATATATTTAATACCATCTCGTTTTATTGCGTAAAAAAAAGTTTCTGCCTTTGCGCGCTTGGTTGTGTTTGTATAGTTTTCTGTAGAAGGTTAACTTGCTAACGCAATTTCGAAACTGTTCAATTTAGGAAAAAATTTCGTTCATTAATTTTCTTGTAGTTAATCCAAAATTTTGTTTAAAAAAAAAATGTTTCTACCAAAAAAATTCTCTTATCAAAAAATACCTACTAAGAAAAATTTCCTTCTTTATCATAGTCAAAAATAGATATTTGCTTTCGTAATATTTTAATTTTATACACACCTGAATACCTGTTAAGATCAAAAACGAGTTTTTGTTTTGTTGCTTTTGTTGACCTATTGTGATATTTTCAATAATAGTAATAATAATAATAATGGAAATACACGTGTACATCTTAGTGCAACGTTTTCATTAATGTTTGATTTAACTAATTAAAATTAGTCTCTTTTTTTAAATTATGTTTTGCTGTGTGTAACTAACTCAAAAGCTAGGAAATGTGTGTATATTTTTTCTAACCTTAAAGTTTATAACAATTTTAATTTATGAAAAATGCGAGGTCTCTTCTTTTGATATAAAAAATCATAAAAGATTCTTTCAGAGGTTAACTTTTAATCTTTCATAAAGATCTTTTTTTTTTGTTAGTTGAACTGTTGAAAAAAGGAATATATTGTATTCAAAACTTCAAGATTTCTTTGGCTTCACTTACTTTGTAGAAGTTTAAAATATTACTTGCTAGAAAAGAAATTTATAAAATTTTGCGTTTTTGGATATACATTACTTTATAGCGGTAACAACACTTGTTGATCAAAAGTAGGGCTGCCATTCGTCCGGGTTTTCCGAATTTATCCTAGTTTGAAGGGCGTCCGGGAGGGGTTTTAAAAACTGCCCGGATAAAACCCGGGCAAATTTTGTGTCAGGGGTGACCCGATCAATTTCATGATACTTAATAAATTAAAACAAATCGTTAAGTTAAAAATTGACTCGTAGTACGCATCCAAGCAAACTTCCGCAATTTTCCGGAAAACGGACATACTAAAGGAGGTGGGTCACAGCCCATACAAAATTACCCCAGGCCCGGCGCAAAAAAAAAGTATCTCAGATTATCGGCTATAATAAGTATAGAATTTCTGTATAGTTGTTATATCCCGTAACTGTGGCTAAGGTGTTAATAATACTATTTCTTTTTATTCGGGCGAAATGACTAATTAACCCTGTATTTTTGTAACGCCACCACATATCTTCATGAATAAGGTATCAGTGCACGCAGAATACTCCCACCTATCTAAAATTGTAAAAACGACGGTACCACAGTATCAACTTCCAGAGTTATGAGTCGTCAAAGTCAAAATTTTGTTTTTTTAAACAAAAATGTCACTTTCAACCACCTTTTTCTCCAAAATATTCATAGTCAACTAATATTTTTTTTCTCAGAATAAGAAAGCTTGGAGTTTTTCCTATGAATAATGTCCAGACAATTTTTATGCTACGGCCTTTACTTTCGAAGTTATAAGCAATTTAAATGCTAAAACTGGCCTTATTTGCGGAAATTGCAAGCAATTTTGACTGACTTTTTTTCACTTAGTTCTTTTCGACATAAGCTTAGGAAAAAGAGTACTAAAAAAGTACGAAATAACGCCAATTTTAGTATTAAAATTGCTTATAACTTCGAAAGTAAAGGCCGTAGCTTAAAAATTGTCTAAACATTATTCATAGGAAAAACTCCAAGCTTTCTTATTCTGAGAAAAAAAACATTAGTTGACTATGAATATTTTGGAGAAAAAGGTGATTGAAAGTGACATTTTTGTTAAAAAAAACAAAATTTTGACTTTGACGACTTATAACTCTGGAAGTTGGTACTGTGGTACCGTAGTTTTTACAATTTTAGATAGGTGGGAGTATTCTGCGTGCACTGATACCTTATTCATGAAGATATGTGGTGTCGTTACAAAAATACAGGGTTAATTAGTCATTTCGCCCGAATAAAAAGAAATAGCATTATTAACACCTTAGCCACAGTTACGGGATATAACAACTATACAGAAATTCTATACTTATTATAGCCGATAATCTGAGATACTTTTCTTTTGCGCCGGGCTTGGGGCAATTTTGACCCACCTCCTTTGGGCACTATTTCCGCCCAGACAGATCACGATTTTTCTTATGAGTACTAACATTTCGAAAACATTTCATCATCGTACTCGATAGGCACGTTTTTGCAGCTCTTGGTATAGTAGTACATCCCCATTTTTATACTTGCAACATCGTCACTGTGGTTTAAGTTCTTTACGTTGGTGATTGCCTTTTTGCAAAAATTTCTTGTCATTTGAGTTTGCTGATTCTTCTATTTTCTTCATTTCTTCTTCCCAAAACTGGCTCTTCTTTTAATTCTGGCATACATATATATTTTCCTTCACTGCTTCCTCTTGTTTATATACTAGTCAAAACAAAATAAGGGCCACCATGTTTTTTCAGTATTCTAAGAAATGCAATAGGTTTAGGGGCGGATAAATGATTAAATTTAATTAATTGATTAATTTTTAATGTAAAAACGTAAAATTCAATTTTGGATTTAAATAATTAACATCTGTTTATTTATTGTTGGTTAAATAAGAAATTTTTCTTAAAAAAGGCACATTTTAAAAAAATAAGTTAAGTGAAAGGTTTGTTTAAATTTTTTTAACTCTGTGACTACATCAGTATCGTGTGTGCCCTCCCCTTCTCCGAACGCATTCTTGAAGTCTGGAGGGCATACTCTCTTGTGGAATTTGTTCCCAGCTCGTTTTGAGTACGTTGATGAGCTGTGTTTCGTTGTGCACTTGTTGATTTGTGTCTCGGACGCTTCTCTTTAACAAATCCCACATGTGCTCAATTGGGTTGAGATCCGGACTGTTAGCGGGCCACCGTAACACCTGTATACCAGCTTCGTCTAGAGCTTCCCTGGTGGCTCCGGCTGTATGAGCGCGGGCATTGTCGTGCATTAATTTGAATCCCTCACCAATCCTTTGTGAAAATGGCACCACATGGGGTCTTATGACCTGCTCAATGTATCTTTGAGCCGTTACCGTGCCTTCGTTGAGAATTGCGAGCTCGGTTCTACCCGATAGTGAAATCCCTCCCCACACCATTACATTGGGACCCCCAAATCTATCACTTTCATGGATACATGCATCCGAAAATCTCTCACCCTCTCGTCTCCAAACTCTTATGCGACGATCATCACTAAAAAATTTCACTTTGGACTCATCTGTGAACAATACTGTGCTCCAATCACTCGTGTCCCAGTCCTGGTGTTGCCTTGCGAAAGAAATTCGGTTTGCACGATGGGACCCTGTCAATGGAATTCGCACTATACGTCTCCTAGAGAACTGTTGGTCTTCATGCAAACGATTTCGTATGGTTTGGTCACTCACGAGGGTGCCCGTCGCCTGGCGCAACCGGCTCTGTAAAGAGCGAGCAGTGATGAATCTCTCTCTGTGTGCAGTCAGGCGTATGTAGCGATCTTCCTGTGATGTGGTTGCTCGAATCCTTCCTGATCCTGGTCTTCTGGTGACACTCCCAGCCTCTTGGAAGCGATTCCAAGCATTCTGGATTGCTCGCCGTGAAAAATCCAGCTGTAGAGCTACGGAACGCTGCGAATGACCCTCCTGAAGCAATGTTATGGCTCTAGTTGTGGTTTGCAGGTCCATATGTCTTCGAATTCTCGGCATTTCTCTTCCAAAATGTTTTTCCTGCTCTAACTAAGCAAAGTTTAACGGTTAGCGAAGAAATTCACAGTTTGATGTTGACCCAAAAACTCGTTTTAAAATTGGCTAAATTTAACTGGTTAGAAAAAAACAAAAATCAACCGACTTCAAAAATTATACTCGCATTAATGTGTTTGTTGACACTTTAAAGAACACCCAAAAAAATAAATAGCCACCTAGGATGACTTTAAAATAATTAAATCGGTCCAAACAGCAAAATAATCAGGTGGCTCTTATTTTGTTTTGACTAGTATATTTACCCCGTTAATCTAGTCATACTCAACCAGAGTCTTAAACGGGGGTCGAGTTGAAACTTTGTTCACTCAACCCAATTTAGCTCTCCTACCTGTGTTTTTCGTCTTGTATTACCCTAGTTGTAATTGGGTTGAATTGACATTTGTTTTGTTTGTTTAACATCCGTGAAGTCCGCCTTTGGCGTTAGTTTTATCTTCGATGTTTTTGCTTGCACAGGAATAAAAAATTATTTCAGTCTTGAGTTTTTACATATAGTAGAGTCAGATGAGCATCAAATTTTAGTGAAAAGGGAATTGTCTCGAGAGTAAAAATTTTTTTTTTGGAACATGTTAGTTACATCGAATACTATACGAAACGGACATTTTCTACCTCTAGCAACCGCCGCTACGTAAGTTATCGGCCATTATGTCAAAAATTTACCATTTTGGTCGTTCTCTCTATATATAGATGCGTATATCTCGGCATGTGTAGGTCCGAAAAAATCGAAAAAAATAGAGGTTGTTCGTTTTGATATTGGCTACCAGCGGTTACAATATGAAACTTTTATCTCCACACAAAAAAAAAAAAAATTTGATGAAATTTTCAAAAGTTATACTTTATACTGTGAGCAATAACTGAATAAAATTTCAAGTCAAAAAATCTAATCTCTTCTTTAACGGCTCTACAACCGGGGTCCGGTCCTGGCCTCGCGCAACTGTTCTCTCCACCGGTCCCGATTCTGAGCCGATGTCATCCAGTTTGGCATCCCTAAACTCTGAGCGTCCTGGTCCACGCCATCCTTCCAGCGAAGGTTGGGCCTCCCTCGCTGTCGCACCCCATAGGTCTTACCGCAGAGAACTTTCCGAGCAGGCTCATCTTCACTCATACGAGCTAGATGCCCTGCCCACCGGAGCCTACCGAGCTTTATTTTCTTCACAACATCTATGTCGCGATAGCCCTCGTAGATCTCGTCATTGTAGAGTCTCCGGAATCGTCCTTCCTCACATACGGGGCCAACAATCCTCCGAAGTATTTTCCTCTCAAACACGCCCAAGAGGTTTGAGTGCTTTTTGCTAAGCACCCACGTTTCGGATGCATATGTGAGAACGGGTAAGACCATCGTCTTATATAGTAAAAGTTTAGACGTTATGGTTAGATATTTGGATTTGAAGAGCCTTGACAGACTATAGTAGGCTTTGTTGGCTTTTAGCAGTCGTGCGCGTATTTCTGGTTCCATGCTATTGTCGGCTGCTACTATTGACCCAAGGTAGGTAAATGATTTTACCACGTCAAACTCGTGTTCCGCTACCTTGATTGTGGGACCAATGTTAGGTGTTCTTCCAGACGAGGCCACCATGTACTTTGTTTTGCTTTCGTTAATGTGCAGTCCCAGATTTCCTGCCGCTTGCTCAATCTGAGTGAAAGCTTCTTGTACAGCTGTTGTTGTTCTTCCAATGATGTCAATGTCGTCTGCGTAAGCTAGTAATTGGGTGGACTTGTGGAGGATTGTACCCCTAGATGTCACGCCCGAATCTCGGATCACTTTCTCCAACGCCAGGTTGAAAAGGAGGCAGGCCAGACCGTCCCCTTGTCGGAGTCCATTATAGATGTTGATTGGTCTGGACAGTGTTCCGGATACCTTTACTTGGCTTGACACATTGATCATGGTCAACCTACATAGTCTTGTCAGTTTGTTGGGGATGCCGAATTCTCTCATGGCTTTGTATAGTTCTACCCTGGCTATGCTATCATAGGCGGCTTTAAAGTCTATGAAGAGGTGTTGAATTGAGTTTTGAAACTCTAGACATTTTTCCATAGCCTGCCTCAAGGTGAAAATCTGATCAGTCGTTGATTTGCCTGCGCTGAAGCCACACTGGTAATGGCCTATGATGTTTCTGGCGTATGGGGCCATCCTGTTTTGTAGGATAGCGGAGAATATCTTATACACGGTACTCAACAACGTTATACCGCGATAATTAGTGCACGCTGTGATATCTCCTTTTTTGTATACCGGACAGAGGATGCCTTTTCTCCAGTCTTCTGGCATCACTTCCTGCTCCCATACTTGCACAATTAATTCATGAATCGCTTGGTGTAATGTAGGCCCTCCATATTTAACCAGCTCCGCTGCGATGCCGTCTGCACCCGAGGCCTTGTTGTTTTTGAGCCGGCTGATGGCTCTGCTAACTTCTTCTATGCTTGGTGGCGGCAGCATAGCATTGTCATCAGATATTGGTGGAGCCTCCGAATCCTCAGTTAGCTCGCCATTTAGCAATTCATGAAAGTGCTCTTCCCATCGCTCCAAGATGCCTTTGGGATCGGTGATCAGATTACCTTCTTTGTCCTTGCAGTATGTGCAACGTGGTGTGAATTGCGTCATACTGCGGACTCTTTGGTAGAACTCCCGCGCCTGGTGCGGCCGTCGTTCTCTGTACTGTTCTAGCTCACAGACGAGATTTTTTTCCCAGGCTTCCTTTTTCCGTCTGTGAATTCTCTTCTCTTCTTTTCTGAGCTCTTTATAGTTCTCTTCGCGTGCCCGTGTTCTCTGAGACTGCTGCATGGCTCGGTACGCAGCATTCTTACGTTCAGTTGCCAGCTTGCATTCATTATCGAACCAGTCGTTCCGATCTTTACGACTTCTGCCTAAGATGGAATCAGCAGTACTAATGACAGTATTTTTAAGGCGGGTCCAGTTCTCTTCTACGCCCGGCATCTCATCCCCAGGACTTAGGGCGAGTTCTAATGCATGACCGTAGCTGTTTCTGGCCATTTCATTGCGTAGTGCAGCTGTGTTGATTCGAGCCTGATCAGCGGATACAAAGCTTTTCAGCGTTGTAATGCGCTCTCGGAGCACCATACCAACAAGATAGTGGTCCGAGTCGAAGTTGGCACCTCGGTACGTTCGTACCGTCATCAGACCCGAAAGGTGGCGGCGGTCTATCAACACATGATCTATTTGGTTGCGAGTGGCTCCATCAGGAGATACCCAGGTGGCTTTATGGATATCTTTACGCGCAAATCTAGTACTTGCAACGACCAAGTTCTTACTTGCTGCCATCTCTACAACTCGCTGTCCATTGTCATTAGTGTTTTCATGCAAGCTGTGGTTGCCGACATATTGCCTGTATATGGGCTCCCGGCCTACTTTGGCGTTCAGATCTCCCAGTATGATTTTTACATCATACCTGGGGCAGGCATTAAGTTCCCGTTCAACTAATTCGAAGAATTCTTCTTTATCATCATCCGGGGACTCTTCTGTAGGTGCGTGAACGTTTATGAGGCTGATGTTCTTAAATTTACCTCGCACACGAAGGGAGCATAGCCTTTCGTTTATTGCTTTAAAGCCGATAATGGTAGGCTTCATTCTTTTGCTAACCATAAAACCTACTCCTAGAACATGGTGTTTTGTATGACAGCTGTAATATACGTCATACTCAGGTTTTTGCAAAACACCATTCCCTGTCCACCTCATCTCCTGAATGGCGGTAATGTCAGCTTTATACTTTGACAGGGTATTGGCTAGATGTTTTGAAGCTCGAGTTCTGTACAGAGTTCGAACGTTCCATGAAAAAATTCGTAAATCGTTTTGCCTTTTTCGTTGCCGTGGTCGTCGTCGTTTATTCCAGTATCCGAGGCATGTTGCTCGTTCCGTAATAATTGTTTTTTACGGGTGAGGTTATTAGCCTCACGCCAACCTTACTTGGAAGGGACTAGCCCGATCATATTAGCCTATCCTCTCTCATAGAATAGTTACCAGTGGCCACCGCTAGGAGGTTATGATCGCACTTCCATCAGTCCGAAATAGTTACGGCACGTGCATGTTATGCTACATGTTATTCCCCCTATTCCGCTGATGACTGACCACCAAAAAATCTAATACAAGGCTCAAAAATTGACTTCAAATTTGAAAATTCATCGGCCTACCAGTTTTGTGCATCGCTTCGTATGAGGTTCTTACTTTTTTTTAAATGTAGCTTCTTTTATGCACTTTTGATTTTGAAAAAGAAAAAAATTTAAACTTGAAGAAAAGTGAAAAAAATCGAATCGACAATTTTTGCATTTTTTCGTCAATTTTTTTTAGAAAAAATACCCAGTTTTTGATAAAAGTCAATTTTTCGATCATCATATGTCAAAAATGAACTAATAATACAATAGAAATTGAACTTTGCCAAAAAAAAGGTCAAATTTTTCTAAAAAATTGACGAAAAAATGCAAAAATTGTCGATTGTCGATTCGATTTTTTTCAATGGTGAATGGTAAATTTTTGACATAATGGCCGATAACTTACGTAGCGGCGGTTGCTAGAGGTAGAAAATGTCCATTTCGTATAGTATTCGATGTAACTAACATGTTCCAAAAAAAATTTTTTACTCTCGAGACAATTCCTTATGTTTTGCTCATCTGACTCCACTAATATCTATAAATGAGAATTTCACAAAAAAAATTGAGGTTATGTTTTGATTTCAGTTCAACGCTATTTCAATCCAAAGTGAATTCAAATCGACATTATATACGGTGGTCGATTTCCATTCAATCTCGACTTTTCAACTTAGTAATAAACGGGGTAATTGTAGATATCTTAGCCCTAAGTTTTCCAAGTTTCTGTCCTATCCGAAGCTGTGTCGTAGGTTTCGTAGCAAGAGCTTAATGCCTGAAATGGTTGCTAGCCCTCGCTGACAACATATTCCTAAAATTTAAAAAAAATGGGTGTTCGGGGGAAAAACTCAATTTTACTCAAATGTCCGGGGTTTTTGTAGTTTTTGTCCGGCCTCGGAAATTTAGGCGATGGCAGCCCTAAACAAAAGGCAATTACACTGCTGACAAGCTCTATATACCACATTTGTAATTTAGCAATAGCGCTTATACTTATTATATTCTAAGGTTAAGTTTTCACGCGGCATTTACTGTTGACCAAAAGCGTTTCAAGAGTAGTTTATACTCAGGAAATTTAATAGTTACTTGCAGTACATATTTGCATATTTTATACAGTTGAATCTCGATTAACCGTACCTCGTTTAACCGGGATCGCTATCAAGCGGAAAAAATTATATAATTGATATTTTTTCTCTTTTAACCGTGTTATTCGGGGTCAATTTTTATACGGGTTTAATATCCATGGAAATTTTTATCAGTACATGTTTATACGAGATATAGTCAGTCCAGTCAAATGGTGGGTGTTTCGAAGCATAATTACGGAAATTTTTGTCTCTGCGGTTTTAAATGTTTCTTGGGGTGCTGCATCCGAATTTCAAGGTCGCCGCCCTGTAGGCAGGACCGGCGTTTGGTTTTCTTGCGCCCGGTGCAGTGTGCCATATTGCGCCCCGATCAGCTATTCATATTTTGATCGCAATGCAGTATGATAGAAAAACACAAATATTCTGTACAGTTATTCAATATATGAAAATGAAGGCAAGGGAATATTTTTTTCATTTTTTTGCTGAAATTGCGCACGGGCACGGTGCATGCACCTATGAAAGCGCCACCCCTGCCTTTAGGCAATCAGGATTTGCTTCGCGATCTTGCTTTTGTTCTGAGTTTGCTTGCTCTTTAACTCCACAAAACTTTCCCGCTAATGGTGTTTAATTCTTCAGGATGTTTTTCGGTGTTAGCTTCACTTCCCTACCCTAACTACTTCCATCAAAATCCTGCGCTCCGAAAATCTACTGTACTCTTGTATACACTCGAATCTCCATAAAAGAGATCTTTATGTTGTTCTCCAAGCCTTCATATTATTATTAGATAATAGGTGGTCACTACATTGCATGTATTAGTTTGTATTGTAGAATCTTGCATAAAAAACAGTCCAACTTAACAGCCTTTCTGGACATATAAAGCGCTTTCAGCAACTTCAGAACAGAGACGATCCAGATGTTTAGAGATCTATAATAGTACGACTAGTACGAATTACAAATCAAGAACACAGAAGAATACGGCACAGTGCCGACCATGAAAGAATAAACGACGAAATCAGACGAACAATGGCATTGGAGTGGCCACACTTTGCAGAAGATGATCTGTGCAATTCCTTAATATATGACAATGAAGGCACCGGAACGCTTTTTCCAATGTTTTCTCACTTTTTTCAGTTTTTCGTTTATAAATATTTCGAAAACTATACGTTTTCCGAAGATGATCACTATACACAAAATAAAAAATAACAAAATTTCGTTCAATTTCTGACCAGCTGTTTCGGCTCTATGCGCGCTGAAAACAGTGATTTTATGGCCCTTCTTCGAAAACGTAGAAAACGCCGACTCCCCCACCAACTCGAAAAATATACACGTTATCGACAGAAACTCTTATAAAGCGTGAAAGTACATTACAAGAAACGTTTCTAACTTTAAATTTTTTCATAAAGGGCGAGGGAGAAAATCACGAAGAATGACCTGTGCGCCCAGATGAACTCTTTCACCATGCCCGATCTCAGGCACGTTCACATCGTGATTAGTTAGGCCTACGACATTTGTTTACAAAACGAATCGATAGATGTCCGAGTGGCTTGGGAAACACTGAGCTGACCTGAACATCTACGCAGCCAACAGCCCTGAAAATAATATGAAAGGCCACGCCTACCATGGCGATCGGAGGACACACGCTAGCTTTCATGGTAAGGTGATAATGGAGTTCCTCGACTTTTCTCCAACGGTCCAATACGATGTTGAGTAACTTTTGTATAGTGGGGATCGAAGTGAACTACTGAATGCACATGAATATTGTGTTCGATGGGTACTCGGATCCAGGAGTGCTTGAGGAGATCGACCAAAACGCTATAGTTTCACAAGTAAATTTTCTATCGTTTTCAAAAAATAAGGCTAGATTAAGCACCAAGCTGGCGGCAAAATTTAGTGACAGCAAGTGTCGCAATTCTGAAGGAAGATGTTGATCTTCTGGCCATAATGATGGATCTGTCATTCAAAGTATATTTCCTCTGCCATTCTACGTCCGCGTTTTTCAACCCCTACCGTTACTTACATTACTAACAAAATTCACTGATCGCTCAGCCCATTCAAAGGGAATAAAAGTCGCTACTGATAAATTTCTGAGAGCCATTTTAAATCTTCAACTAGTTGAGGTTAAGCAATACGTGATATCAGCCGGCAATCAGTAGGCAATCATTGTGCTGCCACATTGACTATAATTTAGTTATATAGATGAGGGAGATGACCTGGACAAGCCTCTTGTGCGTACAATAAGATGTCCACATTGTCCTACAAATCAAGTGGCCGGATTTCCCAATCCTACGCGTTACACAAATCTTCAATTGTATACTAATACTAACCAACAGTGAAAAAATCAGCTTGTTACTACTAATTATTTATGGCCTAGTTATCTGCGGAGTTGTGAGTGGGCCACCCTTGAGTTGGATCAAACCGACATCATTAACGACTATAGAGAATTTTCGCAAATAGAAAAGTTGTTCGCCTCGTCAAAAGCAAGCTACTCACGAAATTTCAGCTTATTATTAATCAATAAAAAAATATTCCCAGGACTTTTGGACTATATCGTTTCTTTTCATGTTTCATTAAAGAATTTATTTTGTCTTATATGTATTGTGATGTAATCTTTATTACTTATATTAAAACTCTGTTAACCGAGATTTCGATAAACCGCGTCAGGCTTGGTTCTGGGCAACCCGGTTAATCGAGGTTCAACTGTACTTTAAATATTAAACAACAATATTATAATTTGTCCATCAATTTAATAATAGTACTTCCTCTTTATCAATACGATGAAGATTTCTAAAATAAGAATTTTAAAATGCGTAAATTTTGTATTGTTGCCATCTGTCACTGTCTAGATTGTGATTATAAATGGGAATGGGCATGTATGGTGTAGATTTTCACAGGTATATTATTGTATAAAATACAGGAATGGTTTAATGCTAACCAATTACTTGTCTTGGATTCTTTCAATTTTATGTGTATTTTTTTTATTTCTAGTGGTCTCTTCCTCGGCAAACATTCGCAGTAAAGGTACCTTTCAGGGGTGGCGGAGCCCATGGGGGTAGACGGAAAAGTGCACACGCACTTTTGATTTGGGTGGGGAAATCCACACCCAAAAAATTGCTTGTACACCTTTTTTCTTTTATGCTACAGGAATAACAAAACTGAGATTTTGGACTGAGAACCAAAAAGTTAAAACCCTTGCATTCTAAACCTCCAGCAGGCAGGCAGTATCTATAAAGGTACGGGCCCAATGAATGGAGCACTTCTCCTGCACTTTTATTCCAATACTTCCAGGTTCTATGTAAGTACATATGTCTATGATCTAAACATTTTAATGTATTTCATCCTAGTGAGGAATTGAAGCGCTTTTGAACAGATTCTGAAGCGCTGAAAAGGAATTCCAACGCGCTTTTTATTTATATCCCAAACCCTTTCCTTTTTACACGAGCGAAGGGCTTATATTTTGTTGTTGAAGAAGCGCAATTGAAGCTGAGGATCTTGGGAAGCTCCTGAAGCTTTTGTGACCCCACAAATTTCTCAAATAAAGGGAATTTAGATAAAACTTGAGAGAAACCAAGCAATAAATTGGAGTATAGAGTACATACGTGGTTCCAGAGAGCTTCCATAACATATGAATTGGAAGCGCTCCGTTCTTGCTTCTTTTGGCAGCGCTTGATTTACATACACTTTCATTAATTATTATTTCGGACCACTATATATTTAGTTCTTAGGGCTTTTGACCTCTTACTAAATGTTAACTCACGAAACTTTTAAAAAAAATAGTTTTTAGTGAGTAGAATATGTTAAAAAAAAGTTTCGGAAAATTGGCTGCACGCTACCCCTAAAAACAAAATTCCGTTATTGGCTAATATCTCTTAAACGGAAAGTTCTATCCTAAAATAATGTTTACAAAGTTTGTAGATCATATGATTATCTATAAAAAAATTTATACATTTTCCCGTACGAACCGCCGTTCATGAGATATCGCCATTTTAAGGATTTAAAATACGCATATCCTCTAATTCGCAACTTGTATAAGGTCATCAAACGTTCAATAAACCCTCTGTTAGACCACGTGGCTAATATTTTCAGGGGTGATTCCTGTAAAGTTGTACGGGAAAATGTATAACATTTTTTAACTGGGGTGGGATTATTCTGCGTAGATTGCTGCCTTATTCATGAAAATATGTAATAGGGTTACAAAAATACAGGGTAATATGTAAACCTCTACCAAAAAAGTTTCAAAACGCCCTAGCGGCTAAACCCCCCTCCCCTCACCCATACGATTTTTTGTTTGTCTATCCAAGACCTATCCACAGCCAGGCGTTTCGACATTTTCGCTGATACACCCTGTATTTGGTTGCGAGTGACTTCATCAGGAGATACCCAGTAGGCTTTATGGATATCTTTATGCGCAAATCTATTACTTGCAACAACCAAGTTGCTGCTATCTCTATAATTCGCTGCCTATTGTCATTAGTGTTTTCATGCAACCTATGGGTGCCTACATATTGCCTGTATACGGGCTTACGGCTTTCTTTGGCGTTCAAATCAGGCATTAAGTTCCCGTTCAACTAATTCGAAGAATTCTTCTTTATTATCATCTGGGGACGGAAGAGCGCAAGTTAGTAATGGACTGCTAAATGAGCAAAATACCATACAAATAAATGGCACCAAAAACTATTACTGCCTCGCTCCCACGTTAAATCCCAATGAACTGTAATCGTCAGCGCATGTCAGCGATATAAACATAATTAGAAAAAAATAGACAGGTATAGTTTTCGTTCTTTTGTCTCACTCTTGAGCTATTTTGAAAACTTCGTTAAACAGGGGAAATAACCGTCACGGTTTTGGAATAAATACATTTATTTAATGAAAAAACTGCTAATAAATAAAAATGAGTGTTGGAAATTTGTTTCCGTTAATTATAACAAACATCTTATCACTTATTTTCTCCTAAATTCGAAGAATTTTTTTTGTTTGCATAAAAAAGGTTTTCTATTTCTGGAGAAAAATGGTGCCATTCAGCATCGTCAATCAGCAGTCCATTACTATACGTCAGTGATATACTCATAGACAGAAGGGCAAATCCAGTATCCTTCAAGTAAAGCCCGCTACACACTATCGTCGTTTTACTCCGCGTACGTCGAACGGCTTTGTCCGTACGACGAACGACGATAAAAAATTGCAGTGTGGATGACAACGCCGCCGCGTTTTTCGCCACAGCGAAAAATCAAATCCGTTTTGATTTTTCTCCGTTCGCTGTACGCTGTACGACGATAGTGTGTATGAAAACTGGACGTCGTCGTTCGTCATAAAACAGTGAAGTAGTTGTGCTTGAGATATTGCTCAAGAGAATTTCTTTTCGAGTTTATTCAACTTTATAAAAGCCAACCATGTTTGTGGAAAATAAATAGTAGTGATTACAGTAACCGCGATGAAAGAAATAAGGCGTATGAAGTTCTAGTAAATTTTTTTTAGGAGATAACTGCTTGCGGAGAAATAACAACAGAAAATTTTAGGTCACTGTAGCTTCTTCCTGTTGCAAGAAAGCGCCGAGTGGCTGAGAGTCGTTCGTGTGGAGAAATAGATTTCCTCAATTTAGTATCTTGCTTTTGAATAAAAGGCGTAACCATTCATTCTTAAATAATTCCTCCGCTCTAACGACAGTTCATTTAAAAGGTTCACATGCGAAAATTCATTTCTTTTCAATAACCAGGGTTTGCACCATACACGTTTTTTCCTTCCTCCTATTTTTTCCAGCAAGAACCGCCGCTACTGCTAACAAAATGTTTTCGTCCATTATACTACGCGAACTTAACGACGAGTAATGTGTATAGAATAGAGGCGTACGTCGTTCGTTGTTCGGACAACGCTGTTCGACGAACGTGGAGTAAAACGACGATAGTGTGTAGCGGGCTTAAGATCCTGTCTAGATGCGAATTATGAATCGGCCCACTTCCTAGTTAAAGCTAGATTCAGATATCGGCTGTCCACTCAAGGACAAAGAAACAACAAACAGAAGAATTTCGATGTTTTTTATCTTGTTTTTCTTTAGGCACCATGATGAAGGTTATATTATGAAGTCTGATACTTAAACAATTTTGTCTTATATTATTGGAAAATGAGAAATGGACGTGCATGGAAATCAGGCTTTAATACGGGAACTTTATCTTTAGAAATACAGTTGAGATCAATGCGGAGCGGAGTTTCACTCTCGGATCTTCAATCCAAAGTAAAACTCCCGATATGTTTGTAAGCAATGGGAGTGAAAATCCAAAATATGTTCTGGTTTGAGATGACAGCTCCAAGATCAAATTCAAAATGATAGTAAAGACAAATTTATACCCAATATTTAATTTAATGTATTTAAACAAATAATAAATAAAGAAAAAAAAAACTATTGTAGCAAAATTATACACCCAGCTTCTTCTTTACTAAGTTTCCTTTCATCTCACTCCCAGTCAGCGTTTATTAGCACAACATTAACCGGGATTGAAGGCCCCTATTCCCATTGTCACCTCACTTCTTTTCTCACCTCACATTTTTTATCACGTTACTTTTAAAATATTCTCATAGTCGAGTGGCAAAGAAAAAGTTTGTGTGTTAAAATGTGACAAAATTAAGGGTGGCATTCTCGAAGTCATTTTTTGTAGCAAATGTCACTGAAAGATGTCATTTTTTATCACTTGGAATTTGACGCTACGATTTTTTTAAATGGATAGTGACAAAGGGTAAGAAAAATGTTTTATTTTAATATTTTTGATGATTTAATGTTATTCTTATATCCTGGAATTAAAATAATGAACAGGAGACAATTTGATTGCCTTCTTCGCTTTATGGTAAACAATAAGGAAATAGAAAAGGGGGGTAAAAACAGCCAAAGCAAGGCGGAACATAAAAATAATAGGAAGCAATGTTCGTTAATGATAAACAGTTAGGTAAAGGGTATAAACAAATATATCATTCATAAAACTTGTATAGAAATACCGTCACTTTTTCTGCATAAGGTGACCACGAAAATTGGTTTACAATGGGTCATGTGACTATTGGAATAGGGGCCCAACTATAAATGACCGCGAATGCTACTTTTGTGACAATTGTTATTCAGGTGACTATGAGAATACGAAAACTGGTTTGTCACATTTTCCAATGGGTGACGTGACTATGGGAATAGAGGCCGAAGTTTCACCCCAGCATTTCCTTCGGAATCGAAAATCCAAGTTCTCACTCCCGTTTATAAGCGGAGTGTCACTCCGGATTAAAACTTCCTTCCGGAAAGGAACTCCGTTTATAAACGTAGTAATAACAGTTTATTGATACACCTTTATCTTCAGCTGGACTATTAGTCAATTAGGTTGTTACACATTGTTATGTTGTTACGGCTTTAATAACAATTCTAAATTATTTTCGAAACAATCCCGACATAAAATCAATTAGGAAAATATCTGATAAACAAATCGTTAAGCTCGTTATCTAATCGACGATAAAAAACCCGTTCTTATTGTGGGGGCGTGTTTAAATAAACTACAGTTGACTTATTGACAAGGTTAAAACATTTTATATTTGTTAATTTATGTAGTCCTGTGAAAACAATTCTTTTAATCATCATCATAAGTCATCCTTTACAAAGTCGTCTGGTAAAAGAAATAATTTTATCATCTCTCCATGATTAAAAGAGTAAAAATTTCTTAGTATGTATTATTTCGCATTTTATTCAATTTTTAGCCTTGCTCTGTTTTAAATTGAAAAATCACGCTTAAAACAATTATTGGCATTTTAATGGCTGGGTCTATTTAAATATTACCTCCAACCCTCACGATGCAGATGCGAGATGCTCGCTTTTGCACAGATTACGTTTTATTTGTCAAGGCAAATTTCTGGCGAGTTTATTTTGTTGTTATTTTTATTTTTGTTGTATTTTGTTTCTTTTAAACAACACAAAGGAGCGCAGCATCGACAGCACTCTTATAAACAGTATATGCTAAACGTGTGCAATATTCTGCTATGTTCTTTAGGGTCATTGAAACTTAGTTTTCTTCTTGTAAAGATGCTATGAACAAAAAAATCGCCAGTCACTACTATTATGTTGGCGCAATTCCCACAGCAGAATTAAGCCAGATTGAAATAAGAAAAATAGAAAAAAATGTTTTGACGGCACATCGAGTACGAGTATATCTCGACTTCTGCACGATTTCACGGCCAAAGCTTCTAGCTTCTATACATAGAGTGTAGTGCACATTATCAAGGCTAAAAGTCAACTTTTTTATCTTGAAAAAAGTTGGTTTTTGTTTTTGTTTTTTGAGAAACGAAATTGAATGTGACGTATGATTTTTTACGCAATTTTCTTAACGTCAACACACTTATTTTTTTTTTTTTATTATCCGATAACGAATATATTTTTAGCAAGAATACTCTAACTCTTGCATTTTATATCATAGGATGCAGCATATTCCAACAAGTAAAGGTTGGGATTAATAGAGATCACACAGACAATCTGTAAACATTTGATTATTGTTTATAAAGTCTAGATTTTTAGGAGGGCAACGATAACAAGAAGTTTTTATCTCTGCATGCGTGTGCTATTAAAAGTTGCCGGTGTCTGAATTAATTACGTTGATTCAAATTTTTGAGCTTTTACATGATAACAACTTCGCGTTTTCATTTTTTTTTGCTAGAAGCTTTTGATGGCGTGTGTCGGCGCACTGATTTAATTGGATATATAACCAAGGAAATACGAAGAAGGTGAGCGGCGATTCACGATCACTTTTTATATCATTGTTGTTATTTTAGAGCAATATTATTTTAGCTTTGAGAACCTTGCTTTTAATCTATTTTGGAATCTAATACAAGTGAAATAAAAGCAGTAGTGTTTTTTTTGTGCTATTTTAAATAGCGCAATAATTTCTAATTATTCGTGTATTGAATTATTTGTTAACGATTGCAAACCTTTTCATTCAGATTGTAAATATCGATGTAAATATCAAGACTAGCGAATGTAAACGCTTCACTAAATATTAAAAGAATTATGTTACCTATGCACTGCGATCGAGCGAGCATTCATCAACACAAATGTTAAGACATTTAAAGTCAACACGGTGAAACTAACCCGCCGTCTAGACGAGACATATTTTCTGTCTTGATATGGATATCCATCTGTCCACCTTAACCGTGGTTTGCCAACTGGTCTTTTGTCATCTGGTAGTAGATACAGGCTTTTTTTGGTATCCTTGAGTAATCCATTCTTTGGACACCACCGGCCCAACGTAATCGTAGTAGTTTGGCATGGGTCGAAAGTTTACATTCTTTGTATAAGTCGTACAATTCATGATTGTAGCGTATTTTCCATGCATTGTCTTCATTGGTTGGGCCGTATATCCTTCGGAGAACCTTCCTCTTAAATATATCCAACTTGTTTGCGGATTTCTGGGAGATACTCCATGCTTCACATCCATACGTAATGGTGATGGATAGACTTTCTACTGTACGTATGATGGTTTTTTAGATTCTTATTTTAGTTTTTCTGTGGATGTCTCTGGCGTTGTCGCGGCGTTTATTCTTCTTTCTACGTCCATCGTTTCATGGTTGTCTTCGCTGACTGTGGACTCCAGGTAATTAAATTGGTTTACCTGTTCAAAGTTATATTCCCCTCAGGTGGTATTGTGGTTTCTTCTTCTTCTTTCCACCCGATCATTTAGTATTATTTTAGCAGAGTCTACTTACATAGTAAAAACGTGCTGAAATGGTAGCAAGAAGCTTTGCATTGAAAACAATCGTTCAATTTTGAAAACTGTGCGTGCTTATTGTAAAAATATGGGAGAAATTCGGCGTCTTCAACACACAACACTATTTGTAGTTTGGTGAAGAAATTCTTTGGGTACGGGTCTGTAGCCATTCGCAAGCGTCCCATTCGAACTCCTCCGCGACGCTCCAATGATATTATTGAAGCGGTAAGAGATCGCATCGCCGCCGAACAAATCGCAATATTTGGTGATTTTATCGTACAAACCAGTAGTGTCGCTTGCGGTTTGCAGTTTGCCGCCTTGTTCAGAATCGTACCTTAAGCAGGATTATGAAGCAAGATTTCCTCCCATTCAAAATGCAACTTACTCAAAGATAGTTGCCAATGGACAAGCCGCGTCGCTTGCAATGTGAAAATGCCGTCGCAAAAATGATCGATGCCGAAACCCGAAAAACCATTATCGAACCATTTTCCTTCAAAGACCGAAAAACCGTCGACGGGGCATGATTTGCTTTTTGCTTATCGAATGGAGGTGGTCATTTAATCGATAATGTATTCAAAAACTGATTTGAAATAAATGGTAGAGAATATATTAATTAAACCTTTTTCATTTGTCAAAATCAGCTAAAATATGTCAGAGATGAAGCACTCCATCTAGTATGGAAATTTACATATTTTATTGGAGGTCCTGATTTTTTTTCTAACGGGGGCCGCAGTATTATAAAGTTTGGAAACCACTGTTTTACAGTATTAATAAGAACATTTCATTACAGCAGAGTAGAAAGAGGATTCCGATGGGAATGGTAGAGTGGCTAGAAAATCTCAAATACGCAGATAATGTCGCACTTCTAGCTTATTCGAAAGAAGAAATGCAGCTTATTAATATGTGCGTTCGAAGCAGATTTAAGAATAAATGTACAAAAAACTAAATCCACGAGAATAAATGCTGCAAAACCCATTCATAATAAAAGATACTATGTGAAGGATATCTAAGTACTATTAAAAAAGCTAGAGGTGCATTTAACAGAGTATGGAAAGTGTTGAAATCCTCAAAACTATCTGGAAATAGTTGCAACTACTTCGTGAACTCTATATAACCTCCTCTATGGCAATTAATCATCAACATTTTCGATGACATAAAACATTATTTTAGTGGAGTGCCGTTGGTTTGTACTAAGAAACCCGTCTCCAACATTTCATACTAAAATGATTATATTTTGATTTTATACGTTTTGAAATTTATTTCCAAAGTCTTTGAATAAATGCTCACTCGTACTAAAAAAGTATAAAAATTGCATGATCTATAATTTTGTACATCTCCGTTTTAAAGATACACTCATTTAAGCCCTGGACAGACATGTGATTTCGATATCATAATATTCCTAATATTATAATATTCGGATATGTCTGTCACCCCCATATCATAATATCAAAACGCAACAACATGATATTAACGTAATATCGAAACACAGCTGATTTTCATAATATTAACATGATATGAGTAATTTCTAGTGAGAGCAGCGCTTTTTTCGCTAGCGGAAATTATAAAAACTCAAACTTTTGCTCTTTTGAAATATCAAGTTAACCTTAAAATTTTTATATTTGTTTAGTTTTGTATAGTTACTATAGTAACTATTTATTAAAGTAGAATACGAACCTGAAATAAAGAAATATTTGCGAACACTTAGAAATTTAAATTCCAACTGTCAAAAATACAACTGCCACAGATATCATAATATTATGTCTGTCACTACTTAGTTTATTTTGATATCGTGATCTCAATATTATGATATCGAAATCACATGTCTGTCCAGGGCTTTACGAAGGTCTTCGTATACCACCTAAAATCTCAAAATCACCAAAAAATTGTTTAGCTATTTTTAAAAAGAACATGTTACCTATATAGTTTAAATACCACAATTAAAGACATTTATAAAACAAAAACAATACATTTTCATTATTTAAAAAAAAAAACCAACAAAACAAATTTCTTCCTATCACAAAAGTCTTCGTACACAATGTTTAAAATATAAAAAGCAACAAAAAAATAAAGTGATATTACTAAACTCTAATAACGTGTCGATCCTCTCTTTGCGTCTAGTACAGCTTGAAGCCTTTCTGGCCGTTCAATCAAGGTAGTATTGGATGGCGTCGAATCCAACCCTCATTCTATTTCGGCCGGCGTTCCCCAAGGGGCGATTCTCTCACCTACTCTCTTTCTTATATTCATTAGTGATCTGCTCTTAATCCCCTCCAATCCACTTCATAGTTTTGCCGATGACGGTACTTTGCGTTACTCATACCCCTCCGACAACACAGGACAAGCAAGTGCCAGACCTTGTCTCTTAGAACGCGAACTCATGTCCAACTCTCTTAACGCGGACATTAAACTCACTCTTGATTGGGGCCGCAAGAATCGTGTCGAGTTCAATGAAACCAAAACCAAGTACTGTCTATTCCTGCACCAACCTTCCCTCCATTTCAGTGGGCGAGGATAATATAACAGCTGATCCATATCTTGACAGCCTCGGCGTGACTCTATCCAACGATTTGCGATGGAATAATCACATACTTCGTCACCAAGCAAGCGTATCAATGCCTCGGCTTCCTTAAGAGATGCAAGTTTCTCCTTCATCCAGCTGCCTTGGCTACAATCTACAAGTCCTACATTCGGCCACGCCTTGAATACAACTCGTATATCTGGGCAGGCGCCCCTAAAACCACCTTGGCTTGGCTAGACAAGGTGCAAAACCGCGCCATCAAACTCATTGGCGATAGCACCCTTTGCATTGATCCTTTAAGCCACCGTAGGAATGTAGCAGCGCTCAGCAAGTTTTACCGCTATTTTCATAGCGACTGCTCCATTGAAATCAAAAACCTCCTGCCTACACGGCAATTTTTCTCCCGCAGCATAAGACTAGCCAACTCGGCTCACCCGTTCACCCTTCAGCCCTCCCCTTCACGCACATTACGTTTTAGCAGTTCGTTTTTAAATAGAACAACTCGATTGTGGAAATCTCTTCCACAGCCGGTGTTTGCGAGCTCATATAACATCTCAGAGTTCAAACGCAAGGTGCTCCAGACCCCTAACCTACCCTATCTCATTTTTCCTTCAGATCAAGCTTACTACTATACATTGCACCATGACTTGTAAGACATGACGGACTACTAGTAGTACAAAGGGTGACTCCTAAGCTTCATCTTGCCACAAAAAAAAATAAAAAAAACGTGACATTAATTGGACTAAGTTTCTGGTGCAATCAGGCGTTACATATCTCTATTCCTCCAATATGGCCTGCTTTAATGTTTCACGATCGGTTATATGGTGCTTCCTTATTCTTCTTTCTATTTCATATTTCATCCCATAAATGCTCAATAGGATTCAAATCTGGCGACTGGGGTGGTGAATGAATTTGTTGAGGAACATTAGAAATGAGTCAATCTTTAACAATTTTCGCGGTGTGTTTTGGATCATTATCCTGTTGGAAGATCCATGGTTTCTCAAAATTAAGTTTGAGCACGCTGGCCTTTTAATTTCTTTTGAGTATGTCCACGTAAGCAAAGCGATCCATTTTTCCCTCAATAAAAACTAGATTACCCACTACACCGCCGCCATGCAGTCCCAAACCATAACAGATTGCCCGCCATGTTTGACTGTTTTATGGTAAGCTTTGGATGAAAAGCAGTGTTGGGTTTTATCCACACTTTAACTCTTCCATCGTTATCAAAGACGTATTTGCTTTCGTCACTGAAAAGCATCCGATTCCAATATTCTGGAGGAGATTTTAGCACCAGTAAATGTTTCTTAGCGAAGTTCAATCTCTTTATTCTATTGGCTCCGCTAATACAAGGTTTCTTCCTCATCGTTCGTCCTCGATATCCACCTTTTCTTAACACTCGGCGTACACATTCTGAAGAAACTTCTTCACTGAAGTCTTCTGCCAAATTTTGTGGCACCTAAAGTCGGGTTTTCTTGGACCTGCCTTAACAGAGGTCTCTTTTCATGAACTCGTAGCTTCGATGGGCGCACACTACGTGCATTGTTTTCCACGGAATTAGTTGCCTTATATTACTAGGCAAAGATCGTCTTAAGTCCATTGTAATTGAAGACCCTCGGGGAAAAACCAACTTAGTCCAAAAAATAAAATTCCAAAAAATAAAAGTTTTTTTCCCCATTCCCATGGACTCAGTTGGTTCTTCCCCGAACCTTTTATTATTGCCCGTTCATTTTGTCAGTACTACGTTGGTTTTTCCCCATAGTTGAATGAATTTGAATTTTAGTACACCTTAGCAGCTAATAGAAGGAGCTGAATTCTCTGATTTTTGAAAGTGGACTAAGTTGGTTTTTCCCCGAGGGTCTTCAATTGTTAGTTCTTGTCCCCATAGAAGCGAATACTATCTTAAGCTGTTTTAAGACAGCGTAAGACCAGGCCAATAGTTAGGGCTATTGTTATAGATTATTAGATCACATTTCTATTCGGCGACTGTTGTTAGCATTGTATTGGTTGTTCTCGGCTGTGTCTGTGTCGTTGGCGGAACACTTCTGTGTTGGACACAGTGTAACACTGTGTATTGCTGTGTCTAAACGGAAACCACCCTTTATGTCAATTTTGCAGTAAAATGCTTCAAAATTAAACTGTAGCCTGTAGCGGTTCAAATGAGTACCGCTCTACTATACAAAGTTGAAGGAGTATGAAACTTGACACATATAAAATGTCGCCATGGTACGTCACTTTGAACTCCAGCGGCAAATACGGGGGGCGGTAGCACTTAAGTATGAAGAGGTCGAATGAAGCAACGTGCTACCACTCCAGTGCTATATGTTGCCAAAGTACCGCTACAAGGGTGACTTCATATCAATTTCGCTGACTGTATGTGTGAACCCCTCAGACCATCGTCGAATATTAGTCCATTCAAAACGCGCGTTATGGTGTTCCAAAATAACACCGTTAAGAAAATCGAACCCTAAACGTTTTTAGGGTCGCTGATCACGAAAATCGAGGTCCCGCGGTCCTAAAATTAGGGCGTCACCCCTAAAAATGCAAAAAACACCCCTTTTTAGGGGGTTTTCGCGATTATTTCAGTAATAATGAAAACTAATGCGATGAAATGCACTTTTTTTAATATTTATTTGCGAAGGTTGTTGATTTATACTAAAATAAGGCGAACTTAATGGTAGGGGGTGCTTCTGAAGGGTTGAAACTACCCCAAAAATGGCAAAAATTGTAATAAATGTTTTTTTTCCAAGTTTATGCTTCAAATTCGATTGTGGGCGTACTGTCAGGCAAAAATAAATTATTTTCAACCCTTAAGGGGTTAAAATCACCCCTACAATATAGTTCATTGAAAACTAGGGGGGGGGGTGTTCCAAAATAACACCGTTAAGAAAATCGAACCCAAATAAATATTAAAAAAAGTGCATTTCATCGCATTAGTTTTCATTATTACTGAAATAATCGCGAAAACCTCCTAAAAAGGGGTGTTTTTTGCATTTTTAGGGGTGACGCCCTAATTTTAGGACCGCGGGACCTCGATTTTCGTGATCAGCGACCCCAAAAACCTTTAGGGTTCGATTTTCTTAACGGTGTTATTTTGGAACACCCCCCCCCCCGCGTTTTGAATGGACTATATAGCAAAAGTTTGGATGCTATCGTTAGAGGATTGGATTTTAGTAGGCTCTGTTGGTCTTTTAGCTATTCTCGTATTTCTAGGTCCATGTTATTGCCTTCTGCTGTTTGATATTTAGGTTTTCCTGCAATCACTTTTTACCTTGCTATATGCTATAATATGTAGTAAAAGATGGTGCATCAATGGAGGCAAATTCTTCAATAACTTTTCTTCGTTTTTTAAACTTTTTTTTCCCTAGCTTGAAGAGTTTGCTAATTTTAACTAATTTTAATTTATTTCAGATACGGCTACGATGGATCCAATATTTTATCCTCCATCGAATGGAATCCCTTCAGAAAGCAAATTGGCAACTTATATGGTAAAATTTTGTTTTTACTTATACAGAAAAAAGCACTGTTTGTGAATACTATATTTTCTTATTTATCATTTGTTTAAATTTTAATGGTTATGGTAATTATATAATAGGGCATAATAAAACATTTCGTGTTCATAAAATTGGCAAACAAAAATCTACAAATAAATTTTTAAAGTTCAACAATAGTAAAAATTAGTGGAAATTTGTTTATTTTTTGTTTACAATATAACCGCAGTTTAACATAGGTGCCAACCATAAGTTTTTGGGGTCGCTGATCACGAAAATCGAGGTCCCGCGGTCCTAAAATTAGGGCGTCACCCCTAAAAATGCAAAAAACACCCCTTTTTTTATTTTTTTTTATTTTCAAGAAATGTATATTAATATAATAATTTTGTAGATTTTAAAATCATTGATTACAATTATAAGATTAATTAATTATTTATAATATTGGTTCACAGTTAAGAGCTTTTAACATGTATATTTCGGCATATATTGTAGTATTTAGTCATTTGCTTTTCACTGAAAATCATTGAATGTGGGTAGATATAGAATAGAAAGTATGTAGAATATTTCATGCCAGTATGTAATGTAAGTTACCTTTTGCAACACAACACATTTTTTTAACCCTGGGCCCGTATTCCCGAAGACGAGACGATAAAGAAAAACGAGACGAAAATATATTTCCTACTCCTGAAGACGATAATTTCGTACTGTCCTGCGTTTGCAATTATTGACCTATTTTATGCAAAATAAATTATAGCTATCAAAATAATTAACAATTTCAACTTACATTTTAACCTCAAAACCGCTGCCACACAACAAGCAATAACGTCTGAACGAAGACGATTACAAATATGTCATCGTCTGTTTACACGAAAACGAGACGATATCGCCTCCCCAGGTAGCATTTCGACAAAACGGTATCGTTTTCGTTTCGTTTCGTCTTCGGGAGTACAGGCCCTGATCTTTTCAATACATACGATCACGTTATTTTTTATCATTAAACTAACGCTCTTGATGTTTTATCAGTTTTCTTATCGTATATTATACGAAAATTTGCGTCTATTGGCTTGATTGTTTACTTCTAATCGTTTGATCTGCTAAAGCTATCAATGAGCTTCATCAGAGATCAATTTACAAACCAAATTATGCAATGTTTTTGATAAAAGAATGTACGAACCTTTTAAATTAGTGTTTCAGGTAATTTCTATATTTTTTTCTTTTTCATAACTATACACGTATGTTGACGATCTTTCTCATTTTAAATCTTTAACGTTATAGTTAATACTTTCAAGGTCAATGAAAATCGTAATATTAAAATTTTGTAATATTTTCAAATGTTTGTTTTGAATTTTAAGCACGTTCTGTCATAGGAACTGTAGTTAAAAGTAGAAAACATAGCAACGCAATCTACTTTCGCAAATCATGTGATTCCGCAAGTCTCGTTGGGCCTCGGTAGTCTAGGGGTAAGGCGCCTGATTACTATTCCAGAGGTCCTGGGTTCGAATCCCGGTAGCGCCACGGTCCTTCGCCTTCTTTCCCATTTTCCCACCTACATAACTTTCATTCTTTCTTCTTCCCTCTTTACATACCTGATCCCTCCTGTCATAGCCTTCTCTAGTCCTTTCCCGCTCCACATAACACTCCGGCGAGTTGCTGTCGATGCCCCGGTATCAGAGTCGCGAAATGGTTGCGAGTAGGTGGAATAAAATATCGCGGCTAGGATGTGACAGTTCCTTCCTTCACTTCTCATCTCTTATCTCTCTATCTTCCGACTAAAGCTGCTGTTCGACATTGCACTCTATATGTGAAAAAAAAAGATTGTCGGACACTACAAAGGGGCTTTCCTTAAGCCTCTAGTGACTAGAGGCTTAAGGAAAGCCCCTTTGTCTAGAGTCTAGTCTATCACATAAACAAAAAGTCGATTTCCATAATTCCATGGAAAAGAAGTTATTTTAGAATCTTTTTTACTATATGTTCACGTTTCAACTTCGTAGGGCTCGATTTTTCCTTTAGTTTAAACTGATGTGTAACTTTGCCTTTTGTTTTAAACTATATTCTTCTAGCTAATGGCCTCGATTTCCAGATCCGGGGATCGAATGTGAGTGCGGATTTGACACTTTACGATTCTCAAATCCGCAGCCGCAGATTTCTCTTTGACATTTTCAGCACTGTAAAAGTGTGATCCGCAACAAATGTTCTGCGGATTTGAAACGACAAATTCACCTAAGAAAATCCGACATCGTGTATTTCATAATAGCGTGAGTTTTCACTCCGAATTTTTGATTTAATTAAATCAGCGACTGCAGATTTGAGAATCGCAAAATGTCAAATCCGAACTCACTTTCCATCCGCCGCACAGTGGGGCAAAAGGCCTAAAAGCTGGCCAAAAGTCTTTAACGTTAACTCATTAATTTGAAATTTCGTATACGGGGGTTTTTGGGGTCGATGATCGCGAATTTAGTGTCCATTTTTTCATAAACAAGATGGCGGCTTCAAAATGGCGACCAAAAGTAGTTAAATATCCTTCAATTGCTACAAAATTTCGTATAGGGGGGTTTTGGGGTCGCTGATTTCGAATTTAGTGTCAATTTTTTCATAAACGAGATGGCGGCTTCAAAATGGCGACAAAAAGTAGTGAAATATCCTTCAATTGCTACAAAACTTGGTATTCTTGGGGGTCGCTTATATCGAATTCAGCGGCATTTTTTTAATAAAAAAATATAAATTTTAAATAAAAACTTATAAGGAAATCAATCCTGAAAATATTAACTATGTAGTCCAACAGAGGATTTATTGAACGTCTAATGATCTTTACAAGTCGCAAATGAGTGGATATAAGTATTTTAAATCTTTAAAACGGCGATATCTCATGAATGGCAATTCGTACGAGAAAATTCAGAACATTTTTTTTTTTTTGCAAATAATAGTATAATATACAAATTTTGTAAACACTATTTTATTATAACACTTACCGTTTAACATGTATTTGCAAAAAACTGAAATTTTGACTCTAAAACCCCATAGATGAAAGGTAGAAAATCGGTAGACTTTATAGCTCCCCATAAGAACCCTAAAAGGCCACATTCATTTTAGCCTGTACCCAATCATTTCCGCTAGTTTGCTTTTTCGACTTAATTTACCTGTACTGTTTCCGAACTCAACAAATATAAAGAATATTCCGAAAAATTTTAAGCAGCAGTTTATAAAAACAATATTCCTATAAATATATTATATAATACATACATAACAAATGTAATATGAATCCATTAAAATCCACCCATTAATCCTTGAGTAGAAGAATCCATTTTGTTAATTAAATAACTTTTACCACTGTAAAATAATAAGCACAACAAATAGCAGCTTCGACAAGGGCTTAAAAATTATCACAATCACTTCCTGCAACGATCACTTTTGCATTGATCCTGCGAAGAGAAAAAGGACACCTGACCGCCATAAACCGGTTTATTGTGTGGCAGGGGTCTCCTACTAGATATTTATCAGGCAAAAAGTTCGAAAATCGAACTTCGATTTTTCGACTTTTGGCCAGCTTTTTGGCATTTTGCCCCTAGTCCAGGCGCTAGAGCAGTGAAACCTAGAACTTTTGGTTTTGGCGTGATGTAACGGACTTTTTTGGTGGAATCGGTCAGAAATGACATATTTAGGTGGTGCGCAAGCATGAAACTCCCAGGAAAACTTTTGGTAGCCCAAAAACTGAAAAATTCACTAAAAATTCCCTTTTTTATCTTTCTTGTTAAATATCTCTTAACCAAGGCTTCTAGGCGAAAAATTTGTTGAGTATGTTTTGTTCGTTATTGGATTTGCTAAAACTTACCCTAAGGTGGATTTTTGAAATTTGAATTTTTGCATTGCAAAATAACCGAAAACCGCGAAAAAAAGTACCTCACTTTAAACTTATCACAAGGAAAGCAGAGACCATTATCTTCCAATTTAACTTTGGAATTAGTTAAAGGCATGATTAACTTATATCTAAAACCCGATCACGGTCGGTCAAATAGTTTTTGCATAGGGGGGCGAACGGCTAACAAAGATCTCGGAAAGTGGTGACACCCGATTTGTCACTTCTATTAAAATCCGAAGAGATCCACTGCAATCAAACACCAAGCAGACCTGTTAGCAAGTCCTAATCCCACCTCCCCGCGGTGCCCCCTGGGGTACTTCTTCGGAAGGAGCTAACGGGAGAGGGGCGAATGGCGAGCTCTCTGCGCCACAAAACAGAGCTTTTAAGTCGGTTGGGCTGAGGGTTAGCAACCCGCTCCCATAAAAAAACACTATTGCTACGAATCGGCAAACAGTGCCTCGGAACCGGATGGACAACACGACGACGACCTTTGCTTTTCGAACAAGGACACGAATCGGATCATGGAATGTGAGAACAATGCTTGCTGAGGGACGGCTGGATGAAGTCCTCAACGAGATGAATCGATATAAAATCAAGATCATGGGACTGAGCGAGACCAGATGGCCCGATGCGGGGGAACATATCTGCCCAAATGGCGAGTCCTTCTTATATTCTGGGAGAAATGAAACTGAAAGCCGTAGGAGTGGTGTTGGCGTAATACTCACCAAAGAAGCCAGGGCTAGCCTCATTAGCTGGTTACCAGTTTCTGAGAGGATTATTACCGTGCGCCTACGTACCAGGCTAAGAAGTACTACGGTAGTTCAATGCTATGCTCCAACCGAAGACGCAGAAGATGACATCAAAGACGAGTTCTATATGCGACTGAATGAGGTTTTTCGCTCTATTCCAAGGGGAGACATCATTGTATTAATGGGTGACTTAAATGCACAAATCGGTCACGACAACACCGGTCTTGAACAAACAATTGGAAAACAAGGCCTAAGCCAAGTTACCAATAACAATGGTGAGCTTTTCGTTGACTTTTGTTCTTCCCATCAACTTATGGTAGGTGGAACTTACTTTTGTCACAAGAAGATACATAAAGAGACCTGGGTATCGCCCGATGGTAGAACGAGAAATCAGATAGATCATGTGACCGTCAGCCGCAGATGGAGAACCATTCTGGAAGATGTCAGGAGCTTCAGGGGAGCGGACACTGGAAGCGACCACCATTTGGTAGTAGCAACTATTCGCCTTAGAATCGCTGCAATCAGAAACTTTCAACGTGAATCTATAAACCGTAGACGGTTTAACGTTGACCTCTTGCGGGAGAGCGCTAAAAAGCGAGAATTTGCTGGAAACCTGCAGCAAATATTAAACCCGTTTCTGACGACCCAAATATTGAAGACCTGTGGAGTACAACAAAGGGCGCTATATTGACGGCTGCGGAAACGAGCATCGGTTATGTCCAGAGAAACATGCAACATTGGATCTCGGACAGCACCTGGCAAAAAATAGAACGCAGGAGGGCCCTCAAAAATAACATAAACTCTACAAGCGACCCGGATAGACGTCACCAACTTGAACGGGAGTACTCTCAATTACACCGAGAGGTAAAGAGAAGTGTCCGGCGTGATAAAAGGCAGCAGATAAACGAGCTCGCAGAAAAAGCGGAAAACGCGGCAAACACAGGCAACAGTAAAGTGCTGTACCAAATTACTAAACAGCTCTCGGGAAAGCACTCTACTCAAAAGCATGCCGTTAAGAGTGCGGATGGAAGGCTGCTGTGCAGCGACGAGGAGCAGCTCCAAAGATGGAGAGATTATTTCTTCGCCGCCCTGAATGGCTCACTCACACAGGAACCTCAGGAAAACAGCAACAATGCACAGCCGATAAGAATCAACACCCGGGCCCCATCCAAGACGGAAATAGTAACCGCAATTCATGCGATGGCCAATGGTAAAGCAGCTGGAAAAGATGGCATCCCGCCAGAATTGTTGAAAGCCGACTCAAGCCTCATAGCAGATGCGCTTCAGCCAATCCTCGAATTAGCATGGAACACCTGTACCTTTCCGGAGGATTGGACGGAAGGTATCATAGTCAAAATACCCAAAAAGGGGGATCTAACAATATGCGACAACTGGAGAGGCATCTGTCTATTATCTACTGTGGGTAAAATCTTGTCCCACACTATACTATCAAGAATAAGAGAGGCAGTAGATCAAACGCTTAGAAGGCAGCAGGCCGGATTCAGGAAGGGCCGTTCATGTATAGATCACATCAACACCTTAAGAATAATAGTGGAACAGTCTACTGAATTCCGATCCCCCCTTTACCTTGCTTTCGTAGATTATGAGAAAGCGTTCGACTCGGTTAATAGGAGCTTTATATGGCAGGCATTACGGCGACGTGGACTGCCGGATAAGATAATAGAATTGATAAAAGCCCTATACAACAATTCCAAATGCAGAGTTCTCCATAACGGAAAATTATCCGACAGCTTCGAGGTGAGTTCAGGAGTACGACAAGGATGCTTACTATCCCCATTACTATTTCTTATAGTAATAAATGACATTCTTGTTGGCGCTCTAGATAGTAGAACAGGCGGCATACAGTGGGGTTTGCTAGATCGCCTTAAGGACCTCGACTACGCAGATGATATCTGTCTGCTGGCCCACAGACATCAGGAGCTAAAAAACATGTTAAACAATTTGGCAACAGAAAGTAGTCTAGCAGGCTTAAGGCTGAATCCGAATAAAACCAAAGAAATGCGGATAAATGCAAACACACTTGAACGAACTGCGCTGAATAACCGTGACGTGGAACTGGTAGATAAATTCTGCTACCTCGGTAGTATTATTACCGAAAATGGTGGTGCAGAAGAAGACGTCAGTTCCAGAATAAATAAAGCACGAGGCGCATATGCATGCTTGTTCCGCATATGGAGATCAACGGAGATCTCAACCAACACCAAATTGCGGCTGTTCAACTCCAACGTTAAGGCAGTTCTTTTATACGGTTGCGAAACATGGAAAGTCACCCAATTCATCACAGGGCGCCTACAAGTCTTCATAAACAGATGCCTACGTCGTATCCTAAAAATCCGCTGGCAAGATAGAATTTCAAATGAAGAGCTATGGCGCCGTGCCGGCCAAGAAAGGATAGACGACCAAATCAGGCGAAGGAAATGGAATTGGGTTGGCCACACCTTGCGACGCGATAACGAAAATCTAGCCAAACAGGCCCTTGATTGGAACCCGCAAGGATCCCGTCGAATTGGAAGACCTAGAACAACGTGGAGGAGAACCCTACTAGCAGAGGCCGCAACTACTGGGAGATCCTGGTCAGAGCTAAGAGCTGTCGCGCAAAACAGAGTCCGCTGGAGGGCAACTGTTTCCGCCCTATGTCCCACGAGGGATTAAGGGGCACATAGACATAGATAGATTTTGCAATTAAGTGAATTTAAAAAGTTAAATTTGTTACTGCGCCAAAAGAAAAACTCCCATGTTGGTCATGATTTTTTTACGTATGCTCTAAGAGTCTCTTTACAATATCCAATCATTAAAATTCTGGTTTTTAAATTTTTTTATGATTTTTGGCAAAAAACTGCAATTAAGGCGTTTTTCCACAAAAATTGCTAACTCGGCGAGGCGACGCCAGGAATGCTAGGCGCGTTTCAAATTCGCTCGAAAAAGGACTCAGTTTCTATTGCACACAACTTTCAATAAAATATTGTTAAACATAATTTCTTAAACAAATTAGAAAAATTACCGAATTTTGTTTCAATTTTTTTTTTTGTTACTAGCTGGGACGCGGGGCGGTTTGCTACCCAAATTAAAAAAAAAACAGCTAAATTGGTTCAATAGAAACTGAGTCCTTTTTCGAGCGAATTTGAAACGCGCCTATCATTCCTGGCGTCAATCCACACCTACCACATATCCCAACAATACCATCCCTACCTCCATAGATGCAGGTTGGTTTATATTTTTTCTTTACCGTGTTTATTTCTTGTACAAAGTCCTTATTCTTAGTCTCGTTTTCTTTTCTTAATAACTAATACATTTTGTTTGTTTCTATTATTTTTCCTTTTACCTCGTCAGGTTCAGATCAGTTTGCATTTCCCAACTTCTTCTTATTTCCTCTTAACTTTACATAGTCCAGTCAAAATAGACGAAAAAACGCCATAATTGGAAGATTATTCGGAAGTTGCTGAAAATTGGTACAGCCCTTAAAATCATCAGTATACATAAGCTGTAGAGACTGCCACGCGATTGGACGACTGCAAACTTTTTTATTTAAGGTCAAAGGGTCAAAATATCAGTTTTTTGCAAATATATGGGCGATTCTCCAGAACCTTTAACCTGAGCTAATTGGAAAAATGAAATTTCAAATTGATAGCACAACCGTGCCATGATATTTTTTGTGTTTCTTATTTCATAAATAAATGTTTTCTGATGTAGAACATTAAAAAATTCAATGCGCATATTTTTTTTATGACATGGTTATATTGACATGGTTACAATTTTGACATCAAATTTGACATGGTTACAATTTTGACATTCGCTTAAATTACTTTTTTTTAAGATTCATGAAACAATTTAAGTGAAGGAAACATTACATATGATTTAACTAGTTACAATAGGTCATAAGAAATTTTACGCGGTTGAATTTAATGTAATATGAGCAAATTAATTGCGGTTACAACTTTGACATTTAAATGTAACCTACGTTCACGTTAGCCAGTTTTGCCCAAAAATCAACCAATTTCAACTTATTTTTGTCACAAAATGTATGCACATGTTCGTTAGTGTCTGAACAATAAGTGCGTTTAAAAACCTAGGGACAAACTTCAGAGTTGTTTTTTGGAAAATATAGCGATTTGACACTGCACCGAACACAACTGCATTTTTCCTTAAGACTTAAACTACAACTTTTCACTTTTCACTATTTGTTTCAACGCTTCCTATCACAAATATAAATAGTTTTTCATTCAGATTAGCGCTAAAGACAGGCCGAAAAGTGACAGGTAACGGAACATTTTTTCAAATTTTATTGCAATATATCGTTTTAAATGACTTCGTACTTATATCTTATTGTTCATTAATAGTTTCTTAACATTATTGATAGCTTCTTTTATTTTTAACCTTCTTATAAAAATTGTTAGTCATAAAAATTTCGAAGCGACAAGCAGGTTAAAGGTTCTGGAGAATCGGCCATATGCTAAACCGTACGTCTTATCAGAAAATTGTGTTTACAAAGTTTGTAGATTAGGCGATTATCTACAAAAAAAATATATTATACATTTTCCCGTAGGAATTGCCATTTCTGAGATATTGTCGTTTTAATAAGTAAAAATACTCATATTCCGTCATTCCCGACTTGTAAAGGTCATCAGAAGTTTCATAAATCCTTTGTTGTAACTCCTAAAGTAATTATCATAAAGTAACCTAATTAGGCTCATCTTTTAGGTAAATGTGTATTCTTTTATTTGGTATAAAGCACAGCAACCTGAGTGACTCCGTTCAAAAAATATGTAGGCTCAAACCAATGCTTTGCATCTATACCTGGCAGATTTCTTCGATTTTCTCAGAAAATGGGTTACTAACAGTACATTTTTTTTGCTTTTCTGATGCACCAAACTATTACCTACAATATTTCCATACACAATAAGTCTTTATTTTGGGTAGTTTTGTAGGTAGTAGTAGTAGTAGTTTTATCGTGAACAATTAAAAATTACTCGTGCAGCTCATTAAATTGTTTCCTCTGCGACCGTGTTAAAAATTTTCGTTTGATAGTTGTAAAAAGTTTCCCTCTTTCGACGAAACTTTGCGCTTGTATTAGGTACAGGGCCATTTTGCTCTTCCACTTTGAGTCTGGGATGTAAACTCCCCTTTATTCTCTATTACAATACTCAAATGCTTTTTACTCGAAACTGTTTTCCGAAACTAAAAAGTTTCCGAATTGCCTATTACAATATTGTTTTCTTTAGTAGAAATGTTCCAGAAAGAAAACAAAATGAGTACAAGAATTCTCGGTTACCCCTGAGCTCTCGACTAAAAATCCAACAATATTTTTACAGTTTCAAGTCAGTGTTTGCCCGTGGTCTATATAATGTTCTGATATTCCACGGTGCGAATTTTTATCGTAGTTCCTTGAATCATTATTCCGTTGCTGCAATCTTTGTCATAAGCTCTTGACTGTTCCGATGTTGAGTTCTCGATTCCATAACAAGAATAATTATCTTCGAAAATTTATATCCCCTTATCCTTAAATCAGTTGATATTATTTATCAGGGGCTTTTAACTATATTTGTATTTACTCCCGCCAAGTTTTCCTTTCAAAATATGCATGGAAATATAATGATCCACTTATCTGCCGCAAACGATACAAAGAGTTTTGTAAAAAAATAGTTATAACGCTGCAGCACTTTTGCACGCTGCAGACGTTGTGCCATTTAAAAATTGTTGAATCAGCTCGTTTCAAGATTTCAAAGTTAAAAAGAATAGAGAAAATGTCGCCGTATAAAACAGTCCATACTATTTTTATTAAACGTATTTGAATAACAATTTCCATCAATTTTTGCTAAAAAAAACGAAATACATCTTTTGAAAAAACACATACATATGTAGGTTTCAATTCGTTCACCTCAACGACCACCCCCGCCGAAAGAATAAAACGATCACTTAGTGGACGAAGTTTGCTTTTTCGCACTCGCAAAATGTAAGGACCCACTAGACCAGATAATATACCACCTATGGCCATAATAACAATAGCTTCATCTTTGGCTAAACGTCGGCACAATTTCCTTGCCCATTTAGAAACTAGCTCATGTTTAGCACAAACCGAAAAAAGTCACCAAAAACCCTTTCAACTACCGACCAATAGTAAATGGTTCTCTCCTCTTTCTTGTTCTAGATATTTCCAAAACTTTTGCCAGGGTATGGCACTCGTTTCTGTGAACTAAACACGAATCTATAGGTCGAGTCGCGTCGAGTCCCTGCTCACCGCTCAGTTAATGTACTACTGAATGTCTTGAATAAACCCCGTGACACTGTCGCCTCAGTTTCAGTCAATACGGCCTGAAACTAATGGCTGATCCGTTTCTTAATATCCTAGACGTAATATGCGATTTCATCTTTCAACAATCGCCTAGACTGCAGTCTATAACAACGGCGGTCAACCCCCGCCCCCGGGCCAACTAAGGCCCGCGAAATGCTTCTATCCAGCCCGCGGAATTTTCCGAAGAAATATATTGAGGGAGGCTTGAGCCGTTCTTCAGAAATGGTCGATCTGAGATACGTTTTAAGACAACGTAATGAAGAACCTCCAAAATGTAGGATGTTTAGATGATTCACTTCCAGGGACGTTCCTCACGAACTCTGTAAACCATAACGCGGAGAATTTTTTGTACATTGCATTCATCTACAATGCAAATGTCAATTGATTTAAGCGCATCGTCACCAAATTAAACTTGGCTTATCCATGTCTTCAGAATGGTCATGCAAAATTGAAGATTATGGTTCTGGTATTGCACACATAGCTCTTTATGAGTGTTTCCATTTTACTGGAGAAAATCTAGCCAATGGTGAAGATGAGCAATGAACGTATCAAGTTAGGGTATGTAGATGAGTATACGGTAATAATCTTCAACTAAGTCAGCCATCACGTGGCGCGTTGCGTTTGTTTCTAGGTGAGCCTTGGTTTTCGCAATTCGAAATCGTATTTACTAATTGCGCTCACTTTTTCGAAAATTCTCTTGAAATACCTAACTTTTTTCCTTTTAATCAATTCTTGCAATATCAGTTAGCTCAATAGCTTCGCCTAGGTCCTGGTTTTTCGTTTGAATCACTGAGAAATAAAGTCAAAGTGTGCACCGAGCTCAAAACGAATATGGACATCTAAATCAGCTACTGCTGAGGTATTGTTGAAGGGAGGGCTAGGGGGGGCATTGAGGGGTTGACTAATTATAGGCTCCGGAAGCACAATATCGCGCCAATTAGAGGCAAAACAGCGTAACATTTTGGAAGTTCATTGGATAAAATTAGATAGTCAGTGAGTTTATTATCTACGTTATACATAAACCTGTTGGTGTTGAGGACCGAATGATGGATAGTGTAATTTACCCCATTCAAGCATCTTGAATTTCAAATGCAGACTAAAGAATTATATGTCACAAGAATGTACCAATTAATTATTAAGGCCCGCGAATAAAAAACTTGAAATATTCTGGCCCACCTTATAAAAAGGTTGCTCACCCCTGGTCTATAAGACCTAATGCGACTCGCCTTTAAAAAAAATTGGTTAATCTTTATTGACTGCCAACGAAAATTAACCCCTGAACCAACACGTCATTTTACTAAGGTTAGTTTATCACGTAAAAAAACGAATGTAGCTCATACAGTTATAGTATAGTTCAATTGTTGTTACTGAGATTTTACAATAATATTTTATAATAAATAAAGCCTCTTGATATATCTTTTCGATCTTATCACACCTCGCCACTAAAACACATATACACTTGCTTCAAACATTTTAATAAACTAGAAACGACATAAAAAAATAATCATTCAAAGTTTCAATTGTATAAATGTACATATACTAACATTGGTTAAGATTACTAAAAAAAAATCAAAACATTCTACAGAGCCGACAAAATGTATCAACGCCTACGTACGGGTTATCCTCTGGGTTTTCTAGGCTCTCTTTGGACTCACCAATATCAATTAAAAAAACTCAGGTAAAAAGGGTTTTTTATATTAACATTGTACATAACTTATAGATTAGAAATAAAATGCTTAGAATGTTATTATTAATTATATAACATGTTAAATAAACTAAAACGAATTAATTATGCTTTTAATGAAGGTAACTCCACAATCACCAGAATTCATTCCATCACGTATAAATTCTTCGCCCAGCTTTTATTCTCCGTACCCACCAATATTAAACAATGGAGGTGCTATAAACTCATCTTCAGTTAAGTCAACATCTAGTATATCTACACCCATATTGGGTAATCAGGCAGCAAATTCAACAGTACCGGGAAGTGTGTCTTCTGTAAATGCACAGTCTGCAGTAGCTACACCAACTGCTACGTCATCGTTTTCGGTGACACCATTAAAAGGTAGAAGTACTTTAATACGTAATGATTCACCTCAAAGTGGTGGGGATACTTCACCCAGGCAAATTACACCACAAACATCTCCAATTCCAACAACATTGCCCGCTGGTGTACATCAGGTAGAATTAAACATTTTTATAATGTATACAAAACTAAATTAGTTGTTAATTAAATTTACAGGAGAATGTTGGTGGAACAATTTACTTCTATCCGACTGCCAATCATACTTCCAGTCAAAACAGTTCCGCGGCAACTGAAACAATAACAGCACCACAGACAAGCAGTTCGTCGTTACTATACTCGCATCCTGGTCATGTTTATCCTGGCCCAGCATCAAGTGTGATAAGCATGCAGCCAAAAACTCAACTATCATCTGCATTTTTTATGCCAGAAGAAATGCGCAGTGAAATACAGGCACGCAACGAGATATCAAATTTACTGTTAGATAATGCTGACAGTGCCAATTTGCCAATTGAAGTCGATAATTATCATTCACTATATCCACTCGAACCGCAGCCACTTCACCCAAAACTTCCATCGCCGTCATCAACATACAAAGCGACAAATAGTACAACTGGTATTAAATACTGCCTAAGAAGGCTACACGGTAATGTCTTAAGATATGTAATGTTAGTTCTATTAAGTGAATATGATTAATGTTCATCTAGGTTTCCGTCTTCAATCTACAAAATGTATGGCTATTATTGAAATGTGGAAGAAACTCCAGCATTCAAACGTTGTACAATTGCGCGAAGTTTTTACGACAAAAGCATTTGGTGATCATTGTAAGATATAAAGAGAAACAATATCAATTCATAATGTCACTAAAAAAACTATAATTTAACAGCATTAGTATTAGTTTACGATTATCATCCAGGCTCGCAAACCTTACTGTCAAAATATTTTACACCTTCTTCAGAAACAAACGGTTACACAGATCCATTCCCTGGGGAGGCTAGACCATTTAGGTGAGAAAGCTAAACGATTTTTTTTTCTTCAAGTGTTAAAGAAATTAATTGTTATACCCTCTCGGGGCTTGTTTTCTTTATTAATTAGTCATAAAAGCAATTTACAAAGAACGCCCAACGGACCATTACTTTCTGAAACAACTATTTGGGCTATTATAATGCAATTAACAGCAGGATTACGTGCAATACACCAAGCGGGTCTTGCTTGTAGGTAAGTTGTAAACGGGAAAGGTTTCTTTTCCGTTCTTCTAAATTAATCTCAAATCAAACCTCATTGATTTGTTTGGAACTATTCTTATAGGAATTTGGACTTATACAAATATATTAATTCTATTTATCCCAGGACTTTGGATCCAACGAAAATAATTGTGACGGGACGAAGGGTTCGATTTAGTTTTCTAGGTATATCAGACATACTTTCCTATGACCCAAACACAAATCCCTTAGCTGTTGTTAATGTTTACCAACAGGTACGTAAACTTGTGATTGCTTTATAAAAAGAATCATAGCGACTTTTTGGTTTTTCTTTTCTTTTAAATTTATTTAATTAAGAAAGACATTTTTGCAGTGTTCTTTGAATTTTTATATTTAAAAAAAAATGAAAGTTTTTTCTTTAAGATTTCCAAGCGTTTTTTTATTACATACAATGTTAATTTGCTTTATTTAGTTTTGACTACATTGAAATAATTCAGAACAATTAATATTATTAAGAAATAGGTCTTAAAAGCTTGAAATAAAATATTATGTTTTATAATTTAGATTAATAGACTGATAATAGATTCGGTCTAGTTGTTGAGAAAATATCATTTATATTTATAGAGATTAGGAAACATTTGCCTAAACTTAAAATTCTTAATCAATCTGATATGTCGCATTACTATAGGAATGCATATGACCATTTTAGGTTTTCGTGGAATTGCAGCTCGTTATTAACGGTTTCATCTTTTGTCTTAATGTGTTAAGAGATGTTTGTTTAGTGGGTTGGAATATGAGATAATTCGAATCCTCCGTTAATATCTATCCAAGCCTCCTCTAGGGCATATCTCCAAATTTGACGGTCCCTGCTCCTGCAGCATATCTTTGTGCGTCAGTCGTCACAGAGCCGATCAATTTCCTGCCACAAGCCGTTTTGGGATACGATTGTCCTCACTCTGTAAGTTTTTATAAACGTTGAAAGTTAAGGGTCGTCAAAAATGTCATAAAACTCGTTGTTATATCGCCATTATTCCACCCTCTCTCGGCCTATTCTGCACCTGAATACTTTTCTTCAAAAGTGCTGACTCATTCCTCTATATCCTGGGTCATAGTCCAAGTTCCGCTACCATAGCACAGTGTTGGCCTTATGACGTTTCGTAGAGTGAGAGTTTTTCTTTGCACAAATCTTGAGTACAGTATTTAATTTTGGGCATAAAAGGCCAGTAGTATTCGTCGGGTTACCTCTTGCCCCAGTAGGGAATGGAAGCCTTCCAGAGTCGATTCTGTACACTTTCCTTCGAATGCGTAATAGCTACTTTCTAGATCGAATCATCCCTTCTCATTGCGATGTCCTAGGGTCGAAGGCATATCGGCCACCTTTTGCAGTACAATTCATTCCAATATGAAGGCATAAGAGCTACCTTTTGCTTTACCATACCTTCCAAAAACCGGTTTTAAAAAGAAGGTGGGAGAGAGACGACCGAAGGCAGATAATTATTACATCATCTTATGTTATGAGAGGCTTCAGCATATTCCTTCAAAGGGAAAAGTTTGTATGTTCCTTATGCATGATACTTTGCAATACCATTCCTTCCAATAGCCATCGATTCACATTGCTTCCAACATCTACAAAGATATACTGCATTCCGAATTCATGAATTCGTAAATTCCCTACTGGGGCGTTTCCTCTTTTCTTTTTGTGTTTGTAGGCCCAAGGTAAACCGACTACTTATAGGCTTTGTTCGTCGATAGTTATATTTCTTTTCATTCTATATCTTTCAGCTCTGAGTTGTTGCATCATCTTTTTCTTTTTTATGTTTAGGCTAGGTTGATCGCACTTCCATCAGCCCGAAATAGTTGCGGCACGTGCATGTTATACTACATGCTATTCCGCTGATGGCTGACTACCAACAGGGAAAGACTACTTATAAGGATTAAGGGGTCTGTGTGCGTATCACTTTGATCAGTGTGCAATGCACTAGACTTGAGGAGAAAATTTCGTTGAACCTTTCAGCGAGCATGTACAAATTATATAATACGATATGTCATTGTTGGTGAATAGCGCGAGATCTTTCGTTTTATATTAACGAAACCGAAACTTTTTTTGGGATTCTTAATGATGCTATCCCCAATAGAATTAAGGTACGCAGCAAAGTCCTCTCGTGACCTAAGACTAAATTCTGAGGCTAACCTAGAGTATTCTAATTTGAGTTCCGAATTTACTTGAATATTTTTTTAATCAATTTCTATAATAGTCTAAGTGCCTTTTTATGGTGCCCTAAAAATTTATAGATACTGGTTTTTTAGCAATCATAGTCGTATGGGATGGCGATGATACGCGCGAAACAAAACTCGTCCGACAAAAGTGCTGGGCCGTTAAGGGTGTCTACCACCTCAAAAACCTGCTAAATTACGGGCTTATTAATAAATTGAATCAGCTGATTTTTTCAGGATCGTTTAAGAAAAATGTGTGGAATTACATTGTGTATGTGTCCGACAAAATTTTTTGCCGATTTTGCTGTGCGACGAGTCAAAGGCGTCTATGTTATGAAGGAAAAAAATTTATAGATAACCGTCGGACACCATAAAGAGGTCGACTTTCGAGGAACGTGGGGAAAAAGCCGCGGTTTCAAGAATTTTCGCAAAAGAAAAGTTGGTAATCCATCCAAAAAGTTTAAAGAGAATATGTATAATTTTTTTTTGTTCCTAGACTATAACGTATTTCTCTGATTACATAGATGGCTTTAGGTATTTTGGCAATCGGTACGAAATAATTTTATGTGCCCTTCCCTTTTTTCAAATAAAAAAAAAATTTTTTTTGGTAGATTACCTATGTTATTATGCACAAATTATACAATAATTCGAGTAAAAATAAAATATAGCCTTACAAAGGCCGAACACCGGCCGCTTGGGAGCACATATGGGCTCACGACGGCCAAACTTGACCAAAAGATTTAAATCGCCGAGCTCTGGACATACGACGGCAAATTTTAACCAAAAAAAGAATCTGCTCCAAGTGTATTATCATTTTCGATATGTGCATTGATCCTTTCGATTTATCGTACTTAAAGATATACATGCACAAGAGAAACCAGCTCTTCAGTCGTCGGTTTGTTTTTCGTAATGTGTGGTGCGTGTTGGTGTTGATTTCTATTTTAGTGGGACATTTTTAACCGCTCGAAAAAAAAAACAATTGAAATTGATCTGATGCCCGACACATGTCCCAGAACTATGTTTAAATAAGGGTCAGTGTTCGCCCGTTGTAAAGCCTTCCTTTATTTTTACTCGAGAAAGTAAGTACGAGTATCGTCGTCGTCGGCCAAATTACACGCAATTGTATTAACACAGGAAATATGATAATGGTCAGGCGGCATTAAGGGCTAGTTCGTAAAAGCAAGTGGAAGTAGTAGCAAGTGCTACCCTTCCCATCTGTAGATACACTCACTCAAAAATTTGTTGCAAAGTTTGGATGACTGGGATGATGTAGCTGCTAGTAAAAACTGCATTATCCCAGTCATCAATCGATTTTTGTGTGATAAGTTTAGGACAAATAATTTAATTTCCAAAACATTGCAACACATTTTTGAGTGAATATAGATTAATTTGTCTATGGTGTTATGAAAAAATGGTATTCCACTTCCACAGTAATTTGTTAGTCTTTTGACTGAAGACTTTTGTTCAAAAATAAATAAAAATTGACTCACGTAGAATCTTGTAATGTACATACATACCTCTCCAAATTGCAATTAATGCGTCGTCCAGTCGGGTCATAAAAATTTAAAGTTGCGGTAAAGTTCCGCTTTTTTTAGCTCCTGTGCATATCATGTGTTGTGTCTGGTATTGTGGAGGTGTTATAATTTAAAACGGGACAATGGCGCCCTCGGGCAGTCGCCCGGGTTCCCCCTAAAAACGGTTCTGTAGATATCGAACATTTCTATCTAGCCAAGGTTCCGATAGTTAATTCCTTTTTATAATTTTGGGATCATTCTTGTCAATAATATTCAAAATAATAGTGTAGTGTATGAATTAGTGAAGATAAGATCCAATCATTTATCAGAAGAATTTGGTTGCTTGATAATTTGATATGTCATTCCCATGAGAAGTGTCGATAAGCTTTATATCACGTCATTTATGGCCTTAATGGGTTATCTTCATCGTCTGTGATAAATTAAAAATTAGTACGTACGATTTTATTTGCTCAAAAGTACGAATTAAACTTCTTGCGTTGTGTTTTAAAATTGGCAATTTCATTGCAAGATTTTTTAATATTTTCCCCAGTTTTTTTTTCTATTGAAAAATGGTTGGGCGCTTAGTGTTATATTGTACATCTCTTTTAATTTCTTCCTGATCACCAGCTTCCTAAGTTGTTTATAGATTTTCTCTGAAGATCCTTTTATTTTGTTCAATTTCGAAATAGGTTAGGTTAGCAGATTTAAGAGAAGCTTATTAATAAAAAATCAATCTCCCTTTTTATAACGTATGTCATATTTGAGCTAAATGAAGATGATAGAAGCTAGAATTCGAAATATCACTTTTCGGTTATTAAATTTCTTATTAACACGAAACAATTTACAATAGCTTGCGCTTTTGCAAACAATTATTACTTACATTATAAGATAGATTACCAGAACGAAAAAAGTAAATCCTTAAAGAAAAAACTTCCATATTTTCTATGTCAAACAATATTTATCAAATAAGTTTCGTCACATCTTAAAAGTAAACGAAAATGTAATGCAAAACAAAAAACATTAAATAAAAGAAATGTATCTCTGCAATTTAATAACAAAAACGATGAAATTTTCCATTTAGGAGGATTTAACATCACTTGGTAAGTTAGTATTAGCTTTGGCCTGCAGATGTCTCCATTCTGTACATAGAGATAATGTTCAAGCGAGCATTGAACTTGTATCTAGACAATATTCGTCCGATTTGCGAAATCTTATAATGTAAGTCAAAATTAAATTTATGTTTTTTGTAACTTTAATTTGTACTTTTTTTGGTTTTTTGATCATGCATTATTTTCTTTATATTTGGTTTTAAAAACGTGTTTTTTTGTTAAGACTTCGCTTACAAACTAATCTTCTTTTAAAGAGATTAAGTGGAAATGCTTCTGAGAAACAAGAAAAATTACGGCTGTTATTTTATTATTATTAACTTTTGCATGGTTTGGAATTTTATTTTGTAGAAGAAATGAAAATTTAGCGATTTTATAAAGAAAACTCTCAACGACAAAACTAGAATAGAAAATTGGTTAAAGCTAACAAAGTTACTAAAACTAGAACCTATAAGAGTACAGAAAGGCCCAACGACTATTTAAAAGAATCACAAAAAAAATATAATTGTTTTCTACAGAAATAAATATAAAAACAACGTACAAAACATGTTGATAAATGGGGAATTTATTGTCATATTTCCACCATTTGCCAAAATTATTACTAAAAAAACAAAAATTATCTCATAGTATTTTTTTGTTTTTCTTCGATTTTTTATTTATTTTAGCTACCTTTTAACCACTACAACGAGGCGTTCTGTGACTGATTTGATGCCAATGATTGGTGCTCGTTTCTATACACAATTAGACGCCTTACAAAGTCAATGTGATATGCAAGAGGATGAATTGGCCAAAGAAATGGAAAATGGTCGACTTTACAGACTTCTCGTTAAATTAGGTTGTATCAACGAAAGGCCAGAGTAAGGAGAAATTATTTAATTTTATTCGATTGTCTTTTTTTTTAAATATAGTATTTTAATTTTACTTCTTAATTTTTTTGAAGCTTCAACATGGATGTAACATGGTCTGAAACTGGTGATAGGTATATGCTGAAATTGTTCCGTGATTATTTGTTCCATTCCGTCACTGAAGATGGAAGACCCTGGTTAGATCACGCACATATAGTTCAATGTCTCAATAAATTGGATGCTGGCACAATGGAAAAGGTAATCATATTATTAATTACCAATTTATACGACAAACGTATAAGAAGACTTGTTAAAATTTAAAACAATTATATTTTTATAATTGTACAAAACAAACTTATAGAAATATCTTAGTTAATTTTTGAGTCATAATAATTTTGTGAATTTATTTGCAATGATAGCGGTATTTTTTCTCGTTCGTAATGTAATGGGGGTCGCATGGCGACGAAAATTTAATTCACGTTCCTCCTTTAAGTGTCATATGTAAGAGAAAGGCAGTTAAGGTTTTTGTAGATTATATGTTATTGGTACTAAATTCGAACGCACAGTCAATTGGGCTATTAGACTAACGAATTTATTCGACGTGAAGCCTGAACAGTGAAAACTTACTTGGTTTGAAGTTGCAATGTCCAATGGCATTGTCAACTGGTGGGTAATGGATTCATATATTTAATTTAATAACTTATAGTCCAAGAGCCCGTGAACGCCAGACCTACGTCATAGTATAAACATTGAAAATTTTTCTACGTAAGGACACTACAGCACGTAAAAATGTTTGTCTACTAAGAACCTTGAGCCGCAGTGGCTTTGACAGATAACAGGTAGCAAAAGTGGTCAAAAAGTGACGACAATAACAACAACGGTGATGAAAATGTGATGACCGGGTACAAACTTAATTACTAAGTTTTACGCAAAGTCACACAACATATTCCGAATACGATAAACACGATCAATAACGATCGATCGGAACACTTCATCGATCACCGAACCCAAAGTTCAGTGATCTTGCCGTTTTCTCCGTCCATATCGAGATAGCCAATTTCCGGCATCTCCGTTTATCATTACATTATTACTGGGACCGTGAAACCCAAAGCCTCGTCGCGCGCCAAATAAAAATAAAAGCAATAAATAAGTTTAAGGGAATTTAAGTAGTAGACCCTTTTATAAAATACTTACTACAACAATCATAGTGATAATAAAGTGTTAAACAATAAACCTTTAAATCGTGTTTTATAAAACCACATGGTGAAGAAACAACAAAAATGACAATTCTCTGGAGCCAATCCTCCAAAAGAGAATTAAAGGCCGTTAAGGATGTGTGTATGTAACTGTAATTCACAAGCCAGTTTAATTAAATTTCAAATTAATGTGCAGAGTACATTTTTACTTAATACAAGAAAATATTATATATGAAAAATGTAGATCACGTTTTTCTTAACATAAAAGTAGTCATGTGTTTTGTCGAAAGCGTGAGTGGTGTCGACGTAAATCGAGGAAAACACTTTCATCCTTCTTTTAATTTTTTGAACCATTTTTACTGGACTATATAGCTAATTGCGGCAGGCAAAGTACTTCCAGCCTCGAATAATATCTGCTGCATTTTTTAATGTGGATGAACTTTTTTGCTTAATTTTCTGATGTTTTACCTCTTTCGTTCGCATGCAAATTTCGAACGAGACATCCCACACATTTAAGTTCTATACAAACTTGACATGACAATTATTTAAATTACCAATTTTTGGAAACCATTCTTTTGAATGTTGATTTCTGAGAGCTAAGTTATTTATTTGACTTTCGGCTTTGTATTACTTCGCTATTGGCACGATTTGTTGTTTCGGAATCAGAAGATACCATTAATTGTAATTTGTGACGTTACCCTTGCGAGATCCAATTTTATTCATTAGACTCAGATATATTTTTTTTTCCAGTCGAGTTAAATGAATCCTTCTTCTTTATATCCATACATCCACAATGGCGCTATAGAGTCGATCCATCTTGTAACGTCAGGAGCGGCGGGTCTACTCTGATATGCCCAAAGTTTAAATAATTGAAACTCCTGTTACGTGAATATACATTTTATTACTAGAAGTTCTATATACACAACTATCGACAGGAGGGAAAGAGATGGAAATAAAGGGTATTAGTCGATCGGCGCCTTTGAAAGTTGATGGGTTCTTGAAACCTTGACTTTTACAGTTTTAGATAGGTGGGAGTATTCTGCGTAGATTGCGATTTCTTCCACCCATACGCTTTTTTGTTCGTCTATCCAAGACCTATTCACAACTAGACGTTTCGAAATTTTTACTGATACACCCTGTATATCCTCGCAACAGTGCAAATTGTCTTGAAAGCCAGCTTTTCAACCAGCTAACAAACTTCTTGGGAGTCCACAGGATTAGAACGACTGATCTATTTATTTTTGGTAAATCTCTGTAGTTTTATCCTATAGCCCAAGTTCATTATCCAATAGAATAATCTATATCTATATCATAATTTATTATTAATTTATTATAAATTGTAATACTAAAAAATGTTCGTTAGCGAAAACATCTATCCGTCTGGCGTCGTGTACACCCTGTCCCTTGCGTAAACAAACATTCATACTTATCCAAAGAACACTGAGCGATGGACAACAGTCCGGTTTTTGTCAACAAGCAGCCTTAGATAATAACAGTCAACGGCCTTTCCACTCGAACGAAATTCTGACTCAAAAAAAGCTTACTTTTTTTTTTTTTTTTATGTGGTAAAGTCAAGCTTAGGAATTACCCTTTGTACTACTAGTTTGTCATGTCGTTCGAGTCATGGCCAGTCTCTAGTAGTAAGCTTGCTTTGAAGGATAGAGGAGAAGGGATAGGTTAGGGGTCTGGAGGGTGCGTGAGTAGATGTCTATGAACCTTGCGTTTGAACTCTGAGATGTTATATGAGCTCGGAAACACCGACTGCGGAAGAGAATTCCACAACCGAGTTGTTCTATTTATAAACGAACTACTAAAATGTAATGTGCGCGAAGGGGAGGGCTGAAGGGTGAAGGGGTGAGCCGAGTTGGCTAGTCTTGTGTTGCGGGAAAAAAATTGCCGTGTAGGCAGGAGGTTTCTAATTTCGGTGGAACACTCACTATGGTAATAGCGGTAAAATTTGCTAAGTGCTGCAACATTCCTACGGTGGCTTAAAGGGTCGATGGAGGAGCAAAGGGTGCTATCGCCAATGAGTTTGATGGCGCGATTTTGCACCTGGTCGAGCCAAGCCAAGGTGGTTTTTGGGGCTCCCGCCCAAATATACGAGTTGTATTCAAGGCGGGGCCGAATGTAGGACTTGTAGATTGTAGCCAGAGCAGATGACTGGAGGAGGAACTTGCATCTCTTGAGGAATCCCAGGCATTGGAAAGCTTGTTTGGCGATTTGGAATATGTGATTGTTCCATCGCAGATCTGATGATAAGGTTACGCCTAGGATGTTAAGAGATGGGTCAGCCATTACATTCTTTTTGTCCACTGAGATAGAGGGACGGGTGGTGCAGGTTTTTGTAGAGATAAGACAGTACTTTGTTTTGGATGCGTTGAATTCGACACGATTCTTGCGGCCCCAAGCAAGAATGAGTTCAATGTCCTCGTTAATAGAATTGGACATGAGTTCACGGTCGACGGGACAAGGTCTGGCACGTGCTTGTCTTGTATTATCAAAGGTGTGGGAGTAACGCAGAGTACCGTCATCGGCGAAACTGTGAAGTGGGTTGGAGGGGATTGAGAGCAGATCATTAATAAATATGAGAAAGAGGGTAGGTGAGAGAATAGAGCCTTGGGGGACGCCGGCCGAGATGGAATGAGGTTTGGATTCGACGCCATCCAATACTACCTTGATTGAACGGCCAGAAAGAAAGCTCTCAATCCAGTTCTTTAGAACTGAGTCGATACCAATAGCTTGGAGTTTAGACAGCAGAGCGAGATGCCATACTCTGTCGAAAGCCTTGGAAATATCTAGAGCAACAAGACCAGACTCACCGAAGCGATGGATGTTTTGGTTGAGGGCCTCAGTCAGACACACAAGAAGGTCGCCAGTAGCTCTTTTCGGTCTAAAGCCGTACTGCCTGTCGTGTAGAATTTGGTTGGATTCCAGATATTTCATCAGCCTTTTGTTGATTATTGTCTCCATGATTTTGGAGAGAACAGGAGTAATTGCTATTGGGCGGTAGTTTAAAGGGTCGCTGGCTTCACCTTTTTTGGGAATGGGCTGAACATGAGCTAGTTTCCAAGAGTTTGGATAAACTCCGGAGAAGTAGGACAGGGCGAAAAGTTTGCGCAGAGGTTTAGCCAGGGGTGAGGCACATTTATTGAGTACCATAGGGGGGATATTGTCGGGGCCAGTGGATTTATTGACGTCGAGCACTTTGAGACACTTGTACACCTCGCGAGTCCTGAAGAAAATTCCGTCCATTGAATGGGCGTTGCGTTCGAGAACCGGTGGAAGCGTATCAGTTTCAGGTAAGGAAGAATTAGAGGCGAACAGAGATGCCAATAAGTCGGCCTTGGATTTGCTTTCTGCTGTCACCTTTCCTCCATAAATAAATGGAGGGGTTGTGGAAGACGTAAAATTCTTCTTGATGGAAGTTACCAAGGACCAGAAGTTTTTGCTGCCTACGCGTGTGTTGAGGATCTTGTTTCTCAACTTGTCATCGAATGACGCTTTGACCTTCCTGATGATGGAGTTGCAGGAGTTCCTTGATTTCATATACTCACGCCGAAGTGACTCGCTTGGGGAACGTTTGTACACTTGCGTTATTTCCAGTAGAGTGATCACCAGTAAACTTCAGTGTTAAGTAAAAACTTCGTTGTCGGGTAGGGCGCATGAGCGCAGAGCTTTTTTATATCCATCTTGAGCCTTTCAGAAAATGAAAGTTTTCAGGATTCCTTTGATAGTACTCCTTGAATTTTGATTCATGTTAAGACAGTTCTTGAGAAACAACAGACGAGCTAAGGTGCACATTGGTAAGATTGTAAGCTCCAAATGGAAGAACATTGACCATGGTGTATCCTGATAATTTTTTCTATTGTAAAGTTTACCACATTCTGAAATGTAGGAAATTTCTTAAATTTCTCCTTACCAGTATAGAAGCAATAAAAACGGTAGAAATAGGTTTTCATATTTGTATGATCTCTGTAAATCAAATTCTCATGTGTGTTTATTTTACAATAAGTTTGTCACGGGTAATGCCGTGCGGGCATAAGCTATTTTGAATATGCTCGTCCAGGGGCCGTATTTGGTTTCTCGAGTCGATGGATCGACTCGACAAAAAATGCTTCTCGATTTTTTTTAAGTTTCATATTTGGTTTCACGACCAAATCGACAGCTAATCGCAGCCATACAAAACCATCAAATTGGGTGGTATTACTCCAAGGCAGCAAATCACGTATATTTAATTAAAATAGAAATTGTTAAAAGTTTATTGCATGTATAAATTGAGCTTTTTAATAATTGTCAAACGTTCTTATCGACACGTAAAGAGACGATATCGTGTCGCCAAATGCCAATTTTTATTTATCGACAGACGACAATGTCGACTCGAGAAACCAAATACGGCCCCAGGTGTCGATTGGATTTCTTCCGATAGGTGGCGCTCAACATCAAATTTTCATGAAAGTTGTAACACATTCTTTTATAGGTAACACTAAATAAGCACATAATCTTTTTTGAACGAAGTTCCTTAACGCGGCTTGCAGGTGAGTTGGGAGAAATCGTCACGTAAGAAAATCCGGTATTCTGTGTATGTTTGCGTGCGAGTGTCGGTCCCAGTAGGCAAATTACGAATTTACGAAATCAGAATGTTTTTCTGTAGAAATTGGAACCAATTTGCACCGATAGCCATAGGAAGAAATGGTAATGCCATGCTTGACAAACGTGCAGACTTTTTGCTTTGGTCATTATCGAGGATAGATGCTTTCTTATTGAAATGAATAGAATCTCTCTCACTGTTTCTTTTTAAACGCTTTATATTAGCTTCACTTGTATCTTGTGTGTAAAAAAAAATCTTGCAACAAGATTTTAACCCACTTTCGTATGCACATATGCACAATTCGAGTGACAATGCAACTCACCATTTTGTAAAAAAAAATCAAGATGGCGGTTCCAAGATGACGGACAATTGTTGAAACTGGGTTCCCCGACCCCCGACATGGTTATCAAATGAAAGGGTATGACAGGTATAATATAAATAGGTGTGTGCCGTCATTCTAAAATCAAAATGGCGGAGGACATAATAGACTAAAAAGTAGAAAATACAACCGATCAACATTAAATCTTGCATATACATATGCATAGTTCGCGTGACAATGCAATCTGGCCATTTTGTAAAAAAAATCAAGATGGCGGTTCCAAGATGACCACTGACATATAGTAATGGACTGCTGATTGACGATGCTGAATGGCACCATTTTTCTCCAGAAATAGAAGACCTTTTTCATGCAAACAAAAAAATTTTCTTCGAATTTAGGAGAAAATAAGTGATAAGATGTTTGTTATAATTAACGGAAACAAATTTCCATCACTCATTTTTATTTATTAGCAGTTTTTTCATTAAATAAATGTATTTATTCCAAAACCGTGACGGTTATTTCCCCTGTTTAACGAAGTTTTCAAAATAGCTCAAGAGTGAGACAGAAGAACGAAAACTATACCTGTCTATTTTTTTCTAATTATGTTTATATAGCTGACATGCGCTGACGATTACAGTTCATTGGGATTTAACGTGGGAGCGAGGCAGAAATAGTTTTTGGTGCCATTTTTTTGTATGGGATTTTGCTCATTTAGAAGTCCATTACTATATGTCAGTGAAGATGACGGACAATTGTTGTAATTGTGTTCCCCGACCCCCGACATGGGTATCGAAGGGGTATGACGCTAGGACGACATACTCGTATCTTGTATGAAGCAAATTGTTCAGGGCAACGTTTTTTAAGTTTTGGTTTCAACATTTTGTGATATAAATTATTCAGATACGTAGTTCGTATGCACCTCTAACTCGAAAACTATGTTATCTACACATTCGAAACTTTGTGACAAGGTGAAGTATTAGAATTTATGTATACTGGTGGGCTCAGTTCAGTAACGTTAAGATTGTAAGGTACGCAAGTAGGTCGGGCGTCGTGCAAGCGACGATATAATAGACTAAAAAAAATAAAATGTAACCGATCAACATCAAATCCTGCTTATATGCATAGTTCGCATAAAAAATCAAGATGGCGATACAGATTTTATTTTGAGTTACATTCGCAGTTGTAGAACAATCGTAAGGAACTTCGTCCCATGACCGCACCTGTATTTTTTTTATTTAAAGGCGGTGCAAAGAACGAAGGTTTATGCGAATAGGCAATAAAGTCCATTAATAGTTCGTAAGTTTTGTTAGATGGTGATCATAATCATCGCCACATTTTTATGAAACAAATTCACCATTCAAAAATATTGCTGCATTTGTTAAATCTTTTTGAGATCGATCATTGGACACATTTGTGTTTCCGATGGTCAAATATTTGGTAATTACTCCATATTGCTTTCATGATATGCTTTATTTTCTTTTCAATTGTTCTACATTCTGTTACACAATTTCCCTTATTTCATATGGGATTTTCTAACAATGGTAGAATCAAATTTTGAATTTTGTGTTTATTTAGCTACAGCCTAAGTATTTTTTTTATATCAATGTCGGAAGCATAGGCGTCAACCTATTACCAGTCCGTCATGGTGTAATGTCTAGTAGTAAGCTTAGATCCAAGGATGTAAGACGGATATGATGATAAGTTATGGGTAGTCTGGAAGAGGCAGTGAACCACGCTTTTGAACTCTTGGCTGTTCGAACTATGTGCAGAGTGTAAGCTTGATCACAATTTAAGGAGTTAGGATTAGTCTAGTTTGTTTTTAATATAATGATTTAAGACTAAATTACACATAATCTAGTAACCAGTTATATTGTACTATTTTTTATCTCCCCCGTGTTTCTCAAAGATTATATTTCATCTTTTTTTTTGTAATTTCCAGGTTCAATTAATGTCTCGAGATGAGCAATCTGTCCTAGTTGTAACATACGCTGAACTTAAAAATTGTCTTGAAAATGCATTCTCAGAGCTAGTTGCAAACGCAGCCTCATAATAATTGCTTCCCAACAATCAGAAATTAAGTTCAAAGGAATAAGAAACAGCAACAAAACACAAAATAAAAAAAAAGCAAAAAAATTGAGATTTTTCCAAAATTTTTAATTTCCAGAAAAATAAAAACAAATACACACACAGATAAAAAAACACATCAAGCAAACAATATTTTTTAAGTTTTTCTTTTGATATTAATTTTTTTTACCATTCTCAAATTCGGGTGAGTATAAGTAAAGGCTCGTGTTTATTTAAAGAAAAAAAATTACAAAGAAATAAGAATGATTATAAAAATTTTAAAAACGAGGCAACTAGCGAATAAGTCGCATAAGAATTGTGCACGCACACAACACAACAGAGATTTAGTTTACAAGAAAACAAACATATAAAACGAAAACAAGATTCGTAAAGAGTCGATAAACAAGATTATGCATTTTTTTTATTTTGTTCATTTAAAGAAAAAATTACACTCGATATTTAGTATAAATAATAATAATGATGTGTCCAGTCACAGTCTAATTCAATTTAAGAAAAAGAAAATTCCGTTTAATTTTTTTGTTACAAATTTCTTTTATTTTTCTGTTCTTTAAAAATGAAAACAATTCATGTTAAGGTTAAAGTGTGTAAAACAAGATAAATAAAAAGTTTAACATTGAATAAAAAGAAGAAAATCAACAAATTAGTGTACGTTTTGAAAAAATATAAGACTTAAATTTGAGGCAACACAATTACAAAAAAAATAGTATGAATTGTATTTATTTTTTTATATAACAATTATTAAAAAAATGAGAAATGTTAACTGATTAGCAAGCGTCAAAAAAGACTTTCAACAAAAAAAAAAGCATAACCGAGAAAGAAAGATTTTTTTTTTAAACAAGCAGTTAACAATAAATCTTCAAGATATTTTATATAAAAGACAATAGGTTTGAAAAATAACATGAAATAAAAGTATAGTAAAGAGAATTGATTTTAAAAAAATCCACATTTAACAAATAATGCCGTACAAAAATTGTTTTTTTAGTCATCATGATTCAATTTTTTTTTGAAGTGTTTTCATATTTTAGAGAAAGTATTTTTTTCTTGTTTTGTTTTAAGTATAAATTTAAGCATGGATTTAAAAAAAAATAAAAAAAAAACAATAATGTTGCACAAAAATAAATGTGAACGAATAGTACTTAGTTTGGCCACATCTCCTAGTGACAATAATGGATAAATTATTTTTTTAATTTTTACACTTACCATTATTATTCTAAATTATTATTTTTAAAACAAATATGTTTAAGAAAAATTATTAAAAAAAAATATCTTTAAATATAGTTATTTCGAAAAAAACCTGTCCATGCTTTCTCTAAAAAAAAATGAGACCTTTATATTAAAATATTTTTGAAAAAAAAGGAAGAAAACAAAAAAAAAATATACATAAATACAAAATACAAGTGAAAGCTTTGTCTACTTTGTGATTATTTTTAAATATTATTTCTTAATAGTTTTATTTATATTCCGTTTTTTTTAGCTATATTTAATTAGTATTGTATGATAATTAAAGATGTGAATGAAATTAGAAGAAAACAAAAAAAAATATTTTAATTCAGCATCCTTTTGTGATATAAAATTTTACGACATTGCAATATTTCTTCTACACTTTGATTTATATTTCGTATTAACTTTTGGGTCTCATATTTATTTTTATACTGTTAAAAAAACATGCAACATAAGTTACCATTTGGTCTCCACGATATTACCAAGTGGGATTTAAAAGTCTTCCAGTTTGCCGACGATTTTTGCACTGTTGCATGTGGAGACGGTAAAACTACGCGCGAATCTAAACTGAAATGTGAATTAGCTTTAGATCATTTTTACAGAATAGCAACTGAAAGGAAACTTCTAATAAATGCTGAAAAATCCAAAGCTATGTTATTCAACAAACGGAGAAATGATGCGGAACATCTGATTCCCCTTTTCAGTCGGATATCACCTCCGCACTGAATCCAACATTTTTAATTAAACTCGCTATATAATTATTACCTTTTCAAATTCAACCAGTTATTGGAACCAACTTTCTCCTCTACATGCCTTTGTCACTGCATCACTCTCCCTTAACATCATTTAGTTTATCCAACTGGCACATCCTTCAGTCAAGTGTCGTTGGTGCCGGTCGTCCGCGTTTTTTTTTTAGATTTTGTGTTTTTCTTTGTTTTATTATTATGAAATCAGTGATTTAGTGGTTTTAAATTGCTATAGTTCCTGTTTTTAGTGATTATTTATCTTGCGTTTGTGGTTTTTTTCTTTTTATTGTGGTGGTGTTTTCATTTGTTTTTTGTTGTTGTTGTTGTTTTATATCAGTAACCACAATTGTGCAATTTTAATTCTTAATATTCTTTACTGACTCAGTCAGCATGACTGTTGAACCCAGTCCAATAGTCATGTCCACTGTGACGACTACCGCCCTCTTATCTTGCTCAATTACTGCTTCAATTCAGTTAATACTCCTTGTCCGGAGGTGGTAACATATTCCTTTAACTTTAAAAAGACTAACTTTAATGAGCTGTCATCTAAACTTGCCATGGTTGATTTCAACAACTTACTTTCCGCAAAAGAGTTGGATGTCGATGTAGCACGGTTTTATGGCGTACTACAATATACGAAGCCCTCGTTTCTTGCGTTCCCTATGAGCCTCAAAAATTAGCCAGTTCTTCTCCTCCTTGGTTCAATAGTTAACTCAAGCATTTGAAAAATCAGAAGAATAGGCTCTGCAAAACTTATTTAAAGAGAAAGGACTCTCCGAGTCTCAATTCATTTATCATTTGCTATAACCAATTTCGTTCACTCTCTTTCACTCTGTATCGTGAGTCACTCGTATTAAGTATTTACTGATTCCAGAAACTTCTTCAAATTTATCAGCAAAGTTGATAATTACCCTAATACTATGCAGCACAAGAACTGGTCTAGCTGTGAGTCGCCTGCAACAAGTTTGCGTCATTCTTTCATCAATCTTTCGCATCTGCAGACTTTCAGCCTGACGACAATAATTTTCGTCACATTATTCCTAACCGAGAGGCTCATTTGTTACCTCTCTCAATTACCATTGCCGATATCGTGAAACATATTGACGATCTTCCATTTGACTTTACTTCTGGTCCCGACGGTATTCCTCCTGCTGTCCTTAAGGCCTGTGTGGAGGTTCTCCAGTCTCCACTGAAAATCCTTTTTCTAAAATCCCTGGATAAAGGGTACTTCCCCACTCTTTGGAAGAATTCGTTCATAATTCCTATTCACAAAAGTGGTTGCAAGAGTGAAATAACGAATTATAGGCCAGTTGCTAATTTGTCTGTTATACCGAAGCTTTTTGAATCAATTATCTATTCTACACTCGTTCCTATCTGCAAGAGGCTGGTCTCAACGAATCAACATGGTTTTCTTGTAGCTCGTTCCACTACCACCAATCTTCTTAAGTTCACTGCTCATGCTGTCGAAGGCTTCGTTTCAGGTTGTCAAACTGATTGTGTTTACACTGATTTTATTAAGGCATTCGACAAGCTCTCCCATTCCATTATTATTCTGAAATTAAGAATGTTAGGCTTTCCGCAAGCCCTTCTAGTATGGTTCCAGTCTTACTTAACTGACCGGACCTAACAAGTTCTTTTTCGTGGATCCAAATCAGTAACCATTGAAGCGACATCCGGTGTCCCTCAAGGAAGTCATCTTGGCCCTCTCCTCTTTATCTTATCAACTGATGACATTGTTCCCTTACTAAGACACTGTAGAATATTGATTTACGCTGATGACATCAAATTGTATCGTCACATAAAGAGTATGGAGGATTGCAAACTTCTGCAGGTTGACCTTGATACCTTTTACTCTTGTGCTAACAACAACCTGGTTCTTAATATTGGTAAATGTGAAGTCATAACTTTTAGTAGGAGACGTGATCCTATAATTTTTAACTATGTACACCTTTTCTGATGAGGGTATCCCTCGTGTTAATTTGGCTAAAGATCTCGGGATTGGATTTGATAGTAAGCTGGATTTCTCCACACACATCAACTATATCTCTTCCATAGGTAGTTTAGTCCTGGGTTTTATTAAAAGGTGGTCCAAAGAATTTAACAACCCCTTGATTACTAAACACCTATACATTTCCCTTGTCAGATCATTACTCGAATATGCGTCCCAGGTTTGGTCTCCTCATTACAATTCGCATGTTAGAACTATTGAATCGGTTCAACGAAGGTTTGTTCGATTCGCATTGAATCATCTTCCTTGGGAAAACCCAATAGTTCTTCCATCATATGAATCCCGGCTTAAGTTACTCAACTTAACCTCTCTTCACAAGCGTCGAGAAGTGGCCGATGTTGTATTTGTTCATCAGCTACTTTATGGAAAGGTCGACTCAGGTTTTCTAGGTCGCCGTGCGTCGTTTAGAGAGAGGTCCACCTCTTTTACAAATCAACTCCTCTAATACGAATTACGGCGGGTTTGAACCTGTAAACCGCATGTTCATTAATGTTAACAATAATATTAATGTCTTTAGCGTGAGCATTAGTAAAGATGTCCTTAAAAGGAGTCTTTTAAATCTCACGTGACTGAGTCTTTTAAATCTCATGTTTCCTGTTGCTTGCGTGGGTTATATGTTAATTTGGATTTTTGTTTTTATTTACTAATTTTTATGTTTGCATGCTTAGTTGTGAGCCTCATCTCAGCGCTTGGTTGTGCTGAGTAGGTAAATCTTTCTTGGCCCAGCTAAGAAGTGCGCCTTCTGTATTAGAAGGGTTAACTCTATTATTACTTAATGATTTCTTCCGCATTAGAAATATGCGCTCGTCAAAATTGATTAGGGTCGACCTCTGCATCTGACACCTGATGGATTCCATTTAATAGAAGCTTTGCCATATTTCAGTACGGTCTTCCTTCAATGTATAAACTAACCAGCCATACTTTTTTTAATGACCTTTTTGTTTATGTTGACCTGCATCTTGAATGAAATCAGGTTCAAAACTACCGTGACCGCCAATTGTAAGCTAGCCCGCTTTATACAGGCTCGGAAGTTATTTAAGACAAGGCTGTTCGATCAAAGCCGCGTTAATATTGAGCTAGATAATAGGTAGAATAGGTTGCCCTTCCGGTCCTCCACAAATGGTAAATGGGGGCACAGTGTCCGGTAATTAAGCGGACCAGCGTCCTGGGGTGGTAGCACGCAAGTTGTTTCAATCGACCTCTTCATATCAAAATTCAAGAAGAGGTATGTATGAAGAGGTCTATTGTATCAACTTACGAGCTACCACCCCTGACATGTTACTACTGCTCTGGTGACTGCGTGATTGCGAGAGACCGCTTGAAGTCTCCAGTGCTTGAGATGTTTCATTCGATTTCTTCTGTCTTCTAACCACGATATTACCCTATCCTCTCTCATAGGATAGTTACCAATGAGGATTAAAAAAAAATTCGCAACAGTATTGAATATATTAGAAAAGGAGACGATATACAGTATAGTCCAGTCAAAATAGACGAAAAAACGCCATAATTGGAAGATAATTCCGAAGTTGCTGAAAATTGGAACAGCCGTTAAAAACATTATTATACGTAAGCTGTAGAGACTGCCACGCGATTGGGCGGCTGCAAACTTTTTTATTCAAGGTCAAAGGGTCAAAATATCAGTTTTTTGCAAATATATGCTAAACCGTACGTCTTATCAGAAAATTGTGTTTACAAAGTTTGTAGATTAGGCGATTATCTACAAAAAAATATATTATACATTTTCTCGTAGGAATTGCCATTTCTGAGATATTGTCGTTTTAATAAGTTAAAATACTCATATTCTATCATTCCCGACTTGTAAAGGTCATCAGAAGTTTAATAAATCCTTTGTTGGAGTACGCGGCTAATATTTTCAGGGGTGATTCCTGGATATATTTGGAGAAAAAAATTGTTCTACAGAGGGCGGCTATCTCCACTATCCACTAAGATACAGGGTGATTAGGGAAAAAATGTTGTTTTTTTTTTAATTTACTGAAATTTGAATAACTCCTAAAGTAATTATCATAAAGTAGCCTAATTAGGCTCATCTTTTAGGTAAATGTGTATTCTTTAATTTGGTGTAAAACATAGCAGCCTGAGTGACTCCGTTCAAAAAATATGTAGGCTCAAACAATGCTTAGAATCTAGACCTGGCAGATTTCTTCGTTTTTCTCAGAAAATTCGTTACTAACAGTACATTTTTTTTTGCTTTTCTGATGCACCAAACTATTACCTACAATATTTCCATATACAATAAGTGTTTATTTTGGGTAGTTTTGTAGGTAGTAGTAGTAGTAGTAGTTTTATCGTGTTTTATCGTGAACAAATAAAAAGTTACTCGTCTTTCAACTGCGGCATAATAGCATTGGTTTGAGCCTACATATTTTTTGAACGGAGTCACTCAGGCTGCTATGTTTTACACCAAATTAAAGAATACACATTTACCTAAAAGATGAGCCTAATTAGGCTACTTTATGATAATTACTTTAGGAGTTATTCAAATTTCAGTAAATTAAAAAAAAAAACAAAATTTTTTCCCTAATCACCCTGTATCTTAGTGGATAGTGGAGATAGCCGCCCTCTGTAGAACAATTTTTTTCTCCAAATATATCCAGGAATCACCCCTGAAAATATTAGCCGCGTACTCCAACAAAGGATTTATTAAATTTCTGATGACCTTTACAAGTCGGGAATGATAGAATATGAGTATTTTAACTTATTAAAACGACAATATCTCAGAAATGGCAATTCCTACGAGAAAATGTATAATATACTTTTTTGTAGATAATCGCCTAATCTACAAACGTTGTAAACACAATTTTCTGATAAGACGTACGGTTTAGCAGATATTTGCAAAAAACTGATATTTTGACCCTTTGACCTTGAATAAAAAAGTTTGCAGCCGCCCAATCGCGTGGCAGTCTCTACAGCTTACGTATAATAATGTTTTTAACGGCTGTTCCAATTTTCAGCAACTTCGGAATTATCTTCCAGTCAAACCTCTAATTTGACTGGACTAGTACTTTGAAGAGATTTTTGGTGTACCCTCGAGACACACACACCACTTTGGAGACCTTTGATCTCTAGGCTACCAGACATCCCCGAACTTCTACTTAACATAATTCTGGGAAATGCAGAACTAGTTTAAACAAGCTTAAAGTACGGTGATTTTGGTTTTCAGCTAGTTCAGCTGGATTTTTCTCAGCTTGCAGGCTTTTATCGAACCAATAATAACATGCATGCTTCTGAAACTGGTGGAAAAAGTGGAGGGATTCGTATTAAGGATTGAAAAAAGAAGCATTTTGCTTCTGAAGCATGTGCCATCGTGTGTTAACATCAGGTATTGAACCAAAAAACAGGTTTTTGAAAAAAAAAATTAAAACCCCACTAAAAATGGCTATTTTTTGACATTTAATTATGGGCAGTGTAATTATCGCAGGCTCGCAGTGGTACTGAATTTTTTTTGATAAGCATAATTTATTCGCAAAGAGTTTCTCTACAACCCCATTTCCAAACGCTCTCGTACTCGAATCCAGAGTCGATTATTGGTGCGAGCATAAAGTGGTTCGCGAGCTGAGCACTTACTAAGGGCTCGTGAGCGAGCATTTCCGTACCCTGATACTAACTAACCATCGATTATAAAACTTATCAAACGACATAGGACGACAGACACATTTAAACTTATTATAATACATTCTCTTTATGTGTTTGAAGATCGCTTTACATTCTAGTACATTTTGGAATCAAGCGGGTCAAATATATTGAGGACACAATTATGGTCAAAACACCACACAAAACATAATTAAATTATAAATCTCCAAAGGATACCAACCCACCTGCACCATGGTAAGAAGAGAGGATGATGCTATAGCTAGTAGTATCGGTGATATACTCGAGGTGTGGCAGAAATACTTAAAGAGACTTCTTAAAGGACAACTTAAACAATACAGGGAGAACCAGGCAACTGAAGTACTGATCACTCAGAAATGGAAATGGCAGAGCCTTCAATAGAAGTTGCAAATGCCATAGCAAAACTCATAAGCATAAGGCCTCAGGCCAGATGGCCAAAACGGGGTTTAGGCACATATTGGGCCTTATCATGGTTGGCGAGTCGAAAAAATGACAGCGCCGTTTTTCGTTTCATAGTTGGCGAATACAGCAACACGACAGTTTTCGACAAAATTTTATCATGGTTATCACTTGAAAATTCTTGGACATTTACAATTATTTATTATACCTTTAAAATGCTGGGAAGAACGTATTGATATTACAGTGAATCAAAAAAGTTTAGGCACAGCGCCATTTTCAAAGTTTTTCTGTTAATAACTTTTTATCCACTTCACTTACAAAAATAACTAGGATACCATTTTCAAAAATGGACATTTTATTAAATATTTAACAAAACATAATTCAGAATTTATTTTTTTAACGGTACAATGATAGAAAAATAAAAAAAAGGCGTTATTTTAACCCAAAAAAGTCTAGGCACACTTTGTGATTTCGTTCTGTTTTTACTAAAATAAAACTGAATTTTCTCTATTTGCTTCTTTGTTGTCAAGTTTTCCCTTCTTTGTTTTCAAGTTTTTGAATTTAGTGTTGATATTCAGTGATTTTAACGTGATTGAGGAGCAAAATGTCCAGTCGTACAGAAATTCCAATCGAAGTTCGTAAAATTATAATAAATCTTCACGTACAACAAAAGTCTTACCGCGAAATAGGCGTTATAGTGCAGAGGCCATATTCAAGTGTACGAAACATTATAAAACATTATATTAACACTGGAAAATTAGAGCGCGAGAGCAGATCCGGACGGCCAAAAAAATTTACACCACGACAAGAGCGGATTGTAACAGCTGCAGTTGTGGAAAATCCAAAGCTTTCGGCTGTAAAATTATGCACTGAATTACAGCAAAGGTTTAATCAAAAGTTCGATCCCCAAACAATTCGCAATACGCTAAACAGAGCTGGTTATCATGGACGAGTTCCTCGGCGTAAACCGTGCCTTTCGGATATAAATAAGAAAAAAAGGCTGGAGTTCGCTAAACATTATATTAATCAGCCGGAATCCTTTTGGAAAAAAGTTGTGTTTAGTGATGAATCCAAATTTAACCAATTTGGCTCAGACGGCGCACAAAAAGTTTGGAGAAAAGCAAATAAAGAACTCCAAGAAAATAATATTTTAAAAACAATAAAGCATGGTGGTGGTCATGTCATGGTGTGGGGGTGTATGGCGGCATCTGGCGTAGGAAATCTTGTCTTTATTGATGACCGAATGGACAAGAAGCTCTATTTAAACATCTTAAAAGAGAATCTTTTTCCAAGTGTCCAAAAGCTGGGGTTGGATCAGAAAACATTTTGTTTTCAACAAGACAACGATCCAAAACATGCATCATATCTTGTGCAGGAATGGCTAATATACCATTGCAAGCAACTAAAAACACCTCCACAGTCGCCAAATATGAACCCAATCGAGCATCTTCGGGGTTTACTTGAAAAAAAAATAAGGGCTCATCACATCACATCAAAGAGCTCTCTTAAAGAAGCCATACGCACAGAATGGGCGAATATAACACCGGAGGAGACGTTGAATTTAGTCCAAAGTATGCCTAGACGCTTAGAGGCAGTTATAAAGGCCAAAGGCGGTTCAACAAAATATTAGAAATTAATAAAATAAGATGGATTACGTTTATTTTAGCACCAACCACATAGTGTGCCTAGACTTTTTTGAGTTAAAATAATGCATATTTTTTAATTTTAATATCATTATATCGTTAAAAAAAATAAATTCTGAATTATGTTTAGTTAAATATATAGTAAAATGTCCTTTTTTAAAAATGGTGTCCTAATTATTTTTGTAAGTGGAGTGAAAAAAAAGTTATTAACAGATAAACTCTGAAAATAGCGCTGTGCCTAAACTTTTTTGATTCACTGTATTTCTCTTAAGAATCAGGGGAGTTATCCTGGGCCTGTACTCCCGAAGACGAAATGAACCGAAAACGTTTTGACAACATGCTACCTTGGAAGACGATATCGTGTCGTTTTCGTCTAAATAAACGATGACATATTTGTAATCGTCTTCGTTTAGACGTTAGTGCATGTTGTGTGTCGTCGGTTTTGACATTAAATTGTGAGTTGGGATTGTTAATTATATTGATAGTTTTAATTAGTTTTGCATAATAGGTCAAAATTTACAAACGCAAGGCAATACGAGATTATCGTCTCTAGGAGTAGGAAATATATTTTCGTCTCGTCTCGTTATTTCGTTTCGCGTACCGCGCAATTTTTTTATTCTGCATTTTTCTGGATTTCTTCTAATATTACCAGTAAAATTAATGGGCCTAAAAAGAAAAATAATCGAAATTTTTTTGATAAATAACAAAGTCGATAACATAAATAAATAACATTTCAGATGACAAAAATAACAATAAAATAAACTGAAATAGACATTCTTTCTCAAAAAAAAAACACTTCTGTTACAAATTAAAATAAGTTACTTAAATACATAATTATTTTTACATATTTTTCATCCCAACCTAAAATTAAACCCTATCATCATCATTGCGTTCCTTTAATCCGTTATGGGACATAGGGCGGAAACAGTTGCCCTCCAGCGGACTTTGTTTTGCGCGACAGCTCTCAGCTCCGACCAGGATCTCCCAGTTGTTGCGGCTTCTGCTAGTAGGGTTCTCCTCCACGTTGTTCTAGGTCTTCCGACTCGACGGGATCCTTGCGGATTCCAGTCGAGGGCCTGTTTGGCTAGATTTTCGTTTTCGCGTCGCAAGGTGTGGCCAACCCAATTCGGTCGTCTATCCTTTCTTGGCCGGCACGGCGCCATAGTTCTTCGTTAGAAATTCTATCCTGCAAGCGGATTGATTGATCTGTTGATGAAGACTTATACGCGCCTTGTGATGAATTAGGTGACTTTCCATGTTTCGCAACCGTACAAAAGTACTGCCTTAACGTTGGAGTTGAACAGCCGCAATTTGGTGTTAGTTGAGATCTCCGTTGATCTCCATATGCGGAACAGGCATGCATATGCGCCTCGTGCTTTATTTATTCTGGAACTGACGTCTTCTTCTGCACCGCCATTTTCGGTAATAATACTACCGAGGTAGCAGAATTTATCGACCAGTTCCACGTCACGGTTATTCAGTGCAGTCCGTTCAATGGTGTTTGCATTTATCCGCATTTCTTTAGTTTTAGTTGGATTTAGCCTTAAGCCTGCTGGACTACTTTCTGTTGCCAAATTGTTAATCATGTTTTCAAGGTCCTGGTGTCTGTGGGCCAGCAAACAGATATCATCTGCCTAGTCGAGATCCTTAAGGCGGTCTAACAAACCCCATTGTATGCCGCCTGTTCTACTATCTAGAGCGCCGACAAGGATGTCATTTATACTATAAGAAATAGTAAAGGCGAGAGTAGGCATCCTTGTCGTACTCCTGAGCTCACCTCGAAGCTGTCGGATAATTTTCCATTATGGAAAACTCTGCATTTGGAATTGTTATATAGGGCTTTTATCAATTCTATTATTTTATCAGGCAGTCCACGTCGCCGTAGTGCCTGCCATATAAAGCTCCTATTGACCGAGTCGAACGCTTTCTCATAATCTACGAAAGCAAGGTAAAGGGGGGATCCGAATTCAGTAGACTGCTCCACTATTATTCGTAATGTGTTGATATGATCAATACATGAGCGGCCCTTCCTGAATCCGGCCTGCTGCCTCCCAAGCGTTCGGTCTACTGCCTCACTTATCCTAGATAGTAATATATGGGACAAAATTTTGCCCGCTGTAGATAGTAAACAGATGCCTCTCCAGTTGTCGCATATTGTTAGGTCCCCCTTTTTTGGTATTTTGACTATGATACCTTCCGTCCAATCCTCCGGAAAGGTACAGGTGTTCCATGCTTCCGTTACTATGGTTACTATTTCCGTCTTGGATGAGGCCCGGGTGGTGATTCTTATTGGCTGTGCATTGTTGCTGGTTTCCTGAGGTTCCTGTGTAAATGAACCATTCAGGGCGGCGAAGAAGTACAGCAGCCTCGTCGCTGCACAGCAGCCTTCCGTCCGCACTCTTAACGGTATGCTTTTTAGTAGAGTGCTTTCCCGTGAGCTGTTTAGTAATTTGGTACAGCACCTTACTGTTGCCTGTGTTTGCCGCGTTTTCCGCTTTTTCTGCGAACTCATTTATCAGCTGCCTTAATTAAACCCTATGCTATTTAAAAATTCATTTTCAGAATACGAATCGCGTTCTTCTATTATTCGTTTAATTCTTTTTTTCTCATGAGGTACTCTCTTCTTACTTTTTTACAGTGGCCATTTAAAATTTTGTCAATCGTATTATACACGTTTATTACCTCTTTTCCAATTATCCCGATTAAATCGTATGTACCTGTATGGGGCCTTCCTTCAAAAATTGTATGCATATAACAATCTTACAGAATCCATTTTTATTAGTTTTGAGAAATATACATGTTTAATTGGAAATACATCATTTAATACCTTAAATTGCATTAAGTGCGAATAATTACATTTTTGTGGCCACCTAAATTAGTAGTTTTGCTAATTCAGCAAAATCAGGATTTTGTTGTTTCTGGATTTTGTCACTTCTGGATTTTGTCGTTTCTGGATTTATAATAGTTTTCTGGATTTCGCATTTCTGGCTTTTGGTATGATACCGCTCAATAAATTGCGAATGAATGATTGATCCAATAGTTTTTATTTAATTTATAAATTTAATTTTGAAGCGTGAAATAAAATTGTCTTCCGCAAGAAGAACTCAAACGCAAATCATTGCTTTTTGTTTTTTTATTCTGGTACGTTTCTGCAAATCTAAGAAATCGTATCTTATTTTACCAGCGAAGACTTGTTCTAACTAAGCATAAGCCATGTACTGTACTACGTTTTTTGTTGTTCTAAAATTTGGTTGTTGAAATATTTCTAAAAAATATGAATGTTATAAAAACTACACTTTTTAAAAAAAGGGTGCTAAATTAAAAACTAAAACAATTTAATATAGCGACACAAGTATGTGTGCCAACATTATTCATTAAAAAGTTCATATATCATCATATGGCCTAAACCATGCTAAAATCAAATTCGTAAAAAAAACAATTATACAAACAGGAAGATTAGAACCCCTTGAAAATAGAAACGATCCGTCTCCTCTGGTGACACACATTCTTAACTGGAAAACTGCTGTGACTGCTGTATGACAAGGAACAGCAACATAACTTGTTGCTTAAAACAACTTTTTTTTTCTTTAAATTGTAACTAAAAATTTACATTTTTCTCTGTTTTGAAACGAAGATCGATGAAAGAAGGATTACTACTTAATTAGAGTATAAAATTATATTGGCGTAAATTTCTCGAAACAAAAAATATAGAGGAGATTATAAATGTGAATGTAAAACTTTTTCATTTTAGAAAAAATATATTTTTGGTTAATTATTGCTAAATGTTTTGCCTTGAAGAAAGGAAATTAATAAAAGAAAATCATATTCTGAATTTTTTGTTATTTTTTGAAAATGTATGGAAAGTCATATTTTATAAAAGTTGATAAAATTAGCAAAACATTACATACTAATTATTGTATTTCAGTAGCGAAATGATATTCATTTATTCACTTTTTTTTACAAACTGTATAGTATGCTATTTTTTACGAGCATTGTACATTTATAATGAATATTCTTGATTTTACATAAATAAGCGCATTCTTAATACTTGACTATAACCGCTGCTAAAAACTAATTTTGTTTTAATATTAGGCTTTTGGGAATCGGCAATCGGGAGCATTTCACATCGGGCCGTATTTGGTTTCCCGAGTTTCATATTTGGTTTCACGAACAAATCGACAGATAAGCGCAGCCATACAAAACCATGAAATTGGGTGGTATTACTCCAAGGTAGCAAATCACGTATATTTAATTAAAATAGAAATTGTTAAAAGTTTATTGCATGCATAAATTTAGCTTTTTAATAATCGTCAAACGTCTTTATCGACACGTAAAGAGACGATATCGTGTCGCCAAATGCCAATTTTTATTTATCAGCAGACGACAATGTCAACTCGGCCCCCGGAATAAATCTGTTATATAAATAAGAGATGAAAACTATGTTCTTCACTGTCGAACACATTTAAAGCGACAAAAATAAAAAAATATCTTCGAAAGTTTAACACACTGCCAAAGGTTGACGATTTTTCTTCTTAGTACAGATAAATTAAGCCGAAAAAAGTGAAATAGCGGAAATGATTGGGTACAGGCTGGAAAAATTGGAACAGAGTTTACTTTTAGAGTTCTTTATAAGGAGATGTTCTACCTCGGGAAGCTCACTTTTTAGGGGGGTTTCTTCTTTCTTCTTGGCTCTCCTGGTGGAAACTACAATAGTCAACGAAAAGCTCACCATTGTTATTGGTAACTTGGCTTAGGCCTTGATTTCCAATTGTTTGTTGAAGGCCGGTTTGTGCGTTTAAGTCACCCGTTAATACAATAATGTCTCCCCTTGCAATAGAGCGAAAAACTTTATTCAGTCATCTTCTGGTCTTCAATTGGAGCATAGCATTGGACTACCGTAGTACTTTTTAGTCTGGTATACCTGTACCATCTACGTTCAACTTTAAAGAGATCAGTTGAAATTATGAGAAAAATATTGTCGTCACGACACGACAAGTGGTTTGCGTTAAAGAAAGTGACTTTTCAGTCGAATCACGTACAGGGGCCTAAACTCAACTTAGCGTTTCTACTGCAGGTCCCTGTGCTGAAAGACATAATTCGATTGAAATGTAACTTTCTTCAGTTCAAACGAGTTTTCGTGTCGTGTCGACTCGACTTTCAGCCCAGGGGCCTGAGTGTATGGCTTATTACTGATAATCTCTCAGGATTTATCCTACCTCCCCATAATATGCAGATGAGATTTTATGCCAGGTGCAGCAAAGTCCGGCAACCTTCCTATCTTTCCTGAAGGGTAGGTTTTCGTGAAAAAAGTTTCGAACAAAAGTTGCTCAACTTGAAGGGTGGAATCGTTTGCACACAAAACTCACCCCCATCCCACGGAGAAGCTTTAGATAAAAGAATCGATAGCTTGATACTTCGGAGAGTCATAATCCGTGAGAAAAAATGTGGTTTTCCATTTTTCACCCCTACCCGATAGAACCTATAATAATGAAAAAAAAACACAAAAAATTTAAAATAATAAAAACTTTTTATTCGACTGATGAATTCATGACATTACAATTTAAAATGATTTCTGGCATATGGCCACCGCGGCTGTTCTTGACGAAGCATATTTTGAACGTCCAATTTTTGGTCGTTTTTCGAGTACAGCTGGCCATTTCATCGCAAGACTTTGGAGGCCAATTGACAGGTCTATTTCTCAAAATCAACTTATCGCCAAATTTTGATTTCAATCAATCGATGGTTGCGGTCGTTGCCGTATGACACGTAGCTCCATCTTGCTGAAACCATACCCCGTCCGGATAAAAGTTATCCATATTTTCAAACAAATAATTATTGATCATGATGCGGTAACGAGCTCTATTGAAAGTAATGCGGGCTCTGGCCTCATTTTTGAAGACATAAGGCCTCGATGATGCCACCAGCATATAAATTGCACCAAACGGTATATGTTCCTGGATGCAATGGAGTCTGTTGGGTCTCTTGCGGATTGGTCTCACTGTGAGACTCTCACGCGTTATTATTCAAGCGTCAGTCTACCCATAATAATTTGTCAGAGTGAGTATACTGATCATAAATATCCAAAAGTGATAGCTCGTTTGACAGTTAGTCCTGTGGAAAGTTCTATCTTAGCAAACTAGTGGGATGTTGTGCCTAGAGACTAGCTACTAATTACGCTTTTTCATGATATTCTTTCTGCTGAATAACACTTCAGACTGGATGACCATACAAAATCAAGAAAATGACATTTTTCACTTTTAATTAAGTAAATGTTTATGTTCTCCTGAGTATCAATATAATTTAGTGATAGATTCAAAACATGTTCCACCGATATAAAAAAAAAATTATATTTCACCATTGCGCGGCCGAGGATTGAACTTGGTTCCCCGGGATAGGATTCCAGCGCCTTTGCTCTAGGCTACCGATATATGTACTTTATTAGAAATGTCTTTGTTGTCGTTAAATGTACTTCGGGTTGGAATTTCCAGGCCATTTTCTCAGTCTTAGGTCTCTGGATCAAGAGCTACAATTTGAGATATGGCCCAAGTCTGTAGCGACAGTACTTTCAGAGATGAAAGAAGGTCACAGACGGACAGAGCCTCTGTATAAGCTTTTTTTTAAAAGCTAAAAAACACCCTTTACTATCTAGAGCGCTGACAAATATGTAGTGTATTACTTTAAGAAAAAACAATGGTCTTATTGCGGTGCTCCTTAGCTCACCTCAAAGCTATTGGATAATTTTGAAATTCATCGTAATTCAGTAGAGCTCCACTATGTTTCTCAAGGTTAATATGATCTATGACAGAGCGGTCCTTTCCGAATTCAGTCACCTGTTTGCTAAGCGTTCTGTCTACTGTCTCTTATCTAGATAAAAGAATATGGGCAAAACTTTACCATAAACAGATTGTACAACATTTTCTTTCTTACCATGGTCCCCACTTTACATTGTGCTTGAAAGTATACAATTTTTGAAAGGTTTTCCATTTCCGACAAGGCCAAACTTCGGCCCAATTTCACCACAATCAGTACCTAATCAGAAATCGATGATGGAAATTAACCCTAATCATTGATGGACAATTGTTCGAATCCGACAAAAGATAATGGAACATGGGACATCTGATTTTGCCAAGATGGAGTTATTGCAATAATTGATGGAACTTGAAACACATGCTTCATTTAATTTTCGGATTTTTAGTGTGTGCTGGAGCTTAAGTTGTCATAGAAGTACGCATTATGAACCACTCGAGGCTGACACAAATACGCGTTTATTTATTTATTTTGATTTAGGCTGCTTTCGGTATCGTCAAATGATCGTCAATTAACTGCGTCGGCTGGCAAAAATGACTGATGCAGTTTGCAGAAGTGACTAGTTTTACTGCGAATTTGATGAATTCGACCACCTGACATTAAAATGATTGCAAGATGGCAGTGCGAATGTGCATTGCCGTACGTTTGGCAATAGTCTATTTGCATTTCCGAACTCTTGATTATCATCAATTGCAATACCGAACGAATGACTATCGTCTACTGCTCTGCAAATGACGTTGCCGAACGCAGCCACAGTTTGCAGAAGTGACTAGTTTTACAAGCAAGCGCTGAAAATTTATGATTCCGAACACCTGACTGCAATACCGAACGAATTAGTTGTGTCTACTGCGCTGCAAATGACGACACCGAATGCAGCCTACTCAGATGCTGTAAGTCAATACCACTGACATATAATAATGGACTGCTCATCAGCAATTATTTCCATACAAACCGATGGCACCAAAAAGGTATAGTCGCTCGCTCATCCATAAGCCCCCAAACTGACAGAAGCACTCAGAAATAAAATCAATTAGAAAAAAATAGACGGGTATAGTGATGTTTATATCTTTTGCGTTAAATCAATGAGAAAAAAATAGACGGGTATAGTGATGTTTATATCTTTTGCTCTTTTCCCCATAAGCCCCCGGATTTTGACATACAGAATGTCAGTTGCTAAGACAGGCGTTAAGAACTTAAATCAGATACACATAAAATTTGCAAATTAATGAAAAAAAGGCATTTTAAAAGGTGAAAAAGTGAAAATAGTGTTTATTAATTTTTTTAAACAAAATATTTGTGTTGTTTTAATGTTTTAAGTACGTATTTAAAAAAATGTAAATTTCAAAAGTGATTCCGGTGTTTACATGGAGTGATAAAAGGTTTGTAGCCTATGGAACAAATTGGTGCCATGAAAAATTTCTCATAAGCAGTCCATTCTATATGTCAGTGGTCAATACACATAAATTGATTTTCTATTAGTCGCGAAATGCTGTAGCCAGCAGATACAAATATCTCAGCGAAAAAATGAATGCTCTAAAGACAGTGAAAGAGCACTCCCATAGAAGTATGGAGTGTTCTCTTTCGGCCCCCTTTATACATATTTTTTAACAGATGTCCGCCTAGACTAGCACTCCATTTGAGCTCCCATTGCAGCACTTCTGCAACGATTTGGTTGGAAACAAAAAGGAGCATTATAGAGCTTGGAATGAATAAGCTCCGGGTGTCGAAAAGCTTTTATTTTTGTTCGCCTTTTTCCAAGCGTGAGTGTGGTTTTTCCAAGCGGTCCCCGCGCTAAGTACTAACCATTCGATCAATTCTGCTTAACTTCTGTAATCGAACGAGAACCGGTCATTAAGAGAATTGCCAGTTTTCTTCAGTCTATAAAATTTCTGAAAACTTCAGTAATGCTCCCATGGAAGCATATTTGGCAACTCTCTCATTTTTCTCGCTGAGATGTTATAATATAGCCACATAATGCATGCATAGAACAAAGTTGATAAATAAAACTATCAAGCCTGAATGAATCCAAATAGTAAATACTAACAGTATACTACAGTCTCAAAAGCCGAAATCACAAAAAATTTAAAAACTAGTGGAATTTTTTTTTAATAATTTATAATTTTAAACATAAATCAACATTTTTAAGGCCGTCCAAGTAATTTTAATATAGTTTTTAAATACAAAAATATATATAGGTATATATAAAAGAAGGATATTTCTTTATTTTAACAATGAGCCAAACTATATACACGAAAGAGCAAAAATAAAGTACTTAAAAAACAGTTTTGTAAAGAGGAAATAATATTTTAAGGACCAATTTTTGAAACAAAAATTTAAGTAAAGAGAAAAAACTAAAAAGAAACGATTTGACACAACAATTTAGCACAAAGTCCCGAAACAAAAGAATCGAAAAAATCATATCAAATTGTATTTGTACAAAATAATATAATATGAAAATGAACAAAACAAAATTATATTTAGTCGGAGAGAAATCATAAAACACTACTATGGGCTTAAAATTATAAAAACAAAACAAAAATTATTCTCCATACATTTTCAACAATTTTTTTATTGTTAGTTTTGTATGACGAAAATAATATATAAATTAAATTATAATTTTTGACCAAGAAACTATTACAAAAAATTTAATTAAAAAAAATAAATTAAAAAAAAAATTATTTTGTAAGATTGATGGGAAGCAAAGTTTATAAAAACAAAAAGTTCAAAGTAAATTTATTTAAAATAAGGTTTAAAAACAAAAACAAAATGTAAGTTTAAAATAAAAAACAAAAAACGAAATATTACGACATTTTTAGCATTAGGTAAAGCATTTTAGCATTACGCAAAGTGTTAAGAACAGAAATTGATTAATATTTAGGTTCGTTCTCGATCTTTAATTATTAATGTAAAATATTATGAAATGATGAATGTTTTTTTTTTAAAGAAAAAAAAAATGAGAAACTCCGATTTTACTGAATAGTTTTTAAGGCAAATGTGATTTTTCAAGAATGAGTAAATAATTCCAATTTTGAGAAAAAAAATGAATGAGAAAGTTAAAAATAAATAAATAAAAAATGAATGAAGGTGCGTTTATGATTGGACAATAAAGTAAATAATATGTAAGAAATACCTTCAGACAAAACTTTTACAATATTTGTCGAAATCCGGGGACCAAGGCACTTATTTGCTACTAAGGATGCACAAATATGTACAAATACTGGCTTAATTTATTTGTTAGGATCTTAAAAATATGTTCTTGCCGTCCGCTTGGAATGCAATTTCGTGCGGGGGTTAATAATAATAGAGTAAACTCTTCTAGGGCTGCAGGCGCACTTCTCAGCTGGAGCAAGAAAAATTAACCTAGTCAGCACATCAAGCGCTGAGATGAGGCTCTCAACTAAGCATGCACGGCAACCTAGAAAACCTGGGCCTGTACTCCCGAAGGCGAAACGAAAACGAAATCGTTTTGTCAAAATGCTACCTGGCACATTTGTAATCGTCTTCGTTCAGACGTTAGTTCTTGTTGTACGTCAGAGGTTTTGAGATTAAAATGTATGTTGGGATAGTTAATTATTTTGATATCATTAATTTATTTTGCATAATAGGTCAAAAATTACAAACGCAAGGCAGTACGAGATTATCGTCTTCAGGAGTAGGAAATACATTTTCGTCCCGTATCGATATTTCGTTTCGTTTCTTTATCGTCTCGTCTTCGGGAGTACAGGAACAAATACAACATCGCCCACCTCACGACGCTTGTGAAGAGAACTTAAGTTACCGATTATTGGTGAGATTCCACCTTCTTGCGGCATAGCTAAATCTTGAAGGAAGCTTATTCAATTTAAGCTCTAAGTATACCAAAGCTTCACATGCTTAATAGCGACATTTCGCACTTGGTATACGGCCCGGCTAATAGGCCAGTAAATTGAGTTATTTAGTTGAAAAACAAAACCCTAACGCTGATATCTTTTTTAGCTTTTTCAAAAAACAAGCTTATACAAAGACTCAAGAGACCTAAAACTGAAAAAATGATCTGGAGATTCCAACTGGAAGTATATTTAACGACAAAAAAGAGATTTCTAATAAAGTACATATATTGGTAGCTTAGAGCTGAGGCGCTGGAATCCTATCCCGGGGAACCAAGTTCAATCCTCGGCCGCGTAACGGTGAAATATAATTTTTGTTACTGGAGTATGTTTTGAATCTAACACTAAATTATATTATTTAATAATGATACTGAGGAGAACATAAATATTTAAGTGCAAAAATATAATTTTCTTGATTTTTTATGGTCATCCAGTCTGAAGAGTTATTCAACAGAAAGAATACCATGAAAAAGCGCAATTAGTAGTTAGTCTCTAGGCACAACATCCCACTAGCTCTTGAATAGCGTGCTTTAACCTCCCGAAAAGTTATCACCCGCCTGAAGGGAAACCTCCAAAAAACCCACCTCAGAGGATGGCCCCCTCTCTAGAACAATTTTTTCTATTAGTCACACAGTCCAACCAAAGATTGATCGAACGTCTGTAATTAGTTTTTTTTAAATAATTATTTAGTACGATTAATGAAAATAAAGAAACACATTCCTTCAAAATTCTTTTTTTCTTTATTCTCATTAATTTTCACAGCTATATTATAGATATCCGATGGTATTATACGGGCGTTGTCGTCCTTGTTTTGGCACCATCTGGAAGGAGAAGAGAGGATGAGTAAAACGTACTACTCAGTGGTTTCATTCTTTTATGGACCACGGGCCGGACTTACAACACCCGATGGTCCTCACACTCAACTTATAGTGCGGGGCGAACCTAGCATTATTCGCATGCTTACCGTCCCCACACATATCATACAATTTGGTTTAACGTGGTAGAATCCGAACCTACCGAGATTCTACCACACCACCTCCATTCACACATACTACGCATTCACTCAACGGGGTAGAATCCGAACTTACCGCGATTCCACCCCACGACCTTTATCCGAGTAGGATCCGGACTTACCTTTGACCACACGACTTTCATTCACACTTATATTCACAGTCAAACTTTTTAATAACAAATTACTCCCACCTGGCAATCTAAATTATTGCACCTTTCACTGGCACTTTAAACTTGCGACCCTTAAGCCGGGAATACACATGCCAGTAAAACGGGTAAGTAGCTTGCATGCGTGAAAATAAAATATGTCAATAGATGGTACAACGGTGATCAATTTTCACTTGCTAGATATAGGCAAGGTTATATGCCTGCAGGTAACTAGCAAGTACAAATTTATCACCGTTGCACCATCTATTGGCCTATTCCAATTTCACGCATGCAAGCTACTTACCCGTTTTACTGGCATGTGTATTCCCGGCTTTAAGAAAGTCGAAACAAGACTAAATTATTCCCTGGACCTTTTGGACTGACAAGTCCCGGTCCATCATTTTCTTTGCTTATTCTTTACATTCGGCATTTTATGACTGCATTTTGAACCTGAGCCGAAGGTGGCTTCTTTTGTCTCTAGTCTTCGCTACTGCTTTATTATTTTATGGCCTTGTTTGTTCCGAATAGAATTGGTGCCCAGTGTCTCGTGCGTTTGCATATTTATTGCTTTGTTTAGATGCCGATTTTATTGTAAACCCCTTTTAAAATAGCATGCCTTGAGAATATTTTTCCTACTCACCCAGCTTGAGTGTAACAGTTCGGCCATCCTGAGATGCGAACGTCCCCGTTCGCTTATGATTCCGGTTCTTCTTCATCAGTATCCGATATTCCTCCTGGCGGAATCCATCGTTTGAGATGATCTATCGATTCGACGTTTTCGTATCTTGCGCCTCTACTTCGTGTTGAGCCGGGTAATTCCTTTACCACGTACCGATCGTGAAGCAACTTTTTCGTAATTCGGAATGGTCCTTTGTATTTAGATAAGAGCTTCTTGCTCTGACCTTCGGCTGTATATTTCTTCCTAACAAGTACTAATTCTCCTACGCCATACCCTTTTGTTGTAGTTCTTTTCTTATCGTATCTTTCCTTTTGTTTCCTTTGATTTTCTTTGATGAGCTTTACAACTTTTTCTCGTTCGTCGGCAATGCTGGTGATTGAGTTTTCGTCTAAGGCGATTTCATTTGTCAGTAATGAGTCTGCAGGTGCCCTGGGTTTATATCCGTATAGGAGCTCGCTAGCTGTTCTCTTTGTTATGCTTATGCTGTTATTGATGGCAAATTGTATTTGATTTAAACAGGGATCGTAAATAACTGTTATATTTGTATTTTTGACTTAAAAAATCAAATAGTAAATGTTGTCTGATCTGCATAAAATTTATACTGGATACTCAGAGTAGCGAGTTCTACGCGGTGGTGGGGTTACTTTTAAATTGTAGACTTTTATTATAAAAGTCAAGTTTAATAGTTAAAATTAATTTAAATTTTTTAAATAAACAATAACAGTTATATTTAACTAAAAAAGTTTTAGGTCATTAAAAACTCTTATTTTTGTTTTTTTATTTTTAAAGTCTTCCAAAACTCTTATGGGAAGACTTTTATTTTTAAAATCAAAAATAACTGTTAAAAAAGACTGTCTTGCATAAAAGTCTCTCTAAGATTTTTATTTTTCCAGTTTTTTCTATAAAAGTCTTTGAAGACTTTTATTTTTAAAATATAAAAATAAAAGTCTTTTGCTGAAAACAGATAATTAGTCCATTCAAACCGTTAAGAAAATCGAACCCTAAAGGTTTTTGGGGTCGCTGATCACGAAAATCGGGGTCCTGCGGTCCTTAAACATGGGCGTCACCCTTAAAAATGCAAAAAAAAACCCTTTTTAGGGGTTTTTCGCGATTATTTCGATAATAATGAAAACTAATGCAATGAAATACACTTTTTTTAATATTTATTTGCGAAGGTGGTTGATTTGTACTAAATCAACGCGAACTTTATGATAAGGGGTGATCCTAAAGGGTTGAAACCACCCCTAAATCGGCTACAAATAGAAACTAGTTGGGATGTGGGTTCGACCCTTTCGGTCAACACCATCAACTCAAGGGGGTGAAATAGGGTCAACTCAAAACCGCTGGAGCTATAAGGCTGAAATTTTGACAGTGCATCCCTATAATGACGTAGACATTCACTTAGAAGCGATTTTTCGAAATTCATCCCCTAAGGGGCTCAAATGCGGTTTATCCAAACCGTTGGAGCTACAGGGCTGAAATTTTGACAGTGCAGCACTATAATGGCGTGGACATCCACTATAAAGCGATTTTTCGAAATTCATCCCCTAAGGGGGTGAAATGGGGTTTATCCAAACCGCTGGAACTATAGGGTTGAAATTTTGACAGTGCATCCCTTTAATGACGTGGACATCCACTAAGAAGCGATTTTTCGAAATTCATCCCCTAAAGGGGTGAAATGGGGTTTTTCCAAACCGCTGGAGCTATAGGGCTGAAATTTTGACAGTGCATCCCTTTAATGACGTGGACATCCACTAAGAAGCGATTTTTCGAAATTCATCCCCTAAAGGGGTGAAATGGGGTTTTTCCAAACCGCTGGAGCTATAGGGCTGAAATTTTGACAGTGCATCCCTTTAATGACGTGGACATCCACTAAGAAGCGATTTTTTGAAATTTATCCCCTAAGAGGGTTAAATGGGGTAACCCAAACCGCTGGAGCTGAAGGGCTTTAATTTTGACAGTGCATCTCTATAATGACGTGGACATTGGAGTGGAGTGAAATGGGGTTACCAAACTACTAATTTAAGTAGAAATTAAACAGGGAGCCAAAAAATTCAAAAATATAAAATCAGCCGCACCAATTTATCCACCTAATAAATCATTTTTTACATAGTTTTAGTTAGAATTTCTATAGCCTGATCAACGTGCTAGGCTTTAAGCACAATATCACAATTGTTTTTATAGTGTAATTTTCGAACTACGATAGCTATTTTATTTGTTTTCAGCAAAAGACTGACCTGCCTAAATGTCATTGTAAAAAAACGGAACACCCCATTATTCAGAAGTAACTCAAATACATTAGGGTACATATTTCCAATTATTGTGTGATTGTTGTTTTTATCCTGCATTTTGACTTTATTTAAAAATTCCACGAAAAGAAATATTTCTCCATGTATTTTTTATTTTGCTTCGGTTTAGGGTGGTTTAACCCCTTTAAAAAAGGGTTTAAAGTGAAATTTTCCAAATGTTTCAATGAATAAAAATGGAAAATAAAATTTTAATGCAAAACAATAAATGTCAATTTTTTTCAATTACAATTTTAATGCAGGGGTAGTTTCACCCCCTTAAGGGGTTAAAATAATAAATTTATGGCTGATAATACCTTTTGAACCAAATTTCAAGCAAAAAGCAAAAAACAAAAAAATTTCTAATTTTTTTTATATAAAGTTGATTTTTATAATTGTGGGGGTAGTTTTAACCCCTTAAGGGTTGAAAATAATTTAGTTTTGCCTGACAGTACGCCCACAATCGTATTTGAAGCATATACTTGAAGAAAAATTTTTTTACAATTTTTTCTATTTGTAGCCGATTTAGGGGTGGTTTCAACCCTTTAGGATCACCCCTTATCATAAAGTTCGCGTTGATTTAGTACAAATCAACCACCTTCGCAAATAAATATTAAAAAAAGTGTATTTCATTGCATTAGTTTTCATTATTATCGAAATAATCGCGAAAAACCCCTAAAAAGGGGTGTTTTTTGCATTTTTAAGGGTGACGCCCAAGTTTTAGGACCGCAGGACCCCGATTTTTGTGATCAGCGACCCCAAAAACCTTTAGGGTTCGATTTTCTTAACGGTTTGAATGGACTATTTATCTGTTTTCAGCAAAAGACTTTTATTTTTATATTTTAAAAATAAAAGTCTTCAAAGACTTTTATAGAAAAAACTGGAAAAATAAAAATCTTAGAAAGACTTTTATGCAAGACCGAAAAAAATAAAAGTCTTTTTTAACAGTTATTTTTGATTTTAAAAATAAAAGTCAATTTTAATTATTATTTCGAACAAAAAAAGAAAAAAATCTTTAATAACAATTTTAAAAGATTTAAAACAATACTAGTCAAAGATAATAGTTAAAAATAACTTTAAATATTTTTGGTAAAATTTAACTGTTACTGTTGTTTTATATCATATAAGTTTCAAAATAATGATTATTTTCTGATTTTTTCGATATAAGTTATAACAGTTACGATCCCTGGATTTAAATCCTTGTCCCATTTTGTATCTTCCCTAGCTGTCGTGGCAAGTGATGCGAGTATAGTAGAATTAAAGCGTTCTACTTGTCCGTTTGCTCTTGGAGTTGATACTGCAGTTTGCACATGTTTAATTCCTGCTTGCTCACAAAAGTTTTTAAACGCTTTTGATGTGTAACTGCTACCCTTATCGGTTATGATACGACGTGGTACTCCAAATTGGCTTATTATTTGGTCTAAAAATCTCAATACTGGTGATGTTTTTGTATCCTTGACTGCATTCAAAAATGTGTATTTCGTGAAGGCTTCAACGCAGACTATGAGGAACTTTTTGCCACTTGTACTTCGGACGAAAGGACCTAGGTGGTCCATGTGAATAGTGTCGAAAGGAGTGCTGGGGCCGGTTCGTGTATGTCGAAAACGAACATTTACTTTCGTCTCGGGTTCGCGTAAGTCGAAAAAATTGAAAATTTTCTTCTGAAGCCGGCGAGAGGCACTCGAAAGCTCTTGGGTTATCGAGTTTTTGCATTAGGACACGAAACAATTTTCTTTCGACCTATGCGAACGCTAAAATTTTCGTCGACAAAATTTTTCGACTTCAATTTCTTTTCGTTCGGTTATCGTTGTTCGCCATACACGAACCGGCCCCTGATCTTTTCTATGGGGATTAATAATCCTGCTTGCTTCCCGGCGGGTTGTTTGTGGTAAAGGCAACGTAAGCAGCTATTTATGTATCGTTGAACGTAATTTCGCATGTGGGTCATTCTTTTACAAACCGAACGGATTTTGCTAAAAATTAGTCGTCACCTCTCCGATTGGGCTGAAAATTTTTTTCCAGTTTCTATATTGAAAAATAAGAGATACGTGTCCGAGGAATTTTTTTTTTATAGCCTATTTTCGATTTTATAAGTTATAACAAATTTCATAATAGTGGTTGGTGACTCATTTTAAACAATGTATAGCTCCAAATCCTTAAGAGCTACAAAATTTTCACCAATGGCACTTTTGTAGCTAAAGAGTTGAACTTTAAGAAAAAAAATTGAGAAAAAAAAATTATCAACAAATTAATATTGTTATTAACAATTTAACTGTTTTAATCGATTTTTAACAATTGCCCCCAAAATGAATCGAGTTTTTATTATTACCATCGTATTCTGCGTCAAATTTTACGTAAAAATCATGTTTCTAAAATATGGGGACTTTTCAATTGTTATTGTTAAAATATTAATTTATGTAGCGCGTAATGGTAAAAAAAACTGTTTTTTGAGTATAAAATAATATCTGTACCTCGTATCAAAAAAAGTTAAACGTAAAAGTTGTAGATAATTGAAAGATCTACAACTTTTGTATTTACCATTTGTCAGTATAACCTCAAAATTTTGGATTATCATGCAAAAAAGCGAGAAATCACCATTTTATCATTTATTTAGTATAAATTTTCATTAAAATTAAATCATGAGTGATTTGTTTTCCAATCTAATCTCCTGAATGATGAAAAACGAATTTTTATTAAAGAAAAAAAAAAGATTATTAACCACTAGACAAAAAAATAATAATAACAATGCTCGACGTAACATCAACACGTAAACTGTTTTTTGTTCTTCAAATTTTTTTATTGCTACTTTGTTTTTTATTGTTTTATTAATTGTCTGCTTTTATATAAAAAACAGATTCTTCCTCTCTCTGATTTTTTGGAATTTTAAAATTTCGCGGGGAAGCCTGCCTACTGTACGATCTATGATTCAAAAGTGTTACACACGCTACTCGCGTACATTCCCCGTACTACAAGTTCGTTGGCTTTTGGATCAGCTGTGCGTTTATTTTGGCCCGCTACCAAGACATATTCTCACTCGTTGTAATTTAAAGTTGAATAATTTTTACTTTGTAACAATGCCACGGAAAGAGGCACGTAAAATGCAAAATACTAGTTATCGATCAGACAGATGTTTTAATCCTTTTAATCTCAAACATCCAACAACAAACACTTCCGATTTGAGGACAGTAAATGAAACCCAACTTTTGAAACTGGACTTGGCAATTTCGTCAGATGCATTACAACAAAAAATTTGTTCTTCTTGAAGCTTAAAGTTATCAAGGTTGAAAAAAGAAGATACAAAAGAGAGTGAAAATGAACTTCCAGAATTGGTACGTACAATATTTTGATTATTATATTGAGTTCAGACATACCTAACCTAAGAAGCGAGGCTGTTTTCTTTGTACGAAAAAACAAATATTGTGAAAATTTTCAAGTGACATAATTTTGTTATGAAACTGTAAAAAAAGTTTTACTTGTACATAAAAATTTTGTTACATCTATAAATAAATATTAAGCAATCATAATGTTTACTTGGTTTTTTATTACACATTTTTATTAATTCAATAAAATATAATTTCTTCAGTTATTATTGCTCATCTCCATTTTACAAGTAAGAAATTACTCTAAATAAATGATAAAATGGTGATTTCTCGCTTTTGATAATCCAAAATTTTGAGGTTATACTGACAAATGGTAAATACAAAAGTTGTAGATCTTTCAATTATCTACAACTTTTACGTTTAACTTTTTTTGATACGAGGTACAGATATTATTTTATACTCAAAAAACAGTTTTTTTTACCATTACGCGCTACATAAATTAATATTTTAACAATAACAATTGAAAAGTCCCCATATTTTAGAAACATGATTTTTACGTAAAATTTGACGCAGAATACGATGGTAATAATAAAAACTCGATTCATTTTGGGGGCAATTGTTAAAAATCGATTAAAACAGTTAAATTGTTAATAACAATATTAATTTGTTGATAATTTTTTTTTCTCAATTTTTTTTCTTAAAGTTCAACTCTTTAGCTACAAAAGTGCCATTGGTGAAAATTTTGTAGCTCTTAAGGATTTGGAGCTATACATTGTTTAAAATGAGTCACCAACCACTATTATGAAATTTGTTATAACTTATAAAATCGAAAATAGGCTATAAAAAAAAAATTCCTCGGACACGTATCTCTTATTTTTCAATATAGAAACTGGAAAAAAATTTTCAGCCCAATCAGAGAGGTGAAGGTCAAAACCCGTTCGGTTTGTAAAAGAATTACCCATGTTTGGAAACCAGTAGTTTTCACAAATCTTCATTAAAGTTTTTTCTATAGCGAAGTGTCCAAACTCATCATGTGTGGATCGAACTATTTTAGTTCTCATTCCTTTAGGTACCAACCACTTTAATCCCTTCTCAGTGATTTTATATACTCTTTCATTTTCGAGTTTGTAATCTTTATGAATATTTTTTTCATATTCACTAATTGGTTTTTTTAATAATATTTCGTGTATGTGTTTCACCCTTTCGTCTGTTAGTTGGCTCGCCAGAACCCAATCAGCGGTTTCGATTCGTAGAATTTCTCGTTGTTCGTTTTTAATTTCTTTCTCGGCAAAATTTCTGCTCAAAGCATCCACGTGAGCCATTTTAGTCCCGGGACGGTGTTCAATGTCAAATGTGAATTCCTGAAGGGCAAGCCACCATCTGGCAATTTTTGGGAGTAAATCGCGCTTACTTGCTGCTGATTTAATAGCATTACAATCAGTAACTACTTTAAATTTGATATCCAAAAGGTACACTCGAAACTCGTAAAATGCTACAGGATGTTGTTTGTTTGCTGCGTCTTTTTGAAGTAATATTCCCGCTAAGCCGTGTTTACTGGCATCTGTGTGCACTTCTGTTTCGGCTTTTGGATTATAAATTGTTAATACAGGCCTCTTTACTAAATGTTCTTTTAATCCTTGGAATGCATTTTGTTCGAGTTCTGTCCATACCCATTTCTGCTCCTTTCGTAGTAGGTTTGTTAAAGGTTTTACCACAAGTGCGTAATCTTTTATAAATTGCCTAAAGAAACCAGTTAGACCTAGGAATTGTCTAACTTGATGGACGTTTTTGGGTACTGGGAATTCCTTTACACACTCTATTTTCTTCAGTCCTGGTCTTATGCCTTTGGACTCACCATCAAATCCTAGATAAGAGATTGAAGTCTCGAAGAAATAGCATTTTTCGGGTTTCAACGTAAGGTGATTTCGAGCTAAAACTTCTAAAACATTTGTTAATCTCCCTATACCATCGTCGACGTCTTTCGATGGTATTAATATATCATCCAAATACACTACCGCTTCTGTACCTCTAAGTGGTCCCAAAATCTTATTCATCATTCTTTGGAATATACTTGGAGCGGTACTAATACTAAATGGCATTCTATTGAATTCGTACTGACCATCCGGCGTTACAAATGATGTTTTATTCTTAGAAGTTTCTTCGACGGGCACTTGATAGTACCCGGATGTCAAATCCAGAGTAGTGAAGTATACGTATCCTTGTAATTGATCCAACTGATCATCTATTCGCGGCAATCCTAAATTCTGCTTGCTCTATAAATAAAACCTAGGTTTCGATACGCAAGAAGTGTTATAGTATTAATATGTCCAGAGAAGGTTAATTTGCCATCAAATATTACTCCAAGGTATTGAATGGTTCTAGCCGTTGGGGCAATTTTTCCATCAAGTATATATATTACTAGGAGTTGCTTGTGGAATCGCGTCAATGAGATCACTGCACATCACCGCACAAAACATTATATATTCAACATTTTTTCCTAAATGAACACGAAAAACACCGCGAATGTAATAAAAAAATTATCACGATACAATTAACACTCTTAAAAGACACTTAATCACTATTTTTTTTTTCATTTTTCTTAATTAAATCACTGACTACGGCTACGACCAAATCAAGCAAAATGCAACAAAGGCCAGGATTCCATTTTATGGTAGTTACACAGAAGTTGATCCAATAGTAATTTTCCCTATACACAAAAATACCTAACCTAAAATCACTTATTCACTGATATTTTATAATTAAAACACTATACCACTAAATCACTAGTAATCCTTTTCAATTTTTGTAGTCAAAAGTTATAAAATACAATGTTTTATTCACTTTTTACTGCAAAAATAAACACAAAAATTCTGCGCGTACGGCTTCCGCGCCATGTTACTCCGGTGTGCGGTGACTTTTGGGCCTGAGACCAACACCACGAAAAATGGTTTAGAACATAATTAAGCTAGCGGGACGGGGGGTTAAAATTTATTGAGGGCACGCTGGACAAAACGAAATACCTGGACATCCTGAAGAGAAACCATTCAAAATCTGCGCAAAAATTAAACCTAACTTCCCAACAAGACAATGACCCGAAGTACACATCCCATATTAGGCCAGTCATTAGAGCGAAAAAAAACGGCAGATTTTGTTATAAAATTGTACAGCAAACTGCTAAAAGGCAAATCAAATATTCAATTTACTTGCAAAAATGCACGAAGCTTCACATGCTTATTAGCTACATATTACATTTTTTTTATATGGAACAAATCGTCACATGCTGCTTTGCTACATTTATCTTCAAGCAATAGTGACGAAAAGCTGCATATGAAGCTTTGGTATGCGGCCGGCCTAACGCCTCCTTCGTTGCTTTATACCCCGCCACCGCTACCACGAAACTTCTCGAATTAGAATGTTCGCCCTATGTACCATTTTCAAAAGCATTTTTAGCATTGTTCTCCAAACTTTGTTTGTTTATACTGCAATTATGCAGAAACTATACATGCGACAAATTTCATCTTTTGGCAGTTTAAAGTATATGTACCAGGGTATTATGTCCCAAAAAATCATACCCTAATATTGCAAAGTAACAGAGGTATGAGTTTTTGAAAAAAAAAGGCCTTTTTAAGGGGTTTTTTAGCTTTTCTCGGCGAAAAATTATCCGATCGAGGTCTAGAAACCCCCATTTTGTAGGGGTTTCAATTCTCTACAAATATTCTGTTGGGAGTAACGTGATTCATCGAGTACTTTTTATTGTATACGCCAATAACGGAAAAAGTACCCATTTGTTGCTAATTATTGTTTAAACAATTCCACATTAGTAAATTTTGGTTTTAGTAATCTATGAGATACCCCTGAAGTAGTAGTGCAAGCAGTTTGCTGTACAATTTTATAACACGAATAAATCTCTAATGACTGGTCTATATAATGCGAGAAAGGTTACTCTACAATGCTCGAAAGCTATTAAAAACTCCTCCACAATCCCCAGATCTCAACCCCATTGAGAATTTGTGGCAACAAGTGAAGTCCCGGGTAAAAAGAATTACGTGTCGTAACAAAAACGAGTTAAAATCAACAATAAAGGAAGTTTGGGCAAATATCCCTTCTTCCTTTACAAAAAAATTGGTGGAATCGAGGCCTCGTCGACTAAAATTAGTAATAGACGCTTGAGGTGGCCATACTAAATATTAAAAAGGATACTTCCCTTAGTTAGGATATATTTATAAGCATTTTTCTGAAGTGTACGGTCAATTTTGTTAGTATAAATTGGTGTATTTTTTGTGTTTCCTTGTAAAGAAGTCACTAATATTATTTTTTTAATTCTCTTTTTTATTAAATATCCCTTAGAAATGTTTATACTTTTATGTTAAATAAAATTTTTTAATAAGAAAACTTTTTTGGGTATTTAAATTGCAGAAAATTTTAACATTTTGTATGAAATTAAGGGTGTACGGTCAATTTTGGGAGTAACTGTATATTTTTGACAGCTGATTGCTTTCATTCAAAAATGCAAAGTTTCTAGATTGCGCAACTGATTTACCTAACAGTTGCTCTTTTGCAAGGATGCATGCAAGCAGGCATGCAACCATGCAATTATGAAAAAGGCCAAAGTATACGGATCGCAATTTTTACTAAATTCATTCATATCATATCCATAGTCGATATATTCGACTGGCGTCTAGTAGTTGCGAAATGGGAATTCACTCAACGAGCTTCTGTCGATTATTTTCAAATATTGTGGGACAACTATGGGCGCTTTCAGTAATGCAGGATGCACTGACATATAGAATGGACTGCTTATGAGAAATTTTTCATGGCACCAATTTGTTCCATAGGCTACAAACCTTTTTTCACTCTATGTAAACACCGGAATCACTTTTGAAATTTACATTTTTTAAATACGTACTTAAAACATTAAAACAACACAAATATTTTGTTTAAAAAAATTAATAAACACTATTTTCACTTTTTCACCTTTTAAAATGCCTTTTTTTCATTAATTTGCAAATTTTATGTGTATCTGATTTAAGTTCTCAACGCCTGTCTTAGCAACTGACATTCTCACCGGGGGCTTATGGGGAAAAGAGCAAAAGATATAAACATCACTATACCCGTCTATTTTTTTCTAATTGATTTAACGCAAAAGATATATCCCCAGATCTCAACCCCATTGAGAATTTGTGGCAACAAGTGAAGTCCCGGGTAAAAAGAATTACGTGTCGTAACAAAAACGAGTTAAAATCAACAATAAAGGAAGTTTGGGCAAATATCCCTTCTTCCTTTACAAAAAAATTGGTGGAATCGAGGCCTCGTCGACTAAAATTAGTAATAGACGCTTGAGGTGGCCATACTAAATATTAAAAAGGATACTTCCCTTAGTTAGGATATATTTATAAGCATTTTTCTGAAGTGTACGGTCAATTTTGTTAGTATAAATTGGTGTATTTTTTGTGTTTCCTTGTAAAGAAGTCACTAATATTATTTTTTTAATTCTCTTTTTTATTAAATATCCCTTAGAAATGTTTATACTTTTATGTTAAATAAAATTTTTTAATAAGAAAACTTTTTTGGGTATTTAAATTGCAGAAAATTTTAACATTTTGTATGAAATTAAGGGTGTACGGTCAATTTTGGGAGTAACTGTATATTTTTGACAGCTGATTGCTTTCATTCAAAAATGCAAAGTTTCTAGATTGCGCAACTGATTTACCTAACAGTTGCTCTTTTGCAAGGATGCATGCAAGCAGGCATGCAACCATGCAATTATGAAAAAGGCCAAAGTATACGGATCGCAATTTTTACTAAATTCATTCATATCATATCCATAGTCGATATATTCGACTGGCGTCTAGTAGTTGCGAAATGGGAATTCACTCAACGAGCTTCTGTCGATTATTTTCAAATATTGTGGGACAACTATGGGCGCTTTCAGTAATGCAGGATGCACTGACATATAGAATGGACTGCTTATGAGAAATTTTTCATGGCACCAATTTGTTCCATAGGCTACAAACCTTTTTTCACTCTATGTAAACACCGGAATCACTTTTGAAATTTACATTTTTTAAATACGTACTTAAAACATTAAAACAACACAAATATTTTGTTTAAAAAAATTAATAAACACTATTTTCACTTTTTCACCTTTTAAAATGCCTTTTTTTCATTAATTTGCAAATTTTATGTGTATCTGATTTAAGTTCTCAACGCCTGTCTTAGCAACTGACATTCTCACCGGGGGCTTATGGGGAAAAGAGCAAAAGATATAAACATCACTATACCCGTCTATTTTTTTCTAATTGATTTAACGCAAAAGATATATCCCCAGATCTCAACCCCATTGAGAATTTGTGGCAACAAGTGAAGTCCCGGGTAAAAAGAATTACGTGTCGTAACAAAAACGAGTTAAAATCAACAATAAAGGAAGTTTGGGCAAATATCCCTTCTTCCTTTACAAAAAAATTGGTGGAATCGAGGCCTCGTCGACTAAAATTAGTAATAGACGCTTGAGGTGGCCATACTAAATATTAAAAAGGATACTTCCCTTAGTTAGGATATATTTATAAGCATTTTTCTGAAGTGTACGGTCAATTTTGTTAGTATAAATTGGTGTATTTTTTGTGTTTCCTTGTAAAGAAGTCACTAATATTATTTTTTTAATTCTCTTTTTTATTAAATATCCCTTAGAAATGTTTATACTTTTATGTTAAATAAAATTTTTTAATAAGAAAACTTTTTTGGGTATTTAAATTGCAGAAAATTTTAACATTTTGTATGAAATTAAGGGTGTACGGTCAATTTTGGGAGTAACTGTATATTTTTGACAGCTGATTGCTTTCATTCAAAAATGCAAAGTTTCTAGATTGCGCAACTGATTTACCTAACAGTTGCTCTTTTGCAAGGATGCATGCAAGCAGGCATGCAACCATGCAATTATGAAAAAGGCCAAAGTATACGGATCGCAATTTTTACTAAATTCATTCATATCATATCCATAGTCGATATATTCGACTGGCGTCTAGTAGTTGCGAAATGGGAATTCACTCAACGAGCTTCTGTCGATTATTTTCAAATATTGTGGGACAACTATGGGCGCTTTCAGTAATGCAGGATGCACTGACATATAGAATGGACTGCTTATGAGAAATTTTTCATGGCACCAATTTGTTCCATAGGCTACAAACCTTTTTTCACTCTATGTAAACACCGGAATCACTTTTGAAATTTACATTTTTTAAATACGTACTTAAAACATTAAAACAACACAAATATTTTGTTTAAAAAAATTAATAAACACTATTTTCACTTTTTCACCTTTTAAAATGCCTTTTTTTCATTAATTTGCAAATTTTATGTGTATCTGATTTAAGTTCTCAACGCCTGTCTTAGCAACTGACATTCTCACCGGGGGCTTATGGGGAAAAGAGCAAAAGATATAAACATCACTATACCCGTCTATTTTTTTCTAATTGATTTAACGCAAAAGATATATCCCCAGATCTCAACCCCATTGAGAATTTGTGGCAACAAGTGAAGTCCCGGGTAAAAAGAATTACGTGTCGTAACAAAAACGAGTTAAAATCAACAATAAAGGAAGTTTGGGCAAATATCCCTTCTTCCTTTACAAAAAAATTGGTGGAATCGAGGCCTCGTCGACTAAAATTAGTAATAGACGCTTGAGGTGGCCATACTAAATATTAAAAAGGATACTTCCCTTAGTTAGGATATATTTATAAGCATTTTTCTGAAGTGTACGGTCAATTTTGTTAGTATAAATTGGTGTATTTTTTGTGTTTCCTTGTAAAGAAGTCACTAATATTATTTTTTTAATTCTCTTTTTTATTAAATATCCCTTAGAAATGTTTATACTTTTATGTTAAATAAAATTTTTTAATAAGAAAACTTTTTTGGGTATTTAAATTGCAGAAAATTTTAACATTTTGTATGAAATTAAGGGTGTACGGTCAATTTTGGGAGTAACTGTATATTTTTGACAGCTGATTGCTTTCATTCAAAAATGCAAAGTTTCTAGATTGCGCAACTGATTTACCTAACAGTTGCTCTTTTGCAAGGATGCATGCAAGCAGGCATGCAACCATGCAATTATGAAAAAGGCCAAAGTATACGGATCGCAATTTTTACTAAATTCATTCATATCATATCCATAGTCGATATATTCGACTGGCGTCTAGTAGTTGCGAAATGGGAATTCACTCAACGAGCTTCTGTCGATTATTTTCAAATATTGTGGGACAACTATGGGCGCTTTCAGTAATGCAGGATGCACTGACATATAGAATGGACTGCTTATGAGAAATTTTTCATGGCACCAATTTGTTCCATAGGCTACAAACCTTTTTTCACTCTATGTAAACACCGGAATCACTTTTGAAATTTACATTTTTTAAATACGTACTTAAAACATTAAAACAACACAAATATTTTGTTTAAAAAAATTAATAAACACTATTTTCACTTTTTCACCTTTTAAAATGCCTTTTTTTCATTAATTTGCAAATTTTATGTGTATCTGATTTAAGTTCTCAACGCCTGTCTTAGCAACTGACATTCTCACCGGGGGCTTATGGGGAAAAGAGCAAAAGATATAAACATCACTATACCCGTCTATTTTTTTCTAATTGATTTAACGCAAAAGATATATCCCCAGATCTCAACCCCATTGAGAATTTGTGGCAACAAGTGAAGTCCCGGGTAAAAAGAATTACGTGTCGTAACAAAAACGAGTTAAAATCAACAATAAAGGAAGTTTGGGCAAATATCCCTTCTTCCTTTACAAAAAAATTGGTGGAATCGAGGCCTCGTCGACTAAAATTAGTAATAGACGCTTGAGGTGGCCATACTAAATATTAAAAAGGATACTTCCCTTAGTTAGGATATATTTATAAGCATTTTTCTGAAGTGTACGGTCAATTTTGTTAGTATAAATTGGTGTATTTTTTGTGTTTCCTTGTAAAGAAGTCACTAATATTATTTTTTTAATTCTCTTTTTTATTAAATATCCCTTAGAAATGTTTATACTTTTATGTTAAATAAAATTTTTTAATAAGAAAACTTTTTTGGGTATTTAAATTGCAGAAAATTTTAACATTTTGTATGAAATTAAGGGTGTACGGTCAATTTTGGGAGTAACTGTATATTTTTGACAGCTGATTGCTTTCATTCAAAAATGCAAAGTTTCTAGATTGCGCAACTGATTTACCTAACAGTTGCTCTTTTGCAAGGATGCATGCAAGCAGGCATGCAACCATGCAATTATGAAAAAGGCCAAAGTATACGGATCGCAATTTTTACTAAATTCATTCATATCATATCCATAGTCGATATATTCGACTGGCGTCTAGTAGTTGCGAAATGGGAATTCACTCAACGAGCTTCTGTCGATTATTTTCAAATATTGTGGGACAACTATGGGCGCTTTCAGTAATGCAGGATGCACTGACATATAGAATGGACTGCTTATGAGAAATTTTTCATGGCACCAATTTGTTCCATAGGCTACAAACCTTTTTTCACTCCATGTAAACACCGGAATCACTTTTGAAATTTACATTTTTTTAAATACGTACTTAAAACATTAAAACAACACAAATATTTTGTTTAAAAAAATTAATAAACACTATTTTCACTTTTTCACCTTTTAAAATGCCTTTTTTTCATTAATTTGCAAATTTTATGTGTATCTGATTTAAGTTCTCAACGCCTGTCTTAGCAACTGACATTCTCACCGGGGGCTTATGGGGAAAAGAGCAAAAGATATAAACATCACTATACCCGTCTATTTTTTTCTAATTGATTTAACGCAAAAGATATAAACATCACTATACCCGTCTATTTTTTTCTAATTGATTTTATTTCTGAGTGCTTCTGTCAGTTTGGGGGCTTATGGATGAGCGAGCGACTATACCTTTTTGGTGCCATCGGTTTGTATGGGAATAATTGCTGATGAGCAGTCCATTATTATATGTCAGTGGCAGGATGCGTGCGCAATTGACTTATTCAGTCATTTAAAGCTTCACACTTTCAATTGCTGAATAAGTCATTTGCGCACGTATCTTGCCAGTCTCCCTGCATCTTGCATTACTGAAAGCGCCCTATTATTTTCTAAATTGACTCGAGTAAATCAAGAACATTTTTCTTTTTGTTTTTTATCCTTAACACGTAAAATTGTACGTAAAATTTGCATTCCCCTAGAAATTTCCCTGCCCCGTGTTTCTCCCCTGAAATTGCCTTGGTGAGTTGAAATTCCCCTAAATTTAGGGGAGATTCCCCTGGTCTGGCAACAGTGGGTTCGAGCTAAATTGTCTTGCCTCATTATATAGTTCATTTTAAATTCGGGACTCGGGCGATAAATGAAAAGAACTATTCCTAATATCCATAGAAAATTTTATAAAAGTTTATTGTGCATATCTACGTTTAGTAAAATACATATTGTTATCAAAACTGAAAGCAATAAACGCTTTCACTTTACTGAAAAAGTTTACTTAAATACTACAAATAAAGACGGAATATAATGGACGGAATTATTAGATTACGGAAATATAATCCAGACTAAGGCACATACATTAATGATATTCGAGCAAATGTGCGGTCAATAACTAATTTGTACTAAACCTCTGCATAGCTTATCTGCTGATCATAAGCCTTCTGCTTCCACTCCTTCTCATCGGGGAGAGTGTGATGTCTAACCTTGCAGAGCCTGGGACCGAAACGTAGCAGGACTATAATTACTCCAACTACGAACATGGCCAGTAGCGCCACAGCTGGATACATAACAATGAACGCCATTTTGGAATAGATGATAATTTTCTATGTAAAGAAAATTAAATATCGCTTTCGCGTTTTTGTAGTTCAACGTATTCTTCGCGTTGTTGGCGAGCTTGTTGTAGAAGTGCTCTGCTTTGATGTGGCCGAAGAGGACGATGCACTTGGGCTGGCGCGGATGAAGGGCGGAACTCTTCAGCAGTGTGAGTCTTCAAATGAAAGAAAATTGATTCGAAATATTTCGGATGTTTAAAACATAACTTACAACAAGCTTTAGCTCGTCAGCAGATTTTAATTCAGTTAGATCAAGTGGCGGCTGTTTATGCGGCGTTGTCGACCAAATCGACACCAACCAGCGATTTCCTGGAAAACATTAGTGCTACCGACCTTAAATTGAGTCAATTAATGGGGTTACTCACCTGTGTGTCTGTCTTGCCAGTAACCACGGTGCTTTGAGCAGCAAGCACAAATAACGTTTAGTATAATAATAGAAACTCCAACAAAGGTACAGATACCGATTGTTACATAAAACGGCGAGTAGTCTCCTTTTATAAATTTTAGTAGAAAAGGATTGTTGAGATACGCAGTCCGCTCTTCTATTGTTGACATACTGCAAGAAGCTCTAGACTTCTTTTGTCATTTCCAACATTCGTTTTCTGACGAATTCAATGTTTTCGCGATATAAAAACTAAAATTCAATTAATTTTTACGAAGTTTTATTTCATAACTTTGTTTCTTACTACTTTGAAATTTTTGTGCAGTCCAATGGGGAAAGGGTGTGACCGCGATTGTTTACATCCACAGGTGTCAACTGGGTATAAATAAAATCAGCTCACATTTATATTACTTTTTTTCACTTTACAAAAATTAACTGTAATTACTTTTATAACTATTCGTTCTTAATTTGAACACAAAAACTAACAAAAACGTTACGCCCAAGCAAAGAATTCACTAAATTGAAAAGTGACACACAAGCCAACAACAATAGAAAACTTTGGGAACTGCATTATCACGCCAACATGTAGTGCGTTTTCATGAAAGCTTGAAGCTTATTTAAGTGTAAATGCAAGCAGCTCGACTGGAGTCGATTACTATTACTATGATTACATGCATACTTGAAGTCGGCTTCAAGTAGACTTGAAAATCATGTAACCTCAGATCGACTTCAAATCAAGAACATTTAACTGTCAGTTCAAGTTCAAGTCAAGTCCTCAGTCCGGCATGTAATCGTAGTAGATCAAAACGGGTTTTCTGATCGGGAACACCTTCAAAAAGAGTTCTGTACTTAACCATCTTTGACTGTGGTAGACTTTCGTCGTTGAAAAACTCTGTGGTTAACTACACCATAACCACGAGCATAACCTTTAGGTATTCGAAACCTCCCGTGGTAACCATGGTGTAGATAAATTTTAATCCTGCTCGGGAACATGGTTAGCGATAGCAGCGAGCAATTATAACAAGAGTGATTTGGTGGAGCTCAAGGTCAAGTAAAAGAGTTAAACATATGAAACATATGAAATTAAACAAAAATTCAAAAAACGTGCGATGCAGATACTTTTAATGCAAAAAGCACAACAGTATGAACGAAACAGAAATGTTCCTTGATATTTCTCCCTTTTGTAACGTTTACATTCAAATAGATGCAACATTGAAACAGAGCACGTGTCGGTATAGAATTTGAGTATGTATGCGTAAAAATTTCGTGTTGGTACAGCACTCGCGTTACTTGATTACACTTGTATTGTCCATTATGGCAGCGAGCACTAAAAACAAGAGTGATGAGCTAGAACAAATTTTTAAAAATGTTTCATTGCCCTTGAAATCAGCTGATAAAAATTTCAATAGGAGTGAAAAAGTCAAAATGAACAAAGAAGTAATATCTATGATAAAAGAAGGCAGAATTACTTAGCCACTAAACGCAGCGTATGCGAAAGAAAGATAAAAAATGAAGGGGAAGTGGCTGGAATGTGCATTGGAAAAATTTTACCAATAATTTTTTGGCAAAATACAAGAAATACCATTAAGGGTCTGTGCCAAAATAGCAATTCAAATGTCAATTTGTATGGAAAACCTATTTCAATTGGTAAATTTGATTTTCGACGGTTTGCGTCTATGGAAATGTGTAAAATTATTATAAACATTTCAGTTTTTACTTTAATCAAGTCAGCCGTTAAATAAATTTAAAAAAGCAAACAAGTAATAACAATAAAGGAAAATTGGAAATGCAAGAACGGCTTAAAATAATAAGTTTGTTCCTTAGCTAAACGAAGATGAGCTTTACAAATGTTTCAAGAAAAATATTATGCAAACAAAAACAAATATGATTGTCTAATTATTTTAATATCGTTGATCCGTGTTAGGATTTTATAGGGCCCCTGGCGCTGAAGTTTCGGAGACTTGCCTTTTCGTCGTCGAGGGTTGAATAGCCAAACGAGATCACCTTCCTGGTATCCGCTACAGTTTGCTCGGAGGTCGTACCTTGGTTTCATCCTATCACTGGCCGTCTTAGGATTCTCCCGTCCGATTTTCTCAACTGAGGTCCCAACGTTGTATTGTCGCGTTTCTTCTTTCGCTCTGACTCGAGGGCCCTTACTGCCGGCACAAACTGCATATTTACGACACCAGTTCGTAACATCCTCCCGCATATGAAGCCAATAGAATCTCTCCTTTACTTTTGCCAGAGTTTTGTTGATTCCCAAATGTCCTCCTGACGGGCTATTATGACACTCCTCGAGAATATCTGTTATTCCAGCACGAGGGACCAGCACCTGCATTCGATGAGAGGTACCATCAGCTGTTTCCCATTTGCGCTTCAATACTCCTCCTTCGATATGCAATGAATCCCATTGGGCCCAATAGCTCTTCAGGATTTCGCTTCTCTCTGCGATGTCTTTCCATTTAGGCTTCTCGTTGTGTTCTTTCCATGACAAAATCGCAGAAATGTCCGGGTCGTCGCGTTGCGCATCTCGAATTCCTTGGTCCTCATATTTTATGCTTGGCTCAGCAGTCGTCTTTTGACACTTTTCCTCAATCCGCCAACGATACTTAAAACCTGGTTCGCATGGTCGCCGGGACAGTGCAGTATCCATTGGAATTCCCCTGTTGCGGTGTTTCATCATCAATTCTCCAAGGTCCAATAGTATTCCGTGTGTTGTCATAAAGTCCAAACCAAGAATACACTCGTCTACTATGTCAGCTACCAGGAACGAATGTGTAAACTTAATGTCGCCGAGTACCAGGTCCATCATTGTTTCCCCATGTAATTTCACTGGCTCTCCTGTTACAGTTTTCAGGATGTACTGGTCCGCGTTTTTCAGCCACTTTCTACCGACCAAATCAGCCCTGATGACAGATCTTGAAGCACCTGTATCCACTGTAATTGTGTATTGCTCATCAGCAACTTTTCCCTCGATGACAAGGCTGTTGTTGCTACGTTGCAGTTGGGTGATGTTGGCGATGACATCAGGGTTCTCAATTTTCCCCACCAACTCCCTCTCGTCGCTTTTCTGCCGTTGTCTAGATTTTCCGCAGCACGTTGAGCCACTCCTGCTCCCTGGAGATTCCCTCCTTCGCTTTCGACAACTGCTTTGTAGATGGCCCGGTTCACCGCAGTTCCAGCATCGTAGACGACGACGTACTTCCGAGGTGTTGATTCGATGGCAAATGTTCTCAGTCGTTTTGATACCCCTGAGGTGAACTGTACTCCTTGTTGCTTGCCTCGCTGCCTCGTATGCCAGAGCATATGCCAAAACTTCTGCGGTATTCTTCTTTCCGGCCAATCTGGCTGCTTGTTGTAGATCCCGGTCAGCAAAAGAGTTAAGGAAAGCCTCTCTTGCTACTTCGTTGATGTAGTCTTGGCCGAAGCTAGGATAAGCCAGATGCACTAACCTCTCGATATCGGCGCATAGTTGTTGTAAAGTTTCTCCTGGCTTTTGAAGTCGATTGCGAAGTTGAAGTCGATAAACCTCTTGCATGTGCTGATCACCGTAACGCATTTCCAGGGCTTGAACTAAGAACCCGTAGCTGTTGCGATGTTCTGCTGGTATTGACTGCAATATTTCTGCTGCTGTGCCCCTTAGTGACAACGTTAAGGCCGCTGCTTTCTCCTCCTCAGTCCAGCAATTGCCTGCTGCTGCTGCTTCGAATTGGAGCTTATAAGTAGACCATGGGCTTTGCCCGTCGAAAGTTGGAGGCTGCAGTTTCCTAACTCCGATGACTTCGTGAGATGCCGTCGCTGGGTGGTGAATCTTTACCCTTTCTAGCTCGGCTCTGACCGATTCTAGCTCAATCTTCAACTTTTCATCATTTTCCCTCATGGAATTTTCGAGCTTTTCCAGATCATTCTCTACATTTGTTTTAATGGAAGATTCGAGATTTTCCAGCTTTTTGTCAACAGAGAGTGACATTAGTTCGAATTTCTGCTCCATCTGGTTTCTCTGTTCTTCCATAGACTCTTTGAGTTCTGCTAACGAGCGTTCATGAGCTACTGCTAATAATTTCTGTTCATCTTTTAACGCCAACACTTCCGCCTTGATCTCTGTTGTCGCTTCTTTCATCTCTGCTGATGACCGTTCTTGCGCTTCCTTCATCTCTGCTGATGACCGTTCTTGCGCTTCCTTCATCTCTGCTGATGACCGTTCTTGCGCTTCTTTCATCTCGGTTGTCGGTTCCTTCATCTCTGCCGATGCACGTTCTTGCGCTGCTGATGACCGTTCTTGCGCTTCCTTCATCACCATCAATGTTTTAAAAAGTTCTGCCATACTCACTGTCGTTTCTTCTGGCTCCGCTTCTACCTCGTCTTCAAACATGTAGGTTTCAGGTTCCTTACCTTCGTTCACCATAGCTTCTCGAAGCAGGGCGGTTAGGGAACTTTTAGCCCCCACCGTTGACAACGAGCGTTTACTTAATTCTTTTTTCAACTCTACAGTGCGCAAATCCACTAGCTTTCGACCCATTTTATTAATAAGTCCTTATTTCTCACGCACAAAATTTAAATTCCAATCACAATTATTGTTCAAGTTCACTTATTTCACTTATCTCTTAATTAATCCCACTTCTGACACCAATTGTTACGTTTTTACGGCTTAAGTGATTCGTAGGATTAATTAAGGAATACACTTTTTAATTATCCACACAAAATTTATTTATTTGAAACCAAAACACAAACACAATTCTTACAGTTCACTATAATCACTCCTAATGTACAATACTATCTCGCACTATTAAATTCTATCTATCGCTTTATAGTTCACTTTTAAATCACTACTTTTCACTGTTCTCACTTTAAAACACTTTTATCGCCTTTCAAATCAAAACTGACTTTCTCAGCGCCTGCACGCCGCTTTTTATATCCAAGCTCCACCTTTATTTAACTTCTGGAACCTTCTCGAGTCCTTTTTCTCGAGCCTAGTGGTATGTTCTTTTCTTTTCGTCCAGAAGCTTGAAGTTGTCTTCACTTATCGCGCGTTCCAATTTTAGTTTAGTACATAAATCATTAGTTCAGACATCAACCAGAGTTGTTATCGACAATCGTTGATTATGCTTTTTCACAAACAGATGGCGCATAAATCATCACAGTACAATACAAAGCCAAGTTTTAGAGTCGCAATGTGTACCAACTGGTACCAACAAGAATTTGCCCACGCATACATATAAACATATTAGAGTCGGCTACATGTGCTCTGTTCCAATTCGACTTCCATTTGAATGTAAACATTCCAATAGGGGAAGCAAGCAACATGTTCTGTTTCATTCATACTCTTGTGTTTTTTGTATAAAATGTATATCTATCGCGCTTTTGTTAATATTTTTTTGGACTTTTTGAATAATGGTAGTTCTAATCTCTTCTTTCATATGTTTAACTCTTTTACTTGTCCTTGAGCTCCACCTAATCACTCTTGTTATTATTGCTCGCTGATTATGGTCCACTCGTACTTCCTCTTCATTTTTTATCTTTCTTTCACACAAATTGCGTGTAGTATGAAATTAATGCTGCCTCATTTTATCATAGATATTACTCCTGTGATATTTTGACTTTTTCACTCGCATTGAAATATTTATCAGCTGATCTCAAGGCCAATGAAACGTTTTTAAAAATTTGTTCTAGCTCGTCACTCTTATTATTATTGCTCGCTGGCGATAGTTAGGTTAGGTTAGGTTAGCTATGGCTGAGCTTTGGTTCAAGCCCACACACTTAGGCCAGAAGGGATATGTCCATTGTGATACCATAGTGATCCCACTTTAAACTTGATGTTAAAATGTCGTTTCTTCGTTAAACCATCTCGAGGAAGTAATGAATCTTCTAAGTTGCGGGATCCCAAACTTCGAGATTTCCGCAAGGTTGCTTAGAAAAGGTTCACCAAATGTGGTTAGCCTTATCCTGCTTAGGGCCGGGCAGTGACATAGGAGGTGTAGTACACTTTCCGCCTCGTCAAGGTTCTTACAGCTTCTGCAGAAATCGTGGGTCTCAAGACCTAAACGGGTCGCATGCGTCCCTATCACACAGTGTCCGGTTAAGACTCCCACTATAACTGAGAGTTCTTGTCTCCCAAGGCTCAGTAATAAGGTAGTTCGCCTGAGATCATAGGAGGGCCAGGTTAATTTGGCCAAAGTACATTTATTAAGATCCCTCCAATGCTTTTTCGCTTGTGTGATTGTGTGTTGCTTGCATCGGAGTTTAAAGGAGGCCCAAGGCATACCAACTCTTTCCTTTTCTGGAAGGAGAGTAGCGGTCGTGCCTTTCCTAGCCAGTTCGTCAGCTTTACAATTTCCCTCTATATTTCGGTGACCGGGCACCCAAACGAGGAGGGTCCTGAACTGCTGAGCCATCTCGTTAAGAGATCTGCGACATTCAGAGGTAGTTCTAGAGCTGTTTGTGCAGGAGCGCAGGGCTTTCAGAGCTGCCTGACTATCTGAGAAGATGTAGACAGTCCGGTTTCCATCGCCTTGCTGGTTAATTTGCAGAACAGCTTCTTGTATGGCTAGAATCTCCGCTTGATATACACTGCAGTGATCGGGAAGTCGGAAGGAGATTTCAATCCCAAGTTCTGGGGAAAGTACTCCTCCTCCCACTCGACCCTCGAGCTTAGAGCCATCAGTAAAAACGTTTATGGCATCCTGAAACCTGTGTGGTCTATTTATCCATTCACGACGTGAAGGGATGTGGACTCCGTAGTTCCTCGTGAAGGTAATTTCGGGAATGCAGAAGTCGGTTTTTGTGGGGATAGTAACTGAGTTCAGTACCTTCGTGTGCTCTCCCCTGATTCCAGTCCAGAAACCGGATTCTTTTATTCTAAGGGCTGCGATGGTTGCGCTTTCCCTTGCCACGAGATTTAAAGGAGGGAGGTATAACATAACATTTAAGGCCTCTGTAGGGGTGGAGCGAAGTGCTCCTGTAATGCATAACTCCGCACATCTTTGTACTCTCTGTAATTTGTTTAACACGGTGGATTTACTCAGAGTTGGCCACCACACTAAAGCCCCGTAAAGGAGAATTGGGCGGACGATCGCTGTGTAGATCCATCGCACAATGTAAGGGGAGAAGCCCCATTTCTTACCAATGGATTTTTTGCAGGCGAAAAGCGCGATGTTTGCTTTCTTAATGCGATCTTCTGTGTTTTCATGCCAGAGGAGTTTCTTGTCCAGGATTACTCCCAGATATTTGGCACTGTTGTTAATTTTGAGCCTAACTTTGTTAAGCCGGGGGGTGTTAACGGAGAGGTCTTGTGCCTCCTTGTGAAGAGGACCAGCTCCGTTTTTACTGGGTTAACGCTGAGTCCGCGGGTAGCAGTCCAGCTTGAGAGGGTTTGTACCGCTGCCTCCATGAGATCACAGAGGACTTGAGGAAATTTTCCTTTTTTGATGATAACAACATCATCTGCGTACGCCAGGACGTCATGTCCCTCTGCCTGCATGCGTCGCAACAGCTGGTTCATAGTTACGACCCATAGCAGCGGGGAGAGTACTCCTCCTTGCGGAGTGCCTCTATTTACGGCCTTTCGGGCCGAGCTATCGCCCAAGATCGAGCTCACCATCCTGCCAGTAAGCATTTGGTGGATAAGAGACACCAACGATGTCTCGATCCCATGTTCTGTCAAGGCCAGGGTAATGGCATTCGGCAAAACATTGTTAAATGCTCCTTCAATGTCAAGAAATGCTACTAATGTATATTCCTTAACCTCGAGGGATTTTTCAATGGTTGAGACCAGTGGGTGAAGAGCAGTATCAGTAGATTTGCCCTTTGTATAGGCGTGTTGTGCGCTAGAGAGTTCCGAGGTCAATATGGTCTGCCTCAGATATATTTCGATTAGCCTCTCCAGAATCTTTAATAGAAAGGATGATAGGCTGATTGGCCTGAAGTCTTTGGGTGTTACGTGGGAGGCTTTTCCTGCCTTGGGTATAAAAACTACTTTAACCTCTTTCCAACTAGAGGGAATGCAGTTATTTTGGAGGCACCCGGTAAACATGGTTTGTAACCAGGGCATAATATAACTAAGGGCCTGTGTGAATTCAATGACTAAAATTTAGTGTCGGTAATACAGTATTTAGTCTTTTGGCGAGGAGACTAAATTTTTTGACAGTTGACTAAATTGATTTTGAATTTGTTTCAAAATAGCTCAATACAACTGAAAATAAAGTGGAGAAATAATAGATTGTTGTCAATAATGATATCTTCTACATCCATATATTTAGCTGCTTACTGTATAAAAAGCATTTACTATCAATTATAAAAGTAAAAATTATTGTCAATTGAAATTAGTCATCAAACGAATTCACACAGCAAATCCCTACATTAACGACAAAAACTGCAAAATTTAGTTTAGTCATCAATTTAGTCCCAATTCACACAGGCCCTATTGATGACTAAACTAAATTCTGCAGTTTTTGTCGTTAATGTAGGGTTTTGCTGTGTGAATTCTTTCGATGACTAAATTGAATTGACAATAATTTTTACTTTTATAAATTATATTACATGTTTTTTATACAGTAAGCAACTACTTATATGGATGTAGAAGATATCATTATTGACAATAGGCTATTATTTATCCACTTTATTTTCCGTTGTATTGAACTATTTTGAAACAAATTCAACATCAATTTAGTCAACTGTCAAAAATTTAGTCTCCTCGCCAAAAGACTAAATACTGTATTATCGACACTAAATTTTAGTCACTGAATTCACACAGGCCCTAAGGGCCTGTGTGAATTGGGACTAAGGGCCTGTGTGAATTCGATGACTAAAATTTAGTGTCGATAATACAGTATTTAGTCTTCTGGCGAGGAGACTAAATTGTATGACAGTTGACTAAATTGAGGGTGAATTTATTTCAAAATAGTTCAATGCAACGGAAAATAAAGTGAAGAACTAATAGCCTGTTGTCAATAGTGATATTTTCTACATGCATATGTTTAGTTGCCTACTGTATAAAAAGCATATGCTAAAAATTATAAAAGTAAAAATTATTGTCAATTGAATTTAGTCATCAAACGAATTCACACAGCAAATCCCTACATTAACGACGAAAACTGCAAAATTTAGTTTAGTCATCAATTTAGTCCCAATTCACACAGGCCCTAAATTGATGACTAAACTAAATTTTGCAGTTTTTGTCGTTAATGTAGGGAATTGCTGTGTGAATTCGTTTGATGACTAAATTAAATTGACAATAATTTTTATTTTTATAATTTATAGTATATGCTTTTTTTACAGTAAGCAACTAAATATATGAATGTAGAAAATATCACTATTGACAACAGATTATTAGTTCTTCACTTTATTTACCGTTGTATTGAACTATTTTGAAAAAAATTCACCATCAATTTAGTCAACTGTCAAAAAATTTAGTCTCCTCGGCAGAAGACTAAATACTGTATTATCGACACTAAATTTTAGTCATCGAATTCACACAGGCCCTAAGAGTGTGTGTTTTTGTATCAAAAAACTCAGAAAATAAAGAAATCCGGATCGAAGGACCATATGTTTTTTGTTCAAAGAAAAAAACTGCTTTAAAACAAATGAAAATTATTTGACACCATTTGGCCTCTAGTTACAGCACACACTGATAAAAAGGAACAAAGAGTAAAGTTCACTTTATAATTATAATTCACTTTTATTTGACTAATTCAATTTTAGGTTTTAGATACACAATTCAAAATAACAATATATAATTCATCAATATAATTCACTGAATCAATGTCATTAAAGTTTAACTTTTAAGAGCTTTGCAGTTATTAAGGAAAATAATAAATAAAAATTATAAGAAGGGTTAGTTTATAAGATTGAGTTAAAGTTTACTGTATTCACTCGATGTGAACATCCACTCAAAAAATATATATATATTATTAATCACCCTCATCAACGGTGTTAGCTAAAATAAACAATCCACTTAATAGGCCCCCATCCACGGTCAAACAAATCGTCAAACCAATTTTCGACAAACAGCGCACACATTTATGCTTTGACATTTTTGGCCATCAACGAGGAAAACTTTCTTCAAACATCCCGAGCGACATTTCATATAATCTACTGTAAACAAAGCGAACTTTACATGGCACACAGGCAAAACTCACACACACATTTAAGCTGTTTGAAGGAAATATTAAACCAGACGAATATTTTCTTCAAACAGCGGCCAACTTCGAAAACTTGTATTTTATACACGCACACTTGCAATTTTTTCGATGTTGGCCAGGAATTTGACGATTTGTTTGACCGTGGATGGGGGCCTAATCACCTCAACAACGATGGAAACTAAAATATCAGATTAATTAAATTCCTCATCCACGTTGATCACTAAAATCACTTCAATTTCAAAGCAGAGAAACAAATTAAAAAATATTATTGTAACGAATCAAGGAAATCGTAAAAAAAATCGTTCACCATATCAAATATTATTTATTTAAAGAAAAAAAAGGAAAATTATGAAATATGAATATTGTATTGTGATAATTAAGTACTCACCTGACCTTGAAAGTTGGCCTTGAACTTTAATTTGGTTGCGGACAAAGGGATTGTTAAATTCAAAGTCAAAGGAAAGAGGAATTAGAAATTACTGTTCACAGTCTGTTCCCATGAACAGGGAAAAGGAAAGTTGTTAATAGGAAGAAATTAGTAATAATAGTAGTTCTCGGTCTATTCCCGAGAACTAAGGAAAATTAGTAAATAGTTGTAGTTCTCGGTCTATTCCCGAGAACTAAGGAAGGTTAGTAATAGTTCTCGGTCTATTCCCGAGAACTAAGAGAAAAAAAAATTAGTAATAGTAGTTCTCGGTCTATTCCCGAGAACTAAGGAAAATTAGGAATAATAGTTCTCGGTCTATTCCCGAGAACTAAGGAAAAATTTAGGAATAGTTCTTGGTCTATTCCCAAGAACTTTAAATGGAGGAAAATAAAAGTTCAAGTCAACTTACCTTCCAAGCGTCCGGTATCCAAAAAGAGGAAGATTCATGGGTGCAACGATTTTTGTTAACTCACTTGAATTCGATTCAAGTGGGGATAGAAATGTATAACGGGATGACTGTGAAGTGATTTTTGTTTGAATAATGCAAGTGGGAATGAAAATTTTAATTGTGCATGTGTTGAAGTGAGAAGTGTTACCAGAGTAAATATTTATTCGAGTGAATGTATGAATTTTTGAGTGAATGTTCTTAAGAAAAATTTGGTTTCTTAAAGTTAAATTAGTATCAATGATCATGATGTCAAATGATGCTACTCAATGTCCATGTTATCCAAAGATGATGTTATTGTTGATAAGTTCTTGATGTTCACTTGTTAGAGCTGAATGACCGTGATTGTTTCTACATAATTGCCCAGGAGTATATGTAACTGCACCTGTTTTCCTAATGCGGCTTTATTTTTCTGAAATAAACAGTATTAACGTGCCCTAAGGTGATATGGTGAACGAGGAAGGGAATGAAAACATGAAAGATAAACTAGGGAGATTTATATTATGTTGTGAAGAATTGAACAGTGTGCTGCAGTTGTGCCGGCACTATGCCGTCAGGACCTGGTGATTTGTAGGGCTGGAAGGTGTTTACAGCCCATTTTATTTTTGCTCTACTTATGATAGATCTGATCAGCTGTTGTGAGGCTGAAGAGTTGATCGTGATAGTTGTATCAACTGTAGTACTACTCGGGAAGTGGGTGTCCATAAGTAGTTTCAGGGATTCCCTGCTTGAGTCGGTCCAATCGCCGTCTTCCTTGCGTAAATAACTAAGCATTGTTGGCGATTTAGTTAATATGTAATTTACGCAGTCTTGAGGTCTCCGATGTGGACTCTATATTACTGCAAAAGGTAGCCCAGGAGGTACGTTTGGCTTTCCTTATTGCCGTTTTGTATCTAATCAGCTTTGACTTATAGCAACCCCAGGCGGTTTCGCTGTTGCTGCGTCTCGCTGAATTAAATTCCTTTCTGCACTCTTTTCGGAGTGTCTCAAGTTCGCGAGACCACCATGGGGGTTTGGAAGCCTCTTTATGTGGCCTGTTCGGACAAGCTTTATTAATGGCGTAAGTGCATTGTTCCGTGAAAATGTCCATAATGCTGTCGAGTTGTTCCCGGTTTTTGGGAATAAAGGGAGGCTGGGGGGCAAGGTTTTTTGCGATAAGCCTAGTATAATAGCCCCAATTTGTCCTTTGGAGGTTTTTTATTTTGGAAGGGGTGGCTGGGCTCGAGTCCTGCAGTTGGAACTCTATAAATCTATGATCTGAAAAGGAGTGTTCCTTCAAAACCTTCCAGACCACTATTCGGTCGGAGTGGCAGTCCGAGACAAGGGTGATGTCCAGAACTTCCTCTCTGTTCTTGGTAATAAAGGTGGGGTCATTACCTTTGTTACAAATAGCAAGGTTGGTGCTCAGTAGGTAGTTAAAAATAACTTCCCCTCTATCATTGGTGTCCGTGCTGCCCCATTGTGTATGGTGCGCATTTGCATCTCCCCCCATAACCAGAACCGTGGTAGGATGGGTGAATCTTACCAGGTCTTGAAAGGCCATAGGGGGTAGAGGGCCCTCATCGTAGTGGGCTAGGTAGAAAGAGGCCATTCTGATTTTCTTCTGTTTCAACTCTAGGTCGACCACAGTAAGGTCCCCGTTGCTGAATTGAGGGAGAAGAAAGGTGCTTATGTTATTTTTGATCAGAATACAAGTTCTGGGTTTTTCCTTAGGGGCCATCCATAGGGAGGGGGTCGGCGAAGTGTGACATTGTGTGACAAGGGGTGGGGGGGGGGGTCTTAAATTTTGTTACGTCACATTTCAAAATCTAATATATCTAAATATAGTAAATAGTAGTAATATAGTTTAACCCTTAGCTGGCCCACCTCGTTTTTAGCTTTTTCAAAAAAAAAGCTTATACAGAGGCTCTGTCCGTCTGTCCGTCTGAAGCCTACTTTCATCTCTGAAAGTACTGCAGATACAGACTTGGGAAATATCTCAAAATGTAGCTCTTGGTCAAAAGACCAAAAACTGAGAAAATGGTCTGGAAATTTCAACCAGAAGTATATTTAAACAACAAAAAAGAGCCTTTAAAGAAAATATTGTGACTAATTTTTGTGTTCTAAGGCTTATAACTTCTTAATTATTCATTTTACCACAAAATTTCTAAGTAATAAATTGTAGATTATTTAATTCTAAACAAAAAGTGTCCTTGCAAATTTCCGGTAAGATGTGACGTTTCGGAGATATAGTGGAAAACCCATTTGCATACGTTTTCCAAGATGGCGGCCAAATGGGGGGGGGGGTTAGAATCCCGAAAATCCTCAAACTTAAGCTCACCCTGACCCCCCCTACACATCCCAAAAATAAAACCTTGTCCTGCATTTTTGCAATGTTAAAGTACCATTTCCATGGACTATAAAGGGCTAGGGAAACTCCCTCGTCCGTGGGGCTGCGAGTTCGATCCTTCGGCTCGCGGTGCTTTTTTTTTCGTCATAATAATTTTTTTTAATTTCCTTCGGGGATTTTGTTTCATATGAAACAAGTTTTTGACATGAATACGTCTCTAAATTTGCTTCCAGAACAAAAACCGATGATAACGAAATTATGGCATATAGTTTTTATTTGCAGCTCAAAAACTATTGTTTATATTGAATAAAGAAATATACCAAGAATTTTATTGTTTACATTTGATTTCCTTTTTTTTAAGCTATGATGATTATATTGTAGTGTTTGTTAAATACTTTGTTAAGTTTTAGATTACGCAGTCTCACAACTTATAACCTACATAAGCCTTTAACAGAAACTTTTCAAGATTAATTATATATAGCGTTGGTCAGTGTGATACTTATGAATCTCCATGGCCAAACTAGGGTGCGGTAAGCCGAATTTTTAACAATAAGACATGTATGTTTAAGTAAAATAATACACCTAATTCTGTTGTGCAAAGTGCACCACATTAGATTTTCCTCCAATCCAAAGAAAAATGTTTAGATTCGTTTTCTATAGTTTTACATGTGTGATGTGCTTTTTTTTTCAATTTGACACATTCGAATTATTGGCCTCGATTCCCAGATCCGGCGGCTTGGAAGTGAGTGCGGATCAATCTCCACTTAATATATTGTCATCCAATCTGAAGTGTTATTCAACAGAAAGAATACCATGAAAAAGCGTAATTAGTGGCTAGTCTCTAGGCACAACATCCCACTAGTTGTAACATAGCTGGCCTATGGGGCGTCCACGCACCCCACGGAAAAAACCTAGCTCCACGGAAATATGCAATATTGACCGTTTAAAAAAATCAGTGGAGTTCTTTGACAACCCTACTATATGTTCCAATAGTTGAGAGACTTTTTTCTTACTACGACAGAAAAAAAATTAAGGTGCGATAAAACATGAAAAATCGACATTTTGCTTCAAAAAATCAAAACTCCTATGTTTTTTGAATGATGTATGGACACCCGCAACGGCGTAAAAGCTCTGTACATAACACCATCTAACCCAAGTGAAACTTACAACCTTCAAGACACACTAGATGGTCCCACAAATATTGTTATTAGATTGATATCATGGAAAAAGGGTTTCTTTTAGGCCTGGGGTGTCCCTGCACCCCCAGGTCCAGCTAAGGGTTAAGTGAATTTTATGTTGATTTTATGTTAATTTTATTAAAAAATAATTTAAATAGAAATATATTTAATTTCGGAACTGCTGTTTTATTTTAATAACTTCTAGATGCAAAATTGCACAATATGTGACGTCACACTAGGGAGGGGGGGTCTCCCAAATGTGACCAGCTGTGACAAGGACGGGGGGGGGGTCAAAAAATCATGAAATTCGTGTGACGTAATTTATGGATGGCCCCTTACCTTTGGTATAAAAGAGATTAAATTTAGGTGTCCTTAAGCCACAGATCCTGTCACCAGAGATCCATGGCTCTTGGACTAGAGCAACATCGACTTCGCCTGATGCCAGGTGAAGCAGAAGCGAAGCGGATGCTGCTTTACAATGGTGCAGGTTTATCTGTATCACCTGCACCATTTTCAGGGTGTTTTGTTTCGACGACAGTCACATCCGCTTCATCGTCGCTGGAGTTGCTTCGTCGAAGTCTGAACTAAGGAGTTGTCGCTCCGTGAAGAGGTTACCGACGGCTCTGCCCAGCTCGGAGTCTGTCGATGCATCGCCATCGCTCTAAGCTGCGCCTTCGCCATCGGTTTCCACGTTTTCTGGTTCTTCGTCAGTGGTCTTGGTGCAGGCCGCTTGGTTAACTACGGCTTCTATGTCGGTTTTGTAGACCTTGAGTGCGATCTGTTGGAAGCCGTAGTTCACGGCGTAGTTTTCTTTTGCCAGCTGGTTCAGGCATTTTTCATTTAGGAGCAGAATTACATGCATTGTGGCTCTGTTAGTCTGCTCCGTTTTGATAACTTTCCAGTTATTGGTGTAGATGTGAGGGTTGAAGGCCTTCAGCATAGCGATGATTTCCTCAGGCTCCGATGGAGCCACTGGAAACCATGCTCTGGCTCTCGGACGAGATGGTATGTCCGCGGCATTGACTGCCTTGAGTCGGGCGCCTGGGTAAACTTCCCCAACTCTAGCTACCGCAGCTTTATAAAGCTCTGCAGATCTGGTATTATCGCAGGCCGTAAGTTTTATATTGCCTTGATACCAACCGGCATCAAAGCATAAGGGGGGAGGTCCAGGGTTGTCTTTCAGGACCTCCATAGCCACCTTGGCGAGGGCAACTTGAACCCACCGCCATTGGTGTTTGGGGATCTTGCCATTCTCGTGACTTTCGTCCAGGACGCCGATTATTTTGCGATCCTTCGCTATTTCTGCGAAGGATATCGCTTTGGTGCCATGCGTCTTGGACCTTTTCGGAATTGGACTGTGGGTACTTGGTTCCTCCACAGATTGTCGGCGTTTAGAGGTTGGTGCGCCTCTAGACTCCAATGTAAAGTCTGGTATGAATTGTTTAGCCCAAGCAATGTCATTTAGGACTTTGGTGAAGTCCTCCTTGGACACTTGGTCTTCCCTGATCGGGTTGTTGGCCAAGCGACGAAGGATGTTGCGGGCTATGCGGATGTGACGAGGACCTGCTTTTGCCGGGTCCGGTCTTCTCAGGTCTTTGGCCCTTGCGCAGACTAACCGCTCCCCTGATCCCCCCGCAGCGGCCGTGCCCGCAGGTGTGCGCTGGGCAGCGACGTAGCCGCAAGGAGGAGCAGTTTGCTAGTGGTCGCTTCTGGGGCCTTTTTTTAGAGGGGTGGAGCTTGTGACTCCACTTCCGCTAGGTTTGGGTTGGCTCGGGGGTGCCGTAGCCAAGTTATTTGCGGGATTTGTGGTCCCTTCTTTAGGACCTGATTTTGCCGGGTCTGGTCTTTTTAGGTCTTTGACCCTTCCGCAGACCATTCGCTCCCCTGATCCCCCCGCAGCGGCCGTGCCCGCAGGTGTACGCTGGGCATCGACGTAGTCGCAAGGAGGAGCAGGTTTTCTAGAGTGGTCGCTTCTGGGGTCTTTTTTAGAGGGGTGGAGCTTGTGACTTCACTTCCGCTAGGTTTGGGTTGGCTCGATGGTGCCGTAGCCTTGCTATTAACGGGATTTGTGGTCCCTTCCGGTTTTTGTTTAAGGGAACCGGTCCCCGGTTTTGTTGTTTTTTGGATTTTTCCATAATTACTCCCACGAGTAGCGGAGAAACGAGGTCCACCCGGGCAGAGATCCGCAGTACCCGGGTAAGGCTAATTAGAACCGGAGGTCGCCAGGTATCCGGAGCACACCGTAAACGACTGAGCTATTTTTTAAACTGGGTCCCCAGCCTAGCTGATCATCGGCACGGTTCGCATTACACCTTGATCCGACCCAGGGGATTGTGGCTTGGGGATGGGTAGCAGGGATTAATAACAAGGAGAGGAACGTAAGGTAGGGAGGACGACTGTCGGTTACGTTCGGTCGAGAACGCATTGCCCAGGATGAACCAGCGTGATGGAGCCGTCACGCACACGTGGAGGTCGTCGTCATTTCATCCCTGGCGATAGTTAAGAAGAATAAAAACTCTGACGTTTGTTTTAATGTTAACAATGAACAAATCAAAGTGGGATTTGTAAAATTATTGCAAATAAATAATAAATAGACACGCAAAATAATGTTTCTTTTTTTATTCGTAGTTAACCTCGGTGGGTTCAAAAACTTACATGGTTAAGTACAAATTTTCGCGGTTAAGAGATTTTCAAGCTTTCGAGCAGTCGGAAACGTAGGAATCTTAGAATAGAGAACTACAGGAAAGGCTCTCGTGTATAAAGCTGGGAGTACATAATTGCATTTCGTTGCATGAATGCGTTGACAGATCAAGTTTACACTGTATATTTCAATGATGGCAGATCTATTAATGCGGCACTACCTTCAATGCAACGCAATGCAACAGTTGTTCAACTTTTAACTTTTAAGCCTCAATACTGGACGTAACGAAAGCAACAGAATGGAGAGTTAACTGAATGAAATTGTGCTGGTTATACTGACGGAATCGAACGTAATCAAATGTCACTTTTTTCAGCAATTTTTTGCCAAATTTTGGACTTATGCTTAAAATTTTCATGTCCGTGCAATTTTTTATTATAAAGAATTTCATTATCTTCCATTTCATTTATAAATTTTCAACAAACTCTGACTACATTTTGGGCTAAATAATATGACAAAATCATCTGTTTTTAATGCTGCTTTTAACACTTCAATCCGTCGGTTCCTTCAAGTTCCAAAGTTTTGAAACTTTGATCCGGTCTGTTCCGTTGCGTTGCATCCAGTATAACCACTTCAATACAATTTCTCTGTAATGAAACTGTTTTTGACATTTCAATCCGGTCCGTTGCGCTCAGTATAATTGATGCTTTACGCATACAACGCATTCCATACTCTGTTAAATTGGTCTTGTTTTTTCTGCAAAAATATTAGCTAGGATTAACTTAGTAATATATTAAAAATGACTTTTGATGAGGGATTCAACACAAATTCAACATGAATTGAAATTTCAAAACGCATTTAAGTGCCGACACGCAACGAATTAATGTGTCAAATCCATATAATGTAACGCATTGCAGTTAAATTCATTCAAGTATAGCAATGCAATTTGTACTTTAGGTGTAAAATCCCTGTACGTGAACGTAGTGAAATCTCGGGTCAGACAACTGTCAAATTGGGTTAGTTGAATGTTGGTGTTCCGGCGCTCGGTCGAATACTTTTTAAAACGAGTTTTTTATAAGGTTTACACAAACGATTTTTCTCAAAACTAACTAAAACAAAGAAAGAAACTTTAAAGAATTGTTTTTAGTTTAATTCAAGTTCTTACGATTGAGTTTTCTGTGAAAAATAAACAATGAAGTATGCAGTTTGTGAATGTAGGAATAATTCGAAATTTCGGCAAGGAAAATCGTTCTTCAGGTGAATGTGCTAAATAAAATACTTCCTAAACACATATATTAGTTATTTAGGGCGTGTGCGAATACTGGCTAAATGGCTAAATCTTTCCACGAAATACTAAATCGTTCCACAAAATTTCCAATGTTCAATTTAGTTCGGTAGTGCTGTGCGAATTCTTTGTTGGCTAAATTTGGTTTTGACAGAGTAAAATTTGAGTTCCGTTTCTCAGTTTTAATTTAATTTAAATAAATATCGACCAGCACCGATAGATATTAGATGCTGCTGACAACATACATGATTATTGTAAGAAAAAAATCATAAATTTATAGCAATGACGTTATAAAGACCTGAATTAAAAAATATAAAGTTAGGGTCTAAAAAAGTATTACCAGTCGAAGCTTATGTTTTTTATTTACATATGGAAGTGTAAGAAATTCTACATGTAAACAAAAAATACCATCAAAACATAATTTAGTCAGTCATAGATTAATAATATGTGAATCACTGCGCAAAATACTCCAAATAATAATAATTTTGTTTGGTTAGATTACTTTGTTTACATTAACAGACCCAACACAAAATTCAAGGGGTAGGCAAAAATTTCATTTCTGGGGCAAGATTTTATTTTAGATAATCTTAACTTGCTCCTGCCCCTTCTCTATTTCACTCGCTTTTCCGCTTGTAGTGTACAAACAACTACCAAAGCGTGGGCATTCATACTACGCTTTAAATCGGCGAGGTCCCTCCTGTAGTTTTATATTCTAAGGTGATAATGTACCGAGTTTCCATGGGAGTCGAGTTGAGTTGAGGTTGAGTTGAAATGACACTTCAACTCAACGACTCAACTCTATGCGTTTCCATGGCTGACTTTTCTGCCTGTGTACAGACAGCTGAATGTGTACTTGTATTAAGCAAGCAACTGTTTTTAAATTTGGCGTAATATTTTTGTTATTATAAAATAGCGATCATGGACCAGAAAATTAATTTATTGTGTTCGTTGTATAACAGAAATGTTATAAACAGGCGCGACATTTTGACTTTTTTAACATTTGACAATCCCGTTTGTAGTTGTGTGCGTGAACTCTGTTCAACCTACCTATTTTCGTTGAGTTGAGCAGAGTTGAAAATCTTTAACGAAAACTCTTGACTGCGACTGTTTCCATGGAGTTCAACTCGGGTTCAACTCTGGTTGAACTCTCATGGAAACTCAGTAATGTACTGAGTTTCCATGAAGAGTTTACTCAGATTTAACGCCCATGGACACGGGGATTGAGTAAAGTTTTGTTAAATCCAATTAAACTCGTAGAAGCCCCTCCGGTTAAAACGGGTTTTGCAAATGTGTGTGTTTTAGTATCCTTTACCACACATATGCTAAGGCGACATAATGTAAAATTATTTATCAGTCAATTGAACTCAGAACTGCCATGGAAACGAAATCGAGTGATCTTGAGAGAAAAAGCTAAACAGAGAGCTTTAACGAAAACTCTACCCTCGCTCATGGACAGCAATGGTCTCTTGGTGCCTGTTTAGACGGGTCGCGCCAACAACTGACATATAGGAATGGTCTGCTGATTGACAATGCTGAATGGCACCATTTTTCTCCAGATATAGAAAACATTTTTTACGCAAACAAAAAAAATTCTTCGAATTTAAGAGGAAATAAGTGATAAAATGTCTGTAATAACTACTAGAAATATATTTCCATCACTCATTTTTATTTGCCAGCAGTTTTTCCATTAAATAAATGTATTTATCTCAAAACTGTGACGGTTATTTCCCCTGTTTAACGAACTTTTCAAAATAGCTCAAGAGTGAGACCGAAGAACAAAAACTATACCTGTCTATTTTTCTCTAATTATATTTACATCGCTGACATGCGCTGACGATTACAGTTCATTGGAATTTAACGTGGGAGTGAGGCAGCAATAGTTTTTGGTGCCACTTTTTTGTATGGGATTTTGTTCATTTAGCAGTGCATTACTATATGTCAGTGGCGCCAACCACCTTTCAACACGAAATTTGTTGATGCGGGGAGTATCAGGTTGGAAGTGCGTCTGAATTTTAAAGCGACTCACGTTCGCCTTTTCTGGTCCGCTGTTTGTTCTAATTCCATTTTGTATCACTTTAGTGTTCCATTTTATTTTTGTTTCAGCCGCCGTGATGAGCAGACGTGTTTTAATGAGGAAACAGAATCTTTTAACTTATGTTCTCTAGGGTTGGCAAAAAACCAATTGATAAAATAAAAGTAAACACATAAAAAAGGTCTGTGGAAATAATTATTAAAACGGATGAGCTGAAGCAAAATGTTAAATTAAAAAATTAATTTAACAATTATAAGAAAATTCAATAAAATAATAGTCAAAACAAAATAACAAAATCAACATTTTTATCAAAATATTTTGACTCCTTTGGTAGAAAGTGTGAGGAGAAAGAGGAATTCTACCAAGTTTGTGAGGAGAAAGAGGAATTTTACCAAGAGCTAACAAACACCATCAGGTTAATACCGTCAAACGATATTAAAATGGTGCTTGGAGATATGAATGCCAAAGTAGGAAAAGAAGAGGAGTTCCTAGGAGTCATAGGAAAGCATAGCCTACACAACGTTACCAATGACAATGGTAGTCGATTGATCGATTTCGCAAGCTCAAACGCAATGGTAGTAAGTTCAACAGTGTTCCCGCACAAAGATATACATAAGATGACGTGGCAATCACCAGACGGAGTAACTAATAATCAAATTGACCACGTCCTAATTGAAAGAAGAGGGGCCACGAGTATACTGGACGTAAGAACAATGAGAGGAGCGTGCTGTGGCTCGGACCACTATCTAGTCAAAGTGAAATTGAGAACCCGGATAGCAACTAAAACGCATAGAGTGCAAACTCAACCAAAATACGATATAGATAAGCTAAAACGGGAAGAAATAAGAGATGCCTACCAACATGCTGTCGTACAAAACTTGAGAGAGGTAGATGAGCAGCCCAACATCAACGACAAATGGGAACAGGTCAAAAGCAGCATAAAGGGGGCAGCAGAAGAGGCACTAGGCAGGGCCCCTAGACAGACTAGAATTGATTGGATCGACCAAGACTGTAGAACCGCAATTGAAGAAAGAAACCAGAGCCACCGAGAGTACATCGCAAGGCCAACAACAGCAAGGATGGAAGTCTTCAAGGAAAAAAGAAAAATCGCAGACAAGCTGTGCAGAAAGAAGAAGAGGGAATATCTAAATAGGAAAATCTTACAGATACAGCAAGACTTCAATGAAGGGAGAATTAGACAAGCGTACAAAGGAACTCGCCAGATCACCAATAAGTTCCAGCCAAGAACGGACATCTGCAAGGACATAGATGGGAACTTGTTGGCAGATCCTGATAGGATAAAGGAAAGGTGGAGAGAGTATTTTCAGAACCTATTGAATCCTATCTCCATATCAAACGAGAATGCAGAGACAGAGGCATTTGTAATTCCCCAAGATAACATCTCAATAGAACCACCAACACTGGATGAGGTGCGGGAAGCTGTAAAAAGGCAGAACAGCAACAAATCGCCTGGCGCCGATGGAATAGCAGCTGAGCTGCTAAAGGAAGGAGGACCCCAACTATTACGAACATTACACGAACTCATATGCACCATCTGGGAGGAAGAAGTTATACCAGAGGACTGGAAGAAAGCCATTATATGTCCAATATACAAGAAAGGAGATAAACTAAACTGCAAAAACTACAGAGGCATCTCACTCCTCAGCACCAGCTACAAAATCTTCACAATCCTTGTGAAACAAAAACTGAAACCTATAGCGGAAAGCCTTATAGGAGAATATCAAGCTGGTTTTAGGACAAACAGGTCAACATCGGACCAACTGCTAAGGCAAATTCTGGAAAAAACCTGGGAAAGGAATGTAGATGTATACCCCAGATATTTGTCGACTTTCAACACGCATATGACAACTAATCAAATGCGCCTCAAACAGCTCACTGGCGAAAGTAAGGATCCAAATGTTGTAACAGAGGAGTTCGAAGTACGTCAAGGGCTTAGACCAGGAGATGGGCTGGCCCCCATGCTTTTCAACCTGGCCCTAGAATGGGTGATAAGGAAAACGTCAGTCCAGCGAAGTGCATCAATAGCTACCCAGTCGGTACAATTACTTGGATATGCGGATGACGTAAACATCGTGGGAAGGTCCTTTTTGGCAGCAAAAGAAGTCTATGTTGAATTAGAAGAGGCGGCAAAGGACATAGGCCTGAAGATTAACGAAGAAAAAACGAAGGTGATGCAACAATCCAGAGCAGGACGATTTAGAATGGAAAGAAATATAACCATCGACGAACATAACCTAGAAGTAGTCGATAAAACAGTCTACCTTGGGTCTACTATCACAAAAAGAAACGAAGAAAAAGAAGAAATAACTAGACGAATACTACTGGCTAATAGAGCCTTTTATGCCCAAAAACAAATCCTGCACCCAAGATTTGTGCACAGGAAAACGAAACTCTCACTCTACAAAACAGTAATACGACCAGTACTGTGTTATGGTAGCGAGACTTGGACTATGACCCAGGACATAGAGGAACGAGTCAACAGGTTCGAGAGGAAAATTCTCAGATGCATAATAGAGGATGGAATATGGCGAAGAAGATACAACAACGAGTTGTATGAAATTTTTGACGACCCACAACTCTCAACTTTCATAAAAATCAACAGATTGAGACTAGCCGGCCACGTGATCAGGATGGAGGACAATCGCATCCCAAAACGGCTTATGGCATCAGAAATTTCGGGAAGTAGGCCAGTAGGTAGACCCAGGAGGAGATGGATAGACTCTGTGACGGCTGACGCAGAGTCAATGCTCAACATCCGGAACTGGAGACATGCTGCAAGGGACCGTCAAACTTGGAGAAATGTCCTAGAGAAGGCCAAGGCTCGATTTGGGCTGTAGCGCCATTGGATGGATGGTGATAATTTTTTTAAAAATTGAATTTGATTGCGTATAAGCTACTGAATTTAGCAAAATTATCATAATAAGGAGTTTTTTGTAGATCATACGATTCTCTTCAAAACTGCTATGAAGACATATTCGCTTTCTCTATGAATTGACACAGTGTATTCTCGATTTATAGTTTTGTTATTACGCTGGCATTGCTTTTTAATTTAACTATTTGTCAGTCAGTAAAATATTTTTGTTTGAATTGGATGTTATAATTTTTCTTTATACAAGCATAGAAGATATTTATTTAATTTGAAATTCTTGGAGCCAACCAGCTCTTGCTGTGGAAGACAATACTATGTTGTTCTTATGAAAAATTAAAATGCACTCGAAGTTTATTTTTGCTATTATTGTATGCTTTTTTAGTTTTTTGTACAATTAAAAAAACACTCGAGTATCACTTAAAAAGAAATATTGCTCTTTTTGTTCAGCCCTAGTTCTCATTCCGTTTGTTACAGCTGTCTTTAAAGCGACTGGACTCAAAGCGAACCGTCTAAACAAATTTTCGCTTTGGGGCGCCCGAAAAGGAGAGACAGTATAAATAGGCACTTGGAGTCACACCGATTTTACACGAGTCAACAGAAGGAAGTGGGGGAGAGTTCTTGTTGCTGTCTGTCTGCTCACACTGCGTCTACACTTGCCATGGCCATTTCCAAATGGCATGGACCAAGAAACTTGGCCATTTTTAATACTAAATCTTTTGGCAAACTCGATGAAAAGTCTGTTGAAATGATGCACCCAGATAAATAAAAAGAACATTCTCAGTTAAGTAACAATTCAGGAGTGAAGTTTTATTTAAGTGAATAGAACAAGTGTTCAGTTCCTAGTGTTGCCATGCGGCTAAATAGATATAGGTGAATTTCAATTCCAACACCCCCACTAGCTTGCCTTGCAACGTACAATTCTATTGCATAATTCCTATTACAAAATCAAGAACATATCTCCCAAAGTATTTTACTTAACTCTAACAGCATTCAAATAGAATCTAAATTTAAAAATAAGAAATATGCAAGTTAACCGATTATGGAGTTAATCCACATTCTTTAGCACAAAATACATGTTTCTGTAAAGTGACAGCTTTGGTGAGAAAGTCTGCTATCATTTCCTCAGTTGAAATATGTTGTACATTAATTTTTCCTTCAGATATCTTCTTATGTACAAAGTGGTGACGAGCATCAATATGTTTACTTCTGGATTTGTAAGCGAATGTTTCAGCTAGACAAATGGCACTACGATTATCACACATAATTCGAACAGCAGTTCTCCTTGGGCAAAGTTCTTCCTCTAACTGCTGTAACCATAACGCCTCTTGTACAGATGTGGAGAAGCTCATATACTTGGCCTCCGTTGATGATAACGCAACCGTCCGTTGCCTGCGACTATTGCAACTAATCGCTGCACCATTCCTAATGAAGACATATCCCGTACAAGACCTATCGGAGCTATCAGAGGCCCAATCCGCGTCACAAAAATCAATCAAATGCACATCTTTTCCACTTGAAAAATGCAGCTTCGTCTCTTTAGTGCCCTGTAAATATCGAAAAATGCGTTTGACAGCAGACCAGTGTTCCTTACTTGGGTTGTTGTTAAATCGGCTAACTTCCCCAACAGTAAAGCCAATGTCTGGTCTTGTACCTTGTACAAGGTACAACAAGCTCTCAACTGCTTCTTGGTACGAAGTCTTCTCCATTACATTTTCCTCTTTCTTCTCACGCGTCGTATTAATCGATAGTTTTATTCCAGTGGTAACAGGTGATTTTACCGGTTTGGAGTCTTGCATCCCAAATCTGGCTAGAATTTCAGTGATGTACTTCCGTTGATCCAAATATATGTATACCTGAAGCATCTCGTGTAATGTGTAATCCAACGCAATCTCTTGCAATGCCTATATTTTTTATTTTAAATTTCTTCATTAAAGTTGCCTAAGATCGTCCTTCATTTGGTCGTTATTTGAGAAAATCATCAAATCATCGACATAAATTGCAATGAAATCATTCAACTTTAGATTTAATATATTGTGATGATTTATGCGCCATCTGTTCGTTAAAAAGCTGAATCAACGATTTTCGTTAACGTCTCTGGTTGTTGTCTGAACTAATGATTTATGTACTAAACTAAAATTGGAACGAGCGATAGTTGAAGACAACTTCAAGCTTCTTGCCGAAAAGGAAAGAACATACCACTAGGCACTAGAAAAGGGACGAAGGTTCCAGAAGTTAGATAAAGGTGGAGCTGGGATATAAAAGCGACTTGCAGGCGCTGAGTAAGTCAGTTTTAATTTGAAAGGCGATAAAAGTGTTCTAAAGTGAGAACAGTGAAAAGTGGTGATTTAAAAGTGAACTATAAAGCGATGGATAGAATTTAATAGTGCGAGTTATTAAATTGAAAGTGATTATAGTGAACTGTAAGAATTGTGTTTGTTATTCAATTGTGTTTTGGTTTGTAATAAATAAATTTTGTGTGGATAATTGAAAAGTGTATTCCTTAATTAATCCTACGAATCCGTTAATCCCTAAAAACGTAACAATATTCAGTCATGTTCAATGTATCTTCCAATTTGTTATTCCATAAGCGACTGGCTTGCTTAAGACCATAGATTGATTTCCGCAACTTACATACTCTACCGGTACCATCATTGAACTCATCTGGTTGAGCTATGTAGATTTCTTTATCCAAGTCCCCTTGTAAGAACGCAGTTATCGCATCCATTTGGGTAACTTCCAGATTATGTTCTGCTGCTACTGAAAGTAGATATCTTATAGATGAATACCTTGCCACGGGAGAATGTGTTTCCTCATAGTCCAATCCTACCTTCTGGCTGCATCATCGAACAGCCAATCTTGCTTTAAAACGCACCGTATTGTTGGAAATCAACCGCGACTAACTTCAGAGCACTGCATACCTGGCACTGTCTTGTCTTCTGTCTCTCGTTTCTTGGCCGCCATCGTGGGAACACCAAATTCTTCGTGTGGAATCTCTCTGGAGATTAAGATAATATTTTCATATATATATATATATATATATATATATATATATATATATATATATATATATATATATATATATATATATATATATACAGGGTGTCCCACATAAACTTACAAAGCGGCCGGCTGTGGATAGGTCTTGGATAGACGAACAAAAAATCGTATGGGTGGGGGGGGGAAATCGTAACGGTTTAGCCGCTAGGGCGTTTTGAAGTTTTTTTGCTAGAGTTTTACATATCACCCTGTATTTTTGTAACCGTGTAACCCATTTTCATGATTATGGTACCGGTGTACGCAGAATTCCCCCACCTATCTACGACGGTAAAAATAATGGTCCTATCTTATAAACTTTTGGAGTTATGAGTCGCCAAAGTCAATTTTGTATTTTTTTCACTAAAATTTCAACTAAAACCACCTTTTTATCCAAAAAATACGTGATAAACCTAAACTTTTTTTTCCAAAATTAAAAAGTTTGGACAATTTCCTATAAATAATGTATTACAAGTTTTATTCTAGGGCCTTTACTTTAGAAGTTATAAGCAATTTTAAAGTTAATATTGGCCTTTTTCGATGCTTATTTGGCACTTTTCGACAAAGCTCAGATGGACTGTATATATAAGTCGGGGGCAGAATTGAGAGGACAAACGAAAAAACTTCCCAACAATGTAATAAAACTTCTTTTATTTTTAGTAATATTAATTTTAATAAAAAGCAAAATACCTTTGAGTCATTGTAATCCTTATATAAATTGAATTTGTGTTATTGTTTACAATGGACGTTTCGACATTAATATTCTATGTCATCTTCAGCTAAAAAATTTAATAAATTTACAATACAAAAAACTTTTAGATGAAAAGAATTATTATAGGTTATATGAGACTCACCAGCAAAAAGAAGAAATATTAACTAATTAATTTAAAAAATCTTGGTACAAAACATTAAAAAGAACAATACATATTCGGAATAATTTGGTGACTTAAGTTACACACATTAATTATCTTTTTTATCTTAACTTTTATATAGTAGGACATTTTTGAAGAAATCTTATGTTCACTGATATAAAGTAAAATGGAATGACAATCGAAAAGAAGCTTTAAGATCTTAGGCAAGTACCAACATATAGAAAAAAATAAACAGAAGTCATTACCAACAGAATGCTATAAACTGGAAAAATGGATGTGAGAGGTATGAAAGGTAAGGTGAAATTTGAAATATATTAATGATAGTTTCTAATAAAAACAACAATAACAATTACACACAATTTTAACAATAATATTACACACTTCTTATTAGGGACCTCTTAATTTAGTCAAGCAAAAAATAGCATGTAAATACATACTCACTTTCACCCCTGGGGCATATATAAGTATTATTACTATTTTGAATATTATTATCTTCTTATCTAATATTCCTTAAAAACTTCGATAACTCTGCGCGTTTACTCCATATAACCGTGGTGATCTAATATTCCTTAAAAACTTCGATAACTCTGCGCGTTTACTCCATATAACCGTGGTGATTCCTCTAAAAATCTTCTTCTTCCTCTAAAAATTTTTGCTGAATAACCTGTCTGTAAAGAGAAAAAAAACCGGGCATAAATTTTTCATATTTAATTTACAATAAAATATAAGGCATATTGTGCAGCGATTACCAAATCGGCATATTGCTCCACAGATTACCTGTTATTTTTGCTACGAAGAACGAGAGTAAATGGGGAATGCCACACAGGAGACTAAGACGCACTGGTGAAACCGGTTTTATGGGAGAGAAACGAAGAAAAGGAAGGGGAAAATGGTCTATTTTCCCCTTTCTTCTCTTCGTTTCTCTCCCATAAAACCGGTTTCACCAGTGCGTCTTAGTCTCCTGTGTGGCATTCCCCAATAGCAGTGTTGATGCCGGGTTTTTATATGTTTTCATTTCGCCGTTATTGCTGCACAGCATCACCATTTCATGTACTAAAATATTAATTAAGTGATTAATTTAGCCGCAATTGTGTGGTGATGACTAAACATACATTTTAAATATTAATTCTCACCTTCTCTCTGTATTATTTTATTTTATTTGTTACTAAACATTATAATTTTGTCATTATTATATGGGTTTTTCATCAACTTGACTTCGATGGTGATGGTCAATTTCGAAAATGGTTTTTGGCGTTTGTATAGCTGTCCCACTCTAAATGGTGATTTTTATTCTCTCTTTTCCACTAATTATCATATATTAATATTTAAATAAATTTAAATATCTTTTTATTCGCGAAAAAATATGTATTTCTGGCATCACCATTGAATTCGCCATCGAATTTTACATTGAATTGACATCTCACAACATGAATGTCAGTTGCGTTTGACAATAAACCGCCGCGGTGTATTTCGCGAAGTCGCGAGTGTGTTTTTTCGCGTTTATTCAGGTGCTGATAATCGTACACAGGTAAGTCTAGTGTCAATATATTCTTGAGATGTTGTTCTAATGTTTTCGGTGGTAGTTTGTGGAGGAAATTGTGTTATAATAGAACTTTGCCAATTTCCTTGTATTTGTTTACACCTGTCATTAGATGTTTTAATTATCAATTTATACGCGGAATTCGATTCAAAATTCACGTATAAATTGAATAATGTCTTCTTTATGACATCCCATAAAGGTAACTTGCATGAGAAAGTTTGAAAATACGTTTGTTAATGCATATTTATGTTGTTATTTTTTCCAATGTGTTTGTTGTTGTTTCTTTTTATGTGCTTGAAAATCATTGCTAAATTCAACTGCAATGATTTGTTTTGACTAATAAAGTATTCTTAATTCTAATTAAATTCATTTTTTGTTCTTTTAGGTAAATTCATATTTATTAATTTTAATATTTAACGATTGGATTAATTCAGGTAAGTATATTCATAAGATTTTGTTTAATTTCATAAATTTTTTAATATATTTTCTTTTTAGGTTTGGGGCTGAACATACTCCCCCCTTTGAACGGTTACGTTCAAGACGTGTTGTGATTTTTTTGCATTTTGCTGATCCCACGTTTATGATGGTGGTGAAAGATCAATGTTCCATCCGCTTTAACCCGCAAGCGGACTTGGTATTTGCCGGGTAAATTGATGGTTTGCTCTTTCCGTTTGCTTGCTTGAATGCCTTCATAGTTGATCCGCTGCAACAGGTGTTTCTGCAAATATAAATCTTCTCCCTCCCTGGTAACGAAGCGTTGAACACAGTTGCCGATCCGATCTCTCAATTCTTTTAGACAGGTAGTTGGCCTCAGTAGTTGCAGGTTTGAAGTTTTACGTCCATTGATGATGGCTGGAGTGCTTAGTGTAGGGACTGGAATCTTATTCATCGTTGGCGCTCTGTCAGATTTACTGGAACTTGGGACAGGTTCATCATTCTTAGGCACATCAGCTACTGGAGTGCTTGGATTGGCTAACTCAGGAAAGTCCAGTTGCAGATCGTAATCCAAGTCCAAGAAAGGGCTCTGCATCGGGCTACCAAGTGGTTGTAGTAGGCTATCTTCTAAGGCAGCCAGATCCTCCTCTGTATAATCGTATTCGGACATTCTGTAATAAGCTAAATGATTATAGGGGGTTGACATGAAACAGGATTTGGACAACAAAACACTTTGGTGTTTACGACACATCACATGTAACATAATAAGTTTGTTGTTCCTTCATGGAGTTGTTATTGTGTTGGCAGGGATGTGTCGATCTATTGGCAGACGACATATTTTTGCAATTGGTCTCTGTAAGGTATTGCTGTCTGTTTTTACTTCTACTACTCTAGTTAATCCATCAGGACCGGGAAAGACCTTTTCAATTCTACCAAGTGGCCACCTGATGGGTGGCATGGTTTCTTGCTTGAGAAGCACGATGTCTCCAACTTCTATGTTTGGCTGCTTTTCTTGCCACTTCGATCTTTGCTGCAGGTGGTTGAGGTAATCTTTCGTCCAGACATTCCAAAATTGTTTAACCATACATTGTGTATATTTCCAGCGTTGTGGAAGGGACACGTGTGTATCATCGGCACGTTCTGGAATGGCGTTCAGGGGTTGTCCAATCAAAAAATGTCCTGGAGTTAAGATGATTGGGTCGTCTGGGTCGTTTCTTACGCAGGAGAGTGGCCTAGAGTTGAGGCAAGCTTCAATTTGGGTGAGAATTGTCGCATATTCTTCGAAAGTACAGGTGGCTTTTCCTACTGTTCGACGAAGGTGATGTTTGATGGACTTCACGCTTGCCTCCCAGATTCCGCCAAAATGTGGTGCTGCGGGAGGGTTGAAATGCCAGGCGATTCCTTTAGATGCTATGAATTGTGCCGCTGCTGGGGTTGCTTCCTTAATGGCTTTTTTGAGTTCCTTGTCTAGAATGGACTGAGCGCCAATAAAATTGGTGCCACAGTCTGAGTAGATGCTTGAGCATAGCCCTCTTCTAGCTACAAATCTCTTCAGAGCAGCGATGAATGCGACAGTGGAAAGGTCCGAAACTAATTCGATATGGACTGCTTTAGTTGAAAGGCATACCATAACGCAAATATATGCCTTTTGCAATTTGGCATTGCGTAAAGCAGAGGCCTTGACTGTAATGGGGCCGGCATAGTCAATACCAACATTTGTAAATGGTTTACTTACATTAACTCTATGTGTAGGTAAGTCTGCCATTAATTGTGTCATGGGGCTTCCTTTCAATTTGGCACATGTGAGGCATTTGTGTATGCAGCTGGTGATGCATCTTCTAGCATCCAAAATCCAGTATTTTTGGCGGCTCGTACTTAAAACTAAAGACGTCCCTCCATGTAGAGTGTCGAGGTGTATTCTGTCGATGATCATACGGGTAACTGGGTGGTCCTGTGGTAAGATAATAGGATGTTTCCTATTATATGGGATTGTGGCATTACGCAATCTTTCTCCAACTCGTATTAGGCTGTTCTTGTCAATAAATGGAGTTAGTTTGAGTAATCGACTATTGCGCCTTACAGGTCGATTATTGTGTAAATCGTCATGTTCTTGTGGAAAGCTGGTTTGTTGTACTAATCGCAGGATAATAGTTTCTGCTTCTTGCAATTCCACAGCAGTTAGGTGATTTACACGTTTAGCCTTTGGGTTCGTACAATTATATTTAAATCTTAATAACATCACAATAATTCGCATGAGCCTAGTGATAGTTGAATAACGTAGTAGTATATTGTCGTCAAACTGTGCTAGGAAACTTGTTACAACTGGTTTTTTAGCTTCTAGATCAGTTTGTTCCTTGACCGGTGAGGCTTTAGGCCATTGTAATTCCTTTGTTGTTAGCCAGTTTGGCCCGTGCCACCACAGGGGGTTGTTTAATTGTGATGCCGAAACGCCTCTGGAGGCTATATCAGCTGGATTGTCCTTCGTTGAAATGTGTTGCCATTGATCAAATCGAATAATGTCTTGAATCTCAACCACTCTGTTGGCTACATAGGTTTTCCATCTAGATGGGTGTTCCCTTACCCATTGAAGAGCGATTGTTGAGTCTGTCCAAGCGAACGTTGGGATATCATGTAAATCCATGTCCTTCTTAGTGCTTTTGATCAGTCGGGCCAATAGTACAGCTCCGTTTAATTCCAAACGAGGAATTGTAGTTGGTTTGGTGGAAGCTTCCTTTGTTTTGGAAGTGAGGAGCGTGGAAGTGATGTCTCCGTTGACTGATTCGACTCGCAAATATAAAACTGCGGCGTACGCCTTAGCAGAGGCGTCGCAAAACCCATGTAACTGCATATTGGATGGTTTGGAGTAATGAATCCATCTTGGTATTCGGAGAAGTTCTAAGTTTTTTAGGTCGTCCTTAAAATAATTCCATTGGGCCTCAAGTTGAGTGGACACTGGCTGGTCCCATTCACAACCAGTGATCCATAAAACTTGCATCAGCATTTTAGCTACGATCAGGACAGGTGAAAGCCAACCCAAAGGATCATATAACGATGCAATATCGGAGAGGATGTTTCGTTTAGTTGGGTGAGTATGTGCACGCATTGGGATGACTACGAACGTAAAATGGTCTGGTCCTGGATGCCAGCGTATACCGCGAGTCTTTATATGGTCATTAGTATCAAACGTCAATGCAGATTTTAATTCGCGATGTTCAACTGGTAGGTGCTCTAATAGTTTGGAATCGTTGCTTGTCCATTTGCGCAAAAGAAATCCTCCCGATGATGTGAGATCGATTAGTTGTTGTTGTAGTAATTTCGCATCCTGAACAGTATCAGCACCAGTCAATAAGTCGTCCACATAAAAATTATGATATATAGCTCGAGCAGCTAGCGGCCAGGTTTCCTTCTCATCTTCCGCCAATTGCTGTAATGTGCGGATTGCTAGATACGGTGCACATGCCATGCCGAAGGTTACGGTTGTTAACTTGTAGTCCTGTGGAATTAAAGTTTGCGGATGTCGCCAAATGATTCGTTGGAATGTTTGATGATTTGTTTGAACTCCAATCATGCGATACATCTTTTCGATGTCTGCTGTCATCGCAATCATGTATTTGCGCCAATTGAGAAGTGTTGCAAAAAGTTTAGGTTGTATTGTCGGTCCAATAAGGAGATGATCGTTCTTTCCTTTAGAGGTTTTGGCTGAGGCATCGAAGACGACACGTAATTTCGTAGTACTGCTATCTTTAAATACCGCGTGATGAGGTAGGTAATAGTGTTCCTCCCCTACTGTAGGAGGGCTAGCTTCTTCCATATGCCCAAGGCTGATGTATTCATCCAAGCATTTTTGGTAATCCTCTTTCAATTGTGGTTTGTTGGCCCATTGTCGCTCTAACGAACGGAAACGATTAAGCGCTTGAGGTCTGGATTCCCCTAAAGATGGTAGTTGATTATGTATGAAGGGAAGAGTAACCTGGTAACTTCCATCGGATTTGCGTGAGTGTGTTGTAGTGAAGATCTCTTGACAGAGCTCATCTTCCTTACTTTGTATTGTGACTGTCGGAACCTCTTCCACCTCCCAGAAGCTCCTCAGTTGTTGATCAAGACTAACCTCCTTGGTTTGAAGCGAAAATGTTGTGGTTTGTGTTGCTGGTAGCGGCTTGGTTGATCCTAGTATAATCCAACCGAACATTGTCCTAACTCCAACCGGGGCTGTTTTGGGTCCACGCCTGATGCCTTTTTGAACGATTCCGGCATATATACGTGTTCCGAGTAGAGCATCGATCTCTCCTGTTTTCCAAAATTGTGGATCTGCTAAGTCTAACCCAACGAGGTGTTCCCAATCCTCCTTTTGGACAGCCCTTGTTGGCAAAGGGTCTGTAATACTATCGAGTACTAAGAATTCATCTGTTATTGATTGCTTGCTTGGCGTTCGTGGATGTAAGGTAAGTGTGACCTGTTGCCTTGAAATATCTGTTGGCTTTTTGTTCACAGTTGTAATTTGTACTGCAGTATCTATGGTCCTGGCGTTTAGTTGCTTGCACGCTGCCGCAGTAATGAACGATGACTCGGACCCAGGGTCCACGAGGCATCGTAATGTTTTTTGTTTTCCTTGCTCCGTACGAGCAACCACCAATGCTGTTGCTAGTAGCGCACCCTTATTTTTTGTAGCAAGGAAAGTTTTGACGGAGTTTGGTTCTTCGGTACCGTCGACCGAATGTGATTTCGCTGTTGCAGGGTCATGTCTTGAGTTGTTGTCTCCTGGAAGAAAGCGTCCTTGATTTGACTGAGTGGGTTGCACTGTATGTAGGTTGGAATCATCGTGTGGCGCCGTGCAGTGAACTTTAGTTTTCTCTGGATTGACTTCAATATGCAAAGAAGTATGGTGTTTTTGTTGGCACTTACGGCACCTGTATTTACTGGAGCACTCATCGACTTTGTGTTGACTGGAGAGGCAATTCAAACACCTCCCAGCTGTATGTATAACATTGCGTTTAGCTGTGCTGGTCATAGCCTGGTATTTCCGACATGTGGCAATGAAGTGTCGGCCATGGCAAGCTGGACAGCCGGTTTGGTTTGTAACATGATGTGAATGTGTATTCTGAGTTGCTGGCTTTGTCCCTTGTAAGGGTGAGGATTTGGAAACTACGTCGGCAATAGATTCCAATATCCTTAGTCGGTTTGTTAAAAACGTTTGAAACTTTGAAAAGGTAGGTAGTTTTTTAGATGACCCTTGTTCTTCCTCCCATAACCTTAATGTGATGAAGGGAAGGCGTTGCACTAAAATATAAATTAAGATGGCATCCCATGATTTTGTGTCGATATCCAAATTCTTCAATTGTTGAAGACAATCCGACGTGGTGTTGATCAACGTCTTCATGCCCTTCGCAGTCTCCATTGTCAATTTGGGGATGTTCATGAGTGTCTTAAGTTGGTGATTAACGAGAATACGTTTATTCTCATAACGCTCCCTTAATTTTAACCACGCCGGTTCATAGTTCTCATTGGTCATTGGTACGTGCCTGAGTAGTGTTTCTGTCTCGCCAATTAGACACTCCTTGAGGTAGTGTAATTTTTGGACTGGAAACAATTTAGGATTGTTGTGAACCAACGAAGAAAAAACATCATGGAACGAACGCCATAGATCATAGTCCCCATTGTATTTTGGTAGACTAATCCGCGGTAGAGGTATATCTTGTTGGACAGTCATAGGAGTTGAGGGTAAAGTGGCAGACGGAGGTGTTGGTGAAATCGTGAATTTCTTAAGACCGTCCATTAAATCGGTAAGATAATCGAGGTACTTGCTTTCTGTTTCACTGTATTGCTCCAACATGGAAGAATCAGATGGATTGGAGGGATCCTGTGTTGCTGCTGCGGCACTCAAAGCGAGATCATTATCCTGGAATTTTGCCCACATGCTCTTCATGCTTGTGATTCGAGACTCGTAGAATCCTTGAGATCGCTTCACTAAGGCAGTTTTCTTTTGATTTTCGATGAATTTATCCAAACGATACTTCAACACCCTTTGCCTTTCGTTTAACTCTTGTACAGACGCCATATGGAAGGAAACGTATGTGAAAACTAACTCCCAAACCAATCCCAATAAATTAATAAATTCTTGAAAGGACCACCACGTTCCTGGATGGAACCACCAATGTTTAATACAGCAAAAAGATTAAAAAAATTAAATTGCCTATATCGGAAATAAAAAGAATCGTGGTGGTTTAACTCTCAAGCATTTATTAACTTATGTATATTTTTTTTTATTTTTTTTTTTTTTTTATTAGAAACATACATAAATCTATCTATAGCAATTGACAGAAGTAATATCGTTAACAAAGATGTTATTAAACATAAAATTTCCAAATTTTTAGATGTCCGTTTTAAAGCACTTACAAACGAAAAATTAACAAAAAAATTCATTAATGAACACAAAGACCGTATAGTTATAACCAAAGCAGATAAGGGAGCTAAAACGGTATTAATGTACAAACACGATTATGACACTAAAACTCTTGATATTCTCAATGACGAAAACACTTACATTAAACTCCACCGGAACCCTATTAATAGTTTAGATTCAGAATGTAAAAAATATTTAAAACAGATAAACAAGCCAGACTTAATCGTTCATAACCCCAAGGTTGGTAGGATGTATATGAACCCCAAAATCCACAAAGTGGATATTCCTCTACGTCAAATCACTTCCACTATTGACACCCCTATTTACAAACTTTCCAAACATTTAAATAATATCCTATCTCAAGTTACCACTAAACATGAATTTAACATTAAGAACTCTTTTGATCTTGTCAATGATTTTTCTGACCTTAATGTACCTAACGACTGCTGTCTTGCAAGCCTAGACGTTACAGCCTTATATCCTAGTATCCCTCAAAGTTTAGTTATTGAATGTATATACGACAGATGGGAAGAGATTGATCAGTTCACTCATCTTAGTTGTGATCAATTCGTCGATGGTATCAAATTATGTTTTAAAAATTCGATCTTTAGTCACAATAACTCCATCTACAAACAAATTGACGGATCACCCATGGGATCCAGTATTTCGAGTTCTCTTGCCAACATAGTTTTACAGAAGCTTGAAAAAGAAATTATTTCTGTCCCCGAATATAAAATCTGCTATTATAAACGTTACGTTGATGATTGTTTAATTATTGCCCCTTCTAATTTGATTAATAATATACTTAACAGATTTAACAACTTTCACCCAAGAATCAAATTCACCCTTGAAATTGAAAAAGAGAACAAATTAAACTTTTTAGATGTCACATTAATCAGAAATAACAATCGTATTATCACCGATTGGTATCAGAAGGCTAGTTCTAGTGGTCGACTTCTTAATTTCCATTCTCATACAGATAATACTTACAAAATCAGTGTCGTAAATTCTTTAGTCGATCGTGTCTTTCTCTTATCCCACCACACATTTCACCGTAAAAATTTTGAATTAGTTTATGATAGATTACAACAGAACGGTTACCCTTTAACATTTATTAAAAAAATTTTAACTAGAAGATTACATATTTTGAAAACTAAAAATAATACAGATATTGTTATTCAAAAAAATACCACCTCTGACATTGTGTTCACTAAAATCCCTATTGACCACATTACCAAATATGCCGTTAATAAAATGATTAAAAACAGTAATATTAAGATTGTTAGTTTTCCCATTTCATCTGTTAAGAGTATGTTTACTAAACTGAAAGACCGAGTACCTACCAACGAGACCAAAGATGTTATTTATGAGATAGAATGTGGCGGTTGTGACAAAATCTACATTGGTGAGACTTCTCAACCTCTTAAAAAGAGGATCTACCAACATGAATACCATGCCAAAAGTAAAAACCAACACCATAGCGCTCTTTGTAAACATACTATATTTTTAAATTCAAAGACACAAAAATTCTAGATTTTGACCATTATTATAACAATAGACTTATTAAAGAAACCTTTTATATTAATTACAAAAAAACACTTGCTGTCAATAATCACACTGACCATAACAACAATTTAAAATTTATTAACAACTTTATTAGAAACTATCATTAATATATTTCAAATTTCACCTTACCTTTCATACCTCTCACATCCATTTTTCCAGTTTATAGCATTCTGTTGGTAATGACTTCTGTTTATTTTTTTCTATATGTTGGTACTTGCCTAAGATCTTAAAGCTTCTTTTCGATTGTCATTCCATTTTACTTTATATCAGTGAACATAAGATTTCTTCAAAAATGTCCTACTATATAAAAGTTAAGATAAAAAAGATAATTAATGTGTGTAACTTAAGTCACCAAATTATTCCGAATATGTATTGTTCTTTTTAATGTTTTGTACCAAGATTTTTTAAATTAATTAGTTAATATTTCTTCTTTTTGCTGGTGAGTCTCATATAACCTATAATAATTCTTTTCATCTAAAAGTTTTTTGTATTGTAAATTTATTAAATTTTTTAGCTGAAGATGACATAGAATATTAATGTCGAAACGTCCATTGTAAACAATAACACAAATTCAATTTAATATAAGGATTACAATGACTCAAAGGTATTTTGCTTTTTATTAACATGAAATGGATCCTACATAACCTATAAGATAATATTAATTTTACAAAATAATTGTTTACATAGTATGAAAACCCAAAGTGTATGTAATGAAATAATACAAAAAGGGCACCACTTCTTCGTCTTTAACGGTAAAAAAATCAAATGTTTATTTCAACTCGAAATTTTTAAAAGAGACAAAATTAAGAGGACATGCGAAATCTGTAAACTAATACTTCGTATGCCCCCCTTTGCTTTAATGACAGCACTTAACCTACGTTTAATACTTTTTACTAATATTTTTAATTTCACGACATTAAATTCTTGCCATATTTTATACAGCTCTTGAAGAAAAATTTCTTTGTTTTTTCTTTGCTCTCTTTTTATTTTTTGTTCCATAAAACCCCATAGATTTTCTATGGGGTTCAGATCAGGGCTTTGAGGCGGCCAATCTAAAACAGTTATTTTATTAACTTTGAAAAATTCCTTGGTTTTGTTAGCAGTGTGCTTGGGATCATTATCTTGTTGGAATATAAATTTTGATCCCAAACCCATCTTTTCATAAGACTCTTCAAGATTTTCATTCAGAATTTGAATGTAGGATTCCGCTGTCATTCTTCCTATTACTGGCACTAAATTTCCTACTCCAGAATAGGAAAAACATCCCCACACCATTATGGATCCGCCCCCGTGTGTTACTGTAGGACAAAGAAATTTTTCTTCAAAAGCTGTGTTTGGTATCCTCCAAACTCTTTGCCTTTTCCTATTGCCGAAGAGCTCAAACTTGCTCTCATCACTCCAAATTCCCCGTTTCCAAAGTGATAGTGGTTTTTGAATATATTTTTTTGCAAAGTTCAATCGCTTCAATTTGTTTACCTTACTCAATAAAGGTTGCGCACGGCTGTGTAAGTTGTTTTCTGATAACCTCCGGCTAATTGTCCTCTTTGAAACGGCTAATTCTAGATCTTAAATAATTTGCTGTCGAGTAATAGTTGGTTGATTTCTTGCTTGTCGAACTATTAAGTATTCTTCTCTTTTAGTTGTACTCTTTTTTCTTCCACGCCCTGGTAAATTCTTCAAAGTTCCCGCGTTTTGAAGTTTTTTACAAATTTTTTCCACAGCTGTCTTTGAGACGTTATATTTTGCTGCTATTGCCCGATATGTTTCTCCTTCTTCTCTACTTTTTACAATTACATAATTCGCGAACTTGGATATTTATTTCTCTTCTTGGAGGCATTTTTGCGATCTAAAACCTTTCAAAAATATAGCAAATTATCTTCATTTCAAAGTTTTATTAATTACATTACAAAAAATTTCTAGGACCATTGTGGGCCTTGTTCAACCTTTTTTTGTGAAACAGGTGTTTTTACATTTTTGAGATTTACTCGAAAAGTTACCATTATTTTTTCATGAAATTTTTATTGTAGGTAGGCACCATCAGTGGCCACAATTTAAGCCCTCCCACAAGGTTCTACGATAATTACACTCCCTATAATTAAATGTCAAAAAACGGCCATTTTTAATGGTTTTTGAATTTTTCTGCAAAAACCTGTTGACCGTTATCAATGGTCCAAAACTCATAATTTTCGTCTTTTTAAGCACTATTATGTAGTATTTTTTGTTTTCCAAAACAACATATTTTTCGTACCCAAAACGTGAAAAAACGCGTTTTCGCTCCTTTTATTAGCTTTTTACCACCTGTTGCCCTGGACCAATTTTATCCAAAACACATTCATTGAATTCCTACGATTTTTCTCTTAATTATAGCGTCAAGAAATCGCAGGGTAGATTTATTTCAACTTTTTTTCTATTCTTCCTGGACTATCTATAGTTTACGCGCTTACCTGTATTTGAATAAGTCGAAGTTTCAGGGGATAGTTATTTTAAAAATATATTTTTCTTCAATTTATTTCCTATGTTTTAATAATATTTCCTATAATTTATTTCCTATGTTTTAATTATGCACATGATAATTGAAAAAAAAAAAAAATATATATTAAAAAAATAAAAAATATGTTGGCACTCTCGGGTTGCCCGTTTTCAAAGCGGGCTGCCAAAATTTTGAACTGTCAGAGGTTTGGCAACCATTTTTTTCTGAAACTAGAAAGTTCAAGCTTTCATTTAATAGCAAAATCATGCTTTAACTAATGAGCTAGGCAACTATACCAAAATCTATACTATCAAAAAATGGTTGCCTAGTCATGCGACTTATTGGAGACTATGGGTCCTATATCATTGTGTTGATCTTTCCCAATAATATATATTCTTTAACCGATCAGGTGCCATTTTCAGCGGTCGGCTCTCGGACTACAACGCCTTTAAATAAAAACTGTTTTTTATGTGCAATGTTTTCCTTAAAAAAAAACAAACAAAAAAGTCAGCTGTTATTATCCCTAAAAAGGATTTATTATAGCGCATTTTTTTAATAAATATGGTAAACAAATTGCTGCGTATATCACCTCTGCTCAACAAATCTGCAAGTTTTGAAGCAGAGATTGGCATATATGTATATGTCATCAAGGGAAGTGACATTTTAGGGTATGACGAACGTTCGTTAAGTTTGTTCACCTATTTACGTGGGTGCAAGAAATTATGAAGCAATCACAAATGAATATTAAGTAAAGTAAATTTCGAGTCATTCATTTCTACGTGATTATAGGGATGCACTGTCAAAATTTCAGCCCTTCAGCTTCAGAGGTTTGGGTTAACCATCCCTTAGGGGATGAATTTCGAGTAATCGCCTCTTAGTGAATCTAGACGTCATTATAGAGATGCACTGTCAAAATTTCAGCCGTTTAGCTCCAGCGGTTTGGGTTAACCCCATCCCATAGGGGATGAATTTAAAAAAATTGCTCCTAAGTGGATGTCCACGTCATTATAGGGATGCACTGTAGGGCTGAAATTTTGACAGCGCATCCCTATAATGGCGTGGACATCCACTATAAAGCGATTTTGCGAAATTCATCCCCTAAGGGGGTGAAATGGGGTTACCCCAAACCGCTGGAGCTATAGGGCTGAAATTTTGACAGTGCATCCCTATAATGGCGTGGACATCGTGGATTTTTCGAAATTCATCCCCTAAGGGGTTGAAATGGGGTTTATCCAAACCGCTAAATTTATAATGCTGAAATTTTGACAGTGCATCCCTACAATGGCATGGACATCCACTATAAAGCGGTTTTTCGAAATTCATCCCCTAAGGGGATCCCTTTAATGACGTGGACATCCACTAAAATACGATTTTTCGAAATTCATACCCTAAGGGGGTGAAATGGGGTTTTTCCAAACCGCTAAAGGATGAATTTCGAAAAATCGCTTTTCAGTGGATGTCCAAATCATTATAGGGATGCACTGTCAAAATTTCAGCCCTATAGCTCCAGCGGTTTAGGTAAACCCCATTTCACCCCCTTAGGGGATGAATTTTGAAAAATCGCTTTTTAGTGGATGTCCACATCATTATAGGGATGCATTGTCAAAATTTCAGCCCTATAGCTCTAGCGGTTTGGGTAAACCCCATTTCCCCCCTTACGGGAAGAATTTCAAAAAATCGCTTTAATAGTGGATTTGCACGTCATTAAAGGGATGCACTGTCAAAATTTCAGCCTTATAGCTCCAGCGGTTTGGATAAACCCCATTTCACTCCCTTAGGGGATGAATTTCCAAAAATCGCTTTTTAGTGGATGTCCACATCATTATAGGGATGCACTGTCAAAATTTCAGCCTTATAGCTCCAGCGGTCTTGCGCACTTTCGAGAAAATGTCATTTAAAGAACCTCCTACGAAAAAATATACACTACCACAAATTTTAAGCCCTGTATCACAAACTAATGAACTTATCATATTGTGATGATTTATGCGCCATCTGTTTGTCACAAAGCATAACCAACGATTGTCGGTAATAACTCTGGTTGATGTCTGAGCTAATGACTTATGTACTAAACTAAAATTGGAACGCGCGATAAGTGAAGACAACTTCAAGCTTCTGGACGAAAAGAAAAGAACACACCACTAGCCTCGAGAAAAAGGACTCGAGAAGGTTCCAGAAGTAGACAAAGGTGGAGCTGCCTATATAAAAGCGCCTGGCAGCCGCTATCGAGTCAGTTTTGATTATAAAGGCGATACAAGTGTTCCAAAGTGAAAAGTGGTGATTTATAGTGAAATAAAAAGCGATAATTCTGAGTTAATGCGCCGCTGCGAATAGTCGTGTTGCTTGAGCTCCGTTGTATTTGCAAATTTTTCACCAAGAATTTACCGAGCTATCAATAATTAAATTACTATAATCTAGTATTTTTTCTTCTGGTTTCTTTTCTCGTTTTATTTTTGACGTGACAACGTCTATTAAAACGATGAACGCCGGCTGCATGCACGAAAAATGATGACTCATTGTCCCGTTATGTCCCGTTATGTCCCGTTATCTCCCGAAGTAATTTTAAAAAATTGATCGTAGTAATCTTAAAAATTTGATTAAAATTGTCAATATTAATTAGATTAAATTATTGTCAAATTGTCAACAATAAGCAAAGCAAGCCAAACACTCTGTCTCCTAACTGGGTGCCGGTGTATAAGAAAATAGTGAACATTACACTGACGAAAAACGTGAAATGCAAACGAAAACAGTTTCCTTGCGTTCCTGCTTGTGCTATTACCATTCACAAGTCGCAAGGTGGGACGTTTACTGTTATTATCTATAATATAAAAATAAGTCGGGTTTTCCTTCCAGACGCTATAATTAGAGAACGCACGATCCGATTTCCACGGTTTTGCATTCGTTGGAAAGGTCTCGGGCTCCGTGAGGTTTATAGCAAAAAAATTTCAAAAGCAGGCGCTTGGTCCATAGCAGCCATCTCAAGAGGGCGGATTACCATTTTCTTTACAACCCCTCGACATGGATATAAAATGAAAGGTTATGGTAAGTAGAACACCAAAAGCAATATAGTATACTCAATATATCGTTTGGTCCATGGCAGTCATCACAAGAGAGCAGATGACCATTTTCTTCACAACCCATTCGAAATGGGTATCCAATGAAAGAGTATGATAAGTAGAACAATATAAGCAATATAGTATACTCAATATGTCGCTTGGTCCATAGCGGCCACCTCAAGAATGCGGATTATCATTTTCTTCACAACACCTTCGACATGGATATCGAATGAAAGAGTATGATAAGTAGAACACCATAGGCAATAAAGTATACTCAATATATCGTTTGGTCCATGGCGATCATCTCAAGCGGGCGGATTACCATTTTCTTCACAACCCCTTCGAGATGGGTATCAAATGAGAGAGTATGATAAGTAGAACACATAAGCAATATAGTATACTCAATATATATCGTTTGGTCCATAGCGGCCATCTCCAGAGGTTGGATTACCGATATTTTCACACCTCTCGATATGGATTTCAAATGAAAGGGTATGATAAGTAGAACACCATAAGCAATATAGTATACTCAATATATCGTTTGGTCCATGGCGGTCATCTCAAGAGGGAGGATGATCATTTTCTTCACTCCCCCCTCGACATTGGTATCAAATGAAAGGGCATTATAAGAAGAATGCCATAGACCATGTCTTTAGATTCATGGCGGCCATCTCAAGAGGGCGGATTGCGATTTTCTTCACAACACCCGAGACATGGGTATCAAATGAAAGGCTATGAAAAGTAGAACACCATAAGCAATATAGTATACTCAATTTATAATTTGGTCCATGGCGGCCATCTTAAAAGGGCGGTTTACCATTTTCTTCACAACTCCTTCTAGATGGGTATCAAATGAGAGAGTATGATAAGTAGAACACCATATGCAATATAGTATACTCAATATATCGTTTGGTCCATAGCGGCCATCTCAAGAGTGCGGATTAATATTTTCTTCACAACCCCTTCGACATGGGTATCAAATGAAAGAGTATGATAAGTAGAACACCATAGGCAATATAGTATACTCAATATATCATTTGGTCCATGGCGGTCATCTCCCGAAATCAATTTTCCCAGATTTGTTCTTTTTTCACTATAGCTTTTTCCTATCGCAGACTGTGTCCTCATAATCTTATTTTATTGAAAGGCGTTGCAACGCACGCGGGTTTTTGCTAGTTTAATATAAATGATTCAAGTTTATTCATAAAAGTATGCAATCATTTCATCAATGTTTTCTCATGACGTTGTCACGTTAAACTATCGTCCGTAAACCCTCTTTACAGACAACAAATTTTTTTGTTATTCTTATCGCCATAAATGATGTCAAAAAGTGATAAAATTAAATCGATTAATCCTGCTAAAGACAATACAACTCCGGTAGTTAAAAACACGCGCAGTGTGACTAAGAACGCCGCCGGCAGCAAGCTCAATTCTCCCGTTACCACCCACGCAAATGACGGTGGCTCCGGTTCGGTGATCTCCACTGATTTCATGGAGTTATTTGAGAAGAAGTTGCTCCGCAATATTCACCAGATCTTTGATGAAAAACTCTCAGGATTAGTGAAAAAAGTGGCTGATCTGGAAGAAGCGATTTCACAGAAAATTCCGGATCTTATTAGTGGCTTCAGCTCGCAGATCACTTCATTAAAGGATGAGATGAGCACAATAAAATCGAATTACGAGTCAATGAACTTCTTAATTGATGATTGTCAGCGTATTAATAGATTAAGCGATGCTGTAATTACCGGAATACCATATACCGATGGTGAGAATCCTAGTCGATTGCTGTCCGACCTTGCTGGACTTATTGGACATCCCATTTCAAACTTCACGCATGTATTCCGAGTTAATCGCAAGGCGAATACCTCTAGTAGCGGCACCCGACGACGGAATGAACCGCTCATAGTAAAATTTTCATGCGCAAATGAGCAGAAAGCATTTCTGTCCCGTTTTCGGCAGTTTGGAGCGCTCACACTGAATCGTTTATCAAACACTTATGCATCTGATGGTAGGATTGGCGCATATGAAAGTTTATCCGATAAGAATAACGATATACTGAGGAGAGTTCTTCGTCTTAGGAAGGAAAAAATTATTCATTCTTCATTCACCCGCAATGGGTTGGTATATGTAAGAAGGATTCCTGATGATCGGCCGGTGATAGTTCCGCACTTGGACCTGCTGCAGGAAATTGTGGAATATGAATCTGCAGATATCAATGGCGCTCAGTAAGTGTACTGATGATAGGTGCGAGGCAACAAGGAACTTACTTACTTGTTTTGGAACAATTTTGTTGTAGTTTTTTATTTGTATATAACTTATATTTTCTCTTTTTATTTATATTTATATATACAGCCGGAATGAATATTGTACTTGGCGTGGAGATGATGATGCTGGTGAGTATGGTGTGCAGTTGTTCATGTATGCGGGCAGGTCGTTTATTATTGTGTTATTTGGTGTGCGGTTTTTCTTTTCTTGGGGGGGGTCGAGGGAGCGGTTCCTAGTATAAGTCCCATAATTTAATGGCCAATTCTCACAGTTCTCAGTACAGAGCAGGAACACTACTCAATATTCTCTGCTCACAGTCGCGTGGCTTAAATGTTTGCTACTTCAATGCTAGAAGCATTAAGAGCAAATGCGATGAGCTGCGGCAGTTGTTTCTTAATACTAAGTTGCACATTATTATGATTAGTGAATCGTGGCTAAATGCTGATGTTCCATCCTCCTTTGTATCTTTTCCTGACTTCACTCTGCACAGAAGCGATCGCTCTTCTAGGAGAGGTGGTGGTGCTGCTATTTACGTGTCAAATCAGCTTTCCTCTAAATTGATGTCTAAATCTATTAATGATTTTGTTCAGTTCGTAGCTGTGGAAGTGAAATCGCCGATTTCCAAATGTCTTGTTGTTTCTGTTTATTGTCCCCCCAGGGCGTATAGTGAAGAAAATATTGCTGAACTCTCAACAATGTTATACAATTATTCTGCTAGTTATGATGAAATTGTTGTGGCTGGGGATTTTAATGTAGATCTTCTCCAACACAATAGTGTTACTGACCTGTTTAGATGGAACATGCAGTCTAGTGGCTTGACTGTCTTAAATTCTTTGCCTACTCGCTTCAATTTCCTCAATCCCTCCGCTTCTTCTTTGCTTGATGTCATTGCTGTTACCAATGGCGATGCAGTAATTCGTCATCAGCAATTATCGCCGCCTAGTTTCCTTGACCATGACATCTTGTTCCTCTCTCTCCGTTTCTATCTCTCATCTGTAGAATCCCCCAGAGTAGTAACCTACAGGGACTTCAAAAATCTTAACTTTGATATCTTGAGGCAGAAGTGTCTCTCCACACCTTGGTCCGATATATATAACATTACCAATGTCAATGACAAAGTTGAATCTCTCAACTCTTTCATGACATCTTTACTGCATGAAACTGTACCCCTCAAAAGCAGGCGCATGAAACATAATCAGGATACTTGTCCTTGGTTTACGATTGAAATTAAACGTCTGATCTCTGAGAGAGAATATTTATATCAACGTTATCGCCGTCTAAAAACCATCGAATGTCGGCAGCGGTACACTAGAGTGCGTAATCTTGTCAATCACCAAATAAGAAGTGCCAAAAGACAATTCTTTGGACTAAAATTAGATCCTTCTCTTCCCACTAAGTTGCTATGGAAAAACTTACGCTCGTTTGGTATTTGTGGTAGCAATAATGCACCTGTAGACCTTGATCCTAGTGTCCTTAATAGCTCCTTCGTTGAACCTCTTCCGGATAATGCACCTCCAGTGAATCTATCTTCTCTGGCTGTTGATGGGTTTAGCTTCAGCGGTATAGATGAACGAGAAACATACGTTGCCATTATGTCCATTAAATCTAATGCAACTGGAATTGATGGCATCCCTTCCCGTTTTATTAAAATGCTTACACCTCTAATCTTACCTGTTTTAACGCATATCTTTAACTCCTGCATAACGCAATCTACTTTTCCATCTGAATGGAAAAAGGCAGTTATTACCCCTATTCCAAAAGTCTCTTGTCCTGTTGATGTGAGTGATTTCCGTCCCATTAGCATTTTACCATTTCTATCTAAAGCACTCGAGAAAATCGTATCTGTTCAATTGCAATCGTATCTCAATCGTGGAAATCTGTTGAACTCGTTTCAATCCGGGTTCAGGAAACTTCATAGTTGTGAAACTGCGCTTCTTAAAGTCTCGACTGATCTACGAATGGCATGTGATAGGAATCATCTTGGTGTATTAATTCTTCTTGATCTCTCACGTGCTTTCAATACTGTCTGTCATAGCGTTCTCCTCAACAAATTATCCTGCTTCTTCGGTCTCTCGTCCTCTGCAACTCACTTCTTTGCTTCCTTCCTTAATAATAGGTATCAATGCGTGAGATATAATGATCAACTTTCCTCCTTTATTTCTGTATTGTCGGGGGTCCCCCAAGGCTCTGTTCTTGGGCCACTGTTGTTCTGTCTGTATGTTAATGATTTACCTGATTGTATCACCTTTGCTCATCATCATAGCTATGCAGATGACCTCCAATTATACAATTACTGCACTCCTGATGACGCCCCGCACCTTATTGAATCCTTAAACAGGGATCTGGTATCCTTGTCCTTGTGGTGCAATAACAACTTCCTGCAGCTTAATCCTAATAAATCGTCTGCACTTATTCTTAGTAGACGTCGTTTTGATACATCTAATATGCCCCCTTTAAAATTAAACAATACTCCCCTAAAAATAGTCGGGTCAACTAAGAATCTTGGAGTGATGATAAACTCTAACTTATCCTGCTGTGACCATGTGTCGTTCTCTTTGAAGAAGATCTATTCTTGTCTCCGTCGTCTGCGTCTTTATGGAAGTCTACTTTCTCGTGATACCCGTCTCGCTCTGGTAAAATCCCTTATACTTCCTCATTTCTTATATGGATGCTCTGTCTATGTATGTCCTGACTCGACATGTAAGAATAGATTGAATATTGCTCTTAATGACTGTCTAAGGTTCATTTTCGACCTTAATCGGTCCGCACATGTCTCTGGTCTTCGTCCATCCCTGTTGCCCTGCAATCTCTTTACGTATCGCAATGTGCATGGTCTATGTTTATTGTACAAAATCATTAATTCCTCTACTCCCTCATACCTTTCTGATTGCCTTGTTCCCCTTCGTACTCGTCGCTCCGTGCAATTTTGTATTCCTAGACACTGTTCCCTGCTAGGTAGTCGTTCCTTCTTTGTACATACTGTAAGATTGTGGAATAGCCTCCCCTTCCGTTTGCAATGTACCAAATCGCTCGCCGCTTTCAGGAGAGGATTGATCGCACATTTTGCATCACAGAATGCATAAAATGACACAATTGCTTGCTTGCCTGCACAACATGCATTAGCATACATCCTCCTTAGTATGCATCTTCTCGACAGCGAACACCGGCTTTTTTTTTTTTGTTTCTTGTTTTTTGTTTCTTTTATTATTATTAATTTTTGTTAATTTTTATTTTGGGAAATTTTTAATTTAAATTTAATTTTTTTTTTTCATTTTCTTTTATTTTTAGTATTTTTTTTTCCCTTTTTCTTTCTAGTCATTAAATTAAATAATATTATATTTTCCTTTTTAAATTGGTTTTAATTTGTATAGTACTAAATAAGCCTGAAATCTTGTGTACTTAAGCATAAATAAATAAATAAATAAATAAATAAAATAAAAAAAAAAAATAATTAGAATTGAATAGTGCGAAATATTAAATTTGCTAGTGATTATAGTGAACTCTAAGAATTGTGTTTAATTTTAAATTGTGTTTGGTTTGTAATAAATAAGTTTTGTTTGGATAATTAAAAAGTGTATTCCTTAATTAATCCTACGAATCCGTTAAGCCGTAAAAACGTAACAATTGGTGTCAGAAGTGGGATTAATTAAGAGATAAGTGAAATAAGTGAGTTTTTAAAATAATTGTGACCGGAATTTAATTTTTGTGAGTGCGAACTAAAGACATAATAATAAAATGGGTCGAAAATTAGTTGATTTGCGTACTGTGGAGTTGAAAAGAGAACTAAGTAAACGCTCGTTGTCAACGGTGGGTGCTAAAAGTTCCTTAACCGCGCTGCTTCGAGAAGCTATGGTGAACGAGGGAAAAGATCCTGAAACCTACATTTTTGAAGACGAGGGCGAAGCGGAACCAGAAGAATCGACAGTGAGTATGGCAGAACTTTTTAAGACATTGATGGTGATGAAGGAAGCGCAAGAACGGTCATCAGCAGAGATGAAGGAAGTGACAGCCGAGATGAAAGAAGCGCAAGAACGGTCATCAGCTGCGCAAGAACGTGCATCAGCAGAGATGAAGGAAGCGACAACAGAGATCAAGACGGAAGTGATGGTGCTAAAAGACGAACAGAAATTGTTGGCAATAGCTCATGAACGTTCGTTAGCAGAGCTCAAAGAGTCGATGGAAGAACAGAGGAGCCAGCTGGATAACATGAAAGAAAATGTAAGGAATGATCTGGAAAGTCTCGAATCTTCCATCAAGGAAAATGTAAGGAATGATCTGGAGAAGCTCGAAAATTCCATGAGGGAAAATGATGAAAAGTTGAAGATGGAACTAGAATCGGTCAGAGCCGACCTGGAAAGGGTAAAGATTCACCACCCAGCGACGGCATCTCATGAAGTCATCGGAGTTAGGAAACTGCAGCCTCCAACTTTCGACGGGCAAAGCCCATGGCCTACTTACAAGCTCCAATTCGAAGCAGCAGCAGCAGGCAATTTCTGGACTGAGGATGAAAAAGCAATGGCCTTAACTTTGTCACTAAGGGGTACAGCAGCAGAAATATTGCAGTCAATACCAGCGGAACATCGCAACAGCTACGGGTTCTTAGTTCAAGCGCTGGAAATGCGTTACGGTGATCAGCACCTGCAAGAGGTTTATCGACTTCAACAGCGAAACAGACTTCAAAAGCCAGGAAAAACTTTACAACAACTATGCGCCGATATCGAGAGGTTAGTGCATCTGGCTTATCCTAGTTTCGGCCAAGATTACATCAACGAAGTAGCAAGAGAGGCCTTTCTTAACTCTTTTGCCGACCGAGATCTACAACAAGCAGCGAGATTGGCCGGAAAGAAGAATACCGCTGAAGTTCTGGCATATGCTCTGGCATACGAGGCAGCGAAGCAAGCATCAAGAAGTGCAGTCCGCCTCAGAGAGATCCACACAACAGAGGATATTTGCAACAGAATGAATGCAGCGGAAGTACGCGGTCGACTCCGATGCTGGAACTGTAGTGAACCGGGTCATTTGCAAAGGAATTGCAGGAAGCGAAGAAGAACAGAATCAACCGAAAATAGGAGTGGCGGAACTTGCTGTGAAAAATGCGGACATCGCCAGAAAAGCGACCAGAGGGAGGCCGAAAACAATGACTCCGTGTCTCCCCGCAGACAGCAGCAGGGAAACGAATAAAGACTGACTCCATGGGGCAGGAGTCAGTCGGGGAAATCGAAGCCCCCGGTGTCATCATCACCACTATCAAACAACTGCAGCGTAGTGGCAACAGCCTTGTCATCGATGGAAAGATTGGAGCCGAAAAATGCACAATAACTGTAGATACTGGTGCTTCAAAATCTGTTAACCGCGCTGACATGGTCGGTAATAAATGGCTGAAAGACGCACGCCAATACAGACTGAAAACTGCAACAGGAGAGCCAGTACGATTACACGGGGAAATTATGTTGGATGTGGTTCTTGCTGACATTGGATTTTCACATTCCTTCCTGATAGCTGATATAACAGACGAGTGTATTCTCGGTCTGGACTTTATGAAAGCACATAAAATTCTACTGGACATCGGAGAGGAAATACTGAGATATGACAACAAGGAGCTCCCAATGGCGACAGGTTCCACTTGTTATTCGCAGCTGAAAGTCGTCGTTCGTGAAGATACCGTGCTTCCTCCGTGTGCTGAGAAGTTAGTACGAGCGATAGTCGATGGTGATCCCGGGAGCTACCGATTTTACCTTATAGAACCAGAAAAAATGGAACAAATCAAAAATATAGCAATTGGAAAATGTCTGGTGAGCATCGACGACAAGAAGGAGGTATTCGTGAGAGTGTTAAATACTAACGAACGAGAAGTACGATTGAAGAAGGATACGGGTTTGGGGAAAGGAGAACCGGCAGAACAGATTACATTAGTGGAGTGAGCTAACATCGAAACGGTTCCAAAACCAAAGCCAAAGGCCACGAAATTAGTAAATGCAGTGCTCTTAACTAGTTGTCTTGAACAAAAGCAATATCTCCAGGCAAGAAAATTAGTAGAGGATTTCAGTGATATCTTCGCCATGAGAGATGATGACTTTGGGAAAACTAACATCGTTCAACACAGGATCGATACCAAAGATGCCCAGACAATTAAACAACCTCCGAGAAGACTACCACTAGCCAAGCGGGAAGAGGCAGCCAATATGATTGAAGATATGAGAAGACAAGGCCTTATAGAGGAGTCGAAAAGCCCTTGGATGTCTCCCGTGGTGTTAGTCAGAAAAAAAGATGGCAGTACAAGATTTTGCGTGGATTATCGGCGGTTAAATGACATCACTAAATAGGACAGCTACCCACTACCTCGAATCGATGACCCCCTGGATACTCTCTCTGGAGCTCAATGGTTTTCTACCTTGGATCTTAAGAGCGGCTACTGGCAAGTCGAAATTCACCCCGAGGACCGAGAAAAGACGGCCTTCTCCGTAGGAAACGGCCTGTGGCAGTTTACAGTTATGCCATTTGGACTGTGTAATGCTCCAGCTACATTCGAACGACTGATGGAATGCGTCTTGCGAGGACTGACATGGAAGACTTGTCTGGTTTATTTGGACGATATCATCGTCGTTGGAAAAAGTTTCGAGGAACATCTGGGCAATCTACGAGAGGTTTTCCAAAAGTTGAGAACTGCCCAACTGAAACTCAGTCCTAAAAAGTGCGTACTGTTCAGAGACCAAGTCAACTATCTCGGACATGTGGTTTCATCCAATGGAGTTCAAACAGATCCTGAGAAAATAACAGCGGTTAAGAATTGGCCCACACCGAAGGATAAACATGAACTTCGAAGCTTTTTGGGACTTGCCACCTATTATAGGCGTTTTGTCAGAAATTTTGCCGACATAGCTAGGGAATTACATAAACTGACAGAAAAAGGAAAACCATTTATCTGGACAGAAAAGTGCGAGGAAAGTTTCAAGACACTAAAACGAGGACTTTGCCAAGCACCAATACTCACATACCCGAAGCCAGGCGAAAGATTCATATTGGACACAGCCGCGAGTAATGTCGGGATTGGTGCAGTGCTATCACAAAACTTCTATCACAAAACTTCTAAACATTTCCACAAGTATCTCTATGGGCAAAACTTCATCCTTCGAACGGATCATGCAGCATTAAAATGGCTGATGCAATTCAAAAACCCTGAAGGACAAGGGGCAAGATGGATAGAGAGACTTCAGTCCTACGACTTCAATATAGACCACAGAAAGGGAAGAAACCATGGAAATGCAGATGCACTCTCCCGGCGACCATGCGTACCAGACTGCAAACATTGTGGACGTATCGAGGAAAAGTGTCAAAGGACGACAGTCGAGCCAACGACAGGATGGGATTACCAGGGACTCCGAGACGCCCAACGCGACGACCCGGATATTTCTTCAATTCTGACATGGAAGGAATACGAGGAAAAGCCTGAATGGAAGGACATTGCTGAGAGGAGCGAGACCCTGAAGAGCTATTGGGCCCAATGGGATTCGTTGTACATTGAGCGAGGAGTATTAAAGCGCAAATGGGAAACCGCTGACGGTACCTCTCATCGAATGCAGGTATTAGTCCCTCGCGTTAGAATAAGAGATATTCTCGAGGAGTATCATAATGGCGCATCAGGAGGACATCTGGGAGTCGATAAAACTTTGGCAAAAATAAGAGAGAGATTCTATTGGCTTCATATGCGAGACGATGTTGCAGACTGGTGCCGTAAATGCACAACTTGTGCCAGCAGTAAGGGCCCTCGGGTAAGAACAAAAGGAGAAATGCAGCAATACAACGTGGGAGCCCCATTTGAAAGAATCGCAATCGATGTGGCGGGACCTTTTCCGGTGTCAGATCGAGGAAATCGATACACTTTGGTGGTCATGGACTACTTCAGTAAGTGGCCCGAAGCATATGCCATTCCAAATCAGGAAGCAATCACTGTTGCAGAGGAATTAGTGAACAATTGGATCTGCAGATTTGGTGTTCCTCATGAGCTTCACTCTGACCAAGGGAGAAACTTTGAATCTCAAGTTTTTCAAGAAGTATGTAAGATACTTGGAGTGAAGAAGACCAGGACGACGCCCCTTCATCCCCAGTCCGATGGAATGGTAGAGCGATTCAACAGGACAATGCTAGAACACCTAAGGAAAGTTGTTAGCGAGCACCAGCGTGACTGGGACAGTTACATCCCTATATTTCTAATGGCATATCGGACAGCGGTTCATAATTCCACAGGACAAACCCCTTGTAGTGTGATTTTTGGAAGACAAATCCGGCTGCCAAGCGACTTGAAATTTGGGACACCTGTTGAAAGCAACGAGTCTACTGGCGGTTATACAGGTGAACTTCGTGATCGACTCGCAGATATCCATCAGCTTGCAAGGAAGAATCTTAAGATAGCCAGTGACAGGATGAAAACTAGGTACGACCTCCGAGCAAACTGTAGCGGATACCAGGAAGGTGACCTCGTTTGGCTGTTCAATCCTCGACGACGAAAGGGCAAGTCTCCGAAACTTCAGCGCCAGTGGGAGGGGCCCTATAAAATCCTAACACGGATCAACGACGTTGTCTACAGGATTCAACAAGGGCCCAAAGCCAAGAAGAAGATTGTGCACATAGACAGGCTGTGCCCATATCATCAGCCGGATCCAGGATGGACAACTGTTCGGGACGAACAGTCCTAAGAAGGGGGCAATGTGATGATTTATGCGCCATCTGTTTGTCAAAAAGCATAACCAACGATTGTCGGTAACAACTCTGGTTGATGTCTGAGCTAATGACTTATGTACTAAACTAAAATTGGAACGCGCGATAAGTGAAGACAACTTCAAGCTTCTGGACGAAAAGAAAAGAACATACCACTAGGCTCGAGAAAAAGGACTCGAGAAGGTTCCAGAAGTAGACAAAGGTGGAGCTGCCTATATAAAAGCGCCTGGCAGCCGCTATCGAGTCAGTTTTGATTATAAAGGCGATACAAGTGTTCCAAAGTGAAAAGTGGTGATTTATAGTGAAATAAAAAGCGATAATTAGAATTGAATAGTGCGAAATATTAAATTTGCTAGTGATTATAGTGAACTCTAAGAATTGTGTTTAATTTTAAATTGTGTTTGGTTTGTAATAAATAAGTTTTGTTTGGATAATTAAAAAGTGTATTCCTTAATTAATCCTACGAATCCGTTAAGCCGTAAAAACGTAACAATATAATACAAAATTAAATAAGAATTAACATACCTTGCTTGATCACCGACATAGTACACTTCCATAGATTTTATCGTTAAATGTTAGAAATTAATGTTTTTATATCGCGCATAAACTGGCATTCCTTTTCCGCAAAAGTATTATTTTGCCTAAACTATGAACTTTTCTTTATGCTCATGCGCTCGATGACTCATAGCAGTCAGCGACTTAATATTTTTACACGTGATCGGATACATTATTACAACTACGATGATACAATTTTTTTGAAAAATTTCCACATTTTGAAAATTGAGTTTTGAGCAGAACCTTCTATGAGCGGGCCCCACTGTGCACCGTCCTATTCATCCGTTCCACCAAACCATTTTGTTCTGGTGTATAAGGTGATGAATTTTGATGGATAATACCTTAGTTCCTTAAAAATTTCGAGAAACCTGATGAAAAAAACTCAGTTCCATTTTCGGAACGCAATATTTTTAGTTTTGCGTTGCATTGATTCTCGACCATGAACTTAAAGTCTTTAAAAAATCTAAGGGTATCACTCTTATGTTTTAAAAAATAAACGAATACCTTTCTGCTGAAGTCATCAACGAAAAATAGGAAATAACGTGCTCCCCCAATGGATGCATTTTCCATTGGACCACACAAATCCGTGTGAATAATTTCTAATACTGCTGGTGCTCTGCTGCCTTTGTTATTAAATGGCAGACAAGTCTGTTTGGCCTCTATACATGTAACGCAATTGTTATTTAATTTAATTTTATCAGGGATTTTTATTCCTTCCACGGCACCATTTTTCATTTTAGCTAAAACAGAGTCCTTTACATGTGCTAGCCTTTTATGCCATAATCTGGCTGAATTTTCACCAGATGTTAGCAAACATTTATTTCTATTTTTCACAATAAGTTTGTACATGTTATTATTTTTCACTGCTCTGCCAATTAATTCTCCGTATCTGTTTAATATATTGCACTCGTTCTTTTCGAAAATCACTTTATTTTTGTTCTTTATTAATTGGGACACCGTAATCAAATTTTTCGATAGTTCAGGCGCGCACAACACATTTTTGACATTCACATTTACCGGCGTTTCTCCCACTAGGGCTACCAATTGCAATTCTCCAGAACAGTGAGCTGTAATTACTTCATTGTTGGCTAACATAACCTGATGGTGCACGGACTTTTTGTTCGTTAACCATTTTTCATTCACCGTAAAATGAGATGATGCGCCTGAATCTACCAATCATTCTTGTTAAAACATCCCGACATAAAGACTGCACTGCACGCGTTTTGCGCCCTCTATTTAGAAGAATATTTTCCGTTCCGTTACATTTTAAGTTACATTTGGCACCCTTTTTAAAACTTTTACCACTAAATGCTGTTTCACTATTTTCACCTGGTTCATAGTCCAGTAATTCATTTTTAATAGCATCCGTATTAATTTCGATGCCAGAATGCTCTATTGCCATTATCATTGGGGTGAATTTTTCCGGCAATCCAGCTAGCAATAATGAACCTATCCATTCTTCAGAAATCGTAAAACCGATGCCGTTTAATTTCTGTGCTGTTTTGATTATATGGGTTACGTACACATTGTAGTAAAATTTTCCAATCGCGCCGATATTAGCGAACGCAGTAGACTTATGTTTCTTGTATAACCGGAGTCGTCGAACAATTTTTTTAATTTATCCCATACTTCCTTGCGTTGATGGCCTTGGTTGATGTGCCCTTTATGTGGACGTACAACGAAGGTTCAATTGACAAAATCAGTTTTGACTTTGCTTGATTGTCCTTTTTGGTGTCCGTTCCTGTTGTAGTGAGACAGGATTCAAAATCGTCCAACACCAGGACATTTTTAATAGCAAATGCCCATTGCTCGTAATTTTCACGACCTTTTAATTTCAACACGCTTGCCGAATAATTATTCACCGCCATTTTTGCAAAAACGACAAAATTATGATCAGGTTTTATTTTACTTTAGTTATCTTCTTTACGCTCCTTTAATCCCTCATGGGACATAGGGCGGAAACAGTTGCCCTCCAGCGACTCTGTTTTGCGCGACAGCTCTCAGCTTCGGCCAGGATCTCCCAGTTGTTGCGGCTTCTTCTAGTAGGGTTCTCCTCCACGTTGTTCTAGGTCTTCCGACTCGACGGGATCCTTGCGGATTCCAGTCAAGGGCCTGTTTGGCTAGATTTTCGTTTTCGTGTCGCAAGGTGTGGCCAAGCCAATTCCATTTCCTTCGCCTGATTTGACCGTCTATCCTTTCTTGGTCGTCACGGGCGCCATAGTTCTTTGTTTGAAATTCTATCTTGCAGCGGATTTTTAGGATTCGACGCAGGCATCTTCTGTTGATGAAGACTTGTAGGCGCCCTGTTATGAATTGAGTGACTTTCCATGTTTCGCAACTGTACAAAAGTACTGCCTTAACGTTGGAGTTGAACAGTCGCAATTTGGTGTTAGTTGAGATCTCCGTTGATCTCCATATGCGGAACAGGCATGCATATGCGCCTCGTGCTTTATATATTCTGGAACTGACATCTTCTTCTGCCCCGCCATTTTCGGTAATAGTACTACCGAGGTAGCAGAATTAATCTACCAGATACGGTTACGGTGTTAGTAACCATGTGCATCGTATGAACGAATAAAATGTAAGGACAGCAGAGCAGCAAGCGGAAAGGCGGAAGAAATTAAAAAAAAAGAAGTGAGCGGGCACTCCAAAAAAGGATTATAAAAAACTAACCCGCCATAATTCAATCTTTAATGTGCAGATAAAAATAATATATTGTTACGTTTTTACGGCTTAACGGATTCGTAGGATTAATTAAGGAATACACTTTTTAATTATCCAAACAAAACTTATTTATTACAAACCAAACACAATTTAAAAATAAACACAATTCTTAGAGTTCACTATAATCACTAGCAAATTTAATATTTCGCACTATTCAATTCTAATTATCGCTTTTTATTTCACTATAAATCACCACTTTTCACTTTGGAACACTTGTATCGCCTTTATAATCAAAACTGACTCGATAGCGGCTGCCAGGCGCTTTTATATAGGCAGCTCCACCTTTGTCTACTTTTTGGAACCGTCGTTTTCTGGTTCCTTGTGGTATGTTCTTTTATTTCCTTAAGTTTCGACCAGCTTGAAGTTGTCTTCGCTTATCGCTCGTTAGTTTAGTACATAAATTCGTAGTTCAGACAACAACCGAAAAATCGTTGATTCATCCTCTCGACAAACAGATGGCGCATAATCATCACATTGCCCCCTTCTTAGGACTGTTCGTCCCGAACAGTTGTCCATCCTGGATCCGGCTGATGATATGGGCACAGCCTGTCTATGTGCACAATCTTCTTCTTTGCTTTGGGTCCTTGTTGAATCCTGTAGACCACATCGTTGATCCGTGTTAGGATTTTATAGGGCCCCTCCCACTGACGCTGAAGTTTCGGAGACTTGCCTTTCCGTCTTCGAGGGTTGAACAGCCAAACGAGGTCACCTTCCTGGAATCCGCTACAGTTTGCTCGGAGGTCGTACCTTGTTTTCATCCTGTCACTGGCTATCTTGAGATTCCTCCTTGCGAGCTGGTGGATATCTGCAAGTCTATCACGAAGTTCACCTGTATAACCGCCAGTAGATTCGTTGCTTTCCACAGGTGTCCCAAATTTCAAGTCGCTTGGCAGCCGGATTTGTCTTCCAAAAATCACACTAGAAGGGGTTTGTCCTGTGGAATTATGAACTGCTGTCCGATATGCCATTAGAAAAATAGGGATATAACTGTCCCAGTCGCGCTGGTGCTCGCTAACGACTCTCCTTAAGTGCTCTAGCATTGTTCTGTTGAATCGTTCTACCATTCCATCGGATTGGGGATGAAGGGGCGTCGTCCTGGTCTTCTTCATTCCGAGTATCTTACATACTTCTTGAAAAACTTGAGATTCGAAATTTCTCCCTTGGTCAGAATGAAGCTCATGAGGAACACCAAATCTGCAGATCCAATTGTTCACTAATTCCTCTGCAACAGTGATTGCTTCCTGATTTGGAATGGCATATGCTTCGGGCCACTTACTGAAGTAGTCCATAACCACCAAAATGTAACGATTTCCTCGGTCTGATGCTGGAAAAGGTCCCGCCACATCGATTGCAATTCTTTCAAATGGGGCTCCCACGTTGTATTGCTGCATTTCCCCTTTTGTTTTTACTCGAGGGCCTTTGCTGCTGGCACAAGTTGTCCATTTACGGCACCAGTCTGTAACATCGTCCCGCATGTGAAGCCAATAGAATCTATCTCTTATTTTTGCCAAAGTTTTATTGACTCCCAGATGTCCTCCTGATGCGCCATTATGACACTCCTCGAGAATATCTCTTATTCTACTGCGAGGGACTAACACCTGCATTCGGTGAGAGGTACCGTCAGCGGTTTCCCATTTGCGCTTTAACACTCCTCGCTCGATGTGCAATGAATCCCATTGGGCCCAATAGCTCTTCAGGGTTTCGCTTCTCTCTGCGATATCCTTCCATTCAGGCTTCTCCTCGTATTCCTTCCATGCCAGAATCGAAGAAATATCTGGGTCGTCGCGTTGGGCGTCTCGGAGTCCCTGGTAATCCCATCCTGTCGTTGGCTCAACGGTCGTCCTTTGACACTTTTCCTCAATACGCCCACAATGTTTACAATCTTTTACGCATGGTCGCCGGGAGAGTGCATCTGCGTTTCCATGGTTTCCTCCTTTTCTGTGGCCTATATTAAAGTCGTAGGACTGAAGTCTCTCGATCCATCTTGCCACTTGTCCTTCAGGATTTTTAAATTGCATCAGCCATTTTAATGCTGCATGATCCGTTCGAAGGATGAAGTTTTGCCCATAGAGATACTTGTGGAAGTGCTTAGTTGAGTCCACGATTGCCAACAGTTCTCTCCTTGTGACGCAGTAATTCCGCTCCGATTTTGACAGCGCTCTACTGTAGTAAGCTATGACCTTCTCCTGCCCTTCGAAGTTTTGTGATAGCACTGCACCAATTCCGACATTACTCGCATCTGTGTCCAATATGAATTTTTCCCTGGCTTCGGATATGTAAGTATTGGTGCTTGGCAAAGTCCTTGCTTTAGTGTCTTGAAACTTTCCTCGCATTTTTCTGTCCAGATAAATGGTCTTCCTTTTTCTGTCAGTTTATGTAATTCCTTAGCTATGTCGGCAAAGTTCCTGACAAAACGTCTATAATAGGTGGCAAGTCCCAAGAAGCTTCGAAGTTCATGTTTATCCTTCGGTGTGGGCCAATTCTTAACTGCTGCTATTTTCTCCGGATCTGTTTGAACTCCATTGGATGAAACCACATGTCCGAGATAGTTGACTTGGCCACTGAACAGCACGCACTTTTTAGGGTTGAGTTTCAGTTGGGCAGTTCTCAACTTTTGGAAAACCTCTCGCAGATTGCCCAGATGTTCCTAGAAACTTTTTCCAACGACGATGATATCGTCCAAATAAACCAGACAAGTCTTCCATGTCAGTCCTCGCAAGACGCATTCCATCAGTCGTTCGAATGTAGCTGGAGCATTACACAGTCCAAACGGCATGACTGTAAACTGCCACAGGCCGTTTCCTACAGAGAAGGCTGTCTTTTCTCGGTCCTCCGGGTGAATTTCGACTTGCCAGTAGCCGCTCTTAAGATCCAAGGTAGAAAACCATTTAGCTCCAGAGAGAGTATCCAGTGTGTCATCGATACGAGGTAATGGGTAGCTGTCCTTTTTAGTGATGTCGTTCAACCGCCGATAATCCACGCAAAATCTTGTACTGCCATCTTTCTTTCTGACTAGAACCACGGGAGACATCCAAGGGCTTTTCGACTCCTCTATAAGGCCTTGTCTTCTCATATCTTCAATCATACCGGCTGCCTCTTCCCGCTTGGCTAGTGGTAGTCTTCTCGGCGGTTGTTTAATTGGCTGGGCATCTTTGGTGTCGATCCTGTGTTGAACGATGTCCGTTTTCCCAAAGTCATCATCTCTCATGGCGAAGATATCACTGAAATCCTCTACTAATTTCCTTGCCTGGAGATACTGTTTTTGTTCAAGACAACTAGTTGAGAGCACTGCGTTTACTAATTTCGTGGCCTTTGGCTTTGGTTTTGGAACCGTTTCGATGTTAGCGCACTCCACTAATGTAATCTGTTCTGCCGGTTCTCCTTTTCCCAAAACCGTATCCTTCTTCAATAGTACTTCTCGTTCGTTAGTATTTAGCACTCTCACGAATACCTCCTTCTTGTCGTCGATGCTCACCAGACATTTTCCAATTGCTATATTTTTGCTTTGTTCCGTTTTTTCTGGTTCTATAAGGTAAAATCGGTAGCTCCCGGGATCACCATCGACTATCGCTCGTACCAATTTCTCAGCACACGGAGGAAGCACGGTATCTTCTCGAGCGACTACTTTAAGCTGCGAATAACAAGTGGATCCTGTGGCCATTGGAATCTCCTTGGTGTCATATTTCAGTATTTCCTCTCCAATGTCCAGTAGAATTTTATGTGCTTTCATAAAGTCCAGACCGAGAATACACTCGTCTGTTATATCAGCTACCAGGAACGAATGTGAAAATCCAATGTCAGCAAGAACCACATCCAACATAATTTCCCCGTGTAATCGTACTGACTCTTCTGTTGCAGTTTTCAGTCTGTATTGGCGTGCGTCTTTCAGCCATTTATTGCCGACCATGTCAGCCCGGATAACAGATTTTGAAGCACCAGTGTCTACAGTTAGTGTGCATTTTTCAGCTCCAATATTTCCTTCGATGACCAGGCTGTTGCCACTACGCTGCAGTTGTTTGATAGTGGTGATGATGACACCGGGGGCTTCGATTTCCCCGACTAACTCCCGCCCCATGGAGTTAGTCTTTATTCGTTTCCCTGCTGCTGTTTGCGGGGAGACGCGGAGTCATTGTTTTCGGCCTCCCTCTGGTCACCTTTCTGCCGATGTCCGCATTTTTCACAGCAAGTTCCGCCACTCCCATTTTCGGGAGACTCTGCTCTCCTTCGCTTTCTGCAATTCCTTTGCAAATGACCCGGTTCACTACAGTTCCAGCATCGGAGTCGACCGCGTACTTCCGTTGCATTCATTCTGTTGCAACTATCCTCTGTTGTGTGGATCTCTCTGAGGCGGACTGCACTTCTTGATGCTTGCCTCGCTGCCTCGTATGCCAGAGCATATGCCAAAACTTCTGCGGTATTCTTCTTTCCGGCCAATCTGGCTGCTTGTTGTAGATCCCGGTCAGCAAAAGAGTTAAGGAAAGCCTCTCTTGCTACTTCGTTGATGTAGTCTTGGCCGAAGCTAGGATAAGCCAGATGCACTAACCTCTCGATATCGGCGCATAGTTGTTGTAAAGTTTCTCCTGGCTTTTGAAGTCGATTGCGAAGTTGAAGTCGATAAACCTCTTGCATGTGCTGATCACCGTAACGCATTTCCAGCGCTTGAACTAAGAACCCGTAGCTGTTGCGATGTTCTGCTGGTATTGACTGCAATATTTCTGCTGCTGTGCCCCTTAGTGACAACGTTAAGGCCGTTGCTTTCTCCTCCTCAGTCCAGCAATTGCCTGCTGCTGCTGCTTCGAATTGGAGCTTACAAGTAGACCATGGGCTTTGCCCGTCGAAAGTTGGAGGCTGCAGTTTCCTAACTCCGATGACTTCGTGAGATGCCGTCGCTGGGTGGTGAATCTTTACCCTTTCTAGCTCGGCTCTGACCGATTCTAGCTCAATCTTCAACTTTTCATCATTTTCCCTCATGGAATTTTCGAGCTTCTCCAGATCATTCTCTACATTTGCTTTGATGGAAGATTCGAGATTTTCCAGATCATTCCTCACATTTTCCTTTACGTTATCCAGCTTTTTATCAACAGAGAGTGACATTAGTTCGAATTTTTGCTCCATCTGGTTTCTCTGTTCTTCCATAGACTCTTTGAGTTCTGCTAACGAGCGTTCATGAGCTACTGCTAATAATTTCTGTTCATCTTTTAACGCCAACACTTCCGTCTTGATCTCTGTTGTCGCTTCCTTCATCTCTGCTGATGCACGTTCTTGCGCAGCTGATGACCGTTCTTGCGCAGCTGATAACCGTTCTTGCGCAGCTGATGACCGTTCTTGCGCTTCTTTCATCACCATCAATGTCTTAAAGAGCTCTGCCATACTCACTGTCGATTCTTCTGGTTCCGCTTCTACCTCGTCTTCAAACATGTAGGTTTCAGGATCCTTACCTTCGTTCACCATAGCTTCTCGAAGCAGGGCGGTTAGGGCATTTTTAGCCCCCACTGTTGACAACGAGCGCTTACTTAATTCGCTTTTCAACTCCACAGTGCGCAAATTCACTAACTTTCGACCCATTTTATTAATAAGTCCTTATTTCTCACGCACAAACTTTAAATTCCAGTCACAATTATTATTCAAGTTCACCTATTTCACTTATCTCTTAATTAATCCCACTTCTGACACCAATTGTTACGTTTTTACGGCTTAACGGATTCGTAGGATTAATTAAGGAATACACTTTTTAAGTATCCAAACAAAACTTATTTATTACAAACCAAACACAATTTAAAAATAAACACAATTCTTAGAGTTCACTATAATCACTAGCAAATTTAATATTTCGCACTATTCAATTCTAATTATCGCTTTTTATTTCACTATAAATCACCACTTTTCACTTTGGAACACTTGTATCGCCTTTATAATCAAAACTGACTAGATAGCGGCTGCCAGGCGCTTTTATATAGGCAGCTCCACCTTTGTCTACTTTCTGGAACCTTCGTTTTCTGGTTCCTTGTGGTATGTTCTTTTATTTCCTTAAGTTTCGACCAGCTTGAAGTTGTCTTCGCTTATCGCTCGTTAGTTTAGTACATAAATTCGTAGTTCAGACAACAACCGAAAAATCGTTGATTCATCCTCTCGACAAACAGATGGCGCATAATCATCACAATATGTATGTATGTATGTTAATCGAATTGTTTTGAAACTATTTACGTCCGTAAGGCATAGAACAATTTTTTCTTGCCTCAAAATGTAATTTTTTCGCTGATTTCTTGGGTGAAATAGTTGTTTATACAATTTTTGGCACATCTGAAACTGTTACAAGAAGTTCCCTTATAATATATTACATTAAATTTACAGTTTCGCACGACTTTAAAAGCTTTATTTTAAAGAGAGATAAAGAATTAGTGAAGTAAGGGAAAATCGATATTTGAAAAAGGTTTTTTTTGTTTTTGGATTTTTACTATCATTTTTTACGCCATCTAGAGTAGAGGATTCAATGAAAAAAAATCCGTCTTCAAAATATTAAAATCAAAATTTTGTTCGTCAACTTTTTTGATTGAAAATGGGGCCTTTTTTTAAATTAAGGTCATGAAAACAAGCCTAAACCAATCGCTTTGAAAAAAATTGGGCCTTTTTGAAACATGAAAATCTACATTTTCCTCAAATTTCATTAAAATTAGATCATTTTTGTGAAAGATAAAAATGATAAACGAAAAACTCGGTTTTTTACGTTTTTCTCCATTTTTTAAGTTATGTCGATAAATGGTTTTAATAAAAGCTCTAGATTTCTTAATTATCTACAACTTTTAGATTAAACGTTTTTCGATAAGAGGTCTACTTTTCTCAGAAATCGCAAAAAAACAATTAACCCCCCAAAACCCACATTTTGGCACCCCCGGGCCCCTTCGGGTCATCGACTGCGGTGCTTTCGACTTTCCCTTGTTTAAGTAGCATTTCTGCTAAATTTTCCCGCCATCCATATACTGCTAAGAATTTTTCTAGTTTTTGGCTTTTCAAAAACGTATCTGCACTGGTCTAAAGTTCGAATGAAGTTAGGAGATTTGAATAGCCTACAATAATATTGTTTCTTTTTATGTTTGGAAAATTTAAAACATTTATTATAAATAAATAAATTAAAACAATTCCATTTAATTTAAAATGGTTTTTTAAATCTCAAGGCCCATTTACAATTATGCGAGACGCGCATGCCAGAGTATCGCCTAGCTGTCAAAAGTAGATTCAAAGCATAGACTTAAACCTGGCAATGTACAATGAGAAGCGTGGCGCGAGTGCGTTGCTTGAAATATTCGGAAAATTGAATATTTCGTGCATGCGAGGTGCATGAGCTATCAGCTGTTGTGGTGTGAAATTGCTGTTAGTGGATGGCAGTTATAGTGAACTCTAATTGTGTCTTTGTGAAGAAGTGTTCTACAATTTTTCTTTTAAAAATAAAAATGCAAAAACTTACTGACGCTTAAATAGAGCCCCTTATTGATTTAGTGAGAAAACGTCCAGGACTTTACGAAAAGGGCGATAAATGTTATAGAAAAAACGAGTGGAGGGAAAAAACCTGGAACGTTATTGCAACAGAGTTGGAAGCAAGTGGTGTGTAATTTCCTACATATTTTTAATACAATAATCTTTTTAAAGGACCCCGCAAACTTCCTATGGAAAAACGGTCTCCGTCAAATCACTTGATATTGTGATATTAGATTCTTCGTACGCTTATGATGGAAAGTCATCACGGGCACGAAGCACGAAACCTGAACTTTTTAGTCCAATATGCCCTTTGAAAACTTCGACTTCGGCCGAAAATCAATTTTTTATGTTTGACTGATACTGATCTTTCAACTAAAGAATAAAAAAATAATCGCTATCACATGGTAGTATGAAATCATTTATAACGACGAAAAAAAATTACTTTTTTTATGCAAAATAGTGATTGTGTGTTGTTGAAATACGATATTTAATGCATTCAAGCGACAATTTGATGGAAAATAATAAAAAAGGAAGCAAAAACCTACATCGAAAAAAATTGATTTTCGGCCGAAGTCGAAGTTTTCAAAGGGCATTTTGGACTAAAAATTTCAGGTTTCGTGCTTCGTGCCCGTGATGACTTTTCATCAGAAGGGTACGAAGAATCTAATATCACAATATCAAGTGATTTGACGGAGACCGTTTTTCCATAGAAAGTTTGCGGGGTCCTTTAATTTATTTACAGCGAAAGATTGTAAAAATGCCTGGAGGTCCTTACGGGACCAATTCCGTAGCAGTTTAAAGGAACTCAAGGGCTCTACCGGCCAAGCAGCTCCCGAATCTTGCAACAAGAAAAAATATAAATATTTTGAAAACCTGCTTTTCCTACAGGAATCGTTGCAACCCAGAAGGTATGTTAAATATAAGATCGTATATTACTCGTATTTATTAATATCACAATGGTTACAGAACAACGTGTAACTTCCAGGCCGCAGAACAGGAAGATATTAATGACATTAGCACAACAGACGAGGACAACACTCTCTTTTGGACACAAATAGACGGAGAAGATTTAACCGTAGAGTCTGAACATGCTACTTCCAGCGAAGGAAGCAGACACTTTCTTTTTAACGCTTCTCGACAGCAAAGTTCCGCTTCTGTGTCCAGAACTTCAACTCCGATCCAGGCAAAAAAAACGAAAAATGGAAGAGAATACCGAGCAGGCGTTCGGAGATTTTTTAAAAGATTTGCTCCAGCAGTCGGAGAAATCGAAAGACGACATTGACGGTTTAGATAATTTATTTTTGGGATTATCTCACACAGTTAAAAGTCAGCAATTGACACCATTGCAGCTTATAAACCTGCAATGCAAAGTACAAAATCCTTGAAATAAAATTTTTAAACCCAATATTTTTTTTATTCAAGAAGTTAATATTTATTTTAGTTGAAACAAAATGTTTTTTATTTTATGTTTAATAAAATTTTATGAACTGTTAATTAATTAATTAATGTCTATTAATACTAAATCGATATATGTAGATATTCACTCAATTTGTTCCTTATGTTGTATGCTTCCCTTAAATTGTGCAGGACGACTGAAGCTTTTATTAGTACATCCACTGTATCTGGCAAGCCATGGATATCGTTCTTCAGCACTCTCCACCTTGCCGTCAGCACTCCAAAGGAATTCTCAATCGTAACCCTCGCATGAGATATTCTAGTATTAAAGTTTTGCTCTTGAGGTTGTAAATTGGAGCCTGTGAGTAAGGTGGAAAATAATTTCTTCTTTGTCATTACATTCTTACCGGGGAACGGACGCATTAAATTCCTCATCATCATTGCGCTCCTTTAATCCTTCATGGAACATAGGGCGGAAACAGTTGCCCTCCAACGGACTCTGTTTTGCGCGACAGCTCTCAGCTCCGACCAGGATCTCCCAGTTGTTGCGGCTTCTGCTAGTAGGGTTCTCCTCCACGTTGTTCTAGGTCGTCCTACTCGACGGGATCCTTGCGGATTCCAGTCAAGGGCCTGTTTGGCTAGATTTTCGTTTTGGCGTCGCAAGGTGTGGCCAACCCAATTCCATTTCCTTCGCCTGATTTGGTCGTCTATCCCTTTTTTGGCCGGCACGGCGCCATAGTTCTTCGTTTGAAATTCTATCTTGCCAGCGGATTTTTAGGATACGACGAAGGCATCTGTTGATGAAGACTTGTAGGCGCCCTGTGATGAATTGGGTGACTTTCCATGTTTCGCAACCATACAAAAGTACTGCCTTAACGTTGGAGTTGAACAGCCGCAATTTGGTGTTAGTTGATGTTAGTTAAATTCCTACTAAGTGGAAAAGCACTGTCACCAACAAAGTAATGTGGTAATAATTCCTCCGTTATTGGCAGAGGTGATGGGCTCGGAATAGGCAATTCATTTTGCGATAATAACTTACCAAAAGCAGATTCAAATAAAATCCCTCCGTCGCTCTGGCTACCGTACGCCCCAATGTCCCACCATTCTAAAGCAATAATTTGCATCACAAATTGCAAGTACGACTATACTGTGCCTTCCTTTGTAATTGAAGAACTTAGATCCACCATTAGGAGGGCACACTATGGAAACATGCTTCCCGTCAATTGCACCGATGCAATTGGGAAGATGCCATTTGTTCTTGTAGAGATCTGCGATTTCCAGTCCCACCCGAACTGTGATACAGAGAGGACGTGAGACTGCGTATACGTTCAGTGCAAGTTTTACTACTATTTTTCTTTTTGCGAACTTTATAAATTTAATTCTGTGTGCGAATTGCCGATATTTCTTTTCATTTTTTTCTTATAAAGAAAATTATATACACAATATATAAAAGTGGTGAATAAACGAAGGGTACGGGCCATAACATGGACCCTCGCCCAACAAATAGTGCAGTGCTCGGAGACACTATGAAAAGGCGAAGAAAAAGCAAAAATTGTTTAATACCCAGAAAGACACCAATAAATAACAAAACAACGGAAAATACAGACAATGGGAGTTGTGACGACGAAAGCTCCTACGACAGCATGCCTTATGACCAGCAACAGCCAGCATACAGCGGCGCAGGGAATTCCTTTGCTCCACTAATGCCAACAGATGAAGAAGAGCAAGCCCTCGAGAAACTCATCCACTCGGTGAAAGAAAAACGTTTCCCCAAACTGCCAGCGGAAAGCTCTGCAAATGAAGCAGCAACCAGTGCGACGAATCTGGCGACTGACCAGGCAGCAGCAGCAGCAGCAAAAACAACGACACCCCAGATGACAGCAACAAAAAAAGAAAAGGTACCGCCTATCAATATTTTTAAGCAAGGAATTTCAGATACCTTAGCATTAGCTTCTAGAGTGATTGGGAGGGAAGGATTCTCCGTCAAGAGACAATCTGGCGGGCACCATTCCCTTTTGTGTGCTAGAATAGAAGATTATAAGAAAATGAAGAGAGTGCTTGAGCGTGCGGAAACGGAATTTTTCTCCTTTACTGCGAAATCGGAGAGGAAAATAACCGTTCTTCTAAAGGGCCTGGATCCTGAAATGGACTCGCAGGAGATACTTACGCTGCTACGCGAAAAAAATATCAAAGATTTAAAATTTTTGGCGGTGAAGCCTTTTGTAACACCGCACTCGCGCACTACAAAAAAGATACTCCCTTACTTCCTCGTCCAGCTTTCCCCGGAGAGTCGACTAGACAATCTTAAATTAATAAGAGATGTAGGTCACCTCGTAGTTCGTTGGGAAAAATTAAATAAAACAGAAGGTATCCTCCAGTGCATGAGGTGCCAAAGGTTCGGGCATGCTGCACCTAACTGTCACATGGCATTTAGGTGTATCAAGTGCGATAAGGACCACAAGCCAGGGGAATGCCCTCTCGGCAAAGACCGCGTAGATGACAAAAACATGCTATACTGCGTACTCTGCCGTTCAAACGGTCACCCTGCTAATTATCGGGGATGTCCAAAATACGCAGAACTGAAGAAGAGAATACAGGCGAGGAAGAGCATGATAGAAAAACAAAAAATGCAGAAAGCTGCTATGTTCAAAAACATTGTGAGGCCAAACTTAACATTTGCTCAAATGGCAAGGCACGCAGAAACAACAGCGCAACAAGCCCCGGAAGTAGCTCAAGCCCCTTCCGCCGGCAGCGATAAGGTTATGACGATCCTGCTATCTATTCAGGGACAATTAGCCGACATAAGACGGCAAGTGAATGAGCAAGGTGCCAGGTTGGACCTTGTTTACTCCATGCTCTTCCCCGAAAACGGGCCGTAAGCGTGCAATGGCAACTCTGGGACAGAACGCAATTAAGATCGTGGCCATAAACGCCAATTCCATTATTAGAATTGAGAGGAGGGCGAACATACTCTCGTTGTTGCAGCAAGAAGCTCCTGATGTCCTGTTAGTCAGCGAAACTAAGCTGTCTGAGAGACACAGACTGGAGTATAAGAATTATGTAGTTGTCAGGCGAGATCGCCCTGGTGCTACTCGGGGTGGCGGAACGGCTATCTTTATTAAAAATGGAATTAAGTTTCGGGTACGGCAAAGCAGGGAGATCGAACAGTTTCGAGTGCTGGAAGCCTGCGTCGTGTATATCCCACTCCAAAGCGGACGTAAGATGTACATAATTGCGGCTTACGCACCCGCAGCTCCACAGGTCGACAGTTTTGTCAGCGAGCTGGAACAACTTTTTCAAACACTTGGGCTGGGTTCAGAAGAAAATTATTACTTATTGGCCGGAGATCTAAATGCCAAACATAGAGCTTGGGGAAATCAAATGCCTAACACCAGAGGTAACCACCTGCAAAGATGGTGGGAGTGTAATAGAATCCAGCAGAAAGTCACACTTCTTGCTACGAACATGCCTTCGTATCCCAGGGGTGGATCGTATCTGGATATATGCTTGCTCGACTCACGTCTGGATAGCGGACGAATAAGTGACGAAGATGTAAACTGCCTACGGACTATACCTTACGACAGCGACCACCACGGACTGACCCTCACGGTGCAGATGCCACGTGAGTCTATCGAACTGGAGCAGTATGCTGAAGTACAGCCCTATATTTATCATAAGGCGAACTGGCCGCGATTTTGCAGGGCAATGGCCCGCACTATACAAACAGAAGGACTAACACCGCCGACAGACCAAAATTTGACTAGAGACGAAATCGACCATTACTTGAAGGAGATGGATCGAGTCATAGTGCAAACGATGAATCGAGCCATCCCTAAGACAAAAAAACGCGACTGCACGGACTGCTACAGGAATTCTACAATCGACAGATTACAAAGACAAAAAACCCTATTGCTATCGAGACTCAAAACATTACATCGCCAATTCCAAAATCACCGGAATCCAGAAATCACAACATTGAAGTCGTTGATTCGAAACCTTCAGCAACTAATCAAGGAAAATTACTCTAAGTCTATAAATCTGTACTGGAGCAATAAGATCCGGTCCATAAAACCCAGTGGTCCGGGCACATTCCCACAGATAAACAAAATCTTCCGAAAAAGGACGCATAACAGACTAGAGAAGCTCAGACTACCGAACAACCAAGACAGTGAAGGACTGTTAAGAAAGGCGGGCTTAGATCCAGATACGCATTACCGAATCGCGACCTGGAAAATCGGGCGCGGCTAAACTACATTGACCTTCAAAGCGAAAACAGAGTTTGGAGATCTGAGAATCGACATTTAGTCGAATTCAGTGAGGATTGCCCAGCGGACAACATCCCAGAGGCCTCCGAAAACGCGATTTTTGTGAAGAAGGATAACCTGTTGCGAATTTTCCACATGCTAAAGAATAAGAAATCGGCAGGGATCGATGGTATCCCCAATGTGGTTCTAAAGCACTTACCTCAGTGTGCAGTCGACATTTACACCACGTTGTTTAATAATGCTTTGAATAATGCCTATTTTCCGGATTACTGGAAAATGGCCGTGATATATCCTATACCCAAGGATAAAAAAGACAGATCAAATCCTGGCAATCTTCGGCCAATAAGCTTGCTACCAAACATCAGCAAAGTGTTCGAGGTGGTAATCAACCGCTCGCTGACAAGTTGGGTTGAGGACAATAAAATTATTCCGGACAATCAGTTTGGATTCCGAGCGGAACATGGCACTATCCATGCTTGCGCAAAACTGGTGTCTGACATACAGTGGAATTTTGCCAAAAGACAGTGTACCGGAGCATGTCTGGTTGACTTCGAGAAGGCCTTCGACTCTATATGGGTTGAGGGACTTCTCCTGAAGCTAACAATGAACGGGATGAATGGTCCCCTACTTCGAATTATCTACGACATGATAACATGCAGGAAGTTTCTTGTTAAAAGTGGGAACTACACCTCAAAAATCTTTGACATTAAAAACGGGCTGCAGCAGGGAGCAGTAAATTCGCCACTCCTTTTCAATATATACACAAGCGATTTAATAGGATCTCTTCAAAGCGCTTTAGCGTTCGCAGACGACCTAGTTATATACCGAACAGGCCCGAAGATTGACGTTATCCAGACGCTTATACAACGTGATTTCGAGAAAATCGAGCATTATGCTAATGATTGGAAATTGAAAATCAATCATGGAAAGTGCGAAACGATCCTTTTCAGAACTCCTCTTAACAAAGCTCCACGCGATGTTAGAAGGAACTGGAAGACGTTCCATGTTCGAAGCCATGCGGGACAGACGCTGGAGAGGAAAACCGAGGTTAGGTACTTGGGGATTTGGCTGGATCAGTACATGTATTACGAGAGTCATATACGTACTGCTATAGTCAAAGCCCAGAAGGCCTTCCATATGACGAAGAAGCTCTTTTACAGCAAGCACCTTAACTCAAGGGTTAAGGTGAATTGCTATAAGAGCTTGGTCAGACCGGTTCTTACTTACGGCTGCCCCGTATGGTGGAATATAACCCCATCATATATGGAAAAGATGAGGATGTTTGAAAGACAATGCCTGAGAGCGTGCTTGAGCATGTATCGAACTCCCGAATCGAACTACAAAAAATTCTATTCTAACAAAATCCTATACATCATCATCATCATTGCGCTCCTTTAATCCCTCATGGGACATAGGGCGGAAACAGTTGCCCTCCAGCGGACTCTGTTTTGCGCGACAGCTTTCAGCTCCGACCAGGATCTCCCAGTTGTTGCGGCTTCTGCTAGTAGGGTTCTCCTCCACGTTGTTCTAGGTCGTCCTACTCGACGGGATCCTTGCGGATTCCAGTCAAGGGCCTGTTTGGCTAGATTTTCGTTTTCGCGTCGCAAGGTGTGGCCTACCCAATTCCATTTCCTTCGCCTGATTTGGTCGTCTATCCTTTCTTGGGCGGCACGGCGCCATAGTTCTTCGTTTGAGATTCTATCTTGCCAGCGAATTTTTAGGATACGACGAAGGCATCTGTTGATGAAGACTTGTAGGCGCCCTGTGATGAATTGGGTGACTTTCCATGTTTCGCAACCGTACAAAAGTACTGCCTTCACGTTGGAGTTGAACAGCCGCAATTTGGTGTTAGTTGAGATCTCCGTTGATCTCCATATGCGGAACAGGCATGCATATGCGCCTCGTGCTTTATTTATTCTGGAACTGACATCTTCTTCTGCACCGCCATTTTCGGTAATAATACTACCGAGGTAGCAGAATTTATTTACCAGTTCCACGTCACGGTTATTCAGCGCTGTTCGTTCAATGGTGTTTACATTTATCCGCATTTCTTTAGTTTTAGTCGGATTTAGCCTTAAGCCTGCTGGACTACTTTCTGTTGCCAAATTGTTAATCATGTTTTTGAGGTCCTGGTGTCTGTGGGCCAGCAAACAGATATCATCTGCGTAGTCGAGATCCTTAAGGCGGTCTAACAAACCCCATTGTATGCCGCCTGTTCTACTATCTAGAGCGCCGACAAGGATGTCATTTATTACTATAAGAAATAGTAAAGGCGAGAGTAGGCATCCTTGTCGTACTCCTGAGCTCACCTCGAAGCTGTCGGATAATTTTCCATTATGGAGAACTCTGCATTTGGGGAATTGTTATATAGGGCTTTTATCAATTCTATTATTTTATCAGGCAGTCCACGTCGCCGTAGTGCCTGCCATATAAAGCTCCTATTGACCGAGTCGAACGCTTTCTCATAATCTACGAAAGCAAGGTAAAGGGGGGATCGAAATTCAGTAGACTGCTCCACTATAATTCGTAAGGTGTTGATATGATCAATACATGAGCGGCCCTTCCTGAATCCGGCCTGCTGCCTCCTAAGCGTTCGGTCTACTGCCTCACTTATCCTAGATAGTAATATGTGGGACAAAATTTTGCCCACAGTAGATAGTAAACAGATGCCTCTCCAGTTGTCGCATATTGTTAGGTCCCCCTTTTTTGGTATTTTGACTATGATACCTTCCGTCCAATCCTCCGGAAAGGTACAGGTGTTCCATGCTATTTGTAGGATTGGCTGAAGCGCATCTGCTATGAGGCTTGACTCGGCTTTCAACAATTCTGGCGGGATGCCATCTTTTCCAGCTGCTTTACCATTGGCCATCGCATGAATTGCGGTTACTATTTCCGTCTTGGATGGGGCCCGGGTGGTGATTCGAATTGGCTGTGCATTGTTGCTGGTTTCCTGAGGTTCCTGTGTAAATGAACCATTCAGGGCGGCGAAGAAGTAATCTCTCCATCTTTGGAGCTGCTCCTCGTCGCTGCACAGCAGCCTTCCATCCGCACTCTTAACGGCATGCTTTTTAGTAGAGTGCTTTCCCGAGAGCTGTTTAGTGATTTGGTACAGCACCTTACTGTTGCCTGTGTTTGCCGCGTTTTCCGCTTTTTCTGCGAGCTCATTTATCTGCTGCCTTTTATCACGCCGGACACTTCTCTTTACTTCCCGGTGTAATTGGGAGTATTCCCGTTCAAGTTGGTAACGTCTTTCGGGGTCGCTTGTAGAGTTTACGTTATTTTTTAGGGCTCTCCTGCGTTCTATTTTTTGCCAGGTTGTGTCCGAGATCCAGTGTTGCTGGTTTCTTTGGACATAACCGATGCTCGATTCCGCAGCCGTCAATATTGCGCCCTTTGTCCTACTCCACAGCTCTTCAATATTTGTGTCGTCAGAAACGTTGTGCTGGTTTAATATTTGCTGTAGGTTTCCAGCAAATTCCCGCTTTTTAACGCTCTCCCGCAGAAGATCTACGTTGAACCGTCTACGGTTTATAGCGTCGCGTTGTACGTTTCTGATTGCGGCGATTTTAAGGCGAATAGTTGCTACAACCAAATGGTGGTCGCTTCCAGTGTCTGTTCCCCTGAAACTCCTGACATCCTCAAGGATAGTTCTCCATCTGCGGCTTACGGCCACATGATCTATCTGATTTCTCGTCCTACCATCGGGCGATACCCAGGTCTCTTTGTGTATCTTCTTGTGACAAAAGTAAGTTCCACCTACCATGAGTTGGTGGGAGCTACAGAAGTCCACGAAAAGCTCACCATTGTTATTGGTAACTTGGCTTAGACCTTGATTTCCAATTGTTTGCTCAAGGCCGGTGTTGTCACGGCCGATTTGTGCGTTTAAGTCACCCATTAATACAATGATGTCTCCCCTTGGAATAGAGCGAAAAACCTCATTCAGCCGCAAATAGAACTCGTCTTTGATGTCATCTTCAGCGTCCTCAGTTGGAGCATAGCATTGGACTACCGTAGTACTTCTTAGTCTGGTACGCAGGCGCACGGTAATAATCCTCTCAGAAACTGGTGACCAGCTGATGAGGCTGGACCTGGCTTCTTTGGTGAGTATTACACCAACGCCACTCCTACGGCTTTCAGTTTCGTTTCTGCCAGAATATAAAAAGGACTCACCATTTGGGCAGATATGTTCCCCCGCATCGGGCCATCTGGTCTCGCTAAGTCCCATGATCTTGATTTTATATCGATTCATCTCGTTGAGGACTTCATCCAGCCGTCCCTCAGCCAGCAGTGTTCTCACATTCCATGATCCGATTCGTGTCCTTGTTCGAAAAGCAAAGGTCGTCGTCGTGTTGTCCATCCGGTTCCGAGGCATTGTTTGCCGATTCGTAGCAATGGTGTTTTTTATGGGAGCGGGTTGCTAACCCTCAGCCCAACCGACTTAAAACTCTGTTTTGTGGCGCAGAGAGTTCGCCATTCGCCCGTCTCCCGTTAGCTCCTTCCGAAGAAGTACCCCAGGGGGCACCGCAGGGAGGTGGGATTAGGACTTGCTAACAGGTCTGCTAGGTGTTTGTCTGCAGTGACTTTTCTCGGGTTTTGGCAGAGGTGGCAAATCGGGTACCACCACTTTCCGAGGTCTTTGTTAGCCGTTTGCCCCCCGAATCCTATACGGAAAAGCAAAAACCATGAGGGTGGACAATTTCATAATCAGATTAACCAGAAATCACGTTGTAAGAGCGACGGAAAGCAACAATCCTCTCATCTTCGGAGCTTACTATCCCAGACCAGACTTTTATGACACGACAAGACGGACAGGACAAATACCGCCCGAAGCATTCCCATGGCTAGATGCGTTAGGGCTGATACAGGATAGGGAGGGAGTTCCTTTAATTTACCACGTGTATCGTCGCGCGCGAGATAAACGTGTCTTGCACGAAAGAGTCGATGGACTTAATGCACAACTCCTGCGATTCAGTACAGGTGTAGGCCCTATAGATAAAGAGGAAGCCTCCAGGGCCAGTAGGAGGTACTGGTGGTTGGAAGAGGCAGGTTAAAAAGCGTGTTTCGGTGCGAATGAGTAATAGATTAGTTTAAGTAGGATCACGATCCCTATATAGTTTTAAGTTAGCTGTAGGTTAGGGTAGGTAGGTTGTAAGTCTTTTTACACTAGGTTAAGTTTTATAAAATAGGTTAAGTTAGCTAAGTTTTTTTTTTTATCTTACAATATTTTCTTAGCATGTAGCATATAGTTAAGCATTTATGTATCGTTTGAATCGAATAAAGAGGCCGAAAGGCAATTCCAAATAGTTTAAGTAGATAGAGTCTAACCTAGAGTGCCCGCAGAGGGCCAGTAAGTTTCTTTTTAAGGTACAGAGGGAAAATAGGTTTAAGCGTAGCCTGTATTACAATATAGTTATAATAAATATGCTTAAAAAAAAAAAAAAAAAAAAGATCTGCGATTTCCATCCAATCTTCACAATTGGGTGGAGACAAATACAGTTGGCTCAATTCATCCAAAATTACTTGGCAAGTTTCCTTTAAAATGTTGCAAATAACTGAGGTTGACATTTTAAATTTCCAAGCGTAAACGTATCTAGGACCACCATGTGCCAAATACCTAACAATGCAATTTAAAAGTGTTTTAATTAAGTAAAATTGTTAAAAGAAAGCACTTAGTACATCAATGTCAGTGCCAGTCGACATTCTGCAGGAATTGGCTTACGGAGCGATTTTTTCCTAATTTTTTTCTCAAAAAGATTAAGAAGAAAATTAAAATTATCAACGCTCATTCTAGTTGCTTTCGCAAACATTTCGGGATCTTCTTTTTTCATTGTTTGAAACGTTGTCGCATAAAATCCATGCTGGTCTCTCGATTGATAAATGGGTCTAACCCACCATCTCCTTGAGTTTTTAAGATTTCTTTTCCTTCTTTCTAATAATTTGCTCTTCGCTAAATATGCGGCAGTTGCAACCAACAAAATCTTTTTTATTTTCTGCCTCATTTTGAAACAAAAATGCGAAACTTTAGATAAATAAAATTTAGAAAAACTACATTCCTTGTGTCAACAATATTTTGAAATAAAATTTGACAGCGTTCCGAGATGCGAGATTGTATACATCGAATTGCGAGGTTCCACTGATACGATACTAGTATGCGATTCGTGCCTGCGAATCTCGCATTCATTGTAAATAGGCCTTCATTTGCATGGGTTCTCCTTGCACGAGCATTGGTTTTTACTCCCATTCTTAAAATTCTTCGAGTATCACTTTAAACGAAATTCATTCCGTTTGTTCCACCTGTCTTAAAGGCAATTGGAGTCAAAGCGAAACTTTTTCACAAACTTTCGCAAGGAGCGCAAAGCGACCCGTATCAACAGGCACATGGTAAACATAATGCAAATATTTGTAGTAAGGTGCTAAGGGCATCAGTATACAAACTACAAAGCATCTGAAGGTAGTTAAAGTTATTCAGTTTATTCAAAATTTAGCAAAAAACCTTTTTTTTTTCCTGTGTGAGGTATTAGGTCCAAAGGTACTGCGGCGGCCTATTGTACTACAACCCCTACACCTCATATTTGTAGGCCAGACCGCCTGAACAAGTTCAGCAGTCTGCCTAGTGGTTTGTCGCTTAGACTTGAGTGTTCGAGCAAGGACTTCTCGAACAAAAAGACCCTGATCCTCGCTATTGCAGGGCACTCACAGAGAACATGGAGGGCAGACTCATCCTCTTCTAGGCAAAGCCTACATGTAGGGTCCTCCGCCCTTCCTATCTTCCATAAGTGGTAATTTAGGGCACAGTGTCCGGTAATTAAGCCAACAAGTGTCCTAACATCACTCCTACTGCGCCGTAATAATTCCTTGGCCGTCTTAGGGGACGGCACTGGAAGGAACCGCTTAGAGTTGGCCAGTCCAGGCGCGGACCTCCAGCGTTCAATATGTTTCATCAAGGTCCGATCGGCCAGGGCCTTTTGCAGCAAGCTGGACGGTGCCCCAATAGCCGGCTCTGGACCAATGAATTCTAAATCAGATCCCTGTTTAGCCAGGGCATCCGCACTTTCATTGCCTTCGAAGCCCCGGTGACCCGGGACCCAGACAAGTGTAATTTGATTGAGAACGCCCAACTCATGAAGAGCACGTTGGCAGTCCCAAACTAATTTCGACTTGGTCCTACGGGACCTTATCGCTCTAATTGCCGCTTGGCTATCAGAGAAGATAAAAATCCGTTTATTTTGGTAGGCCCTTCTTAAGTTCTCATGAGTGCATGCCAGAATAGCGTACACCTCTGCTTGAAAGACAGTTGCCAGAGTGCCTAGACTTATAGCCTTGCTGAATCTGGGACTTTCACTCCAGATTCCGGCGCCTACACCTGTCTCCGTTTTAGAGCCATCCGTGTACCATACTAGCCCGCCCGGCAAAACTTTAGGAAAAGTCCAGGTAAGCCTTTCCTGTATATGTACAGAAGGTTGCTTAAATTTTGAGATTTTATAGGGCATGCCGTCCGATAGCATCTCCGCTTCCGGAATCTCTTCTATGATGTTGATTATTATAGAATGTCCTCGCCCAAGACCAGCTCCCAAGTAACCATTCGCTTTCAGCCGTAGCGCCGCGTTTATGGCGGACTTCTCTACCTCAAGGTGGAGGGGTACCAAATTGAGGAGAGTCTCCAGCGCTGCCGTTGGGGAAGTGCGGATGGCCCCAGTGATGGAGAGGCAAGCCATACTTTGAATTTTGCTTAAAATGGTTATGGAACCCTTAAGCTTCGTTCTGTGCCACCAAACTAAAGCTCCATAAGTTACCATGGGTCTTATGATGGTGGTGTATATCCAATACATGGTTTTCGGTTGCAAACCCCAGGTGGAACCACAAGCTCTGCGGCAAGCCCACAGGGATCTGCGCGTTCTACATATCAGAGTGTCCATGTGCTGTTTCCAATTGAGCTTGGCATCTAGCGTCACTCCTAAATATTTGGCTTGTTGTGAAAAGCCTATAGTTCTGCCCGCGAATGTAGGTTCCCAAATTCCCGGTAGTGATCGTTTCCTGGTGAAAGGAACTAGGATCGTTTTGTCGGGATTGACTTTTAGACCTACGCTCACACCAGCTAGAGACCAGTTCAAGTGCCTGCTGCAGGCGCCTTGACATGGCGTCTTCAGATTCACCTGTAATTACTATGACCACCTCGGGGCCTCGGTGGTCTAGAGGTAAGGCGCCTGACTACTATCCCCAGAGGTCCCGGGTTCGAATCCCGGCGGTGCCACGGTCCTTGCCTTTCCCAATTTTCCGCCTACATAACTTCCCTTCTTTCTTCTCCCCTCTTTACATTCCTGATTCCTTCTGTCATAGTCTTCGCTAGTCCTTCCCCGCTCCACCAAGCGCATGTCATCGGTTGGCTGATGAGATTCAACTCGTTTCAGGAGGCATAACACTCCAGCGAGCTGTTTCTCAAATGCCCCGATGCCAGAGTCGCGAAATGGTTGGAAGTAGGTGGAATAAAAACAAAAAAAAAAAAAAAAAAAAAAAAAAAAAAAAAAAATATCGCGGCTAGGCTGTGGCAGCTCCTTCCTACTTCTCTGTCTCTCTCTTCCTACTCTCTATCTTCTGGCTAGAGCTGCTGTTCGACATTCTATATGAAAAAATAGATTGTCGAACAGTACAAAGGGGCTATCCCTAAGCCTCTAGTCTACCACATAAAAAAAAAAAAAAAAACATCGTCAGCGTAACCTTGGGCGAAAATGTTTCGACCGTTAAGCAGCTCGAGGAGTTCATCTACAACAAGGCACCAGAGAAGTGGAGATAAAACTCCTCCCTGCGGGCAGCCTCTTGCTATAGTGCCCTCCAGAGACCCCTCAACATGAGAAACAATTAGTTTGCGAGTTCTCAGCATAGAGTCAAGCAAAAACCTTAATCTACCACATATTTTTACTCCCAGTTCATAAGCTCGAAACCCAAATAGCAATTTTTACAGGGCACAAAAAATGTTGCATAAAATCATAACAATCTGTGTTCCCTGCAGCAATTTCACAGCCAGTTGCTGGTGCGCCATGTACAATAAAAATTAGATTACTAATTAACCGCAAAACGAATTTTAACGTAATTTCCCTGAATACAAAGTTATGCAGGGGCAGAGAACGCCCAGCGCCGCAGTAACCATGAAAGAGTCCTGGGGAATGGGTTCTGCATCCCTGCATTTTCCTGCTCTATGCAATAAATATCAAATCTCACCTTTCACAAATGCTAAATACATTGCACAATGCCGGTGATGGAACTTTGTCAATGTTTACAGGTGCTTGTTATTAATCGGTTGCACCGACCAGCATCCGTTCACAACCTAGAACCACGTTAGAATTCATAAATTATTAAAGATATTTTTAGGTCTGGTTGTCACATTTCAAGGGAGTATACAGCTTGCCTTCCTTCACCCTCGCACATACTATTCATTTCACTTTAATGCATTTCCTGGGCGGAGGTGGAAACCAATTTTCAACTTTAATTTAAAACCACCAATATTACTCCATTTCGGAAGGATAGAGCTCTATGTATGAGTACATATTTGTATCTGTTCATTAGGGTAGCCAGAGCCCCATCGCCCCCTGCGATGAATTATGCAGGCGAATGAGCAGTTACATAGTCTAAATTTAATTGTTCCCAAACTAGAATGAAATGGAGACATTGATTATTCAGTTTAGGTGCTAATTTCAGAATTGGATATTAGCCAGCCTCGGTGATATGAAATGGGGTTGGCTAGATTGTTGCACTGCAGTATAATAGGTATGTATGACACTGGCTCAGATTTTGGTGCTGCAATGTGATTAAATGAAATTTACCTGAAAATACATATTTGAAACTGAATTGATGGACTTTTAATTAGATTATCTATATTTTTGCCTGTTATCGGTATTATTGGGGAATTTGGGGCAAAATTATGGATACGCATGAACATTACTTATTTATTTTAAAATCGCGTGAATTATGCATATTAACGATCCGAAAGAGTATGGGTAACTTAAAAAATGCGGCGATGCAAATATTTGCAATAAATAGGGTATGAAAATTTATATGGGAGTTCGTCATTATTGAAGATAAAACCATGAAACTTTGCACATAATCTTCTTCTTCGATGGCTCTACAGCCTCGAGCCTTGGCCTTCATCGCTCTGGAGCGCGTTCAAACATCTTACCACGGTTAAACATGGTAAACTATGGCAAACTTTTGTCGTTCGAAAACTCCGTGGTTAACTACAACATAACCACGAGCATAACTTTTTGGCGTTCCAAAACTCTCGTGATTAACCATGGTGTAGTTAATTTTTAGCCAAGCTCGGGAGCATGGTTATACCCACTGATATATAGTCTATATGTCAGTGGTTATACCCTCGACACACCAGCACTCTTAATCTTGACTGCATTTTATTTTCATATCTTTTGTATGGGTCTACGTCATTTTGACGTCATAATCAATAGTCCATTCAAAACGCGCGTTAGGGCGTTCCAAAATAGCACCGTTAAGAAAATCGAACCCTAAAGGTTTTTGAGGTCGCTGATCACAAAAATCGGGATCCTGCGGTCCTAAAACATGGGCGTCACCCTTAAAAATGCAAAAAAACACCCCTTTTTAGGGGGTTTTCGCGATTATTTCAATAATAATGAAAACTAATGCAATGAAATATACTTTTTTTAATATTTAGTTACTAAGGTGGTTGATTTGTATTAAATCAAGGCGAACTTTATGATAAGGGGTTACCCTAAAGGGTTAAAACTACCCCTAAATCGGCTAAAAATAGAAAAATTGTAAAAATTACTTTTTTTCAAGTTTATGCTTCAAATTCGATTGTGGGGGTACTGTTAGGCAAAAATAAATTATTTTCAACCCTTAGGGGGTTAAAACTACCCCTACAATTATAAAAAACAGCTTTATATTAAAAAAAATTGCAAAAAATTCTTTCGATCGTCGGCAAAGTAAATCATACAATCTAGGCTACAGAAACATCGAGAACAAACGAGCCGGAAAGAGCAAGCGGGATTTAGACCACATCGAGGATGCATTGATCAAATATTCGCACTCCGTCAGCTAATGGAAGAAAGAATTCTTTGCGGCAAACGAACTGTCGTCGTTTTCATCAATTTCAAACCCGCTTTCGATTGCATCGATTGGAACAGCTTGTGAAGAGTTTTGGAAACCGAGCACGAGCCATTGAGAATAATCCAACTTCTCCAAGCGTCGAACGATGGCTTTACCAATAACAAAAATAACCAAATAAACAAAGCTAGCCGAATTTTTTCAATGAATAAAAAACAAAGAATAACCTTATGCAAAAACTCGTCCAATTTGTTTCACTTGAAAATTCATTACATTCATATATAAATTTATTGTTTATATAAAATTATAAACTATAAAAAACTACTTATATAAAAAATGTACTCTCAAAACTATGAAATGTCTTAGCCGATGTAAGTTAATTTCAGTCGTTTGGTTAGTTTCAGGTTTTTATGTTTGCAAAAACTAGGTTTTGTTCGTTTTGTTTTTCGGTTTGCAAAATATTGTTTCAGCTATATTTTTTGAAATGCGGGCTGTTTTGGGGGGGTCATGACCCCCGTGACCCCCCCCCCCCCCCTTGGATCCGCGCCTGGGCTTAACCAGCAGCGTTCGTATTCGAAGCGACTTATTCGGGGAGTTCTCGATTCAAGCAGGTGTCCGAAAGGGAGACGTCGCTTCGCCACTTCTCTTCAATGCTGTGACAGACGCGATTATGCGTGAAGCGTTCGATGGACTCCTCGGAGTTCGATACGACAACAATAAGTTCGTAACCGACTTAATGTTTGCCGACGATAGCGCCGTCTTCGCCGACACGGATGACGAAGCAACGGAAATCTTATACGATTTTTCCCCCATCGCGCAGCCATACGGGTGAAACATCAATGCAGAAAAGTGCTCACAACGGACGGATCGAGGGCCAGTGTTCACCTCGATGGAACCCAAATCGAACAAGTTCCGAGGTTCAAATATTTGGGATCATTAGCTGAGGAAACGAAAGTAGCATCGACGGCCGAGGGCCAGGCAAAAGCAACCTTCGCCTTACTCAAGTGGTCCATATGGAAACGAACAAATATTTCCATCAAACAAAAGTACGTCTTTACCGAACGTTGATCCTTCCGATTTTTTTATGGATCTGAAACGTGGACACTGCAAATGCAATGCTTGAGGCAGATCCTCGGTGTCTCACTACGCGATCGCCTTCCAAATGATGACCGCTTGCCACGTAAACTTCTCTGGCGAGACCGTCCTGCAAGCTGGATAATCCAGCGATCGGCACCGAAGAAAACCTGTCTAAAGAATATTGAAGACCTAAAGAATCAACGGTTCTCATTAACCGAGGCTTGAGACGTCGCCAAAAATTCGCAAGAATGGAAACGAATCGTGAATAGAGTTCGAGACCCAGCGGCACCGACAGCAGCGTATCCGTTGCGGGGACGTTCCGCTCGGACCGCCAGCTAACGGATCAAAGAAGAAGAAGACACCATTTGTATAGATCGTACAATTGTGATTGGGTCGTATATCCTTCGGAGAAACTCCCTCTCAAATATATTCATCTTGTCTCCGGATTTTTGGGAGATGCTCCATGCTTTACACCCATACGTAGGTACTGTACGTACGATGGTTTTGTAGATTCTTATTTTTGTTTTCTGTAGATGTCTCTAGATTTCATCACTGGCAGTAGTGAGAAGTATGTTCTGCTTGCGGCGTTTACTCTTCTTTGTACGTCTATCGTTTTGATTTGTTAAGCAAGGTTGCGTTTGCATCAATGTTTGCTTTGCGAATTACTCCTCAAAGATTAAATAGCATGGGTGCCAGCCCATCGTCTTGCTTTAAGCCTTGCTTGACTGTGAAGGATTCCGTCAATTCTCCTTGTATTCTGACTGTACTCCTTTCATTTTCCATTGTCATTTTGGTCAGTTTCACTATCTTTAGGGGTAAGTTTAGGTCCAGCATTGTCGCATACATGTTTTCCCTGTCGATATTGTCGTATGCTTGTTTGAAGTCGATGGAAAGTTGATTCACTAAGATGCTGTATTCCCAGCATTTTTGGAGGATTTGCCTTATTGGAAAAAGGGGGTCCATTGTTATGCTATTTCTTTTGAATCCAGCTTGGTATTCACTTATTGCGGCTTCTGCACAAGGTCAAAGTCTGGCTTTGATTATATTTGTCGTAAGTTTGTATGCAGTCCTTAAAAGAGATATGTTTCCATAGTTTGTAGTTTAATTTGTCTCCTTGCTTGTGTATTGTGCAGATAATGCTTTGCTCCCAATTTTCAGGCATTTTGTCGTTCCTCCATATGCGGCATAGTAGTTCATGTATAATTGCTGAATAGTCCAAGAGCCAGGGGGTTTTATCCTGACACTAAAACCAATAGAAATGATTTTTGGCATACGAGCAGTTTTTGAAGAGTACTTTAAGAAAAAAAATTGTTCTGCACGCGAACAGGAAATTAATATTCCAACAATAACGTGGAAGTGGTTGAAAATTTCGATATAATGTATAGGAGCAACTTATAGAGCGGGGAAATCTACACAAAATATTTTTTCGAAAATTGCTTCCTATGGGAGATAATGAGCTATAAGTGAATAACTCGGGATATCATAAAATTTACATTGACGCTCGACTAAAATCTTTATAACGCACTTGTTTTTGGTCGAAAATTCATTAACTAAACGGTAAAAGATTCAGTAGATCACATTTGAACAAATCAGATATAACATTCATACCCAATTTATCATGGGCCTAATTGAATCAAGTTTTTCTCTACCTGTTGCTTTTTAGTTCGCTCATTACAGAAAAACTCGAAAAAAAATCTAATTTTACTCAAAATATGGAGATGATGTTATCTGAATAAGTATTCGGTGTATAGCAAAAATTATTAGTAAAAAACTTGACTGCTTAAAAAATAAAAATGCATTGTCACGTGAACTACACATAATGTGCAAAATTTCAAGTTGATCGGTTATATGGAAGTGGGTCAAAATCAAGTTGAAAGATTTGTTTACATATTACCAGGGGCGAACGCAGAAAATTTTGTCGGGGGGGGTTCGACTATAAATTTTATTTCACACTCAGTTCGTCGTGAAGGTAAAAGAAAAAATGAAGGTGCTGGAAATCATGAGCTGTGACTTGCTTTAAGTAAACACATTTATTCAAATAAAAATTTTGATTAATGAAACAACAGTTGTGTATTAAAAATATTGTAATCGTAAGTGTTCGCAATCAGTAAAGAAAAGTGAAAATATTCATATCTGACGTTTGCGTAACTGACGCACTTGCTCAAATCACAATCTTCCTTTTGTAAATACAGGCTCAAATTTTTTGTCAGGCTAAAAACTGGTTTTAGCACTTTTAGCGCAATGATGAATTGAGCTGTACTAATTGAACTGAGCAAGGCATGTGGTTGTACGCCATCAGATTTTGTGTTCTTCTCGTTCAATTCTTCCAGTGCCAAACAGACATATACCAGTGACTCGTCGAACAAACCGAGAGACGCCAAATGTTCCACCCAACGTGTTTCACAGAACTGATGTTATTTTTCTTGAACTCATTTTCGCTGTACACTGACTTTTGCTGTAAACATACTAAGGGCGACGGCGACTGTGCACACAAATTAAAAAGCACACACAAGAATAATCATCTTCGACATCCGAATGCTACACACGCGCACAGGAACATACGAGAATAGCAACACAATCCCATGTCACACCGCCCAGGCAATTTTGAAGGGCGACGGCTACGAAATAGAACTTGGATTGATTGAGTCGCCACTCTCGGCGACCTCGTCGTCGAGTGGTCTGCATATTGTGCTGCACTCTTCATACTCATAGAAAAGCTGTGTGTTCTATTCGTTTTTGCCAGTCGCTGTGGAAACTATTTTCGCCCTTGGTATGTTTACAGCATTTAGCATGAGAAAACGCTGAGAGATCAGATATGCGAGAACTTAAGACAAATGTGGCAAAAAACTGAGAGAGCTGAATCTTGATTGTTCAAACTGTCATTCACAAAGATTTCCGAAAACGCACAGAATGACTTGTGTCAACGTGTCAAGTCAACCGGTTGCTTGGTTGCTACGGGTGATAGGAAAAACATTTTTCTCTCCCGCCCTGCGCATGCGCTCGAGCTGTTGAGTTCAAATTTCGTCTGGAAATTTTTTCTCAAGGATCGGTATGGAGTGCCCATCCTTTGATGCCCTACGATGTTGATAAATGTTGCAGAAGCTAAAATTTGCGGCATTTTGAAATATCCACCTTTTCACCGTAAACAGCTAGTTCTTTATTTTGAAGCTAATACCTATGAATTCGATTTTCTAATTTCCCTAAAATTTCGGGGGGGTTTGAACCCCCAAAACCCCCCCCCCCTGCGTTCGCCACTGCATATTACATTCAACATACAACATACTAAATACAACAAACAATATATATATCATACGACATACAACAAACAGCATACAACATACAACATATGTACAGGTGAAGCACTAATATAAAGCGTATAAAAAAAGGGGGGGGGCGCTTCTTTAAAGACGTTTTGTTGGAAATTTAAGAATAAATGTTACAGGCTCAGCAAGAAAATCCTCTGAAGCAATATATTCAAATAATTTTGCTCTTCATTAACTTTCTACTTTTTGTTAGATAATATTAGGTTGAAGGTGAAAAATGTTTTTATTAAGTAAAACCCTTTTCGACCCAAAGTAAGCTGTATTTATTTGGGTATATATTTTTGGATATTATTTTAATATATTTTTCCCAGAATACCGCTGGGATAAATAAATGGATAAGAAAATGAATTTAATAATCTGTTTTTACCAAGGCCATTTCATAAAAAATTACAACTGCAGCTATTTGTTAGGATTTACTTGTAAATTAGATTTTCTGATTATCTTAACTATTTTTAAAACTTGTTTTAAAGGTGCAACTGTAAATCGTCATTTTACTGCACGTCATTTTTGTGTCATAATGAAAAATGGGTGTCAATGAGTTCATTTAATTACTCTTTGTAATCATTGTCATTTCTTGACACGAATATAGTACAGATGAGGAGGGGCTAGCTGGAAATAGTAAAGAACCGAAAACCAGAGAGGTCAACTTAAATCTATCTATATAAAAATGAATGTGTATATGTATTTTCGCAATAGGCTCTTACACCGTGCAACCGATCTTAATGAAATTTTAACCATGTGCTACTTACTTCAATAAAACTTAGAGCATAGGCTATCCTATTACTTTCTTAAGCCACTCCTAGATGGGGCTGCCATGGAAAGCTTTGAAAAAAATCTTGGTTTTGCATTTTTGCATGAAGGGTCCGTAGGAGTCTCCCATGATGCACCTCGAAGCCCGATTTTTGAAGTTATACTTCCTTAGGCGCGTTTTGAAAATATTATAAGAGTACATTTTGAGGAATTCGCAACACAGGAAACCGAGAAGGCGCATCACGGAGGATATGGGCACTGGGATTATCATTATTATGGGCATATGAATATGCCGAGGCTATGGAGGGAAATACATTTCATGTTCGATTCATCAGCTAAGCATAAGTTGGGTTTTTCGTGGGCATAGGAAGATTCGTAGTGTTTATTGTGTGCTGTTTGTGGGTGAGGAGTTTTACTGGATGCAAGCCAATTTCTCTCACTCGTATTGTAATATTATAGAGACCCCAAGTTTTTAACGTGGATTACCAGAGATAAGTTAGTTAGTGTTCTGACTGAATAAATTAAAAGAAATTGCTGTTTCCAGGCCTGTATCTACGATGGGCTTGCTGGAGGCTCTATCAGAATCTAAAATAATCAGAAATTTTCTTAAATTAGTATTTGGAAGGTGGAAACTAAATCAATTTTTGCTAAAAAAGCAAGAAATAAAATTTCGATGATTTTACCCTTTTTAAACCCTTTTTTTCATTAATTATAAATTATTATGTTAAACAAGGCGAGGGTCTCGAGGCAAGGAATGCCGAAATTAGCCAAGTAAACGGCTGCATAGAACGTCATAAAAACTATTTGGTAAGATCGGTTGAAGCATGGAAGAAAGTGGAAGAGACGGTAAATATTCTCCATCAGAAGCTACAGCAGGTAGAAGCCAAAAGGAAAATAGTAATGCCCAGGACAGAGAGCGCTCTTAATTATGTCTGTCGCCTTGAGTTGTTAGTTAATACCCATTTTTTATGGTTAACATCAAGCCTAAATCATCAAAATACTTTGATGGTTAGTGTTAATCAAGTTCGTTACAGCGGTTCTCTTAGTCCATGCAACTAAAAATAGATGTTACCTATATATTCGTCCAAATGAAAAACTAATTGGGAAATGAAAAATGAAAAACCTTTGGGGGTAGCGGGTTAAGAGGGGTCTGGCGGCCCCCACCGGTTCTGCTACAACCGACCCGAAAATCTTAAAGAGGGTCGAAAAAATTTTTTTTGAGATCTTTTGCGACCCCATGGACCCAAATGAAGACCCCATAATCGTGAAAAATGTGTTTTTTTGATATTTTAGTTTTTTTTAGCATTCGGGTTTTAAGGGTTTGCAACGCATCTTAAGATTTGTTTTGGATGTGTAGATGTTTCCTGAATTTTTTCAGATTTTTTCGTCTAGTGAAAATATGTGAAATATAAGTTTGAATGCAAAAAAATCGTGAAAATCCCCTTATGTTGAAGGAAAAAGTCTAAGGTTTTTAGGTTTAGATTCATTCTTATTTTGGCTGCTAAATAGCTTTAATAGCGACAACCTTCCTCTTTCAAATGAGCCTAATTGGGCTCCATTTGGTTGATTCTGGTGAGCGGGGCGATTTTTTAAATAAAACTAGAATTAAATATTTTTACGGTTTTTCGACAATAAAAAAGTGTATTCGTTACAGTGCGTCCACACTATGAAAAATGAATCAAAATAGGGGTTTTGAGGTCGCTAAATAATAAAAATACTATTTACAACATGTTAAACTTACAATTTAATTATAAACTTAATAAAACGTGGTAGCTTACGTTAGTTTTAATCCTCATCACTATCTTCATTAATAACAGGCTCAACGCTTTGAACAAAAGAGAGATTCGTTAGAATTTGCGCTGGACGGATAATTTTTGACAAATATCTCGCGTGTCCTAAGAAATAAATGATTGTGGCTACGTGTGCGCAACAACCGACAGTTCTAAGCCCATTCGCACAATCGCATACGTATTCTTCGATACCACCCCTGCCAATAGTATTAGGAACGTATTTGACGTAACATTTGTATACTTTTCGACTTATATGCCTTGATTCAACTTCACATTTCAAAATTCTTTTATCCTCCAACAAGTAGTGCATATTAAGAACCCCGTCTTCAGTATAAACTTCTGATAAATAGGAAACAGTCTGCGATAACTGGTAAGACCCTGTAAAAAGTATCTTTAAATCTTTTTCTGTCAGCTCTGGAAAATCAAAGACATCGTTGGACGTCAAAGGTTTAAAGGTCCTTTTTTTTCTATTCCAGTTTTCCTCTTCTACCACTTTTGCTAATTCATTATTAACGCCTCTTCTTCGTAACATTTCCTCAGTAATCTCATCTTGTAGTTCGGTATCAGAGTTGAGTCTCTTTCCAAACTCATTAACTAAACAATTTGCTACTTTACAATAGAGTTCTGCTGTTTTTAGAAACTTATTATCAAGTCGCTCATGCAAGAATTTGAATTTACTCCCAATAGTCCAGTCAAATGGTACTTTCACTGTGCATTTTCTGAAAACAGCAATTTTTTTTTTCATTGTCTAGGGGGGTTGGTTGGGAGTATAAAACCGAGTTTTCGGGATCCGGAGGCGTGACGTTCGGCCGCCATCTTGTTTTTGGTGATGTAAAATGGTTTGTCTTATATCTCGGAAACCGTGAGACCTACAGAATTTTTGTAAATACATTTTTTTAGATAATCAAATTATCTACAACTTTGGCTAATAATGTTTTGCCGTAATACTAATAAAAAAAAAGATATGGAAGAAAAATGACAAAAATTTTGGGGGTGACGAACTTTAAAGCGCTATAACTTTTTTATTATTGATTTTACATAAAAAATGCCTTAGAGCTTTTTTGTAGAGCATTTTATTACGAATAATTTGATGTGGTCATTTATTAAATTGTTGTTGTTATTATTGATTTTGTATCAATGCAAACGGAGTAGTTATAACAAAAGTTCTGCATATGCTTCTATTTCGTAATACTTAATATTATTGTAGGATGTCTTATCGAATTATTTTAAATTGAACTCATTTCCACACCACCCGCGAGGTAGAGTTGTCGGCGCGTTTTTTTTAATGTGGTTCCCCTGTAGGCCTAATCCACTTAACATTGGTAACATTATTATTTCTTTGTTTTTGAAGGGCCAGGTTGTGGGTCATTTATTGAAGCGTTCTCATCTTCTATAATAATTACACAGTTATCATCCGTGGGAGTTTCAGTGCCCTCGTCGAGAAAACTGTTGTCGACTTCTTGGGGCAACATTGATGGGCATTCATAGTTGAATTCATCCTCGTCTAATAACTTTGAGACTTCTACCACGTTCTCACATGTTTCACCATTGCAATTTTGACAAATCGCAGAACATTTTAAGCCACTCTTCCGGCACCCGCAGGCTGCACCACACTTGGTTTTGCACCTGCAAAAAATTAGTTTTAACAGATCCGGAGGCGCCGGCGCCATCGTCCATTTAATTGGTACAAACATTCGCGACATTTTTCTCCAGCCCCAGCATTCGGGATCTTTATATCGTCCTAACCACGTTTGTACTTGTTGATATACTCTAAATATATGCATACGAGCTGCATCTTGTGTAGGAGGGAGGGTAGAGAGATTAAATTTGCTTTTAACTACACATTTTGTGAATCGCCTATACCGTAGTATATTTAATGATGTTTCCTGCTTTTCACCACCATATAAGGCAATAAAGAAACGTTCTCCGATAATACTCAGTACAGCGGGGTCAGCTTTATCATTTTGAAAAACCTCAACTTCCGAAGCTAACTCTGGGTTTTTCTCAAGGGCGTGAATAAATTTAATTTTTCCATGACTGAAAGCTGCCGATGTTGTGTCGCATCCAGAGAAGGCATGAATAAATAATATATTTTTAGCTATTATATCTCCATGTCGAAGACTTGATTGGGAATACCTTTTTTGCGGTGAACGCCCTTTTGCGGGTTTTAAGAAAAAAACATTCGGGTGATCGCGGCCTAGAGCGGTGAGCAAAACAAGGATATCAATATCCTCCGCTACAATAGTCACGGAATCAAAAAAGTCTGATTTTTCAAGGGCACAATTTACGATAAGTGTATCTGCATCTCCTTCTGCTTGATCAATATGATAACACGTTTCTAATAACTGTATCTTCAAAAAGTCGATAAAGGCTTTTTTGTTGTTTTGGTTACTAAGAAATTTCTCCTTTGAAATTGTCGGAACACTACTGCGATTAAAAATGAAATCAGTAGATATGTGTTTTTTGGAACGTCTGAGGCGCTCCCATGACTTAGTACCAGCGATGTCTGGATCATCTGAGTAACCGTCAAATATAATTATCACGTTAGAATCGTAATGACTTCGAACGTATTTTACGTATTTGTCTAAAATTATTTGAAATGATACATTTCGGTCCCATACAACAGCGTGCAGAAGATATCCGCCATCGATTACAAAAAGTTTATTTGACCCAAGGTCAACGGGATCATCAAGCGGTGCGAAGGCGTTAAACAACGTGGATTTAGTGCCCTTTCGCATACCTTCCTCAGAAAACAAAGATAATAGTCCGGGAGCCAGCGACCTTTTGAGGGTGGTCATTTCACCAAGGCTGAAAATTTTTTTCCAGCCTTATTTGGTATCACTAGTAAGTGAATGGACCTCCAGCTTGCGCAGTTCCGGGGGGTGTAGCTGCGGCAGCCTCCCACACATGTAAAATAATAATTAAAAAAAATAATACCGCAAAAGCTGAAACTTTGTTAACATTTACATTATGTTATAAAATAAAGAAAAAACGAATGAGAAAAGTGTATATACACCACAAGACCTGAAATTCGGTAATATAATAGTTAAGTAAATAAGTTAATAGAAAAAAATATCCAGCTTTCTATTTAGTGGGGGGAAAGTGTCCAGCTGATGCATTCAAAGATGCAACGCGCCCGAGCGCATGCCGATGCGCAGAGTCTTTGACTGCATCGGCTGGACACTTTTCCCCCACTAAATATGAAGCTGGATGTTTTTTTCGTTTAAGTTATTAACTTGACTATAAATTTACCAAAGTTCAGCTTTTGCGGTATCAGTTTACTCAGTGCGCATTTTTCACTTCTTTACGTGAAAAGCTGGGGCATAATCCCCCACTCTACATTCAGCTGGATACGTTTTTTCTTTATTTTATAACATAATGTAAATGTTAACAAAGTTTCAGCTTTTGCGGTATTATTTTTTTTTAATTATTATTTTACATGTGAGGCTGCCGCAGCTACACCCCCCGGAAGTGCGCGAGCTGGAGGTCCATTCACTTACTAGTGATACCAAATAAAGCTTAGGACAAGTTTTCAGCTTTTGTGGTTTTGGTCATCAAAAACGGTCGCTGGCTCCCGGACTATAATGGGAAAGGGGCGAGTTCATACTCAAAATATTGCTTCATTTGACCAATAGACTCCTTCGACACACACATTCGTTGAAAGAGAAGCAAGGGATTTATAACGACGGGAGTTTTCTCCACCTCAATCGAACTCGAGAGCGCACTCAAAGGAAGTACTTTGTTCTTTCTCTTGTATGATAAGTCTTGAAAATTTGCTCCAATATTTTGAGAAATTAATGCATCTCCAATCTCGATCGCGCGGTAGTAATTAATGCCATCATGAGCAACGACACCGGTAAAAATTGAAATTAATTCCGATCTCTCCAAAAATGGTTCATGCGATGCAAGCCAATGGTCTAATTTTTCTACGTCCTCATTGTCCCGAAGTACTCGTGAATCTCTGTGATCGACATGTTGGTCTGAGGTTTCCATAGAAAAATCACAGAAATCTTCTACCTGCTCGCAGACATCCTGTAAAGAAATCATTCCTAAAGTCCACGAAGCAAGTGTACTGCTAGAAATCCCACGCCCTCGGGTTAGTCCACCTGACGTTTTCATCATCCTCATAAGTGTCTGCTCAATGGTTTGATCAGACATGATTCCGCTCCAAAACTTATTACTTCGTCTAATTGTAAAGCGACCACCATTTGTAAAATCCTCAAGTTCTTGTGGAGGCATTTTTTGGTGCAATTCCCGCATATCTTGAAGATAAAGTTGAGCAGACTTCGCATACAAAAAGTGTCCGCTGGAGTGAAAGAAAGGGAGCAATCTTTGAATCGTATCTAAATGAAGCGACCAATTTCCTGATCTTTCAGCCTCAATAAAATGCTTTAAAAGCGTGACAGTTTTAAAATATTGGATCCAGAGTTTTGAAGTTGGGCTCTTCTTCTCTAATATTTCAATAGCTTTCTCGAACTTATTTGCTACTGTTTTTAGGATCTCAGTTTCCGCTGATTCCATAACAATTGTTCGATCTACATTCGTCACGATTTCATCCATAGCATCTCTTTCTTCATCCGTGAATTCTACGAAATCCATTATTTTTTTGGCCAAGGATAAGTGTACTAAGGTGTGAGCTCGTACAGCTCTTGCATACGCATGTCCAGATATTATATTGTTTACGCAATTTTCGGCGTATATTAATTTTAGCAATTCTTCTAATCCACTGCCAGACATGAGATATCCGATCGAACCTATGAAGGACATAAGTAAATGGAACCCTCCAAGTCGAACGACGACTTGTGCAAGATCAGATTCTGGATCAACAGCCCCAGTAATGTCGCGAGCTTTCCAATACAAAGGCTGGTCGAAAGTAACTATACAAGTACTTTGATTGGCAGCTTTACATCTGTCAATAGCGCAGCGAAGCGCCGTCAAAACCGTATCGTAATCAGTTGGTGGGGCATTAATAAAGGGAAGACATACAATTCTACTTTTATCATATTTCTTACTAGCTGTAACCTCAGTCATAAAACCGTTCCACCCACCAATACCATGAGTGTAAGACCATTTACCGTACAGCCACATTAAATCGCCAGTTGTCGGAACAATCTTTTGCGTCAACGGCCTAATGTTATTAATATTTAAGAATTTAATAGTGGCCAGACCAGATCCTTTCCGCTTGCAGTGCGATGCAATGGATACCATACCAATATTTCCTCTTACAGAGGCTGGTAGTTTTTTTAAACAGCGGTCAAATGTAGTGTCTGCCGTAACACCGCTATAGGGAGTGACACACTGAATCCCGCCCATAGCGTGGAATGTATTTCGCCCATCGATTGTATTGACATTAAAATCAGCATTGTCGAATATAAACTGACAAAATGCATGTGGCAAAATATTTCGTGCAGGACGAATTGCACAAGAATTTTCAAATTGGGATACGGAAGCGTACGAAGCAGAAAACCCTAACGAAGATAGGACATATATAAGATTTTTTGAACCGAACTTTTTATAAAGGTAAGTACCTATCCCAAGCAGTAAAGGAGAAATAAATGAGGAAGGTCGTGCAGCCGCGATAACTGCATGAGCTATTGATGTGCATTTTTTTTGGTATTTTTCAGAGAATCTCCGTTTCGATTTACAGATTATGCCGGAAAGAAGTGTTGTTAAAGTTTCAGGTATTGCGGTTTCAATATTTTTAAGGAAGTCGTCAGACGGTGGATAGTGCTCGGTGTCATACACCTCAGAACGAATATCCTGGAGAATAATTGCGGCAGCTTCACGAACTATTCTCAGCCTTTCTTCACGAAGATCAGACTTCTTGCTTTGATACCAAGATTTCGATAAAACCTCGTAACCCGTACCACGAAAGCAGATTATTGCCTCCCGCCGAGGTTGGTCAAAAATCAAAATGTCACTTCCATATTTCTGGAATAATCGATCTTTCACTGTTCTTCTGTCTGGAACGTAATCACCTTCAATTTCCTTTATCAAGTCTGATAACTTAAATTGACAGTCATCTGAATTTTCGTCTAGATAAGAGAATATACATTCCATAGCTCTATCAATTTTATTGATTCTGTCACAAGTTACGTAATCAATTCTCTTTTCTTTTAAATATAATTGACTAAAGCAATATCGGTGATATTTGGCACCGGCCACAATCAAATCTGGAACATCCTTTATACGATTATAAATTTGTACCGCAATATCATCGGAACGATTACTTAACAAATTCAAAACCGTATTTTTGAAACTCGAGTTTGATACCGTGGATAAATGTTGTTTTTGTTTTTTAGGCAAATTTATCAAATCTGTACAAATAAAACAACCCTTTTCAAAATTAAAATTGGGTAACGGCAAAGATGACGCTGTAGCTATTGGCATACCCCTAGTACTCCGAGAGCGAGTGACACCGTCATTTCTAGCATCAGAATAATATTTATAACAGTATAAATGGATTTGTAATTCACGTACCTTTCGCAAATATTCCTCATGCTCCTTTTGTCCTTTTGCAATACTCCTAATAAGCAGCGACTCCACTCCTTTCGTCTTCACTTTAATAGAGGTTCCCTCACTAAGGGATTTTCTACAAATGAAACACTCACTCATTCTCACAATAACAAAAACTAGTAGTAGTCTATGCAATAAAAAAAAAGAAAACCAAACAAAAACAAGGAAAGAAAACAAAATAAAAATAAAGTAACAAATATTTACATTCACAAAAACTAGTAGCAATCTACTTTGTCTGAAACAAAATATTACATAAAAATCAAAACACCAAAACAACGGGAAAACCCAAAACAAAATTTTCACAATCGCAAAACTCCTTGAAGTTGTAATCTCTTCGAAAGACTTCGAAAAACTGAATAAAATAATGAATGGACGACTTACGATACATTTTGTTTGTTTCAAAATTAGTCATTTATTACTTTCAACTAAAATAACCAATTCATTCAATTTTCATATTTTAAAAATGAGTAAAACTTTTTACTCCAACACGGTATGCAGAAAAATGCCATAAAATACCGTCATAAAAACTTGTATAAAGAAAAACATCTTTTTTATACCTGTGCACTTTTTTTATACCTGGGAATGGACGACTTACGATACATTTTGTTTGTTTCAAAATTAGCCATTTATTACTTTCAACTAAAATAACCAATTCATTCAATTTTCATATTTTAAAAATGAGTAAAACTTTTTACTTCAACACGGTATGCAGAAAAATGCCATAAAATACCGTCATAAAAACTTGTATAAAGAAATACATCTTTTTTATACCTGTGCACCTTTTTTATACCTGTGAATGGACGACTTACGATACATTTTGTTTGTTTCAAAATTAGCCATTTATTACTTACAACTAAAATAACCAATTCATTCAATTTTCATATTTTAAAAATGAGTAAAACTTTTTACTCCAACACGGTATGCAGAAAAATGCCATAAAATACCGTCAAAAAAATTGTATAAAAAAATACATTTACCTTGGACGTACCTTCGTTTGGCACTGCATTAAAATCAATAAGAACAACCCAAATTCAATAAATGACCACATCAAATTATTCGTAATAAAATGCTCTACAAAAAAGCTCTAAGGCAATTTTTATGTAAAATCAATAATAAAAGAGTTATAGCGCTTTAAAGTTCGTCACCCCCAAAATTTTTGTCATTTTTCATCCATATCTTTTTTATTATTAATATTACGAAAAAACATTATTTACAAAAGTTGTAGATAATTTGATTATCTAAAAAAAATGTATTTACAAAAATTCTGTAGGTCTTACAGTTTCCGAGATATAAGACAAACCATTTTACATCACTAAAAACAAGATGGCGGCCGAACGTCACGCCTCCGGATCCCGAAAACTCGGTTTTATACTCCCAACCAACCCCCCTAGACAATGACAAAAAAAATTGCTGTTTTCAGAAAATGCACAGTTGGGCCTTTTTTCTGCACCATTTTACTGGACTACAATGATACCATGAACAGCTTCTATTACCCATCTAAGCTTTGTCACAAATCGACTTTCATTTGCCTCTTGTGTCGTCAGTTGTTTTCTTTGTCCCTTTAAAGCCCGGTACCCACTTGTTGCAAACCGGCGTTTCGTATCCCTGTATCGTTTCAATTGTTGAGTGATACGAACAAAACAGGAACCCAAATTTTTCGTGTATCATCACTGCGTTTCGAATCATCCAGCCTGTATCATGTTTGATGCGGGAGCGCGATACGGTTATCTGGTCAGTGTGTGATTTGAAGTGACGATGAAAATGATGTTTTGGGATGTTTTGGATCCCACAGGATTTCATATGTTTTATAAGTGTCTATAAATTCAATTATATGCTCTTTACTCCACTCCATTTTTTAAAAATTATTCTCAAAATCCGCATGTGCGCACGTTATTAGCAAAGTTCACTAAACAGTGGAGCAAGATGCAACGGCAATAAAGCAACAGGATACGCGCATGCCCGTCCACACTTCCTCCTAAAGCGTATCGTATCATTCCTTTGATGTGACGGAGAAAAACCGCTAAATGAAAGATCGGGTTTGGATTGTATCATTTCGCACATTTTGAAACGAAGCGTTGCAATTTTTTTAGAAAAAAATTTAAAGAACGGTGATACGAAACGCCTTGCAACAAGTGGGTACCGGGCTTAACGCAGGCATCAGCACGACAAATCCCTCACGCTCTAACAAAGTTTTGACATCTCTGAATCCAAGGACGTAGCCAGGGGAGGGGTTTTGGGGGTTCAAACCCCCCCCGAATGAAAAAAGACATCGCAGATAGCATGAAAAATTAAATAATAATAAATAGTTTTTCTTCAATTGTATACTAAATTTGAGATAGGCAGAACACCATTCAAATCGCATTTTTTCTTCTTAGAAATACGTTTGGCGACAGCTATGTATAGCGCGAACCAAACGAGATGAGGTTTCTCAAAAGGCTATTTTCCATGCGCAGTAGCATTCTTGGTACATTTCGAAGCGGAAATTTGAAAATACATAAGCGAATGTCTTATTCATATGTGCGCAATGTTAATTGGTGTGTAATTTGCATTTCCGAAGAAAGGAAAAAATATCTAGATGACTATGTATAAAAAAAGTAAAAAAGTATAGGGGGGAAGGGGAGGTCTCATTTACACAGATCATTATTATGATTCTTACAAAAACCCATTCTGCCGTCACAACATCCACGACTGTTCTGAACTGCCGCGGGTCTCTGTGTGAGATTGCCATTCAGTTTCATATAAAACTTTGTTGGATTCCTAGACATAATAGGATTAGGGGAACCGTAGGGCAGATGAGCTTGCTAGACAGGGAACCGAAGTGGAAAGGACACCCCACTTAACCCTGATAGGAATGACCTACAAACTAGCTTGGAGGAAAATCAGCTTAGCTCGAGATGGGTTGAGATGGACTACAGCAACGGTGTTCCGCACTCTTCATGCAATCTGGCCAACTTTGGACGCAAAGCGTTCAAAATTTCTAGTTTTGTTAAACATAAAGGAGATAACCCATGTAGTAAATGCTCTGATCGGTCACTGCCCCTTTGGCTGGCACGCCGAAAGATTAAGACTTCCCCACAACGACTTATGCTGATGTTGTGGTAATGAAGAAGAGGAAGAAACTGTCTCCCATCTTCTCTGTACATGTCCCGCCCTCGCAAGGAAAGAGGGACCTTCCTTGGCTCACCCTTCCTTGATGCATTGAGCGAGCTGCAAAATACTGGGGTCCCTGAACTCTGTCGCTTTATCAAAAGCTCCAAATGGCTTGAAATGGCCTGCACTTTGTTCCAACACTAGAATGGCTAATGGCATCACAATGGGCCCAATAGCGCGCCATTTCAACCTAACCTACAAAAACCCCTCCCGAAGCAAAATCCTGGCTACGTCCTGAATCCTCTGTCAAGAATAAAAACGTCAACTTTTCTAAGAAGTGATCTTAAACCATTTGAATCTTCAAGAATTTTTTCCATGATTTTTGCATCATTCATCGTTGCTTCATAAGGCCCAAAAACATCTACCACAAATCCATCTGTAGTGCAAACTGTAAATGGTTTACAGAGGTGACATTTCTTTTGTCCAGAAAAAGATTTTCGTTGATAATTGTTATTGCTACTTTTTTCATGTCGTAGATATGACCCATCAGCTATCAAAATCAAACGATTCTCAAAACCGTGTAATTTTTTCACATACGGAGAAGTGTGCTTATCTATCAAATCTTTACGGGAACATGCATGTACCCCAAACCTATCTGGCAAAACATCATTCTTGAATGAATTCAAGATTGATCCGATGTATTCAGATACATCTTGATCGTATTTAATATCAAAAATTGACGCTATAGTACTGTTAGAATTTCCAGTTCTTAATCTGAAAAGAAATACGACAAGAGCTTGATTTATAGTGCGTTTTTTAGTATTCCGCATTGAAACTAACATATCTTTCAATGTTTTGAAATCTTTAACGTCGTAGCCAGTCAATGGGCGCATCCAGCGCACTCAGCGGCTGAGCAGCGGCTAAGTGCTGAGCTCGTTGGATGGCTAGCTGAACTAAGCAGCTTAGCTCAGCGGCTGGCAAATTTCTCAGCGTAAAAATTTTATGCTAAGTAGCTCAGCGAAAGTGAATTGATGTTATTTAAAATAGAAAAAAAAAATTTAGCTGTCAAAATAAATTTTAACTTAGCTACCCATCCAGCCGACACATATCGCTTAGTTACTTTTTACGCTGTGCTGTTCAGCTAAGCGGCTTTTCCGCTGAGTGCGCTGGATGCGCCCAATGACTTTATTCGCTCGTCGGATAAATCGTTATCTTCTACTCTGTCTAGAATACTATTATTACAAGAATTAGAAAGTATGTTTAAAAATTGTGCTAACTCTTCTGCGTCGATTGAACACGTATTCGAAAAGACCTGTAGTTTGGGAATTTCATCAGCGTAGAAGCGTTCACCGATGAGATGTTCAGAGCAACACCGATTGTTTTTGGGAATAAAAATTCTCGAATGAATAAAAGTCTGTATCCGAGCTTTGAATGGTACGACCATTTTTTTCCATTTGGGACAAGGCAAACGCAACAAGATTTGTGGGACGCGATAACTCTATTCAATGGCATAACTATCAATTCGCGTTCTTTTTTTCTCGGAAAACGAAAATTGGGTCATTAACGAAGACGATTCTGACAGCGACGACGAAGATCCTGTGTCTGATTGTGAATGCTGGATCGCCTGATGTGTCGATTGAGAATCATTACTTGATACTGACAAATTCGACAATTGTGATGACTGCTCTTCTACTAGATCGACTTCTAGCGAAATATTTTCTGGTTCTTCTAGATGGACCTCGGGCGAAAGATTTACTGATTCTGCTTGATCGACTTCTGGCAGGGGATTTGCAGGTTCTACTGGAGCGACCTCTGCCGAAGGATTTGATGGATGGCTGCGGCTCGTTAATGGTTGATCAATACGTTTCATTAAATTATATGCTTTTGAACGACATCTGTGGCATAAAATGTCTCCTACACTCATATGTGGACCCATACTTTTAGAAAACGTGTGGGCTTCAGCATCTGACGAAATGATTTTTTGCTGTCCAGAATCGTGACGCAGCAAAGTCTTGCATGAAACGCACCTTTCATCGACTACAGATCTTCATTTCTTAGGTGGCATCTTATTTCCCGGTCAGAAAAAAATAAATATTTTTTTGTGAATGGAAATATTTATAAAAAAATTCCACTTAATTTTAGTTTTCCACTTAATTTTTTTAAACTCACTATATAGTCTTAAGCTTAAACAATAGATATTACACGGAGTAAAAAAACAAACAGATATTATTAAACGGAGCTGAATACAGAGAGAAAGATAGACCGCGTGAATTGGGGTTCGGCTTAGAACTGTCGGTTGTTGGCCACACGTAGCCACAATCATTTATTTCTTAGGACACGCGAGATATTTGTCAAAAATTATCCGCCCAGCGCAAATTCTAACGAATCTCTTTTGTGTTCAAAGCGTTGAGCCTGTTATTAATGAAGATAGTGATGAGGATTAAAACTAACGTAAGTTAGGTACCACATTTTATTAAGTTTATAATTAAATTGTAAGTTTAACATGTTGTAAATAGTATTTTTATTATTTAGCGACCTCAAAACCCCTATTTTGATTCATTTTTCATAGTGTGGACGCACTGTAACGAATACACTTTTTTATTGTCGAAAAACCGTAAAAATATTTAATTCTAGTTTTATTTAAAAAATCGCCCCGCTCACCAGAATCAACCAAATGGAGCCCAATTAGGCTCATTTGAAAGAGGAAGGTTGTCGCTATTAAAGCTATTTAGCAGCCAAAATAAGAATGAATCTAAACCTAAAAACCTTAGACTTTTTCCTTCAACATAAGGGGATTTTCACGATTTTTTTGCATTCAAACTTATATTTCACATATTTTCACTAGACGAAAAAATCTGAAAAAATTCAGGAAACATCTACACATCCAAAACAAATCTTAAGATGCGTTGCAAACCCTTAAAACCCGATTTAAATGCTCAAAAAAAACTAAAATGTCAAAAAAAAACACATTTTTCACGATTATGGGGTCTTCATTTGGGTCTATGGGGTCGCAAAAGATCTCAAAATTTTTTTTTCGACCCTCTTTAAGATTTTCGGGTCGGTTCCAGCAGAACCGGTGGGGGCCGCCAGACCCCTCTTAACCCGCTACCCCTTTAGCTGTGGCTTCGTGCCCAAAATATTAATTTAAATAAAAACACCAGTTTTACTAAAATTTAGCACGTCTTTTATTTTAATATATCTTGTTTATTTATATTGTATGTTATCAAGGATTCTACACGATTTTATATATTGAACCGGCGAGGTGATTGCACTTCTTACTTGTATCACTAGCGAGAGAGAGAATGCCGGAAGCTTGTTTTAGGTCTAGATCACCGATCGGTGATCTAGCCGTTTTTGGTCGATCGATCTAGTCAATATTTGATCGGTTTCGATTGCAGTGGCTTGTGTGAACTTATAGTGGTTCTGTTCTACACGGCCACTACATACTCCCCCCCCCAGCGTAGCGTTAACGGAAAGTTACACTTCGATGTGGCTCGGCTTCGTCGTCGTCGTGGTCACAACCAAAGGCTGGCTTCAGCCGGTCGATCGAAATTTATTTGTTTGTGCCTTTCAAATCGACCACGAAGTGTTTTCGCAGTCGCTTGATTACTTTGTACGGGCCTTCATACGGGGGCTCAAACGGTCTTCGTACGCGATCGATACGTACGAAAACATAGTCGGAGTCCTCCAAGGCTCGTGGCACGTAAACATCCTTCTGACTGGGTTGTCGAGGATGCGTTGCCTTTAAGTTCTGCATATGCGAACGAAGGCGAGTGAGAAATTTTGAGTGCTCGATTGGATTTTCATCCGATGGGATGGAAATTGAGTTGGGCAGTCTCAGATTCTGGCCATAGACGAGTTCTGCCGGTGAGCATTGCAAGTCGGATTTGATTGCCGTACGTATGCCAAGTAAGACAAAGGGCAAGTCTTCACTCCAATGAGTAGTGTTGTCCCTTGCCATTAAAGCGGCTTTAAGTTGTCGATGGAACCGTTCAACCATTCCGTTTGCTTGCGGATGGTAGGCGGTTGTCCTAATTCGGTTACTACCGATTAATTTGGCAACTTCATTAAACAGTTTGGATTCGAACTGCGTACCCTGATCTGTTGTGATTTCGAGGGGTGCTCCGAATCGTGGGATGTATTCAGTGGCAAAGTGCTTTGCCACTGTTGAAGCGTTGATATCCCGAATTGGATAGGCTTCTGGCCATCTCGTAAACCGGTCTACGATTGTAAGGATGTATGAGTATCCTCGAGATGGCGGAAGTGGTCCCACAATATCCATATGGATATGTTCAAACCGATTATCCGGAAGCTTGAAGGCTTCAAGTGGAGACTTAGTGTGTCTCGTCACTTTGGATTTTTGACAACCGAGGCAAGAACGAGACCACTCATTGCAGTCTTTGTTAATTGCCGGCCAGAAGTATTTTTTAACGATGGTTCGTCGGGTAGCGCGGATACCAGGATGCGACAAGCTGTGTTCGGAATTGAACGCTAGCTTGCGCAAACTTGCTGGTATATAAGGACGCGGAATACCTATGCTAGTTTCACACCAGACCTGATGCGTCGTAAAGGTTATAGGTGTGAGAACTAGCTTAACTTGTGAGCCTTTGCTGCAGGTGCTGCAGGAGATTTTGTAACTCTTTGTCACTTTTTTGGGCTTCTGCTAATGTAGCCAGGTCAAACGTGACGGAGTCGACATTGTCAGTTGCTAGCGAGCGTGACAAATAATCTGCGACCACATTTTGTTTACCAGACACGTGGCGAATGTCTGTGGTAAACTGTGAGATCAGATCGAGATGTCTGGTCTGTCGAGGGGATCGTTCGGTTTTTGTGTGAAGGGCGCGTACGAGAGGTTTGTGGTCCGTATAGACCACGAAATTGCGTCCTTCGACAAAATAGCGGAAATGTTTAATTGCTGCATAGATGGCGAGTAGTTCGCGATCGAATGCAGAATATTTCTGTTCGGCAGGTGACAACTTTTTAGAATAAAAAGCTAACGGTTGCCACCGTTGACCGTCAAATTGTTCTAATACGCCTCCGATTGCGTAATCAGAGGCATCAGTCGTTAGACTGTATTTGGCATCCTCGAGTGGATGGTTCAGCAATGTAGCTTCTGCCATCGAAGTCTTTACTTTGAGGAATGCTTCTTCACATTCTGCGGGCCAAGGGAATTCTTTATCTTTCGTGGCACGAGCACGATTGAGAAGATATCTCAAATGCTCATTGATTGGTACCAGCATTTTAGCCAACTTGGGAATGAATCGGTGATAAAAGTTCACCATTCCTAAAAACTTCTGTATCTGTTTAACAGAAGTGGGGGGCGCGAGATCGGCAATCGCCTTAACCCGATCTGAAGATGGAAGTATTCCATCTTTCGAGATGTGGTGGCCAAGGAAGTTGATCTCTGGCGCCCCGAAAACGCACTTTTCCAACTTGATGGTCAAGCCGAAGTTTTCAAGGCGTTTAAAGAGTTGTTCAAGATGGTTTACATGGTCTGACTCAGATTTACTCGCAATGAGTATTATCATCTAAGTAGACGAAGACGAAGTCGAGGTCTCTCGTGACTTCGTTTATAAACCTCTGGAACGTTTGGGCGGCGTTACGTAACCCGAATGGCATACGAGTGAATTCGTACAAACCAAACGGCGTAATCAATGCAGTCTTATGCACGTCTTCTGGTGCGATAGGTATATGGTGGTACGCACGTACCAAATCTACCTTCGAAAAAATTATGCAGCCATGCAAATGCACGGAGAAGTTTTGAATGTGCGGGATAGGATATCTATCTGGCACTGTGACTGTGAGTCCCGTTTAGGGACCAGATGAAGTGGAGATGCTGCGGGGGACGACGAAGGTCGACAAATCCCCAGTTGAACCATATGTTCAAATTCAAGTTTTGCCACCTTCAGCTTCTCTGGATGGAGTCGCCGAGCGGTGACGAAAGGGAGTTGCCCATTTGTCACAATGTGATGTCGCACATTGTGTTTAACAGGAAGGTTAAAGTTCGGAGGTTTTGTTAACGAAGAATACTTCGTTAAAAGCTCTTTATAAATGCCGATAAATTGGCATTGTATCTCTTCGAGCTCATAGTCGACTGTGGAACACACATTGATTCGAAGGTTCGTGTGTGAGTCGACTAACTGTCGATATTTAAAATCGACTGACAACTCCAACTTCGTTAAGAAGTCCGCTCCGAGAATGGCTTTTGAAATGCCGGCAACGATAAAGTTATGGATGTATCTGCGGCGAAGACCAAGATGCAGTTCCAATAATTTCGTGCCGAAAGTACGAATTACTGTTCCGTTAGCGGCCCGTAAAAGTAAATTGGCACATCCGTTGTGTGCCGAAAAGGACGAAGCCGGAACAATGGATAAATCCGAGCCCGAGTCGATTAAGAAGTCGATTCGATTATTGGAATCGCGGACGAAAAGACGACGTGAGCGTACCATCATTTGGTTGCTCGTCGACTGAACGATCCCCTGGTCGTCTAGTTTTTTTGTTTTTTTTATAAATTTACAAGGCGGACGGCAATTCGTCGCCTTGGTGCCGTATTGCTTATGGTACCAGCATAGAGTATCCCCTGTGTCACTGGTACTGGTGGTCGCTCTAGAGGCAGATGTTGTTTTTCTTGCCGGGGTTCTACTTCGTTCGCGACGGCTATTTGTTTTCTGGCGCTGGCTAAGCCGTAGCACCAGGGCTTTGAGTTTGTGGAAATCTCGCTGTAGAGATTCCACTGTTGGTTCGTGGGTTCTTTCAGCCCGAACCGCGGACGCGAACGAAATGTTGCCGTGGGGAAGAACCTCCCATACATTGTCGGCAAATTGGACCCTCTCGCTTAAAGGTCGGTCCTTCAAAGGGGCCAGCGAGACCTGGATCGTCTGTGGGAGGCGTCGTTCCCACAATCTCGCGATGAGCTCCTCCGTGACAGCTCGGCTGTTTCCAGCGTGGAGGAAGTCGGAGGGCTTTCTGTCTCCTGGTTCCTGAGCAGACAGTAGCTGCTCGAGACGTTTGGTCTCCGATAGACCATATTTGTCTAGCAGCTTTTGTTTAACGTCGTCATATCTTGCCGTCGTTATATCTGACAAAATATGTGCGACGCTAGAAATCGCTTCTTCAGGCAGGGCCGGGATAATATGAAGCAGGCGTGACTTATCAGAAGTCATGCCTGATATCGAAAATTGGGCCTCTGCCTGTATAAACCAGGAGACCGGACTATGGGTCCAAAAACCCGGAAAGTTAAATTTCGCCGAAACGGCGTTTTCATTTGACGTGCCTGGTTTCGGCCCCTCCCCGAGCATTTCTTCGTCTGCGTTGGGCATCTCACCGGTTCTTGACATTTAGATATAATGATTAACGGAAAAACAAAATCGGATACTGTAGATGCACAATTAAATACAGTAGGTGCACAATTAAATTTCAAAAGTAAGAAAAATAATAATAAAAATATTAATACGTGGAGTTAAACAAGCTGAAAAGCAAAATGAAAATAGAAAAGAAAAATAAATGAAATAGCAATAAGCGTTTAAAAAAAATATGTCAAAATGAAATGAGAGAAAAAAAAAATATAAAATATAATAAAATAAATCAAAACTCTGAAGCAAATAATAAAAAAAATGAAACAATATAGATTTTAAATATGGATAAATAAAAATATTTTGCAATTTATTGTTGTTCTGTCTCTTATCCTGTCTTTGTTTGGATCCTACGCTCTGCTATGCTTTTATGCGAGTTCATGTAATATTTTTTTGGTAAAACGTTTAATTTTAATTAATTTTAATTGCTGTTTTCATCTGTTTATTGTTAATATCGATGTTCGTAATGTTATTTTTCACGTCACTTTTATCACTTGAAAATTATTCTATAATATAATATGTAAATAAGAATCCAGCGTAAAAAAAAACTTTCATTCTAACAAAAGAATTAATCGTTGCCAATTGTCCACTTTATCTATAGGGCAATTAATTTTAAAGTTCCGAAAAAAAAATTTTTTATTGCGTTTGAAAATGTCTTCTATTGTTTTAATTTAATTGTGAGGTCTTCGATCGGTGTCGAAATTGTTAATTTAATTTCAATTAGAAATTTTTCTAAAATAAATGTCCTAAAATTAAATGTACAGAAATATAAAATAAAGTTAGTATAGTGAAGATTAAAAAAAGAAATTATCTGTTGAATGTCTGCTTTTAAGGTTGATTCCTTTTCTTCTTAGAAATCGATGATTTTTATTTTTGTAACACTACACTTTGGGCCGTTGTTATTGACACCAAAATTGATTTCTTTTATGACCGAAATGTAATTTTTATTTTTGTTCAATCAATTTTCCTATTAATTGAATAACGCCGTTACACCCGCGTGAACCTCGGAGTCACCAATTTAGCTGTGGCTTCGTGCCCAAAATATTAATTTAAATAAAAACACCAGTTTTACTAAAATTTAGCACGTCTTTTATTTTAATATATCTTGTTTATTTATATTGTATGTTATCAAGGATTCTACACGATTTTATATATTGAACCGGCGAGGTGATTGCACTTCTTACTTGTATCACTAGCGAGAGAGAGAATGCCGGAAGCTTGTTTTAGGTCTAGATCACCGATCGGTGATCTAGCCGTTTTTGGTCGATCGATCTAGTCAATATTTGATCGGTTTCGATTGCAGTGGCTTGTGTGAACTTATAGTGGTTCTGTTCTACACGGCCACTACACCCCCTTCAAATAAAATATAATATATCCGTTTAAAATAAAACTGTTTTACAACGATTAAGCGAAAGCTAAAATACAACGATTTAGAAAAAAACTATTTTTTTTACTACTATTAAACAAAAAATTATAAATTCAAAATTTGGGGCGAATATGGTGGAAGAGTTTTGCCAAATAACTGTCATTTCAGATTAGGAGTATGTTGGTTATTCAAGAGTTGGAAAATCGGAAAATCTTGACATTTTTGCTATAAATGGAAGAACATTGAACGTAGGGCATCCTGAAGCTCTCTAAACAATCGGTTTAGAATTGATATGGTAAGGTGAACCGACAATGTGGGATTTGAGTTTTTAGGTAAGAGTCTACGATTCTACAATACGGGAAGAGGCTGGTATCTGGGTAAATAAATACAACCTCGGTCAGTGACATTCTCAACTGATGTGTTTGGACGTATTTACACTGTTCATCCATCGAATGTTGAATGATTCTACTTGCGATTGTTGTGATGGACGTACATGGCCTAAAATCATTCAGGATTTATGAACGGTATATGATCATCTTTGTCAAACATATCGAGAGGAGTGCCAGCGGTTGAGCTTATTGGAGGGCGATTCTCAATAGGACCTAACAATCGCTGATTACGTGACCACATCGAATGGCCATCAAATAAGAACGCTATTCGCCATGATTGTGACAACATACTATCCGTCTCAACCTATAGAGTTATGGAACAAATACAAGGAGAACACGTGCGAAGACATGTTCCATGGCGTACGAAATACATTGCACAATCCGGAAATGTGTGAGAAAATATACAACGAAGGATTGACTGCCATTGAGGATTTGTGCATGACGATAGCAAATAAGCTATTGTGAAGAACTATGCACCATCTGTTAGGAATTTGAAACAACAATTATTTATAACGACTTTGTTAGAATTGGAATTAACTATATTATACTAACTTGGCATCTATTAGAATGAAAACGAACGAAAAGAGCTTCGGATTTCTCGAAGTATTTTGAAGAATTTCCTAGGTGTTTCCAGTATTGAGCGAAATCTCTGAAGCTTTTCTTGGATGTATAAAAGAGCTTGCAACGTTTGATTTGAAAAGCGATGAAAGTGTCCTAAAGCGAAAACCTGGGATTACCGGTGTGATGCAGAGTTGTAATTTTCTTTCGAATTTTTGGTTAAATCTTGAACGAGGACCTGTGGTTGAACTCTTTGGGCAACCAGACGCAAGTTGCACTCTTAACGGCATGCTTTTTAGTAGCGTGCTTTCGCCAAGAGCTGTTTAGTAATTTGGTACTGTTGCCTGTATTTGTCGCGTTTTCCACCATTTTTGATCGAGTTCGTTTATCTGCCACCTCCTATCACGCCGAAGGGGGTTGGAAGCGAATAGTTGCTGCTGACCTAAACTGTCATAGGTCAGTCAAAACACATAAAATCCATCTCCGTCTTCTAAAATTATCGTCACTTTCACCAAGATTTATGTATGAAGCCTAAAATAAATCATTCTCCTTTGTTTGGAGTATTTTACAAAATAAATCAACAAGAAATATTCCACCGAAAACCCCAAAAAGTGTATATATTGAATTTCTCAACAACGACAAAAACACAAACAAAGTGGCAAAAAATTATGGGACTTTCTTTTTGAAGCAAACCGCATTTCAGAGTGATGTTTTCATTACATCTTAGGAGGACTTAAAAAGCAATCAGCTAATGTGAATTTAATACCTCGTTATTGAGAAGGTAAATCCTTTTTCTTTTATATTGTAGAAGTGTGGGCAGAGCACACTTTCCCCCATCCACCCATCTGAACCACCAAAAACTTGAACAAAATGAACGTTGGAACAAAAGGAAAATGCTTAAAACACACAGAAAGAGAGAGAAAAGCTTAAGCTGTCTACCTGGGCATGCAAAGACTATGACAGACAATTTCCAATCAAAAATCGATTAATCACATCTTAGCGTCTATCCTGAAGGAAGGGAAACGGTTTCAAGACATACCACCAGAAGTATACGTGTATATTATATCAAAAGGTAAGAATTTCTGTACTGGAGTTAAAATGTTCAGCTGCTTCTATTGTGAAATTCTAGTTACCATCTGCCATCCATCAAGATGTTTCTCGTGGGATAAACTGAACATCAGACGGTTGCAGGGCTCCTGAGTCCTTCTGTGGAATCGCATTAGTTAATTACAAGGACTCATTATACTATGCAAAAGACTGCGAACACTTAAAAACGGCTGAATGCTAAAGGAAAAAATCTCAGGTATAGCATAGTTGAGTGCAATTTAGAAACAACCTGCGATCAATTATGCTAATTGCGTCTTTTTAAAAACTTAATGGATGAAATCTGAAGAAATGCACCTAGTTTGTTGCAGCCTGCAAAAGTTGCTAGACTTTATAAAATCGTTTAGTATTTAAGTTGAGGAAAAATATTTTTTATGGAGCTGTTAACTACAATTAATTAACAACTAATAATAGTCCAGTCCTCGATCGTTAAAATGGAGTATCACCTCTACGTTTTTTCGGAGGCTACCGATTTTGATGAAATTTTGGATTTAGGCTCTTCGCACCACCCTTTTCACAGTCTACCCTGTGCCGAGATGAGCATTTTTAAGGGTGCCAACTACCCCTTACCGTAAAAAATTAATAAAACTCAATAAATGAGTAATAAAAACGCTGAGTAGTACCGCCGGTTTCACGGTGAGAATTTAAATGTAGAAATTAACTTAAGTTACACTTAAGTATACATACTGGTTTCAAAGTTGCAACTTAAGATTTACTTAAGTATAACTTAAGTGGCAGTTTCTCTAGACTAAGGGCCGGTTTCACAGTGCAAACTTAAGTTTTCCTTAACCTTAAGTAAATTTTTTCACTTAAGTATAACTTAAGTCAAATTCGGTTTCACAGTGCAATTTTTTTTTCTTACTATTATATTTGTTTCTTATAGCCTCGACACACGTACGCATTTATGACGAAAATTCAGCATTAATTAGGAATTTGAACCTCATTAATTAGGAAAACCGATTAGGAAAATTTTGGTTAATCGATTAGGAAAATCCAGAACAGAGCCATCTGTAGTCCGGTAAATTATTGGAATAAACTCAGTTTTGATGTTTGTTCCAGTGTCATACGTTGCCAAGTGATTTAAATTTGTTTTGAAGTTGCTTACTACAACAGGCTGTGTATGTTAATTAATCGTTTATTTATTTATTAATCTCAAATAAGCCATATTCCTTCTTTTTTTATTCGTCGCTGACATTTTTCACTAGACTACCACTTGTCATCTGAGAACTGTCAAAATATAAAGACGTATTTTAATGTGTGTCACTCCCTAAAACCGTTCGTCATAAATGATGAATATTCGTAATTTTTTGACTGCCGTGTGTCGAGGCTATTACGGCGGCACTTCAATATTGTAAATTATGAACTTAATAGCCGAACTTTACATGTAAAACTTCCTTTTAATCGCGTTTTCCTTGAAATGTACTGGAATCAACTGACGTTTGAATTTTCTATGCATTCTGGGGTCTGTTCAAGATTTCTGCTAAAGCTGCTTTGGTAGCAGAATTTTTGAACTGTCAAATTACAACGAAGCAAGAAAAAGCTGCTATGATATCTTGGACCGGTTCTACACATTCAACTTTGCATTCCACTACAGATTTTCAACTTTCCTTTGTCTACAGATTTTCAACTTTTCAAGAAGAAAATCGAAAGGCTCGGCTGTCACTGTTATCCGTGTACACTCATATTCATTCATATTCGCACACTCATAAAAATGTTGAACGAAAACACAAAAGTTGAACGCAAATTTCCATTCCATTCTGAGCTGCTTTCCATTTTCCTTTCAACTCTAGTCTGTTTCAAACTTTGCATTGGAGTGAAAGAGAAAAAAAAGTTGAACGTCAAAAAGTGGAATGCAAAGTTGAATGTGTAGAACCGGTCTAAGACACAAAAAAGCTGCTATCATAGCTTATGTTAATGTATGTGTATGAGTATTTCATGCAGTCTTCTCTCTCTTCTCCCTACAGTTATAAAAAAATCGTGCCCGTGCAGTTTTATTGTTAAATTTTATTAAAAATTTTAAAATATGGAAAACGAAAATTACGTGTACTGTGACGATAGTGGCAACATATTCGTGGTGCGAAATGAAGATGAAGGTAGGCCTTATTAATAATTTTTTTCAGTTATGCCCGCAGAGGTAACGGTCAACGTTGGAAATCAAGGTGCACTTCCAAATACAAATAACGAAGGTAATAGAATAAAACATAAAATTAAAAATGTTAAGATTTAAAAAAATATTTCTATGATAATTAAATTTTTCAGTTATGTCTCCGAGTGCTCCCATTACCGCAGACGTTATGAGTGAAAGTGCTAGTACTAGTAATAACGAAAGTAATTCTATAAAATATAAAATTAAGATTTTTAAATAAAAGTAAAGTTATTTTAGAGAGTAAATGGTCTGACCAACAAGTCAGACTGTTAATTAATGCGTATAGCTCGTACAAGGATGAAATGACCAGTAATATGTTACTAAAGGACGTAGTGTGGCAGCGCATATCGGAGGATTTAAAAACAAGCGGCCTGAATAAAAATGCCAACGTGTGCAAATTCAAATTTCAACATTTGAAACGCCAGTTTATCGCCACAAAAGATCATAACAACAAAACTGGCGTTTCACCTCGAACATTTAAATTTTATAATGAGTTGGAAGAACTATTTGGTAGCGATGCTGATGTAACTCCAGTTGCGCTAGCGTCCTCCTTAGAACCGAATATTTATACTATAATTGACGAAGAAAGCGTCTTAGAAGGTGATGAAAATGCTAGGAGGTCGCCGACAACATCCACGGGCAAAAGACGAAGAGAAACGGGGCCCGAATTATTAGCGCGCGTAATGGAGGCTATACAAGGAGACATAACTCTTATGGGAAAAATAACCGGAAATGGATGGGTAACAGAAACTAAACTTCTAGTTCATTGTTTGCCACAGATGTCGCTTAAAGCTGACGTGCCCCACATGAAGTTAGCTGAATTTTACCCGAAAATGAAGCAATGCAAAAAAAATTCATTGGAAAATTCATAAATTGGTTAAATACGAAAAATGACATCGATATAAATCCAATTTAGAAGCTGATTTTTTAGGTTAGGCGTAAACATAAAATACCTTAGCAGTTAACGGACTTTGCCATCAAACGGATGAATATACTCGGCCATGTTTTTTGGGGTACATGTGACTGTGGCGACCTCATTAATCAAACGAAAAATGACAACACGGAGTTATACCTCCTTGTATAGTCTCCCTGGCGCGCGTTTTCAAGGAGAATGCGCAGAGCAAAAAGAAACAAGAAGATGATAAATTAAAGCTCTTAGCGGAGCAAAACGAAAGGCTGAAAGATTTGACAGAGGCTGTGAAAGAGGGAAATAAAATTTACCAGAGCCTTATGTTGAAAATTTTGGAAAAATTGTAGCAGGAACGCATTGCTTTTTTATAATTTGTTTTTGTTAAGTTTTTTTTTTTTTTTAGAAAATGAATTATTTTTTGTTATTTTTTATGACTGTTGAAGTTTCTGGTTTGTTAATTGAAAATTTTGAATAAAAGCCATTGGATTTATAATTTTTTGTTTTATTTTGTTCAGGTTCAATTAATTACAGTTGGGATGCACGTTGATTCCATAGCTCATTGGCCATTTTCTCTCTTTCACGCTTGCCTTCAGGAGAAATCACAATATTGGAACGTAAGTATTCAGTCAGTTGCATTCCTCTGAACGTCATCGCCACCAGTTTGAACGTACTGCTCAGTAATTTGAATTTCTTCCGGAAACTTTAAACAAATATTATGGAAGAACGCATGCAGTCAGAATGGTGCCAGGCATATCTTTTATGTTTTTCATTTCCAGGGGCCCGTTTTTGTAATACGCTTATTCGTAAACTTGAATTTCGTAAAACGAAAAATAAAATAACGATAATTTTTAATAGTGGTTCACATATTACGAAGAAATCAAGTTCGTAAAGTCAATGGTGTTCGTAAGCATATTGAATCGGCGGCTACTAGCTTATGGCTAATATTTATAGCGCTTGGCGACATAACGGCCGTGAATTGTCAATTTTGAAATTAGTGCAAGATTTTGGTAACTTATCAAGTTACTAAATATGTCTATTTGGCGTCATATTTTAGTCTATGAGGAAAATAGGTGGAAGGACTCAGCAGTATGAATATAATATTTTCAAATGAAAATTAAGGCATAAATCAAATCCTTTAGATATGCCAAATAAGGAGTAAGGGATAATTCACTTTATTATGTAAAATCTTTAATAAATAAGTTTTTAGTTTTATTCAGCGCTTTCGATTATCGAAAGAGGCTTTTCTGTTCGTACTAGAACAAATACATTTTTCTTCTGGTCAACCAATAACATTCATCCCACCCGTACTAAGACTAGTTGTAATTTTAATTATTCTATCATCTGGTGGGTACCAAAATACGGAGGGAAATGATTTTACTTGTCCAATATCAAAGAGTATGGTTTCAATTATATTACAAGAAATATTAATTAAACTTGAGAGCAAGTTATGTCCGCTTTTCATAACAACAGTATTTATCTTAACACAATTTATTCCATGTTTCTAATATATTTTACGTTTAACTAGTCGTTTGGCAAGGTACGAACAACTTATAGGTGGCGTAAGGCACCGTTCGTTAATTTACGAAAATTCGTTAAGTTTTCGTATTACATGGACAACAAAATTGAAAAATGAAAATTAGAAAGTAGATTTTACGAAAAAGCGTATTATAAAAACGGGCCCCAGGTGTTGAAAGCGTCGAAAGCGTCCGAAAAATAAAGCAAAGCATCTCTCTATTATTTGCCGTGTGGGAACAATGGGTATAATTAAAATGCTTTTGCCTGGACGTCATTGTCCCGAAATCTTTGTAAGGTGCCATTTTCTGTATATTTATTTATTTATTTATTTTGTCAAACAAGGCACACTTAAATCTAAGTACACTTAGGGTGCACTGTTAAAAATTTCTATTGTAATTTTTCAAAACAATTGTTGGAATTTTTACGCATCACGATATAATAAAAGTACAATCCAGTTTTGTAAATTTACTACACAATTAATTCCAATTCAATTTGGGAAAATTACAAAACGTGTATAGCAATCGCGAGTTATCAATACTCTGTTTAGTAATATTACAATACAAGTGATGTAATTTTGTTAAAAAAATTATACTGAAAATCTCCAATCAAATTATAAACAATGTTGGTAAATTCGAAATGCTTTCTATTGAAAGCTGATAAACCGTTCAGTAAATTCGCAATGTGTGTAGGATTTATACATAAAGATTGTAAAATTACAACTGATACTAGTAAATTTCCTCACATATCTTAGAAAATTACTTGAATTGTATTTTAATTTTGTATTGCCATACACTGATTTGTAATTTTACTCATCTTTTATTTTGTAAAACAATTGTAATTTTACAAAAAAAAAATACATGTGTGCAATTCACACGTGGTAGAAGTGAAACCTTCAAAAATTTTGGCTTCAAGATAATGAGACGAATGTAATATTTCGGAAAGAGGATAATTGTAGGTTTTAGTAATGATCATAGTGATACAAAGTTTGATAATTATTTTACATTTTATTTGTATATATTACGTAGATTTATTCAGACTCAGAGCTTACATTTTCGATAAATGATACAAGAGGCTTATGGTAACTAAAGTATGAAATAAATACTTCGGTCTTAATATGGTCAATATATCTTTGGAATACTGCGTCAACTACTGTTTTTGATCTTGTTGTTGATAGAGTGCGACTGTTGCACATTTTCAAATTAAATTTGGCGTTCAAAAACTCAATCAACGGAATTGCTGTATCCGATGCAAAATTTACATTAAAATCCCCACTTAGAATCATCGGAATTTTATCGTAATCTTTTTTAAGAATTCGTGATACTTCTGTTGTGTATATAATTAAATTTTCGTGAATGAATTCAATAATTGTATTTATTGATTGGTTGGGAGAAATGTAGATAGCTACAATTAATACTGAAATACTATTATCTAATTTGGTTTGACATGCACATATTTCTCCCACTTTAGAAAGCTGAACTGATAATGATTCCAGTTGTTGTGTATTGAGTTCCATTTGTGGAGTAACAACACGGGCTCCGTCATTCCAATTATGGCAGATTGCAACTCCACCGGCGCTCGTATGTGGCCTTTTATATTTAACTACAATGTCAAAATTAGGAATATCTACAATGTTTTCGTCATTCATCCACGTCTCGGAGAGAATAAGAAAATTCGACGACGATGCTATTCTGTCAAGCTGAAGATGTTGTGCATGAGCTCGTAAACTTTGGCAGTTGAATGTATACAGTGACAATCCTTTCCTTGTGTTTATAAAATTATATAATAGTTTCTCAACAGTTTCTAGCCGATTCAAGCTCAACCGTTGAAACTCAGCTCGCAATTCAATTGTGGATACTGTTGCTCTTCTACCATGATAAAATTTTCTATTATTTTTTTTTGAAACAATATGTAGGCCCTCAATCGACGTTACTCGAGATAGTGCGACGTATAAGAGCTGTTGAGCATGTGATTTGTCATATTCATATACAATTTCACCAAATGTTCCTCCCTGGGACTTATGAATCGTTATCGCACAAGCAGACACCAGTGGGAAATGGTTACGTTTTGCTATTACTGCTTTATTAGGTACTAATGGTACAGACGATGTTCTTCGCTCTATTGGTACTGCCAGTGAAGAAAGATTGTGCTTTTGTACTGATGCCGCAGCCTTTCTTCTGATTTTCTCGCCAGTCTTAGGAGAACCAGGGAATTCTAGCCACAAACGACCTACTTCTCCTTTGTCATTATATTCAATATAAACTAATTTTCCCGTCGCACCATTCGCCAATCCATCTGACACGTCGATATTAGTTGTTATGATGTATGATTTATTGATAACTAATGTCAGTTGCAGTAATAGCAAAACGTAACCATTTCCCACTGGTGTCTGCTTGTGCGATAACGATTCATAAGTCCCAGGGAGGAACATTTGGTGAAATTGTATATGAATATGACAAATCACATGCTCAACAGCTCTTATACGTCGCACTATCTCGAGTAACGTCGATTGAGGGCCTACATATTGTTTCAAAAAAAATAATAGAAAATTTTATCATGGTAGAAGAGCAACAGTGGGCCTCGGTAGCCTAGGGAGTAAGGCGTCTGGCTACTATCCCAGAGGTCCCGGGTTCGAATCCCGGCCAGCCCCACGGTCCTTCGCCTTTTCCACTTTCCCACCTACATAACTTTCCTTCTTTCTTCTTCCCTCTTTACATTCCTGATTCCTTCTGTCATAGCCTTAGTTAGCCCTTCCCCGCTTCACCAAAGCGCATGTCATCGGTTGGTTGATGAGATTCAACTCGTTTCAGGAGGCATAACACTCCAGCGAGTTGTTTCTCGATGCCCCGATGACAAAGTCGCCAGAAATGGTTGGGAGTAGGTGGACTGCAAAATATCGCTGGTAGGTTGTGACAGTTCCAGCTGCTGTTCGACATTGCACTCTATATGAAGAAAATAGATTGTCGACACAGTATAAAGGGCGTTTCCTGTGACTCTAGTCTTTCACATAAAAAAAAAAAAAAAAAAAAAAAAAAAAACAGTATCCACAATTGAATTGCGAGCTGAGTTTCAACGGTTGAGCTTGAATCGGCTAGAAACTGTTGAGAAACTATTATATAATTTTATAAACACAAGGAAAGGATTGTCACTGTATACATTCAACTGCCAAAGTTTACGAGCTCATGCACAACATCTTCAGCTTGACAGAATAGCATCGTCGTCGATTTTTCTTATTCTCTCCGAGACGTGGATGAATGACGAAAACATTGTAGATATTCCTAATTTTGACATTGTAGTTAAATATAAAAGGCCACATACGAGGGCCGGTGGAGTTGCAATCTGCCATAATTGGAATGACGGAGCCCGTGTTGTTACTCCACAAATGGAACTCAATACACAACAACTGGAATCATTATCAGTTCAGCTTTCTAAAGTGGGAGAAATATGTGCATGTCAAACCAAATTAGATAATAATGATACAAAACACCACGGCTGTTATGATGTAAAATAATTATCAAACTTTGTATAAACACTGTATAATGCTTCCTATCTCATTTTCTCCCACGTTAAATCTTATGAATGTATGTGTCTGTCTCTTTTTACTGTCGCTTTTTCGTTTCATAAATTTTCAAATCACAACGATGCTAAAGAAGTTTTCACTTCAAAAATTTAACAGTGTTAGTAGCACCAATTAACTTTAACCGTAACAAAAGCTGGATCGGTTGTCAAATCTCCGGTTAGACAAATCGAGTGTTGCACCGTTTAACAATTGTTAACATGACGTAACATTTTAACGTTAACTTTAACCAAGCAAATTCGGTTGGCTGACGTTATTGTTATTGTTAACTTATGGCAGTTGTCATAGACCCAGACAGAGGTGCCATTTTCAATAAACTCACAAACTGTTAAGCTTATAAATACACCAAAATGTAAATTTAAATCAAAGTAGTCTTTAACGATAACTTTAACAAACGATTTGGCGGTGCAACTTATTTTTACAAACTGGAACTGTAACAACTTTGTTATTGTTAAAGTTAATTTAATGTATATTCATAACTTTAATCAATGATTTGGTGCAACTCACCCTTAAAAGTAAAAATTATTGTTAATTTAACTCTGTAAAAGAGGAAGATGTAGAAAGTGGTAATTCCATAGTCTGTCCCAATCGCAACTGTATAGACTCTATAAGTATAATTTCAATTAATCAAGTTGCAAAGCAGGCGTCCGAGAGAAACAATGTTTTTTTTAATTTTGATAGCACACAACAGCTTACAAAGAAACATTACAGTGAATTGTTAACTTTGCTTTAATATAAATGTTATGTACATTTTTTGTATTGCCAGTGCCGTGCGGGCGGTATGACCAGCTGCTAAAACATGAAACGACGAAACACAAAAACGGGAAGTAGTAACGGCCTTTTTCAGGAGCAAATCAATTTTTGTGCTGCACAGTGGGTGCCAATTGTGAAAAATTGGTGATTTTTTAGAGCTTTTTTGGGAAAAAACTTTGTGTTGGCAGCTCTGCACAGGGTGCCAATTACCTGGAAACGTAAATATCTACGCGCACGAGACGTATTCTGAATATGCTTGGTTAGGTGTTTGTGGTGCTCAACCTCGAATTTTGTATGTGGGTTCGACCCTTTCGGTCCACACGATCAACTTTCCAGTATGATGGATGTTGAATATTATGATTGGATATTTTAATAATAAATGAACAATAGGCAATATAGAATATATGTATAATACCGAGAATTTGTCAAAATTGTTTATCAATATTTTCGCTAAAATGTCAAACTAAATGTGCGCACTTACAAGATTAGGATGACGAAAATGTATATAAAATTGATGTATTAATGTTATAGCTCACACTTGGGTAATAAATGAAGAATATGTTGTTATTCCAAACTTCAACTATATTGTTAAATTTTAGCTACCTCAAGTTGCAGCTAATGGTGCTACGACTATAAAGCGAATTCATTTTGAGCGTGTTGACGCGCTGATGATAAACTACAATGGTAAAAACTTCATTTTCAATTCGAACGATTTCAAGAGATAGTACCAAAATTAATCAATGTAACGGATTTGTCAAACTTGTCCGAAAAGGCCAAACTGTAATCACTGGAAATCCCGCGATGAACTCAATTCCCAAAACTGTAGGACATGGAAAGCAATCCGCCGTTCAAACAGTTCTGAACTAAAGTTTGAAAATTTCGTCATTTTTGTAATGGTTAACGTATTTGTTGAATGGTTTTTAAAGAAAACTCGGATTTTGACGAGTGATGACTCTTTGGGAAGCTATTGCTCGGCTGAATCCATAAAAGTGAACTTCATTTTGAACGGGTGTCATTCCAACGCTTCGATCGGCACCTCAATGAAGTCAATATCATTTTTGGTTTGCGTTCTATCGAGCATGTACAAAAATCACTTACGCCCTTTAAACATAGATACCGCTCGATCGAATTTTATGAATATCTCTTCAAACTGTACTTTCGGTAATACGCTACGATCGGCATCTCAAAGAAGTCGGTATCATGGTTGGTTCGTGCTATATCGTGCAGGTACAAAAATCACTTACGTCGGCTTAAACGGCTGGACCGAATTTCATGAAAATCTTTTCAGATCATATTTCGGTTAATACGCTTCGAACGACACCTCAACGAAGTCGATATCAGTTTTGGTCCGCGCGATATCGTGCAGGAAAAAATGACCACATCCGTACGCACAAACACACACACATACTTTCTCCCAATTTTTTGCTTAAAATGCTCCTGGGACCTTGAGAGATGAAAATACGTTGAAATTTTCGATTTCGATTTTCGGACCGATTGCAATAACTTCCAAAACTGGGAAGTTAAAAAAGTTGTGGGTTACATATTTCTTTTGTGTAACTGATTTGGCAGATTTGTTCTTTGTTTCATTACACCCTTTTTTTATCCCGCACTACATACATATTTTTTTTATTAATAGGCGTTGCAGCGCATGCGGGTTATTACTAGTATTTAATAAACTGGGTAAGCTAGAGACTATTTTTCTCTCTCCATTGCACAACAACAAGAAAACACGCACACAGCAATGAAGTACCCAAAGGGAATTTCCCTCAAAGACATATCACATCATATATCCATAACTTGCGCAAGATTTACTCAGAAATTCCATGTTCTTACTTTGTGTCGTTGACTAAAGTTGAAACTTTCTTAGCCAAAGTAAAGTTACGGATCGAAAGTAGAGCCTTTTAGTCTTGTATTTAACTTTGCCTTAATATTGCTTAAAATATTAAAGAAGCCTCAACCGAGCTGTTTAGGCTTTAATGGAAAGGCTTTTCTGAATCATAAATCAACAAGAAGTTTCACAATTTTAACTTAAATTATGTGCATAAAAATATAATTTGCAGTAAATTTACTTTAAGGACTCTTTGAAACCGGAATGCAAAAATCACACACAAAAAAATTCAATTTCCTTTCGAATCCAAAAGGATGTAGCCCCAATAAGCATAGGATGATATGCAACTTTCATAAACTCCCACGCAGACTGCATATTTTGCCAGAGATAAAAAAATAGCAGAAAAACCCCGTCGCATATGAATACCCAAGATCAATGCCCAGTCCTGGTTCCATGTTATCCTGGTAATTTTTATTTCATGCAAAACGCCCTCATTGTATCCAACTGTGTCCCATGTACAACCCAGAAATTTGGTTAACCAACAAATCCAGCTCCACCTAACCGTGGCTCGGCAACAGCCAGCAAAAACACACAAAAATCTGTTTAAAACAAGAAAACGGCCAAACGGCCCCCGATTATAAATTATTCAGGGAATATAATTCCTGCCAGCCGGGCGCTGTGCTAACAAAACCGTAGCCGCTATGGAGTTTCGTATAGTGGCACTGGGTACATATCCTGGTCGTCCTTGTTAGTTCAGAGTCTGGTGGCGGCCTCCTCATGGATAGCCGGGATTACCGGGTCTACATCCGATAAATTAATTAAGCAAAGGGTTGCTGCGCGACTTTTTCAATGAGTTCATCCTTTTACCAGCATGCAGTCTATACGGCATCGACGCTCGCTCTCCATTGTTTTTCTGTGTTCCATACGAGACGGCACACTCATTCCACTAAATGTTAGAGATTGAGTGAAAAGAAAATTAAGACTTCCTTTAATATACATATGTACGAGTATTTGCCAAAAGGATATTTCCTTACCAAGTGTTCTAACTTTTATGCGAGGACGTGTATTTTCTATCATTGAAAGGTGAGGTAGTGCCATGGGTTGATGCGGTGCGCAATAGGATGACACGTCTGACAATGATTAATGAAAGGTTTGAATTAGATCATTACATGTGAGGTTTTCATTCAAATATTTGGGCGTTAGCGGATTTAGCGGAAATGTGTCTAGAATTCCGTTCTAGATCCTTTATAGGCTTTCTGTTGAAAAGGATTATATTATTCATTCAAGGAAGAGTTCAGCTCAGATTAAGATGCCGACGATTGATGCTGTCTTCCTAACAGTTATATTTGAATTAAGGAAGAGGAGTTAATAATAATAATACATAAATCATTTTGGTTTTTTATCATTTAATAACACATTCGCGTGATGTTTACAATTTCTAACAATTTTAAATTAAATATAAACAATTATTTTCTTAAATGACGCCATAGTTCAGTCTCTGTGTGACAGTCAAACTTGCCGTGTCATGTCTTGCTTCGGAGTGAAGGTTTTTGTGTAATTTTTTGTAATTTCAAGTTTTGTAAAACTTTGTAGCGTGTAAATTATTTTTAATCTTATTATAGTCCGAGGAAATTACCATTTTAAGGAGACTAAAACGGCTGAAATTTGGTCCAGAGCTTCCTTGCGACTTTCTAAGAAAACGTTTTCGGAATCCACAAAAAAAAAACATGTCCGCCGGAGATATCGCGTTTTTACCGAGTTTTCCATGTTTCTCGGTTTCTATAGATCATACAACCCCGTGCTAGGGGGCATGTTGACAATGACATTCTCTACTACTTTAGTCCTTACAAAAATGTTGACCCGATTAACCCTTTGAAAGTTATTCAAGGTCAAAGTTTTCACTTTTTGGCAACAATTTCAAAACTGGAATTTTCGAATTTTTTTTGATCAGTCAATACAAAACGTTATTGCCTACAAAAAATCCGCTGGTCATTTTTTCGAAAACATAACCCTTTCGAAGTTATTCAAGGTTAAAGTTTGCAAAAATCACTTTTGGATCAAAAAGTCAGTCCCAACATTCTCTTCGGAAACTAAAGTCTATCTGTGAATATTTGAGGAATAAATCTATAGACCTCGGAACAGTTCATTGCAGAAGAGTTAGCAAGGCTTTCAATCCAATTGCATCTTTTAATTTGTCTGCACTGTTTGTTTTTGTCGAAATTCTCTTAGACCCTGGCCTACTGGGTTCCTTACCAAGCGTTTCGTTCCGCGTGCCCGTAATCGATCTCATCACGAAAACGCTTCAATTTCAACTTCGGGTGTTCCTCAGATATAAAAAACTCGAGACGCTTTCCCCTCTACTACCAGAATGTAAGGGGGACCAGGTCAAAAACTAAAGACATCTTTCAGGCATCGATTGCCAGTGGTCTCGATCATAGAGACTCGATGTCATAGCATTCACCATGTCAATGCTTAGCCAAACCATGTCAATGCTTAGCTTTTCGATTCCTCCCACCAAGTCTTTCGGAGGGACTGTCACACTGACTCGTACTGGCGTACTTGCTGCTTGTAGAAGCCATCATAATTGTACCCTGATTTCCCTTTCTAGTTTCTTTAACCACCTTGACGTCGAGCTTGTTGCTCTTATAATCTACCTTTCTAAAATGCATTTATTCCTGCCGTATCCCACCAGATATGTTAAGCACACTTGACGATGGAGGTAATAACCTCTATGATATTCTCATCTGTAAAATATTTTGAATTCGTTAAATAAAAACCCGGCGCTTTCTCGATTCCTTATTCTCACTTAGCTTGAATCAAATGAGCGGTGTGACTAATGTATGGAAGGCAGTTGGATCTTATATTCTTTATTGACTCAGTCAACATGACTGTTGAAGCCAGTCCAATAGTCATGACGAATGTTGATAACTACCACCCTCCTCTCTTGCTTAACTATTGCTTCAATTCAGAGAATACTCCATGTCCGAAGGTGGTAACCCATTTCTTTAACTTTAAAAAGGCCAACTTTAGTGAGCTGTCATCTAAACTTTTCATGGTTGATTTCAACAACTTACTTTCCCTAAGCCTCTAGTCTGTAACATAAAAAAAATGTGTTGAGTGATGATGTGGCGTGGTTTTATGACGTACTTCACGAAGCTCTCGTTCCTTGCGTATCTTATGAGCCCCAAAAATTGCCCAGTTCATCTCCACCTTGGTTAAATAATGAGCTCCAATATTTGAAAAATCAGAATAATAGGCTCTGAAAACCCAATTTAAAGAGAAAGGACTTTCCGAGTCGCAATTCTTTTATCAATTGCTATAACCGATTTCGTTCACTCTCTTTTTGGAGTTATTCAACTTTAAGTAAATATTAAAAAAATAAATGTTTTTCCTTCGTAAACACCCTGTATCGTAGTGGATAGTGGGGATAGCCCCCTATCTAGAACAATTTTTCTCTCCAAAACCATCCTGGAATCAATTAGTAATTCCTGAAAATATTAGCCGCGTAGTGCAACAGAGGATTTATTGAACGTCTGATGACCTATACAAGTTGCGACTTAGGGGATGAGTATTTTAAATCTTTAAAACGGCGATATCTCATGAACGGCGATTCGTACGAGAAAATGTATTATATCATTTTTTGTAGATAATTGCATGATCTACAAACCTTGTAAAATATATTTTAGGTTAGGACTTTCCGTTTAAGAGATATTAGCCAAAAACGAAATTTTCTATTTTTAGGGGCAGCGTACAACCAATTTTCCGAAACCTTTTTTTAACATATTCTACTCACGAAAAACTATTTTGTTAGAAAAAGTTTCATTAGTTAACATTTAGTCTGACTCTGACGACTGAACTATAATGAAATAACAAAAATGGCGTTTTGATAAATGAATATTTACGGCGTTCTGGCGGCACTTTGGTGGGGGGAAATGTTCTGGCAATAATTTTTATAAATAGAGAATACTATCAAAAATAATCTCCTGAAAATTCATGACTAATACTATAATAAAATTGAACTTTATTTCCTACCCCCTTTGTAATTTTAGGGTAGTAGTACATTCCGGCCACTGGGAGTTGCCAGAAGTAGCTTTTATTGTTCAGCAGGTGTATAAGATTCAGTGTGGAAATTTTCATGACTAATGAAATGACAACCCAAAATACGTCGCTGGCTCTTGGTCTATTTGAATCAATTATGAATTCTACACTCGTTCCTATCTCCTAGAGGCGGTTCTCAACCAATCAATCTGGTTTTCTTGCCGCTCGTTCCACAGCCACCAATCTTCTTGAGTTCACTTCTGATGCTGTCGAGGGCTTCGTTTCTGGTCGTCAAACTGATTGGTTTTACTCTGATTTTAGTAAGGCATATGACAAGCTCTCCCACTCTATTATAATTTTCAAATTAAGAAAAGACACTAAACCTTTACATTTCTCTCGAAAATGCGTTCCAGGTTTGGTCTCCTCACTACAATTCGCATGTGAGAACTATTGCATCGGTTCAACGGAGGTTCGTTTGATTTGTACTGATCATCCTTGAAAAACCCCATTAATTCTTCCATCATATGAATCCCGGCTTAAGTTACTCAACTTAAGCTTTCTTCACAAGCGTCGTGAGGTGGCCGATGCTGTATTTGCTCATCAGCTCCTTACAGCTAGTGACAGAATTACGCGCAAACGCGGTGCGGGCAATGACAGATAGAATAGAATATATGTATTGAAATGCGAACTAACGAAATGTGGCTTGAGCGCTACGCACACATCGCATAAGTTGCTTTACTTCCTACCACTGACATATAGAATGGACTGCTTATGAGAAATTTTTCATGGCACCAATTTGTTCCATAGGCTACAAACCTTTTTTCACTCCATGTAAACACCGGAATCACTTTTGAAATTTACATTTTTTTAAATACGTACTTAAAACATTAAAACAACACAAATATTTTGTTTTAAAAAATTAATAAACACTATTTTCACTTTTTCACCTTTTAAAATGCCTTTTTTTCATTAATTTACAAATTTTATGTGTATCTGATTTAAGTTCTTAACGCCTGTTTTAGCAACTGACATTTTTTGGTGCCATCGGTTTGTATGGGAATAATTGCTGATGAGCAGTCCATTATTATATGTCAGTGCTTCCTACTTCTTGCGTGTTACGACGCGGTCTAGTGTAAAAAAGTTGCTTGTGTTTTGAGTCGTGCTTTGGTGTTGGTCGGGATTTTGTTTATGTTTTGAGTCGTGTGCTGGTGATGGGGATAGGAAATTTGTTGAATTTCATAATTAATGCAAATTTTTATTTTTATAAATTGTGGTGATAAAATTAGTACCTAGAACAAATACAAGTCCTGTAGGATAGAAAATTAATACGCAAATCATACAGCTTTTTCAATTTATTTCATATCACGTTCACTTGCCACTTTGATTTTTAGGCGATGTCAAAGTCGGATCGCGACACCAGCGTCGCGACTTTGTGTCAGTGAAGCACGCACACACCGCGAAGCCAATGCCCGCACCGCCATTGCGCGTAATTCTGCCACTAGCTTAATGGAAAGGTTGACTCAGGTTTTATAAGTCGCCTTGCGTCGTTTAGAGAGAGTCGTTATAATCTGAGAGGTCCACCTCTATTACAAATCAACTCCTCTAACACAAATTACGGCAGATTTGAACTTGTCAAACGCATGTTCATTAACGTGAACAACAATATTAATATGTTTAGCGTTAGTATCAGTAAAGATTTCCTTAAAAGGAGTCTTGTTAGTCTCATGTGACCGTTTAGATATGTTTCCTTTTGCTTGCGTGGGTTACATGTAATTTGGATGTTTTTTAACTATATTATTGCATGCTTAGTTGTCCTCATCAGAGCCTCATCTTAGCGCTTGTTTGTGCTGAGTAGGTAAATTTTTTCAGCTGAGAAGTGCGTCTTCTGTTCTAGAAGGGTTTACTCTATTATTAGAGCTGTTTAGTGATTTGGTACAGCACCTTACTGTTGCCTGTGTTGCGTTTTCCGCTTTTTCCGTGAGCTCATTTATCTGCTGCCTTTTATCACGCCGGACACTTCTCTTTACCTCCCGGTGTGATTGGGAGTATTCCCGTTCAAGTTGGTAACGTCTTTCCGGGTCGCTTGTAGAGTTTACGTTATTTTTGAGGGCCCTTCTGCGTTCTTTTTTTTTTGTCAGGTTGTGTCCGAGATCCAGTGTTGCTGGTTTCTTTGGGCATAACCGATGCTCTTTTCCGCAGCCGTCAATATAGCGCCCTTTGTTTCATCCTCCAGAGCTTTTCAATATTTGTGTCGTCAGAAACGATTTGATGGTTCAATATTTGTTGCAGGTTTACAGCAAATTCTCACTTTCAACGGTCTCTCGCAGAAGGTCTACGTTAAACCGTCTACGGTTTGCAGCATCGCGTTGAACGTTTCTGATTGCGGTGATTTTTAGGCGAATAGTTGCTACAACCAAATGGTGGTCGCTTCCAGGGTCTGCTCCCCTGAAACTCCTGACATCCTCCAAAATAATTCTCCATCTGCGGCTGGCGGCCACGTGATTTATCTGATTTCTCGTTCTCAGGTTTATTGTGTATCTTCTTGTGACAAAAGTAAGTTCCACCTACCATGAGTTGGTGGGAATTACAAAAGTCAACGAAATGCTCACCCTTGTTATTGGTAACTTGGCTTACGCCTTGATTTCCAATTGTTTGTTCAAGGCCGGTGCTGTTACGGCCGATCTGTGCATTTAAGTCACCCATTAATACAACGATGTCTGCCCTTAGAATAGAGCGAAAAACCTCATTCAGTCGCATATAGAACTTGTCTTTGGCGTCTTCAGTTGCAGTGTAGCATTGGACTACCGTAGTACTTCTTAGTCTGGTACGCAGGCGCACGGTAATAATCCTCTCAGAAACTGGTGACTAATGAGGCTGGACGTAGCTTCTTTGGTGAGTATCACACCAACGCCACTCCCACGGCTTTCAGTCTCGTTTCTCCCAGAATTTAAGAAGGACTCACCGTTTGGGCAAATATGTTCCCCCGCGTCGGGCCATCTGGTCTCGCTGAGTCCAATGATCTTGATTTTATATCGATTCATCTCGTTGAGGACTTCATCCAGCCGTCCCTCCGCAAGCATTGTTCTCACATTCCATGATCCGATTCGTCCTTGTTCGAAAAGCAAAGGTCATCGTCGTGTTGTCCATCCGGTTTCGAGGCATTGTTGGCCGATTCGTAGCAATGGTGGTTTTTACGGGAGCGGGTTGCTAACCCTCAGCTCAACTGACTTAAAGCTCTGTTTTGTGGCGCAGAGAGCTCGCCCATCTCCCGTTAGCTCCTTCCGAAGAAGTACCTCAGGGGCACCACGTGGAGGTGGGATTAGGACTTGCTAACAGGTTTGCTAGGTATTCGTCTGCAGTGAATTTTCTCGGGTTTTGACAGAAGTAACAATTCGGGTGCCACCATCTTCCGAGGTCTTTGTTAGCCGTTCGCCCCCAATGTGGTATTGGGTATTCTCCTACTTCCTAATTGCTACCCCGTTATCTGTTGGGCCTCTGGGTTTTGGAGATTAAGGCATGTTTAGTTTTACAAAATGACGATCTCTTTTGTATTTTCACAACTCTTGGAGCATGATCAAAACGGTATCCTTAATTATATTATTCTTTATAAACAATTCAATTCAAAACCAAAAATCCTTTACAAACATCCATCATAATCTCAAACAGCTTTACATATTTCTGAAGCGTAATTTTAAAAACAATTCTTCAAGATGAAAATTTTTACCATTTTCCATAATAAATTTTAAATATTTTTTTTTTAATAAAAAATTTCTTTTCATATTTTTGTAACTCGTTTCAGCTTATCGGAAAAACAACTCATCCCAAACTGCCATTCTGCCTTATTTAATAAACCTCCAGTATTCTGTAATTAAGTATTTTAGTTTCGATGTTAAAAAACCTAATTAAAACATTTCAGGAAGTTATCTTTTTTTGCAGGAAAAAGTCCTCCTAGGTATTTTGGGCGAGGGAGGAGCTTGGTTTTAATTTTTTTAGTACACAAAAACATAACTTTCAAAAACCAGATAACTAGAGAAACAAACTTGTGAAGTGTTTCAGGAGTCTCCAAGGATTTTCTTCGCTTCAAGGATTCCTAAGAATTTTACCTCCATTTGACATCTTTAACTGTGACATTTATGCCACGGTGTGGGCGAGTTTGCTCCCTCCTGCTTAATGCTCCAAAGCTCTCCACCTCCTTCCTCTATATCGTCTGAAGGATTCTGAGACAAGTGTTCATCGTTCGAACTTTCCCCTCGGCTTGTAGTTTTGTATCACGTGTAAAAGGATTTCTCGGATATTTTTAACAATTTTTCTTATGTTACTTATTTATATATCTCCCCGTATCCTTTTAGTTTCGTTCGTTATTTTTATTCAAGGCGAAGCGCTGGGAACAATTTGGAAGGATATTTCCTAGACAGTAGCCTGAAATTCATACGGGGTGGACGGGGCGGTTGGGGATGGGGTTCGTTCAGAAGTTTTGTACGTGCTATCACGAATTTGTTCTTATTGTGAAATCATTTTGCAGTTGGTTTATGGATATGCGCATGTAGTAGGTCAGGACTTTGGTAAAATAAATTTTTCTTTATATGAGAGAATTTTTCAAGTTACTTCACAATGTCACCATTAAACAACTGCAAACCTTTCCGGACATTGGCAAAAATGGAAAAGTGGCAGAGCGATTTTTTAAGAAAAAAAAAGAAAGGATTTGATAGAATCTGTACTTTTTGAGAACTTTTTTTAAAAATGTAAGATGAAATTGTTTAAAATGCAAGTTGCATCTTAGAGACCGTTTAGAATTCAAAATTAATTTGAGATTCTCACAGATTTTTTCGGAGATTTTCTTTTAACATTTGCATTCCCCAGGAAATCTTTTTGTTGCATCAGGAGCGGATGATGATGATGAAATTTTTTAAAAATCTGCTCGAGTAAAAATAAATTATGGGCTTACAACGGGCGTGATTGTTATGGCCCTAGGGCATATGGAGGGCATCAGAAGGCCCGTTGCAGGACAGTGCACGGAGCGACTGATTTTCTTAATTTTGATTTTTAAACGCTTTTAACAGATTTGTTTAGAAATGGGGGGGATTGAAAGTAGGTCATTTATAAAGATGAGAAAAAATATTGATCCCTTATTGATCGGTGATAAAATTGACCCCTGGGGAACCCCCGCAGAGATGGAGTGAGATACAGATTTGACGCCATCCAATAATACCTCAATTCAAAGGCCGGAAAGGAAACTCTCAACCCACTTATACAGAAGCGAATCAATTCCAATAGCTATGAGTTTAGCTAACAAGGCTGAGGGCCATACTCTATCAAAAGCCTTGGAGATATCTAAAGCAACCAAACTAGATTCGCCATGTCTCCGTTCTTGGCTGAAAATTATTGTCGTACTTCGAATTCTTCTGTTACTGAATTTTGGATCCTTACTTTCGCCAGTGAGCTATTCGTTGCCCATTTGATCAGTTGTAGGTACCAGCTATGAGGGGACTCCTAATTCCAAGAAGATTACTTTCAGCCTCTCTCTCTTTATGGGGTCATGTGCCTGCTGAAAGCGTACAAGTATCTGCTATATATCTATATTCCCTTCCAAGGTTTTCTTGCTTTACCCGGGAGCCAGACGATCAATTTGTCTGCAATTGCAATTTGAAATATTGCATGTCAAAGTTTTATCAGCAGGAATTTTATTGCATTGCAATTTCATTCTTACAAGAAATGCGTAGGAGATAGTTGTTGTGTTTGGACCTAATTTTCAATGATTCACTCATTTTGTAATAATAAAAAAATAGTTAACAGTCTCAACTTTTGTCTTTTAAAAAATTTTATGTTAATTCACATGAAATTAAATAATCCAGCGTCAAGTAATCTCCACTGCTTAGGTTTTTCCACTTTCCGCCATTTTGTTTTAAAGAAATTCAGAATTTTTTGCATATGCAAGCATTGCATTTACAATATTGCATTGCATATTGCAGCAGGAGCTACACGATCAATTTTAGTACTGCAATGCAATATTGCAATTGAAAAATTGATCGTGTAGCCCCCGGGTTAAGATCAGCAGCTGCTCCGATGTTGACCTGTTTGTCCTAAACCCAGTTTGACATTTTTCTATAAGGGTTTCCGCTATAGGTTCTAGTTTTTGCTTCACAAGGATAATCGCTTTCTTCCAGTCATCTGATATAACTTCTTCCTCGCAGAGGTTGCATATGAGTTCGTGTAAGTTTCTTAAGAGTTGCGGTACTGCTTCCTTTAGCTTAGCTGCGATTCTATCATGCCTGGGTATTTGTTGCTTTTTTCCCATAAAAAGTTTCATCCACCTTATCCAATGTCGGTGGTTCTATTGGAATACTATCTTGCGCGATTACAATTGCCTCCGCCTGTGGGCCTTCGTTTGTTATTGGGGTTGGATTCAATAAGTTTTGAAAGTACTGTATCCATATTTCTTTTATCCTATCAGGATCTGCTAATAGGTTCCCAGCTATGTCTCCGTTCTTGGCTGAAAATTATTGCTGATCTGAACTGTGCCTTTGTAGGCTTGCATAATTCTCTCTTCATTGAAGTCTTCTTGTATATGTAGGATCCTTACGATATACAGAAATAAAGTAATGTAAAAGAGACGACAGCTTCGAATACCGCAAAAAATGGCACCTAGTGACGTCAGCCCTAATGCAGAAACAACAACAACAGCTTCGATCTTATATTAGAAGTGTCCCTCAAGTTACGTCAGCACTAAAATACCGTATACGGTATACAGTCTTTTACATTACCTTGTTTTTGTATACCGTGGATGATCCTCTTGTTTAGATAGCATTCTGATCGGCATCTCTTCTTTCTTCAACTTTTAGTTTTCTTTTTTTTTTATATGACAGACTAGAGGCTTAGGGAAAGTCCCTTTGTACTGTCGACAATCTATTGTTTCGTATTCAATGTCCGGCTCTAGCCGGAAGATAGAAAGAAGAGAGAGAGAGAAGAGAAGATAGGAACTGTCACAACCTAGCCGCGATTTTTTTTATTCCACCTACTCTCAACCATTTCGCGACTCTGACATCAGGGCATCGAATACAGCTCGCTGGAGTGTTGCGCCTCCTGAAACGAGTCGAATCTCATCAACCAACCGTTGACATACGCTTGGTGGAGTAGGGAAGGCTATGACAGGAGGAATCAGGAATGTAAAGAGGGAAGAAGAAAGCAGGAAAGTTATGTAGGTGGGAAAGGCGAAGGACCGTGGGGCTGGCCGGGATTCGAACCCGGGACCTCTGGGATAGCAGTCAGGCGCCTTACCCCTAGACTACCGAGGCCCCGTTTGTCTATATCGTATCTTAGTTGTGTTTGTCCTCTGTAAGTTCGTTATTCCTGGTCTTAATTTCACTTGGACGAGAAAGTGGTCCGAGCCACAGCACGCTATTCTAAAAGTTCTCACATCCAGTATACTCGTTTGTTATCCGCTCAAAAAGTTGTCTTTATTGTATGTGTTATTATCAAAATTATTCATTGAACGTTCAATAGTTTCATAACACAACAACAATCATTCCCTTCATTTTTTCCCGACCATTTCAATTCCTTTTACTTCACTGAGTTTTGCTGTCAAATTTAATAAATTTTCCAGCAATAAAAGGAAATTGTTCCTTCAATCACAAATATCGAAAGTACCAGTTAGCAACAAAACAAACAAAAAAACGAACAGGAAAAAAATGTATTTCAAAAATTCAAGAAACTTATTGCTTTGTATATTTGTATACCGCAAATGTTCCACACATGGCACATAAAAAGCTTACGGCAACCTTCAAGTCTAAATCAATATCCCTAGTCCTTAGTCCTTACTCCGTTTTTTCCTTTCTCGTTTTATGTGCCTGTATGTTGTCATCTTAAAGTACGTCAAGATGAAAGGAAGGTCCCCATTCAATCGGAACCTCACGGTCAACTGGGAAGCGTTGACCCCCAATTTACTACCCACGTTAGCGTAATCAAACAAGGCTGAAGGCTCTTCTCCTCCTTATATCCTATGGTCCTTACCGAAATTCTATCCTCATTTTTTTCCTTTTCGTTTATTTTCTTCATTTTTTTTGGCAACATACAGCCTCTCCCCCCCACTCCCTGGAGAACGATAAAATGCTACGGGACTCGAAAGGAAGGGAAGTTTTGATTGTAGAAACTTTTTGGGCTGCAAAGTACCCGATTTGGTGGCCATTAAGGACGTTGAGGATTAGAGGGGATATCTGGTCCTTACTGTAAGGATGAAAGCAGGCGGGAAATCTTTATATCGCCATGTGTGGGTGTACATATTACTGTGTAAATAGCAAGATGAGACCTGACGACAGGTTGTTTATTTAGAACTTGCTCAAGAAGGTGCTATGCCGCCATATGCCTTGGCTACGGTGGCATTCCAGTAAATTTGAGGCGCAGAAGGTATTTTAAGGAAATAACTCGAAAAATCTTTTGGACATCATAAATTTTTCGGTGTTTTACTTTTCATTTTTAATTCGGGTTTTTGTTTTATTTAGTGAATGTGCATTTTCGGTGATATATTGAAAAGCTTTCTTTGTACGGAAATTTTAGGGTGATTTGGAAATCGAATCTGGACGGGCGTGTGCTGTCGCCGGCCCTCTAAATGCGCAACCTCCACCAACAAACAATAAAATAGTGCCTATGAAATTAAATAAACAAAAAAAATACCGGCGGCACAGCCTTAATCGGTAGGCTGACAGGCCAGGCTGACACGCTCTACCTATTCTTGCACTAAGTGAAACTCAAGTCTTACCTGATATCGATTTAGATCGTTTTCAGGTGGCAGCTTAGGGCACAACTTTTCTGCCCATAGGGGAATAACCATTTATGACAACTACTCCTCCTACCGAATTGGTCAGATCGGAAAACCGAAGAATCTAGGCAAGAAACCGTATGGATGCACAAACTAACTATTCACGAAATAATGCTACTGCATCTGGGGTAGCCGATATACCAGCGGTGGGCATAAGGGATGCTGAGTGACTAGCTGACATAATGCTACTGCATCCGGGGCAGCCGATGAGCCAACACAGGGGACCAGGGATGCTGGTGACAAGTGGGTTACTGGCTGAACACCCAAATTAGTCACACCGAAAATGGAAATTCAATGCGCCGCGTGGAATGCACGAACAGGACATCACGAGGCAATGGAATTGTTGAAATGCCAAATATCAGTTGCAGCGATATCGGAACTGCGACTTAGCGGATCTGGAATATTGACAATCGTCCCGCCAGCTATGGACGAAACTTTGACGCTTTACTATTCCGGCGGTGAGAGACGAGAGGCCGGCGTCGGCTTCATCGCACTCCAACCGATATCCGAGCTTTTGGCGGTTATAACCATCGGTGGAACGATCAAGACCCATATCGTGTTTGTTTATGCGCCAACCGAGACCAGCACGGACGCGACCAAGGACGAGTTTTACGATCAGTTTTAACCGACGCTGGATATCATGCCTCGAACCGAATTAATAATGCTCGCGGGGGATTTCAGGAGCGGTTGGGAAGGAACGATGGGAAAATTCGGACATGAAGAAATTAACGACTACAGCTTACGCCTGCTTTCATTCGCAGCGTCAAACAACTTGATGGTTGGCAACAGCAAATCCACCCGGCAAAAACTCGGGGATATTAGACTACGTTTTGATCAACTGAAGATTCCGATTGACGCCCAAAAACGTACGTGCAATGCGTGGGCCCGATTCCGTATCGAATCATCGAAATTACAGATGCGATTACAAAGAGCGAAGAAAACGGAGCCACCAGCAGCCAAGAAGAATTGGGCGAGCCTACAGGACCCGGCCATAGGGCGAGAGATGCAAATGGCACTATCCAACAAATTCGCGGCGCTCGCAATACCGGATGATATCGATGTAGAAGAAAGACAATTGTCGGAGTCTATTGTGATGTGTGCAATGGAGTTGTGTCCATCTATCCGTAAACGAACGCAGCCATGGATCTCGGGCCTGTCTGGATCTGGCCGATCAGCGGAGGCGAATGAAACACGTCGACTTTCAGCAATACCGACGATTGAACAAAGAAGCGGTAAGACCTATAGGGTGCGACAACGAGGGAGACCCAACCTACCATGGCTGAAAGGATGGCGTGGACCAGGACTCTCAGGCTTAGGAATGCCTATTTGTCTATTAACAAACGAATTCATATCTTGTTGAGAACGTGAAAGGGGTAGTTGCAGGTGAAAGGAATGAGACGAGTGGGCTAATCTGGTGTTGCGGGTATAAGATTGCCGTGGAGGCAGGAGAGCGTTTAACTCGGAGGAACAGTCACTATGATAGTAGCGATAAAATTTTGTCAGTGCTGCTACATTCCTACGGTGGCTCAAGGGGTCGATGGTGGAGCAGGCGGTGTCGTCATATATTACCTTGAGTGCCCTTTTTTGCACCTTATCTAACCATGCCAAGGTGGTTATTGGGGCGCCACCCCAAACAAGGGAGTTATATTCGAGAAGAGGCCGAATGTAGGATTTATAAATAACAGCACGGGCCGATGGCTGGAGGAGAACTTGCACCTCTTAAGAAATCCCAAGCACTGGAATGCTTATTTGGCGATTTGGAATGTCACGCCTAAGATGTGTAGGGATGGGTCGGCCATTAGTTGAAGTCCATCCACTCTCAAGAGTGGAGGGGTGTTGAACTTCATTTTGGAGATAAGACAGTACTTGGTTTTGTCGGAGTTGAATTCAACACGATTCTTCTTTCCCCACTCTAGAATCAGCTTAATGTCGCTATTAATCGACTTGGACATTAGTTCGTGATCATCAAGACAGGATCTGGCATGAGTCTGTCTTGTATCGAAGCTGTACGAGTAACGTTGAGTACCGTCGTCAGCGAAGCTGAGAAGTGGGTTGGAGGGGATTGAAAGAAGGCCATTTATAAAGATGAGAAATAGGGCCGGTGATAAAATTGACCCCTGGGGGACTCCCGCAGAGATCGGGTGGGATGCGGATTTGACGCCATCCAATACTACTTTGATTGAACGGCCGGAAAGGAAACTCTCGATCCACTTCTGTAGAAGTGAGTCAACTCCAATAGCTTTGAGTTTAGCTAACAGGGCTGAGTGCCAAACTCTATCGAAAGCCTTGGAGATATCTAGAGCAACCAGACTAGACTCACCGGATCCATGCAGACTATGGCTGAGGTGTTCTGTAAGACAGATTAAAAGATCGCCAGTGGATCTTTTTTGTCGGAAGCCATACAGTCTGTCGTTTATGAGTAGGTTGGATTCTAGATATCCCATAAGCTTTTTGTTGATTATCGTCTCCATTGTTTTGGAGAGAATAGAAGTAATTGCTATTGGGCGGTAATTGGAGGGAAGGCTGGAATCACATTTTTTCGGTATGGGCTGAACATGGGCAAGTTTCCAAGAGTCGGGATAAACTCCGGAGAAATATGACAGAAAAATAATTTGCGCAGAGTTTTAGCCAAAGGTGAGGCGTAATGTTTTAAGACGATACGGGGTATATTATCGGGACCAGTGGATTTGTTGGCATCGAGCTCTTTGAGGCACCTGTTCACCTCGCGAGTCGCGATCGTTGCACCAATTTTGAAGAAAGGCGACAGTCGGAAATGCAAGAATTGCCGTGGTATTAGCTTCCTTTCAATCGCAAAGAATTTGCGAAAATCATACAATCGAGACTCAAGAAACATAGAGAGCAATCGAGCCAGAAAGAACAAGCGGGATTTAGACCCCATCGAGAATGCATTGATCAAATATTCGCACTCCGACAGCTAATAGAAGATCGATTTCAAATCCCCTTTCGATTGCATCGATTGGAACAGCTTGTGGAGAGTCTTGGAAACCGAACGCATGCCATTGAGAATCATTCAACTTCTCCAAGTCGGAGAGTCGGGTATCACCGATGAAGCCAAGGTCTGGCACGAATAGAGAGACATATTAGGAACATGGAACATATTGTCTTTCTATATTAATAAAGTGCTTGTTTGCCTGTATATTAGCCGGTGTCTAGAGTCACTAAAGCGGCTACATCACTTCGAAATTTTGCATGAAAGCTCGCGGGGGCTTTCCATGATACACCTCCAAGCCCAATTCTTCAAAAACTCAAAATGGGTGCCCAAATATGGTTGAATTTGGCAATAGTGTCCCGTTTGCAATGAAAGTATCGGTTTTTAAAAGTGGAAAATAACGAATTTGTGGTCAAAACTTACAGATTCAAAATGGCCGCGCCAACATGGCGGACGAATTTTACCAATAATTGTGTTCCGATTCCAATTAAAGTAGGTATCTAGGGGTTTATAAGATCGCAAATAACGAATTATTGATCAAAACTTATAAACTTGAAATTTAGAGAATGGATTTTGCAACATAAGTGTCAATTCATGGTCAGCTGTATGTAGGTTATTCAAGAGTTGGAAAATCTGAAAATCTTCACATCCAAACTTCAAATGGAAGAACATTGAACATAATGTATCCTGAAGATTTCTAAGCAACTAGTTCAGGGTTTTTGGAAAGATGGTAAAGGGAAGTGGATATGTGGTATTTATATAAAATGGATAAGAAGGAAAGAAACGCACCCTAACATCTGATATTTTCAGTATAAGTTTAGAATTCTGCAAAACGGGAAGGGGCTGATATCTGGGTAAATATAGTACCTGGCTCAGTAACCTTCCAGATGAGAACCCGGGCAATTGTCAGTCATGTAATTTTTCTGCATCATATTTCATTTCTGACAATGGGCAATATCCGTCTGAAGTCACACTTCAATGTGACTCCAAACATAATGTCCATCACTGTCAAAACAACATTTTCAACAACAGTGTTTTCAACGACAACGTCAATGATCGCTTCCTGGAACTGTGCCAATTGCTCTAGTGTATGGGGGTGATTGGCCATATGCTTCTGATGAATGAGGCCAAACTTGACACTACTTACCACCTGGATAAACGTAGGACGAGCAGGTCTTTTGTCCATCTTGGTTTTCTTCCGTTCCGGGCGATCCAGAGTTTTCACCTCTAAGCGAACTCTTTTAAGCTCAGTTGTGCTGGTGGTTTCGTGGTGGATCTCGGGCATGTCTGGATCTGGCCGATCAGCGGAGGCGAATGAAACACGTCGACTTTCAGCAATACCGACGATTGAACAAAGAAGCGGTAAGACCTATAGGGTGCGACAACGAGGGAGACCCAACCTACCATGGCTGAAAGGATGGCGTGGACCAGGACTCTCAGGCTTAGGAATGCCTATTTGTCTATTAACAAACGAATTCATATCTTGTTGAGAACGTGAAAGGGGTAGTTGCAGGTGAAAGGAATGAGACGAGTGGGCTAATCTGGTGTTGCGGGTATAAGATTGCCGTGGAGGCAGGAGAGCGTTTAACTCGGAGGAACAGTCACTATGATAGTAGCGATAAAATTTTGTCAGTGCTGCTACATTCCTACGGTGGCTCAAGGGGTCGATGGTGGAGCAGGCGGTGTCGTCATATATTACCTTGAGTGCCCTTTTTTGCACCTTATCTAACCATGCCAAGGTGGTTATTGGGGCGCCACCCCAAACAAGGGAGTTATATTCGAGAAGAGGCCGAATGTAGGATTTATAAATAACAGCACGGGCCGATGGCTGGAGGAGAACTTGCACCTCTTAAGAAATCCCAAGCACTGGAATGCTTATTTGGCGATTTGGAATGTCACGCCTAAGATGTGTAGGGATGGGTCGGCCATTAGTTGAAGTCCATCCACTCTCAAGAGTGGAGGGGTGTTGAACTTCATTTTGGAGATAAGACAGTACTTGGTTTTGTCGGAGTTGAATTCAACACGATTCTTCTTTCCCCACTCTAGAATCAGCTTAATGTCGCTATTAATCGACTTGGACATTAGTTCGTGATCATCAAGACAGGATCTGGCATGAGTCTGTCTTGTATCGAAGCTGTACGAGTAACGTTGAGTACCGTCGTCAGCGAAGCTGAGAAGTGGGTTGGAGGGGATTGAAAGAAGGCCATTTATAAAGATGAGAAATAGGGCCGGTGATAAAATTGACCCCTGGGGGACTCCCGCAGAGATCGGGTGGGATGCGGATTTGACGCCATCCAATACTACTTTGATTGAACGGCCGGAAAGGAAACTCTCGATCCACTTCTGTAGAAGTGAGTCAACTCCAATAGCTTTGAGTTTAGCTAACAGGGCTGAGTGCCAAACTCTATCGAAAGCCTTGGAGATATCTAGAGCAACCAGACTAGACTCACCGGATCCATGCAGACTATGGCTGAGGTGTTCTGTAAGACAGATTAAAAGATCGCCAGTGGATCTTTTTTGTCGGAAGCCATACAGTCTGTCGTTTATGAGTAGGTTGGATTCTAGATATCCCATAAGCTTTTTGTTGATTATCGTCTCCATTGTTTTGGAGAGAATAGAAGTAATTGCTATTGGGCGGTAATTGGAGGGAAGGCTGGAATCACATTTTTTCGGTATGGGCTGAACATGGGCAAGTTTCCAAGAGTCGGGATAAACTCCGGAGAAATATGACAGAAAAATAATTTGCGCAGAGTTTTAGCCAAAGGTGAGGCGTAATGTTTTAAGACGATACGGGGTATATTATCGGGACCAGTGGATTTGTTGGCATCGAGCTCTTTGAGGCACCTGTTCACCTCGCGAGTCGCGATCGTTGCACCAATTTTGAAGAAAGGCGACAGTCGGAAATGCAAGAATTGCCGTGGTATTAGCTTCCTTTCAATCGCAAAGAATTTGCGAAAATCATACAATCGAGACTCAAGAAACATAGAGAGCAATCGAGCCAGAAAGAACAAGCGGGATTTAGACCCCATCGAGAATGCATTGATCAAATATTCGCACTCCGACAGCTAATAGAAGATCGATTTCAAATCCCCTTTCGATTGCATCGATTGGAACAGCTTGTGGAGAGTCTTGGAAACCGAACGCTTGCCATTGAGAATCATTCAACTTCTCCAAGTCGGAGAGTCGGGTATCACCGATGAAGCCAAGGTCTGGCACGAATAGAGAGACATATTAGGAACATGGAACATATTGTCTTTCTATATTAATAAAGTGCTTGTTTGCCTGTATATTAGCCGGTGTCTAGAGTCACTAAAGCGGCTACATCACTTCGAAATTTTGCATGAAAGCTCGCGGGGGCTTTCCATGATACACCTCCAAGCCCAATTCTTCAAAAACTCAAAATGGGTGCCCAAATATGGTTGAATTTGGCAATAGTGTCCCGTTTGCAATGAAAGTATCGGTTTTTAAAAGTGGAAAATAACGAATTTGTGGTCAAAACTTACAGATTCAAAATGGCCGCGCCAACATGGCGGACGAATTTTACCAATAATTGTGTTCCGATTCCAATTAAAGTAGGTATCTAGGGGTTTATAAGATCGCAAATAACGAATTATTGATCAAAACTTATAAACTTGAAATTTAGAGAATGGATTTTGCAACATAAGTGTCAATTCATGGTCAGCTGTATGTAGGTTATTCAAGAGTTGGAAAATCTGAAAATCTTCACATCCAAACTTCAAATGGAAGAACATTGAACATAATGTATCCTGAAGATTTCTAAGCAACTAGTTCAGGGTTTTTGGAAAGATGGTAAAGGGAAGTGGATATGTGGTATTTATATAAAATGGATAAGAAGGAAAGAAACGCTTAACATCTGATATTTTCAGTATAAGTTTAGAATTCTGCAAAACGGGAAGGGGCTGATATCTGGGTAAATATAGTACCTGGCTCAGTAACCTTCCAGATGAGAACCCGGGCAATTGTCAGTCATGTAATTTTTCTGCATCATATTTCATTTCTGACAATGGGCAATATCCGTCTGAAGTCACACTTCAATGTGACTCCAAACATAATGTCCATCACTGTCAAAACAACATTTTCAACAACAGTGTTTTCAACGACAACGTCAATGATCGCTTCCTGGAACTGTGCCAATTGCTCTAGTGTATGGGGGTGATTGGCCATATGCTTCTGATGAATGAGGCCAAACTTGACACTACTTACCACCTGGATAAACGTAGGACGAGCAGGTCTTTTGTCCATCTTGGTTTTCTTCCGTTCCGGGCGATCCAGAGTTTTCACCTCTAAGCGAACTCTTTTAAGCTCAGTTGTGCTGGTGGTTTCGTCAAAGATTTTTCCATGGTTTTTAATCTGGATAGGCCTTTTGCCTGTGCTTGTCTAAAGCGTTTCAATGTATATACCACAAATATATAAAAACTACTAAGCAAGAACGTAAATTTATTGCTGAAGAGAAAAAAAACTTCTTTCACAGTAAAAGCACAGACTTAAATAATAATACAGATGTTCCGCTTCATACAAAATTTTGTCACCAGAAAATTTTCTAGGGGGATCTATTAATCTTCCCATCGCGAAGCTTTAGTCTACACATCCCACATAAGCTCTCCGCGCATTTCCCCAAGTTCTCTGTTGATAGACAAAGGAATAGGCGAAGGGCAGAGTGGCTTCGGAACTTCATTCCACACGGACGAAATGTACTTTTTCGCCTTCTCCACCCCTCACACACTTTGCCCTATCAGCCAGGCAACAGACGACACAATTTTGCGTGAATGGCCAAGCGCCGTGCGCAGGATGATGTTTTCTTAATTTCAATTGCGGCAGGTCATGATTTTGTTTTTTTTCTTGTTTTCAGGCATACGTATGTACAATTTCTGGGAAGAAATGATATATTCTTTTTAGGCAACTTTTCGTGTTCAAGGCTATTTCGCTACATTTCAGGTGCGCGGAAAATAATCGATTTGAATTGTATTTGATTAGCCAAGGGTTCAGGCGCAGTGCACCGCAGGATGAAGTTTTTTTAAATTCCAATTTTTTATATGGGGAACTTGTGAATTGTGGCAGGTCATGATTTTGTTTTTTTCTTGTTTACAGGCATATATTTCTCCAATGAAATATTCGTATTTCCTGGCCATTGATAGTTGTTCTCGGCCGAATATTTCAGGTGCGACACGATCTGCTATTGGGTGAACTTAATTTGTGTACCGGCGGTGGAAGTCGATCAGATGATACATATTCGCATTTTCTTCCGTAAACAAGGATGAGAATTCAATTACCACATATTGTTTCTTACAAAGTACATTTCGTCCGTGTGGAATGAAGTTCCGAAGCCACTCTGCCCTTCGCCTCTTCCTTTGTCTATCAACAGAGAACTTGGGGAACTGCGAGGAGAGCTTATGTGGAATGTGTAGACTAAAGCTTCGTGATGGGATTTATACCCAGCAAATTTGCTGGTGACAAAATTTTGTATGAAGCGGAACATCTGTATTACATATATTTAAGTCTGTGGTAAAAGTATAGCGCATAACTGAGCAATGCAATACAACGTTATCAATATTTTATTAAGTATTTCACTGAGCGAAAAAGCAAGGATAATCATTCTATAACTGTATGCGTGAGTCTCTGAAGCCCAACGTGTGTAACGCAAGATAAACATTGCCATCTATGGAGTTTTCTGTTCTCTTTAGGCCCAAAGCACCAACTCTAAGAGACATTTTTTTCTGGCTTAGCATACCTCTGTTATTTGCTACGTCATGCCTGCTGTTTTAACCAAAAAAAAAAAGAAAAAGAAAAAAAAATCAACCAAAGGTAAAACATGCTAAATGCTCTTTTGACTAAAAAGTACGTTTCTGTAATCCCCTGCTGGAGCTAATAAAATCCTAGCCACTTGTAATCGGCTTTTTTAATAATAAGCTCACTTCATACGGTAAAAACCCTTCAACATCAAAACCATATCATCATCAAAGGACCAAAATCTGTTTGATGAATGATTTGGTAGCAAACATTTCTTTTAAGTTAGACAACAACAAGAAGCGAAAAAAACAAAATAGGAAAAAATATAGGGAAAAGAATAAAAGAAAAGAAAAGGCTGCTTAACACAGCTCGAAGAGGTTTCGATGAACAAAGACATAAATCTCTAAAAATAAGAGCACAAAGGGATGAATTTTTACCCTCTATTCTTTGATATATATTTTCCCTTTCTAGCTTTCGAAGCCGCCTTTATAACAACAAATATCTTCAACACCACCGCGAGGGTAAACCTTTCTCTTCCTTTTAAAGTCCCTTTTCCCTTAGCTGAAGGTGGAATTTTAGAATAGACAAGCTTCTATACCAAGATGCCGACAGACATACATGCTGCTATAGTATATTTACATACTAGAAGAATAGAAGCACGTGTTTGCAGTACAGCATCCTTATATATACTACAGCTGCAAGTGCAAACATTTGATAGAAACAGATGATATGCACTAGCAGAGATCACAAGGAGCTCATCTTCATCTCAAGCTGTTCCTTCTCAATGCGGTATACCGGGTGCTCCGCTCCGTGTCCTCTTAAAACCACTTACAATAACCCAAACCCGTTGCCAAGTACGGAGACAACTTCAGTTATGAAGTACAACATCAAGGACCACCTCCTTTGGCTGGGAGAAATAACATATGACTCCTAGGGCCTCCTCTGCCATGTGTGCCGATGCCGGTACCAGCGCCGATGCCATCCACCTTACACACTAAAGATGTGTCGGAATATGCAAAATAAAAGATTGCAACTGGCTGAAACTTGGTGTATTCGTTCCATTCGGATAACGTCGAGGATACCCTCTGCACTGTGTACTATACACACACGTTATCCTTGGATGGTTCCTTTGTTGTTTATCTTCAAAGTTAAGAATGCAAATGAAATGCATTCAGACAATGATTGAGGTAAATGCTGGGCCCGAAAATGGAGTTGATTTACTCCCTTGTATGGATCAGCTTTACATGCGGGGGTAATTAGTGCTCAGGGGTTAATTTTTGAGTTTATACCATTCCTGTTGGTTTTGGTTACTCACTTGTGAAATTTGCTTGAATGGAATTTTCGGTGTGTATAAATCCTTTTTTGGGACGAAAAGTATGATGAAAGACGCTTAGCGGATTGGTGACCTGGAATGCTCTGCGGTCTAATTGGATTTCCTATGCCCTTTTTAGCTGTGGAAGTGTATTTTTTGTATTTGAGGATCAAACAAGAGAGAAAATTTAATCGAGTTACATTAACTATTAACTGCTTACAAACTGTATAAATTGAACCCATTGATTGCAAGTGAAAGGCGCCGAGATTTTGGATTCAAATATAATGTTATTAGGAATTTTATTTTAAACTAGCAAAAACCCTCGTGCGTTGCAGCGTCTTTTAATAAAAAGAATTTTGTGTGTATAGTCTGGGATAAGATAAAGGTATAATGAAACAAAATTCGGGTTAAGCGCCACCTATCGGAAAAATTTGGTACTACGTGCACAACAGACACTTAGCCAATCATATTCAGGATACGTCGTGCGCGTAGATGTTTGAGATCCCAGGTAATTGGTAGTCTGTGTAGAACTTGCTCTTTGGCGACCCACACATTTTTTTCCCAAAAAAGCTCTAAAAAAGTCCATCAATTTTGCAAAATTGCCGCCCACCGTGAAGCCCAAAAATTGATCGCCCCTAAAAAATCTAGTAAATATATTTCAACTTGAGACAAAAATTGGCAACATTACAAGACGATACTACTGATTTGATCCTGAAAAGGGCCGTTGCTGTTTCCCGTTTTCGTGTTTCATCGTTTCATATCTTAGTAGCTGGTCACACCGTTCGCATGGCCCTGGCAATATGAACGATGTTCGATTTTTCACTTGTAAGCATTACAATGTTTGCGACATTACTGAGTGAGTCGACTTATGGGACCCATCCACAGGCCAACTAGTTGCCCAAACTGAGTTGTGTACAGAGTTGGTTTTTTTTGCCACAGACGCTTCAACTGAGTTGGTACTTCAACTTTCAATTCGATATTTTATAGGCAATTTGAAAGTTAAATGAAATTGTAGAAAACCCGCCATTAAGTTTTATAATAATAAAAAATGAATAACGATGATTTTTTATATTAATTATAAATTTTTTAATTATTAATATAAATATTTATGTTTTTAAAATATAAGTTAAATTCTAAAAATATAATTTATGAAAATAATTTAATATTATATGAACTTTCATAGTTTAAATTAAATATAAAGCAAAACAATGAAAATATAAACTTACAAAAAAATATATTCTTCGAATTCAGGCCTTAATTCATTCAAATGGTTTGCCAAACTGCAATACACACAGTGCGCCTAGTTGCCCAAACTCTAACCCCCGCCCCCATAAAATTAAAAGATTTTGATTTATCCCAACTGAAACCCCAACTGTTAAACCAGTTTGCCAACTGCCCCACGCACGTTGCGATTCAGTGCAAACACAACTCAATTTGGACAACTAGTTGGTCCGTGGATGGGCCCCAATAGTTGAGTTGCTATTTTGCAAATAGTCATAAATAATGTCGCTAAGCAAAATTCCGTGTATATTACGAACTTTCAAAAGCATATAAACACAAAAGAAAAATATTCCGAGAATTTTGTCTCAAAGAACAGCAGACGCAATCGCAAGTATGTATCTAAATTCATTCGATTGCTATATACATGACTTCAAAAATTGTATAGATTTTTCTAAACTCAAAAAATACAAATTACACAAAAATTTGAGCAGTTCTGCGCACCTCGTTGCCAAATTTTATAAATATTGCTCTATCATTACCCCTCCTTTTATTTAAAACGGCAACAAAAGCAGAAAAAACTCAACGAAATAATTTGGGAAGGGATGCGATGCACGCATGTCGAATGAATAAAGTTAATTTATCTTTTTATGTATTGAGCAGAGCTTTTAAATACATCCCAGCAAACCAATCTTTAAGATAACTTAACGAATTCGTTACGGAAATTCGTATATTTTTCCCAAATTCGCAATAGAATTCTAAACGAATTCGGAAAGAAAAGTACATATATGAAGAGGTTGACACGACATCGTTAAAGAAATTCTTTTCGAAATCGTTACGAAATTTAGTAATGATTTAGCAAAGCTTTTTACCGCTAATAAAAGCTTCACATTCATATAGGCCATATACTTTACTAAACTCTTCACATGAAAAAATCTATAGTTAGCCTGGCGGAAATAAAACTCTTAAATGGAATAGAAAGAATTCATTATTATTATTATTTATTACAAAACACACAAAATTAACAAACAAAATTATGAATTTTAAAATTTCACAATGCACTTGCGCACTTCACTTTGACACACGATGTAAGTTTAAGACAAGTGCTCCGATTTCTGGCCTACTTCGTAAAGAAAATTTGTTACCGGCTTCGTCGTTACATTGTTGCGAAGTTGTTTTCCGAATTCTTTTCGATTTAGTTTCGACTAATCGCCACATAAAAAAGCTTTAGATTTTGTTGTTGTATTGCTTCCGAAAATCTTTCGACTTGTAGGAATTCGGAAAGTTTGGTTTGCTGGGATGTAAAGCCCCTGCTCAACCAAGCCAGTTTATTCATCATAATAAGCACAATTTTACTATAATTTAGCGAAATATTTCTCATCTCTAAATTTAAAATAATTTAAAAAATATTCTTTTGAATAAATGAGCATTTTCATTCATAAAACGACAGTTCCTGGCAGTCGCAAGCAATACAACCTCCCAGGGCAGAAGCGCGCATGCGACTGGCAGGAAACGTCAAAAATCTAGTAATCAAAGTGATAAAAACAAACATTTCGTATTTCTTTAGTAGAAATGCTACAAATTATTTCTGTAGCAAATATGTAAAATACAAAAACCAAAAATAAAAAAATTAATGGTCTTGGATGTGAAGTATCACGTCCGTATTTTAACGTGACAACGTCTATTAATTTGAACGTGACAACGTCTGTTATTACGTTTTGTATTATTTTCTCAATTAATAAATTATATATTTCGAAGCAATTTTTTTTTGTGTGCGGGACATTTTCACACGCGCGTCCTATATTAAACCGATTTAATAGACGTTGTCACGTCAATAAGGTGAATGAATGTATTTTTCCCGTGTAGAGGATAAATTAACGAAAATTTTGAGCCATTAACCACCCCCCTAACATGTAGGGGGCGGAGATATGATTTTTTTTGTGTGCGGGACATTGTGCGGGACAATTTCACACGCGCGTCCTATCTTAAACCGATTTAATAGACGTTGTCACGTCAATAAGGTGAATGGATGTATTTTTCCTGTGTAGAGGATAAATTATCGAAAATTTTGAGCCATTAACCACCCCCCTAACATGTATGGGGGCGGAGATATGATTTTTTTTTGTGTGCGGGACATTGTGCGGGACATTTTCACACGCGTTTCCTATCTTAAACCGATTTAATAGACGTTGTCACGTCAAAAAATATATAAAAAGGGACGTTTTTCATTCAAAATTTGAATTTTTTTTAATCAGGAAAATACACCTCATGATTTCTATGTCATCTGCATAAGCCAGTAATTAGGTATACTTGTAAAGGATTATGCCCCTTGACGTCACGCCCGAATCTCGGATCACTTTCTCTAGCGCTAGGTTGGTTGGACACATTGGTCATGGTCAACCTACATAGTCTTGTCAGTTTGTTTGGGATGCCGAATTCTCTCATGGCCTGGTACAGTTCAACTCTGGCTATGATATCATAGGCGGATTTAAAGTCAATGAAGAGGAGTTGAATTGAGTTTTGAAATTCTAGACATTTCTCCATAGCCTACTTCAAGGTGTAAATATGATCAGTTGTTGTTTTGCCTGGGCTGAAGCCACACTGGTATTGGCCTATGATGTCTCTGGCGTATGCGGCTATCCTGTTTTGTAGGATAGCGGAGCATATCTTATACACGGTACTCAACAACGTTATGCCGCGATAATTAGTGCACCCTGTGATATATAGTTTTTTATGTACCGGGCATAGGATGCCTTTTCTCCAGTCTTCTAGCATCACTTCCTGCTCCCATACTTGCACAATTAATTCATGAATCGCTTGGGGTAATTAGGCCCTCCATATTTAACCATCTCCGCTGCGATACCGTCTGCACCCGAGGCCTTGTTGTTTTTGAGCCGGCTGATGGCTCTGCTAACTTCTATGCTTGGTGGCGGCAGCATAGCAGATCATCATCAGATATTGGCGGCGCCTCCGATCCTCAGTTAGCTCGCCATTTAGCAATTCATGAAAGTGCTCTTTCCATCGCCCCAACATGCCCTTAGGATCGGTGATCAGATTTCCTGCAGAGTCCCTTCAGTATGTGGATCGTGGTGTGAATTGAGTCATACTGCGGACTCTTTGGTAGAACTCCCGCGCCTGGTGCGCCAGTCTCTCTCTCTGTACTGTTCTAGTTCACAGACGAGATTCGTCTGTGAATTCTCTTTTCTTTTTTTATGAGTTCTTTATAGCACTCTTGGCGTGCCCGTGTTCTTTGAAACTGCTGCATTGCTCGGTACGCAGCATTCTTACGTTCCAATCTCTACGACTTCTGCCTAACATGGAATCAGCAGTACCAATGACAATATTTTTAAGACTGGTCCAGATCTCGTCGGCATCTCGTCCCCAGGACTTAGGGCGAGTTGCAATGCATGACCGTAGCTGTTTCTGGCCAATTCATTGTGTAGTGCAGCTGCATTGATTCGAGCCTGATCAGCGGATACAAAACTTTTCAGCGTTGTAATGCGCTCTCTGAGCATCCTACCAACAAGATAGTGATCCGAGTCGACGTTGGCACCTCGGTACGTTCGTGCCGTCAGCAGAACCGAAAGGTGGCGGCGGTCTATTAACACATGGTCTATTTGGCTGCGAGTGGCTCCATCAGGAGATACCCAGGCGTCTCCCTGTATGATTTTTACACCGTACCTGGGGCAGGCATTAAGTTCCCGTTCATTTGATTCGAAGAATTATTCTTTATCATCATCCGGGGACTCTTCTGTAGGTGCGTGAACGTTTATGAGGCAGATGTTCTTAAATTTACCTCGCACACGAAGGGTGCATAGCCTTTCGGTTATTGCTTTAAAGCCGATAATGGTAGGCCTCATTCTGTTGCTGACCATAAAACCTATTTAAAGCGTAATATACATACAGCTGTAATATACATACCTCATTCTCAGGTTTTTGCAAAACCCCATTCTCTGGCTATCTCATGGCGCTGAATGGCGGTAATGTCAGCTTTATATTTTGACAAGGCATCGACTAGATGTTATGTAGCTCGAGTTCTGTACAGAGTTCGAAAATTCTATGAGAAAATTCGTTAATCGTTTTCCCTTTTTCGTTGCCGTGGTCAACGTCGTTGATTCCAGTATTCGAGGCATGTTGCTCGTTCCGTAATAATTATTTTTTCCGGGTAAGGTTATTAGCCTCATGCCAACCTTACTTGGAAGGGACTATCCCGATCATATTAGCCTATCCTCTCTCATAGAATAGCGACAAGTGGCCACCGCTAGGTGTTATGATCGCATTTCCATCAGTCCGAAATAGTTGCGGCACGTACATGTTATTCCCTCTATTCCGCTGATGACTGACCACCGTCCAGTACTTCCACCCAGAACAAAAAAGACATTGAAGTATTTTTTCACATTTCATTTAGAAGTACTTCCAGCCAGTACAAAAAAGACATTACATTAACATTGCGATGGCCTAGGCGGGTTAGTACTTCCTTTTTGCCTTCCATAAAATGTGTTTTGGACGTACTTTTACCACATTTATTATTTAATTCATATCAAAAGTGATTATATTGTAAATTTTTTTAATGTTAGTTAGTTGGGTTGGTGGAGGTAAAATTAAGCGATTTTTTTTAAATTTTAATAAAATAGAAGCAAAATAAACATGAATTCAATATGTATGTATAGTTGTTTTCAAACGTCGTGACATCCCGCGCATGTTCCCCAGCTAAGCTCTTAAAAATGTTTAAAAGCTCAGACAAAAGCTTCATTTTACTCCTCCTATCAAATCATTTGCTGCCATGTAATCAGTCGCGACTGCGTATTGCCAAAGGGAGGTGTATTTTTCTGGGACTTCAATAATTATTTAAAAAATTTACAAATTATGACTGAAAAACACCCGTTTTTATATATTTTTTTTATTTTAAGGTTTTTGTATTTTACACATATGCTACAGAAATAATATGTAGCAATTTCTACTAAAAAATACGAAATTTGTATTTTTATCACTTTGATTGTTGACATTTTCCGCCAGTCGCATACGCGCTTCTGCTTGGGGAGGTTGTGTTGTTTGCGGCTGCGGAGAACTCTCAATTTATGAAAGAAAATGCTCATATATTTAAAAGAAAATTTTCCAGCATTTCTTTTAATTTTTTTTTTAAATTTAGGGATGAGAAATATTTAGCATAATTATAGTAAAATTATGCTTATTACGATGGATAAACTGACTTGGTTGAGCAGGAGTTTTACATGTATTTAAAAGCTCTGCTCAACACATATAAAGATTAATTAACTTTATTCATTCGGCATGCGCGCATCGCATCCCTTCCTAAATTATTTTGTTGAGTTTTTTCTGTGTTTGTTGCCGCTTTAACTAAAAAGCGGGGAAATGATAGAACAATATTTATAAAATTTGGCAATGAGGTGCGCAGAACTGTTCAAATTTTTTTGTGTGACGGAGTTTGAAAAAATCTATACATTCAAGTTAAGAAAAACATAATGGCTGAGATAACAGAGATGATTAACAAAGAAAACGAAGATTTTGAACACGCTTTTTGCGCGAAACCAAAAGCTTTGTCAACATACCCATTCTTTTCTGCATTACTAAGAAGTCATTACAGAAGTACTTCTTTGGTATTTGAGAAAACACTAACTAAAGAAGTACTTCCAAATCTACTTCCCCGAGTAAGTACTCGTGATTTTTCCTACTGGGTATATGGAACTGTTATGGGATCGAAAGGGTTTTTTTTTATGTGAAAGACTAGAGTCTCAGGAAACGCTCTTTATACTGTTGACAATCATTTTCTTCGTATAGAGTGCAATAGTCCAATCAATCTACGGAAATTCTCCAGACAATTGAAGGCAGGAAACAAAAAATATGGGCGTGTAAAACACTTAATTTGAAGAATGATAGCGTTTTTTTTACGGAACTGCATTGGCGAACTTAACCTAAAAAATTCGCAAAAGTCAAAAAACCGGTTTTTCGCCAATAAAACAAAAAGTTGAGCTCGGATCCGAAAAAGTTAAATTATAAAGTTATAGGTATAGGTTGCGGTGGAGTTTTTTGTATATAAAATTGAAAAACTGCAATTTTAACTTATAGTGCATGATAGTCCAACTCTTAACGAAGAAAAAGAACTTCGAAAAAATGTCCTACGAGGTCGAGGAGCTGTAGACGAAGGATTTTACGAAAACGCTTTTTTTTACATAAATTGAAATTTCACCCATATTTTGCAAAATTTCGAGCCAAAAAAATAATGAGTTTTCAGATTGCCAAAAGCAACATTTTTACCAAATAAAAAGTTTCTAGGTCGCATCAATAAAAAGAAAAAAATAAATGAAAAAGAAGCGATTTTTAGCGGTTTTTAGCATTTTTCTCCAGGTATAAGACACTAACCAATATTTTGTACCACACCAATTGAAAGATAATTTTAATACCTATAACTTTATAATTTAACTTTTTCGGATCCGAGCTCAACTTTTTGTTTTATTGGCGAAAAACCGGTTTTTTGACTTTTGCGAATTTTTTAGGTTAAGTTCGCCAATGCAGTTCCGTAAAAAAAAACGCTATCATTCTTCAAATTAAGTGTTCTACACGCCCATATTTTTTTTTTCCTGCCTTCAATTGCCGGGAAATTAACATTGAGAATCCGTAGATTGATTGGACTACAATGCCGAACAGCAGCTCTAGTCGGAGAGGAAGGAACTGCCACAGCCTACCCGCGATATTTTTTTTAGTCCAACTACTCCCAACCATTACTATAGCGACTTTGACATCGGGGCATCGAGAAACAACTCGCTGGAGTGTTATACCTCCTGAAACGAGTTGAATCTCATCAACCAACCGATGACATGCGCTTTGGTGGAGCGGGGAACGGCTAAGGAAGGCGATGATAGGAGGAATCGGGAATGTAAAGAGGGAAGAAGAAAGAACGAAACTTATGTAGCTGGGAAAGTGGAACAGTCGAAGGACCGTGGGGCTGGCCGGGATTCGAACCCGGGACCTCGGGGGTGGTAGCCAAACACCTCACTCCCTAGACTACCGAGGCCCCATAGAATCATAGAACACACAGCTGTATGCTTTTTAAAGAGTGTTCAAACATGGAGTCCGCAAGGAAGTAGTGGTGTCGGTAGACCGAAAAATACATGAAGGACAGTAATGGAAGAAAACAATTTTTTAAAAAAAACTGAATTATAACCAAGACGATAGCTAAAAGCCGATGGAGAAGTTTTGTGGAAGCCCTATGCTTCTCTGGATAGAATAACTTAGGAAGCAGCAGAAAATTGGTCTGATGATTTCGTAGCATATGTATGTATAATAAATATGAAAATTTAACATAATTGTGCCACATTTAATTTAAAACAAACTTTACAAATAAACCACACACCGCAACCTTTTATGAATTCAAAACAGATTTAACATCACTGAAAATTTCTCTCAACAATCTTCACATCTTATTAATATCAAACGTAATACGAACGTGTTTGAATCTGTACTAAGCATTTATAAAAATTTCATAACCATCCGAAGGAACACGAGACAAGACCATAGAAGCAGGAGAGCAGAGGAATCCCAGCTCCTTTCCAGACGTGCGAATGTTCTGCATAACATCATCTGAATTTAAAATTATTGAAATGGCGGGTAATCCTATCTCAAAGGAACAAAGAACACCAATTTCGTTCTATTACTGCACCTTGCGTTACTAGCACAGATTCTCCTGGGCGAGAGGTTGTCTACGATTCTTGCTTCGTAGACATCTTTTTTCAGGGGAGACGCACTTTGAAATTTCACCTCGAGGGATAAAGTTTCATCACTAACAGGTATTTGGTGGGTAGATGGTGTAGGGACAAGACAAGGTACGACGTTTTTCTTTTTGGGGAAATAGGGTGTTTTGGAACGCAGGAAGGGGCTGTTGGTGTAAAGGGGGGAAAACATCAAATCATGTTTGTCTATATGTTTCGACAGTCTTTGAAAACATCGACCGTTTAATGTGATTTTTCTAGGACTTGATGTGGCGAGCCTTTAGAAATCGATTTCAAGGATCGATTTTAAATCTGTCTGATTTTGTATAGCGGCACTTGAGTGCTGTACATATGGTGGTGGCTGGTGCAGGTGAAGATTTTACGCCCAGTTGTTTCCCATTGATATGTTTACTGTAGGTAGACGTCGTCTACAAATCATTTTCACTTTAAGGATGTTGAACGAAACGCGAAATCCTATCATTCGTGGTATACCACAATACAATATGGAAGCAGCGAGTAGAGCTTTCAGTTTCGGTTTGTGATGATGGAATGTTTCGGGGGTTGTACCGGGTAAAAACAGAAAATATAAAGCAGCCACCCGTTTCTGTACGCTTAGCAATCATCCATCTAGGATTCTATGGAGTCCTGATGTGCCTTCTGTGTACAAGCTCCAGCCTGTTGGTCTGTGTTCTATGGAATTGAGTGGTTTTATGTTATTCGGGTTGAATAAACTTTCCCTTTACTACCATTCAAGCACACACAAAACAGACGGTACATACACATGCACAAACACACAAAAAAAACCACCCACCCCCAAATACAAAAACAAGTAAACCGAATTTCAAAACTTTTACAGGAAACCCCACTCTTTTCTCTCCTTTAAATTTATGGCATTGCATGAAGCCAATCAGCTAAAACTTTGCATGCTTGCGGTTTTCGAGTATTTTAGTATTTAATGCTATGAAGTCCTGTTTAAAAGGATATGAATCCTGGAATTCCGATATCTGTGTGCATGTGTATCATTCGTTCGAGGGCACCAAAGAGTACATTGAAGTTGTGCTTCCTCTTTAAAAGGAAATACGACGACTCTTGCTCAGGAGGTTCACAACCTTATAAGCTTGCTTCCACGCTATCTCTTCGGGTTTATAGCGGCCTTATCCAAATTAGTATTAAAACCACTTTTTTGATGTTTTTACGCCTTTTTACAGGGAATCATGCCATAAATTTTCCGGGTCCAAAGTACCTGACTTTTAATATAATATAAACGTGACTCGTAACCGTAACTGGAATAAATATTTACCTCTTTTCCGCTCTTACCCACCGGCATTGGACAGTTATGGCAATAATTGGTAGCCAATACTCCCGACGGAATTTACTGAAATTACATTGGACATTTCATTCCCTGTGGAATTTTACACAAAAAATTGGAGTAATATTTTATTTTTTAGGGCATGGCAGTAAATATTTGTGTTGCTTATAGCTGTAGTTGGAAAACATTGTTGAGAAATCTTATTTATGAAGCCGAGAGAAAGATAGAGACAAATTGTACGCTGTAAGAAGTGTAAACTCGCAGTTTAAATTTACAGTAAAATCACAAATCCCCATATAAAATACTGATTTGCAACACACTTTTGTAATATTACTATGAATTACATACGACGTTTATTGGGAGTATTCCTAAATATATTAGAGATGCGCCCAATGTTCGGCCGAATATTCATATTTGGTATATTCGCCGTATTTTTAACTTCCCAGTATAGGGAAGTTATTGTGATCGGTCCGAAAATCGAAATCGAAATTTTCAACGTATTTTCATTATTCAAGGTCCCAAGAGCATTTTAAGCAAAAATTTGAAAGGAAGTATGTGTGTGTGTGCGTCATGTTTTCCTGCACGATCGATATCGCGCCTACCAAAACAGATAACGACTTCGTTGAGGTGTCGTTCGAAGTGTATTAATGGAAATATTTTATCTGTAACGGAGAATTTTTTATCTGTAAATCTTTATTTACAATAAAATATATTTGTTAATTATTATTTAAATAAAACGTCTTCTTCTGCCAATTATGTTGCCGTCTTCTTCCTCTGCAGCCTCTATTTATAATCTGCAACCTCTATTTGTAATCTTCTTCAATTCCAATTTTTAACTGATTAATAAATTAAAATTAAAAACAAGTCTTCTCTACGAATATATACTTTTATGCAGTATATTTTCGGCAAGTAGATATCTATAGATATCCATTCCCACAAATATTATCTGAAAAGATTTTTATAAAATTTGGTCGTGCCGTTTTTTTGATTTAAACGACTTAAGTGATTTTTATACCTGCACGATATCGCCCAAATCACAAAAGATATTGACTTACTTGAGGTGCCGTTCGAAGCGTATTAACGACAAAATATTCTGAAAAGATTTTTATAATATTCGGTCGAGCCGTTTTTTGGTTTAAATGACATAAGTGATTATTTGCACGATATCGCGCGAATCATAAAAGATATCGACTTAGTTTGAGGTGCCATTCGAAGAATATTAACCAAAATATGATCTTAAAAGATTTTCGTAAAATTCGGTCGACCCGTTTTTTTTGTGTTTGTGATTTTTGTACCTGAACGATACCGCGTGAGCCAAAAATTATATCGACTTCGTGGAAGTGCCGAAAGAAGAATACGAGGTGTGACAATTAAGTAATAGACTGATTATATTGCCGCGATTGTGGTAACCCTGCGACCTTGAAATTCCTTTTCCTTCTCTCGGCATCCTTCAGCTCTCCATTGATATATTTGCCATCGCTCTAGCTTGTTTAGTTCGCCTGCTCTGTCGTGTTGAGTAAAAGTGTGTTCGTGGTGCTCGTTCGTTCTTCTTTTTTCGGGCGGGGGGCGTGCGGAGACAACCATTGTGAGCTTTGGCGTTTGGTTTCCGGGTCGTATTGAAAAAACCAGCTCTTTTCGCCTGTAATGACTCGATCAAGCAGCGTGGGATCGTTTTCCACTTGTTCCAAACAGTCTTCTGCGACGGTCATTCGATGCTGCTTTTGCTTCTCGGAAAGGTTCCTTGGAACCATCTTCGCGCACAACTTTCTCATCCCTAAATAGTCGGTTAAAATTTGTCTGACTGTTTCACGGTTCATACCCAGTTCCGACGCCAACATTCGAACTGTTAAACGCCGATCTTCACGGATCAGGGCGCGCACACGCTGCGCATTCGTGTCAGTCCGCACCTCGACTGGTCTCCCGCTCCGCGCCTCGTTTTCCACGCTTTCACGCCCCTCCTTAAACTCTTTATGTCATCGAAATACTTGGGCACGACTAAGAGCACTATCACCATTAGAGATGCCGCGAATAGTTGTTATAGCGAATAGTCGAATAACGAGTATTCGCCATCCCCTATGGCGAATAGTCGAATAACTCGCCATTATTATTCGACATTAAAAGAGGAACATGAGAAATAATTTATTTATTTAATTATAATAATATCCCGCTTGAAGTAGTCTTGAACTTACCAATCATTTATTTGTTACTGTCATCTCTAAAAAAGAGAACAATGAAGTTAAAGAAATCAGTTTCATATTAATTTTTATATGCTGGCAATTCTTTTCTTGTACCTGTTTTATGGGGAATACCAATTTTGGCGTTTAGGGGATTTCGACTTCGTTTGTGTTTCGGTTGTGCGGCACGCAATTATTTATTATTTGTGTTGTGATGAGCTTTTTTGACGTGACGTCGGTCAACGTTTTAATTTTCGTAAGGATAATAAGTGCTTAAGTAAAGTAAGATATTCTTAATTAAAAATTTCAAGTGCATTAAGGACTAAAGTAATTTAAAGTAGGTATAACTTAAAAAGAAAAACAATCATGCCAAATCCCGGGAAAAATCTCATTGTTGGCGTTATTTTGAGGAAGAAGAAAAAAAAAATTTTAAAAACCGACTTCAGATAAAAACCATTCCCGCGATGCACAAAAAAGGATGAAATAATTGTTTGTAATTCTTAACATCAATCCAATCAGAATGGATCTAGAAAGAAGAATCACTTTTGAAGATAAATAAACTAAACTGATTCAAGATATTCAAACTCGCTGGAACTCAACTTATTACCTACTGGAGCGTCTACTTGAACAAAAAATTTGTTGTCTGTAAAGAGGGTTTGCGGACGATAGTTTAACGTGACAACGTCATGAGAAAACATTGATGAAATGATTGCATACTTTTATGAATAAAATTGAATCATTTATATTAAATTATTATTTTGTATGGATACAAAAAGGAGTGAAATGAAATATTCATTTTGACTGATAAATTAGCTTTTATTTGCACAAATGAATTCAAATATGTTTATTACTTTAATGAACAGATTATTTACAAGTAACAATGTGTAGTAACAAATTCATTTACAGCTTTTATACATGTCTGATATTTAACTTCTTGCAATCTGTGTTATTCTGTTAAGGATAGGTCGATGATAGGAAAAGTATGAAATGAATGGGAGTGTTTCAAGTGTAATGAAAAAGTCAAATCGAGATTGTACACATCCTTCATGTATTTGAGGAATGTATCATCATTTTTCACGTTTGTGTTGAAGTCGCCACAAAGAAGAATTGGTACATTGGTATCAACTTGCAAGATCGGATGCACATACTGCCTGTTATGCACATACGGAAAGAGTGCTTGGTGCAGCAATACACTAATGTTTGAGACATTTGCTCCAGGATGAATATACACTGCGCCTCGCCTGTGTTTCTGATAAGACGAGTTGTGTCCGACAATTCAACGTGGAGAACTTTGGCCGTGGATGTTGATGTTAATTTTCGATAGATTGTCACTCCACCAGCTGCGTTTGTATCAGAATCCGATCGATTATTCTGCCTGGTTATACATTCATAATTATTGATTGGAACTGAATCAAAATTGTTACGCATCCACGTTTCAGTCAATACCAAATAATCCGATCTTGGTATCACGGGATCCGTTTCAATATCGGCGAAGTGCGCAAACAAACTCTGAACATTAAGGTTTGCAACTACAGTTTGCCCAGCGTTGTTACCGTCAGCACAAAATTTCACTGCTTTCGAAGTGATTGTTTGAAGGGCGTGTCCACGGAGTCGAATGTATTCGTTACGGACATCTCGCGTAGTCTGTGAGTCGTTCCCATCCCGTCCGTGTTTGAAGATAAAAGGCGCTTTTTCCGTCATGATGTGCAAGCCGTCTATATTCGTTAACCGACTTAGCGCCACGTACACCAACTGTTGTGATTGCTCCGAGGAGTATTTATAAACAATAACAGTAAACGACCCACCTTGCGACTTGTGAATGGTAATAGCACAAGCAGGAACGCAAGGAAACTGTTTTCGTTTGCATTTCACAGTTTTCGTCAGTGAAATGTTCACTATTTTCTTATACACCGGCACCCAGTTAGGAGACAGAGTGTTTGGCTTGCTTTGCTTATTGTTGACAATTTGACAAATTTAATCTAATTCCCCTATGACACTTCTTTTTTTTCCGTATTTTTAATGCGTTAAATCGAGTCATGTGAGAATAAGATAACCAGACTTTTATGAGAATGAAACAGAAATAAATTAATCAAATCTTACTTCTTCTTGGACATTAATGCGCATGAATTTTTAAAAAAATGATCACATTGCCTTTGATTCTAATTCATTTATAACTCTTTTGAGTATGTATTTACTTGTTAAATTGCTCACAAAAAAGTAAATTTCTCAAATATGTATCAGCTGTTTTGTTTAATGCAGAACTGTCAAAAAATTCTCCAAGAATCTTAAAAATGTAAAAAATTTACATTTTTAATGTATTTTTTTGACAGGTTCGCATTTTTAATGAAATTTTTATATTTTTGACACTTACTGTTGACTCACTTACACTAATAGCTTTTCTACATTGGAAAATATTCATACCTTTCTAACTTCATTTTTTATGCATTAAAAATACGAAAAAAAAGAAGTGTCATAGGGGCTTAAATATTGACAATTTTAATCAAATTTTTAAGATTACTACAATCAAATTTTTAAAATTACTACGGGACATAACGGGACATAACGGGACAATGAGTCATTTTTCGTGCATGCAGCCGGCGTTCATCGTTTTAATAGACATTATCACGTCAAAAGAGCAATTTCAGTGTATATCTCAGAATCAAGGAGCGTGAATTTTCAAAATTTGACCAGCGACCAGTGGGTGATTATAGAACAACTGTTAAAGCTCTTAAAAATTTTCGAAGAGATAACAAAATTAACGAGTTCCACATATGCACTTATATCAGATGTGATACCTAGAACAGTTTTATTAACCAGATACCTTATGAAAGATGCGCTGATTCAACAAACTGAACATGTTGATTATTTTAGAAAGACGTTAATAGAAAATATGCAATCCCGTTTTAACTTGGAGAATAACAAGACATATTACTTATCGACATTTTTAGATCCCCTACAAAAACTTTTTTTACGCTACCCAAGCTGAACGAGCCCGTAGAGTAGCGCTCAGAGAAGGTCTTAGGGTCTCTTTAGACGACGAAAATGATGATTCGGATCCAGAAATGGCGTCCAAAAGACCTCGTTCAGACCATGAAAGTGGGAATGTCGATTCCAAAACTCATGAACTATTTTGGGCATGTTTTGAAGAATCTATGACAGAGCAACCTTCTGAAGAGCAGCCGAAGAATACCGCTGCTGAAGAAATCGCCCATTATATCGAGTTAGCAAAGGCTGACAGAAGTATAAACCCATATGAATGGTGGGCTTTGAGTACCAATAACAATGAATTCCCTATTTTAAGTAAGCTTGCTAAGCGATACTTAATCACACCAGCAAGCTCTGTTTATTCAGAAAGATTATTTTGTGAGGCAGGTTTGATTTATGAAGAAAAGCGAAACCGACTTGATCCCAATCGTGCAGAAAAACTAGTTTTTTTGCACCACAATCTACCCCTTTTGGACTTTAAATATTAACTAAAAAGCCTAACTATTTAACTTAAACATAAAATGACTGATTTTTGGATAACTTTTTATATTAATGATAATAATTAATATTAAATGTGTTTTTAAGTCTATAATTTTTTGGTTCATTATTGTTCATTATTTCAGACAACTATTCGCCGAATGACGAATAATACTAGCTAAGCTATTATTCGGTAATCGACGAATAAGAAAAAAAATGTCGAGTAATGCCGAATATCGAATAATACCGAGTATTCGCGGCAACTCTAATCACCATGCACTTTTACTTTACTTTTATTTTAGCGTACGTTTCCCAAGCTGTTTCGCCCAATTTGACGCAAAATTTTCTCGCGACGCTTTGTTCTTGATTTCGTTTTTCCATTTTCGTGACGAGCACCACGAACACACGTTTACTCAACACGACAGAGCACGCGAACTTAACAAGCTAGAGCGATGGCAAATATATCAATGGAGAGGGGAAGGATGCCGAGAGAAGGGAAAGGGAATTTCAAGATCGCAGGGTTACCACAATCGCGGCAATATAATCAGTCTCATTACTTAATTGTCACACCTCTGGGGCTACTACCCAAAGGGTCTGAAGTATTGCTCTTTACAAAGAAGCATAGACCTCTTAATTTTCCTTCTTTAAGACTCTGCAATAAAACACTGCATCTAAAAGAGGATGCGAAATTTCTAGGTCAGGCTTCTCTTCTACTAGGCCAGGCTTCTCTTCTACTAGGTCAGGCTTCTCTTCTACTATCGTTCCGCCCAGAGATAGCTGGACAGATGGTGTTATTACTGTTGGGTCATTATGTATTTACACAGATGGCTCAAAATTTGGGAGCAGCGTAGGCTCTGATATTTTCTCCGAGGCATTGAATATAGATACCTCTCTTTGTCTACCCGATCACTGCAGCCGTCTTCCAAGCGGAAATCACTGCGGGAGGCTTTCGAATGGCTGAAGATAAATAATATATCTCATTAGATTATATGTATGCTATAGGATAGCCAGGTGGCCCTCAACGCCCTTAATTTTGTCGTCATAACATCCACGACTGTTCTGAGCTGCCGAAGGTCTCTGTGTGAGACTGCCACTCAGTTTGATATAACACTGTGTTGGTTTCTGGACCCAGTAGGATTAGGGGAAACAGTAGTGCAGATGAGCTTGCTAGACAGGGAACCGAAGTGGAAAGAACACCCCACTTAACCCTGGCTAGGAATACCCTTAGCCACCTACAAACTAGCTGTAAGGAAATCAGCTTTGCTCGAGCCGGGTTGAGATGGACCACAGCAACAGTGGGCTGCACTCTTCATGCAATGTGGCCAACTTTGAACGCAAAGCGATCAAACTCTCTAGTTCAGTTGAACAAAAAGTTGGATAAGCCGTGTAGTAAAGGTGCTGACCGGTCACTGTCCCTTTAACCCGCACGCCGAAAGATTAGGACTTCCCCACAACGACTTATGCAGAAGTTGTGGTAATGAAGAAGAGGAAGAATCTATCTCCCATCTTCTCTGTACATGTCCCGCCCTCGCAAGGAAAAGCGGGATCTTCCTTGGCTTACCCTTACTTGACGGAATGTGAAAAGCTCAAAATGGCTTGAAATGACCTGAACTTTGTCGCAAGACTAGAATGGCATCACAATCGGCCTAATGGCGTGCCTAAAAGGGGCTCTTTAGTGGGGGAGCAGCCATTTAAACCAGTGGTGGTTCGTAAGGTTCAGGATAAGGGAAGCAATGCCCAAAGCGAACGATAAAAGTAAAAGTATCGAAGGCTTTATTAACTACAAACACTGAAAAATAACATAGTGGAGTCAGATAAACAAACATATGGAATTGTTTCCAAACTAAAAAAAATGTTTGGAACATGTTAGTTACATCGAATACTATACGAAATGGACATTTTTTACCTCTAACAACCACCGCTATGAAAGTTATCGGCCATTTTGTGAAAATTTCATCATTTTGGTCATTCTTTCTAATTATAGATGCATATATCTCGGAATGTGTAGGTCCGCAAAATGCAAAAAAATAGAGGCTGTTCGTTATCATTTTGGCTATCAGCGGTTACAATATTAAATTTTTATCTGTACCCCTAACGTCAAAAAAAACTTAAAAAACTGCTAAATTTTAGCTTCTTCGGATTTTTTCAGTCAACTTAATAACTGGTTACAATTTCAGGTCAAAATATCTTATTCAAGTCCCAAAAATTGACTTCAAATTTGAAAATGAATTGCCCTTTAATTTTTGTGCATCGCATGAGGTTTTTCCTTTTTTTAATATGCAGTTTCTTTTATGATGGTGAACAAGAAAATTTTTTAAACTTAAAAAAAGTGAAAAAATCGAATTCAAAGTGAATTTTTGCATTTTGACGAAATAGTTTCACTGCTAGCGGGTGTTTTGCGCCTTTTATCAAATTCTGTTGAAAATTAAAGCGTCCATAGAAAAGCTGTTAAACTATAATAAGCCAAAATCTAAAAAAGATAGTAATAATAAAACCCTATTGTAACCTCCGCCTACTACCATTACATTCTTCTTGCAAAAAAAAAACCATTCAGGCAACCCGTACTCAAAAATGCATTTCACAAAAATATTCCCTATCCTTTAAATCATCATTAAAGAGAATCATAAAAATATAATGGAAGCTACAAAGTTATCAGCTTATATTCAATAAACACCGCCTGCCACCCCACTAGAATATACAATAGCTAAAGAGAAACTTCACCTATTCTCGATCTCTTTTTTTTGACTCAATCTACAAACGAAAATTCATATTTTAAGAAGAGTCAAAAACAAAATTAAGAAGCTAAACTTTAAGAGCAAATTTAATATTGCGAAACCAAAATAACAAAGAGAATATGGTGGATACACAAAATTTCTCTATCTTCCACTTCTGAACTCTCGGTGTTCGGTTCCGAAGAAGCTGCGTTTAGCTCAGCTTCTGAGGGTACTGTATTAACGCAGACCTTTGCGTGAGTGTGGGTCCAATTAGATTGAATGTGTTGGAGTTTTCACGTTGATTTTCTGTTGCAAAGAAGCTGGATATAGCTTCCCCATGTTGTGTAAGGTAAGGAGAGAGGCACTTTACTGTTGTCACTCTGCCGCTCATATCATGTTCGAGGTCTAATACAGCAATGGGAAGCTGTAATATATCCAGCTTTAGTGTTTCCATAGGAGGAAACATGTTAAGATTTTTGTGATTAATCTTGATATAAATTTAAATTTATTATTATTTATATAAATTTATTTTTATAAAGATGCCTATTTGGTCAAGGGAAGCAGTGCTTCCTTTGCTTTCAAAGAGGAACCGCCACTGATTTAAACCTAACCTAACCTTATAGTTATAGAGGCAAGGATACTGCTCAAATATGCAAACAAAATGGACTGCTAAGGTGGACATTTTGTAAAATAAACACGTCTTTGCGTCTCGCAATACGCTTGAGTTGGGACATGCTGCCGCACGAGCTTCATGACGAACCTATGTCGATAGACAAACGCTATGTTGCCGCACCGTGGACAGAGATTCGTTTGTTTCTACCCAAGATGCAAGCAAGCATCCAATGACAATAGCGTGCGTTTGACGTGCAGTTTACGTGGACAGTAGGCCTTACTTAAAGTACATGGAAAGCTAAAGAACGTCCCCCACAAAAACTATGCCATTTATCCATTGAACGCCACCTGTTATCTCTTATAGTTTTTTGCATTATAAGCGTTGTTTCAACTCTACCCTGTTTCAACTGGCTCCGTTCTGCAGAATTTTTCTTAACAGTAATGCCATTTTGAAGAGTTTTTTCTGCCTTAAACTCTGGTCTTAAAGCCCTTAATTCTCAAAACCCCCAACATTCCAAAATATGTAATGCTGATAAAATACTTCTCATGTATCCACACCGCATTCCTTAAGCCCATTCAACGGCTCATGGTACATTGCAGACATGTAACTAATCACGATAATTTTTAGCAAGAAACAGTTACAATTCCTGAATGTATGACCGTAAAACGGATCTAAGACTATCCGCAAAGGACACCGCACAAATTATATGAGAAAAGGGTCCCGGCGGATTTGGCTGAAATTGAAGTATGTTAGTCAGTGGGGATAGACGAACAAAAAATTCTAAGGGGGAGGGGGGGTAAATCGTAACGGTTAGCCGCTAGGGCGTTTTGAAATTTTTTGATAGATGTTTTTATATCACCCTGTATTTTTGTAACCCTGTGAAATATTATCGTGAATAAGGTGGCAATTTACGCAGAATACTCCCACCTATCTAAAACTGTAAAAATCGAGGTTCTAACCCACCAACTTTTAGAGTTATGGGTCGTCAAAATCAAAGTTTTGTTTTTTTTCACTAAAATTTCAAGTTCAACCACCTTTTTCTCCAAAAAATACGTAGTTAATTAATTTTTTTTTTACAAAATTGGAAAGCTTGGACAATTTCCTATGAATAAGGTCAAGGCAACTTTTATGCTACGGCCTTTACTTTTGAAGTTATAAGCAATTTTAATGTGAAAATTGGCTTTATTTCGTACTTATTTGGTACTTTTCGACAAAGCTGCGGTGGAAAAGTACGAGAAAAGTACGAAATAAAGCCAATTTTCACATTAAAATTGCTTATAACTTCAAAAGTAAAGGCCGTAGCATAAAAGTTGCCTTGACCTTATTCATAGGAAATTGTCCAAGCTTTCCAATTTTGTAAAAAAAAAATTAATTAACTACGTATTTTTTGGAGAAAAAGGTGGTTGAACTTGAAATTTTAGTGAAAAAAAACAAAACTTTGATTTTGACGACCCATAACTCTAAAAGTTGGTGGGTTAGAACCTCGATTTTTACAGTTTTAGATAGGTGGGAGTATTCTGCGTAAATTGCCACCTTATTCACGATAATATTTCACAGGGTTACAAAAATACAGGGTGATATAAAAACATCTATCAAAAAATTTCAAAACGCCCTAGCGGCTAACCGTTACGATTTACCCCCCCTCCCCCTTAGAATTTTTTGTTCGTCTACCCCCACAGACTAACATACTTCAATTTCAGCCAAATCCGCCGGGACCCTTTTCTCATATAATTTGTGCGGTGTCCTTTGCATACCGAGTTAAATTGGATCCAAAGAAATTTCCGGAAAGTCCTGTTAACTTATCATCCAAACATCCCCCAATTAGCATTTTGCACATTTAATCACAACAAAACGGAAGTTTATAAATGAACGGCACTTAAAGTGAGCACCCGGAAAGCACCCGTCACCCATAAATAATTCGGCATAAGAAGTTCATTTCCTAAAAGTAGGCTAATTTTAAGTTTATTATTTTTGGTATGGTGTGTCAAGATCCTTGCTATGTTTGCGAAAGGACTAAATTGTATGGAGGTGGTTGGAATTGCTAGCGAGAGACGGCGGTAGGTACCAGAGGGGACTGCGCCGTTCAATCCTGCTAGGAGGGAAACTTGTGTGTTTCAGCCACAACCACATCGGGCCTGTCAGTCTCTGCTAAGTGATGAATGTGTCCTCGTTTATTTGGCAAGGAGCCCAAGTCCTTTTCTGTGGATTCGTCGCCATTCTGTGTGATGTATATGAAGGCTTCATTCGCATTCCTTGAAATGCCGCCAAAGATGGGTCCTTTACTCTTTCTCTGGATCGAGATGAAATCCCTCCGATTAGGCGTAATAAGACGTACGAGAATGAATCTGTTCAATTTGAATTCCAGGGACCTCCAAATGGATTTTTTAATCCTCAAGAGAGGACACAGTTGCTTTTTTTCGATTAATTCACTCTAATCCAAGACACTTTACGGGGCACAAGCACGATACAGAGGAAAGCAATTCCGAGTAAAATGTCTACAGCGTAATTGCAACCAGGAAACCAGAGCGCCTTGCGGGGATGCTGGCCGCTTTGGGGATTTTGAATTAATAAAAGCGATTTTCTAAATTATTGACAACTCAATCCATTGGGAATTCCCGGGATCCTGTCATAAACCAACCACAACCGCTGCTCCTCCTGTCCTCTATACACTCCCATGTACGGTTAAATGGAACTTTTGGAAAATTTGTCTAAAACACTGTGAAAGCGTATTGGTAGACAAAAATTTACAAAATCCATCCTGGCCCGTCCTGGTATCCTAGACCCAATAAAATACACTGTGCCATACCATGCCCAATCCTCCGGACGATAGTTCTGCCAGACACATGTAAAGTTGATTAAGCGGACAGGCAAAGTTGTAAGTTGAAATTTATTGTCGGACATTCCTGGGGGACCTGTCTCCATGCTAATATCTTCCAAATTTACTCCTCATGGGAAATTCATTGGCCAAGCCAACAAAGACGAATTTAGGGCTTTGTTAGTACCCATCCATGGGCAAGACTAGTTGTAGATGAAGGCGGATCGGGGCTGGAATAATTCTGTTGGTAAAGTTTAAAATGAAAGATTGTCCTCGGGCATTCCAGGCTCTATTAGGGATGCTTTTGTCATATTTAGCAAAGTTCACGCATTTCAAACGTTTTTCGCTTATAGCACGGATTGTGCCCTTAATGATGACATGTGTGCAGTTTGTATGTTAGGGCTTTTAACAGCAAAGGATTAAGCACTAGGCTTGAGCGTGATATGATTATCTTAACAACTAACCTCAAACTAAGATGCCTTGTTTACGCCCTGCCATCAAATCTGGCTGCTAGTAGAGCTGATAGAGAGCAAACCTGCAAACGATTGCACCTCGAGATGAACGTTCTGCTCATGAGATTATCGTAACCATCGATTAGCCATTTTTCGGTTACCCTTTAGTGAAGCTTAAATTAATATTGATGAGGAACATGTTATACTTGTTGAGTTTGGATAAAGACCAAGACCCGTGGTTTCTCATAACAACTTATCCTTTTTGGATTATAGTGGGTTACAGTGCCCTTGTCATATTAACATATTCCAAATTCTTCTTAATGCCATGGGGGTCACCGGTGACAAGCAAAGCCAAAATTACTATAATTTTGAGTAAATGTTCAATGATTTTAAATTTTTCTATTTATTATGGTTACTGGAATGGTGTAAAGAAACTAATATAGAGCAACCGGAGATAGTTTTATTTGTGCCGGGTGCAGCAAAAGTCCGGCAAGGGTCCGATATTTCCTGAAGGGCCTTTTTGCGTTGCAGGATTGGCTGTAGAGCATCTGCTATGAGACTTAAGTCGACTTTAAGCAACGGAATGCTCTCTTTTCCAGCAGCCTTTTTTTCTTAATTTATTAAGGAATGAGGAGGCAGCCCACATGGTGAACACTGCGGCCAAGATAGGCCTATTGCGTACGTACCCCACTAGCGGAGCAGACAATCAGCCTAAGAAGGTCTTTAATTAATGAAGACCGTACTTGAGCAGGGCTCAAAAACTCTCTGATAAATATTCTTCTTCTAAGCCAGATCAGAGCAAGATACTCACAAAGAATATGTGTGGAAGTCTCGTCGCCTTCCAAGTAGAGTCGGCATTCTGTCTCTTGAGTCGGCATTCTGTCTCTAATTTGTGGAGGTGGTACCACAATCCTACATGGCCAATGAGATAACCCACCAGCAGCCTCAGGTTCGCTCTGTTTAAAGTGATAGTGCCCATTAGTGCAAAGGGTCTTATAAGATCTTTAGCTTGTCTAAGACCTGGGACTGACTCCCAATAGGCTAGGTTTAGTCGCTTCATCCACTCCTCTATCAAGGACTTGGAGGTGGACCAAGAGATGCCACAGAAGGGTTCTAGGCCCTGGAGCAACGTCTCAGACCCCTCCCTCGCGAGGCTGTAACGGGGATAAGACTTCACCTTGAGTTCAACCCTTAATAGCTTAACAGTAATGGTGGATACACCTGGCGTAGAAGAAATGTCACAATCTACAAGCATGGCATTTATTCACTCAATCGTGTGAGGATCCAGATTTCTGAGAGCTAGTGCTCTAGTAGTAGAATCATAGCCAGTGTTATCGAAAGCACCTTCGATGTCAAGGAACACACATAAACCAGTTTCTTTAGGAGGTAGGCTTTTTCGATTTTACTGACCAAGTGGTGTAAAGCGATCTCTGTTGATTTTCCTTAGAGTAAACGCACTGGGAGCTATGTAGAGGAAGGGAGAGCTCCGGCTTGCATCTAATATGAAGTACTAGCAGCCTTTCCATCGTTTTCGAATGAAAAGAGGTTAAGCTGATAGGTCTGTACGATTTAGGCAGCTCGAGGGGTCAGCTGCCCTGTTTCGGGATAAAAACCACCACGACTTTCCTCCAGATAATTGGGATGTATCCCCAGTTGAAGCTGGCTCTAAAGAGGCAGACCAGGCTGTCGAGGATCTGATCAAGGCACTTCTGAAGAAGTACCGGAAAATCCACTGAAAAAGTACCGGAAAAGAGGCCACTGCCCATTTAATCTTGTCACGGTCGAAGATATTCCCTGAAAGACTGCAGGAATAACGGTCTGGGATGGTCCTATGACTACACCCAGCATCCAGTGGATAAGCGGTCTGGACGATTGACCCTGGAAAGTGCTCTCTGAGCAGCTACCTCAAGGTTTCTTCATGGTTAGAGGTGTAGGAGCCATCCTCCACTCCGTTGAAGGAGTCTTTGGAAGTAGCTTTTGGAGTCTAATCACCTCTGGTAGAGTCTGAATGCTCTCATAGTGTTTCCTCTAGGCAATCCTTTTAGAACGTCTTAACTCCTTGTTGTAGGCTGTTATTCAAATTCAAATTCAAATTCAAATTCAAATTCAAATTCAAATTCAAATTCAAATTCAAATTCAAATTCAAATTCAAATTCAAATTCAAATTCAAATTCAAATTCAAATTCAAATTCAAATTCAAATTCAAATTCAAATTCAAATTCAAATTCAAATTCAAATTCAAATTCAAATTCAAATTCAAATTCAAATTCAAATTCAAATTCAAATTCAAATTCAAATTCAAATTCAAATTCAAATTCAAATTCAAATTCAAATTCAAATTCAAATTCAAATTCAAATTCAAATTCAAATTCAAATTCAAATTCAAATTCAAATTCAAATTCAAATTCAAATTCAAATTCAAATTCAAATTCAAATTCAAATTCAAATTCAAATTCAAATTCAAATTCAAATTCAAATTCAAATTCAAATTCAAATTCAAATTCAAATTCAAATTCAAATTCAAATTCAAATTCAAATTCAAATTCAAATTCAAATTCAAATTCAAATTCAAATTCAAATTCAAATTCAAATTCAAATTCAAATTCAAATTCAAATTCAAATTCAAATTCAAATTCAAATTCAAATTCAAATTCAAATGTTCAAAAGTTCAAAATAAATCCGCCAATATGCAATATACGAAATGGAAAACACTATGTCCAGTACGAAACGGAAAGGGCAGATCAATGGATGCGGATAAGATGGCAATCCAGATGGGTCTCGTGGATCAGTCTCACGGAATTTAGTCTCTTCAACAAGTGCTAGGAATACGGTTCTATGGTCGGTCGCAAATAGTTCCCTCGCGGTATTATCATCACTATTATTACTTAAATAAAGTGCCACCTAAATAAAGTTAATTTTTTTACTTTAAAACCGGCATATTGATGAGGCACCTTACGGGTTCTGAAGAGGACCCACACCAATATACTTTGCCAAACAAAGTTTATATTGCAATAATCATGAGGTGGTGGTATGCAAAGCAGCTCTAGAGGCCAGAAATAAAAATAGTAAGCTATAAATACAGAGACCGACGAGGAGCAAGAAATTGAAATACGAGGAAACAAGAAGAACCGCAAAAACATCTGAAGGAAGAAGAAAAGACAATTCCTCAACTATTACATCCTGAGAGCAGAGGAAAACTTTGTCCAAAACAAAACACGGGAAGCATACAGGGAAGTAAACTTCTTCAAGAAAGGTTTCAAATCCTCCTCCAAAAGAAGGCACTATAGTCACAGGCAGCGAAGATGTAAAGAAAAAATGGAAGGAATTTTATAGCGAACTGCTGAACGCAAATGAGAGCATCAAACATGTACCAGAACTCCGTCTACAACATTACGATGACACCAGATAAACAAATGTACCCACTCTGGAAAAAGTACAAAGTGCCATACGATCCTTAAGAAACAGCAAATCTCCAGGAATTGATAACATCCCAGCAGAGTAGATCAAACAAGGAGGCAAATCGCTCTCAGCAGCTGTACATGAACTACTATGCTGCATATGGGGGAACGAAAAAATGCCTGAAGAAGGGGAGCAAAGCATTATCTGCCCAATACACAACAAAGGGGACAGATCCAACTGATAGAGGCATATCTCTTTTAAGCACAGTAAATAAAATAATGACCAACATAATTAAGGGCAGACTGGAACCAGAGATAACATAATACTCCGTACGGAGTATTATGTTATCTCTGCTGGAACCTTATGCAGAAGCCGCAATAAGTAAATACCAAGCTGGATTCAGAAGAAATAGGTCAACAATAGATCAACTTTTTTCAATAAGGAAAATCCTCTGAAAATGCTGGGGATACAACATCGACGTGTATCAACTTTTCATCGACTTCAAACAAGCATACGACAGCATCAATAAGGGGCAAATGTATGCGACAATGCTGGATCTAAACATCCTCCTAAAGATAGTAAAATATAAAAATAACAATGGAACACACAAGCTATTGGTATTGACTCTGTTCTGAAGAACTGGAGCTTCTTTTCTGGCCGTTCAATTAAAGTAGTATTGGATGGCGTCGAATCCGACCCCCATCCCATCTTCGCAGGAGATTCCCAGGGCTCAAATCTATCACCAGCTCTCTTCCTAGTTTTTTATAAATGGCCTGCTCTCAGTCCCCTCCAATTGACTCCACAGTTTTGCTGACGACGGTACTCTACGTTACTCCTATGGTTTTGATAAAGTAACACAAGCGCGTGCCAGACATTGTCTACATCATCGCCACTCTTTTCCAATTCAATCAACAGGGACATCGAACGAATTCTAGATTGGGGCCACAAGAACCGTGTCCATTAATCCATTAAAAACGAAGTACTGTCTCATCTCCAACAAAACTTGCACCGACCCTCTTTCTATTTCAGTGGACAACAAGACCGTAACGGCAGAACCCTCTCTAAACATCCTACGCGTAACATTAGGTGAAGATCTGTGCTGGAATAACCACATATTCCAAAGTGCCAAACAAGCATCCCAGTGTCTAGGATTCCTCAAAAGGTCCAAATTCCTCCTTCAGCCGTCTGCCAGGGCTATAATTTACAATTTATTTACAAGGCTCCAAGAACCATCTTAGCTTGGCTGGACAAGGTGCAAAACCGCGCTCTCAAACTTATTGGTGACAGCGCCTTTTGCTCTTCAAATGACTCATTAAGCCACCGTAGGAATGTAGCAGCTCTTGCAAAATTTTATCGCTTTTTTCATAATTACTGCTCCATTAATATAAGTAACCTCATGCCTCCACGACAACATTTCTCCCGCAACACAAGACTTGCCCGCTCGGCCTACCCCAACAGTTTACAGCCCTTATCTTCGCGCACACTCCGATCTAGAAATTCGTTTATAACAAGAACAACCTTGCAAAGGTGGAACAACCTTCCAAAGACAATTTTCCCGAACTCATACAACATCCAAGAATTCAAACGCCACTTTGTCCAACACCCCCTTGACTCCCCCCAACCTAATGTCCTCTCTATCTTTCGAGCTAAGTTTACTACTGGACATTGCGCCATGATTTATACGACATGACGTACTAGTAGTACAAAGGGTGACACCTGAGCTTAGACTATCACATAAAAAAAAACAAATACAAGCTGTGTAGTCGGAATTCAAAGAGAATTGACGGAGTCCTTCCAAGCCAAGCAAAGTATAAAGCAGGGCGATGAGCTGGCACTCATGCTATTTAATCTCTGTCTACAAGGAGCAATTCGTAAAGTAAACATTGATGCGAACGCAACCCTGCTTAACAAATCCAAACAGTTGACAGGATATGCCGACGATATAAACTGCCTTGTCAGATCACTGTCATACCTTATAGCCTTATGACACCGGTTTTATCGTAAGCTGAAAATTCTGCCTTGGCTAGGCTCAAAATTGAAAGAAAAAAATCAAAGGAGATTTTCCCATATGCAAGAGTGAGATGAATATACTCAAACTTTCCTTGGCTGAATTTTAACTGTTATAAAGAGTCTAGAAAGTCTGTTATAAAAAGCATAGAAAGATTCGTGTTATTTTTTCTACAGTTTACGGCATTTCTCGACTTTTTATAACAGTGAGTGAGAATAAAAATAAATTGAAGTGACAACAAATATAATTGAAGTGAGAATAAATAATATGTAATTAATTGAAGGGTAAATTTTTAAGGTTTTTAGTGGGATTTTTAATTGCCCCAAAGTAATTTCGTGGCGTGGCGTAGGCAAAAAATGTAACATTTCCCTTGATTTCTTGTGTGAAATAATTGTTTAAACAATTTTTGGCACATCTGAAACTGTTACATGAAGTTCCCTTATAATATATTACATTTAATTTACAGTTTCGCACGAATTTAAAAACTTTATTTCAAAGGGAGAGAAATAAAGAATTAGTGAAGTTTACGGAAAAATCGATATTTGAAAAAGGGTTTTTTGGTTTTTCGATATTTTATCGATGTTTTTCCATTGTGACACTATCATTTTTTACGCCATCTAAAAGTAGAGGATTCAACGACAAAATTCCGTCTTCAAAATTCTAAAAACCAAAAATTTGTTCGCCAACTTTTTTGATTGAAAATGGGGCCTTTTTTTAAATTAAGGTCATAAAAACAAAACTAAACAACCAATGGGGGGTTTCAGACCTGATGTGGTAACAACGTTGTAAAACCGATCTTTTAGAAGAGAGAGGTGAAAGAAAGGGAAGGAGGTGTTGTAACCTTTTCCCACAAAAATGTTTGGTTGAAAACTTTTGAACACTAACACTTGCACATGACCATTTTTACCTTCTTCTTCATTTTTCCCAATGAAATGTCATTCGTTAATTTTAAAAAAAGCGGTTCCTGTTATTAATTTGAAATAAAAATGGCAGACAATTGGACACGACAGCAAACTCGTTGGTTATTAGATCTATATAGGCAGTGCGAGTGCTTATACAATGTACAACAACCTAATTATTTAAAAAGAAACAAAAAACAGGAAAAATTAGCATTTATTGAAAGTAAACTACAAGAAATTAAGCCGGGAGTGACAATCGCGTCCATTAAAAATAAATTGAGAACGTTAGCATCTCAAATATCGAAGGAAAGGCAAAAAATTCGAAATTCCACACGAAGTGGTGCAGGTCTTGAAGAAATATATACACCAAAATTATGGTGTTTTATGAAATTGGAATTCCTTTTCTATTTAAATGACGAAGAAGAAGCGTTTACCAATATTGAATTTTTGGAGGTAAATATGTAGCAAACCTTAATATTACTTAAATAGTGATAGCTGGAAACATAAATTTGTTATTTATTTTAAATTGCTGTTTAATTTAAATCTTAGGAGGATAGCATAAATCGTTCTAATCAACATGAAATAGAAGTAGCTGAAGAAGCCGAAGAAGTAGTAATTTCTGTATAAGTTATATACATACATATATGTATATACAGTGCCCGAAATTGATTTAAGTTCACCCAACACTTCTATGTTTCAGAGCGTTTTCCTCAGCCCCATTTTGTTGTGGAAACCTGAATTTTAACATAGTTGCCTTTCTAGGGGTTGCGAATAAGTGGTAAAAAAATTATATCGCTAGCTCTCTTAATAACGGTAAAATGCATACCGGAAGTGAAAGCGTTTCAATTTGAAGCACTTTTAGTGCGAAATTGATTTAAGTTCAGTTAAAAAATATATAGAAAAAAGGGTTCTTATTGCTATAAATGAACTTTATTTAATATTTAATCGATCCTCCATTGTTTTTATTACTGGAAAAAATCTTTTTCTCATACTCGCCACTAATGTGGGGAGCATTTACTCCAGAATTAAATTCCAAGCATGTTAAATGCTTATTTTGAGCGATTCTATTTTTTCAAATTGCCTTCCATGGGCATAAACCTTCTTGACTACAATTCCCCAAAGGTTTTCTATTGGATTTAGATGAGAGAGCGTGCCGGCCAATCCAAAACTGGGATCTGCTGCCTAACAGTACCCCCACAATCGAATTTGAAGCATAAACTTGAAAAAAAGAAGTAATTTTTACAATTTTTCTATTTTTAGACGATTTAGGGGTGGTTTTAATCTTTTAGGATTACCCCTTATCATAAAGTTCGCCTTGATTTAATACAAATCAACCACCTTCGCAAATAAATATTAAAAAAGTGTATTTCATTGCATTAGTTTTCATTATTATTGAAATAATCGCGAAAAACTCCTAAAAAGGGGTGTTTTTGCATTTTTAAGGGTGACGCCCATGTTTTAGGACCGCGGGACCCCGATTTTCGTGATCAGCGACTCCAAAAACCTTTAGGGTTCGATTTTCTTAACGGTGTTATTTTGGAATTTCCGTCCGCTTGATTCTGGCTACCGCTCCGCTCATCTCATGGAAAAGTTATGGTTTCCAATTTTCAAAACGGACTGAACGGATTGGTTCTGTTTGAGACTTAATATTATGTTTATGTAAATTTTAAAAAAAAGTGTCATAAGTTGAATTAAATAATGATTTTTATTTCTAAATCTAAGAAAGAAATAATCTTTGTATGCTTCGTTTCTTCCTGTAGCATTCTCTCTTCTTTGTTCAATTACGGATGATGCTTCGCTAAGACATGGGGTATCTACAAAGTTGCTGGTATGTATTTGCAATGTATCAATTACTATTTATTATTAAGAAATTGTGTAACACACAGCATGCTTGAACAATTTTTCTGGTTTTGACTTCTTCAAGCATTATTTGCTTTTGAAGAGTACGAAATCTGGTGGATAATGTACCGAAGGCCCTTTCAACATTTTGCCTTGCTCGGCTTAATCGGTAATTGTATAATATTTTGTCAGGGTCACTTGTTGTAAATGGATACTAGTACAGTCAATCTGTAATTTTTGTGCATTTATGAAACCTAAAGGCTGAAAGTTGTTTTATTCGCTTGAGAATGATAAGAATGAAGTTACCTTAGGATGCCCCAGTTCTACTTGGGTGCGTTCTTTGGAAAACTCAAAAAAAGTGCCAAAAAAATTTTGAAATGCGTTTATCTCGAAAAGTACGAATGTTAGAGAAAAAATTTTCAAATAAAAAATGTAGAGGACAATGTCATCTACAATTAATGTCATTGACGCAATGCTGTACAACAAGAAATGCACAAAATAGGTGGCGCTAAAGTTCCAAAAAAGGTATTTTTTCACTTTTTTGTCCTGAAAATGTTATTTTTTGACCAAAATGTAAATGGAAAAGTTGTTCCTTTCAATTTTATTAACAATTTTTATTTAAACATTTTTTTCGTACAACTCACCGTTCCAAAGTTATAGTGCAATATAGTGCTGCGTAAAGAGTACAGTGCTGCTAACGGTAATTTTCACGGCCCTATTGTCACTTTCTCCGGCGGTGTTGGCATAGTTCTAACAAAAGACCCTTTTCGGCCACCTTCCCGGTCACTACCCAACTAACAAACTCTCCAGAGAGAAACTCTTGCAAATTGTGAAATTATCTCATAAGACTCTCTTAACACCCTTCGATAGTCTCAAGAACATAACTCTTGTAATAAGATTTAAATTAAGTCTCATAGTAGTATTATTATGAGATAATAAGACTACTAGAGTTACTAAGCCTTTCATTCTCATAATGAGATAATGTTTTACTGTCAAAGGTTTTAACTCTCAAAAAAAATGTCCTTATGAGTGTTAAATTGTTATGACACTTATAAAAAAGTTCTTACAATACTTCAAGTATACCCGTTCTTATAAAAATGCTCTTAGGAGACGAAAAAAATATTAGAATAAAAAAAAACAACAAGTACTAAATTCTTTGAAAAAATTCTATGATAGATCCACTACTACTTCAGTCATTAAAACCGTTTTCAGTTATGTACAATGGCAGGATACGAGACACACTTACTTCAATACGGTTTAAAAAAATTTCACAGTGTGCAACAAAAACGAAAGTCAATTTATGCACTCTTCCACCGTCGCCTGATGCAGCAGATTTTCATAGTCAAAGAGTTTACCTTCAAGTGCAAGCCTGGTTAGATAACGAGTTAGATCCTAAGAAGTGGGGGTGGAATGAAACTCAGCAAGGACTGGATGCAATACGGACAGTTAATCCCCCGGCACCAAAAGAGCTGATGAAACTTATCAGATGCACCTGTGAAACGGATTGCGGCGCCAGATGTGGATGCAGGAAGGCAGGTGTCCCTTGCTCAGTTGCTTACAAACACTGCTGCGGAGAAGATTGCAGTAACGTGCCAGTGATCCAGGTAGATGAAGACACTTTCTTCGACGATGATGATTTGGACTTTCCTTCCCAAGTAGTACACTTTTCATCAAGGTCATCTTCAAGGAGTAGACAAGGCGCCAGAATTGAATCTCCAGAGCAACATCCACCGGCAAAGAAAACACGAAGCGCAGACGAAAAATGAACCGGAACTTTAGAACAGCACCAATTAGCATATCAAAGCATAATATAAAAATACTAGCTGGGACCCGGTGCGCCTACGCTGCACCCATAAGTCAATAGTAAACAATAAAAACCATCCATTGACTTAATATTTTTCGAGATATGAATTTTACACAGATGGAATGCCTCAAAGAACATGGGTCTTGCGTCGGCCGCCATGAATCGGTATATTGAGTCTACTACATTGCTTATTGTATTCTACTTATCATACCCTTTCATTTGATACCCATGTCGAGGTGGTTGTGAAGAAAGTGGTACCCCGCCCTCTTGGGACGGCCGCCATGGATCTAAAGATATATTTTGTATACTACATTGCTTATTGTATTCTCCTTAACATACCCTTTCATTTGATACCCATGTTGAGGTGGTTGTGAAGAAAGTGGTAATCCGGCCTCTTGAGACGGCCGCCATGGATCTAAAGATATATTTTGTATACTACATTGCTTATTGTATTCTACTTATCATACCCTTTCATTTGATACCCATGTCGAGGTGGTTGTGAAGAAAGTGGTACCCCGCCCTCTTGAGACGGCCGCCATGGATCTAAAGATATATTTTGTATACTACATTGCTTATTGTATTCTCCTTAACATACCCTTTCATTTGATACCCATGTTGAGGTGGTTGTGAAGAAAGTGGTACCCCGCCCTCTTGAGACGGCCGCCATGGATCTAAAGATATATTTTGTATACTACATTGCTTATTGTATTCTACTTATCATAGCTTTTCATTTGATACCCATGTCGAGGTGGTTGTGAAGAAAGTGGTACCCCGCCCTCTTGAGACGGCCGCCATGGATCTAAAGATATATTTTGTATACTACATTGTTTATTGTATTCTACTTATCATACCCTTTCATTTGATACCCATGTCGACGTGGTTGTGAAGAAAGTGGTACACCGCCCTCTTGAGACGGCCGCCATGGATCATTTTAGTTTCAATAGCGTCATGGCCTACCTATTGTTTGACAGCTGCGTAAATTTGAAATTTTCATTAAATGTAATGATTCAATTTAATGACAATTTTACATTTGTCAAACAATGAAGTAGGCCATGAAGCTATTGAAACTCAAATGAAGTGAAAATTCCTAAAATTACCATTTTTGTTTGGATTTTGCAGCTGTTTTTTTGGTTAAAGGTATAAAAAATAGCCTACGACCTATTCTCAGACCTACCAAATATACACAAAAAATTTCATGCAAATTGGTCAACCCGTTTCGGAGGAGTACGGTAACAAACACTGTGACACGAGATTATTATAGATATAGATAAAGATAATTGTACTTAGCAATAAAGACTACATTAATGACGTCGATTCAATTTTTATTCGTCTACCCAATCAAAATTTTTCACAACGTTTATGTAATTCATTGTTACGAACTGTTACGATTTTGCATAAATTATATTATAGTAAATAAAAACTAAATTGTTTACAAAATAATAAGTATCAGAATATTAATTACATTAATAAGAATTGAAAGTTTTTAACTTTTTTCAGTAAAAAATATTGATTTTACAACTATTTCCGCCAATTAAATAATTTATACAAACATAAATGTTACTAACAATATAAATTATTCAGTCTTAATTAAAATGTACACAGCAGATGTGCTCTCACACTGTGTGCAACCGTATTATTACAATTTTCATCCTCTTGCAAGCTGCAGCTCCGAAACGGTAAGTTGTACGAAAAAAATGTTTAAATAAAAATTGTTAATAAAATTGAAAGGAACAACTTTTCCATTTACATTTTGGTCAAAAAATAACATTTTCAGGACAAAAAAGTGAAAAAACACCTTTTTTGGAACTTTAGCGCCACCTACTTTGTGCATTTCTTGTTGTACAGCATTGCGTCAATGACATTAATTGTAGATGACATTGTCCTCTACATTTTTTATTTGAAAATTTTTTCTCTAACATTCGTACTTTTCGAGATAAACGCATTTCAAAATTTTTTTGGCACTTTTTTTGAGTTTTACAAAGAACGCACCCAAGTAGAACTGGGGCATCCTAAGGTAACTTCATTCTCATCATTCTCAAGCGAATAAAACAACTTTCAGCCTTTAGGTTTCATAAATGCAATTTCGATGACTTTCACGACAGATTGACTGTACTATACGGCGTTAATAAATGTGTTAATAGTGGAAACGCGTTGTCTCCAACGAATACATACGGAAGCATTCTATCATCTCCCACGTTTCCTGGCGGAGTTCGCCCTTTTGAATTATGATCATCAATTTCGACCTGTTTAACACGTCTCCATCGCTGATTCTTCCGTTGCAGCCAATATCGATGAAGGTAAATTTAGCGGAAGCATCAGCTACTGCAAGAAGTACAATACTCTTGAACCCCTTGTAGTTGTGGAAAATTTGTGCGTTGTGTTTTCTTGGTGTAAAAGCAATGTGCTTGCCGTCGATAGCACCTAGGCACTGCGGGAACTGCCAACGATTTTCGAATTCTTGAGCTATTTTCACCCATTCGCTTTTTGTATCAGGAAACTGGAATAATTGAACTAGACCTAGAATAATTTCATATATGTATATATATACATTACATTAGTTAATTACAAACCTTTAAAAATAAACGTCTCCCATTTTTGTAAATGGATTCGCATACTTCCGTTACTGCTTCGCTGATAAATGAAATCGATAATTTTGTATTCTCGTCCAATTCCTTGAAGGATTCTCCAGTTGCCAAAAAGCGGAGAACAACTGCTAATTTTTCCTCAGCGGGTATGCATGCTCGCATTACACTGTTCTGCCTGGAAATGTCTTTTTCGACCAGCGATAGGATTCTGCGGAAGCAAACTTCATCCATCCTTAAATACGATTTGTATCTGGATGGATCAAGAGCTAGCTTGTACTCATTCAAAAGAAATTGAATGTTGCCATTCTGTGCCCTGGTTTCTCGCCACTTTTTTATCCAACACCTTTTTTTCTTTGGTGGCACTTCTTTCTCGTCAATCTCATCCGCCGCTGCTAACAGCTCTATCGATGTAACTGTTAGATGCACTGACATATAGAAATGGACTGCTCATCAGCGATTATTCCCATACACACCGATGGCACGCTCATCTATAAGCCCCCAAACTGACAGAAGCACTCAGAAGTAAACTAAAAAAAAGCTAAAACAGGCGTTAAGAACTTAAATACACATAAAATTTGCAAATTAATGAAAAAAAGGCATTTTAAAGGGAGAAAAAGTGAAAATAGTGTTTATTAATTTTTTTAAACAAAATATTTGTGTTGTTTTAATGTTTTAAGTACGTATTTAAAAAAATGTAAATTTCAAAAGTGATTCCGGTGTTTACATGGAGTGAAAAAAGGTTTGTAGCCTATGGAACAAATTGGTGCCATGAAAAATTCCTCATGAGCAGTCCATTTCTATATGTCAGTGGTTAGATGTAAAAGGGCCGATGCGACCTTCCCATTCATTTCAACCATTATGAAATTTTTAATTAATACAATTTTCTTCACTCAAATTTCACAACTTTTAAAATGTCTAAAAGCTGCTCGGAGAATTTAAAATAGTAAAGAAGAAGAATATCGACAGGGATACACACACACACATCAACAACCCCTTGTAAAGATAGAAAAAATGTTACCATTGCAACAGGAACCGTGTGAAACGGTGGAACGTTAGCCGCGTTCTTTTTACACCGTGATCCAGATCAGATCAGCCGAGCATAAAAGAACGGACTTGGATCATGGAAGAAATTTAGTTTTTTACATTTGTAGTTCTGATTTTTGATATGTTCTGTCGCAAATTATATCAGTCTCTAAAACTTATTAAAAATATTTCTGATTTAAAAAGAATTTATAAAAACTAGTTGGGATGCCCGTTACCGAAATTCGGTCACAAAAACAATAAATATATAAAATTCACGATTCGATTTAAATATTTTTATTTCAAAAAAAAAATTATTCGCAATGGCGAATTTTTAATTACTATGAAACATTTCCATTGTCGCTCCAGAGCATCTAAAATTTCCCAGGATTTTTTTAATCGCATCCATGACGTCTTAAGACTAAACTCATCACGTATAGCAAGGCGATAAGAAGCATATTGTAACATTGTTACTTTTGTACGTGGTAAGTTAGCACGTGAAGTAGAATGTAAACTGTGTGCTATATTGACATGCCAACCCCTATCACCATGTGGAAATAATAATGGATAAGCCAAAGGCTCCAAAGAAGGATCAAGAACAGAAACAGAACGAATTTCATTTGTTGTTTTTGAAAAAACAATCATATTTCGTTCGAAAGGAGGCTCACCATCATCGTTTTTGAAAATAGCAGCAACATCAGTTTGTACAGCATCATTGAAACGACGAATATCAACTTGGTTATTAACTTTTTATAGAAACTTCAGCTGCAATATTCTCAGGTCTTTGCCAATATTCATACATGGACCTGAATGAGTGAACAAAAGGATTAATCCGATCTAACTCCAAACCTATTTCACGCATAATATCAATATTACATTCAATATTCGCATTTCTATTCATTCTATGATTAGCAGCAGTATCTACATCATAGAAATACAATTGTGCATAACATGGAGGTCGGCCATAGCCAGGAATTAAGGCACCAGTTCGGTGATAGAAAATGTTATGGATTTTAAAATGATAAATGCCATTTGCAGTGTCATTTGACAAATTACACTCAGAGGTAGTCATTGCAAAGGCAGCATTATACGAACGAATATTTGCAAAAAAAATTTTAGAACGATTTTTAATACCACTTTCATTCGAAGTTAATCCTTCAAAAAAATTATTGAAAAAGTAATTTTGAGAAAGTGGAGGTAGATTAACTTTGCCTTTATGAAAACACAAAGAAAATGCCTCAGTATTACGTAAAGTTACTTCAGTCATAAAATGTTTGGCACGACAAAAATGACAACTCATATTAAAAGAACTACACGAAAACGAATCAAAATTAACCGGAATAACATTCAAAGCACATTTAAAAGAATCAGTCAAAATTTCTAAAGGTGCAACACCATCAACAAACATTTCATTATGAAATGCATCAACATTCATTTCATTCACACCACTATTCAATTCATTATTTGCAACATTCATTTCATTAGCACTACGTAAATTTCTAACGCGACTTCTAGTATTTTCGCGAAGCGAACTAAAATCGACATTCGAGCGTCCCCGTCGTTGTCTTGGCATTTCGAAAAGAAAACGCGGAAAAAAACGTAAGTACTCACCGATAAATTGCACTCAAAATTCGCAGTTAACTGTTTGGAATGACAAAAATACAACTCAAATTCCGAGAACCATACGAAAACGAATAAAAATTACGCAGAATAACATTAAAAAAAACACTTAAATGAATCAATTAAAATTTCTAAAGGCATTCGCCAAAAAACGAACGGCAGCGCCTTACACAATACAACTCAATAATACTATACACAAAAGAGTATAAATAATGCACGCACAAAGTGACCGAGTTTTTTTATGTCAGTTATGCCGCCAAAAATCCACACAAACGCTTGTTTTTCTCTGTTTCTCATTCGCTTCACTGAAACGGCATTTGTGTCAATCGTAGGCTACTCAGCTCTACGTTGATGCTCACAAAAAATTCAAATTTTCCAACGGCTTTTTAAAATCCGAAAAATTAAAATCGCTATAACTTTTTTATTCGTGAATCGATTTCGTTGAAATTCCTTATTACAAAACTATGCCATAAAAAGAACATTTTCTGAAAATTTAAACGAAATCGGTCCACGAACAAAAAAGCCTTAGCGCGTACAAACTTTTTGTTTGCCTATTAATATATAAGATGTTTAATTGACTTCCAAAATTAACAAAAGGTAACTTTCAATCATTTTTCCAAATAAATTTATGAAATTTTGCAGAGCTACCAACCCTCAAAATTAAAGAAAACAGAACAAAATTATAAAAGCTCTGGATTTTCCAATGAGATGTGTCTCGGATATGGTTGTTACACAAGCTATTTTTGTATCACAGATTTTGATCCAAATCTTTTTTGGATCAAGTTGTTGTTGTTGGTTTGCTTGAAAGTTAATGATCTGAGTGGGATCACGGTGTAAAAAGAACGCAGCTGTTGTAACAACAGCTAAATGACCCAACGTCTGAAACCACCCAATCGCTTTGAAAAAAACTGGGCCTTTTCGAAACATGAAAATCTACACTTTCCTCAAATTTTATTAAAATTGGATCATTTTTGTGAAAGATATAAATGATAAACGAAAAACTCGGTTTTTGACGTTTTTCTCCATTTTTTGAGGTTATGTCGAAAAATGGCTTGAATGAAAGCTCTAGATTTCTTAATTATCTACAACTTTTACATTAAACGTTTTTCGATAAGAGGTCTACTTTTCTCAGAAATCACGCAAAAAAACACGATTAACACCCCAAAACCCACATTTTGGCACCACCGGGCCCCTTCCGGTCTTCTGCTGCGTTGCCCTCGATTTTTCCTTGTTTAAGTACCATTTCTACTAAATTTTCCCGCCATCCATATACTGCTAAGAAATTTTTTTTTCTCAAAAATTATCGGCACTGGTCTATATTTGAAGTTGTGAATTATTTTTGAAAATATCTACAAATTGGAGCTATTGTTTTACTCTGGATCCCCAATTCTAAACATTTACCATTCATTTTATTATTGAAGTGATAAAAATTATATATTTAAAAGAGTGCGGTGAAGTGTGAATAACAATAAATTAAAGTGACAATATATATAAAAACTAGTAGGGATGTGGGTTCGACCCGTTCGGTCCACACGATCAACTTCCCAGTATGATGGATGTTGAATATTATGATTGGATATTTTAATAATAAATGAACAATAGGCAATATAGAATATATGTATAATACCGAGAATTTGTCACAATTGTTTATCAATATTTTCGCTAAAATGTCAAACTAAATGTGCGCACTTACAAGATTAGGGTGACGAAAATGTATATAAAATTGATGTGTTAATGTTTTTCGGCACCTCAATGAAGTAGATATAGTTTTTAGTTCGAGCGGTATCGTGCAGGTACAAAAATCACTTAAGTCATTTAAACCAAAAAACCGCTGGACGGAATATTATAAAAATCTTATCAGATTATATTGTCGCTAATACGCTTCGAACGGCACCTCAAGTAAGTCGATATATTTTGTGGTTCGGGCCATATCGTGCAGGTACAAAAATCACTTACGCCCGCCGCTTAAACAAAAAAAACGGCTCGACCGAATTTTATGAAAATCTTTTCAGATCATATTTTGGTTAATACTCTTCGAACGGCACGTCAACTAAGTCGATATCTTTTATAGTTCGCGCGATATCGTGCAGGTACAAAAATCACTTAAGTCATTTAAACCAAAAAACCGCTCGACCGAATATTATAAAAATCTTTTCAGATTATATTGTCGCTAATACGCTTCGAACGGCACCTCAAGTAAGTCAATATCTTTCGTGGTTCGGGCGATATCGTGCAGGTACAAAAATCACTTACGTCGCTTAAACAAAAAAATGGCTGGACCGAATTTCATGAAAATCTTTTCAGATCATATTTCGGTTGATACGCTTCGAACGACACCTCAACGAAGTCGATATCAGTTTTGGTTCGCGCGATATCGTGCAGGAAAAAATGACCACATCCGTACGCACATACACACACACACACATACTTCCTCAAAATTTTTTGCTTAAAATGCTCCTGGGACCTTGAAAGATGAAAATACGTTGAAATTTTCGATTTCGATTTTCGGACCGATTACAATAACTTCCTATACTGGGAAGTTAATAAATATAATAATAATGGATAGAAATATAGGAATTTTAATTGCCTATTTAATAGCTTTGTTCCAGAACTCGAATGTGGGATCCCGCGGGACAAACATTTTCCCAATTTGTGTTTCTTTACTTTCTCATGCAAGAAAAAGCGGGGAAATTTTCACTTACCCTCCTGCAGGAATTAGTCGGAGGTTTCGGTCCGGCGATTTCTTGCAAGTTGTCAATTGACAATTTTGTGTGTGTGTGTGTGGGTATCTTAAAAGCGGCATACACATAGACAATCGACATTTATGTTATCTTCTTGCAAGAAATTGCCGAAACATTTTTTTCATATAACTTACCGTTTCAAAGTTATAGTGCACTGTAGCGCTATATTGCTGTATATATGCATATACAGCACAGTCTCACTAACGGTAATTTTATGGGTCCTAATTATTGTTTTTATTGTATCATATCTATTGTGCAGTATCAATAATAATTGATACTGCATAAAACATGCACCTCAGATGTGTACTCATATTGCGTGCAGCCGTATTATTGGAATATTCATACTATTGCAAGCTGCAGTTTCAAAACGGTAAGTTATATGAAAAAAATGTTTAAATAAAAGTTGTTGATAATAATCTAAGGAACAACTTTTCCATTTACAGTTTTGCGTTAAAAAAATATTTTCAGGACAAAAAAGTGGAAAAACACTTTTGTTGAGACTTTAGCGCCACCTACTGTGTGCACTTCTCGTTGTACAGCATCGCACCAATGACATAAATTGTAGATCGCAACGTCCTCTACATTTTTAGCTTAATAAATTTTTCTGTAAAATGCATACAAACCCAGAAAAACGCATTCCAAATTTTTTTTTTTTCACGTTTTTGAGTTTTCCAAAAAACTGCTAACAGTTGCACATGCCCATCGCGAACATAGCTTAGTCACATCATTTTTCAACAAACAAAACATCTTTCACACTTGGGGCAGTTTTCTCAACTCGACAACTACAGATTGACTGTACTAAGATTTTTCCCACATATTATTAAAGGAAATAGAGGAAGTGGACAGCGGGTTGTACCGGAAGGTTTTGAGGATGACGCTACAGCAATTTGAAAAGTTACTCCAGAAAGTAAGTTAACTAATTGCAAAACAAAAAACAAACTTTAGAAATCTTATCGGTCCAGATTTCCAATCTGTATCCAACTATCCGAATTTTTAATTATCCGAATTGCCCCAATCCCAAATTAATTCGGATAATCGGTGTTCTACTGTGCAATAAATTTAAATTAATTTAATTTATATCAATAAATTTAAATATTTTAATTATTTCCCCACGGATTTCTTCTAGATCCCTCACAAATATCTGTTATAATAATCAGACAATCGTTCTTACCCTCACATGCTATCTCTGTCACACAGTATACCAGATTTCGTCAGTTTCAGCCTAGCCACGGCAGCATTTTCAGCCTACGAAAAAGCCAGTGTCATAAGGCTATTAGAGAATTATTCACAGAATTAGAAGAGGGAGCCAAACATATTGGGCTGCCAATAAATGCAAAGAAGAGCAAGATTCTAGTTCAGTCAAGGGTGGAAAGAAGAAGAAGAAATTACAACACCACCAGGGGGGAGTATAACTTTGAAACCAGGGTAAACCAACTTAATTATCAGGGGTCCACAGTCAGCGAAGACAACGATGAAACGATAGACGTTCAAAGAAGAATAAATGCCGCAAACAGAACATACTTCTCACTACTGCCAGTCATGAAATCCAGAGACATCCACAGAAAAACCAAAATAAGAATTTACAAAACCATCATACGTACAGTATCTATGCATGGATGTGAAGCATGGAGTATCTCCCAGAAATCCGCCGACATGATGGATATATTTGAGAGGAAGGTTCTCCGAAGGAGATACGACCCAATCAATGAAGAGAATGCATGGAGAATACGCTACAATCACGAATTGTACGACTTATACAAAGACTGTAAACTTTCGACACATGCCAAGCTACGGCGTTTAAAAAAAAACCTGTATCTACTACCAGATGGCAAAAGACCATTTTACAAACCACGGTCAAGGTGGGAAGACAATGTTAAGGCCGATGCAGCAAAACTGCTCAACACAAGAAACTGGAGACCAGCTGAGGAGCAGAGAGACGTCTGAAGGAAGAAGCTAATGGAGGTCAAGGCTCGAATTGGGCTGTTGTAGAGTTAACAGAAGAAGATCATGAGGTGGTAGCTAAACGTATTAACTGGAGCTCTTTAATAATATGTTATAAAGAACAACATTTCATTTGAATAACCAAAACATATCAATTTCTTTACGTAATGTGATACAGAACACCTGTAAAATATAGACAATCAAATCGAAACAATGGCATCACCTTCAAACGACTGGAAAGGAAGAGACGAAAATTATTAGCCATTCTCTTCAAAATATACCAGTGCCTAGTGTGTATTTGCTAGTACCCGTCCCTGAACCTTTTCTAAAGAAATACCGATTGCCTTTACTTGCGGCGCAAATGAAAGCACCTACAAAGTCTTATATTTAAAAAAGTATTTGCCACAAATGAGTACCTACTCACATTTCCATAGAAAATCCACATAAACGAAACAATCCCTGAAACGCTCTTAAAACATATCAAAGTAAGTGGTTTCGAAAATAATGCTACACCCCTGGCTGCACCTCAATTGTTATTTTATCCATTTCCATAAGGTTTTGCACTGCAGCAACGTTCCAACTATTTGTAGAAACAATTGCACCTTTAGCACCCACACATCGAGAATAGTTGCAGCAATTGGGATCCAGGAGTTTTGCATAAAAATAAGGACATTTGAAAGGGAGAACCCTTTTCGATGCATAGAATGCGGCCATCAGTAAATGCTCGAAATTATGCAAGGGAGTACAAATTGCTTGAGGGGCTGAGTTCACCTGGACAAAATGTTTGACAACGAATTGTTCCGCGTCCACTTGTTTGGATGGGCGAGATGTCCCATAGAAAACTGTATTCATTCATTTCAACTATCGCCTATGATAGGGTGCAACTGTATCCCCAGCCACATCCTTTCATTTGTTGTGTCGAGTAGTGATTCAATTGGATTTTGGACAGCTCGAGTCCTTTACTGCTTTGTAGTGCAAATGGGGTCCTCGTTTGTCTTCCTTACAACAAGTGTGAAAAGGTTAACAAAAGAAGTTGGCGAAATGGGTTTTATGGAGCCGAAATGATGGCTGTGCAAACCATCAGCAAAACTTTACTACGGCCACTTTTCGAGGGCTACTTGTTTCGGGGAATAGTCATACAAGAGTGAGGAAGGACTAAGCAGTGCTATAGATCATGGCAATTAGGGGTCATACTCTGTCGTATATGCGTGGTGTGGAAGAGTCGAACGATTTTTTTATGGCATTGCCACTGTGCTTTACGTTGTCAAAGGAGAAAGATAGCGTAAACACGGCCTGGAAGTTCTTGCAGGGTGGAGAGGATGTTATTGAACCGATTTTCCAACTGAGGTAATTTATTAGTATACTTGGAATCAAAAGGGATCTTTTCGCATGGTGGCCATGCTGATGATGGGACGACATCCTTCGCCAAGAAATGAGACAATTTATTTGAATACTGTCTTGTTAAGATCCTTTGTAGAAATATCTAAGGATAATTCGGTACACATAAATAGGAATGGTTCATTTTCAAACATCGAGGAAATCTTATTGACTGTAAAAAAGTTTCGTATGTATTTCTGTGAGTTGGAAGGGAGAGGAGATTTTTTCATAATATATATACATATATAGTGCGGAGCAAGACTATAAACGCAGCCAGAAAATTTTGTTTTTGCTAATTATTTTGTCAAATTTTACTATTTTCTTTATTGATTTTGAAAGAATAGAGAGAAAAAACACTACACAAAAAAAAACTTACCAAGGATAGGTCAATAAAAGTAAGATTATTTGGAATTTACTGATATTTCAGCGGAACATGACTATAAACGCACTCAAATAATTTTAAAAAATTTCATAAAAAACAAAGTAAAATGTAATTTCAATAATGTGTGAGGCCATCTTTATTACTTATGACTTCAAAAAGTCTATTTGGCATACTGTTTAATAAATTTGCTATTGTCGTATTGTCAATATTGCACCATGCTTGAATGATGGCCAATTTTAGCTCACCCACAGTGTTATACTGGTTATTTTCCTTATAAATATGCCTTGCTAGGAGTCCCCAAATGTTTTCAATGAGATTCGGGTCTGGTTAGCAAGCGGGCCATTCCAAGATTTGAACGTTATTGTCCATAAACCACGATTTGGTGGCACGGCTCACAAGGATTATGGCGTTGTCCTGTTGGAAAGTCCATTAGTTTGTGCCTTTGCGCTGCACAAATGGCAATAAATTCATTCGGAGAACATCAATGTTCTCGGAAGAATTCATCCTAGTGCTAGGAAAAGCCAGTTCCAGCATTGCATCAGCACAGAATGCTCCCCAGACCATAACACTACCTCCACCGAAATTTCGTTTCGAAAATAACTTGGTGCTCCATCGGGTCCATCCAAGTTAAACTTTTTCTCATCAGAAAAAATTACCTTCAGCAGAAAAGTTTAAAAAATTGATCGAGAATAAACGTTCATCATTTTACTTTTGAAAAGTCGGTTTGCATATTTGCTCGCGCGAATTGCAGTCTTGCTGATTTATGACGCGCTAAAGTCGCGGGGCCGATTTCGACTATGACAATATCATTTTCTCGACTATTGCATCAACCCGACAATAAGTACTGTGTACTATGTACTACATATTTCCTATGAACTATGTACTATGTATTTATTACTATATATTATCTACTATTTTACTAAAAACTATATTATCTCAGTCATCCATCGTCCGATCTTTGTGTGATAAGTTTAAGACAAATAGTTTAATTTCCAAAACATTGCAACACATTTTGGAGTGAGTGCATATAAGTAACAATTAAATAAACTTTAACAGAATATTCATAAATAAAATATATTAATCCTTATCGTCCTGCATTAAGATGGATTTGGAAATTTAGACTACCCATAGAAGTTAACACTTCTAAAGTGTGGTCCTACGCACACTCGTTTTTTCTATGAAATTTATGAAAACTCCAAGAAAGCTCCCTTGAGAGTGTTCCAAGTGCACTCCCCTGTGCAGCGCTCCCAATTTTTCCCACTGGGAGGTGCCTGTGTTTTTCAGTAGATGTTTCTAAATTTAAAGAAAAGTGAAGTACGTGCGTGATTTTTCCTTTAAAAATTAAAAAAAGGTAAATTGAAGTATAAATTAATACAAAAGGTGCAGTAAGCCGAATTTTTAACAATAATATAATATAATAATATAATAAATTATGTATTTGTATTTGTATGTGTTGTATTTGTTGGATTGTTTTCGTGAATCTTCACAATCTCCACTTAATATGTTGTCATCCAGTCTGAAGTGTTATTCAACCGAAAGAATACCAAGAAAAAGCGTAATTAGTAGCTAGTCTCTAGGCACAACATCCCACTAGTTTATTTCTGGCCTCTATAGCTGCTTTGCATTCCTCGTCGTACCAGTCACTGGCTCTGGCTGTGCGTTTATACCCTACAGTTTCCTTCGTGACATCTGTCAGTACCGTCTTCAATCTCATCCATTTTCCTTCGACTGTATCTTCATTATTTATACCTATCCTTTCGATAGGGATAGAGTTTCCTGATATCTCTTCAACACGGGCTGTTCTTGGAGGCGATCGACGTCGAATTTCTTTTGTTTGCTGTTTCTTCTTTCTTGAGTAGACGACAGCCGACATCTGAATCTAGCTTTAACTAGAAAGTGGTCCGATTCACAATTTGCACCCCTACAGGTTCTTACTTGCAGGATACTGGAAGCTGCCCTTCTGTCTATTAGAATATGGTCTATTTGATTGCAGTATCTTTCGCTGGGGGATTGCCATGTGTATTTGAGAATGTCCTTTCTTGGGAAATATGTTGAGCTGACGAGCATATTTTTACTCATTGCGAAATCGATAACACGTTGTCCATTATCGTTTGATGTTTCGTGAGGATTTTCCTTTCCAATGGTCGGTCTGTGCCAGTTCTCTCTTCCAATTTTGGCGTTGAAGTCTCCTATCACCATCTTGATGTCATTGGAAGGGGCCGTATCATATGCGCGCTCAAGCTTATAATAGAAAGTGTCCTTTGTCGTGTCCGCTTTCTCCTCCGTCTCCGCAAGTATGTACGTTTATGATTGAGAGGGTAAAGAACTTCGTTCGAAGTCGTATTGAGCATAATCGTTCACTGATTGGCTTGAACTCTATCACATTATCTATAATTGATTTGTGTACTACGAAGCCTACTCCTAAGTGATGTTCCCTTCCGCAGCTGTAGAATATCCTGTAGTTGCCAAGGTCCATTGTCCCGTCTCCTATCCATCTGATCTCTTGTAACGCGAGTAATATTATTTTATATCTGCTCACTTCGTCTAATAGTGGCTTAACTGCTGCAGTTCTGTACATACTTTGCGTATTTCATGTTCCGAAAATCATTTCCAGGTGCTGTTGCCGTTTTTCCCGTCCGTTCCGAGGCTTTGCTTCGGGTTTCTTAACTGATGTGTTTTTACAGGGTCCGGTAGTTAGCCCAACGCTCAACCCCACTACCAGGAGGACCGGATCGGTGAATTATACCCCATCGGATAGGGTGGCCCAGCTATACCCGCGGGCACTGGGTACGTCCGTCGTCGGTTGGTTATCCAGGAGGCACCAGCGAGGAGGTGACGGTACGGTTTTGCCCCCCATTTATGAAATGTATTTTGTATATCTTATGGAAATTGATAATCCTAGGTAAAATGAAGAGTAATGTAATATTGCCATAGATGGTGTTCACTATTCTTTGTCATAGATGGGGTGCAATTAAAATATATCATTTCTTACAAATTTTTGGCGGGTAATTATTGTATAATTCTTTCAGCAGCATCTTTCATGTTAGTTTTTCAAGTTATTTGTTTGAATGTTTTCGCGATTCTTCACAATCTCCACTTAATATATTGTCATCCAGTCTGAAGTGTTATTCAACAGAAAGAATACCAAGAAAAAGCTTAATTAGTGGCTAGTCTCTAGGCACAACATCCCACTTTTGTTTTGTTATTCTGAAGAGATACATACTTTAGTTAATAAAAACTTAAAAATATGCTTTTAAACAAAGGGCTGCAAAAATTTTTAGATATGGGGCAAATCGTTTGTAAAATTTTTGTAAAATATTAAAAATTCTGAGAAAAATCACTTCCTTATAGTGATGGACTATAAGGTCTTAAATACACCGTTCGTGCAATTAAATTTATAAATTTTCATTCATTTCAGTAAGCGTTTATATTCCCTGGTAAAAATTAGATATCTACTTTTCGTTTTATATCTACTGACACTCACTAATAATTTTAATAATTGCGATTATCCATTTTTCATAAACTTACCAAATGTTTCGTTTAAATCAAACATATTTTTTGCAGGGCCGGCGCGACCGTATTTGGCGCCCTAGGCGAGTAGAATTATTAGCGCCCTTTGCTATGGACTATATTAAATACATTACACCAGTCAAAATTTGTTATTCAAAATTTTTCGTTTATTATAAATAAAATTTACAAAAAAATAATACATAATTGAACATATAAACTGATTTATTAATTAATAATATATAAACATCTATAATGTTAATATAAAATATTATAAAACATAAAAATAACTAAATTTAATGCAAACTGTTCGACAGACATCATATTTGCACGCATAAATGAACCGCTCTTTGGCACCAACTGAGTTAATCTTACAGAAAATACTTAAAATCTTACTTTGCGTGCTTTTTCCTTTGCAAATGTTCTGACTAATTCACTCAAATCAAGAGTTGAAGCTTCGTCATATTCGATAGATACGGTTGCTAATCCAACAAGTCGTTCCTCTAACATGGTTGAACGCAAATAGGTTTTGATTAGTTTTAGTTTAGAGAAACTTCGCTCGCCACCTGCTACCGATATTGGAAGGGTTAGAAGAATTCTTAAAGAAACGACAAGATTAGGCACACTTTCACAAAGTTTATGATCTAAAATGAATTGAAGTATATCTGTTGGTGGCATGGATTTTGGAAGTCTTCGAGCTATAGTCAGAACTTCACAACATAAGTCTTCACCATCGATATCCTTCAATTCATTATGAGTTAAAAATGTTTCGAAATTTTTGCACTTTTGAAGCATATCTTTAGCACACGTTTCTTTCAGAGCGTGTATATCAAACAAAAATCCAAAAATGGAATTATATTTTTCTAATTGTTCGAATCTTTCTTCAATCGACTGAATTGCAACATCCAAAATTGCATAAAAAAAGTCCACTTTGAATTTTTGCTTGGTATCATGTGTTGCCTCGTCTTGGCCTTCATATTCAAATTGTCGTTTCTTTTTTCTTTTTCTGATTTTCTCTGATGCGAATTCGGTTGAAATTTCCAAGTCATTAGCAATTTCGTTTGCATCTTGTAAAATTCGTTCAAATCCTTCATCACATCGACAATCCACGAGGTATTTTTTTGTAACTTGCAATTGGTTTATGGCTAAGTGCAAATCAGCATCAATTTTTTGCAATAGTTTACTAGTTAAGTTTATTTCGAACAGGATATTGAACCACGTTACAAGAGATACAATGAATTCAAATTTGCTTATTTCTTTAGCCAATGCTTTAGCTTCAATTCTTGTGATATTTCCAGAGGAACCTACAAGTTTTTCGTCAGTAATTATATCTTAAAGGTTTTAAAGCTTCAATACGTGATTCCCATCTTGTATCACTTAGAGGTTTCACTGTTAAAGCTGACTTTGGCAAATGAGCTTCCAAAACTTGCCACCTCTTAGTTGAACCGGACAAAAAATTATATAATTTTTGAATCAAATAAAAAAATTTGGTGGCTTCTAAACAGCACGCTGCAGCATCGTTGACCACTAAATTCAGTGAATGTGCATTACAAGGGACAAAAAATGCACGCGAATTTAAATTCAAAATTTTTTTTTTGCACCCCATTATCCTTTTCTTTCATATTACTTCCATTATCATATCCCTGGCCACGTAAATTAGCGATTGATAAACCCAAATTATTCATTTGATCACAAAAAGTATCAGCTATAAACGCACCTGTTGTTTCTTGTAAAGGAACAAACCCCAAAAAATGTTCTTCTATCGAAAATTTAGATTGTGATTCATTGATGTCAACAAAACGTACAATCATTGTCATTTGTTCTACATGACTTACATCAGGTGTACAATCTAGTATAATTGAAAAATACTTTGCTGTCTTTACACGTGCCAATATTTTTTGCTTAATTGCATTACTTAGAAGTTGCATAAGTTCGTTTTGAATATCTTTTCCTAAATAATGAACCAAAATGTCACGATTTTCAATTTTACGTAAATGCTCATTCATTAATGGATCAAATAGAGCCAAATATTCAATAAACTTTAAAAAATTGCCATTCTGAGCAGTGTACAACTTTTCATTTGTACCACGAAATGGTAAGTTTTGCATTGCCAAGACTCTAACCAGACCAATCAAACGCTGCAAAATTTGATGCCAATAATGTTCTTCTTGCTTGATTTTTTGTTGATTAATATTATCAATCATTTTTTCATCTAAAATACGTTTTTCACATTCTCGCCATATTTGAAAGTTTTTTAAATGAATAGGATTACGCTCGTGTGACGAAAGTATTGCTCCAATATTTTTCCAGTCTTTACAGCCCATATTTTGCAAAACTGATGTGCCAGAATTCCCAAATAATTTACAACAGAAACAATAAACTGAATTGGTGGACATGGAATATATTAACCACTGACGACATACTTGTTCCCCATTTACAAGTTTCCTGTTGTAATGTACAGAAGAAAATTTTCTATTATTGCAATCTCTCGCAAAATCCTGTGATACAATTTGATGTGGACCATGCTGAACTATAAGCTGTCGAACGTTATCATTTAAAATACAGGGCCACTCGGCAGGGTCACGGTACTTAATGTTTGAAGACATCGGAAGAGTTTCTTCGGAGATTTTTTCTATTGTTAATGTTGGTGTCATTTCTTTTTGTTCGTTAGAATCTCCATTTTCTGAAGATTCATTTGAAATCAGGTCTTGAGAACAATTATTATTTTCTTCATCAGGTTTTGAAACACAAAGATATTTTCGGAAAGATCCTTTCTGTTTCGCAATTTCTTTTTCCCGCTCTGCTTTTCGCTTCCGAAACTGAGCTCCAGAAAGCTTTTTCCTCTCGGACATGATTATCTGTTAATGAAATGAAAAAAAATTATTATCAAAAGCCCCTGCTTTTATATTATGTTTACGTTGTTTTCAAAGCTTGATTTAAATGATTTACAATTATGATTTTTTGCTATTTTATGAAAAAATAAAAGTGCGTAACATAACTTGACGAAAAGTAATGAGTAATGCAAAAAAGTATTCAGTAATGAGATTTAAAATCTGTTATTACAATACTTACTCTATATTACAATCTATTGTTGGAAACACTGAAATTCACAGCACATTGATTGGCACAAAATAATTTTAAATCACAATTCACATATGAGCACAGATGATGTTTTCAAGTCGGTGGACAAACCAATATTGTTGTTTCGGATTTTTAAATGGAAATTCTAACATTTAAAAATATTGGAACTAACTTTGAAACTAAAACAAATTTCCTTCACGTTGAATGCCACGCTAATTTTACATGATTTTCCCGTCTGGCCAACATACATTTTTCATTATGTGGTGCATATTTTGGGAAAATATTATTTACAACAGGCAAGTTAATTGATGCCCTCCTTCGAGACGCATTTATTTTACTGAGGTCACCGGTGACCCCCACGGCCAGGGCCAACGCATAACCATTTTAAAATAATGAAAAATTAAACTAAGGAATAGCTCTTTGTACTACGTACTACTACCTTGCAAGGCCTAGGGCTAAAATATGATTGGGGCTGTTTACAGGAGATTGAATTTCCAAAAAATCTTTTACTAGAAAAATATTGATTATTTTTGAATTCTGTGATAGGAATATAGTTATCGAACGGTCGGTTCTTGATTTTCGAATGAACATAGAGCAGTCAAGTGCGGAACAGGTCTTATGTAGAAAGACTCATGTGCTTGCACCGGATGTAGATACTCGTAGTTCCTAAGCTGTCATAATTCTATTATATTCGTATCTCTAGACCAGATGTTTTTATGGAGAAATACGCAAAGTTTCATTTTACTCCGAACTATGACTCTCAACGGCTCTTATGCTAAATTCACAAATCTGGCTGGCGATAGGTCTTGGTGAGACTAACGAACAATTGAATGGGTTTTAAGGAGCGATGGAATCGAAACAGTAGAGTAGAGTTTTAATTATCATCCTGTATTTTTGTAAGCGTATATCACATTTTCATGTATAACGTACCAGTGTACGAATAATGCTCCCAATATACCGAATGGTGAATGTTCTGCACCTTAAGCAAAGTTTAAGTCGGTTTGGCTGAGAGTTATCATCCCATTCCAACAATACCGCTCTTATTATGAATCGGCAAATAATGTCAAGGAACCGGGTGGATAACACAAAGTCGACCTTTGATTTTCAAATTGGAGTACCGGACTAAGTCCTCAACGGTATAAATCGAGATAATATCAAGCCCATGGGACTTACCAAGACCAGGCATAGCTACCTTCGTGGTAATCCCTTTTCATATTGTGGTAGGAACAAATCCGAAAACTGGAGGAGTGGCGTTGGCATAATACTCATCAAGGAAACCAGGTCCAGCCTCATTAGCTGAATGAGATTATTCGCTCTGTTCCAAAGGCGCGTTATTTTTTGATGGGTGAGTTAAACGCACCACCCTAGCAAACCCGACCTTGAAGACCAAATTGGAAATCAAGAAATAAGCCAAGTTACTAGCAAAAATTGTGAGCTTTTCGTTGACTTCTGCAGTTCGAACCAACTCTTGGCGACCATTTGCTAAGAATCTGCAACAAATCTTAAATCAGCAAACCCTTACCCCAGCATTGAATAACTCTGACAGTTTTAAGCCGATTTTGACAAATGAGCAAGATTCATTTAGGAAATTCTCTACCATTAATTTCAAAACAGTTTCGTTATAGCAGCTACTTCGGAGTATTTGAGTTCGTCAATGGTCTTCGGTGTGGCAAAAAATAGGTTCGTCGGACCTTTTTCACGCGATTTCGGACGGACAAACTGCACCAGCATCCAACGACATCGTGCGTCGTTGAAGATTTATCGAACTTTGAAGAAAACTGGGCTCTCTGTTTCCCAAATACGGCAGTTTTGTTTATTGACTTCACCAGAGAGTGTAAAATGACCTTCGTCAATCAATGGCTGTATTTTGGATGGGAAGAGATGAAAATCTTTCGTCATAATCCTCCTTAAAGTTGTTCCACCCATGTTTAACGCCTGCGGTCAGCGGCGTAGCGACACATTTGGATTATCGGGAACACTCTCTCTTATCACTTAAACAACTTCATTGGATCGTCGGGGGAGCGATCGAATTGGACGCTGGCAGGTCAAACAGTCCCGTACTCAAAGAAATTCTTCACCAAACTACGAATTGTGTTGTCTAAAGGCGCCGTTTTCTCCCATATTTTTTACGGTAGGCCTCACAATTTTCACAATTGAACGATTGTTTTCAATGTAAAGCGCTACAATTTCAGCCTCAAAATGACTCAGATAAAATCATACGATAAAAGATCTATACAAAAGTTCAAAACGCAGAGTTCTGCATAATGTAAGGAGTAGCACAAGGATGCTCACTTTTGCCATTACTTTATCTTATAGTAACAAATGGCACCGTAGTCAGCGCTCTAGTGAATCTAAAACTTTCAATCGCAGCCCTTATTTTTTCTTAAGGATTATGATTCTCCAAAGAGAAATCCAAACTTTGGTCAGAAATTTTTTTATTCCAAACCTACTTGCACACCCAAATGAGATTACAATTCAGGTAATATCGGACCGTTGCCGAACTTTTGCCGCACCTCTGAATAAATAAAACTATTTCCGTTTGCTCTATACTGCATTAAATCCTTTACACCATTTCAGTAACCATGATAAATGGAAAAAATTAAACTTATTGAACATTTACTGCAATTTTGTGTTTCTAGTTATCTTGGCTCGCCGGTCACCGGTGACCCCCACGGCGCTACGAATAAACTCAGTGCCGGTCACCGGTGACCCCCATGGCATTCAACGTGTTAAGTAACATGATAGTATCCGAATGCATTCATCGTTTTATTATTCTTAGAATTCGACATCTGATAGTATTTGAGAGTGCGGCGGTGACGAGCGCGTGCTCAACAGTCAACACAATTTTTTAAGAATTGTCCAAAAAAATAACTCGTAAATTATTGTATCCATTCACGAAGTGACCAGTAAAGAAAAAAGTTGACCCAGTTTAATTATTTTTGGACCTCATAAATTCTATTTTTCTATTATTCGCCTTCAAAATGGTTAAAAGAATCTGTAAATAAAAAAAAATTCCACTTTTCTCTGTTTCTCTTTTTTTGCTCTTCGTAAATTTTGTTAAAAACTGAAAGCGGGAAATCTGGCGCCCCCCAAAAAATCGGCGCCCTAGGCGACCGCCTAGTTCGCCTTAATGGTAGCGCCGGCCCTGATTTTTTGTGACAAATCCACCGAAGTTCGATAAAATTGAGTTTTTGTTTTGGTCTACAGCACCACCTACATGACTATAAACTAATAAAATGAGCAGCATATAAAATATGCATATAAACAAATAAATACTTTATATTATTTCCGCGAAATTTCTTAATGATTTATAAAGCCGCCGAAAAAATCAAGAAAATGATCTTTTTGCACTTTTAATTAAGTAAATGTTTATGTTCTCCTGAGTCTCATTATTAAATAATATAATTTAGTGAGAAATAGAATCAAAACAAAAAAAATGTATTTCACCATTTTGCGGCCGAGGATTGAACTTGGTTCCCCGTCGATAGGATTCTAACGCCTTACCTCTAGGCTACGGATATATGGACTTTATTAGAAATCTCTTTTTTGTTGTTAAATATACTTCTGGTTGAAATTTCCAGACCATTTTCTCAGTTTTTGGTCTTTTGACCAAGAGCTACATTCTGAGATATGGCCCAAGTCTGTAGCGGCAGTACTTTCAAAGATGAAAGAAGGTCACAGACGGACAGACGGACAGAGCCGCTCTAAGCTTCGATTAGGAGCCACATAGTACGAAACTGACTTCGGAAGGAGCCTGTGAGTCAGTATTTTCCATCAGAATTCTCAAAAGGTCTATATTTATTTCAATTTCAAATATGACAAAGTGAACCAGTTTTTTTCGCTGACCGACAAAGGCGGATATCAAGAACTTTCAATCGAGGCAACACCACAATACAATCGGCTGGTACCAATTTACATTGAACCCAGAGAAATTGCCCGAGAATAAAACTTAACCAACTCTTCGAACAAGTGCTCGATTTTTATCTTTACCCTGATTTAATTCAACGTTATTATTTTCAGACATTTCCTTAATGGCAACTTGGTGTGGGACAATGAATTTTAAGAAAGAAAGAAACTCTTAATGTATTTCTTTATTAAAAATCTTTCCAACAATCAGCAATAAAAGTGATTGATTTCTTGTCGCATTTGTGCACGTCAGTTCGCTTCATGTGCTGGAAGACAATGTAGACAACGGCGACAGACATCGGATTTACTTCTCCTTTTTCTCTTATCCATAAACGAAGATGACTAATGTGGCGTTTAGTCGCAAATGACATGCAAGTCCCTTATTATTGCTGTCACAATGCTCCTCACACAATGTGGCCAATTTGTTATCGCCTGCACTCTGGAGCACGTGCATCCTATTCAGCTGTCATCGTAAATCTGATTGTCACCCGAAGACCTATAAATCTCGGTGAGCCTTCGCCAGTGGACACACAACTCCAATGTCCCAATGCCATAGGGATCCCGTAACGACAAAAACCTAATAAAACAGAATTTTACGTTTCTGCTCGGCTAAGAGCGCTAAGTAAATCTTGGTGGAGCTCTCTGTTTGGGCTGCAGCAGATGTCACCTCGACCATTGTCCTCGTAAAGTTGCTCCGACGGGCGGCCTAAAGCTCCAAGTCAACATTTGTAGGGGGTACAATGGCCATTTAATGTATTTTTCTTTCTTCCCTCCATTTCTATTTGTTTACGCATCAGGAAAGTGTTGGCTGCACTCGTCATGTGGCGACATGTGGCAGGCTACTCAAGGCTCCTAAAGTTAAGTGACATTAAGAAGTCACAATATTTGAGAAGACATTTGTTAGTAATAACGATGGCGGATTATTTTCCCTTTTTGGAAATTATGTGGCTTTTCTATTTCATACAATTTATGTATAATGTTATATTTTGGCACTAGGCCATTTATTATGTGAAAGTTTAAGCTCAGAAAGTGTCTTTGCAGCACCAGTTGTAGTGGGTCATGTCGTACCCGAAAGATAGCAAAGGATAAGTGAGTTAGATGAAATTTGGTGGGTTTAGTAAAAGAAGGCGATTACTTTGCGCTCCTGGAGTTGGGGAGTACTGATGTGAGAAGATTGTTCCATTGTCGAAGCAAAAGGTTTGAAGCAAGAGGTTTGCCGTTGAAGCAAGAGGTTTATATTTCAGTGAAACCGGTGGTTTTAAACCTTGTCTAGGTACGGTAAGGCGGTCTTCGGGACCCCATCCAGACAAACGAGTTGTATTCAAAGCGAGGTTGATGTAATATGCCTGTTTAGACGGTTCGCTTTGTGCTCCTTTTGCGGCGCCTCAAAGTGAAAGTTTGTTTACACGTTTAGCTTTGCGTTCAGTTGCTTTTAAGACAAGTAGCAGCAAATGGAACGGTAACTTTTGGTGATCCAAAAAAGCAATGTTTTTTTAAGTGGTACTCGAGAAATTGTAAGAATAGGAGTAAAACCAAATGCAAATGAGATTTAAGGGATTTCCACAGAATTTTTCTTATTGTGTTACTTACTTACTTAATGCTCCTTTAATCTCTAATGGGACATAGGGTGGAAACAGTTGCCCTCCAGCGGACTCTGTTTTGGGCGACAGCTCTTAGTTCCGACCAGGATCTACCGGTTGTTGCGGCCTCTGCTAGTAGGGTTCTCCTCCACGTTGTTCTAGGGTTCTCCTCCACGTTGTTCCGACTCGACGGGATCCTGGCGGATTCCAATCAAGGGCCTGTTTAGCTAGATTTTCGTTTTCGCGTCGCAAAGGTGTGGCCAACCCAATTCTGTTTCCTTTGCCTGATTTGGTAGACTATACTTTCTTGGCCGGCACGGCGCCATAGTTCTTCATTTGAAATTCTATCCTGCCAGCGGATTTTTAGGATAGGACGCAGGCGTCTGTTGATGAAGACTTGTAGGCGTCCTGTAGTGAATTGGGTCATCATCATCATCATTACGCTCCTTTAATCCCTCATGGGATATAGGGCGGAAACAGTTGCCCTCCAGCGGACTCTGTTTTGCGCGACAGCTCTCAGCTCCGACCAGGATCTCCCAGTTGTTGCGGCTTCTGCTAGTAGGGTTCTCCTCCACGTTGCTCTAGGTCTTCCGACTCGACGGGATCCTTGCGGATTCCAGTCGAGGGCCTGTTTGGCTAGATTTTCGTTTTCGCGTCGCAAGGTGTGGCCAACCCAATCTCATTTCCTTCGTCTGATTTGGTCGTCTATCCTTTCTTGGCCGGCACGGCGTCATAGTTCTTCGTTTGAAATTCTATCTTGCCAGCGGATTTTTAGGATACGACGCAGGCATCTGTTGATGAAGACTTGTAGGCGTCCTGTGATGAATTGGGTGACTTTCCATATTTCGCAACCGTACAAAATTACTGCCTTAACGTTGGAGTTGAACAGCCGCAATTTAGTGTTAGTTGAGATCTCCGTTGATCTCCATATGCGGAACAGGCATGCATATGCGCCTCGTGCTTTATTTATTCTGGAACTGACATCTTCTTTTGCACCGCCATTTTCGGTAATAATACTACCGAGGTAGCAGAATTTATCGACCAGTTCTACGTCACGGTTATTCAGCCCTCTGTTCAAGGGTGTTTGCATTTATCCGCATTTATTTTATTTTAGTCGGATTTAGCCTTAAGCCTGCTGGAATACTTTCTGTAGTCTTTAATATGTTTTTGAGGCCCTGGTGTCTGTGGGCCAGCAAACACAGGTCATCCGTGTAGTCGAGATACTTAGACGGTCTGGCACACCCCATTGTACGTCGTCTGTTCTACTATCTAGATTCTAGAGCGCTGACAAGGATGTCATTTATTACCATAAGAAATAGTAAAGGCGAAAGTAGGCATCCTTGTCGTACTCCTGAAGTCACCTCACAGCTGTTGGATAATTTCCCATTTTTAAGAACTCTGCATTTGGAATTGTTGTATAGAGCTTTTATCAATTCTATTATTTTATCAGGCAGTTCACGTTGCTGTAGTGCCTGCCATATAAAGCTCCTCTTAGCCGAGTCGAATGCTTTCTTATTGTATACGAAAGCAAGGTAAAGGGGGAATCGGAATTCAGTGGACTGCTCAACTATTATTCTCGACTTGTTAATATGATTTAACCATGAGCGGCCCTTCTTGAGGTCTACTGCCTCTCTTATCTCTTATCTTCGTTTACCGGGAACAACACTCCACCATAGCATCTGACCAGGACAAGAGTCGTAGTGAGACGGATTGAATTTTTGATTGAAAATATAAATGAGAGGGTGATTTGGGGCTTTAAACGAACGGAATGACGAGGTGCACTTTTCTTTTCGAAGCTACTTTCGTGGTGAAGATTTGAGACTTTCACTGCGCATCAAAAAAATCGATTTTGAGATTTCCAATTGTTTTGGCGCAGGCTATATCCGTGCTACAAGGTTGGGCTGAATTATAAACTTTAACAAACCCAGAGAGCTTGAATCAGTAATTTCTCTCTGTAATTTATTTCAGTCTGTCTTTAGATAGAAAGCCTCGTAGACGCCCGAGCTTAAGCTTATACACTTCTCTGTCTGGAGGTTTTATTTCCCATCATCGTAGCCCAATACTATGAAAGGGGATTTTAAGGACAAATGCGGCAGCTGTTGGAGCCCTTCTCAAACTTCAGCATTTACAGCCCGCGTCATAAAAGAAGGGAATCTTAAAATCGCTGTTTCCATGCGCATTGAGAGTCTCATACAATATGCTCATTTATATTTTCAGTTAGCTGACTCGACAGTCATTGTCCTGTCCAAATTTCAATAGATTTGTTTGTCTGCATTCTGTATTTCCAATTAATAAGACGATTCATTCTCAACTCTAATATGGACAACTAGAGAAATTATGCCCTGCAAATAATCGAAAGAATTACGCCAAATAATTTACTAATAGAAAAGGGGTTGTCTTCCATCACAGGCGTACGCCTCTATATATATTGCGCCCCTTCATTTTTGTTCATTTTTTGATGGCAGTAAAGGAAAATGAAAGAAGATACAAACACTCATTTTAAATGAAGGCACGGAATTATTCTTTCACTTTTTTGAAATTGCGCCCTGTCCAATTGCGCCCAGTGCAAATACACCAGTTGCACCTATGAAAGCGCGCCCTTGCCTTTGTCCAATCAGGATTTGCTTCGCGATCTTGCTTTTGTGCTGAGTTTACTTACGCTTTAAATTCACAAAACTCTTCCGCTAATGCTGATTAATGCTCTCCGATGATTTTCATTGTAAGCTGCACTTCCTTAACTATTTCCAGCACTAATAATGCTACAAACTGGAATCTCCATAACGAAGTCGTTCTCCAATCCTTTATATTTCGAAGGATAATAGGTGGTCACTGCACTGCATATATTGGTTTCTACGGTAGAGTCTTGCATAACAAAGCAGTCCACTTAACAACCTTACTGGACATAGAAGCCGCTTTCAAAAACTTCAGAACAGAGGCGATCCAGGTGTTTCTCGCCGAAGTAGTGATCTATAATAGTACGACTTATTTGAATTACAAATCATGACCTATGGCACCGTGCCAGCCAAGAAAGGAAAGACGACAAAATCAGGCGAACTAAATGAAATTGCATTGGCCACACCTTGCAGAAGGCAATGGCAAAACGCACAGAAGATGCATTTCGTATAATATATGACAATGGATTCACTTTTTCAATTTTTTTTAAATCTTAATTTCTGAAATTGCGCCGTCCTTGCTCTCATACATTTATATGAAATGGTACCTAACTTCACATCACTTCACTTCCCTTCCCATTTAGGTTTGGCCTATAGACACCATCAGCCAGGACATCGTGCTGGATGTGGCAATGGTTAGGGCTTGATGTTACCAGCAGCATCTCTAGCTCGATCCAGTTTGGCCGCCGCCCCCAACATCTACGCCGCCCGGGGCAATGGCCCCTTCGGCACCCCCCACGCTACGCCACTGCGCGAACCATAAAAGATAACGACTGCGATGAGGTGTCGTTCGAAGCGTATTAACGGAAATATGATCTGAAAAGCTTTTTATAAAATTTGGCCGAGCCGTTTTTTGGGTTTAAACGACATAAATAATGTTTGTACCTGCAAGATATCGCGCGAACCATTTTGGAATCTGTTTTTTGGATTCTGCACAGCGACTCCAACAAAACGTCATTTGCCAAAATCCGACACTCTGTAAAAATCGTGCAAAAATTACGTTAGCCTTCTAGTGCTGGGAAATTAGCAAAACAATGCACAAAAGGAGACAAAACTTCCTTGTGACTTTTTAAGTAAACAATTTCGGAATCCAAAAAACATGGCCGTGTGAGGAAATGTTGACAATGAAATTCTCTACAACTTTAGTTCTCTCAAAAAAGTTGATCCGATTAACCCTTTGAAAGTTATTCAAGGTCAAAATTTTCGAAAATCACCTTTTTGCCAAAATTTCTCTCAAAAGCTGATATTTTCGAAATTTACGAAACATTATTGTCTACAGAAAGCCCTGTTGTCATTTTTTCGAAAACTTAACCCTTTCGAAGTTATTCAAGGTCAAAGTTTGCAAAAATCACTTTATGGCCACAAATCACTCAAACCCTTTTTTACGAAAATTATATTTTTTAGGTAAACATTTTTTTTCATCTACTTGCACAAACATTATTACCTACAAAATACCATTTTCGAGAAAAAAAAAATTAACAAAAAAAAACAGCTTTTGAGTGATATCTGAGGCAGACCAGATAAACTCTCTGGCGCACAACACGCCTATACAAAAGGCAAATCTACTGATATTGCTCTTCACTCATTGGTCTCAACCATTGAAAAATCCCTCGAGGTCAAGGAGTATGTATTAGTAGCATTTCTTGACATAAAGGGAGCGTTTAACAATGTATTTCCGGACGCCATGACTCTGGCCTTGACAGAGCTTGAGATCGAGGCATCGTTGATGTTTCTTAAGCTGGTGACATATCCAAGCCGTACATGCATCACGAACCAGAAATTTTTGCTATTTTAAACATTGTGCAAATATGCAAAAAAGTCGTATTACGAATATTCAGCCAAAGTCACGGATCTAAATTTTTATGGGAATCTACTGGATTCAATTTGAATTTTTTCAGAACATAGTACATAATATGCAGTACATTGTTTATAGTGCGTAATAGATAATATATAATACATAGAAAATAATATAACATACCAGTAGGGAATGGAAGTACTGGAAAAACTACTTCTACAGAAGCAGTTCAGTACTTCCACCCAGTACAAAAAAGGCATTACATTAACACGGCCTAGGCTGGGAAGTACTTCTTTTTTCCCTTCCATAGAATGTGTTTTGGAAGTACTTATACTACATTTATTAAACTCATAATACAAAGTTATTATACTGTAAATTTTTGTAATGTAATTTAGTTGGGGTAGGCGTGAAGAGGTGGGGTAGCTTGAAGTAAAATGAAGCGATTTATATTTATATCATAAACATAAATTCAAATATATGTTTATACATTAAAGATAAAAAACTTAATGGCTGAGATAACTGAGATGATTAACAAAGAAAACGACCAGCTATGAAGTTTATCAACACGCTTTTTGCGCGAAATCAAACTCTTGGTCACCAAACCCATTCTCCTCTGCATTACTTATAAGTCATTACTGAAAACACTAAATAAAGAAGTACTTCCAAATCGACTTCCTATAGTAAATACTTGCGATTTTCCCTACTGGCATACTTACCCCAGTTATGTAAGTAAAATACAGATGCCCACCCAGTCGAATAGGCGAAACGCCGAGAGCGATTAATCCAAGCAAAATATTTAAATATTGCAGCCATTTAGCTGGCTAGAGCATGGCAACTTTTAGTCGAGGTCCAGCAACATACAGCAGCGATGGTGACAAGCGCACTTTGCTGCACACCCGTTTCTGGCTACTTGTGCCTATGCAGCTGTCTAGAGCATGGAAACTTTTGGTTGAGCTCCACTTGCAAACAGCAGCGTATAATTCTATGTGTGCGAGGCAAAATAGCCCGCGCTTGGTGGGAGGGATTGGGTTTGAATGTTGCAATGCAGAAGCTGCTCTCAGCATTCGTTTCATATTCTCGCAATGCAGACGCCGCGAATTCTTTGTTTTACCCCCAGCGAAAAAGTGCCAAACCCGCCTAAAGAAGTTGACACTTCAAAAAGTTATAGTGGGAGCGCTGACCGGACACTGTTTGATAGAAACACATGCGACCCGCTTAGGTCTTGAGACCTACGATATTTGCAGAAGCTGTAAGTATTTGGACTAGGAGGAAAGTGTACTACATAGCCTCTGTCACCGCCCAGCCCTATGCAGAAGGAGGCTAACCATATTTGGCGAACCCTTTCTAAGCACGCTTGCGGAAATCTCGAAGATTGAGAACCTGCACCTTAGAAGATTCATTACTTCCTCGAGCTGGTTTAGCGAAGCAACGACACTTTAACATCAGGTTTAAAGTGGGATCACAAATGGGGATCTACTTTTGGCCTAAGTATATGAAATAAAATAGTTCGTTCAATCTAAATTAAAAGTCCCAGACTAAACGATTTAAAATATTTATTCGACCGTATCGTTATAAGTTTTAATGAGAACTGAAAAAAAAAAAAAAACAATAGAGTCGTTTTCCAATTGTCTGGTTATAGTACGCTAGCTGAGTGGTGTGACATTTTTTAACAGTATATGAGCTTAAACCAACAGCTCAGCCATATCTAAGCTAACCTAACGTAACCTAACCTAACCCTTTCAATTTAAAGCTCGAAACGCCTCTGAGTTATATCAGCACAATCACAATCGCAAGTTAAAGATGGCTCCGACTCTGTGCGTTTTTCAAAACTTTACATACCTCCCAGTAGGAATTCTAGGAAGGCCTTACCGATGGAGCACCTAAATAAGTACTCATCTGGTAAGTGGTACCCTTTATTTTCTTGGTGCTAGATGAGCCCTTATATAACCCATTACAAGAGAAGGCAGATGGTAAGGCGTAGTCCAGAATTATACCCAAACAAGCGAGAATCTGCCCGATGACTCAAGGGAGCTTTCCTGGAGTTTTCACAAATTTTATAGAAAAAAAAACCGGCAATTATATTCGTCGACTTAAAATGCGACATTAGCATACTCAATAGCCCGGCTCTCATTCGATACGGAGGACAAGCAGCTTTATAAGTGGTTAGAATTTAGTTGGGGGACTGCTTAGGTAAAGCCACTCTCGGGCTTGGAAAGAAAAGGCATTTGTAAAAGTCGAAAAAATAAAAGCATTTCGATATCCACAGGCGCCCATGAATATTTCTTTTTGCAATGTTCCATTTGCTGCCTTACTATACCCCTTACAGATGAGCAGTTATATAAGTACTCTAACCCGGGGGCTACACGATCAATTTTTCAATTGCAATATTGCATTGCAGTACTAAAATTGATCGTGTAGCCCCTGCTGCAATATTGCATTGCATATTGCAGCAGGGGCTACACGCAGTGGTGTTGTCGAGCCGGAACGCTCCGGAACGTCGTTCCGGTACTTCCTTTTTGGACAGGAACGCGTTCCGGAACTAAAGATGATTTCTGATAACGAGAATTGGCTGACGTATTGAAAAAAAAAATTAAACAGAATTGCTGATTTTTTTTTCTAATTTTTGACGAATTTTTATATGTATTATCATAGACAAATAAAAGGAAAGATGTTCCATTTAAAATAAGAAAAGTGTGCACTTTCCTGATGAAAGAGCTTTCCTATTGCTGAGAGAGCTGCACTATTAATTGAGAATATCCATTAATAACCATAAAGTATAATTTCCACTTCATATTTTTAAATTTGTTACTATTTTACATCTTGAAATCTTGAAAAACGCAATAATTTTCATCTGAATCTTTACGAAAATTAAACATTTCCCAATCTGAAAAATAAACATAGTGCGGAAATGTTTTTTGTAAATCAAAACGAAATCAAAATTCGCACAAAACAAACGGTTTTACTTACTTTTGCAAAGTAGTAAAAACCGAAAAGTCTGACCTGAAAAAACAAAATTGTAACTGCCTCCAAATGTGCAATTGATTTTTGTGATTCAAACAAAAATCAAACAGCTGTTTTCTTATTCAAATAAGCTTTGTTCCAGTACTTTTCCTGCAAAAATTTGTTGGGCAAAAACTTAGTTGTATTGTGGGGATAATTTTGTCAAAAATTCAGAAAGAAAAGAAACGACTTTTGGGCAATTTCTTGCAAATAAAGAAGAAGATAACGTAAAGATCGATTGTCTATGTGTATGCCGCTTTTAAGATACCCACACACATACAAAAAATTGTCAATTGACAACTTGCAAGAAATCGCAGGACCGAAAACCTCGGATAATTCCTGCACGAGGGGAAGTGAAAATTTCCCCGCTTTTTCTGTCATGAGAAAGTAAAGAAACACAAATTGGGAAAATTTTTGTCCCGCGGGATCCCACATTCGAGTTCTGGAACAAAGCTATAGATTCCCGTCAACAATTTTATCCCTTTAATAAAATTTTCCTAGAAAAAAATATAAAAATTCTTATATATGTATATGTACATATGCCGATATTTCATAAATAAGAAAACCTGTAAAAAAAGCGCAAACGCAAACAACTGGACCATTCTCCCATGCTCCCATCCATCCCTAACATTTTTCTTTTCATTTAGTTTTACTCTATCCAAATATGAAACTTACTCAATAGTCCATTCAAAACGCGGGGGGGGGGTGTTCCAAAATAACACCGTTAAGAAAATCGAACCCTAAACGTTTTTGGGGTCGCTGATCACGAAAATCGAGGTCCTGCGGTCCCAAAATTAGGGCGTCACCCCTAAAAATGCAAAAAACACCCCTTTTTAGGGGGTTTTCGCGATTATTTCAGTAATAATGAAAAATAATGCGATGAAATGCACTTTTTTTAATATTTATTTGCGAAGGGGGTAGATTTATACTAAATTTAGGCGAGCTTAATGGTAAGGGGTACCCCTAAAGGGTTGAAAGTACCCCTAAATTGGCGAAAAATGTCAAAAATTGTAAAAAAAATTTTTTTTCAAGCTTTTGCTTCAAATTCGATTGGGGGAGTACTGTCAGGCAAAAATAAATTATTTTCAACCCTTAGGGGGTTAAAACTACCCCTACAATATAGTTAATTGAAAACTAGGGGGGGCTGTTCCAAAATAACACCGTTAAGAAAATCGAACCCTAAAGGTTTTTGGGGTCGCTGATCACGAAAATCGAGGTCCCGCGGTCCCAAAATTAGGGCGTCACCCCTAAAAATGCAAAAAACCCCCTCTTTAGGGGGTTTCGCGATTATTTCAGTAATAATGAAAAATAATGCACTTTTTTAAATATTTATTTGCGAAGGGGGTTGATTTATACTAAATTAAGGCGAACTTACTATAATAAAAACAACTTTATATAAAAAAAATTGAAAGTTTTTTTTGCTTTTTGTTTGAAATTTGGTTCAAAAGGTATTATCAGCAAAAAAATTAATGTTTTCAACTCTTAAGGGGGTAAAACTACCCCCACATTAAAATTTGTAATTGGAACAAATTGAAATTTATTGTTTTGCATTAAAATTTTATATTTGATGAAATATTATTAAAACATTTGGAATTTTTTTAACCCTCTTTCCTTCTGCCACCCGCCAGCCGCTGTCCGCCCTGTTCCGCCCGCGCCTCTTGCGCCACACGCTTGCTGACGTCCCTCACCCACCCCGCAGTACGCCCACAATCGAATTTGAAGAAAAACTTGAAATTTTTTTTTACAATTTTTGCCATTTTTCGGCAATTTAGGGGTACTTTCAACCCTTTAGGGGTACTCCTTACCATTAAGCTCACCTAAATTTAGTACAAATCAACCCCCTTCGCAAATAAATATTTAAAAAAGTGCACTAGTTTTCATTATTACCGAAATAATCGCGAAAACCCCCTAAAAAGGTTTTTTTGGCATTTTTAGGGGTGACGCCCTAATTTTAGGACCGCGGGACCTCGATTTTCGTGATCAGCGACCCCAAAAACCTTTAGGGTTCGATTTTCTTAACGGTGTTATTTTGGAACACCCCCCCCCCCTAGTTTTCAATTAACTATATTGTAGGGATAGTTTTAACCCCCTAAGGGTTGAAAATAATTTATTTTTGCCTGACAGTACGCCCACAATCGAATTTGAAGCAAAAACTTAAAAAAAAAATTTTTTTACAATTTTTGCCATTTTTCGCCAATTTAGGGGTACTTTCAATCTTTTAGGGGTACCCCTTACCATTAAGCTCGCCTAAATTTAGTATAAATCTACCACCTTCGCAAATAAATATTAAAAAAAGTGCATTTCATCGCATTATTTTTCATTATTACTGAAATAATCGCGAAAACCCCCTAAAAAGGGGTGTTTTTTGCATTTTTAGGGGTGACGCCCTAATTTTGGGACCGCGGGACCTCGATTTTCGTGATCAGCGACCCCAAAAACGTTTAGGGTTCGATTTTCTTAACGGTGTTATTTTGGAACACCATAACGCGCGTTTTGAATGGACTACAAGTCTCTTGATAGTGCCACCGAAAATAATGATTTAGCGGGGGCAGCTTTCGTTTGGAGGAAGCTTAAATGGAGGAAATAGGAAAGCTCTTTTATCATTAAAGTGCACACTTTTCTTATATGAAATGGAACATCTTTCCTTTTATTTGTCTATGGTATTATTATAAACAAGGGTTTGAACCGAACCCGAACCGGAACAAAAACCGGAACGAACCGGCTTGTTTTTCCGAACCGTGAACCGGAGTCCGGAAAGTTCTTTTTCTGTATTGGTAGATGAAATTCCCATCTTTGTAGTTTTTACATTTCCCACCCTTAGTGTAAGAATTTGAGTATGTATGTGAGTAAATTTGGGACATGAGACCGCACAGAGCGGCAGCCTACCCAGGATCGGCCCTGTCTATATAATTATATATGTATACGCGTTCCGGTAAAAAAAAAATTAGCACAACACCACTGGCTACACGATCAATTGTACTACTGCAATGCAATATTGCAATTGAAAAAATTGACCGTGTAGCCCCCGGGTAAGGTAAGTACTAAAGTAAGGCCTTACCTCATATGACATCGTGTGTAAAAATAAGCACTTATGTAAGGGGTGTGGTAAGGCCTACCCTTACCAGTAAGTGCTGATTTCAATACTTCTGTAAGCTTACCGGTCCTACTGGGCTCTCTAACTTCAACATTTTTCTAGTGTTACATTTATGCCAAGTTTCATCAAAATCTGAGATGATTAGAAAAGATCGTTGTGTTGGTTTGACACGAACTGACCGGAAGTAAAACGTGTATACATATGTATATAGTAGGGGAGAGTGGGGTAATTCGGGAAGTGCGGGTAAATAGGGAAATGCATTTTTAAAGGGTTTTTAATATTTTTAAGTTGGTATTTCGTGGTGTGTGGTGTTAGTATCGACCATTTTCATTATTTTATGAAAATTAAACGCAACTACGTGTATTATTTACTTCGTAAGGACAATTAATAAAAAACGCTACTATTCAAAGTTTTTTTGGCTGAGGCTTTGCGGACACCTAATGTAATGGTTTTTGAACCTGAAAACAAGGTAAATATGTGAAAAGTATTCGTCAGGATGTTATCTGTTAGGATGCAGGATTTTTATGTGAATAAATTACTTATGTTATAAAATCATGGTATAAGTCAGTTAATTCACTCTTTGTGTCATTTCCCGAATTACCCCACGATTTTTCAAAAAGCCGATTTTACACTTTTTTTTAAAACCGCTATAAATTATTGAAAAACATTATTATTAACAATTTCTATTATACATTACGAAAGCTAATAAACTCAACTAAAGGATGCAACGTTAAAAAATAAAGAAATAATTATTTATTTAGTTTTTATGAGCTCTTAACAAAACTGTTCCCGTATTACCCCACTCTCCCTATGTAAAATATACACTGAGAAGCATTTATTGATTTTGGGCCAGAATCAACATATTACAACTAACTTAATTAAAAATCCCATCCGTTCTCCGGATTCATTTTGAATTTTATTTCGTCCATCATTTGTCAAAATAAATTTGGAAATGTTTAATTGAAAACTAAAACAAAAAGTTCCACAGTTTGGTGGTTTTAGATTTGTTTATTTTTTCGAATTTCCCCACGCATGCAGCAAATGTTGGGGTCCATGCATGCAATCACGTAAAATCGTTTGCATTTAAATGCCATTAGCGGCCAGAAAATTCCCCATTAGAGCAGTTTGATAAGCGGATCAGATATAAAAGAGAATTAAAGGCTTAAATCGCCGCAGCCCTTGGGGTCGACGAATGATATACCAAACCCAAACCCTCAAATACTAGCAGCGTCATCATTCCAATATTAACAGTATGCAGAACTGTGCGGGCTAGGGGTATTGGTTGGTTGGCCTGGTTTCTATAGTTATTGGGTTCTGCACATGCATCCTGAAATTGAGCTGCAGCAACCGTAGATAGAAAAAGGATTGAATGGGTTTGGATTAACCTATTCCTCGACCCTAATAATAGCCAGAAGCATATGCAAATGCAAAATGGATAGAAAAAATATGCTCCACGGAGAGGCTAATAATATCCACTTGATCCTTATCCTCATTCCTGAGGACGTACTTATCTCAGCATTCGTGTGGATTATTGTATCTCATTTGATTTTGGGTATCCGGGATTTTGATTATCCTGTTCTACTTTATTACCGCACGTGCTTCATTTCGAAAACTTATGCAAGTGACAGTTCATTTCATGGCAGGGAAAAATTGGAATTTTATGTAATAATGTATTCTTGCCAGAAATCCACTAGAGCAGAGTGGATAGTAGCTGTTTATCCCTCTTACAGCGGCACAAATGTAAATACCACGATAGGGAAACCAGCCCCGAGCTGGCCGACAAGGGGGAGTCTGAGCTTGATGTTGGACCAGTTTTTCTATCCGTTTGATTAACATCCTGTGAAAATCATGTAAATTAGCCCAGCTACGAAATGAATATTAAATTCTGTTTATTTTTTTCAGTCAACTTGTTTGCTTCATGCTGGAGAAGAAGCCGACTGTGCCTATTGCTGATGCTCTGATGCTGCTGATGTTGCTGCCTTTTGGTTAATTAACTTAATTTACAAGCCCGAGGAGCGATATGTAATTAAGCCCTCGAAATTTCAAATTACGAGGACAGTTGGAGCGTAAACAAGTGCCTAATAGAGAGGACTCGAATCGCACCTGCTCCTTTTTATTAAATTAGAAACAGTAGAAGGATTTCAATTAATCCAGCAAATTACATTCAAATCCATTTACATAAGCCTTGCTTACCCATTTCGTGTCTCGCTTAGAACCGCACGAGGTTGTTATCACCTTATTTGGATTCGCTTTTGTGCCATGTCCATGGGGCTGCTTCAGTATATCCTTCATAATCAAAATGGCTGTTTATAATGGAAATTTATGTAACAAACTATAACCAATTAATGGATTTAATCTTGCTCCTGTGTCACCCTTATACACGCAGATGGATGGTCTAGTAGTTTATTAGGATGCACCATGTCTATATGGGAATATATCCTTAATTAGAGCGATCATAGTGTGTGATGATTGAAACAGCATGAAGCCCACCTATGTCGAGACATACAGTCGCTGCATGTTGGCGCTGCTCTCATAAGTACTCCTGTTATCCCCTAACCCGTAATTGGAGTTTGATGTTGTACAGCCCCAGAGCTCTCGCTCTCTGATGGATCCATAAACCTAATAGTTTGTACATGTCTTGACTTCTTCGATCATAGCTGGAGATAAGTGGATGCCTAAGGAAATGCTGTGCTACGTTCGCTTTGACGGATTCAACATTTCGCATCGCATTACCCTCGACACCACAGCTCTATGATGATGAGTGCCAGGATGGAAGAGATGGAATGATACATTTATTAGGGAGATCCATTCCTGGCAAAAACCGCTTCGAGGCCCCCCATTCGGGGCGAAGTTGTGCCTGCTCGCTCTGTCTCTTTTGCCGTAACGTTGTCATTACATCGCAGAAAGCGAAATTTTCCAGTTCGTCTCGAATTTTCATTAGCAGACAAGGATAAGTGAGCGTGACAACGGGTAAAACACACACAGCCACACACACACATTCCGACAACAACAATCCGACCAAGGAAGGATTCAAGAGCGCGGAGGCGAAGTCAAGAACACTTAAACCCCCGTGATATAATTATTATCGACTGCTATTAAGGTGTGCGTAATTGCGATAATCCGGGAAAATGCTAAGAGGTATCCTCCACTCCTTCCTTCCGATGAAAGACTTTCCACAGGGTATGGGGTGCAGGATTCGTCGATGAAGGCTTCCTCTTGGCCTCGTTCTTTGCATTAAAAAAGCCATCTCCATTCCTGTGCCGTAATTAAGTACGTTGCGTGATAGGATCCGATTACTTCAAGCGAAATGAGGCTCGTAATTTGTTTGCCAATAATTTTTTGTCAGAAGGGTAAGCAGCTTGTTACGGATAAACGGATGAGTGATATCGCCTCGCTCCTGTGCCGTTTACAGAGAAACGTAGTCATGTGTGTAACAAGGATTGATGCTATTTAGAGTAATAACACTGCTGACAACGTGGGAGGGGATTAATTTTTTCGAAATTTTTTTTGGGGACAGCATCTGACCATCCCAGTTAATGGGCAACGCAAAAAGATAAACATGAAGAGTCTGACCTTGCCCATGTAGACATGGAGTCTCTTTAAGGGCGAGGACGTTTTTCCGGTTGTAAAAAAGGGAATTTATGTATTTTGATGATATCAATCTGTAAAGCTGGAGGACTCATTTTGTTATTTTCAATTAAGACTTTCGGATGGAGATTTTTTTGTTTCGCAGATTGAATTCTTATGGGGACAGGATAAGGGAAAGGTAGTTATCAAGTTCTCAAGGGGTTATCATGTCTGAAATCTGGGTGAGATTAATGAAATGAAAGAATTAAAAATTATACTAGAGAGCTCAATCGACTTCCTTGTCTTTCCGTTACTGGAGCCATGTGGACCTGTCCCAAAATTGCGATGGAGACAATCTTTGGAAATCCACCGTCATAAGTTCCGAGAGACTTTAAATCTCATTGAACTGGCCCTATCCCAAGGAGCATTGCTAATAATTCAAGTGCTGAAAATTTTGAGTTTTCTTAGAGAACTCACATATTAGTCATGATCTGCATTTAAATTTCTGTATAGTTCTTGTGGTTCTTAAAGCATCAACTAGAGTGCTAATTCGACATCTATTGCTTCATATGGATCTAGGGAGTGTTAATCTCATATAAGGGATTTACTGGAATTAAAAACTAGTTGGGATGTGGGTTTGACCCCTTCGGTCCACACGATTAACTTCCCAGTATGATGAACGAAGATGGAATAAACTGACTTCTTACAAAATAGTTATACGTTTAGCACTAGTGGAAAATTGGCTAGTATCAGAACTGATGACAAAGCAATCCCGAGAGAAGCTAGTTCAAATAATTATAATAGTACTAAATCCACAAGATTTTTCTAGAGAATTTGTTTTTCCTGAACGTTAGCAAACAAACATGTCCTCCGTATTTCGTTCGCTGCACTAAAGCGGGTGTTCAAATTCGTATTGAGCGTGCTGAAGCGCCGTTGACAAACTGAGAAGCGAATGACTTCATTTGGAAATTCCAAAGCTTTCCGGAGATATTAGCAAAACTGTAACTGTTAGGTACTTGTCAGACTTGACCAAAAAGAACAAATTTTGTGGTAACTACTGGAAATCCCGGGATAAACCGCAATTTCCTTAAACTGTATCACGCGTAGAAAGCAATTCCCCTTCAAAAAGTGTTAATCCAAGGTTTGAAAAATTCGCACAGTTTGTAAAGGGTAACGAAATTTTGAATGGTTGTCGGATTTTGACAAATGATGTTTTTTTCGAAGGTTATCGCTGTGCAGAGCCCAAAAAAGATCACTTCGTTAAGAACGGGTCTCATTGCATCGAGTTTATTAGATATTAGCAAAACTTGTCAATTTATACTATAGACACACTTCAGCTCATTATGAGCATACAGCTCATTAAGTCCCTAAAATGAAGTAAAAAGAAATCATTATGCGGTGCCGATAATGAGGTAAAAATCAGCTCATTATGGGGTAATGAGGTGAAAGTGCCATCTATCGTTTACTAGGACAAGTGCATTTGCTGGAAATTTTCCATTTGTTGGAAATTTTCAGGTTGCTTTTCTTAATATAGTGTCCATTTTTTCTAGTCGATGTAATTCCTGCTGCTGAGTTTTTTTATTAAAAGATATTTTAACTCAATTTTAAATTTGAAATAATTTTGCTTACATAAGCCCAAAACCTTCTACAAAGAGTTTTCTTCATAAATAAAAGATTAATTGAAAAATGTATTTTTCTTTTATAAAAAACAGCTTTTAACCAATGTTGTTTTCGTTTTTCTAATAAAACGTTTCGTTGAAAGTTCCTTTTTTTTATCAAAAATTGATAATATGAAATATAGCTTAGTATTTCATTATCCATTTTAAATCAATTTTGTGTTAACTTATTTCTCGTTTTAAACAAACACTTAATCAGACACTTCATTTAATTTAATGAGCAGATAAGTGTGCCACCACATCATTATATGCCAGCTCATTGTGAACTGCGACCTCATAATGAGCTGTAATGTGTCTATAGTATTAAGGTCTTTCTGACAATTAGCCGACCGAATATTATGAAATTTCATAATCATCACACCTCAACGAAGCCGATATCTTTTTTGGCTCGCGCGATATCGTGCAGGAAAAAATGACCACATCCGTACGCACACACACACATGCTTCCTACCAATTTTTTGCTTAAAATGCTCCTGGGACCTTGAAAGATGAAAATACGTCGAAATTTTCGATTTCGATTTTCGGATCGATTACAATAACTTCCTATACTGGGAAGTTAAAAAAAAATACTCAAGAATTTATTTTCTCTATCAACACTTATAATGGCAATCAGTTTTTAACAAACTTTCATATAGGATCATAATGAGCACTTTGAACTTGTATTCATAATAACCTTCATTAAATACTGAAGTGCCGTGAGAAATATAATAAATAACCCTTCATTACATTCATTCACAGCCTGGTAAAAAGGGTAATAGTATTTCAATATTGAGTGTAATCTATTGACCCAACAAGAAGAATGTAAACAGACATCATAGACAGCTGTCAACAGACAGACTATCAGAGAAACGCTTCTCCCTAAATAGGTGTTGTATGATTACATTTTGTTCGCTTCCCCTTTTCTGTAAAGTACTGATGTAGCGCACTATAAACGTTGTATCGGCATTTGTATTCTTAAGTCAGTAGTCTAAATTTTTTTACAAGAATTTGTATTTTATATAAGCCCTTTGGAATGTTTATGTTAGTTTTAAAGTCAAGACATCAAATTTTGACTTTTATATCATGATTTATTATCGTTAATGGAGATCTGTAGTCCTATAACAGCTCTTTTCGTATGCTTTTTTTATGGAAAAAAGTTTTAAAATAAATGCGCTTACAGACATGAAAACAAATAGGCTATATCGAGTAAAAAATATACATAATAAGGGTATTCATTTCACTTCGTAAATTCTTAGTATTTGTCGTACTTTTCGTACTTCGTAGTTGTTCGTAGTTTTCGTAGTTCATTTCCATATATTTTTTAACTACGACATTTTGTATGAAGTACGAAGCTACTAAGTTTCCAAAACGGCCCCGTAATTTTAAATTGTCGTAGTTGATGTTGACATTTGTCAGCTGTTTTGAATTATTTAATTGAATTTCATTGCAGTGAATTTAAAAGATGACTAGCGAAACATTGAGAATGGCTTTATCAATTAATGCTTCTAAACAATTTTCTTTTTCACTTTTGCTGGATATTTTCCTACAAAACAACTACTTTAAAATATCACAATTTAAAAATGACACTTAGCAATAATACGAAAAATGAACTACGAAAAATATTCAATGTAGTCGTTCATGTCAATCGAACTATGAAACTACGAAACTACAAAACTACAAACAACTACAAAGTGAAATGAATACCCTTAATATATTTAGCTTCAGTATTTTTTTTTTGTGAAACGAAAATATATATTGTACATAATTCATAAAATTTTCTAATTTATTCATTTAACATAAGGCGCGTTGTTATTTTTCGAGGTAACGTATTAAATAACAACAGTAAAATTTTAATCGTTGTTGAATATCATGCTATACATTGCAAAAAACCAATTTTGAGAATAATACTCATAATATAACTAATCGTTTTCAATGCATCCCATCTGTTTGATCAAATCAAATTTAAATAGAATTTTTTGTCCTTTAATGAATTTATATTAATGCTACTTTTGCTATATAACATAATACAACAATGATATGAATTTACTTTTTCCAAAAGGAGAATATTAAGCTTTACTCTCTTCCTTTCGGCTTGTTCGTGCCATTGCTCCTGATGTAGCGTATTTAGCGTCTCTTCTACTTTCTTCCGCATTTTATCCAATATCGCCACATAGTCGATAATGTTTTCTGTTTTAATCCGGGCTCAGCGGTCGTTTTCGACGCAGCGCCTTGCTTGGCTTTCCTCATGTTCCACCAGTGACAAAAGGAGCTTTTCCTGTCGAAGCACTTGATACGGAATTATTATAACAAGATATATTTTATTGTTGTTTTATTTTACAAATTTATATGTTCAAACAATAATCTGCTACGAAGCTTGATATGGCCACCAAAAACAAAAAAAGAGTTGAAATGCTTGACCTCCATAGCCCATAGCCCTTCAACCACAACGCCCGTTAACTTTCTCACATAGTAAAAATTCACTCATTTTCGTAATGAGTATAACCATATCTATGTCTATGTTTTATCAGCAGTTAGGCATACAATAGAATGATCGAGTTCGTATTTTAGGGAAGAAATAAAATATTTCTACGATAGTTTTAAAATTTAAAAATAAAACAAACATATAAACTTATAAAATATATTTGTATTTTGTATATGCATATTTAAGCTACAAACTTATATTTTAAATATCCACAGCCAATATATAATAAAAAACAATACAAATTAAATTTAACAATTCAACATACTTAAACAAAATATATATAAATATATGTATAAGTAGATTCAACAACTTTATAACATTCGTTTACTACATTATCGTTTGGGCTAAAGCTTTTAAAAGTGCTGTTCACCTATATGAGATTTCTATATAAGTACATTTTGGGAAATAATATTTCATATCAAGACTAAATTTTATTCTCGGAGCATATTATGGGATTCTCCATTTTATCGTTATATAAGACTACCGTTATTCCCTGGGAGCGCACACTGGGGCAGAAAGCACTTTTCTGGTTCAAAAGTTTCTAGAGACCACAATTTTTAACCAATTTAGATAATTTTTTTTTATTTTGAAGGTAAGATGATTTGTAAGATATCTGTGGAAGCCGAATTTTGATTTTCCCTTCCAAATATGTTGCACCTAACCTCAAATGTCAAAAATAATTAATTTGTGCTATGCTATGCTATGATCTATGCGATAAAATGAGACAATTTGATGTAATTAGAGCACCAGGTGAGGTACATTGACTTTTTATTGATTGACTATTAATTATTACAATCAAATTAACTAGTTTTATAATTTAGACATGGGTGGCGTGCATAGGGTGCATATGAAGGGGGGGGATGGGGGGCAAACTTTCAGGACCCTTTTTGACCCCTTAGAGGCTAATGCCGATTTTTATATTATTTTATTATTGTTGTACGTTAAATTACGAAAATTTTAAGGGGTCTCCGAGCCTCCTACGATTTTTTTTGGGGCCGTGGGAGGTAATATAAGTTCATAAGTGCATTTTACAATTCACAGCCCTTAAGGTTGCGCACTGGCCCCTTCAGAGGCAAGGGCGGATTTTGTTGTTATTTTTTAATTATACTAGTGACTGTTACGAACATTTTAAGGGGTCATAATGCCTCCTACGACTTTTTTTGGGGCCGTGGGAGGCAAAAAAATGGCTAAAAACAAAAAAAATGAGGCATATTTGGAAGGGAAAATCAAAATTCGGCTTCCACAGATATCTTACAAATCATCTTACCTTCAAAATAAAAAAAAATTATCTAAATTGGTTAAAAATTGTGGTCTCTAGAAACTTTTGAACCAAAAAAGTGCTTTCTGCCCCAGTGTGGAGCGCCGTGAGATTAATATCTGGCTTTATATAGGACCTTAAGTGCACAAGAATTGTTCCCTAGAAGATCTTGGAGGTACATTTAGGAACATAATTGTTTGTTGGGATATATAGTCAAACGACATTTGATATCCTCAACGCTATCTCCGACCATATGATTGGTGAACTGCAGTTCCAGAGGAAATTCAGAGCGATCATTCCGGGGGAACTTATTCTTAGTCGTGATTTCAAAAAATATCTGCTGGTTTATCGACCGGTCAAAGGGGGGGGCAAAACCGTACCGTCACCTCCTCGCTGGTACCTCCTGGATAACCAACCGACGACGGAAGTACCTAGTGCCCGGGGGTATAGCTGGGCCACCCTATCCGATGGGGTATAATTCACGGATCCGGTCCTCCTGGTAGTGGGGTTGGGCGTTGGGCTAACTACCGGACCCTGTAAAAACACATCAGTTAAGAAACCCGAAGCAAAGCCTCGGAACGGACGGGAAAAACGGCAACGAATACGGCAACAGCACCTGGAATTGATTTTCGGAACATGGAATACGCGAAGTATGTACAGAACTGCAGCAGTTAAGCCACTATTAGACGAAGTGAGCAGATATAAAATAATATTACTCGCGTTACATGAGATCAGATGGATAGGAGACGGGACAATGGACCTTGGCAACTACAGGATATTCTACAGCTGCGGAAGAGAACATCACTTAGGAGTAGGCTTCGTAGTACACAAATCAATTATGGATAATGTAATCGAGTTCAAGCCAATCAGTGAACGATTATGTTCAATACGACTCCGAACGAAGTTCTTTACCCGCTCAATCATAAACGTACATACTTGCGGAGACGGAGGAGAAAGCGGACACGACAAAGGACACTTTCTATTATAAGCTTGAGCGCGCATATGATACGGCCCCTTCCAATGACATCAAGATGGTGATAGGAGACCTCAACGCCAAAATTGGAAGAGAGAACTGGCACAGACCGACCATTGGAAAGGAAAATCCTCACGAAACATCAAACGATAATGGACAACATGTTATCGATTTCGCAATGAGTAAAAATATGATCGTCAGCTCAACATATTTCCCAAGAAAGGACATTCACAAATACACATGGCAATCCCCCAGCGAAAGATACTGCAATCAAATAGACCATATTCTAATAGACGGAAGGGCAGCTTCCAGTATCCTGCAAGTAAGAACCTGTAGGGGTGCAAATTGTGAATCGGACCACTTTCTAGTTAAAGCTAGACTTAGATGTCGGCTGTCTACTCAAGAAAGAAGAAACAGCAAACAAAAGAAATTCGACGTCGATCGCCTCCAAGAACAGCCCGTGTTGGAGAGATATCAGGAAACTCTAGCAGAAAGGATAGGTATAAATAATGAAGATACAGTCGAGGGAAAATGGATGAGATTGAAGACGGTACTGACAGATGTCACGAAGGAAACTGTAGGGTATAAACGCACAGCCAGAGCCAGTGACTGGTACGACGAGGAATGCAAAGCAGCTATAGAGGCCAGAAATGAAAATAGGAGAATATACATAGAGAGACCGACGAGGAGTAAGAAATTGAAATACGAGGAAACAAGAAGAACCGCAAAAAACATCTGCAGGAAGAAGAAAAGGCAATTCCTCAACAATCACATCCTGAGAGCAGAGAAAATCTTTGCCCAAAACAAAACACGGGAAGCATACAGGGAAGTAAACTTCTTCAAGAAAGAATTCAAACCCTCCTCCGGTATATGCAGAACAAAAGAAGGCACTATAGTCACAGGCAGCGAAGATGTAAAGAAAAGATGGAAGGAATTTTTTAGCAAGCTACTGAACGCAAACGAGAGCATCAGACATGTACCAGAACCCCGTCTACAACAAAACGATGACACCAGAGAAACAAATGTACGCACTCTGGAAGAAGTACAAAGTGCCATACGATCATTAAAAAACAATAAATCTCCAGGAATTGATAACATCCCAGCAGAGTTGATCAAACAAGGAGGCGAATCGCTCTCAGCAGCTATACACGAATTATTATGCTGCATATGGAGGAATGAAAAAATGCCTGAAGAATGGGAGCAAAGAATTATCTGCCCAATACACAAGAAAGGGGACAGATTCAACTGTGAAAACTATAGAGGCATATCTCTTTTAAGCACAGTACATAAAATAATGACCAATATAATTAAGACCAGACTGGAGCCTTACGCAGAAGCTGCAATAAGTGAATACCAAGCTGGATTCAGAAGAAATAGGTCAACAATGGATCAACTTTTTACAATAAGGCCGAAAATCTCCGAAAATGCTGGGAATACAACATTGACGTGTATCAACTTTTCATCGACTTTAAACAAGCATGCGACAGCATCGACAGGGAGCAAATGTATGTAACAATGCTGGACCTAAACATCCCCCTGAAGATAATAAAATTAACAAAAATGACAATGGAAAATACAAGATGTGCAGTCGGAATACAAGGAGAATTGACGGAATCCTTCCCAGTCAAGCAAGGCTTAAAGCAAGGCGATGGGCTGGCACCCATGCTATTTAATCTCTGCCTAGAAGGAGTAATTCGCAAGGTTAACATTGATGCGAACGCAACCCTGCTTAACAAATCCAAACAGTTGGCAGGATATGCCGACGATATAAACTGCCTTGCAAGATCACTGTCATATCTTAGAGAAATATTTACAGAATTAGAAGATGGAGCAAAACATATAGGGCTGCAAATAAACGCAGAGAAGAGTAAGATTCTAATTCAGTCAAGGGTGGAAAGAAGAAGAAGAAACCACAATACCACCTGGGGGGAATATAACTTTGAACGGGTAAACCAATTTAACTACCTGGGGTCCACAGTCAGCGAAGACAACGATGAAACGAAAGAAAGACGTACAAAGAAGCATAAACGCCGCGAACAGAACATACTTCTCACCACTGCCAGTAATGAAATCCAGAGACATCCACAGAAAAACTAAAATAAGAATCTACAAAACCATCATACGTACAGTAGCTACGTATGGATGTGAAGCTTGGAGTATCTCCCAGAAATCCGCAGACAAGCTGGATATATTTGAGAGGAAGGTTCTCCGAAAGATATACGGCCCAATCAATGAAGACAGTGCATGGAGAATACGCTACAATCACGAATTGTACGACTTATACAAAGAATGTAAACTTAAAATGGATGACTCGAGGATACCAAAAAAGCCCTGTATCTACCCAGATGGCAAAGGACCAGTTGGCAAACCACGGTTAAGGTGGGAAGATAATGTTAAGTCGATGCAGCAAAACTGCTCAACACAAGAAACTGGAGACAAGCTGCGGAGCAGAGAGACGTCTGGAGGAAGAAGCTGATGGAGGCCAAGGCTCGAATTGGGCTGTAGAGCCATCGAAGAAGAAGAAGAAAGGTAGAACAAGGTACAGGGGCTGATGTCCCCGGACCCAAATCATTGGTCTCTATTGCAACGTAGGTGGCCCTCTGTTTTAAAGACCGAAATCCATGACATTGAGACCTGCGCCAGGCTCCACCTTGAGAGAGAATTTGGAAGGTACGAACATTAAAATCTTTGAGATAGCCATGGCGCTCTAAACGTTGAAGTTTTTTCCAAAATAGTTTCAGGATGGTTTGACCTTCTCTAGCGCCTGCCCTGGAAAAATATAAATAGATATCCCTGAAAACATTTTATCGACTCGTCGCTTGAACGACTCTTTTACGAGGCGAAAATCGCTCGCCAAAAACTTGGTTCTCGACCCGTAATCGTAAACAGTAGCCCTTAAGCGCAAAAATAGTTAGGACAATGTAATTGTTTCGTAGTCAAAGGGAAAGGGCTCTCCACAAACATCGGGGTCACAAACTACGGCTGACAATGATGTTTTCTTTTGTAAGTGGGTTCTTTTATTGAGCACAATAACTTTAATAACATCAGTCTTTTTAAGGACAGTTTCAAGACTTCATTTTATAAGTTAAAGTTTTCTATATACTCGAATGTTTTTTAATTTTTAACATTTTAAACTAGTATTAAAACTATGTTAAGTTAGGAAATAATATGGGTTTTTTAGTTGAATTTCCATCATCAATATTTGAAAAACTTAATTTAATAAATAATATCCTTTGAAAGCACTTGTTTGCTTATATTTTTTTTACAATTTTTTTCCGGCCCACCAAAGAAAATTAATAAGGAGATCTTCGATACAAAGTCGCTACTACGAGTCGTTATCGAGTCGTCAAAGCGATTTGCTATAGCATTCCGTTTTCGTTGTTTACAAATCGTTCTCGTTTCGATAATAATATCTTTGAAAGTAAAGGCCGCAGGATTAAAATTGTCTGGATATTATTCCAATATAATGAAATACTTCAAGCTTTCTAATTTTGGAAAAAAAAACTATAGATTAACTACATATTTTTTTGGATACAAAGGTAGTCTAGGTTGACATTTTAGTAAAAAAATCAAAAAATCTCTATTGAAGTCCCTCAGAATTGAATTCATACATATCACTCATATCACTATGCAGGTCACCTATAAACAATTGTTGTATAAACCAGAAAAATAACATTCAAGGAAAGAACCCTGATCAAAGAGTTCGCATCATCTAACGAAAACGTTTAAAATACAAAACTTAAATTAAAAAAACATTAAACTGATAAATGAATCTACACATAAATAGAACTCACAATTTAAAATAAGAGACATAATTATAAAAAAACGCTTTTGTTTTAAAATGAACTAAAAAGTAAAAAATAATTTTGAATGTAAAGTTTTTATTGCTTCGGCGATTGCGTCCCAGGTTTGGTCTCCTCACTACTCTTCGCATGTTGGAAGTATTGAATGGGTTCAACGGAGGTTCGTTCGAATCGCACTGACTCATCTTCTTTGGGTAAACCCAATAGTTCTTCCTTTATATGAATCGCGGTATTGAAGAAGGTGGTGATGAACCCTGCGTTTAAACTCTTGGATGTTGCATGAGCTCCGAAATACTGACTGCGAGAGATTATTCCATAGTCGAGTTGTTCTATTTACAAACGAGTTCATATCTTGTTGAGTGCGTAAAAGGGGGAGTTGCAGGTGGAGAGTGAGCTAATCTGGTATTGTGGGTATAAGATTGCCGTGGAGGTTGGAGGGCGTTTAACTCGAAAGAACAGTCATTATGATTGTAGCGATAAAATTCTGTCAGTGCTGCTACATTCCTACGGTTGCTCAGGGGGTCGATGGTGGAGCAAGCGGTATCGTCATCAATTAATTTCAGGGCCCTTTTTGGACCTTATCTAACCATGCTACGTTATTGGAGCGCCACCCCAAATGAGGGAGTTGTATTCGAGAAGAGGCCGATTATAGGATTTATTAATAACAGCACGGGCCGATGGCAGGAACTTGCACCTCTTGAGAAATCCCAAGCACTGGGATGCTTGTTTGGCGATTTAGAATATGTGGTCATTCCATCGCAAGTCTTTGGCTAATAATATCACGCCTAAGATGTGTAGGGAGGGGTCGGCTGTTAGTTCAACTTTACCTACTCTCAAGGATGGAGAGGTGTTGATCTTTTTTTTGAAATAAGACAGTACTCGGTTTTGGTGGGGTTGAATTCAACACGATTCTTGCTTCCCACTCTAGAATGAGTTCAATGTCATTATTGATAGAGTTGAATATTAGTTCGCGATCATCAAGACAGGATCTGGCATGAGTCTGTCTTGTATCGAAGCTGTACCGTTGGCAGCGAAGCTGAGAAGTGGATTGGAGGGGATTGAAAGTAGGTGATTTATAAAGATAAGAAATAGGAGGCGGTGATAAGATTGAATCCTAGGGGACCCCCGCAGAGATGGGGTGAGATTCAGATTTGACGTCATCCAATACTACCTTAATTGAACGGGCGGCAAGGAAACTCTCCACCCACTTAAACAGAAGCAGGTCAATTCCAATAGCTTTGAGTTTAGCTAACAAGGCTGATTGCCATACTCTATCAAAAGCCTTGGAGATATCTAAAGCAACCAAACTAGATTCGCCAGATCTATGCAAACTTCGGTGGAGGTGTTCTGCAAGGCAAACTAAAAGAACTAAAAGCCGTATTGTTTGTCAACATAGGTTGGATTAGCTTGAGGCTCTTGCCTTCGCATGCGTCCCAGATCTTACTGCCGTACTCACCTGGGAAGTATTTAGTGGACTGGTCTTCACATATGATTACCCTAAAACATCTGACTACCTCCGAGGAATAATAGCAGGATGTTGTTCCTCTCTTGCGGATGTAGTCCAACACCATTTCCGATAGCTCGGCTTCCATCTTAGTGGTTTTACCAAACATATTGAGCCGAGCTTTGGGTGCTCATATTGAGCCGAGCTCTGGGTGCTCAACAAAAACCACTCTGTCCTCTTTACTTCAGGGGGCCTACTATGTATTCGGATCAGAAATTTTTATTTTTCCGAAACTCACATCCGATTGGAAAGTTAATTTTCGAATCTGAACAAAGTGTTACCATTGACATTCGTATTTGAAATCTGAATTTGGTTGTCATATCTATAAATTCAAATTTTTGAAGTATGAAGTATTGGTCTTTTTATAATTAAAAGTTTGTTTTAATTAATTTAAATTATATACAGGGTGCTTCAGACTTAAATCCTAATCCATTAAGGGCTGATTCCAAGGTATATAGGGAGAAAAAAATAGTCCACGAAGATAGAGAGTGTTTACGAAAATACCTTTTGACAAGTTTTTAATTTACTTAAACTTTAATAACTCCTATACCAATTATCGTAGAGCAACATATTCAACCTTTTTTGAGTAATTGTGTATTCTTCAATTCGGCATAAAGAAGAGAAACTGGCTTCGTTTGGAAGCTATGTAGATGTTTATAATCGTTATTTTGCATCTGAACCACCCAAAATTCGTGTTTTCAGCATATGTCTCAGAAAGTTTAAAAAAATTAGATACACAAAGATCGTATACGAACGTAGTAAGTTTTAACGGGAATTGTATTCTATTACGAAGAAATAGTATTCGGAACTCATTAAATATATTAAAATGTCGACAAAATTATGAGCAGGTTTTATTTTACTTTAGTTATATTCTTTACGCTCCTTTAATCCCTCATGAGACATAGGGCGGAAACAGTTGCCCTTCAGCGAACTCTGTTTTGCGCGACAGCTCTCAGCTTCTATCAGGATCTCCGAGTTAGTTGCTGCGGCTTCTGCTAGTAAGGTTCTCCTCCACGTTGTTCTAGGTCTTCCGACTCGACGGGATCCTTGCGGATTCCAGTCAAGGGCCTGTTTGGCTAGATTTTCGTTTTCGTGTCGCAAGGTGTGGCCGAGACAATTCCATTTCCTTCGCCTGATTTGACCATCTATCCTTTCTTGGCCGGCACGGCGCCATAATTCTTCGTTTGCAATTCTATCTTGCCAGCGGATTTTTAGGATAGGACGCAGGCATCTGTTGATGAAGACTAATAGGCGCCCTGTGATGAATTGGATGACTTTCCATGTTTCCCAACTGTACAAAGGAACTGCCTTAACGTTGGAGTTGGACAGCCGTAATTTGGTGTTAGTTGAGATCTCCGTTGATCTCGATATGCGCAACAGGCATATATATACGCCTCGTGCTTTATGTATTCTGGAACTGACATCTTCTTCTGTACCGCCATTTTCGGTAATAGTACTACCGAGGTAGCAGAATTAATCTACCAGTTCCACGTTACGGTTATTCAACTTTAGTTATGAAATACGAATATTATTTGTATGCTTCAAGTCTCATTAGTTTGTTGAGACTTTCGAGAGAAGCTTTTGTTTGTGCTGGATGAAATCAAGGAAAATTGCCAATACCACGTCGATCAATAGCCATTTCACCAAATATTAAAAGGGGCAACTCGGAGATATTTCGCGCAGCTAATTTTTGGCGAAGATTTCTGCATCCGCTTGTCTTATCAAATAGTGTCGGCTGTACTAGACGAAATAGAAAGTGCAATTGAAGAAACCTTGTGTTCAAAATAGATAACATTGTGGAAAGGAGAGAGCTAGAAAAGAAAGCCACACCCATATAATTAGGACTAAAAGGGATGAACATTCTTTACTAAACAGCAAATTGAAACATAGTATAAATGTCATGATAGTGAGCCTTAGTTATTAAAATATAAAACAATTTAATAAGGAGTCTATTTTCTTATATCTGATTGTAAAATGAATATTCGAGCAGTTTCAAATCGTTCTTGCTTAGGGTTCACTCATTTTCATTTTTATTTTTAAAGCTAAAATTATAATATTAAACAATATTATTGAATTTCATAGTATTTAACATTTAACTTTTAATTTAAATAAAGAAAGTACTTCCTTGATGCTCAAAAGTTTTTCATTCTTTGTTTCCGATAGCAAATTGCATTCCGACGACTGCGGCAACAGTTTTCGGATTTTTTCTAAGTAAATCCCAATGCATAGTAGGCCCCCAGGAAAATTAATTCCGAATGTAAACGTCATTATACTTTCGGATGAGGTGCGTTTGGAAAACAGAATACATAGTACGAAATTTCCGAATTCAGATCATTTTACTTTCTGATCCGAATACATAATGTAGTAGGCCCCCAGGATTAAAGTCCTTCGAAGAATTGTCGGCCTCATATGTTATAAAATGAAATAATAGGAAATACTCGCTCTGTTAAATCTGTCATCGTTACTTTTCCTACATCGCTGGTTATAAAAAATACAACTTTCGCCCTATTTTAAAATCAAAACGAAACTCTTCAACCTAGCAACCTAGTAACTTCCATAATAGTGGCACCTTCGAGGAAATTCGCGCAATGTAATCACTAATGGTGGACTTCCCTATTAATATTTCTTTTCCACTTTCTACAGCAGAACAAATTACTAAAAACGCTTTTACTAAGTTAATTTTACGTTAGTAAAAATAACATGCAAGGACGAAATGAATGAAACAAAAAGCCCCCATTTCATTTTGGCACATTTTGCGTATGTGCCTTTATAAAAAACCTCCTCATCCTCCGTCACGAGAGGCTGCATTCTCGTTTTCGTCCTTTTATGTGTGCACTTTGTGCAAGAAGGAAGCTTTAAGCGCTTCCGGTACGACGTGAATGGTAGCAAGATATGATAGATTCACTGTGGGATGCGGTTCTGTAGTTGCACACTCGCTAATATTGTTTTAAAATTTTGTATCTTGAATCCGCAGCTCCATCTTTCGTCTTCAACAGCACGCCTCCATTCTGCTCTAATAGTACTACTACTCGTGCACATCCTCTTCCTCCCACACACCGGAACGGTTCTTGTCATGCAATTGTGCAAACCTTTGATATGCAGGAATCTTTAATATTTAGTAAATAAAAACACTCTTCTGAATTACGTGCGATGCCTTGCGCTGAGAATCCTTGGCTTCCGCGCTTAAGCGCCAGTTGTTGGAACTTTTCTGTTTAACTTAATTCCCGCTAACTCGGCGATTATAGTGCGAGATGAATGAACTGAAACTCCATTTTGAAGGAGTTGGCTAACGGAAATGGCGGTGGTCCTTAAGCCCTTATCAAGGTGAATGCAGTGACCTGCAAATTTAGTCGGAATATTCAGGATATCGGCTTTGTTTCTTTGGATAATGAAAGCCTGGGAATGGCGGATGACTGGAGAGTGGCTTCACCGACAAATAGTAGTGGATATAGAAGGACTCGTCCTCATCTTCGTCCTCCTCTTGGCAAACAGAGCCTGTTGTCACTGATGTGGAGAGAACCAAAGCGCTTCTCAAAACAAACGGAAATGGAAAGGCAGCAGTTCTGCCATTATGTTAATTTGTGAGCTTTTCCCTTTTACTTTAATCCTCGAGGCTAGAACCGTGAAGCTCCAACGAAAACATAACTGCGGGGCAGAGAGCTCTTGGCAAACATTTAAAGACGGAGGAAAAACATCAACATTTTAGCGGGATAAAAATGAAATCTTACTCAAGAATTTTTTCCCGTATCTCCTTACTTTTTTTGGTACAAGAAAGAAGAAGCGCAGCAATGGTAAAAGGATATGCTTTCAAAATTATTGAAGGACGTATACAAACTTTCGAAGATAAATTGCTGTAAAATATGTAAATAAATATGATTTATGGAGAGGGTCATGTACGTTCAGGTGGATATAATTTCGTAAAAACATAAAATTTTTGGGCAAAAAGGATCGGAAAATGATACAAGGAATATAGGAAGAAATGAGGATGTATTCGATATATCAGATGGTACAATCTTGTTTTGGAGAATTATTTTTAGGATAATTTAGAATTGTACACGACGTGACATTTAATAAATCAATGGTCGTATTTTGTTGTAAATCTTGAAGTTTCCGTGTTTTTGGGGGAGTTTTTTTCTTGTTAACCGAATCGAAACCGTTACTTTTCAACATATTTTAACTTTTCAATGTTCCAATAGCATTTTATACATAGAGAATAGGTATGTTTGCATGTGCCCCGCATATGTGTTCATTTTTCCACCCAAGAACAAATTTCCTCTAGTAATCTACCAGTAACTGGTTAGTTTTCCTTTTTTGTAACAAGTAACTGGCGAGGAAAACTCGTGACGGCTTTGTTAGATTATGTAACGCTAACCTTTGCAAGTGCCTTGTAGGAAAACCTAGTCAGAAAGTGAAGAGCGGCGCTCAGAAAACTGGCCTTAACTCGCAACAAACTACCGTATCTCGTAGAAAGTTGAGAGTTAGACAAGAAACTGGACTGGAACGCGCAGCTTGACTACGTCATCACCAAATCCACAATAGCCATATTGGCCTGAAAAGACTTCTGGGTAAGACATGGGGTCTTACACCACAAAAGATGTACTGGATGTACAACACCATCGTTAAACCTGTGCTGACCTGTCCCGCCGCTGTAATTGAGGCAATCAGAGGATTGGTCCCTTTGCATATTTTCAAATGGAAATCCGCCGCCATAAGTGCCTTGAGATTTCAGATCTCATCCAACTAGCCCTATGCAATCAAAGGACACATGGATATCCTTAACAATATCCCAAACATTTCCATTTGCCGCGTATCCGACCATATGGTTAGTCAACTGCGGTTCCAAAGGAAATTCTCCTGAGCCTATTGGGAGACAGTCCCAGATCTTAGACAAGCTAAAGATCTTATAAGACCCTTTGCCTTAAGGGGCACTATCACTTTAAACAGAGTGGAGCTAAGGCTGCTGGTAGGTTTTCTGACTGCGGCTGCTGGTAGGTTTTCTGACAACTTAGGACTGTTTCAAGAGACAGAATACCGGCTCTGCATGGAAGGCGACGAGACTTCCACACATGTACTTTGTGAATGTTCTGCTCTTATCAGGCTAAGAAGAAGAACGTTTATCAGAGAGTTTTTGAGTAATGGTCAAGTCCGGTCGTCGTCAATTAAAGACCTTGTTGTCTTCCTCCGGAAGGCTGCTAGTCTGTTCCACTAGTGGGGTACGTACACAATAGGCCTAGCTTGGTTGCAGTGTTTACCATGTGGGTTGCCCCCTGACTCCTTAAAAAAATCTCGTAGAAAACTAGCCAATCCCCAGTAGAAAACTAGCAAATCCCGAGTTTCTCGTTAAAAAAAAAACTAGAATAATTTTTCTCTAGAACTTTCTCACAACTGACCCTCTCAAGCCAGCGGACTCGACGTTAACCTAGTAAAAACGGAACTAGTCCACCCCACCTCTAACACCCCCAGCCCCCACGGCATAACAATGTTAGGATCAAATTTAGCAACAGTGAAATTAAATCAAATTTAGCAAACATATGAGAGTAGTCCTGGACAAGAAAAACAAAAAACACAGAAGAGCGCATTAAGAAAGGGAACATAGCGTTTTTCGCTTGAAAAAATCCATTAGGAAGAAATGGGCTTCTCCCCTAACATAGTACGATGGATCCACACACCGATCGTCCGCCCAATACTCCTATACGGGGTCCTAGTATGGTGGTGAACCTTAAGTAAGTCTAGCGTGCTAAAAAAAACTACAGAAAGTTTAGAGATGTGCGAAGTTATGCATAACAGGAGCACTTTCCTCCTTTAAATCTTGTGGCAAGCGAAAGCACAATCATCGCAGCCCTTAGTATAAAAGAATCTGGTGTTTGGACCGGAATCAGGAGAGGGCACACGAAGGTTATTATCCCCTCAAAAACCGACTTCTGCATACAAATTAGATTACCTTCACGAGGAACTACGGCAGTAGTTTCCAAACTTTGAGATACTGCGGCCCCTCTGCTACATAAAAAACCCTTGGGGCCCCCGATAACACGGTATACAGAAACATAAGGTAATGTAAAAGAGACGACAGCTTCGAATACGTCAGCTTCGTGGGCGCCCAGAGACGTCAGCCCTAATGCAGAAACAACAACAACAGTTTCGATTTTATATGGAAAGTGGGCCCCACGTGACGTCAGCACTAAAATATCGTTTACGATATACAGTCTTTTACATTACCTTGTTTCTGTATACCGTGCCCGATAAAATATGTCAATTTGCATAGTAGGGGGAGTGCGCCATCTAGACCTACGGTATTTCAACATTGAATACTACTGACATTTTTTAGTCGATTTTGACAAATGAGCAAGATTTATGTAGGATACTCTATACCATTTATTTCAAATTAGTTTTTGAATACAATGTCGATTCAATCCATTCGATACGCAAAAGGCAGCTGTTTTCGGCCGTTATAGCATCTACTTCGGATCGTATGTAAGCTTTGAGCCCGTCAATGGTCTTCGGCTTGTTGGCATAAGCTTTACTTTTGCCAGAACTACTGATGGCTCTATGCTCGAGGGTCGGGTGGGAGGAGTAAAATTTTCCGCAGAGTTTGGGATTGAAGTCTCCTTCCGACTACCCAATCACTGCAGTGTATACCAAGCGGAGGTTCTAGCAATGGAAGATGCTGTTCTGCAAATCAACCAGCAAGGCGATAGGAATCGTACTGTCTACATCTTCTCAGATAGAAAGACGCTTTGAAAGCCCATTGCTCTTGCACAAACGGCTCTAGAATTATCTCTTAACGAGATGACTCAACAGCTCAGGACCCTCCTCGTATGGGTGTCCGGTCACCGAAATATAAAGGAAAGTTACAATGTTGACGAACTGGCTAGGAAAGGCACGACCGCTACTCTCCTTTCAGGAAAGTAAAAGGTTGGTATGCATTTGGCGACTTTCAAACTCCGATGCAAACAGCACACAATGCGCCAAGCGGAAAAGCATTGGAGGGATCTTAATGGATGCACTTTGGCTAAATTAACCTGGTTCTCTTATGATATTAGACGAACCTCTCAGTTATAGTGGGAGTGATGACGAGATACTGTCTGATAGGGATGCATGCGTCCCGCCTAGGTCTTAAGACCTACGATTTGTGCAGAAGCTGTAAAAATCCACGAGGAGGAAAGTGTACTACATCTTCTCTGTCACCACCCAGCCCTAGGCAGAAGTAGACTAATCACATTTGGTGAAGCCTTGAGCGTGCTTAGAGCTTGCGGAAATCTCGGAGATTGGGAACCCGCAACTTAATAGAATCATTACTTCCTCGGGATGGTTTAGTAAAGAAACGACACTTTAATATCGCTTTGGTCTAAGTGTATGAAATTAAACCAAAAGCTTAGCCTAACCTTACTTGTAGGAAAATGCTGGAGTAGTTTTATTCTATCATTTTATTCTATGAAAAAACTAGACTAGTTTTTGAAGTAAATACTTCTTTAAGCACGACTGGCACTTTTTCACAGGAGGTAAAAACTAGAGCATGGTCCAAAGCGAAATCCAAGCAAAATATTTAAATGTTGCAACCATGTAGCTAGCTGGAGCATAGCAACTGATCGAGCTCCAGCCAGGGACAGCAGCGTATAATTGTAAGATGTGCGAAGCAAAATAGCTACGGGGGTGTGAGGGGTTGCGTTTCAATGTTGCAATTCGTTTCATATTCTCCAACACTGTACTCTGCTGTTCGTTAGTGGAGCTCGACCGAAAGCTGCCATGCTCCAGCAAGCTACACGGCTGAAACATTTAAATACCTTGCTTGAATTAATCGCTTTTGGCAACATGAAACACATTTCGCCTATTCTACTGGGCAGTGCTTCCATGCTTCCTGCATGTACGAGAAGTAGACTTAGAACCTATTTTACACCGACAACATATATGCGCTCGATATTTCTCGAATTGGAATGTTCGTCCCATGCGTTCAAAAGCATTTTTAACATTATTTTGCAACCTTACATTAAAATATGAGATAGACAAATTGTAGCCTTTAATCTCTTCTTTCAGAAACCGTTTTGTAAATTTAAATCGGCCCACTTTGCTAATGCGGCTCTGTTGAAGTGCCATTTCAACTCAACCCGATTCTCTTCGTAAAACGGTAAGAGTAACTAAGGGACTAGGCGAGCATGTTGGGAAATAACAATTCCATACACATTTAGATTGCGTGTATGGATAAAGCAAGACCCTCTCAACTACAGGCCATGCAGTTTTATCTAGCACTAATACAACCATAGCTGAGAATAGTCCCAAAATTTGACAGTTGCTGAGAATTTAATGGCGCAGAGTACGTTCGCGAGTGTTTTCGTTATAGTTTTGTGGTAAAAAGTGGTAAATTATTGAAATTTATCGCTTTAAACCATACAAGGATTATCAGTGATTATTTCTTTAGTGATTTAATAAAAAAATATATAAAAAAAATAGTGATTTAGTGTATTTTTGGTGTCTTAATTGTTAAGGTGATCAATTTATTTTACATTCGCGGTGTTTTTTTCGTGTATATTAAGGGAAAATATGCTGAATATTTAATTAAAAGTGATTTTAAAGTCATTAATTAATTTATTTTGCAATTATTACTAAACATATAAGTACAGAAAAGTGCGAATGGAAAAGTGAATAAGAGAAGTGTTTTTCGGCACCTATATTTTTAATAATAATATCATAATATATGTATTAATCACTTTAAAATCACTTTTAATTCCATAACTACACAAAACATTAAATATTCAACATTTTTTTCGTAAATAAACATGAAAAAACACCGTGAATGTGAAAAAAAAAGTTGATCGCCTTAACAATTTGAACACTTAAACACACTTAATCACCAAATTTGTTTTATTTTTTTTAATGAAATCACTAAAAAACTATTCACTGATAAATCCTAGTGCAGTTAAAAGTGTTAAAATACAATATTTTATCACTTTTTACTGCAAAAATAAACACAAAAATTCTGCGCGTGCGGCTTCCGCGCCATGTTACTCCGGTGTGCGGTGACTTTTGGGACTATTACCACCACCACGAAAAATTCATCTACGAGGCCTGTAGTTGAGAGGGTCTTGGATAAAGCGAAAGAATGGATAAAAACCCATCTGCTCCATGATAAGAAGAGAGGATGATACTTTAGCTAGAAGTATCAATGACATACTCGAAGTATGGGAGAAATACTTTAGAAACTTCTTCATGGAGAAGATGAAGAATACATGACGCAGAAAGCGATACGCCAAGCCAAGCGATAAGAAGTTGAAAATGCCATAGCGAGACTGAAAAATCAAAGGCTCCAGGTCCCACGGAAATCTAAAAAAATATTGGGGAGAAGTTATGCCAGGCCTTACAAAGGCTCGTTGTAAAATTATGGAGAAGCAGCAAGATGCCAGAAGAATGGCTTTTAGGCACAATAGTCAGTCCATAAAAAAGGTGAATTGATGAGCTGCAAAATCTACAGACCAATCTCTTTATTAAACACAACTTACACAATGTTTTCACATATTATATAGACTGAAACCACATTTGGAAGATAAAGTAGATGATTACCAAGCGGAATTTAGAGCGAAGTAATCGACAGCAAACCAGATTTTCATAATGAGACAAATACTTGAAAAATTCTGGGAACAAAACATTCATACACATCATCTTTGTGTAGACTATAGATATGCTTATGACCTGTTGTGTAAAAGAGAGCGGAACAATTAATAGAACTATGAAAAGAACGACGAAAGGTTGTAGAACACAGTGAGAATATGAGGTTGTAACTCAATCAACATTCCTCAAGAATAAGGTCTGCGATAAAGAGATGCGATCTCACCAATATGTACTCTTTAATTTAATTTAAAAATAACAAACAAAACACAGAGCTGCTTCCACTACTCAACTACTGAACTCAAGTCCGTATGCATAATTTCAATTCAAACCAGGTATTTAGTAGAGCTGGAATGAGCTCTACATGTAGTTGGACTCGGGTTCAACTCATCATGTATGTATAAGTACTAAATGCAATCTGACTATTTTGTAAAAAATCAAGAAGGTGGTCTAGGATGGCGGCCGATTTTTGTAATTGTGTTCCACCGAGCCCACGACAAGGATATCAATTGAAAGAGTACGACAGGTAGAATACAGTAAGCTGTGTGACGCCATTTTAAATCTAATATGGCCGCCACAAAAGTGCGGAACACATATAATAAACTAAAAAGTAGAAAATAAAAATAGATAGTTTAAAAAAAACTTAAAAAAACGCTTTTCTTTTTAAATAAGCCAAAAAGTCAAAAATAATTTTGAATGTAAACTTTTTATTGGTGCAGCCACTTACTTAAATGTAAAAAAGTGCGGGGGGCTAACGAAAAGTTCCAGTATTAACAAAATAAGAATACAAGTAAGGAGCGCTCCACGTTTTTTTAAATTTAAGTAAGGGGCTGCAGCAATAAAAAGTTTACATTCAAAATCATATTTTACTTTTTGGCTCATTTTAAAAGAAAAGCGTTTTTTTAGTTTTTTAAACTATTTATTTTTTTTACTCTGGGAATGGGTTAAACTCGCATTATAAAACCTGCGACTACAATAAAACTATCGTCGCATGCAAAATCGATTGACATTATTTGCTGCACATCTATATTCTATTATATAAGCATATCAAGGTTATTATACTCATCTACGATGTCAGAAGTCAGCTCAACAATCAAAACATTTCCTCTCAGTTGTATTTTTATTTTTGGCATCTGAATCACATGTGAAATACATAATTTTAACGTTTAAGACACCAGATAAGATGACGGCAAAAAACGAAAGAGACATTATTTTTATCAGCTCTACTGAAAGATGAAAAAACGAAAAAAAAATCAACAACAATAAAAAACCGTCCATCGTCAATTATCACACTTCAGCATCAATTAAAACCAGCGTTCTCGGATGTGTGTATGCGCGCTCATTCAATTCGACAAAGCCACAACACAAAAGCAACAACAATTCAACTCCTTCATTCCACTTAAAACCGGAAAATTTATATAGGATTCCAGTCACATATCTTCCAGTCATAAACAAAATAAGATCAAGAAACTCGCCAATGAAGCTAGAGAAAGAAGGAAAGAATAAAGAAAGAAAAATGAATTTCTTTAATGGTCATACTTTTGGCTAATCCCAATTTCTCAGAAGGTTTTTCTTTATGACTATCATGGGAAATACAAGTAAAATGAAAAAGAACCAAAAAAAATACTAAGTGAGTAAATTGAGTAATTTTTGGTGAATTTTCATTTTTTAAATGGGATTTAATTTTATTATTAACGAAAAGAGTTTTCAAAGTGTAAAATTTAAAGTCTTTAAAAAATTTCACAAAACATTTTCTGAGGACGAAGACGTCGTCTTAAAAGTTGCCCCATGATAGTCTACGGCACTGTGTTTTCCGTGGACCAGCGAACATCCCATCCCCGGTAAGGAATTGCAGGAGTGTGAATGCTGCCCCTTCTTTATTTATTCCCCCTACTTTTCGACTGAGCGGTGATATATAAATTCCCCTCCGACGAACAGAGCATGCGTCGTCTAGCTACAGTCCATGGGGCACAAAGCCTTTGAAAAGTCCATCGGAAGTCGTCGCATCCCTCTTAACCCTTCTCTACATACGCCCAAGTTGGGGATTCTTCCATACTTCCCCAGCGAAAATTCCAGGCGAGCTCAATTGGGGGAGGAAATGGAATCGCGACGTGGAAGTAGATGCTCCTTCTTGGCACCTACCTGAACCTGTCCGTTCGCCAGTGAAGCTCTGTTCAGTTCAGTTCAGCTTCAGCTCAGATAGAAGTCGTTTGTCAGCTGCTTGAGGTCGTGTTCTCTCTGATCCTTTTGCGTCTTGTAGTGTTTGAGTGCATCCCGGCTAAAGAATCTCCTGTGCTGGAAATTCAGGTAGACTCCCTCCTACAAAAAGGGGTGCTGTGAGAAATAGTAGTGTGATTAGAATTCTGAGAGATTAACCAAGTGGTTGAGTAGAGTGATATCATAACAAGTAATAAACCAGTGAAACGAGCACAAGCAAGGTGCTGAAAGCAAGTGTGCCCATTTAGAAGTAAAGTCCTAGTGCGTCTCCGTTTTTAGTGATTAGAAAATACTTCAACAATTGCGAATTGTTCGGTCACAGGTAGCAGCCGTCTAGATTGCTGTTGTCGTGCTCTAGTGCTTCTTCATTGAGTGTTGTTTGGCCCGTGAATATAAAAATATAAAAGTACACACATCCCGAACGCACACTATTGAATCTTGTGCCTACATATATCTATATACCTGTGATTCAGTGAGAAATACCTGTGTCCTGTTTCTGGTGCTCGTTTTGCGCCTCAAAAAGTGAAAGAGACAAACGGTGAAGCATCTTCGTCCTGACGGAAGTTTAGCGGATTTCTCCTGCGAAAAGGTAATTTTTGCTAGCAAAATCGATTTTTTTTTCTCTCATCTGGAGTTAAGGGTAAACGTGCAAAAGTGAAAGAGGACGGAGAGGGGGAGAAGAGGGATGATGAGAAGACGTGACCGGGGAAGGGAGGACAGAGAACTCCTCTCGCCTGAGGAACTTTGATCAGGGCAAGACGCAGTCTGGCTGCTGCCGCCCCGGAGGGGCGGAAAGGTCGCTTTGTCATTGTTTAACGGTCCCAGTTAAGAGGCTGCGATATATTTGCAGAGGCGAAAGAAGAAAATTAGTACAAGAAACCCTTTAGTCTGACCCGTCCATTGGCGGACAGACTTTGCCCGGCGTGGACCAAGTCCTCGGCTGTCCTTATACTGATTATTGGTAACGGGTCCAGTAAAACCAGTAGATCGATATGCTGCGCGCTTGTACCCACATCCCTTCAATGTATCGAGGTGGTCTGTTTTATAGATGAGCCCTTGCCGATAACGAGTCCTGCGGGCCCACTTAAGTTATTTTTGTTTTCAGTTTCAAAAATATCACAAAAAAACACACACACAAAAAAAACTCTCTGCACGCGTCTCCATACAAAAACAAGCAAATCAGAACGCACCCTCGTCGCTTATGGGCAATAGATAACCCCCAGGAGCCCTTAGAGTATCCTCTCAATTCTTTTTTTAAACACTCAATAAGGCGCGGATTTTTTATTGCTCGAATTTTTATGAATTTTTATTTCAATTTGATGGCGGAATTCTTTCGAAAATCGTTTTTATGTCCTTAAACGCTCCCAAATCCAGAACAGAGACAGGATAGAGACTGGCGCTGCAGTTTATCCTCCTATCTGCGGGAGCCAAGCTTTATCTTAGTGGACTCTGGACCATTCTGTTTTTGTTTTTTTATGTGTTTTTTTGAAGGGCTGGAAAACAGGGTTTCAGTGCCAATAAATAGTCGTTATTTACGGTGAGAAATGGCTTATCTGCAATTTAGATGAGCGTTTTAGTACTTGCCAAGTCCCAAGGGATTTTGGGAATTTTTGTCTTGAAATTTTTGCTAAATTTTAGATTTTTTGTTTTATTTTTCCTTTTTTTTAGGAGAAGATTTAGCAGGATTCTAGAAAATTTGGGGGAGGATTACGAAACTAGTTTTTGTTGGATGATTCTAAATGTCTTTTGGAAATGTTTCAATTGGTAAAGGAGGGGGGATAAGAAAATATTTAGGGTAACGATTATGGAGAGGATTTAGAATGGTTATTTTATAGATTTTTCTTCTGTTTCTACAGAAATAGGGAAATGTGTTTTCCGGAGAAGGGAAAATAAGATAGAAAAGATTAAATTTGGATTGATATTTTCTTTTTATGCTAGAAAATGGTTTAAAATAAATTTTAAGTGTAGATAACTTTACTTCTTAAAAGTATTTTTTGAGTGATGAAAATTACATAGAATCACAGTTTCCAGCTGGAATCTCGAATTTCCTATATTTTGAGATTCTACGAAGTCATTTATGAATACATATACATATATTTTATTTCAATAAGTTTTGTATAAACCATTTTCAAGATATTTTTATAAAAACTGGACCAATCCAACAAACATTAAGGAGTCTTTGAAAGGTTTGAAAAATATGTCGAGGTTGATTTGAGAGTAAAATTCATTTCTGCTATTGATTAAAAATAAAGGTAATAACTTTGGAGATGCATTGAAAGAAAACACGTTACAAATTGTAAGAAACAAAATACAGTGAAAATCGGTTATGAGGACCTTCAAGGGACCACTCAAACGCGGTCGTTATATCCGGTAGCGTTGTGAGCGATACGCCTTTTTAAAAATATGTACAAACTTATATGTAAACAAAATATGCAGGTATTCAAATAGCTTTATTATAGTTGTTTTCACATTAAATTTACCCATTTTTAAATCAAATTAATTCTTTTGCAAATAAAATTCACCTTTTTGCAAATCAAGTTCACCTTTTTGCAAATCAAGTTCACCTTTTTGCAAATGAAATTCACCCTTTTGCAAATCAAATTCACCCGTTTGAAAATTAAGTATGTACTTCTATAATAATGTTAGTAAATCTAGGTTCGGTTAAGCTCGACACACCTATTATTCATTTTGTTGTTAAGAAAAGACACATTCTACTTTTTCCAAACCCACATTCTCCAATGCTGAAGACCATCGATGAAGTCTTTTCCAAAATCAAGTTTAGTGCGAGGAATAAGTATGTTAGCCGATCCTTTAAATTGAAAATAACAATTCCACACTTATTAACATTTCGTGTATCAAGCGTATCTGTATTATAATTTCCTCTTCGAAATTCGTTTACGGGCGAAAACACTCCCCCCATGTGACCACGGCAAGAGTGGCATTGGGACCCTTGAATTGTTATTTAGAATATGTATAAATGAGCGGGGGATTTGGGTTCTTAAACGAACGGAGTGGCACTTTTCGTTTCGCATGCACTTTCGTTTTGGGATTTGGGACTCTCGCTGCCAATAGAAAAGCGATTTTGAGATTCCCAATTGTTTTGGCGCACACCATACTATTGGTGCAGCGAGGCGCACCGGGTTCCAGCTAGTAATATATAATGTAGAAGTACTTCATTTTTTAAACGGGTGAATTTTATTTGCAAAAGGATGAATTTCATTTGCAAAAAGGTGAATTTTATTTGCAAAAGAATTAATTTGATTTGCATTGCAAATGGGTGAATTTTTAATGTGAAAAAAATGTATATGAAAATTATATGAAAATGTATATAGAAAGGTTACAAGAATGTTGGTAGCATAATTATTTTATTTATTTATTTAAAAAGTCCGTTACTTTGGTTATTGCTTTCATAAGGATCGGTAAAGATCGACTGTTTTTAAAGCACCGTGGTTTTTTCGACTTTCCAATCACTAGAAGTTTTTCTTTATACGATCCTGTCATATTTGCTGCAATCAGCACTGTAATTCTGGCTTTAGATTGTTTACCTCCAGAACATTTAAATTTAAACAGTTTTTTAGGGGTCTGAATACTGTTTCGTCTGCGTTAAAAATATCCTCAGCCGAATAATCTTTACAAAATAGCGGCCATTTTTTTGCCACCATTTCTCCGATTGGCCTAATGGAACGCCAGAAGATTCGCCACTAATTTGCCGAAAACGATGTTATGACGAAAACGAAAACGTTGTATCCCAGATGAAGAGCATTGGAAATTTTCATTCCCCATGAGCCGGGCGTAATTAATGGCCTTTTGTTGAAGTATTAGTCCATTAATTAGTTCATTGAACGCTCTTTGTTGTATAAATCACTTCAAAAAAAGCCTCCCTCCTCAATAGACTTGTGCTCGGAACAACTCGATTGCTCTATTTTACACAAGCTATTCTCAAAAAAAGATTTTATTTTCTTTCTCGTTCCATATTCCCTTGCAATGTGTGTTTCACCATTTTCTAGTCTCCATATAATATGAAAATTTTCATCTACACTAAACACTTTTATCTTTTTTAGGGACAATCCTAAAACCAACTTTTTCATAAATTATAAAATAACCGTCCGCGCGTTAGGAAATTTCAACCGATATGAGCAATTTTTATTGTACCTAGTAAAGAAGAAATATTTCCCTAGAAATGCCGACTGCACTCGTTAGAACTACTCACATATAGAATGGACTGCTCATCAGAAAATTGTACAAGCACGAATTCGTTCCATAGGCTGCAAGCAAACCTTTTTTTTTTGATAAATTAAAATTCTTTATTTTCGGATTTGGAAGCTTGAAACAAAATAATTTTTTGTTAAAAATAATAACAAATGCAATTTTGATGATTTTCCCCGTTTTTCTTAAATGTTTTTTTTTCATCAATTTCAAATATATGTATATGTTACAAAAGTCGAAGTTCTCTACCCCTATTGCAACAAATTTCGGGTCTTACGGGGGAAAGAGCGAGAAATGAAAAAATCACTATGCCTATCTATTTTGGAAATTATTCTGACACTTGCAAAAGGAAAAGTATAAAATCAGGTATACCAACTTTAATACCTTGCGTTTTTTTTAATTTCGCTTAAAATTATTCAGTAACTTTATTTACCTTTCTTTTAGTCACCTTACTGCAAAAATAAAAAATTGTTGTATTATATAGTTTATTGAAAGCGAAGAGCAAAAATATTTAAGAAAATGGATCAGTTTGCAGTTGTTGAATGTCAAATTTAATTTCTTCAATTTGGCACTACCTGATTTTATTTCTGCCAGTGAATGCACTGAACTCATAACACGAAATTAAACAAAATTTTAGTTCGGTGATAAAAGCAGCTTATGGATGAGCGAGAAAACAATACTTTTTTGGTGCCATGAATTTGTTAGGGAATGGCATCATTTTATCCAAGAAAAGTTTGAAATTTTTTCCGAGAAAATTAACTGAAGCATAATATAAAATTCGTCGTTATATCCGATTTGATTTTCTTATTCAGTCGTCAAAAATGGTCGTTAAAACTGATAGGCCGCTTTAAATCAGGGCTGGGAAAATTTTGATTTTACTTAAAAAATTCCAAATTCATTGATTTTTTCAAAAAAATCATAAAAATCATAATATTTTGGGTTTTAATTAAAATGATGTGCTTTTTAAGCCATTGAAATTATTAACTTCCCAGTATAGGAAGTTATTGTAATCGGTCCGAAAATCGAAATCGAAATTTTCGACGTATTTTCATCTTTCAAGGTCCCAGGAGCATTTTAAGCAAAAAATTGGGAGGAAGTATGTGTGTGTGTGCTTACGGATGTGGTCATTTTTTCCTGCACGATATCGCGCGAACCAAAAAAGATATCGACTTCGTTGAGGTGCCGTTCGAAGCGTATTAGCGACAATATAATCTGAAAAGATTTTTATTATATTCGGTCCAGCGGTTTTTTGGTTTAAATGACATAAGTGATTTTTTTACCTGCACGATATCACGCGAACTATAAAATATATCGACTTAGTTGACGTGCCGTTCGAAGAGTATTAACCGAAATATGATCTGAAAAGATTTTCATAAAATTCGGTCGAACCGTTTTTTTTGTTTAAACGAAGTTTATGTTTTTTGTACGTGCACGATACCGCGCGAACTAAAAACTATATCGACTTCATTGAGGTGCCGAAAAAAAAATATTAACGAAGAAATGCTCTGAAAAAAATTTCATAATATTCGGTCGGGCCTTTTTTGTTTAAATATAAAAACTTGTCAGAAAGACCTTAAATTGACAAGTTTTGCTAATATCTAATAAACTCAATGGAATGAGACCCGTTCTAAACGAAGTGATCTTTTTTGGGGTCTGCACAGCGATAGCCTTCGAACAAAACATCGCTTGTCAAAATCCGACAACTTTTTAAAATTTCGTTACCCTTTACAAACAGCGCGAATTTTTCAACCCTTGGATTAACAGTTATTGACGGGGAATTGTTTTCTACGGGTAATACAGTTTCAGAAAATTTCGGTTCATCTCGGGATTTCCAGTAGTTACCGCAAAATTTGTTCTTTTTTGTCAAGTACCTAACAGTTACAGTTTTGCTAATATCTCCGGAAAGCTTTGGAATTTCCAAATGAAGTCATTCGCTTCTCAGTTTGTCAACGGGGTTTCAGCACGCTCAATACGAATTTGAACACCCGTTTTAGTGCAGCGAACGAAATACGGAGGAATGTTTGTTTGCTAACGTTCAGGAAAAACAAATTCTCTAGAAAAATCTTGTGGATTTACTACTATTATAGCTATTTGAACTAGCTTCTCTCGGGATTGCTTTGTCATTAGTTCTGATACTAGCCAATTTTCCACTAGTGCTAAACGTATAACTATTTTGGCAGAAGTCAGTTTATTCCATCTTCGTTCATCATACTGGGAAGTTAATCGTGTGGACCGAAGGGGTCAAACCCACATCCCAACTAATTTTGATATTGGTCTAAAATATAAGAAGCAATTCATACCCTCCTACTCAGAATTCAGAATGCCAGGTGTGATTTATAAAAGGCGTAAGTCGTCTGATACCTGGAATATTTGGTTAACACAAGTTTGTGCGAAGACACTGTATGGCAGTTTTACCTCAAGACCACAAATTCAAATAGGTCAGGATGTAGAGCGACATGTAAGAAGTGCAAGAAAGAAATTCAAGGGATTGTCCAGAGACTGAAGGTACACCATTAAATTTGTAAAATGCAGCAAATACGAACCGAGTGTCACTCGACTTTGCTGGAAGCTCTGCTATGGCATTACCTTCTTCTTCTCGGAAAATGATAGCAACAACCCTTCTGGGTGAGATTTATAAGAAAGAAAAAACAGTCTGTTTTACTTCTTTATCGGGACAATGTGTGAATATGTCTATTGATGGATGATCAAAACCGTCCACAACTAGCCAATTATATGCACAACATTAACAACGGAAGATGGACGAGCCCTTCTTTATAAATGTATTGATACCTCGGGAAAGACTCATACTTCGCAATACTTACTGACTGATTTAGTGTGTGACTTAGATTCTTCCTGTCAATCAAAATATCAGTTCAAAGCTAAGTCTTTCGTGACAGACAACGCAGCAAACATGGCCCTCATGAGAAAACCTTTGGAAGAAAGCACGAACAAATAATAACTTATGGCTGCTCTTCACATCTATTGAATTTACTGTCTTTTATTGTTCAATATTTTCGCAATAATTATCTGGCTAGCTGGAGGCAAGGCCTTAGTGCTATCAAGTTATGTTCGATGGAATAATGTTGCTGATTGTTTGGTAATGTATGTATGTATGAGACATAATATTAAAAATCTGCGTAGAGAATAACAAGAAGATTGATGCATCCATCTACAAAAAGGTTTCAAAGATTGGGATCAAACCAGTGTATTTCCATCCATCCAATGGCGCTACAGCCCAAATCGAGGATTGGCCTCCTCTAGGGCATTTCTCCATGTTTGACGGTCCCTTGCAGCATGTCTCCAGTTCCGGATGTTGAGCATTGACTCTGCGTCAGCCGTCACAGAGTCTATCCATCTCCTCCTGGGTCTACCTACTGGCCTACTTCCCGAAATTTCTGATGCCATAAGCCGTTTTGGGATGCGATTGTCCTCCATCCTGATCACGTGGCCGGCTAGTCTCAATCTGTTGATTTTTATGAAAGTTGAGAGTTGTGGGTCGTCAAAAATTTCATACAACTCGTTGTTGTATCTTCTTCGCCATATTCCATCCTCTCTTATTGGGCCTATTATGCATCTGGGAATTTTCCTCTCGAACCTGTTGACTCGTTCCTCTATGTCCTGGGTCATAGTCCAAGTCTCGCTACCAGTACTGGTCGTATTACTGTTCTGTAGAGTGAGAGTTTCGTTTTCCTGTGCACAAATCTTGAGTGCAGGATTTGTTTTTGGGCATAAAAGGCTCTATTAGCCAGTAGTATTCGTCTAGTTATTTCTTCTTTTTCTTCGTTTCTTTTTGTGATAATAGACCCAAGGTAGACTGTTTTATCGACTACTTCTAGGTTATGTTCGTCGATGGTTATATTTCTTCCCATTCTAAATCGTCCTGCTCTGGATTGTTGCATCACCTTCGTTTTTTCTTCGTTAATCTTCAGGCCTATGTTCTTTGCCGCCTCTTTTAATTCGACATAGACTTCTTTTGCTGCCAAAAAGGACCTTCCCACGATGTTTACGTCATCCGCATATCCAAGTAATTATACCGACTGGGTAGCTATTGATGCACTTCGCTGGACTGACGTTTTCCTTATCGCCCATTCTAGGGCCAGGTTGAAAAGCACGGGGGCCAGTCCATCTCCTTGTCTGAGCCCTTGACACACTTCGAACTCCTCTGTTACAATATTTTGGATCCTTACTTTCGCCAGTGAGCTATTTGTGGCGCATTTGATCAGTTGTACCAACTTTGAGGGGACTCCTATTTCCGATAAGATCTCGTATAGCCTCTCTCTGTTTATTGAGTCATATGCCTGTTGAAAGTCGACAAATATCTGGTATACATCTACATTCCTTTCCCAGGTTTTCTCCAGAATTTGCCTTAAGGTCAGCAGTTGGTCCGATGTTGACCTGTTTGTCCTAAAACCAGCTTGATATTCTCCTATAAGGCTTTCCGCTATAGGTTCCAGTTTTTGTTTCACAAGGATTGTGAAGATTTTGTAGCTGGTGCTGAGGAGTGAGATGCCTCTGTAGTTTTTGCAGTTTAATTTATCTCCTTTCTTGTATATTGGACATATAATCGCTTTCTTCCAGCCCTCTGGTATAATTTCTTCCTCCCAGATGGTGCATATGAGTTCGTGTAAGGTTCGTAATAGTTGGGGTCCTCCTTCCTTTAGCAGCTCAGCTGCTACTCCATCGGCGCCAGGCGATTTGTTGCTGCTCTGCCTTTTTACAGCTTCCCGCACCTCATCCAGTGTTGGGGAACTATTGAGATGTTATCTTGGGGAATTTCAAATGCCTCTGCCTCTGCATTCTCGTTTAATATGGAGATAGGATTCAATAGGTTCTGAAAATACTCTCTCCACCTTTCCTTTACCCTATCAGGATCTGCCAACAAATTCCCATCTATGTCCTTGCAGATGTCCGTTCTTGGCTGAAACTTATTGGTGATCTGGCGAGTTCCTTTGTACGCTTGTCTAATTCTCCCTTCATTGAAGTCTTCCTGTATCTGTAAGATTTTCCTATTTAGATATTCCCTCTTCTTCTTTCTGCACAGCTTGTCTGCGATTTTTGTTTTTTCCTTGAAGACTTCCATCCTTGATTTTGTTGGCCTTGCTATGTACTCTCGGTGGCTATGGGTTCTTTCTTCAATTGCGGCTCTACAGTTTTGGTCAAACCAATCAATTCTAGTCTGTCTGGGGGCCCAGCCTAGTGCCTCTTCTGCTGCCCCCTTTATGCTGCTTTTGACCTGTTCCCACTTTTCGTTGATGTTGGGCTGCTCATCTATCTCTCTCAAGTTTTGTACGACAGCATGTTGGTAGGCATCTCTTATTTCTTCCCGTTTTAGCTTATCTATATCGTATTTTGGTTGAGTTTGCCCTCTATGCGTTTTAGTTGCTATCCGGGTTCTCAATTTCACTTTGACTAGATAGTGGTCCGAGCCACAGCATGCTCCTCTCATTGTTCTTACGTCCAGTATACTCGTGGCCCCTCTTCTTTCAATTAGGACGTGGTCAATTTGATTATTAGTTACTCCGTCTGGTGACTGCCACGTCATCTTATGTATATCTTTGTGCGGGAACACTGTTGAGCTTACTACCATTGCGTTTGAGCTTGCGAAATCGATCAATCGACTGCCATTGTCATTGGTAACGTTGTGTAGGCTATGCTTTCCTATGACTCCTAGGAACTCTTCTTCTTTTCCTACTTTGGCATTCATATCTCCAAGCACCATTTTAATATCGTTTGACGGTATTAACCTAATGGTGTTTGTTAGCTCCTGGTAGAATTCCTCTTTCTCCTCATCCGTTTTCTCTTCTGTGGGCGCGTGGACGTTTATAAGACTAATGTTATGTAGCCTTGTTTTAATGCGAAGTGTGCGTATTCTATTGCTGACTGGTTTGAAGTCCAGAATCGGAGATTTCATTTCCTTCTCTATGATGAATGCTACTCCGAACTCTCTTCTTCCATTTGATGATCCGCTGGAGAGTACCGTGTGGGTTTTTAGATCCATTATACCACTGTGGGTCCATTTTGTTTCTTGAAGGGCTGTGATCTTTATGTTATATTTTTTTAGAAGTAATAAAAGCGAGCACAGAGCGCCCGTTCTGTTGAGCGTCCTGACGTTCCATGTTCCAAAATCGAATTCCATATTCCGTTGCCTGAGTCGTTGCCGTTGAGTCCGTCCTGTTCGAGACCTGCCTTGAGGATCCGTGACGGGTAGGTTTTTACGGTGGAAGGTTGTCAGCCTGCGGCCCAACCCCCAACCTGGAGGACCAATCCGGTATTTGCTTCGTTGTGGGGCGCGAAACACTCGCCTTTCACCCTCCTCAGTCTGTTACTCTTGTGTAGACAAGAGCATCCAGGGGACACCCGATGTAAAATCTACATCTTCGTGGAGGTTGAGGTAGGATTCGGTAGCATGTCGGAAAATCTTAGATCGTGAAGACCTTAGATCGCAGGTGGCGTTACCCAGAATTTATCTCTTTGACGTACCGGCACCATCAAAGGTCCCTGAGTCCGTTGCTACCATTTGACCCCCCAGTGTATTTCAGCACTTTCGAACCCATCGCAGTTACTCTTGCCACTTTGCAAAGAAAAAATGCTACTATCTTAGATGCTGTAGAGCAATGGGAACATTTACAAAATACATTCGAAGATGTTTTAGAATTACCTCTTTGTTGAGCCCACAGATACAAAATTGCCACAATCAACGAGCTACATGGGAACACTGGACTATTGTTATTGGCAATAAAGCTCAACGCCCTGTTGTAGCCCGTTTAAACATATTTAGTTTTCTCTTTCAGTGGAAAGAATTTTGGAATTTTACGCTCTTCGTATAAGAAATAGGTTGGAAATAGAGAAAGGAGGCAAACTTTATTTTTGTAAGACCTTTTCTATTTCATTTGCAATTTGGAATTCTGGTTTTGATTTTTTAGAATTTTCTATGTATTATGTTTTGTTTTATGGGTCCAATTAAAAAAGAATTGAAAAGCATAATTTTTGATTTAATCATGATTTTTATTTGAAAAAATCATGTGATTTAAATCATGATTTAAATCACCTGATAAAAATCAACCCAACCCTGCTTTAAACGATGTCGTCAGTATAAACGGGACCCTAATTCCGTCCGACCATTTTGCACTGATCTCAATACCGACCATGTTTGTGTTGAATTTGCACTTTTCAATGCTTTAAAAAAACACACAATCTAGAAATCTTAGCAAAAGCTCACTCAAACAATTTATACATCATTCCACATTGGGCAGGTTTTGCGCACAAAATAAACTTTTAACCCCGACTCAAGCTGGAGGAAAGAAATGTATTTTGCATAATTTTCGTCCGTCTTTTAATCGAGAACTTCCTGTCATCTGTATTGCATATGAATAAACTCCAGTCGAGATGTAATATTTTTTACTATGTATTCCAGATTAAAACAGACATTATATTTTCGCTTGACACCAATAAATTAAAGAATAAGTCATTTTCAAGATATTTATATTTACAGAAAGATACGTTTTGTTCATTTAGGAATATGGAAATTCAATCAGTTTCGTTTCTAAAGTCTTAATGTAACCTGAGAATATTACTATACCGAACCACATAAAATATTTTATAGTAAATGCAGTGTTCGCGGGTCTCCTGGGGCCTACAGCGGAAGCACATTATAGTTTGAAATTAACCCATTATAAATAATGCAGATGTAATAACCTGCAATTTTGTCTTTAAATTGGTATGGAGAGATGTTTGAAAATGAATTTCAGTATTTTCCATACATTCTTTCTAAATTTTACGTTGTATTGCGGATAATGTTTTCAGTATCATCCTATGTCCTCGATGCCGATATCGAAAGCCAATAAGAATCACAAGCTGTGAAGTTGGAATGAAATGGCAGGCGGTATGTTTTTGCGCATTTTTCCAGTCCAGTTCAGTCCAGTGGTTAGGGGTTTTGACCTCTAATTAAATGTTAACGATAACACCAGAGAAACATATGTATCCACGTTGGAAGAAGTACAAAGTGCCATATGATCATTAAGAAACAACTGCAGAGTTGATCAAACAAGGAGAAGAATCGCTGACGTACAGCCGCTGTACATGAATTGCTATGCTGCATATAGAGGAACGAAAAAATGCCTGAAGATTGGGAACAAAGCATTATCTGCCCAAGGGTACAACTGTGGAAACAATAAATGCATATCTCTTTTAAGCGCAACATATAAAATAATGACAAATATAACTAAAGCCAGATTGGAACCTTATGCAGAAGCCGCAATAAGTAGAAGAAATAGATCAACCATGGACCAACTTTTTTCAATAAAGCAAATCCTCCGAAAATGCTGGGAATACAACATCGACGTGTATCAACTTTTCGTCGACTTTAAACAAGCATACGATAGCATTGACAGGGAACAAATGTATGCGACAATGCTGGGTCTAAACATCCCTCTAATAAAAATGACAATGGAAAATACAAGGTATACAGTCAGAATACAAGGAGAATTGACGGAGTCCTTCCCAGTCATGCAAGGCCTAAAGCAGGGCGATGGGCTGGCACCCATGCTATTTAATCTCTGCCTAGAAGGAGTAATTCGCAAAGTAAACATTGATGCGAACGCAACCCTGCTTAACAAATCCAATCAGTTGGCAGGATATGCCGACGATATAAACAAATTCACAGAATTAGAAGATGGAACCAGACATATAGGGCTGCAAATAAATGCAGACAAGAGTAAGATTCTAATTCTGTCAGGGGTGGAAAGAAGAAGAAGACACAACACCACCACCTGTGGGGAATAAAACTTCGAACGGGTAAACCAATTTAACTACCTGGAGTGAAAACACGGAAGTTGTTTCGACCAATTTATTTCGAGTTAAGCTGAAGTCGAAACAAATTTAATTTGGTAGCATGGAAGTTGAGACGAGTGTAAACTTGTGCTGCCATCTGTTGTAATATAAAAAACTAAAAATAGATCTGTCATTTTCGTGAAAGTATCTCTGTGGTTTTGTTGCAGTTATTGTGAAAAATAAAAATAATTGGATAAAATGATATTTTTGGAGGACTCAAGCGATTCAGAAGAAGAGGCTAAATTATTAAATATAGGCTCCCGTAGAAATCTGAGAGATAGCAGCAACATTTTTGATTTGCCTACAGAACAGTAATATTTTTTCCCATAAATGTCGTCACAGTCAGCGAAGACAACGATAGACGTACAAAGAAGAATAAACACACAGAACATACTTCTCACTAGTGCCAGGAATGAAATCCAGAGACATCCATAGAAAAACCAAAATAAGAATCTACAAAACCATCATACGTATAGTAGTGAAGCATGGAGTATCTACCAAAAATCCGCCGAAAGATGGATATATTTGAGAGGAAGGTTCTCCGAAAGAGTTACGACCCAATCAATGAAGACAATGCATGGAGAATCACGAATTGTACGATCTATACAAAGAGTGTTAATTTTCGACCCATGCCAACTACGGCGTTTAGGTTGGGCCGGTCATGTCCAAAGAATGGAGGATTCAAGGATACCAAAAAAGCCCTGTACCCTGTACCAGATAGCAAAAGATCAGTTGGCAAACCACGGTCAAGGTGGGAAGGCTACGTTTAGGCCGATGCAGCAAAACTGCTCAATACAAGAATCTGGAGACAAGCTGCGGAGCAAAGAAAAGTCTTGAGGAAGAAGCTTATGTAGGCCAAGGCTTGAATTAGCCTGTGGAGCCATCGAAGAAGAAGAATTAAATGCTACTCGTTAATTAAATTTTAATAGTTGCTAGTGGGTAGAGTATGTTAAAAATAAGCTTCGAAAAATTCCCCTGCCCTACCGCTACAAACCACCCCCTGAAAAAATCCGTTTTTGGTTAATATCTCTTAAATCATGTGGTGCGGGGTACGCGAAGAGGACTGCCTGAGTAAACCCTTCTAACACCGAAGGCGCACTTCTCAGCTGGGACAAGAATAATTAACCAACTCAGAACAAGTAAGCGCAGAGATGTGGCTCTCAACTAAGCATGCAAATATAAAATATAAGCTAAGCAACCTATAGCTTAGGGCCCCACTTTCTTTGATTAGGACGCATGCGGCCAGCTTAGGTCTCCAGGCCTACGATTTCTGCAGAAGCTGTAAGAATCTGGACGAGGAGGACAGTGTACAACACCTTTTTTATCTCTCCCCAGCACTAAGCAGAAGGTAACTAACCATTTTTGGTTAACCATTTTAAGCACGTTTGCGAAAATCTCGAAGGATGGGACCCCGCAACTAAAAAGATTCATTACGTCCTCGAGATGATTTAGCGAAGAACGGCACTTTAACATCGAGTTTAAAAAGGGATCTCTATGGCATCACAATGGACTTACTCCTTTGGCCTAATTGTTTGAGCTGTACACCAGCAGCTTAGCCATATCTAACCTAACCTAGAAGGCAGAAGTGAAACCTCTACTTATGTCTATATGTTCTTTATTATTGTATTTTTTTATATAATAGAAGGAAATATTACATCTTATGTATATTATATGCTGCTGTTAATCACAGCGTAAGCACTTGAATTTACCCTTTTTCACTGGGTAATATACTGGTTGATATTACGGAACACGATCATAATCTCAATTCTGGCAATATAGGCATGTTTTAATACAATTCAAATTTAAGGAAAAAGAAATTTATAGAAAATACATGAAAGGAATATCAGAAATTTTACCCGCGTATGTTTTGCGCTCCAATATCACTGAGCAAATATCACTTGCCTAAATAGAAAACAATCCTGTTTGTAATCCAAAGAAAACCACTAAATGTAGCAATGATCACCTCCAAATACAAGTTAAACGTGATATTCAAATTTAAAAAAAAAAAAAAAAACATTATTCAAAAATGATCTCTACTGTCAAACTGTTAATTGTAACACTTTGTAGCTAATTAACTGTCGATAATGACAGTTCGAAATTCTTATTACCTAATGTAATTGTGATCTCAACATAGAGCGAGTTGAAAATACTCGAGCTATTACATATGTACCCAAATATATATTACCAAAAACACTTTTAATTGACAAAAAATCAAAAACATTTCGCTGCTTTTACAAAAACTAGTTAATACGCAATATTAATTTTTTAAATAATCGACTCCTCATTTTTACTTTACCGATGCCTACGCCATCTATGTACAAATTTAAATAAATTGTAAATATTTTCCTGCTGGTTTGATAGAATTTGTTTATATGGCATCACTTAATTGCTATCATGGCTGTCGGTGTCAGTTACTTGGTTGAAGCCTTAGAATACAAAACTACAGGAAGGGCCCTCGCCCAATTAAAACGTAGTGAAATTCGTTTTGTATGAGTGCCCACGCTTTGGTAGTTGTTTGTACACTACAAGCGTAAAAACCGAGTAAAATAGAGGAGGGGCAAGAGCGAGTTAAAATTATGAGTAATCTAAAATAAAATCTTGCCCCCACAAATGAACTTTTTACACGGCGTCACTCCGAAATCTAAACAGCTGATCCCCTTGAATTTTGCGTTGGGTCATTTAATGTAAACAAAGAAATTCAACCAAATAACATTTACATTATTTGGACAATTTATCACAGTGATTCACATATTTATTAATGTAAATATCTAATATGTGTGTTTAAGCACTATTTTATTTAGCACATTCACCTGAAGAACGATTTTTCTGGTGCATATTTCCATTTCTTCCTGCATTAACAAACTGCACACTTCATTGTTCTTTTTTTCACAGACAACTCACTCACTAGAACTTTAATTATACTTTAAACTATTCTTTATACTTTCTTTCTATTTTTTGATAAGTTTTGATAATAAGATTTCGGATAATTTTATAAAAAAAACTCGTCTTAAAAAAGTATTCCACCGAACGCGGGAACATAAGCAGCTAACTAACCCAATTTGACAGTTGACTAACCACCAGATTTCACTACGCTCACATACAGGGATTATACACACGAAGGCCTTTCCTGTAGTTTTCTATTCCAAGGTTGAAGCAGTGTGGAAAGTACTTCTTTGTTGTTGTTAAAATCCAAAATGTTAAACGAAATAAAGTGGAAACTAAATTGTGAAATTTTATTGTCATTGAATTGTAAAATTTGTTTGTGTTTTGTTGTTTTCTGCTCTTTTGGCGGTGATCTTCAAGAAATTCATCAGTTTAGGTTGTTAAAATCCAAAATGTTTAACGAAATAAAGTGGAAACTAAATATTAAATAAATAAATATTATGTAGTATGTAAATTTATTTGTGTTTTGTTGTGTTTAATTTTGTTCAGGATTTTTGTTTTTACTCGTTATTTTGTAAATGAGTGAGAAGGTAACTTCCGTTTCATATGGCAGTCCTTGTCGCAGTCCTGTAAATGAGTTAGAAGGCAACTTTTGTTTCATACAACTATCCTTGTTTTCGTTTCTGTTTTATGAATCAACTCAAAACTTACAAAAAGTACTTGCTCGAATCAATTCAAAACCCCCAGAACGAGAGCAAGGATTCACACTTTCAAAATGACCCTTTTTCGATGTTGCATCGCGAAATTTTGTTAGCAACCCTCAGATTCGGATTCAGCACCCATATAACTTGGAATGGAAGAAATCAAAACTACGTACCCCACAACTTTTGCGCTAGCGGAGCACAAATTCACTATATTACAGAATACTCGAAGAATAAATTTTAAAAATTAATAAAAAACAAAATTTTTCATGTTATTTGACTTGTAGTGCATAGGTTTTACTTTCAATTTAATTTCCCCATTTTCGCTACGACCCTGGAATGAGTAGTATTTTGAAATCGCTCTTGATGGAAGCTACTAATGACTAGAAGTTTTTGCAGCCAATGGCAGACTTTGAAAATTCACACACACATTAAGTGTTATCAAATATTGAGTTGACTTATATGAAGCTCTTTCCTATCACTGCCCATAATAGAAAGCATAAGTAACCGTGAATGCAAAACAAATCACAACCAAATGTTAATGAAAAAGGAAAAAAGCACTTAAACCTGCTATTAAATGCATATAAATCACCAAACCAAAATTTAACTCTTCCAACAATCCTCTAAAAACTGCCTTCAATCAGAAGTCCTTATCAAAATGGTTAAAAAAAAAGAAGGAAAAAATCGAAAATAAAATCAAAAGAATCACAAAATTTTCAAAGGTTTCAAAGGATATAAAATCCTTTATCCCATAGCTAATGGATTCCTTTCAATTTTGAAAATTTACTTTCATTTACCTCCTTCTCAAGAATAAATTTCCCAGAAGAACGTTTCCTAGCGAGGATTTCTCTCCGTTCCGTATCCTCTATCTCGAGAGCGAAGCGTAAAAAAATAAAAAATAAAATAAGAAGTCAAGAAATTTTCTTTGGTATCGCAAATTACATAGAAATGCTATTAAAGTTAATAAAGCGTCAAAGGACGCCAAGGAAATTGATTTTCATAGCTGTTCTCTTTCGATTTCCCATTGGAAATTAGCGATGATCCTCGTAGGTTGTTGAGGGCCTTCTCCCTCCGCTCCGGGCTCTTTGTTTTTATTTTGGTCAAATTTATGTTTGGGATTCGGAATAAGATGTTTTTTTTATTATGTTACATTTTATGGTTTGTTTATTTCAGCGTCGTAGATTTGCCATAAATTTTCTATGGCGATTTGTCCCGATGAATTTCACGAAATGGCCGTAAAATAGATTATTACTTTTTAGTGCTTCTGCTATTGTGTTGGTGTTTGTGCATTTTATTTTTAGGGTATTGCTGTATGAAATATCTTAATTGGTTATAATTTATTATTGTAAAAGGGTTCAACAATCGAATGAAGCTATTGATTCAATGTCGAAGCAGTTTAAGATTACTTTCGGCGGCAAAAACTGCACATTAAAGCAGCGGTTTCCAAACTGGGAGCGTGACGCCCAAGAGGGAGTCTTTAGCTAAAAGCGGGGACGCGGATGACTTTATCTTTTTGACTTTTTTGGCTCACTATTTAATTTCTACTTAAATTTTGTTGTGTCTTTTTTATTATACATCTCATATACTGAAACGTCATTCAGTACCATTTTAGCTATGAGTAACTCACCTCGAAAAAATCGTTGAAATTGTAACGCAAATTGAAAACAATCGTTCAATTGTGAAGACTGTGCGTACTTATCGTAAAAAAATACGGGAGAAATTTGGCGCCTTCAGACAACACAATTCGTAGTTTGTTGAAGAATTTCCGCGACACTCCAATGAAATTGAAGCGATAATAGAGAGTGTTGCCGATTATCCAAATGTGTCGTATCGCCGCCAATGTCAGGAGTTGAACGTGAGTGGAACGACTGTAAAGGGGATTATTAAAAAAGATCTTCATCTCTTCCCAAATAAAGTGCAGGTTACTAAAAGATTGTTGTAACGGACAACCTGCGTCGTTTGTTATATGGGAATGCCGTCGCAAAATGATTGATGCCGAGCCAGAGTTTTGGGACATTTTATTGACGAACGAAGCTTATTTTACACTCTCTGGCGGGGTCAATAAACAAACACCACTGCTCGGCGATAAAGTCACTGTTTGGGTCGAAATGTGCTCGAAACCTCTCATCGGTCCATTTTTTTCTAGAAACCCTCGACGCCGCACCGTGCTAGTGCATTTCATGTGTAAGAAAACGCATGAAAAAGGTATGACGGACCTTCTTTTCAAAAAAAAAAAACAAAAAAAACGGCAAGGTGCATCGTCTTTTTGAAAAGAAGGTCCGTCATAATTTTTTCATGCGTTTTCGGACACACGAAGTGCACCAGCTTAACCTAACCAACACCGTACATGGTAGAACATTTCAATGATGGTTTTTGAGCACACATCGACTCAAACAGTGTTTTCTCGTTGTGCAGTGATTTTTCGTGAATGACGTGTGGATACTCTGTTCCCCAAATTCAACAGTTTTGTTTATTGACTTCGCCAGAGAGTATAAAATGAACTTCGTTCGTCATGAAAATTTTGTATCAGAACTGGTAACAAAGAGAAGCGCCGAATTTTCGGCCGAATATTCGTATTCGGCGTGTTTTTTAATGTTCGTATTCGGCCGAATATTCGGTTAATTTGCCGAATAATTACCGAATATTTAAATAGTATTATTTCAAGAGTTACATATGTTAAAGAGGCTTTATTCTGGAACCGTACATAAGTAGTATTTGTAACTGAAACAAACATTTCTTTGTGTAACCATATTTATTCACAAAATCAAAAACTAAAAAAAATGACAATCCACACACGAATCGACAGAAACGAGACCGAGTTGAAACTAGTTTGCAACTGCTTGCGTACGACTGTTCTTGCCGGTCGGAAGCAATATCAGGCTTGTACTTGCGTACTTGCGTTGCATTCAGCTGTTCCATTATATAGGGCGAGCTTCCACCAACACTTGATTTCGTAGTTGCATTCTGTCCCGAATAGCCTAAAAATTGTGCTATGTCGAATGCGGCAATATAGAAAAAGTTGAAAGTAGCCCGACATTTGCGTTGCAAGCATATCATTCATGGAATAGTTGCGCTTGTGTATGGACAAAGGTTTCATTTTGGTTGCAAACTGGGTGTGGATAATGGTGAAACCAGTTTGAAACTGGGATTGCAAATCCGTCGCCAATGTTTATTTTTTGGCTATAATCATATCACCTGAGAAATTGCAATAAAAGAAAGAGCGGCGTATTGACTGAGCGAGCCGAGCTAACGCGATGTGCTCAAGGGGTGGGCGAACGCTGCTACTCGCAGATCGCTTCGCCGACCTATATGAACTGCGCAAAAATTAACCGAATAATTCGGCGGAATATTCGGTTCGGTATATTTTTGAACCATATTCGGCGCATCTATAATTTTTACCAACAAGTTCATTTTAATTTTTGGCTTGTTTGCGAAGGGGAGACTGAGTGCATTATTGGATTGTATAGTAGCTGAAACAATAAAAACTCTACATTCAAAATTATTTTTTAGTTTTTAGTTAATTTCAAATGAAAAAAGTATTATTTAGTATTTTAAACTACGTAAGCAATCGTCGTGTTTGACTAAAGTATGGCCCAAAATTGTAAAATTCAGAAATCATTTCGGTTCCTTCCATGGAACTATCATGTTTTAAAAAAGTTTCCCTTAAATCTAGTGCTTACCTTTTGGCTGTGTAAAGTTCAGAAACACAAATAAATTTTAAAAATACAAAAAAGCGCTGATAAAGCTGAAATTCCCTCGGTCAAATATTTTTATGCATAAACTAAAAAAATTTCTCAACTCGCAGGAACTTCCACAGAAAAAGCCCTAAAAAACATTCACCTCCCTTAAAATTTGCTTATCCATTTCTTATCATATTTAAAGATTTTTTATCACTTTGTTTTCTCTTGCAATGCAACTAAGATAAAAATGCGCTTAGAGAGCATTTCCACACTTTTTATCCGTGCTGGAAGGGTTACGTTTCACTTTCGGCCCATCGCCCATGCATCACAATCACAACTTGTCCTTTTTGGCCCCAAGTAAACAGTTCAAAGTTCTGCTCGTAGTTATGCAGTTATTCACAATGGAATTTCGTTGGGTTTCTGTTGTTGTTGCTCTTTTGTAGTACCGGCTGGCATCGCGCTGTGTTTCGGATTCAAGAATTTCTAAAATATTTTTCCTCTAAACTTTTGTTCCTCATGATACAGAACCACTTTAGCACTCGTTCCTATTCAGCATCCATGACTCTACCTCTCTGCCTTGTTTGTTGACTGTGTAGAGTTGGAGGGGCGAGCGGGTACCTTCAAGAGTATTTTTTTATTTTGATTATACCAATTCTTTTCCCCCCATTCAGCTTTCAGCGTGTGCCCGTTGCCGTTTTTTTTATCCCCAGATCACTTTAACGACTTCTTTAGTTCTGTATATGTAGAACGGATAGAAGATGTAGGTAGAAGAGTAACGTTCGGTGCTCCTCATCAGTTACCTTGAACATGCTGGATACATGGGCTGTTGCAGTCGTCACGTCACGTAAAAGAAACATTCAGTGGGGCTCCACGTCCCACAAATCCCCGGCAACGCATTGAATTACCACCACCAGCCGAGTAGCACAAGGCCTTGGCTCAATTTGCACGTCCTTTGGGAAAATTTTACAGGAAAATAGAGAAATAAGCGGACTAGAGCCAGCTAGCAGCAGCAGCAGCGTCTCCAGCAAGCATCTGCGAAAAAAGTAAATTGAGAGGTTCTATACATTCGTACCCGATACACACCATTCCGAATGGGATTTCTAACGTCGTGGCCCCAAAGAGGTTCCCGCTCCCCGTCCGATGGCTCCACGTCAGCCCAATCCCGGAGCAAATCCAGTTTCGTGTTTATCATGGTATATCAAGGAAAAACGAAAAGAAGATCTGAGTCTTCTTCTTCGCCGGCGTCGCCGTAACCGAAATACACTTTTAAGCGGATTCCTAGCACTTTTGCTGGTAACCATCCGAGGTATCCATCCATCTACATTCATGGGATCTCCCGTGTGCACATGGGGGCTAAGGGAGCCGCCAGTTCGTTACAGGGCGGATTGGTGGAATTTCGTTATAATTTCGGATCCGACGACATAAGAATCTCCTCAGACTCGAAACTACACGAATTTAAAGTAAAATTTAAATTTCCTCGTTGTTGGGCTGTCAGGACAGCGTCTTAATGCCACGGAAAAGATTGGATAACAACTTTTTGTTTGCATACCAGCATTGCTGATGCTTGTTATCGCGGAACCGAGTTGACAAGAAATTTTTTGTCGTGCTGCTGATGGCGGACATAAAAAACGATCTGCTGCTGTGCATTGGCTGGCTGTACGCCTGGTGCTCGCTTTCCTGTTTGCTTATGTTGTCATGTCTCAATGCGAGTAGGTAAACTTTGATGAAGGGCCTTTAGTTGCCTTATCCAAATCAGGAGTTTACAGGCCGAATGTAGTTGTTAGCGTCGGGAGATAACTTTTCAATCCTGTTCCAGGGCTCAAGTTGCTGGGTGGTTTTACAAGATTTATGGAGATTGTAGTTATTTTTTACGCAGTTCTTGCCGTTTTTTGCGTCTTCTTGTATAAGGGAACGTATGATGGAAAGTACTCCGAATGGGTGATTACATCGCATCAAAATGGCATAGCGTAATTTATATTATATAAAAAACAGGTGCTGGAGGCCGAAGAGCTCCAGGAAAATGTTGTGTCGATGTAACGTGGACAACTTTCGCGATATTATGTGGGCTTTGTATACAAAATTTTGCCTTGCTTTAACCGCGAGTGAAATGCTTTATTTGACGCCATTAAATTTTATCCTGGGCTTAGTGCTCATCCATCATTCTTTACTTGCAGAAGTAATCTGAGAGGATTCACAAAATTATCATACTCTCGTAAGTTTGACTATAAGACATACATATATGGAGATAGGATCATTGCCGATTATTCGTTTCTTTACCTTTTTTATGTGGCAGGTCTAAGCTGCGGAATAATTCTAGTCTGTCATGTCGTTAGTCACGTCTTGGTGCACTGTACAGGAGTGAGATTAGCTTTTTTTATGAGAAAGACTAGAGGCTCAGGAAAGGAACTGCCACAACCTAGTATAATATTTTTATTCCACCTACTTCCAACCATTACTACCGCGTCTCTGACATCGGGGCATCTGGTATGGTAGCCAGACAGGTTTTTCCATAGACTACCGAGCCTAATACTCAATATTGAAGAAAGAGTGTGGAGAGCCTATATAGATCTATACTCATGCGAGAAAATGGCTGCGAACTTAAACTTCCCATTCTCACAAATGGAATGGAATGGATCAATAGCATGGAGGCCAGTAATAAGGAAGCAGTATAACGGTACCAAAAATCTAGGCAGGATCTATAGATTGGCATGCATTAGCACCACAGGAGCATTACGCCCAACGCCAAGGGACATATTAGGTCTTCTTCTTATTTCTTCATCTTTGACCCGTTAGCTGGCGGTCAGTGCGGGACGTCCCCGCAACGGATACGCTGCTGTCGGTGCGGTTGGGTGTCGCACGCGATTCATGATTCGGTTTCATTCTTGCCGGTTTTTGGCGACGTCTCAAGCCTCGGTAACTGATAATCGTTGATTCTTTAGGTCACACTCGATATTCTTTAGCCAGGTTTTCTTCGGTGCCAATCGCTGGATTCTCCAGCCAGCACGACGGTGTCGCCAGAGAAGTTTACGTGGCAATCGGCTATCGTCCATTCGGCCAACATGTCCAAACCACCGTAGTCAACGTTTTTGCATTTCTGCTTCAATCAGTGTTTGCTGATCGCAACTTTGTCTAACTGTTTCATTTTGAAGGCGATCACTAAGTGAGACTCCGAGGATCTGCCTCTAGCATCGCATTTGGAAGACCTCGACCTTCTTAACGTCCGGCTTGAGCAGTGTCCCCGTTTCCGATCCATAAAAAAGAATCGCAAGGATCAACGTTTGGTAAAGGCGTACGTTCGTTTTGATGGTACTACTCTTGTTCGTTTCCACATGCACCACTGGAGCGAGGCGAACGTTGCTGTTTAATGAAAATCGAGGCCACTTTCTTTTCCTCAACCAATGATCCCAAATATTTGAACATCGGAATCGATTTGGGTTCCATCGAGGTGAACACTGCCTTTCGATCAGTCCGCCGCACTTTGATCTTTTCCGCATTTATGTATTTCTAACCGGTATCACCTGGCGATAAAATAAAATGTCTCTTGCTTTGGTATCTCTTTTGGCGAAGACGGCGCTATGGTCGGCGAAGATTAAGTCAGTTACGAAGTTGTCGTCTTATCGAAGTTCGCGTCGTCCATCGAATGCTTCACGCATAATCGCAGTGATCCCAAAGTTGAAGAAAAGCGGCCAAGCGACGTCTCCCTGTCGGACACCCGTTTGAATTGGGAACTCCTCGGATAAGTCGCTTCGAATACGAAGGCTGCTGGTTGAGCCATCGTACGACGCTTGGAGCAGTTGAATGATTCTCAATGGCACGTGTTCGGTTTCCAAGATTCTCCACAAGCTGTTCCAATCGATGTAATCGAAAGCGGAATTTAAATCGATTAAAACGACGACAGTTCGTTTGCCGCAACGAATTCTTTCTTCCATTAACTGTCGGAGTGCGAATTTTTGATCAATGCATCCTCGATGTGGTCTAAATCCCGCTTGTTCTCTCCGGCTCGTTTGCTCGCTATGCTTCTGGAGCCTCGATTGTATGATTTTCGTAAATAATTCTTTCATTCCCGACTGTCGCCTTTTTTTAAAAATTGAGACAATGATCGCTTTCTTCCACACCGAAGGTACACGATCCGAATGCCATATGTGTGTTATGAGAACATGAAGTCGTTGTGATAAGACATAACCTTCGGCTTCGATCATCTCGTCGGTTACTTAGTCTATTCCCAGCGCTTTTCCATTTCTCATCGATTTTATTGCCCTCTTCACATAGGTAATTGTCGTTTCGGTATTGAGAAATTGATTCGTCGGCTGTTCGATAATCGGGGGTTCGGGTGCTGGATCTTGTGGCGGATCGTGGTTGTATAGCTGGTGGAAGAATTGCTTCAACTTCGAACATTTAAAAAGTTATGTAAAGATACTGTAATTAAATGTTTTATTTTCTAGACTGTTTTCGGTTTTTGAGTGGTTAAATAACAAAATTTCCCACTAATAAACACGCACCACTTCTACGTGCAACAAACCGACGCACATAGGAGTATTTACACCAAAAACATGGCCAAAATTATTTTTTGAAATATTTCAATGTAGATATGTATAATTAAACAAACTGAGTCATTTTATAATGTTTATTTGTATAAAATAAAGAAAAAAGTGCTTATAACTAAAAGAAATTAACCATCAAAGTCTGATTCACTTTCTTCATCCCCCTCGTCTTCAACGCAGCATTCCGTTTGTTGATTGTCCGTTTCAGGGAGAAGAAGACTTATAGTTTCGGAGCAGAATGGCTTGTTTTTCTTACGTGGTTGCTTTCGAGTGCTGCTTAATAGTGGGTCAGATGTAAGCAAAAGCCTGTTTAATATGTCCCTATTACATTTGAGCCGGTCAAATTTTCGGGAGAAGTTCTGCCTATAGAGCTTGAAGTGCTTATTGCGAGGTTCAGCAGCTTCTTCCGAAAAGCTGCCCTATAGGTAATATAGAGTGCGAAATTACTGTTGCACCATGCATTAAGAGCTTATGTAAAGTGGGCAATATCTTTTTGCATCTTTTATTAGGGAATAGCAAGGATGTATATTTTTATTTGCACTATGTAGGATTTCCCATTGCCTTCTACTAAAATCTCCTTCAAAGAAAATAGCCAAGGCCTCAGATGGTGTGTGTTTTTTAATTTCTTTTGTTTTTGTCGAAGACACGAACTTTCGTATTTTTGTAGCTCTTATTGGTGTCAAAGTTATGTTTTTTTATCATTTTATACACACCTTTTTTTCCCTTAGGACGTTGACTCATTTGAGCAGCATAAGTTAACTGATCCGAAGGTACATGCTCTCTTAAACCTTTTGCTTTCCTTCGCTTGGACCAGTCACTTAATCACACGAATTCCTTTTTTGGTCGACCGGGTTTTTCCACGATGGTTTTTTCAAATTGAAGACGGTTTCTAACCCATTGCTCATTATTTTTAAGAAAATGTTCACATTTAAAATTTGCAGCTTTCCACTTTTTCTTAAAATAAAACTTAAAATGGCTTAAAGCATGCTTTAGATAGTTAATTTCACTATCAGGACATTTGAATAATTCCATCACTTTTTTCTCCAAAAATAAGATCTTCGCCTCTATTTTCTTATCTGGACATTCTTGCATTATATCGTATAACTGCTTCTTAGTTACATTCTTAAATGTTCCAGCGGAACCTAAAAAAAGGGAATTTATTGCAAACTATGCAAATACCTAATTAAGCTTTGGGACTTTTTTAAAAATTTAAATAAGCCGTTAAACAAAATGGCGGAAAAAAGCGGTACTTTTTCTTTTGCAATTCTCTTGAGGAAGATCTCAACTTTATTTGAAATAAGAGTTAACCACTCGGAAGTCCCCGGAAGGCTTTCAAAAATCCCTTTGTTTAAAAAATTGTACCAAAAAAAAGGTATTTTTTTATTACTTTTTTCAATAATAAAAACAACATATTTGTGAGTATATAAATTAAATAAAATGAAATTATTATTAAAGTACATACCTTCACCTAACATATCCATCATATTCACTATTTACATACACTGCACATAGAAAAAAACAGAACATATAATTTGTGTCGACAATTGAACTATCGAAAATACAATAGACGGTACTAGACAACGACTGAGTTGTAGCTACCTGTGCGCCGCTCGGGGTTAGGGTACGGGAGCAAAGGGAGCGGGGTTTTGCACACAGGTTATTTGGCTGTTAGAAAAAGATAATTGCATTGGGTTTTTCAACATTTTGTGTTTTTGACTTTTGTCCAGCTTTTTGGTGTAAATACTCCTCTGTGCGACGCCTGGCGACCTCGTTCCTCTTGCGCATCGATAATCTTTTAGGATAAATCGAAAGAGCCATTCATTGTACATAACGAAAATGTTCAAGAGCCCATAAAACAAATTCATCAATACATTTGCTGCAGATTCTTTTTGGGCTCAAATTTTTCCTTAGAATGCCGGCGTGCACAGCTTAGTTCTTAGCCATTTAAATCTTTTGGTCAAGTTCGGCCGTCGTGAGGCCGTATGTACTCCCATTAAAATTGGGTAAAACTTCTACGACCGTCATATCCCCGATAAAATTCCAAGCGGCCGTAATTCGCCCTCCATAAGCCCTACCCCTCGGGTGGAGTAGAAAATTGCTATTGGAAGTTAGCACTACCTATAGACAACGATGTTACATCACGTTGAATGATAAGTAAGAAATAGATCAAAAAATATGGGTCAATGGCCTGCAATATCGATGACACTTTTGGGGTGGTCCGCAATTTTATGATAATCTGGGCTCGATGGCTTTGCCAGAACCAGCGGCGTCATTTGAGTAATTCAGCCTGATTACATTGTGAATTTTGCAATCACTAGAAACAACGATTTCAGCCTCATTTCGTGGCATAAATGTCTCGAAATCGGTTCGGAAATAACATCAAATACTGATGTTGTGACTTGGTTACTTATGTTGGGACTTCAGGGGTGGCCAACCCGCGGCCCGCTACTGGGTTCCAAGATGTAAAAAAGGAAAAAAGATCCAGCTATGAGCAATAATTAAACTTCACAGCCTGCCATATAGAATTGGCTCTCAGGGTGCACCGAGTGACAACGTGTTATCGATTTCGCAATGAGTAAAAATATGATCGTCAGCTCAACATATTTCCCAAGAAAGGACATTCACAAATACACATGGCAATCCCCCAGCGAAAGATACTGCAATCAAATAGACCATATTCTAATAGACAGAAGGTCAGCTTCCAGTATCCTGCAAGTAAGAACCTGTAGGGGTGCAAATTGTGAATCGGACCACTTTCTAGTTAAAGCTAGATTCAGATGTCGGCTGTCTACTCAAGAAAGAAGAAACAGCAAACAAAAGAAATTCGACGACGATCGCCTCCATGAACAGCCCGTGTTGGAGAGATATCAGGAAACTCTAGCAGAAAGCATAGGTATAAATAATGAAGATATAGTCGAGGGAAAATGGATGAGATTGAAGACGGTACTGATAGATGTCACGAAGGAAACTGTAGGGTATAAACGCACAGCCAGAGCCAGTGACTGGTACGACGAGGAATGCAAAGCAGCTATAGAGGCCAGAAATGAAAATAGGAGAATATACCTATAGAGAGACCGACGAGGAGTAAGAAATTGAAATACGAGGAAACAAGAAGAACCGCAAAAAACATATGCAGGAAGAAGAAAAGGCAATTCCTCAACAATCTCATCCAGAGAGCAGAGGAAAACTTTGCCCAAAACAAAACACGGGAAGCATACAGGGAAGTAAACTTCTTCAAGAAAGGCTTCAAACCCTCCTCCAGAGGAAGGCACTATAGTCACAGGCAGCGAAGATGTAAAGAAAAGATGGAAGGAATTTTTTAGCGAGCTGCTGAACGCAAACGAGAGCATCAGACATGTACTAGAACCCCGTCTACAACATAACGATGACACCAGAGAAACAAATGTACCCACTCTGGAAGAAGTACAAAGTGCCATACGATCATTAAAAAACAATAAAACTCCAGGAATTGATAACATCCCATCAGAGTTGATCAAACAAGGAGGCGAATCGCTCTCAGCAGCTATACACGAATTACTATGCTGCATATGGAGGAATGAAAAAATGTCTGAAGAATGGGAGCAAAGCATTATCTGCCCAATACACAAGAAAGGGGACAGATTCAACTGTGAAAACTATATAGGCATAGTATATAAAATAATTATATTGGTAATTAAGACCAGACTGGAACCTTACGCAGAAGCTGCAATAAGTGAATACCAACCTGGATTCAGAAGAAATAGGTCAACAATGGATCAACTTTTTACAATAAAGCAAATCCTCCGAAAATGCTGGGAATACAACATTGACGTGTATCAACTTTTCATCGACAAGCATACGTAAGCATCGACAGGGAGCAAATGTATGCAACAATGCTGGACCTAAACATCCCCCTGAAGATAATAAAATTAACAAAAATGACAATGGAAAATACAAGATGTGCAGTCAGAATACAAGGAGAATTGACGGAATCCTTCCCAGTCAAGCAAGGCTTAAAGCAGAGCGATGGGCTGGCATCCATGCTATTTAATCTCTGCCTAGAAGGAGTAATTCGCAAGGTTAACATTGATGCGAACGCAACCCTGCTTAACAAATCCAAACAGTTGGCAGGATATGCCGACGATATAAACTGCCTTGCAAGATCATTGTCATATCTTAGAGAAATATTTACAGAATTAGAAAATGGAGCAAAACATATAGGGCTGCAAATAAACGCAGAGAAGAGTAAGATTCTAATTCTGTCAAGGGTGGAAAGAAGAAGAAGAAACCACAATACCACCTGGGGGAATATAACTTTGAACGGGTAAACCAATTTAACTACCTGGGGTCCACAGTCAGCGAAGACAACGATGAAACGATAGACGTCTCACTACTGCCCGTAATGAAATCCAGAGACATCCACAGAAAAACTAAAATCTACAAAACCATCATACGTACAGTAGCTACGTATGGATGTGAAGCTTGGAAAATCTCCCAGAAATCCGCAGACAAGCTGGATATATTTGAGAGGAAGGTTCTCCGAAGGATATACGGCCCAATCAATGAAGACAGTGCATGGAGAATACGCTATAATCACGAATTGTACGGCTTATACAAAGAATGTAAACTTTCGACCCATGCCAAACTACTGTAACGGTCGGTTGGAAAATTTATTTTGATTGGGGAATTTAGTTTGGAAATCACCCTGTAGGCAAGGGGAAATTTACTGTAAATTACTTCGGATGAAAAGGAAAATTTAAACAGGATAGGCGAGAAAAAAAATGAGGAATGAAAGGAGTTTTTTCTGGGGAGTTGGAAAAAAAGTTGGAAAGAAAATGGTCGGAAAATTTGGAAAAAGTTGTAAATAAAGTAGTATGTGAAGAAATTTTGGAAAAAAAGTAAAAAAAAAAAAAACAGTTGGAAGGACGTTGAATCAATAGAATTGGGATTTATTTTTTTTGGGTTGGTGCCGTAAAATCTAAAAATACGGACGAATGGATTATATATGGAAGAAAGAAATCCAGGATAACGAAGGGAAAAAGTTGTAGGCTGCTCTTCAGGAAAAGGCTGCTGAAGGAAAATTAACCCCCAGAATAAGAAATATAGAAGAAGAGGAAAGAAACAGGTCAAAGGCGTAGGGACCGTAATATTTTTTGCTTCTATGGAAACCGGTAGGTAAAAGATAATTTAAATTTATACCTGCATATATTTGGTGGCGGATCAAAACGAGATTGAGCTTGATAAGAGGATTTTCGCCGTAAGGTGTGAGGATTACTTATAATCACACGAAATATGACGGGTCCTTGGTGATTTGGTGATTTGGACCGTTTAAAAAAAAAAAAAATTTGTTGTCTGTAAAGAGGGTTTACGGACGATAGTTTAACGTGACAACATCATGAGACCGTGGTAGCTGTCTGAAATCTCCGCATAATATCACGTGGATGCCTACGAATGGTTTGTCATAAAAGCCGGTAATCTGCTGCAGTTTTTTGAAGAATGGCTGAACTTAACATGCTGATCTCGTCGACGAAAACAGCTTTGACGCCAACGAACATGTTTCTGTAGGCTTGCAAATTTTCTGTGGATAAGAGTTTTGTCACGCGAGAAGTTGTGAGACGAAACGCTGAATGCACTGTAGTGCCACCAAGAGGTACAGCGGATTTACCTGTGCTTGCACAGGCAATGTAGGCGTTGTTCATCGAGTTGTGCTCCTGAGTGTATCGGTTGTACGTTTCCATAAGGCACTTTAATGTGTAAGTTTTTCCACAGCCCGCCGGACCGGTGAAGAAAATTTGTAGCGCTTCCAAAATGCCATGTCCACAACCATGTAATCGGTGAATGACTTCAAGGATGATCTCCCGTTGTTCCGTATTGGGGGTTCGAAGAAACTCGCAATACTGCTGCTTTGACATCACATTGCTGCGCTTTTTCACAATCGAGAATCCACAACAAATATTATTGTTGACAATTTTTGACAATTTTAATCAAATTTTTAAGACTACTACAATCAAATTTTTATTAAAATTACTACGGGACTTACGGGACTAACGGGACTAACGGGACTAACGGGACATAACGGGACAATGAGTCATCATTTTTCGTGCATGCAGCCGGCGTTCATCGTTTTAATAGACGTTGTCACGTCAAAAATTTTAGGCTTTAATTTATTACATTTGTTACTAAATAATCATTTTGCGTAGAATTAACAATAACTTTGAATCTTATTTATAATTAATTCTGAGTTTGGTTGCTCCTTGTCTGTGATATTTACATTTTGGTTTTTTTGTTGGTTCAGGAAATTTTGTTTTCCTCTTCTGGTGATTGTATCATCCATTGTACAAAGTGAGGGGTATTGGCCAATACTGCGCACTTTACGGTTAACGTGCATAAAGTACGCAACTCGTATGTAATTTTTTTTAATTGTATCTGTTCACATTTATATGTTTATGTTGAGTTTTCGCATTAAATGATTATAAGCATGAGAATGGCTCTGTGTTAGATTTTTTTCGGTGGAATGGTTGAGGGGGGTATCCTTTCTTTTCAGGGTTGACGCGGCTCGGGCGACGAGCGAAGGATGTGGAGGTGGAATTTAAGATTTTTAATAGTCACAGGTAAGTGGTGAACCAGCCTCGGTAAGCCCCGGCCACACACCCCACGACCCCTCCGGCGAGCTAGACAACTCCGTGTGGCCGGCGTAGGAGTTCCGGATTTTCTTTTTATTTCTTATGTATGGTGTTGGCTCCTTGGCCATGCTCTTCCGGGCTTGTGGCTAAGGGGGTAACACCTCGCATAAGTGGCGCCCACTATTTATATCGCGCCATTATGCTGGCACATAAATGGCGCCCAACGTAGCTTTTAAAGCCCGTTAATAGTCCTACACGGACCTTGAAGTTTAAATTTTTTTTTTGGTTCAGTACCACTTGTGCCTTCACGGACAACATTTGATTTTTTGTTTATGGTTCACCACGTTTACCCAGCGCTCGCTGTGGGCTAAGGTAGTACCGCGAGGCCTTAGCCTTTGTCTGTTTTGTCGAATTTTTTTTCTCAGCGCTTGTCCAAATTCTAGGTGAATTTTTATTTGTCTTCGCTTTTAGGCCTGCCCGTTCTATTCTGCGGTAACTTCTTCGTTTTGGAGTAGCTTCGAGCCATGCTGACCTGCACGGCTTGCTAACAAGCGAGTGGTCGCTTGGCTATGCGTGCAGGTGTAGTAGGGGTTCATCCCTGTCCTGTTTCTAGGGTCGGCGACTCTGGTATCAGGCGTGTTACCGCCTGCCACTGCGTCGGTCCTTGAACAGGATCATCTTTTAATTTTCCTGATGGTCTCGAAGTTGGTACAAGGGCTTAACCGTCTTTGGTAACAGGCGTGTTAACGCCTGCCACTGCGCCCCTTGTTCCTTCGGAAGGTCCATTCAGCTTTTTAAATTCTAATTTTTTGTTTACGTCCTGAGGTTTTTCCGTCTGGTTCATCCCAACTGATTGATTTTCCGAAAGGTAGCTCAGTTGTGATTGAACAGCGGATCCCCCCAAATTTTTTTATTTTTGAAGAAGTTTCCTTCCCTTTCGTGGCGATGCGATTTTGAGTTCCGTTTCCGTCCTTCGTTTCGGTTCTACCTGAAGCTGGGTCGGCGACCTGGATGACACTTGGTGATGACTATGCTTCATGGTTTTCACCAACTGCCATCGAGGCCATCGACATGCGGGAGCCCTGAGGGGATTGGTGTCTGCCTCAACCATTCCTAAATCAGTATTAAATCAAAGCATATACACACTCACCTACACAAATATATATACACTAATACAAACTTATTGTTTTATCACTGCACACTGGTCGGTGGTGATTTTGGTTCTTTGAGGTACACTCACATTAGTATTAATGTTTATTTGATTGTTCATACCCACTGTGGTATAATTATTATAGCGGATTTTTTTTTGCTGTAAGTACGTAGGGTACAATTTTTTTTTGGAAATTTATTTTGTGCCCAAAACTTTCGTTCTTCGAACTTTCTTTGCGTTTTAGTTATAAAAACATATATCGAACGGTGTTAACATCCTAGGTAATCATGGGCGAAACGTGCGGACGCACCTATTATGGCCTGCCCATCGTGCATAAGGTGCTACGAAGGCCACGTTGTATGTCATCTTTATCTCCCCTCTCTAATGAGTTTGTTCCAAAAAGGGGATATATTCCAGCATCGTATAGTGCGCATTCTACCCCTATGGCAGATCATGTTCCAACATCGGACGAGAGCTTTGCGGTGAGGTACGCCATGGATATTGTAAGTCTTTTAAATGAAGACCCGAGATCTTTTGAGACAATTGCCTCGAGAGCCTGGAATTATTTTGAATGTTTTAATAATAATCCCTTCGTGATAAGTCTTATCATGGAGATTTTTTTCAATAAATCTATCGATGAACCGAACTTCTGTTATACGGGCGCGAAACTGTATGGGTTATTGAACTCGATGAATTCGGGGAATAATAGTGTTTTTGTGGGGCTGGTTAGGTTAAAACTGGCTTATTACCGTGAGAGATATATGGATTTCAAGACATCCGACGGTCGCCGTATCCTAGTATTTTTGACGGAATTGTACTGGCACTTACCGAAGAGCGGTTGGCTTAAGAAGGAAATGGCCCAGACTATTGGGGTTACAATGAACCAGATACTTCGGGAACCAAGCCCTGAAAATATCCAGTGTGTTAGTCACGCCCTTAAGATGACAGGACCAGTGTTAGCACTGTACTGTCCTGCTGAACTCTATAATTTACGAAAGGGATTAAAGAAGGGTAAGTCGGCGATAACGACTACTCCCATCCATGACAGGGGCTCAGGTAAACAATAAGCTTTTCCTGTTAGATTTTAGTGCACTTTAACGTTGCGTTATATATATTCATCATCGTTTTATATGGATTCATTTCATTTTGTTAATTTGCTCCGTTAATTCGTTCCGGTTTGTATTAATTGCGATGGCAGTACTATATAAACATTTGATTCGATTAGTTAATCACCAGTATTATGCGTTATTGTTAAATTACTAGGTGTACATTCGTCTTATTTTTTAGGAATGGGAGTAACCTTGATATCGGGGCAAAAAATTTGTCCTACGAGTTACTTTCCTGGAATTTATTTCTTTAAGCGCACTTGGAAACATCTCGATCCATTTTAATTAATTTCTCTCGGCCAGTCTGGAGATTTTCTCGGCGAATTAGTTGCCTGTCGTCCTACTGGGGAACTCCATGCAATGTGGGATTGCGTGAGTTGGACTCCAGGGTGCGAGGGGAAACTGGTTCAGGCGAGAATTTCTGAAAGATTAGAGGAGCCGGAAGGGGACAATATGGAATTGCCTTCAGCCGGATCCTTGTACTTCCAGATATTCTTCCGAGAGAACCTGCAGACTGTCCAACGGTCAACAGGTTTGTATACACTCCTCACACTGTCCTTCCTCTTCGGTCAGTCTGGAGAATATCTCTCAGCAGACAGTTTGACTATCGTTTCACCGGGGGGAGTCAAAGGCAATGTGGTATTGCTGGAGACTGGCCCGGGGGAGCGAAAGCACCCGGAGTTTGTGTGAGAATGTTTGGAGACTTGTTGATATCCGTCGGGGGACAATGTGGTATTGTCTTCCGCCTGATATTCGCAGCTCCAAATATTTCTCCGGGAGATTTTTCAGACTGGCCATCGCAACTTACGGTTGCAAGCGTGAACCTAAGTTATAGTTAGCTTTTCACTCGGTTCGTATATTCTCAACTAGTTCACGTATGCCCGGCTAGCTCACTAGAACATGAGACTCCTATTCTCAGGTCGTGAGTCGAGTCCCACATTGGCGCCAACATATTAGACCTACGGCATAAAAAAAACCGTCCGTTATTTTCGGCTCCTCACTGCCTCGCGAGTCGGCCTTGTGGACCCGAGGGTATGTAACGGTCGGTTGGAAAATTTATTTTGATTGGGGAATTTAGTTTGGAAATCACCCTGTAGGCAAGGGGAAATTTACTGTAAATTACTTGGGATGAAAAGGAAAATTTAAACAGGATAGGCGAGAAAAAAATGAGGAATGAAAGGAGTTTTTTCTGGGGAGTTGGAAAAAAAGTTGGAAAGAAAATGGTCGGAAAATTTGGAAAAAGTTGTAAATAAAGTAGTATGTGAAGAAATTTTGGAAAAAAAGTAAAAAAAAAAAAAACAGTTGGAAGGACGTTGAATCAATAGAATTGGGATTTTTTTTTTTTGGGTTGGTGCCGTAAAATCTAAAAATACGGACGAATGGATTATATATGGAAGAAAGAAATCCAGGATAACGAAGGGAAAAAGTTGTAGGCTGCTCTTCAGGAAAAGGCTGCTGAAGGAAAATTAACCCCCAGAATAAGAAATATAGAAGAAGAGGAAAGAAACAGGTCAAAGGCGTAGGGACCGTAATATTTTTTGCTTCTATGGAAACCGGTAGGTAAAAGATAATTTAAATTTATACCTGCATATATTTGGTGGCGGATCAAAACGAGATTGAGCTTGATAAGAGGATTTTCGCCGTAAGGTGTGAGGATTACTTATAATCACACGAAATATGACGGGTCCTTGGTGATTTGGTGATTTGGACCGTTTAAAAAAAAAAAAAAAAACAAATAATTACCTATTGTACTGCAAATTATATCTCACTGCGTTAGGTTATTTACCAATAAAGTTGCAGACGTCACTTTTCTATCAAGACTGTGACTTAGACCGACCATAGTCAAATGAAAACCAATATTTTGTGAGTTCATTACTTCTGGATTGCTGTGCGGATTACACAACCCCTGGGATAATTCGATAAGGCGCAATCATCCGTATTTTTGGTCCCGAACCAGTAATCGTGACATTGTCTACCTACTTAGTCATCATCTATATGTATATATTATATATTCAATTATCAATTATTATTTAATAGCACTTACACGACAAGCTGTGATTGTTAGTTTTGCTTCGACACACAAAAGAATTTACACAAAATAAAATAAAAAAATTTTAGGCTTTAATTTATTACATTTGTTACTAAATAATCATTTTGCGTAGAATTAACAATAACTTTGAATCTTATTTATAATTAATTCTGAGTTTGGTTGCTCCTTGTCTGTGATATTTACATTTTGGTTTTTTTGTTGGTTCAGGAAATTTTGTTTTCCTCTTCTGGTGATTGTATCATCCATTGTACAAAGTGAGGGGTATTGGCCAATACTGCGCACTTTACGGTTAACGTGCATAAAGTACGCAACTCGTATGTAATTTTTTTTAATTGTATCTGTTCACATTTATATGTTTATGTTGAGTTTTCGCATTAAATGATTATAAGCATGAGAATGGCTCTGTGTTAGATTTTTTTCGGTGGAATGGTTGAGGGGGGTATCCTTTCTTTTCAGGGTTGACGCGGCTCGGGCGACGAGCGAAGGATGTGGAGGTGGAATTTAAGATTTTTAATAGTCACAGGTAAGTGGTGAACCAGCCTCGGTAAGCCCCGGCCACACACCCCACGACCCCTCCGGCGAGCTAGACAACTCCGTGTGGCCGGCGTAGGAGTTCCGGATTTTCTTTTTATTTCTTATGTATGGTGTTGGCTCCTTGGCCATGCTCTTCCGGGCTTGTGGCTAAGGGGGTAACACCTCGCATAAGTGGCGCCCACTATTTATATCGCGCCATTATGCTGGCACACTACTACGTTTACGTTGGGCCGGCCATGTCCAAAGAATGGATGACTCAAGGATATCAAAAAAAGCCCAGTATCTACTACCAGATGGCAAAAGACCAGTTGGCAAACCACGTGGGTGGTGGGAAGATAATGTTAAGGCCGATGCAGCAAAACTGCTCAACACAAGAAACTGGAGACAAGCTGTGGAGCAGAGAGACGTCTGGAGGAAGAAGCTGATGGAGGCCAAGGCTCGAATTGGGCTGTAGAGCCATCGAAGATGAAGTGCACCGAGTGACCAGGTTAATGGATAAAAACCCAAGCAATTGCTTTTCTTTGTAGTAATTCAAAATAAAGACCGCATCCGCAACAAAATTGAGTGTCATGAGGGAGCAGAGAAAACAAGCATACTTACAAGCAAGCACACTTCTTTGGTCAACATTGAGCTAATGTGTTATGAGCGCAGGAGTCTTTTTCTTTTGCGTATTTATTCCATATTGCCATATTGTGACATATTGCGGAAACCTGTTGCTGTGGACTTCTTTCGAAGGGCTCTTTTCCAGATTGTTTTAATAAAGTAGCCCCGAGTTTGGCTAGATTTTCGTTTGCACCTCGCAAGGTACGGCCATCCGAATTCCATCTCCTTTGCATGATTTCGTCATCTATCCTTTCTTGGCCAGCGCGTCGCAATAGGTCTTCTAGTCTGCTTGCTCTAGATATCTCCAAGGCTTTCGATAGAGTTTGGCACTCAGCCCTGCTAAACTCAAAGCTATTGGAGTCGACTCACTTCTACGGAAGTGGATCGAGAATTTCCTTTCTGGCCATTCAATCAAAGTAGTTTTGGCTGTCGTCAAATCCGCATCCCACCCGATCCCTGCGGGGGTCCCCCAGGGATCAATTTTATCACCGGCCCTATTTCTCATCTTTATAAATGACCTTTCAATCCCCTCCAACCCACTTCTCAGCTTCGACTCATGCCAGATCCTGTCTTGATGATCGCGAACTAATGTCCAACTCTATTAATAACGACATTAATCTCATTTTAGAGTTGGGAAAGAAGAATCGTGTTGAATTCAACCCCACCAAAATCAAATACTGTCTTTTCTCCAAAAAGAAGTTCAACACCTCTCCACCCTTAACAGTGGGTGAAGTTCAACTAATGGCCGACCCATTCTTACAAAACTTAGGCGTGACATTAGCCAAAAACTTGCGAGGGAATGACCACATATTCCAAATCGCCAAACAAGCATCCCAGTGCTTAGGATTTCTTAAGAGATGCAAGTTCCTCCTCCAGGCATCGGCCCTGGTGTTATTTATAAATCCTACATTCGACCTCTTCTCGAAAATAACTCCATCGTTTGGGGCGGCGCTCCATTAACCACCTTGGCATGGTTTGATAAGGTCCAAAAAAAGGCCTTTAAATTAATTGATGACCATACCGCTTGCTCCACAATCGACCCCCTGCGCCACGGTAGGAATGAAGCAGCACTGACCAAATTTTATCGCTACTATCATAGTGACTGTTCCTCGGAGTTAAACGCTCTCCTGCCTCCACGGCAATCTTATACCCGCAACACCAGATTAGCCTACTCGTCTCATTCGCTTCACCTGCCACTCCCCCCTTCACGCACTCAACAAGATATGAATTCGTTTGTTATATAACCCTTAACCTATTTTCCCCACTCCTCCCCCGTACTAAGCTTACTGCTAGAACCATGCACTGCACTGCACCATGACGTGACAAATGACATGACAGACTAGTAGTACAAAGGGTGACTCCTGAGCTTAGCACTGCCACATAAAAAAAATTGTAATTTTATCTTTCCAGCAGATTTTTAGGATGAAAACTTGAAGGCGCCTTGTGATCAAGTTTGGGCGACTTTCCAGGTTTCACAAACATACAAAAGAATTACCTTAACCTTGGAGTTGAAGGTTTTGTAATTTGTGATGTCTGAGACAAAAACTTGTGAAACTTGGTTCAATTGTCAACTGCGAATCGTTTCTTTCTAAAAATGGAATTTCCGAAAAAATTATATCGGGCCACCTTGTCTGACGACCATTTTCATTATATTTAATTTGATGCCTCATCATGCCCATACCTCTATTGTCTATTTTGACTCACACTCTCAACTCCTGCCTCACGGTGCCTAAGTTTCCCTCGTATTGGACCATGTTTTAATCATACCTATTCCCAAATGGCCGTCTGCTACCTGTCCTTCCTATTTTCAGCATTCTTCCATTTCTGGCAAAACTTGAAAAGCTGATTGATTGCCACTCAAATAATTGTGTGTTGTGAGCGTCTCAAACTTGTAAATATTAATATGGTAATCTGGCTTTCATAAACATCACAGCCTGCAACCACGTCCTACTTCTGCGAAAACTGACCTCACAAGCACATTTCGTTCTTTCTGCTTTTTTTATCTAACCGTCATCCAAAGGTTAAACTGGGTGGCTAAAATTCATCCTACACCACTTTGGAGTCCCCAAGGCTCCATTTCTGGGCCTCTTTTATTCGGTAATTTTAGTAACGAGTTATCCTAAAATTCATATGTATGCAGACGATGTGCAGCTACTTGAACTCCGTTTTGGGCTGTTCTCTAAAGGCTCGATTACATTAAGCGAGTTTACAACTTATTGGCCAGCGAATTCATTAGCTGCTAATAAACTAGCCCAGCCACACCATGATCACTAGCTAACTAGTAAATTGTAAATAATCTGCCGAGAACGTTGAAACCCGGGTTACTTTACTCGCTAGTCTATGGCGTGTAGGCTTGTTAGCTAGTAAACTAGCCGTGTGTCGTCATAGTTGCTGGTGAACTAGCTGCGAGTATCTTATTAATTTCGCTGGATGGGAGAAATAATTTCGTTGGATGAGAGAAACAATTTTCATAGTTAGCCCAAAATTTAAGATTTAAGATTGAAGTTTCACATGGGCCATCATCCAACCAACAAAATCTGGTGAAACCAGGGTTTACGGGGCAGAGAATAGCAGAGGACAATGGGGTGGGCAGATTTTTTGAACCTCTGAATTCTTTCACTGAATTTTTTGACAGCTGTGGGGTTGTTGTTGTTTTTGTCTCCCTTTTTCTAGGACAAGAAATGAAAGGGAATGGCAGAAGAGAGAATTAAAATCAAAAATAACAACAAGCTAAACAATTCTAAAGTATAGTTCGTTGGAAAAGCTGGCTCTTGTGAAAACACATGCGACTCATCATCGAATCTCAAAAGGGAATGGGCAATTACAGCCAATTTTTGATGGTTGGCCCGTGTGAAACCGGCCACATTAATTTGTTCGACAGTAAAGAAACAAACAAAAAAGAGCATATCGATGGTGAAGAATGGAAACCTTCTATGACAAAAAACTGGTTATCGTGAGAATAGTTTTAATGTTTTTTTTTTTTTTAATATTTTTACAATTTTTTTTTTTTTAATTATAATTTGTAAAATTGCGCCCGGTGCAAATGCACCATTCGCACCTATGATAGCGCCGCCCCTGGATAGTTATAGATAACGCATTAATTTCGAAGTGCATATTTCGCAGTTCCTAGTTAGTTTCTTACTTCTGAATTTCCAAACCCACACTGTCTTTAGTAAACATTATAATATAAAGCGTCATTCTTATTATACTTTTAAAAAATTCTTATTTGACAAAAGATTTTACAATGACCTTGTCTCAACAAATTTTTTTTTTAATAATATCTGAGGTCACTCAAGGCTTACAAAATCATAAATAATTTATAGAATTTTCCATGAGAAAACTAAAAATAAAAGAAAAAATTAGTAATCCAACTTATCATGTCCCAAAAAGATGAAAACGGTGATCACAATTTTTCTTAAAAAATATAAAAAAAAAACAAAACCTGCTATAAAATTTTATCCACGTAAATGATGAAGGCTTATGTAACTTCCCTTTTTCATATCACTGGGATACCTGACGAGGGTTGAAAATCCTGGATCCATCCTAAAGCCAACATGAATCGACGTTCATCGTAAACCGGAAACTTTTCATAAATCAAAGACCACGTTTCCCTTACCTCATCCTCTGTCATATCAACTGTTTCTCTGGCATCGTTCCTGGAAAATTTTAATTTTATAAACAATCTAGAACTGGCAGGACCCGTGGTGAAATGTTTTGCCTCTGAGATATTGAAGCCTTAATAATTCGAATTCAGTACAAAAAAAAAAAAAAACTTTTCTCCATCCTATGTCCTTCCATTTATTTCTCCCCCCCACCCCCACTCTCAAAAAAAACTGAATAATTTTTCATGAAATAAAACTTTTCCCCCAAGAGTTTGGGTGAAAAACTAAACAAGGGAAGGAAGAAAAACTTTCTTTTTTCGCCTGTAGTTGGGCGAAGTTTTCACTGACTCTAAGCCAGAGGAGCAGGGAAATAAAATATTTTTCCTTTCAAGGATCCAGGAGAGGAGAAAGGCAACGTGAAAAGTTTATACTAAAACCAGAGAAGTAACTGCGCCATTGTGAAAAATATTTGGTCAGCTTTGGTCCGAGAAATCCTCTGAATTTGTTCTTGGGCACTCCTTTAATTACTAACCATGATGGAAGGTGAAGGATTAAGGAAACAATAGCTAGAAGGTGAAGTGCTTAATGTAGAGAAGAACTCTCCAAGCATGGCTTGGTCCATCTCTGTTGTTATGTTGCATAGTTACTCCAAACATCTGGAGTCCTAAGTGGCCTCTTACTATTGAAGGGAAAACCCTCATCGTTGTGTTTCTGAACGATTTTCGCAGAAGGAGAATTCTTTTGGCTCCGGTAAGATGGTAGTATTAAGGAATTCTCTTGATAGTCACTCCAAGTTAGGTAGTAGATGTTCATATTCATTTAAGTTAAGAAATTTTTGCTCTTAGTTTGGATATTGTTCAAAATATATCCAAAGGAATGAATAACCAACAAACAGCACTTCTGGGAAAACCTTAACTAAGTAGAAATAATGGACCAAAAGTATGATGACGGTTTTTGTTGCGGTAGCTACTAATAGGTAGAGCTGGTGGGAGAAAGTGGCTCTTGGATAAAAGCACAGGATTGTGAAAGGAGCATTTTTTTCCACCTCGATAATAGGATTTTTGGTTGTCCTTTCTTTCATTGGTCTAGCTTACACATAATTTGATAATAATTGGTGCTCGATATTTAGAAAAATGTTTCTTCTATAAACATACGAAATTTCTTTTGATATTGAAACTTAATAATATAAGTAAGATTGGGTTTAAGTCCCTTTATTTTTGAACACGGAGAATAATTTTTTTCAATTTTTTCTTATTTGTACAAACCAGTGGCGGATTCAAGGGGGAAATGAGGGACATGAGCAATTTTAAAAAACGCGGCTTAATAGAAAACTCGATCTGCCCTGTGAGCTTTTTGATTAGCAGGTTCCATACGGTAAGACTTGCGCATGACTTATTCTAGGTAATACATGTGTCCTTTACACTACGGCAAATTGTACTGACTGCTCAATTTTTTGAAATGTCCCACTTCAAAAATGGCCTACTACTCTTGGTATGAGCGTGTATACCTGCACCCAAAGATCATAAATAGCTTCCCATAGATAGGTGGGAGTACTCTGCGTAGATTGCTGCCTTATTCATGAAAATATTTAATAGGGTTACAAAAATACAGGGTAATATGTAAACCTCTACCAAAAAATTTGAAAACGCCCTAGCGGCTAAATCGTAACGGTTTCCCCCTCCCACCCATACGATTTTTTGTTCGTCTATCCAAGACCTATCCACAGACATTTGCACTGATACACCCTGTAGGCATTCAACTGCCGACAAAATCGGGAATACCTGAAAATTGGAACAGTCCTTAAAAGTATCATTATAAATGAAATGTCGCATTGCTCCAACAACCCGAGGAGCAAAAAGGTTTATTCAAAAGAAGAAAAAATCATTTTTTTTTTTTTTTTTTTTTTCAAAAGTTGAATAGTTGAGTTGAGGTTGAGTTGAGCTTTCGACAAGCGGCACAAATCACAAACAAAATACAGAGATGCTGCTGTCAACTAAACTCAACTACTGAACTCGCGCCTATATGCATAACTTCAACTCAAGCCAGGTAGTAGAGTTAAGTCGAGTTCAGACGATCCTAATTCAACTCGATTCACGTCTACATGTAGTTGGACTTACGTTCAACCTGAGTTGAACTCATCATGTATACTTATTAACAGAAACTTGAATGTCTCCATTTAGAAGATACTCGCAGGTTTAAAGCAAGAGAAAAATTCCAATATACCTTGGTTGTTTAAGTATTTTGCGATTTGCAATGTTTTTGGTGACCCGAGTATAAATGAAAGATGGCCTTACAGCTTTTAAGCGATATATGATGGCCGTAGAGTTATTAACTATTTTTAACGGAGCACATACGGGCGGGCCCATTACGGCCAAACTTGATGAAAAGAATTAAGCTGAGTTGAGCACAGCGCATACGACGGTAAATTTTGAGCCAAAAAAAGAATCTGCACCAATGTATTGTTGAGTGTGCTTTGTGGTAGCTTGATCAGTTTCGTTATGCACAATCAGCCATTCGATTATAATATTTGAAGGCTTTTGAGGAATAAGAAAACCAGGCTCGCCAGTAGTCGCTAGCTAGCTTCGGCATTGTACTTGGCTGCAACATTTAAATATTTTGCTTGGATTAATTGCTTTCAGCAACATGGAACACCTTTCGCCTATTTGATTGAGCCTCTGTATTTTACTTATCTGAGGTAGTATGTTATATTATATATTATGTATTATGTACTATATACAACGCACTGTATATTATGTAGTATGTCCTGAAATTTAAATTGAGTCCAGTAGATTCCTATAAATAGTTAGATCAATTCCTTTGGGAGTTTTAGTTTGTATTATGTAGTATGTTAAACCGTTCGACTCGGTCCATAGGAGCTTTATATGGCAGGCACTGCGGCAACGTGGACTGCCTGATAAAATAATATAATTAATAAAAGCCCTATGCAACAATTACAAATGCAGAGTTCATCACAATAGAAAACTGTCCGACAGATTCGAGGTGAGTTCAAGAGTACGACAAGGATGCCTACTTTCGCCTTTACTATTTCTTATAGTAATAAACTACCTCCTTGTCACCGCTCTAGATAGTAGGCAATTTGGCAACAGAAAGTAGTCCAGCAGGCTTAAGGCAAAATCCGACTAAAACGAAAGAAATGCGGATAAATGCAAATATCCTTGAATGGAAAGCGCTGAATAACCGTGATGTGGAACTGGTAGATAAATTCTGTTACCTCGGTAATATTATTACCGAAAATGGCGGGGCAGAAGAAGCCGTCAGTTCCAGAATAAATAAAGCACGAAGCGCATATGCATGCCTGTTCCGCATATGGAGATCAACGGCAACGCAAATCTCAACTAACACCAATTTGAGACTGTTCAACTCCAGGGTTTTTTTGTATGGTTGCCAAACATGGAAAATCAACCAATTCATCACAGGGCGCCTACAAGTCTTCATCAACAGATGCCTGCGTTGTATCCAAAAAATCCGCTGGCAAGATAAAATTTCAAATGAAGATCTATGGCGCCGTCCCGGGCAAGATAGGATAGACGACCAAATCAGGCCAAGGAAATGGAATATTATTGGCCACTCCTTGCGACGCGAAAACGAGAATCTAACCAAACAGGTCCTTGACTAGAATCCGCAAGGATCCCGTCGAGCCGGAAGACTTAGAACAGCGTGGAGAAGAACCGTTTTAACAGAGGCCGCAACAACTGGAAGATCCTGGTCGGAGCTGAGAGCTGTCGCGCAAAACAGAATCCGCTGGAAGGCAACTGTTTCCGCCCTATGTCCTATGACGGATTAAAGGAGCGTAAAGAAGAAGTAGAATTACTTATTATTGACTATGCACTATGTACTGGAACTATGTACGTACAATCAACTATTTACTATGTATTATGTGCTTTGTAATATGTACTATGCATTATATACAGGGCACCATGCACTATGTATTGATTACTATGTACTATATATGATGTACTATGCACTATGTCCCATGTATTATGTACTAGTTCTGTATAATAGGTATTATCCACTTTGTACTATGAAATATGTACTGTGTTCTATGTGCTATGTATAATGTACTAGTATTATATACTATGTATTATGTACTTTGTACTATGTTTTATGTACTATGAATTATGTACTATATATGATGTACATATACTATGCATTATGTACTATGCATTATGTATTATGTATTTTGTATTATTACGTTGTTGTTTTTCTTATTTTATTGCAACAGCAAGAATGGAATATTAACTTAAAACTAAATGAAATATTAACTTAACAGTTACTTGACTTAAAAATGCAATAGTTATTAAAAGTTCAAATACTGAAGGTCTCGATGGCGCACCCTATATTCTTTCTTCGTTGGGGGCAAGTGTTACTATGTTTGAACGACAAGCTATAAAAAAGGGCGAATATACAAACAGAGGCTGCTTACATGCGGTGGCGTTACCAACTACGTGACAGCAACCACGCACGAAATGCGGTGTACAAAATTCACACAACAACGATCTCTCTTCTCAACATAAAGAAAACCAAACAAATTAGACTCTTTTATGAAATTTGTTGAATTGTTGCCATTTTCAGATGTAATTTTTTTATAAAATGAAATTAAAAAATGGTGATTAAGTTCATTGTGCGCAGAATATAACCTGCACCTGCGCAGCTTAGAGGGAACATTGCTGGTGACAGTATTTTTAAGGAGTGCCCAACAGTTCTCAACGCCTGTCATCTCGCTTAAAGGAATTACTCCTATAGCTCACTGAGGACGAGTTCCGTAAGTGTTGCCAGATATTTCATTGCGTAAGGCAGTTGTGCTGATTCGACTCTGATTTGGGGGGTGGAAGCTTTCCTACATTTTATTGGGCTCCCTTTGACTTTTACTTGTTACATTCTCAATTACAGAAATCGCTGAATAGCAACTTCCACGTAACAATTAATAAAGTTATTTAGCAAGCAAAGCCATCATTTACTAAGCCAATTTGTTTTCAGGAATACTATACTTTTAGCAACTCTATCATTTGCATTAACCAACTGGAAAATTATTTGAAAGTATTTTTAATTTTTAAAAGCACTTAAACGAAAAAGCATCAAATGGTTAAATTTTCCAAACTGAAACTGACATAAAAAACAATATACATACATACATATAAAAATACAACAACAAAAATAAGCAAAGGAGCCTCTTTTCCATCCATTTTGTCCCGAACTAATTAAAAATCCAATTTAACTAGCAAATATCTACTTTACTTCGGCCACTAAACTACACAATCTACACAAAAAATATCCAGGATCAGGGAACTAACACATAAAGTTCTTGTATATACTTACATACCTTGCCGCACACTGGTGAAAAAAACTTCCTGCTTTTTTATTTTTATCCTTTCTTTTTTGTCAAAGAGAATCCGTTTAAGTCTCCTGAATTTCTACCAATACAAGAGAGCAAAGTTTTTTTGCGGTGTTTTCAGCAAGGATTGCGGAGTTCTATGTACATATATAAAAAAAGGACTCTCCTCCTGCAACAACAAAGGCAGGGAATGATATTTCATAATTAACAGAAATGGTAAACAATGGCGACCAGCCAGGATGAAAATGGAAATATCAGCTTTCATCACTACAGTAAAGAGGACGCTGTAAAAATAATTGTAGCTATATATATTTATGTATAGGTGAATGTAGCAGCGGGGTATAGGAATGAATGAATAAGAACCTGACGAAAGGATAATGGTGAAAAATTTTGTAGGAAGGGAGAAAACTTTTTGTAAAATAAAACATTAAACATCAGGACGAAAAGAAATCTAGTGTTCATCTGCAAGATGAAACTCCAAAGGATAACAAAAGGGATCACTGCGCTGTGAGAAGGATATTGTCGAGCTGGCGAAGTTGTCTTTCCAAACAATTACATCCTTTTCTCGGAAATCTAAACTTTTATAAAAAAAAAAATGTATAAAAGAGTGAAGAGTGGAGCGGAAAAGGGAAAATAATGGACTGATCTTGTGGACGCAATTAGTTTAATTTTGTTGGAAGAGGGAAATGCGGTTTACCTTTGATGTTTACTTTTTTTATAAACGGAGAAAGCCGGGCGCATTATTTAATGGGGATGCCTTTGTCGGACTTACACAAAGTGTGCTGCTACGACGTGTAGTGGTCGCGCTTATTTGTTAAGGGTAAAATTATCATGTTTTTACATATACATACACATGCAGTAACCAACAAAGACATTTTTAATTACTATCTGCCATTTAGTAGTCTGAATTGATTATGGGGGTTGGAAAGGGTTTTTACCGATTCTTAACGAGATTAAGACCCATTTCAGAAATTGTGAGTTACGATATTCTCATTGGTGTTTTGGGAGTGTATTGTAAAAAATCTCAAATTGGAATTTCCCAGTAGGGAATGGAAGCCTTCCAGAGTCGAATCTGTAATGTCCACTTTCCTTCGAATGCATAATGTCCACTTTCTAGATCGAAGCATCCCTTCTTTTAACATTGCGATGTCCTAGTGTCGAAGGCATAACGGCCACCTATTGCCATACAATTCATTCCAATATGAAGGCATGAGAGGTACCTTTTGCATTACCATTCAGTGTAATATGAAGGCATCTTTTCTTACAAAAAAACATCCTTTATTAATCACATGTCTGGATATTAGTGATATTATATTAATTTTCCATTGTAATATAAAAAGTAAACTTTATATCGCTACACGTGCTTACAAATGTTACACGAGACAGGACAAATGTTCGGCTGCGGCTTCAGCATTTTTCCTCGATAATGAACAAAGAGAAATGTGTGCATGTTCCTTATGCATGACACTTTGCAATACCATTCCTTCCAATAGCCATCGATACACATTGCTTGCAATATCTACAAATACTGCACTCCGATGTCATGAATTCGTAAATTCCCTACTGGGTTACTACTGTGTTGTTCCACGTACATATGTACACTGAGAGAAATAATAGCCACCAGGCTTTTTTTTATGTATTTCGGCTCTCACAATTATCAGCGAAAAGGTGATAGCGATAGTTTATGGCATCGTAGCTTATTAAGCCATTTGCCATAAACAATACCTATATATATAAGAATTCTTCTTATTCAAGCATAGTATTTACAGCTATACATATGTATAAGCAAACATGCTATAACATTTTTGAATTTTTGCATTTCTATTATAACCTTCAGAGCTATAAATCATTATCAGAAACTTCATTATGTATAGCGTCTAGTCTAATAAGTATACCTATTGCACTCACAGAAAATACGTCCAAAATCTAGAAAGTATAGCTGGAACTACAATAATAAAAAGCAAATTATATTATATTTATAAGCTAAGAATATTTCATAACTGCAGACTTCAGACTTTACACTGATTTGCCTGTGGAACTCCTGTTGCCATATTTCCCTGTAAGAAAAAGTGAGTGAAACTCTGTTTTATTACTAGTTTATATGTACACTTTATTCGAGTCTTACTATATAGTTACATTTTTTCTTTTACAGATCTTTATTATTATTTTATCTTATCTTACAAAATAAAAAGTTGCCCATCATACTTAACTAATACGAAATCTTGTTTCAATTCATCAACTAAACTTTTGCACTCGAACAAAGTAGTTTTGGAAATCCTATGGCACCGCCTATGTACATCAAAGAAAAGCGTATTTAATAAACGCACTATTGCAAGTACTTGTTGAGAAGAACAGAAACAAATTGCTTCAATTAAGCCAAAACGAGGGTATTCATCATTACTCTCAACTTGTATAATTTGTCCAATTTTTATTATGCCATTATTATATGATACTGAAGTCACAAATACATGATTCGAGTAAAGTGCTTGTAATGATCTCATATGTTCTTCAACATCTTTATCAAATTCATTCATCTTTCTCCCTAACGGATTATTTACTTCAAACTCATCGAAGTAAATCAAGATTGGAAGAATAATATCATTTTCGTCGTAACAAGCAAAATTTTTTGCCCAAATTCTGTTTGCATTAAACTGGAAGTAACATTTTGCTCAGATTTCAAATATTTTTGATAGTTTAGAATTTCTTGAAACATTCCACTTGAGTTAAGATATTGAATAAGAGTTTCTTTAACGGATATTATTTTAGCTTTAACAGATATCGTTTTTAATATTAAGTCGGTGCCTTGCCTACACGCATAACATCAATCTTTTCACCAATATTCACTGAGTATGACGCAGTATATAAATCATTTTCTTAAAAGTTCTTTTATATTTTGTTGAAATGTTGTTGAATGAAGACGAAAGTATAGAAAATAAATGAAATATCCTTTCTTTTACTTGTTCGTCCTCTTTTTTAATTAATTTATTAATGGAATCTTTCACGTTTTCGATAATGCCCTGCAGTAAATATTCAGAAAATGTAATTATTGTGCTTTGGATAGTCTTTTTACAAACCACTTTGTTCGAATACAGTTTTGTTACGAGATCTATGTTGGCTAAATCAACCATTTTTTCAAAAGCTTTATAAATTTCGGTATAATTAGCGTAGTAAGAATTATGTGAATTTGTGATATTTTCAATGAATGGAGCAACTATTGAATTCTAAATCAAAATGTTTCTGTATATGTTTTCTAAATGAATTTTTTGATTTGAAGGACCTTTCTTGTGGACAGCTTTTACAAAGCAAAACTTTTTCTAATTTATGTCTAATATTGAAATGTTTCATGAAAATTTAACATGAACTGAAATTTTTGTTACATTTAAAGCATTTCATTTTATATTTTATGTCCAAAACTAAAAAATAATTATATAAGTATATGATTAATTACACGGAGTTTAAATCAGATGTCAAAGTTCCAAGCATGACATGATTTACATCATAATTTGTATGTACTCCATAAACTTCATGCTGAATAAACTCCATATAGGTAAACAAGGCTCCGGATATTTGGCATTTAAGGACATAAATACCTTAAAGCACAGATCAATACCTGTTAAAATATTTTCGGCACTGTAGAGTACATGATCTATGGCCACATAGAAACACTTTGCGTTCTCCAAGGTTGGCCCAGCTGCTATGACTAAAGGCTGCAGTGTTTCTTTGGATGATTCCAAAAGCTTTCTCCTCTTGTCCAATTTCTCATTCAATAAATTTGCGTCCTTAAAAAAATTATATTTTTAAATTTATTATGAGAAATACTAGATCTAACTTACCAGCACATTTATAATAAAAGAATTTAAGACTTCCTCTTTCGTAAATTTCATACGCTTTTGGTTTCCCTTCTTTTTCCCATATAACTAACTAACTTAACTAACATAACTCACTAATAAAAAAAGACAAATTTAAGCACGCTAGCGCTAGCAGAGTAACACACATCAACCTTACTAGACGGGAACACTTTCATGAATGGCAAAATTTGATGGTATCATGCATAACTGTTCCCAATCGCAATATAAAAAGGCAAGATGTATCATACGTAAATGAGGCACTGGCTTATGCGTATAGGGAATTTTCTCATTTTACATAAGGATGGGTAAGATTGCATGGCTCCCGCTCTCATATTAATAAGTATGGCCACAATGTATATAATTCTCAGTGCTATTTATTAAGATCTATTTTGCTAGGTTTCTTTACATATATTCTTGGCAACTCAACTTATATGTGGGCCATTCTTTGTGAAACCGCCCACACGCTCTGACCACTTGTGGTTATAAGATACAAATGTGTAAATGGACTCAAAATTTTCGTTGAAGTGTCTACTTTTTGATTTTGAGTGGCAAGAGTTTTGATTTTTACAAATTTGGGGTGTTCCGCCCACTTCTTTGGCGAAGGATTTTGAGAAAAAAGTTTAAATCTTGAATAAAATTCGTGTGTTCAGTTTTTGTTGAATGGCGACAGTGGCGTCTATTTCCTTGTAAAAAACTGAAAAATTTTGTCTTTTGTAAAATTTTCAAAAACCTTAACCTTCCTTTGCAAAAGTGGGTCGAAAAAACGGTCAATAATTGAATTTTAGAAAATTTTTTACCGGATAACAAAGCATCCTAAGAAAAAATTTTATAGAACAAGAAATGTTTACAATTCATCCAAGAATATGTGTGATTTTTTTCAGAATTTTCCAGATTTTTCGAGTAAATTTTTTTGGCAATTTTCGAAAATTTAAAAAAAAATCAAAAATTCTGAAAAAATTTACAAATTTTCTTTGGCAAATTCTAAGTAATTTATGTTACATCAATTGGTTTTCTAAAGTTGATGCTTTTCGAGTAAAAAATGATATAAAAAAAACGATTAAAAAAGTTGATCCTTTTCGATTAAAAAATGATATAACAAATATAGAAAACTATGATTTAAAAGACTCAAAGCTGACACCCTATTTTTGTATTTCTCCCTAGAATTAACCTATAAGATAACAATTTCTTCTATTTTTTCTTACTAGAAGTAATTAACAGAAATATTTTTAAGAAAGATTAGCTTACCTCATTTTTACCAGCATTAAATGAAAACCTATATTTAAATAATATTTTATCAGGTAAGCCATTCACATCCAATTTTAGCATTTGAATATCTTTTAATTAGAACTTGTTTTTGATTGTTTTTTCTATTTATAAGAAATGCATGATTTTTGAGTATTTGTGGAACGGGTGGTGCATTACTGAATCTTTGATTTAGTTTTCTGGTCATTCTATTGTGATCTTGTTTGCTGAAGTAGGAAACATGGATATTTTTAAAATGATTTTTACTCCAATTTAACAAAGCTTCAGCATTTAAAATGGATTCATTTGCTGTAGCAACAAGGCTGGCTCTGTAAGCTTCCCTTTTAAATGTTGCTCCAATACCATCATAACAGCTTTTGCCGTGAGCTGTTGCACTAAAATGCCACTCTGCTTCGATTTGAAAATCTTCCATATGATGAATTAAATTGGATATTTGAAATCTGTTTTTGAAGTGCTGCTTGGCTCCGTCAGTGACATAAATTATTTTTTTTAAATTTTTAACGTCGTTTTTTATGAGTGGAATCAGCATTGTTTGAATAGTGTAAACAGCAGCTGTGTCATGTTTTGTACTATCGGACAAAAATACAAGGCTCTTGTGCTTTATCTCCTCTTTTTCATTATAATAATAAATGCACGTAAACACTGTGCACTGATCATTATTGAAATGAAAAGCTTGAGATGCATCTTGACAAGCATAAGCATAGTTCTCTGAAAAATCAAACATCACCATTGCCTCACCCTCATGGAACTCTTTTTTCTTATTATTTACAAACATTTTTTGCTGATTCGCAATAAACGAATGAGGTTTAAGTTTATTTAGTTTTTCAGATAATTCGATTATAAAGTCGTTTACCGGCAGTGTTTGGGTAAGCAAGGTTGATCTGTCTGTTCCAGTCCATGTAGAGAACTGAACATCTGAAATCGATGATTCACCCAATAGAATGGATAAATGTTTGGCAATTTTTTCAGTGCCGGGACATTTTGAACAAATATCAAGATGGCAGCTAACTGTGGGACGATTACAAATCATTGCTGATAAACAGTCTTTATAAGAAGTGATTATAATATCTGAATTTGCTGTCACTTTTGCTACATTTATTGTATCCAACATTAATTTGACGTTCTGGTGTATTGTACATACGCAAACGGAATGCGTACCAGAAGCCCCAGTTTTTAGGCCTAAGTTTAGCAAATGCGCTAAAGCTAATGTTTACTTTAGGATGACATTTCTTAAATAAAATGTGTAATTCCTTTAAATTCATTAGAATTAAGCGCTTTTGCACATTTTCACGTTCCCCATCTACTTTCAAAGAAACACAATCTTTTACCCCAGACATTATTCTACTATTTGAGTCACTGGTATAAAATTCAATTACATTCTTAGTGGTTTCATCGGGTAAAACATTACCACACTTCATAGTTGTTTCACCTAAAACACCTTCACTTTCTTTTAGTTTTTTCGATGTTCTAACTAAATGTCGAGAAGCTGGAAATTCCGACTCTATTTTTCTGCAACTCCAAGATGATGGAGCTATTGTAGCTCCATGAGGGTGAGGCAATGGTGATGTTTGATTTTTCAGAGAACTATGCTTATGCTTGTCAAGATGCATCTCAAGCTTTTCATTTTAATAATGATCAGTGCACAGTGTTTACGTGCATTTATTATTATAATGAAAAAGAGGAGATAAAGCACAAGAGCCTTGTATTTTTGTCCGATATTACAAAACATGACACAGCTGCTGTTTACACTATTCAAACAATGCTGATTCCACTCATAAAAAACGACGTTAAAAATTTAAAAAAAATAATTTATGTCACTGACGGAGCCAAGCAGCACTTCAAAAACAGATTTCAAATATCCAATTTAATTCATCATATGGAAGATTTTCAAATCGAAGCAGAGTGGCATTTTAGTGCAACAGCTCACGGCAAAAGCTGTTATGATGGTATTGGAGCAACATTTAAAAGGGAAGCTTACAGAGCCAGCCTTGTTGCTACAGCAAATGAATCCATTTTAAATGCTGAAGCTTTGTTAAATTGGAGTAAAAATCATTTTAAAAATATCCATGTTTCCTACTTCAGCAAACAAGATCACAATAGAATGACCAGAAAACTAAATCAAAGATTCAGTAATGCACCACCCGTTCCACAAATACTCAAAAATCATGCATTTCTTATAAATAGAAAAAACAATCAAAAACAAGTTCTAATTAAAAGATATTCAAATGCTAAAATTGGATGTGAATGGCTTACCTGATAAAATATTATTTAAATATAGGTTTTCATTTAATGCTGGTAAAAATGAGGTAAGCTAATCTTTCTTAAAAATATTTCTGTTAATTACTTCTAGTAAGAAAAAATAGAAGAAATTGTTATCTTATAGGTTAATTCTAGGGAGAAATACAAAAATAGGGTGTCAACTTTGAGTCTTTTAAATCATAGTTTTCTATATTTGTTATATCATTTTTTAATCGAAAAGGATCAACTTTTTTAATCGTTTTTGTTATATCATTTTTTACTCGAAAAGCATCAACTTTAGAAAACCAATTGATGTAACATAAATTACTTAGAATTTGCCAAAGAAAATTTGTAAATTTTTTCAGAATTTTTGATTTTTTTTTAAATTTTCGAAAATTGCCAAAAAATTTACTCGAAAAATCTGGAAAATTCTGAAAAAAATCACACATATTCTTGGATGAATTGTAAACATTTCTTGTTCTATAAAATTTTTTCTTAGGATGCTTTGTTATCCGGTAAAAAATTTTCTAAAATTCAATTATTGACCGTTTTTTCGACCCACTTTTGCAAAGGAAGGTTAAGGTTTTTGAAAATTTTACAAAAGACAAAATTTTTCAGTTTTTTACAAGGAAATAGACGTCACTGTCGCCATTCAAAAAAAACTGAACACACGAATTTTATTCAAGATTTAAATTTTTTTCTCAAAATCCTTCGCCAAAGAAGTGGGCGGAACACCCCAAATTTGTTAAAATCAAAACTCTTGCCACTCAAAATCAAAAAGTAGACACTTCAACGAAAATTTTGAGTCCATTTACACATTTGTATCTTATAACCACAAGTGGTCAGAGCGTGTGGGCGGTTTCACAAAGAATGGCCCATGTATAAGTTGTAGGGGTTTAAATTGTGTTTAAGAAGCATATTATTAAAATACATTCCACTTCATTATAAATAATGAGAGCTCAGGATATAAGTATAGCATATTCAGCCCCACTAAAATATATTATAGTTTATAACAAGACGTCGAATATTACATAACACGAGAGCTTTTAGGTTTTATGCAGTACACCTATAATAATAGCAACTGAACTTATAAATCGGAACTTATAGTCAATAGCGCTCTATGCTATTAAGATTTTTTTCAGTGTATGTATATGGTATCTGGAGGATCAGATGCAATGACGAACTGTAAGAAATCTATAAAGAGATAGATATCGTCAACTATATCAAAATAAATAGACTACGATAGGCAGAACATGTAGAGCGAATACCCGAAAACAGAGCAGTGGAGACGATATATAAGGGAATCATAATCGGTGACAGTCCAGCAGGACGACCGAGGAAAAGATGGTTTGAAGCCGTAGATACAGACGCTGCCAACTTGTTGGGCGTAAGAAATTGGAGAACTTTAGCCAGTGTGAGAGAAGGTTAGAGGAGAAATCTGAAGGAGGCCAAGGCTCGATTTGGGCTGTAGTGCCATTTAACTGAACTGAACTGTTGTTCCACATAGTTTTCGAGTGGCTGAGGGTTAGCAACAATCGCCAGACAATTCTTCAGAACCGGCAACGACCTTTGCTTTTTGAACCAGGTCACGAATTGGAACATGGAATTGAAGAATACTGCTTTCTAATGGATGGCTGGATGAAGTCCTCAATGAGATGAATCTATATAATATCAAGATTTTGGGACATTGCGAAATCTGTCTAAATAGTGAGTCCTTCTTATAGTCTGAAGGAAGTGGCATTGGCCCGAGCAAAAATAAAATATGGCTTTACTGTTTTTTCATATTATATTCACCCGTTTGCAAATCAAATTCATCCTTTTGCAAATGAAATTTACTCTTTTGCAAATCAAATTCACCCGTTTGAAAATTAGGTACTTCTACATTATATTTTGCTAGCTGGAAGCCGATGCGCCTCGCTGCACCCATAAGGCAATGGAATGGCGTGCGCCAAAACAATTGGGAATCTCAAAACCGCGTTTCCATTGGCAGTGAAAGACCAAAATCTCACAACGAAATAGCCCGCAGCGGCGTTAATCTTTCCAAGTGCCATTACCGTAATCTCACTAATTATCTGGAGGATATTTCTAGATGTTAATATCACCATATAGTCCGCATAGGCAACTGCATTTATTTTGTAGCCCTCTAGTGTCTTTAGAATCTTGTCCAAAGCCATGAGTCATAGTAGAGGCAAGAGGACTCCACCACACCTCAGGGTGTCGAAGGGTATCCGAGACAAGTCGAATTGATGACTCTACACTGATAAAAATAAAATTCTTAGCTTAAGAGACTTTTTCTTGAACCAAGCAAATAATGATTTGGATATAACGAAAACAAAATTGTCTTCGGATAAGCAATACTCATAGTCTTGGTTTAATTGTCTTCGATGAAGACAAAAGTTGACTAGAAGTGAGAAAAAAAATTCTTGGTTTGAGATACTAATTTAAGCAACTCAACTTCTTAGTCAAAGAATATCCATTTCTTGAAGCAAGCAAATTAATTTTCTTAACGGCTGTTTTGAATAAGGACTCATATTTTTTTCTAATGATCATATGCCAGTGTCACATTAACTACAATATTTCCACGTAATAAAATAGTGAATTGCCTCAATAAATATTCTCGAATTAAAACTTCATCGTGTCTTGATTTAATATAAATTTTGTTTTGAATAAAAATATTTAGTCTCTTGAGTAAAAAATTAAACTACATAGTAGGGATGTGGGTTCGACCCGTTCGGTCCACACGATCAACTTCCCAGTATGATGGATGTTGAATATTATGATTGGATATTTTAATAATAAATGAGCAATAGGCAATATAGAATATATGTACTCGTATAATACCGAGAATTTGTCACAATTGTTTATCAATATTTTCGCTAAAATGTCAAACTAAATGTGCGCACTTACAAGATTAGGATGACGAAAATGTATATAAAATTGATGTGTTAATGTTTTTCGGCACCTCAATGAAGTCGATATAGTTTTTAGTTCGCGCGGTATCGTGCAGGTACAAAAATCACTTACGTAATTTAAACCAAAAAAACACTGGACGGAATATTATAAAAATCTTTTCAGATTATATTGTCGCTAATACGCTTCGAACGGCACCTCAAGTAAGTCAATATCTTTCGTGGTTCGGGCGATATCGTGCAGGTACAAAAATCGCTTACGTCGCTTAAACAAAAAAACGGCTGGACCGAATTTCATGAAAATCTTTTCAGATCATATTTCGGTTGATACGCTTCGAACGACACCTCAACGAAGTCGATATCAGTTTTGGTTCGCGCGATATCGTGCAGGAAAAAATGACCACATCCGTACCCACACACACACACACACATACTTCCTCCCAATTTTTTGCTTAAAATGCTCCTGGGACCTTGAAAGATAAAAATACGTTGAAATTTTCGATTTTCGGACCGTTTACAATAACTTCCTATACTGGGAAGTTAAAAATCTTATTTCGAAAAAGACATGTCTTGGTGGAAAAAATATACGTATTGAGCGAAGAAATACAATTGATTGGCTCAAGAATTTCCAGTGTGTTACTCTGACACAGCATTCTCATGTTAAGACTGAAAAATTTTTCTACTCGACAACGAAACGAATGCTATGGAATTGCTGGAATCAAGACAATTTTTCTATCAGTGTTCTATTGTTTCCAACCTGCGAAGGATCCATTGACTAATTCCAAGCCATCCTCCTGTATTCCCTTTCGATTCTTCCTGTCAGCGTTCTTTAATGTCCTTATTATGGGCTTTATTAATGTTGGGTGGAGTTTCAATTTTATTTCCCATGATATATGTATCTTTCGACGTCACGTGTTTGTGTTGACCAAAGTAGCACTTACTATCCTGGCTTTTTTCGTCTTCTGATTTTGGCTATTACTGGTGTCTATCGTCATATATCGTCTACTACTTTTGGCTTTTCAAGAGGTTATTGGTACCACATTTTATGATATTGGGGGACCATAAGCTGGATTCCAAGAATTAGGCATACTGTTAGCAGAAATGCTAAAACTAGGACAAGAAGTATTGGTGAAAAGTTTGACCTATTTATTCAATCGAATTCTTCAAGAAGAACTGATTCCGATGCAATGGACTACATCGACTATAATTTTACTAAGAAAAAAGGTGACTGTTCAAATATTAACAATTAGCAAAAACCCGCGTGCGTTGCAACGCCTTTCAATAAAAAACGGAAAACGGTAAAATGATAAAAGTCAAATCTAAAAAAAATTAGAGTTCTTACAACTTTTGATGATGAAAAATTGTGTACTACGTGTACAACAGACACCTAGCCAAACATATTCAGAATCATCCATGTAGATTTTGCTAAGCTGAGGGACTAGACGCCCTATGCAAAACTTCGATAATGACCCCCTCCTCCACTCTAAATTGTTTTTCCCCAAAAAGAGCGCCAAAAAAGTAATCAATTTTGCAAATTTGGCACCCACCGTGCAGCCCAAAAATGCATAGGTTGGTGTCCATAAAAAAATCTAATAAATACTTACTCTATACCTATCTCATTTTTTATTAACACTGTTTTTTTAGATAGCGCTCCAAGCTTTTTTATACATTTCGAAAGGTAGTTTGCTCTCATAGACTGGCTGGAGCAATAAAAACTTCACATTCAACAAAAATTTTCTATTTTTAAATTCTTTTATTTAACTTACATGGTATGTGACCAAATCTTGAAAGCTAAATTTGACCCACTTCCCGGTTTCGGGTGGAGTTGAAATTTTGCATACACGTTGACAATGCAATCTGACCATTTTGTAAAAATATCCAGATGGCGGTTCCAAAATGGCGGCCGATTTTTGAAATTGTGCTCCGCGGCCCTCTGACATGGGTATCAAATGAAAGGATATGACAGGTAGAGCACAATTAGCTATGTGGCGTCATCCCAAATTCAAAATGGCGGCCAACACTAAATTGCGGAAAGCTTATAATAGACTAAAAAGTAGAAAATATAACCGATCAACTTCCAATTTTGCACACACTCGTAGTTCGGGTGATAATTAATGTGTATGAATGATGAGATGAATAGTTCAGTTAAGGGTGAATTGAAAATAAAGAAGCAAACACAGAGATGCTGCTGTCAACTAAATTCAACTACTCAACTCACATACTGAACTCATGTCCGTATACCGATTTCACGTACAAATCATATCAATTAAATGCGAAGAAAAAATTTCCAATAAGGATATCGACAATTCTTTTTCAAGCGCCATTACAAAAATACCAACAGACATAATCATGAAAACTATATATGTACATAAACCTTGCTATTGAGGTCTTCTAACATAAACCACACTCAATCAGTCATTTCATACAGCCAATTTTTCAAACATCGATTACATACAAAACAATGATTCATTTTTATATATATAGATTAAAAGAATTTTTAAAAAAAAAAATTTTTTAACCATTTATTTTATTTAGTTTATATTACAGTGAAATCGTTTTTTAGTTCTTTTTAAACCATTTTTATTTTCTATTTTTAGTATGTTTTCCGCCATTTCTTGGTGAACGCCATGTTTGGTTTAAATTGACACCATACCGCTTACTTTCTTACTTATTGTCATACACTTTCATTTGATATTCATACCGAGAGCGTAGTAAAGAAAAAGGTAAACCGGGAATGACGCGACACAGATAACAGTATTCTACTTGTGATACCCTTCCATTTGATACCTGTGCCGGGCATGTTGTAAAGAAAAAGGTAATTCTGCGTTTTGTTTTAGCCGCCATTTTGTGTTTGCCGCCATTTTGAACTTGGAAAGACGCTAATCACACAGCTAATGGTATTCTACTTGTTATACCGGCTTTAATTTGATACCCATACCGAGTAAGTTCTAAAGAAAAAGGTAATGCGCCATTTTGTGTTGGCCGCCATTTTGAATTTGGAATAACGCCACACAGCTAACTGCTTTCTATTTATCATACTCTTTTATTTGATACCCATGTTGGGGATCGGGAAACACAATTGAACAATTAAAAAAAAAAAAACTAATTAAAATTTCGAAAAACGGAAACTTTTAGTCACCTGTTGGGGTTAGTCTTCTAGTTTGGCTCCAACCCGTGACGGTAGGCTCAAGCAGACACGCAGACTGTCAGACCGACAGACCGACAGACACTTGCTTTTATTAATATAGACTATTAACCAATAAGAATAAGGTATTGCTGGGCCACCCTATCCGATGGGGTACAATTCACGGATCCGGTTTCCTGGTAGTGGAGTTTGGCGTTGGGCTAACTACCGGACCTTGTAAAAAAACACCTGTTAAGAAACCAGAAGCAAAGCTTCGGATCGGGCGGAAAAACGTAAACGACTACGGCAACAACACTTGGAAATGATTTTCGGAACGTGGAGCACGCGAAGTATGTACATTCATAGGCAATAGTACCTAACTTCACTTCTCTTTCCATTTAGGTTTGGCCTATACAAGGAAGTAAACTTCTTCAAGAAAGTCTTCAAACCATCTTCAACCTCGCTTTTTGGGAAATGGGTCATACAGTGGTCTTAATACCGTGGGTATGCGGTCTTGAATTTAAAACTTCATACGTTTTGACCTGATGTTATGTGTGATTGATATCATTCTGATCTTATGCTACATAAACTGTGCTTAATTTGTTGCTTATTTCAGTCCTGCAAATGAGGCCATTTTGAATGATTAATTAAGCTACAAAAAGGACAGATATCATCTATTCAAAAGATTAAATTTTATTACTAAAATGTACATTAATAAAACAAAATTTAAGTTAATCTTCCATAATATACAAAATATTCTCAACTAATTTCTCTTTTATATTCCAGGTTAATGTGGCCATAACATAAGCAAGTCTCCAGCAGTTCACAATTTAGCTTAATAAATTTCTTGGCTTCTGAGTCCGATCCCCAAGAACAACAAAGGAAAACACAAAGCGAAGAGTAAGTTATAAGATTTTCTACTAGACAAAATGAGACATTTTCGTCTTTGTTCCCCATCAACATCCACATCATCATAATAATAATCATCATCATCCTTGACGTTATCATCATCACTATATGTCATCTTTAATTCATCCACGAAATTCCAAATTGAGTGCAGAATAGACCACACTATATAGCAGAACAGACCAGAGCAGAGTTATGGTCATTGCTAGATTTGTACGCTCGCAAACACCATAATCGGCTACAATTTTTCTTGCTTGCAAAATGTGAACTTTACCAAATCATGTCGGGCTCTTAGGGTCCTTAAATCTTTCATAATGCCGGCAATAGATGTACTTTATGCGGCTGTAATAGAGTCGTCGTAGCTGGAGTTTCCTTCCTGATATCGGAACTAACCTACATAAGCCAAAAGTACATAAATAAACCGAAAGCATTTACGTGGACTTAAGTGATGCTTTTATATGAATCATTGTGTGTTTTGCTGGAATTTTAAAAATTAATTGAACCCCCCTCCCCACCGGAAATATCGTAAGGTAATTTTCATAATTTGTTTGTTTCTCCTTTGTGTGGGATACCTTGATGTGCGATAGGTAAGGAAAGTATTTAATTTGGGATATTGGACCAGCCCGGAATATTTTAATATGATTTCATATCGTAAAGAATTTACTTCCTTACAAGGACCTCTGCAAAGCATCAGGAAATTGTTCTATTTTTATCTTTTAGGAGAACCTACTCCTATCTATCTAGATATGTACATTTAGTGCAGATAGAAATCAAAGATACTAAGAAAAACCTTTTTTATAAGAGCCGAAAGCTTTTTATCCTTTTTCCATGTGTTTTTACCTTTAATAAAATAAAATGTTTTCCCTTGAATTACGAATATAATTCTGAAGGATTCTGCTGGCGCATAGTTGTTAGCATAAGTCCCTTGGGATATGATTTTAATTAAATTAATGTTCATTTCTCCTTTTTACATAGAAATTAATGTTGACGTTAGATATTTAGTGGGAAGTAGTTTTATTGCGTGCTGGTGATGTTTTTTGAATGATATATTTAGTTTAAGGTTCATGAAGAAGGAAAAAACCATTCATTAAGGCGTAAGCTGTTTGTAAAGAGTTCAGCCCTGCCAACAATCTCACGTCTAACATTTTCGTAGTGGAATATTCTTTCCTTTTTAATAGATCTAGAGTCTAACAGATGTTAGCATAGTGGATATATCGTAAAGCCAAAACCTAACAAGGTCGCTATCAATGACCGTTGATTCAACTTCTAACAAACAGATGGCTCATAAATCATCACACTGCCCCCTTCTTAGGACCGTTCGTCCCGAACAGTTATCCATCTTGGATCCGGCTGATGATATGGGCACAGTCTGTCTATGTGCACGTTCTTCTTCTTTACTTTGGGTCCTTGTTGAATACTTTAGATAAAATCGTCGATCCGTGTGCGCTGAAGTTTCGGAGATTCCCCTTGCCAACGTCGAGAGTTGAACAACCAAACTAGGTCCTCTTCCTTGCATCCTCTACTGTTCGTTCGGAGTTCGTATCTTGCTGCCATCCTTCACTGGGCGTCTTAAGACTTCCCCTTGCGATTCTCTCAACTATTAAGATCCTTTTAATGCTTTTACGCTTGTGGTTCTTGACTCTTTCCTTTCCTTGAAGGAGAGTAGCGATCGTGCCTTTCTTCGTCAGCTTTACAATTTCCCTCTGTATTTTCGTGCCCAGGCAACCATACGAGAAGTGTCCTGAACTATTGATCTATCTCGTTAAGAAAGCTGCGACATTCAGAGGTATTTCTGAGAGCTGATTGTAGAAGAGCGCAGGGCTTTCAGAGCTTCTTGGCTACCCGAGAGGATGTATCGTCATGGTAGTTACAGGTGAAACTGAAGAAGCCATGTCAAGTCGTCTGCAGCAGGACTAAAAGTCAATATCGACACAACAATTCTGATTCCTTTCACCAGAAAACGATCATTTGGAACGTACACCCGCAGGCAGAACTATAGGCTTTTCACAACAAGCCAAATATTTAAGAGTGACGCTAGATGCCAAGCTCAACTGGGCCCAGCACATGGGCACTCTGATGAACAGGACGTGTAGATCCCTGTGGGCTTGCGTAGAGGTTGTGGATCCACATGGGGTTTGCAACCGAAAATCATATACTAGATATATTCAAAGCGAAGAAAAGTCCGCCATAAACGCGGCGCTACGGCAGAAAGCGAATAGTCACCTGACCGCTGGTCTGAGGCGAGGACATTCTATAATAATCAACATCATATAAGAGATTCCGGATGCTATCAGACTGCGTACTCTTTAAAATCTCAAAATTTGAATCTTCTGTTCAAATGCAGGATCCAGGACTTATCCTAAAGTATTGCTGCTCCTATAAAAATAAATTATGGGTTATTTTATTACTAGTACGCATAGCGAACAAATAAGCATGCCACAAAAGTATGCACTCTCCCGTCACAGGCATGTACGCTTCCGCCGCAGACACGGAAATACAAATATTCAGACATGAAAATGTTGTATTACATAAAATGAAACTCATATTTTATACCATACTCATACTCAGTCACCGGCTCTATTATACTGAAGATCAGAACTGGCTCGTCTCATCTTAGCGGTCTCCCAGCTAAGCACTAACCACGTCCAATGCTGCTTGATCAAAGCAATCGACCGAGAACTGTTCAACTGAGTATGCTATTGATCCTGATACCCATTTTCTTCGTCCAGTACAATTTTTAAAGCCATCCGTGCATGCCTGTGGCGGGAGAGTGCATGCCTGGGACAATCTGTTTTAAGAAGCAGAAAAATAAAAGAATTACAACAGAAAGATAATTAAAATCATAAAAAAAATAAACTAAAAATAATTAAGTAAATGCTTTCACGCTCTAAACAGCCCTATTTATTAATTAGAAAAGATGCTTCCTGAAAATGCCCATTGAATCGGCACGTTGTATTCAACTGGAAGAGACCTCCAGAGCTACGTGGACAAAGTAAGGTCGCTGACCAATTAACGTGTGAAAACGGGGATTAATCACACTATTATTTCGAAGTGATCGTGTGAACTGCACAAACTGGTTGAGATAAGATGGTTTACGATGCTGGAGGATATCGTGAAACAGACGCAAAAGTCTATACTTACGGTAGTCACTAAGAGAACAGCCCATAACGTGATTAGAATAAGGTGACATATGGTCAAATCGGCGTAACTTTTAACTCAAACGAATACAGTCGTTAAAAGCAATTTCAAGTTTACGGGCGCAGGAGGCATTCAGTATAACTCCTAGATTTATTACCTTTTCGACACTGGCTAAAGGGACCCCATTTAAAGCGATAGCGGAGAGGTCAGGACGAAGAGTGGCAGAGTAAGAGAAAAAGATGCAATGCGACTTCGAAGGATTAAGTTGAAGTAAGTTTCAGGTCGGGGGGCGAACGGCTAACAAAGACCTCGGAAAGTGGTGGCACCCGATTTGTCACTTCTGTCAAGATTCGAGGAAAGTCACTGCAGACGAACACCTAGCAGACCTGTTAGCAAGTCCTAATCCCACCTCCCCGCGGTGCCCTCTGGGGTACTTCTTCGGAAGGAGCTAACGGGAGACGGGCGAATGGCGAGCTCTCTGCGCCACAAAACAGAGTTTTAAGTCGGTTGGGCTGAGGGTTAGCAACCAGCTCCCATAAAAAACACCATTGCTACGAATCGGCAAACAATGCCTCGGAACCGGACGGACAACACGACGACGAATTTGCTTTTCGAACAAGGACACGAATCGGATCATGGAATGTGAGAACACTGCTGGCTGAGGGACGGCTCGATGAAGTCCTCAACGAGATGAATCGATATAAAATCAAGATCATGGGACTTAGCGAGACCAGATGGCCCGATGCGGGGGAACATATCTGCCCAAACGGTGAGTCCTTCTTATATTGGGGGCCTCGGTAGCCTAGGGAGTAAGGCGTCTGGCTACTATCCCAGAGGTCCCGGGTTCGAATCCCGGCCAGCCCCACGGTCCTTCGCCTTTTCCACGTTCCCACCTACATAACTTTCCTTCTTTCTTCTTCCCTCTTTACATTCCTGATTCCTTCTGTCATAGCCTTAGTTAGCCCTTCCCCTCTTCACCAAAGCGCATGTCATCGGTTGGTTGATGAGATTCAACTCGTTTCAGGAGGCATAACACTCCAGCGAGTTGTTTCTCGATGCCCCGATGACAAAGTCGCCAGTAATGGTTGAGAGTAGGTGGACTGCAAAATATCGCTGGTAGGTTGTGACAGTTCCTTTCTTCCCCGACTAGAGCTGCTGTTCGACATTGCACTCTATATGAAGAAAATAGATTGTCGACACAGTATAAAGGGCGTTTCTTGTGACTCTAGTCTTTCACATAAAAAAAAAAAAAAAAAAAATATTCTGGTAGAAACGAAACTGAAAGCCGTAGGAGTGGCGTTGGCGTAATACTCACCAAAGAAGCCAGGTCCAGCCTCATTAGCTGGTCACCGATCTCTGAGAGGATTATTACCGTGCGCCTGCGTACCAGACTAAGAAGTACTACGGTAGTCCAATGCTATGCTCCAACTGAAGACGCAGAAGATGACATCAAGGACGAGTTCTATATGCGACTGAATGAGGTTTTTCGCTCTATTCCAAGGGGAGACTTCATTGTTTTAATGGGTGACTTAAACGCTCAGATCGGCCGTGACAACACCGGCCTTGAACACACAATTGGAAACCAAGGCCTAAGCCAAGTTACCAATAACAATGGTGAGCTTTTCGTTGACTTTTGTAGTTCCCACCAACTCATGGTAGGTGGAACTTACTTTTGTCACAAGAAGATACACAAAGAGACCTGGGTATCGCCCGATGGTAGAACGAGAAATCAGATAGATCACGTGGCCGTTAGCCGCAGATGGAGAACTATTCTTGAGGATGTCAGGAGTTTCAGGGGAGCGGATACTGGAAGCGACCACCATTTGGTTGTAGCAACTATTCGCCTTAAAATCGCCGCAATCAGAAACGTGCAACATGATGCTATAACCCGTAGACGGTTTAACGTAGACCTTCTGCGGGAGAGCGTTAAAAAGCGGGAATTCGCTGGAAACTTTTTAGAATTATTAAACCAGCAAACCGTTTCTGACGACACAAATATTGAGGAATTGTGGAGTACGACAAAGGGAGCGATGTTGACGGCTGCGGAAACAAGCATCGGTTATGTCCAAAGAAACCAGCAACACTGGATCTCGGACACAACCTGGCAAAAAATAGAACGCAGAAGGGCCCTCAAAAATAGCGTAAACTCCACAAACGACCCGGAAAGACGTCACCAATTAGAACGGGAATACTCCCAATTACACCGGGAGGTTAAGAGAAGTGTCCGGCGTGATAAAAGGCAGCAGATAAACGAGCTCGCAGAAAAAGCGGAAAACGCGGCAAACACAGGCAACAGTAAGGTGCTGTACCAAATCACTAAACAGCTCTCGGGAAAGCACTCTACTAAAAAGCATGCCGTTAAGAGTGCGGATGGAAGGCTGCTGTGCAGCGACGAAGAGCAACTCCAAAGATGGAGAGATTACTTCTTCGCCGCCCTGAATGGTACACTTACACAGGAACCTCAGGAAAACAGCAACAATGCACAGCCAATAAGAATCACCACCCGGGCCCCATCCAAGACGGAAATAGTAACCGCAATTCATGCGATGGCCAATGGTAAAGCAGCTGGGAAAGATGGCATCCCGCCAGAGTTGTTGAAAGCCGACTCAAGCCTCATAGCAGATGCGCTTCAGCCAATCCTAGAAATAGCATGGAACACCTGTACCTTTCCGGAGGATTGGACGGAAGGTATCATAGTCAAAATACCAAAAAAGGGGGACCTAACAATATGCGACAACTGGAGAGGCATCTGTTTACTATCTACAGTGGGCAAAATTTTGTCCCATATATTACTATCTAGGATAAGTGAGGCAGTTGACCGAACGCTTAGGAGGCAGCAGGCCGGATTCAGGAAGGGCCGCTCCTGTATTGATCATATTAACACCTTGAGAATAATAGTGGAGCAGTCTACTGAATTCCGATCCCCCCTTTACCTTGCTTTCGTAGATTATGAGAAAGCGTTCGACTCGGTCAATAGGAGCTTTATATGGCAGGCACTACGGCGACGTGGATTGCCTGATAAAATAATAGAATTGATAAAAGCCCTATATAACAATTCCAAATGCAGAGTTCTCCATAATGGAAAATTATCCGACAGCTTTGAGGTGAGCTCAGGAGTACGACAAGGATGCCTACTTTCGCCTTTACTATTTCTTATAGTAATAAATGACATCCTTGTCGGCGCTCTAGATAATCGAACAGGCGGCATACAATGGGGTTTGGTAGACCGCCTTAAGGACCTCGACTACGCCGATGATATCTGTTTGCTGGCCCACAGACACCAGGACCTCAAAAACATGTTGAACAATTTGGCAACAGAAAGTAGTCCAGCAGGCTTAAGGCTAAATCCGGCTAAAACTAAAGAAATGCGGATAAATGCAAACACCATTGAACGAACAGCGCTGAATAACCGTGACGTGGAACTGGTAAATAAATTCTGCTACCTCGGTAGTGTTATTACCGAAAATGGTGGGGCAGAAGAAGACGTAAGTTCCAGAATAAACAAAGCACGAGGCGCATATGCATGCCTGTTCCGCATATGGAGATCAACGGAGATCTCAACTAACACCAAATTGCGGCTGTTCAACTCCAACGTTAAGGCAGTTCTTTTGTACGGTTGCGAAACATGGAAAGTCACCCAATTCATCACAGGGCGCCTACAAGTCTTCATCAACAGATGCCTTCGTCGTATCCTAAAAATCCGCTGGCAAGATAGAATTTCAAACGAAGAACTTTGGCGCCGTGCCGGCCAAGAAAGGATAGACGACCAAATCAGGCGAAGGAAATGGAATTGGGTTGGCCACACCTTGCGACGCGAAAACGAAAACCTAGCCAAACAGGCCCTTGACTGGAATCCGCAAGGTTCCCGTCGAGTAGGCAGACCTAGAACAACGTGGAGGAGAACCCTACTAGAAGAAGCCGCAACAACTGGGAGATCCTGGTCGGAGCTGAGAGCTGTCGCGCAAAACAGAGTCCGCTGGAGGGCAACTGTTTCCGCCCTATGTCCCATGAGGGATTAAAGGAGTTTAAAGAAGAAAGAAGAAGAAGTTTCAGGTCGACCAGGAAGAAACACGGCGTCGATCACCAGCAAGCTATCCCAAACATGGTGAATTCGATCATTGGGCGCTTAGAAATAAAGTTGCACATTATCTGCGTACATATGAATCTTTGAATTTGTTGCTACCGAAGAAAGTTCGCTAATAAAGATTCTGAATAAGATAGGACGCAGAATGGAACCTTGGAGTATGCCAGCAACAAAGGAAGCTATCGAGGAACTACAACCACCAAAATAACTTTCTGTGGTTGATTAAAAAGCTTTGCAACAGTTTGATAGCAGAAGTAGAAAAATGGAAATGAGGAGAGTTTTTGCAAAAGCAGAGAGTGATTAACGCTATCAAGGCTTTAGTGAAGTCAAGCAGCAATAGGCAGCCAACGTGGTGAACGTAGGGAGAGTTTCGGATATCAGTTGTAACTTTGAGGAGCCCGGTTTCGCAGCTGTGATGCTTGCGGGATCCCGACTGTCAGACATTTATGAGTCGAAGACGATCACTCAAGGATCTGGGTTGCTATCAGCTTTTCAAGATCCTTAGCCAGAAATGGAAGAATACTAATAGGCCGAAAATCAGAAGGATCAGCAGGAGATGGGCATTTGGGTATTGGCGTAATAACAGAAAGCTTCCAAGAATAGGGAAACTTAGATATTGTGAGGCAGGAGTTTGAAATGTGAGTTAAGCCGGCCAACAGACAAGGAATGAGCATATTTAGAAACCTAGGCGAGATGTTATCAGTACCAGTTGCTTTAAATTTAACAGAATTTAGGGCAGTGAGCACTTCGAGGGAGTCCAAACAACGAAAGCTGAAGCCATCAGATGAGGAAGTGAATGATGAGTTGATCGAGTTCGGTGAAGGATGAGTAAAGAAATGTTGGTTTAGGGTTTCAGGACAGAAGTGGAGGGCGGTGACAACTTTTTTAGAATGAATACCCAAATGGCGCAAATTATTCCATACCGTTTTCAATGACAAGAAAGGATCAAGCTTACGAGCGTAAAATTTCCTCTTTGCTTCCTTAATTTCAGCTACAACTAAGCTTCTAATACGCTTGTAAGATCTTCTAGTAGAATCACTGATGACTTTTTGTGCCCAGCGGAAAAGAAACTCTTTTTCTCAACAATCAGCGATTTAATTTCCGCGCTAAACCATGGCTTCGATCTTGCCGATAATGTTTTACTTCCGGCACACACTCATCTACGAAAATATTTTTTTCCTTTCGTTTTAAATTTGAGTTTAGGAAAACTCTTTGACACTTCTTTGACTTACTCGTGATTGACACTGTTCGTGCGTGCGCATTAGGGTGACCGTAGTGATAAGGGAGAATTTTTTTTAGCGAATTTTGCCAACGGGAACCCCACAAAATGATCAGCCTTTGCAAATTTTTAGATAGCCAAAATTTTAGCACGATTGGAGCACGTTAAACCGTGCCGCTACTCGCTCAAAGTTGGCAAAATCTCAATTTTTTTGCTGAACGGCGGAGTTTCAGAGTCATATCTCCAGAACAGTCCATTCTACACCCACGGGTAATGTCTTAAATTAAAGGAAATACTGTTCTACATATTTTGTATTCATATATACATACTAGCATAAAACCCGCGTGCCTTGCAACGCCTTTAAATAAAAACTGTTTATTATGTGCAATGTTTTCCTTCAAAAAACAAAAATCAGCTGTCATTATCCCTAAAAGGGTTTATTATAGTGCATATTTTTAATAAATATGGTAAACAAATTGCTGCGTATATCACCTCTGCTCAACAAATCTGCAAGTTTTGAAGCACAAATGGGCATGTTTATGTCCTCCATTTCACTGCGTTAGGGAATGAATTTCGAAAAATTGCTTCTTAGTGAATGTCCACGTCATTATAGAGATGCACTGTCAAAATTAAAGCCCTTCAGCTCCAGCGGTTTGGGTTAACCCCATTTAACCCCCTTAGGGGATAAATTTCAAAAAATCGCTCCTAAGTGGATGTCCACGTCATTATAGGGATGCACGGTCAAAATTAAAGCCCTCCAGCTTCAGCGGTGTGGGTTAACCCCATTTCACACACTTAGGAGATGAATTTCGAAAAATCGCTTCTTAGTGGATGTCCACGTCATTAAAGGGACGCACTGTCAAAATTTCAGCCCTATAGCTGCAGCGGTTTGGGTAAACCCCATTTCATCCCCTTAGGGGATGAATTTCGAAAAATCGCTCTATAGTGGATGTCCACGCCATTATAGGGATGCACTGTCAAAATTTCAGCCCTATATCTATAGCGGTTTGGAAAAAACCCATTTCACCCCCTTAGGGGATGAATTTCGAAAAATCGCTTTATAGTGGATGTCCACGCCATTATAGGGATGCACTGTCAAAATTTCAGCCCTATAAATTTAGCGGTTTGGAAAAACCCCATTTCACCCCCTTAGGGGATGAATTTCGAAAAATCGCTTTATAGTGGATGTCCACGCCATTATAGGGATGCACTGTCAAAATTTCAGCCCTATAGCTATAGCGGTTTGGAAAAACCTCATTTCACCCCCTTAGGGGATGAATTTCGAAAAATCGCTTCTTAGTGGATGTCCACATTATTATAGGGATGCACTGTCAAAATTTCAGCCCTATAGCTCCAGCGGTTTGGGTAAACCCCATTTCACTCCCTTAGGGGTTGAGTTTTGAAAAATCGCTTTAATAGTGGAAGACCACGCCATTATAGGGATGCACTATCAAAATTACAGCCCTATAGCTTTAGCGGTTTGGGTAAACCCTATTTCACCCCCTTAGGGGATGAATTTCGAAAAATCGCTCTATATTTGATATCCACGCCATTATAGGGATGCACTGTCAAAATTACAGCCCTATAGCTTTAGCGGTTTGGGTAAACCCTATTTCACCCCCTTAGGGGATGAATTTCGAAAAATCGCTCTATAGTGGATGTCCACGCCATTATAGGGATGCACTGTCAAAATTTCAGCCCTATAGCTATAGCGGTTTGGAAAAACCTCATTTCACCCCCTTAGGGGATGAATTTCGAAAAATCGCTTCTTAGTGGATGTCCACATTATTATAGGGATGCACTGTCAAAATTTCAGCCCTATAGCTTTAGCGGTTTGGGTAAACCCCATTTCACTCCCTTAGGGGTTGAGTTTTGAAAAATCGCTTTAATAGTGGAAGACCACGCCATTATAGGGATGCACTATCAAAATTACAGCCCTATAGCTTTAGCGGTTTGGGTAAACCCTATTTCACCCCCTTAGGGGATGAATTTCGAAAAATCGCTCTATATTTGATATCCACGCCATTATAGGGATGCACTGTCAAAATTACAGCCCTATAGCTTTAGCGGTTTGGGTAAACCCTATTTCACCCCCTTAGGGGATGAATTTCGAAAAATCGCTCTATAGTGGATGTCCACGCCATTATAGGGATGCACTGTCAAAATTTCAGCCCTATATCTATAGCGGTTTGGAAAAACCCCATTTCACCCCCTTAGGGGATGAATTTCGAAAAATCGCTTCTTAGTGGATGTCCACATCATTATAGGGATGCACTGTCAAAATTTCAGCCCTATAGCTCCAGCGGTTTGGGTAAACCCCATTTCACTCCCTTTTGGGATGAATTTCGAAAAATCTTTTTAATAGTGGATGACCACGCCATTATAGGGATGCACTGTCAAAATTACAGCCTTATAGCTCCAGCGGTTTGGAAAAAACCCATTTCACCCCCTTAGGGGATGAATTTCGAAAAATCGCTCTATATTTGATATCCACGTCATTAAAGGGATGCACTGTCAAAATTTCAGCCCTATAGCTCCAGCGGTTTTGAGTTGACCCTATTAGGGGATGAATTTCGAAAAATCGCTAGGGATGCACTGTCAGAAATTTTAGCCCTTTAGCTCTAGCGGTTTAGGTTGTGCGTTGTCTTTCAGTCATTTACTTTTTATACAATAGAAAAAAAGTAAAGAAAATAAATCCCCTTACAACTTATTGAACCCCATTTCACCCCCTTCAACCCTTTTTTCTCCAAAAAAAAAAACTATGTCTGTTGCAAATTTCATCAAAATCGGTCCAGCGGTTTAGGCGTGAAAGCGTAACATACAGACAGACAGACAGACAGACAGACAGAGTTACTTTCGCATTTATAATATTAGTAAGGATTTACCGTTACTTGTCGCCAAAAGGAGCTATAACAGCCTTTGTCACCAAAAACGTGTACCTCTAGGAACAAACTTCGAATATTATTTTTGATAAGGGTGATGACTAATCTTTATTTTAGTCTTTAATGTTTATTTAAAGAAAACTCTTATATTTAAGTAAGTACATAATTTATTGAGGAAAGTAAAAAATAGGTTCTCTAAGAAGTTAAATATTACATATAATGATCTATTCTATAGCTTTGCTTAAAGTGGAGTTGGAGACATCAGGATACAGCTGTCGGCACCTGCTGACTAGTGGAAGGACATATTGCTTTTGATCCTCATCTTTGGTCAGAAGATTATTGAAATCAGTTATTAATTTGACTGCTCGTTCGGCCATATCATTTACAACCTTCAATGATTGGACGATCCTGTATCCTTCTTTGGAATGAGCATTTGCCGGCCAGGCACTGGGAGGATCTTTGAGAAAATCTGTGTTGATATGAAAACGCTCAAAGAAATTTGTTGTCTCCTTAGTAATTAAATTGGACAATCCTGCCTCAACTAGTTGTTTCAATTGTTGTTTTTGAAGCTTTGGATTCATAACTCTAGAATGTTGTGACTCAATCTCGGAGCTCTCATGCAGTTTGTTTGCCATTTCTGATTTTTCTTCATTGGATCAAAGAACGCAAGAGCTACCAATTCGGCATTCAAATACCATAAACGGTTAGAAAATTTTGCTAGAGCTTTCTCAGAGTTATCCTTGTCAGTCTCTTGGTAGTCAAAAAAACTTTGCAAAAGATCAAGGTCTTGTTTGGGAGCCAGATGAGCTCTGGGGGCATTGAACCAAACGTATGCTCCCTCGCAATGACATGCAATGTTAAAAAGAATATAGAACGGATATGGCAACGGGGGCACTCTCTGCTCCTTTTGGAGCGTTCCAAGATGGCTCTGGAATAGGCCAAATGAATGGCCGCAATACCTTTGGACCCAATACCTCTACACCTAAAAAAAACTACAAATGAAATTATGTGAACTCAAAAAACCTCAATTTTCCAAATAAAACTCACATTGAATTCCCTTTTATCATTGTTTGCATACCATTCATTTTATCTACTTGTAAATTTTAAAATATATTTTAAACCTTTTAGAGCCAATTTATAAAATTGAGTTTTTCCGAATACCTGAATATAGTAATATATTTCAGATATAAATGTTTTAAAAATTGAAAATCAATTTCCACCCATTTATTAAACAGTAATTATCTGATAAAAATTTTATCGAATTTCCATCATAATTAAACACTTGCGATGCACCAAGCTATTTACTTAAAAAACCTAAATAAATAAATACTACCTTCTGCCGTAGAACTGCCTTTTCATAACCCCCTGCAAAAATAAATTATATCGAGTTATTGAGTGCAGAACACCCCTAAACATTCACTCATATATAAATAATTAATTCATGTTTTTTTATACTCACTCTGGCAGTGTATTTATGCGAGTATTATAATGTATAAATTCATGTATGTATATTCAGCAGCTTCCATCACATTTTCCCAGTTTTAATTTTGAAAATTGCTTTCAGTAAAATGGACCCGCCGCACGTACAGGGGAAAAAACATTAAAAAAATTTCTTGTCATGAGAGGCAATTACTCATTTCTGGTGTAATACGAAAACAATTTCAGGAAAGAGAATGAAATTCAGGGGTGGAAATTGTCCATAATGCTCCAGGATACAGCATAGAAAAGTTCTTGTTTTTATTTATACTTTTTCGAAATGTGTCTGGCTGCTTTTTAACAAAATGAATTTCGAATACATTTTATATTTTTTCCCACAAACAGAACAGAATAATACAAAAATAACATTCTTCTCGTAATGGAAGACTTTTGGAAAATTAGAAACGAATCCTTGAAGGTCATTCGTGCATGGGTTTGTGTGTATTTGTTAAAATGCTTTGCAAGTAATTAATTGGTTTTCCTTCCTTCCTAGCTGAGGTTGGTTTGCAAATACTAAATAAATTCTGTGTTCTTTAATTGAAAGGCTCAGGTAAAGGTTATGTAAAGGACTTACCCTGTATGTTTCGGTGAAATGTCCCTTGTCCGTGTAGATTAGGGTGCTTTCTAACAATGAATTATAAACAATGTTTATTTATTTAGCCAAACAAGGCAGACTTAAATTAAAATACAGATCAGTAAAACAGTAGTATAAAGTATCTTTCGGCTTTTTTTGGGATATATTTATTGTTTTTGCAAAACTGACAACTATAGGAAATTGAAATGAAATCAATAATTTAATGGAATAATGGATACCTTTTAGAAAAGCAGACCTTGCAAAAGACCACCATTTGGTAGTAACAACTATTCTCTTCAAAATCGCCGAAATCGGATTGTTTAACCTAGCGCCTGTCCCTCTAGCTATCGTAAACACACGATCTTGCGTTCTGATCATCAGCATTGCCAACTCTTTCCTCGAGAGACCGCTAGATTCGACTTTTAAAACCACAAGAAAACCACTCAAATATTTTCACTAAAATTAAAGTTCCTCAAACTTAGGGCCGGTTTCACAGTGCGAACTTAAGTTTTGCTTAAACTTAAGTAAATTTTCTCACTTAAGTATAACTTAAGTCAAATTGGGTTTCACAGTGCAATTTTTTCTTCTTCTTACTATTATATTTGCTTTTTACGGCGGCACTTCAATATTAGCTGCGTTCCTTTTCTGCTAATTTTTACTATTTTTTACACTTGCGTACTAGCAACTACACTTGCTCTTATAAACGAGTAGATAGCACTTGCAATTACACAATTGAAATCCGCTAGGGGGAAAGCGGCCATTTCGTGTCTATTGTGAATTATTTTCACTTACGCCATTACCCGCTAGATGGCTTTTATATGTGTCGAGCTGATTTGCTCATATAAAAAGTCCATAAATAAAACTTCAGTCGTATAATTATCAAAAATTATTATCTTTCGTTTTACTTTAGAAATTATCGCATTAATTTCTCCATTGTGTCACAAATTCTTCTTTTAAGAATTTTTTATTTGTAAAGTTTAAAGTAACGTCAAAAATTTCAAGTGAGATTTTACTCAAATCAGAAAATTTTGCGTTCCTTTTCTGCTCTGCTCACAAATACTAAATAGTAGAAAAGGAACGCAGCTATTGTAAATTATGTACTTACAATAGCCGAACTTTACATGTAAAATTTCCTTTCAATCGCGTTTTCCTTGAAATGTACTGGAATAAACTGACGTTGGAATTCTCTATGAATTCTGATTTGAGAAAAACTTAAGTCTAGAGAAATTGCCACTTAAGTTACACTTAAGTAAATTTTAAGTGACAACTGTGAAACAGCCAGCTTAAGTGTAACTTAAGTTGATTTTTATACTTAAGTTCGCACTGTGAAACCGGCACTTAATGTTTGAAAGGCGTTTTAGCGGAAATAATCACACTAACATCAAAAAAATAATTTCTTCACTAAATGCTTTAAAATATCAATATTTTAATAATAGAATCAGCATTACTGCTTTGACCAATTATCATTATACCCTGGCTTCACCAGCCGAACTGTTCAAGTTTGAGCAGATTAGTGAATTGCACTTTAAAATAACCTCGCATACAATTTCCACATATTGAAATAAGGATAAAACAGAGACCTCAGTTTGTCCAACTGGGCCCGAAGTAAAGTTAAACGTAAAAGCTCGCTCAAAAGAGAGTAATCAACTGGAATGATGGAAAGTAATTCTAGTGAGCAAAAAAGCAACAACAATTTCAGGCACGAACTGAACAAAAACTGGACTTTACCCAGTGAAGCCACTTATGTCGATTTAACTGAACATTATTGAACAGAGTGGAGCCTAGAGCGTTAGTCGGCTTAGCTGGTTAATCGGGATGCCAAAGTTCCAGTTCCAGGTTTGGGTCTATACCTAGCGGATGACATGCCTTGCCCCGCCTGGTAGTCTGGGACTGCCGGCGTCACAGCCCTTATCAAATGGTTAGTGGTATGCACCATGCACCATCGGAGGAGTAATACTCCAAAGAGAATATCTTCTGCTAATGCAAACGGTTGCCTCTGAACTCATACAACATCAAGTGTTCAAACTCGTGGCTCACCGCCACCTCCTCATGCATTCCTATCCTTTTTCTATTTTTCGAACTAAGCTTGCTACTAGGCATTGCACCATGGCATAAACGACTATAATATAGAGAGTGGCACCTAAAGTTAGACTTTCACTTATTCTTGATAATGCTTATGCCGTTCAATACCGGTGTTCGAGTGTGGCAAAATTAGTATTGAAATAGCAAAAATTGCCGGACAATGAAATAGCAAAAATAATTCGGGTTAAGTGTGCTAATGTGTCGAGGATATAAGTTAACGGGTGGAATATGCGTTGTCCTGCCAAGTGCTAAAATTTTGCGCCCAAATTTTATCTTAGTACCGGAACCACTCTATTTCTATAAATTCTTATTGCTTATCATGAAATGTGTTTTCGATACTGATAGGAATTTAATGGAAATTTAAGTAAACATTAGATGCATGTTGCAGAGAGTGCAATTTCGGACAAATATTACACTAAATTTCGCAACGTGCGAAATAGGTAGCTCAAATGAAAGAATTTTCCCGTAAATGACGTCATATTTTCTATTCGAATAAAATGATAAATAAAAAAAAAATATAAAAAATCTCCGCTCTCTTTCTCTTAAAATCAATAAGTTGAAAATCATTTTTTACAAATCTTTTAATAAGTCCATAACCGGTTAATCGTTTTTTCCTTTTGGGTGAATATTTTTAACTGGTTATTCAACTCTCATTCTTTCATGCTACTTTTACTCGATATCTCTTCAGTTTGTCCAGCATACTTTTCACTCCTCCTACTTTATTTAGCGTCCTGACATTCCATGCAATTAATTCATGTTCGATATTTCGTTGCCTAAGTCGTTGCCGTTTGATCCGTCCAGTTCGAGGCCTTTCCGAAGGTTCCGTAACATCGGTTTTTTTCTATGACTAGACTGTTAGCCTAGTGCCCAACCAGTAAGATCAGTTTTTCCGCGCTGCAAGGTATGATTAGTTTTTTCGCCCAGAGGTCTCGACGGGGACGTGGTGAATAGGACTTTGCTGACAGAGTTATAATTGAGTGAATCTAGTCTGGTTGCTCTAGATATTTCTAAGGCTTTTGATAGAGTATGGCACTCAGCCCTGCTAATTAAACTCAAAGTCAACTTGGTGTTGACCCACTTCTACAGAATTGGATTGAGAGTTTCCTTTCTGGCCGTTCAATCAAAGTAGTATTGGATGGCATCAAATCCGAACCCCACCCGAACTCTACGGGAGTCCTCCGGGGAGCAATTTTATCACCTGCTTTATTCTTTATCTTTATAAATGACCTACTTCCAATCCCCCTTCTTAGTTTCGCTGACCACTGTACCTTGCGTTACTCTTACGGCTTCGATTACTGTCTTGATGATCGTGAGCGAATGCCTAACTCCATAAATAAAGACACTGAACTCATTCTAGGTTGGGGAAGAAAGAATCCTGTCGAATACAACCCCATCAAAACAAAGTACTGTCTTATCTCCAATAAAAAGTGCAATCGCCCTCTATCCGTGTTAGTGGATCGTGTTGAACTAATGGCCGACCCATCCCTTAACATCTTGACATGACATTAACCAAAGACCTGCGTTGGAGTGACCACATATTCCAAATCGCCAAACAAGCATTTCAGTGCTTGGGATTTCTCAAGAGATGCAAGTTCCTTCTCTAGCCATCGGCCGTGATGTAATATACAAGTCCTACATTCGGCCGCTTCTCGAATAAACCACCTTAGCGTGGTTAGATAAAGTACAAAAAAGGGCATTCAAACTTATCGGTGACGACGCCGTTTGCTCCATCATCGACCCCTTGAGCCACCGTAGGAATGTAGCAGCACTGACAAAATTATATCGCTACTATCATAGTGACTATTCCTCCGAAATAAACGCTCTCCTGCCTCCACGGCAATCTTATACCCGCAACACCAGATTGGCCTACTCGTCTCATTCCCTCCACCTGGAATTCCCTCGTTCACGCACTCTACAAACTAGTAATTCATTTCTAAATAGAACTACTCGACTGTGGAACAGCCTTTCGCAGACAGTATTTCCGAACTCCTACAACATCCAAGAGTTCAAATGCAAGGTTCATCGCCATCTTCTTCAACACCCTCCCGAACCCTCATAACCCTTAACCTACTTCCCTCATGTACTAAGCTTACTGCTAGACATTGCACCATGACATGACAAACGACATAACGGACTAGTAGTACAAAGGGTGACTCCTGAGCTTGGAACTGCCACATAAAAAAAAGTGTTTTGCTGAAGATATTCCATAGTTTTTGTGGTCTTCATAACCTGGACGTGTGAACATCCTATGACCTATTGTCAGCACATTTTCATTACTATTTTCGAATTAGTCAGTTTATTAATATTATACCTACTATTTAATATGACAATGATAACATGGGATATAGGAGTTGTTTAGGTTTAAAAATTTTATGAATTTGAAGATGATGTATGATTTTGGTGTGACTTTTTCGTTACAATTTGTTGTTATTATTGTTCGTTTATTATTAAAATACCCATTCATAATATTCTACATTCATCATATTCTGGAGTTGATCGTGTGGACCAAAAAGGTGAAACTCACATCCCTAGTTTTTAATATAAAATTGCCACATACTGAGAGATATTGCTTTTCAGCAACTCGGAAAACAGGTGATATCGCCTAGCGCTTTACTATTCTCTAAATACAAATCTAATCTAACATTAAATAAAAATTTCATCTCTGAAATCTTCAAACCACAACATCGCCCATGACTCCTTCTCTTTGAATTATAATTCGCCTTAATTAAACTTAAAAATCGCAATAATAAGGTTTCTTGTTACTCTGTATAAATTTACATATCGATCGTGCCTGGAATAAACTAAGGCCCAACAAAGCACACAAATCCTCACTAATGATCACATCCAGCACTGGGAATCCAATATTCATCCGACCCACAACAATTCCTTCAGCATGTCCAAAATGCATAATTCTGATGGTCACTAAACAACTCCTGTCACATGGAATTCATTATGAGGTTCACATCTGGTCGTTAATTTAGCAGTTAACCAGCAAAAAAAACTGGAGAACCGAGCCGAGCAGATAGAATGGACAGACTATGTCTAATCAGATGATTTGAATTATTTAAGACAATTTACAGCATCCGAAAACCGAGGAAGGCCCCACAATCCGGGGTATTCTTATATATCCATTTCAAGCCCATTCCGGGCACGTTCCCCCAACATGTTGACACATCGTTTTGGCTGTCGGTCAATAAACTCCAGGCCAGAGAGAGAGCCGAGGAGGAACCTGATGCTGCTGCCACTGCGGCTGGATATGGTAGGGATTTAATTGCGCACCCACGTGATTTATAACCAAGATTTTTCTCGTTCATTTCCTCAAGAATCTTCCGGGGCCCTTAAGGTGATTTGTTCGCAAAATTATGTTACTTCCCGAAAAATATGAAGAGTTATGGATGACTTAAAGGGAGCAAGGAGACGGGAGCGGCCGGCACCAGCATCAGCAGCATCCTGGATCAGAGAAAATACCAGGCGCAAGATTAACGGAAAGTAAACAGAAAAATTGAAGGCAATGAATCATACGTCAAGGGAGTTTCCCCTAAAAAACGCTGATATGTGGACCCTTTAGCTTCTCGGGGCTCCGCACTTAATCAAGTCGAGTCAATGCTTGTGCCCTGTTCTTTCAAAGATTTCGGATTCACTCTCTTTTGGGAGGCGCCATTCGAGCTTTGTTTATCCTTAGTCTAGAGCTGCAGGCCATACAATATACTATAGTGAGTGTATATGTATGTGGGCAGAGAAAAACAGGATTCCCGCAAAACGGCTCCCCATTCAGGCGGAGACATAATGGCGCCCGTCAATTTGACGGAAAATGCCGTTCATCTCCTGCTCATCTCCTGGGAAGTCGCATTACTTTATATCCTCGTTCCCAGGAGACTTAAAAGGAACCACTACAATCCGGCTTAGCTTTCAACTATTTTCCGGTTCCATTAAGATCTTCCAAGTGATATGCTCCACGAGGGCAATTTGCCAGATGAGTCCTGAGCCCAAGCGACTATGCTGGAAGAATCTACGAGCCCGGCAGCTAGATGCTGACAACAACTTCAAAAGCCAAAAGTCTCTATGCGGATTGTTTTTACGATAGTCCTCCTTTTCCTTCCCGACGCTACTCGAATAGACAACTTCTTTTGCCAGCGACGGCGGCATATTGAAAGACACTTTATAATACGGCTGTCATCACGGATCATCAGAAGGATTCGTTCTGTCATTAAGGAGCGACTCCCTTTGCGGCGTGTAAATTTTCCTCCTATTCGTGCTTTTGTTTCTGTATTTTTAAAGGCATTTTTCGTCTGTCAGTCAGGAATTTTGCTGTCTGCGGCAAATTTTTGTTTAATATTTATTTTTCCGCACACAGCGAATTATTTTTGAATGAATTGAAAATGGTGGAAATTGTTTAAATCGTTTCTTTCAAATTTCATCACTTAAATTTAATGTAACGAATGCTGATTGCTTTGTGATGTTTGCTATCTCAAAAGTATTCAAGTTTTAATTGAATTGAAATTGAAATTATATTTCAAAATTTTCTTATTTAGAATTTTCTTATTTAGAGTGGAAATGCTAAGTTTGATTTAGGCCCCTATACTGAAAGTCATGGGCCCTGTGCTGAAAGTCGTATTTGCTGTCATATGAAGTGAATCTAGTATAGCGGTGTGCTGGTAATCGATTCTGGTCGTGTAAAGTCTGCTGACATAAACGACAGCTTATTTGGTGTGCTCACAGTCGTTTTTATTGCAGTTTTGTTGTCACATTTGGTCGGGCTGTTTGCATTAGTGACAAAGTAGGAAAATTAGAAAGAAAATACATATTTGTTGTTTAATTTTAAGTTTTTAATAATTTCTGAATAAAAATTACAAATAGAAAACAATTCGAAACATAAGTTCGAATTTTAGAGGGCAGAGATATGCTGAGAAATTACACAAATGTTTGGGAAGAAATAATAAGATACAATTTTTAATTCTTCGCGTTTGCTACCTTTATCTCTCGAACTACTAAACCACAGTTAGAGTTTAACTAAAAATGTTTATTCTTCACGAAACACAAAAATATAGCACTTACACTCTCAGACCCCTGTGCCAGCAGTCGTAATTTTACAGAAATGACAATTTCTTCAACTCAAACGACTTGTCACACCACCCGACTCTCAGCACACCAACTAAAAAACGAGACGACATCGACATTTCCATGTAACTGTCATATGACTCGACATTCAGCACAGGGGCCTGTGTATATAGTATAAATGTTATTAAACAGTAAAAAATATCAAAGATTTTCGCACGCATGAATCGTAAAAACCGAACGGTTACGAATTCACAATATATGCCTCGGACAGGATGCGCTAAACGCAATCATAATCAAGTTGACCACGTCGTAATTCGAGAAGATGGCCATGAGTTTACTGGATTAAAGAAGAATGAGAAAAGTGTGCCGTGGCTCAAGGCTAAAATCTAAAAAGAAGTCAACAGAAGAACTACTAGGCTCGGCATTCAGATAAATTATTTGACTGGTTCCAGTAGGGCTGTAGCCCCGCCATTGAAGAAAGAAACCAATTCACATGATATAGTAGGGTTCTCCTCCACGTTGTTCTAGGTCTTCCGACTCGACGGGATTCTTGCAGATTCCAGTGAAGGGCGTGTTTAGCTAATTTTCGTTTTCGCGTCGCGGTGTGGCCAATCCAATTCCATTTCCTTCGCCTGATTTGGTCGTCTATCCTTTCTTGGCCGGCACGGTGCCATAGTTTTTTTCAATTCTATCTGGCCAGCGAAATTTTAGGATATGACGTAGTCATCTGTTGATGAAAACTTGTAGGCTTCTTGTGATGAATTGGGTGATTTTCCATCTTTCGCAACCATACAAAAGAACTGTCTTAACTTTGGAGTTGAACAGCCGCAATTTGGTGTTAGTTGAGATCTCCGTTGATCTCCATATGCGGAACAGGCATGCATATGCACTTTGTGATTTATTTATTCTCGAACTGACGTCTTCTTCTGCCCCGCCTTTAGTAAGTTGTTACAGCACCTTACTATTGCCTGTGTTTGCCTCGTTTTCCGCTTTTTCTGCAAGCTAGTTTATCTGCCGTCTTTTATAACCCCGGACGCTTCTTTTTACCTTTCGGTGCAATTGGGAGTATTCCCGTTCAAGTTGTTCGGGTCGCCTGTAGAGTTCACGATATATTTTAGGACCCTTCTGCGTGCTATTTTATGCCAGGATGTGTCCAAGATCCAATGTTACTGGTTTCTTTGGGCATAACCGATGCTTGTTCCCGCTGCTGTTATAATAGCACCCTTTTTGGTACTCCACAGCTTTTCAATGTTATTTTCGTCAGAGAGTCTTTGTTGGCTTAAAGTTTGTTGTAGTTTCCCAGCAAATTCTCGTCTTTTAATGCTCTCCTACAGAAGGCCTACGTTAAACCGTCTGTGGTTTATGGCATCGCGTTGGACGTTTCGATTATAAAGCGAATAGTTGCTACTATCAAATGGTGGCCACTTCCAGTATCTGCTCTCCTAACACTCATGACATCCTCTAGAATAGCTCTCCACCTACGGCTGATGGGCACATGATCTATCTGGTTTCCCATTCTACCATCGGGCGATACCAAGGTCTCTTTGTGAATCATCTTGTGACAAAAGTAGGTTCCACCTACCTACAACAAAAATCAACGAAAAGCTCAGCATTGTTATTGGTGACTTGCCTTAGATCTTGATTTCAAATTGTTTGTTTAAGGCCGGTGTTGTTGGGGCCTATCTGTACGTTTAAGTTACCCATTAATACAATGATGTCTCTCCTTGGAATAGAGCGAAAAACCTCATTCAATCGCATATAGAACTCTTCCTTGATGTCGTTGTCTGCATCTTCAGTTGGAGCGTAGCATTGGGCTAGCGTAATACTTCTTAGTCTGGTACGCAAGCGCACGGTAATAATCCTCTCAGAAACTGATGAACTAATGAAACTGTATGTGGCTTCTTTGGTGAGTATTATGCCAACGCAATTTCAACGACTTTCAACGAAACGCAATTTCTACAAATTTCTGGTAGAATATAAGAAGGACTCACCATCTGGTCTCGTTGAGCCCCTGACCTTGATTATATCGATTCATCTCGTTGAGACTTCATCCAGCCGTCCATCTGCAAGTATTGTTCTCACATTCCATGATCCGATTCATGTCCTTGTTGAAAAAGCAAAGGTCTTTGTCGTGTTGTCCATCCCGTTCTGAGGCATTGTTTGACGATTCGTAGCAATGGTGTTTTTTATGGGAGCAGGTTGCTAACCCTCAGCCCAACCGACTTAAGTCTGTTAAGAGCTCGCTCTTCTTCCGTTAGCTCCTTCCGAAGAAGTGCCCCAGGAATAGGATTTGCTAGGTGTTCGTCTGCAGTGACTCTTTTCGGGTTTTAACAGAAGTGCCAAATCGGGTGCCACCACCTTCTGAGCTCTTTGTTAGCCATTCGCTCCCCGCCTCCAATCTCGCTGTTGCACAATGTAAATCCTTCGACTACCGTTTTAACTTCAAACGTCTGTAATTTTCCGTTAAGGTTTGTTTCGCCATGACAATCAATAAGGCACTTGGACAGAGTTTGAAAGTGGCTGATGTGGATCTGAAGAGTGACTCCTTCTCACATGGCCAATTGTATGTGGCGTGATCAAGCGTCAGGTTATCTGACAGGCTGGTATTCTCCAACCAGAAAAAATAAATAAAATAATGAATGATTGTTACAGGAAGGTCTTGACAAATTAATATCAGGGATTGAAAGAATAGTCTTACTAACTCATTTCTTCCTTGCACGGTTGGATTCAAGTTGATTTTGACAAATTTGATATCTGCTCTAGTAATTGCCTCTACAACGAAGCCCACAGAGACTGAGCCCTTTAATACCCTGTTCAGTTCATCCCAAGGACAAGTCTATGTAAGTGTTTAAGAGAGCTTTCATTTGATAAGAACGGACTCAGTCCACTGTTACGGTCCGTCGCTCATCCCAAATCACTGTAAATCAAATCAGTGCCTTAGCTCTGAAGTTCGAATGACGAAAAGCGTGTTGTATGATTTACGTATAAAAAGCTTATTCTTCTTCTGCTTTAACGGCTCTACAACCGGGATCCGATCCTGGCTTCTCGCAACTGTTCTCTCCACCGGTCCCGATTCTGAGCCGATGTCATCCAGTTTGGCATCCCTAAGCTTTGAGCTTCCTGGCCCACGTCAAAAGCATACTATATAGTTATTCCCAAGCCTGATTATCTTCTATATAAATATAATTGGAGTGTCTGTCTGTGATTTCAAAATAATTGTGTTTTTCTAAGTTCATATGGTTATTTACATCATTTTAAAACAAAATCACGCATTTTTAAAATTCTTGTCTGTCTGTCTGTTTGTTTGTCCGGGATAATCTCGAAAACGACTAATCCGATTGGGATGGGACTTTCACTGGAAGATTCAGTATTTTTGCGGGCATGTTTTAAGCTATTTATATACACTATACATTTGCTCTACCTGTATGTTTGTATGAATGTATGTGTAGATGTATGTTTGTAGACAAAAAAATCAAGATGGCCGTTTCAAGATGACTGCCAAGTTTCGCAATTCTGCTCACCGACCCTCGACATGGGTATCATAAGAAGAATACATACAATTTGCTGTTTGTTGTCATTCCAAATTCATGAACAAAATTTCGGCCAACACAAAATTGCGCATTACCTTTTTATTTACATCGCGATCGGTATATGTATCAAATGAAAGGATTTGACTAGTAGAATACTATTAGCTGGGTAGCGTAATTCCAAATTCAAAATGGCAGCCGACACAAAATAACGGACTACCTTTTTTACAACGTTCCCGGTATGGATACCAAATAAAAGTGTATGTTGAGTATAGTGCAGAATAGCGGAAGGCGTGTAATAAACTAAAAGGTAGAAAACGAAAAATATAGTTTAAAAAACTTAATAATATGCTTTTATTTAAAAATGAACTAAAAAGCACATAATTTACACTGATATTTTGATGAGCGACATTATTTATGACTATTTGCAAAATAGCAACTCAACTAAGTAGTGTCGTCAAGCCGAAATGTACATATTTATTAGATTTTTTTAGGGGCGCCAAATTGTGAATTTTTGGGCTGCAAAGTTGTCGGCAATTTTGCAAAATTGATGAACTTTTTTAGAACTTTTTTTTTGGAAAAAAAAGTATAGTTATAGCGCGCAAGACGTATTCTGAATATGATTGTCTAAGTGTCTGTTGTGCACGTAGTACCAAATTTTTTCGGTAGGTGATGCTTAACCCTGAATTTTAAAAAAAGTTGCAGGTAATATAATTTTTATAGGCAACTCCAAATTTTTGCTTGTACCCAAAATCATGTTTTGCAGATTTGTTTTTTGTTTTATTTTCCCGCTATCTTATTCCGGACTATGCGCACACAATTCTTTTTATGAAAAGGCGTTGCAACGCCCGCGGGATATTGATAGTTTCACATAAAAAATATCGTAGTATTCTCCTCAGATTTTTACTTTTTCGCGTCTCTACCATTCTTTGGTTAATAAAAATGAAGAAAATATGTAGCTAGTCTGCACTGATCACTATTATATCGATCGTTAAAACCACAATTGTTTTAACAATCGAACATTTTGATAATAACTTTCAATATTTATGAAACAATCTTCCAAAGTGTGTTCCTGTCGTTTCGAAACAGCTTCCACCAGTAGCTCTGATTCAATATCCAGTAGCTCTGGTTCAATAACAGTCCAACAAAATACCAATTCGTTTGCGAATTAATAAATAAATAAATAACTTTCTGAGCAGAAAAAATTCCATTTACATAAAGTTAAACTTTTACCCGCATTGCCCCAGTCCAACTTATAGTTTGAAGTGATTAGTTAGTTGTTAATTTTGTAGTAATTAAGCTCTGCAAAAACTAATTTAATTTTTGAAAATAAAATATGAAAAGAGTACTTACCACAAGGTAAATTTCAAACAACATACTTTCAAAGCAAAATTAGTTAGATTACATGTTTAATAACATTTCCACATTACTGCTCCGTTGGCCTTTTAATTGCTCGAACTTCAAATGATATATTACCTCTAACCCCACAGCCCATGCTCCTCTTTAACCCGTGCAGTGTTTCACCACAAAGATTATTAATTTCAGCTTCCATATGAAATGGATTTATGGCACTTGTAATAAACCATTTGGAATGCATTTAAATCAAAACTGTTGATATATACGTTGGCCCGTAGGTTGTTTATTTACAGTGTACCAGTTTGGCCCTGTCTATAATAATTCAACATAAACTTGCCTGGCCAGCAGTTATCTGGGTCTCTCCACCTTGGGAGTTATGCGCTATCGAAGTCTCTTAAGATAAACGAAGCATTAAATAAACCCCACTTAACGGCTATTCACGGACAGACGGGCTGATACGGGCCAAAAATAGATGCAAGTGAATGCACGATATAAGATGGCCTACAATCGGTTATCAGCTGCCAAGCAAGAAATAAATCTGAAAAATGGTCCTAGTGTGGGATGCTGAGCCCAAGTCGAATTCAACGTCCACCAATCCGTTCCCCGTTCTTTTTGTATGCCCCGGATCAGAGTTCCCAGATTGCGGAGCACAGAGCCTGCTGCGTATGCTGCTTATGCTACATGGTAATGGACGAGTACAACACGATGCTTTCGGCAGATAATCCAGAAGAGATGATAAATCACTCAGATGCTGTCAGGAAGTTTATGTAAATATGTGATTGCTATTTATTTTCAGTATTTACCCAACATGGATCCAGGGCCACGGCGCAGCAACGATGCTAGCACATTCAGTAGAGTCACATGTCCACGGGTTGTGTTTGTTTACCAGAACCATCTCTACCCAGGCAGATCCTCTCAGATGTATGCTTCTCTACGCTAGGAGGACGACGAGGAGTCGCTGACGAAGACAGCTGAAATACGAATCCTCCAAGCGAGTGACGTCTACAAATAATCAAAATCTCAGCTTCCTGCCTTCGTCGGATCTGCCCCAGCTTCCTTCGGATAAATCGAAATTAAACGCGTATTTATGATGATCGGCTGCAAATTTTGACAGGCGGACAGGCAAGTGATTAGTTGGCCCCAACGTTTCCATTGATTGAATTTGAGCCCGGCTCATTACAGCTTCAAGCTCCAAGAAAAAGCCGACTAGCACAATGCCATGATGAATGGTTTTTTTGTGTCGTCATCCCGTTGATAAGAAGGTCCCCATGCCCCATGGGACGATGATGATGAGGGGGCTTTTAAGATTCCTATCGGTGATATATCACCCCCTAATGTTCCATTGAGACCATTGTAATACGATATACGACCGCTTCGCAAGGCTGCGGCCATGAGAATGCGGTAATGTTATCTAATGTAAGCACAAACATCAACAGGAATAATTTCGAAATTTGATCCCCCAGCAACATAACAAGAAATGCTCGCCGCCGTTCAATGGTGTGGCAGTGGTTGTTGGTAGTGGTAGTAGCCGGGAGGCCGAGGCTTTATTGGCTGATTATTGTTTGAAATTCATAGGAGCTGATTTTATCTCAATATTTATGCAATTCTTTATGGAATTGAATCCTGACTGTATCATGTTGATCATGTGAACATGACGTGAAGATTCCGTTAATGGCGCCCAATCGTTGTTAAAAAACTGGAAATTAGAGGAATTTTCCTGTGAAAGAGCGCTCTTATTCATATGCACACACAAAGCTTATCTTGCAACGTGAGATTATTATTATTATTATTTTTACGATTTTATTTTCAAAAACGTGAGCATAAATTTCATAACGACGCAATTGCTAAATGTTTACAGCTCCTCGAAATGTACGATTTAGTTTCAATTATAAAAGAACCGATGTGCTCCTATTTGTGTCAACCACATAGACACCGAACAATACGTTGTTCTGTAGGTGGGTGTTTAGCATAGAAAGTATACCTTTTGTACCACCACAACCAGTCGTCACATTTGTAGGGCTTTTGTGATTTGAAAATGTTTTTTTTTTTCAAAAGCAAGAGGTGATTGTAGGTGGTTGAACTAAATAGGTTCAGTAGACCAAAGTGAAAAGCTGCTGTTTATTGAAAAGAAAACCTTTACACTTTTGCTCGTGCTTTGGTATCGATAGATGTTGTTTAATGTTAGTGGAGATAGCGTGTGCGAATAGTTTTGTAAACATTACAATTTTGCTCTTTCTTCAAAGAGATTTTAAAGATCGATATACATTCCAGGTATCGGAGATATATGTGATCATTGTCATAGATATCCATTCGGAACATGCGTGCGAACATCAGGATGCAACAATGTTTCGCAAAATGCATTTGCCATATGAAATCGCATTTTTGATGATGTTAAAGGATGTAGTTCTACGTAAATTGCAATTTATATTTTATGAAGGAAAATGTGAAATGAGACGTTTGTTGAGTGGTTGAGAGTCAATTGCATGAAGTAAGCTTCTTATTGAGACCGTACTTTAACTACCTTCCGCGAGATGAAGCAATATATGTACAAGCGTAAACCTTCCTTGGAAGTTATCAATAATATAAAAGTAACGGGTAGAAAAACTTGGTTTGAGTGCTTAAAGAATATTATGAACATATACGGCATACACACGTTTCTAAGTGCAATAAAAGAAAGTCTTCTATTCACATTCACAGAGGAAGGCAGAGGTTATTAAAACAAATCAATATTTTGGGACTTGCATCTCTTAAAAATCCAAGGCATCGAGACGTTTTTTTGGCGATTTGAAATATATCCTCAGGTATAGTTACCCCTAGGAGGTTAGTTGGATTAACCATAAGACTCTCATTGTCCCATTGAAATAAAAGGAAGGACGGTGCAAGTTTTGTTAGAGATGAGATAGTAGGTACTTCGTTTTGGAGGCTTTAAATTCAACACGATTATTGCGTCCCCAATCAAGAATCAGTTTGACAGTTCAGTTGATTGAGCTCACGACAAGGTCTAGCGCAGGGGTCGCCAACCCTCGGCCCTTCACGGAAAATTATGCCGCCAGCGAAATTCAATAAGATTTAACAAAAATTTAGCAGTGTCCACGTATCAGATCCATAAACAAGAATCGGAAGGATCAACGTTCGGTAAAAGCGTACTTTTGTTTTGATGGAAATATTTGTTCGTTTCCATATGCAGAACATGAGCCAGGCGAATGTTGCTGCTGCCTGGCCGATGCGGCTGTAAATGTCGGACGTCGATGCCACTTTCTTTTCCTCAACCAATGATCCCAAAATATTTGCACATTGGAACCTATTCGATTTGGGCTACATCGAGGTGAATACTGGCCCTTGATCCGTCCGTTGTGAGCTTTTCCGCATTGATTTTTTACCCGTATGACTGAGTGATGGGGAAATCTCGAATAAGATGTCCGTTGCTTCGGCATTCGTGTCGGCGAACATCAAGTCGGTTACAAAGTTGTTCTCTTCGTATCGAACCCCTAGTCGTCCACCGAATGCATCACGCATAATCGCGTCGATCACAACGTCGAGGAGAAGTGGCGAAGCGACGTCTCCCTGTCGGACACCCGTTTGAATCGGGAACTACTCGGATAAGTCACTTCGAATACGAACGCTGCTGGTTGAGCCCAAAGTCTAGAAATTAACAAGTCTTTCATCTTCATATGGTTAATGAGTGAAAGGCGAACAGCTGCATGCACAAGTTTTTCAAATGACGATGTCAGGCTATCAGAGAGAGAATGCAACATTTTTATACGCGCTGGAATACAACCATAAGTCGGAAAATTTTATGAGTTTATATGGGGATGTATTGGTGCATATTTGCTCGTTTGTTTTGATTTTTGAAAGAAAACAGCTGATTCATATTTCTTTCCTTTTCTGTTCTGCATACTAAAGAGAGAATCTGGCTTTGTCTCGCTGAATTCACGAAGTATGCGTTGAGTTTTGCTCAGCAGTGATGTTCATATATGCACGCACACAATCAACGGTCGGAAATTTTTGTATGAAGATGAAAGACTTGTTATTACTAGACTTTGGTTGAGCCATCGTTCGACGCTTGGAGAAGTTGGATGATTTTTAATGCCACGTGTTTCCAAAGTTCTCCACAAGCTGTTTCAATCGATGCAATCGAAAGCAGACTTGAAATCGATGAAAACGACGACAGTTCGTTTGCCGCAAAGAATTATTTCTTCCATTAACTGACGGAGAACGAATATTTGATCAATGCATCCTCGATGTGGTCTTAATCCAGCTTGTCGTTCCCGGCTCATTTGCTCTCTATGTTTCTGCCTCGATTGTGTGATTTTCGTAAATACTTTGCAGACGATCCAGACTAGTACCGCGATAATTCTTGCATTTACGACTGTAGTCTTTTCCAAATTGGGACAACGATCGCTTTCTTCCACACCGATGGTACGAGATTCGAATGTCATATGTGTGTTATGAGTCGTTGTGATAAGACATCACCTCCGGCTTTGATCATTTCGGCGGTTACTTGGTCTCTCCCCGGCGTGTTTCCATTTTTCAGAGATTTTATTGCTGTCTTCACCTCTATAATTGTCGGGGAGAAGTCACGAAAGTTCCATCCGATTTTTTGATGTCGTCGGTTGTTGATATTGTTTTGCCGCCTAACCGCCGGATGGTCTGGTACAACGTCCTGTACTCGTGTCTCGACGCCGCTTCTTCCATGTCGGCCGCAATGTTCTGTTTCCCGATTCTGGACAATTCGGCAGGTCGACCACCCTCCTCCTTTCACACCCTGGACTTAGGGCGAAACGACGGCGGAATTGATGTAAATTATCGAAGTTTGGTTTTGGATACACTGGTGCCCATGTACACTGTGGACGTTGAAATCGTCCGAACCGTGTAATGGCCTATATAGTCCAGGTACCTCGATTGCCTTGGAGATGCTTTATCTAATTTTTGTCGAAATGCGTAAACCATTGGTTTGTGATCTGTTTTGATGTGGAATTCCCTGCCCTCCAACATGAACTGGACTTGGTAAATGGCAAGGACCTCTCGATCATAAGTTCTGTTCTTGCTTTGTGCCTTGGTTAATTCTTTTGAATAAAATTCCAGAGCTTGTGTTGTACCTTTGACGACTTGGTTGAGAACAGCCCCTATTGACATCTCTGATGCATCAACGCCTAATGAAAGCTATGCTTCCGGAGCGGAGTGTGCTAAGGGAGTGGCGTTCACCTAGTCTTTTTGCATTGATCAAAAGCGTTGATTTCCTCTGCTGTCCACTGGATCATTGTTCCATCATTCTTTTTGTTTCCTACAGTTAATTTCTGCAGGATCGACTGATTGTGAACGGCATTTGGGATGAAGCGCCTATAAAAACTGAGCATCCCTAAAAATCTCTTGAGGCTTGCAGCCACGTAGGGAAGTTTGAATTCCAATAATGCTTGAACTTTCTCTTCCAAAGGTTTAATACCTTCTCCTGACAAATTGTGCCCTAGAAACATAATACTTTCTTTTCCAAATTGGCATTTGTCAGGATTAATAGCAAGGCCGTTTTTCCTTAGGCGGTGAAAGACTATATGAAGATGAACCTTATGTTCTTCCATAGTTGTAGATACAATGAATATATCATCGATATACGCATATACAAAATCCAGATCTTGCAATATACTATCCATGTGTCTTTGGAAGGACTGTGCCGAATTTGATGAAATGCCTTTTGTAAATTTATCTTTGAGAATATTTGCTTTCCGTGCAGCAAGTGCGCGAAATCTTGCAGAAAATGAATTGGGTACCAATCTGGCACAGTTACTGCATTAAGTGCACGATAATCACTGCACAATCTCCATGAGTTGTCGGCCTTTTGCACCATGTGAAGGGGGCTTGCCGCTTCGCCTTTGGAATGCTGGCAAATGCCTACCTGGATGCGGTAATCAATTTCTGCTTTCGCAGCCTTTAATTTTTCTGGTGTAAGTTTGGAGAGGGCCTGCAAAATACTGGAGGACCTTTAGTTGTTATATGGAGTGTGTTTCTTTACTCATTCCATAGAAAGAATAGAATAAAAAGAATACTTGATGGAATATTCGGAATAGAATGAATAAAGAAACGCACTGGGTATGACAGTAAACAAACTGAAGAAAAATTGTGTATTTTAAAAATATTGTGGGACCTATGTATATGTAAACTATAATAGGCTTTGACCTTTGATGTCTCCTGGGGTCCATTTGAAATTATTATTATCCATATCTGACATTATTATTATTATTAGAAATACTTTTAAAAATGATAACAAATAAATAATTACCAAGGGCCATGGCTTCCGCTTTCTTGCCAAAAGACACAATTATGACAGTAGCATATTTATATTGTTATATTAGTAAGGTTAATTCCCTTTATTCTAAAAGTGTTCCACCTCAAGAGGTAGTTTAAAAAGAATACATTCCGAATATACCGAATGAATAAAGAAACGCTTCATCTGTCAATTCGAAACTTGGAAAAAAATAAAGAAACGCATTTTCTGCCTATTCCTTCTACGGAATGAATAAAGAAACACACCCATGGTGTGTGGCAGCGGACTGGGTTGATTTTAATAAATTTAGGTGATGTAAATCTTTATATTGAGCTAGGAATTCTGAAAGTGGATCGTTAATATTATAAGTCACGATAATAATGGTACCTGTATTGACAGTTGTGCTGCCGGATGTCTTATCCTTAGTAGCCGAATCTATTAATTTGCTACTTTTAACGTCTACTAAAAGGCCGTCAAATTTTGCTCCTAGGACTGGAGCAGCGTTGCCAGATTATTTTTTTTGTAAATCGGGATTAAGACTAGTGAATGCCCTTATGACACTCGCTTTTTTTTCGGCTGATAAATCTGCTAGAAAAACCAATTATACGAAAAAGGTAGAAAGAGTTTGCGAGAAAAGGATAACATAAGCTTAATAATTTTTGAAATAAGCTTTGACAGTTCCATCTCAATTGTGTTCTGTTATCACCTTATAATACACGCTCACACACCCATACACACTTAAAAAATCAAGAACTGTCAAAAAATATTGAAAATTTTCTTCATATTTTCCAGCTGAACTGCTAGAATATATATGGCAATTCCATTTTTCCATTCCAATTTATGCCCTTATGACACTCGCTTTTTTTTCGGCTGATAAATCTGCTAGAAAAACCAATTATACGAAAAAGGTAGAAAGAGTTTGCGAGAAAAGGATAACATAAGCTTAATAATTTTTGAAATAAGCTTTGACAGTTCCATCTCAATTGTATTCGGTTATCACCTTATAATACACGCTCACACACCCATACACTTTTAAAAAATCAAGAACTGTCAGAAAATATTGAAAATTTTCTTCATATTTTCCAGCTGAACTGCTAGAATATATATGGCAATTCCATTTTTCCATTCCAATTTTGTCAAATTTGTTTTTCACTCACTCCAATTTAAATTTCCTATGTTAACATCACGGCTCACTCTAATTAGCAGATTTTTCAGCCGAAAAAAAGTGAGTGTCATAAGGGCATTAGTCAAATTTGTTTTTCACTCACTCCAATTTAAATTTCCTATGTTAACATCACGGCTCACTCTAATTACCAGATTTTTCAGCCGAAAAAAAGTGAGTGTCATAAGGGCTGAAGCAGAAAAAAAGCGGGATTTTGTTGTAAAAATCGGGACATGCGAGAAAATACAAGAAAATGCAAAATGTTCTTCTTATTTTCAGACTTTATATTAATAAACATGTTGAAAATACATGGTTAATTATTATTAATGATTATTACAATTTTTACTTATATTTATCAGATAATTTTAACTGAGTAAGAATATCCTTCTCTTCTTTTATATAATTGTAAAATTCCTTACAAGACATGTCAAAATTAAATTGCACGAGCAATTCCGATTTTATAAGTTGAACAGAACACCTGTTTCTTACGTCAGACCACTTAAGATTCATTTGAGAAAATACCCTCTCTACAAAGCAGTTGGATGTTGGTATACTCAAAATATATGAAATTAATTTGAAAGCATTTTTTACGTCCTTTTCTGGAAATAACTGAAATAATTGTTTCCATTTATTAGCTGCGAATTCATTTGTATTTTTCATAAGGACTTTAACAGATGGTTTCATCAAGTTAAATTCTTCATATAATTGATCCGCTGATATTTCTTCTGTCATATTTAGAAGAATCACAGCATTTTCGAAGTTTTCGTATGATATTGTTTCTTTTATGTTCACAAAATCTAGTTTATTAAACAAGTTTTCAGGCGAAAAGTCGTAACGTTTTTCTAGGTATTGTAAACAATTTTCATAGAAAGATTTGAAATCAATAATGGCTTTATTTCTTTGCGAACTTTCCAGTTTATTTATAAGTAATTTTGCTTGAAATCCGTAGAAGTTATCTTGAAGTCTTGATTGCAGTCGGTTTCGAAACAGACATAATTGTGTGTGCATTTCTGTAACAGCTAGCTCGTTAGACTGTCCTTCCTTCGTTAATATTTCAAACGAGCTCATCACATTATGGACAAAATTTAAATAGGCAAGATTTCTGGTTTCCTCTTCTTCACTTTCAAAAATCTTTTCTATCACTTTCGGACAATTGTCAAGTTCTAAAAAATATGACCTTATTGCCGGCCATAAGTTTATTATTCTACCGAGAGCAGGAGACAATGAAAGAAATCGCGTGTGCGCATGCCGCAATAGCTCAGCCCATTCAATTTCTGTTATTTCAAATATATCTATCAACTCTGCACGTCTTTTCGCCGAGTGCGAGAAATGGCTGTGAATCTTTTCAAAATAAAAGTTTCCACATCAACGTCTAATTTATCGCACGCAAATTTACACATGTTATGTAAAATATGTATAGAACAATTTGCCTTTATTATGTTTTTGTTCTTCGATGTAAGATTCGTATACACAGAATGATTTGGCCCAAAGTTGACATTATGCATTGTCTGCACCATATGCAGATATATGTGCGAGAGGTAAATTACATTTTTCCTTTTGTTCTACCACATGCAAATTTCTTTGCAATATTTGAATCAGAACACATGATTGGCAGTAATTTGTGATAACAATCCATACTGTTATAACTCAAAGAATGTTTGACGGTGTGACAAATAGAACAAATTTCTAAAGCTGATATTTTGTGAATATTTTCATTATCGTAAGTACTCGGCTTGGAAAAATAGTTCATCAAAGAATTTGAAGCACGTGAGCTGACTATCTTCATATGAGTAGCTCCTCTCGAATGCTTGAGAACGTCATTTGCTCCACCATAAGATACCTATACTGAATTCCCTTTTACATTAGCGGCAAAATTCCTTAAATTCATTTTTTGAGATACTTAACCAATCGTAATTTTGCTCCCAATTGGGGTTGTATTTTGTTAGCCGTTTATCTAATTTCACCTTCTTCTCAGGTGTTTATGTTGCTTCCGAATTCGAAAGATTATTATTAGAACCAGAACTGTCGCTCATCTTAACTCACTTTACTACTGACTCCGTAAATAAACAATATAAACGCCACACAACAGACGACATTGACGGCAGAACGCAGACTGGCCCACTCTACCCCAAGCAGCACACTGAAACCAAATAGTGACAGCCACAGAGATATGTGAGGTGGGAGTTTCCGTGTTGGTAGCGTCGTAAGAATTTAGATGAATTTACTAAAATAATGGGATTTTTAACGTCCCGCGAGGGACATTGATTTTTAACTCTAAAATCGGGACGTCCCGCAAAAATCGGGACGTCTGGCAACGCTGGACTGGAGTATTCACATCCGCAATGATGAAGGTCCAAGGGAATTTTCTCCGCAGATCTAGCGTCAGGATCAATCTTTCCTTTCTTCAGTTTACTGTTTTTCGGTAGGTTACGATTGGTATTAAAAACTTTCACCCCATTGAAGGCTCATTTACAAAAATTCTGCGGATTATTTTGGTTTCGCCAGCAACACCTGTGATATTTAAAATTTTAGGCACCTTGCTTTCAAAGGAGCAAGGAGCTTTACACACTTTTGCTTTGTGTCGAAATCTTCGGTGATAGTAGCAAATGGTTTGTCTAACCGGGGTATACACTCTCTATACTCTGTTTCTAGTGACTTTTTCATGCTGCGTACCTCGACTCATGAGAGTCCGCAGTTGTTGGTTAATTTCCTCCATCATTAATGGATCATTGTACATGGATGTAGATGGATATATAACATTATTGTTGCGCTGAACACTAATAGGGGCTACATTCTGAAATTCGCCAACTTCCTGGATTTTATCTGCAAGCGCAGCGAGGCCCTTTAGTCCTTCTCTAGAAGCTTGTAATATAGCTTGGACTTGTGTGGGTAATCTTTGCATCCACAAGCATTTAAGAAAATCTTCACTAAGTTGAGCACCACCGAAGGCCTGCAGTTAATTCCTTAAGAAGATGAGATGGTTTCTTGTCGCCTTAGTCTACTTCCGAGAGGAGTTCTTTTATCTTTTTGTGTTCGCTTTCACCAAATGTTTGAATTATTGCTTCTTTTAAGTTACTATATTTATTATCTGCCGGTGGCGATAAGACAGCGTCTGAGATTCGTGCAAGAACTTTCGTTTCGATAGCACTCACGACGGGGTTAAACTTTGTTCCGTCGGTAATCACTCTGGAATCTGCGAAATGCGCCTCTATTTGCGCAAACCAGATTTCTGGCTTTTCATGCCAAAAAGGAAGTATTTTGACCGAAACTCGTGTTATGGATTGCACGGGGTCGGCTCTTACATCATTTTGTTCCACGTTTTGATTTGTATTCTTTAATTTTATTTTTTTTTTAATTGGAGCAACGTGGCTTACGGTATGTTAATAAACGTTTATTATTTTGGATCGGGGTCACCAATTATGGACCCTTTGTATGGTTCATAAAAACTATTAATTTATTATATTGTAAGTAATAAAAATTAGGTAACAATTCAACTTCTAAAACTCCGTGAATAACAATATAGAACTCATATTTTTATTGACGTTTTTAATATATTATATTAATTTCGACTGCCTGCTTCGTTAATTCCTCCACACTTCTTTACTAATACATATTAAGGCTTCTGTATAGAAAACAGAAGAATTTAACGATACGGAGTCATTAATGTCATCTAAAGAAGATTAAAATCAGGGGATGTACTACTGTATGCCTTCTGTAACACAACGTCACTGCAACTGCAACACCTTCACTACCCTCAATCCAAGTCGTTAAACAGATTACTGAAACCTAATACTTCTATCCCATTCGCCACCTACAAATCCACATAATCCGACCACAGATCAAAATTTTAATTTTCTTTCTGTTTTTAATTTAATCTAAAATTCAAATAAGGATCACCAAAATCCGATTACCTTGAAGGTGCATTCTATGCATAGAATCAAAAGCGAATGAATTGTATGTTGGCAGCAAAGGCAAAGCATTACTTCACCTGATTGTTTCCAATCGAATTCACAAAGTGTGTGGTGGTAACTTGATAGCGTTTTATCGATGAGGAATTGACCTGAATTCCTTCGATTCTTGTGCATTTGCAAGTCTTCCCCGAGCAAGGCAAAGCCCACCTGAGCATTTCTCCCGTTTCATTCCAGGTAGAAAGTTTTGAAATTAAAACATGAAAAAAAAAATTAAAGCAGACAAAGAGGACGAGGAGAAGGAGCGATGATTTTCGTAGATATGAAATTTCAACCATCTTTCGAGAAAACGAGTGAGAGAAACGGTGTAGCCGAGAGCCAAAGGTGATTGCTGTTATTGTTAATTTTATCGGTGGAATATACATCGACATTGTTCATGTTTATTAAAATTATTGAAGAAGTTCGGTATTCGCTGAATTTTAAATCTCTATTCGGGGGATTACATCGGCGGTTCCTCCCTGGGGAGATGCTGATTAAAACATTTCAGGACCGAACCTACTCGGTTGGTAGATTTTGCATAGTTGTTGTATTTTGCATCGCACTAGCCTCGGGGACTTGTAATTTCTGATAATTTATGTCCTAATTATCTGTTGGGTAGCATTTCTCTCCTGTTACGACAAAGCTATAAATAGGTTGTGCCCGCCATGAGTTTCTGCCGCACCTCCAAAGGATCCAGCCAAGGATGCCACGTAATCACAAGAAGTTGCCTTTTCCATGGCAGGATATCATGCTGCGCCCTCTCCCTGTTCCTGTTGCTGCTGCTACTGGGCCCTGGGCCTCGGCTCAATTTATGCAAACCTACGGAATGCTCCAGATCCAGAGATTAAAGTGCTTTCCTAAGGCAAATTAAAAATCAATTTTGTTGATGATACGGCACGGCTGGGCCTCCAGAGGGTCCTTTGGGATGTTTGTGGCCATTTTTCCTTCCTTACAAGATAAATGAGCCTTCGCTGCTAAATGAATAGTGGATTGCGCCCTTTTTTTGTTTCTCTGTTAATAGGCCTGGGATTTAATCCGCGGAAAAGCTGAACAGTGCCTGATAGGGACTAGAATGACGGCAATTTCACCAACGATCATTTATAATTTCGTGATATTTTTTCTAAACATGATTTTCCAACGACATTCTCCTGATATTAGATCACTTTTCTTGATTTGATAATGACAGACCAAACATTCCCGACTACTCTTCATAATTTCCTGTTGCATCGTGGTGACCATATTGGTGGAGTTTTTGTTATGTGTAAGTCAACCTTTGTACTACCAGTCCGTCATGTCTTACACATCAAGGTCAGTAGTAAGCTTAGCTCGAAGAAAGGATAAGAAAGATTAAAGGAAGTCTGGGGGTACATGAGGAGATTCAGATGAACCTTGCGTTTGAACTCTTGGATATTGTATGAGTTCGGGAAAACTGACTGTGGGAGGTTGTTCCACAGTCGAGTTGTTCTCGAAAAACACGAATTTCTAAAATAAAGAAAATAAAGGCTGTAGATAGTGAGGATGAGCCGAAAGGGCTAGTCTTATGTTGCGGGCAAAACATTGCCGTGGAGGCAGCAGGTTATATATTTCGGTGGAACAGTCGTTATGGTAGATGCGGTAGAATTTCACCAGAGCCGCTACATTCCTGCGGTGACTTAATGAATCAATTGTAGAGCAAATGGCGACGTCGCAAATGACTTGCAGGGCGCGGTTTTGCACCTTATCCAGCCATGCTAAGGTGGTACTCGGTGCCCCTGCCCAGAGATATGAGTTGAATTCGAGGCGGGGCCGAATGTAAGATTTGTAGATTATAGCCCTGGCCGACGGCGGATCGCTTGTTTAGCGATTTCCAACGCAGTTCTTCAGTTAAAGTTATGCCTAGGATATTGAGGGATGTTTCAGCCATCAGTTCTAGATTGTCCACTTTAATTGGAGGAATTGAGGTACCTTATTCGTCTCACTTTGAGTGCCTCCCTGTACACTGGGCACCTGCCACTCCCGTAGAGTGAATGTCTTGTTTGCCCTTGCCCTTGTCTAAGCCATTTCTAAGCGATATGCCCTACCCCACCGCGCCTACTTGGTACTGCTATCTCCCGTATCCGGCAAACAATGGACCTTCCTCACCGCGAGTGCCTTTTTAGCGCTAGCGATTGGAAAGCTTATTGTGGCCTCCAACAGCTTCTCCGGCAGATCCTCCGTCTTTCCCTCGCCAGATGCCAATTCCATTAGAAGGTCGATAGCGTTCTCTCCCTTTTCTTAGGGTTTCCTTTCGTCATCTCCCCCTCTATTCCTCTGTGGGGCGCTAAGTTAAGGTTGCACCTTCTTGTTACACCGTTGGCCTTTACGGGATTCCACAGTTTTCGCTGCACTGTGCAGGCTTTTAGCTTCTCCAACCTTCCTTTTTGCGAGGCTTCTTACTTTAAGAGCTTCTGGAGTTGCTTGTGTCGCCATCTACATTCATTGACCTCACCAACTTCAAGGATCTCCCAAAATGTTAGCATCCTTTCCTTTTCCTTTGGCGCGATGAGTTTGCGACTGCGGCTGACCCCTGGCATTTGTTGCCAGTATTCAGCTGTACGCCGGGGAGCTCTTTCAAATCTCCCGAGTAAAAATAAAAAATTGGGCTTATGGCGGCCGAATCACGGCCGCTTGGCTTTTCCAGGCGGATATGACGGCCGTAGAATTTTTACCCATATTTAATGGGGGCACATTCGGCCTTTCGACGGCCAAAATTTACTAAAAGATGTAAATGGCCAAGAACCAAGCTGTACACGCGGGCATTCCGCGGGCAAATTTAGGCCAAAAAAGAATATGCCCCAATTGTATTGTGGAATTTGTTTTCTGGGAACTTGAACATTTTCGTTATGTACAATGAATGGCCCTTTCGATCTATCCTACAAGATTATCGATAAGAGCTCGCCAGTGGCCCCAGTCGGTTTGTTGTAAGGAAAGAGTGTAGTGCGTGTTGATTTATATTTTAGTGGAAAATTTTGTTGTTAAATCGCTAGAAGAAAAAAAAACAGTGTGTTGATGATGTTTTTCTCAATAAAAACGCGGTGAGTTTTGTATTTCTACATAGATGAATGTTAAAAAGATTTTTTTTAATCGCATTATATACAAACGTATACCCGTCGGTATATGTGTGGGTGGGTTTTATACGGCTTTACTGTCCTGCAACTGTCTAATGCCCTTCATATGGCCGAGGACTATGTGTAAGCACTTTTGGTGTACGCTCGTTGGCCTTAATTTATTTTTACTCTGGCTAAGATATTTTCTTATAGTAGAGCGAATATCCACGTCGCTGCCGCTGTACCACCGTCGTATGCCCTTAATAGCAACCACAAGGCCGCCATATTACCGTCGTATGCCTTTAATAGAAACCATACGGCTGCCGTATGGCCGTTATTGGTACTGCAAGGCCGCCATTGCACCGTCACTCACCCTCTGTATGACCGCACAGTCCTGCAACGGGCCTTTTGATGCCCGCCATATGGCATGGGTTATAAAAATCACGCCCGTTGTAAGGCCATAATTTATTTTTACTTTATTTATCTCAAAGAAAGACTGAAGTGGTCGAAATGGGGATGGGCAGTAAGAACTATATTAAGGATAGGCCGGCAGGGTTAGGAAGACTACTGTCTGCTACCTTATAGAACACATTGCCCGGAGTGAAACCGCGTGATGAGTAGGTCGTCGTCGTTACCCCTTGATCATATACATAAATATATAAAATTTGGGCCGGTCACTACCCAAATGCTCGGGCCGGTATGGGGGGGGGGGCAATCCGTCCCTGCCTCTACTACTTAGTTTTCTCTTTCATCTTCTACTGTCTAATAGCCATAACTCTAGTATGTTTAGTTTGTAAGCTTAGGTTAGGTATTTTTCTTGTTTGTCTTCTTTCAATTAAAATATTAATTAAAATATTAATAAATAAATAAATAAATAAAAAATGCCGCACCCAAGTATCATAAGAATTGAAAAGTGTGAATAAACTTAACGAAAGTAAACAATTTCAACATCCTGCTGCAGTTTGTTAATTCGTTCTTACTTTTCACTAAATCGCCATTCCTGTTTTCGTCCTCTTCGATTTTTTGCAGTGTGCTGCAGGACTAACGCAGAGTGATTTGTTTTGCAGTGCCGGCATTCATCCGGGTGATGGCCGGCTGGATCAGTGCCTCATGTTGTTTTTAATTTGTGTTCCCACCGGGGAGTGAAATCTCGCACCATTTTTTTGTGTATCACAGGAAATGCCCTAATTTCTAAACGACAAACACTGAACCGTCTACGAATGCAGCAGGATTAACACTGCAAAATATATACATACATACATAGATACATATGTCTGTACGAGTTCTGTTTCTTTTTTCGGGGAAGCTCCAGGATAGGTGGAACAATTCAGTTGGTGAAAGGATTATTTGGCACGAACCCGGGCCTTTTTTCCAACTCTATTGTCACGGCCTGATGCCCTTTATTTAGCCAGGGAGTGGCATATATTCGCAGCGGAAACAATTTGCAGGTTTGAAATGTATATTTTCCAGGAGTTTTTAACAAACAGTGGACTTTCGGGAGAATGAAGTCCAATTTTCCATTTGTTCTGAATGTTAAAAGTTCTGTTATAGGCACATACGGCATCTGCAGGATTTTGTTTTTATTTTGGTATATTCGAAGTTGCTATGAATTTTACTATGTGAGTTTTTTAATCGGGGTTTATTTCTAGTTTGCTTAACAACGACAAGGCATTTTATTTATTACTGAAAGGGAAAAAAAATTCTCACTGCCATTCTCTATCAGCTTATACTGTATGATTCAACTCGACGATTCTTATGAATGTAGTGAATCGATGATTTTGTCCGACAACCAGCTTCTCAATTTCGTACCCTTTTTGCATAAAACGCTGCGCAAATTGCACGGACAGCGCGCTTGGACAACATGGAAATGCAATGAATCCATGTTTAGAGAATAGGGCATATGGGTCCAGATAATTGAGCCAAACTACGTTCCAACTGAACATGCAAGCGATGACATCAAGGACGGGTTTTGTATGCCACTGAATGAGGGTTTTCGCTCTATTCCACGGGGATATACCATTCTTTGATGGATGACTTGGACCATTCCTACACGAGAGATCATTGAGCACGAGCCTGTTTGCATGTTTCTACTGAAGTTGGAATGCGCGTACAAAAAACAACTCTTCTAGAACATTTTAATACCAAAAACCATTCGGTAAGGCTATCAGCTCATCGATTTTGACATCAAGGGTTTTTTTGTCGAAGAAACCGTACATTGCAAAAACTATCATAGAGGAGGTTATCAATCCGACGTGTAGGTATTTTTTGCCCTGTTCACGCATAACTTTCTAACCCAACTGTTGTGCTTTTTTTTTGTTCGTTTGAAAGGGTAGCTTCCCACGGTGGTCCCGTGCAATTTTTTCGAAAGTCTGATAAAGGAGTTCGAAATTAGGCATAAAAAACTGAATGAAATAATTGTTTGTAATTCTTAACAACATTAATCCAATCAGAATGGATCTAGAAAGAAGAATCACTTTTGAAGACGGTGCCAGGTAGTAGTTGACTTCCATTGCACTAACTCTTGCTTCGAAAATTGTTTTCATTTCTTTGTTAGGCTTATGCCCCTAATACATCACCCACAGGTGTTAACACCGTCTTCAAAAGTGGTTCTTCTTTCTAGATCTGGATTAATGTTGTTAAGAATTACAAACAATTATTTCATCCTTTTTTGGGCATTGCGGGATTGGTTTTTTTCTGAAGTCGGTTTTTAAATTTTTTTTTTTTTTGTAAAAGATATGAGCATTTGTATTGACATCGAGCTGGTCTCATTTTGCTAATAATAAAAACCTCTACAAAGGAGAATGCCAGAAAATGTATTGACTTTGGCATCACCTCCAATAATTATGTGTAATATGTCGTTGGATAGGTATTTTTGAGCTGAATATAAGTTACTATGGGGCCTAGTTCAAAATCGTTCCGAATTTCCGTACCTATCTATGATGGTAAAGTTGATAGTTCTAACTTCCCAACTTTAGGAGTTATGAGCAGGGACAGATTGGCCCCCTTTTAGCGGCCCGAGCATTTCGGTAGTGGCCGGCTCAATTTTATATACCGGCGTCTATTACCCTGTTGACTAAATTGAAAAGTTGAGTCGAGGTGGAGTTGAAATTTCAACCACCGTATATGATGTCGAGCTGCGTTCACTTTCGGTTGAAATAGAGTTGAACTGAAATCAAAACATAATCTCCAATTCTTGTGATAAATTCTTATTTATAGATACGTAAAAATTTAAAGCAAATATACTCCAGGAAGAATAGCAAAAAAGTTGAAATAAATCTACCCTGCGATTTTTTGACGCTATAATTAAGAGAAAAATCGTAGGAATTCAATGAATGTGTTTTGGATAAAATTGGTCCAGGGCAACAGGTGGTAAAATCTTAATAAAAGTTGCAAAAACACGTTTTTTCGCGATTTAGGTACGAAATAAATTTTGTTTTGGAAAACAAAAAATACTCCATAATAGTGCTTAAAACGACGAAAATTATGAGTTTTGGACCATTGATATCGGTCAACAGGTTTTTGCAGAAAAATTCAAAAACCATTAAAAATTGCCGTTTTTTAACATTTAATTATAGGGAGTGTGATTATCGTAGAACCTTGTGTCAGGGCTTAAATTGTGGCCACTGATGGTGCCTACCTACAATAAAAATTTCATGAAAAAATAATGGTAACTTTTCGAGTAAATCTCAAAATTGTAAAAACACCTGTTTCACAAAAAAAGGTTGAACAAGGCCAACAGTGGTCCTAGAAATTTTTTGATTGGCATTCTGGCTCGCAAAGGGCTGCTTACAACTCATTTTCATGAAATGTATGTAAGGTTTGATTTAACACCTTAAAACCCCGTTTGAAAACCACCCTTTTTCCAATTTTTTGTAGCCTTCCTTAGCCCTTCCCCGCTCCCCCAAGCGCCTGTAATCGGTTGGTTGATGAGATTCAACTCGTTTCAGGAAGACACTTCGTGAACACTCCAGCGAACTGTTTCTCGATGCCCCGATCTAAGAGTCGCGATAGTTGACTGCATTACAGAAGATTACGTATCGCAAGATACAAGGAACAGCTGAGCTGTGTATCAGTGGTGCAATGAGAAGCACCCCAACAGCTACGCTGGATGTCTTATCTTATTGCATTTTACTCCTTTGGACATACAGGCCGAGCAAATGGGAGCCTGGACGGTTGTCAGGACAAAGGCTTCTCTTGGATGAACTCCATATTCATATGGCCACTCGTCCATCCTTAGGAGGTTCGCCACCCCAGCGAACAACCTAGACTATACTACAGCTACGTTGACCTTGAAGGAATGTTTCAACACCATCTGTCCGGCCAGAGTTGACTGGACAGATGGTGTTATTCCGACTAGGTCATTATGTATCTACACAGATGGCTCAAAAATTGGGAACAGCGCACAGTGGGGCTCGCTCATAGAAGGTTCTGCTCAAAACTCAATTATTCAAAATGTGGAAATTTTTCAAAAAAATTGTATCATCATAGTTGTAATAATGTATCAGATCCATCCATCCATCCAATGGCGCTACAGCCCAAATCGAGCCTTGGCCTCCTCTAGGGCATTTCTCCAAGTTTGACGGTCCCTTGCAGCATGTCTCGAGTTCGGGATGTTGAGCATTGACTCTGCGTCAGCCGTCACAGAGTCTATCCATCTCCTCCTGGGTCTACCTACTGGTTTACTTCCCGAAATTTCTGATGCCATAAGCCGTTTTGGGATGCGATTGTCCTCCATCCTGATCACGTGGCCGGCTAGTCTCAATCTGTTGATTTTTATAAAAGTTGAGAGTTGTGGGTCGTCAAAAATTTCATACAACTCGTTGTTGTATCTTCTTCGCCATATTCCATCCTCTCTGATTGGTCCTATTATGCATCTGAGAATTTTCCTCACGAACCTGTTGACTCGTTCCTCTATGTCCTGGGTCATAGTCCAAGTCTCGCTACCATAACACAGTACTGGTCGTATTACTGTTTTGTAGAGTGAGAGTTTCGTTTTTCTGTGCACAAATCTTGAGCAGGATTTGTTTTTGGGCATAAAAGGCTCTATTAGCCAGTAGTATTCGTCTAGTTATTTCTTCTTTTTCTTCGTTTCTTTTTGTGATAGTAGACCCAAGGTAGACTGTTTTATCGACTACTTCTAGGTTATGTTCGTCGATGGTTATATTTCTTCCCATTCTAAATCGTCCTGCTCTGGATTGTTGCATCACCTTCGTTTTTTCTTCGTTAATCTTCAGGCCTATGTCCTTTGCCGCCTCTTTTAATTCAACATAGACTTCTTTTGCTGCCAAAAAGGACCTTCCCACGATGTTTACGTCATCCGCATATCGAAGTAATTGTACCGACTAGCTATTGATGCACTTGCTGGACTGACGTTTTCCTTATCATTCTAGGGCCAGGTTGAAAAGCATGGGGGCCAGCCCATCTCCTTGTCTAAGCCCTTGACGTTCTTCGAACTCCTCTGTTGCAACATTTTGGATCCTTACTTTCGCTAGTGAGCTGTTTGTGGCGCATTTGATTAGTTGTACCAACTTTGAGGGGACTCCTATTTCCGATAAGATCTCGTATAGCCTCTCTCTGTTTATTGAGTCATATGCCTGTTGAAAGTCGACAAATATCTGGTATACATCTACATTCCTTTCCCAGGTTTTCTCCAGAATTTGCCTTAAGGTCAGCAGTTGGTCCGATGTTGAGCTGTTTGTCCTAAAACCATCTTGATATTCTCCTATAAGGCTGTCCGCTATAGGTTTCAGTTTCTGTTTCCCAAGGATTGTGAAGATTAAGTCGCTGACTGCTATGAGTCATCGAGCGCATGAGCATAAAGTTCATAGTTTAGGCAAAATAGTACTTCTGCGAAATTTTTGATTCATTTTTTATTATAAAAGGAAGGCTTTGTATATTAGTTAATCGAAAAAATTAGCAATAGAACTTTGCGCGTTTTCGAGAAAATGTCATTTAAAAAACCCACTACGAAAAAATATACACTACCACCAATTTTAAGCCCTGTATCATAAACCAATGAACTTATAACATAATACAAAAATGACGATGACTCATAGCAGTCAGCGACTTATTATTTTTACACGTGATCTGATACATTATTACAACTACGATGATACAATTTTTTTGAAAAATTTCCACATTTTGAAAATTGAGTTTTGAGCAGAACTTTCTATGAGCGATCCCCACTGTGCAGCGTAGGCTCTGGTATTTTCTCCGAGGCATTAAATATAGATACCTCTCTTCGTCTACCCGACCACTGCAACGTCTTCCAAGCGGAAATCACTGCAATCTGGGAGGCTCTCGAATGGCTGAAGATAAATAATATATCTCATAAGAATATATTCTATCGGATAGTCTAGCGGCCCTCAAGGCTTTTAATTCTGTCGTCACAACATCCACGACTCTTCTGAACTGCTGCAGGTCTCTGTGTAAGAGTGCCACTTAGTTTCATATAATACTGTGTGGGATTGCTGGACACAGTGGGATTAGGGGAAACTGTAGGGCAGATGACCTTACTAGACAGGGAACCGAAGTGGAAAGGATACCCCACTTAACCCGGATGGGAATGCCCTTACCAACCAACAAACTAGTTATGAGGAAAATCAGCTCAGCTCGAGCTGGGTTGAAATGGAACACAGCAACGGTGCGCCGCACTCTTCATGCAATGTGGAGGACTTTGGACGCAAAGCGTTCAAAATCTCTTGTTCAATTTAACAAAAAGGAGATAAGCCATGTAGTGAAGGTGCTGACCGGCCACTGTCCCTTTGGCCCGCCGCATGCCGAAAGATTAGGACTTCCCCACAACGACTTATGCAGCCGTTATGGTAATGAAGAAGAGGGGAAAACTGTCTCCCATCTTCTCTGCACATGTTGCCCTTGCAAGAAAAAGAGGGACCTTCCTTGGCTCACCCTTATTTGATGGATTGAGCGAGCTGCAAAATATTGGTGCTCCTAACCTCTGTTGCTTTATCAAAAGCTCAAAATGGCTTGAAATGGCCTGAACTTTGTCCCAACATTAGAATGGCATCACAATGGGCCCAATGGCGTGCCTAAGTGGGCTCCCTAGTGGGGGCAGCCATTTCAACCTAACCTAAAGAAGGGAAATTATGTAGGTGGGAAAAATGGGAAAGACGACCGACCGTGGTGCTATCGGGATTCGAACCCGAGACCTCTGGGAGCGCTTTATCCCTAGATTACCAAGGCCCCCTGGGCAAACTCGGATCAACTCATGACCTAGAGCAATACAATTTGTGTACAATTCCGTACACAATTGAAGTTAAATTTCCCTACGTTTGGAGGAGATTATCGACCGATTTTTACTCAAAATACTTTACTACTCAAAATAAGAAAGATGAATGGTAAAAAAGTTACATGGCAGTGAGGCAAGAATTATATGTATCTATCAAGCTCCACCCAATATTTTGTTGGCATCCTTCGAGTTCATATAGCCGTCTTATCATCATACTCAAGTCTACTGAAAACATTTGCCAGGATTTTTATTTCCTTTACTTTTTATATTTTCATAACAAAAATAATATTTCTCCCAAAAGAACAAAACAAAACAAAACAAATTGCTTTCGTTCTCAACAGTATTCAAGAGTTTTGTCAATTGTTATTGTTACAATTTGCAAACATACACATAAAGATTTTACAAGTGAACCAAGCGTTATCCTAACGAGCATTTAAAGTCGCAGAAATCCTGCATCAACAGCACCAATAACAGCGGCGAATGACGATGAATTGCGACTGGAATGAGAAAAGTTTTTCGTATCCAATTTAAAAAGTTTCCTTTCGGAAAATTGTCTCTTGTCGACAGTTTTCTTTTCTGTTTTTCCTAATTTTTTGCTTTTCTTCTTTATTTCTGCAGAAGAAGCGCGGCTCGTGATTTCTTGTATTTCGTTTTCATTTCAACTATAGAACGAAAATTTTGTCTTGTGATATTTTGAAAAATGAGAAATAATTTGGGCAATCTGTTAGCATTTTATTTTATCTAAAAGGTTTTTTATTTTATTTTCAAGTAGAGGATTATGAGAAATTTTAATATTTCTTTGTCTGAAGTAAACACCACATATTGCATAACAACGGCCACACATAACACCAAAGCCGGTTAGGCATTGTTTTACAGTATTTAGAAAAACATAACTAAAATTAACAAAACAAGGGAAATTTTTATTGATTAAAAGCATGTTTGTAAACGCAAACCGACGCAGTTAAAACACGCGATGATGGAAATATATTCTTGAAAGTTTTTGAAAACTCTTATCCTTTGAAGAAACTAAATAAACAAAAAATAGAACGATATAAACAAATGATAACTACGAAATATGAAGCCTGTGAGTTCTGCTAGGCATTGTTAATTATAAAGTGAGAGTATTGAAATTGTTGCTGATAAGACTAAAATAAATGATAGATGACGATCACATTAAATAATATTGCAGCTCGAAGCACGCATAACTCAGAGCAAAGCGTTAACTTACGAAGAGTGTTGATAATAGCTTCGTTAAAAATAGCGCTATCTTACTGTTAGCAAAAAGAATGTACGCTAGTATGTTACATATATGTATCTAAAAATATAAAAATGAAAAAATGCTCGTTAGTTAATCCAGACTTAAGAATGGTTCGACAGAGTACTTTTGGAGTTTATTGGAGTTTATGAAAAATAGATGGAGAGTAAGCGTTAACAAACAAAAAATCATAATTTTGACTTCCATACAACCGATCAACTAATTGACTATTGACCAATTTCGCACATGTGTATAGCCCGCTGGAAAATGCAATCTGGCCATCTTGTAGAAAAAATCAAGATGGCGGTGACCGATTTTTGCATTGGTGTTCCCCGACCCCCGACATGGGTGTCAAATGAAGGGGCATGACAAGTAGAATACAATTATCGGTGTAAAGTCATTCGAAATTAGAAATGGTGGCCAACACAAATTGTTGGAAGATATATAATAGACTGACTTAACTACTTTTGGTCCCACAATCAAGGTAGAGGAACACGAGTTTGACGTGGTCAATAGTAGCAGCCGAATATAGCATGGAACCAGAAATAAGCGCACAACTGCTAAAATCCAACAAAGCCTAGTCTGTCAAGGCTCTTTAAATACAAGTATCTAACCACAATGTCTAAACTTTTACTATATAAGACGATGGTCTTACCGGTTCTCACATATGCATCCGAAACATGGGTGCTAAGCAAAAACCACTCAAACCTCTTAGCCGTGCTCGAGAGGAAAATACTTCGGAGGATTGTTGGTCCCGTATGTTAGGAAGGACAATTCCGGAGGCTCTACAATGACGAGATCTAAGAGCGCTATCGTGACATAGATGTTGTGAAGAAAATAAAGCTCGGTAAGTTCCAGTGGTCAGGGTATCTAGCTTGTATGAGTGAAGATGAGCCTGCTCGGAAAAACGGTAAAACTTATTGGGTAAGAACTATGGGTGCGACAGCGAGGGAGACCCAACCTTCGCTGGAACGCTCAGAGCTTATGGATGTTAAACTGGATGACATCGGCTCGGAATCGGGACCGGTGGAGAGAACAGTTGCGCGAGGCCAGAACCGGATCGCGGTTGTAGAGCCGTTAATGAAGAAGAAGACCAAGAAGAAAACCAAGACATATGTATGTAACTATTACAACACTTAATAAGTTCATCGGATGCCATAGAGATGGCGCCACTACTGGCAAACCCATACGATTTTTAGAAAGTACCAAAAGTTAATTCATCCACCAGCTGAATGAAGACCTACCAGGAAAGCCGTCCAAAACGGCTACTGCTTAGTCCAGTATAACTTTTTTAAACGGAACGTGTTTCCAAGTGCATTGGCATGACGTCAAAAATCACAGTGCTCCCAGTATATTACGGAACACACCCTGAATTTTACTTTTATCTTGGAAATTTAATTTTACATTCTCTGTCCTTACACCATACTATTTTCAGAGATCGAACTTTCTTAAGGGGTTCGAGCCTACACACGTTTTTAGTCTATCGGTTTATTTTTTAAGGAGAAGATCGAGCAATCTACTACCATTGTCATTGGTAGCTTTGTGCAGCTTCTGCTTTCCTATGCCTCCTAGGAACTTTTCTTATTTCGGCGTTCATATCGTCAATCCAAATGCAAACTATCGAATGAGTTTTCAGGAATATCAAAAAACAACGAAATTTTACGCTTTTTGAAGAAGTTAATTTTTTTAATATTGCAACTGCAGTTTGAAAATACTGCAGAAGAGATACGATTTCGATACTTTCCTACCCCAAAGGCGTCTAGAGTGCAATTGCAATAAAGCAAAAAATTTCATATATTTCTTTTTCGATAATTTGCATTTGGATCGACGATCTCCAAGCAACGTTGTAATATCGTTTGACGATAGTAGCCTGATGAATTCCTCTTTCTCCTCATCCGTCGTGTCTTCTGTAGGAGCGAAGCGTACATATTCGGTTACTTACAGGCTTGAAATTCATAATCAGTGATTTCAACTTTTTTTCCACATTGAATGGCACTAAAAACGATCTTCCTCCATTAAGTAATCCACTGGAGAGTAGCATGTGGGTTCTGAGATTCATTATGCGTGTGAGTCCATTTGGTTTCCTATAGAGCTGGGATTGCTATGTCGTATTTTTCAGTGATGATAAAAGTGATCTTAAAACGCACGTCCAGCTGAGTGTTTTGAGGTTCAAGTTCCTAAATCAGAGGTTGAAGAGCATTGAGGCAGTAGCTTCTACATTCTGTTTCCTGAGTCGTTGCCGTTAAGTCCCTCAGGACCAGGATATACCTTGAGAATTGTGATCGATGATTTGGCCCCCTCCCCTTAACTGACGTAACTACTAGATTATTTAATGAAGATTGACACTGCACAAAAAGCCTAGACAATTTCAATTCAATTTTCATAGAGACTCTAATTAACATAAAGCTAATGGAATATCTGGAAACCCACAAAATTATTCATGACAAATAATACGGCTTTAGACCGAAAAGATCTGCTGGCGACCCCTTTGTATGTCTAATAGAGCCCCTTCATCGGAGCATCCATTGCTGCACTGGTTCCGCTTCCAAAAGCCTTTGATCGAGTGTGGCATCTTGCTCTGTTGTCAAAATTCCAAGCAATAGGTATCCATCCTGTTCTAAGGAAATGGATTAAGAGCTTCTTTCTGACCGTTCAATAAAGGTAGTATTGGATGGCATCGAATCTAATCCCCCCACCATTTCGGGCAGAGTACCTCAAGGATCAATTCTTTCACCTGTTCTTTTCATAATATTTACAAATGATCTCAATCCCTTCCAACCCATTGCTCAGCTTCGCTGATGACAGTACCCTGCGTTATTCTTACGCGTTCGACAATATAAGACAAGCACGTGCCAGACCTTGTCTTCACCATCGTGAGCTCATGTCCAACTCTATCAACAGGGGCATCGAGCACATTCTTGATTGGGGCCGCAAGAATCGTGTTGCGTTCCACGTCTCCAAAACGAACGAAGTACTGTCTTATTACTTATGAAACCTGCACCGACCTTCCTTCTATCTCAGTGGGCAAAACAAATCTTACAACTGATCCTTCCCTTAACATCTTGGGTATAACTTTATCTGAAGATTTGCGATGGAGTGATTGCCTAGAATTTCTGAAGAGTTGCAAATCTCTTTTCCCACCCGCAGCCAGAGCTACAATCTACAACGCATTTGTGTGGGCCTCTAAAACCGCCTTAGCGTGGCTGAACAAGGTGCAAAGCCGCGCTATCCGAATCATCGGAGATGGCAGCCTTTGCATCTCCATTGACTCTCTGAAGCAATGCTCTCTACACTTTATCGCTATTACCACAGTAACTGTTCACCCTACAGCCCCCCCCCTTCGCTCACATGTTCTAGAAGTTTATTTATGAATAGAACAACTCGACTGTGTATGAATAGAACAACTCGACTGTGGTATAATCTCCCACTGTCAGTTTTCCCGAACTCGTACAACACCCAAGAGGTCAAACGTAGGGTTCATCGCCACCTGCTCCAACACCACCAGAACCCCCCTCCCCCCCCCCCTGATCTATCATTTTGTTTTCTATTTATGTTCCTCTATCCCAGAAGAAAACGTTTTTGTGTCCCACCCATGTAAACAGAACATTCAACATTGATCGCCTTGTCATGACAAATTTCACCCCTCAAATTGTTTTCTCGGGAATGTTGCTCATATTCGTCGATAGCAAACAACAGGACTGGGTTTGACAGCTCATTTTCGTTCAATTTGTTTATCCTTGCTGCTATCGCTCATTCGCCAACAATTTAAGGATAAGAAAGGACGGCCAATTCTAAAGCCACAATGCTCCTTTTATATAAAAGTTCCGATCCAAAATTGTATGTTCAATTAATTTTCAGGCATCTCTCCCCCATTTTTTATCGGGGCTCAAGTTACTCCAGTTCTGGTTGCTGCTACTACTCCTGTTCATGTTTTTCCCCTATACTACGGGGTAACATATTCGTGAACACATTTCAATGGTGGCGTCGGCGGTGTAATGGTTCCTTTAATGTAGCGGAAACACGAAAAAAAGAAACAGTGCCGCGACGAGTGGTGATAGAAGGAGCCTTCGGCTTTTTTATGACATTTCACAGCCAACATCACACGGAATGGAAATTATATGTGAAAAGTTACTAAAGTTCCCCTCGAGCCACCCACCATGCTCTCACTCGGGCAAACTCAAATATCGCCCATATTGGCACTCAAGAATCCCATTTGTTCAAGGAATTCTCATTTTTGCAATATTTTTTTCGTGCGCCACGACGAAAAAATAAAATTTACACATTTCGCGTTATGAAATATTTCGAAATCGATTTTGGATTACCCGACCAACCGCGTGTGCTAACGCTGTTTGCATTTGTGTGTATGCATCACCATTGTAACATCGGGTCGCAGATCCTGGGGCCGGGGATCCTGGAAGTTTTATTACAGGTCTACCAGGAACAGCCGAGAAAACCGGAGAGATCCTTACACCCGGCAAGGCAAAGAGCTGTAGATTTTGACGCATGTTGGCAGATGTTGAAGGGCTTGCTGTTGGTGGGGATGTTGAAATTTTTTTCAATAACATAAAACTGAAATGGTTCCGGCAGCAAGAGAGTGAAAAAACGAAGAAGTGAATTCTTTTTCGGCGAAAAATGAATAAATAAAGCCTTCATTTTTCATTTTACATATAGCGAATATCCTATTGATGAAACATCAAGCGGAAACTGTTGAAAGCCCTCTTCGGATTGAAGCTAATATTGGGGCTGAGGGAGAGAGGCTTTTTATTTATTTTTTTAAAGGGTCCTCCCTCTTTACGCACAGGACGACACACACTCTTCCAGGGATCAATTGTAACCAGTGTATTTGTGGCTGTCATGATTCCTTCCATTTACCTGGGTACAAGGATTTAAGTGAGGTTCACATCACTTGCCAGTTCCTCTTTCTTCAATTTTATGCAGAGCTCATCTTTTTCAATTTGGCCTTTTTACTTTTTCAAACGAATCCTGATATCTTTGGACATAATATTGATTATTTATATCCATTTATTTCGAAATGAGAAATTTAGATGAGATTTCTTTAATATCCGCATTAAATTGAATTCAGTGAAAGGCGCTCATCCGATCTCCTTGGTTGATGTAATTGAATACTGAATTTTTATGGTATAATATATATTAGATGAAAGCTTTATAATGGATCGGAGAAAGTTTAGATTTTCATGCTTTAATAATGCAGCATGTGAAGAACAAATCCTTATATGTAATGCATGCGGTCATTGAGTGCTTAATGAATCTCCAAAAGTTACAAATTTCACTTAAGTTATATCAGCGATAAGAAATGTGTGGCATAAATACATATGTCAAAGAAGAAAGTCCAGCTTTCTTTGTGATTGTGTAAAACGTCTCAAGCGCATGAAAAATATTTTTTAGACCCATGGTACCCGAGTCAATGCATTGATCAATTCGACGACAAGGGTGACGTTTACGGGATTCAGTGAAAGTAGATTCGGTAAATTGCATAAAGAATGTTTTATGTATTTGTGACTGTGATGTTGTTTGTTTGTTTTTTGTTTTGCAAGCAAGAAATTCTTCTTCTTCTTTGATCCGTTAGCTGGCGGTCCGAGCGGGACGTCCCCGGAACAGATACGCTGCTGTCGGTGCCGCTGGGTTCTCCAGCTTCTTGACGTCAGGTTTGAGCAGTGTCAACGTTTCCGATCCATAAGAAGAATCGGAAGGATCATCGTTTGGTAAAGACGTACTTTCGTTTTGACCATCAGCTGGTGGGAGAATTCTCTCCACCGCTACAAGCGCCCATGGGGAGAGGTCGCGAACGTTTGGTTGATGTTGTTTTGCCGCCTAACCCCCGCCAGTCGGTACTCGTGCCTCGACGCCGCTTCGCCGTAAACATCATTGGATGTGGTTAACGGATTGCTTGGTAAAACAATACTTACGTTTCGAGTAGTCTATGCCGATGCGGATGCAATTATAACACTGAATGTAGCTGGAGTGGAGCAGGCATACAGCTGGTGACATATCCAAGCGTACATACGTTGCATTCGTTGATAGATAATATAGAAGTGTGTGCATTCAATTGCGACCTGACGGAATATTCCATGAATGGAATGCATGCCACGCAAAGGTCGAGCGCCTTTCAACTTTATCTGTGTTGCCGCATTCGACAATGCACAACAAACACATGCACCTTGCATGCACTCGTTACTTAGATTTTTGGGCTATGTGTGAAAGCCGGGACGGAAAAAATCCATGCAATTTTGTGTCAGAGGAAATTCGCCGCATATCATGGAACCTCTGAATGCAATGCATGTATGCTTGCATATGTCACCAGCTTAGATTTTCGTGCCTGTGGCGGTAGCATGCATGCCTGTGGCGGAAGCGTGAATACCCGTGTGGCATGCGCACTTGTTTGCTATACGGACTAGGTGCAGCGCGTGTATGCTTTTAAGAAAATTAGCTAACAAAATTATTTTTACTCGGGTTTGAATAGACTTTCGCTAAATTAATAAAGTATACATGCGAACGTACAAGAGTTAGATGACTAAGTTGTAAAAAAATGAATGTAGTACTTCTATCAGAAACTTGGATGAAAAATTAAAAATATGATGAGAACTTCGCTTAAGTTTTAACAGTTCATACCAAACCAAAAACGCTTTGTCACGATAAATAATCATGAAATGTGTGTAGGCAGACCTTCTTCTTTAACGGATCTACAACCGTGTTCGATCCACCGGGCCCGATTCTGAGCCGATGTAATCCAGTTTGGCACCCCTAAGCTGTGACCGTCCTGGCGTATACGCCATCTTTCCAGCGGAGATTGGGTCTCCCTCGCTGTCGCATCCCATAGGTCTTACCGTAGATAACAAATGCATGGCAGAAAATGGAGGAATAAATTTTTTGATGGTTATTTATGTATCGCCGCAAACAATTTTACCCGAAATAATGGAGCTCATACATGAACATCTCCACTTCCGAAGGCTCAAATTTACTAGGTCGGAACTTCAACGATATCCCCAAGATTTTGAGTGACGATTTCAATATTAATTTTTCATCAGAAACGGCGCATCTGAACTTTGTGGATGAAGGGCAAAGACGGGGAGGATAAGAGGTATCACTCCACTTCTATCTCTTCATCCACAAAATGCGCGAGGAACGTTTCTGGGAGCGAAGCTTCTAAACAGACAACAGTACCACGACATAATACAACCTCACTTGATGCAGTTTTTACGCGATTTTTAGACAATCAAAAATATTTCAGTTATTATAAAACCTTTGCTTCGTTTTAATGTAAATAGGAATTCATTAAAATTGGATATTTTCAAATAGTACTTGTATCAAGTCCGTCAGTAGACTCGTAGTATATTTCCTGCATCTGTCGTTGGCCTGACTTTTCTCAAAGCGTACTATATATCCAACAGACTTTCCACTATATCTATTACATATTAGGGGTCGTCCATAAATTACGTGAGGTGATTTTTGCTATTTTTCGACCCCCCCCCCCTGTCCCCCTTGGTGAGATATCGTGAGATTTGTTCAGACCCCCTCCCTCCCCCCCCCCTAATCACCCGTGAGATTTTTCAAATTTTATAAAATCCCTAGTATTTACATTCAAAATATGCAATTACGGTCGTAACCACAGAGTTTGAATATAGGACTGCAGGGAAGGCCCTCGCGCATAAAATCCAGGTACGTAACTGTAGTGCAGAAAAAGTTTATATGTGTGAATGGCGGACTGCTTGCCCTCCTCACTTTTCCGCTTGTGGTGGAAACACAACTACCAAAAAGTGAGCACTCACCCAACAAGCATTTCATTACGCTAAATTTTGGCATGTACTTTCTTGTAGTACTAAATTCTAATGGTCTTTTCGCGGTTCAGTGTTGCTTGGATCGTACTCTGCAGCTTCGACGAGTCGCGCGTTTGGCTAGCCCTTAGAGGCTAAACAATCGAGTGTAGGACTTACCCATATCTTAAGGCCCCAATTAACACACTGTTCGCTAGCAGGCCGTGGCTTGAGAGTTTTAGCCTTCAGGCCAAGTATTACCATAGACTCACCGGCCGCCAACTGTATGTCCTGAAGTGCAAGAATGCCTACAGCTCAAGAAAGCTGAAAAAAATTCGCATTTATCATCAGTTCGGGCCTGAAGATCTGAGCTTCTATTCACTCTCGAGCCGTGAATTTACGAGAAGAATTCATGCCGTATCCACTCGTAACAGAACGCAAGGCGCGAGCTAAGCGTGAAAACCATCCACACTCGCGTTCGCGCTTGTTTGCGGGTGTCACGGCGTTAGGCTGGAGCCGCCTTGAGGTTTTCGTTGAGGGTATGATCATTTCTGCGGTTGAATTAATAACTTGCTATATGCTAAGCAGTCGTTTTCGCCTGAGTGTCTGTAGGGAACCATGATTTCATCTGCATGCCACGGCCTGTCTCGCGGATACCTGAAGTATCATCCCTAAGTTAAACTGAGTCAAGCTTAATCGTGCCGGTCGACCTGGTCTGACAGGCCACTGCCTACCGGCGGCCTGTAAGTATATGGAGAAATATGTTTTACTTAATTTAACCCAGTTTTCTTACCATTTTACACTGTTTCTTAAAAAAAAATAATTACGTGATATTTGCCGAGACCCCCTCTCCCCCACGTGAGATTTGGTGAGATTCGGCTCGACCCCCTCCCTCCCCTAAACGCCTCACGTAATTTACGGACGACCCCTACTAGCTGTTGGACACAAAAGTTTTACTTCTAAAGTGTGGTCTTAAGCACACTCATTTTTTTTTTCTACTGTTTTCGTTCCATAAAAAAATTCGGAAGGAGTTTTCAACATTCTAGTAATAATTTCAAATTGTTCAAGCAAGAGCTCAAAATGATTACACTCCAAATACTTAACTATGAAAATTAACTGAATTTCCAAAAACAAAACAAAAATGCAAAATAGTCTTAACCCTTATTTTACTCAGCATCGTATACAATTTATCATGTATCACATCAAACGCCAGCATATCATATATCAAAGAACAATAACCTATGATTGATTACCTTTGAAATAATGAGAGAATAAAGTACATGACAAGGGACCAATTTTCTATAAATTCCGATAAAATTTGTATAAATCTTTACCTTAACCCTTTAAAATGTTACAAGAAAGGATGACTTGACATTTATTGTGTTCTTTTTCCCCTCGTTCCAGACTAACAACGTACATACCTCCACGTGGGACAAGCAACTGCCATCGCCCTCCAACTGCTAACAAGGTAAGTCTAAATTTTCTTAAATGTAATCAGGCTCTGCTGAAGGTATAGAAAAACAATAAAGGCCAAAGGGAAAATTTGTATTTGCCAAGATTTAATATGAAATCTCGTACCTTGTGTATATATATACACCGTGTGCCGTTGTTGGCAGCATTTTCTTCTTCATCATCATTCCGAATTTTCTTCAAGTCCCTTGAGGGGGTGAATTTTGTTTATAAATGGATTTTTGCTTTATTTCCCGGAGCCTCCTTAAAGCCTTTCACGGAAAGTAACTCAACTCGCCCCCGCCGTTGGTCCTGCATTAAAAACTGATGTTAGCACAAGAACCTCGGCAGTTCTCTATGCTGTTTGTAAATTGTGTATATTTTATGAATCCACTTCAATTTATAATTTGCTTACGGATTGACAGTTAATTAAAATCAGTCAAAGTTGCTGCCGCCATCGATCGATAATTTTCACAGATGCTTGTGGGCGGATCAATTGAACGCTTTTTGAAAATTATTAACAATATTCATTGGAAATAACCGAGTTGAATACTGTGAACTTATTGAAAAGTATTGTTTGACAAGAAAATTCATTAAGAAGTTTTCAGAAGTATTTTTTTTTTCGCTTTGTGAAACAAGGAGTGAAAGTGTCGGTAAATATTTTAGCATAAGTAGCAGATGGTATTAGATGTAATAAGGGCTGTAATAGGATGAACTTTGTTATAAAAAGCAAAGGGATGGTGGGACATTAGTCTACAGTGTTCATTAATAAATAAAGCTGAACTTACGAACAAGTCATTGTTAATATTTTACAATCTTCTGTTAATTTAACAGATTAGGCGTTTACTCTATTGTAGGATTTCAATTTGTTTGTAGGCTGGACGTGATCTCGTATAAATTATTTAATTTTCTAAAAACCCATTAGCATATACATACATATATATTTCTTCTGTCCGTGGGTATGTAATTGAACTCCTCATAAACGGGTGGACCGATTTTTATGAAATTTTCTGAGTGTAATTAAGTTGATTCGAGAATGGTTTAGATTCATAATTTAAACCGCTTGTAAACTTCGTCCCTGTTGACTAATTCCCGATATTCTTCCACGTTTGGATCTGAAGGCAATATAATAAAGTATATTCAATTCTGTGGTACATCCAATATGGCTGCCACCATAAAATAGCAGATTACCATCTTCTTTATAATCCCCCGACATGGGTATAAAATGAAAGAGTATGACGAGTAGAATTTACGAAGTCAAAAGAATCAACCCAAATAACTGCAACTTCGAAACACCACAAGAAAGTTTTCCAGGATATCTCATCAGCAAGAAGGGTCTAGACTACTTCCATCAAAGGTATACTATACTACTATATTTCTGGGAAAAAACAACATGGTTGCGGATTTTCTATCCAGTGTAAACGCAATTTCTTCTCCACATCCCATCAGCTACGATGAACTCCACTCAACCACAACATAATTACAGCTAACACAACTAGTCATTGCTAATGATATTCAACAGATATACTGTGACGTATCAAAGGGAACAGTTTGGCCTTATGTTCCAGGAGAACTACGCAGGGAGATATTCAACGCAGTACTTACGCCAACCAGGAAGCAAGAAGACAACACGCTTGGTAAAGGAATGAGTCTTTTGGTAAAGCATTAAAAATACTGTAGCGAATGGTCTAAGTTAGCTGTCAGCAACCCATGGCACGTATGCCACTAGGTGGCACATTAGAAGATCTCTGCGGGCACAAAGACAACTCGGAAATGTGCCTTAAATTAAATTATCAATATGTTAAGGCTATTCACATATAGGCCACTGACAGGCCGCGGCTTGAAGGTTCCTCCCCTTGAGGCCAAGTAGAATCACAGATTCACCGGCTGCCAACTAGATAGGGCTTGCAGTCCAGTAAAACTGACAAATATCTTTATGTCTATGAGTATTTATCGTCAGTCCAGGCCTGAAGAACTAATCTTTTATTCAGTCTGAAAATTTCGTCGAGGCTATGAAAATTTTAACATTTGAATGAATAACATGCCACGCTAAACTGTTCTCTTCGCCAGTGTATCCCAGGAATCATGAGGTCACCTGCAATTCACGGCCTGTCAGATCGATGCCTGCTCTTATCGCTCAGTCAGACTGAGTAATGTAAGGCCTTCATGGGGCCGCGCCTGCCAACCTGACCTAAAGGCTGCGGCCTGCAGCTTTCATCGGGCCGTACCTGCCCACCTTGTCTGAAAGGCCACGGTCTGCTGCCGATCTATAAGTGAACGGAGGCCTTTAGCTTCCAAAGCTAATCCCCGAAATCATTAATGTTTAATTAATTTTTGGTGGCACGCTTAATTATTTGTTTTGTGGCACGCCAATGCATTTGGATTGCCGACCGCTGGTCTAAGAGATGCATCAGTTACTAGAAGAGCAAGTCTTGTGGGCTTATCAAATCACCATTAGTCGGTTTTCCATCACCATCAGGTCGATTTCAATAAGACCTGAGCTAATCGGACCACTGTCTTATTCTCATAGCTTGACATGCATCGACCGTTTTACTAAATGGGCTCAAGTCTTCCTTATAGAAGACATCACACCTGAAACAATGTCATCTGATTTTCTCACAGATTTGATATCACCTTTTTACGTATCCATGGATTGTAGTTTCGTTTCCGAGTAGGATGGGCAATTCGAGTCACGCCTCTTTAACGAGATGACTAAACTTCAAGGCGTCAAAAAGAGATGGTCAATACCATCCCCAGACGACTGGGGTGATAGAGCATTTCCTTAGGACACTTTAATCATCAATCAAGTGTCACGAGGCAGAAAGATGAAGAGACAAACTGCCTTTAGACCTACTTGGACTAAGATAATCTTTACTAGAGGATATCAATAAAACGCCAGCAGAGCTTATCTATGGAATAACACTGAAATTCCCAGACGATTTTTTTAATTCCCAAGCTGTAATTTCAGTGAAATATTCGGAGTTTAATGGCATGACTTTGCATCTTGTCCAGTCACACTAAGCCCATGATTTTCAATGAGCCAGAGCAGGGGTAGCAGGAAGTAAATTGTGTCAATTCGATTGTTACGAGTTTTTCGTAATTTAGCAGCACGCAATTTTTTTCATTCGATTTGATATTTGTTTCGATTTCTTGGTATTACATGTAAATTTGTACATTAAACTCCCCAGTCAGCCAGAAATGTATTTAAAATGCGTTTTTGATGTCTTTCACATAATATGTAATACCTTTGTAAGATATTACAAAACGTATTATTTTCGCATTAAATTTATATGGGAGAGGACCCCTTTTGTCGGTGCCCGAAGATTCTGTCTTACACGTAATGTAAAAGTAATGCATTGTTTTGGCATTACAAGAGAATGTATTTCTTGTGAGACATTATTAATGCATTTATTTGGTATTGCAAGAAATGTTTTTCATGTAAGGTCTAAATAATGTGTTACATTTCGTATTACATTTTGAAAAGTATTACGCCTGGCTGGCTGGGTCGTTTTAATTTACACGCTACTAACTGGAATTTAAAACGAGTTTGAGTCAAGTCAAAACAAATAGTTTGTAACAAATAAACGTGTTGAATTCGAGGCGGGCCATAATGTAAGACCGGTCGATTATAGCCCTGTGTGCTGTCGAAAGAAGGAACTTTCTTAAGAAATTTCGAGCATTGGGGTGATTTGGAATATATGAGCATTGGCTTGAGCCAGTTAAGCTTTCCTACCGATTCGGACGAACCGTTTAATATGAAACTTATGGCTCGTACGAATCGGCTATAAAAATTAATATATTTCCAAAGGAGATGCGGCACATCCCTTACAAAATTACCTCAGTTGCATTGTAAAAGAAATGTATCTCAGATTATACAGCAGCATACCCCACCTATTTAAAATTGCAGAAGCGACGGTTCCACCCTACCCTAACTTATGAGTCGTACAAGTCAAAATTTTGATTTTTTTAAACTAAAATTTCCCTTTCAATAATCTTTCTCCGAAAAAAAAATCATAGCTAACCAATACTTTTTTTCCAAAATTAGAAAGCTTCGAGTATTTCCTATGAATAATGTCCACACAATTTGTATGTTGCAGGTTTTATTAAAAGTAAACAGTTCTAACTCTAGTCTTTAGAACTTAGTCGATACCAATATCTTCGAGTTTAGTCAACAGAGTAGGGTATTACCAGAGATAACATAATACTCCGTATAAAGATGCGACAGCTAGAACATATTCGAGTTTCTAGCTACACAAGGAGGCGAACGTGGTCATGGTCCGCAGCACAAGACATGCGGTGAGTTTGTGGATAAGGAAGCTAGAATATTAGGGGGGCAAGGAAAGGAACTGACAACAGAATGTTTCTCGCAGCATTGTCATCTTTCAAACATTTACGTCTAGCGCTACATTGAAGGATTTCCCTGATGCTTTGTATTTTAACTATTTCCTAGAACATTCAGTGTATTTTTTTAATGACTTCTAATTTCTCTTGATTTTAAATTTGTTTGCGATATTTTTAAAATAGGTACTTGGTTGAGGTTTTTTTTGGTTACGGATTTTCGAATTTTTTTTATTTTCTGGTATTTCGGTATTACTAGAATGATTTTGCAAACGAATTCAGGAAATTATTCTATATTTTATTTTATCTATAGAATTTTCGCTTTTGCCTTTAAATGTTGGATTTTGGCTTTAAGTAGGTCTTTTGTTGTAGGTATGTTGTGGGCGTAGATTTTTGGCCACAGTTTTTTGTAATAAATGCACAAAAGCCGCATACCCTGGGGAGTTGTTTGCATCATCCAAAGTTGCAAAGCGCATAAACATGCTGAGCCATATCTGAAATTCTTTCGATTTCCAAAATCTGGGACAAGTCCTTTTCATAAATGCTTGGAAATGAACATCCCCGTCCACAATAAAAAATGCGTACGTCTGCTCAAAACATTGCGGTAGTAGTTGTTTTGGTAAAAAGAAATTAAAAATAGGCTCAATACCTTCCTTGATATTTGTAAACTCTTCAATTAATGAATATGAGGAAAGGCTACAGTCAATTTTTCAGGGCAAAAGTATGAAAGCAGGAATTTAATCTAGGACTTGCAATTACAGGATTTATCTGTTTTAGAGTCATAGAAGTAAGATAGTATTATAAGATAGAGTAAATATTTAGCCCGCAAAAATTTTCTGCAAACAATGTTTGGAAGATGAAAAAAAAGTATGTTACAACCGCAAACGATAATTCTGGTTTGTTGAGGAAATATAAAGAGTTTGTAATAAAAAAAAAACGAAAAACTTCAGGAATAAAAAAACAAGACCAAAATGGTGCACTTAAAGAAAATGTGTAAGAAAACACTCAATTATCATATCGATAACACACCCTTTGTTTCCGCTGAAAGCAAAGCTTTTCGAAAATGATTTTAAAATGAAAAAGAGAAATTGCTAGCACAATGCATACATTATACCTATATCCTCTTCTTTTTAGAAATATATGAGAGAAATTTAATTTGCCCTCTATTCGGCCAATACAAAGATGGTTGCCTACTAAATGCATTCCGCCTAGTATAAATGAATATATGAAACCTTCCGTGAACATAAGTATATTGGAATGGTCTGCTGACAGCAGAGAATCCGTCTTGATTTAACAAAATTAAATATGTCGAATGGCAGACTTTAATTTTTAGAATTTTAAACAATCTTTAGATATAATTTTAATTTACTTACAAAATATATATCTGTCATATTGAAACATATTTAATTTTTAAATTTAAAAATTTGGTCTCGACAGAATTTAAGGCAATTTTATAACTAAACGAATAGTTTAAAGAAAATATTCAAGTTTCATTAACTCCACGCTTGGGAGTTATCTAGCTATTGGGGCACGCTGTGCTTGGCGTGGGGTAATAACTTGAGAACATATTTATCTAGCAAACTAAAATTTTATGCACATGAAATTTACAGAGTTATTCATTCCGCTATTCTCGATTAGCAAATGGTGGCTGAACAAAATGGACTGAACACCTACGCGGGACCGGTTTTAGGTATTGTAGCGCCCCGAGCGAGATATTTTTATGCGTTCTTAACTTTTTTTAGGTTCCTACTTATGTTATTATGCCCAAATAATACAATCACCCGAGTACAAATAAAAGATGGCCTTACAATGAGCACTGGCTGCTGGGGAGCGCATACAGGCTCACGACGGCTAAACTTGATCAAAAGATTTAAATGGCCGAGTCCTGAGCAGTACACATTGGCATACGACGGTAAATTTGAACCAAACAAAGAATCTTCATAAAATGTATTGTTGAATGTGCATAATTGGAACATGATCATTTTCGTTGTGTACAAACGTCTTTTGGAGTGTTCAAGAGAAACAGCTCGCCAGACGTGGGTTTGTTTTTCAAGAAGTGGGGAATGTTCTTATTTCATGCCCAACGACTATGTTTTAATCAGGGTTGGTGTTCGCCCGTTGTTAGGCCATATAAGATACCATCGTCGTCGGCCAAACTTCGCGCAAATTGCGTTAACACAGAAAATATGATAATGGTAAGATAAGGCGGCATTATGCGTTAGTTCGTAAAAGCAAGTGGAAAGAAACAATTTATAGTTTTGATGCTACTTTTCCCATCTATAGAATAGTTTATCTATGGTATTATGAACAAATGGTATTCCACATCCCACAGTAATTTGTTATGTAATCTATTCCTGGGAAAACGAAAAACTTTTATTCAAAAATAAAGAAAAATAACGTACGTACATGCTTCCAATATAAATAAGCAAATTGCAATCAATAAACATTCAGGTCATAAACATTTAAAGTTCCGATTAAGTTGCGTTTATTGCAAAACCGCGCAATAATTGGCTTTTTCGGAGGACAAGCCGGTTTTGTTTTTGTACATTAAGTCCATCTACTCTATTGAGTGAGCGAAGTATAGAAACTTCTATAAGTCTCTTTTATGTTTAAACCAAAAAGAAGAAAATAAATAGATTATCTTATACCTCTCTCAGTTGAATTCACAAGCAGGATTGGAGAGCTATGACACTTCCGAGGATACTCGTGTGGCTCTCAAAGGCTGCTATTGCCCTGCACTGGTTTATTGCTGGAAACTGAAGACAATAGTGGCAAGACTTTAACGTTTTTCCAATCACAAACTTTGTTTATATCCTGTACATATCCGGCGTTGTATGTTATTTTGTATTTTGGAGGTGTTATCATGTAATAACTAAATTAATTAACACATTACTGGATCTCGGCGGCACCCCTTGGAATATTACCCCCTCGGGCCGTCGCACAGTGGCGATATTTTTGATATTTCACCCAAATTACTCTAGAGGTCGTAATTTTTAAGTTATTGACAAAATTTTTTTTTTAAAATGTTCATCTTGAATTTACCTATCGATCCCTCTAGCCGGATTTTGAAATTTCATTTTCGTTTTTTTTAAATTTTTAACAAAAAGTCTCATTTTTTCAAAAAAAATACAATTTTTTCTATTCAATTTACTCTAACGGGCCAAAAATTTGAGTTTCCGTACTCATGTTTTTTTTAAAATGTTCGTCTTTTAGTTAGCTATTAATCTGTCTAAATGAATTTTTGATATAGTTTTAGAAAACCGTTAAAATTACTGTCAAATATCAAATCATTCAGTTCGAAATTTTTTGGTAGAGGTTTACATATCACTCTGTATTTTTGTAACCCTATGAGAGATGTTCTTGAATAAGGCCCCAATCTACGCAGAATACCCCCGCCTATGTGAAACGGTAAAAGTTAAGGCTTCAACCCACCAACTTCCAGAGTTATGTGTCGTCAAAGTTAAAATTTTGTTTTTTTCTTCACTAAAATTACAAACTTCAACCACCTTTTTCTCCAAAAAAAAGTAGCTAATTGATATTTTTTTATTACAAAATTGGAAAGCTTGGACAATTTCCTATGAATAATGTTCAACAACTTTTATGCTACGGCCTATAGTTTTGAAGCTATAAGCAATTTTAATGCTAAAAATGGCCTTATTTGGTACTTTTAGACATAACCTCAGGTTGTAGGGAACTGAAAAAGTACCAAATAAGGCCATTTTTAGCATTAAAATTGCTTATAGCTTCAAAACTATAGGCCGTAGCATAAAAGTTGTTGAACATTATTCATAGGAAATTGTCCAAGCTTTCCAATTTGTAATAAAAAAAAATATGAGTGTGCTTAAGACCACACTTTAGAAGTAAAACTTTTGTGCCCAACGGCTAGTAATATGCAATAGATATAGTGGAAAGTCTGTCGGATCTATAGTACGTTTGAGAAAATTCAGGCCAACGACAGATGCAGGAAGAATAGTGACGAATCTACTGACGGACTTGATACAAATTCTATTTGAAAATATCAATATTTATGAATTCCTATTTACATTAAAACCTAAAAGTAACCAAGTAAAAATAATTTTTATTGGCTAATTTTCTTAAAAGCATACACGCGGTGCACCTAGTACGTATAGCATATAAGTGCGCATCCTACACGGGTATGCACGCTTCTGCCACAGGCATGGATACTACCGCATGGATACTACAACATTCGCCTCATGGAAGTAAGCTGGTGACATGTGCAAGCGTACATGCATTGCATTCAGAGGTTCATAAAATTGCATGTTTTTTCCGTCCCGGCTTTCACACATAGCCCGAAAATCTAAGTAACGAGTGCATGCAAGGTGCATGTGTTTGTTGTGCATACTTGTGTGTGCTATTTCGAATGCGGCATTACCGAAAAAGTTAAAAGTAGTCCGACCTTTGCGTGGCATGCATTCCATTCATGGAACATTCCGTCAAGCCGCATTTGAATACACACACTTCTATATTATTTATCAACGAATTGAACGCATGTACGCTTGGATATGTCACCAGCTGTATGCATGCTCCGCTCCCGCTACATTCATGATCATTAATAATTGCATCCGCATCAGCATAGACTATTCCAAACCCAGGTATTGTTTTACCAAGCACCCAGTAGGACCGGTAAGCTTACAGAAGTACTGAAATCAGCACTTACTGGTAAGGGGTAGGCCTTACCACTTCCTTTTACAGAAGTGCTTACTTTTACACACGATGTCATAGGGGGTAAGGCCTTACTATGGTACTTACCTTAGAGTACTTATAGAACTGCTCAGCTGTAAGGGGTGTAGTAAGGCAGCAAATGGAACATTGCGAAAAGAGATATTCATGGGCGCCTGTGGATATGTGATCCGGTGTCGAAATGCTTTTATTTTTTTCATCTTTTACAAATGCCTTTTTTTTCAAGCCCGAGAGTGGCTTTACCTAAGCAGTCCCCCAACTAAATTCTCCACCTCTCCAAAGCTGCTTGTCCTCCGTATCGAATGAGAGCCGTGCTATTGAGTATGCTAACGTCGCATTTTATGTCGACGAATATAATTGCCCGTTTTCTTTTTTTCTATAAAATTTATGAAAGCTCCAGGAAAGCTCCCTTGAGTCATCGGGCAGACTCTCACTTGTTTGGGTATAATTCTGGACTACACCTTACCATCTGCCTTCTCTTGTAATGGGGTTTGTAAGGGCTCATCTAGCACCAAGAAAATAAGGGGTACCCCTTACCAGATGAGTACTTATTTCAGTGCTCCATCGGTAAGGCCTTCCTAGAATTCCTACTGGGTTTCGTAGACCCCGAGAATGAAATTATGATTGTGTTAGTGTGTTGCTCTGTGCAGTCGAGAATTTTTTGGGATGCACAAGTAACAAACTTCCCCGCGACTCCTTGCCTATAAAACCGGTTTATTGGAATTATTGGAAGTGTTGATGGAAGAAATGTTATGCCGTGTAACTTGCCTCATTTGGTGCATGCCTGTGGCCGAAGTGTGCTTGTTAGGTGCGAGCGAGTTTTATTTTTACTCGGGAATAAAACTCACAAGCGTACTCCTGTCACAGGCAGAACAACGTTCTACAGTTTACTCCATCCTCGTATAATAGAAGAGAGTTCGCAGAATTCATTGCTTGCATGTTGAAAGAAATGTCTGAAACCTATTTAAATTTTTCTAACATAAGATAATATTTGTCTGAACACAAAATAAGAACTACAAAATTTTTATAAAATATTGATAATTGAAATAAAATATAAATGTATCTCTAAAACCACTTTTCATAAAACTCTGTAAATGAATCATACTTTTCTAAAAGGATTATTTTTAATCTACTTCCCGGAATGAATAAGTATCACACAAACATTTTTCTAAATATTAAAAAAGACCTTTTCACTGTAAAGGGTATTTTATGACCCTTAAAAGGAAGCTGATAGACTATTAAGGCGTAATAAAATTCCATAAGAAAAATATGATAAAATTCGTATGCAACAGAAGGTGCTGTGAGCGACACCAAGAGAATCTAAACGAGTTACATTTGGGTGTGGGCTAGTCGTAAAATAACAATCGATTATGATGAATATTAAATTTTGTCCACAAAGAATAATTTTTTTATTGTGAACTTGGATGAAGATCAATCATTTTTCAATTTAATCATGCTTCACAAATTTATAACCTCCAGCTGTTTATTAAATCTTTACTTTTAAAGGATTAAGCATCGAGTTAGGAGACATCAATCCTACGACAAAATTATTCGTAACCAAATGTTTGTTTTATTCGAGTACAGAGCATTCAGATTGTTTATTCTTAGTAGCTATGTTGACACATTTTAATTGTACTATGCTAGCTCCTATGAAAATCGACTAATTTAAATTAAAAAAAAAAAAAGACTAATTCACAAAATATTTGAACTACTCTCTATAACAATTTTATTAGCACACATTTATTGGTAGTACCTATAGTTTTTCTTAACTTGATAATATATCATTTTGGCACGAGCAAGAGGTTATTTTATGTGATTTAAAATAACTTTCGTAATGTAGAAAAAGCTTAAGAGCTTGTAAGCCTTCATACTTGAAGCTTTTGTGACGTAATCGTACAAGAAAATTATTTGAGCTTTTATTACGTAATCAAAAATTAAACTTCAGGTTGCAACTGGTCTAAGAGAGTTTTTTTTTTAAATTTAAATAGAGTGTGAGACTATAACAGTTCATGGTCTGTGCAAATCAAAAATAACTAAAATTCTAGAAGGAAATATATTTATTGGAGACAATTGTTTTCATTTTAGATATATTCAACTATTTACAGTTCGAATGTGCATACGATATGTGTACATTAGCTTCAGAATGGTAATTTACAAAAAAAATTCGCTAAGAGAGTATTCAAATTCAATCTATTAGGAAACAACGTGTAGTGCAGGATTTATACGTATAAGCTACACAAATTATAGCTTAGGGACACCATTTTCTTAGAGGCCCCAAAATAAAATTGCCGAGTGAGATATTGCCACGTAATACTTAAATACAGGGTGCCTCGTCCCAGCTTGCTAGTTTAATGTTAGATAGTAGACACAAATAGAGAAAAAACACAAGGTGGAGGGGGCTATATCCACCCGTTTTCAAGGATAGGGAGTTTTGAATTTTGGTTTTCAGAAAAAAATGTAATTTTTTTTGTGATAAGATCAGAAGCTTAGGAGTCAGCCTTTGTACTACTAGTCCGTCATGTCTTTCAAGTCATGGTGCAATGTATAGTAGTAAGCTTGATCTGGAAGATAGATGACATAGGATAGGTTAGGAGCCTGGAGGGTGCATGAGTAGATGTCGATGAACCTTGCGTTTGAACTCTGAGAATCACGCCGAGGATGTTAAGATATGGGCCAGCTGTCCTTGCTTACTGAAATGGAGGGAAGGTTAGTGCAGGTTTTAGTGGGGAATAAACAGAACTTGGTTTTGATTTCGTTGAACTAAACACGGTTCTTGCGGCCCCAATCAAGAATGAATTTAATGCCCCCGTTAAGAGACAAGGTCTGGCATTTGCTTGTCCTATGTTGTCGGAGGGGTATGAGTAACACAGAGTACCATCATCGGCCAAACTATGAAATGGATTGGAGAGGATTGAGAGCAGAACATTAATGAATATAAGAAAGAGAGTAGATCAGAGAATCGCCCTTTGGGGAACGCCGGCCGAAATGAAGTAAGGGTTGGATTCAACGCCATCCAATACCACCTTGATTGAATGGCCAGAAACAAAGCTCTCAATCCAGTTGCTTAGAACTGAGACAATATCAATAGCTTCGAGTTTAAACAGAAGAGCAGGATGCTATACTCTGTCGAAGGCCGTGGAGATATCCAGAGCAAACAGAACAGACTCACCGAAGCCATGGATGCTTTGGTTGATTTGTTCAGTCAAACACACAAGAAGAACGCAAGTAGACCTTTCAGGCCGTACTGCCTGTCGTGAATAATTTGGTTAAATTCTAGATATTTCTATTGTCTCCATAATTTTGGAGAGAACATAACTTATTGCTATTGCGCGGTGGTTTAAAGGGTCGCTGGCTTCACCTTTTTTGGGAATGGGGCCAACATGAGCTAGTTTCCAAGAGTTGGGATAAACTCCGGAGAAATATGACAGGGCAAAAATTTTGCCCAGAGGTTTAACTAAGGATGAGACTCATTTCTTAAGTACATAAGGGGATATTGTCTGAGCCAGTGGATTTATTGACAGATTGATTTATTGAGTTCTTTGAGACATTTATACACCTCTCGTGTCCTGTAGAAAACTCCGTCCATTGAATGGGCGTTGCGTTCGTGACCGGAGTTCGGGTGAAGAGGAATTTGAGGAGAACAGAGATGCCAATAAATCGGCCTAGGATTTGCTTTCCATTAATGAATGGAGGGGTTGAGGGTGGGGTAGGAGCAGGTAAAATTCTTCTTAATGGAAGTTACCATATACCAGAAGTTGAGGATCTTACTTCTCAATTTGTCGTCGTTCTTTGACAACTCTTTTTTATGTTCTAATAGTGGAGATTTTTTGTTACTATGAGAGAAAACAATTAAAGGTGCGAAAAAACACAAAAAATCGACATTTTGCTTCCAAAAACCATTACTCCTATATTTTTTGAATGTCCCACACATATTATTTTGAAGACTTTTAAATCATGAAAAAACTCCCCCTTCACTCCCAGGTCCAGCTAGCTTCGCATTAAACATGAAAGCACGTTTTAATCACACCCATTCCCAAGTGGCTTTCTCCAATCAGTTCTTCAAGGTCCTTGAAAAACGAATGGCTACTTAAATAATTGCGAATTAAGAGCGTCTCCAATCTAGAAATTTATGGCAATCTGGCTTTTGCAAACATCACAGCCTTAGAGACACGACTGATATTCGCAATTGTCTTGATAAACATGACATTCGCTGACTATTGCTGCTTTATTTCTTAAAAGCTTTTGATAGCGCCAATCATGCCCTGTTTCCGCGAAAACTGGCCTCAGAAGCACATTTTTCTCTTTTGCAAAGTTTCTTGCCTTACCGGTCTCAAAAGATGGCTAAGTGACTAAAGCTCCTCAAGGGCCCTACACTGGCGTCCACAAGGGTCCGCTCTTGCCCCACTTTTATTCAACATTTTTATTAACAATGTTATTGTTCTAAGATTCATAAGTGTGCAGACGACATGCAGCTTTATTTGCTTGCGCCAAGAGTCAAATAGATATATGTGTGAAGAAGCCTGATGCTGACTTGCGTCATGTAGCGTATTGGTCGACATTAAATTTGCGGCAGCTACATAAATCGTTCGAAATCCCAGTGTATTCTTATCTCTTTCACTCTGCAACAGTTCGTCCTGACATTTCTGACATCGCATTAAACTAGATTCCTCTTTGCCTTAATATGGCAAGAAATCTTAGAGAGGTACTGAATAGCAGCATGACCTGCTGCGATCACATTAGTTTCATTGTTAGTAAAACCTACGGACTCCTGTTTAAGTTCCGTAATCATTGTGGCTTGTTTGCTAAAGCCCTACTACCACCTCTTCTAATGCATGACCTTTCCATCTATCCAAGACCCTCTCAACTACAGGCCATGCAGTTGGATCTGGCACCAATACAACCATAGCTGAGAATGGTCCCAAAATTTGACAGTTGCTGAGAATTTAATGGCGCATAGTACGTTCGGGAGTGTTTTCGTTATAGTTTTGTGGTAAAAAGTGGTAAATTATTGAAATTTATCGCTTTAAACCATACAAGGATTATCAGTGATTATTTCTTTAGTGATTTAATAAAAAATATATAAAAAAATAGTGATTTAGTGTATTTTTGGTGTCTTAATTGTTAAGGTGATCAATTTATTTTACATTCGCGGTGTTTTTTTCGTGTATATTAAGGGAAAATATGCTGAATATTTAATTAAAAGTGATTTTAAAGTCATTAATTAATTTATTTTGCAATTATTACTAAACATATAAGTACAGAAAAGTGCGAATGGAAAAGTGAATAAGAGAAGTGTTTTTCGGCACCTATATTTTTAATAATAATATCATAATATATGTATTAATCACTTTAAAATCACTTTTAATTCCATAACTACACAAAACATTAAATATTCAACATTTTTTTCATAAATAAACATGAAAAAACACCGTGAATGTGAAAAAAAAGTTGATCGCCTTAACAATTTGAACACTTAAACACACTTAATCACCAAATTTGTTTTATTTTCTTTAATGAAATCACTAAAAAACTATTCACTGGTAAATCCAAGTGCAGTTAAAAGTGTTAAAATACAATATTTTATCACTTTTTACTGCAAAAATAAACACAAAAATTCTGCGCGTACGGCTTCCGCGCCATGTTACTCCGGTGTGCGGTGACTTTTGGGCCTATTACCAACACCACGAAAAATTCATCTACGAGGCCTGTAGTTGAGAGGGTCTTGATCTATCCCTCTATCGATTCTTCTTGCGTCCATAAACTTGAAATAGCGCTTAGCAATTGTATACGTTGTTTTGTCCACATATCACGTATATAAGTCGAACTCCATTTTGGGTTTTTAATAATTCCGCGTTTCCGCACGTTAATTGGTCATCGTTCCTTCTTTGTCTTTGCAGCACAACTTTAGAACTCTCTCCCTAAATTATATTAAATTAAATATTAATAACCCCGTTCAGCAGAATCATAATACCTACATATTCAAAGTGGCCCGCGATACCATTTGGGTTGGCCACCCCTGCACTAGAAGATGAGGGTAATAAATTACAACAGACAGGATTTATTCCCTAGTTTGAACCTTCTGTAAAATATAGTTATCGCTTACAATTACTCTACGATATCATCTTTTCGATACATTTATAAAATACCAAGGATTTCAAATATTGAAGCTGATTAAAAGAGACTATGGTATATATTTTTCAAATTTATTATCTTCTAACATAATTCCAATTTTCAATTTTTAACCTAAAAATAGTTTCACCATTATAATTCCTCACATACATCGACCAGGTAAGAAAACAATTTCTCAACCCAAGGTAAAACTACAAATAGACATTTTGACACAATCAACCATAACATGATAAAAACCCACGTCTATCCTCACATTATGATGCGAAACGAAATTTCCCTTATTCGCCCATACTAGAGTCTTACAGCAAAAAAAAAAAATAAATAAAAACAAGTCTACTCAGGGGTAAAAGCAGCATCCTTGAAAATAATAAATTGACAGGTGAGCAGCAGCATCGCGTACATTATCGAAAATGAAGGAAATTTGATAAATCGAACTGGAAGAACACTTTCAAAACTCATTGATTGCTTTCGAAAGAAAATTACGTTCAACATTTCTTAGGGAGGACGCGTGACAATGTGCCTTAATCCTTACGAAAATAACTTTTCTTTTTACTTTTTTGTGTTGCCCTTTTTGCCTTCTTTATGTTTCTCGAAGAATTATAGGGAGTTGTTCTCCTTGAACTTTGCACGATTTTAGAAATTCATCCTTATTAAGAATTTATCAAGGTTAATAACCTGAATTGCTCCAAGTCTATATAGATCCTTGATATAAACCAGAAGGCATCCTGTGCGGGGCCTGATCGAATAATAAATCGGCTCACGCCTCAGGACTATTAAATAAAACGAGGATAGACGCCTAAAATCCGCATGGTCGTCGTAGGCTCTGCTCGTTTTTTTTGGGAAGAAGGCAACAAAAAAAATTAAGGAAAAACTTTCCTGCAGTCCTAATGGCGTCTGCAGTTAATTGTACATCCTGAATCCTGGAAGCAATTTTCATTAATAAGGTTGGATGACAGCATTATAACCCAGGGACCATCGGAGCCCCCATAATGGCTATTATGGCGCTGTCTGTGGATCTTGGTAGGGATGCTGTGTTAGCCATAAAACGTCCTGCCGAGGGGTGAACACCGCCGCTAATAAACGTAATTAAAAGACAGAAAACCTAATTGAGTTGCATTATTGACAAACAACCATGGACAATATAGACCCCTGCAAATATCGCACTCATATGGGTTATCATATAACCTCAAATGGCATTTGATAATGTCAGCTCGCACAAAGGCCCGACCTTTCATGGGGGTTTTTCCACATTTTCAACCAGATTGAAATTAAGACATCTCGACCAGTATATACAGCAACTAAAGGCCATCAAATTAGCGGAAATATTGTCATTGACGGCATGTTTTCTATTATAGCGGTGTAATTAAAATGTTACGGCCAGCAATGAAAATTTTAGGGTCCTTAATGCCTAGAATAGTTTAGTGGTGATTACAGTAAATGAATTACCTTCCCTCCTTCCACTTTGTCGTAAAAGTTTTGATTGAAATATATAAGGCCAAGGTCTAATTTGTGGACTTGCCAAGGATAATTCTATGATGATGTGTATCCTTCAAGATCCTCTCTTAACTCAATGAATAAACCCCCCGAAATTCTTGAATTTATTTAGTTTGAAAGTTTCAAGGATATTTTACTTAAAGAACCCCACCGTAGGCTAAAACGGTACATCTTAAGATATGATTTATGTTGCGGTTTTCTAGGTTATGTGGGTTCGTTCAAAAATTTCCAACCCAACCAGATAAGTACTAATACTTTTAATGTATAGGCGTGGTGGGTGTTTTTTTTAACTCTCTCGGCAATTACTTGTTAGAATATAATTTAATCAATTCTTGGAATTTGGGGTTAGTAACACTGTTCGGAGCTTAGTCTGTACTGTACATGCTTCAAAAATTAAAATATAATTCAGGAGTTTAAACGAAGTTGAAGTTCTGGTAAAATGCGGCCAAAAAGTTACGAGTTGTTTTAAGGGATCGATAACTTAATTATTTATAGATGTTCTATCTAACTTTAATCCCTAACACAGGAAATGTTTCGCAAGGAGTACTTTACACTGATGTTAAGGGAAATGTCAACTGCCAAGATATGATAACTTTTAATAATATGTATACAAATCGTATGTTCTCATTGAGTTCGAAAATGCAATACCTTTGGCTCTTATGTTTGGCATTGGGATGGTTTTGTGATTACCAAATTAATCCACCTCATTGTATTAATCGTTTTACCTCAACCCACAATTTAATTTCGCCAGCATGCACCTCTACTCTTTTTACGGAATTAGAAGAGGGAGCCAAAGATATATGGCTGCAAATAAATGCAGAAAAAAGTAAAATTCTAATTCAGTCAAGGGTGTAAAGAAGAAGAAGAAACCACAACACCACCTGGAGGGAACATAACTTCGAACGGGTAAACCAATTTAACGGGTCCACAGTCAGCGAAGACAACGATGAAAGGATAGACGTTAAACGACTCTCACTACTGCCAGTCATGAAATCCAGAATCCACAGACAAACCAAAATAAGAATCTACAAAACCATCATACGTACAGTAGCTAGATGTAGTAAAGCATGGAGTATCTCCCAGAAATCCGCCGACATGATCGATATATTTGAGAGGATGGTTATCCAAAGGGTGTACGGTCCAATAAATGAGGACAATGCATGGAGAATACGCTACTATCACGAATTGTACGATCTATACAAAGAGTGTAAACTCTCGACACATGCTAAGCTACTACGTTCACGTGGGGCCGATCATGTCCAAAGAATGGATGATTCAAGGATACCAAAAAAAGCCCTGTACCTACTACCAGATGTCAGAAGACCAGTTGGCAAACCACGGTCAAGGGGGGAGGACAATGTTAAGACCGATGCAACAAAACTGCTCAATATAAGAAATTGGAGACAAGCTGCGGAGCAGAGAGACGTCTGGAGGAAGACGCTGATGGAGGCTAAGGCTCGAATTGGGCTGTAGAGCCATCGACGAAGAAGAAGTACCGCTACTCTTATAAGTCTGTTAGACTCTCCAATTTTTTACACCACATATCTCTCAACGTTTTCACATAGTAGATTTCGTATTATATGTTTTGATACCTAGTTCTATGCAGTATTTTGCAGTATCTCTCCTTAGAGCAGCAAGTAAAAGAATGTTAGGAAGATCAATAAATACCTAGGTCAATAGATGACGTGCTAGCATACAGGGTGTATCAGTTAAAATATCGAAACGCCTGGCGGTGGATAAGATAGACGAGGAAAAAATTGTAAGGGTGGGAAGGGCAAATCGTTACGGTTTAGCCACTAGGGCGTTTTGAAATTTTTTTGCTAGAGGTTTCCATATTACCCTGTATTTTTGTAATCCTATTAGATATTTATACAAAAGATAAGGCTGTCCTGGTACCGTTCTTCAAACGCTACAAAATGGGCCTAGGTCCTATCTGTATCCAGGGTACCACAGATGAGTATTCAGACTAATATTTGGGAGTAAAGTCAGACAACGACTGAACTGGAACGACCAACTTGACTACGTCATCAGCCAATCCACAAGGGCCATAAGGGCCTGCAAAAGGCTTCTGGGTAAGACATGTAGTCTTACACCACAAATGATGTGCTGGATGTACAATACGATCTGTGGTCACTTATGCCGCTATAGTTTGATGACCTAAGACTAAACAGGTTACGCCTTACCGAAGCTATGCGGACCTGTCCCACAACTGCAATGGCCTCGAGACTTCAGATCTTATCCAACTGGCCCTATACGACCAAAGGTCACATGGATATCCTTACCAATATCCCGACCATATGGTTAGAGAACTGCGATTCCAAAGCAAACTCAGAGCGATTATCCCAGATCGTTCTGAGTGAGAGGTACTTATTCTTCCTGGGGATCCAAAACATATCCACTGGTTTACCGCGACGGATCAAAGATGGAATATGGCACAGGGGCTGGTGTCGCAGGACCCAACTCCAAGGTCTCAATGGCAATTAGGACCGGTTTTCAGCGGTCGGCTCTCCTACTAATAGTATATAAAAGGAGTTGGATAGAACTAGCAAAATATAGAGACGACTGAAAGAAGACTTTGAGAGATCCGATTTTTACAATGACTCTCGAGCAAAGATTTACATCTCTCGTCTTATCTAGGGTGGTATATACAAGGTTTTCAATATGATAGTATCGAGTAATTTGGGAAATATTGTATGGTTTACAACTCGACGTGGTAAAAAACTCCAGGAATTATTGTCGGGTCTACACTTTGACAAGGTCCGTAGGCCGGACCAGAGTGCGTGATCTCTTCGGAACGAGTCCGGCCAAAAGCAGAACCTAGACTGATGGGCGAGAAACTTTCCGCTTTGGAAAAGTACGAAGGGTATTCTTCTTCTTCTTTCTTTAAACTCCTTTAATCCCTAATGGGACATAGGGCGGAAACAGTGGCCCTCTAGCGGACTCTGTTTTGCGCGACAGCTCTTAGCTCCGACCAGGATCTCCCAGTTGTTGCAGCTTCTTCTAGTAGGGTTCTTCTCCACGTTGTTCTAGGTCTTCCTACTCGACGGGAACCTTGCGGATTCCAGTCAAGGGCCTGTTTGGCTAGATTTTCGTTTTCGCGTCGCAAGGTGTGGCCAACCCAATTCCATTTCCTTCGCCTGATTTGGTCGTCTATCCTTTCTTGGCCGGCACGGCGCCATAGTTCTTCGTTTGAAATTCTATCTTGCCAGCGGATTTTTAGGATACGACGAAGGCATCTGTTGATGAAGACTTGTAGGCGCCCTGTTATGAATTGGGTGACATTCCATGTTTCGCAACCATACAAAAGAACTGCCTTAACGTTGGAGTTGAACAGCCGCAATTTGGTGTTAGTGGAAATCACCGTTGATCTCCATATGTGGGACAGGCATGCATATGCGCTTCGTGCTTTATTTATTCTGGAACTGACGTCTTCTTCTGCCCCACCATTTTCGGTAATAATGCTACCGAGGTAGCAGAATTTATTTACCAGTTCCACGTCACGGTTATTCCGCGCTGTTCGTTCAATGGTGTTTGCATTTATCCGCATTTCTTTAGTTTTAGTCGGATTTAGCCTTAAGCCTGCTGGACTACTTTCTGTTGCCAAATTGTTTAACATGTTTTTGAGGTCCTTGTGTCTGTGGGCCAGCAAACAGATATCATCGGCGTAGTCGAGATCCTTAAGGCGGTCTACCAAACCCCATTGTATGCCGCCTGTTCTATTATCTAGAGCGCCGACAAGGATGTCATTTATTACTATAAGAAATAGTAATGGCGAAAGTAGGCATCCTTGTCGTACTCCTGAGCTCACCTCAAAGCTGTCGGATAATTTTCCATTATGGAGAACTCTGCATTTGGAATTGTTATATAGGGCTTTTATCAATTCTATTATTTTATCAGGCAGTCCACGTCGCCGTAGTGCCTGCCAAATGAAGCTCCTATTAACCGAGTCGAACGCTTTCTCATAGTCTACGAAAGCAAGGTAAAGGGGGGATCGGAATTCAGTAGACTGCTCCACTATTATTCTCAAGGTGTTAATATGATCAATACAGGAGCGGCCCTTCCTGAATCCGGCCTGATGCCTCCTAAGCGTTCGATCAACTGCCTCACTTATCCTAGATAGTAATATATGGGACAAAATTTGCCCACAGTAGATAATAAACAGATACCTCTCCAGTTGTCGCATATTGTTAGGTCCCCCTTTTTTGGTATTTTGACTATGATACCTTCCGTCCAATCCTCCGGAAAGGTACAGGTGTTCCATGCTATTTCTAGGATTGGCTGAAGCGCATCTGCTATGAGGCTTGAGTCGGCTTTCAACAATTCTGGCGGGATGCCATCTTTTCCTGCTGCTTTACCATTGGCCATCGCATGAATTGCGGTTACTATTTCCGTCTTGGATGGGGCCCGAGTGGCGATTCTTATTGGCTGTGCATTGTTGTTGTTTTCCTGAGGTTCCTGTGTAAGTGTACCATTCAGGGCGGCGAAGAAGTAATCTCTCCATCTTTGGAGTTGCTCTTCGTCGCTGCACAGCAGCCTTCCATCCGCACTCTTAACGGCATGCTTTTTAGTAGAGTGCTTTCCCCAGAGCTGTTTAGGGATTTGGTACAACAGCTTACTGTTGCCTGTGTTTGCCGCGTTTTCCGCTTTTTCTGCGAGCTCATTTATCTGCTGCCTTTTATCACGCCGGACACTTCTCTTAACCTCCCGATGTAATTGGGAGTATTCCCGTTCTATATGGTGACGTCTTTCCGGGTCGTTTGTAGAGTTTACGTTATTTTTGAGGGCCCTTCTGCGTTCTATTTTTTGCCAGGTTGTGTCCGAGATCCAGTGTTGCTGCTTTCTTTGGACATAACCGATACTCATTTCCGCAGCCGTCAATATCGCACCCTTCGTCGTACTCCACAATTCTTCAATATTTGTGTCTTCAGAAACGATTTGCTGGTTTAATAGGTCTTGTAGGTTTCCAGCAAATTCCCGCTTTTTAACGCTTTCCCGCAGGAGGTCTACGTTAAACCGTCTACGGGTTCTAGCAGTTTGTTGAACGTTTCTGATTGCGGCGATTTTAAGGCGAATAGTTGCTACAACCAAATGGTGGTCGCTTCCAGTATCCGCTCCCCTGAAACTCCTGACATCCTCAAGAATAGTTCTCCATCTGCGGCTGACGGCCACGTGATCTATCTGATTTCTCGTTCTACCATCGGGCGATACCCAGGTCTCTTTGTGTATCTTCTTGTGACAAAAGTAAGTTCCACCTACCATGAGTTGGTGGGAACTACAAAAGTCAACGAAAAGCTCACCATTGTTATTGGTAACTTGGCTTAGGCCTTGGTTTCCAATTTTGTGTTCAAGGCCGGTGTTGTCACGGCCGATCTGTGCGTTTAAGTCACCCATTAAAACAATGATGTCTCCCCTTGGAATAGAGCGAAAAACCTCATTCAGTCGCATATAGAACTCGTCCTTGATGTCATCTTCTGCCTCTTCAGTTGGAGCATAGCATTGGACTACCGTAGTACTTCTTAGTCTGGTACGCAGGCGCACGGTAATAATCCTCTCAGAAACTGGTGACCAGCTAATGAGGCTGGACCTGGCTTCTTTGGTGAGTATTACGCCAACGCCACTCCTACGGCTTTCAGTTTCGTTTCTACCAGAATATAAGAAGGACTCACCGTTTGGGCAGATATGTTCCCCCGCATCGGGCCATCTGGTCTCGCTAAGTCCCATTATCTTGATTTTATATCGATTCATCTCGTTGAGGACTTCATCCAGCCGTCCCTCAGCAAGCAGTGTTCTCACATTCCATGATCCGATTCCTGTCCTTGTTCGAAAAGCAAAGGTCGTCGTCGTGTTGTCCATCCTGTTCCGAGGCATTGTTTGCCGATTCGTAGCAATTGTGTTTTTTTTATGGGAGCGGGTTGCTAACCCTCAGCCCAACCGACTTAAAACTCTGTTTTGTGGCGCAGAGAGCTCGCCATTCGCCCGTCTCCCGTTAGCTCCTTCCGAAGAAGTACCCCAGGGGGCACCGCGGGGAGGTGGGATTAGGACTTGCTAACAGGTCTGCTAGGTGTTCGTCTGCAGTGACTTTTCTCGGGTCTTGACAGAAGTGACAAATCGGGTGCCACCACTTTCCGAGGTCTTTGTTAGCCGTTCGCCGAAGGGTATTAAAAGGGTTTTTTATGTGGAAGACTCTAAGCGTAGGTGTCACACTTTATACCAACAGTCCGTCATTTCTGTCACGTAATGGTGCAATGTCTAGTAGCCAGCAAGCTTACCATCGATGATATAAAAGGATATGATAGGTTAAAGCTAGTGACAGATAAACGGGCAATTGCGGTCCGGGCATTGGCTTCGCGGTGTGTGGTGACGTTTCACTGTCATGTTGCGACGCTGGTGTCGCGTTCCGACTTTGACATAACCTAAAAGTCAAAGTAACAAGTGGACGTGATAGGATAATATTCTGTTAAACCGCAATTCCGCGTGTATCTGTCAGCAACTTAAAGTGGCCCCTAGTCTGTCAATAATAGCTTTGTTCGAGAACTCGAATGTGGGATCCCGCGGGAGCAAGAATTCACCGAATTTGTGTTTCTTTACTCTCTCATGCAAGAAAAAGCGGGGAAATTTTCACTTCCCCTCGTGCAGGAATCAGCCGGAGGTTTTCGGTCCTGATATTTCTTACAAGTTGTCAATTGACAATTTTTTGTATGTATGTGGGTATCTTAAAAAGCGGCACACACATACACAAACGATCTTCTTCTTGATTTGCAAGAAATTGCCCAAAAAGTGTTTCTTTGTGGATTTTTGACTAAATTATCCCCACCATTCATGTAAGTTTTTGCCTAACAAGTTTTTGCAGTAAAAGTACTGGAACAAACCTAGTATTGACAATAATATTGAGTAAAACTTTGACGGATTGCCTTTTTGCACCAAACAATCTTTCAATATCACCTCCAGACTGTCAATAATAGTATTGAGTAAAAGAAAAGTTTGCACAATATTATTGATATTCTAGGCACTCCATAATCCACGTAGTCTGAATCTGGACGATGCATGAGAGGGAGAAAGTGAGCCTTGAGTTTGAACTCTTATATGTTGTATGAGTTTATTTTTTAAGTAGTCGGCTGGGCTACAACCGGGATTAGCGGGAGACAGCCTCGTCAGATTGTTACCTCTCTTGTAACAAGTGAATCCCGCTAATAAGCCAACAAAGGCCCTGACGCAGGGCAGTACCAGACTACTGCGTGAACAAAGAGGTGCACCGCCCCCTAGGTGAAGACCATACGTAAGGGAACTTTGGTGCCCTATTATTTACTACTTAAGCTGGCGTGATTTTTTATATGGGAAAACCAAGCTTAGGAAGCACCCTTTGTACTATCTGTCTGTCATGTCGTTCAGGTCATGGTGCAATGTTTAGTAGCAAGCTTGGTTTGAAAGATATAAAAGAAAATGATAAGAATAGGAGGGTCTGGGGGTGTTGGTACAGGTGATGAGCCCTACGTTTGAACTCTTGGGTGTTGTACGAGTTCGGGAAAACTCTGGGAGATTATTCCACAGTCGAGTTGTTCTATTCATAAACGAACTTCTAGAACATGTTGTGCGCGAACGAGGGGCTGTAAGGTATGGGGGTGAGCCGAGCGGGCCTTTTTATGTTGTGGGAAAAATATTGCCGTGCACGCATAAGGTCCTAAATTTCAGTGAGTCGCTGTGATAATGGCGATAAAGCATAGAGAGCGCTGCTACATTCCTACGGTAGCTAAAAGAATCTATGAAGATGCTGTCATGAAAGGCTGTCATCTCCGATGATTCGGATGGCGCGGCTTTGCACCTTGCCCAGCCACGCTAAGGCGGTTTTCGAAGCGCAAGCTCAGACAAATGAGTTATAGGCGGGGCCGAATGTAGGATTTGTAGATTGTAGCTCTGGCTGGTGGTGGGAGAAGAGATTTGCATCTTTTAAGAAATTCTAGGCATTACGATGCTTGTTTAGCGATTAGGAATATGTTGTCATTCCATTGTAAGTCCTCAGATAAAGTTATACCCTAGATGTTAAGAGAAGGATCAGCTGTAAAATTTGTTTTGCAGACTGAGGAAGAAGGAAGGTCGGTGCGGGTTAAGTAATGAGACAGTACTTCGTTTTGGAGGGTTTGAACTCAACACGATTCTTGCGGGCCTAATCAACAATGTGTTCGATGTCCCGATGTTGATAGAGTTGGACATGAGGTAACGGTGGTGAAGACAAGGTCTGGCACGTGCTTGTCTAATATTGTCGAAAGCGTACGAATAACGCAGGATACTGTCATCAGCGAAGCTGAGCAGTGGGTTAGAAGGGATTGAGAGCAGATCAGAGCAGGGATGCCTTATTAGGCTTATAAATCGAAAGATATTTATGCGGATTTGACAATGTAGAGGAACTTAAATGAATGTTTATGTAGGACCCATGCAATAGCGCTGCAGGGATTCTATTTTTTAAACTAAAATTAATTTTAATTATAGTCGCTTTATACCAACATGTTCGATTATTTTGAAAAATTGTATTCTACAAAAATAATCCTTTTTGGTTAGAAAATTACCTAAATTATTAAAAATATTAAAATTTCAGTAAAAACCTTCTCAGTATCATTATCAGTATCTGGAAAATTTACACAGAAAAATTCTCAAATTTACTTTCATTATAAAGGACTTTGGCAGAAGGACTAGAACCTAATCAGCTTTACGTCTCAAAAGGAAAAGAAGCTTTTTGACCTTGGCGTGGGTAATAAAGGGCATCGTTATAGTGAGCTGTGCACTCCTTGAAATCACGATCTCCCCACCACATCCCATCCTTCACAAAGGGGATTCAAAAATGTTTTTTTTTTCCAAGTCAAAGTAAAATAAGAAAAGTGGTCAGAGTTGCGAGAGAGAGAAAAACAAAAGTCTCTACCGCCAATAGCCAGAAAGACAAAGGACCCTTTCTCAGCTTTATCTGTTCTTTGTTGTGTTATTTTTGATCCTGGGTATGGTGAAATACATAAAAAAAAACTTTGTTGAAAGCAAAAGATAAGTTGAGTAGGGCGTAGAGGTACACAAGAGAACCATTGTTGCTTGCCATCAAGATACGAACAACATCACATAATTGGATTCTATCAAAGGATGCTCCATATTCTGGTGGGCAGCACCAACATCCACATTTCAGTATCTGCCTGGACCGACAGAATGGAGTGAAAATAAGTGTAATTTATTAACTGTATAGAAACAATGGAATCAGTTGGCTCGTCACTCGTCAGCAAGTAGCCATTTCGTTACAGTGATGCATGACGTTCTTGGATTCCATAAATTACAATATTTGAGCAATTACCAACGACGAGGAAACCAGCTTTTAATTAATTAAAACCAAGTGAACAGCTTCTGAATAGCATAAAGCTGGGATTTTTAGCGCTCCCCCACCACTAATTACACCGGTGTGCGGTGATACTTGTGGTTCTGCTGGTAGCCCTGATCAAGAGAAACCTCATCTTAAGGACACCGCCTCCGCCGCACTCCCCAAACTCTTAAAGGCCCTGGTAACGTTCCGAGTGTATCCATGGCTTCAACATTTTCTTGAGATTTACGACCCAAATACGATCACAAATGGAAGAGGAATATAAGGATGAGAGTCCTTTTTCCGTTGCGCAATCTTGGTTTGGGCAATTTGCGAAAATTACTCCGGTTATCTGAGTCTTTCCTGTTGTACAGGCATTTTTCACTCAATTTTTTTCATACCACCCCACCCACACTTCTATCCTTAACTTTGTCCACTTGCCTGCGCCTTCAGTTCCGTTTTTGGTCCTTTGCTCTTATCTGCTGACCATTTTCCTCAGAAGTCACGGACCTTGACAGTTTTTATGACTTATCGAATGATTTTAGCTTGTAAATTATCACCACTTTTGGATAAAAAGAGTGGAAGGAGTTGAAGGCATAAAAAAGGCCTAAAAGGGAGTTCTGGAATAAGAATGTATTTTGCAGTGTAGAAGAAATATATTTTTTGAAGGGTGTTATAGAGTTTTGGTGTAAGCAAGGTTGATGTTCTTAAGATCAGCCAGAAAAAAATTGTAACAAAATAATGCCCTAGTTCGTTCCGTGATTTTTTGCCGAGGCTGAATAAAATAAGTGTAGTAAATCATGAACGTTCACGAAACATCTAGACGATTTTGGAAATGCATAACATATCAAGTATTACCACAATTTAGCTTAAATTAATTTTACTTTATTTAATGATAGGATATTATATTTAAATCCCTTCCTTGTGTCCATTGGAAATACCACGACTCCCTGTTGGAAGATCAATACACACTACACTCAATACCGCCGGGACTACCTGACGGCCCAAACCCCGGTAAAAGGATATAGTTAAGGCAAAGGGTAATTTACTAATTCTAAGTAAAATCACGATTGATGTTCGGATCTCGTTCTTCAGAATCAAAATTTCAAAGTATAGTTTGTTTGACATACAATATAATTAGCCGTGAGGGTAATCTCCGTACACTCCATGTACGTTGGGATTCCCCTGTCGTAGGCGTAGGCTAATTTGACATTTACTGTGTTTCCATCAGCCGGGCTAGAGTATTCGTGGCGTTTACAGAAGGCTTTTCTCCTCAAGTTAACTCGATGCTGTTTCCATGACGGTTCCGCGTCGTAGTGACAGATATATAATTTTACGTCCGGACTCCATTGATATATGTGCAGCAAACATCGTGCATCGTTGAAATATGCAAAACCTGGCTTAAACAGACGTGTTTCGTGGAATTTTCTTGGATTTACCGAAACTTAATTCAACCCGCATTTCCATGTACCGAGTTTCCATTCTTGAGTTGTGGTTGAGTTGAAATGACACTTCAACTCAACGACTTAACTCTATGCATTTCCATTTCTTAGTTTTCATCTTGTGTACAATCATTTGCTCTTTTTGTACCTTTGCCAGTATACTGTTTTTAGTTGTTTGCATGAACTCTGTTACCCATTTTCGTTGAGTTGAGCAGAGTTGAATTTTTTTTAAAGAAAACTCTTAACTGTGTCTATTTCCAAAACGTATAACTCGGGTTCAGCTCTGGTTGAAATCTAATAGAAACTCGGTAATGGACGTTGACTCTGAGCTAACCTAGGGGAAACTCTGCATGGAAACTCAGTAATTGATCACGTTCGGATACACGCCATTAAATACACTTAGACGATTTTTTGTTATTATATCACTCCATTGCTTATTAGGCAGATATCTTAAATTAACGAATTTAAATATTTTGTGGAGTCGACTGATTTGCAGTCCCAAATAATCAAGCGCACAACCAATTTGCAAACAAAACGAAACATTTTTCCACATACGAGCACGTCTGATTTTGGATCAATCTGTGTTCTGTGCCCAGATAGTTTTTAGTCACGAAGTTTTTTCAAAATGACAAGTAGCTCAGATTAAATAGAACCACGCAATTAAAATCGCTTCCAATCGGCAAGAACAGTCGCACGCGAGCAGTTCAAACTAGTTTCAAATCGGTCTCGTCTCTGTCGACCGGTGTATGGATTCCCACTTCCGTACACGGGCAAGATCACAAAACAGTTGCGGGTGCGAGTGAAAAATTGAACTGTTATTTCATATTTTTAAGTCTTCACTTCTGTCGGTAGTCCCCATGACTGCCTATGGTTTTTTATCTTCCCTTTATTATGTATCGATGTGACCAAACCCTATCAACAGCCTGCCGCTTTGTAAACTTAACAAATACACTCTGTATACAGGGCCGGCTTTTTATGCGCCCTAACTTTTTAGACATTAAAAATATTATATTATCTATGCTATCATGCACAGATTATACAATAACCCGAGTAAAAATAAAAGATGGCCTTACACTGGCCGCTTGGGAGCACATTATAGGCTCACGAAGGCCAAACTTGACTAAATTATTTAAAAGGCCGAGGACTGAGAGTACTTATTTGCCAAACAAGGCATACTAAAACTTACTACAAAAATCAAATACAATGCAATACTATATTATAACTAATACCATATTTCCATCGCACTCGAAATCTTCCGATTTCGGCAAAAATGAGGATTTCCGACGAAATCTCATGTGAAATCTCATGTTTTGGCATATAAAATGAAATCTCCTTACGGGGGAGATTTCAATGAAATCTCGATCGAAACCTTGCTAATGACTATTCAGCCTATTCAGCAAGTGGGAAATTTCGGGGAAATTCCTCAGCTGTAAAAAATTTTGACAGTACGAATTTGTCATTTTTAAATTTTCTATCTTTAACGTTTAAAATGGAGCTTAAATGAATGTTTATATTTTTTCCTTATTTTACAGCCTATTCTTTCCAAATTCCTCAGTTTTGTTGATATAATTAGGTTTTTTAAATTTGATGTGCAAGTTTGTTATGACAAGCGAAAACTGCCTGGTGCGATGGAAACACATTTGGAATACGCCAAATCGTTTTATCAAAACCTGCGGATTTCGAGTGCGATGGAAACATGGTATAAGGTACAAAAGGGCTGAATAGCTAATTTATTCTTTATCATCTTAAGTAATGGTAAGTGTGATGTCAAGAGGCTCGTTCTTTACATATTCTGTCCGATGAGGGTATTCCTTAAGCATATTTGTGGACCGGAACAATACCTTAACGGTATCGTTTAGGACGTCCAAAGTAAAGCAAGAGATAAGCACTTTCCTCTCATGTGACAGCGACATGAGTAGCAACTTCTTAAGTCTGTCTTAAGTGTAGGGCGGTTAGCTGCAAAATTCGCGCGGGTCGTGTAGATTTTTCAGAGTGTGTTTCTTTTGCTGCTGTTGAGTTGTAATTTATTGGTGGTACACCAGTCTTGCAACGAGTTTAGCTTTGTTTGAAAGAAAGTTACGATGTTCTGGGACCTTATTATAAATTTTAAGGTCATCAGCACAGAAAAGATGCGGAATATTTTCAAGTATATCAGACAGATCTGAGATAAATACATATATTGTTGAATAATAGAGGGCCTAGAAGGCTACTCTGAGGGGATCGCGGAAGTTACTTAGATTTCTTTTGACAGAAATTCCTGAAACCTGGCAACCTGAGTTCTGTTGTCGAAATATGATTTAAACCATTCAAGGGCAGGACTTGATATTCCCAAAATTTTAGTAGTTTTTTAGGCTGGCTCCACACCGAAACAAGCAAAACACAGAAAAGTGCTTTTTTCTGCTCTGTGATATAAAATATGTGTAATAAATGTGAGAGAGCCCACACTCCAGCAAGCAGAGAAAAAGCTAACAAAGAGAAGCAAAGAAATTTTGCTTCGTGAACTAGATACGCAGGAAGTATACGGTGTTACCCACACCAAATGCAAGCAAAAATGATGTGCTTTGCTTTGTGTTTACGAAGATAACCGTATGTACTTCATTGCATATATTTTAAATGGAGAAGCCCACACCAGAGAAAGAAAACAAATTCTCTTTGCAATCACAAAAAACTGTGCTTCGTGATGTTAGTCGGGTCCTTGCTTTGCCACTCTTTTTCTTTCTCCAGTGTGGGTTGATAGCGAGCAGAGATGTTTGATTGCTAAAGCAAAAGCTCTTTGCTTGCTTCGGTGTGGAGCCAGCCTTACTTAAAATAAAGTGATCAACGCCATCAAAGACTTTGCTGGAGTCAATATAGATCTTATTTATTTGATGGCCATTCTCCATAGCACATAGTAGATCGGAGGTTAGAATCATTACGTTTAGTCGATGGTGCTTTTCTGAAACCCTGTTGCTGCTACTCATTAAGACATGGGTCGATTAGAAGGGCTATCTTATCGTAAACAAGTTTCTTGAGAAGTTTAGGAATTATTGATAAGATGGCAATACCCCTGTGGTTTTCCACCGAGTGCTTATTAGATGTTTTGTGGATTGCATTGAGAAAGCATTTTTTCCATATCTTACGGAACTTTCCTGTCGATAACGGCTTGTTGAAGATAAGATGGGGGCAGGTTGTTGACTACAACCTTTATTGATGTCGAGATCGTTTATACCGGTCTTTATATTGTCAACACACAGAGATACATCAGTTAGGTATAGACGCTCTAGTGTCAGTGTGTGTACTTGTAGGGTCAGGATGCATTACATTAGACTTTGGGCAAAACACTTCAATGGCTTTGTCTGCAAACATGTTGCAAAATTTCTTGTGGATGTGGACATGAGTATTGTTTGCTGCTTTTTGTCACAGTCGAAGTAGAAAAGAAAGAAAGGCCAGCCAGCTGTCTTTTACGTCTTTTTCAAACACAACCTGGAAGTGCATATACGCGTTGTGTCTTGTATTGTGGAGGTGTTATCATTTAATAACTTCTTCTTTTTGAAGTGTTAACTTCTTTACGCGCGTTTGGCACTTTTTCGCTGGCGGTAAAACAAAGAATTCGCGACACGCGGACTTTGTTGCTACACCCGTTTCTGGACACTTGCTGCAATGATGGCGACACGCGCACTTTGTTGCTCACTGGTTTCTGGGCACTTGTGCCTATGCAGCTGGCTAGAGCATGGAAACTTTTGGTTGAGCTCCACTTACAAACAGCAGCGTATAATTATATGTGTGCGAGGCAAAAAATAGCCCGCGCTTGGTGGGAGGGAATGGGTTTGAATGTTGCAATGCAGAAGCTGCTCTCAGCATTCATTTCATCCTCTCGCACACATTCGCTGCTGTCTGTTGCTCTAGCTCGACCAAATTTTACTTACATATCTGGATCACTTTTAGGTATAGTAACAGACAGCAGCGATGGCGTGCGAGAATATGACATGAATTTTGAGAGCGGCGCGAGAATATAAAACGAATGCTGAGAGCAGCTTCTGCATTGCAACATTCAAACCCATTCCCTCCCACCAAGCGCGGGCTATTTTTTGCCTCGCACACATATAATTATACGCTGCTGTTTGTAAGTGGAGCTCAACCAAAAGTTTCCATGCTCTAGCCAGCTGCATAGGCACAAGTGCCCAGAAACGTGTGTGAGCCAAAAATGCGCGTGACCTTCGCCGCTGTCTGTTGCTGGACCTCGACTAAAAGTTGCCATGCTCTAGCCAGCTAAATGGCTGCAATATTTAAATATTTTGCTTGGATTAATCGCTTTCGGCGACATGGAATACGTTTCGGCGTTTCGCCTATTCGACTGCGCGTCTGTATTTTACGTACATATCTGGGGCAGTATCCTAGTAGGGAAAATCGCAAGTATTTACTGTGGGAAGTCGATTTGGAAGTACTTCTTTATTTAGTGTTTTCTGTAATGACTTATAAGTAATGCAGAGGAGAATGGGTTTGGTGACCAAGCGTTTGATTTCGCGCAAAAAGCGTGTTGAAAAACTTCGTAGCTGCTCGTTTTCTTTGTTAATTATCTCAGTTATCTCAGCCATTAAGTTTCTGATCTTTAATGTATAAACATATATTTGAATTTATGTTTATGATATAAATATAAATCGCTTAATTTTACTTATTTTACTGGTTCTGAAAAAATTCAAATTGAATCCAGTAGATTCCCATAAAAATTTAGATCCGTGACTTTGGCTGAATTACATCATATGACTTTTTTGCATATTTGCAAAATGTTTAAAATAGCAAAAATTTCTGTTTCGTGACTATTGCATCAACCCGACGATATGTACTGTGTACTATGTACTACATATTTCCTATGAACTATGCACTATGAATTTATTACTATATATTAGCTACTATTTTTAATAAATACTACATTATCCCAGTCATCCATCGTCCGATCTTTGTGTGATAAGTTTAAGACAAATAGTTTAATTTCCAAAACATTGCAACACATTTTGGAGCGAGTGCATATAAGTAACAATTAAATAAACTTTAACAGAATATTCATAAATAAAATATATTAATCCTTATCGTCCTGTATTAAGATTGATTTGGAAATTTAGACTAGCCATAGAAGTTAACACTTCTAAAGTGTGGTCCTACGCACACTCATTTTTTTTCTTTGATCCGTTAACTGGCGGTACGAACGAGACGTCCCCGCAACGGATACGCTGCTGTCGGTGTCGCTGGGTCTCGAAATCTATTCACGATTTTTTTCCATTTTGCCGGTTTTTGGTGACGACGCCTCGAGCTTCGGTTGCTAATAATCGTTGACTCTTTAGGTCACCCTCGATATTCTTTAGCCAGGTTTTCTTCGGTGCCGATCGCTGGATTCTCCAGTCTGCGGGACGGTAATAACTAAATGGATGAACACATTACTGGATCGCGGCGGCGCCCCTGGGACATGGCGTCCTCAGGCAGTCGGCGCAATTCGTCCACCCCTAAAGCCGGTACCGTCTGTATACATATGTATGTATAGATTAAATAATATTCAATAGATTACAAAATTTTGCAATTAAGTTTTTTGAAATTCCTGTTTATTTAAGGTAACAATCTAACAATAACAATATATAATTCAAATGTGTGCCCGCGACTCCCACATTTATAAATGAATATTTCTCATCAGACTCAATCTGGAGTTTCTGGAATTACTTGAGCGAAACTGATCAGAATATGAAATGACAACACACACGCGGCCTACTAAAATTTAATAGAATTTCCCCGGCTGGATATAAAAACAAACAAAAACCACATTTCTCGTCTATTTCTTGTAAATATTTAAATGAAATCTAAATTTATCACTTTTTATCGCTTCACCAAAACCAAGAAAATATGAACTGAAACTTTTCTTTTCCGAACAAAATTTCAAATTCACCAGACGCTGTCGACCGTTGATTTTTATATCTCTATATGAATGTGTACATATACATACATACATACATACATATGTACATACATATTACATAATATTTTTGGCAATGGATAATTTTTGCCCAAACCTAATTTTCAGCCACCAAGTCACCACCCATAAAGCATCTACCATCGAAGGACTAACTTCTGAAAAGTTGCTTTTGTCACTTGAAGTAGGGAAAATGGAAGAAGGAGGGTAGAAATGTGTTTTTTTCTCTAGGTTGAAGTTGAATCTCGTAAATCCTATCATCAAAAGTCCGGTCCAGTCAACAAACTTAGACCAAAAATACATAGAAGGAACTTCTCTTGCCAGACCGCACCACGTCCTGTTCCCTACTTAATCCTTGGACGTTATAAAATATTCATGGGAATCGAGAAATTCAATTTCGAATATTGAATTTCGGATTTTCATTTCAGTCAGATGCACAAAAGGGAAATAAAAATGTGAAATGGCCGGGATAAACAGGACCCACATATTCATCTATCCCTGGTCCTCTATGCTGTATCTGGTGAATTGTGGAAGCAGTAGAATCAGTGCTGCATGGATGCTTTTTAACTCTTTTTTTTGATTGTACGAGAGACTTTTTTTTGTGATAGTAACAAAAATACGAGATCCTAAATGAAAACCAGCCGGAAAAGCCGAGGATAAGGATAATTTTTAATATTCGATGATTACAGCCAATTAAGCAGGATTTCCACGTGGTAAGGCACATTCGAGGCTTTTACGGCTTTGATTTGCTTTTTATTCGGTGAGCAGTGTGCGTGGTGTGAATTTCACCACTCCAATCTCTTCATTCACCCGCACATCCACCATTCCACCCACAATTATTTATTATTCATTGCTTTTGCCAATGGTGTTAATTAATGCTGAAAATTTTAAGTAATTTTATTTTAATGACGCTGCCGCAGCCGTGAAATTGCGCACTATCATGGAGCCCAGGATTACAACGGAATCGCAAGTTAATGGCATTTGAGTGTTACACAATAAGCCGCAAGCGGGCGGCAGTGGAAGGATACGGCGGAAGGACTTTTTTATTTATTTAATTTTTTCCTTTAATTTTTTATTATTTTAAATTATATTCATTCCGCTGCCACTGACACTGGTAGGAAGATAGTGGCTCGAATATGAAATATTGCAAATGATTTAATTAATGCCAATTACAAAAACCAGAAATTGTGATAGTTGCGACCACGCTGATGATTTATTTTCATGTAAATTAAACAATAAATTAATGGGATGTGCAGAAATTTTATTCAAATATTTTATTTTCGATTTTTTTATATGCAAATGAAAAATATTTATTTTAATTTAAAATTGAAAGGTTTTTTTTAGCCTAGTTAAAATAAATGGCTTTTGCAGCAGAATTTAAAAGTGGAAGGATATTCTTTTGAAAAAAAAAAAAAAAAAAACATTTTTAGCTTTGAAAGAGCCACCATGATTAACTTTGTTAAAAAATCCTGTGTTCAATTTAGTTTGCGTATATTTTCTATTTTATGCCTTTTTCCTTCAATATTTTCACAATAGCCTTTATTTTATTTTATTTATTTTGGAAAGCGGCCACTTTTTTAATTGTTTTTCGAAAGATGTTAAATAATTTTCACAGCATATTATTCCAACAATTTTTTTAAAGAACACTCACGCTATTAATCTTGCCAAATCGGGGAATCTAAACGATAAAGCACATAAATCGGGAGTGAACAAATTACTTTCTCACATCAAACCAAATATTGCAGACCCCCATACACGGTCAAATTGGATGTACATAGAAGTGCGGATGTACAACCAAAACTACCGATTGTAAGCCGGTCGGCCAATCAAAACTCGGGGCGCGCACGGGTTTGATGAAACTCTGGATGTACATCCAATTTGACCGTGTATGGGGCCTTTACGAGTGACCACCAACCAGTGGAACCATCACATCAATTGTTCAGAAATTCTGGGCATGAAAATCCTCACCCATGTGTGAACCATTTAACTCACTCCTCACTCACGAGCGAGAGTTGCTGGCTAGTACGCTTAGTCGTGTGTGAGTAATTTTTTCAGGACCCAGCGGGAAAACTAGCCAGGGGTTACTCATGTAACCCAAGAATTCTTCAATGATTTGTGTAACCGCCTACATGGTAATCGAAAAATTCTACTGCAAATTTAGGAAAATGGAGGGTTTTACATTGTAATGGCTAGGTAAGCGACTAGGTAATGACTTGTGAAATACTTTCGTTGGAAATGTGATGAGCTTTTATTACTCTTTGTCTTTGGCTTGTCGCAGCCTCTCTTGTTGAGTTTATTCCGTCCTTAAAAGTCGTTCGGAGTGGATTGTGACCAAGTGCAGTCAAAAAGATATCCTGCTAGTAAAATTCTCACCAAATGTAGCAGAAATGCAATGGTAATTTCGGATAGCAATGTTTTTAATGACAAAAAGGGTAGCCAGAAATTTATTCTGCGTGCCTTACATGGTAATCTATGTATTCACCTAATACACTTCACCTCTGAAATAAGTCCTCGTCTGTAATGCCTACAGTAAGTACTTACCACCCTAGGACATCTCTATGTAAAAGTAAGCTATTATTTCATCACAAAGGTAAGGGGTCCATCTCATTACCACCTCGCTTACCTAGCCATTACATTTCCCGCTGGGAAATGACTTAAACTTTGTACACAGCCACATAGACAATAGAATTGTTACACGAAAAAATGCAGAACAGTCAGTTTATCGTGAAATTCGTATAACACGCACAAACCGGTTTGTTACAGCAGAAAGTGTTATGCCGTGTAACAAGCCTCAATTGGATGTAGGGCTTTAAAAAATTGTATAGGACGATGAAAAGAGGTAACTATGTGAATGTGACCATAAAGGCCCAGCGGGAAATGTAATGGCTAGGTAAGCGAGGTGGTAATGAGATGGACCCATTACCTTTGTGATGAAATAATAGCTTACTTTTACATAGGGATGTCCTAGGGCGGTAAGTACTTACAGTAGGCATTACAGACGAGGACTTATTTCAGAGGTGAAGTGTATTAGGTGAATACATAGATTACCATGTAAGGAATGTAGAATAAATTTCTGGTTACCCTTTTTAGCATTAAAAACATTGTTATCCGAAATTACCATTGCATTTCTGCTACATTTGGTGAGAATTTTACTAGCAGGATATCTTTTTGACTGCACTTGGTCACAATCTACTCCGAACGACTTTTGAGGACGGAATAAACTCAACAAGAGAGGCTGCGAAAAGCCAAAGACAAAGGAATAATAAAAGCACGTCACATTTCCAACGAAAGTATTTCACAAGTCATTACCTAGTCGCTTACCTAGCCATTACAATGTAAAGACTTCCATTTTCCTAAATTTACAGTTGAATTTTTCGATTACCATGTAGGCGGTTACACAAATCATTGAAGAATTCTTGGGTTACCTGGGTAACCCCTCTCTAGTTTTCCCGCTGCGGGGTACCAATAGCATACTCGGTAGAACGGTTCTCGTTATTTTTTTATAATAAAAAAATATTTTGTAAAGAGCGGTGCATAATGTATTACATAGCATAGTGTGAATTTGATCAATTATTGTTTTTGATTCTTACAGTCGCATAAGTAATTCTGTAATTCTGCATGTAAAACTTGATTTGAGAAATATAATAAAATAAAATACCTACATATTTTTGAGAATTGAATGCTACAATTTATACGTCATAATATGCAAAAACTTCTATTTGGTTTCTCAATGAAGATATTTGGGTGATTGTCATGAAATGGGAGTTTTTGAGATTTGAACAAAAATTTGTGAACAAAAAAAAAAGTGCTGAAAAAAAATTTTCTCATGTGTTTTCAACATTATTTTGAAGTACTTTCTGTATATTTCCACATAAATACACACGAGGTATAGACAGTGAGAAGTTTATATCGAAAAGCCGAAATTATATGGCTTCGGAGGCGACAATTACGGTAGCGACATTTCATCGAAAAATCCATCGCTTTCATGATCAATGAGAGCAAACAATTTTTCCGAAAATTTGCTTGCTCTACAAATGCAAACAAATATACCGAACCGAGTTAAAAGAGATTTGCAACACATATCACAACGAAAACACACATTACGGAGGCGACAGTTTTTTTTTCTTCGATAATTTTCTTGAGGGTTGCTCTCTTGTTTATAAATTGTTCACAGTCTAAACGTCCGGCGAGGATAAACATTCATAAAGAAACTTGTGACGATTCGTTTTCACTACTTAGTGCCACTTGACAACCAATTTGTCGTTGCGTGTGCGCTATTTTTATAGTTTTTATTGAAATTTGCAACAAACAACAGTCAGAATGTAAACACTGACATCTAACTAAGCAGGTATCCGCCCGCGTAATACATACCGGTGATCAGTTTCGGAACACTGCTGCTATCGTTTGAGACCCTAGGCGCGCGGCAATAATGCACTGTTTTTCCGTAAACGTAGTCCCGTGACGTAAAAGCGGAAAATGGACAGGTTACGGAGGCGACATTTTCGGTGGTCGAAGGGCCGCCATTTTGTTCAAAAGTGCTTGCCGCGGGAGGCGATGAAGGAGAGAATGTTTTATTACTGGATGGAGATTTTCACCCCAGAAAAAATTTGTTTGAGGCGTTGTAGCTAGAGAACAACGGCCAGCCAGCCACTACCCCCATTTCATGACAATCACCCATTTAATAAAAATTCAATTATAAAGATCGTTTTGATGACGACTATTATAAAATACTTTTATCTATTTGTTTTACAAAGCGTAATTTTTTTTTTCTTTCGTTTCATAAATTTTAGTTTAGAAAATAATATACTTGTAGTTAAAATGTTAAAAACAAAAACTAAAAAATACGCTTTTACTTTTTTAAAATGAACTAAAAAATAAAAAATAGTTTTGAATGTAAATGTTTTATTGCACCAGCCAGTGTATGTGAGCAACCTATCGAAATCGAAATGTATAAAAGGGTTGCACTCTTTACCTCTATTCTTATTTTATTAACACCGGAAATTTTTGCTAGCGGCCCACGCTTTTTTTACATTTCGAAAGGTAGGTTTTTCCATATACTGGCTGTACCAATAAAAAGTTTACATTCAAAATTATTTTCTACTTTTTGGTTCATTTTAAAGTAAGATCGTATTTTTTAGTTTTGTTAAACTATATTTTTATTTTCTACTTTTTAGTCTATTATATGTCTTCCGCCATTTTATGGTGACCGTCATACATTTTCATTTGATATCCATACCGAGGGCGTAATGAAGTAAAAGGTAAACCGCCATTTTCTATTAACCGCCATTTTGAATTTGGTATGACACCACACAGCTAGTATAGTAGTATAGGATTGCATAGTATAGTATAGTATTTTTGTCATACCCTTTCATTTGATACCCATACCAAGCGCGTTGTAAAGAAAAGGGTAATCCGCCATTGTGCGTTGGGCACTATTTTGAATTTAGAATGAGCCTCACAGCTAATAGTACAATATTCTATTTGTCATATCATTTCTTTTGATACTCATACCGAGTGGGTTGTAAAGAAGAAAGTAGCCACCGTATTGTATTGGCCGCCATTTTGAGCTTTGACGCTCTCCTGCCTCCACGTGTTTTAACATGCGAGTGAAGGTTTCTCAACTCCTGCACCGATAGTGATTGAACTGACAGACTGCGCAAGTAAGTAAGTTCTTTCCCTCTTCCCCGGGATTTTCCTTGCGTTAGGAGACATAACACTCCAGCAAGGCGCATCCCGCTAGCTCCGATAGTCATGACCATGGCAGTGTCAGCTACGACGGAGGTTGACCCTGGGCTGCAAACGAACTTCTATTCTGTGATGTACCATCTTTGTGTATATGGGTAAAAACGCGAAAAAAGGCATATTTGCACATTCAAAACCCAGCAAAAAAAAGTTTACCGATCGAGTTTCTTGTGGGTTCTCCCCCCATATGGCCCCAAAACAAGCCCGTTTCTACTACAGGGGTTACAAGACGACCGTCCGACCATTTTGGAATATTCTTGGGGAATTTTTCTCAGAATTTCTATCTTGAAGATTTCAAGAAAAAGCTGCCACGGAGGGGACTATTTGACTTAAAATCGCTTTTCTGAGTTCAGGAAGAATCCTGAGTGAATTTCCGCTTACCGGTGACCACAGCTTCTTAGAACAACTTGAACTTTTCACTTCTGACGCGTTTTTTTCGGTTTGAAGTTGAAACCGCGACTGCCACGGTGGGGACTTGTTTGAATATGCGTTTGCACTTTGAATTTTAGAGCAAGCGAATTTTACAGTTAGCGATTCAAATCGAACGCGCCGAATGGGTTTTCGAATTGCTGCAGGTTCATGAAACATCGCCCGAGCAGAGGGAGCCACAACAGAACATTCGAACGCATGTAGGCTCTAGCGGCACTGCGATTCGCAATTTTAACGGAAAATTTCGGACAAAATTCGAATACGTGTAAGTTCTGTATTCTGGCGTTCCGGTTTGCGATAAAAGAGAAAAAATCGAAAGTTTTAGGCCCCAAAAACCATTCGTGAACGTCCTGTCCTGAATCGCACAAGTTGGTCCATTTAATACGCGCAATTAATCTGGATTTTTGTAGTTGGGACATGCCACGGAGGGGACATTTTGCACAGTTTTTTTTTTTATTTATTTATTTATTTATTTATTTGCCAAACAAGGCATACTTAAACTAAATACACAAGAGTTCTTATAGACTAACACTGGCATATATAATTATTTAATTCTAAGGAGTGTTAGTATTAGGTTGTCAGGAAGGATTTAAGTCTTTTTTTATAGGATGCTTTATCTATTGAAGGGGAGTAACATGATCTATAATTGTTAAAGACCACGCAGCATCTGTTAACGGGCTCATTCCTTGCATACTCGGTCCGATGTGGGTATTCCTTGAGCAGTTTCGTATGTCTTGTAAGTCGGGTATCTTCATTGAACTTGATCATATCCGACAAAAACTGCACTTTAAGGTTGCCGTTAAGGACTTCTAAGGTGAGAGACGCGATAAGAAATTTTCTCCTAGAAGAGAGTGGCAAGAGGTCCAACACTTTGAGACTCTCCGTGTAGGGTGGTAGGCTTAGAAAATCTCGCGGATCGTGTCGACTTCTCAGAGCAAAGAGGATAAACTTCTTTTGAATTGATTCCATCCTGTTGCTACTTATGAGAAATATGGGATCCCAGATGGGACATGCATATTCCAGGATAGGGCGGACTAGAGAACAGAAAAGAGTTTTTGTGACCCAAATGTTGTCGAATTCTTTAGCTCTTCTCTTTATAAAGCCAAGAAGTTTGTTGGCTCTGGCAGTAATATTATCATAGTGCAAATTAAAATTAAGTTTTTTGTCCAGAACGACACCTAGATCGACAATGTGATCGACTTGATTCAACACCGTGTCGTTGAGATGATAATAATACTGCTGTGTGTTATGTTTACGAGAGAAGGTAATTGCTTGACATTTGTTGATGTTAAGATGCAACTTATTAGTGATGCACCAGTCTTGTAATGCATTGAGATTCGACTAAATAAAGGATACGTCGGTTTGGGACTTAATGACACTATATATTTTGAGATCGTCCGCGTAAAAGAGATGCGGGATATTCTCTAATTTCTTGGAGAGGTCAGCGATGAATATATTGAACAGAAGAGGGCCAAGATGACTGCCCTGAGGAACACCGGAAGTTACATCGATTTCCTTTGAAAGGAATCCTTGAAATCTGATAACCTGTGTTCTTCCGTTGAGATATGATTTTAACCATTCAAGAGCAGAACCTGTTATTCCAAATTTTGAGAGTTTAACAAGTAAAATATGATGGTCTACCTTATCAAAGGCCTTGTTGAAGTCAGTGTAAATAGCATCGATTTGATAGCCCTTCTCCATGATACAGAGGAGATCGGAGATTAAGACCATGAGGTTTGAAGTGGTCGAACGCCCTTTTCTGAAGCCGTGTTGTTGTTCATTTAAGTGTGGGTCGATTAAGGGGGAAATTTTGTCGTGGATGAGTTTTTCGAATAGTTTGGGGATTGTTGATAAAATAGCAATACCTCTGTAGTTATCCACTAAATGCTTATCAGACGCCTTATGGATTGGTATGAGGTAGGATTTCTTCCACAACGTAGGAAACTTTCCTAACGATAATGACCAGTTAAAGATGAGATACAGAGGGAATGAGATATGATTTGAGCATCTTTGCAAAAAACTAGGGGGCAGATTGTCAGGCCCATGACCTTTTTTCGGGTCAAGGTTGTTTAAACCAGTCAGTATATCTTCAATCGACAGGCATAAATCATCTATGAGAACTGGAGGGTGCGCATCAGTTGGATCGGTGTGCCTTGGAATAGAGTTGGGGCAATAAATTTCGCTGAACCTATCAGCAAACATGTTACAGATTGCTTGGGGGCATGAGGAGTGCATTCTACCATTTGTCATTGTTGAGGGATAGCCTGATGTCTTTCGTTTTAAATTAACGAAATCGAAAAATTTTTTGGGGTCTTTTATAATGCTATCTCCAACGGAATTGATGTATGCGGTATAGGCCTCACGTGACCTAAGATTAAATTCTGAGGCTAACCTATTGTATTCCAGTTTCAATTCCTCGGTGACATTAGGGTTCTTTTTTATCTGGTTATACAGTTTGTTTCTCTGATTGCGAAGAGATCGAATGTTTCTGTCAAGCCACGGCTCCGATAATTTATTCCTTTTAATTATCTTGGGTACATATTTGTCAATGGTATTTAAAATGATGGTATAGAAACAAGATACTATCTCGTCAAGATCATTGGCAGATAGCCTATGTTCCCAGTCAACTAGGGATAATTCAGAGCAAATACTTTCAAAATCTGCGTTTTTAAAGTCATAAACAACAGTATTGTTGTATGTTCTGTGGTGTTTGGGGATTGAAGAATTGAGTTCCAAGACCCACGCAGAGTGGTGAATAGAATTACTGAATAGGTTCTCCTCTTCGGAAGCAGGTAGAATTTTCACCTCTTCATAACAATTAGTGAATATTAGATCTAACCAATTACCATAAGAATTTGGTTGACTGATAATTTGATGTAAATCATTGGAGTAAAAGGTGTCGATAAGCTTTATATCGATAGGATTTATAACATTGATAGGAAGAAGGTTATCCTCCTCGTCAGGGATAAAAGAAATATTTGGACGGTTGAAATCCCCTAAGACGAATATGTCGTCGTTGCTACAAAGAGTCTTATTGACTTCTTCTAAGATATGTAGTAGATCGTCATATATAGGTTCGTCAGCTTTGGGGGGGATATAAAATGAACCGATGAATACGTGTTTCTTGCCAGATTTGACACGTATGAAGATGTGTTCAAAAAACTGTGAACCGTTGGTAGTTATGAGTTCACTATTTAAGGGGTCTCTGACTGCTATTAGGACTCCTCCTCCTCTTGTTAGACCGGAGGAATTGTAGTCTCTGTCGCATCTATAGATAGTCCAGCTGCAGTCTAGGATCTCCTCATTTAGGAAAGTCTCATTCAACCATGTTTCGGTGAACACGAGTATATTAAACTGGCACGAATTTGCGCCAACAAAGAGATTATTCACCTTGCCTCTCATACCACCGCAGTTGTGATAGAAAAGCCTTATATCATCCAGTTGGCTTGGTTTAGGGTGAGGAGTCGAAATTGAGTTAGTCGTTGGAGAAGTAACTAGTTAGGGACGATAATATCTACGCATTTCATCACGGCTTTTTTGGAGCTGTGATACATGTAGAGATCTTTTTTTTTTTTTTTTTTTTTTTTTTTTATGTGAAAGACTAGAGTCACAGGAAACGCCCTTTATACTGTGTCGACAAACTATTTTCTTCATATAGAGTGCAATGTCGGACAGCAGCTCTAGTCGGGGAAGAAAGGAACTGTCACAACCTACCAGCGATATTTAGTCCACCTACTCCCAACCATTACTGGCGACTTTGTCATCGGGGCATCGAGAAACAACTCGCTGGAGTGTTATGCCTCCTGAAACGAGTTGAATCTCATCAACCAACCGATGACATGCGCTTTGGTGAAGCGGGGAAGGGCTAACTAAGGCTATGACAGAAGGAATCAGGAATGTAAAGAGGGAAGAAGAAAGAAGGAAAGTTATGTAGGTGGGAAAGTGGAAAAGGCGAAGGACCGTGGGGCTGGCCGGGATTCGAACCCGGGACCTCTGGGATAGTAGCCAGACGCCTTACTCCCTAGGCTACCGAGGACCCCGTGCGAAGCATAACTAGAGAGATCCCTTTTTACTTGTTGGGATGTTATTTGGTACTGCTCATAATACTTTGTGAACATATTGAGCAGAGTATTGTAATCTGTAGGAAGACCTTCTTGCTGAATCGAAATCATGAGGCTAGTCCTGGTTTTGCCATATATGCAGGTGGAATCGGGTTTGTCGTGCATATAAGCGAGGAACAGCCTTACATTATCGAAGACCCTACTTTCTCTTAGACGAGACAACAAATAACGTCCATCAATCGAATCTGCGGAAATTAAGGTATTTTTTACGACGGGAGGCTGTAGTGGATTCAAGAAGGGGGGATTGGTTGAGGCGATATTGGTGCTACCGCTCACAGACGGCACCAGTGTGCTTTCTCCACCCGCAGGCTGGGGTGGTCAAGGATTAGAGATAACTGGACTGCTCAAGGGAATTTCGTTGATGTCAGAGTAAGAGCGACCGCCAACGATAATGTGACTGCGGGAGAAATTTGGATAGGAAGTCACTGGTTCACGGCTATTTATTTTTATAGGGACGTTAGAAGATATAATGTTGGATTTAAAGTGGGCAGAAGAATTTTTAGAAGGTATTGCGGGTGTTGTTAGTCTGTTACTATTGGAGCTTACATCTAAGTTAGAATTTAACATAGGTTTAGTAAGACCGGATATGTTAGTAGTGGGACTATTTACCTTAGATCTATTGTTGGAACTACTTATCTTAGGTCTAACTTGCTTACTTCTACTATTTTTATTGATCCAACGGTTGAGGGTGAGATTTCTCCATCTGAAGACGTCCGATTTTGAGCTCAGGAACAGCCAATCATATTTAGAAGGCAAAACTACTTTAAAGCTCCTGAGTTGTTTTGACTTCATTTTCCGAGGTGATACTAATTCACAATCCAGAATAGTTATGGAGAAGTGATCTTCGAAAAGTTTGCTTATCCAAGCTGGATCAGCGTATTTAGGGGCTCCTTTGAGGAAGTAAGTTGTTGATATTTCCTTGTCGAGAAGCGACGTAGTAACGCCTCGCCGCAGTTTTTTTGAATCCTTCTTGCGCGCTACGTTATGTGCCTTGTTTGCTGCGTCAATTTTTTTTAATCTTCTGTCCCAATCTTCTACTGACCATGTTGTTCCAAGTTTCGATATGGTAGTAGGTAAGTGGAGCGGGGGTAAATACTGAGATGGGCCGGAAGAGATAGAGAGACTCTGGTTGTAGAGATTATGAGGGCCTAGAGTGAAGTTATTCCCATAATTGCTGCTCGTACTTTCAGTCCTATCGTTGAAAGCTCCCTCTAATCCGTCTGAAAGAGAGATTGTCTGCTCGTTCAGGACTGGGCTCTTTGCCGCAACATCTTCATTGGTGATCAGTCCCGTCTCCTCGTCAACCTTGGATAAAGACCTTAAGCCCGCCAATTTGGTTTCAAGAATTTGATCAAAATACGTCGATAATTCCTTTCCCAACGTTGCAAGAGAGTCATCGAAAGTGGAAAATCTGACCAAATAGTTGGAGATTTTCCGGAAGAAATCAGAAAACTCGCTGTTGCTGTGCGAGCAGGTATTTAGGCTTTCTGAGCTTAGTTTTACTTTCTTTATGGCTGAATTTACCATGTTCAGTTCGAATTTAATAAATTGAAGTAGCTCCTCCATCATATCTTTACTTAATTTGGCACTATCTTTATGTGTTGGTATATTCTCCAGTTTAGATTTAAAGCTTTCAAGTTTATTTGAATGATCTAAATAATTACTATCGACTCGATCGATAGTACACGAAAGCTCATCCACGCTATTAATTAGCAACTGAGTGTTTTTGTCAGTATTAAAAACTTTAGCGCTGCAAGCGTCGATGTCGGTTTTTAGATATCCAACAGACTCAGTCAAGTTCATAATATTATTGTTATTGAGGCTTGTTACACGACATAACACTTTCTGCTGTAACAAACCGGTTTGTGCGTGTTATACGAATTTCACGATAAACTGACTGTTCTGCATTTTTTCGTGTAACAATTCTATTGTCTATGTAGCTGTGTACAAACTTTAAGTCATTTTCGTAGACTCCGAGAATGAAATTATGATTGTGTTAGTGTGTTGCTCTGTGCAGTCGAGAATTTTTTGGGATGCACAAGTAACAAACTTCCCCGCGACCCCTTGCCTATAAAACCGGTTTATTGGAATTATTGGAAGTGTTGATGGAAGAAATGTTATGCCGTGTAACTTGCCTCATTAGACTTGATGGCTAATAATATGTGCGATAGGTTGATTGATTTGCAGTCCGTGCAGTAAAACTTTAAAGCTTTTTTGTACTCAGATATGTACTTGAGTGCAGAGCGGGAGAGACCAATGCACGAAGCATGAAAAACGCTGTCACAGATCCCATTGCATGCTATCCATTCAGCGGGAGAGTCGTTAACGGCGGAGCATGTACTTTTTCTGCACTTACATATTCATTTTGGAAGTGATTCGTGTCTCGTGGAAAGTTCAAAGTCCAACTTGTACCGAGATTGAATTATTCTGAATAAGAATAAAAAATTATCACAACAATTAGTTTTTATGGGAAACGGCACTATGATCGGCACTATCACTGCTTTAATACACCGAGGGAAAAGGCGGAAAATTAAAACTATGGTCAAATAGGGCAAGGCAAGAAAACACGGTACACTTAATGCACTTTAGGTGAAGACGTCCGCACGTTGCGGTGGTTAAGCTCAAGTTTCTGGGGCCTGCCGGGCTTTATGGCTGGCTGGATGGCCGTTTTTTGTGGAAAAATGTTGTCTAGGTCGGTATCCACCGAAAGCATTTTTTTTTGGGTACTCATTTCCGACTCTAAAACGGTCATCGGCTCCGGACACGCATATGCCTATTTCCGCGTTTTTGCCCGTATTCTCCCCAAACTTCGCACTAAGTGAAACCCCAATATTACCTAACCACAATTTAGATCGTTATAAGGTTTCTGGATACACAGTAGTGCTAAACCTCTCCCCTCATAGGAGAATTGCCATTTATATTAGGAAAGACATAGCCTTTCAGAAGGTGTACAATAGTAGATCTTCAAATTTCAACTATCTAGGTCTTAAAATTTTACTTCCAAAGCACGTCATTTTCTTCTGTTTTTTATACAGGAGGCGTAATATCAGTAATAAAGCTTCCTCTCTAGCATTTGACGCTATCTCAGAACGTATCTCCGGCTTTTTATCTTCCCATCCGGACTGCGAGATCATTGCTGCGGGTGATTTCAACGTTCACAACGTGAATTGGCTGAATTACTCGAATGGCATCAGTGTTTCTGTCAGGGATGCTGAGCTCCTTGCTGAGACAAATAGCCTATACCAAATTGTCAACGGTCCTCACGGTCCAACGACAACTCCTTGATATTTTTCTTACCTCCCACCCAACAAAATACTCCGTCGAAATCGACTCGCCTCTGGGCAACTACTTGTCAGACCTGACCAAAAAGAACAAATTTTGCAGTAACTACTGAAAATCCCGGGATGAACCGCAATTTTCTGAAACTGTATCACGCGTAGAAAACAATTCCCCGTCAAAAAGTGCTAATCGAAGGTTTGAAAAATTCGCGCTGTTTGTAAAGGGTAACGAAATTTTTGCACGATTTTGAAAGGTTGTCGGATTTTGACAAATGATGTTTTGTTCGAAGGCTATCGCTGTACAGAACCCAAAAAAGATCACTTCGTTTAGAACGGGTCTCTTTCCATCGAGTTTATGAGATAGTAGCAAAACTTGTCAATTTAAGGTCTTTCTGACAATAAGACGCAGTTTTTCTATTTAAACAAAAAAGGCCCGACCGAATATTATGAAATCTTTTTCAGAGCACTTCTTCGTTAATTTTTTTTTCGGCACCTCAATGAAGTCGATATAGTTTTTAATTTGCGCGATATCGTGCAAGTACAAAAATCATAAACGTCGTTTAAACAAAAAAAAACGGTTCGACCGAATTTTATGAAAATCTTTTCAGATCATATTTTGGTTAATACTCTTTGAACGGCACGTCAACTATGTCGATATCTTTTATAGTTTGCGCGATATCATGCAGGTACAAAAATCACTTATGTCAAAAAACCGCTCGACCGAATATTATAAAAATATTTTCAGATTATATTGTCGCTAATACGCTTCGAACGGCACCTAAAGTAAGTCAATATCTTTCGTGGTTCGGGTGATATCGTGCAGGTACAAAAATCACTTACGCCGCTTAAACAAAAAACGGCTCGACCGAATTTTATGAAAATCTTTTCAGATCATATTTCGGTTAATACGCTTCGAACGACACCTCAACGAAGTCGATATCTTTTTTGGTTCGCGCAATATCGTGCAGGAAAAAATGACCACATAGGTACGCACACACACACACATACTTCCTCCCAATTTTTTGCTTAAAAGGCTCCTAGGACCTTGAAAGATGAAAATACATACGTCGAAAATTTCAATTTCGATTTTCGGACCGATTACAATAACTTCCTATACTGGGAAGTTAACAAGAGGCTTCTGAGATATCTTGAACCAAAGGCCAAAAAAATCTACTGGCGACCTCTTTCTTTGCCTCACAGAGCATCTCAACCAAGACTTTTGTTAGAGTATGGCACCCTGCTCTGTTAACTAAACTGCAAGCTTTTGATATCGACTTCGTTCTAAAGAACTGGATTAAGAGCTTCCTTTTTGGACGTTCAATCAAGGTAGTATTGGATAGCGTCAAATCCGACCCCACACCAGCTCCGCAGGTGCTCCCCAAGCCTCAATGCTATCACCAGCTCTCTTCCTAGTTTTAATAAATGAATTACTTTCAATCCCCTCCAACTCACTCCACAGCTTTGCCGACGACAGGATCCTATGGCTTCGATACTGTAGGAGAAGCACACACGCCAGACCTTGTCTGCATTATCGTAAACTCATGTCCATTTCAATCAACCGGGACATCGAACTAATTCTTGATTGGGGCCTCAAGAACCGTGTTGAATTAAAAACGAAGTACTGTCTCATCTATATAAATATAATTGGAGTGTCTGTCTGTGATTTCAAAATAATTGTGTTTTTTTAATTTTATATGGTTATTTACATGATTTTAAAACGAAATCACGCATTTTTTAAATTTTTGTCTGTCTGTATGTCTGTATGTATGTATGTCTGTCTGTCTGTTTGTTCGGGCTAATCTCGGAAACGGCTAATCCGATTGGGATGGGACTTTCACTGGAAGATTCAGTATTTTGGCGGGCATGTTTTAGGCTATTTATATGCACTATATATATTAGCTCTACCTGTATGTATGTATGGATGTATGTATGTAGAGAAATCTTGAAAATTGTTTTTGACCCACTTCCATATAACCGATCAGCTTCAAATTTTGCACACATGCATAGTTTAAGTGACAATGCAATCTGACCATTTTAGAAAAAAATCAAGATGGCCGTTTCAATATGGCGGCCGAATTTCGCAATTGTGCTTGCTGACCGCCGACATGGGTATCAAATGAAAGGGAATGATAAGTATAATATAATTACCTATTTGGTGTCATTCCAAATTCAAAATGGCGGCCGGAACAAAATGGCGGCCAAATACAGATGGCGGATTACTTTTTTATTTACATCACGATCGGCATGGGTATCAAATGAAAGGATATGACAAGTAGAATACTATTAGCTGGGTGGCGTAATTCCAAATTCAAAATGGCAGCCAACACAAAATGGCGGACTACATTTTTTTACAACGCTCTCGGTATGGATAACAAATAAAAGTGTATGATGAGTAGAGTACAGTAAGCTGGGTGACCTCATTTTAAATATCGGTCACCACAAAATAACCGAAGACATATAATAAACTAAAAGGTAGAAAACTAAAAATATAGTGTAAAAATGAACTAAAAAGTAAAAAATTATGTTGAATGAAACCTTCTTTGCTCAAGCCAGTATATAATATATGTATGGGGCGCTAGTGAAAAGTTGCAGTAATAATAAAATAAGAATATAGATAAAGTCCCACGAGTCCTCACTTTTTAACATTTCGAAAGGTAGGCTATTTGCCCAATATGATATCAGGACAGTAGCAGAGATTTTGGCAACTTTACTCACATCAGGAAGAACAGCTCATTCTATGCTTAAGATACCAATCGAAGAAGATCATATGGAAAAACCTGCGAAGAACAAATCTAAAAACCTGCGTGGAAAAATTTAAAGTTTCACAAGACTGCATGATGACTGTCTGGGAATGCGATGAGTGTACTATGGCAAATAAAGTATATATTAACAGAACACCGCGATACATCTTTGGTACATGTAAAAACCAATTATTTTGGGGAGTAACTGTTTTATTGGCATAGATTCCGGGCAAATGTTGCCGGCTGTCCGGACAAATATGTGGCCCGATGATATTGATGCATGTCTGAAATGATCACTCATTTAGGGACATATTGGAAAACGTCATTTAAAGCAAAAGATGAGAGCGCAATCGGAAAACTCAGAATTCAGTACTATTCTCCTCAACAAAGGATATACAATAGAAAATGTTCTGAGATTAATGCGAATGATGACAGTGAGCTGCAGGATGTTGTTTGAAAGTTCGTAATAGACGAGGAAATTGTGATGAGCGACATTTATGACGATTTCGAAAATATCAACTCAACTAAATCGACTCAACTCAGTAATGCTACAAAGATTGTAATATGTAGTTAAAAGTGAAATATCTAACATCGTTACAGTGGATTTTTAACCAGTGCGGTGCGGCGGTATGAAACACGAAAATGGGAAGCAGCAACTGTCCTTTTTAGGATTAAATCAGCAGTATCGTCTTAAAATGTTGGCAATCTTCGTATCAAGCCATGTTGGCCATAGGGCAAGTTCAGGGTGCCAATTATCTGAGAACGTCAAAATCTACGCGCACAAGACATATCTGTTGTGCACGTAGTATAAAAGTTGTCCGATGATTAACCTCGAATTTTAAAAAAAGTTGTAGGTAACATATTTTTATAGTCAACTCTAAAGTTTTTTATACATAAATATATCCAAAATCATGTCTTGCAGATTTGTTCTTTGTTTCATTATACCCTTTTCTTATTCCGGACTATGCACACATAATTAAATTTAATTTTATTAAAAGGCGTTGCAACGCACGCGGGTTTTTGCTAGTATTCAATAAAACGTGCACCGACCGTCCGTCTATTTCAGTGGACAATAAGATCCTAACGGCGGAACCGTCTCTAAACATCCTAGACATTAGCCGATGATCTGCGCTCGAATAACCACATATTCCAAATTGCTAAACAAGCATCCCAGTGCCTAGGATTCCTGAAAAGGTGAAAACTCCTCCTTCAGCCGTCTGCCAGGGCTATAATCTACAAGACCTACATACATTCTTCTCCGCTTCGAATACAACTTGTATATTTGGGCCAGGACCCCGAGTACCACCTTAGCTTGGCTGGACAAGGTGTAAAACCACGTTCTCAAACTTATTGGTGATAGCGCCATTTGCTCTTTAATTGACTCATTAAACCAGAACACACAAAACTTTCAGTTTTATATAAGATCGATTTTGACGCAAGAAATCTTTTGATAGAAGAGAAGTACCCAGCGATGTAAATTTTTCTATACTGTAAGAGACATTGATTCCACAATTGCAACTAATAAATCCTTTAAAAATTAAAATCGTCAATTATCATTTTTCAATCAAAGAATATCATATAATTACAAGTTTAACATTTCGAACGGTTAATACTTTAAGGAATTAAAGAGTTCCTAGAAAATTTATATCGCAAAAGTGTTGTTTTCGGACAGCATATTAGAATATAGTGTCAATTTAACTATCAAATATAGAATCGTTATCGAGCTCTTCATAATCTTAACCAAATAATATTGTATAATATGTCATTTTATCATACTAACTTCTACTTCACTTCTACATTGAAATCTCCCAAATTATACAAAATAATTGATTTTGAGAATTGTGTAGTCGTAAATTTACTTGAACATTGCCAGTGAGATAACGTTAAAAATCACAAACATGAACACAGATTACACGAACAAAATACAAAATAGAATCAAGTGCTTTCAAAAGCAAATATTGAATTTCCTGTTCTATGAATTGCGTTTGAAATTACTCAGCGAAGGCACAAAATATATGTACCACAATCATGGAAGGAAAATGCATTTGTCTACATTTAACCAACCCGCTTTTCACAGCCATCATATTCTTTGATGTAAATTTTCCTCCCATTGCCGTTGGTTAACTCTGCAAAAATTGCTTTAGTGCAAAACGATAAGTGCAAAACCCGCAGAAGACGTGCACTCTACCATAGACATCCATTGTAACAATGAAACCAACAGAGCAAAATGTTTGTGGTATTATGGTGGAATACGTGCTCGTGTCTATAAATCTTCAACATTACCAAAATTCTGGCAGTAAATTAATTTCCAATTTGAATCTTTCTCTGTGGTTTCCTTCCTGGCAACATGATCATCGCTATGCATGCACGCAAGGGTGATATTATTCCGCACCTGTATACAGCAGGATTCACATTGATGGGGCGTTTTTCTGGCCCATACACATCGTAGAAGATGAAGAAGGAGAATAAAAGGATTCGCCCTGCTGCCATCAACACGAAAAAGGGACTCTGCAGCTAGCTATTTCAACACCAAATCCAGTTGTCAGAGTAGAGCCCGGAAATCCTTTCATTGGTATTCAGAAAAGCGTCGTAATTGAATCAGAAAAAAGGAAAAATTCAATTGGAAGGGACAAAATCAATAGCATGTGGTATCCTTGTAATCACATGTGCAGCGTCTCATTTCGTCTCTGACTCAGTTTATATTCGGACAGCATGGGAGATCTTCTCTGAGCCATCGAAGCCGTGTCGCCCCGCACGTCGCCCTCTTGCTACCCGGCAGGACAACCTACCCCCACCCATATACACTTTTACTTACCAAACTGGGAAAAGTTCAATTGGAACTTAATCTTGCAAGGAAAACTTTTTTATCTTTCTTCCATTTTTGTTCGATATCCTTCGATTGTGTAACGTAATTACGGCTGGACCTGGAATGTCGACGATTCCCGAAAAAGTTCGTTAACGAGAGGACTATACCCGATCTTGAGGATAAGCAATTAAAGTCCTTGGCAAAAGTTTCCCATTCCCATACAAAATCAGCACTGTGCATCGGAGTCCTTGTTCTCTCGAAAAAGGATACCCTCCCCTACCGCCTCCCCTGCCCTGCTGCTCACAACACAGAGAGAGACACAAAAATAATACAAACTCGTGCTTACAACAACCGAAGAGTTAATGTCTGTTCGGGATGACTTTATCGGTTGTTGACAAGTTCTTCCCTGTATACTTGAAGAAACTCGATAAAATTTAAATTTTCAAAGTGAATGGGGCATGTAAGAGATGTCCTGAATGTTTGAGGAATTCTGATTTCCTTCCTTAATGGAGTTTTACAATTTAAATTTTAGATTTTCTTTTGAGTAATTCTTTTTTTATATTTTTGCTGTTGCGAGGACTCTACAATATAAAAGAAGCTGGCAGCCATTTGCTTCTGCGGATAGTCAAATGAAATTGTAACAATAAGGGTGCATGTCAAGTTTTATGCAAATTGAAACACTGAGACATATTTATACATACAAAAACGGAGAACTTACCAAGCATGTTACTAAAGTAGTTTTTCACAAAAATAAAGATGATAAGCATGAACATTCAACTATACGAACACAATCGATTTTAATTATGTTGTACAGCAATAAATATTGAAAAAAGGAAAAAATTATAACAAATGAAACATTTCTTTACCTTCCTTTCTAAGGACCGGTCTTCCAAGTAAGGTAAGAAAAGCTGAGGGTGGAAAAATCGGATGTAGATCGCCTGTGTAAAATGTCAATCCAATTTAAAAGATATAAAAATTGTTATTTATGTAGATCGAAGTTGTACGTATAAAAAAGTAGTTGCGTAGAAAACGCAGGGGAAGAACGGCTAACAAAGACCTCGGAAAGTGGTGGCACCCGATTTGTCACTTCTAACAAAACCCGAGAAAAGTCATTGCAGACGAACACCTAGCAGACCTGTTAGCAAGTCCTAATCCCACTTCCGCGCGGTGCCCCCTTCCTGGTACTTCTTCGGAAGGAGCTAACTTGAGACGGGCGAATGGCGAGCTCTCTGCGCCACAAAACAGGGTTTTAAGTCGGTTGGGCTGAGGGTTAGCAACCCGCTCCCATAAAAAACACCATTGCTACAAATCGGCAAACAGTGCCTCGGAGCCCGGTGGACAACGCGACGACGACCTTCGCTTTTCGAAGAAGGACACGAATCGGATCATGGAATATGAGAACAATGCTTGCTGATGGACGGCTGGATGAAGTCCTCAACGAGGTGAAACGATATAAAATCAAAATCATGGGACTTTAGCGAGACCAGATGGCCCGACGCGGACGAACATATCTGCCCAAACGGTGAGTCCTTCTTATATTCTGGTAGAAACAAAACTGAAAGCCTGAAAGTAGGAGTGATACTCACCATAGAAGCCAGGTCCAGCCTCATTAGCTGGTCACCAGTTTCTGAGAGGATTATTACCGTGCGCGTGCGTACCAGACTAAGAAGTACTACGGTAGTCCAATGCTATGCTCCAACTGAAGACGCAGAAGATGACATCAAGGACGAGTTCTAAATGCGACTGAATGAGGGTTTTCGCTATGTTCCAAGGGGAGACATCATAGTATTAATGGGAAACTAAAACGCACAGATCGGCCGTGACAATACCGGCCTTGAACACACAATTGGAAATCAAGGCCTAAGCCAAGTTACCAATAACAATGGTAAGCTTTTCGTTCACTTTCGTAGCTCCCACTAACTCATGGTAAGTACACAAAGAGACCTGGGTATCGCCTGATGGTAGAACGAGAAATCAGATAGATCACGTGGCCGTCAGCCGCAGATGAAGAACTAATCTGGAGGATGTGAGGAGTTTCTGGGGAGTAGACACTGGACCATTTGGTTGTAGCAACTACTCGCCTTAAAATCACCGCAATCAGAAACTTGCAAGATGATGCTAGAAACCGTAGACGGTTTAACGTAGACCTTCTGCGGGAGAGCGTTAAAAAGCCAGGATTTGCTGGAAACACGCACAAAATATTCCACCAGCAAATCGTTTCTGACGACACAAATATTGAAGAGCTGTGGAGTATGACAAAGGGTCCTGTATTTACGGCTGCGGAAACGAGCATCGGTTATGCCCAAAGAAACCAGCAACACTGGATCTTGGACACAACCTCTGGCAAAAAATAGAACGCAGAAGGGCCCTCAAAAATAACGTAAACTCTACAAGCGGCCCGGAATGACGTTACCAACTTGAACGGGCATACTCCCAATTACACCGGGAGGTAAAGAAAAGTGTCCGGTGTAATAAAAGGCAGTAGATAAATGAGCTCTGGCCACAGTAGGGTGCTGTATCAAATTACTAAACAGCTCTCGGGAAAGCACTCTACTAAAAAACCTTCCGTTAAGAGTGCGGATGGAGGGCTGCTGTACAGCGACGAGGAGCAACTCCAAAGATGAAGAGATTATTTCTTCGCCGCCCTGAATGGTTCACTTACCGGGAATCACCACCCGGGCCCCATCCAAGACGGAAATAGTAACCGCGATTCATGGAAATACTAAAGTAGCTGGAAAAGATGGCATCCCGTCAGAATTGTTGAAAGCCGATTCAAGCCTCATAGGAGATGCGCTTCAGCCAATCCTGGAAATAGCATGGTCGATAAAGAAGAACACCTGTACCTTTCCGGAGGACTGGACGGAAGCTATCATAGTCAAAATACCAAAAAAGGGGGACCTAATAATATGCGACAACTGGAGAGGCATCTGTTTATTATCTACTGTGGGAAAAATGTTGTCCCATATATTACTATCTAGGATAAGAGAGGCCGTAGACCGAACGCTTAGGAGGCAGCAGGCCGGATTCAGGAAGGACCGCTCCCGTATTGATCATACTAACACGTTGAGAATAATAGTGGAGCAGTCTACTGAATTCCGATCCCCCCTTTACCTTAATTTCGTAGATTATGAGAAAGCGTTCGACTCAGTTAATAGGAGCTTTATATAGCAGGCACTACGGCGGCGTGGACTGCCTGATAAAATAATAGAACTGATAAAAGCCCTATATAACAATTCCAAATGCAGAGTTCTCCATAATGGAAAATTATCCGACTACTTTCAGGTAAGCTCAGGAGTACGACAACGATGCCTACTTTCGCCATTACTATTTCTACTCTAGATAGTGGAACAGGCGGCATACAATGAGGTTTGCTAGACCGCCTTAAGGATCTCGACTACGCAGATGATATCTGTTTGCTGGCCCACAGATACCAGGACCTCAAAAACATGTTAAACAATTTCACCACGGAAAGTAGTCCAGCAGGCTTAATCCGACTAAAACTAAAGAAATGCGGATAAATGCAAACACCATTGAACGCACAGCGCTGAATAATCGTGACATGGAGCTGGTAGATAAATTCTGCTACCTCGGTAGCATTATTACCGAAAATGGCGGTGCAGAAGATGTCAGTTCCAGAATAACTGAAGCACGAAACGCATATGCATGCCTGTTCCGAATATGGAGATCAACGGAGATCTCAGCTAACACCAAATTACGGCTATTCAACTCCAACGTTTACCCAGTTCTTTTGTACGGTTGCGAAACATGGAAGGTCACCCAATTCATCACAGGGCACCTACTAGTCTTCATCAACTGATGCCTGCGTCGTATCCTAAAAATTCGCTGGCAAGATAGAATTTCAAACAGCCAAGAAAAAATAGACGACCAAATCAGATGAATGAAATGGAGTTGGGTTAGCCACACTTTGCGACGCCAAAACGAAAATCTAGCCAAACAGGCCCTTAACTGGAATCCGCAAGGATCCCGTGGAGTCGAAAGACCTAGAACAACATGGTGAAGAACCCTACTAGATGAGGCCGCAACAACTGGGAGATCCTGGTCGGAGCTGAGAGCTGTCGCGCAAAACAGAGTTCGCTGGGGGCCACTGTTTCCGCCCTATGCGATTTTTCAAAAATTCCAACGAGATTTCATTTTCAATTGTTTCCATTGCATTGACATTTCCATCATCGCCCAGTCATTATGGGTTAAAAAACAATACGGAAAAAGCGGACGGATCGAGGACCACTGTGTACCTCGGTCCAGCCCAAATTGAACAGGTTCCGATGTTCAAATATTTAGGATCATTGGCTGAGGAAAAGAAAGTGGCATCGACAGCGGCCGACGTTCACAGTTGCATCGGCAGGGCAACAGCAACATTCGATTCTCTCAAGTGGTGCATATGGAAACGAACAAATAATATACTATCCAAACGAAAGCATGACTTTACCGAACGTTGATCCTTTCGATTCTTCTTTATCGTGGACGTGACACTGCTCAAGCCGGACATCAACAAACTCGAAGTCTGGCAAATGCGATGCTTAAGGCAGATTCTCGGTATCTCACTCCGCGGTCGCCTTCGAAACGAGACAGTCAGACCAAGATGCAATCGACAGACACGGATCGAAGAAGAAATTCAAAAATGTCGACTACGGTGGTTTGGACATGTTTGCCAAATGGATGACAACCGCTTGCCACGTAAACTTCTCTTGCGGGGCAGTCCGGCAGAATGAAGAATTCAGCGATCGGCACCAAAGAAAACCTGGCTAAAGAATATCGCGAGCGACTTAACGAATTAACAATTATCAGTTATCGAGACTGAAGACGTCGTCAAAAATGGTCGAGATTGGAAACGAATCGTGAATGGAGTTGTGGAGACCCAGTGGCACCGACAGCAGCGTATCCGATACGAGGACATCTCGCTCGGACCGCCAGCTAACACACCAAAGGAGAAAGAAGTAGAAGGCTAATCCTTGACTATCGGTTAAAGGTATTCCTCGATAATGTTTACGGCCCTCAATATGAGTGTGACATCGCTAAGTCAAGCACTGCTGGATTTCGTATTCACTAAAAACAGACGTTTTTAGCATTTGCCATTATGAAAATTTAATTTGTTAATAAATATATCAAAATAGATTTTTCGGTTAGTTTCCTGATTTTACCTACAATAGCTACTTCAGATCATCTTAATTTTAGTTTATTAGACAGCCTTCTTATTAAATCGATTACTATTATTAAATGTGTTACACCTACACCATTACAATATACTAACATTTATTAGTAAATATAATATAAAAATCAATATCTATTATCCTCTTTGAGAAGCATTCAAGTGAAGGCTTCTCTAATCACGTATGCCCAAATCTCATTTTATAGATATCCCTTCCACCACCTTTAACCCTTAATATTAACTATCCCTAAAACTGCATTTAATTAATTTCATGGGGAAATCCGCAATTGTTACAGTTTCTGCCAAAGCACATCGTTCATGACCAGCTTAATTTAGTTCCAGTGAATTTCAATTTAACTACCACAAAAGCCCGCATGTGAATGCATGCATAGACGACGTTGACACATCCATCTGCATTCAAATTTCTTCCTCACCCACCTCTTCACCTACACCATCACACTTTATTATTATTATAAATTTCCCTATTTTTGATCTTGTTGGTTAATAAACAAGTTCATTTATAATCCGCTCAAACTGAACTGTATGCAAAAGTTTCTGCTCAAAATCTTCAATTTTATTAAATAAGTTTCAGCTTGATAAGCGAATCTCACCACTGCAATGCATACATAATTAGTTAACCGCAAATTAGTCTTCTGCCAATTTAAACTTTTAAGCATCGTTAATCCTTGGCTGAGTTTATATCAGCCACAAAATTATCCTAACGACGTTCAAAATGATGCTCTAGTGTGCATCAGATTTAGCCAAAGTAACGAATAATTAATTTTAGCGCAAGTTTTCAGCTTTGATGTTTATGATGTTTGTTGGTCCAGTGTTCATTGTAGTTGTAATTTTGTTTTTGTGATTTTAGGGATACTTTGAGTGGTTTTAATTCATGACCGAATCTTTCGTAGTTTGCCTTGTTCTAGTTTTTTGCAGTTCCTTGGGGAAAAACTATGTAGATTGTTTTTTGTTCAAATAATCCATCACAGAAAATTGATGGTATGCTTGTATGAATTTTATTTTTAGTATGAACTACAAGTACCCACCGACACCAGCTCGCTCAAGTGACGAGTGTGATGATGATCATCATCAGCAGCTCTATTGCCTATTGTTGGCCTTGGCTTCTTTCAGTGTTTGCTTCGGTGATTGTCGATCTCTGGCCCGTCTTTTCTAGTTTCTTATTTGTAATTGCTTTATGCTTCGACGTCGTCTATAAATCTTTTTCTGGCCGTCCTGCTATCCACTTTCCTGTCGGCACTTTCCCTTGCACTGCATTTGACAATGTTTGGAATTTTTTTACTCCTTTCATACAACTCTGAGTCGAATGTTTTTCTCCAAATGCCATCCACCTGTATTCCATTGTAAATCGAACGAAGGATTTTTCTTCCGAATCTTCCTACCAATGCTTCAATGGCGGATTCAAAGGAGGAAATGAGGGACACCACCACCACCCCCTCCCCAAGAGCTCTATGAGTTTAGATTATTTCTGTTCTGAAAAAATATGTCGAAGGAAATTGAACTAGGCAATTTACTTCTATATATAATAATCATAAATATTACCCTTTATTTTAACGAAAAAAATGGTGACAAAATGCCCCAAAATTTTTAAATTGTAGCTGTGTGCTTAGTTTGAAATGTTATTTATTTGGGTGGATGCCAAGTTACAATTCCGAATTTGTTACCTTCACCGCGGACACTTCGAAATTACAAATTGTGCCAAAACATAATTCGCACATTTCATTTGACAATTGATATTAATTTTTGAAAACATGGATAACAGCAAAATTTCGCTACTAATGAAATTTTTAAAGTAGCTCGGGGAGCTACTGTTTTTGGAAGGATCGAAGGAGAAGAGCTTAATGAACATCAAGCTGGAAGAACTCCAGTCTCACAACTTTGAAAAACAAAATGATTCCATTTTTATACGAAATTTGAGCTGTTATTTTTATTTTTATTGGTGTCTGCAACCCAGGTTCCTCTTTGGAAGCAAAGGAAGCACTGCTTCCCTTGACCTAATAGGCAACTCCATAAAAATAAATTTAAATATATCAAGATTAAAATCTCAATATTTTTCCTCCTCTGGAAACCCTAAGGATGCAATGTACAGATTTTTTTTATATAAAATGTACAATTCAAATTTATCATACTACTGTAAACAAAGAGAAAAGCCTTAGTCACAATACGAGCGGTGGGCGGCAGTGCCTTTCGCCGCTCTTATCGTGGCCTAGGCACAACATGGGGAAGCTGTAATATCGTCAGCTTTGCCACAGAAAATCAATGTGAAAACTCCAACGCATTCAAATGAATTGAACTCACACTCAAGCAAAGGTCTGCGTAGATTCAGTACCCTCAGAAGCTGAGCTAAACGCAGCTTCTTCGGGTCCGAACAGCGGGAATTAACAGGACGAGGATAGAGAAATTTTCTGTATCCACCGTTTCTCTTTGTTTCCTTGGTTTCGTTTTCTGGTAATTTAATCTGGCTTCTGCTCTTTAAATTTTGCTTCGAAATTTTGTTTTTGACTCTTCTGAAAATATGAATTTTCGTTTATTGAGTCAAGAAAAAAGAGGTCGAAGATGAAGTTTCTCTTTGTCTATTGTGGGGTGGCAGGCGGTATATATTGAATTTAAGCTGATAACTTTGTAGCTTCCATTATATTTTTTAAGATTCTCTTTAATGATGATCCCTTTAGCCTAAAGTTTAGAGAATATTTTTATGAATTGTATTTTCGAGTACGGTTTGCCTGAAGTGCTTTTTTTGCAAGGAGAATGTAATGATGGTTGGTGGGCGGTATAGGGGGTGTATGCGAGGTATGCAGGGTATTATTATTACCATTTTTTTAGAGTTTTAGCAAAATTATGGATTTGTATGAAAAATTAAATGATATCAAATAAACAGTTATTCAAATGTTTTTTTGACGCTTTAATTAATCGACAGAATCTGAAAAAAGGCGCAAAACTCCCTCTAGCAACAAAACTATTTCGAAAAAATTGACGAGAAAGCGCAAAAAATCACGATTTAGAGTCATATTTTTCACTTTTTGTCAAACTTAAAAATTTTTCTTACCAAAGCTAAAAATGCATAAAAGAACCTATATTTAAAAATAAGAAAGAAACTCATACGAAGCGATGCACAAAAATTATTAGGCAATCAATTTTCAAATTTGAAGTCAATTCTTCGGACTTACATATGTAAATAAGATATTTTGACTTAAAATTTGAACCAGTTATTGTTCACAATTTCTGAAAAATCCATGAAAGTTCACTGAAAAAATCCGAAGTTATAACCAAAAAACTAAAATTTAGCAGGTTTTTAAGTTTTTTTATGTAGAAATAAAATTTCATATTGTAATCGCTGAAAGCCAATATTATGACGAGCAGCCTTTATTTTCATAACAATTCCTAACGTTTTGTTTATCTGATTCTACTATATGTTATTATTCAGTTGTTCACTTAAAGTCTTCGATACTTTTACTTTTATCGTTCGCCTTGCGTATTGCTTCCCTTATCCTGAACTTTACGAACCGCCACTGCTGCAACCTTCTATGCGGTGAGGACAATCGTAGACTGAAAATTGGAAAAAATAGTTATATTGTTCTCCAATACATAGTTGGAAATGGATTCAAGCAATGTTCCCAGGAGTTCAATATTCTACAGATCATTTAAATCAAAGATTGCGCGCATATCCCACACATTTGCATGGCCAATATATCAACAGGAAGTTGTAATATTGAAGCCAAATGCAGGATCTTTGTGACTATTTAGGAAAATTAATACATATTTAATTAGACAAACTGCAACAAATTTAAAATCCAACTGTCAAAGAAATGTTTGGAAAATAGCTTCGTTCTTTTTACACCGTGATCCCACTCAGATCATTAAATTTCAAGCAAACCAACAACAACAACTTTATCCAAAAAAGATTTGGATCAAAATCTGTGATACAAAAATAGCTTGTGTAACAACCATATCCAAGACACATCTCATTGGAAGATCCAGAGCTTTTATAATTTTGTTCTGTTTTCTTTAATTTTAAGGGTTGGTAGCTCTGCAAAATTTCATAAATTTATTTGGAAAAATGATTGAAAGTTACCTTTTGTTAATTTTGGAAGTCAACTAAACATATTTATAAATTCTTTTTAAATCAGAAATATTTTTAATAAGTTTTAGAGACTGATATAAATTGCGACAGATGATGATATCAAAAATCAGAACTACAACTGTAAAAAAAATTTAAAAAAAAAAAACCGACTTCAAAACTACATATACCTATGCATGCATATGTACAAACTTAAACTAAAAAGTAAAAAATAATATTTTAATTACCTCAAAGCAAGAGCCTTAAAGGACAGTTAAAAAAATTATTGATATTTATATATGTATGTATCTATTTAATATTTTTAAAAAGTTCATTTTGGAGTCGGTGCCAGCCAAAGAACAATTACGTTTATACATACCCTGAAAGCTTGGGTGCAAAAGAAAACTTACGTTAATACATACCTTTGGCTGGCACCGACTCCAAAATGAACTTTTTAAAAATATTAAATAGATACATACATATATAAATATCAATAATTTTTTTAACTGTCCTTTAAGGCTCTTGCTTTGAGGTAATTAAAATATTATTTTTTACTTTTTAGTTTAAGTTTGTACATATGCATGCATAGGTATATGTAGTTTTGAAGTCGGTTTTTTTTTTTTTTTTAATTTTTTATTTTTTACTTTTTAGTTTAAGTTTTTTTACAAAATTGTATTCTACTCGTCATACCCTTTCATTTGATATCCATGAAGGGGGTCGGGAAACAAAATTGCAAAATTCGGCCGCCATCTTGGAACCGACCGCCATTTTTTTACAAAATTTATATGGGACCACCTCTGAGGTATAACGTACCAAACAAAAAAAGAATCATCAAAATCGATTCATAATTGGCGGAGTAATCGCGTAACATACATAGAAAAAAAAAAAAACATACATTCGAATTGATAACCTCCTCTTTTTTGAAGTCGGTTAAAAACTAAATTTCTTTCATGATCCAAATTCGTTCTTTTATGCTCGGCTGATCTGATCTGGATCACGGTGTAGAAAGAACGCGGCTAATATTTCTCTACATTTCAAAATATTTCCTTACATTTCCAAAGACACAAACCTACGAAAATTGAATTGTAAAATCGAAATACGTTTTTCATAAAAATGGACATTTGAATTGTAACTTGACACAGTCCTTTTAATCAAAATAGGTCTGTAAGGACGAGGTGTGTAATTAAAAAAAAATTTAAACTTTTTTAACATTTTAATGAACAATTACAGAATAGTAGTTCTTGGTCAAAATTTAAGTAAACAGTGAATAATATTTTATAAAATCGCAGTTATGAAGACCAGAGGGCACTGTTACAATTGTCACACCATTGGTGCTAATTGTAACAGGGTCGAGGGTCAGTTGTAACATGCATTAAAACAGTGGCGGTTCGTAAGGTTTAGCATAAGGGAAGCAAAGCGCAAGGCGAATGATAAAAGTAAAAGTATCGAAAGCTTTACCTAAAAAAATTGAAAAATAACCTATAGTGCAATTAGATAAACAAAACATAAGGAATTGCTCCCAGTCTCAAAATTTTTTTTATGGAACATGCTACTTACATCGAACGGTATACGAAATGGACATTTTCTACCTCTAGCAACGCCGCTACGTAAGTTATCGGCCATTTGGGAAAATTTTACCATTTTGGTCGTTTTTTCTAACTAAAGATGCGTATACCTCGGTATGTCTAGCGGTACGAAATAAACGAAAAAAATAAAGGCAATTCGTCATAATATTGGCTATCAGCGGTTCTTTCTTATTTTTAAATATAGGTTCTTTTGTGCATTTTCATGAACAAGAAAATTTTTTAAGCTTGAAAAAAGTGAAAAAAATTAATCAAAAATCGTGAATTTCGTCAATTTTTTTGAAATAGTTTCGCTGCTAGAGGACGTTTTGCGACTTTTTTCACAGATTCTGTTGATATAAAGCGTCAAAAAACCGTTGAAAAACTGCAACTACACCTTTAATCTGGTTTAATTTTTCATATAAATGCATTATTTTGCTCAAAATCTAAAAAAAGATACTAATAATAAAACCCTGAATACCTCGCATACACCCCCTACACCACCGCCGAACGACATTACATTCTTCTAGCAAAAAGAACACTTCAGGCAACCCGTACTCGTAAATACAATTCATAAAAATATTGTCTAAAGGCATCATCATTAAAGAGAATCTTAACAAATATAATGGAAGCTACAAAGTTATCAGCTTACCGCCTACCACCACCCCACAAAAGATAAAGAGAAACTTCACCTATCTTCGATCTCTTTTTTCTTGACTCAATATACAAACGAAAATTCATATTTTAAGAAGAGTCAAAAACAAAATTTCGAAGCAAAATTTTAAGAGCAAATTTAATATTGCTCGAAGCCAGAACAGATTACCAGAAAAAGAAAGCAAGAAAACGAAGAGTATACGGTGGATACAGAAAATTTCTCTCTCTTCGGCTTCTCGTATCCCACTGTTTGGCTCCGAAGAAGCTGCGTTTAGCTCAGCTTCTGAAAGCACTGTATCAAGGCAAACCTTTGCGTGAGTGTGAGTTCAATTTAATTGAATGTGTTGGAGTTTTCACGTTGATTTTCTGTGGCAAAGAAGCTGACGATATTACAGCTTCCCCATGTTATGTAAGGCCTCGGCCACTATAAGACCGGTGAGAGGCACTTTAGTATTTGCCACTCTGTCGCTCACCGCTCGCCGCTCGTATCATGGCTACGGCTTTACTCTTTGTTTACAGTAGGATGATAAATTTCAATTGTACATTTTATATAAAAAAATCTGTACATTGCATCTTTAGTGTTTCCAGAGGAGGAAATATATTAAGATTTTTCTTCTAATAATCTTGATATATGTATTACAATTAATTTTTATTGAGTTGCCTATTTGGTCAAGGGAAGCAGTGCTTCCTTTGCTTCCAAAGAGGAACCGCCACTGCATTAAAATACAAAATAGACTGCAAATTAAACTTAAACATGTCAGTAGTTTACGCTAAAACATACTAATTAATAAATTACTCTGGCAAACAATATAAACCTACATAAAGTGGATCATTTTTAGCACAGAAGTCTCTGCATTCCAACCAATCTTCTCTACTACTGTTATAATCTCCAAAACAAACAATACAATAGTTATCAATTTCGTTTTCATCATCTGTTTTCATTAAGTGGTTTTTGTTGTTTTTGACGAACCCAAATGTTTTAACTTTGGAGTCATTTTCTTATCAGGCTACGTTCTTTTGCCGTATGCCGTATACGGGATTTTATCGAATAGAATAGTGGCAAAGCAGAACATTAATATGTTCCCACTAGGCCCATGCGGTAAAATCCCGTATGCGTGAAATTTGTTTTCCCGTATAATGTACGAGCTTGCCCCTAAGATTCGATACGCTTAGTTTTATATTGCGTCGTTCACATGAACAAAATTTGCCCGAATCTCGAACTAGTTTGTACCCCGAACTAGTTTGTACCCGTCTCGTATTCGATGAAACCATATACGTGAAAAACTCGAATCGAATAGTCGCCGTCTGAACGTAGGCTATGTAAATCTTTCTTTTCTTTGCCTCTAACTCTTCTTTTCCTGGAGTGTCTGTATAAATTGCACTTTTTCCTCTAGATCTTTCTGTCTTAGATTTCAATCGAGGCGGTTCTTTTAGAAGAGATGCCAAATCGGAAAAGGAAGTCCTTCCTTGCCGTTCAGATTACTCAGGGATGACTATTTCGAAATGGTCAGTAACACTAGCCGATTGATCTAAGGTCTGGGGCAAAATCTGGTATGATGTTGAAGGTGCTGAAGTTAATGCAGTGTTAACTAGTTCTGCAGATAAAGTCTCTTGCTGATCAGATTGCTCAGGAATCACTTCGTTGATAGGTTGGTCAATGAAACTAGCTGGGGCAAAATCAATATCCGAAATATGTAATGTTATTAGATGTCGCCGCATAAGAAATACCTTCCTTAACAAGCCGTGGTAATTCGTAAATGGTCATTCGTTGCCCTGGATGGTTTTTCATCCAATAATTTGCAGCAATATTAAATTTTGTTTTGAAAGGTCAAATGAATGTCGTGTCATGAATCTGGCTGCAGTTTGTGGGTGGAGCAAATGATAGCATAGAGATGAAGTTTTCTTTACAATATTGAATGACAGATATGTTAATGTGTGATGGATGATTGTCCAATATAGCCACAACCAGATTTTCTTTAGATAGATCGTCGGCTAGTTGGGCCCCATTTGCTCATGCTAGCCTCGAAGAGAGTTGAAAGGTCATCAAAGTTGAAAAAAGTTAAATTAGGATGGATAACATAGTTAAAATTTAATTCTTCTTAACAGAAATAAGAGGCGTATCTAAAAGGCGCCCATATTTTCACGCTAGACTGTAGAGTTTTTAACTATTTTTAACGAGAGCACATACGCGCCCACGACGCTCAAACTTGTCCAAAGGAAATAAATGGCCTAGTACTGAGCTACACACGAGGGCATACGACGGTAAATTTGAGCCAAAAAAAGAATCTGCACCAATGTATTATTGAGTGGAAACTTGATCATTTCCGTTTTGTACGATCGGCTTTTCGATTATCACTTAGCACTTAAAGGCTATCGATGCATAAGAAAACCAGGTTCGCCAGTCGTCGGTTTGTGAAGGCACCCCCGCTCACTTGATTTTTGGTGTTGATTTATATTTTAATGGGAAATTTTAAGCGGTTCAAAAAAAAAACAAAAACTTATCGAAATAAAACCTTTAATTGCAGTGCGTTGATAAAATTTTTGTAATATTCGAATACAAAGGCATTAATACCAGAGTTCATGATGTTTTTCTTAATAAATATACGGCCGTACAGTCCGACAAACATCCTTCTGATGCCCGGCACATGTCCTAGGACTATGTTTCAAACACGGCCGGTGTTCGTCCGTTGTAAAGTTATCGTTTATTTTTACTGAGGGAATTATTTTATTCATAGGGTGTAAATTTTTGTACTATCTTTTATCTTAAGTATTGGGTAACATTATCTCCAGAGTAAAATTTCATGTCTTGATTTTATATCGATTCGTCTCGTTGAGGACTTCATCCAGTCGTCCATCAGCAAGCATTATTCTCCCATTCCATGATCCGATTCATGTTTTTGTTCGAAAAGCAAAGGTCGTCGTCGTGTTGTCCATAAGGTTTCGAGGCATTATTTACCGATTCGTAGAAATGGTATTTTTTATGGGGTCGGGTTGCTAACCCTCAACCCAACCGTCTTAAAACTCTGTTTTGTGGCGCACAACTCCTATAGCCAATAGCTAAAATTTTATAATATTAAATACTATAATATACATAGTATGAGAACCTGGTGTCAAAGTAATCTTGAGAGAATCTAGTAAAGGGTAATTTTTGCGCTTGTAACCGTTAGTCGAAGTCCTTTCATTTAAACAAAAAAGGGCTCGACCAAATGTTATGAATATTTTTCCAGAGCTTATTTTTGTTAATATGCTTTGATCGGTACTTCAGACAAGTCGATATCATTTTTAGCTTAAGCAATATCGTGCAAGTACAATAATCACGTACGTAATTGAAACAAAAAAACGGTTCGACCGAATTTTATAAAAATGTTCTCAGATGCTACTATCGTTAAAAACTTCGAAAGGTAACTCGACAATGTTGATATCGTTTTTAGTTCACGTGACACTGTGCAGGTAAAATAATCACATATGTACATCAAACAAAAAACGACTTGACCGAATTTTATTAAAATCTTTTCAGGTTGTATATTAATTTATACACGTCGACCTCAACGAAATCGAAACCATATTTCGTTAGCGCGATATTGTTCAGGTATAAAAATCACATACCTCGTTTAAACAAAAAACGGCTCGACTGAAAACAAATCATTTCAAATCAGAAATCATTTAGAATCATATTTCCGTTCATACGCTTCGAACGACATTTTATGTGGTGTGCGCGATATCGTGCAGGTAATAAAATCACCTTTGTAATTTAAACCGAAAAACCGTTGGACCGAATTTTATAAAACTCGTTTTAGATTATATTTCTGTTAATATGCTTCGAATCGCATCGCACGTCCCAAAAACCTCTTATGTCGTTCCAAAAAACGGCTCGACCGAATTTTATAAAAATCTTTTCAGATCATATTTCCCGTAATAAGCTTCGAACGACACCTCAACAAAGCCGGTTTCGTTTTTGGTTCACGCGATATCGTGCACATAAATATAACCACATATGTACATATGCGACACACACATAACTTCTTCTCAATTTTTTGCTTAAAATGCTGATTGGGACCTTGAAAAATTAAAGTACGATTACAATAACTTCCCTATAAACTGGGAAGTTAATTAGTAACGACTGAGACGCATTGCATTTCGAATTTAGTTTGTTAAAGATCCTTTGAAATCCACCGTCGCCTGGTCCCAAGCCCACGGTGTGAAAGGAGGAAGGTGGTCGAATTGACCAGAATCGGGAAACCGAAGAAACTAGGCAGGAAACCGCATTTTTCAAAGCAACACCGACAGCAGCGTATCCGCGGCGGGGACGTCTCGCTCGCATCGCCAGCTAACGGATCAAAGAAGAAGAAGACGAAAGATCTTTTTCCTATCAAATTATCGGATTCAATTTGCTTCCCCATATCACAAAATTCCATCAAATTTAACAACCTCCCCAACTATTTATAGATTTCCACAACATTTTGTTTTCACCGAATAAAAAACTTTTCAAAATCGAAGTGAAACCAACAAAAAAAAATTTAAGTGAAAAGATTTTCTTAACGAAAATAATTTTTCTTTAGAGAATTTTCTAATATAATTGCAAAAGTAGAAAGTGGCGACGACGTAATTCCAATATCTACATATAAAACTGATTTTGTCCTCCTTGAAACTTTTCGTGAACTTCTGGTAAACACTTTGGCGTCAAGGAAGTCTTTTTTAAGATCAGAATCCTTAACAGTCCAACACGTTATGCTTGTGTATGAATATGTGTATATTAACGTTGCCTATGGTACGGAGAAATGGCATCTAGAAATTATTTCCAAATCTCCTTCACCGGTGGTATCCTTTCAGCATCAGTTTTGTGACAAAGCGAGATTTTTATAAAAAGCTCCTTTTTGTTAATGCAAGGGGAAAGGATACAAATTTATATATGGATGTATACCTTGCATTTTATAACATACATAGGTACATAGGACGCATGGTATGCACTGTTAAAATGAAGCAAAAACGAAAAAGGATGTGTCGGCGAAATATTGCAGTTACGTTCTTCGTTTCTACGAATCTCTGCTCGCCCGATTTTTTCATTCGTAGCCAAGTCGAGATAAAGAAAAAAAATGAAATAAAGGAAAAGGATTCAGATTTGTGTCTCATATGCACGCTTGTACGTGGTGAATGTGTCGTTGACTCTGCCTTAATCTTGAATTCGTTTCATCCTTTCCTTCTTAAATGTATTTTTTCCTTGTTGTTGTTGCTTCTATAAAAACTGCATGAAGGCTCTATTATCACTGCAGTATTTTCCGTAAAGGATATTCTGGATAGCGAAAAAATTTACGATGCCTTCGCCTTTTTAATATTTCAGCTTTTATTAATTTTGTCTTCTTTTTTAACTTTTCAGGATCAGCAGCGCACAAAGCACTCATAGTATTCAAGGTGAGTCCTTTTTTATATATGTGTATGTGTGTATCTTTTTTTCTAGTTTTTGCAGACGTTTTCTGATTTATTGTTCAATTTTTATATATTTTTGAGTATGTATTTTGGGTGTATACAAAAAAAAAAAGAAAATATAAAGTGAAATTGTGTGGCAACCTATACAATAGCGAAAAGTATTTGAACTAAAGTCCTTGAAGAGATCCCTTCTGTACCTTACGATCTGTCAGAAAACCCAGCTGGAATGTTGACCAAACAGATTGGGAAACATGTTGATGTAGTGGAGAGTCCCCTTACTTGTTGGTTTCACCCCCGAAATTACATTATTTTGTGACAAAATCCTCTGTTGATTAATTGCCTTCCCGTTTGCTGTATGTATCGTCCCAATCTCCCCCACCACAGTGAACGATGTCCGCTGTACAACAGGAAGCCCGAAGCCGATGTCAGAAATGGGAAATGGTCAGGTGTTGTAGAACTGTACCGGGGCATATTCAACATTGTTATCCGCTACCTGAAAATGGCACGGCACTGGCAACAGCAGCTTCAGAAGCAAAATGAAAACGAACAATTGTTTTGCTGCCGCACAATATGTCTTCCTTAATGCTAATATCCTTGTCTTCAACAGGACGTTTGTCTGTCTTTTTTTTTTTTTTGTTATTTTTTCTCTGGCAAGGACACGGCCAGAATTTAAATTTTCCTTCTTTTTCCTAGGGTTTATATCCATTTTTGGTGTTTATTCGTTTTATAAATTAACGCTGCTACAAAGCTGAATTTTTCGCTCTAGAACGCTGCGTGCGTTCGGCTACCTATAAAGGTACATCACCGTACGTCAGGACGACAACCAACAAGTTGGCAACATGCTTGATGTGCTGGTTTACTTCAATCGTTTGTTTCTGTCGACGCACCTGTCATGGAAGTTTTTTTTAGCCATTTGTGTGGTTTTGATTGATGAAGTTTTCAAATTGTATTTTGAGGCTTTCCTTCGTGCTGCAAATTGAAGAGAGAATTTTTGATGGGGAAAATTAAAAGGTTTTTCTTGTATTGCAAATGAAAGAAAGGAAAATTTATTCAAAAATTCGTTGATGTCATAATTATTTATGGTGTTTGCAAAGGATCTAGGTGTAAAAGTCTTTTTAAAACGTCTTAGCTAATTGTAGCCGAGCCGAATGCCTGTTTTTTTTTATGTGGCAGTGTTAAGCTCAGGAATCACCCTTTGTACTACTAGTCCGTTACGTCGTTTGCCACGTCATGATGCAATGTCTAGCAGTAAGCTTAGCACGGAGGGAGGGCGGGGGTATTCGGTTAAGGGTTATGTAGGTACTGGGGGTATTGAAGAAGGTGGTGATGAACCCTGCATTTGAACTCCTGGATGTTGTAGGAGTTCGGAAATACTGACTGCGAGAGATTATTCCACAGTCGAGTTGTTCTATTGACAAACGAACTGCTATCTTGTTGAGTGTGCAAACGGACAGGTGGGAGTGAGATGAGTGGGCTAATCTGGTTTTGCGGGTATAAGATTGCTGTGGAGGCAGGAGAGTGTTTATTTCGGAGGAACAGTCACTATCATAGTAGCAATAAAATGTTGTCAGTGCTGCTACAAGGGGTCGGGGTGTCGTCATCTATTAATTTAAGGGTTCTTTTTTGCGCCCTATCTTATCACAATCCCAAGGTGGCTATCGAGGCGCTGACCCAAACGTGTAAGTCGCAATATTCTTAGTCCACCTACTACCAACCATTACTATCGCGACTTTGACATCAGGGCATCGAGAAGCAACTCGCTGGAATATGCCTCCTGAAGCGAGTAGAACCTCATCAACCAACCGATGACATGCGCTTTGGGAATGTAAGCAGGGAGGAAAAAAGAAGGAGAGTTATGTAGGTGGGAAAGTGGAAAAGGCGAAGGGCCTTGGGGCTGGCCGGGACTCGAACCCGGGACCTCTGGGATGGTAGCCAGACGCCTTACTCTCAGCGCCGGCCCTAGTCCTTGTTGAGGGTGGAGCGAGATTATCTTTCGGCGCGATTTGTTCGATGCTTTCACTTCACATAAATTATATTTCCAGTTGTCCTAGATAAAACTTTTTTCGAGTACTGCATACCTGCTATTTCCTTACGGGATTATATCTCCCCTTTCGCAAGCCTTTATCGGCTGGGGGCCCCATAATTACTTCGATGGTGGTGTTAGGGTCACAGCCCCGCCTGTAGTGGCAATAGAGGAAGCATGTTTTCTTAGAGTTTCTTCCCCCACGTTTCGCCAACAGCACTACCTTCTTTGGAAGCTATTTGGTTGTTTGTATTGCATGGTTGGGCATTATGTCTTGCCCCAGCTAGTAAGGTTGAGATGGCGGAAAGACTCACCTTCTCGTTAGAACAGGCCTCTTCTGCCATCAGCCCAAAATTGCAGTGTTCACCATCTTGACGACGTCATATCTGTGAATTTTATGCGGTGCACTTTGTGGAGTATTCTCCACTCCTACTCCTTTAGGGCCTTCTTTTGGACCCCTATCCTTTCAACATAATGCCAGTGGGGTTTTCTGTTGCTTCCAGAAAGTACCCGATTACAAAAAGACTGCGCAGCAGCTTGTTCCCGTCTACAGTAACAAGGCTTAGGGCGGCCCATCATAGAGGGCGCACCGACACCTACTGAGCTGGGCTGTTGTGAGCCCTGAGCCAATTTGGCTACCGCCTCACAGTGGCGAGATATTCGATGTTCCACGCAAATTACTCTACAGGTCGAAATTTTTAGGTTATTGACAAATTTTTTTTTTAAATGTTCATCTTGAATTTACCTATTGATCCCTCTACCCAGATTTTGAGATTTCATTTTTATTTTTTTAAATTTTTAATAAAAAGTCTAATTTTTATAAAAAAATACTATTTTTTCTATTCAATTTGTTCTAACGGACCGAAAATTTGAGTTATCGTAACCATTTTTTTTAAAATCTTCGTCTTTTAATCAGCTATTAATTTGTCTAGGTGAATTTTTGATTTATTTGTTGAAAACTGTTAAAATTACTGTCAAATATCAAATCATTCAGTTTGAAATTTTTTGGTAGAGGATTACATATCATCCTGCATTTTTGTAACTCTATAAGATATTTTTTCTACGCCTCTTGTAGAATACGAGCATTCTGATATTGCTTTTAGACACGGAATTGCGGGCATTCCGCACCCGTGTGGAATATTCATTCCATCACTTGTTATGGAATGACTACTAGGGGCGACATCTGTTGCTCAAAAGCCAAGAATATGATGGTGTTATTCTTTTTATTTATCACTAGGGGCGACATCTGTTGCTCAAAAGCCAAGAATATGATGGTGTTATTCTTTTTATTTATCAAAACCTTATTTGACAACAAATTGAGAAGTAAACTCCTAAATGCAACCTCCGGTAGCAAAAACTTCTGGTCCTTGGTAAGTTCCATCAAGAAGAATTTCACTACAACTTCAACCCCTTCCTTTATTCACAATGAGAAGGTAATAGCAGACAGCAAATCCAAGGCCAATTTATTAGCATCTATGTTCGCTTCGAATTCTTCTTTACCCGAAACTGATGTGCTACCGCCTGTTTCCGAGCGTAACGCCCATTCCATGGACAGGGTTTTTTTCAGGACTCGCGAGGTGTACAGGTGCCTCAAAGAGCTCGATGCCAACAAATCCACTGGACCCGATAATATACCCCCTATCGTCTTAAAACAATGCGCCTCACCTTTGGCTAAACCTCTGCGCAAATTATTTTCCCTGTCATATTTCTCCGGAGTTTATCCCGACTCTTGGAAACTTGCCCATGTTCAGCCCATACCGAAAAAAGGTGATTCCAGCGATCCCTCCAACTACCGCCCAATAGCAATTACTTCTATCCTCTCCAAAACCATGGAGACGATAATCAACAAAAAGCTTATGGGATATCTAGAATCCAATCTACTCATAAACGACAGATAGTATGGCTTCCGACAAAAAAGATCCACTGGCGATCTTTTAGTCTGTCTTACAGAACACCTCAGCCGTAGCCTGCATGGATCCGGTGAGTCTAGTCTGGTTGCTCTGGATATCTCCAAGGCTTTCGATAGAGTTTGGCACTCAGCCCTGTTAGCTAAACTCAAAGCTATTGGAGTTGACTCACTTCTACTCTCAGGGTAGTATTGGATGGGGTCAAATCCGCATCCCACGCGATCTCTGCGGGGGTACCCCAGGGGTCAATTTTATCACCGGCCCTATTTCTCATATTTATAAATGACCTTCTTTCAATCCCCTCCAACCCACTTCTCAGCTTCGCTGACGACGGTACTCTACGTTACTCGTACAGCTTCGATACAAGACAGACTCATGCCAGATCCTGTCTTGATGATCGCGAACTAATGTTCAACTCTATTAATAACGACATTGAACTTATTATGGAGTGGGGAAAAAAGAATCGTGTCAAATTCAACCCCTCCAAAACCAAGTACTGTCTTATCTCCAAAAAGAAGCTCAACACCTCTCCACCCTTGAGAGTGGATGGAGTTCAACTAATGGCCGACCCATCCTTGCACATCTTAGGCGTGACATTAGCGAAAGACTTGCGATGGAATGACCACATATTCCAAATCGCCAAACAAGCATCCCAGTGCCTGGGATTTCTTAAGAGGTGTAAGTTCCTCCTCCAGCCATCGGCCCGTGCTGTTATTTATAAATCCTACATTCGGCCTCTTCTAGAATATAACTCCCTCGTTTGGGGCGGCGCCCCAATAACCACCTTGGCATGGTTAGATAAAGTGCAAAAAAGGGCGCTCAAATTAATTGATGACGACACCGCCTGCTCCACCATCGACCCCTTGAGCCACCGTAGAAATGTAGCAGCACTGACAAAATTTTATCGCTACTATCATAGTGGCTGTTCCTCCGAGTTAAACGCTCTCCTGCCTCCACGGCAATCTTATACCCGCAACACCAGATTAGCCCACTCGTCTCATTCCCTTCACCTGCAACTACCCCTTTCACGCACTCAACAGGATATGAATTCGTTTGTTAATAGAACAACTCGACTGTGGAATAACCTCTCGCAGTCAGTATTTCCGAACTCCTACAACATCCAAGAGTTCAAACGCAGGGTTCATCACCACCTTCTTCAATACCCCCCCGTACCTTTTAATCCTTAACCTATACCCCCCCCTCATCCCTCCCCCGTACTAAGCTTACTGCTAGACATTGCACCATGACGTGACAAATGACATGACGGACTAGTAGTACAAAGGGTGACTCCTAAGCTTAGCACTGCCACATAAAAAAAACTAGTTGGGATGTGGGTTCGACCCTTTCGGTCCACACGATCAACTTCCCAGTATGATGGATGTTGAATATTATGATTGGATATTTTAATAATAAATGAACAATAGGCAATATAGAATATATGCATAATACCGAGAATTTGTCACAATTGTTTATCAATATTTTCGTTAAAATGTCAAACTAAATTTGCGCACTTACAAGATTAGGATGACGAAAATGTATATAAAATTGATGTATTAATGTTTTTCGGCACCTCAATGAAGTCGATATAGTTTTTAGTTCGCGCGGTATCGTGCAGGTACAAAAATCACTTAAGTCAATTAAACCAAAAACCCGCTGGACCGAATATTATAAAAATATTTTCAGATTATATTGTCGCTAATACGCTTCGAACGGCATCTCCAGTAAGTCAATATCTTTGGTGGTTCGGGCCATATCGTGCAGGTACAAAAATCACTTACGCCGCTTAAACAAAAAAACGGCTCGACCGAATTTTATGAAAATCTTTTCAGATCATATTTTGGTTAATACTCTTCGAACGGCACCTCAACTAAGTCGCTATCTTTTATAGTTCGCGCGATATCGTGCAGGTACAAAAATCACTTAAGTCATTTAAACCAAAAAACCGCTGGACCGAATATTATAAAAATCTTTTCAGATAATATTGTCGCTAATACGCTTCGAACGGCACCCCAAGTAAGTCAATATCTTTTGTAGTTCGGGCGATATCGTGCAGGTACAAAAATCACTTACGTCGTTCAAACAAAAAAACGGCTGGACCGAATTTCATGAAATTCTTTTCAGATCATATTTCGGTTAATACGCTTCGAACAACACCTCAACGAAGTCGATATCAGTTTTGGTTCGCGCGATATCGTGCAGGAAAAAATGACCACATCCGTACGCACATACACACACACACACACACACACACATACTTCCTCCCAATTTTTTGCTTAAAATGCTCCTGGGACCTTGAAAGATGAAAATACGTTGAAATTTTCGATTTCGATTTTCGGACCGATTACAATAACTTCCTATACTGGGAAGTTAAAAAAAAAAAATTAATAAATTAAAGGAAAAAAAGAAATATTTCAATAATAAACAATCAAAGATGTTCCGCTAGACCATTTTTGCTTTAAATAAACAATTCAATTATTAAATTACAGAACATAAAAGCATTTTTTGAATAACTTTTCGGCGGCATCTATTGTCAAATTATTTAATTAGGAATAGGTTGCGCCTTTATCCGTTCAACTGATATTGGTGCTGTTTACCAGTAAATGCCATTGATTCTTAACTGTCATTTTCTTCAGTTGTGATCTATCTATATATATAAAAATGAATCATTGTTTTGTATGTAATCGATGTTTGAAAAATTGGCGGTATGAAATGACTGATTGAGTGTTTTTTGTGTTAGAAGACCTCAATAGCAAGGTTTATGTATATATTTTTCATGAGTATGTCTGTTGGTATTTTTGTAATGGCGCTTGAAGAAGAATTGTTGATATAGAAATTTTTTTTCTTCGCATTTCATTGATATGATTTGTATGTAAAATCGGTTTATTTTATTAAAGGATATAAAAAAAGTTAAATCGTTCTAAAAAAGGATTGCAGCAGCGATAGTGGTCAAATTATAAACATTAGTGATAGTGGTCAAATTATAATGCATTAAACGAAACGTACCACGTTCCGCCCCTCCTTAAACTCTTTATGCCATCGAAACACCTGGGCACGACTAAGAGCACTATCACCATGCACTTTTACAATTTTAGCGTACGTTTCCGAAGCTGTTTCGCCCAATTTGACGCAAAATTTTATCGCGACGCGTTGTTCTTGATTTCGTTTTTCTATTTTCGTGACGAGCACCACGAGCACACGTTTACTCAACACGACAGAGCAGGCGAACTAAACAAGCTAGAGCGATGGCAAATATATCAAGGGAGAGGGGAAAGATGCCGAGAGAAGGGAAAGGGAATTTCAAGGTCGCAGGGTTACCACAATAGCGGCAATATAATCAGTCTCATTACTTAATTTTCACACCTCGTAGATAGGTGGAGCAAAAAAAATTCGATGAAATTCGAAACGAACGTTGGGAAATCGCTATAAACGTAGCCGCATGATAGATGAGGAATATTCAAAGCAAGAGCATTGATTTCTGAAATTATATTCGGGAACGTCGCCAATCGACTGAGGTCAATGGCAAATAGATGGCTTAGAAGGTTAATGGTCAAGATTTTGAAGTTGACAATCGTTGGATCATATCCTATTCGCCATTATTGTTCAAGACGTTCAGTGCTCACATAAATGTTGAATTTTGCAATTCCGTCAAATCAACCAAATACATATATGTACAAAAATGTGACGATAGATAAAAACGATTGACGAAATAGCACAATATTTAATGGATTCTATGTAAACAGCAATGGAGCGATATGGCGATTTTTTCATTCGAAAAAGATATCCTACTCTCGAAAATGACCAACGTATATATTTTACAACGGATAATGCTGCCGGAAAGGTTGAACGACCACCATCCACAATATTGATGGGTGCAGCGAGGTGCACCGGGTTCCAGCTAGTTTTCTATATTAATTAAACATGTCCAGTAATGAGAATTGTACGCCCCAGAACTTATTGACTTAGCAAATAAGACGATGCTAGAGTTACTACCTACCAAATCCAAGGAAGTATATCTACATTCTTACGAACAATTTATGGATTGGCGTAAAACCAAAAATACGAACTCTTTTTCGGAAAATGTTTTTCTCGCATATTTTACTGGATTAGGTAGTACAATGAAGTCTTCAACATTGTGGAAGGTGTACTCGATGTTACGTACAACATTCAATATTAAACATAATATTGATTTGTCACAATATGCAAAATTACGTGCATTCTTAAAAAAACAGGCGTCTGGTTTCCAAGCAAAAAAATCAAAAATTTTAACAGCCGAACAAGTGAATAGCTTTATATTTGAAGCACCAGATATTTTATACCTTGGTACAAAGGTAAAAACCTGAATGCCAGTTGAATTAAGTTCTTATTCTTAATGTGTTATGTTTTAGGTTGTGTTAATTGTAGGTGTCATGGGTGCCTGTAGAAAAATTGAGTTGTATCAAATGAAGATACAAAATATACAAGACTTGGGTACTGCTGTTCTTATAACTGTACCAGATACAAAAACAAAAATTTGCAGAAAACTTACAATCGTTGCACCAAGCAAGTGATGGGAATTAACAAAATGGGTGCTATCCCAAAACAAGTGGCAACGTTTTTAAAACTTCCAAATCCCGAGCTATACACAGGCCATTGTTTCAGAAGAACATCTGCCACAATGTTAGTTGATGCAGGCGGCGACATTACGACGTTAAAGCGTCATGGAGGTTGGAAGTCAACGGAAGTAGCAGAAGGCTATATTGATAATTCCTTAAATAACAGAATAAATATATCTGATAAACTACTTACACATATAACTGAACCTGGTACGTCAAGGCAAAGAGCCTGTACAATTACATCCCAGAAAGAGACGCACATTATTGAACCTGAAGTGCCAAGTCCCATGCCATCTACGGTGAACACTCAGAATTCCACAATTAACAAAGCTCAATTAAGTAATATTCCTAATGTAACAATTTCAAACTGCAGTAATTTTACTATAAATTTTGTTAATAATAAAGAATAAAAATTATTTTAAAAATGTTTAAAGATGGTTTGGGAATTATTTACAAACAATATTATTGATATTTACTTTTTATAATTATTTTGGATAGTTAAAATTGTTACGAATGAGCACTACTAATATGTTATTTAGGGTTAAAATATCTTGCTGTGCTTTATGCATTTATATTTTTGACAATAGCTTTACATTAGGTAGGTACGTTTTTGTTTACAAAATAATAATAAAATCTATTTTAGAGGCGTAGAAAAAGTGTAGTCTGCAACACGTTTTGAATGGCATATTCCGCACTCGTGGACCACTTGTGCGGAATATGCATCATTCCAAACTTGTTACAGAATATACTATTCTTGAATAAGGCCCCAATCTACGCAGAATACTCCCGCCTATGTGAAACGGTAAAAGTCAAGGCTTCAACGCACCAACTTCCAGAGTAATGTGTCGTCAAAGTCAAAATTTTGTTTTTTTCTTCCCTAAAATTTCAACTTCAACCTCCTTTTCCTCCAAAAAATACGTGGTTAGTTGATACTTTTTTACAAATTTGGAAAGCTTGGACAATGAATAATTTTGGACAACTTTTATGCTACGGCCTATAGTTTTGAAGCTATAAGCAATTTTAATGTTAAAAATTGCCTTATTTGGTACTTTTAGACATAACCTCAACTATGAGACTTTCTTTAATTCTTATTAAGAGAGTTAAGTTCTTGAGTCTATCGAAGGGTGTTAAGAGAGAGTGAGATAATTTCACAATTTGCAAGAGTTTTGCTCTGGAGAGTTTGTTAGTTGGGTAGCCCAGAGTCATCATGTTCACTAGCTACCTAGCAGATTGTAAACAATCTGCCGAAAAAGTTGAAAGACGTGCTACTTTACTCGTGTGGACTTGTTAGCTAGTAAACTAACGGTATGGCATCATATTTGCTGGCAGTATATCATGGTTTCATTGACTACAAAAAGACGGAATTAGATCGCGCTTGCTACATCGCAAACCCCAGAATATTTTTTGCGTGTGAAATTAACACACTACACTCTTCATAATCGTGTAAATTCGGCTAACCGTGGTAAAATAATGCAATTTAGGAATAAACCGTGTTAAAATAATGCGTTTAAAAAGGCATGCGTGTAAAAATCACACACAAGCAGCGTGTAATATTTTTACACGCTAAAGAAATTGCAACGTTTTATCGTTTTACGCGTGAAACGTGTGAAAATCAAACATTATGTATCATTTCCCACACTTCGCTTCCCATACACATCCTCCAATATACTCATCAGAGAGCTTCACAACACAATCCCTACAGTCAGTCAGTAACAGAAAAACGGCGAGAGAAGACATTACGGGGATGATTTTTCTAGGTTTATTCCCTGCAAGAGGATAAAAAAGCTTAACTCACAAAACCCCCATAGTAATACATATTTGGTGTGTTTAAAATACACGCATTAAGTGTTTTAAATTTACACAGTTTTGCCGTGTTAAATTAACACAATTTTAAACGCGTAAAAAGTGACTACACGATTTTACACGCGAAAAGCGTTTTAAAATCACACACTTGGGTTTTGCAGTGTGGTCATCGTTCTTTCTTTGTCTTCGCAGCACATCCTTGGAACTCTCCCCCTAAATCATATTAATTTAAATTTGAATCACCCCGGCCCCCGGGGTTTAGATCGTATACTAATCGTAATAAACAAAAATTTAATGTATGTATAATCCCACTATACTTTAAATTGTACCGAAAACATTCCCCAGTAGGACTTGTAATGGCTATGGAAACGATTTGGTAATCACAATTCACAAACTCTAGACCTTACCGCACGCAATACCAACTGCATTACATTTACATTGCAATGTCCGCCCTGGTAAGCCCTTTCTTTTTACATCATACAGGTTTTTACATACAGGTCATTACATTTTGCATTACTTTGTATTAACTTCCGATTTTCACCAAAGAAATAATTGATTGAAATTTCAGCGGTTGCCAAAAGTCCTACTGGGTCGTTACACTCTTTTCAAAAAACTAACCTAAAAAATAGAAATACAAACAATTTTATTAAACAAATCTTGCACAGTTTTCCCCATAAAATTACAATTAACATACTCGTATATCAATTCACAAAATCCAGGTCAACATTATTTAGAGATACCACGAAATTTATGTTCAGCACATTTTGAATATTAACAAAATTTTCACCGCAGAAAATTCCCCGAAAATTTAATGAATTCTAAAATAACACAAAAAAAAAAAACAATATTGTACCCATAATACATCCTCTTCAGCCGGAGGCGGTTGCGAAGAGTTAGGGTGGGTTTTAGAACATGCTTTAAGCTGAAAATCAAATGGATGCTGCTCATACTAGTAGTTAGAACAAACTTCAAACAAAATTCAATATAATCCGTAAACTAATTACACTTGAAAGTTTCATGTTTCGAGCACGAAGAGCATAATAACAAAACTTAACGGCAACGTTATCAAATTTAACAGAATGATGCATAAATAATCTCAATTCCCTTTTATCGCCGGCAGGAATCATACAAAAGCGATCTAATGATCTTCCCTTCTGCACAGCCGTGCGTACGCTAGAATGTTCCCAGATTCATCAAAACACGGCTTAATGTCACTTTTGATAGTTGAGTGGTTCAACTTTAATTTCTATAGAGCCTTACTTGGCTCATGTGCGAAAGGAGCTGGAAATGGCACGCCAACTTGAAATTATTGCTCCCAAGGAGAATATACATTTCCACAAATGGAAATCCTCTCCTACCTTTGCTCGTTCCAGCTGGTATCCTTCTGCTACCGCCGCCCACCATCACCGCCACGGCGGCGGTGGTAGGTCCTTCGTGTGTTTCTAAGAAGTTGAAAGAAAACATGCTACAAGACTGGTGCTCCCGTTGATGCAATTCTCCTCAGCACGGCGACGACGTTGGCCCACTCCTTATGTTTGTCCCGTTCTTAGTGCCAGGGCGTGATTTATTCAACGGTTGCTGGAATTCACGCTTTTCCGCCGTCTCACCTACACAGACAAGCCTTAATTAGAATTTACACACATTCCGCAGAAAATTTCATTTAAGGAAAAGCAACCTTCGCCGTAAATCAAATTCACAGCAGAAGCGAACAACGCGTGAATTTGCCGGATGATAACTTTTTCGTACGGGAGATTCCCAGTAGTGTTGCACCTTAAGAACTGACTGCAGGAGGGCGCCATTCTCGCTCCAGATGCATCCGGAGTCCTTCATCCTTGATAGCCTTAGTTGTGTGAGATATGTACGTATATGTATGAAGAAAGCGAACTGGCTACAAGCAGTGAACGTAGTAAAGTCATAACCTCACGGGGCGGAAGGCGAACATAAGTCTCTGTCTTAGCCTCAGGATGTTATTGTTAAAGTTTCGTAGGAAGGATCAATTCTTTTAGCTTCCTTCTTTTTGGTGAAGCTAACATGGCGGGATACTTTGGATTCTTTTCTTTTTTATCGTCGAGTTTTTCTACGGCGATTTTAAAATGCGCCATTCACCGTCATCGTGTGAAAAAGTTTTCGCCCCTTCTACACAGTTCGTCCTTCTGCCCTTTTCTCTTCTACATCACCCCTAGTTACCACCACCTTGCTTAGAAAAACTTCTTGAAAAGATTCCTTCGTTTTTTTTGTGCTAAAGAAAGTAAAACTCGGGTCTTGTTAGCACTCCATTCTTTAAAGTTGGAATGTTTTTGGGAATAAGGGAGCCTTTGAAAAAGTTGCAGAGTCATCAGGGTATCTGTCTTTTCTTTTTAGGGAGATTAATTGTTGGGTATGCTACTATGGTAACTGTGATCTAGAAGTAACATCATCATCGTTATCGTTTAGTCATGGTAAAAGGATTTGATCTTTCAAGCGATTGATATTGGAATTAATAATAAATGCTTAAAAACGGCAAGAGCAGTTAAAAATATTGAATTCAAAGACTATTTTGTTGCATAGATTGAAATTAGCCTTTTAGTAACTATTAAATTTCAGTGAAGGTTGGTACTCCCCCCTTTGTATGGCGCTACAGTCCTTGTAGGATTGATTTTTCTTCCTATCCTTTGTTCTAATTAATAATAGAGTTACCCTTCTAGCACAGAAGATGCACTTCTCAACTGGACTGAGAAACATTTACCACTGCTCATAAGTGACAGGTACTGAGACATAAAATATTAAACAACATATAAGATCACAAGACATCAAACAGAGAAGCGTGCAAAAACAAAAAGAGAGTGAGGCACGCAGGGAGTCACGCCTAGGGAATCCAATCCCACATCAAAATCTCAATACCGCAAGCATGCCGGATCCAGGTCAACAATTCCGCGAATCCGCGGGATTTTCGGGACTGCAAAAAATCATAGATTTTGTTCTAAGTAATTATGTTCATTAATTTATAAAGTACTAGCTGGGACCCGGTACGCCTCGCTACACCGATAAACCAATAGTAAACAATCAAACCTTCCTATTGACTTGGTTCAAGATATGAATTTTACCCAGATAAAGTGTCTCAAAGAACGGGTACATGGGTCTTGAAACGGCCGCCATGGATCTAACGGTATATTGAGTATATTATATTGCTTTTTGTATTTCATTTTAGTTTCAATAGCGTCATGGCCTACCTATGTAGGTATTGTTTGACAGCTGCGAAAATTTGAAATTTTCATTAAACGGAATGATTGAATTTAATGACAATTTTACATTTACGAAGCTGTCAAACAATAAGTAGGCCATGAAGCTATTGAAACTAAACTGAAATGAAAAGTCCTAAAATTACCAATTTTTTAGATTTTTCAACTGTTTCTTTTGGTTAAAGGTTTAAAAAATAGCCTACGACCTATTCTCAGACCTACCAAATATACACAAAAAATTTCATGCAAATTGGTCAACCCGTTTCGGAGGAGTACGGTAACAAACACTGTGACACGAGATTTTTATAGATATAGATGTATGTATGTATGTACATAGAAGGTTATATGAAAAAAAACATTAATAAGAGCCCATTCAGGCCAATTCTAAACTACGCTGAAATTGATTCCGATGGAATTTCCATATATAGTAGCATAAATTATCATTTCTAATCATTACTCTCTGTTACAGCAGAGTTTATGCTACCGATGTAAGGACATTCCAGCGAAATCAATCCACCGTAATTTAGAATTGGGTTAGAGAATTCGTTGGGTTTACAGAAGTCTTTTTCTCTCAAATTAACTCGATGCTGTTTCCATGACGGTTCTGGGTTGAAGTGACAGATAAGTAATTTTACGGCGGGACTTGGCTTTGAAACGAGACAGTTCGACAAAAATGCGATTAGCAAACACTGATTGAAGAAGAAATGCAAAAACGTCGACTACGGTGGTTTGGACATGTTTGCCGAATGGGTGATAACCGCTTTCCACTGAAACTTCTCTGGCGAGACTGTCCCGCAGACTGGAAAATCCAGCGATCAACTCCGAGTAAAACCTGGCTAAAGAATATTGAGGGTGACCTAAAGAATCAACGATTATCAGTTACTGCGGCTCGAGATACCGCCAAAAACCGGCAAGACTGGAAACGAATCGTGAATAGAGTTCGAAACCCAGCGGCATTGACAGCAGCGTATCCGTTGCCGGGACGTCTCGCTCGGACCGCCAGCTAATGGATCAAAGAAGAAGAAGACGTCGGGACTTCGTTGATATATGTGCAGTTACAAAAACAAATATGCAAAACCCGGCTTAATTCGACGTGTTGCGTGCAGTTTTCTTGGATTTACCGAAACTTAACTCAACCCACGTTTGCATGTATCGAGTTTCCACGAGAGTCGAGTTCAGTTGTGGTGAGTTGAAGTGACACTTTAACACATCGACTTAACTCTATGTGTTTCCATTTCTGAGTATTCAGTCTGTGTACAATAAATTTTATTTTAAATTTTTCTTTAAAAGTATTTATTAAATATAAAGTTTCTTCTGACGTCCAAGCGAGGCGCGACATTTTCTCTTTTTGTACCTTTGCCGATGTACCGTTTTTAGTTATGTGCGTGAATTCTGTTCAACCGACCCATTTTTGAAAAAATGTTGGTCAATCCTTAACAAAAACTTAACTGTGTCTGTTACTGTGTCTGTGTCTGTCACAAGAAGTTGTGGTAATGAAGAAACTGTCCCCTATCTTCTCTGTACATGTCCCGCCCTCGCAAGGAATAGAGGGACCTTCTTTGGCTCACTCTTCCTTAATGGATTGAGCGAGCTGCAAAATATTGGTGTTTCTAACCTACCTTTATCAAAAGCTCAAAATAGGTTGCCTTCCCTAGTGGGGGAGCAACCATTTCAACCTAACCTAACCTAAACCGACGTCTTTAACGTCTACGTCTTTTATTATCGAGAAATTTCGCAAATATAAAATTTGGGCGTCTCGTTAAAAGGAAGCTACTCATGAAATTTCAGCTTGTTACTAATCATTCAAAAGAGGGGCCCTGTACTGTGGACTATCTGTAATACATATTCATATTCCTTAAGATGAATTACCGGCGATTACCTTCTTTTGCTATAAAACTATTTATGCTGCACGTTAATATTAAGTGCTAGTTTTATTGAGACAATAACTGTTCTTATGTGTCCCAAGTTTTAGCAATTTCAATAAAAAGTATGTTTATCTATTCGCGTATATTAAGAAATTTGCATTTCTCTGAAGCCGCGTTCTTCATTAATATCGCAATTTGTAGACAATGTTGTAGATAGGACCGCTTTTACGACATCCCCTTCAACAATGAATTGTAATAAGTTTTATCACACTTAAATCGGTTCGGCCGTTTACTGTAACATTTTTTTTTACAATCAATTAAAACATGTTGACTTTACTCGCTCTCCCACCCAATTTATATGTCAAAACATAAAGAAAACTTAAGCCTTATGGAGCCAGAAGGAAGCCAAAAAAAGAATTCCAATTAAGTTTTTACGATACACTCGCTGCTTATAATAACAAGAAGTTTTACATCCTTCAACAAGCAATCAACTTGAATCATAATTCATAAAGCACAAAATTTCCTTTATTGAACGAAAACACCCGACCTACTTCAACAGCAAATAAGTAACGCAATCAGCTTTTGGGTTACGATCAATCTTCATCCTGAACATCAGCCACCTATCTCCTTAAGTAAGTAATTCCTGCAGCTTATAATCGTAAAAAGGGATGCCGAATTACATTCATGAATTTCTTTTTTGTATGTATGTGTATTTCTAGTCATTTTCAATACAAAACCGTTTTTACTGAAAATACGTATATTATAGCCGGAGGATCCCGGGACACTTTTACTGTTCTGGATGATGTAAATTTTTGCACGCCCACAAGTGAGCTATCTCAGAAATTTATGATGTAAAAGGATGATGAAGGATGAATATTATATCGCAGTCATAGAATCTAGCCATTAAAATGCCATATTTTACTAGACGGTTTATAAGAAAGTAAAGTACACTCTCGCACATATGAGCAATGACAATCGCATTACCCACCCCATTGGCTGGAATCGGTGGTGTTCTGAGAGCTGCTCCTTTCAGGGCGCCAGCAAGAAGCAGTCGTCTCTGTCGGGAGACGATAAAAACTCCGTCTTGAATGTCCTGAATATAGTGCCAAAATAATTCGAATATAAAATGTCTTATAATCACCCATCGTTTCGTGATGCCCCGCTCATACTTTGCTCCATTTTTTTGGGTAGTCATCCACTTTTCACGCTTCTGGGAGAGACACAAAAAGGGGGTGTTCGTAGCTCCCTTTTAGCGAAAATTCTTATCAAGGGTGAGTTTGGGTCCATCATAAATTTTCTATAAAATTTGTTTTATGGCCATCTTCTTCGGTCTTGCGTCGCTTACGTGCACTCAAATGGAACTGATGGGTGCATAGACTCTGTGCTCCATAGTAAGAGAGAGAGAGATGGTAGCACTAAGAAAATTTCTAAATTTAACCCTTGTTGTTGCCCTTCTATAATAAAACCGAAGAGCACGTTCGCCATTTAGAATGCAATGGCGAGTGCAATTCACCCAGCAATTCTGCTTTATTGCATCTATTTTTGACGGTAATCAAGTCGGGATTTGAGGCTGTCTCACTGACCATGAAGGATGCGATCTCTTAAGTCTGAGGCGAGAATTTGATAATTACTTCAGTCGTAAACAATGAAGGTCTGCCATTTACGAGCACAAAGTTGCAACCAACCCTTAAATTGAGACCACAATCATTGAGGGGTTAAGTCCTCGGATCAATCGATGAAATTTTAATTACGAAAGCACACGTAAACATCCCACGCCACTCTGGAAAGTTTCAACTTTTTAAGGGAAAAATTTCTATCTTCTTGTTATTACACTTTCGAATTTTATCTCTTTCCAATAAGAAGGGCTGCGAGCTTAGCGGGAGGGTTATTCTGTGCCTGTAAGGATCTGTGAAGGAGCCAGGTTGACTTTTTGTTTGCTGCTGAAAACTCCATCATTTTGGGGCCAAAGCGTCTGTGTCAAGCGTTAATTAATCGCGGGGAGGTAAAGGACGGACCCGGCTGCACCCGGGGCTGTTTTTCTTTTCGAACAAATTGATTGAAAAAGTTTCTCGTGCAATGTTGTTTAAACGGAAGAAAAAAAAGAGAATTTAACTAACTCATTGGGACTAGGGTTATGGATTTAATTAAGGATACTTAATAGCCCCAACAATTACGGATGTGGGGGAAGTAAATTAAATTTATATTTTTTTTAAATAACAAAACGGTAATTTCAATTTTGAAAACTGGAACGATAGAAATTTTTGACGATTTAACTTAATTTTTTGCCTAAAGGATGCCTTGTTTGACTACTAGTTGTCAATATTGCAGAAACAATTTCGACGTGTTGAAATATTTATTTTTGCAACAGAACAAAAATTTCTTCGATTTATCACTGAGATCATCCGTAGCTTTGTTCATATTTTCTGCCTATTCTATTTTTACATTTTATTTAATTTATAAATCATAGAGAGTTTCTTTATGCTATTTTATCCTTATCCTCAATCCATCTTTATCAGCTTCCCTTTACCTCTCTCGCTTTACTTGCTTTCTTTCTCTAATACGGCCCATCCACGGGCAAGGGGCCGTCCATAAATTACGTGAGGCGATTTTTGAGATTTCGCGACACCCCCGGGACGTCCCCGCAACGGATACGCTGCTGTCGGTGCCGGGTGGTCTCGAACTCTATTCACGATTCGTTTCCATTCTTGCTAGTTTTTGGCGACGACGTCTCGAGCCTCGGGAACTGATAACCGCTAATTCTTTAGGTCACCCTCGATATTCTTTAGCCAGGTTTTCTTCGGTGCTGATCGCTGGATTCTCCGTCCCGCAGTCTCGCCAGAGAAGTTTATGTAGCAAGCAATCATCATCATGGGTATTTTTTTACAGATTCTATTAATTTTTTATCAGACATTTTCATAAAAATTAACAGTAACTAGTAAAATGCAAAACTTCCTCTGACGCCGCTAACGCAGCAAAGTTTTGAGGCGTGTAAACGCGAATAAAGTCGTGATTGGGCTACCGCCTTAAGGCTACTGGGGCTACTAGCGATACGGTACTCGATTCTTTACTCATATGAGTATTTGGCGTGCGATTCTACTCATATCCGTACTCGATACTTTTCACCGAATCCTTTTACTCACATCACTGCTTATAGGGTAGAATCGAGTACCGAATATAATTTTCATTCAAGTCAAAATTCAGAGTTTAGGGCCGTTTACATTCTAAACGCAAAGTGGGAAAGCAAATTGAAATTGTTTTATCTCCTAGAAGTTTGAATGGCTCGCTCTCTATCCACCAATTTATATCCCATGAAAGCAACATAAGTAATTGCTAACTGTCCCACGCGTAAATCGAGTAATAGCTAGCGCTACATACACTAGCGCAGGTCGCATCTATGGAACAACCATTTGTTGAAAGTTATCAGTAAGGCCAAGGCAAGGATTGGCAGATTTCCCCAAATTTTTGTTCCACATACCCGAAACCCATTCTCTCGTAAGAAAATAGATTATGCCATAAGAAATACTCGTTGATTCTCAAGGAATAGAGTACTTTTGAACAAGTAAAAAGTACACTTATTGAGTAATTTTCTTTCGATTCTACTCATGAGTATTTGCTGGAGTTCTTTCAATTAATTCCCTATCCCTACCGGGTACTTGACATTTAGAACGCAGGGATAAAGGGGCTTTAACTTTTTGGCTTTGAATTTGTTTTCGGCGCCCCTTCTGATCTTGGTCCCGGGGCAATTCATCCCAGTTGCCCCCCCCCCCCCAATATGGCGGGCCTGCTTGTAGTGAACAACTACCAAAACGTGAGCAGACAAGAATTTCATTACGCTAAAATTCGGTGTGTACCTTACTATAATTTTATAATCTTAGGGCCTTTTCGCGGTCAGTGTTAAGTGGCTTGTACGCTGCAGTATTCGCCGAGTGGCGCGTTTGGCTTAACAATCGTGGGACTACTATGCTACTTTCTAGAGTTCGCATAACCGCGTAAAAATTTTTATGTAGGACTTAGCGATATCTTCAGGCCCCCATTTACAGTCATGTCACTGGCAGGCCATGGCCTGAAAGTTTTCACCTTGAGGCCATGTATCACCGCACACTCACCGCCCGTCAACTGTATGGGGCATGCAGTCTAAGAAAACTGACAAAATCTTTGTGTTTGGACATTGTTCGTGCCTCAAGATTTATAAGTTATCCCACTCTCAAGCCATAAATTTACGTCAAGTATTCACGCCGAATTCACTTGGAACCGAAAGCAGTGCGCAAGCTAGGCACGAAAACCATCCGCACTCGCGTTTGCACTTGTTCGCGGGGGTGCACGACATGAGTCTGGAGCCACCTTTAAAATTGCTTATAACTGCAAAACTAGAAGCCTTGGCGTAAAAGTTGTCTAACATTATTCATAGGAAATTGTCCAATCTTTCCAATTTTGTAAAAAAAATATAGGTTAATTACGACTTTTAGGTATGTAGGAGCAGCTTTTCTAAAGTAAAAATATAACAAGAAGTATGGTTATTGATGTCGCGTATAAAAAGGTAGGTACGTCCGTAGACAACCAACCATAAAATCGACCAAATTTGCAATCATCCTCTTCTTCTTCTCTTTAGTTTACTAATCTCTCTTCCTTTCTTCAGTTTATACTTCTCTTAACTCCGTTGTTAATAAAATAGTAATATAGTTAATAAGTGCCCACGAACAAAAAATCTAGTTTAACAACTTCCATGAAAATTTTTGAAACCGCAGCTTTTTTCTTCCACGTTGCTCGAAGGCCACCTTTCTATTGTGCCCAAAAAATTTATAGATATACTGTTTTTTTACCAATCATAGTCGCATGAAATGGCGATGATACGCGCAAAACAAAACTCGTCCGACAAAAATGTTGAACCGAAAAGGGTGTCTACCACCCCAAACCTGCTAAATTATGGGCTTCCAAAAATTTATTAATAACCAGCTGATTTTTTCAGAATGTTAGACTATAAAAAGCTCCCACGCTTTTTTACATTTGGAAAGGTAGATTGTTTCCTTATACTGGCTGGAGCCGTAAAAACTTTACCTTCAAAATTATTGTTGACGTTTTAGTTCATTTTAAAATAAAGGAGTATTTTTTAATTTTTCAAACTATATTTTTCATTTTTAGAAAAGATTATTATAGTCCAATCAATCTAAAATAGCTCCATGTAATTTTTGCGTTAATTGCCAACAGGAATATTTGTACCAAATAGTAAATATGTAAGTGGCGTTAAACAAAAGTTATTAACAAATTTAAAAAACCTGATTTTGGACAGTTTTTGCCATTTTTCTCTATGTTTTGTGTCCTAACCTATAATTGAATATACCTCAATCGAAAGATAATGTGAATAGCTACAACTTTATAATTTTAATTTTTTTCGATCCGAGTTCACGTTTTTCTTTTATTCGCTAAAAAGCGTTTTTTACACCTTCCGGAATTTTTTAGGTTAGGTTCGCCATTCCAAAATCCAAAAAAGAAAACGCTATCTTTTTTAGAATTTTTTTTCCTATATGACCATATTTTTTGTTTCCTGATGGCTGATATTAGATGGTTTTGCGTAGATTGATTGGACTATTATGTTGATTACGAATAATGTACTTATTTACTTTCATAATTTATGGCTTGATCTAATCTTTTACAGAAAATTCCGCCAAATTTCAACAACTTTGCTCTTTGTGCAAATATTCCTTAATTATAATCAAGCATCAGGAAAGAAAGGACAATAAATAAAAACTAAAAGCCCTTAAACGAATTTTAAGTGAATTTCCATTATTTTAATTATCAAACGACTTTCACCAACAATTTATTTTCCATCCCAGCCCACAATAGAACGAATTCAATTCAGCTCTGCGATGCTTTCAAGAAATCAGATAAAAATTAAAAGAGCAAAAACGCTGCCGCGCCACTTAAAGCATCCACTTCTATCTGATTGTGAGCCAAGGCCAGTGAAAATCGTTTATCTCAAAGGACTAAAGGTGAAATCAAATCCTGCGGGCGATTGTCAACACCAAAACCATTTTGTGCTCAGCAAACTCTCCTCCCCTTTGCAGTTCTCCTTTTTATTCTTTTCAAACTGTTCAAAAGCCAAAAATACAGAAATAGAGGCCATTAACGCAGACAATTTGTTGGAAATTATCTTCTCGCATGGCTGCCACTGCCAGGATTCAGGGAATCCGAATAGGAATCCCTTTTAAAAGTGAAAGAGAGGGCGACGAAATCTTTTGTTCTTCGTATTCTATTTCGCATGCAATCATTACAAGGACTCGCAAGTGGAGAGCCTGCCCTGGCACTTCCGTACACCGACACAAAACAGCGATGGCACATCGCGATGACAACAGCCTGTGCCGGAGTCCTGGCTGTGGAAAGGTCCTGTATGGAATACCGGAAAATCGGAGCAGCACTGCCAGCACCGCTGTTTCATTAACACTTCTGACTGACATCTGAAAACCGAAAATGATTGGAACTTTAATGAAATTACAAATCACAAGATCCTGTTCCTTTTGCCGGCACCCATTAGGCGCCACATTGAAGAGTCCTGGCGTCCTATCGCCACATGCGCGCCCTTCCTGCCGCCCCTGAAACCATCACTGGCTAGAAAACAAGAAAGCAAAAAAGAGAGACGAGAAAAATTAAAAGGACATCATCCCCTATTGGGAAATTATAAATGAAAATTGTTTATGGGCTTGTTGATATCCCAGCATCCTTGTATAACCCATGCTTCATGGTACACTTCACCGCAAATAGGGCGTCCTGCGGCCGAGAGAGCCTTAACTCCTGAGATAAAATTGATTCCCCCGGAACAGCCCTGGTGTATGAGGGTGGATGATGCGTGCAACACCGCCGGGGTGTGAGCGGAGGGATGTTGGGTGTCCGAAACTTTTTAATTAATTGCTGGTTTTATGAGATGTCGTTAATCAAAATTAGTTGCCAGATTATTAGTACAAAATGAAACAAACTGTATTTCATTTCTTTTTCGCATGATGGATGGGTGCTGTCATGGGGAAATTTTGAAAATGGTTATTTTTCGCTTTTTTCATGGTTTTAATAAAGCAAATGCGAGGCTTCTATTTAAAAGGAAATAATTACAGAGGCAACATTATTAATCCATTTCGCGTTTTGGGGGATATAGAAAGAGGCTAAATAGTTAAAGTATTTTCCCATGACACATTCGCAGTCTGTACAGAGCTCGAACTGCACAACAGTGCAGTGTACATGTATACATATATATAAAGATAGCACACTCTCGGAGTAAGTATTATGTTCAGCAAATGGATGAATAGACCGATCGATATCGGCTTTAAAGTTAGAAAAGAACATGCAACCCTCGTGTGCGAGGAGCCGAGGTGTCATCTTCGGCTCGAACCACTACCTGTATCGTGAATATCTTAGCAGTATGAGTGATAAAGTGTTTACTCATCCTAGAAACTTCTTCAAATTTCTTAACTTTAAGAAAAAACTTGATAACTACCCTAATACCATGCAGCACACGAACTTGTCTAGCTGTGAGCAGTGGCGGATCCAGGGGGGGGCCATGGGGGCCATGGCCCCCCCCAAACCAACAAGTATCACTATTGTTTTAAAAAAAATTAAATTAAAAAAAATTGTTCAGGTATTGTTGCATGGTGGCGCTGAATTCAAAATATCATTTTAAATAATTTAAATAAGTTACAACGTTTAACAAATATCAACAACTTAGCCTTTCTTTACGGTATTTTTACGAGGGCCAAATCAGAAAAGATTTCTTATCTTTTGTCGATTTTTACGAATCTATTCGCAAGGAGGACGTTGCTGAGCACGGAGAGAAACGACTTTCTGGCGAGGCTCTAGGTCATATAGTGCTGGATATTGTCAAGTCTTTTACTTTGGATACCTCAAAATGTGTCGGGATCGGAACGGACAACTGCAGCGAAATGATTTCTGGAAACCAAAAGAATCTGGGAGCTGTTGCAACAATCCAGCTTGAAGTAACGAATGCCAAAAGATGCCCATGCTACAACCATTCTTTGAATAATTCGCTTGCAAAGACTTGCAGTGTGGCGTCCTGCAGAAATGCTATAGGAACAATTAAAAAAGTGATTCAGTTCGCTAATGCTTCAGCCAAACGGGCTCACTTATTTCAACAAGAACTCGGTATAGCTTTCAAAGGGCTTTGCGAAACTAGATGAAAGACACGATGGCGTTTTGCAATTTCGTACAAATTTGCCAGGAATCATGAACGCACTTGACAAAATCGAGAATTGGCAGGACAAGTCAACATCAGCGGAAGCTTTTTGTCTTCGCAGTGTCCTTGAAAACAGCGACTTCTTGGTTTCAGTAATTGTTCTATGCGATGTTAGACTTGGTTTGTGCAAATGATGCTCTTCAAGATGTGTTGGCTATTATACAGTCACATCGAGAAAAAGCATCTGAATGCTTTAAAAACCTATTCGTCGAGACGAAAATGATTACAGAAGAAAGAGGTATTCAAATTACCACTCCACGCAATTCCTCAAAAGCCCGACAAGAACATCGATGTAATCCACCGGCAGATAACGTGGAAGAGTACTACTTGAGGTCAGTTTATATCCCGGTCTTAGACTACGTTATTGCAGATTTGAAAGAACGTTTACCTAAAGATACCTTAAATTCTTTTAATCTGGCCATATTCATTCCGAGCCGTATAACTGATAGCAGCGAAGATGTCAATAAAGCATTGTCATTGGCAATCCAATATAAGGATTTCCTTGAAGATGTAAGGGGAGTATCCTTTAAAATAAAACAGGAGTATGAAGCCTGGAGACAAAAATGGAACCGAGAGAAGGAAAAGGGAAGTTCCTTACCCGAAACTGCTGTTGCGACATTCAGTTATTGTAACAAGGATCAGTATCCTATCATCAGCACAATGATACAGATATGGCTTACGCTTCCATCAAGTGTTGCGACAGCTGAACGGTCCTTTTCAACATTACGTCGTATTAAAACATGGCTGAGGACCTGCATGGGTGAAGACAGGCTTACGGGTCTAGCCCTGCTAAATATTCACCATGATATCCATATGAATATTGATAATATTATCGAAAGATTTGCTAAACAAAAAGCAAGAAGACTTAATTTTATTATTTAAATAAATAAAAGTTAAGTTAAGTTATTTCAATAACTAAAAACAAAATCTTTGTGTTTTTATTTATATTTGTGAAGCTCTACAACCCTTCGTCAAAAGCTTAAAAAATTCGCCAATGGATGAGGATGGCCCCCCCCAAAATGAATTTCTAGATCCGCCACTGGCTGTGAGTCGCCTGCGCTTTGCAGCATGTCTGCGTCATTCTTTCATCAATATTTCTCGCCTTCTGACTTTCAGCCTAATGACAATGATTTTCCTCTCAGTGTTCCTAACCATGAGGCTCATATTTTACCTCTCTCAATTACCTGTGCTGATGTCGTGAAACATATTAACGAACTCCCATTCGATTGCGCTTCTGGCCCCGACGGTATTCCTCCGAAATGTGAGGCAAAGATGTTTTTTGTTTTCTAAAAGCAGATATCTCGAAAACTACTGAAAACATCGAAATATTGTATAGAGTTGTCATGTCTACGGAATCCAATCCCACGCCATTTTTGCGGGATCAGAAATGCGGGACTTAACATTCGGGTTCCGCGGGGTTCGCGGGATTTGGGTAGTAGAATCACCTGTGAATAGAGAAATACCAACAATATTGTAAAGTATTAATAGATGGAGGCCTTCCAAACACGAGTTGACTGATTTGCAATTCCGGTTGCGCACTCAACTGTTTCGAGATATTTCCCATGTACGGAAGTGGCAATCCATACATGCGTCGACGGAAACTAAACCCATATGAAACTAGTTTGAACTGCTCGAGTGCGACTGTTCTTGCCGATCGGAAGCGATATCAGTTGATATTTTCCCAAATCCTCGTGACTAAAAACTAACACCGATTGACCCAAAATGAGTTGTGCTCGTGTGCGGCCAAAGATTCCTTGCATATGTGTTTATTTAAGTGTAAGTGAATTGTAAGGTTACCCTACGACAGGGGATTCCGCACGTGCATTATTGTCTTTCTATGAACCGAGGTAGAGTTTTCGTTGAGTAAATAGAAACCTTTTTCCCCCAAGCTAATTCGATGCTGTTTCCATGACTGCTCTGGGCTAAAGTGACAGATAAATAATATTACATTGCGTCGTCGTTGGTATATTTGCAGTAAAGGATATATTCAATCACACACTTATGCAAAACTTGGCTGAACCGGACCGGTTAAAGAAACTTTACTCAACCTCCATTTCCATGGGCGCCTACTTTGAGAAAACCCAGGGTAAACTCTACATGGAAACACAGTAGTGAGCGTAAGACGACTGACGAGTAACTGAGTCAGTTAAACATAGTATTCATTCCATTTCTAAACTACGCTGGAATTGATTCCGCTGGAATTTTCTAACATCGGTAGCATAAACTCTACTGTAACGGAGAGCAATTTCGAAATTAAATGTTATGGTACTATGTAAGAAAATTCCAGCGTAGTTCAGAATTTGCCTGAATACCCTGTTTGATTGGAGTTTGTTACGCTCTTATTTCATGCAATACTTCATGATTTCATGAACATAAGTATTTAAAACAAAATCAATGAATTATTTTCCAGTCCCGCAAAACCCGATTTTTGACCTCGACCCCGCGGGATTACGGGATTGAGATTTTGATGCAGGATTGGATTCCCTAGTCATATCGCTAGAACACATAGTTTCCGAGATATAAGCGAAACATCGAAAAATGGGATCTTCAAACCTCCTTCTCTCACCTGACTCAAGGGCTACGTGTGGGGCCTTTTGATATGTTCACCTCCTAACTAGTCCAAACAGAGTTACGAAGCTCCCTCTATAGCTTTTTGAGCATTCGTTGCTGGGCCTAAATAGCTTTGAGAAAATACTTTACAATGCTTGGAAGAAATTAGTAGTTGAAAAATATCACATTTTGATTCTTATTCGGAAATAAAGTTACCAGGTCGCAAAATTCTCGTTTCGACCTTGGTTAAATAATGGATTATGATAATTAATTCAAGTAAAAAACCTTGAAAAGCACCTAGCTGAGTAAATTGGTTTAAATTCCACCAGTATTTCCTCATTTTTTCTTATTATGCAGAAATTTACAAAGTATAGGGGTAGAAATTAGTTAACTACTAATAAAAACGAGAATGTTGTGATATGTTATCTTCAGAATTGCCTCGTTTCAAATAATTGACCAAATTTGAATTAAACTTCATAGTACTTTCACACGAATTGCCATTCATTAATAGAATTTTATTAAGAAAGTCACGTAAGAAATATAAAATAAATTCAGTTCAAGTCGTCATCAGCTATAAATCCTCATCAAAACGCAAAATTTATCACAAATTAATTCCAATGCACGAAATACTTTCACGGAATTTCCATGCAAAATGCCACCACCACATTGCGGTGCAGTTTCTTGGAGGTAACCCACAAATGAGGCCACGACTCTCGAGACTTTTTGGTATATATCCCATAAAATCTGCATTCTAATTGAGTTCACGTTTATTACTTGAACATAAACCTGAAAGATTCCGTCCTTAAGACTATTTGTCGTTCTACTAGTTTGCATATCAAAAATCAAGCCGCAAGACCATAACGATCCCCACCCATCTACTTTTAAGATGTATAAAACGAGAAAAAAAACTACTTAAGCTCAAGCCAAAATCTGATTTTGAAAGAGAAAAGGAACCACTTTCTCAAAAAATATCCTTTATTTGTAGCTTGAAAAAAGCACACACACCCACACACGCTCAAAAATAATGGAAGTCATACGTTCTCCATAGCGCACCTCTAAAGATTGGGTTTCATAGTGATAAGGTGAAGCCGTGGGAATATATATGTTTTGGGGATGGGGATGTAATACCGTATACAGGGCCAACTGCCCACGCAATCAAGGGCATCGCCTCCCCCAGCAGGCGGATTTCATGGAGATTTGATGACTTCAAATTTGCATAGAGATGACAAGATATAAAATTGTATCCCCGGATGGATATCAGCAAGTGTCGCATGCAAACTAGATTTGTTCTCGGGGAAAAATTGTGTCCTTTGCTGATATGCTAAACAGGACATTTTGGCAGATTGAAGGATACACAATGTCACAGTAATTACAAACAGCAACAATGAAATCTTTCCACACGAATTCAGCTTTAAAGAACAGAAAATTGAATTTGTGTGTGTATGTCTTCTCGCCAGCAATTGTCCTTCAAAGCTCATGAAAATTCCTTGCAAGGACTTAAACCAGTGTTTCTGTGTTTTCTTCCTACATTCGGTATTGTTTTTGTTGTTGCTCCTTTTCTATCAAACTCTTTCTTTTTTGAAGAACTGATATCGTGGCTATGGTGACTGTAGTGGTTTGGTGTATGGAGGGGCGGTTTTAGAATCCAGATTGGAATTTGAAGAAGGGAAACTCTAGGGTGTTGTTATCTGACACCAAAGTGACAGGTAAAAGGAGCTGCCTACCTTTCTTTTTTTTTACAAGATCGTATCGTCTCTACTGGATAAAAGATAGATGTGAGGTGATGATAGAAAGGCATTCACGCGGAAAGAATTGTTGATTTATGCGTTTTCGTTGTATTTTATTTAGATGTATATCTGGTCTAAAAATGCTCATATATGTATACATATATAGAGACACACCTATATACTGTGTGCACAAGCTTGTAAAATAGCTATTCTATATTCCTTATGGTGAATACGAACTATGGAGTTGTTTCGTAAAAGAATCAATTTAGTTTAGGGCTGTTTTATTTTCTGTCAGGTAAAATGGAAAGGAAAATGAAAGATTTATTTGTGCTGTCGTTCAGTTAAATGTGTTTGTAGTTATGAAAATAAATTGTGAGCATTTAAGTTAAGAATAAATAACTGACGGCGAACTACAATTGCTCAAATGGATTGCTTAAGGATCATCTTGTTTACTGACTTGTAGCATTGGTTTTTTCTTTTAATATTTTCCTTCCATTTTTTTGTCAAACTAGACAGTTGTTGATGGTTATATACTTCTTTGAATTTAGCAGTGCTTCAATATTGTATAAAAGAGCGAAACCATGGACTATTAGGTCGATTATCTTAAACACCTGCATCTCTTGCAAAAGAACTTCAGATGAAGACAATTTTCGACACATCAATGCAATCCAAACGGCTCAAAACTTGTCCCTGTCTATAACCAGGGATGATATCTCGAAACCTATAAATGAACTTCCACATGATTTTTCGTCCGGCCCTGATGGAGTTCCTCCAGCTGTTCTAAAATCCTGTGCAGAGGCCCTACTGTCTCCTCTACTATGTTTATTTCAAAAATCCCTAAATAAAGGGCGCTTCCCAACCCTATCGAAGAACTCTTTTATAATACCTGTCTATAAAATAGGCTGTAAGAACGAAATCTCTAATTACAGGCCAATTGCGAAGTTATCGTCTATACCAAAACTCTTCGAATCTATTATTTATTCTGCTATCGCCCCTATCTGCAAGAGACTAATCTCAACAAACCAACATGGATTTCTTGCAGCTCGTTCCACTACTACTAAATTACTAAAGTTCTCTTCACACACAGTTCGAGGCTTTGTCACTGGTTGCCAAACTGACTGTGTTTATACAGACTTCAGTAAGGCTTTCGGCAAGCTCTCCCACTCTATTATAGTTCTTAAACTAAAGAAATTAGGCTATCCGCATTCCCTTGTAGTATAGTTCCAGTCGTATCTAGCCGACAGAACCTACCAGGTTCTATTCCGCGGAGTCAAATCTAAAAACATCGAAGCGTCCTCTGGTGTCCCGCAAGGCAGTCATCTTGGCCCTCTTCTTTTTATTTTATCAATTGAAGATATTGTTACCCTGTTAAGGCACTGTAAAATCCTTATTTATGCTGATGACATGAAACTGTATCGCCACATTAGGAGTATAGAGGATTGCAAACTTCTGCAAAAACACCTAAACACTTTCTATTCTTGGTGTTCCAACAACAACCTGGTCCTTAATATTAGTAAATGCGAGATCATGACTTTTAATAGGAAACGTGGCGTTATAATTTATGAGTATACTTTTTTCGACAACAAGGTCTCCCGCGATAACTCTGTAATCGATCTAGGGGTTAGCTTAGAAAGTAAGTTGAATTTCTCCACCCACATCAATTATATCTCCTCCAAGGACAATTCAGTCCTGGGATTTATAAAAAGATGGTCAAAGGAATTCAACAACCCTCTCATAACTAAATACTTGTACGTATCCTTGGCTAGGCCTTTGCTTGAATACGCCTCCCAGGTATGGTCTCCTTATTACTCCTCCCATGTGGGTAGAATCGAATCGGTTCAAAGGAAGTTTGTCCGGTTTGCACTCAGCCATCTCCCGTGGGATGACCCACTTATTCTTCCGCCTTATGAGAGCAGACTTAAATTACTAAACTTAAGCTCTCTCCATAAGCGTCGCGAGGTCGCTGACGTTATATTCGTTCATCGGCTGATGAATGATAAGGTGGACTCAGGTTTCTTAAGAAGCCGCACGTCTTTAAGAATGAATAACTACAACCTGAGAGGTGATCCCCTCCTGCACATTTATTCCTCTAATACTAATTATGGCATGTTCAAACCGGTTAATCGCATACTCATAAATAAATTTAGATAAAAAAAAACTTTTTAATATAGGTACCACGTTTTTAAAACGAACTAAAAAGTAAAAAATAATTTCTCCTACCCCATAAAGAGTTCATACATATTCCTAACACCATAGAGATAGGCCTGAAAATTTGTGATTGTGAATTTGTAATTGCTATGAAAATATTTGTAAGACTGAAAACGAAAAAACGTGGGGGATGTGAATAAAATGGTAACCCGCCGTCTTGATATGGCCGCCATGAATCTAACGACATAGCCTATTGAATTTTACTTATGATACCCTTTCATTTGATACCTATGTCGAGGGGACTGTGAAGAAAAGGTAAATCCGTCCTTTTGAGACGGCCGCCGTGGATCTAAGGGTATATTGAGTATATCATATTGCCATCGGAGCTAAAGCTGTGTGCAAAATTTCAGCATGATCGGATAACCGGAAGTATTACAGAACTTAAAAGTTTTTTACCTATTTTTATTTTCTAGTTTTTAGTTTGATCTTTAGTTCGTATTATTATGCAAACTCCTCATCCTTTCCAACTCTTTCATTGCATTTTTATTGCGCGGTTTCTTGCCTGTTAATTTCCGACATTCAAGCTCCTCAATACATAGTTATTCCAAAGCCCTAACGCAGACGCTACATACCCTTGACCTTTCTCAAGCAGTTTGGAGCCTAAATACACTACAGCATGGCTGCATTTTATGGACAGTGGGGGCCCATGACAAAATTATTGGCAAATTTTATAAGTTTGGCAACAGATCAATTAATTCCGCCATCTTGATTTTTTCACAGAATTGTCAGATTGCATTGTCACGGGCATTCAATGTGTGTGCAACGTTTCATAACATTCGGTTAAGTAGATGTAGTTGAAAAAGCTGCCGCAAGATTTGAACTAAAGAAGCTACCCTTCGAGCATAGAAGGTGTACTTCTCAGCTGAGAAACATTTACCACAGCTAATACATGTAGACATAAAATATTAAACAACATATAAGAGCACAAAACATCAAACACAGAAACAAAAAAAGAGTGGGGCACGCAGGCAGTCATGCCACATTAAAAAGAGTCACTAGTTAGCAAGCTAAAAACATCCCTATTTTTGTTAGTATTTATAAGCATGCGACTAACCGGTTCGAACATGCCATAATGGGTATTAGAGGAATAAATATGCAAGAGAGGTTCACCTCTCAGGTTGTAGTTATTCACTCTAAATGGCGTGCGGCTTTTTAAGAAACCTGAGTCCACCTTGCCATTCATCAGCCGTTAAACGAATATAACGCAAGCGTAAAAGGTAACGTAATTTTTGCATGATTTTTAAACGGTGCGGGATTTTTACAAGTGATGTTTTGTTGGAAACCTATCGCTGTGCAGAATCCCAAAAAGATCACTTCGTTTAAACGCGTTTCAATCAATCGAGGTTATTTGATTAGCAAAACTTTTCGATTTCAGGTCTTACTGACAGTTATTATGAAATTATGTTATGAAATTTTTTTCGGAACAATTTTCGTTCTTTCGGCACCTCAAAGAAATCGATATAGTTGCGCGGTATCGTGCAGGTACAAAAATCACGAACGCAGTTTAAACAAAAAACGATTCGACCGAATTCTATGAAAATATTTTCAAATCATATCTTCGCTATTACTCTTGGAACGACACCTCAACTAAGTCGATATCTTTTTTGGTTCTTGCGATATCGTGTAGGAAAAAAATGACCGCATACGTACGCACACACACATACACACTACTTCAAAACGCCCTAGTGACAAAACCGTTTCGATTTTCCTACCCAAAACCTATTTGGCCGGCAGATTTGAAACTTTATGGAATACACCCTGTATGTTTAGTCCATCGCTTACAAAGGCCTATAAATCAAAGCAGAAGGCTATAATTACCGATTTCAACAACTGTAGACTAGTTCGTGGGTTCGATTCATGGTGCGGGCGCTTTTTTTCTTACATATTTGAAAAATTAAATCACAAGAGGTATTGGAAAAAGCATCCACTAACAACATTTGGGTTTGTACTTTTTTAGTATCATTGGAATCGTTTTTGAAATATCTTCGTTCCGAGGACTTGCTCATCGTACTTAGTAAACGTAAATGCTTCCGATCCGTAGATCAGTAATGGCTTTTACGCCCATTGCCCGTTATTCCGGGGAAAATTTAAAATAGCGGCTCCCTGGAAGGTGCCTAACAATTTTTCATCTTAAAAAGGCTCAAAACTTTCTGAAGACCGCCAAAAATACCGCTTTGCATTTGTTTTAGGCAATTGCGAAAGATGAACAAAATAAAAGCTCTTCGATACCGGATCACATACCCACAGGCGCCATTAATATTTCATTTTTAAAAAGTTTTTTTATAATGCTCCTAGAAGGCTTTTGAGGAGCATAAAAACGTATGCTCGCCTGCAATGACATACAATGTTAAAAAGTATATGGAACTGGTATTGGAACGAGATCGCTGTAAGCTCCTTTTGGACTGCTTAAAGATGGCTATTGGAGCACTCCATTTCCCGCTGGCAGTTATCGCGGGTTAGTATTCCAAAATGCTGGTAAAGTCCAAAACTCGTACGCTTGTGCACTTACACAAAAGCTTTTAAAGCTTAAACAAAAGCTTTCAAAGCTAAAAAAGCTTTCAAAGCTAAAAAGCTTTCAAAGCTCGAATAAAAGCATTAATAGTGGAAATAAAAGTTGTTAAAGCTTAAAAAGCTTTCAAGATTATACAAAAGCTTTCCTTTAAAAGCACCCCTTTTATCAACTAAATTCTAACCACTTCCAAAAGCTGCTTGTCCTCCGTGTCGAACGAGACCCAGGCTATTGATTATGCTAATGTCACATTTTATGGTCACGAAGATAATTACCCGTCTTCTTTTTTGTATAAAATTATGAAAACTCCAGGCGAGCTCCCTTGAGAGTTCTCCAAGTAAGCTCCCCTGTGCATCGCTCCCAATTTTTCCCACTGGGTGGGGAGATTACAACTTCCACGATGTTGCCAAAGATTACAAAGCGCTCAGAGGCTATTTTGAAGATGACAGAGAAAATCTGGTAATGAACTCATTAGAAAAAGAGCTCAATCTCTTTAGAGAATGGGATATTGTCACCGAAAATCGATCTGGTGATGCAGGATTAACCGTTAAACAGGAAATGAATAGAGTTATGAAGACCATACTTGACCGCGTCTGCATAAAGAAATGGTAATGGAAAACAGTTGTATACAGAGATATTGCAATGCCGAATGTCGAAATAATATTAACCCTTTGTGGTCGGTGTCCCCGCAGCGGAGACATTTTTCAATCGCCATAGAAATCGATGACCCAGCAGCGGACATCTTCGAAAATCGCAAAAATTACAAAACACTATCGTCCCATATGCCTGTGATTCAAATGTTTCGGTCGACTTAGGAGCTAACAATGTATGAAAGATTTGTACGTGAGATTTGCTCCGATAGTAGATCCTCCCAAAGCGAAATCTGCCGATCGCAAGGGCTTAAAATATCACGACCTAAAGGGCTACTCAAATTTACTGTGCAATATGGAGATTTGAGTTCGAAGACCTAGAACAGCCTAGAGAATTAGCATAGGCCACAACAACTGGGAGAACTTGGAGAGAGCTGGAAGTTGCTGCGCAAAACTTAGTTCGCTGGAGGACAACTGTTTCCGCCCCATGTGCTACGAGTGCTTAAGAAAGCATAAAGCCAGATTTATCCAAATATCTTTGTATATAATCTTATGAATAATATAACTTCTCAACTAATACTTCTACCGTATTTTTGCTACAATTTACAACATTGTAACAAACAAGCGAAAATAATCACTACGAAAACCATTAATTCTGAGGGAAAAAACATGGAAAATCTCTGGAGAAAGTTTGCGTCTCTATCATCTTATTATGATTTATCAGCACATAATCTGTTTTTCCGTTCCTAAAGAACGTAAAAACTCTGGCTGCTTATTAAATAGTCATCCAAGATTGGTTTCTTCATTCAAAGATAAAGCTACATACTTTAGATTATCTCCACACACAAAGCTGTACTCATCTCCTTTCCTTTTCATCGCTTCCAATGATAATTCCTTGTACATAAAAGTTATGCGGCCCTTCTCCTATCGAATAATCAAATTTATCCCTTTTTACTTTCACATTTTCGTTGCCTCAGAAAACTTTATGAAAGTGATTGAACGAAAATCGAAAACATGGAGAGAAAAAAATTATGACACCAAAGAATATTGCAAGATATTTCAATATTGTCCTGATAAAGAAAGGCACATTGACGGATCCCACTACAAGAATGCCGTATAAGAGCGGGCGGGGTGGCATTGATGCAACAAAAAGGGGATGATGATAAAATGGGAACTGCCCTTGATTGAGCGCTGCTAAACAGAAAATAGAGAGCGAAAATATTGAGTTATCGGTCCGGGCACAGATGGCTTGGCTGTATTTAATACAACCATAAAAATTGATTAGCACTCCTTTACCACCGATGGCTGGGAGATAGCCAATTAAGGACATGATTCTGTTTTTAGATGCCGAACTAAACTTCTCTATTTTGTTCGAGTAATAAACAGACCCACTGACGTGATGAGCTGATTCTGGACTATCACATAAACGCTTTAATCTTTTGCAAGAAAGGAACTGGTTTGAAGATTTCGATTTTGATTGATCTTTCATAACCTGAGTAGGTTTGTAAATAAAGTCGGATGAAGTCAATTATGGCGAATAGGAGAGTCTTTATAAAATAATATAAAAAGCTATTGGATGGTATTAGGGGCCAAATTAAGTGATCAAAAATAGATTATACTGCGGCTACGCTGGATTTTTGACTTTACACGTACATTTCTTTCCTTTTTCTACACATGTATATTTCTCTGTTTTAATGCTCAGGACGTGTGCCAAGGTTGTTAAGTCTGTCTACTACAATATTAAAAATTTGTTTCGTATTAACCAAAAATCGCCCACCGATAACACCTAATTAAACCTAAGACAGGTTTCTATTGTAAATTAAATAGTCAGTCATCAGTGGAATAGGAGGAATAGCATTTAACATGTTAAAAAATGAAAATGAACTCTTCCGCACTGATGGCAGTGCGATCAAAACCTCTTAGCGGTGGCTACTGATAACTATCCTATGAGAAAAGATAGGCTAATATGATCGGGCTAGTCCTTTTTGAATAACGTTGGCGTGGGGCTTATTAACATGGAAAAACATACAATTAGAGTAAGTGCGCCAAATATGGACCACCTATATATTATGTACTACGCAACAAGCAACATGCCTCGGATACTGGAAAAAACGACAACGACCACTGCAATGAAAAAAGCAAAATTCTTACTCTAGCTACACAACCTCTAGCCGATACCCTGTCAAAGTATAAAGCTGACATTACCGCCATTCAAGAGATGCGATGGACAGGGCATGCTATTTTGCAGAAACCTGACTATGACGTATACTGCTGTCGTACAAAACACCATGTCCTCGGGTTAGGTTTTTTGGCCAGCAAAAGAATGAAGCCTTCCATTATCAGCTTTGAAACAATAAACGGCACCCACAGCTTCCGTGAAAACACTAATGACAATGGACAACGAATATAGACAGTAAGGACAAGCAAGAAGCAAGAAATAACTTAGTCGTTGCGCTCACTAGATTTTCAGGTAAATATATCCATAAAGCCACCTTAATATATCCTGATGGAGCCACTCGCTACCAAATACACTATGTGTAGATAGAGTGTCATCATCTTTCTAGCCTGATGACGGTACGAACGTACCGAGGTCTCAACTTCGATTCGGATCACTATCTTGTTGAATCTAAAGCTATTGTCAAAAATATATTATATAAGACACAGCCATATATGTTAACACTTAATAACATATATTAGTAGGAAGTCCAACCTAATCCTAATTAAACTAGTTGGGATGTGGGTTTGACCCCTTCGGTCTACACGATTAACTTCCCAGTATGATGAACGAAGATGGAATAAACTGACTTCTTACAAAATAGTTATACGTTTAGCACTAGTGGAAAATTGGCTAGTATCAGAACTGATGACAAAGCAATCCCGAGAGAAGCTAGTTCAAATAATTATAATAGTAGTAAATCCACAAGATTTTTCTAGAGAATTTGTTTTTGCTGAACGTTAGCAAACAAACATGTATTTCCGTATTTCGTTCTGCACTAAAGCGGGTGTTCAAATTCGTATTGAGCGTGCTGAAGCGCCGTTCCAAAGCTTTCCGGAGATATTAGCAAAACTGTAACTGTTAAGTAGGTACTTGTCAGACTTGACCAAAAAGATCAAATTTTATGGTAACTACCGGAAATCCCGGGATAAACCGCAATTTCCCGAAACTGTATCACGCGTAGAAAACAATTCCCCGTCAAAAAGTGCTAATACAAGGTTTGAAAAATTCGTACTGTTTGTAAAGGGTAACGAAATTTTGAAAGGTTGTCGGATTTTGACAAGTTATGTTTTTTTTTTTCGAATCCTATCGCTGTACAGAACCCAAAAAAGATCACTTCGTTAAGAACGGGTCTCATTGCATCGAGTTTATGAAATTAATATTATGAAATTTTTTCAGAGCATTTCTTCGTTAATATTTTTTTTCGGCACCTCAATGAAGTCGATATAGTTTTTAGTTTGCGTGGTATCGTGCAGGTACAAAAATCATAAACGTCGTTTAAACAAAAAAACGGTTCGACCGGATTTTATGAAAATCTTTTCAGATCATATTTTGGTTAATACTCTTCAAACAACACGTCAACTAAGTCGATATCTTTTATAGTTCACGCGATATCGTGCAGTTACAAAAATCACTTATGTCATTTAAACCAAAAAACCGCTCGACCGAATATTATAAAAATCTTTTCGAATTATATTGTCGCTAATACGCTTCGAACGGCACCTCAAGTAAGTCAATATCTTTCGTGGTTCGGGCGATATCGTGAAGGTACAAAAATCACTTACCCCGCTTAAACAAAAAAACGGCTCGAACGAATTTCATGAAAATCTTTTCAGATCATATTTCGGTTAATACGCTTCGAACGACACCTCAACGAAGTCGATATCAGTTTTGGTTCGCGCGATATCGTGCAGGAAAAAATGACCACATCCGTACGCACACACACACACACACATTTTTTTTTGCTTAAAATGCTCCTGGGACCTTGAAAGATGAAAATACGTTGAAATTTTCGATTTCGATTTTCGGACCGATTACAATAACTTCCTATACTGGGAAGTTAATAAATTGGATAGAAAATGCCGCCGCGTAATTATTTTTAAATACTATATTTTCTGTAAGAAAAACAAGTCTAGCGGAACATTTTGATTGTTTATTATTGAAATAAACCCTTTTTGTTCTTTTTTCTTTAATTTATATTATTCCTGACTAATACCATGATTTTCTTGGATTACGAGAAACAGATATCACCATAGTATTCATTCCACCACAAGGGTGTGGAATGCTCTTAATTCCGTATTTAAAAGCAATATCAGAATGCTTTTATTCTAACAGAGGCGTAGAAAAAAACTGTTCCAGCATTATCCTAGAAGTAACTCGCGAGGAAAGACAGGAGAAAAACTAGTCTAGTTTTTCCCTACGAGTAACTTCAGAGCAAATGATAAGGAAAAACTACTCCAGCATTTTCCTATAAGTTCTTTGTGAGGAAATTCTAGAGCAAACTATTCTAGTATTTCCCTACGAGTACCTCGAGGGGAAATGATAGGGAGGAAACTATTCTAGTAGATTCCTACAAGTAAAATAGGTAAAGATAGGTAAAGTCCTTCTACCTTTTTTGCGTTTTCTCCTCAAGTACGAGAATTCACTATAAGAGAGCAGTCAAATACGATTGTTTCGCCGATTTTGGAGCAGTTTTGTTGAAACTTTCGGCTGTGTTAGAAGTGATAAATAAGTGTAGAAAATAGATACAAACAAGGAAGAATAAGGGTTCGAAAGTTTCGAAAAAAAAACAGCTATTCCCACGAGCTACTGGTTAGTTTTCTGCCAATAGCTGCTAGTTTTCTTGCCAGTTTTCGGCTAGAAGCCGGAAAATTTTTTGAAAGTAATCGGCTAGTTTTCTACGAGGGACTGGTTAGTTTGAGCTGTGTGAAGTTGGCCCCCCGAATTGCGAATTTCAAATTTGTACTGGGGGAATCGATTGACCATTTTTTGACCATTATTGACCACCATAAACTTTCGTTTGACCACCCGCCATTTTCGAGAAACAATCAAAACAACTTTGGGGGGCTAACTTCACGCTAGCCCCCCGAGTTTGATATTTCGATAATGTTAAATCGGAAAAGGATTGACCACTTTTTGACCATTATTGACCACCAAAATATGTCGTTTGACCACCCTCCAATTTTACAAAAAAAAAAAATTTCAATGTATTAGTCACCTGCGAAAGAATTCGAAATGCATCGAGCAGTTTCTCCAAAATTTTAAGCGCCGTTCTCTAACATTTTGTATAATTAACTTGAATGTCTCATTTGAAATTGTTTAAAATTTTTTTGACGCGTTTTCAGAGGTGGTCAAACGTCAAATTACGTTTCTAACGCCTTTGCGAAGGTGGTCAAACGTTTTCAGCGTTTGACCACTCGTCATCATCAAATTTCACTAGAACAACCGCGAAAAATGATCTAACTTCGTGATGCGTATCTTTTGAAATTGTAAAAAAAAATTTTTACGCATTTTGAGAGGTGGTCAAACGTCAAATTACGTTTCTAACGCCTTTGCGAAGGTGGTCAAACGTTTTCAGCGTTTGACCACTTGTCATTATCAAATTTCAAATTTCAATATTCAATTTTTTTTTTACTCTTTGCAATGATAGTATTATCTATTAATATAATATTGATTTATTTTTCTATCAATATAATTAGTATTTATTCATAGTAAAAGGTAGTTAGGGATTGGCTAGTTTGTTGCGAGTAAATGGCCACTTCACGACGAGGCACTCGTAAGTTTCTGGCTAAACAAACTTTACTACTTAAACTTATCTACGGCCTTTGTAGTTTCGGAGACCAGAAAAAAAATTTCAAATTGGATATGTTTTATTTTCGTACGTTAATATCGATACCAACAAATTTCTCTTGGCCATATGTTATCAAATTGGGATAAATAAGGCAGTTTCGGAATTTAATAGAAATCGGAAGACAAATAGCCAAACTTGTTATAAATTTTGATCATAATTTCGTTATTTGTTACCTTAAAACCTCACTATACCGAATTTTATTGGGATCGGAAAACAATTGGCAGACTCGTTCCCGATATCGGCGCGGCCATTTTTAATTAAAAAAGTTTAAAACCTCCAGAATACAATTGACTAAATTCGTCCGCCGTACTAGACTCGCCTTTTGGAAATTATAAGATTTGATCATAAATTCGCTATTTGCTACTATACCGTTTTTCATTAGAATCAGGTCTACTCCGGTTTTCTAAGTCGCCGTGTGTCGTTTAAAGAGACTGATAATCAGAGAGGGCCACCTCTTTTACATATCAACACCTCTAACACGAATTACGGTCGTTTTGAACCTGTAAATCGCTTGCATATAAACGTGAATAAAAATATTAATGTCTTTAGCGAGAGCATTAGTAAAGATGTCCTTAAAAGGAGTCTTTTTGATCTCACGTGACTACTTATGTGGTTTGCATTTAATGTTTTTTTTTTGTTTATTTGTTTTTCGTTTTCCATTTTTATTTGAATTTTATTTGTTACTTTTGTGTTTGCATGCCTCAGCTGAGCCCACGTGACGGTGGTAAATGTTTCTCAGCCTACCTGAGAAGTGCGCCTTACGCTTCTGCGTTAGAAGGGTTAACTATATTATTATATATTATTATTATTATAGAATACAATCGGCGATTTGTAGAAAATTTTCAACAAAGCTGTCCATGACAGCGCCAACTAGAAGTGGCTTTAGAAAGTAATAGAATAACCTATTTTTTAAGTTTTATTGTAAATAACACATGGTTAAAATTTCATTAAGATCGGTTGCACGGTGTAGGAGCGTGTTCGGAACATATTTTGCACTGCACCCAACATTAAAATATTTGAAATTAATCCAAATCTTCAAAATTAAACATAACCAACTATTCTAATAAAAGTCTGAGACATTAGGTTCAGAATGCAAGTTTTCATTGGAAGCGGAACAAAATTTGCAAATTCGATGGCAATATTGGCGTGGCCTTTTTAAATTCATAAGTTTTGACCACAAATTTGTTATTTGCGACGTTAAAAACCTTTAAGACATTTCGAATTCATAACTTCTGACCATAAATTCGTTATTTGCTACCTTAAGAAATCCCGGATACCGATTTTCATTGGAATCGGAAAACAATTTGCAAATTTGTCGGCCATATTGGGGCAGCCATTTTGAATCTATAAGTTTTGACCACAAATTCGTTATTTGCGACCTGAAAACCCTCTATATACCCACTTTCATTGGAATCGGAATAAAATTGGCAAATTCAACCATATTTCTGTGGCCATTTTTAATTTTGATCATATTTCGACGGCCATTTTGAATTTCGAAAATTGGTCTTCGAGGTGCTTCATGGGAGACCCCACGGACCTTTATGCAGAAATGCAAAGGTCTGCGATGATTTTCAACGAAGCTCTCCATGCAGCGCCATCTAGGAGTGTCTTTAGAAAGTAATAGAATAGCGTATGTTCTAAGTTTTATTGTCAATAGAACTTGGTTCAAAATTCATCAACATCGGTTTTACGGTATAGGAGCCTATTGCGAACATACATATACATACAAAAGGTGGCTCTCAAAATTATTGACACACCCAAGGGGGTCTACAACAAAGGAAGATATTAAAAAATCAGACTGTGTTATAATTCGATAATGACGAGGGGTCAAACGTTTAAAACGTTTGACCACCTTCGCAAAGGCGTTAGAAACGTAATTTGACGTTTGACCACCTCTCAAAATGCGTAAAAATTTTTTTTACAATTTCAAAAGAGACGCATCACGAAGTTAGATCATTTTTCGCGGTTGTTCTAGTGAAATTTGATAATGACGAGTGGTCAAACGCTGAAAACGTTTGACCACCTTCGCAAAGGCGTTAGAAACGTAATTTGACGTTTGACCACCTCTCAAAATGCGTAAAATTTTTTTTTACAATTTCAAAAGATACGCATCACGAAGTTAGATCATTTTTCGCGGTTGTTCTAGTGAAATTTGATAATGACGAGTGGTCAAACGCTGAAAACGTTTGACCACCTTCGCAAAGGCGTTAGAAACGTAATTGTTTGACCACCTCTCAAAATGCGTAAATTTTTTTTTTACAATTTCAAAAGAGACGCATCACGAAGTTAGATCATTTTTCGCGGTTGTTCTAGTGAAATTTGATAATGACGAGTGGTCAAACGCTGAAAACGTTTCACCACCTTCGCAAAGGCGTTAGAAACGTAATTTGACGTTTGACCACCTCTCAAAATGCGTAAATTTTTTTTTTTTTTACAATTTCAAAAGAGACGCATCACGAAGTTAGATCATTTTTCGCGGTTGTTCTAGTGAAATTTGATAATGACGAGTGGTCAAACGATGAAAACGTTTCACCACCTTCGCAAAGGCGTTAGAAACGTAATTTGACGTTTGACCACCTCTCAAAATGCGTAAAAATTTTTTTTACAATTTCAAAAGAGACGCATCACGAAGTTAGATCATTTTTCGCGGTTGATCTAGTGAAATTTGATAATGACGAGTGGTCAAACGCTGAAAACGTTTCACCACCTTCGCAAAGGCGTTAGAAACGTAATTTGACGTTTGACCACCTCTCAAAATGCGTAAAAAAAAATTTTTACAATTTCAAAAGAGACGCATCACGAAGTTAGATCATTTTTCGCGGTTGTTCTAGTGAAATTTGATAACGACGAGTGGTCAAACGCTGAAAACGTTTGACCACCTTCGCAAAGGCGTTAGAAACGTAATTTGACGTTTGACCACCTCTAAAAACGAGTCAAAAAAATTTTAAACAATTTCAAATGAGACATTCAAGTTAATTATACAAAATGTTAGAGAACGGCGCTTAAAATTTTGGAGAAACTGCTCGATGCATTTCGAATTCTTTCGCAGGTGACTAATACATTGAAATTTTTTTTTTGTAAAATTGGAGGGTTGTCACACGACATATTTTGATGGTCAATAATGGTCAAAAAGTGGTCAATCCTTTTCCGATTTAAAATTATCGAAATATCAAACTCGGGGGGCTAGCGTGAAGTTAGCCCCCCAAAGTTGTTTTGATTGTTTCTCGAAAATGGCGGGTGGTCAAACGAAAGTGAATGGTGGTCAATAATGGTCAAAAAATGGTCAATCGATTCCCCCAGTACAAATTTGAAATTCGCAATTCGGGGGGCCAACTTCACACAGCTGTTAGTTTGTTGTGAGTTAAAAACTTGTTTCGATTCTGGGCGATGAAAAACAATTGAGATATCTTCGTTGTAATTTCGCATGTGGCTGCGAGTACCACATTTTCCGAGCCATTTATACTTTAAAATCTCAAAAAGTAAGGGTTCAAGACAGTTCAACTTTGCAGGCCTTGTGGAAATATTGAATTAAATATTATTATTTATTATTATTATTATTTAACGGGAATGCTCCCTTATACATATTATACAAAATTATACAGATTTAGCATTCATAGGCTTAACATATAACATACAAAAATACAATAGTTATAAAATGAAATAGTGAAAAAGATAAAGAGTTTTTAGTAGCGCGAATGTAAAAATTGAATCAACTTTGGATAGGAGATATCAAAAAAATCAACATAATTACATATATAATTTCCGTAAGTACAAATTCTGTTGAGCATGCTATTTTCTGCTAGCGATGTGCGACAATTTGGGATTGCAAAGAGTCTGTTTTGACGAAAGGCCCTCGCCGGTACGTGAAAACCAATATTAGCGGTAATATATGGGCAGTCAATTAAATGAGTTAAGACTTTAAATAAAAAAAGACAATCAGCAATAATTCTTCTATTCTCGAGCGATCTAATTTCGAATTGTTGTTTAATGAGGGAATAATCGTGATCATAAAAATTAAGAGGTTGTCCGTTCAAATAAGCTAGTCTTCTCATAAATTTTGACTGCACAGATTCCAGCAATTTCACGTCTGTTGCCGTATAAGGAGACCACACTGGTGACGCGTATTCAAGAATTGGTCTGACTAGCGAGTTAAACAGTATTATGTAGGTTGCCGGTTGTTTAAAAACATTTGAATTTCTATTTATAAAACCTAAAACTCGCAACGCCTTGTTAGTTGTTTTGATTATATGCTCATGAAATTTACCATCGAAAGTAAAAGTAACCCCTAAGTCAGTGATTTCTTTTTGAGCATCTAGAACGGTGTTTTCAATTATATAATCACAGGTGATTGGTTCTTTCTTCGTGGTGTAACGGACTACTTTACATTTCGAAGCATTTACAGACATACGGTTTTCGTGACACCACGTGATGAAAGAGTTCAGATCATCTTGCACCAATAGAGCATCATCGACCGAGTTCACCGGGAAAAAAAGTTTTGCATCATCGGCATATAGTAAGATTTGACAGTGTCTCAACACGAGAGGAAGGTCGTTAATGAAAAGAATGAATAGCAAAGGACCTAAATGTGATCCTTGCGGGACACCTGAGGTCACTTGAATTTCTCTCGATTTGGAACCTTCAATACGTACAATTTGTTTTCTGTCGCGAAGATAATCATTGAGCCATGAAAGTAAAGGATCAGCAATGCCGAGTTTTTGGAGTTTAGTACCAAGGACATTATGTGAGACTCTGTCAAATGCTTTCGCGAAATCAGTGTATATAACGTCGAGTTGACTACGGTTTTCGATAGCATTAACAATGTGATGATGTATAATAGCCAGGTTAGTGGCAGTAGATTTTCTATCCAAGAAACCGTGTTGTTGGTCTACTATGATAGGACGAAGTAACTGAAACAACTTATCAGTCACTAACTTTTCAAAAAATTTCGGTATAGAATCTAAAATTGATATTGGTCTATAGTTTTGGACATTACTCTTATCACCAGATTTGTGAATTGGTGTGACTCTGCTATTTTTCCAGGCAATTGGAAAAATACCAGTATTGAGGGACTTATTAAATAGAATGTAAAGAGGTTTAGTAATGCCGTAAATAGCATTTTTAAGAAAGACATTTGGAATGAGATCAGGCCCAGGGCCTCTGTTTACATTTAATTTTAAAAGTCCCTCAAATACTTCAGTGATAGAAATTTGCAGTTTGTTAGCGAATATTACACAGTCAATATCGCGCGAGTCACAGTCCTCGACATCTTCAGGAAGAAATACAGAACCAAAAAAGTCCGCAAAGAGATTACAGGCTTCAGAGCGGTCGTTGCTTACATAGTTTTCAAAAGAGACTGAGACCGGAATATCATTGTCCTGACGCATCGAATTTACAAAACGAAAAAAACCACGCGGGTTCGAACGTATCTCGTCCTCTTTCTTCGCGCTATGTTCGATGTAAGATTTTTCGCATGTGGTCTTTGCTGCCGCTCTAAGGTTAGAAAAAGCTTCATAATCTGCCGGTGAACGAGTTTGTTTGTATCTCTTGTGTGCCTTTTTCTTTTCTCTGATTAAATATTTCGCATGTCTTGATACCCAATCAGGAAAAAGATCAGTGCGGTGTCGCTTTAGTGGTACAAATTGAGTTATACAATTGTTTACAATTTCATCAAATATCGAAACATCTTTGTTAATATCATCGTTTGTAAAGATAGAGTCCCAGTCGTAGGAATTTAAGAAACAGACACATTGAAAATAGTCTGCACCAAAAAAATTTAATTTGTCTAATGAATTAGTTCCTTGTACCACAGAGGGTAATTTAATATCGCAAAGCAATGGAGGATGAAATTCATCGACGGTTACAAGTGGATCAATGGTCATCGACACTTCCAATTCTCTCAACGTTGAAAACATCAAATCCAAGAGTGACACATTATTATCTTTGATATAATTATGTTGATATAGATTTAAAAAGTTAATCGAGTAAGACAAAACATTAGCTGATCCTATGGTTTGCGGTGATGCATTTAAACTAAAGTATTCCGCAGAGAATTTCGAATTCATCCATTCAACCGAGGGAAGATTGAAATCGCCTGCTACCAAAAACTCTGAATCATAATATTGATTTTTAACTAATACAAGAGATTTGCTATGTTTCTCATATAATTTATCGGAGCTGTTTGGAGGAATGTACACTTCAAAACTAACGAAGTTATCGTTAAAAAACCAATCGCATTTTTCAATAATATAGTCAAATCATATAAATTGTATTAATCTTGACAATTTTACAGCATTTAGAAACAGAAATTTATAACCGTATAAAACATATGTATACATGTATGAAATTGGATGTCTCTTACTTTTGGTGTAGAGCCCTTATTCACCCCTACCTCACCAATAACAAATATGCCTCTCACGCCATGAAACTACTTTTGGGGCGCTCAAAAATCACCCTAAGTGCCTGAATTTTTTTTTTTTTGAGCGTTTTACTCTGGAGCTCCAATTCTAAACATTTACTGGAAATTTCATTCAATATAAATTCACCATTCCAATATTACAAGTGGTTGAAATTTTATTTTACATTTTTCGTAATATGGGGTAGTTTTTACAGGTACAGATGTTGCAATGAATTAGAAATAATAATATAAACAAAGGGGGGATTCTAATATCATAAGTGCACAAACAAAAAATTTAAACTGTTAAAAACTAATGTTGTTGTGAATTTCGTCATAGGGGGTTTGGAGGGACTGAAACATTGAATTTAATCATAAATTACATTACAGTATATGAAAGAAAGTATATATTTTATATATTTATACATTGTTTAATCGAAATTTTGCTTAAATACATTCTTTTTAAATTGTTTGTCAAAAGGGGTACTTTCCATCCCCTAAAAACAACAAGCACACATCAAGAATATATAACTTTTGAGATGGGTAGATTTAAGAAATATATAACCAAAATGTTTACTCCAAAAACTGTAAATAATAGGAAACACTTATGCAAAATTATAGGTACCTTTAAAAATGTACGTACATACACTGCTGGTCATTTGAATAGGGACAGTCGATTTAGAAATAATTTTACCTAATTTCTTTCTTTTTTGACTTCGGAGCATACAGCTTAATATCCGAAATGAAAGAGTATAGGATTACGCATACATCCATGTGTAACAAGTGGGCACTAGTAATGTACCGTTAATTTTGGCCTGCTATGTTTGGATTCAATGACAATTTTTAGCTGTTAAATTAGGTCAATAGAATAGGGACAAATGCAATTTAGTCGCGATTCTGTCAAAATAAAATTCAGTTAAGAGTTTATTTGAAAGTTTTTGAGTGGTTAATTCTTTTTTTTTAAATTGGTAATAAAATGGGTCGAGGAAAAGCACTAAATGTAACCGAAAAAGGCAAAATCGATGCTTTTAAAGAAGATGGTCACAGTATTCGAAGAATAGCCGAAAAAATAGGTAAAAGTAAGTCAGTTGTCCATAATTATTTAAAAGATGTCGACAACTATGGAAAAAATATGAGAGGACGAATTCCAGCAGTACTTTCACCACAGGATAAGCGAGCAATACTTCGAGCAGCCTCTAATTCTGCACAGTCGCCAGCTAAAATCAAGGACAAGGTTGGAGTTAATGCTAGTTTATCGACAGTGAAACGGGTTATTAAAAGTGCCACACATCTTAAATTACGGAAAATGAAGAAAAAACCACCATTAAATGCAGAGCGCAAATTGAAACGCTTGCAATTTGCACGTGAGCACATGGTATGGAAAAAAGAATGGCATCACGTCGTTTTCTCCGACGAAAAAAAATTTAACATGGATGGTCCCGACGGCTACAACCACTATTTTCATGATCTGCGTAAAGAAGAAAAATTCTTAACAAGACATCATAGCAGGGAAGGCGGCGTCATGGTCTGGGGAGCTATTTCGTACTATGGTGCGATACCGCTAAATTTTCAAAACGCTAAAATGACAGCCAAATCGTACCAAACAATATTACAGACAGCTTTTCCGCGATGTCAAGTAATTTTTGGTCCCCTGAGATGGAGGTACCAAGAGGACAACGCTCCCATACACACAGCACATCCTATACTCTTTCATTTCAGATATTAAGCTGTATGCTCCGAAGTCAAAAAAGAAAGAAATTAGGTAAAATTATTTCTAAATCGACTGTCCCTATTCAAATGACCAGCAGTGTATTAGTATACAGGGTGCACGTAATTAACCAATACTTTTTTTACAAAATTAGATAGCTTGGACAATTTTCTATGAATAATGTCTAGCAACTATTATGCTGCGGCTTTTACTTTTGAAGTTATAAGCACTGTTAATGTGAAAAATGACTCTATTTCTTCCTTTTTGTACTTTTATACCTGAGTTTTGCTGAAAAGTACCAAACAAGCACCAAATAAGGCCAATTTTCAAGTTTTTTTTTTTTTGAGAAAAAGGTGGTTGAAGTTGAAATTTTAGTAAAAACAAACAAAATTTTGACTTTGACGACCCATAGCTCTGGACGTTGGTGAGTTTAAACCTTGACTTTTACAGTTTTATATAGGTGGGAGTAGGTGCCTCATTCATGAAAATATCTAATAGGGTTACAAAAATACAGGGTAATATGTAAACCTCTACCAAAAAAATTTCAAAACTTCCTAGCGGCTAAACCGTTACGATTTCCCCTCCCCCACCCAACGATTTTTTGTTCGTCTATCCAAGATCTATCCACAGCCTAACTCGTCAAGTAACTGATACATCCTGTATACTAATATGTACATACATTTTTTGAAGGTATACCTATAATTTTGCGTGTTTTCTGTTAAAAAATTAGTTTTTGTTTTTCATTTATTTACAGTTTTTGAAATAAACATTTTGGTTATATATTTCTTTATTTATTTATTTACGCCAAACAAGGCATGCTTAAACTATATTACACAGGGAAAGTAACTTATGAATATATACATATATCGCTAACAGTACATTTGCATTTAACAATTTATCACAGGTATATCTTTATAACTTATGGTACATTAGTTATAGTGTTAGTTCAGGATAATTCGGATGACAGGAAGGATATCAATTTTTTCTTGAAGGATAATTTGCTCATTCCAGGGGAGAAGCAGGAACTGTGGCCATTGAAAATCATACAACATCTGTTGACGGGCTCGTTCTTTCCATACTCGGTCCGATGAGAATATTCCCTAAGCATTTTCGTATGCCTATTCTGACGGACATCGTCGTTAACTTTGATCCTGTCTGACAGAAACTGAACAAAACCCACCCATCAGTAATTATAAACTTAACAATAAATATTATATACTTGATACAAAACAGAAGTTATACGAATTTTGCTGTATTCATATCAGAGGTACCTATTCTTTTGCGGCTCACTGTAGATCGCGATAGCGCTCGTAGATATAGTCATTGTAGAGTCTCCGGAATTGTCCTTCCTCTTATACGGGGCCAACAATTCTCCGAAGTATTTTCCTATCGAATACGGCAAAGAGGTTTGAGTTCTTTTTGCCAAGCACCCACGTTTCAAATGCATTTGTGAGAACCGGTAGGACCATCGTCTTATATAGTAAAAGTTTAGACGTTATGGTTAGATGCTTGGATGTAAAGAGCCTTGACAGACTATTGTAGGTTTTGTTGGATTTCAGCAGTCGTGCGCGTATTACTGGTTCCATGCTATTGACGACTGCTACTATTGACCCAAGGTAAGTAAATGATCTTACCACTTCAAACTCGTGTTCCTCTACCTTGATTGTTTGACCGATGTTAGGTGTTCTTGTAGACGAGGCCATCATGTACTTTGTTTTACTTTCGTTAATGTGCAGTCTCAGATTTCCTGCCGCTTGCTTAATCTGAGTGAAAGCATCTTGTACAGCTGTTGTTGTTCCAATCTATATCAGTAGATATATTAATAATCAATAATTGAAAAAGAAATTAAATTAACTTCAGAAATTTATTTCGAGTTCATATTATAATATGGATCACGATCCAACACTACTCATTTGGTTAAGGGGAGGTTCCTCTGATCGACTCTGAAAAGTTCGTCACTTTGATGAATTTTTTTGAGGTATAAAGAAATGTAATATGAACAAACGGTTTTTTGTACAATGTTTATTGATAAAAAGAGTCCCTAAATTTATTTTTTCCCCCCTCTTTCAATTCAAAATGGCGGCTCCAGCCAAATCGCCGTGAGGCCTTGCGCGCCATGCATGCGTCTGCGCGGTACGTTCCCCAGGGTCGTAGGGGTCACTGAAACATAAACATTTTTTAAGTTAGTTAAATAAACGTATTTAGGGGCCCTTGAACCAAAATTTCCGAAATTTTGATAAAAAGAACAGACAAAGTTATCCACTTGAAAATTAAGGTCGTGTTTTGGAGCGTGTTTTGTTTGTTTAAGACAAGCGTAAAATTGTTTATTATTAAAATATATTATTAGTAATGGACCAAGGCCCCCTAAATTGAATTTTACACAAGACTTTAAAATTTCAAGTGAATCCGATAAGTGGTTCTCGAGATACATTGTACTGAAAATATCAAGTCTCCGAAAAACGCGTTTAAAGTTTTAGAACGCGCGGCTAGTTGTACTGCTTTGACAGTTGCACGCTTCTCTTAGAAGCGCTGTAACTTTCTAAAAACTGCATAAAATGCAAAACGGTTTTAGGATCATGTTTTTAACATATTATAGATTGATAATATGTAAAAAAAAAAAAAACATTTTTCATCGCCGATCAAAGGAACCTCCCCTTAAGTAAGTATACATTTTAAAGGTTTAGAGGAAAAGTATCGACATTTAGGGGAATTTAGAGCTATATTTAGGGCATTCAGGGGAGAACGTACTAATGATCTGGCAACACTGAAACCAAGATTCACCTTAAACTTGCATCCCTACATTTATACTAAAGAAGCTAACAAGAATCTTACCTTCAGAGAAAAACAATGAATTATATGTATGCTACATCTTAATATAATCCTATACCTCTTTAACAATTTCCTAGTTCACTCACTTTCATAATACAAAACTCAAAAAAAAAATTCAACATGACCCAATTTTTGTTTACTCTACAAACCATATTAATCACAACAACATTCTTCTATCAAGTATTTGCCAAATGTTGTGGAATAATTTCAATTCGTTACGGTAGAAAGGGCAATTCATTCAGCAGCAGCAACAAATAAGTATTTTCTTACGCTAACGAGTGAACATAAATTTTCAATAAAATTATTTCATACATCGTAGAAGAAAAACAAAAAAAAATTATGATGAAAATGCGTGCATTAAATGTCTGAATATTAATCAATTCTGCTCAACATGAATCAAATTTTATAAATCACGTACCAAAGTTATGTTTGTATGAGTCATTCTGAAAGTTTGTTACTTCTTCTAAATTGTTTTATTGTAATTATGAATAATTTTTATTATGTTTACATTCCAAGACAGCAGACTTGAATATAATTTCGAAAAACAAATATAAAAATATATAATTTCGAAAAAACTACTTGGAACGAAAATGCAGAATTTCAATAATTTGTTGGCTAGCCAAGTTTTAAGTTGAGAACCGCAAAACTATTTTCCTCCCTTCTACCATAAAATATGAATTTGTTTATGCAAATTTTGACCCAAAATTTACCCCTTCTAAAATGTGGGCAATGTTTCTGTGCTGCCCACCACCACCACCATTGTTTTGCTGGCTTATTGCGTATTCGAAACTTTTCGTAAACAAAAAGAAATTACAAAACATCTTAAATAATTCATTCCAAAGTTTTACCCCAAAAAGTAACAAAAAGTCCTTAACAAGAACTTTCTGACATTGTCCCCATTCAAAGTCCTAAACATTTTCTGATGGGTGGTTTGAAAAAGAGGGAGAGGGAATTAAGGGTGGTTATAATAAAGGTGGGCGGTGGTAGTGGTGGTAGGGCTGGCTGCGATACAATGTATAAATGCGGCACTATAAGTTAAAACTTTCAACTTAGTGAATTGTGGGTCACTTTTGTAATGCTAAAAGTACAAGGACGAAAAAGTACTGTAGTAGGGCCTAGCTATTATTTCTCGAAATGTATCCCTGAAAGCGTGTGACATTAATCGCACACGACCGCTACAAAACTCACATACAGAAAAGGATTTTTGCTTATATCGCAAATAGTTCTTGACCATGCTCTGGAATTTCTGGAGTTATCCTGTAATTACACATTTTTACAACCTCTATTACAGTGTACAGATATCGTGTAGAAAGAAACCATAAGTATAGTATTATTTAATAACCACAAAAAAATTCTTCTCGTAATTTGAAATTACAAAAAAAGGCCAGAGTTTAAGAGTCCAGCTGAAACAGAAAATGCAAAAGGAAGAAATTTAAAGATCCTTGAGGAAAACAGAAAACGTCATTCATAGTAAAATTCTAGAATTTAACTCCAGCTCAGGGCCTCGACAAGAGGTGGAAGGACCAGCAATTACACGACCATGATAATAACAATCCGTCATACTGGTCTCCTCCAGCTGTTCCAGATTTCTCAAATCCGTTCCACCCACTTGTTCTCTCTCTTATCGTTAATGAGCAGCACTCCGCCGCCGTTCATGTTGGCGACGACGTCGGGGAAACATGAAAATTTTAAATTTAACTAATAAACCTATGAATTGGTAACTGTAAAAGAAATCAAATAATTGAGTGAACAGAATCCTTTGCGAGGGTCCTTAAAAACGTTATCGATCCTTAATCACCAAGGAGTGTTCAGTGGAGAGACATTTATTGCCGCCTCGCTACGCTAGACCCCCTTCCTTTCTTCAATTCAATTCTGATTATTGTCCTTCGGTTCGATTTCAATCTATCCCTAAAACTAGTAAAAAAAACAATTTACGAGGACTAAAAGGATTTAAATAGAAATCTGCACCCTCCTTAACCTGCTCCATGTCCCGAAAAAAATGTAACAAACTTTCGATTGGGAATCGACGAAAAATGACTGTAATTACTAGTTACCCTCTGCTAGAAAATCAGGACCATCAGGATCGGGACTAGCACCTAATTAGCACTCAATTTATTCCCTAACCCTGCTAAGTGCAAACGATTTTAATTAGGACGCCCGTCTCTAATGCCAGTCAGCATTCAGTATCTGAAAAACATCAGACAAGATGGGAGCCAGAGATCCTTCCCCGGTGGCCATTTTCGAGGTTCCTCCCTTCTTCTTTTCATCCATTTGCAGATGTTTTTCGTTGTAGACTACTCGCAAAGGATAAAATGCAAGGGAAAAAATGTTGGAAACAGTTCGTTCCTTGACTGAACACCAAGACATGTTAATGGTACTTGCAATTAAGAGGTGTTTTGGGAGCTAGGATGATTTTAAGTGTTTTTTTTTCCTTAATGAGGGAAAGGAGAGGGTATTTTGTGTCTGCTCTTCAGTTTTATCTGTAGATTAGAGTGTAATTTTTGGGAAGCTTCTTAAACATGAATAAATTGAGAAGGAGTACTCATTCTTTCATTTACAGGACATTTATTTAATCACCTTTTTTAGATGTAAATCTAATTCCAGGCTACGTATGAATTCTTTGCACAAACAATCCATAATATTATTGGGTATGTCATGTTGCTGCATGCCACGGCCTGTGAGGTGGATACCTGAAGTCCTCTTCCCTCAGTTAGACTGAGTATTGTGTGGCCTTTATCGGCCAGTGCCTGCGGATCTGGCCTGTCGGCGGCCTGTAAGTGAATGGAGGTCTTTAATAGAGAAACATGTTTTACTTAATCTAACCTAGTTTTCTAGCAATCCTACACTATTTCTTGAGGGAAAAAAATTACGTGATATTTTCCGAGACTCCCCCTCTCCCCACGTGAGATTGGGTGAGATTCGGCTCAATCCCCTCGCCCCTAAACGACTCACGTAATTAATGAACGACCCCAAAACAAATAGAAAACATGGTAGATTTAATTTGCATCTTATACCACAGACACACGGAAGACAGTACAGCGAAAATTCGTCTTTATCCTAAATGCCACTTTAGGGTTAATCAACGGTAAAATTCGTCATTATCGGTGAAGCTCCTCATTATTTTTTGACAGTTATAATAAGTCCTTGTTACGTTGTTGTCTCTATCTCTCAATCGGCTAATCTGGAAACAAAATATTTTTTATTAATCTTTATACATATATAAAAATGAATGTGTGTGCATCCGATCTTAATGGAATTTTAAACATGTGCTATTTACATTAAAACTTAGAACATAGCCCATTCTATTACTTTCTAAAGCCACTCCTAGATGGCGCTGTCATGAAAAGCTTTGTGGCGATTGAAATCGATCACGACGACCTCTGTGTGTCACACCTGAACACTTTACACGACACTTTGATACAGAATACAAAAAGTAATTAAGTAGGCTTAAGAAAGTTATTTTATTAATTATAAATTTAATGTTTTTAGTTTGTCATTATTATTCAAACCTTATGTACGTAACTTATTGTAAAAATAAATAATAGTGGTTTAAAAGTTGTGTTTAGTTAGTACAACTATGGAAGCTCTATGGGGTTACGGAGTGCTCCATAAGCTTCTTTGAAAAACCTCTCACAGCTTTGCATTTTTGCATGAAGGTCTGTGGGGGTATTCCGTGAAGCACATCGAAAAATTGCCCCAGAAATATGGTTCAATTTGCCAAATTTAATCCGATTCTAATGAAAATGGGAAAAAATCTCGTCTGTGAACTAGAACAGTACAAAGAGCGACGGCCGTACCAGGCGCGGTAGTTCTAAAATATGCATGAAGCAGGGAATAGGAAGTAAAAACCATAATATTTTAATTCAATTGATAAATCATAGTATAAAGAACATTTTGAAAGTAATGCGGTACAGTGTATAAAAATGCAAGTATAGTCGTTAATGTGACAATAATATTACGAGCTAACAATATTATTACAAAATATAATATTAATATTACATATAAGCATACATAAGAACATGATATTACTGCTGTTCCGGAGCTGACAAGAATGATACAACTGATTTGTGGTAACTAAAGTACAAATCAAAAACATTTCGATGCTTTTACAAAAACTAATTAATACACAATCTTAATTTTTTAAATAATACCCTTGATACACATGTGGTATCGATATTACAATATTCGAAATATTACGTTTATACTACATGTGTGTCACCCAATACTAGCAATATACCAGGTTGACAATCTAATTTATACGTAGTATGAGATTTGCTAAATTTAGGTGGTATTAAGGTAATATACACTATTTTTACTGTGCACAGCGCCTCTGCCGGAAAATTTTCCTCACAAAAAAGTTGTCAATTGCAGTCGCTGGATTTGTGAGATTTTGTGTTTATAGTGTTTTCTCACTATAGTCGCTTGCTTTGTTTATGTTCTGATTATTTTGACAAATCAACTTTAACAACATTGAAATATTAATTATTTGCCGCTTGCTACTCCAAAATCAAATAGAAACACAAATGTCAAAGCAAACTACTTCGATACTAGGGCTGTGTGCGAAACCGGGTAATTCCTTGCTAATTCTTTCATTTAGTAAATTTTCGAGCTTGCTAATTCTTCTTCTTCTCTTGCTTAATATTTGAAATATTTGTGCAGGAGTTGCTACTGGTAACGGAAAATTGTAGCAAGCTATTTTCAATTGTGGTTTCGCACAGTACTGGAATTAGACTGGGAAGCTTCCAAAAAATCTGGAAGCTTAGCAAGGAATTAGCCGGTTTCGCACACAGCCTAGGTTTATGTGTGTCGCGGGTCTGACTATATTATGATATTGTGGATATTATGATATCGAAATTATAATATCGATACCACATGTGTGTCGCAGGTATAACCGACTCCTCATTTTTACTTTACCGACGCCTGCGCCATCTATGTACAAATTTAAATAAATTGTGATTATTGTCCTGCTAGTTTGGTAGAATTTGTTTATATGGCATCACTTAATTGTTATCATGGCTGACGCTGTCAATTCCTTGGTTGAAGCTGTGCGGAAAGCTACTATTTTTTGTTGTTAAAATCCGAAATGTTAAACGAAATAAAGTGGAAACTAAATATTTGTGATTTGTTGTGTTAAATTTGGTTCAGGTTTTTTATTTTTTTTTATCGTTATTTTGTAAACGAGTGAGAAGGCAACTTCCGTTTTATATGGCAGGCCTTGTTGTCGTTGACGATTCTGAATTGTGAGAGCTGTAAATGAGTGAGAAGGCAACTCGACATTTAGTACCTTGTTTTCGTTCTGTCTGAATTCACTCGTACCTGGTGCTTGTCCGGGAGCACAATTGTGAAGTGCCATTTTGGAACCACAACCTTGATTTTTTTACAGAATTTGAAGTTGATCGGCTATATGGAATTGGTTTAAAATCAAGTTGCAAGATTTGTCTACACACATTCATACATGCTTACATTTAGATGAAGCTGATATAAAGGGTATATAAATAGCCTAAAACATGCCCGCAAAAATACTGAATCTTCCAATTAAAGTCCCATCCCAATCGGATTAGCCGTTTCCGAGATTAGCGCGGCCAAACAGACAGACATGCAGACACACAGCCATACAGACAGAAAAAATTTTAAAAATTTAATTTTATTTAAATATCATGTAAATAACCATATGAATTTAGAAAAACACAATAATTTTTGAAATCACAGACATTATACATATTTATATAGATTTGAAAACAAAAAAGCAGTACCTAATAGAAATACAGACAAACCAATTGAGCTCAAAATCGTCACGCATAAGTGTAAATAAAAAAAATAAATGTTTGAAAAAATTTTTTTTAAAAAATTCTTTTAATTAACATAATGTACGGAAAAGTAAAAACTAAAAAATATGTAAAAGAGGGCCGGGAAGCACAATTTCAAAAATTGGCCGCCATTTTGGAACCGCCACCTGGATATTTTTCCAAAATGGTCAGATTGTATTGTCATCCAAACTAAACGTGTATGCAAAATTTCAGCTCTATCCGAAACCGGGAAGTGGGTCAAATTTAAATTCTAAGATTTGGTCACATACCTTGCAAGTTAAATAAAAGAATTTAAAAACGCATAAGTGTAAATAAAAAAAATTGCTGTGCTTGCAGTGACTGTTGATTGTTCAATTTTTGCTAATTTGTCGTTTTTTAAGTGATAATTTCTTTAGGCACGGCTGGCATTTTTTGGTATGGGGTAAAAAAATAGAAACTCGCGTCACGCGTACTTTTGTTGTGCACCCTTTTTTTGTGCACTTGTAGCCATGTAGCTAGAGCATGGCAGAAAGCGATTAATCCAAGCAAAATATCTAAATGTTGCAGCTATGTAGCTGGCTGGTGGAGTATGACAACTTTTGGTCGAGCTTGAATTAATGAATTAATCGCTTTCGGCAACATGTAACACGTTTCGCCTATTCGACTGGGCATTTGTATTTTACTTATCTGCGGTAGTATGCTATGCACTTTTTTATGTGCACTTTTGTGGGAAAAATTTGCTTTGGGAGTTTTAATTTTGCAGTATGTAGTATATTATATTATAATGATATTATATTATATTAATTATTTTATATTATATGTTGCGTATTATGTACTATGCACAATGTATTATGTACTATATTCTATGTACTATGCATTATATGCAATGCCCTATGTACTATGTATTGATTACTATGCACTATATATAATATGTATTATGCGCTATGTGCCAGGTATGTACTATGTATTATGTACTTGGTATTATATATTATGTACTAGTTATATACAGTGGAGTTCACTTAACACGAAAACTGATAACACGAAATATTGCTGAACACGAAACCAGGGTCCAGTCCCGGTCCCGGTTCTGATATGACGAAACGCTCATCGCTTAACACGAAAAAACTTAGACTTTTTGACATGAATATGTCTTATCCCTGGGGTCTATTTGAAAGAATGTGCGGAGACGAAAATCGTTACCATGACTCATTACTGTTTGGCATACTTTTAGGATAAATTTTAGAAGCAAATTAAATTTATATTTAATTCTGCATATTTTTAGGTGAAAATATTATCGAAAGCTTTCTTAAGGTTAGAAAATTTTCGAGACATTTCTTTTGACATGAATATTTGTCGTTTTGCCAAAATGACTGTTTCGAGCACATACATTAACAAGAAGCTATGCTAGCAGCTTTTTTGCGTCCAATATCATAGCAGCTTTTTTTTGTTCAATCGCTGCGAGTTCTTGTTCCAAGAGTGAGAAAAAGTGTCCAGGATTTTTTACTTTGTGTGAGATTTTTTAAACAACTTATGGGGCCCATCCAACTAGTTGTCCAAACTGAGTTGTGTAAAAAGTTGTTGTTTTGCCACAAACGCTTCAACTGAGTTGATATTTCAACTGTCAATTCGATATTTTATAGGCAATTTGAAAGTTAAATGAAATTGTAGAAAACCCGCGACTAAGTTTTATAATAATAAAAATTGGAGAAAGATGGTTTTTTAGATTAATTATAATTGTTTTTAATTATTAATATGAATATTTATATTTTTCAAAATATAAATTAAATTCTAAAAGTATAAATTATGAAAATAATTTAATAATATGTGAACTTTCATAATTTAAATTAAAAATAATGCAAAATAAACTTGCAAAAAATATATTCTTCGAATTCAGGCTTAATTCATCCAAGTAGTTTGCCAAACTGCAATACACACAGTGCGACTAGTTGCCCAAACTCTAAACCCCGCCCTCATAAAATTAAGATTTTGATTTATCCCAACTGAAACCCCAACTGTCAAATCAGTTTGCCAACTGCCCCACACACGATGCGATTCAGTGACAACACAACTCAGTTAGGACAACTAGTTGGCCTGTGGATGGGCCCCATTAGAAAAGGTGTGCTTGAGTCGTCCGTCGCGCGATATTTTTGTGTTTTCGAAGCGGGGCGGAATCAGGATCGATATCAGGTAATTTTCTTACTACGCAGTTTGCGGATTGAGTGTGGTGCGGCCGCGGCGCGTTTAGAATTTTTGCAAAAGCACAATTTTTTTATTTTGAACGATTTCGTTTCGTGTGTTTGTATTCTGTTACATTGTGGAAAAGGATAAGGTGGTTGAAGGGTATGTATTGAAGCGAGCCAGATATATATTGTTGTGTGCATTCCTTTCGACCCCCTCCAGGGGTTCTTTCCAATGAGAACAAGAAGGTGATTTCCAATAAGAACAAGAAACAAATAGACCCCAGGGATAAGACATATTCATGTCTACTGTGCCATCGAGAAGCCATGGCACTTCCCGTCTTTTTTTTGAACAAAATTTTTTATTACTTTAAAAGCTTTTTAATTTTGGAAAAAAATATTAGGTTAGCAACGTATTTCTTGGAGAAAAATGGTAGTTGAAGTTTAAGAACCAAAGTTTGACTTTGACGATTTTTTGTAAAAAAAAAAAAACATAAATACACCCTGTATACAATACATAGTTATGTGCATTTACGGTTAATACGAAATTCGGATATCGCGAAAACCTTGGCCTGTCCCCACGATTTCGTGTTAACCGGTTTTCACTGTACTAATTGTTAAGTATTATGTACTTTTTACAGCGTACTATTTACTATGTACTATATATTATGTACTATGAGTTGTTTATTATGAACTATATACTATACATTATGCAGTATGTTGTTGTATTATGATTGTGCATGTTATGTATTATTACGTTGTTTTTCTTATTTTATTGCAACAGCAAGTAACAATAAAATAAACTTATATGGAATATTCATAAACACAATTTATTAACCCTTATTCTTCTGCAATATTAACATTGATTTGGAAATGTAGACTGGCCATAAAAATTTTCACTTCCAACGTGTGGTCCTTCATTATATACGTTTCCTACCGCAAACAGTGCACATATATATATGTGCACTGTTTGCGGTAGGAAACGTATATAATGAAGGACCACACGTTGGAAGTGAAAATATATACTTTTTTTTATTTAAAGCCGTTCCGACGCTCGCGGGTTTTTAAATAAATAGAAATACACGCCAAACAAATAAAACTCTATTGAGGATATAACAATTACAGAGAACCCCCTGCAATCCTTTTAAATACATATATATCAAAAATGTCCTTCAATACGCACAAATATCGTCCTACGCATATTTTTTATAAACACAAAATATAAGATGAAGAGACAAACAAACAGCAGACATCCTGAAAGACAGTCAAGTCTTTGAATTTTTCCATAAATTGCCATTGACTTATTTGTTTTTCATTGAAGCCTGAATAAAATAAATAAACAGATTTTATTTATCAATACAGGAATGTAAAAAAATCGCACATCAAACAAATTAGGAGCAAACAAATTCATAAGATCCTTTAAAATGTTCACGTATGCATAGCAACAATCTCTTCTTTCCCTTGGCCCTGCCACTACGCATACATCCATTAAATCATCCCTTAATAACGTGAAATGTTTAAAATAAAATTTAAATTTTCATTTAAAAAAAAAAAAACTTTATTTGAATGTCACACAATTTGAGGATCCAAGTTGAAACACTTTGGAAGCACCCTTATTAAAGGAAAATCACGCTAAGGACTAAATGATGGGCTTGTGGGGTTCAGGGATTCGATGGTTGGCGAAAGCCGGATGGGAAGGGAGATGAGGGTAGGATTCTGGGACAGAATAAAATTTTGTTTTAAGCTTGAAGCCAACCAACCCAAGGCTACGCTGCCGCCATTATGCAAATCATTTGAGCATGTCAAAAAGTCTGCTGCTCTCTAATTACATTCGAAAATCGTAAAATTTTCCTCGACTAATGGTTTTGCAAATCCTTCCATTAGGTTGAATCATTTTCATCCTGAGAATAAACGGAGCAATATTTTTTCCTTTATTTTCCTCGTATTTTTTTTCTGGTTCTTTCTTTGTTAATTTAATATGATTTGCAGATTTTGTGATGAAATCCGTCTTTATTATTATTATTCTTAGCATTATTTTTTTCTTCCTTCGTCCATGTTTTTCCCCTGATGGTTCTTGTGTTTGCATAAAAATCACAATTTAAATCCTGACGGTGTAAACACACGAGGGTTGCCAACCGCCAAGTATTTTCCGGAACGTCCCGCATTGTTGACATAAATTAAAATGTTCCCGTTAAGGCAAGTGTTTTTCCTGGTTAAGACAAGTAAAGGAAAACTTTTACAAAGCTTTTTGTCAGCTATGCAATAAAGATTTCTCTTGTGCTCATAGTGGGATCACTAACGTAAAACAACATGCATCGACTAGATCTCACACGATGCACTGGTAGCCTTTTGGTAGCATCAAGTAGCCTTTTAAATAATTTTTCAAACCCGAGACGTCTGCTTAAAAATCGTAAGCTAAAATAGCTGCTGGAGAAATTGCTTCTCTTTATCACACGGCTAGGGCTGCCATCGCCTAAATTTCCGAGGCCGGACAAAAACTACAACAACTACAAAAACCCCGGACATTTGGGTGAAATTGAGTTTTTTCCCCGTACAGCGATTTTTTTTTTAAATTTAACGAATATATTTTTGACAAGAGAAAATTCAACCGTCGTATCGAATCGATAACCAACTACATATATGTATATTCGGCTACAAGCGAAGGGCTAGCAACCCTTTCTGGCATTAAGTTCTTGCTATTAAACCTACGACACAACCTCGTACAGCACAGAAACTCGGGAAAACTTAGGGCAAAGAGATATAAAACTACCCCGTTTATGACTAGGTTGAAAAGTTAAGTCGAGGTTGAGTTAAAATTTCGACCACCGAATATGATTTCGAGTTGAGTTCACTTTGGGTTGAAATGAGTTGAGTTTACCGGAAAACAAAACATAACGTCAAATTTTTCTGTGAACTTCTCATAACTAACTCCAAAGCCGGACTTCACGGATGGTAAAAAACAAAACAAATTTCACTTCAACCCAATTAGAACTCAACCAGCGTATATGCGGCGAAAAATTTACTTAGTTGGTCCAGTTTCAAGTTGACCTCCGTTTATGACTGGGTTGAACCTGGGTTGAGCCTAGTCATAAACGGGGCAAAGTAAATAAATAAGAGGAATCAGAGACGGAAAATAAATGTGACATAATAAAAAGAAAAGCAAATTTGCGGTGAATATGAGAACCTACTGGAGGTAAAACCTGCACTCCAATACTCGCGAAGGTGCTTCGGCGAAGAACTTGAAGTTGATCGAAGCACGGTACACAGAAACAAGGCAATGTAAAAGAGAAATGTCATTTTAGTGCTGAAGTCCCTTGGAGACCCTTTTCTATATAAAATCGAAGCTGTTGTTATTGTCTCGTCCCTAGGGGACCCCTTTTTTTATGGTATTCGAAGATGTCAGTCTATTTTACATTCCGTTGTTTCTGTATACCGTGGTCCGAAAAACGTGACCACACACTCACGCAACCTCGCGAGGAACCAAGTTTCCCGACACACCACACACCTTGAGCCCTTTGACTCAGACGCAAAGATACAAAGTCGCCCGAGGCGAAGTAAAGTTACATAAAGTGAATCAAAGTACATTCTCGACTTCCACCAACTTCGACCAACTTCGCGAGTAGAGTAGTGCAAGCTTAAAAATAAATAAACGTAACAATGTAATGACCCAGCTAATAAAAACAGAGCATACCAATTCAGAACAATTGGTTCATAAAGAAAAGAAACGAACTGAGAAGAGCATACACAATGCAAAAAAAGCCAGTATTGGGAAGAAGAAATGAGGGAAATAGAAGAATCAGCAAACTTAAATTACACAAGCCATTTTTACACAAGGTTAATCAGCAACTTAAAGAATTTAAGACCAGAATGACGATGCTGCAAGAATAAAAATGGGGATGTACTACTGCAAAAGTAGCTGCAAAAAGGTGCCTATCGAGTACGAGGATGAAATGTGGTCTGCCTGGGTGGAAAGTGCCCAAATTTAATATCTATTTCCGTTTTCCGGAAAATTTTTGGGACCGCAACTTGACCTAACTAGTAAGAGCTTGTAATTACCCTTCAAATTTAGTGCTTAAGTAGTAAAAAAAAATATGTTGGGCTGTCTAGTCAAATCTAGCGCTAATGTCTTGGCAGACCACTTTTTTTGGTGTTGTTTTGGGACCACAACTGACCTATAGAGTAAGAGCGTCAACTGCGGCGTAATCTCGCGCAATCAGTATTTCCGAGCTCCTTCAGCATCCAAGAGGTCAAACGCAGGGTTCATTACCACCTTCTTCAATACTCTCGTACCTTCATAACCCTTAACCTATTCCCCCCCGTATTAAGTTTACTGCTAGACTGGTGGTACAAAGAGCTTAGCACTGCCACATAAAGAAGAGACCACCTTTTATTTTAGTGTTTAATTACTACTTAAACCTTAATAACTCTGCTTGGTCATTTTGATCTGAAAAGGAATCGGTTGGCTAACTAACTAAAATCTTGGTTTCCTTGAACGACTGGATTAAGTCCTCTTTTGTTTCGCCTTGGTGAATTCTCACTGGAACTTTCAAATAAAGCGAGAGCTTTTGCGCCTCCTCGAAGTTTGCATGAATGCGGATTAAGAGTCGATTTAAGAGTTGTTTTAATTTATTGAGTATCATTCAATTGATCCGGTCACCCCTGACACAAAAAGTGCCCGGGTTTTACCCGCACACTTTTCGAAACCCCGCCCGGACGGCCCCGGACGCCCTTCAAACTAGGACAAACCCGGGGAAACTCGGACGCATGGCAGCCCTAGACTTAAATGGACATATGTGAGGAATAGATGTTCAGTAAATTGGATATAAGCGGAACTTCTGACAATATTTAATTACGATTATGATTGAGTTAGCTTTTACAAGTTCGTAAAGACGCAAAAAACATGCTTGTAGCTGCAAAGTCTTTTGGAAAATATAGTTTTAAGAATAAATAAAAGAACATTTGAAAAAATTTATTTCATTTCATTTGCCCGGGGCAGAAAGTAAAGTCCCGTATATTTTTGCTATTTTAATCATTCGCCCCTTATAATTGACTAAGTTGGCAACCCTAAAACACACTTTTTTTTTTTCAAATTAATGAGCACGTTTATAATGTTTCAAATAAAATAAAATAAAAAGAAAGTGAAGGGTCCCTTTGTTTATTACTTACATAGTATTTACTTTCCACCCTCGAGGTCAGTTACTATTTTAAACCTTCCTTTTAATGTGTATACTATAAGGGGGTGTTAGTGTTTATTGTGTAAAATTGGTTAAAGTGTATTATTTATTATACAATGATCAAGCTAATTTCTGTGCCATTTTTTAATACAACATATACACCATTCTTATTTATCTCTTTCCAGAATGAATCTTCTTTTAATATCAATTCTGGCGGTAGCATCCCTATCGTTACTGCCGACAAAAACACTTGGCACAACAGAGGTACAGGAAACACCGCAGGCCCTACCACTAGCAGCACAGACACAGCCCACAACTGGCGGGGGTGGCGGTGAAATCTGGCAGGAAGACGATCGGGAAGTATTGATCCGAAATGAGCGCGGCACCAAAAACAACAATGGCAACGGCTCCGGGGCTGGTAAGCGGGCAAAGAATAAAAAAAATAAAAATCTCATTGACAGCTCAAAAGCACCCCCACAAACACTTTCACAAGAGCAACAACAACAACATAATCAACAATCACCCTCGCAACATCCGCAATCGCACCCAAAACACACCAATACAAAAAATTTGAAAACAACTGAAGACGAACAAATACGTAAGTACCACCGCCACCGGGACAGGGGTACAGTAGGCCCCCCTCGTCCAATCCCATTCTGTGTGTCAAGCTCGGTCGAAGGGATGTGCTTGTGAGTGACTAACAAAAAAAGCGTTTTTTTCTTGTTTTTTTTTTCGTACTAACACCCGGGTTCAACCAAAGGTGGAGGATATTTCATAACGGGGGAAAAGTATCCCTAAAGGGAGTTGACTTAATTCTTGAGGGCATTTCGCTTGCCAACACACGAACTTACGTAAATGGAGGAGGACCTCATCACCTTTCGCCGACAGTAAACAAGGTTAGAATCCTCGTAAAATATGGCATAAAGGAACCTTTCCACGTTTATATTAGGGGATTGTATCCCGTTGAGGACGAGGATTTCTTATTAATAAAACATCAACTTCACTTAGGAGAAGGTTCCTTTCTGAAAGGATCTCTTTCTTCCTTCCTGAACAGTCGTCGTCCAAAGGAGAAAACCCAGTGATGCCAACACACTGTCAACAGCACTGCCTGCCAGGACTCTTGCTTAAGTCCTTGTTCATTTGCAATTTTAACACTTTTGTTGCTTTTGAAACGCTCCTGAATCTTAGTACAGGATATCACAGCTATACAAAAGCCGGAAATGGAATGGTTTGGGGCCAGGACACTAAGCGAATAGGGGCTGGGGGATCTGTGAGAAGCCATCCCCTCTCTGTTATTAAATGTTTTTTTTTTTTTTGAGGGGTAGGAGGAAAAAAGCTAAAATGAATGTCGTTTTCTCGTTTAATAAATTCGACATGTATTTAAGGCGCGCGAATGTCAGTTTCATAATGCCATGTTCAAAAGGAACAACATTGCCTTGTTTGGCAACGAAATACCAACAATCAAGGATGCTTTGCATGCGAATATTTTATTAACTGGTGTTGGTCTGGTGTTTTAATAGAGTTACTAAAAATTTGTTTTTGAATGATACTTAAGCGTTGGAAATTAACATAAAGTAGTTTTTTTGAAATTTCAGTGTGATTATGAATTGAAAAAATTTTTTTTTCTAGTTTTATTGTTGACATAGAGGGGTCAATTTCTGAGATTACTGTTAGGCGCGAAAGATGCTTTAATTTGAAAATTTTTCTTAACAAATTAATCGATTCAAATCAATACTGGAACCCGCAAGACCTGATAAATACATAATTCGTAAGCTTAAATAGTAGAGAACATTCTGGATCTGGAGTGAGCGCTCTGCCAATCAGGAAGTGTCCTGGCGTTAGAGCCTCTTCATCATTTGGATCCTCTGATAAAGCGGCTAAGGGCACGTAATTCAGGATTTCTTCTATTAGTGGAGATCAAGGCCGCACCCGGGGGGGGGGTCAGAGGGGTTGAACCCCCCCCCCCCCCCGAAATTTTCCAGAAATAAGTATTTTCAAACACGTTTTCCTGAATTAAAGAGAATGATATTTTCTTGATATTTTGCTATCTGTAAGTAAAGTATTTCATAATTTAATTAATTAATGGTGTTTATGAATTGAACTGCCAACTGGCCTGGCCAACAGGTCTCGCGAGACCTACTCTGCATATATTAATTCTGTTGGTAATAGTATCATAAGTGATCCTAAAAAAATCTTTGATTACGTTAACATTAAACGGAAGACTTCAGGCTACCCAACAACAATGACGAATGGTAGAGCCCACACCTCGTGCCCCCAAGTAATTTGTAGCATGTTTGCTGATAGGTTTGCTGAAATTTATAGCCCCTTGTCCAGCGCAGCACACGATGTAACTGACTCGCACACTCACACTTCCCTTATAAATGGTATATCCCTTTCTGTTGATGAGATCATGGCGGGTCTGAACAATCTTGATATCAAAAAAAAGACGGGAAGTGCCATGGCTTCTCGATGGCACAGTAGACATGAATATGTCTTATCCCTGGGGTCTATTTGTTTCTTGTTCTTATTGGAAATCACCTTCTTGTTCTCATTGGAAAGAACCCCTGGAGGGGGTCGAAAGGAATGCACACAACAATATATATCTGGCTCGCTTCAATACATACCCTTCAACCACCTTATCCTTTTCCACAATGTAACAGAATACAAACACACGAAACGAAATCGTTCAAAATAAAAAAATTGTGCTTTTGCAAAAATTCTAAACGCGCCGCGGCCGCACCACACTCAATCCGCAAACTGCGTAGTAAGAAAATTACCTGATATCGATCCTGATTCCGCCCCGCTTCGAAAACACAAAAATATCGCGCGACGGACGACTCAAGCACACCTTTTCTAATGGGGCCCATCCACAGGCCAACTAGTTGTCCTAACTGAGTTGTGTTGTCACTGAATCGCATCGTGTGTGGGGCAGTTGGCAAACTGATTTGACAGTTGGGGTTTCAGTTGGGATAAATCAAAATCTTAATTTTATGAGGGCGGGGTTTAGAGTTTGGGCAACTAGTCGCACTGTGTGTATTGCAGTTTGGCAAACTACTTGGATGAATTAAGCCTGAATTCGAAGAATATATTTTTTGCAAGTTTATTTTGCATTATTTTTAATTTAAATTATGAAAGTTCACATATTATTAAATTATTTTCATAATTTATACTTTTAGAATTTAATTTATATTTTGAAAAATATAAATATTCATATTAATAATTAAAAACAATTATAATTAATCTAAAAAACCATCTTTCTCCAATTTTTATTATTATAAAACTTAGTCGCGGGTTTTCTACAATTTCATTTAACTTTCAAATTGCCTATAAAATATCGAATTGACAGTTGAAATATCAACTCAGTTGAAGCGTTTGTGGCAAAACAACAACTTTTTACACAACTCAGTTTGGACAACTAGTTGGATGGGCCCCATAAGTTGTTTAAAAAATCTCACACAAAGTAAAAAATCCTGGACACTTTTTCTCACTCTTGGAACAAGAACTCGCAGCGATTGAACAAAAAAAAGCTGCTATGATATTGGACGCAAAAAAGCTGCTAGCATAGCTTCTTGTTAATGTATGTGCTCGAAACAGTCATTTTGGCAAAACGACAAATATTCATGTCAAAAGAAATGTCTCGAAAATTTTCTAACCTTAAGAAAGCTTTCGATAATATTTTCACCTAAAAATATGCAGAATTAAATATAAATTTAATTTGCTTCTAAAATTTATCCTAAAAGTATGCCAAACAGTAATGAGTCATGGTAACGATTTTCGTCTCCGCACATTCTTTCAAATAGACCCCAGGGATAAGACATATTCATGTCAAAAAGGTAATGGTCCCGACAATCTCCCTGCTATTTTCCTGCAGTGCTGCTCACAACATATCGCATTTCCTCGTTATCTCATCTTCAACAAATCTTTATCGTTAGGAAAGTTTCCCAAGCTGTGGAAGAAATCCTACCTAACGCCAATCTATAAATCCGGTGACACTGCTCATATCTTGCGTTGCCTTTGACGTCCTAAGTGGAAAGCTTAAAGTGCAGTTTCTGTCGGACAGAATCAAATTCAATGATGTAGTTCGACACACACGACACACTAAACTACTTAGGGAATATCCACACCGCACCGATTACGCAAGGAACGAGCCCGTCAACAGATGCTGTATGGTTTTTAATAGCCATAGCTCCTCTTTCTCCCCTTCACTCAACAAGGCATCCTATAAAAAATACTCAGATCCCTACTAACACAACCCCCTTGACAATAGTAGGTTTTTAGTAGCTATCAGTAGTTATAGTAATATTTTATTATATTTTAAAAGACTGTACACTATGTTTTAATCAAAGTATTATACCTAGTTTAAGCCTTGTTTGGCGAATTAATAAATAAATAAATAATTTTTTTAGTCAAAATTCTCGAGTCAAACCATAGTTTTTTGCCTCTAAACTCTGGTTAATTAAGAGTTAAACTCGGCCTAAAAATGCGTCATTTTACACTTAAATGTTGTCAATTTTCCTGGACCCCCTGCCTTACTAGGGGGTATTCCATAAACCCCAGACCCCCCGGTGTTTTAACCCCCCCCCCCCCCCCCCACCGAAATTTTTTCCTGGGTGCGGCCTTGAGTGGAGTCAGATAAGCATCAAATTTAAGTGAAAGAGGAATTGTTTCCAATCTCTAAAATTTCTTTTGGAACATGTTAGTTACATAGAAAACCATACGAAATGGACATTTTCGAAATAGACCTTTAGCAACTGTCGTTACGTAAGTTATCGGCCATTTTGTGAAAATTTTCTGAATTGTAGATACAAATATCTCGGTACAGCTCGATCTCGACAATCCGAACTCTCATTAATCCGGATTATTCCGGCCAATCATTTCAATTGCATTGCGTACTTTATAATCCGGATTTGATAGTACTCGGTAATCCGGATATAAAAATTTAAATCGAGGAATTCTCAAAACTTAAATCAAGGGATCCCCCTAATTTCCTGAGTTCAGATATTTATCTGGGAGTTCGCATAAGAAGTGTGTGACTTTGTTTTGACTGCTACGTAAACGCGTCTAAGGATAATTGGTTACCCCTAGACTATCAATGATATTGTGGATTATTTTGATTTGCGCGCTATTACTGATAGTCTGTAGGTGATATTGAAAGCTTTCAAGCATGATGCAACGATTATAGTTCACAAAAATGAAAGCTATTAGTAATAGGAATAGCTAAAAATCCAAGGACATTTAAACGTGTGAGCATCCTTGTTGAATACAAATCTTTCGCCAATGCATAGATGACTTAAGCAATTTTTTTTAGAATGGTTCCATTGCTCATTTATTCGTCAAGTTAGAAGTCATTTAAGAATTTTGCCTGAACAAAGCCCTGTTAGTCATCGATAACGCGTTGAGTTATGGCACTATAGAAGACCTGACTAGTGAAAACGGCCAATTTGCTGCATTATTTCTTCCTCCAAATCAATCAGGCTGACCATATTATTTTATCGGAGTGTTTCAACCCATATTTTATCCAACAACGAAGAGAACGTTGTTAAGTTATTAAAACGCATTGACTTGGAGGACACTGTATGTCTACTAGGCAATGCTTGGGAAAGTCTCCCCCAAGCCTTGCAAAAGTAGTGCCACAAAATTATGGTTCATGTGGCAAATAACGACCCAGAAAATGTATATGATGTTGAAGATATTATTCCTCTTAGTCAATTGTGGGACATTCTGCTTCCATTGGATGAAAAGATGAAAGGTAAAAAATATACATACATATATTTGTGAAGCCCGAAACTTTTCGTTTAGTATTTTTTTAATTCCATAAATATGTTCCCACTGAGCAAAATCTCACGAACGTGGAAATATATAATTGGCTTGAAAATGATGAAGATTTGTTACCACTGGAAGACGTAGATGATATAGACGAACATCATGATAGTGACAATGAAGGTCCAGAATTAAATAATTTAAACAAGACTGTTAAGAATGGCGAGACAGTTAAAAATTTCAATGCATAAAGTGGGCTGAAGAAAATAATATCCCACTGCTCTTGAGCTTCAAAAATTAAAAGAAACGACTTTTACAATGAATCAGAAAATGATCAGGCAAACAAAAACTACAAATTACTTTACAAAATAATAAGTATAAAATTTAATAAGTTTCAAATTTTTTTGTTTATGTACTATTTTCTAGTTGCTTTCTATTAAATGTTTCTCTTTTCAATAAAAAAATTGCCACGCTTCAGTAATCCGAATTATTTACTTATCCAAATCCACGCGGTTTTAATTAGTCCGGATTATCGAGATCGCACTGTATGGTCTGTAGGTCTGAAAATGCGATGCACAAAAATTATTGGCCAAACAATTTTCAAATTTGAAGTCAATTTTTAGTTTTAGAACTTGTAAAAGCTATTTTGACTTGAAATTTTAACCAGTGTTCACATTATAAAGTATAATTTCTGATGTATTCATGAGAGTCTATAGTAGGATTTGTTGGTTATTAGCTGTCGTGCACGTATTTCTGGTTCCATGCTATTGTCGGTTGGTACTATTGACCCAAGGTAGCTAAATAATTTTACCACTTCAAACTTGTGTTGCCTTGATTGTGGGACCAATGTTAGGTGTCCTTGTCTAATTTTACTCCCAAATATTTGACTGAGTCTGAATACTCAACTGTGGTACCCTGGATACAGATAGGTCCTAGGTCGATTTTGTAGCGTTTGGGGAAAGATACCAGGACAGCCTTATTTGGGTCGACTTTGATACCAGCACAGGTTCTTCGTGGTACCCCATTTTTGAACTTCTCGGAGTGCTGGTCGTCTGCATAACCGATGACATCGAAACCAGATTCAGATAGTTTGATCAAAAGTTCATCCACAACTACATAGTGACCAGAGTAGCGGGGATAAGACTCCACCTTAAGGACAGCCCTTAATAACCTTAACACTAATGGTAGAGACATCTAGAGTAGAAGAAATGTCCCGATCTGCAAGCATGGCATTTACCCACTCAAACGTGTGGGGACCCAAGTTTCTGAGAGCCAGTGGTCTAGAGATAGAATCACAGCTAGTGTTATCGAAAGCACCTTCGAAAGCACAAAAAGCAGTTTCTTTAGCAAGGAAGGCTTTTTCGATTTTACTGACCAGGTGGTGTAAAGCAAGCTCTGTGGATTTACCCTTCAAGTAAGCGAACTGGGAGCTATATAGAGAAAGAGAGCTCCAGCTTGCACCTAGACCTAATATGAATTTCTAGCAGCTTTCAAAAGAAAAGAGGTTAAGCTAATTCCCCACTTGAAGCTGGCTCTAGAGAGGCAGACCAGGTTGTCGAGAATCAGATCAAGGCACTTCTGAAGAAGTTCCGGAAAAATTCCATCTCCTCCCGCGGACTTATAGGGTTGAAAAGAGGCTACTGACCATTTAATCTTGTCACGGTCGAAAATGTTCCCAGAAAGACGTCGGGAAGAACGGTCTGGGACGGACCTATGACTACACCAGCATCCAATGGATAAGCGGTCTGGAGGATTGGCCCTGGAAAGAGCTCTTTGAGCATGTACCTAAAAGACCAGTTGGTTTTCTTAGGAACCAGAAAAGAAGCGCGGATATGTGGGAGGCCCGCAATGTCAAATCTAATGAGCAGATGATTCGACAGTAAGGCCTCGTCCAGAACACGTTAGTTTTCAATCCTGTCGGAGAGGAGCCTACTCGTGGAGATAAGGTTCAGCACATCTTTTCTACTAGCAGTGATAAAATGGGGTTTCATCCCCTATTTTCAATATCTATGTTATTCATAACAAGAAATTCCAGAGGACACACATCTCTTTCGTTTACATCAGTACTCCCCCAGATGGAGTGGTGAGCATTTGCATCACGATCACAGCTGATTACGAATTGCCGGTTCGTCTTGCAATAGCACTCAAAGATTTCTTGAACCTCCTCGAGTGGCAGTATTGCTACATCTCACTTTCTCATGTGATTTCTTGAAATCCGTTAGCGGTGGGAACCGCAACCGAGACCGCCACTGGATCTTTAGACAGGTGATGGAGAGATTAGTGACACGATTGTCGCAGCGCGAGGCGCCCCGCATCTCCGATCATGCCTCTACGCGAAAGTATTGCACAGAGTGAAGGATGCCCCTTTCGCATGGCGCAAGTTTACTTGGAGTGCCCTTATGGCGCTCACTTTTTCTGCTAGGAGCGTTTGGCAAGCCTGGTCTTCTTTTTTTTTTTTTTTATGTGACACACTAGAGGCTTAGGGAAAGTCCCTTTGTACTGTCGACAATCTATTTTTCGTATAGACTGAAAGTCGAACAGTAGCTCTAGCCGGAAGATAGAGAGAAGAAGGAAGTAACTGTCACAACCTAGCCGCGATGTTTTATTCCAACTACTCACAACCATTTCGCGACTCTGACATCGGGGCGTCGAGAACAACTCGCTGGAGTATTATGCCTCCTGAAACGAGTTGAGTCTCATCAACCAACCGATGGCATGCGCTTGGTGGAGCGGGGAAGGACTAGGGAAGGCTATGACAGGGGAATCAGGAATGTAAAGAGGGAAGAAGAAAGAAGGAAAGTTAGGTGGGAAAGGCGAAGGACCGTGGCACCACCGGGATTCGAACCCGGGACCTCTGGGGATAGCAGTCAGGCGCCTTACCTCTAGACTACCGAGGCCCCATTGGCTTGTCTAGGACCCTTTGTCCTACCGTCTTTGCCCTCCTGGGGGTACTTCCTGTTCCTCGCAGTTAGTTCTGCTACAGGCTCCCTGGCACATGCTGCAGATGCGGGGGCCAGATTAGGAACCACGCCAAACGGTCCTGGATGCGATGCGAGCGCAGCTCTCCCGTCAAATGGCCCTATCGCCAAGATAACGGCATTACTGCAAGTCTCGGTGACAACAGAAGCATTGAGAGGTGCCATTTCAGACCCTGTGGTCTGAGCGACGAGCCCTGTCATATTTTGTTTATCTAACTCCACTATATCTGCACAGTTAATGTAAACACTCCTTCGAAGCTGAGCTTGGAGTAATGGCGACTTAGGAGATGATGGAGATGTGATGATGTGAGAGGCAAAAGTTTCCACACAAGGTCATTTCTATGTGAAAACTTTTGTCCACTCAAAAACGTTCCATTGGCTATTTTTTTCAATTTCCTCGAACATGTAATTTTTATATATTTTAGTTTTTGGCTATTAAAATGCATAGTTATGATTCTTAATTTTGTGAAAGACTGAAATAAATACCTTCTTTTGACTTTAGCTTATCACTTGTTTTACTTAGAAAATGACCTAGCGTGAAAACCGCCGAATCACTGTACATAACTGCTGCAATTTACCCCCATTCGCTTGGTTGCACAGAGTTTTATGTAAATCATTTAGCTTTGGCGTAGCCCCTATAAAATGGTAGCGTTATTACAAAATATGGCCTGACAAGGGCCGCATCTACTAATAAATCTCCTGAGAGCTATCATAAACGATTCTGTTCATAAAGCAGATGTGTACTACTTCGAGGTGTGTAGCTTAGTAGCGAAGCAGACGAACACAGCTAAATATGCTTTCTGTAGTGGTCGTCCTTTAATCCGGCAGGAATTGTAAATCCGGCTACAGAAATCTACTCCTGTAGTAGTGAATGAAACGCTGCGTTGTACTCTTGCAGCTTGTAAATCGACCATTATTTTCTGAATAGTTTTCGGCTGATAATGAAACAATGCAAGCATCTTTTGATAACATGTTTGGATCATCCTTTAACGTTTATTATCCAGCATTGTTGTCTAGATAATGATTGGACTCCTGCATGAAAGTTCGCGAAAGAACTTGACAATATGGTGGATAGTGGTCATTCAGCCCTTTTTTATCTGGTAACGTCAACCTTAGGAATCACCCTTTATACCATGTTCGTACTGAGCCGAAATTACGTGATTTCGGCTATTTTGGGGATTTCGCCCAAAATCACTTTTAAAATCATGTGATTTCCCATATATTCCTGTGATTTCGAAATCAAACCTCGTAAATTTGGCCAAATTACGAACAAAATCATGTCGAAGCCAATGATCAAATCTAAAAATCGAATTCAGCTCAATTCAGCACGTCTCTCTTGATGATGAAACTGTCAGTTTGACAATTTTAATAATACAGTTTTGATTTTGATTATTTTAGCATTCTTCAAAATTCAAAGACCCAAGATATATACAATAAAAGAAAGAAGCTATGTGCTTTGCTATAATACCGCGTTCATATCACCTCGAAAACACGTGTTTTGATGGAAGTGTTTTTTGAAAACGAATAAACTATTCTCATTGCCTTTCTTGTTTTCGAGTGACGCACTGTAGGAATGGACTGCTGATTGACAATACTGAATGGCACCATTACCGTTCTACTACATATGTAGTAGTCTTACTACCTTTTTAGAAAAAAAAATGGCACTGGCCAAAGCTTTGGTAGCAAGTAAAGTCATTGTCTGGGATGAATACACAATGACGTACAAGCGCGCATTGGAAGCACTCAATCGAACTATGAAAGATCTGCGCATTGACTTAAGATGACACTACCCATGAAATAAACGCTTACCTCAAATCATCGAATCAGTGGCGCTTTATATAGTAGAAACGACAGCTTTCATCATGACGATCAACAAATCCCAAGGCCAATCCTTGAGTGTTTTTGGCCTGAATCTAAAAAATGAATGTTTCTCTGACGGTAAGTTATACGTAGCATGTTCACGTGTCGGCAAACCATCCGCTTTGCTCGTTCTCGCAGGTGACAAAAAAATTAAAAATTGTTTTGAAATCAACAAAGTTTGCTACCTCTCTCTCTTTCAAAAAGGTAGTAGATTTTACTACTCTCAAAATTCATCTGACGGTAACATTGCTTTATGGGAACTAGCGCAGGTCGTGTAGGTTTCCCAGCGATGAGGAGATATTTCTTCTATACTGAGGCCAATCTACTGCTATTTATCTGAAATATAGGGTCCCAGATCGAGCACGCATATTCCAGGATTGGGCGGACAAGCGAACAGAAAAGAGTTTTTGTGGCCCGAGCGTTATTGAATTCTTGGGCTCATCTCTTTATAAAGCCAAGAACCAAGTTGAAATTTAATTTATTATCTAGAGCAATGCCTAGATCTACAACTTGATCGACACGGTATAAGGCCTGGGCGTTAAGATAATAATCCTGCAGCTGTGTGTTTTTTCCGGGAAAAAGTAATTACATGACATTTTCTAATGTTGAGTTGTATTTTTTGGTGGTACACCTGTGTTGAAAATTACGTCGTTCTTGGACCTTATGACATTATAAATTTTGATGTCATATATTCTGTAGTTTTTTTGATAGGGTCTGAGATAAATATATTGAATAACACTGGGCCTAGATGGCTACGCTGAGGGACCCCGGAGGTTACTTCGATTTCTTTTGATAGAAATCCTGAAATCTGACAACCTGAGTTTTGTTGTATGATTTAATGCATTCCAGGGCAGGACCTTATATTCTAAATTTTAGTAGCAGCAGCAAAGATCAGCACGATCAAAAGCCAAAGCCAGCGAAGCCAGTATAAACCGTATCTGTTGATCGTTCTCCATATCACATAGTAGTTCGGAGGTTAGAATCATAAGGTGTGTAGTAGTCGATCGACCCTTTCTGAAACCATGCTACTGCTCATTAAGACATGGGCGGTTAGAGGAGCAATCTTATTGTACAAAAATTTCTCGAGAAGATTGGAGTAATATAGGATTTTTTCTATATCTTGGGGAATTCTCCTGCCGATAACGGTTTGTTGAAGATAAGAAGGAGGGGAACCAAAATTTGAGCTGTTATTGCCCAGAATTGGTTTATTGGTAGAAACTAAAGACAATAGTTCTAGCGTATAATAAAGCGCCCTTACCAGCTGTCTTTTAACCTTTTTTCAAACACAACGGTTGTGGCTTGTATTGTAGAGGCATTATCATTTAATAATTAAATGAATGAACGTGGCGCCCTAGGGCGGTCGTTCGGGTTCGCCCACCCCTGAAGCCGGTACTGCCCTGCACCATGCAGAACACTATATTTCTGAAAAGTCTATACTAGACGTTAGTCGTCTATTACACTGGTCCCCTTAAAATTCTGCATAATACTTTAGTAAAACTAAAATTTACACGAGAGAGAGAAAATTAATTAAAATTTCCAACCATTACGAATTTTACCCCGGAAATAATTTTACAGTTAATAATAAAATTTGTATGCGATAAATTTTTGCGCCTTTATCAATTCGGTGAAAGGTTGTTTATTAATAATTGAAAACCATTAAATGATAAAATTCGAGGTAGGAAACATCACGTATACCTTCGTTCATGTATCTTCCGTCCCCACACACCCAACCACCCCGATCCGATGGTGTATGTTGTCACCATCCATTGTTGGAGCATAAATCACCCCCATTTCCGCATTTAGCATGACATACAGTACACCCAGACATCGTATACAGTTTTCAGGACAACACGCATGTTTACACACCTACTAAAAAGCATTAACATTATTTTATTATCCAAGGCAATTTTTGGTACATTGTAAAATTTTGTGTAATATCCGATAAAAAAGGAAAAATAGATAAAATTATAATGATAACGAAGAAAAAAATCCATTTTCAGCCTCATCCTGCAGATACGTTAAGAGTGCATGGACAGAGTGCGATGCCAAAACCAACACCCGCTCCAGGATCCTAACGTTAAAGAAGGGCGAGGAGGGATGCGTCGCAACCAGGACAATCGAGAAGAAATGTAAAAAAGGTAAGGATAGCGGTTTATTATAAGAGGGTTAGGCTTATTTCTGTCTTGATTGCCCTCGATTTCCCCTCTTATCCTATTTGAATCGCATCAAGGACCCACTTTTAGCAGTCGCCTTCCTCCCTAGCTCCTCTCTCTAATCTAGCTCGAGACCACATTCGAGGCGTCTCTCTGTCCTCGCCGTAGACTGGTGGTAGTCCAAAGAATCGGCAAGGATAGACAAACGGCACACAAAAAATCTGGTACGGCTTGCTCGTCTATTTCTTCCTTTCGGGCTTTTTGGTAATTCAAATGCAAATTCGCTATCTGAGAAAATTTCATGGAAATCCAATTCTATGCTCAAGTAGTTGGATAAATATATCCATCCCCGCCAAGAGGGTAAACAAAAGGCGGTTTACTTAGAGGCAAGCTTCTCCAGGTGGACTCCAGGCGATATGCTAGTCGAGCAGGTGCTGCGGAACGAAGGGAGCACATCCTCGTCTAATACATATGCAAATAGGCTGAATACATTTTTAATTGACTTTTTGATGGAATAATTCTGACAGAGAAATGTGCGGCATTAACTTTTCCCAGAGAGTTTCCCCTGTTCTTGTCGCTTTATTTTTGGGCAGGTTCAAGAAGTTTCCCTTAATTTTTGTTCGTCTTTTGTTTTTTTTTATCCCAACGTGTTTCATGGGATATTCTCCACCTCTAATTCAAGAGTATTTTATAATTTAGTAAAGAGCCCTCGCACACACATACAATTCTAGCCTTTTCATTTTGTTTAATTATGGAATTTAATTATGAAAAAGTCTCAAAGATAAAGAGCAGGAATATCTTCAATCCCCGTTAAGAAGTCACCAGTCATGGCTTCGTTTATAATAAATCCGACGTGTTCTTTAAGCATGAAGAGAGATTTTTTTGATCTTTATTTATTTATTTAATTAATTTTTTTATATTTTTGTGTTAACAAAATTAAGCATTAAGAAGCATGGAAGCTTTACCCATTACAGATAAGAGTGAGGTTGAATGCGTCTTCTTTGACGGGGATTGAGTTTTATGTGTAAGATTATTTTGAGGTTATAATTTAATATAATTGATCGAAATAAAGAAAAGCACAATAGTATCAGGTGTTCTGAAAATTTTGTTTACCTGTCGAGAATCTGAACTTTAAATAAACAATAATTTTGGGTTAGTATCATTCGCCACTGTAAACATGGTTTTTTGTATCCCCCTTACAGCTAAAAATACAACTAAAGAAACTAAATTAATCTTTTGTTTTTATTGTACCGGTTTAAAGTTGATTAAAATGATCATATCTGTGCCACGCATTTGCTTTAATCCATTGTATCCTACCCGACCGCTGTATATGAATGGCAGCAACAAATAAGAACTGACATTGATACTTGCCGAACGTTAATCCAACATGGGACAAGGTTGCACTATTATTTATTTATTTATTCAGTCTACAGCAGTGATTCCCAAAGTGGGTTCCGAGGAACCTTAAGGTTCCACCAAAAAATTTTAGGGTTCCATGTCACCAGCGCCGAAGCGTAAATACATTCGCAGACTCACTGGCGCTGCGCCGGCCGTTTAACGCGTTCTTGCTAATCAGAAAGTGCGAGTGGCCCTTCTTCCTTGAAATTTGGTCTACGTCACGCCGCGTAACATTTTGGCCGCCATTCCATATTCCCATGTCGAGGAGGTTGCGAAGAAAATGGTAATCCGCCCTCTTGAGATGGCCGCCATGGGCCAAACGATATATTGAGTATACTATATTGCTTATGGTGTTTTACTTATCATACCCTTTCATTTGATACCCATGTCGAAAGGGTTGTGAAGAATATTTCAATCCGCCCTCCTGAGACTGCCACCATGGATCTAAAGGTATATTGAGTATACCATATTGTCATTGGAGCTAAAGCTGTATGCAAAATTTCAGCATTATAAGATATCCGGAAGTATTTGAAAAATTGATTGCAAAATTTGCTCCGTGAAGAAAACAGTAATCCGTCCTCTTGAGATGGCCGCCATGGATCTAGCGGTATAATGAGAATACCATATTGCATTGTCATCGGAGCTGAAGTTGTGTGCAAAATTTCAGGGTGATCGGAAGTATTCAAAAAATCGATTGCAAGATATGTACCGGACAAACAGACAGACAAGAAAGGCTAAAAAAACCTTTTAAAATATATTAAAGGATAAATATATACATACATACATATATCATAAATTATTTTATTTTTTCATCGTCGTCGTTCCGTACGAAATAAAGTTTGGGAACCACTGGTCTACAGTATGAAACTTACAGACTAAGGAAAATAACCATACTGAAGAGAATTCTATAGAAGTAACAATTACAAAATTGAGGGCAGATTATTAATAAAATATATAATAAATAAAGTTAGCTTTAAACAGTGGTAATAGCTATTTTAAATTACTATTAATTTAAGACATCGTGAAGGAGAAATCAAGCTAAACCCTCGCAGGGAACATACTGCAAGTCAAAAATTATAGATTCTTTAAAAATTTGTCTATATAAGATGATCATAGACTACTGAGTTTGCTATTGTCACCCTTTATGGTCACCAAGATAATTGTCCCTTTTCTTCCCCTCATACGATTTTTTTAAAGCAATACAGGTGATTTCGTCCATACCAGTGGCGGGCGAGTGCACGCCTGGCGGTCGAGTACATGCCTGTGGCGGGAGTATGCATGCGAAGAGCGGGCGAGTTTTATTTTTACTCGGAAATAAAACTCGTATCCACACTCCCCCACATACATGCACGATATGGCTTGTATGGCTTTAAAAAATTGTATAGGACGAAGAAAAGGAACAATTATCGGACCATAAAGGGTAACAATAACATACTCAGTAGAACGGTTCTCCTTCGATTGCGTAGGTCAAGCAACATTGGACGTGGTTAGTGCATAGCTGGGGGACTGCTTGGTAAAATAACACTCGCCTTTGGAATAATCTATGCTGATACAGATGCATTTATAAATTTTCCTGCCTGAACTTTCAGATTTCCGTGCCTGTAGTGAGAGCATTTATGCGTGTGGCGGGCGAGAACATGCCTGTGGCGGGAGAGTGCATGCCTGTGGCGGTATAGTGCATGCCTGCGGCATTAGAGTGCATGCCTGCGGCTGGAGCGTGCGTTCTTTTGTGGTATGCCTATGGATTATTATTCATCCTTAAATTCAATTTTTCAAAAAGAAAATTAATCAATTTCATCTTGAACATTGCAATTGAAATCTCCAACTAGAATGATAGTCATAATATGGAAATTAGTTCCACCAGAATAAATCATACGTGATCTTGCAATGAAGCTCGTAATATCTTTCATACTGTTCCTAGGTGATATATAAACTAGTTGGGATGTGGGTTTGACCCCTTCGGTCCACACGATTAACTTCCCAGTATGATGAACGAAGATGGAATAAACTGACTTCTTACAAAATAGTTATACGTTTAGCACTAGTGGGAAATTGACTAGTATCAGAGCTGGTGACAAAGCAATCCCGAGAGAAGCTAGTTCAAATAGCTATAATAGTAGTAAATCCACAAGATTTTTCTAGAAAATTTGTTTATCCTGAACATTAGCAAACAAACATTTCCTCCGTATTTCGTTCGCTACACTAAAGCGGATGTTCGAATTCGTATTGAGCGTGTCGAAGCGCCGGTGCCGTTGATAAACTGGGAAGCGAATGACTTCATTTTGAAATTCCAAAGCTTTCCGGAGATATTAGCAAAACTAATCAATGTAAAGTACTTGTCAGACTTGACCAAAAACAACAAATTTTGCGGTAACTACTGGAAATCCCGGGATGAGCCGCAATTTCCTGAAACTGTATCACACGTAAAAAACAATTCCCCGTCAAAAAGTGCTAACCCAAGGCTTGAAAAATTCATTTGTAAAGGGTAACGAAATTTTTGCACGATTTTTAAAAGTTGTCGGATTTTGAGAAGTGCTGTTTTGTTGGAAGGCTATCGCTGTGCTGAATCCAAACTAGCTGGGATGTGGGTTCGACCCTTTCGGTCCACACGATCAACTTCCCAGTATGATTGATGTTGAATATATGATTGGATATTTTAATAATAAATGAACAATAGGCAACATAGAATATATCTATAATACCGAGAATTTGTCACAATTGTTTATCAATATTTTCGCTAAAATTTCAAACTAAATGTGCGCACTTACAAGATTAGGATGACGAAAATGTATATAAAATTGATGTATTAATGTTTTTCGGCACCTCAATGAAGTCGATATAGTTTTTAGTTCGCGCGGTGCCGTGCAGGTACAAAAATCACTTAAGTCATTTAAACCAAAAACCGCTGGACCGAATTTTATAAAAATCTTTTCAGATTATATTGTCGCTAATACGCTTCGAACGGCACCTCACGTAAGTCAATATCTTTCGTGGTTCGGGCGATATCGTGCAGGTACAAAAATCGCTTACGCCGCTTAAACAAAAAAACGGCTGGACCGAATTTTATGAAAATCTCTTCAGATCATATTTTGGTTAATACTCTTCGAACGGCACGTCAACTAAGTCGATATCTTTTATAGTTCGCGTGATATCGTGCAGGTACAAAAATCACTTAAGTCATTTAAACCAAAAAACCGCTGGGCCGAATATTATAAAAATCTTTTCAGATTATATTGTCGCTAATACGCTTCGAGCGGCACCTCAAGTAAGTCAATATCTTTTGTGGTTCGGGCGATATCATGCACGTACACAAATCACTTACGTCGCTTAAACAAAAAAACGGCTGGACCGAATTTCATGAAAATCTTTTCAGATCATATTTCGGTTAATACGCTTCGAACGACACCTCAACGAAGTCGATATCAGTTTTGGTTCGCGCGATATCGTGCAGGAAAAAAATGACCACATCCGTACGCACATACACACACACGCACACACACACACACACACACATACTTCCTCCCAATTTTTTGCTTAAAATGCTCCTGGGACCTTGAAAGATGAAAATACGTTGAAATTTTCGATTTCGATTTTCGGACCGATTACAATAACTTCCTATACTGGGAAGTTAAAAATATCACTTCGTTTATTACGGGTTTCATTCCATCGAGTTAATTAAATGTTAGCAAAACTTATCAATATAAGGTTTTTCTGACACTTATCCGAAGATTTCATTTAAACAAAAAAAGGCCCTGCCCAATATAATGAAATTATTTTCCGAGCATTTTTTCGTCAATATTCTTCGTTCGACATCTCAAAGAAGTTGATAACGTTTATGATCCGCGGGGTATCGTGCAGGTACAAAAATCACGAACACAAACAAACAAAACAAAAAAACGGTTCGACCGAATATTATGCAAATCTTTTCAGATCATATTTTCGTTAATACTCTTCGAACGACACTTCAACGAAGGCATTATCTTTTTTGGTTCACGCGAAATCGTGCAGGAAAAAATACGTACGCACACGAACACACACATACTTCTTCTCAAATTTTTGCTTAAAATGCTCTTGGGACCTTCAAAAATTAAAATATGGTTGAACATTTCGATTTTCGGACCGATTACAATAACTTCCCTATAAACTGGGAAGTTAATAATGGTATTTTCGTTTCTTGGCCCAACTTTAAAGTGAGAATACGGTTTTTCGCAGATTTCAGCCATTTTGCAATGCAAAAATTCAAATTTAAAAAAATCAAACTTACCTCTAAGTTTTAGAAAATTCAATAGCGAACAAAACATATCCAACAAACTTTTCGCCTAGAAGCCTTCGTTAAGTGATGTTTATCAAGAAAGGTCAAAAGCGAGGAATTTTTCGTGAGTTTTGCAGTTTTTGGGCTCCCATACCTTTTCGACCGTTTTCATGTTTACGCACCCCCCAAATATTGCTGGGAATGTAATCTCTAGCCAATTTTACCAAAAGAGTCCGTTGCATCACGCCAAAGCCGCTGGAAATGCTCCAGCGCCTGGACTAAGTACAGGTGACATTATAATGGGGATTGATACACCCGGTTAGAGATCTCGACTTCGCAAATGATATTTGCTTCCTGGCCCATAAACATCAGGACCTCAAAAATATGTTAAATATGTTAAAAATATGTTAAAATTAAATAGATTCGCATTAATGCAAACACCCTGAGCCAGAGTGCTCAATAACCAACCGTGATGTGAAACTGGTATATAAATGTTGGTACCACGGTTAGGACATTTATATCCAATGAATGCATTCGTCAAGAACATTCTAATAATAATAATAATATATATTTATTGGTTTAGCACAAAGATTAAACATCTTAACTGTACATAAAAGCAAAGGAAATAACAAATATTTGATTAATTGATAAAAGAGAAAAAAAAAGAAAATGAGAGGAGAAGACAAGAAAGAAAGAAGAAGAAAGAGAAAGAGTGGCAGGAAAGAAAGAAAGAATTAACTATAGTGGTCTTTTAAAAGCTTGCTGAAAGTTCGGCTAGATGTCGCACTCCGAATACCACAGGGCAAAGCATTCCATTTACGCGCGACTTGGACAAAGTAAGAACGATCACCACATGACGAGTTACACCTAGGGATCAATAATTGTACCTGCCTATTGGATTGTAAGAAGCGTAGTTTCTCAAACAAATAACGTGGACACATTTTATTCATAAGCTTAAAGATAAATTTTAATCCGTGGTACGAGCGATAGTTTACAAAAGTAAGACCCAATAAGCTGGAGGCGTATGGTGTAATATGATCATGCCGTCTTAGCCTGTAGACAAAACGAAGGCAATCGTTAAATGCAACTTCCATTTTTCTCATACATACCGAATCAAGTTTGGGGAAAATTAGACTACCATGCCTCAAGTGGGGCATAATTAGAGCAACCACAAGCATTTTACGCAAACCAGGTGTGAGAAGGCTAGCACTTACCCATAGTTGACGTAAGCATCCATAGACTTTTTGAAGAACTCTGCTCGTGTGACTACAACAACTAAATTTAGAGTTAAACACAACACCTAGGTTTCTGACTGATTCGACATAAGGCAACATGACATCATTTATTATAATTGGTGCGAGTGTGCTTAATACAATGGGAGTCTTACTAACCACCAGACATGAAGACTTCCTAGGATTTAGGGGAAATTTATTGGTAACAGTCCAATCAGAAATACTCCTCAAATCATCATTAAGTTTACGAATACACTCAGCGGTTGAATCGATGGGCATACTTATGTAGATTTGCACATCATCAGCATATAAGTGTATAGATGTGTTTTTAATTACAAGAGGAAGGTCATTAATATAAATGCTAAACAGCAAGCGACCTAGAATAGAGCCTTGTGGCACTCCGCAGCGTAGAATTATGGGCTCAGAAAATTTATTCTGGATTTTAACTATTTGAGAACGACCAGACAAGTAGCTTAGAATCAGTTTCATAGCAGTAGAACCAAGACCGAAATTACTACCTAATTTTTGTAAGAGCTTTGCATGATCAACCGAATCAAATGCCTTCGAGAAGTCGAGTAAAGTCAAGAAAGTTACTTTACGGTTATCCAAGGCATCGTAGATATCAGAAGAGACTTTTAGTAGTGCAGTTTCACAGCTATGTCCAGATCTAAAGCCAGATTGCCATTCAGAAAGAAGACAGTTTTCTTCAATATGCGAAATAAGTTGCTTAAAAATTACTTTTTCAAATACTTTCGACAAAAAACATAGAAGACTAATTGGACGGAAATCAGAGGGTTGCAAAGGGGAAATTGTTTTTGGAATAGGTACCACCAACGCTAGCTTCCATTGTGTTGGAAATTGGGAACACATAAGACAGTAGTTGAATATATGCGTGAGCACATTTGATACAAACGGTGCGATGATTTTTAAAAATTTAGGTGGAAAATCATCAGAGCCAACCGCCTCCGATTTTATTGAGTATAGTGTAGAAAGAAGTTCATCCTCGCCAATGCAGCGAAATACAAAGCCATCAGAAGAAAAATTTAAGTCGAAAGAAGGTAAATTACAGACTGCATCGGAGGTGGAAGAAAAGAATGTATTCAGGACATCAGGATCTAACTCTGCTTTTAGGTAATCTTGACCAAATGCTCCAAGATTACGGAGATTACTCCATAGCTTCTTCGGAGGTAAACTTGTATCGAGCAGGTTACTAAAATAGGAGCGTTTAGCTGAACGAATTAACGATACTGTCCTATTGCGTGCTCGTTTGTACAACTTTCGCACTTCCTCATTACGCGTCTTTTTATACCGATGATACAGGAAGTCTCTTTCAGCTATTGAGATATGCACTTCACGAGTAAGCCAAGGACACCGTCGTGGATAAACCCTGATTAACCTAAGAGGAACAAACATTTCATATAAGGGTCTAATAGAGTCATAAAACGCTTGAAGTTTTTCATTTATATTATCACTTGAGTAGACAGGATCCCAAGATAACTCGCGACACGCAATCTCAAGTTGCTGGAGATTGATTCGTTTGAAGTCACGGAATGATATCGTCTGGAACTGAGAAACAGGCCGAAGGTGTATTTTGTAGGACAAAAAAAGAAAATCATGATCAAAATTACTGGGTGGACTAATTTGGTTATGAAACAAGATTTTCTGAATTTCATCGACCAGAAGATAATCCAACTGTGATGGAACCATTGCATTAAAGTACGTAGGTAAGCTATTGACGATTCCAAAATTAAGCAGTTGGCAAAGATAATTAAAATTGCTTAGAGATGTACTTGATTTTAAAGCATCAATATTAAAATCACCACAGGCAATGACATGGCGGTACTTTCTGGTGAGCGTTGAAAGGGCGATATTGAGCTCATTAACATTATCAAGACTAAAAATACTAGGTGGACGATAAATGCCAATTACAACTGCCTTTTCTACACCAGTATTTAATTCGACAGCCAAGTATTGGGCATTTTGACAGCACGTGGCAGAGATTATAACTGAAGATCTTATGCTATGATGAACGTAAATTGCAACGCCACCGCCTGTACGCCCTACACGATCATTCCTAAAGATGTTATAGCCAGGAATAGCTACAAGCTTCGAGTTGATACTGTCATTAAGCCAGGTTTCACAGATAACAATAATATGGACACAAGAATTGCAAAATAAGTCATGCAACATATCACACTTGCTTCTAAGGCTTCTTGCATTTATACAGACGACATTGAGACCATGTGCACGGGATGTAAATATCTTAAAGATCGTTCTTATCTTGTCCAGTGGGGAGACACTAACCACCATCATAGACGAAGACCAAGCATCCACACCGAACAACCAGCAAGATCAACGCATAAATAAAGTAGAGAAAAAGTAGCCTGAAGAATTTAAGCGAGAGAAAAGAAGTGAAAAGAAGAAAAAGAGCGAGAAAAGAAGTAATGATAAAATTAATAAAAAAAGCTAACATTATACTAAAAATTAAATAATAATAAAAACAATATAAAATAAGATAAATCAGCAAGAGTTAACCCTTCTAGCACAGAAGGCGCACTTTTCAGCTAAGCATGAAAATCTATATATGCATACACATACATACATATATATATACATATATATATATACATGTATAGAGTTTCCCTTCTAACACAGAAGGCACACTATTTTTACCACTGCCGTGGCTAGCTGAGACATGCAAACATAAAATATTAGTAACATGTAAATAAGAACACAAATCCTATCTCTAAAAAGAGATTGAACATAAATTAAAATAAAAAGTAAGGGCATCCAACATGTAACCCACCAAACAACATAAAATGTAAGCAATCACGTGAGATTAAAAAGACTTCTTTTAAGGACATCTTTACCAATACTCACGTTAAACACATTAATATTGTTGTTCACGTTAATGAACATGCGATTGACAGGTTCAAATCTGCCGTAATTCGTATTAGAAGAGTTGATTTGTAAGAGAGGTGGTCCTCTTAGATTGTAACGATTCACTCTAAACGATGCACGGCGACCTAGAAAACCTGAGTCAACCTTTCCATTAAGGAGCTGATGAACAAAAACAACATCGGCCACCTCACGGCGCTTGTGAAGAGAGCTTAAGTTAAGTAACTTAAGCCGAGATTCATAAGATGGAAGAACTAATGGGTTTTCCCAAGGAAGATGATTCAGTGCGAATCGAACGAACCTTCGTTGGACCGATTCAATAGTTCTAACATGCACAGAGTAGTGAGGAGACCAAACCTGGGACGCATATTCGAGTAATGGTCTGACAAGAGAAATATAAAGGTGTTTAGTAATCAAGGGGTTGTTAAATTCTTTGGACCACCTTTTTATAAAACCCAGGACTAAACTACCCCTAGAAGAGATATAGTTGATGTGAGTGGAAAAATCCAGCTTACTATCAAATCTAATCCCGAGATCTTTAACAAAGTTTACACGAGGGACACCTTCATTAAGAAAGGTGTAGTTAAAAATTATAGGATCACGTCTCCTACTAAAAGTCATGACTTCACATTTACTAATATTAAGAACCAGGTTGTTATAAGTACACCAAGAGTAAAAGGTGTCAAGATCAGCTTGCAAAAGTTTGCAATCCTCAATACTCTTAATGTGACGGTATAACTTGATGTCATCAGCGTAAATCAATATTCTACAGTGTCTTAACAAGGAAACAATGTCGTCAATTGATAAAATGAAGAGAAGAGGGCCAAGATGACTTCCTTGAGGGACACCGGATGATGCTTCAATGGGTACTGATTTGGATCCTCGAAAAAGAACTTGGTAGGTCCGGCCAGCTAAGTAAGACTGGAACCACACCAGAAGTGCTTGCGGAAAGCCAAGCCTTCTTAATTTGAGAATTATAATAGAATGGGAGAGCTTGTCAAATGCCTTGCTAAAATCAGTGTAAACGCAATCAGTTTGACAACCAGAAACGAAGCCCTCGACAGCATGAGAAGTGAACTCAAGAAGATTGGTGGTAGTGGAACGACCTGCAAGAAAACCATGTGATTCGTTGAGACAAGCCTCTTGCAGATCGGAGCGATCGCAGAATAGATAATTGATTCGAAAAGCTTCGGTATAACAGACAACTTCGCAATTGGTCTATAATTCGATATTTCGTTTTTGCTACCACTTTTGTGAATAGGAATTATAAACGAATTCTTCCAAAGCGTAGGGAAGCACCCTTTATCCAGGGATTTCTGAAACAGGGTTTTCAGTGGAGACTGGAGAACCTCCACACAGGACTTCAGGACAGCAGGTGGAATACCGTCAGGGCCCGAAGTGAAGTCGAAAGGGAGTTCATCAATATGTTTCACGATGTCAGCAAGGGTAATTGAGAGAGGTAAAAAATGAGGCTCTCGGTTAGGGGTAATGTGACGAAAATTATTGTCATTAGGCTGAAAGTCAGAAGGTAAAAAAGATTGATGAAAGAATGATGCAAACATGTTGCAAATCGCAAGTGACTCAGAACTAGACCAGTTCGTGTGCTGCATAGTATTGGGATAGTTATCAACTTTTTTCTTAGAGTTGACAAATTTAAAGAAGTTCCTAGGATCAGTAAACACTCATGCTGCTAAGGTGTTCACGATACAGAGTAAAAGAGAGTGAACGAAATCTGTTATAGCAATTGATAAATGAATTGCGACTAGGAGAGTCCTTTCTCTTTAAATAGGTTTTCCAAAGTCTATTCTTCTGATTTTTTAAATGCCTGAGTTCATTATTAAACCAAGGTGGAGAAGAACTGGGCAGTTTTTGGGGCTCATAAGGTACGCAAGAAACGAGGGCCTCGTATAGTACATTATAAAACAGTGCCACATCGTCATCCAACTCATTTGCGGAAAGCAAACTGTTAAAATCGATCGAGGCAAGCTTAGATGACAGCTCCCCAAAGTTAGCCTTTCTAAAGTTAAAGGAATGGGTTACCTCCTCCGGACAAGGCTTATTCTCTGAATTGAAGCAATAATTAAGCAGAAGCGGAGGATGGTAACTGTCAACAGACGTCATGACTGTTGGACTGAGTTCGGCAGTCATATTGACTGCGTCAGTAAAGAATACAAGATCTAACTGCCTCCCCAAAACGTTAGATACACCGCTCATTTGATTCAAGCCAAGTGAGAATAAGGAATTAAGAAAACAGGATTCCTTAGAATTCAGGTTGCCTTCAGGAAGGTAGTTATCGTCATCTACATCCGTTACCCACTGAATATTGGGTAATAAATTAAGGGATAAACAAAAATATTTAAAAATAAGAATAATGAATAAAAAACAAAGATAAGATTAAGAAATAAACAAAACTAATTAAAAGTATTCAAAACATGCATTGATGTGAGGCTCCAACAAATTAAGCGGCAGATCCAGGTTCCACGAAAAAGGCTAGGGCGTTGTGGAAGACCCAACAGCTTCATTTAGGTCCAGGGCAGAGATGAACATCCGCGGCTGCTGATTTCTCTGGAGTTGGACATACACAAGTCCCCGTCTAGTGAACACCGATGTCACGATGCAAGTAGAAATATCGAGATGTCGAACAACAACTTCATTCATAATAATACATAAAGGCCCAGTTCAACATTTGCTTCGCGTAAAAAGTTGAACTTTGCGCAATGTAGCAAGCCCCATTTAAATTACATAGTTTTAATTATGACAGACGCTACGAAACGCAACGCAACGCTGCTATGTGACTGGACCTTAAGGCTCCTTTAATCCCTCGTGGAACATAGGAGTTCAGTTACAGTTACCCTCCAGCGGACTCTGTTTTGTGCGACTCTCAGTTCTGACCAGGATCAGTTGTTGCGGCCTCTGCTAATAGGTAGGGGAGGGCCACGTTTTTCTAGGCCTTCCGACTCGACGAGTTCCTTGAGGACTCCAGTCAAGAGCCTGTTTGGCTAGATTTTCCCTTTCGCGTCGCAAGGTTTGCCCAATCTAATTCCATTTCCTTCGCCCTACGTCATTCGTTCTATGGGATTTTTCAATATTTCGTGTCAAACAATTTTAAAATTGAAATTTGAATTCACCATTAAAAAAATAAAGCAAGTTGTATTCATCATAAATTAAATTTCTTTCTTGCAATTGATGGACTTCATCACGAAATTATAAAAATGAATTGAAAATTTCTTGCATTAAACGATTTCAACATGAATGCTTTCAGTACTCAAGTAGTTAAGTATATTATGCCAAAATATTTAATTTTAAATGAAATTTGCCGTCAAAAATGTATAAACTTGAAAATTTCTGACATAACACTTGCTTCTTCCACCTCCTTTGCCTCGAGGTATGCCTGTTCCATTGGACAACCTCACTTATCGTCAAATGTAAATCAGAACAAGACTTGCTCCCTTTTCCCTCTACCCCCATCACTCTCTATCCACCGACATTCGAATCCCTTGGGGCAAACTAGGAAACATGAAACACGAAACATCGACTATAAACGCCATAATAACGAAATCACATCCGTCCCAGGCGCTTGTTCCGTTTTAATCTAGAAAAACACAGATCCAGAATTCCAGGATATTCAGAATTCAGGGCTGCTCAGGATCTGGGCTCATTTGAATACACGATTAGAAATAATTTTCCGTACTCGACGCTCCTGTTCTCAATGGATGGCAGCAGCCTACTTAACACTCCTTGTGTAACTGATTCTGTTTCTAAGGGGAAGGAAGTTGCAACGGCTAAAGTTTGGGCAACGATACGCTAGAGACTGTAGTATGAGACAAATATGAGGGTGGGGGTGAGAGGTGGAAGGAAGAGTTATGGTAAATATCGTGCTATAACGCTATGTTATTCACTACCCCATGAACGGTTCAACGTCACCCTTGGGGTGAAAACAAAAAGCCCGGTAAAGTGCTTCCCATGCACAAGTCGCGTATGGAGCGTATTTGCAAAAATGGATTCCATTATGTCATCCATATCGTGCATCCTATCCTCTTCCATCGCTCATACACCATCGCGCTCGAAACACCCATATAGTTTATGAGCCAAGTGAAAGCACCAGTGAAAGGCCTCGGCTTTTGCTAGTGAAAGGATATTCCAGCAGGATCAGGAAAGAACTCCTTTCCTTCCCTGTTGAGCCTGCTCCAAAATGGAGTTCGTGTGAAAGCGGCAGAATCGCAGTTATTTTTTTATTTTAGTTTCTTCTGACGGTTGTCCTGGCGGTAGTTCTCGCTGTGAATATTAACAAGGACAATGAGGAGCAAAAACGTTAGGCCTTTCACTAGCAGCAGTATAAAAAAATGAGTGCATATCGCCCCAGCTTTGCCCAGACGCAAATGAGCTTCATTCTCCAGAATTTTAACAAAGTTTGGATTTTATTAACACGGACACGCAGTCATGACCTTTTGTTGTCTGCGATTTCCTGCTTTTTTTATTTAAAAAAAGGACTAAAATATTCACTGGATTCTATTTTTGTTGCCGGTTTTATTTTATAATATTTTTTTTTGTTTTTCTCCATCATTTATTGCGTAAGGAAACGTGATTCCAGGGCTAACGACATCAGGTGTAAAACGGTGCCTCCACTATTGATACTTCAGTCACGTACGTAATCCTGCGGATCCTTATAATCCCCCAAAGGCCCTTATCTTGTCTAATATCAAGTATCCTATTTAATGCAAAGAAATGAGGCGAGATAACTGATAGAAAATTCCCTTTGAAGATAAAAAAAATCATTTTTTTTCTGTACCTTCAAGTTTTTGCTCGTCCTTTCTGCAACATTTTCTTGTAATTTTCAGGAGTCTCATCCTTAACTTACGAATATTTTGTTTGAAAGAATATCCTGAGATAAAAGTACGTAATGTTTCTGAAATAATTATTCTGATTATCTCCTTCTTTAGGAGTCCTTCAATTATTTATAGACAAAGTATAAGAGATTCATCCAATCTTATGTGAAAGGATATATGTCTATATGTATGTATTAAGTTTCATTTCGGAACACAGTCACGGTTATTAACTTCCCAGTTTATAGGGAAGTTATTGTCTTCAGTCCGAAAATCGAAATTTTCAACGTATATTTTCATTTTTCAAGGTCCCAACAGCATTGTAAGCAAAAATTTGAGAAGAAGTATGTGTGTATGTGGTCATTTTTTCCTCCCCGACATCGCGCGAACAAAAAAGGATAACGACTTCGTTGAGCTGTCATTCGAAGCGTATTAAATTAACCCATTAACGCCCAAACGGACGAATTTTGACCTCATCTTTGCGCGTTCATAATTTTTATAAAAAAAGGCTTAAAAAAGTTTGAAGGTATCATAGCTTACGTAGAATTAATGCTCTTTCAGATGGAATGATCAAAATTTGTCAAAACTTTGTTGTTGAAAAGTTATAACAATTTTTTCATAAAAAGTGCCCAAATTTTCATCTATTTTTGAGAAAGTCGATTTTTTTATGACCGAAAACGGATACCAAACGTTCTAAAAAGTGAAATTCTTGCGTCCATGGACTCTAAGGAGTAACTTACATATTTTTAATATTTCAAATTCAAGATGGCGGTACCCAATATGGCCGACCAAAAACCTTAATTTTACACATGAAAATTTAATATTTTTGGTTCGCCATCTTGGAATTATTAGATATCATAACAAGTGTAAGATTTAAGTTAGCCGAATCATTACTCATATTAATTTCCCAGAAAAAGTGTAAGCCTTTTTGTTATAAAAATTATGAACGCGCAAAGATGAGGTCAAAATTCGTCCGTTTGGGCGTTAATGGGTTAACGGAAATATGATCTGAAAAGATTTTTATAAAATTTGGTCGAGCCGTTTTTTGGTTTAAACGACATAAGTGATTTTTGTACCTGCACGATATCGCGCATACCAAAAACAATATCGACTTCCTTTGAGGTGCCGAATGTAGAACATTAACGAAAAAATGCTCTGAAAAAAATTCCTTAACATTCGGTCGAGCCTTTTTTTGTTCAAATGAGAAAACTTCAAGTGTCAGAAAGACATTACAAGTGTCAGAAAGACATTAAAGATCACTAATATCTAATAAACTCGATGGAATGAGACCCGTTCTAAACGAAATGATATTTCTTTGATTCTGCACAGCGATAGCCTTCCAACAAAACATCATTTGTCAAAATCCGACACTCTTTAAAAATCGTGCAAAAATTACTTCACCCTTTGCCTTTACAAACATCACGTATTTTTCAAACCTTGGAATAGCACTTTTTTACTGAGTTGTGTTGTCACTGAATCGCATCGTGTGTGGTGTGGGGCAGTTGGCAAACTAATTTGACAGTTGGGGTTTCAGTTGGGATAAATCAAAATCTTTTAATTTTATGGGGGCGGGGCCTAGAGTTTGGGCAACTAGTTGCACTGTGTGTATTGCAGTTTGGCAAACTACTTGGATGAATTAAGCCTGAATTCGAAGAATATATTTTTTTTTTAAGTTTATTTTGCATTATTTTTAATTTAAATTATGACAGTTCACATAATATTAAATTATTTTCATAATTTATACTTTTAGAATTTAATTTATATTTTAAAAAATATAAATATATTCATATTAATAATTAAAAAAAATTATAATCAATCTAAAAAATCATCTTTCTCCAATTTTTATTATTATAAAACTTAGTCGCGGGTTTTCTACAATTTCATTTAACTTTCAAATTGCCTATAAAATATCGAATTGACAGTTGAAATATCAACTCAGTTGAAGCGTTTGTGGCAAAACAACAACTTTTTACACAACTCAGTTTGGGCAACTAGTTGGCCCGTGGATGGGCCCCATAAGTTTCAGGTATTGCGGTTCATCTTGGAATTTCCAGTAGTTCCCGAAAAATTTGTTCTTTTTGGTCAAGTCTGACAAGAACTTTACATTTATTAGTTTTGCTAATATCTCTGGAAAGCTTTGTAATTTCCAAATGAAGTCATTCGCTTCCCAATTTATCAGCGGCGCTTCAACATGCTCAATATGTACAAATTTGAACACCTACTTTAACTAAGGTGCACATTGAGCTGTGTCACGCAGCGAGTGCAGAGCAGGGAAGCACGGAAAAAAACTGCTTTTGTCTAAGCATATTGGGAAGCAGTTTTGTTAGACAAATAGACGAAAGTTTTTAAATGGAGGAATATCTAAATTTATTAAGTTCCGATTCAGATTCGGATCACTCTGGGTTATTTCAAACTAATTCGATAAATTTTTCTTTCATTTAACAATCCGTACCGTACGCGGCACGTGTCACAAAATATAATTTGACAGATTCGTTTTTCAATTAGCCCGCGATCTCATGGGCTGCTTGCCGCACGGCCAAAGCTTGATTTCGGCTTAGTATAATGAATAGTATTACATATCAGCGCCGGCCCTCGGGGTGGCGCCAAAATGAATGACGAAAACAATTTCGAGCGAAAAATAAGTTGATGGTGCCTTTTTAAGAGCCCAGGGCTGAGCACCGGGGACAGGTAAGCGGCGGAACACACTTGCATACGTGCTCATCAATAAGAGCGAAGGTTCCACCGATAGGGTTTGAAAGGACTTAAGAAAAAACTCCAACGCACTGATAATGAAGACTAGAACAGCCCCAAGGCTGATCTTATGTCCCCTGTGATGGGCCGCCTGAAGCCCTAGAAAGTGCAAGTTTCGTCGTTGTAGACGTGGACAAGTTGCCGCGCAGCCATGTTATGATCGGATACTTCTCAGCGACAGATCCCACTGACATTTTGTTAAAAAGGACAGGGCCCGAAACACTAGTTAAGGGTGAAGGAGAGATGACGATCTCTGTTGATCAAAGGTCTATTGAAGAGCTGCGGCGGCCGGGTGACCAAATTGACTACAAGTTTTGTTGGATACTGTTTAGAATCAGGACGGTAAAAAAGCCCATGACCAAAGTTGCTCCTAGCCAAATTGTCAATGTTCCCTCAGCTACAGCAAGCACATGGCAAGCAACCGCGACCATTTCCGGTCCGATAACCAAAGAAAAAGAAACCCCGATGATACCTGAACTGAAACCTCGCAGGAGTCTGCCCCGGAAATGGAAGAGGTAAGATGCTCGAATTTCAGAATGGAAGATGGTTACCACATTTTGAAGGCTGGCGGTAGGTGATACCTCTTTTAACGAAGAGAAGACTCTCTCCACCATGTCAACATTATGGCGGCTAGGTCAAGCGCTAATGCTGCATCATCAGTCACAAACAACCACCACAATCTCCAGAAAGGCTGGTGGCGTTGCGAAATGCCTTGGGGAAGCAAGTTTGTGTAAAAATGTTTCCTATATTTCCGCTATAAGCGTGGCAGACACCATAAAACCGCCTAAATCCTTTGAAAGCAACCCCTAGCAGGTTGTATAAGTATAATCCTTAAGGAAATGAGCCTGCTTCCAATATTCTTTTTTATGTGAAAGAGTAGATTCTCAGGAAAGGTCCTTTATATTGTGTCGACAAACTATTTTCTTCGTATACAGTGCAATGTCGATCAGCATCAGCTCTAGTCGGGGAAGGAAAGAGCTGCCACAACCTACCCGCGATACTTTTTACTCCATTTACTCCAAACCAGTACTGTCGCGACTTTGACTTCAGAGCATCCAGAAACAACTCACTGGAGTGCTATGCCTCCTGAAACGAGTTGAATTTCATCAACCAACTGATGACATGCGCTTTAGTGGAGCGGGGAAGGGCTAAGGAAAGCTATGACAGGAGGAATCAAGAATGTAAAGAGATAAGAAGAAAGAAGGAAAGTTATGTAGGTAGGAAAGTGGAAAAGGCGAAGGACCGTGGGACTGGCCGGGATTCGAACCCGGGACCTATGGGATGGTAGCCAGACGCCTAAGCTACCAAGGCCCCCTATGAAGATGATCCAGATAAACCTCCACAGGGAGGCTTAGGGGCAATATTTTTTTGCGATTAGCCTAGTATTGTAACCCCAATATGTCCTTTTGAGATTTTATATTTTAGAAGGGGTGGCTGGGCTAGAGTTTTGTATTTGGAACTCTATAAATCTGTGGTCTGAGAAGAAGGGTTCCTTCATCCAAGACAATAAAACCAAGACTTTGAGTATTGCTTATCCGAAGACAATTTTGTTTCCGTTATATCCAAAACATAATTTGCTTGGTTCAAGAAAAAGTCTCTTAAGCCAAGAATTTTTTTTTATCAGCGTACAAATAGCAAGGCTTGTGTTTAGTAGGTAGTGGCAAATAACCTCACCTCGCTCATTGGTGTCCGTGCTGCCCCATTGTGTATGGTGTGCATTTGCATCATCTCCCATAACAGGACCGTGGTAGGATCGATGTGTCTTACCAGGTCCTGAAAAGCCATAGGTGGTAGAGGGCCCTCTTCATCGTGGGCTAGATAGAAAGAGGCCATATTGAGTTCCTTCTGTTTTAACTCTAGGTCGACCACACTCCGTCGCTAAATTGAGGGAGAAGAAAGGTGCTTATGTTATTTTTGACCAGAATACCTTTTCTGGGTTTCCTCTTACCTTTGGTATAAAAGAGATTAAATTTAGGTGTCCTTAAGCCACAGATCCTGTCACCAGCGATTCATGACTCTTAGACCAGGACAACATCGACTTCGCCTGATGCCAGGTGAAGCAGAAGGGACGCGGAAATAGGAGTTTTAAATTTTTTTTACCATTTGTAATTTGAAAAAAAAAATCGAAAAACAAAACTAATTTTTTTTTTTTTTCGAAAAATCGCGTTTGTTTTCTTTGTTTTTATTAAATCGTTTGTAACTATTTTGTGGGGTCCTAGGCCTTTATGTATAAATTTTCAGAAAAAAAGTCTTTAAAAACGAAGAAACTGAAATATTTTAAATCTCCGTAGGGCTAGCGTTGACCGAGATATCGCCAACAACAGTGTTGTTTAAATAAGTAACAGTTAATTATTATTTTTGTTAAACTAGCTAGACCTATTTTCTATCCAAAGACCAGAGATAATCCAACTGGCTGTCTTAACTACGATCGTTATTCTCCACTGGCCTCACTTAAAACTTCCTTTTGTCAATACACTGTAATGTAACAAAAAATAAGGTTGCTTCATAAGTAAATACACCAAAAAGGTGGTTTCTCGTTATACAAAAGATCCCAGAAAAACAAAATAAATAAAATAATTCCATAATCAGTATTATGAAATTAGGGATTCATGTAAAAAGATTGACCCAATTTTAACGATGTTTCAGCTTACATTCTCTGTCTAAATAAATACCAAAGGGTTTCTTTCTACCATTCAAAAAAGGCCTACATACAAATAAAATAAAAAATACTCACGCACATACACATGATGTTTTTAGTCCTTTCTAGTTTGTCTTTTATATTTGTTTCACAATTTAATTTATTTAAATATCTTTAAAAATTTAATCCGAATCCCCCCCAAAAAAATACACCAAAAAAGGTTGACACGGCATTCACCAGAAGGGCCTGAAGAACCCTTCTTGTGCTGTGCACAAATATTTCAAATTAAAACAAAACAAAAGTTTCCTTATCTCTGTTTAAAATCCCATTAAGTTGGGGGTAGTGAAAGTGGGGAGAGAAAGCGAGACCTTATACAATTTTCAGGAAATTGAAATGCCACGTTCAGGCCGTGCAGGTCAAAAAACAGAAGAAGAAGACCAAAAAAGCAAACAAAGAGTAATACCACCAGCAGCAACAACAACAACAACTCTGATCCTTAGAAGAAGGATGAACAGGGAAAAGGCTGCTGAGACGAAATTCAGAAGACATTTACTTAATCCCACAAAAACCGCAATAACACGTGAAGGCGCACAGTTAACGGCAAATCTATCGGGTATCCTAAGACAATTTGTGCAGTATTCATCTAGAACAAAAGGGCTATATTACCCTATTGGAGGTAGTTGTGTGTAGAGGTACATATGTATAGGGGTATGTATGGGCTGCGACCCTCGACGTGAATGTCTTGCTTTCCTTAAAGATCTACATATGTATATGTAGATGTAGAGAAACAGAATTTTATTACAATTTAGGTGAAGCAAGTTTTTGACGTATGAACACCACGAGGTGAGAGTTGACAAAAGTAGTTTTTGGAAACGACATCGGGTGGTTTTTGCTAACCGCATTTGTTTAAATTTATTCAATATACGACTTGGCGTAATTTGTACGTTTTGAGATTATCACAGTCCCATACACATACTCAATTTTTAACGCCCCAGTTTGACATTGTTTTTTTTTTGAGTGACAGTTTCGCTGTTTCAGGAAACCTAAAAATTTTCAAATTCATAAGGGGTCGTCCATAAAATTCTTCTTCTTCTTCGATGGCTCTACGGCCCAATTCGAGCCTTGGCCTCCTTCAGCTTCTTCCTCCAGACGTCTCTCTGCTCCGCAGCTTGTCTCCAGTTTCTCGTGTTGAGCAGTTTCGCTGCATCGGTCTTAACATTATCTTCCCATCTTGACCGTGGTTTGCCAACTGGTCTTTTACCATCTGGTAGTAGATACAGGGATTTTTTTGGTAACCTTGAGTCATCCATTCTTTGGACATGACCGGCCCAACGTAAACGCAGTAGCTTGGCATGGGTCGAAAGTTTACATTCTTTGTATAAGTCGTACAATTCGTGATTGTAGCGTATTCTCCATGCATTGTCTTCATTAATTGGGCCGTATATCCTTCGGAGAACCTTCCTCTCAAATATATCCAACTTGTCGGCGGATTTTTGGGAGATACTCCATGCTTCACAACCATACGTAGCTACTGTACGTATGATGGTTTTGTAGACTCTTATTTTTGTTTTTCTGTGGATGTCTCTGGATTTCATTACTGGCAGTAGTGAGAAGTATGTTCTGTTTGCGGCGTTTATTCTTCTTTGTACGTCTATCGTTTCATCGTTGTCTTCACTCACTGTGGACCCCAGGTAGTTAAATTGGCTTACCCGTTCGAAGTTATATTCCCCCCAGGTGGTGTTGTGGTTTCTTCTTCTTCTTTCCACCCTTGACTGAATTAGAATCTTGCTCTTGTCTGCATTTATTTGCAGCCCTATATGTTTAGCTCCATCTTCTAATTCTGTGAATACTTCTCTAAGGTATGACAGTGATCTGGCAAGGCAGTTTATGTCGTCGGCATATCCTGCCAACTGTTTTGATTTGTTAAGCAGGGTTGCGTTCGCATCAATGTTTACTTTGCGAATTACTCCTTCAAGGCAGAGATTAAATAACATGGGTGCCAGCCCATCGCCCTGCTTTAAGCCTTGCTTGACTGGGAAGGACTCCGTCAATTCTCCTTGTATTCTGACTGCACACCTTGTATTTTCCATTGTCATTTTAGTCAGTTTCACTATCTTTAGGGGTATGTTTAGGTCCAGCATTGTCGCATACATTTTTTCCCTGTCGATGCTGTCGTATGCTTGTTTAAAGTCGATGAAAAGTTGATACACGTCGACGTTGTATTCCCAGCATTTTCGGAGGATTTGCCTTATTGAAAAAAGTTGATCCATCGTTGACCTATTTCTTCTGAATCCAGCTTGGTATTCACTTATTACGGCTTCTGCATAAGGTTCCAGTCTGGCCTTAATTATATTGGTCATTATTTTATACACTGTGCTTAAAAGAGATATGCCTCTGTAATTTGCACAGTTGAATCTATCTCCTTTCTTGTGTATTGGGCAGATAATGCTTTGCTCCCAATCTTCAGGCATTTTTTCGTTCCTCCATATGCAGCATAGTAATTCATGTATAGCTGCTGAAAGCGGTTCGCCTCCTTGCTTGATCAGCTCTGCTGGGATGTTATCAATTCCTGGAGATTTGTTATTTCTTAAGAGTCGTATGGCACTTTGTACTTCCTCCAGAGTGGGTTCGTTTGTTTCTCTGGTGTCATCGTTATGTTGTGGACGGGGTTCTGGTACGTGTCGGATGCTCTCGTTTGCGTTCAGCAGCTCGCTAAAAAATTCCTTCCATCTTTTCTTTACATCTTCGCTGCCTGTAACTATAGTGCCTTCTTTCGTTCTACATATACCGGAGGAGGGTTTGAAGCCTTTCTTGAAGAAGTTTACTTCCTTATATGCTTCCCTGGTTTTGTTTCGGGCAAAGTTTTCCTCTGCTCTCAGGATGTAATTGTTGAGGAATTGCCTTTTCTTCTTCCTGCAGATGTTTTTTGCGGTTCTTCTTGTTTCCTCATATTTCAGTTTCTTGTTCCTCGTCGGTCCATAAAATTGAGGCGATTTTTCGACCCCCTTTCGCCCTTCCTGGGATGTCGTGAGATTTGGCTTGACGTCCTAACGTGAGATTTTTCAAATTTTAAAAATTCTCTAGTATTTACACTAAAAAAAGAAGAGATTAACTTCTAGCTAACTGATAATTCGAACATCTACTTTCCCTCCTCTATTCCACTTGCTTTTTCGAGAACCCTTCCTGTAGTTCTATATATTCTAAGGGACTTTTCGCGGGTCAGTGTTAACGGCCGTCCACACTACGCGGACTTAGATACCACGAGCTTTTTGACCTATGGCCTCATACAAGTCCCTCTCAACTACAGGCCATGAAGGAGAGTTTTTTATGGTGTTGGTGTCGGTCCAAAAGTCACAGGAATAACATGGCAGACAGGCCGCATGGGGCAATTTTTGCCATATTTTTGCAGTAAAAAATGATAAAATGTTGTATTTTAACACTTTTAACTGCACTTAGATTACACAGGCCTGCAAAAAACGGGTCATTTTTTTTCTTTTCAATTTAATAGTCGTATCCTAAGTATTTTTTCGCGCTGAATCCGAATCCGTTGGCCAAATTGCCCTATCACGTCAGGATTTTGAGCAATCCTAACCTAAAAGTGCCAAAAATCGAATGATGAATGATGTCCTTTAAATTTTTTATTCCTAAAGTATGCACCAATCACTCACGAAATCGAAACGTTAAATGTAGTCCAGTACCTAAATAGGTCGAAAAAAAGTCCTTCGTAATGCGAAAAATACCGCACGCGATTTTTTTTACCAAATGTTTTTACATATTTTTATGAGCTTAAATTCAAAATGGCGTCATCCCCACCCTTATGCTTCGCTTACAATGAAGGGAAACGCGTTTAATTCTATATCTCCGAAACTATGCGTTTTACGACAAAAATGTATATAATCTTTTTTGTAGATAAATAAGTGATTTAACTTTTTTGTTTAGAATTTTTTTTGTAAAGTCAATATGTTCGGAGTTATAGTGCTTCAAACTTTATATATCACTTTCTTTGCACTATATTTCGTTAACGGGTAGCCCGCCATAAAAAAGTCCTTCCTAAGACTTATATAATACCCATTTTTTTTTTTTTTTTATATAATACACGATTATCTATAATTTTTCCTTTTATCGTTTTTAGATAGGGCTAATATTTCACGAGTTATAGCGCTTTAAATGTCGGAAAATGTAAATTCAAAAAAAAAAATTCCTAATATCTTTTTCTTTCCCCGTTTCATTTCAAAACTGATTATATCGTGTGTTGAGCTCATCATTGCCCACATTTGTTGCCTTTACTTTTTTCTATAAAGTTGATATTTATGGATTTATTACACCTAAAAAGTTTATTAAAACGGTTTTTGCAAATATCTAGTCAACTATTTATTACGATGACAAGTAATACAAACAAATTTGTTTGTTATAAAATTCCGTTGAAATTTTACTTTTTTCTAGCATTTATACTTTAGCCGCAATTTCAGCGCCGATTGTTTCATATAGATACACATTAATGTTCATACAAATTAAGAAATTTCGTTGGTGTACAAACTCTTTTCCACACCACCCTGGAGGTCGAGTTTTTGGCGCGTTTTTTATTGTGGTTTCCCCAGTAGGCCTAATCCACAAGAAAACGAAACAATAGCTGTGTTCCTTTTCTACTTTTTAGTACTTGTGAGCAGAGCAGAAAAGGAACGCAAAATTTGCTGATTTGAGTAAAATCTATCTTAACATTTTTGATGTTATTTTATTTGTATATAAACAAAAAGTTGAAAGAATTTACAACAAAATAGAAATTTATGTGATTAATTTTCAAAATGAAACGAAAGAATAGTTTTAGATAATTATACAAATAAAATTTTGTTTATAGGTGTTTTTATATGAAAAAAGCTCAAAACAATCAAAAGCCATCTATGGGATTTTCAGTAAATACAAAATAATTCACAATAGACTCCAAATAAGAGCTTTCCTCTAGCGGATTTCAATTGCGTTATTGCAAGTGATATCCACTCGTTTATAAGAGCAAGTGTAGTTGCTAGTACGCACTTGTAAAAAATTGTAAAAATTAGCAGAAAAGGAACGCAGCTAATGATGCTATAACATGTTATTTAGCCTCATATGTTTCGAAGATGTCGATTGACAATCGGATATACCAATGAAGCTGCCACCTAATGACTTGACGTTGTCTCCGTCGAATGATATATCTTGGAGACTTGAAAACTCGCAAATGTTCTCATTTATTTCATTGTTTTCAAGGAGGTTTGCATCCTTCGTCACATTTTCGCAATTTCCTCCACTGCAGTTAAAGTAAATTATGGTACATTTGAGACCGGCCTTGCGGCATCCACAGGAACCGCCACATTTTTTCCTACATTTGCAGGATATTAAATTTAATAAATTTGCTGGTGCCGGAGCAATTGTCATTTTTTTTTTTTTTTTTTTTTTATGTGAAAGTCTAAGCTCAGGTGTCACCCTTTGTACTACCAGTCCGTCATGTCGTACACGTTAACGTCGGGTGTCTGGTAGTAAGCTTAGCTCGAAGGATAGAGAAAGAATAAAAAGATTAAAGGGAGTCTGGGGGATATATGAGGAGGTGGAGATGAACCTTGCGTTTAAACTCTTGGGTGTTATATGAGTTTGGGAAAACTGACTGTGGAAGGTTGTTCCACAGTCGAGTTGTTCTCGAAAAGAACGAATTACTAAACTGGTGTGTGCGCGAAAATAAGGGCTGTAGATAGTGAGGATGAGCCGAATGGGCAAGTCTTGTGTTGCGGGAAAAACATCGCCGTGAAGGCAGGAGATTATATATTTCGGTGGAACAGTCGTTATGGTAAATGCGGTAGAATTTTACCAGGGCTGCTACATTCCTGCGGTGACTTAGTGAGTCAATTTTGGAGCAAATGACGTCGTCGCCAATGAGTTGGAGAGCGCGGTTCTGCACCTTGTCCAGCCACGCTAAGGTGGTACTCGGTGCCCCTGCCCAGAGATATGAGTTGAATTCGAGGCGGGGCCGAATGTAGGATTTGTATATTATAGCCCTGGCCGACGGCGGAAGGAGGAATTTGCATCTTTTAAGGAATCCCAAGCATTGAGATGCTTGTTTAGCGATTTGGAATATGTGATTACTCCATCGCAGATCTTCAGTTAAAGTTATGCCCAGGATATTGAGGGATGGTTCAGCCATCAGTTCTAGACTGTCCACTTTAATGGGAGGGATTGGGGAGCGCGTTTTCATAGAGAAGAGACAGTATTTTGTTTTCTGTGCGTTGAATTCAACTTGATTCATGAGGCCCCAATCAAGAATCAATCTTATGTCCCTGTTGATTGAAGTGGACATAAGTTCACGATCAAGCAGACAAGGTCTGGCCCGTGCTTGTCTTGCTTTATCAAAGCTATACGAGTAACGCAAAGTACTGTCATCAGCGAAGCTGTGAAGGGAGTTGGATGGAATTGAGAGCAGGTCATTTATAAAAACTAGGAAGAGAGCTGGTGATAGAATAGAGCCCTGGGGAACACCTGCAGAGATGGAGTGGGGATTAGATTCAACGCCGTCCAATACTACCTTGATTGAGCGGTCGGAAAGGAAACTCTCAATCCAATTCTTTAGAAGAAGGTCAATGCCAATAGCATGGAGTTTACTCAATAGAGCGGGGTGCCATACTCTATCAAAGGCCTTGGAGATATCGAGAGCTACCAGGCCGGATTCACCAAAGCGATGAATGTTTTGGTAGAGGTGTTCAGTTAGGCATACAAGGAGGTCGCCAGTAGATCTTTTCGATCTAAAGCCGTACTGCTTGTCATCCAATATTTGGTTGCGTTCAAGATATTCCATAAGCCTTCTGTTTATTAGTGTCTCCATGGTTTTGGAGAGGATAGAGGTGATTGCTATTGGGCGGTAGTTAGAGGGGTCGCTGAGATCACCTTTTTTCGGTATAGGCTGAACATGAGCCAGTTTCCAGGAGTCAGGGAAAACTCCGGAGAAGTAAGAAAGGGCGAAGAGTTTGCGCAGAGGTTTAGCCAAAGGTGAAGCGCATTTTTTAAGAACCATAGGGGGAATTTTATCAGGGCCAGTGGATTTATTGGGATCGAGCTCCTTGAGACACTTGAACACTTCACGAGTTCTGAAGAAAACTCTGCCCATTGAGTGAGCAGAACTCTCTACAATGGGGGGTTGCACGGCAGTATCAGGCAAGGAAGAATTGGAGGCAAACAGAGATGCGAGTAAGTCAGCCTTGGATTTGCTTTCTGTTAATACCTTCCCATCGTGAATGAAGGGAGGAGACGACGATGAGTTAAAATTTTTCCTGATGGAGGTTACCAAGGACCAGAAGTTTTTACTGCCAGCAGAGGTGTTAATGAGTTTGTTTCTTAACCTGTCATCGAAGGAGGCTTTGGTTTGCTTGATGGTGGTTTTGCAGACATTTCTCAACCTGATGTACTCACGTCGGGATGAATCGCTCAGAGAATGCCTGAACTCTCTATAGGCGGTTTCTTTGGCTTTAATCGCGTTCATACATTCTTGATTAAACCATCCATGCGGCCTTGGCTTAATGGATTTGGTAGAATGGGGAATGAATAAACGCATTCCTGCCAATATGATTTTTGAGATGCAGAGAGCGGAAAAGTTGGCGTCGCGATTCACAAAACACAGGTCCCAGTCAGCGGCTTGGAAGAAGCGAATAAGCCCCAACCAATTGGCTTTCCCATAATGCCACACAGTTCTTCTAGGAGCTGGTATGGTTGAGACGGATGATTGGTATGGGAAGCTTGCGCTGACCAGGCAGTGGTCTGAGCTGCCCAGAGGTGAATGAACTTCGACGGAGTACCGCGTAGGGTGGGAGGTGAGAAAAAGATCAAGGAGATGGGCCCCTTGATCTGCAGCGTCAGGAACTCGTGTTGGGCACTTAACCAATTGGTGAAGATTATTAGTCTCTGCAAAGAGCTCGGCATCCCGGCCAGAAACACTGGTGCCATTTGAATAATTCAGCCAATTTGTGTTGTGAACGTTGAAATCACCCGCAACAATGATTTCGCACTCCGGGTATAAGGATAAGAATTCGGAGATACATTGGGACTGGTTGTAAGCCAAATCTTGTTCGCTTCCAGTCCCATTCCTCCGGGTCTTGATAACTATCAAGCCAAGTTTGCACTTGATGATATACTCGAAATGAGTGAAGTCGAGCAGCATCTTTAGTTGGAGGCAGAGCTGATAAGTTCACTTTGGTTTTTGTAGCCGATTTTCCAAAACATTTGAACCTTAGTGAATGCTTAAACAAACGAATTTCCGGACGATTTTCCTTGTCGATTAACGCGAGCAACTCAGAAACTCTTATTGTTATCCGCACCATGCGGTTTTTTTATATTTGTATTTAAAATGCACGATTTGTTTTTATTGTTTACATTTATGTCTTTTATTCAGACTTTATAGCTGCCTGTAGAGATGGAGATGCCGGAAATTGGCTAGCTCCGATAAACACGATGGGGGAACGGAACGGAGAACGGTAAGATCACTGAACTTTAAGTTCGGTGATCGATGGAGTGTTCCGACTGATCGTGTTTATTGTGTGGGAGGCTGTTGTGTGACTTTGCGTAAACTTGGTAATTAAGTTTACGCGGTCACTACACTCTAAATTGACATTCCTCACTGTTCCTTATAAAGCTACTAATAACTTGCATCACCTCGGACATTTCTTTATTAGGACGACCCCTTTTCCCCTGTAGATGGTGTGGTTTTCAAATCTCGCATACAGGAATGATGATACCTAGCACCTGTAGCTTTGGCATCAGAAACATTTGCAATACGTTGCACAATGTCCAAACTTCTTTTATCATTCCGATTCTGCAAACGGACGCCAACGAAATTTCTTAATTACATGTATGAACATTAGCTAAAGTATAAATGCTAGAAAAAAGTATAACTGGTTGGTTGATGAGATTCAACTCGTTTCAGGAGGCATAACACTCTAGCGAGTTGTTTCTCGATGCCCCGATTTCAAAGTCGCGATAGTAATGGTTGGGAGTAGGTGGACTAAAAAAATATCGAGGGAAGGTTGTGGCAGTTCCTTCTTCCCCGACTAGAGCTGCTGTTCGACATTGCACTCTATAAGAAGAAAATAGATTGTCAACAGTATAAAGGGCCTTTCCTGTGACTCTAGTCTTTCACATAAAAAAAAAAAAAATCGTAATAAATAGTTGACTAGATATTTGCAAAAACCGTTTTAATAAACTTTTTAGGTGTAATAAATCCATAAATATCAACTTTATAGAAAAAAGTAAAGGCAACAAATGTGGGCAATGATGAGCTCAACACACGATATAATCAGTTTTGAAATGAAACGGGGAAAGAAAAAGATAGGAATTTTTTTTTTGAATTTACATTTTCCGACATTTAAAGCGCTATAACTCGTGAAATATTAGCCCTATCTAAAAACGATAAAAGCAAAAATTATAGATAATCGTGTATTATATAAGTCTTAGGAAGGACTTTTTTATGGCGGGCTACCCGTTAACGAAATACAGTGCAAAGAAAGTGATATATAAAGTTTGAAGCACTATAACTCCGAACATATTGACTTTACAAAAAAAAATTCTGAACAAAAAAGTTAAATCACATATTTATCTACAAAAAAGATTATATACATTTTTGTCATAAAACGCATAGTTTCGAATATATAGAATTAAACGCGTTTCGCTTCACTGTAAGCGAAGCATAAGGGTGGGGATGACGCCATTTTGAATTTAAGCTCATAAAAATATGTAAAAACATTTGGTAAAAAAAAATCGCGTGCGGTATTTTTTGCAAAGAAAAAGTACCTATTTACTGGACTAATGCGACAGCTGCACAGCCATCGGAAAAAATACCGTTTGTAATCGCATCAAACCGATTCGAATTCGCATGGCATGATCGCTCTTTTCGATTTTCGGATAATTTCATTTTCGAATCGCATTTCATGATAAGGCCCCTGTTTAGTTTTTGCAATATATCTCGCAAACGAAGCAAAATTTCAATATAATTTATTCCCATAAAAAAGGCTTATTTAAAAAATTTTGAAAATTTTTTTATGTCAAAAATGTTGAAACAAAAAGACAAAATTTCGATGTTTTTTTTTTCATTTTTGCTTCTTTGCCTATATCTTTTTTTGGGTCCGAGATACGTAAATGTATTGTTTCATGAAAAAATTAGATCGGAAAAAAGTGGGTCGGAATTTTTTTTGGTTGAAAATTGACCGAAATATGGCCACTTGAACATATTTTTTTTTTAATTTTTGCCTCTTTAATCCGGAGAAATTAGCATTTTAAGTTAGCAAAACTCCAAAATGACTGAAAATTGGACCGATGAAAAAAATATTAGATGAAAAAAATATTATATTATATTTTATCAGCCATACCAGCTTGGAGGGGATCCTAATTCCAATGGGATCCTGTACAGCCTCTCTCTGTTTATCAAGTCATATGCCTGTTGAAAGAAGACAAAATATCTGGTATATATCTATATGTATTTCTTTCCCAGGTTTTCTGGGGGCCCAGCCTAGGGCCTCTTCTGCTGCCTCCTTTACGCTGTCTTTTAGAGTTTCCCATTTGTTGTCCTACTCCTTCTCTCATTCCCTTTTGTATGATAGCACTCTGATAGGCATTCCTTCTTTCTTCAAGTTTTAGCTTGTCTATATCGTACCTTATTTGTGTTTGGCCTCTGTGAGTTTTGGTCGTTATCCGGGCTCTAAATTTCACTTTGACGAGATAGTGGTCCAAGCCACAGCACACTCCCCTCCTAGTTCTCACATCCAGTATACTCGTGGCCTCTCTTCTCTCAATTAGAAAGTGGTCTATTTGATTATTTGTTACCCCATATGGTGACTGCCACGTCATCTTATGAATATTTTTGTGCGGGGGAGCATTGTTGAACTTACTACCATTGAGTTCGAGCTAGCAAGATCGATCAATCTACTACCGTTGTCATTGGTAGCGTTATGTAGGCTGTGCTTGCCTATGACTCCTAAGAGTTCCTCTTCTTTTCCTACTTTGGCGTTCATGTCTCCAAGAACCATTTTAATATCGTTTGACGGTATTAATCTGATGGCGTTTGTCTCCTGGTGGAATTCCTCTTTCCCCTCATCCGTCTTATCTTCTGTGGGCGCATGTACGTTAATGAGACTAATGTTATGTAGTCTTGTTTTAATCCGAAGCGTACATATTCTATTATTTACTGGCTTGAAGTCCAGAATCCGTGATATCATTTTCTTTTCCACTATGAAGGCAACTCCGAACTCTCTGCTTCCATTCGATGAACCACTGGAGAGTATCGTGTGGGTTCTGATATCCATTATGCCACCATGAGTCCATATGGTTTCCTGTAGAGCGGTGATTGCTATGCCGTATTTTTCCAGTAGTAATAAAAGCGAACGCAGAGCGCCCGTCCTGTTGAGCGTTCTGACGTTCCAAGCTCCAAAATCAAATTCCATATTTCGTTGCCTGGATCGTAGCAGTTGGGTCCGTCCTGTCCTAGGCCTGGCTTGAGGATTCGTGACGGGTGGGTTTTTACGGTGGAAGGTTGTCAGCCTGCCGCCCAACCTGGAGGAGCAGTCCGATATTTGTTTCGTTTTGAGGCGCGAAACACTGGCCTTTCCCTCCGCCGTCAGTTAGTCTTGTACAGACAAGAGTATCCCCAGGGGTCACCCGATGTATAGTCAAAATATTTTTGGAGGGGGATGTAGAATTCAGTAGCATATCGGAAGGACTTAGGTCGTGAAGACCTTAGATCGCAGATAACGTTTCTCAGGACTTGTCTCTTTGGTGTACCGGCACCAACAAAGGTCCCTGAGGCCATTACTACCTACCATTTGACCCCCTCGATCGTGTATGGGCCCCTTAATATTTTATAAATTGCTCAATTATCCTTGAGCTTTCGTGTAAAGATCTAACAATATTGTTACCAATTTATTTACCAATTTCGAGAGAAATTCTCGCAATATTGCAATACAGAATAAGGTCCCAGTTTACAAGGAAGCAGTTACTGTTTAAATTTGTTTTTCCCAAGTTTGGTCGCCATCAATTCCAGATTTGTTGTAAATGCTTGATTAAAAAAAATAAAACTTGTTCAAAATCATATAAAACCGAAATTAAATTTTCATTGTTTTTTTACTTTTCCTCTCTCGACAAATTTTAATTAAAATCTAAGCAGCTTGAAACTGTTCCGTGTGTTTCGATTAAGAAAACAATGAAGACGAACTCCCTGTGCCTCCAACTTGCTGACCTGAATTCATTTTGAGCAGGATATTTTCGCCTCCGTGCCCGTCCATCATCAACAAATGAAAACAAAATAACTCACCTACAAAACTGACATCCACTCTAATTCTTATAAATCAACTTCGAGGCAATAAAACTTTCCCCGTAAAAATGTTCCCAATACGAGCCAGACCAAATACAAAATTCGCATCATGTTCATGTGGTGAAACAACCCTGACTGTTGTGGACATCATTTGTACACAAAGGGGTTGGGGGTGCCACAATCGTATTGTTGGCCGTCTTCTTTGTATATACCACACAGTATGTACATGTGTATATGTTATATGGGATCCCACAATCGATTAGTAACTGAGGATCCTGCAACATTATCCCCACCTCCTGTAATCCTGTAGCTGCGAAGATGTGAAAACAAATCGGTTTTTTTTTGTTGGGGCTGTTGTTTCAATACTGATGGTGTTTCTTGTATTTTATCCGATTTCATTTATTTATCTATTTGCAGCCTGCCGGTACGAGAAGGGAGCGTGGTCCGAATGCACAACCGGTCAAATGTCACGAACGGACAAGCTGAAGTCAACAAGCGACCCCAGCTGCCAGGCAACACGTGTTGTTAATAAGAACTGTAATCCTGGAAAGTCCAAGGATAAGAGCAACAAGGAGCGCAAAAATAAGGACAAAGGTGAGTTGCACAACAGAATTACGATCCACAAACTAAACAAAACCAAAAAAAAACAACAGCGTAAACAATTCCAGCTCTCAACTATTCCCAGAGTCGCCATCAGGATCTCGTTCTCCTGATTTCTTTCATTTGTTGCCGCCAGTGCCAAACTGGTAATTACTGTCACCTACGGTCGTACCAAGTGTTTTCATGGTGGTTTTATGGGACCTCGGTGCCGATGGGTATTACATGCGTTTTGGGATCCGTAATGAAAGCCCCCGGAAGGGTGTGTTTTCCAATAGCATACTTGTACATAAAAAGTGATCACGGTTCAGCTTTGCGTAGCTGAAAAGGGCTAGACCATTGCAAATTTAATAGTATCTGCTAGTTTGACATTATGCCTTTAACCGCTGAATCGTTAGTGGCTTTGGTAAGGTCTGACTGCCCCACTAAATTGCATTCGTAATTAAATTAGTCCTGCTATTTAGGATGGGGGCGGTAGGACTGCTACTGCTGGCTGTTGCCCTCACTCAGGAATTGTTACCGTGACTTCTAGAAACAAATTAACCCATTAACTAATGCAAATAATGTTGTGGGCTTCAGTGTTTTCGGATACTTATGGCTCTCGTATTTGTAATATGTGCATGTATGTATGACTAAAATTAATTGTAAGGGAAATTACGGAAATTAGATATCTTTATGTGGTTACGTTTTTAATAACGGTAATGTAAAATGGAACATTATCATTGTTATAAAGTAAAGTATAAGTGAAAGTTGGTCTTAGTTTGGGCTGCTATGCCAAATGTGGTTGGAATATAAAGGCAATAAATAAAGTTATACGATGCTGTTGGATTTTGAAAATTAGATAGTAGAAATAAAAAAGGTTATATGCTGTTAAATAGAGTTACCCTTCCAGCACAGAAGTTGCACTGCTCATCTGGGCTGAGGGACATTTACCACTACTCAATAGATCAGCTATGACGTCTTTACGCTCCTTTAATCCCTCATGGGACATAGGGCGGAAACAGTTGCCCTCCAGCGGACTCTGTTTTGCGCGACAGCTCTCAGCTCGCACCAGGATCTCCCAGTTGTTGCGGCTTCTGCTAGTAGGGTTCTCCTCCACGCTGTTCTAGGTCTTGCGACTCGACGGGATCCTTGCGGATTCCAGTCAAGTTAGTTTGAGTAGATTTTCGTTTTTGTGTCGCAAGGTGTGGCCAACCCAATTCCACTTCCTTCGCCTGATTTGGTCATGTATCCTTTCTTGGCCGGCATGGCGCCATAGTTCTTCGTTTGAAATTCTATCCTGCCAACGGATTTTTAGGATACGACGCAGGCATCTGTTGATGAGGACTTGTAGGCGCCCTGTGTTAAATTGGGTGACTTTCCATGTTTCGCAATCGTACAAAAGAACTGCCTTAATGTTGGAGTTGAACAGCCGCAGTTTGGTGTTAGTTGAGATCCCCGTTGATCTCGACATGTGGAGCAGACAAGCATATCGTGGGTTTAAAAGCAGAACTCACTAAGTCAAAAACCATAGTTTTTAGTAAATCGATATTTAAGATGTTTGTGTCTCTGAAAATTTTGCAATGGCATTTAATAGTAATCGGCTCAGTATACATTGTTTTTTAGATTTCTTAGTTTAGTTTACAAAAGAATTGAAATAATTATTTAATTCTAATACTGGATTTTTAGATTAAAATAAAAAAACGCAACGAATTAGTGAGTTTTGGCAGAAATGATTTGGTAGTTTTGTGTCATTATGGATAAGGTAAATCCGAAACTAACCCCCTAAAAACCTTAATAATATTAGTGTGCGGGCTATAAGGTATTGCCAGTATAAAGTTGGCATTATAAGACTTACTTTAGTATAAAAAACTGAAAACTTGAAAAATTGTACTTAGTGAATTCTGCTTGTAAACCAACGATATATGCTTCATGCTTTATTTATTTATAATAAAGTGAACTAAAAAGTATAAAATAACACACACTGTGTCCGACAGTCCAATACAGAAGTATTCCATCAACGACGCAACTAGTGACAACCAGTGGCGGTTCGTAAGATTCAGGACAAGGGAAGCAATGCGCAAGGCGAACAATAAAAGTAAAAGTATCGAGAGCTTTAAATACAAAACTGAAAAATAACATATAGTGGGGTCAAATAAGCAAAACATAAGGAATTGTTTGCAGTCCAAAAAATTTCGTTTGGAACATGTTAGTTACATCCAATACTATACGAAATGGCCATTTTAAAACTGTAGCAAACAACCCCGTAAGCAGGGATCGTAACTGTTATAACTTATATCGAAAAAATCAGAAAATAATCATTATTTTGAAACTTATATGATATAAAACAACAGTAACAGTTAAATTTTACCAAAAATATTTAAAGTTATTTTTAACTATTATCTTTGACTAGTATTGTTTTAAATCTTTTAAAATTGTTATTAAAGATTTTTTTCTTTTTTTGTTCGAAATAATAATTAAAATTGACTTTTATTTTTAAAATCAAAAATAACTGTTAAAAAAGACTTTTATTTTTTTCGGTCTTGCATAAAAGTCTTTCTAAGATTTTTATTTTTCCAGTTTTTTCTATAAAAGTCTTTGAAGACTTTTATTTTTAAAATATAAAAATAAAAGTCTTTTGCTGAAAACAGATAAATAGTCCATTCAAACCGTTAAGAAAATCGAACCCTAAAGGTTTTTGGGGTCGCTGATCACGAAAATCGGGGTCCTGCGGTCCTAAAACTTGGGCTTCACCCTTAAAAATGCAAAAAACACCCCTTTTTAGGGTTTTTCCGCGATTATTTCGATAATAATGAAAACTAATGCAATGAAATACACTTTTTTAATATTTATTTGCGAAGGTGGTTGATTTGTACTAAATCAACGCGAACTTTATGATAAGGGGTGATCCTAAAGGGTTGAAACCACCCCTAAATCGGCTACAAATAGAAAAAATTGTAAAAAAAATTTTCTTCAAGTATATGCTTCAAATACGATTGTGGGCGTACTGTCAGGCAAAACTAAATTATTTTCAACCCTTAAGGGGTTAAAACTACCCCCACAATTATAAAAATCAACTATATAATAAAAAAATAGAAAAAATTTTTGTTTTTTGCTTTTTGCTTGAAATTTGGTTCAAAAGGTATTATCAGCCATAAATTTATTATTTTAAACCCTTAAGGGGGTGAAACTACCCCTGCATTAAAATTGTAATTGAAAAAATTGACATTTATTGTTTTGCATTAAAATTTTATTTTCCATTTTTATTCATTGAAACATTTGGAAAATTGCACTTTAAACCCTTTTTTAAAGGGGTTAAACCACCCCTAAACCGAAGCAAAATAAAAAATACATGGAGAAATATTTCTTTTCGTGGAATTTTTAAATAAAGTCAAAATGCAGGATAAAAACGACAATCACACAATAATTGGAAATATGTACCCTAATGTATTTGAGTTACTTCTGAATAATGGGGTGTTCCGTTTTTTTTACAATGACATTTAGGCAGGTCAGTCTTTTGCTGAAAACAAATAAAATAGCTATCGTAGTTCGAAAATTACACTATAAAAACAATTGTGATATTGTGCTTAAAGCCTAGCACGTTGATCAGGCTATAGAAATTCTAACTAAAACTATGTAAAAAATGATTTATTAGGTGGATAAATTGGTGCGGCTGATTTTATATTTTTGAATTTTTTGGCTCCCTGTTTAATTTCTACTTAAATTAGTAGTTTGGTAACCCCATTTCACTCCGTTAGGGGATGAATTTCGAAAAATCGATTCTTAGTGAATGTCCACGTCATTATAGAGATGCACTGTCAAAATTAAAGCCCTTCAGCTCCAGTGGTTTGGGTTACCCCATTTAACCCCCTTAGGGGATTAATTTCAAAAAATCGCTTCTTAGTGGATGTCCACGTCATTAAAGGGATGCACTGTCAAAATTTCAGCCCTATAGCTCCAGCGGTTTGGGTAAACCCTATTTCACCCCCTTAGGGGATGAATTTCGAAAAATCGCTTTATAGTGGATGTCCACGTCATTAAAGGGATGCACTGTCAAAATTTCAGCCCTTTAGCTCCAGCGGTTTAGAAAAACCCCATTTCACCCCCTTAGGGGATGAATTTCGAAAAAATCGTTTTTTAGTGGATGTCCACGTCATTAAAGGGATGCACTGTCAAAATTTCAGCCCTATAGCTCCAGCGGTTTGGGTAAACCCCATTTCACCCCCTTAGGGGAAGAATTTCGAAAAATCGCTTCTTAGTGGATGTCCACATCATTATAGGGATGCACTGTCAAAATTTCAACCCTATAGTTCCAGCGGTTTGGATAAACCCCATTTCACCCCCTTAGGGGATGAATTTCGAAAAATCGCTTTATAGTGGATGTCCACGCCATTATAGGGCTGCACTGTCAAAATTTCAGCCCTGTAGCTCCAACGGTTTGGATAAACCCCATTTGAGCCCCTTAGGGGATGAATTTCGAAAAATCGCTTCTAAGTGGATGTCTACGTCATTATAGGGATGCACTGTCAAAATTTCAGCCTTATAGCTCCAGCGGTTTTGAGTTGACCCTATTTCACCCCCTTGAGTTGATCGTGTGGACCGAAAGGGTCGAACCCACATCCCAACTAGTTTCTATTTGTAGCCGATTTAGGGGTGGTTTCAACCCTTTAGGATCACCCCTTATCATAAAGTTCGCGTTGATTTAGTACAAATCAACCACCTTCGCAAATAAATATTAAAAAAAGTGTATTTCATTGCATTAGTTTTCATTACTATCGAAATAATCGCGAAAAACCCCTAAAAAGGGGTGTTTTTTGCATTTTTAAGGGTGACGCCCATGTTTTAGGACCGCAGGACCCCGATTTTCGTGATCAGCGACCCCAAAAACCTTTAGGGTTCGATTTTCTTAACGGTTTGAATGGACTATTTATCTGTTTTCAGCAAAAGACTTTTATTTTTATATTTTAAAAATAAAAGTCTTCAAAGACTTTTATAGAAAAAACTGGAAAAATAAAAATCTTAGAAAGACTTTTATGCAAGACAGTCTTTTTTAACAGTTATTTTTGATTTTAAAAATAAAAGTCTTCCCATAAGAGTTTTGGAAGACTTTAAAAATAAAAAATAAAAATAAGAGTTTTTAATGACCTAAAACTTTTTTAGTTAAATATAACTGTTATTGTTTATTTAAAAATATTTAAATTAATTTTAACTATTAAACTTGACTTTTATAATAAAAGTCTACAATTTAAAAGTAACCCCACCACCGCGTAGAACTCGCTACTCTGAGTATCCAGTATAAATTTTATGCAGATCAGACAACATTTACTATTTGATTTTTTAAGTCAAAAATACAAATATAACAGTTATTTACGATCCCTGCCCGTAAGTTATTGGCCATTTTGTGAAAATTTTATCATTTTGGTCGGTTGGTCTATTTAAATATAGATATTTCGACATGATATTGGCTATCAGCGGTTACAGTATGAAATTTTTACCTGTTCGCATAAATTTTAGTTTTTTGTTTATAACTTCGGATTTTTTTCAGTGATATTATACTATATAAACACTAACTGGTTAGAATTTCGGGTCAAAATATCTTATGCAAGTCCCAAAAATTGACTTCAAATTTAAAAATTAATTAACCTTTAACTTTTGTGCATAAGCATCGTGTTAAAAGTGCACAAACATTTGCCAAAAAACACTCTGGCAACATTTAAATAATCAAACCCCAAACAACGCAACAAAGAAATTTCCAACTATCAACGTTTTACTAACGGGACGACGACTTCGCACGATCGACGATCGACATCACAAAAACTGGATTTTGCACTGGCTTCTCAACTTTTGACGGCGTGAGGTCTTAACGTGCGGGTGGTTCGTCCAGCGGTATCCTTGTCTTCTTCATCAGTGCTTTTAAAGATTTTTTCGGATAGCTAATCGTTTTCAATCACTTATTATTTGTATCGCGGTTTAATAATTGAACTTTAGACTTAAAGTAAATGAAGTAAATCTTTGTACATATTGTGTTATCGAGTGTATATGAATAATATTATAATTTGAATTGGAAACAAAGAGTTTGATTCACGCTTCCTTGTCTCAAAAACATTTGGTCCTTCGAGCCGGATCTAGTAAATTTTTACTACACCGGCAACATCAAGTGCAAGGAAGTTTAGTGTTAATTAATATAATATGTTCATATATTGTTAAACTGTGCTGTGTAAAACATATAAAGCTGAGGTCAAATTACTGTAATTTGTTAAACACGTGGTCAGTGAAGTGCTTACAACACAAAAGTTCTTTGTTAGCAGAGTGTTCTGTTACTTTGGGATATCAACGTTTTCAAGCCAGCAATTTTGGAGCGGTTATCCCAGAAACCGTTAACAACATTCTAAGGAAGCATATTTGAATTCAAAAATTATTCGGAAATTACTGTAAGTCCGTTCCATTTTTTTCTATATTTCTTAACAGTGAATTATATGAGCAAATTGATTAATTAATGTGAAGAGAAAAGCCGCAGGCACATGGAATAGGAGTCCATTAATACATTTAATTAAATTGTGTAAATTCAGTTAGTTATATGCGGTCCATGCAAACAAAGGAGCAAATCAAAATTGACTTTCAGTGACAGGATCGGGGTACTAATTCTGAGCTCGAAGCACTTCGTTCTCCTTGGTGTTTAATTATCATACTACAGTGCATAAATAATTCAATGTAGATAACAATATAGAATCTTATACCTATTTGCTAAAGTTTATCATCATAAATTTGTAGATAAAAGTGTTAAACAAGCCATAGTTACAGTATCGAGATCTAAAGATAAATTGCGAAGGTACTATTAACCTCCGTTGACCTTAGAACTTTCCGACATTTCCGCACGGGAAAAATAATCGTGTAAAGCTAAGTGATTGACTGTCTCTGAGTTAGTTCATCTGCGAAATCGTCTACGCCGTTTATAATTACTCGCCTTCTATCTTCGAACAGTTCTACTTTCCCCACGGGATAACACTCTTGCTCATCGAAATGGAACAGAGACACAGTAAAGTCATCCTTTACGCAGAACGGATTGAGAAATTCACTACTAATGTTTTGAAGACCGGTAGGGACAAACGTAACGCGGAATTTCAAAAGGCACGCATTGAATTGACCCACTCATACTGGAAGCAGTTCCAAGAAACCCATGACAACATGTATGAAGCTGCTACTGACGAGGAGCGAAAATCGCTTAATACCGACCTATATTACGACGTTGAGAACATTTACATGGAGACTGTAGGATGGTTACAAGACCAACTTAATGAACAAAAACCTCAAATCACGGATGACAAGGAGACACTCTCCAACGCTAATACATCCTCATTCATCCAGCCTAAACAATTGATTCACAATCTACCTAAGTTAAATATCCCTACTTTCGCTGGATCTTACCTCGAATGGCCGTCTTTCCGTGCAACTTTTCAGTCCCTCATCCATGAAAATGATTCCATCTCACAGATACAAAAAATGCACTACTTGAAATCCGCTGTCTCAGGTGAAGCAGCAACTCTTATCAAGCATTTATCCATCACTCCGCAAAACTATGTCTCCGCTTGGGGAGTCTTAGTGACACGCTACGAAAATAAACGTGTTTTGGTCAACTCAAACCTGAAGATACTCATGTCAATACAGAAGATGACAACCGAATCCTTCAATGAAATACGACGCGTTCTTGATGGATTTACTCAAGCCGTAACCCAACTTAAAAATCTAGAGAGGCCTGTTATATACTGGGACGACTGGCTTGTGTTCTTGCTTTCTCAAAAGCTGGACCCTAATACTCGCAAGGACTGGGAAAATTCTATCAGTCAGTCTACTGAAGTACCTGCTTTCACCTCTCTGTGCGACTTCCTTGCCGCCAGACTACACACTTTACAAGCTTTAAATGATCATCCCATGCCATCTGTTAAAACTAACATCGTCAAACACGGAAATGCCAGACCCGCTCACACATACTTACGCAGTTATCACGTTACCTCAGGAAAGTCATGCTTATGCTGTCGTGAGAAGCATCTACTCTTATTTTGTCCTAAGTTTAGGGCAAAACCAAATAACGAACGTTTTGAATTTTTACGTCTCAACAACTCCTGTTACAATTGCCTCAGCAATAATCATAATGTGCACGAGTGCCCATCTATGAATCGATGCAAGCACTGTAAACAAAAACACCACACAATGATACATGGATACCATAACGTTGCCAGTTCAACTTCACCAGCACAATCGGAGCAGAAACCTGCTTGTCCCACTGCATCGCCAACTAGAGCTCTTCTAGCCTGTAGCCACTACACACCAAGCCATGTCTTACTAGCTACTGCCAGTATCCTAGTGCAGTCTCCTGAAGGTCGAACTGTTCGTGCTCGTGCATTGCTAGACCAAGGCTCTGAATCTAACTTCATAACAACATCGCTCGCAAATACACTGAGGCTTAGGAAGAGCCGAATAAGTATTCCAGTACTTGGAATTATGGAATGCAACGCCGGGACAGCAGAAGCATTTGCTACACACAACATATTAACATCATCAGACCCCCCTTGTGTTATCCCAGTTCAATCCTTGATAGTTCCTTCGGTAGCTAATTTGGTTCCAGCCCGGAAGGTACAAAACTCAACATGGTCACATATAATGGACTTACAACTAGCCGACCCCGAGTTCCACACGCCATCACGCATCGATTTAATTTTAGGAGCCGAGGTCTACGCTAAGGTCTTATTAGAAGGAGTCCGGCGAGGTCCCGATGGAACGCCCATCGCTCAAGCTACTTCTCTAGGTTGGATTCTGTCTGGCCCATTGGGTGAAGAAACTCCACCACATCACTTCACGCTTCATTCACACTGTGCATTACTTGACGTTGACCAGTCACTTCGACGCTTCTGGGAAATTGAAGATACACCAAACAAGGTGCTATTAACTCCTCAAGAAGAAGAATGTGAGAACGTATTCCTACACTCCCACACTCGAGACGCAGAAGGACGATACGTTGTGCTACTCCCAATAAAATCCGATGTTTTACAACTAGGAGATTCACGCACGGCGGCAGTGTCGACATTACTCCGACTAGAAAAACGGTTTGCTTTAGATAGTAGCTTACATCGCGATTATTCAGACTTCTTGGAAGAATACCGTACACTAGGGCATTTGGAACACGTTGTTGATGAACAAGAGAACGATCTTCGTCAATCCTACCTTCCTCATCATGCTGTCTTGAAGCCTAGCAGTACAACAACAAAGCTACGAGTCGTTTTCAATGGATCACAACAAACCAGCACGGGCCTGTCTCTAAACGATCTCCTCCACATTGGGCCTAAACTACAAAATGATATTTTCCATGTTATCATTAAATGGCGACTTTACCCATTTGTCTTCACGGCTGACATAGAAAAAATGTACCGCCAGATACGGGTCCATAAAGATGACGTCGATCTCCAACGCATCCTGTGGCGCCGCACTCCACAAGAGCCAATTAGATGCTATCGATTGGTAACTGTCACATACGGTACTGCTTGTGCCCCTTATTTAGCATGCAGGACACTACTCCAGCTCTGTAACGACTATCAACATGAATTTCCTTCCGCTGTAAAAGTCGTGCGAGATCATTTCTATGTGGATGATGCACTCTTTGGTGCCTACGATCATCAGTCCGCTCTGCACATCAAGACAGAGGTGCGTAATCTACTAGGTAAAGGTGGATTCAAACTACGAAAATGGCTGACTAATTCACCAAAACTCATCAGCGACATTCCTGAAGAGGATCGTGAACTTAAAACCCAGGTTAAAATAGTAGAAGATGCACAGGTCAAAACACTAGGGATTGGATGGAATCCTTCACAAGACAAGTTCATATTCCAGATTCATCTATCTCAGCAGGTTAGCTCCACCAAAAGAACTATACTCTCAGATGTAAGTCGCATTTACGATCCGCTTGGATGGCTATCCCCTACGACTGTTATAGCTAAAGTATTCCTCCAAAAACTCTGGCTGGCCAAAGTGGACTGGGATGAAGAACTTTCAGAAGAACTTTCTATCAAGTGGAACCACTATCGACAGCAAATGAACGAGCTTTCGTGCATTCAAATTGATCGATGGATGGGCACCACAGATCCATCCAATTCAACCATGAACCTTCAACTCCACGGGTTTTGTGACGCATCACAAAGCGCGTATGCTGCAGTGGTCTACCTCCGCATCGCCTCCGATCACCATGATGTTCGAATCTCGCTGGTTGCTTCCAAATCTCGTGTGAGTCCGCTGAAAACTGTATCTTTGCCAAGACTCGAATTATGCGAAGCTACTTTGCTTGCTGAGCTTATAACAGCGGTGCAACATGAACCATACTTTAGCAAGATCCCTGTGTATGCGTGGTCTGACTCAACGATAGTCCTTACATGGTTAGGAGATCATCCGTCACGCTGGAAGGTATTCGTCGCTAACCGAGTGTCCACAATTCATTCCATTACTCCACAAGCAACTTGGTACCATGTGCCAACTGACGACAATCCTACTGACTGCGCAACCCGAGGACTCTCACCTGCTGAGTTGCAGTGCCACGAGCTTTGGTGGACTGGCCCACAGTGGCTCAGAGAGAGTCAAGAATTCTGGCCAAAGCGAGCACCGAACCGGTCGAGTGATCAACCTCTTGAGGAACGACGAGAAACAACTATCCTCGTGGCTCACCAGCAAACTTCTTGTAACACACTTTTACATCGCTACTCCAACTTAGAGAAACTAGTCAGAATCACAGCCTATTGTTGTCGCTTCATCCATAATGCCTCCCATCAGTCTTCACAACGAAAACGAGGTCACCTCACAGCTACTGAGAAAAAGCTCGCATTAGACAAATGGCTGCACATCGCTCAACAATCGTCATACCCTAAAGAAATTGCGGACCTAAAGAAAGGCACACCTCTCTCTACCAAGAGCAAGATTTGCAATTTAACACCGTTTTTCGATGACCAAGGATTTCTGCGCGTCGGGGGAAGATTACAGCATGCTACACTATCGTATGATGAGCGCTGTCCCATTATTTTACACAAAGACTCTCATCTAACTTGGTTGCTTGTTGATTATGCTCACAGTCGCACACTACACGGAGGCACTCAGCTCACTCTACATCACATTCGCACACGATACTGGATCCCAAGTGGAAGAAATACGGTCAAAAAATTCATCCGAAGTTGTATCATCTGTCACCGATACCAAGCCAAGGTCAAAACTCAGATTATGAGTGTTTTACCACGCGACCGGGTCCGACCTTCAAAACCGTTCGCTATTACGGGCGTCGACTATGCTGGCCCATTTAAAACCAAACCAATCAAGGGACGCGGCAAGACCATCCTCAAATCGTACGTGGCAATTTTCGCTTGCTTTGCCACTCGTGCCGTGCACTTGGAACTCGTATTGGACTTAACTACAGAATCATTCCTCGCCGCGTTCAAACGCTTTGTAGCTCGACGAGGTCACTGCGCGAAAATTTACAGTGACAATGCAACGAACTTTGTGGGTGCTGCTCGAGAATTGGGGAAACATTTTCATCAACTTCACCAAGATTCCCGCTTACTGCAGTCGTTGACCGATTATAATACGGAATGGCATTTTATCCCTCCTGCCTCACCTCACTTCGGAGGTCTATGGGAAGCTGGCGTAAAGTCATTCAAACACCATCTGCGAAGAGTCGTCGGCGATCACGTGCTTTCCATTGAAGAAACTATAACACTGATAGCTCAAATTGAAGCATGCCTCAATTCTCGACCGTTAAGCCCGATTAGTGATGATCCAGATGATCTACAGGCCTTGACACCGGGACACTTCCTGGTCGGATGTAACTTATTCACTGTACCAGAACCAAGCCTCATAGAAACCCCTGCAAATAGATTAACCAGATGGCAACTAGTTCAATCCATGTATGAACACGTATGGCAGCGATGGCATAAAGAGTACCTCCACGAGCTTCAAATCCGGAACAAATGGTCCCAACAACAAGACCCAGTACGCGTTAACGATTTAGTCCTGCTGAAGGAAGACAAACTCCCCCCTGCCAGTTGGTTACTAGGAAGAATCACTGAGGTTCATCCGGGAGAGGATGGCAACATCCGCGTTGTTACTCTGAAACACAAGAACGGCTATTGCAAACGTCCCATCGTAAAAATTTGTGTTCTTCCCATAAATTCTTCTGAATTGTAACATCTTCACTAAAAGGAGCCATGGCGGGCGGACCCGTCAACCTACCATTGCGTTCGTGTATACACGAAGGCGGGCGGAATGTTAAAAGTGCACAAACATTTGCCAAAAAACACTCTGGCAACATTTAAATAATCAAACCCCAAACAACGCAACAAAGAAATTTCCAACTATCAACGTTTTACTAACGGGACGACGACTTCGCACGATCGACGATCGACATCACAAAAACTGGATTTTGCACTGGCTTCTCAACTTTTGACGGCGTGAGGTCTTAACGTGCGGGTGGTTCGTCCAGCGGTATCCTTGTCTTCTTCATCAGTGCTTTTAAAGATTTTTTCGGATAGCTAATCGTTTTCAATCACTTATTATTTGTATCGCGGTTTAATAATTGAACTTTAGACTTAAAGTAAATGAAGTAAATCTTTGTACATATTGTGTTATCGAGTGTATATGAATAATATTATAATTTGAATTGGAAACAAAGAGTTTGATTCACGCTTCCTTGTCTCAAAAACACATCGTATGAGGTTTTTCTCTTTTAAAATGGAGTATTATTTTATGTTGATGAACAAGAAAATTTTTTTAAACTTCAAAAAAGTGAAAAAATCGAATTTTTTCGTTAATATTTTCAAAATAGTAGTGGGCGTTTTGCGCCTTTTTTTCAGATTCTGTTAATAATTAAAGCGTCCAAAGAAAAGCCGTTGAAAAACTGCGACTAATACTTTCATCTCATTTAATTTTTCATATAAATGCATAATTGTGGCTCAAAATCTAAAAAAAAATAGTTATAATAAAACCCTGCATACCTCGCATACACCCCCCTACACCCACGCCAACAATCATTACATTCTCTTTGCAAAAAAACACTTCAGGTAACCCGTACTCAAAAATACAATTCATAAAAATATTCTCTATCCCTTTAAATCATAATTAAAGAGAATCATAAAAAATATAATGGAAGCTACAAAAGCATCAGCTTATTTCAATAAACACCGCCCACCACCCCATTAGAATAAGCAATAGAAAAAGGGAAACTTCACCTATCCTCGATCTCTTTTTTCTTCACTCAAAACAAAATTTTATATTTTAAGAGTCAAAAACAAAATTTCGAAGCAAAATTTTAAGAGCAAATTTTATATTGCTCGAAGCCAGGATAGATTACCAGAAATCGAAACCAAAAAATAAAGAGAATTTGGTGGATACAGAAAATTTCTCTGCCTTCGACTTCTCAATTCCGCCTGTTTGGTTCCGAAGAAGCTGCGTTTAGCTCAGCTTCTGAGGGTACTGTATTAACGCAAACCTTTACTTGAGTATGAGTTCAATTAAATTGAATGTGTTGGAGTTTTCATGTTGATTTTCTGTGGCAAAGAAGCTGGAGATATTACAGCTTCCCCATGTTGTGTAAGGCCTCGGCCACGATAAGAGCGGCACCAGAAAAATTCAACGTCTCGAATTGGCAGAGAGAGGCACTTTAGGCATGACCTAACACAACATGGGGAAGCTGTAATATCTCCAGCTTTAGTGTTTCCAGAGGAGGAAATATATTAAGATTTTTCTTGTGATTAATCTTGATATATTTAAATTTATTTTTTCAGGAAGTTGTCTATTTGGTCAAGGGAAGCAGTGCTTCCTCTGCTTCCAAAGAGGAACCGCCACTGGTGACAACCGGGCACAAGCAAGACAATGCTTCGGACATTACGGATCCAACTGACAAAAAAAAGAGGAGTTAGCCGTTTAAGCTAAACTTCATTTTCAGAAGACAGTGGCATTGGATGGGAGATAGTTGGTTCACCTCCCGTGGTTCGAGGACCATCCGCCTTTAACTAGTGACTATAACATGACACTAAAAAGGTTAGAATCCACCAAAAGAAAATTAAAAGTTCTACTATGGAGTCTTTAAACAATGGATATAGGAGGAAATAATCGAGAAAGTTCCTGAGATAGAGTTAACTAAGACTGCGTATTACTTTTCACATCGTCCTATTATAAAGAAAAATACTCGTAGTACGACTAAATTCGTCCAGTCTTCAATGCATCCGCTAAAGAGAAAAACTGTGCAACTCTCAACTATTATGTTGAAAATAGTGTTAATTTAGCTCTGTTGTTATTTTTAGCTCCGAACTCATGAAATTTGTCGATTGGAATTTAGCTTTGTCGATTTGAATTAATCTTGAGCGCCTTGAATCCTTGTCCAGCTATGACGAAGCAACTGATTAATTCTGTGTTGTTCGCGAATGATCCGTTCGTACTGAACGGAACAGTGTACTGAGCCAAATGAATTAGAATTGGTTCATTAAGTAGTACATGTTCCGTTCTTTCGTTCAATGGTACTGCATTGGTTCAGTTATACTGAACTGTGTTATGAGCCACGATCGAAAAGACCCAAATGTATGGGTCTCTCATAAAAAGACCTGAACTTGAATGATCTGAAAAAAGAGCGAATGAACGAATCACAATGCATGCATTAGGGGTGAGTTATCTTTCTCAGAGAACTTGTTTTGGTTGGATTGATGACATATTCAGCACTGCCACCCTACTACAATTGCAGTATTTCTGCTACTATTTTAATGCTACAGTGTTTTATTCCGTACTATTTGATTTTAGTACATTTTTTACTCGATTTGATTCGGCGAACCCATTACCCATTCGTAAATTATATGCAAACTATCGGCGGAAGCGCAGTTCAACCTAATAAGCATTTATATCGTAATATACATGTGTTTTAGTTTGTGCTTTTTGTCAAGTCTATCAGACAGCTTGATTTAATTCTAATTTGGGATTAAAGTAGGATCATCATATTTTCGTATCAGTATCATATCCCTGGATACATATACTTTTAGGATCTACTACTATTTTATTGGTTTAGTACATAGTAATTAATCCAACGAACAGATTAATACATTTTAAGCTCGTTTGGGTGGCAGCGCTGGATATATTCAAGATGTGAGAGAGATTTGAAAATTCTCTCTAAGCAGTTCTAATTGGAAATAGACATTATGAATTAGATGAGAGTTAAGAGGAAGATTATATAAAATTTAACGAAAAGGAGAACTTAAAGGAACAAGGATTGTTTTAAATTTATTTGAATAAAATATAGGATATCGTAAGGTAAGTCAATTAGCTCGAACTGGAAGTTTTATTTTATTAGGAAATTCATTGATTCTTATCAGTTGCAAAAATTGTATTTAGTATTTTATTGAAATGTATGTGTTTGTTCGTAATTGTATTTTAGGGCACTCAATGTTTTGACGTTTTCATTTTCACCATATTCAAGGCCAATGAACCGGATCTTTCAATGGTTCTTTTTAGTGAGCGGAACCAAAAGAACCATTTCCCTGAAAAGAGCCAACATCACTACAACTGATTGCCTCAATTCCTGATGGACGACCTTACCTACCTGTTGGCGAAGCCGCAGAAAGGTTCCGGGCCAACACGCGATGAATTTGGCCCTACTCTAGCCAGGCCACCGACAATTTCATTAACATTGTGATACCGTTGTTTGTAGCAACTCTAGAAGATCTCTTGTTAGCTTTCTGAGTTTTGAGAGCTCTCCATTCCACCACGGGGGGACATTTTTTTTGCACCGCCTTATTGGGTATCGACTTTATTTTGCCTTTACTATTGTATTTTCACCTTTTGATTCATATTTTTTAGAAAAACTCACATAACCAAAGTAGTAGTTTTATTAAAATTTCACATGGTCCTGATATACAGAGAACGAATGTTTGTTTTGGCTTTGTCTAGCCAACTTTAGTAAACAAAACCGATTAATTTTATAAACTCAAACAAAAGCACAATAACCACCTTAATAATCTTTGTTTTAGTCTAGTCCCTTTCTAGTCTTTAAGTTTGTTCCATTGGAAGGATAACATTGAATTAAAATGTCCTATCAAAATTTACTTAACGTACTAAATGTAAATATATACCGACATTTTTCAAGTTATATAACATCCATTTATTATTCGAACGAGTGAACTCGTGTTTTATTTTGCGACATTCTAGAAGAAAGCCGCCACATCAAATCGGCCCTATTTGACCTTCAGTCAAGATTAAATTTTTCCAAATAAATAACTTCCCAGCTCTTTAGGCATCGCCAAATTGATTTCTTATTTGAGGGGAAAGCGAAAGCGCACACACCGTGACTAAAACGGTTGGAACGATACCATAGCTACCGTGCTGGTATGAAGCCATGAATTTAAGACTTTAAGTCGGTTTTAGGTGACAAATGAACTTATTTCGAGACGAGGCGAGGGTAAGGTTACCTTTAAAAATTATATATATGTATATAGCGGGTGTAAACTTCTCCATCCAATATTTATTTGTCCTTTATGGATGCTGGATCTCTAGGAAGGAATGTTGGGACTTACTTGTAACAAATTGACGACTTACATCTGGCTCAATACAGGCGGACAAGTGAGAAAGTTTTCATGTTATCCCGAATCCCACGGACGTTGCTGTCAAGTAGGATGCGGGCAGCCCACGAACAGATTTAAGTAAATTGCCCACGTCCTGAACTCCTAATGCTTTAAACATTCCCGGGGGATGAACTTTTCAAAATTTTGGGTTTTGGTCAACTAGAACGAGGGATGCTGAGGACTTCGCCCGCGTACAGCACAGTTTCGAGAATGCCGCCGAACATCGTGCGGAGACTAGCAATGCCAGTGATGCGATAAACTTTAACTGCTTTACAAATTTCACAGATCCCTGGTATTCACTTTGAATTTTTCTCACTGATTTACAAAACCGCTTGTCTGTTTTCAGCATTTATTATCAAAAATATGCCAGTGTTAAATTCATCTCGAGTTCCCCTAAAACCACTGTTCACCCACCGACGAATAACTCAAAGCGTTCGGCCCGTTGATTAATGGGGACTTCCCCTTGGGGGAATCTAAGAATCGATAACTGCGGTTGCAAACTTAACACTTTCCTCGTTCTTGGGGGGTCGTTATTAATTTCATGACTTTAAAGGGTTTTCCGTGTTTTCTTCATCGGGCCGAGGACTGGGGTGCAAATATCTCTCCAGCGAAAATTTTAATTTTAATTAGATGTTTTTGGAAATGGAAAATATTTACACTTTAAAATTGGTGTGAGAGCCGAGCGCGGAATGGGAAGCGCTCCTGGGGTTGTGCTGGTGAATATTTAAGAAGCCCTGAAATTAACTCAATAAATTTATGTTATCTGGGAGATTCATACTTGACAAGGAATAATTAAAAGCTTCGTTTCATGTTTTAAATTTATTTTGATTGTCAAAATTTTTGGCATTTTGCAATGAATTAACGGATGGCAAGGGATAAGGATTGTATGTGAGATTTTGTTGTTGTCATGGTTTTATGATTATTTTTAATTTTTCATTTTAATCGTTGTAGTTTTCCGCTTTCACAAATTAACTGCGTAAAAGCCAATTGGTTGAGTCTTATTCGCTTCTTCCAAGTCATTGAGTGGAATTTATGTTTTGGTAGTGCCAATACGAACTCTGTTCATTCCTCATTCTAGCAAATATATAAAGCCTATGCCAATCAGACGGTTCAAAGCTAAAGAATCTGCCTATAGAACGTCTTCTTCTTTGTGCCCCTTTAATCCCTCATGGGACATAGGGCGGAAACAGTTGCCCTCCAGCGGACTCTGTTTTGCGCGACAGCTCTCAGCTCTGACCAGGATCTCCCAGTTGTTGCGGCCTCTGCTAGTAGGGTCCTCCTCCACGTTGTTCTAGGTCTTCCAACTCGACGGGATCCTTGCGGGTTCCAGTCAAGGGCCTGTTTGGCTAGGTTTTCGTTATCGCGTCGCAAGGTGTGGCCAACCCAATTCCATTTCCTTCGCCTGATTTGGTCGTCTATCCTTTCTTGGCCGGCACGGCGCCATAGCTCTTCATTTGAAATTCTATCTGGCCAGCGGATTTTTAGGATACGACGCAGGCATCTGTTGATGAAGACTTGTAGGCGCCCTGTGATGAATTGGGTGACTTTCCATGTTTCGCAACCGTACAAAAGAACTGCCTTAACGTTGGAGTTGAACAGCCGCAATTTGGTGTTAGTTGAGATCTCCGTTGATCTCCATATGCGGAACAGGCATGCATATGCGCCTCGTGCTTTATTTATTCTGGAACTGACGTCTTCTTCTGTACCGCCATTTTCGGTAATAATGCTACCGAGGTAGCAGAATTTATCTACCAGTTCCACGTCACGGTTATTCAGCGCAGTTCGTTCAAGTGTGTTTGCATTTATCCGCATTTCTTTGGTTTTGTTCGGATTCAGCCTTAAGCCTGCTAGACTACTTTCTGTTGCCAAATTGTTTAACATGTTTTTTAGCTCCTGATGTCTGTGGGCCAGCAAACAGATATCATCCGCGTAGTCGAGGTCCTTAAGGCGGTCTAGCAAACCCCATTGTATGCCGCCTGTTCTATTATCTAGAGCGTCGACAAGGATGTCATTTATTACTATAAGAAATAGTAATGGCGAAAGTAGACATCCTTGTCGTACTCCTGAATTCACCTCGAAGCTGTCGGATAATTTTCCATTATGGAGAACTCTGCATTTGGAATTGTTGTAAAGGGCTTTTATCAATTCTATTATTTTATCAGGCAGTCCCCGTCGCCGTAGTGCCTGCCATATAAAGCTCCTATTGACCGAGTCGAACGCTTTCTCATAATCTACGAAAGCAAGGTAAAGGGGGGATCGGAATTCAGTAGACTGCTCCACTATGATTCTTAAGGTGTTAATATGGTCTATACATGAGCGGCCCTTCCTGAATCCGGCCTGCTGCCTTCTAAGCGTTCGGTCTACTGCCTCTCTTATCCTTGATAATATAACGTGGGACAAGATTTTACCCACAGTAGATAATAGACAGATGCCTCTCCAGTTGTCGCATATTGTTAGGTCCCCCTTTTTTGGTATTTTGGCTATGATACCTTCCGTCCAATCCTCCGGAAAGGTACAGGTGTTCCATGCTATTTCCAGGATTGGCTGAAGCGCATCTGCTATGAGGCTTGAATCGGCTTTCAACAATTCTGCCGGGATGCCATCTTTTCCAGCTGCTTTACCATTGGCCATCGCATGAATTGCGGTTACTATTTCCGTCTTGGATGGGGCCCGGGTGTTGATTCTTATCGGCTGTGCATTGTTGCTGTTTTCCTGAGGTTCCTGTGCAAGTGAACCATTCAGGGCGGCGAAGAAGTGATCTCTCCATCTTTGGAGTTGCTCCTCGTCGCTGCACAGCAGCCTCCCATCCGCACTCTTTACGGCATGCTTTTTAGTAGAGTGCTTTCCCGAGAGCTGTTTAGTAATTTGGTACAGCACTTTACTGTTGCCTGTGTTTGCCGCGTTTTCCGCTTTTTCTGCGAGCTCATTTATCTGCTGCCTTTTATCACGCCGCACACTTCTCTTTACTTCCCGGTGTAATTGGGAATATTCCCGTTCAAGTTGGTGACGTCTTTCCGGGTCGCTTGTAGAGTTTACGTTATTTTTGAGGGCCCTCCTGCGTTCTATTTTTTCCCAGGTAGTGTCCGAGATCCAATGTTGCATGTTTCTCTGGACATAACCGACGCTCGTTTCCGCAGCCGTCAATATAGCGCCCTTTGTTCTACTCCACAGCTCTTCAATATTTGTGTCGTCAGAAACGGTTTGCTGGTTTAATATTTGCTGCAGGTTTCCAGCAAATTCTCGCTTTTTAGCGGTCTCCTGCAGAAGGTCAACGTTAAACCGTCTACGGTTTATAACATCGCGTTGAACGTTTCTGATTGCAGCGATTCTAAGGCGAATAGTTGCTACTACCAAATGGTGGTCGCTTCCAGTGTCCGCTCCCCTAAAGCTCCTGACATCCTCCAGAATGGTTCTCCATCTGCGGCTGACGGCCACGTGATCTATCTGATTTCTCGTTCTACCATCGGGTGATACCCAGGTCTCTTTGTGTATCATCTTGTGGCAAAAGTAAGTTCCACCTACCATTAGTTGATGGGAACTACAAAAGTCAACGAAAAGCTCACCATTGTTATTGGTAACTTGGCTTAGGCCTTGTTTTCCAATTGTTTGTTCAAGACCGGTGTTGTCGCGGCCGATTTGTGCGTTTAAGTCACCCATTAATACAATGATGTCTCCCCTTGGAATAGAGCGAAAAACCTCATTCAGTCGCATATAGAACTCGTCTTTGATGTCATCTTCTGCGTCTTCAGTTGGAGCATAGCATTGGACTACCGTAGTACTTCTTAGCCTGGTACGCAGGCGTACGGTAATAATCCTCTCAGAAACTGGTGACCAGCTAATGAGGCTGGACCTGGCTTCTTTGGTGAGTATTACGCCAACGCCACTCCTACGGCTTTCAGTTTCATTTCTCCCAGAATATAAGAAGGACTCACCATTTGGGCAGATATGTTCCCCCGCATCGGGCCATCTGGTCTCGCTAAGTCCCATGATCTTGATTTTATATCGATTCATCTCGTTGAGGACTTCATCCAGCCGTCCCTCAGCAAGCATTGTTCTCACATTCCATGATCCGATTCGTGTCCTTGTTCGAAAAGCAAAGGTCGTCGTCGCGTTGTCCATCCGGTTCCGAGGCATTGTTTGCCGATTCGTAGCAATTGTGTTTTTTATGGGAGCGGGTTGCTAACCCTCAGCCCAACCGACTTAAAACTCTGTTTTGTGGCGCAGAGAGCTCGCCATTCGCCCGTCTCCCGTTAGCTCCTTCCGAAGAAGTACCCCAGGGGGCACCGCGGGGAGGTGGGATTAGGACTTGCTAACAGGTCTGCTAGGTGTTTGTATGCAGTGGATCTTCTCGGATTTTTACAGTAGTGACAAATCGGGTGTCACCACCTTCCAAGGTCTTTGTTAGCCGTTCGCCCCCCAATAGAACGTACTCTCTCAAAATTAGTCCTTCCGTCGTGAACATAACCGGCGGATAATGTGGGAATCCCCACCCGGAATTTGAGAGTAACCACCCGTAATTTGTAGTACAATTCCGAACAAGGCGGCAGACTGCAAGAATTGCCTGAGATTGGAACTCACTTGAAAAAGCTTCCTCGTAACTCATCTTCCAACGTCGTGGACAAGTTTTTGGGACTCTTAACAAACTCGCCTCACTTCCCTTTCCATTCCGGTACGGACTCGCATGGCTACCACACTATATTTGGAAACAAATTCGGGATCATAGAGAAGCAGGGCTTCTCTCGCCGAGTAATTCCTGCTATAGCCGGTGCTAAAACAATTGGGAATTTTAAAATCGCCTTTTCCATGCGCAGTGGGACTCTTAAATCGCCACCATGAAAGTAGACTCAAGTAAATTCATGTCACTCTATTCGTTTAAAAAACCCAGCTCATTTATATTCTCAATCACTCTCTCTGCGACTCTTGCAGTAGTCAGATGCTATGGGAGAATGTCGTTGCTCGTAAACGAATTTCGAAGATAAAATTACAATGTACAGCGCTTGTATTTTATCCAAACACGAAATTTTAATGTGTATGGAATTGTCATTTCCCCACCTGCGTGTAAAATTCCCAATTGTTTCCGCGCCCCCTATATCACTCACACCGTATCATTAGATGTACGCACAGCACTAACGAAGCCAGCTTTGTCTGTATGTAGTCATTCATTTTCTGCGGTTAGCCGTCCTATTAAACATTTAGCTAAACACACTCGCTCGTTCTAGGGCCCCGCGTTGGAAAGCATTGTTAGAAATGCTCCACAAATAGCGGAAGCCTTATCCGCAAGGCCCTCCAATTGAGCTTTAAAAATAAAGGCTCCAGTCCATCATTACCTGATCTGTTCCCATACCTTGAACCTTACGGACACTTGCAAAGCAAAGCTTCAGTTTTCTGCTCTCCAATCGTGAGAACGTCCGGGAACATTTTAATCGCTTTCGGGGCAGGTTTTAGTCTTTTAAGCTGGCTGCTAACACAAAACGGGGATTATCTTTTTCTTTATAACGTCCTCGGTATGTGTATCAACTGAAAGTGTTTGACGAGTATAGCGCAGTAAGCTGTGTGACATCATTTTAAATCTGGTGACCGCCGCACGAAATGGCGGAAGACATATAATAGAATAAAAAGTAGAAAACAAACTGTATAGTTTAAAAAAACGAAAAAGTACGTTTTTATTTTAAACTAAATTAAAATATAAAAAATAATTTTGAATAAGTTTTTGTTGCTACAGCCATTATATAGGAACAACCCTTCGAAATTTAAAAAAGCGTGGTGCGCTAACGAATAGAACCATAGATTAAGAGTCTTGAACATTTTTTACCTCTTCTGTTCATCTCAAACCGAAATCAAAAGAATAGAAGAGTTATTTAGAGACTCCAAATTGTGCATTTTTGAGATGCATGGTGGGTGTCAAATTTGCAAAATTGATTGCGTTGGTTATTTTTGGGAAAAACAATTTGGAGGGGAGGAGGGCGCCGTAAGCGAAGCTCTGCACAGGGCGTCTATTCCCCACATAGCAAAGTATATGCGGACGATTCTGAATATGTTTGGCTAGGTTGTGCCCGTAGTACACAATGTTTCATCATTATTTTTTCATTATACCTTTTCCCTACGGCGGACTGTGCACATATAATCTTTTTTTGTTGAAAGTCGTTACAACGCACGCGAGTTTTTTCTAGTATCTAATAACAGACAGTCCAGCTGGAACGCCAGATCCTTGGCCGATAAACCCTGTTAGCCGTTTATCTCCAGCCGCAGCTCTCATAACGTGGACATAGGGGTTTTATATTAAGATATATGTGCATTAGATACGATGTTAATATAAATTCAGAATTAACTTACCTAAAACTAAATATTTACTATTAGGTATATTTCTCACTGGCAAAAACCCGCGTGCGTTGTAACGCCTATAAATAAAAAAAATGATGTGTGCATTGTCCGCGGTAGGGGTACAGTATAATGAAAAAAAAACAATAAAACAACCCTAAAAACCCCAGATTCCGATATGCATTGTAATCGGAATACAAATTGTAAAAATTCGTGGAATTGAAAAAAATTGCCCGCCATATCGGGGCGGCCATTTCGAATTTATAAGGTTTGATCAAAAATTCGTTATTTGGAATCTCAAAAACCCCCAGATATCGATTTGCATTGTAATTGGAATAAAATTAGAAAAATTCGTCCGCCATATTGGGGTGGCCATTTTTAATTTGTAAGTTCTGATCATAAATTCGTTATTTGCTAGCTTAAAAACCCCCAGATACCCACTTTCATTGGAATTGGAACACAATTGACAAATTCGTCGGCCATATTGGCGCAGCCACTTTGAATTTATAAGTTCTGCTAATAAATTCGTTATTTGCAACCTTTAAAAACCCCCGATACCGACTCTCATTGAAATCGGAGCAAAATTGGCAAATTCGTCGGTCATATTGGCGCAGCCATTTTCAATTTATAAGTTATGATGATAAATTCCGATACCGATTTTCATTGAAATCGGAACACAATTGGCAAATTTGTCGGCCATATTGGCTCAGCCATTCGTTATTTGGTACCTTAAAAACCCCCGATACCGATTTTCATTGAAATCGGAACACCGTATTCGGAAATCGAATCTATCGTTTTATTTTAGCCGCCATTTTGTGTTAGCCGCCATTTTGAATTTGGACTCACGCCACATAGCTAATTATTATCTATTTGTCATACTCTTTCATTTGATACCCAAGTCGGAGATCGGGAAACACAATTGGAAAATTCGGCTGCCATCTTGATTTTTTACAAAATCAGAATTCTATCTCTTCTAGTTTGTTTGTTTATTTATTTAAATTTTTTTCATTTTTGAAAAATACTAAACCTTTCTTTTCAATTTCAGCTGGCCGCAAAAGTCGCCCATAAATATAAATAGCCAGAGTTCTACAGGAGTTTTAAATAAGAAAAAAAATATTCTCATAATAAAATTTACAAAAAAAATTAATTAACTAAAAAAAATAATTATTTCGCCGTTCTTTTACTTTTTTCATTAAAAAAATAATTTTTTTTGTTTAAATAAGTAAAAGAAAAGAGTTTTATATAAATGTAACATTTTTTTACAATATTTTTTATATTTAATGTGTTTTTTATATATATTTTTTTTATAAAAATAAATATTTTAATTAGTTAAATAAATAAAGGATTTTTTTTTTCTTTAAATTAAATATATCTACTTATTTTTTTTTTGTTTCTTTTTCTAATAAATTCCAATATTCTCTTTAAATAAATAAATAAATAAATATTAAGTGAGTTATTATAATATATATTTTACAAAAAAAAGTGAATGATTTTATAAATTCAACAAGAAAATGTAAATTTAAAATAAATTCTCCGCCATGTACCGCCATCAAAAGTCCAATTTTAATTCAAATTGGGCGAAAGGAAATAATTTGTTTTAACAAAAAAATTGGTTACTTTATGTTTTTTTTTGTTTTTTTTTCACATTATATCAACACACAAGAATAAAAACAAAATAATTAAAAAAAATTTAATTTTAAATAAAAAATCTTTTTAAACTTTTTTAAATGCTCCACGCTAATTTGCTTTCATTTTTTGATAAAATAAAAACTAAACACACAAAATATTATTATTATTAAAAAAAAACATATTTCTTCTAACCTGTTCAGGTGTTGTAAAGCAAACAAAACAAAATAAAATTAATAAATTTTTCAATAGAATTAATAAAAAAAAATTAATAAAAAATTATAAATAAATAGTGATACGAGTTAGTTTATAAAACAATGGAAATTCATATACAAAAAATAAATAATAATATTGTAATGAAGAAATACAACAAAAAAAATCTTTTAAAAATAAATGTTTTCCAAAAGTTTTTCTTTTTGTTTAATTTTTTTATTTAATATTATTAATTATTAATAAAACAACAACATGAAAAAAAAACAAAAAAAATATTCGTATGTATTATAAAAATTACAAAAAAAAATGAATAAATGAATAAGAATAATTTGCTTTATTCATATTGCGTGTATACATGTATGGAAATATGTGTACATTATATTCTAATTATAAAAATAAATAAAATATATATAAATAAAAAAAAAGTTTTAATAAACAGGAACTGATTATTCGCATTTGCATCATAAACTTAACACACATATTTAATCATTGAAATGGATAAATCAAAAAATAAATAAATAAACAAAAGTAAATTTAAAAAAATAAAAAAATAAATAAGAAAACCTGCATTGAAATTAGTTTTTTACATAATAAAAATAAAACAAAAGAAGCAAAAAAATAACCAAAATTTCTCTCTGATGAAAAATATTATAAAACAATACTCCTTAAAAATTAATTAGGATATCAAAAAACATACTTATATAATTTACCAAAAAATTCAAACTAAGCAGGATATCGTTATTTTAACATCTACTGATACCTAATAAAACTGAATATTTAATCACTTAAAAAACATTTTTAATTTCTTTCTTTTTGAAAAAACAAACTCAAAAAAAAACATTGATAGAGGAATACACTAACAAAAAACAAATATTGAAAACCGAAATATAAACTAAAAACAAAATTGTTACAAGAAAACTATATAAAAAATGAAGCAGAAATGTGTAAAAAAAATAAAAATTTCGATTAACGATTAAGAAATGCTCTTAACAAAATGAGATTCGTAACCTTAAATGGGAATTTTAAAAACCAAAAAACTTAACGCAAAAACAAAAAACAATTTAGGCACACATTTTGAAATGTAGGAACAAGTTTTTAAGGTGAAATAAACAAACTAAATAACAAAAAAAAAAAACAAAAAGAGGAAAGAAAAAATAAACAAAAAAGGAATGAAAAAACAAAAAAAAATAAATAAATTAAATAAATAAATGTCACAGGTATATTTAATGAAAGTTAAAAAAAAGAAGTATTGGCGATTTACCTTATAATAATATGTCTGTGAAGGTAAAAAATTCTTGATGTATTTTTAAGATTAAATATACGAAACTTGTAAGATGACACCTTGAAAACATAGTAAACCTGTTTCCAATATGTTGTTGTATACAATAACGAAAAATAAATAAGTAAATAAACTTAAAATACAAAAAAAAAGTTTCTTATATGCGTATTCTTGCTTTTAATGTGCTGTAGCAAAAGACAATTGTTGATCATATGTTCTACTAATTTTTCAACAAACAGACAAAAAACGAAACGAAAACTGTTTTTTATCAATGTTTTGTAAAAATCGAACAATATTGAAAACGAATCAGCAGCGCCGTAACTAGGCATGTGCCGGCGGTGCGGCGCACCAGGGCCCCCGAAGATTTCTTTTTTTTTTAGAATTCGTTTTAAAGTATGAGCTAGAAAAGATCTTCGATAACGTTTTTATAACATTGTATAAAATTGGATCTACTTTTTTATGGAAAGGGCCCCTGGGAAACCTTTTTTTTCTAGAACGCTCTTATTAGTATCTAATAGAAAATGTTTTCGGAAACCCTTTTTTTAATGAACGTTGCTTTGTTAGAGAGCTTATGATTTTATTATTTACATGCAGCGATTTCATGCGATGAGCGTCAGGCATTGGGCGTAAAGTTTTTTACAATGCAACAGAGAAGTGCAGAAATATATCTTTCTCTTTCTGTTTCGTAAAAACCAGTACAAACTTGACGCTCGACGCTTGACGCCCCTATGAATAAGACCTTTAAGTAGAGATTTCATGGGAGCGTCAAGCGTTGAGCGTTAAGTTTTTACAATGCAACAGACCGAGAAAGAAATATAGTCGCTCTCTTTCTGTTGCGTTAAATTGTTTAAACCAAAGTATAATGCTATTTTCAATTTCTCACGACTTTTGAACCCTTTTTTTAATGGACTTCGAAAAGGCTTCGAAATCACATTTTTTTTTTAGAAATTAATTTTCAAGGGCCCCTTACGAAATCTTGCACCAGGGCCCCCGAGACCCTCGCTACGGCGCTGCGAATCAGAGAAGAGTTTTTTTTAAAAACAAAACACTTTTCCATCTCAAATGGGTAATTTAAAAGATTTTTTTAAAAACAAAACTGTTTTTTATATTGTCTGTTTGATGGAAATCCAGCATAATGAACTACATACCTATGTTCCTTTTTGAGCATATGGTTCATGCATTGAAAACAACCCTCCATCTCGTTATAGTCCGGGAAGTAGCGTTGTATTTGGGCGGTGTTTTCACACCTCTTAATTTTAGTAGTAAATGATAGTTTGGGTCAGCTATTTGCATCTGGGTAGACACAGGGCCAGCTTTAGGTATTTTGGCGCCCCGTGTGAGATATTTTTATATGCCCTAAACTTTAGACATTTCTTTTAGGTAGATTATCTAACTACTTGGAGGCCGAATCTTTTAGAAAGGCTCTCCAAAGAACGATCGGAGTCAATTGGGGCCTTAAACCCCGCATCGTCCCCTGGCTGCCTACAGCCGTAATCAAACCTATAGTTTATGCATGATATATCGGTATGGTGGACTGCATTACAGATCGTAAGATACTGGAAAGAGTCTCAAGAATAGCTGAGCTGTGTATCAGTGGTTCAAAGAGAAGCACACATCTTACTCCTTTGGACATATACGCCGACCAAATGGCAGCCTGGACGGCGCCAGGACAAAGGCTTCTCTTACATGGACTCCATATTAAGGCTAAATCCAACTAAAACTAAAGCAATGCGGATAAATGCAAACACCATTGAACGGACAGCGCTGAATAATCGTGACGTGGAACTGGTAAATAAATTCTGCTACCTCGGTAGTGTTATTACCGAAAATGGTGGGGCAGAAGAAGACGTAAGTTCCAGAATAAACAAAGCACGAGGCACATATGCATGCCTGTCCCGCATATGGAGATCAACGGAGATCTCAACTAACACCAAATTGCGGCTGTTCAACTCCAACGTTAAGGCAGTTCTTTTGTACGGTTGCGAAACATGGAAAGTCACCCAATTCATCACAGGGCGCCTACAAGTCTTCATCAACAGATGCCTTCGTCGTATCCTGAAAATCCGCTGGCAAGATAGAATTTCAAACGAAGAACTTTGGCGCCGTGCCGGCCAAGAAAGGATAGACGACCAAATCAGGCGAAGGAAATGGAATTGGGTTGGCCACACCTTGCGACGCGAAAACGAAAACCTAGCCAAACAGGCCCTTGACTGGAATCCGCAAGGTTCCCGTCGAGTAGGAAGACCTAGAACAACGTGGAGGAGAACCCTACTAGAAGAAGCCGCAACAACTGGGAGATCCTGGTCGGAGCTGAGAGCTGTCGCGCAAAACAGAGTCCGCTGGAGGGCAACTGTTTCCGCCCTATGTCCCATGAGGGATTAAAGGAGTTTAAAGAAGAAGAAGAAGAAGATTGAATATAGATACGTCTCTTCGTCTACCCGACCACAGCAGCGCCAACCAAGCAAAAGTCACTGCGATCTGGGAGGCTCTCGAATGGCTGAAGATGAATAATATATCTCATAAAAATATATGTATTCTATCGGATAGCCAGCCGGCCAGCCTTGTGAACTGCCGCAGATCTCTGTGTGAGACTGCCACTCAGTTTGATATAACACTGTGTTGGGTTCCTGGACACAGTGTGATTAGGGGAAGCTGTAGGGCAGATGAGGTTGCTAGACAGGAAACCGAAGTGGAAAGGACACCCCACTTAACCCGGATGGAAATACCCTTAGCCACCTACAAACTGGCTGTGAGGAAAATCAGCTTAGCTCGAGCTGGGTTGAGATGGACCACAGCAACGGTGTGCCGCACTCTTCATGCAATGTGGCCAAATTTTGCACGCAGTGTTCAAAATCTCTTGTTCAGTTGAAAAAAAAAAGAGATAAGCCATGTAGTAAAGGTGCTAACCGGTCACTGTCCCTTTGGCCCGCACGCCGAAGGATTTGGACTTCCACACAACGAATTATGCAGAAATTTTGGTAATGAAGAAGAGGAGGAAACCCATCCATGAAGAAGGGGAGATCCCCGATCTTCCCTGCCCTCGCAAGGAAAAGAGGGACCTTCTTTGGTTCACCCTTCCTTGATGGATTGAGCGAGTTGCAAAATATTGGTGTTCCTAACCTCTGTCGCTTTATCAAAAGCTCAAAATGGGTTGAAATGGCCAGAAATTTGTCCCAACAGTAAAATGGCATCATAAAGGGTCCAATGGTGTGCCTAAGTGACCTCCCTAGTGGGGAAGCAGCAATTTCAACCTAACCTAACCAACCTAGATTACCTTTGTTGTTATACACAAATTGTAAAATAAAGGTAAGTACATCGTAGTAAGATCACGTCGCATTGAGCACTAGTTCGCAAAAGCAAGTGTATTAGTTATTCTGTCGAGTCCTGAACTTAGAACATTATATTTCAAAATTGGTATAACTTTTAGTTATGTATGTTTTAATAGAAATAACATCAGAAGAAGAGTTTTAGAGGAATCCAGTTTATTAACTATTGATATACCTACATGATCAATGGCTCCCGAGCAATGCTTGTGCAAAAGTCACAGTTCTATGTTTCTACGCTTTTCACCAAAATTTTGATTACTTCCTTAACCGTTGTCGAGTTCCCTGTGAAAACTCAAAAGAGCAAGACCGTTCAGACGCTGTTCTTCAGTTGCACTACTTTGCCAATCCTTTAAACGCCTTCAAGTTGAAAACTTCTTTCGTTGCTAGCAATAATGGTCACAGCTAATAAGCTCCAATTTTCAGACAGTTAGCGACTTTCGGAAAAGGTGTGATTAAATATTAAAACATTAAAATAGAACCCGAACAATAAAATGTATTTAAAGCATTAAAAGAAATATTTTGGAAAAACACCAACGTTGAAGTGATTTGAACCAGAGGCGCATACGGAAATTCACGACGATGATAGTAAGGCCGAATTCGGAGTGTTCCGGCCACACTGAAAAACAACCAAAAAAAGCAAAAGGAATTTATAAATAAAACTCTAATTTTTCAAGTTCTTGCATTTTTATTAAAGATAAACAAACAAAACTACATGAATACACAAAATCACGAAAACAAAGCACACACAGAAGAAGACGTCACTACACAACAAAAAACAACAAGAAATTCGTACCTGCAAGTAAAAAAAGAATTAATTAAATATAAATGTGAAATATATACAAGTTCTTACCTTTTTCAAAACCAACGAGGATGAAAAAATCAAAACCCAAGGCGATGAAAAATCCACCAGAAAATCCATCAAAAAGCCGTCGGCAAATCGACCAAATTCTGTAAACAAAAAGTATTAATTAAAAATCAAAAACAGGTTCCAAAAAAATACTCACCTGGCAACCCCAATGGAGTAATCGCAGGCTCCTCCTAATCCATTCCCCCACTAAAACCTGAAAATATAAACTAAAATTAGTAAATAAACTTAAAATCCAAATGCAATACTTACCCAAACAAGAAAACTCCATTTGACAGCCGTAAGATAAACAAGAACAGCTGATCGGACATCGCACGCAGATCTAGTACATAAACCCGAAATTATGTACTTCGAGAACGAAGCCCCCTGCCAAAGGATAGCCGCAGCTATTGTTCGAGTAGAAATAAATACCGACGCACAGACGGCGTTAAATCAGATTGCTTTTAATCTTTCTAGAGTCTTGAACTAGAAGATAAAATCGGTATTGAGATTTTAACAATAAAGCAATTTCAAAGAATCTGCTCAAGTATCGAACTTAGCATTCTGGAAAGACAGAATTGAGGTCTTTCCCCAGCAAAAAGAATCTGCTCAAGTATCGAACTTAGCATTCTGAAAAGACAGAATTGAGGTCTTTTCCTAGTAAAGCCCGAATTAAAGACAGTCTTGAAGTCTTTACTGCAGCAGTAACTTAATCATCAAAGTTGATTTCAGCAGTTACTCTAACCAACCACAGAGGGACGAATTTGCGAATTTGAAACAAGGCAAAGCAGTCCAGCAAGCCGCAACCAGGGCAGCAAGCAACAAGCAAATCCCAAGCGATTCACAAGAAACGAAACCAGAGTGCAGCAACACAAAGGTTATTCCTGGCTGTTCTAATTGCAGAACACATCAGTCGAAACATCAATCAACACGCTGACAGATAGGTGGCGTTATTCATTTAAGTTACCAGAGCAAGCAATATTTTGGTAATTTTTATTTACAAAACAAATACGAAATTTCAAGTAATAAATAACGAATTAAAGATTGAATTGAATTATTTTGTATTTTGGCAATTTGTTGAATTTCTTGAATTTATAGTTGAGAAAATTTAAGAATTAATTGTGAATAAATAGTAATTTTGATTAGTGGAAAAGGTTATCTTTTTATTGAATCGCACCCTTCCGGCACCTTTTTTATTGAGTCAGAAATTAAAGTGCTAATTCTGAACATTGGTCCTTCGAGCCGGATAGTGATTCAATAAGATAACTCAAGCCGCAAATCAGAAACATGGAAGAATTACTCGATCATCAAAAACGACTTCGAGAACGCATCGAGAAGGCATATCGCAACTTTTCCAAGGATGGACCAAGTAGAAAAACGGAAACATACTTCCGAAAGAAACTCAACGGTCTCGATGACGACTGGAAAGCGTTCCGCAATAACGAAAAGGAAATAATGAGCAAGACGCTAAGTGAAGCCGAACACAAGCATCCATACTTCAAGGACGATTGGTACTCAGACGTGGAAGAAACGTACATAAACACCTATTCCGCAATCAACGAAGAATACCTCAAGATCCGTCCAGCCGCAGACCCAAGAGCCGAGCAGTCATCTAATAATAGTCAAATTGCTCACCATAACAACGAGGTAAAACTTCCACGAATCTCAATACCCACATTCGCAGGCGACTATGCATCATGGCCATCGTTCTTGGACTTGTTCACCAGCCTCATACACAACAAAACATCATTATCAGGTGCTCAAAAACTCCAATATCTAAAGGCTCATTTATCTGGGGAAGCATTGAGACTACTCAGCAATACATTAGTAAGTGACGCCAACTATGGACCTGCATGGAATCTACTCGTTGATACTTACGACAATAAGCGAGCATTATTAAAGACACAGCTCGACATTCTACTCAGTCAACCGAAGTTAAGTCGAGAGTCAGCACAAGGCATCAAGGAGCTGAAGACAAGGACCCACGAATGTCTCACAGCTATTGAGAATCTGAAAATCTCAACACAGAATTGGGACCCTATTCTCATCCATTTGCTCGTACAGAAACTACCGACCGAAACTCACGAGCAATGGGAGCAATCCCAGAGTACTAAGTCGAGGCAAACCATTCCGACATGGCCAGAATTGCGTAACTTCCTCGAAACAAGATTCAGGACGTTAGAAGCCGTCAACAACTCTGCAAACGAAAAGCATGAACATCACGAGAGTAAATCCAGGGATCATCCAAGAAGAAAAACTCAAACCTTCCACGTAGCTAATCACAGCACATGCATCCTGTGCAAGGGCACACATGTTATGAGGAAATGCCCCAAATATGTACAATTGAGCATCGATGAGAGATACAAGGAAGTCAAAGCAAAGGATCTATGCATCAATTGTCTGGGAATCGGCCATCGCTCATCACAGTGTCCCAGCAAAGGTAGATGCTTCCAATGCGGAAAAACGCATCATACGACCCTGCATAGACCACCGTCAACAGAACGAACCAGCGACAGCATCGTTCCGTCAACAAGCTCGAATAATGAGCTGCCAACGAATCAAACACAAGTATGCCTTTTTCAGACTCCATCCTATGATTGCCAACAAGTATTATTAGCTACAGCTTTAGTAACAGTGATATCTCCAACGGGACGACAGCAAGTCTGCAGAGTACTCATCGATCCTGGCTCCCAGTCCTCATTCGTACGTGAATCAGTGGTTCAAAGCCTGCAACTCAAGAAGAAGCCAGTTCACACAGACTTAACAGTAATCGGTAACTTGCCAGCTGGCAAACTAACAAGCTGGGTCACGCTGCTACTAAAATCTCAAGATCAGCACTCAGAAAGCATCCAGGCCCAAACACTAGTGATCAACAAAATCACCAATCCACTACCACACAAAGAATTTGCCATCCAAGATTGGACTCTTGTGAAGGGACTCGAACTAGCCGATCCAACATTCCACATGCCAGGTCACATCGACATCCTCTTGGGTGCAGACATATACCCCAAGATCCTCTTGAACGGACTAAGAAAAAGCAACAACGGCCGTACCGCAGCCCAGAACACAATATTCGGATGGATTATCACTGGAGAAATCGAATCACCAGTACAACCAATTACTAACCCAATAACGTTCTTCACGCAGGTGTCTCCTGACAACGAGCTCAAAAGGTTCTGGGAGTTAGAGGAGATCCCATCAAAACCCAAGTGGACGAAGGAAGAAATACAATGCGAAAACCACTTTGCCAACAATATCACCAGATGCAATGACGGACGATATCTGGTTCGACTCCCATTTGCAGCCCAACGTCCGAACAACTATCTGTCTTGTGATACAAGGAACATTAATATCCACTCTCATGCGTTGGAGAAGTTACCGCATCGCGTACATGGCCGACGTCGAGAAAATGTACCGTCAAATACGAGTACATCCAGACGACTCCGAGTTTCAGCGAATCATCTGGCGAGAATCACCGACCCAACCTATCCAAAACTACAGGCTACGGACCGTAACATTCGGAACAAAAAGTGCCCCGTTCCTGGCGATCAGGACCATGCATCAACTGGCGAGAGACTCATCAAACACCTATCCACTCGGTTCAGACGCAGTGCTCAACGACTTCTACGTCGACGACTTGATGACCGGCGCAGACACCATAGGGGAAGCGAAGGACAAACAAAAGCAAATAATCCAGCTCCTACGATCAGGAGGGCTAGAATTGCGGAAGTGGGCAGCAAATCATCAAGCCATGCTACAAGAAGTCCCGGAATCCGATCGAGAGGTCTCTCTACCTCTCACACTAAACGAGGAAGACTTCAAGACACTCGGATTGTTATGGAATCCATCGATGGACACATTGTCATACAAAGTCACTATGGAAGCAGCTCCAGATGGATTCACGAAAAGAAAAATGCTATCCGAGATCGCTAAATTGTTTGACCCAATTGGATGGCTCACACCGATGACAATCAACGCCAAAATTCTAATTCAAAGTCTCTGGTTAACCAAAATCGATTGGGATGAAATAGTCCCAAAGAATATTGAACAACAATGGAGAGGATTTCGAACAACCCTTCCGATAATACAAACGATACAAATTCCCCGATGGATCCAGACTCACAGCAAAGGCCAGAACATTGAACTACATGGTTTCTGCGACGCGTCCATAAAGGCCTACGCTGCAGCCGTATACATTCGAACACAGAACGAAGATGGATCCATAGATTGCCATTTAATAGCCGCTAAGAGCAAGGTAGCGCCTATAAAAACAGTCTCCTTGCCAAGATTGGAATTATGCGGAGCACACTTATTGGCCAAATTGCTGGCACAGGTTAGAGATGATATGAAATTCGAGCGATCAACGACATACGCATGGACCGACTCCACAATCGTCATCGCCTGGTTGAGAAAACATCCATCATCAGCAACGAACCCTAAAGAAAAAATACCACAATGGCGTTTCCGCCGAAAAACAAACCTGTCTTAAAAAGCCCAATCAACAGCATTAAAAGCAAAGGTCATGGATCATGTAAATAACGAGTCAAGTCAATCAAATAAAGAGTCAGCGGTGTCCAAACTAAGAACCCCATCATCCCCAAAAAAATAATATCATGAAACGGCCAATCACAAAAATATGTTTACTACCAAATAACACGGCCGCTGAGCAGCAACGTTAATACACTTCCGCCGGAAACCAAAACTATCTCAAGCAGCTTCCTCGAAACACTTTTCTTTGAAGCTTAACGCTTCAAGGCGGGGAGAATGTTCCGGCCACACTGAAAAACAACCAAAAAAAGCAAAAGGAATTTATAAATAAAACTCTAATTTTTCAAGTTCTTGCATTTTTATTAAAGATAAACAAACAAAACTACATGAATACACAAAATCACGAAAACAAAGCACACACAGAAGAAGACGTCACTACACAACAAAAAACAACAAGAAATTCGTACCTGCAAGTAAAAAAAGAATTAATTAAATATAAATGTGAAATATATACAAGTTCTTACCTTTTTCAAAACCAACGAGGATGAAAAAATCAAAACCCAAGGCGATGAAAAATCCACCAGAAAATCCATCAAAAAGCCGTCGGCAAATCGACCAAATTCTGTAAACAAAAAGTATTAATTAAAAATCAAAAACAGGTTCCAAAAAAATACTCACCTGGCAACCCCAATGGAGTAATCGCAGGCTCCTCCTAATCCATTCCCCCACTAAAACCTGAAAATATAAACTAAAATTAGTAAATAAACTTAAAATCCAAATGCAATACTTACCCAAACAAGAAAACTCCATTTGACAGCCGTAAGATAAACAAGAACAGCTGATCGGACATCGCACGCAGATCTAGTACATAAACCCGAAATTATGTACTTCGAGAACGAAGCCCCCTGCCAAAGGATAGCCGCAGCTATTGTTCGAGTAGAAATAAATACCGACGCACAGACGGCGTTAAATCAGATTGCTTTTAATCTTTCTAGAGTCTTGAACTAGAAGATAAAATCGGTATTGAGATTTTAACAATAAAGCAATTTCAAAGAATCTGCTCAAGTATCGAACTTAGCATTCTGGAAAGACAGAATTGAGGTCTTTCCCCAGCAAAAAGAATCTGCTCAAGTATCGAACTTAGCATTCTGAAAAGACAGAATTGAGGTCTTTTCCTAGTAAAGCCCGAATTAAAGACAGTCTTGAAGTCTTTACTGCAGCAGTAACTTAATCATCAAAGTTGATTTCAGCAGTTACTCTAACCAACCACAGAGGGACGAATTTGCGAATTTGAAACAAGGCAAAGCAGTCCAGCAAGCCGCAACCAGGGCAGCAAGCAACAAGCAAATCCCAAGCGATTCACAAGAAACGAAACCAGAGTGCAGCAACACAAAGGTTATTCCTGGCTGTTCTAATTGCAGAACACATCAGTCGAAACATCAATCAACACGCTGACAGATAGGTGGCGTTATTCATTTAAGTTACCAGAGCAAGCAATATTTTGGTAATTTTTATTTACAAAACAAATACGAAATTTCAAGTAATAAATAACGAATTAAAGATTGAATTGAATTATTTTGTATTTTGGCAATTTGTTGAATTTCTTGAATTTATAGTTGAGAAAATTTAAGAATTAATTGTGAATAAATAGTAATTTTGATTAGTGGAAAAGGTTATCTTTTTATTGAATCGCACCCTTCCGGCACCTTTTTTATTGAGTCAGAAATTAAAGTGCTAATTCTGAACACGGAGCTATTATCTTACAACGGAATACTGACGATCAACAGTTGCTTGCATTACAATACATGAGTCGTAAGCCCAGCCGAACAGGAAGTGGAGAATTTACGTTCTTGGAAGCAGGATTAAGATTGTCACCGACTGTAATGCTTTCGCCACGAATTATGAAGAAGGAGATGTCCCACAGAGAGTGCACATATTCGTTATGTTTCTAAGTAATTAACTACCAGATTTAACACAGTTCAGGTACTAAAATGAGGCGCATAGATGCGTTGAGCAGAATTGCATTACCAATTGTCGATATATATGTACGTTAACTTAAGTTATGTAATTGCCAATCCCGCATTAATGGAAGAGGAGATCATTAAATCTGCTCACAGGCAGGACATTTTTCAGTTGCTGCGACCGAAGTCCTAATCACCTACATTATTTTTGAAAAATCTATCCATCCAAAGGCGCCAGAGCCTGAATCAAGCCTTGGCTTCGTCTAGGACATTTCTGCAACTTTTATGGTCAATTGCAAGATGTCTCCAGTATCGAGTGTTATGCCTCTATTGTCCTCTTGGGTCTTCCTACTGCTATATTTCCCGAAATTTCTGATACCATAAGCTGTTGTGATGTCCTCTATCCTCGTTACGACGGCGCGGCGGCAGGTCTTAATCCGCTATTTTTTATCAGAGTGAAGATTAAAATATGTAAGTTAGTCAAAAGATGCATAGAATGCATAACGGCAGAAGGCAAGCCTGGGAAACAGGAAGGCCTATTAACATCATCATTTCATCATTGTGCTCCTTTAATCCCTCATGGGACATAGGGCGGAAACAGTTGCCCTCCAGCGGACTCTGTTTTGCGCGACAGCTCTCAGCTCCGACCAGGATCTCCCAGTTGTTGCGGCTTCTGCTAATAGGGTTCTCCTCCATGTTGTCCTAGGTCTTCCGACTCGACGGGATCCTTGCGGATTCCAGTCGAGGGCCTGTTTGGCTAGATTTTCATTTTCGCGTCGCAAGGTGTGGCCAACCCAATTCCATTTCCTTCGTCTGATTTGGTCGTCTATCCTTTCTTGGCCGGCACGGCGCCATAGTTCTTCGTTTGAAATTCTATCCTGCCAGCGGATTTTTAGGATACGACGCAAGCATCTGTTGACGAAGACTTGTAGGCGCCCTGTGATGAGTTGGGTGACTTTCCATGTTTCGCAACCGTACAAAAGTACTGCCTTCACGTTGGAGTTGAACAGCCGCAATTTGGTGTTAGTTGAGATCTCCGTTGATCTCCATATGCGGAACAGGCATGCATATGCGCATCGTGCTTTATTTATTCTGGAACTGACATCTTCTTCTGCACCGCCATTTTCGGTAATAATACTACCGAGGTAGCAGAATTTATCGACCAGTTCCACGTCACGGTTATTCAGCGCAGTCCGTTCAATGGTGTTTGCATTTATCCGCATTTCTTTAGTTTTAGTTGGATTTAGCCTTAAGCCTGCTGGACTACTTTCTGTTGCCAAATTGTTAATCATGTTTTTGAGGTCCTGGTGTCTGTGGGCCAGCAAACAGATATCATCTGCGTAGTCGAGATCCTTAAGGCGGTCTAACAAACCCCATTGTATGCCGCCTGTTCTACTATCTAGAGCGCCGACAAGGATGTCATTTATTACTATAAGAAATAGTAAAGGCGAGAGTAGGCATCCTTGTCGTACTCCTGAGCTCACCTCGAAGCTGTCGGATAATTTTCCATTATGGAGAACTCTGCATTTGGAATTGTTATATAGGGCTTTTATCAATTCTATTATTTTATCAGGCAGTCCCCGTCGCCGTAGTGCCTGCCATATAAAGCTCCTATTGACCGAGTCGAACGCTTTCTCATAATCTACGAAAGCAAGGTAAAGGGGGGATCGGAATTCAGTAGACTGCTCCACTATTATTGGTAAGGTGTTGATATGATCAATACATGAGCGGCCTTTCCTGAATCCGGCCTGCTGCCTCCTAAGCGTTCGGTCTACTGCCTCACTTATCCTAGATAGTAATATATGGGACAAAATTTTGCCCACTGTAGATAGTAAACAGATGCCTCTCCAATTGTCGCATATTGTTAGGTCCCCCTTTTTTGGTATTTTGACTATGATACCTTCCGTCCAATCCTCCGGAAAGGTACAGGTGTTCCATGCTATTTCCAGGATTGGCTGAAGCGCATCTGCTATGAGGCTTGAATCGGCTTTCAACAATTCTGGCGGGATGCTGCTTTACCATTGGCCATCGCATGAATTGCGGTTACTATTTCCGTCTTGGATGGGGCTCGGGTGGTGATTCTTATAGGCTGTGCATTGTTGCTGGTTTCCTGAGGTTCCTGTGTAAATGAACCATTCAGGGCGGCGAAGAAGTAATCTCTCCATATTTGGAGCTGCTCCTCGTCGCTGCACGGCAGCCTTCCATCCGCACTCTTAACGGCATGCTTTTTAGTAGAGTGCTTTCCCGTGAGCTGTTTAGTAATTTGGTACAGCACCTTACTGTTGCCTGTGTTTGCCGCGTTTTCCGCTTTTTCTGCGAGCTCATTTATCTGCTGCCTTTTATCACGCCGGACACTTCTCTTTACCTCCCGGTGTAATTGGGAGTACTCCCGTTCCAGTTGGTAACGTCTTTCGGGGTCGCTTGTAGAGTTTACGTTATTTTTTAGGGCTCTCCTGCGTTCTATTTTTTGCCAGGTTGTGTCCGAGATCCAGTGTTGCTGGGTTCTTGGGACATAACCGATGCTCATTTCCGCAGCCGTCAATATTGCGCCCTTTGTCCTACTCCACAGCTCTTCAATATTTGTGTCGTCAGAAACGTTGTGCTGGTTTAATATTTGTTGTAGGTTTCCAGCAAATTCCCGCTTTTTACCGCTCTCCCGCAGAAGGTCGACGTTGAACCGTCTACGGTTTATAGCATCGCGTTGTACGTTTCTGATTGCGGCGATTTTAAGGCGAATAGTTGCTACTACCAAATGGTGGTCGCTTCCAGTGTCTGCTCCCCTGAAACTCCTGACATCCTCAAGGATAGTTCTCCATCTGCGGCTGACGGCCACATGATCTATCTGATTTCTCGTTCTACCATCGGGCGATACCCAGGTCTCTTTGTGTATCTTCTTGTGACAAAAGTAAGTTCCACCTACCATGAGTTGGTGGGAGCTACAGAAGTCAACGAAAAGCTCACCATTGTTATTGGTAACTTGGCTTAGACCTTGATTTCCAATTGTTTGTTCAAGGCCGGTGTTGTCATGGCCGATCTGTGCGTTTAAGTCACACATTAATACAATGATGTCTCCCCTTGGAATAGAGCGAAAAACCTCATTCAGCCGCAAATAGAACTCGTCTTTGATGTCATCTTCAGCGTCTTCAGTTGGAGCATAGCATTGGACTACCGTAGTACTTCTTAGTCTGGTACGCAGGCGCACGGTAATAATCCTCTCAGAAACTGGTGACCAGCTAATTAGGCTGGACCTGGCTTCTTTGGTGTGTATTACACCAACGCCACTCCTACGGCTTTCAGTTTCGTTTCTCCCAGAATACAAAAAGGACTCACCATTTGGGCAGATATGTTCCCCCGCATCGGGCCATCTGGTCTCGCTAAGTCCCATGATCTTGATTTTATATCGATTCATCTCGTTGAGGACTTCATCCAGCCGTCCCTCAGCCAGCAGTGTTCTCACATTCCATGATCCGATTCGTGTCCTTGTTCGAAAAGCAAAGGTCGTCGTCGTGTTGTCCATCCGGTTCCGAGGCATTGTTTGCCGATTCGTAGCAATAGTGTTTTTTATGGGAGCGGGCTGCTAACCCTCAGCCCAACCGACTTAAAGCTCTGTTTTGTGGCGCAGAGAGCTCGCCATTCGCCCGTCTCCCGTTAGCTCCTTCCGAAGAAGTACCCCAGGGGGCACCGCGGGGAGGTGGGATTAGGACTTGCTAACAGGTCTGCTAGGTGTTCGTCTGCAGTGACTTTTCTCGGGTTTTGGCAGAGGTGGCAAATCGGGTACCACCACTTTCCGAGGTCTTTGTTAGCCGTTTGCCCCCCCTGACTGGCCTATTAGCAGTCATTGATAAAAAGAATTGTTCTCTTCAGACATTGCATATAGTAGATCTTATATGTAAGTTCAATGAAAGCGAAAGGAACTAAGAAAAGATGCAACCATAGTAGTAACAGTGGATTCGTTTTCTAAATTTGTTCAGTTGCACCCCACATCAAGCGAGCAGGTTATCGACTGATTGATTAAGCTGACCTCAATTTTTGGTAGCCCAAGAAAGATCCCAGCGGGAAAAGGAGTAATACCGACTACCAAAAGGAGTATAGAGTGCTTCCGTTGCCATACCCGTTCTATATTCTTTTTAACATTGCATGTCATTGCGAGGGACATACGTTTTTATGCTCCCAAAAAGGCGTTGTTGGAGCATTATAAAAAAGCGTTTTAAAAAGAAATATTCATGGGCGCCTGTGGGTATGTGATCCGGTATCGAAAAGCTTTTATTTTGTTTATCTTTTGCAATTGCCGTTTTCTTTCCAAGCCCGAGAGTGGCTTTACCAAAGCAGTCCCCCAACTAAACTCTATCAACTTCCAAAGCTGCTTATCCTCCATATCGAACGAGAGCCGGGCTATTGAGTTTGCTAATGTCACATTTTATGGGCATGAAGATAATTGCCTGTTTTCTTTCTTTATATAAAATTTATGAAAACTCCAAGAAAGCTCCCTTGAGAGTGCTCCAAGTGCATACTCAGAAACAAAAAGTGAACGGAAAAATCGGGTCAACGGAATTCCGTGCATCTTTTTACGTGTATTTTATATGGGGAACGGAATTCCGTTCGAACTCCATACAAGGCTTAAATACAGTTCAATAATAATAAAAAAATTATAAATTTTATGCTATTATTGTAACTTGAATGCATAGTTATAAAAGATTACAATAAATACTGGTAAATATGGAAAATCCATCCAGTCTATTACTATATGTCAGTGGGACCGCTATATAAGCAAAATCCCATACAAAAAAGTGGCACCAAAAACTATTGCTGTCTCACTCCCACGTTAAATCCCTATGAACTTTAATCAGCAGCGCATGTTAGCGATGTAAACATAATTAGAAAAAATAGATAGGTATAGTTTTTGTTCTTCTGTCTCACTCTTGCGCTATTTTGAAAAGTTCGTTAAACAGGGGAAATAACCGTCACAGTTTTGGAACAAATACATTTATAAAAATTTTATATTTATAAAAAAACTGCTAATAAATAAAAATAAGTGATGTAAATTTATTTCTATTAATTATAACAGACATCTTATCACCTATTTTCTCTCTAAATTCGAAGAAAAAATTTTGTTTACGTAAAAAAGGTTTTCTACTTCTGGAGAAAAATGGTGCCATTCAGTATTGTCAATCAGCAGTCCATTCCTATATGTCAGTGGTCCCGGCTGTTCTTGGAAATAAAAATGGCGTTGAATGAATGTTGTAAGAGAAAATGATTATTTTAATATCATTATTTTAAATGATTATTTGCATATCATTTTAATTATTTTTACATCAAAAGTAAAAGTAAATAGTTTATACATCAAAAGTTGTATAAATGTAAAAGGATTTTTTTTTTGTAAGTTTCGATTAATATACTGTTACGTTTTTACGGCTTAACGGATTCGTAGGATTAATTAACGAATACACTTTTTAATTATCCACACAAAAACAAACCAAAACACAATTTAATAACAAACACAATTCTTACATTTCACTATAATCACTTTCAATTTAATAACTCGCACTAATAAATTCTATCTATCGCTTTATAATTCCTTTTAAATCACCACTTTTCACTATTCTCACTTTAGAACACTTTCATCGCGTTTCAAATCAAAAACTGACTCCCCCAGCGCCTGCAAGTCGCTTTTATATCCCAGCTCCAGCTTTATCTAACTTCTGGACCCTTCGTCCCTTTTCTAGTGCCTAGTGGTATGTTCTTTCCTTTTCGGCAAGAAGGTTGAAGTTGTCTTCAATTATCGTTCGTTCCAATTTTAGTTTAGTTTAGGTATTTTCTTGGAACATTAAAATGGAATTGAATTTGACTGGGGCGCGGTGCCGTATACAAATTTGAGATATCGAATCTCATAATGTTTCAGTTTTCGGATTTTTATGAGAATTATATTTTTTTTTTTTTTTTTTATGTGAAAGACTAGAGTCACAGGAAACGCCCTTTATACTGTGTCGACAATCTATTTTCTTCATATAGAGTGCAATGTCGAACAGCAGCTCTAGTCGGGGAAGAAAGGAACTGTCACAACCTACCCGCGATATTTTTTTTTTTTTTTTTTTTTTTTTAGTCCACCTACTTCCAACCATTACTGTCGCGACTTTGACATCGGGGCATCGAGAAACAACTCGCTGGAGTGTTATGCCTCCTGAAACGAGTTGAAACTCATCAACCAACCGATGACATGCGCTTTTTGGTGGAGCGGGGAAGGGCTAAGGAAGGCTATGACAGGAGGGATCAGGAATGTAAAGAGGGAAGAAGAAAGAAGGAAAGTTATGTGGGTGGGAAAGTGGAAAAGGCGAAGGACCGTGGCGCTGCCGGGATTCGAACCCGGGACCTCTGGGATAAATAGCCAGGCGCCTTACTCCCTAGGCTACCGAGGCCCCATTAGTTCATTTGAGCGTTTAGTCCATTCACACAACGCAAAGGATAGGGGGTGTAGATTAGAGGGTGGGGTGGTAGCGAAACAGAACACCGTTTTGAAACTCTTACTTTTTATGTTTTTTTGGTCGCTGGGTATGAACAGGGTAGAACTCTACAAAGCCATGAGGGAATTCGGCATCCCCAACAAACTGACAAGACTATGTAGGTTGACCATGATCAATGTGTCAAGCCAAGTAAAGGTATCCGGAACAGTGTCCAGACCAATCAACATCTATAATGGACTCCGACAAGGGGGCGGTTTGGCCTGCCTCCTTTTCAACCTGGCGTTGGAGAAAGTGATCCGAGATTCGGGCGTGACATCAAGGGGTACAATCCTCCACAAGTCCACCCAATTACTGGCTTACGCAGACGACATGGACATCATTGGAAGAACAACAACAGCTGTACAAGAAGCTTTCACTCAGATTGAGCAAGCGGCAGGAAATCTGGGACTGCACATTAAGGAAAGCAAAACAAAGTACATGGTTGCCTTGTCTGGAAGAACACCTAACATTGGTCCCACAATCAAGGTAGCGGAACACGAGTTTGACGTCGTAAAATCATTTATCTACCTTGGGTCAATAGTAGCAGCCGACAATAGCATGGAACCAGAAATACGTGCACGACTGCTTAAAGCCAACAAAGCCTACTATAGTCTGTCAAGGCTCTTCAAATCCAAATATCTAACCATAACGTCTAAACTTTTACTATATAAGACGATGGTCTTACCCGTTCTCACATATGCATCCGAAACGTGGGTGCTTAACAAAAAGCACTCAAACCTCTTGGGCGTGTTTGAGAGGAAAATACTTCGGAGGATTATTGGCCCCGTAAGTGAAGAAGGCCGATTCCGGAGACTCTACAATGACAAGATCTACGAGCGCTATCGCAAAATAGATGTAGTGAAAAAAATAAAGCTCGGTAGGCTCCGGTGGGCAGGGCATCTAGCTCGTATGAGTGAAGATGAGCCTGCTCGGAAAGTTCTCTGCGGTAAGACCTATGGGGTGCGACAGCGAGGGAGGCCCAACCTTCGCTGGAAGGATGGCGTGGACCAGGACGCTCAGAGTTTAAGGATGCCAATCTGGATGACATCGGCTCAGAATCGGGACCGGTGGAGAGAACAGTTGTGCGAGGCCAGGACCGGATCCCGGTTGTAGAGCCGTTAAAGGAGAAGAAGGGTATGAAAATTAGAGTGACGCTGTCTTAAAATACATATGTTCGTCACCCTTAAAAATGTAAAAAACACCCGTTTCACGAATATTTTAATAATCAAATGAAGTACAATTTTTTCAATATTTTTTTGCGAAGGTGGTTGATTTATACTAAATCCAGCCAAATTTTATGAAGCGTTAAGGGGATAAGATAAAACTACCCTACTTGGTGCGCTAACAACAACCTGGTTCTTAATATTAGTAAATGCGAAGTCATGACTTTTTGTAGGCGACGTGATCCTATAATTTATAACTACTCATTTTCTAGTGAGGGTGTCCCCGTGTTAATTTTGTCAAAGATCTCGGGATTTGATTTGACACCAAGCAGGACTTTTCTACTCATATCAACTATATTTCCTCCAAGAGCAGCTTAGTCTTGGGTTTTATAAAAAGGTGGTCCAAAAAATTTAACAGCGCCCTGATCACTAAACACCTCTACATTTCGCTTGTCAGACCTTTACTTGAATATGCGTCCCAGGTTTGGTCTCCTCACTATTCTTCGCATGTTGGAAAAATTGAGTCGGTTCAACGTAGGTTCGTTCGATTCGCATTGAATCACCTTCCTTGGGAAGACCCTTTAATTCTCCCACCATATGAATATCGACTTAAGTTACTCAACTTAAACACTCTCCACAAGCGTCGTGAGGTGGCCGATGTTGTTTTCGTCCACCAGCTTCTTAATGGACGTGTCGACTCAGGTTTTCTAAGGCGCCGTGCGTCGTTTAGAGAGAGCCGATACAATCTGAGAGGACCACCGCTCTTACACATCAACTCCTCTAACACCAATTATGGCCGATTTGAGCCTGTTAATCACATGTTCATTAACGTAAATAAAAATATTAATGTTTTTAGCGTGAGCACTAACAAAGATCTCCTTAAAAGGAGTCTCTTTGTTCTCTCATGACTGTCTATGTGTTTCGCATGCAATTTTTATTGGTACTTAATTTTTTATGTTTGCATGTCTCAGCCGAGCCCACGTGGTCGTGGTAAATGTTTCTCAGCCCAGCTGAGAAGTGCGCCTTCTTCATAAGAAGGGAAACTCTATTATTACCCTTTAGGTGAAGAAGTATTATAAAAATAAACTTTAAATAAAAAAATTGAAAAAACTTTGTTCTGCTTTTTGGTTGCTTGCTGCTACTGGACTGCTGGTTGGCCAGAAGAAAATAAGTATTTTCATTTTAGATTCAGGTTGTATTAGAAAAAAGATTCAAATTTTTTTGCATTTAAATTTTATTTTTGATGAAATAATATTAAAAAATTTGGAATTTTTTTCAATGGGATGGAGCCAGCCCTGAATCAAACGAAAATAAACAAAAAACCTTGAAAAATAGCCGCTGATTTTTGAATAAATTTCACAAAATAACTGTTGAAAAACTCACTAGTTTTACTTGTTAGAGTTAACTTTTTTTTTTTGAAAATGTCAAAGAGAAAATATTTTTGTTATTGGTTGCCAACTTTATGAAAATTCGAAGGAATTTATGGAAGACAAGCAACAGTTAGGAAGAGCAAGGAATTCAAGTACAGCGTATACGGAGGATTAACTGGCAGCTCAGCCTAGGTTACCTATTATACATATATCTCAATGTAAATTAATTATTCTTTTGTAGTTGTTAATAAATTATTGAGGACATTTTACCTGCGGCCTTTTTAGTAAAAATTTCACAATAACCCTTTGTATGAACTACCCCAGTCCATTTTGTTGTTTCTCATGTACTGCTAGACATTGAGTAAGCTTACTACAGGGGTGGAACAGGTTAAGGGTTATGAGGGTTCGGGGGTTGAAGAAGTTAGCGAGGAACTCTACTTTTGAACTCTTGGATGTTGTAGTTCATACTAACTGCCAAAGATTATTCCAGAATAGAGTTGTTCTATTTAGAAACGAATTACTATTTTGTAGAGTGCCCGAAAAGAGGTATGTAGGTGGAAGGAGTGAGTAGAGTTTTTAAATCTGGTGCTCGGGCAGGCGCGGACTCAAGGGGGGGGGGGGGGTCACGGGGGTCATGACCCCCCCCCAAAGCTCGCTGTCTAAAGAACGAAATTGGCCAAATTGGGAGTTTGGTCTGGGACAGCAACGAGTTCGGTCCGGTCCCGGTCCCTAAAAAACGCGCGAAGGAAAAAAACTGAACACCAAAACAAAAAAAAAACACAAAAAAGTGAAGTGAAAAAGTGTTCACAAAAAGAAAAACAAAAGAACAACACAATCAACGCAGTCTAACGGCAAGGCTTCATCACCCTTAACTAGACAAGACTCGCGACCGACGCACAAGTAAGTATCCTTGCTCCCTTTCCTCACTCGATTCTCGGACCTGCACGTGCCGCGGCCAAAATCTAACGGTCGATGAAGTTTGTCCTGTCTCAAAAGGCATAACACTTTGACGCGGACAAATTTTATTGCCTCTGATGGATGCGGCAAGTGTAATTCCGGAAAATATCCCAAAGAATGTGGCGATTGAACCCGCGCAACCGAAGTCCCGTTACAAGTCAAGTTTTGGTATTGACTTTTGTAACATTCGTGGACTTCAAGCGAATTTCTCTTTTGTTGAGTGCCACTTATCTAATTACAAACCCCCAAACTTCGCACTTAGTGAAACCCAAATATCACCCGATAATGACTTAGGTGATTACCAGGTGTCGGGGTACACTTTAGTGACAATCTCTCCCCCCATAGGGGTATTGCCATTTATGTTAGGGACGACGTGGCTTATTATAAAATACACTCAAGCACAACTTCAGATTTTAATTATCTTTGGATTAAAATCATTTTCCAGAGCTACGTCATATTCTTCTGCTTCCTATACAGAAGCCCTAATATAAGTAACGAAGCCTCCACCTTATCTCTTGATACTATTTCCGAACAAATCTCGGGATTTTTGTCGTCCAATCCTGAGTGTGAAATCATCGTTGCGGGTGATTTCAATGTTCACAACGTTAAATGGCTGACTTACTCAAATGGCACCAGTATTTCTGGCAAGGACGTCGAGCTCTTTGCAGACATCAATAACTTGCATCAAATTGTGGGTCATCCCACAAGAGTCCCTGATGTTGCTGATCAAGGAAGATATCTCCTTGATCTTTTTCTAACTTCTCATCCAGCGCGTTACTCCGTCGAAGTTGATTCACCTCTAGGCAATTCAGACCACTGCCTAATCAGCGCTAACTTCCCATTCGAATTTCCCACCCCTCCCAAACCAGTTCGAAGAACTGTATGGCATTATGGGAAGGCCAATTGGCTGGGGCTTATTAATTTTTTCCAGTCTACAGACTGGAATATGTGTTTCCGGAATAGAAACGCCAACTCTGCCGCTATCCGTATCACCAGGATCATACAGGCAGGAATGCATTTGTTCATTCCCCATTCTACCAAATCTGTGAAGCCTAGGCCCAACAGATGGTTTAATCGGGAGTGTATGAATGCAATCAAAACTAAAGAAGCCGCCTTCCGAGCGTACAAGAGCTTCCCGAGTGAATCGCTCCGTTTAGAGTACGTACAACAAAGAAATTCTTGTAAAACCGCCATCAAGAAAGTCAAAACCTTATTTGACAACAAATTGAGAAGTAAACTCCTAAATGCAACCTCCGGTAGCAAAAACTTCTGGTCCTTGGTAAGTTCCATCAAAAAGAATTTCACTACAACTTCAACCCCTTCCGTTATTCACAATGAGAAGGTAATAGCAGACAGCAAATCCAAGGCCAATTTATTAGCATCTATGTTCGCTTCGAATTCTTCTTTACCCGAAACTGATGTGCTACCCCCTGTTTCCGAGCGTAACGCCCATTCAATGGACAGGGTTTTTTTCAGGACTCGCGAGGTGTACAGGTGCCTCAAAGAGCTCGATGCCAACAAATCCACTGGACCCGATAATATACCCCCTATCGTCTTAAAACAATGCGCCTCACCTTTGGCTAAACCTCTGCGCAAATTATTTTCCCTGTCATATTTCTCCGGAGTTTATCCCGACTCTTGGAAACTTGCCCATGTTCAGCCCATACCGAAAAAAGGTGATTCCAGCGATCCCTCCAATTACCGCCCAATAGCAATTACTTCTATTCTCTCCAAAACCATGGAGACGATAATCAACAAAAAGCTTATGGGATATCTAGAATCCAATCTACTCATAAACGACAGACAGAATGGCTTCCGACAAAAAAGATCCACTGGCGATCTTTTAGTCTGTCTTACAGCACACCTCAGCCGTAGTCTGCATGGATCCGGTGAGTCTAGTCTGGTTGCTCTGGATATCTCCAAGGCTTTCGATAGAGTTTGGCACTCAGCCCTGTTAACTAAACTCAAAGCTATTGGAGTTGACTCACTTCTACAGAAGTGGATTGAGAGTTTCCTTTCTGGCCGTTCAATCAAAGTGGTATTGGATGGCGTCAAATCCGCATCCCACCCGATCTCTGCGGGGGTACCCCAGGGGTCAATTTTATCACCGGCCCTATTTCTCATATTTATAAATGACCTTCTTTCAATCCCCTCCAACCCACTTCTCAGCTTCGCTGACGACGGTACTCTACGTTACTCGTACAGCTTCGATACAAGACAGACTCATGCCAGATCCTGTCTTGATGATCGCGAACTAATGATCAACTCTATTAATAACGAGATTGAACTCATTCTAGAGTGGGGAAAGGAGAATCGTGTTGAATTCAACTCCGACAAAACCAAGTACTGTCTTATCTCCAAAAAGAAGCTCAACACCTCTCCACCCTTGAGAGTGGATGAAGTTCAACTAATAGCCGACCCATCCTTACACATCTTAGGCGTGACATTAGCCAAAGACTTGCGATGGAATGACCACATATTCCAAATCGCCAAACAAGCATCTCAGTGCTTGGGATTTCTCAAGAGGTGCAAGTTCCTCCTGCAGCCATCGGCCCGTGCTGTTATTTATAAATCCTACATTCGGCCTCTTCTCGAATATAACTCCCTCGTTTGGGGCGGCGCCCCAATAACCACCTTGGCATGGTTAGATAAGGTGCAAAAAAGGGCGCTCAAGTTAATTGATGACGACACCGCCTGCTCCACCATCGACCCCTTGAGCCACCGTAGGAATGTAGCAGCACTGACAAAATTTTATCGCTACTATCATAGTGACTGTTCCTCCGAGTTAAACGCTCTCCTGCCTCCACGGCAATCTTATACCCGCAACACCAGATTAGCCCACTCGTCTCATTCCCTTCACCTGCAACTACCCCTTTCACGCACTCAACAAGATATGAATTCGTTTGTTAACAGAACAACTCGACTGTGGAATAACCTCTCGCAGTCAGTACTTCCGAACTCCTACAACATCCAAGAGTTCAAACGCAGGGTTCATCACCACCTTCTTCAACACCCCCCCCCCCGTACCTTTTAATCCTTAACCTATACCCCTCCCCCTCATCCCTCCCCCGTACTAAGCCTACTGCTGGACATTGCACCATGACGTGACAAATGACATGACGGACTAGTAGTACAAAGGGTGACTCCTAAGCTTAGCACTGCCACATAAAAAAAAAAAACTAAAAAAAGAAAACAAAAATAACCAAACGAACAAAACCGACCCAACTTTTTGCAGAATAGATAACAATTTTGTTTATTTTTTCTATAATTAGAATATAGTTTTATTTATCAGGTTAGTACTGTGGGTATATTCTGAGAATGCTTTTCGGAATGACGTGGTCCATGTAACCGTTGACTGGGCTAAAAAGCATTCCGTAAGTATTCTGCAAAATTTTCTTTGGTTGACAATGGTTTTCAGAAAGAATGCCATGTAACAGGTAATGGGAAAGTGAGGTTATTATCATTAAAATTGAAGTACATTGGTAATAACCTTAATTTAGAGTTCTTGTTACTGTTAAAATGTTCTTTCAATAGAATTAACAAAAAAATTTGTAAATTGATTGTTTCATTAGAAAAATTATCCATTTTATCTGAAAATACAGCAAAGACTCATTCTGAGAACCACCATATAATTTCTACCGAAAAAACATTTTCAGAATGATTTCAGTCGGAATACTTTTCGAAATGTCATATGACCACGGTGTTGTTAAAATTATACAACAAAACATTTATATAAGAAATACCAATGGTCTATTTTGTTTAGCAAATTTGGAGATTATCGCATCGATATCTAAACTGATGTCGCGATGAATGTGCAACAATGCACAGTGAGCCTCTTTTCCAGGGAGACTATACAAGGAGATATAACTCCGTGTTGTCACTTTTCGTTTGATTAATGAGGGCGCCACAGTCACATGTACACCCCAAAAAACATGGCGGATTATATTCATCCGGTTCATGGCCAAGCTCGTTAACTATTAAAATATTTTATGTTTACGCCTAACTTGAAAAATCAGCTTCTGACTTTTCGTATTTAACCATTTTATGGATTTTCCAATGAATTTTTATTAATTCCCAATGATTTTTTTTGCATTTCGGCTGATAATTTTGAATAAATCATCGAAATGGGTAAAATTCAGCTAACTTCATGTGGGGCACATCAGCTTTAGGCGACATCTGTGGCCAAAAATGAACTAGAAGTTTAGTTTCTGCTACGCATCAATTTCCGGTTATTTTCCCCATAAGAGTTATATCTCCTTGTATAGTCTCCCTGCTCTTTTCTGTCATTGTTGATCTTAGCCAAGTTTTGAGGCGGCATAGAATAGGGAATCTTACGCAAAGGTAAACTCAGATGGCGCCACCGAAGTATAACGTAAACAAACAACAAAAATATAACAGAAACAGCAACAAAAATATTAATATTCATCTATTGATCTGTCTCAAATACTTCTTTAACATAATCTTCCTTAAACCCTTAAACTTTTTGCAACGCACAGCTATTACCCATAGTTTCCGTAGTTTTTGGTCTTTAGAAAATAAAGGATCCCTTAATATAATTGCATCCAAATACACAACACTGATGCATATTTATAAGAATATAAGAATTTATCATTGAGTACCCAAAAAATCGCAATAATCAAGAACTGTCTGACAGGCGAAGATAAATGTCACTTCATGTTTACGTTATAATACATTGGCGCCCCTAGCGGAGGAAATTTCCAGTAAGGTTCCCTATTGAAAAACTTCGTTCGGCAGTGGCTACGCTTACAAGAAGTATGATAAGGATACGTAGCAGTTTATTAATACATGATAAATGCACTTGGTCACACTCATCACAAAAGAGAAAAATCGAATTGTCGAGTTCACCGCCGTTATCAACAATTCAATTCCACTTAACTACGCACAGATCGAACTATTTTTTTTTATGTGATAGACTAGAGGCTTAGGGAAAAGCCCCTTTGTACTGTTCGACAATTTATTTTTTCGTATAGAATGTCGAACAGCAATGCAATAATAATTGAGATGGCAGAATGCAAAAGCTGCCGATACGCTTCTGCTACTTGGCGAACATCTTGATTGTCTCAACTGATCAATGTCTCGGTCCAACATGTCTGGAGTAAGTATTTTATTAAATTCGGTAGTAATATTGTCCAATAAAGGAATGAAGATTCCTCTTTGTAATATTCTTCTGAATTTTGATTTTTTTAAATGATTGTCACGGTGTTTTTTACGATAAACAACACATGACATACACCTTTCAAATCAGATGCCATCACCGAGCAACTATCTGTTCTAATTCCAACCAAATATTTTAGGTCCAAGTCGAATTTCTCACACAGATCAATGACGATATGTGCCACTGCCACTTCAGTTAAACGACGATCCTTTAGTACTTCTTCAGTACGAATTGCTTTGTACGAGTATGCATCGCAAAATGTGAGGAAATATTCTCTGATTGCTTTGTTGCAGTAGTAGCATTAGGATAATCTAAGGTGTTTTGTATGAGAATTGTCAGTCGTCTCATCAAATACAACTGCGTTAAACTTTGCCGCTCTAACTCTATCCTGAATATCTTTCTTAATTTCTTCATTGCAGGCTTCTATAAGTTGATTTTGTGTGGTTTTACTAATGTATAGTATGTCGCGATTGAATTCGCGGTTTCCAAATGATGCTGAATAGTAAAGTCACCAAATTCAACTCTATAGCGAACAGTGTGCTGAAGTTCCTACCATTGGCCACCAAACTATCTACTTTTCCGCCAATGTCACGATTATAGAGAAGTTCATCACATCATCCCTACATAATGTCCACGTAAAGAAATATTCTGCTGACATCGATCTCGACTTTCTTTTACTTGGGCGTCCCGTTGACCACTTCAGATCTGGGTAATGGAAAGTCTGAAAGAAACCCTTTTCAGCTTCCACCACCCTATAATGATATTGGTTCCGTTGGTGAGATGAAAGCGTTCCATTTTGTCCAAGTAAATCGTCGAATGCTTTCAGTGTTTCGCTTTCTTGGTTTACTTTTAATTGCGTGACCCCCCCCCCAAAACAAAATTCTAGATCCACGCCTGTGCTCGGGAATATGATTGCCGTGGAGGTAGTGAAGCGTTTAGTTCGATGGAATAGTCGCTATGATAGAAACGATAACATTTTGTCAGTGCTTCTACATTCCTACGGTTGCTCAAGGGGTCGGTAGCGGAACAAACGGTGTTCTCATCGACTAATTTAAGGGCCCTTTTTGTACTTTGTCTAACCACGCCAAGGTAGTTATCGAAGTGCCGCTCCAGAAGAGAGAATTGCATTCGAGAAGAGGCAGAATGTAGAGTTATAAATTATAGCACGGACCGATGGCTGAAGGAGGAACTTGCACCTCTTAAGAAATCCCAAGCACTGGAATGCTTGTTTGGTGATTTGGAATATATAATCATTCCATCGCAAGTCGCAATGTTACGCCTAAGCTGTTAAAGGGGATTGCAAATACGTCATTTTTTAAGATAAATAGGACAGGTGATAAAATTGACTCCTGGGACCCCACAGAGATCGAGTGAGGTTTAGGTTTGACACCGACGACTTCTTAAGAAGTGATTCAACTCCAATAGTTTTGAGTTTAGCTATCAAAAGTTTTGCAGATATCTAGAGCAATCAGACAAGACTCACCAAATCCATGCCAACTTTGGTTGAGGTTCTCTGTAAGCCAAACTAAAAGATCACCAGTGGACCTTTTTGTTTTAACCTCTAGTAAGTAATAATTTGACACAAAGCGCAAGACATAAAGGAAAACTTCTTCAGAATTGCAGAAAGTTCAATGAAGTTCAATCTTAAAGTAATTGACACGAAAATAAAGTAGGTATATGATTGTATGAACGCGAGGACAACGTTTAGGGCGAAGCATCAGTCTTAGCGATGAAGGGGAAATTGTTAACTTCGCATAGCAAATTGGAGAGAGATAGCAAGACGTAAAGACGACTGGAAGATGATTCTTCAAAAAGACCGTAGTGCCATTTAAGAAAAATAAGTAGTAATACCGTATTCTAAAAACTTTATAGCGTCAAACAATTACGAGTCCAAGCATACGTAACAGACCCTGTACATGCAGTTACGCAAAAATTTATGAAGATGGCAGGATGGATGTTAACAGAACTACTTCAAATATTGGAAATTGAAATTTTCATTTTATATATGGATGACGAAAATGATTCAATTGTTTCACAGTTCGACGAAGATTTATGTGGATCTATCATTATTCTCAGTCCTAAACCTAAAGCAATGAATGGAGGCGAAACAATAGTTTTGTATAGTTTGAAAGCCGCGGATTAGGCCTAGTGGGGATACCGTTGTGTTAAAAAGAAAGCCCACACTTATTGTATTTATAAAGCTCCCCAAAATTCTCAAGAGCGCGACTCCTATGAAGAAATTTTTGGAGCAACAAAATGAATGTTTGGAATGTAATTTTGTATACAGCTGTAAAGACTGCGACAAACTGTACATAGGACAAACGAAAAGATATCTTAAAAAAAGAATATAGGTATGAACATGGCTATAATATTAGAAAGGAACCAGAAAAACATACGTCACTAACGAAACACAGGATAAAATACAATCACACAATTAACTACGAAGGCATCAAAGTAATAGAAAGGGAGAAAAATTATAGAAAAAGACTGACCAAAGAAATGATCAACATTGTAAAACACAAGAATGCGATGAATGAAAGGAGTGATGTGGATGGGCTGAGTGTGATTTATCATAGTCTTTTGAAATAATTTACTGACATTCTCTGATTAAAAGTTTCGACTTGGTCATGGTTGGAGATATCGCGACACCTCTGTCCTACACGTTACACGCAACTAGTCAAAAGTGTTCCGTCCGAAAAATGACAAAGTTTATGTTTTTACTTGTTTATTTATTATTATTGTCTTTTATTTATTACGACGTTGTTATTCGACTGATTTTGACCAAAGATGATAGTTTTTAAAGAACAGGTATGAAAAATGAATGAATGTTAATTTTATATGACTGATTGTTAATTGAGCAATTTTTATATTGAAAAAATTATATGGTTGTAACTCTGAAGAGGCGTAAGCGAATTACGCGAAACGTTAGCTGGTAGTGAATAAAAACAAGTCCTGAGCAGTGAAAAAGTTTTTATTTTTTTCTTCTTCGTTCCTCAAGGTCACTTAGAGAAGGAAGTCTTGATATTGTCATTTCTAAGGAACATCCTCAGGCGATTTTAAATAAATTACAAAATAATTCCTCAAACGTTATTATCATTTGAATCAATCCAATTCCTTAAATAATCATATTGAAACTTCTACAGTAACTTAAATCGTTAAGTTTCTAACAATAATGTAATGTTATTAATTAACCAAAATTCTGGAATCATTTTCAAATTCCTTAAAAAGAGCATATAATTCAATTTCTTTCAAGAGATGCAAGTTCCTCCTCCAGCCAGCCGCATTGGCTACAATATACAAATCCTACATTCGGCCGCGCCTCGAATACAACTCGCATATCTGGGCAGGCGCCCCAAAAACCACCTTGGCTTGTCTCGACAAGGTGCAAAATCGTGCCCTCAATCTCATCGGTGATGGCCCCTTTCGCGCCTCCATAGACACCTTGAGCCACCGTAGGAATGTAGCAGCCCTCTCCATACTTTATCGCTATTACCATGGCGACTGTTCCACCGAAATTCAGGACCTCCTGCCTGCACGGCAATACTTTTCCCGCAACACAAGACTAGCCCGCTCGGCTCACTCCTATACCCTACAGCCCCCTCGTTCACGCACAATACGGTTTAGAAGTTCGTTTATGAATAGAACAACTCGACTGTGGAATAATCTCCCGCAGTCAGTATTTCCGAACTCGTACAACACCTTAAAGTTCAAACGTGAGGTTCATCGTCATTTTCTTCTACACCCTCCAGACCCCCTCTAACCTTTCCTATTCTCCTCTATTCTTCAAACCAAGCTTACTACTAGACATTGCACCATGAACTGAAGACATGACGGACTGGTAGTACAAAGGGTTACACCTAAGCTTGGTTTTTTCATATAAAAAAAAAAAAAAAAAATATAAGTATAAATAATTCATGATATCTAATGGCTTATTAATATAGTTAATATAATAGAAAAAAATTCCTATAGGTAGAATTAATGTTTAAAATGGCGTAATGTTATTCACAAACAGATCAAAAAAAGTCAAATTCTAAAAGAATATAAGTATTCATATCATTAAAGTTTATATGGTGTGATACTTATCACAAAAAATTTAAAAACTTCGACGTATTCAAAAAAAACTACCTACTATTCAAAACTAACTAATTCCTGAAATCTATTAATTCACTATATTAGTATTCTCATTCTAGAAGATAAGAACTTAAAAACGTGCCATTTCGTTTAAATGGCGTGATATTAACCACAAAAGTAAAAATTTTTACATATTCGAAAAAAAAACTTTAACTAATTCCTGAAATCTATTAATTTACTATATTAGTATACTCAACTAATATATGTATAAAAACTTATGTACGTGACATTATATTAATCACAAATGTCAAAAATTAAAAAAAAAACATTAAAAAAAAACTTTAATTAATTCTTGAAATCTAATAACTTATCTTAATAAAAAACCTCTGTTTTCACGGGAATCCATCTTCCATCCAATTTACGAGTACAGTTTAGCCTCTCCATTCCGTTAGCCTTTTTTTGTTCCTTATTAGCTGAGTCGTCGAATACTTCCATGCGTACTTTAATTCTTTGGTTGCAGCCTTGTTATATATTTATCTTCTTCTTCTTCTTTAAGCTCCTTTAATCCTTCATGGGACATAGGGCGGAAACAGTTGCCCTCCAGCGGACTCTGTTTTGCGCGACAGCTCTTAGCTCCGACCAGGATCTCCCAGTTGTTGCGCCTTCTTTTAGTAGGGTTCTCCTTCAAGTTGTTCTAGGTCTTCCTACTCGACGGAAACCTTGCGGATTCCAGTCAAGGACCTGTTTGGCTAGATTTTCGTTTTCGCGTCGCAAGGTGTGGCCAACCCAATTCCATTTCCTTCGCCTGATTTGGTCGTCTATCCTTTCTTGGCCGACACGGCGCCATAGTTCTTCGTTTGAAATTCTATCTTGCCAGCGGATTTTTAGGATAGGACGCAGGCATCTGTTGATGAAGACTTGTAGGCGCCCTGTGATGAATTGGGTGACTTTCCATGTTTCGCAACCGTACCGTACAAAAGAACTGCCTTAACGTTGGAGTTGAACAGCCGCAATTTGGTGTTAGTTGAGATCTCCGTTGATCTCCATATGCGGCACAGGCATGCATATGCGCCTCGTGCTTTATTTATTCTGGAACTGACGTCTTCTTCTGCCCCACCATGCTACCGAGGTAGCAGAATTTATTTACCAGTTCCACGTCACGGTTATTCAGCGCTGTCCGTTCAATGGTGTTTGCATTTATCCGCATTTCTTTAGTTTTAGTCGGATTTAGCCTTAAGCCTGCTGGACTACTTTCTGTTGCCAAATTGTTTAACATGTTTTTGAGGTCCTGGTGTCTGTGGGCCAGCAAACAGATATCATCGGCGTAGTCGAGATCCTTAAGGCGGTCTACCAAACCCCATTGTATGCCGCCTGTTCTATTATCTAGAGTGCCGACAAGGATGTCATTTATTACTATAAGAAATAGTAATGGCGAAAGTAGGCATCCTTGTCGTACTCCTGAGCTCACCTCAAAGCTGTCGGATAATTTTCCATTATGGAGAACTCTGCATTTGGAATTGTTATATAGGGCTTTTATCAATTCTATTATTTTATCAGGCAATCCACGTCGCCGTAGTGCCTGCCATATAAAGCTCCTACTGACCGAGCATAACCTACTGACTACTCATAATCTACGAAAGCAAGGTAAAGGGGGGATCGGAATTCAGTAGACTGCTCCACTATTATTCTCAAGGTGTTAATATGATCAATACGGGAGCGGTCCTTCCTGAATCCGGCCTGCTGCCTCCTAAGCGTTCGGTCAACTGCCTCACTTATCCTAGATAGTAATATATGGGACAAAATTTTGCCCACTGTAGATAGTAAACAGATGCCTCTCCAGTTGTCGCATATTGTTAGGTCCCCCTTTTTTGGTATTTTGACTATGATACCTTCCGTCCAATCCTCCGGAAAGGTACAGGTGTTCCATGCTATATCTAGGATTGGCTGAAACGCATCTGCTATGAGGCTTGAGTCGGCTTTCAACAATTCTGGCGGGATGCCATCTTTCCCAGCTGCTTTACCATTGGCCATCGCATGAATTGCGGTTACTATTTCCGTCTTGGATGGGGCCCGGGTGGTGATTCTTATTGGCAGTGCATTGTTGTTGTTTTCCTGAGGTTCCTGTGTAAGTGTACCATTCAGGGCGGCGAAGAAGTAATCTCTCCATCTTTGGAGTTGCTCTTCGTCGCTGCACAGCAGCCTTCCATCCGCACTCTTAACGGCATGCTTTTTGGTAGAGTGCTTTCCCGAGAGCTGTTTAGTGATTTGGTACAGCACCTTACTGTTGCCTGTGTTTGCCGCGCTTTCCGCTTTTTCTGCGAGCTCATTTATCTGCTGCCTTTTATCACGCCGGACACTTCTCTTAACCTCCCGATGTAATTGGGAGTATTCCCGTTCTAGTTGGTGACGTCTTTCCGGGTCGTTTGTAGAGTTTACGTTATTTTTTAGGGCCCTTCTGCGTTCTATTTTTTGCCAAGATGTGTCCGAGATCCAGTGTTGCTGGTTTCTTTGGACATAACCGATGCTCGTTTCCGCAACCGTCAATATCGCGCCCTTTGTCATACTCCACAATTCTTCAATATTTGTGCCGTCAGAAACGGTTTGCTGGTTTAATAATTCTTGTAGGTTTCCAGCAAATTCCCGCTTTTTAACGCTCTCCCGCAGAAGGTCTACGTTAAACCGTCTACGGGTTCTAGCATCATGTTGCACGTTTTTGATTGCGGCGATTTTAAGGCGAATAGTTGCTACAACCAAATGGTGGTCGCTTCCAGTATCCGCTCCCCTGAAACTCCTGACATCCTCAAGAATAGTTCTCCATCTGCGGCTGACGGCCACGTGATCTATCTGGTTTCTCGTTCTACCATCGGGCGATACCCAGGTCTCTTTGTGTATCTTCTTGTGACAAAAGTAAGTTCCACCTACCATGAGTTGGTGGGAACTACAAAAGTCAACGAAAAGCTCCCCATTCTTATTGGTAACTTGGCTTAGGCCTTGGTTTCCAATTGTGTGTTCAAGGCCGGTGTTTTCACGGCCGATCTGTGCGTTTAAGTCACCCATTAAAACAATGATGTCTCCCCTTGGAATAGAGCGAAAAACCTCATTCAGTCGCATATAGAACTCGTCCTTGATGTCATCTTCTGCGTCTTCAGTTGGAGCATAGCATTGGACTACCGTAGTACTTCTTAGTCTGGTACGCAGGCGCACGGTAATAATCCTCTCAGAAACTGGTGACCAGCTAATGAGGCTGGACCTGGCTTCTTTGGTGAGTATTACGCCAACGCCACTCCTACGGCTTCAGTTTCGTTTCTACCAGAATATAAGAAGGACTCACCGTTTGGGCAAATATGTTCCCCCGCATCGGGCCATCTGGTCTCGCTAAGTGCCATGATCTTGATTTTATATCGATTCATCTCGTTGAGGACTTCATCCAGCCGTCCCTCAGCAAGCAGTGTTCTCACATTCCATGATCCGATTCGTGTCCTTGTTCGAAAAGCAAAGGTCGTCGTCGTGTTGTCCATCCGGTTCCGAGGCATTGTTTGCCGATTCGTAGCAATGGTGGCCCCTATTCCCATAGTCACGTCACCCATTGCAAAATGTGACAAACCAATTTTCCTATTCTCGTAGTCACCTGTTGTAGAAAAAGTGATGGCATTTGTTTCGTACCTTTTCCCTTAACTGTTCATCATTAGCGAACAATTTTTTCAATTTATTTTCTTATTCCGCCCTGCTTTGGCTAACTTTTACCCCCTTCCCTATTTCCTTGTTGTTTACGATAAAGCCAAAAGGCAATCAAATTGCCTCCTGTTCATTATTTTAATTCTAGGATGTAAGAATAATGTTAAATCATCAGAAATATTAAAATAAAACATATTTCTTACCCTTTGTCACTATCTATTTGAAAAAAAAAATCGTAGCGTCACCTACAATTTCCAAGTGATAAAAAATTACAATTTTCTGTGGCATTTGCTACAAAAAATGACTTCGAGAATATCACACCTAGTTTTGTGACATTTTATCTCACAAACTTTTTCCTTGTCACTCGACTATGAGAATACCACTTTAAAAGTGACGTGACAAAAAATGTGATGTAAGAAAAAAAGTGAGGTGACAATGGGAATAGGGGCCGGTGTTTTTTATGGGAGCGGGTTGCTAACCCTCAGCCCAACCGACTTAAAACTCTGTTTTGTGGCGCAGAGAGCTCGCCATTCGCCCGTCTCCCGTTAGCTCCTTCCGAAGAAGTACCCCAGGGGGCACCGCGGGGAGGTGGGATTAGGACTTGCTAACAGGAGCGCGTTCAAAAACCTTACTATAGTAAACCACGAGGTAAGCTGTGGTTATGCTACATCACTTCACTTAACCACGAAAGTTTATGTTTAACCATGGAGGTTTTTGAACGCACCGTGGTTAACTACGTGGTAAAGAAAATTTAAAATTTGTTTCCATAAAATAGTGTCGGCTATTTGCCTCAATTATTTCCAATAATTATTTATTTAAAATAATCTCACAAATCCCACTTTGATTTGTTCATTATTAACATTAAAACAAATGTCAAAAAATTGTTTTTATTCTTCTTCTTCTTAACTATCGCTAACCATGCTTTGAACGCACCGTGGTTAACTACGTGGTAAAGAAAATTTAAAATTTGTTTCCATAAAATAGTGTCGGCTATTTGCCTCAATTATTTCCAATAATTATTTATTTAAAATAATCTCACAAATCCCACTTTGATTTGTTCATTATTAACATTAAAACAAATGTCAAAAAATTGTTTTTATTCTTCTTCTTCTTAACTATCGCTAACCATGCTCCCGAGCATGGTTAAAATTTAACTACACCATGGTTAACCACGGGAGTTTTTGAACGTCAAAAAGTTATGCTCGTGGTTATGTTGTAGTTAACCACGGAGTTTTTGAACGACAAAAGTTTACCATAGTTAACCATGGTTAACCATAGTAAGGTTTTTGAACGCGCTCCAGGTCTGCTAGGTGTTCGTTTGCAGTGACTTTTCTCGGGTCTTGACAGAAGTGACAAATCGGGTGCCACCACTTTCCGAGGTCTTTGTTAGCCGTTCGCCCCCTATATATTTATACATATCTATTTTATGGATACTTATCGCGATACTTATTCTGCATTCTAACCGCTACAGCCACGTGCGCCTCCTTTTGTGTCCAGTTTCTAGGTCTGGGGATGGGGATGTAGAAATACTCAAAAATATAGTTCCTTGTCCTCGGGATGCACCTCACAGCGCCTATCGCCCTACGGTCCTTTTTAATTTATTAATTTTTTTCCCTTTTTTTTTAACTATTCTTGGTGCAGCTAAATCACTACTTGCTGACTAACTTGTTCACTGGTCCTGCCTGACTTCCAAAAACCACTTCTCTGACTGCTCCCGAAAAACTCTCCCTGCCGGCGTCAGCCACTTTACTCCAGACCGCAAGAGAATGAGAATGTTTCTTCTCATCCATCTCTTCTTTTCGGTCACAAACCACTCTTTCCCAGCCGCTTTCGTTCCAGCTGAAGCCGGGAGTGATCCTTCCTATTTCTCGTTTTTCTTTTGTTTTGTGTGTTGGTTGCAGAAAAATTTCCATTAAAAGAGTTAAAACAAATTTAGCACCGAACTGCTTCATGGGTTGTAAATCAGCCATGTCAGACTGGTTCCAATATATTTCCCGGCCGACCGGGAACACCGTTACAATTTTTAATAATTATTTATAATAATACAAAAAGATTTTTTTAATTTGTTATTATATAACTTTTAGTGAAATTTTCCACTCTTTCACGTGGTGCAATTAGTTTTTCGATTTTTTTTTATTTTTGGAGAAATAACGCAACAACCAAATTTTCAAGATTGTGAAGTTAGCATACACTTTAGAGCAGCAAATTTTTTATCGTGTTCTACACCCAAAAAGACCCAATTTTCAGCGATAACACTTTTAAAGTCTCTGACAACTGGGCTAATATAAGGGTGCTAATAAATGCAGACAAGAGTAAGATTCTAATTCAGTTAAGGGCGGAAGTTGTATATCACCCTTCCGAAAAGCTTGCCCATAGTATTGAGAAGACATATCGGCCTATACCCCGACGGATCCCATAGGGGGCTTCTCCGGCTTCGGGAACACTCTTTCCCTCAGGCACTCTGCGAACACTTGGGCGAACTCACCTAGTGCCCCACTGGCTGCCAGCTTCGCCGCTCTGTTTGGTATAGCGTCCAGTCCAGGGAATTTTCCAACCTCCTCTTCGCGGCTTCCACAATTACTTTCTCCCTTACCTCGGGGATGTCTGTTTCATCTTCGTTTACTGCAGGCATGCTTTCCATGTTCCCTTTCTGTGGGAACAGGATCTATACTGGGTACTTCCATGAAAATGTGGACATGATATAAGAAAAATTTGATATTACTTTTATACTTTTAACTATGTCTAAAATCATTGGGATATCAAAAAATCATTTAATTTACAGACACAATGGTACGCTACAAATGGCCTACACATCATCAGAAGTAAGTAGAAACCATCGGTATCAAAGAAAGACGCTCTTATTACCAAGAAATATATGGATCAGATAGTAGTTCTAGTAGTAACAATAATTTAAATTATGTAATTACATTTATCTATTTAAAACCACAATAACTGGCAAGCAAATTTTGTTAGGAGGATATAAATAATTATTACTTTGTGAATTCATTTTAATTTTTTGTAAAAACCCTAAAGGGCTCCTAATTTAAGTATGAAAATCGATAGTAACGCGAGTTACCTTTTCTTTGTAACGCGAGTTACCATATAATTTATCGATTATTTTAATAAGTATAATGTAACAGCTTTTGTTTCTATTAAAACACCTTACTGGTATATTTCTGCTTTTATTTTTACCTCATGTAAAGTAATCTACCCACAAATTTCATAGAAATTTCCGAAATAAATTTACCCTCTGAACCGGCTGTCCAAAAACGGTAACGCGAGTTACTGAGACAATTTATTATTAAATTAAATAAATATTATATTTCTACTAATTTTTTTAATTTATCTCATGTTCTAGACATTATTCTACGTCCATAAAAAATAAAATTAGATTAATTAATGTAAACACTGCAAATTAAAAGCTTCATGAAAGTATATAAAATTTTCTGCATGTAACGCGACCATGGAATTACCCTACTATGTCTTGAACCATTACAGGGAAAGTAATCATTGGGAAACGTTTGCCCGGATGACAGCCCTCTCCTTGCCTTCTTGTCGAGATCCTCGAATTCTGGCCGTTCCCGCTTTCGCTGGCAAACCCTTCGTTCCATCGTTCGGTGGACCTTTTCGGAGCTTTAAGCGTTGTACCATGGAGGCCTCACATGCCCGCTTCATCGCGACGGTGATCCTTGCAGCCCTCCTGCAGAATTATCTCTTTGAACAGCCCTTCATCTAGCTAGTTGTGGGCCCATCCCATGCTTATGGCGAGATTTTGTTGCCCCCTTTCTGTTTCCCATGAATTAAAATCACTCGCTACTATTTTAGGGCTATGGCGACTTGCTTCTTCAGTTAACTTTTCGGCCAATGTCATATATTCCTCCATCGTGAGACTAGGTGTGGCGTACCAGCTGGAGACATATTCACCGCTTATTCTTCCGAACGAAACCGTCTTCCAGGTTACTCATCGTCTCCTCGATAGCTCTATTTCCACACACCATCCATATTGCAGCTTTCCCATTTTAGTCCATATGCCAGATTCCATTATGTAGGTTCTTGTACTTGTTCACTTACAATTGCAACGTCGATTTCCTTATGGTTCACAATTTGTGCGCGCAGATCCTGGGCCGCCTGGCAGTGATTCAGGTTCAATTTTATGTAAATTATTTCCTTCCCCATTTGGGTGCCTTCAAGAATAGTGGACATTTGCTACTGCTGGTGCCGAGGGCACTGTTGTTGTTCCTCGCTTTCAGACAACAGGTATTTAGGGCACCCGGCGCCGATATGCCCTTGTCTCCGCATTTCAGTCCTAGTTCCTTCCTGTCCGTCGTGTACGTGCAGCTCTTTGCTATATTCCCGAACTCCCAACATTTGTAGAATCTTCTTGACGCTGTCCGCTCCCTTATTCGGCAGACTGCTCATTATATGCGGACTTCTCCTGCTGCTTTTTTCGCTAGTTTTACGGGCAGATTTGTGGTGGCCGCCTGGATGCTACCATATGATTTCTTCACTCCGATGTTTAGCTCCTGCACTTTCGGCAGGCTTACCTGATTCTGCAATGCTTCACTCACCTCCTCTTTGGAAGTGGTCTCGTCTAGGTCCCTGATCTCGATCACTACCTGGTTGGTGCTTGCTCTTTCTTGCACTGTCTCTCCTAGCCCACCGTTTTGTGTTCTCACTTCTTTAGTTGCACTAAAAGGTTTCCCTTTCGTGTCCTCCTGAGGTGAGTGTCTGCACCTAGGCTCGTTAAGGAAACGTCCGTTCTTACCTTCCTCAAGATATCCACATAGGATATCGCGCTTGCGCAGTTATGATGAGCACATCCAGCCTTATCTTTTTTTGCAGCTTTACGCTGCTCCCCATGTGCTTCTTACCCTACTTTTTCGCTTTACAACTTCTTTTTTCGTTCTACCATAGTCCAGGCAGGTCCTTCTTTCTGGCCTATATTCCTCTCCGAGGGTCCCTTTAAACCTTCACCAGGGGCTCTCTCTCTAGTAGATTTTCGTCTTTCCTTCGGAAAACTTATCCCTTTCCTTTGGAGACCTTTGCTGGAATTGCGGCCACCCCCCCCCCCCCCCCCCCCCCCACCTCTCTAGGGCGCTTTCGCACTTCCGAAGCTCTGTGGCCTCCTCGACTGCGTTGCAGCCGCACCGACCCTTCTATCGATTTTCTTTTTGGGTGCCGTCTTGAAATAGGTAGCTCCCATCTTTCTAACCATCACCAAGATTGTGTGGGCGATGTTATTCCGTATATTCGAGTCGTCCAACTCCTTTATTTGGACTCCCAGTTCCTAGAAAGCGTCTTCCTCTTTCCTTACCGTCGTTCCCCCACTGGATGTAGTTGGGGACATCACTTACCCTACTTAGCTCGCTCAGTTTCGACAGGCCATATTAATGCAAGAGAACCAAACCTACAAAATGTTTTCTTTAATACGCTGTGACTAGAAATCCTGCTGTGGGGCATAGGTCCGTCGAAGCATAAATAATAGTCTTTGCTAGCGTTGGGCTAAAATTTATTTTATTATATCAACTTATAATAGAAAAATTCCATACATTAAATTAAACAAAATGTTACAAACCGTATAGGTCAAAAAATCATCGTAGCAAACTGTACTTTATTGGAAAATACACAAGTACAAATGCGATTTAAATATATGATTGAAATTCTGAAGTCAAATCTAAAGTGAAAAAAAAGTCTGGAGTAGGTACCGAAAAAAGAATGTTCATTAATGTGAGATTTTATAGTTTTCTGATTGCAGACATAAACCAATAATCTTACACCATTTTGGAAATCTGATTTTAACTATTAAACTTATTTCTTGACCCATAGTCTCTCCTTGAGTCTCCGCCAGCGCCACCGCCGCCGCCACTGCCCATTCCTCCACGATATCCATCGAACCCCCTGCCACCGCCACCTCTTCCACCGAAGGATCCCTGTTTTGAGTTGCCCGAGTTGAAGCGATTACCGCCGCCTCCACCTCGCCCACCAGATGATGCATAACGTCTATTGGAGGGTTCTGGGCCTCCCATCGATCTAGCTAACTGTTCAAGCTGGGGATTAATGTCTTGATTAGCCTCCTTCAGTACTTGTAGAAGTCCGCGCGACTGCTTTACATTCTTCCTTGTAAAGAATGCATATGAAGTGCCGGTGGAATGTGAACGACCAGTTCGTCCGATGCGATGAACATAATCCTCGGACGATTGAGGATAGTCAAAATTAACCACGTACTTAATTCCGTCAACATCTAGACCTCTTGCAGCGACATCTGTAGCAACCAAAATATTTGTACGGCCTGTCCTAAACTCGCGTAAGACTGAATCCCTTTCTGACTGTGATTTATCGCCATGTATTGCTCCTACTCGTACGCCAAAGCTACGAATGAAATTTGATATTTTGTCAACACGTCGCTTAGTTTCTACAAAAATAATAATTTTTCCTGGATTGTCGGACTTATCGTATATTTCCGACAAGAGATCTTTTAGTTTCTTTTCTTTATCAGCCTCACGACAAATTTCAATAATCTGCTTGATGTTGTGGTTTGCGGAAAGCTCAAGAGAACCAATATTTATTTGGATGTAGCTTCCCAAGAAGTCTTCAGCTAACTTTTGCACTTCCCTGGGCCACGTAGCGCTCCACATGAGAATTTGCCTGTCAGGCCGAATTTGACCCAGAATTTTCCGGATTTGAGGCTCGAATCCCATGTCTAACATCCGATCAGCTTCGTCAAGGACAAGATATGTGCAGCGTCGAAGATTTGTAGTGCCTTGAACTAAGAAGTCAATGAGCCGTCCAGGTGTTGCAATAACAATTTCACAACCACGTTCCAAGTCGCGAGCCTGCTTTAGTTTCGGCGCCCCGCCGAAGACGCAAGTATTACGGACGTATGAAGATGAACCGAAATCAGTTGCTACTTGTTGAATTTGTTGCGCCAATTCCCTTGTAGGGGCTAATACTAACGCAATTGGACCATCGCCACGTTGCAGTGGAGGCTGATTATTAATATGCACGATAGCCGGCAAGATGTAAGCTAATGTTTTACCTGATCCAGTTTTAGCAATTCCAACCATATTATATCCGCACATTGCAATTGGCCATCCCTGCGCCTGAATTGGGGTTGGTTCCGTATACCGTTGTCGACGAATTTCATTCATACAATAGTCTGGAAAGCAGGTTTCATCGAAATACTGAATCGGATTGGGGGCCGGACCTTTGCAGGTGATTTGATTCTCTGAACGATACCTTTCGACTTCTATTGGTGGTCTGGCTTTGACCTTAGCGTGTTCTTGGTAAAAATCCTTTTGAAATTGCGGTAATCGTACTGTTGTCCAATTAATATCATACAGATCTGTTCCATTTGTGTCTTTACCACCACCCCCATTTCGCCCTTGTCCTTTATTCATTGGTCCTCCTCGTTTTGTTATGCGACCGGACCGAACACCGCCACCACCTCCGACGCCGCCACCACCGCCAAGACGACTTCTGCCACCGCTGCCGCCACTGTTGCCTCCACCACCACCTCCTCCACCAGATCCTCTGCTTCGAAGGCCTCCCCCGCTTCCATTACGCATTCCACCGCCACTATTTCCTCGGCTGTTACTGCCTTTCGTATACCTGCCGTGTGGGGCCATGCCAAAAAACCCTTCCGGAACAATTGCCAAGAGCCGCGAAAATTCACCTAAAAATTAAACAAAGTTCTCCAGTTAATAAAATCAGTTCCTATTAAAGAAGCATATAGTAACTAAATTGTGGCACTGATAATACACAGGAAAGCCTTGAATTTACAGGAAATGTTGTTTTTGCATGGACGAAAAATTTTCGGACAAAAGATGTATACAAATGTCGTAAGGCCATTAAGGGGTTCGTTCGTTCAACGACAAATGGCACCTTATGTCAAATAATTGATACCACCTCAAAATTGAATTGACTGCAGCGAGGTTATGTTAAAGCGTCAAGTACAAGCAACTTGTGTGTGGCAACTTTAGTGAATTGTAATATAAATATAGTTAAAAATACAGGTAAGTCAATTTAATATAATTAAGCACTAATTAAGGTATTGTTATCAATAACATTTAACACTGAAAACTTACTATAATATTGTTAAAAAGTTTATTTACTTTCCACTGACAAGCGAAACGACGCAAACTGAAAGAAAATGTCAGACAAGAATATCCAAGAACTGGAACCTTCGGAACTAGGAACTAAGGAATACTGGGAAAGTAGCTACGAACGGGAAATTCAAAATTATCTGGATCATGGTGATGTTGGTGAAGTTTGGTTTGATGAAGATTCTCAACTGCGAATAATCAATTGGATACTAAAAAACGATTCTATCGCAACCGAAAATAAAATAATTGATTTAGGTATGATTATTTTTATTGTAATGATTAATCTAAGTCTAATGTTGTTTGGTGAATATTACTAATTTAATATTACCTATAGATGGCGCTTATAAGTATTCAGTTATAATATTTATTATTTAATTATTTTCGATAAAACTTTTAAATAATATTTTTACAGGTTCTGGGAATGGAATGTTGTTAGTAGAATTGGCTCGTGAAGGATATAAAAATTTATTGGGTGTTGATTACTCTCCAAAGGCAATCGACTTGGCAAAAAGTATTGCTAAAGATCAAGATCTGAACATTAACTATTCTGAAGCTGATCTGCTAAATTCTGATCTTAGCAAAAGCCTTGGAGAGTTTAACATAGTTCATGATAAAGGTAAAAAAGACAGTAGTCAAAATTTATTTTATATATAAATATATTTAAGGCACTTATGATGCTATTAGCTTAAATCCTGATAACTCCAAAGAAAAACGAGAATTGTACATTAATAATGTTTATAATATGCAAAAACCAGAAGGGTTTTTTATAATTACTTCATGCAATTGGACTGAAGAAGAATTAATTGAATCTTTTAAAGGAAAGTTTGAAAAATATTGCACCATTCCAACACCAACATTTAAATTTGGCGGCAAAATTGGGAGCGTTGTGACATCTGTTGTTTTCAAAAAAGTTTAAAATTTTGTATGGTATAAGTTGTTGTTTTTTTCTTCATAAAATAAAGATTAATATAAAGTAAAATTATATAAATGTGGACTGATAATATAAACCAGATGTGTTTTCTTCTTCTCTTTGCACTCCCTTACTCCTTCATGGGACATAGGGATAGTTATCAGCTCCCACCAGGATCTCCCAGTTGGTTCGGCTTGTGCTAGTAGGGTTCTCCTCGTTGTTCTAGGTCTTCCGAATCTACGGGATCCTTGCGGATTCCATTCAAGGGCCTGTTTGACTAGATTTTCGCGTCGCCTTGCCAGTTGATTTTTAGGATACGAAGCAGGCATTTGTTGATGAAGACTTGTAGCCGCCCTGTGTTGAATTGTGTGACTTGATGTGTTTTAATGACTTATATGTTGAAAACTTGATTGCATGATCTATGTACATAAAGTGCTTTGTTGGCATCACTTCGAAAATCAAATTTTTAAAGTGTTGCCGAAACAGTAAAATGTAAAACTAATCAGAAAAGAACTGCTAATTTTTCGTACAATAAATCAATCTGATAAAGTGTACCCATTTGCAAGAGGATTTATTACTTTAATACCTCCAAATATACTCAAGAGTCACTCCCTAACGGATTATACCCAGGACAGACAACGCTCTTAAACTATTATTTACGCTAATCATCGCTAACTGGAATGTGTGTCGCTTTGAGTTGTTATACCCAGGACAGACAGCGCTCTTAAACTATTAATTTACGCTAATCATCGTTAACTGGAATGTGTGTCGCCCTGAGTTGTTAGTTAATTCCCAATTTTTTGATGATTAACATCAAGCCTTAATCATCAAAATATTTTGATGATTAAGCCTCATCATTTTGCTCGGTTTGATGGAGAGGGATGAGAGAGGGCTTGAAGAAACACATCCTCCCCCAAGCCCTCTCTCGTTTCTGCCCTTCAAACTCAGCAAGGTTGAAGGAAACTTTTTGTTTCGTGTTTCATCGTGTAAAATGACGCTAACGAGTTAATCAAGTTCGTTACAGCGGTTCTCTTAGTTCTACATTTTCTCATAGATGGTGCACCATGCACCACGCAGTTATTTTAACGTTAAACGAATTGAGGTTAAACATAATACGGTGTTATTAATAAAAAAAATTATAATAAACTGCGAAAATGGATAAAAAAAAATTATTAAAATAAAATGTTTTAAATAAGCTTTCCGTATTTTGTTGTTCATTTTTTAAATTGTCACTGTCAAAAAACATATGTTCATCAAAGAACTCTAATGTCATGCAAATAGTGTCTGTCACCTTATTTTTTAATGTACATTAAGGGTCTAATGTTGATTAAGTAAATGTACATTAAGAGCGCTGTCTGTCCTGGGTATTAGTTCCATTTTTTTTCATGATTAACATCAAGCCTATCATCAAAATAATTTGATGATTAGCGAGTTAATTAAGTTCGTTACAGCGGTTCTCTTAGTTCTTCATTTTCTCATAGATGGCGAACCATGCACATGTTTAATAGCTGCGTTCCATTGGGAGATTTTTTCTACTCCCGAGTACAAGGCCAATGGAACGCGATTTTTTATATAAGAAGTAAACAAAGATATAATAAAACAATTTTTTTATCCTACCGTATTATATCTATCAATATTATCCATTTTATAATTTTTTAAATTCCACTGTTATTTATTTTATTCACTTTAAACTGTTACTTGTTTTGTTTACTTTCAAAATACCCCATATAATAATTAATCTGATAGTTTATTTTAACTGAAAAAACAAAAAGCCATATATTTTTACCTAGCTAAAGTTTGAAAACCTGGCGGAAATTTTATGCGTTCCTACTAGGAGTGAAATCCCCCAAAACAAGAGCAGGGGTAGTTGGAGGTCCTCGGGAGTACTCCTTAGTAGCAAATATCGCCCAATGGAACGCAGCCAATGTTTATGTTGAATAAATACATTTTTTCTCTCCTTAATGCGAAACATGTCAAAATAAAATGTTTTAGATATGCTACTTTGGTTTTTTTCTTGTTGTTGTTCATTACATCCCTTTTTATTTCATTTATTAAGATTTCAAAGTTGTCACTGTCAAAAAAAATGTTAATCAAAGTGCCTTAGTCCTTAATGTCGTACAGATGGTGTCTGTCACCTCCTTTTTTAATGTACATTAGGCGCCAAATGTTCATTTAGCAAATGCATATCAAGAGCACGGTCTGTCCTGGGTATTAGCATCTTAAGATGTCTGTAAACGAGAACAAAAAATGCTCTTTCCCGGTAATATTTCTGAAAAAGATATCACAAAAATGGCTCGTCCAAAATTTCTGCCATTGTTTTTCCGTCGATGTACACGTCGAACAGAAAATATCCCATTTTGTTAAATCCGGCCGGTAATCTCGGCTATTTTCCCGGGAATGAGGAGTGCTTAAAGTAAATTATATTGTATTACTTGAAAAGCTTATATACGGCAGAATGTTATTATGACGAGATGGTTTTTTCAAGCGTTCAGTTCTACTATTATTGGTCGATATCGATCTCAATGTCGATAAATTACGCCTTCGAATTAAATCCAAAAAATAACTTACAACTATTTGCTTGGGGGATGATACACCGGCTCAACATGTTGATCAACACGAGCTTTTACTGCGCAGTGGGTCAAGCGAAGGGTAAGGGTGAAATTTGCGGTGTTGACTGCAACTAGAAACGATTTCTATTTTTCATCCAGTTGCAGGAAAAATGTTTATGCATGGGTAACTGTCAAGCCGTTGTGCTTTGGGCTTTGGAAATAATTTGGAATACACACCCTCACATTTAAAATAGCTGTATAAAATTGTTGAGTGTGGCGTGTTGAGTCGTGTATCAGCTCCGCTCAACAAACTGACAGTGTGTTACATCAACGTGGACTGGTGTATCATCACACTTGGTTGAGTACAATTTTCAGTCGGAGTGCCATGTAACCAGCGACGAACCCAAAATCGGGGTTATGTGGATGTTTTGTTATTATCTACAACAGTGTTTAGTGGTAGGAAGTTAGTTAGTTTTTTTGGTTAATATAAGAACATATTGAAAAATTTAACATGACAAAACGTAATACATTCATTCATTAGCTGCGTTCCATTGGACGATCCAGAGTAGTCCGGAGTACATCACCAATGGAACGAGATTTTTAATATCAGAAGTAAATACGAGTAAAAAATAATAAGTGCAAGAGTAGTTGTGAGTACTCGGGGGTATAAAATGTCGCTCGATGGAACGCAGCTATTAATTTTATAGAAAAAATTAACCATTTTCACGAAAAATACCACCAAACAATAATTAAAAACTCAAAATCGGTATGCCATATATCTTCCGGCTGATAATGCAAATTGATCGAGTTGAGTTCGGTTTATCATATAACTACCTTAATTGTTCTTTGTGCCTAACGAAATAAAAATTATCGACAATAATAAAATTTATTAACTAGTCACAATCGACAAATAATTATCGACCTAAAATTTATAACTATAACGAAGTAGAATAATTTTGAGCTAACAAAAATTTGAATCTTTCTTTGAAACGAAGAAGTTTCGTTCATAATTTCCTGTCTTAACTGTAAATCGTTTGGTAATATTACAGTTCAATGGACTTTAACGAAATCCAACTCATTTTCACAAAATAGTTTTTTTTACCTCGCTGCAAAAGCGAATGTGGCAAGAATGGATTACAACAACATATTTTTCGCCCTGCATGCGGGATTGATGAAACGCGGCGACGTTCACTTCATTCAAAAAGTTTCACTTCTTTCGTCGTGTCGCTGCTTTGTTCGGTTGTCGCTAGTCGGGCGGTGGTGATTTAATTTACCTTTAAAAAAAGTGATTTTTAGAAAATGAGTGCGCCGGCTGCATCTGCATCTAACTATAAGCAGGGTATTGTGAAGCTAGTAAGATATATTTTATCTAAAAATCTTCAGTGTTTCATACAAAAAAATTGAAATTAAAAAAGGAAAATAGTGCCGATAATATGCCATACGTCAGTCTCTGTCAAGCATTAAAAAACCATGAGGAAGGAAAAGTCCACGGAGTGCCAACTTGGCATTTGGTACCTGGTCGTCTCTTGTCATTTAATGACGGAAATTGAGTTAAAAATACCGGAATTTAATTGAATTTCATGAATATGCCCAGTGTGTAATAATTTTTATTACTTTTTATTTGATATTTTACCATATTTTAAAGTATCTTCCATATGTCTTATGGGGTGTCAACCAATGTGACTTGTCATTCAAAAACTGATTTTCTTACTACATACACCAGATCTTCCCGGCTGTTTTTTTTACATCTTATATCTTTTTGCAGTGAACTTTTGACCTTGCTATGCAAGATAAAAATCGGTGGATTGTATTCATATTGAAATTATTTATGAACATTTCAATTTCTTGTTAAACGATACGAAATTATGCAAATAGTTTGCAACAATTTTTTTATTTCTTTGCTTTCGTTTTTGTGTAAATATTTTTAGAACTTGTCAACAGAAGTAGAATATCTTCGTTACTGGCTAAGTTTGCATAAATTTGAAACTTAACATGGTAGCAGATTAATTTTAGTTAATTTCATTTTCCTTTATCGCTAGCTATATATCAAAGAGCTTTATTTAGGTCAAGTTTTCCTTTTGCAATATGAAAAGTTTTGGGACACATCCGACCTACTTTTAAAAGAAGTTGCACTTAAAGAAAGATTTGTTCAACGTTGTCGGGGGGTAAAAATGCTTCTTTTCAAATAACGACCTAACTTTATCCACGTCGTTGGAGCGTTGATGTTGCCACGTTCTCTTCTCCCTATTGCCACTCTTTGCTACGTATTAAGGCACACACTTTCTTCAATTACTACCTCACAACTTATCAAATTGTACTTTTCATATTTTCGATTTTTTTGTTGATTATGTTGTTTTACGCTAAATATATGCTGGGGATTAGGCTTATGGAAAATTACTTATGTTTGAAAAATTGTTCTTGATAATATTTGTGAATGCAGTGGCGCTGCCATCTGTTTTTTTTTGGTGCAGGCGATTTCTTGATTATTCTTCACTCGATATTCGTTATCATAAATTTCACTTTTTTCGAGACTAATCATGTAGTAGTGGTGGGTATTCGATTCATTATGATAAAAGTTTTTTAAACGGTTTTATAAGAAAAACAAATTTTGGTTTATCCTTCTTAAGTTAAATTATTTTAATTGACTTTCAGGCAGAAATATAGAAATTAATAATTAGATTTAAATCTAAAAATAAAATAAGCATTATTGATCTGTTTCTGATGTGTATTGTAGATAAGTTCCTGTTTTAGTTTCGATTTTTATTTAATTAATTTACATTACGAAACATATTTGATTGATATTAATCATATTCTTTTGTTTATCGCAATGGATCTATTAAGATATTTTACCGCTGATGTCCTCAAACATAAATTTTACTATACCTTAATTAAAGTTGATTTTTGACTCAATATTAAAAACGATATTCTGTTGACTATCTTTACAGTTATTTCTCTCTACCTTTTTTGCAACAGTGGAATTCGTTCAATTATTTACTTTATATTGAAGCTGCTCATATCTGAATTTGAATATTTTGCAATTACCATGGCGAGACATAATTTGGTCATTAGCAAATAGCGACACTTTCAAGAAGTAGCTTCTAATTAGTCGAGCTTCATCTTACTTATGAAACAACCAGTAATATTACTATCTTACACTTAACTCAGTTCATATGAAATTATCATTTTTGCCTATAATTGGTCTATTATTCAGATATTTAACGATTTCAATTGAATTGTCTATGAATTTGCATCTAACATACTTTATTAACATTTTGTTGACCGTTGAGGAAGTCTTATTTTATATTTAAATTTTTCTACGTTACACATTGTTCAAATTTGTTTCACTGATACGTTTTATGGTATCATCTTGAGCTAACTCCTCTTTTAAGAACATAGAGCTTCCTCCTTTTGTTATACTATTCTCTGCTTTTAATATTTTTGGTTACTAATTCTTATTTTAAGTTTCATAATTCAGTGTTTGCTACAACTTTGACAAATAGTACCTAGAGATTTGTTGTCGAAAGCTTGTATTTTGTTTCTAACAGTTTGGTTTTTGAATCAGGTTTCACTGCCTTGGAGTATATTACACGTAGTTGTTTTCCATAATCTTTTGAAAGAACCTTTAGCTTTTTATTCTAATTAAAATTGTCCTTCATCTCTTGTCAGGCAGAAATACCCTTCTTCATACCGTCACATCTTCTCATTAATTTCTCGTTATTGCTTCGAATGTACGTTTCTAGAGTTTCTCAAGATCTCTTCATTTGAAGTGCGATATGTGCACATTCAAGATTCGTTTAATGTTACAAGGCTGTTCTAATATAGGATGTACTATATCTATATTACTTCAAAGTTTGCTTTGAGTAATTCAGCTAAAATTCAAAGTTTGTTTTCATGTATTTGAGTTTCACTAAGGTTTCCTTGAACTCAAGGTTGATCGATTTTTGTTAAATGTTATCCCCATTCTGTTGTCTTGTTTCTTCTATCCATCTCGATTGGCATTTACTGATCACCCTCTAAAAATTGTAGTTTTGCCGTCATCTTTGTATGCGAGGTCCAAGCGCATCTTTGGTGCACATTTGTAACCAAAAACAAAACGCTTTTTATGTGCAGACTTGGGAAGCTTCTTCCACCTTCGTTTAAAGCGCATTTTTCGCGGTTACAAATCAGCTTATTTAAAACGCTTCCTTCTGCGGACATGTAATGTTAAAAAAAATGAATCTTTTTACCTAGACGAAGCGCTGCTCGCTTTAAAAAAGGAGCTTTGAAAGATCTTATGAAGCGCTTTTTTCCTACTGGGTAGTATCTGTAAACTATTTACGTATGCTCTCTCATTTTGAAAGCTTTCTGATATGATCATACCTCTAATGCCTATTATTATTGTTTTTTTGCTTTTAGGGCCGGTTTCACAGTGCGAACTTAAGTATAAAAATTAACTTAAGTTATACTTAAGTATGGATGCCTGTTTCACAGTCGCTACTTAAAATATACTTAAGTGTAACTTAAGTAGGCATTTCTCTAGACTTAAGTTTTGCTTAAATCAGAATGCATAGAAAATTCAAATGTCAGTTGATTCCAGTACATTTCAAGGAAAACGCGATTAAAAGAAAATTTTACATGTAAAGTTCGGCTATTGTAAGTACATAATTTACAATATTGAAGGGCCGCCGTAAAATTGCACTTTGAAACGGAATTTGACTTAAGTTATACTTAAGTGAGACAATTCACTTAAGTTTAAGCAAAACTTAAGTTGGCACTGTGAAACCGGCCCTTAATGATTCTCTAGCGGCATTTTTTTTTTTTTTTTTTTCAAAAATTTGGTGAATTAAAATGATTTAAAAGGGTTTTTTTATTGTACTTTATTGATCAGTAGAAAAATTTGTTCGAACTCGGTCCTGCAGTTTTTGGTATTTTTAATGCTTCAATCAAATGATCCCTTGACCTTCAATTTGTCCAATGCCATTGTAAAATATTGCAACATGATTTAATTCGGTCTTATTTTACAAATTTTGCATTTCACTCTAAAAAATACTTTCACACAGACCGATCTTACAATTAAAAAATAAAGACTTTCCAATTATCAAATTTTTGTTATTGGCAGCACTGACTTCATATGGCATCACTGATCGTAGTAAATATTTTAGAACATAAGCATTCTCTTTTGATCGTGCTAGCACGTGCTTCATTTTCAAAGTGAGGTTATTAGAATTTAAAACAGTTTAAAAATAGTTTTCTCACATTTTTAGGTACTGTCGGGTGATACTGTAATAATCCGTGCTAATCCTAAAGGTGGCCCTCCACCTGAAAAACAAATTACTTTCTCTTATATAACTGCACCTAAATTGGGAAGAAGACCAACTCCTGGAAAGTAATAAATAATTTGATTAATATTTTAACTACCGTACTATATTTTACATTAACATTATAGCGAGGAAACTAAAGATGATCCATGGGCATGGGAAGCTCGAGAATTCTTGAGAAAAAAATTAATTGGTAAAAAAGTATTTTTTACACATGAAAAGCCACCAAATGCAACCCGAGAATATGGTTTTGTTTATTTTGGCGATGATTTGGCTACTGCCGAAAATGTGGCGGAATCCATCGTTTCGGAAGGGTTAGTATCGGTTCGTCGTGATGGCAATCGGAATGATCCACCACCAGAACTGCAAAAATTAATAGAACTTGAGGAGGCAGCTAAAGCTGCCAAAAAAGGAAAATGGAGCAATTCTCCACAATCGGAACATATTCGTGATGTTAAATGGACTCAGGAAAATCCCCGTCAGTTTGTTGAAAGCTTTGGCGGTAAACCAGTTAAAGCAATCATTGAACATGTTCGTGATGGATCCACAATTCGTGCCTTTTTATTGCCTGATTTTAATTACATTACATTGATGATATCTGGCATTCGTTGTCCTGGTGTTAAGCTTGATGCTGAAGGTAAACCAGATAAATCTGTTGAAGTACCGCATGCTGAAGAAGCTAGCTACTTTGTTTCATCACGTCTACTCCAACGTGAAGTAGAAATACGACTTGAATCCGTAAATAATAACAATTTTGTGGGTTCAATTCTTCATCCAGAATTTAATATCGCTGAACTTTTGCTGCAACAAGGTATGGCGAAATGTGTCGACTGGAGTATGGTCTTTATGAGTTCAGGTAAGTTTATAAAAAAAATTGTTTATTTTTACCTTTTCCGCATTGTAATTGCACATGATTGAAGAAAAAAATCAATTTCTTTGAATCTTGTTACACAATGCAAAATCAAATTGCGGATTCCAAGTTGTAAAATTTCATTCAATGGTAATTTACATCATTTCACCCCGTAAACATATTCTGAAAAAAATTTTATAAAATTAAACATTCTTACTCTTATTACTAATTTAAAAACTTAATTTTTAGGTGCGGATAAGCTTCGTGCTGCTGAAAGAGAAGCGAAAGAGAAACGACTTCGTCTTTGGAAGGATTATCAATCTAATGCTCAAACGTTTACTGGAAAGGATAAAGATTTTACTGGCACCGTGGTTGAAGTGTTTAATGGAGATGCTATCAATGTGAAATTATCGAATGGTACGGTTAAAAAAGTCTTCCTGTCAAGTATACGACCTCCAAGAGATGCCGCACGTACTGCTGATGAAGATGGTAAACTTCCACAACGGCCCAAGAATTTCCGCCCGCTCTACGATATTCCATGGATGTTTGAAGCAAGAGAATTTTTGAGGAAGAAATTAATCAACAAAAAGGTTCATTGTTTACTTGATTATGTTTCTCCAGCACGGGATAACTTTCCTAAGAAATACTGTTACACTGTTTCTATTGGTGGCGTGTAAGTTAATAATAACTTATTTATAACATATAAAATTTTTCACCGAGAAAATTGTTGAATATTTTAGAAATGTAGCAGAAACTATGGTTTCTCGAGGATTAGCTACTGTTGTACGCTACCGACAGGATGACGATCAACGATCTTCCCGCTATGATGAACTTCTTGCTGCCGAAACTCAAGCCATTAAAAATGCAAGAGGTATTCATGCGAAAAAGGACATTCCTCAACATCGTATTAACGATCTCACTGTTGATCATTCCCGCATAAAGCCGCTATATTTACCATCATGGCAAAGAGCTCTCAGGACTGAAGGTATTGTTGAGTTCGTTGCAAGTGGATCAAGACTGCGGCTATATGTGCCTAAAGACAGTTGCTTGGTAACTTTCCTTCTTGCTGGAATATCATGTCCGCGTTCTGCCAGACCTGCCCTTAATGGAGTACCCGCCCAAGAAGAAGAACCTTATGGTGATGAAGCTCTGGCTTTTACTAAAGATAGGGTAAGTTTTTTGATTTGATTTTTATTTTTTCAAAAGTCTTCACTCAAGTCAAGTATTTCCGCGGAACATAGTGAATGATTTACGTCTTAAATTGGTTCGTTTAAAAGGTCTCGTGTAGGATGCAAGGAATGGCTATGGTTGATGACTTTTCAACGTTATAAAAATTCCTATGTTTAAGATTTTGTTACAGATAAGATAGTACTTCGTTTTAAAAGATTTGAATTGGCCTTGGGACCTTGATTTGGTTGATAGTCAAAAAACCCGTCTTTGTCAATTTTCCAAGTTATACTTGACCTCAATTATAATGAGTGCGGAACTTGCAATGTGGCTAGCAAACCAACTAAAAGGCTAGAATGTTGTATCTATTTTTGTAAGACTAGAGTTCAGTAGTAGACCTCTTTTGTATTAGCAATGGTAAGGTGAAATGTCCGATAACAAGCTTTAAACAAAATAAAGTAGAGTGAGTAGGGTAATGGAAGGATACTAACGTGGGCGCGCGATTTTCATAACCCGCCTACAGCCATAAACCCTTACTTCGTTGATCGTTTTTTTTTCAGGTAAAGGCGAACCGAGACACAAAGCCTTGCCCAGATTGGACGACTCCTCGTATGGCAAATATCGTGACTTACTATCGTAGGTGAATACCTAAAAGCAAACACTAATAATATTGCGGACAAGCTTTCCCCTCTTTTTAGAAAAATTTTAATCTTCGATTGTGAAAAGGCCGCTTCTTTCCGTGTTTTGCAATAATTTGAGAGTTCTTGCAGCACTCACTCACTAACATTTCTAATATGAGAGTAAAGTCATTGTGCTCTACTGGACAACGGTAAAAATAAAAATAATTTATGAATAAAAATCCAAAATTCTGTTACGGAATCCCCGTTTTCAAGATCCCAGTATAACGGAACTGGCAACTGGTGGCAAATTAAGATCTATTGCTAAACCTAGAAAGCGGTGGAAGTCTCTCGCGCTCTTAAATTGAGGATAGATATAATTTGTAATTACAGAAGAAAAATACAGGATAAAGAGGAAAGATTACTACAAGAATTTATAACCAGAACCTTTACTCTGGGATACCAAGCTCGATATCCTTAATAACTTGTAGCAATGCTAAGACTTAATTAGATAGACTTTGTTGATATATTCCTACAGAAATGCTCTGTAAGGTAGTTTTTTCATCAATTATTTTATTGCTCAGCCATTCTAACCATTTTTGTACCCATGTTTTACCGTCATCTATTTTTAGCTGCGTGAATTGTATTTATCACTTATGTTCTACATTAATATAAATATTTCAAATACATACTTATTTTTATTTATAGGTTCTTCAACGCGATATCAGCGTCCATATTGAAACAACTGATAAGGCTGGAACTTGCGTTATTGGATGGCTATGGACAGAAAATAAAACCAACCTGTCAATCGCTCTTGTTGAAGAAGGATTAGCTGAAGTGCATTTCAGTGCTGAAAAATCTGAACATTATCGTGCTCTGAAGGCAGCTGAAGATAAGGCAAAGGCTGCAAAAAAGAATATTTGGTCAACATATGTTGAAGAAATTGTTGAAAAGCCTGAAGAAGAAAAAGAAGAAAAGATTGTGGAAAGAAAAATTAATTATGAATCGGTTATAGTAACCGAAGTTACTGATGATTTACATTTCTTTGCTCAGCATACAGATCAAGGTGCCAAACTTGAAAATCTTATGAGCAAACTAAGACAAGAATTTCAATCAAACCCGCCAATTACTGGATCATTTACACCAAAACGTGGTGATCTATGTGCTGCTAAATTCTCAGAAGATAGTGAATGGTATCGTGCCAGGGTTGAGAAGGTTCAGAATGGTGTTGCGGTAGTTTCGTATATTGATTACGGAAATAAAGAGGTAGGTTTTTTAAATTTAGTTATAAGATGTTACCGCAAGCTCCTTAGATCCATTTCCGGCTTAAAGGAAATGCTTGAGTCATATGCTTGCAAGAATAACGCTCCAAAATTATTTAATATTGCATTCTGAGGTCTTTCCTTAAATGGAAACCTGATCAAAATTGATTCATTACAAGTAGATATGGTATGCTTGAATGAATTTTGGAGAAAAAGCAATATTTTTTTGTTTTTCCTCTGATATCTCTGGATAGCTCCATGCCGAAAGTTTTAAATTGTTTGAACGGGGACACTAAGATGCAAATTAAAATTTGTAGAGCAACATTTCTTCCATAATAATTATGATTGAAAATTAACTAATAAAAATATGTTTTTTTTATATAGAATGTGCCTTTCGCCCGCCTTGCTGCCCTTCCATCAGCTTTTACCAGCGACAAGCCTTATGCTAGCCAATATGCTTTAGGCCTTGTTCAGTTACCATCAGACGATGAATATAAGGCGGATGGTATACGAGCATTTAAACAAGATGTTATCAATAAAACCCTCCTGCTTAATGTTGAATACAAGGCAACGAACTTCCCTGCCGTTACACTTCACGACCCAAGCAACAATAATCTTGACATTGGCAAGGCACTTGTTAGCGACGGCTTATTGCACGTTGACAAAAGAAAGGATCGTAAGCTGAAGGAAATTGTTGAAGAATATAAAGCAGCTGAACAGCAAGCTAAAGTTGCCCATTTAGGAAGCTGGGAATATGGAGATACAACAAAAGATGATGCTGCCGAATTTGGCCGCTAAAATGAGAATCCTTGATCCTTCCTATTCTCTACTAACAGCCAGATTCATCACTGGAAGCATAAAAGAATCCATATATATACATACAAAAATGATGATGTACTCTTATTTTCTTTTAAAAAAAACATTTATTTACGTACGTAGCTAGACATTTTGTTTGAGATAAAAACACATTCTCATTGCTTGAGAATCGTTTACTGGTTAATTTTTTCTTGTGCATCTCTCCGATTGCATTTGTTATCACAACTTCGTGTAAATGGCATTTACATTAAGGCGCGATTTTATCGGGAATTAATAAAAATAAAAATTATGATGAAAATACTTTATTATTGCAGACTGTTAGGATTTTTACATTTTTTTAAAATATTGAAAATTAAAGTGAACTTATTGAAACAATGGCCACACATTTTCTTAATTGAAAATATATTAAACAAAAATTAAAAAAAAAATATTCATATAATTATTGATAAAATACATTGAAAATGTTAATGAAACTTTTTCATTTTCTTTAGAGGCATTTTGTATTTAGTACCATAATAGGGTTTTTTTTAAAAAAGCGAACGGCAATTTAGTTAGAATTAGATTAGGTTTCAAGAAAGTGAGACGTTATCTCGGTTTTTAACCGACTTTAATAAAGGAGGAGGTTATCAATTCAAAGTGTAGGTATTTTTTTTGGTCTTGTTCACGCATAACTTTGTAACGCAATAACTGCTTCTTTCTTTGTTTGAAAAGGTACTTTCCTGCGGTGGTCCCATTCGTTTTCTTAATTCCGATAAAGGAGTTCGAAGTTAGGCATATAAAACTGTTTAAATTAGTACGCCCTGAACCTTTCATAGGCAGCGAACAAATTACTTTATTGTCGTTAAATTGACAGAAGGCGCGTGGATGTGGATGAGTGCCTTAACGACAACCATCGATCTAGCGTAGTATAACATTGTAACTCGACTTTTATCTTTTTTTCTCTTCTTTTTAAATAGATTTTGATTGAATTAATGTAAAAAATTACAAACTCTCCGGTGAGAAATTTCGTATGCTTGTGGAGACTGTGGCAGCATTCGAAAATTCAGCCCGCTGCGCAGAATTGGCAGTATCGGCTGCAGGATATATGTATATCAGGGAGACTATACAAGGAGATATAGCTCCGTGTTGTCACTTCTTTTCGTTTGATTGATTAATGAGGGTGCCACAGTCACATGCACCCCAAAAACATGGCCGATTATGGCCCCTGTGCTAAATGTCGAGTCGTGATTTGTGACACTTTTTTTGAGTTGAAGAAAGTGGCGTTTCAGACGAATTGCGACTTTCAGCATTGGGAGCTATACTCCCACTTAGCACTTCCACTCTAGGCCACTATGCTGAAAATCGTAATTCGATTAAAACGGCACTTTCTTCAACTCAAAAAAATTGTCACAAATCACGACTCGACATTCAGCACAGGGGCCAATATTCATCCGGTTCATGGCTAAGTTCGTTAACTATTAAAATATTTTATGTTTACGTCTAACTTGAAAAATCAGCTTCTAAATTGGATTTATATCGATGCGGTTTTTCGTAATTAACCAATTTATGGATGTTCCAATGAATTTTTATTAATTTCCAATGAAATAATATAGTCTCCCTGTATGCCCGGATGCAACAATTTAATTTGAATTAGGTGCTGCCAATTCTGCGCAGCTGGCTGAATTTTCGAATGCTGCCACAATTTTGAATTGAATACTACTTGGCCGACTTTCTGGAATGATTCTTCAAAAGTGATTCTTCTTTCTAAATCCATTCTGGTTGGATTAATGTTGTTAAGAATTGCCAACAATTATTTCACCTTGGACCCTATCCTCATAGTCACCAAATTTAGAAAGGGAATTATCTTAAAATCCTAAATTAATTTAGAAGTATGAGCTTTGTGGGTATGTAGTTTGATAGTGATGAGGGAGAGAGGAATGATTAAGGCTTATAGCAAGATGACGAGTAAAAATGAGGGATAAATCAAATCCTTTGGATGTGCCTGTTTGACGTAAGTGAACATTTCATTTTTCTTAATCGATTTATTTCTCTTCACATTTAGACAGAATCTCCAAGGAACTGCTTCTATTTCTTCTTGAGTTTTAAAAAGCAGTATGAAGTACTTCGCATAGTTGTCGTTGAAGTCGAACTTGGTCCCTTAGTAATATATTGTGATTCGACGTCATTTTCTTGTAAATTCTGCTTTACTTTGGCTACCTACATTGAACGCCTTTCGATATCTGCTGGTTTTCCATAAATAGTCCAGGGGCCGTATTTGGTTTCTCGAATCGATAGATCGACTCGACAAAAAAAGCTTCTCGATTTTCTTTAAGTTTCATATTTGGTTTCACGACCAAATCGACAGCTAAGCGCAGCCATACAAAACCATCAAATTGGGTGGTATTACTGCAAGGCAGCAAATCACGTATACTTAATTAAAATAGAAATTGTTAAAAGTTTATTTCAGGCATAAATTGAGCTTTTTAATAATCGTCAAAGGTCTTTATCGACACGTAAAGAGACGACATCGTGTCGCCAAATGCCAATTTTTAGTTATCGACAGACGACAATGTCGACTCGAGAAACCAAATACGGCCCTAGGCGCTAGAGCAGTGAAACCTATAACTAACTTTTTTGGTGGAATCGGTCAGAAATGACATCCCCAACAATATCTAGAGGGTGCGCAAGCATGAAATTCCCAGGAAAATTTGTGGTAGCCCAAAAACTGAAAATTCACTTAAAGTTCCCTGTTTTTCTTTCTTGTTAAATATCTCTTAACGAAGGCTTCTAGACGAAAAATTTGTTGAGCATGTTTTGTTCTTTATTGGAATTGCTAAAACTTAACCTAAGGTGGATTTTTGAAATTTGAATTTTTGCAATGCAAAATAGCCGAAAACTGCGAAAAAAGTACCTCACTTTAAAGTTATCACAAGGAAAGAAGAGACCAATATTTTCCAATTTAATTATGGAATTAGATAGTTAAAGGCATGTTTAACTTATATCCCTAACCCGATCACTGTCGGTCAAATAGTTTTTGCATAATGCATTTTGCCATTAAGTGAATTTAAAAAGTTAAATTTGTTACTGTGCCAAAAGAAAATCTTCTATGTTGGTCCTGATTTTTCTACGTATGCTCTAAGACTCTCTTTACAATATCCAATCATTTAAATTCTGGTTTTTAAATTTTTTTTATGGTTTTTAATTTTCAACTCAACTACTCTTTGCACGGCACATTTTAAACATCAAATTAAATTGTTTTCAAACCAAATTCAATTTTCAACTTAAACAATCAACTTCAAACACAAATTTTTAAAATTAAATACAATTTTTTAAAAGTCCAATTCAATTTAGTGAAGTTCAAATCAAATTTTTCTAGTTCAAATTAAATTTTTTAAAGCCCAAATTCAATTTTTTTAAACTCAAAATCAATTTTTTAAAGTTTAAATCAAATATAGTAAAACTCATGTAATAAGAAATATATAGTGTTTGTTCTTACTATTAGAGGACGAAACATTTCCCTGATTTCCGTTATTTATCGTAGTAGTTAAAAACTCCACAGTTAATCATTTTTAATACTTTCCTTGAAGAACTATTTCATATTTCACAAGAGTATGATTAGTCTTAGACAATGCGAAAATCCACAACACGCAAATGGTGCATGGATAAAATTGTAGGACATGCTCAAGTATTCTCAAAAACCAAATTCTGTGCGCGTAAATTGTTGACTGATCCAGGGAATAATTTGTAATTGAACAAATCTGTTACACCGACAGAATGCAACATTTCTTATGTCGATATGATCGATAGGACACTGGCTTTGTCATTAGCTGTATAGCTCATTAAGTGAATCAAAAAGAAATTTGGTGTAGTTTGTTTGACATACAATACAATTAGCCGCGAATGTCCGTAAACTCCATGTACGTTGGGAGTCCCCTGTCGTAGGCTTAGGGTAATATTACATTTTCTTTGTTTCCATGAACCGGGTGGAGTATTCGTTGAGTTTATAAAAGGCTTTTCCTCTCAAGTTAACTCGATGCTGTTTCCATGACGGTTCTAGGTTGAAGTGACATAAGTAATTTTACGTCGGGACTTCGTTGATACATGTGTGTTCTCTTGGATTTACCGAAACTTAACCCGCGTTTTTATGTATCGAGCTTCCATCCATCCATCCAATGGCGCTACAGCCCAAATCGAGCCTTGGCCTCCTCTAGGGCATTTCTCCAAGTTTGACGGTCCCTTGCAGCATGTCTCCAGTTCCGGATGTTGAGCATTGACTCTGCGTCAGCCGTCACAGAGTCTATCTATCTCCTCCTGGGTCTACCTACTGGCCTACTTCCCGAAATTTCTGATACCATAAGCCGTTTTGGGATGCGATTGTCCTCCATCCTGATCACGTCGCCGGCTAGTCTCAATCTGTTGATTTTTATTAAAGTTGAGAGTTGTGGGTCGTCAAAAATTTCATATAACTCGATGTTGTATCTTCTTCGCCATACGTATCGAGCTTCCACGGGAGTCGTATTGAGTTAAAATGATATTTTAACTCAACGACTTAACTCTATACTTTTCCATTCCTGAGTTTTCAGTCTGTGTACAATAAATTTTAGTATAGAGGTTTTTCTTGAAAATTATTTATTAAGTATAAAGTCTCTTCTGACTTCCAAGCGAGGCGCGACATTTGCTCTAACCTTTGCCAGGGTGCCCGTTTTAGTTGTGTGCGTGAGCTCTGTTCAACCTACCCATTTTCGTTGAGATGACAAGAGTTGAAAATCTTTAACGAAAACTCTTAACTGTGTCTGTTTCCATAACATATTACTCGGGTTCAGCTCTGGTTGAAATCTCATGGAAACTCAGTAATGGCCGCTTACTCTGAGTTAACCCAAGCTAAACTTTGCAAGGAAACTCAGTAATTGATCACGTTCGGATATTCGCATATAAATATACTTAGACGATTTTGTGTTATTACTCTATTGCTTAGTAGCTAGATATCTTCAATTAACGAATTTAAATATTTTCTGGAGTGTAAGGCCCTCCTCACACGAGTAGATTGATTTGCAATCCCAAATAATCAAGCGCACAACCAGTTTGCAAACAAAATGAAACCTTTGTCCACACACGAGCACAATTGATTTTGGGTCAATCGGTGCTCTGTGCCCAGATAGTTTTTAGTCACCGTTTTTTTAAAAATGTCAAGTATCTCAGATGAAATAGAACCACCCAACTAAAATTGCTTCCGACTGGCAAGAAAAGTCGCGCCCAAGCAGTTCAAACTAGTTTCAAACTGGTCTCGTCTCTGTCGACCAGTGTGTGGATTACCACTTTCGTACACGGGTAAGATCTCGAAACAGTTGCGGATGCAGCTGGCATTGTAAATCAGTCGCCTCGTGCTCGGAGGGCCTAACTCTATTCTTGTTAATACTTTGCGATATTGTTAGTTTTCCTCTTTTAAGTCCCGGTTCTTATAATAGGTGATTCTACTACCCAAATCCCGCGGAACCCACATGTCTAGTCCCGCATTACTGATCCCGCAAAAATGATGTGTGCTAATTCAACAACTGGAGATCGATTTTTTCTTTTACTGTCAACAGCTGTTTAGAATTTATTTTGTTTGATAGCCGTATAAAACAACGGATGTTTGCATTCCGGCTACGGACAAATGACGTAAATACGTCTACGATGTTCTGAAAGAAATCATTTTTTATTTTCAGATTGAATTGTCACGCGAGCTAAACATATTAGCAAAATTTGAAGTTGATCGATTATATGGAAGTAGGTTAAAATCAAGTTGCAAGATTTGTTTACATATTAATGTTTTTTAATATCTTTTTCCGCACAACTGGGTCACTGATATTTGTCAATAGATAGCTTTTAATTGCCATTGATATCTGGGAAATTAAAAGTAAACAATAAAATTCTTTGATTCTTCATCTGCGCATCGTATATTTCTGTTTTCGATATAAACAATATTTTTTCAGCTGCAACTCAAAACTATATGCTATAATTTCGTTCTCATCGGGTTTTGTCAAACAGAAACGTCCAATAGTAAAAGAAATTTGGATAAATGCAAACACCATTGAACGGACAGCGAGGAGATGGTGCATAAATTCTTTTACTGCGGTTCCAATATTTATCGAAAATGGCGGGGCAGAAGATGTCAGTTCCAGAATAAATAAAGCACCAAGCTAGATCAACGAAGATCTCAATTAATACCAATTTGTGGCTGTTCAACTCCAACGTTCAGTTCAGTTCTTTTGCATTGTTGCGAACATGGAAGTTCGCCCAATTCATCACAAGGCGCCTACAAGTTTTCATCAACAGATCACCTACGCCGTATCCCAAAATTCCGCTGGCAAGAATTAAAAATTAAAAACTATGGAGCCGTTTAAGACAAGGAAGTTTATATGTGTGACGAAAAGGGCGAAGGAAATGAAATTGGATTACCCCGCAGGTAATCAAGGCAGGCCCTTAATTGGAGCCGGTCGAACCGAGAACAACACGGAGACGCCGCGCCGCAACAACAGGGAGATCAGGGAGCTGAGAGCTGGAAAGCAACTGTTGCTTAACTTACAGTGAAGGGAAACGCGTTTAATTCTATATCGACAAAAATGTATATAATCTTTTTTGTAGATTTAAGTGATTTAATTTTTTGGTCAGAATTTTTTTTGTAAAGTCAATATGTTCGGAGTTATAGTGCTTCAAACTTTATATATCACTTCCTTTGCACTATATTTCGTTAACGGTTAACCCGCCATAAAAAATCCTGCCTAAGACTTATAGAACACACAATTATCTATAATTTTTGTTATAACTATTTTTTACGAAGGGATAATATTGCAAGAGTTATAGTGCTTTAAGTGTCGAAAAACGTGTATTCAAAAGTAGTTTTTTGCCAATATCTTTTTAATTGCACGTTTTATTGCAAAACTGATTATAACGTTTTTTGTACGCAATTCCATTTCCCAAAATAATTCCGTGAATATTTCTCTAAGGTATGACAGTGATCTGTCAAGGCAGTTTATATCGTCGGCATATCCTGCCAATTGTTTTGATTTGTTAAGCAGGGTTGCGTTCGCATCAATGTTTACTTTGCGAATTTTCATTCCTGGTCCTAAGACTCCGAAAGGAGTCCAGCAAATGATTCGGTGATGGATTCGTCATATAAGTCAGGAGAATCTCCAGAAGTATTTATACTCTGTGGTTATTCGTTGACTTTAATACTCTTACATTAAAAAAATATGAGTGCACATAACATCTACGTTTTTAAAGATTTGTTTTGTATAAAAATTACTCCGAAGGCTTTATTTCTTTAATATCTGCCAATATCTAATAACTAAATTTAGTTAGTAAAACTTTTATTTTATTTTTAAATGAAGAAATATAATATATTTTGCCTATCCTAGTAACAGTCTTTAAATGGAACAAATAGTTTTTTCTAAATATTTTCATAAATAATTAATTTTTCGTATTTTTTTCTTCCTCAATTCGTAGTAAAGAATCAATTTTCGCAATGAGATCATCGATGTTGATATCCTTTGGCATTTGCAAGGACTCCTAAAAAATAGATATTTATTAAATAAAAGAAAGTTATACATTTTAAAAATATAGATGATATAAATTTGATCCTATCAAAAGTAAAAACGGAACAAAATATTGAAATATCAAATCAAATGACCACAAGCCATTGATTGGCCTTTTTTTGAGAACTAGCAAAATCCCCCTATGTGTGCAAAGTCCGAGATAAAAAAGGGGTATAATGGAGCAAAGAACAAATCTACAAAACATGATTTTGGGTACACAATTGGCATCCTGTGCAGAGCTTGCCCTATGGTGACTTTAATATTTTTCCCCCAAAAAAGCTATAAAAAATATCATCACTTTTGTAAAGTTGGCGACTACTCTGCAGCACAAAAATTCACAATTTGGCGGCCCTAAAAATATCGAATAAATACATTCCAGCTCGAGACGAACATTTTAAGACCACACTACTGATTTAATCCTGAAAAAGGCCGCTGCTGTTTCCCCTTTTCGTGTTTCGTCGTTTCATCTTGCTCTTCTAACGAAGATATTTTTTTATGGATAGACAGGGAGAATAGAAGATATTTCAAACATGTTCGATTTGCACAATAGTCCAGGCGCTAGACATATAAATTTTGGTTTTGGCGTGATGTAACGGACTTTTTTGGTGGAATTGGTCAGAAATGACATCCTCAACAATATCTAGGGGATACGCAAACGGGGAAACGCCTGGAAAATGGGTGCCCAAAAACTCTTAACGATGGCTTCTAGGCGAATCATTTTCTTGACTTTTAAGATTAAAAAAAAATTGGAGAAACGCCTTAGTTAACTCCGCGGCGCACACTGGGCTGAATCCCGATTATAGCTGGATAAAAGTCAAAAATCAATGTCAAAATGTAAGGTATTCAGATATGGGAAGTTTTTCTTAAGGCTTCAGTAAACCTAATTCCATAAAAATTTATTATTATAGCGAGCAATAGTGTGTAAGAAGTAACTGTGAAAATGGTCGAATGTAAGTAGAGTATGAGACGCTCTCGCGGAACATTAATGTGACCTTCCTTTATGTTATCTGTTCGGCGACATGAATATTTATTTTGATTTGAGTGTTAATCCAACCTGCTTAGATACCTTTTGAGATGAAGTTTCAAGCACTGTGAAGATCCGATTGAAGTAGGTAAATTCACCCCGTTACAATATAAGAAGTGCAAAATTCTTCACATGTTAATGCGTAACTTTTTTTATTGGATGTTATTGACTTCAAATTTTGAGAATTTCTTTATCATGATAAAATTAACAACATATCCAAATTCTGCAATTAAAACTCCAAGTAAACCGTTATCACTTTGAGGCACACATTTTCCCTTGACACCGATTAAAATTTGAAGCAAATTGTTCATTTTTTTCGCCGAATTTCCAAATTATGATTTCAGATTCGATATCAGCATATCAAAATACAGAAAGGAATGAATTTTCAAGGCAATCGAAGTTAGAAAAGAGTTACTTTACTAGAATGACTTTTGTATTCGCTCTTTCTTATTGTTGCAGATTATCTCAAGCGGAAATATCATCAATGAAGAAAACTTTAACGTATTTGCGTACGATACTGCCAAGGTCTTTGTGGAGCTATATGGCTGGTACATATGCGTGCATAAGATTCGATTCTTTTGCATGGCTCTTTAGCCATCAAATATGCCCTTGTGCCAATAGGGTAGCTTTCAGAGGAGGCAAAGAACAAAGGCATGAGACGATTCAGAGGCCAGCACACTAGGAAGTCTTCATATATAAAAACCTGTGAGGACCTACTTCTCATGCTTTTAATCTCATCGAATTCTGTTATTACAGGCTTTAGAGATTTCCAGGAAGTTCCGTTAAAGGAGCTGAGTCCTGATGCAAGGAAGCTGATCACAGCTACAGTGGAAGAGAATATGAGTGATCAGGAGCATGAAGGCCCCTCCATACACGATCCAATTGGATGTATATCGAAGGGCGGATGTACAATCAAAACTATCGATTGTGGGCTGGTCAGCCGCTTTTGGGTTTGATGAAAATCTTGATGTACATCCAATTTGACCGTGTATGAACGCCTTAACGAAACAGAGAAAGATTCTCCGATCGAATCAGAAGATGATTCGGATTTTGAATTTTCATAAAAATACTTATTTTACTAGTAAATCAAGTCAAAATCTGAGAACAAACACCTATATTTCCCTTCGTATATATACATATTTTTTATAAGCTATTTTAGTCTTTTAGCGCTCGCAAAATGCCCTTGCTTTAATTGTACCAATTCACCCGTTTTTTTAATTGGGTTGTTGAATCGAGAGTTTCATTTTCATGAATGACTCAATATGGACGAGTTTTGGAGCGCAAGTAGTGGCTTAGAGCATGTTGTTGGTACAAAAGTCATCAAATATTTACCAAAGAAGTCATTGTGGGTATGTACACTACTATTCCTTCAGCTTTCGGTTTTACAAGCTAATTTGGGTACTCTGGTATTCTTTCATCACGAGTTAGTTTCTTGTCTTTGGAGTTATCTCTATGCGTGTCGATCATTAAACTTGCGTGCGATAGTAAGAAGCGTAGGCGAAGGGGAATTTTATATGGGTTAAATTTTCACGCCGGAATTTCCTCGTGAGCAGGTTACTACAGTTCCCTATTGCCCTTTAAAAACTCTCCCCTAAAAACCGGTTCTTCTTCTTCTGAAGAAATACTAGTGTAGATTCACTGCAGAAAGTACTAATTTATATCAGGGGAGGACACTTTAAGGTGCTGGGCTTTGTCAAGATTTCCTCAGAAATACAAATCCGAGGTCACCTTTACGAATAACTACGAGATGCACATCCGTTCAAGTCGTGAATGGAGTAATAGACCACATAGTGTTCAGAATGCCATAAACTTCTTTACTGTGGCTCTAAGCCCGATGGTCCAGCGTGTGGAGGAGTCATCTCACCGGAACTTGGGACTGCCGTCTCCTTCTGACTACCCGATCACTGCAGGGTATACTAAGCGGAGCTTTTAGCCATATATGCTGTGCCAGCTGTGGTATCATAATTTTGGTTATTATAGCCTAAATAATAGCTTAGTTGCAATATATACGCCATGTTCATCATTTTAAGAATTTTTGAGGAAAATATCACCACAGGATACCGGCGCCAAAAATGAAAAACTTATTTACGTAACAACTTCAAAAAACTTTCCATACCCTTTTCCGTATTAGTGAGTCTATAGTTCTCTCAATCGAGATTTTATTCCTTTCTATTTCACCTTCTGTAATTATGTGTTCATTAACGGAGGAATTAAATCTGGAAGTAAATTTTCTGTTAGTATTTATTTGTCAAGTTTGTATTTGTTGGAGTACTCTTCTATTTCCTTTACAGCAGCACTTTCATCCTTAATTTCTTCGTTTAACAATTTTATTTCTGCTTTTAGTTGTGAAATGACTCCAATTTGATCAATTTGTTCCTTTCTTTTCCCAAAATAAAATTCATCCAAAAATGATGAGCTAAGATCGTGTAGTTTCGTGGACATTTTGATATCTGCATATTGATTCAGCATTGATAAAGAGTTTTCAGAAAGGTCGCCGAGTTCTACCCCGAAGGATTTTAATTGTTTTTCATATTCATCAGCTAAAAATTGTTAGAACGAACTTTTTATGTTGCAGTCAATTTTAAAATGGCTTAATTGGGTAGATTCTTGTACGTAACATATTGACCTTCCACCAATTAATTTTTTGTTCAAAAGAATGTTCCAACAGATGATAGAAAGTCACCCTAAAGCTGTTTTAATGTTTTTATCAAAATCGCTGTTTTGTAAATTTGCTAACACTTTGTACGAATTTCAAAAATATTTTAGTAAAACAGCAACAGATGGAAGTCCAACTTTCACGCACTAGAATCAGCCGAATACTAAATAAACTAATGCAATCGTTGTCATGTACATATTTCTAACTCTATTAGGTGCTTACCAAGTTTTTTCAGGGCATTAACTTCTGTGCATAAGTGAAAATTCTCTGTAAAATGAATAGTATTTGTTTATTAATAATTCAGTTAAGATTGAGAAGCTGTACCCATTCTGTAAACAAGATTCCGGACATAAATTATCTGCCTAGATTTGATTAATGAAGGTATATTAAAACTAAAACAGAGCCTTGAGCAATATCAAATATTCCACTTCACAAATTAAGTTACAAATTTCCTTAAACCGCCATCACAACAACTGACTTTTTATTCAAAGAACTGTCAAACGGTTGAATTCCCAAACTTCTTCACGGGCAAGGATTGCCTACCTAGGTAATGATTACAGCAATTTTCTAAATCAAGATGGCGGTATATTAAAAATGTTTTCTTTTCAATTTTTAAACTTCCCCTTCAAAAATGATATAGAAGTTTGTAGAAAAACATTCAAAATATATTTAGAGCAGCCATTAAGATAAAAGTGCAGAGATTCATATTATTTCTTTAGAATTTTCGATTTATCGACCGTGCTAGCGTGATGCCATCTGCTACGATTCTAGATCTATTAAAAACGAAGGAATATATTGTGAATTATTTTCACTTACGCCATTACCCGCTAGATGGCTTTTAATTGTGTCGAGCTGATTTGCTCATATAAAAACGTCCATAAGATAAAACTCCAGTCGTATAATTATCAAAAATTATTATCTTTCGTTTTACTTTAGAAATTGTCGCATTAATTTCTCCATTGTGTCACAAATTCGTCTTTTAAGAATTTTTTATTTGTAAAGTTTAAAGTAACGTCAAAAATTTCAAGTGAGATTTTACACAAATCAGAAAATTTTGCGTTCCTTTTCTGCTCTGCTCACAAGTACTAAATAGTAGAAAAGGAACGCAGCTAGTGTGAGATTTATTTGTAAGTGAAAATAATGAACCCTAAGAATTGTGTATTATATTAAATTGTGTCTGGTTTTTAATAAATAAGTTTTTGTGTGGATAATTAAAGTGTGTATTCCTTAATTAATCCTACGAATCCGTTAAGCAGTAAAAACGTAACAATACCAATTAACGAAACAAAAGTTTATATACAGAAAATTAAGGATGTACCTTTCCTTTCTACCTTGGCATAAGATTGCCTATTGTGAATTATTTTCACTTACGCCATCACCCCCTTGATGGCTTTTATGTGTTTTGAACTGATTTGCTCATAAAAAAATAAATTTTTGCTCCATAAAAAAATTTCAATCGTATTGTGATGATTATGCGCCATCTGTTTGTCGAGAGGATGAATCAACGATTTTCGGTTGTTGTCTGAACTAAGAATTTAAGTACTAAACTAAAATTGGAACGCGCGATAAGTGAAGACAACTTCAAGCTCCTGGACGAAAAGAATAGAACATACCACTAGGCTCGAGAAAAAGGACTCGAGAAGGTTCCAGAAAGTAGACAAAGGTAGAACTGCCTATATAAAAGCGCCTGGCAGCCGCTATCGAGTCAGTTTTGATTATAAAGGCGATACAAGTGTTTTAAAGTGAGAACAGTGAAAAGTAGTGAAATAAAAAGCGATAATTAGAATTGAATAGTGCGAAATATTGAAATTGCTAGTGATTATAGTGAACTCTAAGAATTGTGTTTATTTTTAAATTGTGTTTGGTTTGTAATAAATAAGTTTTGTTTGGATAATTAAAAAGTGTATTCCTTAATTAATCCTACGAATCCGTTAAGCAGTAAAAACGTAACAATTGGTGTCAGAAGTGGGATTAATTAAGAGACAAGTGAAATAAGTGAATTTTAAAAAAAAAACTATTGTGACCGGAATTTAATTTTGTGAGTACGAACTAAAGACATAATAATAAAATGGGTCGAAGATTAGTGGATTTGCGCATTGTGGAGTTGAAAAGAGAATTAAGTAAGCGCTCGTTATCAACGGTGGGGGCTAAAAATGCCCTAACCGCCCTGCTTCGAGAAGCTATGGTGAACGAAGGTAAGGATCCTGAATCCTACATGTTTGAAGGCGAGGTAGAAGAGGAGCCAGAAGAAACGACAGTGAGTATGGCAGAACTTTTCAAAACATTGATGGTGATGAAGGAAGCGCAAGAACGGTCATCGGCAGAGGTGAAGGAAGTGATCACGGCGGAAGTGTTGGCGTTAAAAGATGAACAGAAATTGTTAGCAGTAGCTCATGAACGCTCGTTAGCAGAACTCAAAGAGTCTATGGAAGAACAGAGAAACCAGATGGAGCAGAAATTCGAACTAATGTCACTCTCTGTTGATAAAAAGCTGGATAACGTAAAGGAAAATGTGAGGAATGATCTGCAAAATCTCGAATCTTCCATTAAAGCAAATGTAGAGAATGATCTGGAAAAGCTCGAAAATTCCATGAGGGAAAATGATGAAAAGTTGAAGATTGAGCTAGAATCGGTCAGAGCCGAGCTAGAAAGGGTAAAGATTCACCACCCAGCGACAGCATCACATGAAGTCATCGGAGCAAGGAAACTGCAGCCTCCAACTTTCGACGGGCAAAGCCCATGGCCTACTTATAAGCTCCAATTCGAAGCAGCAGCAACAGGCAATTACTGGACTGAGGAGGAAAAAGCAACGGCCTTAACGTTGTCACTAAGGGGCACAGCAGCAGAAATATTGCAGTCAATACCAGCAGAACATCGCAACAGCTACGGGTTCTTAGTTCAAGCGCTGGAAATGCGTTACGGTGATCAGCACATGCAAGAGGTTTATCGACTTCAACTTCGCAATCGACTTCAAAAGCCAGGAGAAACTTTACAACAACTATGCGCAGATATCGAGAGGTTAGTGCATCTGGCTTATCCTAGCTTTGGACAAGACTACATCAACGAAGTAGCAAGAGAGACTTTCCTTAACTCTTTTGCTGACCGGGATCTACAACAGGCAGCCAGATTGGCCGGAAAGAAGAATACCGCAGAAGTTTTGGCTTATGCTCTGGCATACGAGGCAGCGAGGCAAGCATCAAGAAGTGCAGTCCGCCTCAGAGAGATCCACACAACAGAGGATAGTTGCAACAGAATGAATGCAACGGAGGTACGCGGTCGACTCCGATGCTGGAACTGTAGCGAACCGGGTCATTTGCAAAGGAATTGCAGAAAGCGAAGGAGAGCAGAGTCTCCCGAAAATAGGAGTGGCGGAACTTGCTGTGAAAAATGCGGACATCGGCAGAAAGGTGACCAGAGGGAGGCCGAAAACAATGACTCCGTGTCTCCCCGCAGACAGCAGCAGGGAAACGAATAAAGACTAACTCCATGGGGCGGGAGTTAGTCGGGGAAATCGAAGCCCCCGGTGTCATCATCACCACTATAAAACAACTGCAGCGTAGTGGCAACAGCCTGGTCATCGATGGAAAGATTGGAGCGGAAAAATGCACAATAACTGTAGACACTGGTGCTTCAAAATCTGTTATCCGGGCTGACATGGTCGGCAATAAATGGCTGAAAGACGCACGACAATACAGACTGAAAACTGCAACAGGAGAGCCAGTACGATTACACGGGGAAATTATGTTGGATGTGGTTCTTGCTGACATTGGATTTTCACATTCATTCCTGGTAGCTGATATAACAGACGAGTGTATTCTCGGTCTGGACTTTATGAAAGCACATAAAATTCTACTGGACATTGGAGAGGAAATACTGAGATATGACAACAAGGAGATTCCAATGGCCACAGGATCCACTTGTTATTCGCAGCTTAAAGTCGTCGCTCGTGAAGATACCGTGCTTCCTCCGTGTGCTGAGAAATTGGTACGAGCGATAGTCGATGGTGATCCCGGGAGCTACCGATTTTACCTTATAGAACCAGAAAAAACGGAACAAAGCAAAAATATAGCGATTGGAAAATGTCTGGTGAGCATCGACGACAAGAAGGAGGTATTCGTGAGAGTACTAAATACTAACGAACGAGAAGTACGATTGAAGAAGGATACGGTTTTGGGGAAAGGAGAACCGGCAGAACAGATTGCATTAGTGGAGTGCGCTAACAACGAAACGGTTCCAAAACCAAAGCCAAAGGCCACGAAATTAGTAAACGCAGTGCTCTCAACTAGTTGTCTTGAACAAAAACAGTATCTCCAGGCAAGGAAATTAGTAGAGGATTTCAGTGATATCTTCGCCATGAGAGATGATGACTTCGGGAAAACGGACATGGTTCAACACAGGATCGACACCAAAGATGCCCAGCCAATTAAACAACCGCCGAGAAGACTACCACTAGCCAAGCGGGAAGAGGCAGCCGGTATGATTGAAGATATGAGAAGACAAGGCCTTATAGAGGAGTCGAAAAGCCCTTGGATGTCTCCCGTGGTGCTAGTCAGAAAGAAAGATGGCAGTACAAGATTTTGCGTGGATTATCGGCGGTTAAACGATATCACTAAAAAGGACAGCTACCCATTACCTCGTATCGATGATACACTGGATACTCTCTCTGGAGCTAACTGGTTTTCTACCTTGGATCTTAAGAGCGGCTACTGGCAAGTCGAAATTCACCCAGAGGACCGAGAAAAGACAGCCTTCTCTGTAGGAAACGGCCTGTGGCAGTTTACAGTCATGCCGTTTGGACTGTGTAATGCTCCAGCTACATTCGAACGACTGATGGAATGCGTCTTGCGAGGACTGACATGGAAGACTTGTCTGGTTTATTTGGACGATATCATCGTCGTTGGAAAAAGTTTCGAGGAACATCTGGGCAATCTACGAGAGGTTTTCCAAAAGTTGAGGACAGCCCAACTGAAACTCAGTCCTAAAAAGTGCGTACTGTTCAGAGACCAAGTCAACTATCTCGGACATGTGGTTTCATCCAATGGAGTTCAAACAGATCCTGAGAAAATAACAGCGGTTAAGAATTGGCCCACACCGAAGGATAAACATGAACTTCGAAGCTTTTTGGGACTTGCCACCTATTATAGGCGTTTTGTCAGAAATTTTGCCGACAAGGCTAAGGAATTACATAAACTGACAGAAAAAGGAAAACCATTTATCTGGACAGAAAAGTGCGAGGAAAGTTTCAACACACTAAAACGAGGACTTTGCCAAGCACCAATACTCACATACCCAAAGCCAGGCGAAAGATTCATATTGGACACAGACGCGAGTAATGTCGGGATTGGTGCAGTGCTATCACAAAACTTCGACGGACAGGAAAAGGTCATAGCTTATTACAGTAGAGCGCTGTCAAAATCGGAGCGGAATTACTGTGTCACAAGGCGGGAACTATTGGCAATCGTGGACTCAACCAAACACTTCCACAAGTATCTCTATGGGCAAAACTTCATCCTTCGAACGGATCATGCAGCATTAAAATGGCTGATGCAATTCAAAAACCCTGAAGGACAAGTGGCAAGATGGATAGAGAGACTTCAGTCCTACGACTTCAATATAGACCACAGAAAAGGAAGAAACCATGGAAATGCAGATGCACTCTCCCGGCGACCATGCGTACCAGACTGCAAACATTGTGGACGTATCGAGGAAAAGTGTCAAAGGACGACAGTCGAGCCAACGACAGGATGGGATGACCAGGGACTCCGAGACGCCCAACGCGACGACCCGGATATTTCTTCAATTCTGACATGGAAGGAATACGAGGAAAAGCCTGAATGGAAGGACATTGCTGAGAGGAGCGAGACCCTGAAGAGCTATTGGGCCCAATGGGATTCGTTGTACATGGAGCGAGGAGTATTAAAGCGCAAATGGGAAACCGCTGACGGTACCTCTCATCGAATGCAGGTATTAGTCCCTCGCGTTAGAATAAGGGATATTCTTGAGGAGTGTCATAACGGCGCATCAGGAGGACATCTGGGAGTCAATAAAACTTTGGCAAAAATAAGAGAGAGATTCTATTGGCTTCACATGCGAGATGATGTTGCAGACTGGTGCCGTAAATGCACAACTTGTGCCAGCAGCAAGGGCCCTCGGGTAAGAACAAAAGGAGAAATGCAGCAATACAACGTGGGAGCCCCATTTGAAAGAATCGCAATCGATGTGGCGGGACCTTTTCCGGTGTCAGACCGAGGAAATCGATACATTTTGGTGGTCATGGATTACTTCAGTAAGTGGCCCGAAGCATATGCCATTCCAAATCAGGAAGCAATCACTGTTGCAGAGGAATTAGTGAACAATTGGATCTGCAGATTTGGTGTTCCTCATGAGCTTCATTCTGACCAAGGGAGAAATTTCGAATCGCAAGTTTTTCAAGAAGTATGTAAGATACTCGGAATGAAGAAGACCAGGACGACGCCCCTTCATCCCCAATCCGATGGAATGGTAGAACGATTCAACAGGACAATGCTAGAGCACTTAAAGAAAGTCGTTAGCGAGCACCAGCGCGACTGGGACAGTTATATCCCTATTTTTCTAATGGCATACCGGACAGCAGTTCATAATTCCACAGGACAAACCCCTTCTAGTGTGATTTTTGGAAGACAAATCCGGCTGCCAAGCGACTTGAAATTTGGGACACCTGTGGAAAGCAACGAATCTACTGGCGGTTATACAGGTGAACTTCGTGATAGACTTGCAGATATCCACCAGCTCGCAAGGAGGAATCTCAAGATAGCCAGTGACAGGATGAAAACAAGGTACGACCTCCGAGCAAACTGTAGCGGATTCCAGGAAGGTGACCTCGTTTGGCTGTTCAACCCTCGAAGACGGAAAGGCAAGTCCCCGAAACTTCAGCGTCAGTGGGAGGGGCCCTATAAAATCCTAACACGGATCAACGACGTGGTCTACAGGATTCAACAAGGACCCAAAGCAAAGAAGAAGATTGTGCACATAGACAGGCTGTGCCCATATCATCAGCCGGATCCAGGATGGACAACTGTTCGGGACGAACAGTCCTAAGAAGGGGGCAATGTGATGATTATGCGCCATCTGTTTGTCGAGAGGATGAATCAACGATTTTCGGTTGTTGTCTGAACTAAGAATTTAAGTACTAAACTAAAATTGGAACGCGCGATAAGTGAAGACAACTTCAAGCTCCTGGACGAAAAGAATAGAACATACCACTAGGCTCGAGAAAAAGGACTCGAGAAGGTTCCAGAAAGTAGACAAAGGTAGAACTGCCTATATAAAAGCGCCTGGCAGCCGCTATCGAGTCAGTTTTGATTATAAAGGCGATACAAGTGTTTTAAAGTGAGAACAGTGAAAAGTAGTGAAATAAAAAGCGATAATTAGAATTGAATAGTGCGAAATATTGAAATTGCTAGTGATTATAGTGAACTCTAAGAATTGTGTTTATTTTTAAATTGTGTTTGGTTTGTAATAAATAAGTTTTGTTTGGATAATTAAAAAGTGTATTCCTTAATTAATCCTACGAATCCGTTAAGCAGTAAAAACGTAACAGTATAATTATCGTAAACTATTATCTTTTGTTTTACTTTAAAAATTAATTTATTAATTAATTAGAATTCATTTCTCTAATGTTTTATAAATTCTTCTTTTAAGAACTTTTTACATGTTTACAAATGTAACGTCAAAAAAGTTTGCTGAGATTTTATTCAATTCAGAAAATGTTGTGCTCCTCTTCTACTCTGCTTACGAGTACTAAATAGTAGAAAAGGAACGCAGCAATTGTTACGTTTTTACAGCTTAACGGAATCGTAGGATTAATTAAATGCACTATTTAACTGTCCATACAAAAACTTATTTAAACCAATTTTAATTTAAACCAAACACAATTTTATAACACAATTCTTAAAGTTCACTATAATCACTTTCAATTTAATATCTCACACTATTAAATTCTATTTATTGGTTTTTAATTCCCTTTTCAATCACCACTTTTCGCACATCAATTTTTTGAAATTATAATAGTGTTTGAGTTTATAATAGCCGTGTTCCTTTTCTCCTCTTAAGTACTCCGGAGTAAAACTTAAAAGGAACACAATTTTTGTTTTGTTTTGGGTAACGTTTTGAACTTTCCTTTAAATAAAAGCGCGTTCAATTATTGTAAATATAATATGGGTACTTAATACTTACCATTACAAAAATAAAAATTAAAAAACCGCACATAAAAATTCTTGATTCTTTTTATAACACCGAAAACTGTCAGTTCGTCACAATTCAATGAAAATCCATCTATCGGCTTTTTAGTAAGTGAAAAATAATTCACAATAGACTGCAAATGGCGATATTCCCCTAGTGGATGTTAGATGCGTATTTACTCTAGTTATCTACACCTCTGCAAGGGCAGGTGTAGTTGGGAGTAAATACAAGGAAAAAAAAGCAGAAAAGGAACACGGCTAATAGTGTAAATAGGGCTCTCGACTACGTTGATATCTGTTTGCTGGTTCATAGACATCAGGACTTCAAAACTGAACAAATGAAAGTAGTTCAGCAGGTTACAGATGCAAGCTCAGAAATGCTGATACAGCGCTGAATAGCTGCGACGTGGAACAGGAGCGCGTTCAAAAACCTTACTATAGTAAACCACGAGGTAAACTGTGGTTATGCTACATCACTTCACTTAACCACGAAAGTTTATGTTTAACCATGGAGGTTTTTGAACGCACTGTGGTTAACTACATGGTAAAGAAAATTTAAAAAAAATTTCCATAAAATAGTGTCGGCTATTTGCCTCAATTATTTCCAATAATTATTTATTTAAAATAATCTCACAAATCCCACTTCGATTTGTTCATTATTAACATTAAAACAAATGTCAAAAAATTGTTTTTATTCTTCTTCTTCTTAACTATCGCTAATGGGGCCCATCCACAGGCCAACTGGTTGCCCAAACTGAGTTGTGTTGGCACTGAATCGCAGCGTGTATGGGCCCTTTTTAGACGGGCGGACACCGAACAGACAAAACTTAACTGTAATCGCAAATTCTCCTTTGAAGCCCGGTGGAGTGTCGGCTGGGCAAAATGCCAAAAATGATTGGGTTTTGTTGCTGCTTTTATAAAAACTTCATGGCTTGCTGTTCTTGCTTTTTGAAATTTGCTTTTGCCCTCTCATCCTAGCAACAACAACAACGCAGGAACTGTCAAATTCTCCGTTCACAGTTCGCTGAAAGTGTCCATGAAAATAGGCCCCCATCCACGGTCACACATGTGTGACGAACATCTTTCGAAGAAGAACTGCCATTTACACACACTGTAGAAGTTTTGACATTTCTAGGCCATCAACGAGCAAAAATTGCTTCACACTTGTGTGAGCGACAATAATAATAAAAATCTATATATCTCTATATTGATATTTTTAAATGAAAAAAATTTCTTGAGTGTTACAAAAAACCAAAACAAATCGTGTTTTACGTATTTTACACTCTCATTCGCAAAAATTCACCCATATAATGAAGCAGGTGTGAAGGAAAAATCAAACCCGACGAATATTAGCTTCATACGGCGGCCAACTTCGAAAATTTGTAGTTTACACACGCATACTATGAAATAATTTCGATGTTGGCCGTATGTCGCACACTTGTGTGACCGTGGATGGGGGCCTAATTGTCTGCCCTCCCCATCGTCCTCTCTCACCCTCTTCCCTATACACCCAGTTCGTTCGTTCGTTTTGTCTGTTCGGTGTCCGCCCGTCTAAAAGGGGGCATGGGGCAGTTGGCAAACTGATTTGACAGTTGGGGTTGCAGTTGGGATAAATCAAAATCTTTTAATTTTATGGGGGCGGGGCCTAGAGTTTGGGCAACTAGTCGCGCTGTGTATGTTGCAGTTTGGCAAACTACTTGCATTAATTAAGCCTGAATTCGAAAATTATATTTTTTTGCAAGTTTATATTTTCATTGTATTGCATAATTTTTAATTTAAATTATGAAAGTTCACATAATATTAAATTATTTTCATAATTTATATGTTTAGGATTTAATTTATATTTTAAAAACATACAATTAAAAAATTTATAATCAACATAAAAAATCATTACTACCCATTTTTTATAATCATAAAACTTAATCGCAGGTTTTCTACAATTTTATTTAAACGTTCAAATTGCCTATAAAATACTGAATTGACAGTTGAAGTATCAACTCAGTTGAAGCGTTTGTGGCAAAACACCAACTCTTTGCACAACTCAGTTTGGGCAACCAGTTGGCCTGTGGATGGGCCCCATAACCATGCTCCCGAGCATGGTTAAAATTTAACTACACCATGGTTAACCACGGGAGTTTTTGAACGCCAAAAAGTTATGCTCGTGGTTATGTTGTAGTTAACCACGGAGTTTTTGAACGAGAAAAGTTTACCATAGTTAACCATAGTAAGGTTTTTGAACGCGCTCCATACATTCTGTTACTAGCATAACGTAACGATTTATGCGCCATCGGTTGGAAATTTAATGAAGTGTTATTTGGTTGGTGTTTGAATTAATAGTTTATGTACTAAACTAAAATTGGACTAGAATGGAATGGACAATAATTGAAGGCAAAGCTTCTCAAACTTGCCGAAAGGAACCGTTGAGTAGAAAATTGGCGAAAGTTCCAGAAGTTAGATAAATACCCCGTTTATGACTAGGTTCAACCGAGGTTCAACCCAGTCATAAACGGATGTCGAGTTGAAACTGGGTCCACTCAACCCAATTCAGTTCTCCTACCTGGATCGAGTTGATATTTCGACTCATATACACGGGTTGAGTTGAAATTGGGTTGAAGTGACATTTGCTTTGTTTGTTTATCATCCGTGAAGTCCGCTTTCGGCGTTAATTGTGTGTTCGGTGTTTTTTCTGGCACAGGACCAAATAATTATTTCGTTCTGAATTTTTACGTATCTATAAATGAGAATTTCACACAAAAATTTGAGGTTATGTTGTGATTTCAGTTCAACTCCAAATTAACTCAATTCGACATCATATACGGTGGTTGAAATTTCAACTCAACCTCGACTCAACTTTTCAACCTAGTCATAAACTGGGTAAAAGAGGAGCTTGGATATATAAATGTGGTGGAAACGGCATTTGGAGTCAATTTGATTTTAAAAGCGATGAAAGTTTTCTAAAGTGACCTAAAGCTAAAAGTGAATTAAAAGGCGATAAATAGAATTTAATAGTGTGAGATATTAATTTGCAACTGCAATTAGTGAGCTCTTGTTATTAAATTGTGTTTTGTTTTTAGTAAATACAATTTTGTGTGAATATTTAAAAAGTGTATTCCTTAATTAAAGCCGTTAAGCCGTACAAACGTAACAATTGGTGCCAGAAGTAGCATTAATTAAGAGAGAAATGAAATATGTAAACTTGAAAAACAATTGTGACTGGAATTTAATTTATTTTAATTTTGTGAATGCGAAATAAGGGTAGGATAATAAAATAGGTCGAAAATTAGTCTTATTATACGTACTGTGGACTTAGGCAGAGATGAAGGAAGCGCAAGAACAGTCATCACCAGCGTAAGAACGTGCATCTGCTGATGCAGATATCAAGGCAGACGTGTTGCCGTTAAAAGATGAACAGAAATTGTTAGCAGTAGTTCATGAACGCTCGTTGGCAGAGCTCAAAGAGTCGATGGAATAACAGAGAAATCAGCTGGAGCAGAAACTAGAATTGATATCCATTTCCGTCGACAAAAAATTGGATAACAAAATGTAAGGACAGATCTGGAAAAACTCGAAAATCGAAAAAAGTAAAGATGGAACTGGAAATCGTCAGAGCCGACCTGGAAAGGGTAAAGATTCATCACCAAGCGTCAGCGTCTCACGAAGTCATCGGATTTAGGAAACTTCAGCCTCCAACCTTCGACGGGCAAAGCCCGGCCTATTTACAAACTCCAATTCGAAGCAGCAGCAGGCAATTTCTGGACTGAGAGGAAAAAGCAATGGCCTTAACTTTGTCAGTAAGGGGTACATCAGCAGAAATATTACAGTCAATACTAGCAGAACATCGAAGCAGTTACGGGTTCTTGGCTCAAGCCCTGGATGCAAGAGGTTTATCGACTTCAACTTCAAAATAGACTTCAAAAGCCAGGAGAAACTTTACAACAAGTATGCGCCGATATCGAGAGGCATCTTGCATCTTGCTTATCCTAGTTTCGGTCAAGACTACATCAACGAAGTAGCAAGAGAGGCTTACCTTAACTCTTTCACCGACCGGGATCTGCAACAGGCAGCCAGATTGGCCGGAAAGAAGGATACCGATACTGACATACGAGGCAACAAAGTAATCAACAAGGAGTGCAGTTCGCCTCAGGGAAATGCACACGACAGAGGACATTTGCAGTCGAATGAATACAACGGAAGTACGCGGTCGACTCCGATGCTGGAATTGTAGCGAGCCGGGTCACGTGCAAAGCAATTGTCGGAAGCGAAGGAGAGCGAAATTTCCGGAGAATAGGAATGGCACAACTTGTTATGAAAAATGCGAGCATCGACAGAAACTGACCACACGGTATACAGAAACATAAGGTAATGTAAAAGAGACGACCGAATTTTTACCGCGTATGTTAGACTAACGTTTAAACTTCACTATCACCCGTCCAAACCCACGAATCTCAAGGGTCACATTCATTTTAACCCTTTCAGTGCATCTGTTGCATTGATGAAACACTGTAGAACTGATACCGATAGTGTTAAATAGATCACATCATATTATAGTCAAACCTAAAACTTACGTGTACACAGTTTTTTTTATACCTAGTCAAAATAGTCATTGGACTGCAGCATGAATCGAGAATAGCTAAAAATTGGAACAGGCCTTAAAAACATCTTTATAAATGAAATGTCGAATTTCTCCAAAGATAGGTCGGAGCAAAAAAAATGTTTTCAAAAGGTCAAAAAATCATTTTGTTATGTATCTTTTAAACGCCCATAAAATAGATCTTACAAACTTTGTAGGTTATGGGATTTTAGTAATCCCTCCCCGTCTGCGCGGTTTTCGATTGTGCTATTTCGCAATTGTGCGTTCAAGTTTTTAATACCGAATTTTCGAGCTGCGAGGGAAAAATTCGTAGCTGCGCTTTTTTAAATTCTTTTATTTAACTTACACTGTTTGTCGTCAAATCTTGGAAGTTAAATTTGACCCACTTCCCGGTTTCGGATAGAGCTGAAATTTTGCATACACGTTTAGTTTGGATGACAATGCAATCTGGCCATTTTGTAAAAATATCAAGATGGCGGTTCCAAAATGGCGCCCGATTTTTGAAATTGTGCTCCGCGGCCCTCTGACATGGGTATGAAATGAAAGGATATGACAGGTAGAACACAATAAGCTATGTGGCGTCATTCCAAATTCAAAATGGCGGCCAACACTTACACTGTTTGTCGTCAAATCTTGGAAGTTAAATTTGACCCACTTCTCGGTTTCGGATAGAGCTGATATTTTGCATACACGTTTAGTTTGGATGACAATGCAATCTGGCCATTTTGTAAAAATATCAAGACGGCGGTTCCAAAATGGCGCCCGATTTTTGAAATTGTGCTCCGCGGCCCTCTGACATGGGTATCAAATGAAAGGATATGACAGGTAGAACACAATAAGCTATGTGGCGTCATTCCAAATTCAAAATGGCGGCCAACACTAAATTGCGGAAAGCTTATAATAGACTAAAAAGTAGAAAATATAACCGATCAACTTCCAATTTTGCACACACTCGTAGTTCGGGTGGTTAATGTGTATAATGATGAGATGAATAGTTGAGTTAAGGGTGAGTTGATAATAAAGAAGCAGTACACGTTACAAAAAATCACAAACAAACACAGAGATGCTGCTGTCAACTAAATTCAACTACTCAAATACTGAACTCATGTCCGTATGCATAATTTCAACTAAACCCAGGTAGCAGAGCTGAGTCGAGTTCAGTCAACCTTAACCCAACTCGACTCCCGTTTACATGTAGTTAGACTTGGGTTCAACTTGAGTTCAACTCATCATGTATAAGTACTAAATGCAATCTGACCTTTTTGTAGAAAAATCAAGAAGACGGTTCCGAGATGGCGGCCGTTTTTGCAATTATGTTCCACCGAGCCCACGACATGGGTATCAAATGAATACAGTAAACTGTGTGACGTAATTTTAAATCTAATAGAATTGCCATCATAAAATGGCGGAATACATATAATAAACTAAAAAGTAGAAAATAAAATAAATGGTTAAAAAAAATTTTTAAAAAAAATTCTTTTAATTAACTAAAAAATGTACTGAAAAGTAAAAAATAAAAAATATTTTAAAGAAAGCGTGAAATTTCAATTTTAATGAAAAAGTTAATAAAAAGAACGGCGCATTTTTCATCAAAAAATTTTGTTAGAATTTGAAATTAACAAAGCAAAAAATTGAGGGTTATTGTAAATCTCATGCGATTTACAGTTATATTTTCAATTTTTGATGAAAAATGCGCCATTCTTTTAATTAACTTTTTCATTAAAATTGAAATTTCACGCTTTCTTTAAAATATTTTTTATTTTTTACTTTTCAGTACATTTTTTAGTTAATTAAAAGAATTTTTTTTTAAAATTTTTTTTTAACCATTTTTTGTAATTTTTGTTTAAAAAAAAACATGTTTTGACCTGATTTTTCGTAAATCTTTTAAAATTAGGATGAATTAAACAACGATATACCATATTGCGTTATATTACTATAAATGAAATGTATAGTATTTCACGTAGCTTGTAGTAGTCAAAATGACTTAAATAATGCGTAGTTAGTTGGTTTTAAGACCCAAGGCACTAAAAGCGGTAACAAGTATATACTAGACGCCTTGCAAACATTACGAGACGAGATTGAAACGAAATCGATCTGCAAAAGACGAAAACGGAATGCTATAGCAAATCGCTTTGAAGATCCGATGATGACCCGTAGTAGCGACTTTAAATCGAAGAGCTTCTTATTAATTCTAAGTATTTGGCGAGTGACTCTCAACTGAAAAGAGACGTTAAAGCGACGAGTCGAGAACCAAGTTTTGGCGATTGATTCTCGACTCCTAAACGAGTCGATGTCAATGTTTACAGACCCAGTTTGTATAGGTGTCATAAAAATAACATAAAATAGTTGAAGTAGTTGGTAGATTTGTTCAAGGGCATATAAACGAGATGGCGCATTACTTGTAGGAATTCAAAGGTATTAAATACAAAAGCCGTCCTGGTATTGCAAGGGACCTGGTCATTTCATCTCAATTGATTCATTTTGGAAATTAATCCCTTCGTGTAGTAAGTTGATGACTTAAACGTCAGCTGCATGAGTAATGGCGGGGCTGGTTGTGGCAATATCTACATTTCTTTCCCACAATGATCGTGGTGTCTGACTCTTGTTTCTATTATGAGCCTTATCTAAATTATCAATTACACAAAAAAACGAAGTGACCAGAAATGACCATCCAAAATGCAGCGCTGCCTCCCGTACTTTTATGTAGTATGTTTAATAGGGAAATGCAGCATGCAAGGAAAAATCGATGATGCGGAGTTTTTTTTGCAAAAGTAATGACTGTTCTTTCGAAAGAAGCCCGGCCAACGTTTGCTCATTATTCGTTGGTAGAAAAGTTAAAACGAAAATTTAACAGTGCTGTTTTTGCTTTTTGTCTAAAAGTGGAACCTAAACTCATAATTAATCCAAGCTAGTATTCAGAGTGCGCGGTTTCGGTTTGCGTGCTGTTTTTGTAGAACGTGTCTACCGCGCAGTTGGAGGGATTACTGTATTCCCGTACGAATTGCCATTCATGAGCTATCGCTGTTTTGAATATTAAAAATACTTAATGTTCTCAGAGGTAGCCCTAATAAGGTATTCCGCCACCTTAACCGGTTCATAATAGTTGCTGCTAGTTTGGTACTGCCTGCGTCACAGCCTTTGTTGGCTGATTAGCGAGATTTCTTGTTTTATGAGGCATAACAAGGCCCACCAAGTCACCATGCGTGGTCTCGGCCTGAAATATGTTTGGGGCCCCTCCAGAATATTGAAATTCCAAAAAATCTTTGACTAAAAAAAAATTGTGGTAAGAATAAGTTCACTCAGAACATTGAATATAGATACTGAACGATCGGTTCTTTATTCGCGAATGAACCTAAATTTACTTAGTGTAGCCTAGAAAGAACCATGTCTTATGTAGACAGCCCCTCGTGCTTAGTTCTGGGCTCAGCACTCATCTTTTTTTTGCCAGAATCAACCTAGAAGCTATCCGAGGAGGAAAAATCAAAGCGCTACTAAGAGGAGCAAATTTGGAGCGCTGTTAATAATCTCCGATTGGAGCTTTAAGGAATTGCATGGGGCGAAAAAAACGGACAAACGTAGACCGGTTCGATGATTCGGTTGCCAAGCAGCATATTGGCCGTGGTTGGTATTTAAATGGGGGACCGCTCGGTAAAACTGCTGTCGACATTCGCGTTTAGAAAGGCGAAAAGGCAATTGTAAAAGGTAAACGAAAATTAAAAATGATAAAAAATTATCTAAGATCATGTATGAGTCATGTTTAAATCAGTACATGATATTATTATCAATAGAACGAGAGCTGGCAGAAAATATAGACTATGATGAAGTCACACAAACATAACTTATATTTTAGCGTGCTTGTCTTTCAGGTTTTTGATTACGTTTGCTTGACAATTAGAAGGCAGGGATATGGCGGTTTTGGCTTTTTGGGTTTCAGGTTAGCTACGGGGTCCCTAGACGATTAGTACGCCGGGATATGGGGTTTTTACTTTTTGAGTTTCACTCTATTCTCGAGGACTCCTCTTTCCTGGGGCTCAGAGCAAATCGTTTCCCCCTTTGTGGCGGGCCTGGGCATATCACTCCGCTATCTCAAGCTAGCCCCGACGGTTGTGGCTCAGCCGGCTGGTAAAAAAAGAAACTCATAAACATCCAAAAGTTAAACCGCTAGGCTCACTCAGTGGCGGATCTAGAGCCAATTTGGGGGGGGCTACTTAATCACAAATAATTTGTTTTTTTTTGCTGGCTTTGTAAATAAATGAAAAAATCTTTATTTTATTTATTTTCAAATTTATAATTTAAATTTTGCATTTTACAAACATCATAATTTCTTTTTAAATAATAAAATTGACTCGCCTCGCTTTTTGTTTGGCAAATCTTTCGATTATATTGTCGATTTTAACAGGATTGTGACATGGCCCCAATGGCCCTCCGTTGGAGCCGCCATTGGGCTCGCTCCCTTCTACAGGCTACTCTTATCCTATCATATCCTTTTTTAACTTCAAGTTAAGCTTGCTATTAGACATTGCACCATGACATGAACGAGTATGTGGCCAATGACATGTAGGACTTATGTGGGGTGACATGTAGGGGTGATTCCTGGATATATTTGAAAATAAAAAAAAATTGTTTCGGAGAGGGGGCTATCCCCACAATTCACTGTGATACAGGGTATTTACGAAAAAAAGAAACTTGGGTAACTCCCTTTACAAGATATGTAGCTTCTAAGAGCGAAAACATTTTAATATTGTTCATTTTTTAATGTTTTGTGATTTACAATGTTTTTCTTCAGTTATTTTAATCTTAATAATTTTTACTGTACAGCGGATACTATTTCAGATAACATCATCTCCAGATTTTGAGTAAAATTTGATGATGTGTAGAAGAACAATGTCTGTCGATCAATTTTTATGTACCATGAAGTGGCTGCTAGACTATCAATAAAACTATTGACGTTTTCCTTCTTTGCACCAGACGATCTTTCAATATCTCGTCAATAGTATTCCACAAATCAAAATATTGCACAATATTATTGATAGTCTAGGGTGCCAATTAGCGGTTTGACAAGCTATGACGGAACCCTATATGAAAGGTTCATGAGATGAGATGATTTTCGAAATCGGACCATATAAATTTTAGAATGCTAAAATTAGCCATCTTTAGATTGATCTTTAAATGGATCTTCGTTTAATCTTGTCACAACCAAGGCACTTTCGTATCAAAATGGTACATACCTCTTCATTAAATCACAGATATTTTAATTTTAAATTCAAATCGATCCGTTGACGCATACCCAGTATGGTCTACTTACCACTGCATGCCACCATGCTTTGATGATCTCTAAAATGCGTTTCGTCTTGATTACTAAAAATATGAATATAACGTCTTCTTTTTCTTAGAACGGCCACATTCTGCCCTGTACCCATTTCTAGAAAAAATTTGCCAAACGTGGAATTTCCATCGGGGATGCACCGGAATTATCTGAGAAGAACCTTTGATACAGCGTAATCCGATCATTGCCATTTTAGTAAATTAGTTGTATGCGTTTTAGGTTCCTCCATCTTACAAAAGGGGAATAACAATCAATATACATATACACAAACAACGTGTTTTAATATTTCATTTCTCTTCCTGTAGCAACATTCTTTTCATGTCCAGTTTTTAGATATAGAAAAAATATACAAAATAAAATTCACGTGAGGTTAAAAGAAATTTAAATACGCACTGATTATGCAAAAAAAAAACAAAAACGAAAAAAAAAATGTTTTATTTTTATTTTATAAAGCTTAAAATGGCTGCGCCTGCACCCGACATAGGGGTGATAACTACAGTATCGGCAGTATTTAAAGCCATGCTGGAAATGGCTTCTATCTACTCGTTTTTCAAGTGTTTAGGTTGAGCGGTTCCAGCGACTTTTTCAATCAGTTTCACTCAAGTTTCGGCGCGGCCAAGACGAGTTAATTTCCTGCTGGGTTTTTAACTTTTTGTTCTAGTTAACCAAAAATTGTGTTAATAATTAATTAAAAATGCGTTCCTTAATAACAATTGTGATTTTTGCTGTTTGTTTGCATTTTGTTGTGTGCCGAAGTGCATTAAAAAAACGGTCTGTTAATAATTTTCCTATAATTGGCATATTAACACAAGAACTATCCTACTCTTTAAACAAACACTATCCAGGAGAATATCATAGCTACATAGCAGCTTCTTATGTTAAGCATGTTGAGAGTGGCGGAGCACGAGTGGCCCCTATTTGGTAAGTGCATGTCATTATCGTTTACTTACATGCAATTAAACAATTAAAATATATTTACTGTAATTAAAACATCATTATGTTATAAACATTAAACAATCAGAGCTTTTTTACACTGATAAGGTGTGATGCATAAAACTCTTTTCCCATATGTCGTTGATTACTTTGTAGCTGTCAAAAATAATCTACTTAATCCACTCACTAACCGATCGACGTAGGAGTTATTACATCAAACAGAAACCGGCGCGTGTTGATGGTCAGATACTGTAGATTCTAAAGATATTAGCTGGTGATGTGGTCTGTGAAGTCCCTTGTTTTTGTTCCACATCCGGTTTCCTGATCTTTAGATATTCGTTCATGTCTAATAGAAAACAGAAAGATCTTTGTCTGGTAGTAGCACTCGACCGGGAGGATCCAGATGTGCGATGTTTTTTGCTGCTGCAATAAAGAATGACTGAGACTGCCTTATAGTACTAACGTCATAGCGGAGCTCGATTAATTGCTGGTATTTTATCAGGTTCTTGACGCTCTGATCGAATGTTTTTATTTTTGTTTTGTGTTTTTATATTAATATTACGTATTTACGGAAATACTACTAGTAAAAAGAGATTTTCTATAGAAAATTTAGTTAATTGAGTTTTGTTGATGTTGTATATTAGAAAAAATGTTATTGATAATTTCAACATACTGTGATTATAAATAAAAGTGTGGACTTACACAAAAAGGCTAGTGCCGAAGGTTTTTTCGAAAAAAAAAAAAAATTAATAGCAGGCAGGGAACAGCAACGAAATGTTGTTAAGGTTATAACTGAAAAAAAAAAAATTAAAACACGAAATAAGGGGGAAATTTAAAATGGGGATGCTATGTACATAGCAATGTTTCATATAAAAGTTGTAGATAATAAAAAAATCTAAAGCTTTTATATTTAACATATTTTGACATAATTTCGAATTCTCCAAAAAAAAAGGCGGAAATGCGATTTTTCAGTTAATTTTTTTCTCACGTAAAAATAATTCAATTTACATTAAAATTTGCAAAAGTACGGGTAACTTCAAAAATGCAGTGATGCGACATCACTGTTCTATCATGACTCTTGGCACTTAATGATGCGGCATCACTACTTGAATGATTATGATGCTGATGCATAGTTTGACATTTATGAATTGTCCCTTACTAGTGGAGTCAGATAAGCATCAAATTTTAGTGAAAAAGGAATTGCTTGGAGTGTCAAAAATTTTTTTTTTGGAACATGTTAGTTACATCAGCGCTAACCCACCCAGTAAAATCGAATCAAAAATCGACAATTTTTGCATTTTTTCAGAAAAATTTGACCTTTTTGGCAAAGTTCAATTTCTATTGTATCATTAGTTCATTTTTGACATATGATGATCGAAAAATTGACTTTTATCAAAAACTGTGAATTTTTTCTAAAAAAAATGACGAAAAAAAGCAAAAATTGTCGATTCTCGATTCGATTTTTTTCACTTTTCTTCAAGTTTAAATTTTTTTCTTTTTTACCATCAAAAGTGCATAAAAGAAGCTACATTTAAAAAAAAGTAAGAACCTCATACGAAGCGATGTACAAAACTAATAGGCCAATCAATTTTCAAATTTGAAGTCAATTTTTGAGCCTTGTATTAGATATTTTGACTTGAAATTTTAACCAGTATAACTACAAAGTATAACTTTTGAAAATTACATCAAATTTCACTAAAAATATTCGAAGTTTTCACCAAAAAACCAAAATTCTGCAGTCTCTTCAGTTTTTGATTCTTTTTGAGGTTATGTGTGCAGATACACATGCTGAGATATACGCATCTATGTTTACCTATGGACTAGGCCTACTGGGGATCCCATGTAAAAACGCTGCTTGCGTTTTACTTCAAAAGTGGTGCGGGCGGAGACCGAAAACGAATGCAGCGCGATGCCCGAGGTTTCTCAGCTCCATATTTCAAAAACCATTCGTTTTACGTAAGTTTCATGGCCTTTGACCCTCCGTAACTTGAGATGCCGGTCAGTTGGCTTTAGGGAGTTTTGAGAAATTATTTGTGAGCCCACAATAAAGAGAATCCCGCTGGAAAATCTCCAGTTGCATTTTTTAGAGGTTTGGCTGTTTTTGTATAAAGTGACTGGGCCATCAGATTCTTTGTATATTTGGTACAACTCGGGGTTGTATCTTCTTCTCTAGCCACCCTCTTCATTTTCTGCGCCTGGAATCCTACGCAGAATTTGCCTTTCGCAGCTTCCGAAAACCTGCTCGAATTAAGTATAAGGGTAGTATAAGGGGTTACTCCTAAGCTTGGGGTTTTCATATTAAAAAATGCAATTACACTCACTGGATAATAATTTCTATCAAAAGAGAAATGTCGATTTAATCTACCAAAAAACGAATGGGCTATCTGGAGGACTGATTCCCTTGTTTAACAAATGAAAATAAATGAAAAATCATTGTGGTGATTTACCAAAATCATAATAACTCAAATTATCATTTAATCAATCTCTTTAGCAAACTGAAGCATTATCGTAAACAACTTCGATGTCATTTTAAATATGCAAAATCATAATTTATGACGCATTCCAACAATCGGATGAATTTAAAAAAAATAATATGCATTTACTTTGATTAATTTTGCGAACTACTCGGTCTTGTGCCGAAGTATTTGTCCAATTGCATTGATTGCATAATGTGTGATAAGCTATCACCACCACTTGATGATATCCACAGAATGCATTGCTGCCATGAGTAAGTTATTTATAAATGCGAACCCAAGAAGCAGTTGCTGCTTCCTCATTGACTTAAGTTAATGCATATCCATGTTTGAACATATTACTAGCATTGTTGAGCCGTTAAATATCAACAACGTGCAGTTTATCTGATATACCGATCAAGATGACTGGGATGGGGTATTAAAAAATGTTTCGTTTTATCGTTGGTTTTGTGGTTTTAAGTGCGGCTTTAATTGAGTGCAGGATATCATTTCAGTTTTGGCGATCGCGTGATCTTGATTATTTGACTAAAAGTACTACATGTATTCTTTATCGCCAGAAATGGTATCTTTCCGTGATATCAATTTGATATGGGAAATTTTCTGAAATTAATTAATATTTATTTTTCCTAGATAAATGCAATTAGTTACAAACTACATATATCCAATTTGTTATGCAATATATTTTGCATATTTTATTAACGCATCAGGGGATTTTTTTGAGTAGGAAAAAATTTAAAAACATTTACTGAAAATCCCCCATTTAAATGCCCTGATATATTTTTGAGCACATTTAACAGGAAGTATTACCATTTTTTATTACCAAATTTGCCTTCCGCCAGCATAGTCGGTAGTACAGATAATTAGAATAGAATGAGGTACATTCCCTCGACAATATATGTACACACTCACACATCATCTGCTTTGCGTATGATATGTTTAACGCCCCACACAACCCAATAGCCCAATCTACACTAGGATTCCTTCAGCAGCAGTAGAAACGGATTTTGACGAGAGCGGTCCCCCTCCTTGCCCCTGGGTTGCTACGGCCCTGAATATTACACCCAAAAATTCAAAATTCTCTGCTATCAATTCCTACATAAAATTCGAATTTTGCATCTGATATGAGGTTTGTGGTGAGGCTTCTACTTTTCAATAGAGTAATGAATGGCGCCCCGCGATGTAGTCCATTCAAAACGCGGGGGGGTGTTCCAAAATAACACCGTTAAGAAAATCGAACCCTAAACGTTTTTGGGGTCGCTGATCACGAAAATCGAGGTCCCGCGGTCCCAAAATTAGGGCGTCACCCCTAAAAATGCAAAAAACACCCCTTTTTAGGGGGTTTTCGCGATTATTTCAATAATAATGAAAACGAATGCGATGAAATGCACTTTTTTTAATATTTATTTGCGAAGGGGGTTGATTTATACTAAATTTAGGCGAGCTTAATGGTAAGGGGTACCCCTAAAGGGTTGAAAGTACCCCTAAATTGGCGAAAAATGGCAAAAATTGTAAAAAAAATTTTTTTTAAAGTTTTTGCTTCAAATTCGATTGTGGGCGTACTGTCAAGCAGAAATAAATTATTTTCAACCCTTAGGGGGTTAAAACTACCCCTACAATATAGTTAATTGAAAACTAGGGGGGGGGGGTGTTCCAAAATAACACCTTTAAGAAAATCGAACCTTAAAGGTTTTTGGGGTCGCTGATCACGAAAATCGAGGTCCCGCGGTCCTAAAATTAGGGCGTCACCACTAAAAATGCAAAAACCCCCCCTTTTAGGGGGTTTTCGCGATTATTTCAATAATAATGAAAACGAATGCGATGAAATGCACTTTTTTTAATATTTATTTGCGAAGGGGGTTGATTTATACTAAATTTAGGCGAGCTTAATGGTAAGGGGTACCCCTAAAGGGTTGAAAGTACCCCTAAATTGGCGAAAAATGGCAAAAATTGTAAAAAAAAATTTTCTTAAAGTTTTTGCTTCAAATTCGATTGTGGGCGTACTGTCAAGCAGAAATAAATTATTTTCAACCCTTAGGGGGTTAAAACTACCCCTACAATATAGTTAATTGAAAACTAGGGGGGGGGGGTGTTCCAAAATAACACCTTTAAGAAAATCGAACCTTAAAGGTTTTTGGGGTCGCTGATCACGAAAATCGAGGTCCCGCGGTCCTAAAATTAGGGCGTCACCACTAAAAATGCAAAAACCCCCCTTTTTAGGGGGTTTTCGCGATTATTTCAGTAATAATGAAAACTAATGCACTTTTTTAAATATTTATTTGCGAAGGAGGTTGATTTATACTAAATTAAGGCGAACTTACTATAATAAAAACAACTTTATATAAAAAAAATGGAAAAAAAAATTTTTTTTTGCTTTTTGTTTGAAATTTGGTTCAAAAGGTATTATCAGCAATAAAAATTAATGTTTTCAACTCTTAAGGGGGTAAAACTACCCCCACATTAAAACTGTAATGGGAACAAATTGAATTGTTTTGCATTAAAATTTTATATTTGATGAAATATTATTAAAACATTTGGAAATTTTTAACCCTCTTTCCTTCTGCCACCCGCCAGCCGCTGTCCGCCATGTTCCGCCCGCGCCTCTTGCGCCACACGCTTACTGACGTCCCTCACCCACCCCGCAGTACGCCCACAATTGAATTTGAAGCAAAAACTTGAAAATTTTTTTTTTACAATTTTTGCCATTTTTCGCCAATTTAGGGGTACTTTCAACCCTTTAGGGGTACCCCTTACCATTAAGCTCGCCTAAATTTAGTATAAATCAACCCCCTTCGCAAATAAATATTAAAAAAAGTGCATTTCATCGCATTAGTTTTCATTATTATTGAAATAATCGCGAAAACCCCCTAAAAAGGGGTGTTTTTTGCATTTTTAGGGGTGACGCCCTAATTTTGGGACCGCGGGGCCTCGATTTTCGTGATCAGCGACCCCAAAAACGTTTGGGGTTCGATTTTCTTAACGGTGTTATTTTGGAACACCATAACGCGCGTTTTGAATGGACTAATGGCTACATAATAAAAGCGTGTGTTATAGGCTTGGACATTATAGCTCAATTTTATAATTTGTTAGTTCGCTGTTAAGGCGCCTTAAATTCGAAGAAAAGCAAAACTAGAACAAAATAGTGAAACTTACATAGTAGCGGATAAAAATATCAATTCAAAAAATAAAACTAGTTTACAAATCTTTGCTTTATTGCTTGTACCTAATAGAATAGTTGTTTTTAGATTAATTTGAGGTCGCTGAAAACGAAAATGACACTCATTTATTTTTCCAAAGAACCGTTATCGAGATATTAGCAAAAAACATGTTTTTCGGTCTTATTCCTAGTTAGGGCCAAAAATCTCGAGAACAATACATCTAACCTTCCTTTACTAATTGAAAGGTTCCTCTTTTCCCATTACGACGATCAGCGCTACCACCCTACTACAATTGTAGATAGTATTTTCGCTCCAATTTTTATGCTACAACTTTTTACTCTGTACTATTTGATTTTATTATATTTTTTATTCGATTTAATTCAGCAAATTAATTCAACCCATTCTTTATTTTCTCTGATATAAATTAAGTAACTTAATAAGCATTGGTATGTTTTAGTTTATGGTTTATGGCAAATCTATTTACTTCGTATTTCAGCTCAATTTTAACTCAATTTAATTTGAGGATCGTCATATTTTCGTTTATACAAATATTGAAATGGGATATGTAGAAATTCATGAGTTTAGCAGCGGAGAGCAGTGTTGCCAATCTTAGAAGTAGCAAAGCGCCTATATAAATGAATGAGCGCTAAAATTTAGCTCTAATTTAATTGAAGGAGCGCTAAAACTTTTAGTGCTATGTTTTAATGGTAACAGTCTAACTATAGGAAATAATTAAACTTATCCATTTTTTTATTAAGAAATTCGAGCGAGCGGTAGTTCTCCTGTCGCAATTCAAATTGAAATACCACTTATTTTCTTCTTGGTAGAAGAATTTAGTACAAATACGCAATAAGGAAAAGCACAATATGAAGTAGAGAAAGCGTTCAATTCCTGTTTTTAGGAAATGGTCTGTTAATTTATAAAAGTTGTTGCTCAAAAAACTATTTCGAAGCTTAAAAACGCTAAGAGTTTTTTGAAAGCACTAAACCAGCGCTTACGCGCTAAAGGCAATTTTTAAGCTCCAAAACACATTGATTAGCACCAAATCTAGCGTTGACTTGCCAACACTGGCGGAGAGCTGCCGTACAGTTTTTTAAGTTAACGTTAAATTTTCCCTTTCTGCAAATTGCACAAATTTTAGGTGTCTTTTGTATAAAGTATCAAATCAGTGTATGCATATATTTTTAGGATCTACTACTATTTTACTTGATTTAGTACTTATTATTTGTTGGATTAATACATTTTAAACTTGTTTGGGTGGCAGCGCTGACGACGATGTATTGCTTGTGTCAATTGGAGTAGTTTTTTTTAGGGTGAGGCGCCGAAAGTCGAAAAAAGTGAATTTTTTAAGCATTTTGGAAAATTACATATGTTTATTTGTTGTGTTAAGTTATACCAAAAAATTATTTACATACATATGTCAACCATTGAGGGTGAAAGATAATGTTGGTACGAAAATATAAAGCCCAACTTTAGCCAAATCGGACGAAAAATAAAGGAGATATGACTAAAAATATAATGGCGCACAATTTCAGCTGTTTACTTTATAGTTCGGAGAAATTAGCAAATGGCTGAAAATTGGTACTCAGCTTGTGACATTTTAAGAAAACAATTGCGGAATCCAAAAAAATAAAACATGGCCGCCGAAGATATCGCATTTTTTCCGAGTTTTCCATGTATCTCGGTTTCTATTGGTCATACGACCCCGTGCAAGGGCCCAAAATTTTTGCTATTCTGTACAACTTTAGTTCTTACAAAAAAAATTTACCCAATTAACCCTTTCGAAGTTATTCAAGGTCAAAGTTAGCAAAATTCATTTAATTAATGTTTTCCTATCATATATGTATGTACTTCCTGGAAAACCCAGAAATATGAGTATTAATCGCAGGTATACATATTTTATTCCTTTTGATTAACATTGTAGAGATTTTTTAAATACATTTAAGTGTTTTCAAAGTCACTACAATGTCAATCAAATGTGTGAAGTACAATAAAATACTTTAAGTGTTTTGAAATAAAACAATTCAAGTGTTTTGAAATAAACCACTTTTAAAAGCTCAAATTTGCAGTACCTACATTTCGGCAGCAGTTGTGCTGATTGGATTTTTGATATATCTTATGTGTCGACCATAATCATCCTATATACTTGTTTAAATTATTCTCAGTATTGACATTGCTATGATTACAATTACAGTTTTTGCAATGGGCTCGACTAAGGCTACATTGCCGATTTTATTTCTACCACATGTAAAGCAATTTCGTTTGTTCGTTTATCCTGAAATCTATTTCGTTTCGAACAGAGGTCGCATAAAGTGCATTTTGTGTACACCGTATTACTCCAGGTTGCGAAATTTACTATCTAGGCTTTATTGCAACTCATTTTAACAATTTCCCCTTTTTCATCATATTCATATTATACTTCCACAGTTGCCTGATCTTTACTTCAGCCAGGCCCGCTGGTAGCGGGAGGGCAGAGCGTGCTCCACACGCGGTGGCACTTTCAGGGGGCGGCAAACACAACAATATCGTCATCGAACTCATTTTCAACATTTACACCTATTTGTCTTTATAATGCCATAGCAATTTCATGTATTGATCTCCTTAAAAAATAAACCGATAAACCGGAAACGTCAGCAGGTTCAAACCACTTAAGCGACCCTTCTTAAAATCTGAAAATCTCTGAAAATCTGATCGATCTCCCAAGATAGAAGTCAAATTTATTCTGTATATAAAAATTGACATTCTAATCTGATTATTCACAAAATTTTAAACATTTTGACTTCTAGTTATGGAGGCCTCGATAGCTTAGAGAGAAAGGCGTCTGGCTACTATCCCAGAGGATCCGGGTTCGATTCCCTGCGGTGTAATGCGGTCCTTCGCCTTTTCCCCTTTCTTTCTTAACTTTCCTTCTTTCTTCTTCCCTCTTTACATTCCTGATTCCTCTTGTCATAGCCTTCCCTATCCCTACCCCATCGCTTGGTTGATGAGATTCAACTCGTTTCCAGAGGCATCACACTCCAGCGAGTTGTTTCTCGATGCTCATATGTCAGAGTCGTGAAAGCAATGGTTGGGAGTCAAAATAGATCACGGCTTGGTTGTGGTTCTTGGTTCCTTCACTTCTCCCTTGTGGCAGTTCCTTCACTTCTCCCTTCTCACTATCTTTCGACAAGAGCTGCTGTTCGACATTGCACTCTATACGGAAAAAATAGATTGCCAACAGTATAAAAGGGCCCTTCCTGAGCCTCTAGTCTTTCACATAAAAAAAAGGAGAAATATCCATTTTTATCTGCAATAGGAGTCATAGGAAAGCCTACACAATGCTACCAATGACAATGGTAGTAGATTGATCGATCTCACAAACTCAAACTTAATGGTATCTATAAGATGACGTGGCAGTCACCAGACAGAGTAACTAATAATTAATCAAATTGACCAAGTTCTAGTTGAGAGAACAGGGGTTACGAGTATACTGAATGTAAGAACAATATGAGGAGCGCGCTGTGGCTCAATATCTAGTCAAGGTGAAATTGTGACCCCGGATAGCAACCAAAACGCAAACAAGGCAAACTGAACCAAAATACGATATAGACACGCTAAAACTGAAAATAGGAAGCAGTGCCTACCAGCATGCTGTTGCACAAAACTTGAGAGAGACAGAAAAATAGCTCATCATCAACGACAAATGGAAGAAAATTAAAGGCAGCATAAACTGGGCAGCTGCCCCTTCTATTGGGCTGGGCCCCTAGACAGCCTAGAATTGACCGGTTTGATCAGGACTATTGAATCGCAATTGAAAAAAGAAACCAGATTTATCGGAAGTAAATCGCAAGATTACAAGAGGATGGAAGTGTTGAAACGAAAAGGAAAAATCGCAGGCAAATTTTGCAGAAAGAAGGAAAGAGAATATCTTGCAGGTACAGGGAGACTTTTGCTCATCACTGTAACACTTTTGGCATATAGTCTTGATCTTGCCGTCTTTTTTTGTCCTATCTTGTCTTGGTCTTGTTTTTAACCGATCTGGAAGGAAGAAGTTATTCCATATGACTGGAAGAAAGCGATTATATGCCCAGTATACAAGAAAGGAGATAAATTAACCTGTAAAAACTACAGAGGCATCTCACTCCAGCACCAGCTACAAAACCTTGTGCAACAAGAACTAGAACCTATAGCCGAAACTCATATAGGAGAATATCAAGCTGGTTTTACGACAAACAGCTCAACATTGGACCAACTTCTGACATTAAAACAATTCTGAAGAAAACCTGCGAAAGAAATGTAGATATATACCAGGTATTTGTCAACTTTTAACAGGCATATGACTCAATAAACAGAGAGAGGCTATGAGAGATACTATCGGAATTAGGAGTTCCCTCAAATTCGTTCAACTGATCAAATGTGAAACAAATAGCTCATTGGCTAAGGTAAGGATCCAAAGGGCTATAACAGAAGAGCTCGAAGTACAACAAGGACTTAAAGCCCCCATACACCGTCAAATCGGATGTACATCCATGCTGTACAGCCAAAAATGTGATATCCCACAACTGTGCTTTTTGGTTGTACAGCTTCATTTTCTGTGCGGTGGCAAAAGAGTTAGCATGGATAGTAACCAAAAGCTGAAAATAGTATTATCAACGGTGGTAATAGATATTTTTAGCGAAGAAAAAAAAACCTAGAAAAAGAAGAAATGTTTGGACAAAAGAATGGCTGTTAACAAATAATCCAAATGGATCAAAATATATTAAAATAATAGGTTTATTCGAAATTAAATAAAACAAGAGGATTTTATTAAAAGTAAAGTTCTAAAGGGCTTGTTTCCCTGTACTTCAACTAAAGAAGGATTAATTGCAACAAAAGCATATTTGAATTAATTTGAAAAGATTTCTTTAGAATACAGTCATATATTTTTTATATTGTTTAAGGGATTCCGTATTTTACAAAGACTTTGTCTGTTCTTTTTTGAACTCCAAAAGTTCATTAATAATTCATAAAATGACTTAAAGCCTGTTAATGAATTATTTTAATGCAGTGATTCTCAACCTTTTTTCTGTTGCGGCACACTTTTAACAATTTCAAAATTTGGCGGCACACTAAAAATAATATAAGTTTAAAAGAATTTTACTTAACTATAATACAGTGTGTAAAATAGTTTAGGATAATAATTTAAAATAAAATAATATGACTACAAAGACAACATAAATCCATTTCTATGTCAACTTTGTATCTGTTCCTACGTCTTCCTTATGGCCTTCTTCCCTCTGGTTTTTGGAGGAACAGAATTTTTGGGGCGCTTCTTCAAACATTCTCATCAAATGTCCTCCATCCTCCATCCAGCGTAGGCGTGAGACCTCGATGCTTTTGGTTCTTCAGTTACTGCATTTACTGCGCCTGCGATTCTGCGGAGAATTTTCCTTTTGCAGCTTCCGAAGACCTGCTCGTCATGCCTAGTAAGCGCCCATGCTTCCGATCCGAACATAAACACTGGTTTTATGACTGTTTTGTATAACTTATATTTGATGGTCCTGTTTATTCTTTGTTTTGTACGCTAGCAGTATTCTTCTTTTAATTGTCGCCGTAAGGTTGTTGACTTTGTTAATTTGAGTTCCTAAGTAGGTGAACTCGTTTACGGATTTTGTGTTATATCTGTCGATCGTTATACTTTGTCCTGTTCTTCCTCTACTGTTTCTATTAGGGATTCGCATATATTTTGCTTTGTTAACTTCCCAGTATAGGAAGTTATTGTAATCGGTCCGAAAATCGAAATCGAAAATTTCAACGTATTTTCATCTTTCAAGGTCCCAGGAGCATTTTAAGCAAAAAATTGGGAGGAAGTATGTGTGTGTGTGTATGTGCGTACGGATGTGGTCATTTTTTCCTGCACGATATCGCGCGAACCAAAACTGATATCGACTTCGTTGAGGTGTCGTTTGAAGCGTATTAACCGAAATATAATCTGAAAAGATTTTCATGAGATTCGGTCCAGCCGTTTTTTTGCTTAAGCGACGTAAGTGATTTTTGTACCTGCACGATATCGCCCGAACCACGAAAGATATTGACTTACTTGAGGTGCCGTTCGAAGCGTATTAGCGACAATATAATCTGAAAAGATTTTTTATAATATTCGGTCCAGCGGTTTTTGGTTTAAATGACTTAAGTGATTTTTGTACCTGCACGATATCGCACGAACTATAAAAGATATCGACTTAGTTGAGGTGCCGTTCGAAGAGTATTAACCAAAATATGATCTGAAAAGATTTTCATAAAATTCGGTCGAGCAGTTTTTTTGCTTAAGCGGCGTAAGTGATTTTTGTACCTGCACGATATCGCCCGAACCACGAAAGATATTGACTTACTTGAGGTGCCGTTCGAAGCGTATTAGCGGCAATATAATCTGAAAAGATTTTTTATAATATTCGGTCCAGTGTTTTTTTGGTTTAAATGACTTAAGTGATTTTTGTACCTGCACGATACCGCGCGAACTAAAAACTATATCGACTTCACTGAGGTGCCGAAACACATTAATACCTAATCTTGTAAGTGCGCACATTTAGTTTGACATATTAGCGAAAATATTGTTAAACAATTGTGACAAATTCTCGGTATTATACATATATTCTATATTGCCTATTGTTCATGTATTATTAAAATATCCAATCATAATATTCAACATCCATCATACCGGGAAGTTGATCGTGTGGACCGAAAGGGTCGAACCCACATCCCAACTAGTTTTCATTGATATTAACCCTTATTTTACACACTGGGTCAAATTGACCCCACGGTTTGTTCGAGACGATTTTTCTCGAACAAACCGCTAGAATTAGGGCCTGTAGCGTCACTGGCATTTAGGGGAAGTTTCAAACTAAAGGCCCATGCGGAGAAAGTTAGTCAGTTGTGTTTTTTTTGATAATTTTTTTGTTAATTAAACAATAACAATTGACGTTAACAACCATGCAGTACTCTTCAGAAAGGTTCAAAATATATGTGTAATTTTTACAACCCGTTATGTAAACAAATACAAAAGTTACTAACATTTTTCTCGTTGGGGTCAAATTGACCCAGTGTGTAAAGTACGTAATTTTTTGATAGTGTGTAACACAAGGGTTAATTCCAGATTTGACGCTGCTTTTCTAACGCTGCATAGGCTTTCATTTGCTGCAGCCATTATCCTGCGTGATGGCTATATAATCTGCATATGCCATTAGCTGACTAGACTTGTTTAGAATTTTCCCTTTGGTTTCAATGCGTGCCTCCCTGGGCCGCTTTTTCTAATAAGATGTTAAATAGTAAGCAGGATGGGGAGTTTTCTAGCCTGAGGCCTCTGTTCGTTTCAAAGGGTACCGATACATTGCTCTGTATTCTCATTCTGTTTATCACTCGACTCAATGAGGTTTTAGTGAGTTGAATTAATTTGTCTGGAAAGTTCAGTTCCATCATTGCATTGGTCGTACCGCAAGATCACATCATGTCTTAAAGTCAATGAAAAAGATGTGGGTCTCTATATTCTTTCGTCTTTTCAATTGCCTGTCGTAATGCGAATATGTGATCGACTGTGGACTTTTGTTTCTTGAATCCGCATTGGTAATTTCCAATTACGCTTTCATACTGATCCAATAAGCGAGTATACATAATATATGAGAATATTTTATATGCTAAATTCAGTAACGTAATTCCTCTGTAGTTGGAACATACAATTTGGTCCCCGTTTCTGTGTAGTAAATCTATGAAAAAAGTTCGCTGGTATAGCGGTATGTTTGATTCGGCTCGGCAGAATAATTGCGTCGGCGTAACAATAATGCCGAGGACGTGCTGTAATGATTGTGGTACAAATATTTTTCCCGTCGCGTTCCTGTTCCAATAATTTTCTGTATAAAAGTGCATACAAAATATTTTTATTGTTTCCATTTCTAAAATTTGGCGGCACACTTTAAGAATTTGGCGGCACACAAAAGTGCCGCGGCACATAGGTTGAGAATCACTGTTTTAATGTAATGTTTTTCGATGTTCGCTTGGAGCACTACGCCACTACTTTCATGCATGTTGGAGCACTGGTGACCACGCCTCCAAAAAATCCAACCACGCCTTCAAAAAATCAAACCTAGTTTGATTTTCATCAAGCCGATGGACGTACCAATTTTTGGTCGGCCGACTGGCCCACTATCGATAGTTTTGGTTGTACATCCGTCCTTCGATGTACATCCAATTTGACCGTGTATGGGGGCCTTTAGACAAGAAGATGGGCTGGCCCCAATGCTCTTCAATCTCGCCCTAGAATGGGTGATAACGAAAATGTCAGTGAAGACAATAATGCGACCAGTACTGTGTTATGGTAGCGTGTCTTGGACTATGACTTAGGACATAGAGGAACGAGTCAACAGGTTTGAGAAAAAAGTTCTTAGATGCACGGAATATGGCGAAGGAGTTACAACCACGAGTTGTATGAAAATGACGACATTATCAAAATTAACAGACTAAGATTAGCTGGATGCGTAATCAGGATGGAGCACAATCGTATCCTAAAACGGCTTCTACAATCGATCTTCGATCAGTTTTTTTATACATTCCTATCAGTAACCAAACTAACACACCACAAGGTCAGTCAGAAAAAAAGATAAGGGGAGGGGCGGCATTGTCTATTTTGCATGCGGGCGCTGAAGCAGCTAGCGGCGCACAGTGTGGCAAAATTCCAAAAAGCTGGCCAAAAGCCGAAAATTCTAAGATCGATTTTCAAACTTTTTGCCTGATAAATATTTAATAGGAGACCCCTGCCACATAATAAACCGGATTATGGCGGTCAGGTGTCCTTTTTCTCTTCGCAGGATCAGTGCAAAAGTGACCGTTGCAGCAAGTGGTTGTTAGAATTTTTAAGGTCTTGTTGAAGCTGCTATATGTTTTGCTTCTCATTTTCCAGTGGTAAAAGCTATTTAGTTACAAAAAATGGATTTTTTTCCTGAAAGTATGTAGAAAACATTTCTGTAATCAATATTGTCTATTTTTATACCTGTGTAATTAATTAATTAATGAAAGACAGTGAAATTTTTATAATTTTTGCTAGAAAATCTTTTGTTTAAGAAGCCCGATATTAAAATGCTCGCTAGGTCCCGCTTTAAAAATTTTTTTAATATGTTCTTTAAACATTTCTACACAAATACAAACAACAAAAATTGAGACTTTTTGCGATCTTTTAGTCGGTGGACGTTTTTATTTAAAAAGTGCACCATTTTATGGTTTATTTCCTTCCCTTATTTGTGTATAAATAACCTTTTTATGTAAGGCGAGGGGGCCTCGGTAGCCTAGGGAGTAAGGCGTCTGGCTACTATCCCAGAGGTCCCGGGTTCGAATCCCGGCCAGCCCCACGGTCCTTCGCCTTTTCCACTTTCCCACCTACATAACTTTCCATCTTTCTTCTTCCCTCTTTACATTCCTGATTCCTTCTGTCATAGCCTTCCTTAGCCCTTCCCCGTTCCACCAAAGCGCATGTCATCGGTTGGTTGATGAGATTCAACTCGTTTCAGGAGGCATAACACTCCAGCGAGTTGATTCTCGATGCCCCGATGACAAAATCGCGACAGTAATGGCTGGGAGTAGGTGGACTGCAAAAATACCGCTGGTAGGTTGTGACAGTTCCTTTCTTCCATGACTAGAGCTGCTGTTCGACATTGCACTCTATATGAAGAAAATAGATTGTCGACTCAGTATAAAGGGCGTGTCCTGTGACTCTAGTCTTTCACATAAAAAAAAATAAAAAAATATTACATTTGTTATATATGTATTATATAATATATTTGTATAAATATTGTTTTTATAAACTGCTGCATAAAATTTTTCGGAATGTTCTTTATATTTGTTGATTACGGAAACAGTGCAGGTAAATTAAGTCGAAAAAAGCGAAGTAGCGGAAATGATTGGGTATAGGCTAAAATGAACGAGAGCTTCCTTTTAGGGTTCTTATAAGGGGTTATAAAAACTACCGATTTTCTACCTTTCATCTAGGAGTTTTAGGGTCAAAATATCAGTTTTTTTGCAAAAACCTGTTAAATGGTCAGTGTTATCATAAAATAGTGTTTAAAAAATTTGTAGGTATATTATACTATTAGTTGCAAAAAAATGTTCTGATTTTTCTGTTTTAAATATTTAAAATACTCGTATCCACTTATTTGCGACTTGTAAATATTATCAGACTTTCAATAAATCCTTTGTTGGACTACATAATTAATATTTTCAGGAGTGATTTCCTTACAAGTTTTTATTTAAAATTTTATTTTTTTATTAAAAAAAGACCGATAAATTCGAAATCAGCGACCCGAAAAACCCCCGTATACCAAGTTTTGTAGCGTATCCTTCAATCGTCTTCGCAGCAACATGGTATCCTTCACTACTTTTAGTCGCTATTTTGAAGCCGCCATCTTGTTTACGAAAAAAGGGACACTAAATTCGTAATCGGAGACCCCAAAAACCCCCGTATACCAAGTTTTATAGAAATTGAAGGATATTTCACTACTTTTAGTCGCCATTCTGAAGCCGCCATCTTGTTTATGAAAAAATGGACACTAAATTTGAAATCAGCGACCCCCAAAACCCCCGTATACCAAGTTTTGTAGCATTTGAAGGATATTTAACTACTTTTGGTCGCCATTTTGAAGCCGCCATCTTATTTATGGAAAAATTGACACCAAATTCATGATCACCGACCCCGAAAACCCCCGTATACCAAATTTCAAATTAATTGGTTAATGTTAAAGACTTTTGGCCAGCTTTTTGGCCTTTTGTCCCACTGTGCGGCGGGCCTGTCTTCTTCTGATCCCATGTCCTATTTATATTTCAAAATCTTACTGCGCCTTGACTCATTCCACATTCCCTTGCATTGTCTCTTTGTGACAAAGACGTTGTCACTAAACGTGACATTTTTTTCGGGCTTCCTGTCTAATCTATTAATTTTGTTAAAACTTCCCGGTTTTTGGAAAGTTGATTCCGGTATTTAGAAGTCCTGTATTTGGTCCGGTATCCCGATATTTTCGAAATCCGGTATGTATCCCGGTAATGTATACCAGATCGAAGCTTCCTCTGGGACAGGTCAAATGTGCCAGTCTATCAATATCTATGAACAGTTATTGAGTCGTTTTGTAGGGTCTCTGTAAAATCCTGACGTCAGTGAATGCAGCCGGTATTGTAAATACCTACATTTATCACCAAGGACGAACTCTTCATATTTTTTTTAAATATTAAATAATTTGAATTTAAGTAAATAGTCATGGTATGAAGTTCATCGCCCAACTTTCCTCAGGTCTGATAGTAATTAATTTTAATCAGGGTGGAGTCCCTTTAATATCCGGCTCTAAGTGGACCCACATTAAGTTGTCGTAGCATCACCCAAAAATATATATGTATGTGCTACATTATATAATTATATAGAGGCGAAGAGCCCTAAGAGTTTTCTCTATTTCAAACCCAGGACAAATCTAGAACTGAGGACATATAGTTGCCTGCGGTTAATGTACTAACGAGCATAATCCAGTCACTTTGAGAGAGGAACATTTTCAATATATGCACACTAAGGCACTGCCCAACATATTAAGGGTAAACAGCTTAGGGATTAAGGCAAACCGAATATCTTATTTGTTTAGATTATATCACTAAACATAAGTTATGCTTGAGGATATTAGCAACATTTAAAATGAAGTTTCTTTAATACTTAGGTTGGGTAGATGCTTGTTGAAGTCTGGTTTGAGTTTTAGCAAGAGTTTTGATAGCACAGAAACGAAGTCTGTGTAATGAATCCATAGAGGTCAATGTCATAAACTTAAAGGGGATTCACTTTGTTCACTCTGTAATACTGGCCTTGGTCAACATATGTACATACATGCCTGATAATATTTAGGAATTTTATATAGATAGGGGTCATCGTTTTTAATCGAACAAAATAACTTCATAAATGTTGAAAAGCTGACTTTCAAACTCAACTTTCAGATTTTTATAAAGAAAATAATTTCATGCCGATAAATATTGGAATTCTTTGTTAACATTCAAAAAACCGCCATAAATTGTCTGTTTGGGTCAATGACGGCAGAGATGGAGGAATGATATAAATTTCCACCTAAATATAAATTGCAAGGTACTTTACAGACTCAAAAATTTTCGCTTGTTTTTCCTAGAATTTTTGATACGTTTAAAAGCGACATTCCTCGGAAGCCACAGGCAAATACGGGTTGAAGCGGGAAGATTTTTGTTTTGCTGGGGAATGGCGGGAGAATCACGTTGTGGGCTGAAATAATTATTGGAGACTGGTTCTGTGGCAAGGAAAATAACAATTCCCGTTTATAGGTGTATCAAATCGAAGCAGAAAAGCAGAACCGTCGGCAGAGAATTGTTTCTATGCTTTAAGGTTGGTTTACACATACCCTCATTCGCATATCCGCGCCTATTCTTTGGCTCCTAAGAAAACCAACTGGTCTAAGTTCCAGTGGTTGTGACCTCGAAATCAGACTTGATTGCTGAAAGAAAGGATTCCCTGGAGGAAACACTGTGAGAGCCTTCGGACTCTACCATAAGCGACTAGACTCCAAAAGGATCTTTCTAAAGACTGCTTCAGAGGGCACTTTCTAGGGTTAATATTCCAGACCGTTAATCCATTGGATGCTGGGTATGGTCATAGGACTATCCCAGACCATTATTCTCGGAGTCTTTCTGGGAACATCTTTGACCGTAACAAGGTTCAAAGGGCAGTGGCCTCTTTTCAACTCTATAAGTACCCGAGAGGAGATGGAGTTTTGGTGCCTTGATTTGATTCACGACAACCTGGTCTGCCTCTTTACAGCCAGCTTCAACTGGGGATACATTCCAACCATCTGAAGGTGGTCGTGGTGATTTTTAACCCGAAACAGGGCAACAGATTAATATATTCAAGCACGACTTCAGATTTTAACTATCTTTGGATTAAAATCATCTTCCGAAGCCACGTCATATTCTTTTGCTACAGAAGCCCTAACATAAGTAACGAAGCCTCCACTTCATCATTTGATACTATTTCGGAACAAATCTCGGGATTTTTATCGTCCAACCTTGAGTGTGAAATCATCGTTGCGGGGGATTTAAATGTTCACAATGTAAACTGGCTGACTTACTCAAATTGCACCAGTGCTTCTGGCAAGGACGTAGAGCTCTTTTTGCAGACACCAATAATTTACATCAAATTGTGGATCATCCCACGAGAGTCCCCGATGTTTCTGATCAAGGAACCTATCTCCTTGATCTTTTTCTTACCTCACATCCAGCGAGGTACTCCGTCGAAGTAGATTCACCTCTCGGCAATTCGGACCACTGCTTAGTTAGCGCTAGTTTCCCTTTAAAATTTCCCACCCCTCCCAAACCATTTAAAAGAACTGTATGGCATTATGGGAAGGCCAATTGGCTGGGGCTTATTAATTTTTTCGAATCTACTGACTGGAACCTGTGTTTCCGAAACAAAAACGTCAACGCTGCCGCTATCCGTATCTCTAGGATCATACAGGCAGGAATGCATTTGTTCATTCTTAATACAACTAAATCTGTGAAGGCTAGGCCCAACAGATGGTTTTATGGAGTGCATGAATGCAATCAGAAATAAAGAAGCCGCCTTTCGAGCTTACAAGAGCTCCTTGAGTGAATCGCTTCGTGTAAAGTCACTATCAGGAATGTCAAAAATTCATTTGACAACAAATTGAGAAGTAAACTCCTTAATGCAACCTCTGGTAGCAAGAGCTTCTGGTCCTTGGTAAGCTCCATTAAGAAGGATTTCACTTCATCCCCAACTCCTTCATTCATCCACGATGAGAACCTTCTGTTATCACCTTAACAGACAGAAAATCCAAGGCCGATTTATTAGCATCTCTGTTTGCTGCCAATTCTTCTTTACCCCAAACTGATATGCTACCCCCGGTTCTCGAGCACAGCGCTCATTTAATGGACAGGGTTTTCTTCAGAACTCGCGAGGTGTACAGATGCCTCAAGGAGCTCGATGTCAATAAATGCACTGGACCCGATAATATACCCCCTGTCATCTTAAAACAATGCGCGTCACCTTTGGCTAAACCTCTGCGCAAACTTTTTGCCCTATCATACTCTTCCGGAGTCTATCCAGACCTTTGGAAACTTGCCCATGTTCAGCCAATACCAAAAAAGGTGACTCCAGCCTTCCCTCCAACTACCGCCCAATAGCAATTACTTCTATTCTCTCCAAAACCATGGAGACGATAATTAACAAAAAGCTTATGGGATATCTAGAATCCAACCAACTTATCAACGACAAACAATACGGCTTCCGTCAAAAAAGATCCACTGGGGATCTTTTAGTTTTCCTTAAAGAACACCTCAACCGAAGTTTGCATGGATCTGGTGAATCTCGTTTGGTTGCTTTGGATATCTCCAAGGCTTTTGATAGAGTATGGCACTCAGCCTTGTTAGCTAAACTCAAAGCTATTGAAATTGACTTGCTTCTGTATAAGTGGGTTGAAAGTTTCCTTTCCGGTCATTCAATTAAGGTAGTATTGGATGGCGCCAAATCTGAATCTCACCTCATCTCTGCGGGGGTCGCCCAGGGTTCAAGTTTATCACCGTCCCTATTTCTCATCTTTATAAATAACCAACTTTCAATCCCCTCCAACCCACTTCTCAGCTTCGCTAACGACGGTACTTTACGTTACTGCTACAGCTACGATACAAGGCAGACTCATGCCAGATCCTGTCTTGATGATCGGGAACTTATGTCCATCTCTATTAATAACGACATTGAACTCATTCTAGAGTGGGGAAAGAAGAATCGTGTTGAATTCAACCCCGACAAAACCAAGTACTGTCTTATTTCAAAAAAAAAAAAAGATCAATAGCTCTCCATCCTTGAAAGTGGACAAAGTTAAACTAACGGCCGCTCTCCCTTCCTCTACATAGCTCCCAGTAGTCCCAGTTCGCTTACTCGACGGGTAAATCAACAGAGGTTATTTACACTACCTGGTCAGTAAAATTGAAAAAGCCTTCCTCGCTAAAGAAACTGCTTTATGTGCGTTCCTTGACATCGAAGGTGCTTTCGATAATACTGGCTCTGATTCTATCTCTAGAGCACTGGCTCTCAGAAACCTGGATCCAGGATCCTTACACGAATGAGTGACATTTATTCTAGTCTAGGTGTCTTCACCATTAGTGTTAAGGCTATTAAGGGCTACTCTCAAGGTGAAGTGTTATCCCCGCTACTTATCCCCGTTTGAATTGACCACTACAGAGGGCATGAGAACAGCACTCGTAGAAGTTGAAAGTTGGTGTACCACGGAGGGCCTGTCAATCAACCCAAATAAGGCTGTCCTGGTACCTTTTTCCAAATGCTACAAAGTGGACCTAGGTCCTATGTGTATCCAGGGTACCACAGTTGAGTACTCAGACTCTGTCAATTATTTGGGAGTAAATTTAGACAAGAGGCTGAAGTGGAACGCTCAACTTGACTACGTTATCAGCAAATCCACAAGGACCATATGGGCCTGCAACAGGCGTGTGTGTTACCCCACAAATGATGTACTGGATGTGCAACATGATCGTTAAATCTGCGGTCACTTATGCCGCTATAGTTTGGTGACCCAAGACTAAACAGGTTACGTCGAGCCTCAAGTGCAGCAAACTGCAACGACTTGCTTGCCTCTCCATTACCGGAGCTATGCGGACCTGTCCCACAGCTGCAATGGAGGGCATCATTGGATTGACCCCTTTGCATATCTTTGTATGAAAATCCGCCGCCATAAGTGCCTTGAGATTTCAGATCTCATCCAAATGGCCTTATACAGTCAAAGGGCACCCATATCCTCAACAATATCCCAAACATTTTCATTTGTCATGTACACTGGGGTACCGAGAGGAGTGAGGCTGCAGACAGCCTTGCGAGGGAGGGGTCTGAGACGTTGTCCAGGGCCCAAATCCCTTCTGTGGCATCTCTTAGTCCACCTCCAAGTACCTGGTAGAGGAGTGGATTAAGGGGCTAAACCTAGCCTATTGAGAGTCAGTCCCGGGTCTTAGACAGGCTAAAGAACTTATAAGACCCATTGCCTTAAGGGACGCTATAACTTTAAACAGAGCGGACCTAAGGCTTCTGGTGGGTTATCCGACTGGCCATGTAGGATGCGGTATCACCTCCACAACCTAGGACTGCAGTGTTCACCATGTTGATTGCCCCCTCACTTCTTGAAAAAAAAGTCGGATAACACGCAACGACGTACGAGTCAATCTGGGGCAAGGTAATTGATGCAAATAAACTGAGTGAAAATGAATCGGTTCACACGCAACGATTTATTTGTGCAAAGTGACTGGTGCCACCAACCTCAAGCCGATTTTCTATGAACATATTTTTTGTACAAGGCCAACTTTTTGGCTTGCATAAGCCAAAAAATATATGAATTTATGAATATATACATATATGAATATATCTCATACGGCTACAAAAATAGAGGGTGATATGTAAACTTCTAGCAAAAAAAACTCAAAACGCCTTTGCGGCAAAACCGTTACGATCCCATTGCATTGCAAAATTATTACTTTTTGTGGCGCCTTTTTGGGTAAAACAATGGGAAGCGGGAAGGTGGCATAAGCGAAGCTCTGCACAGAGTGTCTAATCCCCCAGCATAGCTAAATCTATACGGACGATTTTGAATATTATGTAATTGGCTAGGTGTCTGTTCTGCACGTAGTACACAATTTTTCATCATCGAAATTAAAAACGTTGTTACATACCCTAAATATTTTTAAGTATCCAAAAATAATTTTTTGCAGATTTGTTCTTTTTTATTATACCTTTTTCCTACACGGATTGGGCACACATAATCTTTTTTTATTGAATTGAGTTGCAACGCACACGGGACACGTGTTTAAACGAGGCGTGTACTGGATTATCAGTCACTGGCAATAACCAGTAACCACCTGATACTAACCAATTCCATACTCGCCACTGTGAACCCCGGTTGAAGCAGTAATGTTTTTACATATTGGAAAAACGAGCAGCCAGATGGTTTATTACGTGATCTACAGATGGGATAAAATAGTTGATTTTGTAGTGACTTTGAACATAGTAAAAATTCACTGCCGCCTGATACTAACCAATTCCATACTCGCCACTGTGAACCCCGGTTGAAGCAGTAATGTTTTTACATATTGGAAAAACGAGCAGCCAGATGGTTTATTACGTGATCTACAGATGGGATAAAATAGTTGATTTTGTAGTGACTTTGAACATAGTAAAAATTCACTGCCGTAATATTTTCAAAACGTGCCTTAAAATCGTAACTTCTAAAATAATAAGGGAGGTGTCGACGCTATAAATAGGACTCTGCAAGCGGAAACAAATTACTGATCGGTGGTGTGGAAGTGCTGTTGGCAGGAGATTTTTACTAAACTTTACATGCGGTACCTAGACCCTGCGTGAATCCAGGCATTGTTCAAAAGCTGACTAAGCCCATATATCGGAATTACATGACAAACCGAACGCAAACCGAACTTAACTCGATCTGAGTTTGCATTTTCGGTTGAGTGTTATATGACATAGCGAACATGGATTTTTAGTTGTCATTTCGGTTTGGTTAAATGTCAGTTCGTCGTATTTCACTCTTAAACATTTTATAAATGTGTTTATTTGTATATTTGTTGCCATTTAACAGTTTTAACACGCTCTTTTCTTTCATAATGTCCAAAAAAAACTTTTTACTTCAATCTCAATTTTGGGCTCATTTTGCAGTCGTTACTTACATGATACTCCGACCGAAAATTATACTCAACGAAGCAAAAACTTGTGAACCCACTCAGAACACGTTCGGCAAACCGAACCCAAAATTGAACTCAGTTCGTGTTGAGTGTGTCATGTAACCTCGATAATAGAATGATTCTATGAACGGGCTATTTTGTCTCCATAAAAGAATCAAGCTGCGTTCCGTTTTATTACTAAAGCCCTTTCACGCGGAAGAAATGGTGTACAAGTCGATAAACACCGTATTTGATTCAGGTGAAGCCGTTAACTATCCAGTAAAGTTTTTAAACTCCCTTAAATCACCGGGTCTTTTTTACCGTAAGCTTACTCCGCCTTCGCAATGTATCGTCGGAATTGAAAAACACCGAAATTGTGTAATGGCACTTGACTGTAAATTAAAGGTCTGCGTAAAAATTTTATCGAAGCCATTATTTCAACCAGGTGTGCTCAAGGAGAAACAGTGTTCGTACCACGCATTCCTCTAATACCCAATGACCTCCTTTTGACTTTAAGATACTGCAAATTCTCCTCAAAGTATGCTTCGGCATGACGGTAAATAAGTCTCAAGGCCTATTTGAAAATACCTGAGGAGAATTAAGTGGGAATTGCTTCTCCCACAATCTTTTATACGTAGCTTGCTATCGCGTAAGTTCGCCCACGAGCTTTGCAATATTAGTTCTGCCCAGAGAAACAACAAAGATTCTTTACAAGGAAGTCCTCTTGAAGAATTGAAACTACTGTTCAAAGGGTATTCGTGTTAAGTCACGTTTTCTGTTGACGGGTAAAACAATTTTATGAGATCCAAATATTATTCAAATCCCTATTTATCAACATGGAAAATAATAACGTACACACATAAAAATGCGGAACAAATTTAAAATTTGTGCAGTTGACAAACTCCCATGCTTTGCACGCCCATCGAACCTGAGCTTGTGAATTTCATTAAAAGATGACGTGGTGTGTCGTGTGCCCACCGGTTCAGGGCACCCATGGTACAATAATACAAGGTAGGCTCATAAGGAAAAGCTCTGTTTCCATCTTGAAAAGCTTAGACGCAATTTGTATGAAAAAAGATCTGAGTGACGTCAGGGGAAAGCTTTTTTTACCTTATGAACTGAGATCTGAGTGACGTCACGAAGGCAGAGCTTCTCCTTATGAGCCTACCTTGTATTATTGTACCATGAGGGCACCCACAAAAGCTCCCTCGAAACGATTCCAAACAAAACTAAATTTTACAAAGCAAACAAATAAAAAAGCCACCAAGGGCACACCAACCCCGCCGGGACAATGCTTGACACATTGCCGTGACCAGGATTCGAACCTGGGTTACTACGGCCACAACGTAGGGTCCTAACCACTAGACGATCACGGCTATTGGGGTCTTGGTTTTCGCTGCCCAATGTAGCTATCAGAGCCAAGCCGCGGACTTGATCCAAATGGGCCGAAATGCATGTTTCCACGTAGAATTCAACAAGAGCGAGCGGCTAACATCGGGGGGCCTGTTTTGGGGGAACTGTTCTGATAATAGAAGCGAGAGACCAGAAGCAAAAAGAAAACAAAGCGAACGTGTCGAGACTGTGGTGAGTCACGGCAGCAAAGTACTTCGCTCCCCTTTACATTTTTACACACTGTTTTTACCTGCATGAAAAAAATCCATTCAACATTACCTGGTCCGATTAACTCCACTTAAGTACGAAAAAGCCACCAGTGTTAGCATTTTGTTTCGAGTTTAATTTGAAAGGCAATTTTTTATCAATGAATATGAATGATGGAGTTTTTGACCTTGATTTTCTATTTTTAATATCAATGTTTACTTTGAATTAATATGCTAAAAATATGCGAGCGTAAATTTTAATAGGCAGATAAGTTTGTAAAAAGAATAAATAATCCGGCGTCTGACAACACTTCACCAGCAGGCAGAGTTTCAGCGTGATTCAGATGTGCTAGAATTTATATAATTTTGATGAATTTTTGTTCAGTTGCTGCATTTAGTCAGTGAATGCCAGGATTTTTTATCCGCTTAGAGCTTTCTTTATATAATGTGTTAGAGGTGGATAACAATCGATAGTCGACGCCATCGATAATCACCGATAGTTTTCACCAAAACATCGATAGTCTCTCGATAGTTTTGACTTATTGCATAACAATGACGTTTGTTATACATGCTGATTTTTTCGACAACTAAATTATCAAAATTGTCACTCTCGCTTTAATTTCAAGTCCGGTTTGGTTTTTTTGTTGAAAGTTGGCAGAATTAATTTTATTTTTGCTTGGCAGTGACTAGAGTATCTTTAAAGTATTTATCTACAGCAAATCTTTCACGTAAAAAAATTGCCGGTTAGCTATTTAAGCCGCGTCTCCACCAACCGAACATGTTTGCCGAACAGTGTTCGACAGGCATTTGTGATGTCCGCCGAACATTGTTCGGTGTTGTAGCGAACATTGATTTGTGAGCTATTGAAAATGTTCGTAGAACATGTTTGGGAACCAAATGTGGAATGTTTGTCCGTTTTTATGTTCGCGAACACTCATGTTCGGTTGGTGGAGACGCGGCTTTACAACTGCAACTGTACAAGTAAATAAGCATGGGGCTGGGGGCCACGAGCTTTACCAAACCAGTCATTTTGACTGGCCGTGCAATTCCAATTCAAAATTCCTACTGCATATAACATTTTTGTTTTCCGAAATGATGTTATGAATTCTTTAGTTATAAAAGTAGAAAATACATTTTATCCCACCAAAAAAACATTAAAAATGTGAATTAGAATTAGAAAGTTCGTGGGCGCGAAAATTATTTATTGGGACAGTTTAAGACACACTTATAATAAAAAGAAATGATATGGATTAGTCAAGATAATTCGTTAATAGCATGAAATAATTAAACACGTGTATTTACGAACGAATTCAGTGTGGCTTAGACTATAGTGTTTCTAATAATATTTGTTACATTTCGAAAGACTGCCTAAGATTCATGCTCTAAAATTGTTGTAAAATTCCTTTGAATTCGTTCGTAAATGCACGTGTTTAATTATTTCATGCTATTAACGATTCATCTTGACTAATCCATAACATTTCTTTTTGTTATAAGTGTGTCTTAAACTCTCCCAATAAATAATTTTCGCGCCCACGAACTTCTAATTCACATTTTTAATGTTTTTTTTGGTAGGATATCACTCTTTTTTGTTTTAATACATTCTAAAAGAAAAAATAAATAATCTTTTGTATAAAGATATATTATGTATTTAATACATAATAGAATAATAATAGTTCATTATATTTTTTTATTTATTTTATAAGTAGGTAATAACAAAATGCAGGAATTCAAATTAATATTATTACCCTCTTGAGATGACCGCCGTGGATCAAACGATATATTGAGTATACTATATCGATTATTGTGGTCTACTTATGACACCCTTTCATTTGATACCCATGTCGAGGGGTATGTGAAGAAAATGGCAATCCGCCCTCTTGTGATGACCGCGGTGGATCCAACAGTATATTGAGTATATTATATTCCTTATGGTCATCTACTTATGGTATCCTTCATTTGATACCCATGTCGAAGGGGTTCTGAAGAAAATGGTAATCCGCCCTCTTGAGATGACCACCGTGGATCTAACCACATATTGACTATACTATATCGCTTATGGTATTCTACTTATGATACCCTTTCAATTGATACCCATGTCGAGGGAGTGGTGAAGAAACGGTAATCCGCATTTTTGAGACGGCCGCCGTGGATGTTACGACATACCTTATTGTATTCTACTTATCTTACCCTTTCATTTGATACCTATGTCGAGGGTGTGGTGAAGAAAACGTTAATGCGTCCTTTTGAGATAGCCGCGGTAGATCTAACTATTTATTGAGTATATTACATATATTGCTTATTGTGTTCTATTTATCGTACACTTTCATTTGATATCCATGTCGAGGCGGTTGTGCGGAAAATGGTAATCCGCCCTCTTGAGATGACCACCGTGGATCTAACCACATATTGACTATACTATATCGCTTATTGTGTTCTACTTATGATACCCTCTTAATTGATACCCATGTCGAGGGAGTGGTGAAGAAACGGTAATCCGCCCTTTTGAGACGGCCGCCATGGATGTTACGGCATAGCTTATTGTATTCTACTTATCTTCCCCTTTCATTTGATACCTATGTCGAGAGGGGGGTGAAAAAAATGGTAATGCGTCCTCTTGAGATGGCCGTGATGGATCTAACTATTTATTGAGTATACTATATTGCTTATTGTATTCTACTTATCATTCCTTTTCATTTGATACCCATGTCAAGGGGTTGTGAGGAAAATGGTAATCCGCCCTCTTGAGATGACCGCCATAGATCAAACCATATAACTTGTAACGAATATGTCATATTTTTAGAAATAAATTACCATTACGAACTCGGCAAAAGTAGTAATCGGTATTTCAAAATTTTATTGTACATCTGTACTATGAAATACATATGTTTTTTATAGTACCTAACGCAATCTGACACCATAGTTGTGACTAACCACTTTTATATGAACACAGTTTGTTATTCATCTAATGCCATCTGGCATCAACAGTGCGAGTAAACACTTTTCGACCAACTATTAGCGCCATCTCATTTATTGAGCTATTGAAATAACTTATAACGCCATCTGATAGAATTATTTTGAGTACCCACTGTTTTAGACTGAAGGAGAAAAAAAAAGTTCGTTTCGAAATGTAAAAATTTGTAAAAATAAAGAAATCGAAGATTGATAGGAAAAAAAACTCATGGAATAATAAATTATATATACATATTGTGGTTATCGGTTACAAATGAAAAATTACTTATCCTTACTAATATTACAAATGCGAAAGTAGCTCTGTCTGTCTGTTACGCTTTCACGCTTAAACCACTGGACTGATTTTGATGAAATTTGCTATGGAGATAGTTTAGACCTTGAAGACGGACATAGGCTACTTTTTATCGAGAAAAAAAGGGCTGAAGGGGGTGAAATGGGGGTGAATAGGTTGTAAGGGGGGTTTTATTTCTTTGGCCAGATTTTCTCCAAACTTAGTAAAAATACATACTCCTAACCATAAATAATGAAATAGGTGTTTCAGGATTTTTCGAAATTCCTAAGGGGGTGAAATGGGGTTGAATAAATAGGTTGTAAGGGGATTTTTTTTTACTTTTTTTTCTATTGTATAAAAAGTAACTGACTGAAAGACAACGCACCACCCAAACCGCTGGAGCTAAAGGGCTGAAATTTTGACAGTGCATTGCTATAATGACGTGGACATCCTCTAAGAAGCCATTTTTCGAAATTCATCCCCTAAGGGGGTGAAATTGGGTTAATCCAAAACTATAGTAGTCTTTGTTGGCATTAAGCAGTCGTGCGCGTGCTAAAGAGATGTCTTGAGGCACCAAAACTCGCCGTCCACCCTCCTCCGTCTGTTATTCTTACATAAAAAATAGTATCCAGGAGTCAACCGATCTAACGCCAACATCTTCGAGGAAGTGTTGGTAGGATTGCAATTTCTTGTTTTATTTAACTAAATGTTCTTTGGGATCTCAAATAAATACATATTTTATTAAGGTCAGAAACAAAAGCATAATCAAATAATAATCAAATATTAATTCATCAAAAATAATCCCTTCAGCATCCATTTTTCACACTTATACACCAAACCACATCACACATTTACCCAAAAAAAAGCCTTCAATCAAAATTTATTTTCTCTATAAAAACTAATATTTTACCTTCAAAATCCTTTTATTTCAGGATTGGGAAGTCTCGAGATTATTATGAAGATATTCTGACAAAAATAAACGGGTACGTAATTGTGTCTAAGAAGGTGGAAAATAGAGAAATGTTAACAGTAATTTATCTTCTCCTTGTAGAGTCCTGTTCCCGGGGGGAGCAACATATTTTAATAACTCGGATGGATACGCTGAGGCTGGCGCCCATATCTACGCCGTTGCTAAGCAGATGAACGATAAAGGTATCTACATGCCAATTTGGGGCACCTGCTTGGGTTTCGAGCTTCTTACCTACCTATCAGCAAATGGTACAGAACATAGAAGCAACTGCCGCTCCTCTAACCAAGCACTACCACTAGAATTTAAAGCAGGTATAAAAAATAATTATGGAAATTTTAAAATATTCCTTTTTGTATAATGTACTGTTCATATATAAGAATTAGTGGGCGGAAAAATAATATTTCAAAATAATTATCTTTTGAAGGGTTCAATAACAGTCGACTTTTCGGGTCAGCACCTGGGGATGTTGTGGAAATACTCGAAAAGGAATATGTTACACCAAATTTCCATCAGTATTGTGTTACAGAAAAGGTATATGTCCTCGGGGATTTATGTCCCCGCATCCTCCACTGCAGTAAAGAATCCAAATTAATTAACGCATCTATTTTTAGAATTTAACAAAGTTCGGGCTAGACAAGGAATGGAAGGTTTTATCAGTAAATCGTGATTGGAATGGATTTAAATTCATTTCTTCGATTGAACATAAGAAGTAAGATGGTTTTTGGTTTCAAAATATTTACTTTAATTAAAATTTTATTTTCAAAACAAAAAAAGGTATCCATTTTATGGACTTCAATTTCATCCTGAAAAGAACATTTATGAATGGATAAAAAATAAAAATATATCGCATACAGCAAACGCAATCAAGGTGTCACACTACTTTGCTGAGTTTTTCGTTAATGAGACTAAACAGAATGCGAATAAATTCCCTGATAGAACTGAGGAAATGGATAGTCTAATTTATAATTATTCACCAACATTTACAGCACTGAAAGGATCTTCATTCTTTCAGTCGTATCTATTTGGTGATGAACAGGATGACATCAACAATTCGAGAAGTAAAAGTTCTATATTATCACATTCTACTGTAGTCTTAACTGCTGGTGGCATTCTTATACATAACGTTGGGCCAACTATTACGATATATTAGAATGCACTAAAAACTTTATTTTATAATTTAATTGCATTTAATTTAGTTTATTTTACTTTAAAATAATGGGAGAAAAGGGTTGAACTTCACTTTATACTAGTAGAAAGCATGAATTTTGTTTTTTGATTTTTCGCACTTATTTATTTACTATCTAAGCTTTATCTTACAATTGATAATTTTTAATATTCCATAATCAAAATATTTAATTCACTTTAAATTGTAACAGCAGAAATAATTTTGAAGTTATACTTCTTTAGGCGCGTTTTGAAAATATTATAATTGAGAAATGCGCAACACAAGAACTCGAGAGGCGCAGCTCAGTGGATATGGGCGAAGGGGTGCAGGCAATGGAGGGCAAGCATTGCAACTCCCATTCTTCATGCGCACTGGGATTATCATATGAAAATTCGTATCCGATGCCGGTTCACGATGTCGATTGGTGACGGGGGTTTTCATCCTGAGGCTATGGAGGGAAATAAATTACATGTCCAAGTCTTCAGCTAAGCGAGACTTTGGGTTTTTCATGGGCATAGGAAGATTCATAGTGTTTAAGGCACAAGAATATTAGCCGCGCCAAACTGGCTGTGCTTTTATTTTTGCATCGCTGACTTACATTTGGCAGAGCTATTTTACCAGTATATTTAATTTCTACTTCTGATATTTTGTGTGTTTCAAGTTTACTATTCATTTACTATATATAGTTTGGCTAGAGTTTGCTCGCTAGCTCTGCCGTTTTCACAATGCCTTCACTGACTTACTTACTTACTTCCTTACCAATTTATTCGGGTGCATGATTAGTTTGCAAAGTCTGTTTTGCATTAGCTGGAGCATATGTATGTCAGGACTCGTGTAATTTTTGCCGATTCATAGGGTGCATTTGAAAATTCAGCCAGCTGCGCAGAATTGGCATCACGTCATTCAAAAAAACAAAACCCTGCAGGCATATATACCCTGCAGCCGATACTGCGTTACTGGCAATTCTGCATAACTGGAATTTTCGAATGCAGCCATATATTGTTTTGACTGTGTTTAAGTTGCGCAGCTGACTTCAAAATACAAATATTATCAAAATACATTATCTTATAGAGAAACGATTTAGTTTCTCTTGGAAGCGTCTTAGAATTAATTAACGGCCTTAGAGCTGCTACTTTTATATGGGCGTCTTTCAGTTTGAGTCTTACGTGTGGGTTCTACTTGAATCTGTGATGCATCTGGACTCCCAGGAACTTCATAAAATATTTGTGTGGAATTGTGTAACCATTAATGGCTATTTCGCAGGGTTTTGATTCCAATTTTATTAAAATTCTCCCCTTATTAATTTCTATATTTCATTTATCTAGGTTATCTATTATTTTGTTGACATGTGTTTGGAGGGGTTTTAATAGTAATCCCAAACAAGTGTATCGTCAGCGTATTGTATGCAAGTTGTGTTAAGGAGGGGAATTTTGTGGGGAAGTCGTGTATAAATATATTGAAAAGCTTAGGTTCTAGAATGAAGCCTTGGAGGACTCCAGATCCAATTTTGTACGGTTGAGAGGTTAGCTCTGTGTAACAGTCTCAATTTACAAGTTGTGATAGCAGTATACATTACTCCAAATCAACAATCTAATTTTTGAAATAAGTATTATGGCCATATACAAAAGGCTGAGGAGAATTTCTTGGCAGAGACGAAGATTCGATGACTTTCTTTAAGATCATGTAAATTTAAGCATGAATAATGATCGATTGGTTTCAAAAACACGACACGGCACCACCATTGATGCTGTATTTGCCCGATAGGTTAATGTCCTTAGTATGAAACTCTTCGTATCATATTTCAGTTACCCTAACCTGCTCAATTCAATTAAGTAATCACTAGAGGAAGAATCTGGGGAAGTGAACATAATTTAGAAGTGACGTTTATTTCAGTAGTGGCAAAGGAGGTAGAATAAGTCTACCCAAGGTCGATGAAAACACAGGTTCATAACTAACGTGGAGGGATGGGTCAAGAAAGAGCATGCAGAGGTTAGTTACGAGAGTATACCTCCATCTGAAAAGCATTTAAAACCTTACTATGGTAAACCACGAGGTAAGCTGTGGTTATGCTTTATCATTTCACTTAACCACCAAAGTTTATGTTTAACCTCATCAGAGTTCAAACGCAAGGTTCATAGACATCTACTCACCCTCCAGACCCCTAACCTATCCCTTCTCCTCTATCCTTCAAAGCAAGCTTACTACTAGAGACTGGTCATGACTCGAACGACATGACAAACTAGTAGTACAAAGGGTAATTCCTAAGCTTGACTTTACCACATAAAAAAAAAACCATGGAGAATTTTGAACGCACCGTGGCTAGCTACAAGTTAAAGAAAATGAAAAAAAATTCCATAAAATAATCTCTGCTATTTGCTTCAATTATTTCGTATGTGTCCATTAATTGTTTATTTACAATAATCTCACATATCCCACTTTAATTTGTTCATGTGTTTAGTTGTTTTTCCTCCTCTTCTTAACTATCGCCAACCAGGCTCGGGAGCATGGTTGAAAATTAACTAGACCATGGTTAACCACGGGGATTTTTGAACGCCAAAAGTTTCCCATAGTTAACCATGGTTAACCATAGTAAGGGTTTTTGAATGCGCTCCTGTTGGACAAGATGAATCTACGCAATGCCCGGCATTCCTATATGTGATAGAGGACACAGACCATGTCCTTTTGGAATGCCGGAGATTAGTCGAGCAAACGGCTGCGCTGTAACCGTCAGCTAAAGGTACAGCTAAAAGCAAAGAACGTCATAGCCTATAATGGTAAGATCGTGTGAATTCCATATACCAAGTGGAGGAGAAGCTAAATATCCTTAATTAGAAGCTAAGACGGAAAGATACCAAAAGGAAGAGAGTAAGGTTTAGAAATACGAGCAGTATTAGCAGGTAGATAAAAGCTGATCCAGCTGGCGACGCATCTAAAGCTTAACATTCATTACGTTTTCACAGAAAATTAGCCAGTCTTAAGAGAATTCGATGAGGCCTCTTAAGCCCGTCTTAATACCATTGTAGTTAAGCTTAATGAGTCGACTAGTATAAGTGATTTTAGTTAGAATTAGAATCCGGTATAGCCGACAGGCTGGAGCGTGTCGGCATAATAATGCTTCCAGCGTCCAACGCACGAAAATAAAAAGAATGCAATAAATCATTTGTATGCAAATTAAAAATTGGTCTTAAAATCACCCCAAAGTGTGTACATAAGTACCCACGCCCACTGTTTTTTTTATGTGGCATGGTCAAGCTCAGGAATCGCCCTTTGTACCACTACATCGTCATGTCGTTCAACTCATGGTGCAATGTCTAGTAGTAAGCTTGACCTGAAAATAGAAAAAGAATAGGAAAGGTTAAGGGTAGTCTGGTGGATGCATAAGGAGAATGCAGTGAGTCTCGCGTTAGCACTACTGACTGTTATATGAGTGCATCCATTTTTTAACAGCTGGGTGAGTCACAACCGTCAGGGCTAGCGAGAGACAATCTTGTTGGAGTGTTATGCCTCCTGAAACAACTGAATCCCACTAACCAGCCGACAAAAGCTGCGACGCCAACAGTACCAGACTACCAGGTGAACAAAGGGGTGCACCTACCGCTAGATGAAGACCCCACCCAAGCGGGAATTTTTGTACCCTATTATTAACCGGTTAAGCCGGCAGGATGCTTTATTAGGACTGTATTGGATACTAATGCTCGAGAATATCGCTTAGAGCACTTTCCTTCTATCTAGTATAGTGAATTTGGATTCAGTGTATCGCAAGTTATATGTATCATAATCTTCCTTACAGCTTCACGCAAATCTTTATGTCTGCATCGGGTATTTTAGCGCATACTACCTAGTCGATTTTTGTAAAAAGGGACTTACGTTATATTGAATTAGTTGTTTAATTTAATGAAAATAGAAATAAATCGAAATCTGTGAAAACTGAATTTAAGTACAGCATGTGTTGCTTTACCGTCCAACAGATGGCTCTCTATGGCATATTAAAACATTTCGAATGCCACATTCAGTCAAAATTTCAAAGCAATCGGTGAAGAATTTTCTGAGATTTAAGATTTTTAACAAACGAACATTTACTTCTTTATTTACATAGATTTTATAACGTTCTTATATATACTTTAGTGAAAATATTAATCAAAACATTTACTCTTAACTTGCATTGTTAATACTTTCCTGCTTGATCCAATATGCACGCTAATATTTTATATTGAATATAATTGCTTGTTCTTCACTTTTATTGCACAAATATATAAGGGATAAAAAATTCAATAAAATTAACGAAAGCATTTTCTATTTATTTCTTTATTTTTTTTGCAGAAATCTCCGTTAACCTAATAACGTCATCCTAGCAAATATGTGTTCAACAATTTAATAATAGACTTTGTAATGGTTGTGTTGTGATTATTTCGCTGTTTTTTCCGCTTGTACTTTTTTATTTTATTAAGACGAATTTTACGTAGGTTCCAATCAGCATAAAATTCCATGTACAAAATTTTATGCTGAAATTAAAGTATTCCACGCTATGTTTTATTTTAAATACAAGGAAATAATAAAAAAAACTCTTAGTTTGATATTCTTAATGTGTTAATCTTCTATATAATATAAAAATGTATGTCTGTTGGTTTGTAATGCAACACTAAAACTAAAAAATTAGACGTCCGATTGAGCTAAAATTTCCACAGAATGTGTGTTTTGACTAAATCTTGGTAGACCATGGTATATATGTAGAAATAAGGTAATGTAAAAAATTGTATACCGTGTATACTTATTTCGCGACCGATTTTCAATGGAAATCTGAGTCAACCTTTCCATTGAGGACCTGATGAACAAATAAAACATCGGCCACCTCACGACGCTTGTGAAGAGAGCTTAAGTTGAGTAACTTAAGCCGAGATTCATATGATGGAAGAACTAATGGGGTTTCCCAAGGAAGATGATTCAGTGCGGATCGAACAAACCTTCGTTGAACCGATTCAATAGTTCTAACATGCGAAGAGTATGTATGAACAAACCTGGGACGCATATTCGAGTAATGGTCTGACAAGAGAAATGTATAGGTGTTTAGTAATCAAGGGGTTTTTAAATTCTTTTGGGCCACCTTTTTATAAAATCCAGGACTAAACTAGAAAGAGCTTAGTAGCTCCGGTCAGCTAAGTAAGACTGGAACCATAATAGAAGGGCTTGCGGAAAGGCGAACTTTCTTAATTTGAGATTTATAATGGAATGGGAGAGCTTGTCAAATGCCTTACTAAAATCAGTGTAAGCACAATCAATTTGACAACCAGAAACGAAGCCCTCGACAGCATGAGAAGTGAACTCAAGAAGATGGTAGTGGAACGAGCTGCAAGAAAACCATGTCAACTCGTTAAGACCAGCCTCTTGCGGGTAGGAACGATTGCAGAATCACTGGTCAACACAGAAAAATTTTCCAGACTATTGTTAATCGTTTTTGACTAAATTAAGGGTGCTGATTACGAAAATAACACTATTTTTTATCTAGCAGCTCTTGTTTTTAAAATATACAGAGTTCTATATTCTTACAAAAGTAGAACATTTTTTTTTGTTTTTAGCCTTTTGGGGAGCTCTCTGGCCCCCTTAGAGGCAAGGTGAGATTTTTCTGGTATTTTTTCCTAATAGTAGGGACTGTTACGCAAATTTTAAGGGGTCATACAGCCCCCTCAGATTTTTTTTGAGGCCGTAGGAGGCAAAAGTAAGGTAAATTTTAGTGCATTTTTAGTGCATTTTTGATGCATGTACGAATCGATGTAATTAGAGCCCCAGGTGAGGTGCAGTGACTTTTTATTGATTGATTTATGAATAATTACAATGTAATTAAGTAGTTTTATAATTTAGACATGGGTGGCGTGCATAGGGTGCATATGAGAGGGGGGCAAACTTTGAGGACGCTTTTTCACCCCCAAAGTCGTTCAATTCATTCTGGTTGAAGGTTGAGGATCTGATGCTTGACTAGGTGTGAAATCCGAAGAAGTGTCATCGTTGTCTTCTTCATTTTCCATGCAATCTTCTTCAAAATAAGTTGAAGATGTCGATGGTACTGCCATAACCATAGGCGATTCACCAGAGTGTGGAAGAGGTCGTTGAGCAGAGGGCACCGTCGGATATGACCACTTGTTTCGGTTTGCAGAGTTTATACCAGAAATATTCACTACACAAAAATAACAATCGTCACTATGTTTACGAGGTTCCCGCCATATCATTGGTGTCCTGAATTCAAGGGAGGATCTTTTCCCACTTGACCATTGTCGTAGAGAAACAACACAATTTTGGCACACAATATTTGGCACCCATGGTTTGTCTTGTTTGCAAATTTTCACACCAAAGTAGTTGAAATATGAAGTTTTTACGAAGTCCGTGATAGATTTACGATACTGCGTAAACGTATATTCACCACACATAACACAAAAACTGTTTGGATCGTTCAAACAACGTCTCCTCTTCGTAGCCATTGTACAAGTTACTGACGATGACCGATGCAAAACTAGAGCTGTTACAAGAAAATAAATATGACTAATGGACTTACCACACCAAAATACATTAAATTTGATATAAATATTTTGGGAAAATTTTATGAAGTTGAAAATTGTTGACCAGTGAATTGATTCAAAAAGTTTCGGTATAACAGACAACTTCGCAACTGGTCTATTCGATATTTCGTTCTTGCTACCACTTTTGTGAAAAGGAAATATGAACGAAAGGAATTGTTACTTTGAAAATTACTGAATTGATTGAGTAGATAGAATAGATAGAAGAAAAATCGCCCCTCTTCAAAACTACATAAATTTTTGCAGGAACTTGAGAAAATTATGCGTGCAACGGAAAAAGTTGGAAATTCGACGCATCCTGTTAAGCCCGGTACCCACTTGTTGCAAACCGGCGTTTCGTATCACCGTTCTTTAAATTGTTTTCTAAAAAAATTGCAACGCTTCGTTTCAAAATGTGCGAAATCATAAGCCCGGTACCCACTTGTTGCAAACCGGCGTTTCGTATCCCTGTATCGTTTCAATTGTTGATTGATACGAACAAAACAAGAACCCAAATTTTTCGTGTATCATCACTGCGTTTCGAATCATCCAGCCTGTATCATGTTTGATGCGGGAGCGCGATACGGTTATCTGGACAGTGTGTGATTTGAAGTGACGATGAACAGGATACGCGCATGCCCGTCCACACTTCCTCCTAAAGCGTATCGTATCATTCCTTTGATGTGACGGAGAAAAACCGCTAAATGAGAGATCGGGTTTGGATTGTATCATTTCGCACATTTTGAAACGAAGCGTTGCAATTTTTTTAGAAAAAAATTTAAAGAACGGTGATACGAAACGCCGGTTTGCAACAAGTGGGTACCGGGCTATACAATCCAAACCCGATCTCTCATTTAGCGGTTTTTCTCCGTCACATCAAAGGAATGATACGATACGCTTTAGGAGGAAGTGTGGACGGGCATGCGCGTATCCTGTTAATCGTCACTTCAAATCACACACTGACCAGATAACCGTATCGCGCTCCCGCATCAAACATGATACAGGCTGAATGATTCGAAACGCAGTGACGATACACGAAAAATTTGGGTTCCTGTTTTGTTCGTATCAATCAACAATTGAAACGATACAGGGATACGAAACGCCGGTTTGCAACAAGTGGGTACCGGGCTTAAAACTGTAAAATTAACTTACATCTCAGTGTTAAGGAACTGATTGAGAGCTTTTTTTCTGGCCGTTCAATCAAGGTAGTACTGGATGGAGTCCAATGTCGGCCGGCGTTCGCCAAGGGTCGATTCTCTCAACTGATCTCTCTCTAATATTCATTAATGATCTGCTCTTAATCCCCTACAATACACTTCATAGTTTACTATAAGGCGAGAAACACAATTGGAGCTTTTCTGCCAGCTTGAGCTTTTCGCCTATGGAGCACTAGACATCTGCTCACAATAGGTCTGTTCCCATACTTTCTGCATTCTGTCACTTACTGCAAGTTGCTTATTGAGAGGTAGGGATGAAATAAAGAAAGTACAGGAACATGTTTCTGCAGATTCTGCAGTTTTTCTGAAATCGAAAAGAAGAACGATTATTCTTTTGTTTTTAATCTGTTTTAGAGCACTTTACAAACATCTAACGTTTACAACGAACACGGCAATCCCAGTTTTGACATTTCCATATTTCAAAAAATTGCTGCAGCAGGTTACAGCAGCTTGTAGCTTCTGCAAGTTTCTGCTTCTTACTGCAGGGTGGGGAAATGAGTATGGCGGCTGCAGTATAAGTACGGGAACAGAATTCTGTTAAGTAATTCGAAGCAACTTGCAAATTCTGCACTTTCTGCAGGTACGGGAACAGACCTAATAACAGCTTCAGATTTTCGGTCAGGCGAAATGCCAGGTCGAGCTTTACGAAATTTTAAATTTTGAGCTGGCTGCTGTCATTATCTTCTTCTTGATCTATGCTTCGTGTCGAGTTTTGTTTGCAAAATTTATTTTTTAGGATTGTGTTGTCATTTAAATTGGCAGAAAAGCTAATAGAGATAAGGGATTTAAAAATGTGTATTTAAAAGAAAAAGCGTGGAGAGATATAGGTATGGATATAATCCGAAGGAAACCAAGCTGTCAAGCTCTAATTGTGCCTTTGCCGACTTTTTAGGTAGCGCGAACAATACAAGCCAGCCGAAAAGCTGGCAGAAAAGCACCAATTGTGTTTCTCGCCTAAAAGATGCAAATCTTGTGTACTACTACCACAATAAATTATTATTATTATTATTACTCTGAGTTACGTTCGCGTAACTTATCTGAACTACACTTTGGCCATGCTATTATACAGTGGTGTTGTGCTAATTTTTTTTTACCGGAACGCATACCGGAACGCGAACGGGAATCTATTTGAATAACAAAACAGCTATTTGATTTTTGTTTGAATGACAAAAATCAATTGCACATTTGGAGGCAGTTACAATAGGTCAGACTTTGCGGTTTTTACTACTGTAAAAGTAAGTAAAACCGTTTGTTTTGTGCGAATTTTGATTTCGTTTTGATTTACAAAAAAACATTTCCGCAATATGTTTATTTTTCAGATTGGGAAATGTTTAATTTTCGTTAAGATTCAGATGAAAATTATTGCGCTTTGCAAGATTTCAAGATGTAATAGTAACAAATTTAAAGATATGAAGTGGAAATTATACTTTATGGCAATAGGAAAGCTCTTTCATCAGGAAAGTGCACACTTTTCTTATTTGAAATGGAACATCTTTCCTTTTATTTGTCTATGAAAATACATATAAAAATTCGTCAAAAATTAAAAAAAAAAGAAAAATCAGCAATTCTTTTTAATTTTTTTTTCAATACGTCAGCCAATTCTCGTTATCAGAAATCATCTTTAGTTCCGGAACGCGTTCCTGTCCAAAAAGGAAGTACCGGAACGACGTTCCGGAGCATTCCGGCTCGACAACACCACTGCTATTATATGCTGTAAACATCCTAAGAGCGACGACGCACCTATTTTCCTCGTCTTGTGTGCACACACTAAGAGCGACGGCGACACAAACTAAAAAACGCACATCGAAATATGGTTACACACACAAGCGAATATTCTACACACGCGCCCACAGGAACACGTGAGAATAGCAGTGTTGACAAAAATTTAATTAACGATTAAAAACTAAAATTGAAGGAATTAGTTCAACTAACGATTGACGATTAAATTAATTTTAGTCGTGTAAAAAATTGAAATAATCGATTGAATTAGTTTTAGTTTTCAATCCTGATTAAAATTTTGATTGAAATATGTAGTAATGTCAGTGAAAATGTAAAGTAAACGAATTACGAAATTCAACAAATGGTTGATTCTTTTATTATTCATTGTTATACACGTTTTTTACGCTCTTCTTGAACTACATAAATCATAAGTTTTTCTCTATACATAAATATTAGTTGTGTATACCAATGTTTTCGATTCTTTATACATACTTATTTAAGTTATTTTTCATGACTATTTTTTCCTCAAACCATCAGATAGTTTGTGTGATTTCTGTGAATTTGTCATAATTGCATAGAAAAACATTCGTTCGACTGGTACCGATGACGGTATAGGGTATTGTACTTCACAAACACTGTTTTCAAAACAGGGTATTGATGCAAGAGTGTTATTTCACGGCTTTCTTTAGCAAAATAATTTTTAACCATTAGGTCCGCTCTTTTTTCTTGGGGAGATCGAGTCGATTTCACTTTCATAATCTGAACCAAAGTGAAAAAATCTACACTTAAAAGTTTTTTCACTCTGATGTGCAAATTCCGTATCTAGTGAGTTTTGAGAAATTTCTTGCCGTAATGCTAATTCTAACAGCCGTGTGCACCTTTTGTATTGAGTTGGTTTTAAGCATACATACCATGTTATGTTTCAATTTTGGGTGAGTCACAACTACAACTACAGCTTTCTATGCTTTAGTGCTTCAAAAATTGTAGAACTTTGAGAATTTTTCTGCAAGCTTTTTCAGATATGGGTCACAATACTTAAGCTCTTGCCTAAATAATTTTTGTAACTGCTTTCGCAGAGCTAATAGGCACGGTAATACGATGCCATAAAAAGTATCATCTCCTTGAAGTATACATATCTAGAGCATGGGCTATGCGAGCGAGCTACTGTAAGTATTCTTTGATGTACTCAAATTCGATTTTTGTCAACGGACTTTTAATTTGAAGCTCTTCGCCTCATCTGTTCTTTATATTCAGTATTTGCTTGAGGCTGTCATTTAGAATTTTCCATCTTGTTAGGCCCGGGCGCGACAGTATGTGTCCTAAGACGTTTTGGATATATTCAGCCGATTTTGGTCGTCCAGCTGAGTTCCAAAATACATACATTTCATTTTTCCATTACGACAAGGTGCATCTTTCCTAAAGCACTTTTTTATCATTTAACAGGGACTGTATATCACTAGTAGCAATTAAATTAAGAGTGTGTGAACAGCATCTCAATTGAACCAACAATATAATTCGATTATTTTCGTCTTGTTGCTCTGTATCTAAGCACTCTGCAGTACACAGCCAGAAGTGCTTAAGTGCAAAATATGCGTTTCGAGAAAATCGCCCTCAAAATTTTTTTTAGATACAGAATTGTGCAGAAAGCCACTTTTGCCCGTTCAACAACTCAGCAACCACAGCTCAGTTTAAGATAAGAATTATAGCAATATGAATAACATACTGAATACAAAAATGCAATAAAGTCAAAATCGTCAAATTTGCACTTAAGCACTTCTGGCTTTTTACTGTAGCTATGTTTTCACTGTCACTTGTTTCATTTGTGGATAATACTTCATTTCCTTCATAAGATTCCGAGATTCCGACAATGATGTAGTTTTCACTCCGAAGACATTAAACGCTTTTACAAAATTAGATCCATTGTCTGCCACGAACTTTTCTGAATTAATTGAAAATCATCACATACTTCTAGTAACAGATCTGCTATGCATTCAATAGTGTGCGCTTCTTTGAATCGGCGAGAAGTCAGTGCCACTGACTCTCTCTTTAAATTATTATTGATAACGTGCAAAGTTGTAGAACATAAAATTTCCTACCTTTTTTTAACAATCAAAGAGCCTAAATAAAAGCCGTTGAAAACTGCAACTACTGCTTTGATCTCATTTAATTTTTCATACAAATATTATACATAATTTTGGCTCAAAATCTAACAAATGCTCAAAAACTTCCTTTAGAGGCGAAACTATGCGGGATTCGAAAGAGCAGTGAAGGCAAAAAGCTAGGAAATGTTCTACAACTTTCCTCTTTTAGTGCTTTCAACAAAAAGTATAGTTTTGTCTCAAAATAGAGAAAACGGCAAAAAAAAAAAAGTGCCATGGCTTCTCGATGGCACAGTAGACATGAATAGACCCCAAGGATAAGACATATTCATGTCAAAAACAAAAACAAAAACAAAAACAACAAAAACAATAAAAACAACAAAAACAGCAAAAACAACAAAAACAACAAAAACAACAAAAGCAGCAAAAACAACAAAAACAGCAAAAACAACAAAAACAACAAAACAGCAAAACAACAAAAACAGCAAAAACCACAAAAACAGCAAAAACAACAAAAACAGCAAAACAGCAAAAACAACAAAAACAGCAAAAACACCAAAAACAACAAAAACAGCAAAAACAACAAAACCAACAAAAACAGCAAAAACAACAAAAACAACAAAAACAGCAAAAACAACAAAATCAACAAAAAGAACAAAACAACAAAACCAACAAAAACAGCAAAAACAACAAAAACAACAAAACCAACAAAAACAGCAAAAACAACAAAAACAACAAAACCAACAAAAACAGCAAAAACAACAAAAACAACCAACCCAACAAAAACAGCAAAAACAACAAAAACAACGAAAACAACAAATAACACAAAACCAACAAAAACAGCAAAAACAGCAAAAACAGCAAAAACAACAAAAACAACAAAAACAACAAAAACAGCAAAAGCAACAAAAACAACAAAAACAGCAAAAGTAACAAAAACAACAAAAACAGCAAAAACAAAAAAACAACAAAAACAGCAAAAGCAACAAAAACAACAAAAACAGCAAAAACATCAAAAACATCAAAAACAACAAAAACAAAAACAGCAAAAGCAACAAAAACAACAAAAACAGCAAAAACAACAAAAACAACAAAAACAACAAAAACAGCAAAAACAACAAAAACAACCAAACCAACAAAAACAGCAAAAACAACAAAAACAACGAAAACAGCAAAAACAACAAATAACACAAAACCAACAAAAACAGCAAAAACAACAAAAACAGCAAAAACAACAAAAACAGCAAAAACAACAAAAACAGCAAAAGCAACAAAAACAACAAAAACAGCAAAAGCAGCAAAAACAGCAAAAACAACAAAAACAACAAAAACAGCAAAAAAACAAAAACATCAAAAGCAACAAAAACAACAAAAACAGCAAAAACAACAAAAACAACAAAAACAAAAACAGTAAAAGCAACAAAAACAACAAAAACAACAAAAACAGCAAAAACAGCAAAAACAACAAAAACAACAAAAACAAAAACAGCAAAAGCAACAAAAACAACAAAAACAGCAAAATCAACAAAAACGACCAAACCAATAAAAACAACAAAAACAGCAAAAACAACAAAAACAGCAAAAAAACAAAAAGTTATCCTAAAAGTATGCTAAACAATAATGAGTCATGGTAACGATTTTCGTCTCCGCACATTCTTTCAAATAGACTCCAGGGATAAGACATATTCATGTCAAAACTCTCAAATGCGCAAATTTCTCAAAAACCACACTTTTTTGAACTGCCGGTCGTGAAAATCAATTTTTTCCTAATTTGAGCGGACTAAAACCTCCTTTCGTTTACAAATACGAAAATTAGTTTTTAGTTACAAATTTCAATCAAACGAAAAGTAATGACTAATGATTACTCAATTTTAGTCGTAACATAACTAACATAATTTCATAACTAAAATAAACACTAATTTTTTAAGTTGATTCGTCAATCGATTGAAAATATTAGTAACTAAGCCCGGCTCTGGAGAATAGCAACACAACCCCATGCCACAGCGACAGCACCCATGCAACTTTGATAGGCGACGGGTACGAAATAGAAATTAGATGGATTCGGTCGCCGAGCTCGGTGGCGTTGCGATAGCAGTAGTCTGCAGATTGTGCACCTTCATACAAAAGCCGTGCATTCTATTCATTTTTGACAGTCGCTGTGGAAAGCGATTCGACGGTCGCCCTTAGTATGTTTGCTACAATAAGCGATCTTCCACAAAAATGGTTTTGTATGAAGTTTTCAAGCTCTAAGCAATTTTAGGCAATTTGCACATGTACTTGAAATTCATCAGAGAATTTTTCCAAGAGGGCCCAACAAAATTCATAAATGCTCCTTATTTATTCTTTAAAAGCAGACCTAATAACTTGACCATTGACCATGAATACTTGAAAACTTAAAACAAATTCCCCAGCAACCACATGAACTTGAACGATGAAACAGACGGTAACCCACAAATAACCATTAATTTGACGTTACTACCTCCATATAGATTTCCACCGCAACCTATTAACTAACGGCACCTTAAACGTCGACCTCCTGAATTTGTTTTCAAAAATTTTCCACAAGAATCAGGAAAGCAAAAAATAAAAATCATAAATCTTGTTCACCGCGGTTGCCAGGCACGCTACTTGCCGTGTCGTCCATGCTATCTCGCCACCTCTTATCTTATCCGCCTGAATGGGTCCCTCCTTTTCATTGAAGAAGCGCCGCACTCCTGTCATATTGCATGAATATGAAACGAATTTTCCAGTTTATTATGAAACTTTCGAGCACGTAATAAAAATTTGTTTACCTCCCGCCGCCGGGCCGGGGAAATTAATCACATCTCGATCAAACTCACACCTGTATGTGTCTTCATAAAGCGAGGAGATCATTAACCTTTTTAAAGAAAATTAAATTTCCTTGATTTGTTGAGAACTAATGAAATTACTTTCTGCTACCACCCCAACCCCGCCATGCCTACTTATCACGGCATCTGTTGATAAAGTAGAGTATAGAGAGGATACTCGATAACACAACGACACGAAGGATACGGAGAGTGCGATAGATATGTCTGAATGTCAGGGTGAAGGCCTAGAAACGAGCCCCAAGGGCGGGGATCTATCCGAAGTAATAAATGTAAGTCAGTCGCACTGTATTTTGCGCTTGGCTTCTTCCCCAAAGGCACATAGACAAGATGCTGAACCAACCTTGAATCATGCCATATTGTCCTTGAAATATGCCCGGCTGCCAAAAAACATCTCATCCCTGGCTGGGATGCGTATCCTTATAGTCAACAATTTATATCCAGTTCCTCCTCTGCTTCGTGCATCAGGTGTATGTACTTAGGTATGTTCGATAAGTTATTTGCTTGGATAAGCATCACGCAAATATCAAGGGCGAGGACGTTTCAACAAGGAAGAGCACTGAACTCTGGAGTTTTTGAAGGTTACATCACAACAACCATAGTACCGCTTCCATCTCCTCCATTTTGCAAACGACGAATAGATAACGTTGCGGCGTGATAATATTCCGCTTAATGAGGTTTTATGAATCCCTCTTTCTCAAGTCTCGTCAGCCTCTTTGTCCTCGCGCGAGTAGAGAGGATGGATTATGTATATCTAGTAAAGTTGAGTAATGGGCACATGGAACACCCCCAAACCCAAATTCTGCACTGGTGTAATCGACGACTACTCAGGACTTTAGTGAAGATTAATTCGTTTTCACCCACGTGCCAGTTTTTATTTATTTATTTTTTATTTTTCACTGCCATGAGGATAGAGCACTTTCGTGAGATTTGATGCGGATTACTTCGGTGCTGATATTGAATTTTATTTAAACTCCGTGTGGCCACATGCCTCTTGAATCTGAGTCATTGACTTCTGCTGCGTTATCTAAGAATGGTGTGTGATAACAAATGTGAAGAGTACTTTTCTGGTTGAATTTTGGTCATTGTCAATCAATCAAGTATCAAGCTTCACATTGAAATAGAAATTATAATGAATTTTTATTTCACACTAAATACCTAAAGGAGTTAAAATAGTTTTTTTCCTTAAAGGACACGGCCAATTTCTGTATGGGTGTTGGCATAGTTATCGAACTTAGTGTACACTAAATGCTGGCACATTAAATTGCTATAAATACTTGTCATTACAACAGACTAGACATGAATAGTTTCATTAAGCCTTTTAATCTGATCGCTGGCAATCGCCGGGGCCTCGGTAGCTTAGGGAGTAAGGCACCTGGCTACCATGCCAGAGGTCCCGGGTTCGAATCCTGGCCAGCCCCACGGTCCTTCGCCTTTTCCACTTTCCCACCTACGTAACTTTCCTTCATTCTTCTTCCCTCTTTGAATTCCTGATTCCTCTTGTCATAGCCTTCCATAGCCCCTCCCCGCTCCACTACCAAGCGCCTGTCATCGGTTGGTTGATGAGATTCAACTCGTTTCAGGAGGCATAACACTCCAACGAGTTGTTTCTCGATGCCTCGATGTCAAAGTCGCGATAGTAATGGTTGGGAGTAGGTGGACTAAAAATATCGCGGGTAAGTTGTGGCAGTTCCTCCCTCCCCGAATAGAGCTGCTGTTCGACATTGCACTCTATACGAAGAAAATAGATTGTCAACTGTATAAAGGGCCTTTCCTGAGACTCTAGTCTGTCACATAAAAAAAATAAGCGTATAGATTATGATTTCGCTAAGCAGCTTTAAATAGCCAATAGTTGTGAATTATTACGGTTAACTGATATGGTTTTAGAATAATTAATAATAATAATAATAATTTATTTTTGGACAGTACACAAGATTCACATCTTTTAGAGTACATACAGGAATTACAACAACAGAAAGGATTTATAAAAAACTTAAAATTAGATTTACAAATTAGAATTAAATTAAATTACAATTACATTAAAACTAAAAATAAAATGAAATTAGAGCAGAAATAAAAGAAGAAGAAAATTAAGAATAAAATACAGAATTAAGTAAAAAGAATGAAGTAGGAAAGTGAAGAAAGAAAGATAAGGAAAGCTAGTGAGACGAAGAAGATAGAAAAATAGATGCATGCTTTTTGAATACTGCGGCCGTGCTCATCCTCTGAATGTCACTAGGAAGATTATTCCAGATTCTAAGAGTATACACAAAGAAGGAGCGACTACCAATTAGGGCAGTGTGGGCAGGAATCAGGAATTTGATGGATCACAAGGATTGCAGAGGAACAAGGAAATCAGCAAGGTAGCAGGGACTTTTGGAATAAAAGACCTTATGCAAGAGAAGTAGAGCCATGAGATCAAGGAATTTAAAGAGGTCACAACCCAGTAGGGAATTTTGGGCACCCGACACATGATCAGACCTTCTCATATGAAAAATGAACCTAATGCAATCATTAAATGCCACTTTAAGACGCTGACGGCAGGATGAGTCGAAGGAAATATACACCAACGAGCCATACAGAAAATGGGGAACAACTAGTGATTTGATGAGTTTAGCTCGAATAGGCGAAGATAACAGACTTCCATGTAGCCGCAATTTACGAAGAGTGCCATAGATTTTAGAGAGCATCAACGAGACATGATTACAGCAGGAAAGTTTGGAATTGACAACAATACCCAGATTTTTGGCACATTCAACGATTGGTAGAGGAACATTATTAAGTAAAATAGGCGGGAAACCATCCAGGGACAGCGAGCAACGACTAAGGAAAAGTACTTGTGATTTAATTGGATTTAGTTTAAGGAAATTACTAGAACTCCACTCATTAATTTGAGATAGGGTTCTATTGAGTTTAGAGACACAGTACTCAATCTGATGAGGAGGACACGAGATATATAGCTGAAGGTCATCAGCATAGAGATGAAAGAGCAGTGACGGATAACGGACGCCCCCTTTGTAAAACCCGCTTCTTAATTCCCCCCCCCCCCTATATATTTTAACAGATAAAAATTGTACGATAATCGCTAATATAAGGTAGATTTGGCTTACATTAGGCGTTAGTAAGATATATCCAAAGAATTTTGAAAGAAACAATAGTATTCGATCGCCCTCCAGGGGGCGATATCGCCCACGTTGAGAATCACTGATATAAAGGGAGTAAAACAAAGGACCAAGAACCGAACCCTGAGGCACACCTGCAGGTACTCTAAGGAAAGAGGATATCGCATTATTGTGCCGAACACACTGAAACCTATTAGAGATAATTAGATAATTAAGTATTTAAACAAAGTAATGGCCACCTGGGTGATCAGTCGACAGCGGAGTAGAGGGAATAACATGTAGCATAACATGCACGGGCCGCAACTGGAACGGGCCGCAACTGGATGGAAGTGTGATCATAACCTCCTAGCGGTGGCCACTGGTATCTATTCTATGAGAGAGGATATGCTAATATGATCGGACTAGTCCCTTCCAAGTAAGGCTAATAACCTCACCCAGACAAAATAGTTATTACGGAACCAGCAACATGCCTCGGATGCTGGACTCAACAACGACGGCCACGGCAACGAAAAAGGCAAAACGATTTAACAATTTTCTTATGTAATCTTCGATCTCTGTTGTATGAAGTATATTACAGCTGTCATACAAAACACTACGTGCTCGGAGTAGGTTTTATGATCAGCAAAAGAATGAAGCCTACCATAATCGTCTTTAAAGCAATAAACGAAAGGCTATGCACCCTTCGGGAGCGAGGTAAATTTAAGAACACCAGCCTCATAAACGTTCACGCACCTACATCACTTACAGGCCCCCATTCACTTACAGACTAGGTCGGCCAGCACGAGTATGCTTGACTCAGTCTAACTGAGGGGTGATACTTCAGCAAATGATACTTCGGCTGACAGGCCGTGACATGCAAGTGAAGTCGTGAATCTCTACAGACACACAGGCGGTTATTAATTAAAGTGCAGATATGTTCATGGCCTCAACGAAAGCTTCAAGGCGGCTTCAGACTCACGTCGTGAGCGCCCCCGAACAAACGCGAACGCGAGTGTGGATGGTTTTCACGCCTACCTCGCCCCTTGCTTTCCGTTCCGAGTGGATACGGCGTGAATTTTTGGGGTCAATTCACGGCTCGAGAGTGAATAAGAAGTTCAGATCTTCAGGCGCGAACTGACGATAAATGCGAGCTTTCTTGAACTGCAGGCCCCATACAGTTGGCGGCCGGTTAATGTATGGTGATACTTGGCCTCAAGGCAAGGCTTGCTGGCGACCTGTGTGTAACTTGGGTCCTTAAGTTTTGGGAAATCCTACACAAAAATTTGTAGTCGATTGTTTAGCCTCCACCGACTAGCCAAACGCGCGACTCGTCGAACAGAGTACGAGCCAAGTAACACTGACCTGCGAAAAGGCCCTTAGAATTTAGAACTACAAGAAGGCACACGCCGAATTTTAGGGTAATGAAATGCTTGTTGAGTGAGTGCTTACGTTTCGGTAGTTGTGTGTCCACTACAAGCGGACTATAGGGCCTCGGTAGTCTAGGGGTAAGGCGCCAGACTGCTATGCCAGAGGTCCCGGGTTCGATTTCCGACAGCGCCTTTCCCAATTTCCCACCTACATAACTTTCCTTCTTTCTTCTTCCCTCTTTACATTCCTGATTCCTCCTGTCATAGCCTTCCCCGCTCCACCAAGCGCATGTCATCGGTTGATCGATGCGACAGTACAAAGGGCCTTCCCTAAGCATCTAGTGTGTCACATAAAAAAAGCGGAAAGCGAGTGGAATAGAGGAGGGCAAGAAGTCCAAATTATAAGTTATCTCAATTAAAATCTTACTCCCAACACCCCCCATTTTTACCCGCTTTTCACTCCGAATTCTAATCAGCTGATAGCATTTCATCTTAATGTAAACAAAGCAGATATAATTGACCACTCAACTGACCCAGATTGCACTACGGTTACGTCACAGATTTTATACGCGAGGGCATTTCCTGCAGTTCTATATTCTAAGGATAAGGCCTTGCTTTAGTTACGACCGTAAATACTTTTTTAGTAAATACTAGATTTTTTAAAATTTGAAAAATCTCACATGAGATTACGGGCGGATGGAGGGGGTTGGGCCAAATCTCACGAAATCCCACCAAGGGGGAGGGGGATCGAAAAATCGCAGAAATCACCTCACGTAATTTATGGACGACCCCTAATATGCTGCTCCACTTTCTTTGAATTAATTACATATATTCCGATATTTCTTCTTTAGAGTTACATAAATATTATACTAAATTAAATTACCTGAAATCAACTTCCTAGCAAGATTGTTCGCAATTCATTAAGTTTTTTCTGGAATTACTTTAAGTTACGCAATTTATTCCTTGAATACCAAAAAAATTTGATACTACAATCCTCCAAACTCATTTGACTTTCAGGATTAGCTCTTCCAAAAATTCTTTTCCGGCACTTAAATTGGGTTTGCCTCGGAGTTTCCAAGAAACCTTTGCTACAATTCCCAGTAAATTAAATTCTGCTGGTATGAAAAACTCACTGCTTTACGTTAGCCGATGTTGGCAGTAGTAATTTCCGCTCAGATTAATCGATTATGACATAAGAAACGCGTTCAACGTTTCGTTATTTTCTGGTTATTGTCTGAACATGAAACGGAACCTTGAACTCGTTTGTTGCCAAGCCATCTATCCCATTTCCGAAATGTGCCGCACTTCCAAATTGTTTACTTTCTGAACGCCTCCAAGCGCAATAAGATGCTTTCTCGTGTTCTATATCTGTTTTATTGCTGCCGACTTTTGACTCTACGCAGGAATCCTCTTAACATTCACCAAAGGTTATCTCAGAACGGTCTCCCTTCTGCCATCGTACTAGGATACCACAGCATTATCACTTCATCCAGCAAGCAATCCTAGGTGGATAGGTAAAATGTTTGTCGTTAAGGCCGCCCCCTCTGCCCAAACCACCAGATAGCAATCGGCACCTTATTATCGCATTATTTCCATGGAAGTTCAAGGACTGTCAAGCCTTGAAATTGTTTAAGCCTGTTGCTAACAAGCGAATGCATACATACATATGTATGTACATATAAAGTGGCACATAAGGGACCTCTTTAAGAAATCCCTGAAGGAGTTGAAAAATTGAATGTATACAAATAAAAAGCACACACGGTGAAACTTTGGCAATGCAAGGACTTGATTGAAACTGGATTATTGAAAAGTCTGCCTTTTTGTGTAAAACTCGTAAATCCAGAATCCTGAAAATGGTGGGTGCCTAATAGTCTCGATAATACAATCCCATGTATTTTTCCGTTCTCCGCTTATCACAAAAAAATAAAATTCTTTTCTGTCAGTTTTTAATTAGGTGACAGAATTCCTGTGGACTCCCAGAATAAAATGGCTAGGAATGTCCTGTGGGGCTGTGGAGGTACACGTGCTCCGCTTCCATAAATTTTAATCAAACATTTTAAGACTTTTTTATTGCTTAATTGAAACTGGTGCTTTGTGGGCTTGATGTTTTCGGGATTGGCCCTCAAACACATGCCCCTTAAATGGTTTACGGCTAATTACGTCTGAAGATACAGCCTTGTTCAATGTGTATCAGTATGGTGTGACTATCTGTTGTGTACCCGGAAGCATGAAATAGACGGAGAGAAAATATGCAATCCGTGATTTGGTTAGCTGTCATGTGGTCGTACGTAAGTGCAACATAGTCCAAAGTCAAATTTCTTATGTTTTGACAGTCTTTAGTACTTACATATCGTGGGAGGAATATTTTGAAGAAGGCATCCCGACTGTGATTTTGATAGTACCCTATAGTTTATTGCGATTAAAAGAAACGAAAAGTGAATTATTTATTATTCATTAATATTACATTAATATGTAGCTTTATACATTAGTAAATAAGTATGATTTATCGCGGTACAGTCGGATTTATAATATAGCTGGAACTAAGTGGACCGGCAGTGGCGTAGCGTGGATTTGTGCCACCCGGGGCGAACCATAAATTTGCTGCCCCCTACTTTCGAATTGATTCTTTTAATCAATGAATCAAAACCCAACTTGAATTTCAAGTAATTTTCAATCCAAGAATTTAAGGCATCATGTAAACGCAATGAATTATATGTAACTAATGAATGTTCGGTATAGTGCGCGCCAAAATAAATGGGAATTTTACGCGCAGGTGAGGAAATGACAACTCCACATACATTAACATTCCGTGTATGGATAAAATTCAAGCGCGCATGCATTTTAATTTCCCTTTTGAAACTCGTTTACCGGGAACAACACTCCACCATAGCATCTGACCAGGACAAGAGTCGCGTAGTGAGACGGATTGAATTGTGATTGAAAATATAAATGAGCGGGTGATTTGGGGCTTTAAACGAACGGAATGACGAGGTGCACTTTTCTTTTCGAATCTACTTTCGTGGTGAGGATTTGAGACTTTCACTGCGCATTAAAAAATCGATTTTGAGATTTCCAATTGTTTTGGCGCAGGCTATATCCGTGCTTCAAGGTTGGCCTAAATTATAAACTTTAACAAACCCAGAGAGCTGGAATCAGTAATTTCTCTCTGTAATTTATTTCAATTTGTCTTTAGATAGAAAGCCTCGTAGACGCGCGAGCTTAAGCTTAAACTCTTCTCTGTTCCAATATCTGGAGGTTTCATTTCCCATCATCGTAGCACAATACTATTACAGGCGATTTTAACGACAAATGCGGCTGTTGTTGAAGCCCTTCTCAAACTTCAGCATTTACAGCCCGCGTCATAAAAGAAGGGAATTTTAATATCGCTGTTTCCATGCACATTGAGAGTCTCATACAAGAGAGCAACGTCACTCTATTTGTATAAAAACGAACGAACGAACTTACAACAAAACTACAATTCAACTGAAAATAAACAATTGAATCAATTTTTCACACAATCTAACCGACTGATTTATTCACAATTTGGCAATCCGCTGTCAGCTGCCAATGCACCCCCCTCGTGTTTCATATGCGCTAGTCCAGAAATAAGGTTCATATTTATAGTCCAGAAATAAGACCAAACCCAAATGAAAAGTAACGCAGAAGTAAAGTAGACGTAACTTCCACTGAAGCAGATGTAACATCCACTTACTTCCAAATTGGTCACTCTCATACAGGGCCGGCGTTTGGCTTTTTTGCGCCCGGTGCAGCATGCCATATGGGACGTAATCAGCCGCAAAAAAAAACCTTTATACAAGTTTTGGTGAAAACTGATGACGTTTCAACTATATCCAGGGCAAAGAATTCAATAAATATCGTAAAAAATTAAAGATTATAAACAAATACTCATAACTTTCGAAATCCTTAAGAGCCCATCGAGATTTTTGATCGAGGTGTTAGAGTGACTTCTCCCGAACATTTTGACACCAAAAACGTCCATTTTCGAGATGGGGTATTTGAGAAATTGAATTTTAAAGTTTTTTACTATTTTTTGACCTTTTGACCTTGAATTCGAAAATATGTTTATGTTTTTCAGCAAATTTGTTTGTAAACAACCCCTCTGACCTGAAAACATGTAAAACCTATCAAAAACGTCGACCCCAACGAAAGATATAGAGCCAAAATCAAAAAAGAAAGTCAAAATTCATGAAAATCCCGAAAAAACACATTTAATTTTTACTGATCAATAGATTAATGAAAAAATTCTAAAAAAAATTTTTTTTGTAGTCTTAAATAGTTGCCCAAAGTCCCTGAAAAATTTCAGCCAAAACGGAGGGGGGTCGAAAAATTTTGTCCGATTTGACGTGGAATGTCCCATATACATATTGCGCCCCCTTCATTGTTGTTCATTTTTTTGATGGCAGTAAAGGAAAATGAAAGACGACACAAACACTCATTGAGAATGAAGGCACGGAATTTTTCTTTCATTTTTTTTTTTTGAAATTGCGCCCTGTCCAATTGCGCCCAGTGCAAATACACCAGTTGCACCTATGAAAGCGCGCCCTTGCCTTTGTCCAATCAGGATTTGCTTCGCGATCTTGCTTTTGTGCTGAGTTTACTTACGCTTTAAGTTCACAAAACTCTCCCGCTAATGCTGAGTAATGCTCTCCGATGATTTTCATTATAAGCTGCACTTGCTTAACTATTTCCAGCACTAATAATACTATAAACTCGAATCTCCATAAAGGAGGTCTCTATGTCGTTCTCCAATCCTTTATATTTCGAAGGATAATAGATGGTCACTGCACTGCATGTATTGGTTTCTACTGTAGAGTCTTACATAACAAAGCAGTCCACTTAACAGCCTTACTGGACATAAAAGCCGCTTTCAAAAACTTCAGAACAGAGGCGATCCAGGTGTTTCTCGCCGAAGTAGTGATCTATAATTGTACGACTAATTTGAATTACAAATCATGACCTATGGCACCGTGACCAGCCAAGAAAGGATAGACGACAAAATCAGGCGAACTAAATAAAATTGCATTGGTCACACCTTGCAGAAGACAATGGTAAAACGCACAGAAGATGCATTCCGTGTAATATATGACAATGGGATCACTTTTTCAATTTTTTCAAATTTTTTTTTTAAATCTTAATTTCTGAAATTGCGCCCGGTGCAAGTGCACCATTTTCACCTATGAAAGCGCTGCCCTTGCTCTCATACATTTATATGGAATGGTACCTAACTTCACCTCACTTCACTTCCCTTCCCATTTGGGTTTGGCCTGTAGACACCATTAGCCAGGACATCGTGCTGGATGTGGCAATGGTTAGGGCTTCATGTTGCCGGCAAGATCTCTAGCTCTGTCCAGTTTGGCCGCCGCCCCCAACAACTACGCCGCCCGGGGCAATGGCCCCCTCGGCACCCCCCACGCTACGCCACTGTGGACCGGGTAGCACAACCATAGTACGAGAAGTGATGAAAATTGGGAATGCCGGAAATTGGCTAGATCACTGAAATATAAGTTTGTACGCAGTTACCACAACTTTTTTCGAAAGGCGGTGGCTCCTGATTTGTCATTTCTGTAAAAACCCGAGAAGATTCACTGCAGACGAACATCTAGCAGCTCTGTTAGTAAGTCCTAATCCCACCTCCACGCGGTGCCCTCTGGGGTACTTCTTCGGAAGGAGCTAACGGGGGACGGACGAATGGCGTGTTCTCTGCCCCATAAAAAGGAGTCGCTTGGGCTGAGGGTTAACAGCCCGATCCCATAAAAATGCCATTGCTACGAATCGGCAAACAATGCCTCGGAACCAGTTGGACCAGAAGGCCTTTGCTTTCCGAACAAGGTCACGCATCGGATCATGGAATGTGAGAACACTGCTTGCTGATTAAGGGTTGCCCTCAAGGTGAAGTCTTATCCCCGCTACTCTGGTCCTAGTTGTGGATAAAATTTTGACCAAACTATCTGAATCTGGTTTCGCTGTCATCGGTTATGCAGATGATTTTGCCATCATTGTCTCTGGGAAGTTTGACTTGACCATTACAGAGGTCATGAGAACAGCACTGCGAGAAGTGCAAAGATGGTGTACCAAGGAGGGCCTGGCAATCAAATCAACCCAAATAAGGTTGTCCTGGTACCTTTCTCCAAACGCTACAAAGTGGACCTAGGTCCCATCTGTATCCAGGGTACCAGAGTTGAGCACTCAGAGTCAGTCAAATATTTGGGAGTAAAGTTGGACAAGCGACTGAACTGGAACTCTCAAATCCACAGCAAATCCACAAGGACCATATGGACCTGCAAAAGGCTTCTGGGGCTGGTGTCGAAGGACCCAACTCCAAGGTCTCGATTGCACTGAGTATGTGGCCCTCAGTTTTCCAAACTGGAATGCATGCCATTGCGACCTGCGCTAGGCTCAACCTCTGAAAGGCGCCAAAATTAAAATCTTTTTTGACAGCCTGGCTGCCACCAAGAGACTCTCAACGTGGAAACTTTCTTCCAAAATAGTTGCAGGGTGTTTCGACCAAAGATTATCTATTACAATAAGATGTGACACTCTCGACGTTTTCGCTTATCTATTTTTGATCTTGGTACCGTTATTTAAACGACCTTGCCGGAATTGTAAGAAATAGATAGCAATAGAAAAGCCATTTGTAAGAAAAGGATGCAATATGATGAGGAACGAAGTGGAAATGAACACAATTTTTACAGGGTGTGCATATAATTTAATGAAATTTTTTGGTTTAAAATTAAATTCTTAAATTCTCCTAAACCAATAATTTCTTCTTTGCTTTTATCAAAATATAAATTGGTTTTAAGGGAAATTTCGTCTAAGCAAATTATACAGTTTTTTGCCATGTTCGGTAAATTTAGAATTTTTAATTTTAACGAAGTGAACAAGCCTTCGTGGATACCGGGACCGGAGGGCCAGTTTTGAATGAATCTCAATAGAGTCCTTTTGGACGGAAGATTCATATTTTTTGCCAAAAAATGATAGGCGGAAGGTGCTATAAAATATACACTCAAGCAAATTTTTTTAAAATATTCGAATATCTCCAACCTTTAGGTGTATGTTGAAGATTTTTTACGTGGTTTTCAATTATGCGTGCTAATTCACCAGGTAAAACGCGTTTTGCTTTCTGTATAAATGAAGCATCACTTTCCTTATCTTTTCGCAACTCTTCAAGTTCATTTTTTAAATCGTCGCACTCCTTTCGTAATTTTGTTACGTCATCTTCCGTAAATTTTCCCTTACTATCTGTTTGTGTATATTTATGCGTTGTAGGAAATATCGCGTTATCATTATCATTACCCGACATAGTATCTTCTTCTATGCATTGTGCTGTAGAAGTTTCCCCAATTGGCGTTGGCGTATCTACACTTTTTGGCGGGACCAACAAAATATTATCCAGGATTATAACTTTGGAAGTAGTTTCTTCTTGGAATTGAATTTGAAGCGCTTAGTTTAACTGGATACGCCTTTCGTTTTAACCGATTTGTTTTTTTTTTTGAAAGCATATTTTCATCGAAGTGCTTTTCACAAACCCGGTAATCTTCCGACAATTTTACATTTAGCATATCCGTTTTATTTAAATTCCCCAACCATATTGCTCTTCTAGCACTATTCACCGGTAATTTAAAAAATTTCACTTCTAAACTGTCATTTTTTTTGGCACCACATACCAAACACTTAATATGGTGCTTACCCATTTTTAAAAATATTTCGAGAGTAAAAAAATGAATAAAATAATTTCTAAAAACTAATTAAATGCAATCAATATTTCTTACCCCGAAATTTCGCAGTCCTTACAACGCAAAGGAACCAGTTCGTTCTGGGTCGCTTATAAAAATTCATAAAAAGCACTGTGAAAACTATACCCGCACCACAAAGCAACGTCTAACACTCTCTTTTAGTTTACTATTTTTAAAAATACTTCAAATAGAAATACTTCAAATAATTCGGTTACAATTTTGTATTAAAATGAAATAATTTACGGCGTAATCTTATTATATGTATATTAAAATTTTTTTGGATCAGGCTGTAACCTTGCTGGTTATCTATACTAACACGAGTGCGATTGCTCCAGGTCGCCTTTAAAACTATGGGGTGAAAAAATTCTCAAGTTACATTTACATTTTACATTTATTTCAAAAACATAAGTACACAAGATTACGAAAACAAAAAAATTTATTTTTTAAATATTTACTTAAACTTGAATAACTCCTAGACTAAGTATCGTAGAGCAACAGAAGCTTGAGTGACTCCGTTTAAAAGATATGCAATTAAAAACTGTGATCAAAATCGCAATATTTTTCGTTTTTTTTTAGAAAAATTCCAATATTTTAGCATTTTGGTCATATTTTGAACATAAATATCGTGTAAACGGAGTCACTCAAGATTCTGTTCTTAATATCATATAAAAGAATGCACAATTACCTAAAAGACGAACCCAATTACGTTGCTCTACGATACTTAGTCTAGGAGTTATTCAAGTTTAAGTAAATATTAAAAAAATAAATTTTTTTCTTTCGTAAACACCCTGTATCTTAGTGGATAGTGGGGTTAGCCCCCTCTCTAGAACAATTTTTTTCTCCAAAACTAACCAGGAATCACCCCTGAAAATATTAGCCACGTGGTCCAAAAGAGGATATAGCGAACATCTGATTACCTATACAAGTTGCGAATTAGGGGGACATAAGTATCTCAAATCTTTAAAACGGCGATATCTCATGAACGGTCATTCATACGGGAAAATGCATAATACCATTTTTTGTAGATAATCGCATGATCTACAAACTTTGTAAATAATATTTTGTGGTAGGACCTGCCGTTTAGGAGATATTAGCCAAAAACAGAATTTTCTGTTTTTAGGGGGTTATTTTAGGGGTAGCGTACAACCAATTTTACGAAACTTTTTTTTAACATATTTTACTCACTAAAACTATTTTTTTAAAAAAAATTTCGTGAGTTAACATTTAGTTAGAGGTCAAAACCCCTAACAAATGAACTATTTAAAAGAAATCTAATAAAATCCGTACTTCGTAACTAGACCACCTACCTCGAAAACTAGACGTGATGGATACCACATATGTTTGGAACATTTAATCTATGACTCATTACCTATTTATTCCAGCTAGCAGTTAAGAGGGTACCAAAATCGCGTAACGCAGTGTAATAAAAAAAAATACGAGTGTGCGTAGGACCACACTTTAGAAGTGTTATCTTCTATGGCTAGTCTAAATGTCGAAATCAATCTTAATACAGGACGATAAGGATTAATATATTTTATTTATGAATATTCTGTTAAAGTTTATTTAATTGTTACTTATATGCACTCCCTCCAAAATGTGTTGCAATGTTTTGGAAATTAAACAATTTATCTTAAACTTATCACACAAAGATCGGACGATGGATGACTGGGATAATGTAGTTTTTAGTAAAAATAGTAGATAATACATATATAGTAATAAGTACATAGTACATAGTTCATAGGAAAAATGTAGTACATAGTACTTGTCGTCGGGTTGATGCAATAGTCACGAAACAGAAATTTTTGCTATTTTAAACATTGTGCAAATATGCAAAAAAGTCATATTATATTTAGCCAAAGTCACGGATCTAAATTTTTATGGGAATCCACTGGATTCATTTTGAATTTTTTCAGAACATAGTACATAATATGCAGTACATTGTATATAGTACGTAATAGATAATATATAATACATAGAAAATAATATAACATACCAGTAGGGAATGGAATTACTGGAAAAACTACTTCTACAGAAGCAGTTCAGTACTTCCACCCAGTACAAAAAAGGCATTACATTAACACGGCGATGGCCTAGGCTGGGAAGTACTTCTTTTTCCCCTTCCATTTGGAAGTACTTATACTACATTTATTACTAAACTCATAATGCAAAGTTATTATACTGTAAATTTTTATAATATAATTTAGTTGGCGTAGGCGTGAAGGGGTGGGGTAGCTTGAAGTAAAATTAAGCGATTTATATTTATATCATAAACATAAATTCAAATATATGTTTATACATTAAAGACATAAAACTTAATGGCTGAGACAACTGTGATGATTAACAAAGAAAACGAGCCGCTACGAAGTTTTTCAACACGCTTTTTGCGCGAAATCAAACGCTTGGTCACCAAACCCATTCTCCTCTGCATTATTTATAAGTCATTACAGAGAACACTAATTAAAGAAGTACTTCCAAATCGACTTCCCACAATAAATACCTGCGATTTTCCCTACTGGGATACTATTACAATCGCAAAGGGACGCATTCAATAATTTTGCAAGTATGTATAGTTTGATTTACAAAATAAAGTACTTAACAAGTTAATGGTTATTATTTTATATAGGGTGTTTGTGATTCCCAATTACGATTTCTCGATGTATTTTTCGGATGGCCTGGTAGATCCCACGATGCATGCGTATGGAAAAATAGCCCTCTAAGAGAAAAATTGGAAACTGGGACCATACTTCTACCAGAAGATAGTCATCTTTTAGGGGACTCCGCGTATCCACTTAGTAAATATCTTATGGTTCCGTTTCGAGATAATGGTTTTCTTACTGGGATGCAAAAAAAGTTTAATTGGCATCTTAGTTCAACAAGGGTGTGTATAGAACAAGCATTCGGTGTTCTAAAAGAAAAGTTCCGAATTTTAAAATATTTACAAAGTTATAATTTACAAGAAGTCAAATATATCGTCATATCATGCATAGTTTTACATAACTTTATCATTGAAAGTGAAGGAATTGATTTACAAAACCTTATCTTCGATGATCATGAGAATGATAATGAAAGTACCACGTGTGACTTCTTTAGTGAGAGCAGTGAAACAAGTTTTAATGCAGCAAAACAAAAACGAGATATGTTGGCCCATTTGTTCATGTGTTAAATTTTGTTTAATGTTGAAATAAAAGCTACATAAAAACGACTTATTTTTATTTTATAATCAAAACATTTTCCAACTAACAAAACAAAAGCCTCATCGTTCACAATCAAAAAAAAAAAATACTTATAAATCTTTACTAATTTTTTTCAGACAAATTTGCCAACACCTTTCTTAGCTCTTTTAATTGGTTTATTCTTTCTAGTTCTACCTCGAGAACCTCTTTATGCCTTTTTTCAGCTTGAACAGCTTCCTCTTTTAAGAAACTTAATATCTCATTTTCTTTTTTATTTTTTTTTGAAACTGGCTCATCTGAACATACTGTCGGACCATCTGAAGAAGCTGCGCTATCATCTAGGCTTGAAATTAAATTATTGGTAGGAGGTGAGATAAAAGATGAGGAGCCGTAGGTGGTATCGAAATCATGATAGTATTCCCAATTGGTAGCATTTCTTCCAGTTTTGGTATTTCTCTGTTTAATCCTTTTATAAGTAGTAAACAGATTCGTGAACTTTACTTTACAAGCTTCTTTTGAAAACGGAAATTTTTCATCTATTTTTTTGATATCATGAACTAACATGTTCCATAACACACTTTTTTTCTTTCGTCCTTTATTGAATTCCTCTTCAAATGTTATTCTTGTCGAAACCAAAATCTTGATTTGATTTTTCGTCCAATATTGAGTTTCACTAAAAATCAAACAATTTATCTATTTACTGCTTAAAAAACATATAAAACCTCTAGATCTATCGTATATGTATAAAAAATATTTACCTTAGTTCTTCTGACATCTTTGCAATTTGAATTGAATCTAAAAAGGATGCCTTATTGCACGGATTACTACAATCACTTGCACAGTCACAGAGTTTATGAACATTTGACTTTTGCGTCACAAACTTTTCGAACTCTTGACTTTAGTCAAAAACGAATCGTTGACGTTTTCGAAAAGGGCCTTTCTTTAACTCACTAGACTTATTTAAAAAATGTTTCAAATAAGTGAAATGCTAACAATATAATTTAACAAAATAAATAAATAAAAAATTCAAAATCAACAAAAAAGAAATAAATAATTCATTTTAATATAAAAAAATGCACGTGCAAATATATAACAAAATAAAAATCCATTCAACAAAATAACTTTTTTTCAAATAAATAAATAAAAAATTCAATATACATATAATAAATAATAATACAGTAAAATATATAAAAGTAACAAAAAAGAAATAAATAATTCATTTTATATAAATAAAAAGATTAACATGCAAATACATAAAAAAAAACAATTCATCAATAAATATCACAGCTTGCCCTGAAAAGATAGTGTAAAGTATACCCTAAATAGTTCGGTTTATAATACACTATTTAAAATTTAATATTTTCCGATTTTGAACCGATACAAATTTGCTCAAAGTGTCATTGTGACCTTTGGTATAATTATTTAATAAAATATTCGCGAACCGACCGCAAATTTTGCTGAAAATAAAAATACTTTTAATACCGCAGGAGCATTCACTATCAAGATCGATAGCATCACAAAAACGGCCTGACCGAATGCTTTTAATAGTTAAAAGGCAAAGAGGGTGTTTTTGTTTTGGAAAAGCAAAAAATGTTTTTTTCAAATCATCGCGCCGTGTAATTTCTTGAAAAATAGCGTACATATGAAATAATAAAACTTGAACCTCTGTTGTTGGAATTGAAAGACCGCCTCTTTGTAAAGAATCGAAATAAAGGTCGTTCGCGTTGCACCCTTTCGCCCTTACGATAATGGACTTACATAATGTGCAAGACAGGCGTTTTGCTTCGGCATGTGAAGCATATCCGGCAACATATATTTTAGTTGAATCGTCTAAATTAACATCCGCTAAGTAATTTGAGCTGAAAATATTTTCAAATTCGGAAAAATCAACAACTTTTTCTTGCTCAATATAATTATGACCCCGAAAGCCGTCATAATCCTTAGAAAATATTTTATGGATTCTAATTTTTTTTTTTTCGATTCTATTAATTCCGTATAAGAAATTCTATAATTATCTCCGGCTAAAGATCGATATAAACGAAATCTTCCCTCAAGGTCGTCAGTTTGAAATTTCCCTAGTAAAAGGTACGAAACCGAAAATTCTTTAAAACAAACTTCAACGACTTTAAGCAATACCTCTGTAGCGGATGAGGCAGCTTTGCAAGTATCGCTACTTAATACACCGTTATTATTTACTGATTCGTTCCAAAGACGAAGCCATTGGATAAAATCATGTAAAAATTTAATTTGACGGTCGCCTAATGTGAAATCGCGCAGAGGTTCACAAAATTCGTTCCGTGTGCGAATTCCTTTAAAACAAGTTTTAACGTTTACGATATTCCACCACTTTCTAATTATTTCGCAAAATTCGCCGGTAGCACGCGTTTCTGGGGAAGATTTTAAAGCCGCAATGGTGGTAGATATCGTGAAAAATATTATCGACGTATGAAACACTTTGCCTTTCCAAACTACTCGGATGAACAGATTTATAATTTAATTTGAATGCTTGTTTTAGCTCCGATCCCGATTCTTTAGTATAAAGCGAAACGATATCCGAAAAGTTCGCTTTTTTAACTTCGCCCGTTATAAAATCTGGATAAACAAACGTTTTAGAAAAATTATTAACATTTAACCAATTATTCCGGATATTTTTGAAAATATGTACCGTATCAAATTGTAAATAAATTAATGAAGTTTCGAACTTCGGATTTGGAAACGAAAACGAATTTGTAGGACTTAATAAATTAAATCAGTAATTATGACCAAAACTTGAAAACCGAGTTTTCGCACAAATTCGATTACGTCATTTGTATACGCGAGTAACTCCCGACCAGTTGCATTCAAGACTGGAATAAGTCGAACTATTTCTTTAAAATTACCGAAAACTGACTTTATCATGAAAGATTGCACGGTTCTAGCAGAATCAAGGGATTTATTGTCAGCAAATCCAACAACGCCGCCTGCTTTGTACTGCAAGCTTCTATTTACATAGATTTCGTCGATTAATAACGCTACAATTTTCTCCCGATCTGACAGTTTTTTTATGCTCTCTAGTAAATAGTGCTCATCATTGCCGGTATTTTGGAAATCAGGTGATATATTGAAAGAAGAGGAGATAGATTGAAGATACCTAAGGCATGGAAGGGTCAAAAATTGCCTTAAAAGCGAATACGTTGTCGCGGAGTTAGAGAAAATTAAAAAAGACATAATAATTGTACACGAGTCATACTTCGGACGTTTACATAAAAGAAGTTTTAATTGATTGATAATCAATTGCAACTTTGCTTCGATTTCCGAATTTTCATCGAGATCATTCACTTTGCTTAAACATGAAATAGCTCGGTCAATATAAAACTCCCGAGTTAAAAATTCTACCGACACGTCATACTTGTAGGTAGGTGCCGGTTCCGGTTTCGTTAAATACGATGGCAAATTTGGAAAAATGGAAGGTATCGCGCCGCGTAAAAGTTTTGGAAGTTTTGGCTTTGGGCCAATAGTGGTTTTAAAAAGGTCGCTATCACGAAAATGCAGAATGCAAACAGAAGAATACTTTGTTGGCTGCCAATCTTTTCGTAGAATAGCCTTTAACCACTCATTTTTAGCGGCATCTTCTTTCGGAAAAGAAAAAGTAGAAACTTTTTCGGAATTCTCCTCATTTTTCTTTTTATCATAATTGGACCTGCATCCAGGTACGCAACAATGACGAGGCATAATTGAAAAAACAAAAACTATAAAATTGCTCGAACTACTTAGGGTATATAAAAGGTTATTAGTTTTACTTACCTACAATATATATCCTAATATCGTTCAGTTGACGTACTTCTTTGATCGCTGGTCTTTTTGCATTTTTTTTTAATATTATAATATTTTAATTATATTTTTATATCTATATATTTAGTTTTTGCACTAGATCAATATTTTGTTTTAATTATTTTCACCTATTATTAAATTTATTCATTTTAAAAATTTTCATATGGAAACCGACGAAATTCCATTTTAATCAATTTGGCGCCTTCACCATAACCTCAAAATTTTTGATTACAATCTGTAAAAATTAATTTTGGCTTATGGTAAAGGCGTTTTACCGCAAACGCACAATTTAATCAATCACTTCCTTTCTTTTTCTAATAATAATTATTTTCTTATTAGAAATTAATATAAATAATGCATCACAAATTATTTTAACTACACTGCACAACAATATAATTTTTAACTTAACACCAAGCATTTTAACTACACTTTCTCTTTTTAACTTTGCTATAAAAACTTACCACTATTTATCACAATTATTATACTTTTAAATTATTTTAATTAAATGCCATTAACGTATATATCTTTCATGAGATATAAAAACCGCTCCAATACGCGCACTTTTCACACAAATCTGACAGTTCTTTCAGACTAAGTCACACATATGCAAAAATTTATACCGAGGCCTGTAGTTGAGAGGGTCTTGAGCAAGGCCTGTAGTTGAGAGGGTCTTGATTCATTTCATCCTCTCGCACACATTCGCTGCTGTGTGCGATGGCGTGCGAGAATATGACATGAATTTTGAGAGCGGCGCGAGAATATAAAACGAATGCTGAGAGCAGCTTCTGCATTGCAACATTCAAACCCAATCCCACCCACCAAGGGCGGGCTATTTTGCCTCGCACACATATAATTATGCGCTGCTGTTTGTAAGTGGAGCTAAACTAAAAGTTTCCATGCTCTAGCCAGCTGCATAGGCACAAGTGCCCAGAAACGAGTGAGCAACAAAGTGCGCGTGTCGCCATCATGTGTCCAGAAACGGGTGTAGCAACAAAATGCGCGTGTCGCGAATTCTTTGTTTTACCCCCAGCGAAAAAGTGTCAAACGCGCCTAAAGAAGTTAACACTTCAAAAAGCACTGTAGCTATTCTTTTTCAACTAATAGGAGATTTTTGTTGATGTGGTTATAAGGAATTGTAAATAGGTTAGTAAATCAAGAGTGTCACATCTTATTGAAAATAGATAATCTTTGGTTTCGACGTACTCCAGAGCCTGACCAAAAGAAATTAGGTCTCGCTTTGCTGGGTTCCCGGGGTATCGAGGGTAATGAGGCTGCAGACAGCCTTGCGAGGGAGGCGTTTAGGCGTTGTACAAAATTTCGATTTCCGCTTAACCTCGAGTTTTAAAAAGGATGATAGGTAACATATTTTTATAGGTAACTAAATTTTTGTATGTACCCTAAATCATGTTTTGCAGATTTCTTTTTTGTTTCATTATACCCTTGTCTTATCCCGGACTATGCACACACAATTCTCTTTATTAAAAGGCGTTGCAACGCACGCGGGTTTTTGCTAGTTGAATATAAGTCTTCAACAAACTACTTCGTAATTTTGTAGGAGATCGCTGGATTTGTGTTATTTAAAATAGTTTTGATACGCCATATACTTTAAGAAAATTTGAAATTGAAAAAAATTATAGAAGATTGATTTTTTTTGGGAAATTTTTTATTTTTTATTAAAAAACAAACTATTCAAAGGTAACATTTTCGATTTAACATTCGGTACGGCCCACCGGGAAATTCCTGGTAGCTTGTTAGGCCAGTCCAGCTCTGAGCATGACCAAGAAATAGGTGGAAGGATGACGTGCTAGGAGATATACTAAGAAAATAATTCCAGAGTCCCAAGTCCTGCAGTAATTCTAAAACCATTTAAGTAGACAAATCAATGAAACGACTTATGCAAAAATATACCACAACTTTTTTATTTAATATCATCTACGCATCATGTATTGTACAACTTTGTATAGATCTTTGTGAATAGTGCAACTTTTTTTAAATACTTAAAAATAGTAGTAACAATTTTTATAAATTTTAAACTTGATTTTACTCATAGTCTTAAATAATTTTTAGAAATTGTTAAAAACTCCTCCAAATGAGCACTGCACATATTTATAATCATTTACATCATAAAAAATTTCAAGATAATCATCATATTCTTTAAATATGTAAATAAACCTGGGCATAATCATCTCCAATCTTCTCAGCAATGTCGCTGGAAAATTATAGATAAAATGGCGTGTTTCATCGTTTTTCTTTATTTTGTTGCATATTTTTTCTGCATTCATTTACAAAGAATTTGGCGAAAAATCGTGAAGCTTTTATGGCATTTGGAGAATGATTAATATTTGGAGATGTAAACTCATAGGCATTTTTTTCTGGATGGAATTGTACACCATAGAAAGGATACCTGAAATTATTATACACACTGATAAAAAAACATTCTTGGGTTAAGACAATTTTTCTTGAACCAAGCAAATAATGGTTTGGATATAACGAAAACAAAACTGTTTTGGAATAAGCAACACTCATAGTCTTGGTTCTATTGTCTTGGATGAAGACAAAAATTAACTAGAAGAAAAAAAAAAAATTTCTTGGTTTGAGATACTCATTTTTGTAACTTAAGCAACTCAAATTCTTAGTCAAAGAATATCAAATTTTTGAAGCAAGCAAATTAATTTTCTTGCCGGCTACTTTGAATAAGGACTCATAGTTTTTCTAATGATCATATGTTAGTTTCAAATTGACTACAGTATTTCCACGTAATAAAATAGTGAATTTCCTTAATGCAATATCCTCGAAACAAAACTTCATCGTGTCTTGAATTAATACAAATTTTGTTTTGAATAAAAAATATTTAGTTTCTTGAGTAAAAATTTAAACAATCTTATTTCGAGAAAACATATCTTGCTCGTAAAATATAAGTATTGAGCGAAGAAATGAAGAAATTCTCATGTTAAGCCTGAAAATTTTTTCTACTCAAGACAACGAAACGAAGACTATCGAATTGCTGGAATCAAGACAATTTTTCTACCAGTGCATAATTATAAATTATTATTAATTTTTTTTTTTATATTTACTTTCTATGTTCTATTGTGGATATAAACGAGAAACCCCTGGAATCGGAACTAAGAGATGTTTCTTGCCAGTCTTCTTCTAATCCAAATTTTTGAAAATCCTGATTTAAGAAAAAAAACATTTAAATTTTTTCACCAAATTTTCCTTAAAAATATTTTACTGCCTGGGTAACACAATAGCTATGATTGTTGAAAGAAACTCTTTCTGTTGCTAGAATATCAACAACGTCCTGCTCTATATCTTTAAACATTCTACTTAGTTTGAATCCTTTAGAAAAATAATATGCATTTTTAAGTATAATTTTAAACATACATGATAAATGATTAAATCTTACCAGGCGTAAATTTAAGTCGTAAAGATTGATTGATGTGTGGACAAAGTCGTCGAGGATCTTGATTATCTTTGGCGGTTAGTAGCAGGAGAAATTCAAAACCGAGGCAAGTACCCCATATTGGGAAGTAGTCTCCATTGTTGTTCATTTGAACAGCCAATTTATAGATAACTCTTCCTGTATATAGATAAGAGTTCCGGTTCAAAAAGGAAGCGCGCCCGCCTGGAAATAAAAATCTGGAAATGGAAAAATTTTTATTAATGATGTGATTTTATTGATGCATTTACCCGTTTATTTGCTTAAACATTCTTTCATAGTAATCATAACGTTTTCCAGGCCTGCAGGAGGAAAATTTACATGAGGTTACTTTTTATGTAAATATTTAAAACTGTTTACATTGCATACTTTTTATAGTGTCTCAGGTAAGCAGACCCTTTAAGGATGCATTTGTATGGGATAAATGATTCCGAATAAAAAGAGAGCAAAAACCACAAGGACCGCTCATGTATTGATCATCTTAACACCTTGAGAATAATAGTGGAGCAGTCTACTGAATTCCGATCCCCCCTTTACCTTGCTTTCGTAGATTATGAGAAAGCGTTCGACTCGGTTAATAGGAGCTTTATATGGCAGGCACTACGGCGACGTGGACATATAAAATAATAGAATTGATAAAACCCCTATATAACAATTCCAAATGCAGAGTTCTCCATAATGGAAAATTATCCGACAGCTTTGAGGTGAGCTCAGGGGTACGACAAGGATGCCTACTCTCGCCTTTACTATTTCTTATAGTAATAAATGACATCATTGTCGGCGCTCTAGATAGTAGAACAGGCGGCATACAATGGGGTTTGTTAGACCGCCTTAAGGATCTCGACTACGCCGATGATATCTGTTTGTTGGCTCACATACACCAGGACCTCAAAAACATGCTTGACAATTTGGCAACAGAAAGTAGTCCAGCAGGCTTAAGGCTAAATCCGACTAAAACTAAAGAAATGCGGATAAATGCAAACACCATTGAACGGACTGTGCTGAATAACCGTGACGTGGAACTGGTCGATAAATTCTGCTACCTCGGTAGTATTATTACCGAAAATGGCGATGCAGAAGAAGATATCAGTTCCAGAATAAATAAAGCACGAGGCGCATATGCATGCCTGTTCCGCATATGAAGATCAGCGGAGATCTCAAATAACACCAAATTGCGGCTGTTCACCTCCAACGTTAAGGCAGTACTTTGGTGCGGTTGCGAAACATGGAAAGTAACCCAATTCATCACAGGGCGCCTACAAGTATTCATCAACAGATGCCTTCGTCGTATCCTAAAAATCCGCTGGCAGGATAGAATTTCAAACGAAGAACTATGGCACCGTGCCGGCCAAGAAAAGATAGACCACCAAATCAGGCGAAGGAGATGGAATTGGGTTGGCCACACCTTGCGACGCGAAAACGAAAATCTAGCAAAACAGGCCCTTGACTGGAATCCGCAAGGATCCCGTCGAGTAGGACGACCTAGAACAACGTGGAGGAGAACCCTACTAGCAGAAGCCGCAACAACTGGGAGATCCTGGTCGGAGCTGAGAGCTGTCGCGCAAAACAGAGTCCGCTGGAGGGCAACTGTTTCCGCCCTATGAGGAATTAAAGGAGTACTGTCTTATCTCCAAAAAGAAGTTCAACACCCCTCCACCCTTGAAAGTGAATGAAGTTCAACTAATGGCCGAACCATCCTTACACATCTTAGGCGTGACATTAGCCAAAGACTTGCGATGGAATGACCACATATTCCAAATCGCCAAACAAGGATCTCAGTGCTTGGGATTTCTTAAGAGGTGTAAGTTCCTCCTCCAGCCATCGGCCCGTGCTGTTATTTATAAATCCTACATTCGGCTTCTTCTCGAATATAACTCCCTCGTTTGGGGCGGCGCTCCAATAACCACCTTGGCATGGTTAGATAAGGTCCAAAAAAAGGCCCTTAAATTAATTGATGACGATACCGCTTGCTCCACCATCGACCCCCTCAGCCACCGTAGGAATGTAGCAGCACTGACAAAATTTTATCGCTACTATCATAGTGACTGTTCCTCCGAGCTAAACGCTCTCTTGCCTCCACGGCATTCTTATACCCGCAACACCAGATTAGCCCACTCGTCTCATTCCCTCCACCTGCAACTCCCCCTTTCACGCACTCAACAAGATATGAATTCGTTTGTTAATAGAACAACTCGGTTGTGGAATAATCTCTCGCAGTCAGTATTTCCGAGCTCCTACAACATCCAAGAGTTCAAACGCAGGGTTCATCACCACCTTCTTCAATTCCCTCCCGTTCCTTTATAACCCCTCCAAACCCCTCCCCGTACTAAGCTTACTGCTAGACATTGCACCATGACGTGACAAATGACATGACGGACTAGTAGTACAAAGGGTGATTCCTGAGCTTAGCACTGCCACATAAAAAAAAGGAGCGCAATGATGATGATGAAAAAACCACAATAATACTAACAGAAGAATAATTATTTGATTCAAAAGTCCATTTGAATTTGCCTTTATTCATTTAGTTTTATTCAAAAGGCAAATGAAAAATAATATTCAACTTTCATTCTACGTTACTTATGTTATGATACTGAAGACAAAATTTACAACGTTGAAGAGCGCTATCGCTGGTTTAATACGATTGCACCATACGACAAACCTATGCAGGGGCGGATGGGCAACATTTTAGTGGCTCGGGAAATAATATTTGTCGGCCCTTTTTTTAATTTCCGGATATGGCTAAAATATACATTTACAGGGTGTTACGACGTTTTTCATTCAGAATTTATAAATTTTTTAAAAAATCATTAAAACGCCAGAAAAATACACCCTCCTTGGCAATACGCAACCGTGGCTGATTAAATGAAAACAAGTGCTTTGATAGTAGGAGCTAAATGAAGCTTTTGTCATGCTTTTAAGCATTTTTAAGAGCTTTGTACTCCAGCATGCGCCAAATGTCACGGAGTTTAAAAACATCTATACCACAAAATAAACAAAAGATAAAAGCTTGAGAGCTATTTATGGACAGTCGGAAGAAGAAATATAAAAACTCGATTTTTTGCTGATTAATTATATAGGTAAATAATAGTGTAAAATACAGAAAAAAATGTACAAAAATCCTTTAAAAATTTGTTAAGAAAATGAAAAATTCATTTCGGTTCTTTATTTTCGGTAAGTAAATGTTTATGAATATAGGTTGGTAGATCACAGAGATCAACGGTGGGCAACCCCGGCCTGCCGAAAGTTTCTCTCCGGTCCACGAAAGTTTCTATCCAGCCCGCGAGAGCTTTCGAAGAAATTATAACTAAATATTTTTTGATGAAATTTGTCTAGTTTAAATTGAAAATTAAACGCACATAGCAACATATACAATGTTCATAACTTAGTACTAATATTGAACTGGCATTCATTGCGTCCCTCTGAATCTCAGCATTTCGAAGTGCGTTTTGACATATCTCCTGAAACTGACAAAAAAAAATTTGTTCTCTTCTGGAACACTTAAAAGTTCTTGCCATTTACTCCAGCGTTCGGTGTTCCTCCTTCGTGCTCACGTTTTGCTCACGCGAATATGGCGCTCTAAACCTCTACAAAGTCAATTTAATTCTCAAGCTGACTTCCACGGCGCGTGATATTAGAAACAGAGGGAGTACCATGGGACGAGTGTCTTCTGTGGAAGCGCAGGTAAGACTGTAGCGGTGCGTAGGATTTGCCGCGAGTCGGTAACTTACAGGTGCGGCGCGATCGTCCGTATAAAAACAGTCGAGTTAATATCTTAATTCTAATGCTGTAAACATGCTAAGGGCGACGGCGACGGTGCACACAAATTAAAAAGCACACATAAGAATAATCATCTTCGACATCCGAATGCTACACACGCGCACAGGAACATACGAGAATAGCAACACAATCCCATGTCACACCGCCCAGGCCACTTTGAGGGGCGACGGCTGCGAAATAGAACTTGGTTTGATTGAGTCGCCACTCTCCTCGACCTCGTCGTCGAGTGGTCTGCATATTGTGCTGCACCCTTCATACTCATAGAAAAGCTGTGTGTTCTATTCGTTTTTGCCAATCGCTGTGGAAACTATTTTCGCCCTTAGTATGTTTACAGCATAAATAATACCACAAAGGCCGCAGCTGCAGCGATACTTTCACTTTGCATTTTGGAATGACAAAATGGCTTCGAATCTCAAGACCCACACAGGTCGATACGCACCGTTGTAAAAGGCCTTGTGTGGTGCGTGGCTATCCGTGGACGTCGGGCGTGCGTGATAATCAGCAAAATCACGCACCGTTGAAAGCCAGCTCCAGAATTTTTTTAATGTGGCCGTTATCGAGCATTCCACCATTATCACTTAATAACTCCTTTATTGGATGACCGAGAGTTGTGCCTTGTATCCTTATCTGTTTTAACATATCTTTAACTTCAGACTTCTTTTGAACTGGAAAACCATATCGAAAATAACTTACTTACTTTTTTGTGAATGTACTCGCCAACTCTCCTGGTTTAGTTGTTTCCGAACTCATATAACATCTCAGATTTCAAACGCAAGGTTCATCAACATCTACTCACACACCCTCTAGACCCCTAACCTATACTTTCTCTTTTATCCTTCAGGTCAAGCTTACTACTAGACACTGCACCATGACTTAAATGACATGACGGACTAGTGGTACAAAGGGTGATGCCTGAGCTTAATCAAAAAACATGAAAAAAAGAAAAAAAAAACTATACAGAAACCTTTTTGAGTTTAGGACCGAGTGATGGATAGTGTAATTTACTACATTAAAGATCTTACATTTCAAATGCAGATTAAAAAATTACAGGTCGTAAGAAGATGTCAATTAACTACTAGGGCCCGTGGAAATAGTCCATTCAAAACGCGCGTTATGGTGTTCCAAAATAACACCGTTAAGAAAATCGAACCCTAAAGGTTTTTGGGGTCGCTGATCACGAAAATCGAGGTCCCGCGGTCCTAAAATTAGGGCGTCACCCCTAAAAATGCAAAAAACATCCCTTTTTAGGGGGTTTTCTCGATTATTTCAGTAATAATGAAAACTAATGCGATGAAATGCACTTTTTTTAATATTTATTTGCGAAGGTGGTTGATTTATACAAAATTAAGGCGAACTTAATGGTAAGGGGTACTCCTGAAGGGTTGAAACTACCCCTAAATTGGCGAAAAATGGCAAAAATTGTACAAAATTTTTGTTCCCAAGTTTATTCTTCAAATTCGATCGTGGGCGTACTGTCAGGCAAAAATAAATTATTTTCAACCCTTAAGGGGTTAAAACTCTACTATAATAAAAACAACTTAATATAAAAAAAATTGCAAAAATTTTTTTTTGCTTTTGGTTTGAAATTTGGTTCAAAAGGTATTATCACCAAAAAAATTAACTCTTAAGGGGGTACAACTACCCCCACATTAAAAATGTAATTGAAAAAAATTCAAATTTATTGTTTTACATTTAAATTTTATTTTCCATTTGTAATCATTACAACATTTGGAACATTTCACTATAACCACTTTGTACAGAGGTTAAACCACCCCTAAAGAGAAAAAAAATAAAAAATATATTGAGAAATATTTCATTTCGTGGAATCTTTAAATAAACTCTTCATTTTTGTAAAAACGACAATCACACAATAATTGCGAAATATGTACCCTAAAAAGGGGTGTTTTGAATTTTTAGGGGTGACGCCCTATTTTTAGGACCGCGGGACCTCGATTTTCGTGATCAGCGACCCCAAAAACCTTTAGGGTTCGATTTTCTTAACGGTGTTATTTTAAGTTCGCCTTAATTTTGTATAAATCAACCACCTTCGCAAATAAATATTAAAAAAAGTGCATTTCATCGCATTAGTTTTCATTATTACTGAAATAATCGCGAAACCCCCCTAAAAAGAGGTGTTTTTTGCATTTAGGGGTGACGCCCTAATTTTAGAACCGCGGGACCTCGATTTTCGTGATCAGCGACCCCAAAAACTTTAGGGTTCGATTTTCTTAACGGTGTTATTTTGGAACACCCCCCTCCGCGTTTTGAATGGACTAAAAGGTTATTTTGGCCCATGTTATAAAAAGGTTGCCCACCCTTGACTTGCGCGCCCCTGACATGCGGGCCTCTGAAATTCCCCGGTTCGTCTTATTGCCCATCCGCCCCTGAACCTATGGATGAATGTCGTGGCTAAAGGCCCCCATACACGGTCAAATTGGCTGTACAACCAGATTTTCATCAAACCTATAAGCGCAATGTATTTTGATCGGCCTACCGGCCCACAATCGATAGTTTTGGTTGTACAACCGCACTTCGCTGTACAACCAATTGGACCGTGTATGGGGGCCTTAAGACTATTACTACGATTACATGCCGGACTGAGGAGTTGAACTGACAGTTTAATGCTCTTGATCTGAAGTCGATCTGAGGTTGCATGGCTTTCAAGTCTACTTGAAGCCGACTTCAAGTATGCATGTAATCATAGTATGTAATAATGGCGCTTGTACAGGGTGTAATGAGTAAATTTTTTGCATTTTTTGGTAGAGGCTTATATATCACGCTGTACCCTATAGATACATCTACACTGGTGCGCTTTCGTTTTCCTCTTTCAATTCAACATGCGTTTCAACTTGCTCTTTCATTTTTTAACATTGTATGCGCGATTGAACGGAGGTTAGACCCACCTTGTACTAGAAGAAAAGACGAACATATTACATCATTTTTATTGAACATCGTATATGCATCATGTATTGTACAACGGTGTATAAGTATAGTTCTTTTCCGACTAGTAACAAATGTGCAGTACTTAGAAAAAGGAGTAGCAATTTCTATAAATTTTATAACTAAAGCAATCGTCTTCCTTTACTTGATTCTCTTCGTAGTCATAAATAATTTTTAGAAATCGTTAAAAACTCCTTCAAAAAAGTATTGCACATATTTACACCTATCTACATCATAACAAATTTCAAGATGTGGTAAGTCCAGAGGATAATCATCATTTTCTTTAAATAAATAAACCTCCGCATAATTGTTCCCTTTCTTCTTAGCGAATGTCACTGGAAAATTATAGATTAAATGACTTGTTTGGTCGCTATCGTTAGGAAAACAATGCATATTTTTCCTGCATTCATCTACAAAGAAAATGGCGAAAGACCGTGAACATTGTATGGCATTTGAAGAATGACTAATATTTGGAGATGTGAACTCGTAGGCATTTTTTTCTGGATGGAATTGTACACCATAGAAAGGATATCTGAAATTATTATATATAAAAATAAATTATGTTTATTATCTATTATTTTTATTTACCTCCTATGTTCTACTGTGGATATAAAATCGAATCCTCTATAATCGGAACTAAGAGATGTCTCTTGCCAGTCTTCTTCTAACCCAAATTTTTGAATATCCTGATTTAAGAATGAAAACCATTTAAATTTTTTGTAATAAATTTTCATTAAAAATACTTTACTGCCTGGGTAATACAATAGCTATGATTATTGAAAGTAACTCTTTTTGTTGCTAGAATATCAACAACCTTTTGATTTATAGCTTTAAACATTCTACTTAGTTTGAATCCTTTAAGATATTAATATACATTTTTAAGTATAATTTTTCACATAAATGATTAAATCTTACCAGGGGTAAATTTAAGTCGTAAAGATTCACTGATGCGTGGAAAAATTCGTCGAGGATCTTGTTCGTCCTTGGCGGTTATGAACAGAAGAAATTCAAAGCCTAGGCAAATACCCCATATTGGGAAGTAGTCTCCATTGTTGTTCATTTGAACAGCCAATTTATAGATAATCTTTCCAGTATGTAGATACTCCTTATTTTTCAAAAAAGAAGCGACTCCGCCTGGTAATAAAATTCTAGAAATGGTCAAATTTGATTCATAATGATTTTTGTGGTTCATAATTGCATTTACCCATTTATTTGCTTTAATATACTTTCATAGTAATCATAGCTCCTTCCAGGCCTGCAGGAGAAAAATATATATGTATGAGTCTTTGGATAAATTATTCCGAATAAATAGGGAACAAAAAATCACACTACTACTGAAGAATAATGATTTGATTGACTAGATATCGTTTAGATCAGTGATTCCCAAAGTAGGCGCTATCGCCCCCAGGGGGCGGTGATGGCCACAGGTGCTTTTGTGGGCGATGAATAACTGTAAGAGGGCGGTGAAAGCATAAAAGAAGGAAGAGAAGATTTAGAAAAGTTGTTTTATGTATTTCGCTCATAACGCTTAATTTTTGTTTGAACAACGTACTGGACGTTAGCTCGGTTCCCGTATACTTCCTCACTTCCTTTGAGGTATGTGCAATCGCCCGCTGCTACTATTCATGTGGTGGCACGTGAAAACACGTGAGAGCTGTGAGCAACTGATTACTGCTGCGAGCAACTGGCTACCAAAGTTTAGTACAAGTCTTTCATCTTTATACAAAATTTCCCCCTCGTGATTTGTGTGCGTCCATATGGTGCAAGTTACACTATCATTCATTTCGTTTATTACCCCCATACACAAAACCGGTTTTTAGGCAAGGGGTCGCAAGGGAAGTACAATTCATGCGTCATATGACTCCTCACTTTTGAGCCAGAAAATTTGCCAGACTCACCCTCCATTACACTAACACAAATATAACATCGTACTAAGGGGTCTGCGAAAACTATGAGAAATTCCCCCTCTCATTCGCGTTTATTGCACAACTACAAACGCATCACAATCTTTACACAAAAAAGAGGTAGAAAAATGAATGCTTAGTGTAATACCCGCATCATACACAAACCGTTTTGATGCGAGTATCGAGTGATGGATAGTGTAACTTGCACCTATAATAAGCAAAGTAAATTGAATCAGCGGTTTTTTTTTTCAAACAACGAGAAAATATGCACCAATACATTAATTTTATCCCCACATAAAATCATAAAATTTTTCTCTGTTTAGTTATATGCGAGCGCGTATAAAAACATTGCATTCTCTCTCTGATAGCCTGACATCGTCATTTGAAGAATTTGTGCATATAGCTGTTCGCCTTTCACTTACTAACCATATGAAGATAGAGGTTCCGCCAAAAGAGTTAATGCCGGAGCGCGCAGCTGGGGAAATTAAAGCTGCACACAAATAAAAATTTCGCACATATTGATAAGAAATGCGCTTATGTATTTTCAAATTTCCCCTTCGAAATTTGTTGCGACTAGGCTACGGGAAAGGCATGCGGGGATTCTACTGCGCATGGAAAACGCGACTTTCTCGGCATCAACTCTTTTGGCGGAACCTCTAAAAGACTTGTTAATTTCTAAACCTTGCTGGCTACTGCGAGTAAGTTGTTTTCCAACGCCGTGGCATCCCGCGCATGTTCCCCAGCTAAGCTCTTAAAAATGTTTAAAAGCTCAGACAAAAGCTTCATTTAACTCCTCCTATCAAATCACTTGCTACCATCAGTCGCGACTGCGTATTGCCAAAGGGAGGTGTATCTTTCTGGGACTTCAATGATTATTTAAAAAATTTACAAATTATGACTGAAAAACACCCGTTTTTATATATTTTTTTTATTTTATGGTTTTCTTATTTTACACATATGCTACAGAAATAATTTGTAGCAATTTCTACTAAAAAATACGAAATTTGTATTTTTATAACTTTGATTACTTGATTGTTAACATTTTCCGCCAGTCGCATAAGGGCTTCTGCTTGGGAGGTTGTGTTGCTTGCGGCTGCGGAGAACTCTCAATTTATGAATGAAAATGCTCATATCTTTAAAAGAAAATTTTCCAGCAATACTTTTAATTTATTTTAAATTTAGGGATGAGTAATATTTAGCACAATTATAGTAAAATTATGCTTATTACGATGGATAAACTGACTTGGTTGAGTAGTAGTTTTACATGTATTTAAAAGCTCTGCTCAACACATATAAAGATTAATTAACTTTATTCATTCGGCAGGCGCGCATCCCTTCCCAAATTATTTTGTTGAGTTTGGGCCTTTTCATAAACGTCAAAGCAACAGAGCAACTGAGCAACAACGCATCGGCAACAAAGCAGCGCAAACTTCTTTTCGCATACGTATGCATACATTCGAAATTGGCTGCGCTGTTGCATTGATTGCTGCGCAACAAACTTGAATCTTGTACGTTTCCGAACGAATGACTTTGGATCATCTGCGTTTACGAACTCGTTACCTTGTTGCAAAGCATACGTATGCGTTTACGAAAAGGCCCTTTTTTTGCGTTTGTTGCTGTTTTAACTAAAAAGCGGGGAAATGATAGAACAACATTTATAAAATTTGGCAATGAGGTGCGCAGAACTGTTCAAATTTTTTGTGCCACGAAGTTTGAAAAAATCTATACTACCAGCAGATTTTGGAGCACGCTGTGGCCAATTTTACATGATGAAACACAAAATAGAGCTGCCACGGGTTCGTGTATATGCCATACACGTGTACACGTGCTCTTATCCTGCACGAGTAAAAACACGTGTATTTATTATACACGTGTAATACACGTTTTTTTTAGCAGAAATTCAACAATCATAGAATAAACACTTTTCGTCTTGTTTTAAAGGTCCTAATCACTCCATCCCGCCACTGGCCACTGTACCATGTGGGATTTTGCTAGTAAAAAATAAAGAAATGCGAAATCTTTGAAGGCAATTTTCTTGATACACCTATTTTCTATTTTTCACTTATGCACTTTTGACTATGTACTGTAGTTATGTAAAAATATATTACAACATTTTTATTAAACATCGTGTATGCATAACGCATTCATTCTGCAATCGGGTATAAGTACCTACAATTCTTTTCCGATTAGTTAAACAGCCTTTTTTAAATTCTTAAAAAAGTAGTAACAATTCTTATAAATTTTATAACTACAAGCATTCTTCTTCCTTTAGTTGCTTCTACTGGTAGTTATAAAGTATTTTCAAAATTGTCAATATCTCCTTCAAAAAAGTACTGCACATATTTACAATCATTTACATCATAAAAAATTTCAGAATCTTCTGAGTCCAAAGGATAATCATCATACTCTTTAAATAAATAAACCTGTGCATAATTATTTCCTCTCTTCTCAGCAAATTTCACTGGAAAATTATAGATTAAATGTCGTGTTTCGTCGTTTTCGTTAGAAAAAGAATGCATATTTTTTCTGCATTCATCTACAAAGAAATTTGCGAAAAATCGTGCAGTTTTTATGGCACTTGCAGAATGATTAATTTTTGGATTTGTAAACTCGTAGGCATTTTTTTCTGGATGGAATTGTACACCATAGAAGGGATATCTGAAATTATTATACACAATAATAAATTATGTTCAAATTTTCTTTTTTATATGTACTTTTTATGTTCTATTGTGGATATAAAATCGAGACCTCTGCAATCGGCACTAAGAGAAGTGTCTAGCCAGTCTTCTGCTAATCCAAATTTAAGAATACTCTAATTTAAAAATAAAAACCATTTAAATTATTCTTCTAAATATTCATTAAAAATATTTTACTGCCTGTGTAACAGAATAGCCATGATTATTGAAAGTAACTCTTTCTTTTGCTAGTATATCAACAACGTCCTGCTCTATATTCTTAAACATTCTACTTAGTTTGAGTCCTTTAAAAAAATACAAATTTTTAAGAATAATTGTACACACACAAATCATTAAAGGCCCCCATACACGGTCAAATTGGCTGTACAACCAGATTTTCATCAAACCTATAAGCGCAATGTATTTTGATCGGCCGACCGGCCCACAATCGATAGTTTTGGTTGTACAACCGCACTTCGCTGTACAACCAATTGGACCGTGTATGGGGGCCTTAAATCTTACCAGGCGTAAATTTAAGTCGTAAAGATTTCCGGATTCGTGGACAAATTCGTCGAGGATCTTGTTCGTCCTTGGTGGCTATTAACAGAAGAAACTCAAATCCGAGGCAAGTACCCCATATTGGGAAGTAGTCGCCATTGTTGTTCATTTCAACTGCCAATTTATAGATAACTTTTGCGGTGTGTAGATAGTCATTATGTGTCAAAGAGGTAGCGAGCCCGCCTGGAAATAAAATTCTGGAAATAGATAAGTTTTATTGAAGATTGTTTTTGTGGCTCATAACCGCATTTACCCGTTCATTTGTTTTAGCATTCTTTCATAGTAATCATAACTCTTTCGAAGCCTGCAGAGAAAAATTACAAAATGAAATAAATATTGTCCAACTATCCAATTTTGAAAAAAAAAAAAAAAAAATAAATAAATAAATATACAATAAAAATATCATTTAACTTGTGGAGTACCTGTTGGTTAAACAACATAAATGTGTGTTTACAAAATTTAACTGTTATATCAAATACAAAAATGTTTTCCTTTAATTTTTAATTTACTTAGGTGATTTACTAATTATTTGATATTTTTGTGAGTTTCAACGTATTCATGCAACTTTTATGTCAAAATTTGAAAATATCAAAATTTCACTTCATTAGGTATGGCGACGGCTTAGACTGAGAACTAGGTCACGGAGCTAGGTCAATGTCCCGCCCATGGAATCCAGGTCAAGGAGATCAATCACCTGTTGGATGGCCTTGGAATCTTGCTCAAGATCGTTGAACGTGAGACTGGTTCGACCCAATCGCTCACCCAAGCACACCAGGCTCAAGGTCAACGACCGTGACCTAGATTCTATGGCCAATCAACCACTAATAACAGGCGATTGATGACCCCTGACAGGTGATCGATGACCATGACAGGTGATTGGTGACCATGACCTAGTTCCGGGAGCTAGTTCTCACGGTGGAGAAAAAGTTCCCAGGCTACAGGGTCCCAATACCTACTAATGTCAAATAAATCAACGAGTTAACTTTTCTAAATCTTCCGTTTCACATTTGCCTTATCCGTGTTTCTCGATTTTTCTTTATCCAGATTTTGGTATTCTTTGTACAGGTTCTGTATACCAGCACGGATATTCTCCTCCGTTTTAACAGGGATATTTGCTTTCCTCCACACTTTCTTTAGTTTAGTACTGGTAGATTTAGCGGCATTCGAAAGTGTTTCTTTCATTTCCTTGTGATGGAATATATAAATACTAAACGCACTTGTTCTTTTGAAGATAGTCGAGCTCCTAAAAACTCACCACTAGACACCTTTTGCAGCAGCCAAATTCCTCTTTAGGATTCCATTTTAAAGTTAACCACTCCTACGTCTTCGACTATACCAGGGCTCGGCAACCTGCGGCTCAGTGGGCTCATCTTGTGGCTCTTGAGTGGTTTAATAGTACCTACATATTGAAAAATTAACTACAATATTGCAAATGCCAACACATCAAACTGCGCGGCAGATTTAGAAACAGAAGCATTACCAAGACATGAGCCTTCGAATTCAGCGCCTTACAGTAGTGCGCCTTATGCCGGAACCACACGCTTGGCAAGTGTTCGAGCAAACGAAACTAAACTTAAAACAAACGTGTGGATGTGTCGCAAACGCTTGCCACAAATTTCCTTTGATTTGTGTGAAAAAACCGAACTCGAATGGATCGGCCACAAACGTTGAGAACCTTGCACAACCCAAGCAAAACGCCTTATCCACACATTTGAATTTGCGAACGCTTGCCAAGCCTTAACAAACGTGTGGATCCGGCATTACATACTTTCTACAAATCCCATCATGCAATTAATTATTAATTTTCTTGTTCAAAGTGGTTCAAATGATCTGATAAAAGAATCAAAGCGAAGTAGCCTTACATTTTTTAAATTAACTGAAATCAAAGCAAACCAAAACGAATTCACGAGAATTTAAGGGACCCTTTTTTAAGTTCTTTTTGCTTCGACTTTCTCTCCGCAGTTAGTGCCATTATAGTTTATCGCGGCCGAAAGAGTTGAGTCGTTTCAGTTTGCTTGTAACTGAGGATTTCTGCTCCAAACAATTAATGTATTCGCGATTGCCCACTAGATTCTAGCAGCCATTACTGCAGTAATTGTGAGTTAACTTTTTATTTACGACAACGGCTATAAGTAATAAAAACTGTAAAAAAGAAATTAGATGACGTATTAGTCACTGCTTTAATAGGGTAAGTGTTTTTTTAAGTGATTGGCAAGTATTTAGTAAAAGGTGAAACAATGAAAAATAATTAAAAAAAAAAAATAGCCCCGTTATAGTACAGTAACACGAATGACTAATAATGTATTTTGTTTCAGTCATACTCATTGTATAAACACTTGACGGTAAAAAATTTCAGTATTCAAGGGCTCATTTTTTACAATGGCAACACAGAAAAAGCAACGTAAAATTCAAGATGAACACCGTGAATTTAAAAATGAATGGACAGAAAACTACGCATTTATACAAAACACTCTGGGTCTTCCAACATGCCTGATCTGCAATGAAAAGTTATCAAATAATAAAAAGTCAAATATCGAGCGTCATTTTTTAACAAAACATGAATCTTTCGGTACAAAGTACCCCCTCGGGGATGCAAGAAAGGCAGCAGTGATGGAATTACATCGTAGAATGCAAAAATCAACATCTTTATTTAGCGGCTGGATGCATTCTTCTACTAATATTACCGCAGCCAGTTTTGCTGTTGCTCAGGATATAGCCAAGTATGGAAAACCCTTCACGGATGGAGAATATGTTAAAAAGTGCTTTTTAAGTATGGCTGATCACCTTTTTCAAGATTTTAAAAATAAGAATGACATTTTGAAAAAGATTAGCGACACTCCGTTGTCAGCAAAGACCATTCGCGGAAAAACTATCCAGATGGCGGAAAATATAACAAGTCAACAAATTGAAGATTTGAAAGTATCGTCTGCATTTTCTATTGCGTGTGATGAGTCATGTGATATAAAAGATGTAGCGCAAGTAACACTAGTAGTACGATATTTATCCGAAACATCTCTTCGTGAAGAATTATTAGCATTACTTCCCCTTAAGGGTAAAACTCGTGGTGAAGATATATGTACTGCTATTTTGGAATATTTAAGGACAAATGAAATCGACCTAAATAAATTGGTTTCCATTTGTACAGATGGAGCACCAAGTATGACGGGTAAAAACAAAGGTTTTGTTTCACTCTTCAAAAAAAAGGTGGATCACGACGTATTTTCGTTTCATTGCGTGATACATCAGGAAGCACTTTGCGCACAGACATTTCCAAAAGATTTTGTATGTGTGATGGATTTAGTCACTAAGATTGTAAACCAAATAATGGCAAAAGGACTTTCTCACAGAGAATTTTCTGGGTTATTAGAGGAAGCAAATAGCGAATATTCTGATCTTATATTGCATAACAAAGTGCGTTGGCTGTCCAGAGGCTCGGTATTGAAACGTTTCGCTCTATGTCTTGAACATATCAAGACATTCCTACTTCAAAAAGGAATTGAATATCCTGAGCTAAGTAATGATGAGTGGCTGCAAAATTTTTATTTTTCCGTTGATATGACATCACATTTAAATAAATTGAATACAAATCTACAAGGCAGAGGTAATATTGCACATTCTCTTTTAGAAGCGATACTTTCGTTTGAACAACAATTAACATTATTTGTTCAAGACGTGGAGGATGGACAGTTACTACATTTTGAAACTTTAAGAGATTATAGACACAATTCAGGTTGTAATATTAACAGTGCATTTTTCGTCACAGCTATTGCAAAAATACAAGAGTCTTTTAACACTCGTTTTAAAGATTTTAGGTCTGAAAAACCTACTCTATCATTTTTAACAAAGCCACTAGTGGCGAAGGTGTGCGAATTGAATTTTACACCGTTCCCAAATATTGATAGAGCTCAGTTTGAGTTACAGTTGTTAGATTTGAAAAACAAAGATCTATGGAAAGAAAAGTTCATAAAGGACAATGGGCAAAATTGTATGGAGCTTGTCCCATCGGCGGCCACATCTGTACTATTTATTTTCTAGTAGCGAATCATGTATACAATAAGACTACAAAAGACTGTTTCTGTAAGCTCCTTGGATAAAAAGTTATCATAGGTGGATTATATAAAAAAAAAAAACTATTTAAATCATTTAAAAGGAATGATTACAGTTTGTATCTTAAATGCAATATTTTGTACACCTCGTGATGATGTTACATTGATTTTAAGTACATTGTAATGATATGACTATGTTATTATATACGTAATATACAAATATAAGATAATGAAAGCTTAAATAAAACTAAAGGTTTGTTAAATACGTTGATTTATTAAAATAAAAACATTATGCCAGATTACAATAATACAATATTACTTAATAACTACAATATTACTTATTAACTACAATAATTATTGGACTTTAATCGTCATCAACAATTATTTCATTTAAAAAATCAGCTGGCAAAAGAATGTCTTCCTCTTGGTTTCTCGCCCACCCTAGGTACCAAACTATACACATTATGTGGGCGCAGCAACCCAGAGTGCGTTTACCGCTAAGGCAACTGCAATAATAGTTTTCTATAGCTTCCCTACCATTTTTCAGCCTGTCTATAAGAATATAAGAATAATAAATTCTAGACCACGCATGTCGCGATTGTATTCGGCAGCGGAGAAGCCAAACATTTGTAGCTGTAATGCCGTACTTGACTAGACCTGTACATTGGGTATCTCTATACACTTCTATATTAGGCCTTGTCGCACGTGCTCCGCATAATAGCTGCGAGCTAACTTCACTTGATATGTGCCAAGTGCAAAAATAATTAAATCGTCCGCTGTCAGCGACGGAAAATCACTTAAGTTTGGTTGGTTACCAGTAATACTATCAAAGCTAGCCCGTCGACGATTTAAGTTGTTGCCTAGGACATACTCTGCTAGGTGATTTGGTTGGTTCAATCGTTAATTCATTAAAATAGTATTTAACCCATATCTTTTTTCTCAAATGATATTTAATCATACTGCTTGAACAATATTTGTTCTACAAGCATTCACCTTTCAAATGACACTAGTTTTATTAATGGCCGCTAATGGGCCAGGACGCCCATTGTTCTTTGCAGTCAGAACTAGAAAATCTAGCTAGAGAAAAAGGAAAATTGGCAGTCAAACACCAGTGGACGGATCTTTCAAAATGTAGGAAGGAGGAAGAAATTATATTTGAAACATGGAACTGTCTTCCAGATTTTTATGATCAAGTGAAAACATATGCATTTGCCATCTTGACAATTTTCGGATCTACTTACTATTGTGAGCAATTATTTTCAAATATGACGATTATTAAAAACAAATTAAGAAGTTCACTTAATGACAAAAGCCTTGAAAGTTGCGTGAAATTAAAAACGTCTGAATATTCACCAAATTTGGAACAACTTTGTGCCTGTACTCAATCCCAGAAATCTCACTAATATTATATATTGCGTTAATATTATTTTTAACTTTTAATTTGTATTTTAAACAAAGTTATATAACCTACTGAAATTATTATTTTACCATTACTTTTTTTAGGATACAAAAAAAGTGTTCCTTTTTCTTTAATACGTTATGTTCTGTTACTACGCAAAATAGAATGTTTTGATTTCACAATAAATAAATGTGTCATGGCAGATAACGGTTATATTATTTTTTTATGATGCATATTACCGATGTATGTATGTACTTATGTTTGGCTCTTTATAAAAAAATTTATCCCATCGGGAAAAATATGGCTCTTAACTTCAGAAAGGTTGCCGACCCCTGGCACTATACCGAGAACGCCGTGGACGTGGACGAAGATCGTAACCATATTTAACAGTATATCGCTATCTAATATTTAACGTGAATCAAAACCATATTTAACAGTATATTATTATATAAAACTTAACGTGAATTTGGAGTCATAATTAATAAAACATTTTTTTGTAGTAATAAATAATAACAATTTATTTTAATTATCCTTAATTTTGAACCTAGTGAAAGATATAAATTCAATAAAACAAGAAAAAAAATCTATCGGCGGAAATTATTTATCGGACATTGATTTAGAAAGTTTTGTGCATACGAGTTATCAAAAACAAGTGATTTATAAAATCATCATAATGACCGCAGAAAACAACGAAGGTTGCAACGAAGTAGCGAAGCGGTTGACCTTGATGAACCTCCATATCGGTCGTATTTGGTGGACAATAATTATAAAATTAATTTTAACGATTTAGAGAATATATTGAAAAAATTTTCGGGCGATAATACCGGAAGCATTAACAGGTGGTTCGAAGATTTTGAAGCCCATGTAAATGCATTTGGCTGGAGCGAGCTTCAACGGTTTATTTTTTGTAGAAGGTGCCTTACGGGTGCCGCTAGATTTTTCGTTGAATGTGAGTGTAAACCCATAAACTATGGACAATTGAAAAGTGCGTTATGGGAGGAATTCGGTCCCAAATTGAGTGCAGCTGATGTGCACAAATTGTTACGGGAATAAAAGAACAGTGAATCATTCCGAGAGTATTTGTATGCAATGATCGGTATCGCATCACAAGTAAATGTGGATGAAGCGTCAATAATAAGTTACGCAATAGATGGTTTTAAAGATCACGGTAGGTAGTAATAAAATCATTTTGTATGGCGCGAAAAGTATTTCGGAGTTTAAAGAAAAATTGTTAAATTATGAAAAATTTGTAAACGGAAACAATAAAAAAGTGAACGAAAAGGATTTTGAAATTAATCGCCCTAAAAGTGCGGGAAGAAGTGGAAATTACGGACCGCGAAAATATTGTTTTAATTGTGGATCGCATGCGCATGAAGCTCACATGTGCAAACAAAGTGCGGAAGTTGCAGTTAATTTCATAAAAAAAATGGCAGACGTATGACAGTAAAAGTTAAAGATGTTCCATTGGACGGTTTAATAAATACCGGAAGCGACATTTGCGTTATGAAGGAATCGCTCATGGCGCGTATAAACCCTGAACATGTCAGTAATCATTTTCCTTTACCCGTGACGACCGTTGGCGGTAACATAGAAACCAAAGGATCGTGCATCGTAAAAATAATGATAAAAGAGGCTCTCTTTTGATAATACGGAGTTGCATGTAGTTGAAGATTCTTATTTAAACCCGAAAATAATCATAGGTTGGAACTTAATAGTAAAAGCGAGACTTATCGTCGATGGAGGCATACTTGATATCGAGAAAAAAACAGTGAAGCCCGATAAGGAAGCCGGAAAAGGAGACATTGAGATGGCCGATTGCTTTTCGGCCGAAATAGAGAAGGACATAAATATTGATATAGATAATAACTTACCTGATTTATCTTATTTACAGAGCAAGGAGTTAGTCAAGGAAGTAAGCACAATGATTCAGAACTACTCACCTAAAGGTCTACCAGAATCACCAATTAAGCTGAAAATAGTAACAATAGATAACGTACCAATTCACCGACCACCGAGGAGGTTTCCCCTAATGGAACAAGGAATAATTGACAAACAAATACGAGACGGGCTTAAAAAGGGAATAATTCAGGAAAGTTGTTCAGACTTTGCGAGTCAAGTTGTTTTAGTTAGGAAAAAGGATGGAACACCTCGATTGTGCATTGATTATAGAGCGCTGAATAGGAAGAACTATAAGGATCGTTATCCGCTACCAGTTATCGAGGATCAGGTAGACAAACTTCAAGCAGCTCGATATTTCACTACCCTGGATCTCGAAAATGGATTCTTTCATGTTGACGTGGAGGAAAAAAGCCGAAAATATATCGCATTTGTGACACAAAGTGGTCAATATGAGTTTTTGAAAGTTCCTTTCGGCCTATCAAACTCTCCGAGCGTTTTCCAGAAATACATATGTAAATTATGTTTTCAGAGACCTAATAAGGAAAGGAGTTGTAATTATATATGAGGAGCGTCGGAACGAAAACCGATATATACCATTTACCACATTTTTCACAAATTAAAAAAAAGCTTGTAAATTTTTTAATGTTACAAAAGTGGAAAATTATAGAATGTCAATTTGCAGTAAAAGTGACATCGATTGGTGTGTGAAACTTGAAGGAGGGTAGATACTTAATTTAGCGAGATACTTGGCGGACAAGTTTGGATATATCGGTTTTTGACGCGATCATTTGGATATATCGGTTTTTTTTAGCATTTTCATGGGAAAAATATCTCTTTTCTCAGCAATTAATTAACCGATTTTAATGATTTTGAGTGCGTTGGAAAGAGGACACCCCAACGCAACTTTTGGTACAATATGGAGCACCAGGGCTCCCGTGGAGGGGCCCCAATGCACTTTTCTGCATCGAGGTGCACTAAGTGCATTATGTTATACTAATATTAAATTAAGGTGAATGAATGTATTCTTCCCGTGTAGAGGAGAAATTTACGAAAATTTTGAGCCATCAACCACCCCCTAACATGTATGGGGGCGGAGATATGATTTTTTTTGCATAAACATGCAGTTTTGTGCAGCGGTGTACTCAAATGCACTTTTCTCAGCAATTAATTAACCAATTTTAATGATTTTGACTTTGTTGGAAAGAGGACACTCCAACGCAACTTTTGGTACAATATGGAGCACCAGGGCTCCCCTGGAGGGGCCCCAATCACGTGAGGGTAAGGCGAAGTATTTACGAAGAGCGTTCAGATATTTTTTGGGAATCGATTTAATAAAAGAATAGAAAAATAGATTAAGCTTCTTTGTAAACGTGTACCTAATCGGAATTTGAACCGACCATTGTTGAATTGTGTAAAACTTAATAAGAATTATCGGTTTTTAATCCAACAACAAGAACCTGTTGAATTTAAAAATTTATTTGTCGGGTTTTGATCTGACCACAGTATTTTGATATTTTTTTTAAGATGGATGTAACTGTTTTTTAATTGATTTCTTTCCTTAAGGGTGTATAATTAAACATTTTTTTAACAAAAAACAATGGAAAAAAAAATGTCCAAAATGCGACATATCAGTTTTTGTTCCGACGCTCCTCATATATAGACGACATTGTTATACCTGCGTCATCTATTCGTGATGGAGTCGATAAACTCAGAGAAGTACTAAATGTAGCAGCTAGTAATGGGATGAAAATTAAGTGGAGGAAATGCCAAATTCTTCAAAAGGTAATTGAATATTTAGGATATAGAATTTGTGAAGGAAAAGTTTCACCATCTAGTAATAAGATAAAAGCATTAGTGAATTTTCCAACTCCAACAACAACGAAACAGTTACACAGCTTTGTAGGTTTAGCGAGTTATTTTAGAAAATTTATCCCTGAATTTGCACAAGGCTAAGCCACTGACAGATCTCCTAAAGAAAAATACGAGATTTGACTTTGGACAAGAACAAAAGGAGGCATTTTTAATACTGAAAAATCTTTTGGCAAGAGAGCCCGTTCTGCGAATCTTTGGACAGGGAGCAAAGACTGAATTACACACCGATGCATCAAAATATGGATATGGTGCAGTTCTTCTGCAAATAGGAGATGAGGATGAAAAGTTGCATTCTGTTCACTATTGAAGTAAGAAAATACAACAACCGAGCAAAATTATCATAGTTACGAATTAGAAGCTCTCACAATCATCGAAGCATTGATGAAATTCAGGATATATTTGCTAGGACACAAGTTCAAAATTATTACTGATTGCAAAGCATTTGAATGTACCATAAGGAAAAAGGACTTAAACCACAAAGGTAGCACGTTGGGTGATGTTTCTAGAAGAATTCGATTATGAGGTGGAACATAGATCCGGAACGAAGTTAAAACATGTGGATGCTCTGAGCAGGAATCCTGTACTATTATGTTATACAACATGGAATTCTTTGTAAGCTGGTGGATAACAGGTCGCTTTTTGTTGTTCCAGATTCGATTAAAAATAGTATCATCCGTGAGGTGCATGAAAACGGCCATTTTCATTCGAAAAAAAAAATGAATTATCTCTTTCAAAAGAATTTTATATACCGGAGTTAGACAAACGGATAAAGAAACATATTACCGGTTGTGTTCGATGTATTTTGGCGGAAATTGGGTAGACCTGAAGGTTTATTGCATTCTATTCCGAAGGGAGAATTACCGCTGGATACCTTCCACGTGGATCACTTAGGACCACTTACAGCCACGACGAAGAATTATAGGTACATATTTGTAGTTATTGATGGCTTTACCAAATATTGTTGGCTTTTCCCGACTAAAACACTTTCGTTAGAAGAAGCTATTCAAAAAATGGAGACAGTAGCAGAAAATTTCGGTTACCCCAACAGGATAATAGCCGACAAAGGAGGTGCTTTTACAGCAAATTTATTTTCCGATTTTTGTAAGGATCATAACATAAAATTACATCACGTTACGACAGGAGTACCTAGAGGAAACGGGCAAGTGGAGCGCTTGCATTCGACCGTTATAGCAGCACTAACAAAGTTGAAGATTGAGGATGAGGAAAAGAGGTTCAATCATATCAAATCCTTACAAAAAATGTTAAATTCTACATACCAGCGAGCGATAGGAACTACGCCATTAGAGTTGCTGGTGGGTACAAGGATGAAGGTCGAAAAGGAAGTCCGAATTTTAGACATCATTGAGGAGGAGTATCGGAAAGCTTTTTACGAGGCTAGGACTGATGAAAGACTGAAAGCAAAGCTGCAAATACAAAGGATACAGGAAGAAAACAAAAGGTACTACAACCAAAGAAGAAGAAAACCAATGAAATACTCTGTAGGAGATCTTGTAGCAATTGAGAGAACTCGGTTCGGGATAGGTTTGAAAATTAAGTCTAAATTTCTAGGTCCTTACAGAATCACGACTATAAAAGGTTTTGATCGCTACCAAGTGGAGAAGGTGGGCGAACATGAAGGCCCAAAGACTACGGATGTTAGTGCAGATAAACTCAAGCCTTGGGTGGAAGAAGATTTGGATACGGACGAAGAAGTGCCCGAAGACGATCAAAATTCATCTGGGACAGATGAATAAGTAGGATGGCCGATTGTGGGAAACAGAATTGTGAGAGACAGATCAGTCTCCGACTATACCGAGCACGCCGTGGACGTGGACGAAGATCATAACCATATTTAACAGTATATCGCTATCTAATATTTAACGTGAATCAAAACCATATTTAACAGTATATTATTATATAAAACTTAACGTGAATTTGGAGTCATAATTAATAAAACATTTTTTTGTAGTAATAAATAATAACAATTTATTTTAATTATCCTTAATTTTGAACCTACGTGTATATCTTCAGAAAGTCTTTAACATTAACCAATTAATTTGATATTTGGTATACGGGGTTTTTTGGGGTCGGTAATCACGAATTTAGTGTCCATTTTTCCATAAACAAGATGGAGGCTTCAAAATGGCGACCAAAAGTAGTTAAATGTCCTTCAATTGCTACAAAACTTCGCATACGGGGGTTTTTCGTGTCGCTGATTTCGAATTTAGCGGCCTTTTTTTAAATAAAAAAAAAATTTAAATAAAAACTCGTAAGGTAATCACTCCTGAAAATTACAAAGGATTTATTGAACGTCTGATGATCTTTACAAATCGCAAATAAATGGATACGAGTATTTTAAAACTTTAAAACGGCGATATCTAATGAATGGCAATTCGTACGGGAAAATTCGAAACATTTTTTTTTGCAAATAATAGTATTATATACAAATTTTGTAAGCACTACTTTATGATTACACTTACCGTTTAAATGTATTTGGAACAAACTGATATTTTGACCCTAAAACCCCATAGATGAAGGGTAGAAAATCGGTAGACTTTATAACCCCTTATAAGAACCCTAAATGGAAGCTCTCTGCCACATTCATTTTAGCCTGTACCCAATTATTTCCGCTACTTCGCTTTTTTCGACTTAATTTACCTGTACTGTTTCCGTAATCAACAAATATAAAGAACATTCCGAAAAATTTTATGCAGCAGTTTATAAAAACAAAATTCATATAAATATATTATATAATACTTACATAACATGTAATATGAATCCATTAAAAGGTTATTTATACACAAATATGGTGAGAATAACCAAGAAAATGATGCACTTTTTAAATAAAAACGTCCACCGACTACAAGATCGCAAATAGTCTCAATTTTTGTTGTTTGAATTTTGTGTAGAAATGTTTAAGGAATATATTAAAAAAATTTAATGCGGGATCTAGTGAGACTTTTTTTGTAGGGCTTCTTTAACAAAAGATTTTCTAGCAAAAATAATAAAAATTTTACTGTCTTTCATTAATTAATTATAATAGATAATATTGCTTATAGAAATGTTTTCTACATACACTCACTCAAAAATGTGTTGCAATTGCAACGTTTTGGAAATTAAATTGTTTATCCTTAACTTATCACACAAAGATTGGGCGCAGGATGACTGGGATACAGTAGTTTTTAGTAAAAACTACATTATCCCAGTCATACATTTTCCGATCTGTGTGTGATAAGTTTAGGACAAATAATTTAATTTCCCAAACATTGCAACACATTTTTGAGTCAGTGTACCTTGAGAAGAAGAATCTATTTTTTTTTAATTAAATAACTTTTACCACTGTAAAATAATAAGCACAACAAATAGCAGCTTCGAAAAGAGCTTAAAAATTCACACAAACACTTGCTGCAACGCGTTGCAACGGTCACTTTTGAACTGATCCTGCGAAGAGAAAAAGGACACCTGATCTCTATAAACAGGTTTTATGTGTGGCAGGGTCTCCTACTAGATATTTACCAGACAAAATTTCGAAAATCGAACTCAGATTTTTTGACTTTTGGAGAGATTTTTGGCATTTTGCCCCACTGTGGGGCGTAAGCAAATTCGAATGAAAATCACATCTTGGTGATTGAAACACGTCATTCATAAAGATAAGAAAAATTTAAAAAGGGGCTAAAATTGACTCCTGGGGGCCCCGCAGACATGGGATGGGGTTTAGATTTGACGCCATCGACTTCTGAAGAAGTGAGTCAACTCCAATAGCTTTGAATCTAGCAAAACAGGACTGAGTACCATAATCTATCAAAAGTCTTGCAGATATCTAGAGCAACCGGACTAGATTCACCAAATCCATGCAAACTTCGATTGAGGTGCTCTGTAAACCAAACTAAAAGATCACCAGTGGACTTTTTTCTCCGAAGCCGTGCTGTTTGTTCCTTATAAGTAGGTTGGATTCTAGGTGTTCCATAAGCTGTTGCTGATTATCGTATCCATGGTTTTGGAGACAATAGAAGTAATTGCAAATGTGCAACAAAGGGATCACAGGAGTCACAATTTTAGGTATGGGCTGCACATGTGCAGGTTTCCAAGAGTCCGGACAAACTCAGGAGAATTATGAGAAGGCAAGAACGCCTCGCGAGTCCTGAAGAAAACCCTATCACGTATTTCGTTGATAAATACAGGATAAAACTGTTGTTAAAAACTTGGAAATATTTTGGGTTTTTACAAATAAGGCGCGGGATTCGTTACATACAGGATAATCGAGAATGGAGCAAATAGCATCTTCACAAGAAACATTCTGAGCCTTCACAGATGACATAGTAATAATTGGACACAAAGCGCAAGACATAAAGGAGACCTTCCCAAGAAAGCTCAGCAAAGTTCAATCTAAAAGTAAATTGCACAAAAACAAAGTACATGATTGTATTCAAATGAAGACAACGTTCAGGGAGAAACATCATTCTTCATGATCACAGAGTGAAAATTGTAGACAATGTTATCTACTTAGAACCAGGGCCGGCTTTAGGCATTTTGGCACCCCATGCGAGATTTTTTATGCGCCATTAGCTTTTTAACGACATTTATTTTAGGTAGAATACCTATGTTATTATGCGCAAATTATATAATAACCCGAGTGGAAATAAAAGATGGCCTTACAACGGGAAACATCGTCCGCTTGGGAGTACACATGGGTTCATCAAGGGCAAACTTGACTAAGAGATTTAAACGGCACGGGTATATGACGACACGTTTTTACTTTATGGGAACTTGATCAGCCCGTGTATGCTTGGTGTACGACCTACCGTCCGGCAAAAGCCTTCTGATGCCCGACACATGTACAAGGACTATGTTTCAATCAGGGTCGGTGTTCGCCCGTTGTAAGGCCATCTTTTATTTTTATTCGAGAAGGAAAGTACGAGTACAGGCGTCGTGTTAACACAGGAAATATTATAATGGTATGACCAGGCAGCATTAAGCGGTAGTACGTAAAAAGCAAGTGGAAACCGTTTATAGTTTTGATTCTACTTTTCCCATCTACAGAATAATTTGTCTATGGTGTTATGAACAAAAGGTATTCATACATCTGCAAACTGCAATCAATGCGTTATCCAGTTCGGCCATAAACATTTAAAGTTCGGATAAAGTTCCGTTTATTGCAGAGCCGCGCAATAGTTGGCTTTTTCAGAGCATCAGCAATGGTTTTATTTCGATGCATGGAGCCCTCGTACTTGAGAGATTGACTAACCGAGGTATAGAAACCTCTATATTTCTCTTATCAGGGAGAAACTGAAGACAATAGTTGCAAAAGAATATATAAAAAAGTTCTGCCAACTGTCTTAAACATTTTTTCAAACGCAAGCTTCCTGTGCATTTTCGACATTATGTCTTATATTGTGGAGGTTTTATCATTCTATAACTATATAAATTAACGCATTACTGGCATGGCGCCCTAGAGCGGTTGCCGGATTCGCCCATCCCTAAAGCCGGTACTGCTTAGAACGACATCCTTAAACGCATCGTAGCCGCAAATAAGACCTATTTCATACTAGTCTCCGTCCTAAAAACCAAGAAATTTCAAGACAATGCAATGTGAGAATATATAAAAAAATTAATCTGCCCAGTCTTGAGGCTTGGACAGTGTCTAAATAAACAGAAGATAGTCTCAAAATCGAAAGAAAGGAAAATCTCAAGAAGAATACTTGGCTATTTTTTAACGACCGATTTTACCGGGTATCGGGCCGATGCAAAAGGAGTGTCCTTGTTCATGATTCATTAAAATAACGCGGAAGCTTTCGTTGCCTAAAATCTCATCAGGGCCAAACAAGAAGTGTGTGATTCTACATTCTACATGTTCCTAATGTCGACTAAAAAGAAAAAGCTTGTTATAATGTCAGACAATGCCTAGAAATTTTCTTTCAAAGTTATGTAGATTTCCTCCCATGCCGTAAAATTAACATAACACTTTTTGCACTAGAGTATCAATAAATCTATCACTGTATCAGGATTCATATTTACTACATATCGCAATACAAAAAATGTGCAAAAATTTCTATCAATGCGGTGTCGTGAATACACTTGTAAAAGCTGACTTGGTTCACTGCAACGGAACGGCGAACGTCGAGCCAAGGGTCCACGGGGACGTACACGTTATACTATGCATACTTCAACGCAATCGAATTTAAATATTGGAAATTGAAATAGTCACTTTATATATGGATGCCGGAATGAAGGATTCAATAGTTTCACAATTCGACGTAGTTGAATGTGGATCTATCATTATTCCCAGTCCTAAACCAGAAGCAATGCCTAACTTGAAAGCCGTAGATTAGGCCTAATGAGGATACCGTTGTGTGAAATAGAGTGCCCAGACTTATTGTATTTATAAAGTCCCGCATTCCTATGATGACAGATCTCTAGAACGCGACTCCTACGAAGAAATTGTTGGAGTAAAATAACAAAATATTTGCATGGAATGTTTTTTCAACTAAAAATCAACCAATTTTGTGAAAATACCCCGAAATCCGAGAAAATTTCATATTTTTTACAAAGTGGTACTTAAAATTTGCGGCACCAAATTACCAACTCCAATAAAATAATTGATTTCGTAAAAAAGAAACTAGAAGAAATCTTCCACGTCTCACTTTTCCTTGAACCTAGCAAATTGTTTGTAAAGCAAATAAATACAAAAGCCAAAAATTCCGAGAATGTTGTCTCAAAGAACAGTAGACGCGATCGCAAGTATCTCAATTCATACGATTGCTATATACAAGTTCAATGTACGTAAGCTGCGAAACCCATACACCGCTTTTATATTTTTCGAAAGCTTTTGATGCTGAGTTTTAACATGGATTTTTAAAATCAGTGTAAGTAAGGCCATCTATATCCAAAGCCTTACAACAAGGTTACGTATCTGTTTGTAGATAATCAATGGTCTAGGCCTAATTCATTGGAAAGTTTGTTACATACATTAAACTGGCTGGATAGAGCGACTAGATTTCTCCGTAATCAAAGAAATAAATTAAATAATATGATCAGAAAAACCACATTATGTAAACGAGCAATTGAGTTCCGGATAAATTAGGTTAGTCTCTTAGGTTTCCCGGTGTTTCTGTTTACTTGGCCTAAAATATAGTGAAAATTTCAAAACATGGAGTGCCTGGTATACAACTACAAACAAACACATACATTTCAATGAATTTCCTAATAAAATCAAACTTCCAGTTAAAACTAACTGACTTACCTCAAAATATATTTTATTCAAATAAATTTAAAACAATATTATTTCCGTTAAATTACTTTTGTTAAATTTTATATAATCCTCCTACACTCGAATAACATATTAAAATTTGATACGTCTAATAAGAACTCTCCCTAAATCTTAAATGTTCCCCATAAGACTTTCTTAACTCTATTTCAAAATGTCTAATTCCAATTAGAATTGCTTAGAGATAAGTTCCAACTCTCCTCATATCTTAAATATCATCAATACATCCAAAATAAGTTATCTGAGAAAGATTTCTCACCCCCTATGTATGCACTCTTTTTTCAGTTCATTCAAGTTCTGGAGCCGTATTTGGTTTCTCGAGTCGATCCGAAGTTCTGGAGCCGTATTTGGTTTCTCGAGTCGATGGATCGACTCGGCAAAAAAAGCTTCTCGACTTTCTCTAAGTATCATATTTGGCATCACGACCAAATCGACAGATAAGCACGGCCATACAAAACCATCAAATTGTAGTATTACTCCAACGGCAGCAAACCACGTATATTTAATTAAATTATAAATTGTGATAAGTTTATTGCATGCATAAATTGAGCTTTTAAATAATCGTCAAACGCCTTTATCGACACTTAAAGAGACGATATCGTGTCGCCAAATGCAAATTTTTGTTTATTAACAGAAGACAATGTCTACTCGAGAAACCAAATACGGCCCAGACTCAAAGTGCTTGATCTCATGCCGGTAACTAGCAGGAGAAAACTGCTCATATCTAAGTGGAAAACTTTTAAGGTAGAAACAGATTGGCGCGACAACTTTTGCCTCGCCGCTCGACGGATTTTAGATTCCGCCTTAGCTAACAGATTGGCGCGGCGCGGACAATTTCACGGAATTTAACCGACGATGGAATTTAAATAAATGAATTTGAAATTTTTAATGTAAATATAATTTAATGAATTTATTTTGTACTTTTTTAATTATTTATTATGTGAAAACACATGATCCTTAATTATAACTGTGCTCTTACCTAGAAATAAAAATTTAAGCTATTTTCAATATTTTCGTATATTGTTTTTTTTTCAATATTTGAATAAAGCAAAATTTACTTGGAATTAAAAAAGGAAGAATTGAGGTGTTAATATTATAATAATGATAATATTTTGCCATTTACAGAAAATTACCTGAAATTTAAAAACTAAAGGGTTTTATTTGAAAGAGGGTGGTTCCATGACTTGTTTTATGGTACTAAATTAGATAATTTTACCTTCAAGTAGGAGATGGGCGGTTTGTTTTTTATATTGAACTGCATAATGACATTTTCCCATGTACCCAAAATTACTTAGAATTTAAAAATTAAAGGGTTTGATTTGAAAGAGGGTAGTTCCATGACCTGATTTATGATATTACATTATACAAGTTTACCTGTAAGTAAACAATGGGCGATTTGTTGTTTACATTGGGCTGCTTAATGGTATTTTCCATTCACCGAATATTACCCGAAAAATTAAAATAAAAGGGTGGGTTTGTTCGGAATTGTTTTTCCCATTTATAGGACTTGCCTAAAATCACTTAAATAGCTTAGTTTTAAAAATTCCATATCAGTTGATTTTAAAATTTCAAACGTTGCTAGTGATTGTAATTGTATGTGTAGTTTTAAAAAAAAAACTATTTTTGCCTATTTAATACCACCTGCTTCACAACCTGAAAATTTAAACTATGTACCTATATTACATCATTAGAAAGTAATAAAAAATTCTCCTTCCGCGTTTCCGCCTAAAATATCTATCATCAATATTTCCAGCTTGAACCCTCAGCATGTTTTAATTCAAATTTTATCTGACCAAAAACTTTAACTAAAAACTTTCCCAGAAATTAATTTAATACTTTACTTTTACTTTGGCTCCTGTTTTTTCCTCCGGCTCCGGAATTTTATAGTTTTTAATACTATGTTAAATTCCTCTGGGATAAATATAAACATTTCACTAAAAAATAAACTTGAAGTACCTCCAAAAGCTTAAATTAACCGTCACATTGAGTTGCTAAATAGAGACAAATTTTTTTTATTGTTGACTGTTTTTGTTTGATTTTATTACAATAATTAGTTTTAAATACCTGCAACACAGTCTTTTTCATGCCCCATAATTGGTAAATTTCTTTTTTGCCATTTTATAATAAAATGCATTCAAAACTAAAAAAAATCACGAATTCAATTTAAAAATAACCGCCACGAACAAATTGTCAATTTGCAGGCAGACAGCAGTTCAAAGCAAAAAAATGTGTACTAAATCAGCTCGTCATGGTTGGTACCACTGGGCGACCAGCGGCAGAATTCGAAATAGCTCGAATTTGTCCGCGCGACAAGTCGCCTCCGCGCCTTTGTGGTTGCATATATGGTGGTGCGTGTATTTTAATCGATTTTGCCGCCACGGACACCGCCTCCGCGACAAAATTCGCGCCAATCTGTTTGTACCTTTAAGGTACCTTTAAGGTACAAACAGATTGGCGCGAATTTTGTCGCGGAGGCGGTGTCCGTGGCGGCAAAATCGATTAAAATACACGCACCACCATATATGCTACCACAAAGGCGCGGAGGCGACTTGTCGCGCGGACAAATTCGAGCTATTTCGAATTCTGTCGCTGGTCGCCCAGTGGTACCAACCATGGCGAGCTGATTTAGTACACATTTTTTCTTTGAACTGCTGTCTGCCTGCAAATTGACAATTTGTTCGTGGCGGTTATTTTTAAATTTAATTCGTGATTTTTTTTTTTAGTTTTTTAATGCAATTTATTATAAAATGGCAAAAAAGAAATTTACCAATTATGGGGAATAAAAAAGACTGTGTTGCAGGTATTTAAAACTAATTATTGTAATAAAATCAAACAAAAACATCATCATCATTGCGCTCCTTTAATACCTCATGGGACATAGGGCGGAAACAGTTGCCCTCCAGCGGACTCTGTTTTGCGCGACTGCTCTCAGCTCCGACCAGGATCTCCCAGTTGTTGCGGCTTCTGCTAGTAGGGTTCTCCTCCACGTTGTTCTAGGTCGTCCTACTCGACGGGATCCTTGCGGATTCCAGTCAAGGGCCTGTTTGGCTAGATTTTCGTTTTCGCGTCGCAAGGTGTGGCCTACCCAATTCCATTTCCTTCGCCTGATTTGGTGGTCTATCCTTTCTTGGCCGGCACGGCGCCATAGTTCTTCGTTTGAAATTCTATCTTGCCAGCGGATTTTTAGGATACGACGAAGGCATCTGTTGATAAAGACTTGTAGGCGCCCTGTGATGAATTGGGTGACTTTCCATGTTTCGCAACCGTACAAAAGTACTGCCTTCACGTTGGAGTTGAACAGCCGCAATTTGGTGTTAGTTGAGATCTCCGTTGATCTCCATATGCGGAACAGGCATGCATATGCGCCTCGTGCTTTATTTATTCTGGAACTGACATCTTCTTCTGCACCGCCATTTTCGGTAATAATACTACCGAGGTAGCAGAATTTATTTACCAGTTCCACGTCACGGTTATTCAGCGCAGTCCGTTCAATGGTGTTTGCATTTATCCGCATTTCTTTAGTTTTAGTCGGATTTAGCCTTAAGCCTGCTGGACTACTTTCTGTTGCCAAATTGTTAATCATGTTTTTGAGGTCCTGGTGTCTGTGGGCCGGCAAACAGATATCATCTGCGTAGTCGAGATCCTTAAGGCGGTCTAACAAACCCCATTGTATGCCGCCTGTTCTACTATCTAGAGCGCCGACAAGGATGTCATTTATTACTATAAGAAATAGTAAAGGCGAGAGTAGGCATCCTTGTCGTACTCCTGAGCTCACCTCGAAGCTGTCGGATAATTTTCCATTATGGAGAACTCTGCATTTGGAATTGTTGTATAGGGCTTTTATCAATTCTATTATTTTATCAGGCAGTCCCCGTCGCCGTAGTGCCTGCCATATAAAGCTCCTATTGACCGAGTCGAACGCTTTCTCATAATCTACGAAAGCAAGGTAAAGGGGGGATCGGAATTCAGTAGACTGCTCCACTATAATTCGTAAGGTGTTGATATGATCAATACATGAGCGGCCCTTCCTGAATCCGGCCTGCTGCCTCCTAAGCGTTCGGTCTACTGCCTCACTTATCCTAGATAGTAATATGTGGGACAAAATTTTGCCCACAGTAGATAGTAAACAGATGCCTCTCCAGTTGTCGCATATTGTTAGGTCCCCCTTTTTTGGTATTTTGACTATGATACCTACCGTCCAATCCTCCGGAAAGGTACAGGTGTTCCATGCTATTTGTAGGATTGGCTGAAGCGCATCTGCTATGAGGCTTGAGTCGGCTTTCAACAATTCTGGCGGGATGCCATCTTTTCCAGCTGCTTTACCATTGGCCATCGCATGAATTACGGTTACTATTTCCGTCTTGGATGGGGCCCAGGTGGTGATTCGAATTGGCTGTGCATTGTTGCTGGTTTCCTGAGGTTCCTGTGTAAATGAACCGAAGAAGTAATCTCTCCATCTTTGGAGCTGCTCCTCGTCGCTGCACAGCAGCCTTCCATCCGCACTCTTAACGGCATGCTTTTTAGTAGAGTGCTTTCCCGAGAGCTGTTAAGTGATTTGGTACAGCACCTTACTGTTGCCTGTGTTTGCCGCGTTTTCCGCTTTTTCTGCGAGCTCATTTATCTGCTGCCTTTTATCACGCCGGACACTTCTCTTTACTTCCCGGTGTAATTGGGAGTACTCCCGTTCAAGTTGGTAACGTCTTTCGGGGTCGCTTGTAGAGTTTACGTTATTTTTTAGGGCTCTTCTGCGTTCTATTCAACAACCAAATGGTGGTCGCTTCCAGTGTCTGCTCCCCTGAAACTCCTGACATCCTCAAGGAAAGTTCTCCATCTGCGGCTTACGGCCACATGATCTATCTGATTTCTCGTCCTACCATCGGGCGATACCCAGGTCTCTTTGTGTATCTTCTTGTGACAAAAGTAAGTTCCACCTACCATGAGTTGGTGGGAGCTACAGAAGTCAACGAAAAGCTCACCATTGTTATTGGTAACTTGGCTTAGACCTTGATTTCCAATTGTTTGTTCAAGGCCGGTGTTGTCACGGCCGATCTGTGCGTTTAAGTCACCCATTAATACAATGATGTCTCCCCTTGGAATAGAGCGAAAAACCTCATTCAGCCGCAAATAGAACTCGTCTTTGATGTCATCTTCAGCGTCCTCAGTTGGAGCATAGCATTGGACTACCGTAGTACTTCTTAGTCTGGTACGCAGGCGCACGGTAATAATCCTCTCAGAAACTGGTGACCAGCTAATGAGGCTGGACCTGGCTTCTTTGGTGAGTATTACACCAACGCCACTCCTACGGCTTTCAGTTTCGTTTCTGCCAGAATATAAAAAGGATTCACCATTTGGGCAGATATGTTCCCCCGCATCGGGCCATCTGGTCTCGCTAAGTCCCATGATCTTGATTTTATATCGATTCATCTCGTTGAGGACTTCATCCAGCCGTCCCTCAGCCAGCAGTGTTCTCACATTCCATGATCCGATTCGTGTCCTTGTTCGAAAAGCAAAGGTCGTCGTCGTGTTGTCCATCCGGTTCCGAGGCATTGTTTGCCGATTCGTAGCAATGGTGTTTTTTATGGGAGCGGGTTGCTAACCCTCAGCCCAACCGACTTAAAACTCTGTTTTGTGGCGCAGAGAGTTCGCCATTCGCCCGTCTCCCGTTAGCTCCTTCCGAAGAAGTACCCCAGGGGGCACCGCGGGGAGGTGGGATTAGGACTTGCTAACAGGTCTGCTAGGTGTTTGTCTGCAGTGACTTTTCTCGGGTTTTGGCAGAGGTGGCAAATCGGGTACCACCACTTTCCGAGGTCTTTGTTAGCCGTTTGCCCCCCCGAAACAAAAACAGTCAACAATAAAATAATTTTGTCTCTATTTAGAAACTCAATGTGACGGTTAATTTAAGCTTTTGGAGGTACTTCAAGTTTATTTTTTAGTGAAATGTTTATATTTATCCAAGGGGAATTTCTATTCAAGAGTTAACCCTTCTAGCACAGAAGGCGCACTTTTCAGCTAAGCATGAAAATCTATATATACATACACATACATATATATAAATATATATGTATATATATAGATATATAGAGTTTCCCTTCTAACACAGAAGGCGCACTTCCCAGCAGGGCTGAGAAATATTTACCACACCGTGGCTCAGCTGAGACATGCAAACATAAAAGATTAAGTACCAATAAAAATTGCATGCAAAACACATAAACAGTCATGAGACAACAAATAGCCTCCTTTTAAGCAGGTCTTTGTTAGTGCTCACGCTAAAAACATTAATATTTTTATTTACATTAATGAACATGCGATTAACAGGCTCAAATCGGCCATAATTGGTGTTAGAGGAGTTGATGTGTAAGAGCGGTGGTCCTCTCAGATTGTATCGGCTCTCTCTAAACGACGCACGGCGCCTTAGAAAACCTGAGTCGACACGTCCATTAAGAAGCTGGTGGACGAAAACAACATCGGCCACCTCACGACGCTTGTGGAGAGTGTTTAAGTTGAGTAACTTAAGTCGGTATTCATATGGTGGAAGAATTAAAGGGTCTTCCCAAGGAAGGTGATTCAATGCGAATCGAACGAACCTACGTTGAACCGACTCAATTTTTCCAACATGCGAAGAATAGTAAGGAGACCAAACCTGGGACGCATATTCAAGTAAAGGTCTGACAAGGGAGATGTAGAGGTGTGTAGTGATCAGGGTGCTATTGAATTCTTTGGACCACCTTTTAATAAAACCCAAGACTAAGCTGCTCTTGGTAGAAATATAGTTGATATGAGAAGCAAAGTCCAGCTTGGTGTCAAATCTAATCCCGAGATCTTTGACAAAATTAACACGGGGGACACCCTCACTAGAAAATGAGTAGTTATAAATTATAGGGTCACGTCGCCTACAAAAAGTCATGACTTCGCATTTACTAATATTAAGAACCAGGTTGTTGTTAGCGCACCAAGAGTAAAAGGTGTCGAGGTCGACTTGCAAAAGTTTGCAGTCCTCCATACTCTTTACGTGACGGTACAATTTGATGTCATCAGCATAAATCAGGATTCTGCAGTGTCTTAGCAAGGTAACAATATCATCAATAGAAAGAATAAAGAGGATAGGGCCAAGATGACTGCCTTGAGGGACACCGGATGACGCCTCAATGGTGGCGGATTTGGATCCACGGAAAAGGACTTGGTAGGTCCTGTCAGCAAAGTAGGACTGGAACCATAATAGAAGGGCTTCAGGGAAACCTAACTTTTTTAGTTTGAAAAGTATAATAGAGTGGGAAAGCTTGTCAAATGCCTTACTGAAATCAGTGTAAACACAATCAGTTTGGCAACCGGAAATGAAGCCTTCAACAGCATGGGAAGTGAATTCTAGGAGATTGGTGGTAGTGGAACGAGCTGGAAGAAAACCATGTTGGTTCGTAGAAATAAGTTTCTTGCAGATGGGCACGATTGCAGAATAAATGATTGACTCAAAAAGCTTTGGTATGACAGACAGCTTGGCAATTGGTCTGTAGTTCGATATTTCGTTCTTGCTACCACTTTTGTGAATAGGAATTATGAACGAATTCTTCCAAAGAGTAGGGAAGTACCCTTTATCCAGGGACTTTTGAAAAAGGGTTTTCAGTGGAGACTGGAGAACCTCCACACAGGATTTAAGGACAGCAGGAGGGATACCGTCAGGGCCGGAAGTGAAATCGTATGGGAGTTCATCAATATGTTTCATGATATCGTCAATGGAGATTGAGAGAGACAAACTAGTAGCCTCTCGGTGTAGAGTTATGTGACGAAAATTATTGTCATTTGGCTGAAAATTAGAAGAGGTGAAAGATTGATGAAAGAATGAAGCAAACATGTTGCAAATCGAGGAAGACTCACTACTTGACCAGTTAGTGTGCTGCATAGTCTTTTCGTAGTTATCAGTTTTTTTCTTGGAATTGACAAATTTGAAGAAGTTTCTAGGATCAGTATAAACCTGGTCCCTCATACTGCTGAGATATTCGCCATACAGAGCAGAAGAGAGTAAACGAAATCTGTTATAGCAATCAGTAAATGTTATAAGACTCGGAGAGTCCTTTCTCTTTAAATAGGTCTTCCAGAGTCTATTTTTCTGATTCCTTAAATGCTTCAGCTCATTATTAAACCAAGGTGGAGTAGAACTGCACAACTTTTGGGGCTCAAAAGGTACACATGAAGCAATAGCTTCATATAGTACGGTATAAAACCGTGCCACATCGACATCCAACTCATTTGCGGAAAATAAGCTGTTGAAATCAGTCAAGGCAAGCTTAGATGAGAGTTCATTAAAGTTGGCCTTCTTAAAGTTGAAGGAATGGGTTACCGCCTCCGGACAAGGATTGTTCCTTGAGTTCAAGCAGTAATTGATCGAGAGAGGAGGGTGGTAATTGTCAACGGACGTCATGACTATTGGACTGGGTTCAACAATCATGTTTCCTGAGTCAGTAAAGAATACAAGATCCAACTGCCTCCCTAACATATTAGTCACACCACTCATTTGATTAAGGCCAAGTGAGAATAAGGAGTTGAGAAAACAGGATTCCTTAGAATTAAAATTGCCTTCGGGGAGGTAGTTATCGTCAACTTCGTCAAATACCCACTGAATATTGGGTAAATTGAAGTCACCAAGAAGAAGTAATTCATCACAGGTGTTCATCATATTCAGGCTATAATCAACACAGGAGATGAGAATATCATAGAGGTTTATACCTCCATCGTCAAGTGTGCTTATCATATCTGGTGGGATATAGCAGCACAACAGGAAGAGATTAGATTTTGAAAAAGAGATCTTGAGAGCGACAAGCTCAATGTCCAAATGGTTAGAGAAACTAGGAAGCGAAATTGGGTTACAATTAAGGTGGCTGCGGCATGCAAGAAGTACGCCACCCCCGCGAGCTTCCGAGTCAGTGTGACGGTCCCTCCGAAAGACTTGGTAGGAGGAATCGAAGAGTTCAGCATTAAGAATGCCTTCGTGAAGCCAGGTTTCCGTGAACGCTATGACATCGAACCCACTAGCCATCGATGCCTGAAGGATGTCGTTAGTTTTTGACCTTGTCCCCCTTACGTTTTGGTAGTAGAGGGAAAGGGTCTCAAGTTTTTTGGCATCCTTGGTGTTCTCGGAATGGAAACGTTTGAGTGATGTGCTCGAGTACGGGTACGGGGAACAAAGAGCTTGGTAAGGGCACCAGCAGGCCAGAAACCAGGATCTAAAAGAAGGAATGTAACATAGGATAGGAGAACTATAAAATTCCGGAGCCGGAGGAAAAACAGGAGCCAAAGTAAAAGTAAAGTATTAAATTAATTTCTGGGAAAGTTTTTAGTTAAAGTTTTTGGTCAGATAAAATTTGAATTAAAACATGCTGAGGGTTTAAGCTGGAAATATTGATGATAGATATTCCGGTTCCGGAAACGCGGAAGGAGAATTTTTTATTACTTTCTAATGATGTAATATACATAGTTTAAACTTTCAGGTTGTGAAGCAGGTGGTATTAAATAACGGCAGTGGAAGTCGGGGCGGGCATACGGCAGCGAAAGTGACGGAGGAATATTTTCAGAATGCGAATTTGGACGGAAACTCCTCAATGGGACTTTACATATTCTACCCCCAAGCCATGTTCCTGGAATGTAGGAGGTGCTACCTTATTATTTTGTAGGAGATGCACGTTTCCTTTAAAGCGGAATCTGATGCGACCATATCCTGGAAGATACACCTTGAGGAGGAAAAGGAAAATTTCAACCACAGACTCTCAAGTGCTCGTCGCATGATTGAGAATGTTTTTGGAATTTTAACCAACAGGTGGAGAATTTTAGGCACCACCATTAACATGATGCCTCAAAATGCTGAAAAAGTAATTTTAGCAACTACAGATCTCCACAATTTTTTAAGAGAGCAGGGTGATCAATCTTATTTAACGCCGCAAAATTTGGACCAAGAAGGAGATGGCGAGACCAATATCGATCAAGGGAGAGAAGACTGCATACGCCTTACTTCAGCCAGATTTCGTAGAGCAAACCGAGCAACGAATGATGCTATTTGCATTAGGAATAGATTAAAAAATTATTTAATGAATGTAAACAAAATATTCAGTATAAATAAACCTTTTTTATTATTTAATTTGTAAAAAACCTCATTTTTCTTGGAACTTTTGACTTTTTCATTCCAAATTGGATTATGTGATTGATTATTTTATTGTTTACTAAGAATTTAAAAACTCAGTGGTGGTTTTATGGTTTTCCATTTACCCTAATTTTGTTGTTATTGTGTTTTATCTTGCTGTAATTGGGTTTCTGGTTTTTGGGCAAGTTAATTTGCTTACTTTTCACAGTAAAGCAGCTTTTTGATAATCTTTTCAAAAACTTAAAAGGAAGCTAATATAGAGGGGTTTCAATAACTACAATAAATGTGGAAGGGGTGATTTCCGACACATTCAAAAATATATAACCAATTACGCACGTACGTAGAAACATCGGAGGAGCTCCTTTTTCGGGACTGCAGACAGTAAAAAAGTTTATTCATCAATCTTATCCACTTGGTTAAATATTTGGCGCAGATTTTATTATTTCTTCGTATTTATTCAGGAAGGGAGAATACGCTATATAAAACAAAATGAACATACATACATACATAATAAAGCTTGTATGACATTTGCATGAAAATATAATGCATCCTTACTTTTAACATTCACTGTAGCATCTTTTACTTTACAAGATATGAAGGAAAACAAAATACAAAAAAATTAATTTTTAGCATTTTTTATTTCAAGCGACATTTTTCAAAAATTATTTTATTTACTGCTTCATCCACTTCCTGTTTTTCTAATTCGGTTAAGTTGGCAGAGTCTACTTTCGAGCCGTACGCCTTGTATAATTTCTCCCTTGGAGACTCCTTCGTAGGCATATTCTCCTTCGCTGAATTCACAAAATTGATGAACTCTTCCGTTAGAGAGGCCCCTTCGCTTAAACTCCTCTTTCGCCCACGCTGTTCCGCATACCGTTTTGATGTGGTGGACGATGCAATTTGGTAATTCATAATTTCTCTTTGGAAACTATATGACATGAACACATTATACACAATTTGGCACCTTTGAAGTTCTTGTTCCATTATTGAAATTTTTTAAAAAACTACACAAACAATTACAATCACTAGCAACGTTTGAAATTTTAAAATCAACTGATATGGAATTTTTAAAACTGAGCTATTTAAGTGATTTTAGGCAGGTCCTATAAATGGGAAAACAATTCCGAACAAACCCACTCTTTTATTTTAATTTTTCGGGTAATATTCGGTGAATGGAAAAATACCATTAAGCAGCCCAATGTAAACAACAAATCGCCCATTGTTTACTTACAGGTAAACTTATATAATGTAATATCATAAATCAGGTCATGGAACTACTCTCTTTCAAATTAAACCCTTTAATTTTTAAATTCTAAGTAATTTTGGGTACATGGGAAATGTCATTATGCAGTTCAATGTAAAAAACAAACCGCCCATGTCCTACTTGAAGGTAAAATTATCTAATTTAGAACCATAAAACAAGTCATGGAACCACCCTCTTTCAAATAAAACCCTTTAGTTTTTAAATTTCAGGTAAATTTCTGTAAATGGCAAAATATTATCTAACACCTCAATTCTTCCTTTTTTAATTCCAAGTAAATTTTGCTTTATTCAAATATTGAAAAAAAAAAAAAAAACAAAAAAAAAAGTTAACCTTAAGGTAGAAACAGAGTGGCGCGACAACTTTTGCCGCGTCGCTCGACGGATTTTAGATTCCGCCTTAGCTAACAGATTGGAGCGGCGCGGACAATTTAACGGACGATGGAATTTAAATAAATGAATTTGAAATTTTTAATGTAAATATAATTTAATGAATTTATTTTGTACTTTTTTAATTATTTATTATGTGAAAACACATGATCCTTAATTACAACTCTGCTCTTACCTAGAAATAAAAATTTAAGCTATTTTCAATATTTTCGTATATTGTTTTTAATTCTGGAAGGAACTTTTTTTTTTAATTCTGGAAGGAACTTTTCTTGTTAACAAGAGAAAGAAACGGTCATATGTATGTTGTCATTCAGGGAAGTTTTGGATCAAAATTCTTTCGTCTCTTTTCTGGAAACCTATTTTTTGCCTATTTAATACCAACTGCTTCACAACTTGAAAGTTTAAACTATGTATATTACATCATTAGAAAGTAATAAAAAATTCTCCTTCCTCGTTTCCACCTAAAATATCTATCATCAATATTTCCAGCTTGAACCCTCAGCATGTTTTAATTCAAATTTTATCTGACCAAAAACTTTAACTAAAAACTTTCCCAGGAATTAATTTAATACTTTACTTTGGCTCCTGTTTTTCCTCCGGCTCCGGAATTTTATAGTTTTTAATCCTATGTTAAATTCTTCTGGGATAAATATAAACATTTCACTAAAAAATAAACTTGAAGTACCTCCAAAAGCTTAAATTAACCGTCACATTGAGTTGCTAAATAGAGACAAATTTTTTTAATTGTTGACTGTTTTTGTTTGATTTTATTACAATAATTAGTTTTAAATACCTGCAACACAGTCTTTTTTATGCCCCATAATTGGTAAATTTCTTTTTCGCCATTTTATAATAAATTGCATTAAAAAACTAAAAAAAAATCACGAATTAAATTTAAAAATAACCGCCACGAACAAATTGTCAATTTGCAGGCAGACAGCAGTTCAAAGCAAAAAATGTGTATTAAATCAGCTCGTCATGGTTGGTACCACTGGGCGACCAGCGGCAGAATTCGAAATAGCTCGAATTTGTTCGCGCGACAAGTCGCCTCCGCGCCTTTGTGGTAGCATATATGGTGGTGCGTGTATTTTAATCGATTTTGCCGCCACGGACACCGCCTCCGCGACAAAATTCGCGCCAATCTGTTTGTACCTTTAAAGTGCAGTTTCTGTCGGACAAGATCAAATTCAATGATATAGTCCGACACACACACGACACACTAAATTACTTAGGGAATATCCGCACCGTACCGATTACGCTAGGAACGAGCTCGTCAACAGATGCTTTGGTTTTCAATGGTTATAGTTCCTGTTTCTCTCTTTCGCGAGGAGCAGCTTCCAGAAAAAAAAGCTTCTATAGCTTCGTCCTATAAGAAAATACTCAAATCTCTACTAGAATAACTCCCCCTCCCTCGACAATAGTTGGCTATCAGTAGGTTTTAATGCAAATATTAAAAGACTATTTTACTACTTTACTTACTACTCATGATGTACTAGTTTAAGTGTGCCTTGTTTGGCGAATAAATAAATAAATAACAAACTAGACCAACTACGATGGCTCAAACATTCGAAATTCCGAAAAAATAATAACGCGGATTTTCAATGGTAGATGGCGAAAACAGAAGCTTAGGAAGACCAAGAAATAGGTGGAAGGATAACGTACTGGAAGAATGAGGGATTGGAGAAAACTAGTTAAACGTAGGGACTACCGGAAGAACAGACTCCAACAGGCTCAAGTCTTACAATCACTGTAAGGCCATTTAAATAGACAAATCAAGGCAAAGACCTATGTAACAATACATTACAACATTTTTATTGAACGTCGTGTATGCATCACGCATTCATTCTACAATCGTGTATAACTACCTACAATTCTTTTACGACTAGTTACAAATGAGCAGCCTTTTTTAAATACTCAAAAAAGTAGTAACAATTTCTATAAATTTTATAACTACAAGCAATCTCTTTGCTTTACTGGCTTCTACTGATAGTCATAAAGTATTTTCAAACTTGTCAATATCTCCTTCAAAAAAGTACTGCACATATTTACAATCTTTTACATCATAAAAAATTTCAAAGTCTTCTGGGTCCAGAGGATAATCATCATACTCTTTAAATAAATAAACCTGTGCATAATTATTTCCTCTCTTCTCTGTAAATGTCACTGGAAAATTATAGATTAAATGTCGTGCTACGCCGTCTCTCTTAGAAAAGCAATGCATATTTTTTCTGCATTCATCTATAAAGAAATTGGCGAAAAATCGTGAAATTTGTATCGCACTTGAAGAATGATTAATATTTGGAAATGTAAACTCGTAGGCATTTTTTTCTGGATGGAATTGTACACCATAGAAAGGATATCTGAAATTATTACACATACCTAATATTAAATTATGTATAAATTTTCTTTTTTATATTTACTGTCTATGTTCTATTGTGGATATAAAATCGTAACTTCTGGTATCACAACTAAGAGATGTCTCTTGCCAGTCGTTGTCCAATCCAAATTTAAGAATACCCTGATTTAAGAATAAAAACCACATAAATTGTACTCAATTTTCATTAGAAAACTTTACTTCCTGAGTAACACAATAGCTATGATTGTTGAAAGTAACTTTTTGGTTTGCTAGAATTTCAAGAACGCCCTGCTCTATATCTTTGAACATTCGACTTAGTTTAAATCCTTTAAAATATAATATACATTTTTAGGTATAATTTTGCACATAAATGATTAAATCTTACCATTGGTAAATTTAAGTCGTAAAGATTTGCTGATGCGTGGACATTTTCGTCGAGGATCTTGTTTGTCCTTGGCGGTTATTAACACAAGAAATTCAAATCCGAGGCAAGTGCCCCATATTGGAAAGTAGTCTCCATCGTTATTCATTTGAACAGCCAATTTATAGATAACTTTTGCTGTGTGTAGATAGTCATTACTTTCCAAAGAGGGACCGACCCCCCCGCCTGGCAACAACATTCTGGAAATGGACAAATTTTATTAATGATGATTGTTGTCGTTCATAGCTGAATTTACCCGTTTATTTTCTTTAACATTTTTTCATAGTAAGCGTAACTCCTTCCAAGCCTGCAGGAGTAAAATATACATGAGTTTACTTTTATGTAAATATTTATAGTTGTTGTTTACGTTGTATACTTTTTGTGGTGTGGCTGTCTCAACTAAATATACCTTTACATTATGTGGTTTTTCATTTGACTTTACTGTAAAAATTACGAATTGATTGTCCATCTGACTTCGCACTGTGCTCACACTTAATTTTGACATATCAAAACAGAAATATTCAAAGCTAATTTTGACAGATAAATAATCGTATGACATGTCAAAAACAAATGTCATTTAACATTTTATATTGGCAGTATATAAAGGTGCCTCAAGTAGACCACTTAAGGTTGCATTTTTATGGAATAAATAATTCCAAATAGATAAAGAACAAAAAAACACTAGCAGTAAACTAATACTTTGTTGACTAAATGTCGTTTAACTCCGCCGCCGTCAGGTCCCAAATCCAGGGTGTGAAAAGAGGAGGGTGGTTGATCTGCCAGAGATGCCGGTGTGAATTGGGTAACCGGCCAAAATAATGTTATGGTGGGTAGTAGTACCCACGCGGAAAATTACAGGTGGGTAAAATACCCATCCGGATTTCGAGTTGCACCGAGCGTGTGACGATTGATTGAAGCTTACTTCAAGTAAGCCCATGATTCTTATTCCTAGACATAGGCCGAGCTAACTTCGCTTTTTTTCATTGTTTTTACATTGAAACTCCTCGTGTTCAATCAGCTCTTATTTTCGTACGTTGGCAAGTAAGAAGAAGCAACTAAAATCACCTCCTGGTATTCCAGTGTCTGCACGCAGCTGGCTTTGGAGAATAGCGTTGCGTTAAAGGATCAGCTTAGAGCATTTTCATATATGTACGTAGAACTGCGGTCATTCTGCAATATTCAGCTACAAACTTCCAATTGCTGAATACTGCAAAATTACTGCAGCTCTGCGTTTATGAAAATGCCCTTATTCTAACAGCTTTATTCTTAGCTTGGGCTTCTTCCAATACCAACTTCCTGTGTATAGCCTTCAGCTTCGTTTCCACTTTCCTCCATCCATCCACATTGCTAGGAAGTTTTTCGGTATTTGTCGCGCTTCGGCCATTGCCTCGTTTCTCCCTAGATTCGCTGAATCTCACACCATAAAATAAGGCATGGTCTGGTTCTGGTTATTCAAAACTCACTTCCTAACACTTCTTTGTAAACCATCTCTCCACGTTTGGATAAGTCTGACCAGACTTAACAGACCCTTCCCCTGCCCTTGTCAATCCGTTACGAACTCGCAGTGCCTTATCAGCCACCGCACTGTATTTGGCTTGCCTCCAATATAATGATTGGTTGTAGATAAGCATGCCTATTCTCGCCCTCCTCAACGTAGCTGCCTTTAGCACGACTAAGATACTCACCTTCGCCATCACGAGGCGACACTATGGTATGGTATGGTATATTCTCCGATTTTGATGAGTGTGGCCTTGTTGGAAGAATTTAGAAATGCCCAATTTTTCCGGTTATTCCAGCGTTTTCTAGCTTTCGACTTTTGGAGCCCCTCGGGAGTTATCCCCTCTTTTGCGCTTTCCCCAAGAGGGCTGCAAAATGCCTCGGGAAATACTGGTCAGACCGGGGTGGGACTGAATTCACAGACTCCCGGGGAGGTCCCTTTACAAATAGGCATTACTCCCTAAAATTCATTATTATTATATTAAGGTTTTTTTGGTGGAAATAAATTTTGAAATCTTGTTTGGCTGTTTAAATTCAGTTTTAAGCAATGAAGCATATTCCCAGAACAAAAAAAAAAAATACTTATTTAACCCTTTGCACTCGATTTATTTTCAAAGTTGTTGCGTGTCAACTTGTAATTATTTTTAGCTAAATGAATTAAAGTAATTTACAGTGGTAAAATTCAACGTATTATATTTATTTCATTAGTTATTAATATAAAATGTTTTATTTTTTGTAATCTTTTACAGTGTGATACTTCTTAAAACAATTTCCAACGTGCAGAAAAGGATGTCTTTCGCATGTTTCGCAGAAATAAACAGTTGTCTTCCTTTCGCCTTTAACTTTTCTGTTAGAACAGACCATACAATCGTTATGTTTTTTTTCCGGATGAGGTACTAAAATGTGTAGTTTTCCATCAAGCCGATTCTCTGCATCTGATGTTGATGGTCGCCCGCGTTTTTTAGCTCCTTGTCTGAAATCTCCCACTAAGGAAACAACTAACTTACGTACGAAACGTAAATGAGTTATTGGCTTCACTCCATTCTTATGACATGAAACTTTGTACAAAATGTACGAATTAATGGCACTTGTCTCTAAACCCCAGAAAAAAAGTTTTCGCCACCATTTGATAGATTTCCTTAAAAAACAATAGGTTGATCCATAATGATCAGCTAGATCAACACCCCCCATAAACTTATTGTAATTCAAAATTACTTGGGGCTTTCTTATTTCTACTGTATCACCACATTTTCGTATTCTGTTGACGGTACACATCTTTGAAGTGTCATTACTACTTAACATAGTCACGACACGTTTATCCTTCCATGCCAAGGCTAACAAATTGTTCTTTCGGCATGCAAAATATTTTTTTGCAACAAAATTCGGTTTCGACACTTTTTTTGGCAACAACTTCCTATTACTTTGTATTGTTCCCGTTATATAACACTTCCGTTTGAGAAGTTCGTTGGCCAATGGAATACTTGTATAGTATCTATCCGTAAAGATATGATACCCTTTGGCACCAGGTACACTTTCTAGTAAATTATTGACCAGATGAAGCACTATTCTTGAAGACACCGGTAATTCTGGATGGATTAACATTTCACTTGTTAGAGCACCATAATATGGCAAAACGGAATATACGTAGCCGAGTTGTGGAGTAAATTAGTGTTGTCACCTCCAGTGTGACATACGAGTTGTAGAGTAAATTAGTATTGTCACCTCCAGTGTGACATACGAGTTGTAGAGTAAATTAGTATTGTCACCTCCAGTGTGACATACGAGTGCAAAGGGTTAATAGAGATGCGCCGAATATTCGTATTCGGTATATTCGGCGTATTTTTTAATGTTCGTATTCGGCCGAATATTCGGCTAGTTAGCCGAATAATTACCGAATATTTCAATAGTATTATTTTAAGAGTTACATATGTTAAAGAGGCTTTATTCTGGAACCGTACATAGGTAGTATTTCTGAAAGAAACAAACACTTATTTGTGTAACCACTTGTATTTATTCACAAAATCAAAAATAAAAAAATTAGAATCCAGACACGAAACCAGACCGATTTGAAACTAGTGTGCCAGTACGACAGTAATGCCTAATCTCCAATGAGAAAACCAACCACGAACCAACCACGTACCAGTAGGCTGAATTAGCTGACAAAATGTGTTCACACACATTTCTATCACTGTAGATGTGAATTGTCAGAAATGTCTGTTTTGTTATTATTATTACTAGATTCGACTTTTCTGTTGTCATATTTTTTGGCGGGATATTGCAAATACAATTTAACGTCATTTATGCATTGATTTTGATTGATTTTTGACATTTTTTGTACTAAATTGCCCGCTGAATTTCATCTGGCAACTCAAATGGTTTAACTAACACATACGAAAAGTTACCCATGTCGACCAAAACACGAGCGAGACGGATAATTCAATTTACAATGGGAAGGAATAGGAAGCAGCACTTTGGTTGGTTGGTTCGTGGTTGGTTTTCTCATTGGAGATTAGGCATAATAGTACGACTACTCTTGCTGGTCGGAAGCAATATCAAGCTTGTACTTTTTTTTTATGTGACAGACTAGAGGCTTAGGGAAAGTCCTTTTGTACTGTCGACAATCTATTTTTTCGTATAGAGTGCATTCAGCGGTTCCATGATATGCGGCGAATTTCCAACACTTAATTTTGTAGTTGCATTCCGTCCCGACATAACCAAATAACGAGTGTATGATTGTGTGTGCTATGTCGAATGCGTCAATATAGAAAAAGTTGAAAGTAGACCGTCATTTGCGTTGCATGCATTCCATTCATGGAATTTTCCGTCAAGTCGCATTTGAATACACACACTTCTATATTGTCTGTCACCGAATGCAACACTTGTACGCTTGGAAATGTCACCAGTTTTAGTTGCGTGGTTGCATTTGTACGTGTCAAAGTTTATTCAAAACAAAATCTTCTTCGTGAGCACAGAACACCGATTGATGAAAAATCAGTTGCGCTTGTGTGGGGACAAATTTTTCATTTTGGTTGCAAACTGGTTGTGAGCGTGATAATGGTGAAACCAGTTTGAAACTGGGATTGCAAATCCGTCGACCCATGTACGTAGGGCCTCAATGTTTATGGAATTCTTTCTTTAGTCCCTTATTGTTTGGCGATAATTCTATCACGCGAGAGATTGCAATAAAAGAAAGAACGGCGGATTGAGTGAGCGAGCCGAGCTAGCGCGAAGTGCTGAAGGGGTGGGCGAACGCTGCTACTCGCAGAACGTTTCGCCGACCTTATATGAACTGCGCAAAGATGAACCGAATAATTCGACCGAATGTTCGGTTCGGTACATTTTTGACCGAATATTCGTATTCGGTCGAACCCATATTCGGCGCATCTCTATTATTTAAGGTTTATTTAAGTGAATTTATGTAATTAATAAAATTTGGCAGTATGTATTATTTTGTTTTGGGAATAGGTTTTTATTATTGTCTAAAATTGAATATAAACGGCCAAACAGCAAGATTTGAAAATGGAATTACTAAGAAAATACCTAATATATAGAATAATTAATTGGAAAGGCCTCGCTTCCCTGAATCCAGACTAGTTGTGTTTGCCAAAAAAAAAAATACCAAGGCATTCGGGAGTTATCGACCTCCTCAGAGGAAAATCTACTCACCTCCAGCCGGGAGACCATAACTGAAAAAAACCCCGGTCGAATCGAATTCAGAAAAACAGAGGTCGGTCGGTATGCGCATGCACACGCAGTACCAGAGAGAAAGAATGCCATGAATGAGACGGCCACGTGACATAATGTAGTCTCAAGCCAATCGCAGCTGCGGATATCCCGAGGAGAGCTCTAGGTCTGGTTAAAGTAAATTTGGAGCCTGGAAAGCTTCTCCAGTGTCTCCAGGCTCAAAATCTTGCGGGTCCTATGGATGACATTAAAGCAAAGGAGCCGCTGAAGAAGAGCATTGCATTCTTTCTCTTAAATCGACGGGAAGTCCCTCGAGATATTGGAGAAGAATGAGAGCCGTCTAAGATGCAGCTAAACTGAATAGTTTTAAAAGCCTTTCCCCAGAGAAGGAGTTTCGTAATCTGAACAGAACTGGTGGAGGGTTTGGGTTTGAGGGAGTGGGAGCACCACCAGTGGCTTGAAATCAAGCACATCAGCTTCTAACATTCCCAAAAAGCCACAAACAACAAAGTACGGAACATGAAGGGGCTCTCGGGCAGGCAATACAACAAACACCTTTTACAAGCGTTCTGATTAAGGTAAGTCAAGATCCTGTATCCTAGTTAAAAGGCACATCAAACCCTTCCTTGGCCGAACTTCAGTTCAACGGACTTAATGGTATGTAGCTAGATAGTACTTTGGATAGGAGTTTGGTTTTCTGGCTACCCACTCTGGCCTAACACGATCCGCCGGCACTGACTGCAACCGGGCTGCCGATGCCTCAGCACTAGTGACCAGGGATGCTGGTGAGAAGTGGGTTACAGGTCAAACACCCAAATAAGTCGCACCGAAAATGGTAATTCAACTCGCCGCGTGGAATGTACGATCAAGTCGGTCAACAGGAAAACATAGCAATAGAATTGTTAAAATGCAAAATATCAGTTGCTGCGCTATCGAAACTACGACTTACCGGATGTGGGACATTGACGATCGTCACGCCAGCAATCGACGAAACAATGACGCTTTACTATTCCGATGGTGAGAGACGAGAAGCCGGCGTCGGCTTTATGGTCATTCGACGGGCTGCCAGCAGCGTTATCAAATTCCAACCGACATCTGCATCGGTGGAACGATCAAGACCCATATCATATCCGTTTTTACGATCAGGTCTAGCATACGCTGGATATGATACCTCGAACCGAATTAATAATACTCGCGGCGGACTTCAATGCACGTTCAGGAGCAGATAGAGCCGGATGGCAAGGAACGATGGGCGGAACAATTATGGACCGAACAATTAACGACAGCGGCTTACGCCTGCTTTCATTCGCAGCGTCAAACAACTTGATCGTTCCGCCATTCACTTAAACACCAACTCACCTGGCGAAATCCATCCGACAAAGACTTAGAAGCAAGAGTGATATGTTGCATGACTTATTTTGCAATACTTGTGTCCATATTGTTGTTGTCTGTGAAACCTGGCTCAATGACAGTATCAACTCTAAGCTTGCGACTATTCCTGGCTATAATATATTTAGGAATGATCGTGTAGGGCGTACAGGTGGTGGCGTTGCAATTTACGTTCATCATAGGCTATGATGAACGTAAATTGCAACGCCACCACCTGTACGCCCTACAGCATAAGATCTTCAGTTATAATCTCTGCCACGTGCTGTCAGAATGCCCAATACTTGGCTGTCGAATTAAATACTGGTGTAGAAAAGGCAATTGTAATTGGTATTTTTACCGCCCACCTAGTATTTTTAGCCTTGAAAACGTTAATGAGCTCAATATCGCCCTTTCAACGCTCCAGAAAGTACCGCCACTTCATTACCTGTGGTGATTTTAATATTGATGCTTTATAACCAAGTATGTATAGAATTTTTCAAACTCCGTGACACAAAAAATTTGAGCAGTTCTGCGCACCTCGTTGCCAAATTTTATAAACAATGTTCTATCATTTCCCCTCTTTTTCGTTAAAACGGCAACAAACACTGAAAAAACTCAACAAAATAATTTGGGAAGGGATGCGCGCATGCCGAATGAATAAAGTTAATTTATCTTTCTATGTGTTGAGCAGAGCTTTTAAATACATGTAAAGCCCCTGCTCAACAAAGGCAGTTTATTCAACATAATAAGCATAATTTTACTTTAATTATGCGAAATAGTAGTAGAAATTACTACAAATTATTTCTGTAGCATATGTGTAAAATATAATAACCTTAAAATAAAAAAAATATATTAAAACGGGTGTTTTTCAGTCATAAATTGTAAATTTTTTAAATAATCATTGAAGTCCCAGAAAAATACACCTCCCTTTAGCAATAAGCAGGCGCGACTTATTACATGGCAGCAAGTGATTTGATCGGAGGAGTTAACTGAAGCTTTTATCTGAGCTTTTTAAGAGCTTAGCTGGGGAACATGCGCCTGATGTCACGAGGTTTGAAAACAACTATACCTCTCTAAGCAATTTTAATTATTTTTGCCAACTGCTTAATTTGGGAATCGTCAATAGCTTACCTACGTACTTTAATGCAATGGTTCCATCACAATTGGATTATTTTCTGGTCGATGACATTCAGAAAATCTTGTTTCATAACCAAATTAGCCCAAATAGTAATTTTGATCATGACTTACTTTATTTGTCCTATAAAATGCACCTTCGGCCTGTTTCTCAGTTCCAGACGATTTCATTTCGTGACTTCAAACGCATCAATTGGCAGCAGCTTGAGTTTGCGTGTCGAGAGTTATCTTGGGATCCTGTTTACTCAAGCTATAATATAAATGAAAAACTTCAAGCGCTTTATGACTCTATTAGACCCTTATATGAAATGTTTGTTCCTCGTAAAGTTAATAAGGGTTTGATAGAGATATAGAATTAAACGTGTTTCCCTTCATAGTAACTGAAGCATAAGGGTGGGGATGACGCCATTTTGAATTTAAGCTCTTAAAAATATGTAAAAACATTTGGTAAAAAAATCGCGTGCGGTATTTTTTGCATTGCGAAGGCCTTTTTTTCGACCTATTTACTGGACTATATTGATAACGTTATAGTCCATTCAAAATGCGGGGGAGGGGGGGTTGTTTCAAAAAACACCGTTAAGAAAATCGGACCCTAAAGGCCCCCATACATGGTCAAGTTGTTTGTACATCCAGATTTTCATCAAACCCATAAGCCCGACAAATTTTGATCGGCCGACCGGCCCACAATCGATAGTTTTGGTTGTACATCCGCACTTCTATGTACATCCGATTTGACCGTGTATGGGGGCCTTAAAGGTTTTTAGGGTCGCTGATTTAGGGTCGCTGGACCCGCGGTCCTAAAACAAGGGCCTCACCCTTAAAAATGAAAACAAAAAAAAAACTTTTTAGGGGTTTTTCGCGATTATTTTTTTTTCATGTTTATGCTTCAAATTCGATTGTGGGCGTATTGTCAGGCAAAAATAAATTATTTTCAACCCTTAGGGTTAAAACTATCCCTACAATTATAAAAATCAACTCTATATAAAAAATTTGCAAGTTTTTTTCTTTTTGCTTGAAGTTTGGTTCAATAGATAATATTGTCAGCAGTCATGTCTTTTCTGAAAATGTGCTTACAATAAAGTAAGAGCAAGCATGCACTCGAAATTTACTGGTAGACGTACAGACTTTTTTGCCAATTTTCTTCTAAATTAAGGAGAAGATCATACATATGGAAGAAAGATGAGCTGGAAGGACACCACGTGATCTTATTTTATTAGACGAGCCCACCACTCTCAACTGAACGGTATGGAAAAGGCAGGCATGTCCTAATTTACTGCATGCTGCCATATTTGAGGTTCTGATACGGCCTTAAGTCCATAATTTGGCAAACAATTGTGGAAAAAAGTGACATTTGCATACGTTCGAATTTGCAAAATTATATTCCGTTGACTCTCCATTCCGTGGCATTCCGTTGCGTCCAGTATAATTGAGGCTTTAGGATGACCAAGAAAGCTGACAGGATGTCGTGCTAGAAGATGTACGAAAATTTAAAATAAGTGTAGTTAAACGTAGGGACTATTGGGAGAAAAAACCCAATTCCTCTCCCAACTGCTATCCTAAGGATATTTAAATAGACGAATTAACAAAAAGACTTATATAAAAATATATCACAACACTTTTATTTAACATCGTATACAACCACGTTCTACATACAACATTCTTTTTCGACTAATTACAAATGTGCAGCCTTTTTAAAACAATTTTTTTAAGGTTTGAAACTACAAGCATTCGTCTTCCTTTACTGGATTCTACTTATAGTTATAAAGAATTTTTAGAAATTGTTAAAAAAATCATTCAAAAAAGGACTGAACAAATTGACAATCATTTTCAACTTAATGTACATAGAAAAAACAATGGTTGTCAATGTCGCATCTACAATTTCAAAATCTTCTACAGAGGATAAGAAATATGCTCTTTAAATAAATAAACCTCCGCATAATTATACCTTGTCTTCTCAGCAAATGTTACTGGAAAATTATAGATTAAATGTCGTGTCTCGTCGTTTTTGTTAAAAAAAGAATGCTTATTTTTTCTGCATTCATTTATAAAGAAATTCGCGAAAAATCGTGAAGTTTTTATGGCACTTGGGGAGTGATCAATATTTGGATATGTAAACTCGTAGGCATTTTTTTCTGGATGAAATTGTACACCATAGAAAGGATACCTGAAATTATTATACATAATTATAAAGTATGTTTTAAATTGTTTTTTATTTACTTTCTATGTTCTATTGTTGATATAAAAGCGAAACCTCTGGAATCGCAACTAAGAGATGTCTCTTGCCAGTGGTTGTATAATCCAAATTTATGAATATCCTGATAAAAAACAATTTAAATTTTTGAACTAAATTTTGATTAATAATGTTTTACTTCCTGAGTAACACAATAGTTATGATTGTTAAAAGTAACTCTTTGTGCTGCTAGAATATCGAAAACATCCTTCTCTATATCTTTAAACATTCTACTTAGTTTAAATCCTTTAAAACAACAATATAGATTTTTAAGAATAATTTTACATATAAATGATTAAATCTTACCAGGTGTAAACTTAAGTCGTAAAGATTGAGTGATGCGTGGACACATCTGTCGAGGATCTTGTTCGCCCTTGGCGGTTATTAACAGAAGTAGTTCAAAGCCGAGACAAGTACCCCATATTGGGAAGTAGTCGCCATTGTTGTTCATTTCAACAGCCAATTTAAAGATAACCCTACCACTCTGTAGATATTCTTCATCTGTCAAAGAGGCAGCGACCCCGCCTGGTAATAAAATTCTGGAAATGGACAAAGTTTATTGATGATGGTTTTTGTTCATAACCGTATTTACCCATTTATTTGCTTTAACATTCTTTCGTAGTAAACATAACTCCTCCCAAGCCTGCAGGAGAAAAATATAAATAAGTTTACTTTTATGTATGTAAATATTAAAAACTGTTTACATTGCGTACTTTTTCTGGGGTGGCTGTCTCAGTTCAGCAGACCCTCATGAGGATGTATTTTTATCGGAATAAATAGAGAACAAAAAATCTCAATACTACTAACAAAATAATAATAATTTGATATCTAAGGGTGAGTTGCACCAACTAACTTTAACCGTAACAAAAGCTCGATCGGTTGTCAAATCTCCGGTTAGACAAAACGAGAGTTGCACCGTTTAACAATTGTTAATATAACAACAGTTTAACAATTGTTAATTAACGTCTTTAACCAAGCAAATTCAGCTGGTTAAAGTTATTGTTAACTTATGACAGTGTCATAGACCCATGTGCCATTTTCAATAAACTCACAAACTGTTAAATTTATAAATACACAAAAATGTAAATTTGAATCGAAATAGCCGTTAACGATAACTTTAACAAATGCTTGGGTGTTGCAACTTATTTTTAAAAACTGAAACTTTAACAATTTTGTTATTGTTAAAGTTAATTTTAACAATAACTTTAATGATTTGGTGCAACTCACCCTATATGTCCTTTAGATTGATTGAAAAGTCCATTTTATTTATTCATTTAGTTTTAATCAAAACTGCTGTTTCAAGCAGACGCTCGAGCGGTGCAGTTCATAATTTTTCGATAGTGTTTAATTTTTGCGTTAGTGATCAAATGTGTCAAATCTGTGTGCAATTCAGAGTGCAACTTAAGTTTTTTATTTTATTTTATTTTCTTTTAATTTTTTTTTGTCTTTGAACTGTTATTTTATATACCTACTATATTTTAATTTTATGTCATGAAGTTTTTGGTTGCTTTTTGTTAATTTTAATTTTGTGGTTTCCCTTTATTTCAAACTTTGGTCTTTGTTGTAAAGTTTCTCTTTGTGTTTTTTTTTTCTTCGACCGTTAGCGCCGAGATCACTATGCATGGAAATTGTCCAGTCTGTCATAACGCGTGCAATCGCCGCACGAAGAGCTTCGACTGTGACAGTTGCCAGCGTCCGGTTCACGCCGAATGCAGCAATCTGAGCGATGATGAGATGAAATGCATGGAGTCGAAGAAGAGGACCCTTAAGTTCTTGTGCGAGGAATGTTCTCTCGGCCTCAGCATCTTGCCGAAGCTGCTGACTCGAGTGGACAAAATGGAGGCAGAACTTTCTGCGCTCTCTCAAGCGGCTCAACAACGTGGTGCCGCGTCCTCGTCTGACAGTGTGGAGGTTATTCAGGAAATTAATGATAGAAATTTGCGCAAAAAAAATGTTTTGATTTACAATGTCGCCGAATCTAACTCGGCCTCTGTTACTGAACGAACGAAACATGATGACATTGAAATCGCTGAAATTATGTCTAAAATCGGTGTAACGGATGAGAAGAAGATTATTCGTCATTTTCGGGTTGGTAAAAAAGTTGACGGTAAAATCAGACCGATTAAAGTAGTTACTGACGATCAAGACACTGCGTTTTTCATTCTCAGAAACAGATCTAAATGTAGTGCTCCTCACAAACTTAACTCAGATTTAACTTTTTTGCAAAGAAAACAACTTCAGGGTCTACGTAAAGAACTCGATACTTTGAACACAAATGGAGTTGTTAAAACAATTAAGTATATTCGAGGTGAGCCACGTATTGTTGATGTTAAAACTCCTTCTAGTCCTTATCCAAAAAAGTAAGCAAGAAACTCAGGTGCTACTACCAGAATGTTCGGGGTTTAAAAACGAAATTGAAAGACTTAGAAAAGTACAACCACGTTATAAAAGATTTTGATATTGTTGTTTTTACCGAGACCTGGTTGAAACCTGAAATTTTAAATTCTGAAATATTACTTGGTAATTTTAACATTTATCGTACAGACCGTAGTTCCATGACAAGTAGTCTAAATGAAGGGGGTGGTGTTCTAATTGCAGTTAACAATAAATTACGTTGTATACAATTAGATGTATCAAGAGATGTTGAACATGTCTTTGTCTTAATTCAACTTGGTAAAATAAACATAGTAGTCAGTTCTCTATATTTCTCATCAACAAACTCAAGTGACATAATGAATTCATATTGCTCTAGTCTGGAGAAAATAAACATTTCATATCCAAATGTAAATTGGCTGCTATTAGGTGATTATAATCTGCCGAAAGTTGAGTGGTTAAATGGAACTTGGGCTAGTTATCCGCTTGATAAAGGATTGACCACCTTAAATCTAAAAAAGTCGTTAAACATTCTTGCAGAGTCTATTAGTCTTTTAAATTTATATCAAAAAAATTTAGTTAGAAATAAGAATGAAGTTATTAGTCCAGGCGCTAGAGCAGTGAAAGCTATTACTTTTGGTTATGGCGTGATGTAACGGACTTTTTTGGTGGAATCGGTCAGAAATGATATCCTCAACAATATTTAGGGGGTGCGCAAGCATGAAACTCCCAGGAAAACTTTTGGTAGCCCAAAAACTGAAAAGTTCACTAAAAATTCCCTGTTTTTTGGCCTTTCTTGTTAAATATCTCTTAACGAAGGCTTCTAGGCGAAAAATTTGTTGAGCAAGTTTTGTTCGTTATTAGATTTGCTAAAACTTACCCTAAGGTGGATTTTTGAAATTTGAATTTTTGCATTGCAAAATAGCCGAAAACCGCGAAAAAAAGTACCTCACTTTAAAGTTAGCACAAGGAAAGGAGGGACCATTATCTTCCAATTTAATTTTGGATGCGATTCCGCCCATTCTGTTAAAAAAATGTAATTTATTTTTTCGTATTATTTGAAAATTCTCTTCAATAAATCACTAACAGAAAGTAGTTTGCCACCAATTTGGAAAACAGCGTTTATAACACCGATTCACAAGTCTGACATTAAAAACGATGTGACACACTATAGGCCGATATCAATCATGAATTCTATTCCGAAAGCCTTTGAATCTATAATCACACGTAAAATTTATAGTTTTGTACAACCGTTTCTGACTGATAGACAATTTGGTTTTTGTAAAGGCCGAAATATTGAGTCGAATTTAGCTTGTTATTCGCGTAAAATCCTGTTATCAATGGAAAACAATATGCAAGTAGATAGTATTTATACGGATTTCAGTAAAGCCTTCGATTCAGTTAACCACATTGCATTGTTGGTTAAATTAAAATCCTTTGGTTTTACAGGGTCCTTACTTGAATGGCTCAATAGCTATTTATCGCACAGAGTACAATATGTTAGGTATAAGAACTTTGTATCTAGAGAAATTAATGTTTTATCGGGTGTTCCACAGGGCTCACACTTGGGCCCTCTTTTGTTCAATATTCTTATTAATGACCTTTCATATGTGATTGATGAGGCCGAGTGTTTGTTATTTGCGGATGACTTGAAAATTTTCAGAACTGTAACTAGTGATCAAGACGCAGGAAAATTGCAAGCGTGCTTAGATAAGCTTTTCACTTGGTGCTCAATAAACGACATTTCTCTTAATATCAAAAAATGTAAAGCCATAACTTTTTCTAGAAGTAGAAATCTGATAAGTTACAATTATAACAAACAAAGTAAGTACAATTATAACAAGACAAAGTAAGCGAAATAAGAGACCTTGGAGTGATTTTTGATAGCAAAATGAATTTTGATGCGCACAGAAATTATATTGTCAATAAAGCCAACCAAATGTTAGGATTTGTGAAAAGAACTGCGATAGAGTTTAAATCGCCAACTACTCTTAGAACTTTATATCTACTATTAGTTAGACCACTTCTGATGTTCGCGTCACCGATATGGTTTCCAACTGCTCAAATTCATATTAAGCAAATCGAAACTGTTCAACACAAGTTCTTTAGGATATTAGCGCCACGGGCAGGTTTACCTGACCCTTTCATTGCTCACAATTATACAAACCTATCAGCGTTTTCTCATATTCCATCTCTTGCGTCTCTTAGGGTCTCTTGTGATTTGAAATTTTTGTATAAATTGGTAAATGGTGTCACAGAGTGTTCAATGCTTCGCAACGAATTGTGTTATACTGTGCCGCGAAGAAACACAAGATCTAACTCAATATTTTATCTAGACTTTTTCAAATCTGATTATACTAAAAACAATGTCTTAACTAGGGTATGCGCAAATGCAAATAAGAAGAATTTGGATTTGAGATTTGTAAACTGGCAGGAATTAAACCATGTCATCGATAACTTAATTTTGAAATATGAATAATTTTGAGCTACATCGTTAATGCGATTCGAATCAATTATAAAGTGGACGTAAGTCCGTTATGTTTCTAAAAAAAAAAAAAAAAATAAATACCGGAAAACCCTTCTCTCAAAGCAGTTTTCCTCACCGGTTCTGACTCTGAGTCGGCCAAATACATGAGCAGATTCGGCCAGTGCATCGAGTGCATACAAATTGTTGTTGTTTTGGCATGGGTTGGTCAGATGGAGCGTTTGTGTATTTGGCCCCTAAGATGCGGGCGTTCTGGGTGACACCACCCTTCAAGCAGAGGTCTGATGCATGACTTTAGCAATAGTCCAGTAAGTAGGTACTTTTTCTTTGCGAAAAATACCGCACGCGGTTTTATTTTTAACATCTGATTTCATATATTTTTATGAGCTTAAATTCAAAATGGCGTCATCTCCACCCTTATGCTAAACTTACAGAGAAGGGAAACGTGTTTAATTCTATATCTCGGAAACTATCCATTTTACGACAAAAATGTATATAATCTTTTTTGTAGATAATTAAATGATTTAGGTGTGACAATTAAGTAATGAGACTGATTATATTGCCGCGATTGTGGTAACCCTGCGACCTTGAAATTCCCTTTCCCTTCTCTCGGCATCCTTCCCCTCTCCATTGATATATTTGCCATCGCTCTAGCTTGTTTAGTTCGCCTGCTCTGTCGTGTTGAGTAATCGTGTGCTCGTGGTGCTCGTCACGAAAATGGAAAAACGAAATCAAGAACAACGCGTCGCGATAAAATTTTGCGTCAAATTGGGCGAAACAGCTTCGGAAACGTACGCTAAAATTGTAAAAGTGCATGGTGATAGTGCTCTTAGTCGTGCCCAGTTGTTTCGATGGCATACAGAGTATAAGGAGGGGCGTGAAAGCGTGGAAGACGAGGCGCGGAGCGGGAGACCAGTCGAAGTGCGGACTGACACGAATGCGCAGCGTGTGCGCGCCCTGATCCGTGAAGATCGGCGTTTAACAGTTCGAATGTTGGCGTCGGAACTGGGTATGAACCGTGAAACAGTCAGACAAATTTTAACCGACGATTTAGGGATGAGAAAGTTGTGCGCGAAGATGGTTTCAAAGAACCTTTCCGAGGAGCAAAAGCAGCATCGAATGACCGTCGCAGAAGACTGTTTGTAACAAGTGGAAAAGATCCCACGCTGCTTGGTCGAGTTATTACAGGCGATGAGGGCTGGTTTTTTCAATACGACCCGGAAACCAAACGCCAAAGCTCACAATGGTTGTCTCCGCACTCCCCCCACAGTGGCGAGATTTTTGATATTTCACCCAAATTACTCTAGAGGTCGTAATTTTTAAGCTATTGACAAAATTTTTTGTTTTAAAATGTTCATCTTGAATTTATCTATCGATCCCTCTAGCCGGATTTTGGAATTTCATTTTCGTTTTTGTTTAATGAATAATTTTTACAAAAAAAACACGTTTTTTGCTATTAAATTTACTCTAACGGCCCGAAAATTTGAGTTATCGTAATAATTTTTTTTTAAATCTTCATCTTTTAATCAGCTATCGATCTGTCTATGAACTAGTTAAGTCTGAAATGGATGACATGAAAGATCAAATTCGAAAGCTTACCCCAACAAAAATATTCATTGAAGAACATGAAATTCTTGTTAATCATACTTTGCATCTCACAATGCTGGATGGTAAGGTTCGTCAAGTCCTAACAGAAACTGTTTCATCTCAAAGATGCTCTATTTGTGATTCTCTTCCAAAAGAGATGAATAATTTGGAAATAATATTAAAGAAACAACCCAAGAATGAGGCATATTCCTTTGGTCTATCATGCTTGGATTAGAAATATGGAGTGGGTACTACACTTGTGATATAAAGTTCGGGCAAAAGTTGAAAAATATAATGAAAAGCTAACCAACGAGGAAAAGACAGCTATACAAGCGCAAAAAAGAGAAGTTATTGATCGAATTAGAAAAGAATTAAATATACTCGTGGATACAGTCAAACAAGCAGCAGGTAACACGAATGATGGTAATACAGCTAGAAAATTCTTTCAAAACTACGAAAAGATAGCTGAAATTACGGGGGTCGATCTAGAATTTATAAAAAGACTGTATGTTATTCTTCAAACTATCGCGTCGAAAAATTGTATTGATGTCAACGCTTTTGGTAAATATTGCTTAGACACAGCGAAACTGTATGTTAAGAAATATCCATGGTACCCTATGCCCTCCTCTTGTCATGCACTCTTAATTCATGGAGCATCTGTGGTAGATACATTTGCAATACCTATTGGACTATTATCTGAAGAAGCGCAGGAAGGTCGCAATAAAGATTTTAAAAGATGTCGAGAAAACAATACTCGAAAAGCTAATCCAAAACTTTCGAATGAGGATATAATGAGATACCTTTTAGTTTCTTCTGATCCTAAAATTCATTCGATGAGATGTGTAAAGATCAATAAAGTGAAGGAACTACTTACAGATGCAAAAGCTTTACTAATTAAAGATATTAGTTATGAATCTGATGCCGATTCTGATTCGGAAAGTAGTTAAATTGCAAGATCAATATTGCAAGAATATACACACACATACACACACCACATACACACAGATACACTAACTCCGCCATGCTGGTCCCAAGCCCGGAGCCCTGTTTATTAAAAAACAGGGAAGGAGGAGGGGTGTGGGAGGAGTAACTCCTTTTGAAAACCTCATCTACACACTTAGGCAATAAAAGGGCACCGGAAGGCTTATGCGGATAATTTCCTATCAGTTACGAAATCATTCAGATCAAATATAATAATATCTATTTTTTGATACATTTATAGGGTGTTTTCGAAAGTTACCGAAGTTTCGTAGTTTTACCGCCATATTTTGAAATGAGGCAGCAATAATTATGAGACTAACCTGTTATTGTATGAATTATTTATGCAGAAATCGTACTTTGTGATATTTGGCAGTAATTTTAACAATTGACAACAAATAAATCAAAAAATTTTTTTCGACAAATCGATAGCTGATTAAAAGACGAAGATTTAAAAAAAAAAATTATTACGATAACTCAAATTTTCGGGCCGTTAGAGTAAATTTAATAGCAAAAAACGTGTTTTTTTGTAAAAATTGGAACTTTCATTAATCATTAAAAAAAACGAAAATGAAATTCCAAAATCTGGCTAGAGGGATCGATAGATAAATTCAAGATGAACATTTTAAAACAAAAAATTTTGTCAATAGCTTAAAAATTACGACCTCTAGAGTAATTTGGGTGAAATATCAAAAATCTCGCCACTGTGCCCCGCCCGAAAAAATAGGGACGTGACGAGGACCACGAACACACGTTTACTCAACACGACAGAGCAGGCGAACTAAACAAGCTAGAGCGATGGCAAATATATCAAGGATGAGGGGAAGAATGCCGAGAGAAGGGAAAGGGAATTTCAAGGTCACAGGGTTACCACAATCGCGGCAATATAATCAGTCTCATTACTTAATTGTCACCCCTCGTATTTCGTTAATGGTTAACTCGCCATCAAAGTCAAAATTTAGCAAATGGATTTTCCACTACATATCCGTAACAGTACATCTTACAGAAAATTTGCAAGGATACTTTTTGTTTACAATTAAATCATCTACAACTTATCGCCATATTATTATTTCGCCATAAATTGAATATTTAAGAAGTTGTAAGCCTTTGAACATAAAAATTAGTCACAATATTTTTTTTAAAGGCTATAACTTTTTGTCCTTCAATTTCAACAAAAAAAATAATAAGTTTTTTTTAGACCGTTTCATAAGGAATAATTTTTATTCATACGTTTTTTAATTTCATTCACTACGAAAGATTTTACAGTGTTATAAGAAAAGCCGATGTTTGAGTAATGTAATAAAATGGTTTAGTAATTTATTGCGGGTTTTTATAGCTGTTATGGTATGTTTTACAATGTGCGATATGGTTTAAAATGAAATTATTTGAATATTAACATATTAGTTACTCCAATTTTTTAAAATAATGTGTGTTAGGGCTGCACAAAAAACTGCTTCATACATTCATACACGTATAACTTGTTGCTGTATCTCCTTACAGCGAATGTGGGGATTAATTTTTTCTGTCCATTCCACGAGTATGTTTAAAAACTTCTTCACACTTGTTATTTTATAAGATCATTGTCTTACCTCATCAGGAATCAAATTTCATTGTCCCCATCATCTTCAGAAATCCCAAGAAGCATCAATGAGAGCGGTTTACTTCTTGGACAGTTCAAGCATTTCCTAAAAACGCATTCATTGCTTTTTGTGGGATACACGATAGAGGATAAAAAAATTGAAAATGGAGCTAACATAACCCATTTTGGATGCAGTGATTAGAATTTGGACAGGCTTATTTTCACTTCCGGGTGATCTGCTTTAAACAATCCATAGGTTTCTTTTACGCATCTCGTCACGAAACTCATTATTTTTACACTTTGGACTCCATTTTCCCAAATTTTTTTCGTGTCATTTTTGTTTGGACTTACAATTACAAAATTTGGAAAAAAAATTGAAAAAAAAGAGTAGTTTTCAAACGAGTTTTTAATGTGATAAATCAAACCTTACATATATTTCATGAAAATGGAGTTGCGAATAAATTAGGTTTATCAAAAAAATTCTAGGACCACTGTGGCCATTGTTTAACCTTTTTTCGTGAAACAGGTCTTTTTACATTTTACAGAGTTACTCGAAAAGCTACTATTATTTTTTCATGAAATTTTTATTGTCGGTATGCACCATTAGAAGCCATAATTTAAGCCCTGACACAAGGTTCAACGATATTTACACTATAATAAAATGTCAAAAAATGGCCATTTTCGCGGTTTTTTAAATTTTCTACAAAAACCTGATGACCGATTTTAATTGTGCAAAACTCATATTTCTCATCTTTTTAAGCACTATTATGTAGTGTATTTTCTTTTGGAAAACGTTGAAAAACGTGTTTACGATACTATTATTAACTCTTTTCCGCATTTTTCCCTGGAGCAGTTTTATCCAAATTATATTCATTGAATTTCTATGATGATTTCTTTATTAATGAAAATTGCGCCTCCACCCAATTCTTAGGCTGGTCGTCCACTGGGAGCGTATTCGAGCGGCTTCGCGCTACGGCCATACATATGAGCGGCTGCAAGCGGCTCATTTGTATGGCCGAAGCGCGAAGCCGCTCGAATACGCTTCCAGTGGACGACCAGCCTTATGCTCAGGCTCTTATGGTCCGGCGTCCTCTTTTTCTTTTCACTTCATCATTTTGTGTTATTTACTGAATAGGCAAGCAGTTTAGAATTCTATACTTTTTTAAAAATATATGGACATAGGTTGAATAGAGAATAAAGTTGAACAGAAACGGTCAGCTCTGGAGTCAGACAACCATTATCCATTTATGGTGTAATCAATTAAGTTTTTAAGGAAAATGCACCCGTTTCTGGGCACCTGTGGCTATGCAGCTGGTTAGAGCATGGAAACTTTTGGTTTAGCTCCACCTACAAAGAGCACCGTATAATCTATGTGTGCGATGTTGCAATGCAGAAGCTGCTCTTAGCATATCATATTCCTGCAATGCACACGCCGCTCTCAAAATTCATGTCATATTGTCGCACCATTTCATATTCTTGCAATGCAGACGCCGCACAGTGGGACCAAATCCAAAAAAGCTGGCAAAAAGACTAAAAAAAGTTACTAGATTGCGGTTTTTTTGAGGAAGGGGGGGGGGGGGGGGGTTGGTTCGAGGACACTTCCAATAGTGAGCATTCAGCCACGGAAAGTTAGATTTTTTTCTACGGACTGATAAATTTTAAGTGCCACTTTACTTTTGTTTGCTTATTTTTAAACGTTAATATTGTGTAAAAATGTTAACGTTTTCAAAACGCTATAAAAAAATAAGTAACCAAGCAATCGTGGTCGTTTAAAATGGAATTTTCTTTGGAAGGTATGTAGACTATAAAAAAATTGTAGTATACCCATTAAACAAGTACAGCGCTGCGTAAAAAATTAAGACCACCTACACTTTATCATTAAACTTTTACTTTCGATGCCTACAGCTTTCGAATGACGTGTTGGGCTACATAAATCTAATGTCTAGTTTCTGTAATAATTTCATTAAAATAAAACAATGTAGTATTGCAATATAAATAATTGTAAATGCACTGCAATTATCAAATAATTAAAACTTGTTACATCCTACCACCAAAAGACACAATGAATGTTGGACCGTTCAGATCAGGACAACTTCAGGACGCAAAAAAATGTGAAAAGACGTGTTGGAAGTTCTTTCCTCAAGTTAGTTAAAGAAAATCGAGCCCTGCTCTTTCGGCAGATCTCCATTACGCAAAAGTCTGCTGGTCACATTTGACGAATCCTTTGCGCAAAAGGATAGTTTGATCGGAGCACGACAAAACAATCCTAACATGCAGACCTGCTCGAGCAAGAGTTTTGTGGCATAGAAGGTAGCGCCCACAGGAATCGGAATCCGCAAACCTGGAACGAATTTTTTTCACAGATGAAAATGAAGCCAAGCCAAAGCCATTGAATGTGGTCTTAATTTTTTACGCAGCACTGTATATAATACACAGTAAGCATCTACGAGATTTTTATGAATTAGGATTGCAAGAGTGTGAAGAGGATTGCAAGAGTGTATTTTGGAGAAGAAGTAATATTGCACCCCTCTGCACCCCTGCAAAACTTGCTGGGCGTTGTTGTTGATAAAAGTGTAATCCTTCACCTCCAAAAAAACTCGTTGCCCAAAATTGCCCCTCCGTGTTTTAAGGGGTCACATAAGTGAAGCACATCCAAAAATGAAGGTTGTGGAGGGAATTTTTTCAACTGTATATTGCAAAAAATTTGAAAACTATTAATCACATATTACTCATTGTTCCTTGAGAAACAAAGAAAAATGTTTATTTCCTAATAAAATAACTTGCTTAAAAAAAAATTAATCTAAAGTATTAAAAATTATATTAAAAAATTTTGATTTTTTTAAGAGATTATGTTATTAAAATTGAGTCTTTTAGTTTGAAAATCGCAATTTCGACACCAGGTTCGTGATCAGCGACCTCGAAAACCCCCGAGTGTAAAATTTGAGATCATTTAAGGCACTTTTTGACATTTGGCCCCCTTTTTTGGATTTGCTCCCCTTATGCGCCGCTCTCAAAATCCATGTCATATTCTTGCACACTGGACCGCGACTAAAAGTTGCCATCCTCAAGCCAGCTACATGGCCGCAATATTTAAATACATATTTTGCTGGGATTAATCGCTTTTGGCAACATGGAATACGTTTCGGCGTTTCGCCTATTCGACTGGGCATCTGTATTTTACTTTCATATCTGGGGTAGTACCCCAGTAGGGAAAATCGCAAGTATTTATTCTGGGAAGTCGATTTGGAAGTTCTTCTTCATTTAGTGTTTTCTGTAATGACTTTTAAGTAATGCAGAGGAGAATGGGTTTGGTGACCAAGCGTTTGATTTCGTGCAAAAAGCGTGTTGAAAAACTTCGTAGCTGGTCGTTTTCTTTGTAATCATCGCAGTTATCTCAGCCATTAAGTTTTTTATCTTTAATGTATAAACATATATTTGAATTTATGTTTATAATTTTACTTCAAGCTACCCCACCTTCCACCAAAGACGAGTTCTACATGCGACTGAATGAGGTTTTTCGCTCTATTCCAAGGGGAGACATCATTGTATTAATGGGTGACTTAAATGCACAAATCGGTCACGACAACACCGGTCTTGAACAAACAATTGGAAAACAAGGCCTAAGCCAAGTTACCAATAACAATGGTGAGCTTTTCGTTGACTTTTGTTCTTCCCATCAACTTATGGTAGGTGGAACTTACTTTTGTCACAAGAAGATACATAAAGAGACCTGGGTATCGCCCGATGGTAGAACGAGAAATCAGATAGATCATGTGGCCGTCAGCCGCAGATGGAGAACCATTCTGGAAGATGTCAGGAGCTTCAGGGGAGCGGACACTGGAAGCGACCACCATTTGGTAGTAGCAACTATTCGCCTTAGAATCGCTGCAATCAGAAACTTTCAACGTGAATCTATAAACCGTAGACGGTTTAACGTTGACCTCTTGCGGGAGAGCGCTAAAAAGCGAGAATTTGCTGGAAACCTGCAGCAAATATTAAACCAGCAAACCGTTTCTGACGACACAAATATTGAAGAGCTGTGGAGTACAACAAAGGGCGCTATATTGACGGCTGCGGAAACGAGCATCGGTTATGTCCAGAGAAACATGCAACATTGGATCTCGGACAGCACCTGGCAAAAAATAGAACGCAGGAGGGCCCTCAAAAATAACATAAACTCTACAAGCGACCCGGATAGACGTCACCAACTTGAACGGGAGTACTCTCAATTACACCGAGAGGTAAAGAGAAGTGTCCGGCGTGATAAAAGGCAGCAGATAAACGAGCTCGCAGAAAAAGCGGAAAACGCGGCAAACACAGGCAACAGTAAAGTGCTGTACCAAATTACTAAACAGCTCTCGGGAAAGCACTCTACTAAAAAGCATGCCGTTAAGAGTGCGGATGGAAGGCTGCTGTGCAGCGACGAGGAGCAGCTCCAAAGATGGAGAGATTATTTCTTCGCTGCCCTGAATGGCTCACTCACACAGGAACCTCAGGAAAACAGCAACAATGCACAGCCGATAACAATCAACACCCGGGCCCCATCCAAGACGGAAATAGTAACCGCAATTCATGCGATGGCCAATGGTAAAGCAGCTGGAAAAGATGGCATCCCGCCAGAATTGTTGAAAGCCGACTCAAGCCTCATAGCAGATGCGCTTCAGCCAATCCTCGAATTAGCATGGAACACCTGTACCTTTCCGGAGGATTGGACGGAAGGTATCATAGTCAAAATACCCAAAAAGGGGGATCTAACAATATGCGACAACTGGAGAGGCATCTGTCTATTATCTACTGTGGGTAAAATCTTGTCCCACACTATACTATCAAGAATAAGAGAGGCAGTAGATCAAACGCTTAGAAGGCAGCAGGCCGGATTCAGGAAGGGCCGTTCATGTATAGATCACATCAACACCTTAAGAATAATAGTGGAACAGTCTACTGAATTCCGATCCCCCCTTTACCTTGCTTTCGTAGATTATGAGAAAGCGTTCGACTCGGTTAATAGGAGCTTTATTTGGCAGGCATTACGGCGACGTGGACTGCCGGATAAGATAATAGAATTGATAAAAGCCCTATACAACAATTCCAAATGCAGAGTTCTCCATAACGGAAAATTATCCGACAGCTTTGAGGTGAGTTCAGGAGTACGACAAGGATGCTTACTATCCCCATTACTATTTCTTATAGTAATAAATGACATTCTTGTTGGCGCTCTAGATAGTAGAACAGGCGGCATACAGTGGGGTTTGCTAGATCGCCTTAAGGACCTCGACTACGCAGATGATATCTGTTTGCTGGCCCACAGACATCAGGAGCTAAAAAACATGTTAAACAATTTGGCAACAGAAAGTAGTCTAGCAGGCTTAAGGCTGAATCCGAATAAAACCAAAGAAATGCGGATAAATGCAAACACACTTGAACGAACTGCGCTGAATAACCGTGACGTGGAACTGGTAGATCAATTCTGCTACCTCGGTAGTATTATTACCGAAAATGGTGGTGCAGAAGAAGACGTCAGTTCCAGAATAAATAAAGCACGAAGCGCATATGCATGCTTGTTCCGCATATGGAGATCAACGGAGATCTCAACCAACACCAAATTGCGGCTGTTCAACTCCAACGTTAAGGCAGTTCTTTTATACGGTTGCGAAACATGGAAAGTCACCCAATTCATCACAGGGCGCCTACAAGTCTTCATAAACAGATGCCTACGTCGTATCCTAAAAATCCGCTGGCAAGATAGAATTTCAAATGAAGAGCTATGGCGCCGTGCCGGCCAAGAAAGGATAGACGACCAAATCAGGCGAAGGAAATGGAATTGGGTTGGCCACACCTTGCGACGCGATAACGAAAATCTAGCCAAACAGGCCCTTGACTGGAACCCGCAAGGATCCCGTCGAGTTGGAAGACCTAGAACAACGTGGAGGAGAACCCTACTAGCAGAGGCCGCAACTACTGGGAGATCCTGGTCAGAGCTAAGAGCTGTCGCGCAAAACAGAGTCCGCTGGAGGGCAACTGTTTCCGCCCTATGTCCCACGAGGGATTAAGGGGCACATAGTACTACCCCACCTCTTGGCGCCTGCCCCAACTAAATTACATTACAAAATTTTACAGTATAATAACTTTGTATTATGAGTTTAATAATAAATGTAAGGTCTTCCAAAACACATTCTATGGAAGGGAAAAGGGAAGTACTTCCCCGCCTAGGCCGTCTCCATTGTAATGTAATGTCTTTTTTGTACTGGGTGGAAGTACTGGGTGGAAGTACCACCCCAGTAATGAAATGTGGAGTAAGTACTTCTTCAACCCATTCTATTGAAGGGAATAAAGAAGTATTTCCCAGCTTAGGCCATCGCCGTGTTAATGTAATGCCTTTTTTGTACTGGGTGGAAGTACTGAACTGCTTCTGCAGAAGTACTTTTTCCAGTACTTCCATTCCCTACTGGTATGTTATATTACTTACTATGTATTATATATTATCTATTACGTACTATATACAATGTACTGAATATTATGTACTATGTTCTGAAAAAATTCAAATTGAATCCAGTAGATTCCCATAAAAATTTAGATCCGTGAATTTGGCTGAATATAATATGACTTTTTTGCATATTTGCACAATGTTTAAAATAGCAAAAATTTCTGTTTCGTGACTATTGCATCAACCCGACGATATATACTGAGTACTATGTACTACATATTTCCTATGAACTATGTACTATGTCTTTATTACTATATATTATCTACTATTTTTACTAAAAACTACATTATCCCAGTCATCCATCGTCCGATCTTTGAGTGATAAGTTTAAGACAAATAGTTTAATTTCCAAAACATGCAACACATTAAGATTAAGATTGATTTGGAAATTAAGACTAGCCAAAGAAGTTAACACTTTTAAAGTGTGGTCCTACGCATACTCGTTTTTTTTTTTTTAATTTACCCCGTCGTCCATTCCATACATAAGACTAGGAAAACTACGATGGCTCGGACATTTGAAACTCTGAAGAAATAACGCGAATGCGTATTTACAATAGTAAACCACCCGGAGCGCATTCAAAAACCTTACTGTGGTATAACACGAAGTAAGCTGTGGTTATGCTGTGAAAAACATATCAGCCAGAAAACGAAACAATATGTTCTTCACCGAGAAACCGAAACAATATCTTTTTCACCGAGAAACCGAAACAATATCTTTTTCAGCAATAAATTGAAACAATATCTTTTTCACCAAAATTTTGACACAATATCTTTTTCGTAAGACCCATCGATATATGGAGACTTCGTAGAAGGGATTGGGGTCTAGTTAAACGTAGGGACTACTAGAAGAAAAGACCCCAAGTCCTACCGCGACTGTAAAGCTGCTGACAGAATTTCGCTCAAACGCGGTGCGGACATTGACAGATAGAGTAAAGTGTGTGTATTGCAATGCGAACTAACGAGATGTGGCTTGAGCACTACGCACACACCGCGTAAGTTGCTTTACTTTCTACTTCTTGCGCGTTGCCGCGCGGTCCAGTGTAAAAAAGTTGTTTGTGTGTTGTGTTTTGAGTCGTGTTTTGGTGTTGGTGGGCATTTTGTTTATGTTTTGAATCGTGTGCTGGTGATGGGGATAAGAAATTTGTTGAATTTCATAATTATTTCGAAATTGTGGTGATGAAATTAGTACCTAGAAAAAATACAAGTCCTGTGAGATAGAAAATTAATACGCAAATCATACAGCTTTTTCAATTTATTTCGTATCACGTCCACTTGCCACTTTGATTTTTAGGTTGTGTCAAAGTCTGAACGCGACACCAGCACGGCGACTTTGTGTCAGTGAAAAATCCGCGCACACCGCGAAGCCAATGTACGCACCGCACCGCCTTTGAGCGAAATTCTGTCACCAGCTTAAGGCCATTTAAATTGACGAATCCAAGAAAATACTTTTTCAAAAGTAAACATTTTTATTAAACATTGTGTATGCAACATATATGTATTGTACAACTCTGTATAAGCATAGTTCTTTGCCGACTAGTTACAAAAGTGCAGTACTTTAAAAAAGTAGTAACAATTTTTAGAAATTTTAAAACTACAAGCGTTCTTCCTTTACCAGATTCTACTCATAGTCATAAAAAATTCTTAAAAATTGTCAAAAACTCCTTCAAAAAAGTACTTCATATATTTACATTCATTTCCATCACATAAAATTTCAAAAACCTCTAAGGCCAGAGGATAATCATCATATTCTTCAAATAAATAAACTTCCGCATAATTATCCCCTGTCTTCTCAATAAAATTCACTGGAAAATTATAGATTAAATGTCGTGCTTCGTCGGTTATGCTAGGAAAACAATGCATATTTTTTCTGCATTCATCTACAAAGAATGTGGCGAAAAATCGTGATGTTTTTACGGCACTTGCAGAATGATTAATATTTCGAAATGTAAAATCGTAGGCATTTTTTTCTGGATGAAATTGTACACCATAGAAAGGATGTCTGAAATTTTTATACATAATAATAAATTGTTTAAATTTTCTATTTTATATTTACTTTTTATGTTCTATTGTAGATATAAAATCGAAACCTCTGGAATTGGTAGTAAGAGATGTCTCTCTCCAGTCGTTGTCCAACCCAAATTTATGAATATCCTGATTAAAGAATAAGAACCATTCAAATTTTTATACTAAATTTACATTAAAAATATTTTACTGCTTGGGTAACACAATAACTGCGATTATTGAAAGTAACTCTTTGTGTCTCTATAATATCAACAACACTCTGCTTTATATCCTTAAACATTTTACTTAGTTTGAATCCTTTAAAAAAAATAAAATACATACATTTTTAAGTATAATTTTACACATGAAAGATTAAATCTTACCAGGTGTAAGTTTAAGTCTTAAAGATTGACTAATGCGTGGACAAATTCGCCGAGGATCTTGTTCGTTCTTGGCGGTTATTAACAGTAGAAATTCAAAGCCGAGGCAAGTACCCCATATTGGGAAGTAGTCTCCATTGTTGTTCATTTGAACAGCCAATTTATAGATAACTTTTGCAGTGTGTAGATAGTGCTTATCTTTCAAAGTAGCAGCGGCCCCGCCTGGTAGTAAAATTCTGGAAATGAACAAACTCTATTAATGATGGTTTTTTTCCTTCATAGCCGCATTTACCCGTTTATTTGCTTTAACATTCTTTCATAGTAACCATAACTTCTTCCAAGCCTGCAGGAGAAAAATATGCATGACTTTACTTTTATGTAAATATTAAAAACGGTTTACATTATGTAAGTGTCTAATATTATATAATAGGCACAGACGCCGATGATATGCCTAGCGCCATATTTTTAACTGTCTAAATATTTTACGAAAAATAAACTGTGTGTCAGTGCTCTCACATCAAGCCACACTAGGATAGACGCGCTGGTATTAAACAGTACAAATAAAATAGAAGCAAGTCAGGAAGGCTCAGTGTCAAAAAAAAGTTACATAATAAAAACTTCATCTATCTCTCGTAAGGGGCCTCAGTAGTCTAGGGATTAGGGCGGGTGGTTAGGTTTGAATCCCGGCAGCACCACGGTCTTTTGTCTTTCCCACATTCCACATCTACACAACTTTAATTCTTTCTTCTTCCCTCTTTATGTTCCTGATTGCACCTGTCTCACCCTTTCCTAGCTCCCCGCTCCATTAAGCAAATGTCATCGGTTGGTTGATGAGATTCAATTCGTTTTAGAAGGCATAACACTCCAGCGAATTGTTTCTCGATGTCCCGACAGGGGCGGATGGGCCATAAGTCGAACCGGGAAAATTCCCGGTGGGCCGGCTGTTCAGAGGCCCGCAGGGCCGGTGGCTGAAAGTACGTCTAATAGTTAGTGATGAAACGATTATCACTTAGCGATTACGATAACGATTACGATTATCAGCCACAATAATCGACGATTACGATTACGATTACGATTATTGCAACATTTTGTATATTTTAAATAAAACATATTTTAAAGTTAAGGAAATGTGTTACAATATTACAAAATTTAGTATTCAAAATTTAAATATTGCAAACACAACACTTCTAAATTGTCAGTCTGTTTTTTGTCGGTCTGAATCAAGCCTGCAATCGAAACAACCTCTTAGTGTCGCATGGAAGGCTTTAAACACAAATATTTTTGCGATTTTTCGCAAAAACAGGGGTGGTAGCACGTAAATTGTTTCAATCGACCTCTTCATACAAAAATTCAAGTTTTACAAATATTTTTGCATGAGGAGGTCGTTTGAAACAATTTACTTGCTACCACCCCTGGGTATTGTGTGGCTATTTCCCAAAACAGAAAAATGTCGGCATCTTGCAGTAGGTTGGATGATTTGATACACGAGTCTACTTCTTCTATGGCTGGATTACCTACATATAAAGAGCATAAATAGTCGCGTTGTCTTTGAAATTTAAAAAAAAGAGGATCATTCATTTCCGTGTCATCAACTATATCCTTGCAGATACCCCCGATACTGTTTTACTGGTGGGGAGCTGAACAGAAGCTTCACTGTTTAAATTTGCCAGTACTAATGTGCTCTGAGCAAAAAATGTAAAAAACCAACCAAACCTGTTTGCCAACTATGCGAACGGGACTGGGAGCTCCCTAAGCTGTCGAAGGAGAGTTCCTAATGCGTTCGGATACATCATATAAAGGTGTAATCTATAAGACGCATTTATAAAGGTTGTTAAGAATTTAAACAAAATTTATTTTAAAATACTTTTCATAGATAATCGGCAAATAATCGAAAATGATAATCGACGATTACGATTAATCGTTAAATACTGATAATCGTCGATTACGATTAATCGTAATCGAAATCGTTTCATCACTACTAATAGTCCATTCAAAACGCGGGGGGGGGGGGTTGTTCCAAAATAACACCGTTAAGAAAATCGAACCTTAAAGGTTTTTGGGGTCGCTGATCACGAAAATCGGGGTCGCGCGGTCCTAAAACATGGCGTCACCCCTAAAATGCAAAAAAATGCGAAGGTGGTTGATTTGTACTAAATTAAGGCGAACTTTAAGATAAGGGGTAGTCCTAAAGGATTGAAACTACCCCTAAAATGGAAAAAATTTTTTTTCAAGTGTATGCTTCAAATTCAATTGTGGGAGTACTGCCAGGCAAAAATAAATTATTTTCAACCCATAAGGGGTTTAAACTACCCCTACAATAATAAAAATCAACTTTAATAAAAAAATTGCAAAAATTTTTTTTGCTTTTTGTTTGAAATTTGGTTCAATAGGTATTATCACAAAAAAAAGTATTTTTTTCAACCCTTAAGGGGGTAAAACTACGGAAAATTTCACTATAAACCCCTTTGTACAGAGGTTAAACCACCCCTAAAGAGAACAAAAAAAAAATAAAAAATATATTGAGAAATATTTCATTACAATTTTAATGTAGGGGTAGTTTTACCCCCTTAAGGGTTGAAAAAATTATTTTTTTTGCTGATAATACCTTTTGAACCAAAATTCAAACACAAAGCAAAAAATAAATTTTTTGCAATTTTTTTTATATAAAGTTGTTTTTATTATAGTAGGGGTAGTTTAAATCTCTTAAGGGTTGAAAATAATTTATTTTTGCCTGACAGTACGCCCACAATCGAATTTGAAACATAAACTTGAAAATTTTTTTACAATTTCTGCCATTTTTGGCCGATTTAGGGGTAGTTTCAACCCTTTAGGACTACCCCTTATCATAAAGTTCGCCTTAATTTAGTTCAAATCAACCACCTTCGCAATTAAATATTAAAAAAAAGTGCATTTCATCTCATTCGTTTTCATTATTATTGAAATAATCGCGAAAACCACCTAAAAAGGGGTGTTTTTTGCATTTTTAGGGGTGACGCCTATGTTTTAGGACCGCGGAACCTCGATTTTCGAGATCAGCGACCCCAAAAATGTTTAGGGTTCGATTTTCTTAACGGGGTTATTTTGGAACACCATAACGCACGTTTTGAATGGACTATAAGTCAAGGGTGGGCAACCTTTTTATAACATGGGCTAAAATAAACTTTACGTTTTTTCCGCGGGCCGTAGAGTTAATTGACATCTTCTTATGACGTGTAATATTTTAATTAGCACTTCAAGTGAAAGATCTTTAATGTGATAAATTACACTATCCATCATTCGACCCTAAACTCAAGAAGGTTTCTATATAGGTTTTTTCCTTGCTTGATCAAGCTCTGGGATCACCCTTCGTACCACTAGTCCGTCATGTTATTTAAGTGGTGCAATGTTTAGTAGTAAGCTTGACCTGAATAATAAAAGAGAAAGTTTAGGTTAGGAGTTTAGAGGGTGCGTAAGTAGATGTTAATGAACCTTGAGTTTGAACTCTGAGGTATTATATGAGTTCAAAAACAGTTAAACCTGGAGAGTTCACGTCTACTGATATGCGCAGACCTTTTGCTGAGTCCATTCACTAAAAAGTAAGTAAGTTGTTTTCTATATAGTTTTCTAGTTCAAAAGAAGTCTGAAGTTAAAGATATGTTAAAACAGATAATGGTACAAGGCAACTCGGCAACGACAAAATTAAAAAAAATCTGAAGTTGGCTTTCAACGAGGCGTGATTTTGCTGATTATCACTCCTGCCCGACGCCCACGGATAGCCAAGCACCGCACCAGGCCTTTTACAACGGTGCGTATCGGCCTATGTGGGCCTTAAGATTCGAAGCCATTTTGTCATTCCAAAATGCAAAGTGAAAGGTAACGTATCGCTGCAGCTGCGGCCTTAGTATAACATGCACTATGGTATTATATAGAATTAAGAAATTAAGGAAGAAATTAAAAATAAGCTCGTTCGTTCACTCCATTGTTCATGCTCGTCTGTTTTATACGGACGATCGCGCCGCATTGTAAGTTACCGACTCGCGGGCAGATCCTACGCACCGCTACAGACTTACCTGCGCCTCCACAGAAGACACTCGTCCCATGGTACTCCGTCTCTTTCTAATATCACGCGCTGTGGAAGTCAGCTTGAGAATTAAATTAACTACGTAAAGGTTTAGAGCGCCATACTCGCGTGAGCAAAACAGGGGCACGAAGGAGGAACACCGAAGGATAGTGGAAATAGCAAGGACTTTTAAGAATTTCAGAAGAGAAGAATTTTTTTGTCAGTTTCAGGAGAAATGAGTGAAGAAAATATCAAATGGCACTTTGAAATCCTGAGATTCAGAAAGACGCAATGGATGCCAGTTCAATATTAGTACTAAAATATGAACATTGTATATATTGCTATGTGCGTTTAATTTTCAATTTAAATTAGACAAATTTCATCAAAAACTATTTAGTTATAATTTCTTCTAAAGCTCTTGCGGGCCGGATAGAAACTTTCGCGGGCCGGAGACAAACTTTCGGCAGGCATCTTCATAAACATTTACTTACCGAAAATAAAGAACCGGAATGATTTTTTCATTTTCTTAACAATTTTTTGTAGGATTTTTGTACATTTTTTTCTGTATTTTACACTATTATTTGTCTATATTTAATCAGCAAAAAAATGATTTTTTATATTTCTTCTCCCGACTGCCCATAAATAACTCTCAAACTTTTATGTTTTGTTTATTTTGTGGTATATGTAGATGTTTTCAAAGTCCGCGACATTTGGCGAATGCTGGAGTACAAAGCTCTTAAAAATGCTTAAAAGCTTGACAAAAGCTTCATTTAGCTCTTCCTATAAATCACTTGTTTTCATTTAATCAGCCACGGCTGCGGATTGCTAGAGAAGGTGTATTTTTCTGGCGCTTTAATGATTATTTAAAATATTAACAAATTCTGAATAAAAAAAGTCGTAACACCCTGTAAATGTATATTTTAGCCATATCCGGAAATTAAAAAATGGGCTGACAAATATTATTTAACGGGCCGCTAAGATGTTGCCCATCCGCACCTATGTCCCGATGTCAGAGTCGCGATAGTGATGGTTGGAAATAGGTGGAAAAAATATCGCGGTGGCAGTTCCCTCCTTTGACTTCTCTCTCCTCACTCTATCTCCTAGAGATGCTGTTCGACGTTGCACTCTATACCAAAACAAAAAACAAATTAATTAATTGTACACAGTACACATTACATAGAACATAGTATATAGTACTAGGGAAGGCTATGACAAGATAAATCAGGAATGTAAAGAGGGAAAAAGAAAGAAGGAAAGTTATGTAGGTGGAAAGTGAAAAAGGCGAAAAACCGTGGGGATGCCGGGTTTCGAACCCAGGACCTCTGGGATGATAGTCAGACGCCTTACTTCCAAATCTACCGAGGGCTCCGGTACAAAGCACATAATACGTAGTATTCTTCTTCTTTGATCCATTAGCTGGCGCTCCGAGCGGGACGTACCCGCAACGGATACGCTGTTGTCTGTGCCGCTTTAAAAAATGCGGTGTCTTGTCTAGTTTCTTCAGTTTCCCGATTCTGGACAATTCGGCAAGTCGACCACCCTCCTTCTTTCACACCTTGGACTTGGGACCAAACGACGGCGGAGGTAATAACACCTAGTACATAGTACATAGTTAATTGTACATAATTATAGTATATAGTGCATAGTACATAATACATAGTACTTAGTTCAAATTACTTAGAACATAATATATGGTACATAGTGCATAGTTCATAGTACATAATGCATAGTACAAAGTATATACTTCAGATTACATAGTACTAGTACATAATACATAATACTTGGTACCTAGAACCTAGTACATAGTACATGGTGCATAGTACATAGCACATAATATATAATATATAGTACCTACATACTATATGCGCCGGGGATTGATCAAGTAACCGCTGAGATGATCGAAGCCGGAGGTGATGTCTTATCACAACGACTTCATATCCTCATAGCCGCTGGCGTAGGAAACCCCCCGGAACGCCTTTTGTATGAAGAAAATTCAATTTGAACATTTATAATATCATTTTGTAATTTTGGTGATACATTCAGCGCGAAGCAAATACACAAGAAATATCATCTGATAGTTGTTAAAGTTTGATTTATTTTAATTATTATCAGCAGTATATAGAGCTTGTGCTTCGAAGGCCGATCGCAAGCGGCTCATAAATAGTGGTCAAAGTCTGGGAGGAATTCGCGCAATACAGATCTTTGGTTTCACGCTAACGTTTCCCCATCCTGGGATCATTCTGATCCTTTCAAATTTTTTTGATTAATCTCATTTCAAGACTCACAAATTATTTGAAATCATTTCAAAGCTACCTGGAGCCTTCGTGAATAATGACGGATCATTATTCAGCGCTTTTCCAGGTTTTCCGCGGATAGTCCTGAAGTTCGACGAAATTTTAATGCAGGCGCGTTTCAACAGGAACCGCCCACTGCTGATATTCCATGGCATCTTGTGGCATTGTTGGCGAAGTGGGCTTCGCACTTTGCCTCTTCTTTGGTCCATTTTGGTGTAGATGGAAGTTCCTCCAATTCTGAAAACCTCCTCAAATCGCTGTCGGGGATTATTTGTGTAAAGAATGTTTCTAGTCTTGGATTCCTTGTGCCGCTGGAGCTGTTTGTCAGGAAATGACACATTCAAAATATCTATTCTGTCCCACGGAAGTTCCATCGTTGCCCTTTCTTAGCCCATGCATGATAATATTGGAAATTATGTCGGCTCCCATGAGGAGGTGGAGTCCTTCCAGGTGGGTCCAATCTCTCATAAAGTATTCGCTATGTGGTTATTGATTTGCGATTTTGGTGATCACAAGCACCTGTGCTTGAATGATCTCGGGTGGTTGACCCTGTGTTTTCATCTGCAGTATGACCCTATTGGTTATCTTACCGGCTGGCATGGTCCGGAGTACTATTACCTCGCCATGCATAGACTCCCGTATGAGTCGCAAGTTCTTGACCACTGACTCTTGCACAAATGAGGATTGCGATCCAGGATCTGGTAGTCTTTTCGTCAATATACTTCAGTCCTCCGTCCAACGAATCCGTATTCATCGATGCTTTAATCTTTAATAACATCTTTTCTCCGAAAGTCGCTAACTGCCTGAAGATTGAAGCTACCGTATGCCGTTATGACACTTACTTTTGTTCAAAAGAATCTTACACTTTTTAGCAAGTTTAGAAAGGGACAAAAATTCTTAACGGGGATTTGGTATTAGTGCGAAGGACAAGCAGTATGATAAAATTGAAGCTAATCTACACGTAAAAGTTCAGCTAACTCGAAAAGTTCCAGAAAAAGTATGAACAAAGCATACTTTATGCCGTTATGATACTTGCTTTTTTTCACCGTCTTATTTTCAAGTATGAAAAGACAAGGACATCTCGATATGAGCGAGAAGGCGGCTTTGCATTTCGTGCAGTTTTGTATCTATAGCAATATAATGTTATCATAATCGCATACATATATTTAAAAATTTTATTTTCAATTTCTCTTAGCAACCACAAATTTTTAACTTTGTCAACAAAAAAAGTCTGTAAATGTCAAAAATCCCGAAAAAGTATGCTTTCTTCATACTTTTTCTGCAACTTTTCGAGTTAGTTGAACTTTTTCGCGTAGATTAGCTTCAATTTTATCATATTGCTAGTCCTTCGCACTAATGCCAAATTAGGCCAGGCAACGAAAAGGTATAGAGGGAAATGCTTGGAACACAATTTTTGACTTCGCAACTTTGTTTGGACTAGTTAGGAGGTGAACATATCAAAAGTCCCCGCCCCTTCCCCTTGAGCTTGGGAAAGAGGGGGGGTTTAAAGGACCCATTTTTCGGTTTTTCACTTATATCTGGGAAACTATGCGTCCTAGCGACATGACCACTATGAACAAAATGAAAGCTGATTAAATTTTATATAAGTTTGGTTCAGTCAAGTTTTTCGATATCTTGTATAGTTTTCGAGATATCTGCTCTTGAAAGTCTGTAATTTTCGAAAAAAAAAAAAAAAATTTTGCTCTTTTTTACCGGATGACTCTTCAACGATGAACCTAAAAAGTAATTCCGTCAAAAGGGTTGTGTCCCTTCAAAAATATATAATACTTTACTATTTTATCTATTTTCCTTCAAATGTTAAAGCAATTGGGTAAGTAAAGGATTTTTGAAGAGCTGTACATTATTTATTTTTTACTACTTACCGTTCTTCTAAAAACATTTTTTATGACTGTTGAAACAGTTCTCTGTGCTTTACGGCATTGTTGGTGAAGATGTCGACCTCATAGTCCTCTTAATGGCTAAGGCTGATGCGCATAAGGACATTATTTTCATCAAGCCTGGACGTGGGAAGATAAGAGATTCATTCTTCTCATCTCAAGAGCTTCAGCAACAAGGTTTCAAAGACGCGCTATTTTTGCACGCCTTTACTGGATGCGACATAACATCTTCTGCATTTCAAAAAAGCAAGGTCGCATTTGCGAAGTTGTATCTGAAATCTCCAGCGGCCCAGAAAGCAGCAGCAGTCTTTTAAGACCCTTCCTCCACAACCACCCAAGTACAATAGGCAGGTAAAACCTGTATCTTGTGGTGGTATGGGGCTCCAGCAAAAGAGGTCTCCCTCAATGCCTACAGGTACAAGTCATTCTTGAAATCGGTGGCCACCATCAAGCCTGATATCTCTAGCCTTCCTCCAGCCGAAGGAGCAGTAAAACAGCATTCCCTCCGAACATTCCATCAAGTTCAGCTATGGCTGGGAAATAATCTGCCTCCTCAGATGTATGGGTGGAAGATTGAGAACAACTGTCTGGTCCCAGTGCACAGTGAGTTAGCAGCTGCACCGGAGGATATCCTGAAAGTGATTTTCTGCCGATGTAAGAAAGACTGTGCCAGCGCGAAGTGTGGCTGCAAAAAAGGAAGCCTCAAATGTTCCTCAGCATGCCGAAATTGCCAGGGGACTCCGAAGATGAAGAAGACCAGGAGGATCCTCTGAACGTTTCTCTACAGGAGTCCGATGGAGAAGAGATTGGAGAAAAAGAAGATGAAAACGAAGACGAGGATGAAGGCCCTTCCCACCCCAAGATCGCAAGAAATTGACTCAATGGTGCCTACTGTTGTTATATTTTATGTTAATTCACTTTCCTATTTCAATAAACTTCGTTTTCATTTAATGGTTGTGATTTATAAAACTATCCCAATGGCTTATAGAGTCATCCGGTAAAAAAGAGCAAACTTTTTTTTTCGAAAATTACAGACTTTCAAGAGCAGATATCTCGAAAACTATACAAGATATCGAAAAACTCGACTGAGCCAAACTTATATAAAATTTAATCAGCTTTCATTTTGTTCATAGTGGTCATGTCGCTAGGACGCATAGTTTCCCAGATATAAGCGAAAAACCGAAAAATGGGTCCTTTAAACCCCCCTCTTTCCCCAAGCTCAAGGGCTAGGGGCGGGGACTTTTGATATGTTCACCTCCTAACTAGTCGAAACAAAGTTGCGAAGTCAAAAATTGTGTTCCAAGCATTTCCCTCTATACCTTTTTTTTAGCATTCGTTGCCTGGGCTAAATCTCCGTAAAGAATTTTTATCCCTTTCTAAACTTGCTAAAAAGTGTAAGATTCTTTTGAAAAAAAGTAAGTGTCATAACAGCATTACACTTTTTTTTTGTTGACAAAGTTCGTGGTTGCTAGGTTAGGTTAGGTTAGATATGGCTGAGCTGTTGGTATTGAGCTCATACACTTAGGCCAAAAGGATAGGCCCATTGTGATGCCATAGTGATCCCACTTTAAACTTGTTGTTCAAGTGTCGTTTCTTCGCTAAACCATCTCGAGGAAGTAATGAATCTTCTAAGTTGCGGGATGCCGATCCTTGAGATCTCCGTAAGCGTGTTTAAAAAGGGCTCGCTTAGTCTCCTTCTGCATAGGGCTGGAGAGTGACAGAGGAGATGTAGTACACTTTCCTCCTCGTCCGGATTTTTACAGCTTCTGCAAAAATCGTAGGTCTCAAGACCTAAGCGGGTCGCATGCGTCCCTATCAGACAGTGTCCGGTAAGCACTCCCACTATAGCTGAGAGGTCTGGTCTACCGAAACTCAGTAATTACGTGGTCCGCCGAAGATCATAAGAGGGCCAGGTTAGTTTGGCCACCATGCATTTATTAAGATCTCTCCAATGCTTTTTCGCTTGTAGCATTGTGTGCTGTTTGCATTGGAGTTTAAAAGTGGCCCAAGGCATACCAACTCTTTCCTTTTCCGGAAGGAGAGTAGCGGTCGTGCCCTTCCTAGCCAGTTCGTCAGCTTTACAATTTCCCTCTATATTACGGTGCCCAGGCACCCATACGAGGAGGGTCCTGAACTGTTGAGCCATCTCGTTAAGAGATCTGCGACATTCAGAGGTAGTTCTAGAGCTGTTTGTGCAAGAGCGCAGGGCTTTCAGAGCCGCCTGACTATCTGAAAAGATGTAAACAGCCCGATTTCTGTCGCCTTGTTGGTTGATCAGTAGAACAGCCTCATGTATTGCTAAAACCTCTGCTTGGTATACACTACAGTGATCGGGTAGTCGAAAGGAGACTTCAATCCCAAGCTCTGGGGAAAATACTCCTCCTCCTACTCGACCTTCGAGTTTAGAGCCATCAGTAAAGAAGTTTGTGGCACCTTGAGAACTGTGTGGTCTGTTTTTCCATTCACAACGTGAAGGGATGTGGACTCCGTAGTTTCTTGCGAAGTTGATTTCGGGTATGCAGAAGTCCGTTTTTATGGGGATGGTAACCGAGTCCAGCACTTTCGTGTGTCCTCCTACGATTCCGGTCCAAAAGCCAGATTCTTTTATTCTAAGGGCTGCGATGGTTGCGCTTTCCTTAGCCACAAGATTTAAAGGAGGAAGGAATAGCATAACATTTAGGGCGTCTGTAGGAGTGGAGCGAAGGGCTCCTGTTATGCATAACTCCGCACATCTTTGTACTTTCTGTATTTTGTTGAGCACAATGGACTTATTTAGGGTTGGCCACCATACTAAGACCCCGTATAGGAGTATTGGACGGACAATCGCTGTATAGATCCATCGTACTATGTTCGGGGAGAAACCCCATTTCTTCCCTATGGATTTTTTGCAAGCGAAAATCTCTATGCTCGCTTTCTTAATGCGCTCTTCTGTGTTTTCATTCCAGAAGAGCTTCTTGTCCAGGGTTATTCCCAGATATTTAGCACTGTTGCTGAATTTGAGGCTGACATTGTTTAGCCGGGGTGGAGTTAGTGGTGGAGTTTTATATCTCCTCGTGAAGAGAACTAATTCTGTTTTATCAGGGTTAACGCTGAGTCCGCGGGTGGCAGCCCAGTTTGAAAGAGTTAGTAACGCCGCCTCCATGAGATCACAGAGGACTTGTGGGAATTTTCCTTTTATGATGATGACAATATCATCCGCGTACGCCATGATGTCCCACTGCCTCCAAGCGTCGCAGCAGCTGGTTCACAGTCGCGACCCATAAAAGTGGAGAAAGTACTCCTCCTTGCGGGGTACCTCTGTTGACGGCCCTTCGAACCGAGCAGTTGCCAAGGGTTGAGCTCACGATCCTGCCGGTAAGCATTTGATGTATAAGAGACACCAACGGCGCCTCTGTTCTCAGCTTCGCCAAGGCCAGGGTAATGGCGTCCGGGAGCACGTTGTTAAAAGCTCCCTCTATGTCAAGGAAAGCAACTAGGGTGTATTCCTTAATTTGGAGTGACTTTTCTATGGTTGAAACCAATGAGTGAAGGGCAGTATCCGTGGATCTGCCCTTTGTATAGTCGTGCTGCGCACCAGAAAGCTCCGAGGTTGGTATGGTCTGCCTCAGATATATTTCAATTAGCCGTTCTAGAGTCTTCAATAAAAAGGATGATAGGCTGATTGGCCTGAAGTCTTTGGGTGTTGTATGGGAGGCTTTTCCTGCCTTGGGTATAAAAACCACTTTTACCTGTTTCCAGCTAGAAGGAATACAGTTGATCTGCAGGCACCCGGAAAACATGGCCTGCAACCAGGGCATTATATGATTAAGCGAGCGTTGCAGTTGTGCCGGTACTATGCCGTCAGGGCCTGGTGATTTATAGGGCTGGAAGGTGCTTACAGCCCATTCAATTCTCGCTTTGCTTATGATGGATTTGCATTGACCAGCTGTGGTGAGGTCGGAGGGTCTAAGGCGATGGTTGTCTCAGTTACGGTACTACTCGGGAAGTGGGTGTCCATGAGTAGTGTCAAAGATTCTGTGCTTGAGTCTGTCCAATCGCCGTTTTCTTTGCGTAAGTAACTAAGCATTATTGGCGCTTTAGTAAGTATTTTACGTAGCCTTGTGGCTTCCGATGTGGACTCTATATTACTGCAAAAGGTGGCCCAGGAGGTACGTTTGGCCTTCCTTATTGCCATTTTGTATCTATTCAGCTTCGACTTGTAGAAGCCCCAGGAGGTTACGTTGTTGCTGCGTCTAGCTGAATTAAATTCCTTTCTACACTCTCTGCGGAGTGTTTCAAGTTCTGGAGACCACCATGGGGGTTTGGAAGCCTCTTTATGAGGTCTGTTCGGACAAGCTTTATTTATGGCATAGGAGCAATGTTCTGTGAAAGTGTTCACAATGCTGTCGAGTTGTTCCCGGGTTTTGGGAATACATGGTGGATTAGGGGCTAGGTTCTTTGTGATTAGCCTAGTATAGTAACCCCAATTTGTCTTTTTAAGGTTTTTTATTTTGGAAGGGGTAGTTGAGCTAGATTCTTCCAAAAGGAACTCTATAAACCTGTGGTCTGAGAAAGAGTGCTCCTTCAAGGCCTTCCAAGACAGTATTTGGTCAGAGTGACAGTCCGAGACAAGGGTAATGTCCAGCACTTCCTCCCTGTTTTTGGTAACAAAGGTGGGGTCATTTCCCCTGTTACAGATTGCAAGCCTCGTGCCTAATAGGTAGTTAAACATGACTTCACCACGGTCATTTGTGTCCGTGCTGCCCCATTGTGTGTGGTGCGCATTTGCATCGCCTCCCATTACCAGGACTGTGGTAGCATCGGTGTAACTTACCAGGTTCTGAAAGGTTTTTGGAGGTAAAGGGCCCTCATCTTCGTGGGCAAGATAAAAGGAGGCCAGCCTGAGTTTTTTCTGTTTTAACTCCAGGTCGACTACGGTAAAATCTCCGTCATTGAATTGAGGGAGAAAGAAGGCATTAATGTCATTTTTGACCATAATACCTGTTCTAGGTTTTCCCTTGCCTTTGGTATAGAAGAGATTAAATTTGGGTGTCCTTAAGCCACAGATCCTGTCATCAGCGATCCATGGCTCTTGGACTAGGGCAACATCGACTTCGCCTGATGCCAGGCAAAGCAAAAGAGCAGCAGACGCCGCTTTACAATGATGAAGGTTTATTTGTGTCACCTTCATCATTTTGTTGATTTATGACCTCGACGATGGTCACCTCTGCTTCTTCGTCGCTGGAGATGTCCTCGTCGATGTCCGAGCCAAGGAGTGGGTGCAGATTTTCCATGGCTCTGTCCAGCTCGGAGTCTGACGATGCACCAACTTCGCTCCGAGCTTCGGCTTCGCCGTCATTTATTAGATTTTCACCCTTCTCGGCTGTGGCCTTGGTGCAGGCCGCCCGATTTACCATGGCCTCTATGTCTGTTTTATAGACCTTCAGCTCTATCTTCTCGAAGCCATAGTTCACGGCGTAATTGTCTTTTGCTAGTTGCTCTAGACACTCTTTATTCAGGAGCAGAACAACTTGCATAGTGGCCCTGTTTGTTTGCTCTGTTTTAAAAACCTTCCAGTTATGGGTTGAAACCTGGGGGTTGAAGGTTTTTAGCATCTCTAAAATTTCTTCTGGCTCCGATGGAGCCACTGGAAGCCATGCTCTGGCCCTTGGACGTGACGGAATGTCACAAGCGTCTACTGCTTTGAGTCGGGCACCGGGGTAAACCTCTCCGACTCTAGCTATAGCAGCCTTGTACAGCTCTGCGGATCTGGTATTGTCGCAGGCTGTCAACTTAATATTACCTTGATACCATCCGGCATCCATGCATGAAGGGGGAGGTCCTGGGTTATCCCTCAGGACCTGCATGGCAACTTTAGCGAGGGCGACTTGCACCCACCGCCACTGATGCTTAGGGATCTTCCCGTTCTCGTCGTTCTCATCTAAGACGCCGATTACTTTGCGATCCTTCGCAACTTCTGCGAAGGATATGGCTTTAGTTCCGTGCGTCTTCGACCTTTTAGGAACTGGACTGTGGGTGCTTGGTTCCTCCACAGATCGTTGACGTTTAGAGGCTGGTTCACCTCTGGGAAACTCTAGGGTAAAGTTTGGTATGACCTGCTTAGCCCAAGCAATGTCATCTTGGATTTTGGTGAAATCCTCCTTCGACACTTGGTCCTCCCCGATCGGATTGGTAGCCAAGCGGCGAAGGATACGACTAGCCAAGCGGCGTTCTTGGTAGCCTGCCTTTGCCGGGTCTGGTCTTATCAGTTCTTTGGCCCTTTTGCAGACCATTTGCTCCCCTGATCCCCCCGCAGCGGCCGTGCCCGCAGGTGTACGCTGAGCAGCGACATTGCCACGAGGAGGGTCAGGTTTACAAATACAGTAGAGCGTCGATAATCCGGATTAATTGTGACCGGACCCTGTCCGGATTATCAAAATGTCCGGATTTTCGAACAGGATCAAAAAAGGTCGTTTGAGTTCATAACAAAGAAAAAACTTGCTAAAACCGTTAATAATTCCCTTTGTGGTTAAATAATTGAGCAGATAAATAAAACCATTAATTAATATGAACTTAAAACGTATTTGGCCGGCCGTACACCATAGCTGCATATGCAGTTTCTTATCATTTATATATGGAACAAATCGTAGTAGGCCGCTTTCATTCGAAAAGCGGGTAATTCCTGAGCTTGGCCGTGCCACATAAAAAAATGTATTCACTCGAATTTTTTTCCACTAGAATCGAATCCGGATTATCGACGGTCCGGATTTTTGACGTCCGGATTATTGACGCTTTACTGTATGTAGTAGCCTCTGTGGCCTTTTTTGGAGGGAGGGAGCTTGTGGCTTCCCTTGGTTTAAGTGAGCTCGGGGGTACCGTAGCCCTCTTTTCGGCGGGATTTGTGGTCCCTTCCGGTTTTGGTTTTGGGGAACCGGACCCCTTTTTTGATTCTTGGTTTAGTTTTTTGTACATAATTTACTCCCACGAGTAGCGGAGAAACGAGGCCCATCCGGGCAGAGATCCGCAGTACCCGGGTAAGGCTAGTTAGAACCGGAGATCGCCAGGTATCCGGAGCACACCGTTCACGACTGAGCTATTTTTACTGGGTCCTCAGCCAAGTTGATCATCGGCACGGTTCGCATTACACCTTGATCCGACCCAGGGGACAGTGAGAGGAACGGGGTTAGTGGGAGGACGACTGTCTGCTACGTTCGAGAACGCATTGCCCAAGGTGAACCAGCGTGATGGACATGTCACGCATACGTGGAGGTCGTCGTCGTTTCACCCCTCGTGGTTGCTAAGAGAAATTGAAAATAAAACTTTTAAATATATGCGATTATGATAATATTTATTATTTAAAATTGTCTCAGGAAACTGCACGAAAATGCAAAGCTGCCTTCTCGCTCATATCATGATGTCCTTGTCTTTTCATCCTTCAAAACTGACGCTGAAAAAAAGCAAGTATCATAACGGCATTCGGCTAGCAACGAAAGAAGTTTTTCAAATTTAAGGCGTTAATGGCCGGTTCACAACTGTGCGATCCTGCGACGCGAGATTTCGTACGCGTCTCGACCGACACTCGTTCTAGCTTTTAACTCGTAGTTTAACATACAATAGTGCGGGTGTGAGGCGTTTTAATACGTCAGCTCCGAATATTTTTGACACTTGAGCTGACAGTTTTAGCAAAGAAAGGTAAGCATTTGTAAAGAAAATATGACAATTTTCTATATTTTTACTTTTTCATATTACTGCAAATTTAATTTAGAATTGTAGAAAATTAAAATGGCTTGGACCAAAGTTAAAAGAACACTTATTAGTCCAGTCAAAATAGACGAAAAAACGCCATAATTGGAAGATAATTCCGAAGTCACTCAGCCGCCCAATCGCGTGGCAGTCTCTACAGCTTACGTATAATAATATTTTTAACGGCTGTTCCAATTTTCAGCAACTTCGGAATTATCTTCCTGTCAAACCTCTAATTTGACTGGACTATATTTATGTTACCATAGGATTCGTAATAAAAATCGCATATAAAAATCTAAAAAGGGGAAAGCTGAAAAGGAATAGAAGATGGTGGGTTAGGCCAGTTTATCAAGATAGAGATAAATTTGGATATTTTGAAACAACATTTCAATTACTGAAGGAAAAAGATCCTGACATGTTTTTGAAAGTGACCAGAATGATTGTCGATAAATTTAACGTTCTTCTGACCTTAGTTCGTTCCAAACTCGAAAATTTTTCACTTCGGAAACCCATTTCGCCTGAATGTCGTTTGTTTGTAACATTAATGTAAGTATGGCCTAAATATGATATTATATAAGTTGATATTGTAGGTACCTATTATTTAGGAACTTAGCGCATGGAGGAGCACGCAGAGTTTATTGTTGGAAAAGGATAAGTAGTTCAACGTTTGGAAGTATTGTGTGTGAAACCTGCGAAGGACTATGGGATGAGTTAAGAGTATTTAGATGGAGAATATTGCGAAACGACATCCACGCACTACCGGGAAATGTTGACAAGATTATAAAAGCAACTGTACTACTGCACAACTTTTTAATGCTCAATAAATGTGCATCATATTGTCCACAAAATTATGTTGGCCAGCTTGTGAGTGGAGAACTGGTGCAGGGAGAATGGAGAAATGATAACCCAAATTTGACCGGAATTGGTGCTTCAAGAAGTCACAATGCTACTAGAGAGGCTTACAATGCACGAGAAATATTGTGTAATTATTTATTTGATTAAAAAATATATTCTTCAAATTCAGTTCATATGTATTTTCTCAACTCAACAATGTATAATTATTATTTATTTGATAAAAAAAAACAAGAAAAAATAATACAGTTCTTCATATTCAGTGCGTTTTCATTTATAAAATAGCTTACAGAATTAATATATCAGCATACAGAGGTTGTACCACGTAAGTTGTTTCAATGGATCTCTACACCCAAAAATTTTTGCAACGCTTGAATTTTTGCATGAAGAGGTCGATTGAAACAACTTACGTGCTAGCATCTCAGAATATCAAGTTGAATTTATTTCATATTATTTTTAGATTTGTCCAATAATTCTTCTTTCAAATAACACATAAAATTACATTGCAAAGAAGTCAACTCACATACCGTCAAATTGTATTTTTTGACCATTGAGGAAAGCACTAAAAAAAATTTATCAAAGTCATCTTGTTCTTCTTTATTTTGCGAAAGCAATTCTTTTAGCAAATTTTGGAATTGGTCATCATTTTCGTTATTTTTTTTTAATTTTGGATGCCTGTGCGCGTAATGGTGGCTCGGGAGTTGAAGTGGGAGGTGGTGAAAAAACAACTGAATCATCGGACAGGATTGCACTGTTGCAGGATTGCACTGATGCATGAAGAGAAGATGGATTGCACTGTTGCATGAAGATGCGGCTAATTCATCTAAATCTTCCCATAAGGAAATATTTGAATTGTTCTGGTCCTCCAAGATTTGATTGTTATTGCTGTCGGTCCTGAAAACACAAATAGTTTATTTATACACATAATAGTGACTGCATAATATTCTTAATATAAAACAGTTAAATTACTTTCTTGGTTGAATTGCATCTTTTAAAAATAGCAGATTCTCGAAGAATTTGTATCTTTTTGTTGGTATTGCTTCCTGCCCGGATGATCCCTTTATTTCCTTTACACTTTTTACGAATTGGTCTCTCAAAGATCTCCAGGCTGTTTTGCAATCATTTACTGAAATTATCAATTATTTTATAACCAATTTCAATAGACATATTTTTAATTTTTTATTCTTTACTTACCATTAATCTCCAAAACTTTTGAAATTTCGATCCAACACTTTTCTTTATAATCACTTTTTTTATAACCATTGTTTCTTTTATCATAAATCGCCGGTTTGCATTTTATTAAATCTATTAATTTTTCTATTTGAATGTCACTTAATCGTTGCATGTTTGTTCAAGATACTAGCGTTTTATAACAAATGCTGTCATCGCCTCCTCGTTGCGAGAAATTTTCAATTTTCCGAAAATACTCCTTCTACTTGCCACAGTTGCATGAATATAATGAAAATAATTTGACAGCTCGGACGAGACTCGTAGGAAATCTCGTATCGCAGTCTCGCACTATTGTGAACCGGCCTTAAAGGATTGGCAAGTATTGGAGAACAGTGGCTGCTCTTTTGAGTATTCACAGGGAAATCGACGTAACGTAAAGAAGTAATCAACAAATTTGATGGAAAACGTAGAACATAGAACTGTGTCTTTTACACAAGCATTCCTATGGAACCATTGATCATTTATGTCAATAGCTAATAAACTAAATTCCTTTAAAATGCTTCTTCTGATCTTTTTCCTATTAAAACATAACTTAAAGTTATATCAATTTTACAAGATAATGTTTAAAGTTGAGGACTCGACTTATGACTATTAAACCTCCCCTGAAAATATTTCTTGCTACGCCACTCCTCATAGCACACATATGGCATTTGACAAAATCGAAACTATAATTATGACTTGTTTCCAATTTTTGTACTAGACCCGAATCATTGCTACCTGGATGTATTTAGCAGGCTTTAAAACAACATCAGCAAACCGGTCATATTCTTAGTTACTTTTACCTTTCATCTCGTCAAAGCTCAATGTACACACTCGCGCTTTCTCGCTATATTCACAAGTTTTGAGGAGATTTAAAACACACTTTAATAGTCCTGAGTCCATCTTTAGTTTAGCCGCCCATTTTTTTAAAGTGGATACTGAGGACAAAGGATGTCCCCGTGATCGTAAAGCCAATAGTTTTTCGCTCCAGCAGAGTACAATGATATTGCATTTGCTTTATTGTTTTAGACGCTTCTTCAAATCTGCAATTTCGTTTTTGAAATTGGTTTCCAGGTCTCCCCTACCAGAGTAATAATAAATATGTTACTACAATAATAATGAATAGTAATATAGTGTTTCAAACTACATAAATACAATTTGCAGTCAAAAATTCTTATATTTACCGTATCTGTGTAGCAACACCTGTGGTGTTATCGGAATCTTCAGTCGCCAAACTATTATTGGTATTTGAAGCATACTGCTCCAAGAGGGTCTGAATTCTGAAAAAGCAACTTTGTAACCACAACATAAAACATTTGTATAAGCTTACTCTTCATATTCTACAATAGCTTCATGGACAGCTTTATTTTGGGTCAAAATTTAGACGTTATGGTTAAATGCTTGGATTTAAAGTGTCTTGACAGACTATAGTAGTAGTAGGTTTTGATGGCTTTTAGAAGTCGCGCGCATATTTATGGTTCCATGCTATTGTCGGCCACTACTATTAACCCAAGGTAGGTAAATGACCACTTCCAACTCGTGCTCCTCTACCTTGATTGTGGAACCAATGTTAGGTTTTGTCGTAGACGAGGCCACCATGTACTTTGTTTTGCTTTCATTAATGTGCAGTCCCAGATTTCCTGCCGCCTACTCAATCTGAGTAAAAGCTTCTTGTACAGCTGTTGTTGTCTGCATAAGTCAGTAATTGCGTGGGCTTGTGGAGGATCGTGCCTCTTGACGTCACGCCCGAATCTCGGATCACTTTCTCCAATGCCAGGTTGTCGGAGTTCATTATAGATGTCGATTGGTCTGGACAGTGTTCCGGATACCTTTACTTGATTTGTCACATTGGTCATGGTCAACCTATATAGTCTTGTCAGTTTGTTGAGGATGCCGAATTCTCTCATGGCTTTGTAGAGTTCTACTCTGGCTATGCTATCATAGGCGGCTTTAAAGTCTATGAAGAGATGTTGAATTGAGTTTTGAAACTCTGGACATTTTTCCATAGCCTGCCTCAAGGTGAAAATCTGATCGGTCGTTGATTTGCCTGGGCTGAAGCCACACTGGTATTAGCCTATAATATTCCTTGCGTAAGAGGCTATCCTGTTTTGTATACAGTCAAACCTGGGTGAGTGAGAACTGGATAAGTGAGAAAACTCTAGAAGTAAGAGAAATTGCCAGGTCCCGTCATTTGAACCCTCTAAATCTAAAACCTCTATAAGTGAGAAACAGAGACCTCTATAAGAGAAAGTCGTTTTTCTTTCGTGGACCTCTATAACTGAGACTTATTTGTTTGTACCTCTATAAGCGGCAGTTGAGCGCATGATTTGCTAGTTTTTATTAAATTTCGAGGATATACAATGAATAGGGTGGCCGCACAGAAGTCGTTTCAAATCGTGTGTTTCGAGTTTTCCATTGACTTTTCTCATTTAAAACTCGTATCAAATGAGTTGAAACGATTGCTGCTACCCTCGGTTTTTGTGTTATTTTCGTGGAACTACACATTGTTTTTGTATCTCATTTTATTCGTTCGGTCAAATTGGCGTGTGTTCTGACCTACATATTTGCCGAACTGACTACAGTTCATGTGTATCAATTGCGAAGAAAGGTTTAACACGCACTCAAAATGTTAAAACGAAAAATCAAAATGTTGTCGTTAAGTGATAAACCATGAAATTAAGTGAAGTAAATGACGATACTGTCAAAAACTGCTTCGAGAAAGCTGAGTTTTGTATCAAAACAGATGAACATGACTATCTGCTAGAGGAAAATGAGGTTGAAGTTGGACCTAGAAATGAGGATTGGGTCAAGCTTGTGTTCCACGAAATCAGTATGCCGACGCATGATGACTTCCTGGCTACCGCCGGAGAACACACCGGCGTTGATATCATCAAAAATTGTTTGGAGCACGTGTTCTGACGGAATTGGCAGTGCAGATGAAACCGACTAATCACAGATTTCTGAAACAGAGATAAAGAATATTCCAAAAAAGCAGGATTTTTGTTTCCTTTTTATACCTGTACAATTCATACATATATTTATTTCTACATACATGTATATACTTGTATTCGCTATATTCTTTTAAACCTTTATAAATGCGAAAACCCACTCCTGACCGCGTGGGTATAAGCGAAAAACTTAGATTAGTGAAAAACCTCCATAAACCAAAAAGTTATTGCGGTCCCCTGAACTCCCGCTTGTCCAGGTTCGACGGATATAAAAGATATGGAAATAAAATGGAGTCTACGTCATTCTGACGTCATAGCCCGGATTAAGTGTGCTAGTGTGTCGAGGGTATTAGAGGAGAATATCAAACTGGTTTCAGGTAAACATTGGACCAGCTGCTAGACCTAGGAGGAGATTGATAGACTCTGTGACAGCTGACGCAGAGCAATGCTCAACAGTTGGATCTAGAGACATGCTACAAGGGACCGTCAAACTTGGACAAATGCCCTAGAGGAGGCTAAGGCTCGATTTCGGCTGTAGCGCCATTGGATGGATGGATGGATGAGCAATAAATTCCCACTTTAATATCATTTTTACTCGACCTTTACTTGCATTTTGAATATTAATTCTTGAATGCAGGTGGTCCAAAGATTTTTAAAAAAAATTCTATACGGGTGTTCCAGACCACCCGCCCAGGCTGATTATTCTGAAGAGTTTCAAAAAAAAGTCTAAACAAAAAAACACGTAGTCAATATTTTTTGAAACTCTATCTAACCATACCAAAAACACCCCCCTCCCCTTACCCTCTGTTAGGGGTAGAGGGTGTAACTTTAAAAAATCGAATGGAAACCCCTATTTTTTTGCAGATTTGGATTTGTCAGAAAAAAATACAAACATTTTGTCTGAGACATTTTTTTCGATTTGCGGAAGATGGCGCTGCAATCGACCAAAATGTTAGAATTTTCAAAATGTTGCATTAATTGCGGTAATTTTAAAAACTACTTCAGACACAATGAAATTAAATTTGCGGGGATTTCGTGTTCGTCTCGGTTTATGAAAACAACTTAATGGAACTGTTATTGAGAACAAGTAGATGTCTTTAGATACAATTAGGTTAGTGGAAAGGACAGAAACAATTCGTACGTTAAAAAAAATTGTTTTAGGCAGATGTGATTTATTTTCAGATTTTTAAACGAAACATCTTAACCAAAATAAAAATTCAAAATCATAATAAAATAGGAAAAACAAAACAAAAATAAACTTTTCTGTAGTAAATTTAAAAAAAATTAAAATAACAAAATAAAAGTCATTTTTTCTTATGTAAATTTTCAACTGATAACTGATGCGTCTTCACTTGAAATGCTCGATGTGACCTCCGTTCAGTCGCGCGCAAAGTCTGACCCTTCCTGGAAAAGAATCGACTGCTCTCCTAATTTCATTACCATTCAGAGACGCAACAGCTGCCCGTATCCGCTGCTACATGTCATCCCGTGTGGTAGGGCGATCTTTGTACACAATTTCTTTTATCCTTCCCCAAAGGTAGTAGTCGAGGACGGTGAGATCTGGTGAGCGCGCTGGATAGGAAACTGGACCGTACTTGCCAATCCATCGTCCAGGAAAGATGGCGTTGAGCCACTGACATATAGAATGGACTGCTTATGAGAAATTTTTCATGGCACCAATTTGTTCCATAGGCTAAAAACCTTTTTTCACTCCATGTAAACACCGGAATCACTTTTGAAATTTACATTTTTTTAAATACGTACTTAAAACATTAAAACAACACAAATATTTTGTTTAAAAAAATTAATAAACACTATTTTCACTTTTTCACCTTTTAAAATGCCTTTTTTTCTGCAAATTTTATGTGTATCTGATTTAAGTTCTTAACGCCTGTCTTAGCAACTGACATTCTGTATGTCAAAATCCGGGGGCTTATGGGGAAAAGAGCAAAAGATATAAACATCACTATACCCGTCTATTTTTTTCTAATTGATTTTATTTCTGAGTGCTTCTGTCAGTTTGGGGGCTTATGGATGAGCGAGCGACTATACCTTTTTGGTGCCATCGGTTTGTATGGGAATAATTGCTGATGAGCAGTCCATTATTATATGTCAGTGCGTTGAGCACGTTCCGAGCAACGATGGAAGTACGTGCTGGCAAGCCATCCTGTTGAAACCACATATTACGTCGGTACTGCAGAGGTAATTCGTCCAGCAAATCCTGCAGGTATTCCTTGAGCAGAGATGCATATCTTGCACCATTTAGGTTTCGCTCCAAGAAGATGGGCCCAACGATTTTATCGTTAATGACCCCACACCAAACATTGACTTTCCAAACATGTTGTTGATCCACTTCCCTAAACCAATGAGGATTACGGTCTGACCAGTACCGGCAGTTCCATGTATTGACTTCGGCGTCACTTTTGAAAGTGCACTCGTCAGAAAAAAGTACACTTCGATGGAAAAGTCGATTTTGGTTTATTGCCCAATTGCAGAAGTCCAGCCGACACGTGGATAATCTCCTTCTTCCAAAGAGTGTAGAAGGGTCATCCTGTAGGGATGAAATTTTGGCTCTTTCAAAATTCGATGGATGGTCGTTTTTGACATACCAGAATCCCTCGCTCTACGACTCAGGGAATCACGTGGATTGACTTCTACTGATGCGAGAATGTCAATAGATCTAATATCATGCACGCGTCGACGAATCACCTTTCCTTTGTTTTTATCTGGCTGGACACGGCCTTTGTTTGTCAATCTCTTTTTCAAACGTTGAAAAACTTTTCTCGAATGAGCTGTGCGATCTGGATAACGTTGTTGCCATAATCTTTCAGCACCACTGAAATTGTTTCCACTTTCACCTAAAATCTGGATCATTAAAACAGCTTCTGCGTTATCATAACCCATCTTAAAAGTTAAAGTTAAAGAAAAATATGAGCTATTGATTTTTTGAATCAAAAAAAAAAAAAAAAATAATATCATTAATAAGGATTAAATATTTTTTATATTAGAAAAAAATCAAAATGATGATAAAAACATTCTTACAACTTACCTTTCACTTATTAAATAAATTAATAAATATTTTTATTAATTCTAAACAACAACTAAATATTAAAGGATATCAAGTAAATAATTTGTGGCATCCGTACAACGGGAGGAATTCAAGAAACAGTTAACAATGACAAATGTAAATATGATTTACTTGCAATTCTGAGAATCCGAACGACGAAAAATAACCGTTGTTATAATTTAGCGTTTTAATTTTATTTTTGTTTTAGTTTCTGATTTTTGTTTTGTCTTTGGTTCGCTTTTTTTCTGTTTTTGTTTTGATTCTGTTCATGTTTGTGTTTTCATTTTTGTTTTGTTTTCATGTTTGTAAAGGCCGTGACACAATGGTGGCTTCGGCTTCGGCTTCGATTTCGAAGCCGATGCCTGTCAAAATCAAATGTAAGCGTGGCAGTACAGTAGTAAGGCTATGGGGATTCTGGCGCACTTTCTTATGGGATTTAACATAGGGGTCAAAAATTACTTTTCCGCCATTTTGAAAGCTTTATTTGTACGTGGACGAACAGGGAAAGCTCTTTATGTACGTGGACGAACAGGGAAAGCTCTTTATGTACGTGGACGAACAGGGAAAGCTCTTTATGTACGTGTATGAGGTGTTTTAGGTTTGTGTCTTGGATAAGGTGGCTGGGAGTTGGTGGGTGGAGATGGGTGAAAGCTTTATTTGTGTGTAGATAAGCAGAGAAAGCTCATTTTGAAAGTTTTATTTGTACGTGGACGAACAGGGAAAGCTCTGGGTGGGAGCTTTGATGGTGTGAATTGCACCTGGAGTGTTTTGAAAGCTTTATTTGTACGTAGACGAGCGGGGAAAGCTCTGGGTGGGAGCTTGGGGGGGATCTCGGGTTAAACTTCGATGTGTGTGTGTGTGAGGTCCGTGCTGGGAGGGGCTGTTAGTGGAATTAAACTAAGCTGTGTGGGGATTTGAACTTTGGTTTCGAGATGATTTTTCTAGTATTAATTCTAGTAGCAACTTGTGCTTTGGGATGAGCTTGGATTCTGGGGCAAAATATACATATAATTCGGTGAAGAACTGGACTTTCAAGTACCACTAAGAATTAAATTAAGCTTTAGCTGAGATCCCGCATTGGGTATATCACCTCAAATCGCAGATATTACAACAACCGCAACTTGAAATTACTAAGTGACAAAAAAAGCCATACCTGAAAAAGATATTACATAGTTTTAGGAGCAAACAAATTCAGCATATTTTTCAAGTATTAATTCTGGTAGCAACTTAGGCTAAGGAATGAGCTTGGATTCTAGAGCAAAATATACATATAATTCAGTGAATAACTGGGCTTTCAAGTAACACTAAGCTTTAGCTGAGATCCAGCATGGGTATATTATTCTGGTCAACAACCCGGTGCGATCTGTAAGCTAAGATCTGGATTGCAACCATATGTCATTATTACCTTCCAAAGAATTCTTAATGAAAATACTCACCTCAAGTCGCAGATATTACAGCAATCGCAACTTACTAAGTGCCAAGAAAATCATATCTGAAAAAGATATTTCCATAACAACAACAACAACAATACAGCTAAGACTCCCATTCACACTTATGATTTAATTATTATTATCCTGAACATACTGGATATACGAGTATATTATATTTTTAAAGAATAAAATTGAACACTTTAAGGTAAAATACCCTTCACAAACCACAAATATTACAAACACTAGGAAGTAGCAAAAAGCCACCACAAAAAATACTTCACATAAACTCGGTCACATACTAAAAACAATGAAGATTCCCTTATACCATAATTATTCGATCCTGAACGTATTGGATAAATTCTATTATTTAAACTGATCACCTTAAGTGCTAATTAGACCCAAGCCAACTGCTGAAATAATTAACTAAGTTAGGGTATTAAAAAGAATTGTTGTAGTTGTAATAGCTACAAATAAAAAACTATTAATTAGAACACATATTATTTTGCTTTTTATTCTGATAAATCGTACAATTATTTATTTCAGACACAGCACAGTATTATTATTATTCACCTGGAAATTTCCTTTTCTTGTTGTTAAGATTGTAAAAATTAGGGATTTCGCTTGAATTATCAGCATAAAAACTATAATTAACTGGGGCTGCATCAATTTGTGCAAACTTTAATATATATGTCCTCCCCTGCGGTCCAGAATTGATTACGTGGAAATTTCCTTTCTTGTTGATGTCTTGTAAGGCTGCATCAGAAAGTGAACTGTACCTGGCTGGTAGCAAAAGCTGATGCTCCTCTAACTCGAGATGAATCCGAACACCATACACCGTTTCAAGCCTGCTTGCAGATTTTATTTTATATGGGGTTCCAAATTCCATGTCGGACATCCTTAAGTATGGCGAGTATTCCGAGCTTTTGAGTTCTGTTGCTGTATCCATGTTGCTGCGGCTGATGCTGTTGATCTCCAGGTGGTTGGGGGTTGAACTGCTAGCGTTCTCCTTCGCAGTTCTCATTATATACCCTAAATCTCATTATATACCCTAAGGAAGAACTGAAAAAAGAAGTGCTCGTGTACGCTGGGAAGAGCTGCATAATGCGTTTGCATTACGAATCAGGACAGGTGTCATCATCAATATAAAGCACGTCGAAGTGAAGCAATTTTTAAAGGATGGTTATGCTTTGTTTGAGCGGCGTGTTAAGAACATCTTAAAGAAGCATAATTTCATCAAGACATCAACGACTTTAAGCTGCGAGTATGTTAAGCATGGTGTTAATGATGGTGATGTGATAAGTGATATAAAATACTTTCACACCAAAACTACACCCATTGGGAGCACCGATGATATGGAACAGTGGTTTTTGAAAAACGTGCAGGATGATCTATTGACCCAGGTTGAGGAGTTCCAAGAGAAAGATAGCGGCTGGGCCTTACATACCATAGTGAACTTAATGGTGCACATAAACAAATACGAGCCATTAAGAGGATCATCCTATATAAAATTGCCACAAAGCATCGCAGCAAAACAGGCATGCGTAAATGTGAGAAATGATGATAATGCATGTTTTGCGTGGGCAGTGGTCTCTGCTTTGTATCCAGTAGAGTATAGGGATCACGCATATAGAACATCAAAGTACCCGCACTACAACAATGTGCTAAACTTGAGCGGGATTACTTTTCCAGTTACACTAAACCAAATAAAAACATTCGAAGAAAACAACGGATTATCAATTAATGTTTTCATACTGGAAAAGGAAAAGATGAGCGAATACACGACTGTTCCAGCTTACTTAACGAAGAATAAATTGGATAAACATATCAATCTGCTAATGATAAAGTCAAATTATGACTGCAGTGAGGACGATGATGATGATAGTGATATTGTTTATCATTTCTGCTGGATTAAAGACTTATCACGTTTGGTGAGCAGGCAGACATCTAAAAAGGAACACAAAAAATATATCTGTGATAGATGTTTATTTTATTTTAATACTGAAGAAAAGCTCGCAGCGCACGTGCCTGAGTGTGAAAAGGTGAATGACAGTAAAGTTGCTTTTCATAAGGAGAAATTTATCACTTTTAAAAATTATAATTACAAGAATCCGATACCATTTACAGTATATGCAGATTTGGAGTCCATATTGATACCTGTTACCGATGCTGGTAGTAATGGTGATAAGACAAGGAAAATTCAAGAACATGAAGTTCATAGTATTGGATTATATTTTCACTGCTATTACGATGAATCTCTATCATTTTACCGATCGAATCGTGGAAAAACGTGTCTTCAGTGGTTTACATTGCAGCTGCAGGAGATCGCAAATATAGCGGAAGAGCAAATAAAGGATATAAAACCATTAGCACCGTTATCAGCGCAGGAAAAGTGCATTCAATTAAACCAACCATGCTGCCATATATGCGAGAAACCCTTTGCGCTTGGTGAAACCAGAGTGAGGGATCATTGGCACCTCACAGGCAAATATCGTGGACCAGCACACAACAGCTGCAACATCAATTATAATGATTGTCGCAACATCCCAGTCATTTTCCACAATTTATCAGGATATGATGCGCATTTCATAATCAACATTAACCATACCAGGAAAAGTGGATCTTTTACCGTTGAACAAAGAGCGGTACATTTCATTTACCAAACACATTGAAAATAGCTCCATCAAGCTGAGATTCATCGACTCTTATAGATTTATGGATGAATCTTTGGATAAACTAGCCGGACTGCTGCCTAAGGAAAAATTAAAAATAACAAAAGCTCAATGGCAAGACCTGGATGATGAAAGCTTCAACCTTCTCACGCGCAAAGGAGTTTTTCCATATGACTTCATCGATGGTTGGGATAAATTGGAGTGTAATAGTTTACCTAGCGTGGAGCATTTTTATAATAAAATGATTGATGAGCCGATAACTGTAAAAGATTATGAACATGCGCAAAAAGTGTGGGAAAAATTTAACATTAAAAGCCTGGGAGAGTATTCAGATTTGTATTTAAAAACAGATGTTCTTCTGCTGGCGGATATTTTTACAAATTTTAGAGCTATGGGGCTGGAGACTTACAAACTTGACCCTGCACACGTCTTCACACTGCCTGGATATACATGGGCAGCGATGCTGTATTACACGGGAGTGCGCTTAGAAAGGATAATGGATGTTGACATGCTTTTATTTATTGAAAAATCTTGCCGAGGTGGAATTAGCCAATGCTGCTGCAGATATAGTGAAGCCAACAATAAATATATGAAAAACTTTAAACCGGATGAAGAAACTAAATATCTGATGTACTATGACGTGAATAATTTATATGAATGGGCCATGTCGCAATCACTTCCAATCGGAAACTTTAAATGGATTGATAATGTTGATGTTATGAGTGTTGATGATAATTCACCGATCGGCTATATGTTGGAGGTAGATCTTGAATACCCGCAGGAGCTGCATAATTTGCATAAAGATTTTCCATTTTGCCCCACTCATTCAGCACCACCAGGATCAAAACAAGGCAAACTTTTAACCACTTTACACACCAAAGAAAAATATGTTATACATTACCGCAACCTAAAACAATGTTTATCACATGGACTAATACTCAAGAAAATTCATCGCATTCTGCAGTTCGATCAATCACCATGGCTTAAACCATATGTGGACTTAAATACAGATAAAAGGAAACAAGCCAAAAATGCCTACGAGAAGAACCAATATAAGAAAATAATTAATGCTGTTTTCGGAAAAACTATGGAAAATGTGCGAAAATATTCAAACATAAAACTATGTACAAAGTGGGAGGGGCGGTATGGTGCTAGAAACCTCATTGCAGCACCGAATTTCCATAGTCGCGCAATTTTCAATGAAAATTTAGTAGCAGTTGAATTACGAAAGCTGGTAGTTAAATTCGATAAACCATTATACATTGGTATGGCGATTCTCGACATTTCTAAAATAGCACTGTACGAATTCCATTATGACTTTATGCTAAAAGAGTTGGATGCTGATAAATGCAAAATAATGTACATGGATACTGATTCATTAGTATATGAAATAAAAAATGTTGACATATACAATATTATGAAGAAAAACATAGATAAATTTGATACTAGTGATTATCCTATGACCAACCAGTTTAATATGCCGCAAGCAAATAAAAGAGTTCCTGGATTGATGAAAGATGAATTAAATGGCCGAATAATGACATTGTTTGTAGGCTTAAGGTCTAAAATGTACTCCCTTGAAATAGATGGTGTTGATGAAGTGAAGAAAGCAAAAGGGGTAAAGAAGAACGTTGTGGCGAAAACTTTGCAGATTAGCGACTATATTGAATGTTTGCAAAATTCAAAAAGCAAGATAGCTGAGCAAAAAAGCATTCGTTCATATAGTCATAAAGTGTACACTTTAAACCAAGCAAAGATCGCTTTAAACCCACAGGATGATAAACGCTGCATTATGGACAACGGGATCGACACTCTACCATGGGGACATTTTTCAGTGCAGCAGCAGCAAGAAGACATGGATGTAGAATAAAACTCACACAAGTGCAATATGTAAATAGTATGAATAAAAGAATAATTATAACTTTTTATAAAAAATTTGTTTTATTTAAAAATTCCCTTATTACAAAAACATTTTTCAGAGCACATCGGCCTTCGTGTATTATGCAGGATAAGAAGCCATTTGTTGTTGTTGTTGTTGTTGATAGTTTGGGGCATCCCTCTTCTTCTACATCATATATGGTTAGCTCCTCTCCAAATAATTCCTGAATCCATTGTTTCTTTCCAGCTCCTTTAACATAGATTATTTTATCATGCAGCAGATCTCCAACTGAATATAGTGTGCGGTAGGGAATGTATCCATCACCCCATCTGAATCCATGGTTATTGCGTCTCAGCCACTCAACTTGTTTCTTTTCAGACCGAGTTAGATGTTTATGTGGGAATGGTGGTTGGAATATGTAGTGCTGCATTTGATTTTCACAATTTAAAAGGGCCAATTCTTTGAAAATAAATTGATTGTTTTGTAATTTGAATCCTTGAAGATCGGTGATAATGGCATCCATTTCAAGCAATTTTCCTGACTTCGTTGGTTAGAGGTGTATATTCCACTATTCGATCATGTAGCAATAAACAGTATGCTGTTGTGTTAGTGGGAACGTTTTCCGATGTTTTGAATTCCAACCTTATATCCACAGGGCCTGTTTTAATGGTTTCGTTTTGCCGAGAGCAATCAATGACTACGATCGGAGCATCACGCATAAACTCTTCCCTTGAGAGTAGTGGCTGCAACTGGCGTCCATAGTATGAAGTTTGGAATTTTATATACATATCATATAGGAGAGCGTATTTATGAGCATCAAATTTCAAGTTCAGATCATCATATGGGTATGATTCCGAATTCAAGTGCACTTTAACATCTGTCAGCTTGCAGTGGTCAAACTTACTGACATCCTTTGTTTTATCATTTTTACGATTTGTTTGGAGAGCTAGTATGACATATCGGGGCTTTTCCATCTGCGATGACGTTTTGACAGACCACGTGTGATGAGTCGTTGCTGGTAGCGTGGGGTACTCGTATATGTCCCAGCTCCTAAATGGCATTTGTATTTCACGACCGCTTTCAATGATTTTATATAAAGCAATTTTCTCATGATCGGCCACATTAACATGGGGAATGCGCCACTGAAGTTTCGAGATTGAGATGTTTACATCATCTGTCGGTGATATGACCGCATCTTCATCCATCCTGCTTCGTATTAATATGAGTTCATGTTTAGCGTTGGCGATAATTTTCTTGTAATCTTCAGCAAAGCCCAGCAATGTTTTTAGAGGGATGCAGAAATTGAAGAATCCATGGGGGGATGTAATTGATTTATCTGGCGACCAACTAGCGTTGTATAACATGCGACTCTCATTTGGGTTTAATGATATGTAATTTTTTAGTGTTGTTGCTATTCCAAGATTTCGAGTTCTATCAATTTCTACACCATTGATTTCATAGCGAATTTCCTCAAAGAGAAACGCTATAGCATTATTTACTAGCCCTGCAGTGCTGGATATTGTTCCGTCAGGTTTAGTTACTGTTCCCTCAATGTATATGAAACTTTCAGCTGGGAGGATATACAGGTTTTGGTTTTGCACTGGAATGCGGGTTTCATCACTATTTTTAAATGAAGAGGCGAACGATGAGTAAGTGTGGTAGTCAATTTTTGTTATGCTATTATCATGGCTTGTGCCTTCAGTAATATCCAAGATGTTATTCATTGCTTCAAATTTAGTCCTATTGATTTTAGAAATTGTATATTATCAGCTCTCAGTTGACGTCTTGCTCTCTTCAAGGTTGCCGGTTGACTAATGTTTTCCATGAAGTTCATCCTATTTATATGCTTATTGCTGCTGTTGCTCCCGTAGACTATCATTCTGCGGCTTTAAATGTAGCCTGATAGTTATCGTTTCACCTCGAAAATTTATTAAATCTCCGTCCTGATCAACTAGCTTTAGTGTGAGCGAACTAACACGTTTGACGTTCACCGGTAAATAGATCACATTCGCTGGAACCTCTACTATTTTATAGCCCGGCCCCACGGTTGGGGCAAATTCATGCAGCATATGCACCTGTTTATTGTTGATGTATGAGCCTGATATGATGTTACATTCAACCCTTATAGTATTAACTTTTATAATATTGACGGGTAGATCTGATGTATGTAATATATTTGCTTCCAGTACACGTTTCCCAAATCCCAACAGCGGTGCGATAGATCGCTCTTTATCAAAATGTATAACTTCAGTAGCTTTTATTTCACTCTTCAAGGTATTATTGTTTGCCCTTATTAAGACTGTTGCCTTGCTGCTGCTCTTATTTAAGCTTTGCTGTACTGAAGCTGCTATGCCATCAATCTCGTATGATCCAACAGGTATTTCGATACACGCATCTCCCACATGCATTAAGTTGTTGCTGTCATCAATATTCGGTATAGAATTGTATGTTTGAAAGTCAATTAATCCGCAAACGTAGTCTCCAGCTAATTCCAATGGGGGAAAGTATTCAGCGGTGAGAACCGATGCATTGCCAGTAAGAGAGAGTGTTATCGACATGGCTACTTGTTATGAAATGTCTATGTTTGCACTTGAAGGCCTTTATTTATACATTATGTAAGAATTTTAAGCATAAGTGTCCGCAAATCACTGAGTCGAAATTTTGATGTGCTGTATAGTTGTATGTGACTGCATCACCCAAATAATTTACAACTTCCCGCGGCGGTTGCAGATTTCCAAAACTATCAAAGTAATTTATGATATCTCCATTTTTCTTATACGCTACCCAATGCGTTCCAGGTCCAGATGAAACATCTAGATTTATAATTCCGCTCTCATTTCTCCATGGTTTTTTAGGTAATTGATCGCGCATAAATACTCCTCTAAAGTGGGCTATATGCTGTGCATATTTACGCAGATCATTTTCATTGAGTGCTCTTTTGGGTAGCGACTTTATTAGTTTTTTGGTTGGGTGTTGAGAAAAAGTCCTAGTCCTTTCCTATATGGCTTTAGAAATAATCCTTGTCCAGGTTTTCCTAGCGCTATAGCTTCCATTGTCTCATTATGACGTTTCGCTTCCTGCAGCTCCCGACGTGCGACACTTGCGGCGTTTACAGCTTTAGCTATACCTGCTGCACCTCCAGATAGCGCTCCAACGGCGGAAAGACCTGCAAAAAGTGGAATGAGGAACGGTAAAACTCCTCCTACTTTAGGTACTGGTATCACTCTAGGCGTAGTGTAAGATTTTTTCTTCCCCTTGATAACATTCTTTGCCGCACTTAGGGCAATTGTAGTAGCTTCCAACAGGTCTTTCGGCTTTTTCAGCTTTAACACTTTTCTAGCATTACGTACAGCTTCGCGGAATGATGGACGTAACGTATTCTTCTTCTTCTTCGAGCAGGTAATTTTTGCTTTGACCCCCATTCCAACTTTTATTTTAGCTTTCATGGCGTTTGTTACTAATAGCGCGTTAGCACGTTCTGCAAAGCTAGCGTCTTTAGATGTTACTCGTTGCCAGGCTTTTTCTTCTAAAATACGGTCAGCTATATGTCGGTCGCTTAAGTCCTTATGATCTCGATATGCAATATCATGCTGTTTGCAAGCTGCATCTAGTGGGTTGATGCCAGGATCACCGCGGGCTAGTCTTTTAGCTAACTTTGTTCCTGGACCACAGTATTGATATCCCGGTAGATGAAGCTCAAGCGGTAACTTATTTATAACAGTGTTTAACAGTCCTCCCCCCTTGACAGCTCTTCGATGAATGGTGCGTTTCTTACTATGGTCAATCATTTTATAGGTTTACTGTAAGACTGATTAAAATCTATAAAAGTATGGGTATTTATAGGGATTGGGTTAGTGTGCAACATGAAGTTTATCAAGCAACAAGCGTGTCTACCAGTTAGAAATACTGATGTGGAAATTACAAGTACATCAAAGAAGCATGGGGTGCTGCTACCAAACAGTATAAGAGGTATTATTGTTGGACCGTCGAATTGTGGCAAGACAAATGTTATGCTAAGTCTACTGGAGCATCCTAACGGTCTGAGATTCGAGAATATATACATTTACTCAAAGTCGCTAAGTCAGCCGAAATACGAGTATTTAGGAGAAGTTGTAGCTCACATATCAGGTTTGGGCTATTATACGTTTTCTAACAACCACGATGTTATACCACCGGAGGAAGCAAAGCCAAACTCAATTTTCATCTTTGATGATGTAGCCTGCGATAAACAAAATAATAGTAGAGCCTACTTTTGTATGGGGAGGCATAACAACATTGACAGCTTTTACCTCTGTCAAACTTATACTCATATACCAAAGCATCTAATCCGAGATAATGCAAACTTTCTGATCATATTCAAACAAGATGATTTGAACCTGAAGCATGTATACAATGATCATGTGAATAGTGATATGAAATTCGCAAAGTTCAGAAAAGCGTGTGCAAACTGTTGGAAAGACAAATATGGATTCTTAGTAATTGATAAGGACAGCCCCATGGGCAAAGGTCGATATCGAAAAGGCTTTGATGTATTCATGATCCTATGAAGGAGCCCACCTAATCAGCTGACCAGGTCTTTCAGCTCTGCCTGGCTGGTCTGTCTGGTTGGTTGGCTGGTCTGTCTGGCTGGTTGGCTGGTCTGTCTGGCTGGTCTGTCTGGCTGGTTGGCTGGTCTGTCTGGCTGGTTGGCTGGTCTGTCTGGCTGGTTGGCTGGTCTGTCTGGCTGGTCTGTCTGGCTGGTTGGCTGGTCTGTCTGGCTGGTTGGCTGGTCTGTCTGGCTGGTTGGCTGGTCTGTCTGGCTGGTCTGTCTGGCTGGTTGGTTGGTCTGTCTGGCTGGTTGGCTGGTCTGTCTGGCCGGTTGGCTGGTCTGTCTGGCTGGTCTGTCTGGCTGGTTGGCTGGTCTGTCTGGCTGGTTGGCTGGTCTGTCTGGCTGGTTGGCTGATCTGTCTGGCTGGTCTGTCTGGCTGGTTGGTTGGTCTGTCTGGCTGGTTGGCTGGTCTGTCTGGCTGGTTGGCTGGTCTGTCTGGCTGGTCTGTCTGGCTGGTCGGTCTGTCTGTCTGTCTGGCTGGTCTGTCTGGCTGATCTATCTGGTTGACTTGCCTGGTACGTCTGGATCTATATAAATGCTTATTAGCAAGCTGTATATCATTGTAGCTGTAACCACACGTGTAGCAACATGAATGAAAAATTGATGAAGGATATTATAAAAACACGTGAGGCTATACGAAGAAAATATAAAGCTCTCAAGACTGGTAAAATTGAATCTGAAGCTCAATTAGAGGAAACATTTAAACCTATAACCAACACGCTGAAAAAGCTCACAACAACAGCAGCATCAGTGAAACTTGAACCAAAAGAAGAAGAAGATGAAATTAAACACGAGGGCAATGAAGAAGCATACACACCACCACCACCACCACGTAAATACTTAAAGCTAGAGCCACCGAGTTATTCTGAGGATGATGATGATCAGTTTGTCACACCTACAAAAGAACCAAAATTAGAGTCTGCAGACCAGATACTAAACAAATATAAACAACTACTGGAAAATGATAGCACGAGAATTGATAAAACGTATGGAGCGTACTATAAGAACGATATGTGGAGTATTGGTAATTCGAGATTAAAAGTTGATAAAGAATACTTTCTTATAGATGGCAAGCGGTACAAGATAACTGAAGGTCTAGCTGAATTAATTTTTATGAAAAAGCCTCGAGGCTACTCAAAAGAAGACTTGTCCAATTATCAAAAAATTGTAAATGATACATGCACCCACAGACGTGATTTTAAGGAAAACCAGCAAATAAAAGGAACAAATAGCTTCAAATATAGAAACATAATAAAAAAGTTGATTCACACTCCTCATACTGGAACGGGAATAATGCAAATTCCAAAGAAAAATATCGATTACATATATTGGGATGACCCCAATGAGCTAGTTGATAGGCTCCGAATATTGATAGCATCGCAGCAAGCTGGAAATAATAGCCATAGTAATGAAATAGTGTCAATCATTGAGGAGTTGCGGGAAGCTGACATTATAGTATAAATATTCCCACCCACATAGAACTATTAACATTTCGGAAATGAGCGTTGACAAGTTTGGTCGATCTTTTAAACGACAAAAATTTAGAGCAGTGGGTGATCGCGGTCCACCTGGAATTCCTGGAAAAGACGGTCCTGCTGGACCAAAAGGAAACGGTTTCAATTTAACATCAGATGGTGACTATGATCTTACCTTGAAAAGAATCAAAAACCTAGGTGATCCAAAAGAAAATGCTGACGCTGCAACCAAAAACTATGTCGATGAAGAAATACGGGAAAGCATTGACAAAGCAGTAGAGAATCTAACGATGTTCATTTATCGCGAAATTGCGAAGATCGAAAATTATATATTCTCACACATAATTAATAAGAGGGCTGAAAATGGCATCTCTGAGTAAGAGGCAAGTAGTAAATGAGCTTCACAAACCTGCTCGTCGAAATTTTTCTAGGCGGAGAGTTATCATTAAAGGTCTGGATGATTTGTGGCAGGCTGACTTGGTGGAAATGGATGCATATAAACATGTAAACAAAGGATTCCGCTACTTACTGACTGTAATTGATGCATTTTCTAAATATGCCTGGGCTATGCCAATTAAAAGAAAAACCGGTCCAGAAGTCACAGAAGCGATGCAATCAATATTTAAAGATGGGCGCACACCTAACAATTTGCAAACGGATGATGGTAAGGAATTCTACAACTCTCACTTTCAAAAGCTAATGAGCAAATATAAAATCAACCACTACTCAACATATACATCGCTTAAGGCATCAATAGTGGAAAGATTCAACCGAACTTTAAAGAGCATGATGTGGAAGGAATTTAGCATGAATGGATCCTACAAATGGATTTCTATGATGAAAAAACTGCTATCACAATACAATGCAAAAAACATCGAACAATTAAAATGAGTCCCTGTGATGTTAATAGGACAAATGAAAAGCTACTTCTTGCTACAGCCTATAATCACATCAAAATTGCCCCTTCACCTGCATATAAAATAGGAGACCGCGTCCGTATAAGCAAATATAAACATCTATTTGAAAAAGGCTACACACCAAACTGGACAACTGAAATCTTTAAAATCTCCAAGGTTCAACTGACTAATCCACCGACATATCAACTTGAGGACTACCAGGGCAACCCCATTAAAGGTGGATTCTATGAAAAGGAATTGCAGAAAGTTAAACATTCAGATCTCTACCTAGTTGAAAAAATATTGAAAAAGAGCGGTGATAAAGTTTATGTTAAATGGTTGGGGTTCTCACGAGAACATAATTCTTGGATAAATGCTAATGATGTATTATAAATTAAATAAAAAGACATTTTTTTTTATAACAAATTTGTTTTATTTTCAAATCTTATGCTATATATTTTTTCACGATGATGTTGGTTTAATATGGGCTCTAGGATTTTGCCTGTATTGATGACTCTCTGTTGAAATCTGCATCTATCAAGGGCACTTATATGCCATTGTCCCCATACGGCTAGCTCTATAAGCGAAATCCCATACATGCATAATGTGTAATTCAGGCGCTAGTGTAAATCGAACCCTTTTCTGCATTCTCTACAGCTGCTTTTGGTGATCCGCACATAAAAATTTACTAGGCGTTGAACTTCCCGTTTGTACCGCTCCACAAAACAGCATCCACACGTATCTGGTCCGCAAGTTGTTTTATCGCTTGACCATGGGCAGTTCTTGTAATGTGCTCCATGTATAGAATTAACTTTTCCAGCATTTTCATATTCTTGGACATATCTATAGAGTTGTTCTATTTTACCCTTATGCTCCTCCAACAGAATACTAGAGTATTCTTCGAGAAATTTTGGGATGCTCATATTTACCTATCCTTTATCTGCTGATATCTTATGGATGAAGAAGTATCTTTACTCTCAGATGATGATGATGATGATTGCTTCGATTTAATTGATAGAGAATTCAGCTGATATTTTAATTCTTTTACTTTGCTTCCTTTATCACACTTTTCCTCAAGCAATCTGGTAGAATCCTTATAACTGTTCATCACCGCAACCGGAAGAAAACTAACCTAACATTCCCCCTTCAAGGATTTATATACATAATAATTGAATCAAAGATCATTACAAAAGATCCCTCAAGAGCTTCTTTAATTCTTAGTTCAACTAGCTTCTCACAGCTGGCGCTCACATCTCGCACCAACTTCCCACCCCATGCCGGTTCTGCGCCACCTTATCCAAGATGCAAACATACATCCAGAGCTTTAAGTCACATCCCCAAATCCCGTTCCAGCTCTGGGCCATATCCCATGACATTTCTGCGCCACCTTCAAATCCCATGCCGGTTCTGCGCCACCCTATCCAAGAAACATACATCCAGAGCTTTAAGTCACACCTCAAATCCCATGCCAGCTCTGGACCAAATCAACACCGAAATTCAACTAGCTTCCCACAGGTGGCACTCAACAACACAGCATTCAGTCACACCCCAAATCCCACGCTGGTCCCACACCAAATCCCATGCCCACTCTGGGCCACCCCATCCAAGACACACACCCAAAACACCTCACACACCTACATGCAGAGCTTTCACCCATCTCCACCCACCAACTCCAAGCCACCCCCATCCAAGACACCCAACCTCCATAAACAGCTTTCAAACCACCTTACCCAAGACACAAACCCAAAACACCTCGTACACCTACATAAAGAGCTTTCACCCATCTCCACACACCAACTCTAAGCCACCTTATCCAAGACACAAACCTAAAACACCTCGTACACGTACATGAAGAGCTTTCCCTGTTCGTCCACGTACATAAAGAGCTTTCCCTGTTCGTCCACGTACAAATAAAGCTTTCAAAATGGCGGAAAAGTAATTTTTGACCCCTATGTTAAATCCCATAAGAAAGTGCGCCAGAATCCCCATAGCCTTACTACTCAGTACTTATTAACACAATGGCAGCTTCGGCTTCGGATTCGACTTCGAAGCCGAAGCCTTAATCAAATGATATTTGATATTCGAAGCGGCGTCGGTTGAAATTTATTTGGAAAATCGAAGTGGGCTTTCCGGTAATTTAAATTTAACACGTGTTTAACATGTATTTTGAAGAAAAATTAATCGAGTTAGTAAAGGAAAATCCATGTATATATAAAAAAGGGTGCAAAGATTATCAAAATAATCAGAAAAAAGACCATGTATGGAAACAAATAAGTGGAATTTTAGGTATTCCGGATCAGAATCGCCTATTTTTTTTGTTTTTTTTTGTTTAATTTTAAATAAACATATGTTGCTATTCCCATTAATTTAATAACTTCCTCCCGTTTATTTGCCATTATAATTTAACAAAGTTTATTCAACAAATTTTCCGCGATTTGCAAGACGAAGACGAATGCCGTTATTGTGTTATACATGGCTTCGGCGTCGATTCTTAATTCAGCGCTTCAGCGCTTCAACGTCGCTTTCGAAGCCGAAGCCGAAGTCCCCATTGTGTCACGGCCTTAACATTTTGGTCGATTGCAGCGCCATCTTCCGCAAATCGAAAAAAATGTCTCAGACAAAATGTTTGTATTTTTTTCTGACAAATCCAAATCTGCAAAAAATAGGGGTTTCCATTTGATTTTTTAAAGTTACACCCCCTACCCCTAACAGAGGGTAAGGGGAGGGGGGTGTTTTTGGTATGGTTAGATAGAGTTTCAAAAAATATTGAATACGTGTTTTTTTGTTTAGACTTTTTTTTGAAACTCTTCAGAATAATCAGCCTGGACGGGGGGTGGTCTGGAACACCCTGTATAAATAACATATTCAAATTTCAGTTTTTTTAATTTGGAATATGCTCCTTCAATCGATCTTCGATTAGTTTTTTTATATACTATTATAAGTAACCAAACTAAAACACCTTCCAACAAGCTCAGTCAGAAAGAACAAGATAAGGGAGGGGGCGTCATTGTCTATTTTGCACGCGGGCGCTGAAGTGACTAGCAGCGGGCCTTCCTATGGGCCAAAATTGTCATAACATCGCCGACTAGCCTGGTAAGGACGTTTAAATAGACGAATCAAAGAAAAGGCTTATGCAAAAATATATTACATTTTTATTGAACATGAATCATGTAATGTACAACCGTGTATAAGTTTAGTTCTTTATGACCAGTTACAAATATGCAGCCTATTTTAAATGCTTAAATAAAGTAACAATTTTTTATAATTTTTAAAACTATCAGCATTCTTCGAGCATTACATCTTCCTTTACAGGATTCTACTCATAGTCATAAAAAATGTTTAGTAATTGTCATAATATCCTTCATAAAAGTACTGTACGTATCTGCACTCATTCGCATCATAAATAATTTCAAAATCTTTTAAGTCCGGAGGATAATCAGAGTTTTCTTTAAATAAATAAACCTCCGCACAACTATTTCCTCTCTTCCTAGCAAATACCACTGGAAAATTATAGATTAAATGTCGTGTTTCTTCGGTTATGTTAAAAAAAATACGAGTGTGCGTAGGACCACACTTTAGAAGTGTTAACTTCTATGGCTAGTCTAAATTTCCAAATCAATCTTAATACAGGACGATAAGGATTAATATATTTTATTTATGAATATTCTGTTAAAGTTTATTTAATTGTTACTTATATGCACTCCCTCCAAAATGTGTTGCAATGTTTTGGAAATTAAACAGTTTATCTTAAACTTATCACACAAAGATCGGACGATGGATGACTGGGATAATGTAGTTTTTAGTAAAAAATAGATAATACATATATAGTAATAAATACATAGTACATAGTTCATAGGAAAAATGTAGTACATAGTACTTGTCGTCGGGTTGATGCAATAGTCACGAAACAGAAATTTTTGCTTTTTTAAACATTGTGCAAATATGCAAAAAAGTCATATTATATTCAGCCAAAGTCACGGATCTAAATTTTTATAGGAATCTACTGGATTCAATTTGAATTTTTTCAGAACCAGTAAAATAAGTAAAATTAAGCGATTTATATTTATATCATAAATATAAATTCAAATATATGTTTATACATTAAAGATCAGAAACTTAATGGCTGAGATAACTGAGATAATTAACAAAGAAAACGAGCAGCTACGAAGTTTTTCAACACGCTTTTTGCGCGAAATCAAACGCTTGGTCACCAAACCCATTCTCCTCTGCATTATTTATAACTCATTACAGAAAACACTAATTGAAGAAGTACTTCCAAATCGACTTCCCACAGTAAATACCTGCGATTTTCCCTACTGGGATACTACCTCAGATATGTACGTAAAATACAGATGCCCAGTCGAATAGGCGAAACGCCGAAACGTATTCCATGTCGCTGAAAGCGATTAATCCAAGCAAAAGATTTAAATATTGCAGGCATTTAGTTGGCTAGAGCATGGCAACTTTTAGTCGAGGTCCAGCAACAGACATCAGCGATGGTGACGCGCATTTTTGGTTCGCACCCGTTTCTGGGCACTTGTGCCTATGCAGCTGGCTAGAGCATGGCAACTTTTGGTTTAGCTCCACATAGAAACAGCAGCGTATAATTCTATGTGTGCGAGGAAAAATAGCCCGCGCTTGGTGAGAGGGATTCAAAATTCATGTCATATTCTCGCACGCCATCGCACACAGCAGCGAATGTATGAATGTATGCAGACCCGCTCTCAAAATCCATGGCATATTCTCGCACCCATTCACTTCATATTTTCGCAATGCAGACGCCGCTCTTAGCATTCATTTCATCCTCTCGCATACATTCGCTGCTGTTTGCGATGGCGTGCGAGAATATGACATGAATTTTGAGAGCGGCGCGAGAATATAAAACGAATGCTGAGAGCAGCCTCTGTATTGCAACATTCAAACACAATTCCTCTCACCAAGCGCGGGCTATTTTGCCTCACACACTTATAATTATACGCTGCTGTTTGTAAGTGGAGCTCAACTAAAAGTTTCCATGCTCTAGCCAGCTGCATAGGCACAAGTGCCCAGAAACGCGTGTAGCAACAAAATGCGCGTGTCGCCATCATTGCAGCAAGTGTCCAGAAACGCGTGTAGCAACAAAATGCGCGTGTCGCGAATTCTTTGTTTTACCCCCAGCGAAAAAGTGCCAAACGCGCCTAAAGAAGTTAACACTTCAAAAAGAATTAATATTTTTTCTGCATTCTTCCACAAAAAAATTGGCGAAATATCGTGAAGCTTGTATACCACTCGGAGAATGATTAATATTTAGATATGTAAACTCGTATGCATTTTTTTCTGGATGGAATTGTACACCATAGAAAGGAAATCTGAAATTATTATAAATAATAACAAACTATGTTTAAATTTTCATTTTTTATATTTACCTTTTATGTTCTATTGTAGATATAAAAGCGAAACCTCTGGAATCGGTACTAAGAGATGTCTCTCGCCAGTCGTTGTCTAATCCAAACTTCTGAATATCCTGATTTAAGAATGAAAACCATTTAAATTATTGTACTAAATTTTCATTAAAAATATTTTACTGCCTGGGTAACACAATAACTATGATTATTGAAAGTAACTCTTTGTGTTTCGAGAATATCAATAACATCTTGCTTTATATCTTTAAACATTCTACTTGGTTTGTATCCTTTAAAACAACAATACATATAGATTTTTTAGTACAATTTTACACAAAAATGATTAAATCTTACCATTCGTAAATTTAAGTGGTAAAGATTCACTGATGCGTGGACCAATTCGTCGAGGGTCTTGTTGGTCTTTGGCGGTTATAAACAGAAGAAGCTCAAAGCCAAGGCAAGTACCCCATATTGGGAAGTAGTCTCCATTGTAGTTCATTTGAACGGCCAATTTATAGATAACTCTTACAGTGTGTAGATAGTCACTATTTTCCAAAGAGGCAGCGACCCCGCCTGGTAATAAAATTCTGGAAATGGACAATTTTTATTTATAATGGTTTTTCTAGTTTATAACCGCATTTACCCGTTTATTTGCTTTAACATTCTTTCATAGTACCCAAAACTTCTTCGAAGCCTGCAGGAGGAAAATAAAAATGTAGTTTACAAATGTAAATATTAAAAACTGTTTATATTGTTTACTTTTTGTGTTGTGGCTGTCATAGCTAAGCAGACCACCTTAAAAATCGATTTTTATGGGAAAAATGATTCTGCATAAATAGGGAACAAAAAATCACAATCCTACTAACAGAAGAATAGGAATTTGATAGCGAAATGTCGTTTGGATCAATTGAAATGTCCAATTTAATTTGCTTTAACTCAGCACCGGCCCAGGGGTGGAACAAGTGGAGCGTGCCAGGTGGCAAGCGGCGCCAAAATGAATGCGAAAAACAATTTTGAACGATGAATAAAATTTTGATGGCACCTTTGCAGCCAGCCAAATGTATGTGCTCATCAATGTGACTCGAACCCGACATAAGTAGGGAGCGTTAACTCCAAGACTATATCCTACCCGAGGTGCCCCTGCCTGTTAATAGAACAGGCTCAATACAGCGGATTTGGGGGGGAATAAACTCGATCAAACTCGCAGTCCCAAGGTTTTAATAATATCATATTGACACCTTTAAAAATTTTTGAGGAAGTATCACCGCTTAACGCTCCAAAACGCTTCCATAGCCCCAACAGGTCAGTTGGATATTTTTGATTCCATGCAGTAGAGTGCCGAATGCTGCCACAGTGAAGAGGAACTTTCAGGATCCCTCTTCAATGGGGGAGTCTGAGCCCGCACACCGCAGTGGAGCACACTGAGATCACTCATTCATTAGAAGAAGATCTTCTTACAGTCCCACCTGCGGAAGTGCGGGAAACTTCTGCTCCATCGGAGAGGCGCCCCGAAAAAAAAGTCCTCTTTGAGAAGACGAGTGGCGCAGCCCGAAAACGTTTTTAGAGTGGCCCCTAAACGAAAGAGAGATACCAGTAAGAATAGGGTTAGATCCTCTCCAGGCCACAATAACTGGGCTAAAATCCATACCCTTTTGAAAAGCATGCTGAAAAGCACTCTGAAGTCCGACGCACCCTTAATGAAGCCTAGAACGGCTCCGAAGCCGACCTTCTATTAAATGGCAGAAAGAACTTGCTTGAAACTATCCGGAGACGGAGTACCCCTTACCATTAACTTCACCTTAATTTAGTATAAATCAACCACCTTCGCAAATAAATATTAAAAAAAGTGCATTTCATCGCATTAGTTTTAATTATTACTGAAATAATCGCGAAAACCTCCTAAAAAGGGGTGTTTTTTGCATTTTAAGGGGTGACGCCCTAGTTTTAGGACCGCGGGACCTCGATTTTCGTGATCAGCGACCCCAAAAGCGTTTAGGGTTCGATTTTCTTAACGGTGTTATTTTGGAACACCCCCCCCCGCGTTTTTAATGGACTATATAGTAACCACGGAACAACTAGTTACTCTGGGACAAGGCTCAGAACAGCCCAGGCTCCTAGGTGTTACTGCGCGCCCGGGCTAGTTTGTCTTTACCTGTACGGACTCAGCCCCGACCATGTGACTGAGTGGTGAAGGGAAGGATAGAGCCTAGTATGTTCGGGAGCTTCCCGGCGGCATTAGAACACTTTATTGACATTATGTTGAGATCGATAAGGGTCCAAACCCTAATCCTAAAATCACCACCTAAATCCTTAGCGGAGCAACCCCAGCCCAAAAGGGCTCGCAAAAGGGGGTGGGATATAATCCCATACAGAAATGAACACTGTTTGTTCAGAAAAACCTCCATCACGCCAGGGCTGCCGCGGCAGCCATCGAAAAAAGGATAGTCTTGGACAACCGGAAATACAATTTATGTGATGAGAATATGGTGACTATCCCAGCAAAGGCTGCAATGGATGCGAACAAGACTTGTGCAGTGATAATAATTGATGTGAAAAATGCTTTCAACACTGTAAATCACCGTAAAGTGGCGTAATTTCAACGAGACATTGACTGTTTTTTGCGTCCGCTGTACTATATCATATTGCGCCCCATATTCTGTTTATTTTTGAACGCGGTTAAGGACAATGGAAAAGACACAAACACACGCTGAATGGAAGAAATAATTTTTAAAATTTGCGTAAAATTTAAGAGTGCGCCAAAATAATGCGTTTAACATAAAAAAAGATTACATAAATAGGAAGTTTCACATGGGTGGACATTAGGGTGGTTCAAAAATGGCAAAATATTTTCAAAAAAACGTGCACCCCCCTATCTTTAAGTTCAATTAAAATGATGATTTTTGGCGGCAACCGGAGAATTTTTGATTGACACTAACCATTGCCGCCGAGCACATTTCGTTTTAGAGATTTACGATTTTTAAACGATAATAAAAATGTGATAATTCTGTTCATTTACGTCCATTAAACTACCTAGATGGTGGCTTCTATATGGTTTTCGAGGTCGCTGATTACGAATTTGACGTCAAATCGAAGGTTTGACAAATGACAGCTGTCAAAAACGCTGTCAAATATGAACAAAATATTGAATTTTTTTAAATTTTTTTCTAAATGACGTGAAATTTCGTGCTATAGAGGGGTTTCGAGGTCGCTGATTACGAATATGACGTCAAATCAAAGTTTTGTAACATGACAGCTGTCAAAAACGCTGTCAACTATGAACAAAATACGCTTAAAAATCGTAAATCTCTAAAACGAAATGTGCTCGGCGGCAATGGTTAGTGTCAATCAAAAATTCTCCGGTTGCCGCCAAAAATCATCATTTTAATTGAACTTAAAGATAGGGGGGTGCACGTTTTTTTGAAAAATTTTTGCCATTTTTGAACCACCCTAGTGGACATGCATCATCATCATTTCATCATCATTGTGCTCCTTTAATCCCTCATGGGACATAGGGCGGAAACAGTTGCCCTCCAGCGGACTCTGTTTTGTGCGACAGCTCTCAGCTCCGACCAGGATCTCCCAGTTGTTGCGGCTTCTGCTAGTAGGGTTCTCCTCCATGTTGTCCTACGTCTTCCGACTCGACGGGATCCTTGCGGATTCCAGTCGAGGGCCTGCTTGGCTAGATTTTCGTTTTCGCGTCGCAAGGTGTGTCCAACCCAATTCGATTTCCTTCGTCTGATTTGGTCGTCTATCCTTTCTTGGCCGGCACGGCGCCATAGTTTTTCGTTTGAAATTCTATCCTGCCAGCGGATTTTTAGGATACGACGCAGGCATCTGTTGACGAAGACTTGTAGGCGCCCTGTGATGAATTGGGTGACTTTCCATGTTTCGCAACCGTACAAAAGTACTGCCGCAATTTGGTGTTAGTTGAGATCTCCGTTGATCTCCATATGCGGAACAGGCATGCATATGCGCCTCGTGCTTTATTTATTCTGGAACTGACATCTTCTTCTGCCCCACCATTTTCGGTAATAATACTACCGAGGTAGCAGAATTTATCGACCAGTTCCACGTCACGGTTATTCAGCGCAGTTCGTTCAATGGTGTTTGCATTTATCCGCATTTCTTTAGTTTTAGTTGGATTTAGCCTTAAGCCTGCTGGACTACTTTCTGTTGCCAAATTGTTAATCATGTCTTTGAGGTCCTGGTGTCTGTGGGGTGGACATGCAACCAACAAAAATTTGCTGAAATCGTCCTTTGCGAAGAAGAGAGTAGGCGAGAACGATGGGCGGGCCGATATTTCGAACCTCTGAATTGGCTTCCTTTTACTATGAAAAGAAAACAAAAGAAATGGCGGAAGGGACAATTAATATTAAAAACAACAACAACGTAAAACCTATAGGTTTTTGGAAAAGTTGGCTCATGTGAAAACCCATGCGTTTCTTCATCGAATTTCAAAACGAAATTTAAGATTACAGCCGAATTTTGTTGGTTGGCTAGACAGTAATACCACGGCGTCACAGGTCGAACTGCGCAAGTTCGAACAAATTGGTACTGGACTTCGATTTTTGCCTGAGTTCCCATACATTTTCACATATTGAACTAAGGAAAAATAAAGCCTGTGTTTGCCCAACTGAACAAGAAATTGAGATTGAACGTAAAATCTCGCTCAGAAGAGAGTAATCAACTGGAATAATGGAATATCATTCCAGTGAGCTTTTGCATTTCTAACTTCTGGCGACAAAGCAACAACAATTTCAAGCACGAATTGAACATGCCGCCCGGTGAAGCCACTTATACGGATTAAATTGAATTTTATTGACCTAAGCCCGGTGAATCCGGTATATAAAGGAACAAACAAAAAAGAGCAATTAAAGAGGAGCTTTCCCTACAAGGAGTTTTGTTCTCATTTCCAATACAAAATACAGATCCATCAGAAGAGTTTTTCCTTTGTGTGAATGGATAGGTGCTTCTTACAGAATTTTCAATAATAATATCTCTGGAAACTTCCTGAACGAGGACAAGTGAATTTTCCCCGTTTTTTCTTGCATGAAAAAGTACAGTCACCGAGACAGGGTAAATTTGTGCAATTTCTTGCATCCTTGAAAATACTTCATTTTTTTCACAGTTTTAAATTTTTGCTTAAATCTTAATTAACTTAACGAATCGGGGCCGGTGGGGAGAACAGTTGCGAGAGGCCTGGACCGGATCCCGTTGTAGAGAAGTTAAAGAAGAAGATAATAGAAGTATCAGCACCGCGGATATTGTAGCTTTGATATAACTAAAAACTTTTGGGAAATACCTCAAAACGTCATCTTCAAGGGTCAATATCCCGAAAAATAAGCGTGATATCACAAAATTTTATTTCATATATTCGTCTCATTTTGCGGTGCTTCATCAAAATCCATCGTCAAGCAGCAGTCCCGGGAACTGTAGAGGTATACCAATAAAAAAAGAGGGGGTAAATAAAATTGGACCCAAAAATTGACCGGCAACATCCGTATTATTGCTCTGTGAGTTATTCTCAACTGAAATCCGTTGGTGGAATGCGGTCCTCACATTTTGCATACTTAACTACCTGCATACACTTTTTAAATGTTTACACAAAAACTTATATATTAGAAACCAAATACAATTTTTAAGATCAATGCTATCACTTGCAATTTAATATCTCACACTATTAAATTGGATTTATCGCTTTTCAATTCACTTTTCAATCACCACTTTCCGCTTTAGGTTACTTAGGTCACTTTTATCGCTTTAAATCACTTTCATCGTTTTCGAAATCAAACTTCCAAATGCCGTTGCCACCGCATTCATTTATACAAGCTTCCCCAGTATCATTTACCATTTTCTAGACCGTGGTGTAATATTCTTTCCTTCGGAAAGTTTGAGAGGCTTTGTCTTTAATTACCGTCTGTTCCAATTCTTGTCCACTTTTAGTTTAGTATAGTTGTTTTCAAACCTCGTGACATCCCGCGCATGTTCCCCAGCTAAGCTCCTAAAAATGTTTAAAAGTTCAGACAAAAGCTTCACTTAACTCCTCCTATCAAATCACCACGGTATATAGAAACAAGGTAGTGTAAACGACTGTATACCGTAAACGATATTTTAGTGCTTACGTCACGTGGGGCCCGCTTTCCATATAAAATCGAAACTGTTGTTGTTGTTTCTGCATTAGGGCTGACGTCTCTAGGCGCCCAATTTTTACAGTATTCAAAGCTGTCGCCTCTTTTACATTACCTTATGTTTCTGTATACCGTGTCAAATCACGGTATACAGAAACATAAGGTAATGTAACAGAGACGACAGCTTCGAATACCGTAAAAAGTGGGCGCCCAGAGACGTCAGCCCTAATGCAGAAACAACAACAACAGTTTCGGTTTTATATGGAAAGCGGGCCCCACGTGACGTCAGCACTAAAATATCGTTTACGATATACAGTCTTTTACATTACCTTGTTTCTGTATACCGTGGTGTCAAATCACTTGGCACTTGCTGCCATGTAATCAGTCGAGACTGCGTATTGCTAAAGGGAGGTGTATTTTTCTGAGACTTCAATGATTATTTAAAAAATTTACAAATTATGACTGAAAAACACCCGTTTTTATATATTTTTTTTATTTTAAGGTTTTTATATTTTACACATATGCTACAGAAATAATTTGTTGTAATTTCTAATAAAAAATACGATATTTGTGTTTTTATCACTTTGATTACTAGTTTTTTGACATTTTCCGCCAGTCGCAGACGCGCTTCTGCCTGGGGAGGTTGTGTTGCTTGCGGCTGCGGAGAACTCTCAATTTATGAATGAAAATGCTCATATCTTTAATAGAAATTTTTCCAGAATTTTTTTTTTATTTATTTTAAATTTAGGGATGAGAAATATTTAGCATAATTATAGTAAAATTATGCTTATTACGATGGATAAACTGACTTTGTTGAGCAGGAGTTTTACATGTATTTAAAAGCTCTGCTCAACACATATAAAGATTAATTAACTTTATTCATTCGGCATGCGCGCATCCCTTCCCAAATTATTTTGTTGAGTTTTTTCTGCGTTTGTTGCCGTTCTAAATTCTAGCGGGGAAATGATAGAACAATATTTATATTTGGCAACGAGGTGCGTAGAACTGTTCAAATTTTTTGTGTCACGGAGTTTATACATACAGTGAGTCGTAAAAGTATAGGTACCTCTGAAATGAATACAGCAAAATTCGTATAGTTTCTGTTTTATATAAAGTACTAGCTGAAACCTGGTGCGTCTCGCTGCACCCGTCAATGTGTAGATGGTCATTCAGCCCTTCTCGCAGCATTTTCCGTTGTAAAATATATACGTTAGCCATTTTCGAGATGACTTACCAAATGAACCACAGTTGGATATCTTTGATGAATGGCAAATGAAAACAATTGCCATGTCGCTCCAGTACTGCTAACATAACGTCGCATTTAATATTGTGCTATTTCGTCGTCCCATTTAATATTGTGTCATTTCGCACCAAAAACAGCCATGTCACTCTCTTTCGTGACATATTTCAATATATATTTGATTGATTTGACGGAGTTGGGAAATTCAACATTCATGTAAGCATTGAATGGCTTGGACAATAATGGCGAATAGGGTAAGACGTACGACCCAACGGTTCGTTGGTCTTGCAAACTTGCGTCGCCCTCTTCAGGTGTTCAGCTGCTCTTGAAGTAGACACTCTGGTACGTTTGCATTGTAAGAGTGCAACGCGCTCTTCAGGGGTTTCAGCGTCTCTTGAAGTAGAAGCTCTAGTTTGCTGACCTTGCAAACGTGAGTTACGCTATTCAGAGTTCTCAGCCGCTCTAATTGCTGCCATTTGTCTAGCCTTTTTGGTTAATCTACCAATTAAATTTTTCTTGGGTGGCATTGCGATTAATTTTCACTATTAATTGGTCGGAAAATAAGACGATTGAATAATTATATTTGCCGTTTTTCCGGTTGAAGTAAATATAAAAACACCAAACTTGTAAATAATCGAAACCAAATGCACAATATAGAACTGCTTTTAAATATCACAGTACTTTAGGTAGTGTCACAGTTCTACTTTTATAGAGTGAGAATATTTAAGAAAAAGTGGAACCAATTAAAATACCCCTTACTTATATTCAGCTAAATAAATGCAATTAACTAAATATAATTTGTTTTAAAAATTGCAATATTTTTAGTTCTAACCCTTAATTTTCACTATATTCACTTTTAGTCAAGTGCAATTAGTAAATCAAATTGCATTTCATGATGTACAAAATTTTTTTTTTTTGGAATTTGTTCGGGTACATCTGACAATGTTAAAACCAAGTTTGTGGGGTCGCAGGGTGATGGGAAAAGCCGCCATCTTGAAAAAGAGGTAGAGGTCGTTTATACCAAATAACTCGGTTGTGTGCAATGATAGCTGAAAATGATCGATACAAAGTCATTAGAGAATAAAATTATCTACAAAATGAGCCTTCAACGAGGTCTGTAAGTTAATTTGGCTCAAAGTTATGGCCGCTCAAAGTTCGAACTTGTTCGGGTGGTTGAGGTTGAATGCAGTTTTTTTGCGATTAACTCGTAAGATATTAATTTGGGTGGGTTAATGCCGATTACCTAACTTATAGTGCTAGTGATTACCTTTAGAATAAGCCCTTAGTCATTGTTCTCGCTTGTATAGTTTGCGAGTAATCCAACGCCAAAGTTCGCACTTAACGTGCCTGAAATAACTGATAACGCAATTTTTTTTGAATATCTCCTTAACGGTTGCTCATATGAAAAAGTAGTAAGCAGCAAAAATACGGACAACAAAAATATCTTTCAAATGAGCTAATAGTTGAAGCTCCATGTCGTTTTATGCCAGCGATACAACCGGTCAAAGGTCAACCGCGAGGTTTACGAATTGTTTGTTTAACTACATACATACTTTGGGAAATTATAACAATGAGACATCTGTAGTGGCTTAGAACCATCAATTTTGACGATTGTTTTTAGTAAAACACTGAAGAACGTTATGAAAGTACCTTGTTTATGAAAAAACGTATTAACAATAATGACCATACTATTACATGAAAGTGATATTTTTCCTGAATTTTATCATTTTGTTATGTTCATTTACAGTATTTCGGTATTTTCGATGGGCCTGGTTCTGTGTCTCGATCCTCGTCATCCCTTGTGGACCTTCAATCAATTCTGGGACATGCGAAAGTTGCAAGTAAAACGGAGAGTCGTCATCGTCGTCATTGGTGATTTCCACATATTTGTTAATGTTGGTGCAGGTTTCACCACTGCAGTGTTTACAAATGCTGGAGCACTTCAAGCCGGCTTTGCGACATCCACAAGCCGCGCCACATTTAGACATGCACGAACAAGTGATTATTTTCATTAACTCAGGAGGAGCAGGATCCTTGATGGACGTAACAGGAAGATACATCCGAGGCTTTTTTGTCCAGCCCCAATTTTCGGGATCCAGGTAGTTCCCGAGCCAACTCTGGACCTGATGATACGTCCGAAGTATGTGCTGAGAGAGCGCGTCTTTTGTGGGAGGTAATGATGAGAGGTTGTTCTTGCTTTTTGTCAAGGATTTCGTAAGTTTGATATAACGAAGTTTGTCAATTGATAATGTTTTTCCTCCGCCATAGAGTATTACGTAAAACCTCTCTCCTACTGCAATTAGTCTTTCTGGGTTAATGTTTTATTCCTTGAAAAGTTCCACTCCTGCTTCGAGTGCGGTGCAATTTTTCTTCATCGTGGTGAGAAATTTTGTTTTTCCTGCGAAGTAAGTGGCCGATGTTGTGTCACAACCGGAGAAGGCATGGAGGAAAAGAATGTTGTTTGATACTGCTGCAGCGTATTTTATACTTGATGTCGAGTATAATTTCTCCGGAGAATGTGATTTTTGTGGTTTACGAAGAAAAACATTGTGAAGGTGTCGTCCATACTCCGTCAGCAGAACAAGAACATCGATGTCTTCGGAGATAATAGTGACCGAATCATGCAACATAGACTTTTCAATTGCTGTTTGGACGATAAGAAGATCAGCATCTCCTTCGGCCTGATGAACTGTATATCCAGTTTCCCTCAATTTTTTTCCTACTATCTGAATAAATTTGTCTTTATTTCGCTCGTTGGTTAGAAATAATTCTTGAGCTGTTGTCAGGACAGCTGAAATTGACTTCAATTGATTGTCTTTTCGCTGACCTTCGAAATCTTTCCCATGTCTTTGTGCCTGAAATGATCGGATCCTCCGAATACCCGTCGAAAATAATAGTGGCATGACAGCCATGATGTTCTTGTAAATACCGTACGTATTTTTGACAAATTGCTTCAAAAGTCGGTGTCATGCTGTAGTCCCAAACAACTTTGTGTAAGAGAAATCCTCCGTCTATCACGACATGCCGATTTTTACCGAGATTAACGTCATTTTTGGACACGGAGGAGAACGTATCATACAGTGATGACTTGGTACCTTTGCTCATGCCTTCTTCTGTAAAATGGGACAACGGGAAAGGAGCAAGTTCGTATTCGAAGCATTTTTCGATGTCATCGGGAGATTTCTTTGTGATGCACATCCTCTGGAAGAGCAAAGAAGGGTCGATTGGAACAACAGATGAACAGACAGATGAGATTCGTATAAGGTACGTACCTGGCAAACTTTTTAGGCTATATACTTAGTTTCGGAGATTTCGTAGTACTTCGCTTTTATATATATGTATATAGATTTCTAGTTCACAAATTTAGAATCCACATTCCATTCCCTTAGAGGATAAATTTTGAGAAATGCTGAAACACGTGTTCCGTTATTTATGTTGTAGAATATTTATACCAAGTTTGAATAAAATCTGACTAAAAAGAAGAAATTCACCATACAATCTATTCCACCCTAAAGGGGTTAGGGGATGAATTTGGGGAAATCCTGAAACACGTGTTCCGTTATTTATGTTGTAGAATATTTATACCAATTTTGAGAAAAATCTGACTAAAAAAAATAAACTTATTCCACCCCTTTTCACCCCCTTTAGGGGTATGTAGAGCAAAACTGATAGCGTATAGTATCAACCACATATGGTAAAATTTTTGTGGCGATCGGTTGAAAGGTGTAGGAGTCCATAGGAACAAACAAACACACAAATATTGACTTTTATATATACATAGATATAACATTTATTGTTAATTTTATAATTACTGATGGGTAGATTTAAGAAATATATAACCAAAATGTTTGCTCCTAAAACTGTAAATAAATGAAAAACAAAAACTAATTTTTTAACAGAAAACACATGCAAAATTATTGGTCCCTTCGAAAATGTATGTAACATATTAGTATACAGGGTGTATCAGTTAGGCTGTGGATAGGTCTTGGATAGACGAACAAAAAATCGTATGGGTGTGGAGGGGAAATCGTAACGGTTTAGCCGCTAGGGCGTTTTGAAGTTTTTTTTTTGGTAGAGGCTTACATACCCTGTATTTGTGTAACCCTATTAAATATTTTTCTGAATAAGGCAGCAATCTACGCTTCCCACCTATCTTAAACTGTAAAAGTCAAGGTATCAATCCACCAACGCCCAGAATTATGAGTCGTTAAAGTCTTGTTGTTTTTTTTACAAAAATTTCAACTTCAAGTACCCTTTTCTCCAAAAAAAACGTGTAATCAATACTTTTTTTGCAAGATTCGAAAGTTTGGACAATTTTCTATGAATAATGTCTGACAACTATTATGCTGCGGCTTTTACTTTTGAAGTTATAAGCACCTTTAATGTTGAAATTGGCTCTATTTCGTCCTTTTTTAGTACTTTTCCACCTAAGTTTTGCCGAAAAGTATCAAATAAGGCCAATTTTCACATTTAAAGTGCTTATAACGTCAAAAGTAAAAGCCGCGGCATAATAGATGTGACACATTATTCATAGAAAAGTCTGAAGGCAAAAGAGAAAAGTGATAGAATATCCCAAGTTTGGAATGCAATCGTGAGTGAAATACAGAGTCAAACGCGAGTCAAAGGAGAAGAGAGTGTGGGATCAGGAGGAGATTGAATAAAGGAAGCATTGAGAAGATTTACATCCACATCGGAAGGTGTGGGTACAGATGTATTAATGCCTAAAGAACGAATATTGGACCAAAGTTGTTTGGAGTTTACAGCGGGATCAAGCTTGCGGGAGTAAAACTCACGTTTAGCAAATTTGACTTTACAGGTGATGAGGTTGCTTAGCTGTTACTGATGTAGCGATACCTAGGAATCTTTGTCTTTCGATAGCGCCTATACATAAACTCACGCTGCTTTATCAGATCGCGGACCTCACGGGAATACCAAGGACAGTGGCAAGATACCTGGCGCCTTTTCGTTACTATAAGGACACACTGATCAAAAAGGTGATGAATAAAAGCAGTTAATAGGTCAACTTTAGTGTCAATACAAGTGGTGTAAAAGATATCATCCCACGGCATTGCCGCAGTGACTACAGAAAGCTAATCTAAATTAATATTGCTATCGTCACGATACGAAATGGAAGAAGAAGAAGAGGGAGGAGAAAATGCAAACTTAGTTCATGAAAATAGTAGGTCATGATCAAGAAAACTAGGCGGGGAGATTTGACTGTGTTTTAATACAGCATCCGTGGCAGTGGTAGCTAAAATATCGAGTAGGGAGGGATTCTGCCAGTTCAAAAATGTTGGTAGTTCATTCAAAATTATGTAAATCCAGCGATACAAGGAATTGCTTAAGTGCAGTCGAACGATTATTGGCTTTCATAAGGTTAACATTAAAATCACCAGCAACAATTATGTTTTCATAGTGCAGAGAGAGCCTTGCATAAGTTTGGCAAGTTCAGCACCAATCTCGGTCATCGATCGTCTTAACTCCTTCTCCAGCAACATCTCGCATTTTCAAATGCTAGCCGATGACGTCCAGTCCATCAATGCCCGGCTTGACACGTTGTCTAACACCCTGAACTCTGTTGTGACCAATACGGGTTCTTTGATTGAGAAATTTGAGAAAATGTCTTCCCGAGTTGCAACAGCACTAGAGTCGTTAGACGACATACATTCGGCGTTACTTAATCCGGTCGCCACTTCTTCCTCCTGCACTTTTAGCTCCTCGGCTTCTGTCCATCCCATATTGGACGATATCAAAAGGAATACAAAACGTGTAAGGGTTGATATCGAATCGCTATCATCAGCAGTGATTCAAAATCACAATGCCCTGACCTCTCTGTCCTCAAGATTGGAGAGTGTCGTTGTCTCAAATAAGACATCCTCAGCGACGGTAGAATCTGATGACGCTGTGCAGGTTGAGGAGCAGCCTTTGCCTTTACACTGCCCCGCGGCTACTTCTCGTTCGGAGAATGTCTTTTTGCCTCAGGAGGCCGTCATTCCAATCGTACCTAGTACTAAGGCGCGTCGTAAAAGTCGCAGGAAGAATCGAGATCGCCAAGCCATCATGGGTGACGGTGTCACCTTGAGTTCCTTGCCCCGCGTTCCAGTGATTGAGTCGACCTCTAGGCCGGTCTCGATATCCACCTCTTCGCCTCTAATGGTGGCCAATCCCCCGGTCACTGAAGCTACAGCTCCCCTAGAACCGTGCACCCCCCTAGTTACGATACCGACACCTTTAAACATCTTCATATCACGATTCTCTCCTGAAACTATGACGGAGTCTGTCTGTGAATATATGAGGAAGAAATCTATAGACCCTGGAATTGTTTCATGCAGAAAAGTCAGCAAGGCTTCCAAGCCTGTCGCTTCTTTTGTCTTGTCTGCACCGCCCGTTATTGCCGAGACTCTTTTAGATCCTGGCTTCTGGCCTGCTGGTGCCCTTACCAAGCTTTTTGTTCCCCGTAGCCGTACTCGAGCCCATCACTCAAACGTCTCCATTCCGAGTACCTCAAGGAGGTCTAAAAACTAGAGACGCTTGCCCTCTACTACCAGAACGTAAGGGGGTTAAGATCAAAAACCAACGACATCCTTCAGTCATCGGCGGCTAGCGGGTTCGATGTCATAGCACTCACGGAAACTTGGCTCCACGAAGGCTTTCTTAATGCTGAACTCTTCGATTCCTCCTACCAAGTGTTTCGGAGGGACCGTTACACTGACTCGGAAGCTCGTGGGGGCGGCGTTCTTCTTGCTTGCCGCAGTCACCTTAATTGTTACCCAATTACGCTTCCTAGTTTCTCTAACCACTTAGACATTGAGCTTGTCGCTCTCAAGATTTCCTTTTCTAAATCAAATCTATTCCTGCTGTGCTGCTATATCCAACCAGATATGATTAGCACACTTGACGATGGAGGTAAAAGCCTTTATGATATTCTCATCTCTTGTGTTGATTATAGCCTGAGTATGATGAACACTGAGGATGAATTACTTCTACTTGGGGACTTCAATTTACCCAATATTCAGTGGGTATTTGACGAAGTTGACGATAACTACCTCCCTGAAGGCAATATTAATTCTAAGGAATCCTGTTTTCTCAATTCCTTATTCTCACTCGGCCTTAATCAAATGAGTGGTGTGACTAATGTGAGGCAGTTGGATCTTGTATTCTTTACTGACTCAGGAAACATGATTGTTGAACCCAGTCCAATAGTCATGACGTCCGTTGACAATTACCACCCTCCTCTCTTACTAAATTACTGCTTCAACTCAAAGAACAGTCCTTGTCCGGAGGCGGTAACTCACTCCTTCAACTTTAAGAAGGCTAACTTTAATGAACTCTCATCCAAGCTTGCCGTGATTGATTTCAACAGCTTACTTTCCGCAAATGAGTTGGATGTCGATGTGGCACTGTTTTATACCGTACTATATGAAGCTATTGCTTCATGTGTACCTTTTGAGCCCCAAAAATTGCGCAGTTCTGCTCCACCTTGGTATAATAATGAGCTGAAGCATTTAAGGAATCAGAAAAATAGACTCTGGAAGACCTATTTAAAGAGAAAGGACCCTCCGAGTCTTACTACATTTACTGATTGCTATAACAGGTTTCGTTTACTCTCTTCTGCTCTGTATGGTGAATATCTCAGCAGCATGAGGGACCAGGTGTATACTGATCCTAGAAACTTCTTTAAATTTGTCAACTCTAAGAAAAAAGTCGATAACTACCCAAATACTATGCAGCACACTAACTGGTCTAGTAGTGAGTCTTCCTCGATTTGCAACATGTTTGCTTCATTCTTTCATCAATCTTTCACTCCTTCTAAGTTTCAGCCTAATGGCAATAATTTTCGTCACATAACTCCACACCGTGAGGCTACTAGATTATCTCTTTCAATTTCCAGTGACGATATTGTGAAACATATTGATGAACTCCCATACGATTTCACTTCCGGCCCTGATGGTATCCCTCCTGCTGTCCTTAAATCCTGTGTGGAGGTTCTCCAGTCTCCACTGAAAACCCTTTTTAAAAAGTCCCTGGATAAAGGGTACTTCCCTACTCTTTGGAAGAATTCGTTCATAATTCCTATTCACAAAAGTGGTAACAAGAACGAAATATCGAACTACAGACCAATTGCCAAGCTGTCTGTCATACCAAAGCTTTTTGAGTCAATCATTTATTCTGCAATCGTGCCCATCTGCAAGAAACTTATTTCTACGAACCAACCTGGTTTTCTTCCAGCTCGTTACACTACCACCAATCTCCTAGAATTCACTTCCCATGCTGTTGAAGGCTTCGTTTCCGGTTGCCAAACTGATTGTGTTTACACTGATTTCAGTAAGGCATTTGACAAGCTTTCCCACTCCATTATACTTTTTAAACTAAAAAAGTTAGGTTTCCCTGAAGCCCTTGTATTATGGTTCCAGTCCTACTTAGCTGACAGGACCTACCAAGTCCTTTTCCGTGGATCCAAATCCACGACCATTGAGGCGTCATCCGGTGTCCCTCAAGGCAGTCATCTTGGCCCTATCCTCTTTATTCTTTCTATTGATGATATTGTTACCTTGCTAAGACACTGCAGAATCCTGATTTATGCTGATGACATCAAATTGTACCGTCACGTAAATAGTATGGAGGACTGCAAACTTTTGCAAGTCGACCTCGACATGATATCCTCTATTGATGATATTGTTACCTTGCTAAGACACTGCAGAATCCTGATTTATGCTGATGACATCAAATTGTACCGTCGCGTAAAGAGTATGGAGGACTGCAAACTTTTGCAAGTCGACCTCGACACCTTTTACTCTTGGTGCGCTAACAACAACCTGGTTCTTAATATTAGTAAATGCGAAGTCATGACTTTTTGTAGGCGACGTGACCCTATAATTTATAACTACTCATTTTCTAGTGAGGGTGTCCCCCGTGTTAATTTTGTCAAAGATCTCCGGATTAGATTTGACACCAAGCTGGACTTTTCTACTCATATCAACTATATTTCTTCCAATAGCAGCTTAGTCTTGGGGTTTATAAAAAGGTGGTCCAAAGAATTTAACAGCACCCTGATCACTAAACACCTCTACATTTCCCTTGTCAGACCTTTACTTGAATATGCGTCCCAGGTGTGGTCTCCTCACTATTCTTCGCATGTTGGAAAAATTGAGTCGGTTCAACGTAGGTTCGTTCGATTCGCATTGAATCACCTTCCTTGGGAAGACCCTTTAATTCTTCCACCATATGAATACCGACTTAAGTTACTCAACTTAAACACTCTCCACAAGCGTCGTGAGGTGGTCGATGTTGTTTTCGTCCACCAGCCTCTTAATGGACGTGTCGACTCAGGTTCTCTAAGGCGTCGTGCGTCGTTTAGAGAGAGCCGATACAATCTGAGAGGACCACCGCTCTTACACATCAACTCCTCTAACACCAATTATGGCCGATTTGAGCCTGTTAATCGCATGTTCATTAATGTAAATAAAAATATTAATGTTTTTAGCGTGAGCACTAACAAAGACCTGCTTAAAAGGAGTCTATTTGTTGTCTCATGACTGTTTATGTGTTTCGCATGCAATTTTTTTTTTGGTACTTAATCTTTTATGTTTGCATGTCTCAGCTGAGCCACGGCAGTGGTAAATATTTCTCAGCCCTGCTGGGAAATGCGCCTTCGGCGTTAGAAGGGAAACTCTATATATATATATATATATATATATATATACACTAGGGAGCACTTGATTACCCTCACATGAAATTTCGATGTAAAATTTGCTGCAGCAAGCCTATTCCTGCGAAATTTTTGTAAAATATTTCTGGTCCGTTATTTCAAAATTCCTAGTAATCAAAATAATTCAAAGAACTAAAAGTAACGGGAAATTCCAATTTTTGAATATTATGTGTTTTGCAAGAGGAGCACTTGATTACCCTCATCAGTTTCTTTCTGTTATTATTAGCATAAAAGTGCAGTGAAACTAAGGAATTTGTATTTAATTAAACTTTTACTTCTTTGAAATAGTGTTTTTAAGTGTTTTGCGTGTCAGTTTGAAAATATGGGTCGCGGGAAAACTCTATCCCAAGAAGAAATGGTGAAAATTCTTGCATTCAAGCAAAAGAATTATTCAAACAGGGAAATCGCGAGGAAAATTGGACGAAATTCGTGGACTATTAACAACTATTTGAAAGACCCCGAAAATTATGGGCAAAATAGAAAAGGCCGCACAGCAACGGCGACAACCGAGCGGGAGCGTAGGTCAATTTTACGTGAAGCGTCCAACTCCACGTCAACCGCTCGAAAGATAAAGGAAAAAGCCGGAGTTTCAGCGAGTGTTTGGACGGTTCGGAGGGTAATTAAGCAATCCCCAAATATTCGCCGCAAAAAACTACAAAAAAAACCGCTCTTGCTTGAACGTCATAGGGAAGCCAGATTAAGGTTTTGTAGAAATTATCTAAGTTGGAGGAGTGAGTGGGAACACGTGATTTTTTCGGACGAGAAAAAATTTAATCTGGATGGTCCTGACGGGTTTTAACATTATTTCCACGATTATGCGAAAATCTGAGCTGTTCCTATCTCGTCAGGACCATCCAGATTAAATTTTTTCTCGTCCGAAAAAATCACGTGTTCCCACTCACTCCTCCAACTTAGATAATTTCTACAAAACCTTAATCTGGCATCCCTATTACGTTCAAGCAAGAGCGGTTTTTTTTGTAGTTTTTTGCGGCGAATATTTGGGGATTGCTTAATTACCCTCCGAACCGTCCAAACACTCGCTGAAACTCCGGCTTTTTCCTTTATCTTTCGAGCGGTTGACGTGGAGTTGGACGCTTCACGTAAAATTGACCTACGCTCCCGCTCGGTTGTCGCCGTTGCTGTGCGGCCTTTTCTATTTTGCCCATAATTTTCGGGGTCTTTCAAAAAGTGGTTAATAGTCCACGAATTTCGTCCAATTTTCCTCGCGATTTCCCTGTTTGAATAATTCTTTTGCTTGAATGCAAGAATTTTCACCATTTCTTCTTGGGATAGAGTTTTCCCGCGACCCATATTTTCAAACTGACACGCAAAACACTTAAAAACACTATTTGAAAGAAGTAAAAGTTTAATTAAATACAAATTCCTTAGTTTCACTGCACTTTTATGCTAATAATAACAGAAAGAAACTGATGAGGGTAATCAAGTGCTCCTCTTGCAAAACACATAATATTCAAAAATTGGAATTTCCCGTTACTTTTAGTTCTTTGAATTATTTTGATTACTAGGAATTTTGAAATAACGGACAAGAAATATTTTACAAAAATTTCGCAGGAATAGGCTTGCTGCAGCAAGTTTTACATCGAAATTTCATGTGAGGGTAATCAAGTGCTCCCTAGTGTATATATATATATATATATATATATATATATATATATATATATATGTATGTGTATGTATATATAGATTTTCATGCTTAGCTGAAAAGTGCGCCTTCTGTGTTAGAAGGGTTAACTCTTGATAAAAAAAAAAAAAGTATTGGGTGGACAGTATACACTGACTACAACAAATTTGTCAACGGCAGACTGATACCGCAATATATTCAAGTTGCGAGCGACACGATTTGCTCACCACTTTTGAGGAAAGCAATGATGTACAATATATATGGGAGCACCCCCACCAGTACGACTGTTGCGATCATTATGATGTGAAAAAATACCAGGAAGGGAAACTAGAGCAGATGGGATTCCAGATTTTAACCAAGTCTCACTTATCAACAGAACATGAATTTTTGTGCGTTCCAACATCAATCTGAATTCAACCCTACTTCTTGCATTAAAAACACAGCCGTCCAGGCCTAAGCAAGAAGAAGAAATGATATGGAGTAGTAGTCTCTCCCTGCGCACATAATTAGTAGAAATATTCATAATTCCTAGAAATTATTCAAACCAAAGGACAGAGCAACACACAGAAGCATCCATCAAGCAAGCACAGTAGGAGTGAGAAGAGGTGAAAGTAAGAGGTAAAGTGAAGAAGAAAATAGATAAATTACATTACAAAAATATATAAATAAAGAAACTAAAGCTAATAAAATTAATAAAATTATAGAGAGAAGAATAAAAACAAAGCAGAAAATAATTAAAATCGAAGAGAGAGGGCAATAACAAATAAAAAAAATTAAATTAAATTAAATTAAAAAGAAGAAAATAAGGGTATTGTAACAAAACAGCGTTCATGATCCAAGAGCGATGCGATGCTCCAAGACAGATGCTGGCAGTTATTTCGGGTTGGGAGAAGATGATGAGTTGACGGCATCATTGAGATCTAGTGTAGAGGAAAAATTTTTAGGTGGTTTGTTTTTATATTGATTGAAAAGAACCAGTTAAACAGAACAGCATTCAGGAGCTCCAAGTCCAACAACGACTCGATAATAATATTGTACCAAATTTCCGCTTAGGTGGGGTCTTCATCTAGCGGTCGGTGCACCTTCTTGTTCACCTGGTAGTCTGGTACTGTTGGCGTCACAGCCTTTGTCGGCTGGTTAGTGGGATTCAGTTGTTTCAGGAGGCATAACACTCCAACAAGACTGACTCTCGCTAGCCCTGACGGTTGTGACTCACTCATATAACACCCAGTAATGCAAACGCGAGGCTCACTGCTTTCTCCTTATGCATCCACCAGAGTACCCTTAACATTTCCTATTTTTTTCTATTTTCAGGTCAAGCTTATTTATTTATTTATTTATTTACTGAAGAAACAACAGATACATATTGCAAAAATAGATAAAGATAATAAAAAACAAGATAACGTAATAATATATATCCTAAACGTTTCCTACTAAGACAAATACCGCTTACCAATGAATGATACAATTGTACAAAACTGATATGTGCTACAAGGAATAAAAAACAAAAAAAAAAGAGAAAAGGAAAAAAAGAGTTTCTGAATTACAACTAGTATATCTTAAGTTATGAACACGATCAATAAATTGAAATGATTATTACTAATGATTACTCAGAATATTTAAGATTTTACGCTTAAATTCAGCCTCTTTAGTATTACATACATATATCTATTGCAAGAAACTTTCTATTATACTGTTCACACATTCTGTACAGTGGTGCTCTCTGACCGGCGTTAGCTCTAGCTTTATTTATTTTTTTTTTTATTTCTAATTTTTCACTATACACTTAAGACATATAGTCTTTTAATATGTATAGGCTATACATAAAAAGATACAGAAATAATATAAAAAAAAAAAAAAAATAAAAAAAAGGAAATGAATACATAAGAAATGAAAATTTGGACTAATTTAGTATGAAGCAAAATGCTTAAATAAAATCTCTTTAAAATTTTTACTACTGCTGCTTCGTCTTACATCTAATGGTAGGGAGTTCCACAACCTAATAGCACGAACAAAGAACTGTTTTTCAGAAATGCTGTACTTAATGACAGGCACAATTAGAGTTAACGCTCTTACAGAGTTCGCGAAATTAATTCTTTCATAAAGGTACTTTGGTTGCTTTAATAAAATAATTTTATTTAAGAACCAGACAGTACGGAAATCAAAATAGGAGGTAACGGAATAACGTACATCCAAACACAGATCTGACATATGCTGAGACATGGTCGAAACGCCTAATATTGTACACATAACGAACGCAGGAATTAAACGCAACATTAAGCTTATTAAAGATAACAGACACAGACTTACAAAACAATTCACATCCATATGTCAGCATTGGTACAATAAGCGTTTTCATCAGCAAGAGTTTGGTATTCCGAGGAGTAAAATAAGCAGAGACAGATAGTTTTCGTAGAACAGCATATACCTTGCCAACAAGAGAACTAATGTGATTGCACCAAGATAGTGTATTATCAAATATTATACCCAGGTTTTTTACAAAGTTTTTATAGGGCAAGACCGCGCCGTTAAGGATTATCCTAGGAAATTCGCTACTGTCAACACCTGACCTGGATATAACAATCACATTAGACTTGTTTGCATTGAGCCTGAGCTTGTTATATCTCGTCCATTCATATATGGAAAGTAGATCCTCGTTGATTCTAGCTACCGCATCCTCGATCAAACCAATTGGTCTAGATATATATAATTGTGTATCATCAGCATATAAATGAAATTTGCAACTCTTAATAATAGCCGGAAGGTCATTAATAAACATGGCGAAGAAAAGAGGTCCCAGGATTGACCCTTGAGGTACGCCACAAATACACTTAGATGGGACTGAAAAACTATTATTACAGAAAACGTATTATTCCCTATCCTCCAAATATGACTGCACAAGTCTAAGAGTGCTGCGAGCAAAATAAAAATTGAGGCCAAGTTTTCCTAACAATAACTTATGGTTTACCGTGTCAAATGCTTTTGAAAAATCCAAAAGCACCAGTACAGTAACCATGTCACTCACCATGGCTTTACGGATGTCATCTGAGATCTTCAGTAATGCCGTCACACAGCTATGTTGAGGGCGGAAGCCAGATTGATAATCAGGCAAAAGTTTATGGTCATTAATATATTTAAACGTTTGACGATGAAATAGTTTTTCGAATACTTTGCTGAGGAAAGGAAGGATAGATATTGGACGGTATTCAACGCAATTAGAGGGACCGCTTTTCGGGATAGGAATAACTTTAGCTCTTTTCCAGCTAGACGGGTATACAGACGTTAAAATAATTGTATTCAAAATGTGTTAAGTAGAAATAGGTCTTTCGAACGAGTGGCTCGGGTCGGAATCCGGAAACAAACTTGAAATAAAAGATCAGGGGAATCAATCACGGATGTTATAATTTTTTTTGAGAATTACAGCATCGTGGAGAGATCGTCGATCCTCAAGACTTGTAAGAGATGTCTTTATTAATCTGGCGTCGTAGGACAATTTACCATATTTTAGGCGGAAACTCAGTGCTCTCGTAAATTGTTTCTGTAGCATTTCAATTTTATTACTATAAACATTATAGTGTGGGTTCCAGATGGATGAAGCATACTCCAAGTGTGATCTTACTAACGATTGGTACAATAGACGGTAAGTCGAAAGCTGTTTAAAATTCCTGGTCGATCTAAGTATGAAGCCAAGCATCTTGTATGTTTTAGATACAATATAGTTAATATGTAAGTCGAAAATCAACTTGCTGTCAAAAATAACACCAAGATCACGTATGTGCTTTACTCTATTAAGAATAGTGTTATTTAGTGTGTAGTCAAAACTGACATGGCTAGTATTTCTTGTAAAGCTAATGACTTTACATTTATCTAATGCAAGAAAGAGTTTGTTGTCATGACAATAGTTTAGGAATCGGATGATATCATCTTGCAGCAGTTGACAATCTTTCGTAGTATTTATTTGTTTATATATTTTTAGGTCATCGGCAAAAAGCAAAAAGTTTGGCTGTGGTGAAAACACTGCTGAATGTCATTTATAAAAATGATGAAGAGCAGTGGGCCCAGGATAGATCCTTGAGGAATTCCTGAAGTGATCCGAATAACCGAGGAAGAGACACCATTCAAAACAACAGACTGAAGCCTATGTTCTAGATAAGATGAAAAGCATCGTAGCAGATTACCTTTGACTCCATTAAAACACAGTTTTTCCAGCATCAACATATGGTCTACTTTATCAAAGGCTTTCCTGAAATCTGTGTATATGGAATCAACAGGAATGCCAGCGTCCATAGATTGGAATAGAATATATTAAAAGATTAGTCTCAGTTGATTTGGACTTTACAAAGCCATGTTGACTGGGGTTAAATATGTGCTTGAAAAAGTAATAGACTCTACCATGCACTAATCGCTCAAAGGTTTTAGCTACGGATGAGAGTAAAGAGATAGGTCTATAGTTCAATAAATCACTTTTAGGTCCTGACTTATAACCATGCTTACTACTAGACATTGCACCATGAGTTGAACGACATGACAGTCTAGTGGTACAAAGGGTGATTCCTGAGCTTGACCATCCCACATAAGAAAAAAGAAGAAAAAAAGGCCCTTCAAATAGACGAATCAAAAAAAAAGACTTATACAAAAAAATATTACAGCATTTTTATTAAACATCTTGTATTATACAACCGTGCAAAGGTATAGTTCTTTTGCGACTGTTTACAAATGTGCAGTATTTTTAGAAATTGTTAAAAAATCATTCAAAAAATATTGCACAAATTTACAATAATTTTCAATATAATGTAAGAAGGACAATGATTGTCATCGCGTCTAATAATTCACAACCTTCCAATTCCGGAGGATAATCATCATATTCTTTAAATAAATAAACCTCTGCATAGCTATTTTTCTTTTTCTCAGCAAATGTCACTGGAAAATTATAGATTAAATATCGTGCTGTGTCATTTTCGTCAAAAAAACGATGCATATTTTTTCTACATTCCTCTACAAAGAAATCGGCGAAAAATCGTGAAGTTCTTATGGCACTTGCCGAATGATTAATATTTGGATATGTAAACTCGTAGGCATTTTTTTCTGGATGAAATTGCACACCATAGAAGGGATATCTGTAATTATTATACAAAATAATAAATTAATGTTCAAATTTCCGATTCTATATTTACTTTCTATGTTCTATTGTGGATATAAAAGGAAAATCTTTGGAATCGCATGTAAGAGATGTCTCTTGCCAGTCTTCTACTAATCCAGATTTATGAATACTCTAATTTAAGAATAAAAACCATTTAAATTTTTGTACGAAATTTTCACTAAAAATATTTTACTCCCTGGGTAATGCAATAGCTATGATTATTGAAAGTTACTTTTTGTCTTGTAAGAATATCGACAACGTCCTTCTTTATATTTTTAAACATTTTACTTAATTCAAATCCTTTTAAAAAAATAATATACGTTTTTAAATATAATTTTACATATAAATGATTAAATCTTACCACGGATAAATTTAAGTCGTAAACATCTACTGATGCGTGGACACATTCGTCGAGGGTCTTGGTCGTCTTTGGCGCTTAGTAATAGAAGAAATTCAAAGCCAAGGCAAGTACCCCATACTGGGAAGTAGTCTCCATTCTTGTTCATTTTAACAGCCAATTTATAAATAAGTTTTCCAGTATGTAGATATTCATTATTTTTCAAAGAAGCAGCGACCCCGCCTGGGATTAAAATACTGGAAATGCAGAAATTTAATTGATTATGTTTTTTATGGCTCATAAACCACATTTACCCGTTTATTTGCTTTAACATTCTTTCATAGTAACCATAACTCTTTCCAAGCCTACAGGAGAAAAATATACATATGAGTTTACTTTTATGGAAATATTAAAAACTTTTAACTAAGTCTCAGCTAAGCAGACCCCAATAAGGATGTATTTTTATGGCATAAATGATTCCGAATAAATAAGGGATAAAAAGTCACAATGCTACTAACAGAAGAATAATAATTTAATGCCTAAATGATTGCCACACTTGCCAAATCGATTAACTATACTTTGAATTTTATTAAATCTTTATGTTAAAATAATCTATCGACTCTTAACTGTACATATCCAAAAAAAAATTTCTCTAATAATAAGAAGTATTAACTCTTCTAAATGACTACTATCAGAGCAATTTGCTATGAATATTTACAGTTAAGAGTTTATAAATTACTAGCTGGAACCCGGTGCGCCCCGCTGCACCCATCAAGGTGTTGGATGGTGGTCATTCAACCCTTCACGCAGCATTGTAAAATATCGATATACGTTGACCACTTTCGAGATGACCTACCAAATGAACAACAGTAGGATATCTTTTATGAATGGCAAATAAAAAAATTTACCATATCGTTCCATTACTGCTACCATAACGATATTACTGTTACGTTTCTCTTTAATGCGTTTACAATTCCACACCACTGCTGCTGCAGTCCTTTTTTAGAATGATTTAACTTTTTTTTATTTCATTTTAAAAAAACAAACCGAATTCACATATACACATCATAGCAATTTAATGCGAAGAAAAAATTTCCAATAGAGATCTTGAAAATTCTTTTTCAAGTGCCATTACAAAAATACCAACACACATAATCATGAAAACTATTCATATAAACCTTGGTATTGAGGTGTTTTAACACGAACAACTCTCAATCAGTCATTTCATACACCCAATTTTTCAAACATCGATTATACACAAAACAATGATTCATATATAGATTTTTACATAAAGCTTTATTTAATAAAATTGAAAAGTGGAGTTAGTCGATTAGGCAAGCCTCTTTGTGAGCCTCAACAACTTGCACCAAATTGTTAAATATCCCACGAGAGTCCCTGATATTCCAGGTTAAGGAGCCCATCTCCTCGACCTGTTTCTTACTTCTCATCCGACGCGGTACTCCATCAAGGTTAGCTCACCCCTTGGCAACTCGGACCATAAACTAATTAGCGCTTATTTCCCTTAGCGCTTATATACATCCTCGACCACAACCACCACAGCTCCTAAAAGAACTGTGTGGTGCTATGGGAAAGCCAACTGGTTGGGTCTTATTTGCTTCTTCCAGGCCACTGACTGGGATTTGTGTTTCCGTAATGCCAATGCGAACTATGCGGCCCTCTGAGTCACCAAAATTATTTGAGCGGGTATGGGCTTGTTCATCCCTCACTCTACCAAATCTGTGAAGCCAGGCCGAACAAATGGTTCAATGGGAATGTATGAACGCAATCAAAGCAAAAGAAGCCGCATATAAAGCATACAGACGTTCGCCTAATGCGCCACTTCGTCGTGAGTACGTCAAACTTAGAAACTCCTGTAACTCCATCATCAGGAAAGTCAAATCATCATTTGATGATAGATTGAGAAGTAAGATTCTTAACTCCACTACAGGCAGCAAAAACTTCTGGTCCTTGGTAACTGCCATCAAGAAGAATTTTACTTCCTCCTCAACACCTCCTTTTATTCACAACAAGGAAGTGATAACAGAAAGCAAACCCAAGGCCGATCTATTAGCTTCTCTGTTCGCCGCAAATTCTTCTTTACCCGATGCTGCTATGTCACCCCCACTATCGAGAATACCACCCACTCAATGGACGGAGTTCCCTTCAGGACTCGCGAGGTGTTTAGGTGTCTCAAAGAACTCGACGTCAATAAATCCACTGGTCCCGACAAAATCCCCCTTTGGTACTTAAAAAATGTGCCTCACCTTTGGCTAAACCTCTGCGCAAACTTTTTGCCCTGTCTTACTTCTCCGAAGTGTATCCCGACTCTTGGAAACTAGCTCATGTTCAGCCAATCCCAAAAAAGGTGAAGCCAGCGACCCCTTAAACTACCGCCCAATACCAATTACTTCTGTTCTCTCCAAAATCATGGAGACAATAATCAATAAAAAACTGATGAAATATCTAGAATACAACCAAATTATACACGACAGGCAATACGGCTTCAGACCTAAACGGTCTACTGGCGATCTGCTTGTGTGTTTAACCGAGCGTATCAACCAAAGCATTCACAGCTTTGGCGAGTCTGGTCTGGTTGCTCTAGATATATCAAAGGCTTTTGACAGAGTATGGCACCCAGCTCTGTTGAATAAACTCCAAGCTATTGGTATACACTTAGTTCTAAGGAACTGGATTAAGAGCTTTCTTTCAGGCCGTTCAATCAAGGTAGTATTGGATGGCGTCGAATCCAACCCCCACGCCATTTCGGCCGGAGTTCCCCAGGGGTCAATTCTCTCACCCGCACTTTTTCTAATCTTCATTAATGATCTGCTCTCAATCCCCTCCAACCCACTTCACTGCTTCGCTGATGACGGTACTCTGAATTTCTCTCACTCCTTTGACAATATAAGACAAGCACGTGCCAGACCTTGTCTTTACCACCGTCAACTGATGTCGACTTCGATCAACCGGGATATCGAATCGATTCTTCATTGGGGCGAAATGAACCGCGTCGAATTCAATGCCACAAAAACGAAGTACTGTCTGATCTCCAACAAAAATTTACCGACCTTCCTCCTATCTCAGTGGATAAAGAGAATCTAACGGCTGACTCAACTCTCAACATCCTAGGGGTAACTTTAACGGAGCATCTGCGATGGAATGATCACATATTTCACATCGCAAAACAAGCCTCCCAATGCCTTGGATTTCTCAAGAGATGTAAGTTCCTCCTCCAGCCAGCCGCATTGGCTACAATATACAAATCCTACATTCGGCCGCGCCTCGAATACAACTCGCATATCTGGGCAGGCGCCCCAAAAACCACCTTGGCTTGTCTCGAAAAGGTGCAAAATCGTGCCCTCAAACTCATTGGTGATGGCCCCTTTCGCGCCTCCATAGACACCTTAAGCCACCATAGGAATAGCAGCCCTCTCCATACTTTATCGCTATTATCATGGCGACTGTTCCACTGAAATTCAGGACCCCCTGCCTGCACGGCAATACTTTTCCCGCAACACAAGACTAGCCCGCTCGGCTCACCCCCATACCCTACAGCCCCCCGTTCGCGCACAATACGGTTTAGAGGTTCGTTTATGAATAGAACAACTCGACTGTGTCATAATCTCCCGCAGTCAGTATTTCCGAACTCGTACAACACCTTAGAGTTCAAACGTGAGGTTCATCGTCATTTTCTTCTATACCCTCCAGACCCCCTCAAACCTTTCCTTTTCTCCTCTATTCTTCAAACCAAGCTTACTACTAGACATTGCACCATGAACTGAACGACATGACGGACTGGTAGTACAAAGGGTTACACCTAAGCTTGGTTTTTTCATAAAAAAAAGTGAAGCGTTCAAATGTCATTTATATTGGTTGAAATGTCCAAATACACTCAGCGACGAGGTCGAGATCGTCGCTATTGCAGGCCTGGAAGTTGCCGAGACTAACGCTAAAGTAGCTGTTGGTAGGCCGCTTTCTTCGCCTGCTCCGATTCTGAAGCTTTGGGGGTCTGGTTTACACATCCACTGCGAACCAGAATTGAGCAATGATAATACTTGAAGCTATGTACAGATAGGTTACTGCACTGCGAGTAAGACGAGTGAGTGGGGCAGTATAGTTCACCTTGTGAAGTTCCCCAAGGCTCTGCCCTAGAGCCCCTCTTGTACAAGATGTACAAGATGTACTGATGCTACTCCTCCCGCAAGAAGCAGTCACGATGATATGGGGTCGCGGTAGTAGGAAAGCCACTCGACGGTATCTAGATATTCACAAACGAAACGCATAGATAAAAATAAAGAAGTGTTTCGAGAACTCTGATTTAGTGCTAGCTGAACTCAAAACAAGGGAAGTGCTAATCAGCAAGCGGAAAAAAAGTGAAGGCTATAACGATGAAAGTATGTGACCAGTTCATCCGCTCCCATCCCGCACATAGGTGTCTGGGAGTGATGAATGACCTTGGTTACTTGCGGAGTGCACTTAGTAGGTACGGCAGAAAATCTTTCGCCATCAGCACATTACCTCGAGGATATTCTGCCGAAATTGGAGGCAGGCCGACGTTTCCTTATCACGACAGTGGTTATTTAGGTTCTATTGTATGCACCGCCAGTTTGTTCCGCGGTTTTGGACCGGTTTGGAGGTTGGGAGTAAAGTAGTTTGTGGCTTGAACTACTAGACTACGGGAATATACATACATAGTACATACTGCAAATTCTAGTAGACTAGATTACTAACGGAGTAATAGCTTGTTAAAGGTTGGTTATTCTTCGTCAAACGCCAAAATTGAACGTTTCAACGTGAAATATCAAAAAAAAAAAAAACAGTGTATTTATCGGGGAAAACTCGTCGAACTTTTTTGAAGTGCTTGAAAACCTTTATTTTTGTTTATGGAACCTCCTAGTATCAAAATTAGGCGAGTTATGATAAAAACAAAATTGGTTCCTATTGTTTTGACGGCAAACAAACAAATGCGCAAATCGCCCCCTAATAACCACCACATTAGAAAATGATCATTACTATTTTACAATTTACTTTATTTATAACTTGTAATATGCCCTGCCTAAAGGTTTGACTGGTTTAAAGTGCTTAGCCTTAAAAAAAAATGAACTTGAAGTGAAGAGAGTTTTTTTGCAAGTTTGCAAGAAATTCAGTTCTTTAAAAATAACTTAAAAACTATGAAAGAAACCCAAAATTTTGAAGAGTAGAAATTTTAGAATTGTTTTTCTATAAATTTGGGTTTTGTTTCTTTTCCGGTACGATAAAAATTGACTAAGATATGGCTATTTCAAGTTTGCATATGTTCGCAAACAGTAACGTATTCAAGATGTTTCAGCTCAAAATTTTTAAAAAATAAGAGCTTAAAAAATTTAGTGTACATCAGCTTATAGGTCTTGAAAAAACCTACCAAATGGTTTTTTGTTGCCCATACCGAAAAAAGCTGACTCCAGCAATCCCTCCAACTTACCGCCTTATTGCAATTTGTTCTATTTTCTCCAAAACTTTGGAGAAGTTAATCAACAAGAAACTTATGGGATATGTATCTATAATCAAATCTAGTCATAAACGACCGACAGTGCTGCCGTGCGAAAGACAAATGACCTATATGCATTATAGGTCAAAATAGGTAAGCTTTTTTTGATATGAAATATTTATATTTATCCTTAAAAAAATTTCAGACTGATTGTCCTTTTTAGTTAAAAGTTATCAAAGTAAATGCTCACGTTATTTGCTTCGGTTTCATGTGTTTTGAAAACTTTGATGGCGTTATTCTCGAATCGAGGTTATTGCATATTGGTCATTTCCCCTTTGCACGGCAGAGTATGGCTTCTGCTTTTGTGGTTTGTCTTACAGAACACCTTAGCCGAAGTCTGCATGACTCGGGTAAGTCTAGTCTGGTTTCTCTGGATATCTCCACTCCAGGCTTTCGACAGAATTTGGCACTCACCCATCTTAGCCAAACCTATTGGAGGTAACTCACTTCTACAGATGTGGATTTAGAGTCTCCTTCTAGGCCGATCAATCAAGGTAGTATTGGATGACGTCATATCCGCATCTCACCTCTCTGCGGAGGTCCTCTAGGGGTTAATTTTATCACTTGCTTCGCTGACATCTTACTTTGACTTACTCGTTGTTACTGCCACTTTCGATAAATGGTAAAAAAATGATATACTGCAATGGAAAATATGAACGGAAAATAGAAAAAATCGAAAGTCCTACAATGCATGTAAGGCCACTTAAATAGACGAATTAACAAAAAGCCTTATGCAAAAGTATATTACAAAACTTTTATTGAACAGCGTATGTATGCATCATATATTGTACAAGCGTGTATAAGTATAGATCTTTTCCGACTAGGTACAAATGTGCGGCCTCTTTAAATACTTGAAAAGTACTGGATTATACTGATAGAAACAATTTTTAAGAAGTCAAAAGAATTTATGTAGGAACATCAACGGTTGTGGTCGCATGTAAAATTTCGAAATTATTGCTGGCAGCTTCTAAGTCCAAAGGAAAATCATTGTATTCTTTAATTAAATAGACCTCCGCATCATTAACTTGTTTCTTCTCAGCAAATGCCACTGGAAAATTGTAGATTAAATTTGTTGTTTTTGTTTATTTATTTGCACATTTTTTCTGCATTCATCTACAAAGAACTTGGCGAAAAATCGCGATGCTTTTATGGCATTTGGAGAATGATTAATATTTGGAGATGTAAACTCGTAGGCATTTTTTTCTGGATGGAACTGAACACCATAGAAGGGATATCTGAAATTATTATACATAATAATATATTAGGTTTAAATTTCCTGTTTGATATGCACTTTTTATGTTCTATAGTGGAAATAAAAGAGACACCTCTGGAATCGAAACTGAGAGATGTTACTTGCCAGTCTTCTTCTAATCCAAATTTATGAATATCCTGATTTAAGAGTAAAAACCATTTAAATTATTGTACTTAGTTTTCAATAAAAATATCTTACTGCCTGGGTAACACAATAACTATGATTATTGAAAGCAACTCTTTGTGTTGCTAGAATATCAAGAACATCCTGCTCTATATCTCTAAACATTCTACTTAGCCTAAATCCTTTAAAAAAATAATATACATTTTTAAGATTAATACCTGTGACACACTATACTTTCATTATGGTGGTAACTTTCATTATGATGGTTAAGGAAATGATGGGGTGACACATTTACTTTCATTTGCATGTGTCATTTGCAAGTGACAAAAGATAAGATACTAACCGATTCTTTTGGCCACTATTGCTTTTTTTTCCTCGAGTTTTCCTGAGACATCGTTATTTTTGAACTACTTGGGCTCAGATTTGTTTGTTTGTTTTGAATTGACTGTTAAATTGTCAGTTTTAAGGAGAAAGGAGGGGAAATTTATTATAAAAATTAGTTTCCAGTTTTGCAACAGATGTCACTTATCCGAAATTACAGTCCAAAAGAAGGTAAAATACTTTCATTTTGAACTTTCATTATGATGGGGTTTTGCCGCGATAATGAAGGTTACTTTCATTATGATGGTATATGTGTCACAGGTCACAGGTATAATTTTACACAAAAATGATCAAATCTTACCATTCGTAAATTTAAGCCGTAAAGATTGATTGATGTGTGGACACAGTTTTCGAGGATCTTGTTTGTCCTTGGCGGTTAATAACAGAAGAAACTCAAAGCCGAGGCAAGTACCCCATATTGGGAAGTAGTCTCCATTATTGTTCATTTCAACCGCCAATTCATAGATAACTCTTCCTGCGTATAGATAGGCATTCCATTTCAAAAAGGAAGCGCGCCCGCCTGGAAATAGAATTCTGGAAATGGACAAATTTTATAATGATGGTTTTTTAATATTCATAACCGGATATACCCGTTTATTTGCTTTAATATTCTTTCATAGTAAGCATAACGTTTTCCAGGCCTGGAGGAGGAAAATATGACATACATGAGTTAACTTTTATGCAAATATTAAAAACTGTTTACATTGTACACTTTTTGTGGTGTGATGGCCTCGGCTAAGCAGACTCCAAGGATGGATTTTTTTAGGATAAAGGATTCCAAATAAATAGGGAACAAAAAATCACAATACGACTAACAGAAAAATTAAATAATTTAATGACTAAATATCGTTGATTGATGGAAAAGTCCATTTCCATGGGACTTTATTAATTTAGTTTTAATCAGGGTAAAATCGAACCATCACCTTCTCGTGGTGCCCCCTGGATAACCAACTAACGACGGTAGTAGTGAGCTGACCCTTAAAAGCCTACCAAGCCAAGATGTAAATGTCATCTTGTCGAGGACCGCGTTGCAGTGGGTAGGGTTACACTATCCTGAACGATCTCCTCTCGGCACCGGGCACACCCAGTGGTATATAATGTAGCCTTATGGAGGCTCTGTTAGTATGGACTTTCCTTTTCCTGCCATACGCGTGGGACTTTCATAGACCAACCTTTTAAATCAGACGAAGAAAGAGGTTGTGGATCTGATTTAATAAGCATCTGCTGAGAGCTGGAGAGGGATCACTCTGGAGGTACTCGTCCAGTCCAGCAAAGAAGCTTCGGCTTCTCAATCAACAGCAGTGACCCAGCCAGCTGAAGGCAATGTTGCTGAAGAAATAACTACCAAGGTTGCCGGTATGACCGTGCAACCTAGCAAGAAAAACAGTGGTGCTCTCAAGAGAACGAGGGTCAAGGCAAGGAAGGCCGTAGCGGAAGTGGGGAGCACACCTGAGTCCCACATGTGGAACTTCCTTTCCAACAAACCAAACGTAGGACAGTGGTCAGGACATCAAGGGGCTCCAAGGATCGGACCCGGAATGCCGCTGTACTGCCAGAAATTTCTGGACCCGCCAGAAAATTGGTAGTACTAAATACTACATCTTCTAGGGGGCTGTCGGATGCCGCACCCAACTGACGCACTGCCAAAACGGCAGCGGTGAGAGAATTCTCGGGCTGGGCAGGGACCCCAGAAGAAAAAAGGGAGCAGCTGCAAGAACCCTTTTACAGGTTGGGACAAGTTGGCTGGGATCACCATAACAGTGGTCCTGGACAGCTATCCCGAAGGCAAATTGACATCCTCCTCTGATTCCACTCTGACTGAGATAGACAAAAGTCTTAAAGGCGATTGTCCGCTTCATATTTTAGGTGTAATAGTACAGGAAAAATAGTAAAAATAGCGGAAATGTTTGGGTACAGGCTGAAAATTGGCACGGAGCTTCCTTTTAGGGTTCTTAATAAGGGGTTATAAAGTCTACCGATTTTCTACCCCGGGAACCTTTCTTTCTAGGGGGTTTTAGGGTCAAAATATCTGTTTTTTGCAAATGCATCTGAAACCGTAAGTCCTATCATAAAAAAGCGTTGACAAAGTTTGTAGCTCATATAATTTTCTACAAAAAATGTTATTATACATTTTGCCGTACGTATTGCCATTCATGAGATATCACCGTTTTAAAGATTTAAAATATTCATATGAACTCATTCATGACTTGTATAGGTTTTCCGACGTTCAAGTTGGACTACTTTTCTAATTTTTTCAGGGGTCATTCCTGGATGTATTTGGAGGAAAAATGTGTTCTAGATAGGGGGCTAACCACTAAGATACAGGGTGTTCGCGAAAAAACAATGTCTTTTTTTGTCATTTATTTAGAGTTGAATAACTCCTAGACCAATTATCGTAAACCAATATACTTAGACTCATCTTTTAGGTCAAAATGTATTCTTTTATTTGATATAAAGATCAGGAACTTGAGTTGCTCCGTTTAGAAGATATGTAGGTTCAAAGCATGAGCGAAATGTTTAAAAGCCTAATGATATTTTTTTATTCAATTTAAAGTATATTTTCTGTTTTTTTTACCAAATGGTCCAAATTGGAACAATAATACAAAATTACATCTAAATTATGTCAGATAGTGAGTGTATTGATTTCTGCAGGATTTGTGATAAAATATGTTGCTTGAATTTTGAAGCTGTGAATGTAAAATTGAATAAAAAATATCATTAGGCATTTAAACATTTCGCTCATGCTTTGAACCTACATATCTTCTAAACGGAGCAACTCAAGTTCCTGATCTTTATATCAAATAAAAGAATACATTTTGACCTAAAAGATGAGTCTAAGTATATTGGTTTACGATAATTGGTCTAAGAGTTATTCAACTCTAAATAAATGACAAAAAAAGACATTGTTTTTTCGCGAACACCCTGTATCTTAGTGGTTAGCCCCCTATCTAGAACACATTTTTCCTCCAAATACATCCAGGAATGACCCCTGAAAAAATTAGAAAAGTAGTCCAACTTGAACGTCGGAAAACCTATACAAGTCATGAATGAGTTCATATGAATATTTTAAATCTTTAAAACGGTGATATCTCATGAATGGCAATACGTACGGCAAAATGTATAATAACATTTTTTGTAGAAAATTATATGAGCTACAAACTTTGTCAACGCTTTTTTATGATAGGACTTACGGTTTCAGATGCATTTGCAAAAAACAGATATTTTGACCCTAAAACCCCCTAGAAAGAAAGGTTCCCGGGGTAGAAAATCGGTAGACTTTATAACCTCTTATTAAGAACCCTAAAAGGAAGCTCTGTGCCAATTTTCAGCCTGTACCCGACTATTTCCGCTATTTCGCTTTTTTCGGCTTAATTTGACTGTACTATAAGGGCGACAAGGGGTCTCATTAAGATCACCTGCGCCAACGAACCTACTAGCCAATGGCTGACAAATGCTGTCACCAGGCTACAGGTTTGGGAAGGGTCCAACCTCAAAACAATCGAGGAAAGGACCTTCCCAAATTGAAGCGGATCGCATTCTAAGTTCCTAATGATGTTAGGGAACCGGATTAGGTTCTCCGCAGGCTAGAAATTCGGAACCAGCAAATTGAGGTGACCTCTTGGCAAGCGATGAGTAGGAAAATAGATCAGAATGGTCAAACTCTTGTCCTTAGCATTGACGAGAGGTCGCTCATGCAGCTTAAAGAGCAGGGAATGTCCCTATTCTACGGCTTCGGCCGAAGCCGAGTCAAGGAGATTGGCTCAAAAAAGCAGACTAGACTCCTGCTGGATCACAGCAGAAGGAACAACCTCAGAATGCGGGTGGTGGAGTGCAACCTTTAACACAATAGGGCTGCTTCGGCAGTCCTTTGCAGGGTGTTGGCAAGATATTGACGTGGCTCTTGTACAGGAGCCATGGGTAAGTAATGGTGCCATACAGGGCTTGCGGGCAGCCGGCTATAGTATTGCATGCAGTGATGTGGACGGCGACGCTCGGACCTGTGTAGTTTACAATAAAAACACCAACTGCTTTCCTCTCATGGATAAATTGCCGAGAGACCTGGCATTGGTGAAGATACAGATTAACAGGGGCGCAGCAAGAGCATGATTAACTAATGCTCGGCATACCTCCCCTACGACTGCAGGGACCCACCACCATCCAAAGACTGCCTGGTGCAGTAGTGGAGTGAACAAGAGGGGTGACTTTTTGATTGCCTCTTAACTACTAAACTGGACATATTGAATTGCGGCACGGATGCTACCTTCGACAACTGTAGGAGACGTGACGTTATAGACATCACGCTAGCCACTCAACTCGTTGCTACTTGCGCGTGAGTGACTGGCGGGTGTCAGATGAGCCATGGTGCTCAGACCACAGACACATTCACTTTATGGTGGGTGGGTGAGTCTTTGGAAATAGTGAGTGTATATAGCAATCCTAGATATACGAACTGGGCAGACACTTTCGGGGTGAACGCAATAGCGTATTGAAGGGTTCCATGCACCTAGTCAAATCTACGATGGATGTAGAACTATCCGCGGACTTCCTTACTGAGGCGGTTACTGCTGCTTATAACAATAACTGCCCCGTTCTGATGAGGACGCATAACAGGAAAACTTCATGGTGGAATAACGAGCTCTTCAAATAGAGATCCGCTACAAGGATATTTTTCAACGCACCCAAGAAGAGCGGCAACTGGGAAAGTTATAAAAGCTCGCTAACCGGGCTATCAGACGAGCAAAAAGCAGTAGCTGGAGGAATTTCTGCAAGAGTGTCGAAGACAAATCCTCAGCAAAATCCACAAAGCTTTATCAAAGGGCTTATCGGGAGATCTTGGATCTATCAGGATAACTTAGGGCTCTTTTACTCAGTCTATGGAATAACCTTAGTGACATTGCTCCAGGCACACTTCCCTGACACAACCATTTACTAGTCACTTTCTAAAGTGACCAAAGCTGTCTGGACAGAAGCAAACACCGTATTTAATCACGAAGCTATTAGGGGGCGATTAGATCGTTCAAACCATACAAGTCTCCTGGAGCAGAAGAAATCTATCTCATTTTGGTCCAGGAGGTCTGTGACTCCCTTTTTAGGACAGTTAAATTAACCCGAAAAAAGCGAAATAGCGGAAACGATTGGGTACAGGCTGAAAATTGGCACAGAGCTTCCTTTTAGGGTCCTTAATAAGGGGTTATAAAGTCTACCGATTTTCGAACCCAGGAAGCTTACTTTTTAGGGGGTTTTAGGGTCGAAATAGTAGTTTTTTGCAAATATATCTTAAACCGTAAGTTCTATCATAAAGTAATGTTCACAAAGTTTATAGATCATACGATTCTCGCCAAAAAATGTTGATATGACCTATACATATGAAAGAAAAATTGTCTTGATTCTAGCAATTCCACAGTCTTCGTTTCGTTGTCTTGAGTACAAAAATTTTTTAGTCTTAACATGAGAATTCTTTAGCCAAGCAATAGTATTTCTTCGCTCAATACTTATATTTTTCGACCAAGATATGTCTTTTTCGAAATAAGATTTTTTAATTTTTTACTCAAGAAATTAAATATTTTTTATTCAAAACAAAATTTGTATTAAATCAAGACACGATGAAGTTTTAACTCGAGAGGCAATCCACTATTTGATTACGTAGAAATATTGTAGTTAATTTGACACTGGCATATGATCATTAGAAAAAATATGTGTCCTTATTCAAAACAGCCGTCAAGAAAATTAATTTGCTTGCTTTAAGAATTTGATATTTTTTGATTAAGGAGTTGAGTTGCTTAAATTAAAACTAGTGGGATGTTGTGCCTAGAGACTAGCCACTAATTACGCTTTTTCATGGTATTCTTTCTGTTGAATAACACTTCAGATTGGATGACAATATATTAAGTGGAGATTGATCCGCACTCACTTCCAACCCGCCGGATCTGGGAATCGAGGCCAATAATTCGAATGTGTCAAATTGAAAAAAAAAAAAGCACATCACACATGTAAACACTATAGAAAACGAATCTAAACATTTTTCTTTGGATTGGAGGAAAATCTAATGTGATGCACTTTGCACAACAGAATTAGGTGTATTATTTTACTTAAACATACATGTATTATTGTTAAAAATTCGGCTTACCGCACCCTAGTTTGGCCATGGAGATTCATAAGTATCACACTGACCAACGCTATATATAATTAATCTTGAAAAGTTTTTGTTAAAGGCTTATGTAGGTTATAAGTTGTGAGACTGCGTAATCTAAAACTTAACAAAGTATTTAACACTACAATATAATCATCATAGCTTAAAAAAAGGAAATCAAATGTAAACAATAAAATTCTTTGATTCTTCACCCACGTCATGGTATATTTCTTTATTCAATATAAACAATAGTTTTTGAGCAGCAAATAAAAACTATATGCCATAATTTCGTTATCATCGGTTTTTGTTCTGGAAGCAAATTTAGAGACGTATTCATGTCAAAAACTTATTTCATATGAAACAAAATCCCCGAAGGAAATTAAAAAAAAATTATTATGACGAAAAAAAAGCACCGCGAGCCGAAGGATCGAACTCGCAGCCCCACAGACGAGGGACTTTCCCTATCCCTTTATAGTCCATGGAAATGGTACTTTAACATTGCAAAAATGCAGGATAAGGTTTTATTTTTGGGATGTGTAGGGGGGGTCAGGGTGAGCTTAAGTTTGAGTTTTCGGGATTCTAACCCCCCTCCCATTTGGCCGCCATCTTGGAAAACGTATGCAAATGGTTTTTCCACTATATCTCCGAAACGGCACATCTTACCGGAAATTCGCAAGGACACTTTTTGTTTAGAATTAAATATTCTACAATTTATTACTTAGAAATTTTGTGGTAAAATGAATAATTAAGAAGTTATAAGCCTTAGAACACAAAAATTAGTCACAATATTTTCTTTAAAGGCTCTTTTTTGTTGTTTAAATATACTTCTGGTTGAAATTTCCAGACCATTTTCTCAGTTTTTGGTCTTTTGACCAAGAGCTACATTTTGAGATATGGCCCAAGTCTGTAGCGGCAGTACTTTCAGAGATGAAAGTAGGCTTCAGACGGACAGACGGACAGAGCCTCTGTATAAGCTTTTTTTTTTGGGAAAAAGCTAAAAATGAGTATCCCAAACCAAGAAATTGGTCCAGGTTCAAGAAAAAGTCTCTTAAGCTAAGAATTTTTTTATCAGTGTGGGGTTCTGAAAAAGCGAACTATTGCGCGGCTCTGCAATAAACGGAACTTTATCCGAACTTGAAATTTTTATGATCGGACTGAACAACGCATTGAATGCAGTTTGCAAATGTACGTACATTACAAGCTTGTACGTGGGTCATTTTTTTGTTTTGAAAGAACAATGGAATACCAATTGTTCATAATACCATAGACTACTAATCATTCTATAGATGGGAAAAGTAGAATCAAACCTGCAAACTGTTTCAACTTGCTTTTTTACGAACTAGCGCATAATGCTGCCTGATCATACCATTATCATATTTCCTATGCTAACACAATTGCGCACAATTTGACCGAAGACGACTGTACTTGTGCTTTCCTTCTCGAATAAAAATAAAAGATGGATTAACAACGGGCGAACATCGACCCTGATTGAAACATAGTCCTAGTACATGTACCGGGCACCAGAATGTGATTTGCCGGACTGAACGGCCGTACACCAAACACACACGGGCTGATGAAGTTCCCATAAAGTACATTTAATAATACATTAGGTGCAGATTATTTTTTAGGGTGGCTATGCTAAATGTGCCATCGTATGCCCGTGCCATTTAAATCTCTTAGTCACATTACCTTGTGCTCCCAAGCGGATGGTGTTCGCCCGTTATAAGGCCATCTTTTATTTCTACTCGGGTTATTGTATAATTTGCACATAATTACATAGGTACTCTATCTAAACGAAATGTCTTTAAACAGTAAAGGGCGCATAAAAATATCTCGCACGGGGCGCCAAAATGCCTAAAGCCGGCCTTGTCTGCTAGGATCGATGTTGTCAGACCATATGCAAAAAATTTTCCTGGATTGGAAAAAGATCGCGTATACATGGGCGTGAGTGATGTAAAACATTTTTGGCGATCTTTACTTTCTTTAAATTGGATAGTTAGTACGAATAAGTCTTATACTCACCGATTTGTCTTGTAAATGTACCGTTGCGTTGATGACTTTTGATCTACTACTGGCAATAAGCTATAGTCCTTGCATACAAGCTGTGCTTATCAAAGCGACCTGTAATAACGATTTAGAGCTCTCCCTATTGTATTCGTCACTTGTAGTACAAGTACTTGTAGTTTCGTGCAACAGGCCCCTGGACGAATCGCTATTCATGACAGACTTATCGCCGTTTTGAAGATTAAAAATACTCATGTATTCCGAGGTAGCCCTAATAAATCAGCTTCACTGGTTAATAGTAGTGCGCCAAAGTTCCGCTTAGGTTTGGTTTTAACCTTGTTCACCTGGTAGTCTGGTTCGTCATAGTCTTTGTTGGCTGGTTAGGGGGATTATTTGTTTTAGGAGGCATAACCATACCCGCAACATTACCTTGCGTGGCCTAGGGCTTGGGAGGCCCAACCTTCGCTGGAAGGATGGCGTAGACCAGGACGTTCAAAGCTTAGGGATGCCAAACTGGATGACAGCGGCTCAGAATCGGAACCGGTGGAGAAAACAGTTGCGAGGGGCCAGGACCGGATCCGGCTTGAAGAGCCGTTAAAGAAGAAGGCCATTTAAACGAATCAATGAAAAGACATGCAAATTTATATCACAACATTTTTATTGAACATTTTATGCATCACGTATTGTACAACCGTGTTAAGTATACAGTGACGTGCAAAACTGAACACATGTCTGTGTAGTTTTGAAAGTACTATTATATTTTAAACAATTTCTATAAGATAAAAGCATTTACCATTGAATTGCAACTACTGTTACTTCTTTACTATGTAAGTGTATTATAATTATAAAAATCCGTTACAAAATTCAAAAGATTACAAAGTGGCAGTACAAAAATTTTCAGGAATTCTTATACTCAGTTTTGCTCGACCCTCGTTTTCGAAAAATCCCGTTGGATGACTCATAGACCTAAATTACCTTTTGCTGTAATCGCGTGCATAATTTCCGTTAGTTACTGATTTTTGAATATTTTACAATAAAGGTTATAAAAAGTAGTGAGTTTTAAATTTTAAAAAAGTGAATATTTACAATATGAAGCCGATTTCTTTAAGTATACAGCGTCAAGTACAAATTTTACTTCAAGACGGGCTATCCTCAAGGAAAATTGCAGAAAAATGTGGCATTAGCCAGTCGGCGGTGCAAGCGATTAAAAAAAGGAAATCAGTTAAGTGCCCAGTTTTTAAAGGCGGTCGACCACGAATGTTATCTGAGCAAGACATTAGAACTCTTGGTCGTTATATAACAAGTGGGGAAGCTTCTTCTGCTAGCAATGCGACTAAACTTCTGGAAAATCATACAGGAGTAAAAGTTAGTGAGTGGACAGCGCGGCGTGCTTTAAAAAAAACAGGATTTGTATCAATAGAAAAGAAACCAAAGCCTGCACTATCGCAGAAAAATATAAAAGCTCGTCTTGCCTTCGCTCGAAGACACCAGGATTGGACAGTTGAGCAATGGAGCAAAGTTATTTGGTCTGACGAAGTCAAAATTTACAGGTATTGTTCAGACGGACGTTCTTCGGCTTGGATGAGGAATGGTGAAAGGCTGCAACCTAGACATGTTAAACAAACTGTAAAGCACGGAGGAGGTTCCCTAATGGTCTGGAGGTGTATGACTGCTTGGGGAGTTGGTGAAATACATCGGATTGAGGGTATAATGAATCAGCACCAGTATCGCGAAATTTTAGAGACAGATTTATGGAAAACAATTGAAAATTTACCTATACCTGATACCTAATATTTCAGCAGGATCGAGACCCCAAAAACACAGCTAAATCTGTTATAAATTGGATCAATTCTCAACCGTTCTCGTTAATGGTATGGCCAGCGCAGAGTCCAGATCTCAATCCAATTGAGAATTTATGGGCTTATTTGAAGGCACATATAAATTCGGCATATGATTCCGTTCCATCTTCAATTGAGGACTTGTGGGATCGCGTAAAAGAGACATGGGAACAGATACCCCCAGATTATGTTACGAGATTAGTAGAAAGCATGCCTCGACGTGTGCAACAAGTAATTAAAGCAAAAGGTCTTTGGACAAAATGTTAAAAATTTAAACTTTCCGAGTTATATGTATCGAGCAAAATTGAGTATAAGAATTCTTGAAAGTTTTTGAGCTATAACTTTTTAATCTTTTGTATTATGTAACGGATCTTTTTAATAATAATACACTTACATTATAAAGAAGTAACAGTAGTTTCAATTCAACGTAACTTGCTTTTATTTTATAGAAATTGTTCAAGATATAATAGTAATTTCAAAACTTCACAGACATGTGTTCAGTTTTGCACGTCACTGTAGATCTTTTGCGTCTAGTAACCAGAATTAGTAACAATTTCTAAAAATTTTAAAACTACAAGCATTCTTCTTCCTTTACTCGATTGTACTCATAGTTATAACAATTTTTAGAAATAGTTAAAAACTCCATCAAAAAAGTACTGCACATATTTACAACCATTCACATCATAATAAATTTCATAATCTTCAAAGTCCACCGGATAATCTACATTCTCTTTAAATAAATAAATCTCCGCATAATTATCACCTTTCTTCTTAGCAAATCTTACTGGAAAATTATAGATTAAATATCGTGTTTCCCCGTCAGAAAAACAATTGTTATTTTTTCTACATTCATCTACAAAGAAATTGGCAAAAAAACGTGAGGTTCGCATGGCACTTGGAGAATGATCAATTTTTCGATATGTAAAATCGTAGATATTTTTTTCTGGATGAAATTGTACACCATAGAAAGGATGTCTGAAATTATTATGTTTAAATATTCATTTTTTTTATATTTTTATATTTACTTTCTGTGTTCTATTGTGGATATAAAAGTGAAACCTCTGGAATCGGAACTAAGTGATGTCTCTTGCCAGTCTTCTGCTAATCCAAATTTCTGAATATCCTGATTCAAGACAAAAAAAAACCATTCAAATATTTATACAAAATTCTCACTAAAAATATTTTACTGCCTGGGTAACACAATAACTATGATTATTGAAAGTAACTCTTTGTGTTGCTAGAGTTTCGAGGACATCCTTCTCTATATCTTTAAACATTCTACTTAGCCTAAATCCTTAAACAATATTCATTTTTAAGAATAATTTTACACATAAGTGATTAAATCTTACCAGCTGTAAATTTAAGGCGTAAAGATTGCTTGATATGTGGACACCGTCTTCGAGGATCTTTTTCGTCCTTGGCCGTTATTAACAGCAGAAGTTCAAAGCCGAGGCAAGTACCCCATATTGGGAAATAGTTTCCATTATTATTCATTTCAACAGATAATTTATAGATAACTTTTCCAGTCTCTAGATAGTCCTTATTTTCCAAAGCGGTAGCGATCCCGCCAGTCAATAAAATTCTGGAAATGGACAAATTTTATTGATAATAGTTTTTGTGAGTCACGACTGCATTTACCCGTTTATTTGTTGTAACATGTTTTCATAGTAATCATAGCTCTTTCCAAGCCTGCAGAAGAAAAATATATGTACATGAGTTTAGGTTAGGTTAGGTTAGATATGGCTGAGCTGTTGGTTTGAGCTCATACACTTAGCCCAAAAGGATAGGCCCATTGTGATGCCATAGTGATCATAGTGTACATGAGTTTACTTTTACGTAAATATTAATTTTTTTTACATAGTACACGTTTTGTGGTGTGGCTGTCTCAGCTAAGCAGAACTCCTAAGGGTTGGATTTTTATGGGAAGAATGATTCCGGATAAATAGGGAGCGGCGATTGGTGACGTACATTACATACTGATTGAGGATACGCCTATCAATCAACAACAAAGTTCTTACTCAAATTGGTATGACAGAATCGACAAAATTCCTAGATGGTCCATGCAATACAGGCAAAACATTTCTTATCAATTTGATATTGCCGTCGTATTGAATGCAGAAACTCAAGCTCCCAATGAATTTGAACCAGACAGAAACACCACCTACTAGTAACACCAGCAAAAACTCCTGTATTACCTTATCCTCAAAACGAGCAATATTATAAATTGTGACGAATTCACCTCGGCCTATAAAAAATCGCTCGAAGCGTATGACAGGGCTTTGCAAGATTGCCCAATAAAAACCAACCGATGGGAGGCGCTCTGATACTACTTGCAGGGGATTTTCGCCCAACTTTGCCTGTTATGCTTTCGCCGTTTTGCTTTCGCTATGCTATGTATCGATTTTTTCAATTTTTTTAATTATTTCCTTTAGAGGGATTACATTTTAATGACAGAACCTACTGTCATATAATATTTCTTTAATTAAATAAATTTAATTACAGAAAGTGGCACAAACCATCCTAATCATTTTAAATAAATAAGAAATACAAAAATTTCTTTACACGTATGAATTTCGTTTGAATTGAGTTACCCGCCTAAGCTTTGGGTGGGCAATATTAGTAAAACGGTCTTTATAAAAATCTTCTATTTGATCCATACATTTTTTTGACGTTTGACAGATGCTGCTTGTTAGAGTTCTATGCACAGATAGTTATGTAAATTGTGACAGTAAGAAAATTTCCAACGGACGTCATAATCAGTCGAATATTGAGAACTAGCAAAAACAAAAACGTGCGATGCAAGTATAGTTTGATTTAAAATAATTTAATTTTTTTATATTTTTATATTTTAGACAAAGACACCGAAAAGCCTTAATGGTTCCACCTTGTTTTTTATTTATGTTAATTTTTTCTGTCTAGTCTATGGTTTGTGACATAGCGCCAAAGATACCGTTTTCCATTCTTCTATGGTATGAGAACAACCCTTCGTTCCATTCAACAATTGCCAGTTGCTTCCACAATATTTGAACATACTTATCTTTTGACTTTAGTTTTATCATTTGTCGATTTGCTTCGAGGAAAGAGCAATATAATCCTTTTTGCTTCCCAGTTGTTTTTTGTTGTCTTTCTGTAGATTAAATTAAATTTATGTATATATAATATAAATAAATATATCTTTGTATAAACTTACTTGCAACTGACATTTTTTTATATTTTTCTGCTACAAAGCTTATTTTTAAACGTGAAAATATTCGCAATTAAAAGAGAGAAGATTCGAGACTCGAAATCGGCTTGAATACAAAATAAATAAAATCTTCTATTTTGTCAATCTTCCATTTTTTAAAGAAGTTCTGTTAAAACTTCAATAGAATAGAAGGCTTTCGCCGTTTTGCTTTCAGAAAAATATTGTTTTGGTATTAGTTTATAAACCTAAGAAATGTGAACAATTAATGTTTCTAATTAAATTAAGGTTTTTTGCATTGTGGATTTTCTTCCTCATCGATCGAAATTTCAAATTCCGTAGGCCCTTCAAAATTATCGATGTCTTCATTTTCGATCTCATGACTCTTTGCTGGCTCTTCATCAATATCAATAAGCTCGTCTAAATCACTCACTTCTTCAAATGCTTCCTTGTCTCAATTTAAACAGTTTTCCTGACACTTACTGCATAAATTACTGCATTTGAAGCCATTTTTTCGGCAACCACATCTTTGGGTATTACCATCAACATATTTTTTCATTTAGATTTCAAACCCAATCACCTCGTGCTTTTCTACAAGCCAGAATCACAAATCTTGGGCCGTACTAGTAAAGTGCGTTTAAGGGTCGCTCCATAATATCGTGCCACTCTCCAGTCAAATATTTTTACAGGGGTCTGTTCAAGATTTCTGCTAAAGCTGCTTTAGTAGCAGAATTTTTAAACTGTCAAATTACAGCAAAGCAAGAAAAAGCCTTTGAATAAAGAAGATAAAGGAACCGAAAATAGCGTACATGTATAGTTGTTTTCGAATGTCGTGACATCCCGCGCATGTTCCCCAGCTAAGCTCTTAAAAATGTTTAAAAGCTCAGACAAAAGCTTCATTTAACTCCTCCTATCAAATCACTTGCTGCCATGTAATCAGTCGTGACTGCGTATTGCCAAAGGGAGCTGTATCTTTCTGAGACTTCAATGGTTATTTAAAAAATTTACAAATTATGCCTGAAAAACACCCGTTTTTATATTTTTTTTTATTTTAAGGTTTTTCTATTTTACATGCTACAGATATAATTTGTAGCAATTTCTACTAAAAAATACGAAATTTGTGTTTTTATCACTTTGATTACTAGATTTTTGACATTTTCCGCCAGTCGCATGCGCGCTTCTGCTTGGGGAGGTTGTGTTGCTTGCGGCTGCGGAGAACTCTCAATTTATGTATGAATGAAAATGCTCATATCTTTAAAAGAAAATTTTCCACCAATTCTTTTACTTTATTTTAAATTTAGGGATGAGAAATATTTAGCATAATTATAGTAAAATTATGCTTATTACGATGGATAACTGACTTTGTTGAGCAGGAGTTTTACATGTATTTAAAAGCTCTGCTGAACACATACATATAAAGATTAATTAGCTTTATCCTTTCGGCATGCGCGCATCCCTTCCCAAATTATTTTGTTGAGTTTTTTCTGTGTTTGTTGCCGTTTTAACTAAAAAGCGGGGAAATGATAGAACAATGTTTATAAAATTTGGCATTGAGGTGCGCAGAACTGTTCAAATTTTTTGTGTCACGGAGTTTGAAAAAATCTATACACGGATTCGAGGGAAGCACTTGGGATCAAGAAATTTTCTCTCTAATTCTCCCTCTCCACGGGTGTCAAGCAACGCAACACAAAATACATTGTCTAACTTGAACAGAGGCGTAGTGAAATTTTTTCAGGTTTTGCGAAGGGTCTGCTTCAAACATTTAGCCAAGTGAAGCGTTCTCACCGAGATGGTTGCTGAGAAACGATATCCCGCCCGGTTTTTGACTAAATATGACATCGCCAATGTCTGGGTTAGACACAAATACTAAAGAATGCTGTGCATTAGTGTTATCAAAATGCTACCCCGATATTAATTAATTGCGCTTCCTTCTCTTCTCTATTCAAAGGAAAAAGCTGCTATGATATCTTGGACGCAAAAAAGCTGCTAGCATAGCTTTTTATTAATGTACGTGTATGAATATTTAATGCAGTCATCTACTCTTCTCCCCACAATTAGAAAAAAGTCTGGCCGTGCAGTTGCAATTCCTTAGATTTATTATTTAATATGTATTAATGTCAACAAAACCTCACTCGAGTCAGTCATTTTGGCAAAACGACCAATGACATTTACACACACATGTATAAGTATAACTTACGTAGCTGCTTTCTTGCTTGCAGTCGAGAGTGCGAGCAACAAAAAGCAGCTACACTAGCAGCTTTTTTCCAATCTTGGACACCAAAATAGCAGCTTTTTGGCTGTTTTGGACACGAAAAGCATGACAATGGTGCAAGTTACACTATCATTCATTTCGTTCTACTATCACACAAAACCGGTTTTTTAGGCAAGGGGTCGCAGGGAAGTACAATTCATGCGTCATATGACTCCTCACTTTTGAGCCAGAAAATTTGCCAGACTCACCACCCTCCATTACACTAACACAAATATAACATCGTACTCAGGGGTCTGCGAAAACTATGAGAAATTCCCCCTCTCATTCGCGTTTATTGAACAACTACAAACGCATCACAATCTTTACACAAAAAAATTAATGGGCTTGGATGTGAAGTATCACGTCCGTATTTTAACGCCACAACGTCTATTAATTTGAACGTGACAATGTCTGTTATTACATTTTGTATTATTTTCTCAATTAATAAATTATATATTTCGAAGCAAATTTTTTTGAAGTAAAACTTCTTTAGGGACGTTTGCTTAAAAAAATTTACATGAGAGTGAATCAATTTCATTCGTGTAACGCTCTCACACATGAAAAATCGTCAGAACTTTCGTATAACGATGGGAAAAGGGGTGGACGGGGTACAAGAGACGATTACACTCGGGGCTGTGTGTGCAACAGTTAAAATACACTCTGCCTTACTGCATAGATTTTTTTTCTGGCATGTTAGCTACGTTGTCGCCCAGACTTTGCTTTATCTCATTATAGGAATACAAATTCACCATTCTGTAGAGGTGAATTATTTCAGATTTTTCTTGTGGTTTGGTCACTGGCCGGGTTTATGCCGCGGACGCTTTGGAGTTGTCTGACATGTTGGAAGCGGCATATACGAGAAGAATTTTCGGCGGTGGTTTGGGTGCTTAGAATACCAAAAGGGAGGGGTGAATTAAATGTGTGAGGTGCAGTTGTTTAAAATTGGCACCCACTTACCCTTTGGTGAGATGTGCTGGACCTTTCCCCTTTTTAAATTACAATTTTTTTAACTTGCACAAATCGACGAATCGCACGGCAAAGACGAAAACTTCGGCGGCAAAGCAAGCGCGCGCACTGAAAAGGGCCGTGACTTTGTAATTAAGCTCAAAAACGCTGGCTGGAAAATTTTAATCCTATTTCCTTCAGAACCATGGAACTATCTTGAAATTTTTACACAATATTCCTCACACATATAGATACATAAAACAAATAATTTAAATGAGGGACCTTAGCTTTTTATTTTTAAATAGAGTTGAGTTTTAACTTGGCCGCTTTTCAGTGCAACCGCCGCTAGCTTCGCCGCTAGCTTGACGTTCATCAGAAAACGAAGGTAATGTAAAAGCGACGGCAGCTTCGAATACCGTAAAAATGGGCGCCTGGTGACGTCATCCGTAATGCTGAAACAACAACAACAGCTTCGATTTTATATGGGAAGTGTCCCCCACGTGACATCAGCACTAAAATACCGTATACGGTATACAGTCTTTTATATTACCTTGTTTCTGAATACCGTGGACGAATCGTTTATGTAAAAACATTACACTGTTGTGAAAACCGTTCCTGATATGTTTTTTGCGTCGCTGATTACGTAAATCAGGGTCCCACAGTCTTAAAATATGGATGTCACCTTTAAATATGCTTAAAAATTCCCCTTTTTAAGTGTTTTCGCGATCATTTTAATTATAATCAAAAACAATCTAATAAAATACACTTTTTGCAACATTTATATTCAAAAGTGGTTGATTTATAACAAAGCAAATTTTATGATAAAGGATAATAGTAAAGTGAAACTATCCCTACATCAACTGAAAATATAAAGGTTTGTAAAAAATGTTTTTTCAACTTTATGCTTCGAATTCGGTTTAATCAGCCAAAATTAATTATTTTCAACTACGCATAGAAAGAAGAATTTGAAAAAAGGTTGATTGCATATCTTTTTGCTCCCTTTAAAATTAATTGGCTCCCTCAAAGATTGTATGGGACGAAGTAATCAGGTAATTGGCTATGTAGGTGGCCATAAAGGGTGCCAATACCATACTCAAGTAGAGACTGGCTCTCGTTCGCGTAGGTAAAGCGGCTCGCGTAGGTAAAGTGTCATTGTATGTGGTTGGCGGACTGCTTGGTAAAACAATACATGGGTTTGGAATAGTCTATGCTGATGCGGATGCAATTATTAATGATCATGAATGTAGCGGGAGCGGAGCATGCATACAGCTGGTGACATATCCAAGCGTATATGCGTTCAATTCGTTGATAAATAATATAGAAGTGTGTATTCAAATGCGACCTGTCGGAATGTTCCATGAATGGAATGCATGCCACGCAAAGGTCGGACTACTTTTAACTTTTTCTGTAATGCCGCATTCGAAATAGCACACACAAGTATGCACAACAAACACATGCACCTTGCATGCACTCGTTACTTAGATTTTCGGGCTATGTGTGAAAGCCGGGACGGAAAAAACCATGCAACCATGCGAACCTCTGAATGCAATGCATGTACGCTTGCATATGTCACCAGCTTACTTCCATGAGGCGAATGTTTAGATTTTCGTGCCTGTGGCGGTAGTATCCATGCCTGTGGCGGAAGCGTGCATACCCGTGTGGGATGCGCACTTATATGCTATATGTACTAGGTGCACCGCGTGTATGCTTTTAAGAAAATTAGCCAATAAAAATTATTTTTACTCGGTTACTTTTAGGTTTTAATGTAAATAGGAATTCAAAAATATTTTCAAATAGTATTTGTATCAAGTCCGTCAGTAGATTCGTCACTATTCTTCCTGCATCTGTCGTTGGCCTGAATTTTCTCAAGCGTACTATAGATCCGACAGACTTTCCACTATATCTATTGCATATTACTAGCCGTTGGGCACAACAGTTTTACTTCTAAAGTGTGGTCTTAAGTACACTCATATTTTTTTATGTGCGGGACATTTTTACACGCGCGTCCTATCTTAAACCGATTTAATAGACGTTGTCACGTCAAAAAGAGGTAGAAAAATGAATGCTTAGTGTAATACCCGCATCATATACAAACCGTTTTGATGTGAGCATCGAGTGATGGATAGTGTAACTTGCACATATAGCTGCTAAAAGCTGCTATAGCAGAAATCTTGAACAGACCCCAGGGAAAGCCATCGGCGTATTCAAACTTTCGCTTCAATTCAAGATTGCTTTTCCTGTAAAAATATTTGACTGGTATGATAGTGGACCGAGAACTGCACGATAGTGTGGAGCGAGCCTAAATGGAGTCTGTCAGTCTGGAAAATGCCCACCCAAAGCTGTAATTCAATTCATTTCAATTTTTTCATTTCTTATTTATTTAAAATGTTCAGGATGGTTTGTGTCACTTGTTGTAATTAAATTTATTTGATTAAAGTAATATTATATGACAATAAGTTCTGTAATTAAAGTATAGTCCCTCATTGCCGGAAAAAAATTTAAAAAATTGTAAAAATCGTGAAATTCGTGATATGAAGTCATTTTTCGGTTTTTCTTAATTTTAAGCGGTTTAAAAAAGAAAAAAGCATTAACATTTACATATAGACCATTTGAAACTAGATATTTGATTTCAACGATTAAATGGGCACTTATTTCAACATCAAAATACGAAAAAAACACACAAAGTTGTCCATGCAAGATTCGAAAAAATGGTAATATCTAGGAAACTATCCGCTTTCCAAGCAAAAAAAGTCATGGTTATTTAACGCAATACAAATTTTAATGTAAATTGAATTATTTTTACGTGAGAAAAAAATTAAAAACTGAAAAATCGGTTTTCCGCCAGTTTTTTTTTTTGAGAAATTTCGGAGGTTTATTTAATTTTTTTTTCTATAATTGATTATATTAATCGCATGACTCCAAATAAAAAGTCAAGCTATTGAAAGCCGCATGTGTGAATAGTTCATGATTGCATTTATAGTTGGTCGAGTGCTTGTGCTGTATTTATTTTGTTTAAACCCAAACAACATTCGTAGCTATTTAATCTCCAAAATTCATCAAAACGACAATGGCGGCAGTTTTTGTTCTATTCTTCTGCGTAACTATCTACTAACACAATTTACAATCGAATCAGCTTTCGATTGACCAATCGAATTTCGTACAAGTAGGATTTCGTTTTTAGAATCCATCATATCCTGGATATGATTTATGCGGGAAATTAGGATATCATAAAGGTTTTGCCCTTTATGGTCAAGAGTGCTGAGCATATCGGGTGGGATGTAACAGCAAATCAAGAATAGGTTATTGTGGACAAGAGAGGCTTTAAGAGCAAGAAGCTCAATGTCCAAAGAGTTGAAAAAACTAGGAAGCGTTATTGAACAGAATGTCATAATTATGGACTTTGCTATGTGTACTATGTACTATTTACTATGTACTATGTATTTGTGCTATAAATTATGTGTACTGCATGCTTTGTACTATGGGCTGTTTCACACGAGCCGACGGCCAACCAACAGAAATCGTATGAAAACGTCATTTGTAGAGAAGAGGGTGAGAGAGGACGATGGGGAGGGAAGATTTTTCCATTCAACTTTCTCACACGATTTTCGATACGACTTTTTGACAGCTGTGTGGTTGTTGTTGTTTTTTATTCCTTTGGGAAAAAGAAAAGAAAGAGAAAAGACAAAACAACAACAATAAGCTAAAGCGTTTTGACGTACAGTTGGTTGAAAAAATTGGCCCGTGTGAAAGCCCATGCGACTTTTCGTCGAGTTTCAAAAGGGAATGGACAATAACAGCCGATTTCTGTTGGTTGGCCGTCGGCTCGTGTGAAACAGCCCTATGGATTTTGCATTATGTATTTATATAATACATGTGCTTATGGCACAGTTATAAATGAATTATGGATTATAGACTATGTACTATGCATTATATGTATTATGTGCTATGTAATGTGTATTTTGTACTATGTAATATTTACTATGCATTATGTACATAATGCAAAAGATATTCTTCACATATAAGTTTTAATATAATATGTATATACTTTCACCGAGAAATGCGTTAAAGCTTCGTTTCTGTCGGGCGTCGCGCGACAACAATATTAATTACAGACGATCAAAAAAAAAAAATCACAAAACACCTAAAATAATCATTACAGAATTCAACTTTCTGTTTATGTAAAATAAAGAAAAATCCAGGGAATACAAATAAAACCAAGTATATACTACAATATTATTACTACGAATCATTTAGTATATTTTTCTTCTTACATGTGGTTTCCAATGACAAAAACTCAATTAATCATACGGCGAACGCGAAGCACTTATATGGGACGAAAAATTCTCGATTCAACATTTCCTTTTCATACTCTCAATCTCAATACTCATATCTGATAGTTAAACTGGTCAATTGTACATAAATTATTAATTTAAAAGCGGCTTAGAACAACTTACAACCAACCGAGGAAAAACTTTTTGGAATTTTATCGTTTTTGAAGTGCAAGTTTTCCCAAATGAAGATGATGCTGAAAATATCAGTAAGCACTTAAAGGGGAAATGTAAGTCTTCACAAAAAATTGGATGCGTAGACGGAACTCATATTCCTATATTAGAATCTAGCAATGGTAGACGAGACTACTCAAACAGGACGGGAAACTATTCTTCCATAATATGATTTATAGTGGATCTCGATTTGCTGTAAGAAATTTTCAGATTTCGAGATACATATGTATGTATATAAACCAAACTACTTGGAAATGCACATGATGAAACAACTTTTGAGGAATCTTCTATTTTTCAAAATAAGGATCAATTATTTCCAAAAGTAATTTAGTCTTACATTTTAATAGGCACCAAAAAATAAAAACAATCTATTAATCGTGAGGACCCAAAAACATTGAGGGGAAAAAATCGGTTTTTTACCTAATCGGAGATCCTGCATTTTCTCTATTGACTTTCTTCATGAAAGATTATCCTGGAACGCACTTGACGGACATTGAGCACAACTTTAAAATACGGTTAAATTCGGCTGGTGTGAAGGTAGACATAACCTTTGGGCGGTAAAATGTCGCTGGAGACTTTTATCTAAAAAATCTGGCATTGACTTCAAAATGGCGAAAATTATCGGAGCCTGCTGCGTTTTGCACAATTTAATAGAAACCTCCAGCAACAATACTATCGAAGATTTTCCACCAAGTAGTAAATTAATAATTTAGGAAATATAGCCGAAGTCATTTTAGACCGGGCGTTGGAGGTATGAGTATGCAAAATGTAAGGACCACATTCCGTTAACAGATTTCAGTTGAGAATAGCTCAAAGAGGAATAAAACGGATGTTGCCGGCCAACGCTCATAAAATAGTTCTTACAAATTTTCTAGGCTATGTGATTTGCCATTCATAAGATATCGCCGTTTTGAAGATTAAAAATACTCATATATCCTAAGAGGTAGCCCAAATAAGGCATCTCGCCAGCTTAACCGGTTAGTAATGGAGGGCCAAAGTTCTGCTTAGGTCTGGAGTTCACCTTGTTCACCGCCTTTGTTGGCTAGTTAGCGGGATAACTTATTTTAGGAGGCGTAACCAGGCCCACCACATCACCTAGTGTGGCATTGTTCAGAATATTGAATTTCCAAAAAATCTCTGGCTAAAAAAATTTGTGGTAAGAGTAAGTTCATTCATAACATTGAAAATATCGATACTGAACCATCGGTTCTTTATTCGCGAATGAACCTAAAGTTACTTAGGGTGAGTTGCACCAACTAACTTTAACCGTAACAAAAGCTAAATCGGTTGTCAAATCTCCGGTTAGACAAAACGGGAGTTGCACCGTTTAACAATTGTTAACATGACGTAACATTTTAACGTTAACTTTAACCAGGCAAATTTGCCCGGTTAATGTTATTGTTATTGTTAACTAATGACAGTTGTCACAGACCCAAACAGGGGTGCCATTTCCAATAAACTCACAAACTGTGAAACTTATAAATACACAAAAATATAAATTTAAATCAAAGTAGCAGTTAACGAAACTTTAACAAACGATTGGGTGGTGCAACTCATTTTTACAAACTGGAACTTTAACAACTTTGTTATTGTTAAAGTTAACTTTAACAATAACTTTAATCAATGATTTGGTGCAACTCACCCTTAGTGTAGCCTAGAATATAACAAGTCTTATGTAGACAGTCCCTTCGGGGCTCAGCACTCATCTTTCTTTTGGCAGAATCAATCCAGAAGTCCAATCAATCCCAGGGGGGGAAATCGAAGCGCTACTAAGAGGAGCAAATTTGGAGCGCTGTTAATAATCTCCGATTGGAGCTTTAAGCAATTGTATGGGGTGAAGCAAACGGAGAAACGTAGACCGGTTCCCGTTCGATGCGGGGGTCAAGCAGCATATTGAACGTGCTGGTACTTAGTTGGGGAACCGCTCGGTGGAACTGCTGTCGACACTCGCGTTTAGAAAAGCGAAAAGGCAATTGCAAAAGGTGAACAAAAATTAAAAATGATAAAAAATAATTTAAGAGCATGTATGAGTCATGTTTAAATCATTGTATGATATTATCAATAGAACGAGAAATTAGAAGCAGAAATTATTGACTATGATGATATCATAGACGACTTGGCGGAAGTAGAACAAAGAAAAATAGTCTTTACTATATAAATGTGAGTAGAAGAATCCATACCTATACACAAACATAACATAAATTTTAACGTGCTGGAGATTCAGGTTTATATTACTTTTGCAGGACAATGAGAAGGCAGGGATATGACGGTTTTGCCTTTTTCGGTTTCAAGCTAGTTACGGGGCCCGAGACTATTAGTACGCAGGGATGTGGGATTCTCACTCTTTGAGATTCATTCTATTCTTGGGGACCTCTCTGGCCTGGGGCAAACAGCAAATCGTTCCAGTTGCCCGCTTTTGTAGTCGGCCTGGGTATATCACTCCGCTATCTCAAGTTAACCCCAACGGTTGTTGCTCAGCCGGCTGTTAAAAAAAATAAACCCATACAACTTCAAAGGGTTTAACCGATAGGCTCATTGCCTTTTCCAGGCTACTCTTCTTCTTCTTTCTTTAAACTCCTTTAATCCCTCATGGGACATAGGGCGGAAACAGTTGCCCTCCAGCGGACTCTGTTTTGCGCGACAGCTCTCAGCTCCGACCAGGATCTCCCAGTTGTTGCGGCTTCTTCTAGTAGGGTTCTCCTCCACGTTGTTCTAGGTCTTCCTACTCGACGGGAACCTTGCGGATTCCAGTCAAGGGCCTGTTTGGCTAGGTTTTCGTTTTCGCGTCGCAAGGTGTGGCCAACCCAATTCCATTTCCTTCGCCTGATTTGGTCGTCTATCCTTTCTTGGCCGACACGGCGCCAAAGTTCTTCGTTTGAAATTCTATCTTGCCAGCGGATTTTTAGGATACGACGAAGGCATCTGTTGATGAAGACTTGTAGGCGCCCTGTGATGAATTGGGTGACTTTCCATGTTTCGCAACCGTACAAAAGAACTGCCTTAACGTTGGAGTTGAACAGCCGCAATTTGGTGTTAGTTGAGATCTCCGTTGATCTCCATATGCGGAACAGGCATGCATATGCGCCTCGTGCTTTGTTTATTCTGGAACTTACGTCTTCTTCTGCCCCACCATTTTCGGTAATAACACTACCGAGGTAGCAGAATTTATTTACCAGTTCCACGTCACGGTTATTCAGCGCTGTCCGTTCAATGGTGTTTGCATTTATCCGCATTTCTTTAGTTTTAGTCGGATTTAGCCTTAAGCCTGCTGGACTACTTTCTGTTGCCAAATTGTTCAACATGTTTTTGAGGTCCTGGTGTCTGTGGGCCAGCAAACAGATATCATTGGCGTAGTCGAGATCCTTAAGGCGGTCTACCAAACCCCATTGTATGCCGCCTGTTCGATTATCTAGAGCGCCGACAAGGATGTCATTTATTCTTTCTTCTTCTTTGATCCGTTAGCTGGCGGTCCGAGCGGGACGGCCCCGCAACGGATACGCTGCTGTCGGTGCCGCTTTGAAAAATGCGGTTTCTTGCCTAGTTTTTACGATCAATTCGGCAGGTCGACAACCCTCCTCCTTTCACACCCTGGACTTGGGACCAGGCGACGGCGGAGTTATGTCATTTATTACTATAAGAAATAGTAAAGGCGAAAGTAGGCATCCTTGTCGTACTCCTGAGCTCACCTCAAAGCTGTCGGATAATTTTCCATTATGGAGAACTCTGCATTTGGAATTGTTATATAGCGCTTTTATCAATTCTATTATTTTATCAGGCAATCCACGTCGCCGTAGTGCCTGCCATATAAAGCTCCTATTGACCGAGTCGAACGCTTTCTCATAATCTACGAAAGCAAGGTAAAGGGGGGATCGGAATTCAGTAGACTGCTCCACTATTATTCTCAAGGTGTTAATATGATCAATACAGGAGCGGCCCTTCCTGAATCCGGCCTGCTGCCTCCTAAGCGTTCGGTCAACTGCCTCACTTATCCTAGATAGTAATATATGGGACAAAATTTTGCCCACTGTAGATAGTAAACAGATGCCTCTCCAGTTGTCGCATATTGTTAGGTCCCCCTTTTTTGGTATTTTGACTATGATACCTTCCGTCCAATCCTCCGGAAAGGTACAGGTGTTCCATGCTATTTCTAGGATTGGCTGAAGCGCATCTGCTATGAGGCTTGAGTCGGCTTTCAACAATTCTGGCGGGATGCCATCTTTCCCAGCTGCTTTACCATTGGCCATCGCATGAATTGCGGTTACTATTTCCGTCTTGGATGGGGCCCGGGTGGTGATTCTTATTGGCTGTGCATTGTTGCTGTTTTCCTGAGGTTCCTGTGTGAGTGAGCCATTCAGGGCGGCGAAGAAGTAATCTCTCCATCTTTGGAGCTGCTCTTCGTCGCTGCACAGCAGCCTTCCATCCGCACTCTTAACGGCATGCTTTTTAGTAGAGTGCTTTCCCGAGAGCTGTTTAGTGATTTGGTACAGCACCTTACTGTTGCCTGTGTTTGCCGCGTTTTCCGCTTTTTCTGCGAGCTCGTTTATCTGCTGCCTTTTATCACGCCGGACACTTCTCTTAACCTCCCGGTGTAATTGGGAGTATTCCCGTTCTAATTGGTGACGTCTTTCCGGGCTACTCTTAACCTATCATATCCCTTTTATATCTTCAAGCTTAGCTTGCTACTAGACATTGTACCATGATGCGAACGACTCGATGGACTGGTAATATCTAAGTTTAGACTTTCTCACATAAAAAAATCGGGTCTTGTATGCGACATCAGTGGTTCAATCAAATCCTTTGTAGGAATATGTGGCTTACATTTTCACGGATGATTCCTGGATATCTTTAAAAAAAGGGGGTTATCCCCACTATCCACTATTCATCCATCCAATGGCGCTACCACCCAAATCTAGCCTTGGCCTCCTTTAGGGAATTTCTCCAAGTTTGGCGGTTCCTTGCAGCAGTTCTGCAGTTCCGAATGTTGAGCATTGTCTCAGCGTCAGATGTCGCAAAGTCCATCCATCTCCTCCTGGGTCTACCTACTGGTCTATTTCCTGGCAATTCTGTCACCATAAGCGGTTTTGGAATACGGTTATCGTCCACCCTGATTACGCGGCCAGCTAGTCTTAGTCTGTTGATTTTTATAAATGTTGAGAGTTCTGGGTCGTCAAAAATTTCATATAACTCGTTGTTGTATCTCCTTCGCCATATTCCATCTTCTCTCGTTGGGGCATATTATGGATCTGAGAGCTTTGCTCTCAAACCTGTTGACTCGTTCCCCTATGTCCTGGGTCATAGTCCAAGTCTCGCTGCCATAGCACAGTACTGGTCGTATTACTGTTTTGTAGAGTGAGAGTTTCGTTCTCCTGTGCACAAATCTTGAGTGCAGGATTTGTTTTTGGGCATAAAAAGTATTCGTCTAATTATTTCTTCCTTTTCATCGTTTCTTTTTATAATTGTAGACCCAAGGAGGACTGTTTTATCGACTACTTCCAGATTGTGTTCGTCGATGGTTATATTTCTTCCTATTCTAAACCTTCCAGCTCTAGATTGTTGCATCACCTTTGTGTTCTTTTCGTTGATGTTCAGCCCTATGTCCTTGGCCGCTTCTCTTAATTCGACATAGACTTCTTTTACTGCTAGGAAGGACCTTCCCACGATGTTCACGTCATCCGCATATATAAGTAGTTGTACAGACTGTGTTGCTATGGACGCACTTCTCTGTACTGACGTTTTTATTATAACCCATTCTAGGGGCAAGTTGAAAATCATGGGGGCTAGTCCATCTCCTTGTCTAATTCTTTGTCGCACTTCGAACTCTTCTGTTACTGCATTTTGGATCCTTACTTTCGCCAAGGAGCTATTTGTTGCACATTTTATCAGTCGTTCCAGTTTGGAGGGGACTCCTAATTCCAATAGGATCTTGTACAGCCTCTCTCTGTTTATCGAGTCATATGCCTATTGAAGGTCGACAAACATTTGATATATGTCTACATTCCTTTACCCGGTTTTCTCCAGAATTTGTTTTAAGGGCAGCAGTTGGTGCGATGTTGACCTGTTTGTCCTAAAACCAGCTTGGTATTCTCCTATAAGGCCTTCCGCTATAAGTTCTAGTTTTTGTTTCACAAGGATTGTGAAGGTTTTGTAGCTGGTGCTGAGGAGTGAGATGTCCTGTAGTTTTTACAAGTTAATTTATCTCGCTTCTTGTTGATTGAACAATCGTTTTTTTCCAGTCATCTAGTATAACTTCTTCCTCCCAGATGTTGCATATGAGTTCGTGTAAGGTTCTTAAGAGTTACGGTCCTCCTTATATTAGATTCCATCGATGCCTGGGGATTTGTTGCTTTTTTGTCTTTTCACAGCTTCCCGTACCTCATCCAGTGTTGGTGGTTCTATTGGGATACTATCTTGAGGGATTTCCAATGCATCCGCCTGTGAGTCTTCGTTTATTCCTTGGGTTGGATTCGATAAGTTTGGAAAATATTATCTCCATCATTCCTTTTTCCTATCCGGGTCTTGTATTAGGTTCCCATCTATGTCTCTGCCTAATTCTCCTTCTCCCATCGTTGAAGTCTACAGATACAACCAACACCCCAACTTTGAAAAAAAAAGTGTTTAACCACATACATCGTTTGTCCATCGTTTGTCCAAGTTTGTCCAGCAGTTATTTTTATTTGTCCACCCCCCAATTAATTATAATAAATGATTGAAATTTTTCAGGTTTGTGAAGTTGGCAACACGAAATGCGAATTTTGGAAATTTTTTTTTTGTCATACGTTTGTCCATCGTTTGTCCAAGTTTGTCCAAGCAAAAGTTTTTTTCAACCAGCACCCCAACTTTGCAAAAAAAAGTTCAACCGCATAGATCGTTTGTCCAAGTTTGTCCAAGCCCAATTTTTTTGTCCAGGCACCGTTAACAAGTTATAAGCAAAAAAAATTTGCCAGGCACAGATTCGTGTGCCCATGCCAGAATTCGTTTGTCCATGGACAGAAATCGTTTGTCCATGCTAGAATTCGTTTTTGCAGGCACTGCCTGGCTGCGTTCGGAAACGTCATTTGCAGAGCAGTAGACGATAGTCATTCGTTCGGTATTGCAATTGATGATAATCAAGAGTTCGGAAATGCAAATTGACTATTGCCAAACGTACGGCAATGCACATTCGCACTGCCATCTTGCAATCATTTTAATGTCAGGTGGTCGAAATCATCAAATTCGCAGTAAAACTAGTCACTTCTGCAAACGGCATCAGTAATTTTTGCAGCCGACGCGGCGATACCGAACAGCCACAGTTTCGGACAACCGACCTGTGCCTGGACAATCGAATTCTGGCTTGGACAAACGAATTCCGGCTTGGACAAACGAATTCCGGCTTGGACAAACGATTTCTGTCCATGGACAAACGAATTCAGGCTTGGACAAACGAATCGGTGCCTGGACAAACGAATTCTGGCATGGGCAAACGAATCTGTGCCTGGCAAATTTTTGTTTGCTTATAACTTGTTAACGGTGCCTGGACAAAAAAACTTTTGCTTGGACAAACTTGGACAAACTATGGACAAACGTATGAAATTTTTTCCAAAATTCGCTTTTCGTGCTGCCAACTTCACAACCATGAAAAATTTCAATTATTTATTATAATTAATTGGGGGATGGACAAATAAAAATAACTGCTGGACAAACTTGGGCAAACGATATATGTGGTTAAACAATTTTTTTTTTCAAAGTTGGGGTGTTGGTTGAAAAATTTGCAAAAATTTTTTTTTGCTTATAACTTGTTAACGGTGCCTGGACAAAAAAAAAATTTGCTTGGACAAACTTGGACATACGATGGACAAACGAATGAAAAAAAAAACAATTTCTCAAAATTCGCATTTCGTGTTGCCAACTTCACAGACCTGACGTGGTCTATTTGACTATTTGTTACCTCGTCTGGTGACTGCCACGCCCATCTTATGGATATTTTTGTGCGGGAACATTGTTGAACTTACTACCATTGAGTTCGAGCTAGCGAGATCGGTCAATCTACTACCGTTGTCATTGGTAGCGTTATGTAGGCTGTGCTTTCCTATGACTCCTAGGAATTCCTCTTCTTTTCCTACTTCGGGACTCATGTCTCCAAGTACCATTTTAAGATCGTTTGACGGTATTAATTTGATGGCGTTTGTTAGCTCCTGGTAGATCTATCGACTATGATACAGGCGGTTTACGGAAAAAAGATACTTGGGTGACTCCATTTAGAAAATATGTAGCTTCTTAGAACAGGAAAAATTCCCATATTCTTATTTTTTAGCGATTTGCGATTTACGTTTTTTGTGGTGAGTTATTTTATTCTTCGGGTGTCAAGTTTTTTACTATAATTTTTACTGTACACCGAATACTATTCCAGATAACATCATCTCTAAATTTTGAGTAAAATTGATTTCCGCCCCAAGAATTACTTCTGGAACCACCCCTGAATCAACTGGTAAGGTCGTTACACAAGTAAAATAAGGCAAACATTCAAGAAAAGCGCTGTCGCGGGTTTTCAATTTTAGATCACCAGAAAAGGATGACCAAGAAATAAGGATGGAAGGGATGGGAAGGATGACGTGCTAGAAGATAGTAGAAACTTCGAATAAGGGATTGAAGAGAACTAGTTAAGCGTAGAAACTCCTGGAAGGAAAAACTTCAAGAGGTTCAAGTCCTACAATGACTGTAAGGCCATGTAAATAGACATATCAAAGACAAGTATGCAAAAATATATTACAACTTTTTTAATAAACATCGTGTATGCATCATGTATTCAACAACAGTGTATAAGTACCTACATATAGTTATTTTCCGACTAGTTACAAATGTGCAGCCTTTTTTAAATTCTTAACAATGTTTATAAATTTTAAAACTACAAGCGTTCGTCTTCCTTTAATCGATTCTACTCGTAGTTATAAATAACTTATAGAAATTGCTAAAGACTCATTCAAAAAAGTTCTGCACATACATAATTACAATCACTTCCACCACAATGAAGGAGAAAACTATTGGTTGTGATCGCATCTAAAATTTCACAAGCCACTCCTGAGGATAATCAAAAATAAAGTCCTCAGGATAATCGTCATGTTTTTTAAATAAGTAAATCTCCGCATAATTATTTCTTCCCTTTACTGCAAATGTTACTGGAAAGTTGTAGATTAAATGTCGTGTTTCGTCGTTTTTGTTAAAAAAATAATGCTTATTTTTTCTGCATTCATCTACAAAAAAATTTCCGAAAAATCGCGAAGTTTGTATCGCACTTGGAGAATGATTAATATTTCCATGTGTGAACTCGTAGGCATTTTTTTCTGGATGGAATTGTGCACCATAGAAAGGATATCTGAAAATATTATATATAATAATTAATTATGTTAAAATTTTATTTTTTATATTTACTTTCTATGTTCTATTGTGGATATAAACGAGAAACCTCTGCAATCGAAACTAAGAGATGTCTCCCGCCATTCCTTGTCTAATCCAAATTTATGAATATCCTAATTTAAGAAAAAAAAAAAAAAAACTATTTTAAATTTTTGTACTTAATTTTCATTAAAAATATTTTACTGCCTGGGTAACACAATAGCCATGATTATTGAAAGTAACTGTTTGTGTTGCTAGAATATCAATAACTTCCTGCTTTACATCTTTAAACATTCTGCTTAGTTTGAAACCTTTAAAAAAAATAGTATTCTTATGTATAATTTTATACATAAAATGATTAATTCTTACCATGTGTAAATTTGAGTCGTAAAGATTCACTGATGCGTGGACCAAGTTGTCGAGGATCTTGTTCGTCCTTGGAGGTTATTAACAGAAGAAGTTCAAAGCCGAGACAAGTACCCCATATTGGGAAGTAGTCTCCATTGTTGTTCATTTCAGCAGCCAATTTATAAATAATTCTTGCAGTGTGTAGATACTCCTTATTCTTCAAAGAAGCAGCGGCCCCACCTGGGAATAAAATTCTGGAAATGGACAAATTATATTGATGATTTTTGTTGTCCTTCAAACCCGCATTTACCCGTTTATTTGCATTAACATTTTTTCATAGTAATCAGTACTCCTTCCAAGCCTGCAGGAGAAAAATATACATGAGGTTACTTTTATGTAAATACTAGCAACAACCCGCGTGCGTTGATTATGTGTGCACAGTCCGCGGTAGGAAAAAGGTATAGTAATAAAATAACAAAACTGCAAAAATAGATTTTGGATATTAAAAAATTTTTAGAGCATGTTACAACTTTTTTAAGATTCTATGATGAAATTTGTGTACTACGTGCACAACTGACACCTAGACAAATATATCCAGAACCGTCCGGACAGATTTTGCAATGCCGGGGGATTAGACGTCCTGGGTAATGACGACAAGGCTTACTGTACTATACTCATCTTACACTTGCATTTGATACCCAGACCATTTTGGTGCCATTTTATGTTTACCTCAAATTTGAACTAGGAATGACGGCACACAGCTTATTGTATTCTATTTGTCGTACTGTTTTATTTGCTACCCATGCCGAGGGTCAGGGAACACAATTGCAAAAGTCGATCGCGATCTTGGAACCGCGGCCGTCTTGATTTGGTCCGATTGCATTGGCACGAGAACTATGCATATACATACGTGCAAAATTGCAAGTTGATTTTTATAGTTTCTTTTCTTATTATTTTCTGTTAGGTCTTCCGCCATCTTGTGTTAGCTGCCATTTTGAATGACACCGCCCAGCTAATTGTAATGTTCTCGTAATACCTTTTCATTTGATACCCATTTGATTTGAGATGAGGAAACACAATTGAAAAATTCGACCGCCAACTTGGAACCGTCAACTTGATTATTTTACAAAAATTTTATATTATATTATTATATATTATAGTTCGGGTTGCAATGGAACTACGCTACATCGCTCGGACCAGAAAGACAAACTTCTATCCCTTAACCCTTAGCTGGCCCACCTCGTTTTTGTAACATAGCTGGCCTATGGGGTGTCCACGCACCCCACGGAAAAAAACTATTTCCCCGGAAAATATGCAATATTGACCTTTTAAAAAAATCAGTGGAGTTCTTTGACAACCCTTTTTTATGTTCCAATAGTTGAGAGACTTTTTTCTTACTACGAAAGAAAAAAAATTAAGGTGCGATAAAACATGAAAAATCGACATTTTGCTTCAAAAAATCAAAACTCCTATGTTTTTTGAATGTATGGACACCCGCAACGGCGTAAAAGCTCTGTACATAACACCATCTAACACAAGTGAAACTTACAACCTTCAAGACACACTAGATGCTCCCACAAATATTGTTATTAGATTGATATCATGAAAAAAGGGTTTCTTTTAGGCCTGGGGTGTCCCTGCACCCCCAGGTCCAGCTAAGGGTTAATAATATTGGACCTATGGGCCCTAATCTACTTGAGTTCTCTTCTCACACTGTTCGAGGCTTCATCACTGGTTGCCAAAGCGATTGCGTTTATACTGACTTCAGTAAGGCCTTGACAAGCTCTCTCACTCGATAATAACTTTCAAGCTAAAAAAATTAGGCTTTGCGTATGCCCTTGTGGTATGGTTCCAATCATACATAGTCGACAGAACCTATCAAGTTCTATTTCGTGGAGTCAAATCCAGAAACATTGAATCGTCCTCTGGCATCCCGCAAGGTAGTCATTTAGGTCCTCTACTTTTTATCTTATCAATCCATCATATTGTCACCTTACTAAGGCACTGTAATATCCTTATTTACGCCGATGACATCGAACTGTACAGGCTCATTAAGAGTACCGAGGACTGCAAACTTTTGCAAATTGACCTTACATATTCTTCTATGGTAATTCTTTTACAAACCGAACACTTTCTGACCAACCCCTTTTCGATTTGTCTGAAACTTTTTTTACGGGTTCTATATCGAAAAATAAGATATACGTGTCCGAGGATTTTCCCATTTTTTATTTTTATTTTTTTTACGGGGGGTGGAAAATTCGAGATTTTCGTGATTTTTGGATTGAAGACCTATTTTCAAAAACTCATAACTCCGGTTCTATTTGAGCTAGAAAAAACATTTTTTTTAAATTAAAGGTAAAAGAGGGAATTTTAAGGAAAAAAATATTTCAAGAAAATTTATGACAATTTTTCCATTGTTATTAGCAATTTAAATGTTAAAATCGATATTTAACAATGTTCCCCACCTCGTAGCACTTTTTAAATATAACCATTGTATTCTACGTTAAATTTTACATTGAAAATGTTTTTTTAAAAAATGGAGAAAAGATGGTTTCTATTGGAGAAAAACCAAATAAACAAGCGCGACATGTTTGCGTGCTGGTTGCAATAGAAGCCACATTTTTGCCGCCTCATACTATTTTTTTCTATTATATTATTAGCAGTAAATATATTTGTAAGTAAATTATGTTATTTATTAGTGAATATGGCTTCATGAAGGATTAGGTGTATTATATTTTTCACTTGAAAATTTTTTTTTTCATACAACGAAAATACGATAGATTTCAAGAAAATTTATGAAAATTTTTCCATTGTTATTAGCAATTTAAATGTTAAAATATATTTTTAACAATGTTCCCCACCTCGTAGCACTTTTTAAATATAACCATCGTATTCTACGTCAAATTTTATATCGAAAATTTATGCTTTCTTAAACAATGGAGAAAAAAATTTTCTTCCGGAGAAAAGCCAAATAAACGGGCGCGATACGTTATATCGACGTGGTGGTTTCAATACATGCCACATTTTTCCGCCTCATACTCACGCCAAGCTTATTTTCTGATGAATAATTATTAGTATATTAATGTAAATGTATTGAGTTATTTTTTGTTTCTTAGCTTTTATGACTGTTTTGAGATATTATAAGTCGAGCGAGTCTGCCAGTCTAGAGATTTCAAGACGTTCACGTGCAGAGGCACCCTTAGGTTTTTGTGACTCGTTCAATTTGTAAACTGTCGGTTTTTTGCGTACAGGTTAACGCAATCATTGTACAAACTGCCGAAGAAAATCTCAACAATGCCGAAAATAAAAACGGACAGGTGTTTCAATCCTTTCAATCTGACGAAACACATGAAAAGAAAGTCAGTCAATCTGCGAAAAGTAAAGGAAAGTCAGTTGCGTGCACTGAATATATCTATAACTGCGAATTCATTGCAACAAAGAATTTGCAATTCCTGCCGTCTGCGTATCAATAAACTAAAAGACGAAGGTGATCAAGATAAAATGGTATGTATTAATTCATTATAAAGAGAATCAGGTAGTTAATGTATTATAGAAATTGCTTACATACGTTTTCATTTTTATAGCCAGAAAATATGAATGCATCGTCGAATGAAGATTCGGATGCTAGAATTGGCAGTGGAGAGAATTCGGGCCCTTCGGTGGAAAGCGCGGTGCAGACAGCTCGTGTGGAGTATTTGAACGAAGGTTTGCGTTTTATAGGATCGTCCCCTATAAATAAAAAACGATTAAGACAAAAGCAGTATTCTATTATTAATCTCACTCATCATTTTCAGGATTTTGAGATGACAGCTGAGTGGCACTATTTCCCGACATCACATGGTAAAGGACCATGTGATGGGATCGGAGGAACTTTAAAACGACTTGCTGCTAGGGCTAGTCTCCAAAGGGTTAATAACCCTATTCGTACACCGAAATAATTTTTTGATTGGGCAACAGTATCGCTACCAAACATAACTTGTTGTTATTCGACGAATGGCGAGTATAACGAAAAAGAAAAGTTATTATCAGCCCGCTTTCAAAAAGCTACCACCGTAAAAGGTACTCTGGAGTACCATTGTATGATTCCACTGACTCTACAAGAATTAAAAGCCAAACGATTTTCGTTGTATAAAAAAACAAAAGGTTGTTAAAATTTTCAAGTGAAATATATAATACACCCAGTGGCGGTTCGTAAGGTTTAGCATATACTTACATCGAACGGTATACGAAATGGACATTTTCTACCTCTAGCAACGCCGCTACGTAAGTTATCGGCCATTTGGGAAAATTTTACCATTTTGGTCGTTTTTTCTAACTAAAGATGCGTATACCTCGGTATGTCTAGCGGTACGAAAGAAACGAAAAAAATAAAGGCAATTCGTCATAATATTGGCTATCAGGGGTTCTTTCTTATTTTTAAATATAGGTTCTTTTGTGCATTTACATGAACAAGAAAATTTTTTAAGCTTGAAAAAAGTGAAAAAAATTAATCAAAAATCGTGAATTTCGTCAATTTTTTTGAAATAGTTTCGCGGACGTTTTGCGACTTTTTTCACAGATTCTGTTGATATAAAGCGTCAAAAAACCGTTGAAAAACTGCAACTACACCTTTAATCTGGTTTAATTTTTCATATAAATGCATTATTTTGCTCAAAATCTAAAAGAAGATACTAATAATAAAACCCTGAATACCTCGCATACACCCCCTACACCACCGCCGAACGACATTACATTCTTCTAGCAAAAAGAACACTTCAGGCAACCCGTACTCGTAAATACAATTCATAAAAATATTGTCTAAAGGCATCATCATTAAAGAGAATCTTAACAAATATAATGGAAGCTATAAAGTTATCAGCTTATATTCAATATACACCGCCTACCACCACCCCACAAAAGATAAAGAGAAACTTCACCTATCTTCGATCTCTTTTTTCTTGACTCAATATACAAACGAAAATTCATATTTTAAGAAGAGTCAAAAACAAAATTTCGAAGCAAAATTTTAAGAGCAAATTTAATATTGCTCGAAGCCAGAACAGATTACCAGAAAAAGAAAGCAAGAAAACGAAGAGTATACGGTGGATACAGAAAATTTCTCTCTCTTCGGCTTCTCGTATCCCACTGTTTGGCTCCGAAGAAGCTGCGTTTAGCTCAGCTTCTGAAAGCACTGTATCAAGGCAAACCTTTGCGTGAGTGTGAGTTCAATTTAATTGAATGTGTTGGAGTTTTCACGTTGATTTTCTGTGGCAAAGAAGCTGACGATATTACAGCTTCCCCATGTTATGTAAGGCCTCGGCCACTATAAGACCGGTGAGAGGCACTTTAGTATTTGCCACTCTGTCGCTCACCGCTCGCCGCTCGTATCATGGCTACGGCTTTACTCTTTGTTTACAGTAGGATGATAAATTTCAATTGTACATTTTATATAAAAAAATCTGTACATTGCATCTTTAGTGTTTCCAGAGGAGGAAATATATTAAGATTTTTCTTCTAATAATCTTGATATATTACAATTAATTTTTATTGAGTTGCCTATTTGGTCAAGGGAAGCAGTGCTTCCTTTGCTTCCAAAGAGGAACCGCCACTGAATACACCTAATCCTTCATGAAGCCTTATTCACTAATAAATAACATAATTTACTTACAAATATATTTACTGCTAATAATATAATAGAAAAAAATAGTATGAGGCGGCAAAAATGTGGCTTCTATTGCAACCAGCACGCAAACATGTCGCGCTTGTTTATTTGGTTTTTCTCCAATAGAAACCATCTTTACTCCATTTTTTAAAAAAACATTTTCAATGTAAAATTTAACGTAGAATACAATGGTTATATTTAAAAAGTGCTACGAGGTGGGGAACATTGTTAAATATCGATTTTAACATTTAAATTGCTAATAACAATGGAAAAATTGTCATAAATTTTCTTGAAATATTTTTTTCCTTAAAATTCCCTCTTTTACCTTTAATTTAAAAAAAAATGTTTTTTCTAGCTCAAATAGAACCGGAGTTATGAGTTTTTGAAAATAGGTCTTCAATCCAAAAATCACGAAAATCTCGAATTTTCCACCCCCCGTAAAAAAAATAAAAATAAAAAATGGGAAAATCCTCGGACACGTATATCTTATTTTTCGATATAGGACCCGTAAAAAAAGTTTCAGACAAATCGGAGAGTGGTCGGTCAGAAAGTGTTCGGTTTGTAAAAGAATTACCCATATATTCTTGGTGTTCTAATAACAACCTGGGGGGCAATTCTGGTTCGGTGCAGTGAAAACGTGAAAACACTTTACACGTTTACACATTTGTTTGCGATTCTTATACCGTGCAAACCGCTGTCAAAAACTTTGCACGCTCAAAAATATTTTACACCGTCAAATTTAGAGTGAAGCCGTGAAAAGTTTACACTTTAAATATGTGCCTACTAGATTTGATAAACTGTCACTTGCTAGTATAAAAATTCAATTCAGCCTTTATTCAGCATTAAGTTTACACGAATGCAACGAGAATCGCTTTTTCAGGTTCAATGCAGTGATAAAGTGAAAAAAGGTGTGTAAAATGTCAAGTGTAAACTTTTTTTCACGTTTTCACTGCACCGAACCAGAATTGACTCCCTGGTTCTTAATATTAGCAAGTGCGAGATCATGACGTTTTGTAGAAAACGTGACAAGACAAGATATTGTCGTTTTAATAAGTTAAAATACTCATATTCTATCATTCCCGACTTGTAAAGGTCATCAGAAGTTTAATAAATCCTTTGTTGGAGTACGCAGCTAATATTTTCAGGGGTGGTTCCTGGATGTCTTTGGAGAAAAAATAGTTCTACAGAGGGCGGCTATCTTCACTATCCACTAAGATACAGGGTGATTAGGCAAAAAAAAATTGTTTTTTTTTAAATTTACTGAAATTTGAATAACTCCTAAAGTAATTATGATAAAGTAACCTAATTAGGCTCATCTTTTAGGTAAACGTGTATTCTTTTATTTGGTATAAAGCACAGCAACCTGAGTGACTCCGTTCAAAAAATATGTAGGCTCAAACCAATGCTTTGCATCTAGACCTGGCAGATTTCTTCGTTTTTCTCATAAAATGCGTTACTAACAGTACCTACATTTTTTTTGCTTTTCTGATGCACCAAACATAACACGGATTTTTTTGGGACCTTTGTTTTTATGGTCTGCAGCAATTTTCAACTGTATTAGAACTATGCCGCAGTTGAAAGACGAGTAACTTTTTAATTGTTCACGATAAAACAACTACTACTCCTACCTACAAAACTACCCAAAATAAACACTTATTGTGTATGGAAATATTGTAGGTAATAGTTTGGTGCATCAGAAAAGTAAAAAAAATGTACTGTTAGTAACGAGAAAAAACGAGAAAAACGAAGAAATCTGCCAGGTCTAGATGCAAAGCATTGGTTTGAGCCTACATATTTTTTGAACGGAGTCACTCAGGTTGCTGTGCTTTATACCTAATAAAAGAATACACGTTTACCTAAAAGATGAGCCTAATTAGGTTACTTTATCATAATTACTTTAGGAGTTATTCAAATTTCAGTAAATTTAAAAAAAAAACAATTTTTGCCTAATCACCCTGTATCTTAGTGGATAGTGAAGATAGCCGCCCTCTGTAGAAGTATTTTTTCTCCAAAGACATCCAGGAATCACCCCTGAAAATATTAGCCGCGTACTCCAACAAAGGATTTATTAAACTTCTGATGACCTTTACAAATCGGGAATGATAGAATATGAGTATTTTAACTTATTAAAACGACAATATCTCAGAAATGGCCATTCCTACGAGAAAATGTTTAATATATTTTTTTGTAGATAATCGCCTAATCTACAAACTTTGTAAACACAATTTTCTGGTAAGACGTACGGTTTAGCATATATTTGCATAAAACTGATATTTTGGCCCTTTGACCTTGAATAAAAAAGTTTGCAGTCGTCCAATCGCGTGGCAGTCTCTACAGCTTATGTATAATGATGTTTTTAAGGGCTGTACCAATTTTCAGCAACTTCCGAATTATCTTCCAATTATGGCGTTTTTTCGTCTATTTTGACTGGACTATATCTTTAGTGAGGCTTTTACTCGAGTACACTTCCAGGGGTGGTCTTCTCACTACTCCTCGCAAATTGGAAGAGTCGAATCGGCTCAAAGAAAATTTGTCCGATTTGCACTCAGCCGCCTCCATTGGGATAACCCTCTTACGAGAACAGGCTTAAATTAATTAATTTAAGCGCTCTCCATAAGCCTCGCGAGGCTGCTGCCGTTATTTTCGTTCATCGGCTACTAAATGGTAAGGTCGACTCTGGTTTCTTACGTAGCCATGCGTCGTTTAGAGCGAATAAGTATAACCTGAGTGGTGAACTTCTGTTGCACATTAACTCCTCTGTGTTAATCGCATGCTTATTAATGTCAACAAATATAGAGGTCCCGCCAAAAGAGTTGATGCCGAGAAAGTCGCGTTTTCCATGCACAGTAGAATCCCCGCATGCCGTTCCCGTCCCTTAGCCTAGTCGCAACAAATTTCGAAAGGGAAATTTGAAAATACATAAGCGCATTTCTTATCAATATGTGCGCAATTTTTATTTGTGTGCAGCTTTAATTTCCCCAGCTGCGCGCTCCGTCATCAACTCTTTTGGCGGGACCTCTATCAGTGTTTTTAGCATACCCGCAAGTGAAGTTGCTCCGAAAAAATCTCTTTTTGATGTGGCGTGACTCATTCTTTGCTTTTGCATGCTTCTCTATTATTTTGTTTCTGTATATGTATAATATACATTGTGTATGCTTTTATGTTTGCATGCTCCAGCTGAGCCACTGAGCAGTGGTAAACGTTTCTCAGCACATCTGAGAAGTGCATCTTCTGTGTAAGAAGGGAAACTCTATTATTATTATTATAGACCTAGTATGTACAGAACTGCAGTATTGGAGTCACTATTAGACGAAGCGAGCAGATATAAAATAAAATTGCTCGCGTTACAAGAGATCAGATGGATAGGAGACGGGACAATGGGCCTTGGCAACTAGAGGATATTCTACAGTTGCGGAAGGGAGCATCACTAAGAAGTAGGCTTCGTAATACACACGTCAATTATATATAATGCGATAGAGCTCACGATTATTCTTGATACGACTCCGAACGAAACGACTCATAAACGTACATGCGGAGATGGAGGAGAAAGTAGACACGACAAAGGACACTTTCTATTTTAAGCTTGAACAAGCTGTGACACGGCCCCTTCCAATGACATGAAGATGGAACAGAGAACTGGTGCAAACCGACCATAGGAAAGGAAAGTCTCCACGAAACAGCGAATGATACCGGCCGAGGTGTTATCGGTTTTGCGATGAACAAAAATATGATCGTCAGCTCAACATATTTTCCAAGAAAGGATATTCACTATTACACATGGCAATCTCCCAGCGAAAGATACTGCAACCAAATAGACCATATTCTCATAGACAGAAAGGCGGCCTCCAGAATCCTCCATGTAAGAACCTGTAGAGGTTAAAATTGTGAATCGGATCACTTCCTAATTAAAGCTAGATTCAGATGTCGGCTGTCTACTCAAGAAAGAAGAAACAGCAAACAAAAGAAATTCGACGTCGATCGCCTGCAGGAACAGAATGTGTTGGAGAGATATCAGGCAACTCTCGCAGAAAGGATAGATCCAAATATAAATAATGAAGATACAGTTGAGGGAAATGGATAAGATTGAAGACAAATGGTACGACGAGGAGTGCAAGCAGCTATAGAGGCCAAAACACAGCACGGGAAGCATACAAAGAAGTAAACTTCTTCAAGAAATGCTTCAAACCCTCCTCCGGTGTATGTAGAACAAAAGAAGGCACTATAGTTACAGGCAGCGAAGATGTAAAGAAACGGTGGAAATAATTTTTTAGCAAGCTGCTGAACGCAAATGAAAGCACCTGACATGTACCAAACCGTCTACAGCATAACAATGACATCAGAGAAACAAATGCACCAACCCTGGAAGAATTATAGAGTGCCATAAGAAATATAGAGTGCCTGAAGATTGGGAACAAATCACAGATCCAACTGTGGAAACTATAGAGGCATATCTCTTTTAAGCACAGTATATAAAATAATAATCAATACATATAATTAAGGCCAGACTGGAACCTTATGCAGAAGCAGCAATAAGTGAATACCAAGCTGGATTCAGAAGAAATAGATCAACAATGGATTAATTTTTTTTAATAAGACAAATCCTCCGAAAATGCTGGGAATACAAAATCGACGTGAAACAACTTTTCATTGACTTCAAACCAGCATACGACAGCATCGACAGGGAAAAAGTGAAAGCGACAATGCCGGACCTAAACATAAGCTGGTGACATATCCAAGCGTACATGCATTGCATTCAGAGGCTCCAGGATATCCGTCGAATTTCCTCTGACACATAATTATATGGTTGCGTTCCGTGCCGGCTTTCACACATAGCCCGAAAATCTAAGTAACGTGTTCATGTGTTTGTGTGCTTATGCTTGTGTGTGCTATCTCGAATGCGGCAATGCAGAAAAAGTTGAAAGTAGCCCGACCTTTGCGTGGCATGCCTTCCATTCACGGAATATTCCGTCAGCTCACATTTGAATACACACACTTCTATATTATCTATCAACGAATGCAACGCATGTACGCTTGGATATGTCACCAGCTTTACTCCTAAAGATAGTGAAACTGACGAGAATTATAATGGAAAATACAAGGTGTACAGTCAGAATACAAGGAGAATTGACGGAGTCCTTCCCAGTAATGCAAGGCTTACAGCAGGGCGAGACCATTTTGACCATTTTTGCGCCTTTTTTTCTATTTTGAGCCAAAATTACGCATTTGAATGAAATAGTAAATGAGATCAAAGTAGTGGGAAAAATTTCTAAAAAAGCGATTTTATGATTGCGATTTTCTTAAATACCTGTAAAATGTGCTGCTTAGATTCTTTTATGTTATGAGACGTAACAGGAAATATTTTATGTGATGATGTATAAAATCGGACAGAATGGGACTTAAGGAAATTATTTTATTTAATGGCTTAACGTAACTTAAAATTATAAAATTTTACTTACTGTAATACTTATTGTTTTCAAACAGTTAACGAGGTGACTTATGCCTAATATCCACTGCACGAAACACGCTGGATTTCATGTGGCAACTCAAATGGTTTAACTAACACATACGGAAAGTTACCCATGTCAACCAGAGCACGAGCGAGACGGTTAACTCAATTTACAAAGAGAAGGAATAGGTAGCATAACTTTGGCTGGTTGGTTCGTGGTTGGTTAGACAGACCATTGGAGATAAGGCATTATAGAATATTATTTTTGTTCTTTTATTGTTCATATTTTAAAGTCTTCATAAATACATTCCACGTTCAAGAGAAGTATATATTAACATATACCAAATATTTATTTACCATTCCTATTTATAGTAACTTTTTTAACAACTAGGTCAATCCAAATGTCACTGGAAAATTTTAGATCAAATGTCGTGCATCCTGTTTTTGTTATTTTTTCGGCATGTTTTTTCTGCATTCATCTACAAAGAAAATAGCGAAAAATCCTAAAGCTTTTATGGCACTTCGAGAATGATTAATATTTGGAAATGTAAAATCGTGGGCATTTTTTTCTGGATGGAATTGTACACCATAGAAAGGATACCTGAAATTATTATATATAATAATATATTATGTTTAATTTTTTTTTTTTTATATTTACTTTTTATGTTCTATTGTGGATATAAAAGAGACACCTCTGGAATCGCAACTAAAAGATGTTTCTTGCCAGTCTTCTTCTAATCCATATTTATGAAAATCCTGATTTAAGAAATACAACCATTTAAATTTTTGTACTAAATTTTCATTAAAAATACTTTACTGCCTGGGTAACACAATAGCCATGATTATTAAAAGTAACTCTTTGTGTTCCTAAAATATCGACAACATCCTGGTCTATATCTTTAAACATTTTACTTTCTCTGAATCCTTTAAAAAGTTAAATCACATTTCTGAGTATAATGTTACATATACAAATGACTAAATATTACCAGGTGTAAATTTGAGTCGTAAAGATTGACTGAGGCGCGGCGAAAAACTTCGAGGATCTTGTTCGTCCTTGGCGGTTATAAACAGAAGAAGTTCAAAGCCGAGGCAAGTACCCCATATTGGGAAGTAGTTTCCATTTTTGTTCATTTCAACAGCCAATTCATAGATAATTCTTCCTGTGCGTAGATAGGCCTTATTTTCCAAAGAGGCTGCGACTCCACCTGGTAATAAAATTCTGGAAATGGACAAATTTTATTGATGGTGGTTTTTGTAGTTTATAACCGTATTTACCCATTTATTTCCTTTAACTTTCTTTCATAGTAGTCACGCCTCTTTCCAAGCCTGTAGGAGAGAAATAAACATGAATTTACTTTTTTGTAAATACTAGCAAAAGCCTGTGGGCATTGCAACTCCTTTTAATAAAAAAAATTATGTGTGCATAGTCGGAGATAAGAAAAGGACCCACACACACCCTCATAATGAAAGTAACTTTCATTATCGTGGCTAAAACCCATTATAATGAAAATCCAAAATGAAAGTATTTTACCTTCATTTGGACAGCAACTTCTTTCGCAGAGAAAACGATGTAATCAGTTTTGTAATAAAACGTGTAGTTAAAAAGATATTGGCAAAAAACTACTTTTGAATTTACGTTTTTCGACACAAGGGTCATTCCATATCAAATCAACCAAATTTCAATTAATTTTGGACCTCATGGACTTCAAATCACCTAATTTTTTTATATTTTGATTTTTTATATTTGTGGAAACTAAGAAAAAACCAATTTTTCAGATTTTTTGGACTTCTATTTTTTTAGTTGTATATTTTCAAAAAATCGAAAAACTTAAAATTTTGACAATTTTTGAAATCTTTAAATTGGTCTGGTTCAAAAACTATTTGACATAGAGCGCTGAAAGTAGCACCAATTTCTTCTGCTTTAATAAGGCTGGGGGGCGAACGGCTAATAAAGATCTCGGAAAGTGGTGACACCCGATTTGTCACTTCTATTAAAATCCGAAGAGATCCACTGCAATCAAACACCAAGCAGACCTGTTAGCAAGTCCTAATCCCACCTCCCCGCGGTGCCCCCTGGGGTACTTCTTCGGAAGGAGCTAACGGGAGAGGGGCGAATGGCGAGCTCTCTGCGCCACAAAACAGAGCTTTTAAGTCGGTTGGGCTGAGGGTTAGCAACCCGCTCCCATAAAAAACACTATTGCTACGAATTGGCAAACAGTGCCTCGGAACCGGATGGACAACACGACGACGACCTTTGCTTTTCGAACAAGGACACGAATCGGATCATGGAATGTGAGAACAATGCTTGCTGAGGGACGGCTGGATGAAGTCCTCAACGAGATGAATCGATATAAAATCAAGATCATGGGACTGAGCGAGACCAGATGGCCCGATGCGGGGGAACATATCTGCCCAAATGGCGAGTCCTTCTTATATTCTGGGAGAAATGAAACTGAAAGCCGTAGGAGTGGTGTTGGCGTAATACTCACCAAAGAAGCCAGGGCTAGCCTCATTAGCTGGTCACCAGTTTCTGAGAGGATTATTACCGTGCGCCTACGTACCAGGCTAAGAAGTACTACGGTAGTTCAATGCTATGCTCCAACCGAAGACGCAGAAGATGACATCAAAGACGAGTTCTACATGCGACTGAATGAGGTTTTTCGCTCTATTCCAAGGGGAGACATCATTGTACTAATGGGTGACTTAAATGCACAAATCGGTCACGACAACACCGGTCTTGAACAAACAATTGGAAAACAAGGCCTAAGCCAAGTTACCAATAACAATGGTGAGCTTTTCGTTGACTTTTGTTCTTCCCATCAACTTATGGTAGGTGGAACTTACTTTTGTCACAAGAAGATACATAAAGAGACCTGGGTATCGCCCGATGGTAGAACGAGAAATCAGATAGATCATGTGGCCGTCAGCCGCAGATGGAGAACCATTCTGGAAGATGTCAGGAGCTTCAGGGGAGCGGACACTGGAAGCGACCACCATTTGGTAGTAGCAACTATTCGCCTTAGAATCGCTGCAATCAGAAACTTTCAACGTGAATCTATAAACCGTAGACGGTTTAACGTTGACCTCTTGCGGGAGAGCGCTAAAAAGCGAGAATTTGCTGGAAACCTGCAGCAAATATTAAACCTGCAAACCGTTTCTGACGACACAAATATTGAAGACCTGTGGAGTACAACAAAGGGCGCTATATTGACGGCTGCGGAAACGAGCATCGGTTATGTCCAGAGAAACATGCAACATTGGATCTCGGACAGCACCTGGCAAAAAATAGAACGCAGGAGGGCCCTAAAAAATAACATAAACTCTACAAGCGACCCGGATAGACGTCACCAACTTGAACGGGAGTACTCTCAATTACACCGAGAGGTAAAGAGAAGTGTCCGGCGTGATAAAAGGCAGCAGATAAACGAGCTCGCAGAAAAAGCGGAAAACGCGGCAAACACAGGCAACAGTAAAGTGCTGTACCAAATTACTAAACAGCTCTCGGGAAAGCACTCTACTAAAAAGCATGCCGTTAAGAGTGCGGATGGAAGGCTGCTGTGCAGCGACGAGGAGCAGCTCCAAAGATGGAGAAATTATTTCTTCGCCGCCCAGAATGGCTCACTCACACAGGAACCTCAGGAAAACAGCAACAATGCACAGCCGATAAGAATCAACACCCGGGCCCCATCCAAGACGGAAATAGTAACCGCAATTCATGCGATGGCCAATGGTAAAGCAGCTGGAAAAGATGGCATCCCGCCAGAATTGTTGAAAGCCGACTCAAGCCTCATAGCAGATGCGCTTCAGCCAATCCTCGAATTAGCATGGAACACCTGTACCTTTCCGGAGGATTGGACGGAAGGTATCATAGTCAAAATACCCAAAAAGGGGGATCTAACAATATGCGACAACTGGAGAGGCATCTGTCTATTATCTACTGTGGGTAAAATCTTGTCCCACACTATACTATCAAGAATAAGAGAGGCAGTAGATCAAACGCTTAGAAGGCAGCAGGCCGGATTCAGGAAGGGCCGTTCATGTATAGATCACATCAACACCTTAAGAATAATAGTGGAACAGTCTACTGAATTCCGATCCCCCCTTTACCTTGCTTTCGTAGATTATGAGAAAGCGTTCGACTCGGTTAATAGGAGCTTTATATGGCAGGCATTACGGCGACGTGGACTGCCGGATAAGATAATAGAATTGATAAAAGCCCTATACAACAATTCCAAATGCAGAGTTCTCCATAACGGAAAATTATCCGACAGCTTTGAGGTGAGTTCAGGAGTACGACAAGGATGCTTACTATCCCCATTACTATTTCTTATAGTAATAAATGACATTCTTGTTGGCGCTCTAGATAGTAGAACAGGCGGCATACAGTGGGGTTTGCTAGATCGCCTTAAGGACCTTGACTATGCAGATGATATCTGTTTGCTGGCCCACAGACATCAGGAGCTAAAAAACATGTTAAACAATTTGGCAACAGAAAGTAGTCTAGCAGGCTTAAGGCTGAATCCGAATAAAACCAAAGAAATGCGGATAAATGCAAACACACTTGAACGAACTGCGCTGAATAACCGTGACGTGGAACTGGTAGATAAATTCTGCTACCTCGGTAGTATTATTACCGAAAATGGTGGTGCAGAAGAAGATGTCAGTTCCAGAATAAATAAAGCACGAAGCGCATATGCATGCTTGTTCCGCATATGGAGATCAACGGAGATCTCAACCAACACCAAATTGCGGCTGTTCAACTCCAACGTTAAGGCAGTTCTTTTATACGGTTGCGAAACATGGAAAGTCACCCAATTCATCACAGGGCGCCTACAAGTCTTCATAAACAGATGCCTACGTCGTATCCTAAAAATCCGCTGGCAAGATAGAATTTCAAATGAAGAGCTATGGCGCCGTGCCGGCCAAGAAAGGATAGACGACCAAATCAGGCGAAGGAAATGGAATTGGGTTGGCCACACCTTGCGACGCGATAACGAAAATCTAGCCAAACAGGCCCTTGACTGGAACCCGCAAGGATCCCGTCGAGTTGGAAGACCTAGAACAACGTGGAGGAGAACCCTACTAGCAGAGGCCGCAACTACTGGGAGATCCTGGTCAGAGCTAAGAGCTGTCGCGCAAAACAGAGTCCGCTGGAGGGCAACTGTTTCCGCCCTATGTCCCACGAGGGATTAAGGGGCACATAGATAGATAGATAGATTAATAAGGCTTTAATTTGATATACAACATAGTATTATTAGTAAGAATGAAAATTTTGCCGGCTTTTTGAAAATTTTCTTTTTGGAATATCTCAAAATAATGTTTTTTAAATTTTTTGAAAAAATTGTATTATGTGCATACAATCTTGAAATTTAGGATGGGACGACAGTGGGATCATATTGAAATAAAATATTTTAGGTACTTGAAAAGCTGAATGTTCAATGAACCCAATATAAAAAAATGTTTAGCTGCGAAAGCTCTGATATCAACCGCTAATAATGTCGTCTTTTACTAATTTGGGTATGGCAAATTCAATAAAAATAAAATCAACCCTCTAACTTGATCGAAAACTACCCCCAGAACAATCATTATTACTAAAATTGAGTATTTACCTGAACTAACACTATAACTAAATATGTTATAAAATTATACTCTGTGATAATAATGTTAGACCACAGACAATATAACTATACCCAGATATGCCACGCCGAACAAAATTTTGTCCTAAGGAGATTTTCAAGTGGATTTACTAATTTTCCAGATCGCAAAGCTCTGCATAAGACTGCGATGAGCTTTTCGCGTATGGAGAAGCCATTCTCAAAAGGCTTTGAAGTTATCTCCAAGCAGACTGCCTGGCTGCCGTCGCCTGCGCAATTTGAGAATGAGAAAGGGCTTGAGTGCACTGCACACACAAATAAGCATACATAACATCATAATTTTTTTTATTAGAGACAGACAAAAGAACAGATTTAAAGGTGTTGAAACGAAAATAGAGAACAATAATTTAATATCGTGATGGATGGGATAATTCGGACAGTTAAAAAGACGAAAAGTGAATTGAAATCTTCTAAAGCCGGCAACAAATGCTGCTTACCACATTGCGGGCGATCTAGAAGAGAATTTCCTGAAATAAGGATTTTCAAATTTCTGGGATTTGACAGCCCTCTTTTCAAACTGTGGATAGATAAGTGTAATTTGTCTGAGGAAATTATTGCAAGGTCGTCATCATTGTTTTTATGTGACAAACATTTTTCTTCAGACTTAAAAGGTAGCAAATTTCGAAAAAGAGGTGGTATACCGAATTTGAATTTAGGAGCATCTGTGGAGTCAGATGATTCTAGGTCCTTCCTCGATAGTGAAGAACGCGAAATACCGTTAACTTTGCTTCGATCACCTGGTCATAAACGGAAGAGATCCGAATCTCCTCCTTCATTGTGTAGTTCATGTACAAAAAATTTAAAGAATGTAGGTACAATTTTATTCCAAAAAGTGTTCGAAACTGTCGGAAGCTATTAACCATTATAGAAAAAAAAATAATTTTTTAAAAAAGCAAAATTCAAATTTAAACAAAATTGTGATTAGATTAAGGAATAAGGTTAAAATTAAGAAAAATTTCAGTATTGAAGATCATGTGACTTCGATGGAGTTAAGCGAAATGAAAAAGTTTTGTGTAAAATGATTTTAAGACGAAAGCCGACAACTTCGTGGAATGACAACGAAAAAATATTTGCCCAAAATTTATATTATCTATCTACTTCAGCGTATTTATTTTTAAGGAATGTACTCAAATTGAATTTGCCAAGTTTGTTCTCATTAAATCACTGGAATTTAATAAAAAATCTGCAACCAGGAAACAATATGTGCATCATGAACGCTCTTCAAAATGCAGTGAAAAAGATGAACAGTGTTGGAAATACATGCATTTTAATCTTCGATGAAGTTTCGGTTAGACACAATTTAACATACAATTCATCAGTAGACATTATAGACGGTTTAGTGGACTTAGGATTTAAAAGAGAAGATGCACTCGGCAGTGTCTTTATGTTGAAAGGACTAATTACCAATTGGAAGTTCATAATTCATTATGTAGTTTCATTCAGCAAGCTCTATAAAAGCATATGATTTGGAACGAATTGTTAAAGAACTTATGGAGCAAGTTGTATTACTTGGCCTTGATGTTAAAGCCATATCTTGTGACCAAGGACCAAATAATCGTGGATTTTATAATATTTTGAAAGCGAGTCCGGAGAATCCATATTTCCATCATAATGGCAAAAAAAATTATTTATTGTATGATGTTCCTCATTTAATTAAATCCATTAGAAATATACCTTTGAGAGGTAATCTGGAAACTCCTGATGGAACAGTAAATTTTGATGTAGTACGTGAAATATATGATCTCGAAAAAGGTAAGACAACCAAAATGACTGCGCTAACTAGTTCGCATATTCAACCCACATTCTTTGAAAAATGAGAGTTAAACTAGCTGCGCAAGTGTTGAGTCATACTGTTGCAGCTGATATTCTATCAGCTACAGAAAACAAACAATTTAAAAGAAACTCACCACAAGTTTCATTGTCAACAGCAAAATTTATTCAAAAAATTAATATACTCTTTGACTGCCTGAACAGCCAAGTACTAAAAGATACAAATCCTTTCAAAAGTGGATTAAAAAAAGAAAATATTGTTTGGAAAAAATTGGAAGAGCTTATAACAATATTATATTATATTTGCAACAAATCAAGTACACCGGAAACAGGGTTTATTGTATTGATGGATTAATACAAACCACGAGGGGAATTCTTTCTCTAGCAGATGAAATCTTCGCACAGGGAGAAGTATTTTTTATATTGACCAGCAGATTCAACCAGGATCCGTTGGAAAATGCATTTTCTTATGTAAGGGCAAAAGGGGGCAATTGTAAAAATCCTTCGGTTAACGAATTCAATATAATTGTAGCAAAAAAGTTATCAATGAAATTTCTGCATTTTACCTCTAAAGGTAATTGCATGGAGCATGAGGACAAAATGATGTCAGTTGACTTTGTAGAAATTTTAATTGAAATTCAAAGTTCAAGTGAAATAGAAGTTCAAAATACTAATCTTCTTAATTTTACTTATAATGAAGTATATGCAGAAAACGAAAATTATTTTGATCAAAGGGCTGATGATTTTAATTCGGAGAATATTCTGATCAAAATAACGTCAAGATATTTTTGTGGCTACATTGCCCACCGAATCACGTGTGAACATCGCAGAGAACTCATAATTAAACAAGATGAAATTATATCGTTTCCTTCTGAAATATTTATACTAAAAAAATTATAAAACGTCAGGTAGTGACTTTGGAAGCTTAAGTCCACCTTCTGATTTATTTTTCAAAATGTGCAAAATACATATTAAATTTTCACTAATACCATACAAATACGAAAAATAAAACATTGCATAATTGAACAAAGCATATCTTGCACAAATGATAGTGAATATAAATTCTGGTTTCAAGAAGATCATCCTTGTTTTCCACATAGAAAAGCAATATTAAGTTTCCTGATAAAAGTTTTAATTCGTAAGCATTGCACGTGTTAATAAGAAGAAGTTAACAAGAAGAAAAGGACGAATAATAGAAAATTAAATACGTTGGCTCACACATGAAGAAACAATAGTTTATAAGATGTAGAAAAATGTATTAATGAAAAAATAAATACATATTATTCGAAACAAGAAAATTTCTTTTATTCTGAAAATTTGATAAATCCAGAACATAACTTATCCCTACATTTCATAATTATTAGCGCAGCCCGACCTGAAAAATCATAAATTGAGGAATTTGAAATATACGCTCATGGTTACGGCATGTTTATTAGGAACTGAGCAGGTTACGGATTTCGACAAAAACTGAAAATTTTTTAAATTTGAAGATCCTTGTTTCAGGAAATTCCCTTCTAGATCGCCCGCAATGTGGTAAGCAGCATTTGTTGCCGGCTTTAGAAGATTTCAATTCACTTTTCGTCTTTTTAACTGTCCGAATTATCCCATCCATCACGATATTAAATTATTGTTCTCTATTTTCGTTTCAACCCTTTAAATCTGTTCTTTTGTCCTTCTCTAATAAAAAAAATTATAAATCACTAATCTGATGTTCTACCACAAAAACTGCAATTTTTTTAAATTCTTCTTTATTATGTATGCTTATTTGTGTGTGCAGTGCACTCAAGCCCTTTTTCATTCTCAAATTGTGCAGGCGACGGCAGCCAGGCAGTTTGCTTGGAGATAACTTCAAAGCTTTTTGAGAATCGCTTCTTCATACGCGAAAAGCTCAGCGCAGTCTTATGCCGAGCTTTGCGATTTGGAAAATTAGTAAATCCACTTGAAAATCTCCTTAGGACAAAATTTTGTTCGACCGTGTCATATCTGGGTATAGTTATCTTGTCTGTGGTTAGACGGTAAACTACTTTAGCTATAGTCATTTTTCCTGTGTAATATAATTTAAGTGTACCTTGTATGGAGTAAATAAATAAATAAATAAATAAATAATTATCGTGCCTATGAATGTTTATTACAAAAATATTCTTTAAGATATTTGTTAACTGTATAAGGAAAAACATATTTACAGATTTAAACTGAAACTCTCTAAAATTTAAAATAACACGAAAATATTTTATAGTTAGAGATTTAAAAATAAATATAAAAATTTACCTCCCTCGATAAATGTAAGAAATATCTCTCCAACTTCACTCCCTCAAAAAATGTAAGAATTGTCTCTTTAGTATAAAATTTCACTCCCTCAAAAATTTAAGAGATTTATCTCTAGTTCGTATTTACAATCTCACCATGGTTCAGTTTAAATTGGATATTTTACTGCGGCAAAAGTAGTAAGAAAATGTCTCTGCAGTTCGTGTTTACAATCTCACCTCGCCGTAACTCGAATTGGATATTTTACTGTCGCAAAAGAAATAAGAAAATGTTGTTCCAGTTCGTGTTTACAATCCCACTTCGGCGCAGTTCAAATTGGATATTTACTGCCGGAAAGAAGTAAGAAATGTCTCTCCACTTCGTAGTTTACAATCGCACGATACACGCTCATATCCCAGTAGTAAATTATTTTTGAACCGGGACTTTTAAAAAAGTTGACGTCTCAGTAAAATTTAGTATCGTGTACGGGACAAATGAACTGCCTCTAGTAAGTCCGGCTCAACTCTAGTGTTAGTGATCAAGGAGTTATTAAATTCTTTTGGACCACCTTTTTATAAAACCCAGGAGTAAACTACCTCTGGAAGAGATATAGTTGAAGTGAGTGGAAAACTCCAGCTTACTATCAAACATAATCCCTAGATCTTTAACAAAACTAACCTCATCAGAAAAGTTGTAGTTAAAAATTATAGGATCACGTCTAGTACTAAAAGTCATGACTTCGCATTTACTAATATTTAGAACCAGGTTGTTGTTGACACACCAAGAGTTAAAGTCGACTTGCAAAAGTTTGCAATCCTCGATACTCATTATGTGACGGTACAATTTGATGTCATCAGCGTAAATCAATATTCTACAGTGTCTTAGCAAGGGAACAATGTCATCAATTTATAAGATAAAGAGAAGAGGGCCAAGATGACTTCCTTGAGGGGCTTCAATGGTTTTTGATTTGGAATCACGAAAAAGAACTTGGTAGGTCCTGTCAGCTAAGTAAGGCTGGAACCATACTAGAAGGGCTTGCGCAAAATCAAGCATCTTAATTTTAGAATTATAATGGAATGGGAGAGCTTGTCAAATTCCTTACTAAAATCAGTGTAAACGCAATCAGTTTGACAACCAGAACAAGTAGATCTAGGCCCAATTTATTGGCGAGGTGGCTACAGACATTAAACTACGCGAATACCGAGAGTTCGGCCATTTGTTAGTTTGAAGAAATTATGCTTTCTTGGATATTAAAGGGTACAGCATTAGATAATATAATTTTAGCATTACCAAGAAGTAAGGGGACGGATGTCGTGCTAGAATATTTATGGAAACTTGGAATAAGGGATGGGAGAGAGCTAGTTATATGGAGAAGTTGAGGGTGTTCGAAAGACAATGCCTAAGGGCATGCTTAAGCAGCTATAGAACGACTGAGTCAAACTTCAAAAAATTCCAAGCCAATGACATGCTGTACGGAAAAGCAGCAACCATGAGGATGAACAATTTGATAATCAGATTGATCCGAAAGTATGTTGTGAGCGCGGCAGAGAGCGCCAATCCTCTCATTTTTGGGGCTTACTACCCTAGACCAAGCTACTATGACACAACAAGACGGACAGGATATGTACCACCCAGGGCATTCCCATGGCTAGATTTATTAGGACTGGTACATACAAGGCAGAGAGGGAGTACCTTTAATATGCCACCTTTATCGTCGGGAGCGGGATAAACGTATGTTACATGAACGAGCCGATAGACTGAATGCAGAACTCCTGCGATTCAGCACGCGAGTCGGCCCTTCAGATAGGGAGGAGGACTCCGGGGCCAGTACGAGGTACTGGTGGCTGGAGGAATAAAATAAATAAAGCGTGTTAATGTGCGAATGAGCGTATGAATGGTGTGAATGCAGGCGTTAACCTAAGTAGAGTTAGGATCCCAATAGGGGAATTAGGGATAGATATAGAATTACCATTGTAATAAGTTTAGTTTTAAGATAGATAGGTAGTTTTAAGGTTAGGTTTAGTCGAATAGGGGTAGTGTGCCTTGTCGGGCGAGAGGTATCGGGTTTCTATCGCCTGAGACTCTGATGGCTGTCGCCCGACTAGACTAGTTCGTAGGGTTTAAATGCTTAGGTTATATTAGGTAGTTTGTAAGTCTTATAAAATAGGTTAAATTAGCAAAGTTTTTGTTTTTTTACAATTTTCTTAGCGTTAATTTTAGAGTTAAGATTTGTAATGATGAAATAAATAATGAGGCCGAAAGGCAAAATTAATTAATTTATTAAGTTAAATAGGGTTTAACTTAGAGTGTCCGTGTAGGACCAGGAAGTTAGTTAAGTTATATAGAGAAAGTAGGTTTAAGCATAGTCTATAAGTTTTATTATAATAAATAAATAATTATGCGTTTTAAAAAAAAGAACTAGTTAAACGTACATAGATACGGACTACTAGAACTTGAAGAACCCAAGTCCTGCTGTTCGGTCTTCGGAGAACCTAAAATTTGAAAATAAAAACAATCAACAAAAAATAAATACTTTCCATAAAAATACTCACCAGACAACACCAAAAACAAATTCAACTACTAAACTCCCCTTACTTAGATAGATAAAAAATCAGGCAGTGACAAAAACAGCTGATTCACTAAAAAAAAAAAAAAAAAAAAAAAAAAAAAAAAAAACCCAACCAAAATTATATATGTAGGTACTACAAAACAAAATCCCCCACCAATTTTATTGTCGAAATGCCAATAAATACCAGCGCGTAATCCAAGTCAAATCAGGGGTAGCAGCACAGCAGATGAATTTAAAGGACTTTTTTGAGGAATTGATTTCGATCAAATAAAAAGATTGTGGCTTTTTATCACACTCATTCCTATGATCCACTGACGTGCCGAGTCAGTATCCTGAAAAGACTGTATTATGGTGTTTTCACCCTATCACATCCCAAATCGTATGGAGTCATTTATATCGAAAAATCCCACAGAGTTCAGTTTACCTCCATATTTAATAATCAATTTCAGCAATTACTAGGCAGCAATCACGCAGCATCCATGCAGCAAATACGTAGCGACCCAACAAAAGCAATAAGGCAACTTATGCAAATTAAAGCCTAAATTCCAGCTACGAACGGAAAGTCGATTGACCAAAACAAAAACCAAGCGGAGTCTGAATTTATTGCATTAGAAAAATAGATTATAAATTGTATATTAAAATAATAAAGAGCATTAATTTGTGGATTTTATTTTTTATTGAGTTACACTCATCAGGCACTTTTTTACATGTTCGGAAAGTAATAACTATTCCTGAACACCTGCGACTGCAAGGCCATTTAAATAGACGAACCAATGAAAAGACTTATACACAATATAAAACAATGTTTTATTGAACATAACGCATGCATCATGTATTCTACAACCGTATATAAATATAGTTCTTTTCTAACAAGTTACAAATGTGCAGCCTTTTTTAAATACTAAATTTAACACCTAAATTTTAAAACTCCAAGCATTCGTCTTCCATTACTGGAATCTACTCATGATCATTCAAAAAAGTACTGCACAAATTTACAATCACTTTCACCATATCGAAGGAAAAACAATGGTTGTGATCGCATCGAAAATTTCAAAATCTTCTAAGCACACAGGATAATCTTCATATTTTTTAAATAAATAAACCTGCGCAAAATTATCCTCTGTCTTCGCAGCAAATGTCACTGGAAAATTATAAATTAAATGTCGTATTTCGTCGTTTTTGTCGGAGAAATAATGCGTATTTTTTCTGCATTCTTCTACAAAGAAATTTGAGAAAAATCGTGAAGTTTTTATAGCTCTGGCAGAATGATTAATATTTGGAATTGTAAACTCGTAGGCATTTTTTTCTGGATGGAATTGTACACCATAGAAAGGATATCTGAAATTATTGTACATATATAATAATAAATTATGTTTCAATTAGCTTTTTAATATTCACTTTTTATGTTCTATTGTGGATATAAAAGACACACCCCTGGAATCGCAACTAAGTGATGTCTCTTGCCAGTCTTCTGCTAACCCGAATTTATGAAGATCCTGATTTAAGAATAAAAACTATTTATATTTTGTACTAAATTTTCTTTAAGAATATTTTACTGCCTGGGTAATACAATAGCTATGATTATTGAAAGTAACTCTTTTTGTTGCTAGAATATCAACAACGTTCTGCTCTATATCTTTAAATATTCTACTAAGTTTGAATCCTTAAAAAAAATAATACATACACATTTTGAAATATCTTGTTTACGTATAAAAGATTAAATCTTACCAGGTGTAAATTTAAGTCGTAAAGATTGACTGATGTGTGGACAAATCAGACGAGGATCTTGCTCGTTCTTGGTGGTTATTAACAGAAGAAATTCAAAGCCGAGGCAAGTACCCCATATTGGGAAGTAGCGTCCATTGTCGTTCATTTGAACAGCTAATTTATAGATAATTTGTCCAGTGTGTAGATAGCCCTTATCTTTCAAAGAGGCAGCTCCCCCGCCTGGTAATAAAATTCTAGAAATGGGCAAATTATATGGATGATGGTTTTTGTGGTTCATAACCGTATTTACCCGTTTATTTGCTTTAACATTCTTTCATAGTAACCATAACTCCTTCCAAGCCTGCAGGAGAAAAATATACATAAGTTTACTTTTTTATGGGATAAATTATTCCGAATATAAAGGGAACAAAAAATCACAATACTACTAATAGAATAATAATAATATCAAATTTGAAACGATGTTAATAATTTGCGATTGGAGCTTTAAGGAATTCTATGGGGCGAAGAAAACGGAGTAACGGTTATCGTTCGATGCGGGGGTCAAGCAGCATATTGGACTTAGTTGGGGGACCGGTCGGTGAAACTTTTGTCCACAGTCGCATTCAGAAGAGCGAAAAGGTTATTGCAAATGAAAAATTAAAAATGATAAAAAATTATCCCAAGATCATGTATGTCTTCTTTTCTTCTTTACGCTCCTCATGGGACATAGGGCCGAAACAGTTGGTTCTCAGGATTCTCCTCTATGTTGTTCTAGGTCTTCCGAGTCGACGGGATCCTTGCAGATTCCAGTCAAGGGCCTGTTTGGCTAGATTTTCGTTTTCGCGTAGCAAGGTGTGGCCAACCCGATTCCATTTCTTTTTCCTGATTTGGTCGTCTATTCTTTCTTGGCCGGCACCGCGCCATAATTCTTCGTTTGAAATTCTATCTTTGCCAGCGGATTTTTACTTACCATTAATAAGGTTCTCCGCATACGAAAACTTACCCTCCAAATATTCAAAAAAAAGGTCAACAAGCTAACGGTTGCATCCGGCCTGAAATTAAAATTAATTTACCACAAAGCACTAATTCTTCCAAGACAAAAATACTAACCTGACAACTCCAGGACAGACACAGACACCTCCTCTACAGCGCATTTCTCACTCCGTCCTGAAATGTATAAAACAAATTAAAACAAATATAAAAAAACCAAAATATAAATTAAAACTTACCGAAAGCTGGGGGCCAGTTCCGGCAATTAAAGGTTTGCCAGTTGAATCTACACCATAGCAGAGCAGCATCAGCAATGATGACGCGAGGCTTCGGTGAGATGAAGCTGGATATTGCTCTCATACAGGAACCCTGGATCTACAAGGGTAGGATTAGGGGACTATCTGGGAGCTTTGACACTCTGTACGTTCCCAATGCGAAGGAAAGAGTGAGGACGTGTGTGCTGGTGAAACACGGAGTGCAGGCGGTTTTACTGCCGCACTTGTGCATACCAGATCTCACAGCAGTACGAGTAGGTACTGGAAGTGGGGCTTTCATTCTAGCCTCAGCCTACCTTCCGTACGATTCGCCAGATCCTCCGCCCACCAGGGAGTTGGAAATTCTGGTTATTACCTGTGGCGAAAAAGGCACAGGGTTAATGTTGCGACGCAAATGCACACAACACGGTGTGGGGAAGCACCAACGACAACCATAGAGGAGAGGCTTTGCTCGAATTTGTGGAATGCAACAATCTAGTTATTGCAAATAGAGGGGCAGAACCACCCTTCGTCGATGCTAGACGAAGGGAAGTCATTGATATAACTCTATGCAACAACCGGATGTTGACAAGACTGACCAACTGGGAGGTGATGGATCGGACGACTATGTCAGATCACAGAGCCATTTCATTTGATATAGCGTACGGAACCCCGGGCAGGGGAGACGGAATTAGAACAACGAGAATTCCCCGCAACACGGACACGTCTAGATATACTGAAATGTTGCGCAGGAATCTCGGGGAGCGCGTGCCAAGGGCACCGAAAACCACAAGAGAAGCAGAGTCTCAGTTGCATGTCCTGCAGACAGCGATAGAGAACGCTTTTCGAGTGGCGTGTCCTCTTACGTCAGTGGATGACCATGATCCCACACCCTGGTGGTGTAGGGAACTGGAGAAACTGAAGAAAGAGGTCAGAAGGGCTTTCAACCAAGCGATGAGGTGCAATGACCCGGTTGCCTGGGAGAATTACAAAGCCAAGAAAAGAGAAATGAAACAAACTCTGCGACGACGGAAAAGGGAGTCGTGGAGGGACTTCTGCTCGAGCATGGAGAGCATATCTGAGGCCAGCAGACTTCAGAAAATGATCTCCAGGGACCCGGTCTCCAAAGTCGGACTCGTTCGTGACCCGTCGGGGAGGATGACGGAGACGCTGGAGGAAACCAACAAGATCCTGATGGAAGTTCACTTTCCTGGCAGCTATATCTCGGGTAAATCTTGGGCTATTCGTAACAGAATGGCTACAAGGATGAACCGAGAGGAGGCTAACGGGGTGGTGACGGAGGAAGGGGCGAGACGTGCAATAGACACATTCTCTCCCTTCAAGACATCGGGGCGTGACGGAATATTCCCTGCGCTGCTTCAATGGGGCAAAGAAATCATTGCACCCAGGCTTAGGGGAATATTCGTTACCTGTCTAGCAACAGGATACATTCCGGCGGTGTGGAGGGAAACCAAAGTGGTATTTCTCCCTAAGCCAGGCAAGAAGGACTACACCGAGGCGAAGTCCTCCAGGCCGGTCAGCCTAACATCCTTTCTGTTGAAAACAATGGAAAGAGTGGTGGCAGACCACCTGGAGAGTACTATGCTAAGGAGGCACCCTTTAAGTAGAAGCCAGCACGCTTACCAGGCTGGCAGATCTACAGAAACGGCACTTCACCAATTGGTGCGAGTAGCCGAGGGGGAACTGCATACCGGAGGCATAGCGATGGCCCTAATTATGGACATCGAAGGCGCCTTCGACAAGATACAGTTCAACACACTCAAAGACGCTCTGGTGAGGCGCGAGGTCAGCCCCATGATTGTAAGGTGTGTAACAGCATAATGGCGCGATCTAAATAGTGGGCGCCACTTATGCGAGGTGTTACCCCCTTAGCCAAAAGCCCGGAAGAGCATGGCCAAGGAGCCAACACCATACATAAGAATAAAAAGAAAATCCGGAACTCCTACGCCGGCCACACGGAGTTGTCTAGCTCGCCGGAGGGGTCGTGGGGTGTGTGGCCGGGGCTTACCGAGGCTGGTTCACCACTCACCTGTGACTATGTAACTTGAATTCCGCCATCATCCTTTTCCGATCATCGTCTGCGACGCGTCACACCCTGAAAAGGAAGTCATCCGTCCCAACCATTCCCAAGAAAAAATCTAACAACTTGAGTTCATTCTTAATAACTTAAAAATTTTTCTCGTTTATTGCAGACACATTAACAAAATAACTAGAAACACCAATAGGTAACATCAATATTCAAGGGGTCACGATTAGAACAATGTCATCATATATCAACACATGTACATTTTTTCAAATAAAAACATTTACAATTTCCCTTGTCGGGATACTTCCGTATGCTAAATGAGTTTTAAAACGCGTCGTATTGGTACCAATTTCGCCTCGTTTTAATCACAAGTGGTATCACAAATATCAAATATCGTGTTCAATTATAATTACGCATAAATTATGTGAAAACAACCAGAAAAATTATTTTGCAACAAATAAAAAAATTTAAGCCAATATTTAATGATAAAATTAGATTAATTATAGTAATTTGTTGTCAGGTGTGTGTCGTGGTGTTTTTATTATATAATGAATAAAAAAAGAATGAAAAGGAACTTTCGTTTAAATTAGTACATAACAATCTGGTGTCATCGCAACGTGAAAGTTGTACGGGAACAGTGAAAGCACAACCATTTATAAAGTCTTTGCTTGGTTTCCAATCGTTAGGCTATTATAAAATGACAGCTTCCTCTCGCAGAATGAGACTTTTATCACTTCTTGCCTTGACCTTGCTCCAGAAGATAAATAGCAGACGTGGCTTGAAACTGATTTAATTTGGCCACCTCCCGCACCAAACTTTCTTCCACTGCACAAAAAATGACAAGAAAATTATACCTGGACGATGAGCTTCGCCGCTTGCAGCTACAGATGGATTGTGTTCTCTTTTGTATGGTGAATACTTGTATTTCCAGAAAGGGGATATTCCTCTACTTCCGCACTCCTGCCAGGAGGTCTCGTTTCGCTGCTCAGGGTAGTACCTACGGTTTTTCTTCTGCTTGCCCAAAGCTCACTTAATTTTTTCCTGGATTGATTTCCTCTTACTGAGGGATACTCGAAACCCCGTTTTATTTAACTGATTCGACCAACAATAGTGGAACTATATAAAGGAGGTAGATATGACTGGATATTTATTATTTGCAAATTTACACATTAAATCGTGCTAGTTGTAAGCCACAGTCTATCATTTTCAACCTCCCCGAAAAAAAACAAAACCAAACTGCCAAATCTCCTCCGATTTTTTTCTATTTTTCCTTTTCTCCCCTACTTGATTTGCAAATTTTGTAAATTTTGTTCTGAGGCAAGTGATTTCATAGAAATTTTCCAAATTACCGCGAGGGGGATTCAACCGACCGTTACATACCCTCGGGTCCACAAAGCCGACTCGCGAGGCAGTGAGGAGCCGAAAAAAACGGACGGTTTTTATGCCGTAGGTCTAATATGTTTGGCGCCAATGTGGGACTCGACTCACGACCTGAGAATAGGAGTCTCATGTTCTGCTCTGACTGAGCTAGCCGGGCTCTTCAGGTTCTCCACAGAGTCGTCTCCATACGGAGTGAAAAAGGAAAAGTTGGACGTACGGTCACAACCGTATTTTCGGGATGATCAGCCTGAAAAACCTCCCGGAGGAATATCTGAAGGCACAAATATCAGGCGGAAGACAATACCACATTGTCCCCCTACTGATATCTACACGTCTCCAAACATTCTCACACAAACCCAGGGTGCTTTCGCTTCATCGCCACAACCTCCAACAATGCCATATTGCCTTCGACTCATCCCGGTGAAACGACGGACACCCAGTTCGCCGAGAGACCTTCTCCAGACTGACCGAAAAGTAAAAAAAAATGAAGATGGAACCTTGAGGAAATCAACGACGTAGGTCTTCATGCGGTAAAATGAGTATAGGAATACGAAGTGATTGCAGCTACTCCAATTGGTCAGCATCTCGGTTAAAAAACAAAACCTAGAGGGATAAAAAAAATTTTGATGCCCCCATTGCTCGTGGGATTGCGGAGTAAAAATACCATAGTAACGGTGAAACACCCCATTTTGAGTTCTTATTCAAAATCGTATTATACCATAAAACTTGTCATTCAGGCCATAATGGTCTTCCCCAAAAAAATTGTATCAACAATTACCGTAGTTGTTAAAATTGTGATACCTGCTGGTACTCCTACCTTTAATAGATTATCCACTGAGATTTTTCTGGTATAAAGATCGTTAAGTACCAATATTCCTAGAAGAATCACCAATTCCGATCTGAATTTTATTATTGCAGTTCCAGAAAACTATACAAAGAGATTATGCTTCTCTTGTTGCCAAAACTAACTGCATCAAGTACGACTGGAAGCGCCATGACATTTGATAAAGGACGACTCATGTAGAACATAAAGTGGAATTGTGATATCGTTACTAACATACCATATCGATACAGTAAGGCCGAACTTTTTCTATTACTTTTCTTAAATTTTCCATGCTGCGGCTACAATTCCGGCTAGCACTAGTCTAACTACCTATTGACTCCAAAATTTTGAATTCCCAAATTCTGGAAGAAGATAACAGCGGGTGACGATAATATTGATACCAATAAAAGGCCCAATAAAAGTTCGTGGCACTACACCAGGAAATTCATGGTGATCATACTGAGTGAAATTGTGCCGTAGATAGAGTATATCATGCATTGCTTGTATATTAAAGCTCTCCTCCACGTTTGTGAAGGGTGCATAGAATAGATGAGCCAGAGCTACCAAGAACAGTATGAGCCCCATTACCGAATATCAGTCACGCAAACACTTTCAATAATTTCGTATTACGGATCCGTTAAATATATTTAAATTGCGGGAAATACGAGAAAATCAGGAATCCAGAGGAAACTGACATCAAGATGAAGAAAAGTTGGCGGCTGCTGCGCAAACTCTAGTGGGCTTAATGTTAAATACGTCATCCATATCTGGATACTGTCCACTTTATTTGTGTCCAATTTTTGCTTCGCAAGTTCCGAGTTGAGATGGAAATAAATTTTCCGGCTTTAAAAATAACCTTACAAACCAATAAAAAAATTTTCTCGACGACTGAATGGGCTCTTATGCCTATTCGGAAAACTCAGTGGATGGCGACACCGTAAGCTTTTAGAAAAACAAATTTCAATTATTTTTACTTAATTTTATTTACTTCAATTAAATCTTAAATCTAATAAATTCCAATTTCAACTTCAATTTTTAATAACTAACAATCCAAATTTTACTTCACCTTTAATCAAATGATATTCTAATAATTCTCGATTTTCTGGGTTGGTGTCTATATAAACGCGATCTTCTGGGCCTCGTGAATTCTGGTCCTCTGTGGATGCTGGTTTTCGGTTCCGGTATTTGCTGAATTCAAGTTTTGGGTAAGGAACTTGGACTGAATTCAAATTCTCAGGATTAGGAATTTACATAAACTCGACTCGTTCTATGTAATCTGGATAGGGTTCACATTAACTCGACTCGTTCAATGTGATCAAGGATTTACACTAACTCGGCACGTTAAGTGTAATTCAGGTTTATATCAAGTTTGAGATCACTAGCTTTCGCTGCATTTCTTCTAGCTCGGCTCGCTGAGAAGATCAAGTGCGATCTGAATTTTCGCATCAACGTGCTGCGATATTTATTTCGTTGTAGACAATAGATGTTGGTGGGGAACTTGGGAATCTATCCCTCCATCTTGTATTTGGTTTATGTATGGGTGAGCTGCTACGATCTGTCATTCTGGAAGCTGTGGAGGTAAGATTTATGATTTGTTCTCTTTTTCTTATATTTATTTCTGATTTGTTTTTTGTATCTTTTTAGAGTTTGGGACAAGGCGGAAAGGATAGGACAGGGTGTTTTGGTTGATGGACTGGATCTGGGGTTGTCAGGTAAGTGTTTTTATTTGGACTTATTTTCTTTGTGGTAATTTTTTGTTTACATTTTTCAGGAGTGAACTGCGGACGATTTTTCCGTTGACAGGACGGAACATACTCCGGGGCCTTGAAGCCTTGGCTTCAACCAAATTCTTATTTAGAAGATCTGTGGGGTTTTCCGTAATGTGACCTGGTGGCTTTATAAATAAAGAAACTTAAAACTTTAATTGTTTGTGTATTTTTTCTTCATGACTATTTATGATGTTGATTCATAGCCACTTTCTGTAGGTCAGTAGTAGTTTGCGATTGTGTTCTAAATGTAGATTATTTTCCCGAATGGAAATTTAGTAGATCCAATTCATAATTGTTAGGGTTTGAAGCTGAAAATTGAACCTTTATTATCATATTTATAGGAGGAGTAAATGAATTCCAAAACTTAATGTTGAATTTTTGTTTAAAAATACGATTATTCACATTAAGATAGTACTGTGTTAGGTGAACAAGCAGTTCGTTGGAATTTATTGCTTCTTCTAATTGGAGTTGTTGGGTCGAAAAAGAAATGATATTTCTTCTTAGGAGAATCTGCACCAATGTTAGTCTAATGGAAAATATGTACAGTTTGTAGAGAGAAGTAGCCGTTTTGGCTTATAATAAATTCAGTTTTAAATTATGTCGTTCCTCTTTTACTGTGCTTGTCTTTTCAGAAACTTCTAACCGTTTTAACATTAAATTCACAATTTACCCTTACTCGTAATAACTATTAATTCGAATGAACTTGCTTTAATTAAATTGTTACAGAGGTGCCAAAATACTTTCACTATAACTATTTGAATGTACGAACATAGTTTCGTGCATATCGATTTCGATTTCAAATGTTTGAATGCCGTAACGTAGGCAGTCTTTGATAGAGAATTTTACCTTCTCTTCTTAAATTAAAATGATTCTAAGAAACTTGAACAGTTAGCAAATTTTGGGCTCTTGCGAACTGTGATTGGAATCGCTATTTTTGTGTAAGAGCAGATATCTTCTAGAGATCTTTCTGATGGATGCTTTTCCCAGTCTGTATTTCCAATGTAATTTTTGATTTCCATAGTTTTAAATATTAAATTATTTACTAAAGGGTTAATAATATGATGTTCTAAAAATGTTCCTCCAATTTTGTGCAGATCTCTTACAATATTTCTTATTTTGTTAGACTAGATTCTACTGATAAGTTCGCACCTTGCGATTTTTCCCTCTCAAAGATTTAGAATTATCCTTAATCACATCCGAAATCTGCTCTCCTCTAGGATTTTTCTTTATTTTATTTAACGGAAGAGTGTAGTTTATTCCCTTTCCAGGGTTGTTAAGGTTTCTTTGATATGGTTGAGATGAACGGTTTAACTTATCTCTACCATTCGATTCAGCGGTAATAATCGCGTTCTTATTTTTATAATTTCGATTTTGTGTAAAACGTCTTTGATGCTTACTTTTGCTTGTACAACGACCATTAGCACTTGTTGATGTCCATAGTTTCTCCTTTCGTCGATCAGTTGTAGCATAAACTGGTGATGTTATAAATGGCGGCTTGCCTGGAGCATGAACGCTTACCAAAGGGTTGGAATTATGGAAGTGCGGGTGAGATTGACGTTTCTTCCGGAAAGTAATTGTAGGATTCGTTAACATTTTAGTATTGCGATCGGGATTCCTTTCATCATAGCCTTGCTTGTTTCCAAATCGTCTGGTTTCCTTTCCATATATGGTGTTAGTTGGTTGTGCTTTATCCTTCCGTCGATCGATCCTTGATGAATAACGTTCACGGTTCCACTGTCGTTTAGGCGGTGTTCTTGTATGTATAACAGAGTCCTTTCTTCGTTGCTTTCTCTTGGTACGTTGTGTTCCATGATTTATTTCCTCCATTTTCCGAAATTGCTTCACTTGTTGTAAATCCGTTACGAGGTGAAAGCTATTTAATTGGATGGGTGATCTTGTTTCTTCAATTTCTCCGAGCAAAATCCATCCCAAAGCGGTTTCTTGTGCGATGGGGGATCCTTCAGTGCTATGGATGAGTCCATTCCTAATTATTTGTCCGTAGATACCAGCACCCAACACCATATCAATTTGTGCCGGACGGTAGTAATAAGGGTCCGCTAGTCTTAATTGTTGAATGTGATTCCAGTTTCTATCATTGATTTCCCTTGATGGAAGACAATTGGTTAGTTTGCTTACTATCAGCGCATTCATATTCACCGCGAATTCATTGTTATACTGTGACATAAGTGTTAGTTGAACTTGAGCCTTGTAGTCACCTGCGCTAGTTTGCCCGATTCGTGTTACGTTCGCTTGACTTGGTTCCCCTTTGAGTTTCTGTGTCACTGCCTTAGTTATTAAAGAGTCTTGGGATCCCGGATCAATTAAAGCTCTTACCCTCAATTCGTTTCCTGTTGCGGATCTAAGTTTGACTATTGCGGTCGCCAATAGTACCTGATGAATTGGAGAACTACTTCCTTCCTTTATTGAGATTAAATGGCATACTTGGGGTGCGCTAGGAGTAGAACTGGTCGAGTAATGTGATATGTCGGTCTTACCATTAGATTGTGGTGTTGACACAATCGATGATGTGGCTAGTGATTTAGTTCGTCCTTCATTTGGAAGTTTCTCTGGTTGAGGTGAATAAATGGATGTCGAGTTGTTTATTGTTTCTCTTTTTCCCTTGCGATGTAATGCTGAATGATGACGTTGCTTGCAATATCTGCACGTATGCTGACTTGAGCATTGTACTACCTGATGACCACGACCTAAACAATTCAAACACAATGCCTTTGATGTAACAATGTCTATTTTCTTTGAGCTAGATAAATCTTTAAATTGTTTGCACTGTCGAATATGATGGTTATTTGAACAATAGCTGCAAGTTTGGTTCATTGTTATATGGAATGATTGCGCAGAAATCATTGGACTTGATGAAAACTCTCTGGGAGGTTTACTAGATGATGATCCCTTCTGCGCGACGGCTTCTAAGGTCCTGAAGCGACCTTCCATGAATTCTCTGAGGGTATCCCATGATGGTATTGTCGTTTCCTTGCTGATGCTTTGTTCCCACAGTTGATGGGTGTCTGGTGGGAATTTCTGGACTATGGTGTAGATGATTACAGCGTCCCAGCTTTCGACTTTGATTCCAAGATTGTATAGCGCTTGTAAGCACTCGGTGGTCACATCCATTAAGCTTTTAATCCCCTGGGCTGACTCACCTGATATGGTGGGCTGTGAAAAGAGAAGGCTCAATTGCGAATTGACTAGTACTCTCTTGTTGTCGTATCGGTCAACTAGTAGCTTCCACGCTGGCTCGTAGTTGTCGTTGGTAACTTGGACTGGCCGTAGAAGACCCTCAGCTTCTCCACTTAAATGTAGTTTTAAGTATTGAAGCTTTTGTGCCCTTGACAAGTTTTGATTTTCGTGGATCAAGCTTATGAAAAGGTCGTGAAACGTCGTCCATTTTCGGTAATCTCCCGAAAATTTCTCTAAAGAGATTTTAGGTAATCTGATGAAATGCTCCTTGTTGGGTAATGTCAATTCCTGGAAGCTTTCAGACGGATCTTGTTGTTGAAGTTCTGGTTCCGGCGTAGGATATTCGTCCTCAAATCGAGTTTGTATAGCAGCGTAATTTGTATAAAAGAATTCCTCCATGTCTGCGTACAAATCCTCGGCAAAATATGCGTGGGTTAGGTTTGGAGAATCAGCCGGTTCCCGATGCTTGTCCATCAATATTTCAGTATGCGTTTTCTGAAATTTGCTGAACAATTCCTGGAAGTCATGGAGACGTTTCTTGTAGTACGGAGCCGTTCTTCTCTCCTTACCATCCTTTTTGTAGTTGGAGATAAATTTCTCCAACATCTCCTTTTGAGCTAACTGCTTGTTCAGTGATCGCTCCATGATGTTCCGTCTGCCTGATTTATTAAAATTTAATTTTTCTAAAAGTCACGCTGTACCATCCGGCTCGAAGGACCAAAAATGAATGGGCTCTTATGCCTATTCGGAAAACTCAGTGGATGGCGACACCGTAAGCTTTTAGAAAAACAAATTTCAATTATTTTTACTTAATTTTATTTACTTCAATTAAATCTTAAATCTAATAAATTCCAATTTCAACTTCAATTTTTAATAACTAACAATCCAAATTTTACTTCACCTTTAATCAAATGATATTCTAATAATTCTCGATTTTCTGGGTTGGTGTCTATATAAACGCGATCTTCTGGGCCTCGTGAATTCTGGTCCTCGGTGGATGCTGGTTTTCGGTTCCGGTATTTGCTGAATTCAAGTTTTGGGTAAGGAACTTGGACTGAATTCAAATTCTCAGGATTAGGAATTTACATAAACTCGACTCGTTCTATGTAATCTGGATAGGGTTCACATTAACTCGACTCGTTCAATGTGATCAAGGATTTACACTAACTCGGCACGTTAAGTGTAATTCAGGTTTATATCAAGTTTGAGATCACTAGCTTTCGCTGCATTTCTTCTAGCTCGGCTCGCTGAGAAGATCAAGTGCGATCTGAATTTTCGCATCAACGTGCTGCGATATTTATTTCGTTGTAGACAATAGATGTTGGTGGGGAACTTGGGAATCTATCCCTCCATCTTGTATTTGGTTTATGTATGGGTGAGCTGCTACGATCTGTCATTCTGGAAGCTGTGGAGGTAAGATTTATGATTTGTTCTCTTTTTCTTATATTTATTTCTGATTTGTTTTTTGTATCTTTTTAGAGTTTGGGACAAGGCGGAAAGGATAGGACAGGGTGTTTTGGTTGATGGACTGGATCTGGGGTTGTCAGGTAAGTGTTTTTATTTGGACTTATTTTCTTTGTGGTAATTTTTTGTTTACATTTTTCAGGAGTGAACTGCGGACGATTTTTCCGTTGACAGGACGGAACAACGACCACTGACAATTTAAGCAGAGTTCCGCACAACTGATTTTGACTGATAAATATTGTAAAAGAATTTGCTTATGTTTAGACCACTAATATCCTGATGATAAAATCGTTAATACTACAAATTCGTTGCATTTTAATTTGTAAAATTATATTTCCTTATTAAACTTTACCAAATAACCGTCTTAAAAACACATATATGTGTAGATCTGTTATATTTAATTTTACTCTAAATTAACGTATAAAAAAATGATGGCGCCAACAAAACGATAATGAAAAATGCATTAGTTGACTTTTTTTCCGGGCGCCTTAACTGATCGTCGAAGGGTATGGGTACTTACGGCCGACAAGAACAACTCGACCCCTCGTAACCTACGACCATTCAGTCCGTCCTGCCTAAGTAGCCTCTGCAGCTCGGCCAACAGTAATCTAAATAGACTTCTAAAGGCACTACCCTTTTCGGGATTCATTGAATCCAGCAGCCCATATAATTTTGCTCCCGTAACGCACAACGCCGGTTCCGCCACGCAACGATAGAAGATACCCTCCATTGCCTGACTTAACACCCAGGGATTATTCTTAATATCGAAAAATATAGTTAAGATTCTCGACGCAATGGTATCGAACGATCCCGGAATATCTGTTAACCTATTCATCACCTCGAAAAGATAACTCAATGCTGTGACCTCGTCCAGTGAGTGTGACATGACAACCCGTTTAGCCTTAGGAACGAATTCCTTCGCAAACGGAGATAGAGTCGAACGACAATGTGGCCTACGCAGCTTCTTGTGCGCAAGGGGCAGGCCATAATACGTGCGTCCGCAAGTATCACCCATGACTACCGAGGACAGTAGCAACCACCACGCCCCGAGGAATCGAAGAGGAAAAAAAAATTTTTTTGTGAAAATAGATTAAAATAGAACAGCCAATAAAATCAACAGCAATTAGTATAACAACAAATGCCTAATAACAAATCAAATAAATATTGAAATTATGTGAGTATACCTCAAAAAAACACAACCAACGCTGATTAGTGAATAGCGATAAAACAGCCAAAGTGTATTAGTGCCTATATATGGTAGTGTAGGTGAGGTGATTATGTGCTTTAATTCAGTATAAGCGAGGAATGGTTGAGACGGATAACAATTCCCCTCAGGACTCCCGCATGTCGATGTCCTCGATGGCAGTTGGTGAAAACTATGAAGCATAGTCATCACCAAGTGTCATCAAGGTCGCCGACACAGCTTCAGGTCCGCACCGAAAGAAGGACGGAACCGGAACTCAAAATCGCATCGCCACGAAAGGAAAGGAAACTTCTTCAAAAATAAAAAAAATTTGGGGAATCCGCTGTTCAACCACAACCGAGCTACCTTTCGGAAAATCAATCGGAAGGGTATGTACAGACGGAGAAAAACGAATCAGGACAAAAACAAAAAAAAATAGAATTTAAAAATCTGGATGGACCTTCCGAAGGGCAAGGGGCGCAGTGGCAGGCGTTAACACGCCTGTTACCAAAGACGGTTAAGCCCTTGTACCAACTTCAACGTCCACCAGGAAAAATTAATTGAAGATCCTGTTCAAAGACCGACGCAGTGGCAGGCGGTATCACGCCTGATACCAGAGTCGCCGACCCTAGAAACAGGACAGGGATGAACCACTACTACACCTGCACGCATAGCCAAGCGACCACCGCTTGTTAGCAAGCCGTGCAGATCAGCATGGTTCGAAGCTACTCCAAAAAGAAGAAGTTACCGCGTAAGTGAACGGACAGGCCTAAAAGCGAAGACAAAGAAAAATTCACATAGAATTTGGACAATCGCTGAAAAAAATTCGACAAGACAGACAAGGACTAAGGCCTCGCGGTACTACCTTAGCCCACGGCGAGCGCTGGGTAAAAGTGGTGAACCATAAACAAAAAAAAATCAAACGTTGTCCGTGAAGGCACAAGTGGTACTAAACCAAAAAAATTTAAACTTCAAGGTCCGTGTAGGACAGTCAACGGGCTTTAAAAGCTGCGTTGGGCGCCATTTATGTAACAGCATAATGGCGCGATCTAAATAGTGGGCGCCACTTATGCGAGGTGTTACCCCCTTAGCCAAAAGCCCGGAAGAGCATGGCCAAGGAGCCAACACCATACATAAGAATAAAAAGAAAATCCGGAACTCCTACGCCGGCCACACGGAGTTGTCTAGCTCGCCGGAGGGGTCGTGGGGTGTGTGGCCGGGGCTTACCGAGGCTGGTTCACCACTCACCTGTGACTATGTAACTTGAATTCCGCCATCATCCTTTTCCGATCATCGTCTGCGACGCGTCACACCCTGAAAAGGAAGTCATCCGTCCCAACCATTCCCAAGAAAAAATCTAACAACTTGAGTTCATTCTTAATAACTTAAAAATTTTTCTCGTTTATTGCAGACACATTAACAAAATAACTAGAAACACCAATAGGTAACATCAATATTCAAGGGGTCACGATTAGAACAATGTCATCATATATCAACACATGTACATTTTTTCAAATAAAAACATTTACAATTTCCCTTGTCGGGATACTTCCGTATGCTAAATGAGTTTTAAAACGCGTCGTATTGGTACCAATTTCGCCTCGTTTTAATCACAAGTGGTATCACAAATATCAAATATCGTGTTCAATTATAATTACGCATAAATTATGTGAAAACAACCAGAAAAATTATTTTGCAACAAATAAAAAAATTTAAGCCAATATTTAATGATAAAATTAGATTAATTATAGTAATTTGTTGTCAGGTGTGTGTCGTGGTGTTTTTATTATATAATGAATAAAAAAAGAATGAAAAGGAACTTTCGTTTAAATTAGTACATAACAATCTGGTGTCATCGCAACGTGAAAGTTGTACGGGAACAGTGAAAGCACAACCATTTATAAAGTCTTTGCTTGGTTTCCAATCGTTAGGCTATTATAAAATGACAGCTTCCTCTCGCAGAATGAGACTTTTATCACTTCTTGCCTTGACCTTGCTCCAGAAGATAAATAGCAGACGTGGCTTGAAACTGATTTAATTTGGCCACCTCCCGCACCAAACTTTCTTCCACTGCACAAAAAATGACAAGAAAATTATACCTGGACGATGAGCTTCGCCGCTTGCAGCTACAGATGGATTGTGTTCTCTTTTGTATGGTGAATACTTGTATTTCCAGAAAGGGGATATTCCTCTACTTCCGCACTCCTGCCAGGAGGTCTCGTTTCGCTGCTCAGGGTAGTACCTACGGTTTTTCTTCTGCTTGCCCAAAGCTCACTTAATTTTTTCCTGGATTGATTTCCTCTTACTGAGGGATACTCGAAACCCCGTTTTATTTAACTGATTCGACCAACAATAGTGGAACTATATAAAGGAGGTAGATATGACTGGATATTTATTATTTGCAAATTTACACATTAAATCGTGCTAGTTGTAAGCCACAGTCTATCATTTTCAACCTCCCCGAAAAAAAACAAAACCAAACTGCCAAATCTCCTCCGATTTTTTTCTATTTTTCCTTTTCTCCCCTACTTGATTTGCAAATTTTGTAAATTTTGTTTTGAGGCAAGTGATTTCATAGAAATTTTCCAAATTACCGCGAGGGGGATTCAACCGACCGTTACAGGTGGGTGGACAGCATGCTGAAAAACAGAGCGGTAAGGATTCAGACAGGAGACTCGCGGCTTCGAGGGAGGGTCAGCAAGGGATGCCCACAGGGCGGGGTCCTATCGCCCCTCCTGTGGAACATCACTGTGGACACTCTGCTCAGGCGGCTAGAGGTAATGGGCGTGCATACCGTTGGGTATGCAGATGATGTAGCGATTGTGGCACGTGGCAAGTTTATGAGCACTACGGCAGATATCATGAGGAATGCACTCCATGTGGTTGAGCAGTGGTGTACGGAACAGGGCCTCACCATAAATGCCAATAATACAGACGCGATAATCTTCACTAGGAAGATTAAAGATCTGGATTTTCAGCCCCTCATGCTTTTTGGATCGAGGATCAAGGTGTCTGGGATGGTCAAGTATCTGGGTGTATACTTGGACTCGCGACTAGCCTGGAAATACCACGTTGAAGAGAAGATTAAGAAGGCGACAAGGGTGCTTCACCAGTGCAGAAGAGTATGTGGACTAAGGTGGGGTATCTCACCAAGGTTAGCATACTGGACATATACCATTATGGTGAGACCCATCATAACTTATGCCTCGGTGATCTGCTGGACTAAAGTCACACAGAAAACCGTCAAGAGGCATTTGGACAAGGTGCAAAGAATGGCCAGCGTAGGTGTGAGCGGTGCTTTCCGCACCACACCCGCCGCGGCATTGGAGGTGCTGTTAGGTCTGCTGCCGTTAGATCTCCAGGTGATGAAGACTGCGGCAGCCTCAGCGAATCGGATGAGACGGGATGCCGCATGGCAGGCGGCAGGAGCCTTATATGGGCACATGAAGATTCTGGATCGCATCAAAGGGACTAGGGAGCTCATGATGCCCATGGAAGGGATCACAAAAATGAGGGTGACCGAAAGGTATCATAAAACCCTCATAGGGAGCGGAACGCTCCCGGAAGGGAAGCCGGAAGACATTATATATCTTCACGGATGGATCCATGATTGACGGCAGAGCAGGTGCGGGAGTCTTCTCAGAGGACTTAAATCTGACCTGCTCTCTGGCTTTGAGGAATTACACCTCAGTCTACCAGGCGGAAATGCTTGCTCTGCTGCACGCGCTGGATCACATAAATGATGGTCAGGTGCAGGGAAGAAGTATCCTTATAGCACTGGACAATCAGGCTGTGATTAAGCGCATGAATCAGACAGAGATTAATGCGTCTCTGGCGTTGGAATGTGTCCAAAAACTGAACAGGTGTGCGAAACAAAACAACGTGACGCTAGCTTGGGTTAGAGGACATACAGGCATCGATGGGAATGAAAAGGCTGACAACCTGGCAAAACAGGGGTCAACCTCGGAATTCTGGGGACCGGAGCCATACTCTGCCATTGGTAGAGGGTTGGTAAGGAACTGCATAGAGAAATGGGTCGCTGAGGAACACCGGAGACGGTGGGACGCTATGACCACGTGTAGGCAGGCTAAGATGGTGCTTACGTTGCCGATTATCGCAGCCAGAAGAGGGATCCTGCATATGCAAAGGAGAACCGTCAGATGGTTGGTGGCACTGATTACAGGACACGGATGTTTCAGGTATCACCTAAAAAGAATGGGAATTCTGGAGGATGACACCTGTCGGATGTGCCTGGAGGAACCTGAGACGGCCACACACATAGTGTGTCACTGTCTGGCGGTGGCGTGAAAAAGGGCTGCCATAACTGGACTCCATTGGATGGAGGACATGCGGCAGACTCCCTTCAATCAGCTGCTTGCGATAACTAGGGGAGTCGAAGCAAAGGAGTAATGGGACAACCCACTGCAACCCCAATAAGATGACTCTAGGCAGAGGGACGAAAAGTGACCCGCAAATAGTGGTCTGATTCGGTATCCCTCGAAAATCTATATATAAATACCGAAAGCTGGAAAAAATGACAGTCAAGTCAGCCAGAAACACTATTCACAATGGAGAGCAAGCTTCTGCAATTTTCTAATAGATTCCACTGACCCGTTGTAGTGCTGCAGATAAATATCAGAACGCGTTGCTCAGAAAATTGAGATCATAGTTCATCTTCTAGTTATTACTTTTTTTACTTTTAAATGCATTTTGAAATAAAAGCTTATTGTTTTAATTTTTTTAAACTATTTTTATTTTCGAATTTTAGTCTATTTTATGTATGTATATGTCTCCTGCTATTTTGGGAAGACCTCCATATTTGATTTAAAAGAACGTCACACGGCTAAGTTTGTGTACTATACTCGTCATACACTTTTGTATTATACCATGGTATTTTATACCCAGGGCGTGGTAAAGAAAAAGCCGCCGTTTTGCGTTTACCAAAATTTTGAATTTGGAATGACGCCACACAGCTAATAGTATTCTACTTGTCATATCCTTTCATTGGATACCCATGACGGGGGTCGGCGTACACAGTTGAAAAATTCTGCCGCCATCTTGAAACTGCCATCTTGGTTTGTTTTTTCTTCAAAAATGTCATATCGCATTGTCTCTCGAACTATGCATACGAGCAGAATTTAGAGATGATCGGTTAAACAAGTTCTTTTATTAATATAGATTCTAAAAGAAAAATAAATAAAAGGATTTTACTAATTTAAAATTTGAAAATGGGATTTTGACGGGGATAGACATTGTAGTGACCGCGTAAAGTTTAATTACCAAACTTTACGCAATGTCACACAACAACTTCCGGCACGATCAAAACGATCAGTCGGATCACTCCATCGATCACCGAACTCAAAGTTCAGTGATCTTGCCGTTTTTGTCCCGTCCCTATCACGTCTAGTGATATAGCCAATTTCCGGCATCTCCGACTCGCGCTGATACAAAAAGTTCCTCTAACACTCGTGTTCAAACCCAAAAAAAAATATAACAAAGTATTTATAAATATACAGTCCCCGAAATAATTATAGGTTCACATAAAAAATTTAACGCTTTGCTTTCGCTTTTGAGGTTTTCATGGGTGAACCTATAATTATTTCGGTGACTGTATAAATATAAGTGCACCTCTGTAATAAACCCTGTTAATAACAAATAACATATACTATATAATAAAAGTTAAAAGAACAGTGAAAAAACAAAAACGTGTATTCATTCATTTAAAATACCGCATGGTGCGAATAACTAAATTGGTGACTCCGACGACAACATGCAGCAATCAACATAATGATCAAGCAATAGCGTCATATTATACGTTGTTCTCTAAAGAAAAGGGCATAAAATACTTTTTTTTTTTAACAAAATTAAGTTAATTTCTAAAATTTTTTTTTTTCTAGTGGCAAACAAAATATCCGCTATTTCTAGCAAGAAAAATATATAAACATCGCCTAGTAAAAGAAGTGCTTTTATATTTGTTTCTAAAATAAAAACCAGTATTGAATTAAAAGTGAAAAATCGACACTAAACAATTTCGTGACCACATCATTCAATTAATTAATAAAGGTCAAATAACCTAAACAATTTCAACAAACACAGTTAATTCCGACACATAGATTAGCATTCAGTATTCATGCTAGAAGGGCTTTATAATCTGTAGACAAAAGCAACCCTTAATCGATAAAAGTGAGGAGAAACTATTTGTTTTATTATCAAGCGTCACATGAACGAAAATTGCAGTTCGGGTTTCGCTTAGCATTGATTAGATGAAATTCTATAGCACCAAACAAGATAAGTAAAAAAAATATGAGTGTGCTTAAGACCACACTTTAGAAGTAAAACTTTTGTGCCCAACGGCTAGTAATATGCAATAGATATAGTGGATAGTCTGTCGGATCTATAGTACGCTTGAGAAAATTCAGGCCAACGACAGATGCAGGAAGAATAGTGACGAATCTACTGACGGACTTGATACAAATACTATTTGAAAATATCAATATTTATGAATTCCTATTTACATTAAAACCTAAAATTAACCGAGTAAAACTAATTTTTATTGGCTAAGCATACACACGGTGCACCTAGTACGTATAGCATATAAGTGCGCATCCCACACGGGTATGCACGCTTCCGCCACAGGCATGGATACTACCGCCACAAGCTACCGCCACAAACATTCGCCTCATGGAAGTAAGCTGGTGACAATTGCATGGTTTTTTTCAGTCCCGGCTTTCACACATAGCACGAAAATTTAAGTAACGAGTGCATGCAAGGTGCACGTGTTTTTTGTGCATACTTGTGTGTGCTATTTCGAATGCGGCATTACAGAAAAAGTTAAAAGTAGTCCGACCTTTGCGTGGCATGCATTCCATTCATGGAACATTCCGTCAGGTCGCATTTGAATACACACACTTCTATATTATTTATCAACGAATTGAACGCATGTACGCTTGGATATGTCACCAGCTGTATGCATGCTCCGCTCCCGCTACATTCATGATCATTAATAATTGCATCCGCATCGGCATAGACTGTTCCAAACCCAGATATTGTTTTACCAAGCAGTCCGCCAACCACATACAATGAAGCTTTACCTACGCGAGCCGCTTTACCTACGCGAAAGAGAGCCAGTCTACTTGAGTATGGTATTGGCACCATTTATGGCCACCTAGCCAATTACCTGATTACTTCGTCCCATACAATTTTTTAGGGAGCCAATTAATTTTAAAGGGAGCAAAAATAAATGCAAAAAACAATCAACCTTTTTTCAAATTCTTCTTTCTAGGCGTAGTTGAAAATAATTTGTTTTGGCTGATTAAACCGAATTTGAAGCATAAAGTTGAAAAAGCATTTTTTACAAACCTTTATATTTTCAGTCGATGTAGGGATAGTTTCAGCCCTTTACTATTATCCCTTATCATAAAATTTGCTTGGTTATAAATCAACCACTTTTGAATATAAATGCTGCAAAAAATATATTTTATTATATTGTTTTTGATTAAAATTAAAATTATCGCGAAAACACTTAAAAAGGGGAACTTTTAGGCATATTTAAAGGTGACATCCATATTTTAAGACTGTGGGACCCCGATTTTCGTAATCAGCGACCCAAAAAACATATCAGGAACGATTTTCACATAAACATATCAGGAACGATTAAACATAAACGATTCGTTGATTTGTGCAAGTTAAAAAAATTGTAATTTAAAAAGGGGAAAGGTCCAGCACATCTCACCAAAGGGGAAGTGGGTGCCAATTTTAAACAACAGCACCTCACACATTTAATTCACCACTCCCTTTTGGGAGCCGAAAATTTTTCTCGTATATGCCGCTTCCAACATGTCAGTCAACTCCAAAGTGTCCGCGGCATAAGCCCGGCCAGTGACCAAACCACAAGAAAAATCTGAAATAATTCACCTCTACAGAATGGTGAATTTGTATTCCTATAATGAGATAAAGCAAAGTCTGGGTGACAACGTAGCTAACATGCCAGAAAATCTATGCAGTACGGCAGAGTGTATTTTAACTGTTGCACACACAGCCCCAGTGTCATCGTCTCTTGTACCCCGTCCGCCCCTTTTCCTATCGTTATACGAAAGTTCTGACGATTTTTCATGTGTGAGAGCGTTACACGAATGAAATTGATTCACTCTCATGTAAATTTTTTTAAGCAAACGTCCCTAAAGAAGTTTTACTTCAAAAATCTTTTTATACGTGGTGCAAATAATTGGCACAAGAAAAACATACATTTTATAAACAATAACCAGTGCACTAAAAACATTTATCCTAACAAACCAAATTACAATCGCATTGGGCAAATTAGAAGAAACATTTTTACATTGGAGTTCGTTAGCCCTTAAAGAGAAACACATAAAAATCAACAGAACGTTGATTTATTATTTCGAATTTAACTAACACAATTATATTATTATATTGATTTTCTTTACTTATTAACTATATTATACGCTTGAAGTTACTTACTGAAGGAGTATGACTTCAGAGGGATATTATCCATGGTGCTCATCTGCAATGGCATTGCCCCAGGTTTCATTTGTTTAGCCGGGTTCCAGATTCTTTCAGTTTTGAAGAATCTTTCCAAAAAAACCATGATGATAAATTCTGAACCGATTGTTTAGACAGTTTCGGGATACACTGTGTACAATGCTCTTCCATTTGAAACTGATTTCCCAATTCTTGGACAACCTACATACAGCTGACATTAGAAGAAACACAGTTTAATAATAGCGAGAAAACAAATTGACCTTGGCTAGGCGTTAACATATTTGGTAAATAAGGTAGTTCCGGAATACAATTGGCGAAATTCGTCCACCATATTGGCGCGGCCATTTTGAATTTATAAGTTTTGATAATAAATTCGTTATTTGCTACTTAAAAAAATTAAGATAGCGATTTTCATGGAAATCGGACCCAATTGGCAAATTTATATTTGGGTGGCCATTTTGAATTTCTTTTTGTATAATATGATTTGTTTTTTTTAATTTCCTGTAGGAACTTTTCTTGAATTGTACTGTTATTTCTTTTTCGTTTTGCAGGTGACTCTTGTGATGTTGCTACACTTGGTACTGCTCTTGCAGGTATTTTATAAGTTGCTGTTGTTGCTGATGGAGACTCTGATGTTGATGGTGTTACGGAGGAACGGATATCTACGAAAACATCTTAAACATCACTTTCTGAAAATTTTGCTAAAAACGAGTCCTGTAGAAACATATATATAAAAATAGCATTTAATAAATACATTTATACACTGATAAAAAAAATTCTTGGCTTAAGAGACTTTTTCTTAAACCAAGCAAATAATGTTTTGGATATAACGAGGTTTTATTGTCTTGGATGAAGACAAAAGTTGACTAGAAGTAAGAAAAAAAATTTCTTGGTTTGAGATACTCATTTTTTTAATTTAAGCAACTCAAGGTAATAAAATAGTGAATTGCCTTAATAAATATTCTCGAATTAAAACTAGATCGTGTCTTTATTTAATATAAATTTTGTTTTAAGTAAAAATTATTTAGTTTCTTGAGTAAAAAATTAAAAAACCTTATTTCGAGAAAAACATATCTTGGTCGAAAAATATAAGCATTGAGCGAAGAAAAAAAGAAGGGAAGTGCCATGGCTTCTCGATGGCACAGTAGACATGAATATGTCTTATCCCTGGGGTCTATTTGTTTCTTGTTCTTATTGGAAATCACCTTCTTGTTCTTATTGGAAAGAACCCCTGGAGGGGGTCGAAAGGAATGCACACAACAATATATATCTGGCTCGCTTCAATACATACCCTTCAACCACCTTATCCTTTTCCACAATGTAACAGAATACAAACACACGAAACGAAATCGTTCAAAATAAAAAAATTGTGCTTTTGCAAAAATTCTAAACGCACCGCGGCCGCACCACACTCAATCCGCAAACTGCGTAGTAAGAAAATTCCCTGATATCGATTCTGATTCCGCCCCGCTTCGAAAACACAAAAATATCGCGCGACGGACGACTCAAGCACACCTTTTCTAATGGGGCCCATCCACAGGCCAACTAGTTGTCCTAACTGAGTTGTGTTGTCACTGAATCGCATCGTGTGTGGGGCAGTTGTCAAACTTATTTGACAGTTGGGGTTTCAGTTGGGATAAATCAAAATCTTTTAATTTTATGGGGGCGGGGCCTAGAGTTTGGGCAACTAGTTGCACTGTGTGTATTGCAGTTTGGCAAACTACTTGGATGAATTAAGCCTGAATTCGAAGAATATATTTTTTTGCAAGTTTATTTTGCATTAATTTTACTTTAAATTATGAAAGTTCACATAATATTAAATTATTTTCATAATTTATACTTTTAGAATTTAATTTATATTTTGAAAAATATAAATATTCATATTAATAATTAAAAACAATTATAATTAATCTAAAAAATCATCTTTCTCCAATTTTTATTATTATAAAACTTAGTCGCGGGTTTTCTACAATTTCATTTAACTTTCAAATTGCCTATAAAATATCGAATTGACAGTTGAAATATCAACTCAGTTCAAGCGTTTGTGCATGGAGGCTGTATAGTCTCCCTGCGTTTGTGGCAAAACAACAACTTTTTACACAACTCAGTTTGGACAACTAGTTGGATGGGCCCCATAAGCTGTTTAAAAAATCTCACACAAAGTAAAAAATCGTGGACACTTTTTCTCACTCTTGGAACAATAGCTTCTTGTTAATGTATGTGCTCGAAACAGTCATTTTGGCAAAACGACAAATATTCATGTCAAAAGAAATGTCTCGAAAATTTTCTAACCTTAAGAAAGCTTTCGATAATATTTTCACCTAAAAGTAGGCAGAATTAAATATAAATTTAATTTGCTTCTAAAATTTATCCTAAAAGTATGCCAAACAGTAATTAGTCATGGTAACGATTTTCGTCTCCGCACATTCTTTCAAATAGACCCCAGGGATAAGACATATTCATGTCAATACAATTGCTTGGCTCAAGAATTTCCAGTGTCTTACTCTGAGACAGCATTCTCATGTTAAGACTGAAAAATGTTTCTACTCAAGACAACGAAACGAAGACTACGGAATTGCTGGAATCAAGACAATTTTTCTATCAGTGTACGAACATAAACATTTTATATTTAAAATACATCATGTATCATCGTCGATAAGAATTTCAGCGATACTCTTGTACTTTGGATGCATCATATGTAGCAAAGCCACCAATGATACTATGTACAAGTTTATGCAATTTTCAATTTGATGGTGATCCTCCGGATATTCCCATTGCATTTTTCTCTGCAATAAAACCAAAGAAATGAAATAGTTGCAATTGTATAAAATTTTGTTCATCTGTATCTTTGGGTAAGGTTATTATTAACCTTCCTTTGTATCTCTTTAGCAGTCGCCTGTACACCTATAGTCAATAGTTTGCTGGACTTTGTTTCATAAATATGCAAATTCCTCCTCGCCGTTCTTAAATCTTTGATGTGGTCGCTCCATACATCTATAAATTTAATTTCATCCTCTGGTGACCACATTTTAACCTTGTGTATTTTCCTTACTATTATATAAATATGAATATATACACTTCCATTACATAAAATTATATTAGTACAATAATATTTTACTTACTTCATTTTTAATAGCTCTCACTTTTTGCTAAAACTATACCTTTTCAAGTTCAAATTGGGACTAAACAATTTCAAATCGGGATTAAACAATTTCAAATTGGGACTAAACAATTTCAAATTGGGTCTAAACAATTTCAGATTGGGACTAAACAATGTCAAAGTTGTTGGATGAACATTAGACACTTATACACTGGGCACGAATGATCATTCTTAGTCGAATGATACTTCAATGTTCATTCGATGCTGTAGTCTGTCAAGGGTATTAGGACAACCAATAAATGGGTGGAAGGATGACGTGCTTGAAGATATACGGAAAGTTCGAATAATGTACTAGAGAAAACTAGTTAAGGATTAACTAGTTAGTTATTGGTAGAACAAACTTCAAGTGCCCAAAGTCATACAGCAACTGTAAGGATATTTAAATAGACGAATCAAAGAAAAGCAAAAATATATTAAAACATTTTTATTGAACATCTTCTACATTTTCATCATTGTATTGTACAACTGGGTATACATGAGTATAATTATTTTCTGACTAGTTAAAAATGTGCAGCCTTTTATAAATTGTTAGAAGAATAGTAACAATTTTTATAAATTTTAAATATGCAAGGATTTCTTCCTCTACTGGATTCTACTTATAGTTATGAAAAATTTATAGAAATTGTAAAAAATTCATGTAAATTGAAATTCAAAAAAATACTGCAAATCAATGTCAGAAAAACAATGGTTGTAATCGCATCTAAATTTCCAAAATTATATTTGGCATCTTCTACGGTAAGAGCATAATCATCATAGTTTTCAAATGAATAAGCTCTCGCATAATAATCTCCTCTCCTCACGGAACGAAGAGATGTCTTTTCCCAGTCTGCTTCTAATGCCAATTTATGAATGTCCTGATTTAAAAATAAAAGCTATTTAAATTTTTGTACTAATTTTTCATTAAAAATATTTTACTGCCTCAGTAACACAATATCCATGACTATTGAAAATAACTGTTTGGCTTGCTAAAACGTCCTGTTGCATATCTTCAATAATTTTACTTAGTTTGAATCCTTTAAAAAAATTATATTTTAAATTATAATTTTACACATATGTAAATGTTTAAACCATACCATGAGTAAATGTAAGTCGTACAGGTTTACGCATTTTTTTGTCCACACATCGAGGATATTGTTCCTCCTTAGAATAATCATCAGAGTACAGAGGATAATCAACACATTCTTTAAACAAATAAACCTCCCTATAATTATCTTCTGTCTTCTCATCAAATGTCGCTGGAAAATTATAGATTAAATGTCGTATTTCGTCGTATTCTATGGAAAAATAATGCATATTTTTTCTGCATTCATCTACAAAGAAATTGGCGAAAAATCGTGAAGTTTTCATGGCACTTGCAGAATGATTAATATATGGAGAAATAAACTCGTAGCCAGTTTTTTCTGGGTGAAACTGTACACCGTAGAAAGGATATCTGAAATTATTGCATATAATAATAAATTACGTTTAAAATTTCCTTTTCAAATTTACTTTCTATGTTCTATTGTGGATATAAAAGAAAAATATTTGGAAGCAGAACTAAGAGATGTCTCTTGCCAGTCCTTGTTTAATCCATATCTATGAAGAGCCTAATTTAAGAATAAAAACCATTTAAATTTTTGTACTAAATTTTCATTAAAAATATTTTACTGTCTGGGTAACACAATAGCTATGACTATGGTAAGTAACTGCTTGCGTTGCTAGAATATCAACAACATCCTGTTTTATATCTTTAAACATTTTACTTTCTTTGAATCCTTTAACAAATTTTTATTTTTAAGTATAATTTTACACCTAAATGATAAAATTTTACCAGGTGTAAATTGAAGCTGTAAAGATTCAGTGATGCATCCACAACTTCGTCGAGGATCTTGATCGTCCTTGGCGGTTATAAACAGAAGAAATTCAAAGCCGAGGCAAGTGCCCCATATTGGGAAGTAGTCTCCATTGTTGTTCATTTGAACAGCCAATTTATAGATAAGTTTGCCGGTGCGTAAATAGGTCTTATCTTTCAAAGAGGCTACGGTCCCGCCTGGAAACAAAATTCTGGAAATGGACAATTTTTATTGATGATGGTTTGTATGGCTCATAACTGCATTTACCCGTTTATTTGCTTTAACATTCTTTTATAGTAATCATAACTCCTTCCAAGCCTGCAGGAGAAAAATATACATCAGTTTACTTTTATGTACATACATAAATATTAAAAACTGTATACAATCAGCGGTGTTCCACATATCGAGTGAAATGCAATCGAAATCGGAATTCAATTTCACTCGAATTCAAAATTGATGTTCTGAATTCCGAGTGAATTTCGTTTGTTCGAAATCACTTTCGAAAATATATAATTTGGTTGACACTTCAAATTTTTATTTATTTTAAGAATAGTTTGTGTCCGAGTTAAAAAAATTAAAAAAATTTATGCTCCAAACAATGGATTTTGTGTTAATAGCTGCAGTAATTGAAGAAATATAGCTTCAAAGGAAGGAAAAAATTAAAAAAGATTGTAAAGGGATAAATCTAATCCTATGAATCTTCTCGATTCCTTTTGAATTATTGAATATTAGTAAATGGAAGTAACTGGATCAAGCACAGTTACTGAGGATGCTGGTGGTGCACATGAGGAATACCGGCATTTGCCAGCCATCACGGAACGTGTGCAGTCCTAAGTAGAAATAAGATAAAAGAATGTTATCTGTATAAGTAGCAGTAATAAACTATTATTAACTAATAAAGGCGTTAATTACTACATGGCGACGAGGATACATCGGAAATAAAGTGGAAAGTGTACATGGAGAAAAACCAACGTGCAAGTGCAGTGTTTTAAAGGCATATGGGAATTGCAAATAAGAAAAAAGTCCCAGAAGTGAAAAGGCCACGCGGGAGACCCCCAAAAAATATTAAAATAGTGACGGTAGTGAAAAACATGGAGTTCCTTAAAAAAGTTGAACCCTTAATTCTCGATAATAATGTGAGCGAGCAGTGGAGAATTTTTAAACAGAACTTTGGATATTTTTATGAAGCAGCAGAATTAGATAAAAAACCATCACATGTGCAAGCTGCAATTCTCTTGAATGCCCTTGGCACAGACGCGGTAGAGTTATTCAATACGTTTGATCTAACGGACGACGAACGCAAATCATATAGTGCGGTAATTAAAGCATTTGATTCATTTTGCAGACCGAAAAGCAACGAAAGCTATGCCAGTTATATGTTCCATTCGAGAATCCAAAATACCGGCGAGCCGTTTGATGCCTTTTTAATGGACATCAAAAAATTAGTTCGTACACGTAATTTTTTTAGACATGATTTTAATAAAGGTTATAATTGTAGGAATGAAGAAAATAGAGTAAAAATTGAAAGGAAAAATTGCTTGTACTGTGGCCAGATTCATAGTAGGGGAAGATGTCCCGCATGGAAGAAAGTGTGCGGAAAATGTGGGAAGCGGAATCATTTTGCGTTGGTTTGTCAACAAGGACAAGAGAGAAAGGTAGGAGAAATTACAGAGAATTTTAATAATTTGGTGATAGATTCGGTCGTAACCGCGATTAATGAACAGAATACAATTCGAGCTTGGTATAAAGTGATAAAAATTAGATTCAGGGTCGGACGCGAACGTTTTGTCATTGGCAGTGTTTAACCAAATTGAGGGTGCGAAATTAGATGAAACAGATTCAATGATTACGGTATATGGGGGAGGCAAATTAAAGCCAGTAGGATCAGCGATATTAGAGTGTAGCGTTAATGATAAAGTACACAAGCTAAAATTTACCATAGTTGATGGAGATGAAACTCCAATTTTAGGGTTGCAGTCGTGTGTACACCTCAAACTAGTGAAAAAAGTAGACAATATTAGGGAAACAAAAGAAAATTTATTAGAAAGATATTCCGAAGTATTTGTAGGATTAGGCAAATTTAAGGACGAGTATAAAATTAAGCTAAAAAATGAAGTAAAACCGGTAATCAGACCAGTGCGGAGAGTACCCCTTGTCTTGGTAGAACCTCTTAGAAGGGAGCTATCCACACTTATTGAAAAGGAAATAATCGAGGAAGTTCGGGAGCCCGCAGAGTGGGTGTCAAATCTAGTGATTGTGGAAAAAAAGAATAAAACGTTACGTTTATGCCTAGACCCAAAATACCTCAATGAAGCTATTTTGGATGAACCGTTTCCAATTCCCACATTTGACGAAATATCCACAAAATTTGCGAATAAAAAGTTTTTCACTGTATTAGACCTAAAAGAAGGTTATTGGCAGGTGGCATTAGACAGCGAATCATCCAAGCTTTGCACATTTTCTACGCCCTTCGGGTTATTTCGATTTAAACGGTTACCATTTGGGATTAAGTGTGCCCCAGAGGTCTTCCAAAAACTAAACGAACAGAATTTCTCTGATATTGATGGCGTAACCGTGTATATTGATGACCTTTTAATTGCAGGAACTAGTTTAACAGAACATGATGAGATTTTAGAAAGAGTAATGCAACGGGTAATGGAACGAAATATCAAATTAAACAAGGACAAAATACAGTTTCGAAAAGAAAAAATAAATTATTTGGGGCATGTAATTTCGGGTGAGGGCATTACTTACGATCCTGAATATAAAAAAGCTATAGATGACCTAAAACCTCCGTCTAATAAGAAGGAAGTACAGGTGTTGCTCGGGATGGTCAATTATATCAGAAAATTTGTTCCTCATTTGGCAGAACTATCATATCCGATCAGGGAATTACTGAAGAAAGAGGTATCTTTTAAGTGGCTTCCAGTACACGACGTATGTTTGAGAAACATCAAAAGTGCAATTACAAATGCGCCCTTTCTGAAACCGCTAGACGTAACAAAAGACATTACTATACAAGCAGACGCATCACAATTTGGGTTGGGCGCCTATCTTATGCAAGACGATCGACCAGTGTACTTTGCATCGAGAGCATTAACCCCAGCAGAGTGCAACTATGCACAAATAAATAGAAAAAGAGTTATTGGCAATTATATTTGCCTGCAATAGGTTTCACCAATTGATTTATGGGCGCCGCGTAACCGTACTAACAGATCACAAGCCGTTATTAGGGATAGATTCAAAAGAGGTAGGGAAAGTGATTTCGTCAAGATTACAAAGAATGAAACTTCGATTACTGAAGTATAGATTAAAATTTTGCTACACTCCGGGAAAAATGATGCTTATTGCAGATTTATTATCACGAAACTGCACGGTCGTGAAAGATTTGAAGCCTGAAATAGAGGACATTAATGAAGTAGTGCACACAATTAATGTTAGTGAAGAGAAAAAAGAAAGGTTTAAAACTGAAACAGCAAACGACCCAGCGCTAAAGGAAATTTTACGTGTTGTCAAATCCGGTTGGCCAAAGAGTAAAAGTCAACTTAAAGAAGATATAAAGTTTTATTGGAAGCATAGGCATGAAATTTCGGTAGAAGACGGCTTAGTTTTTTTCAATGAAAAGATAATAGTTCCTGTGGCATTGAGACAAGAAACTCTAGGAAACCTACATTCGTCCCATTTCGGCATTGAAAAAACAAAATTGAGAGCTAGAAGCTTAGTGTATTGGCCAGGGATAAACAATGATATTGAGGAAACAATAGAAAAGTGTAAGTATGCCAAAGGCATAGAAAGGCTAATATAAAAGAGCCGTTAATCTCTCATGAGATTGCCCCGATTCCGTACCAGAAGATTGGAATGGATGTGTTTCAATTTCACGGTAGGCCTTATTTGGTAGTAGCAGATTACTTTTCAAAATACTTTGATATTATATCATTGAGGAACAAGACAGCCATTGAAATAATTTCTAAAATCAAGAACTTGTTTGCGAGTCACGGGATCCCGCGAGAAATTGTTGCCGACAACAACCCGTTTAACTCTTACTTATTTAAGCAGTTCCCAAGAAAGAATGATATTAAGGTAGTTACTTCTAGCCCGTACTACCCTCAATCTAATGGCTTGGCAGAGAGATTTGTTCAGACATCGAAGGCAATACTAACGAAAGCCCACGAAACTAAACAAGAAGTCTGGAAAATATTATTAGAGTATAGGAATACACCTGTGAAGAACAGTATGTTGTCCCCTGCGGAAATTATGTTTGGAAGAAAAACAAGAAGCGTCATTCCAGCAAAGCTGTCTTTATTTAATATGGATTATCATAAAAAGTTCATGGAAGTCCTAGATAAGAACAATAGAAGAAACAAACAAGTGTATGACAAGCATACTAAAGAGAAACCTGCTTTTCAGGAGGGGGAGAAGGTTTGGTACAGAAATAGAAACACGGGAACATGGGAATCAGCAATAATCATTAAATCATTAAAAAAGATACTGCTCCGCGGTCCTATTGGATAAAGGTTGCCAATGACAAAGTGCTTCGGCGAAACTCAAGCGTGTTAAGACATCTATAGAAATATATTGTAGCTAATAAAGTAGTTTCTCGTACTTTAGTAAATGCTTCCATCTGCACACAAACAAAACTAGAAGTCCTTGCAGGGCATCTCCTCGATGAAGTGGCCACAAGTTAGAATAAGAGTAATAGTAAGAACTAATAATGTATTTGTTTAAAAAAAGAAGTTGAATAGATTAGCATAGCAAAGAAAGATAAAGCATGTAACGTGAAGTAGCATTAGTTGAAGGAGCAAGTAAACTTGAAATTGTAATGAAATAATTAACTAGCTTAGTATATAGAATTAAGTTAAAGCTGAGAAGTATCGTTGAATAATAGATAAACTGAACTAAAAGGGGTAGGTGTAGTAAATGGAAGTAACTGGATCAAGCACAGTTACTGAGGATGCTGGTGGTGCACATGATGAATACCGGCAGTTGCCAGCCATCACGGAACGTGTGCAGTCCTAAGTAGAAATAAGATAAAAGAATGTTATTTGTATAAGTAGCAGTAATAAACTATTATTAACTAATAAAGGCGTTAATTACTACAGTATATGCACAATATAAGCTGTACAAATAGTACACATTTGTGTTGCATTTCATAATAACTGCAGGCATCTTAAACTAGATTATGAAGTAACATCCATCACAAATGCAGATATAGAAGTTATCGACCCAGAAAATGTTGAAGAACAGAGAAGTGATGCTGTTAGGGTCAGAGATGAAATAGCTAATCCTTACTAATATTATAAATGCGAAAGTAACTCTGTCTGTCTGTCTGTCTGTCTGTCTGTCTGTCTGTCTGTCTGTCTGTCTGTCTGTCTGTCTGTTACGCTTTCACGCCTAAACCACTAAACCGATTTTGATGAAATTTGCAACAGACATAGTTTAGACCTTGGAGACGGACATAGGCTACTTTTTATAGAGAACAAAAGGGTTGAAGGGGGTGAAATGGGGTTCAATAAGTTGCAAGGGGATTTTTTTCTATTGTATAAAAAGTAACTGACTGACAGACAACGCACAACTTAAACCGCTAGAGCTAAAGGGCTGAAATTTTGACAGTGCATCCCTATAATGGCGTGGACATCCACTAAGAAGCGATTTTTCGAAATTCATCCCCTAAGGGGGTGAAATGGGGCTTATCCAAACCGTTGGAGCTATAGGGCTGAAATTTTGACAGTGCATCCCTATAATGGCGTGGACATCCACTAAGAAGCGATTTTTCGAAATTCATCCCCTAAGGGGGTGAAATGGGGTTTACCCAAACCGCTGGAGCTATAGGGCTGAAATTTTGACAGTGCATCCCTATAATGGCGTGGACATCCACTAAGAAGCGATTTTTCGAAATTCATCCCCTAAGGGGGTGAAATGGGGTTTACCCAAACCGCTGGAGCTATAGGGCTGAAATTTTGACAGTGCATCCCTATAATGGCGTGGACATCCACTAAGAAGCGATTTTTCGAAATTCATCCCCTAAGGGGTGAAATGGGGTTTATCCAAACCGTTGGAGCTATAGGGCTGAAATTTTGACAGTGCATCCCTATAATGGCGTGGACATCCACTAAGAAGCGATTTTTCGAAATTCATCCCCTAAGGGGGTGAAATGGGGTTTACCCAAACCGCTGGAGCTTTAGGGCTGAAATTTTGACAGTGCATCCCTATAATGGCGTGGACATCCACTAAGAAGCGATTTTTCGAAATTCATCCCCTAAGGGGGTGAAATGGGGTTTATCCAAACCGTTGGAGCTATAGGGCTGAAATTTTGACAGTGCATTCCTATAATGGCGTGGACATCCACTAAGAAACGATTTTTCGAAATTCATCCCCTAAGGGGGTGAAATGGGGTTTACCCAAACCGCTGGAGCTATAGGGCTGAAATTTTGACAGTGCATCCCTATAATGGCGTGGACATCCACTAAGAAGCGATTTTTCGAAATTCATCCCCTAAGGGGGTGAAATGGGGTTTATCCAAACCGTTGGAGCTATAGGGCTGAAATTTTGACAATGCATTCCTATAATGGCGTGGTCATCCACTAAGAAACGATTTTTCGAAATTCATCCCCTAAGGGGGTGAAATGGGGTTTATCCAAACCTTTGGAGCTATAGGGCTGAAATTTTGACAGTGCATCCCTATAATGGCGTGGACATCCACTAAGAAGCGATTTTTCGAAATTCATCCCCTAAGCGGGTTTACCCAAACCGCTGGAGTTATAGGGCTGAAAGTTTGACAGTGCACCCCTATAATGACGTTTACATCCACTAAAAAGCGATTTTTCGAAATTCATTCCCTAAGGGGGTGAAAAGGGGTTTATCCAAACCGTTGGAGCTATAGGGCTAAAATTTTGACAGTGCATCTCTATAATGGCGTGGACATCCACTATAAAGCAATTTTTCGAAATTCATCCCTTAAGGGGGTGAAATAGGGTTTATCCAAACCGCTGGAGCTATAGAATTGAAATTTTAACAGTGCATCCCTATAATGACGTGGACATCCACTAAAGAGCGATTTTTCGAAATTCATCCCCTAAGGGTGTGAAATGGGGTTTATACAAACCTCTAAAGCTATACGGCTGAAATTTTGACAGAGCATCCCTATAATGACGTTTACATCCACTAAAGAGCGATTTTTCGAAATTCATACCCTAAGGGTGTGAAATGGGGTTTTTACAAACCGCTAAAGCTATAGGGCTGAAATTTGGACAGTGCATCTCTATAATGGAGTGGACATCCACTATAAAGCGATTTTTCGAAATTCATCCCCTAAGGGGGTGAAATGGGGTTTATCCAAACCGCTGGAGCTATAGGGCTGAAATTTTGACAGTGCATCCCCTTAATGACGTGGACATCCACTAAGAAGCGATTTTTCGAAATTTATCCCCTAATGGGGTGAAATGGGATTAACCCACACCGCTGAAGCTGGAGGGCTCTAATTTTGACCGTGCATCACTACAATGACGTGGGCATCCACTTAGGGACGATTGAAATTTATCCCCTAAGGGGGTTAAATGGGGTTAAGCCAAACCGCTGGAGCTAAACGGCTGAAATTTTGACAGTGCATCGTGGACATTTACTAAGAAGCGATTTTTCGAAATTCATCCCCTAAAGGGGTCAAATTTGGTTTACCAAACTACTGGAACTACAGGGTTGAAATTTGGACAGTGCATCCCTATAATGACATGGACATCCACTAAGAGGCGAGTATTCGAAATTCATCCCCTAAGGGGATGAAATGGGGTTAACCCAAACCTCTGAAGCTGAAGGGCTGAAATTTTGACAGTGCATCCCTATAATCACGTAGAAATGAATGACTCGAAATTCACTTTATTTAATATTCATTTGTGATTGCTTCATAATTTCTTACATCCACGTAAATAGGCGAACATACTTAACGAACGTTCGTCAAACCCTAAAATGTCACTTTTCTTGATGACATATACATGCCAATCTACTTTAAAACTTGCAGATTTGTTGAGGAGAGGTGATATTCGCAGTAATTTGTTTACCATATTTATTAAAAAAATGCACTATAATAAACCCTTTTTAGGGATAATAACAGCTGACTTTTTTGTTGGTTTTTTTTTAAGGAAAACATCGCACATAATAAACAGTTTTTAAAGGCGTTGCAAGGCACGCGGGTTTTATGCTAGTAGTTTATAAACTAAATTTGTTATACGAAAAGTTAAATATAAATTTAAAAAATACTTTATTCAGTTTTTTAAAAACATAAAAGATTGCATTAAGTTTTTGGGCTAACTCTTTCCAAAGGTCCTCAACAATTAATTTGTTTCTTTTTGTATATCCTCTTGCTATTCGGGATTATTTCTCGAAAAATCACACATCATGTTCTCCTGTCTGTTATTTTTATGCTTGCCCCTTTAAATTGATACATTTATTAAAATATTTTCTTAAATAAATTGTTACCTTTGTAAATAATTTACAAATATTTACATTTTAAAATAAATCACAGCGCTTCTCGCTATTCCACTTTCAAATCACAAACAACAACTGAAACGGTTTTATTTCGATTGACATTTCGATTTAATCGAAATGTGGAACATCTAATTTCGATTTGGAATTTCTATTTCACATACATGGAATTAATCGAAATGTAGAACACCTAATTTCGATTTCAAGTATCAATTTCATAAAAATCGAAATGTAGAACACCGCTGATTGTATCCTTTTGGTGGTGTGGCTGTCTCAGCTAAGCAGATCCCCTTAAGGATGCATTTTTATGGGATAAATGATTCCGAATAAATGGAGTACAAAAAATACGAGAAGAATAATAATTTGATCACTAGTGTTGTTTAGATTGATTGTAATGTCCATTTTCATTTCCCTTTATTCATTTGTGCCCTTTTTACATGAGTCTGTGCGTGTCCCTGTTTACAACTGGTTTTACAATAGTGACTTTCGCAATCAATTTGCAACCAAAAAGGAACCCTTGTCCACACAATCTGATTTTGGATTAATCGGTGTTCTGATATATTTTTAGTCGAAATGTTAGTACTCACAGCCTGCCAGATTTGTCTGGGCGAAAGTAGTGCCCAAATTTAATATGTCCGTTTTCCGGAAAATGTTTGAGACCGCAGCGTCCTGCCGAGTAGCTTTTATAATATCGCGCAAAAACTGACTATGATGATATGGTTTTATTATAGGTTCTCTTAAGGCAAATACTTCATCTCCAATTAATACATAATGCAATGTAACCCACGTCCCTGGATTATCATTCACTATAAGTTTTCCCATATTAGATTTTGCATAAATCCCAGCATCGCCTTCACACCCATATGAACCAAGGTCAGTACCTATTAATCTATAATGTGCATCTGTAATCGCAAGGAATACAATTGAAAAATATTCGTTATATGATAGTTAAAGAATGTTGATTCCGAATTTTTTGGTCACTTTATCCTCACGTGCTAGACTTCGCGTATAATAGTGCTGATCCGGGAATGATTTATTCGAAATTGAAAAGCCAAAGATTACCCAGTTGCCATATACTTAAAAAATTAAGGAAAAAAGTACTTGCAGTAATGTGTACCTAAACAATATAATCCCAGTAGTAGTGATAATTCCAGGGATGAACTAAATTTAAATAAATACATATTTGTAACTTATTTACGAAAATGGATATTCCAATTTTGCAGTTTCTGATTGTAAGATCTCATGGAAATCATAGAGAGATTATTTTCAACGAAAGAAACGTGCCCACAAGAAGTCAACAGGATCCGAGGACAATTAGTAGTACTAATATACAACTTACGCAGGCTATTATCTCAGGTGAAGAACTTACTCGAAGCCCTCCGACAATCGAGGAAAATAGTGGATGTTTTTAGTAGAAAAAAACTCACAGATTGAGTCACAATGTGGCCCAATAAAAGAGAATCATATTGAACAAATAGTTCAAATTAAGCCAAGTAGACGAAACGGTCAAAATTCAGCAAAGTTCGCATAAAAACAAGATATATTTTACAAATAAATAATAAAAGAAGAGACAAAAGATTAAAGTTATTGATAAAAATAAAAAAGTAGAAAAGGATAGAGTTGATTTGTTTTCTGAAAGCATCGATTCGACGGTGAAAACATGTTCCGCTGCACAAATTGCATAGGCATAATTAGTAGTGCTGAATTTCATTACTGAAATGGAATCAGAAATGTTAAGTAATATCCATTCATCTACTCCAACACCCACAACCTACTCGGATTTTGAGGACATACACACAACATCCAATTTCATTATTTTATTGTACTTGCCTTGCACCTACATCAACACAATCTGCGTAGCGCCAGCCAGAAAATGACTGTAATAAACGGCAACACTTAAATTATACTTTCAGAAACTCAAAAAAACTAACAAGAAAAACATGTGTCGAGCTATTTTAGATTGCGAGCGTTTTTTCGCAAAAAAAAAAACGTTAGGTGATTTTTGCAATTTATCGACAGCACCTCCTTCTTACCTATCCTCTGTTCCACTCTCTTTTCCGCTTGTAATGGACACACAACTACCAGATCGTTATCACTCACTCGACAAGAATTTCATTGCGCTAAAATTTGGCGTAGGCCTTTCTGTATTTATATATTCTAAAGGCCTTTTCGTGATTCAGTGCTACTTGGTTCGTACACTGCAGTATTCGCGGAGTCGCGCGTTTAGCTGGCCGTTGGCGGCTTAGCAATCTACTACTATGCTACTTTCTGGAGTTTGTGTAGGATTTAATCATATTTTAAGGCTTCCATTTACACATAGCCCGCCGGCCTCCTGAAGGTTTTCGCCTTGAGGCCAAATATTACCACACGTGCACCGGCCGCCAACTGTATGGAGCCTGCAGTCCAAGAAAACTGACAAAAATCTTTATGTGTTTGGGCATTTATAGTCAGTTCGTGCCTGAAGATCTATACTTCTATTCACTCTCAAGCCGTGAATTCACGGCACAAATTCACGCCATATCCCCTTGAAAAGGAAAGCACGGAGCGAGCTAGGCGAGAAAACCATCCGCATACGCGTTCGCGCTTTTTCGCGTGTGTTCACGACGTAAGTCTGGAGCTCCTTGAAGTTTTTGTTGAGGCCATGAATATTATTGCACTTGAATTACGTGAGATTGAGTGAGATTCGGCTCGACCCCCTGGCCCAAAACGCCTCATGTAATGAATGGACGACCCCTTAGCAATTATTTTTTACAAAATATGAACAAAAATTTTAAGCTTACATTAACTTATGAGGTGTAAAAATACATACTAAACCAATTTCAAATATAACAAAGAATTGCGTTCTTCATAAAACAAAGAAATAAACAAGAGAATTAACGGGCTTCTTTTCTTTTTCGAACAAACGCTCGCAATCGAAAATAGCTCGACACATGTTTTTTTTGTTAGTTTTTTTGAGTTTCTGAAAGTTTAATTTAAGTGTTGCCGCAATAAAATCAGAAGTGCCAGAACTTTTGGGTTAGACTGGGTTCAGGCGAGCCGTGGCGGTAAGAAGTAAAAAATAAATAATGTACACGTCTTGAAAAAACCTTTACCTATCCAATAGCTTTAACATTTGAAGGAAAATAGATAAAATAGTAAAGTATTATATATTTGAAGGGAATTTAATGCTCTACAACCCTTTTGGCGGCATTTACTTTTTAGGTGCATCGTTAAAGAGCTATCCGGTAAAAAGAGCAAAAAATGTAAGGCAAAATTTGTTTTTTCCAAAATTACAGACTTTCAAGAGCAGATATCTTGAAAACTATACAAGATATCGAAAAACTTGACTAAGTCAAACTTGTAGAAAATTTAATCAGCTTGTACAAATTGGTCATGTCGCTAGGACGCATAGTTTCCGAGATATGTATAAGCGAAACCCCGAAAATGGATCCTTCAAACCCCCTGCCACCCCGGCTCAAGGGTTACGGGCGGGGACTTTTGATCTATTCACCCCCTAACTAGTCCAAGCAAAGTTGTGAAGTCACAAATTGTCTTGCAAGTATTTCCCTCTATACCTTTTCGTTGCCTGGCCAATAGGGGCTTAAGGCCATTTAAATTGAAATAGACAAATCAACGAAAGACTTGCAAAAATGTATTACATTTTTATTGAATATCGTGTATGAATCATTGTATTGCACAGCCGACTATAAGTATAATTCTTTTCCGACTAGATACTGTATATATATATTTTTTAAATTTGTTGTAACAATATTTATAAATTTTAAAACTGAGCATTCTTCTTCTTTTACTCGATTCTGCTTCATAGTTCTAAAAAATTTATAGAAATTGTTAAAAACTCATACAAAACAATACTGCAAATCAATGTCAGAAGAACAATGTTTGTGATAGCATCTAAATTTTCAAAAGTATTATTGGAATCTTCTACGTTAAGAGAATAATCATCATAGTTTTCAAATGAATAATCCTCGGCATGACTGTCTCCTCTCTCCTCGGTCTCCTCGGAACGAAGTGATGTCTTTTCCCACTCTTCTTCTAATGCCAATTGTTGAATATCCTGATTTAAGAATAAAAACCATTTAAATTTTTGTACTAATTTTTCATTAAAAATATTTTACTGCCTGGGTAACACAATAGCCATAACTATTGAAAATAACTGTTTGGCTTGCTAGAATATCAACAACGTTCTGCTTTATATCTTTAATAATTACATTCAGTTTGAATCCTTTCAAAAAAAAATATTTTTAAGTATAATTTTACACATAAATGACTAAATCTTACCACGAATAAATTTTAGTCGGAAAGGTTTAGAGATGCGTAGACAAATTCGTTGAGGATTTTGTTCGTCATCATCATCAGAATACAGAGGATAATCATCAGATTCTTTAAAGAAATAAACCTGCCTATAATTATCTTCTGTCCTCTCAGCAAATGTCACTGGAAAATTATAGATTAAATGTCGTATTTCGTCACTTTCGTTGTAAAAGGAATGCATATTTTTTCTGCATTCATCGACAAAGAAATTGGCGAAATATCGTGAAGCTTTTATGGCATTTGCAGAATGATTAATCTCTAGAGATATAAACTCGTAGGCATTTTTTTCTGGGTGGAATTGTACACCATAGAAGGGATATCTGAAATTATAATACATAATAATAGATTATGTTAAAATTTTCTTTTTCATATTTACTTTTTATGTTCTATTGTGGCTATAAAAGAGATACCTTTGGAGTCGGTACTAACAGATGTCTCTCGCCAGTCCTTGTTTAATCCAAATTTTTGAATATCCTGATTTATGAATAAAACCATTTAAATTTTTGTGCTAAGTTATCATTAAAAATATTTTACTGTCTGGGTAACACAATAGCTATGACCATTAAAAGTAACTGCTTGTATTGCTAGAATATCAACAATCTCTTGTTGTATATGTTTAAACATTTTACTTTGTCTGAAACCTTTAAAAAATTTGTATTCTTAAGTACAATTTTACACCTAAATGATAAAATCTTACCAGGGGTAAATCTAAGTCGTAAAGATTCAACGATGCGTCCACAATTTTGTCGAGGATCTTGATCGTCCTTAGCGGTTATAAACAGAAAAAATTCAAAGCCGAGGCAAGTACCCCATACTGGGAAATAGTCTCCATTGTTGTTCATTTCAACAGCCAATTTTAGGATAATTTTTCCAGTGTTTAGATAGTCGATATCTTTCAATGAGGCAGCGGACCCGCCTGTGAATAAAATTCTGGAAGTAGACAAATCTTATTGATGAAGGTTTTTTTGGTTCATAACTGCATTTACCCATTTATTTGCTTTAACATTCTTTCATAGTAATCATAACTCTTTCCAAGCCTGCAGGAGAAAAATATACATCAGTTTAATTTAATGTAAATATTGAAAACTGTTTACGTTGTATACTTTTTGTGGTGTGGCTGTTTCAACGAAGCTGACCCGACTGACTTAGCTAAGGCGCACATTGATCTGTGTCACGCAGTAAGCGCAGAGCAGGGCAGCACGAAAAAAAAATTCAAAAAAAAAAAACAGTAAGTGGAACGTGTCGCGCAGTTTCTGTGCTCCTTGAACAACGGGTTCCTGGCTAACCTAGGTGTCTGGCTACTATCTCAGAGGTCCCGGGTTCGAATCCCGGGCAGCGCCCCACGGTCCTTCGCCTTTTCCTCTTTCCCACGTACATAACTTTCCTTCTTTCTTCTCCCCTCTTTACATTCCTGATTCCTGTTGTCATAGCCTTCCTTAACCCTTCCCCGCTCCATCAAAGCCCATGTCGTCGGTTGGTTGATGAGATTCAACTAGTTTCAGGAGGCATAACAGTCCAGCGAGTTGTTTCTCGATGCCCCGATGTTAAAGTCGCGATATTAATGGTTGGGAGTAGGTGGACTAAAAATATCGGGGGTAGGTTGTGGCAGTTCCTTCCTCCCCGACTAGACCTTCTATTCGACATTGCACTCTATACGAAGAAAATAGATTGTCGACAGTGCGCCTTTCCTGAGACTCTAGTCTATCACATAAAAAAAGTGTCGTGAAGCCTGCGCCTAACGCAGTATTCGTATCATCTGCCTTGCGTTGGAATTCGCAGTTGACGCACCGAAACCGTGCTGGTGTGCCTGTATCGTCTGTGTCTCAATGTGCGCCCAGCCTTAAGGACGGATTTTTATGGAATAATAGTCCAGTGCAATTAGTCGAAAAGGGGAATGAAATTGCATTTTACGATGTACGAAATTTTTTGCATTTGTTCGGGTACATATGACAATGATAAAACCAAGTTTGTGAGGTCGCAGTGTATTGGGAAAAGCAGATGGTAGAGAAAATCAAGACGGCGCACAATGGGCAAAAACAAGTGAAAAAGCACGCAAAATAAAAAAAAAAATTTTTAAAGTAAAACTTCTTTAGGGACGTTAGCTTAAAAAATTTACATGAGAGTGAATCAATTTCATTCGCGTAACGCTCTCACACATGAAAAATCGTCAGAACTTTCGTATAACGATGGGAAAAGGGGCGGACGAGGTACAAGAGACGATTACACTCGGGGCTGTGTGTGCAACAGTTAAAATACACTCTGCCTTACTGCATAGATTTTCTGGCATGTTAGCTACGTTGTCGCCCAGACTTTGCTTTATCTCATTATAGGAATACAAATTCACCATTCTGTAGAGGTGAATTATTTCAGATTTTTCTTGTGGTTTGGTCACTGGCCGGGCTTAAGTCGCGGACAATTTGGAGTTGACTGACATGTTGGAAGCGGCATATACGAGAAGAATTTTCGGCGGTAGTTTGGGTGCTTAGAATACCAAAAGGGAGTGGTGAATTAAATGTGTGAGGTGCTGTTGTTTAAAGTTGGCACCCACTTCCCCTTTGGTGAGATGTGCTGGACCTTTCCCCTTTTTAAATTACAATTTTTTTAACTTGCACAAATCGACGAATCGTTTATGTCAAAACATTACACTGTTGTGAAAAACGTTCCTGATATGTTTTTTGGGTCGCCGATTACGAAAATCGAGGTCCCACTGCCTTAAAATATGCATGTCACCTTTAAATATGCTTAAAAATTCCCTTTTTTAAGGGTTTTCGCGATAATTTTAATTACTATAATCAAAAACAATCTAATAAAATACATTTTTTGCAACATTTATATTCAAAAGTGGTTGATTTATAACCAAGCAAATTTTATGATAAGGGATAATAGTAAAGGGCTGAAACTATCCCTACATCGACTGAAAATATAAAGGTTTGTAAAAAATGTTTTTTCAATTTTATGCTTCGAATTCGGTTTAATCAGCCAAAATAAATTATTTTTTCGGGAATCGTATAGAAATGACGTACATTGTTTAATCAAAAATCGTAAAGAAAAGCGATACTTTTCTAGTTAGCAACACTTTTCTTCACGATTTTAGATATAACTTTAATTACAATGCGATTAATTGTCAACAGAAAATGACCTACTTTAATCAATTATTATTTCTTTACAATTTACGTACTATTTCTATATGATTCCCGATTAATTGTCAACAGAAAATGGCCTACTTTGACCAATTATTATTTCTTTACAATTTTTGATTTTCAATTTATGTAAGTCTTAATATTTTCTTTGCAATTTTTGATTTTCAATATTAAATGTACGTCATTTCTATACGCTTACCGAAAAAATAGCATGTTCAACGCGCTAAGAAAAGTGATTTTTCCAGCTCGTGTAAATTTTAATCCACTCGCTCGCTACGCTCGCTCGCGAATTAAATATTTACATTCACTGGAAAACTATCACTTTTCTTTACTTGTAGAACAATCTACTATTCAACTACGTATAGAAAGAAGAATTTGAAAAAAGGTTGATTGCATATCTTTTTGCTCCCTTTAAAATTAATTGGCTCCCTAAAAGATTGTATGGGACGAAGTAATCAGGTAATTGGCTAGGTGGCCATAAAGGGTGCCAATACCATACTCAAGTAGACTGGCTCCCGTTCGCGTAGGTAAAGCGGCTCGCATAGGTAAAGCTTCATTGTATGTGGTTGGCGGATTGCTTGGTAAAACAATACCTGGGTTTGGAATAGTCTATGCCGATGCGGATGTAATTATTAATGATCATGAATGTAGCGGGAGCGGAGCATGCATACAGCTGGTGACATATCCAAGCGTACATGCGTTCAATTCGTTGATAAATAATATAGAAGTGTGTGTATTCAAATGCGACCTAACGGAATGTTCCATGAATGGAATGCATGCCACGCAAAGGTCGGACTACTTTTAACTTTTTCTGTAATGCCGCATTCGAAATAGCACACACAAGTATGCACAACAAACACTTGCACCTTGCATGCACTCGTAACTTAGATTTTCGGGCTATGTGTGAAAGCCGGGACGGAAAAAAACCATGCAATTTTATGAACCTCTGAATGCAATGCATGTACGCTTGCATATGTCACCAGCTTACTTCCATGAGGCGAATGTTTAGATTTCCGTGCCTGTGGCGGTAGTATCCCTGCCTGTGGCGGAAGCGTGCATACCAGTGTGGGATGCGCACTTATATGCTATACGTACTAGGTACACCACGTGTATGCTTTTAAGAAAATTAGCCAATAAAAATTATTTTTACTCGGTTACTTTTAGGTTTTAATGTAACTAGGAAATCATAAATATTTTCAAATAGTATTTGTATCAAGTCCGTCAGTAGATTCGTCACTATTCTTCCTTCATCTGTCGTTGGCCTGAATTTTCTCAAGCGTACTATAGATCCGACAGACTTTCCACTATAATTACTAGCCGTTGGGCACAAAAGTTTTACTTCTCAAGTGTGGTCTTAAGCACACTCATATTTTTTTTATAACTAAATCTATAGTGATTTTTACTAGTTACTCAAAACTAAATTTACGTACGAGTATAAAAAAATATTTTTAAACTCATACATTACAAAAATATATCGGAAAATATGTGATGCGCGCTCTTTTGACTGTTTTTGCCCATTGTGCGGCGGCCGATTTTTGCATTTGTGTTCCCCGACAGGTGAAATACAATTAGTTGTATATTAAAAATGACAGTCAAGCTCAACAATTACCCTCTGTACTGTCATGTCGTTCAAGTCATGGGGCAATGTCTAACAGTAAGCTTGATTTGAAGGATACGGCAGAAAGGAAAGGTTAGAGCATGGTACAATAATTACAAGGTAAGCTCATAAGGGCCCCGTGACGTCACTCAGATCTAAGTTCGCAAAGGAAAAAAGCTCTCTCGTGACGTCACTCAGATCTTTTCTCATATAAAAATGATAGAAGCTTTTCAAGATGTAAACAGAGCTTTTCCTTGCGAGCCTACCTTGTATTATTGTACCATGGGTTAGAGGTCTAGAGGCTGCGTGAGTAGATCTCCATGAACCTTGCGTAAACTCTGAAATGTGTATATGAGAATTCCGTGTGGAATACCGTTGAGAAAAACTGAACAGTTGTTAAAACTCACATATAAAACTATGTACTTGACGGAAAGAGCTGTTTTTCTTTCATCTTGTCAAAATTACCTAACAGAACAACACGGAACGATTGTCTAACTATTTATTCCGTTTCAACGTGAACGGAAAAACTCTCCACTTCCTTTCAGAGCGTTTTGGCGAGCCTATTTGATTGAACAAAGTGATATTTGTAAGCCATTATAAATGCTGGTACAGTAACTACATTGACATATCAAATATGATTTGTAGGTTGGTTCTTGGTTTCTTCTAATTGCAGTAGTATCTATAGTTAGCTCATATGTATAAAACTGATGAGTATTATACGTTACGTTATGTAACGTAATGTTTAACGTTCTTAAATTAATTGTAAGAGCTATTTGTTTATATTTTGTAATCTTCTAATTTAAAAAAAAGTATAATGGCGTTTTGTTAATATACTGCCAAAAATGAAATTGACCGGTAATTCCGATAAAAAACTACCGAAAATCGGTAATGAAGAATCTTGATAATTTTGGATTGCCTACAAGCTGCAAAACAAAGATACGTCTGAATCAAAAAGCCGATGGAGGCCAAGGCTCGAATTGCATTTAGAGCCATCGAATAAGAAGAAGACCAGTTAAACGTAGCGACTACTGAAAAAAAAGATTTTAAGAGCCCTAAGTGAAATTCCTACAATGACCGCAAAGCCATTTAAATAGCTGAACCAACGAAAACACTTATGCAAAAATAGATTACATTTTTATTGAACATCGTGTATGCATATGTTTTGTACAATCGGGTATAAATATAGTTCTATGCCCACCAGTTACCAATGTGCAGTCTTCTTTAGTAGGAGTGGTTAAAATTTTTATAAATTTTAAAACTACAAGCATTCGTCTTCCATCAACGAATTACACTCATAGTCATAAAAAATTTATAGAAATTGTTAAAAACTCTTTCAAAAAAATACTGCACATCAATATAAGAATAACAATTGTTGTGATCGCATCTAAATTTTTAAAATTATAATCGGCATCTTCTAAATCCAGAGGATAACGATCATAATTTTCAAAAAAATACGAATTCAAATTATCGCGATTATTATTGATATCTTCTAAGTCCAGAGGATAATCATAATAATATTTTAAAATATAAATCTCTGAAAAATGATTTCCTCTCATCTTAGAAAATGTCACTGGAAAATTATAGATTAAATGTCGCATTTCTTCGTTTTTGTTAGAAAAACAATGCATATTTTTTCTGCATTCATCTACAAAGAAATTGGCGAAAAATCGTGAAGTTTGTATGGCACTTGGAGAATGATCAATATTTGAATACGTGAAGAACTCGTAGGCATTTTTTTCTGGATGGAATTGTACACCATAGAAGGGATATCTGAAATTATTAAACATACTAATAAATTATGTTTAAATTTTCCTTTTTATATGTATTTACTTTCTATGTTCTATTGTGGATATAAAAGAGAAACCTCTGGAATCGGAAGTAATAGATGTCTCTCGCCAGTCCTTGTTTAATCCCAATTTATGAATATCCTGATTTAGGAATAAAAACAATTTAAATTTTTGTGCTAAATTTTTATTAAAAATATTTTACTCCCTGGGTAACACAATAGCTGTGATGATTGAAAGTAACTGGTTGTTTTTCTAGAATTTCAACTACATCCTGTTTTATATCTTTAAACATTTTACTTAGTTTGAATCCTTTAAAAAAATAATAGTTTTAAATATAATTTTACAAACTTATAATAAAATCTTACCACGGGTAAATTTAAGTTGTAAGGATTCAGTGATGCGACCACAACGACGTCGAGGATCTTGTCCGTTCTTGGCAGTTATAAGCAGAAGAAATTCAAAGCCGAGGCAAGTACCCCATATTGGGAAGTAGTCTCCTTCATCATTCATTTGAACAGCCAATTTATAGATTACTCTTCCTGTGTATAGGAAGGTCTTATTTTCCAAACAGGCAGCGGCCCCGCCAGGTAATAAAATCCTGTAAATGGACAAATTTTATTGACGACGGCCTTTTATGGTTCATAATTGCATTTACCCGTTTATTTGCTTTAATATTCTTTCATAGTAACTAGACCGCCTTCCAAGCCTGCAGGAGAAAAATATACATGAGTTTCCTTTTATGTAAATAAAACTGTTTACATTGTATACTTTTCGTGGTGTGGCTCTCAGCAAAGCAGACCCTAATAATGGATTATTAAATGATTTCGAATAAATACGAAACAAAAATTCACAGTACAGAAGAATAACAATTTAATGATTATATGTCGTTTAAATTGATTGAAATGTCCATTTTCATTTGCCTATATTCATTTAGTTTTAATCAAAAATAACTACCCGAAAACCGTTTTATCGCAGTAGCTTTCTTCACTGGTTCTGGTTCGGAGCGGGACTCGGGTAGTTTAGCATCTCTAGGCTCCAGGAGTCCTGGTTTACGCTACCCTTAAAGCAATATGGTGACTAGCCAAGCAAGGGCTGCAATGGATTTCTATGCGGAAGTTTCCGTCTCCGGAAGTGTTTTCTTCAGGGTCGGCTTTAGGTATTTTGGAGCACCGTACGAGAGAGTTTTATGCGCCCTCAACTTTTAGACATTTCTTTTTCGTAGATTACCTATATTATTACGTACAAATTATACAATAACCCAAGTAAAAATAAAAGATGGCCTTACAACGGGCGAACACTGGCCGGTTGGGAGCACGACGGCCAAACTTGACCAAAAGATTTAAATGACCGAGAACTGAGCTGTTAACACGGGCATAAGACGGTAAATTTGAACCGAAAAAAGAACCTGCACCAAATGTATTGTTGAATGTGCTTTATGTGAGCTTGATCATTTTCATTACGTACAATGCCCCTTGGATTATTATACTTAAAGATGCACAAGAGAAACAAGCTCGAAGGCGTCGCACAGTGGGACCAAATCCAAAAAAGCTGGCCAAAAGTCTAAAAAAAAAGTTTATAGATTGCGGTTTTTTTGGGGGGGATGATTCGAGGACACTTCCAATAGTGAGCAGTCAGTCACGGAAGGTGAGATTTTTTTCTACGGACTGAGAAATTGTAGTTGCTATTTTACTCTTTTTGCTTATTTTTAAACGTTAATATTGTGAAAAAAGGTTAACGTTTTCAAAACGCTATAAAAAATTAAGTAACCAAGCAATCGTGGTCGTGTAAAGTGGAATTTTCTTTGGAAGGTATGTATGAGTATAAAAAAAATTGCACTATACCCATTAAGTAAGTATATAATACACAGTAAGCATCTATTACACGTGCTTTTTATGAATTAGGATTGTAAGAATGCGATATATATTGGACAAAAAGTAATATTGCTCCACTCTGCTCCACTGGAAAACTTGCTGGGCGTTGTTGGTAAAGGTGTATTCCTTCACCTCCAAAAAAAATCCGCTGCCCAAAATTGCCCCTCCGTGTTTTAAGGTGTCACATACGTCCAGCACTAGCCCATGGAAATGGTACTTCAATATTGCAAAAATGCGGGACAAGGTTTTATTTTTGGGATGTGTAGGGGGGTCAGTGTGAGCTTAAATCTGAGTTTTCGGGATTCTAACCCACTCCCCCCCAATTTGGCCGCCATCTTGGAAAAGGTGCGCAAATGGTTTTTCCATTATATATCTCCGTAACAGTACATCTTACAGAAAATTTGCAAGGGCACTTTTTGTTTATAACTAAATTATCTACAATATATTAGCAAGATATTTTTGGGTAAATTTAATAATTAAGAAGTTATAAGCCTTAGAACACCAAAATTAGTCACAGTATTTTCTTTTAATGGCTATAGCTCTGAATGTTCGACATCAGAAGATAAAGATACAACTTTTACTTGTATTCACAATGATTTTCTTCTGTAATTGCATTCTTAAAAATTCTTATTTTGTTTTTCTAATAAACAATAACTTCCTAATAAAATAACTTGCTTATAAAAAATTAATCAAAAGTATTAAACATTATATTTAAACAATTTTTTTGATTTTTTTAAGAGGTTAAGTTAACCATATTGAGTCCGCCATTTTGAAAATCGAAATTTCGACACCGGATTCGTCATCAGCGACCCCGAAAACCCCCGAGTGTAAAATTTGAGATCATTTAATGCACTTTTTGACTTTTGGCCAGCTTTTTTGGATTTGGTCCCACTGTGCGTCGGTTTGTTTTTCGGTGATTGACATTTTAATAGAAAATATTGTTATTTGACCGGTCGAAAAAAATAATAAGGTGCAAAGTGCTGTATAGTTATTTTATACTTTGTCAGCTTAAAGGGGAGTTTACATCCCAGCTCAAAGTAGAGGAATAAAGTGGCCCCATACCCATACAAAATACAAGCGCAAAGTTTCGTCGAAAGCTCGAAACTTTTTACAACTGTCAAACGTAAAATTTTTAGTATTGTCGCAGAGGAAATAAAGGGGAGTTTACATCCCAGCCATAAAGTGGAAGCGCAAATCTGAACTCTTTTATCGCATAGAAGATAGTATGGCTCTGTCTCTGTTTCACCAAAGTGGCAACAGCAAACGGTAGCCTCAAAGTAGAGCTCTATTCTACTTTACGAATGCGAAGTAAAAAAAAAGCTTTTAGTTTCGTTAAATTTAAGTATTCTAATGCCTACTAGATGTCACTTTCGCGGTTTCTTGTGGCTTTGTTAGAAGTTTTTGCACATTTACCTTGTTTTCGACAGTTTAAAAAATCAAAAACCAAATGTGGAAATGTTCGAAACTAATAAAAAAAGCTTTGCAGCTCATTAAATTATTTTACCTGCGACAATGCTAAAAATTTTACGTTTGACAGCTGTAAAAAGTTTCGAGCTTTCAACGAAACTTTGCGCTTGTATTTTGTACAAGGCCACTTTATAGCAGGAACACAATGCTCGCCATAAGCCGTGGGCTATAAAAGCTTTTCGTTGACAAATAATAGATACCATGTATCTACCTAAGAACGACCATAACTACGACCATACAAATTAGAACCTACATATTTCTATTTTTTGGTTGACGCTTACAGTTCTACCAAATCATACATACAAAAAAAACACCGCTGTCAAGAAATAAAAGTGCCTTTTTGACAAATTTTGTTGTGTCTGAGGGTGCTTGATTTTAAAAATAATAATAATAAGAACGTGTTGCATTCTTTTTTTTCTCATGTTAGTTTTCAAATAGTTTCAATTTAAATTTGAAACTCATTTGACAGGAAGAAAATTTTTTCAACGCCTACGGTATCGCTTTGCTCTATTATAATTTTGGTTTTACGATTGATACCTGGAACACAATGCTCACCATAAGCCGTGTGCTATAAAAGCTTTTCGTTGACAAATAATAGACACCATGTATCTACCTAGGAACGAACAAAATGAAACTATCGGCGATGTGACCATAACTACGACCAAAAAAATTAGAACCTATTTCTATTTTTTGGTTGACGCTTACAGTTCTACCAAATCATACATACAAAAAAACACCGCTGTCAACAAATAAAACGTTATTATTTTGACAAAAAAGTGCCTTTTTGACAAATTTTGTTGTGTCTGAGGGTGCTTTATTTTAAAAATAAAAAAAATACACGTGTTGCATTCTTCTTTTTTTCATATTAGTTTAAATTAGTTTCAATTTAAATTTGAAACTCATTTGACAGGAAAACATTTTTTTTCAACGCCTACGGTATCGCTTCGCTCTATTATAATTTTAGTTTTACGATTGACAGCGATGGCAAAATTTGAGAGCGATAGAGCTTTCATAGCCCACGGCTTATGGCGAGCATTGTGTTCCTGCTATTACAGCGATGGCATAATTTGAGAGCGATAGAGCTTTCATAGCCCACGGCTTATGGCGAGCATTGTGTTCCTGCTATTATTCTTCCACTTTGAGTCTGGGATGTAAACTCCCCTTAATTTAATGAGCTGCAAAGCTTTTTTATTAGTTTCAAACATTTCCACATTTCGTTTTTGATTTTTTAAACTGTCGAAAACAAGGTAAATATGTAAAAACTTCTAACAAAACCACAAGAAACCGCGAAAGTGACATCTAGTAGGCATTAGAATACGAATTAATATTTAACGAAACTAAAAGCTTTTTTTGAGACTTCGCATTCGTAAAGTAGAATAGAGCTCTACTTTGAGGCTGCCGTTTTCTGTTGCCACTTTGGTGAAACAGAGACAGAACCATACTATCTTGTATGCGATAAAGGAGTTCAGATTTGCGCTTCCACTTTGAGGCTGGGATGTAAACTTGCCTTAAGTCTATGGTGAGTTCATGCTAATTACGATGTCAACAGCAGAGCAGGCATTATAGTTCATATTGTGCTAAATATGATCTATTTGCGATTGGCAATTTTTTCTTTTAAAGTCTGAAATAGTAATTTATGAGATACACATGAGGTAATAGTGAGTTAATTGGCCGCATGTTTCTGAGCTAAATATGAGGTCAATATGAAGTAAATCAAGAACTAAATGCTTTCTCAAAATTTTCTCATATTGAGCTCACTGATAGGAGAATATTTAAAAAATTGAGCCGAGAAGAAAAAAAGTACTGAGAAACATTAATTTTTTTTGTTCCTGTCTTTTTCTACTATTTTTATATTCATATAATGTTATTATTATATATTTTCATATTTTATTCATGATTTGTTATAATATTTTTATTCGATTGCCTTATACGAGATTCGAACCTGCATCACTGGAACATGAAGCCACCATTCTACCAACTATGCTACTGAGACTGCTGTGTATACGTAGCCGTAAGAGTGTATATAAATGACAAATATAATATGAGCTAAATATGAGCTCATTGTGAGATTTGCCTAGATAAATACCTAATGATGGAGGTTCTCTATTTTTGCTGTAAATTTCAATTATGAAAGGTTCCTTTATAGTCCCTTCGACATTCGACAAAATTGCTCTGTTGAGCTATTAAAAATTGGCAAACCATCGACAATCAGCGGTGTCCCACAAATCGAGTGAAATGCAATCGAAATCTGAATTCAATTTCACTCGAATTCAAAATTGATGTTCTGAATTCCGAGTGAATTTCGTTTGTTCGAAATCACTTTCGAAAATATATAATTTGATTGACACTTAAAATTTTTATTTATTTTGAGCATAGTTTGTGTCCGAGTTAAAAAAAATAAAAAATGTGCCCCAAACAATGGATTTTGTGTTAATAGCTGCAGTAATTGAAGAAAGAGAGCTTCCAAGGAAGGAAAAAATTAAAAAAGATTTTAAAGGGATAAATCAAATCTTATGAATCTTCTTGATTCCTTTTGAATTATTTAAATATGCACAATATAAGGTGTACAAATAGCACACATTTGTGTTGCATTTCATAATATCTGCAGGCATCTTAAACTAGATTATGAAGTAACATCCATCACAAATGCAGATATAGAAGTTATGGACCCAGAAAATGTTGAACAACGGGGAAGTGATGCTGTTAGGGTCAGAGATGAAATAGCTAATAGTTTATAAACTAAATTTGTTATACGAAAAGTTAAATATAAATTTAAAAAATAATACTTTATTCAGTTTTTTAAGAACATAAAAGAACCCTCTGCATTAAGTTTTTGGGCTAACTCTTTCCAAAGGTCCTCAACAATTAGTCTTTTTGTATATCCTCTTACTATTTCGGGATTATTTCTCGTAAATTCACACCTCATGTTCTCCTGTCTGTTATTTTTATGCTTGCCCCTTTAAATTGATACAAAATATTTCCTTAAATAAATTATTACCTTTGTAAATAAATTACAAATATTTACATTTTAAAACAAATCACAGCGCTTCTCGCTATTCCACTTTCAAATCACAAACAACAACTGAAACGGTTTTATTTCGATTGATATTTCGATTTAATCGAAATGTGGAACATCTAATTTCGATTTGGAATTTCATTTCACATACATGGAATTAATCGAAATTTAGAACACCTAATTTCGATTTCGAGTATCAATTTCATAAAAATCGAAATGTGGAACACCGCTGATTAATGTTTAACATAATGATATTATTGTCTTTTTGTAAATTTCAAAATGCCTTCTTAAACAAACTGTACCATCTTGGTGCCAATATTTGCATTCTTCATCGATGTTCGTCACTTCTACTGATTTTGGTGTCATCATAACGGTTCTTCGTTCAGTTGGAACTTTAACGGGAAGTTTGTTCAGGACACTAAGGAAATCAGTTATTCCATTTATACCATAAATATGGTATTTGTTAGCCAACTTCGAATTCCAGCGATTGCGTCTCCTACTCTAATATCGATATCATAATTATCATCAAATGATGCAGATAAGTCGTCCAAATTATCAACTTCATTTCTCATTCGATTTGATTCTTCTTCATCCGAAAATTCAATGATTCCGCTGTTCCCATCTAATAAACTTGAAGCAGTACTACTAGGAGACTACAGGGACTACAGGACTACAATTTCCACTTGTCTCTGGTGAACGTTCCACTTCTTTTATATTTTTGTAGCAATTTTTTGTCAGTTTTTTTCACAAACTTCACTAACAATTTTAGTCTTTTGCTTAAGAGAGTCAGATTGGGAATGACGAAAATAGTCTTAAAAATTGTTATCAAACGAATTGCTCATAATTAGCTCATAACAACCTTCCAATCAATTAACATTAAGTGGGACATTCAATTTCGGTTTCTTTCTCACTTTCCTCTCATTATGATCTCATTATTTTCTCACAACTGATTTAATTTTTTTTTTTGCATTTGGGATGCCATATTTTCAACATATTCAGCTCATTGTGAGTTGTAAGACAAATTTCTGGTTTTGTGAGCTCATTTTGCCTGCTGGGAGGGGAAAAAAATTGTTGTTTAAAGGATTTTTTTTGCTGGGTGAGAAGCATATACAACATTTGTTGACGGACTCGTTCTTTGCATATTCTGTTCGATGAGGGTATTCCTTAAGCATTTCCGTATGCCTATTGTGTCGAACTTAATTCTATCAGGCAAGAGCTGTATAGATTTTTTCAAACTCCGTGACACAAAAAATTTGAACAGTTCTGCACACCTCATTGCCAAATTCTATAAATATTGTTCTATCATTTCCCCGCTTTTTAGTTAAAACGGCAACAAATGCAGAAAAAACTCAACAAAATAATTTGGGAAGGGATGCGTGCATGCCGAATGAATAAAGTTAATTAATCTTTATATGTGTTGAGCAGAGATTTTAAATGCATGTAAAACTCCTGCTTAACCAAGTCAGTTTATCCATCGTAATAAGCATAATTTTACTATAATTATGCTAAATATTTCTCGCTGGAAAAATTTCTTTTAAAGATTGAGCATTTTCATTGATAAATTGAGAGTTCTCCGCTGCCGCAAGCAACACAACCTCCCCAGGCAGAAGCGCGTATGCAACTGGCGGAAAATGTCAACAATCAAGTAATCAAAGTGATAAAAATACAAATTTCGTATTTTTTAGTAGAAATTGTTACAAATTATTTCAGTAGCATATGTGTAAAATACTTAAGGTGTTTGTGTATATATAAAAACGGGTGTTTTTCAGTCATAATTTGTAAATTTTTAAAATAATCATTGAAGTCCCAGAAAGATACACCTCCCTTTGGCAATACGCAGTCGAGTTAAATGAAGCTTTTGTTTGAGCTTTTAAACATTTTTAAGAGCTTAGCTGGGGAACATACGCGGGATGTCACGACGTTTGAAAACAACTATACCTTAACGCTATCCAACGTCCAAAATAAACCAAGAGATAAGCACTTGCCTCTTATGTGACAGCGGCATGAATTCATATTTCTTGAGTCTATCCGTGGAGGGCGGCTAGTTTTAAAAATCGCGCGGGTTGTGTAGGTTTCTCAGAACGAAGAGCAGAAATTTCTTCTTTACTGGTTCCAACCTACTACTACTTACTTGGAATACATATAGGGTCCTAGATAGGGCACGCATATTCCAGGGCTGGGCAGACCAGTGAGCATTAAAGAGTTTTGCGGCAATACCCCTTAAATTTTCCACCGAGTGCTTATTAGATGTTATGTGGATTGGAGTGGAGTGAAATAGGATTTTTTACATATCTTAGGGAACTTACCTGTCGATAACGTTTGTTGAAGATAAGATGAAGGGGAACCAAATTTGATTTGAACAGCCCTGCAAGAAGCAATGGGGCAGGTTGTTAGGGCCATGACTTAATTGATATCGAGATTGTTTATACCGGTCATTATATCGTCAACAAATAGAGATACACCAGTTATAACAGCTGTTGTTGGATCAGTGTGCAATTCCTTAGACTTGGGACAAAAAACTTCACATGAATTTGTCAGCAAACATGTTGAAAATTTCTTGGGGACATGAAAATTGTTTTCTGCCGTTTGTCACAGTCGAATAAGAAAAGGGTCCTATACCTCTCTCATATAAACTCACACAATATTTGCAAAAGAACGTATAATAAAGCGTCCTTGCCAGCTGTCTTTTACGTTTTTTCAAACACAAGCTTTGTTTTCTTCCTGTGCATATCTGACCTTGTGTGTTGTATTGTCCATGTGTTATCATTTAATAACTAAATGAATGAAAACATTTGTGGATCGCGGCGGCGCCCCCTGGGATATGGCGCCCTCGTGCGCTCGCCCGGTGTACCGAGCCGGTACTGGTTTAAACTAACTATAAGTTAAATTGAAGCAATTTTTCTACTCAAAAAATGTGACTTTCGCTCCGCAACACAACTCAAAACTCACCGCATATTTACTGAGAAAAATATCATATCATATATTCAAACATTTCTAAATTTTTATCAGCACCCTTAAATTAATATTTTTATTTTTTTTCGATTTATCACTAAAATATAAATCAACGCGCACCACATACTCCATGTGCAACAAAACGACGTCTGGCGAGCTCGTTCCCCTAGTGCATTGATAATTTTATAGGATAAATTACTGTATGTAAGGAAAATTTTCAAGTTTGTATAAAACAAATTCAACAATACAGGTGCAGATTCTTTTTTGGATTATATTTGCCCGTGGAATGCCCGTGTGCACAGCTTAGTTCTTTGCCATTTAAATCTTTTGGTTAATCTTTGGCCGTCGTGAGGTCGTATGTAACTCCGCTGTCGTCTGGTCCCAAATCCAGGGTGTGAAAGGAGGAGGGTGGTCGACCTGCCGAATTGAGCAGAATCGGGAAACCGAAGAACTAGGCAAGAAACCGCATTTTTCAAAGAGGATTTTTCAAAAATTCTACGGCCATAATATCCCTCTTATAAAGCCAAGCGTTTGCTGTTCGCCCGTGGTAAACCCATTTCTTAATTTTAGTGGGGGGGAGACAATAGAGCTAATCTAAATGTCAATGCCATAAACGAAACTATTGTATACGTTTGGAACAATGATGAGGAATTAACGGCTGCATTAACCTCATTAACCTCCTCAATAACCTCATCGATGAGAGTTCAGAATTTTAACGAAATTAAGGAAATTGTATAAAATATTAAGAAAATATTTACTATTGTCAAAATAGAATTTACTATTGTCATAAAAACGAAAACATAAAAAACGAAATATTTATTTAAAATTCCTATTTAAAGTCACTTTTTTAGCAAGTAGGTCTAGGCCTAATTCATTGGTACCGTAGTTGCACACATTAAATTAGGCAAACTGCGATTTTCGAAACTCTGAAAAAATAATCCAGAGAAAAAAAGTTTAGGATGACCAAGAAAAAGGTTAAAGGATGACGTGCTAGGAGATATACGGAAACTTCCAATAACAGTTTGGAGACTAGTTAAACATGGAAACTACTGGACCAAAAGACTGCAAATATATAAATTCCTACAATTACTCTTAGGTCGTTTAAGTGGACGAATCAACGAAAAGACTTGTGCAAAAATATATTACAACATTTTTATTGAATATTGTGTATGCATTATGTATTCTACAACCGTGTATACATACAGTACTTTTACGACTAGCTACAAATGTGCAACTTTTTTTAAACACTTACAAAAAGTAGTAACAATTTTTATAAATTTTAAAACTACAAGCATTCTTCTTCCTTTGCTTATTCTACTCATAGTCATAAATACTTTATAAAAATTGTTGAAAACGCCATTCAAAAAAGTACTGCACGTATTTACAATCATTCTCCATACCACATTGTAGACAAAACAATGGTGGTGATTGCATCAAAAATTTCCAAATCTACCCATTCTCGGGGATAATCATCATTTTCCTTAAATAAATAAAACTCCGCATAATTATCTCCTCTTTTCTCAGCGAATGTCACTGGGAAATTATAGATTAAATGTCGTGTTTCATCGAGTTTGTTAAAAAAACAATGCTTGTTTTTTCTGCATTCATTTACAAAGAAATTGGCGAAAAATCGTGAAGCTTTTATAGCATTTGCAGAATGATTAATATCTGGAGATACAAACTCGTAGGCATTTTTTTCTGGGTGGAATTGTACACCATAGAAAGGATACCTGAAATTATTATACATAATAATAAATTATGTTTAAATTTTCTTTTTTTATTTACCTTCTATGCTCTATTGTGGATATGAAGTAGAAACCTCTTGAATCGGAACTAAGAGATGTCTCCCACCAGTCTTCTTCTAATCCACATCTATGAATATCCTGATTTAAGGAAAAAAAGCATATCAATTTTTCCACTAAATTTTCATTAAAAATATTTTACTGCCTGGGTAACACAATAGCTATGGTTATTAAAAGTAACTCTTTGTGCTGATAAAATATTAAATAGGTCCTGTTTTAAACCTTTAAACATTTTACTTAGTTCAAATCCTTTTAAAAATGAAATATCCATTTTTAAGAATAATTTTACACATAAATGATTAAATGTTACCAATTGTAAACTTAAGTCGTAAAGATTGATTGATGCGTGGACAACTTCGTCGAGGATCTTGCTCTTCCTTGGCGGTTATTAACAGGAGAAGTTCAAAGCCGAGGCAAGTACCCCATATTGGGAAATAGTGTCCATTATTGTTCATTTCAACAGCCAATTTATGTATAACTCTTCCAGTCTGTACATACTTGTTATTTTTCAAAGAAGAAGCTACCCCGCCTGGTAATAAAATTCTGGAAATGGACAAATTGTATTGAAAATGGTTTTTGCGGTTCGTAGCTTCATTTACCCGTTTATTTGCTTTAACATTCTTTCATAGTAATCATAACTTCTTCCAAGCCTGCAGGAGAAAAATATACATGAGGTTATTTTTTTGTAAATATTAAGAACTGTTTACATTGTATACTTTTTGTGGTGTAGCTGTCTCAACTAGGCAGACCCACTTAAGGATGAATTTTTTTGTGATAAATGTTGAGAGTCAAAGAATCTCAATACTACTAACAGAGGAAGCATAATTTGATGACTAAATGTCATTTACGATGAAAAGTATAGGCGCTACTCTTCCCACAAGAAGCAGTCACTATAGTATAGTACAAAAGCGACTCCATGAAATCGCGATATTCGCATTCGAAGTTCTGTGTTAGAGGATGACTTTTTTCGAGAACCCGAATAAATATAAAAAACGGGCTTATAGCGGGCGAGTCACGGCCTCTTGGCTTTTTAAGGGGGATATGAGGGCCGTAGAATTTTTACCATTTTTAATGGGGGCCTTCCACGGGCAAATTTGGGCCAAAAAATAATCTGCCCCGAATGTATTGTTGAATGTGTTTTATGGTAATTTGAACATTTTCGTTATATACCTACAATGAATGGTCCTTTCGATTTATCGCAAAGATTATAGATGCACAAGAGGAATGAGCTCTCCAATCGTCGGTTAATGTACGTTAAGTATGTGGTGAGTGTTGATTCATATTTTAGTAACCGCTTGAAAAAAAAAAACATTTTTTTGAAATGTATTGATCAAAATTTTGTAATATTCGAATTCGATATCGCTACCGGATATCATGGTGTTTTTCTCAGTGAATTGGCAGTGAGTTTTAAGTTTTGTTGGATAACGAAAGTCACACTTTCCCCTAAAATGAGTTTTTTTAGTAGTTAGATAGCGTCAATTGAAGAATGAGGATAGTAAGATTTTCCGTTTGTGCAGGCGTTTGATTTATTATGGAGGAACTCAATTGCATTAGGGTGTGTTGTGTTAAAATATCTCTACAGATGTATATTAAAAATGACATTTTTAATCACATTATATACAAACGTATACCCGTCGGGGGGTGCGTGTGTTTGGTGTGCGGCCGAACTGTTCTGCAACGAGCCTTCTGACGCCCTTCAATTGGCCGAGGAGTATGTTTCAATCACTTTTGGTATTCGCCCGTTGTAAGGCCTAATTTTATTTTTCTTCTTTGATCCGTTAGCTGGCGGTCTGAGCGGGACGTCCCCGCAACGGATAGGCTGCTGTCGGTGCCGCTGGGTCTCGTACTCTATTCCCCAGTTGTTTGAGCTCTTGCTGATTTTTGGCGACGTCTCGAGTCTCGGTAAGTGATATCCGTTGATTCTTTGGGTCACTCTCGATATTCTTTAGCCAGGTTTTCTTTGGTGCCGATCGCGGGATTCTCCAGTCTGCGGGACGGTCTCGCCAGAGAAGTTTACGTGGCATCCATTCAGCAAACATGCCCAAACCACAGTAGTCGACATTTCTTCTTTGGCCAGTGTTTGTTGATCGCATCTTTGTCGAACTGTCTCGTTTCGAGGGCGATCGCGGAGTGAGACACTGAGGATCTGCCTGAAGCATCGAATTTGGAAAGAATCGGAATGATCAACGTTTGGTAAAGGCGTACTTTTGTTGTGATGGAAATATTTCTTCATTTCCATATGCACCACCACACCACAGCGATGTGAATGTTGCCTGGCCGATGCGGCTGTGAATGTCGCACATCGATTCTACTTTCGTTTCCTCAACCAATGATACCAAATATTTGAACCTAGGGACCTTTTCTATTTGGGTTCCATCGAGGGGAACACGGGGCCTCGATCCGTCCGTTGTGAGCACTTGGGTCTTTTCCGCATAGATTTTTAACCCGTTGCTTCGGCATCCATGTCGGCGAAGACGACGCTATCGTCGGCGAACAATAAGTCGGTTGCGGGGTTGTTGTTGTCGTATCGAACTGCGAGTCGTCCATCGAATGCTTCACGCAAAATCGCGTCGATCACGAAGTTGAAGAGAAGTGGCCAAGAGACGTCTCCCTGTCGGACACCGTTTGAATCGGGTACTCCTCGTATAAGTCGCTTCGAATACGAACGCTGCTGGTTGATTCATCGTTGCCATTGAGCCGACGCTTGGAGAAGTTGGATGGTTCTCAATGGCACGTGTTCGGTTTCCAAGACCACAAGCTGTTCCAATCGATGCAATCGAAAGCGGATCTGAAATCGATGAAAAGGACGACAGTTCGTTTGCCGCAACGAATTATTTCTTCCATTAGCTGACGGAGTGCGAATATTTGATCAATACATCCACGATGTGGTCTAAATCCCGCTTGTTCTTTTCGGCTCGTTTGCTCTTGATGTTTCTGTAGCCTCGATTGTAAGACTATCGTAAATACTTTGTCGACGATCGAAAGGAGGCTAGAACCGCGATAATTCCTACATTACCGAATGTCGCCTTTATTCAAAATTGGGAGAACAATAACTTTCTTCCACGCCGACGGACACGATCCGAGTGCCATATGTGTGTTATGAGGACATGAAGTCGTTGTGATAAGACATCACCTCCGGCTTTGATCATCTCGGCGGTTACTTGGTCTATTCCCAGCCCTTTTCCATTTTTAAATTTTATTGTTACTTGGGTTTAAGTTTCAGCTGGAACAGTTCTGATTCAAATACTCAAATTTATGTATCATTTATATATCAATGAATTACAAAATGAACAAAGAAGTAATTTTAAATTTCTTTGAAAATGAAATAAAGGTTTTGAGATAAATTACATGTTCTAATTTTGAGTTTTTTCTTACCTTAACGTAACAGCCAGTCGTTCTGTAGGCGAAATCGTTACTGAATGTGAATGCTTTGTGATTTGAGTGAAATTCAATTCCGACTTCCATTGCATTCCACTCGAATTGTGGAACACCGCTGATTGGTTAATAAATGATCAAAAGTGAGGAGGTTATTATCAAAAGGTGACATGTCCATACATCAAGTATTTTTTTTTTAAAAGGATCGATTATCCTTGGTAAAGTGCATAGTTTTTGCTTGAAAACAAGTTTAAAACCGCACTATATCTCGTATATAATAGACGGTAAATTCGGTTATTTTTTCAAATTCGACACATGTCCCAGTAACCGATTTTCTTCCCTAAATTTTCTTCCCCGCTTACCAAGAAAAGCAATGCTAAATTAAGTTCATAAGAAATATATTTTAGTTTAAAATGAAATGTTGAGTTCATTTTATAATTCAAAATATTAAAATAGTATCTATGATTTCAAAAAGGTACATGTCCACCATACCATTAAATCAGAAAGTGACATGTCCATTGGCATATTACAAAAAGGTACATGTCCATTTTGTTTTTGCTTTTTTCACAATAACCAGTTAATGTGTTTCTATGATTTTTTCACAATAAAATAATAAAATACTTTATGTGTGTCGTCATATTTTTTAAAAATAAATATCTTTTAGGACTAAGTTCGTGCACAGTTTTTACTCATTGCTGTAAAAAAATGAATGGAGGACATGTCACCTTTTGATAATAACCTCCTCAAGTATCCGTAGCCATCCAGTTTTGCTCAAAGAAACGTAACGTTTATACAGATATCTATATTTTAATATGAAACACTCAGATGCCATCGTTTCCTCTATAAAAGGCAAAGCCATAATGATATTCAAACGTCACATAACACACAACTACTGAACAACGAGCTTGGTTCAGCCGGCTTTTATAATAACCACACAACTGGAGCGAGCCCGCGCCTGCGATACTAGCGTGTTCAGTAACTGCAGCGCGGCCTTAAACCTGGGGACTAGTGGAAGAAAAGACTTCAAGAGTCCCAATTCAATTTAAATAGACAAACCAACAAAAAGGCTTATGTAAAAATTTGTTACAACATTTTTATTGTACACTGTGTATGCATCAACTATTCTACTTGTATAAGTATAGCACTTTTCCGACTAGTTACTAATGTGCAGCCTTCTTTAAATACTTAAAAAAAGTAGTAGCAATTTATATAAATTTAAAAACTACAAGCATTCTTCTTCCTTTGCTCGATTCTACTCATAACCATAAATAATTTATAGAAATGGTTAAAAACTTCATTCAAAAAGTACTGCACATATTTACAATCAATCTCCCCACCACATTGTAGGAAAAACAATGGTTGTGACCGCATCTAAAATTTCAAAATCTTCCAAGTCCAGAGGATAATATTCATATTCTTTAAATAAATAAATCTCCGCATAATTATCTCCTCTCTTCGCAGCAAATGTAAATGGAAAATTATAGATTAAATGTCGTGTTTCGTCATTTTTGTTAGAAAAACAATGCATATTTTTTCTGCATTCATCTACAAAAAAATTGGCGAAATATCGTGAAGCTTTTATGGCCTTTCGTGAATGATTAATACTTGCACCCGTAAACTCGTAGGCATTTTTTTCTGGGTGGAATTGTACACCATAGAAAGGATATCTGAAATTATTATACGTAATAATTAATCATGCTTAACTTTTTTTTTATATGTACTTTCTATGTTCTATTGTGGATACAAAAGAAATACCACTCGATTCAGAACTAAGAGATGTCTGCCACCAGTCTCCTTCTAGTCCGAATTTATGAATATCCTGATTTAAGAATAGAAACCATTTAAAAATTTTAAACTAAATTTTCATTAAATTTGTTTTACTTCCGGTGTAACACAATAGCTATGATTATTGAAAGCTACTCTTTGTGTTGCTAGAATATTAACAAGCTCCTGCTTTATACCCTTAAACATTTTACTTAGTTTGAATCCTTTAAAAAAATAATATCTTTAAGTCAAATTTTACACATAAATGATAAAATCTTACCAGGCGTAAATATTAGTCGTAAAGATCTACTGATTCGTGGACAAATTCTTCGGGGATCTTTTTCGTCCTTGGCGGTTATTAACAGAAGAAATTCAAAGCCGAGGCAAGTACCCCATATTGGGAAATAGTCTCCATTTTCGTTCATTTGAACAGCCAATTTATAAATAATTTTTGCAGTCTGTAGATAAACCTTTTCTTTTAAAGAGGCAGCGGCCCCGCCTGGAAGTAAAATTCTGAAAATGCACATATTTTATTGATGATGGGTTTTGTGGTTCATATCCGCATTTACCCGTTTATTTGCTTTAACATTCTTTCATAGTAACCATAACTCCTTCCAAGCCTGCAGGAGAAAAATATATGTACATGAGGTTACTTTTATGTAAATATTAAGCAGACCCCTTAAAGCCGCGTCTCCACCAACCGAACATGTTTGCCGAACAGTGTTCGCGAACATAAAAACGGACAAACATTCCACATTTGTGTGGCGCCTCGGTAGTCTAGGGGTAAGGCGCCTGACTACTATCCCAAGAGGTCCCGGGTTCGTATCCCGGTGGTGCCACGGTCCTAGCCTTTCCCAATTTCCCGCCTACATAACTTTCCTTCTTTCTTCTTCCCTCTTTACATTCCTGACTCCTCCTGTCATAGCCTTCACTAGTTCTCTTCCACGCTCCACCAAGCGCATGCCATCGGTTGGTTGAAGAGATTCAACTCGTTTCAGGAGGCATAACACTCCAGCGAGTTGTTCTCGATGCCCCGATGTCAGAGTCGCGAAATGGTTGAGAGTTGGTGGAATAAAAATATCGCAGTCAGGTTGTGACAGTTCCTTCCTCTCTTCTTTCTCTCTCTCTTCTCTCTATCTTCCGGCTAGAGCTGCTGTTCGACGGTGTATATGGAAAAAAATAGATTGTCGACAGTACAAAGGGACTTTCCCTAAGCCTCTAGTCTGCCACATAAAAAAAAAAAAAAAAAAAAAAACATTTGGTTCCCAAACATGTTCGACGAACATTTTCAATAGCTCACAAATCAATGTTCGCTACAGCACCGAACAATGTTCGGCGGACATCACAAATGTCTGTCGAACACTGTTCGGCGAACATGTTCGGTTGGTGGAGACGCGGCTTTAGGATGCGTTTTTATGGGATAAATGATTCCAAATATATGGAGAATAAAAAATTACAATACTACCAATAGAAGAATAATAAAGCCGCGTCTCCACCAACCGAACATGTTTGCCGAACCGTGTTCGCGAACATAAAAACGGACAAACATTCCACATTTGGTTCCCAAACATGTTCGACGAACATTTTCAATAGCTACAAATCAATGTTCGCTACAACACCGAACAATGTTTGGCGGACATCACAAATGTCTGTCGAACACTGTTCGGCGAACATTTTCGGTTGGTGGAGACGCGGGTTAAGGGTATTCATTTTACTTCGTAAATTCTTCGTACTTGTCGTAATTCGTAGTTGTTCGTAGTTTTCGTAGTTCATTTCCATATATTTGTTAACTACGACGTTTTGTGTGAAGTACGAAGCTACTGAGTTTCTAAAGCCCAAAACACAAAACAGCGGCAAGCGGTGGCGGCTATCGAAGAATTCGCCTGTCAAAATTAAGAATGCTTTACAATACATAATGAATAACACAATGCTACGACCAGCGGCGAGCGGGGAAATCGCTGCCGTCGACCTTAGCTCTATTTTCTATTTTATACGAAACGAAGGAAGCGAAACTTTTTGCCAATAATTATTTGACAGAAGGTTTTCTAAACTTTTTGGTTATTGTTGTTTTGGAGAATAGTGAAAAAATGAGTTTTGAAGAAAAACTTATTAATATTGTGAAAAACCACGAGAGTTTATATAATTTAGCTCACAAAGCCAATTGAACTGACAATGAAAAACAATCATTTCCTTTCACCCGCTGACCGCTCCCGTTGGGTTGTGCTTATAATAAGCGAAATTCCCTTCACGAATAATTCGTCCAGCGAATTCTTCGTTAGTCGCTACCGCTTGCCGTCGTTTTGTGTTTTGGGCTTAAAACGGCTTCGTAATTTTAAATTGTCGTAGTTGGTGTTGACAGTTGTGTGAATTTAAAAGATGGTTGGCGAAACATGGAGAATGGCTTTATCGATTATTGCTTCCAATAATTTTTCTTTTTCACTTTTTCTGGACATTTTCTCACAAAACAAACACTTGAAAATATCACAACTTAAAAATGACACCATGAATACGAAAAATGAACTACGAAAAATATTTAATGTAGTCGTTCATGTCAATTGAACTACGAAACTGCGAAGCTACAAAACTACAAACATTTGAAAAGTGAAATGAATACCCTTAATAATTTGTTGACTAAATGTCCACATTCATTTGCCTTTATTCGTTTAGTTTTAATCAAAAATAGGACAACCGAGCGGTTGTCAGGCAGTTTATCATCCTTAAAATCTAAGCATCCTGGTTACCGTACGCTTCAAGCAAAGATCTTCATGAATGCTGTCAATATGGCGACTGGCTCAGCAAGCGCTTTATAGGGTGTTTTATAACATAGTTTGATACCACTATAGCGTCTTTTCCCGTGCGTTCTTATGTGAGAAAACGAAAATATCATAGTAGGTAATTGTTCGACAGCTATAAAAAATATGAAAGAATAAGGGGAAAGCATTATGTTAGTTTCGAAGAGATAAACGCTACATCCACCTCCAGACGTCCTGTAGTTTGATACACTGTAATCCTTCATAGTCCAGTGCAATTAGTCGAAAAAAGGGCATGAAATTGCGTTTCATGATGCACGAACTTTTTTTTTGGAATTTGTTTGGGTATATCTGACAATGTTAAATCCAAGTTTGTGGGGTCTCAGTGTGTTGGGAAAAGCCGCCATCTTGAAAAAGATGTAGAGGTCGTTTATACTAAATAACCAGTTTACATGCAATGATAGCTGAAAATGATCACTGGCTGTTCCCCGATTCCAAAGACAGTCTCGTTCGAAAGTTTTACCTTACATTTCACATTTTGTTATTTTCCGCATCTGAAGCAGTCTCATCAAAAACTTTACTTTTAGAACTTCGAAAATGATGATTCTTAGCTACTATTTCCCATTATTATAATTATCCAAATTTGTTAAATAACCCAAAATATAGATAATTCAGGGCGTTACATAAAATTCTAATTCATCCGACACGCGAAACTGGCTGGAAGCGAGTTATTCGTCGAGAGGTGTCACAACCTTCGCTGTAGACCAGCGGTGTCCAACAGAAATTCGTTTGTAGCCACAATCGCTATTTTAAAATAATTTCATTCGCCACATTAAAAATAAATATAAACTAGTTGGGATGTGTGTTTGACCCCTTCGGTCCACACGATCAACTTCCCAGTATAATGAACGTAGACAGATAAAAACTGTTTTCTTACAAAATAGTAATACGTTTAGCACTAGTGAGAAATTGACTAGTTTCAGAACTGGTGACAAAGTAATCCTGAGAGAAGCTAGTTCAAATAACTATAATAGTGATTAATCTAAAAGATTTTTCTAGAAATTGGTTTACAAAACTAGCTAATTTTGCATTACTCGAAGAAATATGACATATTTCAATGTTGCATTTGCCACATTCACCTGGTCTATTCGCCACATGTGACTAGTGGCGATGGTGTTGGTCACCGCTGCTGTAGACTATTCACCCGTTATGTTGCGGATATTGAAACGACATAGAGTTTCGGTCAACAGCCCGTTTGAAAGATATTTTAATACCCGTATTTCTGCTGTTTTATCATATATGAGCAACCGTTAAAGAGATATTCAAAAAAAATTGCGTTATCAGTAATTTGAGGCACGTGCAGTACGAACTTTGGCGCTGGATTACTCGAAAACGCAAGATTATACAAGCGAGAGCGACGACTAAGATTTTATTCTAAAGGTAGTTACTAGCACTTTAAGTTTGGTAATCGACATTAACCCACACAAACTAGTATCTTACGAGTTCATCACAAAAAAATGCATTCAGGCCCGGTTTCATGGGCACGGATATATCCACGGATAATAAATATTTTGGATATTCTGTCGGATATTTGGTGTGTTTCATCGACCGGGATAAATGATGCCTCCATATTCGAAAGTCTATGTTATTTTCGGACATAGAATTCGAACATATTGTCAGCTGTTAATTGTTTTTCGATATCAGGTAAGGAAGTTGGCATTTGATTTTATTTTCTGTAAAATTGGAAAAGTTCGTTGCGTCAAATATGAAGTGTTGTAAAAAAATTAAAACCAAACATATCACCGTGAGTGTTTTTAACGTCAACCATAATTTTCAAAAACTCAACTCAACTCAAAACTGATTTATTCAATGGTTCTAATGTCATTTAATTATTTTCAAAAATAAATTGAAACTGTTTGTTTTTAACGTCAAACATAATTTTCGAAATTTCGAACATAGCATACTAAATGAGGCTACTAGTCCAATCAATCTACGGAATCACCATGTTAATTTCCAGACAATTGAAAGCAGGAAAAAAAAATATGGGCGTGTAGAACACTTAATTTGAAGAATGATAGCGTTTTTTTTTTACGGAACTGCATTGGCGAACTTAACCTAAAAAATTCGCAAAAGTCAAAAAACCGGTTTTTCGCCAATAAAACAAAAAGTTGAGCTCGGATTCGAAAAAAATAAATTATAAAGTTATAGGTATTAAAATTATCTTTCAATTGATGTGGTACAAAATATTGGTTAGTGTCTTATACATGGAGAAAAATGCTGAAAACCGCTAAAAATCGCTTCTTTTTCTTTTATTTTTTTCTTTTTATTGATGCGACCTAGAAACTTTTTATTTGGTAAAAATGTTGCTTTTGGCAATCTGAAAACTCATTATTTTTTTTGGCTCGAAATGTTGCAAAATATGGGTGAAATTTCGATTTATGTAAAAAAAAGCGTTTTCGTAAAATCCTTCGTCTACAGCTCCTCGACCTCGTAGGACATTTTTTCGAAGCTCTTTTTCTTCGTTAAGAGTTGGACTATCATGCACTATAAGTTAAAATTTGAGTTTTTCAATTTTATGTACAAAAAACTCCACCGCAAAAAAGACAAGTTTTTTTGCCGCAAAAAAGACAAGTTTTTGTACTGCAAGTTTTTTATTTCATTATTTTTCGACTCTATTTCGACTACTATTTAATAAAAGTTTATATTCTGTTTAGAGAAAAAATAGGTAATTTGGTCATACATATAAATGTATATTGAATCTAATATCTCACACTTTTATAGGAATAATTTGTTTTTGGTTGATCTACATGAAAAGTAGTTGAAGAGTTGCATGTTGTATTTTGAAGAGTTGGGTTTATTTAAATGGTTTAACGTTGGTGGTTTTTAGAGAATAAATAGGTAATTTGGTCATCCATTATATAAATGATAATAAAAGTTGGTTTTTTGGCATGGCTTTTTCCAACTATAAAAAATTGTTTCATTTTTCAATTCTTCTCGAAAAATTTTGTTATTGCAGACTTCTAAAGTTAAATTAAAAAAAGCTATAGAAAATGGCCCTCGAATTTCGAGTCCTGGATGCGGCTATTTGCATTAATTTTAAATATTTTAACGTTCAGGCAATTTTGGTCATAGTTCAAATAAATGTATTTTGAATCTAATGACTCCAACTTTTATAGGAATAGTTGGTTTTTCATTATTGGTTGATAAAAGTTGAATTTAGAAGCTTTGAAATGATTTTAAATATTTAAACGTTAGCTGCAGCAAGGCGCACCGGGTCCTAGCTATCTAAAATACAGAAAATAAGCAGTTCATTGCGACACTGCATCTGTGTATGAAAATTCATATCTCGAAAAATGATATGTCAATGGATGGTTTTTATTGTCGCGATCAACATGTCAGATCCCTAATAGTTTCACATTTTGTTATTTGGAATCAAAAATACCAAAAAATTGCCTTTTTCAAACTCCCTTACGGTATATTAAAATGCTTCACCTAGTTTACATATATAATAAAAATTGATTCGAACAACCAGAAATTACTACAGCGCGAAAAGTTAGAAGTGGCCGCTCACCAAGTAAACATTCTACGTAAAAGATGAAATTGCACATTATCCGTGCTGTTGAGACGTCAATAACAACTTGTATATATGTAGTACAGTAAATATTGAACAATTACCACGTTTATAAGCGGAGTTTCACTCCCGGATCTTCAATCCAACGTAAAACTCCCGATACGTTTATAAGCAATGGGAGTGAAAATCCAAAATACTTTCTGGCTTGAGATGACAGCTGCAAGTTCAAATTCAAAATCATAGCCAAGACAAATATAAACCCAATGTTTAATATTATGTATTTAAAAAAATCTATAAATAAAGAAAAAAATAATGTAGCAAAATAAAACACCCAGCTTCTTCTTTACTAAGTTTTTATCCCTTCGGAAAAAATCTCACTCCCAGTCAGCGTTTATAAGCACAACATAAACCGGGATCGAAGTTTCACTCCAGCTTTTTGTTCGGGAGCGAAAATCCAAGTTCTGGATTTTCACTCCCAGTTTATAAGCGGTGTTTCACTCCAGATCGAAACTTCCATCCGGAGGGAAACTCCGCTTATAAACGTAATAAATATGTCTCAAATTCACAGGTATTTAACGAAGGAAAAAGGCTCCGTTATTTAAAAAAATGTCTTCGCTGTTGACGGTCGTACGGTTAATTTATTTTATTTTAAAATTAGTAAAAAGAATATAAACTTTTATTAAATAGTAGTTTAGAGTCGAAAAATAATGAAATAAAAAACTTGCAGTACAAAAACTTGTCTTTTTTGCGGTGGAGTTTTTTGTACATAAAATTGAAAAACTCAAATTTTAACTTATAGTGCAAGATAGTCCAACTCTTAACGAAGAAAAAGAGCTTCGAAAAAATGTCCTACGAAGTCGAGGAGCTGTAGACGAAGGATTTTACGAAAACGCTTTTTTTTACATAAATCGAAATTTCACCCATATTTTGCAACATTTCGAGCCAAAAAAAAATAATGAGTTTTCAGATTGCCAAAAGCAACATTTATACCAAATAAAAAGTTTCTAGGTCGCATCAATAAAAAGAAAAAAATAAAAGAAAAAGAAGCGATTTTTAGCGGTTTTTAGCATTTTTCTCCATGTATAAGACACTAACCAATATTTTGTACCACATCAATTGAAAGATAATTTTAATACCTATAACTTTATAATTTAACTTTTTCGAATCCGAGCTCAACTTTTTGTTTTATTGGCGAAAAACCGGTTTTTTGACTTTTGCGAATTTTTTAGGTTAAGTTCGCCAATGCAGTTCCGTAAAAAAAACGCTATCATTCTTCAAATTAAGTGTTCTACACGCCCATATTTTTTTTCTTGCCTTCAATTGTCTGGAGAATTTCCGTAGATTGATTGGACTATACGTTCAGCGGATATTTTTACGACCAACGCAACCCAGTCGTATTTATATCCGACTGAGATATATCCAGGTTGGTGAAATGAATATATTCGGTCTTATTATTATCCGGGTCGATGAAACCGGCCCTCAACCCCAACCACATGATCAAACTTGAACTTTGAGCGGACATAACTTTGAGCCAAATCAACTTACAGACCTCGGTGAGGGCTCATTTTGTAGATAATTTTGTTCTCTAACACCTTGCCAGTGGCCATTTTCAGCTATCATTGCATGGAAACTGGTTATTTAGTATAAACGACCTCTACCACTTTTTCAAGATGGCGGCCTTTCCCAAAACACTGCGACCCCACAAACTTGGATTTAACATTGTCAGATGTACCCAAACAAATGCCAAAAAAAAAAAATCGTACATCATGAAATGAAATTTCATTTACTAATTGCACTGGACTATTAAGTTTGCATTACTTTTTGAAGTTATACTTCTTTAGGCGCGTTTTGAAAATATTATGAGAGTAAATTTTGAGGAATTCGCAACACAGGAATGCACAACACAGGAATCCGAGAAGGCGCAGCACGGAGGATATTGGCGAAGGGTTGGAGGCAATGGAGGGCAAGCATTTCAACTCCCATTCCATATGCGCACTGGGATTATCATTATTATGGGCATATGAAAATTCGTAGCCGAATCCGTTTTACGGTGTCTATGGGTAAATAAATTTCATGTTCAATTCATCAGCTAAGCTTAAGTTGGGGCTTTCGTGGGCATAGGAAGATTCGTAGTGTTTATTATGTCCTGTTTGTGGGTGAGGGGTTTTACTGGATGCAAGCCAATTTCTCTCACTCGTAGTGTAACTTTAGTTAACTTTATTTTTGCAGTAAAAAGTTTCAAAATATTGTATTTTAAGATTTTTTACTGCACATGGATTACCAGTGATAAGTTAGTTAGTGATCTGAGTGAGTAAATTAAAAAAAAATTGATAAGGTAACCATTTTTGTTTACATTCGTGGTGGTGTTTTCGTGTTAATTTAGGGAAAAAATGTTGGATTTATGTGGTAATGAAATTAAAAGTGAATTTAAAATGGTTAAAAATTAGTATGGCGTAGTTATTAAAATATAAGTGCAAGTACCACCACACAACATTAATAACAATAATGTTAGAACTTTTTCCTACATATTTTTCTGCCCAAAATTATTCTATAATAATCTTTAATAACTTTAAATTCAGTTTTAACTCAATAACCACACAATTTCAACATTTTTGCCCTAAATTAACTCGACAAAATCACCGCGAATGTAAACAAAATTGGTCACATTCCCAATTAAACCATTAAAACATATTGATCCACTCAATCTTTTGAAATTGTTTTAATTTAATCACTTAAACGCTGGTAATCCATGTGTAGAAAAATTAATTATAATCCACTATGTTAGTACACGGGAAATGTCATCCATTCAACCAAATGTAGTATCGGCACCGCCTTCTTCCAGGCCTGTGGTTACGATGGGCTTGCTGGAGGCCCTATCAGAACCTAAAATAAGCAGAGTGCTGCAAATTTAAGACATGAGATGAGCATGTAGCACGTTGCTCTGGTGCTCCTTCGCTTGCCATTTTGCCAGCCGCGGCCACTGACATATAGAATGGACTGCTCATCAGAAAATTTTCATGACACCAATTCGTTCCATAAGATTTCACTGACATGTGTACACGTCAGTAGCTTTTGTAAATAAAAATTTCTTAAATTAATATTTGGAAGGTGGAAACTAAATCACTTTTTTCTAAAAAAATAAGGAATAAAATGTCGAAGATTTTACCTTTTTTAAACCCTTCTTTTTATTAGTTATAAATTATTAAGTTAAACAAGACGACGAGGTTTTCTACCTCTGTTTCAACATATTCCGGGGCTTATGGGGGAAAGAGAAACAACGAAAAAATTAACTATACCCATTTATTTTTTGTAAATAGTTTTACATTATTCCAAAGAAAAAAAATTAAATCAGGTATGGCAACTTTAATATCGTGCAAACCGTTGTGAAACTCTTGGTGCTTCTTCGGTTAATTGTTGTTGGAGCAGCCAGATATCGGCTTTGACTCCACTCGAGTATGCTCTTGAGCAATGGCTCAAGATTAATCATTAAAAACGGCTAGACTGCGAATATCAACTGTTTCTTTATTTAATTTGCTTGGCTCATTTATACAGTCCTCGGGTTACCAATACAATAATAGTAATCGTTAATTAATAATATTAAATTCTATTGTACCTAATAATAAATACCAAATCAGCGAATATTTATAAATTTCCAAATTTTTCCCAGATCAGCGAAATTATCTGTTGCAAGCCGGTGGCACATGCGCCCGAGCAAGGTCGCTGCCTAACACCCCTTGTGTATCGTGCATGCACAAGAATGCCACGTTGCAGCCTTGCACCGGCGCGGCGCCTTGGTCTCGACCTTGTATGGACAGACACTGTGCTGCGTCGGGGAAATTTAAAGTTTATTACATCGTTGTGGAGGCTTTTTTTAAATTTCACTTAAATTCATTTCAGAATCGCTTAAAATGTTATTTATATTTCTTTTTTTTACCGCAAAAATTAAAAAGTTGTCGTATTTTGTAGTTTATTGAAAGTAAAGAGTAAAACTATTTAAAAAAAGCAAGTGGGCATTTCTTTTTAAATATTTTACTCTTTACTTTCAAAGGCCTTCGCAGGAGAATGGACTACTAGTAGGTGGTTTTAGTTAGGGTTAGAGTTCTACTGTAAAGTAGGTTCTTATAGACTTTATTCTTTTGTTTCAAATTTGTTTATTTGCAGAAAAGTCCGCAAGTTTTTCTTCTTTCTAAGAGTTCTTCCGCGCAGGCAGAGTGAACTCAGGAAAGGTTTTTTAAATAGAATTTAATAGCTTTAGATTTGAGATTTGACTGTGTCTTTATTTTTGCGTTTCCGATATTTATACAAGTTCTTAATCTAAATTTTACATTCTAGGCATACATCGTCCAATGGCTAGGGATCTTGCCCCTCCAAAAACCTCAAAACCAAAATTCTGCTGAATTCTCAAAATTTCCAAATATGTACACATAACAAAATTTATTTACTAATTTGTATTATGTATTATTGGGGCACCGAGACATTTCCTACGTTAAAGGGTTCATGTTACGGGTCAGTCGAACGTACTTGAATTTTTGTTTTTCTTTTTCTTTTCCGCGCGCTATGAACTTGAAAACTTATTTTCTTATTTTCGCGCGCAACCATGAACTTGAAAGCATTTCACACGTCCGGCGGCGTCAGATTGCAATACTTTGCTGTACATCTGTTGACGCCGAGTGTACGACGGTTAATTAATGTTTTTGTTTACATATTTGTCCCGTGCTGTGTCTGATTGCATTACATCCCCATCGGGTTGGAAAAAAAAAAATTTTGTTTGATCAAAAAAAAATTTTTTTTTTTTTTTTTGAGAATGAGGTTTTTGTTAGGGTATCTAATATCTAATTGAATTCTTAATTCTAACTATTTTGTTTTTATATGTAATTTTGATATATTTAGTTAACTAATTTTACATTTTAATTTATTTACTTAAAACCTTGTTAGTTCTATCTTTTTTAATTCTATTATTATGTACTTCCTTTATTACATTATCTATCATTATCTTAGAGTTAACAATATTTGTATCTATGACTCTATATGGTCCATTATACGGTGCTTTGTGCTTCTTTTGATTACCTACACGTAACCAGACCCAGTCCCCTGGTGAGACGTGTAGTGGGTTTGCTTTTTCATCCCATTTCTCTTTGCGTTTTTCTTTTGCAAAATTTAACAGTGTTTGAGCCGTTTTGTGCGCTTGGTTCAGGCGCCACTTTAACTCCTTGTTGTAATCTTCAATGTTGTACAGCGTCTGCGGTTCTTGATTTGTTATTGTTAAAGGTAGACTTGCTATTTTCCCATAGACCAATTCATGCGGCGAGATGCCTGTGTCATTGTGTGGTGTTATATTATAACAGAAAACAAAATAAGGTAACCACTCGTCCCAGTCATGTCCTTGGCTGAATGACAGTAGGTACTCGTTTAGAGTTCTATGGTTTCGCTCTATTGCACCTAGTGTTTCATGGTGGTATGGTGTTGATGTTACATGCTGAATGTTTAGTGTTTGGCAAATGTTCTCAAAAGTTTGATTCAAGAATTCTGTACCCATATCAGTCCGGATGGTTTCAAATGTTCCAAACCTTAAGATGATATGTTCAACGAGTGTGCGTGCAATAGTTTTTGCATCTTTTGTTTCAATTGGTATTGCCTGTACGTATTTCGTGAGATCACATTGTAACGTTAGTATATATCTGAAATTCTTAGCTTGTCTCAGCGGTCCTACTGTGTCCATTGAGATTATCTGAAAACTTCTTTGCGGAGTGTCTGTTATCTGCAACTTTTCTTTTGTGTATTTTGTTTTCTTGTTTTTCGAGCATTCTTTGCAGTTGTTTATGTGGCTTTTAACCATTTTACTCATGTTTTTCCAGCAATATCTCTGCTTTAATTTATTAATAGTCCTTCTAACACCAGAATGTCCACCTAAGTGTGGTGTATTGTGAAATGTTTCTATTAAATGGGTTTGTTCAATTTTGTCAGTAATTCTTGTTACTGGTTCATATATCATTATTGTCAGTTCATGTCTCTTTTTACCTTGCAAGTTATTGAATTCTTCTTCAAATTTCTTCTTTGTGAATCGCTGTAATATTAAATCATTCTTTGCCATGGCTACTTTATTGATATTATTTACTTTAGCGAAGAGTATCAGTTTCTCTAGGACTGGACCCAAATCTAGTTGTGGATTATCGCTGATTTCTATTGATATTTCTTTCTTTTGCATGCTTATTTTAGTTATGTTCATTTTCTTATTTTGCGATTCTTTTCTTACTGGCATTTCATTTTTTACATCTTTACTCGAGTATATAAATTTTAGTTTTGTTACATTCCTAATTTCGGAGATTGAAGTGCATTCCCAAATGTACAGATGGCCTGTCTCTACATTCCTTGGTGTGGCACTTATGTTTTTGTCTTGCTGGTGGTTTAGTTTGCTTGCTGATCTTGTGATTACTCTAACTTCAGCTTCTGTTGGAATCATTGCTACTAACATGTCTGAGTCTAATTTTATCCGCGATAACGCGTCCGCATTCGTATTGAGCAATCCTTTTTTATACACAATGTCAAATTTATAATCTGCTAGATCCATTCTGACTCTTGTCATCTTCGAAGAAGGGTTTTTATGTGTGAACAGGCTTATAAGAGGTCGGTGGTCAGTTATTGCTATGAATTTTCTTCCATAGAGGTATGGTCGAAAGTGATTTATTGCCCAATGAATAGCTAATAACTCCTTTTCTATAATGGGCTTGTTTAATTCATGCTTGTTTAATGTACGACTGGCATATGAAATTGGTAGATCTTTTCCAATTTCACCTTGGGATAGTATTGCCCCTACTGCGTAGTTTGATGCGTCTGTCGTAAGGATGAACTGTTTGTCAAAATCAGGGTACTGTAGAATGGGTGGATTTATTAGTTTATTTTTAAGCTCATTAAATGCAGATTGACATTCTTCTGTCCACTTGAATTCTACACTTTTCTTACAAAGTGTGTTAAGTGGTTTTGCAATTAATGCAAAGTTCGGTATGAAGCGTCTATAGTAATTGCAAAAGGCAGTGAATCTCTTCACTTCATCTGCAGTTTTTGGTACTGGATAGTTAACTATTGTATCGTATTTCTTAGGATCAGTTTTAACGCCATCTTTAGTTATTAAATGTCCAAGATATACAACTTCTGTTTGCAGGAAATTACATTTTTGCGGGTTAAGCTTTAAGTTATAATCTCTTAGTCTTTGGAATGTTTTTATTAAGTTTCGGTTGTGATGGTCTAGACTACATCCGAATATGATTATGTCATCGACGTAGAGAAATGTCTCTGCGTCTAGTCCCGCGAGAGCTATAGAGAGCATTCTCTGAAAACTATTTGTGGAGATTTTAAGGCCAAAAGGCAGTCTGCAGAATTGAAAGTGACCTTTGTTTGTTGAAAAGGCCGTTAGGGGTCTTGAGTCATGATGTAACTCGATTTGGTGAAATGAGCTTGTAAGATCAAGGGTGGAAAAGTATTTTGCCCTTCCCAGATTGTCTAATATATCTTCCAATCTGGTGAGCGGAAATTTATCGTCTACTATTCTTATTGAGTTGCCTGAAATCAACAACCATTCTCCACTTTTTGTTTCCATCCTCTGTTTTTTTTGGTACAACGAGTAGTGGTGAGTTATAAGGGCTTGTAGATGGTTCTATTATGCCGTCAGTCATTAGATTCTCAACTTGTTTATTAATTTCCTCACACTGTGTCTGTGGTAGTCGGTAGTTTTTTATGTAGACGGGATTTCCATCATTTATTTCTATCTTCTGCTTATAGAAATTATTTGCAGTGAGTTTGTCACCTGTTATGTAGAATACGTCCGCATATTCTATACAAATTTTTAGGAGAGCGTCTTTAGCATGTGGATCGAGATTTAGAACATTTAATTCCTCTAATAATTTCTGAGCTCTTTTGGTTGTATTGTGACTTGTAGTATTGCGCTGTTTTTTGAGGTTGAATATATGGTAGTTTTTTAAAGGATGCATTTTTAAAGTTGGTAATCTCAGTATAATCTCGTGTTCATTCACATTGAGAATTTTAACATGAGCTACGCCCTTTGCTGGTATTATTGAATTAGCAATAAATACTCCTTCTTCTATTTCTTGGTTGAGGACTAGACTGTCTTCTGTGATTTTTTCAGTTATTGCTTGGGTAATCTGCGATCTTGGTGGTATCCTTACGTATTCGTACTTTGGTACGTTGGTGTGAATAGGCAAAATTAAGTCAGCGTTATTTGTTGGGATTGTTAATGTGAATATGTCGTAATCTACTTTGCATTTATGTGTGTGTAAGAAATCTATCCCCAATAGAGCATCAGATCTTATTGCAAAGTTGTCTGGAACCACATGTAGTTTTTGCTTTAGTTTTTGTAATTCGGTTGTTATTGTTCCTAATGTTCTGATTTCATTTTCCGTGACTCCTGTTATTATACAAAATTCTTCTTTAATATTGGCTTCTTCTTGTAGAGTACTTCTTTTTATGACTGAGATGTCTGCACCTGAATCTATTAGAAAGCTTATCTGTTTATCTGGTTCATGGTTTATTTCAGCTGTCACATAATTCGTTAATTTATGAACATTATTGAGTGCATAAATTTTTATTCCGTATTTTCTAAGGTGAAGATCTCGTCCCTCGATTGCTGGGTCTCGGGGACGGCTTGCTCGTTTTCCGACACTAGAAAATTTATCGCTCTGCTATTGGTGTAGCTTCTTCCTCGGTTCCTATATTCTCGATTGTATTGTGGCTTGTTTATGTATCGCTGCGTAGTGGGTGTGTACTGCTGGTGATTTCTGGGCTGTTGTTGTTGGTTTGATGTTGGGTTCCTATACGTCTGCCATCTATTTTGATTGGTTGCATGCTGCCTTTGTGTATAGGTAGCATACCTTGGTTGTCGGTTATAGGTTTGATATCCTTGTCTGTAATTATTGGGACGGAAATTTCTTCCTTTGCGCACATTAACCTGCATTATTTTTTGTGACGGCCCTGAAATCGCTTCTACCTGAGACGCTATTTTTACAGCATCATCAAACGCTTTTGGCATGGCTGCAAATACTGTTGTCTTGTACGGTTCACTTAAGCCAGCCTGGAATGCATTAAGTGCTGTTTGGTTGTTCAGCTCTTGTATAATTATCCTATTTTCTTCTCCTTTTTCAGATATTTGAACATCATTTAACTGCATCATGAGATTTTCAATTTGTGCTGCGAAATTTTGGACCGATTGTTCCCCTTGTTGGATTCTAGCCATATCATTCTGTAATTTCAAAGGATTCTTTTTGACTAGGAATCGTTTTTTAAAATGTTCTTTGAATTTCTCGATGTCAGTAAGCGCTTCAGTGGAGCCTAGTTTCACTCTTACTCTTTCTGATATCCTTGCTTTTATCACAACTTTTATTAGTTTTAGGATTTCATCACTGTTAGTCAGTGTTTCAGCTATGCATTCTATTATGTTTAGAAATTTTGTTAGTTCCTTAGCGTCGCCTTCATATGTTGGAACAAGTTTTAGCGTGGTAATGATATCGAGTGTTGCCATTTTGGTTAGTCTTGCTATTTTATTTTCTTCTTCTTCAAAATCTTCTTCAGTTTCTTCACTTATGGCTTCTAGATTTTCTGTTGCTTTAATTCTTATGAATTCTTTAATTTCTGTATATATTCGCTTGAATTGTATTTCGTATTGCTGCACATTAATTTCTTGTGCTAATTTAGACAATTCAGTTTTTAGCTCATGTATAGCAAGTTCTTTTCTTAATAAAGTGGTGCTAGATTCTTTTCTTGTAGGATTTTTCTTAAAATTCGATCGAATTCTATCAGCTTCTTCTAATATTTTCTTGGCTCTATTAAGTGACATAACTTATTTGATATTAAAACATATTTTTATTTTTATTATTTATAATTATTATTATTATTATTATTATTATTTATTATTATTTAACGGGAATGCTCCCTTATACATATTATACAAAATTATACAGATTTAGCATTCATAGGCTTAACATATAACATACAAAAATACAATAGTTATAAAATGAAATAGTGAAAAAGATAAAGAGTTTTTAGTAGCGCGAATGTAAAAATTGAATAAACTTTGGATAGGAGATATCAAAAAAATCAACATAATTACATATATAATTTCCGTAAGTACAAATTCTGTTGAGCATGCTATTTTCTGCTAGCGATGTGCGACAATTTGGGATTGCAAAGAGTCTGTTTTGACGAAAGGCCCTCGCCGGTACGTGAAAACCAATATTAGCGGTAATATATGGGCAGTCAATTAAATGAGTTAAGACTTTAAATAAAAAAAGACAATCAGCAATAATTCTTCTATTCTCGAGCGATCTAATTTCGAATTGTTGTTTAATGAGGGAATAATCGTGATCATAAAAATTAAGAGGTTGTCCGTTCAAATAAGCTAGTCTTCTCATAAATTTTGACTGCACAGATTCCAGCAATTTCACGTCTGTTGCCGTATAAAGGAGACCACACTGGTGACGCGTATTCAAGAATTGGTCTGACTAGCGAGTTAAACAGTATTATGTAGGTTGCCGGTTGTTTAAAAACATTTGAATTTCTATTTATAAAACCTAAAACTCGCAACGCCTTGTTAGTTGTTTTGATTATATGCTCATGAAATTTACCATCGAAAGTAAAAGTAACCCCTAAGTCAGTGATTTCTTTTTGAGCATCTAGAACGGTGTTTTCAATTACATAATCACAGGTGATTGGTTCTTTCTTCGTGGTGTAACGGACTACTTTACATTTCGAAGCATTTACAGACATACGGTTTTCGTGACACCACGTGATGAAAGAGTTCAGATCATCTTGTACCAATAGAGCATCATCGACCGAGTTCACCGGGAAAAAAAGTTTTGCATCATCGGCATATAGTAAGATTTGACAGTGTCTCAACACGAGAGGAAGGTCGTTAATGAAAAGAATGAATAGCAAAGGACCTAAATGTGATCCTTGCGGGACACCTCTACAGTAAAAAGCCAGAAGTGCTTAAGTGCAAATTTGACCATTTTGAGTTTATTGCATTTTTGTATTCAGTATTTTATTCTTAATCATTGGTATAATTCTTGTCTTAAACTGAGCTGTGGTTGCTGAGCTATTGGAGCGACAAAAGTGGTTTTGTGCACAATTCTGTATCTAAAAGAATCTTTGAAGGCGATTATCTCGAAACACATATTTTGCACTTAGACACTTCTGGCTGTGTACTGTAGACCTGAGGTCACTTGAATTTCTCTCGATTTGGAACCTTCAATACGTACAATTTGTTTTCTGTCGCGAAGATAATCATTGAGCCATGAAAGTAAAGGATCAGCAATGCCGAGTTTTTGGAGTTTAGTACCAAGGACATTATGTGAGACTCTGTCAAATGCTTTCGCGAAATCAGTGTATATAACGTCGAGTTGACTACGGTTTTCGATAGCATTAACAATGTGATGATGTATAATAGCCAGGTTAGTGGCAGTAGATTTTCTATCCAAGAAACCGTGTTGTTGGTCTACTATGATAGGACGAAGTAACTGAAACAACTTATCAGTCACTAACTTTTCAAAAAATTTCGGTATAGAATCTAAAATTGATATTGGTCTATAGTTTTGGACATTACTCTTATCACCAGATTTGTGAATTGGTGTGACTCTGCTATTTTTCCAGGCAATTGGAAAAATACCAGTATTGAGGGACTTATTAAATAGAATGTAAAGAGGTTTAGTAATGCCGTAAATAGCATTTTTAAGAAAGACATTTGGAATGAGATCAGGCCCAGGGCCTCTGTTTACATTCAATTTTAAAAGTCCCTCAAATACTTCAGTGATAGAAATTTGCAGTTTGTTAGCGAATATTACACAGTCAATATCGCGCGAGTCACAGTCCTCGACATCTTCAGGAAGAAATACAGAACCAAAAAAGTCCGCAAAGAGATTACAGGCTTCAGAGCGGTCGTTGCTTACATAGTTTTCAAAAGAGACTGAGACCGGAATATCATTGTCCTGACGCATCGAATTTACAAAACGAAAAAAACCACGCGGGTTCGAACGTATCTCGTCCTCTTTCTTCGCGCTATGTTCGATGTAAGATTTTTCGCATGTGGCCTTTGCTGCCGCTCTAAGGTTAGAAAAAGCTTCATAATCTGCCGGTGAACGAGTTTGTTTGTATCTCTTATGTGCCTTTTTCTTTTCTCTGATTAAATATTTCGCATGTCTTGATACCCAATCAGGAAAAAGATCAGTGCGGTGTCGCTTTAGTGGTACAAATTGAGTTATACAATTGTTTACAATTTCATCAAATATCGAAACATCTTTGTTAATATCATCGTTTGTAAAGATAGAGTCCCAGTCGTAGGAATTAAAGAAACAGACACATTGAAAATAGTCTGCACCAAAAAAATTTAATTTGTCTAATGAATTAGTTCCTTGTACCACAGAGGGTAATTTAATATCGCAAAGCAATGGAGGATGAAATTCATCGACGGTTACAAGTGGATCAATGGTCATCGACACTTCCAATTCTCTCAACGTTGAAAACATCAAATCCAAGAGTGACACATTATTATCTTTGATATAATTATGTTGATATAGATTTAAAAAGTTAATCGAGTAAGACAAAACATTAGCTGATCTTATGGTTTGCGGTGATGCATTTAAACTAAAGTATTCCGCAGAGAATTTCGAATTCATCCATTCAACCGAGGGAAGATTGAAATCGCCTGCTACCAAAAACTCTGAATCATAATATTGATTTTTAACTATTACAAGAGATTTGCTATGTTTCTCATATAATTTATCGGAGCTGTTTGGAGGAATGTACGCCGCGCCGATCGTGAGACGCGAGCCACTGTGACAGATGCTTATGAAGAGTTGTTCGACTGAGACATCAGGATTAACAATCAAATGTGATTTAAAAAACGAACGGACTGCTATAAGTACGCCGCCTCCTCTAGTACGATCGCTGGTTTTTTCGTTTCTATCGCATCTATACACAGTAAAACCTGAATGAGTGAGTTCAGAATTCAAAAAAGTATCGTTCAACCAAGTTTCTGTTAAAATAATAATATCATAATCACAAGTCAAAATATTTTGTCTAAGAAGATGAAGTTTGGTTCTAAGCCCTCTGACATTTTGATAATATAGAGAAAAAGTTGTATGGTCTCGACGAGTTAAGCATTCCCGGTGTTGGCGTTTTTTGTTACGATTGTTGGAACGTTGTGTATAAATTTGATAGTGAGGTTTCTTTTCTGGCTCTTTAACATTATTTTAAATTTGTATTTTTTTTTGTACTTTGACTTATGTAGGTTTATTATTATAATATTTTTTTTTTTTTTTTAATGGTAACGTCTAATTTCCCCTTTCATTTTGCTGCTTCCATTGTTGGTTAGAACTTGCAGTTGGATTTTTAGGGAGTTCGCCTTGTTGAGGAAAAATGATTTTTCTTGATGCGATACTGCCAATGCTGCTATCCTAAAGGCTTCTGCTCGTTGTTGTCTAATTTTTTCACGTTTTCCTCCACGTGATTTCTTGATCGGCGTTATTGTTTGTTGAACTGGTGGCTCCTGTTGTTGCCTTGCTGCCTGACGTTTTCTGTAGTCATCTAAGGTGATGGGTCGAGGGCCTGCTTTCTGATTTGATTCTAACTCCTGTTTCATGAGTTCATTTGTAGGTATCTTCTTTGGTTTGTCAGATTCATGGAGGGTGATTATATTTTCTTCTTTGGCTGCTGCTTCTGGTAATTTTTCTTCCTTCTTGATTCCTGTGATACGGCGAGGGCACGTTCTCTTTCTTATAAATTGATGATAAAATTGCTGATCCAGTTGTCCGGGAGGCAGGGTCGCCATGTAAAGTAGGTTCTTATAGACTTTATTCTTTTGTTTCAAATTTGTTTATTTGCAGAAAAGTCCGCAAGTTTTTCTTCTTTCTAAGAGTTCTTCCGCGCAGGCAGAGTGAACTCAGGAAAGGTTTTTTAAATAGAATTTAATAGCTTTAGATTTGAGATTTGACTGTGTCTTTATTTTTGCGTTTCCGATATTTATACAAGTTCTTAATCTAAATTTTACATTCTAGGCATACATCGTCCAATGGCTAGGGATCTTGCCCCTCCAAAAACCTCAAAACCAAAATTCTGCTGAATTCTCAAAATTTCCAAATATGTACACATAACAAAATTTATTTACTAATTTGTATTATGTATTATTGGGGCACCGAGACATTTCCTACGTTAAAGGGTTCATGTTACGGGTCAGTCGAACGTACTTGAATTTTTGTTTTTCTTTTTCTTTTCCGCGCGCTATGAACTTGAAAACTTATTTTCTTATTTTCGCGCGCAACCATGAACTTGAAAGCATTTCACACGTCCGGCGGCGTCAGATTGCAATACTTTGCTGTACGTCTGTTGACGCCGAGTGTACGACGGTTAATTAATGTTTTTGTTTACATATTTGTCCCGTGCTGTGTCTGATTGCATTACATCTACATAACCGTCAAGCTGGAGCGTGTCGGTAGCATAATGTTTCCCACCTGCAAACGCACGAAAAGTTTTTTTTTAAGTTATACTTCTTTAGGCGCGTTTTGAAAATATTATGAGAGTAAATTTTGAGGAATTCGCAACACAGGAATCCGAGAAAAGGGATAAAACGGGGTACGGGGCCTTGATTAAATCTAGGGTTCTGATGGTAGTTCGTATTCCAAGGTCTCTGGGTAAATTTTGGTTTGCTTTGTCTGTTCTGAATTATACGGGGAACTAGAACTTTCCGATTTGGCGTAACATATGTTTTGCTCTTTTATACAATAGGAAACAGCATCTGCCAGAGTATATGGTAGGGTGGTCCTTAAAAACTTTTTTCTTTATTTTCTTTGGGGCACCCTGTTACTTTGTTCTACTGTATAAAAAAAGATTACTGTATTTTTTTGGGGATTTTTAGACATAGGTTTAGGGGTCGCTACCGCTAAATATAAATTCAATATTTTACGAATCACATCTGGATCTATTTGGGCCTTCTTCTATTTGTTTTTCTGCATTTTTGTTGCCTTGTCTATAGGAATTTCGTCATCAGAAACTGCAAATGTAACCAGTTTCTTTGATAGTTCTTCTGATAAGTAATAGAAATGCCGGAGAAAAAATTTTGCATTGCGCACTTTGAAATTTCCTTATTGACACTTTCATAATCTTTTAAATTCTTCAAATGCGGCAAATCATTTCTTGGGTAAGTATAAGCAGATCGAACTAGCTGTTCTAAAGGAAAATGTTGTATGCCTTAATAAATGAAGACAACAAAAATGAAGAAGCACCATTGAAAAATGCAGAAATTGATCCAGATGTGATTCGTAAAATATTGAAATTATACTTAGCGGTAGTGACCCCTAAACCTAAATCTAAAAATCCCAAAAAGTTACAGTAATCTTTTTTATATAGTAGAACAAAGTAACAGGGTGTCTCAAAGAAAATTAAGAAAAAAGTTTTTTAAGGACCACCCTAGTATATGGTTTCATGGCCCTGATGGTTGAACCTAATGGTTCCCTAAATCCGGACAACAATGAATTAAGACACATGTCAGTATACAGATTTTTCTTAGAAGTAACAGCGTTTCGATCTTTTTCATGAGTATTTACAGGATTTGTCATTCTAGCTTGTAACTCGATGATTTCACTATAGAACTTCTCAACTGTTTGATTTCTTTGTTTCACTTTATGCAGATCTCTGATCACTTTATGTCTTATTTCGTTTATCTGCATAATGAAGATTTAAGTTTTCTTTAATTCTAATCCAGTCTAGTGGGGTTCCGTACATATTAAGTACTTGCCTAGCCTGTCCAGATATCTTATTTCGGTTTGCTATTTAGAGTAACTGTCCATAGTCAGTGCCGTTGGTTACAATAATCACATTAAGAACTTCCACGTTGTCCACAAAATCGAAATGTAATCGCGGGTTACCGTCGAAAAAGAGTAGGTCCTTAATCGGGGTTGTGCTAGATTAGGGGGACTAACGGCTAATAAAGACCTCGGAAGGTATGGACACCCGATTTGTCACTTCTGTCAAAACTCGAGAAGATTCACTGCAGACAAACAACCAGCAGATCTGTTAGCAAGACGTCTTGTTAAAAGGAAGCTGCTCACGAAATTTCACATAATCATTAAAACTATACAAATAAACCTTGGTCTAACACAAACAACTGATCCTTGGTAACTTCCATCAAGAAGAAATTTACGTCTTCCACAACCCTTCCATTTATTTATGGAGAGGAGGTGATAACAGAAAGCAAATCCAAGGCCGACTTATTGTCATCTCTGTTTGCCTCTAATTCTTCCTTACTTGAAACTGATACGCCACCCCCGGCTCTCAAACGCAACGCCCATTCAATGGACGGAATTTTCTTCAGGACTCGCGAGGTGTACAAATGTCTCAAAGTGCTCGACGTCAATAAATCCACTGGCCCCGACAATATCCCCCCTATGGTACTCAATAAATGTGCCTCACCTCTGGCTAAACCTCTGCGCAAACTTTTCGCCCTGTCATACTTTTCCGGAGTTTATCCCAACTCTTGGAAACTAGCTCATGTTCAGCCCATTCCCAAAAAAGGTGAAGCCAGCGACCCTTTAAACTACCGCCCAATAGAAATTACTCTTGTTCTCTCCAAAATCATGGGAGACAATAATCAATAGAAGGCTGATGAAATATCTGGAATCCAACCAAATTTTACACGACAGGCAGTACGGCGTTAGACCGAAAAGATCTACTGGAGACCTTCTTGTGTGTCTGACTGCGGCTCTCAACCAAAATATCCATCGCTTCAGTGAGTCTGGTCTGGCTGCTCTACATATTTCCAAAAATTTCAACAGAGTATGGCATCCCGCTCTGTTGTCTAAACTACAGCTATTGGAATCGACTCAGTTCTAAGGAACTGGATTGAGAGCTTTCTTTCTAGCCGTTCAATCAAGGTAAAATTGGATGGCGTCGAATCCAAACCTCACTCCATCTCGACCGGCGTCCCCTAAGGCTCGATTTTCTCACCTACCCTCTTTCTTATATTTATTAACGATCTGCTCTCAATCCCCTCCAACCCACTTCTTCACAGTTTCGCCAATGACGGTACTCTGCGTTACTCCCACAAGCTTATCAATGCCTGGGATCCCTCAAGAGATGCAAGTTCCTCCTTCAGTCAACTGCCTTGGCTACAATCTACAAGTCCTACATTCGGCCCCGCCTTGAATACAACTCGTATATCTAGGCGGGCGCCTTCAAAACCATCTAGGCTTGACTGGACAAGGTGCCAAACCACGCCATCAAACTCAATGGCTATAGCACCCTTTGCTCCTCCATCGACTCTTTAAGCCACCACCGTAGGAATGTAGCAGCCCTTAGCAATTTTTACTGCTATTATCATAGCGACTGTTCCACTGAAATTAGAAACTTCCTGCCTACCCGCTAACTTTTTCGCGCAGCACAAGACTAGCCAATTACGTTTTAGCAGTTCGTTTATAAATAGAACAACTAAATTGTCGAACTATCTTCCACAGTCGGTGTTTCCGAACACATATAACATCTCAGAGTTCAAAAGCAAGGGTCATCGACATCTACTCAAACACTCTCCAGACGCTTCACCTATCCTTTCTCCCCTATTCTTCAAATCATGCTTACTACTAGGGACTGATCATGACTCGAACGACATGACAGATTAGTAGTGGGTCAGAATTTCTCAAACGGATCACCTGAAATTGATGAAAATTCATTTTCTCTTGAAATTGACTTTTTTCGATAGTGTTTATCATTCCTAAGGTAAATCCAAACTGAATTCGTTCAAAAATTTTTTTTGTTAATTTTATTAACAACTAAAGATTTTCATCATTTTTTTTTTTTTAATTAATTTCGGGTGATCCAATTTTTCGATTTTTATCTTTCTTGCGGCAATTGAATCGTCATTTAACATAGATTTATCATGATTTTTTCCGATCCGAAAACTTGCATTTTTATATAATATTTTCATATTTCGATACCTCCCACGTAAGTTGTTGTAACCCACAATATGCATGTTTTACATTTTTTAAACTAAACCGACTATTTTTGCCTATTTTATGTGTTAAGAGTAAAAGAAATAAAAAAATACATTTTTAAAGAATATTTACCAGACGTATAAAGTTGTATCATTATTACCACGGCGGCGTATAACATTGTTTCTACCTACGCAACGGTTAACGTGTAAAACATGCATATTGTGGGTTACAACAACTTACGTGGGAGGTATCGATTTGTTTATAACAAATTGGTAAACAAATGTGGTCTCCACCATATTTTGACTAGAAAAAAAAAACCACATTACTTCCTTCAATTCTCTTTAATATTCCGTTGAGAAAAAAAATGGATCGCATTTTGAAAAAGGGTTATTCGAGGGTAATCATAGTCGCGCGAGGTGCCAAAGTTACGGCGTTCTTTCGCGCGTATGTATTTATTCATCACCGCGTACATGTTTCTCGCTATGTTAAAAGGATTTCTTGAGAAATTCTTGAGAAATTTCTTGAGAAATCCTTCTAACATAGCAGAAACATGTGCGCGGTGATGAATAAATACATACGCGCGAAAGAACGCCGTAACTTTGGCACCTCGCGCGACTATGATTACCCTCGAATAACCCTTTTTCAAAATGCGATCCATTTTTTTTCTCAACGGAATATTAAAGAGAATTGAAGGAAGTAATGTGGTTTTTTTTTTCTAGTCAAAATATGGTGGAGAACACATTTGTTTACCAATTTGTTATAAACAAATATGAAAATATTATATAAAAATGCAAGTTTTCGGATCGGAAAAAATCATGATAAATCTATGTTAAATGACGATTCAATTGCCGCAAGAAAGATAAAAATCGAAAAATTGGATCACCCGAAATTAATTAAAAAAAAAAAAAAATGATGAAAATCTTTAGTTGTTAATAAAATTAACAAAAAAAATTTTTGAACGAATTCAGTTTGGATTTACCTTAGGAATGATAAACACTATCGAAAAAAGTCAATTTCAAGAGAAAATGAATTTTCATCAATTTCAGGTGATCCGTTTGAGAAATTCTGACCCTAGTACAAACAGATTAGTAGTATTAATTCCTAAGCTTGATTTTACCACATAAAACAAAAATTCTATAGTTTCATGCAGCCAAATTTTCAAACATCGGTTACACATAAAACAATGATTCATTTTTTTTATAAGATTTATAGAAATTGTTAAAACTCATTAAAAAATATAATGCACATGTTTAACAGTCATTAACAACATATTGAGATAAAAATAATGATTGTGATTGGATTTAACATTTCAAAATCCAGTCCTGATGACAATCAGAGATGAAGTTCCGGTGATAATCATCATCTTTTTTAAATAAATAAAACTCCGCATAATTGCTCCCTCTTTTCTTAGCAAATGTCACTGGAAAATTATAGATTAAATGTCGCATTTCGTCGTCTTTGTCAGAAAAATAATGCATATTTTTTCTGCATTCATTTACAAAGAAATTAGCGAAAAATCGTGAAGCTTGTATAGCGCTTGCAGAATGATTAATTTTTTTATATGTAAACTCGTAGGCATTTTTTTCGGGATGGAATTGTACAGCATAGAAAGGATATCTGAAATTATTATACGTAAAAATAAATTATGTTTAGGTTTTTTATTTACTTCCTATGTTCTATTGCGGATATAAAAAATAAACCTTTGGAATCTTTACTATAAGATGTCTCTCGCCAGATGTTATCCAATCCAAATTTATGAATACCCTGTTATACAAAAAAAAATTATTTAAATTTTTGTACTAAATTTTCATTAAAAATATTTTACTCCCTGGGCAACACAGTAACTATGGTTATTGAAAGTAACTTTTTGTGTTGCTAGAATATCAACAACGTCCTGCTTTGCATCTTTAAACATCCTAGTTAGTTTAAATCCTTTAAAAAAATCTCTATTAAGGACAATTTTACACATAAGGGGCCATCCATAAATTACGTCACACGTTAAGAGAAGGGAGGGGGTCGACGAAGTGTGACATTGTGTGACAAGGGGTGGGAGGGTCCTAAACTTCGTTACGTAACATTTAAAAATCTAATAGTACAGTAATACCCCGCTTTGCGCGAGGAATACGTTCCGCAAAAACTTGCGTTAAGTGAAATTAGTGTACATACACTGATAGAAAAATTGTCTTGATTCCAGCAATTCCATAGTCTTCGTTTCGTTGTCTTGAGTAGAAACGAGCAGGCCTGCGGGATCGAGGTTAACAATCTTGACATATACTGTGTTTGCATAAACTGGAGTTGAGTATTCCTTGACTTTACAGAAAGCTTTTCCTCTCAAGTTAACTCGATGACCGTTCTCGGTTGATGTGACAGATAAATAGTATTACACCGTGTCTCCGTTGATATATGTACAGTAAACGCACTTAAACAAACCCCTATGCAAAACCAGGTTTAAGCCGACGTGCTTCGTCGAGTTTTTTGAATTTAACGAAACTTTATCCAACCCCCGTTTCCATTGGCGCTTACTCTGAGTTAACCATGGATAAACCCTGCATGGAAACTCAGTAATTGATCGCGCTCGGATACACACACACATAAACATACTTACGACGATTTTGAATTAAAGCTGTATTCCTTAGTAGACAGATATCTTTAATGAAAATTGAATTGAAATATTTTGTGGAGTGTAAAGCCTCAATTATACCGGACGCAACGGAAAGCAACGAAGCGGAGTGAACGGAGTGGAATTTTGCTGGGTATACTGACGGAATCGAACGTATGCAAATATCATTTGTATTTCCTAATTTTTCGGCAAGGGTTTGCCAAATTTTGGACTCATGCTTAAAATTTTTAGTTTAGTAATTTAATCCGGTCCGTTCCGCTCCATTGCGTCCAGTATAATTGAGGTTTAAAGCCCTACGCACAAGATTCGACTGATTAGAAATTCCAATTTCATCAAACTGGTCTCACAATGATCACACGCGCACAACCAAAATGAAACCTTTGTCCACACACGAGCACAACTGATTTGAATCATCCCTGTTCTGTGTCCACATATTTTTTCAGGTCAAAATTTCAAATAGTTCAAAACCAGTGCAACTTCGAAACTGATATCGTGCGAGCAGTTCAAACTAGTTTCAAATCGGTATTGTTTACTTCGACCCGTGTCTGGATTAACACTTCCATACACGGGCAAGATAACGAAACAGGTGCATGTCCAATTGCAATTGAAAAACATCTACTCGTATGCGGAGGGCCTAAATCTATGCTACTTTGAATTATTTCCCTCCTAAGTCCCGGTTCTTATAAGAGGTGCTTCTACTGTCCAAATCCCGCCAATCCCGCGGATCCCGCACGTCTAGTCCCGCATTACTGATCCCGCAAAAATAGTGCGGGATCCCGCTATTGCGGGATTGAATTCCCAGTCAGCGCTATATTAAATTTTATAATTTTGAAAAAAGTTTCATTAATTCCCATTTTAGTTTTTTAATTTTTTACCACAGATTCGTCAGTTGTGACCTTAAAAACTCCCTGATACCGGCTTTCAACGGATTCAGAACACATTTGCAAAATTCATCCGCCATTTTAAATTTTCAAATTTTGACCACAGAATCGTCATTTTTGGGTTTGATTTTGAATGGAATTTTACACAATTGTCAGATTGCATTGTCACGGGAACTCAATTTGTGTGCAAAGTTTCATAAGAATAGGTTAAGTAGAAGTAATTGAAAAAGCTGTTGCAAAATTTGAATCAAAGAAGCGAACAAACAAATATACCAAGTCAAGCTAAAAAAAACCATTAAAAAATAATTAAAATGGAAATAAATTTAATTTCGGAACTGCTGTTTTAATTTAATAATTTCTAGATGAAAAATTTCCAAATATGTGATGTCACAGGGGGGGGGAGTCGCACAAATGTAACCAGCTGTGACAAGGACGGAGGAGGGGTCAAAAACTCATGAAATTCCTGTGACGTAATTTATCGATGGCCCCTAAATGATTTAATCTTACCTTGCGTAAATTTAAGTCGTAAAGATTCAGTAACGCGTCCACAAAGTCGTCGCGCATCTTGTTCGCCCTTGGCGGTTATTAACAGAAATAGTTCAAAGCCCAGGCAAGTGCCCCATATTGGGAAGTAGTCTCCATTGTCGTTCATTTGAACAGCCAATTTATAAATTACTTTTCCAGTCTTTATATAGTCCTTACGTTTCAAAGACGCAGCAGTCCCGCCTGGAAATAAAATTCTGGAAAGGGACAAATTTTATTGGTGGTGGTTTTTATGGTTCATAACCGCATTTACCCGTTTATTTGATTTAAAATTCTTTTATAATAACCATAACTCCTTCCAAGCCTGCAGGAGGAAAATATGCATGAGTACTTTTATGTTAATATTAATAACTGTTTATATTATATAGTTATGTTTTTACGGCTTAGCAGATTCATAGGATTAATTAAGGAATACAATTTTTAATTATCCACACAAAAACTTATTTATTACAAACCAAACACAATTGAACAACAAAAACAATTCCTAAGTTCACTATAATCACTTTAACTTAATATCTCGCGCTATTCAATTCTATTTATCGCTTTTAATTCACTTTTCAATCACCATTTTTCACTTTAGAACACTTTCGTCGCTTTTCAAATCAAAATCACTTTTACATGCCGCTTCCACCACATCACACCCAAGCTCCCCCTTTATCTAACTTCTGGAACTTTCGACCATTTTCTAGTCAACGGTAGAATATTCTTTCCTTCGGGCAAGTTTGAGAAGCTTTGTCTTCAATTATCGCCTGTTCAGATTCTAGTCCAATTTTAGTTTAGTACATACATCGTTGATTCTAACTGCAACCAAATTAAATTTATAACAGATGGCGCATAAATCATCACATTGCCCCCTTCTTAGGACTGTTCGTCCCGAACAGTTGTCCACCCTGGATCCAGCTGATGATATGGGCACAGCCTGTCTATGTGCACGATCTTCTTCTTTGCTTTGAGTCCTTGTTGAATCCTGTACACAGCATCGTTAATCCGTGTTAGAGGTTCCGCCAAAAGAGTTGATGCCGGAGCGCGCAGCTGGGGAAATTAAAGCTGCACACAAATAAAAATTGCGCACATATTGATAAGAAATGCGATTATGTATTTTCAAATTTCCCCTTCGAAATTTGTTGCGACTAGGCTAAGGGACGGGAACGGCATGCGGGGATTCTACTGCGCATGGAAAACGCGACTTTCTCGGCATCAACTCTTTTGGCGGAACCTCTAGGAATGTTTAGCCCCCACCCACTGACGCTGAAGTCAACTTGCCTTATACCGGAGACAGACTTGTGGTATAGCAATTGAGATCGGGATATTGCAATATTGCCATATTGCAATATAAAAATTTGAAGACACACTTGCATCAGTATACTGAGTTGTTTTGGTTGTCATTTATCTTTCAACTCATCAATCAAACAACAAACAACTAACTCCTTCAACAACTGACATAAAAATCTTTGATAGGTAGTGCTGCCAAAATAGAAGAATTAAAATTCTGTTCGAAATTAGACTATTCTTCGGTTTAAATCTAGGGTATACTGAGCTATACCACGAAGTTTTTCTCAATTGGGATATTGAGTTTCAATGTTGAGTATACTGAGTGTATATCGAGATTTTTTCTCAGTATATGGAGACACACCTGAAGTATATTGCAATATTGCTCATATTGTAATTACTATACTACAAGTGTGTCTCTGGTATTACCGTCGCCGAGGGTTAAACAGCCAAACGAGGTCACCTTGGTATCCGCTACCGTTTGCTCGGAGGTCGTACATTATTTTCATCCTGTCATTGACTATCTTAAGATTCTTCCTTGCGAGCTGGTGGATATCTGCGAGTCGATAACGAAGTTCAGCTGTATACCCGGTAGTAGACTCGTTCCTTTCTGCAGGTGTCGGAAAAATTTCAAGTCGCAAATCGCACTAGAAGGGGTATATCCTGTGGAATTATGAACTGCCGTGCAATATGCCAAGGAAAATAGGGGTGTAGCTGGCCCTGTCGCGCTGGTGCTCGCTAACACCTTCTCTTAGGTGCTCTAGCATTGTCCTGTTGAACCGTTCTGCCATTCTATCGGAGTGAGGTTGAAGGGGCGTGGTCCTGGTCTTCTTCACTCTGAGTATCTTACAACATTCTTGAAAAACTTGAGATTCAAAGTTTCTCCCTTGGTCAGAATGAAGCTCATAAGGAACACCAAATCTGTAGATCCATTTATTCACTAACTCCTCTGCAACAGTGATTGTTTCCTGAGTTGGAATGGCATACGCTTCGGGCAACTTACTGAAGTAGTCCATGACCACCAAAATGTAACGATTTCCTCGGTCTGACACCGGAAATGGTCTCACCACATCGATTGCGATTCCTTCAACTGGGGCTCCCACGTTGTATTGCTGCATTTCTCCTTTTGTTCTTACTCGAGAGCCCTTGCTGCTGGCACAAATTGTGCTTTTACGGCACCAGTCTACAGCATCGTTCCGCATGTAAAGCCAATAGAATCTACCTCTTATTTTTGCCAAAATTTTATTGACACCCAGACGTCCTCCTGAAGCCGCATTATGACACTCCTCGAGAATATCTAACCAGAGGGACTAGTACTTGCATTCGATGAGAGATGCTGTCAGCAGTTTCTCATTTGCGCCACAATATTCCTCACTCGATGTACAATGCATCCCATTGCGCCCAATAGCTCTTCAGGGTTTCGTTTCTCTATGCGATGTCCTTCCATTCAGGCTTCTCCTCGTACTCCCTCCATTTCAGAATTGAAAAAATATCCGGGTCGTCCCTTTCGGCGTCTCGGAGTCCCTGATTATCCCATCTTGTGGTTAGCTTAACTGTCGCCCTTTGACATATTTCCTCGATACGCCCACAATGTGTGAAATCTAGTACGCATGGTCGACGGGAGAGTGCATCTGCTTTTCCATCTTCCATTTCTGTGGCCTATATTGAAGTCGTAGGACTGGAGTGTCTCGATTCATCTTGCCACTGGTCCTTCAGATTTTTTAATTTCATCAACCACTTTAATGCTGCATGATCCGTTCGAAGAATGAAGTTTTGCCCATAGACATACTCGTGGAAGTTCTTAGTTGTGTCCACGATTGCCAACAGTTCTCTTCTCGTAACACAGTAATTCCTCTCCCATTTTAATAGCGCTCCACTGTAGTAAGCTATGACCTTTTCCTTGTTTTCAAAGTTTTGTGACAGCTCTCAGCTCTTCTTCTCTGAGTATTGGAGCTTGACAAAGTCCCCGCTTTACTGCCTTGAAATTTTCCTCGCGCTTATCTGTTCCTCGCGCTTATCTGGTTTTCCTTTTTTGTCAGTTTATGTAATTCCTTCTCTGCAAAATTCCTGACAAAACGCCTATAACACTGTTGTACAGCGAATTCTACCTAAGGTCGAGACTAAGCAGAATGGGTTCATTGTATTTAATTATGATATTTCGAAAAAGTTGTATGCAAATTCATAAAAAAATAACAAAGTTATTAATGTTTAAAGTTTGAAAAGAAAGGAAAAAAATATTGTCCAATTTACTTGGTTTTTGGTATACGAGTGGTGAATAATTAATTAAAACGTTTTACGTTGTCAATATTTTATTATAATAATTAATAATAAAGTTGTTAAAACGAAAATTTGACCAAAAAATGAAAAGAAAAGTTATAAATCGGCTCATTAAGCAGAATGTTTGCCTTGCGGTGTTCGAGTCAAAAGTAAAAGTAGATAAGGTTTATACCTGGCCAGGTATAAAAGGGACGAAGTGACCTGGGAATGCTAAGGAACGGTATTTCATCGTTCAGACAAATTTTGAAATAATAAACACGTGAACGAAAAACTAAATAGCAAAGTTTAACAAGTAAATAAACAATAACAAAAATATAAACACTAGACAATTTTTTGTTAATAACTCTTTAAATTTTATATAGAATTGTTTGAAATTTTGGATTCTGAATCGTCTTGATGCCCTTTACAAATGCTGTAAAGGGTTTTCTTAGGTAGAATTTAAAAATCGATTCTGTACAACAGTGTAATAGGTGGCAAGTCCCAATAAACTTCGAAGTTCATGTTTATCCTTCGGTCTGGGCTAATTCTTAACTGCTGCTATTTTTTCAGGATCTGTTTGGACTCTATTGGATGAAACCACTTGTCCGAGATGGTTGGCTTGGTCTCTGAATAGTACCACTTTTTAAGGCTGCGTTTCAATTGGGCAGTTCTCAACTTTTGGAAAACCTCTTGTAGATTGCCCAGATGTTCCTCGAAACTTTTTCCAAATAAACCAGTCGTCTTCCAAGACAGTCCTCGCAAGACGCATTCCATCAGTCCTTGGAATGTTGCTGGAGCATTACACAGTCCAAACGACATAACTTTAAACTGCCACAAAACCATTGAGCTCCAGACATAGTATCCAGTGTGTCATCGATACGAGGTAATGGGTAACTATCCTCCTTTTTAGTGATATCATTTAACCGGCGATAGTCCAAGAAAAACCTTGTGCTTTCATCTTTCTTTCTGACTAGAACCACGGAAGACATCAAAGGGCTTTTCGACTCCTCTATAAGGCCTTGTCTTCTCATATTCTCAATCATATTGGCTGCTTCTTCCCGTTTGGCTACTGGTAGTCTTTTCGGCGGTTGCTTGATTGGCTGGGCATCTCTGATGTCGATCCTATTTTGAACGACGTTCGTTTTCCCAAAGTGATCTCTTATGGTGAAGATATCACTAAAATCCTCCACTAATTTTCTTGCCTGGAAATACTGCTTTTGCTCCAGACAATTAGTTGAGAGTACTGCGTTTACTAATTTTGCAGCCTTTGGCTCTGGTTTTGCCACCGTTTCCGTGTTAGCGCACTCCAATACTACTTTTAATTTGTTCCGTTTTCTCTGGTTCGATAAGGTAGAATTGGTAGCTTCCAGGATCACCATCGACAATCGCTCGCACCAATGGTAAAAGAATTAAGGAAAGCCTCTCATGCTACTTCGTTCTTGTAGTCTTGACCGAAACTAGGATAAGTCAAATGCACTAGCCTCTCGATATCGGCGCATAGTTGTTGAATTTACTTTACAACAACTATGCGCCGATATCGAGAGGCTAGTGCATTTGACGTTGTTGTAAAGTTTCTCCTGTGCTGATCGCCGTAACGCATTTCCAGGGCTTGGACCAAGAACCTGTAGCTGCTGCGATATTCTGCTTGTATTGACTGCAATATTTCTGCTGCTGTACCCCTTAGTGCTGCTTCGAATCGGAGTTTGTAAGGTAGGCCTTGTGCTTTGCCCGTCGAAAGTTTTAGGCTGAATTTTCCTAACTCTGATGACTTCGTGAGATGCTGTCGTTGAGTGATGAATCTTTACCCTTTCTAGAACGGTTCTGAAGGTTTCTAGTTCAATTTCGAGTTTTCCCAGATCATTTCTTACATACATCTTCCTTCATGTTATTCGCTATTTGTCGACTTTCTGCTCTATCTGGTTCCTCTGTTATTCCACAGACTCTTTGAGCTCTACTAGTGATGGTTCGTGTACTACTGTTGACAATTTATGTCCTTCTTTTAATGCCAACACTTCAGCTAAGAATTCTTTCATCTCTACTATTTCTTGCTTCATCTCTACGGATGCCCGTTGTGGCACTTTCTTCATCTCGGCTGTAGCTTCCTTCGTCTCTGCCGATGCACGTTCCTGCGCTGCTGATAACCGTTCTTGCGCCTCCGTCATCACCATCAATGTCTTCAAAAGTTCTGCTATACTTACTGTTGTCTCTTCTGCCTCCGCTTCCATCTTGTCTTCGGACATGTAAGTTTCTGGATCCTTACACTCGTTCACCATAGCTACACTACAACGTCTTTCTCACTTGAGTTCATATTTGTAACTGAAGTAGTGAAAATTGTGCTCCCACTAAATTTTTATCGCTTAGCTCGCGCCGATTTATCGCTCACTGTAATATACCCTCCTAGCAACTTTCGTCGCGATATATCGCTCGCGATATGTCGCCTATCGCATATCGTCTCAGTATGAACAGGCACAACGCACAAATAGATACAAAGATATTAAGGTAGGCAATAACAAAGGTTCACAGTGGCGCGATTGCACAACACATCGCAAGTGAGATATCGCTGAAGCGACCGGCAAGTTGGTGAGTGGTTAAAAATGTGTTCCCACCATATTTTCTTCGCCCCGGGCGTGCTGATTATGATTTATTGCCCACTGTCTTGAACACTCCTCCCGCGATATATCGCTTATTGTATATCGCCTCAGTACAATCAGCGCCTGAAGGGTGGAACTTTAGGTTAGAAATTATTCCAAATAAGTAGGCTACAAAAAATCACAATACCTCCTGAAGCAAGTGAATTCTGCCAATCAGCCATCAAAGGCTGCGACCGCGACGCAAGCAGTACCAGACTACTGGGTTACTAGGAAGGTGCCCGGCCGCTATGTTAAGCACTGACGTAAGGGAAGCTTTGGTGCCCTATTATTAATTCGGAGGAATGACTTATAAGGGTTACCTTTCACGAGCACCATAATCATATTGGGTCAATATGGATTAACTTTCACCCGGTTAATTGTGTGAAACATCACTGCTGAGCACAACTCAACGCATACATAGTGAGCTCAGCGAGACAAACCCAGATTCTCTATCTTCGATAAACTATGAAGAACAGGAATGAAAGGAAAATTGAATCTTCTTTAAAAAGCCAGCATATATGCACCAATACATCAAGTTTATATCCCTATATAAAAACGTGAAACCTTCATCGTCATTTTGCTGTTGGCCTTTTATTCATTAACCATATGAAGATGAAAGATTTGCAGCAGTGTCCCAGTCTTGAATGTTAAGCGTTGTCTATGATTCAGCCGTTATCCCTCTACTCCTGGGGTTGCCAGGAGGCAGTCTAGTCTAGTCTATTTCCAAAAATTTTTGCTACCATGAGCCGTTTTGGAATACGGTTGATCAGTATCAACTAAAACTGAAAAGAAAAAACATAATTAAAACTTACAAACCATTTTATGTTCAATATTACCTTTAAAATTTTCGGCAAAAAGTACCCCGGATAGCTCCATCCACAAAATATTAAATGGCTAAAGCAGCTACACAATTACTAAAAAGTAAACAAAAGTTACCACAAAGATATAAGTTATACAAAAAATACTAACCTGAAAACAACAAACCACAAAACTCTGCTCCTGCATAGCCCACGATTCTTCAAGCTCCTAAAATACATAAAATAAAATGGATTTATCAAAAAAAAAAAAATAACAGAAATAATTATTACCAGTAAAGTCAACTGACTGATTTCCAACACTACTACACAGATAAACTTTATTCACAATGGAGAGCAGGGATTCTAAACTCCCCTCCAAGTTCTACTGATCCATTGTGATACTGCAAATAAATATCGGAGCGCACTGAGCGCCACTTCAGATCGCTTTTTGATCTTCTAGGTGCTACGAGCTAAAAGAACTAAGCTGAGGCTAGTAGACTAAGTGCCCACGAACAAAAAAAAATTCATACATCTCTCTTGAAACTTTTTGTATGGATTAAGGACACCTAGTCTACCAACTTTTCTTATGCGAAAATGTTTGAAACCGCGGCTTTTTTCCTCCATGTTGCTCGAAAGTCGACCTTTTCATGTATACATTTTTTCCCTTCATGAAATAGACGACTTTGAATCATCGGACAGCGAAATCGGCACATAAATTTTGTCGGATACATATACCATGTAACTCCACATATTTTTCTTAAACGATCTTGAAAAATTCAGGGACTATGATTGGTAAAAAACAGTATCTATAAATAGTGTGATAGTGATCGCCATCAAAGCAATCGATTTTTTTTATGCCTTTCGAAAATCCTGAAGATTTTTTGTCTCAGTAATAGTAATAGTTCATTTTGAATTTCAGTGAATGTTCCACTGGTTAAAAAAACAAAATTGGATTATACGCAGCGTTGAAAAGTAAATTAAGATTCCCTTAAGGGCCACATACACGAGCGAACAATTTGCGCAAATTTGTGTTTGCCAAATTACAGTTTGTGGTAGTCATTTATTTAATACTTAGAAAAACGTCTTATATACTACATAAGTATTTTCATTTATTAACAAATTTTTGAAAAAAAAAAAAGTCTGCCGCTTCTTCCTCTATACTGAAATGCCACGACTCTTAATATAAATAACTCAAAACAAGCGTAAGGATGCATCCCAGTTAGTTTTGGTCAGTTAAAATGTAGTAATTTTTTTGATTTTTGTCGTCGTAAAGGAGCAATCCGTCCCAGTGTGCAACACCAGGAATGATATAGTACAGTCAATCTGTCACGAAAAAATAGGGAGTCTCCGAAAAATGACATATCGTCGGTCTAGAACCAGAAGAACGTAACCACCAATTTTGAAATTTTACAGGAGAGCTATTAAAAGGTGAATTTTATGCATTATCGTTATGTGAAATGGAGATACGATAAAATGGAAACTACTACTATTATAAAATGTTATGGCCGAATTTATATAAAGACGGATAAAGTAACTCTTCTACAACCAGAAAATTCAAAAAAGGAATTATTTTTTTTGGACATACGTTGTTCTGGTTCTAGACCGACGATATAATGTAGTTAACAATGTCCTCTACATTTTTTGTTAAATAAACTTTTCACCAAAACCCATAGATTCTGAGAAAAACGCATTTCAAAATTTGAACCCACTTTTTGGATTTTCTCAAAAACAGGGGGAGGGGGGACTTCGGAAATTTGACATTAACTTCATTACATGCCCCCCTAACGATTCATCAAGTCAAATTTCGGTAGGTCATTTTTCGGAGGCTAACTTACAGATTGACTGTACTAATAGGCGCGTTTCAAATTCGCTCGAAAAGGGACTCAGTTTCTATTGCACCAATTTAGCTGTTTTTTTTTTTTAATTTGGGTAGCGAATCAAAAAGGCTTGTTTTTCCTGGATGAATCGATATGGAAAAATTTTGTGCAGACTAGTACTAGCCGAGTAGTTAGAGCATGGTGTTGGTACAATTGTACAATACAAAGGATGTCATTGTGAATATCTAGACTAATATTCATTCAGCAGCAGGAGAGACGGTTCTACAAGTTAATTTACAATTTTGAAGATTGGCATTTATTTTCAACTAGCAAAAAACCCGCGTGCGTTGCAACGCCTTTCAATAAAAAAAGATTATGTGTGCACAGTCCGCGGTAGGAAAAAGTATAATGAAAAAAAGAACAAATCTGCAAAATTGATTTTGGATACATATAAAAATTTAGAGTTACCTATAAAAAATATGTTACAACTTTTTTTTAAATTTGATGTTGAGCGCCACCTATCGGAAGAAGTACAATCGACACCTAGCAAACATAGGTGGCAAATTCGTCAGCCATATTGGCGCGGCCATTTTGAATTTATAAGGTCAGATCAAACATTCGTTATTTGCTACCTCAAAAAACCCCAGATATCGATTTTCATTGGAATCGGATCACAATTGGCAAATTCGTCGGCCATATTGGCGCGGCCATTTTGAATTTTTAAGTTTTGACCACAAATTCGTTTTTAGCGACATTAAGAACCCCTAGATACCCACTTTCATTGAAATCGGAACACAATTTGCAAATTCATATTTTGGTGGCCATTTTGAATTTCGGTCATTTTTCGGCGGCCATTTTGAATTTCGAAAATCGGGCTTCGAGGTGTTTCAGGGCAGACCCCAACGGACCTTCGTGCAAAATTTCGAAGCTCTACGATGACTGGTGCGCCCGCTATAGCGCACACATACATACACGCATACAGAAACTTTCTTTTATTAATTAAGATAGTTTAACGTTCGAGGTTTTAATATAATACATATGTAATTTGGTGACACTTCCAATAAATGCATTTTGATCCTAATGTCACCAATTTTATAGGAATAGTTGGATTTTCGTGAATGGCTAATGGCTCCAAATGTATTGAAAACTTTTTCATTGTGCAGTCCTGAGTGCAGAATCACAGTTTTATTTATATGTACACGGCACAATAAAACGCTCAAAATTAATTAATTTTACGTATGGCCTCTGTTATATTTAATTCCCATATATGAACACAATTGCAATATGCGACTTTAAAAGGTAATAAAAGTTGGTTTTTTTGGCATTGATTTTTCCTACTATAAAAAATTTGTTCTATTTTTCAATTTAGTTTATTGTTCTTGAAAATTTTTGTTATTGAAGACTTCTAGATTTCAATTCATAAATGGTATAGAAAATTGCCCTCGAATTTCGAGTGATGAGTCCTATTTGCAATAATTGTAAATGCTTTAACTCATGGTTTTGATCACACTTCAAATAAATGCATTTTTAATCTAATGCCCCCAAATTTTTAAGGAATAGTTGGTTTTTCGATAGGAGTTAATAATAGTGATGCACAAAAATGGTCATTAAGTTTTCTCCTCCAATCTTCTCGCTCACTGTCTAGAGTCCTCCAATTTCGTATGCCCAACAGGCGTTCAGCGTCTGTATCTACGGCATCTTTTCCTCAGCCATCCTGCTGTCACCGATTATGATTCTCTTATACATATATTTTCTTCACTGGTCTGTTTTCCTGCATTTGCGTCCTTATTTTGATTTAGTTCACGATGTCTATCTCTTTGTAAATTTGGTAAAGTTTGTCATTGTATCTGATTTTCCACATACCGTTTACGTTTAATGGGCAAATAATGTGTCTTAAGATTTCTCTCCTAATTAGTTTGCGACTTTTTGGGGTCATAGTCCACACCTTCGAGTCACAACATAGTCCATTCAAAACGCGCGTTATGGTGTTCCAAAATAACACCGTTAAGAAAATCGAACCCTAAACGTTTTTGGGGTCACTGATCACGAAAGTCGAGGTCCTGCGGTCCTAAAACATGGGCGTCACCCCTAAAAATGCAAAAAACAACCCTTTTTAGGGGGTTTTCGCGATTATTTCAATAATAATGAAAACGAATGCGATGAAATGGACTTTTTTTAATATTTATTTGTGAAGGTGGTTGATTTGCACTAAATTAAGGCGAACTTTATGATAAGGGGTAGTCCTAAAGGGTTGAAACTACCCCTAAATCGGCCAAAAATGGCAAAAATTGCAAAAAAAAATTTCAAGTTTATGCTTCAAATTCGATTGTGGGCGTAATGTCAGGCAAAAATAAAATATTTTCAATCCTTAAGGGGTTAAAACTACCCCCACTATAATAAAAACAACTTTATATAAAAAAATTGCAAATTTTTTTTTTCGCCTTTTGTTTGAAATTTGGTTCAAAAGGTATCATTATCAGCAAAAAAAATTAATTTTTTCAACCCTTAAAGGGGTAAAACTACCCCTACATTAAAATTGTAATTGTTGCAGTTTTTTTGCCAAAAAATTTTAAAAATTTAAAAACCATAAAAAAATTTAAAAACCAGAATTTTAATGATTGGATATTTTAAAGAGAGCCTTTGATATGATACGCAAAAAAATCAGGACCAACATGGAAGATTTTCTTTTGGCGCAGTAACAAATTTAACTTTTTAAATTCACTTAAATCCAAAATGCATTATGCAAAAACTATTTGACCGACAGTGATAGGCTTTAATTAAATTGGAAAATAATGGTCACTTATTTACTTGTGATAACTTTAAAGTGAGGTACTTTTTTCGCAGTTTTCGGCTATTTTGCAATGCAAAAATTCAAATTTCAAAAATCCAAATAAGGTTTAGCAAAACCAATAACGAACAAAACAGACTCAAATTTTTTTTCGAATAGAAGCCATCGTTAAGAGATATTTAACAAGGAAGGTCAAAAAACAGGGAATTTTTAGTGAGTTTTTCAGTTTTTAGGCTACCACAAATTTTCCTGGGAGTTTCATGCTTGCGCACCCCCTAGATATTGTTGGGGTGTCATTTATGACCGATTCCACCGAAAAAGTCCGTTAAATCACGCCAAAACCACTGGAAATCCTCCAGCTCCCGGACTAACAGGGGGCGTAACAATATGTGGCAATTGGAGAGGCATCTGTTTATTATCTACTGCGGTAAAGGCCTGTCTCACCTATTATTATCAATAGTACAGGATCCGTAGAAGAACGACCTTCACCGATCGGTTAACCAAATGAAAGGAGGAGGCCAGAAAATGTATGGGCTTTGGTACCACCTCCAATAGCTACATATGTGTCATATGACGTTGGATAGGTATATTTGAGCTGAATATAAGTACTATGGCGCCTAGTTCGAAATCTTTGTCCGTTTTGAGAAACACGGTCAGAACTGTACAAAAATAGAGTTTTACATATCACCCTGTATTTTTGTAGACCTATAATCTGTGTTCATGAAGAGGGCACCTATCTATGGTGGAACAATTGATGGTTCTACCTTCCCTAGTTTAGGAGTTATGAGTGCTCAAAGTCCAACTTAAGGGTTTTTTAACAAAAATATCAACTTCAGCTACTTATTTTTTGGAGAGGCAAAGTAAAGACTGCAAGAGCTGCAATCCCTACAATAACTTAAGGCAATTTAAAAAAACATATCAACGAAAAGGCTTACGCAAAATTATATTACAACATTTTTATTGAACATAGTGTGTGCACCACGTATACTACAACCGTGTATAAGTATAGTTCTTTCCCGAAATATACAAATGTGCTGCTCTTTTTAAATACTGAAAAATATAGCAACAATTTTTATAAATTTTAAAACTACAAGCACTATCCTTCCTCTACTGGATTTCACTCATAGTCATATAATTTTTAAAAATTGTTAAAAAAATCAGTCAATAAAGTACCGCACAAATTCACAATCATTCCACCCACTAAATTGTACGAAAAGCATTGGTTGAAATCGCAGCTGTCTATCGGATAATCTATATATTCTCTAAATAAATAAAGCTCCGCATATATATTTCTTTTCTTCACTGCAAATGTCACTGGGAAATTATAGATTAAATGTCGTATTTCGTCGTTTTCCTTAGAAAAACAATGCGTATTTTTTCTGCATTCATCTACAAAGAAATTGGCGAAAAATCGTGAAGCTTTTATGGCATTTGGTGAATGATTAATAGTTGAATACGTAAACTCGTAGGCGTTTTTTTCTGGATGAAATTGTACACCATAGAAAGGATATCTGAAATTATTATACATATTAATTAATCATATTTACATTTTCTTTTTCATATATACTTACTTTCTATGTTCCATTGTGGATATAAACAAGAATCCTGTGGTATAGGAACTAAGAGATGTCTCTTGCCACTCATCTTCTAATCCAAATTTATGGAAAGCCTGATTAAGAATAAAGCACATTTAATTTTTTTAACTATATTGTCAGTAAAAATATTTTACGTCCTGAGTAACACAATAGCTGTGATTGTTGAAAGCTACATTTTCTGTTGCTAGAATATCAAAAAGGTCCTGCTTTATACCTTTAAACATTTTACTTTGTTCAAATCCTTGCAAAAAATAATATTCATTTTTAAGTATAATTTTACACCTAAGTGATTAAATCTTACCAAGTATAAATTCAAGCCGTAAAGATCTTCTGATGCGTGGATAACTTCGTCGAGGATCTTGTTCGTCTTTGGAGGTTATTACCAGAAGAAGTTCAAAACCGAGGCAAGTACCCCATATTGGGAAGTAGTCTCCATTGTCGTTCATTTGAGTAGCCAATTTATAAATAATTTTTCCAGTGTATAGATAGTCCTTATTCTTCAAAAAGGCAGCGGCTCCGCCTGGAATTAAAATTCTGGAAATGAACAGATATTACTGTTGACGGGTTTTGTGGTTTATAACCGCATTTACCCGTTTATTTGCTTTAACATTTTTTCATAGTAATCATAATTCCTTCCAAGCCTGCAGGAGAAAAATATGCATGAGGTTACTTTTATGTAAATACTAGGAGAAACCCACGTGCGTTGCAACGCCTTTTAATAAAAAAAATTATGTGTGCATAGCCCGGGATAAGAAAAGGGTATAATGAAACAAAGAGCATGATTTTTGGGTACATAAAAATATAGTTACCTAAAAAAAATATATTACACCCTTTTTTAAAATTCGAGGTTAAGCACCACATATCGGAAAAAGCAGCGCAAAGCGAGAGTTGGGCAATATCCAACTTTTCTGCTTAGCAACGCGAAACATAACCTAAAATATCTTCGGAATAACCACAATCAGCGCTTTTCTTTCAGCAGATTTAAAAGTAGATCGTATAATGGTTTACTCATTCGAGTTTGGGAAAAAAGTCCGCATCATCTAATCTTTTTATCATTTGAAATGAAGTATTAAAAAATCCCATTTCATCTCTATTGATGTTGACTGGTCTAACCCACCACCTTTTATTTTTTTTATTTTTATTTTGTTTGTATAACACGTAAAGTATATAAATTTCTAATAAAAAACTGTATAATTTCATTAATTCATTCATTTTTCTATTTTTTTATTTAATTTTCTGCGGCACTTGTTAGAAATTCAAACTCGATTTATCAAATAGATCAACGCAAGGCTAAGCTGCTATGTGACTAGGCTGCGTAAACGCGAGGAAAAGTCATAAAAGGCTAAGCTACGCAACGCAACGCTGCTATGTACACAAATTTCATATTTCTTTATAGAATTTACTACAAATTATTTCTGTAGCAAATGCGTAAAATACAAAAACCTGAATATTAAAAAAAATATAAAAAAGGACGTTTTTCATTCATAATTTGTAAATTTTTTAAGTAATCATTAACCTGCCCGAAAATACACCTCGCTCTAGCAATGCGCAGCCGCGACTGATTACATGAACCTGGTGACAGAATTTCGCGCAAACGCGGTGCGGACATTGAGAGATAGAATAGTGTATGTGTATTGCAATGCGATCTAACGAAATGTGGCTTGAGCACTACCATAGCCTTCTATTAAAATATAAGTACACAATTAAAAGTGAATTTCAAGTGATTTGAAATTATTATAGAATAGCTATTAAAAACATAAGTATACACAATATGAATAGCAATTACTTTTTGGCTTTCCCCTACACATTTTTCTGCACTTATGTATGTATTTAAAAATTATTCTATGACACTCTTTAATCACTTTAAATTCATTTTAAAATCATTACGACACAAATTCAACATTTTTTCGCTAAATTAACTCAAAAAACCACCACGAATGTAAACAAAAATGGCCACCTTATCATTTATCACTCTTAAAATGCACTTAATCATTCACTTTTTTTAATTTTTTCTATTAAACGCTGGAGCACTAATTCACGCGCGATTTTATTAACTTTAATATATATTTAATGCTTTTTTAACTGCAAGTTTAACAAATTTTTATGCGCGGCGACACGTATTTCACCACCGAACAAACTTTGACGTTTAGACAGACCCGGTCAAAGTACTAGTGCACACTCAAGCAGCTCAAAAGTTGTGCATGGCTTGTATATATAGAAGGCTATGCTATGGCACTACGCACACACAGCGTAAGTGGAAAAAAAGTTGTTTGTGTGTTGTATTTTGAGTCGTGTTTTGGTGTTGGTGGGCATTATGTTTATGTTTTGAATCGTGTGCTGGTGATGGGGATAAGAAATTTGTTGAATTTCATAATTATTTCGAAATTGTGGTGATGAAATTAGTACCTAGAACAAATACAAGTCCTGTAGGATAGAAATTTAATACGCAAATCATACAGCTTTTTCAATTTATTTCGTATCACGTCCACTTGTCACTTTGATTTTTAGGTTGTGTCAAAGTCGAAACGCGACACCAGCACCGCGACTTTGTGTCAGTGAAAAATCCGCACACACCGCGAAGCCAATGTCCGCACCGCCATTGCGCGTAATTCTGTCACTACCCAGTGGGAAAAGGAGTGCTCCAAGAACCATCTTGGAGCGCACCAAAAGGAGCATAGAGTGCTCCCGTTGCCATACCCGTTCTATATTCTTTTTAATATTGCATGTCAATGCGAGGGAGCATACGTTTTTATGCTCCCAAAAAGGTGTTGTTGGAGCATTACAAAAAAGCTTTTTGAAAAAGAAATATTCATGGGCGCCTTTGTGTATGTGATCCGGTATCGAAAAGCTTTTATTTTCTTCATCTTTTGCAATTGCCTTTTTCTTTCCAAACCCGAGAGTGGCTTTACCAAAGCAGTCTCCCAACTAAATTCTATCCACTTCCAACTAGAACGCTTTTGAAGAGCATAAAAACGTATGCTCCCTTGCAATGACATGCAATGTTAAAAGGTATATGGAACTGGTATGGGACCGGGAGCGCTGTAAGTTTCTTTTGGAGTGCTCAAAGATGGCTGTTGGAGCACTCCATTTCCCGCTGGGTTTATCCTACAAGATTATCGATGCGAAAGAGGAACGAGCTCACAGTGGCCCCAGTCGGTTTGTTGTAAGGGAAGTGTGTAGTGCGTGTTGATTTATATTTTAGTGGAAAATTTCGCTAGAAGAAAAAAACAGTGTGTTGATGATGTTTTTCTCAATAAATACGCGGTGAGTTTTGTATCTTAATCGCATTATATCCCAGCGGGAAAAACCCGAATTGATTCCATCCGAATGAATTCCGAAGTTATTACAAAGTAATTAGTTCGCCATTAAGAGGCAAACAAAACCCTTTTTACCGTTGTTCTTCTCTTTTCAATGCACATTTTTACAGCGGGAAAACCCCGAATTGCTTCCATCCGAAAGAACTCCGAATATTTAGAGGCTAACAAAGACCTTTTTACCCTATGTTGACCTTTTGTTTTCAATGGACGTTTGTACTTCTTGGAAAAGTTTTACATAATATTTTGAAATGGCAAGTCGTGTTGAATGAACTTGGAAGAAGTTTTCATTCATAGTTTCTGTTTCAAACCGTGACGACTGAAGTGATTTGTATCAAAAAAGTAGTGAAAAAGACATTTTGACAGTTTTAGAAAGGTAAAATTATATATTTGTGAAGAACTAATAATTTTATTTGCGAAGAACGATAAAAAGTGAATTTTATTTGTGAAGAACTTTATTTGTGAAGAACTAATAACTAGTGTGTATTATTTTAATAGTTTAAAAAAAATAGTTAAGGTAAGCGTTTAAAAATTATACATATATTTGAATGAACTTATAATATAGTGATACCTCTAACTGCACGGTAGATAGTTTCTACAAAAACAGCGCGCAAACCGAAACCCGCTTTGTATGAATTATGGGGTTAAGTTAGACAAAGTGCAAAAAAGCAGGAAAAGGTCTTTATTCAACGAAAATATTACAAAAACATAAAGTAACTCATAATTATAAAAAACAATAGTCTTTAATTCAACGAATATTTGTAGATAAAAAAGCAAAGCGAGCAAAAATTTCATTATTCTGTAGGATCTGATTTTAATCAGTTCCGATTAGTTTGTTAGCTTACCAAATTTAAACTTTTCTTTATAAATTTCTGCATATGGGGCAAATTTCTGCAATTTCTGCCGCTTCAGGCTGTCAAATTTCTCCGAAATTATAAAGAACGCTTCTTATCTAGATCTATTTCTAAAGCTTCTTGTTCAAGTTGACTACTAAGTTTTTAAAAATTTGCAATTGTTTCACTGGTAAACTTTTGTCCTAAAATATCTACATCTTCTTCACTTTCATTATTTATTGTCTCCAAATATCGCCAATTGTAATATTTTCTTTTTTAGTTAATAAAACTTCCGTGATATCTTCTGTTGTGAAGCTGTCACAATTTCCTCAGTTTCAAGAATTTCTACAACAACTTGTCTTATACAGCTTTCAAGCCATATTTTTGGAAATACAGCAAGCTATAGTAAATCCATGGTTATTTAATTTTAACTTAAGGGATTCCCAAAAAATCATGTTAAAATATTCTTTTTCTTAATAACAAAAATGTAGTTACGATATTTTCCGCGCAGCCCGAGAATTTTGTATTAAAAACTTGGATGCGCAATTGCGAAATCGCTCAATTGAAAACCGTGCAGACAGAGAGATTACTGTACATACCGTTGTGCGAAAAAGTAACTTGTCTTGAAGTTTATTGGAGAAATTGTGTATAATTAAATTTAACTTTTTTGATTTCAATTAGACAACATGTTTCCAAAAAGAGGATTAAGTAGACGCCAGATTGCATACGACATTAAAAGACTAAGGCAACATTACAAAACCAAAAGTAATGCTAATGTAAATGTCTCTGAAAGGGAAGAAGAATTAGACATTGAAGATAATTCATATGATATTAATAATATAAAAAATTTATCAGATATTCCCGATATTGATTCTGTTCCGTCTTTGAAAGATGAATTAAGAAAATGGTGTATCCAATATAAGCCATCAAGAAAAAGTGTAGATTCTTTATTACAAATTTTAAAAGATCAGATTTTGGAGCTTCCAGCCTGTTATAATAGCTTAATTAAAAACAAAGAAAAGGTAGTATTAAGAACAGTTGCACCTGGCCAATATTGGCATTATGGCCTGAAAAATCAACTGGATAAAATAAAAGATGTTATATATGAATATGAAGAAATCAATCTGGACGTCAATATCGATGGGTTACCACTTTTTAGAAGTTCAAATACTAGTCTTTGGCCAATATTAATAAAAATTGTCAATATAACGAACGTCAAAATTCTTTTGATTGGAGCTTATATAGGAGTTAAGAAACCCAACAACATTGATACATTTTTGCATGATTTTGTCACAGAAATGAAAGATTTACTAGAAAACGGCTTAAGAGTAAAAGATAAAGTTTTAAAAATTTCATTGAGGTCATTTATTTTATAGGCCCCTCAAAATCATTTGTTTGCTGTATAGCAGGACATACAGCCCTTCATGGGTGCACAAAATGTGATCAAGTAGGGAAACGAATTAATAATGTTACGGTGTTCGACACAAAAATTGCATCCCTATTTACCGATGAGAGTTTTTCGGAGAGAGTATATAAATACTTACACCAATCTTATTTTCAAACAAAAAAAAGTTCTTTAGAAGAGCTTGGTGTAAAAATGATATCACAAGTCGCACTTGATCCCATGCACCTTATAGATTTAGGAGTAACAAGGAAATTTTTGTTAAGGTTATTAAAGAATAATATTCTCATTTGTTACAAAATAACCAATGAAGTGAAATCACATATATCGGATCAATTGGTAGCATTGTCAGCATTTATTCCGAAGGAGTTTGCAAGAAAGCCTAGACACTTAAATGAAATAAAGAATTGGAAAGCTACTGAATATCGCCAGTTTATTTTATATACAGGAATATGTGTATTACGAAATAATGTGCATGAAGACGTATATTATACTTTTCTTCTACTACATTGTGCGTATAGATTGCTCTCGTGTCCAAGAAGCTATCTAACAAACATTTCCACTGCACAAGATCTTTTGGAGTCTTTTGTAGAAAATTTTCCTAGAATATTTGGAGAAGATAGTGTGACGTACAACGTTCACCATCTCTTACATTTAACCGCTTGTGCGAAGGATTTAGGTGTTTTAACAAACTTTACCGCCTATGCTTTTGAAAATGAATTGCAACAAATCAAAAGATTAATAAAAAATCCAAGGAAGATTTTGCAACAATTATTTAATAAACTTAAATATGAAAATGCTATCAAGGAAACGGAATCTACAGGCTTCAAGATGCGTGCAAACGAAATAATGACTTATAATACAGACAAAGTGTTTTTTAGCAAAAATGAACCAAATAACTACTGCTGCATAGCGCCATATACACCAATTCAAGTGACAAAATTCTACGAAGATGAGACCGGGAATAAATTTGTTCATGGAAAAAAATTACAAGATGTAAAAGATTTCTTCACAGAGCCCTTGCCATCAATAGCAGCTTTGGGAATAAGTACTGCGAGTATAGATCCCAGTGAAGAAGTAGAGATTTTTAGCATAAATAGCATAAACTGCAAATTATTACGCCTGCCGTTTGAAAACAAATCTCTACTTATACCAGTCTTGCATGATTGTACATAATTAAATTTCTGTGAGTGAAATCACCTTTTTTTAAATACTGTTATCTAATTATGTTGTATAACTTAATAAAAAACTAAAACTTTTAGAAATGGCAACTAAACGGACAACGGAACAAGAAGAACATACCCCCGGGAAACTTCGAAGAACAAATGCAGCCATGGGTCCAACTTTGTTTTCTCCCCAACCAAGTAAGATTACATTTAATTCATTATACAATTTTGTACCTACTTAAAACATTTGTAAATACAATTTTTCAGGCACTTCCATTTCCAACCATGAAGTTGAATTGATACATAAGAAAATAGATGATAAATTCGAAGAATTGAAAAGTATTTTTATTTATTACAATTTGTTAGCTATTATTAATAAACATTTTTTTTTTGCAGATTTTATGAAGCAACAATTGGCTCCAATAGCAGAGTCCATGACAGCTACGGAAGCAATAGTACGGAAGCTGCTGCGACAAGAAGTTGCTGCACAAAGAGAACTGTTGCAATTTCCCCTAGAGAGTACAGAAAAAGTGCAGGAGTTTGAAGAAGCTCTAAATGAGCAAAATCGAGACCATTATGTAAGAAAGATTATGACAAATTCTTAAGAAAATGTTTTAATTTCTTTTGTTTCAGCTTACTATACTTAAGCGAATTCTCCCAGCAGACAAATTTGAAAAAAAATTTGACCAATTTGTGGGAGAAAACATAATTAGTAATTACAATTACGATGGAAGTCATGGGAAACTTCCGTTTCAACAATTTAAAAAAACAATTGCATTATTAGGAGGTAACAAATATATTTAATTATTTTTAATATCAGTTTTAATATTAGTTTTTTCAGACATACTAGTTGGTAAAGATGCCGAAAAAGCCATTAGAAATAGTTTCCGCTTAAAGCCGCGTCTCCACCAACCGAACATGTTCGCCGAACAGTGTTCGACAGACATTGGTGATGTCCGCCGAACATTGTTCGGTGTTGTAGCGAACATTGATTTGTTCGCCGCTATTGAGCTATTGAAAATGTTCGCCGAACATGTTTGGAAACCAAATGTGGAATGTTTGTCCGTTTTTATGTTCGCGAACACTGTTCGGCGAACATGTTCGGTTGGTGGAGACGCGGCTTAAGCCGCGTCTCCACCAACCGAACATGTTCGCCGAACAGTGTTCGACAGACATTTGTGATGTCCGCCGAACATTGTTCGGTGTTGTAGTGAACATTGATTTGTGAGCTATTGAAAATGTTCGTCGAACATGTTTGGGAACCAAATGTGGAATGTTTGTCCGTTTTTATGTTCGCGAACACTGTTCGGCAAACATGTTCGGTTGGTGGAGACGCGGCTTTAGGCAAGCAAAAATTAACCAAGCGTGCTTATGATCAGAGGAAGAACCAGTAAATTAAGTTTAAGTTGTTATTATGTTTATTATTATTAAATTTAAGTCCTATAAATACCACAATTGAAATTTGAATGAAGTTAATTTTTTTATTATTATTTTTTTAAAATACAAAATATTAAAAACCAACAAATAAAAATATATTAAATTATGTTAATGTATAAAAATAAATGAATTGGAATGTTAAAAATGTCAAATTTTTTTTTACCAATTTTTATTCTTTTACAAAGCAATTTTCACAGTAATTTGTCATGTGTTCACAGTTTACATTTACAGATCAATCAAATTCAAGATTAAAACTTCTCAGCGGGAAAAAAATTAATTCAGAATTAATTCAGAATCAATTCCTATACAAACGAACTAATTCGATTTGTATTCTTTTGTATGAAAAGAATGAATTACATTTACACGGCCATTGCATAGGCAGGAATACATTTATTCGCTCTGCATTACAAAGTGATTAATTCGGAATTAGTTACAAAGTGTTCTATTCTGAACTAATTACAAATGAACCTATTCTGAATTAGTTACAAAGTAATACATTCTAAATTTATTACTTTGTAACTAGTTCAGAATAGAACACTTTGTAACTAATTCCGAATTAATCACTTTGTAATGCAGAGCGAATAAATGTATTCCTGCCTATGCAATGGCCGTGTAAATGTAATTCATTCTTTTCATACAAAAGAATACAAATCGAATTAGTTCGTTTGTATAGGAATTGATTCTGAATTAATTCTGAATTAATTTTTTTTCCCGCTGGGATAAAAACGACGGGTATGTGTGTGCGTGTGCGGTGTACGACGTACTGTCCTGAAACGTGCCTTCTAATGCCTTTGATATGGCCAAGGACTATGTTTAAGCAGTTTTGGTGTTCGCCCGTTGAAAGGCCTTATTTTATTTTTACTCCGGCTAGGATATTTTTTTATAGTAGAGCGAATATCCACGTCACTGCCGCCGAAACACCGTCGTATGGCCGTTAATGGTACTGCAAGGCCGTCATTCCACCGTCAGTCGCCCCCTGCATGGCCGTACTGTCCTGCAACGGGCCTTCTGATGCCCTTCATATGGCCGAGGTCTATAACAATCATGCCCATTGTAAGGCCATACATTATTTTTACTCGGGACAGCAGGCGATGTCGGTGACTCAACCATCGGAGCAAACGGGAATCGCCCTGTTGCAGTGCTATGCCTCCTAAAACAAAGCGAATCCCGTCAACCGTCCGATTAAGGCTATGCAGCCGGTGTCAAAATTTGAAATCGCAAAAGTTAAAAGTGTGTACCTATTCAGCTCGACGAGGGTCAATGCAATATGCTTAATAATCTCGAACTACAATTTCTAATGGGCCTTCAACCAAACCATTCAAAGCATCTTGAGGAAGACAAGCTGTTATATCAAATTCTTCAATGTGTCAATGGACTGCTATTATTAATACCATTATACTTTTTCCAAAATGTTTTGGCTGCTGGTGTTATCGATGACACAATACTTCTTGGAATAAAATGTTTACCGCAAAATGTTTATTTCCAAGATTCATGAGTTACTGTAGAAAATTCTACAAAGTTGATATGCCGCAGTTGATTCTTTAAATCCACCCAGTATCTCCAAGTCTGGAGTATCTTCAACACAAAACAATAAGGATCCTTTATACTCGTAAGTTACCTTTTTTCCTCTTCCTCTTCAATTATCTAATAAAGATACAACTACAGCGTCATATGTTATGTTACATATTTTTGGTCATTAAGAACAACTTTGCCTTACCTTTAAATACTTTATTTATTAACATGCTTCTCGTCACGTCACTAACTTATCTGAAAGAGGACTTTAAAGTGTGTAAAATAACACACTTAGGTGTGTTAGTTCAACATTTACGCGTGTTGTTTCAACCAACGTAGGGGTGTTGTTTCAACACACTTTAGGAAAAAAATGTGTTAAAACAACACACTTTAAAGTGTGTTTAGAAAATAACACACTTTAAAGTGTAGGCATAAGTGTTGATTCACACACAGTTACACACATAAAACTAGGCAAATTTCGATGGCTCGGACATTCGAAAATCGGGAAAAATAATGCTATCGCAGATTTATAATCACTAAAAAAGAAAGCTTAGGATGACCCAGTAATATGTGGAAGGATGACGTGCTAGAACATTGGAGTGAACTAGTTAAACCTAAAGACGACTGACAGAAAAGACTTCAAAAGCCCCTATTCCTACAATGGCTGTAAGGACGTTTAAACAGACAAATTATATCACAACATTTTTATTAAACATTGTGTATTCATCATTTATTCTACAACTGTGTATAGTTATTGTTCTTTTGCGGCCAGTTACAAATGTGCTTAAAGTAGTAACAATTTTTATAAATTTTAAAACTACAAGCATTCTTCTTCCTTTAGTCTATTCTACTTATAGTTGTAAAAAAATTATAGAAATTGTTAAAAACTCATTCAAAAATGTACTGCACATGTGCTTGTGATCGCTTGTATAATTTCAAAAGCCAGTTCTAAGGATAATCACAGATAAAGTCCAGAGGATAATCATCATATCTTTTAAACAAATAGAATTGCGCATAAGTAACTCCTCGCTGCACAGCAAATGTTACTGGAAAATTATAGATTAAATGCCGTGTTTCGTCATCTTTGTGGAAAAAATAATGGGTATTTTTTCTGCATTCATCTACAAAGAAATTGGCGAAAAATCGTGAAGTTTGTATGGCACTTGCAGAATGATTAATATTTGCATATGTAAACTCGTAGGCATTTTTTTCCGGATGGAATTGTACACCATAGAACGGATATCTGAAATTATTATACGTAATAATATATTATGTTATAATTCACTTTTTAATATCTACTTTCTATGTTCTATTGTGGCTATGAAACAGATACCTCTGGTATCGCAACTAAAAGATGTCTCTCGCCATTCTTCTTGTAATCCAAAATCAACAATATCCTGATTCAAGAATAAAAACCATTTTAATATTTGTACCAAATTTTAATTACAAATACTTTACTTCGTGGGTAACACAATAGCAATGTTTATTGAAAGTAACTCTTTGTTTTGCTAAAATATCGGCAACGTCCTGCTCTATATCTTTAAACATTCTACTTTGTTTGAAACCTTTAAAAAATAGGTTTTTAAGTATAATTTTAATCATAAATAACTAAACCTTACCAGGTGTAAATTTAAGTCGTAAAGATCTACAGATGGGTGGACAAATTCTTCGAGGATCTTGTTCATCTCTACTGGTTATAAACAGAAGGAGTTCAAATCCGAGGCAAGTACCCCATATTGGGAAGTAGTCTCCATTGTTGTTCATTTCAACCGCCATTTTATAAATAACTTTGGCAGTCTGTATATAGTCCTTATTTTGCAAAGATGCCGCGGGCCCGCCTGGAAATAAAATTCTAGAAATGGATAAATTTTATTGATGGTGTTTTTTTGTGTTTCATAACCGCATTTACCCGTTTATTTGCTTTAACATTCTTTCATAGTAAACATAAGTCCTTCCAAGCCTGCAGGAGAAAGATATACATGAGTTTACTTTTATGTAGATATTATAAACTGTTTACATTGTATACTTTTTTGGTGTGGCTGTCTCAGCAAATCAGATCCCCTTGAGGATGGATTTTTATAGTATAAACGATTCTGAATTAATAGGGAACAAAAAATCCATTGGCCTACCAAGGTAGAGGGCCCACCCCAAAGTCCTTCTGGCACACCACAGAATAAAAGCGAATCACTTATTAAAAACAAGATACAGCTTTGATACCAGTGAAGTTACAAAGCGTTTCAAATAATTTTACAAAAAATGGCTTTTAAATGGTCCCTCGCTCCAGGTCAACCGTTAAACTACTATTATGATTGGTTCGCGACGTATGACACAGCGTGTGGCGGTAGCTTTAGCAGTTGCTCAAATGCACACACGAATCGCGTCAAGTTGACACCAGTCGAGTCAAGTTAAACGCTCGAGGTATCACCACCGATACCACCACAAAACAGTTCCGGCCTCCACTCTTTCGTTACATTCCAATCTGGGCGGACCACATTACTCGCCAGTCCAAGGAAGCGCCACATTAATAATTGTTAGTTTAAGTGAACAATCAGTATATTTTGTTGAACGGTTAATAAAGTGAATTGTAACTCTTTTCAAAGTGCGTACTTTTATGTAAAGTTCACCAAAGGGAATTAGTTGCATCATGCTTTGGGGCATTTGTCGTGTCATGTTCTTGGACACAATGCCAGCAGCCATTACATTCGACTTTACCGTCAACACAGCGTTGTGGCCGTAATTAGCGCGAAGTCACCCAATATCATTTTTATATCACAAGGTTGGCATTGACTATGGAGATGTTGTCCCTCACTGATTGGGTGAATTTATCGACTATAAAAGCTAGTGCCTCGGTTGTGCCTCCATGAATCCAAAATCAAAATGTCAAAAAGTACTCATCGACTTTCAATGAATCGAGTTTTTTTGAACAGGTAAAAATTACTCATTGAGTGATTCTACTCATGAATATTTACTCGAGTACTTTCCTCCAATTCCGTATCCCTAGCCGATCAGTGTATCTTTCGAACTAAGCAAGATAACAAAACAGCATTGGGGCAATAATAATTTTTCTGTGAAAGAATAACGTAATGTCGATTTTGTCGCCGTTTTTTGGAGGAATCAGAAGACGATTATTGCCGATCGGCCTATCAAGAAGGCAGGCCATTTAAAAGAAGATAGCTGTGGTCCTTCGAGCCGGATCTGAAATCGCAGCTGGATTTAAAAAGAAACAAGAGATTTTTAAGCCAAGATTTTCAAGAGGTTACATAACGTTATGTAACAATTTTTCAAGCAAAGAAGCATTAAGTAATAACTTTTCAAGAAAGTGAAGTTTCAAGTAACTACAGAAGCATGCATGCATACATTACAACTACAGAAGATTTCAGTGAAGACATTGCAGCAGAAGATTTCAGTGAAGATATTGCAGCAGAAGATTCCAACGTTTAGTGAGGTAGACAGCAAATAAAATCAATCTCAGGTAAGAGTAGTAACTATTGTAAGATTGTTAATGGTCATTTTTAAATAAAGTATTATTATTGAATTCATTAAATTAAATAAAAACGGTCATTGAGTTAGGCTAAGTTCGTGAGTTGGTCTCGAGTGCAGTGAGGTTTATTCGGGTCTAAGTGAATTAAGAACGGTGAAAAATGGCAGAACTGTCCAGGTTAAAGGTTGCACGGGCAAATTTAAAACGTCAGCTAACGCTATTCAACACTTTTTTAAATACATTTACACCAAATCAGATTGATGAGCTCAGTCTAAGAACAGACAAGATACAAGACATCTTAACTACATTTCATGAGGTCCACATCGAGATTGTGCTATTAGACGACAGCTCAGATCATCTTACATATAGAGATGAATTCGAAAATGCGTATTACACAACAATGAGTGTAGCGCATAAATTTTTACGTGATATGATAATCAATCATCTCAAGTAGATACAAGTAGGTTCCCAAATGCAAACTCAAATGTACATCTGCCACGGATTGAATTGCCTTTGTTTGACGGAGCCTATGATAAGTAGTTGTCATTTTCAGATTCGTTCAAGTCGATGGTGCATACTAAGGAACACCTCTCAAAGGTTGAAAAGTTGCATTATCTTCGGTCGTGCTTGAGAGGAGAAGCGGAAACAGTAATTCAGTCGTTAGAAACGTCTACTGCTAATTATGATATTGCCTGAAGTTTATTGGAAGATAGATATTTAAATAAACGAGTTATCATTCAAAATGATTTAAGGGCTCTTCTCGAGCAAGCACCGTGTGCACGAGGATGTGTTCTAGGCCTTAGGCAAATTTTAAACAACATAAACACACATACCAGAGCATTACAGACATTAGGGGAAGAAATAGATAAATGGGATTCAAAGTTCCCAGTTCAAACTCTAAGATTTCGATTACAAAAACCAACGTGTCTTCAAATAAGAAAAACATTTTAGTCGCGACACAAAATACAGATTACTGTAATTTCTGCAAGGAATTACATAAAATATTTAATTGCGAAAAATTTCTAAGGTTACCAGTTCCCGACAGAGTTGAAGCAGCAAAGAGAGAGGCACTTTGTTTCAACTGCTTAAGGAAAAAGCACAGTGTTGACAATTGCAGTTGTGGGCCTTGCAAGAAATGCGGTAAGAAACACAACACCCTTTTACATCTCGAAAATAATAAAACCAAGGAAGCTACACCGTCCGCCTCAGTTAATAATTTGCAAGCCAACTACTCAAGTGAAGTTTTATTAGCTACAGTAGTTCAGTCAATCTGTCAAAAGAATTGCACAAAAAAAACCAGTCGGATGAAATGTAGGTGAGTCGTTAGGAAATGATGTAAGAAAGCTTACTTGGGCGTGGCCACCTGCTACCTCTGTGGGTTTTTGAAAAAACTCAAAAAAAAACTAAAAAAAAATTTTAAATGCATTTTCCTCGAAAACTATGCATTCTACAGAAAAGTTTATTGGGAAAAAAAATGTAGAGGGCATCGTTATCTACAATTAATGTCATTGGTGCAATATTTTAAAACAAAAAATGTGCGCAGTAGGTGGCGCTAAAGTGCCAAAAAAAGTGTTTTTCAACTTTTTCGACCTTAAATTTTCATTTTTCAGCTACAATCTGAATGGAAAAATTGTTCCTTACAATTATACAAACAACTTTTATTCAAAAAAAATTTTCGTACAACCTATCGTTCCAAAGTTATAGTGTAATACAGCGCTGCGTGAACAGCGCAGTGGTGCTAACGGTAATTTTCTCGGTCCTATTGGGACTTTCTCCGGCAGTGTTGGCATAGTTTTAACAAAAGGGCCGATTTAAGTCCCCCATACACGGTCCAATTGGTTGTACGGCGAAGTGCGGTTGTACAACCAAAACTATCGATTGTGGGCCGGTCGGCCGATCAAAATACATTGCGCTTATAGGTTTGATGAAAATCTGGTTGTACAGCCAATTTGACCGTGTATGGGGGCCTTTAGTCAGCTGCCCTATTCTTCAAGAAACGCACATTTTTCAGTTGCTATGTGTTTAAAGCGAAACATCGGCAACACCAGGTAAATGAGAATACTTTGTTGGTTTCTTAGTTAGTTGTAACTGTTAACATTTTTAATTCATTATTTTGTAACAAAAATAATTCACAACTGATTCAACTGAATGAAATATTTTATATAAAAATTTAAAGAAAACGTATTATAAAAGTCTAATATTGATACTTATTTCCAAGATTTATTTGTTATAAACAATATAGATTATTACTTTTCAAGTGAAAAAAAAAATACATTTTTTATTTGCCCCTTGCTTGTCTTTATACTTTGTGAAAGCGTAATATTGGAATTTTCATACTTTCACAAGCTGCAGCTCTGAAACGGTAAGTTGTATAAAAAAAAATGTTTATATAAAAGTTATTTGTAAAATTGTAAGGAACAATTTTTCCATTCAGATTGTAGCTGAAAAATGAAAATTTAAGGTCGAAAAAGTTGAAAAACACTTTTTTTGGCACTTTAGCGCCACCTACTGCGCACATTTTTTGTTTTACAATATTGCACCAATGACATTAATTGTAGATAACGATGCCCTCTACATTTTTTTCCCAATAAACTTTTCTGTAGAATGCATAGTTTTCGAGGAAAATGCATTTAAAAAATTTTTTTAGTTTTTTTTTGAGTTTTTTCAAAAACCCACAGAGGTAGCAGGTGGCCACGCCCAAGTAAGCTTTCTTACATCATTTCCTAACGACTCACCTACATTTCATCCGACTGGTTTTTTTTGTGCAGTTCTTATTTTTTTTTCGACAAATTGACTGAACTACAGCTCAAGTAACATTTTCTAATATTAATAACAAAACACATGTAGCTCGTGTTGTGCTAGATGGCGGTGCTCAAGCTCACTTTATCACGGAAAGATTTGCAAAACTTCTTCAATTAAAACGTACTAAAATTAATACCTCTATAACGGCAGTGAATCAACTACAAACTCACATAAAATACAAGGTACTGACGAAGGTTGCATCACTGCAAGGAAATGGAAATTTTGAGGAAACAATTTCACTTCTAGTAGTACCAACAATTACAAATCCATTACCTTCACAACAAATAAATATTAACCATTTGAATATAGATAAAAATATACCTTTAGCAGACCCATTATTTCACAGAACATCAGAAATTGATGCATTGATAGGCGCAGAGATTTTCTATCGAGTTTTATGCATGGATCAAATACAGATTGACAATCAATTAGCTGTGTTACAAAAGACTAAATTTGGATGGATTATCGCCGGTAAGGTAAATAATCATAATGCTAAATCTAATGTTGTGTCATGTAATATTGCTCTAAACACATTAACAGATCAACTATTAAAATTTCAGGAACTTGAAGAAATGCCAGAGACAAAATTTCTAAGCGTTGATGAGGCAAAGGTAGAAAAACATTTTGTAGAAAATACATCTCGCGATAATAACGGGCGGTATATTGTTAAATTGCCATTCAACGAAAATATTCAACATCTCGGGCATTCTTACTCAATTGCATTGAAAAGATTATATTCACTAGAACGCAAATTAGACAAAAACCCAGACTTAAAACAGCAATATACAGAATTCATGAGAGAGTATGAAAATCTAAATCATATGTCCATAGTAAATAATCAGGGCTCTGTTCATACTGGTTATTACCTTCCACATCACGCTGTAATCAAGGAAAGTAGCACTACAACAAGGGTTCGAGTTGTATTTGATGGCTCAACGAAAACAAGCACCGGCATTTCATTAAACAATACTCTTAATGCCGGTCCTACAATACAAGATGACAGTTTTTCATTACTTATCCGATATCGTACTCATACATACATACGTGCTTACGGCAGACTTTGAAAAAATGTACAGACAAATTTTAGTCGACAAAGATGATCGTGATTACCAAAAGATTCTTTGGAGAGAAAATTCAACCGATGAAATTAAAATGTTTCAATTAAATACAGTTACATACGGTACAGCTTCTGCTCCGTTTTTCGCGGTTCGTACGTTACTTAAACTCGCTGAGGATGAACTACACAACTTTCCATTAGTTTCACACGTTGTCAAGCGCGACTTTTATGTTGATGACTTGTTAACTGGATGCAAGTCTTTTGATGATGTTTTACAACTTCGAGATGAGTTAATTCAATTACTTAACCTTGGTGGCTTTGTTTTGCGAAAATGGTCATCTAACGATGCAAATTTAATCAACACATTACCTCACGAGTTAACGAATATAGGTTTATTCGATGAGTCAGCTCAAGATATAAAAACTTTAGGCATTCAATGGAATCCACGTCGCGATGTCCTACTATACAACTACGATTAGGACATCGACACAGAAACACGAATTACAAAACGGTTGATATTTTCAAGCATTACAAAACTATTTGATCCGATAGGGTTATAGGGTCCGATCACTGTACAAACGAAATTATTCATACAACATTTATGGAAGTTAAAACTCGACTGGGATGAAGCGGTACCACCTCATTCTCAGTGGGTCAACTACAAAAAACAATTACCTCGTTTACAAGAAATTTCATTTGAAAGATGTATCATCATTGAGAATTCAATAAATTATCAATTACATGGGTTTTGCGATGCAAGTGAATTGGCATACGGAGCGTGTATAATACATAAGGTCAGTTGATAAATACAATAATTGCATAACTTGACTTCTTTGTTCAAAAAGTTGAGTCTCACCATTAAACTCAAAGATCACAATACCCAGGTTAGAATTATGTGCAGCGTTATTACTAACGCGATTATATAAAGCAGTCTTATCAGCAGTAACCATAATGTTTGACGAGACATTTTTATGGTCTGATAGTTCAGTCAATCTGTCAAAAGAATTGCACAAAAAAACCAGTCGGATGAAATGTAGGTGAGTCGTTAGGAAATGATGTAAGAAAGCTTACTTGGGCGTGGCCACCTGCTACCTCTGTGGGTTTTTGAAAAAACTGAAAAAAAAAACTCAAAAAAATTTTGAAATGCATTTTTCTCGAAAACTATGCATTCTACAGAAAAGTTTATTGGGAAAAAAATGTAGAGGGCATCGTTATCTACAATTAATGTCATTGGTGCAATATTGTAAAACAAAAAATATGCGCAGTAGGTGGCGCTAAAGTGCCAAAAAAAGTGTTTTTCAACTTTTTCGCCCTTAAATTTTCATTTTTCAGCTACAATCTGAATGGAAAAATTGTTCCTTACAATTATACAAACAACTTTTATTCAAAAAAATTTTCGTACAACCTATCGTTCCAAAGTTATAGTGTAATACAGCGCTGCGTGAACAGCGCAGTGGTGCTAACGGTAATTTTCTAGGTCCTATTGGGACTTTCTCCGGCAGTGTTGGCATAGTTTTAACAAAAGGGCCGATTTAAGGCCCCCATATACGGTCCAATTGGTTGTACAGCGAAGTGCGGTTGTACAACCAAAACTATCGATTGTGGGCCGGTCGGCCGATCAAAATACATTGCGCTTATAGGTTTGATGAAAATCTGGTTGTACAGCCAATTTGACCGTGTATGGGGGCCTTTAGTCAGCTGCCCTATTCTTCAAGAAACGCACATTTTTCAGTTGCTATGTGTTTGAAGCGAAACATCGGCAACACCAGGTAAATGAGAATATTTTGTTGGTTTCTTAGTGGTTTGTATTTACCAATAAAATTTACGACATCAATAAAGTTATTTCGTTGACCTAATCCAAATTTCTCAAAAAATCAATAAAATCGTTGTAACTGTTAACATTTTTAATTCATTATTTTGTAACAAAAATACATAATTCACAACTGATTCAACTGAATGAAATATTTTATATAAAAATTTAAAGAAAACGTATTATAAAGGTCTAATATACATATATAGATTATTACTTTTCAAGTGAAAATAAAAATTCATTTTTTATTTGCCCCTTGCTTGTCTTTATACTTTCTGAAAGCGTAATATTGCAATTTTCATACTTTCACAAGCTGCAGCTCTGAAACGGTAAGTTGTATAAAAAAAATGTTTATATAAAAGTTATTTGTAAAATTGTAAGGAACAATTTTTCCATTCAGATTGTAGCTGAAAAATGAAAATTTAAGGGCGAAAAAGTTGAAAAACACTTTTTTTTTGGCACTTTAGCGCCACCTACTGCGCACATTTTTTGTTTTACAATATTGCACCAATGACATTAATTGTAGATAACGATGCCCTCTACATTTTTTTCCCAATAAACTTTTCTGTAGAATGCATAGTTTTCGAGAAAAATGCATTTCAAAATTTTTTTGAGTTTTTTTTGAGTTTTTTCAAAAACCCACAGAGGTAGCAGGTGGCCACGCCCAAGTAAGCTTTCTTACATCATTTCCTAACGACTCACCTACATTTCATCCGACTGGTTTTTTTTGTGCAATTCTTATTTTTTTTTCGACAGATTGACTGAACTATGATTCCACAATTACTTTGAACTGGATAAACACGCAGCCAAATGTATTAAAAACATTTGTCGTTAATAGGGTTTCAGAAATTAGGTCGGTAACCAATTACCTGCAGTGGCATCACGTTCGTACTAATCAAAACCCTGCAGATTTTGTGTCAAGAGGACAAACAGTTTCAGAGTTGTTACAAAATGAAATGTGGAAGATTGGCCCTCCCTGGCTACACAAAGGCAAAGAGGAGTGGCCCTCATTACAGATTACAAAAATTCCCTTATTAGAAGTTAAAAACCCCATGGTATTAAACGTTACACTAGATAGCCAAATAATTTTAAACAAATTTTCTTCAATTCAAAAATTAACTCGCGTAATGGCATTCTGTTTACGATTTGTTAATAACAGCCTAAAAAGGAGCAAAAAATGTGAATCATCTAATCTGTCTAGTGATGAGCTTCAACTAGCCAATACTCGAATCATTAAATTAATCCAAGCTCAAGCGTTCACTAGAGAGATTACATAATTGCACAAAACCATGACAGTACACAACCAAAGCTCGCTAAAAACATTAAGTCCTTTTTTAGATGAGAACAACCTCATTAGGGTTGGCGGTAGACCGCAGAATTCAGATTTATCTTACAATGCCAATTCATTATTTCAATTAAAAAATAAAATAAAAAGAAATGAAATATAATTTTATGGAGTCAGTTTAAATTGAATTGATTTACCAAGCTGAACAGAGTTTGCTGTTTGTTGAACCATATGTTTTTTCCGTACGAGATTTAATATCTCTTCTGTTAATGAATTAAATCGGTTGCAATTATTTTAATCAATCGGCATTTTGCATCGGCAGTTTTCAAGTTAAGACAGTTTTAAGTTATTTTATGTCAGACAATTTAAAAGATTCGTTATAAAAAGATGTTTGTCGGATAAAAAAAAATGTGTGCGGGTGTGAGTGGATGTTTGTTTGCATGTAGATGATCCGTCATATCTCAGGATTCCTCATACATATTTTTTTCATTATTGAGCAAATATTTCCAAAGCAAAAACGCAAGAAAAAAAGCATAATAGCTTCGTTGGAGAAAGGCAGAAATAATATGGAAAACTGTCAGAAGGGTTGGGATGAGATAGAAAATTTTTCGAATGCAAACGAAATTTCCTTAGAGAAGTTACCTACCATTTACCGAGTCACAAGAATCTTCATTCATTAAATTATATTTCAAAAAGTCCGAAAGCTTCATTAACACGTATAATGACAGATTAATGTGTATCAATTCACTTAGACTTATTGGGGAAGGGGGCGAACGGCTAACAACGCCGCGGAAAGTGGTGGCACCCTGTCAAGACCCGAGAAATCCACTGCAGACGAACACCTAGCAGACCTGTTATGGGTCGCGCCAACTGAGTTGATGCCGGAGCGCGCAGCTGGGGAAATTAAAGCTGCACACAAATAAAAATTGCGCACATATCGATAAGAAATGCGCTTATGTATTTTCAAATTTCCCCTTCGAAATTTGTTGCGACTAGAGCAAAGGGACGGGAACGGCATGCGGGGATTCTACTGCGCACGGAAAACGCGACTTTCTCGGCATCAACTCAGTTGGCGCGTAGTTTTTTTTTCTAGCAAGTCCTAATCCCACCTCCCCGCGGTGCCCACCGGGGTACTTCTTCGGAAGGAGCTAACGGGAGACGGGCAATGGCGAGCTCTCTGCGCCACAAAACAGAGTTTTAAGTCGGTTGGGCTGAGGGTTAGCAGTCCGCTCCCATGAAACCATTGCTACGAATCGGCAAACAATGCCTCGGAACCGGATGGGACAACACGACGACGACCTCTGCTTTTCGAACAAGGACACGAATCGGATCATGGAATGTGAGAACACTGCTGGCTGAGAGACGGCTGGATGAAGGTCCTCAACGAGATGAATCGATATAAAATCAAGATCATGGGACTTAGCGAGACCAGATGGCCCGATGCGGGGGAACATATCTGCCCAAACGGTGAGTCCATCTTATATTCTGGTAGAAACGAAACTGAAAGCCGTAGGAGTGGCGTTAGCGTAATACTCACCAAAGAAGCCAGGTCCAGCCTCATTAGCTGGTCACCAGTTTCTGAGAGGATTATTACCGTGAGCCTGGACGAGTTCTATATGCGACTGAATGAGGTTTTTCGCTCTATTCCAAGGGGAGACATCATTGTTTTAATGTGTGACTTAAACGCACAGATCGGACGTGAAAACACCGGCCTTGAACACACAATTGGAAACCAAGGCCTAAGCCAAGTTACCAATAACAATGGTGAGCTTTTCGTTGACTTTTGTAGTTCCCACCAACTCATGGTAGGTGTAACTTACTTTTGTCACAAGAAGATACACAAAGAGACCTGGGTATCGCCCGATGGTAGAACGAGAAATCAGATAGATCACGTGCCCGTCAGCCGTAGATGGAGAACTATTCTTGAGGATGTCAGGAGTTTCAGGGGAGTGGATACTGGAAGCGACCACCATTTGGTTGTAGCAACTATTCGCCTTAAAATCGCCGCAATCAGAAACGTGCAACATGATGCTAGAACCCGTAGACGGTTAAACGTAGACGTTCTGCGGGAGAGCGTTAAAAAGCGGGAATTTGCTGGAAACCTACAAGAATTATTAAACCAGCAAACCGTTTCTGACGGCACAAATATTGAAGAATTGTGGAGTACGACAAAGGGCGCGATATTGACGGCTGCGGAAACGAGCATCGGTTATGTCCAAAGAAACCAGCAACACTGGATCTCGGACACAACTTGGCAAAAAATAGAACGCAGAAGGGCCCTACAAAATAACGTAAACTCTACAAACGTACCAGGGGGCCTCGGTAGCCTAGGGGTAAGGCGCCTGACTACTATCCCAGAGGTCCCGGGTTCAAATCCCAGCCAGCCCCACGGTCCTTCGCCTTTCCACTTTTCAACCCACATAACTTTCCTTCTTTCTTCTCCCCTCTTTACATTCCTGATTCCTCCTGCTATAGCCTTCGCTAGTCCTTCCCCGCCCCACCAAGCGCATGTCATCGGTTGGTTGAAGAGATTCAACTCGTTTTAGGAGGAATAACACTCCAGCGAGTTGTTTCTCAAATGCCCCGATGCCACAGTCACGAAATGGTTGGAAGTAGGTGGAATAAAAAATATATCGCGGCTAGGTTGTGGCAGCTCCTTCCAACTTCTCTCTCTCTCTACTTCTCATCTTCCGGCTAGAGCTGCTGTTCGACATTCTATAGGAAAAAATAGATTGTCGAACAGTACAAAGGGGCTTTCTCTAAGTCTCTAGTCTATCACATAAAAAGAAAAACGCCCCGGAAAGACGTCACCAACTAGAAAGGGAATATTCCCAATTACATCGGGAGGTTAAGAGAAGTGTCCGGCGTGATAAAAGGCAGCAGATAAATGAGCTCCCAGAAAAAGCGGAAAACGCGGCAAACACAGGCAACAGTAAGGTGCTGTACCAAGTCACTAAACAGCTCTCGGGAAAGCACTCTACTAAAAAGCATGCCGTTAAGAGTGCGGATGGAAGACTGCTGTGCAGCGACGAAGAGCAACTCCAAAGATGGAGAGATTACTTCTTCGCCGCCCTGAATGGTTCACTTGCGCACAGCCAATAAGAATCACCACCCGGGCCCCATCCAAGACGGAAATAGTAACAGCAATTCATGCGATGGCCAATGGTAAAGCAGCTGGAAAAGATGGCATCCCGCCAGAATTGTTGAAAGCCGACTCAAGCCTCATAGCAGATGCGCTTCAGCCAATCCTAGATATAGCATGGAACACCTGTACCTTTCCGGAGGATTGGAAGGAAGGTATCATAGTCAAAATACCAAAAAAGGGGGACCTAACAATATGCGACAACTGGAGAGGCATCTGTTTACTATCTACAGTGGGCAAAATTTCGTCCCATATATTACTATCTAGGATAAGTGAGGCAGTTGATCGAACGCTTAGGAGGCAGCAGGCCGGATTCAGGAAGGGCCGCTCCTGTATTGATCATATTAACACCTTGAGAATAATAGTGGAGCAGTCTTCTGAATTCCGATCCCCCCTTTACCTTACTTTCGTAGATTATGAGAAAGCGTTTGTAACGGTCGGTTCTAAAATTTTATTTTGGTTGGAAAACTTTTTAGAAATCACTTTGTAGGTAAGAGAAATTTTTTTTTTTGAATTCACTTGGGAGGTATTGGAAAAAAAAAACGAGGGAGGCGAGAAAATTTTGAGGGAGAAGAAAAAAAAATATTTTTTGAAGGGGACGATTTTTGTTTTTGGTCCTGGAAAAAAAAAAGAAAAAAATCCTTGCCGTGTTTTTTTTTTGCTGGAATATCAGAGGATTGAGTGACTTCGTTGGAAGAACTTTTTCAGGAATTTACCGTCGTTATAAGAAATATAAAATGTCCAATGATGACCAGAATACCGGTGTTTATACTATTGCCATCGTTACTGTTTTCATATTTTGAGGGATGGCCGTATACACTTTAGATATACTATTCGTATGTGACAACATCAACAGTTGGTTTTGGTGATATTGTTCCAACATTTCAGCCACATCAGGAACGAGTGTTTGGTACAAAATTCTTATTCTATCCAGTAGTCATAATAGGGTGGTTCATATTCTCTCTGGGATATGTTGTTATGAGGACCTACATACTCAAAGGCCTTAGGAGCAAGAAGCTTAAGGAATTGGAAAAGCAATTGTCGATCAACCTTAAGGCAACAACAAATCGAATTTGGCATGGAGTCACTAAGGATGTTGGCTACCTGAGAAGTATTTTGAATGAGCTCTATATTATGAAATTTAAGGTATTTTTGATCAATGCATAAATTTGATTAGTTATATATAAGATACTAGTGGTAGTTACTAATATTGGAATATATTTTAATTGGGTACTTCGTAAAAGATTGTGTAAAGAAATAACAGCACTATAGATTAGGTTGGTTTATTTCACAACAAGACTTATTACCAAAATAATAAAATCAATGGTAATTCATGTTAACTTTATAATCGTATTGATAATCATTTGTGAATTTGTTGTGTTCCTTGTTGGAAATATTTTGTTCCTTGTTGCTTCCGGGAAATTTTTTCTTCGATTAAGTAATTCGATTGTTGATGATATCGTTTGTACAAAGCGTAGAGTAATGGTACCACTACTGCGCGTTTTTTTTGTCTGCATCCCTGTATACCTAGGATAATTTAATTGAATTTAATTAGTATCTTAAGCCTTGTGAGATTTGCATTTTCCATTATTCATTGTATTGGTTGTGTTGATGATTGTTCCTGTGATTATTAAATGATTATAAAGACTAGAATGTCTAGGTGGTAAATTTCTTTATGGAATGGTTGGGGCGGAGATCATTCCTTTTCAGGTTTCTTACGTAGTGCAGTTCTTTGCTAGCTGGTGGTTATCCAGACTATGATCTGGCAAGGGACCGAGCTACAGGGACGCGGCTCAGGCGATGCCTGAGGAATGATGGAGGCGGAATTCAAAGTTGCACAGGCACAGGTCAGTGGTGAACCAACCGCGGTAAGCCCCGGCCACATACCCCACGACCCCTCCGGCGAGCGAGATAACTCCGTGTGGCCGGCGTAGGAGTTCCGGAATTTTGTTTCCTTTCTTATGTATGGTATTGGCTCCTTGGTCATGCTTTTCCGGGCTTATGGCTAAGGGGGTAATACCTCGCATAAGTGGCGCCCAATATTTTATCGCGTCATTATGCTATTACACGTTCTACTATATGGCAAGCACTACGGCGACGTGGATTGCCTGATAAAATAATAGAATTGATAAAAGCCCTATATAACAATTCCAAATGCAGAGTCCTCCATAATGGAAAATTATCCGACAGCTTTGAGGTGAGCTCAGGAGTACGACAAGGATGCCTACTTTCGCCATTACTATTTCTTATAGTAATAAATGACATCCTTGTCGGCGCTCTAGATAATAGAACAGGCGGCATACAATGGGGTTTGGTAGACCGCTTTAGGGATCTCGACTACGCCGATGATATCTGTTTGCTGGCCCACAGACACCAGGACCTCAAAAACATGTTAAACAATTTGAAAGTAGTCCAGCAGGCTTAATGCTAAATCCGAGTAAAACTAAACAAATGCGGATAAATGCAAACACCATTGAACGGAGAGCGCTGAATAACCGTGACGTGGAACTGGTAAATAAATTCTGCTACCTCGGTAGCATTATTACCGAAAATGGTGGGGCAGAAGAAGACGTCAGTTCCAGAATAAATAAAGCACGAGGCGCATATGCATGCCTGTTCCGCATATGGAGATCAACGGAGATCTCAACTAATACCAAATTGCGGCTGTTCAACTCCAACGTTAAGGCAGTTCTTTTGCACGGTTGCGAAACATGGAAAGTCACCCAATTCATCACAGGGCGCCTACAAGTCTTCATCAACAGATGCCTGCGTCGTATCCTAAAAATCCGCTGGCAAGATAGAAGTTCAAACGAAGAACTATGGCGCCGTGCCGGCCAAGAAATGATAGACGACCAAATCAGGCGAAAGAAATGGAATTGGGTTGGCCACACCTTGCGACGCGAAAACGAAAATCTAGCCAAACAGGCCCTTGACTGGAATCCGAAAGGTTCCCGTCCAGTAGGAAGACCTAGAACAACTTGGAGGAGAACCCTACTAGAAGAAGCCGCAACAACTGGGAGATCCTGGTCGGAGCGAAGAGCTGTCGCGCAAAACAGAGTTCGCTGGAGGGCAACTGTTTCCGCCCTATGTCCCATGAGGGATTAAAGGAGCTTGAAGAAGAAGAAGAGTTATTGCACGCAAAAATGGCAAATTTAATTTGAGAAATTTAAAGAAATTTGAGACCCTCTCCATTACAGGCCATGAAGTTCTCTCTTGAACTAATACAACCATAGCTGAAGTCGGTCCACAAATCTGACATTTGTTTAGAATAAACATGGCGCGGAATAGGCTCGGGATTTTTTTCGTTATATTTTTATGGTAAAAAGTGGAAAATCATTGTAAGTTATTACTTTAAACTATACATGGATTATCAGTGATTAGTTCTTTAGTGATTTAATAAGAAAAAATAAAAAAAAATAGTGATTTAGTGAGTTTTAAGTGTGTTAATTGTTGAGGTGATCAATTTATTTTACTTTCGCGGTGTTTTTTCGTGTTTATTAAGGAAAAATATGCTGATTATTTAATTGAAAGTGATTTTAAAGTCATTAAATAATTTATTATGGAATTATTATTAAACATATAAGTGCAGAAAAGTGTGAAATGAAAAGTGAATAAGAAAAGTGTTTTTCTACACCTATATTTTTAATACTAATTGCATAATATATGTATTAATCACTTTAAAATCACTTGTAATCCCATAACTAAACAAAACATTAAATTTTCAACATTTTTTTCGTAAATAAACATGAAAAAACACCGTGAATGTAAAAACAGTTGTTCGCCTTAACAATTAAAACACTTAAAAGACACTTAATCACTAAATTTTTTTTATTTTTTTTTAATTAAATCACTAATAAACTATTCACTGTTAAATCCAAGTGTAGTTAAAAGTGTTAAAATACAATATTTTATCACTTTTTTCTGCAAAACTATAACCAAAACGGTCCCGAACTTATTCCGCGCCATGTTTATTCCGCTCACTCCGGTGAATTTTTGGACCGAGTTGACCACCATGAAAAACTCTCCTTCGGGGCCTGTAGTTGAGAGGGGCTTGGCGGAGGTGATACACGACTCAACACGCTACACGCAGCACTCTATGTAATAACATTGCGATGTCATATGTGTGGGTGTGCATTCCAAATTATTTTCACCCAGAATCGCTTGACAGTTACGCATACATAAACATTTTTCAAGCAACTGGAGGAAAAATAGAAATCGTTTCTAGTTTCAGTCAACACCGCACACTTCACCCTGACCCTTCCCTTGGCCAACGAACTGCGCAGAAAAAGCTCGTGTTGCTCAACATGTTGACCCGTGTATCATCCCCCTAAGGCCTCGGCCACGATAAGAGCGGCGCCAGGAAAATTTAACGTCTCGAATTAGCGGAGAGAGGCACTTTAGTATTGTCATTCTGCCGCTCATACCATAGCTTTAGTGTTTCCAGGGGAGGAAATATGTTAGGATTTTTGTTGCGATTAATCTTGATTTAAATTTAAATTTTTCTTTATATAAATTTAGTTTTATGAAGTTGCCTATTTGGTCAAGGGAAGCAGTGCTTCCTTTGCTTCCAAAGAGGAACCGCCACTGCCATATTTCGATAGCCTAGAGCTAAGGCGCTGGAATCCTATCCCGGGGAACCAAGTTCAATCCTCGGCCGCGCAATCGTGAAATACAATTTTTTTTTACTTCGGTGGAACATGTTTTGATTCTATCACTAAATTATATTATTTAATAATGATACTCAGGAAAACATAAACAATTACTTAATTAAAAGAGAACAAATGTCATTTTCTTGATTTTTTATGCCTCTTCGGCGGCTTTATAAATCGTTAAAAAATTCGGGGAAATAATATAAAGTATTTATTTTTTTATATGCATATTTTATATGCTGCTTATTTTATTAGTTTATTTATAGTCATGTAGGTGGTGCTGTAGACAAAAAAAAACTTAATTTTATCAAACTTCGCTGTGGATTTGTCACAAAAAAATATCTATGATTTTAACGAAACATTTTGTAGGTATATGAAAAATGGATAATCACAGTTATTAAAATTATTAGTGAGTGTCAGTAGATATAATACGAAAAGTAGATGTCTAATTTTTACCAGGGAATATAAACGCTTACTGAAATGAATGAAACTTTATTTTAATTGCACGAACGGTGTATTTAAGATCGTCCTTATAGTCCACCACTATAAGGAAGTGATTTTTCTCAGAATTTTTAATATTTTACAGACATTTTACAAACGATTTGCCCCTTATCTAAATTTTTTTCAGGCCTTTGTCTAAAAGCATATTTTGAAGTTTTTATTAACTAAATTTGTATGTATCTCTACAGAATAACAAAAAAAAAAAATTATAATAAACTAAGCCTTCGTACCAAGAATTGAACCCTGGTCCTTTCGCACCCCGATCTAGAGCTTTCTCAATACTCCAAACACTAACTTGTAGCACAGAGTACTTAACATACAGAGGGAACAACAGGAACAATGGGTTACGACGTCCAAAATGGGTCACAAGTCGTAACCCATCCGAGCTTTTTGTTTTCTTTGAGAGCGAAACTCATCATGACTCTCTCTTCAAGTTTTTCACTGCTAAGCAGGATGTGTGTGCGCAATAACTTTTTGGTGTGGTAGTATAGTAATGAACTGAAATAGAATCTTTGGAAAGGAAAAGAATATTTTTCTACCTGCGATTGTGATAATAAAATGAAATGGGTCTTATATTGTTTTTAACTAGGTAACTTTTTTTCGTAAACGAACGATTAGGCTGGCGCACTAAAAATATAAACAACAATTAAAATATTAAAATTGCTAATAAGATTTTTTGGGAGTTTAGATGATATAAAAAATTAAGAATTGTAAAATGATTGGAAAATTTTTAATTTTTAAAGATTAATGTGTATTTAAATTATCAACTTTACGAAAAAAAGTTATATTACATTTCTAGTTCTAAATCCGTCCAAAAATATTACAAAATTGTTACAATTTTAATTTTCGTTTTGTTATAAAATAACTGTTTATAATAATATATCCCTTATGGTACCAGGATATACCTTGGCAACTCAACGTTTCCTAACACAATTATAAAAATACTATCCTAATATAGAAAATTTATCCTGTGACGCGATGACGCGGTCGAAAGTTCCTTTGCTGCCGGCTCTAATAGTGGAACCAGGTGGTTTATTTATTAAATTTACACGTTATATCAAAAACAAATATGTTTCCACTTTGTTTGAAACTCCTAATTATTCAATTTTTTTGGGAGTTACTTGGAATATTTGACATTTTTGTTAGTTGCATCGTATTCATGTATTTTAAACACACTTTTCTTTGAACTGGCCTGATGTTTTGAACACAACTTGGGAGCCGTGACACCACTTGCTGTCAAAATTTGGGGGACTCGTTCCCAAAGCTCTTACTGGAACAAAAATACATCTAGTCCATTCTATCGAATTTACTTTACAAAATTTTCCAAGATCCAACATTCAAAAACAAATATCTCTTAAATGGTAGGTTTTATCGCAAAAATAATTACAATAACAATTGTAGATCATGCAATTTTTTCACAAACGATAGTATATACTCCTTCGAATTTATATTTTGCGAGTTTATATTTTGCATAGTATATAACAGCACCGTAGGCGCATTTTAAAACGTAGGCACAACCCACGATTTGTTGTGATCAAACAAGCACAACTATATTTGCATATACGGCAAGAACAAAGAGGATAAGAGGGAAATATGGAGGGCATACAGTACACCAAGCTATTTATTAATCGTTATTAGCAATGTTTCTGTCTTTTCTGGTATAGCACTTTTGCATAGGTTTTGATTTAATGGAATTTCTTGCGACCGTTCACTAAACCCCTTCCCAAAAATTTTGATATGAGCTTTACCCAAATCAAAAAGAAGTTGTCAAGGCGAATGTAAGACCCCGGATTAGTACTGTTTATGTAATTTTTACTATTTAAAAGAGACTCATTTTTAAGTCCAAGCCATTCTCCTTGTTCTAATAAATATTCTTGCAATTATTACAATGTTCAACCTTTGTTTTGAATATATATTAGTTTATAGAAGCCTCATCTGAGAAATTATTTTTTAACACTATTTCTACCACGATTTTGTGTGTACCTATTTTGACCAAACGGTGTCTTCAATCTTTGTAACAAGAAAAAACAGTAATCATAAAAACAGCACTGTAATAAAACTTTTTCCTTATTTAATATCACAGTTTTTACAAATCAATGGTTTCTCTACTAAGCATTTTCCCCACGCATACTTTGAAAAGTGTCTTTCGACACCTCTTGGTAGAAATAGTGCTTAAACAACGGTATCAAGTGCCTCTTCTAAATACCAGTACTTTCATTAAAATTTTCATTATCGACTTACAAAGAAAGTAAGTCCTTGACAAGAACACCCCCTACGTTTGTTTAACATTGATTATAATTCACAGCATCTAACAAAGTAAAATCTTCATCTTCATTGCATGTCATTCGGCTGGAAAATTTTAAATGACATTATCTGCGATAAGGATTTAAACGTCCGGACCACTGTCCTTATAGGTCTGGTCTACAATGGACTCCGACCGGCTTGTCCTTTCCAACTTAGTGTTGGAGAAAATAATCCAGGGGTGACATTAAAGGGCAGAATCCTACACAAATACTGATGGCTTATGACACTGACATCATCGGAAAACCATCAAGAACAGTACAAGTAGCTTTCACCCAGATTGAACCGGCGGCACGAAAGCTGGGACTGCAAATCAACGAAAGCTAAACAAAGTACATATATGGTGGCCTCGTCTGCAAGAACACCTAACATTGGTCCCACAATCAAGGTAGAGGAATACGATTTTGAAGTGGTAAAAGTATTTACCTACCTTGAGTCAATAGTAGCAGCCCACTATAGCATGGTACTAGAAATACGCGCACGGCTTCTAAAAGCCAACAAAACCTACTGCAGTGTGTCAAGACACTTCAAATCCAAGCACTCTAACCTCTTAACCTTGTTCGACACCTTCGGAAAATTGTTGTGAAGAAGATACAACCCCAAATTGTACTAAATATATAAAGAACCTGCCACAACCATAGATATATCACGCCTACATTAGATAGGACATGTAATGGGAATGCCTGCAGAAGTCCCCAAACTTCCTGTTCCTCCAAAGGCCAGAGCGATTAGGGTTACAAGACCTAGGAAGAGATATAAAGGTGACATAAAAATGAACTTACAATTGGGTTACCAACCAGAACACAGAGATACAGGACCAAGATCATTGAACGAAAGTTCTTGAGGAGGCCTAGGCTCACAGACGGCTGTAGTGCCAATGATTATGGAGATAAAGGACAATTCCGAAAATTTTACAACGACGAGATCTACGAGCGTTATAGCGACATAGATATTGTGGAGAAATCAAAGCGCGGTAGGTCCCGGTGGACAAGGTATCTAGCTCTTATGAGTGAAGATGGACAGGATCGGAAAGTTCTCTACGGGAAGATCTATGAGGGCGACAGCGAGGGAAACCCAACGTTCGCTGGAAGGATGGCTGGATAGAATCGGGATTGGTGGCGAGAATAGTTGCGAGATGGCGGGACGGTAAAGCGATTGTAGAGCCGTTAAATAAGAAGAAGTCATTAATGGATGGATGCATACATCGCATAAACCGTATTCACTTAACGACCTCGTATTAACCACATATGAAAGACCATCTACCAGAGAAAGTCATAAGCTTCAACCAATTCAATTTACAGGACCATATCAAATCAAAAATGTTTTGGTAACGACCTGCTGCTGCTGATGAGCTTGCAGACAGGGAAACGAGGTGGAAAGCACACCCCACTTAACCCGGATGGGAATGCCCTTACCTCCTACAAACAAGCTGTGAGGAAAATCAGCTTGGCTCGAGCTGGGTTGAGTTGGATCACAGCAATGGTGTGCCGCACTCTTCTTGCAATGTGGCCAACTTTGGACGCAAAGGGTTCAACATCTCTTGTTCAGTTGAACCAAAAAGGAGGTAAGCCATATAGTAAAGGTGCTGACCGGTCACTGTACCTTTGCCCCGCACGCCGAAAGATTAGAACTTCCCCACAACGACTTATGAAGAAGTTGTGGTAATGAATAAGAAGAAGAAACTGTCTCCCATATTCTCTGTACATGTCCCGCCCTCGGAAGAAAAAGAGCACCTTCCTTGGCTCACCCTTCCTTGATGGATTAAGCGAGCTGCAAAATATTGGTGCTCCTAACCTCTGTCGCTTTATCAAAAGCTAAAAATGGCTTAAAATGGCCTGAACTTTGTTCCAACACTACATAGGATGGCATCACAATGTACCCAATATCGGGCTTAAGTGGGCAGCCATTTTAACCTGACCTAACGACCACTTCAGTGCCGGGATGGCGAGCGCTGTCTCCAAACAAGAAGACAACTTACTTTGTATGAATCATCGTTGCTGGTTGGTCAGCTGATGGGATTCATCAAATAATAAAACTGGTATCGCAATTTTTGCAATTAGGTTTGATAGTAAGTTAGTTAGTCATCTTTAGCCCTGGTTTTAAAAATCCGCACCATATAATTGTAGGTCTTTGTCGGTTAAAAATGTATGCTATAATTGTTTCCTTCCATTTCTTGTAAACATTTAATGAAGTTTAATTTTTATAAAAACTATATATCTCAAAAATCAATAGTTTTCGAGCTAATCATGAAAAACTAAATTTTATCCCTTTTAACCCCTCTAAAAAACCACACCAGGTGAAATTTACATTACATAGCCTGTCGTACATCATAACAAAGATGCCCACAACAATTCTGCTTTATCAGTTATAAATAAAATCAAACTAAGTACTCTCACATTTTACAATAATAACAATAAAAAGCCAATATCCCCGAGAATATTCCTTGGTTAAACCAGAAAGGTAGATTTCTTATGATATCCACCAAAATTTAATTTTGTTCATGGGCAGAAAACTTTGTTTTTTTCTTCGTACGTGCATAAATGAAAAAAAAAACACTCATAGCAGATGTTTGGGACTAGAAAAAACCTCCCCCCCTTTCGAATTTCCCTTACCGCACCGGAATGTTCCTATCAACTTTCTCCATAATAATACTCGTATGCTGGCACATTATTTATATGTATGTGTGTAAGGTAAGACCCTCTGCCCGGCGCTTGTTGCTGCGCCAACGAAGTCGTGAGAAAAAGTTAAATTGGACAGAATTTTCTCTCTTCAAATTTAATATTGTCTCTCACAAAAAGCTTGCCAAAAGCTTTACTTCAAAATAATTTGATAACACATTTTGTTCTTCGTTGTTCCCTCTGTATATTAAGTACTCTGTGCTTGTAGGAATGTGGCAATACACATCAAAGGAACATTCCAATGAGGAAGTAAACAACTGATTTATGACATCAGATTTTCTATTATTTATGAAATGTATTTTGTATATTTTATGGAAATTGATAACCACAGGTAAAACGAAGAGTAATGTAATATTGCCATAGATGGAGTGTTCACTATTCTTTGTCATAGATGGGGTGCAATTAAAATATATCAATTATTTCAAATTCTTGGCGGGTAATTATTGTATAATTCTTTCAGCAGCATCTACATGAAAGATGCGTCAGTTTTTCAAGTTATTTGTTGGAATGTTTACGTGATTCTTCACAATCTCCACTTAATATATTGTCATCCAGTCTGACGTGTTATTCAACAGAAAGGATACCATAAAAAGGCGTAATTAGTGGCTAGCCTCTAGGCACAACATCCCACTAGTTTAAATTGTAACTTAGTTTGAAACGTTATTTAATCAAAATAGGTCTGTACCAGAAATTGTTGAATTTTGATAAACGCGGCTTAATAGAAAACTCGTTTAAGAACCTATATACATACATATACATATGTACAATAGCTCTGTGAGATTTCTAATTAACAGATTCCATACGGTAAGACTTGAGCAGGACTTGTCCTAGGCAGTACATTTGTCCCTTACACGACGGTAAATTGTACTAACTGGTCAGGTATTATATTTATCGTATATTTATATTGACAACTTTTAGTCAGCGGTCTTTCCGCAAAATTCAACAACATTTTGTAACGACCACTCAACTCAAATGATTAATTATTGTTGCAAAGATAAACCGCGGCGCACAAAGGAATTGTATCTATTCCTAAATCCTAAGACTCACCCTACATTGGATAGAGAGACTGCAAAATTAATAGTGGAGTTTTATGAACTAGATGAATATAGCCGGAAAATGCCTGGACAGACGGACACCATGTTTCTTTTTTGTTACTATCGACGGCCAGAGAAAGCTAAGGCAAAAGCGGTTAGTTTTGAATAATTTAAAAGAATTGTAAGGCGAGTTTAAAAGTAAGAATCCAGATATTAAATGTAGCTGTTACATATTTGCATCTTTTCATCATCAGAATTGTGTGTTAGCAGGAGCAAACGGTACTCATTCGGTGTGCGTGTGGGAAGTTCACGAATATTATACGAGGTGTGGCTATTAAATAACGAGACTGACGCTGCTACAGAAGAAGTGCGCATGCGCCAAACGCCAGTAACCAACTGCTGTTATCGTGAAGCCTTCTCTTTCGAATGTAGTGCCTCTCGCTTCTGTAAACAAATCAGTACAGCCGTAGCCTTCGTTCCCATTAGAGTTGTTTTTTTGTTTCGCCGGAAAAATGTTAAGTGTAACAGTAGAGCAACGCATTGTCGCAACACATTCCGCATTGTCTGTTAAGAGGTTTCTAGCCAAATTCAGCATCCCAGTGTTAGACCATCCGCCTTATTCGCCGGATCTTGCGCTGTGCGACTTCTATCTGTTTCCTAAGGTGAAATCTGCATTAAAAGGAACAAGATTTGAGTCTGTTGAAGCTGTGAAAGAGAAAGCGGCACGGGTCCTGAAGGAGCTGACAGAAAAAGACTTCCGGCACTGTTTCGAACAATGGAAGATTCGCATGGAGCGTTGTAGGGATAGAGGAGGGGTGTATATTGTAGGTGATAACAAGTAAAAATGTATGAAATAAAAATAAAATGTTTTACAGCGTCAGTCTCGTTATTTAATAGCCACACCTCGTAGTCCAATCAATCTACGGATTCACAATGTTAATTTCCAGACAATTGAAGGCAGGAAAAAAAAATATGGGCGTGTAGAACACTTAATTTGAAGAAAGATGGCTTGTTTTTTTTACGGAACTGCATTGGCGAACTTAAGCTAAAAAATTCGCAAAAGTCAAAAAAACGTTTTTTCGCCAATAAAACAAAAAGTTGAGCTCAGATCCGAAAAACTTAAATGAGAAAGTTATAGGTATTAAAATTATCTTTCAATTGATGTGGTACAAAATATTGGTTAGTGTCTTATACATGGAGAAAAATGCTAAAAACCGTTAAAAATCGCGTCTTTCATTTATTTTTTGCTTTTTATTGATGCGACCTAGAAACTTTTTACTTGGTAAAAATGTTGCCTTTGGAAAATCTGAAAACTCATTTTTTTTTGCTTGAAATTTTGCAAAATTTTGACAAATTTTGCCTTCAATTGTCTGGAGAATTTCCGTAGATTGATTGGACTATTATTGGTTATTAATTAATGGTGCGAATATTAAAAGATTAACTAGTGAATCACCGAATAGGTAAGGAACCATATTATTACCCTTACGCTGGCAAGCTCTCGTTGCACGAGGATTCAAACGATAACGGGAACAGAATGGCCGAATTTGCTATCGCAAGAAGTTTGTGAATAGCTAGCACCTGGTTTAACCATCCCGATTAAAAATAATTTCATGATTAATTTCCTTACTAGCACGCACGCGCCCGCAGCTAGCACGCATAGCGAACAAACAGGCACGCCACAAAAGTACGCACTCTCCCGCCACAGGTACGCACGCTCCCGCCACAGGGATACACGCTCCCGCCACTGGCACGAAAATCTAAAAATTTGTTCGCTAGAGGGATGCACTCTCCCGCCACAGGTATCCCCTCTCCCGCCACACGCACGAAAATCTCAAAATGTGCCTGCTTAAAATATGTAGGATCTAGCCACAAGCATGAACTCTCCCGCCACAGGGATGCACGCTCCCGCCACAGGGATGCACGCTCCCGCCACAGGGATGCACGCTCCCGCCACAGGGATGCACGCTCCCGCCACAGGGATGCACGCTCCCGCCACAGGGATGCACGCTCCCGCCACAGGGATGCACGCTCCCGCCACAGGGATGCACTCTCCCGCCACACGCATGCACTCTCCCGCCACAGGGATGCACGCTCCCGCCACAGGGATGCACGCTCCCGCCACACGCATGCACTCTCCCGCCACAGGGATGCACGCTCCCGCCACAAGGATGCACGCGGTTAGAAAATCCACAATTTTACATTTGTTTTTAATGCAGATACTTTGAAAAAAAAAAATAAAATGAAAAAGTTCGATTTGATGACGACTTTACATACATATATAATACTCTTCTCCATCTTTTTTAAGAGGCGTAGAATTTTTATGCTACGAAAAAAATTTTTTTCTTTCATTTTAAATTTGAGTTTCGTACGTACCAGCTGCATGCTAGCTGCGGGCTAGTGTTATTTTCACTCAGGCGTGCATGCTAGCTGCGGGCGCCGTGCGGGCTAGTGCATGCCAGCTGCGTGCTAGCTGCGGGCGAATTTCATTTTTACTCGTGATTTATAATATTCGTGCGTACCAGCTGCATGCTAGCTGCGGGCTAGTCTTCAGGCGTGCATGCTAGCTGCGGGCACCGTGCGGGCTAGTGCATGCCAGCTGCGTGCTAGCTGCGGGCGAATTTCATTTTTAATCGGGATAAGAATATACACAAAAAGACATGGACATCACCAGATGGCAGGCACCATAACCGAATTGACCATGTTCTAGTTGACACTAGGCATGGAAGCAGCATACTGGATGTAAGAAGTTTCCGAGGAGCGAATGTAGACACCGATCACTATCTAGTTGTTGGAAAAATGAGGACGAAAAAACTAGCGACAATAAATAGAAGAAACAATGATAGACAAATAAAGTGGAATATAGAAAAATTAAGAAATGTAGAATCAAAACAACAGTATGAAATTATGTTAACAGAAAAGCTTGAGCAAATAACAAGGAGTCTGGAAATGGAAACTGATCTGAACCTGATGTGGAACTCTATAAAAGAAAAAATTATAGAAACAAACAACTGTGTATTAGGCACACAAAACCACGAAAGAAGGAGACATTGGTTTGATAATCAATGCAAGAACATCATTGAAATAAAAAACCATGCAAGACAGGTGTACCTAACAAGAATGACTATGCCCACCATGAGAAATATGTAGCAGCACGAAGAGACACGAATAAGTTATTAAGGAAGAAAAAACGTGATTACTTCAGAATTAGAATAAGTGCGATCAAGCAAAGCTACAGTAATAAAGACACTAGCAGTTTCTACAAAGAAGTCAACATGATTAAGAAAGGATATAAACCCACCTGCGCCATGGTAAGAAGAGAAGAGTACTATAGCTAGTAGTATCGATGACATACTCGAGGTGTGGGAGAAATACTTTAGAGACTTCTTCAAAGAGAATATAAGCCTAACACAGGGAGCAGCGGAAAACCGTAACACAGATGACCCAGAAAACGATACGCCAGATCCTACAATGGAGGAAGTCGAAAATGCCATAGCGAAACTGAAAAATCACAAAGCTCCAGGTCCAGATGGCATACCCACGGAAATCTTAAAAAATGGTGGGGAGAAGTTATGCCAGGCCTTACATAGTCTAATCATAAAACTATGGAGAAGCAGCAAGATGCCAGAAGAATGGCTTTTAGGTACAATAGTCCCAGTCCATAAAAAGGTGAATTGATGAGCTGCAAAAACTACAGGCCAATATCTCTTCTGAACACAGCTTACACAGTGTTTTCACATATTTTGTTTAATAGACTAAAGCCACATTTGGAAGATAAAGTAGGTGATTACCAAGCAGGATTTAGAACGAACAGATCAACAACAGACCAGATTTTCATAATGAGACAAATATTTGAAAAATGCTGGGAAGAAAACATTGATATACATCTTCTTTTTATAGACTATAAAAATGCTTACGATCTGCTAAATAAAAGAGAGTTGTGGAATAAGCTGAGTGAAATGGGTTTCCCCAGAAAATTAATAGATCTCTGCGACCAAAAATTGTGAAACACAAGTGAGAGTACGAGGTTGTAACAACCAATTTTCCTCAAGAATCGGGTCTGCGACAAGGAGATGCAATCTCACCAATACTTTTTAACATTGCTCTCGAAGCAATAATGAGAGAAACACAGCTTAATGGAGCAAATAGCATCTTCACAAGGAACATCCAGATACTAGCCTTCGCAGATGATATAGTCACAATTGGACGCAAAGCACAAGAGGTAAAGGAAACCTTTTTCAATATTGTAGAAAGCTCAGCAAAGTTCAATCTACGAGTAAATGACACAAAAGCAAAATATATGATCGTATCAAAACAAGGACATCGGCTAGGACGAAGTATCAGCCTTGGTGATCATATTGTGGAAATTGTAGAAAACTTTATCTACTTAGGGACAATGCTTACTGCACAAAACCATATAAAGGATGACATCCATAGACGCATCGTAGCCGCAAATAAAACCTATTTCGCACTAGTCCCGGTCTTTAAAAACAAATAAATTTCAAGACAATGCAAAATCAGACTATACAAAACGTTAATCCGCCCAGTTCTATGCTATGGGTCTGAGGCTTGGGCATTGACCCAAAAAACAGAAAACCAGCTTAAAATCTTCGAAAGGAAGATCTTAAGAAGAATATTTGGTGCTGTAAGGGTTAACCAAAACGAATGGCGCATTAAGACAAATGAAGAACTTCAACAAATGTATGACGAAATAAACATATCTACATACATAAGATTGAACAGACGGATTTTTAATGGAAGACCGTCTGGAAGAAGAAGAGCAAGAAATAGGTGTATGGATGACGTGCTAGAAGATATACGAAAACTTCGTATATCAAACTCGAGAGAGCTAGCAAGACGTAGAGAAGACTGGAAGAGGAAAATTCAAGAGGCCCGAGTCCTGCAAGGACTGTAGCGCCATTTAAGAAGAAGTGAATCACCGCACCCACTGACAGATTATAAAGACCATTTGACTCGCATTATACAGTGCTCCTCCATTAACAAAATGTTATTTACGAGAATGTGTGGAAGCGTTCTGGTGTTACAAACGTGATGCAACAAATCGAAAAACTTTTTGACGAAAATTGCATTGCCTCGATAACGTTTAAGCAATGGCTTAATAGAAAACTCGTTTTATGACCTATATCAGTGGCGTAGATAGCTTTCAGCCATGGTGGGGGATATAACTTAGTATCTGCATTTCTTTGGGTTTCACCGTCCAAAAGCTTGCCGAATGGTTTTTTTGGCACTAAAAATTTCTTCATACCGAGATAATAATCAACGTGGTAAACGCCCTTAAATTGTTGATTCGCCAGAGACAATGAGTGTTCCGTGTATTATGTTCGTAGCCAGCGCACGTACTAAAGTCAATATTGGCAAATCGTAGACGGACACACTCCTTCGCTGTGCTCACTTTGCCTGATTCAGGCATTCCAAACCAGCGCACATACGGCACGACAAGTATCGGCTGCAAAGATGGTTTATGGAGCGGAGCGTGAGAGAGGACGATGGAATGGACACAATTTCCATCGCCCACTCTTACTTTATTTGCCATAAACCATATTTGCAGCCGACTCTTGACGTGTCGGGTGTACGCTCGTGTGGAACCACCCTATGATTTGCTCCACCGATTGTGCAGCGTTGCAACCCTACTACAATTGTACTATTTCTGCTACGATTTTTAAGCTGCAAGTTTGTACTCGGTACTATTTGATTTAAGTACATTTCTTATTCGATTTAATTCGATGAACTAGTTGGGATGTGGGTTCAACCCCTTCGGTCCACACGATTAACTTCCCAGTATGACGAAGATGGAATAAACTGACTTCTTACAAAATAGTTATACGTTTAGCACTAGTGGAAAATTGGCTAGTATCAGAACTGATGACACAGCAATCCCGAGAGAAGCTAGTTCAAATAACTATAATAGTAGTAAATAAACAAGATTTTTCTAGAGAATTTGTTTTTCCTGAACGTTAGCAAACAAACATTTCCTCCGTATTTCGTTCGCTGCACTAAAGCGGGTGTTCAAATTCGTATTGAGCGTGCTGAAGTGCCGTTGACGAGCTGAGAAGCGAATGACTTCATTTGGAAATTCCAAAGCTTTCCGGAGATTTTAGCAAAACTGTAACTGTTAAGTACTTGTCAGACTTAACCAAAAAGAACAAATTTTACGGTAACTACTGGAAATCCCGGGATGAACCGCAATTTCCTGAAACGCGTAGAAAACTATTCCCCGTCAAAAAGTGCTAATCCAAGGTTTGAAAATTCGTGCTGTTTGTAAAGGGTAACGAAATTTTTGCACGATTTTGAAAGGTTGTCGGATTTTGACAAGTGATATTTTGTTCGAAGGCTATCGCTGTGCAGAACCCAAAAAAGATCACTTCCTTTAGAACGGGTCTCATTCCATCGAGTTTATTAGATATGTATTAGCAAAACTTGTCTTTCTGACAATTAGCCGAAGTTTTTCTATTTAAACAAAAAAGGCCCGACCGAATATTATGAAATTTTTTTCAGAGCATTTCTTCATTATTATTTTTTCGGCACCTCAATGAAGTCGATATAGTTTTTTAGTTCGTGCGGTATCGTGCAGGTACAAAAATCATAAACGTCGTTTAAACAAAAACAAAAACGGTTCGACCGAATTTTATGAAAATCTTTTCAGATCATATTTCGGTTAATACGCTTCGAACAACACCTCAACGAAGTCGATATCTTTTTTGGTTCGCGCGATATCGTGCAGGAAAAAATGACCACATCCGTACGCACATACACACACATACTTCCTCCCAATTTTTTGCTTAAAATGCTCCTGGGTCCTTGAAAGATGAAAATACGTTGAAATTTTCGATTTCGATTTTCGGACCGATTACAATAACTTCCTATACTGGGAAGTTAAAAAGTATCATATCAAGGGATACTTTATATTTTTAGTATCTACTACTGTTTTAATGGATTTAGTACATATTGTTCGTTGGATTAATACATTTTAAACTTGCTTGGGTGGCAGCGCTTTGTAGGTCGCCCCCTGCTCCTTCTTTGACGGTGACAAAAAATACATTGTGCCGAGGGAGCGCGTGGTCATCATTACTACACCATTTTTTAGGAAGTTCATATGTTGATACTCTACATAATATGCTCCAACCTAATAGTTATTTCACCCAAAGTTAGGAACACGATTCTATTTCTTGATTAACTATAATGTTAATATTTTGAGTATTTAGGAACCGAGGTGTCACTGTTGGCTCATTGTATTTACTTTACATGTGCTTAATGTGTCCACAATTATAGTGAGCCTTTTTGCGGTTCCTGATTTCATTTTCGTGGTTCCTGATTGGTCGGCCTTCTCGAAGCGCGGAAATTAGCAATACTCAAATGCACAGCCGTCACAAAAACGGATCTAGATGATTTTTACACATACATACATAGAATCAAAAGAGGTGCTGGTGCTTTAAAAGTTTCATGTACATATACTTAAATACTTAGATACGAAGACCTATTTTCGTAAGTCCATGGGGGGGGGATTGATCCCCTTGATCCCCCCCCTATCTACGCCACTGACCTATATACTTATACATAGTTACAATAGCTCTGTGAGATTTTTGTTTAACAGATTCCATACGGTAAGACTTGAGCGAGACTTATCCTAGGCAGTACATTTGTCCCTAACACGATGGTAAATTGTACTGACTGCTCAATTTTTTGAAATGTCCCACTTAAAAAATGTCCTTCTACTCTTAGTATGAGCGTGTATACCTGCACCCAAAAATCATAAATAGCGCCACGGGCTGTTATTGACCTTGGTTTCGTGCTACATTGTCCTCCAAGATTGTTGATTCCTGTCTTGAGTCTCCAATTTCTTGTACCTAGGGCTCATAGATCGTCTTCTATGCTATCTGTATATCCCTGCACCCAAACCCAACCCACAAATATCAAGGGATGCAGGAACACATTCATTTTAACGCTTTCAGCCCATTTGTTGCATTGATTTGCAAGTGTACACAGTTTTTTTATACCCTTGACAGATAGACATAGTCCAGTCAAAATAGATATTCAGCTGCCGCAAAAATCGGGAATAGCTGAAAATCGGAACAGTCCTTAAAAACATTATTATAAATGAAATGTCAAATTGCCCCAACAATCGGAGGAACAACAAAGTTTATTCAAAAGATGAACAAATCAGTTTTTTTGCAAGTATATCTTAAGCGCCAAGTCTTATCATAAAATAGTTCTTACAAAGTTTGTAGGTAATGCCATTGTCTACATAAAATATTACACATTTTCGGCGTTACGATTTAAAATACTCATATCCCCTCTTTTGCTATTTGTATACGTCTTTAGACATTGAATAAAATCCTTTGTTCGACTACGAGGCCAATATTTTCAGGGCTGATTCGTCGATATATGTATTTGAAAAACTTGTTCTAGAGAGGGAGGTATCTCCACTATCCACTAATATACAAGGTATTTACGAAACACATACTATGTATGTACGTATACATCAGCTGAGTTGAGGTTGAGTTGAATTTTTAACTCGCGGCACAAATCACAAACAAAACACAGAGATGCTGCTGTCAACTAAACTCAACCACTCAACTACTGAGCTCGCGCCTATATGCATAACTTCAATTCAAGCCGAGTTGAATCGAGTTCAGTCGATCCTAATTCAACTCGATTCGCGTATACGTACTAACAGAAACTTGAGTGATACTTTTTCGAAGATATGTACGCGCAGGTTCAAAACATGAGAAAAATCCCAATATACCTTTAAGCATTTCGTAATTTGCAATGTTTAAAAATAAAAGATGGCATTACAGCTTTTAAAAGGCATATGACGGCCTAGAGGTTTTAAACATTTTCATCGCGACCACATATGGGCCAACGATGGCCACACTTGTCCAAAAGATTTAAATAGCCTAGTACTGAGCTGTTGAAACTAACATATCGAAATAAAATCTTTAATTACAGGGCGTTGATAAATTTTTTGAATTATTCGAATACGAAGAAATGAATCCCTGATTTCATGATGTTTTCTCAATAAATACACGGCCGCACAGTCCGATAAAGATCCTTCTGATGCCCGGCACATGTCCTAACACTAGGTTTCAAAAGCGGCCGGTGTTTGCCCGCTGTTTTTTTACTCGGGAATTATTTTCTTCTTAGGGAGTAAATTTTTTACTATCTTTTTTAACTGTACACCCAATGTTATTTCAGATAACATCATCTCCAGATTTTGAGTAAAATTTCATTTCCGGTGCAGCACCGTACAAAAAGGAAACCGTTGAAAACACTTCCAGAAGCAAAAACCGAGGCGATAAAAGAGAACATCGGCATGATTCCTGCTCTTTCTCCATTTCGTTTGTCACAGGAACTAACTTCGAAGCCATCGGTGAGTGAAATCCCAAATGATCACAAAAGGAAACCTAAACGACCAACAAAATTTATTCTTCTTGATATTTTTCAACTCAATGTAAACAAAATACTGATATTTTTACAGTTCGCTTCACGATTGTAAACACTAGGCGAACTCTTCCAGCAGAACTTCTATTACCCTAATAAGATTTATTCTAGAAGGAATAAATTAATGCAATTTGTGTTTCAATGTAAACTCGCAATATATAAATATTCCTTCTAGATAATATTCGGTGAATAAATTATCACTACAAACCAGGCCTAATTCATTTGTTCGGTTGCTACTTATAAACATATAAAACTAGGGAAACTATGCCTTTAGCAAAAAAATTTTTATTGTACGTCGTGTACATGTGTTTTTTACAACCTCGTAAGTATAGTTCTTTTTTGACCAATTACAAATGTGCAGCCTTTTTTAAATACTTAAAAAAAGTAGTAACAATTTTTATAAAATTTAAAACTATAAGCATTCTTCTCCCTTTACACGAGATGCTACTCATAGTGATAAATAAATTATAAAAATTGTTAAAAAAAAATCATTCAAAAAAGTTCTGCACTTCTACAATCATTTTCATAACAATGTAAGAAGAACAATGGTTGTGATCGCACCTAGTCCTCAATAAGTTCTAATTCATCTTCGTCATCTGACAACTTCAGAGGATAGTCCACATATTTTTTAAATAAATAAAGCTCCGCATAATTGCGTCCCCTCATCCTAGCAAATGTTATTGGAAAATTATAGATTAAATGCCGTGTTTCGTCGATTTTGCTGAAGAAACAATGCTTATTTTTTCTGCATTCATCTACAAAGAAATTGGCGAAAAATCTAGAACTTTTTATAGCACTTGGAGAATGATTAATATGGGGAAATGTATAATCGTAGGCATTTTTTTCTGGATGGAATTGTACACCATAGAAAGGATATCTGAAATTATTATACATAATAATAAACTAGGTTTAACTTTTCTATCTTATATTTACCTTCTATGTTCTATTGTGGATATAAAATTGATACCTCTGGAATCGGAACTAACTGAGGTCTCTCGCCAGTCGTTGTCTAATCCAAATTTATAAATATCCTAATTTAAGAACAACAATCACTTAAATGTTTGTAATAAATTTTCATTAAAAATATTTTACTTCCTGGGTAATACAATAGCAATGATTATTATAAGTAACTCTTTGTTTTGATAAAATATCAACAACGTTTTGCTTTACATCTTTAAACATTTTACTTAGTTTGAATCCTTAAAAAAATAATAATATTTTTAAGTATAATTTTACACATAAATGATTCAATCTTACCATTTGTAAATTTAAGTCGTAAAGATTGATTGATGCGTGGAAAAATTCGCCGAGGATCTTGATCATCTTTGGCAGTTATTAACAGAAGAAGCTCAAAACCGAGACAAGTACCCCATATTGGGAAGTAGTCCCCATTATTGTTCATTTCAACAGCCAATTCATAAATAATTTTTCCCGCATGTAAGTAGTCCTTATCTTTCAGAGAGGAAGCCAGCCCCCCTGGTAATAAAATTCTGGAAATGGAGACATTTTATTTTACTGATTACTGGTTCATAACCGCAGTTACCCGTTTATTGTCTTTAATATTCTTTCATAGTAATCATGACGTTTTCCAAGCCTGCAGGATAAAAAATATAAATGGGGTTAGTTTTATGTTAATTCTAGCAAAAACCCGCATGCGTTGCAACGCCTTTCGATAAAAAAAGATTATGTGTGCACAGTCGCGGTAGGAGAAAGTTATAATGAAAAAAGGACAAGTCTGCAAAAATTTATTATAGATACTCAAAAAATTTAGAGTACGAGTATGTTACAACTTTTTTAAGATTCGATGATTAAAAATTGTTTACTACGTGCACAACAGACACCTAGCCAAACATATTTTCAAATCACCCGCATAGATTTTGGTATCCAGGGGTATTAGACGCCCTATGGAAAACTTCGCTCATTTCGTCCTCCTCCGCTTCAAAATGTTTTTCCCCATAAAAAAAACCGCCACAAAATAATCAGTTTGACAAATTTGGCACCGTGTTGCCTAAAAATGCACCATTTGTTGCCTCTAAAAAATCTAACAAATGCTTTACCCATCTTATTGTATTAACACTGTAACTTTTCGTTAGTGCTCTACGCTTTTTACATTTCGAAAGGTAGTTTGTTTTCATATACTGGCTGGAGCTATAAAAACTAAAAATGTAAAGCGTATGTAAAGCGTGAGCCTGATTAATAACCTGAGTTCGCGCTTGGATGAGCTGCACTCAAAGTATACTAAGGTAGAAGAGAGGTGTGAACGACTGTCTATGGTAAACGAGGAGCTCATTCGCAAATCTCGCCTGAATGAGGTTGTCATACGTGGCATCCCTTCACTGCCTGATGAAAACCCTGTTGTAATTGTGAACGCAATTGCAAATGTAGTACAACATAGTATGTCACCATATACAGAGGCCTTCCGTATTAAACTGTCAAAAAATAAAATAGTCTAAGCTCCCACAGCAAAAAAGGTACCCCATCGAACACCTCAAAACAATAAAGTGAGATTGGCTGAAAAACATGTAAAAACCATGTAAAGCCCGCCAGACTAGTAAAAATTTGTTAATTGCTATTTTTTAAGAATTTTTGAATTTTGTTAAAAAACAATGATTTTACTTTCCAAAACACCTGTCTGAAATTTATACAATAGGTCTGTTCCTGTACTTTTCCTGTAAAAATTTTTTTTGGCAAAAACTTAGTGAATGGTGGGGATAATTTTGTCAAAAATTCAGAAAGTAAAGAAACACGTTTTGTGCAATTTCTTGCAAATCAAGAAGAAGAGAAACATAAATGTCATTTGTGTGTTTTCCTTTTAGAAAAGTAGTGAAATTGGTTTATTAAATTGCGAAATAGTACAATGGATCAAAAAGTGAAAATGCAATTGTTAAGCGTGATTTCGGCAATAGAAGAGGATAGTTCCAGCGACGATGAAAACAATATTTTATTAATTAATGCACTGGATGAAGAAGATGATGCAGAATTACTTATAAAAATTAGTTCACCTGAGAAATACCAAAGAAATTGCATCAAAAATTATTGTGAGGAAGTCGTTTCCAAGTATTCGGATAAAGAATTCCTCACTCACTTTCGGCTAAATCGCAAGTTGTACGAATCGTTATGTGCGCGATTTGAAAATGAATACTATTCTGATTTAAGAGTTGATAAAAAACTTAGTGCTTCCAAACATATTCTGGTATTTTTATGGTTTGCAGCTCATGAAGCTTGCTCGTTCCGGGATATTGCGGACCGATTCGACATTTCGTTATCTTCAGTTAACCGCATTATTAATCGAGTGACCATACTTTTTAGATCGTATGTGTCTTCTTATGTGTCTATTTTTAATTTATTATGTGTCTTCCGCCATTTTGTGGTGAACGCCATATTTGATTCAAAACGACGTCAAATAGTTTCCTCAATGTCATACACTTTCACTTGATATCCATAACGTGAGCGAAGTACGCAAAAAGGTTAACCGCCATTTTGTGCCGGCCGCCTGGGTAAATTTGAAATGACGTGACCCAGATAATAATATTCTATTTGTCACACCCTTCTATTTGATACCCATGCCCAGCGCGTTATAAAGAAAAGGTGATCCCCCATTATGTGTTGGCCGCCATTTTGAATTTGGAATAACACAAGACAGCTAATTGTATTCTATTAATCATACCCTTAGATTTGATACCCAGGTAAAAATCAGCCGCCATCTTGGAAGCGCCATCTTTTTTTTTACAAAATGGCCCGATTGTATTGTCTTGCGATCTAAGAATTTGTGCAAAATTTCAAGATGGTAAGTTACAGGATGATAGGTAACATATTTTTTATAGGTAACAAAATTTTTGTATGAACCCTAAATCATATTTTGAAGATTTGTTTTTTGTTTCATTATACCCTTATCTTATCCCGGACTATACACACACAATTCTCTTTATTAAAAGTCTTCAAAGACTTTTATAGAAAAACTGGTAAAATAAAAATCTTAAAAAGATTTTTATGCAAGACAGAAAAAAATAACTCTTTTTTTAACAGTTATTTTTGATTTTAAAAATAAAAGTCCATTTTAATTTATTATTTCGAACAGAAAAAAAATAAATATCTTTAATAACAGTTTTAAAAGATTTAATAATATTAATAGAGTTTTCCTTCTTATGAAGAAGGCGCACTTCTCAGCTGGGCTGAGAAACATTTACCACGACCACGTGGGCTCGGCTGAGACATGCAAACATAAAAGATTAAGTACCAATAAAAATTGCATGCGAAACACATAAACAATCATGAGACAACAAAGAGACTCCTTTTAAGCAGATCTTTGTTAGTGCTCACGTTAAAAACATTAATATTTTTATTTACATTAATGAACATGCGATTAACAGGCTCAAATCGGCCATAATTGGTGTTAGAGGAGTTGATGTGTAAGAGCGGTGGTTCTCTCAGATTGTATCGGCTCTCTCTAAACGACGCACGGCGCCTTAGAAAACCTGAGTCGTCACGTCCATTAAGAAGCTGGTGGACGAAAACAACATCGGCCACCTCACGACGCTTGTGGAGAGTGTTTAAGTTGAGTAACTTAAGTCTATATTCATATGATGGAAGAATTAAAGGGTCTTCCCAAGGAAGGTGATTCAATGCGAATCGAACGAACCTACGTTGAACCGACTCAATTTTTCCAACATGCGAAGAATAGTGAGGAGACCAAACCTGGGACGCATATTCAAGTAAAGGTCTGACAAGGGAAATTTAGAGGTGTTTAGTGATCAGGGTGCTGTTAAATTCTTTGCACCACCTTTTTATAAAACCCAAGACTAAGCTGCTCTTGGAAGAAATATAGTTGATATGAGTAGAAAAGTCCAGCTTGGTGTTAAATCTACTCCCGAGATCTTTGACAAAATTAACACGGGGGACACCCCACTAGAAAATTAGTAGTTATAAATTATAGGATCACGTTGCCTACAAAAAGTCATCACTTCGCATTTACTAATATTAAGAACCAGGTTGTTGTTAGCGCACCAAGAGTAAATGGTGTCGAGGTCGGCTTGCAAAAGTTTGCAGTCCTCCATACTCTTTACGTGACGGTACAATTTGATGTTATCAGCATAAATCAGGATTCTGCAGTGTCTTAGCAAGGTAACAATATAATCAATAGAAAGAATAAAGAGGATAGGGCCAAGATGACTGCCTTGAGGGACACCGGATGACGCCTCAATAGTCGAGGATTTGGATCCACGGAAAAGGACTTGGTAGGTCCTGTCAGCTAAGTAGGACTGGAACCGTAATAGATGGGCTTCAGGGAAACCTAACTTTTTTAGTTTGAAAAGTATAATGGAGTGGGAAAGCTTCTCAAATGCCTTACTGAAATCAGTGTAAACACAATCAGTTTGGCAACCGGAAACGAAGCCTTCAACAGCATGGGAAGTGAACTCAAGGAGATTGGTGGTAGTGGAACGAGCTGGAAGAAAACCATGTTGGTTTGTAGAAATAAGTTTCTTGCAGATGGGCACGATTGCAGAATAAATGATTGATTCAAAAAGCTTCGGTATGACAGACAGCTTGGCAACTGGTCTGTAGTTCGATATTTCGTTCTTGCTACCACTTTTGTGAATAGGAATTATGAACGAATTCTTCCAAAGAGTAGGGAAGTACCCTTTATCCAGGGACTTTTGAAAAAGGGGTTTCAGTGGAGACTGGAGAACCTCCACACAGGATTTAAGGACAGCAGGAGGGATACCGTCAGGGCCGGAAGTGAAATCGTATGGGAGTTCATCAATATGTTTCACGATATCGTCACTGGAAATTGAAAGAGATAATCTAGTGGCCTCTCGGTGTGGAGTTATGTGACGAAAATTATTTCCATTAGGCTGAAAGTTAGGAGGAGTGAAAGATTGATGAAAGAATGAAGCAAACATGTTGCAAATCGAGGAAGACTCACTACTAGACCAGTTAGTATGCTGCATAGTATTTGGGTAGTTATCGACTTTTTTCTTAGAGTTGACAAATTTAAAGAAGTTTCTAGGATCAGTATACCTGGTCCCTCATGCTGCTGAGATATTCGCCATACAGCGCAGAAGAGAGTAAACGAAATCTGTTATATCAATCAGTAAATGTAATAAGACTCGGAGAATCCTTCCTTTTTAAATAGGTCTTCCAGAGTCTATTTTTCTGATTCCTTAAATGCTCCAGCTCATTATTGTACCAAGGTGGAGTAGAACTGCGCAATTTTTGGGGCTCAAAAGGTACGCATGAAGCAATATGTAGCTTCATATAGTCCGGCATAAAACCGTGCCACATCGACATCCATTTGCGGAAAGTAAGCTGTTGAAATCAATCAAGGCAAGCTTATATGAGAGTTCATTAAAGTTAGCCTTCTTAAAGTTGAAGGAATGGGTTACCGCCTCCGGACAAGGATTGTTCTTTGAGTTCAAGCAGTAATTGAGCGAGAGAGGAGGGTGGTAATTGTCAACGGACGTCATGACTATTGGACTGGGTTCAACAATCATGTTTCCTGAGTCAGTAAAGAATACAAGATCCAACTGCCTCCCTAACACATTAGTCACACCACTCATTTGATTAAGGCCAAGTGAGAATAAGGAATTGAGAAAACAGGATTCCTTAGAATTAATATTGCCTTCGGGGAGGTAGTTATCGTCAGCTTCGTCAAATACCCACTGAATATTGGATAAATTGAAGTCGCCAAGAAGAAGTAATTCATCACCAGTGCTCATCATATTCAGGCTATAATCAACACAGGAGATGAGAATATCATAGAGGCTTATACCTCCATCGTCAAGTGTGCTTATCATATCTGGTGGGATATAGCAGCACAACAGGAAGAGATTTGATTTTGAAAAAGAAATCTTGAGAGCGACAAGCTCAATGTCCAAGTGGTTAGAGAAACTAGGAAGCGTAATTGGGTTACAATTAAGGTGACTGGGGCAAGCAAGAAGTACGCCGCCCCCACGAGCTTCCGAGTCAGTGTGACGATCCCTCCGAAAGACTTGGTAGGAGGAATCGAAGAGTTCAGCATTAAGAATGCCTTCATGGAGCCAGGTTTCAGTGAATGCTATGACATCGAACCCGCTAGCCGTCGATGCATGAAGGATGTCGTTAGTTTTTGACCTTGTTCCCCTTACGTTCTGGTAGTAGAGGGAAAGCGTCCCGAGTTTTTTGACATCTCTAGAGCGCTCGGAGTAGAAACATTTGCATGAAGGGCTCGTGTACGGGTACGCGGGACAAACAGCTTCGAAAGAGCACCAGCAGGCCAGAAGCCAGGATCTAAGAGAGTCTCGGCAATAACAGAGTCTCGGCAATAAAATAATACTAGGCAAAAATTAAAGTTAAAAATAACTTTTATTATCTTATCTTAAATCAAATATGTATGTATGTCTCAAAATAATTATTATTTTCTGATTTTTTCGTAAGTTATAACAGTTACGATCCCTGGTATATATGTAATAGAAGAACTGTTGGATAGCGTAACTTAGGAGATGCACCATCTTTCTTCCTGTACTGGTCTGTGCAACTGTCTCCTGTAATTTTATCGAGCATTTGTTCATTTTCCATTTCAATATAAGTGTAAGGGCATCGCCTGCTACTTGCTGTATAACTAAACTAGTGAGTTGATATAAAAACAAAGTCAAGTGACGTTAAGGTATTGAATAAAACAATACGAAAAATCAATTAGTTAAAATTGTAATTTGCTAAGAAAAAGATTAAATACATTCCCGGAGCTATAATTTACGGCTATAGTTACCATGAGTTGTTTTATGTGCAACTCTTTATATCGGAAGTCGGGGTTCAAGCGAGAAAACGAGCAAGTAAAAAAATTTTTCCCAGAAATACTAAATTCTCGCCAACTGTATCTGGAATCTTGAAGATTTCACAAACACAAGTTTAGAGATGTGAAATTACCGGATACTGTGAATGACAATAGTATTGGTCACCATTCTTCATGCTATAAGGAATTTAATGTAAAAAAAACAATATTTGGTGAAAGAGAGGTAAGTCTGTAGGGACATCGTCCCACTACTCACATATTACTTGACTGCAAAAGACTGTGCACAAAAGCATAGCCGACTTGCATCAAGTAATATTAAAAAATTGAAAACAACGAATAAATTAGTTAGTTGTCAGTGTTAAAGAATTAACTTTTGACGTCTTCTAAAAGTTCTCAAATATAAATAGTTATAAAATATATTGTAAAATCTTATCTAAGTTAAAATAATAATTCAAAGTGTAATCGCTATAATTAAAATAAAATAAATACATAAGTGTAAACACAATCCAAAGATTTTGAATTGAGATAACTTTAAAAATTAATGAGGAAGATTGGAGCAAAGCTCCAATAAGTGGTGACCCCGAACAAAGAACACGTAGCGTTTCGAAGATAGAAAAAAGAAAAACTAGAAAAGGACTCGGAACTCAGAAGAGACAAGGAAGTTTAATAGGAAAATTGAAAAAGCAATAAGATAAGTGTTAATACGTTAATAAATAGAATCCAATAATCTTATTAAATTTAAGTTAAATATATATTTTTTTTAATTGGTAATATTTATTCAAAGAAAATTTTTTTCTCTGTAATTAATTAAATATATCTTATTGTATTGATTTGAAATATTCCAATATCATTCCTAAGTGTAATTGTTTCCTTTTGAGTGTCTAGATTTTCGTTGGAAGTTAATTTTTCTTTCTTCTCTTGTTGTGTGGTGATACACAATAGCGTGTTGTTTTCTAATTTTTAACTTTGTGAGGTTGGATTAATTTTCTTTCGACATGCAGCGGGAAAATAACATGGATGACTCTTTCATCATCGATTTAGAAGAGTCATTACCCAGCCTGGAACAGGGACGACCGGCTCGACGTGGGGCCTGGGCAGAAGTTGAAGTAGCCTCCACGGCAAGGTTCAACCTGCCCGAATTCCACCAGAGCGACCCGGCCGTCTGGTTTTACCAGGCTGAGGCTCAATTCTCCCTAAATGCAAGCACTTCGGAGAAGCAAAAGCTGTCTCATATCGTGTCCGCTCTCCCGACGGAGGCGGCCAAAATTCTCCTGCACACTTTCCCGGATCTCAGTACCGCCAGCTATACGGAGGCTAAGAGGCGATTGCTGGAACGATATGGATTATCGACAAGGAATCGCCTCGAACAGCTGTTGGCGGCGCATGAGCCCGGAGATCACAAGCCCTCAGATTTCCTGAGAGGCTTGCAAAGTCTGGCCGGAGATTGTCTGGGAGATGGGGAGGAGCTCATCCGGAGCGGAGGCTTCCTAGAGATATCAAGGTGGTGCTCGCCGCTTCCGCAGACCAGTCTCTAGGCCAGCTGTCGAAACTGGCGGATACAGTGTGGGAGATCACTGCCCTTTCAGCCCCCACTCAGGTAGGTGAGAAGCTCGCCGTCCCTGGAGCGGGCCGTGCAGTCTCTCCAACACGAGGTGCAGCAATTGCGAACACTTGTGTTGGGGAGAGGGCAAGGCCAGGGCCAGGAGTCGGCGAGAGGGTCTGGTGGTCCACGGCAATGGGGCCGATCACCGGTTCGTCAACCAAAGGCGCCATCAGCGGGGACCACCAAACAAGGGGCCATACCCAAACCTTCATCTGCACAAGCGCTACCGGCGACGCTCTGCTACTACCACTACCGCTACGGCAGTGGGGCAGAGCGGTTCCCCCCCGCGTTGCCTTCAAGGGTCCTGGCTCTACAGCCAAGAAGGACCGAAAGATGAAGGGGGCCCATCATCCAAAAAATTAAATTGGCGGGGAGTCGCCACATCCGCGGGCGTCTCTCAGCAGAGACGCTCGTGTAGATTATTTGTTCGCGACCAGCACAACCAGCTCGATTTTTTAATCGATTCTGGCGCGGATATATCATTAGTTCCGAAGCACACGTTTAGGGTACAAACAACATGCCCTAATTTACTTCTGTGGGCCGCAAATGGATCCACGATCCAAACTTTTGGCGCGAAGTTGCTGGAACTGAACCTAGGTCTTCGCCGACGGTTCATCCACAACTTCATCATAGCCAACACAAACAAAGCTATACTCGGTGCGGACTTTCTCACAAAGTTCGAACTCATACTCGATTTTAAACATCGAGAATTAGTAGACTCACAGTCTGCGGACTGGTGTCTGTACTACTAGTGAATATATACTCGAGAGCTTTGAATGCCAACATCTTGGCAAATATAAAGTATTGTTAATGAAGTACGCTTCATTAACACAACCACCAAATTTTAACCTACCGGTTAAACACAATGTGCAACACCACATTGTTACTAATGGACAATTACCTTTCGTTACCGCTCGTAGACTTCATCCTGAGAAGCTCAAGGTGGCGAAATTGGAATTTGAACATATGGTTCAACTAGGGATTTGTCGACCATCGTCGTCTCCCACAGCATCTCCACTTCATCTGGTCCCTAAACGGGATACAAATGATTGGAGGCCATGCGGCGACTACCGTCGCCTTAATGCAGTCACAGTGCCGGATAGATATCCAATCCCGCACATTCACAATTTTTCTGTGAACCTTCACGGATGCACGAATTTTTCGAAGGTGGATTTGGTACGTGCGTATCATAACATCCCCATTGCACAAGAAGACGAGCATAAGACTGCCATAATAACACCTTTTAGTCTGTTTGTTATGAATCCCATAACTAACCCCATAATCTAAACAGAAAGTCACTCATAAATAAGCAATGGTAAACATAAATGCACTCAACCGCATTTATTAAGTTATTTCCATTCTCTTAAATTTTTACTCGGATTTCAAACCGTTAAAATGAGTAGACATAACAAATTCTTAAATTATTCCATTCAATTTACAAACCCTTAAGTAAAGACACAGAATCATAAATTCTTTATACTCAAGATAATTATGTCGCATGTGCAGTTACACATATCAAATTTCAATCCAACTTAAACATAGCAAGCAACGCTTGAAAATTGCTGATAAAGCAACGCCAGTGGATTATTTTACTGATAAGCCACGGCGTCCCGAGGGTTCTTGATTTTAAAGAACCAAGAAGATGACGAGTTTCGAAGTTGAATTAAAAGCGGTTGGTTGTCAGCAGCGGGTCGCGATATTTAAAGTCGTCGCGATAATTAAAGTCATTTTTTAAATCTTTTTTTTCTGTTCTTTTATTTTTTTTTGTCAAAGTAGTGCAAATTGAAAAGCGAAAATTTGAGTTAAATAAATTTATATTTTACCGAAGAAAGGCGTTTAATTTAAAAGAAAAACTAACGACGAAACTCCCCGCGATCGCTCTTCTCGATCTTACACCGAAAGCACGGCGATCTCGGTATAACAATGGTGGCAGCGTAGTTTAATAAATAGTAGCAGCGTACAACAATAGTAGCAGCGTATAACAATGGTGGCAGCGTAGTTTAATAAATAGTAGCAGCGTACAACAATAGTAGCAGCGTATAACAATGGTGGCAGCGTAGTTTAATAAATAGTAGCAGCGTACAACAATAGTAGCAGCGTATAACAATGGTGGCAGCGTAGTTTAATAAATAGTAGCAGCGTACAACAATAGTAGCAGCATACAACAATGGTAGCAGCGTAATTTAATAAATAGTAGCAGCGTAGTACAACAATGCGTATAACAAATGCGTAAATAGTAGCAGCGCACAACAAATAGTGGCAAATAAATAGTGGCGGCTCAACAAATAGTAACATCGTGGGAAGATTGAATTAACTTAAGACGTTTCCGCAGGACTCAACAACAACAAAAAATTATAAAACAAAAATCAAGTAAGCGAAATTTTATTGAAAAAAAAAACCCTTTTATTTTGAAAATGAATTGAAAATAATTATAGTATATATACTTTTATCAAATTAAAAATTTAAATAAATAAATATAATATATGGTTGTGCGGATATAAGGAATTATTAAAAACATTGTGCTGTTTTACGAAGATTTTTAAATACAATTTACGTTGTTTTCTTTTTCTGTGATTATATAAAAAAAAAATATTGAATTGTGCTGTTGCTCTCTTACAATTGTTTATGAATTGACTATAATTAAGGTTCTTTGTGTTCAAGTGCACAATATCTTACAATATTTAACATTATTACCGTTGAAATAGTTTATATGTATTTCATGTTTGCTTTTCGATAGAAAAGTATCACTTTCGTTTTTACTACTTTTTACTCTCAAACCAAGTTGAAATATTTTTAACTTGATGAATTGTTAAAATACGCGCTTAATAGATATAATAAACTTTTTGAGATAACAAACGAATATATTTAAAATTGTCGCGTTCGATTTATTGTTACTCTCGTGATATGTTACCAGAACAATCTCATTTACTTTAAAAAACACACTTTAAAAGAACGCTTATGGGGTTTCTCCCACGAAAATTATTATAGGCTATGAATAGCAAATGAGTTCAAGGGACAAATCAAAGAAAAGGGGAACAAAAAAAATTATTTCCAAAAGCATAGTTAACCTACCCGGGACCTGTACGCGTTCAATGACCCAAGCCAACGCTGAATCTTCAGTCCCACCAAAAGAAACTAAACATACTCCAACAATGGAAATTAAATTATCTGACGTACATAGCCTTGTGCCGACATTTAATGGTAACTCCGCGGAATTGTCAAAATTTTTAGCTTGTTCCGAATTAATATTCGCCTCTGTAGAATCTGAGGAAGATACGAAATTATTCCTCAATGTCATAAAAACTCGACTGGAAGGGCCGGCGTTCGAACTAATAGAGTACAAAACATACACTTCCTGGGGAGACCTAAAAACGGACTTGATAACAAACTTTGCCGCAGTAAAATCGCGTCCTTTAATACAAAATGAATTACGGAAAACTGTTCAAGGCCCCAAGGAAACTATTCAGCAATACGGCCAACGCCTTTCACAGATTTTAGCAGCGCTAAATTCTGCTACTCATTCCGCTGTATCCGATACACTAGCAAGAAAATATCTGATAGATGAGAATGATAGTCTGGCAGTTCGAACCTTCGAAGATGGTTTGCTGAATAATAACCATAAAATTTTAGTTAAAGCCAAAGGGGAAACTACCCTACGAACCGCAATCACATATGCGGCTGACCAAAACCTACGTATAACCTCTAACTCACCAAGAGTTAACACAAACGATTCACGATCACTTCCAACTTGCACCTATTGTAATAAGGGGACATACACAAGAAACATGTTATGCAAAATTAAATCGATCACAGGTCGTTCCACAAAATCAAATGATATGTTCTTATTGTCGTAAGCCCAACCACACGTACTCCAATTGTCGTTCGAGATTATCTCAAAATACACAAACAAGACATAATAACTATGTTAGACAACTTCCTGTGAGGAATAACCAGTATTTTATTTCCCAAACAAAAAATTTTCAACCACGCGAACATCAATATCAAGTATCCAACCCACACTTTCATAACCGCACTAACGGATCATTCTCAGAAAGAGTACCTAGGGAACCACAACGATATAATCGCGATGAATTACCCAGGGGAAACAACGTCAGATTAGTCGAATCGGGAAACGAGGAGACTCGGGAGGACAGAGTCGGACATCCATCCCGTATACAAATAGAAGCCGACATACACACCAACCAAACTCCGAACACACTTTAAACTATACCATTAAAATCTCCATATGTATCACTAAACAAGGAGTTTCCATATGTATACCCTTTGATCCCTCGAAAAAAACTTATTCTGTTTTCTTAATTGACTCAGGATCAGAAATAAGTATCTTTAAACCTGATAATGATATCCCAAATAACCTTAATACGCCGTGTTCCATAATCCCTTTGTTCGCGGAACCAGTACCAAGTCTTGGAAGTAAACAAGGAACGCTCCTTTTGGGGAAAGGAGATAAAACTTGTACTATAACACATACTTTTCATTTAGTAAGGGGAGATGCTAATCTTAGATATGATGGCCTACTAGGTCACGATTTTCTTACCCAATATAATGGAATAGTCAATTATAAAGATAAATGCTTAGAACTACACGTAAACTCAGAAGATTTTTACCGTACTGCGAATGCACCAGAGCTTCATGGGAACGGGGAGAATGCAAACCTATTCTCCATATCTGCTACCCCATATAGAGGCCAGAGTTCTATAACAAGCAGTAAATTCGGAAATACAGTCAGTGGAAACGATGAAATTTTAATTACAAAGGAAACATACAACGAAGTACGAGATAAGAATGAATTGCTTCTGCCTGCGAGAAGCGAAGTAATAATAAAAGTCCCTATAAACACAACCAATGACATAGTATTAGAAAAGAAAGAATTATCACCTGGTATTTACTTAGCGAGTGCGATCATACGTCCCGAGAAGGGATCTGCGAATGTCCTTATTTTAAACTCAAATGAAGAAAAAAAGAGTCTTGATACTAACAACCTTAAACTCGAATGGGATGAACTACAAAATTATGATGTGTTAGATAACCTAGACGGAAATATAATTAGAAACCGCCTAACTATACTAGAAAAAACGATTAATTTGGAGCATTGCAATCACGAGGAACGTGATTCGATTCTCACTATATGTAAGGAATATAATGACCTCTTTCACTTAGAGGGTGACACACTCACGTGCACATCCTCAATGACCCATAAAATTCCAACCGAACTTGGAAAAGGACCTACTTTCACTAGACCTTATAGACTTCCAGAAGCCCAAAAACAGGAGATACATAAACAGGTAGGCGAAATGTTAGAGGACGGTATCATTCAACATAGTTGTAGTCCATGGAATTCACCACTTCTTCTGGTCCCTAAAAAGACGGGTGACTCCGGTCAAAAACGTTGGAGGGTGGTGGTGGATTTCCGGAAACTAAATGACATAACTGTAGGTGATGCATACCCTCTTCCCTACATAACTGATATATTGGATCAACTGGGTCGCGCAAAAGTCTTTAGTACCCTAGACATGGCTAGCGGGTTCCACCAAATCCCACTGGACAATGAAGATAAAGCAAAAACTGCATTTAGCACTCCATACGGCCACTTCGAATATAATCGGATGCCGTTTGGACTGAAAAATGCTCCCGCTACGTTCCAGCGCTTAATGAACAACGTACTAATGGGTCTGCAAGGTATACATTGTTTTGTTTATGTAGATGATATTGTTATCTACGGATATGATCTGCTCGATCACAACCGCAAGTTACTTAAGGTGTTCCAACGTCTAAGAGAACATAATCTTAAGTTACAGCCGGAAAAATGTCACTTCATAAAACAAGAGCTTGCTTATTTAGGTCATGTTATTTCAGGCAATGGAGTTATGCCCGATCCTTCTAAAATTTCAGTTGTTAGAACGTATCCTATACCGAAAAAGGAAAAAGAGGTGAGATCTTTCTTGGGATTTGTCGGTTATTATCGCCGTTTTATTCCCGAATTCTCCAAAATCTCGAAACCACTAACGAACCTCTTAAAGAAAAACGTACCGTTTAAGTGGGATGCTCATTGCGATGAAGCTTTCGTGAAGCTAAAGAAAAAAATTGACGGAAAAACCAATCTTATCTTATCCGGATTTTACCAAAGAATTTTTAATAACAACAGATGCGAGTGACATGGCATTAGGTGCAGTCCTATCACAAGGAGAAATTGGTCAAGACAAACCAATCTGCTACGCCAGCCGGACGTTAAATCAAGCTGAAAAAAAATACACCACAACTGAAAAAGAATTGTTGGCCATTGTATTTGCAGTGAAACAATTCAGACCTTATATTTTTGGCCGAAAATTTACTATAATAACGGATCATCGTCCCCTCCAGTGGCTAATAAACCTGAAGGAACCTTCTTCCAGATTGATGCGATGGAAGATACTTCTAGAAGAGTATGACTATACTAGAAAGTACAGACCTGGAAGACAAAACGCAAACGCAGATGCATTGAGCAGGATACAAGTAGATCAAAGTAATGAACGATTAGAAAACCTAAGAGTCGTCACTCGAAGTAAGGCAAGACGAATTCAGGAAAGCAATAGTCCACTCGACATATCTGAACAACAAATCGAACTCCATACCCAAACATCCGAAAAGGAAACAAGTTTTAAACTCATTGAAGGAACTGGAACCTTACACACTATGAATAACATAACAACTAAAACGTATATTCTCCCTTTAACCAAGAGTAATGAAGAATCTTACTTAATAAAACTTTTTGGCAGAACAGAACCCTTCCAATCAAATGAGGAAGTAACCGAATTACGACATTTACACCAAACATATCTTATACTAAAATCTTTTCTTCCAACACGCACAGAACAAGATCGCAACGCTTTAAAAACATCCTTGTCGGGATTGTTAGCTTACACTCAGAACAATAATATGAAAAGCATTCACATTTCAATTCCCAATCTAGGCATAGCAGTTACTAGTGAAATAAAAACCCTTCTTTTAGAATGTTTCCATAATGAGGAAATCATAATGTATCTATATATGGACACAAAACAATTACTCACTGACCCGAATGACATAGCCAAGGTTTTGAGAGAATACCATGACGATGCGTTCGGTGGACACCAAGGCATTTCAAGGACTTCGAAGAGAATAAAATTAAATTTTTATTGGCCTAATATGCTAAAAGATGTGAAAAATCACATCTCTAAATGCGACTCATGCCAGAAAAATAAACTTACAAGGCAACCGCCTATACCAATGAAAATAACTAGTACCAGTTCTAGACCCTTCGAGAGAGTAGCATTAGACATTGTAGGACCCCTTCCTTGCACTTACGAAGGAAATAAATATATATTAACTTTTCAGGACGACCTGACGAAATTTTCTATGGCCATACCCCTTGGAAACACAGAAGCACTTACGGTCGCAGAAGCGTTCATTAAAAATATAGTATGTCTACACGGTATTCCAGAATCTCTACTTACCGACCAGGGAAGTAACTTTCTTAGTAAATTATCATCGGAGGTGTACAAATTATTGAAGATTCGTAAACTTCAAACTACAGCGTACCATCCACAAACTAACGGAGCTTTAGAAAGGAGCCATCGCACGTTAGCAGAATATCTGAGACACTATGTGGACAAGGATCCACTTACATGGGATTCATGGACTCCTTACGCTATTTTCGTGTATAATACCACTCCACACTCAGCCACTAACTACAGCCCGTACGAACTTCTCTACGGATTTCCGCCTAAAGTTCCAAGTATAATTAAACACGCCCCCCAAACCCATTATAACTATGAAAACTACGCCCTAGAACTCAAAGTCCGATTGCAACACTGCTATAAAAATGCTAAAGAATTTATAATGAAACAAAAGGAGAAATCCAAAGTGTATTACGATAGTCGCTCCCGTGAAAAACAATTCCACGTAGGAGATAAAGTACTTTTGAGAAATCACATGCGGAAAAATAAATTCTCCTCGCTATGGGAAGGTCCTTACGAAATAACATTCATTAATTCAACCGAAAATTCCACTATTGAAGTCGGAAGAAAGCAAAAAGTTGTGCATAACAACGATCTCAAACTTTATATAGAATGACACACTCTCGCTCACTTCCCAATTCCCATTCACCATATGTAACATAGGGCATACATAAGATATAATATATTTTTAGTACTTTTGAATAATTTTAATTAATTTCACGACTGTCTAATATGACCACTAAAATCAATAATTCTATAATTCAGAACCGTACAAACTTCCAAAAACCTTCTCTGGACATGCGCAGTTTTTAAGATCCCTCTCTCCATTGGTATGGACGTAGCGTTGACTCAGTCAATCTTTACTATCCTTTCTTTTGGGATAAAATCACTGTTGATAAATTAATTAGCTTATATCTATATATTGTCTAGCAAATTACTCTTCACCTAGAACTTTTCGCTATTAAATCGAGAATATTTGAGCACAGAATGAAAAAAAGTGCTTTCTCTGTTCTTAATTCGTTCCAAGCCTTTTAGCAAAAAAAAAAAAAACGTACCAAATACTTAAGGAATCCACTCGATGCAAAAATATTCATCACACCCTTTTTAAATTTTCAGAAGATGATGCGCATCCTACTGATAATCTCATTGGTCGCCTATGCTGTAGGCAAGGAGATCAATATCATACCTATAGTCAATCACCCGGGAATATACTACGAAGAAATCGGTAGAGTGGAACTATACTCCAACGAATGGAAAGTAGTAGTCTACTACGATATAAAAACCGTAAGGGAGGCTCTCCTAAACCTTAACCGCCTAACCGACGAGGTAAACTCTTTATGTAATTTATTCTACAATGAGCACAATTTTATGCAAGTGTGTAATAGCACAATAATAGAAATGAATCATATGCTAACTGATTTAAAACATAAGAATAATCTGTTAAACACTATGCGAATTAAACGATCACCTTTTGGGATCATAGGTAGTATCAGCAAGTCACTCTTTGGAACCTTAAATGAAGAGGATTCAAAATACTATGATAAACAAATAACCAAATTACGCGAAAACGAAAGCCACTCACTAAATCTCATTAGAAACCAAACAATTATTCTCGATACCACCGTCAATATCATGAACAAAAACCAACATCTAATAGAAAACCAAATGATGAATCTTAACGCAAAACTTCAGTTATTTCGTACGAAAATTAACGAGATATCCAATGCATCCATGGACAACCGATTTTTAATCGAGTTAGAATCCCTTACTTCCCTTACAACACTAATAATTATGCGATACGAAAATGTATTAAATGCGATCTTAGATCTAATTACCGACGTGCGTCACGGAAAACCGCACCCTACTATAGTTACCCCAAATCAACTCGATGAAGTTCTTACTATGATTCGTAAGCAAATACCTGGCGACATCAGATTGCCGAGTGCCTTGCAAAATGGTAGTCTTCTTCCCTTATACCTCATCGGAGAAATGCGAACTAGTGCTATAGAAGACAAAATCATTTATGAATTGCGAATTCCACTACCATTCAAGGACAACTACCAATTATATAAAATTATACCCCTCCCTACATTGTTAAACGGCACCCTCACATACATACAAAGCGACATTGACTATCTGATCGTTGATTATAATAGAGAACATCATTATGATATGACACAGAAAGAGCTATCTGGCTGTGTCACAGAAGATTTGGACTTGTACCTATGTCGGGCTAAACACCCTATCTTCAACTCTCACTCCAATAACATATGTGAAATCTCTCTACTACGTAGGGAAAACCATCTTCTTAGTTCCTGCAACTTAAGAAAATCTCAACAAGAGTCCTTCTGGTTTCAATTATCTCAGACTAACAAATGGCTTTACTCTACCCGTGTCAAAATCAATATTGACGCCGTATGTCAAAATGAAATAAAGCCCTACTCATTAACTGGTGCAGGAATAGTTGAAATTACCAACGACTGTTATGTACGAACAAAGGATTTCACTATCCAACCCTATGCTGCAAAATCAAACAAACTAAAGAACTACTTCGTACCTGCAATAAACGTATCCGCTATATTAAGCCAACGTAAAGTTGCACCCCTTGACTCTAGCAAGGACATAGCATTTGTGAAATATACAGAGAATAATGATTTAGAAAAACTATCTCTAGACCTGCGAACCATTAAAGAAAAGGAAAACCAAGATCTCGAGCCCTTAGATGCACACGATATACACCATTATACATTAGGCTATGTTTTGGTTCTTTTAATTATCACACTTGTCGAATTTAAATTAGTGAGAGCATATCTATCCAAAATAACGATAAAAGAACGACTGCGAATATCGAGGATAAATCTGAAGAGGGTATAGAAATGGAAAAAATTGAGGAGCCTCGTAAAGGTGTAAGACTCACTATTAAAAGAAAGGAAAAGAAGGTCGAACCCTGAATTACGGTATTCAAAAAAAAAAGAAAAAGAAAACAATTTACATAATATAACGTAAAATATGAGTAAACTTATACCCGCACTGCCGAAACTAACCATTTTTTTTTAAAAAAAAAAGATACACAAAAAGAAAAAAAGGGGAATTTTCAATAAAATTACGTAAGTAAAGACATTAAGGAATTAAAAACCCAGAATAAGAATATCTTTTACATAATCTACTATGCATAGTTTTTTTTTTATATAATACACAAAAAAAAGGAAGTGAGATGATAAATTTAACATAATTTAAATAAATAAGGTACTACGGTACATAAGTTTCTTTATTAAAAAAAAAAAAAAAAAAAAAATCATAAATTTATATAAGGTACTACGGTACATACGTTTCTTTATAAAAAAAAAAAATTTTCATAAATTTATATAAGGTACATACGTAAACTCTAAGATTCATATTAAATCCAATTAAGTAAGTTTTCCTTTTGAAACAGAAGTTAAGATAATAAATTTAACGTAAATTTCTTTAAGGTACTACGGTACATAACGTTTAATTGCAAATTGATAAAATTTAATAAAGCATGGAACTGGATCTAATTATCTATAAAAATGTCAAAACAATTTCTTTTATTAAAAATAGAAATGCAACCTTTTATGATGTAATAATATGAAAATGTAGAAATTTCTATATCTATTATAGGAAAGATAAATAAAAAAAAAGAGATACAGTTATTAAGTGTAACCAGCGCAAGATGAACCACAGTGTTGTCTTGGCTCGAAGAATTTGACACGCTGTAGCGTGCGATTAAAGTTTATGTCAAGTCCAACTATGTGAGTCTCTTGTCCCCTATTTTGTCCTCTAGATATAAAAGGATAACATATAGAAGAATTAGGCTGATGGATAAGATGTATCATTAAACACACGCATTGGTTACTTTGAAAAAAAAAAACAAAAAAAAAAAAAAAACGCAAATAAAAAGAAAAAAAAAAACATAGAAAGAAAGAAATATATTTTCTCTATATACCTATACATATATGTATAACATATATATCTCCTATAGACATAGGGGATTCTCCATGTAAAAAAAAAAAAAAAAAAAATAAAAAAAAAAAAAACACACACAAACTCAATTCATACTTCAACCAACAAAATATGATTAAATCTAGTTCACATGATATATGTAAGCTATTAGCTTAGTACTTAAATCTTTTACATTCAAATGATATACATATGTATGTAAGTAACTAGTTTAGTATTTGAATCTTTCATTGTTAAAAAAAAAAAAAAAAAAAATATATACAAACCTTCTTTCTTATTAATTACTTCCTAGAAAAAAAATACATATTCAAAACGATAAAATTGGATAAACATAAGAATGATATCAAGTTTCATTAAGCAAATATTGTAAAATCGCGACTCGAAGCTGACAAATGGCCTGTTTTTTTTGCCAGAAAATTCAAACCTCTTCAAGGTTATGAATTTTCTTTTTCTAAGAGGGATGGTGTTATGAATCCCATAACTAACCCCATAATCTAAACAGAAAGTCACTCATAAATAAGCAATGGTAAACATAAATGCACTCAACCGCATTTATTAAGTTATTTCCATTCTCTTAAATTTTTACTCGGATTTCAAACCGTTAAAATGAGTAGACATAACAAATTCTTAAATTATTCCATTCAATTTACAAACCCTTAAGTAAAGACACAGAATCATAAATTCTTTATACTCAAGATAATTATGTCGCATGTGCAGTTACACATATCAAATTTCAATCCAACTTAAACATAGCAAGCAACGCTTGAAAATTGCTGATAAAGCAACGCCAGTGGATTATTTTACTGATAAGCCACGGCGTCCCGAGGGTTCTTGATTTTAAAGAACCAAGAAGATGACGAGTTTCGAAGTTGAATTAAAAGCGGTTGGTTGTCAGCAGCGGGTCGCGATATTTAAAGTCGTCGCGATAATTAAAGTCATTTTTTAAATCTTTTTTTTCTGTTCTTTTATTTTTTTTTGTCAAAGTAGTGCAAATTAAAAAGCGAAAATTTGTGTTAAATAAATTTATATTTTACCGAAGAAAGGCGTTTAATTTAAAAGAAAAACTAACGACGAAACTCCCCGCGATCGCTCTTCTCGATCTTACTCCGAAAGCACGGCGATCTCGGTATAACATGTTTGAGTTTACTCGCATGCCATTTGGGTTAAGAAATGCAGCCCAGTCATTTCAAAGATTTATGAATGAAGTCACAAGAGACTTAGACTTCGTTTATGTCTATCTAGACGATATACTTATCGCTAGTAGATCAGAGGATGAGCATCTCACTCACCTCGAACTACTGTTTAAACGCCTTGATAGCTTTGGTTTAACAATAAAGTTATCAAAATGCGTTTTTGGGGTCAGTGAGATCAACTTTTTGGGACATAGTATCGGCAAGGATGGGATCCTTCCATCACCCGAACGTGCCCAAGCAATTAATGACCTCACAACTCCAACAACAGTCAAACAAATACAAAAATTTATAGGAATGGTGAACTTTTATCACCGATTTATTCCTAAACTAGCACAACTGCTAGTACCGATCAATGAACACTTGAGGGAACTCCTCAATTGTTCATCAACAACAAAAAATAAGGAACAACTTCCTTGGCCCGCAGAATGCCAACAAGCATTCCTCGACGTGAAAGCCGCAATGGCTGCAGCAGTGATTCTGATACACCCACTAGAGGATGCTAAATATAGCGTCACAATTGATGCTTCCGATTTTATTATCGGAGCTGTGCTGGAACAATTTAACGGTCACAGATGGCAACCATTAGCTTTCTTTTCTAAGAAGTTGTCATCTGCTGAACGAAATTATTCTGCATTTGATCGCGAGCTACTCGCAATCTTTGCAGCAATAAAACATTTTCGGTACTTTGTTGAAGGATGAAAATTTGTCGTCTACACTGACCACAAACCATTAACACATGGCCTTCACACAAAAACCGATAGATCTCCACGCCAAAAAAGACACCTGAGCCTAATTTCCCAGTTCACAACAGACATCAGACATATCTCTGGGAAACAAAACGTTGTCGCAGATTATTTATCTCGCTCTTTAGCGGCCAACGTTGACACAATAACCTTCCATTTGCCACATCTGGCGAAAGCACAAGAAGGTGACAAAGAGTTGCAACGACTCCAAGAGCATCCCAAAAGCAGCTCGAAGGTAAAACTGATACTCACACCAATTCCTTTCACAACTCATGAAGTTTGGTGTGAGATAAGCACGGGTACATTACGCCCATATATACCTTCATCATTAAGAAAATTAGCATTCAATGCTGAACATAGCTTATCGCATCCAGGCATACGCGCCACAAGGCAAGCTATCATAAAAAAATATTTTTGGCCAGCGATCAACAAAGACTGTAACAACTGGTCTAGATCCTGTATAGGCTGCCAAAAATCGTGTTTCGAGACACACCAAATCTCCACATGAAGCTTTTAATTTACCGAATAATAGATTCGAACATATCCATATGGACCTTGTTGGACCATTGCCCCCATCTCGAGGATATTCATATATCCTAACAATCGTAGACCGATTTACGAGATGGCCGGAGGCATATCCAATGCGAGACATCTCTGCTACTACGGTGGCCAAACATTTTGTCACCGAGTATGTCCCTAGACTCGGCGCCCCACTTGAACTTACAACAGATCAAGGGTCGCAATTCGAATCTAAACTATTCAATGAAGTCACAAGACTTCTAGGTACACATAGAATACGTACTACCGCCTACCATCCGCAAGCAAATGGGATGGTTGAGCGGTTCCATAGACAACTAACTGAAAGCGGCCTTAATGGCAAGGGACAACACTACTCATTGGAGTGAGGATTTGCCCTTTGTTTTATTAGGAATTCGCTCGGCAATTAAAACCGATTTACAATGCTCACCAGCAGAGCTTGTCTATGGACAGAATCTGAGGCTTCCCAATTCAATTTCCATCCCAACGGACGAGAATCCGATAGAGCACTCAGAATTTCTAACACGTCTTCGCACACACATGAAAGGTTTGTCGGCAACACAGCCCCGACAGGCAGTTCAGAATGACGTGTACGTACCGAACGCCTTAGAGACCGCGGAGTACGTTTTCATACGTACCGATCGTGTTCGGCGGCCTTTTGAAACACCATACGAAGGGCCATTCAAGGTAAGCAAAAGATTACGTAAACATTTTGTCGTCAACCTAAATGGCACAAATAAGTCGATAGCTGTAGATCGACTGAAACCTGCATTTGAGTGTGATCGAAACAGCCACAATTCACTCGGCACACTTCATGTAACGTTACGCTTGGAGGGGAGTATGTAGGGACATCGTCCCACTACTCACATATTACTTGACTGCAAAAGACTGTGAACAAAAGCATAGCCGACTTGCATCAAGTAATATTAAAAAATTGAAAACAACGAATAAATTAGGTAGTTGTCAGTTTTAAAGAATTAACTTTTGACGTCTTCTAAAAGTTCTCAAATATAAATAGTTATAAAATATATTGTAAAATCTTATCTAAGTTAAAATAACAATTCAAAGTGTAATCGCTATAATTAAAATAAAATAAATAAGTGTAAACACAATCCAAAGATTTTGAATTGAGATAACTTTAAAAATTAATGAGGAAGATTGGAGCGAAGCCCCAATAAGTCTACTGTATTTATTATAGCTAGTAGCTTACTTATTACAACAAATTTTCGCTTACTTCGTAACAAATTCAGTTCCTTTTGATTCTGTTCGTTGACGCAATCTGCACCAATGTCACAGTCAACATCGACATCCATACAAAGTAGAGATGCGCCGAATATGGGTTCGACCGAATACGAATATTCGGCCGAATGTTCGGTCAAAAAAGTACCGAACCGAACATTCGGCCGAATTATTCGGTTTATCTTTGCGCAGTTCATATAGGCCGGAAGCGATCTGCGAGTAGCAGCGTTCGCCCACCTCTTGAGCACTTTTTGCTAGCTCGACTCACGCACTCTTTCTTTTATTGCAATTTCCCGCTTTTGATTGGGTTCAACCTAGGTTCAACCCGGATTCAACCCAGTCAAAAACCAATGTCGAGTTGAAACTGAGTCCACTCATCCCAACTCAGCTCTCCTACTTGGATCGAGTTGATATATCGCTTCATATATGCCGGTTGAGTTGAAATTGGGTTGAAGTGACATTTGTTTTGTTTGTTTACCATCCGTGAAGTCCGCTTTCGACGTTAACTTTTGTGTTCGGTGTTTTTTCTGGCCCAGGAACAAAAAAATTATTTCGTTTTGAAATTTTTCGTATCTATAAATGAGAATTTCACACAAAAATTTGAGGTTATGTTTTGATATCAGTTCAACTTTATTTCAACCCAAAGTGAACTCAGCTCAATATCATATACAGTGGTCGAAATTTCAACTCAACCTGGTCATAAACGGGGTAATTATCGCAAAGAACTAAGGGATTAAAGCACATGGGTCGACGGATTTGTAATCCCAGTTTCAAACTGGTTTCACCATTAACACGCTCACAACCAGTGTGCAACCAAAATGAAACCTTTGTCCACATACAAGCGCAACTGATTTTTCATCAATCGGACGGTGTTCTATGGTCACGAAGATTTTGTTGAATAAACTTTGACACGTACAAATGCAACCACGCAATTGAAACTGGTGACATTTCCAAGCGAAGTGGTTGTATTCAAATGCGACTTGACGGAATAACACAAATATCGGTATACTTTCAACTTTTTCTATACATATTAGACATAGCACACACAATCTTACACTCGTTACTTAGATTTTTGGGTTATGTCTTGGTGGAACGGAATGCACCTACGAAATTAAATGTTGGTGGAAACTCGCCGCTCATCATGGAACCACTGGATGCAATGCAAGTACGCAAGTATAAGCTTGATATTGCTTCCGACCGGCAAGAACAGTCCTACGCAAGCAGTGGCAAACTAGTTTCAAATCGGTCTCGTTTCTGTCGACACTATAAATTGTTGATTTTGTGAATAAATATGGTTACACAAAGAAGTGTTTGTTTCAATTAGAAATACTACCTATGTACGCTTCCAGAATAAAGCCTCTTTAACATATGTAACTCTTAAAATAATACTATTTAAATATTCGGCAATTATTCGGCAAACTAACCGAATATTCGGCCGAATACGAACATTCAAAAATACGCCGAATATACCGAATACGAATAATCGGCCGAACATTCGGCGCATCTCTAATACAAAGTCAAATTGGATGTTCATCAAAATGGGGGTGTACAGCAAAAATTATCGATTGTGAGCCGGTCGGCTGATCAACACTCGTTGCGTTCATGAGTTTGATGAAAATCTGGATGTACATCCAATTTTACCGTGTAAACTTAACAAATACACCTTGTATACGTACTTCAAGGCAAACGGTTTATACGAAATTCAGATATGGCAAAAACTTTCCCCTGTTATGAAAATAATTAATTCTTCAGTTCAATAGCAAGCTCTGCTTCAGAGTAAGCTGTTATATCTGCATTCAATGCTGGGCCGGCAGTTGGGTTTTCTGCGCCCGGTGCACTATGCCATATTGCGCCCCATAAGCTGTTCCTTTTTGAACGTAATGAACGACAAAGGAAAAGACACTTGTTGAATATTAGAAGTAATTTTCATGATTTGCACAAAATTTAAGATTGCACATAGACAGGAAGTTTCACATTGGTCAACATCCAATCAACAAAAATCTGCTGAAAATATAGTTTGCGGAGAAGAGGGTAGGCTAGAGCGATGGGGCGCGGCAGTTTTATTGACAGCTGTGTAGTTTTTGTTTTTTGTCTCCCTTTTCATAGGAAAATAAAAGAAATGCTAGAAGGGAGAATTAATATTAAAAGCAACAACAACAAGATAAAACATTCTAAGGCATAGTTTGTTGGAAAATTTTGCTGTTGGGAAAACCCATCGCCCATTCATTGGCTCGTGTGAAACTGGCCATATTAATTTGTTAGACTGTAATACCTCGGCTTCACCTCGGCCGAATTGCGCAAGTTCGAGCAAATTGGTGTGCTGAACATCAATTTTTGCCTTAGTTCCCAAACATTTGCACGTATTGAACTCAGGAAAAATAAAGCCTGAGTCTGCCCAACAGAACATGAAATTGAGATTAAAATTGATTACTCTCAATTAACTGGAATGATGGAATATTATTCCTGTAAGCTTTTCCATTTATAACTTCTGGCGAAAACACAACAACAATTTCAAGCATAAACTGAACATACCAGCCGGTGAAGCCTGAATGAAACTTAATTGAACTGAGGTCAGTGAAGCCGGGCTATAAATAAACAAACAAAAAAGTTTTCTCTTTCTTGGGGTTCTTTTTAGGAATCTCTTGAATCCCGAAGCTAAAATCTCTGGAAACTTCCCGCATAAGGAGGTACAGCTTTCCATTTTTTAAATTTTTAAATCTTAATTTCGAAATTGCGCCCCCGAAAAATTGCGCCCGGCGCAAGTGCACCATTCGCACATATATATGAAAGTGCCGCCCCTGATTAAATGCACCAAGAACAGGAACGCTTCAACCCTCATCTTTTTCCAGTGATTCTGAAGATACACAGACGATGTATGAGCAACAGTGAGCAAAATATAATATTAACTTTTAAACTATAGTTCTGCATTCCTTATACGGTTGAGGCATGAATACGAAATAATATATTTGCTTTATCTGTTCCCAGATGTGCAAATGACCGTTAATTGGAAGAGTCGCAAGCTGCTACTGAAAGTACAGAGAATGTTAATTTTGATTTTGGTGATGGATCTTTGATAAAGAGTTTCGACAGTGAGGACAATGGCAAACAATGTTTTTTTGCAGTAAAATCTGTATCCGCCGGAATTTAACAAAAATTTTTTGAAGTCAAATAAAAAACAAACATGTGTTTTTACAAAATCGTCAACAGTATGCGACTGTACTAAATGACTTAGGCATGTTACAAAAGATTGCGGCAGAATTGAAGCAAAACACACCACTGTGCTACCATTGCCCATGTAGTTTGCAGTACATAGTATATTTCTTCTTGATGTATCTACAAAGGGATCCATCAAGGTACCTGGGCGGGTCTCGTTACGGCGCGGCGTTACGATTGTGTAATTTGTAAATTTAAGTATTAGAATCTAATAACATTTGGTTTATATGAGTTTTTGTACTTTCTAATAAATTAATAATTAATCAAAACGGTTAATTTTTTTTATGATTTTTTGTTGTTGTTGAGTATTTCAAGTTGAGTAAGTTAATATTTAACACGTTTTGCATAATAGGCTAACGGGCTAAAGAATGGCATAGCCGTGGTCGACTCTTCTCCCCCGGCACTTTGATGGTTTATTTCAGGTACTCTTCTCATCTCTCTTTATAGGTAGGTACAACGCGTCCGGACTCAACACTCCACAACCCCCCGCCGAGCCAGCCCTACTATTGAGGCTCGGGGTACCGCTTTGATGTTCCTTTTTTTGACATTTTTTATCTTGGAGTTTTAGTTTAAATTTTTGGTTTGTGTTGGTGGACCTGAGGTTGGCTCTTCGGGCACCCAACCCTGGGTTCACATAACACCACTAATTGTTGCATGCTAAGATATCTCCTTTCTATATACCGAGGATGAAATGCCTCTTTGTATACTCAGAATTCCCACATTATGACCCACATTTGTAAGGAGCTAAAGGAGATAATGGGTCACATCAACAAGAGCGATCTGCAAATCATCATTATGATGACGACCAAAGCAAGTAATGGAATGCAAAAAAGGATTAACTTTTCGATTCTCTTAACTACTAATCTAGTCATAATAGAACCTGGTAGGCCCCTACCTTTGACAAGGATAATTATAATATAGGGATTATAGATACAAAGATAACCTTTCGCGGCGAACCGATAATGTTTTGAAAGACTCCATGCACTCAATTAAATCCCCGATGAATAGAATATTGATGCTGCGTATAGCTATAATTTCCCTGTTATAATAGGGTCGCGAAATGCAAATACTTCAGAAGTTCCACGGCAGTTGAAATTTTCAGGAATTACTACGAGAACTACTACTAGCTACTATCAGCGCTAGTCACATCATGGATCAATCATGCCGATTATACAACTCGCCGGATTTTCTGGCACGGGAGAACATCCGATCCGCATTTGAAAATAATTTGCATAATAGAATCCGACGGAATTCTGCATTATCGATCCGCGCTGAAACTGCAATTTGTAACGGCCAGCTATATCCTTACTTAAAACCACACCCTGTAGTCACTATAAAAATTGAGGAAGAATTTTGAGAAATTGAAAACGAGTAGGCGAAAAAAAACAAGAAAAAAATATGCAATTTTTCTGAGGGTCTGGATGGTGATTTGGAAAAAAAGAGATACGTAACCAGAAAATCCCTTGGAAAATAAAAAAATAAAAGTACATATATACATATTTAAAACCAGAAGGAAGACGCATCATGGACGTTGGAAATTCGAAAGTGTCTAGCAGTAATTATGGAAATTATTTAAAAAATACCTTTTAAGAGTGTGGATATCGGAAGAGATATCTGAAAAAATTATTGGTATTTGCTTATGTGGAAGCTAATTTGAAGAAAGAAAAAAGAATCTGTTGGCGCCTTGGAAGGAGGTTTTTTTTTAAGATTGACTTATAGCGGCATTTGGACATATACAAAAGGATCCTCGCTAAAATTCATCGTTGGACTGGAGGAAGCTATTTCACCCCCTTCCTAGCCAATGTTTGAAGAAGACAGATAAAGTAATATTGGTACTGGTATTATCCCGAACGGTAAGAGATTTTTATCTTCCTTTGGTGCTTGTATAGAGAGGAAGGTGAAAAAGGCAGTTCGCTGCCCTATGTCAACAATATCCCAGGATATGTAGAGAGGCAAATTTGAAGAGTTTTTCTCTATTTTGAACGGTGAACGGGGTTGGAACTTCATTTATCTTATATGACGCCTCATGGTTAAGAGATTACCCAGCAAGCTCGTTTTGTTTGGTTGTATTAAAATTAAATGAAGTCATAGATTGGTGAAGTTGAGGAAATTAAAGAGAACAACATCGTTCTAAAGAGAACAACATCGTTGATTATATGTTTAGAATAGGTTAAGTTTTTTTTTGACAACAAACGTTTATAATATTGGCTTTTTCATTTTTTTTCGACATTTTTTTATACAGGTATCTGTTAAATGATAGAATGAATTTTTTCTGATAGATTTTTTTTCTGTGTGATAAACTTCTATTGAAAAAAAAAATTTGCTTTTTAAGGTATTCTTTTTTTGTTGCCTTTCACTATATTAGGATAATTAATTTTCAATTTTATGGTCGTATTGTATTTGGTCGTAATGACTAATCTGTAATCGTTTTTCTTTGTTCGTACGAAGGGATTGACTATTTTTTTTTTTTAAATGGAAGCACTGGTACCAGGGCGACGTTGTTAGGTCTCCCTGTATTATTCACAGGTAAAATAAACAACCGACTACACATTGGTTAGGCGATTATAGGACTTATAGGATTTGTATGTTTTGATGTGATGTTTCTATGAGTATTGTTTGTGTTTTGATTTGGTTAATTATATATATATTATATACTGGTGTTTGAAATTGATGGTAGTATGATCTTAATTATTAGTTTCAGCAGGATGGGCTAAGGCCAAAATAGAATGGCAAAGCGGCGGGCGATGTAACTCGTCTCGGAAATATTATTTCAGGTACCCTACATTTTCCCATGGATGCTCCGAGTCTGTGAGGACGGTACTCACAGACAGGTAAGTGGGGGTTGTGCATATATATAAGTGGTACCTCAGGAGTCTCACCACCCCACGACCCCCCGACGAACCAGCTTTTCTCAGGAGCCTCGGGGTACCGCTTAGGTGAACTTCAGGTGGTGTTTTTGGAATTTGTTTTTTGTTCGTCCAAATTTTTTTATTTTTGTATGTGGATCTGAAGTTGGCCTCTTCGGGCAACCAACCCAAAATGCACGTCACAAATTTCAAATTGCAATTTCAAATTCTGTCAAATTTTCCACGATATTTTCGCCTTAGAAAAATAAATATTTAAGTGCCGTGTGTTTAGTACGTAATTAATAGTGTTTTTAGTGTAATTATGGATTCCATTGGGTTTTATTTAAATTTAGACGAGGGGAATAATAGAAAAGAAACTCGGAAAACAATCCGAAATATGTGCCAAGACATTTTCCAGTTACCAAACTTCCAGTGAGTAAAAATTTTCTGAAATTTCGTTTTATTTATGATCATTGTTCCTAACCATTGTTATCATTTATTTTTCAGATTTATAAAAAACTTCAGACTAAACAAAGCCGCTTTTAGTTATGTTTTGAAAGAATTAAAAACTAAATTACCACCGGTAGTAAAATCATCGTCTCTTACTCCAGAAATTGATTTGGCAGCGTGTTTAAGATTTCTAGCAGAAGGTGGATACCAGAACGGTGTCGGTCAGGATTACTTTGTTGGTATGGCACAACCAACAGTATCGGTTGTACTATCGGAAGTGCGTGATATTTTGGAAACGACTTTATGTCCCAAATGGATATCGCTAAAAATGACCGAAGATGAAAAAAATGAGGCAAGGTTATATTTTTTTTCAAAGTGCAGAATACCTGGTGTTGTTATGTGTGTCGATGGCACGCACATTAAAATAGCCAAGCCATCAGGTGATAATGCTCACCTCTTTTACAGCCGCAAAGGATTTTTTAGTTTGAATACCATGATAGTAAGAACTTAGTGGCATATTTATTTTTACTTTCTTATAGACTTTTTTGTTTCTTTTAGATATGTGACCATAAGCAGAGGATTCGGTGTTTGGATGCTACGTACCCTGGTGCTAGTCACGATTCCTTTATTTGGAGAAACAGTTAGGCTTCCGATTATTTCGAAAGCATATACAATAATGGGGATAGAAACCAAAAATTACTCGGTAAGAGTTTTCATCTTTTAAATTGTTTATGGTGTTAATCTAATCGGTTAACAATTTTTTTAAGGTGACGCTGGTTACCCCTCTTGCCATGGCTTATTACCCCATTCAGAAGTGCTGGGGTTAATACTTCCAAAAGCCGTTTTAATAAAAGCCACAGTTCCGGCCGTAATATTGTCGAGCGTACCATCGACGTATGGAAAAATTGGTGTAGATGCCTGCTTGGAGTAGCCAGACAAAAAGCTGTGAAAATAATTAATGCTGCTCTTCATAATATTAGAATACATTTTAATATTACGGATAATGATGGGCCAATTGAACAACAATTTCAAGAGGACGATGAAATTACATATACGATGATATTCAAACGGAAGAAGACCAAAGATATTCTACAGAGGCGAATGAATTTCGAAACCAAATTTTATTGAACTTTTAGGGTAGTAATAAAAATTTCATTGTTTTTCACTTAAAAAAATGTTTTATTCATTGTAAAAATTAGTTTGCTATTCTTCGTTACATAATATCACAAAAAAATACAGCCTTCGTGGCTATTATAATTCTCAGAATTAATCAGTCTTCATGACTATTATCAATAATGCTTAAAATTACTCCTTATATGAAATTCTGTTTTTGTAACTCAATTTCTAAGAGTTGTTGTTTAATTTTATTTTTTTCAAATGCAAGCTGCTCCATTTTTAAATGATGCCTATTATTTTCTTGTAATAGGTCATTCATAGTTTGCTTTATAGCCTTTTGATGATCAGTTATTTTGTCCAGTGCCCTGTATATTTTTTTTGGTTTGAATTTCCTTCTTGGAATTTTTCATTAATATCGTTGTACAATTTCCCCTGAATTTTTATTTGTTTTACGAACAGCCTTAAGTGTTTGGGCCCTTTATTTTGAACAGGTTCTGTAGACGTTTCCATATTAATGCTGTCATATATTTGGAATTCGGCCCCTTCTTCAGGTAACAGCGATTCCTCTATATCGTTAGTTGTTACTGTTAGTAAATTATTTTCAGCTGTAGTACTTTCATTTTTGGCATCGTCGGAATTAAAAGGTCGCTTACGTGGAACCCCGAACTTATTGGCTTTTGGCACACCTTCTACACAATCTCTAAGGCATACCAGTTCAATCACTTCTTCCTCCAATGGGCTGAATGATACTTGTGAATAATCCCCACCGCCAGTACCTCGAATCTCACGGTTATTGTGCGCTAATTTTTTTCTTAACGAGCATTTTAAATCACTCCAAACCTGAAATTAAAAATTAAAACATCTATTTGACTTGAGCAAATTTGCAACCTTTTTCCAGTCCGCAATATCTTTTATCGGTGGTCCCACAGAATTTAATTTGTCTCGAATGTTTTCCCAAAACTTTTGAGCAATTTCAGGATTTCTTTTTGTATTGTTCCTTGCTATGTCCGGATGACTTATTTTTTTTATAGTTGATAGTATAATTAAATTAAAAAACTTAAACTCACATTTTATTAGTCTTCATGGCAAGAAAACTATACCGAAATTTTTCCCATCCGCAGTAAATTTGATGCCGATATGTAATGACAAATTTTGCATGGATTGCGTTTCACTAGCGGATTCTATAATAACAATTTTTCACACTGCATTACAGTCATTCGGTCATTTTTCATCCGGCGTATTTTCTATAATACGCCAAAAGTCAAATCTATGGAATTTTATATCCGCGGTTAATCCGGCGAGTTGTATAATCGGCATGAATATCTAGTAGCAAGTTAAGTTCGAGAAGTTAGAGCCCAGTAAAGAAGAATTGGGGTTTATCGCGAGAGTCTATTTCCCATAGATTTAAAGTCGAATAGACGCAAAGTCTATAGTTCGTAACACGCAAGTCTACTACAATAGAAGTTTTTCTACAATATCGAATTGTCAAATCTATTACAAATATTTACATGACTTGCAGGTTCTATCAATTTTTGCTTTGCTGGGTGTTATTTTAAGACCTTAAAAATGGAAAATAAAGACATAAGACAAGTAATATAAAAGATTTTACGATCTAATTTCAAAACTTTTGGAGAATGTAGTATAATTTTAATTCTTAGGAAAAAGAATTTCAGTATCAAGCAACAGTTCGACAAACCAGTCGCCCTAATGGAAGATAATCCCCTAATAGCCAAGAGAATGTGTAGAAACTAGTGGGATGTTGTGCCTAGAGACTAGCCACTAATTACGATTTTTCATGGTATTCTTTCTGTTAAATAACACTTCAGACTGGATGACAATATATTAAGTGGAGATTGATCCGCACTCACTTCCAGCCCGCCGGATCTGGGAATCGAGGTCAATAATTCGAATGTGTCAAAATGAAAAAAAAAAGCACATCACACACGTAAACACTATATAAAACGAATCTAAACACTTTTCTTTGGTTTGGAGGCAAATCTAATGTGATGCACTTTGCACAACAGAATTAGGTGTATTATTTTACTTAAATATACATGTATTATTGTTAAAAATTCGGCTTACCGCACCTTTTGTATTAATTTACACTTCAATGTAACTTTTTTTTTTATTTTTAAAGAAAAAATCACGCACGCACTTGACTTTTCTTTAAAAGTAGAACATCTACTGAAAAACATAGGCACCCGCACCTGTTTATCCATAGCATATATGCACGTGCACGCACACAAGTACCCCCACCTCGCAATGAGACCAACACCAATAATGCATGTTTCGCATGCAATTTTTATTGGTACTTAATCTTTTATGTTTGCATGCCTCAGCTGAGCCACGGCAGTGGTAAATATTTCTCAGCCCTGCTGGGAAGTGCGCCTTCTGCGTTAGCAGGGAAACTCTCTCTCTCTCTCTCTCTCTCTCTCTCTCTCTCTCTCTCTATATATATATATATATATATATATATATATATATATATATATATACCTCTTTTTTTTCGATTTTTTCGGACCTACACATGCCGAGATATACGCATTTATATTTAGAAAGAGCGACCAAAATGGTAAATTTTTGACATAATGGCATAATTTTTGACATATATATATATATATATATATATATATATATATATATATTATATATATATATATATATATATATATATATATGTCAAAAATTATGCCATTATGTCAAAAATTTACCATTTTGGTCGCTCTTTCTAAATATAAATGCGTATATCTCGGCATGTGTAGGTCCGAAAAAATCGAAAAAAATAGAGGTTGTTCGTTATGATATTGGCTACCAGCGGTTAGAATATGAAATCCTTTTCTGCACACATAACCTCAAAAAAAATCAAAAACTGAAGAAACTGCTCAATTTTGGTTTTTTGGCGAAAACTTCGAATATTTTTAGTGAAATTTGATGAAATTTTCAAAAGTTATACTTTATAATGTGAACAATAACTGGTTAAAATTTCAAGTCAAAATATCTAATACAAGGCTCAAAAATTGACTTCAAATTTGAAAATTGATTGGCCTATCCGTTTTGTGCATCGCTTCGTATGAGGTTCTTACTTTTTTTAAAATGAAGCTTCTTTTGTGCACTTTTGATGGTGAAAAAGAAAAAATTTTAAACTTGAAGAAAAGTGAAAAAAATCGAATCGAAAATCGACAATTTTTGCATTTTTTCGCCAATTTTTTTAGAAAAAAATCGCAGTTTTTGATAAAAGTCAATTTTTCGATCATCATAATGTCAAAAATGAACTAATAGTTCAATAGAAATTGAACTTTGCCAAAAAAAAGTCAAATTTTCCTAAAAAATTGACGAAAAAATGCAAAAATTGTCGATTTTCGATTCGATTTTTTTCACTTTTCTTCAAGTTTAAAATTTTTTCTTTTTCACCATCAAAAGTGCACAAAAGAAGCTTCATTTTAAAAAAAGTAAGAACCTCATACGAAGCGATGCACAAAACTGATAGGCCAATCAATTTTCAAATTTGAAGTCAATTTTTGAGCCTTGTATTAGATATTTTGACTTGAAATTTTAACCAGTTATTGTTCACATTATAAAGTATAACTTTTGAAAATTTCATCAAATTTCACTAAAAATATTCGAAGTTTTCTCCAAAAAACCAAATTTGAGCAGTTTCTTCAGTTTTTGATTTTTTTTGAGGTTATGTGTGCAGAAAAGGATTTCATATTCTAACCGCTGGTAGCCAATATCATAACGAACAACCTCTATTTTTTTCGATTTTTTCGGACCTACACATGCCGAGATATACGCATTTATATTTAGAAAGAACGACCAAAATGGTAAATTTTTGACATAATGGCCGATAACTTACGTAGCGGCGGTTGCTAGAGGTAGAAAATGTCCATTTCGTATAGTATTCGATGTAACTAACATGTTCCAAAAAAAAAAATTTTACTCTGGAGACAATTCCCTTTTCACTAAAATTTGATGCTCATCTGACTCCACTAAAAGGGCTGTAAAATTTTTTTGATATGGGGCAAATCGTTTGTAAAATTTTTGTAAGATATGAAAAATTCTGAGAAAAATCACTTCCTTATATTCATGGACTATAAGGACGGTCTTAAATACATCGTTCGTGCAATTAAATTTACAAATTTTCATTCATTTCAGTAAGCGTTTATATGCCCTGGTAAAAATTAGATATCTACTTTTCGTTTTAAACCTACCACATGTTTCGTTTAAATCATACATATTTTTTATGACAAATCCACAGCGAAATTCGATAAAATTGAGTTTTTGTTTTTGTCTACAGCACCACCTACATGACTATAAACTAATAAAATGAGCAGCATATAAAATATGCATATAAACAAATAAATACTTTATATTATTTTCGCGAAATTTCTTAATGATTTATAAAGCCGCCGAAGAGCCATAAAAAATCAAGAAAGTGATTTTTTTGCACTTTTAATTAAGTAAATGTTTATGTTCTCCTGAGTATCATTATTAAATAATATAATTTAGTGAGAAATATAATCAAAACATGTTACACCGAAGTAAAAAAAAGGTACCTATTTCACCATTTTGCGGCGGGGATTGAACTTGGTTCCCCGGGGATAAGATTCCAGCGCCTTACCTCTAGGCTACCGATATATGGACTTGATTAGAAATCTCTTTTTTGTTGTTTAAATATACTTCTGGGATATGTCCCAAGTCTGTAGCGACAGTACTTTCAGAGATGAAAGAAGATCACAGACGGACAGACGGACAGAGTCTCTGTATAAGCTTTTTTTGAAAAAGCTAAAACTAAAGCTTTCTATGTAGCGATTTGTAGGGACAGCGTCCTACTACTCGACTATTACTTGACTGAAAAAGACTTTGCACAAAAGCATAGCCTAGTTGCATCCAGTAATGAACAAATTAATTAATTAATTAATTGACAGTTCTCGTTGAAATGCAAAAGCAAAACAAAGAGAAAATAATTCATTACGTTTTTAATTTAAAAAAAATATGAGTGTGCTTAAGGGCATTCATACACGAGGGATCATGATTCCGGGGCAAAAGCTTTTTTTGGGCAAGGGAGGCGTGCGGGGATGAAATAAGTGGAGAGTTTCGTGCTTCGGTAGAGACTTTTGTGCTCCTAGCTTTGACCTGCGAACACGGGAAGCCCGCACTCACACAAATAAGAAATTAATTAAGTTGCCATTGGGTTAATAATAATAAACTTTCAAGTTTGGGCTAGGACAGCAAAGTGTACGGACGTGTGCTGCTCCAGTCCTTGAAAAACGCGCCGAAAATAATAAACTGTGCTGTGAACAGTGATAAAAAAAATTTGTGGAAAATCAAAACTTAAAAACGTGCACAAAAAAAAACACACACACAACCAAAAAGCAGTGACAAAAAACGAGCGCAGTCTAACGCGAAGGCCCATCACCGACGACGAACGACACAAGTAAGTACCCTCGCTTCCTACCCTCTCTCGCATCTCGGTCCTGCAGGTGCCGCGGCTAAAATCTGTCGGTCGATGAAATTTGCCCCGTCTCAAAAGGCATAACACTTTGACGAGGACAAATTTTATTGACTCTGATGGTTGCGGCAAATGTAATGCCGGGAAATATCCCCGAGAACGTGGCGATTGAGCCTGCGCAACCGAAGTCCCGTTACAGGTCAAATTTTTGTATTGACTATTGTAACATTCGTGGACTCCATGCGAATTTCTCTTTTGTTGAGAGCCACTTATCCAATTATAAACCCCCAATCTTCGCACTTAGTGAAACCCAAATATCACCCGATAATGACTTAGGTCATTACCAGGTGTCGGGATACACTTTAGTGCACAATCTCTCCCCCCATAGGGGTATTGCCATTTATGTTAGGGACGACGTGGCTTATTGTAAAATACATTCAAGCACAACTTCAGATTTTAATTATCTTTGGATTAAAATCATTTTCCAAAGCCACATCATATTCTTCTGCTTCCTATACAGAAGCCCTAACATAAGTAACGAAGCCTCCACTTTATCTTTTGATACTATTTCCGAACAAATCTCGGGATTTTTGTCGTCCAATCCTGAGTGTGAAATCATCGCTGCGGGTGATTTCAATGTTCACAACGTTAAATGGCTGACTTACTCAAATGGCACCAGTATTTCTGGCAAGGACGTCGAGCTCTTTGCAGACATCAATAACTTGCATCAAATTGTGGATCATCCCACAAGAGTCCCTGATGTTGCTGATCAAGGAAGATATCTCCTTGATCTTTTTCTAACTTCTCATCCAGCGCGTTACTCCGTCGAAGTTGATTCACCTCTCGGCAATTCAGACCACTGCTAGTGCAGTGCTAACTTCCCATTCGAATTTCCCACCCCTCCCAAACCAGTTCGAAGAACTGTATGGCATTATGGGAAGGCCAATTGGCTGGGGCTTATTAATTTCTTCCAGTCTACAGACTGGAACCTGTGTTTCCGGAATAGAAACGCCAACTCTGCCGCTATCCGTATCACCAGGATCATACAGGCAGGAATGCATTTGTTAATTCCCCATTCTACCAAATTTGTGATGCCTAAGCCCAACAAATGGTTTAATCGGGAGTGTATGAATGCAATCAAAACTAAAGAAGCCGCCTTCCGAGCGTACAAGAGCTTCCCGAGTGAATCGCTCCGTTTAGAATACATACAACAAAGAAATTCTTGTAAAACCGCCATAAAAAAAGTCAAAACCTTATTTGACAACAAATTGAGAAGTAAACTCCTAAATGCAACCTCCGGTAGCAAAAACTTCTGGTCCTTGGTAAGTTCCATCAAGAAGAATTTCACTACAACTTCAACCCCTTCCTTTATTCACAATGAGAAGGTAATAGCAGACAGCAAATCCAAGGCAATTTATTAGCATCTATGTTCGCTTCGAATTCTTCTTTACCCGAAACTGATGTGCTACCCCTGGCTCCGAGCGTAACGCCCATTCAATGGACAGGGTTTTTTTCAGGACTCGCGAGGTGTACAGGTGCCTCAAAGAGCTCGATGCCAACAAATCCACTGGACCCGATAATATACCCCCTATCGTCTTAAAACAATGCGCCTCACCTTTGGCTAAGCCTCTGCGCAAATTATTTTCCCTGTCATATTTCTCCGGAGTTTATCCCGACTCTTGGAAACTTGCCCATGTTCAGCCCATACCGAAAAAAGGTGATTCCAGCGATCCCTCCAATTACCGCCCAATAGCAATTACTTCTATTCTCTCCAAAACCATGGAGACGATAATCAACAAAAAGCTTATGGGATATCTAGAATCCAACCTACTCTTAAACGACAGACAGTATGGCTTCCGACGAAAAAGATCCACTGGCGATCTTTTAGTCTGTCTTACAGAACACCTCAGCCGTAGTCTGCATGAATCCGGTGAGTCTAGTCTGGTTGCTCTGGATATCTCCAAGGCTTTCGATAGAGTTTGGCACACAGCCCTGTTAGCTAAACTCAAAGCTATTGGAGTTGACTCACTTCTACAGAAGTGGATTGAGAGTTTCCTTTTTGGCCGTTCAATCAAAGTAGTATTGGATGGCGTCAAATCCGCATCCCACCCGATCTCTGCGGGGGTCCCCCAGGGGTCAATTTTATCACCGGCCCTATTTCGCATATTTATAAATGACCTTCTTTCAATCCCCTCCAACCCACTCCTCAGCTTCGCTGACGACGGTACTCTACGTTACTCGTACAGCGTCGATACAAGACAGACTCATGCCAGATCCTGTCTTGATGATCGCGAACTAATGTCCAAGTCGATTATAAATGACATTAAGCTGATTCTAGAGTGGGGAAAGAAGAATCGTGTTGAATTCAACTCCGACAAAACCAAGTACTTCTCCAAAAAGAAGTTCAACACCTCACCATCCTTGAAAGTGGATGACGTGGTACTAAAGGCCGACCCATCCCTACACATCTTAGGCGTGACTTTAGCCAAAGACTTGCGATGGAATGACCACATATTCCAAATCGCCAAACAAGGATCTCAGTGCTTGGGATTTCTTAAGAGGTGCAAGTTCCTCCTCCAGCCATCGGCCCGTGCTGTTATTTATAAATCCTACATTCGGCCTCTTCTCGAATATAATTCCCTCGTTTGGGGCGGCGCCCTTGGCATGGTTAGATAAGGTGCAAAAAGGGCGCTCAAGTTAATTGATGACGACACCGCCTGCTCCACCATCGACCCCCTGAGCCACCGTAGGAATGTAGCAGCACTGACAAAATTTTATCGCTACCATCATAGTGACTGTTCCTCCGAGTTAAACGCTCTCCTGCCTCCACGGCAATCTTATACCCGCAACACCAGATTAGCCCACTCGTCTCATTCCCTTTACCTGCAACTACCCTTTTCACGCACTCAACAAGATATGAATTCGTTTGTTAATAGAACAACTCGGCTGTGGAATAACCTTTCGCAGTCAGTATTTCCGAACTCCTACAACATCCAAGAGTTCAAACGCAGGGTTCATCACCACCTTCTTCAATACCCCCCCGTACCTTTTAATCCTTAACCTATGCCCCCCCTCATCCCTCCCCGTACTAAGCTTACTGCTAGACATTGCACCATGACGTGACAAATGACATGACGGACTAGTAGTACAAAGGGTGACTCCTGAGCTTAGCACTGCCACATAAAAAAAAGAAAAAACTGTCAACAATTAAAAGTGAGTGAGTGAGTTTTTTTCAAATAAATTATTTAATAAGAGGGAAAAAATCCTATCTAACCTAGCGGTGGTGATTTAATTAAAATAAATGGCATCCGGGTGCAGTAGCCCTTCAGGAGAGTCTTTAGGTAAACAAATGTTTTCTATTGTTATTACTAAATGTAATGAACTTCTGTAAAATTTCAGTAACCGATAACAGCTGGTCAAAAGAAGCATCACTGCTTTTGATCAGCTCTTACAGAAATCACCCGTGCCTTTACAGTTTGGAACATCCTCATTTTTTAAAAAAGATAAAAAAGAGGATGCATATCGCCAAGTTGTGGAGGCGGTGAAATCTGTAAGGCCTGGCGTGACAATTGCTGATGCAAAAAAAAGAATGAAGACCGTTTTAGCGCAATTGAGAAGGGAAACCTCTAGAGCTGCTAGCAGTAGCACTAGTGGAGCAGGGACGGATGACATTTACAAGCCCAAATTGTGATGCTACAGGGAAATGGATTTCCTTATAAATAGGAGCGATAAAACCAAAGGCATTACAAATATCCAAAGGCGGCATCTGGTAATCTTTTTAATATTTCATAAATATTAGGCTGTATTCTTTTATAACATATTTATTATTGCAAGGAATAACAGAACACTCAAACACGGATGATTCCTGCAGCAATAGCAATCTCGAAGACGTAACTGCCCCCACCAGCGGTACTACATCTGTAACAGGGATTGCAACGAAGGTAGGGGTTTGAATAGAAATTGGTCTGCATTCATTACATGCTTTTCAAATTCCTCTAGAGACAGCGGCGAAACTCTTTAGAAGGTGCTGCTATTGCGGCCTTGAAAGTAGTTGAGAACGCGGTGCAGAATGTCAGGGTTCCGAGGCAACCATTAACGCCACCTGAAGCATTCTGCCAATACTTAAGTACAGAGATGCAAAGGCTAAGCCTGGACTCATTCGATAAATTAAAGATTGTTATCATGAATTCTTTAAATGAAGCTCTGATCAATGATCTTAAAACCCCAATGTAAAAAGTTCATATATGAATTAAAATTTTAATTTTTAATCACTTTATTAATAAAATTGTTATTGTTTTTTAAAAATCTTAGCTGTTTAATTTATTATAGTTTCCTTTCATTATTGAAATAATCCATAAATGTCTTTCGGTAGTTTTCGTAATTCCCTCGGCAGGGAGTGGCCACAACCGCGGGCGTCTCTCAGCAGAGACGCTCGTGTAGATTATATGTCCATGATTGCCATAACCAAAGCGACTTGATTCTGGTGCGGACATAGCTTTAATTCCAGCACACACTTTTAAGGGTACAAACTACATGCCCTAATTTACTTCTGCGGGCCGCTAATGGATCCACGATCCACACTTTTGGCATAAAGTTGCTGGAACTGAACCTAGGACTCCGCCGACGTTTCATCCACAACTTCATAATAGCCAACACTAATAAAGCTATACTCGGTACGGACTTTCTCACAAAGTTCGAGCTCATCCTCGGCTTCAAAAGGTGAGTATCAGTTAACTCACAGACCAGTCTTCGGACTGACGTCTGTGCAACTGGTGAGAATATGATCGAGAGCTTTGAATGCCAACATCTTGGAAAATATAAAGAATTGTTAATGAAGTACGCTTCTTTAACACACACAACCACCTAATTTTAACCTACCGGTTAAACACAATGGGCAACACCACATTGTTACTAATGGGCAATTACCTTTCGTTACCGCTCGTAGACTTCATCCTGAGAAGCTCAAGGTGGCGAAACTGGAGTTTGAGCATATGGTTCAACTAGGGATTTGTCGACCATTGTCGTCTTCCGCAGCACCTCCACTTCATCTGATCCCTAAACGGGATACCAATGATTGGAGGCCATGCGGCGACTACCGTCGCCTTAATGCAGTCACAGTGCCGGATAGATATCCTATCCCGCACATTCACAATTTTTTTGTGAACTTTCCCGGATGCACGATCTTTTCGAAGCTGGATTTGTTACGTGCGTATCATAATATCCCCATTGCACAAGAAGACGTGCATAATACTGCCTTAATAAGACCCTTTGGTCTATTTGAATTTAGTCGCATGCCATTTGGGTTAAGAAATGCAGCCCAGTCATTTCAAAGATTTATGAATGAAGTCACAAGAGACTTAGACTTCATTTGTCTATCTAGACGATATACTTCTCTCCCTCACCTCGAACAACTGTTTAGACGGCTTGATAACTTAAGGTTAACCATAAAGTTGTCAAAATGCGTTTTTGGTGTCAGTGAGATTTTGTTTTTGGGATATAGTATCGGCCAGGATGTAATCCTTCCATCACCCACGCGAACGTGCCCAAGCTATTAATGACCTCACAACAGTTAAACAAATTCAACATTTTTTAGGAATGGTGAACTTTTATCACCGATTTTTCCTAAACTAGCACAAATGCTAGTGCCAATTAATAAACATTTGAGGAACTCCTCAATTGCCATCAAATTGGCCCGCAGAATGTGAACAAGCATTCCTAGGACGTGAAAGCCATAATGGTTGCAGCAGTGATGCTGATACACCCACTAGAGGATCCTAAATTTAGCGTCACAATTCATGCTTTCGATTTTATTATCGGAGCTGTGCTGGAACAATTTAACGGTCACAGATGGCAACCATTAGCTTTCTTTTCTAAGAAGTTGTCATCTGCTGAACGAAATTATTCTGCATTTGATCGCGAGCTACTCGCAATCTTTGCAGCAATAAAACATTTTCGGTACTTTGTTGAAGGAAGAAATTTTGTGGTGTACACTGACCAAAAGCCTTTAATACACGCCCTTCACACAAAAACCGAAAGATCTCCCCGCCAAACAAGACACCTAAGCCTAGTTTCCCAGTTCACAACAGACATCAGACATGTCTCTGGGAAACAAAACGTTGCCGCTGATTATTTATCTCGCTCTTTAGCGGCGAACAACGTTGACACAATAACCTTCCATTTGCCACATCTGGCGACAGCACAAGAAGGTGACAAAGAGTTATAACGACTCCAAGAGCATCCCAGTAGCAGCTCGAAGGTAAAACTAATACACCAATTCCTTTCACAATTCATGAAGTTTGGTGTGAGATAAGCACGGGTACATTACGCCCATATATACCTTCATCATTAAGAAAATTAGCATTCAATGCTGAACATAGCTTGTCGCATCCAGGCATACGCGCCACAAGGCAAGCTATCACTAAAAAATATTTTTGGCCAGCGATCAACAAAGACTGTAACAACTGGTCTAGGTTCTGTATAGGTTGCCAAAAATCTAAAGTTTCTTGACACACCAAATAATAGATTTAAACAGACATTGATATGGATATGGATATTGTTGGACCATTGCCCCCATCTCGAAGATAAGGAAATTTCAGCTTCTACGGCGACCAAACATTTTGTCACCGAGAATGTCCCAAGATTTGGCGCACACTTGAACTTACAACAGATCAAGGGTCGCATTCCGAGGCATTCGCTCGGCAATTCAAGCCGATTTACAATGCTCACCAGCAGAGCTTTTCTATAAACAAAATCTGAGGCTCCCTAATTCAATTTCCATCCCAACTGATGATAGAGCACTCAGAATTTCTAACTCGGCTTCGTAGACACATGAAGGGCTTGTCAGCAACACAGCTCCAACAAACCTCATAGAAGAATGTATAAGTGCCGAACGACTTAGAGAACGCGAACTACGTCTTCATATGTACAGATCGTGTTCGAAGTCCTCTCGAACCACCATACAAGGCCCATTCAAAGTAATCAAAAGATTAAGTAAACATTTTGTCGTCAAGCTAAACGGCACAAACAAGTCGATAGCTATTGATCTACTAAAACCTGCTTTTGAGTGTGACCGAGACGGTGAAGCAGCAGCAATACGCTCGGTACCCTTCAGGTAACGCTAGGCCGGGGGGAATATGGAGGAACATCGTCCTACTACTTCCAGTGTTACTTTGTCAAGGGGACTGGAGATTAAAATCCAGTCGGCCGCGGCTAAGTAGACGTTTTGAATGTTGAATGAAAACTTTTGTGTTCAAGCCAGAATATATAATATATGGGGCGAGATGCTAGCGAAAAGTTGCAGTAATAATAAAATAAGAATATAGGTAAAGTCCTATGCTTTTTAACATTACGAAAGGTAGGTTATTTGGCCAATATGAGATCAGGACAGTAGCAGAGATTTCGGCAACTTTACTCACATCAGAAAGAACAGCTCGTGCGTAAGATACCGATCGAAGAAGATCATATGGAAAATCCTGCGTGGAAGAAATCTAAAAACCTGCGTGGAAAAAATCTAAAGTTTACAATCCTGCATGATGGTTGCCTGGGAATGGGATGAATGTACCACGGCATCTATATTAACACACCGCGAGATTTAAGATGTAAAAACCAATTATTTTGGGGAGTAATGCCTAATCTCCAATGGCAAAACCAACCACGAACCAACCAACCAAAATGCTGCTTCCTATTCCCTCTCATTGTAAATTGAATTATCTGTCTCGCTCGTGTTTTGGTCGACATGGGTTAACTTTCCGTATATGTTAGTTAAACCATTTGAGTTGCCACAGCAACAATTTCAAAATTCAAGTCAAAAATGACGTTAAACTGTAATTTCAAATAAATATGACAAATAAAATCGTGAAAATGTCATTTAATTGGAATGGTATGTAAATATTAAAAAATAAATTTAAAAAAAAAACCCTTTTAATATTAAAAATTTTTCAGAATCTTTACAAGAAATGCTGCTGGAGTTTGTCAAAGGCTACCCATCTCTTTGGGATAAATCTAACGGCAACTACAGCAGATTGGACAAAAGCATTATAATATGGAACAAAATTGGAAAAAATGTTGGCTGTACAGGTTTGTATTGTTATAATAAACACCACAATTTTTTAATAATAACATTTCAAGGTGAGGAAGCCCAGCATCAATTTGGTTTACTAAAGCGGCGATATGTCCGCCATAAGGAAAAAAAAGTAAATGAAAGCAAAAGTGGAGCTGCTGCATCTTCTCATCGAGCGAAACATTTCTTCCTCGGAGAAAAAAAGACGTTTCTGGATCCCGCAATGAAAAGAAGAAGGTAATCGTAATTTCGCGCTTGCAGAAAATTTTTAATATTCATTTTTTTCAGCCACGTTGATAGCTTTTCCCAAGAAATTCCGTCCCAGCTCCAATCCTTTCCAGCTTCTCTTCCAATTCTTTCCCCTCCCAATTCTTTCCCCTCCAACTCCTCATTCAACTTCTCTTCCAATTCCGTCTCCTTCAACTCCTCATTCATCTTCTCTTCCAATACCCTCTCCTCCAACTCCTTATCCAACTTCTCTTCCAATTCCGTCTCCTCCAACTCCTCATCCAACTTCTTTTCCAATCCCTTCTCCCCAAACTCCACTTGTTTCATTCCGAGCTTCCTCCCGATTCCGTGCTGCTTCCAAACCCCCCCCCCCCCCACTCCCCTGCGCTACAAGTAAATCCCCCCGATATCCTAACTCCACTCCTTTTTCCGGAAATCCATTATCCCCTCTACCTACAGCTTCACCTTCTTTTCGATTTCCTTCACATTTCCAAGTACCCCCATCCTGTTCCTCAAATTCCACCCAACAAACTCCCATCTCAAAGCCCAGCCCTTCGACTCAACCAATTCAAGCATCACGGATTCGGCAGACGATGTTGGATGAAAGCATGGCAGCTTTTTAGGCGATCAAAGATGCAGCAGCGGCCATTTCAAATCGGACAGTTTCAGAAACTGATAACCAGGCGGACCTCTATCAAAAAAAGGTGATTGAATTTGTATCGTTTGCAGCCAGCACGCTCCCAGAAGGGAAGAAGAAAAAATTTCTTGACAAAATTTTAGAAGTGAAGAATAAAAAGAAATTAAAATATATAAGCGATATTTATTTTTTTACTACGAAATATGATCTTTTCAGGGCCCAAAACACGAGCGCTCAATTCGACCACATCAACCAAAACAACAACAACAACACCTTGATAACCCCAACAATAACAATTAATAAATAATAATATTTTAATTCTGTGGATCGGCATTGAAAATTATATTTTTAATATTATGTCGAATCTGTCTTGCCTCAGATGTGGGATTTCTGCTACCCAAACGTACGCTATTTGGAATGCTCTCTAAACGGGTCCCTTGTGCTTCTCTTCTCCATTCACCACTAATTATGCTGTCATCTACATATCGGTCGACGTAATTACATAGGTGACACATATGAATTTCTTCCAGATGAGAGCAAGAAATTATGCAACATTACCGCAGCTAGCACAATTTTATCGGCATTTTGGGGAAGAACTGAAATAGCTGATGAGAAGATTTTCCACCGTGCTGCCAAAATGCCGAAGCTGTTCTCAATAAAACAGCGTCCTTTAGACAGTTCTTTGTTATGGAGAAGTTGATCAGGCTCAAAATTTCTCCCGCTGAATGGAGTCATTAGATATGGACGTAACGGGAAAGCAGCATCACCAACTAAAAAGTACGGAATTGAACAATGGCTTCCATTAACCGACCTTGCTTCTGGCAATGTTAAACTTCAATTTTCAAATGCTTGTCCAAGCGGGCTGTTTTTAAAAATTCCTCCATCGGACTCAGAGCCAAAAGCTCCAACATTGAAATATATAAATTTATAATCTGTATCACAGATTCCCAGTAACACAATACTAAACTGTTTTTTATAGTTAAAATATTGTGTTCCTGACCTTGGAGGAACTCTAATAACTATATGTTTTCCTGAAGTAGTATGTATATGTATATTTAAAGTGTCATTATTAAATTTCAAGGCGAACCATCAATTGCTCCAATAATATGAGGATAAGATGTCCGTCGTTTAAACCCTTTAGAAACGTCTTCCAGATTACTTGAATTTTTATATATAACTTCGCACATTTCATAAATAATTTTGGGAATTGTTGAGTGGCCAATCCGGAATTGATAGTGCAGAGAACGAAAAGAAGCACCAGTTGCTAAATACCTTTAAATAACGCAACTTTAATTTGCTATAGTACATGACTCCAATAAGTATTCGCTCACCACCATATCCAGGTAAACTTTGATTAATAACCTAAAGGACATTTTAGCATTTATGTCCTTTAAGTTATTAACAAGAATTTGCCTGGATATGGTGGTAAGCGAAAACTTTAGAGCTTGTATCACTTGCACTTGCCTTAAGGTAAAAAGAAGTCTTGATTCTGTGGAAATAGGACGCCTAATTGAAGCCTTCTTAATATGGGGACCTACAAGATGGAGCAAAAATCAAACTCTGACATAGTCATTCTTGTAAAGTTAAAGAATGACTCGTCATCTTGAAAACGCATTTCCCGAACTAAATTTTCGCTGGCTCCTTGCTCCCTCCGTCGCTCGTTAATGGGCCTAACCCACCATCTTCGCCTAAAACATCTTTCATGCGTATCAACGCAATTCACTGCTAAAACAGCTAATTGTGCTAAATTAGCTAACATTCTCAAATCATTTAAGTCATCCATAGTAATTGCTTAATTTTGCTCTTTGAATTAAAAAAAACTGACATTTCACATAAATGACGTTAATAGGGAATCTTACGCAAAGGTAAACTCAGATGGCGCCACTGAAGTATAACGTAAACAAACAACAACATAATAGCAACAGCAACAAAAATATAATATCCATATACTGACCTAGGGATTGTAAATTTACCGACTTTTCCATTTACCGGTAATTCGGTAAATGAAAATCAAAATATGTCTTTTTGATTTCCATTTCGCATTTTTTATTTCAAAAATATAGAATATAAAATTAAAGTTTTATTCTAAACAAACTATAATAATAATAGAAACAGAAAGAAAATAATACAGAAAAAATTACAACAGGAATAATATTTATTATTTAATACCATTTTATCGATTAGCATTTTTTAAAAAGTAACTTCTCAAGAAACTTAAATTATTTAAAGTCTTATCTCCTAATTTTGATCTAATTTTTGTACAAAATAATCCAGCTCCTGAGAATACCCTTTCTGATTCAATACTTACCATTTTTTTTCATTTTCAATGAGACTTTGGCTATTTTAAATGGATTTTCTTTTACCGAATTACCGGTAAATTTACCGGTAATTTTACCGAAGGCTTTTTTGTCTATTTATCGGTTAACCGGTAAACCGGTATACAATCCCTGACCAGTCTTAAATCCTTTTTTAATATAATCTTCAGACTTAAAGTGATCTGGACAAAATCTTAAGTGCTTGTACCAACTTTTTGCGACGCACAGCTATTTCCCATAGAAATAAATGAACCCGCACTATTATTGCATCCAAATACACAACACTGCTGCATATTTATTAGAATATAAGATTTTATCTTTGAATAACCGAAAAATCACAATAATCAAGACCGTCAGAGAGTTCGAGAGACAAATGTCAGTTAATGTTTACGTTATAATACATTGGCGCCCGTAGCGGGATAAATTTCTAGTAAGGTTCCCTATTGTATTTGCAATATCCCGCCAAAAAATTTGTCAGCAGAAAAGTCTAATCTAGTAATAATAATAACAAAACAGACATTTCTGACAATTCACATCTACAGTGATAGAAATGTGTATGAGCGAAAAGTTGCCAAAGCCTTCTACATAGAAGGCTTTGGTATGACCACATTTTGTAAGCTAATTCAGCCAACTGGTACGTGGTTGGTTTTGCCATTGGAGATTAGGCATAACTGCTGCTTCCGGGCGAACGTTGCCGGCTGTCCCGACAAATATGTGGGCCGATGATATTGATGCGTGTCTGAAATGATCACTGCAATTTATAGTCTATTGATTATGTCTTAAAAACAGGGCATTAAGGAACTAAGGGCCGGTTTCACAGTGCGAACTTAAGTATAAAAATTAACTTAAGTTATACTTAAGTATGGATGCCTGTTTCACAGTCGCTACTTAAAATATACTTAAGTGTAACTTAAGTAGGCATTTCTCTAGACTTAAGTTTTGCTTAAATCAGAATGCCTAGAAAATTCAAACGTCAATTGATTCCAGTACATTTCAAGGAAAACGCGATTAAAAGAAAATTTTACATGTAAAGTTCGGCTATTGTAAGTTCATAATTTACAATATTGAAGTGCCGCCGTAAGAAACAAATATAATAGTAAGAAGAAGAAAAAATTGCACTGTGAAACGGAATTTGACTTAAGTTATACTTAAGTAAGACAATTTACTTAAGTTTAAGCAAAACTTAAGTTCGCACTGTGAAACCGGCCCTAAGACGTTCACGGGGTTTTATTGCATTAATCGTTCCATGGGTCATTTAAGAAGAAAAAACCGCGGAGTGCTATTAAATTAGAGGGTGGAAATTGGAGATAAGGATTAAAATGGACCCTTTTTAGTTTTCGCAATATATCTCGCAAACGAAGCAAAATTTCGACATACATTATAGGAAATTTTTTGTAGAGAACTAAATTTCCCATGGAAATGGCTTATTTAAAAACTTAAAAAAAATGAGTGTGCTTAAGACCACACTTTAGAAGTAAAACTTTGGTGCAAGGTGCCCAACGGCTAGTAATATGCAATAGATATAGTGGAAAGTCTGTCGGTGACGAATCTTCTGACGGACTTAATACAAATACTATTTGAAAATATCAATATTTATGAATTCCTATTTACATTCTAACCTAAAAGTAACCGAGTAAAAATAATTATGTTGGCTAATTTTCTTAAAAGCATACACGCGGTGCACCTAGAGCGTATAGCATATAAGGCATGGATGCTACCGCCACAGGCACGAAAATCTAAACATTCGCCTCATGGAAATAAGCTGGGGTTCAAGATTTCTGCTACAGCTGCTTTAGTAGCAGAATTTTGAAACTGTCAAATTACAGCAAAGCAAGAGAAAGCTGCTATGATATCTTGGACATGGTACAAATACTACAAGGTATGCTCTTACGGAGAGCTTTTATGGTGTGACGTCACTCGTAGCCAATTTATGAAATTTCATTAGGAAATAAATTGTTTTTAATTTTTAACGTAAAAACTACTGCACCGAGTTCATTGCAATTTTGCATGGTGTTAGATGGTAGACCGGGTAAGAATATATGATACAAATAATTTTAACTATTCAAAGCATTCAACAGATATAATAATTTTTAATTAAATAAAAAATGAAAAGTCTCTGATATTAAGTAACAATCTTTTTAATTTTCTTTTTTTGCTTATAAAATATTTTTCTTTATTTGCCAGAACATTTAAATTTTTAATTCTAAAGTAAATACGGCATCGGAAAAATAGTTCCCTACATTTTAGAGGAAGTTCAATATTCTCTGCAGCTTTAATCATATGTATATTTCAAAAACTTGTCTTTTATTAATATTTTCTCGCCATTAATTTTTAGAAAATATTCTCCAATTTATTGTTCTATTTTGGCTAAGAAAGTCCTGGATGGCTTGACCAAACCCCCTTCGGATGACTCGTTTACCCACGACCAAAAATTCGAGCTATCCCTAACTGTTGCATCTAGTGTGTTTGACTTACTCAGCCGTTTAATGATGTATCCAGCTAAATTTTCCAGGGCATCTTCCTGTAATTCCTCGAATTGCACACTTTTCGTTTTTACAAAAAATAACTAATTGCACAGTTTTCACAATAAACACGAAAAACTATATTGTTTACAAATAACTCACTGTTTTGGTATGGAGAGAACTTTAACAGCAGAAACGCTGGCTACGAGTGACGTCACAACAACAAAACATGGCGAAAAAGCTTTCCGTAAGAGCATACCTTGTAGTATTTGTACCATGATCTTGGACGCAAAAAAGCTGCTTTTTGTTAATGTATGTGAATGAGTATTTCATGCGGTCAACTATTTTTCTCCCTAAAATAGCCCAGTCACTTTATACAAAAAAAAGGCAAAACCTCTGAAAAAATGCAACTGGAGATTTATCAGCGGGATTCTCTTTATTTTGGGGTCACAAATAATTTCCCAAAAGTCCATAAAGCCAACTGACCGGCTACTCGAGTTATGGGGGGTCAAAGGTCCCTGAAATCTCCTTTTCTCCAATATCTCGTAAATTATCGGTTTGTGACACCAAAATAAAGGGAATTCTGCTGGAAAATCTCCAGTTGCATTTTTTTAGAGGTTTGTGTACATACGTATAAATTGCAGAATGCAGAATAGTAGCATTACAATTTTCCGTTGCGTATGGTTCTTGTCGGGCCTGCCCAATGTCAACTCGATGTCTGAGGATACAACCATTGAACTTGAGGTGGACGATGATGACGCCAACCCCATTTCGTTATTTTAATCTGGGATAGGTGTTGATGAAGATGACAGCATGAAAGAAGTGAAGATAGAAGAGATAGAGAGATAATCAACAAAATTTTTTTATGCTTGGTAACCTTTGGACTAGGTCTACTGGGGATACCATGTAAAAACGCTGCTTGCATTATAGTTCAAAGGTGGTGTGGAAAAGAATGCAGTGCAATGCCCGAGTTTTCCCAAACCCATATCTCAAAAACCATTGGTTCTACGTAAATTTCGTGTAGGACATTTTTATGCAGATTCATCTCACGAACAATCTTTACTTAGCCAAAAATTGCGTAAAACCGATAATTTACGAGATATTGGAGAAAAGGAGATTTCAGGGACCTTTGACCCCCCATAACTCGAGTAGCCGGTCAGTTGGCTTTATGGACTTTTGGGAAATTATTTGTGACCCCAAAATAAAGAGAATCCCGCTGATAAATCTCCAGTTGCATTTTTTCAGAGGTTCATGTATAAAGTGACTGGGCTAAAATTAGAGAAAGCCTGGCCGTGCAGTATCAATCCCTAAATTTATTATTTAATATGTATTAATGTCAACAAAACCTCACTCGAGTCAGTCATTTTGGCAATGACCAATGACATTTACACAACACATGTATGATTTACGTAGCTGCTTTCTCGCTTGCAGTCGAAAGTGCGAGCAACCAAAAGCAGTTACATAAGCAGCTTTTTTCAAATCTTGGACACAAAAATAGCAGCTTCGTTAGCAGCTTTTCTGCTGTTTTGCACACGAAAGGCATGATAATAGCTGCTAAAAGCTGCTATAGCAGAAATCTTGAACAGACCACTGGTAACATATCAACCGTACATGTATTGCATTCAGAGGTTCCATAATATGCCAGCTGATGAGAATCGTCTTGCTTAAACAGGCATAACACTGCAGCAAGGCCGTTCCCATAAGCTCCGATGGTTGCATCGCTGGCTGAGTCAGCCATAAATGAGGTCATGGACCTTGCGCAGGAAAGGCCCCTAAACAAAAACAAATATTTCTCCTTTGTTTTTTGTAATATTAGGGGTCTCCTTGCGAATTTTTATCATGTTATGTGCTATCTCGATATGCATGCCCCGGCCATATTCGCACTAAGTGAAACTCAAGTCACTGACACCGATTCAGATCGATTTCAGGGGGCTGGGTATACCTTAGTGCACAATTTCTCCGACCATAGGGGAGTCGCCATGTATATTAGGAATCAGAGCTGCACAAAGTACTGACCAAAATTACTTGAAGTAAAGTAGTAAGTACTAAGTAATTGGTAAATGTATTCGAAGTACCAAGTACTATGAGTCATTAATATTTAAAGTACTTGAATTATCAATTACTTCCAAAATGTACTTGAAATATTTACTTCAAGTACATAGAAAAACTTCAAGTAATTGCAAGTAATTGAAGTACATTGATATTTTAAGTATTTGAAATATCTAAGTACTTCAATTACTTGAAGTTTTCCTATGTAGTTGAAGTAAATATTTCAAATATTTCAATACAAATATTTCAAGAAAAATACGAATAGTCCAGTGCAATTAGTCGAAAAAAGGGCATGAAATTGCATTTCATGATGTACGAATTTTTTTTTTTTTTTTTGAATTTGTTTGGGTACATCTGACAATGTTTTAAAACCAAGTTTGTGGGGTCGCAGTGTGTTGGGAACAGCCGCCATCTTGAAAAAGAGGTAGAGGTCATTTATACCAAATAACCAGTTTCCATGCAGTGATAGCTGAAAATGATCACTGGCAAGGTATTGGAGAATAAAATTATCTACAAAATCAGCTCTCAACGAGGTCTGTAAGTTTATTTGGCTCAAAGTTATGGCCGCTCAAAGTTCAACCTTGATCATGTGGTTGGGGTTGAATGCAGTTTTTTGCGATTAACTCGTAAGATATTAATTCGTGTGGGTTAATGCCGATTACAAAACTTAAAGTGCTAGTAATTACCTTTAGAATAAGCCCTTAGTCGTCGTTCTTCGCTTGTACAGTTTGCGAGTAATTCAACGCCAAAGTTCGTACTGCACGTGCCTGAAATAACTGATAACGCCATTTTTTTTGAGTATTACTAAAATAATACGGGCAGGAATGTGTTAGTTCATTCCTCATTCTACCATATCTATAAAGCCTAGGCCAAATAGATGGTTCAATTGGGGAATGTAGGAACGCAATTCAAGCTAAGGAAGCCGCTTATAGAGCGTACAAACATTCCCCCAACGAGTCACTTCGGCGTGAGTATATCAAGTCGAGAAACTCCTGTAATTCCATCATCAGGAAGGTCAAAGCATCATTTGACAACAAATTGAGAAGTAAGATCCTCAACACACACGTAGGCAGCAAAAACTTCTTGTCCTTGGTAACTTCCATCAAGAAGAATTTTACCTCTTCCTCAACCCCTCCCTTCATTAATGGAAAGGAGGTGACAACAGAAAGCAAATCCAAGGCCGACTTACTGATCTGCTCTCAATCCCCTCCAATCCACTTCATAGTTTTTTCGATGACGGTACTTTGCGTTACTCATACCCCTCCGACAACACAGGACAAGCAAGTGCCAGACCTTGTCTCTTAGAACGTGAACTCATGTCCAACTCGATTAACGCGGACATTAAACTCATTCTTGATTGGGGCCGCAAGAATCGTGTAGAGTTCAATGAAACCAAAACCAAGTACTGTTTATTCTCCACTAAAACCTGCACCAACCTTCCCTCCATTTCAGTGGGCGAGGATAATATAACAGCTGATCCATATCTTAACATCCTCGGCGTGACTCTATCCAACGATTTGCGATGGAATAATCACATACTCCAAGTCACCAAACAAGCGTATCAATGCCTCGGCTTCCTTAAGAGATGCAAGTTTCTCCTTCATCCAACTGCCTTGGCTACAATATACAAGTCCTACATTCGGCCACGCCTTGAATACAACTCGTATATCTGGGCAGGCGCCCTAAAACCACTTTGGCTTGGCTAGACAAAGTGCAAAACCGCGCCATCAAACTCATTGGCGATAGCACTCTTTGCATTGATCCTCTAAGCCACCGTAGGAATGTAGCAGCGCTCGGCAAGTTTTACCGGTATTTTCATAGCGACAGACTGAAATCAAAAACCTCCTGTCTACACGGCAATTTTTATCCCGCAACATAAGACTAGCCAGCTCGGCTCACCCCTTCACCCTTCAGCCCTCCCTTTACGCACATTACGTTTTAGCAGTTCGTTTATAAATAGAACAACTCGATTGTGGAACTCTCTTCCGCAGTCGGTGTTTCCGAGCTCATATAACGTCTCAAAGTTCAAACGCAAGGTTCATCGACATCTACTCATGCACCCTCCAGACCCCTAACCTATCCAATCTCATCTTTCCTTCAGATCAAGCTTACTACTACATATACATTGCACCATGACTTGTAAGACATGACGGACTAGTAGTACAAAGGGTGACTCCTAAGCTTCATCTTGCCACAAACAAAAAAAAAAAAAAATGCGGCGAATTTCCTCTGACATAAAATTGCATGGTTTTTTTTCGTCCCGGCTTTCACACATAGCCCGAAAAATCTTGTTTATTGTTTATTTATTTGCCAAACAAGGCACTTAACAAAAACAGTTACAGATAAAAAAAATACATATTAACAATAATAAGGAACATTGCAGTATTTAATATTTAAATATTAAACTAAGATCTAGGTCTATAATGTTAGTTAGAAGAGGACAATAGGGAAATTAGTTTTCTTTTATAGGAACTTTTGTTAATTGAGGGAGAGAAACAGGACGCGTAGGAATTGAAGGTAATGCAGCACCTGTTAACAGGCTCGTTTCTAGCATATTCAGTGCGATGCGGGTACTCTTTAAGCAGTTTGGAATGTCTTGTTTGTCGAGTATCGTTAAATTTGATTGTGTCCGACAGGAACTGCACCTTGAGATTATTGTTCAGGACATCCAGGGTAAAACAAGATATAAGCAATTTCCGTCTAAGGGATAGAGGCAAGAGATCAAGGATTTTGAGCCTGTCCTTATAGTGAGGAAGGTTGTGAAAATCCGAAGGATTATAGAGGTTCCTAAGCGCGAAAAGAAGGAACTTCTTTTGGACAGATTCTATTCGATTACTACTAATTTGAAATATAGGATCCCAGATCTGGCACGCATACTCAAGAATAGGACGGACCAATGAGCAAAACAAGGCTTTAGTAACCCAAACATTGTCGAATTCTTTAGCTCTTCTTTTGATAAAGCCCAACAGCTTGTTGGAGATCTAGCAATAATATTATCATAGTGTAAGTTAAAGTTTAACTTGCTGTCGAGGACAATGCCTAAATCAACAATGTGATCGACACGATCCAAGACATTGTCATTGAGATAATAATTTTGCAGCTGTTTGTTTCTTTTCCTGGAGAAGGTAATTACGTGGCACTTACTGGTGTTAAGAAGAAGATTGTTAGTGGTGCACCAGTCATGTAGTGCATTAAGTTTCGACTGTAAAAAGGATACATCAGTTTGAGACCTTATAGCACTATAAATTTTTAGATCATCGGCGTAAAAGAGGTGCGGAATGCCATTTAATATTTCAGATAGATCGGAAATGAATATGTTAAATAGAAGTGGCCCTAGGTGGCTGCCTTGCGGTACACCTGAGGTTACATTGATTTCTTTTGAGAGGAAGCCCTGAAATCTTACCACCTGAGTTCTCCCGTTAAGATAGGATGTTATCCAATCCAGAAGGGGGCCGGATATCCCAAATCTTAATAATTTCATATATAGAATGTGGTGGTCTACTCGATCGAATGCCTTGCTGAAGTCAGTGTAGACAGCGTCAAACTGGTGGCCTTGTTCCATACCGCACAGTAGTTCGGATATCATTATCATAAGATTGGATGTGGTGGAACGACCTTTTCTGAAACCATGTTGCTGATCGTTTAGGTTCGGAACAATTAGAGGGGCAATCTTGTCATAGATAAGTTTTTCAAATAGTTTAGGGATAACAGATAGGATAGCAATGCCCCTATAGTTGTCCACCGCATGTTTATCACCTGACTTAAAGATTGGTGTGAGGAAGGATTTCTTCCATACCGAAGGAAACTTACCGGCAGAAAGGGACTTGTTAAAAATGAGGTGAAGAGGGAGTAGAATGAGTTGGGCGTGGCTCTGCAAAAAACTTGCAGGTAGACAGTCCGGACCGTGACCTTTATTGACCTCCAGATCTATAAGACCTGTCATTATATCTTCGGGCGATAAAGATATATTGTCTATAAGGACCGCAGTTTCGGAATGCTCTCTTGGGACAGTGTGTGCAGTCGAAGAAATGGGGCAGAAGATTTCACTGAACCTGTCCGCAAACATGTTTGAAATTTCTTGGGGGAGAGAGGAGTGCGTGATACCGTTTGTCATTGTTGTCGGGTAGCCTGATGTTTTTCGCTTTAGGTTAACGAAATCAAAGAATTTTTTAGGATTACGTATGATATTTTCACCGACAGTCTTTGCATAGGTAGTATAGGCCTCCCGTGACCTATGATTAAATTCTGAGGCTAACCTGGCGTATTCAGATTTCTGCTCAGCACTAACATTGTTGTTATTTTTCACTACGCGGTACAATTTATTTCTCCTATTACGAAGGGACCGAATGTTTTTGTCAAGCCATGGCTCCGTCAATTTATCCCTTTTTTTTATTTTGGGTACGAATCTGCCAATGGTGTTAAAGATAACATCGTAGAATCTAGTAACTAGCTCGTCAATATCATCACCATCAAGTAGATCCTCCCAGTTAATAAGGGATAATTCAGTGCTAATACTAACATTATCGGCATTCTTAAAATCGAAGACTACGGAGTTGTTATAGGAGGCGAGAAAATCAGTTATTGTAGAACTGAGCTCGACGACCCACGCGGAATGATGTGTAGTGTTATTAAATAGATTCTCTTCTTCAGAAGCGGGAAGCACGTTCAAATCCTCATAGAGGTTAGTGAAGATTAAATCCAACCACTTCCCATTTGAATTTGGTTGGCTAATTACCTGTTGCAAGTCGTTGCTGTAAAGATTGTCGATAAACTTTATATCGACGGGGTTTGATACATTAATCGGAAGTAAATAACTGTCTTCCTCGTCACGAATAAAAGATATATTAGGCCGATTAAAGTCACCTATGATTAATATATCTTTGCTATCGTTGGATATTTCATCTATCATATGAATCACATTATCATATATAGATTCGTCGGAGTTTGGAGGTAAGTAAAAAGAACCGATGACAATGTATTTATTTCCGAACTTTACCCGTACTAAAATATGTTCGAAAGTTTGAGACGATGTAGTCGCGATAAGTTCACTATTTAAGGGGTCTCTAACAGCTATGAGGACACCACCTCCTCTTGAGAGACCGGTAGATATATAATCTCTATCGCATCTATAAATGGACCAGCTGCCATGCAAGATCTCCTCGTTAAGGAAGGAGTCATTCAACCAAGTCTCGGTTAACACCAGTACATTGAAGTCACAGGATTTGGAGTCGATAAAAAGATCCTTCAGTTTGCCTCTCATCCCACTGCAGTTATGATAGAAGAGTCTTAAGTTATCGGAAGATGTTAGTTTTGAATGACGGGCTGGGAGATGGTTAGAATTTCGGGGGGAAGCTAGTTAAGGACGATAATATCTATTTGATTCGTCCCGACTCCTTTGAAGTTGGGAGATATGTTTTGCTCTGACATGGGACCCATATGCAGAGAGGTCCTTGCTAACTTGCTGAGGGGAAATTTGGAATTGTTCATAGAAATTTGTAAAGAGTTCTAGGAGGGCATTACGTTCAGTAGGTAGGCCCTCTTGCTGAATAGAAATAATTAGACTAGTCCTGGTCTTACCATTAATGCAAGTTGAATCTGGTTTGTTGTGCATGTAAGCCAGGAATAGGCGAACATCATCAAAGATCCTCTTTTCTCGCAAGCGTGAAAGCAAATATCTCTTATCTTCGGAGTCAGCAGATATAATGGTATTTTTTACCACCGGGGGTTGTAGAGGATTCAAGAAAGGCGACTTGGATCTTACCGAAGAATCCGATGACATTTGCTGTGGCGGGGTTGGTTGAGGTTGAGCATCGCAGATGTCAGCGTAGGAACGGCCGCCAACAATAACGTGACTTCGCGCGAAATTCGGGTAATTAGTGGTTGGGAGTGGATCATTAGTAACGTTAGTGCTCTTAGTTTTTCTGATGGTGGTTGGAAGTAAATTTTTTGTATTATTGGTTAGTGAGTTAGTAGTTGGTGAATTATTAGTAGTGTTAGTGTATATTTTGTTAGGTTTTACTTTAGGGCTACTCTTAGATTTACTTAGCCTATCTATCCATCGGTGTAAAATTAAGTTCTTCCATGTAAAGATCTTTGCCTCATTCTGGAACAACCAATCGTATCTAGAGGGCAAGGCCAATTTGAAGCTCCTGGGTTTATTGGGCTTCTTATTTCGATGACTGACTTCTTCGCAGTTCGATATATCAATCGAGAAGTCAGTTTTAAACAGCGAAATTACCCAAGATGAGTTGAATCGTGGTTGCACGCCCTTGAGGAAATAATAGGACACGTTGTCGTTGGTGCTCGAGACATTTACTGTCCTGACGTTACTTATGCCGCTGCACATGGGGGCACGCTGTTTCTTTCTATTGCTGCGCCCGGAAGTTTTCGGTGTCTGTTGATTTTTGTTGCTGATCCTTTCCAGCCGGGCATCCCATTCTCCCTGAGACCAAGTCGTGCCGAACTTATTAATCGTGCGCTCCGGCAGATGAAGCGGTGGTAGATTAGTCGGCGAATTTTCCGAAATAGATAAGGTCCGCTGGTGGAGGCCGTTGATTGGGGACCTCAGAGTAAAGTTGTCGTCGTAGATAATATCGTTGATATTTTCACTGAACGGCAGATCTTCACTTAATCCAGCAGGAGGAGAGATCGGGTCTATTGGATTTAGTGACTTAATGGCAGCCAGTTCAAATTGGAGGTTGTTGAGCTGGAAATTTAGTTCCCTTTTAAGTAGATTAACTGCCTTTTCCAACTCAGAGAATTTGCTCCCATGGTCAGCTAAGATATCTTGGATATCATTGCTGGAACTGCAGCGATTAGCATCTGAGCTCAACTTAATTTTTTTTAGGGATGCAGCAATCATATTAAGCTCAAATTTCAAAAATTTTTCGAAATCATCAGAGCACTTAGGGGCATCCTTGGATAGCGATAAGTTATCAACTTTTGATCTGAGAAGCTGAAAACTCTTAGCGGTCTGGAGTTGGCTACTCTCAATCCTATCCACCGCATAAGAAAGCTCGTCCACATTCTGAATTATCAGCTGGGCACTTCTGTCCGTGTTAAAGGCCTTTGCGCTGCAAGCTTCCAAATCACTTTTAATGTGAGTCAGCGCCTCCGCCAAATTGTCGATGTTGTTGTTGTTCGCTTTAATTGCCATCAAGACATGAGACAAGTTGATCGACTTGCAGTCTGCGCAGTAGAATTTAAAAGCTTTTTTAAATTCATTTACATGATGTAGCGCAGTGCGGGAAAGTCCAATGCATGAGGCATGGAATGATACCTGGCATATACCACTGCATGTGACCCACTGGGTGACGTCGGCGGTGGAGTTGTCGATGGTGCAAGAATTATTACCGCAATTGCTCATGTTGATTATTATTTCCGTAAATAAACACTCAAATTTCCGTGGCGATGCGGCTGACGAGAGTCCAAAGTTCAATTATTTTAATAGTTTGTATAATTATATAATTAGCTAAGTTAATTATCACTAAGGATGGCACTAGTGAATTAATCAAAACAGAGTTCACAAACTATTTCTGGGGCGTTATTTGGTACTGAACTAACTACACGACTGCAGAGTCCAAAGTCCAATAGTTTTGAAATATTGATCAGGGGGGTGTTTTGCGGGGGGTGGAACACTAAGAACACTAAGGATACACTAGTGTAAGTTAAGTAAACAAGAAATCACAAAAAACTTCTTCGGATAAGAGAGTAAAAAATTCCGGACGGAGGTGAAAATTAATACACGTCTGCACGGTTCAAGAGAATACTTAATGAACTTAATAATCTAAGTAACGAGTGCATGCAAGGTGCATGTGTTTGTTGTGCATACTTGTGTGTGCTATTTCGAATGCGGCAATACAGAAAAAGTTAAAAGTAGCCCGACCTTTGCGTGGCATGCATTCCATTCATGGATTATTCCATCAGGTCGCATTTGAATACACACACTTCTATATTATTTATCAACGAATTGAACGTATGTACGCTTGGATATGTCACCAGCTGTATGCATGCTCCGCTCCCGCTACATTCATGATCATTAATAATTGCAACCTCATCGGCATAGACTATTCCAAACCCAAGTATTGTTTTACCAACCAGTCCGCCAACCACATCCAATGAAGCTTAACCTATGCGAGCCGCTTTACCTACGCGAACGAGAGCCAGTCTACTTGAGTATGGTATTGGCACCCTTTATGGCCACCTAGCCCTAGCCAATTACCTGATTTCTTCGTCCCATACAATCTTTTAGGCAGCCAATTAATTTCAAAGGGACCAAAAAGAAATTCAAAAAACAATCAACCCATTTTTCAAATTCCTCTTTCTAGGCGTAGTTGAAAATAATTTACCGAATTTGAAGCATAAAGTTGAAAAAACATTTTTTACAACCTTTATATTTTCAGTCGATGTAGGGATAGTTTCACCCCTTTACTATTATCCCTTATCATAAAATTTGCTTTGTTATAAATCAACCACTTTTGAATATAATTATAAATATTGCAAAATATGTATTTTATTTGATTGTTTTTGATTATAATTAAAATTATCGCGAAAACCCATAAAAAAGGGAGTTTTTAAGCATATTTAAAGGTGACATGCATATTTTAAGGCTGTCGGACCCTGATTTTCGTAATCAGCGACCCAAAAAACATATCAGGAACGATTTTTACAACAGTGTAATGTTTTGACTTAAAATATTCGTCGATTTGTTGCAAGTTAAAAAAAATTTAATTTAAAAAGTGGGAAAGGAGCAGCACATCTCACCAAAAGGGGAAGTGGATGCCAATTTAAAGCAATCACCTCACACATTTAATTCACCACTTCCTTTTGATATTCTAAGCACCCAAACCACCGACATAAGGTTTTAACAGCTTCGGTTTTATCAATTGAAGGGGGCATGACACTCTTGCGGCCGTTTTTCGTGTGGTTTTTTGATAATTTTTTTTGAGCAAACGAAGAGACGTAGAGGTATAAGGTTTTCTGCAATTGAAAGTACTCGTATTAATGTACAAAATTATATTTTATTTAACACCCTGTGTCGTGCAAAGTGTCATGCCCCCTGAAGCGTGCAAAAAGTATTTTATATTGGAGAAAATTACAAATTAAACGTAAGAAAGATGTATTGTTCATTTATTCTTTCATTTTTTCATTTTTGTTTACATCGTGTGGTATTTTAAGAAAGTCTCAAGTGTTTATACCGTAACTTCCCGGCAGGGCCACATGTTTGGCCACGCCAAAAAGCAGATCCACTTGCTCAGGCTGCGCCGAAAATTCTTGTCGTATATGCCGCTTCCAACATGTCAGTCAACTCCAAAGTGTCCGCGGCATAAGCCCGGCCAGTGATCAAACCACAAGAAAATTCTGAAATAATTCACCTCTACATGATGGTGAATTTGTATTCCTATAATGAGATAAAGCAAAGTCTGGACGACAACGTAGCTGACATGCCAGAAAATCTATGCAGTAAGGCAGAGTGTATTTTAACTGTTGCACACACAGCTCGAGTTACTTCGTCTCTTGTACCCCGTCCTCCCATTTCCCATCGTTATACGAAATTTCTGACGATTTTTCAATGTGTAGAGCGCTACACGTTACACAAATGAAATTGATTCACTCTCATGTAAATTTTTTGTTTTTTTGCTTCTTTGACTATATCTTTTTTTGGGTCAGAGATACGTATAGGTATTGCATTTTAAAAATGAAAGTAAACAAAATTTTCTTTAAAATGCCGTGTCGAAAAAAATTTTAGTTAAAAATTGGCCGAAATATGTTCACTCGAACATAACTTATTTTTATTCTTATTATTGTTTTCATTATCACATTGTTGAAAAATAAAAGTGCTATACAACGGACATATGTACATACATACGGACACCTTTTTATGTGGAAATCTAACTGAAGTAGAAATAAATTCTGCATCAGAATATATTGTAGCTTCTCTGTTTGGGGTAAAGTTAAACATGTCCATAAGCAACTGTAATTTCCGGAATTTTTACAAATTATCAAAAGCTGCAATAAACCGCATGGCTTAAGAACGTATTTCCAAATCTAGCAGTGGCAAGGAAATCACTTAAACCCTCTGAACTAGGGTTGGAAAAAATCTAAATATGAACTAATTGCCATTCGCGCAACAGCACCTCCTGCGCCATAGATTTTTCTAAAAAAAAAGTGGCTTGAAGTCGCAGCAATGGTTGTGTAAAAGATTTAAAAAAGGTTATATTCGAGTGGCCATATTTCGGCCAATTTTTATTCAAAATTTTTTTTCGACCCGGCACTTTAAAGGAAATTTTGTTTACTTTCTTTTTTAAAAAGCAATACCTATACGTATCTCTGACCAAAAAAAAGATATACTAGTCAACAAAGCAAAAAACCAAAAAAAAATCGAAATTTTCGCTTTTTTTTCTTTTTGTTTCAACATTTTTGACATAAAAAAAATTTCTAAATTTTTTTAAACAAACCTTTTCTATGGGAAATTGAATTCTCTACAAAAAATTTCATATAATGTACATATCTCGAAATTTTGCTTCGTTTGCGAGATATATTGCAAAAACTAAAAAGGTCCATTTTGAAACATACCTCCAATTTCCACCCTCTAATTTAAAAGCACTCCGGTTTTTTCTTCTTAAATGATCCATTGAACGATTCCTACAATAACACCCTGTGAAGGCTTTGGTTCCTTTCTATATGACATAATCAATAGACCATTAAAGCAAAAGATGAGAACCCAATCATAAAACTCAGAATTCAGTACTATTCTCCTCAACATAGGATATACAATACTGTTCTGAGATTAATGAAATGATGACAGTGAGCTCTGCAAGTTCTTTGAAAGTTCGTAATAGACGAGGAAATTTTGATGAGCGACATTTATGACGATTTCGAAAATATCAACTCAACTAAATCGACTCAACTCAGTAATACCACAAACATTGTAATACTTACAAATGAAACATCTAACATCGTTTTTAAACAAGCGTTACAGTGGATTGTTAACGAGTGCCGTGCGCCGGTATGACCGGAAACGACGAAATACGAAAACAGGAAGCAGCAACTGTCCTTTTTAGGATCAGATTAGTAGTATCGTCTTAAAATGTTGGAAATCTTCGTCAACCATGTTCGTTATGGCGCAAATTCAGGGTGCCAATTATCTGAGAATATCAAAATCTACGCGCATAAGACTGAATAAAATTGGCTAGGTATCTGTTGTGCATGTAGTATAAAAGTAAAGTTTTTCGATGATTAACCTCGAATTTTAAAAAAAGTTGTAGGTAACATATTTTTATAGTCAACTCTAAAGTTATGCACACATAATTTTGTTTTATTAAAAGGCGTTGCAACGCACGCCGGTTTTTAGTCCATGGAAATGGTACTTTAACATTGCAAAAATGCAGGACAAGGTTTTATTTTTGGGACATGTAGGGGGGTCAGTGTGAGCTTTGAGTTTTCAGGATTCTAACCCCCCCCCCCCATTTGGCCGCCATCTTGGAAAACGTGTGCAAATGGTTTTTCCACTATATCTCCGATACGGTACATCTTACCGAAAATTTGCAGGGACACTTTTTGTTTAGAATTAAATAATCTACAATTTATTGCTTAGAAATTTTGTGGTAAAATGAATAATTAAGAAGTTATAAGCCTTAGAACACAAAAATTAGTCACAGTATTTTCTTAACTATTTTCCTTCAACTTTAACAAAAAAAATAATAACAAGTTTTTTGTAGAGGGTTTCATTAGGAATAATTTTCATTCATTACTTTTTTAATTTCATTCAATACGAAGGGTTTTACAGCGCCCCGAAGGCCGATTTTCGGAATATTTTATTACAATTTCACCTCCTAGAAATTAGCAATAACAGCTAGCAAGTAATAATAATGAATGAAAATGAATGACTATACGTTATAAGAAATGCCGATGTTTCAGTAATGTAATAAAATTGTTTCGCATTTTTTTGCGGGTTTTTATTGCTGTTATGCCATGTTTTATAATGTACGATATGGTTTAAAATGAAATTCTTTGAATAATAACATGCGTTACTCCAATTTTTTTTAAATAATTTGTTTTAGGACTACACAAAAAAGTATTTCATCTAAGCTTTGTTCGTTTACTTTGGGCAGATAAAAGTTTTCTGGTAAAACTTTATGAGAGTGGGGGTAGAATTTGCTAAAAGTAAGCGAACGCGTTTTGGGTGAAAACTTTCTCTGACATAATTTTGACATTTCAAATAAAAATTTTTGCTGTGTGCATTAAGTTCTCGAGTTTTAATAATTATTAAAAACATGGCAGATAATAACATTTTGAGTGTAATATTGTGCGAAAGTGATGACGCCAGTTCAAGTGAAGATGAATTTAATACTATTTGAGAAAGTGCAATACATTTATTGGACAATAACGAAAGCAATGACTCAGTTGAGGCAATCTTACTGTTGGCAGCAGAAGAGCCACTAAAAAGAAGGAACTGTATTAGTTTTTATATAGAAAATGTGGTATCGAAATACACGGATGTAGAATTTAGGAAACATTTTAGAATTTCTCTAAAACTTTTTTGCGTTATATCAACAGAATTCGGAAAATCGGGAATATACTCGATATTGAGGGATGACAAAAAAACCTCCGCAGAAAAGCACATCGTAGTATTCTTGTGGTTTGCTGGGCATGAAGCTGCATGCTTCAGAGACATCGGAGACCGTTTCGATTTGTCCATTTCGACAGTATCGGCGATAATAACGAGAGTAAACGTATTTTTAAGCAACTCTTCGCCGCAAGTCATTAAATGGCCTAACGATGTAGCAAAACAAGAAACTGCGGAATATTTTATGAAGTCTGGTTTCCCTAATATTATTGGTAAGTACAATTTGTGTAAAAACAACAATACAATGTGAATTTTAAAAATAATGTATTTATTAGGGGCTATTGATGGCACTCACATAAATATTGAACCGCCGCACAGTGGGGCCCGCTCATAGAAGGTTCTGCTCAAAACTCAATTTTCAAAATGTGGAAATTTTTCAAAAAAATTGTATTATCGTAGTTGTAATAATGTATCAGATCACGTGTAAAAATATTAAGTCGCTGACTGCTATGAGTCATCGAGCGCATGAGCATAAAGTTCATAGTTTAGATAAAATAATACTTCTGCGAAAAAGGAATGCCAGTTTATGCGCGATATAAAAACATTAATTTCTAACGTTTAACGATTAAATCTATGGAAGTGTATTATGTCGGTGATCAAGCAAGGTATGTTAATTCTTATTTAATTTTGTATTATATGATAAGTTCATTGGTTTATGATACAGGGCTTAAAATTTGTGGTAGAGTGTATTTTTTTGTAGGGGGGTTTTTAAATGACATTTTCTCGAAAACGCGCAAAGTTCTATTGCTAATTTTTTCGATTAACTAATATACAAAGCCTTTCTTTTATAATAAAAAAAGAATCAAAAATAGAACTTTGCGCATTTTAGAGAAAATGTCATTTAAAGAACCTCCTACAAAAAAATATACACTACCACAAATTTTAAGCCCTGTATCATAAACCAATGAACTTATCATATAATACAAAATTAAATAAGAATTAACAGACCTTGCTTGATCACCGACATAATACACTTCCATAGATTTAATCGTTAAACGTTAGAAATTAATGTTTTTATATCGCGCATAAACTGGCATTCCTTTTTCGCAGAAGTATTATTTTATCTAAACTATGAACTTTATGCTCATGCGCTCGATGACTCATAGCAGTCAACGACTTAATATTTTTACACGTGATCTGATACATTATTACAACTACGATAATACAATTTTTTTGAAAAATTTCCACATTTTGAAAATTGAGTTTTGAGCAGAACCTTCTATGAGCGGGCCCCACTGTGCGCCGGCTAAAGGTAGAGACAGCTACATCAACAGAAAGGGGCGTTGCAGTATTACAAGCCATTGCAGACCATAAAAGAAAATTTATTAATCTTTTCATAGGATATCCAGGATCCACGCACGATCGTCGTGTTTTGAAAAATTCTGGTATATATCCAACAATAAAGGAAAAATGTGGAGGTAAGGTATACATAATAATATATTATTATTGTGTATATAATTTACATATTCATTTACAGATTATGTAATACTAGGGGACTCGGCATATCCTCGATTGGAAAATCTAATGACTCCGTATCGGGATAACGGACATTTAAACGAGCGGCAGAAAAATTACAACAGAAAACTAAGTTCTTGTAGGATAGTTGTGGAGCACACTTTCGGTATTCTGAAGCAACGGTTTATGCCGGATTCATCGTTGCGGATGAGTCGCGTCGCACAAATTTCCCAAAAAGAGAGTCAGCTGAACTTCGATTCATTGTTGTAGTCATAATGTGCCGCACATTTTGTATGATTTGACAGTTTTTCAGACAATTTGCATCAAAAAAATATGATTTTTTTGACAATTTTTAAAATCCGCCGCACAAAAGTTGAAGTTTGTTCAACTTTTTTTGAGAGAGAAAAAAAATCCCAAAAATTTCCCAAAATTGAGAAAGGTACAATTTTTCATACAAAAAGTATGCGCGCACATGAGTTCGGCGCGAATCATCCGCAACGATGAATCCGGCATTAGGCAGCTATACGGATGCAAATTGCGTGGAGTGCGGAAAATTAATCAATTTATTCGTGCATGCTGCGTGTTGCATAATTTGGCGGATGAAGAAGATTTGCCGTTTACTGAACCTGAAATTGTCCAGAGTTCTACGGATATTGAAGAAGAAGTTCCTTTTGAGCAACAAGATAGCAACCGGGCAAAAGCCAGAAGAAATGAAATAGCTAGGATTTTGCAAAATTAAATATATTTCTGTTAAATCAAAGCGGTCTCCGATATCTCTGAAGCAAGCATGTGGGAGATCTCGGGCACGGCGGACAGCTCGACGCGGAAGATCTGACAAAGTGGAAGTTGATCCAAAAATCTTTCTTAATGTAGAAGAGAAAAAAATTTAACTTCAAGAAGAAGAAAATAAATTAAAAAAGAAGAATTGGCATTAAGAAAATTAGATTTAGAGGAACAGAGAAACTAATAGGATATTAAGGGAAATTTAAGATTGTGTAATAAATAGGATAAATTAGGTTAAAATAATTTTATGTTTCAGTTTAATAAATTTATGGATTTTAAAATAAAAAATTAATAAGAAACATCTTTATCTTTATCTGTCCCCCCATGCTTTTCAACCTGGCCCTAGAATTGGTGATAAGGAAAACGTCAGTCCAGAGAAGTGCATCAATAGCTACCCAGTCGGTACAGTTACATATGCGGATGACGTAATTCCCACGATGTTTACGTCATCCGCATATGTAACTGTCCTTTTTGGCAGCAAAAGAAGTCTATATCGAATTAAAAGACGCGGCAAAGGACATAGGCCTGAAGATAAACGAAGAAAAAACGAAGGTGATGCAACAATCCAGAGCAGGAAGATTTAGAATGGGAAGAAATATAACCATCGACGAACATAACCTAGAAGTAGTCGATAAAATAGTCTACCTTGGGTCTACTATCACAAAATGAAACGAAGAAAAAGAAGAAATAACCAGACGAATACTACTGGCTAATAGAGCCTTTTATTCCCAAAAACAAATCCTGCACTCAAGATTTGTACACAGGAAAATGAAACTAGGGATTGCATATGTGAAATTCGAAATTCGAGAATTCCGAAATTCGTTCTTATCGTTCTCAAAAATATAATTTCGAAATCCGAAAATTTCATAACGAGTTCCGAATTAATAAAATTTACTTCTTCGTTGTCTCTCCGTCTTACTATATGTTTTTGTTTCTGCATATGTATATTAATCAGTGTAAAAAATAAAACTTCCGTTTAATTTTGAAATTTTTAAGCATCAAAGTAGGCGCTTCATGGAATTTCCCTTGTGGTTTTTTTAATGAACTCGATGAAAGAACTATATATGTAGTTCATTAAAAAAACACAGCTATTCTGTTACTCTGTTCAATGCAAAAACAACAACAACTCAAAGCAAAGCAATTTTACTCGTCATTCAAAATCACAAAAAATGGTTTTCTCATAAATTTTACTATTTTCATCAGTTTGAGATTCGTTTTTTTCGAGCGCTATCGCTTTTAGTGATTTAGTAATTCTGATTTTATTTTATGTTCAATTAGCGATATCTTTAAATAAGGTAATTAAATTTATTTCAATATTTTTGGTAATAAGTTAAGTTATTGTTCCCAGTCCCCAAAATGTTATCGAAAAAGGTAGAAAACGAAATTTATTCTGAATACTTAAAGCAATGTAAAAACCAAAATTCTGTATGGATTCATTTTTTGAGAGGATCAAAAAAACTAACAGCGAAATGTAAAATATGTAAAGAGCTAGTAAAAACCAATGGGTCGACGACAGCCCCTCAACACACGCATTTAAGAACAATACATAATATTAATGCCTTAAAACGGAAGTCCTTCAAGAATGTGTTCCAGAAAGCGGCTTATCAAAAATGATGATTACGCACTATTTAAGCAACAAAAAAGATGTATCACTTTCTGCAATCGTATCAAGAATGTGTGCCTTGGATAATTTGCTATTCAGAGTTTTTTATACCTCTATCGATTTGAGAACTTGCATTTTAGCTAGAGGCGCTCGAGATTATATATTACCAAAATCACCTAACTCCATTTGGAAAATGGTTTTAGAATACTCTCACAAAATGCGTGCCAAAATGTTGCTGGATTTTATGAGCCTGAAAGAAGATGGAACACGGTTTTGCTTAACTTAAGATGAATGGACATCATCAAGAAACCGATGTTATTTGAATGTGAATGTCCATACCAAGGAAAAGTTCTGGAATTTAGGTCTAGTTCGAGTTGAAGAACGTTTCCCTGCAGAGAAGTGCCTTGTGGCCCTGAAAACCACATTGCGAAATAACAATCTAAATTTAGATAAAGATATTACGTCCATAACATCTGATGGGGCAGCGGTTATGGAAAAATTGAGACGCCTTTTACCATGTAATCAGCAGTTGTGCTTGGCACATGCGATCCAGTTAGCTGTAATTAATAAATCGAATACCACTGAATTGGAGAATATAACTTCAGAGGGTATTAGTGTAGAAGAACCAGGGAATGACTACGAGGAATCAGTGGAAGAGGAATACGTTGACGATGTCGATGTTGGCTTGATTGAACAAATTGATAATCTAGCTGAGTTAGAGAATGCTGGGACCGAAGAATTTGGATTTTGTTTTTTCATCAGAAAAGTTCGTACGATTGTAAAGAAATTCCGTTTTTCGAGAACATTGAATGATATTCTTCAAATGTACGCAAAACAAGAATTTGGAAAAGAATTAAAACTTATCATGGACACTAGAACTAGGTGGAATAGCCTAGTCCAAATGCTTGAAAGATTAAACCAACTAAAAAATTGTGTTCGAGAAGCACTGATTGACATAGGATCTGATATTGTTATTTCTGAAGCTGAAATTATATCAATTAACAACGTTATTTCTGCATTTCTCCCAGTTAAGCTTACTGTTCACGCCTTTTGTCGAGAGGATGCAACTCTTCTTTCTGCTGAGGCAGCCTTGTCTTTTATGCTTGATCATTTAAAATCTGATGAACTTTCACTAAAATTGAAGCACTGTTTAGAAGATCGAATAAGCCAAAGACGAACAAGTGTATCTGGATGTCTTCAGTATTTACACAATGGTGGAAACAGTGAGATTCACGAATCTTTCACCAGACCATCGAAAAATACAATAGCCAAAGTTATTGAAAACTTTGCACGAACCTTCCCTAGTCGACGAGTCGGAATCTGACGATCTAGAAGAAGTGGTTTTGGAAGAACGAACTAATCATGAAGCGCAGTCATTAATGCATAAGCTGGAGAACAAAATTAAATTGAATTTATCGTCTAATATACCATCCAGCTCAACTAAACAACCTACAAACCGGAGCTTAATTTCAAAAATTAAATCAGAAATGAAATTTTTTGAAGAAAATGGCGTGCGGGGAAAAATTCTACAGTCTATATACTCATTTTTAATCATTATTCCACCAACTAGCGTGCAGTCTGAACGAGCCTTTTCAGTTGCTGGTAACTATTGCACAAAAATTCGATCGAGATTAGGGGATAGGGCTTTGAGTGACCTCTGCTTCCTTAAAACCTATTTTAGAAATACAAATCAATAATTCAATTTAATGTTTTTTCTTTATAATTTATACGCAATTTTAATATTTTCATTTCTGTACTAATTGAATTTTTGTGGAATCATTTTGTTTTAATTACAATATGAATTTATTTAAGCTTTAAAAAGTTGTTTTTTATTATTTGTTTCGATCTAAAAAAAATATAAAAAAATTTCGGAATTCGATTGAATTCCGAAGTTTTTTAAATTTGAATTTCGAATTCCGATTTTTTGTTTGTCGTCAAAATTTACAATCCCTAAATGAAACTCTCACTCTACAAAACAGTAATACGACCAGTACTGTGTGGACTTGGACTATGACCCAGGACATAGAAGAACGAGTCAACAGGTTTGAGAGGAAAATTCTCAGATGCATAATAGGCCCAACCAGAGAGGATGGAATATGGCGAAGAAGATACAACAACGAGTTGTATGAAATTTTTGACGACCCACAACTCTCAACTTTAATAAAAATCAACAGATTGAGACTAGCCGGCCACATGATCAGGATGGAGGACAATCGTATCCCAAAACGTATGGCATCAGAAATTTCGGGAAGTAGGCCAGTAGGTAGACCCAGGAGGAGATGGATAGACTCTGTGACGGCTGACGCAGAGTCAATGCTCAACATCCGGAACTGGAGACATGCTGCAAGGGACCGAAATTTGGAGAAATGTTCTAGAGGAGGCCAAGGCTCGATTTGGGCTGTAGCGCCATTGGATGGGATGGGGGTAATAAACAGTAAGGGACCCAAATATATTTGTTTTATTTTAGGAATTATTGAGCAAATTTTAAAAATTCGACACAGTGCACTGTTGCATATTATGTCAGAGGACTGTATATATAAGTGAAATAAGCATTTTAGTAGTATATATACTTTAAAAACATTCTTTATAACGCATATACATATATAAAAATAACACAGTCTTCTTTGGTAGTTCCAAGTTCTGTGTGTAGTTCCAAGTAAACTTGTGAACTTGTGTTTCTTCTTTAGACACTTTCTTCTTTCTCGCGCCATGATTAAAAGATGGTTATAGACATAAAACAAAGGCAAAAGTACATTAACAATTCCCTAATAAATGAAACAGCCCCCTGTTTCTGCATGTAGCGGGAGGCTGTTGACAGGGAACTGTTTAATTTGTGTAATTGTTACGGTACCATGAAATACCATTAACAAGTCTGTCTTTACTGTAGATGGCCTGGTGCGTAACTCGAAATTTTGACAGAGAGACTGTTCATGAAATTCGGGGACCAACTTAAGGTTAAATTAAACTAATCAAAAAATAGTTTAAATAAATTAATATTAGAATCTAATAGCATATCATTTCATATTCATTAAATTGTGTTATATAAGTTAATTGTTTTTAGAATATTAGTACAATTAATGAACTCAATAGAAAATATTTTGGTTTGGTGACTGGCCAGGGGACTGCTTTTAGACCTAAAAAACCATATAGGTTTTAATGTGAGGCATTTTCTATATTGTATACTATAGTTTAGATAGTTACAAATTGAAATTTACAGAAATATAATAGCAGGAACACAATGCTCGCCATAGGCCGTGGGCTATGAAAGCTCTATCGCTCTCAAATCATGCCATCGCTGCCATTCCTAAAACTAAAATTATAATAGAGCAAAGCGATACCGTAGGCGTTGAAAAAAAAGTTTTTCTGTCAAATGAGTTTCAAATTTGAATTGAAACTAATTTAAACTAAGCACCCTCAGACACAACAAAATTTGTCAAAAAAGCACGTTTTTGTAAAAATAATAACGTTTTATGTGTTGACAACGGGGCTTTTTTGTATGTATGATTTGGTAGAACTGTAAGCGTCAACCAGAGTTCCGGTTGGGCAACGAGAGAGTGTGGACACGGACTGGAAGCTTCGTATAAAAAAAAAATAATAATTTTTTTATTGTAAGAATCGAAAAGCATCGGGCTTATTAAATCGAAATAATCGCGGAATTTATTAATAACATCCTGTTATCAATATTATTTGCAGCGTATTAAAGTCGAATTAATTTTAATTAAAACAAAGTTTAATAAGAATTAAAAAAGTGAGAAGCCATCTTGAGGCGCATGGGCCTCAGATGGAGGATGCTGGAAATAAGTTGGAGGAACCCCCTGATGAGCCACATGGTGCTCAAAATAGGAGGGATATCCTCTTTAAAAATAAAAAAAGCTACGATAGATATAGGTGGAGCTGAAAATCGCTCATCTATCTAATATAAATAATGTTAGCGTGGAGGCGCCGATGTTGCCGGAGGCGGTGGATATGCAGCAAAACAAGCATAAAAGAACCAAAGCAGAAGCTTCTATAGAAGATCTGGACGATGAGGACAACGATTGGATTTTAATTAAAAGGAGGAAAAATGTGATCTGGAAAAGTTAGGTTAAGTAAGGTTAGTACTCACTAGTAGTAATTTAATGCATGCAAACAGTTATAATATGCTGGGCGATTCTCAGTGTGATGTTCCCGATATTGCTTTTGATTCGGATAACTCGGATCTCGATAGTTTAAGTAATAGCCGCGATAGCAAGAAAAATAATAAAACTGATAGAGACGCCAAGTTTTCTGTAAAGAAAATCCCGGCTCAGGCGGTCGATAAAGGGGACGTGAGAAAGGGGGGAGCAGGATGCCCGCCAATATATTTTCCAAGGGGGACAGATTTAGTAGGGATTAACAATATCCTACACAAGAAATTTCCAGATAGTGGACACAAAATGGTGAAAACAAAAAATGGCGGTTGCCGCTTATATTGTAATGACCTGAATATATACAAAGACATAGTAAGTAGATTGAGGAAAAATAAAGTCGAGTCACATACTTTCACCTCCAAATGCCAAAGAAATTACACTTTGTTATTAAATGGCTTAGATTCGGGTTATAAGCCTGAGGATATCAATACATATTCTCAGAAATTTTATCCGAACATTAGAATTAGTTTCATAAAAAAATTTGAAACACCTAATTTGTTGATATCATATTCAAAACTCTCTTTTGTATACATACACTAATACATACAATGATATATGGATGAGCTGTCACTCCGAGCTTAACCTTACTTTTTCCCGCATCTGTTCACCAGAGCATAGTTTATAATAAATAATTATTGTATAGTAATACAGTGCTTTTATTTGTTTAATCAACTTTAAACCATCATAATTCATTAAAAAGGAAGATATTTTTGGATATGTTTATTATTCAATTCCCGCCGGGGACGTCGATTAAGGAAGTTACGGATATAAAAGCGGTATTATCGTATCGGGTTGAGTGGGACAAGTACAGACCAAAGGGGATTATCCAATGCAAGAATTACCAATCGCTAGGACATGCGGCGGCTAATTGTGGAAGCTTTCTTTCCACTATTGCTGTTTTTAAAAGAATGTCTTCTAATCTATATAGTCCATTCAAAACGCGCGTTAAGGTGTTCCAAAATAACACTGTTAAGAAAATCGAACCCTAAACGTTTCTGGGGTCGCTGATCACGAAAACCGGGGTCCCGCGGTCCTAAAACATGGGCGTCACCCTTAAAAATGCAAAAAACACCGCTTTTTAGGGGGTTTTCGCGATTATTTCAATAATAATGAAAACTAATGCGATGAAATACACTTTTTTTAATATTTATTTGCAAAGGTGGTTGATTTGTACTAAATTAAGGCGAACTTTATGATAAGGGGTAGTCCTAAAGGGTTGAAACTACTCTTAAATCGGCTAAAAATACAAAAAATTGTAAATTTTTTTTTTTTTTTTCAAGTTTATGTTTCAATTTCGAGTTTGGGTGTACTTTCAAGCAAAAATGGATTATTTTCAACCCTTAAGCCTGAACTACATTGAAAATCAGTGCAGTGCAGCACTGCGCAGTATGTTGCAGTACTTTATTAGAGAACGCGTGGTAAGCCACATTGAATAAGCAGTATTTTGACATTGACTACTCCTACATAGCCTTTTGTAATTTTTTTTGTAGTCCCTGTGACTTTTGTTGTCTAGAAAGTCCTTATTTCTATCAACTTTTAATCATCCATTTTGACAACAATGGCAATAACAACTTCATAATGATGTTTTTTAGAAATTGGCTTTTGCCTGACAGCACGCCCACAATCGAATTTGAAGCATAGACTTGAAACAAAAAATTTACAATTTTTTCCATTTTTGGCCGATTTAGAGGTAGTTTCGACCCTTTAGGACTACCCCTTATCATAAAGTTCGCCTTAATTTAGTACAACCTTTAGGGTTCGATTTTCTTAACGGTGTTATTTTGGAACACCCCCCCCCCCCCCCTGCGTTTTGAATGGACTAATACGGTGATATTGTTTTCACAGATAATTGTTGTGTAACTAAGGGGTACCACATACACTGTTATAGAAAAGTAATGGTGTTACTGGAAAAATACCGAGAAGAATAAAAACTTAAAAAAAATGTAAGTAATAGTATTTTCATTATTTTTCAAGTAGTCCGGACTTTTATGTGTCGATGACGTTTTGATTTTTGAATGCTTACCATGCCGTAATTGTTCACTCCGAAAACTCTACCGGTCATTCTGCCATTGAATCACTCCCTAAATAATAATTTTCTTATCATCTTTACATAAAAATACAAGTAACCTGAGTGCAGAGCACCAGCAGAATGTTACTTCTGATGATGTTATACTTGAAAATTATTCTGATAACATCGCAGAAGTCAGTGTAGAAGTCGTTTCTCTCGAAGAAGGAAATCAACAAGCAAAAGAAAAATCTGCCTCGGACAATGGATTGTGTATCTTTTGTTCCAAAAATAAATTGCGCGTTGGCTCACGGTATGAACCTTAATAAGTCTCCACAATATTTCGGAAAATTGAGATTATATAGCAAAAGGCGACGATGACACGGATTTATTAGACAAAATAGGGGAAAATATGATTTTTCACTATCATAAATTTTGTAGACTCAAGTATGACCGTACACATGAGGCTAATATACACAAGACTTCCGGTAACGATACACCATGGATGGTACTTAGGGATATTCACAAAAAAGCATTTGAAATGATAGAAACATTTTTGTTAGAGGAAGTATTAAACAAAGAAAAAAATTTTTATGTGGCAGACATTTGTAATAAATATAAAGCTATATTATTGGACCTAGCATTTGGCATATCATTCCAAGGAGATGATGCTTTCAATGAGTACAAGATACACCCCCTGCAAAATAAAATTTTGACAAAACATGGTGATAAAATTGTTATAGGTGTGGTCGCTGGCGTATCTTCTAAGAAAATAGTTTATAAACTACATAAGTTTACCCTCTGATGTATTATTCCAAAAAGAAATTAAAAATACTTCGGAAATTTTAGAATTACAAAATGCCATGTACAATGTTCGGTTAGTACGTATACATGAGAAATGGAAGCCGGCTTCAAGCCAGCTTGGATCCCAGAAATATCCATGTATACCCAGATCGAATCCAAATAGGATCCAACCGATTCGATCCAACATTTGGTGCTGGATCGAATCGAAATTTCGGCGTAGAGACGCGAATCCAAAAATCGGGACACTGACATATTTTTCATTAAACATTAAAAATTGCTGTAAAACATTAAAATAACTACCACAAGCACTTAATAATATTTTTTCGCTTTTCGGCATTTTTATTTGTCAGAAAGCCCAGAGAAAAACGATAAACTATAAATTTGTAGGTTATGTTCATTGATTTTCGATTACGTCTGAATCCATTTATAATTCGATCCGATGATGTCAAATACGCAGATCCACTTTCAATCTTTCGATCTCTGGATCGTTCGATTTGCTCATGTATACGTGGTAAATGCTGCAATAAATGGCTATAAAAAGCAATAAAAATAACGAAATTGCAACAAAGTGGCAGCACTGATATATAAAATTCAAACAACTTTTTTGAAATAATTTATTGCTTTGAGTTAACTGTCAAAATCAATTCTTTAAATTGACTTTAAGTGAAACATTAGAATTTTCTATAAATTTATACTAAATTTACAACAAAAGAAAACAAAATTTAAAGGTACGTAGAAATTAAATTTTATTCCATATTAGAGAAAGATACTTATACATTCATTTAAAGTCTTTAATTCTAATTTACTTTGCAGTGTTCATGATTATACTCTTAAGTCTTAACTTAAAACTCTAGTTTAAAATAAACTACCTTAACTTACCAATTTAAAACAGTTTTCAGTTTCAATTTGGACAATTTGGTAAAAAAAATGTTTACTTCTTTTTATATTTTTAATTATTAGAAAATTTTAGCCATTAAGAATGTCACGTCGCAAATGTAAATTTAGTGCTGATTTGGAAAAAAATATCCAATGTTTAAAAAAGCTAAACTTGAGCATGAAGCTTTTTGTGAAATTTGCCAAGTTATAGTTTCGGTTTCAAATAAGGGGAAATGTGACTTGGATCAACATATACAATCAGCAAAACACAGATCACGAATTCAAGCTTGCAGTACTAGTGTAAAACTATGTAGATACATTTTTCATACAGAAAAATAGCAAGGCAGAAGAAAAAATATTAGCTGCTGAAGCTACTCTGGCTTTCCACACTGCAAAACATCACCACAGTTATAAATCCTGCGACTGTTCAACAAAATTATATCGCAGATTGTTTGCCGACTCTGAAGTGGCTTCAAAGATTTATTCTGCCAGAACAAAAACAGAAGCAATAGTGAACAATGTTCTAGCACCTAACACTTTAAAGATGACACTTAAAAAAATAAATGAGGATTTCGCACATAGGCGTATGTACAGACGGCTCAAATCATGGCGCATTAAAATTGTTTCCTGTATTAATTCAATTTTTTGACCAGGAATTTGGCATTATATACATCGATTATTAGAAATTAAATCTGTACAAAATGAGAAATCAGAGACAATTTGTGATCTAATCACAACTACATTACAGAAAAATAATTTAGCCGAAAAATGTGTTGTTTTCACTGGAGATAATTGTAACACAAATTTTGGTGGAGTCGAAAGAAGAGGTCAGAACAATGTTTTTCGTCGTTTACAAAAGGCATTAGGGAGGGATATCGTTAGAGTAGGGTGTCCACCTCATATTGTGAATAATTGTGTACAGCATGCATTGGATGGCTTACCTTTAGATGTGGAATCAATAATTTTAAAGATATATAATCATTTTTCTATATATACGGTTCGCACAGAGGCATTAAAGGATTTTTGTGATTTCGTTGACATTGAATATAAGAAGCTGTTGTTTCACTCCAAAACGCGATGGCTGTCTTTATTTCCTGCAGTAAATAGAATCTTACAACTGCTTCCAGCACTTAAATCTTATTTTTTGTCCCAAACTCAGACCCCCATAATAATCAGTATGTTTTTCGAAAATCCTCTTAATGAGTGTTATTTATGGTTTATCCATTCTTTAATGTATGTTTTCCATTCAAAAATAGAAAGTATGGAGCAAGAAAACAATTCCTTAATGGAAATAAGTGAAATATTATTTTCCATAGAAGAAATATTAATACAAAGACGAGATAAGGAATTTATTCCATTAAAAGTTAAAGAAATTATTAGATGTAATATTGATCTACCGAGAAGCCATGTCGTAAAAAATGAATTAATTCATGTATATGAAAGAGCATTGAAATATTTAAAGATGTAGACATGCTCTTTGAATGAATTTAAAGTATTTAAATGGATGTTGCTAAAATGTAAACCAGAGTGGGATGTAATCCAAGAAACTATAGAATATTTATCAAAAAGAGGAGTAGATATAAATGAATCTTTATTGTTTGATCAATCTATAAGGTTAAATAATTTTTTAGATCAAAATATACTATGTGAAGAATTTTCAAAACAACACTGTGCGGAAAAATGGACAACTTATTTTAAAAGTCAAAATAATAACACATCCGGAGTGTAGCGTTTGATAATTACGATCGTTTTGTTGAAACTTTAAATGGTAAAGATACTTTACATGATACAGTTGGTATTATTTATCAATTTGCTGCTTCAAACTAATACCACAGAAGCTGACATCGCATCCACGTCTATAGCAACAACAGAAAACGTATCACAGCCCGCTCGAAAAAGAAGACGATTCGAAGAAATTCCAGGTTTCATACAACAAAAAACCTGCTGCTAAGGTATTACTGCCAAATGTAGAGGAAATTTTAAAAATTCTGGATTACAAAAAATAATGCAAAGTTAAGAGATTTAATTTGAGCTGTTTCTTATTCACTTATCAATAGTACACCAATGTGGCTAGGTTTTAATAGTAACACTATTAAAGATACAACAGAAATGCAAGTTGTTGATTATTTGCCACAAATAAATTCATCACCAACATCATATTCCGTTGTACAAGAGACTTTGTATAATGCCCAAAAAATAGTAGAGGAATGTCAGCAAAATGAAATAATAGTAACATACGATTTGGCAATAGCTAAAATGGCTTATCAAATACAATTAACGGATGCTCCAAAATTAAATAATCGATACTGGAAAGTTAAATTGTTACAAGCGCCAATTTGACCAAAATGTTTTTATTAGATTTTATAAAAGTATTAGTCAACCTTCATTCAATAATAGCAAAATTATATTTTAAAATCATAAATTGAAGCAATTATTTAAAAAAATTAATTGTTACAAGCGACATACACACAAAAAACAATCAAGTTCCGACCCAAAGTCTTAAGCACCAACTTAATTGTAACAAGCCCCTCAGTATGACTATTTTTGGTATAATAACAAATTCTGTAAAGTTTCATGTTGTTACATGTCCCTTATTACGCAGTGTTGGCGGTTGTAATAATTTAGAACAAATAATTTCTTTCCGCACGCTTTAAACTCCTTGTTTCTTATAACAATTATCAATCACGTCGTGACTCGCATAATCCTGTACCAATTTTTATTGAATTATATACTTTTGGGAAGTATTCTAGAAATCATTTTGTTGAATTATTTCTTGGCGATAACATCGAATTCTTAAAAGTGAATAAGTAGTGATATTTCTCACCTAAGAAGTTAACTTTCAAAAGTGCTTTAAACAGTAAGTGAAGTGTGAGTTGTTCAATTTTTTTTTTAATTTTGGTTTGATTTATTTTGTAATATTTTGTGTAGATAATCGCCGGGAATAAAAAAAAGACTTTTCAAGATGGTAATCGCATGGAAGGCGAAAAATATAAATTTGAAGAAGAAATGTAAGCATCAGACTACACTACACAAAAACTTCTTAGTGATAAAGGCGTATTAATTGAATCGGTTTGTATTAACCCTAATATCAAATTACCTAGTAAAGTAGTGGACGTATTAAATTTACCTGGAAATTTGAAGCAAATTTTGGTTGACCTTAATACACCATCGACAAGTCAGGAAAAATCGCTAGATGTGGGCGAATTGGAAAATATAGATTCAACAACTTATATTGTTGAAAATCCTAGTATTGTAGAAGCACAGGAACAACCTGAATATAGGATTGGTTCTGAATGTATGCGAGCTCCAACAAATAAAGCGAAAATAGCTAAATCTAAGCCAAGGGCAGTTTTAGCTGTTCCGTGCAATGATAATTGCCATAACAAATGCAGGCAACAATTTAGCGAAGCTGATAGAGTTGAAATCTTTAATTCATATTGGGGCATGGATAACAACAGAAGAAAAACTTGGCTGCTTTCTTGCGTTCATCAAATTGATGTCCAAAGACGTAGGACGAATAATATTCCAGTAAAAAATGTAACTTCTTCTTCTTCTTTAACGGCTCTACAACCGGGATCCGGTCCTGGCCTCGCGCAACTGTTCTCTCCACCGGTCCCGATTCTGAGCCGATGTCATCCAGTTTGGCATCCCTAAACTCTGAGCGTCCTGGTCCACGCCATCCTTCCAGCGAAGGTTGGGCCTCCCTCGCTGTCGCACCCCATAGGTCTTACCGCAGAGAACTTTCCGAGCAGGCTCATCTTCACTCATACGAGCTAGATGCCCTGCCCACCGGAGCCTACCGAGCTTTATTTTCTTCACAACATCTATGTCGCGATAGCGCTCGTAGATCTCGTCATTGTAGAGTCTCCGGAATCGTCCTTCCTCACATACGGGGCCAACAATCCTCCGAAGTATTTTCCTCTCAAACACGCCCAAGAGGTTTGAGTGCTTTTTGCTAAGCACCCACGTTTCGGATGCATATGTGAGAACGGGTAAGACCATCGTCTTATATAGTAAAAGTTTAGACGTTATGGTTAGATATTTGGATTTGAAGAGCCTTGACAGACTATAGTAGGCTTTGTTGGCTTTTAGCAGTCGTGCGCGTATTTCTGGTTCCATGCTATTGTCGGCTGCTACTATTGACCCAAGGTAGGTAAATGATTTTACCACGTCAAACTCGTGTTCCGCTACCTTGATTGTGGGACCAATGTTAGGTGTTCTTCCAGACGAGGCCACCATGTACTTTGTTTTGCTGTCGTTAATGTGCAGTCCCAGATTTCCTGCCGCTTGCTCAATCTGAGTGAAAGCTTCTTGTACAGCTGTTGTTGTTCTTCCAATGATGTCAATGTCGTCTGCGTAAGCCAGTAATTGGGTGGACTTGTGGAGGATTGTACCCCTAGATGTCACGCCCGAATCTCGGATAACTTTCTCCAACGCCAGGTTGAAAAGGAGGCAGGCCAGACCGTCCCCTTGTCGGAGTCCATTATAGATGTTGATTGGTCTGGACAGTGTTCCGGATACCTTTACTTGGCTTGACACTTTGATCATGGTCAACCTACATAGTCTTGTCAGTTTGTTGGGGATGCCGAATTCTCTCATGGCTTTGTAGAGTTCTACCCTGGCTATGCTATCATAGGCGGCTTTAAAGTCTATGAAGAGGTGTTGAATTAAGTTTTGAAACTCTAGACATTTTTCCATAGCCTGCCTCAAGGTGAAAATCTGATCAGTCGTTGATTTGCCTGGGCTGAAGCCACACTGGTAATGGCCTATGATATTTCTGGCGTATGGGGCCATCCTGTTTTGTAGGATAGCGGAGAATATCTTATACACGGTACTCAACAACGTTATACCGCGATAATTAGTGCACGCTGTGATATCTCCTTTTTGTGTACCGGACAGAGGATGCCTTTTCTCCAGTCTTCTGGCATCACTTCCTGCTCCCATACTTGCACAATTAATTCATGAATCGCTTGGTGTAATGTAGGCCCTCCATATTTAACCAGCTCCGCTGCGATGCCGTCTGCACCCGAGGCCTTGTTGTTTTTGAGCCGGCTGATGGCTCTGCTAACTTCTTCTATGCTTGGTGGCGGCAGCATAGCATTGTCATCAGATATTGGTGGAGCCTCCGAATCCTCAGTTAGCTCGCCATTTAGCAATTCATGAAAGTGCTCTTCCCATCGCTCCAAGATGCCTTTAGGATCGGTGATCAGATTACCTTCTTTGTCCTTGCAGTATGTGCAACGTGGTGTGAATTGCGTCATACTGCGGACTCTTTGGTAGAACTCCCGCGCCTGGTGCGGCCGTCGTTCTCTGTACTGTTCTAGCTCACAGACGAGATTTTTTTCCCAGGCTTCCTTTTTCCGTCTGTGAATTCTCTTTTCTTCTTTTCTGAGCTCTTTATAGTTCTCTTCGCGTGCCCGTGTTCTCTGAGACTGCTGCATGGCTCGGTACGCAGCATTCTTACGTTCAGTTGCCAGCTTGCATTCATTATCGAACCAGTCGTTCCGATCTTTACGACTTCTGCCTAAGATGGAATCAGCAGTACTAATGACAGTATTTTTAAGGCGGGTCCAGTTCTCTTCAACGCCCGGCATCTCATCCCCAGGACTTAGGGAGAGTTCTAATGCATGACCGTAGCTGTTTCTGGCCATTTCATTGCGTAGTGCAGCTGTGTTGATTCGAGCCTGATCAGCGGATACAAAGCTTTTCAGCGTTGTAATGCGCTCTCGGAGCACCATACCAACAAGATAGTGATCCGAGTCGAAGTTGGCACCTCGGTACGTTCGTACCGTCATCAGACCCGAAAGGTGGCGGCGGTCTATCAACACATGATCTATTTGGTTGCGAGTGGCTCCATCAGGAGATACCCAGGTGGCTTTATTGATATCTTTACGCGCAAATCTAGTACTTGCAACGACCAAGTTCTTACTTGCTGCCATCTCCCCTAACTCGCTGTCCATTGTCATTAGTGTTTTCATGCAAGCTGTGGTTGCCGACATATTGCCTGTATATGGGCTCCCGGCCTACTTTGGCGTTCAGATCTCCCAGTATGATTTTTACATCATACCTGGGGCAGACATTAAGTTCCCGTTCAACTAATTCGAAGAATTCTTCTTTATCATCATCCGGGGACTCTTCTGTAGGTGCGTGAACGTTTATGAGGCTGATGTTCTTAAATTTACCTCGCACACGAAGGGAGCATAGCCTTTCGTTTATTGCTTTAAAGCCGATAATGGTAGGCTTCATTCTTTTGCTAACCATAAAACCTACTCCTAGAACATGGTGTTTTGTATGACAGCTGTAATATACGTCATACTCAGGTTTTTGCAAAACACCATTCCCTGTCCACCTCATCTCCTGAATGGCGGTAATGTCAGCTTTATACTTTGACAGGGTATCGGCTAGATGTTTTGAAGCTCGAGTTCTGTACAGAGTTCGAACGTTCCATGAAAAAATTCGTAAATCGTTTTGCCTTTTTCGTTGCCGTGGTCGTCGTCGTTTATTCCAGTATCCGAGGCATGTTGCTCGTACGGTAATAATTGTTTTTTACGGGTGAGGTTATTAGCCTCACGCCAACATTACTTGGAAGGAAATGTAACTAGAAAGTACATTATTCCATTTAATGGTAAAGAGATCCAAATATGCCTTCAGTTTTTATTGAAAAGCCTGAACATTTCCAGCCGAGTAATTAATTATTTACTTGAAAAGCGATCAAATATAAATACTATTGAACTGAACCGACGTAATTCCTCCAATAACTCTGCCAAAGAATCTTTAAATGAAATTTATAAGTTTATTCAGAAACTACCTGCATTATCATGCACTACTATGCATCACATTATTGTCGAAGCAGAACCAATCGAAAATACCTACCGTCTGAATTTCAAAGTGTATCAAACGTTTACCGGATTTATCGCGAGAAAATGACGAGAAAAAATTTGCATTGCTTGGGTGAAAAGACATTCAGGAATATTTTTAAAACTAATTTCAATATAGGTATTCACTTTCCTAAAAAAGATAAATGTAACATATTTTGTGTTCACAAAACAAAGAATCAGATGAAGGTTTTTAGCACACTGTGACGCAAAAGAAGCTTGCAAAAACGTATTTTTGCAAGACCAACAAAAAGCAAAAGATACTCCAACTTTCATTTGTGCCTCTTTTGACTTGCAGAAGGTCCTGAGTACTCCTCATGCAGATAGCATGCTACTGTATTATTCAAGGAAGTATTCTTCTTATAATTTAACGGTCTACGAAAGTGCAACTCAAGATGGATTTGCATTCCTGTGGGGCGAAATTGACGGCAAAAGGGGAGCAAATGAAATTTGCTCCATTATGAACAAATATCTTAAAATGGTTGATGCTAGAGAGATCATTACAGAATTAAGTCTTTATTGCGATAGCAGCCCAGGGCAAAATAAGAATATACAAATGATATCAATGATATATCATTTTATCAAATATCAGGCTAAATTTTTAAAAAAAATTAAACTTACATTTTTGCTTCCGGGTCATTCATATATGCCGGCAGATTCAGTGCACGCAATAATAGAACGATTTGTAAAAAAGCGAATAATATGGGCTCCTTCATAATGGCCAACTATAATAAGGAATGCACGTATCAACCCCAGGCCTTACCACATTATACCATTATCGTATACTCGTAAGTCGTTCAGAAACTGGAAGGATGCTTCGAGTAAATATTTTCTTAAAAATAAAATTAAAACTACAAATGGAAACATTTTTAGTATTAGCAAAGCAAGAGTTTTTGTTTTCAAATATCGCTCCCCCATGATTAATGTTTTTAATAGTTATACACAAAATGAAGAATTATCTATTGATGTTGCTGGAGCTAGAATTCGCTCAAAAGCATTAAAGAAGGATACCATTAAAAAATTATACACAGAACCATTAGCAATATCAAAAGAGAAAAAAAAGGACCTGTTGAATTTATTCAAAAAAGGAATAATTCCTGCAGAATATGCTGAAGAATATCATTTGATGACCTCCAATGAAAACATCCGGGATGAGTTACCACAGACTTATGAAGAAGATGTTTCTAATAATGAAGAAGATTAACCTTTCACTTTTATAATAAAACTTTTATGTATAATAAAAATCATATAAACCAACATATGTACTTAATTTTGTAATTCAGTTTCAATAAATAAGTATTTTTATTTTGTTATATGCGCCTTTGTTTTTATATACGCACAGTCAGTGTTACACACGCCAAAAAAAATGTTATAAGTGCTATTTCTGTGCATTTTAATTGGTACAAGCGACACTTAGGGCCTGTTTCACCGCTTGCTGATAAAGTTTCAGATAGTTATCTGCCATATATCAGTATCTAACAGATAAAGGCTGCTGATATGTTTTTTCTGTTTCACCATCAAACTTCCTGATAAACTAACTGGCAGATAAATATATCTGCCACTTGTAATTTTCCAGTGTCAGTCAATCTTTGCTTGGTATGGGAGTTATTAAAAATAATTTGAATATGACATGATCCAGGCTATCTGGCAACTATGTCCTTAATTTTTAATTGAGAGTCCACAACTGTCTGGACTTTCATAGAGTAATTGCCTTTCCGGTGTTTATACTATTCAGCAGTTTCTCCTCCTATAAACGAGTAGCAGCAATTAATATTAATATAAAATTGATGTATTTATGCAAAAATATTAATTAAATTTAATACAACAAACAGAAATTTCTTAACTTTATTGTGTAAAGTTGCAGTACATACTTTTTAACAAAGTTCATAAATTACTAGTTTTCGTGAAGATTTACACCTGGTGTTTTAATGTTGATGTGAGTACAATCTATGGCTTCAACGACCCTAGGAAATCTTGCAATTTCATAAAACCCTTGTGTTATATTTTCTATATTTGATGGAAATTTTACAAACAAGGGTCTAAATTTGGTAAGGCGGAAACGAATTCTAAAATCTTCGTCATCTAATGCTTAAAAAAAATTTGGTCTATAACAAATTGTTCGGCTTCTACGAGGTCGCCTAATATTTTCATAATATTCATCAAATTCATCTTCTAAAAATTCGAATAAATCCATTTGGAAATCTTTTGTAACCGCAATCTTTGATTGTTCACGTAAAAATGCTACCAATAAAAGCTCGAAAACTTAAAACATTTTTTAATTATCTTCCAGATAAAGCCTTAACAGCCACTGAAATCGGCTGCTAAGTTACCAGCAACATTATCTGCCAGATATTTCTATCCAAGACCTGTGAAACCAAAATTTGTAGTTTATCTGGCAGATAAGTTCCGAATAGGCTATCCGGGGATTTATCAGCAAGCGGTGAAACCGGCCCTTAACTTTTTATATTTACTTATTAAACAAAAAATAAACACATACATATCTTTAGCAAGGAGTCCCCGATTGAAAATGAAATTCGCCCGCAGCTAGCACGCAGCTAGCATGCACTAGCCCGCACGGCGCACAGTGGGTTATCTTTAATAATCTAGCGGGACAAAAATGTTTCACATAGTTATTTTTATTAAACTACTGAATGTCAAATATGGATTCTCTACTAGTCATAAGAGAGAGAACAAGCATTATTATCTTCTCCTTATCGACAGAAAGAGCGCAGAGAAGGAAACAAAGTCGATGTGAGCCAAAGATCCTCAGTTGTAGTCGAGATCCACTCGAAGAATCTTGTATTGTATATCAGGTGTGTGTTGTTAATATAAACTTAAGTATTTTTTAGTAGTTATGGCAATGGGTGAACATTCTTCAGGTACGTCAGTATCAATATTTAAGTTTCGAATTTTTGGTAAAAATAATAATTGCTTAAAAACGTTTCTCTGCTAAGTTCTATTAATAATTATTAGGTTATAACTTTTGTGGAACCTGATAGAACCTCACAATTAATGCATTATTTTAAAATTTAATTGTTCTAAAATACAGAAATTCAGGTTTCAGCTGCTACTACTTGCTACACATGAATTTATACAGCTAAATCCAAAAACATGCACTATTTCAACATCACTTTATTTCGTCATTTGTAATTATCCTAAAGAACTTACAGCGTTAATGTAGTTAAGATATTTATTATGAATGTTTTTGAAAATTTAAAAAATAGAATGAAAATCTTACAGATTTGGGACAATTCTTCGGACCCTATCCTCTGGAATATCAATAAATAATTTAGCATTCGAGAAATATACCCTCAGCACTGCTAAATTGTATGTGGATCTATATGGATGGTATCCAATGCCAGTCACTGTGCACAAAATTTTGATTCATGGTGCATCCATAGTGAAACATTTTTTACTACCTATCGGCCAGCTGTCCGAAGATGTCCAGGAAACAAGACACAAGGAATTAAAACGATTTCGTGAAAATCACACAAGAAAATGTTCACGCAAGAATACGAATAGGGATATATTAAACAGCCTCCTCATATCTTCCGACCCAGTTATCACCAGCCTTCGACCACTACCACCACTTAGTTCTAAAGATTATGGACCTGTGAAGGAGCTACTAAACCTGCCTCATGATATCTCGCAAGATGATGTGAACAATTAGACTGATCTGGACAGTAGTGATAGTGAAACTGAATTGTCTGTGGCCCTGAATGACTTATCGATGTAAATAAATACAAGCCGTGTAAATACTCTTGTAAAAAGGCTTATTTCTTGTTGTTTTTAGTTTTTAGTAAATATCTTTAGTGTAAACATAATGGGCTAAATTTATTTCCACTTCCCTCATTTTTGTCTAGCTAGATTACGTATTTGACCCACTGTGCGGCGCCCGCAGCTAGCATGCACGCCTGAAGACTAGCCCGCAGCTAGCATGCAGCTGGTACGCACGAATATTATAAATCACGAGTAAAAATGAAATTCGCCCGCAGCTAGCACGCAGCTGGCATGCACTAGCCCGCACGGCGCCCGCAGCTAGCATGCACGCCTGAGTGAAAATAACACTAGCCCGCAGCTAGCATGCAGCTGGTACGCACGAAACTCAAATTTAAAATGAAAGAAAAAACTTTTTTTTCCTAGAATAAAAATTCTGCGCCTCTTAAAAAAGATGGAGAAGAGTATTATATATGTATGTAAAGTCGTCATCAGGCACATTTTGAGATTTTCGTGCGTGTGGCGGGAGAGTGGATACCTGTGGCGGGAGAGTGCATCCCTCAAGCGAACAAATTTTTAGATTTTCGTGCCAGTGGCGGGAGCGTGTATCCCTGTGGCGGGAGATTACGTACTTTTGTGGCGTGCCTGTTTGTTCGCTATGCGTGCTAGCTGTGGGCGCGTGCGTGCTAGTAAGGAAATTAACCATGAAATTATTTTTAATCGGGTCATTAACTATAACAACATAATTTTTTGCAGTGAATGTAATAATTAAATAGATAAACGTTTTTTCCTTCTCCTGTAAAATTGCTAAAATGGCGCTTGTAACAATTTAACTTTCCAGTATCGATGTATTTATTAATTTGGGCGCATTTCACATCGAAATGGCTTTTTTTAAAGCAATAATTGGAAAATATATTGATGAATGCGGCATCACTGATATTTTGAGAGTGTGATATATTAGCATCAGGCTCCGTTACTGGTTTTATAACTGGCAAACATTTTAACAGATGTAAGAGACTTCATCCCTTAATTAGTGTAGTTATTCAATCTTTGCATTTCGATAGTTTTTTAAAAATAAAAATTTACAAGTTATCGGAAATAATTATCGAAGAATTAAAGCACATTCAACAAATTCAAACGGAACCTCATACGCCTATTACATTAAATGAAGAACTGGAGGAATTATTATTACAGTACAATGAATATAAAGAACTAACATTAAAAGGTACGCATGGAAAGCGCACTCAGCAGCTTAGTTGCTTAGCAAAGCCTTCTGCTAGAACTTAGAAAGAAGTACGCGCTAGATGATGTGCTGAATATGTCTGCTTACTTCTACTAATTACTGCTTTGCACTGACATATGTCAGTGCTGCTTTGATAAAAATTATTTTTTGAAGTTGAGTTCAATAAATTATGGAGCAAAAATTTTTATTAAGTTAAATTTGTGATTTAATTGTGGAGGACGAAGCTGTAAAAGTGATTGATGTTGCAAATGAAAAAGTGAATACAAAAATATTAGAATGGAAGGAGAGACATGCCAGAAACAAAGAATTCTTCGAAGTTACTATTCCACGTTATAGCCTAGACGATTTTAAAAATCATTTTAGAAGGTCCAGAAAGGCTTTTAATGTAAGAAATAGAAACATGTACACATACTTATGGATATTTAATTTTTTTATATTTACTTATTTTAGGAATTGTTCAATTTAACGGTACCAATGTTTAACCCACAAGGAAAAATTCCTGAAGAGAAAAAATTATTGTTAACAATATGGATTCTATCGCATCCTGAAAGCTTCTTAGCTGCAGGTGATAGATTCGGTATATCACATAGTACATCTCACGCAACATTTTGGGACACCGTAAAAATATTGAATTCTTTGAAACATCAGTTTATTATGTTTCCAAATTCAGTCACACAAGCTGAGATAGCATTGGTGAGAAATTACTTGATATATTCTTAATGCTTCGTCCAAAGACATTGAATATTTTTGCAGAATTTTGAAACAAAATGTTGAATACCTGGAATTGTAGTAGCAATAGATAGAACACATATTCCAATAAAACAACCACCTGAAAATTGCAATGATTTTTATAATAGGAAGGGATTTCATTCCATAATATTACAAGGAAAACATTTTTTTCAAAATAAATAAATATATTTACTTAGGTATTTAAAATTCAGGTGTGATGATAACTTAAAATTCATCGATATATGTATTTGTGGGTATGCCTGGAAGGATGCATAATGCACAAGTTTATCGTAATAGCACAATATTCAAACATTTAATGAGTACCACTAGCCCGCTGTTTCCTCCCGAACGTCATTTAATAGGGGACAACGCGTATCCTAATTCACAGTTTATGCTTACCCCTTACAGGAACAACGGCCACCTCACGACTGCACAAGTTGCATTTAATTCAAAACTTAGCTCAGTACGACAAGTTATTGAGCGTACATTTGGATTATTAAAAGGCAAATTTCGGAGGCTTAAATATTTAGAAATCCAAGATGTAGTAATGGCAAACCAAACTATTGTTGCGTGCTGTATATTGCCTAACTTTATTTTAATAAACGACGGAAATGAACATTTTGTGGATAATAACAACGTACCACTAGATGATCACGATGATAACGAGGATGATTTTTCACAGATAATAGAGACAAATAAAAGATTGTTGTATACAAGTTTTTTTGAATAAATGTTTGTTTTTTCACTAATTACCCCAAGGTAATAATATATATATTGAATTCATAAATATAAAAAAAATACATATAGATTAAACTATACATAAAACAAAAACAAAAAAAAACGGAACACAAATGGTATTCAAAAAAAAAAACGGAACACTAATGGTATTCAGGAACACTTTTTGGAAAATGATTTTGATGATAAAAGGAAGTTAATTTTGGTTTTTTAAATATTGAATCAATTCTTGTAGTAAATGGCTTTTTTCTTTTAGTACATTTGTTATTTCATCAAGTCTAGCTACCTTCTTTTCTTCAATTTCCAGAAAGCGAGATCTGTCGTCCCGTAACCTTTTACAACGACTCGTACTCGAATACTTTTCTTGAACATTTCCGCTACTTTCAGACGTGGTTGTGTTGATTGTATTTGAGGAAGTTAATTCATCCATTGGAGTAACCTCGATGTCATGTAATGTAGAAATGGAAGCTTCCACATTTGCAGTCTTGTCCTCCAAAAATATTTCTTCAAACTGAGTGAAGTATTCCCATTTCACACGCCCTTGTCGTGACTTCGATTTTTTTTTCTTTCAATGCAGTGAAAGTTTGTTTCATGGTGCGGAATTTTTTATCTAAAAAATCCTCTGTTATAAAGTATCCATGATTTCTAAATTCTTCCGCTATTTTGCGCCACAATTCTTTTTTCTTTTGTTTTGGATCACGAAATTTTGCTTTGCGCTTCCCGTACTCCGCAAGCAGCAATAAAATCATTTCATGAGTCCACTTTTGTTTCTGTTCTTCATAAACTTCCACTTCAGTATAAAATAAAAAAACTTCAGGGATCGTAACTGTTATAACTTATATCGAAAAAATCAGAAAATAATCATTATTTTGAAACTTATATGATATAAAACAACAGTAACAGTTAAATTTTTTTATTTTTAACTATTATCTTTGACTAGTATTGTTTTAAATCTTTTAAAATTGTTATTAAAGATTTTTTTCTTTTTTTGTTCGAAATAATAATTAAAATTGACTTTTATTTTTAAAATCAAAAATAACTGTTAAAAAAGACTTTTATTTTTTTCGGTCTTGCATAAAAGTCTTTCTAAGATTTTTATTTTTCCAGTTTTTTTCTATAAAAGTCTTTGAAGACTTTTATTTTTAAAATATAAAAATAAAAGTCTTTTGCTGAAAACAGATAAATAGTCCATTCAAACCGTTAAGAAAATCGAACCCTAAAGTTTTTGGGGTCGCTGATCTCAAAAAGCGGGGTCCTGCGGTCCTAAAACTTGGGCGTCACCCTTAAAAATTCAAAAACACCCCTTTTTAGGGGTTTTTCGCGATTATTTCGATAATAATGAAAACTAATGCAATGAAATACACTTTTTTTAATATTTATTTGCGAAGGTGGTTGATTTGTACTAAATCAACGCGAACTTTATGATAAGGGGTGACCCTAAAGGGTTGAAACCACCCCTAAATCGGCTACAAATAGAAAAAATTGTAAAAAAATTTTTCTTCAAGTATATGCTTCAAATACGATTGTGGGCGTACTGTCAGGCAAAACTAAGTTATTTTCAACCCTTAAGGGGTTAAAACTACCCCCACAATTATAAAAATCAACTTTATATAAAAAAAATTAGAAAAAATTTTTGTTTTTTGCTTTTTGCTTGAAATTTGGTTCAAAAGGTATTATCAGCCATAAATTTATTATTTTAAACCCTTAAGGGGGTGAAACTACCCCTTCATTAAAATTGTAATTGAAAAAAATTGACATTTATTGTTTTGCATTAAAATTTTATTTCCATTTTTATTCATTGAAACATTTGGAAAATTTCACTTTAAACCCTTTTTAAAGGGGTTAAACCACCCCTAAACCGAAGCAAAATAAAAAATACATGGAGAAATATTTCTTTTCGTGGAATTTTTAAATAAAGTCAAAATGCAGGATAAAAACGACAATCACACAATAATTGGAAATATGTACCCTAATGTATTTGAGTTACTTTTGAATAATGGGGTGTTCCGTTTTTCTACAATGACATTTAGGCAGGTCAGTCTTTTGCTGAAAACAAATAAAATAGCTATCGTAGTTCGAAAATATATAAAATAAATAACAATTGTGATATTGTGCTTAAAGGCTAGCACGTTGATCAGGCTATAGAAATTCTAACTAAAACTATGTAAAAAATGATTTATTAGGTGGATAAATTGGTGCGGCTGATTTTATATTTTTGAATTTTTTGGATCCCTGTTTAATTTCTACTTAAATTAGTAGTTTGGTAACCCCATTTCACTCCGTTAGGGGATGAATTTCAAAAAATCGATTCTTAGTGAATGTCCACCTCATTATAGAGATGCACTGTCAAAATTAAAGCCCTTCGGCTCCAGCGGTTTGGGTAAACCCCATTTCACCCCCTTAGGGGATGAATTTCGAAAAATCGCTTTAATAGTGGATGTCCACGCCATTATAGGGATGCACTGTCAAAATTTCAGCCCTATAAGCTCCAGCGGTTTGGGTAAACCCCATTTCACCCTCTTAGGGGATGAATTTCGAAAAATCGCTTTATAGTGGACGTCCACGCCATTATAGGGATGCACTGTCAAAATTTCAGCCCTATAGTTCCAGCGGTTTGGGTAAACCCCATTTCACCCCCTTAGGGGATGAATTTCGAAAAATCGCTTTAATAGTGGAAGTCCACGCCATTATAGGGATGCACTGTCAAAATTTCAACCCTATAGCTCCAGCGGTTTGGGTAAACCCCATTTCACCCCCTTAGGGGATGAATTTCGAAAAATCGCTTTAATAGTGGATGTCCACGCCATTATAGGGATGCACTGTCAAAATTTCAGCCCTATAGCTCCAGCGGTTTGGGTAAACCCCATTTCACCCCCTTAGGGGATGAATTTCGAAAAATCGCTTTAATAGTGGATGTCCACGCCATTGTAGGGGTGCACTGTCAAAATTTCAGCCCTATAGCTCCAGCGGTTTGGGTAAACCCCATTTCACCCCCTTAGGGGATGAATTTCGAAAAATCGCTTTAATAGTGGATGTCCACGCCATTATAGGGATGCACTGTCAAAATTTCAGCCCTATAAGCTCCAGCGGTTTGGGTAAACCCCATTTCACCCTCTTAGGGGATGAATTTCGAAAAATCGCTTTATAGTGGACGTCCACGCCATTATAGGGATGCACTGTCAAAATTTCAGCCCTATAGCTCCAGCGGTTTGGGTAAACCCCATTTCACCCCCTTAGGGGATGAATTTCGAAAAATCGCTTTAATAGTGGATGTCCACGCCATTATAGGGATGCACTGTCAAAATTTCAACCCTATAGCTCCAGCGGTTTGGGTACACCCCATTTCACCCCCTTAGGGGATGAATTTCGAAAAATCGCTTTAATAGTGGATGTCCACGCCATTATAGGGATGCACTGTCAAAATTTCAGCCCTATAGCTCCAGCGGTTTGGGTAAACCCTATTTCACCCCCTTAGGGGATGAATTTAGAAAAATCGCTTTAATAGTGGATGTCCACGCCATTATAGGGATGCACTGTCAAAATTTCAGCCCTATAGCTCCAGCGGTTTGGGTAAACCCTTAGGGGATGAATTTCGAAAAATCGCTTTATAGTGGATGTCCACGCCATTATAGGGATGCACTGTCAAAATTTCAGCCCTATAGCTCCAGCGGTTTGGGTAAACCCCATTTCACCCCCTTAGGGGATGAATTTCGAAAAATCGCTTTAATAGTGGATGTCCACGCCATTATAGGGGTGCACTGTCAAAATTTCAGCCCTATAGCTCCAGCGGTTTGGGTAAACCCTATTTCACCCCCTTAGGGGATGAATTTCGAAAAATCGCTTTAATAGTGGATGTCCACGTCATTATAGGGATGCACTGTCAAAATTCAGCCCTATAAGCTCCAGCGGTTTGGGTAAACCCCATTTCACCCCCTTAGGGGATGAATTTCGAAAAATCGCTTTAATAGTGGATGTCCACGCCATTATAGGGGTGCACTGTCAAAATATCAGCCCTATAGCTCCAGCGGTTTGGGTAAACCCCATTTCACCCCCTTAGGGGATGAATTTCGAAAAATCGCTTTAATAGTGGATGTCCACGCCATTATAGGGGTGCACTGTCAAAATTTCAGCCCTATAGCTCCAGCGGTTTGGGTAAACCCCATTTCACCCCCTTAGGGGATGAATTTCGAAAAATCGCTTTAATAGTGGATGTTCACGCCATTATAGGGATGCACTGTCAAAATTTCAGCCCTATAAGCTCCAGCGGTTTGGATAAACCCCATTTCACCCCCTTAGGGGATGAATTTCGAAAAATCGCTTTAATAGTGGATGTCCACGCCATTATAGGGCTGCACTGTCAAAATTTCAGCCCTGTAGCTCCAACGGTTTGGATAAACCCCATTTGAGCCCCTTAGGGGATGAATTTCGAAAAATTGCTTCTAAGTGGATGTCTACGTCATTATCTGCAATGTGTCGAAAGGAATGAATAAAACAGAAAAATCTGTTTTGTCAAATAAATTAAAATCAAAAATAAATCCGACAACTCCATCTCGGATATTGACATGATTGATGGATTCTACTTTCTTTATCATTTAGGTCCTTCAATACCGGCTACATCCGAAAGATTATCCGAATTAATTTTGAAGAAAATTTGTAATTCTACAGCAGCGGAAATACATTTAATTTTTGACCGTTATTTAATACCATCCATAAAAGACTGTGAACGAAAAAGCCGCCAGTTAGAAGATTCACCATATAGTATTGTTGGCCCGTCACAAAGGACACCAAATAATTTTTACAAAAATTTGAAAAATTACCTTTTTATGGAGGCTCTTGTTTTGATTCTGTCAGAACACTGGGCTGAAGACACAATAGTGCATATTTTAAAAGATAAAAAAGTTTTTATTACTGTAGAAAATAAATGTTTCTCGTATATAGGCCCGGTATGCTAGGCTCAAGCAATTACTTGACCTATCTTAAACCTATGTAAAAAAATTGTCAAGAAATGGCTCAGAAATATTTTCTGCTGCGATTTCTTTACCCGGTATGTATGCAGGTTCAAGAAATCACACCAGAAAAATCGTGTTTTTATAATGACGCGCAGATGTCGCTATTGATAAAATTTTAGTTTTTCTTCCAGAAATAAGTCTGCCGTGCAAAGGACAAATGACCTATATGCATTATAGGTCAAAATGGCTTTGTATGATTTTTTTGATATGAAATATTGATATTTATCCTTAAAAAAAATTTCAGACTGATTGCCCTTTTTAACAAAAAGTTATCAAAGTAAATGCTCCCTTTATTTGCTTCGGTTTCATGTATTTTGAAAACTTTGATTGCGTTTTTCTCGAATCGAGGTTTTTGCATATAGGTCATTTCCCCTTTGCACGGCAGAAGTGTCGAGGCACTTATTTCTTTAAGTAATTTCGACGTTTCATGGGTTTTTTTTTAAATTGAAAGTAGAAGTTGAAGGAAGCCTTGTGCTTTAAGTAAAAGAGGCAATTTTAAAAAACAGTTTTTTAAAAAAAGATTGTAAGTATTACAGAAGTCTTTAAAATTTTTAATAAAAGGATTTATTTGGAATATATAAAACATTTACCTTTTCCAGAATAAACTAGTGGGATGTTGTGCCTAGAGACTAGCCACTAATTACGCTTTTTCATGGTGTTCTTTCCGCCATCGAAAAAATCTAAGCAGTAACTAAATGGTTTTTGCAGTAATGTATTTGCATATTTTCGAACGAATTTACAAAAAAAACTTATTGTAATTGAGTTTCCCAGATCCGACGGCGCGGAAGTGAGTGCGGATTTGACACTTTGCGATTCTCAAATTCGCAGTCGCGGATTCAATTCAATCAAAAATTCGGAGTGAAGACTCACACGCTAATGAAATACCTGATGTCGGATTATCTTAGGCGCATTTGTGGTTTCAAATCCACAGAAAATTTGTTGCGGATCACACTTTTAAAGCACGGGAAATGTCAAAGAGAGATTCGCGGTTGCAGATTTGAGAATCGCAAAGTCTCAAATCCGCACTCACTTCCTACCCACTGGATCTGGGAATCGAGGCCAATAAATCGAAAGTGTCAAATTGAAAAAAAAAAAAAAAAAAAAAAACACATCACACATGTAAACACTATATAATTATGTAAAACGAATCTAAACATTTTTCTATGGATTGGAGGCAAATCTAAAATCACTTTGCACAGCAGAATTAGGTGTATTATTTTACTTAAACATACATTATCGTTAAAAATTCAGCTTACCGCGCCTTTTGTATTAATTTACACTTCAATTTAACTTTATTTTTTATTTTTAAAGAAAATATTATCATGCACGCACTTCACTTTTCTTTAAATGTAGAACATCTACTGAAAAACACAGGCACCTGTTTATCCATAGCATATATGCACGTGCACGCACACAAGTACCCCCACTTCGCAATGAGACCAACACCAATAATTACCCGCCAAAAATATGAAAGAATTGATATATTTTAATTGCACCCCATCTATGACAAAGAATAGTAAACACCATCTATGGCAATATTACATTACTCTTCGTTTTACCTATGATTATCAATTTCCATAAAATATACAAAATACATTTCATAAATAATAGAAAATCTGTTGTCATAAATCAGTTGTTTACTTCCTTCTAAAGTTTATACATATCTTGCATTGGAATGTACCTTTTTATGAAAGCATGAATAAATAGGTTTATTGCCACATTCCTACGAGTTAGAGTTTGGAGTAATGGGTTGGTGCTAGCTCGGGGTGCGACAGGACCCGGGTTCGATACTGGTGATGGCCGCGTACTATTTTTTTTTTTAAGTTTGATGGTTTTGGTAGTGTTTGTTAAATACTTTGTTAAGTTTTAGATTACGCAAAGTCTCACAACTTATAACCTACATAAGCCTTTAACAAAAACTTTGCAAGATTAATTATATATAGCGTTGGTCAGTGTAATACTTATGAATCTCCATGGCCAAACTAGGATACAGCATTATGACAAAATTAAATCAATGCAACGTGAAATAAAAGTTTTAGCTAAAAACGGATTTGACTTATTTAGCTTATTATAGATTGAGTTATAGCTCACAATTGAATATGTCCCAAAGGTTTTAATTAGTCGCCGCTTTGAGATTTTATCATCAACGCAGGCTTCGTTTATTATACTAAAATAAATCATCATAACTAAAAAAGCTAAAAAAAGGTACTTAAAAAATTCATCAAGAATCGAACCCTGGTCTTTTCGCACCCCGACCTAGCGCCTTCCCATTACTCCCAACTCTAACTCGTAGGAATGTGGCAATAAACCTATTTATTCATGCTTTCATAAAAAGGTACATTCCAATGCAAGATATGTATAAACTTTAGAAGGAAGTAAACAACTGATTTATGACAACAGATTTTCTATTATTTATGAAATGTATTTTGTATATTTTATGGAAATTGATAATCATAGGTAAAACGAAGAGTAATGTAATATTGCCATAGATGGTGTTCACTATTCTTTGTCATAGATGGGGTGCAATTAAAATATATCAATTCTCTCAAATTCTTGGCGGGCAATTTTCAGCAGCATCTCCATGAAGGATGCGTTAGTTTTTCGATTTATTTGTTTGAATATTTTCGCAATTCTTCACAATCTTCACTTAATATATTGTCATCCAGACTGAAGTGTTATTCAATAGAAAGAATACCAAGAAAAAGCGTAATTAGTGGCTAGTCTCTAGGCACAACATCCCACTTTTGTTTTGTGATTCTGAAGAGATACATACAAATTTAGTTAATAAAAACTTAAAAATATGCTTTTAAACAAAGGGCTGCAAAATTTTTTAGATATGGGGCAAATCGTTTGTAAAATTTTTGTAAAATATTGAAAATTCTGAGAAAAATCACTTCCTTATATTCATGGACTCTAAGGACGGTCTTAAATACATCGTTCGTGCAATTAAATTTATAAATTTTCATTCATTTCAGTAAGCGTTTATATGCCCGGATAAAAATTAGATATCTGCTTTTCGTTTTAAACCTACCAAATGTTTAAAAACTCAAGAAAATGATTTTTTTGCACTTTTAATTAAATAAATGTTTATGTTCTCCTGAGTATCATTATTAAATAATATAATTTAGTGAGAAATAGAATTAAAACATGTTACACCGAAAGTAAAAAAAAAAAAATTTTTCACCATTTTGCGGTCGGGGATTGAACTTGGTTCGCCTGGAACCTGACTCCAGCGCCTTACCTCTAGGCTACCGATGGACTTTATTAGAAATCCCTTTTTTGTTGTTTAAATATACTTCGGGTTGATTGTGACAAATCCACAGCGAAGTTCGATAAAATTGAATTTTTGTTTTGGTCTACAGCACCACCTACATGACTATAAACTATAATAAAATGAACAGCATATAAAATATGCATATAAACAAATAAATACTTTATATTATTTCCGCGAAATTTCTTAATGATTTATAAAGCCGCCGAAGATCCATAAAAACTCAAGAAAATGATTTTTTTGCACTTTTAATTAAATAAATGTTTATGTTCTCCTGAGTATCATTATTAAATAATATAATTTAGTGAGAAATAGAATTAAAACATGCTACACCGGAGTAAAAAAAAAAATTTATTTCACCATTTTGCGGTCGGGGATTGAACTTGGTTCGCCTGGAACCTGACTCCAGCGCCTTACCTCTAGGCTACCGATATAATGGACTTTATTAGAAATCTCTTTTTTGTTGTTAAATATACTTTTGTTGTTAAATATACTTCTGGTTGAAATTTCCAGACCATTTTCTCAGTTTTTGGTCTTTTGACCAAGAGCTACATTTTGAGATATTTCCCAAGTCTGTATCTGCAGTACTTTCAGAGATGAAAGTAGGCTTCAGACGGACAGACGGACAGACGGACAGACGGACAGACGGACAGACGGACAGACGGACAGACGGACAGAGCCTCTGTATAAGCTTTTTTTTTGAAAAAGCTAAAATGGAGCACGAAGAGGAATATCAATTTACGGATTATAATGATAATGTGTTCCAGACAACACAGTATAATTTAGATACGATTGCTGAAGGGGTTGAAATAAAAAGTAATAATAAAAAGGTCCCTAAAAAAAGATTTAATAAACCATGAATTTTTGTTACGAAGATAAAAAAAAGTTGGCAGCTGCAGTCAAAGCCCACGAAGTAATATGGGATATCGGCAACAAGCTGCACTTCAACATCATTGCGGTTAATCAAGGATGGAAGCAGATAAGCAGTGATTTGAATAAACCAGGTTTGTTTTTGTTTTTATTTTTTGTTTATTTACGCCAATCGGTATAATGCCGATATATTTAGAATAAAGTTTGGAAGAAAAGAAATAAATAAAATACGAAATTAATAAAGGTTTATTAAGATCTTGCATAATATGGACCATATAAAAGTTATTGATTATCTCATAGCAACGTTTTAACACTCGCTAAAACCAATGACAGGGATCCTCCAAAGAAGTTAACATTCCCGTAGACCAAGCCTGCTATTCGGTTCATCGGTCAAAGGCAGACGTAATTTTTACTAGAGCTTAATACTGACAGCAGTCTTGTTCTTAGCCCTACCCTCAAACAAATAAGTTCAAAATAAGCCTCAATTTATTACATTTTTTATTTATTTTGTATTAATAATATATTTTCTATAGTTGAAGAGTGCAAGGCAGCTTGGGCGTCTATGAGAGAGAGCTACAGATATCACACCAAAAAGTTGGAGAAGGGTAAATCTGGCAGCGCTGGAGGAACACAAATGCTGGAAGCTTCTATAATCGAAGAAGATGTAGTTGATTGGGAATTGGGTGAAGACTTATCTTTCCTACCTAACATCACAAAAAAAAGAAGGTATATGTAAAAACAAAAATTATTGTATAATACTTTTCAATGAAATTATAAATTTTGCAGAACATATACAACATCGGGTGAACAGGAATCCGAAAGAACTAGTGAATCAAACTATTCCTATGTAAGCGAGATTTTCTGCTTAAATTTAAAATGGACATTAAAGAGTATGCTTCTAGGGGGAGCCATCAAAAAAACAAAAGAAGAATGATCCAACCGGGAGCCTAGCGGAATCAATATCGCAACTTGTGAATGCACAAAAAACACTTTTGCTGCCGCAAAATGATGCGCCAACTATGAAATATACAGAGCTGTTCTCCAATACAGACAAGCTTCTTCAAAGGCTACCATCGCCCGTGGTAGACGATATGTTTTTTCAAATGTATTCTGTAGTATATAATAAAGTTAAAGAATATGAGATTAAAAATTAAAACAAAAAATTAACTTTTATTTAATTTTTATTTCATTTTTTATTCTATAAAAGTAGCACGATTTTGCCATTCAACAGCGCCGATGTCGGAATTTACATAATCTTTAATAGCGTCTCTCACAAATTTACCATAATCGGTGCTTCTTCCTTTGTATGAAGGGACTGACGAATGGAAAATACTATTTGCATCTTTTGAGATTCTTTTCCTCCACTCTCCTTCACGTACATTTCCATCTTGGTCCAAAACATCAACGTAGCTTTCCGGGTAATAACTATTTTTATAATTAGACCCAAGATAATTATGTAAAAGGCAACATGCAAAAATATTTTTTTGTGCTCTGTCTGGCGAACAGAATATGGTTCTCTTTAAACATTGCCACTAAGAGCACAAGATTCCAAAGGAGTTCTCCACGCATCGCCTTGCTCTGCTCAACCTGTAATTGAAGATGATTTCTTCATTTGACAAGCTCAGTTTGGCACCGTATGGCTTCAAAATGCGCTTACAAAGAGGAAATGCATCATCAGCTACGTAGAAGTACGGTAATTTTACTCCATTAACCGTTGTGTTTGCAGGAAAATCTTGGCGGTCTAAAGCGACATCCTGCCCGAATTTTGAATTTTTAAATATATTCAGCCTTATTCTCGTTGTCGAATCACCCAAGTGAGATTTTTCTTAGGCGGTGTCACGTTACTTTGAATGTGGTATTCTCGTTGGCGAGTGACGGAGCTACGAGAAACGTTGTGAAATGAAACACATTCTTATTTGACAATTGAGTTTGACATATTTAACAACGTGCTTGCAGCGCCACATGCTTGCCGTCTATGGCTCCGACGCAATTGGGGAAGTTCCAATTTGCATTAAAGCCATTGGAAATTTCAAGGAACAACTCTTTGGTTAATTGTGGCATTCTGGGCTTGAACTCTGCACAAATTGCATCACAAACTTTGTCTATAATAGATCCTAAATGCTGTTTGCTTATTCTGTAGCAAGATGCAACGTGCCTTTGCACACTTCCTGATGCGAAATATCTGTAATGTTAAATAAATGTGTTCTTTTTGTGAGTACACTTCGATGGGTCTTACGAAAAAGATATTGTTTCAAAATGTTGCTGAAAAAGATATTGTTTCAATTTATTGCTGAAAAAGATATTGTTTCGGTTTCTCGCTGAAAAAGATATTGTTTCGGTTCCTCGGTGAAGAACATATTGTTTCGTTTTCTGGCTGCTAAACATATCAGCAAAAAAACGAAACAATATGTTCTTCACCGAGAAACCGAAACAATATCTTTTTCAGCGAGAAACCGAAACAATATCTTTTTCAGCAATAAATTGAAACAATATCTTTTTCAGCAACATTTTGAAACAATATCTTTTTCGTAAGACCCATCGACTTGATCTTACTCCAAAACCACTGCCAATTTGTGCTTGGGCGATAAAGTGAGATCCTTCCAACTGCTCTGTCCTACTTTCAAATGAGGTTCAAGTACTTCTAACAAATAGCTGAAAGACTCGACACTCATATGAAAGTTTTCTTCAAAGATTCTGGAGTTCTTTAACATGTCATCAAACTAAAAATAAAAAAAAAATTATCAAAACTGAGGCAAGCTTGCGTCTGTGATAAACTTACATCCGTGGTAAATCTTCCCTTTTTATTTCTTTCCGAGAGATACCGATTAATTCTCGTTAACGGTCTTTTTCTTTCCTTTTTATTAACTTCGTTAATGAGCTCCAAAGTAGATGCTATTCTGGTGAAATTAACAGCTTTCATATACGTTAATCTAAAAATAAACAGTTATTTTAATGTCATTTTTCTGCAATGATAAAAAACTTACTGTTGTCTTTTATTCATAATTATTTCTCGTTGAAACCTTAACAAAACAACTGTACTGTCAGCAATGACAATTAGACAAATATCAAAATTTCTTACAGACTGTCACTTTTTCTTAAGGGAATAAATGCACAAGTTTTCTTGAGCCAATTCCTTGAGCCTAGCATACCGGGCTATCTAAGGCCTGGCTGTACGAAGCTGTCGGAAAGATGACTGACCTATGGGAAGGAGTCAATCTGAGAGTGGAGCGCCTTCACATCCTTAAGGATGTGAGGAGGATGATCATCCGTGTTCCCGGTTCGCCGGAGAGCAAGGAAACCATCCTAGCCAGATTACGTCATCAAAATGCCTGTGTGACGGACACTTCTAAGTGGAGGGTCAGTCGCATAGGTAGATATGGTGACGCGAAAAACGGCGGTACCATTCTCACCGTATGGTGTCCGAAGGAGGTGGCGGAGGCGGTCAGGCATGCGGGGGGGGAAACTCAACTGCGGGCTGGACCTTGCCTACGTGCGATTCCAGAAGGACAAGCCGGAGGAAATGGTAGAGCCGGCCGGAAAGGCAGCTGAACAAGGGGACCAGTGAAATGGAATCCTCGTCAGCTGGGCTGGAGGTGGGCCAGTTCCGGCAATTAAAGGTTTGCCAGTTGAATCTACACCATAGCAGAGCAGCATCAGCAATGATGACGCGAGGCTTCGGTGAGATGAAGCTGGATATTGCTCTCATACAGGAACCCTGGATCTACAAGGGTAGGGTTAGGGAACTATCTGGGAGCTTTGACACTCTGTACGTTCCCAATGCGAATGAAAGAGTGAGGACATGTGTGCTGGTGAAACACGGAGTGCAGGCGGTTTTACTGCCGCACTTGTGCACACCAAATCTCACAGCAGTACGCGTAGGTACTGGAAGTGGGGCTTTCATTCTAGCCTCAGCCTACCTTCCGTACGATTCGCCAGATCCTCCGCCCACCAGGGAGTTGGAAATTCTGGTTATTACCTGTGGCGAAAAAGGCACAGGGTTAATAGTTGGTTGCGACGCAAATGCACACAACACGGTGTGGGGAAGCACCAACGACAACCATAGAGGAGAGGCTTTGCTCGAATTTGTGGAATGCAATCTAGTTATTGCAAATAGAGGGGTAGAACCAACCTTCGTCGATGCTAGACGAAGGGAGGTCATAGATATAACTCTATGCAGCAACCGGATGTTGACAAGATTGACCAACTGGGAGGTGATGGATAGGACGACTATGTCAGATCACAGAGCCATTTCATTTGAGATAGCGTACGGAACCCCGGGCAGGGGAGACGGAATTAGAACAACGAGAATTCCCCGCAACACGGACACGTATAGATATACTGAAATGTTGCGCAGGAATCTCGAGGAGCGCGTGCCAAGGGCACCGAAAACCACAAGAGAAGCAGAGTCTCAGTTGCATGTCCTGCAGACAGCGATAGAGAACGCTTTTCGAGTGGCGTGTCCTCTTACGTCAGTGGATGACCATGATCCCACACCCTGGTCGTGTAGGGAACTGGAGAAACTGAAGAAAGAGGTCAGAAGGGCTTTCAACCAAGCGATGAGGTGCAATGACCCGGTTGCCTGGGAGAATTACAAAGCCAAGAAAAGAGAAATGAAACAAACTCTGCGACGACGGAAAAGGGAGTCGTGGAGGGACTTCTTCTCGAGCATGGAGAGCATATCTGAGGCCAGCAGACTTCAGAAAATGATCTCCAGGGACCCGGTCTCCAAAGTCGGACTCGTTCGTGACTCGTCGGGGAGGATGACGGAGACGCTGGAGGAAACCAACAAGATCCTGATGGAAGTTCACTTTCCTGGCAGCTATATCTCGGGTAAATCTTGGGCTATTCGTAACAGAATGGCTACAAGGATGAACCGAGAGGAGGCTAACGGGGTGATGACAGAGGAAGGGGTGAGACGTGCAATAGACACATTCTCTCCCTTCAAGACGTGTGGGGGGACGGAATATTCCCTGCGCTGCTCCAATGGGGCAAAGAAATCATTGCACCCAGGCTTAGGGGAATATTCGTTACCTGTCTAGCAACAGGATACATTCCGGCGGTGGGGAGGGAAACCAAAGTGGTATTTCTCCCTAAGCCAGGCAAGAAGGACTACACCGAGGCGAAGTCCTCCAGGCCGGTCAGCCTAACATCCTTTCTGTTGAAAACAATGGAAAGAGTGGTGGCAGACCGCAGAGTGGTGGTAAGGATTCAGACAGGAGACTCGCGGCTTCGAGGGAGGGTCAGCAAGGGATGCCCACAGGGCGGGGTCCTATCGCCCCTTCTGTGGAACATCACTGTGGACACTCTGCTCAGGCGGCTAGAGGTAATGGGCGTGCATACCGTTGGGTATGCAGATGATGTAGCGATTGTGGCACGTGGCAAGTTTATGAGTACTACGGCAGATATCATGAGGAATGCACTCCAAGTGGTTGAGCAGTGGTGTACGGAACAGGGCCTCACCATAAATGCCAATAAGACAGACGCGATAATCTTCACTAGGAAGATTAAAGATCTGGATTTTCAGCCCCTCATGCTTTTTGGATCGAGGATCAAGGTGTCTGGGATGGTCAAGTATCTGGGTGTATAGTTGGACTCGCGACTAACCTGGAAATACCACGTTGAAGAGAAGATTAAGAAGGCGACAAGGGTGCTTCACCAGTGCAGAAGAGTATGTGGACTAAGGTGGGGTGTCTCACCAAGGTTAGCATACTGGTCATATACCATGATGGTGAGACCCATCATAACTTATGCCTCGGTGGTCTGCTGGACTAAAGTCACACAGAAAACCATCAAGGGGCATTTGGACAAGGCGCAAAGAATGGCCAGCGTAGGTGTGAGCGGTGCTTTCCGCACCACACACGCCGCGGCTTTGGAGGCGCTGTTAGGTCTACTGCCGTTAGATCTCCAGGTGATGAAGACTGCGGCAGCCTCAGCGATTCGGATGAGACGGGATGCCGCATGGCAGGCGTCAGGAGCCTTATATGGGCACATGAAGATCCTGGATCGCATTAAAGGGATTAGCGAGCTCATGATGCCCATGGAAGGGATCACAAAAATGAGGGTGACCGAAAGGTATCATAAAACCCTCATAGGGAACGGAACGCTCCCGGAAGGGAGGCCGGAAGACATATATATCTTCACGGACGGATCCATGATTGACGGCAGAGCAGGTGCGGGAGTCTTCTCAGAGGACTTAAATCTGACCTGCTCTGTGGCTTTGGGGAATTACACCTCAGTCTACCAGGCGGAAATGCTTGCTCTGCTGCACGCGCTGGATCACATAAATGAGGGTCAGGTGCAGGGAAGAAGTATCCTTATAGCATGGACAATCAGGCTGTGATTAAGCGCATGAATCAGACAGAGATTAATGCGTCTCTGGCGTTGGAATGTGTCCAAAAACTGAACAGGTATGCGAAACAAAACAACGTGACGCTAGCTTGGGTTAGAGGACATACCGGCATCGATGGGAACGAAAAGGCTGACAACCTGGCAAAACAGGGGTCAACCTCGGAATTCTGGGGACCGGAGCCATACTCTGCCATTGGCAGAGGGTTGGTAAGGAACTACATCGAGAAATGGGTCGCTGAGGAACACCGGAGACGGTGGGACACTATGACCACGTGCAGGCAGGTTAAGATGGTGCTTACGTTGCCGATTACCGCAGCCAGAAGAAGGATCCTACATATGCAAAGGAGAACCCTCAGATGGTTGGTGGCACTGATTACAGGACACGGATGTTTCAGGTATCACCTAAAAAGAATGGGAATTCTGGAGGATGACACCTGTCGGATGTACCTGGAGGAACCTGAGACGGCCACACACATAGTGTGTCACTGTCCGGCGGTGGCGAGAAAAAGGCTGCCATAACTGGACTCCATTGGATGGAGGACATGAGGCAGACTCCCTTCAATCAGCTGCTTGCGATAACTAGGGGAGTCGAAGCAAGGGAGCAATGAGACAACCCACTGCAACCCCAATAAGATGACTCTAGGCAGAGGGACGAAAAGGGACCCGCAAATAGTGGTCTGATTCGATATCCCACGAAAATCTATATATACCGGGCTATAGTTGAAAATGCTGTAGACCGTAAAAGCGAAGAAACAGATTATGAATGCAATCACGAAGAAGCGGATACCAGAATTATTTTTCATATACATATGTAAGTAAATGTACAGCAGGCTCTAAAATATTATTACATGCATCAGTTACTGATGTTTTAATAATATTATTAGGGAATTATTATAAACTCGATAATTTGGAAGTTTGGTTGAAAAGTATTGAAAAAAAAAAAATGATATCGCATATTACAATTGTTCCGATTTGGCTAATATATGTACTTGGTGAACAATTACATATGTCGTAGCTTACCAGCATTTCATGCGTATACAGGATGCGACTATACAGCTGCATTTTTTAAAAAAGGGAAAGTCAAGGCTTTTAATTATCTGCTTAAACATCCCAAATTGCAGTATGTTTTTTCTTCACTCACTGATCCCGCAGATATTTTTCTCGATTATAAAATTAATATTATACAAAAATTTACAGTAGCGCTATATAAAGTTAAAAATTGTTCTACAGTTAATACAACTCGGTTTGAACTATTTTTACAATTTTACAACTGCAATAGCGGGGAAAATAGATTTTTGGAACAAACAAAAAATTTCAATAGCTGTCTTATTCCTCCCTGCTGGCGTGCTCTGCAGAACTAATTTTATTAACAGTGTCAAACGAATAATAAGTAAAACACTTAACGTTATTACGATTGTTTTGCCGAATCAATAGATGAATTAGGAAAGTGTCCAACCATAAAAATGAAAATTAACCTTATGTCCAACGAGCAAATATACGCTAAACCTTATCGCATTCCTTACTCAAAACGGAAAATAGTAGAAGAAATGGTTGCCGATTTAATTAAAAATAAGATTGTCCGTCAGAATCAGAATACTCATCGCCTATTGTTCTCGTTGAAAAAGATAGTAAAAATCGTCTATACGTTGATTACAGACGACTGAATAAAGTCACAGTTAGACAACCTTATTCTATGCCTAATTTAGAAGACCGGTTTGCTTTACTGGCCAGATGCAAATTTTTTACAACACTGGACCTTAAGATGGGATACCATCAAATAGAAATGGAGGAATCTTCGAAGAAATACACGGCCTTTATAACGCATCATGGACATTTCGAGTATAACAGAATGCCCTTTGGACTAGTGAATGCCCCAGGATGCTTCCAAAATTTGATGAACCAAATTGTAACTGAATTTAAACCACATAAAGCGTTAGCCTATTTAGATGATTTAATTTTACCGAGTCGAAATGTTAAGGAAGGGTTGGAGATACCGGCAGGTTTTTTAAAATCTTGAAGAACCATAACCTTACTGCAAGTTTAAGTAAGTGTAAGTTTTTAGCGACAGAAATTACATATCTGGGACATATTGTGCACGAAGAAGGAATTAAACCAGGAAAAGGGAAAGTGAGTGCAATCCAGAACTACGAAGATTTTTAGGACTTACGGGGTTTTTCCGTAAATTTGTACTACGTTACTCAATTATTGCTGTACCGCTGACTAATTTATTAAAGAAGCAAACCAAATTTCGGTGGGATGTGGAACATGAGGAAGCATTTAAGAAATTGAAGGATATTTTGTGTGATTATCCTGCTCTAATAATAATTATAATTCCCAACATGAAATACACTCCGAAGCCAGTAATGTTGGCTTAGCGGGAATGTTGCTGCAATCCGATGATGAGAAAACTTGGTCCGCTGTCGCATACTTCAGTAGGAAATGTTCCGATATGGAGAAGAAATACCACAGTACTGAGCTGGAATTACTCGCTGTTATAGAATCTTTATCTCGATTCAGATTTTATGTTCTGGGAAAGCCAGTGAAAGTAATAACAGATTGCTCCGCAGTTTCGACGGTGAAAGCAAAGACTGAATACACGGATTGCAAAATGGTACTTAAAGCTGTCGGATTATGATGTTACTCTTGTGCATAGATCGGGCCATAAACTAAGTCATGTAGACTCTTTGAGCCGTATGCCTGATATGCCACCTAATGCAGTCGAACCAGCTGGTATTACTCTGAATATTGAAGTTGCTTCTGACGATTGGATTTACACAATGCAAATACAAGACCCGAAGTTGCAGCATATAATGGCCGTTTTGAAGGGAACGGAACAAGATGATCTAGTGAATCAATATCGCCGAGAATATATGCTAAAGAACCACCGATTATATCGGAAACAAAAATAATGAAAATAAGCTAGTAATACCTAAGAACATTCGATGGAGAATTTTAGAATCTTATCATGATCGACTTGGTCATTTCGGGTTAGAGAAGACGTTAGAGCGTATAAAAGCGTACTATTGGTTCCAAAGGATGCGTGAATACTGTAAAGAATATCTTAGTAGCTGCATAGACTGCTGTTATAATAAATTAAAGAAAGGGAAACCTGAAGGTCAACTACATCTCTGTGACATTGAACCAGTTCCATTCAGAAGGCTACACTTAGATCATCTCGGTCCCTTCGTAAGAAGCAAATCAGGAAATGTCTATATTCTAGTTGTAACGGATGCCTTCAGTAAATTCGAACAATATTGTGACAGATATGAAATTAGACATATTAAAGTGGCTATTCGAATGCCGCGGGCAAACGGTCAGGTGGAAAGAGTTCATCAAAGCATTTTGACTTACCTTCGTACTTCAGTGAAGGAAAGTAGAAATTGGGATGAGAAAGTTCATGAGCTGCAATGGATTCTGAATTCTCAAAAGAATCAAACAACGAAATTTTCACCAAATGAACTAGTTTTCAATTTTAATCTAAGAGATGTTGTATCAAACAAGTTGACTGCAGATATACAAGATGCCGAAATATCAATAGATTCTACGAACATCAGTAAATCGGATATCGCTGCTGGAAATATAAGAAAGGAACAAGAAAGATGGAAGAAAAGATTTGATGGTAAACATAGGCAACCTAAAGTTTATCACCCTGGTGATTTGGTGGTAATCGAAGCAGAAGCTCCAGCTACTGGTGAAAGCCGAAAACTAATCCTTAATTCAAAGGACCTTATGTCATAAGAAAAGCTTCGGATTTCGATCGCTATATGATTGAGGACCTGGATGGACTAGTGGTTACTGGAAGAAAATTTTCATCAGTGTATTCGTCAGAAAAGTTAAAACCATGGTGTCAGTCAGCTAAAATTTTAGAAGAAGGAAGTAGTAGTGACGACGAAATCGAAGACGATTCGGATAGTCATTTTGTTAATTAACAGTTCAATATTTTATTATCAAGACAATACTGGCGAACATCTAAGACCATTCGACTTCTACAATAGTTTCAAAGGTTTTTTTTAAACCAGCTACCAATGGTTATATCTCAGTTATTAAAATAAAAAACATGATCACGGAGTTTGAAAAATTAATTAGTCACCCTAAAAACATTTTTTCGCTGACAGACCAATTTTTATACATAAACTAGATAATAAACTTTCTTTCAGAAAAAATTTGGGTGATGTTTTGGCGCGGCCGTTGTAAAACTTTTTTTTTAAGTTGTCGCGGCGCCAAAAATGCCATAGTAAAAAACAGTTTTTTGATGGAAAACTTATTTGAGTATACAAACTGGACCTACAATAATAATTTAGAATTGCAAAAAAAAATTGTTTACAACGATTATACCACATTTATTTATTAAAAAATGTGGTCACAACACTTAAAAAATGAAGTCTGTCATAGTAAAAAACTGTTTTTTGCTGACAGACCAATTTTTGTTTATAAAATAGGTGGTAAACCTTCTTCCAGAAAAAAATTAAGGCGGTGTTTTGACAAGGCTCTTGTAAAAGCTTCTTTTTTTAAAACAAAATGCTGTCACCACGCTTAAAAATTAAATCTGACATGGTAAAAAACATTATTTCAATGACAGGGATTGATCTTTATGAATTGATGCTGCGCATTTAAAATTCAGTCTGACAAATTTATTAACAAAACTTGTCAGCCAGACAAATTATAATAGATAGAAGAGATCTTAAACTTTATTTTTAAAAAAATCAAAGAGGTGTTATGAAGTGTAATTTTATAAAAAAAATAATGTATAAGAAAAGGTCTGTCAGAAGTTAATTAACAAAAATTGTCAGTCAAACAAATTTTTTCAAAAATGGTTCCGTATTTACTACAACCTGTATAAATTTCAAGCAGGTGTTTTGGAATAAAAAATCATTTTTTTTAAAAATTAAATTAAAAAAATCATAAACAGTAACAATTAACAAATGTTTACTAGTCTGGCGGGCGTAACATGTTTTTTTACATGTTTTTCTGCCAACCTCTCACTGTATAGTTTTGAGGGGTTCGATGGGGTACCTTTTTTGTCATGGGATCTTAGACTATTAAAAAAATAGTTAAAAAAAGATAAGTTTAGATTAAGAGTTTTGGTCGACAAATAAAGAGAGCAATAGAAGTAATAAAGCACAGAATAGAGTGGAGTAGTGCGGCAACAACACGAGAGGCCGGATCTTCGAGAGAATTAAAGAAGTGGCCCAAAATGCATTTTAAAATATATTAAAAATAGTTCTTAGATTACATGCAATTGTAAATAGCGGTGTTCTACATTTCGATTTTTGTGAAATTGATACTCGAAATCGAAATTAGGTGTTCTACATTTTGATTAATTCCATTTATGTGAAATAGAAATTCCAAATCGAAATTAGGTGTTCCACATTTCGATTAAATCGAAATGTCAATCGAAATAAAAACGTTTCAGTTTTGTTTGTGATTTGAAAGTGAAATTGCAGGAGAAGCGTTGTGATTTATTTTAAAATGTAAGTATTTGTAATTTAATTACAAAGTTAACAATTGATTTAAGAAATTTTAATAATTGTAGGTATCAATTAAAAGGGGCAAACATAAAAATAACAGGCAAGAGAACGTTATGTGCGAATTTGCTAGGACTAATCCGGAAATAGCAAGAGGATACACTAAAAAAGATAAGTTAACGGTTGAGGACTTTTGGAAAGAGCTAGCGCAAAAACTTAATGCAGAGGGTCCACCTCTGAAGGACGTTAGTGGCTGGAAAAAGGTTGTATATGGGTCATTCCAGCCATAATCGGCCGGAAAATGCACGACCGCCCAGAAAATTAGTAAAAACATTTTTTTCATGTTTCTCGCGATAAAAAAACATGTACAAAACAATGCGTAATTATCATACAAAAAAGTTAGAAAATAGTGGTTTTGTAGCCTGATATCCACTCTTCCAGAAAATTGTCATATTACAATGTTTGACCTTGAACTTTTTTCAATGACAGCAAAAACAACAAAAAAAATCGGAAAAATTTCAAAAATTAATTTCTCAAAAACACCATCTTCGATTTGGCTGAAATTTTAACACAAAGTTCTTGAGTTTGCGAACTATCATCGTACAAATTTTCAGCGTGGGTTATTGAAACTATTTTAACACTATAAGAGATAAATATGCAAGAGAGTTAAAGACTTTACCATCTGGAAGTGGCCAAGCCCAAAATATAAAATGGGAATATTTTAAATCTCTAAGCTTCCTAAAACCCCATTTACGTACAGCCAAGTAAGAATAAAATTTTAAGTTAAATTCGATTTATGTAACCGAATTATTTTTTAGGGCAAAGGGTAACTTTGAGGAGAACTAGTACACCGCGTTCTTTGTCAACGACAAGCGACAATGCTTCTTCACAATTTTACACATTTGAAGACATTAGATGGATTAAATCCATTTTTTTGTATTGTGAGCATGGTTTTACTAAAAATGACCTAGCTGACTATCTTTCCCCCGTTATGTTGACAGCTGACGGCCAGTTTTTGTTAATATAATCTGTAGACTCATTATTGCAAAAGGTTTCATGCGTCTAGAAAACAGCCTGTTGCTAGAATATCAAGTTTTCGGTTCATAATGGCATTTGCTAAACAATTTGATTTGTTAGTGCATCATATGGATGTGAAGACAGCCTTTTTAAACGGTCAACTAAAAGAAATGATTTACATGAAAGTCCCTGAAGGAGTTAGATGTAATAAAGATCAAGTTTGTTTATTAAATAAAGCCATGGATTAAAACAGGCAGCAAGATTTGAAATATTTGGCAAGACTCTTGTAGAAAGAGGTTTTAAAAATTCGTCAGTTGATCACTGTGAGTAGTTATTTAACGGATAAGTTTAGAATGACTGATGTAAGCAGTATTAAACTCTTTTTACATATTAGAGTTAAGAGAAATGATAATAAAATAACATAAGATCAAATTGCTTATTTAAAGACTGTTTTGGAAAAATTTAATATGCATGATTGTAAACCAGTTATACACCATTAAAAAGTAAATTGGATTATTTAGCTTTAAATTCGGATGTAAAATATGACGCGCCCTGTCGTAATCTTATTGGATGTCTAATGTACATTATGCTATGGCCGGATTTGAGTATTGCAATAAACATTTTAAGTGGATATTCAAATAAAAATAATAAAGAATTGTGGCAATGCTTAAAACGAGTTTTAAGATATCTCAAAGGATCAATTGACCTTAGATTAATGTATAAAAAGGGGGATTATTGCGATATCTTAAAGGGTTATGTAGATTCCGATTGGGGTGGTAACGAAGTAAATAATAGAAAAAGTACTACTGGTTATTTACATATTTCAAATATGTACATATATAGTCGATGCACAATATCTTGGAATACAAAAAGGCAGACCTCAGTTGCAGCTTCTTCAACTGAAGCCGAATATATCATTATATGAGGCCGCTAATGAAGCACTTTGGTTAAAATCATTAGCTGCTAGTATAACTGTTAATATTATAAAACCTTTTGTAATTTATGAGGATAATAACGGTTGCATAAGCATAGCAAATAATCCTACTTGTCTTAAAAGAACGAAACATATTGATATAAAATGTCATTTTTCTAGGGAACAAGTAGATAAAAATACAATTAAACTTGACAGGTAAACAACTGGCAGATGCTCTGACAAAATCATTACCAGCAGTCAAGTTCCTGGAACTCAGCAATGGGTTTGGAGTGATGCTACTGAAATTTTGTGTTTTTTATTTATTTAAATTTAAGGAAATGGCTTGATTAGGTTTTTCTGGCTTTTTCCTAATTCTAGCAACAAATGTTGTGCCATATATTTATGTAATCTCCCAGATAAATAAGTCAGCATTCATTGAAGTAATTAAATGAGTATCATCATTATGTTATACTATAATTTAATTTAAATTTATTTATTTTATCAAAACAGTAGATTCATCTTTGAGGGGGCGGCGTATTGGAATAAGCAATTTATTATAGGTATTGCTTTCTCTGCTATACTCTACAAAGATTAATCTCCTTCTTATAAGCAGGCACTGTTTTTGTTGGTGGGCCTGAGGTTGGCTCTTCGGGGTTCACATAACAGGGTTAAGCTGGCGGGATGCCTTATTAGGGCTACCTCTGAGGGCATTATGATTATTTTTAATCTTCAAAACGGCGATATCTTATGAATGGCAAATTTTACAGGAGTATTCGCATAACCTACAAATATGGTAAAAATTAGGGGTAGCAAACCGGTATTCCGAATTTCAAAACTACCGGGATATCGGACCAAATAAAGGAATTATAAATACCGGTATTAATAGTACAAAAACCTGGATTTACGGTATTTTCGGAATTTTATACTTCCCAAGTTTTAACAAAATAAAAACCGCGCTAAATAGATCTAAAATAGATTAGATAGATTAGGAATGAATCTGCAAATATCTGAATAGCGGCTAGCTGATCTCAGTAGGATATTATGAAATACTTAAAGCCAACTGTTGAAGAACTATGCAAAAGAAATGCTAACGTAATAACTTCTAACGTTGCTTTGATGCTTATGATCCAAAAATTAGATGCTATACAACATGAGTCAGTAGCTCGTGAACTTTTTATCTCTTTGAAGCTTAGGATTAAGGGGGGAAACCAGTTTAGACCTTTGAAAAAATCGAATTTTTTTTTATTTCATAAATTGTTAGTAAAACTATTCAAGAATATGTTGCCAAAGTTTCAAATCAAAATTCTGCTTTGTTCGGATGTTATGAGCTCTAAAGTGGCCGCCCTCCTTGGTAGTCGGTACTATAAACTGAGAAATGACTTTTCCAAATGCGTTTTTCTCGAAACGACCTTTTTTCAACTGGTGGGAATCCTAGCGTGAAAAGTTATTGCTCAATCGTTTTGAAAATTTTCGTGAACATTCTTTATTCAATTACAATCTATATGAACTAAACTCTGGGATGATATTATTATCTTAAATTTGGTTTTAGATGGAAAAAAGGTGAAAAAACACGGTATAAAAACATAACATTTTGTTCCAACACCTCAAAAACATGCAATTTTAAATTTTTTTGTTAAGAGTTTAGTTCATATTCCTAGAAAACATATTGCTAATGTGAAAAAAAAATTGGGGTGATTTCAGATAAAAATTGCGACTTCCACACTTCCCACCACTAGTGAACTCGGATGGCGACGGTCCATGAAGAGTAGCTTCTAACTCCACTATTTATAGTGCAAATGACTTGAAAAAATTACAGCGTGTGCTTCAAAACATTAGTAAAATATCCTCCAAGTTTAAACAAATTTTGATTATTCCTTCCCTGTTAAAAAAATTCACGAAATACACTAAAAAATCGGCCTCCTAAACTGGTTTCCCCCCTTAAGGAATACACGTTGTTGGTTGCCTCGACGTTCAATTATCTACATAATCCAAAATAAGAGTTTGGGCAAAGTAAACGGACGTGTGCTGATCCGGTCCCTGAAAAACGCGCCGACAAAAAACAAAAAAGCAAAAAAAGAGAAAAGCGAAAAGTGAGAAAAAATTAAAAACAGAAAGCCTTGCACAAAAAACAATAAAATAACAGTGAAAAAAACGATAACATTAAAATTGCTTATAGCTTCAACACTACAGGCCGTAGCATAAAAGTTGGCCAACATTATTCATCGGAAATTGTCAAAGCTTTCCAATTTTGAAAAAAAAAAAAAAAATAAATAAATAAAATATGAATTAACTATATATTTTTGGGGGGAAAAGGAGGTTGAAGTTAAAATTTTAGTGAAGAAAAACACAAAATTTTGACGACACAAAAGTTGGCGGGTTGAAGCCTGGATTTTTACCGTTTCACATAGGCGGGAGTACTCTGCGTAGATTAGGGCCTTATTCAAGAAAATATCTCATAGGGTTACAAAAATACAGGGTGATATGTAAACCTATACCAAAAAATTTCCAACTGAATGATTTGATATTTGACAGTAATTTTAACAGTTTTCAACAAATAAATCAAAAATTCAAATAGACAGATTAAAAGCTGATTAAACGACGAAGATTTAAAAAAAATGGTTACGATAACTCAAATTTTCGGCCCGTTAGAATAGTATTTTTTTTGTAAAAATTAGACTTTTTATTAAAAGTTTAAAAAAAATAAAAATGAAATCTCAAAATCCGGCTGAAGAGATCGATAGGTAAATTCAAGATGAAATTTTATCAATAACTTAAAAATTTCGACCTCTAGAGTAATTTGGGTGGAATATCAAATATCTCACCACTGTGCGACGGTGGCGTGTCATACTACTCGTAAAGGTAGGTTCATACTCAACAAACTAGTTATGCAAACTGTCTTTTTTTTTTTTTTTTTTTGTTTATTGATATAACAATCTAGTAACTACATACTAATAAGCTATTTGTTTTTGACTTAATTTGCTACGATTTTTAAGTTTATAAAGTACTTATCCTATGATATACACTTTTTTATTTTTGATAAATTTGTCACTTTTTTAATGTGCACTATAGTTCATGTTTTTGAGAGCTTTTAACTTTGCTTTTTACACTAGTTCGAACGGTTTGATTCGTTTTAGTCTTCTGGTTAAGTCATCGTTATCTAGGAGTTGGAGGGCCTCGGCATTGATATGCTGATGCAACCGTTGTTGATGACTTTGAGCATATTTTTGGATGACGTTTTCGATCTTATTTACATCCAAATCCTTATGTAGGTTGTCATTACGAATATACCAGGGAGCATCGACAATATCACGGAGAACTTTGTTTTGGAAGCGTTGAATTATGTTTTTATTATTTTGGCTAGTACAACCCCAGAGTTGAATACCATAAGTCCAAACTGGCTTTAGAACTTGTTTATACAACAATAGCTTATTGTACGTTGACAGAGCAGAGTAACGGCCCATTAACCAGTACATCTTCCTGTACTTCATTTTTAGTTCTTCCTGTTTTTTCTTGACATGCGGCTTCCACCTGAGTTTTGCATCTAACGTCATGCCTAGATATTTTGCTGTATTTTCGTACGGAACTATTTTCTGATTGATATATACTGGCTTGGGATTGATACGTTTATTTGTGAAATCAATGTGCACAGATTTCGTCTCATTAAGTTTAATTCGCCATTTTTTAGTCCAGCGTTGTATCTCGGCAATCGAAGATTGTAGTTTTTCGGTAGACTCAGTGTTGTTGTTACCAATGGCCAAGATTGCAGTGTCATCGGCGAAAGTAGCAACAACGTTTTGACTGAAGGTAGGTAGATCATTGGTGTATAGGAGATAGAGGGTTGGTCCCAGTACACTGCCTTGTGGCACACCTGCTTGAATTTTCTTTAGATTAGAATACGCGTCTTCTTGCTTAATTCTGAAGTATCTCTCTGAAATATACGATTGGAGTATTTGTGAGTATTCGGCAGGAAGGAGCATTTTAAGTTTATAATTTAATCCCTCATGCCAGACCTTATCAAAAGCCTGCGCAACATCCAAAAATATTGCTGAGCAAACCTTTTTTTCTTCCAGCGTTTGTTCAATAACATTAGTAATTCGGTGGACTTGTTCTATGGTGGAATGTTGACTCCGAAAACCAAACTGGTGATCCGGGATGAGATGTTTCTCTTGGATGATAGGTTTTAGTCTTTTCAATAAAAGTTTTTCAAATAATTTTGACATAATCGGTAATAATGATATTGGCCGATATGAAGTTACTTCGTGAGGTGGTTTGCCAGGTTTGGGAATCATAATGACTTCAGCTACCTTCCACATTTGTGGTACGTATTTTAACCGAAACGATGCATTTAATAAGTTTGTGATTTTAACCAGAGCTTTTCTAGGAAGTTCTCTCAATATTTTTCCAGTAATAAGATCATAACCAGGAGCCTTTTTTGGATTAATGTGCATTTTGATTTCATTTTTAACTTCAGCTGGAGTAGTAAAAGGAATATTTGCTGTTCCTTGTTCCAAGATTTCGGGTAGTATTTCACTGCTGTCCGTGGAATTAGGTTGAAATATTTTTTCTAAATGTTCTGCAAATCTTGATGCTTTTTGCTCATTACTTCTTGCCCAACTACCATCTAAGTTCTTAATTGGAGGCGTTTGTATGATGGGTCTTTTTAAATTTTTAATTGCTTTCCAAAGTGAATATTCAGTGCTGGAGTCATTGGTTAATTTCCTCAGTGACTCACTTATGTTGTCATTTTTCAGACGTTTAATCTCTTCTTTTAGGTGTGAAGTTAGATTATTCAGTCTAGTTTTATCTTTTGGAGCTCTGGATTGATGCCATTTTCTTCTCGCTTTTCTCTTTTCTGAAATTAATTCTAAAATTTCTTTAGGATAATTGTTACCTTTCAGTTTCCTTTTAATTTCAGGAGTGCTTTGCCAAGCTGCTTGTTGGATATCGTTGACAAGTTTTTCCACCTCGGTGTCTAGATGTTCTTCACTTTGTAGAGGCACTTTCAACTGAATCCTTTCGTCTAATATCATCCTGAAACTTTCCCAATCTGTTCTTTTATTTATTAGTGTAGGGTTACATGATTTCTGGATGATGCTCTCACTTAGGGTTAAAACAATCGCTGAATGATCTGAATTAAGTTCCAAGTTATCTTCTAGTTGCATATAATTAGCAGATATTTTTCTGATAATGTAAAAGTCGATCAAATCAGGGACTTTTTCTGGATCAGTAGGCCAATACGTAGGTTTGCCCGTAGATATTGCTTCACATTTATGTTCATTAATTGCTTTTAACAATTCTTTGCCTTTGGTCGTAATAAGTCTCGATCCCCAATGTGTGTGTTTTGCATTGAAATCGCCACCTATGATGAATCGAGTCCCCAAAGTCTTAAAGAATTCCATGTATCTCTCAGCTTTGATGTTGTGTTTCGGAGGACTATACAGACTAACTACGGTAATGTTGTAATTTTTAGTCTTAATATTAATTGCCGTTGCTTGAATATCTTCTGCTTCAAATTTGCTTTCTTCATTGTGATAAATGTTGTCTTTGACTATTACGGCACTTCCACCCTTAGCTGTATTTTCAGGGTGTACAGTGTGATAAACTTTATAACCTTTAAATATGATACAAGATTGTTTGGTAAAGTGTGTTTCCGAAATCAGACACACATCAATTTTATTTATGTCTAGGATTGCTTGAAGTTCTTGCTGGTGATTGAGCAATCCGTTTACATTCCATGACATGATTTTTAAGACATTAGCCATTATTATTTGTTTTTGGATTTTGGGCCAGTGTTTTTAGTACTACCCTCAAGCTTTTTTACTCGTTCTTGTATAGTAGAAAATGATTCTTCTAGATTTGTAATTTTTTTAAGGATGAGTTGGAGAGTTTGATTGATGTCACTATCTTGTTGAGTGCGTGTATTTTGAAGCCCAGAGCCCGAAGCAGCAACCGTGGCATATGAGGGTTTCGCTTGGATATTAATTCTTCCATCATCTTTCTGTTGTGTCACAATATCTTTCTTGACAATATTTTTAATTGGTTTTTTACCTCTTTAATTTTTCAATTCTTGTAATTCCTTCGCAACAATGCATCCTCTATAATTGGCTGGATGATCTTCGCCGCAGTTAACACATTTCGGTTTCTGATTTTTATTTTTTTGGCAATTAACTGTCAAGTGTTTACCGGCACATTTGACGCATCTTGGTTCTTTCGCGCAGTATGTTCGCGTATGCCCAAATGCTTGACAATTTTTACATTGTGGAATCAATTTCGATCCCTTCACTGCTTGGATATCCACTTTGCATCCTAGAATGTGCGTTATTTTGTAAATTTTCTCTATGTCCTCGCCGTTGTTAAAGGTGAGCATGAACATATTTAGTGGTGTCTTATTCTTCCATGACAATTTCTTGGTGACCATAATAATATTGTAGCCTCGTTTTAACAAATATGTTTTAATATTTTCTGGAACGCATGAATGATGCAGGTTTTTTACGATGACTCTAATTGGTCGAGTTTGTTTATTTTCATAAGTATGAAAAGTAAACCTGGCATCTTCTAATATTTTCGTTATATTTCGAAAACTTTCCGAATTTTTGCAGTTAAATTTTGCTGTAGTTTCATTTATGAATTTTACTTGAAAATCAGCTTCGGCAACATTTTTAGTTATTAGTTCATAAAGATTTTCATATGATTTAATATTTTCCACCATAATTGGGGGTGGCGCTGGTTCTTTTTTACGAATTTGTTCAGAAGGAGCTATAATATTCTTGCGTGAGCTCGTTGGTGTAGCTGGAGAGGGTGTAGAATTCATTTTACGTTTCTTCGTTTTATGTTTTACCCTGATCCATTCAGTTTCCCTGGCTAATTCATCCTCATCAGTGAGATAAGAAATTTCGCTAGTTGCTGCCGGAACTGGAGTGGCTGATCTTGTGACAGAAGCCTTGGCTGTTTCTGTAATTGATCTGGAGCGACTTCGTGGCAGGCCTGTTTTTAAGTCGTCAATTGGTTTTTGCAAATCATCTATCTTTTTTTTTAACTGGCAATTCTCGTTTTTCACAAACTGCCATGAATCTACAGCATATTGCCATTGTGCAAATAGTTGCTGTTCATTTTGACTACGTCCGTAATTTTCTTGAAATAAGACATCATTCTGCTGTTTGAGCAAATACTCAATAGGTGATACTGACATAATATTATTAACATTCATTATGTCGCATAATATAAAATGACCGGAGTCACAACCATATAATAATAAAAACAAAAGCAATCATTTCAACCACTTTTTTTTTCTCTTCTTTTTATATGCCTTTCGTCGATGTCACACCAAGAAAAAAGAAAAAAAAAAGCACTTCACTGCACTCTGCTTCAACTTTGGTGACGGCGGCGCGGCACAAAGCAAATTAATTTCTGTTAGATTTTGATTATATGTTTTTTTTTTTTTTTGATTTTTGATTCTTTCGGGATTTATTTTAATTTCAAACAAGATTTGGTGATTTATTTATAACTTAACCGACGGTTAATGAAGTTTTCTCAGTTTTAATTACAATCGTAACTTTAGCGAGTTTAAGGATCGGCAGCAAGCGACCGAACTTATTGCTGGCTGTAGTTAAACTGTCTGGCGCAAGTGGATTTGTTCAAATAAACTGAATGAAAATGATGAGTGGAAATTACCCATTAGCTATTGCGCATTAAATTTATACTTGGTAGGTGGTCGAACATCACCGTTGACCCATGCGCACACTGAGGGTTGTAGCCGAGATATATTTTCTACAAGCCAAACATTTTGGCTAGCACAAGCCAACCCGTTGAGTTTACACAGAGCGATCTATTTCTGCCAATTCACTTACGCAAGCCAATTTGCACAAGTAAATCCTTCCGTGTAGACCTTCCCTAAAAAAATATTCTTTTATATTACCACCGAAAAAAATGAATGGACTAAAACGTATGAAATAAAATAAAGTTTAAAAAACCGACTTCAGGAAAAAAACAATCCCGTGATACACAAAAAACGATGAAATAATTGTTTGTAATTCTTAACAACATTAATATTATCAGAATGGATTTAGAATTAAGAATCACTTTTGAAGACGGTGCCAGGTGACGGAGTGCACGATAGTTCCATCCTATTTTTTGATGTTGTGGTTTGTTCATGTTGATTTGCCGCCTAACCGGCGGATTGTCTATTGCAGCGTCCGGTACTTGCATCTCGACGCCGCTTCTTCCATGTCAGCCACAAAGTTATTCCAGTACGCTTCTCGGTCGAACTTCTTTGTTCAATCGTCGGTATTGCTCAAAGTCGACGTGTTTCACTCGCTTCCGCTGATCGACGAGGTCCACACATCAGTCCGAGATCCATGGCTACGTCCGTTTACGGATAGGTGGACACAACTCCATTGTACACTTAACAATTGCCTTTCTTCTACATCGATGTCGTCCGGTACTGCGAGCTTTGTTGGATAATGCCATTTGAAGCTATTGCCCGATGGCCGGGTCCCGTAGGAACGCCCAATTCTTGTTGGCTGGTGGTGGCTGCGTATTTTTCGCCCTTTGTAATCGCATCTATCACTTCGCTCGAACAAGAAAATGGATAATGGAGCATGGATCGGAATCTTGCGTTAATCCAAATATAGTCGAGTATCTTCGAGTCTTTGCCGGATGGACTTCGCCAGCGGAGTCGTCGTTTGAGGGGATGGTGGAAAATGTCGTTGCCAACGATCAAGTTGTTTGAGGCTGCGAATGAAAGCAGGCGTAAGCCGTTCTCGTTAATTACTCGGTGTCCGAATTTTCCCATCGTTCCTTCCCCCCAACCGGTTCGATCTACTCTGAATGTGCGTTGAAGTCCCGGATATGATATGGTCTTGACCGTTCCGCTGATGGTTATAACCGCCAAACGCTCGGATATCGTTTGGAATGCGATAACGCTGCTGGCAGCCCGTCGATCGACCATTAAGCCGACGCCGTCCTATCATCACTCATCACCGGAATAGTAGAGCGTCATCGTTTCGTCCATTGCAGACGGGACGATCGTCAAAGTCCCGGATCCGGTAAGTCGTAGTACCGATAACAACTGCGCGATTTACTGCGATATTTTGCATTTCAACAATTCCATTGCTATAATTTTCTTTTGACCGACGTGATGTCCTGTTCGTACATTCCACGCGGCGAATTGAATTTCCATTTTCGGTGTGACAAATTTGGGTGTTCAGTCAGTAACCCACTTCTGACCAGCATCCCTGGTGCACAGTGCTGGCGCATCTGCTGCCCCGGATGCAGTAGCGTTATTTCTTGAGTAGTGAGTTCGAGTATCCATGCGGTTTCTTGCCTAGTTTCTTCGGTTTTCCGATTCTGGTCAATTCGGCAGGTCGACCACCCTCCTCCTTTCACACCCTGGACTTGGGACCAGACGATGGCGGAGTCCCTATAACCCTCCAATAGACATTTATTTCTATATATGTTTCATCGAGAAGACTTTAATAGACCATCTTTTCAGAAAACCTTCACTTCACTTAAAGAATGTAGTTTTTTAAGAATGCTTAAAAAGGAGAGAAATCAAAGTAACATCCATCTTTAGGTTTCAGAAAAATTTAACAAAATAAAAGCTGATTAGATGCGGAAGAAATACTGTAGGGACATCGTCCTACTACTTCCGGTCTTACTTAGCTAAGGAAATATGTTTCGAAAAACATAATCGACTAAGGATAAGTAATAAAAAATAATAAAATTTTAACTAGTTGTCAGTTGAAGCTGAAAATAAAAGTTACAGGAGAAAATAAATACATCGCGGTTTTTAAACGAAAAATAAAATATTAAAAGAGTCCAGGATCCATATAATAGCTTAATTTGATAAGTAACCGTATAAATAAAAACTCGTTAAAAGTGTTAACGAATAAAGATTAAAAAGTTAATAATTTGTGGATAACTTTTAAATAAAATAAAACTCTTGTTGGGGACCAAGCCCAACAAATTGGTGACCCCGAAGAACGCGAGGTGGTACAAAATATACATGTAATAAGAAGAAAGAAAGAAAAGAGCGGAGGAAAGTTCGAAAGAAGAAAGAAAACAGCGGAGGAAAGTTCGACGATAGAAAGAAAAGATAAGTCCTGAATTAATTAAGAATTAAATACTTTTTTAAATTTAGAGACCAATTAATTAAGAATTAAATATTTTCTTTACAAAAAAAAAAAAAAAAAAAATTTGAATTTAAATATATAAAATATTTTTTTATTGAGAATAAAAATTAGATATATATTCCTGGATGTTTCCATAAAATTAGGGAGACTTTTGAGAGTAATTTGTCTTCATAATATTTAAGATGCTATTGCATTTCCTAATAGTGGATATAATGCGTGATTAATTTGTTTTGTCATACCTAAAGGGGCCAGTCACTTTATGTTGAATTTTAGGAGAAATTTTGAGTTTTGCGAATTTAGGCATTTAGGGACTGACTGTTATGATTAACAATGGACGTTGGTGGGTTGAAACCTTAACTTTTACAGTTTTAGATAGGTGGGAGTATTCTGCGTAGATTGCTGCCTTATTCATGAAAATATCTAATAGGGCTACCAAAATACAGAGTAATATGTAAACTTCTACTAAAAAAGTTTCAAAAAGGCCCTAGCGGCTAAACCGTTATGATTCTCCCGCCCCCACCTATACGATTTTTTGTTCGTATATCCAAGACCTATCCGCAGCCAGGCGTTTTGGCATTTTCACTGATACACCCTGTATAATTATAAGTGAACGTCAGCCCCTGACCACTCTCGTCAGTCCCTAGCAGCATTAACAGCTAGGGCCTGACGGTCTAGGGACTGACGATTCTGAGTAAAACTTTTAAAAAAATACTGTTCGACCAATATACTACGATATCTAACCCTAACTACCGAACAAGGCCGATAAACCACTTGTAAATATTAATTAACTAGCATAAAACCCGCGTGCCTTGCAACGCCTTCAAATAAAAACTGTTTATTATGTGCACTGTTTTCCTTGAAAAAAAAACAAACAAAAAAGTCAGTTGTTATTATCCCTAAAAAAGGTTTATTATAGAGCATTTTTTTAATAAACATGGTAAACAAATTGCTGCGTATATCACCTCTGCTCAACAAATCTGCAAGTTTTGAAGCAGAGATTGGTGTGTATATGTCATCAAGAGAAGTGACAAAGGAATCCTAAATAAAGTAAATTTTGAGTCATTCATTTCCACGTGATTATAGGGATGCACTGTCAAAATTTCAGCCCTATAGCTCCAGCGGTTTTGGGTTGACCCCATTTCACCCCCTTATGGGATGAATTTCTAAAAATCGCTTCTTAGTGGATGTCCACGCCATTATAGGGATGCACCGTCAAAATTTCCGCCCTATAGCTCCAGCGGTTTGGTAAACCCCATTTCACCCCCTTAGGAGATGAATTTCGAAAAATCGCTTTATAGTGGATGTCCACGTAATTATAGGGATGCACTGCCAAAATTTCAGCCCTATAGCTCAGGCGGTTTGGGTAAACCCCATTTCCCCCTTTGGGGAACGAATTTCGAAAAATCGCTTGTTAGTGGATGTTCACGTCATTATTGGGATTCACTGTCAAAATTTCAGCCCTATAGCTCCAGCGGTTTTGGGTTGACCCCAATTCACCCCCTTATGGGGTGAATTTCGCAAAATCGCTTGTTAGTGGATGTCCACGTCATTATATGGATACACTGTCAAAATTTCAGCCCTATAGCTCCAGCGGTTTGGTAAACCCCATTTCACCCCCTTAGGGGATGAATTTCGAAAAATCGCTTCTTAGTGGATGTCCACGTCATTATAGGGATGCACTGTCAAAATTTCAGCCCTATAGCTTAGGCGGTTTGGGTAAACCCCATTTCCCCCTTTGGGGAACGAATTTCGAAAAATCGCTTGTTAGTGGATGTTCACGTCATTATTGGGATTCACTGTCAAAATTTCAGCCCTATAGCTCCAGCGGTTTTGGGTTGACCCCATTTCACCCCCTTATGGGATGAGTTTCGCCAAATCGCTTGTTAGTGGATGTCCACGTCATTATTGGGATTCACTGTCAAAATTTCAGCCCTATAGCTCCAGCGGTTTGGGTAAACCCCATTTCACCCCCTTAGGGGATGAATTTCGAAAAATCGCCTTTCTGAGATTTGAAACAAATAATTTTAAACCAGAATTGTCTAATCTTTCAATTGGTGGCATTCATAATGTTCTACGATATACATTAGCCGAGATACCAGGCGTAGAGCGTAAAAAATGGTGACAAATCGTACTAATTAATTAATTAAAAAAAAACTAATCAAAATAGCGAAAAACGGAAACTTACTTCCACCTTCTGGGGTATCGATGCATCTACAAAAAAAAATTCAGATTTCTATCTCTTCTAGTTTGGCTACAATGCGTGACGGTACGCACAAGCAGACACACAGATACACAGACACACAGACTTACAGACACACACTTTCTTTTATTAATATAGATTAATGTCAATTTCCTATTATTAAACTATAAAATTGCTTGGCTAGGGACTGACGAAGTGACTGGATCAGCACTACTTGGCACAGCAAATCTCGCCTCTACACTTATTTACAAAACGGCCGTTGCAAAAGGAGTGCAGTCTGTAGATAATTTCATCATTTTCTTTAAAATCAACTGAATTACATTCCCTCTACACCCATATAATACCGCGAAATTTTAAAATCCGTTAATGGCTAGGGACTGATGATGAAAATTGAGAACACTAATTTCGACCTTAGGAAACACATTTATTGTTTTTTTAAATTGCAAAAAATGATGAAATTAGTTGTAAATACTTTAATATTGAAAAATTGTAAAGAAAATTTAAGTATAAATTAATTTTTTTTCGAAATTTCGGTGCACGGACATGGCTAGGGACTGACGTTTGGGGTCAATAAATACGATTTCCAGAGTATAGTGTATTATTATTTTAAACAAAATTTGAGGAATAAATACAAAATATTTTGATTTGTTACTTAGCAATCTTAAAATAAAATAATATTAATTATAGCAAGTGGGGAGTGCTGCAGACACACACTTGCCGGATTTTTGTGGAAACACCCTCCTATATATACATATATACTTATAACATATTTTAAAAATTTAAATTTATTTTAAATAAATAAGCAACAGTTATTAATTGATCCTTTTCTCCATTTGTCTTTGAGTGATTTTGAAATTAGGTCGAGCGTGTATATTAATTAGAATTTTTTTTTCTGCTGGGACATAGAATTATTTTCTTCTTCTAATATCTAAATATGCAACGTGAAAATAATATGGATGACTCTTTCATCATTGAATTGGAAGAGTCATTACCCAGCCTGGAACAAGGGCGGCCGGCTCGACATGAGGCAAGGGCAGAAGTTGAAGTAGCCTCCACGGCAAGGTTCAACCTGCCCGAATTTCACCAGAGCGACCCGGCCGTCTGGTTTTGCCAGGCTGAGGCACAATTTGGGCTGAACGGTGTAACTTCGGACAAAGCGAAGTTGTCCCACATTGTGTCCGCTCTTCCGACAGAGGCGGCCAAGATACTCTTGCACGCTTTTCCGGACCTCAGCGCTGCCAGATATAGTGAGGCTAAGAGGCGGTTGCTGGAACGATATGGTTTATCGACCAGGAACCGCCTCGAGCAGCTGTTGGCGGCGCATGAGCCCGGAGACCGCAAGCCCTCAGATTTCCTGAGACATCCAGGTGGTGCTTGCCGCATCCGCTGACCAGTCACTAGTGTAATGAGCTGGCCTATTTCTTTAGCTCATTCCCTTTCGTTACCCTTTTTCTGTACTGAAAGAAAAGCATCGTACAACTGCAAGTGCCATTCCTAGAATGTGCACAATTTCCAAGTTCGCCAGCAGTTCCACAGGAAAGACAGTCTGGAAACTCAATACGAGTTTCCGCCAAATTCAATAAATCAAAATAACAGGAAAGACTGTCGGGAAACTCAATACGAGTTTCCGCCAAAAACCTATCCACGAGCAATGCACAAACATTCCAAAGTGCAACCTTTGGCCGTGATCAATAAATGATGACCCGGCCAATTCCTCCAATGTGCCATGAATGCTTCGTGCACATTTTCTATTCCCCCCAATTTCTCGATCGCATAGGTGATCGACGCTTCCCCTCTTTTCATGGGAACTGTCGCATTTACGCGTGTGGCATGAGCTTTTTCCCATAACAGGGGAAAGCTCTACTTATAATTTGGATCGACCAGAAAATCTTCCGGTCAACCCCCAAACCAAAATATTGAAATTGGTGGGGTAATAAAATATGAAGAATCGGAGGTCTGCTGTTTTAGGGAGGACCATAGAAAAGTCAGTTGGGACCCAACGGCGAAGGCTGCAAGTAGCACTAGTAGCTAAAAAAGATATAATAAGATATAATATATATATTATAAATAAAACATAATAAATATAAAGTGGTTTAGTTTTTGCTAAAGTTAAGAAAGTGAAAAGTGGTTTTAATTTGAACTAAGTAAAGATATGATAATAGGGGTTGGTGACCTACGCCAATAGTGGCTAGTACGCCCAATCCCCTGTAGCGGTCAAGTAATAAAGGACGGCGCTACAAAATATTGGCGCAGCCGGTATTCCCTACGCAGCCAACAACAAAAAAAAAAAAGAAAAGTTTGACATACGAGTAGTAAGCAGTACTAAAGACCTGGAAGAACACCTACAACTTTAACCCCTCTAGGACAGGTACCGGAGTTGTGGAGGTGCAACGATCCCAAGGACGAAAGCAAGGGACAACCAACATCAATCAGCTGAGCAGCAAAAATCAACACAAAAGCGAAATGGAACCAGACCAGGAATTGAAGAACATCAAGGAGAGGCTCCAAAAACTACAAGAAGAAATCGCAGCAACCACCGATGACAGCGACACCGTCGACTTTGTCGAATATATAACCTTAAAGGAAAGGCTACAGAGCCTTACCAAGTAAGATTAACTTTTAAGGAAAGCAATATTTATAAAAAAAAAAAAAAAACCAAACAGTGGTGACAATTATCTGAAAATGAGAATTTTTTTTTATTTTTAAAACCGCGTTCAAATTTTTAAATAAAAGTTGTTCTTTATAATAATTAAATATAAATTGAATGAGTTCCATTAGAAAAAAAAAAAAAAAAACATAAAAACTTTTTACTTTAAAGGAATACTCCAGTGAATTAAAATCAAAAAGGAAAATTTATTTGAATGAATATTACAAAAAATTTAGTATAATGATATCTTTGCTTGAGCGAAAAAAAAACGAAATATAGTGAAAATTTTTTATAAAAATAAATACATATATTATAGGTAAAAAAAAATTTTATCAAGAGAAATTTTTTGAAATTATATATATTGAATGAATTATATAAAAACAATACCTTTTCAAGAATAGATATAATAACATATAACAGTACCAATAATTACGCAAGGTCTATTACGGTGTGTTTTTTATACGGCTTCTGTTTTTTTCTCATCGAGTTTTCTCTCAACAATTTTTGTCGTGTTATCGTTTTGGGATACATTTCTGAATAATTTATCTTGTGGTGTTTTTCTTCTTCTAGTTCTCTATTAACAATTTTTCTTGTTGTGTTTTTTTCTCGTTCAGGGAGTCGTTTTTAGAAATTTTGTAGCCGTTTCCTTCTCTTAAAGATGAATTTGTCTTAAGAAAGTTTTAATGCGTGGACGCATGATTTTTACCTTTTATTCTTTTCCTCCTCTCCTTGACTGAATGGACCGAGATCGATATAGCTATTGCTCAAATTGACGCAGTGTAAAGTTTATTAAAAATTCGTGATATTCGCATATATTCGTGATATATATACCACTCTAGCTTGCTAATCGTCGCCTTGTATTCGCCTTATAAAAAAAAAAAAAAAAAAAATATCTTTAACCATACGCGTTTGATATCAAGATTCGTACCCGTCGCCGCAAATACCCGTCATTCGGTGTAACCGCCCGAATGGCTAACCAAGGGGACGAACAAGCCGGACAGGCCGGCGAGCGAGAAGCCAGCCCTGTAAGAATTTCTATTCGGGATGTAAGAGATATGTTACCGGAGTTCGACGGTAACAAAGAAGACCTAAATAGATTCATCTCCTGTTGCGATGTGCTGTTCGATACGGCGAATGGTGACAGAGATAGAAGCCTTTTCTTCAACGTATTGAAAACAAGGGTTAAAGGTCCTGTGTACGACTTGATTGAGTACGAGGATATCGATTCCTGGGACGAGCTGAGAGCCACATTATTAAGACAATACACCCGCTCTAGATCTGCTATAAGGGACGAACTCTCAAAGGTAAGACAAGGCACAAAAGAGACTGTCGCCGACTACACCCAGAGAGTTAAACGATTATTAGGGGAATTAAATAAGGCTACACAGATAGCCATGGATGACCAACAGGCAAGGCGCCTGCTGATAGGGGAAAACGGACGCGAAGCCATAATCGCTTACGGTAGAGGGTTAAGAAATGAACGCTTGCAGACTCTGGTCCAAGCAAAGGACTCCCATGACTTTGGCCCCTTAACCCAATACATATTGGAGCAAGCGTCATTTATGGACGAAAAAAACCTGGGCTCTTCCCAAGCAGAAAGACTAGGAAAACAAGTTTCGCAATGTGAGGTATGCCAGAAAAAAGGACATACCAAAGATACTTGCTACCGCAACAGAGCGATCCCAAGCTTCAGTACCGCGCCTGTTAAAAGGGAAGTACGCCGAATATTCTGCTCATATTGCAACCGGCCCAACCACGACGTCAGCGAGTGCCGAACACGACAAACCGACAGAAATCGAGAACTGCCACCAACCAACATGAGGAACATGAGACAGTCATCTCGAGACAACAGCAATAGGTACAACTCTTGGGCTCCACGACAAAATAGGCGCCAAGCCGAGCGCCAACCTCCTAGGAATCATGAAGAAGACAGACCTACTTTTCGGTGCGTAAGACTCCTGAACCAAGACGAGTTCGATTCGGGAAACGAAGACCTGCGGGAAGAAACGACCGGCGCTCCAACCCGCCAATTCGAAACGCAAGCCGAAGTACACCCGCGCGACTAAAAGTCATTGTGGAAGCTCCAATAACCGTCACGAAACGAGGTGTCACAGCTAAACTCCCTTTTTCCATCTCAAAAAAAAATAAAACTACCTTCCTCATCGACACGGGGTCTGAAATAAGTCTGCATAAGCTTGCCTCTACTTCCGAAGAAATTCCGGTCGATGTAAGTCAAAGGTGCTTGATCACCACCTTTACTAACGACAGCATCATCTCCGAAGGCTTAACACACGGAAGGGTAGACATAGGTAATAACCGCTACAGAATAGAACTCTCTCACCCCTTTCACATAATAAAGGATGATAGCATTCTATCATGCGATGGGTTGTTAGGAAATGATTTCCTGGATAGGTATGGCTGCGATATACTATACTCACGACGTGTTATGGAAAAACAACTAACCGACGACTGCGCGACAAAATGTAATGAAAGCCTCTCAAAAGCCCCCATAAAAATAATAAACGCCCATGCCGCGGCAGACAAAAATTATATTAAAAATATAAAATATAATAAAATTAATCAAACGTACTCCGGGCCAGCTGAAGAAAACAGCGCCGGAGGCGAAAATAATAATAATAGTAAACATAAAAAATTTAATAAAATAAACGAAACGTACTCCGGGCCAGCTGAAGAAAACAGCGCCGGAGGCGAAAATAATAATAATAGTAAAAATAAAAAATTTAATAAAATAAATGAAACGTACTCCGGGCCAGCTCAAGAAAACAGCGCCGGAGGCGAAAATAATAATAATAGTAAACATAAAAAATTTAATAAAATAAACGAAACGTACTCCGGGCCAGCTGAAGAAAACAGCGCCGGAGGCGAAAATAATAATAATAGTAAAAATAAAAAATTTAATAAAATAAATGAAACGTACTCCGGGCCAGCTCAAGAAAACAGCGCCGGAGGCGAAAATAATAATAATAGTAAAAATAAAAAATTTAATAAAATAAATGAAACGTACTCCGGGCCAGCTCAAGAAAACAGCGCCGGAGGCGAAAATAATAATAATAGTAAACATAAAAAATTTAATAAAATAAACGAAACGTACTCCGGGCCAGCTGAAGAAAACAGCGCCGGAGGCGAAAATAATAATAATAGTAAAAATAAAAAATTTAATAAAATAAAGGAAACGTACTCCGAGCCAGCTGAAGAAAACAGCGTCGGAAACGGTGAAAAAAACCAGCTCCACGGAGGTAAAGTAACCCAAGGAGAAAACCTATCAAAAGGTATAACAAATAAGCCCACCAGAAGGAAAATTAACCACTGCGTGGAAAATAAACAAATAAATAAATACCCAGCCACAGGGTTGGTATTATTTAATAAATACGGGAACACAGCTTACGGAGACACAGATTTAATTACGACGTTGGAGGAGGCACCGACAGAGACACATGTCCAAGTGCCAACGGAAAATGTAAACAAAGTTCGAGATAATTTAGAAAGCTCGACCTGCGACAATGCTGGAAAGTTCATTGAAAAAGTTCAAACAAAGCTCATTGTTCCGGCGAGATCAGAAGTGATAATAGAAGTTCCCGCTGAGGGAAATGCGATACGGGTTTGCGATAAAAAGCTCATCAAGCCTGGAATTTATCTTGGGGACTGTATAACACGCCCTAAAGCAGGTTACGCGAAAGTAGCTGTGATGAATATAAGTGAGAAAGACGTTAATATCACGGCAGCAGATGTTACGCCCACTTGGTCAAGTCTTGACCAATACTATGTAGTGCATCCCGATTACACTAAAGATCCGCCCCAAGGGAGATTAAAGAAATTAGAAAGCCTCCTCGATCTGGGCCACTGCAATAAAGAAGAGAAAGAACAGGTATTAGATATTTGTAGGAGATATAATGACCTCTTCCATTTAGAGGGCGATCGGTTAACATTTACCGATGCCCTAAGCCATACCATAACCACTTTGGTGGACAAACCACCCATTTACACAAAGCCATACCGGCTACCTGAATCCCAACGCAACGAGATTAACCGACAGATAACAAAGATGTTGGATGATGGGATAATTAGCCCAAGTAATAGCCCCTGGAATTCACCTCTACTCCTAGCCCCCAAAAAGCCGGATGCTAACGGCAATAAAAAATGGAGAGTAGTGGTCGATTTCAGGAAATTAAACGAGATAACGATTGGAGACGCATATCCCCTGCCAAATATCTCAGATATCTTAGATCAGTTGGGTAGGTCCAAGTATTTCACTACTTTAGATCTATCCAATGGATTTCACCAGATACCAATGAATGAGGTAGACAAGGAGAAGACAGCTTTCAGCACGGCTTTCGGGCATTATCATTATAATCGAATGCCCTTTGGCCTTAAAACCGCCCCGGCCACTTTCCAACGGCTTATGAATACCGTGCTGACTGGTCTTCAAGGGATACGCTGTTTCGTCTATCTAGACGACATCGTTGTCTATGGCTATAATCTACGGGATCATAACAAAAAGCTGGAAGAAGTACTGATTAGGCTGAGACAAAATAACCTAAAATTGCAGCCGGACAAATGTCACTTCTTAAGAAAGGAGGTTACTTATCTTGGTCACGTCGTTAGTTCAAAGGGTGTGCACCCAGATCCTGAAAAAATCAAAGCTGTCAAAACCTACCCCACTCCCAAAAAACCAAAAGATATAAAAGCCTTCTTGGGATTTGTAGGTTATTATCGTCGATTTATACCCGAGTTCTCAAAAATAGCAAGACCTCTCACAAAACTATTAAAAAAGGATCAACCATTCTTATGGGATCCATTTTGTGATGAAGCATTCAAGACCCTAAAACAGAAACTGATTACTGCACCTGTTCTGTCCTATCCGGAGTTTGATAAACCCTTTCTAGTGACCACTGACGCTAGTGAATTCGCGCTAGGAGCAATCCTATCGCAGGGCGAGTTAGGACGAGACCGACCTATATGCTACGCGAGTCGTACTCTAAACCCGGCTGAATCGAGGTATTCCACCATCGAAAAGGAACTCTTAGCGGTCTTGTATGCTGTTGAACAGTTCCGTCCATATGTGTACGGCCGCGAGTTCACTGTTGTAACGGATCATAAGCCGTTAGAGTGGCTAATGAATCTGAAAAATTGTTCTAGTAGACTCATGCGATGGAGGATAAGACTCGAGGAGTATTCGCCTACTTTCAAATACCGAGCGGGAAAGCTGAACGCTAACGCCGATGCTCTTAGTCGGATAGTACCAGAAAAGGAAGTGAAATCGGTAAATGTGATCACCAGAAGTCAGGCAAAAGAGACAGCTCAAGGAAATTGTTCCTCCACCATCGCACAGAATGCGCAAACACCGCCCCATTCCATAGTTATTACAAACCCACACAGAATTACTGACGAAGCCCTCTTCCCAAAAAAAGGGATAAACTATAAATTTTACCTTTTGCCTCTAGTCCCAAGCGAGGTAGAATACCAATTACGGGATAAATTCAAGGAAATTCCCAAAGAACTCGATATGGGACATGTTTATACATTCTCCGATAACAAAAACCAAACACATAGTTTAAGTAAATGCCCCCTCCCCACATGCACAGCAAGGGACGAGGAAGTGGTAACAAAGGTTCTAGAAACATTTCGCTTGCTCTGTGAAACACAAAAATTAAAAAAATTTCATCTGGCCACACCTACCTTCAAACCTAAAGATCTCAACGTTTTTAAGGGATTAATCCAGAGATCCTTCGGGGATACCAATATTGAGATAATCGGCTACCTTGGCAAGATACATCTCCTAGAAAATCGGGAAGAAATTCAAAGAGTCCTCCGAGACTACCATGAACTCCCCACAGGAGGACATCAAGGTGTTGGTAGAACTTTAAAGCGTCTACAAAGAGACTACTTCTGGGTAGGAATGCGTCGTGACATAGAAGCATATATTAAGAGTTGCCCATCTTGTCAGGTAAATAAGATGACGCATAACCCAAAACTTCCAATGAAAATCACGACAACGAGTTCTCAACCATTCCAGAAGATATTCCTGGATATAGTTGGACCTCTACCTACCAGCTACAATGGTAACAAGTACCTGCTCACTTTCCAGGATGACCTCACGAAATTTTCCGCTGCGGTCGTCCTAGAAAATATTGAAGCAAGTACAGTAGCTAGAAACTTTGTAGAGCGTATTGTCTGCCTACACGGCATCCCACAGTCTCTGCTCACAGATCAAGGATCAAATTTTCTTAGCGCCATGTTTAAGGAGGTGACAAAGTTGCTTAACATTAAGCAACTTCACACCACGCCATATCACCCCCAAACAAATGGTGCCTTGGAAAGGAGTCACCGAACCTTGGCCGAATACCTCAGGCACTATGTGAACAGAGATCCTCTTACATGGGACACATGGGTTCCTTATGCCATGTTCGTCTATAACACCACCCCACATTCGAGTACTAACTATACTCCACATGAGCTCCTATACGGATTTCCCGCCAAGATACCCTCCAACCTTCGGTATGAACCCGATCCTCTTTATAACTATGACAGTTATGCAAAGGAACTCAAGGCCAGGTTACAACATGGACACAAGATAGCGAAAGAACTAATTATTACAAGCAAAGAAAAGACAAAAAGGCACTATGACAAAAATTCCGGTCCAAAAACTTTCAATTTAAATGACCAAGTCCTGGTCAAAATTCACGCCAGAAAAAATAAGCTTTCGCCCTTATGGGAAGGACCTTTCCCAGTAGTGGCTATTAATTCCACCGAAAATACAACGGTGAGGATCCGAAACAAGAATCGCACTATACATAATAACAACTTAAAGTTGTTCACGGATAGTACGAAATAAAAAAAAAAAAAAACCCAGTACTTTTATATTCCTACTATAAGACACCCTTAGCATAAGCCCATTCTAAATAGTTTTACTTTCTAGGCTACTGATATACGTATGGTTCCTTACTGCGCCGTTAACCTCAGGAGAAGAAGCTGTGAATATTACCCAGCTACAGACAAACCCTGGAATTTATTTTGAAAACATAGGGAAGGCAAACCTGTACAGCAACGAATGGCAGGTGATAATATACTATGACCTAATTAACTTTAAGTATGAGTTAGGGAAACTAACAGGATATGAAAATAAGATCCAAACATTATGTAACCAACACTCTCACGAGCCGCGATAACCCAACAATTTTCTTCTATAATGTCCGACCTAAAAGAAAAAAGTAAACTTCTCGATGTTGACTCTTCGCGTAGTAAAAGAGGATTGTTTAACGCGATAGGAACCCTCAGCAAAACCCTCTTTGGCACGTTGAATGAAGACGATGCTGCGAGATATAATGAGCAAATAGAACTAGTAAAAAACGACCAAAATGAAATGCTTGGTCTCATGAAAAATCAAACTATGATAATAGAGACTACGGCGAATATTTTTAATAAAAGTCGCCTTCATATACAAGAGCAGTTCAGGCACATTGACAGCAAACTAAGTAAACTTGATAAAAGCGTGAATTTACTTCACTCCGACACGGTTCAGGCAAACGTAGGGCTCGAGCTCGAATCCCTCATTTCCTTAACCACGATAATGACCATGCGCTACCAAGCGGCATTAAATGCTCTACTAGACCTGGTAACGGATGTGAGACACGGAAAACCGCACCCCTCAATTATCACGCCCAGGCAGGTTAATAAGTTACTAACAGATATACAACAACAACTACCAAACCACCTTACCCTACCCATAACAAGAGGCAGAGATAGTGAGCTGCAAATTTATAGACTAGGTCGCATTGCAACGGCCATCTTAAAAGATAAAATAATATTCGAGCTCAAGATACCATTACCCTTCCGCGAGAACTACCAGCTATATAAAGTGGTTCCAATACCAACCCACCATCAGACCGATTTCATATATATAGAACCATCCTTAGAATATCTAGTAGTGGACTATAATCGAGAACATTATTACACTTTAAATAAGCTAGATTTGGCAAACTGCTTAACGCAGGATCTCCAACAGTATCTTTGCCGGATCATCCACCCGATATTTAATGTCCACTCCGAAAACAACTTATGCGAAATAGATCTGCTAATGCACGATACAGAAATCCCTGAAACTTGTCACATCAGGTCATTGCCAAAAACTAACTACTGGATTCAACTGAACCAGCCTAACAAATGGCTATTTGTTATAGACAAACCAATGACCATAGATATAGTGTGCCATGACAAAATCACTGCCCATCCCATTAATGGTAGTGGCATTATGGAGATTAAGCCAAACTGTTACTTAAGGAGTAAAGAACTTACCATCCAAGCACATAATATTCGGAAGTCGACCTTAAATAGCTATTATCTACCTACGATCAACCTATCGCAAAGCCTAAACCATAGTACCAATTCTGACAAATTTCCAAAGGTACCTAAATCATTTCTGATAAAATACAACGGTGACAATGAGTTGGACGAACTTAGCAAGAAAATCCAGCAACAAAAGGAAAATGAAAACATGAAATTAGGTACTAGCAAAGCTCATATTATCCACCATTATACAATATCCTATTTACTCCTCTTATCGGTAATGACCATTGTTTTTTTTCTTCTAAAAAAGAGATGCGCCGCACGATTAAATCCAAATCACACGCTAGTCATAAATGCCGGAAATGAAACCCCAAATCGCACGCTAGCCATAAATCCGGGAAATGAAAGCCCTGAAGCACACCCTGAGAGACCTTACGTATTAACAGTAGGTTAAATTGCTTTTCATTTTTATACACTATAAGTAAACAATATATCCATCAACGAAAATAAAAGATTAAATAAATAAAATTCATGATTAAGTAAAGATAGAGATTACGTACAGGTTACCATTTACGTAAACTTATGGTATAAAATACAAGCTATCAATATATGTATTAATGAAAGTAAACGAAAACAAAATAATGATTAAATAAAGAGAAACCTTAAAGGTTAAGTCTTTTCCAAAGTAATATAAGTTAACAATTAAGTAAATAAAGTAAGAATAGACCTTACCAAAAAAAAAGGAAATTTTTATATGTATATAACATAAAAGCTATCGATACACATAATTATTATTCATATACATGTCCTAAATTTAAAAAAAAAAAAGGGAAGAAAAGGCAAACAAACAAAAAATTTTTATATACTTTCATTTGCGCTCTGAACATTTTATAAACTATGTAATAAACAAAAAAAATTTTTTTCTAAAATTGTAAGATCCTTCCGAAAAACCCCAGACCGACGACCTTCAAAATTTTACCCTTGATAAAATTTTTTTTCGTAGGGGGAAGGTGTAATGAGCTGGCCTATTTCTTTAGCTCATTCCCTTTCGTTACCCTTTTTCTGTACTGAAAGAAAAGCATCGTACAACTGCAAGTGCCATTCCTAGAATGCGCACAATTTCCAAGTTCGCCAGCAGTTCCACAGGAAAGACAGTCTGGAAACTCAATACGAGTTTCCGCCAAATTCAATAAATCAAAATAACAGGAAAGACTGTCGGGAAACTCAATACGAGTTTCCGCCAAAAACCTATCCACGAGCAATGCACAAACATTCCAAAGTGCAACCTTTGGCCGTGATCAATAAATGATGACCCGGCCAATTCCTCCAATGTGCCATGAATGCTTCGTGCACATTTTCTATTCCCCCCAATTTCTCGATCGCATAGGTGATCGACGCTTCCCCTCTTTTCATGGGAACTGTCGCATTTACGCGTGTGGCATGAGCTTTTTCCCATAACAGGAAAGCTCTACTTATAATTTGGATCGACCAGAAAATCTTCCGGTCAACCCCCAAACCAAAATATTGAAATTGGTGGGGTAATAAAATATGAAGAATCGGAGGTCTGCTGTTTTAGGGAGGACCATAGAAAAGTCAGTTGGGACCCAACGGCGAAGGCTGCAAGTAGCACTAGTAGCTAAAAAAGATATAATAAGATATAATATATATATTATAAATAAAACATAATAAATATAAAGTGGTTTAGTTTTTGCTAAAGTTAAGAAAGTGAAAAGTGGTTTTAATTTGAACTAAGTAAAGATATGATAATAGGGGTTGGTGACCTACGCCAATAGTGGCTAGTACGCCCAATCCCCTGTAGCGGTCAAGTAATAAAGGACGGCGCTACACTAGGGCAGCTGTCGAAACTGGCGGATACAGTGTGGGAGATCACTGCCCGTTCAGCCCCCGCTCAGGTGTCAGAGGTGAGAAGCTCGCCGTCCCTGGAGCGGGCCGTGCAGTCTCTCCAACGCGAGGTGCAGCAATTGCGAACACTTGTGTTGGGGAGAGGGCAAGGCCAGTGCCAGGAGTCGGCGAGAGGGTCTGCTGGTCCACGTCAATGGGGCCGATCACCGGTTCGTCAACCAAAGGCGCCATCAGCGGGGACCAGTAACCACCAAACAAGGGGCGATACCCAAACCTTCATTTGCACAAGCGCTACCGGGGAAGCTCTGCTACTACCACTACCGCTACGGCAGTGGGGAAGAGCGGTGCACCCCGCCGTGTGCCTTCAAGGGTCCTGGCTCTACAGCCAGGAAGGACCGAAAGATGAAGGGGGCCCATCATCCAAAAAATTAAATTGGCGGGGAGTCGCCACATCCGGGGGCGTCTCTCAGCAGAGACGCTCGTGCAGATTATATGTCCGCGACCAACTTAACCAGATCGACTTTTTAATCGATTCTGGCGCGGACATATCATTAGTTCCGAAGCACACGTTTAGGCCCGGTTTCATGGGCACGGATATATCCACAGATAATAAATATCTTGGATATTCTGTCGGATATTTGGTGTGTTTCATCGACCGGGATAAATGATGCCTCCATATTCGAAAGTCTATGTTATTTTCGGACATAGGATTCGAACATAGAGTCAGTTATTAATTGTTTTTCGATATCAGGTAAGGAAGTTGGCATTTATATAAATATTAATTTTGAATACCATCTTCTGTTTCTGTTCTACTCATCTTGACTTCTTTTCTTATACATATATGGATCGCTTTTCTAAAATGAAAAGAAACTGTTTGTTTTTAACGTCAAACATAATTTTCAAAAATAAATTCAAACTGTTTGTTTTTAACCTCAAACAATTTTCGAAATTTCGAACATAGCATACTAAATGAGGCTACGTCCAGCGGATATTTTTACGACCAACGCAACCCAGTCGTATTTATATCCGACTGAGATATATCCAGGTTGGTGAAATGAAAATATTCGGTCTTATTATTATCCGGGTCGATGAAACCGGCCCTTAGGGTACAAACAACATGCCCTAATTTACTTCTGCGGGCCGCAAATGGATCAACGATCCAAACTTTTGGCACGAAGTTGTTGGAACTGAACCTAGGTCTTCGCCGACGGTTCATCCACAACTTCATAATAGCCAACACAAATAAAGCTATACTCGGTGCGGACTTTCTAACAAAGTTCGAACTCATCCTCGACTTCAAAAAGCGAGAATTAGTTGACTCGCAGACCAGTCTTCGGACTGACGTCTGTGCAACTGGTGAGTATACACTCGAGAGCTTTGAATGCCAATATCTTGGCAAATATAAAGCATTGTTAATGAAGTACACTTCATTAACACAACCACCTAATTTTAACCTACCGGTTAAACACAATGTGCAACACCACATTGTTACTAATGGGCAATTACCTTTCGCTACCGCTCGTAGACTTCATCCTGAGAAGCTCAAGGTGACGAAATTGGAGTTTGAACATATGGTTCAACTAGGGATTTGTCGACCATCGTCGTCTCCCGCAGCATCTCCACTTCATCTGGTCCCTAAACGGGATACAAATGATTGGAGGCCATGCGGCGACTATCGTCGCCTTAATGCAGTCACAGTGCCGGATAGATATCCAATCCCGCACATTCACAATTTTTCTGTGAACCTTCACGGATGCACGATTTTTTCGAAGGTGGATTTGGTACGTGCGTATCATAACATCCCCATTGCACAAGAAGACGTGCATAAGACTGCCATAATAACACCTTTTGGTCTGTTTGAGTTTACTCGCATGCCATTTGGGTTAAGAAATGCAGCCCAGTCATTTCAAAGATTTATGAATGAAGTCACAAGAGACTTAGACTTCGTTTATGTCTATCTAGACGATATACTTATCGCTAGTAAATCCGAGGATGAGCATCTCACTCACCTCGAACTACAGTTTAAACGCCTTGATAACTTTGGTTTAACAATAAAGTTATCAAAATGCGTTTTTGGGGTCGGTGAGATCAACTTTTTGGGACATAGTGTCGGCAAGGATGGAATCCTTCCATCACCCGAACGTGTCCAAGCAATTAATGACCTCACAACTCCAACAACAGTCAAACAAATACAAAAATTTATAGGAATGGTGAACTTTTATCACCGATTTATTCCTAAACTAGCACAACTGCTAGTGCCGATTAATGAACACTTGAGGGAACTCCTCAATAATTATTGTCCATCAACAACTAAAAATAAGGAACAACTTACTTGGCCCGCAGAATGTCAACAAGCATTCCTCGACGTGAAAGCTGCAATGGCTGCAGCAGTGATGCTGATACACCCACTAGAGGATGCTAAATATAGCATCACAACTGATGCTTCCGACTTTGCTATCGGAGCTGGAACAGTTTACCGGTCACAGATGGCAACCATTAGCTTTCTTTTCTAAGAAGCTATCATCTGCTGAACGAAATTATTCTGCATTCGATCGCGAACTACTTCGCAATCTTTGCAGCAATAAAACATTTTCGGTACTTTGTGGTCTACACTGACCACAAACCATTAATACATGGCCTTCACACAAAAACCGAAAGATCTCCCCGCCAAAAAATACACCTGAGCCTAATTTCCCAGTTCACAACAGACATCAGACATGTCTCTGGGAAACAAAACGTTGTCGCAGATTATTTATCTCGCTCATTAGCGGCCGACAACGTTGACACAATCACCTTCGATTTGCCACATCTGGCGAAAGCACAAGAAGGTGACAAGGAGTTACAACGACTCCAAGAGCATCCCAGTAGTAGCTCGAAGGTAAAACTTATTCTCACAACAATTCCTTTCACAACTCATGAAGTTTGGTGTGAGATTAGCACGGGTACATTACGCCCATATATGTATACCTTCATCATTAAGAAAATTAGCATTCAATGCTGAACATAGCTTGTCGCATCCATGCATACGAGCCACAAGACAAGCTATCACTAAGAAATATTTTTGGCCAGCGATCAACAAAGACTGTAACAACTGGTCCAGATCCTGCATAGGTTACCAAAAATCTAAAGTTTCGTGACACACCAAATCTCCACATGAAGCTTTTAACCCACCAAATAATAGATTTGAACATATCCATATGGATATTGTTGGACCATTGCCCCCATCTCGAGGATATTCATATATCCTAACAATCGTAGACCGATTTACGAGGCGTATCCAATGCAAGACATCTCTGCTGCTACGGTGGCCAAACATTTTGTCACCGAGTATGTCCCTAGATTTGGCGCCCCACTTGAACTTACAACAGATCAAGGGTCGCAATTTGAATCAAAATTATTCAATGAAGTCACAAAACTTCTAGGTACACTTAGAATGCGTACTACCGCCTACCATCCGCAAGCAAATGGGATGGTTGAGCGGTTCCATAGACAACTAAAAGCGGCCTTAATGGCAAGGGACAACACTACTGGAGTGAAGATTTGCCATTGGAGTGAAGATTTGCCCTTTGTCTTATTAGGTATTCGCTCGGCAATTAAAACCGATTTGCAATGCTCACCAGCAGAGCTTGTGTATGGACAGAATCTGAGGCTACCCAATTCAATTTCCATCCCAACGGATGAGAACCCGATAGAGCACTCAGAATTTCTAACACGTCTTCGCACACACATGAAAGGTCTGTCGGCGATACAGCCCCGACAGTCAGTTCAGAATGATGTGTACGTGCCGAACGCCTTAGAGAACGCGGAGTACGTTTTCATACGTACCGATCGCGTCCGACGGCCTTTTGAAACACCATACGAAGGGGCATTCAAAGTAATCAAAAGATTACGTAAACATTTTGTCGTCAACCTAAATGGCACAAATAAGTCGATAGCTCTTGACAGACTAAAACCTGCTTTTGAGTGTGACCGAGACGTTGAAGCAGCATCAATTCGCTCAGTACACTTCATGTAACGCTACGCTGGGAGGGGAGCATGTAGGGACATCGTCCTACTACTTCCGGTATTACTTAGCTAAGGAGATATGTTTCGAAAAACATAATCGACTGAGGCTAAGTAATAAAAAATAATAAAATTTTAACTAGTTGTCAGTTGAAGCTGAAAATAAAAGTTACAGGAGAAAATAAATACATCGCGGTTTTTAAACGAAAAATAAAATATTAAAAGAGTCCAGGATCCATATAATAGCTTAATTTGATAAGTAACCGTATAGATAAAAACTTGTTAAAAGTGTTAACGAATAAAGATTAAAAAGTTAATAATTTGTGGATAACTTTTAAATAAAATAAAACTCTTGTTGGGGACGAAGCCCAACAATACAATTTCGAATGTGTACAACCCAGCCAGTCCGGGGCCCGTCCGGGCGGGCTATAAATAGTGTCCGGGTAAAACCCGGGCACTCTTTGTGTCAGGGCTGACCCGATCAATTGAATGATACTCAATAAATTAAAACAAATCTTAGTTAAAAATTGACTTGTAATCCGCATCCAAGCAAATTTTGGCGTGGCGAAAATACTCTCGCTTTACTTGAAAGTTCCACTGCCAATTCAATTATCCGAAACCAAAAGAGGAGTTAATGTCGTCGTTCAAGAAAACCAAGATTTTAGTTACTAAACGAATCAACCTCCAACCGATTTTTCAGATTAAAATGACCAAGCATGTGCTATAGGAGTTACTAAGGTTTAAATCGTAATTAAACACTAAAAAAAAGGTGGTCTTCTTGAATGTGGCAGCGCTAAGCTCAGAAGCCACCCTTTGTACCTACCACCAGTCCATTACGGAGAGAATGGGCTAAGAGTTATGAAGGTACGGTGGGTATTGAAGAAGGTGGTAATGAACCCTGCGTTTGAACTCTTGGATGTTGTAGGAACTCGGAAATACTGACTGCGAGAGATTTGTTCCGGCGACACTAAAATAAAAGCGCACCTGAAAAAAGCCAAAACAAACTCCTGAAAGGAAAACTAAAAAAAAACCAAGAAAAAAGGAAATTAATAAATAAAAACACCAAAATCACTATTTCTTGCATTTATTAAACAAATAAACAAACTACATAAATCTACAAAAAAATATACAAACAAAAACACACAAGTTCAAGGACGTCACTACACAACAAAAAACACAACCAGAAGTTTGTACCTGCAAATAAAGAATTAATTCAATATAAAAGTTAAATATGTACGTTCTTACCTTATTCCAAACCAACGAAAATAAAAAGATCGACAATCCAAGGCGCTGAAAAATCAACAGGAAAATCCATCCATGAAGATGCCGAAATGCCGTCGGCAAATCGACATTCTGTAAATAAAAAAAGATTACAAAAAAATCCAAAACAGGTTCCACAAATTACTCACCTGACAACTAGTTCAGTCAATCTGGCAAATGGATCTTGCAAAATCAAACAATTGGATGAAACTTGGTGGAGTAGGTAGGAAGTGATGTTAGAAAGTGACCTTGCTGAAGGCCGCCTGATACTCGTGTGCGTTTTTGAAAAAACTCAAAAAAACTTCAAAAAATATTTTGAAATGGATTTATCTCGAAAACTAAGGATCTTACAAACAAATGTTTCAAATAAAAAATGTAGAGGACATCGTTATCTACATTTTTTGTCATTGGTGCAACATTGTACAACAAAAAGTGTGCGCAGTAGGTGGCGCTAAAGTGCTCAAAAAAGGGTTTTTCACCCTTTTCACCCTTAAATTTTATTTTTTCAGCTACAATCCAAATGGGAAAATTGTTCCTTTCAAAATTACGAACAACTTTTATTTAAACATTTTTTTCATACGACTTACCGTTTCAGAGCAGCAGCTTGATGAAGTATGGAAATCCCAATATTATGCTTGCACAAAGTATAAAGACAAGCAAAGTGCATATAAAAGATGTAAATTTTTGTTTATAACAAATAAATATTAGTTTGAAGTATTAAAATTAGACATTTATAATACGTTTTCTATCATTTACGTTTCAAAGTTATAGTGTAGTGAAATGCTGCGTGAACAGCGCACAGGTATACAATGAAATGCATAACGGTATATGTGAGTGGTCCCATTGGGACTTTCTCTGGCAGTTTCGGCATAGTTCTAACAAAAGGGCCGATTTAGTTAGCTGCCCTATTCTTCGAGAAACGTACATTTTTCAGTTGCAACGTGACTTTCGGACAGCTAAGACAGGAAAACTTTGCTCCGTAAAAATGAGTGAAGATACTCCTGTTTGTTATTTGTGAAAGCAACAGCAGCGGATCTCCACAACAAGAACCACCACCGAAGAGACTACGCAGCTCACGCAACAAATAAATCAACACTCTGCCGTTGAATTGCCACAAATCGTCGTTAAAATGTCAGTTCTCCATATGTGTTTGTCAATTAATCGCAACAAGTCAAAAATGACGTGTCCTAATTTACGAGTGAAATAGTTGTACCATTCCATGTTTTCTATTTGCTGACACAATTTGAGGTTAGATAGATGACGCTTGCAGCAGCAACAGCAGAGAGTTAACACTTGTTCCTAGAATAGCATAGGTGTTTGTATATTGTCACATAAAATGAATACATGTACATTATAAAAGAAATGTAAGCTTATTTACCAATACAATTGTGGACCTCCATTAGATTATTTTGTCGACCTAATCCAAATTTCTCAAAGACTTGATGGCAATTTGTAACTGTAAAATTTTCAATGCATTATTTTATACTATACTTTCTTTGTAAAAAATAATAATTTCACAAAAGATTCAACTACTTTGAATATTTCATATTAAAGTATAAAAAATACGGATTATACATTCCTAATTTTGATAATTATTAAAAAAATTATTTGTTATAAACATTATTAATTGTTACATTCAAAGTTAAACAAAAATGACATCTTTTATATGCACTTTGCTTGTCTTTATACTTTGTGCAAGCATAATATTGGGATTTCCATACTTCATCAAGCTGCTGCTCTGAAACGGTAAGTCGTATGAAAAAAATGTTTAAATAAAAGTTGTTCGTAATTTTGAAAGGAACAATTTTCCCATTTGGATTGTAGCTGAAAAAATAAAATTTAAGGGTGAAAAGGGTGAAAAACCCTTTTTTGAGCACTTTAGCGCCACCTACTGCGCACACTTTTTGTTGTACAATGTTGCACCAATGACAAAAAATGTAGATAACGATGTCCTCTACATTTTTTATTTGAAACATTTGTTTGTAAGATCCTTAGTTTTCGAGATAAATCCATTTCAAAATATTTTTTGAAGTTTTTTTGAGTTTTTTCAAAAACGCACACGAGTATCAGGCGGCCTTCAGCAAGGTCACTTTCTAACATCACTTCCTACCTACTCCACCAAGTTTCATCCAATTGTTTGATTTTGCAAGCAGACGCCTTTTTTTTCGCCAGATTGACTGAACTAAACCCCAATGGAGTGATCGCCGGCTCCTCCTCATTTCATCCCCCACTAGAATCCTGAAAATATAGACAAAAATTAGTAAATAAACGAAAATCCAAATACTATACTTACCCAGATGCAAGAAAACCCCATTTGACATCAGCAAGATAAACAAGAACAGCTGATCGGACATCGCACGCAGATCTAGTACATAACCCGAAATTATGTACTTCGAGAACGAAGCCCCCTACTACAGAATAGCTTCAACCATTATTCAAAGAGAAATAAATACCGACGCACAGACGGCGTTAAATCAGATTGCTTTTAATCTTTCTAGAGTCTTGAACTAGAAGATAAAATCTGTATTGAGGTTTTAGCAATAAAGCAATTTCAAAGCCTAAGTATCGAACTTAGCATTCTGGAAAGACAGAATTGAGGTCTTTTCCCAGTAAAGCCCGAATTAAAGACAGTTTTGAAGTCTTTAATACAGCAGTAACTTAATCACCAAAATTGATTTCAGCAGTTACTCTAACCAACCACAGAGGGACGAATTTGCGAAGAAACAAGGCAAAGCAGTCCAGCAAGCCACAACCAGGGCAGCAAGCAGCAACCAGGCAGCAAACAGCAAGCAAATCCCAAGCGATTCCCAAGAAACGAAACCAGAGTGCAGCAACACAAAGGTTATTCCTGGCTGTTCTAATTGCAGAACACATCAGGCGAAACATCGATCGTCATCTGACAGATAGGTGGCGTTATCAATTAAGCTATCAGAGCAAGCAATATTTTGGTAATTCTTATTTACAAACAAATAAAGAATAATTTACGAATTTTCAAGTACTAAATCACGAATTAATAACAAATTTAAGATTGAATTGAAATATTTTGGCAATTTGTTGAATTTTTACTGAATCTATATTTGAGAAAATCTAATAATTAATTGCAAATAAATAGTAATTTGGTTATTGGAAAAGGTTATCTTTTTATTGAATCACACCCTTCCGGCACCTTTTTATTGAGTCAGAAATTAAATTGCTAATTCTGAACATTGGTCCTTCGAGCCGGATAGTGATTCAATAAGATAACTTAAGCCGCAATACAAGCATGGATGCTTTAATAATTCAACAGAGCGAAGTACGAGAAAGACTCGAAAGGTCTTTCAGAAACTATCTCAAGGATGGCCCATCTAGGAAGACAGCGCAGTATTTTCAAAAAAGGCTCAAAATGCTCGACGATGACTGGACGGAATTCAAGAACAATCATCGAGAGATCACATCAATCAAGACGAAGAAGGACGAGAAAGAGCAGCTATACTTCAAGGAGGAGTGGTATGCCAATACAGAAACCGCCTATATCGATATGTACTGCAAAATCGATGAAGACTATCACGAAACGCTGTCAGTCACAGCACCAGTCGCACGAACGGAGCAGTCATCAGCCGAACTAAACAACAGCTGCATTACGCAGCCCAACAACAATGTGAAACTCCCAAGGATCTCGATACCCACATTTGCAGGGGATTACGAGTCATGGCCATCATTCCTAGATTTATTTTCCAGCCTTGTGCATAACAAAATATCGTTAACAGGAGCACAAAAACTCCAATATCTAAAGGCTCATCTTTCTGGAGAAGCTGCACGACTACTCAGCAACACGCTCATTAGTGACGCCAATTATGAACCAGCATGGCAACTTCTCGTCGATAACTACGACAACAAGAGAGCATTGTTGAAAACCCAGCTCGACATTTTGCTCAATCAACCAAAACTAACCCGAGAAACAGCTCAAGGCATCAAGGAGCTAAAAACGAGGACACACGAATGCCTCACTGCCATTGAGAATCTGGAGGTCTCAACAAAAAATTGGGATCCCATTCTCATCCACTTGCTGGTCCAAAAACTACCAAGCGAAACTCACGAACATTGGGAACAGTCGCAGAGCACCAAATCAAGGCAATCGATTCCAACATGGGTGGAACTACGCGAATTCTTGGAAACCAGGTTCAGAACCTTGGAAGCTGTCAGCAAACCAACAATCCACAAGAATGAACCTCACGAAAGCAAGTCCAGAGAGCACCCAAGAAGAAGAAGCCAAGCCTTCCACGTCGCAAATCAAAGCGTATGCATCCTGTGCAAAGGCGCACATGCCATAGGGAAATGCCCCAAATATGTGCAGTTCCGCATTGATGAGAAATATAAAACAATTAAATCAAAGGATCTATGCATCAACTGCCTGAGAGCAGGCCATCGCTCATCACAGTGTCCCAGTAAAGGTAGATGCTTCCAATGCGGAAAGACTCACCATACAACCTTACACAGAATCCAGTCAGCGAGTCAAACCAATAGCAGCGTTTCACCGCCCTCAAGCTCAAACGATGAATTACCATCCAACCAAACACAAACATACTTCGCTCAGGCAGCACCCTACGACTGCCGACAAGTACTATTAGCCACAGCCCTGGTCACCGTAGTATCTCCAACTGGACGAGAGCAGGTATGCAGAGCACTCATTGATCCCGGATCTCAATCCTCATTCGTACGTGAGGCAGTGGTTCAAGATCTACAACTCAAAAAGGAGCCAATACAAACAGCATTAAGCGTAATCGGTAACATGCCAGCCGGGAAAATCACAAGATGGGCCTCGCTGCAACTAAAGACACGAAACCAACAGGCGAAGAAGATCCAGGTCCAAGCAATGGTAATTAACAAAATAACCAATCCATTACCAAATAGTGAATGTTCTAGGAAGGATTGGGCGCACTTAAAGGGAGTCGAGTTAGCGGATCCGACGTTCCACAAGCCGGGTCGCATCGACATCCTTCTGGGAGCAGATGTATTCCCCATGATCATCTTGGCTGGCCTAAGAAAGGGCAACGAGGGAACTCCAGTGGGCCAAAACACGGTCTTTGGGTGGATCATCTCTGGGAAGACCACTTCAGCTGCACGAGCAAACACACATATGAAAACATTCTTCACTCAGGCGACTCCTAACGATGAGCTAAAGAGATTCTGGGAACTAGAAGAACTTCCATCAAGATCCAAATGGACAACCGAAGAAACCCGTTGCGAAAACCACTTCAAACACAACGTCACTAGATGCAGCAACGGACGTTACCAGGTACGGCTTCCATTTGTAGCTGATAAAATACAACTTGGCGCATCAAGACACATCGCCATTCGAACATTGATGCAAATGGAGAAACGATTCCAACAAGATCCCGATTTGAAAGCGGACTACGTCAAATGCATACAAGAATATTTGACGTTAGGTCACATGGTGCCTGCCACCACCCCCGAATCAGCACTTCAAAACCAACTGCCTAACGGCACGACAACATATCGATGTTGTTAGCTGCCTCACCATGCTGTCATCAAACCGAGTAGCACGACCACCAAACTGAGAGTAGTTTTCGACGCATCCCGTCCGACTGCCAACGGAAACTCACTCAATAGTGTATTATTGAATGGTCCAGTGATACAAGACTCTTTGATGTCCACACTCATGCGATGGAGAAAATACCGCATTGCTTACATGGCCGATATAGAAAAGATGTATCGCCAAATACGAGTTCATCCAGACGATGCCGATTATCAACGAATTGTTTGGAGGGAATCACCAGATCAGCCTATACGAGACTACAAACTCTTAACCGTGACGTTCGGAACAAAGAGCGCTCCTTTCCTTGCCATCCGAACCATGCACCAATTGGCGAAAGATGAAGCAGAATCATTCCAAATCGGCTCTAACGCCGTACTCAACGATTTTTACGTTGACGATTTGATGACTGGCGCAGATAATATAGAAGAAGCAAGACAAAAACAAAGGCAACTAATTCAGCTTCTCCGAGCTGGAGGGCTAGAGCTCCGAAAATGGGCCGCGAATCACAACACCATCTTGGAAGAAGTTCCGGCAACCGATCGAGAGGTCTCATTTCCACTCGCAGTGAATGCAGAAGAAGTCAAAGCTCTTGGCTTATTATGGAATCCTGCCAGCGATACACTGTCGTACAAGGTCAGCATGGAGTCAGCACCAGAAATATATACAAAACGGAAAATATTGTCCGAGATTGCGAAGCTGTTCGACCCCATCGGCTGGCTTACACCAGTAACTATTAACGCCAAAATTTTAATACAAAGTCTTTGGCTAACAAAGCTCGACTGGGATGAAACAGTCCCGATCAACATCGATCAACAATGGCGAAAGTTCCGAGCAGACCTCCAAGTCATCCAAACTATTCAAATCCCGCGATGGATTGAAGCTCACAACAAAATCCAGAACATCGAAATCCATGGATTTTGCGACGCATCCATCAAAGCATATGCAGCAGCCGTATATATCCGGACACAGGACGAAGACGGCAACTGCCATTGTCACTTAATCGCTGCCAAAAGCAAAGTGGCACCCATCAAGACCATCTCACTGCCAAAGCTAGAGTTATGCGGAGCACACTTGTTGGCCAAATTGCTGGCGCAAGTAAAGGACGACATGAAGTTCGAGCAGGTAACTACACATGCTTGGACTGATTCCACAATTGTACTCGCATGGTTGAGAAAACACCCATCATCATGGGAAACATTTGTGGCGAACAGAGTCTCACAAATTCATCAACTGCTAGACCAAAGTAGCTGGAATCATATTGGAACAGAAGACAACCCGGCCGACTGCGCCACAAGAGGACTATCACCAAGCGAATTGAAACTACACAAGTTATGGTGGTCCGGGCCTCATTGGCTCCAACAGACAAAGGAGCACTGGCCCAAAAGGAAGGAAATCCAAGACACTACGATGGGATTACGAAAAGCCATCACCAATACATCACCAATATGCATGTCGAAGTGGATTCCTCTAATAACGACCAGATCAACAGATACTCTTCATTGACGAAATTGCAACGAGTAACAACATATTGTCGACACTGGCTAAAGGCATCGAAATCAACATCCTGCCACATCCAAACCAGCTACGTAGAGTACTTAGAAATACAAGCAGCCCTACAGTGGTGGAAATTAATAAACACACGAAACACAGTAAGACGTCGTAACCACAAAGGTATGCAGTGTTTTCACCAACCAGCAACGAATCCTAAAGAAAAAATACCACTATGGCATTTCCGCCGGAAAACAAAAACATCTTAATCGGCTTCCTCGAAACACTTCTTTGAAGCTTAACGCTTCAAGGCGGGGAGAATGTTCCGGCGACACTAAAATAAAAGCGCACCTGAAAAAAGCCAAAACAAACTCCTGAAAGGAAAACTAAAAAAAAACCAAGAAAAAAGGAAATTAATAAATAAAAACACCAAAATCACTATTTCTTGCATTTATTAAACAAATAAACAAACTACATAAATCTACAAAAAAATATACAAACAAAAACACACAAGTTCAAGGACGTCACTACACAACAAAAAACACAACCAGAAGTTTGTACCTGCAAATAAAGAATTAATTCAATATAAAAGTTAAATATGTACGTTCTTACCTTATTCCAAACCAACGAAAATAAAAAGATCGACAATCCAAGGCGCTGAAAAATCAACAGGAAAATCCATCCATGAAGATGCCGAAATGCCGTCGGCAAATCGACATTCTGTAAATAAAAAAAGATTACAAAAAAATCCAAAACAGGTTCCACAAATTACTCACCTGACAACCCCAATGGAGTGATCGCCGGCTCCTCCTCATTTCATCCCCCACTAGAATCCTGAAAATATAGATAAAAATTAGTAAATAAACGAAAATCCAAATACTATACTTACCCAGATGCAAGAAAACCCCATTTGACATCAGCAAGATAAACAAGAACAGCTGATCGGACATCGCACGCAGATCTAGTACATAACCCGAAATTATGTACTTCGAGAACGAAGCCCCCTACTACAGAATAGCTTCAACCATTATTCAAAGAGAAATAAATACCGACGCACAGACGGCGTTAAATCAGATTGCTTTTAATCTTTCTAGAGTCTTGAACTAGAAGATAAAATCTGTATTGAGGTTTTAGCAATAAAGCAATTTCAAAGCCTAAGTATCGAACTTAGCATTCTGGAAAGACAGAATTGAGGTCTTTTCCCAGTAAAGCCCGAATTAAAGACAGTTTTGAAGTCTTTAATACAGCAGTAACTTAATCACCAAAATTGATTTCAGCAGTTACTCTAACCAACCACAGAGGGACGAATTTGCGAAGAAACAAGGCAAAGCAGTCCAGCAAGCCACAACCAGGGCAGCAAGCAGCAAACAGCAAGCAAATCCCAAGCGATTCCCAAGAAACGAAACCAGAGTGCAGCAACACAAAGGTTATTCCTGGCTGTTCTAATTGCAGAACACATCAGGCGAAACATCGATCGTCATCTGACAGATAGGTGGCGTTATCAATTAAGCTATCAGAGCAAGCAATATTTTGGTAATTCTTATTTACAAACAAATAAAGAATAATTTACGAATTTTCAAGTACTAAATCACGAATTAATAACAAATTTAAGATTGAATTGAAATATTTTGGCAATTTGTTGAATTTTTACTGAATCTATATTTGAGAAAATCTAATAATTAATTGCAAATAAATAGTAATTTGGTTATTGGAAAAGGTTATCTTTTTATTGAATCACACCCTTCCGGCACCTTTTTATTGAGTCAGAAATTAAATTGCTAATTCTGAACAAGATTATTCCACCGTTGTTCTATTGATAAATGAATTGCTATCTTGTGAGTACGCGAATGGACAGGCTGAAAGTGGTGGAAGTGAGATGAGTGGGCTATTCTTGTGTTGCGGGTATAAGATTGCCGTGGATACAGTAGAGCGTTTATTTCAGAGGAACAACCAGACACTTGGTAACGGCACCGGCAGACCATTGTTTTCTGGTAAAAAATGTTTAAGCTTTAATTTGATTGTGGTTGAAACTCTTACTCGATATGTCAGTTGCGGTCCCAAAACAACAAATGGTCTGCCAAGACATTAGCTCCAGATTTGACCAGGCAGCCCAACATATTTTTTTTACTCCGTATGTACTAAATTTTAAGGGTAATTCCAAGCTCTTACTCGATAGATCACATTGCAGTCCCAAAAATTATCCGAAAAACGAACATACTAAATTTGGTCACTACTTCCGTCCAGGCAGACCACGATTTTTCTTACGGTCGCTGTGAGTACTAACATTTATAAAACCTTTCATCCTCATACCTGAGGCACGTTTCGTTCTTGGTATAGTAGGACATCCCCATTTTTATACTTGCAGCATCGTCATTCTGGATTGAAATTCTCGACGTTTCTGATTAACTTTTATAAAAATTTCTTGTGTCATTTGAGTTTGCTGATTCTTCTATTACCCTCATTTCTTTTTCCAATACTGTTTTTTTTTGCTTTGTGTATGCTCTACTTAGCTCGTTTCTTTATGAATCCATTGTTCTGTGTCTACATAGAATGAGCATGCTCTGATTTTATCCGCTGGGTTATTACATTGTTACGTTTATTTATTCTCAAGCCTGCACTACTCTACTAGAAGTTGATCGAAGTTGGTCGAAGTCGAGAATGTAGAGAAGCACTTCGATTCACTTTGTGTAATTTTACTTCGCCTTGGGCGACTTTGCATCTGTGGCGGTTTTTGCGCCCAAGTCAAAGGACTGGAAGTGTGTGGTGTGCCGGGTGACTGGGCTGCTCGCGAGATTCTATGAGTGGGTAGTCACGTACGTATTTCGGACCACGGTATCCAGAAACAACTGACATAAAATTAAAAAAAGGGTCCTCTAGTGACGAAACAATAACAACAGCTTCCATTTTATATAGAAATGGGTAACCAAGGGATTTCAGCACTAAATGACATTTCTCTTTTACATTGCCTTTTTTCGGTATACCGTGCTTCGATCAACTTCGAGAAGTACTTCAAGCAACTGTGCGTTTAATGGAGTGCAGGCTTTATCTCCAGTAGGTTCTCAAATCTACCACTAATTTACTCTCTCCTTTAAATTCTGTCACATTTATTTTCCGTCTCTGTTTTCCCTTCTTGTTTTAATTTACCCCATTTATGACTAGGTTCAACCCAGTCATAAACGGAGGTCCAGTTGAAAATGGGTCTACTCAACCCAACTTAGCTCTCCTACCAGATTCGAGTAGATTTTCCGCCTCATATACGCTGGTTGAGTTGTAATTGGGTTGAAGTGATATTTGCTTTGTTTGTTTGCCATCCGTGAAGTCCGCCTTTGGCGTCAGTTTTTTCTTCGGTGTTTTTGCTTGCACAGGGATAAAAAATTATTTCATTCTGAGAATTTCATACAAAAATTTGACGTAATGCTTTGATTTCCGGTCAACTCTATTTCAACCCAAAGAAAGCTCAACTCGACATCATATTCGGTAGTCGAAATTTTATCTCAACCTCGACTAAACTTTTCAACCTAGTCAATGGGGTAATTCTAGATATCTTTGCTCTATGTTTCCCGAGTTTATGTCCTGTCCGAGGTTCTGTCGAATGTTTCATAGAAAAGTTTAATGCCAGAAGAGTTGGTAGCCCTTCACTGGTAGCCGAATATATGTACATAGTTGGTTATCGATTCGATATGACGACGCGACGGTTGGATTTTAACTCGCCAAAAAAACATATTCGTTAATTTAAAAAAAAAAACAAAAAAAATGGGTGTCCGGGAAAAAACCTCAATTTCACCCAAATGTCCGGGGTTTTTGTAGTTTTTGTCCGGCCTCGGCAATTTAGGCGATGGCAGCCCTACTCCTGCACGAAGATCAAGAAAGGATTTTCGATCATTCGACATTCAAAACCAAAAAACGCCGAATTGATAACCTCGTTAAATCGTGCAGTGTTGGCGTATTGATGACTGCTGCAGAAGTTGCTTAGTACGATCAGCAGAAAATCGAAAAATAGTGAAAATGATAAAAGAAACATTAGTGAAAGCTCAAAAAACCAAAATGTATCCACCAGTTCCACAATAATAGGCCCTTTTCATAATTGCATGGTTGCGCAAATCGATCATTTGCATGGTATTCAAAAAAGCAAATATGCAAATATCATTTGTTCAAAACTGCAACCTGCTTGACAGGTCTGCGCAAATCTTGCAACTATCTGCTTATCTGATTAAAGAAGAAGAAAAGCGTCAAAAGTGAAATTTTGGCAGAAGATTTTCAGTTTTTTCGATATTATTAGGGTGTTTTATTGTAATTTGAATTGATATTGAAATTATTATGTATTCTATAGCGAAAATAATAAAGAAGAGGTTTGGAGCACCCCAAGGATAAAACTTCTTTTAAACGAGAGATTAAAGAGCTAAACAAGACACATAATTTATTCTTCTTTTTCGCTGTGAAGTTTCAAATTTTCGGACCGGATCTAATGAAGCCGAGTTATCTATCTACAAACTGACAATTACATTAATCACATTTTTTCGATCCAGTTTTTCGTTTTATTTTTCAGCGGTAAACAAACTCAGAAAATGAAGGGAAAAAACTTATGCTTGAAACGTCAAATTTGACATATATTTTTGACAGCTGATTGCTTTCATTCAAAAATGCAAAGTTTCTAGATTGCGCAACTGATTTACCTGACAGTTGCTCTTTTGCAAGCATGCATGCAAGCAGGCAAGCAACCATGCAATTATGAAAAAAGGCCACGAGATTTAGGCTATTAAGGGGTGGTGAAGCATTAGCGTACTACATGGACTCTAAAGCGACAACTCACACCTACAAGCAAACTAGGAAGTGGTCTATAAAGCCAGGGGCGGATAAAGAAGCAGTTCTTGTCGGGGGCGGCTGGTGGGGGATTCAAATCTGGAGATGATTTTATCTGAAAGAGTATTCGGTGTACAGTTAAAACTATAGTAGAACATTTGATTCCTTAGGAATTATATAACTCACAACAAAAAACATTGTAAATCGCAAAACACTAAAAAATGAAGAATATTGATATTTTTCTCGTTCTTAGAAGCTACATATCTTCTAAATGGGGTCACATTAGTTAATGGGGATCGCCCCTTACTCTGGACAATTTTTTGAAATACATATATCCAGGAATCACTTCGGATTTTAAACCTCCAAGGATCTCAATGTCGCCTGCATAAGCCAGTAATTGGGTGGACTTGTGGAGGATTCTGCCCCTTGATGTCACGCTGGAATCTCGGATCACTTTCTCCAACATCAGGTTGAAAAGTGGACAGTGTTTCAGATACCTTTACTTGGCTTGTCACATTGGTCATAGTCAACCTCACTGACACTGATCGAAGAAGAAATGCAAAAACGTCGACCACGGTTAGACATGTTTGCCGAATGGATGATGACCGCTTGCCACTTAAACTTATCTGGCGAGACCGTCCAAAGCGCAGCGATCGGCACCAAAGAAAACCTGGCTAAAGAATATCGAGGGTGACCCAGAGAATCAACGGTTATCAGCTCCCTAGGCTCGAGACGTCGCCAAAAACCGGCAAGAGGAAACGAATCGTGAATAGAGCTCGAGACCCAGCTCGGGACCGTCAGCTAACGGATCAAAGTAGAAAGAAGATGGTCAACCTGCATTGTCTTGTCAGTTTGTCTATGAAGAGGTCTTGAATTAAGTTTTGGAACTCTAGAAATTTTTCCATAGCCTGCCTCAAGGTAAAATCAGTGGTTGATTTGTCTGGGCTGAAGTCACACTGGTATTGGCCTATGATGTTTCTGGCGTTTGGGGCCATCCTGTTTTGTAGGATAGCGGAGAACATCTCATACACGGTACTCAACAAAGTTATACCGCGATAATTAGTGGGCGTTGTGATATAATAGTAATAGATTTAACCCTTCTAACACAGAAGGCGCACTTCTCAGCTGGGCCAAAAAAGATTTACCTACTCAGCACAATCAAGCGCTAAGATGAGGCTCACAACTAAGCATGCAAACATAAGATGAGAAAGATCGATGAAAGAATGAGGCAAACATGTTGCAAATCGCAGGCGACTCACAGCTAGACCAGCTTGCTACATTGTCATCCAACTCAATTGCGGAAAGTAAGTTGTTGAAATCAACCATGGCCAGTTTAGATGACAGCTCACGAAAGTTAGCCTTTTTAAAGTTAAAGGAATAGGTTATCACCTCCGGACAAGGAATATTCTTTGAATAGAAGCAAAAGTTAAGCAAGAGAAGAGGGTGGTAATTGTCAACAGTCGTCATGACTATTGGACTGGGTTCAACAGTCACGTTGACGGAGTCCGTAAAGAATATAAGATCCAACTGCCTTCCTAATGCATTAGTAACACCGCTCATGTGATTCAAGCCAAGTGAGAATAAGGAATCGAGAAAGCACGATTCGTTAGAATTAAGGCTGCCTTCAGGAAGGTACATAGTTATCGTCATCGTCAACTTATACCCACTGAATATTAGGAAAATTGAAATCACCTAGAAGAAGTAGCTCGTCATTAGTGTTCATCAAAGTCAGAATGTGATCAACACAAAAGATGAGAATATCACAGAGGCTTTTACCTCCATCGTAAAGTGTGCTTAACACATCTGGTGGGATGTAGCGGCCTAGCAAGAAGAGATTGGTTTTGTAGAAGAAAATTTTGAGAGCGAGTAGCTCAACGTCAATGTGGATTGTGAAACTAAGAAGCGAGATTGGGCTACAAATTAGATGGCTGCTACAAGCAACAAGTACGCCACCCCCCGAGCGTCCGAGTCAGTGTGACGGTCCCTCCAAAAGACTAGGAGGAGGAATCGAAAAGTTCTGCATTAAGAATGCCCACATGGCCCCAGGTTTCAGTGAATGCTATGACATCAAGGCCACTAGCAAACGATGCTTGAAGGATGTCTTTAGTTTATCTCCTTTTTTATGTACCGGGCAGAGGATGCCCCTTCTCCCGTCTTCCGGCATCACTCCCTGGTCTCATACTGGCACAATCAATTCATGATTCGCTTGGTCTAAAGTAGGCCCACGCTGGGATGCCGCCCGAGGCCTAGTTGTTTTTGAGCCGGCTGATGACTCTGCTAACTTCTTCTAAACTTGGTGGCGGCAGCACAGTATTATTATCAGATATTGGTGGAGCCTCCGAATCTTCAGTTAGCTCGCCATTTAGCAATTCATGAAAGTTCATTAATATACAATTAGAAAAGGATAGGGCCAAGAATTGAGCCTTGTGATACTCCCAAAGGCACGGCAAGGAAAGTGTATATAGCGCTATTGTGGCGAACACGTTGAACCCTATTGGTAAGAAGGGAAGAGATAAGCCGAATAGCAGAAGAAGAAAACTGGTAGAGTTGACTAAGTTTGGAAAGTAGAACTGAGTGTATCACAGAATCGAAAGCCTTAGAAAAACCAATACTGCAAAGTCACCCTTATCGAGCGCAGAACGAAAATCAGTAGTCACCTTTAATACAGTCAGTCGAACAGTTATGGGATCTACGGAAGCCAGATTGAAATTTACAAAGGAAGTTATTGGATTCAAGATATCGGAGGACTATGATAGAGTTTTCTCAAAGGCCTTAGCAAGAAATGGAAGAATGCTAATAAGAAGAAAATCAGACAAGTCTGAGGGTGAAGATTGCATAAAGGATGCGTTGAAAACGTTTACATGTACATCAAAAGATATAGACGTAGGATATTATTCCACCTGAAGACTTCGTGGTTTTAGAAAACAACCATTCATAGCTGGACGGCATAAGCAGCTTGAAAATCTCATATTAAATTAGTTTAGTTTTGTGAAGGTTCCACTGTGCACCCAAGATAATCCTTGAGCAACAACAAAAAAATTAAAATAATTTCATAAATTATTAAAGAAAAATTTATTTGACAATCCAAACTCAGAACAAATCTTATTTACATTTTTACAAAAATAAAAAAAAATTTAAAATTTAAACATTAAAAACTTCATCTTACTAAAAAAAATCTCTCTAAGAACATCTTCTCTAATTCCTACGAAGGATAATCAGCATCTTCTGAAAATAAGTAACACTGACAAAAACGTGTGCCTTTTGGCTTAGAAAATGTAATGGGAAAGTTATAAATTAAATGACGTATTTCCTCCTGTTCATTATTAAATCGATGATCATTTTTTCGACATTCTCTAACGAAGAAATTCGCGAAATACTGTGACGCTTTTATAGCATTTGAGCTGTGATTAACATTCAAGTCCGAGAATTCATATGCATTCTTTTCCGGGTGAAATTGAACACCATAAAATGGATATCTGGAATTGGTTTAAGATAAAAAAAAATTATGTTATTTTTCAGTTTTATTTTTATATTTATAGATATTTACATTTTATGTTCGATTGTTGAAATAAATTCGAGATTATGTTTGTCATGATTAACAGACATCACTCGCCAGTCTTTTCGTAGATCATATATTCGGAGATCCTGAAATAAAAATTTATATTTATTTAAAAATAAAATTTGTTTAAGTTTAAATTTACATCCTCTGTTATGCAGTATCTATGACAATTGTATGTGGCATTTTCCCTTGCAAGAATTTGAACAATTTCTTGGGGAGTTTCCTTGAACATTCGGCTCTCCCTAAATGCTTTGAATAAATGTTTTAAATTATAAATAATGAATTTATTAATTTTAATTAAATATTTTTTTAAACACTTACTAGGCTTAAATGTTAGCGGCACAGACTTATTCATTCTATCACAATCTTGCCTTGGATCAATATTATCTCTTGACTGTAGAAAGAGAAGCACTTCGTATCCAAGTGAAATGCCCCAAATTGGAAAGTAGTCTCCATTTTTGTTCATATTTAGGGCTAAATTAAAGATAATCTTTACGGCAGCTGTATAACCATTTGGTTCATTGAAGAATATGGCTACACCTGGTAGTAAAATGCTGGAGGGGGTAAATATTTAAAATATTTACAATTTTATATTTAATTGTAATTTAGTTACCCATTTATGTGTTTTAAAAGTTCTCGGTAATACTCAATATCCCTTCCAATCCTATGAAAAAAATCACGTTTTAATTTTTTTTTTGTTATTTAGTAGAAGTGGTTAACGCTAGGCAAATTTTTATTTAGCATGTCAAAGCACTTTCGAATTTTTTAAAATATCAACTTCAAATGACGAATGAATGAGAATGAGAAAATGACGAAAATGAGAATAAAAAAATCTTAAACGTCCATTTTAGACCCGTCCAAACTGTAAATTAAGGGGAAGCTTTGCATTCAACGTTTCAAAAGAGGACCAACGTGCTACCTAATAGCAGATGACGCCTTTCATATCTTACTCGCAATCTCCTAGTAAGACCTTCATATGGTAAGACGCTGGTTGGATTGATGCCGTTGCACACTCCAACTGTATAAATATCTTATCCTAATATCGAAGGTGTCAGAATGGATATCTCCTTTCCTTCTATCTTCATGTTCTCCTTCACTGTTCCGCGCTAACAAGGGACTCCAATATTTTAAAATAATAACATGCTTCATTCAGTTGAGATAACTATCCAGCAAAATACGGGCTATTAATTTTGTGACAAGCGTTTCCAAGTATATTGTATTCTTTTGTAGATAATTTAATTCTAAACAAAAAGCGTCCTTGCAAATTTTCTGTAAGATGTACCGTTTCGGAGATATAGTGGAAAAGCCATTTGCACACCTTTTCCAAGATGTTGGTCAAATTGGGTGGGGGGGGGGGGGGGGGGGTGAAAGAGCTGCAACATAGGACTAGTAATTTAGGTATTTTAAAACAGACGTTTAAGTATGAGTATAGAACAAGATGGTCAAAAGCATGTAGGATCGAAGACAAATTTCGAAAAAAAAAAATAAAGAGTGGCTGGAAACTGCACTTTCTTTCCCTCATTTCACAAAACAACTTTGTCGACAACTTATTCCATTTGAATTATGTTCTGAGCAAACAAAAAGGTCTAAGACAAAAGAGTTGCGCGATTCTGCTCCTACAGAATCATTGATATATGCTAGTTGTATGAAGTTACGAGCTGAAGGACAGGTTCAGGCCTCAAAAGGTATAATAAATATAGCCACAAATCCAGAAGAGGCCAGAATTTATCAACAAAACTACAATAAATTATTAGAGCCGCAACAGGTTTTATCAGGAGAATATGCTCTGGCTGTTTTAATAGATGCTAAGCTATCTCGTGAACAGGATTGATTTCCTTATAAGTTTTTATTTAAAATTTATATTTTTTTATTAAAAAAATGCCGCGAAGTCGAATCGAAATCAGCGACCCCCGTATACTAAGTTTTGTAGCAATTGAAGGATATTTCACTACTTTTTGTCGCCATTTTGAAGCCGCCATCTTGTTTATGGAAAAATGGACACTAAATTCGTGATCACCGACCCCAAAAACCCCCATAAACGAAATTTCAAATTGATTGGTTAATGTTAAAGACTTTTGGCCAGCTTTTCAGCCTTTTGCCCCAGTGTGCGCCGCTACGTAAGTTATCGGCCATTATGACAAAAATTTACCATTTTGGTCGTTCTTTCTAAATATAGATGCGCATATCTCGGCATGTGTAGGTCCGAAAAAATCGAAAAAAATAGAGGTTGTTCGTTACGATATTGGCTACCAGCGGTTACAATATGAAATTTTAATCTGCCCACATAACCTAAAAAAAATCAAAAACTGAAGAAACTGCTCAATTTTGGGTTTTTAGTGATAACTTCGGAAATTTTAAGTGAAATTTGATGAAATTCAAAGATTATACTTTATGATATGAACAATAACTGGTTAAAATTTCAAGTCAAAATATCTAATACAAGGCTCAGAAATTGACTTCAAATTTGAAAATTGATTGGCCCATCAGTTTTGTGCATCGCATCGTATGAGGTTCTTTCTTTTTTTTAAATGTAGGTTCTTTTAGGCACTTTATGATGGTAGAAAAGAAAAAATTTTAAACTTGGAAAAAAGTGAAAAAAATCGAATGAAAAATCGTGATTTTTTGCATTTTTTCGTCGAAAAAATTTGACACTAGGACCTCAAAAACATGCTTAACAATTTGACAACAGAAAGTAGTCCAGCAGGCTTAAGGCTAAATCCGACTAAACTAAGGCTAAATCCGACGTGGAACTGGTCGATAAAATCTGCTGCCTCGGTAATATTACTACCGAAAATGGCGGTGCAGAAGAAGATGTCAGTTCCAGAATAAATAAAGCACGAGGCGCATATGCATGCCTGTCCCGCATATGGAGATCAATGGAGATCTCAACTAACACCAAATTGCGGCTGTTCAACTCCAACGTTAAGGCATTAGTTTTGTACCGTTGCGAAGCATGGAAAGTCACCCAATTCATCACAGGGCGCCTACAAGTCTTCATCAACAGATGCCTGCGCCGTATCCTAAAAATCCGCTGGCAGGATAGAATTTCAAACGAAGAACTTTGGCGCCGTGCCGGCCAAGAAAGGATAGACGACCAAATCAGACGAAGGAAATGGAATTGGGTTGGCCACACCTTGCGACGCGAAAACAAAAATCTAGCCAAACAGGCCCTTGACTGGAATCCGCAAGGATCCCGTCGAGCCGGAAGACCTAGAACAACGTGGAGGAGAACCCTACTAGCAGAAGCCGCAACAACTGGGGGATTCTGGTCGGAGCTGAGAGTTGTCGGTGGAGGGCAACTGTTTCCGCCCTATGTCCCATGAGGGATTAAAGGAGCGCAATGATGATGATGACTGCGTATTGCTATAGGGAGGTATATTATTCTGGGACTTCAATGATTATTATTTATACAATTTGCAAATTATGAATGAAAAACGCCCTTTTTTTCCTTTTTTTTTATTTTAAGGTTTTTGTATTTTACACATTTGCTATACATACAAATAATTTGTAGCAATTCCTACTAAATAAATACGAGATTTCTGTATTTACCACTTTGATTACTAGATTGTTGACATTTGTGTCAGTCGCATGCGCGCTTCTGCTTAGGGAGGTTGTGCTGCTTGTGACTGCGGAGTACTATCGTTATATGAATGAAAAAGCTCTTGTATTCAAAATAAATTTTGTCAGAATTTTTATTAAATTATTTTAAATTTAGGGATGAGAAATATTTCGCATAATTATAGTAAAATTATGATTATTATGATGAATAAACTGGCTTGGTTGAGCAGGAGTTTTACATGTGTTTAAAAGCTCTGCTCAACACATACATATAAAGATAAATTAACTTTATTCATTTCTCATGCGCATCCCTTCCCTAATTATTTTGATGAGTTTTTTCTGTTTTTGTTGCCGTTTTAACTAAAGAGGGGTAATGATAGAACAATATTTATAAAATTTGGCAATGAGGTGTGCAGAACTGTTCAAATTTTTTGAGTCACGGAGTTTGAAAAAATCTATCTCTTTGTTGCTTTAATTAGTTAATATTTTTCTACTTCATAATGATTAAGTAACCGATATTTAATAATATTTACGAGAAATATTTAGGCAGTTTTTTATAATCTCGCAATTTTGATTTTCTTATCAGTACGGCTAATTACGCCCGAAACAATGGGCGTTATTAAGCATGTAATAAAAATAATACGTTTGATCACAGACAATATAACTATACCCAGATATGCCACGCCGAACAAAATTTTGTCCTAAGGAGATTTTCAAGTGGATTTACTAATTTTCCAGATCAGAAAGCTCGGCATAAGCCTGCGCTGAGCTTCTCGCGTCTGGAGAAGCGATTCTCAAAAAGCTTTGAAGTTATCTCCAAGCATCTGCCGTCGCCTGCGCAATTTGAGAATGAAAAAGGGCTTGAGTGCACTGCACACACAAAAAAACATATAAATAAGCATACACAATAAGAAGAATGAATCACCAAAACGGGCATTTAAAAGAATTTGCAGTTTTTGTGGCAGAACATCAGATTAGTGATTTATAATTTTTTTTTATTAGAGACAGACAAATGAACAGATTTAAAGGTGTTGAAACAAAAATAAATAGAGAACAATAATTTAATATCGTGATGGATGGAATAATTCGGACAGTTAAAAAGACGAAAATTGAATTGAAATCTTCTAAAGCCGGCAACAAACGCTGCTTACCACATTGCGGGCGATCTAGAAGAGAATTTCCTGAAACAAGGATTTTCAAATTTAAAAAATTTGCAGTTTTTGTCGAAATCCGTAACCTGCTCAGTTCCAAATAAACATGCCGTGACCATGAGCCTATATACATATGTATTTCAAATTCCTCAATTTATGATTTTTCAGGTCGGGCTGCGCTAATAATAATGAAATGTAGGGATAAGTTATGTTCTGGATTTATCAAATTTTCAGAATAAAAGTAATTTTCTTGTTCGAATAATATTTATTTTTTCATTAATGCATTTTTCTACATCTTACAAGCTATTGTTTATTCATGTGTGAGCCAACGTATTTAATTTACTGTTTGTATTTGTCCTTTTTTTCTTATTAACTATCCACGCGCAATGCTTACGAATTAAAACTTTTATCAGGAAAATTAATATTGCTTTTCTATGTAGAAAACAAGGAGGCTCTTCTTGAAACCAGAAGATTATTGTTCTCTATTTATTTTTGTTTCAACACCTTTAAATCTGTTCATTTGTCTGTCTCTAATAAAAAAAAATTATAAATCACTAATCTGATGTTCTGCCACAAAAACTGCAAATTCTTTTAAATGCCCGTTTTGGTGATTCATTCTTCTTATTGTGTATGCTTATTTATATGTTTTTTTGTGTGTGCAGTGCACTCAAGCCCTTTTTCATTCTCAAATTGCGCAGGCGACGGCTGATGCTTGGAGATAACTTCAAAGCATTTTGAGAATCGCTTCTCCAGACGCGAGAAACTCAGCGCAGTCTTATGCCGAGCTTTCTGATCTGGAAAATTAGTAAATCCACTTGAAAATCTCCTTAGGACAAAATTTTGTTCGGCGTGGCATATCTGGGTATAGTTATATTGTCTGTGGTTTGATTGTTTTTTAGAGTCATTATGGGGAAGCTTACCTCTAAAAACGAGGATTTTGGGAGGAAAGGGATATGAACGCAGCCCTCAATGCGGTGTATAAAAGCATTCTGACTCAGAGAGCTTCTGCAGATAAGTTTAATATTCTTAGAAGAACACTTTGCGACCATATCAAGTCCGCAGTTCGTGTTAGGACCAGAGCAAGAGCAAGATCCAGTCCAAAGAATTAAGGCCGGGACACATATATCGGCACCGCATTCGCACCGAGTCCAGACAAAAAAAACGGAAATGTGCGGACTGACTGGTAAAATTGTACTTGTTTACTTTCTCTCCGTGTGCCTCACCGATGTATCTACACCTTGACGTGGTGGTGAGGCTTGTGTGGTCCCGTTAGGACGCCCTGACTAAGATAGATACTTAAAAGCAATGGATACAACAATGGAAATTTGTACCCCAGGTGGTAAACCTGCAAGCCAGGGAAATCCACCCTCTACGGAGGCCGGCCTCATGGATTCTGGGGGAGGCCATCTATTGCTTACGAGGAACAGGGAAGTGGACGACTCGCATGTCAACGCAGTCACGCAGGAAAGCGTAGAAGCGGCGGCGAGCGAGCTAGTGAAGCTGAACCTGGAGGTATGCTCAGAGAAGGTGGACAATGCGATGCAGCAATGTGTCAAGAGGTCAGCCGGCTCTGGGCCTACGTTAGCGCAGGAATCCGACTCGGAAGTGAGGCTGCGAAAGCAGCTGAAGCAGAAGAGGAAGAGGGAGCGCAGAAGACAGAAGAAGGCAACTTCCTCTGTTGGGGGATCGGCCGAGTCCACTCCGGAGGAGGTGGGACCCACAAAGAGGTTTAGAGGTGAAAGTCTCTGCACCTCAGCCGTGGGTTCTACTGTCGAAGGGGAGGATAAGGCTAGGGAAAGGAAGGGTGGACAACCTCAACCTGTAAAACAGGGAGGAGTCAACCCTTCCGTCTCGGGGGTCGTGCGTGCGGAGCCTGTGGCGGAGAATACCTACGCAGGCATAGCAGGCTGTGACCTCCGTTTGGGTGTGACCGACGATGGAAGGGAGGAGGGTCTGGGCACGAAGCAGGTAACCGTTTTTAAAGCGGCCCTGCTCAAGGCACTAGACTCTCTGCCTGACAACGCTGGCGACATCGGTATTACCGAGGTAGACTTGGAGGACGGAGTCATTGCACTCAGGTGCGTGAACCAAAAATCCAAGGCCTGGCTGTACGAAGCTGTCGGAAAGATGACTGACCTATGGGAAGGAGTCAATCTGAGAGTGGAGCGCCTTCACATCCTTAAGGATGTGAGGAGGATGATCATCCGAGTTCCCGGTTCGCCGGAGAGCAAGGAAACCATCCTGGCCAGATTACGTCGTCAAAATGCCTGTGTGACGGACACTTCTAAGTGGAGGGTCAGTCGCATAGGCAGATATGGTGACGCGAAAAACGGCGGTACCATTCTCACCGTATGGTGTCCGAAGGAGGAGGCGGAGGCGGTCAGGCGTGCAGGGGGGAAACTCAACTGCGGGCTGGACCTTGCCTACGTGCGATTCCAGAAGGACAAGCCGGAGGAAATGGTAGAGCCGGCCGGAAAGGCAGCTGAACAAGGGGACCAGTGAAATGGAATCCTCGTCAGCTGGGCGGGAGGTGGGCCAGTTCCGGCAATTAAAGGTTTGCCAGTTGAATCTACACCATAGCAGAGCAGCATCAGCAATGATGACGCGAGGCTTCGGTGAGATGAAGCTGGATATTGCTCTCATACAGGAACCCTGGATCTACAACGGTAGGATTAGGGGACTATCTGGGAGCTTTGACACTCTGTACGTTCCCAATGCGAATGAAAGAGTGAGGACGTGTGTGCTGGTGAAACACGGAGTGCAGGCGGTTTTACTGCCGCACTTGTGCACACCAGATCTCACAGCATTACGCGTAGGTACTGGAAGTGGGGCTTTCATTCTAGCCTCAGCCTACCTTCCGTACGATTCGCCAGATCCTCCGCCCACCAGGGAGTTGGAAATTCTGGTTATTACCTGTGGCGAAAAAGGCACAGGGTTAATAGTTGGTTGCGACGCAAATGCACACAACACGGTGTGGGGAAGCACCAACGACAACCATAGAGGAGAGGCTTTGCTCGAATTTGTGGAATGCAACAATCTAGTTATTGCAAATAGAGGGGTAGAACCAACCTTCGTCGATGCTAGACGAAGGGAAGTCATAGATATAACTCTATGCAGCAACCGGATGTTGACAAGATTGACCAACTGGGAGGTGATGGATCGGACGACTATGTCAGATCACAGAGCCATTTCATTTGAGATAGAGTACGGAACCCCGGGCAGGGGAGACGGAATTAGAACAACGAGAATTCCCCGCAACACGGACACGTCTAGATATACTGAAATGTTGCGCAGGAATCTCGGGGAGCGCGTGCCAAGGGCACCGAAAACCACAAGAGAAGCAGAGTCTCAGTTGCATGTCCTGCAGACAGCGATAGAGAACGCTTTTCGAGTGGCGTGTCCTCTTACGTCAGTGGATGACCATGATCCCACACCCTGGTGGTGCAGGGAGCTGGAGAAACTGAAGAAAGAGGTCAGAAGGGCTTTCAACCAAGCGATGAGGTGCAATGACCCGGTTGCCTGGGAGAATTACAAAGCCAAGAAAAGAGAAATGAAACAAACTCTGCGACGACGGAAAAGGGAGTCGTGGAGGGATTTCTGCTCGAGCATGGAGAGCATATCTGAGGCCAGCAGACTTCAGAAAATGATCTCCAGGGACCCGGTCTCCAAAGTCGGACTCGTTCGTGACCCGTCGGGGAGGATGACGGAGACGCTGGAGGAAACCAACAAGATCCTGATGGAAGTTCACTTTCCTGGCAGCTATATCTCGGGTAAATCTTGGGCTATTCGTAACAGAATGGCTACAAGGATGAACCGAGAGGAGGCTAACGGGGTGGTGACGGAGGAAGGGGTGAGACGTGCAATAGACACATTCTCTCCCTTCAAGACATCGGGGCGTTACGGAATATTCCCTGCGCTGCTTCAATGGGGCAAAGATATCATTGCACCCAGGCTTAGGGGAATATTCGTTACCTGTCTAGCAACAGGATACATTCCGGCGGTGTGGAGGGAAACCAAAGTGGTATTTCTCCATAAGCCAGGCAAGAAGGACTACACCGAGGCGAAGTCCTCCAGGCCAGTCAGCCTAACATCCTTTCTGTTGAAAACAATGGAAAGAGTGGTGGCAGACCACCTGGAGAGTACTATGCTAAGGAGGCACCCTTTAAGTAGAAGCCAGCACGCTTACCAGGCTGGCAGATCTACAGAAACGGCACTTCACCAACTGGTGCGAGTAGCCGAGGGGGAACTGTATACCGGAGGCATAGCGATGGCCGTTATTATGGACATCGAAGGCGCCTTCGACAAGATACAGTTCAACAAACTCAAAGACGCTCTGGTGAGGCGCGAGGTCAGCCCCATGATTGTAAGGTGGGTGGACAGCATGCTGAAAAACAGAGCGGTAAGGATTCAGACAGGAGACTCGCGGCTTCGAGGGAGGGTCAGCAAGGGATGCCCACAGGGCGGGGTCCTATCGCCCCTCCTGTGGAACATCACTGTGGACACTCTGCTCAGGCGGCTAGAGGTAATGGGCGTGCATACCGTTGGGTATGCAGATGATGTAGCGATTGTGGCACGTGGCAAGTTTATGAGCACTACGGCAGATATCATGAGGAATGCACTCCAAGTGGTTGAGCAGTGGTGTACGGAACAGGGCCTCACCATAAATGCCAATAAGACAGACGCGATAATCTTCACTAGGAAGATTAAAGATCTGGATTTTCAGCCCCTCATGCTTTTTGGATCGAGGATCAAGGTGTCTGGGATGGTCAAGTATCTGGGTGTATACTTGGACTCGCGACTAACCTGGAAATACCACGTTGAAGAGAAGATTAAGAAGGCGACAAGGGTGCTTCACCAGTGCAGAAGAGTATGTGGACTAAGGTGGGGTATCTCACCAAGGTTAGCATACTGGACATATACCATGATGGTGAGACCCATCATAACTTATGCCTCGGTGGTCTGGTGGACTAAAGCCACACAGAAAACCGTCAAGAGGCATTTGGACAAGGTGCAAAGAATGGCCTGCGTAGGTGTGAGCGGTGCTTTCCGCACCACACCCGCCGCGGCATTGGAGGCGCTGTTAGGTGTGCTGCCGTTAGATCTCCAGGTGATGAAGACTGCGGCAGCTTCAGCGATTCGGATGAGACGTGATGCCGCATGGCAGGCGTCAGGAACCTTATATGGGCACATGAAGATCCTGGATCGCATTAAAGGGATTAGGGAGCTCATGATGCCCATGGAAGGGATCACAAAAATGAGGGTGACCGAAAGGTATCATAAAACCCTCATAGGGAACGGAACGCTCCCCGAAGGGAGACCGGAAGACATATATATCTTCACGGACGGATCCAAGATTGACGGCAGAGCAGGTGCGGGAGTCTTCTCGGAGGACTTAAATCTGACCTGCTCTCTGGCTTTGGGGAATTACACCTCAGTCTACCAGGCGGAAATGCTTGCTCTGCTGCACGCGCTGGATCACATAAGTGAGGGTCAGGTGCAGGGAAGAAGTATCCTTATAGCACTGGACAATCAGGCTGTGATTAAGCGCATGAATCAGACAGAGATTAATGCGTCTCTGGCGTTGGAATGTGTCCAAAAACTGAACAGGTGTGCGAAACAAAACAACGTGACGCTAGCTTGGGTTAGAGGACATACAGGCATCGATGGGAACGAAAAGGCTGACAACCTGGCAAAACAGGGGTCAACCTCGGAATTCTGGGGACCGGAGCCATACTCTGCCATTGGCAGAGGGTTGGTGAGGAACTGCATCGAGAAATGGGTCGCTGAGGAACACCGGAGACGGTGGGACGCTATGACCACGTGTAGGCAGGCTAAGATGGTGCTTACGTTGCCGATTACCGCAGCCAGAAGAAGGATCCTGCATATGCAAAGGAGAACCCTCAGATGGTTGGTGGCACTGATTACAGGACACGGATGTTTCAGGTATCACCTAAAAAGAATGGGAATTCTGGAGGATGACACCTGTCGGATGTGCCTGGAGGAACCTGAGACGGCCACACACATAGTGTGTCACTGTCCGGCGGTGGCGAGGAAAAGGGCTGCCATAACTGGACTCCATTGGATGGAGGACATGAGGCAGACTCCCTTCAATCAGCTGCTTGCGATAACTAGGGGAGTCGAAGTAAGGGAGCAATGGGACAACCCACTGCAACCCCAATAAGATGACTCTAGGCAGAGGGACGAAAAGGGACCCGCAAATAGTGGTCTGATTCGGTATCCCTCGAAAATCTATATATATTCTCTCCGTGTGTCGTCCGACATACGGACGCGTTGCGGATATGTTTGTCCCGGCCTTTATACGTATGGCAGAAGTAGAGTTACGATTTAACTTATACAGGTTCTGTGAACAGCACAAAATACCAAATTGCTTCAACAAAGCCAAACAAAAGACAAACACTCGCGAACGTAAGTGTGGATTCTTTTCGAGCCTTTCTTTCCGTTTCACGGCTTGAGAATTAATAGAACTTCAGATATTCATGTACGAACTGGCGATAAATGCCCAAACACAACGATTTTTGTCAGTTTTCTTGGACTGCAGGCGTGTGTGGTAAAACTTAGCCTCAAAGCGAAAATTTTCAAACCACGACCTGCCAGCGACCTATGTATAAATGAGGGCCTTAAGATATCGCTAAAATCTACACATATTTTACGCGGTTATGCCATCTGCAGAAAGTAGCATAGTTAGCCGCCACCGGCCAGCCAAGCGCGTGACTTGAAGAATGCTGCAGCTTAAGAGCCAAGAAACACTGACCCACGTAATGAAGTTCTTGTTGAGTGAGTACCACAACCTTCTATATAGAAAGCCATGCTCATGCCATGTTCACACACACATGTGAGAAGTGGATTTTAGAATTATTTTTTGTTATTGTTTAGTGAAATAATTATGTTAAAAGAAAGGTATTTAGTCGATATGCCTGACAACAATTGAATTAAAACGTTGGCATGGAAGTGATACCTAGAAATTAAGAAGTTTATTTCGATTTTAGTGTTTTTTAGTGTCTTATAGTGGAAACTATTATATTCATGTAAATCTCATGTGATTTGATTAAAGAAATTTAAAAAAATTGAGTGATTAAATGTGTTAATTGTAAAGGTAACCACTTTGTTTACATTCGCGGTGGTTATCCCGTGTTTCATGTTGTGCGGTGGTAAATAATAAAAATTACGTGCAGAAAAATGCTAAAGAAAGACCTAAAGTTATTGTTTTGATTGCCATTTAAATTGGGGCATATATGCATTTATGAAGGTTTTATCTTGGATATAAAGCCATTGCACATTTTGCCGATTACTGCTATACCCACAGTCTAGAATGATTTCATATCCAAAATTAAATATTTATACATAAATGCACAAAATATGCCCCAATTCAAATGTCAAACAAAACAATAACCTTAGCACTTTGTTTCACATTTTCTAAAATAATTACACCATAATGAAGACACTATTCCTTTTAAAATCACTGCAAATTCGATTACTATTGTTGGCCCACTGTATGGCACTAAAAAACACTAAAATTTAACTAAAATTCATAATTTTTAGGTATTACTTCCATGCCAACGTTTTAATTTAATTGTTGTCAGGCATATCAACTAAATAACTTTCTTTTAACATAATTAGTTCACCGAACAAACACAAAATAATAATTCTCTCTCTCTTTCGCAGCAATATGTAATTATTTTCATAAAATTATTCGCTTCGCGCCGAAATAATTTTACCGCGTTCGATTTGAGTATTTTCGTACATAACCTTGTTAGGTTTGACGTTTCAGCCGGACCACAAAATAATACACACACAACTGTCGTACATGGCTTTGTAGTATAGAAGGTTGTGGTGAGTACTGTCGTTTTGGTAGTGTTGTGTCCGCTAGAAGCGGAAAAAGCGAGTGGGGTAGAGGAGGGGCAAGGAGTCCAAATTATTAGTTATCTCAAATAAAATCTTGTTCCCCTCCCCCTCCTCCCAAATAAACTTTTTACTTGACTTTACTCCGAATTCTAATCAGCTGATAGCATTTCATCTTAATGTATACAAAGCAGATACAATATGACAGCCAACTAACCCAATTTGTTTTAATGTAAATACTAGAGATTTTTGAAGTTATACTTCTTTAGGCGCATTTTGAAAAATATTATGAGAGTGAATTTTGAGGAATTCGCAACGCAACGCGCAACACAGGAGAAGGCTCAGCACGGAGGACATGGGCGAAGGGTTGGAGGCAATGGAGGGGATTGGTTTCGCCAAATTGGCCGTGATTTTATTTTTGTATCGCTGACTTACATTTGTCAGAGCTATTTTACCAGCGTACTTAATTTATAGTTCGCCCGTACGCTGATGTTTTTGGGTGTTTCAAGTTTACTATTTATTCATTTATATTTCGTTTGGCGCGTATTTGCTTGGTAACTCTGCTGCTTTCATAATGCCTTCACTAGCTATTTTTCTTACCAATTCAATTGGGGGCATGATTGCGAAGTGATTTTGCATTAGCTGGATCATGTATATCAGGATTGGTGTAATTTTCGCCCATTTTCCGCTGCAATGTAGAGGAAGGTGCAGTGCCTAAGTATTTTCTTTTCCAAAAACGGCAACTTATTTGTCAGCTTTGTGGATATTGGACACCATACGGAAAAGCTTAGGTTAGTACTGGTCGTACTATTGTCTTATAGCGCAAGTTTTTAGTTTCTGTTGCTGCGTCCTAGATTTCATTACCGGCTTTAGGCTAGTTACTATTGTACAGGCGTTTATCAGTTTGAGTCTTACGTGTGGGTTCCATATGAATCTGTGATGCAGCTGGACTTCCAGGTACTTCATAAAATAATTGTGTGACCATTAATGATTATTTTCCAGAGTTTTGATTACCGTTGCACGTTTCTATGTCCTTTACCTGAGAGATTCCTGAAGCAGGTTATTAAACTTTTCCCTGATTAATTTCTACGTTCCATTTATCTAGGCTATCTATTATTTTGTTGACGTGTGTTTGGAGTTCTTCTGTGGTTTTAATAGGTGAGACTTGTATTCCAAACAAGTGTATCATCAGCGTATTATATGCAAGTTGTGTTAAGAAGGGGAATTATGTTGGGGAAGTCGTGTATTGATATATTGAAAAGCTTGGGGCTTAAAATGGAGCCTTGGGGAACTCCAGATTCAATTTTGAATGGTTGAGAGGTTAGTTCTGTGAAGCAGTCTGAATTTACAAGTTGTGATAGCAGTATCCGCTCCAAAGTATTAGTAGGCAGTATTTGCTCCAAATCAAAAATCTAATTTTTAAAACAAGTATTATGGCCAAACGAAAAGGAATGAAAAGAATTTCTTGGCGGAGGCGAAGATTCCCGTCCACCTATTAACTTTCTCCAAGATCATGTAAATCTAGCCCTGAATAATGATCGATTGGTTTCAAAAACACGGCACGGTACCATAAATAATGCTGTATTTGCCCGAAACTCTTTGTATGATATTTCAGTTACCCTAACGCGCTCAATTTAATTGAGTAACCACAAGTAGAAGAAGCTAGAAAAGTAAACATAATTTAGAAGTGACGTTGATTTCAGTAGTGGCAAAGGAAGTAAAATTAGTCTACCCAAGGTCGATGAACTCACAGGCTGATAACAAAGTGGAAGGATGGGTCTCGAGAGAGCATGGAGATGTGAGTTATGAAGGCATACCTCCATCAGCTCGGACCATATGAGTCCACGCAAGTCCCGGCATTCCTAAATGTGAAAGAGGACACAGACTATACCCTTTTAGGGCGTCGAAGATAAGCCGAGGAAACTGCTGCGCTGTAACCGACAGCTAAAGGCACGGCTAAGAGCAAAGAAGACTATAATGGTACCATCACGGACGGATCCAAGATTGACGGCAGAGCAGGTGCGGGAGTCTTCTCGGAGGACTTAAATCTGACCTGCTCTCTGGCTTTGGGGAATTACACCTCAGTCTACCAGGCGGAAATGCTTGCTCTGCTGCACGCGCTGGATCACATAAATGAGGGTCAGGTGCAGGGAAGAAGTATCCTTATAGCACTGGACAATCAGGCTGTGATTAAGCGCATGAACCAGACAGAGATTAATGCGTCTCTGGCGTTGGAATGTGTCCAAAAACTGAACAGGTGTGCGCAACAAAACAACGTGACGCTAGCTTGGGTTAGAGGACATACAGGCATCGATGGGAACGAAAAGGCTGACAACCTGGCAAAACAGGGGTCAACCTCGGAATTCTGGGGACCGGAGCCATACTCTGCCATTGGCAGAGGGTTGGTAAGGAACTACATCGAGAAATGGGTCGCTGAGGAACACCGGAGACGGTGGGACGCTATGACCACGTGTAGGCAGGCTAAGATGGTGCTTACGCTGCCGATTACCGCAGCCAGAAGAAGGATCCTGCATATGCAAAGGAGAACCCTCAGATGGTTGGTGGCACTGATTACAGGACACGGATGTTTCAGGTATCACCTAAAAAGAATGGGAATTCTGGAGGATGACACCTGTCGGATGTGCCTGGAGGAACCTGAGACGGCCACACACATAGTGTGTCACTGTCCGGCGGTGGCGAGGAAAAGGGATGCTATAACTGGACTCCAGTGGATGGAGGACATGAGGCAGACTCCCTTCAATCAGCTGCTTGCGATAACTAGGGGAGTCGAAGTAAGGGAGCAATGGGACAACCCACTGCAACCCCAATAAGATGACTCTAGGCAGAGGGACGAAAAGGGACCCGCAAATAGTGGTCTGATTCGGTATCCCTCGAAAATCTATATATATATATAATGGTACCATTGTGTGATCTATGGAATAAAGTGGAGGAGAAGTTAAATATCCTTTATTGGTAGCTAAGGCGGAAAGAAACCAAAAGGAAAGGAGTAAGGCTTAGAAATAACAGCAGTATTATCAGGTAGATAAGAGCTGAACCAGCTGGCGACGTAGGTGATTTCAGTTAGGATTTGAGTCCGGTATAATCTGCAGGCTAGAGCAGGTCGGCATCATGATGCTTCCAACTTCCAACGCATGAAAATAATAAGAATCCAATTAGTTATTTGTACGCGTACATAAGTACACACACCCACTGTTTTTTTTTTATTTTTACTCGGGTATCAAGGCTAAAGGCCTGTGTAGATGGTTCGCTTCAAGGGACGTTCCTCGCAAACTTTGTAGTGGTTACTTACATGATTTTAAAACGAAATCACGCATTTTTAAAAGTTTTGTCTGTCTGTATGTCTGTCTGTCTGTTTGTTCGGGCTAATCTCGAAAACGGCTAATCCGATTGGGATGGGACTTTCACTGGAAGATTCAGTATTTTGGCGGGCATATTTGAGGCTATTCATATACACTAGCTAGCACTAGCTCTACCTGTTTGTATGTACGGATGTATGTACATATGTAGACATATCTTGAAAATTGTTTATGACCCACTTCCATATAACCGATCAGCTTCAAATTTTGCACACATGTACAGTGCAAGTGGGGGTCAAATGGTAGCAAGGCCTCAGGGACCTTTGATGGTGCCGGTACGTCAAAGAGATAAATCCTGGGTAACGCCACCTGCGATCTAAGGTCTTCACGATCTAAGATTTTCCGATATGCTACCGAATCCTACCTCAACCTCCACGAAGATGTAGATTTTACATCGGGTGTCCCCTGGATGCTCTTGTGTACGCAAGAGTAACAGACTGAGGAGGGTGAAAGGCGAGTGTTTCGCGCCTCAAAACGAAACAAATACCGGACTGGTCCTCCAGGTTGGGGGTTGGGCGGCAGGCTGACAACCTTTCACCGTAAAAACCTACCCGTCACGAATCCTCAAGGCAGGCCTCGGACAGGACGGACTCAACGGCAACGACTCAGGCAACGGAATATGGAATACGATCTTGGAACATGGAACGTCAGAACGCTCAACAGAACGGGCGCTCTGCGTTCGCTTTTATTAGTATTAAAAAAATATGGCATAAGGATCACAGCCCTTCAGGAAACAAAATGGACCCACAGTGGTATAATGGATCTAAAAACCCACACGGTACTCTCCAGCGGATCATCAAATGGAAGAAGAGAGTTCGGAGTAGCATTCATCGTAGAGAAGGAAATGAAATCTCTGATTCTGGACTTCAAACCAGTCAGTAATAGAATATGCACACTTCGCATTAAGACAAGGTTACATAACATCAGTCTTATAAACGTCCACGCGCCCACAGAAGAGAAAACGGATGAGGAGAAAGAGGAATTCTACCAAGAGCTAACAAACACCATCAGGTTAATACCGTCAAACGATATTAAAATGGTGCTTGGAGATATGAATGCCAAAGTAGGAAAAGAAGAGGAGTTCCTAGGAGTCATAGGAAAGCATAGCCTACATAACGTTACCAATGACAATGGTAGTCGATTGATCGATTTCGCAAGCTCAAACGCAATGGTAGTAAGCTCAACAATGTTCCCGCACAAAGATATACATAAGATGACGTGGCAGTCACCAGACGGAGGAACTAATAATCAAATTGACCACGTCCTAATTGAAAGAAGAGGGGCCACGAGTATACTGGACGTAAGAACAATGAGAGGAGCGTGCTGTGGCTCGGACCACTATCTAGTCAAAGTGAAATTGAGAACCCGGATAGCAACTAAAACGCATAGAGGGCAAACTGAGCCAAAATACGATATAGATAAGCTAAAACGGGAAGAAATAAGAGATGCCTACCAACATGCTGTCGTACAAAACTTGAGAGAGGTAGATGAGCAGCCCAGCATCAACGACAAATGGGAACAGGTCAAAAACAGCATAAAGGGGGCAGCAGAAGAGGCACTAGGCTGGGCCCCCAGACAGACTGGAATTGATTGGTTTGACCAAAACTGTAGAGCAGCAATTGAAGAAAGAAACCAGAGCCACCGAGAGTACATCGCAAGGCCAACAAGAGCAAGGATGGAAGTCTTCAAGGAAAAAAGAAAAACCGCAGACAAGTTATGCAGAAAAAAGAAGAGGGAATATCTAAATAGGAAAATCTTACAGATACAGGAAGACTTCAATGAAGGGAGAATTAGACAAGCGTACAAAGGAACTCGCCAGATCACCAACAAGTTTCAGCCAAGAACGGACATCTGCAAGGACATAGATGGGAACATGTTGGCAGATCCTGATAGGATAAAGGAAAGGCGGAGAGAGTATTTTCAGAACCTATTGAACCCTATCTCCATATCAAACGAGAATGCAGAGACAGAGGCATTTGTAATTCCCCAAGATAACATCTCAATAGAACCACCAACATTGGATGAGGTGCGGGAAGCTGTAAAAAGGCAGAGCAGCAACAAATCGCCTGGCGCCGATGGAATAGCAGCTGAGCTGCTAAAGGAAGGAGGACCCCAACTGCTACAAACTTTACACGAACTCATATGCACCATCTGGGAGGAAGCAGTTATACCAGAGGACTGGAAGAAAGCGATTATATGTCCAATATACAAGAAAGGAGATAAACTAAACTGCAAAAACTACAGAGGCATCTCACTCCTCAGCACCAGCTACAAAATCTTCACAATCCTTGTGAAACAAAAACTGGAACCTATAGCGGAAGGCCTTATAGGAGAATATCAAGCTGGTTTTAGGACAAACAGGTCAACATCGGACCAACTGCTGACCTTAAGGCAAATTCTGGAGAAAACCTGGGAAAGGAATGTAGATGTATATCAGATATTTGTCGACTTTCAGCAGGCATATGATTCAATAAACAGAGAGAGGCTATATGAGATCCTATCGGAAATAGGAATCCCTTCAAAGTTGGTACAACTGATCAAATGCGCCACAAATAGCTCACTGGCGAAAGTGAGGATCCAGAATGTTATAACAGAGGAGTTCGAAGTACGTCAAGGGCTTAGACAAGGAGATGGACTGGCCCCCATGCTTTTCAACCTGGCCCTAGAATGGGTGATAAGGAAAACGCCAGTCCAGAGAAGTGCATCAATAGCTACCCAGTCGGTACAATTACTTGGATATGCGGATGACGTAAACATCGTGGGAAGGTCCTTTTTGGCAGCAAAAGAAGTCTATGTCGAATTAAAAGAGGCGGCAAAGGACATAGGCCTGAAGATTAACGAAGAAAAAACGAAGATTATGCAACAATCCAGAGCAGGACGATTTAGAATGGGAAGAAATATAACCATCGACGAACATAACCTAGAAGTAGTCGATAAAACAGTCTACCTTGGGTCTACTATCACAAAAAGAAACGAAGAAAAAGAAGAAATAACCAGACGAATACTACTGGCTAATAGAGCCTTTTATGCCCAAAAACAAATCCTGCACTCAAGATTTGTGCACAGGAAAACGAAACTCTCACTCTACAAAACAGTAATACGACCAGTACTGTGTTATGGTAGCGAGACTTGGACTATGACCCAGGACATAGAGGAACGAGTCAACAGGTTCGAGAGGAAAATTCTCAGATGCATAATAGGCCCAATCAGAGAGGATGGAATATGGCGAAGAAGATACAACAACGAGTTGTATGAAATTTTTGACGACCCACAACTCTCAACTTTAATAAAAATCAACAGATTGAGACTAGCCGGCCACGTGATCAGAATGGAGGACAATCGCATCCCAAAACGGCTTATGGCATCAGAAATTTCGGGAAGTAGGCCAGTAGGTAGACCCAGGAGGAGATGGATAGACTCTGTGACGGCTGACGCAGAGTCAATGCTCAACATCCGGAACTGGAGACATGCTGCAAGGGACCGTCAAAATTGGAGAAATGCCCTTGAGGAGGCCAAGGCTCGATTTGGGCTGTAGCGCCATTGGATGGATGGATGGTACAGTGCAAGTGACAATGCAATCTGACCATTTTATAAAAAAACAAGATGGCCGTTTCAAGATGGCAGCCGAATTTCGCATTTGTGCTCGCTGACCGCCGACATGGGTATCAAATGAAAGGGAATGATAAGTATAATATAATTACCTATTTGGTGTCATTCCAAATTCAAATGGCGGCCAAAACAGATGGCGGATTACTTTTTAATTTACATCACGATCGGCATGGGTTTCAAATGAAAGGATATGACAAGTAGAATACTATTAGCTGGATGGCGTTATTCCAAATTCAAAATGGCAGCCAACACAAAATTACGGACTGCATTTTTTTACAATGCTCTCGGTATGTATACCAAATAAGTGTATGATGAGTAGAGTACAGTAAGCTGGGTGACCTCATTTTAAATATCGGTCACCACAAAATAACCGAAGACAAATAATAAATTAAAAGGTAGAAAACTAAAAATATAGTGTAAAATGAACTAAAAAGTAAAAAATTATGTTGAATGAAACCTTTTTTACTAAAGCCAGTATAGGTATATAATATATGGGGCGCTAGCGAAAAGATGCAGTAATAATAAAATAAGAATATAGGTAAAGTCCCACGCTTTTTAACATTTCGAAAGGAAGATTATTTGGCCAATATGAGATTAGGACAGTAGCAGAGATTTCGGCAACTTTACTCACATCAGGAAGAACAGCTCATTCTATGCTTAAGATACCGATCGAAGAAGATCATTTGGAAAATCCTGCGTGGAACAAATCTAAAAACCTGCGTGGAAAAAATCTAAAGTTTTACAAGACTGCATCATGGCTGTCTGGGAATGGGATGCGTGTACTATGGCAAACAAAGTATCTATTAACAGAACACCGCGAGTTAAGATGTAAAAACCAATTGTTTTGGGGAGAAACTGTTTTATTGGCATAGATTCCGGGCAAATGTTGCCGGCTGTCCGGACAAATATGTGGGCCGATGATATTGATGCATGTCTGAAATGATCACTCATATAGGGGCATATTGGAAAACGTCATTTAAAGCAAAAGATGAGAGCGCAATCGGAAAACTCAGAATTCAGCACTATTCTCCTCAACATAGGATATACAATAGAAAATGTTCTGAGATTAATGAGAATGATGACAGTGAGCTGCTGGATGTTGTTTGAAAGTTCGTAATAGACGAGGAAATTTTGATGAGCGACATTTATGACGATTTCGCAAATATCAACTCAACTAAATCGACTCAACTCAGTAATGCCACAAACATTGTAATACTTGCAAGTGAAACATCTAACATCGTTTATAAACAAGCGTTACGGTGGATTGTTAACCAGTGCCGTGCGGGTGGTATGACCTGAAACGACGAAACACGAAAACGTTAAGCAGCAACTGTCCTTTTTAGGATCAAATCAGTAGTATCGTCTTAAAATGTTGACAATCTTCGTCTCAAGCCATGTTCGTCATGGGGCAAGTTCAGGGTGCCAATTCACTGGTCTGCACATTTTTTTCCTTTTCAATTTAATAGTCGTATCCTAAGTATTTTTTCGCGCTGAATCCGAATCCGTTGGCCAAATTGCCCTATCACGTCAGGATTTTGAGCAATCCTAACCTAAAAGTGCCAAAAAGCGTGTTTTTTGCACTTTTGCGGGTTAAATATCTCAAAACTATGGAATGATAGGGCAAATCGGACAACGGGATCGTTTTCAGCATGCCAAAATCTACAGAAAACCATGTCGAAAGCGTGAAATTTGAAAAAACTTTTTTTGTAATACTGAAAAGAAAAACTTCTTGGCGCGAAATCGACGATTTTTATTAACACATGATATCATCGTTGCACCGAAGTTTTTCTTTTCAGTATTACAAAAAAAGTTTTTTCAAATTTAACGCTTTCGACATGGTTTTCTGTAGATTTTGGCATGCTGAAAACGATCCCGTTGTCCGATTTGCCCTATCATTCCATAGTTTTGAGATATTTAACGCGCAAAAGTGCAAAAAACACGCTTTTTGGCACTTTTAGGTTAAGGATTGCTCAAAATCCTGACGTGATAGGGCAATATAGCCAACGGATTCGGATTCAGCGCGAAAAAATGCTTAGGATACGACTATTAAATTGCTAAGGAAAAAAAATGACCCGTTTTTTGCAGACCAGTGTTATCTGAGAACGTCAAAATCTACGCGCACAAGACTCATTCTGAATAAAATTGGCTAGGAATCTGTTGTGCACCAGTGCACGTAGTATAAAAGTTTTCCGATTATTAACATCGAATTTTAAAAAAAGTTGTAGGTAATATATTTTTATAGTCATGTCTTGCAGATTTGTTCTTTGTTTCATTATACCCTTTTCTTATTCCGGACTATGCACACATAATTTTGTTTTATTAAAAAGCGTTGCGACGCACGCGGGTTTTTGCTAGTTATAAATAATAATGGCATATGTATGCCACATCGATGACGCCGTCATGCAAATCATAGTTAAGTGCTGCTAACCCCGACGGCTGCATCTCTGGCTCAGACGGCCGCTATTGAGTATAATGATTAATTTTTTTGTGTTGCTTTATGTTACAAGGGACCTGGACCTCTTTTGACTCAATATTAATATATCCTGTTCTTCCTTCGAATCAAGATTACTACTAGCCATTGTTCAATGCTAACGACATACTCCAGCCAGGTGGTTTTAGTTAGCATATACTAGCCTTCCCATTCTCTCGCGTGAAAACCTTTTCAGCAATACTTCGCGAACTGGATTAACATTTATCCACCTGCTAATACTCATGTCATCATGTTCCATCAATGGCAAAAGGAGCTTTGCCTGTCGAAGCACTTGATACGGAATTACATATTATAACAAGATATGTATATGTTATTGTTGTTTTATTTTACAAACTTATATGTTCAAACAATACTGCTACGAATCTTGATATGGCCACCAAAAACAAAAAAAAAGTTGAAATGCTTGACCTCCATAGCCCATAGCCCTTCAACCACAACGCCCGTTACCTTTCTTACATAGTAAAAATTCACTCATTTTCGAAATGAGTATAACCGTATCTACATATGTCTATGTTTTATCAGCAGTTAGGCATACAAAAGAATGATCGAGTTCGTGTTTTAGGGAAGAAATAAAAGAGTATTTCTACGATAGTTTTAAAATTTAAAAATAAAACAAACATATAAACTTACAAAATATATTTGTATTTTGTATATGCATATTTAAGCTACAAACTTATATTTTAAATATCCACAGCCAATATATAATAAAAAACAATACAAATTAAATTTAACAATTCAACATACTTAAACAAAATATATATAAATATATATATACTACTTCTACTACAATACACCCAAACAAATAGTTCTTCTACATGATGGGTGCATAATCAACATCGTCTAAAAACAAATAGCTTTGCAGGAATTTGGTTCGCTTTTCTTGTGTAAATGTTACTGGAAAATTATATATTAAATGTCGTAACTCCTCTCTTTCCGATTCAAAACGATGATGGTTTTTGCGGCATTCATTTACAAAAAATGTGGCAAAATATTGTGCAGCCTTTATTGAATTCGATGTATGACTAACATAAGGATATGCAAATTCAAATGCATTTTTTTCCGGATGAAATTGAACACCGTAGAATGGATATCTGAAATTATATTGGAAGAAAGTTATATGAATAAAATTTCGTTTCTTTTTATTATTTTTATAAATAAAACTTACGTTTTATGTTCTACAGTTGAAATAAACTCGAGTCCTCTTTTGTCGCTGTTAAGTGACATGACACGCCATTCATTATCCAAGTTGAATTCCTCAAGATCCTGAATTGAAAATTAGTTGTAATTTGTAATTTATTATTGATTTAAATTAGTATTACTCGTTCTGTAATGCAGTATCGATGATAGTTGTAGGTAACTTTTTCTTTTGACAGGATTTGTACAATGTCTTGAGGAATATTCTTAAACATCCGACTATCTCTGTAGTCTTAATTAATTTAATAATAAACTAATTAAAAATTATCAAGTTAGTTAATCTTTTTTTGTTCTTACCAGCCTTAAATTTTAATGGTAATGATTCATTCATGCGTTCGCAATCTTGTCTTGGGTCTATTTGATCTTTCGTGCCTAAATACAAAAGAAGCTCAAATCCAAGACAAGTGCCCCATATTGGAAAATAATCTCCTCTTGAAAACATTTCTTTTGCTAACTTATAGATAATCCTTCCGGCTTCAGCATATCCATTTGGTTCTTCAAAAAAAATTGCTCCTCCTGGTAGTAACAACCTACGAAACATTTTTTTGTATTTAATTTGTGAGAGAAAGAAAAAAATGTTCATTACCCATTTATGTGTCTTAAAATATCCCGATAATATCCAATGTCTTTTCCAATCCTAGGAATAAAATTTGATTAACTTCTCTTTTTTAATTTGTAAAAAAATTAGGAATGTCGGTGTTTGTGTTATTGTTGATTTTGATGTTACTGTCATTGGTTTGAAATAAGAATGCCACACAAAGTTTGTGTAAAAACGAAATTTAATTCTGAAATGTTGCGAGTTCGGAAACACCGACTGCGGAAGACAGTTCCACAATCCAGTTGTTCTATTTATAAACTAACTTTTGCGTGAAGAGGAGGGTTATAGTGGGTCGGGGTGAGCCAAGTTGGCTAATCTTGTATTGCGAGAAAAAAACTTGCTGCGGGTTGCTACATTCCTATTGTTACTTACAGGGTCGATGGAGGAACAAAGGGTGCTACCGCCATCCACTGGCGTACGAACGGGGCCGGGAGTTTGGGGACAAAGCCCCCCGAAACGCCTTTTGTATGAAGGAAATTTAACTTGAACATTTATAATATCACTAGTTGCCGAGGCCGTTACGCCTCGCTGCACCCATAAGCCAATAGTAGCCAATAAAAACCATTCATATTTTTCGGGATATGTATTTTACACACATGAAGTGCCTCAAAGATAGACGTACAACGAAGAATAAACGCCGAAAACTGAACATACTTCTCACTACTGCCAGTCATGAAATCAGAGACATCCACAGAAAAACCAAAATAAGAATCTGCAAAACCATCATACGTACAGTAGCTACGTATGGATGTGAAGCATGGAGTATCTCCCAGAAATCCGCAGACAAGATGGATATATTTGAGAAAAAGATTCTCCGAAGGATATACGGCCCAATCAATGAAGACAATGCATGGACAATACACTACAATCACGAATTGTTCGATCTATACAAAGAGTGTAACCCTCGACACACGCTAGGCTACTGCGTTTACTTTGGGCCGGTCATGTCAAAAGAATGAATGACTCAAGGGTACCAAAAAAGCCCTGTACCTACTACCAGATGGCAGAAGACCAGTTGGCAAACCACGGTCAAGGTGGGAGGATTAAGGTGGAACGTTAAAGCCGATGATCAAAACTGAGGAGCAGAGAGACGTCTGGAGGAAGACGCTGATGGAGGGCCAAGGCCCGAATTGGGCTGTTGAGCCACCTAAGAAGACGAAGTACCTCAAAGAACGGGTACATGGCTCTTGAAACGGCCGCCATGGATCTAACAGTATATAGTTGGGCTGACAAAACTGACTTTCTGAGTCTGTTTTTTCATTATTAATACGTTTTTGGGGACCATTTTAAGCATTGTTAAAATTTCAAATCCACTATTTTTTACTTGTACATGATAGTACAAGGTTTGAAGAAAAGTTCAAGCTCTCGAACGTTGATATAGCAAAATCCATGGACCAAGAGGAGCGTTTTTACAAGAACTCCTTTTTTGCAATAAGTGAAAGGACCCCGCAAACTTCCTATGGAAAAATGGTCTCCGTCAAATCACTTGATATTGTGATATTAGATTCTTCGTACCCTTCTGATGAAAAGTCATCACGGGCACGAAGCACGAAACTTGAAATTTTTAGTCCAAAATGCCCTTGAAAACTTCGACTTCGGCCGAAAATCAATTTTTTATGTTTGATTGACACTGATCTTTCAACTAAAGAATAAAAAATAAACGCTATCACATGTTAGTACGAAAACATTTATAACGATAGCAATGTCCCTTTGCAAAAATTGAATTTTGAAAAAATTGTGTTGTTGAAATACGATATTTAATGCATTCAAGCGACAATTTGATGGAAAATAATAAAAAAAGAAGCAAAAACCTACATCGAAAAAAATTGATTTTCGGCCGAAGTCGAAGTTTTCAAAGGGCATTCGGGGCAATCGGATCATGGAATGTGAGAACACTGCAGGCTGAGGGACGGCTGGATGAAGTCCTCAACGAGATGAATCGATATGAAATCAAGATCATGGGACTTAGCGAGACCAGATGGCCCGATGCGGGGGAACATATCTGCCCAAATGGTGAGTCTTTTTTGTATTCTGGGAGAAACGAAACTGAAAGCCGTAGGAGTGGCGTTGGCGTAATACTCACCAAAGAAGCCAGGTCCAGCCTCATTAGCTGGTCACCAGTTTCTGAGAGGATTATTACCGTGCGCCTGCGTACCAGACTAAGAAGTACTACGGTAGTCCAATGCTATGCTCCAACTGAAGACGCTGAAGATGACATCAAAGACCAGTTCTATTTGCGACTGAATGAGGTTTTTCGCTCTATTCCAAGGGGAGACATCATTGTATTAATGGGTGACTTAAACGCACAGATCGGCCGTGACAACACCGGCCTTGAACAAACAATTGGAAATCAAGGTCTAAGCCAAGTTACCAATAACAATGGTGAGCTTTTCGTTGACTTCTGTAGCTCCCACCAACTCATGGTAGGTGGAACTTTCTTTTGTCACAAGAAGATACACAAAGAGACCTGGGTATCGCCCGATGGTAGAACGAGAAATCAGATAGATCATGTGGCCGTCAGCCGCAGATGGAGAACTATCCTTGAGGATGTCAGGAGTTTCAGGGGAGCAGACACTGGAAGCGACCACCATTTGGTAGTAGCAACTATTCGCCTTAAAATCGCCGCAATCAGAAACGTACAACGCGATGCTATAAACCGTAGACGGTTCAACGTAGACCTTCTGTGGGAGAGCGGTAAAAAGCGGGAATTTGCTGGAAACCTACAACAAATATTAAACCAGGACAACGTTTCTGACGACACAAATATTGAAGAGCTGTGGAGTAGAACAAATATGTCCAAAGAAACCAGCAACACTGGATCTCGGACACAACCTGGCAAAAAATAGAACGCAGGAGAGCCCTAAAAAATAACGTAAACTCTACAAGCGACCCCGAAAGACGTTACCAACTGGAACGGGAGTACTCCCAATTACACCGGGAGGTAAAGAGAAGTGTCCGGCGTGATAAAAGGCAGCAGATAAACGAGCTCGCAGAAAAAGCGGAAAACGCGGCAAACACAGGCAACAGTAAGGTGCTGTACCAAATTACTAAACAGCTCACGGGAAAGCACTCTACTAAAAAGCATGCCGTTAAGAGTGCGGATGGTAGGCTCCTGTGCAGCGACGAGGAGCAGCTCCAAAGATGGAGAGATTACTTCTTCGCCGCCCTGAATGGTTCATTTACACAGGAACCTCAGGAAACCAGCAACAATGCACAGCCTATAAGAATCACCACCCGAGCCCCATCAAAGACGGAAATAGTAACCGCAATTCATGCGATGGCCAATGGTAAAGCAGCTGGGAAAGATGGCATCCCGCCAGAATTGTTGAAAGCCGATTCAAGCCTCATAGCAGATGCGCTTCAGCCAATCCTGGAAATAGCATGGAACACCTGTACCTTTCCGGAGGATTGGACGGAAGGTATCATAGTCAAAATACCAAAAAAGGGGGACCTAACAATATGCGACAACTGGAGAGGCATCTGTTTACTATCTACTGTGGGCAAAATTTTGTCCCACATATTACTATCTAGGATAAGTGAGGCAGTAGACCGAACGCTTAGGAGGCAGCAGGCCGGATTCAGGAAGGGCCGCTCATGTGTTGATCATATCAACACCTTACGAGTAATAGTGGAGCAGTCTACTGAATTCCGATCCCCCCTTTACCTTGCTTTCGTAGATTATGAGAAAGCGTTCGACTCGGTCAATAGGAGCTTTATATGGCAGGCATTACGGCGACGGGGACTGCCTGATAAAATAATAGAATTGATAAAAGCCCTATATAACAATTCCAAATGCAGAGTTCTCCATAATGGAAAATTATCCGACAGCTTCGAGGTGAGCTCAGGAGCACGACAAGGATGCCTACTCTCGCCTTTACTATTTCTTATAGTAATAAATGACATCCTTGTCGGCGCTCTAGATAGTAGAACAGGCGGCATACAATGGGGTTTGTTAGACCGCCTTAAGGATCTCGACTACGCAGATGATATCTGTTTGCTGGCCCACAGACACCAGGACCTCAAAAACATGATTAACAATTTGGCAACAGAAAGTAGTCCAGCAGGCTTAAGGCTAAATCCAACTAAAACTAAAGAAATGCGGATAAATGCAAACACCATTGAACGGACTGCGCTGAATAACCGTGACGTGGAACTGGTCGATAAATTCTGCTACCTCGGTAGTATTATTACCGAAAATGGCGGTGCAGAAGAAGATGTCAGTTCCAGAATAAAAAAAAGCACGAGGCGCATATGCATGCCTGTTCCGCATATGGAGATCAACGGAGATCTCAACTAACACCAAATTGCGGCTGTTCAACTCCAACGTGAAGGCAGCACTTTTGTACGGTTGCGAAACATGGAAAGTCACCCAACTCACCACAGGGCGCCTACAAGTCTTCGTCAACAGATGCTTGCGTCGTATCCTAAAAATCCGCTGGCAAGATAGAATTTCAAACGAAGAACTATTGCGCCATGCCGGCCAAGAAAGGATAGACGACCAAATCAGACGAAGGAAATGGAATTGGGTTGGTCACACCTTGCGACGCGAAAATGAAAATCTAGCCAAAGAGGCCCTCGACTGGAATCCGCAAGGATCCCGTCGAGTCGGAAGACCTAGGACAACATGGAGAAGAACCCTATTAGCAGAAGCTGCAACAACTGGGAGATCCTGGTCGGAGCTGAGAGCTGTCGCGCAAAACAGAGTCCGCTGGAGGGCAACTGTTTCCGCCCTATGTCCCATGAGGGATTAAAGGAGCACAATGATGATTTGTAATCTTGTGGGTTGGCGGAATTTACGCGATTATAAAAGGTGCCTTTTGATATTTTTGGAAGTCACGATAAATATTTTTCAAATTTTTTTTAATGCAGCCATTTTTAATATGTTTTAGTGGGCCGGCATACACGGATCATAACGTCAAGACTAAAAAACCGGTTTCCCGGCCAGAGAGGCAAAAGGAAGAGAGAAAGTTTTTACAACTTTTTGAACAGAAATTTTTGGCGTGAAAATTAACACATGCACAAATGTTTCTTCTTATCTTCTTCTTTGTGTCTGATATTGACATATCTTTTTGTTATTCGCGTTCGAGGTGTGCACGCATATTCCGTGTAGGGATAATAAAGTTACTCTTGGTAAAATAAATACCCATGTACGCCGAGAGTATCATAAAAAAACGGTTTTTAGTGTTGAATTACGATCCGTGTATGCCACCCCAGTAACTGACATAAATTGTGACAGAACACATCAAAAATCAGAATTACAACTTTGAAAAACTAAATTTTTTTCATGATCCAACTCTATTCTTTTATGGTTGGCCAATCTGCTATGGATCACGTTGTAAAAAGAAGGCAGGAAATATAAGAAAGGAAGGTAATTATTATAAATTTATTTTGTGTGGCATTCCAGAATTGTGTTTATAAACTTGTGTATTAATATTAGTTATCATTCTTATCAAACACACGAATTACTCTTTTATACACTACTTTAAAAATCATGCAATGAACTCTAGCATATACGTATACTGTTATTTATCATCACTTCGTCACAACAGCACTATAGAAGCATACTTCAAATACTACACGTTACAAATTACATTTTCCAGTCCAACTACACTTTTACATTAAAATTGCTTTAACAGAATTTCACAGTTGGACCAAACTATTAAATGTCTTATCAGCAAACAATACTACAAAGTTAATGGCAATCAATATGGACGGAAGAAACAAGAACGGGGACCAAGCTGTTCTTCAATATAAATATGCTGAAAAGATCAACGCAACAATTGTGAAATTAAATTGGTCAAAGCCAAGATTGAAGTAATATCAGAGATATTATATTCTTTCTACATATATTAGGGCGGAAATGGAATTAAGATAGATTTCCAAATAAATGGAAGAGTTATTTTTTATCTTTTTCGACCGCTAAATGGGAAGCAGAGCGGCAATCCCATAGGACCAATTTCAAATTAGTCTGAATCTGAATCAACCCACATGACCTGGTTTGGATTATTTGAACAGGTGATATTGTATTTAAGCATCCGCCTTTTGAAGAATGCTGTTGGTGATTGGATTCTGATGCAATATGGAACACTGCAATTTCTTGTTTAGTTTGATCGGGTTCTTTCATGCCACTTAGCCAACATACATCCTAAATTACCACCGCAAAAAGTAATAAAGCGATTTTGCTGCTGAAATTTTTTGTACATTTGTCGAGGCAGCATGGATGCTATATGTTGTTGTTTTCGAGTGAAAACATAGTGATGAATAATGAGATTTGAAAATTTTGGAAGCTACATATTTGCATTTGTACCCATTTTTTAAAGAGTTTTATAACGAACTTTTCGGTTGCATGTGTCATACTAAAAATATCAAGAGGCGAAGAGATTGAAATAATTATAGGAAAAGAGCCTATTTTATTCACAATTATATTCACAAATCAAGCAGTCCACTAAGTACAATCATTATGTCCAAAAGGTAGCGGGGCAGATAGTGTATCATAGTGTGGTCTATTTGGTTGCGTGTGACTACTTCCAGGGGAAAGTGGTTTTGTGGATAGCCTTACGCGCAAACCAAGCAGTGTAGATATTCCTATAATAATCTCGCCCGTGCCTCACCGAGTACCCTAAAGCGGCCCACACACTCAGTTTTAACTGCGTAGTTCAACCGTCTAAAAAACTGTACGATAAACTGAACTGAAAGTGTGGGGGCTAGAAGTCAGTTCTTTGTACGGGTTTTTTGCTCAGTCTCGTCAGTTTTGTTGATTTGAGTACATCTTTTTAATAATAGAAAATGGACGGAACTGAGAGAACTCAACGATAAACTGTCTGACCTAGTTCTAGAGCTCAGGTCAAAGGACTGAGCGAAAACGGTTCAAAGCTGCACAGTTCACACAGTTTATCGCTCAGATATGACGTCACACGTGATAAACTGCGCAACTAAACTGAAAGTGTGTGGGCCGCTTTACGGGTCGTACGGCCCAGATCCAAGCATTTTGCGAAAAGGATAGTAAGTTTAGCCAGTAGGGAGGTGACACTACCGTCTGCGTGCGGTCCTCGCCATTCCCACATAAAGGAAGAGTTCATTGTGCTGGCAACCCCCGGTATTCGCTATTATTATTCAAGCGGAAGTACTTGCGATTCTGAAGGCCTGCAAGACAACGAGCTTGGAACCTAAACAAGGATGAACTTCTGAATATTCATAGATAGCCAACCCTCTATAAAAGTAATTCAGTAATGGTGCGCTTCAATTTAGTGGAGTGATGCAGAAATGAATTAGAGAGTGTTGATAGAAACCATAACGTAACTTCGGCGGTATTTCCAGACTTAGGAAAATAGATGGGAACGAGAAAGCAGACTATCTAGCCAAGCAGGGGGTCTCTCTTTCGGGCTTGGAGACCGAAATGATCGGCGCAGTTAGAACGCAATTTTGTTAGCCAGCGAAAAGTGAGCTTTCTCCCGGACCTCCACTATTTCTAGGATAAAAGTGGGGCATTGGAGACCAACTGACTGAATCTAGGCTATTTGTGGCACAAAACGGAGCGCCAATGAGATACCTACACAGGCTGCCGAATCACGTATGGAGGAAGAAGCTTATAAAGGTTATGTCTCGAACTGTGCTATAGAGCCATTAAAGAAAAAGAAGTATCTAATGCTGTTCCACTTGCTTTCTTGCATTTCAGTGCACATCCTAATGTTTGCATTTATAAGGCATGAAGTTTGCGAAATTTACTTATCGGTTGCTTCCAATCAAAAGATAAGGTATTTTACCCTTTGGTGGAAGTTTAAGCTTAAAATTTTTTGATATTGATATTAATTGTACAATATACATTTTTAAACTTTTTTAAAAGATAAAAAATGTCTCAAACTGATTTCACAGCTCAATATAATCAACTGCATTGTCCCATTTCTGTTACAATCAATTTTCAGGTCAATATTTAAGATGTTTTTCTGTGACACTTTTTTACAATGAAAAGTAACCAAAATAGAAAGTAAATTTATTTTTTCTATCAAATTTGTAAATTTAGAATAGAAATCCACGACTATACCCTAAATTTCATCAGTTGCAATAAACAGTAGTCGTTTGCCCCTAATTTATTATATACACACCCGGAATTCGAACCACAAATTTTGTTAGAATAGAAACTGGGTATTAGAGTCAATTTGTAGTCAAAGTAAACATTCAACACCTGACAAGAATAAAATATTTTTAGAAACAAATATTTAAAAAAAAACTCTTTTCTTTCAAAACATAGAATAAGAAGATAGAATTTCAAACGAAGAACTATTGCGCCATGCCGGCCAAGAAAGGATAGACGACCAAATCAGACGAAGGAAATGGAATTGGGTTGGTCACACCTTGCGACGCGAAAATGAAAATCTAGCCAAAGAGGCCCTCGACTGGAATCCGCAAGGATCCCGTCGAGTCGGAAGACCTAGGACAACATGGAGAAGAACCCTATTAGCAGAAGCTGCAACAACTGGGAGATCCTGGTCGGAGCTGAGAGCTGTCGCGCAAAACAGAGTCCGCTGGAGGGCAACTGTTTCCGCCCTATGTCCCATGAGGGATTAAAGGAGCACAATGATGATTTGTAATCTTGTGGGTTGGCGGAATTTACGCGATTATAAAAGGTGCCTTTTGATATTTTTGGAAGTCACGATAAATATTTTTCAAATTTTTTTTAATGCAGCCATTTTTAATATGTTTTAGTGGGCCGGCATACACGGATCATAACGTCAAGACTAAAAAACCGGTTTCCCGGCCAGAGAGGCAAAAGGAAGAGAGAAAGTTTTTACAACTTTTTGAACAGAAATTTTTGGCGTGAAAATTAACACATGCACAAATGTTTCTTCTTATCTTCTTCTTTGTGTCTGATATTGACATATCTTTTTGTTATTCGCGTTCGAGGTGTGCACGCATATTCCGTGTAGGGATAATAAAGTTACTCTTGGTAAAATAAATACCCATGTACGCCGAGAGTATCATAAAAAAACGGTTTTTAGTGTTGAATTACGATCCGTGTATGCCACCCCAGTAACTGACATAAATTGTGACAGAACACATCAAAAATCAGAATTACAACTTTGAAAAACTAAATTTTTTTCATGATCCAACTCTATTCTTTTATGGTTGGCCAATCTGCTATGGATCACGTTGTAAAAAGAAGGCAGGAAATATAAGAAAGGAAGGTAATTATTATAAATTTATTTTGTGTGGCATTCCAGAATTGTGTTTATAAACTTGTGTATTAATATTAGTTATCATTCTTATCAAACACACGAATTACTCTTTTATACACTACTTTAAAAATCATGCAATGAACTCTAGCATATACGTATACTGTTATTTATCATCACTTCGTCACAACAGCACTATAGAAGCATACTTCAAATACTACACGTTACAAATTACATTTTCCAGTCCAACTACACTTTTACATTAAAATTGCTTTAACAGAATTTCACAGTTGGACCAAACTATTAAATGTCTTATCAGCAAACAATACTACAAAGTTAATGGCAATCAATATGGACGGAAGAAACAAGAACGGGGACCAAGCTGTTCTTCAATATAAATATGCTGAAAAGATCAACGCAACAATTGTGAAATTAAATTGGTCAAAGCCAAGATTGAAGTAATATCAGAGATATTATATTCTTTCTACATATATTAGGGCGGAAATGGAATTAAGATAGATTTCCAAATAAATGGAAGAGTTATTTTTTATCTTTTTCGACCGCTAAATGGGAAGCAGAGCGGCAATCCCATAGGACCAATTTCAAATTAGTCTGAATCTGAATCAACCCACATGACCTGGTTTGGATTATTTGAACAGGTGATATTGTATTTAAGCATCCGCCTTTTGAAGAATGCTGTTGGTGATTGGATTCTGATGCAATATGGAACACTGCAATTTCTTGTTTAGTTTGATCGGGTTCTTTCATGCCACTTAGCCAACATACATCCTAAATTACCACCGCAAAAAGTAATAAAGCGATTTTGCTGCTGAAATTTTTTGTACATTTGTCGAGGCAGCATGGATGCTATATGTTGTTGTTTTCGAGTGAAAACATAGTGATGAATAATGAGATTTGAAAATTTTGGAAGCTACATATTTGCATTTGTACCCATTTTTTAAAGAGTTTTATAACGAACTTTTCGGTTGCATGTGTCATACTAAAAATATCAAGAGGCGAAGAGATTGAAATAATTATAGGAAAAGAGCCTATTTTATTCACAATTATATTCACAAATCAAGCAGTCCACTAAGTACAATCATTATGTCCAAAAGGTAGCGGGGCAGATAGTGTATCATAGTGTGGTCTATTTGGTTGCGTGTGACTACTTCCAGGGGAAAGTGGTTTTGTGGATAGCCTTACGCGCAAACCAAGCAGTGTAGATATTCCTATAATAATCTCGCCCGTGCCTCACCGAGTACCCTAAAGCGGCCCACACACTCAGTTTTAACTGCGTAGTTCAACCGTCTAAAAAAACTGTACGATAAACTGAACTGAAAGTGTGGGGGCTAGAAGTCAGTTCTTTGTACGGGTTTTTTGCTCAGTCTCGTCAGTTTTGTTGATTTGAGTACATCTTTTTAATAATAGAAAATGGACGGAACTGAGAGAACTCAACGATAAACTGTCTGACCTAGTTCTAGAGCTCAGGTCAAAGGACTGAGCGAAAACGGTTCAAAGCTGCACAGTTCACACAGTTTATCGCTCAGATATGACGTCACACGTGATAAACTGCGCAACTAAACTGAAAGTGTGTGGGCCGCTTTACGGGTCGTACGGCCCAGATCCAAGCATTTTGCGAAAAGGATAGTAAGTTTAGCCAGTAGGGAGGTGACACTACCGTCTGCGTGCGGTCCTCGCCATTCCCACATAAAGGAAGAGTTCATTGTGCTGGCAACCCCCGGTATTCGCTATTATTATTCAAGCGGAAGTACTTGCGATTCTGAAGGCCTGCAAGACAACGAGCTTGGAACCTAAACAAGGATGAACTTCTGAATATTCATAGATAGCCAACCCTCTATAAAAGTAATTCAGTAATGGTGCGCTTCAATTTAGTGGAGTGATGCAGAAATGAATTAGAGAGTGTTGATAGAAACCATAACGTAACTTCGGCGGTATTTCCAGACTTAGGAAAATAGATGGGAACGAGAAAGCAGACTATCTAGCCAAGCAGGGGGTCTCTCTTTCGGGCTTGGAGACCGAAATGATCGGCGCAGTTAGAACGCAATTTTGTTAGCCAGCGAAAAGTGAGCTTTCTCCCGGACCTCCACTATTTCTAGGATAAAAGTGGGGCATTGGAGACCAACTGACTGAATCTAGGCTATTTGTGGCACAAAACGGAGCGCCAATGAGATACCTACACAGGCTGCCGAATCACGTATGGAGGAAGAAGCTTATAAAGGTTATGTCTCGAACTGTGCTATAGAGCCATTAAAGAAAAAGAAGTATCTAATGCTGTTCCACTTGCTTTCTTGCATTTCAGTGCACATCCTAATGTTTGCATTTATAAGGCATGAAGTTTGCGAAATTTACTTATCGGTTGCTTCCAATCAAAAGATAAGGTATTTTACCCTTTGGTGGAAGTTTAAGCTTAAAATTTTTTGATATTGATATTAATTGTACAATATACATTTTTAAACTTTTTTAAAAGATAAAAAATGTCTCAAACTGATTTCACAGCTCAATATAATCAACTGCATTGTCCCATTTCTGTTACAATCAATTTTCAGGTCAATATTTAAGATGTTTTTCTGTGACACTTTTTTACAATGAAAAGTAACCAAAATAGAAAGTAAATTTATTTTTTCTATCAAATTTGTAAATTTAGAATAGAAATCCACGACTATACCCTAAATTTCATCAGTTGCAATAAACAGTAGTCGTTTGCCCCTAATTTATTATATACACACCCGGAATTCGAACCACAAATTTTGTTAGAATAGAAACTGGGTATTAGAGTCAATTTGTAGTCAAAGTAAACATTCAACACCTGACAAGAATAAAATATTTTTAGAAACAAATATTTAAAAAAAAAACTCTTTTCTTTCAAAACATAGAATAAAATTAATGAAAGCTTCTTGGAAAAGCTCCCAAGAGGTGTTTGTGTATTTTTAGAGCTTGAAAGTTCATGCTGTATTGATTTTTTTAGAGTATCTCAGCTGATAAGATTTTAAATAAGAATAAAAAAACTAAAAATAACTCAATTGCATAAATATTTAAGCAGAAAAATAATAAAATTAACAATTGCAAACAAAGCCAGAATAAATAATATAGAGGTTTTTACCAGATGGGAACGACCCGGGCTCCAGCGCTTTCAAGGTACTTTACATAAGAAGCTGCAATGTACGTTTTGTAAGTATTCCCATAAGCCTTCTCTAGCTGGTAGGCGAGGCCAACTGTCAAAATGCCAATGATTGGTGAATTTGTCATTTTATGGATTGCTTCAAAATAGTTGCTTTTCAAAATTTCTTCTTAATTATTCCGAAACCGAATTGCTCACTGTAAATACACAAAAACCACAGAAGGTAGCCGACGCCGCACTGAACTAGTCGGACACACGATGAAGACTATACTTAGTCCGCACACTTCTGCGACGGTTCAGTCGCAGCGGCACCAAAAACACAAAAACAAATCTGATCTAAAACGAATAATTATGCTATATCTCAGCATAGAAAGTTATTAAAAAATTGTAAAAAAAAATATTCATAAGCGAATTTCTTTTACAATTTCTCGCATTTGCTAATCGAGATTTGTTCTTACGGTTTACTATGCACAAAAATCAATCAAAGCAAAACTATTTCTCACAGTATTTATTCTCTATGTCAATTCACACACCTTACTGCAGCCGAGCCCTGAACTGAATCCACTTAAATTTGCATCACAGAACCGCGCTTTTATTTATTTTTAAACGATTTAAAAAGAGGAAAATTTTGAAGCAATAAGTAACAATTAATTTTGTTTTCCGAGAAGCTTATCGGCACTTCAGGTATTCGAGTTCAACTTCAATGCTTTTGTGACCAAATATTTATCGAATGTAATTCCTATTGTTTGCTGTGATATAAAAAAAATATATAAATATCAACAATTTGTAGAGGTCGTCAAGTACCTGTTATGCACATGCCTACCTGTTGAATAAGGAAAAGAGCTTTGTAAGAGCTTCCATGGATGAGTAATGTTGGCTTTTATTGTTACATGTGCGCATTTATCGCTACGATTTTGCAGGTGTTATTTATTTTATTTTTTATCCCATTACTTGGAGCACATTAGCTGCATGCTCCGAGATTTTTTGCTTGGCATTTTGGCTCGCAAAGGGTTGCTCAACAACCCCATTTTCATGAAATGTGTGTAAGGTTTGATTTAACACCTTAAAACCCCGTTTGAAAACCACCCTTTTTCCAGTTTTTTTTGAATAAAAAGCTCAAAAAATTTCTAGGACCACTGTTGGCTTTGTTCAACCTTTTTTTGTGAAACAGGTGTTTTTACATTTTTGAGATTTACTGGAAAAGTTACCATTATTTTTTCATGAAATTTTTATTGTAGGTAGGCACCATCAGTGGCCACAATTTAAGCCCCGACACAAGGTTCTACGATAATTACACTCCCTATAATTAAATGGAAGGTGGTGACACCCGATTTGTCACTTCTATTAAAATCCGAGAAGATCCACTGCATACAAACACCTAGCAGACCTGTTAGCAAGTCCTAATCCCACCTCCCCGCGGTGCCCTCTGGGGTACTTCTTCGGAAGGAGCTAACGGGAGACGGGCGAATGGCGATCTCTCTGCGCCACAAAACAGAGCTTTAAGTCGGTTGGGCTGAGGGTTAGCAACCCGCTCCCATAAAAATCACCATTGCTACGAATCGGCAAACAATGCCTCGGAACCGGATGGACAACACGACGACGACCTTTGCTTTTCGAACAAGGACACGAATCGGATCATGGAATGTGAGAACAATGCTTGCTGAGGGACGGCTGGATGAAGTCCTCAACGAGATGAATCGATATAAAATCAAGATCATGGGACTTAGCGAGACCAGATGGCCCGATGCGGGGGAACATATCTGCCCAAATGGTGAGTCCTTCTTATATTCTGGGAGAAATGAAACTGAAAGCCGTAGGAGTGGCGTTGGCGTAATACTCACCAAAGAAGCCAGGTCCAGCCTCATTAGCTGGTCACCAGTTTCTGAGAGGATTATTACCGTGCGCCTGCATACCAGACTAAGAAGTACTACGGTAGTCCAATGCTATGCTCCAACTGAAGACGCAGAAGATGACATCAAAGACGAGTTCTACATGCGACTGAATGAGGTTTTTCGCTCTATTCCAAGGGGAGACATCATTGTATTAATGGGTGACTTAAATGCACAAATCGGTCACGACAACACCGGTCTTGAACAAACAATTGGAAAACAAGGCCTAAGTCAAGTTACCAATAACAATGGTGAGCTTTTCGTTGACTTTTGTTCTTCCCATCAACTTATGGTAGGTGGAACTTACTTTTGTCACAAGAAGATACATAAAGAGACCTGGGTATCGCCCGATGGTAGAACGAGAAATCAGATAGATCATGTGGCCGTCAGCCGCAGATGGAGAACCATTCTAGAAGATGTCAGGAGCTTCAGGGGAGCGGATACTGGAAGCGACCACCATTTGGTAGTAGCAACTATTCGCCTTAGAATCGCTGCAATCAGAAACGTTCAACGCGATGTTATAAACCGTAGACGGTTTAACGTTGACCTTCTGCAGGAGACCGCTAAAAAGCGAGAATTTGCTGGAAACCAGCAGCAAATATTAAACCAGCAAACCGTTTCTGACGACACAAATATTGAAGAGCTGTGGAGTAGAACAAAGGGCGCTATATTGACGGCTGCGGAAACGAGCGTCGGTTATGTCCAGAGAAACATGCAACATTGGATCTCGGACACTACCTGGCAAAAAATAGAACGCAGGAGGGCCCTCAAAAATAACGTAAACTCTACAAGCGACCCGGAAAGACGTCACCAACTTGAACGGGAATATTCCCAATTACACCGGGAAGTAAAGAGAAGTGTGCGGCGTGATAAAAGGCAGCAGATAAATGAGCTCGCAGAAAAAGCGGAAAACGCGGCAAACACAGGCAACAGTAAAGTGCTGTACCAAATTACTAAACAGCTCTCGGGAAAGCACTCTACTAAAAAACATGCCGTTAAGAGTGAGGATGGAAGGCTGTTGTGCAGCGACGAGGAGCAACTCCAAAGATGGAGAGATTACTTCTTCGCCGCCCTGAATGGTTCACTTGCACAAGAACCTCAGGAAAACAGCAACAATGCACAGCCGATAAGAATCAACACCCGGGCCCCATCCAAGACGGAAATAGTAACCGCAATTCATGCGATGGCCAATGGTAAAGCAGCTGGAAAAGATGGCATCCCGCCAGAATTGTTGAAAGCCGATTCAAGCCTCATAGCAGATGCGCTTCAGCCAATCCTGGAAATAGCATGGAACACCTGTACCTTTCCGGAGGATTGGACGGAAGGTATCATAGTCAAAATACCCAAAAAGGGGGACCTAACAATATGCGACAACTGGAGAGGCATCTGTCTATTATCTACTGTGGGTAAAATCCTGTCCCACGTTATATTATCAAGGATAAGAGAGGCAGTAGACCGAACGCTTAGAAGGCAGCAGGCCGGATTCAGGAAGGGCCGCTCATGTATAGACCATATTAACACCTTGAGAATCATAGTGGAGCAGTCTACTGAATTCCGATCCCCCCTTTACCTTGCTTTCGTAGATTATGAGAAAGCGTTCGACTCGGTTAATAGGAGCTTTATATGGCAGGCATTACGGCGACGTGGACTGCCTGATAAAATAATACAATTGATAAAAGCCCTTTACAACAATTCCAAATGCAGAGTTCTCCATAATGGAAAATTATCCGACAGCTTCGAGGTGAATTCAGGAGTACGACAAGGATGTCTACTTTCGCCATTACTATTTCTTATAGTAATAAATGACATTCTTGTCGGCGCTCTAGATAGTAGAACAGGCGGCATACAATGGGGTTTGCTAGATCGCCTTAAGGACCTCGACTACGCGGATGATATCTGTTTGCTGGCCCACAGACATCAGGAGCTAAAAAACATGTTAAACAATTTGGCAACAGAAAGTAGTCTAGCAGGCTTAAGGCTGAATCCGAACAAAACCAAAGAAATGCGGATAAATGCAAACACACTTGAACGAACTGCGCTGAATAACCGTGACGTGGAACTGGTAGATAAATTCTGCTACCTCGGTAGCATTATTACCGAAAATGGCGGTGCAGAAGAAGACGTCAGTTCCAGAATAAATAAAGCACGAGGCGCATATGCATGCCTGTTCCGCATATGGAGATCAACGGAGATCTCAACTAACACCAAATTGCGGCAGTTCAACTCCAACGCTCAGGCAGTACTTTTGTACGGTTTGGAAACATGCAGAGTCACCAATTCATCACAGGGCGCCTACAAGTCTTCATCAACAGATGCCTGCGTCGTATCCTAAAAATCCGCTGGCAAGATAGAATTTCAAATGAAGAGCTATGGCGCCGTGCCGGCCAAGAAAGGATAGACGACCAAATCAGGCGAAGGAAATGGAATTGGGTTGGCCACACCTTGCGACGCGATAACGAAAACCTAGCCAAACAGGCCCTTGACTGGAACCCGCAAGGATCCCGTCGAGTTGGAAGACCTAGAACAACGTGGAGGAGGACCCTACTAGCAGAGGCCGCAACAACTGGGAGATCCTGGTCTGAGCTGAGAGCTGTCGCGCAAAACAGAGTCCGCTGGAGGGCAACTGTTTCCGCCCTATGTCCCATGAGGGATTAAAGGGGCACAAAGATAATTAAATGTCAAAAACGGCCATTTTTAATGGTTTTCGAATTTTTCTGCAAAAACCTGTTGGCCGATATCAATGGTCCAAAACTCATAATTTTCGTTTTCTTAAGCACTATTATGTAGTATTTTTTGTTTTTCGTACCCAAAACGTGAAAAAACGTTTTTCGCTACTATTATTAGCTTTTTACCACCTGTTGCCCTGGACCAATTTTATCCAAAACACATTCATTGAATTCCTACGATTTTTCTCTTAATTATAGCGTCAAGAAATCGCAGGATAGATTTATTTCAACTTTTTTGCTATCGCTCCTGGACTAAGAAGAGGGTGAGAGAAGACGTGAGGGTGGGCACATTTTTCATCGTCCTCTCTCACCCTTTTTTCCATAAACGAAGTTTTCACGTGATTTTTGTTGGCTGTGGGCCCGTGTGAAACTGGCCATTTTTTACCAACATATCTTCTAAACAGAGTCACTCAAGTTTCTGATCTTTATATCGAATGAAAGAACACACATTTACCTAAACGAATAACCTTAGTATGTTGCTTTAAGATAATAATTCTAGGAGTTATATAAGTTTAAGTAAATTAAAAAAAAAATACATCTTAGTGGATAGTGGAACAATTTTTTTCTCCAAACACATGCAGGAATCACACGTGAAAATATTAGCCCCTTAGTCCAACAAAGGATATATTGAACGTCTGATGACCTATACAATAGAGGTGGATAACTATCGATAGTCGACGCCATCGATAGTCACCGATAGTTTTCACCAAAACATCGATAAAACTATATGGGCAAAAACGCGGAAAAAGGCATTTGCGTGTCCGGAGCCGATGACCGCTTTAGAGTCGGAAATGAGTACCCAAAAGAAATGCTTTCGGTGGATACCGACCTAGACAACATTTTTCCCTACAACCTGAGGTTATGTCTAAAAGTACCAAATAAGGCCATTTTTAGCATTGAAATTGCTTATAGCTTCAAAACTATAGGCCGTAGCATAAAAGTTGTTGAACATTATTCATAGGAAATTGTCCAAGCTTTCCAATTTTGTAATAAAAAAATATCAATTAGCTACTTTTTTTTGGAGAAAAAGGTGGTTCAAGTTGAAATTTTAGTGAAGAAAAAAACAAAATTTTAACTTTGACGACACATAATGGGGCCCATCCACAGGCCAACTGGTTGCCCAAACTGAGTTGTGTAAAGAGTTGGTGTTTTGCCACAAACGCTTCAACTGAGTTGATACTTCAACTGTCAATTCAGTATTTTATAGGCAATTTGAACGTTAAATAAAATTGTAGAAAACCCGCGATTAAGTTTTATGATTATAAAAATGGGTAGTAATGATTTTTTAAGTTAGTTATAAATTTTTTAATTATTAATATAAATATTTGTATGTTTTTAAAATATAAATTAAATCCTGAACATATAAATTATGAAAATAATTTAATATTATGTGAACTTTCATAATTTAAATTAAAAATTATGCAATACAATGAAAATATAAACTTGCAAAAAAATATAATTTTCGAATTCTGGGTTAATTCATTCAAGTAGTTTGCCAAACTGCAACATACACAGCGCGACTAGTTGCCCAAACTCTAGGCCCCGCCCCCATAAAATTAAAAGATTTTGATTTATCCCAACTGCAACCCCAACTGTAAAATCAGTTTGCCAACTGCCCCATACACGCTGCGATTCAGTGCCAACACAACTCAGTTTGGGCAACTAGTTGGCCTGTGGATTTCGAACTGAATGATTTGATATTTGACAGTAATTTTAACGGTTTTCTAAAACTATATCAAAAATTCATTTAGACAGATTAATAGCTAACTAAAAGACGAACATTTTAAAAAAAAACATGAGTACGGAAACTCAAATTTTCGGCCGTCAGAGTAAATTGAATAGAAAAAATTGTATTTTTTTGAAAAAATGACTTTTTGTTAAAAATTTAAAAAAAACGAAAATGAAATTTCAAAATGCGGCTAGAGGGATCGATAGGTAAATTCAAGATGAACATTTAAAAAAAAAATTTGTCAATAACTTAAAAATTACGACCTCTAGAGTATTTTGGGTGAAATATCAAAAATATCGCCACTGTGCGGCGCTTAGCGCTGTGGCGATTATCACATGACAACTACCATGTTGCTCGTTATCTGTTATTCATTACATGCAATAAACACAATATACATATAATTTTGCAGTATTTTTATTTTTTTATTCGTTCTCAAATGTAACAATGACAGTAATATATAATAAACACAATACAGATACGCGGCACTCATTGCCACTACTACACGCAGCGTAAGCCACGCCCACTCACACGGTTATGCGACACTTTGTCGCTTGGGCATCCCGGCTAACCGTTTTATTAGACGTTGTCACGTCAAAAAAACGGCCATCCAGCCAGCCATAAAGCCCGGCAGGCCCCAGAATCGGTGCAAATTGTCCCCTCCGTGGCATGTCCCAACTACAAAAATTCAGATTAATTGCGCATATTAAATGGACCAACTTGTGCGATTCGGGATAGGACGTTCACGAATGGTTTTTGGGGCCTAAAACTTTGATTTTTTCTCTTTTATCGCAAACCGGAACGCCAGAATACAGAACTTACACGTATTCGAATTTTGTCCGAAATTTTCCGTTAAAATTGCGAACCGCATAGTCCAATCAATCTACGGAATCACCATGTTAATTTCCAGACAATTGAAGGCAGGAAAAAAAATATGGGCGTGTAGAACACTTAATTTGAAGAATGATAGTTTTTTTTTACGGAACTGCATTGGCGAACTTAACCTAAAAAATTCGCAAAAGTCAAAAAACCGGCTTTTCGCCAATAAAACAAAAAGTTGAGCTCGGATCCGAAAAAGTTAACTTAGTTAGCTTTTTTTTTACATAAATCGAAATTTCGAGCCAAAAAAAATATTGAGTTTTCAGATTGCCAAAAGCAACATTTTTACCAAATAAAAAGTTTCTAGGTCGCATCAACAAAAAGAAAAAAATAAATGAAAAAGAAGCTATTTTTAGCGGTTTTTAGCATTTTTCTCCATGTATAAGACACTAACCAATACTTTGTACCACATCAATTGAAAGATAATTTTAATACCTATAACTTTCTAATGTATCTTTTTCGGATCCGAGCTCAACTTTTTGTTTTATTGGCGAAAAACCGGTTTTTTGACTTTTACGAATTTTTTAGGTTAAGTTCGCCAATGCAGTTCCGTAAAACAAAAAATGCTATCATTCTTCAAATTAAGTGTTCTACATGCCCATATTTTTTTTTCCTGCCTTCAATTGTCTGGAGAATTTCCGTAGATTGATTGGACTAGCAGTGCCGCTAGAGCCTACATGTGTTCGAATTATCTGTTGTGGCTCCCTCTGCTCGGGGGATGTTTCATGAACCTGCAGCAATTCGAAAACCCATTCGGCGCGTTCGATTTGAATCCCTAACTGTAAAATTCACTTGCTCTAAAATTCAAAGTGCAAACGCATATTCAAACAAGTCCCCACCGTGGCAGTCGCGGTTTCAACTTCAAACCAAAAAAAACGCGTCAGAAGTGAAAAGTTCAAGTTGTTCTAAGAAGCTGTGGTCACCGGTAAGCGGATATTCACTCAGGATTCTTCCTGAACTCAGAAAAGCGATTTTAAGTCAAATAGTCCCCTCCGTGGCAGCTTTTTCTTGAAATCTTCAATAAAGATAGAAATTCTGAGAAAATTTCCCCAAGAATATTCCAAAATGGTCGGACGGTCGCCTTGTAACCCCTGTAGCAGAAACGGGCTTGTTTTGGAGCCATATGGGGGGATAACCACAAGAAACTCGATCGGTAAACTTTTTTTGCTGGGTTTTGAATGTGCAAATATGCCTTTTTTCGCGTTTTTTCCCATATAGTCTATCGATAGTTTTTGACTTATTCAATAACAATGACGTTTCTTATTAGGTACATGCTGATGTTTTCGATAACTAAATTATAAAAATTGTCACTTTCACTTCAATTTCAAGTCCAGTTTAAATTTTTGTAGAAAGTATTCGAGTATCTTTATGGGACTTGTCTACAGCACAAAAGGACTTACTAGTCTTTCAAATAAAAAAAAATTTCCGGTTAGCTAGTTACGACTACAGAAATCTAGCCATAAAATGAGATGAATGCTGCAGCCATACTGCAGTTGGCAGTCATACCACAATGCTGCGTTAATGAACTCACCTATGCATTTTCAACCAATGAACCCAGAACTTTGCTTCATGCTATCGATATAAATAATTTTATAACCTAAATTTAACAGCAAAATTCGCTGTACTAAATTTTAATCACAACATTTTGGGTCCACAATCTCTTCCGCAAGTAATAACCTGCGCAAGTAAATAGGCATGGTGCTGTGTTGTTTACTTTCCCCTACGTCACCACCCGAGTGAACCAAACGAAAGAGGCGTTTGATTTGTAAATCTTCTTTATTTAATAAAGAAGCAAATAGTTTTACTAGCCATACCCATTAAATATTACGATGCAGTATATTACATATGTTTTGTATATTACATCAACTTGCGCGGTCCGGGACTATAATATGATTAAGGGCGTTTCCAGAAAGGCTCTGAGAATAACGGTTTGGAACGGTTCTATGACTGTACCGAGCATCCCGGGAATAAGCGGTCTGGAGGATTGACTCAGAGCAGGCACCCAAGGTTCAGAGAGATAGAGAGGTTTGAGGTGTACGAATTATCCTGCTTTTTGAGAATGCCCACTCCCTTAAAGGAGTCAGTGAAGAAGAGCTCTTGGAGTCTAGTTGTTTGCCCTTATTGTAATCTGTTATAGTGAACCTGCATTCTTCCTTTTGCCCAGAAAGTTGTGTCCTATTGAACAATTTCCTAACTATCCTTCGCATTGCAGCCAGCCCATCGTTCCACCAGGAACGCGAAACGACTGGAACGAAGAAACAGTGTTGCTGTCATGGTAGTAGGAGAACAGCACCACAGTGAGGTAGGATGCAGCCATATTTAGTTCACACACTGAGAGAGGCGGCAAGCAGGTCTGATTTCGAGGCCACAAGTCCCTGAAAGTTAGACCAAATGCTGTTTTTAGGAACCAGGGAGCGGCGAATGTATGTGGGAGGCAATACAATATATAACCTGATGTGCAAATGGTCCGATAGTGAAGCAGCATCATCTAGAATACACCAGTTTTGGATACTGTCAGATAGTGTCCTGCTAGTGAGGGTGAGGCTCTTACTGCCTACCACCAGTGACAACGGTGGGTGCTGGGAGTATCCGGCATACCAGGTTTTATTCCTTATCAGCTGATTGGTATGCCGGATACTTCCGGCAGTTTTTGAGCCCGCATACCAAGATATTTTCAAAGTTCAAAGTTCACATCAAAACGAGTAAAACAAAAAAAACTTGCTACATGTAACGGTAAATTTTTACCCTTTATCAGAATTTTCAAAGAGGTATGTCCAACCTTTTCGGCTTATTAAATCCATGCTTACCAAGCTTTTTTTGTTCGGCTAACTTCGAACTTTCGATTATCAATTAATTTTCCAATTCCGTATGACACCGGATCCTCGCCTTTTACGTATTTTTGGAGAAAAGGGTGGTTGAAGTTGAAATTTTAGTAAAAAAAATATATTTTTTTACTTTGACGACTCATTACTCTGGAAGTTGGTGGGTTGAAACCTTGACTTCGAAACCTTATTCGTGAAAATATCGAATAGGGTTACAGGGTAATATGTAAACCTCTACCAAAAAAAGTTCAAAACGCCCTAGCGGCTAAACCGTTACGATTCCCACCCACCCAGGTGTTTTTTTTTCGTCTATATATTCAAGACATATCCAGAGCCAAGCGTGTCATGAAATAGTATTAAGGTCATTAAATTTGATCTTGGTTCAAATGACCACCTCTATACTAACAAAGAGTGGGTTGAGTCGGGTTTTTCTCATTTTTTAACCACCAAAAATGTACGGCATAGCCACACAATGATTCTATGAAAGCATAGAAATCGAAATGTACAAAAGCCGTACAGGAATAAATAACCTTTGCGGTGGTGGTAAATTTGCAGAAATTCAAAAATTCCTCTGGCTACCGGTACCGTTATTTTTGTACGGCAGTAAGTTCTAGGAGCTTATATTTTTATAATACATCAATATGAGAATTCCCGTATAAAAATGTTTGGTCGAAAAGACACCCCTCCGGATGGCATATTCAACTTACCCCTGTTGTTACATGTACCCCGCAAAGGTGACTGCAGAAAGTTTTGGTCTCATTTAGTAATATCGATCTGCATATAATTTATGCTGTTTCCCATGACCCCCCAGAAATTGCCGTGGGCTTGTAGCAGTTTCTGAGAGGATTATTATCGTGCGCCTGCGTACCAGACTAAGAAGTACTACGGTAGTCCAGTGCTACTCTCCAGCCTCAGAAAATGACCTCAAAGACGAGTTCTATGGGACTAGAAGAGGTTTTTCGCTCTATTCCAAGGGGAGACATCATTGTTTTGATGGGTGACTTAAACGGACAGATCGGCCGTGACAACACCGGCCTTGAACACACAATTGGAAACCAAGGCCTAAGCCAAATTACCAATAACAATGGTGAGCTTTTCGTTGACTTTTGTAGTTCCCACCAACTCATGGTAGGTGGAACTTACTTTTGCCACAAGAAGATACACAAAGAGACCTGGCTATCGCCCGATGGTAGAACGAGAAATCAGATAGATCACGTGGCCGTCAGCCGCAGATGGAGAGCTATTCTTTAGGATGACAGGAGTTTCAAGGGTCAGATACTGGAAGCGACCACCATTTGGTTGTAGCAACTATGCGCCTTAAAATATCCCCAATCAGAAATGTGCAACGTGATGCTAGAATCCGTAGACGGTTTAACGTAGACTTTCTGCGGGAGAGCGTAAAAAGCGGGAATTTGCTGGAAACCTGCAAGAATGATTGAACCAGCAAACCGTTTCTGACGACACAAATATTGAAGAATTGTGGCGTACGACAAAGGGCGCGTTGACGGCTGCGGAAACGAGCATCGGTTATGTCCAAAGAAACCAGCAACACTGGATCTCGGACACAACCTGGCAAAAAATATAACGCAGAAGGGCCCTCAAAAACAACGTAAACTCTACAAACGAGCCGGAAAGATGTCACCAACTAGAACTGGAATACTCCCAATTACATTGGGAGGTAAAGAGAAGGGCCCGGCGTGATAAAAGGCAGCAGATAAATTATAATAATAATAATAATTTATTTTGGTTGTTGTACACAAGATTTACATCTTTTTTCGTACCTACATATCGCACCCTTAGAATGAAAGTGACCTAACTCAAAATTCCTGTAAATTCTGACTTTACTATAAACTGACCTTAAAAAGCCTACTCTAAAACCCTATGGCGAAAAAGAGCCCGAATTAAGAGTAAAAAACTGATAACGTATACATCGGTCATTTTTGTTGATCGCACAATTCACCTATGCATGTTGTGTGAAAGAGACCGAATCAGTATTGCGTCAGAGGTGCTCGCAAGTGGACGTGTATAAAATCGACGGATTTCGAATTGTGCCAGTTTATTGCAAATACTGTACGCCCTTACATCTATAGAATTTTATGGCAAAATAATGACTGAAACCATAATGTGCCATCAGCATTTGCTGCATCTTGCGTCTTAAATAGACTTAACTCATAAAAAGTCCCAGAAATACAGAAATATTTTTGACATAGAGTGACTTAATTTGAAACCATTTCTTATTAAAATTGTCAAAATATATTTAAAATACATTTAAATTTAATATAATGTTACCAATTTGTACATAAAAGATCAATATATAAATACGCAAAAAATGAATCATTTTCAATGAAACACGGGACAGATACTTTTAAATTTACTCAACACCGCACTTATTTCAAAACTTTCTTGCTCATTTCCCACAAAATGCAATTTTTGAGTTAGGTCACTTTCATTCTAAGGGTGCGAATGTACATATTTTCAATTATAAATCTAAGCTTATGATAATCTAGTATCTATATCTAATTCGCAAAATTAAGAGAAAAAAAAAGAAAAATGAGAACTTTAAGTAATATTATAGAAAATCAGAAAGGACAAAAGGTAAAGGAAGTAAATGTGGAAATAAAGGAGAGATAGAGATAAGAAATACTAGGTAGAAGGAGAGGAGGAAGATAGAAAGAGAGAAGCTTGTCTTCTGAAGGCTCTGGCTGTTCTTTGAATATAGTTCGGAAGATTATTTCAGCGTCTGAGGGAGTGCACAAAGAAAGAACGACTACCAATTAGGGAATGATGTGCGGGAATGAGAAATTTAATTGCGCGCAGGGATTGGAGAGGTGGGAGGAAGTTAGAAAGGTAGAGAGGGCTCTTGTCGTAGAAAGCTTTATGCAGGAGGACCAAAGCCATGATATCAGTAAAGCGAAAGAGGCCACAGCCCAACGAGGAGTTTTGGAAACCAGACACATGATCAGATCTTCAAGTTGTAATTGAACCTTAAGCAATCAATAAATGCAACTTTAAGACGCTGACGGCAAGATGAGTCGAACGATATGTATATGAGAAGTGTGGCAGAATGAGGGACTTAACAAGCTTGAACCGGATAGATGAGGATAAAAGACTGGAATAGAGCCAAAGTTTGCGTAATGTTCCATATATCTTTGAGAGCATAAGTGAAACGTGTTTGCAATAAGAAAGTTTGGAGTTGATAACAATTCCAAGATTATTGACACAGTCAACAACGGGAAGCGAAATATTATTGAGTAGAAGAGATGAAGCGTTTCCAAGGGACAGAGAGCGACGAGTAAGGAACAGAACTTGGGATTTATTAGGATTTAATTTAAGAAAATTTAAGGAGCACCATTTATTAATTCGGGATAATGTACTATTGAATTCCGAAATACATTGTTCGATCTGGTTAGGATTACATGAAGTGTACAGCTGGAGATCATCAGCATAAAGATGGAAGGAGCAATTATGGATAACAGCAGGAAGATCATTAACATACAGTGAAAAGAGAAGGGGACCAACTACAGAGCCTTGCGGAACTCCAAGAGACACAGGTAGGAATGAGGATACACATTGAATCCTATTAAGGAGAAAAGAAGCGAAGAGTCGATTGGCAGAAGAGGAAAAGTGATAGAAACGGCTAAGTTTGGAGAGCAGAAGGGAGTGAACCACAGAATCAAATGCCTCAGAGAAACCAGTACCAGTACGGCAATATCACCTACGCCGAGCGCAGAACGCAAATCAGTCATTACCTTTAATACTGCCGTTTCACAACTATGGGATCCACGGAAGCCAGACTGGCATTTAGAGAGAAGGTTGTTAGACTCAAGATATCGTAGTACTTGTATATTTTTCAAAGGCTTTGGCAAGAAAAGGAAGAATACTGATGGGACGAAAATCAGTTATGTCATCAGGAGGCAAATTTTTAGGTAAAGGAATCACTATGGCTTTTTTCCAAAGCGACGGAACTTGAGAAGTTGTCAAGCAGTAATTGAAGATATGCGTTATAGTTTCTGCGATTAGTGGCGATAGAAGCTTGAAGAGATGGAAAGTAATATCTCAAGAGCTTCAGGTGTGTCAACACAACGAAAACTAAAACCATCAGAACTAAGTAGGTCAAGGGGAGGAAGATCAGAAGAGGAAGCTGACTCAGATGGAGATTGTATAAAAGACGCATTGAGGAGGTTTACATCAGCGTCACACGGAAGGCCACAGGAGCATGGATGCCCAGCGAACGAAGATTAGACCAGAGTTTGTTAGAATTTAAATTGGCATCAAGCTTGCGAAGATAATACTCACGCTTTGTAGACTTAACGTTACTGTTGATAAGGTTGCGGAGCAGTTTGTAGTCATTACGGTAGGTACCGAAAATGCGAAACCCAAGGACAAGGTAAGGAAGGATAGCGTCTTCTTGTGACAATCGGTACACATTGGTCATAACCTGATTGAATGAATGAAGTCAGGATATCTACCTTTTGTGTGAACAGAAGTTGTGTTATAGATATCACTCCTCGGTATAGAGGAGGCGACTTCAGAAAGCCGATCTAAATTGTTGTTATTATAGTCGCGATATGAAAATGAAGAAGACGCAGAAGAGGGAAGGAAAGCAAACGAAGGGAGAGGAATAATATATCATGGTCAAGAAAATTGGGAGGTGAAATTTGATTGTATTTTAGTATTGAATCAGTGGAGGTAACACTTAGAACATCAAGTAAGGACGGGGTTTTGGCAGTTCAGAAATGTTGGAAGATGATTTAAAATATGTAGTGGCCGCTATAGGTTCACACAAGCCACTGCAATCGAAACCGATCAAATATCGACTAGATCGATCGACCACCGATCGGTTATTTAGACCTAAAACAACCTTCGGCATTCTCTCTCGCTCGCAAGTGATAGAAGTGACAGCACCTCGCCGGTTCAGATAATAAAATCGTTTCGAATCCTTAATGTAAATAAACAAAATACAATTAAAATAAAGATGTGGTGAAATTATAAAACGAGTGTGTTTTATTTTTATTGTTAATAAATGTGTTGTGGGCACGAAGCCACGGCTAAAAATATGCAAATCCAGAGATTCAAGAAAATATCTAAAAGTATTCGCACGTATGTTATCCTTCAACAGATCAACATTAAAATCACCAGCAACAATTACATTCTCATAGTGGTGAGAGAGGCTCGAAACAAGATTGTAGAACTCAACAGCAACGTCAGGATTGAAAGCATTAGGGGGACAGTATACACTAATCACTACACATTTGTAATAAGCGGACTTTATTTCAACGGCAATAAATTCAAATTGCGATCCCGTGGACCTGCCAACTACTCTAGACGAAGCCGGAGATTTAATATAAATTTCCATACCACCATCAGTACGACTAACACGATCATTGCGATGCAACGAGAAATAAGGAAGTGATACAAAAGATAAAGGAATTTCTGGTTTCAACCAAGTTTCACTTACAAGAATAACATGTAATTTAGTATTTTGGAACATATACCTTAACTCATGCATTTTATTTTTCAAACTCCTAGCATTCATAACGAACATGTTCAGCCCAGAGGAGGAGGAACAAATGACATTAAGCAGCGTTCCTTCACTGTGCACTCTATTGGCAAAATGAATAGTACGAGTAACTAGCACGACACATAACCACGAGCACAGAAGCAACCATGAAGCGAAATTTTGAAGAGAAAGAGAAAAGGATTAAAGTGGAAAAGATAGAAAATATAGGAAAAACGGGAGCTGGTAGGGATTATTCAAGGATAAGGAGGATGTAGTGAGAAAATTTGCAACATTTAACAATCAAAAGTTGTATAAAAGAAAATATATTAGAACTAGACTTAAATGGAATAAACGTAAAAATAAAGCTAGAACTATAGTTAAATAAAATATACATATTATTAAAACTAATACGTCACGCTGCATATCCAAACCCTCATAGAGAAGATCCGCAGTCGCCAAGACTTGCTTCCAGAAAATGGTCCAACGCATCAGCAGATGTTATTTTTAAAAAAGGTCCATCCTTAATTTTCCTGATATAAACAATACCACGCCTTGCCGAAACGGAATGAATATTTTTCCGCTCTTTTAATTTGACGGCAGCTCTAAATATATTCTGATTATTTTTCGACAAGCATCAGCGGCAATTTTAGCGGAACTTTTGAAGCTGGGACTAATTTAGTTTAAACTAACCCCACCCGCTCGATAAAATTTTCTCAGAAACTCTGTTTTCTCATTAGAATATGAGAATTTCACAATGAGTTGAGATATCTTCGTTCCTTCGATGTTTTCTTCACCTTTGCCGCTGCTGTCAGCACCAACGAAAAATCCCCTCGAATACGAGACAGTTCATGTCCTATATGGGATGAAATGTTGCTTAAAACCTCATTAGATTTAACTGAGGATATCCGAGGTATACCAGAGATAAGATATCACTAAGCCTCCGCTCACGATCGAGATCATCTGCCATCTGGAAGAGATGGTATACTTCCTCTTGCATAGCGTCTACACGTTCACTTAATTTAGTGACATTTTCCGTGATAGATTTTATGCTACTATCAATTTTCGCATTAATGCTTGCCTACAGTGCATCAACAAGTTCCATCAATATTTTGTTGAAATCACGTAGTAACCGTTTCTCCAGCAGATCGAACGGATCGTCGGAGGAACAGGTTGATTCATCACTCACCACAGCAGCTGATGGAGTGAGATTCCACGACTTCGGATTGGCTGCACGACCACGCGTAAGAGCTGGAGTGGAGAGTGATTACGGGAGACACCATCATGAGTTGGCTGCATTTGCTGTAGCTTACCGTCGTGTTTTTGAGCACTTTTACTTAATTGGGCGGATTTATCCATATTTACAAAAATTATTGGATTAAAAATGAAAATTATAAATTAATATCGCAAAGCGCGAGTAAATAGCAAATAAATAATGGAAAAAATGGAATTTGGAAGTTATTACTCTCGACGCAAACGGGCGTATTAAAATCAGACATTACCTTATGACTTTAACTACGAAGTTGCACTCAGAGCTCGCAGAATCAGCGGAAAACGCGGCAAACACAGGCAGCAGTAAGGTGCTGTACCAAATTACTAAACAGCTCTCGGGAAAGCACTCTACTAAAAAGCATGCCGTTAAGAGTGCGGATGGAAGGCTGCTGTGCAGTGACGAGGGGCAACTCCAAAGATGGAGAGATTAGGTACTTCTTCGCCGCCCTGAATGGTTCACTTGCACAGGAACTTCAGGAAATCAGCAACAATGCACAGCCAATAAGAATCACCACCCGGACCCCATCCAAGACGGAAATAGTAAGCGCAATTCATGTGGGCAATGGCAAAGCAGCTGGAAAAGATGGCGCCAGAATTGTTGAAAGCCGATTCAAGCCTCATAGCAGATGCGCTTCAGCCAATCCTGGAAATTGCATGGAGCACCTGTACCTTTCCGAAGGATTGGACGGAAGGTATCATAGTCAAAATACCACAAAAGGGGGACCTAAAAATATGCGACAACTGGAGAGGCATCTGTTTAGTATCTACAGTGGGCAAAATTTGTTCCATATATTTCTATCTAGGATAAGAGAGGTAGTAAATCGAACGCTTAGAAGGCAGCACGCTGGATTCAGGAATAACCGCTCATGCATTGATCATATTAACACCTTGAGAATAATAGTGGAGCAGTCTTCTGAACTCCGATACCCCTTTTACCTTGCTTTCGTAGACTACGGGAAAGCGTTCGACTCGGTTAATAGGAGCTTTATATTACAGACACTACGGCAACGTGGACTGCCTGATAAAATAATAGAATTGATAAAAGCCAACAATTCCAAATGCATAGTTCTTCATAATGGAAAATTATCCTACTGCTTTAAGGTGAGTTCAGGAGTGCGACAAGGATGCCTACTCTCGCCTTTACTATTTCTTATAGTAATAGATGATATCCTGCGCTCTAGATAGTAGAACAGGCGGCATACAATGGGGTTTGTTACAGGTTTGTCACAGACTGACCAGGACCTCAAAAACATGCTTAACAATTTGGCAACAGAAAGTAGTCCAGCAGGCTTAGGTCTAAATCCGACTAAAACTAAAGAAATGCGGATAAATGCAAACACCATTGAACGGACTGCGCTGAATAACCGTGACGTGGAATTGGTCGATAAATTCTGCTACCTCGGTAGCATTATTACCAAAAATGGCGGTGCAGAAGAAGATGTCAGTTCCAGAATAAATAAAGCACGAGGCGCATATGCATGCCTGTTCCGCATATGGAGATCAACGGAGATCTCAACTAACACCAAATTGCGGCTGTTCAACTCCAACATTAAGGCAGTACTTTTGTATGGTTGCGAAACATGGAAAGTCACCCAATTCATCACATGGCGCCAACAAGTCTTCATCAACAGATGCCTGCGACATATCCTAAAAATCCGCTGGCAGGATAGAATTTCAAACGAAGAACTATGGCGCCGTGCCGACCAAGAAAGGATAGACGACCAAATCAAGCGAAGGAAATGGAATTGGGTTGGCCAAACCTTGCGACGCGAAAACGAAAAACTAGCCAAACAGGCCCTTGACTGGATTCCGCAAGGTTCTCGTCGAGTAGGAAGACCTAGAACAACGTGGAGGAGAACCCTACTAGCAGAAGCCACAGCAACTGGGAGATCCTGGTCGAAGCTGAGAGCTGTCGCGCAAAACAGAGTTCGCTGAAGGGCAACTGTTTCCGCCCTATGTCCCATGAAGGATTAAAGGAGTTTAAAGAAGAAGAAGGCTGCGTAATTTATAGTACCTGTATCATCATCCGTTGAAAAAACAGCTGTGAAGCAGGGTGCAGGAAGAAGCTGCTCTTCTCCCTGCAGAGCGCCATCAGATACTGCCCTCGTACGCTTCGTACTCCTTTTAATGTCTTCTAATACAGGATGAAGAGGAGTTAAGGACCAAGAGTTCAGGAGGATTGAGGATCGCCGAATGTGTCATCGATCGTGTCAAACACCGTTGCAACCAGGAGAGAAATTTCCTGAAACCCGAGCTGGTCGCAATAGACACAAAGGTGTCGGACATTAAGGGTATTAATTTCAGCTTTCAAATGTTTGTAGTTTTTTAATTTCGTACTTCGATTGACATGAACGACTACAATATTTTACATAATAGTACAATCTTTGAAGAAAATTTTAAGCTCTCCAACGTTGATCCAGCGAAATCCATGGACCAAGAGGAACGTTTTTACAAGAACGTATTTTACACGGAAACTGTTCCATATTTCGCAACAAAAATTCCACAATTTTTTCAGCCATTAAGAAGCAATATTTGTACCAAATAACAAATATGTAAGTGGCTTTAAACAAAAGTTATTAACAAATCAAAAAAACGTCATTTTCGACAGTTTTTCCCGTTTTTCTCCATGTTTTTCGCCTTAAAGCTATAACTCAATATACATCAATCGAAAGATAATTTGAATAGCTACAACTTTATAATTTGATTTTTTTCGATCCGAGGACGCGTTTTTATTTTATTCGCTAAAAAGCGTTTTTTTACACTTTTTTTAGGTTAGGTTCGCCATTCCAAATTCCGAAAAAAAGACGCTATCTTTTTTAGAATTTTTTTCCTATATGATCATATTTCTTGTTTCCTGTTGGCAATTATTTGATGGATTTGTGTAGATGATTGGACTAGGATAGCGTTTTTTGACACCTGTCGAGTGTCAGGGATTTCGCGGGCTGGGTACCGTTATCAAATTGGCACCATTTGCCGAAGGATCAGTATCCTCAGTGCCAGACGGTCCAACGATAATATCGGTTACGCGCCATTCCAAAATCCGAAAAAGAAAACGCTATCTTTTTTAGAATTTTTTTCCCTATATGACCATATATTTTGGTCCTGTTGGCAATTAACGCAAAAATTACATGGAGATATTTTAGATTGATTGGACTATATGGCCTGAGTCGACGGCTGAAGTAGGAATTTGCATCTCGCATTGTAATACCTGTTGGCAATTAGGAATATATGTGGTTATTCCAACGCAGATTATCGGTTAAGGGTAGCCAAGGGTAAAAAGCAAATATTAAGCCCTTAGGTCACACCCGTATACTGAAGCTAGAGAAAAAGTATGTTACATGTAGAGGTTTTATTAGAATTCGAACGCTCTGAATTCAAAACTTCTTCTTTAACGGCTCTACAAGCGGGATTCTGTCCTGGCCTCTGGCAACTGTTCTCTCGACCTATCCCGATTCTGAGCCTATGTCATCCAGTTTGGCATCCCTAAGCTCTGAGCGTCTCTGGTCTACGCCATCCTTCCAGCGAATGTTGGGGCTCCCTCGCTGTCGCACCCCATACCCCTTACCACATAGAACTTCCCGATGAGGTTCATCTCAAAGATTATCTATTACAATAAGATGTGACACTCTCGACGTTTTCGCTTATCTATTTTTGACCTTGGTACCGTTATTTAAACGACCTTGCCGGAATTATAATAAATAGATAGCGATAGAAAAGCCATTTGTAAGAAAAGGATGCAATATGATGAAGAACGAAGAGGAAATGAACACAATTTTTACAGGGTGTGCATATAATTTAATGAAATTTTTTGGTTTAAAATTAAATTCTTAAATTCTCCTAAACCAATAATTTTTTCTTTGCTTTTATCAAAATATAAATAGGTTTAAAGGGAAATTTCGTCTAAGCAAATTATACAGTTTTTTGTCATGTTTGGTAAATTTTGAATTTTTAATTTTAACGAAGTGAACAAGCCTTCGTGGATACCGGCACCGGAGGGCCAGTTTTGAATGAATCCTTAGAGTCCTTTTGGACGGAAGATTCATATTTTTTGCCAAAAAATGGTAGGCGGAAGGTGCTATAAAATATACACTCAAGCAAATTTTTTTTAAATATTCGAATATCTCCAACCTCTAGGTGTATGTTGAAGATTTTTTACGTGGTTTTCAATTATGCGTGCTTATTCACCAGGTAAAACGCGTTTTGCTTTCTGTATAAATGAAGCATCACTTTCCTTATCTTTTCGCAACTCTTCAAATCTTCAAATCTTTTTAAATCGTCGCACTCCTTTCGCAATTTTGTTACGTCATCTTCCGTAAATTTTCCCTTACTATCTGTTTGTGTATATATTGTAGGAAATATCGCGTTATCATTATCATTACCCATGCATGCATTGTGCTGTAGAAGTTTCCGCAATTGGCGTTGGCGTATCTACACTTTTTGGCGGGACCAACAAAGCATTATCCAGAATTATAACTTTGCAAGTAGTTTCTTCTGGAATTGAATTTGAAGCGCTTAGCGCTTTTAGCTTTTAGCGCTGGATACGCCTTTCGTTTTAACCGATTTGTTTTTTTTTTAAAGCATATTTTCATCGAAGGGCTTTTCACACACCCGGTAATCTTCCGACAATTTTACATTTAGCATATCCGTTTTATTTAAATTCCCCAACCATATTGCTCTCCTAGCACTATTCACCGGTAATTTAAAAAATTTCACTTCTAAACTGTCATTTTTTTGGCACCACATATCAAACACATAATATGGTGCTTACCCATTTTTAAAAATATTTCGAGAGTAAAAAAATGAATAAAATAATTTCTAAAAACTAATTAAATGCAATCAATATTTCTTACCCCGAAATTTCGCAGTCTTTACAACGCAAAGGAACCAGTTGGTTCTGGGTCGCTTATAAAAATTCATAAAAAGCTCTTTGAAAACTATACCCGCACCACAAAGCAACGTCTAACACTCTCTTTTAGTTTACTATTTATAAAAATACTTCAAATAGAAATACTTCAAATAATTCGGTTACAATTTTGTATTAAAATGAAATAATTTACTGCGTAATCTTATTTACTAGCATAAAACCCGCGTGCCTTGCAACGCCTTTAAATAAAAACTGTTTATTATGTGCAATGTTTTCCTTCAAAAAAAAAAACAAACCAAAATGTCAGCTGTTATTATCCCTAAAAGGGTTTATTATAGTGCACTTTTTTAATAAATATGGTAAACAAATTGCTGCGTATATCACCTCTGCTCAACAAATCTGCAAGTTTTAAAGCAAAGATTGGCATGTTTATGTCATCAAGAGAAGTGACATTTTAGGTTTTGACGAACGTTCGTTAAGTTTGTTCGCCTATTTACGTGGGTGCAAGAAATTATGAAGCAATCACAAATGAATATTAAATAAAGTGAATTTCGAGTCATTCATTTCTACGTGATTATAGGCATGCACTGTCAAAATTTCAGCCCTTCAGCTTCAGAGGTTTGGGTTAACCCAATTTCACCCCCTTATGGGATGAATTTCGAGTAATCGCCTCTTAGTGGATGTCCACGTCATTATAGGGATGCACTGTCGAAATTTCAGCCCTATAGCTCCAGTAGTTTGGTAACCCCATTTCACTGCGTTAGGGGATGAATTTAGAAAAATCGCTTCTTAGTGAATGTCCACGTCATTATAGAGATGCACTGTCAAAATTAAAGCCCTTCAGCTCCAGCGGTTTGGGTTAACCCCATTTAACCCCCTTAGGGGATAAATTTCAAAAAATCGCTCCTAAGTGGATGTCCACGTCATTATAGGGATGCACGGTCAAAATTAAAGCAATTCAGCTTCAGCGGTGTGGGTTAACCCCATTTCACCCCCTTAGGGGATGAATTTCGAAAAATTGCTTCTTAGTGGATGTCCACGTCATTAAAGGTATGCACTGTCAAAATTTCAGCCCTATAGCTCCAGCGGTTTGGGTAAAGCCTATTTCACCCCCCTAGGGGATGAATTTCGAAAAATCGCTTTATAGTGGATGTCCACGCCATTATGGGGATGCACTGTCAAAATTTCAGCCCTATAAATTTAGCGGTTTGGAAAAACCCCATTTCACCCCCTTAGGGGATGAATTTCGAAAAATCGATTCTTAGTGGATGTCCACGTCATTGAAGGGATGCACTGTCAAAATTTTAGCCCTATAGTTCCAGCGGTTTGGGTTAACCCCATTCCTCCCCCCCTTAGGGGATGAATTTCGAAAAATCGCTTTTTAGTGGATGTCCACATCATTATAGGGATGCACTGTCAAAATTACAGCCCTATAGCTTTAGCGGTTTGGTAAAACCCGATTTCACTCCCTTAGGGGATGAATTTCGAAAAATCGATTCTTAGTGGATGTCCACGTCATTGAAGGGATGCACTGTCAAAATTTTAGCCCTATAGCTCCAGCGGTTTGGGTTAACCCCATTTCACCCCCTTAGGGGATGAATTTCGAAAAATCGATTCTTAGTGGATGTACACGTCATTGAAGGGATGCACTGTCAAAATTTCAGCCCTATAGCTCCAGCGGTTTGAGTAAACCCCATTTCACTCCCTTAGGGGATGAATTTCGAAAAATCGCTTTAATAGTGGATGACCACGCCATTATAGGGATGCACTGTCAAAATTACAGCCCTATAGCTTTAGCGGTTTGGTAAAACCCGATTTCACCCCCTTAGGGGATAAATTTCGAAAAATCGCTTTAATAGTGGATGACCACGCCATTATAGGGATGCACTGTCAAAATTTCAGCCCTATAGCTCCAGCGGTTTGGGTAAACCCCATTTCACCACCCCCTTAGGGGATGAATTTCGTAAAATCGCTTCTTAGTGGATGTCCACGTCATTATAGGGATGCACTGTCAAAATTTCAGCCTTATAGCTCCAGCGGTTTTGATTTGACCCTATTTCACCCCCTTAGGGGATGAATTTCGAAAAATCGCTAGGGATGCACTGTCAAAAATTTCAGCCCTTTAGCTCTAGCGGTTTAGGTTGTGCGTTGTCTGTCAGTCAGTTACTTTTTATGCAATAGAAAAAAAGTAAAGAAAAAAAATCCCCTTACAACTTATTGAGCCCCATTTCACCCCCTTCAACCCTTTTTTCCCAAAAAAAAGTAGCCTATGTCCGTCTCCAAGGTCTAAACTATGTCTGTTGCAAATTTCATCAAAATCGGTCCAGCGGTTTAGGCGTGAAAGCGTAACATACAATATGCAATATTCAGCTACAGACTTCCAATTGCTGAATATTGCAGAATGACCGCAGTTCTGCGTTTCCGAAAAGGCCCACAGACAGACAGACAGACAGACAGACAGATAGACAGACAGATAGACAGAGTTACTTTCGCATTTATAATATTAGTAAGGATTAAATTTTTTTTGGATCAAGCTGTAACCTTGCTGGTTATCTGCACTAACACGAGTGTGATCGCTCCAGGTCGCCTTTAAAACTATGGGGTGAAAAAATTCTCAAGTTGTTATGCGTGTAGGGGTTTCACATGTGTTTCATTTATTTCAATTCCACATTTCCCTATGATTTACATTGCGCGAACTGCTTGAGAATGAACAACTAATACCATGACGATTGCTCCAGGTCGCCTTTAAAAATGCATTATGAAAAAATGTGACTTTATTTATTGTACACATTTTATGGGTGTGGCGTAACTTATGTGATGTTGTTTCGTACCCTTTATTTTTTATGGGAATTTTCATAAGGGAATTAATTAGAAAAAAAGCACTGTAGCTATTCTTTTTCAACTAATAGGAGATTTTTGTTGATGTGGTTATAAGTAATTGTAAATGTGTTAGTAAATCAAGAGTGTCACATCTTATTGAAAATAGATAATCTTTGGTTCATCTTCACTCATACGAGCTAGATGCCCTGTCCACCACACCGAGCTTTATTTTCTTCACACCTATGGATATGTCGCGATAGCGCTCGTAGATCTCGTCATTGTAGAGTCTCGGGAATCGTCCTTTTTCACATACGGGACCAACAATCCGAAGTATTTTCCTCTCGAACACGGCCAAGAGGTTTGAGTGCTTTTTGATAAGCATCCACGTTTCGGATGCCTATGTGAATTAAACACTAACATGGGTAAATGAGGGGTGCTCAGCAGGGCTTTCATAGAAGCTCAGGAGCATCGGTAGACAATGTGGGTTTTAGATTCGACGTTTTAAAGAGAAGTTCAAACCAGTTCTTGCGACCAATACCAATAGCTGGGAGTTAGGAGCCTCGAGGTTAAGGCGCCCGACTACTATCGCAGAGGTCAGCAATTCAAATCGACTCCGGAATGGTCCTTCGTAATTTCTTCTTTCACCTTTTCACTTTTCTTTTTTCTTGTCTACCATCTACATATAAAAATTATCTTTCCCTTCTCCTGCCTTCGTCTGAAAGCATAAAAACGACGAAGCCATCCTTGGATCGATTAGCGAAGTCAGTGTTCTGTCGCAGGTAGTATTGGATGGGAGCGTTTTCAGTTCTTTAACTCTTTTGTCTAGTATCTATCCGAATCGAGTTTCCTGCCTGATATTACACAGAATAATAGAATCATTGAGAGAACAAAAGTGGCTTTACCTCTGAGCACCCGAGTTTTTCACATAATAAAGTCTGCAAAGGGGGTGTCATGCTTTGTTTTCTAGAATATTCAAACAAGATCAAAAGCCTTGTACACTTTTTCAGTCTATGTACTCGATTAGACAGGCAAGAAGATTGCCAGTATGTCTTTTTGATTTATTGGCGTACTGCTTGCCATTTTCAAGATATTCTATGCTATTTTACATTATTGTCACTGCAAATCTTAGCTTTTGAAAGTGTGTTATTATTTCAAAAGGCTAAAGTATTTTATTTTGACGTCACCCATTTGATTAGGTTAGGTTAGGTTAGATATGCCTGATCTGCTGGAGCACAGCCCAAAAACTTAGGCCTAAGGGAGAGGCCCGTTGGGATGCCATAGTGATCCCACTTATTGAATCTTCTTAGTTACGGGATCCCAAACTTTGGGACTTCTTGGTGGTCTCGTCTACCGAGGCTTAGCAGTGAGGTGGTCCGCCTGAGATCGTAGGAGGACCAAGTCATTTTGGCCAAGGAATATTTGTTAAGATCTCTCCAATGCTTTTCCGCTAGTTGCATTGTGCGGTGTTTGCATAAGGCAGCCCAAAGCATACCAACCATTTCCTTTCCAGGAAGGAGAGAGGCAGTCGTGCTTGAAATCTCCGCTTGGTATACCCGGGTAGTAAGAAGGAGACTTCAATCGCAAGTTCCGGTGAGAAACTCCTCCTTCCACTCGACCCTCGAGCTTAGAGCCATCAGTGAAGAAGTTTATGGCATCTTTAATACTATGTGTTCTATTACCCCATTCACGACGTGACGGGATATAGACTTCGTAGTTCTTCGTAAAGATGACCTCGGATGTGCGAAAATCGGTTTCTGTGGGAATATTGCCCGAGTTTAGCACTTTAAAGTGCCCTCCTCTTATTCCTGTCCAAGATCCAGATTCTTTTATTCTAAGCGCTGCGATAGTCGTATTTTACCTTGCCACAAGGGTTAACGGAGGGAGGTATAACATAAAGTTTGTGTGGAGCGAAGTGGCCCTATTATGAATAATTCCGCACATCTTTGCACTTTCTGTAGTGCACAGTGAACTTATTTAAGGTTAGCCACCATACTAAGACCCCGTATAGGAGTATTGGACGGACAATCGCTGTATACATCCATCGTACTATGTTAGGGGAGAAACACCATTTCTTTATGGATTTTTTTTTTGCAAGAGAAAAGAGTTTTTTATGTGGAAGTGCTCAGCTCAGGAGTCACCCTTTGTACTACTAGTCGGTCATGTCATTTGTCACGTCGTGGTGCAATGTCTAGCAGTAAGCTTAGTATGGAGGAAGAGGGGGCGGGTTATAAAGTGACGGAGGTGGTGATGAGCCCTGCGTTTGATTTCTTGGATGTTGTATGAGCTCGGAAATACTAACTGCGAGAGATTATTCCACAGTCGAGTTGTTCTATTAACAAACGAATTCATATCTTGTTGAAAGGGGGAGTTGCAGATGGAGAGAATGAGGGCTAATCTGGTTTGCGGGTATAACATTGCCGTGGAGGTAGGATAGCGTTTAACTTGGAGGAACAGTCACTATGATAGTAGCGATAAAATGCTGTCAATGCTGCTACGTTCCTACGGTGGCTCAGGGGGTCGATGGTGGGGCAAGCGATATCGTCATCAATTAATTTAAGAGCCCTTTTCTGTACCTTATCTAACCTTGCCAAGGTGGTTATTCAAGCGCCGTCCCAAACGAGGAAGTTGTATTAGAGAAGAGGCCGAATGTAGGATTTATAAATGACAGCACGGGCCGATGGCTGGAGTAGGAACTTGCACCTCTTAAGAAATCCCATGCACTGGGATGCTTGTTTGGCGATTTGGAATATGTGCTCATTCCATAGCAAGTCTTTGGCTAATGTCACGCCTAAGATGTGTAGGGAGGTATCGGCTGTTAGTTTAACTTTACCCACTCTCAAGGATGGAGAGCTATTGATCTTTTTGTTTGAAATAAGAGTTCTTGGTTTTTGTGGGTGTGTGTGTGTGAAGCTGTACGAGTACCGTCGCCAGCGAAGCTGAGAAGTGGATTGGAGGGGATTGAAAGTAGGTCATTTTTAAAGATGAGAAATAGGGCAGGTGATAAAATTGAACACTGGGAGACCCCCGCAGAGATGGGGTGAGATTCAGATTTAACGCCATCCAAAACTACCTTAATTGAACGGCCGGAAAAAAAACACCCAACCCACTTTGCAGAAGCGAGTCAATTCCAATAGCTTTGAGCTTAGCTAACAAGGCTGAGTGCCATACTCTATCAGAAGCTTTGGAGATATCCAAAGCAACCAAACAAGATTCACCAGATCCATGCAAACTTCGGTTGAGGTGTTCTGTAAGGCAAACTAAAAGATCACCAGTGGATCTTTTTTGTCGGAAGCCGTATTGTTTGTCGTTGATAAGTTGGTTGGATTCTAGATATCCCATAAGCTCTTTGTTAATTATCGTCCCCATGGTTTTGGAGAGAATAGAAGTAATTGCTATTGGGCGGTAGTTAGAGGGAAGGCTGGGGTCACCTTTTTTCGGTATGGGCTGCACATGAGTAAGTTTCCAAGAGTGTGGGTAAACTCCGGAGGAGTATGATGAGAAAAAAGTTTGCGCAGAGGTTTAGCCAAAGGTGAGGCGCATTGTTTTAAGACTATAGGGGGTATATTTTCGGGCCCAGTGGATTTGTTGGCATCGAGCTCCTTGAGGCACCTGTACACCTCTCGAGTCCCGAGGAAACCCCTATCCATTAAATGAGCGCTGTGCTCAAAAACGCGAGGCCAGGACCGGATCCCGGTTGTAGAGCCGTTAAAGAAGAAGAAGAAGTGCTCAAAAACAGGGGATAGTGTATCAGTTTCGAGTAAAGAATAATTTGATTCAAACAAGAGATTCTAATAAATCGGCCTTGGATTTGCTGTTTGTTCTTCTCATCGTGGATGAATGAAGGAGTTGTGGATGAAGTGAAATTTTTCTTAATGGAGCTTACCAAGGACCAGAAGTTCTTGCTACCTGAGGTTGCAATAAGGAGTTTACTTCTCAACTTGCTGTCAAATGAATTTTTGACATTCCTAATGGTGACTTTACAGGAATTTCTTAGTTTTATATACTCTGCACGGAGCGATTCACTCGGGGAGCTCTTGTAAGCTCGAAAGGCGGCTTCATTATTTCTGATTGCATTCATACACTCCCGATTGCACCATCTGTTGGGCCTAGCCTTCACAGATTTAGTAGAATGAGGAATGAACAAATGCATTCCTGCCTGTATGATTCTAGTGATACAGATAGCGGCAGACTTGACGTTTTTGGTTCGGAAACACTGGTTCCAGTCAGTAGATTGGAAAAATTAATAAGCCCCAGCCAATTGGCCTTCCCATAATGCCATACAGTTCTTCGAACTGGTTTGGGAGGGGTGGGAAATCTGAATGGGAAGCTAGCGCTAACTAAGCAGTGGTCCGAATTGCCGAGAGGTGAATCAACTTCGACGGAGTACCGCGCTGGATGAGAAGTAAAGAAAAGATCAAGGAGGTAGGTTCCTTGAACAGCAACATCAGGGACTCTTGTGTGATGATCTACAATTTGATGTAATGTTCACTTTCTTAAGGCGCTCTTCTGTGTTCTCATTCCAGAGGAGCTTCTTGTACAGGGGTACTCTCAGATATTTGGCACCGTTGCTAAATTTGAGCCTGACATTGTTTAGCCGGGGGAGTTAGGCGTGGAGTTTACGGAATTTATCTCCTCGTGAAGAGGACTAATTCTGTTTTTTTCAGGGTTAACGCGGAGTCCGCGGGCGGCAGCCCCGTTTGAAAGAGTTAGTAATGATAACAATGTCATCCGCGTGTCCTTGCGGGGTACCTCTGTTGACGGCCCTTCGGAGCAGTCTCTAAGTCTCACGATCCTGCAGGTAAGCATTTGATGTATAAGAGACACCAGCGGCGCCTCGATCCTCAGCTTCGACGAGGCTAGGGTAATGGTGTCCGGGAGCACGTTGTTAAACGCTCCCTCTGTGTCAAGGAAATCTACTAATGTGTATTCTTTGACTTACAAGTGACTTTTCTATGGTTGAAACTAAGAAGTGAAGGGCAGTACCCGTGGATCTGCCCTATGTATAGGCGTGCTGCGCACCCGAGAGTTCCGAGGCTGGTATGGTATGCTTAATATATTTTTGAATTAGCCTTTCTAGAGTCTTCAATAAAAAGGATGATAGGCTGATTGGCCTGTAGATATTTTTTAAACACATTAAAGTGTTTGTCTACAATGTTAATCAAATGGGCGTCGTCACAATAAAAAACGTTTAAAAGCTCAGATTTCAGTGATGGCTCGATGGGGTTTTTTTAAAAGAATATAAGTAAAGAAAAAGAACACTCCAACAACCACTGCAACGTCCCTACCGCATAACAGTAGGTAGGGAGGTTTCAGAGGTTGTTGGAGCCATCTTTTTCGGAAGGGGCTGAATATGAGCTATATTCTAAGAGTTGGAATAACTCCGGAGATTAAAAATAGATTATTTGTGAGCCAATAACAATAACAACAAGCGAATAACTTAAAATAACTCCCATTCATTTTTTCCATTATTTATAGGCTACAAATACAAATTTACACATTTACAGCCAACTATATAAAAAGAAACTTGACTGCCGCAAGAAAATTATTTATATTACTTTTTTATTTTCAATTATAAAAAATAATTTTAAGATCTTTTTGGTCCTGTTGTGTTGTATGGCATTAGCTGTGGATAATCAGCATCTTCTTGAAACAAATAGCTTTGAAAGAATCTTGTTCCTTTCTCACGTGTGAATACAATTGGAAAATTATAGATTAAGTGTCGTATTTCATCCTTTCTACTGTCAAATATGTGCTCATTTTTTCTACATTCATTCACAAAAAATTCTGCAAAATAGTGAGCTGCCTTTATGGAGTTTGATGAATGAGATATGTTTGGATAAGAAAATTCAAATGCATTCTTTTCTGGATGAAATTGTACACCATAAAATGGAAATCTAAAATTATTTAACAAATACATATGTATATAAAAGAAGGTTAGATTATGAAAGAAATTTACACTTTGTGCTCTACGGTTGATACAAATTCCCGACAATGCGGATCGCAATTGACAGTCAAAATACGCCAATCCTTGTCTAGATTGAAACAGTAGAAATCCTAAAAATATTTAATTTGTAGTTAATTTGCACAAAATGTTGTTATTATTATTCTCATTACGAATTCTGGTATCTGATAGCAATGGTTGTGGTACGTCACAGCTTCTTTTGACATAATTTCCACTATATCATCAGGTATGTCCTTAAATAATCGACTTTCTTTGTATCCTTGAAAAATAAAAATGTTTATTTTACAATTAAAATTTACAAAACAATAATCTTACGAGGTTTAAATGTTAATGGTAGCGAGTCATTTAAACGACTGCATTCTTGTCTTGGATCTACAGTTTGATTGGTTGTTAAAAATAAAAGAAGATCTAGTCCCAGGCAAGTGCCCCAAATTGGAAAGTAATCTCTCTTTTGATTCATGCCAACAGCTAACTTAAATATAATCCTTGCTGCATCTGTATATCCATTAAGTTCATTCAGGAAAACTGCTCCGTCGGGTAGTAATAAACTGAGGATTTTATGTTAGAATTTATGTTATTTTAATGCTATGAAGTGCTGTTACCCATTTACACGTTTCAAAATATCCCGATAATACACATAGTCCTTTCCGATCCTATGAATAAATTTTTATAATATTTTTAGCTGCAACCACTATTTTTTAGAAGACAAATTTAACGAGCCAAGCTATACAGGGTGTTTTAGACTAAAATGCTAACCCGGAAAAGTATACGATCTAGGTCATTCTTGTGGAAGTAACTTTTTTAGGTAATAGTTTGGTGCATCAGAAAAAAGAAGAATTATGGTTAATTATACATTTTTTATCAGAAAAATTCTAAACAAAAGAATTTTGGATGGTTCAGATGCAAAATATCTATTTTAACCTTCTAAACGAAGCCACTCACGTTTATGTTCTTTACGCCGAATTAAAAAATACACAATAGCCTAAAAAGCAAGCCGAACTATGTTGCTCTACAATGCGGGCTACTGCGGGCCTCTGTTACATAAAAAACCCTTGGGTCCCCTTAAAATATGCAAATTTGCATACTAGGTGGGCTGCGCCATCTAGACCTTCGGTATTTCAACATTGAATAATTCTGACGTTTTTTAGCCGATTTTGACAACTGAGCAATATTTATTTAGTATATTCTCTACCATTTATTTCAAATCAGTTTTTGAATACAATGTCGATTAAATGACCTACATTCGATACGCAAAAAGCAGCTGTTTTCGGGCATTATAGCAGCTTCTTCAGTTCGTATGTTTGCTTTGAGCTCGTCAATGGTCTTCGGCTTGCAGGTATAAACTTTACTTTTGGAAGAACTTCATCTTTGTGACTGCGGTGTAGGAACGTAGACTGTCTTGTTTGCACCGACGGAGGTTTCTTGAAATTTAAAGCAAAATGGTCCGGTTTTTGAGCATACTGCATACCAAACAGTGACTTTCTCGCCGTGCAGTTTCCTGTTTTCCAAGTTTTGTTTATTGACTCCGCCAGAGAGTGTAAAATGAGCTGTGTTTGTCATCAAAATGTTACCCCAAAATTCTGGCTCGGCATGGATCGTTCTTGCGACGGCATTTCCATACTGCAAACCTTACGTGTTGAGAATTGATCAATTGACAGTCAGTCATTCATACTGTAGTAATAATTCTAGTTTAAGGTATTTTATATAGAAAATTAGATTGTAATCATTGTATATAGATATAAGTGAGTAGGCCTAGTCAGGATAGTATATAATAGTATATAAGAATAGTACATAAGAATCCCTACTATAAAAATACGAGGGAATTTTGTATAGGAGTCAATCATTGTTCATTACACAGCAACTACAGGGCGCTCAAAGGGCTTTAGCTCTTCGCTCTATTGCTGTCAACAATTGTAAAATAAAATATTATATATATTAAAACTTAAAGTTTTATTCAAGGACTTCGTTTGAGACCCATAAATCCACCCAAATTATCAACATTACGGCTTGTTGTTAGCAACAATCATTGAGTAAGTTGAACTTTGTATGGGAACAGATGACCCAAGGAGCATTCCTAAGAATTCAAGTGCTGACAATTTTGAGTTTTCTTATAGAACTCCTATATTAGTCGAGATCTGTATTTGAATTTCTATACAGATCTTGTAGTTCTTAAAACATCAATTAGAGTTGTTATTCGACTCATATGTTTTTTGGGTTGATACAAGAGAGTATAATTCCCAAAGAGTTGTAGTCCTATATAATATAATATCAGTAAAGTAGAAAATGAGTATTGTTTCCCCTACTTGGGTAGGTTTTAGTTTAACTAAATATTAAAAAAATAAATTTTTTTCTTTCGTAAACACCCTGTATATAGTGGGGATAGGCCTCTCCCTAGAGCAATTTTTATATCCAAAACCATCCTGGAATCTTTAAAACGGCGATATGTAACTTTGTAAACCATATTTTATGATAGGACATGCCGTTTAAGATATATTAGCCAATAACGGAATTTTCCGTTTTTAGGGGTTGTTTGTATGGGTAGCGTACAACCAATTTTCCGAAACTTTTTTTTTAACATATTCTACTGTTTCATGAGTTAACATTTAGTTATAGGTCCAAAATCCCTAACTAGTATCTCAGTGGATAGTGCCGATAGGCCCCCTTCTAAGAACACTTTCTTCCAAATATTCCCAGGAATAACCATTGCCCTTATAGATACTTGCAGAGGTCTATCTTATGGAAATGCCAGCAGTATGGTTGATCGGATCATAGGTATCTGCTCAGAAGCTACACAGATTTGCGTGTTGCTGCAAAAGCTATGTGTACTTTTTTCAGCATTAATCGTATACGTATAAAATTACTAAATAAGCCCTAAAAATGTAACCGTGAACTATTTGTCACCATACGGTGGTCAGGTAAGGACGGTACCTGTGCTAGCCCTGATAAAAGTTGTAAGGAAATAATAGCGGCTCTTGACGTTATAAAAAATGACTGTCCACCAAAAAAAAGGGTTGGTTAAAAATGAAGCGCAGGCCTATTGGCTAAATTTCACTCAAATTCTCTAGAAACGGCTATATTATCGGAATTTCGGGAAGTTTTATTCAAGGACTTCGTTTGAGACCCATAAATCCACCTAAATTATCAACAGGTTATGGGCCCAGGGCAGCTGTAAAAGGGTTTCCTTGGAAGTCAGGACAGGAAAGCGACAGGCAAGTCGAGAAAAGCAGAGATATTTGAGAAGTCATCACACAGCACGACGACGTTAAGCAACGAACACGGAAGTCAGAAGATCGCTACGAAAGATTGCAAATTCATTTTGTCTATTGTCAGAAATCAGTTGAATTAGAAAAATTTGAGCAAAATGGATACTGTGAAATCTCAATTGGAACTGTTGAGTGAAGATAGTCAGGGAAATGTCAACTTCATATCATGGCGACTGGCGAGTTAAATTAAACCTAGCACTGAAGAATAAGGACTTGCACGACATTGTAACAGGTGTAAAGCCCAGACCAGCAGAAGGTAACGTTTCAGCTTGGATAAAGAAAGATGTCGAAGCTCAAACGTTGATAGGTTTAAATGTTAACAGTAAGATTGCGAACAAAATTGCAAACTGTAAAACTGCCAAAGACATGATGGATAAATTAACTAGTTTATATGGTACGAAGACTGATGTAACTTTAGAAACGTCCCGAATCAAATTCTTTACTTTTGAATATGATGAAAGCAAGTCAGCAGTAGAAAATTGTATGGAGATTTTGGATCTTGCCGAAGAAGTGTCAACTGAAAATGATCCTATGAAGGAAAGTTGGATCATGACGAGGATCTTGAGTGTGCTACCGCCAAAATTGGCACATTTCAGAACATCGTGGGACAATGTTACCGGGGCAGCAAAGAACGTGGAAACTCTCATGGAGCGATTGAGACTAGAGGACGAGCGACTTAAAGAAACGACACCAAACTCAGAGGGCAACATCAGAAACGCTCTCATGGCAAGACGTGAGAAACAGGGACAGTCGTCAAACAGCAAGCAGGACAAGTCACATTTCGAATGCTACAAATGTGGGAAGAAAGGTCACGTGCTCAAGGAGTGCAAAGGCAAACCATGTCAGAAATACATTGCCTATTGCAAGAAGAAATACTCATGTAACATTTGCAAGAAGAAAGGACACTTCGCAAAAGACTGCGAATCTCGAGAAGAAGCAAACACGTCAGGAAACGGAAAACCACAGAGGAAGGCATTTTTGACCACAGCACTCTCGACGGTGGACAACGACATCTCAAAGGACAGGGCAATTTCATGGTACCAGGACTGTGGAGCCAGCCAACACATGACGTCTCATCGAGAGTGGTTTGTACAGCTTGTCGAGCAGGACGAGCCCATTCCAATTGTGATTGGAGACTTAACAAGGCTAGATGGCGTTGCAGTCGGGAACGTCGAGATGGAGGCTTTTGATGGTCGAAAGTGGTACCCAGTGGTACTTGAGGATGTTATTTACGTGCTAAATCTCAACTTCAATCTTTTCTCAGTAAGTCAGATGTTAGACAAGGGACATGTACAGAAGGCAAACGGAAACGAGTCAACATTCTACAATCAAGATGGCAGGGAAATTGTGGCAATAGCAAAGGGCAAAGGAAATCTTTACAAAATGATGCTCAGGAGAGAAGAAGAGACAAGTTTGATGACCCAGTCGATCAAAGTTTGGCACGAGAGACTCGCCCATCAAAATGTGAAGTATGTGAGGGACATACTGAAAAGGAAAGGAATCAAATATATTGATGACTGGAATGATTATGTGTGCACAGGGTGCTCATATGGCAAGCATCATCGATCCTCACACCCAATCAACCCCAAGACAGCCCAGCAGCCATTAGATCTCGTGCACGTCGACACCGGCGAGATGAACATTCCATCGTTGGGAGGAAGCAAGTATTGGCTCTTGTTTAAGGATGACTACACCCACTATCGAAGCTGTTATTTTATGAAGACGAAAAGTGAGGTCCCAGAGAAAATTGAAAGCTACCTGAGACTCGTTGAAAATCAGCTAGGGAGGAGAGTGAAAAGTCTGAGATCTGATAATGGCACTGAACTGAAGAATGCAAAAACCAAACAGATGATTAACAAGTTAGGAATCTTTCACACTTTTACAAATGTATATACGCCAGAGCAGAATGGAAGGATTGAGAGAGAGATGAGAACGATTGTCGAGGCAGCCAGAGCAGCGATACACGCAGACGGTTTGGACGAGAGACTGTGGGCAGAAGCAATGAACCACGCGATATTCACGATCAACCAGACTGGAACCAGCAACGTACAAGGGAAAAGCCCAGCAGAACTTTGGTTTGGAAGGAAAATGAAGATTGAGAAACTGCGACCCTTTGGATGCGAATGTTACGTGCTGACGCAAGCACAGAAGAGAGGCAAGATTGATAGAAAATCAGAAAAGGGAATTCTGGTTGGCTATGACATTGATTCGCCCTGCTACATGATCTATCTGAAAGAGAAGAGAGAAGTTGTCAGCTCAGACAATATAATCTTCGACGAGGAAAAGATAAGACTGAGGCAAGGCACTGAACTTGAGACACTGGCACCAGAGGGCATACCTGAGAACCAAGAAGAAAGCAGCAGTGAGTCAGATGAAGAAAACGAAAACTTTATGACTGGAGAAAGTGCTGAAGCGCCAAGCGACAACGAAAGTGGGACACCACCGCCAGAAGAAGGACGGATAATTTTGCGAGATCGTCGAACTTTGCAACCACCACCGAGATTAAGAGATTGCGTACTTGACTTTCGTCGTGGGGGAAAAAGCGCAAAAGTAGCCATGATTGGTGAAACAGAGGACACCCCGGTGAGCGAGGCACTCAAAGATGAGAAGTGGAGACAACCAATGCAGGAGGAGTACGACTCGTTGATGGAAATGAAAACTTGGAAGCTGGTGGATTGTCCAGTAGGAATGAAGCCGATCACTTGTCGTTGGATACTTCGAGAGAAGGCAGACGGAAGACTCAAGGCCAGACTAGTGGCAAGAGGATTTGAACAGAAGGAGGGAGTGGACTACGCGGAAACCTTCAGCCCAGTAGCCCGCCATGCATCGATTCGACTACTGCTAAGCCACGTAGCGTCAGAGAAAATGAAGTTGGTATCGTTTGATGTGAAAATGGCATTCTTGTATGGAAACCTGGAGCAGGAAATTTATATGAACCAGCCTGAAGGGTTCGACGACGGATCAGGGAAAGTATGCAAGTTGAATAAGAGTCTCTACGGGCTCAAACAAGCTCCAAGGATGTGGAACGAGAGGGTCACTACACACTTTGAAAAGAAAATAGGCCTGATCAACACAGATGACGACCCATGTATCTATTATAGCAAGGACAAGAGCATTATGCTCTCACTCTTCGTTGATGATGGATTGGTAGCTGGGAAAGATGAAGATGAAATATACAAACTGTTACGTGAGATAAGCAAGGAATTTCAGATCACATACAGCAAGAAAGCACAGGACCAGTTAACGTATTTGGGCATGGAAATCAAGATTAACAAAGATGGTGTCTCCGTGAATCAACCTCGTTATACGGAGAAGATCTTGAGAAAGATGAAACTCGAACAATGCAATCCAGCACCCACACCCATTGAGCAAGGAATGATCACCAAGAAGACAGATTTCAAGAACGACGAGCCACTTCCGGCGAACAACAATTATCGCGAGGCGATAGGGAGTTTTCTGTACTTAGCTACAATCACCAGGCCAGACACCAGCTTCGCCGTGAACTATCTCAGTAGATTCTGCAACAAGCCCATGAAAAGCCATCAGGCGATGGTGAAACGTGTGTTCCAGTACCTGAGAGGGACAGCGACAGCAGGAATTCACTTCGGAGGAGACAGAGAACTCGTAGCCTACACCGATTCAGACTTTGGAGGAGACTCTGAGACAGGACAGTCGACGAGTGGAGTGTTGGTGATGAGAGGAGGACCAGTGATCTGGTACTCACAGAAGCAGCGTCTGGTAGCGACTTCAACTGCAGAAGCCGAGTACAGAGCCGCGGTGTTAGTGATTGACGATGTGTGTTGGATCAAACGAATCGCACTGGAACTTGGTATCTTGGAAACTGATCAGCCGATCAACTTGAAAGTCGACAATATGTCAGCCATCCACATGTTACAGAATGCACACGAAGGAAAGACGACCAGAGGAAAGAAACACATTGAGATACCACGAAAGTACATCCAGCAACACGTCGGCAACACTGTGACACTGCAACACATCGAGAGCAGCAAACAGATTGCAGACATCCTCACCAAGCCACTTAACAGAAGAGTCTTCGAGACGCTCCGCTGTAAATTGATCAAGGAGGAGTGTTGAGAATTGATCAATTGACAGTCAGTCATTCATACTGTAGTAATAATTCTAGTTTAAGGTATTTTATATAGAAAATTAGATTGTAATCATTGTATATAGATATAAGTGAGTAGGCCTAGTCAGGATAGTATATAATAGTATATAAGAATAGTACATAAGAATCCCTACTATAAAAATACGAGGGAATTTTGTATAGGAGTCAATCATTGTTCATTACACAGCAACTACAGGGCGCTCAAAGGGCTTTAGCTCTTCGCTCTATTGCTGTCAACAATTGTAAAATAAAATATTATATATATTAAAACTTAAAGTTTTATTCAAGGACTTCGTTTGAGACCCATAAATCCACCCAAATTATCAACATTACGGCTTGTTGTTAGCAACAATCATTGAGTAAGTTGAACTTTGTATGGGAACAGATGACCCAAGGAGCATTCCTAAGAATTCAAGTGCTGACAATTTTGAGTTTTCTTATAGAACTCCTATATTAGTCGAGATCTGTATTTGAATTTCTATACAGATCTTGTAGTTCTTAAAACATCAATTAGAGTTGTTATTCGACTCATATGTTTTTTGGGTTGATACAAGAGAGTATAATTCCCAAAGAGTTGTAGTCCTATATAATATAATATCAGTAAAGTAGAAAATGAGTATTGTTTCCCCTACTTGGGTAGGTTTTAGTTTAACTAAATATTAAAAAAATAAATTTTTTTCTTTCGTAAACACCCTGTATATAGTGGGGATAGGCCTCTCCCTAGAGCAATTTTTATATCCAAAACCATCCTGGAATCTTTAAAACGGCGATATGTAACTTTGTAAACCATATTTTATGATAGGACATGCCGTTTAAGATATATTAGCCAATAACGGAATTTTCCGTTTTTAGGGGTTGTTTGTATGGGTAGCGTACAACCAATTTTCCGAAACTTTTTTTTTAACATATTCTACTGTTTCATGAGTTAACATTTAGTTATAGGTCCAAAATCCCTAACTAGTATCTCAGTGGATAGTGCCGATAGGCCCCCTTCTAAGAACACTTTCTTCCAAATATTCCCAGGAATAACCATTGCCCTTATAGATACTTGCAGAGGTCTATCTTATGGAAATGCCAGCAGTATGGTTGATCGGATCATAGGTATCTGCTCAGAAGCTACACAGATTTGCGTGTTGCTGCAAAAGCTATGTGTACTTTTTTCAGCATTAATCGTATACGTATAAAATTACTAAATAAGCCCTAAAAATGTAACCGTGAACTATTTGTCACCATACGGTGGTCAGGTAAGGACGGTACCTGTGCTAGCCCTGATAAAAGTTGTAAGGAAATAATAGCGGCTCTTGACGTTATAAAAAATGACTGTCCACCAAAAAAAAGGGTTGGTTAAAAATGAAGCGCAGGCCTATTGGCTAAATTTCACTCAAATTCTCTAGAAACGGCTATATTATCGGAATTTCGGGAATCCCAAACTATTCAACATGTCGAGGCAGACGCTTATGCTTTTGAAGAGGCTACTAGTCTTGGGTAGTACACGATTGAGTTTATAAGAGGTGCCTTTTTTTTCTTTTGACCCAGTAAGTTGTCATACTTCAAATTAGGCGAGGTGCCATTGTTATGCCAAAATGACAAAAACAATGAAATTAAAGAATGAAAGAAAATAAATACCAATGAAGGTATTTTTTTATGATTTTGACTCTAATATGCATCAAACTGCCTCAGATTGAGTAAGAAACACATGCCTGTATATGTGAGGACCTTATACAATGTATATGTGAGGACCTTGCTTGAAGAGGATGCAATCACACCTCGTCTCATTTATCTCGATACTCGCTCATATACCAATAGGACGTTATTTTTGAGCTAGGACTTTGAAAAAAGTCTTCAGTACAATTTAACATCGTGTAAGGGTGAAATGTACTGCCTTGTGTAAGTCCGACTCCACTATAGAGGCTAATAGAGGCTACAGCTAAGAATAACTCCACAGAAAAATGCAGAAGCAATCGCAATCCTCATATGGTGCAATAACTGCTAAATTTGCACTCTTATGTAAATTGGATACAACATCTGAAGTGGAAGTTAGAGATAACGCCATAAAACTCTAATATTGTAGCTTATTGATCTTGCAAATGATCTACAAGAGTGTCCTTTTAAAAAAAAATTCTTGACGTTACGGTGTTTGTACAATTTGTGTTTTTTGTTGATCATGTTTTGTCTACTATCTGACATAATTTAGATGTAATTTTGTATTATTGTTCCAATTTGGACCATTTGGTAAAAAAAAAAAACAGAAAATATACTTTAAATTGAATAAAAAATATCATTAGGCTTTTAAACATTTCGCTCATGCTTTGAACCTACATATCTTCTAAAAATCTAAACGGAGCAACTCAAGTTCCTGATCTTTATATCAAATAAAAGAATACACTTTGACCTACGATAATTGGTTTACGATAATTGGTCTACGAGTTATTCAACTTTAAATAAATGACAAAAATAGACAGAACACATTTTTCCTCCAAATACAACCAGGAATGACCCCTGAAAAAATTAGAAAAGTAGTCCAACTTGAACGTCGGAAAACCTATACAAGTCGTGAATGAGTTCATATGAATATTTTAAATCTTTAAAACGGTGATATCTCATGAATGGCAATATGTACGGGAAAATGTATAATAACATTTTTTGTAGAAAATCGTATGAGTTACAAGCTTTGTGAACATTTTTTTATGATAGGACTTACGGTTTCAGATGCATTTGCAAAAAACATATTTTGACCCTAAAACACCCTAGAAAGAAAGGTTCCCGGGGTAGAAAATCGGTAGACTTTATAACCCCTTATTAAGAACCCTAAAAGGAAGCCTCGTGCCAATTTTCAGCCTGTACCCAATCATTTCCGCTATTTTTACTATTTTTCCTGTACTATTAAATTAACGAATAATGATCGTAAATTAAGACAAAGTGAGAATTTCTATTTTATTAAATTGTGGTGCCCAGGGCAACAATTGCAAGCAGCTCCCTCCTCCGAAAAAAGGTTCCCCAAGCAAACACTTGTAACCGTGCCCCTTCTCGTCTGGGGTCAGGGAAGCAAATGGTCTGCAAAAGGGTCATAATCCTAACAAGACCAGACCCCGGAAAGGCAGGTCACCCCAACAACGCCGCCTGGCTAACCGAATCCTTTGCCGTTCGGCTACCAACCCGATCGGAGAGAACCAAGTGTCGAAGGAGGATCTCACCAAAATTCAGGATGACATTGCTTGGGCTAAGCAGGTCATTCCAAACATCACCCTAGAGCTGGCCAGGGTAAACAAGCCTCTAAACGCCAGCGATCTGTGGAGGAACCAAGCACACCCATGGAACTAAAGCTATAGACGAGAAGGATGAGACGCGAGAAGGATGAAGCACACCCATGGAACTAAAGCTATAGACGAGAAGGATGAGAACGGGAAAATCCCTAAGGCCAGGTTTACATTGGAAATTTATTCGCCGAACTTCTCCATATTCGTGGGGCTAAACGATTTCTAGATGTAGAATTTTAATGTACGGTGAATAAAATTCTCTATTAAGTGTAAACAGCAAACTGAAGTTCTTTGGCAGAATTTTCGAACTCCTGGAGTTGAGATATTCAGGCTGCTAAGTTCTGAAATCAAAATATTTTCTGTGATAAATCCATTTGAAAAGTGTCAGTATGTAAACCCTCCCAGTTATTTAATAGATACTAAGAAATTCTGGCTGATCTAGTTACCGGTAATAAATTCAGTTTTCTAATAAAATGGGTAATGTATTAAATATTTTATTGTATTGAGGTCAAGCAGAGTAAATTTCATGAGTAGAATAAATTCAATTGAACAAAGAAGTTCGGTGTAATCGAGTATGTTAATTGTGTTTCTTGTTTCCTTTTATTTGTGCTTGAAAAATTAAAATCTGTGGGAGGCATCCGCAAAAAATTTCGCATGGGATCCTCAATTCGACGTTAATTCAATACTTAGGTCAAAGGATTTAGAAAATACAGTGTTAGTCTTCTTTCGATCGTCGGTAAAGTATTTACGAAAATCATACAATCGAGGCTAGAGAAACAGTAAACGAGGCGGAAAGAACAAGCAGAATTTAGATCACATCGAGGATGTATTGATTAAATATTCGTACTCCGTCAGGTAATGGAAGAAAGAGTTCGTTGCGGCGAACGAACCGTTGTCGTTTTCGTCTATTTCAAATCCGCTCTCAATTACCTCGGTTGGAACAGCTTGTGGAGCCTTGGAAACCGAACACGTGCCATTCAAAATCATCGAACCTCTCCAGGCGTCGCACACTGGGGCAGAAAGCACTTTGTTGTTCAAAAGTTTCTAGAGACCACAATTTTTAACCAATTTAGATAATTTTTTTTTATTTTGAAGGTAAGATGATTTGTAAGATATCTATGGAAGCCGAATTTTAATTTTCCCTTCCAAATATGTTGCACCTAACCTCAAATGCAATTAATTTGCGCTAGATAACACTTCACTAACTTTGATCTATGCGATAAAATGAGACAACTTGATGTAATTAGATCCCCAGGTGAGGTACAATGACTTTTTTTTGATTGATTATTAATTATTACAATCAAATTAACTAGTTTTATAATTTAGACATGCTTATGAAAGGGGGGGGGGCAAACTTTCAGGACCCTTTATAACCCCCTAAGAGGCAAATGCGGATTTTTATATTATTTTATTATTGTTGTACGTTAAATTACGAAAATTTTAAGGGGTCTCCGAGCCTCCTACGATTTTTTTTGGGGCCGTGGGAGGTAATATTATAAAGTGCATAAGTGCATTTTATAATTCACAGCCCTTAAGGTTGCGCACTGGCGCCTTTAGAGGCAAGGGCGATTTTTTTGTTATTTTTTAATTATAGTGTTGTTATAGGGACTGTTACGAACATTTTAAGGGGTCATAGTGTCCCCTACGACTTGTTTTGGAGCCGTGGGAAGCAAAAAATGGCTAAAAACAAAAAAAAAAATTGAGGCATATTTGGAAGGGAAAATCAAAATTCGGCTTCCACGGACATCTTACAAATCATCTTACCTTCAAAATAAATAAATATTATCTAAATTGGTTAAAAATTGTGGTCTCTAGAAACTTTTGAACCAAAAAAGTGCTTTCTGCCCCAGTGTGGTTCGTACGATGACTTGTGCCACTTCTCTTCGACGTTGTGATCAACGCGATTATGCGAGAAGAATTCGATGGCCAACACGGAATTCGATACGACGACAACAACTTCGTAACCGACTTAATGTTTGCCGACGATAGCGCCGTCTTTGCCGACACTGATGCCGCAAAAACGGACATCTTATACGATGTTTCCCGCTTCGACCAGTCATACGGGTTTAAAATTAATGCGGAAAAGACCAAAGTGCTCACAACGGACGGGACGGATCACCTCGATGGAACGCGAATCGAACAGATAATTGATTGAGGAAACGAAAGTAGCATCGATGGCTGACGCTCACAGCCGCATCGGCCAGGCAACAGCAACCTTCGCCTCGCTCAAGTGGTGCATATTGGGAACGAACAAATATTTCCATCAAAACAAAAGTACGCCTTCACCGAACGTTGATGTTTCCGATTCTTTATGGATCTGAAACGTGGACACTGCTCATACCGCACGTGGTCTTTCAAATGCGATCCTTGAGGCAGAACCTCGGTGGCTCACTCAGCGATCGCCTTCGAAAAAGTTAGACAAAATTGCGATCAGGAGACACTGATCGAAGAAGAAATGCAAAAACGTCAACTTTATCGCTGTTACCATGGTGACTGTTCCACCGAAATTCAGGACCTCCTGCCTGCACGGTAATGCTTTTCCCGCAACACAAGACTAGCCCGCTCGGCTCACCCCCATACCCTACAGCCCCCTCGTTCACGCACAATACGGTTTAGAAAACGTTCGTTTATGAATAGAACAACTCGACTGTGGAATAATCTCCCGCAGTCAGTATTTCCGAACTCGTACAACACCTTAGAGTTCAAACGTGAGGTTCATCGTCATTTTCTTCTACACCCTCCAGACCCCCTCTAACCTTTCCTATTCTCCTCTATTCTTCAAACCAAGCTTACTACTAGACATTGCACCATGAACTGAACGACACGACGGACTGGTAGTACAAAGGGTTACCCTAAGCTTGGTTTTTTCATAAAAAAAAACTACGGTGGTTTGGAAATGTTTTCCGAATGGAAGATAACCGCTTGCCATGCAAACTTCCAATGCATCATGCTTAAACACCCTAAGTTTTTAAAATAGGTAAGTAATTAAACATCATAAGATCTACTATAAAATCTCTAAAATAAAGCCAATTTTAGCAATAAAATTGCTTATAGCTTCAAAACCACAGGCCGTGGCATAAAAGTTGTCCCACCTTATTCATTATCCAAGCTTTCCAATTTTGTAAAAGAAAACTATCAATTAACTATGTATTTTTTGGAGAAAAGGGGGTTGGAATAGGAATTGAAATTTTAGTGAAGAAAAAAACAAAATGACTTTGACGACACATAACTTTGTAAGTTGGTGGGATGAAGCCTTGACTTTTACTGTTTCACATAGGTGGAGGTATTCTGCTTATTCAAGAAAGAAAAATGGTTACGGCCCGTTAGAATAAATTGAATACAAAAATATTTTTTTGTAAAAATTTTATTAAAAATTAAAAAAAAAATTAAATTGCAATATCCGGCAAGAGGGATCGATAGGTAAATTCAAGATGAACATTTAAAAAAAAATTGTAAATAACTTAAAAATTACGATCTCTAGAGTAATTTGGGTGGAACACTAGCATATCTCGCCACTGTCGGACGGCTGGATGAATTCCTCAACGAAATGTATCGATATAAAATCAAGATCATGGGACTTAGGCAGACCAGATGGCCCAATTCGGGTGAACACAGCTGAACAAACGGTGAGTCTATCTTATATTCTGAGAGAAACGAAACTAAAAGCAGTAATAGTGGCGTTGGCGTAATACTTACCAAACAAGGCAGGTCCAGCCTCACCAGTTTGAGTGGGTTATTACTGTCCGCCTGCGTACCAGACTGAGAAGTACTACGATAGTCCAATGATACGCTCTAACTGAAGACGCAGAAGAGGTTTAAAGCTTTTTGCTTTATTCCGAGGAGAGATCATTATATTAATGGGTGATTTAATCCCACAGATCGACCGTGACAACACCGGCCTTGAACAAACAATTGGAAATCAAGGCCTAAGCCAAGTTACCAAGAACAATGGTGAGGATTTGTTGGGAATCTACAAAAAATATTAAACCAGCAAATCGTTTCTGACGACACAAATATTGAAAATCTGGGGAGTACGCCCAAGGGCGCTATATTGACGGCTGCGGAAACGAGCGGAAAGAAACCAGCAACACTGGATCTCGGACACAACCTGGCAAAAAATAGAACGCAGAAGGGCCCCCAAAAATAACGTAAACTCTACAAGCGACCCGTAAAGATGTATACGGCGTGATAAAAGGCAGCCGATAAATGAGCTCGCAGAAAAGCGGAAACCGCGGCAAACACAGGCAACAGTAAGGTGCTGCACCAAATCATTAAACGCATTGGAAAGCATTATACGAAAAAACACTCTACGAAAAACCATGCCGTTAAGAGTGCGGATGGAAGTCTGCTGTGCAGCGACGAGGAGCAACTCCAAAAATGGCGATATTATCCCTGTCGCCCTGAATTATTCACTTACATAGGAACATCAGGAAAACAGCAACAATGCACAGCCAATAAGAATCACCACACGGGCCCCATCCAAGACGGAAATAAATAATAACAAGTAACCGCAATTCACGCGATGGCCAATGGTAAATCAGCTGGAAAAGTCATCCCGCCAGAATTGTTGAAAGCCGATTCAACCTTCAGAGCAGATGAGCTTCAGCCAATCCTGGAACATGCATGGAACACCTGTATCATTCCGGAGGATTGGGCGGAAGGTATCCTAGTCAAAATACCAAAAAAGGGGAGACAAGTGGAAAGGCATCTGTGTATTATCTACTGTGGGCAAAATGTTGTCCCATATATTACTACTAGCATAAAACCCGCGTGCCTTGCAACGCCTTTAAAAACTGTTTATTAAGTGCAATGTTTTCCTTAAAAAAAACCAACAAAAAAAACAGCTGTTATTATCCCTAAAAAGGGTTTATTATAATGCATTTTTTTAATAAATATGGTAAACAAATTACTGCGAATATCACCTCTGCTCAACAAATCTGCAAGTTTTGAAGCAGATATTGGCATGTATATGTCATCAAGAAAAGTGACATTTTAGGGTTTGACGAACGTTCGTTAAGTTTGTTCGCTTATTTACGTGGATGTAAGAAATTATGAAGAAATCACAAATGAATATCAAATAAAGTGAATTTCGAGTCATTCATTTCTACGTCATTATAGGGATGCACTGTCCAAATTTCAACCCTGTAGCTCCAGTAGTGTGGTAACCCCATTTCACCCCTTTAGGGGATGAATTTCGAAAAATCGCTTCTTAGTAAATGTCCACTTCATTATAGAGATGCACTGTCAAAATTTCAGCCGTTTAGCTCCAGCGGTTTGGCTTAACCCCATTTCACCCCCTTAGGGGATAAATTTCGAAAAATCGCCTTATAGTGGATGTCCACGCCATTATAGGGATGCACTGTCAAAATTTCAGCCCTATAGCTCCAGCGGTTTGGGTAAACCCCATTTCACCCCCTTAGGGGATGAATTTCGAAAAATCGCTTCTAAGTGGATGTTCACGCCATTATAGGGATGCACTGTCAAAATTTCAGCCCTATAGCTCCAGTGGTTTGGGTAAACCCCATTTCACCCCCTTAGGGGATGAATTTCGAAAAATCGCTTTTTAGTAGATGTCCACGCCATTATAGGGATGCACTGTCAAAATTTCAGCCCTATAGCTCCAGCGGTTTGGGTAAACCCATTTCACCCCCTTAGGGGATGAATTTCGAAAAATCGCTTCTTAGTGGATGTTCACGCCATTATAGGGATGCACTGTCAAAATTTCAGCCCTATAGTTCAAGCGGTTTGGGTAAACCCCATTTCACCCCCTTAGGGGATGAATTTCGAAAAATCGCTTCTTAGTGGATGTTCACGCCATTATAGGGATGCACTGTTAAAATTTCAGCCCTATAGCTTTAGCGGTTTGGAAAAACCCCATTTCACACCCTTAGGGGATGAATTTCGAAAAATCGCTCTTTAGTGGATGTCCACGTCATTAAAGGGATCCACTGTTAAAATTTCAACCCTATAGCTCCAGCGGTTTTGATATACCCTATTTCACCCCTTTAAGGGATGAATTTCGAAAAATCGCTTTATAGTGGATGTCCACGCCATTATAGGGATGCACTGTCAAAATTTCAGCCCTAAAACTTTAACCGTTTGGATAAAAGCCATTTCAACCCCTTAGGGGATGAATTTCGAAAAATCGCTTCTTGGCGGATGTCCACGCCATTATAGCGATGCACTGTCAAAATTTCAGCCCCATAGCCCCAACGGTTTGGATAAACCCCATTTCACCCCCTTAGGGGATGAATTTCGAAAAATCGCTTTATAGTGGATGTCCACGCCATTATAGGGATGCACTGTCAAAACTTCAGCCCTTTAGCTCCAGCGGTTTAGGTTGTGCGTTTGTCTGTCAGTCAGTTACTTTTTATACAATAGAAAAAAAAGTAAAGATAAAAAATCTCCTTAGAACTTATTGAACCTCATTTCACCCCCTTCAACCCTTTTTTTCTCCATAAAAAGTAGCCTATGTCCGTCTCCAAGGTCTAAACTATGTCTGTAGCAAATTTCATCAAAATCGGTTTAGTGGTTTAGGCGTGAAAGCGTAACAGACAGACAGACAGACAGACAGACAGACAGACAGAGTTACTTTCGCATTTATAATATTAGTAAGGATCTAGGATAAGAGAGGCACTAGATCGAACGCTTAGAAGGCAGCAGGCCGGTTTCAGGAAGGGCCGCTCACGTGTGGACCGACCATATTAACACATTGAGGATAATAGTGGAGCAGTCTACTGAATTCCGATCCCCCCGTTACCTTGCTTTCGTAGATTATAAGAAAGCGTTAGACTCGGTCAATAGGAGCTTTATATGGCAGGCATTACGGCGACGGGGACTGCCTGATAAAATAATAGAATTGATAAAAGCCCTATATAACAATTCCAAATGCAGAGTTCTCCATAATGGAAAATTATCCGACAGCTTCGAGGTGAGCTCAGGAGCACGACAAGGATGCCTACTCTCGCCTTTACTATTTCTTATAGTAATAAATGACATCCTTGTCGGCGCTCTAGATAGTAGAACCGGCGGGATACAATGGGGTTTACTAGACCGCCTTAAGGATCTCGACTACGCGGATGATATCTGTTTGCAATTTGGCAACAGAAAGTAGTCCAGCAGGCTTAAGGCGATCAAAACAAAAGAAATGTGGATAAATGCAAACACCATTGAACGGACAGCGATGAACCACCGTGACGTGGAACTGGTAGATATATTCTGCTACCTCCGTAGTGTTATTACCGAAAATGGCGGGGCAGAAGAAAACCTCAGTTCCAGAATAAAGAAAGCACGAAGCGCATATGCATGCCTGTTCCGCATATGGGGAGCAACGTAGAACTCAACTAACACCAAATTGCGGCCGTTCAACTCCAACGTTAAAGCAGTTCTTTTGTACGGTTGCGAAACATGGAAAGTCACCCAATTCATCACAGGGCGCTTACAAGTTTTCATCAACAGATGCCTACGTCGTATCCAAAAATCCGCTGGGAAGATAGAATTTCAAACGAAGAACTATACCGCCGTGCCGACCAAGAAAAGATAGACGACCAAATCAGGCGAAGGAAATGGTATTGGATTGGGCACATCTTGCGACGCGAAAACGAGAATCTAGCCAAACAGGCCCTTGACTGGAATCCGCAAGAATCCCGTCGAGTGGGAAGACCTAGAACAACGTGGAGGAGAAACCTACTAGCAGAAGCCGCAACAACTGGGAGATGCTGGTCAGAGCTGAGAGCTATCGCGCAAAACAGAGTCCGCTGGAGGGCAACTGTTTCCGCCCTATGTCCCATGAGGGATTAATTACAAGAGTTAACCCTTCTAGCACAGAAGGCGCACTTTTCAGCAAAGCATGAAAATCTATATATACATACACATACATACATACATATATATACATATATATATATATATATATATATATATATATATATATATATATATATATATATATATATATATATATATACATATATAGAGTTTCCCTTCTAACACAGAAGGCACACTTCCCAGCAGGGCTGAGAAATTTTTACCACTGCCGTGGCTCAGCTGAGACATGCAAACATAAAATATTAGTAACATGTAAATAAGAACACAAATCCTATCTCCAAAAAGAGATTGAACATAAATTAAAATAAAAAGTAAGGGCATCCAACATGTAACCCACCAAACAACATAAAATGTAAGCATTCACGTGAGATTAAAAAGACTTCTTTTAAGGACATCTTTACTAATACTCACGTTAAACACATTAATATTGTTGTTCACGTTAATGAACATGCGATTGACAGGTTCGAATCTGCCGTAATTCGTATTAGAAGAGTTGGTTTGTAAGAGAGGTGGTCCTCTGGAGGAGACCAAACCTGGGACGCATATTCGAGTAATGGTCTGACAAGAGAAATATAAAGGTGTTTAGTAATCAAGGGGTTGTTAAATTCTTTGGACCACCTTTTTATAAAACCCAGAACTAAACTACCTCTAGACGAGATATAGTTGATGTGAGTGGAAAAATCCAGCTTACTATCAAATCTAATCCCGAGATCTTTAACAAAGTTTACACGAGGGACTCCTTCATTAAGAAAGGTGTAGTTAAAAATTATAGGATCACGTCTCCTACTAAAAGTCATGACTTCACATTTACTAATATTAAGAACCAGGTTGTTATAAGTACACCAAGAGTAAAAGGTGTCAAGATCAGCTTGCAAAAGTTTGCAATCCTCAGTACTCTTAATGTGACGGTATAACTTGATGTCATCAGCGTAAATCAATATTCTACAGTGTCTTAGCAAGGAAACAATGTCATCAATTGATAAAATGAAGAGAAGAGGGCCAAGATGACTTCCTTGAGGGACACCGGATGATGCTTCAATGGGTACTGATTTGGATCCTCGAAAAAGAACTTGGTAGGTCCGGTCAGCTAAGTAAGACTGGAACCACACCAGAAGTGCTTGCGGAAAGCCAAGCCTTCTTAATTTGAGAATTATAATAGAATGGGAGAGCTTGTCAAATGCCTTGCTAAAGTCAGTGTAAACGCAATCAGTTTGACAACCAGAAACGAAGCCCTCGACAGCATGAGAAGTGAACTCAAGAAGATTGGTGGTAGTGGAACGACCTGCAAGAAAACCATGTTGATTCGTTGAGACAAGCCTCTTGCAGATCGGAGCGATCGCAGAATAGATAATTGATTCGAAAAGCTTCGGTATAACAGACAACTTCGCAATTGGTCTATAATTCGATATTTCGTTTTTGCTACCACTTTTGTGAATAGGAATTATAAACGAATTCTTCCAAAGCTTAGGGAAGCACCCTTTATCCAGGGATTTCTGAAACAGGGTTTTCAGTGGAGACTGGAGAACCTCCACACAGGACTTCAGGACAGCAGGTGGAATACCGTCAGGGCCCGAAGTGAAGTCGAAAGGGAGTTCATCAATATGTTTCACGATATCAGCAAGGGTAATTGAGAGAGGTAAAAAATGAGGCTCTCGGTTAGGGGTAATGTGACGAAAATTATTGTCATTAGGCTGAAAGTCAGAAGGTGAAAAAGATTGATGAAAGAATGATGCAAACATGTTGCAAATCGCAGGTGACTCAGAACTAGACCAGTTCGTGTGCTGCATAGTATTAGGGTAGTTATCAACTTTTTTCTTAGAGTTGACAAATTTAAAGAAGTTCCTAGGATCAGTAAACACTTTATCACTCATGCTGCTAAGGTGTTCACGATACAGAGTAAAAGAGAGTGAACGAAATCTGTTATAGCAATTGATAAATGAATTGCGACTAGGAGAGTCCTTTCTCTTTAAATAGGTTTTCCAAAGTCTATTCTTCTGATTTTTTAAATGCCTGAGTTCATTATTAAACCAAGGTGGAGAAGAACTGGGCAGTTTTTGGGGCTCATAAGGTACGCAAGAAACGAGGGCCTCGTATAATACGTTATAAAACAGTGCCACATCGTCATCCAACTCATTTGCGGAAAGCAAACTGTTAAAATCGATCGAGGCAAGCTTAGATGACAGCTCCCCAAAGTTAGCCTTTCTAAAGTTAAAGGAATGGGTTACCTCCTCCGCACAAGGCTTATTCTCTGAATTGAAGCAATAATTAAGCAGAAGCGGAGGGTGGTAACTGTCAACAGACGTCATGACTGTTGGACTGAGTTCGACAGTCATATTGACTGCGTCAGTAAAGAATACAAGATCTAACTGCCTCCCCAAAACGTTAGATACACCGCTCATTTGATTCAAGCCAGGTGAGAATAAGGAATTAAGAAAACAGGATTCCTTAGAATTCAGGTTGCCTTCAGGAAGGTAGTTATCGTCATCTACATCCGTTACCCACTGAATATTGGGTAAATTAAAGTCTCCAAGGAGAAGTAATTCATCGCCAGTGTCCATCAAACTCGAGATATGATCAACACCAGAGATGAGAATATCATAGAGATTTTTACCTCTATCGTCAAGAGTGCTTATCATATCTGGTGGGATATAGCAGCACAGCAGAAAGAGATTAATTTTTGATAAGGTAATTTTAAGAGCGACAAGCTCAATGTCAAGGTGGATAGAAAAACTAGGAAGAGAAATTGGATTACAAGACAGATGGCTACTGCAAGCAAGAAGTACGCCACCTCCACGAGCATCCGAGTCAGTGTAACGATCCCTCCGAAACACTTGGTAAGAGGAATCAAAGAGTTCCGCATTAAGAATACCTTCATGAAGCCAGGTTTCAGTAAATGCTATGACATCGAACCCACTAGCCATCGATGCCTGAAGGATGTCGTTAGTTTTTGACCTAGTCCCTCTTACATTCTGGTAGTAGAGGGAAAGCGTCTCGAGTTTTTTGGCATCTGTATAGTGCTCGGAGTAGAAGCGTTTGCACGATGCGCCTGAGTACGGGTACGCGGAACAAAAAGCTTGCTAAGGGCACCAGCAGGCCAGAAACCGGGATCTAAAAGAGTCTCGGCAATAACGGGCGGTGCAGATAAAACAAAAGAAGCAACAGGCTTGGAAGCCTTGCTGACTTTTCTGCAGGAGACAGTTCCAGGATCTATAGATTTCTTCCTTAAATATTCACAGACAGACTCCGTCATAGTTTCAGGAGAGAATCGTGATATAAAGATATCTAAAGGTCTCGGTATCGTAACCAGAGGGGTGCACGGCTGTAGGGGAACTGTAGCTGCCGTGACCGGGGGGTTGGCCACTATTAAAGGTGAAGAGGTTGATACTGAGACCGGCCTAGAAGTCGACTCCATCTCCGGAACACGGGGCAAGGAACTCAAAGTAACACGGTCCCCAATGATGGCTTGGCAATTTCGATTTTTCCTGCGACTTTTGCGACGCACCTTAGTAACAGGTGCAATCGAGTTGACGGCCTCCTGTGGCAAAAGGACATTCTCCGAACGGGAAGTAGCCGCGGGGCAGGGTGAAGGCAGAGGCTGCTCCTCAACCTGCAGAGCGTCATTAGATGCTGCCGTCGCTGAGGAGGTCTTATTTGTAACAGCGACGCTCTCCAAACTTAAGGACAGGGAGCTCAGGGCGTTGTGATTTTGAATCACTGCTGATGATAGCGATTCAATATCAGCCCTAACACGCTTGGTATTCCTTTTAATATCGTCCAATATAGGATGGACAGAAGCCAAGGAGCTATAAGTGCAGGAGGGAGAAGTGGCGACCGGAATAAGTATCGCCGAATGTATGTCGTCTAACGACTCTAATGCTGTTGCAACTCGGGAAGAAATTTTTTCAAATTTCTCAATCAAGGAACCCGTATTGGCCACAGCAGAGTTCAGGGTGTCAGACAACGTGTCAAGCCGGACATTAATAGACTGGACGTCATCAGATAGAATTTGAAAATGGCAGATGTTACTTGAGAAGGAGTTAAGACGATCAATGACTTGTTCGCGATCAGCGAGAAAAGCGTCAGAGATGTCTTTCATCAATCTCAGCACATGACAGGGTTTGATGTCAGAGCATTCATTACACGTAGGCCCTCTAGGAGCCGAAGATTTGCTGCTGACCTTCGAAGTGAGGCAAGAAGGATGGAAAACGCCTCCACAAACCCCATCACAGGAAATCCCGTCACGGGCGATTTCCGAAGAACACCTCTTGCAAAGATCCGCCATGAAGATTGAAAAAATGAACGAAGGGAAGAAAGACGGAAAGAGGAGAAAAAAAAAACGTGCAGTTTTAAATTCTCAGAAATATTATATTACTATATATCACGTGAGACTTGGTTAAATGCGGAGTCTCCGTTTATTCAATAAACAGAAACTAAACACAAAACATTCCTTAAGAAAGATTCCTAAAAAACAAAAAATTACTCACGCGGAAACACTACAATTAATTCACAATTAGCAATTTATTTTGACAAATTCATTTAACGAAGCCAAAAACAAAATAAAAATTGCGATTGCACACCACGATTGCACTGTAAAAACTCCAAGCACATACACGGATTCGCATCAGTTGATTAACACAGAGAAAAAAAAAACCGACAATTTCATGTGTTCACATCAGATTTGACGTCACTTCTTGCCCACATGCAAAAAAAAAGAACAAAGAGCAAACAGAGAACAACTGGGCTAGCTCGACCGGTTTTATTTCTTTCGCAGAAAATTTATCTTTAACAGATGAAAAACAAATGAAAACACCATCACACACAAAAAAGAAAATAATCCCAAACACAATCAATTGAACAAGAAATAAATTAGAAACACTAAATGACTATAAAACACCAAATTATTAAAATAACGAGGAAACAAAATCGCAGACGACCGGCACCGACAACACGTAGACGTCACTCAATTGTATTTGATGGTTATTAAAGGAGCGAGCGTAAAGAATAAAGAAGATACAATCATGAACTGTATCAGTTTCATAAAGATTCAAATATCATAACTATAAAAATTAATAGAATTCAATAGTAGTCCAGTAAAAAAAGGCCAAAAAAATGAAAAGATAGGTATTGTCTGGTAACAGCAAGATTATGATTTTATCCTGTTTGGGGTATCACCAGGAGTATATTCATAAGTTTTGAACCTCGTGAGCCTTGTGCTACTTTTGTTATAAACAATTAAAAAAAATTTACCGCGTTTTTCGACCTTCAAATATGAATAACTCCGGTTCTATAAGTCAGATCGGGGCAAACTAAAAACTAGTCTCTTCGTAATAAAATTTCTAATAAATTGACTCTTGGGTTCAAGTCTCTGAAGTACGTACATAACCTACAAAACTGAAAAAACGAGAAAAAAACAGATTTTTTTTCATTTTAGAACCCAAGACGGTCAACAAGACCAATTTGCATCAAACTTTCAGAAAATATACCTTTTAATGTTATAAAAAGATCCTGAAAAATTGGTGTCAAAATACTGAACCCATTGGCCAAAATTGCATTTGTTATCTAAAATTTGAGATGCCCGCCATTTTATGCCATTGAGTCCAAAATGAAAAATTCTTTTTTCAAAGTGTAGATATCGATGCCAGCTTTCGAATGCAATTCAAAGGAAATTTTTTTAATGCTATTTTGGTTGCTTTTTTTACATTTGTTTATAAATTAAATAACAACAATTGAATTTTTTCGGCCATTTTTAAAATTTAACTTAAAACTTTTTATCAGATCTGGTAGAGGATTTTGAGACCGTTAATTTAAAAAAAATAAAGTTCATTTTTGTGAACGGAAACTCGAGATATTGAGCTTATTGCATTTTGTCCAATTGTTAATTAACAAATGCATATTTAGCGCTAAAATTTGGACTGTATCATCTTGAAACCTATTCATTTCATGTGATAAATTCAAAAAAAAGTTAAGGTTTATAGAAATTTATTTACAAGCATTAAAATGTAAGTATTGTTAATTGAACAAAGTGATTTTTTTTTATTTTTCAATAAAGCTTAGTTACAAAATGCAATAACTTCCTTGTTTTTTACAAGCTTTTTGTATTAATTTCGTTCTCTGATTTTCGATCACTTCCCGATATCCGTTGATGCTCAAATTTAGCACGCACCTTTGGTTCTGAAGACAAAACAATATAGTTTATTCAATTTTATTTTACATCCAATATGGCGGCCACCATAAAATGGCGGATTACCTTTTTCTCTACAACCCGTCGACATGGGTATCAAATGAAAGGGTTTGACGAGTAGAATACAGTAAGCTGTGTGAAGTCATTTTAAATCATTTTACTTATGGTGATAAGTTATTAATAAGTATATTGATTGTGTGAATAACCATTATAAAAAATGTACAATTGTATTTGATGGTTATTCAAATGAATATAAAAGCACCAAAAATACGGAAAGACTGCGGAGGCTAGGGAAAAATTGTTGCCCAGATATAGTTTTTTCTGAATCCACTTGTGTCACTATAGCTCAGAAACAATTCTTAAGTAATAGCAGCAACAAGAAACTATTTATTAAATTCTTAGTAACAGAACTTGAAAGAGCGAAAATTGAAACTAAAGTAGCAAAAGAAGATGCTGATGCAGATATTGTGAATATGGCAATATTAAAAAAACAAGAATATGAAAATGTAATAATTGTAGGTGAAGATATTGATTTATTGGTTTTATTAACACACTTTGGATCGGTACTAAATGAGGATATTTATTTTTTTAAACCTAAAATGGGTCGAGTTAAAGATAAATTTTTCACTCAAAGAAGTTTTATATATCCTGAATTGATGAAAAATATCCTGTTTTTACACGCTTTTTCAGGATGCGATACGACGAATGCTTTGTGGGACAAGGGTAAAAAAAAATTGCAGATATTTTAATAAAATATCCTGAACTCCAAAAAGAAGCAGCCTGTTTTTATGATCGGTCAACAAATAAATTTAGACTTTTCTCCGCAGGTCAAAATATCATGAAAGTTTTGTATGGGTGGAACCCAATAAAACCTATGGATAGGTGATTTAAGATTTCATTGTTTCCAAAAACTTACATTGAAAACCAGATGTAATTTGAAAACCCTTCCTCCTACCGAAGAGGCTACAAATGAACATTTATTGAGAGTATATCTTCAAATACAGAAATGGCTGGGAAATGAAGAAATGGATCCACGATTGTTTGGATGGGAGGATACAATTAATGGTTTAATGCCTATTGCAATGGGAAAACAGCCAATACCACAAGAAATTCTTGAAATTCTCGCTTGTCAATGTAAAGCCGGCTGTAAAGACTTGAGATGTCGATGCAGGAAGTTCGGACTACAATGTACCAGTTTGTGTGAATATTGTGAAAATTGCAGGAATTGTACAGAATGTACTGTCACGGAAGAAGAAAATCGTGAAGTTGAAGAAGCCGATATAGATGAATCAGGCACAGATTCAAATTGTACCAATATAACAGAATCGGAGCCCGAAGGGGAGTGCGAAAGATTGCAAAATAATGTACCTGATCTTCCTGTTGAAATTCGTGATAAATAAGAAAATTGTGATATATTTTTATTTGAAACAGATTCAGAGAGTGAAACTGAATTGTACACGTCACCAAACAAGAAATTTAAAATACATTAATTCAGTGGCGGTTCGTAATGTTCAGGATAAGGGAAGCAATGCGCAAGGCTAACGATAAAAGTTAAAGTATCGAAGGCCTTAACTAAAAAAACTGAAAAATAACATATAGTGGAATCAGATAAGCAAAACATAACAAATTGTTACCAGTTTCTAGTTAGATCGAATGCTATACGAATCGAAAATCGTGGTTTTGCAGTTTTTGGAAATGATTTCGCCGCTAGAGGGCATTTTGCGCCTTTTTTCAGATTCTGTTGATAATTAAAGCGTCTAAAAAAAGCTGTTGAAAGACTGCAACTATCTACTACTTTGAGCTCATTTAAATTTTCATGCAAATGCATAATTTTGGCTCAAAATCTAAAAAAGATAGTAATAATAAAACCCTACATACGCCCCTATTTTCTTTTGTAAGCTTCGCTCATCATTACAATCTTCCTGCAAAAAAAGACTTCAGGCAACCCGAGCTCAGAAATGCAATTCATAAAAATATCAATAAAATGAACTTTAAAGAGAATCATAAAAAATATAATGGAAGCTACAAAGCATCAGCTTATTTTCAATAAACGCCTCCTGCCACCCCAATAGAATAACCAATAAATAAAGAGAAACTCCACTTATCTTCGATCTCTTTCTTTTTCAGTCAACATGCAATAAACGTAAATTCATAGAGTCGGAGTCTCCAACAAATTTCGAAGCAAATTTGCAAGAGTAAATTTAGTTCTTAATTGAAACGAGAGCATTACCAGAAAACGAAACCAAGAAAAAAAGAGAACATGAAAATTTTCTCTATCTTCGACTTGCTATATCCCACTGTTCGGTTCCGAAGAAGCTGCGTTTAGCTCAGCTTCTGAGGGTACTGTCTCAATGCAAACCTTTGCGTGAGTGTGGGTTCAATCAAATGAATGTGTTGGAATTTTCACGTTGATTTTCTGTGGCAAAGAAGCTGGAGATATTACAGCTTTCCCATGTTGTATAAGGTCTCGGGTCTCGGGTCAAACCCTTTCATTTGATACCCATGTCGACGGGTTGTAGAGAAAAAGGTAATCCGCCATTTTATGGTGGCCGCCATATTGGATGTAAAATAAAATTGAATAAACTATATTGTTTTGTCTTCAGAACCAAAGGTGTGTGCTAAATTTGAGCATCAACGGATATCGGGAAGTGATCGAAAATCAGAGAACGAAATTAATACAAAAAGCTTGTAAAAAACAAGGAAGTTATTGCATTTTGTAACTAAGCTTTATTGAAAAATAAAAAAAAATCACTTTGTTCAATTAACAATACTTACATTTTAATGCTTGTAAATAAATTTCTATAAACCTTAACTTTTTTTTGAATTTATCACATGAAATGAATAGGTTTCAAGATGATACAGTCCAAATTTTAGCGCTAAATATGCATTTGTTAATTAACAATTGGACAAAATGCAATAAGCTCAATATCTCGAGTTTCCGTTCACAAAAATGAACTTTATTTTTTTTAAATTAACGGTCTCAAAATCCTCTACCAGATCTGATAAAAAGTTTTAAGTTAAATTTTAAAAATGGCCGAAAAAATTCAATTGTTGTTATTTAATTTATAAACAAATGTAAAAAAAGCAACCAAAATAGCATTAAAAAAATTTCCTTTGAATTGCATTCGAAAGCTGGCATCGATATCTACACTTTGAAAAAAGAATTTTTCATTTTGGACTCAATGGCATAAAATGGCGGGCATCTCAAATTTTAGATAACAAATGCAATTTTGGCCAATGGGTTCAGTATTTTGACACCAATTTTTCAGGATCTTTTTATAACATTAAAAGGTATATTTTCTGAAAGTTTGATGCAAATTGGTCTTGTTGACCGTCTTGGGTTCTAAAATGAAAAAAAATCTGTTTTTTTCTCGTTTTTTCAGTTTTGTAGGTTATGTACGTACTTCAGAGACTTGAACCCAAGAGTCAATTTATTAGAAATTTTATTACGAAGAGACTAGTTTTTAGTTTGCCCGATCCGACTTATAGAACCGGAGTTATTCATATTTGAAGGTCGAAAAACGCGGTAAATTTTTTTTAATTGTTTATAACAAAAGTAGCACAAGGCTCACGAGGTTCAAAACTTATGAATATACTCCTGGTGATACCCCAAACAGGATAAAATCATAATCTTGCTGTTACCAGACTGTGCAAATTAAAATGCTTTTTTTACTGCACTATAGGCAGGGCATAGGCATAGGTTGAACGTAGTAGTGATGAGAGTATAACAAAATTTGAAAGTTAAAAAAAAATATCTGTGTTCAAAAGCCAAAACATCTTAACTCGAGTAATTTTTCAGGGGAACAATTTAAAGATAAAAACTGCATTGTAAAAAATCAGTTAATTATAGCAATGTGATAACAAAATTATATTAACAAAGAAAGGGCGCACTTTTCAACTAGGTGCATTATTTTAATTATAATCGTTGGACTCGCTAATCATATCAGGGTGAGTGTTTGGAATTTCAGATGAAGGCAAATTATTTTATGCCTTATGAAATATCGGGTGAATTAGATCAAACATACATAATATGTAAATGCTTTTGCTTTTCTTTGGTAATGGGGTATATACTGCATACAGGGTGTATCAGTGAAAATATCGAAACGCCTGGCTGTGGATTGGTCTTGGATAGACGAACAAAAAAATCGTATGGGTGAAGGGGGAGAATCGTAACAGTTTAGCCGCTAGGGCATTTTGATTTTTTTTTTTTTTTTTTGGTAGAGGTTTACATATTACCCTGTATATTTGTAATCCTATTAGGTATTCTCATGAATAAGGCAGCAATCTACCCCGAATACTCCCACCTATTTAAAATTGTAAGTCAAGGTTTCAACCCGGCTGCGTTCGGAAACGTCATTTGCAGAGCAGTAGACGATAGTAATTCGTTCGGTATTGCAATGTATGAAAATCAAGAGTTCGGAAATGCAAATTGACTATTGCCAAACGTACGGCAATGCACATTCGCACTGCCATCTTGCAATCATTTTAATGTCAGGTGGTCGAAATCATCAAATTCGCAGTAAAACTAGTCACTTCTGCAAACTGCATCAGTCGTTTTTGCAGCCGACGCAGTTAATTGACGATCATTTGACGATGTTTTAAATAAATGTAAATGTAAATGATACCGAAAGCAGTTCCCATTAACGTCCAGAGTTATGAGTCGCCACCGATATCAACCAATACGAAGTTTTGTTCGTCTATCCAAGACCTATCCACAGCCAGGCATTTCAACATTTTCACTGATACACCCTGTATAGAATTTTTAAATAATCCTTTTCCATCAAAGGAAGTGATTCATTTTAAAAGCATCGATACAGGACGCATTTATGACGAAATTGCACCATTAATTAGGAATTTGAACTTCATCGACCACGAAAACTCATAAGAGGGTTGAAAATTAGCGTTTTACCGAGTTTTAAGGTATCAGCTGATTTTGATTTTAATTGTACTTGAAAATTAATAAAAAAAAATATTCCCTATTAAAAAATTTAATATTGCTTGTTGTCATTCCATTTAGAGCTATTAAACTATAGTCCAGTCAATTTAGACATCCGAGGGTACATAAATTCGCACCAAGCTGAAAATTGGTAGGATTGTTCAAAGCACCGTTATAAATGAAATCTAAAAAGTCCCCATCGATCCTGCACCTGGAACTTGGATTTACTCGGGGTCAAAGATCACAAAAATGGGTTTTTCGCGATTTTCAGCAAAACGGTAACTTTTATCATAAAATAGTGTTTACAAAGTTTATAGATTATGCGATTACCTACCAAAAAAGGATCTTATACATTTTCCCGTAAGAATTGTCATTCATGAGATATCGCCGTTTTAAAGATTTACATAAAGCACTCATATCCCCCTCACTTGCAACTTGTATGGTCGAATTGCCATTTACTTAAACTTTAATAACTTCTAGACCGATTATAGTAGAGCAACGTAATTAGGCTCATCTTTTAGGTAAATGTGTATTCTTTTATGTGAAAGAAATAACTAGAAACCTGAGTGACTCCGTTTAGAAGATATGTAGGTTCAAAGTATGGGCAAACTGCCGTTTTTCAGCACGCTGTAGTGTAGATGACAAACTCCAGGCGTCGTTTGTCGTTAAGCAGTGAAGTATGTAGAACCTGTTGTGCACAAAAATTTGAAATGATGGCAGACCTGAGATATTGTTCGAGAATTACTATTACGGAATGTACTCAACTTTCCAGCAAGAACCGTCGCACAGTAGGACAAAATCGAAAAAAGCTGGCCAAAAGTCTAAAAAAAAGTTACTAGATTGCGGTTTTTTTTGGTGGGGTTGGTTCGGGGACACTTCCAATAGTGAGAAATCAGTCACTGAAGCTTATAGACTAAGTGCCCGCGAACAAAAAAAATAATTATACATACTCTCTTAAAACTTTTTGTATGATTTACGGACACCTAGTCTACCATCTTTTGCTCTGCGAAAATTCATGAAACCGCGGCTCTTTTCCTCCAGGTTGCTCGAAAGTCAAACTTTTTATGGTGCTCAAAAAATTTATAGATACTGTTTTTTTAACAATCATAGTCGCATGAGATAGCGAAGATACGCGCGAAACAATTAGTCCAGGCGCTAGAGTGAAAGCTATAACTTTTGGTTTTGGCGTGATGTAACGGACTTTTTTGGTGGAATCGGTCAGAAATGACATCCCCAACAATATTTAGGGGGTGCGCAAGCGTGGAACTCCCAGGAAAGCTTTTGGTAGCCCAAAAACTGAAAAATTCACTAAAAATTCCCTGTTTTTTTACCTTTCTTGTTAAATATCTCTTAACGAAGGCTTCTAGGCGAAAAATATGTTGAGCATGTTTTGTTCGTTATTGGATTTGCTAAAACTTACCTAAGGTGGATTTTTGAAATTTGAATTTCTGCATTGCAAAATAGCCGAAAACCGCGAAAAAAGTCCTCACTTTAAAATTAGCACTAGGAAAGGAGAGACCATTATCTTCCAATTTAAATTTGGAACTAGATAGTTAAAGGCATGATTAACTTATATCCAACCCCCGATCACGGTCGGTCAAATAGTTTTTGCATAATGCATTTTGCAATTAAGTGAATTTAAAAAGTTAAAATTGTTACTTGATTTTTTAAGAGGTTATGTTATTAAAATTGAGTCTTTTAGTTTGAAAATCGCAATTTCGACACCGTATTCGTCATCAGCGACCCCGAAAATCCCTAAGTGAGATGTTTTGGTATCATTTACTAAAGTTTTTGATTATTGCGAGAGGTTATGTTAACCATATTGAGTCAGCCATTTTGAAAATCGTAATTTCGACACCGGATTCGTAATCAGCGACCCCGAAAACCCCCAAGTGTAAAATTTGAGATCATTTAAAGCATTTTTTGACTTTTGGCCCGTTTTTTGGATTTGGTCCCGCTGTGCGTCGCTGCTGACAACAAAATTTCTTCGTCCTTGGTGCTATGCAAACTAAACGACGAGTAATGTGTATAAAATAGAGGCGTACGTCGTACCGACAATGCTGTTCGACGAACGCGGAGTAAAACTACGATAGTGTGTAGCATACTTTCGAGTTCAGTATCTTTCAAAAATGGATTTTTTTTCTTTACATTTTCTTCTACAATTTTGCAGTTATCTAAAGTGCCGTTCTTTTACTTGCTTTCCTCTTACTGTAAAGGGCATTTTTTGTGTATTTCTCTCAATTTTTATTGTTTTCTTTCTTTGAAGTTTCATTACAACAAACGATTACAAATGTTGAAGCTGTTTTATTTTTTATTCTATCGCCATTATAAATATATTTTATAAATCTCATAAAGTGTACTATACTGACCTTCACTACTACAAGAAATTACCATTTTGATGCTTTGAATCTTATGTTAGCACCTAGCACTATTTCCACCATTAGTTGGGATCTGTTCATTTTGGTTACTCAAATTTTAAATAATGAAATTAATACGCACAAAGTGACCTGCGAACGTTTTTTTACGTGAAGCTTTGTAATTTCCCCTTGACCGGTTCTACACATTCAACTTTGCATTCCACTTTTTGACGTTCAACTTTTTTTTCTCTTTCACTCCAATGCAAAGTTTGAAACAGACTAGAGTTGAAAGGAAAATGGAAAGCAGCTCAAAATGGAATGGAAATTTGCGTTCAACTTTTGTGTTTTCGTTCAACATTTTTATAAGTATGCGAATATGTATGAATATGAGTGTACACGGATAGCAAATACAGCCGAGATTTTCGATCTGCGTCTTGAAGAGTTGAAAATGTGTAGACGCGAGCGACAGAATTGAACGTCAAAAAGTGGAATGCAAAGTTGAATGTGTAGAACCGGTCCTTCGAAATTCATTTACGGGGAAAGACACTTCGTATGGTTCCTGACCACGGGAAGAGCCTCAATGAGACTGATTGAGAATATAAATGAACGGGTGCAGCGCTGCTATAATTGTACTATTTCTGCTACGATTTTTATGCTACAGCTTTTTACTCCGTACTATTTTATTTTGGTACATTTTTTACTCGATTTAATTCGGCGAATTGATTCAACCCATTGCCCATTCGTTATTTTCTTACGGTGATATATGTAAATAATATGCGTGTAAAGAAAAGCAAAGTGCAGCTTAATAAGCATTTATATCGTGGTATACATGTGTTTTATCTTGTGCTATCTTGTCAAGTTTATCAGACACCTAAATTTAATTCGAATTTGGGATTAAAAAGCATCAACATTTTTTCCTTTATGTATCATAATCCAGAATACACATACTTTTAGGATCTACTACTTAATTAATTGGTCTAGTACTTATTGTTCGTTGGATTAAAACAATTTTAATTTGTTTGGATGGCAGCGCTGAACGGGTGATTTGGGTTTTTGCACGAATGTACTATCGTGGTAGGGATTTGACTCTTACTGCGCCACTAGAGGGTCACTGCGCATAGAAATAGCGATTTTGTGATTCCCAATTGCTTTGGCGCACATTATATTAAGCGTGATCTGAAGGATAGAAAATAAAGGATAGGTTAGCGGTCTGAAAGGTGCATGAGTCAATGCCGATGAACCTTGCGTTTTTACTCTGAGATGGACTGAGCTCGGAAGCACCGACTGGGGCGTTATTTAGTTATTGATTTTTTAAACCGTTATGTGTAAAAGGACGGCTGCAGTATGTGGAGGTAGGCAGGAGGTTCTTGCTTGCAGTGAAGCCGTCACTATGGTAATAGGGGCAAAACTTGCTGAGGGCTGCCACGCTCCTACGGTGGCCTCCTAAAGGATCGGTGGACGAGTAAAGGGTGCTATTACTAATGAGTATGATGGCGCAGTTTTGCACATTGTCAATCCAAAGTGATCTTAGGGGTACTAGCCGAGATATACGAGTTGTATTAAAGATGGGGCCGAATGTAGGACTTGCGAATTGTAGCCAGGGAAGCTAAATGAGCCCGAGGCATTGATACGCTTGTTTCCACGACTTAGAATATGTGATTACTCTATTGCATATCATTGGGTAGGGTCACGCCCAGCATGTTAAAATATGGGTCAGCTGCTACATACATTTATCGCATAAGCCTAGTATTAAGTTCGAGTGAAAAGGTCGTGAACTGTCAAATTCCATACATTTTGGCCTCAGGTTTTCATGCCCATGAATATTTCTCTAGCGAAATTTCACGATCCCAGTACTAAGTTCGGTTGTGAATGGAGAGATAATAAAATATGTTTCCTAGTCCTTAAGAGATGGCGCTAACTTACTCTCCACTGTTTTCACTTGCATTTTATTGACCGTGGCCATTTAATTGCCGATGAAAGTTGACATATGCAAGTCTGTTGTGTTATGAAACTTAAAAGCAAGTGTTTTAAAATGGAAACTAAATTAAAAAACTCCAAAAAAAGGAAGCGTCAAACATGAAGTCTACAAAATCTCCACGGCTACTTGTTCACGACCTTTTATTCAACCACTTTTCAGGCCTGTGAAAAGTTTTCATTTCACTTGAACTCAGTACTAGCATTGATTATAGAGTAAGTAGATATGGACAAACATCTTTCAGGTTGTCTTGTTAGATGGCGCTAGTTACACTGAATTAAGTTTTAGGGCTGCGAATTTCTGTTGTAAACCTCTAAAATTAATGGGAATGGGTTTACAACATTAGTTTAACAATATTAATTTTTTATTAGTGCATAATAATCATAAAATAGACAATTTTTTTTAATTTTGCTATTTTTTAGTAAAACACATTGATTATAGAGTAAGTAGATATGGACAAACATCTTACCAGCTGGTTTGTTAGATGGCGATAGTTATACCGATTTAAGTTTTAGTGATAGGAATTTTTGTTTTAAACCTCTAAAATCAATGGGAATGGGTTTTCAACATTAGTTTCATAATATAAATAATAATATTTCTTTATGAGTGCATAATAATCATAAAATAGACACATTTTTTAATTTTGTTATTTTTTAGTAAAAATTGAAAAAAGAAGGTTTGCGCCTGAATTTAAAAAAGCATTTCAAAGCCCTTGGCGCATGTTACATTGCATGTTAGAAGAAAAGGCAAAAGTTTCGGATCTAAAAATAGATTTCTGCGCGGGTATTCCTTTTGTTTTGCTTTGGAAGGGGGTGGGTGGGCTGAAACTACGATGATTTCTTGGTCGGTGGCTGAAATTAATCAATGAATTAATGAATGGGAAGAGATTTAACAGGAAATTTTGCATCGCGTTTTTTTTAATTTGAGAAAAATGAAATAGGTTTTTTTTAGAAAAAATTCATGTTTTTGTGTATTTATTTTATTATTGCTTACAGAGAAAATTTAAGCCATTTAGTTTAGGTCAATTTAAATATATGTGTTTACTTACAATAATAGAATTATAATAAAGAATATCAGAATTATCGTTTAAAACTCTACTTCATATTTCTCAAGATTAGGTAGTCGTCAATGAAGGAAGAAAGTTTCCGATTTTGAAAGATTTTTTTAAATGTTATTATATAGAGTAATTGTTTACTTTATTAGTCCGCCCGTCCTCTGCTCTGGGAGCAGCAATAAAAGATTGTTCCCAATTCGAGAATGAGGTAGAGGTTGGGTGGGAGAGTTTTTGGGTCTTACAATTCAGCGTCAAAGTCATTACTGCAATAACTGCTTATTAAAGTCATAAAATAATACTTGTAAAAAGGTGATTTTTACAAAATTTCAACAGTGAATAACTTTCTAAGGGATGACCAAGGGCTAATTCCAAAAGAAACGTGTTCAGGTCAACCTACCTTATTACCCCCACTCCTACCCCCTGGAAGGGGGGTGATATAGTAAATAATTACCAAAAACTCTAAGAATTTTGGTATATTATGTTCATGTATATATCAAACTTATTATACAACTGGAAGCCTGCCGTGAAAACCCATAATTAGTGGCTGGTGCCTCAGCACAAAAACACACTTGTTTTGTGCGACAAAAAGATTGCAAACAAGTAGGAATTCTTGATGTTTAGGTTGTAACGGGAGCCAAAATCAAAAAAAAAATTTGTAGATGTAGAAATATTGTGTAATTATAAGCATGATGAGGGATCGCAGGCTCGTGCTTGGGACGACCAGTTTTAATGAAGGTGCTTGGTTTTAGTACTAGAAGAACAGACGAAGAAAAATCGAGAATAAAAAACTCTAGTGTGTACCTATAATTTAACCAAAAATTGAAAGGTCTTCGTGATATTCAATATTCATCATACTGGGTTGTTGGGCGTGTGAGCCTTTTAGTCCATCCACATGACACACGTATAGACCCACTATTAAACATCAAATCCACTTCAGCTAGTTTATTAATAAGTTCTATAAATAATTCGACAGTATTTTCATTCATTTTTAATATATTTTTTGGTTCAAGGGTAAATTTTTTTTTAAATGCTTGTCATTTTCTTAACAAATCAAATCACTGAGTTGATTGATATGAAAACCGCCCCTCTTCAAAACTACACACATTTTTGCAGAAAATTGAGAGTAGAGTTATGCGGGCAATGGAAAAAGTGAAAAATTCGACGCCTGATGTAAAACATCTCAGTTCTAAAGAACTGATTTGAGAGCTTCGTTTGTGGCTATTCAATCAAGCCAGTACTGGATGGCGTCGAATCACGGCGGGCCAAGGGTCGATTCTCTCACCTGATCTCTTTCTAATACTCATTAGTGATCTGCTCTCAATCTGCTCCAACCCAATTCGTAATAGAGTGTGAACTCTCATCCCTACGAAAACTTGTACCATCCTTCTCTTTACCTCAGTGGGCAAAAAGAACGTAATATCTGACTCATCTCTTAACATCTTAAGGTACAAATCCACCAAGGCGGTTAGTTAATTCACGTCATGAAGAAAGTGCATATCGCAGCTATGCACATCTGAAACATCATCTTTTTACGTAATTATCACGTCAAAAATGAAATGATGAAATGACGACGACCTCCACGTATGCGTGACGGCTCCATCACGCTGGTTCATCCTGGGCAATGCGTTCTCGACCGAACGTAGCCGACAGTCGTCCTCCCTACCTTACGTTCCTCTCCTTGTTATCAATCCCTGCTACCCATCCCCAAGCCACAATCCCCTGGGTCGGATCAAGGTGTAATGCGAACCGTGCCGATGATCAGCTAGGCTGGGGACCCAGATTAAAAAATAGCTCAGTCGTTTACGGTGTGCTCCGGATACCTGGCGACCTCCGGTTCTAATTAGCCTTACCCGGGTACTGCGGATCTCTGCCCGGGTGGACCTCGTTTCTCCGCTACTCGTGGGAGTAATTATGGAAAAATCCAAAAAAACAACAAAACCGGGGACCGGTTCCCTTAAACAAAAACCGGAAGGGACCACAAATCCCGTTAATAGCAAGGCTACGGTACCCCCGAGCCAACCCAAACCTAGCGGAAGTGGAGTCACAAGCTCCACCCCTCTAAAAAAGACCCCAGAAGCGACCACTAGCAAACCTGCTCCTCCTTGCGACTACGTCGATGCCCAGCGTACACCTGCGGGCACGGCCGCTGCGGGGGGATCAGGGGAGCGAATGGTCTGCGGAAGGGTCAAAGACCTAAAAAGACCAGACCCGGCAAAATCAGGTCCTAAAGAAGGGACCACAAATCCCGCAAATAACATGGCTACGGCACCCCCGAGCCAACCCAAACCTAGTGGAAGTGGAGTCACAAGCTCCACCCCTCTAAAAAAGGCCCCAGAAGCGACCACTAGCAAACCTGCTCCTCCTTGCGGCTACGTCGCTGCCCAGCGCACACCTGCGGGCACGGCCGCTGCGGGGGGATCAGGGGAGCGGTTAGTCTGCGCAAGGGCCAAAGACCTGAGAAGACCGGACCCGGCAAAAGCAGGTCCTCGTCACATCCGCATAGCCCGCAACATCCTTCGTCGCTTGGCCACCAACCCGATCAGGGAAGACCAAGTGTCCAAGGAGGACTTCACCAAAGTCCTAAATGACATTGCTTGGGCTAAACAAGTCATACCAGACTTTACATTGGAGTCTAGAGGTGCACCAGCCTCTAAACGCCAACGATCTGTGGAGGAACCAAGTACCCACAGTCCAATTCCGAAAAGGTCCAAGACGCATGGCACCAAAGCGATATCCTTCGCAGAAATAGCGAAGGATCGCAAAATAATCGGCGTCCTGGACGAAAGTAACGAGAATGGCAAGATCCCCAAACACCAATGGCGGTGGGTTCAAGTTGCCCTCGCCAAGGTGGCTATGGAGGTCCTGAAAGACAACCCTGGACCTCCCCCCTTATGCTTTGATGCCGGTTGGTATCAAGGCAATATAAAACTTACGGCCTGCGATAATACCAGATCTGCAGAGCTTTATAAAGCTGCGGTAGCTAGAGTTGGGGAAGTTTACCCAGGCGCCCGACTCAAGGCAGTCAATGCCGCGGACATACCATCTCGTCCGAGAGCCAGAGCATGGTTTCCAGTGGCTCCATCGGAGCCTGAGGAAATCATCGCTATGCTGAAGGCCTTCAACCCTCACATCTACACCGATAACTGGAAAGTTATCAAAACGGAGCAGACTAACAGAGCCACAATGCATGTAATTCTGCTCCTAAATGAAAAATGCCTGAACCAGCTGGCAAAAGAAAACTACGCCGTGAACTACGGCTTCCAACAGATCGCACTCAAGGTCTACAAAACCGACATAGCCGTAGTTAACCAAGCGGCCTGCACCAAGACCACTGACGAAGAACCAGAAAACGTGGAAACCGATGGCGAAGGCGCAGCTCAGAGCGATGGCGATGCATCGACAGACTCCGAGCTGGGCAGAGCCGTCGGTAACCTCTTCACGGAGCGACAACTCCTTAGTTCAGACTTCGACGAAGACAATTCCAGCGACAATGAAGCGGATGTGACTGTCGTCGAAACAAAACACCGTGAAAATGGTGCAGGTGATACAGATAAACCTGCACCATTGTAAAGCAGCATCCGCTTCGCTTCTGCTTCACCTGGCATCAGGCGAAGTCGATGTTGCTCTAGTCCAAGAGCCATGGATCTCTGGTGACAGGATCTGTGGCTTAAGGACACCTAAATTTAATCTCTTTTATACCAAAGGTAAGGGAAAACCCAGAACTTGTATTCTGATCAAAAATAACATAAGCACCTTTCTTCTCCCTCAATTCAGCAACGGGGACCTTACTGTGGTCGACCTAGAGTTGAAACAGAAGAAAATCAGAATGGCCTCTTTCTACCTAGCCCACAATGATGAGGGCCCTCTACCCCCTATGGCCTTTCAAGACCTGGTAAGATCCACCCATCCTACCACGGTTCTGGTTATGGGGGAGATGCAAATGCGCACCATACACAATGGGGCAGCACGGACACCAATGATAGAGGGGAAGTTATTTTTAACTACCTACTGAGCACCAACCTTGCTATTTGTAACAAAGGTAATGACCCCACCTTTATTACCAAGAACAGAGAGGAAGTTCTGGACATCACCCTTGTCTCGGACTGCCACTCCGACCGAATAGTGGTCTGGAAGGTTTTGAAGGAACACTCCTTTTCAGATCATAGATTTATAGAGTTCCAACTGCAGGACTCGAGCCCAGCCACCCCTTCCAAAATAAAAAACCTCCAAAGGACAAATTGGGGCTACTATACTAGGCTTATCGCAAAAAACCTTGCTCCCAAGCCTCCCTTTATTCCCAAAAACCGGGAACAACTCGACAGCATTGTGGACATTTTCACGAAACAATGCACTTACGCCATTAATAAAGCTTGTCCGAACAGGCCACATAAAGAGGCTTCCAAACCCCCATGGTGGTCTCGCGAACTTGAGACACTTCGAAAAGAGTGCAGAAAGGAATTTAATTCAGCGAGACGCAGCAACAGCGAAACCGCCTGGGGCTGCTATAAGTCAAAGCTGAATGGATACAAAACGGCAATAAGGAAGGCCAAACGTACCTCCTGGGCTACCTTTTGCAGTAATATAGAGTCCACATCGGAGACCTCAAGACTGCGTAAATTATTAACTAAATCGCCAACAATGCTTAGTTATTTACGCAAGGAAGACGGCGATTGGACCGACTCAAGCAGGGAATCCCTGAAACTACTTATGGACACCCACTTCCCGAGTAGTACTACAGTTGATACAACTATCACGACCAACTCTTCAGCCTCACAACAGCTGATCAGATCTATCATAAGTAGAGCAAAAATAAAATGGGCTGTAAACACCTTCCAGCTCTACAAATCACCAGGCCCTGACGGCATAGTGCCGGCACAACTGCAGCACACTCTTAGTTATATTATGCCCTGGTTACAAACCATGTTTACCGGGTGCCTCCAAAATAACTGCATTCCCTCTAGTTGGAAAGAGGTTAAAGTAGTTTTTATACCCAAGGCAGGAAAAGCCTCCCACGTAACACCCAAAGACTTCAGGCCAATCAGCCTATCATCCTTTCTATTAAAGACTCTGGAGAGGCTAATCGAAATATATCTGAGGCAGACCATATTGACCTCGGAACTCTCTAGCGCACAACACGCCTATACAAAGGGCAAATCTACTGATACTGCTCTTCACTCACTGGTCTCAACCATTGAAAAATCCCTCGAGGTTAAGGAATATACATTAGTAGCATTTCTTGACATTGAAGGAGCATTTAACAATGTTTTGCCGAATGCCATTACCCTGGCCTTGACAGAACATGGGATCGAGACATCGTTGGTGTCTCTTATCCACCAAATGCTTACTGGCAGGATGGTGAGCTCGATCTTGGGCGATAGCTCGGCCCGAAAGGCCGTAAATAGAGGCACTCCGCAAGGAGGAGTACTCTCCCCGCTGCTATGGGTCGTAACTATGAACCAGCTGTTGCGACGCATGCAGGCAGAGGGACATGACGTCCTGGCGTACGCAGATGATGTTGTTATCATCAAAAAAGGAAAATTTCCTCAAGTCCTCTGTGATCTCATGGAGGCAGCGCTACAAACCCTCTCAAGCTGGACTGCTACCCGCGGACTCAGCGTTAACCCAGTAAAAACGGAGCTGGTCCTCTTCACAAGGAGGTACAAGACCTCTCCGTTAACACCCCCCCGGCTTAACAAAGTTAGGCTCAAAATTAACAACAGTGCCAAATATCTGGGAGTAATCCTGGACAAGAAACTCCTCTGGCATGAAAACACAGAAGAGCGCATTAAGAAAGCAAACATCGCGCTTTTCGCCTGCAAAAAATCCATTGGTAAGAAATGGGGCTTCTCCCCTTACATTGTGCGATGGATCTACACAGCGATCGTCCGCCCAATTCTCCTTTACGGGGCTTTAGTGTGGTGGCCAACTCTGAGTAAATCCACCGTGTTAAACAAATTACAGAGAGTACAAAGATGTGCGGAGTTATGCATAACAGGAGCACTTCGCTCCACGCCTACAGAGGCCTTAAATGTTATGTTATACCTCCCTCCTTTAAATCTCGTGGCAAGGGAAAGCGCAACCATCGCAGCCCTTAGAATAAAAGAATCCGGTTTCTGGACTGGAATCAGGGGAGAGCACACGAAGGTACTGAACTCAGTTACTATCCCCACAAAAACCGACTTCTGCATTCCCGAAATTACCTTCACGAGGAACTACGGAGTCCACATCCCTTCACGTCGTGAATGGATAAATAGACCACATAGGTTTCAGGATGCCATAAACGTTTTTACTGATGGCTCTAAGCTCGAGGGTCGAGTGGGAGGAGGAGTATTTTCCCCAGAACTTGGGATTGAAATCTCCTTCCGACTTCCCGATCACTGCAGTGTATATCAAGCGGAGATTCTAGCCATACAAGAAGCTGTTCTGCAAATTAACCAGCAAGGCGATGGAAACCGGACTGTCTACATCTTTTCAGATAGTCAGGCAGCTCTGAAAGCCCTGCGCTCCTGTACAAACAGCTCTAGAACTACCTCTGAATGTCGCAGATCTCTTAACGAGATGGCTCAGCAGTTCAGGACCCTCCTCGTTTGGGTGCCCGGTCACCGAAATATAGAGGGAAATTGTAAAGCTGACGAACTGGCTAGGAGAGGCACGACCGCTACTCTCCTTCCAGAAAAGGAAAGAGTTGGTATGCCTTGGGCCTCCTTTAAACTCCGATGCAAGCAACACACAATCACACAAGCGAAAAAGCATTGGAGGGATCTTAATAAATGCACTTTGGCCAAATTAACCTGGCCCTCCTATGATCTCAGGCGAACTACCTTATTACTGAGCCTTGGGAGACAAGAACTCTCAGTTATAGTGGGAGTCTTAACCGGACACTGTCTGATAGGGACGCATGCGACCCGTTTACGTCTTGAGACCCACGACTTCTGCAGAAGCTGTAAGAACATTGACGAGGCGGAAAGTGTACTACACCTCCTATGTCACTGCCCGGCCCTAAGCAGGATAAGGCTAACCACATTTGGTAAACCCTTTCTAAGCAACCTTGCGGAAATCTCGAAGTTTGGGATCCCGCAACTTAGAAGATTCATTACTTCCTCGAGATGGTTTAACGAAGAAACGACATTTTAACATCAAGTTTAAAGTGGGATCACTATGGTATCACAATGGGCCTATCCCTTCTGGCCTAAGTGTGTGGGCTTGAACCAAAGCTCAGCCATATCTAACCTAACCTAACCTAACCACGTCAAAAGCCTGCGAGCAAATGCCTTGGTGGATTCGTACCTTTAGACAAAACAGGGGCCCTATTCCCTATTACAATATTGTTAAATCCGATCCGAAAACGAAACAGCTTTCAAGTAAAAATTTGCCAATATCGTTAAATTTTCATGTAAAATGAATGCCAATATTGTAATAGAAAATACGGTTTCGGCATTCCATTAAAAAAATATGACAATATTGTAATAGAGAATAAGGTCCCAGATCTGCGATGGAGTAATCACATATTCCAAATCGCCAAACAAGCTTATCAATGCCTGAGATTTCTCAAAAGATGCAAGCTCCTCCTTCAGCCAGCTGTCCTGACTACAATCTATAAGTCCAACATTCCGCCTTGTATTTAATTGTATTGAATATAACTCATATATCTTGGCAGAAATTATATTCCCACGGCCACACACCATACGACACATGACCCCAAACCCAAAGTCCACGAACCTTCCGGCACAAGCCACCATCGATGACCTCGATACTTCGGGATCATCTTGCTTACAGACACTTAGTTAGCAATATTGTAACATTATTAATATTAAGTAAGTCAGGTGTAAGCTTTTCTTTCATCTTTGGAAAAATTAAATTAAAGAACAGAGCTTCAGTTTCGGTTTAGCCTTTATCAAAATGCATCTGGTTGTAATTACTATAATTTTTTTTTATATGAAAAAACCAAGCTTTGTTTAATTGTCCTCTCAATTTATTTTAACTCATCATTAAAATAAAATCGTCCTAAATCCTTAGCTTTTGTTGTACCTAATAAAAAACTTGAAATTTAATTGTTTTTGACGGTTGCGTGGCGCGAACCGATATTACCCTAAAAATTAGCTTGCCTTGACTGGACAAAGTACAAAACGAAGAAGGTGCATTGGTGATAGCACCCTTTTGCTCCTTTACATGCAAATTCCCAAGACTAGCCAACTCGGCCCATCCCACGCCCACTACATACCTCCCCTTCGTTGATAAATAGAACACACAGTCGGTGTTGCTGGGACCATATAACACCTTACAGATAAAATCCAAGGTTCATCGAAATCTACTGACGCACTATCCAGACTAACCTAAACTTACTAGTAGACATTGCATCCTGACTTGAAGGACATAACATACTAACGGTGCAAAGGGTTGGACTTGACCATGCCACATAAATAACGATAAATAAAATCAAAAATAAAAATTATTTAATTATTTTATATATGTATGTATATCAATAATAATTCAATTATCCGTAAAAATTTCAAATTTCTACGAACTAAAATACCTGAGGAAAAAAAATCTAAAAATTTGTCATTCAAAATTCGTTAAATGAAATAATCCCTGAAAACCCATTTCAATTTTTTCAACATAATAAAAAACTCTTGATGCCAAATTTCCCATTAAAATTATTTCGCCCATTCATTTCATGCCCTCATTGTCAAATTTCACCCATCGAAATCATCATTTTTTCATCCTCCTTGCCCTTCCTGAGCAAAACAATATGAATAAGCGCATAGTAATCTATTTTTAGATCCACCGCCACTAAAATCAAAGCCGCAGCTTTTCAAATGCGCGAAGGGCTTTAACTTGAACAAGAAAAAGTTTATTTCGGAAACTAACCATATATAGCGGAGCATAAAACCCTGCGATACTAGCGCACCCAGCTCGTGGCGCCGTAACTGGAAGTTAATTTGACTCGCGTTTGTCCATATCTACTTAGTATATAGGGCGCGTTCAATAATGCAGGATGCGTGCGCAGTTGACTTATTCAGTCATTGAAAGCTTCCCACTTTCAATTGCTGAATAAGTCATTTGCGCACGCATCCTGCATTATTGATAATAATCAATGTAAAACATAAAAAAGCGGGTTTGCGCCTGAATTTAAAAAAGCATTTCAAAGCCCTTGACGCATGTTGGAAGAAAAAACAAAAGTTTCGGATCTAAAAATAGATTCCTGTGCGGGCATTCCTTTTGTTTTGATTTGGAAGGGGGTGGGTGGGCTGAAACTACGATGATTTCTTGGCCGGTGGCTGAAATTTATGAATGAAAGAATGAAGAAATTAATGAATGGGAAGAGAGATTTAATGGGAAATTTAGCATCGTGTTTTTTTTATCTTGAGAAAAATTAAATAAGTTTGTTTTTAACAAAATTCTAGTTTTTTTTATTGATTTTATTACTGCTTTTAGAGAAAATTGAGCAAACTATTTGAAAATGTGAATATATGTATACATATTTGCGTGCAATAATAGAAAACAATAAAAAACTTTCGTTTAAAACCCTACTTCATATTTCTCAGTGGTAGTCGTCAATGAAAAAAGAAGAGTTCCGATTTTGAAAGATTTTTTAAAATGTTTGTATTAAGGGTAATTGTTTACTTTATCAGACGCAAAAGTTCGCGCAATACTCCAAAAATGCGGTGAGTTTTTGGTGGGAGAATTAAACTACTATTTTTTATAAAAATTACTTTTACAAAATTTTAACCCTGAATAACCAACCGGTGACCAACGGCTAATTCCAAAAGCAACATGCTCTGGTCAACCCCTTACAAAGCCTAGCTCCTGCGGGAGAGCGGTGATAAAGTAAATAATTCTCTAAAATTCTAAGAATTTTATATATATGTACATGCATATGAATATCCCACTCCACCACCCGTTCATTTAATTATGGTAGCTTCAATAAAACTACCCTTTTGCTTATTTCTGATAGTATCAAATTTTAAAAATTAATGAAAATAATCCAATTGGAAATAAAAATAATTTAAATTATTAAGAACAAACCAGTCTGGATTCATTATTCAACTGGAAGCCTGCCATGAAAACCTATAATTAGTGGCGGGTCCGTCGACACAAAAACTCAGTTGTTGCAAACAAGTTGGAATTCTTGATGTTCAGGTTGCAACGAGAGCCAAACTTCAAACATATTGTGTGGCTATAAGAATGATGAGGGCTCACATGCTCTTGCTTGGGACGACCAGCTTTTTTAGTATGTATAAATAAACCGTTAATTTAAAGGCCTTCGTGATGAAATTCAATATTCATCTTACTAGGTAGCTGGGCATGTGAGCCTTACAGCTAGCTATTCATAAGATTTCCCATTGAGTTTTATCTGTGAAACAAAGGAAAGCCGCTGGAAATGTGCGCAAAAACATTCCGTCGACATTGTCCGCACAAGGATTCCGCCGGCCATTTCATTCAAACGTCAAAGTAAGACGGGCAAAACCCTCTTTCGTGTTGACCCACCATTAAACACTAAATGCACATCAGCCAGTTTCTTAACAAGTTCTTTAATACATATCTACAATATTTTCATTCAGTTTTACTATTTTTTTGGTTCAAAGGTGAATTTTTTATTAAATGCTGGTCATTTTCTTAAAAGTTGTAGCTTTAAAAATTATTGAGTTGATTGAGTGGATAGAAAAGCCGCCTCTTTTTAAAACTGCATACATTTTTGCAGAAACTTAAGCGCAGAGTTATGCGTGCAAATTCCTTTGCACAGTTGGAAAATTCGACGCTTTCTGTAAAACTGTAAAATTAACACACATCGCAGTACTAAAGAACTGGTTTGAGAGCTTTATTTCTGGCCATTCAATTAAGGTAGTACGGGATGGCGTCGAATCTCGACCGGCGTTTTCCGAGAGTCGACTTTCTCACCTGATTTCTTTCTAATATTCATTAATAATATGCTCTCAATCCCCTCCAACCCAGTTCATACTTTTGGCAATGACACAATGCGTTACTCCTACGGCTTCGTCAATATAAGACAAGAACGGGCAAGACCTTGTCTAATAGAGTGTGAACTCTCATCCCTCGAAAAAATTGTACCATCCTTCCCTTTATCTCAGTGGTAAAAAGAATCTAATAGCTGGCTCATCTCTTAACATCTTAATATACAAATCCACCAAAGCAAACAAACATTTGCTCGCCGGCAAAATGACGTCACGAAGAAAGTGCATATCGCAGCTATGCACATTTGGAACATCATCTTTTTACGTCATTATCACGTCAAGAAAAAATGCCTTTGGTGGACTCGTACTTTTAGACGTAATTTAATCTTCAGTGGCATTCCGTATTACAATATTGTTAAATCCGATTAGAAGACGAAGCAGCTTGCAAGTACAAATTTACCAATATTGTTAAATTTTCATGTAAAATAAATGTCAATATTGTATAATATAAAATACGGTTTCGGCAGTTTCGGAAAAAAATAACAATATTGCAATAGAAAATAAGGTCCCAGATCTGCGATGGAGTAATCACATATTCCAAATCGCCAAACAAGCTTATCAATGCAATGCTTATCAATTATCAGATTCCTGAAGAGATGCAAGTTCCTCCTTCAGCAGGCGGCCCTCTACAATCTACAAGTCCTACATTCCGCCTTATATGGAATTGTATTGAACATAACTCGTATATCTGGGCAGAAGTTATGTTCCCACGGCCACAACCCATACGACACATGACCCCAACCAAAAGTTCACGAGCCTTACGGCACAAGCCACCATCAATGACCTCGATACTTCGGGAGCATCCGGCTACCTAGATATTTAGTTAGCAATATTGTAACATTATTAATATTATTATTCTTTCATCTTTGGAAAAAATAAATTAACAGAGCTTCAGCCTCGGATTAGTCTTTATCAAAATGCGTCTGGTTGTAATTACAATAATTTGTTTAATAGTCCTCTCAATTTATTTTAACTCGTTATAAATCCCTAGTTTTTGTTGTAATAAAATACTATATATTTGTTTTTGACGGTTGCGTGGCGCGAACCTGTATTGCAGGTGCCCCAAAAACTAGCTTGCCTTGACTGGAGAAGGTGCAAAACGAAGAAGGTGCATTGGCGATAGCACCCTTTTGCTCCTCTAGAGACCCTCTAAGCCACGGTAGTATTTGCAGCCCTCGCTAATTTTTACCGCTTTTACGTACATGCACCTTTTTTCCCAAGACAGCCAACTCGGCCTATCGCAGGCCCACTACATATACCTCCCCTTCGTTAATAAATAGAACAAACAGCCGGTGTTGTTGAAACCATATAACACCTCACAGATCAAACGCAAGGTTCATTGACATCTACGTATAAAAGGTTCACCATGCCACATAAATAGAAATTATTTATATATCTCAATAGAAGTACAATTATCCGTAAAAATTACTAATTTCTACGAATTCTATTTGTCATTCAAAACTCATTTAAAAAATTGGAATAATCCCTGAAATCCCATTTCAATTTTTTCAACATAATAAAAAACCCTTGATGCCAAATTTCCCATTGAAATTATCTCGCCCATTCATTTCATTCCCTTATTGTAAAATTTCACCCATCAGCTACGAAATCATCATCATTTTTTTATCCTCTTTGCCCTTCCCGAACAAAACAATAGGAAAAAGCGCATAGGAATCTATTTTTAGATTCGCAGCCACTAAACCACTGACATATAGTAATGGACTGCTAAATGAGCAAAATCCCATACAAAAAAATGGCACCAAAAACTATTCCTGCCTCGCTCCCACGTTAAATCCCAATGAACTGTAATCGTCAGCGCATGTCAGCGATATAAACATAATTAGAAAAAAATAGACAGGTATAGTTTTCGTTCTTCTGTCTCACTCTTGAGCTATTTTGAAAACTTCGTTAAACAGGGAAATAACCGCCACGGTTTTGGAATAAATACATTTATTTAATGTAAAAACTGCTAAGAAATAAAAATGAGTGATGGAAATTTATTTCCGTTAATTATAAGAAACATCTTATCACTTATTTTCTCCTAAATTCGAAGAAAATTTGTTTGTTTGCATAAAAAAGGTTTTCTATTTCTGGAGAAAAATGGTGCCATTCAGCATTGTCAATCAGCAGTCCATTACTATATGTCAGTGCACTAAACCCAAAGCCGCAGCTTCTGATTTTGTTTTCAAATGCGCAAAGGGCTTTCACATAAACCAGAAAAAGTTTATTTCGGAAACTAACCATATATAGCGGAGCATAAAACCCTGCGATATTAGCGCCCCCAGCTCGTGGTGCCGTAACCTGAAGTTAATTTGACTCGCGTTTGTCCATTTCTACTTAGTATATAATCAATGGTACTAGGCTATAGAAGTAATTTAAGTATTCTAATGCCTACTAGATGTCACTTTTGCGGTTTCTTGTGGTTTTGTTAGAAGTTTTTGCATATTTACCTTTACCTGGCCCTTTTAATCAGCACTAACCCGACATAGATTTTATGCTACAATCTAGTTCATAATTGAATAAAAGCTTCTGTGTCTATTTAAAATCATCACCTATTTCAGTTTTGCCAGCTATATTTACAATTCTCGCTTTAGTTCAGTTATCGTTAGTTGTACCAATTGAACTTGAAAAAACATCCTAAGTCGATATTACCTTGTTTTGTTTTTTTTAAATATTCTTGCTTGCGAAACCACTTACAAACCATTTACTTAAGCCACTACTCCCTTTGACACAATTCTATACACTTAAGTTATATAAGTTAAATTTATTTTTCAGTTTGCTTCCAAATGCAATTGAGATTTTGGTTTTCTTTTTTTTTTAAATATTGTAAAGAAATTCTGAGGGGAAGTGGAAGTTATGTATAACGTTGGTCATATACTTGTGAATTGTGAACCTTGATTAACCGGGTAGCCCGGAACAAAGCCTGAAACGGATAGTCGATATCCCGGTTGATCGAGTTTTAACATAATAATAATAACGTTCAGGCTGAACAGGGAGTTGTTCTTCAAATGAAAAAATGGTAATAGGGTGGTTAATGTTATGATAGAGAAAAATTGATTAGTAAAGATGCAGCAAGATATTACATGAATGGGGCCCTGCCGTCTCAGCTACTTTAAACAGTGGTACTGCAAGGGCTTCGTCCAAGTCATATTTCTCTTGTATGTCTAAATTATCGTCAATTTGCAGCATGACCCTTCACATTGCAAGCACAGTTTCGTGCAAAACTGTCCTGCTTGCCTATATATCTGTGCCAACCTCGGCAATTCTGTCTTGCATTTGCATATATAACCTGAAAAGGCCTCTCGGCAGCCGGAAGTTTCAATGTGCTAATGGGAACCAACCCAATGTTTTTTTTTCACATTCCACCTCCACTGCTCTGGATCCAAGTAGTTTCCGATACACTATTAGAGAGAAAACTCTGAAGGCGTATTGTTGAGGAGCAGCTTCAGTAGGAAGTCTGGAAGACGTGTTTGCTTGTTCCTTGTAGGTTGATATCAGGAATTGGGTTCGTCCGATCATGGTTGGCGGTTGAAGTAACAAATGGGCGCGGATTAAAATCAAAATCATAGTTCTCGAAATTAACTGACAGTAAAAAAACCCAATTAGGAGGGCGAACGCCTAACAAAGACATCGGAAGGTGGTGGTGGCACAGAGTTTTAAGTCGATTGAGCTGAGGGTTAGCAACCCGCTCCCATAAAAAGCACCATTGATACGAATCGGCAAACAATGCCTCGGAACCGGACGGACAATACGACGACGACGATCATGGAATGTGAGAGCACTGCTTGCTGAGGGACGGCTGGATGAAGTCCTCAACGAGATGAATCGATCTGAAATTCAATATCATGGGACTCAGCGAGACCAGATGGCGCGAGACGAGTTCTATATCCTACTGAATGATGTTTTTTGCTCTATTCCAAGGGGAGACATTAATGGGCGACTTAAACGCACAGATCGGCCGTGACAACACCGGCCTTGAACAAACAATTGGAAATCAAGGCCTAAGTCAAGTTACCAATAGCAATGGTGAGCTTTTCGTTGACTTCATGGTAGGTGGAACTTACTTTTGTCACAAGAAGATAAGCAGGGAAACCTAGGTATGGCCCGATTGTAGAACAGGAAATAAGATAGATCACATGGCCGTAAGCAGCAGATGGAGAACGATTCTTGAGGATGTCAGGAGTTTCAGGGGAGCAGACGCTATAAGCGATCACCATTTGGTTGTAGCAACTATGTATTCGTCTTAAAATTTCCGCAATCAGAAACGTGCAACACGATGCTAGAACCCGTAGACGGTTTAACGTAGACCTTCTGCGGGAGAGCATTAAAAAGCGAGTTTGCTGAAAACATTCAAGAAATATTAAACCAGCAAATCGAGTACGACAAAGGGCGCTATATTGATGTCTGCGGAAACGAGCATCGCTTATGTCCAAAGAAACTAGCAACACTGGATCTCGGACACAACCTGGCAAAAAATAGAACGAAGAGGGGCCCTCAAAAATAACGTGAACTCTACAAGCGACCCGGAAAGATGGTACCAATTTAAACGGGAATAGTCCCAATTACACCGGGAGGTAAAGAGAAGTGTCCGGTGTGATAAAATGCAGCAGATAAAGGAGCTCGCAGAAAAAGCGGAAAAACAGTAAGTTGCTGTACCAAATCACTAACCAGCTACACGGGAAAACACTCTACTAAAAAACCTGCCGCTAAGAGTGCGGATGGAAAGCTGCTGTGCAACGACGAGGAGCAACTCCAAAGATGGAGAGATTACTTCTTCGCCGCCCTGAATGGTACACACTTACACAGGAACCTAAGGAAAACAGCAACAAATCACAGCCAACAAGAATAACCACCCGGGCCCCATCCAAGACGGAAATAGTAACAAGTAACCGCAATTCATGCGATGGCCAATGGTAAAGCAGCTGGAAAAGATGGCATCCCGCCAGAATTGTTGAAAGCCGATTCAAGCCTCATAGCATGAATGCGCTTCAACCAATCATGGAAATTGCATGGAACACCTGTACCTTTCCGGAGGATTGGACGGAAGGTATCATAGTCAAAATACCAAAAAAGGGAGACCTAACAATATGCGGCAACTGGAGAGGCATCTGTTTATTATCTACGGTGGGCAAAATTTTATCCCATATATTACTATCTAGGATAAGATAAGTGAGGCAGTATACCGAACGCTTAGGAGGCAGCAGGCCGAAGGAAGGGCCGCTCACGTATTGATCATATTAACACCTTGAGAATTATAGTGGAGGGGTCTACTGAATTCCGATCCCCCTTTACCTTGCTTTCGTAGATTATGAGAAAGCGTTCGACTCGGTTAATAGGAAATTTATATGTCAGACACTACGGCGACGTGGACTGCCTGATAAAATAATAGAATTGATAAAAGCCCTATATAACAATTCCAAATGCAGAGTTCTCCATAATGGAAAATTATCCGACAGCTTTGAGGTGATCTCAGGTGCACGACAAGGATAAGTAGGCATCCATTACTATTTCTTATAGTAATAAATGACATAATATGTTCTTGTCGGCGCTCTAGATAGTAGAACAGGCGGGATACAATGGGGTTTGCTAGACTGCCTTATCTGTTTGCTGGCCCACAGACATCAGGATCTGAAAAACATGTTAAGCAATTTAGCAACAGAAAGTAGTCCAGCAGGCTTAAGGCTAAATCCGATTAAAACAAAAGAAATGCGGATAAATGCAAACACCATTGAACGGACAGCGCTGAATAACCGTGACGTGGAACTGGTAGATAAATTCTGCTACCTCGGTAGTGTTTTTACCGAAAATGGTGGTGCAAAAGAAGATGTCAGTTCTAGAATAAATAAAGCACGAGGCGCATATGCATGCCTGTTCCGCATATGGAAATCAACGGAGATCTCAACTAACACCAAATTGCGGCAGTTCAACTCCAACGCTCAGGCAGTACTTTTGTACGGTTTGGAAACATGCAGAGTCACCAATTCATCACAGGGCGCCTACAAGTCTTCATCAACAGATACTTGCGTCGTATCCTATAAATCCGCGAACTATGAATTATGATTTTGTTTTTCATTCCTCACGCCATTTGTCACTTCAAGCGTCAACCATGACCAGTCACATTGTTTATACCTCAACCTGCTGAATGTTTAAAAGCGCAATCAGAAATTTCTCAGCAGCGACTGTTATTTCTTTAGAATGGGCTGAAAGATCAGTCAATTTTGTGTAAGTAACGGTAGTGGTTGAAAACGCGGACGTAGAGTGGCAGCGGAAATATACATTGAGGGGAGCTTGAAGACGCATCATTATGGCCAGAAAATCAAAATCTTCCCTCACAATTTGTGAGCGATTCAATTTTCATTGCTTTTTTCGCCAGCATGATTAATGTATCCTTATTTTTTTAAAACGAAGAAAATTTACTTGTGAAACTATTGATGGCATGGTGCTACTAAATTGTATCTCCTCAAGAACCCCTGGATCCGAGTATTTATCAAACACAATAGTTACCCCCACTCTACAAAAGTTGCTCAACATCGAATTGAACCGTTGTTGGACAAAAGTCTAGGGACTCTATTATTACCTTACCTAGAGTTCGGAAAGCTAACAAGTGTTCTCCGATCGCTGTGGCAAGCATGGCTTGTCTATTCAGTGCTGTGGCTGCGTAGATAGTAGCTTAGTGTCTTCCACACCACTCGCATCACGTCTTGCACTCTAGAGAAAGGCTGCTCGAACGTGACTAGCGTTGTACTATGCCCCAAGGAGTGTGTCTATCGGCAGACAATCATGATGTGTATATTGAAGTCGTATTCCCCGAGAGGGCCATTGTGTGGAATGTGTTTCGTCCATCCACAGTATGTTCCAATTGGCGTTGCCATAAGCTTTGTTCCAGAACTCGAATGTGGGATCCCGCGGGAGCAAGAATTCACCCAATTTGTGTTTCTTTACTTTCTCATGCAAGAAAAAGCGGGGAAATTTTCACTTTCCCTCGTGCAGGAATTAGCCGGAGGTTTTCGGTCCTGCGATTTCTTGCAAGTTGTCAATTGACATCTTTTGTATGAATGTGGGTATCTTAAAAAGCGACATACACATGGACAATGGACATTTATGCTTCTTGATTTGGAAGAAATTGCCCAAAAATCGTTTCTTCACTTTCTGGATTTTTGACAAAATTATCCCCACCATTCAAGTAAGTTTTTGCCCAACAAATTTTTGCAGAAAAAGTACTGGAACAGACCTATGGCATAGTGCTCGTGGGTTAACAAAGACGGGCACACAATATTCGACAAACTTCAAATTGAGTTGTTTTATGGTACGACGAACAAAACCCCATGGATGATGGACATTTATAAGCGAGAACAGTATTTTTGCCGATTTGAAGAGGTGAAACGTAGGCCTCACAGCACTAATCATGATGTAAGGCGCCTAAGATCGGGCATGCTGGAACTTACTTGCACTTGTACGGGTTTTTGTTGATAACGTGTATATTTTTCGAGTTTGCTACGTTTTCGCGGAAGGGCCAAAAAATCGAGATTTTTCAGAAAATCAAAGTTGACTAATGCAGGCTGCGTTCGGAAACGTCATTTGCAGAGCAGTAGACGATAGTCATTCGTTCCGTATTGCAATTGATGATAATCAAGAGTTCGGAAATGCAAATTGACTATTGCCAAACGTACGGCAATGCACATTCGCACTGCCATCTTGCAATCACTTTAATGTCAGGTGGTCGAAATCATGAAATTCGCAGTAAAACTAGTCACTTCTGCAAACGGCATCAGTCATTTTTGCAGCCGACGCAGTTAATTGACGATCATTTAACGATACCGAAAGCAGTCGCATTTTGAAGGAAATTTTGTCATCTTTTCATATAGTGGCCATCTTCGAAAAACGTGTATAGTTTTCGAAATATAAGCGAAAAACTGAAAGTGGGGAAATATTGATTTTTTCTGCGTTTATAGTTGTGAAGCCGACCTCCTACAAAACAAAAAACTTGAAATTTAGATTCAACATTTAAAACCACTGAGAAAAGAAGTTTCAGCAATTACACATCTCGTAAGAACACGTTAATAAACATTTCCGGCACGGTTAATAGAAAAAATTCTCAGTCAGGTCTGCCTAACACTAGAAGGAACTAAGAGGCCAGAATCCTGTTATCGAATACACGATGCATTCAACGAATTCGTCGCGATCTATTTGACCACCCACCTTGGACGAAACCGTGCCCTTTTGTTACGAAAATTGTATTTTGTGGGCAATAATGTTTGGTATAAGTAGATGAAAAAATTTGAATGAGTGATTTTTGCACACTTTGACCTTGAATAACTTCGAAAGGGTTAAGTTTTCGAAAAAATGACACGGACTTTTTGTAGGCAATAACGTTTCGTATTAACCGATAAAAAAAATTTCGAAAATGTTTTTCAGTGATATGTAGGCCAAAAAATGATTTTCGAAAACTTTGACCTTTAACAACTTGCAAAGGGCTAATCGGGTCAACTTTTTCGAAGAACTAGAGTTGTAGAGAATTTCGTTGTCAACATTTTGGGGTTGTATGACCAATAGGAACCGAGGTATATGGAAAACTCGGGAAAACGTGATATCTGCGGTGGCCATGTTTTTTTTTTGGATTCCCAAATTGTTTTCTTAAAAAGTCATAAGGAAGCTGTGTATCAATTTTCAGCCATTTTGGTATTTTGTCTCCTTAAAATGCCAATTTCCCCGGACTAACTTAAAATGCTCAAAATACACTCACCATACACCGATACTTACCCGCAGAAGTAACCTCGGTTGTCGACTTCTGATGTGAACTTTCGCATTGTAATTCATTAATTACTTCCAGTTCTGTTGTTCTAGAAAGAATTATGCTGCACATTGCAAATCCATAATTAATGAAGTAACAGTGGTGGCCAAAAACAATAACCTCAACAATATATGATGATCGCCTGGTGTTCCCCTTGTTGTTCCTCTTCATGGTATTGAGCAAGTGTTTTATAGCTATTATAGATGGCAAAAAAATATTTATATATTTAATTTAAAAAGAAATCAAATTATCTGCATAATCGTAATGTTTGATATTTCACAATTCTTGTGATATGGTAGAGGACTCTTCCTTCCTTCAATGAGACTTAAGAAACGAGAAAATAAGTTGACTCAGAAGGCAGTGAAGGAACATGACCTACCTAATTTAAATCACGTAAATGATGTGTAAGCACCGTATTTGTTTAACCTGTTCACAATTTCACAATTCACACTAATTCGACCTCGTTTAAGAGTTTTGCACAAAATTCTTGTTCACCACTTAGAAATACCCAACAACCACGTCAACATAACTTCACTGGGTAAACGAATTCGCGTACTTGATCGACTTTATTACGAATGGCATAAACTTTTTGACACTTGAGACAATATAGTAAGTCTGTTCCTGAACTCGAATGTGGGATAACGCGGGACAAATATTTTCCCAATTTGTGTTTCTTTACTTTCTCATGCAAGAAAAAGCGGGGAAATTTTCACTTCCCCTCTTGCAGGAATTTGCAGGAGGTTTTCGGTCCGGCGATTTCTTGCAAATTGTCAAAAGGTGTCAATTGACATTTTGTTTATGTGTGTGGGTATCTTGAAAAGCGGCATACACATAGACAATCGACATTTATGTTATCTTCTTCCTTTATTTGCAAGAAATTGCCCAAAACGTGTTTCTTTACTTTCTGAATTTTTGACAAAATTATCCCCACCATTCACTAAGTTTTTGCCAAACAAATTTTTACAGGAAAAGTACAGGAACAGACCTAGTGCGTATCTGTATTGTCTAAATAATCACTTCGCGGACAATAAACATCTTTTAATACCTCCACATCAATGATCGTTGGTAGTTAAATCTTATTCTTATACTGAATTCAGCGCTACAAACAACTAATAAATAGTTAAAAGTTGCGCATGTGGCATATAATTGTTTTTATTTGTGTATTAGCGAGATTTGGACTATGACCCAGGCAGTAGAGGAACGAGTCAACAAGTTTGAGAGATGATAACTTTTCAGGTACATAATAGGCTAACAAGGGAGGATGGAATATGGCGAAGGATATACAACAAAGAGTTTTATAAAATTTTTGACGACCCAGACATTCCAAAAATTAACAGCCAAGACTAGCCGTTCACGTAATCAGGATGGAGGACAAACGCATCCAAAAACGACTCATGGTACCAGAATTTCGTAAAATAAATCAGTAGGCAGATCCAGGAGGAGACGGCTAGGCTCTGTGACGGCTGACGCAGAAGAAATGCTCAACATCTGCACCGGGACACAGGCTGATAAGGATCGTAAAACTTGGAGATGTGCCCTAACAGAGGGCAAGGCTCAATTTGGAGTGTAGCATCAATGGATGCATGGTGTGATCTAACTTTCTACACAAAGTTAGGATGTTGCAGCAATGACTGCATTTTGCACGTAGATATTAAAAAAAAGGATATTAGAAATTTCCTAACCACATTACGTAACACATTAGCTTTTCGATACAACGAATGCACGTTTAACCTTTTCATAAAACTGAGCACAGTTCAACCATTTAACCATTTTGCGCAAGATTGATAAATGTGAGTATTTACTCTTAAGTAACATACATACGTATGCGAGTAGGAAAAATATGCTTAAATCTAGTGACTAAATACAATCGATCATTTTTAACAATTTTTAAACCAAATAATTACCTTAGAATATATTAAATTTATAAAGAAATATAGGTATCATGAAAACCCTAAGTGCGTATAGTTAAAAGCAAAAAAATAAAAACAATTTTGTTTAAAGAAAAGTGAAAAAACAAATGTTAAAAATTTACCAGATTGGAACGACCCTAGCTCCGGCACTTTCGAGATACTTCACATAAGAAGCTGAGATGTATGTTTTATGTGCATTGCCATAAGCTTTTTCAAGTTGGTAGGTGAGCCCAACTGCTAAGATGCCGATTATAGGGGAATTCGTCATTTTTTATTGTCTTCAGGAGTCTCTTTTATTTCCTTTTCACTAAAAATTTACCGTAACCGAAAATTATATCACTAAAAAATCAAAATCACGCCGGTTTCAAGTTCAAGTTTTAGTTCCTTTCACCAAAAACACTTTAAATTTAAAATCACACGTTTTTAAGTTTTTTTTAAAAGCGTTAAAAATTTAGAAGAAATAACGAGAAATTTTGCGACTCCGAGAAAATGTTCACTACTTAAAATTTTTAAAGTTTATGACTGACATTTTTAAAAAATTTGTCAATTATAAATTTTATTGGCTACTTGGATGAGTAAAAAATAGCAAGGTAGAAAATAAGGTTGCATGAAAGGTGTTTAACATGGAAATCACAACGTGATTTGCATTATTCTTGTTCACCATGCCATCCAAACAATCTGCTTCTTTCTTTACAATCCTTTAATCCCTCCACATAGGGCGGAAACAGTTGCCCTCCAGCGGACTCTGTTTTTTACGCGGCAGCTCCGATCAGCATCTCCCAGTTGTTGCGGTTTCTGCTAGCAGCGTTCTCCTCCACGCTGTTCTTCTAGGTCTTCCGACTCGACGGGATCCTTGCGGATTCCAGTCAAGGGCCTGTTTGGCTAGATTTTCGTTTTCGCGCTGCAAGGAGTGGCCAATCCAATTCCATTTCCTTCGCCTGATTTGGTCATCTATCTTTTCTTGGTCGGCACGGCGCCATAGTTCTTCGTTTGAAACTCTATCCAGCCGGCGGATTTTTAGGGTAGGATGAAGGCATCTGTTGATGAAGACTTATTGGCGCCCTGTGATGAATTGGGGACTTTCCATGTTTCTAAACCGTACAAAAGAACTGCCTTAACGTTGGATTTGAACGGCCGCAATTTGGTGTTAGTTGAGTTCTACGTTGATTTCCATATACGAAACAGGCATGCGTATGCGCTTGGTGCTTTATTTATTCTGGAGCTTCTTTTGCCCCGCCATTTTCGGTAATAATACTACGGAGATAGCAGAATTTATCTACCAGTTCCATGTCACGGCTATTCAGCGCTGTCCGTTCAATGGTGTTTGCATTTATCCGCATTTCTTTAGTTTTAGTCGGATTTAGCTTTAAGCCTACTGGACTACTTTCTGTTGCCAATTGTTTAACATGTTTTTGAGGTCCTGATGTTTGTGGGCCAGCAAACAGATATCATCGGCGTAGTCGAGACCCTTAAGGCGGTCTACCAAACCCCATTGTATGCCGCCTGTTCTATTATCTAGAGCGCCGACGAGGATGTCATTTATTATTCTAAGAAATAGTAATGGCGAAAGTAAGCATCCTTGTCGTACTCCTTAGCTCACCTTAAAGTAGTCGGATAATTTTCCCTTATGAAGAACTATGCATTTGGAATTGTTGGCTTTTATCAGTTCTATTATTTTATCAGGCAGTCCATGTCGCAGTAGTGCCTGCCATATAAAGCTCCTATTCACCGGGTCGAACACTCTCCCGTAGTCTACGAAAGCAAGGTAAAGGGGGTATCGGAGTTCAGTAGACTGCTCCACTATTACTCTCAAGGTGTTAATATGATCAATGCATGAGCGGCCCTTCCGAATCCGGCCTGCTACCTTCTAAGCATTCGATCTACTGCCTCTCTTATCCTAGATAGTAAAATATGGTACAAAATTTTGCCCACTGTACATAGTAAACAGATGCCTCTTCAGGTGTCGCATATTTTTACGTCCCCTTTTTTTGGTATTTTGACTATGATACCTTCCGTCCAATCCTCCGAATAGGTACAGGTGTTCCATGCTATTTCCAGGATTGGCTGAAGCGCATCTGCTATGAGTCCTGAATCGGCTGTCAACAATTCTGGCGGGATGCCATCTTTTCCAGCTGCTTTACCATTGGCCATCGCATGAGTTGCTAGGAATTGCGGCCGGATTAAGAGTGGTGGGGTCCCCTGGGGACGAGTTTGTTGGGGCCCCTATGGTAGGGGCTCGTCTTATATTTTATTTAATAGAAAGTCAAACGGTAAATGAATTTTAAGGATTCATTCAACTCAAAAATGACGAATATTCAAGAAAAATGGAAAAAAAAATTTATTGCATTATTTAATACTATTAAGTGTCCTCTTTCGGATATATGAAGATGAAATTAAATGATAGTACACACGCGACAGAAAAAGTGTGCGGAGCACCAAAGAGAGCCGCTGAATGTATATTTTGTACTATTAGTCCAATTAATCTACGGATTCACAATGTTAATTTCCAGACAATTGAAGGCAGGAAAAAAAATATGGGCGTGTAGAACACTTAATTTGAAGAAAGATAGTGTGTTTTTACGGAATTGCATTGGCGAACTAAACCTAAAAAATTCGCAAAAGTAAAAAAAAGGGTTTTTCGCCAATAAAACAAAAAGTTGAGCTCGGATCCGAAAAAGTTAAATGAGAAAGTTATAGGTATTAAAATTATCTTTCAATTGATGTGGTTCAAAATATTGGTTAGTGTCTTAAACATGGCGAAAAATGCTAAAAACCGTTAAAAATCGTGTCTTTTTCATTTATTTTTTGCTTTTTATTGATGCGACCTAGAAACTTTTTACTTGGTAAAAATGTTGCGTTTGGGAATCTGAAAACTCATATTTTTTTTAGCTCGAAATTTTGCAAAATATGGGGGATTTTTGTAAAAAAAGGCGTTTTCGTAAAATTATTCGTCTACAGCTCCTCGACCTCGTAGGACATTTTTAGAACCTCTTTTTCTTCGTTAAGAGTTGTACTATAATGCACTATTATTTAAAATTTGAGTTTTTCAATTTTATATGTATACAAAAAACTCCACCGCAAAAAAGACAATTTGTTTTACTGCAAGAGTTTTATTTCATTATTTTTCGACTCTAAACTACTATATATTTTTTTTCCTGCCTTCAATTGTCTGCAGAATTTCCGTAGATTGATAGGACTATATGTTATACGCATGTATCAAGGCATCTGACAACGGGATTTTCTGAACTTTCCTCGTCGCGAAATCGTCGATTACATCATCGAAATTTCAGTTCTTGAAATGTCGCTATTAATTACTACTCAAAATAGCGAGAGCACTGAGGCGCTGTTGGGTCATTGCCATCTTGCAACTGTTTTTCAATCATTATAGAATAAATCAAATGTTTGCGACTGAGGTATTGGTCTACATTTCCAGCAAACTGTCTGTAAAACGCTGCATATTGTACAAGCTCCACCCCAAGGTTGTCGTCGACTCGTCTTTGTAAATTTCGGCTAAAAGCCGTGCTTGTTCGTGCAACTGATCAGACTCCAAATGCTCAAGTTCAGCCAGAAATCCGAAACGTGTAAACTCCATACACCGTTAGTCGTTGATCCAACGATGTCAAAAACTGGTCAATGACGGGGAGATAGTTTTCGACAAAATTTTTTCGAGATGGTGACAGGTTCACATCTGGTGCATGTCCGTAATTCAATGGGATTGGGATTAAGCGAAGATTTCGGTGACGTATCCAGGAGGAGATGATTTTAATCATCTTTCGATTAAAATAATTATCCATAGCCACGTCATATTTTTCTGTTTTTTATATAGGAGTCCTAATATTAGTAATGAGGCCACCACCTCAGCCTTCGATGCGATTTCCGGATTTTTATTTTCCCACGTTCGCCTAATGAGCCACTTCGTCGTGAGTACATCAAACTGAGAAACTCCTGTAACTCCATCATCAGGAGTGTCAAATCATCATTTAATGATAGATTGAGAAGTAAGATTATTAACTCAACTACAGGCAGCAAAAACTTCTGGCCCATGGTAACCGCCATCAAGAAGAATTTTACTTCCTCCTCAACACCTCCTTTTATTCACAACAAGGAAGTGATAACAGAAAGCAAACCCAAGGCCGACCTATTAGCTTCTCTGTTCACCGCAAATACTTCTTTACCCGATGCTGCTATGTCACCCCCACTCTCGAGAATACCACCCACTCAATGGACGGAGTTCACTTCAGGGGTCGCGAGGTGTTTAGGTGTCTCAAGGAACTCGACGCCAATAAATCCACTGGTCCCGACAAAATCCCCCCTATGGTACTTAAAAAATGTGCCTCACCTTTGGCTAAACCTCTGCCCAAACTTTTAGCCCTGTCTTACTTCTCCGGAGTGTATCCCGACTCTTGGAAACTAGCTCATGTTCAGCCAATCCCAAAAAAAGGTGCAGTCAGCGACCCTTAAACTACCGCCCAATAACAATTACTTCTGTTCTCTCCAAAATCATGGAGACAATAATCAATAAAAAACTGATCCAACCAAATTATACACGACAGGCAATACGGCTTCAGATCTAAACGGTCTACTGGCGATCTGCTTGTGTGTTTAACCGAGCGTATCAACCAAAGCATTCACAGCTTAGGTGAGTCTAGCCTGGTTGCTCTAGGTAATCAAAGGCTTTAGACAGAGTATGGCACCCAGTTCTGTTGAATTAACTCCAAGTTATTGGTATACACTTAGTTCTAAGGAACTGGATTAAGAGCTTTCTTTCAGGCCGTTCAATTAAGGTAGTATTGGACGGCGTCGAATCCAACCCACATGTCATTTCGGCCGGAGCTCCCCAGGGGTCAATTCTCTGCTAATTCTCTTTCTAATGATCTGCTCTCAATCCCCTCCAACCCACTTCACTGCTTCGCTGATGACGGTACTCTGAATTTCTCTTACTCCTTCGACAATATAAGACAAGCACGTGCCAGACCTTGTCTTTACCACCGTCAACTAATGGCGACTTCGATCAACCGGGATATGGAATCGATTCTTCATTGGGGCGAAATGAACCGCGTCGAATTCAATGCCACAAAAACGAAGCACAGTCTGATCTCCAACAAAAAATGTACCGACCTTCCTATCTCAGTGGATAAAAACAATCTAACGGCTGACTCAACTCTCAACATCCTAGGGGTAGCTTTAATGGAGCTTCTGCGATGGAATGATCACATATTCCAAATCGCCAAACAAGCCTCCCAATGCCTTGGATTTCTCAAGCGATGTAAGTTCCTCTTCCAGCCAGCCGCATTGGCTACAATATACAAAGCCTACATTCAGCCGCGCCTCGAATACAACTCGCATATCTGGGCAGACGCCCCAAACACCACCTTGGCTTGTCTCGACAAGGTGCAAAATCGTGCCCTCAAACTCATTGGTGATGGCCCCTTTCGCGCCTCCATAGACATCTTAAGCCACCGTAGGAATGTAGCAGCCCTCTCCATACTTTATCGCTATTACCATGGCGACTGTTCCACTGAAATTCAGGACCTCCTGTCTGCACGGAAATACTTTTCCCGCAACACAAGACTAGCCCGCTCGGCTCACCCCCATACCCTACACCCCCCTCGTTCACGCACAATACGGTTTAGAAGTTCGTTTATGAATAGAACAACTCGACTTTGGAATAATCTCCCGCATTCAGTATTTCCGAACTCGTACAACACCTTAAAGTTCAAACGTGAGGTTCATCGTCATTTTCTTCTACACCCTCCAGACCCCCTCTAACCTTTCCTATTCTCCTCTATTCTTCAAACCAAGCTTACTACTAGACATTGCACCATGAACTGAACGACGTGACTGACTGGTAGTATAAAGGGTTACACCTAAGCTTGGTTTTTTCATATAAAAAAATTATTATGTTCAGGCTCGTTCCCTTCCTGCTTCTTCGTATTGTTCAAAGATGTCGCGTTCCTTCTCAATGAGCACTCTCGGTAATTTCAGAGCTACAACTGCCGAATTCAAATCCAAATTCGAGTTCTGAAGCAATTTGCTCGTCGCGTTAACTCTGTTCAAAATATCGTTCCAGAAGACGGCATAGATGTCAGTTTCTAATTTGCACATTTGCTTATGCAAACCTTGACATTCGACTCGGATTTTCGAATATTGCTCATCATCTTCGCACATTAACAATAGTGTTTAAAGAAACACTTTTAAGCATTCAGGAGCTTTGCAGTTATTAAAGAAAGTAATAGATAAGAATTAGAGAAAAGGTTAATTTATAAGCTTGAATTAAATTTTACTATTCACTCGATGTGAACATCCACTCAAAAAAAAAAAAAAAAAATTAATCACCCTCATCAACGGTGTAAGCTAAAAAATACACAATCCACTTGATCACCTCAACAACGATGGAAACTAAATATCAAATTAATTAAAATCCTCATCCACGTTGTTAACTAAAATCACTTCAAGTTTAAAGCAGAGAAACAAAATTATAATATATTTGTAACGAATCAAGAAAATCGTAAGAAAATCGTTCACCATATCAAATATTATTATTTTAAGAAGAAAAGGAAAATTATGAAATATGAATATTGTATTGTTGTAATTAAGTACTCACCTGACCTTGAAAGTTGGCCTTGAACTTTAATTTGTTTGTGGACAAAGAGGATTGTCAAAATCAAGGTCAAAGGAGAGAGGAATTAGAAACTGCTGTTCATAGTCTCTTCCCATGAACAGGGAAAAGGAAAGTTGTTAATATTAATTCTAGGTCTATTCCCGAGAACTAAGGAAGAAATTAGTAATAATAGTAGTTATCGGTCTATTCCCGAGAACTAAGGAAAATTAGTAATAGTTATAGTTCTCGGTCTAATCCGGAGAACTAAGAGAAAAATTAGTAATAGTAGTTCTCGGTCTATTCCCGAGAACTAAGGAAAAATTTAGGAATAGTTCTTGGTCTATTCCCAAGAACTTTAAAATGGAGGAAAATAAAATTTTAAGATAACTTACCCTCGAGGCGTCCGGTATCCAAAGAGAGGAAGATTCATGGGTGCAACGATTTTTGTTAACTCACTTGAATTCGATTCAAGTGGGGATAGAAATATATAACGGGATGACTGAAGTGATTTTTGTTTGAATAATGCAAGTGGGAATGAAAATTTTAGTTGTGCATGTGTGAGGTGAGAAGTGTTACCAGAGTAAATATTTATTCGAGGGAATGTATGAATTTTTGAGTGAATGTTCTTAAGAAAAATTTGGTTTCTTAAACTTAAATTAGTATCAATGATAATGATGTTAAATGATGCTACTCAATGTCCATGTTATCCAAAGATGATGTTAATTGTTGATAAGTTCTTGATGTTCCCTTGTTAGAGCTGAATGACCGTGATTGTTTCTACATATGTAATTGCCCAGGAGTGTATGTAATTGCATCTGGTTTCCTAATGCGGCTTTATTTTTCTGAAATAAAAAGTATTAACGTGCCCTAAGGTGATATGGTTAACGAAGAAGGAAAAGAAAACATGAAAGATAAACCAGGGAGATTTATCTTATGTTGTGAAGAATTGAACAGTTCGTTTTATGTCAGAATATCCAAACACCATAGCTCTAGTAGCATCTACAGGAACGGCAATTCGTAGGGTAAAATGTATAATATCTTTTTTTGTAGATAATTGTATGACCTACATACTTTGGAAAAACTTAGCAAAATACTGATTTTTTGATTTTTTGAATATATTGAAGAGACCCGATGTTTTTAAGGGCTGTTCGAATTTTTAGTTATTCTCGATTTATGCTACAATTGAATGTATACTTTGGCTACGTATTAAAACAACCGGTGTACACCTGTGTTTTAGGGCTGACTGTGACTTTATGTGATCTATTTAACCCTTATGGTACCAATTTATATAAAAATTATTTCATCAATGCAACAAATGGACTGAAAAGGTCAAAACGTATGTGTTGCTGTGCCTTTGAAATTCGTGGGATTTGGTGGACTTACACGCTCATACTAAGAGTAGTAGGACATTATAAGCCCACCAAGCCAAGATGTAAATGTCATCGTGTCGAGGGCTGCGTGGCAGTGGGTAGTGCTGCACTGTCTCAAACGATCTCCTCTGGGTACCGGGCGCACCCAGTTGTATATAGCCTTATCCTAATATGGAGGCTCTGTTAGGATGGACCTTCCCTTTCCTGCCGTACTCGTGGGACTCTTATGGACCAAAAAATTTTTAGAAAAACAGACGAAGAAAGAGGTTGTGAGTCTGATGCAACAAGTATCAGCTCAGAGCTGGAGAGGGAACTCCTTGGAGGTACCTCGTCTAGCACAGAAGCTTCGGCTTCTCAATCAACAACACTGGCCCAGGCAGCTGGTGACAATGTTGTTGAAGAAATAACGGCAAAGGTTGTCGGTATGACCGTGCAACCTAGCAAGAAAAAATCCGGTGCTGCCAAGAGGAAGAGGGCCAAGGCAAGGAAGGCTGCAGAGGAATTGGGGAGCTCCACGGAGCACACCCGAGTCCCACATGCGGAACTTCCTTCCCAACAAACCCAAGGCAGGACAGTGGTCACGACGGGGGGCTCCAAGGAGCAGACCTGGACTACCGCTGGACTGCCAGAAGTTTCTGGACCTGGGAAATTGGTAGCACCAACTCCTACAACTTCTAGGGGGCTATGTCCTATGCCGGACCCAACTGACGAACTGCCAAAACGGCAGCGGTCTGAGGATTCTCCGGCTGGGCAGGGACCCCAGAAGAAGAAAAAAAAGGGGGAGTCGCAAGGACCCTCATACCGGGATAAGCTAGCTGGGATCACCATGGCAGTGGTCCTGGACAACTATCCCGAGGGCAAATTGACAGAGGAGCAATCATCCTCCGTCTGCGATGCCATCCTGTCTGAGGTAGACAAAAGTCATAAAGGCGATTGTCCGCCTCAGTTTTTGGGTGCAAGGGCGGCAGGGGGTCTCATCAAGATCACCTGCGCCAACGAACCCACCAGCCAATAGCTGACAAATGCTGTCACCAGGCTTCAGTTGTGGGAAGGGGCCAACCTCAGAGTAATTGAGGAAAAGGACCTTCCCAAATACAAGCGAATCACGTTCTGGGTTCCTAACGATGTTAGGGAACCGCAGCAGGTGCTCTGCAGGCTGGAAGTACAGAACCAGCTAATTGAGGTGACCTCTTGGCAAGTGATGGGCAGGAAGGTGGACCAGAACGGTCAAACTCTTGCCCTTAGCATTGACGAGAGGGCGCTGACGCAGCTTAAAGAGCAGGGCATGTCCCTATTCTACGGCTTCGGACGAATTAGAGTCAAGGAGATTGGCTCAAAAAAGGAGACTCCTGCTGGCTCACAGCAGCGGGAACAGCCTCAGGATGCGGGTGGTACAGTGCAACCTGCAACACAGTAGGGCTGCCTCGGCAGTCCTTTGCAGGGTGCTGGCCACCCAAGCTATCGACGTGGCTCTTGTACAGGAGCCATGGGTAAATAACGGTGCTATACAGGGCTTGCGGACAGCCGGCTACAGCATTGCATGCAGTGATGTGGACGGCGACCCGCGGACCTGTGTAGTTTACAATAAAAACACTAACTGCTTTCCTCTCACAGATAAATCGTCGAGAGACCTGGCAGTGGTGATGATACAGATTAACAGGGGGCAGCAAGAGCATGATTACCTTATGTTCGGCATACCTCCCCTATGACTCCAGAGACCCACCACCGTCCAAAGAACTGAAGGATATCGTGGGTCACTCTAACAGGAGCGGTCTGCAGATCATCATAGGATGTGATGCGAACGCCCATCATGATGCCTGGGGTAGCAGTGGAGTGAACAAGAGGGGTGAATACCTTTTTGATTACCTCTTAACTACTAACCTGGACATATTAAATCGCGGCACGGATCCTACCTTCGACAACGGTAGGAGACGTGAGGTTATAGACATCACGCTAGCTACTCAACAAGTTGCCACTTACGTGAGTGACTGGCGGGTCTCAGATGAGCCATCGTGCTCAGACCATAGACACATTTACTTTATGGTGGGTGAGTCTTTGGAAAATGTGAGTACATACAGGAATCCTAGATATACGAACTGGACAGACTTTCGGGCCGAACTCAGTAGCATATTCAAGGGTTCCATGCACTCAATCAAATCTACGATGGATGTAGAACTATCCGCGGACTTCTTTACGGAGGCGGTTACTGCTGCTTACAGCAATAACTGCCCTGTTCTGATGAGGACGCGTAATAGGAAAACTCCATGGTGGAATAACGAGCTCTCCAAGTTAAGATCCGCTACGAGGAAACTGTTCAACGCAGCTAGGAAGAGCGGCAACTGGGAGAGTTATAAAAGCTCGCTAACCAGCTATAACAGGGCAATCAGACGAGCAAAAAGAAACAGCTGGAGGAATTTTTGCAAGAGTGTCGAAGACATTCGAGACTCAGCAAAAATCTATAAAGCTTTATCAAAGGGCTTGTCGGTAGATCTTGGATCCATCAGGAGAACCGATGGCTCTTTCACACAGTCTAGGGAAGAAACCTTGATAACATTGCTCAGGCACATTTCCCAGGCACAACCATTTATTCAAAAGAGAACATAACTTCTGCTGGGCAGCGTATAGGCCAACTTTCTAAAGTGCCCAAAGCCGCCTGGACAGAAGCAAATACCTTATTCAACCATGAAGCTATCAGGGAGGCGATTAGATCGTTCAAACCATACAAGTCCCCTGGAGCAGACGGAATCTATCCCATTCTGCTACAGGAGGGCTGCGACCTAGTCACTCCCTTATTATGCAAATTATTTAGGGCTTCCTTCGCACACGGCTACATCCCATCCGTCTGGAGGAACGTCAACATAACATTTATACCTAAGCCAGGGCGTTCGGATTACACCCTGACTAAATCTTTCAGGCCGATAAGTCTCTCGTCTTTTGCCTTGAAGACAATGGAGAAAATTGTCGACCGGGCGATAAGGGAAACTTATCTTCAAAGCCAACCACTAAGCTCCTATCAGCATGCGTACCAGGCGGGCAAGTCTACTGAGACAGCACTGCACAATCTGGTGCTCAGGCTTGAACAGGCAGCTCTAAACAAAGGAGTTGCGCTGACGGCCTTCCTCGATATCGAGGGAGCCTTTGACAACACATCCTTTGATACTATAGCTAGGGCTCTAAGTAGACACAGTCTAAGTAGCACTTTCTGCAACTGGATTGACTCTATGCTGAGAACTCGCAAACTAATTGTCTCTCATGTTGAGGGGTCTCTGGAGGGCACTATAGCAAGAGGCTGCCCGCAGGGAGGAGTTTTATCTCCACTTCTCTGGTGCCTTGTTGTAGATGAACTCCTCGAGCTGCTCAACGGTCGAAACATTTTCGCCCAAGGTTACGCTGACGATGTCGTCATAGTAATTACAGGTGAATCTGAAGACGCCATGTCAAGGCGCCTGCAGCAGGCACTTGATCTGGTCTCTAGCTGGTGCGAGAGTGTAGGTCTAAAAGTGAATCCCGACAAAACGATCCTAGTTCCTTTCACCAGGAAACGATCACTACCGGGAATTTGGGAACCTACATTCGCGGGCAGAACTATAGGCTTTTCTCAACAAGCCAAATATTTAGGAGTGACGCTAGATGCCAAGCTCAATTGGAAACAGCATATGATTAGATTATTTAGATTATTTTATTTTCAATTTTATTAATTAAATATTTAAAATAATTTTCCGGCACAATTGAGAGGCCGTATTAATAATAATAATAATAACATTTATTGGTAGAGTACAAAGTTTACACATCTTAACTGTACATAAAAAAGAGGAAATAAAAAATATTTGAACAATTGCTAAAATAGAAAAGAATGATAGCAGAAGATAAGAGAGAGAGAAGGAGAAAGAGTGAAAAGAAAGAAAGATAGAATCAACTAAAGTGGTCTTTTAAAAGCTTGCTGAAAGTTCGGCTAGATGTCGCGCTCCGAATACCACAGGGCAAAAGCATTCCATTTACGCGCAACTTGGACAAAATAAGAACGATCACCAAATGACGAGTTACACCTAGGAATCAATAATGTTACCTGCCTATTGGATTGTAAGTAATGTAGTTTCTCAAACAAATAACGTGGACACATTTTATTCATAAGCTTAAAGATAAATTTTAATTCGTGGTACGAGCGATAGTTTGCAAAAGTAAGACCCAATAAGCTGGATGCATATGGTGTAATATGATCATGCCGTCTTAGCCTATAGACGAAGCGAAGACAATCGTTAAATGCAACTTGCATTTTTCTCATACACACTGAATCAAGTTTCGGGAAAATTAGACTACCATACCTCAGGTGAGGCATGATTAGAGCAATCACAAGCATTTTACGCATATCAGGTGTGAGAAGGCTAGAGTTTACCCATAATTGACGTAAGCATCCATAGACTTTTTGAAGAACTCTGCTCGTATGACTACAACAACTAAATTTAGAATTAAACACAACACCTAGGTTTCTGACTGAGTCAACATAAGGCAAAATGACATCATTTATTATAATTGGTGCGAGTGTGCTTAATACAAAGGGAGTCTTACTAACCACCAGACATGAAGATTTCCTAGGATTTAGGGGCAGTTTATTATTAACAGTCCAATCATAAATACTCCTCAAATCATCGTTAAGTCTACGAATACACTCAGCGGTTGAATCTATGGGCATACTTATGTAGATTTGCACATCATCAGCATATAAGTGTATAGATGTGCTTTTAATTACAACAGGAAGGTCATTAATGTAAATGCTAAATAGCAAGGGACCTAAAATAGAGCCTTGTGGCACTCCACAGCGTAGAAGTATGGGCTCGGAGAATTTATCCTGGATTTTAACTCTTTGAGAACGATCACACAAGTAGCTTTGAATCAATTTCACAGCAGTGGAACCAAGACCGAAATTACTACCTACCTAATTTCTGTAAGAGCTTTACATGATCAACCGAATCAAATGCTTTCGAGAAGTCGAGTAAAGTCAAGAAAGTTACTTTACGGTTGTCCAAAGCATCATAGATATCAGAAGAGACTTTTAGTAGTGCAGTTTCACAACTATGTCCAGTTCTAAAGCCAGATTGCCATTCAGAAAGAAGACAGTTTTCTTCAATATACGAAATAAGTTGCTTAAAAATTACTTTTTCAAATACTTTCGACAAAAAACATAGAAGACTAATTGGACGGAAATCAGAGGGTTGCAAAGGGGAAATTGTTTTTGGAATAGGTACCACCAACGCTAGCTTCCATTGTGTTGGAAATTGGGAACACGTAAGACAGTAGTTGAAGATATGCGTGAGCACATTTGATACAAACGGTGCGATGATTTTTAAAAACTTAGGTGGAAAATCATCAGAGCCAACCGCCTCGGATTTTATTGAGTATAGTGTAGAAAGAAGTTCATCCTCGCCAATGCAGCGAAATACAAAGCCATCAGAAGTATAATTTAAGTTGAAAGAAGGAAAATTACAGACTGCATCGGAGGTGGAAGAAAAGAATGTATTCAGGACATCAGGATCTAACTCTGCTTTTAGGTAATTTTGACCAACAGCTCCAAGATTACGGAGATTACTCCATAGCCTCTTGGGAGGCAAACTTATATCCAGCAGGTTACTAAAATAGGAGCGTTTAGCTGAACGAATTAACGATACTGTCCTATTGCGTGCTCGTTTGTACAACCTGCGCACATCCTCATTACGCGTTTTTTTATACCGATGATACAAGAAGTCTCTTTCAGCTATTGAAATATGCACTTCACGCGTGAACCAAGGACACCGTCGTGGATAAACCCTTATTAACCTTAGAGGAACAAACATTTCATATAAAGGTCTAATAGAGTCATAAAACGCTTGAAGTTTTTCATTTATGTATATTATAGCTTGAGTAAACAGGATCCCAAGATAACTCTCGACACGCAAACTCAAGTTGCTGCAAATTGATGCGTTTGAAGTCACGAAATGAAATCGTCTGAAACTGAGAAACAGGCCGAAGGTGTATTTTATAGGCCAAAAATAGAAAGTCATGATCAAAATTACTAGGCGGGCTAATTTGGTTATGAAACAAGATTTTCTGAATGTCATCAACCAGAAAATAATCCAATTGTGATGGAACCATTGCATTAAAGTACGTAGGTAAGCTATTGACGATTCCCAAATTAAGCAGTTGGCAAAGATAATTAAAATTGCTTAGAGAGGTACTTGGTTTTAAAGCATCAATATTAAAATCACCACAGGTAATGACGTGGCGGTACTTTCTGATGAGCGTTGAAAGGGCGATATTGAGCTCGTTAACGTTATCAAGGTTAAAAATACTAGGTGGACGGTAAATACCAATTACAATTGCCTTTTCTACACCAGTATTTAATTCGACAGCCAAGTATTGGGCATTTTGACAGCACGTGGCAGAGATTATAACTGAAGATCTTATGCTATGATGAACGTAAATTGCAACGCCACCACCTGTACGCCCTACACGATCATTCCTAAATATGTTGTAGCCAGGAATAGTTACAAGCTTAGAGTTGATACTGTCATTGAGCCAGGTTTCACAGACAACAATGACACTGTGATGTGTAGAACGCGCAGATCCCTGTGGGCTTGCCGCAGAGCTTGTGGTTCCACCTGGGGTTTGCAACCGAAAACCATGTACTGGATATACACCACCATCATAAGACCCATGGTAACTTATGGAGCTTTAGTTTGGTGGCACAGAACGAAGCTTAAGGGTTCCATAACCTTTTTAAGCAAAATTCAAAGAATGGCTTGCCTCTCCATCACTGGGGCCATCCGCACTTCCCCAACGGCAGCGCTGGAGACTCTCCTCAATTTGGTACCCCTCCACCTTGAGGTAGAGAAATCCGCCATAAACGCGGCGCTGCGGCTGAAAGCGAATGGTTACTTGGGCGCTGGTCTGGGGCGAGGACATTCTATAATAATCAACATCATAGAAGAGATTCCGGAAGCGGAGATGCTATCGGACGGCATGCCCTATAAAATCTCAAAATTTAAGCAACCTTCTGTACATATACAGGAAAGGCTTACCTGGACTTTTCCTAAAGTTTTGCCGGGCGGGCTAGTATGGTACACGGATGGCTCTAAAACGGAGACAGGTGTAGGCGCCGGAATCTGGAGTGAAAGTCCCAGATTCAGCAAGGCTATAAGTCTAGGCACTCTGGCAACTGTCTTTCAAGCAGAGGTGTACGCTATTCTGGCATGCACTCATGAGAACTTAAGAAGGGCCTACCAAAATAAACGGATTTTTATCTTCTCTGATAGCCAAGCGGCAATTAGAGCGATAAGGTCCCGTAGGACCAAGTCGAAATTAGTTTGGGACTGCCAACGTGCTCTTCATGAGTTGGGCGTTCTCAATCAAATTACACTTGTCTGGGTCCCAGGTCACCGGGGCTTCGAAGGCAATGAAAGTGCGGATGCCCTGGCTAAACAGGGCTCTGATTTAGAATTCATTGGTCCAGAGCCGGCTATTGGGGCACCGTCCAGCTTGCTGCAAAGGGCCCTGGCCGATCGGACCTTGATGAAACATATTGAACGCTGGAGGTCCGCGCCTGGACTGGCCAACTCTAAGCGGTTCCTTCCAGGGCCGTCCCCTAAGACGGCCAAGGAATTATTACGGCGCAGCAGGAGTGATGTTAGGACACTTGTTGGCCTAATTACCGGACACTGTGCCCTAAATTACCACTTATGGAAGATAGGAAGGGCAGAGGACCCTACATGTAGGCTTTGCCTAGAAGAGGATGAGTCTGCCCTCCATGTTCTCTGTGAGTGCCCTGCAATAGCGAGGAGCAGGATCTCTTTGTTCGGGAAGTCCCTGCTCGAACACTCAAGTCTAAGCGACAAACCACTAGGCAGACTGCTGAACTTGTTCAGGCGGTCTGGCCTACAAATATGAGGTGTAGGGGTTGTAGTACAATAGGCCAACTAAATGGCCGCAGTACCTTTGGACCTAATACCTCACACAGGAAAAAAAAAAAAAAAAAGGACATTATTTTTGAATTGGGACATTTAAAAATTTGAGACCTCAGTACGATTTACAGTTGTGTAAGAGACACATCGCACATCCCGAAGAAAAGTGTAATAACTGGAAATTAATGAAATTCTGGATTATTACAAAAATCAGTTATAAAAACGACAACCTGCTTCCAGAGAAAACCGTAGTAAAGCTATGTATAAATTTCGCCGTGAGAAATTTATACATAGCTTTACTACGGTTTTCTCTGAAAGCAGGTTGTCGTTTTTATAACTGATTTTTGTAATAATCCAGAATTTCATTAATTTCCAGTTATTACACTTTTCTTCGGGATGTGCGACATGTACTGCCTCGAATAAATCCTGCTCAACTCTAACCGGAGGAAATATGTTAATCAAATATCTCAACAAGCTTCTAAAATAGGCACGTTTTTTTTTAAATTCAAAAATTTCAGAGACGGAACTTTTTTGATTAGATATTACATATTTCAAACTTAGTACAAAGCTACAATTTTAAAAAAATCACGATTTGTTTTCGTTAGAGATAGAGACTAAGTTTTATGATTATATATGTATATAGAGAGGTAAATTTCCTAGTTTAATTACTTTCTCATGGCATTTTTTCATAACGGGGGGATATCCCTCATTTCCCCCTTGTATCCACACCACTGATTTAAACCAAAGAAAAGAAACTGACCTAACAAAAATCATTCCCCTTAAAACCGTGGAGAGTACATTGCACGTTTCAAGTTAGTCTTTCAACTTTTTGGCCCCAGTTAAAAGATCCTTCACATTTCAAAGAATACTTAAAATGCAATATGACATCACTGAATAAATTTGCTTTTAATTTCTGCATCGAAAACTCTCGAACGCCCCAATTGCGAATGCTAAACGACAAAATCACATCCTGTATACTTGTGCTATATACTCAAATACTTATCCAGTGAATAGATACCAAAATCCAAGGACTTACATAACAAATTGCACAATTCACAACTTTTCAACCCAACTACACCTACTACACGTTCAAGTATGTTCAACTGAAGATTATACATATTGAGGATTCTATATACTGTATATTGTCCTAAAATGGATGAATGCATGTATGCGCTAGAGCGCACACCAGCACAAACTGCAGGCAGATAATAGCATCATTGCAAGCAGAGTAAAGCTCCCAGAGTTCATTGCCTTCCGCTGCAACTGCAGCTGCAATACCGAGTTCAAAAGTTCGTCGTCCTTTATCTAGGCAAAAAGTTTTCTCTATAGCAGTGACGTCATATCTGCAGGACAATTTTTGCTGCTCTATGTGTGCATCAAAGTCCTTCGAAAATTATATTCAGAACAAGGACACCTCATCATAGTGTTTGATTGTGGATGGGGCATTGATGCTGGCTCAGGGATGAGCAAGATTTTCCACCGCAAAAGTGCAGTTAGTTTTGTTATTGTTATTTGAGCAAACAGTTAGGATCCTTTGGCTTAGTGAAGTGGAATCAGCCTTAAAATGAGGGAATTTTAGTCCACAACCACCCCTTTCCCGTAGAATTTTACAGATAATGAGTTACTGGTATATTTCTTTCCACTGCCGATATGGGTGCAATTTTGTAAAGCCAACTGATACTAAAACACAATTTCAGGCACGCCATTTATGTTGGAGCTTGACCTTTTATCAAATTCTGATAGCTTAAATGTGATACTAGCTCCTGGGAACGTTCTCCCCAAAATAGGCTTTGGTGTCCATGCGGGAAGTGTATTTACCTGGAAAGAATATCCAGGCGGGCATTATACCCATGCGATATCCATCCTTTTAGCAACAGTAGAACGAACAAAAAATTTTTTTTGCGTGACCTTAAGATAAAAGGATGACGAAAGCTTGGATGATGACATCACGATCGATTTCCTAGATTTTCGTCATTGAATTGAGAATTGAGTTTTGTGTAATCGTAATCCCTTGATGTATTTTATTTTTCTTTCATATCGAGTCCAATTGATATAAATCAATTGTGGGAGACTAATAAAATATTGGTGAAAGGCGAGAAAAGATTTGAAAGGACGTGATTACTTTTGACATTTGTAATTTTTACGGTCATCGGCCCTAACAATAAAGACCTAAGATTTTTTTTAGAAGAGGATGGATTAAAGGTACCTATTGATTTCGTACTTGGACCTTTCTGTAAAAATGAGCTTAGATTTAGCATATTTCGATACCTAGTCTACCTGATTACGCTGGGGATTGCTTGGCGGCCTGTTCAAGTTTGGAAGGATTTTATGAGAGCTCTTACAACTATAACCAAGGACAAATCCGAAAAGCTGGTTACCAGATGTGAGTTTTCAGGAAACCTTCAGCAATTACAGCCTTCGGAACTTCTCTGACTAATTAAATTGCAGTCGTGAGGAATAACATTTTTATATGAAAATATAAGCAATAATAAAGTGATAAGCTAGAACAAATTTTTGAAAATGTTTCAGTGTGATCAGCTGATAAAAATCACAATGCGAGTGAAATAGTCAAAATTTCAAAGAAGTAATATCTATAATAATAGGAGTCAGCATTACTCTCACACTACAGGCATTGTGTGTGAAAGAAAGATAAAAAATGAAGGGGAAATACAAGTGGACAATAAGGAACACATCTACATGTGTTCCGTTCTGTGTTGCTTCCATTTTTAATATGCTACTATTAGCTATGTAAGAAAAATTTTAGAAGTCAAATTGAACCCACTTCCGGTTTCGGATTGAGCTGAAATAAAGCACATATTTTTAGTTTACGTGTCAATGCAATCTGACCATTAAAAATATCCAGAAGGCGGTTCCAATATGGCGGCCGAATTTTGCAATAATTGTCTTCTGCAGCCCCCGACATGGGTATCAAATGAAAAGTTATAACGAGTAGAATACCATTAGCTATGTGACGTCATTCAAAATTCAAAATGTCGGCCAAAGCGAAATGGCGGACTACCTTTTTCTTTACAACGCCCTCGGTATGAGTGTCAAATGAAAGGGTAAGACAAGTGCAATACAGTAAGCTGTGTGATGTAATTTTAATTTTAATATGGCGGCTACCCACTCCAAAAAGCCTAAAGGTATAAAAGAAAAATATATAGTTCATAGTTAGTAGTTTAAAAACTAAAAAAATACGCTTTTAGTTTAAAATGTACTAAAAAGTGAAAAATAATTTTGAATGAAAACAATATAGGGTGTATCAGTGACAATGTCTAAATGCCGGGCTGTGGATAGGTTTTGGATAGACGAACAAAAAGTCGTATGGGTGGGGAAATGGTAACGGTTTATCCGCTAGGGCGTTTTGAAATTTTTTGGTAGAGGTTTACATATTACCTTGTATTTTTGTAACCCTATTAGATATTTTCATGATAAGGGAGCAATCTACGTAAAATACTCCAACCTATCTAAAACTGTAAAAGTCAAGTTTTCAACTCACCAAAGTCCAGAGTAATGAGTCGTCAAAGTTAAACCTTGGTTTTTTCACTAAACTTTCAACTCCAACCACCTTTTTTTCTGAAAATTCGTAGTTAAACAATATTTTTTTTTTACAAAAACTTGGACAATATCCTATGAATAATGTCCAACAACTTTTACGCCATACGATTACGATTTTTTGTTCGTCTACGCAAGACCTATCCACAGCTAGTCGTTCTGACATTTTCGCTGATACACCCTGTATAGAGCATAGTATGAAAAATAGATGGGGAGTTGACAAAAAACCGTTAACAAAAAAAAACACTTTTACTTGATATTGACCCCACATTCATAAAATCGATCAATTTCTGATTTTTCACATATATCTCGCTTGTAAGTGCATTCTGACCATTTTGTCAAAAAATCAAGATGGCGGTTCAAAGATGGCGGCCGATTTTTGCATTTGTATTCCCAGACCACCGACATGGGTATCAAATGAGAGGCGTGACAGGTAGAATACAATTAGTGGTGTAGCGTCTTTCCAAATATAAAATGACGGAAGACTAAAAAGTTGAAACCATAACCGATAAACTTCAAATCCTGCACATATGCGTAGTTTGCTTGACAATGTACTCTAACCATTTTGCAAACAATTAAAGTGGCGGTCCAAGATGACGACCGATTTTTGAATTTGTGTTTCCCGACTCCCGACATGGGTATCAAATGAAAGTGCATGACAAGTAGAATACAGTTAGCGGTTTAATGTCATTCGAAATTCAAAATGACGGCCGTTTATTTTCCCTCTTTTCCCCTCTTTTTAGTTTACTAAGTTCAGATTATTTTATATCAGGGGCGGCCAGCCCAAATGCTATCGCGGGCACTTTTGAAAATACATTATGATTCCGCCGGCCGGAGTGTTTCAAATTTAATTTAATATAATTTAGGGAAAGTTGGACCGCGAAAAGAAAGAAATAACAATGACCAATTAACGTGCGGTAACGCGGAATCATTAAATTATTTCTGAGGAATTGCGAAACCTGTACAAACCGGTTTGAGCTCCTATAGGGTATTGTGAAACAGTCGCAGAAGCCTATACTCGATTACATTGACCGAGTTTACAAACTACTAATCGGCGAATTTAGAAGAAGCTAGTACAATAGTGACGATGACATTGAGAACTTTCCACTTGCTCAGTAGTCAACAAGCTAGCGCGAACTAATTCCGTCATTTTGTAGTCAATGGAACCAAGATACTTACAGCTAGTTCACTAGCAACAGTTTTCGCAGAAGCAGGGCAGGATTGAAAGCTGTGATGTTTAAGAAAGCCAGATTACAAAAATTATATGTACGTATTTATAAGTTTGAAACGTTCACAATACGCCATTGTTTGAGTAGCCATCAGGTTTTAATGGAGCTTTGCCAGAAATAGCAGAATACTGATATCCCGGAAATCGGATGGACTGGCCGGAGAGGCGCACTTGGGATTGGGCATGATTAAAACATGCTTCCAAGTCGATGGAGCTTTGGTAACGTGAAGCAGTAGTTGAGAATGTGAGTCAAAATAAACAATAGACGAAGTATGAGCATTATTAAGAGACCAGGTGAAATGTTATATAATTGGTTTGGCAATTTTTCGTCAGGCAAGCTGGAGCGATATTAATTTTTCGTAAATTTCATGTTCGGTAAGATACGATTCGCCGTTGAAAATTGAACCCTTTTGTCCTAGACATCACAAATCACAAAATTTACAATTGGAATGTTAAGGCAATTCTTTTGGTTGTTTGCCCAATTCATCACAAGACGCCTTCAGGCGCTTGATTGGAATCCGCAAGGTACCGTCGAGTTTGAAGACCTAGAACAACGTTGAGGAGAACCATAACAAAAGAGCCCACAACAAGAAGGACAACTGTTTCCGCAATATGTTTCATGCAAGATTAAACGAGCAAAAGAAAATGAATTCTGCATTCATAACGCACTAGCTCGATGTTGACCAAAGAAGTGTGCTTGTTTGTAAATATGCTTGTTTTCTGTGTTACCTCCATGGCACTCAAGAAAATCAATTGCTTGGATTTTTATCCATTAACCCGGTCACTCTGTGCACCACGAGAGCTAAACTCGATAGCAGGCGGTGAAGTTTAATCATTGCTCATAGATGGCTCTTTTTTTCTTTTTCACATGTTGGAACCTCTAGTACCTACAAAATACATATTTTGTTAAATCTTGTTGAATCTCGAGGGCCGCACAATATCCCGCGAACTGCCACAAAATGAATTATTGTATTCTAAAAGAGTTGTGTACATCCTTATTTTATATAAAATTAATTGTTTAGTTCTTTTATGAATTTAATTTAAAACAAGGCCCTATTTTCAATCAAAAAAGATGACGGACAAAATTTTGGTTTTTCAAATTTTTAAGGCGGGATTTTTTTCTTTGAAATCTCTACTTTTAGATGGTGTAGAAGAATTACAGTGTCACAATGAAAAAACATCGATAAAAATTCGAAAAACCAAAAAAATCCTTTTTCAAATATCGATTTTTCCGTAAGCTTCACCAATTCTGTATGTCTCTTCTTTTACTTCACTTCATGTCATAGTTTCTGGTTCGGACTGCCGAAAAAATTGCTTAAGCAATTAATTCACCCAAGAGAAAAAAATATACATACCACGTTCCACCCCTAAAACCCGCATTTTTGCACCCCAAAGCCCTTCCGGTCATCTGTTCGTGATCTCGATTTTTCCTTGTTTACGTACAATTTATCCTAAATTTTCCCGCCATCCATATACGGCTAAGATTTGTTTTCTCAAAAATTATCGGCACTGGTTTATAATGGGAATAGATTTAGGAATACATAAATAAAGTATTATACTATATGTTTAATTAATCTCCTATTTTTATTTTCCTGGCTGAAAACATGAAGGTCCTGTTGACGTATTTATACCTATCGAGTTTAAAATGACCCCTGTATACCAGTAGCATTGCTAAAAATAAACATACTACAACGTGACATTGTTAATTATGAATCGGCGCCCACGCAACAACAAACTTCTGTTACCTTCACTTCCATAATCCCGAGCTTCAATTCATTAATGTTCGAGTATCTTGTAAAACGCCAGGCGGATAGGATACTTTTAGGAGTTAATTACGAGAAAGTTCTATTTTAAACAACACTCGCAAAATCCTGTATAATTTTAGACTTTATCCCAAGCTCTGCTAACTAATTTCGCAGCATTTAAAAAAGGATACTGCTGTTGCCCCCGAACGACCTGACATCAAATGCCAGCTTCAATCAAGTAAGACATCAAACATTGTTCTCAGGAGCTTGTGACAAGAACTTTGTTGGTTTTGTGATATATTTAGTAGAAAGAATATTATAAAAATCCGGGGCTTTTCTCATCAGCAGCACCTTACTGAATGTATGCAGGTGCAATGCTTCCTGAAATAAAAGAATAAATTTTTTGTTTAGAATGAAACGAGGTAGACACACATTTGCATACATGTGTATGGATATTTTGTCTTGCTGCAAATAAAGAATCAATTTGGTTTAAAAATAAACATTCAGGCTATTTTTGGGTTACGCCTCCGTTTTCTATGTCTGTTGATTTCATAAAAAATGGGTAAGGAAGAAAGAAACTTTATTTATCTGTTAGTCCACCACACGTGCCGGTTAAAACCTTCTACATTATTGGGCGTAGAGCTTTAAAACCTCATTTTCTTTTCTTCCTACGCCATTGATTTATTAGAGGAAATTTTAATCGTTGCGTTTTGGTAGATTTAGTTATTACTTAGCTACGTAATGCTCACGTTGGAATGGCTTCAGTTAAAATTTTTACTTCTATTGATACCGGGTCCACACGATTCGGTGAACGTTCATGCGAATGTTGGCTTGTCAGAGCCAGTGTCGGTCAGCTGTCGGGATTCTCCTTGTTTGAGGGGACGTAACACTGACACCAGAGATTCAAATGTACCCACCCTAGAAGAAGTACAAAGTGCCATACGATCCTTAAAAAACATCAAATATGAAGAAATTGAAAACATCTCAGCAGAGTCGATAAAACAAGGAGGCGAATAGCTCTCAGCAGCTATGCCTGAACTACTATGCTGCAAATCTTCTTCTTTAACAGCTCCACCACAGGGATCCGGTCTTGGCCTCTCGCAACTGTTCTCTCCAGCGGTCCCTAGTCTACGCCATCCTTCCAACGAAGGTTGGGCCTCTCTCGCTGTCGCACCCCATAGGTCTTACCGCAGAGAACATCTTCACTCATATGAGGTACTTTTTTCGCAGTTTTCGGCTATTTTGCAATGCAAAAATTAAAATTTCAAAATACCACTTACGCTAAGTTTTAGCAAATAGAGCTAGATGCCCTGCCCACCGGAGCCTACCGAGCCTTATTTTCTGCACAACATCGATGTCGCGATAGCGCTCGTAGATCTCGTCATTGTAGATTCTCCGCAATCGTCCTTCCTCACATGCAGACAGGGCCAACACCCCACCGAAGCATTTTCCTCTTGAACACGTCCAAGAGGTTTGAGTACTTTTTGCTAAGCACCCACGTTTCAGATGCATATCTGAGAACCGGTTACAGCATCGTCTTATATAGTAAAAGTTTAGATGTTATTAGATGCTTGGACTTAAAGAGTATTGACAGACTATTGTAGGCTTTGTTGGCTTTTAGCAGTCGTGCGCGTATTTCGCGTACATTTTATTGTCGGCTGCTACTATTGACCCAACGCAGGTAAATGATTTTACCACTTCAAACTCGTGTTCCTCTACCTTGATTGTGGGACCAATGTTAGGTGTTCTAGTTGACGAGGTTACCATGTACTGTACCGGCACAATGGCGTTATGCTGTAATAACATTTGAAGACGCCATTGTGCTTGGTAATGCCCCATAAGTCAGTAGCCCTGAAAAAGCTGACTATGAAGCACTCCCAGACATAAAAAAAGATTCCAAAAAAACTCACCCTCCCTAATCCGCCGAAAATCACTGTTAGGGGGTGTTATGCCGGCCACACGGTATACGCTAGCTCGCCGGAAGGGGTCGTGGGGTGTGTGGCCGGGCCGGCAACCCTGGTTCACCACTTACCTAAATGTCGAGGTCGAGCTCTCCTTCATGACCTCATTTGCCTAGTATCGCTCCTTAACGAGCGCCATCGTGAATACTCAAGCAGTTATTGGACCTGTAAACAAAACACAACAAAAGAAAGGATGCAACCCCGAGAAGTGCCACGAGAGTGAAACCAGCCCAACCATCCTGGAAGTAAAACTTTTTCCTTTTAGGCCATAAGGTCCATTAAAAAAATGGCGATAATATTGCTATACATTCAATTATATTTACTCACACCAACAAAAAATAAAAAAAGAAAAAGTTGTTTAGAAAGTGAGATACTATACATCCAGTACAACAACAAGTTGAAAAGAGTTATTAAATTATCACTATTACTGACAAGGTATTGTAAAAACAATAAAAAAAACTGGTTGAACCAACTAACACTTAAAAAGAGAGAAGAAAGTCGATCTGGCCAGTTCGAAGCCTTTGCACATCAATAATTAATCACAAGTAAAACTACTTAAGATATCAAACGCAAGTTAAATTTTTTCACAACCTCAAAGAATTAACGTGAATGAATGAAAGGTGTAGTGTAAGTTAATATAAAGTAAATATTTAAATGTTAAATGTAAGTTAATATAAGGTAAATATTCGGATAATAAAATTCTTATAATAGAGTAATTAATAAACAATAGATTATTAAAAAAAAACAACCAAACGTTATATTTTAAACAAAAATTAACCACGAAACTCCTCCATGATCCAGCCGCTAATCTCGACAACTAAAGTTGTTTCCAATGATGAAAAGAATGTTAATGTTAGCTTCAAGCGTGCCAACAATCCTCAGATTAAAATTTGTTTTGATAGATTTATAACTTCTCCAAACTGGAAGGTAAATGAACCTTCTTTGCCGCACTGCTTGTCCGCTGCCTTACTATACTAATCATGAAACAATTCCTATAACTCACAGTAAGTCCTGCTGTCGGTACAGCCAGCATGAAGACACTCCCCAGAATACCATAGGAGGGATCCAAAGCTTTCATCACACAAAGAGAGTAAATCAGGAACCTATCATCCTTCTTAAGGTTTCTTTATAAATGGCTTGATACAGTTGCTGGTACAGTCCAATTCCAGTACAACTTCAAAAAAATTTTCAGTTCTAGCCGAAACAGCAGCAAAAATTGACTTTCGGTCCAGTTCTACACAAATCTGTCCAGGTCTCAAATTAACACGCCTCCGACAAAACTCTTCCTGGTCCTTTTTCGCCAAAAGAAATATTTAAAAACCAAACTATCGCAATTCAAAATTCCTTCCAAATTTTCTGAACTGACTGCCTGAATTTACTGCCTGAACTCCTCCAACCGACTACCGCCACCAAAAAACTTTTTCTCTCCTCATTTTTTTGTTTTTCTTTCCTATGCCTACATAGTTCGTTTTTTTTTAAATTTTATCCTTCTGTGGCAAGGTGATTTCATTTAAATTTTCTAAATTTCCGCGAGGGGATACAAACGACCGTTACAGTACTTTTGCTCTGCTTTCGTTAATGTGCAGTCCTAGATTTCCTGCCACCCGCTCAATCTGAATGAAAGCTTCTTGTGCAGCTGTTGTTGTTCTTCCAATGATGTCAATGTCGTCTGAATAAGCCAGTAATTGGGTGGACTTGTGGAGGATTGTGCCCCTTGATGTCACGCCTGAATCTCGGATCACTTTCTCCAACGCCAGGTTGAAAAGGAGGCAGGCCAGATCGTCCCCTTGTCGGAGTCCATTATAAATGTTGATTGGTCTGAACAGTATTCCGGATAACTTTACTTGAATTGTCACATTGATCATGGTCAACCTACTCAGTCTTGTAATGCGGCGGTTACACGAATGACAAAAAATGACAATGGTCACAATTTCTGGTCATAATTAATGGCATTGCTGTTCACACGGCTCAAATAATGACATGTGAAAAGCTCTATTATAAAATGTCATTAATTTATTGCAAGTTGCCATAAATAATGGCAAGAGCTGAATTTTTGTCTCCAACAGTCGCAACTGTTTTATTACTTTATGGCCCTGTTTGTTTGAAAAAGAATTGGTGTCTATTGTGAATTTACACGAATGACACGCTTGTCATTTTTTTGGTCATTAATTGTCATAATCGTTTACACGATCATAATTTGTGTCATTATTTCTGTCATGAAAAATGGCAAAAATTATTGTCATAAAAAGCTTAAAAAAGCTTAGAAATAATGAAACAAATTATGACCGTGTAAACGATAATGAGAAATTATGAAAAGTTATGGCAAGTCATCATAAAAGAATGAACTTGCTCATTCTTTTATGATAGAGTGTCATTATTTAAATGCAAAATCCAATTTCAACAACAACAACAATTTCAATAATAATCGAAAATAACCCAATGGAATACACTTTTTTCAATATTTATTGGCGAAAGTGGTTGATTTATACCAAATCAAGCCCAATTTTATGATAAGGGATAATCCTAAACAGTTACCACCCCTAAATGGACCGAAAATAAAAAAAAATAGGCTTCAAATTTGATTGAATGCGTGTAGTCAGGTACAAATAAATTGTTTTCAACCCTTAAGGAGTAAAAATTACCCCTACAATTTGGAAAATTAACATTAAATAAAAAAAAAATAAACTCTTTTCAAGCCAAAACAAAACTACTTTCAACTACCCCTACATTGGGGCGGCCCCATAATCAGTAAACAAAAAAATATGTGCGGAAAGAGTTTCAAAAAGGGGTTATGTTTTGATACCCAAACGTTCGTTTTGAATGGACTATAATATACCGGCAACACACCCCCGCAGTTTATTTTCATATCCTTTATGATCATTTTTATTTATCTTAACAAGGCAAATCTCATATAGGCAAGTCTAAATATATATTTAACACTCGTAAAAATGCAAAAAGGAAGGGAATTTGTGTTCAATTTATTTTTAAACAAGGCGAAAGAGTATAAATTTGTTAAAAAGATGAATAATTATATCAATTGATATTATCATGAAGTGCGATAGAGTTATTTCAAAGGGGTTTACACTCAAATCAGCACCTAAACCTGGATATTCAAAACAAAGAGGACCATGAATTAATCAAGTGTCTGCAAATGCTCAATACAAAGCCTGTTCGCTTACTTCAAATGGGATCCCTCGGGATGCCGAGATTTTTGACAAAAAAATTGAAGAGTGGGGATAAAAATATGAAAGTAAGCGAACACTTTCTGGGATGATTTTTGCAAATCTAACCTAGAAATCACTTGGGTCTTCAAATTAATGACATAAAGCTATTGAAACTAATAATTTATGCATGAAATTATTTAAAATCTTGTTACTAGGCACCAAATAAAGAACTTATTTTCATCATCGTTTTGATTTAACATGATAATTGACGGTTCCTTTTGACAATTCAAATACACTACAAACAGCAATCCACAATCGCCGGGACTCAAAACCTCTGGCACAAATGGCAAGAGGGGAAGCGAAAATTTCCCCTCTTTTTCGAGCCCAAAAAAGTAAGCGAACACGAAATGGGCGCAAATGGGATCCAAATTCTCCCGAGGGATCCCATTTGAAGTAAGCGAACAGGCTTACACTACATAGACACCAATTCTTTTCCAAACAAACAGGGCCATAAAGTAATAAAACAGTTGCGACCGTTGGAGACAAAAATTCAGCTCTTGCCATTATTTATGGCAACTTCCAATAAATTAATGACATTTTATAATAGAGCTTTTCACATGTCATTATTTGAGGCATGTGAACAGCAATGCCATTAATTATGACCAGAAATTGTGACCATTGTCATTTTTTGTCATTCGTGTAACCGCCGCATATGTAGTGTATTGAGCATTTGCAGACACTTGATTAATTCATGGTCCTGTTTGTTTTGAATATCCAGGTTTAGGTGCTGATTTGAGTGTAAACCCCTTTGAAATAACACTACCGCACTTCATGATAATATCAATTGATATAATTATTCATCTTTTTAACAAATTTATACTCTTTCGCCTTGTTTAAAAATAAATTGAACACAAATTCCCTTCCTTTTTGCATTTTTACGAGTGTTAAATATTTAGACTTGCCTATATGAGATTTGCCTTGTTAAGATAAATAAAAATGATCATAAAGGATATGAAAATAAACTGCGGGGGTGTGTTGCCGGTATATTATAGTCCATTCAAAACGAACTTTTGAGTATCAAAACATAACACCTTTTTGAAACTCTTTCCGCACATATTTTTTTGTTTACTGATTATGGGGCCGCCCCAATGTAGGGGTAGTTGAAAGTAGTTTTGTTTTGGCTTGAAAAGAGTTTATTTTTTTTTATTTAATGTTAATTTTCCAAATTGTAGGGGTAGTTTTTACTCCTTAAGGGTTGAAAACAATTTATTTGTACCTGACTACACGCATTCAATCAAATTTGAAGCCTAATTTTTTTTTATTTTCGGTCCATTTAGGGGTGGTTTTAACTGTTTAGGATTATCCCTTATCATAAAATTGGGCTTGATTTGGTATAAATCAACCACTTTCGCCAATAAATATTGAAAAAAGTGTATTCCATTGGGTTATTTTCGATTATTATTGAAATTGTTGTTGTTGTTGAAATTGGATTTTGCATTTAAATAATGACACTCTATCATAAAAGAATGAGCAGGTTCATTCTTTTATGATGACTTGCCATAACTTTTCATAATTTCTCATTATCGTTTACACGGTCATAATTTGTTTCAGTATTTCTAAGCTTTTTTAAGCTTTTTATGACAATAATTTTTGCCATTTTTCATGACAGAAATAATGACACAAATTATGATCAAGTAAACGATTATGACAATTAATGACCAAAAAAATGACAAGCGTGTCATTCGTGTAAATTCACCATAAGTTTGTTGGAAATGCCGAATTCTCTCATGGCTTTGTAGAGTTCTCCTCTGGCCACGCTATCATAGGCGGGACTGTTGAATTGAGTTTTGAAACTCTAGACATATTTCCATAGCCTACCTCAAGGTGAAAATCTTATCAGTCGTTGATTTGCCTGGGCTGAAGCCACACTGGTATTGGCCTATGATGTTTCTGGCGTATGGGGCCATCCTGTTTTGTAGGATAGCGGAGAATATCTTATACACGGTAATCAACAGCGTTATACCGCGATAATAAGTACACACTGTGATATCTCTTTTTTATGTAAAGAGAGTCTTAGAGCATAACGTAAAAAAACAAGACCAACATGGGACTTTTACATTTACTTTTGGCGCTGTAACAAAACATTTTTAATTCACTTCATTGCAAGATACGTTATTTACAAACTATTTGACCGACGACAGTGATAGGGTTTTGGATATACATAAGTTAAACATGCCTTAAACTATCTAAATCCAGAATTACATTGGAAAATAATGGTCTTTTCCTATCTTGGGATAACTTTAAAGTGAGGTACTGTTTTCGCAGTTTTCGGCTATTTTGCAATGCAAAAATTAAAATTTCAAAATACCACCTTACGCTAAGTTTTAGCAAATACAATAACTAACGAAACATTCCCAGAGATATTTATCAAGAAAGGTCAAGAAACAGGGAATTTTACATGAATTTTTCAGTTTTTGAACTACCGCAAATTTTCCAGGTATTTTCACGGTTGCGCACCCCTAGATATTGTTAGGGATGTCACTTCTGACCGACTCCATTAAAAAATTCAGTTACATTACGCCAAAACCACTGGAGATGCTTTGCGTGATGATATATGTATAGTTGTTTTCAAACCTCGTGACATCCCGCGCATGTTCCCCAAAGTCTAGAAATTAACAAGTCTTTCATCTTCATATGGTTAATGAGTGAAAGGCGAACAGCTGCATGCACAAGTTTTTCAAATGACGATGTCAGGCAATCAGAGAGAGAATGCAACATTTTTATACGCGCTGGAATACAACCATAAGTCGGAAAATTTTATGAGTTTCTATAGGGATAATGTTGATGTGTTTGTGCATATTTGCTCGTTTGTTTTGATGATTTCAATTTTGACAGCTGATTCAATTATCTTTCCTTTTCTGTTCTGCATACTTTACCGTAAAGACAGAATCTGGCTTTGTCTCGCTGAATTCACGAAGTATGCGTTGAGTTTTGCTCAGCAGTGATGTTCATATATGCACGCACACAATCAACGGTCGGAAATTTTTGTATGAAGATGAAAGACTTGTTATTACTAGACTTTGATGTTCCCCAGCTAAGTGGGATGATACACGAGTCAACGTGTCTCTGCAACACACTGTCAGTTTGTTGAGCGGAGGCGATACACGACTCAACACGCTACACGCAACACTCTGTGTAATAACATTGCGATTTCATATGTGTGGGTGTGCATTCCAAATTATTTTCACCCAGAATCGCTTGACAGTTACGCATACATAAACATTTTTCAAGCAACTGGAGGAAAAATAGAAATCGTTCCTAGTTTCAGTCAACACCGCACACTTCACCCTGACCCTTCCCTTGGCCTACGAACTGCGCAGAAAAAGCTCGTGTTGCTCAACATGTTGACCCGTGTATCATCCCCCTAAGCTCTTAAAAATGTTTAAAAGTTCAGACAAAAGCTTCAGTTAACTCCTCCTATCAAATCACTTGCTGCCATGTAATCAGTCGCAACTGCGTATTGCCAAAGGGAAGTGTATTTTTCTGGGACTTCAATGATTATTTAAAAAATTTACAAATTATGACTGAAAAACACCCGTTTTTATATATTTTTTTAGTTTAAGGTTATTATATTTTACACATATGCTACAGAAATAATTTGTAGTAATTTCTACTAAAAAATACGAAATTTGTGTTTTTATCACTTTGATTACTAGATTGTTGACGTTTCCTGCCAGTCGCATACGCGCTTCTGCCCGGGGAGGTTGTGTTGCTTGCGACTGCGGGGAACTGTCGGTTTATGAATGAAAACGCTCATTTATTCAAAGGAATTTTATTCAGCATTTTTTTTTAAATTATTTTAAATTTAGAAATGAGAAATATTTCGCATAATTAAAGTAAAATTATGCTTATTATGTTGAATGAACTGCCTTTGTTGAGCAGGGGCTTTACATGTATTTAAAAGCTCCGCTCAACACATAGAAAGATAAATTAATTTAAGGCATGCGTGCATCCCTTCCCAAATTATTTTGTTGAGTTTTTTCAGTGTTTGTTGCCGTTTTAACTAAAAAGAGGGGAAATGATAGAACATTATTTATAAAATTTGGCAACGAGGTGCGCAGAACTGCTCAAATTTTTTTTTGTCACGGAGTTTGAAAAATTCTATACCTAATCATTGCAAGCGTCAAAAGATTGATAAATTACTCTCAACGCACGCAAAGTAGTTTCACATCGAAAATATATCAAAAGCTCCAACAAGTGTAACAAAACTGATTATTTTGGTCTCTTAACAAAATTTTAAAATAGCCAATTAACTCCAATTTTTTATTAGGTGTCTCTATATAAACAACGAAAACGACATAAATAACCTTTTAAATACCTTAAGAAAAAGTAAATCCACTCCACACTGGGTAATGATTGTATTTATGTATATTATTTTCTGAACTATTTATAGACTGTTTTTCGTTAGAAAAATGTTTTCTCTCAACTTTTCAGCTAGAAATGAGAAGTCCTGCAAAGAATTTCCTGTAAAGAATAAAAAATACCAAGAAATCGAAAATATTTTTTGATGTGCAGCATCTTTGCGCGCGTTGAGAGTAATTCTTCAAGTTCGGGGACAATTTGGGACGATTCGTCCCATCCCATTGTCATTCCGGGAAGCGTATATGTGGCTTCTTTATGAGTACATAACCGTCTTAGTTACTCTGATAATGATCAAATCAGTGCCAATCTTCTCGATTGTCGTGCAATCTGATGTTAATAGGCCAAACCTAAATGGGAAGTGAAGTGAAGTGAAGTTAGGTACCATTGCATATGAATGTACATATGAGAGTGACCAAAATGGAAGTGAGCTAGAAGTTACATCTACTTCAGTGGAAGTTAGGACTACTTATTTGTACTTCACTTTTGCGTTACTTTTCATTTAGGTTTGGCCTAATCATGGAAATTCCCCTCTCTATAATCCTCCTTCAAATGTCCCAGAACAATTGCCAGTTATGTCCTGGTTACACGAACGACAAAAAATGGCAATTGTCATAATCTCGGGTCATAATTTATGACATTGCTGACCACACGACGAAAGCAAAGACATATGTATATCGGTGATTCCATGTCAAACCGGACGCTTTTCGTTAAAAATAATAATTGATGATTCCGATTTTTTTGAAATATGGCAGGGATATTCTACACATGAAATAATGAAAAGCGTGTCTCGCGAAAGAAATTTGGGATTTTTTTTTCAGAAGATATTGACGGTTGTAAGTTGCAAGATATTTCAAAAAACGACGCTCGGCCGACCTTTCAAATTACTGTATCGTCGAAACCATTAGTCGTACAAAAAAATGACACAGGTCGATTTTGAAGATATCGAGTCACTCTATGTAGTGGTATAAATAAAATTTGAGTTTGGTGTTAATAAATTATTATTAATTTGTTTATAAAGTTTCATTACCACTTTTCGCCTTCAACTCACCAACTTAAAATTTTGGAAAAAATATCATCGTGTTCCCCTTTAAATTCTAAGGAAACAGTGAAAATTTGAAAATGGAACTCAACCGGGGTCACACTTAAAAAATTCTCTTTCTATCAATATGGGGGACCTCGGTAGCCTAGGGAGTAAGGCGTCTGGCTACTATCCCAGAGGTCCCGGGTTCGAATCCCGGCCAGCCCCACGGTCCTTCGCCTTTTCCACTTTCCCACCTACATAACTTTCCTTCTTTCTTCTTCCCTCTTTACATTCCTGATTCCTTCTGTCATAGCCTTCCTTAGCCCTTCCCTGCTTCACCAAAAGCGCATGTCATCGGTTGGTTGATGAGATTCAACTCGTTTCAGGAGGCATAACACTCCAGCGAGTTGTTTCTCGATGCCCCGATGACAAAGTCGCCAGTAATGATTGGGAGTAGGTGGACTGCAAAATATCGCTGGTAGGTTGTGTGACAGTTCCTTTCTTCCCCGACTAGAGCTGCTGTTCGACATTGCACTCTATATGAAGAAAATAGACTGTCGACACAGTATAAAGGGCGTTTCCTGTGACTCTAGTCTTTCACATAAAAAAAAAAAAAAAAAAAAATGTTACATTTTTCTCACTATTGACCTGATTTTCTGGCGCAAAAAAAATACTACTAGTTTTCTCTCTCTTAGACGTACCAATTTAGCTTTAAATATTCCATTTTCAGCAATTTCCTTTTAGAAGCTTTAAAATGGGAAATGCATAAACAAAAGAATTTTTTATTTTACCTATCCCGATTTTTCTATGCCTTTAGGTTAAGTGGAAATTCTTTCTATGCTATGTATACTTTTTCAGTTCTGTTTAAGTGTTACACAAGATCAATAGTGCTATAGTGTTTAATATCGTAGTGTTTTGTTTTTCTTTTTTCTAAAAATAATTATAACAATAATTCATTAGGTACATGTATTATTTTATCAGACTTCCTTATTTGAAACCTCACAGGAGAAAAAAGGTCTACTCGTTACGATACGTGTTTTAATCCGTTAAAAAAACGTAATGACGAGAAAAAAACCCATGAAGAATTTACGTCGAGTCACTTCGAGCTGCAAACAAAATTGAAAATTACGTTGCCCTCGTCAGAAAATTTGGAGATTTGTGACGCATGCCGAATGAAGACTAGGAAAATACCTTCTTCTGATTCCGATAGTACTCAATCAAAGACGTCGGAAAAAGTGGTTTCAGTGTTAAACCATGGACCTAGTACCCGCTGTGTTACAGATTCGCCTGTATCAAAAGGCGATTTTGATTTGCGATTTTTCCGAAAATTATGCGTTTGTTCTACAGGATGCAATTCAAGGAGTCCATTGGAATAATGACCAGGTAACCCTTTCGCAATTTATTATAAAGACTAGCAAAAACCCGCGTGCCTTGCAACGCCTACTCGAATTTTCACAGATATCTCTTATTTACACTTATTAATTTCCACTTTAATTTAAAAAATCACAGATTGGGAAAAAAAAATTCAAAATTATCTCAATAAATTCACGCTAAATCACCAAATCAATTAAAACAATTTTTTTTCTATAACCAAGGTTAAACTGCTTCGTCACAAAATCACTTCGTTACGAAACAAAACTCGATCATTCAAAGCCTTCTTCAAGACTAAAGTGTCGAATGAAATACTCTAGCTTCCTTTAAAGTGTACCGTTACAATAATTGGCAGAACCTTGTTTTAAATATCCTATTCATAGACTTCTTTTTAACATAAAAAACAGGTACTCGTTTTTTTATTGCCATTCCTGGAAGGCCGAATTTTCGACCCAAAACAATACCTGAACATTCACCTGTTTACCTAATTTCTCTTGTAGGATAATATGGCATGCGACTTTTGTATTTACATTGTTTGCGGTTTCCTTTTTTAATATTGTAAATTGTCTACTGAAATTGAGGTTTTGGAAGTTCCCTTTGCTAAGCATACTTCTTTATTTCTATAAAATGGAATCCCAATTACGGCTCGCTAGTATATGTATATCAACAAAATAATTTTTTTTTTCGAGTGAAAAAGAAGCCAGAATCAGAAAGAATGCGTACCTATTATTACAATCAATAAAAATCCTTCATAGCGAGGAAAGTTAAAAAGTGGAAGTCATTTTTAAAAGAGTCGAAGTTTCAGAAGGAGTAGTATTTTCAAGGCCGATAATAAATATCGATGGCTGCCTTTCGAAACCTTATTCTACTGTCGGATCAGACTGAAAAACCGAAGGCGATAATCGGGAAAAATATATCCCTGATAGAGTACAAACTTTTTATCATTGCAATTGTAGACCTGAAAGAGCCTATTTAAATATCGATTGTTCCGTGAATGTTTCCTATAAAACGATCAGGATATTTTTTGGAATATCTAGATATTTAGATACAGGTCTGTCAAGTATACAATTCGAATGATCACTTGCTTTCCTTCTCCTATAGGTTAGACTAAAAAGTAACCCGGTAGTCGGACACGATAGTCGGTACCGATAATCGTATCTGATAGTCGTATTCGCCTAAAATATGGCCGCAAAAGTATTAAATGTTTTTGTGAAATTCCCATTGCAATACATACAGCCAACAATTTTAAAAATGGGTTTTGAAATCACAGACAGACACTCCAATTATAATTATATAGGTAGATAGATAGAAGATCGATAACCATATGAAACAGAACTATATTTTTAAATCACAGACAGACACGCCATTTACATTTATATAGATAGATAGATTTGAATGACGCCGCTCAGGTAATAGTATTCTACTTGTCATATCCTTTTGTTTGGTACCCATATCGAGTGGGTTGTAAAGAAAAGGTGAGTCCGGCATAGTTGGTCGCCATTTTGAATTTATAATGACAAAAAATAGGTAATTGTACTCTAATTATCATCCCCTTTCATTTAATACCCATGTCGGGGATCGGCGAGCCCAATTGCGAAATTCACCCGCCATCTTGGAACCGCCATCTTGATTTTTTTACAAAGTGGTCAGATTACATTGTCACCCGAACTAAATATATGTGCAAAATTTGAAGTTGAACGGTTATATGGAAGTGGGTCAAAATCAAGTTTTAAGTTTTGTCTACATACATACATCCATACATACATACAGATAGAGCTAATATACGGTGTATATAAATAGCCTAAAACATGCTCGCAAAAATACTGAATCTTCCAGTGAAAGTCCCATCCCGATCAGCCCAGCCGTTTCCGAGATTACCGCGGCCAAACAGACAGACATACAGACATACAGGCAGACAAAAATTTTAAAAATAGTGGATTTTGTTTTAATTACATGTAAATAACCAAAAAAACTTAAAAAAACATAATTATTTTGAAATTACAGACAGACACACCAATTATATTTATATAGATAAGGGAAAAACACAATTTCTTAATTTCATCGCAATCTCAGATTGTTTGAAACATGATACAATAGCCGTCCACTTATTTCAGCGTGGTTTAATTACTTTTTTAAACAAAACATTGGGTTCTTTGCGAAAAATATTTTACTTTTCTGACGGAGCGAGTGGTCAATACAAGAAAAAAAAATTTCATAAATCTTTGTTATAACAAAGTTGATTTTGATGTAAGTGCAGAATGGCACTTTTTCGCCATATCTCATGGAAAAGGACCTTGCGATGGGTTAGGAGGTACGATTAAAAGATTAGCTGCAAAAGTCAGTTTGCAGAATATAAATGACCCTATAAATAACCCGGCCAAATTTTTCATGTGGGTTAACACAAATATTAAGAATATTAATACCGAATTCTTTCATCTTCAGGACTATAGAACGGACGCTTAAGCACTTCAAACCCGTTTCGACAAAGCGAAGATGATTCGTGGTACTTTAATGTACCGTTCATTTTTTCCACAACAAAATGGAAAAATTTAAGTAAAAATCACATCGTCAGCTACTACGTCGACTATTGTAAATGTGTGCAAAAATTACTTAATTCATTATTTTATGAATTATTCATTTTCCGTTGCACCTAATAGTCCCTGTAAACGTTCTCTGCGTGTACGCGACATGTTACGCCGTAGTGCCGCGCGGTCGCATTCTTTTAAAGAATTTTTTAAGTGTGACCCCGTTTGAGTTCCATTTTAAAATTTTCACTGTTTCGTTAGAATTGAAAGAGCAACACGATGATATTTTTTCCAAAATTTTAAGTTGGTGAGTTGAAGGGGAAAAGTGGTAATGAAACTTTATAAACAAATTAATAATAATTTATTAACACCAAACTCAAATTTTATTTATACCACTACATAGAGTGACTCGATATCTTCAAAATCGACCTGTATCATTTTTTTGAACGACTAATGGGTTCGACGATACAGTAAGTTGAAATGTCGGCCGAGCGTCGTTTTTTGAAATATCTTGCAACTTACAACCGTCAATATCTTCTGAAAAAAAAAATCCCAAATTTCTTTCGCGAGACACGCTTTTCATTATTTCATGTGTAGAATATGCCTGCCAAATTTCAAAAAAATCGGAATCATCAATTATTATTAAGCGTTCGGTTTGACATGGAATGATCCATATGGAGTTTGTCATAACATGTCATTAAATTATAACCAGTTGCCTTTAATAATGGCAAGAGTTGCATTTACACGAATGGCAAATAATGACGAGTCGGATAATGACTAAAATTAGGACAGACTTGAATTTATTTGTTCTGTGGGTTCTGTTGAAAAAGGAAATTATTTTCATTCGACATTGAACTCTATATGAAAAAAATAGGTTGTCGAACAGTACAAAGGGGCTTTCCCTAAGTCTCTAGTCTGTCACATAAAAAACCATTAGGGGGAAAACTATCTCTACAATTTAAAAAACCAGCTTTATAAAAAAATTGCTGTTTTTTAACTTCCCATTAAGTTAAGTTATTTTAATCAGTCCGAAAATCGAAATCGAAGTTTTCAACGTATTTTCATTTTTCAAGGTCCCAATTGCATTTTAAGCCAAGCCTTCTATATTTACAAGCCATGCACCTCAAAATCTCACACTCACATTCAAAGATTCATGGGACTTCAATTTCAAAAATACATGGGACTTCGAAGTGTGGTTATGTGTTTTTTTTGGGAATAAATTCGTAAAATTACTGCTGCCTTCACCTTTCTACCGAATTGTTGACTTATTACGTTGATAAATTGTAACCCTTTTTATCTCCAAAATAAAATTAATTAAAACAAAATATACTTGAAATAATTTTATTAGACATTTAAATGAAATCTCGAACACAAATTTGAAAATGTACACAAATAACTTTTAGTTTTTTCTTTTGTTCCAACAACAAACAAAGTAATAAAGCACTATTTTTGTATTTGCAAAATAAAAACTCCGTAAAAAGAATCTTATTTAAACAAACGAAAAATGACATAAATAGGACAAAACAATACTAAACAAAACATCTTATGGATGAGTTTCGGTTTCATTTTTATTTCCTTGGTACTACCTGTAATATGTTCTGCACCTGTTTCAAGTATTATTATGCTCAGAAATACATAGTTTTTAATTTAAGAGAAAAACAAAATACCTACATAGCAACACATAATGTCCGGATGCTTGAATTCTCCAGATAAGTCGGCGCTAAACTTAAAAATGCATATGGCATTGCTCTAATTCTTTCCTCGCTATGCATTTTGGTCTTGCAAAGTTCTGTTAAGGGGACGTTCCTCGTAAAGATCATTAATTTCTTTATCAAAATCCACCTTAAACACAGTAAATTACATATATATCGGCATATTTTCTGCTATGTAATTGAAGAAAATTTGCACGCACTTTATCATTATAACACTGAAGAAATATATGACTTTATATTTCTCCTTCGAAGTAAAGTCTCTTTTAATATATTCTTATATCTTATATTATTAATGTATGTATTTACTAAGTTAATAGTTAGCTGCAACATATCTGAGAACAAAACGGTCCTCCATAAATCTAACATAAATCCCGCAAACGAATTCTATTAGTAACATATTATTTTAACACACTTTATTTTGAGCACTTTTTGAACATTTGCACGTTTTTTATTTTGATGAAATTACTATTATTTTTAATAAAACCTCACTCGCAACATTACTATGCGCGGCACGAAAACGTTTTTCCCTTGTTTTTAATGGGATTTTGACATTTCACGAATTGAAGTTAGGACTTCATACAACTACATACAAACACCTACAGCATGGCTTGTAAATGTAGAAGGCTTTGATTTTAAGCCAAAATTAGGGAAGAAGTATGTGTGGGTGTGTGCGTTCGTATGTGGTCATTTTTTCCTGCACGATATCGCGCGAACAAAAAAGGCAACGACTTCGTTGAGGTGTCGTTCGAAGCGTATTAACGAAAGTATGATCTGAAAAGGTTTTTTAATAAAATTCGGTTGAACCGTTTTTTTTTTTTTTTTGGTTTAAACGACGTTCGTGATTTTTGTATATCTGCTTGATGTGGGGAGCCAAAAACTTTATCGACTTCTCTGAGGAAGAATATTGATGAAGAAATGCTCTGAAAAAATTTCAAAATATCAGTCGACCCTTTTGTTTGTTTAAATGAAAAAAACTTCGGCTAAGTGTTAGAAATTAAATTTATAAGTTTTGCTAATATTTAATAAACTCAATAGAATGAGACCCGATTCCCTACGTCTGTAGACACACAGGCGCAGACGAAAGTTTATCATAACACGTTCTTAATTCAAGTGCAAAAATGTTCATGACCTCAACGAAAACTTTAAAGGCACAAATAGATTGGAGACTGGAAAAACCTTTAAAATGCACGGACCACCATACTTGTTGACATAATGGACAGGCGGCGCGGACAAATAAAATGTATGGAAAATTTTCTCGCAGGCGGCCGCCGTCACCGCCTTTGCGCTAATATGTTTGTGCCTTACGCGGCTCCAGACTCACGCCGTGAACACCCGCGAACAAGCGTGAATGCGATTGTTAATAATTTTCGCCCCTCGCTTTCAGGTCTGACTGGATACGACGGGCATTCTGTCGGTGAATTCGCGGCTTGAGACTGAATAGAAGATCTGTGGTGGTAGAACGTAAGTTTTTTCAGTCGAAAATTTACGTGCTACCACCCCAGATCGTGCTACCACCCCTTACGTGCTACCACCCCTTACGTGCTACCACCCCAGATCTTACGCGCTACCACCCGAGATCTTCAGGCACAATCTGATGACAACTGTCCACTCATATAAAGATTTTTTCAGTTTTCTTGGAGTGCAGGCCCCATCCAGCTGTCGGCCGGGATGGGGGGGCGAAAACTTTAAAGCCACGGCCTATTGTCGATCTGTGTGTAAAAGGTTGCCTTAAAATATGGCTAAATCCCACACAAAAAAATTATGCGAACACCAGAAAGGAAAATAGTAGACTCTCGATTGTGTAGCCGCCACCGGCCAGCCAAACGCACGACTCGATGATGCCGACCCGCGAAAAGCCCATTAGAATATATAACTTCAGGATGGGCTCTCGTCGAATTTTAGAGTAATGAAAGTCTTGTTGATTATGAGTTCTCTCGATTTGGAAGTTGTGTGTCCCCTATAAGCGGAAAAGCGAGTGGAATAGAGGGGGGCAAGTAGGACTACGAATTATTACTTATCTATAGTTAAAGGTAGCGGTTACGACCGTAAATACGTATTTTTATTTAAATAATAGAGATTTTTTTAAATCTGAAAAATATCCCCTAATGGGGGAGGGGGTCGTGCCAAATCTCAAGAAATCTTACCAAGGAGGGGGGGGGGTATCGCCTCACGTAATTTATGGACCTTTGCCACCAGTTCTGATACTAGTCAATTTCGCACTAGTGCTAAAAGTATTACTATTTTGTAAGAAGTCAGTTATTCGGTAATGATCGTGTGGACCGAAGGGGTGAAACCCACATCCCAACTAGTCTGTTTTTTGCTTGTTTGTTTGAATTGGTATTGCTAGCCAAAAATAAATTATTTTCAACTCTTTGGACTCTTGATTAAAGTTGAATTTGAAAGAAGGTTTATTTATTTTTCGATGCATTTTTTGTTTTGTTTCGATTTAGAGGTGACTAAAAGGGGGCTCCCAATCTTCTTCTATATAAATATAATTTTAGTGTCTGTCTGTTAATAAACTGAATTAGTTTAAAACACTTTTTCTGGTCTTATTTCTATTAAAACATACCAAAAAGTTATCGACTCGACTAGAATTAGGGTTCATTGTTTAATGATTATGAAAATATTCAAGTTTTCTGTTATCGTAAAGGAAATTATGAGCGCATGTGTCAGCAGCTTGCAACGATCAATTTCGCAAACGAATTCAACACCCGTTCGATTGATTCAATGTATGAATTTTTTCAATGCAAAATTAAGGAGCAAATTTTAGTAAATGTTCCACAAATAGTGCGAAAAAAGTATGCAAACAAGCCGATATGGTGGAACAGGGTACTACAACAAAAGAAAAATCGTCGCGATAAATTGTATAAGCTCCGACAGAAAGGTGTTGTTTCAAACGAATACATAGCAGCGATCGTTGAGTTCAATGCACTCAATGAACGCTATTACAAAGAATATATACAACGTGTAGAAAACAACATCAAAAATGATCCAGCGACATTTTGGCGTTTTGCTAAACTGAACAACACAACATCGACATATCCAAATGAAATGCGACATGAAAACATCACAGCCAATACACCAAATGACATTGTTGAAATGTTTGCAAATCAATTCGAATCCAGTTATGTTACCGATGAACAAATATGGAGTCTTAATGACTTTATTCAGTCATTACAATCGACAACTGAAATCAATGTGATATTGGAATGGCAATTAGTACATTAAATTGGAAAAGTGGTGCTGGTCCAGATGGATTGTCACCTTTCGTTATTAAAGTGTGCGTCAATGTAGTTATGTGGCCAATTTGGTTGCTATATCAAAAAACGTTTAATGAAGGATGCATACCAAATGCACTTAAATTATCAAGAGTTGTTCCTGTGCACAAAAAGGATGGCAAAAGTGATATTTCAAATTATCGTGTGGTTGCTATCAGCCCTGTGGTTTTAAAAATATTCGAAATAGCAGTGAAAACCCGGCTAATGGTCATCGTTGAACCAAAATTGTCAAATACCCAACATGGATTTCGACCAAAACGATCAGTAACAACGAATCTATTGAATTTATTTATTGACGTCAACAAAGCATTTCAAAGAGGCAATCAGGTTGATATTTTATATGGCGATTTCAAGAATGCATTTAATGTGGTTGTTCATCGTATACTCATCGGTAAAATGGAACGCTTTGGACTTGGGCCAAAGACTGTTGCAAATCGAATGAGTTATGTCAAGATTGGTAATTCAACATCACGGAAATATCATATGTCATCAGGTGTTCCAGCTGGAAGTACTCTTGGGCCAATATTGTTTTTAATGTTCATCAATGACTTGCCTGATGTGATTCAACATGCAAAATTATTGTTATTTGCTGATGATTCGAAAATGTTTTGTGAAATATCGAATACGAGAGACACCGAATTATTACAAAGAGATTTAAACAATATGATGCGATGGTGTAATGAAAATATGATGCCATTGAATCTCAACAAATGTTACATCTTCAAGGCATCCAGAACGACAGCACCGATTTATGTAAACTATTCAATAGCTGGTCATATCATTGAACACAAAGAAACGATCCGAGATTTGGGTGTTATTTTGGACAGACGTTTTTCCTTTGGTGATCACATTGAGCAAACTACATTGAAATGCCGCCAACTGATTGGGTGCATCAAACGACATTCAATTGGCAAATTTACAATCGATACTCAGCGAATATTATATTTAGCATATGTAAGGTCCAGACTTGAATTTGCATCAGCGATATGGAACCCGTATCAAGGAATTTACATTGATGATATTGAATCGATACAAAAACAATGTGATGTATTGTCTAGATAGTAGAAGAAATGCAACATCGTTCCGACTAGCTCCATATGTAGATAAATGTAAATTATTAAAATTGCAACCATTAAATTTAAGAAGAAAAATTGCAGATTCACTTTTTGCATTTGACATTCAGAAAGGAAGTATAAATGATATAAATATAAGTTCTAATTTTGTTCTAAGATATCACTATCATGTAACTAGAAGAGCACGATTAATTAATGAATCATTTTATAGCACTGATTATTTAAGATATCAACCAATAGCTAGATTAATTCAAATTGTTAATCAAAATAATGTGATTATTAGAAACACAATTGATAGAAATGTATTTAGAAGTAAAATACAAGCTAAATTAGTTGAAATTGAAAATTAATATAAAAATGTAAAAGTTTATGTTTATATTCAGCCAATTTTTGATGGCGGTGAAATAAATTCAAATTCAAATATATAAATATAATTTTAGTGTCTGTCTGTTAATAAACTGAATTCCTTTAAAACACCTTTTCTGGTCTTATTTCTATTAAAACATACCTAAAAGTTATCGACTCGACTCGAATTATAACTCTTAACCCCCCCTGGAAATATTTCTTGCTACGCCACTGAGTAAACTGCTGCGTAGTTTATTGATCACCAAGGTGATGACGGAAAAATATTGTTGAGCTCGAAGTCTATTAGAGCATACAAGAACGATATTTTACAACCTCGTAAAGAGCCTGCGACCATCTTGAAAAAATATATAATTTATATTAAATGAAAGCATTTTATTTATCTTAATTTTAAAATGTAAAATAATTCAGACTTTAATCAGGCAATATTTAATTTCCATCCTCGTCTATTCCATTATACTGAAAACCTTTAAACATTTCTTTTTGTTCTGTGTTAATTGTTTCCAAAATTTTTGTAATTTTATCAGTTTTTTTAGTTAAGCATTTCTGAAAAGTTTCTCTAATTTTCGCAGTGGTACTTTCATCCGCATAGTGATAAAGGTTTCGAGCTGTAATTATTTAATATTTAAAAGATAAAAAAATAATATTTAATGAAATTACGTTTTTGAAAAGAACCAGCTGTGAAGCTCGGATAATCATCAGATCTTACAGTATCGACAGATTCTAATTCGTCAGTTTTGTGAGATTCTTCTTCAGTAAAAGCTACACCGAGAATTTCTACAAATAAATATAAATAACATTATTCAATCACAAATTTATAATTTTTTTAGTTTTTATTTAATTAACTATCACTTAAATCAAGTTCGGTTTGTTGGAACTCAGGAATTGGTTTAACTTTCAATAACTCTTCTACTTGCGGGCAACAGCTTTCCTCGACTCCTTTGCTTTCTTCTTCGTTGCTATGGTTGCACTTTTGGAAATGTTTTAAGTTAAACTGTGAGAAATTTAACTTTTTTCCTTGTTCATCCTTAATGAATCCTTTTTCTTTAGGCTTCTTCTTAACAGATTTCAATCCATCGTCTTCGTGTAACTTTTTCTTGTCTATTGATTGACTTCGGGCCTTCCCATCTAACATAGCTAAAATCTCATCTGACCAATGCACTTTCTTAGTTTTATTTTTCAGACTCATTTTATTTTGTTGCACTTATATTTCGATAACTGCATAATATTTATTATTACTTGATATCTCCTTATGGGCTTTAAACTTATAAACTGCAGAATAGTTTAAGTATTTTTACAGTGTTATCGTTGCTAAGTTAATAATAACTCCACTGAATCGTCAAGGTAGCCCGCCTACACATGTTAGGCCGTTGCTAATTTACCGTGTGTTTATATTGTTGCTCGGGGGTGAACTTCTGTTCTTACTACAGCCTTAGGGGTTAGTTTTTGCGATATTAAGACTGGAATTTTTTCCATTAATTTCAAAAGTGTTTAGTTCTTAAGAAAAAAGGGGAAAATAATGACTCTAAATAAAAAACGATTGATTTTCCTAAAATATTTCATTCTTCGTCAACAATTAAATATAAGTAAATTCTTACTTGGAGATAAAACATATTTTCAAAGTCGTTGTGATTTAATATTTCATTTAAAAGGATGACTTTCAAATCTGTATCAATATTTTCTAAGTTGAATGATTTGTTTTGCCTATCGGCTATCAGTTTAAAATTAATCTTTTTATTCATAGTTGAAGCTTCGACAACCACTCTAGGTGTGTGTCTGAGCTACCAGAGCTAATACTTTCGGCAAATAAATGGAAGAGAACTGATGTAGTGGGTGAGATTCGGGGGCCTCGCTTTTTAAAGATGTAAATGTAAGTTAGGCTAATATGATCCGGCTAGTCATTTCCAAGTAAGGTTGACATGAGGCTAATAACCTCACCTGGAAAAAACAATTATTACGGAACGAGCAACATGCCTCGGATACTGGAATCAAGGAAGACGACCACAGCAACGAAAAAAGCAAAACGATTTACGCATTTTCTCATGGAATGTTCGAACTCTGTACAGAGCTCGAGCTACACAACATCCCTGATAGTATAAACCTGACATTAACGCCATCCTGGAGATGAGATGGACAGGGAATGGTGTTTTGCAAAACCTTATGGCGCCCATCCACAGGCCAACTAGTTTCCCAAACTGAGTTGTGTAAAGAGTTGGTGTTTTGCCGCAAACGCTTCAACTGAGTTATTCGTGGGCGAGGTAAATTTAAGCCTCATAAACGTTCAGGCACGTACAAAAGAGTCCCGGATGATGATAGAGAAGAATTCTTCGAATTAGGGAACTTAATGCCCGCCCCAGTTATGATCTAAAAATCATGCTGGGAGATTTAAACGCCAAAGTAGGCCGGAAACCCGTATGCAGGCAATATGTCGGCAACCACAACTTGCATGAAAACACTAATGACAATGGATAGCGAGTTGTAGAGATGGCAGCAAGTAAGAACTTGGTTTTTGCAAGTACTAGATTTGGGCGTAAAGATATCTAGGAAGCCACCTTGGTATCTCCTGATGGAACTTATCGCAACCAAATAGACCATGTGTTGATAGACTGCCGCCACCTTTCGGGACTGACGACAGCACGAACATACCGAGGTGCCAACTTCGACTGGGATCACTATGTTGTTGGTATGGTGCTCCAAGAGCGCGTTACAACGCTGAAAAGCTTTGCATCCGCTGATCAGGCTCGAATCAACACAACTGCACTTCACAATGTAATGGCTAGAAACAGCTACGGTCATGCATCAGAACTCGCCCTAAGTCCTGAGGGTGAGATGCCGGGGGTCGACGAGAGCTGGACCTGCCTTAAAAATATTGTGATTGGTACTGCTGATTCCATCTTAGGCAGAAAGTTTTACATATCGGAATGACTGGTTCGATAATGAATGCAAGCCTGCAACTGAACGTAAGAATGCTGCGTACCGAGCAATGCAATAGTCTTAGAGAGCACGGGCACACCAAGAGAACTATAAAGTGCCCAGAAAAGAAGAAAAGAGAATTCAGAGACGAAAAAAGGAAGCCTGGGGAAAAAATCTCGTCGGTGAACTAGAACAGTACAGAGAACGACGACCGCACCAGGCTCGAGAGTTCTTCCAAAGAGTCCGCAGCATGACGCAGTTGCACATACTTCAAGGACAAAGAAAGGAATCTGATCACCGATCCTAAAGGGATCTTGGAGCGATGGGAAGAGCACTTTCATAATATGCTATGCGTCAAGAAGCTTTCACTCAGATTGAGCAAGCGGCAGGAAATCTGGGACTGCACATTAACGAAAGCAAAACGTAGTACATGGTGACCTCGTCTACAAGAACACCTAACATTGATCCCATAATCAAGGTAGAGGAACACGAGTTTGCGTGGTAAAATCATTTACCTACTTTGGATCAATAGTAGCAGCCCACAATAGCATGGAACCAAAAATACGCGCACGACTACTAAAAGCCAGCAATGCTTACTATAGTCTGTGAAGCTCTTTAAATGCAAATATCTAACCATAACGTCTAAATTTTTACTATATAAGACGATGGTCTTACATACATATGCTTATCAAAAAGCACTCAAACCTCTTGGGTGTTTTCGAGAGGAAAATATTTCGGAGGATTGTTGGCCCCTATGTGAGGAATGGCGATTCCGGAGACTCTATAATGAGGAGATCTACGAGCGCTAGATGTTGTGAAGAAAATAAAGCTCGATAAGCTCCGGTGGGCACCCTAGGGGGTGCGACAGCGAAGGTGACCCAACCTGCGCTGGAAGGATGGCGTAGACCAGGACGCTCAAAGCTTAGGGATGCCAAACTGGATGACATCGGCTCAGAATCGGGACCGGCGCACAGTGGGGGAAAAGCCCGAAATCCTGGGCAAAAGTCGAATTATGAACTTTTGATTTGAAGCCTATGGTTGGTAGGGATCGTTTAGGGACTAACCTTTCTACACAAAACCGTTAGGCCGAGCCCCCTGCTACTTGTGGTTGTCGAAATATTTCAGTCTCAAGTTGACCTCCGACGACAGATTTTCGACGGCGCGCGCGTGAACGGATCGCAGTGAAAAGTTTACATTTGTATAACTTGAAAGTTTTCATCAAAAAAGAAAGTCGAAAAAATGGATGCGGTTCCTGGAGGTATGTAGAATATTACGAATATTTTACTTTTCCAAAAAAAACGTTGCTCTGTTTGTTTATTACATACTTATAATTATACATCGAAAAAGTGACTACTCGTTTGAAATAAAGCTGATGATATGTATACCAAAAGTACCAAATCCCGCTGAATCCCGCGTTCATTCTGCGATGAGCTTGAAGTATAAACTATTATGAACTCATTATGCAAAAATCAGCTCCTAATTTTGCCTAGCCTTGATGTGAGGTATTTTTTTCACATAGCGCGTTTTCTTGTTTTTTAGCCTTTTGGGAAGCTCTCTGGCCTCCTTAGAGGCAAGGTGGGATTTTTCTGGATTTTTTTTGAGGCCGTGGGAGGCAAAAGTAAGGTACATTTTAGTGCATTTTTAGTGCATTTCGTCGGTCTAGAACCAGAAGAACGTAACCACCAATTTTGAAATTTTACAGGAGAGCTAATAAAAGGTGAATTTTATGCATTATCGTTATGTGAAATGGAGATACGATAAAATGGAAACTACTACTATTATAAAATGTTATGGCCGAATTTATATAAAGACGGATAAAGTAACTCTTCTACAACCAGAAAATTCAAAAAAGTAATTTTTTTTTTTTTTGGACATACGTTGTTCTGGTTCTAGACCGACGATTTTATGATGCACCTATAAATCGATGTGAACTATATGATGTGCCATTTTTTTACAATAATTTGGATTTCGGATTCGTAATCAGCGACCTTGAAAATCCGACCATACCAATTTTTGTCAAGGTCTGACACCTTTTTAACATCCATGTCCGCCATATTGGATCGGCCATTTTGTTTACAATAATTTGGCTTTAGGATTCGTAATCAGCGACCTTCAAAACCCCTGTATGCCAATTTGTATTCCCATCAAAGGTCATTTGAGGTTTTGGCCACGATTTCGGTCTTTTCCCCCACTGTGCGGCGGAGAGAACAGTTACGCGAAGTCAGGATCGGATCGCGGTCGTAGAGCCGTTAAAGAAGAAGAAGAAGAAACATGTTCATTATCGATGCACAAAAGGAATTAGCTCGCCAGTCGTCGCGGTTTGTTATACGTGAAGTATGTGGTTTGTGCTGATTTATATTTTAGTGGAAAATTTTGTTACTTAATTGCCGTGCTATCCTGAAAACAGCCTTTTGATACCCTTCACATGGCCGAGGTCTATGTTTCGATGACGTTTCGTGTTACCCTTTTTTGATGTAATAGACTAGAGGCTTAAGGAAAGGCCATTTCTATTGTTGACAATATATTTTTTTCGTATAGAGTGCAATGTCGAACAGCAGCTTTTATTTGGAAGATAGAGAGAAGAGAGATAGACAAGCTGAAGGAAGGAACTGCCACAACCGAGCCGCGATATTTTATTCCACCTACTCCAACCATTACTATCGCGATTCCGATATCGGGGCATCGGAGCAACTCGCTGGAGTGTTATGCCTCCTGAACGAGTCGAATTTCATCAACCAACCGATGAAAGGCCCTTGGTGGAACGGGAAGCACTAAGGAAGGCTATGACAGGAGGAATTAGAAATGTAAAGACGGAAGAAGAAGGAAGGAAAGCTATGAAAGAGGGAAAGTGGGAAAGGCGAAGGACCGTGGTGCTGCCGGGATTCGAACTCGGGACCGTTGGGTTGGTAGTCAGGCTCCTTACCCCTAGACTACCGAGGTCCTTTGTTAGGCCATATTTTATTTTTACTCGGGATGGCATGGCTGGACAAGGTGTAAACCGCCCCATCACACTTATTGATGGTAGCTCCTCAATAATCTTTTCAAACGACTTTAGGAATGGGGTTTACAGGTTCGTTTTTATATAGAACAACTCAATTGCAGTTTTTGTCCAAACTCATATAACATCTCAGAGTTCAAACCCAAGCGTAGCGTAGCGACTGCAATCCTACTTTTTTTTATGTAAAAGACTAGAGGCTCAGGAGAGGACCTTTATTTTATACTGTCGACAATCTATTTTTGGATGCTACATCTCACTGAAGTCAAGAAATGCAAGAAAACCAGCACTATGGAAAAATTAAATTTTTCCTTCGATTTTCCGACGTCCGAATGCAAACAAAAAGGCCATTTTCATTTAAATTGATTCAATCATTTCAACGTAAGTTAATGTCATTTTCATTGTCATATTTCATTAATATAGTGAAAAAGTCACCTGGGTTCAAGTTCAATTTCGCTAATAAAATCAATCATAGAAGTCAGTAACCTGTCTGGCGTGTTCATATAAATATCCTCATATGTCCCGGCCGACCTAAGACAATGTTATTCTTAGACCATATGTGACAGCCAACAAGAAACTTTCCGGTTAACCTATTGTGTCCAGCATCCTTGAAGATCCTATTTCAAATTTGCGATAAACCCGAGTGAACTCCGCTTCGTTTAGTAAAATGATAAAATCAAAGACCTGAAAATAGCCGTAGGATGCATTTGAATGGACGGCGAGACTCTATCAATTGTATGGTTTTAACCAGCAGGTGAAAAATATCTCCTTACCTAAGAGTCACACAGCCTGACAACAATACCATAGCACGTTTTCCGGTTCAATGATTTCGTCAAGAGGTGGAAAGAGAGCTTTCTAACCAGACACACAATAGATGTTCTCTCAATCTCAACTAAACCACTTTCTAAAGTTCTTTAGTGTATAATCAGGCATAAGTGTTGGAAGAGTTGAATTAGCTTGATTAAATGTGTTCGGATTCTGAGCAGGTGTCATGATGGCGGGAGGGCATGACAAAGTTTCCCTTGTTACATCGGCACGTAAGGCGAAGGAATACGTTCGACGTTTAACCATGAAGGGAATATTCATGTGACTCTCGGTCACATGTTGGGAATCAATTTTCTTAGGAAAAAATGAGGAAAATTCCACACTCAAGGGGGTTTATGTAGGTGACCATTAACGTAGGAAGAAATTGAAAGTAAAAGGATGCTTTGTTCTAAAATTAGGTGAATTTTGATTGACGTCGTGATTGCTAGGTTTGCTCGTGGTGTTATTTTAATTGTGAGCACGTGATTTGTGTAATTCGTTGTACTTTATAACATGCTGAAGGCTGAATCTAAATAATAACCTTGCAATTTATAACATATTCAAAATATTTTGCGGAAGGGGCTTTGAGAATGAATTGTTTTTTTTTTTTTTTTTTTTTTTTTTGAGTTAGAGGAACCTGAAAAACATCTTTCATATAATGCCGAATAGCATATTTTTTTGCAGGAGTATAGTGAAAGTTATAAGGTCATTAAAAAAATGTTCTGTTTACACTTAATTGATTTTCCTTTTTCAGGCACAATGTCATCTTTCAGGTAGAAAACAGGTCATTTTATTGTTTTTCTTTATTATCTGAAAAGGCCATATATACGAGCAAATTCCATTATACGATAAGTTTACAAAGCGGCCGGCTGTGCGAGTTGTTTCTCGTTGCCCCGATGTCAAAGTAGCGATAATAATGGTTGGGAGTAGGTGGAATAAAAAAATACCACGGCTGGGTTTTGGCAGTTCCTTCCTTCATTTTCCTCTTCTTCACTTATTTTCAACTATAGTCCATTTGTTAGGGATTTTGACCTCTAACTAAATGTTAACTCACGAAACCTTTTTTTACTATAGACTGGTGCTAGCGGTTGACCTTCTAACTAAATCTTAACTCACGAAACTTTTTTTTAGAAAAATAGTTTTTTGTGAGTATAATGTGTTAAAAAAAGGTTTCGAAAATTACCCTTAAACACAACCCCCTAAAAATAGAAAACTCTGTTTTTGGCTAATATCTCTTAAACGGCAAGTCCTATCATAAAATATTGTTTACAAAGTTTGTAGATCATGTGATTATCTACAAAAAATGATAGTATATATTTTCCCGTAAAAATCGCCATTCGTGAGATATCGCCGTTTTAAAGATTTAAAATACTCATATCCCCCTAATTCGCAACTAGTATAGGTCATCAGACGTCCAATAAATCCTCTGTTAGACTACGTGGCTAATATTTTCAGGGGTGATTCCTGGATGGTTTTGGAGAAAAAAATGTATATTTTTACTATCTATTTTTAGTTTATCATGTCTTTCGCCAATTTGTGGTGACCGCCATATTTTATGTAAAATGACGCCACTCGTAATACACTTTCATTTGATACCCATACCATTGTAAAGAGAAAGGTAAACCACCATTTTGTATTGGCCGTCATTTTGAATTTGGAATGAAGCTACACAGCTAGTAGTATTAAACTTGTCACACCCTTTTATTTGATACCTATACCGAATGGCATGTAAAGAAAACGGCTAACATCTGTTCTGTGTTGGGGGCCATTATGTATTTGCCGCCATTTTGAATTTGGAATGACGCCACACAGTTAATAATATTCTACTTGTCATACCCTTTGATTTGATACTCATACCGAGTAGCTAGTAGAGAAAAAAGTAATCCGCTATTTTGTGCTGGCCGCCGTTTGGAATTTGGAATAACGTCACACCACTAATTATATTCTATTTGTCATACCCTTTCATTTGATACCCATGACGGGGGTCGGGGAACATAATTACAAAATATGGCGGCCATCTTGGGACCGCCATCTAGAATTTTTTTCAAATGATCCGATTGCATTGACACTCAAACTATGAAAATGTGCAAAATTTGTAGTTTATAGTTACTTTTAATTTGGAATTATATTTTCCATTTTTGGAATCATGCCACACAGCTAATTGTATTCTACTCGTAATACCCTTTCATTAGATACCTATGTCGAGAATCGGGTAACGTAATTGTGAAATTTTGCCGCCATCTTGATCTTTTTACAAAAAATGTCATATTGCATCCTTACGCGAACTATGCATATTGGCAAAATTTGGGTTTGATGAAGGTTACATGAAGGTTTGTCAAAATCAAATTAAAAGCGGTGTAAATCGAAAAAAATTGTGAAAAATCATACTAATTTGTATTAAATTAAAAAAAAAACCCTTATTAAAATATCGAAAAACGGAAACTAAGTCACCTGTTGGTCACCTGTTGGGTATCCATGCATCTACAAAGGAAAACTGATTTCTATCTCTTTCAGTTTGGATGCAACGCGCGACGGTTCGCACACTCAAACGCCCAGACTGACAGATACTTTATTTTATTAACATAGAAAATACTAGATAAGTAACTAAATTTTTTCATTTACTCTAAATCATGTTTTACACATTTGTTTTTTGTTTCATTATTCTGCTTTCTTATCCCGGACTATGCATATCTACATACACTGATAGAAAAATTGTCTTGATTCCACCAATTCGTTTCGTTGGCTTGAGTTGAAAAATTTTTCAGTCTTAACATGAGAATGCTGTGTCAGAGTAAGACACTAGAAATTCTTGAGCCAAACAATTGTATTTCTTCGCTCAATACTTATATTTTACGAGCAAGATTATGTTTTCTCGAAACAAGATTGTTTAAATTTTGACTCAAGAAGCTAAATATTTTTTATTCAAAACAAAATTTGTATTAATTCAAGACACGATGAAGTAGTAATTCGAGTATATTGCATTAAAGAAATTTTTTTCTTGCTTCTAGTCAAGTTTCGTCTTCATCCAATAAAACCATGACTATGAGTATTGCTTATCTGAAAACAATTTTGTTTTCGTTATATCCAAAGCATTATTTGCTTGGTCCAAGAAAAAGTCTCTTAAGCTAAGATTTTTTTTATCAGTGTAGTCTTTTAGAAAAGGCATTACGACGCTCGCGGGAAATACTAGTAATTCATAAATAAGAAAGTTTTTCCATAATTTTAATTTTTGAAGTGTTAACTTTTTTAGGCACGTTTGGCACTTTTTCGCTGGGAGTTAAACAAAGAATTCGCGACACGCGCACTTTGTTGCACACCCGTTTCTGGACACTTGCTGCAATGATGGCGACACGCGCACTTTGTTGCACACTCGTTTCTGGCCACTTGCCTATGCAGCTGTCTTGAGCATGGAAAAACTTTTGGTTGAGCTCCACTTACAAACAGCAGCCGCTCTTAGCATTCATTTCATCCTCTCGTACACATTCGCTGCTGTCTGTTGTTCTTGCTCGACCAAATTTTACTTACATATCTGGGCACTTTTAGTCGAGGTCCAATAACAGACAGCTGCGATGGCGTGCGAGAATATGACAGGAATTTTGAGAGCGGCGCGAGAATATAAATCGAATACTGAGAGCAGCTTCTGCATTGCAACATTCAAACCCAATTCCTCCCACCAAGCGCGGGCTATTTTGCCTCGCACACATACATATAATAATACGCTGCTGTTTGTAAGTGGAGCTCAACCAAAAGTTTCCATGCTCTAGCCAGCTGCATAGCATAGGCACAAGTGCCCAGAAACGGGTGCGAACCAAAAATGCGCGTCCACATCGCTGCTATCTGTTGCTAGACCTCGACTAAAAGTTGCCATGCTCTAGCCAGCTAAATGGCTGAAATATTTAAATATTTTTTTTCTCGGATTAATCGCTTTCGGCGACATGGAATACTTTTCGGCGTTTCGCCTATTCGACTGCGCGTCTGTATTTTACGTACATATCTGGGGAAGTATCCCAGCAGGGAAAATCGCAAGTATTTACTGTGGGAAGTCGATTTAGAAGTACTTCTTTAATTAGTGTTTTCTGTAATGACTTATAAGTAATGCAGAGGAGAATGGGTTTGGTGACCAAGCGTTTGATTTCGCGCAAAAAGCGTGTTGAAAAACTTCGCAGCTGCTCGTTGTCTTTGTTAATTATCTCAGTTATCTCAGCCATTAAGTTTCTGATCTTTAATGTATAAACATATATTTGAATTTATGTTTATGATATAAATATAAATCGCTTAATTTTACTTATTTTACTGGTTCTGAAAAAATTCAAATTGAATCCAGTAGATTCCCATAAAAATTTAGATCCGTGACTTTGGCTGAATATAATATGACTTTTTTGCATATTTGCACAATGTTTAAAATAGCAAAAATTTCTGTTTCGTGACTATTGCATAAACCCGACGATATATGTATATTGCTCGGAGTAGGCATCCTGATTTGACACATCCTGGAAACAAGAGAAACGTTAAGAATTAGGAAATTTTAATTAGAAATTAATCAATAAACTTTAAATATCGTTTTTTTGGTTTTCAGGTAGGATAAAATAATTATTATAACTAAGCAGTTTAATTATTATAACGTTAATGAAACAATTAAAATAAATTTTTGGTTTTCAGAACAACGCTATCGTTTATTGAAGTTTCTCTTGAAGTTTCCCAATCCTTGAAAGATAATGTCTTATAAAACGATATTTCTAGTTAAATTCAAGAAAAATGGAAAAACTACGATTTAAATTTGCGGTATTGGGGGCAACTGACGGAAAAACAAATGTGATTTGCATAACCTCTATTGAGACACCGGATGGACGTGTTTTCGAAGTCCCAGATGATTTAAAGGCCGCAAGTAAGCACACTACCATATTATCTTCAGACGTATTTGCAAAAATCAAAAATTCGCTTAAAAAAAGACACCAAACACGTGCCGTATGGATCCCCCTAAGTCCGGAATTGAGGAAGATATATCTAGACGAAGGGGACAATATGCAGTTTGTGGACCAGTATTTAGATGAGATTACAGAAGAAACAATGCCTTCACAAAAGAACAGTAATAGCAATGTAGCAGAGAAAAAAAATATAGCAAAAACTGCTGAAAGATTTCTAGTAGAAAAATTTTCAAATAAAACATCAAATGCTGATCAATGGATTAATGAATTTGAGTGCGAATGTGGAAGATTTGAGATTCTACAAGATGAAGAGAAAATTGAGATTCTGAAACATCTACTAGAAAAACAGTGCCAAGATTGGTATAGCGGTATGCTAATGAAATTTACGGTGAAGTCCGAATGGGCAGTATGGAAGGATAACTTTTGTGAAGCATATGGAAATAAAGGTTGGTCCCAAGTCAAATACGCATTTACATTTAAATTTCAAGCTGGATCGTTACTGGAATATGCCACAAAAAAAGAAAGACTATTACTAGAAATCAATAAACACATCGACACCCAAACAATGATAAATCTTATTGTAATGGGTTTACCAGATTACATAATGGATAAAATTGATAAGGAAAAGGTAAAAACGACCGCAAGCCTCTACAATGAAATCGGAAAACATGAACATTTAACGAACAGAAAAAATTACAGCAAGAATAACAGAAATACCTATGAGTATAAAAAGAAACCATGTAAAACTTGTGAAAATTTAAATAAAGGTATTCGGTTCCATCCTGAAGAAAAGTGCTGGTTCAAACAAGCAGAAGAATATAGTCAGAAGAGAATAAATAGTAAAACCGTAAACAATTCAGTGATTGACGTTGAACTCAATTACAATGATCAAAAAAACGAGTAATGACACCATTAATTAAAGTCAAACTACTGTTAAATGCAGAATTAGAAATATTTGGAGTATATGATTCAGGCTCAAATGTTTCAATAATTAATTCCAAATTAACTACTAAATAAGATAGTAGTACCTCAAGCACAACCATTTCCATTGATCGGAGACCTAGTGATGAAGACAAGAAACTCAAAATATTTTACAACACTGGATATCAATTCAGCCTTCTGGTCAATCCCACTAAGAATCGAAGATAGAAAGAAAACTGCCTTTGTAACACAGGAAGGGCATTACCAGTGGACATGTTTACCCTTTGGTCTAAAGACTGCACCAGCTATTTTTCAAAGGATACTAGGTAACATTTTAAGAAAATATAAGCTCACTGATTTTGCAGTTAACTACATAGATGATATCCTCATATTTTCAAAAACATTTTCGGAGCACATAAGCCATTTAGCACAATTGTTAGAAGCGATAAAAACAGAGGGTTTTAGATTAAAATTCACGAAATGTACATTTACTTCAAATTCAGTAAAGTATCTCGGCCATATAATACATAATAATACAGTACAACCAGTAAGAGATAATTTAGTGTCAATAAAAGATTTCCCAACACCAAAAACTCCAAAAAATGTGAGACAATTTCTGGGGAAAATTAACTTCTATCATGAGTATATACCGAAAAGCGCGGTAATTTTAGAACCCCTTCACAACTTACTTAGGAAAAATCAGAAATTTATATGGTCCGCTGATTGTCAAAAATCGTTTGAAAATATCAAAAACTTATTGTGCTCGCAACCAATCTTAGAAATATTTGATCAGAATTTGCCGATAAATATTCATACAGATGCATCTTTAGAAGGTATTGGGGCAGTGTTAAAACAAACACAGCCAAATGGAAAAGATAAACCAGTCGCATACTTCTCAAAAAAATTAAATCAAGTACAAAAGAAAAAAAAGGCAGTTTATTTAGAATGCTTAGCGATTAAAGAAGCGATAAGATACTGGCAATATTGGCTAATAGGAAGATCATTCACAGTATATTCGGACCATAAGCCATTGGAAAATTTAAATATTAAGTCTAGGACAGACGAAGAATTAGGCGATTTGGCATACTATTTATCACAGTATGATTTTAAAATAAAATACGCTCCCGGAAAAGAAAATATAGAAGCAGATTGTTTAAGTAGGAACCCAGTATTGGATTCAAGTGAGGATACAGATGAACAACTAAAAATTGTAAACATGATAAAATTGGATGACATTGTTAAAGATCAGGAAAACAATGAAGATATACGAAGTAATATATCAAAATTAATATCAAGATACAATATTTACTATAAAAAGGTTAGAAAACGTGAGAAAATTATTTTATCAGAAGATTTTAGTAAAAAACTCATTAAAGATGTACATGAAAACATGTGTCATTTAGGGGTAAAACAAATGCAAAACAAAATTAGTCCGTTATATACAGCAAAAAACTTAACGATAAATATTAAAAGACATTGTAAAAGTTGTGAGATATGTATAAAAAATAAAACGAGAGGACAGGAAAAATATGGGCTAATGTCACATTTAGGTCCCGCCACAAAACCGTTTGAAATAGTCTCAATAGACACGATTGGAGGTTTTGGGGGCTCACGATCAACGAAAAGATATTTACACCTTCTAGTGGACCACTTTACACGATATGCTTATATTGTTACCTCAAAAACACAAAGTGCTAATGATTTTGTTAAACTAATCAATAATGTTACAGATTCTAATACAATAGGGATGCTTCTAACTGATCAATACCCAGGAATTAACTCAAAAGAATTCAAGACATTTTTAAATAAAAAATCAATAGTGATGATCTTCACTGCAGTAAATGCCCCGTTTTCTAACGGCTTAAATGAAAGACTAAATCAAACCCTAGTGAACAAAATCAGGTGTAAAATAAACGAAAAAAATAACAAAATAGCATGGACGACGATCGCTCATAATTGTATAGATAAATATAATAATACAGAACATACAGTAACTGGATTTGCGCCAAAATACCTTTTGGATGGTACAGATGCTTCCCTTTTGCCAAATGAACTGAAGAGAGGGAAAACAGAACTTGAATGGATTAGAGATAGGAAAACAGCATTTGAAAATTCAATAAAATCACATAACTACAATAAACAAATATTTGATAGAAATAGAACTAAAAGTAATTTCAATACAGGGGATATGGTGTACATAGAGAATGGAAACAAACTAAATAGGAAAAAATTAGATGAACTGAAGATTGGTCCATTTAAAATTATTGAAAAGATATCAAATTCAATATATAGAATTGATACAGGTCATAAAAAGTCAGAGTCAAATCTCTTTCATATCACAAAACTTATACCAATACCCACATAAAAACAGAAATACGACGGGCCAAAATTTTACTTTGTTCATTACAATATTGTAAAATTTAATTTAATTTTAATTTTAATAAGTGTAGATAAGTGAAAATTTTGAAGAAAATTTTCTTTTTTTGTGGGGGAAGATGTAAAGAAAGTAAATTTCTTATTATATTGCTCGGAGTAGGCATCCTGATTTGACACATCCTGGAAACAAGAGAAACGTTAAGAATTAGGAAATTTTAATTAGAAATTAATCAATAAACTTTAAATATCGTTTTTTTGGTTTTCAGGTAGGATAAAATAATTATTATAACTAAGCAGTTTAATTATTATAACGTTAATGAAACAATTAAAATAAATTTTTGGTTTTCAGAACAACGCTATCGTTTATTGAAGTTTCTCTTGAAGTTTCCCAATCCTTGAAAGATATTGTCTTATATATATACTGTGTACTATGTACTACATATTTCCTACGAACTAGGCACTATGTATTTATTACTATACAGGGTGTTCCAAACCACCCGTACCACCCAAATATCTCTGAAATTTGGGATTGAAATAAAAAAACAAAACCACGTGTTCAATATTTTTTGAAACTATCCGACCATACAAAAAGTGACCTCCAAACAACCCCCTCTTTGGGGGGTGGGGGGCAACTTTGGAAATTTAAATGGGACCCGCGTCCAAAGATGCCATTGCATGCTGCATTCGCAGCTTCATATCTTCTCTTGTGGTAAGACTTTCCTTGTAAACAATCTCCTTTATTCGCCCCCATAGGTAATAGTGTAGCACAGTAAGGTCTGGGGATCGAGGTGGATAATTAACCGAGCCGTACTTGCCAATCCACCTTCCAGGAAACATGGCGTTAAGCTTGTTTCGAGCTACTATGGACGTGTGTGCTGGACAACCATCCTGTCAGAACCACATGCCAACCAACAATTGCAGTGGTAAGTCATCTAATAAGGCTGATAGCTCGTTCTCCAGGAATGATGCATACCTCGTACCATTTAAGTTCCCCTCAAAGAAAACTGGACCCACGATTTTATCGTCAATGATGCCACACCAAACATTGACCTTCCAGACAAGTTGATGGTCAACTTCGCTAATCCAGTATTCGTTTGACCAATAACGGCAATTCCAGGTGTTTACTTCGGCGTCACTCTTGAAGGTACACTCGTCAGAAAATAAAATTTTTCGGTGAAAATATCCTCCTTTATTGATTGCCCAAATGCTGAAGTTCAAACGTTGTGCCAAGTCTCCTGGTACCATGGTTTGGACAAGAGACATCCTCTAAGGATGCCTTTTGTTTTCCTTCAATATTCGTTGAATAGATGTAATAGACAAAGCGGAGTCTCTAGATCTACGCCTCAAAGAATCTCGAGGATTCACGTCCACTGATGCCAGAATGTCAGCACCTTTAACATCACGAACACGTCGATGAATTTTCCTTCCTTTGTTGTGATCGGGTAGCAAGATGCCTTTATTTATAACCGTTGCCGACAATCGTGAAAAAACATTTCTCGAATAAGGAGAGCGATTCGGATAGCGCTGTTGCCATAACTTTTCAGCTGCTCTAAAACCTCCCCCACACTCTCCCAAAATTTGAATCATTAGAACAGCTTCGGTATTATCGTAAACCACCGTAAAAGTTTAACAAAAAATAAAAAAACACTAGTTAACCGCTTAGCTACTTCAAACGATATCTACAAACTGAAATTCATATGTCCCAACAAGATCAATTCATGAAAATAACATGGACTAAAACGTGCACGTGCAATTCTCAGAATTCAATGATCACGACAAGACAAAGACACAAAAAAAATGAAAGGGAGGGGGAGGGGAGGGTGGTGAATTCAGTACTAAAATAATTTCTTCGAAAATATTGCAACAATTTTTGACTTTTAAACCTGTTTTTAGGTTTCCTTTCGAAATCAGTAAATACACTTTTTGTCGATTACAACGCCATCTATCATGTTTCGAAAAAAAAGTTTCAGACAAAACCCTCCTATTTTTTCTTACAGAATCCGAATCTGCAAAAAAAATGGCAGCCCCCATCCCCCAAAGAGGGGGTTGTTTGGGGGGTCAATTTTTGTATGGTCGGATAGAGTTTCAAAAAATATTGAGCACGTGTTTTTTTTTTTTTTTTTTTTTTAAATCCCAAAATTCAGAGGTGGTTTGGAACACCCTGTATATTAGCTACTATTTTTACAAAAAACTACATTATCCCAGTCATCCAACGTCCGATCTTTGTGTGATAAGTTTAAGACAAATAGTTTAATTTCCAAAACATTGCAACACATTTTGGAGTGAGTGCATATAAGTAACAATTAAATAAACTTTAACAGAATATTCGTAAATAAAATATATTAATCCTTATCGTCCTGTATTAAGATTGATTTGGAAATTTAGACTAGCCATAGAAGTTAACACTTCTAAAGTGTGGTCCTACGCACACTAATTTTTTTTTTAAGAATAATAAACTTTATACAACTTACTATAAACTGGGGTTCGCGGTTGACCTTGCATTACGCCAAAAATGCCTAAAAGCGCTCTATCTCAAAGGTTAATTGTATAAAAATATGTTTCATATGAAAATTGTAGAGAATTTTATGCTTTCCACTTTCTATCCTTGATGAAAATATTATTTAACGCATAGAAAGCCAGACATTTGCAGAAAAACTATTTTTTGTGACCTTTGACCTTCAATATCTCAAGACGCTGACACGTCATTTAGAATACCAAAACAAAGGCTGGCTCCTTTTTTGGCCCATTTAACTCTACTATAAATATCAAAATACTACCTATAAGCTGTTTCAAATAATTGCAATTTTGTAAAATTTTACACTAAACACGAATGTGTCCTAATTTCTCTAGAATAGAAATGAATGGAAATACTCTGCCACGAACATTCCAAAGCGTTTTCGCTGAAAGACCTTCAATTTTCCTTTCGATATTTATCACGTACTCGTCTGTGGCATTCACTCAATGGCATCAAACATTAACATCAACACTGAATTCACAAACAAACCCTATTTTTAAACCTTATTTTTATTATCACGCCGATTGTACATATGTATATACATATGTAAGTATGTACGACCTGTTTTGTAATCCAAAACAAAACACTGAAAATTGTTTCGGCATTCTTATACGAGTATAACCAGTTCAATCTCCTTAACATGATATTCACAAGGATTTTGCTATTCTTATTCCTTTATTATCCTGAAATTGAAAAGCACAATTCTCTTGCTGTTATACGAGTACATATGAAGGGATTCCACTTCAATGCTGACAACGAGACTCACATCTTGTGTTCTCCTTTTTTGAAAAAAGGGGAATTCATCATCATACATCAGGATCAGGATAACTAAAGGCGCTGACACAAGGAACTGTGAAGAGTTGAAAGTTCAACGCCTCGTTCGATACGCATAGAAAAACTGTAATCCTTGTTGTAGAACATACTAGGTTTGCTGTACTGTAGGTAGATGTACCTGTATCACCTCGTAAGTGCGTATTAAGTTGAAACCGATAACGTTTGGGTCAGTCACATGAAATTGAAGTTCAATACGAAATCGTGTTCTTTTTTACTGTTTAATTTGAAATCAAGTGCATGAATGAATGTAAACACGTCCTTTGACATCCTGTTTTTCAATTACAGTTTACTGAGAAAAAAATCCTTGAATTGAATTTTTGTAGACAGACTTTTAAGCATTTAAATTGTTCGCTTAAAATGTGGAATTAATTTCGGATGAGATGATTTTGGTACAACAAAGACGTAGTAAAAAGCGGGAACTTGATTCATTCATGCTCTAATTTGAATTTTCTGTGGGTGGAATAAAATTAGGAGTTTCTCATTGAATAGAATCTTAGTCAAAGTATATATATTTATGCACTTTGAATTACGCTTGTTCCTTTAGAAGTTACTACGTTGGTATTTTATGGCGCAGTTGAGTTTAGCCTTGTGGTGTTTTTAAATACGACATACTCCGAAATTAAGCCAGATGGAACAAAAAAGTCACTTTTACAGTAGATAGAATTGTTTTACTTATTTAATCGCCAAACAAGGCACACTTGGACTAGGTATACATACACTAGGTAGTAACAGTCTTTTGATAATAATATTACTATTACTATTTATTCACAGCTACTGAAAACCTACTATTGTCAAGAGAGGGGGTTATGTTAGTATGGATCTGAGTATTTTCTTATAGGATGCCTTTTTGAGTGAAGGGGAAAAACAGAAGCTATTACTATTGAGAACCATGCAGCATCTGTTGACGGGGTCTTTCCTAGCGTAATCAGTACGGTGTGGATATTCCCTAAGTAATTTAGTGTGTCGCGTGTGTCGGACTACATCATTGAATTTGATCTTGTCCGACAGAAATTGCACTTTCAGTTTTCCACTAAGAAAGTCAAAGGCAACGCAAGATATCAACAGTTTTCTCCTGCTAGATAAGGGCATGAGATCAAGCACTTTAAGTCTGTCCAAGTATTACGGTAGGGTTGGTAGTCATGGGGGTTGTGCAGATGTCTCACGCAAAAAGAAGAAATCTCTTTTGAATGAATTCGATCCTCCTGCTGCTCACTTGAATATAGGATCCCACACAGACCACGCATATTCCAGGATAGGGCGGATTAAAGAACGTGTTTTTGTGACCCATACATTACCGAATTCTTTGACTCTCCTCTTGATGAAACTAAGAAGTTCCTTGGCTCTGGGAGTTATATTATCGTGAGTTTTGTCTGCAAGAAGGAAACATCAGTTTGGGTCTTAATGACACTATAAGCTTTGAGATCATCCGGGTAAAAGAGATGTGGAATATTTGCTAATTTTTCGGATAGATCCGAAATGAAAAAATTGAAGAGAAGGGGGCCAAGATGACTACCCTGAGGAACGCCAGAGGTTACTTCGATCTCATTAGATAGAAATCTTGGAATCTGATTATCAGGGCAGAAACTGATATTCCAAACTTTGCAATTAGGATGGCGTGGTCCACTCGATCGAAGGTCTTGCTGAAATCAGTGTACACAGCATCCAATTCATGGCCGCTCTCCATACCGCATAGCAATTCGGAGGTAAGGACCATAAGGTTAGAACTTGTTGGACGTCCTTTCTGAAAACCATGTTGTTGTTTGTTTAGATATGGATCGATAAGCTTAGGAATTGATGATAAAATAGCAATACCCTTATAGAGTTGCTTACCGAGTGCTTGTCACCGGATTTGTAGATTGGCGTTAAGTAGAATTTCTTCCCTAGTTTGGGAAACTTTCCTAACGATAAAGATTTGTTGAAGATGAGATAGAGAGGAAATGCCATATGTTGTGAGCAACACAGCGGAAAATAGCAGGGAGATTGTCGGGACCATTACCTTTTTTGATATCAATATTATTCAGATCCGCCGTAATCTCGTCAACAGAAAGGGATATACCATTTATAAGGGAAATGTCAGTGTGCGAGTCAGTTAGATCGTGTGTTGCGCGGAACCAGCGGCTATAAATTTCAGCAAACCTATCAGCAAACATGCTGCAAATTACTTGGGGGTACGATGTGTGTGCTCTACCATTCGTCATTGTTGTTGGGTAGCCTGAAGACTTCCGTTTAATGTTAACGTAATCAAAGATCGCTTATGATACTATCACCAACAGAATTAATAGTCTCGGTTTGTTGATTTTTATTAAAGTTGAGAGTTGTGGGTCATCAAAAATTTCATACAACTCGTTGCTGTATCTTCTTCGCCATATTCCATCCTCTCTGATTGAGCCTATTATGCATCTGAGAATTTTCCTCTCAAACCTGTTGACTCGTTCTTCTATGTCCTGGGTCATAGTCCACATCTCGCTACCATAACACAGTACTGGTCGTATTACTGTTTTGTACAGTGAGAGTTTCGTTTTCCTGTGCACAAATCTTGAGTGCAGGATTTGTTTTTGGGCATAAAAGGCTCTACTAGCCAGTAGTATTCGTCTGGTTATTTCTTATTATTGTCCGTTTCTTTTTGTGATAGTAGATCCAATGTAGACTGTTTTATCGACTACTTCTAGGTTATGTTTGTCGATGGTTATATTTCTTCCCATTCTAAATCTTCCTGCTCTGGATTGTTGCATCACCTTCGTTTTTTCTTCGTTTATCTTCAGGCCTATATCCTTTGTCGCCTCTTTTAATTTGACATAGACTTCTTTTGCTGCCTAAAAGGACCTTCCCACGATGTTTACGTCATCCTCATATCCAAGTAATTGTACCGACTGGGCACTTCTCTGGACTGACGTTTTCCTTATCACCCACCCATTCTAGGGCCAGGTTGAAAAATATGGGGGCCCGCCCATCTCCTTGTCTAAGCCCTTGACGTCCTTCGAACTCCTCTGTTATAACATTTTGGATCCTCACTTTCGCCAGTGAACTAAGGGTACGGGGGTATTGCAGAAGGTGGTGATGAACCCTGCGTTTGAACTCTTGGATGTTATAGGAGCTCGGAAATACCGACTGAGAGATTTTATTCCACAGTCGAGTTGTTCTATTTACAAACGAATTCATATCTTGCTGAGTGCGTGAAAGGGGAAGTTGGAGGTGGAGGGAATGAGACGAGTGGGCTAATCTGGTATTGCGGTTATAAGATTGCCGTGGAGGCAGGAGAGCGTTTATTTCGGAGGACCAGTCACTATGATAGTAGCGATAAAATTTTGTCAGTGCTGCTACATTCCTACGGTGGCTTAGGGGGTCGATGGTGGAGCCGGCGGTGTCGTCATCAATTAATTTGAGTGCCCTTTTTTGCACCTTATCTAACCATGCCAACGTGGTTATTGGAGCGCCGCCCCAAACGAGGGAGCTATATTCGAGAAGAGGCCGAATGTAGGATTTATAAATAACAGCACGGGTCGATGGCTGGAGGAGGAACTTGCACCTCTTAAGAAATACCAAGCACTGGGATGCTTGTTTGGCGATTTGGAATATGTGATCATTCCAACGCAACTCTTTGGCTAATGTCACGCCTAAGATGTGTAGGGATGGGTCGGCCTTTAGTTCAACGTCATCCACTGTCACTGTCAAGGATGGTGAGGTGTTGAACTTCTTTTTTGAGATAAGACAGTACTTGGCTTCGGTGGGGTTGAATTCGACACGATTCTTCTCTCCCCAATCTAGAATTAGTTTGATGTCATTTTTAATGGATTTGGACATTAATTCACGATCATCAAGACAGGATTTGGCACGTCTCTGTCGTGTATCGAAGCTGTACGAGTAACGTAGAGTACCGTCGTCAGCGAAGCTGAGAAGTGGGTTGGAGGGAATTGAAAGTATGTCATTTATAAAGAGAAGAAAAAGGGCCGGTGATAAAATTGGATCTTTTTTGACGGAAGCCGTATAGTTTGTCGTTGATAAGTTGGTTGGATTCTAGATATCCTATAAGCTTTTTGTTAATTGTCGTCCCCATGGTTTTGGAGAGAATAGAAGTAACTGCTATTGGGCGGTAGTTGGAGGGAAGGCTGGAGTCACTTTTTTTCGGTATTGGCTGAACACGGGCAAGTTTCCAAGAGTCTGGATAAAATCCGGAAGAGTATGATAGTGCAAAAAGTTTGCGCAGAGGTTTAGCCAAAGGTCAGGCGCATTGTTTTAAGACGATAGGGGGTATATTATCGGGTCCAGTGGATTTGTTTACATCGAGCTCCTTGAGGCACCTGTACACCTCGCGAGTCCTGAAGAAAACCCTGTCCATCATTAGATGAGCCCTGTGCTCGAGAACCGGGGGTAGCATATCAGTTGGGGATAAAGAAGAATTGGAAGCAAACAGAGATGCTAATAAATCGGCCTTGGATTTGCTGTCTGTTATCTGTTGTCCTAAAACCACCTTGATATTCTCCTATAAGGCCTTCCGCTATAGGTTCCAGTTTTTGTTTCACAAGGATTGTGAAGATTTTGTAGCTGGTACTGAAGAGTGAGATGCCTCTGCAGTTTTTGCAGTTTAATTTATCTCCTTTCTTGTATATTGGACATATAATCGCTTTCTTCCAGTCCTCTGGTATAACTTCTTCCTCCCAGATGGTGCATATGAGTTCGTGTAAGGTTTGTAGTAGTTGGGTCTTCCTTCCTTTAGCAGCTCAGCTGCTATTCCATCGGCGCCAGGCGATTTGTTGCTGTTCTGCCTTTTTACAGCTTCCCGCACCTCATCCAGTGTTGGTGGTTCTATTGAGATGTTATCTTGCGGAATTACAAATGCCGCTGTCTCTGCATTCTCGTTTAATATGGAGATAGGGTCAATAGGTTCTGAAAATACTCTCTCCACCTTTCCTTTATCCTATCAGGATCCCATCTATGTCCTTGCAGATGTCCGTTCTTGGCTGAAACTTATTGGTGATCTTCCCTCTTCTTCTTTCTGCACAGCTTGTCTACGATTTTTCTTTTTTCCTTGAAGACTTCCATCCTTGCTCTTGTTGGCCTTGCGATGTACTCTCGGTGGCTCTGGTTTCTTTCTTCAATTGCGGTTCTACAGTCTTGGTCAAACCAATCGATTCTAGTATGTCTGGGGGCCCAGCCTAGTGCCTCTTCTGCTGCCACCTTTATGCTGCTTTTGACCTGTTTCCATTTGTCGTTGATGTTGGGCTGCTCATCTACCTCTCTCAAGTTTTGTACGACAGCATGTTGGTAGGCATCTCTTATTTTTTTCCGTTTTAGCTTATCTATATCGTATTTTGGTTGAGTTTGCACTCTATGGGTTTTAGTTGCTATCCGGGTTCTCAATTTCACTTTGACTAACTTACTACCATTGCGTTTGAGCTTCCGAAATCGTTCAATCGACTACCATTGTCATTGGTAACGTTGTGTAGGCTATGCTTTCCCATGACTCCTAGGAACTCCTTTTCTTTTCCTACTTTGGCATTCATATCTCCAAGCACCATTTTAATATCGTTTGACGGTATTAACCTGATGGTGTTTGTTAGCTCTTGGTAAAATTCCTCTTTCGCCTCATCCGTTTTCTCTTCTGTGGGCGCGTGGACGTTTATAAGACTAATGTTATTAGTCCATTCAAAACGCGCGTTATGGTGTTCCAAAATAACACCGTTAAGAAAATCGAACCCTAAAGGTTCCAGGGTCCCGCGGTCCTAAAACATGGGCGTCACCCCTAAAAATGCAAAAAACACCCATTTTTGGGGGGTTTTCGCGATTATTTCAGTAATAATGAAAACTAATGCGATGAAATGCACTTTTTTTAATATTTATTTGCGAAGGTGGTTGATTTATACTAAATTAAGGCGAACTTTATGGTAAGGGGTAGTCCTAAAGGGTTGAAACTACCCCTAAATCGGCCAAAAATGGCAAAAATTGTAAACTTTTTTTTTCAAGTTTATGCTTCAAATTCCATTGTGGGCGTACTGTCAGGCAAAAATAAATTATTTTCAATCCTTAAGGGGTTAAAACTACCCCTACTATAATAAAAACAACTTTATATAAAAAAAATTGCAAAATTTTTTTTTGCTTTTTGTTTGAAATTTGGTTCAAAAGGTATTATCAGCAAAAAAATTAATTCTTTTAAACTCTTAAGGGGGTACAACTACCCCCACATTAAAATTGTAATTGGAACAAATTGATGAAATATTATTAAAACATTTGGAAATTATTTAACCCTCTTAAAGGAGTTAAACCTTAGGGGTAAATTGAAAAAAAAAAAAAAATTTCTTTTCGTAGATTGCAATTTAAAGTTTTTTAATGAACTGTTTGAATAAAAATTCTTTTTATTAGAAAATATAAATTGATAAATTTTTGCAATTTTTTTATATTAAGTTGTTTTTATTATAGTAGGGGTAGTTTTAACCCCTTAAGGATTGAAAATAATTTATTTTCGCCTGACAGTACGCCCACAATGGAATTTGAAGCATAAACTTGAAAAAAAAAATGTTTACAATTTTTGCCATTTTTGGCCGATTTAGGGGTAGTTTCAACCCTTTAGGACTACTCCTTACCATAAAGTTCGCCTTAATTTAGTATAAATCAACCACCTTCGCAAATAAATATTAAAAAAAGTGCATTTCATCGCATTAGTTTTCATTATTACTGAAATAATCGCGAAAACCCCCAAAAAAGGGGTGTTTTTTGCACTTTTAGGGGTGACGCCCTAATTTTAGGACCGCGGGACCTCGATTTTCGTGATCAGCGACCCCAAAAACCTTTAGGGTTCGATTTTCTTAACGGTGTTATTTTGAAACACTCCCCTCCCCTAGTTTTCAATGAACTATATTGTAGGGGTAGTTTTAACCCCTTAAGGGGAGGTTCTCATCTAGCGACCCAAAAATTACATGATTTTCTCGATTTTTTTTTTCGTGGAAGGAAGCTGAGGAAGCACTCAAGTTTTTTTGTAGTTATCAAGTATATATTCAAGTATGTTTACCAATTTTTATAGAGCAGAATATCGAATAGTTAATTATTTATTTACATGTAAAGCCGTTCGCCTAAAAAAAAAGTACCTAATCGGGCGCCACTCTACCGCTTCCAAACATCACCCGAGATCAACAAATGAAACCTTTTTATAAAATACATGACATTTACAGGATCTTGAACTATCCAACTAAGGAAAAGTCGAAAATTACGAAAATTGTGGACTTTCGAAAAAAAAAAATCCTCTTTTCGTCTATTTCTCTGCTCTTAAAAGTGCTATAAAAAACAAAGTAATAATAATAGCCATCTGCGATTAAGTTCAGGATCCGCTAAATTTAATGAACTTTCAAATAACAAAAAAACCAAAGCGATACATGCAGTAGTTTTTGAGATACGATGGCGCCCATATTAAAAAATACGGTTTTCTAAAAATACGGTTTTTTTTACCTTCGTGTAAAAAGGTGACTCCGGTTTTTTTACTATACTTTAAAAAAACAATGAATTTCGTCAAAACGGTTTTTGAGAGCGAATACTATAGGAAATTTACTAACTTTTTAAACAAAAAAAAATCGATTTTTTTGGTTGAGCTTGATGAGAACCTCCCCTTAAGGGTTGAAAATAATTTATTTTTGCCTGACAGTACGCCCACAATCGAATATGAAGCATAAACTTGAAAATTGTTTTTTAAAATTTTTGCCATTTTTCGCCTATTTAGGGGTGCTTTCAACCCTTTAGGAGTACTTCATACCATTAAGTTCGCCTTAATTTAGTATAAATCAACCCCCTTCGCAAATAAATATTAAAAAAGTGCATTTCATCGTATTAGTTTTCATTATTACTGAAATAATCGCGAAAAACCCCTAAAAGGGGTGTTTTTTTGCATTTTTAGGGGAGAGGCCCTAATTTTAGGACCGCGGGACCTCGATTTTCGTGATCAGCGACCCCAAAAACCTTTAAGGTTCGATTTTCTAAACGGTGTTATTTTGGAACACCCCCCCCGCGTTTTGAATGGACTATATGTAGCCTTGTTTTATGCGAAGTGTGCATATTCTATTGCTGACTGGTTTGAAGTGCAGAACCAGAGATTTTGATAATTAGTATGTACATATACATGACAAGTTAAATAGTTGAGTTGAGGTTGAGTTAAAAATAAAAAAGCACTACACGTTACAAAAATCAAAAACAAAACAAAGAGATGCTACTGTTAACTAAATTCAAAATCGCATCTATTGAACTCACGTCTAATTTCAACTCAACCTAGGTAGCATAGTTCAGTCAAGCTCAGTCGACCCTAACTCAACTCGACTCCCGCATACATGTAGTGGCGGCTTCAACCTGCTTTCAACTCATCATGTTTAAGTACTACATGCAATCGTACAATTTTGTAAAATAATCCAGAAGGCGGTTTCAATTTTTTGCTCTACCGAGCCCACGACATGGGTATCAAATGAAAGAGTAAGACATGTAGAATACAGCAAACTGTGTGACGTAATTTTAAATCTAATATGGCCGCCATCACAAAATAGCGGACGACATATAATAAACGAAAAAGTACAAAAGAAAAATAAATAGTTTAAAAAAACTTAAAAACACGCTTTTATTTTAAAATGCACCAAAAGGTAAAGAATAATTTGGAATGTAAAGGTTTTATTACTGCAGCCAGTTACTTGAATGTAAAAAAGCGTCAATACGGTCTTACATTTTAATTTTTACTCTTTCTATTTTCAGGGGCAACATCTTGAGTGTTAGGACTTTAGTTTATTAAAAATTCTTGTTAGTGCACGATATCGCCCTAACCACAAAAGATATCGACTTAGTTGAGGTGCGATTCGAAGAATGTTAATCAAAATATGATCTGAAAAGATTTTCATAAAATTTGGTCGAATCGTTTTTTTGTTTAAACGACGTTCGTGATTTTTGTACCTGCACGATAACGCGCGAACCAAAAACTACATATATCGACTTCTTTGAGGTGCCGAAAGAAGGGAAAAAATGCCCTGAAAAAATTTCAGAACATTCGGGTCGGGCCTTTTTTTGTTTAAATGGAAAATCTTCGGATAAGTGTCAGGAAAACCTTAAATTAATTAATAAGTTTTGCAAATATCTAATAAACTCGCTGGAATGAGATCCGATCTAAAAGAAGTGATCTTTTTTTAATTCTGCGCAGCGATAACCTCCCAACAAAACATCACTTGCCAAAATCCAACAACCATTAAAAATCGTGCAAAAATTTCGTTACCTTTACAAACATCACGAATTTTTCAAACCTTGGATCAGCACGTTTTTGACGGCGAATTGTTTTCTGCGCGTGATACATTTTCAGGAAATTGCGGTTCACCCCGGGATTTCTAGTAGGTACCGAAAAATTTGTTCTCTTTGGTCAAGTCTGACAAGTACTTGACATTGATTAGTTTTGCTAATATCTCCGGAAAGCTTTGAAATTTCCAAAAGAAGTGATTTACTTCCCAGTTTACCAGCGGCGCTTCAACGCTTCTCTCAGGATTACTTTATCACCAGTTCTGATATTAGTCAATTTCCCGCTAGTGCTAATCATATTACTATTTTGTAAGAAGTCAGTTTATTCCGTCCATGAGAAGTTGATCATGTGGACCGAAGGGGTCAAACCCCCATCCCAACTAGTTTAATTTTGTTCTATTTTTTTAGGGTGAGTAGAACTACCTCTAAATGTCGCAGATCTCTAAACGAGATGGTTCAACAATTCAGGACCCTCCTCGTATGGGTGCCCGGTCACGGAAATATAGAGGGAAATTGTAAAGCTGACGAAGTTGCTAAGAAAGACACGACCGCTTCTGTCCTTCCAGAAAAGGGAAGAGTTTCATATGCCTTGGGCCATCTTTAAACTCCGATGCAAACAGGACACAATGCAACAAGCGAAAAAGCATTGGAGGGATCTTAATAAATGCAGTTTGGCCAAATTAACATGGCCCTCCTATGATCCTCCTAATGCTACTAAGCATCGGGAGACAAGACCTCTCAGTTATAGTGGGAGTGCTGAACGGACACTGTCTGATAGGGACGCATGCGACCCGCCTAGGTCTTGAGACCAAAGATTTTTGCAGAAACTGTAAGAATCTGGACGAGGACGAACGTGTGCTTCATCTCCTCTGTCACTGCCCGGCCCTAAGCAGAAAGAAGCTAACCACATTTGGTGAACCCTTTCTATGCCCGCTTGCGGAAATCTCGAAGATTGGGATCGCGCAACTTATAAGATGCATTATTTCCTCGAGATGGTTCAGAGAAGAAACAACACTTTAACATCAGGTTTAAAGTGGGATCTCTATGGCATCACAATGGGCCTATCATTTTACCCAAGTGTATGGATAATGCATTCATCGGTCCGGAAAAGGACCTTGTCAATTGGACTTTGAAAATAATATCGAGCGCTGGAGGCATGCGTCGTCATCCTACACTGCGCCTTAAATTTCTTATGAAGGTTAAGGCCCCCATACACGGTCAAATTGGTTGTACAACGAAGTGCGGATGTACAACCGAAACTATCGGTTGTGAGCCGGTCGGCCGATCAAAATACATTGCGCGTATTTTTTTTTTTTTAAATCTGGATGTACATCCAATTTGATTGTGTATGGGGGCTTAAGGAAGGCCGAAAAGCCTCACTTGCAAATGCATGTTTTTCTTCTTCATGCTTTCCTTCGAGTCCCCCCATGGCATAACGAGGAGCCGAGTCTCCTTGTTTAATGAGATTGTATTTGAGTCTGAGCGACAACTTACTGGGCAGACTACTCAACCTGTTCAAGCAGGCTGGCCTACGTTTACATGGTATAGTGTGTAATACAATAGGGCAAGCGAGAGGTCGCCGTACCTTTGGACCCAGAGGGAAAGAAACAAATTGTAGACAATGAAAATTGCCCACGTCGCCCTTAAATCAATAAAAATTTTAGAATATTAAAAATCTCTTGCTGATTATCTTTTAAATCTAAAATATTTTCTAAATAGTAAAAATGTCCATTATCTCCTTGCGTATGTCAATGACAGCTTTTATGCCCTTTCAGCAAACTTTTTCTTTCCTGTAAAATAATTTTTCTTTAAATTTTTAAGATGCCCAACAAAAATATCGAAACGCAATTTTTTACCTAAACAAATATGTCGGTATATATTTCTAGAAGATTTCTTTGCGAAAACATTTGATTCCTGACAGTTCTCAGATATGACATAAAATATTCGTAAACAGCGAACACAATTTGGGAGGGTGTAAAAGTAGCGGGGGGACAGCTAAAAATAAAAACCAGAAGGTCTTCACCCTGAGCCCTTTCTTGATAATCAACATCAGAATTGTACCTGAAAATTTGCTGAAAATTCACGGCGGAACCTGCATTTATTCTCGAACGTTGAACCTTATATGGCAAGGTGCACGTACGCTGTTTTATTCTTACTTCCTTTTCGAAAAAAGGCGAATGTCCTTTATGTGCCTTGTAAACACTGGCAGGAGTTTATTTGAAATTCGTGAGCTTCCAAAAATTCGAAAGTTCAAAATGCATCAAGAGTTTTACAGCAGGAAGTGATTTTCACATCTAATAAAGGACTTCTATCTGTATTCATGAGTTGCTCACGAAATTTACTTATTCCATGTACTGTAAAAGTTACTCGTACCATCGCGCGAATATCCTTTCTTTCCACAGGGGTGGGGGCGGATTTTTGTATCTGCAGAGTCGCCTGGTATCCGATTAGTTCTGCAGCATAAACGTGCCTAAGATACTGTGGCCTAGCCTAGATACGAGTCATTCAGTGGTCATTATGTAGTGTGTCAAGGATTTCTTATTGGGTCGAGGTGTCCTTGTCGAAAAGGAGGGAAAAAGAAAAATATAAAATAAAACTGGAACATATTCATGATGGAAGTAAATGGAATGATGCACATATGAATTCCCATTGAGCGCATAGACGCGCCGCACCGGCTCCTCTGAGGTGTGTAATGGGCCAAGTTTTTCAGGTGTTGTTAATTCCTGGACTGGAGCTGTTCACGTACAAAATGTAGGACAACATTTTTGTTCAGGAAGGAAACAATAGAGATGTATAGGAGAAGTGGTGAAGGTGATATTTTGGGTCAAACGGAATTTAGGTCGATTTCTATACTTCTTAGTCCTTGACATGCTTTTCTTGTTGACTTCTTTGATTGATTCCTTATGCAATGACTTTTAGATTGTGATAAATGGGAATGTTTACGAGTCGTTTGCTTTCTGGTTAAGAATTTCATTCCTTATTACACATGAAGGGATTGACATCTAGTTTGTTTTGACACTAAAAAACTGATGAATTACGTGCTACGAAGTCGTTTCTGTTTAAGTGGAAAAATTGTGTGAGAAAATGAAATGTCGCGTGATTTGGATGAATTATGTTGGTGATAAAGAATAGGGAAGATGAACTAAGATGAAGAAATCTTGATTTCTGGAGTCACTCGATTGGGATCATAAGCTCTCAGCGGTGGACGCTGGTAGCAATCCCATCAGGGAGCAGAGGACCACCAAATAGTGAATTGTGCAACGCTAGTTCCGGACGTTGAAGGACACGGAGCCCATCTGCCTGACCAGTTTCTTACTTCCCGTCCGACGCTCCGTCGAAATTAGCTCACCCCTTGGTAATTCGGACCACAAACTAGTCAGCGCTAATTTCCCATATCCATTTTCTACTACACCCAACGCAGTTCCTAAAAAAAACTATCTGGCACTATGGGAAAGCCAACTGAGACTTACTCGCTTTTTCCAAGCCACCGACTGGAATTTGTGTCCGCAGAGCCAGTGCGAGCTGTGCCGCTTCCTGTATTGCTAAAATAATGAGGGCAGGAATGTGTTTGCTCATTCCTCATTCTACCATATCTATAAAGCCTAGGCCAAACAGATGGTTCAATGGGGAATGTAGGAACGCAATTCAAGCTAAGGAAGCCCCTTATAGAGCGTACTGACGTTCCCCTAAGGAGTCACTTCGGCGTGAGTATCTCAAGTCGAGAAACTCCTGTAATTCCATCATCCGGAAGGTCAAAGCATCATATGACGACAAATTGAGAAGTAAGATCCTCAACATCCATGAAGGCAACAAAAACTTCTTCTCTTCCAAGCCCTCCATTCATTAATGGAAAGGAGCTGATAACAGAAAGCAAATCCAAATCGATTTATTGGCATCTCTGTTCGACTCAAATTCTTCCTTACCCGTAGCTGATACGTCAATACCAGTCCTCGATCGCAACGCCCATTCAATGGACGGAATTTTCTTCAGGACACGAGAGGTGTATAAATGTCTCAAAGAGCTCGACGTCAATAAATCCACTGGCCCTGATAATATTCCCCGTATGGTACTCAAGAAATGTGCCTCACCCTTGGCTAAACCCCTGCGCAAACTTTTTGCCCTCTCATATTTTTCCGGAGTTTATCTCAACTCTTAGAAACTAGCTCATGTTCAGCCCATTCCCAAAAAAGGTGAAGCCAGCGACCCTTTAAACTACCGCCTAATAGCAAGTACTTCTCTTCTCTCCAAAATCATGGAGATAATAATCAATAGAAGGCTGATGAAATATCTGGAATCTAACCAAATTTTACACGACAAGCAGTACGGCTTTACAACGAAAAGATCTACTGGCGACCTTCTTGGGTGTCAGAGCGAGGCTCTCAACCAAAACATCCATCGCTTCGGTGAATCTGGTCTAGTTGCTCTGGATATCTCCAAGCACTTTCACAGAGTATGGCATCCCGCTGTGCTGCCTAAACTCCAAGCTATTGGTATTGACTCCGTTCTAAGGAACTGGATTGAAAGCTTTCTTTCTGGCCGTTCAATCAAGGTAGTATTGGATGGCATTGAATCCAACCCTCACTCCATCTCGGCCGGGATTCTAAAGGGGCGATCCTCTCACCTATTCTCTTTCTTATATTTATAAATGATCTGCTCTCAATCCCCTCAAACCCACTTCATAGTTTTGCCGATGACGGTACTCTGCGTTACTCTTACCCCTTCGACAGCATAGGACAAGCAAGTGCCAGACCTTGTCTCTTAGAACGTGAACCAACTCTCTTATCGCGGTCATTAAAATTATTCTTGATTGGGACTGCAAGAATCGTGTCGAGTTCAACGAAACCAAAACCAAGTACTGTCTATTCTCAACTAAAACCTGTACCAACCTTCCCTCCATTCAAGTGCGCAAGGATAATATAACAGCTGACCCATCTCTTAACATCCTCGGCGTGACTTTATCCAACTCGTATATCTGGGCGGGCGCCCCTTGGCGATAGCTCCTTCAATGATCCTTTAAGCCACCGTAGGAATGTAGCAGCGCTCAGCAAGATATTTCAATAGCAACTGCTCCACTGAAATCAAAAACCTCTTGCCTACACGGCAATTTTTTCCAACAACACAAGACTAGCCAACTCTGCTCATCCCTTCACCCTGCAGCCCTCTCCTTCACGCACATTACGGTTTAGCAGTTCGTTTGTAAATAGAACAACCCGATTGTGGATCTGTCTCCCGCAATCGGTATTTCCGAACTCATATAACATCTCAGTATTTCCTCGGTATTTCCGAACTCACATAACGTTACTTTTCCTTTAGTATATGCTTTAAGTTGAGACTCACCAAACTCTTGTGATTGCTTTGTGACCTGTGACTGCTTTTATAATGTGAGGGTAAATATATTTTTCGCTAGCCTAAAGGAAACTGGTTTTCAGCTGTTCAGAAGTGCAGAAAGAGAGTTTTTAAGAACTAGAATATTACATAGGCCCGTTTACGCGTTGATAGACATGACCGCTAAGTTCTGAACTCTCTCGTGTACACACCATTCTAAATAGCTCTTGAATATTTAATTCGTCTGGCCACACCTGTACTGTTTTTAGCTACCGAGTAATCTTTGTATAAATAATAATTCATTCCTTACTAGGAATGACAGCATCTAATAATCCAAAAATAATTGAGTGTTTAATTTTTTTCTAGCAAAGCTTCCAAGTATATCTTTTTTTTACGAAAAAAAAGGAATAAAGGCTTCCAAACATTTTCTCATTGGCACTTATTTTTTATTTCAAAGGTTTTTCTAAGACTAGACGAACAATTTTCCGCTGAAAAATAATATATTTTTAGTACAATAGAAAGTATCTAGTAATTCACTTTCTCTACCCCTAAGTAGGAGGCGAAGAGAATGCTTTAAGCTTTAAGTTGCCAACTCAATTTATTTGTCTTCAAGGTATTTTACCGCAATTTTTGCCAGTAAATCCCACCTTCCATTTAAAGATTATGAGATTATCATTTCTCTATGAACACCATTTCATCCACTTACCTGCTACTTTATCACATTGAAATTTATTCTAAATTTAGTCCTTAATAAAAGCATAACGCTGCGCTTCCGAAAGTCCTTTCAACTCTTGCGATATTTGTTTTCACTACCAGCGTTTTTTTTAATAGTGAAGTCGGGATAAAATTGAAAGAGAAAAAAAATATTTTTACAGGTGCTTCACCTTTGTGAGTATTTTGATTTTGGTAGGAATATTTACAAAGAATTTTTATAACTGTTGCTTTAAGGGAGCTTGGTGTTCAGGAACTTTGGTGAAGTCGTTCACCTCGAGTAGGTACACCCAGGTGTAAGGGGATTTTTTTTGGTCATAACGTAAGGAGGTGGATAAGGATAACGTATCATCGCTTCAACTTGGACGGGGGAGACAATTTGTCCATACACAGTTCATCCCGTTTTATGTCAGGATTAATCCGTCATCAGGGACACATCCATCAGGTGGATGTGGGCGCCTCACTTTAAAAGGCATTCACCGAGGTTATCACATTTCTTGTAATTGATTTCGGTTGATTTTTTGCGTCATTATTATAGTGTGAAACCTGAGTGATATTAATGAACTTTGGTACAGGTTCAATCGGTGTCTGGTTAATGATCTCTTCGTTTCCTTCCGAAAATATTCATGGTAATTTTGATTTGTGATACGAAAATTCGATTGACCTGAAAGCATTCAATTTTATTACTGCTTAAGGTGCTAGGATGTATCCTAATACTTCGTTTTGTTGTAACCTTGTAAAATTGAGTACACCTATGTTAACCTTAATATAACCCGATTATTAATTAATAATTTTGAATGCGTAGATTTTTTCGCTTATGTAAATTATTATAATTTTTCGTTTTCGCTTATGTAAATTATTATAATTTTTCGTAGAAGGTCACAACTACTTCGGTCACATGCTTCAATATTCATGTTTCAATGAGAGAAACTTTTCTATGAAAAGCTGATACTGCGGATGCCAGCTACCGTGAACGGGGAAAGGTTATTCTTACTAGTTTATGATAGCATCTTGTTATTTTTTGTTGCAAAAGTAATCGGCAATTATAATGATTCTCGTTCTCAGATTGTGTTCGTTGATGAAAAGACAGAATTCAATTTGGGATTTACTTGGAAAATGCTCTGGGATGAAAAAGAAATTGTGAACAATGTCTGAGCATAGTAGAATTATAATAAAGAAACATTGATGAAACTACGTCTATTATAAATCTAAGTTTTTTAAAGATGTTGTTGTTAAAGGGACTTTTTAAGGGATTGTTATTTGTGTGGGGAGATAAAAGTTTCCAGTACTTTAGGAAAATATAAAGTTCACAACAATACAAAAAGCTAATCTGTTCGTACATATTGAATTAAAGTAGTGTTGGATAGGACATGATTATAAAATGAGTTCGTAAGAGGAGCCTCTTTTTCCTTTTGAACCAGCACAATGTCTCACTTCAAATGAGGCGAGGTGTCATTGTATTGTAATGTAATGTAATGTTAATTACCAAAATATTCTTCAAAATTTTTGTAAACTGTATAAGCAAAAATATATTTTCAGATTTAAAACGAAACTCACTAAAATTGAAAATAACACGAAAATATTTTATTTGTTATAGATAGAGATTTGTGATACTTTGTTGCCACTTAACCTATTTCTTCTTTCTCCCAGAACTTGACCCGTTTTAGAAAAGAGGAGTTCAGAAGGCACAAAAGTTGCAACGATGCACAGTCTTAGTTCGAAAAGTTGATAGTGTCTAGGATATTGACCTTTTCTCGAATACCACCGCTTTGCTGGGTCTTTGAATCTTAGCAACATTGGTTCTACAAGATATTTATCTATGGCTTCAGTTGTTTGATTTGGGGTTTTTATTATGTCACACACATGCTTTTCAAAGTCATCCCAAATACTAGACTCCAGCTCCGAAAGCGGAGGCAATGTTGTAGTTGTAGATACTGGCATTAAACTGACCCAGAGTAGGTATGCAAGCTATGCCTCAAAAAGTATATTTCTATTTTACAATCGCACCGCGCCTAAAAAGAAGTAAGAAATGTCTCTCGAGTACAAAACTTAACTCCCTCGACAAATGTAAGAATTGTCTACTCAATACAGAATTTACCTCCCACGAAAAATGTATGAATTGTCTTTTCAGCACAAAATTTACCTCCCTCGAAAAATATAAGAAATATCTCCCGAGTACAAAATTTCACTACCTCGAAAAATGTAAAAATTGTCTCTTCAGTACAAAATTTGCCTCCCTCGAAAAATGTAACGATTGTCTCTTTAGTACAAAATTTACCTCCCTCGAAAAATGTAAGAATTGTCTTTTCAGTACAAAATTTATGTACCTCCCTCAAAAAATGTAAGAATTGTCTCTTCATTACAAAATTTGCCTCCCTCGAAATATGTAACGATTGTCTCTTTAGTACAAAATTTACCTCCCTCAAAAAATGTAAGAATTGTCTCTTCAGTACAAAATTTACATCCCTCAAAAAATGTAAGAATTGTCTCTTCAGTACAAAATTTGCCTCCCTCGAAATATGTAACGATTGTCTCTTTAGTACAAAATTTACCTCCCTCAAGAAATGTAAGAATTGTCTCTTCAGTACAAAATTTGCCTCTCTCGAAAAATGTAAGAATTGTCTCTTCAGTACAAAATTTACCTCCCTCGAAAAATGTAAGAAATATCTCTCGAGTACAAAACTTCACTCCCTCAAAAAATGTAAGAATTGCCTCTTTTGAATAAAATTTCACTCCCTCCAAAAATGTAAGAGACTTCTCTCCAGTTTGCATTTACAATCTCACCACGGCTCGTTTTAAATTGGATATTTTACTGAGGCAAAAGCAGTAAGAAAATGTCTTTGCAGTTCATGTTTATAATCTCACCTCGGCGCAGTTCAAATTGAATAATTTACTGCCGCAAATGAAGTAAGAAATGTCTCTCCACTTCGTAATTTACAATCGCACGAGACACGCTCATACATTAGTACATTATTTTTGAACCGGGACATTTAAAAAAGTTGAGGCCTCAGTACAATTTACTATTGTGTACGGGACAAATGAACTGCCTCTTGTAAGTCCGGCTCAACTCTAAATTAAAGGCTGGTGGCATTTTACTGTACTTACAGTGTGTTATGCAGAATGGCGCGAGTATACTGCAGTAGAAATTTTGGGCGCCATTATGCTTATTCATGCCCTATGAGCTAGAATCCCTGCAGAACCTAACTCTGGAGTCACTCTCAAACATAAAAAATTCGAAAGAAGCTCACCCTTCCTAATCCACCGAAATAACCATTAGAGGGGTGTTATGCCGGTCACATGGTAAACGCTAGCTCGCCGGAAGGGGTCGTAGGGTAAGTACTAAATGCGGTTTTTATTTTATTTTATTGTTTATTTTATTAATTCGATAATTCGACTTTCATCTTTTAGAGTAACAAGAAAAAATATACATATACATATAAACATTGGAATCTTCATAAATAACCTTTACTAAATAATTCCACAAACTAATTTAAACTATTCCTGTGAAGGATAGAAGAAAGAAAAATTAAATAGACTAAAGAAGAGAAAATTAATAGAAGGTGCAAGTTAAGAGGAGCCAATCTGACCATTTTGTAAAAAAATCAAGAAGGTGGTTCCAAAATGGTGGCCCAATTTTTGCAATTGTGTTCCACCGAACTCAAGTGGTTATTTAATCAAAGAGTGCGACATATAGAATACAGTAAGCTATGTGACGTCAATTTACATTTAACACGGCCGCACGTCAAAAGGCATATAATAGACTAAAAAGTAGAAAATAAAAATAAATAGTTTAAAAAATCTAAAAACTACGCTTGCAGCATGGACTAGGTAAATAATAGAAATCTCAAATATGTATTTAAACCTTATTCTCGAAGTCAGAAAAGAGACTGTCGAATTATATTTAGAGCAAACATAAGAATAAAAAATGAATAGGGATAGAACTGAAGAATTGTTATGTACAAAAGTACTAAGGTAACGGTTTCACTTCCGAACTCAGTGGTTCTAAAAATTCTCCAATGGTGCCCAAAAGCCAGTGGTGATGTTACACGCTTTAATTTTAAAATGAACCAAAACATAAAAAATAATTTTGAATGTAAAGTTTTTATAAAAGTGTGGCGCGATAAAAAACTAAAAATATTTTTACTATCCATTTTTTCACAAGATATTTATTCATGTTTAAAGAATACATAAAAAATAAAAAAAAGTTAAAAAATTAAAAACTGTAAATTTTATAGGTTGTTGAAGTAGGGTGTAAAAAAAATGGCGCGCCAAGTTTGCCACGATTCCAACCCTTCTAATGATCTAAAAAAAAACATATTATTGAGTTGGATGAATGCTGCTATCGTACTAACTAAGAAAAAGTGGAATTTTTTTGGGCTAAATTCCGGCTGTCCGAAAAAAAAAAATTTTTTTGGCCTATTTTTTTTACTTTTCGGAATTTTTTAAAAATAGTAAAAAACATTATTTTTTTATAATAATAGTTAGTACGATAAAGACATGTATTGAGAACACTCACAGAAAATTTGAAGTAAATCGGTCAAGTAGAACTTGAGAAATCATGGCAAACTTTTTGAAAAATGTACATAGTTTCGACATAAACACGTTTAAAGTTTAGGGTAAAATTACGCCGGTTTTGAACCATAAAATGACACTTTATACTTACGTTCATTTAATCCGCCATTCCTGCTCCATACATTGGGCCTTCTTCTACTTAAAAAAAAGCATTTTCCGCGTTTCTTCTAAACGAGCAGTTCTGGCTTCCTTTGAATCGTAAGATGCTCTCATTTCTGAACGGTTAATCCGGACAGCATCTCGTTTGATGGCGAATGCGTTAGCTTCTGGGCCAATGTTCATTCCCATTAGAGACATCATTTTCAAAATAGGGATGAAGCCTTCATTAAATATCGAAACTGCAATTAAGTTGCAATTTCAACTATGTGTACGCCGGCATGTATATGTTTCGGAGCAAAAGTCCAAATTAATGAATTCAGGGACTCAGAACCTAAGCATCGAACCAGTAAATCCTCTGACGATAAACTCTCGTAGATCGGCTTTATAATTTTTACTACCTCGTCACACAGTGGTGGGTTTTCGTGATCAAACTCCTCAGACGTACCTTCATGTACAGCTTTCTGCCATTTACACCAGCTCTCTGGACCAGGTGGACAATGAAAATGTTGCGGATTTTCGTTTGTGGAACTATTATGATAGAAGGTAGCCCAAATTGCATTTTTCATGTCCTCAATGGAATCCGGATGCCGGCGAATCGCTAATCCATAATATAAAGTGAGTTTATTTATGACTTGATCAGTTAATTTTCCTTCACCTTTTCCGCCAATCCCTTTATTATCTTTCTTTGCTTTCCGTAGTCTTGAACCCATTCTTTTTTGTACGTGTCCCACGCACTCCTTTTTTTCAACAACTGGGTCACCATCATAAGGATCTATGTCTAGTATACCCTTAAAAGACTTAGTATCACCATCCCCAATATATGTGACATATTTTACTTGGTGTTTTTGAAGCGATCTATGTAGTATACATTTCGACAATAGAATCAACTTCCATTTTGCCTGCACTTCCTTTATGATTTATCGTACAAGATTCTTCATGGTTTCGATACCAATCATTATAGGCAGCAATATCAGTTTTTTTTTTATTTTTCCAAAGATTACAGCCTTGACAAAAGCTAGATTTGACAACTGTGTCTACAACTTTTTTGGAATTTTTAGCTATGAGCACGGTAACTCCAAATAGAGAACTGAAACCTCTTTTTTTCCAGGATCCATCTCCAGAAACCGTAAAATTAGTCGGATTAGCATTCGGATCAGAGGCAGAAATTAAATTTTTCTCTTCATCAACACCTTTGGAAATAACTGAGTCATAAACTGCAGATGCGGCTGCATACACGTTTTCAAGACAACTGTAGTATGTGCCAATGCTTATTCCTTGACAAATATCCATCATACTGCAGAAGATATTGATTCCTTCCCTTCCAACTCCCAAAAGCCGCATAGCGAAAACCATTCTTCGATTTATTTCAAATGATTTATTTACGAATTGAGAAGATGGTATACAATTGTACACTTTCGCAACTGCAACTGTAATGCAATTTTAAAACAGTCCACGATGAGCTGACAGAGAAAATTTAATTTCTTTCTTGCACGTAGCACACAAAACTAACGATGAAATAGCTGTAAAAACCGTGAAAAACTCAAAAATACAATATCCGTAATTGTTTAAAATGATCACTTCTTCATCACCATATTTCCTTAATTTTGCTGCTGATGCACTTGTAAAACTAATATCTTCTTCTTGAGTAAATCTATTGCCGTGGAATTGTCTTTTTTTTTTGATCGACCCGCACGAGAACTTCCTGCTGTGGGTTTTCGATCCATTTTCACTCAAATTCACTCAAATAACTAAAATGATCACTAAAATATTTTAATTTAGAATTTAACTGTTAGAAACTGGCTCGAAAATTCACTCAAATCACTCATATGACCATAAAATATTTTACTTTTACTCAGAGCACATGCGTCTGCATTGTTAGAAACTGGCTGTAACCAAATATAATAAAAGAGGAGGGGAAACAGTACAGTTATTTGCCATTTCATTTTATTTTTTCAAACTACACTAGATTACCCCTACTAAAATGACTATATCTCTGAAAATAATTAAATTTTTAACAAACCCTTTTCAGGACATATTCTTGAAAGGTTAAGCTTCGAAAATATCAAAAAAAAGTGATTTTTTCAAATTTCTACACTAGAATACCCCCTTAATAAAATAAGAATATAGGTAAAGAGCGCTTCAGGCTGATTTACATATGGCTGAAGCAATAAAAACTTTACACTGAAAATTATTTTTTACCTTTTGGATCATTTTAAAATAAAAATGTATCTTTTAGATTTTTTTTAACTACATAAGTAGTAGAGCTAGGCCGGTTCTGGGCCACCTCTCAGGTGGCCCCGTAACCGCCTAGGATTTGGGGGGGGGGGTCTGAAAGCTCTTTATGTACGTGTACGAGGTGTTTTAGGTTTGTGTCTTGGATAAGGTGGCTTAGAGTTGGTGTGTGGAGATGGGTGAAAGCTCTTTATGTAGGTGTACGAGGTGTTTTGGGTTTGTGTCTTGGGTAAGGTGGTTTGAAAGCTGTATATGGAGGTTGGGTGTCTTGGATGGGGTGGCTTGGAGTTGGTGGGTGGAGATGGGTGAAAGGTGTTTTGGGTGTGTGTCTTGGATGGGGTGGCCCAGAGTGGGCATGGGATTTGGTGTGGGACCAGCGTGGGATTTGAATGCTGTGTTGTTGAGTGCCACCTGTGGGAAGCTAGTTGAATTTCGGTGTTGATTTGGTCCAGAGCTGGCATGGGATTTGAGGTGTGACTTAAAGCTCTGGATGTATGTTTCTTGGATAGGGTGGCGCAGAAATGGCATGGGATATGGCCCAGAGCTGGCATGGGATTTGGGGATGTAACTTAAGGCTCTGGATGTATGTTTGCGTGGCCCAGAACCGGCATGGGATTTTGGATAAAAAGTTGGTGCGAGATGTGATGTATACATATAATTCAGTGAAGAACTGGACTTTCAAGTAACACTAAGAATTAAATTAAGCTTTAGCTGAGATGGCTATATATTATTCTCGACAACAACCCGGTACGATCTGTAAGCTATGATCTGGATTGCAACCATATGCCATGATATATTATTATTATTATTATTATCTTCCAAAGAATTTTTAATGAGAATACTCGCCTCAAGTCGCAATATTATAACAACCGCAACTTGAAAATTACTAAGTGGTAAGAAGTCATACCTGAAAAAGACGTTTCCCACAAGTTCTTCCATTAGCAACAACTATACAGTGAAGATTCCCCTTCTCATCACACTTATGATGTAATTATTATTATTATATTGAACATGATGGATTGCGCGTGGTAGCCAAGCTCCACAGTTATTAAGAGAGGAGCGCCGAAGGGTGAGGTGGACCAAGACAAATGCCAAGGAGCAGCTCAGGGCGCTTGAAGAGGCGATGGCTATTGAGCAGCAATGGGTGCAGCGGATGGCGCAGCTTATATGCGAGTGTAAGCTGAATCTTCAGCATGCTGATAGTGAGAAGAAAAAAAAGTCAAACAGAGATGCAAATTGCTAAAATATTTAATTAGGCTAGGTTAGAATTGCTTGTCTGCATTATTATTATTATTATTATTATTAGAAATAAAAAAAACTATTAATTAGAATCAATCTTATTTGTTTTTAAAATATTTATTTCACAATGGGTTGAAGAGGAGCTTTTTATTGTTTCATTATGTTAACTGAAGGCGCGTTAATTTGCACACACTTCAAGACACTTCACTTCTTTTTGTTGTTTTTGTTAGGATTGTAAAAATTAGGGATTTCACTTGAATTATCGGTATAAAAACTATAATTGACTGGAATAGCATCAATTTGTACAAACTTGAAAATATATGTCTTCCCTTGCGGCCCGGAATTGATTACATGGAAATGGAAGTTTTCATGATGCACCTGTGTAAACAACTTTTGAGGTCTAGGAATTTGCCATGTCAGCAGTTTTTGCACCTGCGTGAGAAAGCTATAGACCGGAAGTTGGTAAATTGAATTGAATTCCATGCACCTGTGTAAACAACTTTTGGGGGGAAGGGGTAGGGATTTGCCTGTCTGTGACTATGGTGATGCAATTCCATCTAAGACAGCCGGATACCGGAAGTTGGTAAATTTTGTACTTGACCATGAGTTCCATGCACCTATGTAAACAACACTTAGGGTCAGGAATTTGCTACATAGGCAGATTTGCATGATCGAACTTGTTCATGTTGTGCAATTGAGGGTATTATAAAAGAAGCAGTAGCGGCAGTATTTTCACATTTGTTAACTAGTAAAGTGTTATTAATTACTACTCCTGCTAATACTGGTGATTTTAACAGTGAGCATCCAACCAATTTAACAAGTGCTAAGTGAAAAGTTTTGTTTTTGTTATTAATTATTATAACTTTTAAAATGGATACACGCAGCATTATGAGTGGACTAAATAAGCAAGCCGCAGATTGCTTAAGAGACAGAGACGCTGCGCAAAGTGTAATTATTACCAAAGTGTGTAGTTTATTCATTAAAAAAATAAAAGCAGCATGCAGGGCCGAAAAGCAGATTGGGACCAAACAACACTATCAAAATTGTATTGCGCAACTAAGAGGTTTACAAGTATTGTTGAAAGCTGGCAGCAGCCACCATGGAGCAGGTGTGCAGGAAGGAGGAAGAAGTGAAAAAAGAAGTGCTCGTGTACGCTGGGAAGAGCTGCATAATGCGTTTGCATTACGAATCAGGACAGGCGTCATCATTAATATAAAGCACATCGAAGTGAAGCAATTTTTAAAGGATGGTTATGCTTTGTTTGAGCGGCGCGTTAAGAACATTTTAAAGAAGCATAATTTCGTCAAGACATCAACGACTTTAAGCTGCGAGTATGTTAAGCATGGTGTCAATGATGGTGATGTTATAAGCGACATAAAATACTTTCACACCAAAACTACACCCATTGGGAGCACTGATGATCTGGAACAGTGGTTTTTGAAAAACGTGCAGGATGATCTATTGACCCAGGTTGAGGAGTTCCAAGAGAAAGATAGCGGTTGGGCTTTACATACCATAGTGAACTTAATGGTGAATATAAACAAATACGAACCATTAAGTGGATCATCCTATATAAAATTGCCACAAAGCATCGCAGCAAAACAGGCATGCGTAAATGTGAGGAATAATGATAATGCATGCTTTGCGTGGGCAGTGGTCTCAGCATTGTATCCAGTAAAGCACGGGGATCATGCTTATAGAACATCAAAGTACCCGCACTACAACAATGTGCTAAACTTGAGCGGTATTACTCTTCCAGTTACACTGAATCAAATAAGAATATTTGAAGCAAACAATGGATTATCGATTAATGTTTTCATACTGGAAAAGGAAAAGACAAATGAATACACGGCTGTTCCAGCTTACTTAACGAAGAAGAAATTGGATAAACACATCAACCTGCTAATGATAAAGTCAGATTATGACTGCAGTGAGGATGGTGATGATAGTGACGGTGATAGTGATATTGTTTATCATTTCTGCTGGATTAAAGACTTATCACGTTTGGTGAGCAGGCAGACGTCTAAAAAGGAACACAAAAAATATATCTGTGATAGATGTTTATTTTATTTTAATACTGAAGAAATGCTCGCAGCGCATGTGTCTGAGTGTGAAAAGGTGAATGACTGTAAAGTTGCTTTTCACAAGGAGAAATTTATCACTTTTAAAAATTATAATTACAAGAATCCGGTACCATTTACAGTATATGCAGATTTGGAGTCGGTATTGATACCTGTTACCGATGGTGATAGTAATGGTGATAAAACGAGAAAAATTCAAGAACATGAAGTTCATAGTATTGGATTATATTTTCACTGCTACTACGATGACTCTTTATCATTTTACCGATCAAATCGTGGAAAAACGTGTCTTCAGTGGTTTACATTGCAGCTGCAGGAGATCGCAAATATAGCCGAAGAGCACATAAAGGATATAAAACCACTAGCACCGTTATCAGCGCAGGAAAAGTGCATTCAATTAAACCAACCATGCTGCCATATATGCGAGAAACCCTTTGCGCTTGGTGAAACCAGAGTGAGGGATCATTGCCACCTCACAGGCAAATATCGTGGACCAGCACATAACAGCTGCAACATCAATTATAATGATTGTCGAAACATCCCAGTCATTTTCCACAATTTATCAGGATATGATGCGCATTTCATAATCAAGGATGTAGCATTAACCATACCAGGAAGAGTGGATCTTTTACCGTTGAACAAAGAGCGGTATATTTCATTTACCAAACACATTGAAAATAGCTCCATCAAGCTGAGATTCATCGACTCCTATAGATTTATGGATGAATCTTTGGATAAATTAGCCGGATTGCTGCCTTTTTTTTTTTTTTTTTTTTTTTTTATGTGATAGTCTAAGCTCAGGTGTCACCCTTTGTACTACTAGTACGTCATGTCGTTTAGGTCATGGTGCAATGTCCAGTAGTAAGCTTAGCTCGAAAGATAGAGAGAAGGACATAATAGGTTAGGGGGAGTCAAGGGGGTGTTGCAGAAAGTGGCGATGAACCCTGCGTTTGAACTCTTGGATGTTGTATGAGTTCGGGAATACCGTCTTTGGAAGGTTGTTCCACAGACGAGTGGTTCTTGATATAAACGAATTACTAGATCGGAGTGTGCGCGAAGATAAGGGCTGTAAACTGAGGGGGTGAGCCGAGCGGGCAAGTCTTGTGTTGCGGGAAAAATGTTGCCGTGGAGGCATAAGGTTACTTATTTCAGTGGAGCAATCATTATGAAAAAAACGATAAAATTTTGCTAGAGCTGCAACATTCCTACGGTGGCTTAATGAGTCAATTGAAGAGCAAATGGCGCTGTCACCAATAAGTTTGAGAGCGCGGTTTTGCACCTTGTCCAGCCAAGCTAAGATGGTTCTTGGGGCCCCGGCCCAGATATACGAGTTATATTCAAGACGGGGACGAATGTAGGACTTGTAAATTATAGCCCTGGCAGACGGCTGAAGGAGAAATTTGCACCTTTTGAGGAATCCTAGACACTGGGATGCTTGTTTAGCACTTTGGAATATGTGGTTATTCCAGCGCAGATCTTCAGCTAATGTTACGCCTAGGATGTTTAGAGAGGGTTCTGCCGTTACGGTCTTGTTGTCCACTGAAATAGAAAGCGGTTCGGTGCAAGTTTTATTGGAGATGAGACAGTACTTCGTTTTAGATGCATTGAATTCGACACGGTTCATTCGGCCCCATTCAAGAATTCGTTCGATGTCCCTGTTGATTGAATTGGTCAACAGTTGGCGATGATGTAGACAAGGTCTGGCACGCGCTTGTGTTACATTATCAAAACCATAGGAGTAACGTAGAGTACCGTCATCAGCAAAGCTGTGGAGTGAGTTAGAGGGGACTGAGAGCAGGTCATTTATAAAAACTAGGAAGAGAACTGGTGATAGAATTGAGCCCTGGGGAACACCTGCGGAGATGTGGTGGGGGTCGGATTCGACGCCATCCAATACTACCTTGATTGAACGGCCTGAAAGGAAGCTCTCAATCCAGTTCTTCAGAACAGAGTCAATACCAATAGCTTCTTTTTATTATTGTCTCCATAACTTTGGAGAGAATAGAAGTAATTGCTATTGGGCGGTAGTTAGTAGGGTCACTAGCTTCACCTTTTTTCGGTATGGGCTGAACATGAGCCAGTTTCCAGGAGTCAGGATAAACTCCGGAGAAGTATGAAAGTGCAAAAAGTTTGCGCAGAGGTTTAGCCAAAGGTGAGGCACATTTTTTAAGAACTATAGGGGGAATTTTGTCGGGGCCAGTGGCTTTGTTGGAGTCCAGCTCTTTGAGACACTTATATACTTCACGCGTCCTGAAGAAAACTCTATCCATTGAGTGGGCGGAACACTCGATGGTGGGGGGTTGCATGACGGCATCGGGTAAGGAAGAATTTTCGGCGAACAGAAGTGCGAGTAGATCGGCCTTGGGTTTGCTTTCTGTTATCACCTGTTTGTTGTAAATGAATGGAGGCGTTGAATGAGAAGTGAAATTCTTCCTGATGGAGGTTACCAAGGACCAGAAGTTTTTACTGCCGGCAGTGGAGTTTATGAGTTTACCTCTCAGTTTCTCATCGAATAATTCTTTGACTCGCTTGATGGTGGATTTACAAGAGTTTCTCAACCTGTTGTATTCACGTCGAGATGTTTCGCTCGGAGAGTTTTTGTACTGTCTGTAGGCGGCTTCTTTGGTTTTGATTGCGTTCATACACTCTCGATTGAACCATCCATATTGCCTAGGCTTTATGGATTTGGAAGAATGGGGAATGAATAAACGCATTCCGGCCAGTATAATTTTGGTAATACAGATGGCCGCAAAATTAACATCGCGGTTCTGAAAACACAAATCCCAATCAGTAGCTTGGAAAAAGCGAATCAGCCCCCACCAGTTGGCTTTTCCATAATGCCAAACAATTCTCCTAGGAGCTGGCGTTGTTGGGGTTGGAGATGGATAGGAGAAGTAAGCGCTGACCAGACAGTGATCCGAGTTTCCAATAGGCGAATCGACCTCAACGGAGTAACGTGAAGGGTGGGAGGTAAGAAAAAGATCAAGGAGGTGTGCCCCTTGTCCCGCAGTGTCAGGAACGCGCGTACGCTGTTTCACTATTTGGTGCAAGTTATTGAAAAATTAATAATTACAAAAGCTCAATGGCAACACCTGGATGATGAAAGCTTCAACCTTCTCACGCGCAAAGGAGTTTTCCCATATGACTTCATCGATGGCTGGGACAAGTTGGAATGTAATAGTTTACCTAGCAAGGAGCATTTTTATAATAAAATGATTGATGAGCCGATAACTGAAAAAGATTATGAACATGCGCAAAAAGTGTGGGAAAAATTTAACATAAAAAGCCTGGGGGAGTATTCAGATTTGTATTTAAAAACAGATGTTCTTCTGCTGGCGGATATTTTTACAAATTTTAGAGCTATGGGACTGGGGACTTACAAACTTGACCCTGCACACGTCTTCACACTGCCTGGATATACATGGGCAGCGATGCTGTATTACACGGGAGTGCGCCTAGAAAGGATTATGGATGTTGACATTCTTTTATTTATTGAAAAATCTTGCCGAGGTGGAATTAGCCAATGCTGCTGCAGATATAGTGAAGCCAACAATAAATATATGAAAAACTTTAAACCGGATGAAGAAACTAAATATCTGATGTACTATGACGTGAATAATTTATATGGATGGGCCATGTCGCAATCACTTCCAACCGGAAACTTTAAATGGATTGATAATGTTGATGTTATGAGTGTTGATGATAATTCACCGATCGGCTATATGTTGGAGGTAGATCTTGAATACCCGCAGGAGCTGCATAATTTGCATAAAGATTTTCCATTTTGCCCCACTCATTCAGCACCACCAGGATCAAAACAAGGCAAACTTTTAACCACTTTACACACCAAAGAAAAATATGTTATACATTACCGCAACCTAAAACAATGTTTATCACATGGACTAATACTCAAGAAAATTCGCCGCATTCTGCAGTTCGATCAATCACCATGGCTTAAACCATATGTGGACTTAAATACAGATAAAAGGAAACAAGCCAAAAATGCCTACGAGAAGAACCAATATAAGAAAATAATTAATGCTGTTTTCGGAAAAACTATGGAAAATGTGCGAAAATATTCAAACATAAAACTATGTACAAAGTGGGAGGGGCGGTATGGCGCTAGAAACCTCATTGCAGCACCGAATTTCCATAGTCGCGCAATTTTCAATGAAAATTTAGTAGCAGTTGAATTACGAAAGCTGGTAGTTAAATTCGATAAACCATTATACATTGGTATGGCGATTCTCGATATTTCTAAAATAGCACTGTACGAATTCCATTATGACTTTATGCTAAAAGAGTTGGATGCTGATAAATGCAAAATAATGTACATGGATACGGATTCATTAGTATATGAAATAAAAAATGTTGACATATACAATATTATGAAGAAAAACATAGATAAATTTGATACTAGTGATTATCCTATGACCAACCAGTTTAATATGCCGCAAGCAAATAAAAAAGTTCCTGGATTGATGAAAGATGAATTAAATGGCCGAATAATGACATTGTTTGTAGGCTTAAGGTCTAAAATGTACTCCCTTGAAATAGATGGTGTTGATGAAGTGAAGAAAGCAAAAGGGGTAAAGAAGAACGTTGTGGCGAAAACTTTGCAGATTAGCGACTATATTGAATGTTTGCAAAATTCAAAAAGCAAGATAGCTGAGCAAAAAAGCATTCGTTCATATAGTCATAAAGTGTACACTTTAAACCAAGCAAAGATCGCTTTAAACCCACAGGATGATAAACGCTGCATTATGGACAACGGGATCGACACTCTACCATGGGGACATTTTTCAGTGCAGCAGCAGCAGCAGCAAGAAGACATGGATGTAGAATAAAACGCACACAAGTGCAATATGTAAATAGTATGAATAAAAGAATAATTATAACTTTTTATAAAAAAATTTGTTTTATTTAAAAATTCCCTTATTACAAAAACATTTTTCAGAGCACATCGGCCTTCGTGTATTATGCAGGATAAGAAGCCATTTGTTGTTGTTGTTGTTGTTGATAGTTTGGGGCATCCCTCCTCTTCTACATCATATATGGTTAGCTCTTCTCCAAATAATTCCTGAATCCATTGTTTCTTTTTAGCTCCTTTAACATAGATTATTTTATCATGCAGCAGATCTCCAACTGAATATAGTGTGCGGTAGGGAATGTATCCATCACCCCATCTGAATCCATGATGATTGCGTCTGAGCCATTCAATTTGCTTCTTTTCAGATCGAGTTAGTTGTTTATGTGCAAATGGTGGTTGGAATATGTAGTGCTGCACTTGATTTTCACAATTTAATATGGCCAGTTCTTTGAAAATAAATTGATTGTTTTGTAATTTGAATCCTTGAATGTCGATGATAATGGCATCCATTTCAAGCAATTTTCCTGACTTCGTTGGTTAGAGGTGTATATTCCACTATTCGATCATGTAGCAATAAACAGTATGCTGTTGTGTTAGTGGGAACGTTTTCTGATGTTTTGAATTCTAACCTTATATCCACAGGACCTGTTTTAATGGTTTCGTTTTGCCGGGAGCAATCAATGACTACGATCGGAGCATCACGCATAAACTCTTCCCTTGAGAGTAGTGGCTGCAACTGACGTCCATAGTATGAAGTTTGGAATTTTATATACATATCATATAGGAGAGCGTATTTATGAGCATCAAATTTCAAGTTCAGGTCATCATATGGGTATGATTCCGAATTCAAGTGCACTTTAACATCTGTCAGCTTGCAGTGGTCAAACTTACTGACATCCTTTGTTTTATCATTTTTACGATTTGTTTGGAGAGCTAGTATGACATATCGGGGCTTTTCCATCTGCGATGACGTTTTGACAGACCACGTGTGATGAGTCGTTGCTGGTAGCGTGGGGTACTCGTATATGTCCCAGCTCCTGAATGGCATTTGTATTTCACGGCCGCTTTCAATGATTTTATATAAAGCAATTTTCTCATGATCGGCAACATTAATATGGGGAATGCGCCACTGAAGTTTCGAAATTGAGATGTTTACATCATCTGTCGGTGATATGACCGCATCTTCATCCATCCTGCTTCGTATTAATATGAGTTCATGTTTAGCGTTGGCGATAATTTTCTTGTAATCTTCAGCAAAGCCCAGCAATGTTTTTAGAGGGATGCAGAAATTGAAGAATCCATGGGGGGATGTAATTGATTTATCCGGCGACCAACTAGCGTTGTATAACATGCGGCTCTCATTTTGGTTTAATGATATGTAATTTTTTAGTGTTGTTGCTATTCCAAGATTTCGAGTTCTATCAATTTCCACACCATTGATTTCATAGCGAATTTCCTCAAAGAGAAACGCTACAGCATTATTTACTAGCTCTGCAGTGCTGGATATTGTTCCATCAGGTTTAGTTACTGTTCCCTCAATGTATATGAAACTTTCAGCTGGGAGGATATACAGGTCTTGGTTTTGCACTGGAATGCGGGTTTCATCACTGTTTTTAAATGAAGAGGTGAACGATGAGTAAGTGTGGTAGTCAATTTTTGTTATGCTATTGTCATGGCTCGTGCCTTCAGTAATATCCAAGATGTTGTTCATTGCTTCAAATTTAGTCCTATTGATTTTAGAAATTGTATATTATCAGCTCTCAGTTGACGTCTTGTTCGCTTCAAGGTTGTCGGTTGACTAATGTTTTCCGTGAAGTTCATCCTGTTTATATGCTTATTGCTGCTGTTGCTGCCGTAGACTATCATTCTGTGGCTTTAAATGTAGTCTGATAGTTATCGTTTCACCTCGAAAATTTATTAAATCTCCGTCCTGATCAACTAGCTTTAGTGTGAGCGAACTAACACGTTTGACGTTCACCGGTAAATAGATCACATTCGCTGGAACCTCTACTATTTTATAGCCTGGCCCCACGGTTGGGGCAAATTCATGCAGCATATGCACCTGTTTATTGTTGATATATGAGCCTGATATGATGTTACATTCAACCCTTATAGTATTAACTTTTATAATATTGACGGGTAGATCTGATGTATGTAATATATTTGCATCCAGAACACGTTTTCCAAATCCCAACAGCGCACAGTGGTCACTTTTGCCGATCTGAGCGAGCGAAATTAAAAAAAATCGATTGGACATTTTGAAGTTTTTTATTACACAAAAATAATCCTGAATACTTGGGAGTATTAAATCCAAAAATTTAAAACATTTGAACATCGAACAGGGAGTCTGGTAACGCTGCAATACACATGAACATGCAAGTCTTCATGCGCTCGCACTTAAAACGGCTCGCTGTCGCCTTCACTCAACAATTAATTGCACGAGAAATAAAGCTTATTTTTATGTTTTCACGATGGATCCTATAAAAATAAGTAAGTAAGCAATTTATAGTTTAAAAATAATAAGAATTGGTTTAATATTAGTAAAGATTTTTAGCTTTAAAAATTGCTTTTACAAATTAATATTTTTTTTAATATTGTGTTAAATTTAATAGAGTAAAACTTTTGTGTTTGGCGTGTATTGGTCGAGTTTTTTAGATAAAGTTATCAAATAACTTTCTAATAATTGTTTTAGATCAAATTTAGCTGCTACTTTTTGCAACTTTAGATGTTATGTACGTTTTTAGATTTGAAATGTGGAGTACAACGAGAAGCCTTATTTAACGTTTGGCGCAATGAAACAAAAGTGGGTAACAGAACTAACGCAGTGCTGAGTTTTTTGATGCAAAAAAGCGACTATTTGGAATATGAGGATGAGTTTAAACATTCAATTAAAAAAACGATTGAAAACTTTTGCTGTCAATTAAAGTTGAAATGGAAAAAATGCCATCGTATTTTTAATACATTTATCTCAAAGAATGAAAAATGGCTCAGCGAGAAAATTGTTTTTAACGGACTTCCATCCAACGAAACTCGACCAGGACCTGGGAGACCAGAAAAATCGTTCGCTAGTTGTAGTGATTCGGTCAAACGAAGAAAAGTTCGCCCACTCCTACAGACGTTCACACCTGATGAACTGACGTACGCTTCAAGAGCGAGTCTTAGGCGAAGTGGAAAAAGAGATGCAGCTTATATAATAAAACAAGTATCTAGTTTATCTCCTAAGAGTTACAAAAATAAAAAAAGGATGTTACACAGATACTCCTTCACAACAACTACCCACAAAAATTACAGCTGAATGGGCTATTGCTTTATACGTAAACACTAAAATGACAAAAAAACAATATATTGCTGTACAACAAATGAGCAAATGTCATAATGCAAACATCTATCCAAATTATAATGCATTGTTGCTAGCAAAAAAACAATGTTATCCGAATGAGATAACAATTAGTGAAATTTCAGCTGAGGTTAAGCTTCAATCCTTAGTGGAGCATACAATCCGAAGATACTTTTTAGTGCAAAATAAAGTGCTTGAACATATCACCAATAACGGTAATACTATTACAAAAGTGAACTTTTATTTCAAGTGGGGTTGCGATGGTGCCGCGGGACAAAGTTGTTATAAGCAGATTTTTGAACACGAAGAAAATGATGACTCATTTTTGTTTTCAATTTCTATAGTGACATTACGTATTATAGCTGTATTTGAAGATAAACAAGAATTTGTTATTTGGCAAAACGAATCTGCTTCGTCAACGAAGTACTGTCGACCAATAAAAATAATTTTCCACAAGGAAACAAAAGAATTTGTCAAAAAAGAAATTCAGAATATTAAAAAACAAATAGATGAACTCTCTCCAATGACTACAGAATTCCAAGGAAGTCCAATATCATGTTATTCCTTCTTTTTTTTAACTATGATTGATGGTAAAATTTGTAGCTGGTTATCCGATACGTCTAGTCAAAACTGTCATCTTTGTGGAGCTTCTCCCAAGCAAATGAACGACATAGATGCTCTATTGACAAGATTGATCACGGAAGATAATTTGGAATATGGAATTGCAAGTCTTCATGCATGGATAAAAGCGTTCGAGTGCATTCTACATATCGCCTACAGATTAGAGATATGCAAATGGCAAGTCAGGAAAGAAGACAAAGGAAAGGTAGATACAAGGAAGAAGGAAATACAAGAAAAATTTCGTCGGAACATGGGTCTTCTTGTTGATATCCCTAAGCCAGGTTTTGGGACAACCAATGACGGCAACACAGCCAGACGTTTTTTCAGAAATCCAGAATTAGCTTCCGAAATCACAGGAGTGAATAAAGAATTTATAAAACGAATAAGTACCATCTTAATTACTCTTTCCTGTGGCTTCGAAGTGGATAGCGTACTATTTAAATCTTATTGTATAGATACTGCAAAGATGTATGTTAACTTGTATCCTTGGTATTACATGCCACAAAGTTTGCATAAAATATTAATTCATGGTGCAGATCTAATTAATAAATCGGTTCTACCTATCGGACAAATGTCCGAAGAGGTACAAGAATCACGGAATAAAGACTCAAAACAATACAGAGAATTTTTTTCACGAAAATTCACTCGGCAGCAGATACTCGAGGATATGATGCACATGCTACTCGTATCATCCGATCCATTAATTAGCAGTTTGCGACCATCACAGCCTAAGAAATATAACACTTTGCCATCAGAGGTTCAGAAAATGATCAAATATGTAAATACTAATAGTAGATCTTGCGACGTCGACCATATTTAAAAAATAAAAAGGCTTTTTTTCTTTTTTTGTTCATTTACTTCTCAATATACTTTATAAACTCCTATTGGTTTGATTTTGTGTAATTATATTAAAATCCATTGCCATTTCATTTATACTGTGCACTTTAATTTCCTTTTATTTTCGTTGTTTTTTTCGCAATATACTTCAACATTTACAAACTATTCACTTAAATTAGTTTTCTATCTTTTCGTTAAGTTTTTCGAGCGTTAATTATATGTTTTATCAGATAAAATAATTTCGCTCGCTCAGATCAACAAAAGTGACCACTGTGCAGCGGTGCGATAGATCGCTCTTTATCAAAATGTATAACTTCAGTAGCTTTTATTTCACTCTTCAAGGTATTATTGTTTGCCCTTATTAAGACTGTTGCCTTGCTGCTGCTGCTGCTCTTATTTAAGCTTTGCTGTACTGAAGCTGCTATGTCATCAATCTCGTATGATCCCACAGGTATTTCGATACACGCATCTCCCACATGCATTAAGTTGTTGCTGTCATCAATATTCGGTATAGAATTGTATGTTTGAAAGTCAATTAATCCGCAAACGTAGTCTCCAGCTAATTCCAATGGGGGAAAGTATTCAGCGGTGAGAACCGATGCATTGCCAGTAAGAGAGAGTGTTATCGACATGGCTACTTGTTATGAAATGTCTATGTTTGCACTTGAAGGCCTTTATTTATACATTATGTAAGAATTCTAAGCATAAGTGTCCGCAAATCACTGAGTTGAAATTTTGATGAGCTGTATAGTTGTATGTGACTGCATCTCCCAAATAATTTACAACTTCCCGAGGTGGCTGCAGATTTCCAAAACTATCAAAGTAATTTATGATATCTCCATTCTTCTTATACGCTACCCAATGCGTTCCAGGTCCAGATGAAACATCTAGATTTATAATTCCGCTCTCATTTCTCCATGGTTTTTTAGGTAATTGATCGCGCATAAATACTCCTCTAAAGTGGGCTATATGCTGTGCATATTTACGCAGATCATTTTCATTGAGTGCTCTTTTGGGTAGCGACTTTATTAGTTTTTTGGTTGGGTGTTGAGAAAAAGTCCCAGTCCTTTCCTATATGGCTTTAGAAATAATCCTTGTCCAGGTTTTCCTAGCGCTATAGCTTCCATTGTCTCATTATGACGTTTCGCTTCCTGCAGCTCCCGACGTGCGACACTTGCGGCGTTTACAGCTTTAGCTATACCTGCTGCACCTCCAGACAGCGCTCCAACGGCTGAAAGACCTGCAAAAAGTGGAATGAGGAACGGTAAAACTCCTCCTACTTTAGGTACTGGTATCACTCTAGGCGTAGTGTAAGATTTTTTCTTCCCCTTGATAACATTCTTTGCCGCACTTAGGGCAATTGTAGTAGCTTCCAACAGGTCTTTCGGCTTTTTCAGCTTTAACACTTTTCTAGCATTACGTACAGCTTCGCGGAATGATGGACGTAACGTATTCTTCTTCTTCTTCGAGCAGGTAATTTTGGCTTTGACACCCATTCCAACTTTAATTTTAGCTTTCATGGCGTTTGTTACTAATAGCGCGTTAGCACGTTCTGCAAAGCTAGCGTCTTTAGATGTTACTCGTTGCCAGGCTTTTTCTTCTAAAATACGGTCAGCTATATGTCGGTCGCTTAAGTCCTTATAATCTCGATATGCAATATCATGCTGTTTGCAGGCTGCGTCTAGTGGGTTGATGCCAGGATCACCGCGGGCTAGTCTTTTAGCTAACTTTGTTCCTGGACCACAGTATTGATATCCCGGTAGATGAAGCTCAAGCGGTAACTTATTTATAACAGTGTTTAACAGTCCTCCCCCCTTGGCAGCTCTTCGATGAATGGTGCGTTTCTTACTATGGTCAATCATTTTATAGGTTTACTGTAAGACTGATTAAAACCTATAAAAGTACGGGTATTTATAGGGATTGGGTTAGTGTGCAACATGAAGTTTATCAAGCAACAAGCGTGTCTACCAGTTAGAAATACTGATGTGGAAATTACAAGTACATCAAAGAAGCATGGGGTGCTGCTACCAAACAGTATAAGAGGTATTATTGTTGGACCGTCGAATTGTGGCAAGACAAATGTTATGCTAAGTCTACTGGAGCATCCTAACGGTCTGAGATTCGAGAATATATACATTTACTCAAAGTCGCTAAGTCAGCCGAAATACGAGTATTTAGGAGAAGTTGTAGCTCACATATCAGGTTTGGGCTATTATACGTTTTCTAACAACCACGATGTTATACCACCGGAGGAAGCAAAGCCAAACTCAATTTTCATCTTTGATGATGTAGCCTGCGATAAACAAAATAATATTAGAGCCTACTTTTGTATGGGGAGGCATAACGACATTGACAGCTTTTACCTCTGTCAAACTTATACTCATATACCAAAGCATCTAATCCGAGATAATGCAAACTTTCTGATCATATTCAAACAAGATGATTTGAACCTGAAGCATGTATACAATGATCATGTGAATAGTGATATGAAATTCGCAAAGTTCAGAAAAGCGTGTGCAAACTGTTGGAAAGACAAATATGGATTCTTAGTAATTGATAAGGACAGCCCCATGGGCAAAGGTCGATATCGAAAAGGCTTTGATGTATTCATGAGCCTATGAAGGAGCCCACCTAATCAGCTGACCAGGTCTTTCAGCTCTGCCTGGCTGGTCTGTCTGGCTGGTCTGTCTGGTTGGTTGGCTGGTCTGTCTGGCTGGTTGGCTGGTCTGTCTGGCTGGTTGGCTGGTCTGTCTGGCTGGTCTGTCTGGCTGGTTGGTTGGTCTGTCTGGCTGGTTGGCTGGTCTGTCTGGCTGGTTGGCTGGTCTGTCTGGCTGGTCTGTCTGGCTGGTTGGCTGGTCTGTCTGGCTGGTCTGTCTGGCTGGTTGGCTGGTCTGTCTGGCTGGTTGGCTGGTCTGTCTGGCTGGTTGGCTGGTCTGTCTGGCTGGTCTGTCTGGCTGGTCTGTCTGGCTGGTTGGCTGGTCTGTCTGGCTGGTTGGCTGGTCTGTCTGGCTGGTCTGTCTGGTTGGTTGGCTGGTCTGTCTGGCTGGTTGGCTGGTCTGTCTGGCTGGTCTGTCTGGCTGGTCTGTCTGGCTGGTTGGCTGGTCTGTCTGGCTGGTTGGCTGGTCTGTCTGGCTGGTTGGCTGGTCTGTCTGGCTGGTCTGTCTGGCTGGTTGGCTGGTCTGTCTGGCTGGTTGGCTGGTCTGTCTGGCTGGTTGGCTGGTCTGTCTGGCTGGTCTGTCTGGCTGGTCTGTCTGGCTGGTTGGCTGGTCTGTCTGGCTGGTTGGCTGGTCTGTCTGGCTGGTTGGCTGGTCTGTCTGGCTGATCTGTCTGGCTGGTTGGCTGGTCTGTCTGGCTGGTTGGCTGGTCTGTCTGGCTGGTCTGTCTGGCTGGTCGGTCTGTCTGTCTGTCTGGCTGGTCTGTCTGGCTGATCTATCTGGTTGACCTGCCTGGTACGTCTGGATCTATATAAATGCTTATTAGCATAGCTGTATATCATTGTAGCTGTAACCACACGTGTAGCAACATGAATGAAAAATTGATGAAGGATATTATAAAAACACGTGAGGCTATACGAAGAAAATATAAAGCTCTCAAGACTGGTAAAATTGAATCTGAAGCTCAATTAGAGGAAACATTTAAACCTATAACCAACACGCTGAAAAAGCTCACAACAACAGCAGCATTAGTGAAACTTGTACCAAAAGAAGAAGAAGATGAAATTAAGCACGAGGGCAATGAAGACGCATACACACCACCACCACCACGTAAAAACTTAAAGCTAGAGCCACCGAGTTATTCTGAGGATGATGATGATGATGATGATCAGTTTGTCACACCTACAAAAGAACCAAAATTAGAGTCTGCAGACCAGATACTAAACAAATATAAACAACTACTGGAAAATGATAGCACGAGAATTGATAAAACGTATGGAGCGTACTATAAGAACGATATGTGGAATATTGGTAATTCGAGATTAAAAGTTGATAAAGAATACTTTCTTATAGATGGCAAGCTGTACAAGATAACTGAAGGTCTAGCTGAATTAATTTTTATGAAAAAGCCTCGAGGCTACTCAAAAGAAGACTTGTCCAATTATCAAAAAATTGTAAATGATACATGCACCCACAGACGTGATTTTAAGGAAAACCAGCAAATAAAAGGAACAAATAGCTTCAAATATAGAAACATAATAAAAAAGTTGATTCACACTCCTCATACTGGAACGGGAATAATGCAAATTCCAAAGAAAAATATCGATTACATATATTGGGATGACCCCAATGAGCTAGTTGATAGGCTCCGAATATTGATAGCATCGCAGCAAGCTGGAAATAATAGCCATAGTAATGAAATAGTGTCAATCATTGAGGAGTTGCGGGAAGCTGACATTATAGTATAAATATTCCCACCCACATAGAACTATTAACATTTCGGAAATGAGCGTTGACAAGTTTGGTCGATCTTTTAAACGGCAAAAATTTAGAGCAGTGGGTGATCGCGGTCCACCTGGAATTCCTGGAAAAGACGGTCCTGCTGGACCAAAAGGAAACGGTTTCAATTTAACATCAGATGGTGACTATGATCTTACCTTGAAAAGAATCAAAAACCTAGGTGATCCAAAAGAAAATGCTGACGCTGCAACCAAAAACTATGTCGACGAAGAAATACGGGAAAGCATTGACAAAGCAGTAGAGAATCTAACGATGTTCATTTATCGCGAAATTGCGAAGATCGAAAATTATATATTCTCACACATAATTAATAAGAAGGCTGAAAATGGCATCTCTGAGTAAGAGGCAAGTAGTAAATGAGCTTCACAAACCTGCTCGTCGAAATTTTTCTAGGCGGAGAGTTATCATTAAAGGTCTGGATGATTTGTGGCAGGCTGACTTGGTGGAAATGGATGCATATAAACATGTAAACAAAGGATTCCGCTACTTACTGACTGTAATTGATGCATTTTCTAAATATGCCTGGGCTATGCCAATTAAAAGAAAAACCGGTCCAGAAGTCACAGAAGCGATGCAATCAATATTTAAAGATGGGCGCACACCTAACAATTTGCAAACGGATGATGGTAAGGAATTCTACAACTCTCACTTTCAAAAGCTAATGAGCAAATATAAAATCAACCACTACTCAACATATACATCGCTTAAGGCATCAATAGTGGAAAGATTCAACCGAACTTTAAAGAGCATGATGTGGAAGGAATTTAGCATGAATGGATCCTACAAATGGATTTCTATGATGAAAAAACTGCTATCACAATAAAATGCAAAAAAACATCGAACAATTAAAATGCGTCCTTGTGATGTTAATAGGACAAATGAAAAGCTACTTCTTGCTACAGCCTATAATCACATCAAAATTGCCCCTTCACCTGCATATAAAATAGGAGACCGCGTCCGCATAAGCAAATATAAACATCTATTTGAAAAAGGCTACACACCAAACTGGACAACTGAAATCTTTAAAATCTCCAAGGTTCAACTGACTAATCCACCGACATATCAACTTGAGGACTACCAGGGCAACCCCATTAAAGGTGGATTCTATGAAAAGGAATTGCAGAAAGTTAAACACTCAGATCTCTACCTAGTTGAAAAAATATTGAAAAAGAGCGGTGATAAAGTTTATGTTAAATGGTTGGGGTTCTCACGAGAACATAATTCTTGGATAAATGCTAATGATGTATTATAAATTAAATAAAAAGACATTTTTTTATAACAAATTTGTTTTATTTTCAAATCTTGTGCTATATATTTTTTCACGATGATGTTGGTTTAATATGGGCTCTAGGATTTTGCCTGTATTGATGACTCTCTGTTGAAATCTGCATCTATCAAGGGCACTTATATGCCATTGTCCCATACGGCTAGCTCTATAAGCGAAATCCCATACATGCATAATGTGTAATTCAGGCGCTAGTGTAAATCGAACCCTTTTCTGCATTCTCTACAGCTGCTTTTGGTGATCCGGACATAAAAATTTACTAGGCGTTGAACTTCCCGTTTGTACCGCTCCACAAAACAGCATCCACATGTATCTGGTCCACAAGTTGTTTTATCGTTCGACCATGGGCAGTTCTTGTAATGTGCTCCATGTATAGAATAAACTTTTCCAGCATTTTCGTATTCTTGAACATATCTATAGAGTTGTTCTATTTTACCCTTATGCTCCTCCAACAGTATACTAGAATATTCTTCGAGAAATTTTGGTATGTTCATATTTACTTATCTTTTATCTGCTGATATCTTATGGATGAAGAAGTATCTTTACTCTCAGATGATGATGATGATGATTGCTTCGATTTAATTGATAGAGAATTCAGTTGATATTTTAATTCTTTTACTTTGCTTCCTTTATCACCCTTTTCCTCAAGCAATCTGGTAGAATCCTTATAACTGTTCATCACCGCAACCGGAAGAAAACTAACCTAACATTCCCCTTTCAAGGATTTATATACATAATAATTGAATCAAAGATCATTACAAAAGATCCCTCAAGAGCTTCTTTAATTCTTAGTTCAACTAGCTTCCCACAGCTGGCGCTCACATCTCGCACCAACTTTTTATCCAAAATCCCATGCCGGTTCTGGGCCACGCAAAGATACATCCAGAGCCTTCCGTCACATCCCCAAATCCCATGCCAGCTCTGGGCCAAATCCCATGCCCGTTCTGCGCCACCCTATCCAAGAAACATACATCCAGAGCTTTAAGTCACACCTCAAATCCCATGCCAGCTCTGGACCAAATCAACACCGAAATTCAACTAGCTTCCCACAGGTGGCACTCAACAACACAGCATTCAAATCCCACGCTGGTCCCACACCAAATCCCATGCCCACTCTGGGCCACCCCATCCAAGACACACACCCAAAACACCTCACACACCTACATGCAGAGCTTTCACCCATCTCCACCCACCAACTCCAAGCCACCCCATCCAAGACACCCAACCTCCATATACAGCTTTCAAACCACCTTACCCAAGACACAAACCCAAAACACCTCGTACACCTACATAAAGAGCTTTCACCCATCTCCACACACCAACTCTAAGCCACCTTATCCAAGACACAAACCTAAAACACCTCGTACACGTACATAAAGAGCTTTCAGACCCCCCCAAATCCTAGGCGGTTACGGGGCCACCTGAGAGGTGGCCCAGAACCGGCCTAGCTCTACTACTTACATATTTTTTGTTGTCACTTCTTTCGGACCTACACAGATCGAGATAGACGCATTTATATTTAAAAAGAACGTAAGAATGGTAAAATTTTCACAAAATTGCCGACAGCGTACGTAGCGGCGGTTGCTAGAGGTAGAAAATGTCCATTTCATATAGCATTCGATGTAAATAACTTAATTTTAAGACTGGAAACAATTCCTTATGTTTTACTTATCTGACTACTTATATGTTATTTTTCAGTATTTTAGTTAAAGCCTTCCCTTACCCTGAACCTTACCAACCGCCACTAAACGGAACTGACTGAATGGGATCCCTCAAGTTGACTCCGGAGATGAAGAAGAACAGGAGGATCCTGTGACCGTTTCCCTATAGGGGTCCGATGGAGAAGATATTAGAGAAAAAGAATATGAAAACGAAGACGAGAATGAAGGTCTTTCCCACCCCAAGATCGCAAGAAATTGACTCAATGGTGCCTACTATTGTAGTGTTTTATGTTAATTCACTTTTCTATGTCAATAAATTTCGTTTTCATTTAATTGTCGTGATTTATAAAACTATCCCAATGCCTTGTAGACACTCATATATGCCCAAACATGGTCATACCTAGCAACATATTTTCCCACTACAAGTATATATTCTAAAATGAATATCTGTGTTATTAAAACATTCAGTACTCTTTATGTGTACATGATGTTGCATGCTTCGGCCAATACGTTGACTGGGAATGGTGAGAAGATTCATTAGTTCACGCTCCACACTGAGATTGCTTTAACATTTGAAGGAAAATAGATAAAATAGTAAAGTATTATATATTATTGAAGAGACAACCATTTTGGCAGCATTTATTTTGTGGGTGCATCATTAAAGAGTTTTCGGGTAAAAAAGAGCAAAAAATGTGAGGCGGAAATGTTTTTTTTTTCCAAAATTACTACAGACTTTCAAGAGCAGATATCTCAAAAACTATACAAGATATCGAATAACTTGATTCAGTAAAACTTGTAGCTAGGACGCATATCTATCATGTCGCTAGGACGCATAGTTTCCGAGATATAAGCGAAAAAACGAAAATTGGGACCTTCAAACTCCCGTCCTCCCACGGCTCAAGGTCTACGGACGGGGGCTTTCAATATGTTCAGTTCACCTCCTAACTAGTCTGCACGAAGTCAAAAATTGTGTTCCAAACATTTTCCTCTATCCCTTTTCGTTGCCGGGTCTATCACTCGAATTTGATATTTTTAAAGTTTATTTTTGTTTTCGTTTTTTCGTATTTTTTTTGTAAAAGATTTTCCAAGAAAAATAAAAACCCGAGCTCCTTTGAAATCAGCACCTTTGAACTGTTTTGTGTCTATTACGTCTGACAAGGTAATATGATTTTTTCAGCATCGTCGATTACGTCGAAAATAATTTAATTCTGCTGTCAGATTAAGCGCTTTTATTTAGAAAATTGTGCCGAAAGTGGGCCTGCTTTTACCATGAATTATTTAATTGGTGCTTTTTCTTTTGCCTGTTTGCTTATTGCCACAATGGTATACGCAACCTCCATCCCCAATGGATGAAGGTCCATAAATAAAGCGTAAATTTTGCATGGAAATAGGAGGATGTGAGCTTATTTCCCCTCCCATAGCGTTCTATATCGCACTTACATAAGTGACAAGGAGGGGTGAGTTATCTTGCTAGGTTGAAAGTTAGCAGTAAAAGCTTTGCTGGGGTAGGGGTTGATATTGGAAAGGAGGTCACTTGCGGTCCATGACCTCGAGGGTATGACGTAGATGTTCGACCGACGGATGCGGAAGTGTACATAGATTTCCTCTTCCGACCCATACATGCAGGTGCAGGTAACAGGAGCCTTTCAATGAATCTAGGAGGGTATAAGGGGCTTCCTCAAAAACTCTTGAATCAACGAATGCTACCGAATGCCCAAAAGTTCAAGGAAAGATATTTTCGAAACTGCAGCTGTCTTTTTTCATTTCGCCTTTTTCTCCTTTCTATGCTACTTGTCCTACCAAAGACTGAAGGACACTTGGATTCGGATTGATTGAATCCGCATCAAAACACGTGTTTTTTTATATTGACGTGCTAAATATTAACGTGCACTATGCCGAAGGACACCGGCCTGAGCTGAGAGAATGAACCTGTATCTGCTGTAAAAGAGAAGCTCACTTTTGCACTGCATCCAAGTTTACTGAAGGCCAAAGACTCCGTCATCACTCAGCTCAGAGAGGTGCCAGGTCACTGGGTCAAATACGCTTCAGATAGAGGATTCAGGGACGCATTGAGCCTTGACAAGTCATTGGGAGTTTTGTAGTAGATCTCCATGATCCCAGCGGGATTTCTGTTGTTACTATAAAAGTATGAAAGGTTATTGTTTGTGTGTGGAGAAAAAAGATTGCTGTTCGGTTGAAATATTTTAGAAGAGCGATGCATTCTATTGAGTGTCCTTGTTTTCGTATAAAAATAGTGGGGGATTTATTTAGAAGGGTACGATGATATTGGGGATGTAATTGGAAACGTTTTTTGTTGGCTAAGATAGTGTGATCAACTAAAGCAGTTGGAAAAACATTTATGTGCATGAGATAGAACATGAGAAAGATATTCATTTTGAGTTGTATGATATAATGTCTTTTGTTTTCACTAAATCGGATTACACTTAAAATAAACTTTAAAAGGACATTCAAAAAATTCTCCTAATTTTTCTTATAGATATGTATATTAAAGATTACAGAAGTAAATCCAAAAATAAAATCGAGATAGTGACAGATGGAAGAGGTCATTGTTAATTTTATATTAATGTGTTCCGAAGTTAACAGGATTTAAAGGAAGCGACATTCTATAGAGTATGGTTGTTGCATAAGCTAAACCATGGGTGACCAGCCCAAATGGTATTGCGGGCCTCTTTGAAACTATCTCGCGGGCCAAGGTGATTCCAATTTAATTTAATATAATTGGGAGAGATTTCCAAAGCTGTGCTGCGAAGACAAAGAAAGAACGAAGGCCAATTAACATGTGGAACCGCGGAATTTTTAAATTATTATTTCTGAGGAATTGCGAAAGCTGCACCTCGCCTATACTTACGATAGTCACTTAAGGCTCGTTTACATTTAGCGAATTTACAAGCTACTAATCGGCGAGTTAGTGCGATAGTAACGATGACACTAAAAAGTTTCCACTGGCTCAGTAACAAACTAGTCAATAATGAGATAGGTACTAAACTAGTCAATGACAATGATACCAGAATGATACTTAACAAGTCAATGAGATACTCGCAGCTAATTCGCTAGAAATAACGATGACACAAGGCTAGTGTACTAGCTAATAATCACACATCAGAGAGTAGCAATTAAAGTACATATACCCGGTTTTCGACTTTCTCGGCAGGTTGCTAACAATCTGCTATTTAGTAAGTGAACACGACGACCCTGGGCTAGTTAACAAACAGCTAGTGAATACGCCGGCTAGTAGCTTGTAAACTCGCTAAATGTAATCGAGCCTTTGAAGAAGAAGAAACCCAAAACCGAATTCCAGTAGGGTGAAATGTGGTCAAAACGTCGTACACAATCGTGCATGTAGAATCGACAGAGGGGTAGATGGAAAGGCCATGCTTTAGAAGAGGTAGTGTACAATCTAGAAGTGGCAGTAGAGAGAGCTGGCACGCATTGATAATCTACATAATTATTAGTACAGAAACTTCCGACCGAACTTTCCGACTCATAAATTATCAACACGAGCATTGACATACCCTCTTGGACAACACTAAGATAATTTATAGAAGGGCGTATGCCGGGTTTAAAGTAAAAAGATTATAAAGATTTAATTTTGAACTTTATTTAAATGGCACTTTGTTTGAATTATAATAATGATAATAATATGCCGTGAGGGAATACTTGCGACCGACCATCGAACCGTATTTGTATCACTTGTTGAGGAGACTGACTTCCCCGAGACTGATCCACGAGACTCATCTGGATAACCGTCTTATCCGAATTCATTTATCTGCCTTTTCCGTTCCGTACCGGACATACATATGTAGTGTTTTCCATTTCGTATATTGCATATTGGCGGATTTCGAATTTGAATTTGAATTTGAATTTGAATTGGAATTGGAATTGGATGGAATTGGAATTGGAATTGGAATTGGAATTTGAATTTGAATTTGAATTTGAATTTGAATTTGAATTTGAATTTGAATTTGAATTTGAATTTGAATTTGAATTTGAATTTGAATTTGAATTTGAATTTGAATCTGAATCTGAATTTGAATTTGAATTTTAATTGGAATTGGAATTGGAATTGGAATTGGAATTTGAATTTGAATTTGAATTTGAATTTGAATTTGAATTTGAATTTGAATTTGAATTTGAATTTGAATTTGAATTTGAATTTGAATTTGAATTTGAATTTGAATTTGAATTTGAATTTGAATTTGAATTTGAATTTGAATTTGAATTTGAATTTGAATTTGAATTTGAATTTGAATTTGAATTTGAATTTGAATTTGAATTTGAATTTGAATTTGAATTTGAATTTGAATTTGAATTTGAATTTGAATTTGAATTTGAATTTGAATTTGAATTTGAATTTGAATTTGAATTTGAATTTGAATTTGAATTTGAATTTGAATTTGAATTTGAATTTGAATTTGAATTTGAATTTGAATTTGAGTTTGAATTTGAATTTGAATTTGAATTTGAATTTGAATTTGAAATTGAATTTGAATTTGAATTTGAATTTGAATTTGAATTTGAATTTGAATTTGAATTTGAATTTGAATTTGAATTTGAATTTGAATTTGAATTTGAATTTGAATTTGAATTTGAATTTGAATTTGAATTTGAATTTGAATTTGAATTTGAATTTGAATTTGAATTTGAATTTGAATTTGAATTTGAATTTGAATTTGAATTTGAATTTGAATTTGAATTTGAATTTGAATTTGAATTTGAATTTGAATTTGAATTTGAATTTGAATTTGAATTTGAATATGAATTTGACATCGGCACATCAAGCACATTAGCTCGCGTTCACCTTAGGGTGCAAGTACTGACACGTTTCGATGCAAGTCGGCACGGGTTGCCGTTTTCCTAGGTACACGAAATTTTATTTACATTTGGTTTATCATCATTCGAAAATATTAATGCGTTAAAAAAAGAAATTTCAATTTTTTTGGGACACCCTAATGTACACATTATGTACCTATGTATGTTATGATAAATTAAAATCGGATTCATCCATGTAAATAAGAACATCTTTTAATGTAAATAACAAGCTATCCAAATGTATCCGAAAATATTCCGTAGAAACAGAAATTGATTTCCTTCGAATTTCTATTTTTAATTTTATTTTTAGATTTTCTTCAGTATATTTGTTTTATACGTAAAAATTCCAAGCAACAAAATACCTGAAAAACTTGTCTGGCGCTATGGGGAAGCACAGCTGACGAGGAGGGATTTGACATTGTTTTCCAAAGGTATTTTGCCACCAAAATTATGCAGGTGCGAATGTGTTATTAGCAATCTTAACGCAATAGTTGGCCTTATTTGGTGCTTATTTGGTACTTTTCGACAAAACACAGGTGAAAAAGTACCAAAAAAGGACGAAATAGAGCCAATTTCACCATTAAAATTGCTAATTACTTCAAAAGTAAAGGTCGTAGCATAATACATAGTTGTTAGAAATTATTCATAGGAAATTTTCCAAGCTTTACAACATATTGGTTAATTACGTATTTTTTGGAGAAAAGGGTGGTTGAAGTGGAAATTTTAGTGAAAAAAAACAACAAAATTTTGTCTTTGATGACTCATAACTCTGGATGTTGGTGGGTTGACCCCTTGACTTTTACAGATTTAGATAGGTGGGAGTATTCTGCGTAGATTGCTGTTTTATTCATTAAAATATATAAAAAGGTGACAAAAATACAGGGTAATATGTAAACCGATACCAAAAAAACTTCAAAACGCTATATCTCGAAAACGAAAAGACTTTTTTTGCGATAATTTTTTATGTACTACATATCTGCCATTTTCCTTTGTACCATGAGTAACGGAACACCCTGTATAACTCATATGGTAGGGTCCTTAAAATATGTGCCTCATCTTTGGTTAAACCAAAATAAATAATAGCTTCATACTTCTTCGGAATTTGTCCAAATTCTTGTAAACTCCCTGGCCCTCTCCCCTTGAACTTGTCCACCTTCAGGCACTCGTTGTATAATTCCAGCAGAAAGGAGGGTTGGCTGGAGGCCACTACCTTCAATATTTCTGCAGGTCCGCATTGAGCGGACGGTCACTGCCAGTTCTTCCTCGTTGAGGTCGTTGGTTAGTGGATATTTGCCTGTAGTATCCGGGCTACCGCGATGCTTTAACCGAAAAATCCCTGGAGGATTTACAGCCTCTTGAACCCGCCATGTGGTTAATGTCCCCCATGTTCCCCGCAGAATAAAGGAAACACGAAGGGTCTTCTGTGCAGCCCGCGCGCTTATGGCCCTCCCACCACAGTCGAACCCCTCTTACCTCTACCCTGATCTTCGTTGGCTCAACCTCCTATCGGGTGGCCTTAAAGACGCTCCCGCAAAGATGGAGCCTTCGGAGGGGGTTAAGAGCACCGCGTCGGGCCTTTTCTTCTTCTTCCTTTTTTCCTTTCTTTATCCGATTTGGCTTGTTCGGGCTTCTGTTGGCTCTACTCTTTCTGTTTCGCCGCTTTCGCAGCGTTTTCCCTTTTCTCCTTTTTACCTACGACCTCCGACCACGACCACTGGGCCTCGCTTGGGGGCTGAGCAACAGTTCGTGGCTTTTTTAAGCCCCTCTTTCCATCATCTTTAGGGGAGCTTGTTGCCTTTCGTTTGGGCTGGCCGTTGCCGTCTGGGGGTGCTGAGGGGGCCCGATCCCAGGGGAGCATTTCTTTGGCCACTTTTGACCTCTTTCCCGGGCATCGGTGGGGACCGTTTGCGACCAACCTCTTCACCACTGGCTGACCATTCAGATATCGGAACGGTACCTTGACACCTTAGCTTAAGTGGGCCGATTTCGGTTCATCCCTGGGTATTTCATTTCCCCGGTACTCCATTGGAGGCATTCACCTATCCACTACCTGGGGAGGCGTTGGATACGGGACCAACAAAACCCTGTACAGATGTACTTTGCACTAAGTACTATGTACTATGTACTGTATACCATGTACTATGTTCTATGTACTATGTACTATGTACTATGTACTATGTACTATGTACTATGTACTATGTACTATGTACTATGTACTATGTACTATGTACTATGTACTATGTACTATGTACTATGTACTATGTACTATGTACTATGTACTATGTACTATGTACTATGTACTATGTACTATGTACTATGTACTATGTACTATGTACTATGTACTATGTACTATGTACTATGTACTATGTACTATGTACTATGTACTATGTACTATGTACTATGTACTATGTACTATGTACTATGTACTATGTACTATGTACTATGTACCATGTACTATGTACTATGTACTATGTACTATGTACTATGTACTATGTACTATGTACTATGTACTATGTACTATGTACTATGTACTTATGTACTATGTACCATGTTTTATGTACTATGTGTTGAAAACACACAAAAATTCAAAACAAAATAACCAAAGAAACGTCGCAACATCGCCTCAAGTCTACCGCACAGTATCAATATGACCAGTTAACGGGGATCTATTTTGTTCGCTGCTGCACGATGCACGACAGAGGATAGTGCGAGTCATTACAAGGAAAAGTTTCAAGGGCAATAGACGTGACTTAAAATCGAAGTAAAAAAAAAGGTTATTTGGCAATTAATCAATTTAAGGAAGTCGTTTATATATACATATATTTTTTTGTGGGTTTTTGTGGAAACATCCAGCATTATAATTGTATCCAAGTTAAGTGAAATATTGAATAAATTAATGAACTAAAGAAGTAATATTGTGGTTGAAGTTTATTTTAGAAATTCCTGGAGTATTAAGCATTATACGGATTTTTTTCTGGAATTCCCAAGCACATTAATTTGGCACATTATTGGTCCTTCGAGCCGGATGAAAAACGACATATGGGTTTACAAAGGTAGGCATAGTTTAAGTGCAATTCAATTATCAAGGAGAATAAGCAAATCGGTTAGGATAATAGTTAAAAGTGTCAGAGCCTGAGAAAATAGAAGTTGAAAATAGCGGAATGGTAAATAACGGTCAGTTAAAAATAGCGGAATGATAAATGACGGTCACACATTGTAATAAAAAATTCGTGAAGTGTCCGTTATTTGAGGTTGTAAGGCAAGTGTAAGTAACACCGTAGTAACAGTGTCAAAAATCAGCTAACAAAGGCTGCCCATGCTCATACAGTTTAATCTATTGCAAAGGAAGTTTTTTTTGTTGTTTGGTATTCATACTAGCATTGAAATAAAATGTCTGAATTTCTTGGTCATTGCGAAGCTGAATAAAATTAAAAATTCTTTTGGAATTTATCGTGGTATGCCAGATTTCATTAGAAAGGAGTTTGAATTATAGCAGTAACGGATTTTTGCAATATTCTGGATACACTACGTATGGTTATTATTGCATTGAATAATGATTTAAATTAGTTAATTTTCGTGTTGTACATTCTTGGTTAACAAAAATATGAGTTTTCGGCACAATATTGACTAGTAAAACTAAACGGCTCTAAAACAATTTAAAAAAGGAATGTATTCAAGTAAAAAGGGGGTGATTGTCACGTTTATACAGATCTCAGCTGCGTAAGAAAACAAGGGAGTTAGGTCGTTTGTTACACCCAACTATCATATTATAAAGAAAAATTAAGGTGAAGTTTTAAGTCGGAAGTGGATCAAGGTCATCGACGTTTCTTGAGATTATTAAGGGCAAAGGCTTCAGGAAGGCAACAATATATGATACAATATTTGTTGGCTGGTTATTTGGTAAAAAAGGGGGCTTTAAGGAAGTGATACAATTTCATACGTCACTCGCAAGGAGAATTAATACAGGTACAGAGTCACTCGCGTTATACACTTGAATTTTTAGAAATGGAGGAACTGATTCGAAAGCAAGTAATCAGAGAGGCAGAGATAATTAGATGCATAACAAATTATAGGAAGGCTAATAAGGCACAAAAGGCTAGTTCGGGGGCTATGACAAGGAGATTGGCGACGTTAGAAGGGGAATGGGAAACATACAAGGCTAACCACGAAGCGATGATGGATAAGTACGTCGAAGCGACACATAGTGAACTAGCATATTTCCAAGATGATAAGTTCAGTGAAGTCGAAGACAAGGTGTTCGAAACGATCGGAGTTTGAAGGAACAAGAGGATGAATCCAACCACAGTATACTTGCAAACGGTTCTCAAGCTCAGGCAAGGGTTGAAATTAAACTTCCGAGGATAAATATTCCAAGGTTTTTGGGTGATTATAGGACATGGGCATCATTTCATGACCTCTTCGTGTCTCTTATCCATGAGAACCATTCATTATCAGCAGTTCAAAAACTCCATTACTTAAAGAGTAATCTAGGTGGGGAGGCTGAGCAACTTATTAGACACCTACAGGTGACAGAAGCCAATTATGATCCAGCATGGAATCTATTACGGAAAAGGTATCACAATACAAGAGCATTACTAGGTGCGCAGTTTAAAACCTTGTTTGCTCTACCAATTCAATCCAATGAAACAGCGACGTCATTAAAAACACTCATGGATACAACTCGCGAATGCCTGGAATCTATACGGGGTTTAGGGGTTGAGATAGATAATTGGGATCCACTTGTAATTTACATATTAACTCAAAAGTTAAGTGTTGAAACACTGTCGGATTGGGAGCTGCGACTCAGTAAACGGAACGATCCGAATGCAATCCCGTCCCTTGAAGAATTTCTCTCCTGTATCGAGGCAAGGTTCAGAACGCTAGAAGCGATCAACTCAACAAGGTCAAGGCAACCCAATAAGGAAAGACACCTAACAGCTGTTCGAAGCCACAAGGTAAGCAATGTAAGGGAACGATTGGGAGTAAATACAACAAGCTGTTCCATCTGTCATCAAGAGCATCAGCTCAAGGACTGTTCAAGGTTTCTTTCATTCAACTTAGAAGAACGTCGAGCAGCAGTACAACAAGGCGCACATTGCTATAACTGTTTACTAACAGGACACTCAGTAACAAAATGTCGTAGTAAATTTAAATGTAGAGTATGTGGTGGAAGGCATCACACTTTACTTCACTCACATGCGGGACCGCAAGCTTCAAATCAAGGTAGCAAGGCCAAGGGAACAGAAGCTACACATGAGGAACGGTCAGCGATCACATTCACTGCCGCAATTCAAAAACCCAACGGAAAGGTACTTTTAGCAACTGCGTTGATCTGGGCACAGAATTCAGAAGGGTATGCCATTCCATTACGCGCGTTACTAGACCAAGGATCAGAAGCAAGTTTCATTTCACATGCCGCAGCGCAGCGCTTGCGACTTCAAGGAAATCCAATAGATGTTCGTATAGACGGAGTAGGTGGACTTGAAATAGCAGTTGCCAAAAGAGAAGTACAATTTACCATTAATTCACGTTACCAGGCAGACACTGCAGTCACCGTAGAGGCTCTGGTACTGCCAAGAATTACTGGGTTGTTACCTCTACGACGAATAAACCACAACCAGTGGGCACATTTGCAAGATTTATTCCTGGCAGATCCAATGTACTACAACCCAGGGACAATTGATATACTACTAGGCGCCGACATCTATGCAGAAGTATTGAAAGAAGGAATAAGAAAGGGACCACGTGGGTCACCAACAGCCCAACACACTTCATTCGGCTGGATCATATCAGGAGGTGTATGTCAACGTCACAACTCCACAGCCGGACAGAAATTTATGACCACTCTTCATTTGGCCACTAGCATAGACTCACTACTAAGGCGATTCTGGGAAATCGAGGAATACCCACTCAAGATGCACTGGTCTGAAGAAGAGGAAAGGTGCGAACAATTCTTCAGAGACACAGTAAAACGACTTCCAGACGGGAGGTACTCTGTCAAATTACCATTCAACACTTTGGATATGATCCCAGACCTCGGCGAATCATGGCGATCGGCAATGAACCAATTGAAGCAAGTCGAGCGCAGACTCGTATGCAGACCTGACATTGCAAAACAATATAATGATTTTATGAAAGATTACGAACAACAAGGTCACATGGAGATTGTGCCGAAGAGACTTCAAAACCGTCGAGCTAACTATCTTCCCCATCATTACATCCTGAAGGAAAGCAGTACAACCACCAAACTCAGGGTTGTCTTTGACGCTTCACGGAAAACGTCGAACAAGAAATCTCTAAACGACAATTTGCTAGTGGGACCCACGATCCAAGGGGATCTTGTTAGTATTCTGACTCGCTGGCGAAGACACAAAATAGCCTTTACCGCCGATATAAAACAGATGTATCGACAGATCCTACTAGATAAAAATGACACGGACTTTCAGAGGATCGTATGGAGATATCACGCGAACGAACCACTTCAGGAGTACAGACTTCTTACAGTCACTTATGGTACATCGTGTGCACCCTATCTCGCTATTCGCACCCTGCAACAATTAGCGCAAGATGAAGCTAGAGCATTTCCTGACGCATCGAACACCCTCCTTCACGACTTTTACGTCGACGATGTGCTCAGTGGTGAAGATTCTATCGAGCAAGCGTTGAAATTACAAAAGGATCTAAAGCAATTGCTCTACCGTGGACGTTTTGAGCTCAGAAAATGGGTGAGCAATCGGGAAGAGCTACTGAAACAAGTGCCATTAGAGGAGCGAGAAATGAACCTACCCATTGACATTACGAAGGATATCACCATCAAGGCTCTAGGGATATATTGGGACCCAATAAAGGATGTGTTCAATTACAAGATCAATCAAATTGAGTATGCAGCCCCTACAACGAAAAGGAAGGTTCTGTCGAGTATTGCCAGGGTATTCGACCCATTAGGGTGGTTGGCACCCGTGATAGTAACAGCAAAACTACTGCTACAAGAGATCTGGATTCAACACTTGGAATGGGATTGTGACCTACCAACTCAGTTAGAGATCCAGTGGAAAAATTTTGCGTTGCAGCTCAAGGACATTGAACGAATCCAAATCAAGCGATGGATACACTATACAAGGAAGGTTAAATCGGTTGAACTTCATGTTTTTAGCGACGCATCAATGCTAGCATATGGAGCTTGCGTTTATGCTCGAACCGTTTCAGAAGATGGCGTCATCCACACAAGTCTGCTAGCTGCCAAAACCAAAATCGCCCCTATCAAACCGGTGACGCTACCAAGGCTAGAACTGTGCGGGGCATTACTGGGAGCAAAACTAGGAAGAGAAATCGCCAAGGTACTCGATATTTCAACATCTAAGATATATGCCTGGACAGACTCAAGGATAGTACTAGGCTGGATAAGAAGTCACCCAAGGCAGTGGAAACAATTTGTAGCCAATAGGGTCGCTGAAATCCAACAAGTTCTCCAAGGTGCACACTGGAACTATGTTAAAGGGAAAGAAAATCCTGCCGATTGTGCTTCACGAGGGTTACCACCACTCGAGCTAAAGGAGCACGATCTCTGGTGGTCTGGACCATCATGGTTAGTGGAGCCTTCCGAAAAATGGTCTACGTCCTTCACGACATCAGAAGAAGACACAACGCATGCCACGAGCGAGGAAGCGAGGAGCTCAAGGGTTCATTTTGTAGCCAACGCTGTTGACACTGAAAGGTCATTTATTGATAAGTTCTCGTCACATTCAAAACTAGTTCGAATCACAGCTTACTGCAAACGATTCTACGATAACATCAAACGTGACCGTGCCAATCGCAGATCAGGACAGCTTGCAGTTAAGGAACTGATGGATGCAGAAACACTACTAATAAGGCTTACACAGCAAGACAGTTTTAAGGATGAAATTGAACATCTTGAAGAAGGGAAATCATTGAGAAAGTCAAGCAAAATTCTGAATCTCAATCCCTTTGTAGACGATGAAGGACTCCTACGAGTTGGAGGAAGGCTGCAAAACTCAAACCTCACCTTTAATGAAATGCACCCTCTGATTCTACCCGCTGACAAGCCGTTATCGAAACTAATAATTGAGGAACTGCACAAAACAACTCTGCACGGAGGAACCCAACTAATGCTAAATGTGCTAAGGAAGAAGTATTGGATGCTAGGGGCGCGAAAGGTAATCAAGGGAGTCGTACACAAATGTATAACCTGTTTCCGATGTATTGCTAAAACGAGGGTTCAACTCATGGGAAACCTGCCCAGTCCACGGGTGAAACCAAGCAGACCATTTTCTACAACTGGAGTAGACTTCGCAGGGCCAGTGGAAATTAAGGCACGTTCCGGAAGAGGTAGAATTCAATCAAGCAAGGGATACATAGCTGTCTTCATTTGCCTGTCCACACGAGCCATCCACCTGGAGGCCGTCTCAGACCTCTCAACCAATGCCTTCCTTGCAGCATTCAGCATTCAAACGATTCACTGGAAGAAGGGGACTATGCCAAGAATTATACAGTGACTGTGGCTCTAATTTTGTTGGAGCCAACCGAAGGTTATCGGAAGAATACGAAGCTTCCGTTAAAGGAGTGAGTTCGGATATCCGTGAAGCACTAACTCGTCAAAGAATTAACTGGCACTTCATACCACCTGCATCACCCCATTTCGGAGGTCTTTGGGAGGCTGGAGTGCGATCCATGAAATATCATCTGAAAAGAATCATGAGAAACGTGAAGCTCACATTTGAAGAATTAGCCACCACTCTAGTACAAATCGAAGCTTGCCTTAATAGTCGTCCCCTTTGCCCTCTCAGCGAGGACCCCAACGATTGTACTGCACTTACTCCTGGACATTTTTTGGTTGGCGATGCTCTCTTAACACCTGCAGAACCTTCGATTCCTGATACTCAGTTGTCATATATAACACGCTGGCAGTTGTTGCAACAACAATGCCAAGATTTTTGGAAAAGATGGAGCCGAGAATACCTGTCAAGACTTCAACAGAGACCAAAATGGCTCACCAAACAACCGAATGTTACAATCGGACAATTAGTCCTTCTCAAGGAAGAAAATCTGCCTCCGTCCCGATGGCTGCTGGCAAGGATCGAGAACGTGCACCCAGGCTCTGACGGACTCGTACGGGTCGTTACGGTAAAATGCAAGGGCAGTCAATTCAAGCGACCGATTGTCAAGATCTGCCCCCTGCCCACCACTGAATCATGACCAGGGCATCACCTTATTAACTTACAACCAACAACCAAACAATATTAGTAGTTAAGATAATTGAATTGCACTTAGAACATAAGCTTACATTAACCTAACCCAATAAATGTCAATACCTCATAACACATCCTATGTCTCCTATCAACAAGGCGAGTAGTGGCGCCCTGTAAAATTAACCACCCTTAGTTAGAAGGAAATGTCTAACTCCCAAGGAAGACGGGCACTAGTCGATGGATCAACGTTCTGCATTGACATCCTACGGACATCAAGGTGGGGAGAATGTTGAAAACACACAAAAATTCAAAACAAAATAACCAAAGAAACGTCGCAACATCGCCTCAAGTCTACCGCACAGTATCAATATGACCAGTTAACGGGGATCTATTTTGTTCGCTGCTGCACGATGCACGACAGAGGATAGTGCGAGTCATTACAAGGAAAAGTTTCAAGGGCAATAGACGTGACTTAAAATCGAAGTAAAAAAAAAGGTTATTTGGCAATTAATCAATTTAAGGAAGTCGTTTATATATACATATATTTTTTTGTGGGTTTTTGTGGAAACATCCAGCATTATAATTGTATCCAAGTTAAGTGAAATATTGAATAAATTAATGAACTAAAGAAGTAATATTGTGGTTGAAGTTTATTTTAGAAATTCCTGGAGTATTAAGCATTATACGGATTTTTTTCTGGAATTCCCAAGCACATTAATTTGGCACACTATGTACTATGTACTGTGTACTATGCCTACTATGCACTATGTACTATGTACTATGTATTATGTATTATGTACTATGTACTATGTTCTATGTATTATGTTCTATATACTATGTACTATGCACTATGTACTTTCTACTATGTACTATGTGCTATGCACTATGTAAAATGTACTATGTACTAAGTTTTCGAGCTAATGAGTTTATCTCTCAGTCTGTCATCGAATATTTTTTTAACTTCCTGATAAGGGATTTAGAGGATACAGTACTCATGTCAACATGATTCACTCGGAGAACGTCTGTACTCTCTGTAGGCGGCTTCTTTGGTTTTAATTGAGTTCATACCATCGATTAAACCAGCCATGCCTTGGCTTTAAGGATTAGGATAAATGACGAATGAACAAATGCATTCCAACCATCACACTTTTGGTTATACAGAGGGTGGCAAAATGGTAATCGCGGATTTGGAAATACATATTCGAGTCAGCAGTTTGGAAAAAACGACTTCGTTTTTTCAGAGGGATGTGATGGCAGTAAAATTTTTACCCATTTTTAATGGGGGCACATACGGCCTTTCGACGGCCAAACTTGACCAAAAGATTCTAATGGCCAAGAAGCATTTTTCGTTATATACAATAAACGGCCCTTTCGATTTATCCTACAAGATTATCAATAAGAGCTCGCCAGTGGTCCCAGTCGGTTTGTTGTAAAGGAGGTGCACTACACATGTTGATTTTGATTGATGTGTTGATTTATATTTTGTTATTAAATCGCTGAAAAAAAAAAAACAATGTGTTGATGATGTTTTTCTCAATAAATACGCGGTGAGTTTTGTATCTCTACATAGATGAATATTAAATTTTTTTAATCGCATTATATACAAACGTATATCCGTCGGTACGTACATATGTGGTGCACGGCCGTACTATCATGCAATGAGCCTTCTAATGCCCTTCATATGGCCGAGGACTATGTTTAAGCCCTTTTGGTGTTCGCCCGTTGAAGGGCCTTATTTTATTTTTACTCGGGCTAGGATATCCACAAATGTGGATAGGACTCCTGTATAGAAAACAGAAAAAGATTTCGTTCTTAGGAAGTAAAATTTCAATTCCGAGATGGTTAAAATCAGATGAGATCGGGTGTGGGAACTGGGTATGAACTTGCATATATTGTCTGTTCGTTACATCCACTGTTTTGGTTGAATTGGTGACACCTTCATTGCACAAAAAAAAAACAGATTGTTTAGTCAAGTAAATTTTTGTTTATTTTCGTTTTTGGGTCCACTTTCACGTCACTTACGCGACTAGAAAATTGCTGCTATTTTGTGAATTTTATGTTTTTGTGTTGTGAGGATTTCTAATTAGTATTATATTTCAGTCGGTAGCGACAGCATATGCCTGCACATCGGCACACCGTACTTGCCTAGCCCAGACCAATGTCTAGAAATTAACAAGTCTTTCATCTTCATATGGTTAATGAGTGAAAGGCGAACAGCTGCATTCACAAGTTTTTCAAATGACGATGTCAGGCTATAAGAGAGAATGCAACATTTTTATACGCGCTGGAATACAACCATAAGTCGGAAAATTTTATGAGTTTATATGGTGATGTATTGGTGCATATTTGCTCGTTTGTTTTGATTTATGAAAGAAAACAGCTGATTCAATTTTCTTTCCTTTTCTGATCAGTATACTTTACCATAAAGAGAGAATCTGGCTTTGTCTGGCCGAGTTCACGAAGTATGCGTTGAGTTTTGCTCAGCAGTGATGTTCATATATGCACGCACACAATCAACGGTCGGAAATTTTTGTATGAAGATGAAAGACTTGTTATTACTAGACTTTGGCCCAGACTAGTGATTAAAGAACCCGTCGCGCATAATTCTTCTTCTTTAAACTCCTTTAATCCCTCATGGGACATAGCGCGGAAACAGTTGCCCTCCAGCGGACTCTGTTTTGCGCGACAGCTCTCAGCTCCGACCAGGATCTTCCAGTTCTTGCGGCTTCTGCTAGTAGGGTTCTCCTCCACCCTGACTCGACGGGATCCTGGCGAATTCCAGTCAAGGGCCTGTTTGGCTAGATTTTCGTTTTCGCGTCGCAATGTGTGGCCAACCCAATTCCATTTCCTTCGCCTGAATTGGTCATCTATCCTTTCTTGGCCGGCACGGCGCCATAGTTCTTCGTTTGAAATTCTATCTTGCCAGCGGATCCTAAGCGTTCGGTCAACTGCCTCACTTATCCTAGATAGTAATATATGGGACAAAATTTTTCCCACTGTAGATAATAAACAGATACCTCTCCAGTTGTCGCATTTTGTAAAGTCCCCCTTTTTTGGTATTTTGACTATGATACCTTCCGTCCGTAAATATACATGCTCCTACCGAAGAGAAAACAGAAGAGGAAAAGGAGATGTTTTATGACTCTTTAGAGAGAGTGTACAGAAACTGTCCTCGTCATGATATAAAGATAGTCATTGGAGATGCCAATTCAAAAATAGGACGAGAAGCAGCGTTTCAGCCGACAATTGGAAAGTTTAGTTTGCACGAACACCACAACGATAATGGATTAAGACTAATAAACTTTACCATGGCGCAAAATATGATTATATCCAGCACCAAATTCCAGCATAAGGATATTCAAAAAGCAACTTGGAAGTCACCAGATGGTGTAACCAACAACGCAATTGATCATGTCCTTATAGATGCACGCCACCAATCCAATGTGCTGGATGTGAGAGCATTCCGCGGCGCAAATATAGACTCTGACCACTTCTTAATAGGTACGAAAATTAGGGCCAGGATATCTGCAATAAAAACCAAAAGAGGAAACAGAGACCGAAAATACAACGTGGCAGGTTTGAAGGAAGAGCAAACTAGGTCTGATTACGAGAACCTACTCAACGTTAAATGTATATGAAATCACACGTAACATACACGAAGACTTGAACGATAAATGGGATGATATAAAAAGAACGATAAAAGAAACAGCTGAAGATGTTCTAGGCTTCGTGCAACCAGGGCGAAGGGTTGAGAGGTTCGATGAAGAATGCGCCCAGGCGACAAGGGAAAAAAACCGAGCGTACCAAGTCATGCTTAATAGACACAGAACAAGAAACTCTGGAAAAAAGGCGAGCTGAGAAGAGATTGCACAAAGCGAAAAAAAGGCTTTATTGGGAAGAGCAAATGAAAAAATTAGAAGAATCAGCAAACCTAAATGATGCAAGAAACTTCTACAAGAGCATAAACCAACAAAGGAAAGAAGTTAAGCCTAGAGTGACAATGTGCAAAAATAACAGTGGGGAGATATTAAGCAATCATGACGAAATATTGGCTAGATGGGCAGAGCATTTCGAGGAGCTATTAATGACCCCCGAGCAGGAGCACATTGGTATCCCAAACGTACAGACCATGAATCCGGACAATGAGGATGATAGCACAGCAGCCCCTACCATAGAAGAAGCACGCCAAGCATTGCGAACATTAAAAAATAATAAGGCATCAGGATCTGACAACATACCTACTGAACTCATTAAGCAAAGTGGAGAGGACACTATCCAAAAACTTCATGAAAACTGTAATAGTGGAAATCTGGAGACGGAAAGAAATGCCTGATGAGTGGAACGAGGGCATAGTGTGTCATACACAAAAAAGGAGACCCTCTATCTTGCAGCAACTATAGAGGAATAACGCTATTGAATACAACATACAAAGTGTTCTCACGTGTACTCTATAATAGACTATAACCATACGTGGAAAGAATACTAGGAGAGTATCAATGCGGTTTTCGTCCTGGAAGATCCACAACAGACCAGTTATTGGTACTCAAAGAAACCCTAGAAAAGGCCGTTGAATTTAACATAAACATCCACATGCTATTCATCGACTACAGATATGCTTACGATAGGGTGAACCGCAAGGAGTTATTTGATGCTATGGAGCAGCTCGGAATATCAAAACACCTTGTAGAGCTGACAAAAATCTCGATGAAAGATGCAAGGTGTAAAGTCAGAATTGATGGTGAACTATCCCCACCCCTCAGAACAAATAGAGGATTAAGGCAAGGTGACGCATTCTCCTGCTTGTTATTCAACGTGGCCCTAGAAAAATCAGTAAGAGATGCATCCATTAATACATAAGGGTGTATCTTTGACAGGTCAGTGCAAAAACTAGCCTTTGCCGACGATATTGCTATCCTTGGAAGATCATTTGAGAGCATGAAGGAGGCCTTTGTAGCATTTGAGCTAGCCGCAAAAAAAATCGGGTCGGAAATAAATGAGCACAAAACAAAGTATATGTGCACAAAAAACACCAGAAGTAGCAGACAAAATATAACGATCGACACCTACAACATCGAAGCAGTGGATGAATTCGTATATCTAGGCACGATTATAACGAAAGGAAATGACACATCGGCCGAAATCAGAAGACGAATAGCACTGGCTAATAAATGCTACTTTGGTCTACGCAAGCCCCTGACGTCTAGAAATATTTCAAGGAAGACAAAATTGGCACTTTACACAACACTAATAAGGCCTGTCCTACTGTATGGTTCGGAAGTGTGGACATTGAAAAACGCAGACGAAGCATTGGTAGGAAGATTCGAAAGGAAAATCCTTCGTTCGATCTACAAAGGAATACAGGTTGAGGGCGTTTGGAGAAGAAGATACAACTCAGAGTTGTACGAAATCAGCAAGATTCCAAACGTTGTTAAAGTGATCAAAATAAACAGACTACGATGGATTGGTCATGTACAACGAGGTGGAGAACGAAACCCGACAAAGATAGTGCTGGAGAAAGCTCCACCAGGAAAACGGAGCCCAGGTCGTCCTAAGAAAAGATACATAGATGACGTCGAGGATGACTTGAGACAGTTGGGTATAAGAAACTGGAGAAGTCGGGCCAGGGATCGAGAATCATGGAGGCAAATGCTGGAGGAAGCCAAGGCCAACAATAAGCTGTGGAGCTCCTGATGATGATGACCTTCCGTCCAATCCTCCGGAAAGGAACAGGTGTTCCACGCTATTTCTAGGATTGGCTGAAGCGCCTCTGGTATGAGGCTTGAGTCGGCTTTCAACAATTCTGGCGGGATGCCATCTTTCCCAGCTGCTTTACCATTGGCCATCGCATGAATTGCGGTTACTATTTCCGTCTTGGATGGGGCCCGAGTGGCGATTCTTATTGGCTGTGCACTCAGGGCGGCGAAGAAGTAATCTCGAGCGAGCTCATTTATCTGTTACCTTTTATCACGCAGGACACTTCTCTTCTTCTTCTTCTTTGATCCGTTAGCTGGCGGTCCGAGCGGGACGTCCCCGCAACGGATACGCTGCTGTCGGTGCCGCTGGGTCCCGAACTCTATTCACGATTCGCTTCCATTCTTCTCGGTTTTTGGCGGTGTCTCGAGCCTCGGTAACTGATAATCGTTGATTCTTTAAGTCACCCTCGATATTCTTCAACCAGGTTTTCTTCGGTGCCGATCGCTGTATTCTCCAGTCTGCAGGACGGTCTCGCCAGAGAAGTTTACGTGGCAAGCGGTTATCATCCATTCGGCAAACATGTCCAAACCACCGTAGTCGACGTTTTTGTATTTCTTCTTCGATCAGTGTTTGCTGATCGCATCTTTGTCTGACAACCTCGTTTCGAAGGCGATCACGGAGTGAGACACGGAGGATCTGCCTCAAACATCGCATTTGGAAGACCTCGAGCTTCTTAACGTCTGGTTTTAGCAGTGTCCACGTTTCAGATCCATAAAGAAGAATCGGAAGTATCAACGTTCGGTAAAGACGTAGTTTTGTTTTGATGGAGATATTTGCTCGTTTCCATATGCACCACTTGAGCGAGGCGAATGTTGCTGTTGCCTGGCCGATACGGCTGTGAACGTCGGCCGTCGATGCTACTTTCGTTTCCTCAACCAATGATCCCAAATATTTGAACCTTGGAACCTGTTCGATTTGGGTTCCATCGAGGTGAACACTGGCTCTTGATCCATCCGTTGTGAGCACTTTGGTCTTTTCCGCATTGATTTTTAACCCGTATGATTGGGCGATGCGGGAAATATCGTATAAGATGTCCGTTGCTTCGGCATCCGTGTCGGCGAAAACAGCGCTATCGTCGGCGAACATTAAGTCTGTTACGAAGTTGTTGTCGTCGTATTAAACTCCGAGTCGTCCATCGAATGCTTCACGCATAATCGCGTCGATCACAACGTTGAAGAGAAGTGGCGAAGCGACGTCTCCCTGTCGGACACCCGTCTGAATCGGGAACTCCTCGGATAAGTCGTTTCGAATACGAACGCTGCTGGTTGAGCCATCGTACGACGCTTGGAGAAGTTGGATGATTCTCTGTTGATTCGCTGTTCCAATAGATGCAATCGAAAGCGGATTTGAAATCGATGAAAACGACGACAATTCGTTTGCCGCAACGAATTCTTTCTTCCATTAACTGACGGAGGGCGAATATTTGATCAATGCATTCTCGATGTGGTCTAAATCCCGCTTGTTCCTCCCGGCTCGTTTGCTCTCGATGTTTCTGTAGCCTCGATTGTATTATTTTCGTAAATAATTTACCGACGATCGAAAGAAGGCTTATACCGCGATAATTCTTGCATTCCCGACTGTCGCAGGACACTTCTCTTAACCTCCCGATGTAATTGGGAGTATTCCCGCTCTAGTTGGTGACGTCTTTCCAGGTCGTTTGTAGGGTTTACGTTATTTTTGAGGGCCCTTCTATTTTTTGCCAGGTTGTGTTCGCGATCCAGGGTTGCTGGTTTCTTTGGAAATAACCGATGCTCGTTTCCGCAGCCATCAATATCGCGCCCTTTGTCGTACTCCACAATTATTCAATATTTGTGTCGTCAGAAACGGTTTGCTGGCTTAATAATTCTTGTAGGTTTCCAGCAAATTCCCGCTTTTTAATGCTCTCCCGCAGAAGGTCTACGCTAAGCCGTCTACGGGTTCTAGCATCATGTTGAACGTTTCTGATCGTCGCGATTTTAAGGCGAATAGTTGCTACAACCAAATGGTGGTCGCTTCCAGTATCCGCTTCCCTGAAACACCTGATATCCTCAATAATAGTTCTCCATCTGCGGCTGATGGCCACGTGATCTATCTGATTTCTCGTTCTACCGTCGGGCGATACCCAGGTCTCTTTGTGTATCTTCTTGTGACAAAAGTAAGTTCCACCTACCATGAGTTGGTGGGAACTACAAAAGTCAACGAAAAGCTCACCATTGTTATTGGTAACTTGGCTTAGGCCTTGGTTTCCAATTGTTTGTTCAAGACCGGTGTTGTCACGGCCGATCTGTGCTTTTAAGTCATCCATTAAAACAATGATGTCTCAGCTTGGAATAGAGCGAAAAACCTCATTCAGTCGCATATCGAATTCGTCCTTGATGTCATCTTCTGCGTCTTCAGTTGGAACATAGCATTGGACTACCGTAGTACTTCTTAGTCTGGTATGCAGGCGTGGTAATAATCCTCTCAGAAACTGGTGACCAGCTAATGAGGCTGGACCTGGCTTCTTTGGCGAGTATTACGCCAACGCCACTCCTACGGCTTTCAGTTCCGTTTCTACCAGAATATAAGAAGGACTCACCGTTTGGGCAGATATGTTCCCCCGCATCGGGCCATCTGGTCTCGCTAAGTTCCATGATCTTGATTTTATATCGATTCATCTCGTTAAGGACTTCATCCAGCCGTCCATCAGCAAGCAGTGTTGTCACATTCCATGACCCGATTCGTGTCCTTGTTCGAAAAGCAAAGGTCGTCGTCGTGTTGTCCATCCAGTTCCGAGGCATTGTTTGCCGATTCGTAGCAATAGTGTTTTTTTATGGGAGCAGGTTGCTAACCCTCAGCCCAACCGACATAAAACTCGGTTTTGTGGCGCAGAGAGCTCGCCATTCGCCCGTCTCCCGTTAGCTCCTTCCGAAGAAGTACCCCAGGGGGCACCGCGGAGGTGGAATTAGGACTTGCTAACAGATCTGCTAGTTGTTCATCTGCAGTGACTTTTCTCGGGTCTTGACAGAAGTGACAAATCGGGTTCCACCACTTTCCAAGGTCTTTGTTAGTCGTTCGCCCCCCAATTTGGGGGTACAATTTATGATTATTTTCGTCGGGCAGATAAGTTTTGAGTCTACTGTTATAGACAATAATCCGTCCTGCAACAATATCATTCATACTTGATTTATTAAAAATTATTTTATAAATATTAAGACAAATGTTACTTTTTCTTTAAGAGCTTATCTGTGTCTCTTTCCAATAAAGTGACCCAAAATAAACAAAAACTCAACCTTCTACATTTCCATAGAAAGTCAAATTATTTTTATTTATTTGAGTCATCTTCTATGCCAATGTAAAAGTTTTGTACTCAGAATCGAGGAAAAAATAACCGGAGTGCATTCACCGTCAATGTTATGCTTGAGTACCTTGAAGATAAATTTGAATATTCACTTTTCGTTCCCGGAAAGATCTTCGAAAGATATTCATTTACTTTTTATATAGATATGGGAGTGATCATAGATTCCTTGTTTTATTTTATCACAAGTTCGAAATCACCAAAACTGCATATTTATTTTAAGTAGCAGTGACCTTGTAAAAATTGCTAGCATAAATGATTTCCAGAAATAAACTTCCATTGAAGCAGAGAAAATGATATCCTTATACAAACATTTCTCTCTCAAATGTTTTTAAGTTATTCATGTTTGATTACAACACTCCACTCAGTAATTTCTTCTCCTGACTAAACATAACACAATCACAAATAATACCCAAAAACCCTGAAGGCAGCAGTGAGGTCAAGAACTTACCTTCAAAATTTGTTGAGAGAAGCAACCTTAATTTCCATCATCTTTGGGTATTCATCATCTCTGCCATCGTCCTTTAACACAACAATTATAATATTTTTAGAACGACCCAAACAAAATTTCCCCGGCGCTGTGATTATCCTTGGGGTCATCTTAATTATAACTGTGACTACTGACTAATGTACACCGTCTAAAAATAAACAGGTTAATTATTGCAGTCAATAAACAAAGTCCTTGTTGCGATCGTATACCAGCCATTGGGAGTAAAATTTCATGGAATGGAGTGTCAGGGATAACGAGGGACATCACACTTCTCTTCAACACATTCTATTTGTTCAACCGCTAAGCAATCGTCACATATTGGGAATGACTACAACGAATTGCGGCTGTTTTATATGTAGATAAAAATAAATTCCCTTGAGAGGATAAACAGGCCCAAATTTGATCCAGTCAATTAATCAATTTCAGTCAAGCCAAAGTTCTGGATTCCACAGAGTTATTTAGAAAACCTACATACATCCTTCACGGCTAATAGAATACATAGAGAGTCCTCGTAGCTCTTCAAAGTTGTTTGCTCGACCTCATTTGGTTTTGAATGGAAAAGGGTTTTTGGGGCAGCCTTGATTCGCTTAACCTCAAAGGAAGGAGCCCCTTAATGCGGCACAAAAATCATTTTTAATAATATACGAGGGAAAAATGTTAGCCCAAGAGTTTTCTTAAATGAAAGACAAATCTTTGTATGGTGATATTTTGAGGCAATCTTCAAAATCATTTCACACCCATGAGGATGAGTTCGAGTTTTCACAAGCGGAAGGGACGCGCTAACAAATGTATGTGCTATTTATAGGCTGAGTGACGTTTCGTAGATATTGAGGACATTATCGTGTTATATGCATGAATCTAATATCCTCAAAATGTAACAGAAATTTCCATTTTATTCCGCATCACAAGTGAGAGGAGTGGTGCTACAGAAGAAACGATGCCTGATGATGAAAATTCTTTCAATTTCTTTTAGTGTTAAGAAGAAAATTATTTTTAGTTTATGGTATTGCGAGTCAAAAAAAGAATTCTGCAGAAAAAATTTCTGGTCACAAGGGGACTGAGGGGAGTTTTTGTTAAATGTTTACCCCTCCTCTACCTTGGTGGGATTTGGTAAGATCTTGGGGACCCCCTCCCCTTCACGGCAGTTTTACCCTATCATTTCTAAATAATTAAATTTCTCAGTAGGAATTCTAGGTAGCACTTACCGATGGAGCACTAATATAACTAGTCCTCTGGTAAAGGGTGCTCATATTTTCTTTGTTGTTAGAAGAGCCCTTATAACACATTACAACACAAGGCAGGTGTAATCCAGAATTTGATCTAAACAAGTGAGAATTTGCAGGATGATTATTTGTTTTCATATTTTTGCAATATGTAATTTGTAACTGATCTAAGATGAGCAGGTCTCTAAGTACTCTACTAGAACAGTCATTAGAGATTTTTTCATGTTATAAAATTGTACAGCAAACTGCTTGCACTACTACTTCAGGCAGGGGTATCTCATAGATTACTAAAACCAAAAAACCAGCCAAAATATACTCATGTGGAATTGTTTAAACAATAATTAGCAACAAAAATGGGTACTTTTTCCGTTTTTGGCGTATACAATAAAACGTACTGGATGAATCACGTTACTCTCAACAGGATATTTGTAGAGAATTGAAAACCCTACAAAATGGGGTTTTGTAGACCTCGATCGGATAATTTTCGCCGAGAAAAGCTAGAAAACCCCTTAGAAAGGCTTTTTTTTTTTTCAAAAACTCATACCTCTGTTACTTTGCAATATTAGGGTATGATTTTTTGGAGTTTGGGCTAGGACAGCAAAGTGGACGGACGAATGCTGTTCCGGTCCCAGTAAAACGCGCCGATAACGACAAAAAAGCAAAAAGTGTGAAAAAAGTGCGGATATATTAGTCCATGGAAAACTTACTCCAACATTGCAAAAATGCAGGACAAGGTTTTATTTTTGGGATGTGTAGGGGGGTCAGTGTGAGCTTAAATCTGAGTTTTCGGGATTCTAACCCCCCCCATTTGGCCGCCATCTTGGAAAAGGTGTGCAAATGGTTTTTCGACTATATCTCCGAAACGGTACATCTTACCGAAAATTTGCAAGGACACTTTTTGTTTAGAATTAAATAATCTACATATAATCTAATCTTACTTGGAAATTTTGTGGTAAAATGAATAATTAAGAAGTTATAAGCCTTAGAACACAAAAATTAGTCACAATATTTCCTTTTAAAGGCTATAACTTTTTTTCCTTCAACTTTAACAAAAAAAATAATAACAAGTTTTTTGTAGAGGGTTTCATTAGGAATAATTTTCATTCATTACTTTTTTAATTTCATTCACTACGAAGGGTTTTACAGCGCCCCGAACGTATGAAAGTGACAGATTTTCGGAATATTTTATTACAATTTTACCTCCTAGAAATTAGCAATTACAGCTAGAAAGTAATAATAATGAATGAATGACTATAAGTTATAAGAAATGCCGATGTTTGAGTAATGTCATAAAATTGTTTCGCATTTTTTTGTGGGTTTTTATTGCTGTTATGCCATGTTTTATAAGGTACGATATGGTTTAAAATGAAATTCTTTGAATAATAACATGCGTTACTGCAATTTTTTAAAATAATTTGTTTTAGGACTACACAAAAAGTATTTCATTTATTCTAACTATCTAGCAACATACGGGCGTATTCATTTTATGACAAGCGTTTGCATCACAAACTGAATACGTCCATATTTTGCTAGATAGGTAACATAATTGAATAAAACACTTTTTGTGTAGTACCTTCGGGGCGCTGTAAAACCCTTCGTAGTGAATGAAATTAAAAAAGTAATGAATGAAAATTATTCCTAATGAAACCTGTAATTATTTTTTTTTGTTAAAGTTGAAGGAAAAAAAGTTATAGCCTTTAAAAGAAAATATTGTGACTAATTTTTGTGTTCTAAGGCTTATAACTTCTTAATTATTCATTTTACCACAAAATTTCCAAGTAATAAATTGTAGATTATTTAATTCTAAACAAAAAGTGTCCGTGCAAATTTTCGGTAAGATGTACCGTTTCGGAGATATAGTGGAAAAACCATTTGCACACGTTTTCCAAGATGGCGGCCAAATGTGGGGGGGGGTTAGAATCCCGAAAACTCAAACTTAAGCTCACACTGACCCCCCCTACACATCCCAAAAATAAAACCTTGTCCTGCATTTTTGCAATGTTGGAGTAAGTTTTCCATGGACTATATCAAATAACAGAAGAAATAACTAACAGAAAACGTGCACAAAAAACACTTAAAAAAACAATAGTGAAAATAAAAACACGAGCGCAGTCTAACGCGAAGGCATCAATCACCCTTCACTAGACACGACCGGACCGACGAACGGCGCAAGTAAGTACCCTTGCTCCCTACCCTCTCTCGCATCTCGGTCCTGCAGGTGCCGCAGCTAAAATCTGTCGGTCGATGAAATTTGCGATGAAATTTTATTGACTCTGATGGTTGCGGCAAATGTAATGCCGGGAAATATTCCCGAGATCGTGGCGATTGAGCCTGCGCAACCGAAGTCCCGTTACAAGTCAAGTTTTAGTATTGACTTTTGTAACATTCGTGGACTTTATGCGAATTTCTCTTTTGTTGAGTGCCACTTATCTAATTACAAACCCCCAATCTTCGCACTTAGTAAAACCCAAATATCACTCGATAATGACTTAGGTCATTACCAGGTGTCGGGGTACACTTTAGTGCACTATCTCTCCCCCCATAGGGGTATTGCCATTTATGTTAGGGACGACGTGGCTTATTATAAAATATATTCGAGCACGACTTCAGATTTTAATTATCTTTGGATTAAAATCATTTTCCAAAGCCACGTCATATTCTTCTGCTTCCTATACAGAAGCCCTAACATAAGTAACGAAGCCTCCGCCTTATCGTTTGATACTATTTCCGAAGAAATCTCGGGATTTTTGTCGTTCAATCCTGAGTGTGAATTCATCGTTGCGGGTGATTTCAATGTTCACAACGTTAAATGGCTGACTTACTCAAATGGCACCAGTATTTCTGGCAAGGACGTCGAGCAGACATCAATAACTTGCATCAAATTGTGGATCATCATGTTGCTGATCAAAGAAAATATCTCCTTAATCTTTTTCTAACTTCTCATCCAGCGCGTTACCACGTCGAAGTTGATTCACCGCTCGGCAATTCAAACCACTGCCTAATCAGCGCTAACTTCCCATTCGAATTTCCCACCCCTCCCAAACCAGTTCGAAGAACTGTATGGCATTATGGGAAGGCCAATTGGCAGGGGCTTATTAATTTTTTCTGTGTTTCCGGAATAGAAACGCCAACTCTGCCCTATCATACTTCTCCTTTTTGCCAAACAAGCATCCCAGTGCTTGGGATTTCTTAAGAGGTGCAAGTTCCTCCTCCAGCCATCGGCCCGTGCTGTTATTTATAAATCCTACAATCGGCCTCTCCTCGAATATAACTCCCTCGTTTGGGGCGGCGCCCCAATAACCACCTTGGCATGGTTAGATAAGGTGCAAAAGAGGGCACTCAAGTTAATTGATGACGACACCGCCTGCTCCACCATCGACCCCTTGAGCCACCGTAGGAATGTAGCAGCACGGACAAAATTTTATCGCTACTATCATAGTGACTGGTCCTCCGAGTTAAACTCTCTCCTGGCTCCACGGCAATCTTATACCCGCAACACCAGATTAGCCCACTCACCTGCAACTACCCCTTTCACGTACTCAACAAGATATGAATTCGTTTGTTAATAGAACAACTCGACTGTGGAATAACCTCTCGCAGTCAGTATTTCCGAGCTCCTACAACATCCAAGAGTTCAAACGCAGGGTTCATCACCACCTTCTTCAATACCCCCGGTACCTTTTAATCCTTAACCTATACCCCCCCCATCCCTCCCCCGTACTAAGCTTACTGCTAGACATTGCACCATGACGTGACAAATGACATGACGGACTAGTAGTACAAAGGGTGACTCCTGAGCTTAGCACTGCCACATAAAAAAAAATCGATAGATATACCTAACCATTAAAAGTAACATACCGAAATCCCAAAACGATGTCTTGAACAGAAACAGAGTTACACTTCATTAAAGAGACGTGCCTCCAGCCGAGTGTCATTCATTTTTATTTCAGTCGAAAAATGACTTAAAACTTCAGAGGCTTTTATCTCCGTTCGACTAATTTGTTCGCTGCGACCAAAATTAAAAGCAAACGGTCGATGCAATTTACCCTAAACTCGTTCTACTTGTTTGTCTTACATGTCATTTCAGAATAATAGGCTAATTTTTTTTTTCTTTTTTTAAAAGTTATAACAAAAATAGAGGTGAAAAAACACCGAAAAAATCACTTTTTTTTTCAATTGTCCACCATATTGTTAATTTTTCGAATTTTGAAAAACTTCTATTACTCTGAGCATCATATCATATAACTTAAGAAACTTTCATAATTTTTGATTTCAGATCACCTGTGTGACCTAGAGTTCGGTCGCAAGCAGGATGTGTTCGCCAACAACGGCGACCTTTGATGGCTTGGAATCGGGATTTTAAAATTATTTTTTTGATCCGACAAAAAATTTAATTGTGTACTTGGAGTATCAATAAAAACTATAAAAAAAAGTTTACTTCAATTGCTTTAGTAGATTCGTAGAAAAAAAAATCCTAAAAATTGACCATTTTTTTACTCAACTGACCGTAATTTCATGAGATTTTGCCCATTTTGCTCATTCCTCCCATTTGTCATGCCCTAAAGGCCTAAAGCACTTCTTGATGGTTAATTCGCCTTGTAGTGCTATTAAGTAATGAAGTTTTATTATATTTTATTTGCGCTTGGTTTGGGAGTTTTATTTATTAGTACTTAGTTCTACTTATTAAATTTCGTTTCTGAGCTATTCTTTGATTTAGTTGATCGCCCATTACGCCACTCCACTTCCAGACATGGGGTTCCTCCTACATTTAAGGTCCGAAGATATGAGACTACCAGTAACATCATAAAAGAGACATGAAAAGAGAGATCCTGCAGCAGTAAAGTCATTTAGGGGACAACACACACAGGTTAGTACAGAGCCAGCCTTAGGGGTGGGCAAACCCGGGCGACCGCCCTAGGGCGCCATGTCCCAGGGGCGCCGCCGCATTCCAGTAATGAGTTCATTCATTTAGTTACACCTCCAGAGTACAAGACACGACGCCGCAGGAACAATGCCCAAACAAAGCTTGAGTTTGAAGAAACGTAAAACACAGATGTCAAGGGCGCTTTATTATACGTTCTTTTCTTTTGGAATATCAGGTCCTGCGCTGGAATGAATTAAATCATATAACAGAACTCAGGTTGCCAGGTTTCAAGGATTTCTGTCAAAACGAATCGAAGTAATTTCCGCGCTCCCTCAGGGTAGCCATCTAGGCTCGCTGTTATTCAATATATTTATTTCAGACCTGTCGGAAACTCTCATCTTCTAACTAGCATGTTACCTCAAAATATAAATGTCATAAGGTCCCTGAACGACGTGACTTTCTTTTAAGAGGTGACTATTTTCACCTTAAAACGTGAAACCAGAAACCAGAAACGTGAAACCAGAAAAAATTAATTCACCGGGAAAAGAACTATATGGACACCAGAAAAATGTTATATCGACGCCAGAGTTTTGAAAATAATTATTTTATAGCTTCATAGTTTTCTGAGGACCCCGAGGTTCGTCGCTCCCTCAGTATTTAGTGACTCCAAACCTTCGAAGCACTCTAACTTATGTAAGCAGGTGCTCAAACTGTTGAGCTTCCACTGCTTGGCAATGAGGCAGCCGTTGGTAGAAACTGTGGTGCTAGCATTTCCGTAGTTATGGAATTTGAGACCACCAGAATAGGAGGTCTCAATTTTCATAACGGCAGAAATGCTAGCACATTTTACTAAAAATTTATACCAACAGCCACATAGTAGGTCAACAGTTTAAGCAAGCCCACTTCTTCTTGCCTGGTGGTGGCTACGTTTTCTTCGCTCTTTGTAATCGCATCTGTAATTTCGCTCGAACAAGATATTGGCCCCATCCGCAATCGGGCCCACACATTGCACGTACGTTTTCCAGCGTCGATCGGAATCTTGCGTTGATCAAATTGTAGTCTAAGATCGCCGAGTCTTTGTCGAATGGATTTCGTCAGATAAGTTGGCGTTTGAATAGATGGCGGAAAATGCTGTTGCTAATGATCAAGTTGTTTGACGCTGCTAATGAAAGCAGGCGCCGCAGTCGTTGTCGTTAATTATTCCGTGTCCGAATTTTCCCATCGTTCCTTCCCATCCGGTCGATCTGCTCCTGAAAGTGCATTGAAGTCTCCCGCGAGTGTTATTAATTCTGTTCGAGGTTGAAGTGTCATATCCAGCGTATGTTGGAGCTCATCGTAAAATTCGTTTGAAGACTGAAAAGCTTTCTTGATCCCAGATCAATGGATGGATGCTTTTAAATACTCACCGCTGTCTGCCAAAAACCACTAAATCTGAGGTAGACCAGCTGAGGCATCAAAACGGCGCACCAATGAGTTGATTGCGTCACTGGTAGTACTTCCCCCTTAACCTAACCCATTAAAAATGTACAACAAAGTACCCACAAATGTACCCGAAAATGAAAGGCAAGTTTTCGGGTTTAGGTGTTTACGCAACAGCTTTCGTTTATAGTTTTATCCCAATTCACCATTATTGGACCTCAGCAGAAAATGTATTTCTCCCATACTCGCTCAGTATTTATTTATATATTGGAGGCACTTTAAATAAGGCTGTTTGTCCTCTTGGTTGATGTTAACACGCTTTCTAAAATTTATTTATAAAAAGGTCTTACTGGCGTATGTCTTTCTCTTCAGACTTTCCCAGAATCATCTATTTTCCAGCACAGACAATTTCTCCTTTACATTGAAAATCTCCTAACTAAAACCATCTTAAGTTCGTTACACCACATCTAAAATGCTGCCTAAAAGCACCAGGAAGTGTATTAAAAATAGCCTAGACTAACTCTAGAATAATCTCTTTTCAGCCGTAAACATTCTGCAGAACAACCACCATTTTTGGACGGGGTAGTTCGCCCTTTCTTACTCGCTCTAGAAAACGTAAACAAATTAAAAGCATAAATCCTATCATTTATTTCAATTTGCTTGACTGTGATGCATGTCCAAATCTGTGGGTGTCCCCAATTACAGCAACAACAATACCCAATTTCCAGGTAAATTGAGCTTTTATACGCAATTTTTACTGTTTTCAGGTGGATAATTTGGGTTACACTAATTACCTTTGCAACGCACCGGTAGTTCCCCCGCGTGCTATCTAAAAATATCACTTTTAAATAAACGAAAGGAGAAATTATCATCTTGCGTCAGAATGCGAAACAGAGTCGATAATGGTGGATTCCTGGAATAAGGGTGAAATGCTGACTTTGCGAAATGTTAATTAAACTTAAACGAAATTAAACTCGAAGACAATTAAGAGGTGGGCAAAATTGAAATTCATGGCAGTATTCACGTTGTTGTTAACTTCCCAGTATAGGAAGTTATTGTAATCGGTCCGAAAATCGAAATCGAAAATTTCAACGTATTTTCATCTTTCAAGGTCCCAGGAGCATTTTAAGCAAAAAATTGGGAGGAAGTATGTGTGTGTGTGTGTGTGTGTGTATGTGCGTACGGATGTGGTCATTTTTTCCTGCACGATATCGCGCGAACCAAAACTGATATCGAGTTCGTTGAGGTGTCGTTCGAAGCGTATTAACCGAAATATGATCTGAAAAGATTTTCATGAAATTTGGTCCAGCCGTTTTTTTGTTTAAGCGACGTAAGTGATTTTTGTACCAGCATGATATCGCCCGAACCACGAAAGATATTGACTTACTTGAGGTGCCGTTCGAAGCGTATTAGCGACAATATAATCTGAAAAGATTTTTATAATATTCGGTCCAGCGGTTTTTGGTTTAAATGACTTAAGTGATTTTTGTACCTGCACGATATCGCGCGAACTATAAAAGATATCGACCTAGTTGAGGAGTCGTTCGAAGCGTATTAACCGAAATATGATCTGAAAAGATTTTCATAAAATTCGGTCCAGCCGTTTTTTTGTTTAAGCGTCGTAAGTGATTTTTGTTCCTGCACGATATCGCCCGAACCACGAAAGATATTGACTTACTTGAGGTGCCGTTCGAAGCGTATTAGCGTATATCGACTTCATTGAGGTGCCGAAAAACATTAATACATCAATTTTATATACATTTTCGTCATCCTAATCTTGTAAGTGCGCACATTTAGTTTGACATTTTAGCGAAAATATTGATAAACAATTGTGACAAATTCTCAGTATTATAGATATATTCTATATTGCCTATTGTTCATTTATTATTAAAATATCCAATCATATATTCAACATCCATCATACTGGGAAGTTGATCGTGTGGACCGAAAGGGTCGAACCCACATCCCAACTAGTTTTATTAACTTCCCAGTATAGGAAGTTATTGTAATCGGTCCGAAAATCGAAATCGAAAATTTCAACGTATTTTCATCTTTCAAGGTCCCAGGAGCATTTTAAGCAAAAAATTGGGTGGAAGTATGTGTGTGTGTGTGTGTGTATGTGCGTACGGATGTGGTCATTTTTTCCTGCACGATATCGCGCGAACCAAAACTGATATCGACTTCGTTGAGGTGTTGTTCGAAGCGTATTAACCGAAATATGATCTGAAAAGAATTTCATGAAATTCGGTCCAGCCGTTTTTTTGTTTGAGCGACGTAAGTGATTTTTGTACCTGCACGATATCGCCCGAACCACGAAGGATATTGACTTACTTGAGGTGCCGTTCGAAGCGTATTAGCGACTATATTATCTGAAAAGATTTTTATAATATTCGGTCCAGCGGTTTTTTGGTTTAAATGACTTAAGTGATTTTTGTGCCTGCACGATACCGCGCGAACTAAAAACTATATCGACTTCATTGAGGTGCCGAAAAACATTAATACATCAATTTTTGTACATTTTCGTCATCCTAATCTTGTAAGTTAGCAAATTTTGTTTGACATTTTAGCGAAAATATTGATAAACAATTGTGACAAATTCTCGGTATTATGCATATATTCTATATTGGCTATTGTTCATTTATTATTAAAATATCCAATCATAATATTCAACATCCATCATACTGGGAAGTTGATCGTGTGGACCGAAAGGGTCGAACCCACATCCCAACTAGTTTTGGTTTTAGGTCAAGGACATTTCATCAAGGATATTGTTTGTCTCTTGTGTTACCCATCATCAGGAGACGCATTTGCCAGCAATAACAAACTTTTTCACATTTGATCCTCCGATAAAAATCAAATGATGCTCGTCCTCCATCAAAAAGAAAAGTCGAAATAAATTGAGCCATGAGCACGTGTAGACCTTTCTCCATCAGAAATCGTAATCGTTCGAGGGGGGGTAAGTGCTACATTATTATTATTATTCAGGCTGTAAGCTACGGTGTAAATTTGGGTATAAATGTTTCGTCTGTGACATTGTGGCACGTAATAATTAATGTTTCTCCTATCAACACGTGTCTTATCTCCACGGTAACTGAAGATTTGACATCGCTGGCGCGAGTGTATAAAGTTATGGGGCGCTTTTATGCAAAATTTAAAGTGATCATAACAATGACTCCAGACATTCAAATCGTATTTAAGTTTTTTTTAGATATAAATCGATCGGAATGTCGGAGCAGCTGGTGAATTTAAGGTGTAATAATTATCAGGAGATTAATGGTAGTCAAGGAGATTGAAGGAATTCAAGCAGTAGACATGCCGGTTAAAATTTAAAAAATGGGCTACAATTTGTTTTGTTAATTAAATTGTGATGTCAAATTTCGGTGAAAACTTTTATTGCTAAACCCAATCGTTTTCGGTAGCAAACTGATTTGGGTGTTGTTGTGGCGAAAGTTAATCCTTTGGAAATAAATCGAATTTCGGAAAAAAACCTTTTATTTTTTGAACAAAATCACTACATTAATAAGAGCACTATGACTCATTTGTTACTATACTATTTTAAACAAACTTGATTTTAAAATTTGATGCTGGTAGAAGATGATGAAATGTTCCCCTCGATGGTCGTCAGTGAAGAGGTGTTTTCATGCCGATCGTATTAGATTCGCCCTGATCGACGAAAACGGATGTTGTTGATGAAAATTATATCATTGCAGCGGTGTATATATGTATTAAGTTCTGGTCAATTCGAAATTGCTGCTGCAACAGGTGTCTTTCAATTGGAAAAGAAGAAGGTTTGCCGGAGTCACCTTTGCATTTTCCATCTTCGACATTCTTTCTGGATGAATGAACTCCGGAGAAGTAGAAAGGACAAGGAATATGCTTAGAAAAAAGTAAGCCTGATCTTTTAACGGCTGTAGGGGGAATATGGAAGAATTCTTCGAAGTAGTTGAACGGAAATTTAATGTTTACCCCATGATGCAAAAATCACCTGGGGAGATTTGAACGTCTGGCTTGGGGGCGAAACCGATTAAAATACGCGCACACAGACTAGGAGTCCAAAAGACGCTGAGACGTGAATATCCCCAGCGGGAAATTAATCAAGTGCCGCCGAAAGAAGCAAGAAAGTAGCGCTTCCAAGTCATATGATATGGAAGCTCTCTGGAAGCACGCACTCTATACTCCTATTTTTTACTTTGTTTTCTCAAGTTTTCTCTTTGAAAAATTTTAAATTTGTGGTTTTGTTATATATAAAATATATAAGTTGTATAATAATAACTCACACAACCCTCCAACCAGGGTGTTAACCGTTAACCAATTGTTATATAAAAATATAAACTCACCACACTTGTTATATAATGAAAGCAACACACTTTATTTGTTTTTTTTTTGTTTAAATTCTTATATTTCACTGGTTTCCTTTTCATTTATTTTACGAATGATTTCACAATAACTAATACAATTTTTTTTTTTTTTTTTTTTCTTAGCGGTTACAGACAACAAAAAAAAAGATATTTCACCTTATCATTATTTAATTTATGTTCACCCTGTTCTCCATATTTACAAGTCACAGCAAAAAAAATTTGTTTTTTACTTTCATTTATTATTTTCAAATTTCCATCATCCGCTTTTTAAATTATTCGAAAAATGCATTTAAAAAATCATCAATTTATTAAATATTGCAACTGGAAGATCAGAGGTGGTTCGTATTATTTTTCTTTATATATATATATTTTTTTTAATTATTGGTTTATTTTAATTTTTTATTACCTTAAAACTATTCAATTTAATTTTTTGTGTGGCCTTTTTAAGTGGTTTACTTAATTTATTCAGTTTTAACTACCACAAAAAAAACAATTTTCTCAAATAAAAATTTTTATACTTATTATTTTTTTTTGTAAATTTGTTTCTTCAAATAAAAATTTTTATACTTATTATTTTTTTTAGTAAATTTGTTTCTTGTTAAGTTAAAGCACAGTTGATGTTTTTCTAAATTTTTATAACTCACACTTAACTTTTCAAAAATCAATTTTTAATACTTAAGTAAATATGTTTGTTTTTTTTTCTTTATAATTATAATAAGTCACGCGAAGCCGCGCCCGCCGGCGATCGTGGATTTTTACAACACTTCCTTATTAAAAAATCACCGCCATATTTTTTTATTCTTACGCGCCCGCTGGCGTCAATGGTTAAAACAACACTTTTTTGAAAATTGTAGACGCGCCCGTCGCGGATCGTAGTTTAGACAAGACTCTCTTAATAATATTATCGACGCGCCCGCCGCCGCTTGTGGATAGAACAACACTTAACTACTTAAAATTTTCACCCGCCGGTGGTGGCATGGAAAAATTGTCCACCGGCTGGGAAAAACTCGCCCTTGAATTTGTTCCCACCTGCGCAACTTGCTTACCGCGCGTTTCTCACGCGGCGCATTGCAAGTTGCGCTTGATTATTGTTGGGTGGGTCAAATTACGTTCAAGAAAGTCAAAGTCAAGATCACTGTTTGCCAGAAAAGCTTGGGAAGGGTGCAAAGGTAATTGCGCACCTTGCAAATCTCACAAAATGCGCGCGGATTAGGTTACGTCTGGAACATTTGTTGAAGTGGAATTTTGTACGTTGAAGATTTGTCCGTTAAGGAATTTTGTACATTTGAAAATGGAAATTAGATAATTATTTTCCGTTTAGGATTTGTTGTTCGCAGGGAGCTCATATTGCATCAAACTCATTAACTGCGAATTTGATGTAGAAGGCTCCCTGTATGAAAGTATATGGGAATTTGTCTAAGGGCTCCGTTTTTCACCGAGAGAGACCCTTACAAATTCTGTATGTAACATTCCTTCCCCCCTGGAGTAAGAGAATCGCTACGAAACGTAGTAAGTAGAGCGATTCTCTGTTTGGATAGTTTGTGGTGAATGTTTTGGGTTCGTCTCGCGAACTAGGGGGAGTTTATGGGATTGACGTAGCGACGCGCAGGTGAGATTTTTCTGGCGATCTCTTCAACCCTTTTGTATGAAGGTGGGTTGGTAGAGTGAGGCGTAGTGACGCATTATAAGGAGGCGTGGTGAATGGCGGTATGGCGGCCCGATTTACCCTATGGTTATTGGGGTCCCAGGCCCTGGTTGTACTAATTGTATGGAAGAGGCCCTTGGTAATGTGTGGGATCTACTTAGAGGCCGCACCGCGTATCGTCACCTGTGAATAACTTTATGGTATTATTGGAGGTTATCGATGGTACTCCAAGGTTGATGGTGCTAAAGTTAGTTTCTTTTATTACCGGAAAGTAGGGTAGGACTTAAATGATGGCGTAGAGTTACTGTTAAATATTTAAGCTTAGCCATATGTAGAAATAAATATTCGCACATAAAAATAATTTTATTGCACATATTTTCAATTTGCACATTCTGCACATTTTTGCAATTGCCAATTTTTTACCTGCACGAGCTCGATGTAATATGATCGGGTCAATAATTTTTCATGTATTTTGGTGAGTAAACCAATTTTGCCTACTTTTGATTTTATGTAGTTTAATATATCGATAATGTAAGTAGCTTAAGAATTTTTGATATAAATATCGGAATTCATAAATTAAATTTATTCTAGTCAAGAAGCTTGAGCGTTTTACTTCGTTAAAACCATTAACAAACCTTTACTCCTGTTGAATTAGTTTATGTGCTGATTCAACCAACAATTCTGTAGTCACGGTGTAACACCTAGATTACCGATACAGTTAAGGCAAAAGAGCCTTACCTTAAACATTTGGAGGCCCCGGCGAGATTCAAGTGAAACACTTGAAGCCCGTCATTTGCAACTAAATCTTTATAAACATTGCGTGTTTTGATCGTACATAGAAATGCCACTCTCTCTAGACGAGTTGTTTGCAAGGCAGGAAACCAGTGGACAGGCTCTGCAAATCATCATCCGGAACTACAAGAAGGATGGCACGAAGCGGAAGGACCATCTATATTACCAGAGACGATTGAACCAGCTGGAAGAGGAATGGAGCCGCTTCCAAGACACCGATACCACCATTAGGCAGCAACCAGATCTGCCTATGTCGCATAAATATTTCGCGACCAATTATTATGGAACCATAAAAGATGTTTTTCTGAAATACCAGGAATATTTCCGCCAGAAAATTGCCTCTGCTAATGAAGCAGACAATTTCGAAGAAGAAGATGACCACAACTCAGACAACGACGACGTTGTTTCCATTGCCCAGGGGGCCCAACCCAAACGAATGCCGCCAACCAAAGAAATTAATCCAATACCGCCAAAGGTTCAGACCACCGAGGGTCACAGTTCCAAGTTTGTGGAGCATAAATTACCAGAAATTGCCACCAGTTCCGAGCTAAGCAAGCTGATGCGGAAACAATCCAGCATAATCGAGTCCTTGTGCCGTCATCTGCGCAAGATTGATTATGCTATAACCAACCGACCATACTACGACGTCGCGATGCAAACCATAAATCGCTATTGGTCACAAATCGAGGAACTTCACCATCAACTCTGGGAATCATCTTCCGATCCAACCAGCCAAGGATATGATATCGAAGCCTATATTCAACTAGAAGAACAGGTCCAGGATGCTATGGTTCAGCTTACCACCAAGGGGAAAAAGGAATCGTCCAATCCAGAAGCATCGACAAATTACAACAAATTGAAGCTACCCAAAATTACTATCCCGAAGTTTGATGGAAACTACCTTACCTGGAGACAGTTTTACGACCTCTTCAGCCAAATGGTCGACAAGGAAGAAATGGCACCATGTCAGAAGATGTGGTACTTAAAAACCAATGTGAGTGGCGAGGCCGAGAAGCTCATCAGGCATTTCACAATATCAGACGAGAATTACGAGTCAGCCTGGCAGACCCTGAAGGATCGTTACCAGAATACCAGACTTTTAACAGCGGCACTTATAAATAGACTGCTGTCACAACCAACTTGCCCAGCAGATCACAGCTCTTCGATCTCCATTAAGGCTTTGCACGACACGACCAAAGAATGCCTTCAGGGATTGGAGAATCTGGGTGTTCCCACTACCAATTGGGACCCCTTATTGCTGCATATATTAATAAAAAAGTTAGATAGAGCTAGCCACACCTTATACGAACAAGGATTAGCGAATCCTCGGGAGCTGCAAGGTGTTAAAGAGTTTTTAAGATTCCTAGAAACCCGGTTTCAATCATTAGAAGCACTAGGAACTAAAGCTAGAAGCGGCGATGATAATCAAAGGAAACTCAATACTGCTAGATCAACGACATCCATTGTGTCATCCAAGGCGAACTGCGTATGTTGTAAGAAAGGAGCCCATCCCCTTTACTTCTGTGCAACCTTCTTACGATTGGCGACGCATCAACGACTAAATCAAATTCAACGGCATAAGTTATGCATCAACTGTCTTCGTCCTGGTCACGACTCTTCTGCATGTACTCTCAGAGGCTGCTCCAAGTGTGACCAAAAACATAATACACTGTTACATACCAGCGGCTCCACCAAATCCACCGCAACAGCAACTACCAACCCGAACCACCAATCTCCACCGCGAGTATCATCAACCACAATAAACAAGCAGACGGATGCCACAACGCTCACAACATTTAAAGATTCCAGTGAAGAAAGGAGTTATGTTCTATTAAGCACAGCTGTAGTTCGATTAGAAGCCGGAAACGGTAAAAGCGTTGAATGCCGCGCCATATTAGACTCGGGATCCCAGATGAATTTTCTCTCCGAAAGATTAATGAAGAAACTCGGAGTGAAACCAGTCATAGACTCGATGATAATACACGGTATATTCAACGTAAAGCAAGAAGCTCACCAAAGAGTCAGTCTGCAACTACAGGCAACCTTGAATGATTTCTCTACCAGACTGGAGGCCTTTGTCACCCCTCAGATCATAACACCTCAACCATCCCAGTTTATCGATACCTCCAACTGGCCAATTCCACAGAATATACAACTGGCTGATCCCAAGTTCAACCAGCCCAATAGAATTGACTTGTTATTGGGTGCCGAATTTTTCCATCATTTATTATCAGATGGACAAATAAAGATGTCCGAGGATCTACCCCTACTCCAAAACACAGTATTCGGTTGGATATTAGCGGGAAAAATAAGAAATATTGATCTCACTACAGCGGCATGTGGCATCTGCAGCGAAGAAGAGCAGGTCAATCAAGCTATTGAGAAGTTCTGGAAACTGGAAGAAGTGGAGGAAACTACGCCACAATTGACGGATGAGCAAGCAAAATGCGAAATGTTCTTCAACCAAACAGTACGTCGAAACCACGATGGCCGATTTATCGTCAGCTTACCATTTGCAGAGGACCCAGGAAGGTTAGGCGAATCTCGGGACATTGCTTTTAGACGTTTCTTGGCACTAGAAAGAAGACTATCTAAGAACCCAGAATTGAGGAAACTCTATGTTGAGTTTATGCAAGAGTACCGTACACTTGGGCACATGACGGAAGTCCAACTAAACAACGTTCAAATTCCAAGTTATTTCATACCGCACCATAGTGTACTAAAGCCAGAAAGTACCAGCACTAAACTGAGAGTGGTTTTTGACGCTTCCGCAAAAACGTCCTCCAATATATCACTTAATGATATTCTACAAACAGGACCCACCATACAGGATGATTTGTTCTCTCTTCTACTCCGCTTCAGAATGCCTCGGTATGTTTTCACTGCCGATATACAAAAAATGTATCGCCAGATATTGATCGACGAGAAGGACCGAAATTATCAACTTATTCTGTGGCGTGACGACCCGAAAGAAACTCTAAAGTACTATCAACTCTGCACAGTTACTTACGGCACAACAACGGCTCCGTACTTGGCGACGAAGTGTTTACAAAGGCTAGCACAAGAAGGAAGTTCACAATACCCCCTAGGGTCAGCGGTACTCCAGAACGAATTTTATATGGACGACGTTATGACCGGTTCGGACAGTTTGGCCACCGCGTTGGCAACTCAAGAACAATTAACAAACTTGCTCCTATCAGCAGGCTTCAAACTCAGAAAATGGTGCGCAAATCATTCCCAGTTATTGCAAAATATTCCACCTCCAGATCGTGAAATACAAATAAATTTCACTGATGAAACAAAGGACAACATAAAAACTCTTGGACTTACCTGGCTACCCAAATCAGATGAATTTTCCATTAAAACCAATTGGACGGAGCAAGGCCGAGTTACCAAAAGAACAATTGCCTCAGACATAGCTCGCTTGTTTGATCCTCTCGGAATATTGGGACCAGTAATTGTGACTTCCAAAATCTTCCTCCAACAACTTTGGCAGCTGAAACTAGATTGGGATGCTGCCGTACCGCTGGAAATTAATACGAAGTGGAGCATCTTTCGGGAGAATTTAAAGTGTTTGAAGGATATACACTTTCCACGGCATGTTTTTGCCCATGGAACGCCAAAGAATATCCAACTTCATGCCTTTGCCGATGCTTCAGAGAAGGCATATGGAGCAGCCATCTATGTTCGCTCAGTTATCAAGGATGGACAGATTATTGTACGCCTACTCTGTGCGAAGTCCAGGGTGGCACCAGTAAAACAGGTCACGCTACCTCGATTAGAACTATGCGCTGCAAAACTCGCAGCAGAATTAGTCAACAGAGTTAAAACCAAATTACAACATAAGGATCTAATAACCTATTGTTGGACGGATTCAGAGATAGTATTGGCCTGGATTAACGCTAAATCATCAAATTACCATACCTTCGTGGCCAATCGTATAGCAGTCATACAACAGTATACTATCCCGCAGCAGTGGCGTCACGTAGGTTCCAAGGAAAACCCTGCGGACGTTCTGTCCAGAGGTATAGCTCCTGAACGGTTGTCATCCTGCAACCTGTGGTTCTACGGACCATTTTTCCTACATGGTAAGGAAGAAATATGGCCATCCGCATTCACGCCACGGGGTCAAACAGAGGTAGAGAAAAGGAAAAACGTTGTGACATTAACAGCAACCGAACCAAAGTCAAGTGTTGCTAATTTATTTGACAACATTGATCACCGAAATTCCTTCCGGCGACTACAACGCATAGGCGCTTACGTAGTAAAATTTATTAGCTATATACACAATCCGACGGAACATCAGAAAAATCTCACATTAACCACCATGGAGCTAGAAGAATCTCTCCAAATTATCATACGCTCCATGCAAGTAGAAGAATTTAAGGATGAAATTCATCAATTAAGACAACAAAAGGAAATTGCGAAAAACAGCCCTACTGTTGGATTAACACCATTTCTAGATCAAAAGGGTATTCTTCGAGTAGGGGGAAGGTTGGAAGCAGCCACCATACCATACGATGCCAAACATCAGATGCTATTACCTTACTCACACCCATGGACGAAACTTCTGATGACCGAACTCCATCAAGAAAATTTGCACACTGGGCCACAATCCCTACTGGCAATTACTAGACAACGCTTTTGGCCAGTAAAGGGAAAATCAATCGCTCGTTCCGTGATCCAGCACTGTGTATACTGCAATAAGGTTAAACCAAGGTTGTTGGGTCAAAGAATGGGCAACTTGCCCCAAGACAGAATTCAGCCAGCTCGTCCTTTCATTAACACCGGCGTTGATTTTTGTGGACCTATCTGGATTCACTACCGACTCCGCGGAAAACAGCCCCAGAAAAGCTACATCGCAGTATTTTGCTGCTTTGCCACCAAAGCCATCCATCTGGAGGTGGTCAGTGACCTCTCAACCGATGCCTTCATTGGTGCATTAAAGCGATTCATTGGGAGAAGAGGAAACTGCCAGAAGATTTATTGTGACAACGCAACCAACTTCGTAGGGGCCCAGGGTAAACTGCAGGAGCTAAAACAAGGCATCTACTCCAAAACTGGAAGCGATCAGACCATTTCAACCTGCCTCAAGAAGGGTATACAATTCAATTTTATACCACCACGATCACCACACTTCGGAGGTCTTTGGGAGGCTGCAGTAAAATCGGCCAAACATCTAATGCAGAAAGGCATCGCATCAGCATCCTTAACCTATGAAGAACTACAAACACTAGTTGTCGAGGTTGAGGCAATCTTGAATTCCAGACCCTTAACTCAACTCTCAGCGGATCCAAATGATTTCAGTGCTCTTACACCTGGGCACTTTCTAATAGGAGAACCAATGACAGCAACCGTGGACCCACACGCAAGTCCAATGAAAGCCAGCCTTCTAACTAGATGGAAATTAGTGTCCCGTATCAAAGAAGAGTTTTGGCAAAGATGGGTGAAAGAGTACTTGAATCAACTGCAACAGCGTTCGAAATGGAAACAGTGCCAAGATAACATTAAAGAAGGTACAATCGTCGTCATTCGGGAGGACAATTTACCAACCATGAAATGGCCATTGGGTCGGATTCTCAAAACCTTCCCAGGCAATGATGGAAACATTAGAGTAGTAGACGTGAAGACAGCATCAGGAGTATATCGGCGACCAATCCACAAGCTAGCACCATTACCATGTAACGAAGACAACGTAAAGCAGTCTATGGAAGGTGAAACTGAAACTCAAGGAACCAAGAGACCAGGAGAAATTCCCACCCACGCACTCTCCACGACTAGAGAACCGGAAGTCCCCAAGAAAAGATCACGACAACCGACTGGCTCATCTTTAATGTCTGTCCTCATGATGTGTTTAGTTTTACCTCTTATACGAGGGCAGCCGGTCAACATCACTTCCTTCAATCCGCAGCCAGGATTGCACTTCGATAGTCTAGGAGTAGTGAACCTGATTTCAACAGAATGGAAAATTATTGTGTACTATGACATGCAACCATATTGGAATGAATTTAGAACTTTGCAACAGGGCATCAAAACATTGCAGCACTTTTGTAAATTAATGGAACCAGACGAGACCTGCCAAGCGGTCATTAGCCACTTCCAACATGTTGCAGATGAGATAAACAATGATAATGTGCTTCTAGAAGAACGGTGGCTCGTAAGATCTAAGCGAGGAGCACTCAATATAGTAGGGAATATAGCAAACTCCCTGTTCGGTGTACTCGACTCGGAGTACGCAGAAAAGATGGCCTCTACAATACAAACTGTCAAGGGAAATGAACAACACCTAATAGCATTATTGAAGAATCAGACGTCTATTATAGATTCAACAATAAACATCATAAAGAAGGACGAAATCGCACTAAAAAATAAGTTCCAAATGCTGGATGACCAATTCTCCAAGATAGTCAATCAGATCCACGTCACAGAAGAGGAAACGTATAGAACAAGGGTGAGCCAAATCTCCAACACAGTAGCAATACAGCTAACATTAATTTCTGCGAATTTACAACGCATACAAGCTGCAATCCTAGACGTTACTGCAGCTGCACACCAAGGCAGTATTAACCCACTCTTACTGTCTCCAGCCCAACTGAAGAATGAGATCGCAAACATCAGAAATAATCTCCCATCCACTCTGAGTCTACCAGCCAACCCAGAAGATTTACGGCTATTGTACAAGTTGATGAAGGTTAAGGCTCAAGTAATAAAAAATTATATGATCTTTCAACTAAATCTGCCGCTCGTAAACATAGACCAATTTGAGCTATACAAGGTCATCGCAATCCCGGCACTGATCAACAACACATTCTTAGCAATCCAACCAAATTCTACACATCTAGCTATCAGTCGGCATCGTGACAATTATTATCCTATAACCGAACAGGAATTGTCATCATGTACGACTATTAAGGTCGGAGATTATGTGTGCAAGCAATTACACCCAATCTATCATAAGTCAATGAACAGTCAGTCGTGTGAAATAGACTTCCTAAATAATGTCCAAAGTTTGGAAACCTGTAGGCTCCAAGTCATCAACGATAAGCAAGTATGGGTACAACTAGCTCAAGGCAACGAGTGGATCTTCGCGGTAAGGAAACCATCCCCCGTGAACATAGTCTGTGAAGAAGAGACGTATTCCACCATTCTACAAGGATCCGGAACCTTAAAGATGGAGTCACCATGCACTCTCAAACACGATCTAGTTACCTTACGAGGCCATCAGCTGTATACTAGCAACGTTAGAACATCGTACACCAGTTTTATAAACAACCAGGTTAACCTCTCAATCCCAAATAATCCCCAATGGACTCTGCGAAATAACACAGAATATCAAACACAGTTAGAGGTACTGGAAAGGCTACAAGACAACCTTAATTCCCAGTTATTCACGGAATTTTCATCTAGAATTGAAGAGAACAAGGTTCATCATATGGCCGTAGGATATTCCGGACTTCTCCTGATTGGAATAATCATCATCATCGCGGGCATCATGATTTACAAATTCCAAAACAGACCGCAACCTAAACCTATACCGGCACCAAGACGCAGACAAAGTTTGGTCTTCGATGTAGACCCCAGTATTTGTTGAACAATGTTCAACGCGGGGAGAAATGTTAAATATTTAAGCTTAGCCATATGTAGAAATAAATATTCGCACATAAAAATAATTTTATTGCACATATTTTCAATTTGCACATTCTGCACATTTTTGCAATTGCCAATTTTTTACCTGCACGAGCTCGATGTAATATGATCGGGTCAATAATTTTTCATGTATTTTGATGAGTAAACCAATTTTGCCTACTTTTGATTTTATGTAGTTTAATATATCGATAATGTAAGTAGCTTAAGAATTTTTGATATAAATATCGGAATTCATAAATTAAATTTATTCTAGTCAAGAAGCTTGAGCGTTTTACTTCGTTAAAACCATTAACAAACCTTTACTCCTGTTGAATTAGTTTATGTGCTGATTCAACCAACAATTCTGTAGTCACGGTGTAACACCTAGATTACCGATACAGTTAAGGCAAAAGAGCCTTACCTTAAACAGTTACGTTTTATTTTCGTAAAACGGTTTCAAGCGATTATTATGGACGGTGACCAATCTCCTATTTATTTTGATGGTAGTGTTTACAGCGCTTGGGACTGACACTACTGTATAGGGCCCGACCCAGATTTGGGATAATTTATGCTTCCGAGCTTCGTTACGTAGGAGGACTTTGTCCCCTACGTGGAGTGTGAGTGGGCGTACGTTCCCATCATAATATGCCTTGGAGCGGTTTTTGCTAGCAAGAAGGTTCTTGCGGGCTAGGGCATAAGATTTTTGCAACTTATACCGGAGTTGGTGGTAGTAACTCTCGTGGTTGTAAAGGGGCTCCGGGTTGCGTTTAAGGTTAGACGGGACGTCGGCAATAAAACCATATAGACAGTCCATGGGGGTAAGTTTGGTCCCCTCGTGTACGCTATTATTGTACACGAACGCTGCCGTGCGCAGAAACTGGTCCCAATTGTTTGGGCTCTCATCTACTATGGTACGTAGGTACTCGATCAGAGGTCTATGAGCTCGTTCTAGCGCGCCATTGGATTGTGGGTGGTAGGCTGAGGTCTGAAGTTTTTTAACTTTTAAGAGCCTACACACGCCCTTGAAGAGGTCACTCAGGAAATTTGATCCCTGGTCGGTGACTATTTGTTTGGGTATGCGATAGCGCGTGACGATTTCGTCGAAGAAAATTTGTGCTATCGTTTGGGCTTCCCCATTGGGAATGGCATACCAGTCGACGAATTTTGTCAGGTTATCCTGGAAGGTTAGGATGTATTTGTTTCCGGAATGGGTTTCTTCCAGGGGACCTACTACGTCTAAATAGACTTTTTCGAAGGGCTTTTCTGCTATGTCTGTAATAACCATGGGCATTCGGAATTGTCTAGAGGCCTTCATGGTTTGACATTTCTTGCACCTTCTTATGTAGCGAGTGATATCGCGGAACATGTGTCTCCACCAATATTTACGACGTACGCGATTATATGTCTTAACGACTCCCTGGTGTCCGCCGAAAGGGGAGTCGTGGTAGTCTTTTAGTATTGTAGTGATTTCTTCGGGACTTGTAATCACTTCAACTTTCCTTCGTAGCTCGCTGGAGCTATCTTTGGAGGCTTCGACGGGTTGGGGAATTTCCGTTTCCAAGTCTATTTCTTTAGGCCCTTCGTCGATATTGGGGGCTTCTGCAGTTGGAACGAGTTCGTCTTTTTCCTCATCCTGCATTTTTTGTGCCTGAGCCCTAGTGACCGCGTTGCATTGTTTCGGTCGTTCACTAGGAGGCAATGTATTCCCGTTTCTCTCGGGTGATATAGTTAGGGGTTCACCGGGTTGGTGAATTAGAGCTTCCACCGTGAAGGTATGGGGCTCTTCTGCTCTTTGGGGAATCCGGCTGAGAGCATCAGCATTCGTATTGTATTTACCCGGTTTATACTCAATTTGGTAATCGTATTCGGACAGTTTATGGTGAAACCTAACGAGTCGAGTTGTGGGGTCCTTGACGTTGAAGACTCCCTTGAGAGGTTTATGATCTGTATAGACCGTAAACTTTCGACCCATCAAATAACACCTGAAGTTTTTAACAGCCCATACTATGGCTAGCAGCTCCTTTTCGACGGTGGAGTAATTGCGCTCCGCCTTGTTTAGAGTGCGACTTGCATAAGCTATGGGCTGGTCTTGGCCTACGATTCCTTGAGAGAGGACTGCTCCGAGTGCCTCACTGCTGGCGTCCGTTGTTAGATTGAACGGTTTTTCGAAATCAGGGTATATCAGTAGTGGTGGGGAGACTAAAGAACGCTTCACCGTTTGAAATGCTTCCTCGCATTTTGGCGTCCATGAAAATTTCACGCCCTTTCTTAGCAAATTTGTTAGGGGGCGTACGATCTTAGAAAATTCTGGGATGAATTTTCTATAGTAGTTGGCAAGGCCCAGGAAGGACTGGACTTGCCTGACGGTTCGTGGCGCCGGGAAGTTTTGGACACACTCCGTTTTTCTGGGGTCTGGTAGGGCTCCCTTTTCAGAGCATACATGACCCAGGTAGACTACTTCCTTTTTCAAAAATTGGCATTTCTCCGGTTGCAATTTGAGGTTGTTTTCCCTCAACCGGTCGAATATGCGTCGTAGCTTGGAATTATGGTCCTCAAGGTTCTTACCATAGATGACTATGTCATCTAGGTAGACGAAGCATTCGAGGCCTTGTAGACCAGTAAGGACATAATTCATTAGTCGCTGAAACGTAGCCGGGGCGCCTTTTAACCCGAACGGCATACGTTTGAACTCATAATGGCCATAGTTCGTGCTAAAGGCCGTCTTGGGGCGATCCTGTGGTTCCACTAGTACCTGGTGGTAACCACTGGCCAAGTCGAGGGTAGAGAAGTATCTCGAGTGACCGAGCTGGTCTAGGATGTCCTCGATTCTTGGTAAGGGATACGCATCACCTATTGTCTTTTCATTAATTTTGCGGAAATCCACAACTACGCGCCATTTTTTCTCACCGTCGGGGCCCGGTTTTTTCGGTACCACTAGGAGGGGTGAGTTCCAAGGACTTTTGCTGGGTTGAACAATATCGTTGTCCAACATCTCTTTCAATTGGTCATTTATGACTTGCCTTTGCGTTTCGGGCAATCTATACATTTTTTGGTTAATAAATTGGTCGTAGACCATGGGGATCTCATGTCGTAGAGCTTCCGTGTAGGTTAGCTTGTCCCCTTTTAAATGGAATATGTCGGCATATTCGTAACAAAGATCCCGTATGGACCGCTTCTCGTCGGCCGTTAGAGGGTGGTCGAGGCTGAGTTCCTCGTCTAGCTGTTTGAAGCGCGTTTCACGCTCAAGGTCCGGATCCTCTTGGTCCGGGAATATGTATCGTAGATGACGGATGGAATCGATTTCCTTTTCATTCGTTCCCAACTTCACTTTTGCCCTTTTTCCCTGGGGTATACCTTGCGGGATTGCACCATTATTGGGCATACTTTGGAGTCTTGCGTTAGATGACGATGGGGTACTGGCGTTCCTGAGACCGTCTGGTTCAGAGCCTGTAAGATACTCACATACGTCATTAGCATTTGTTGGAGACTTAGGGTTGTTGTTAGAGGCTAGGTGAATAGTCGTGTAGTCTTTGATTGGGGCGAGCGTAAGGGATAGGCTCGTCAGGACTACTGGTTGGGTGTTAACGTTGATGAGACCAACATACACTGTTTTTGTTCCAGTTGGCAAGAGGGAATTGGCGAGGAATACTCCTTCGCTCGGCTCGTAAGATTCGCAGAGCATTTCCTCCTCTAACCTTAGGGGAATGGGGACCACCATTTGAGACCGGCTTGGTAGGCGAATGGATTTCTCCAATGCCACGTCATATTTGCCTGAATTGGCCTCATAGTCGTTGGAGTTGTTTTCCAACCTTGAACCATCTAGAGATAGGCAGCTGGTATTCCTCTCTGAGGCTACCTGGGAGACACCCCCGGGGTTTATCTCGGCTACTACGAGTTGAGATTCCCTAGTTTGGGTTTGCTCCTGCTGCTCTCTAGTGTTTGACTTGGCGGACCCATTGCGTAATGGAATTGCAATTTCTACTGGGTTGATTTCCGTGCGAGGAAATCGCAGTGTTTGGTTTGGACCTTCGACGTTACAGTTTTTGGAAAGAAAGTCGTTTCCTAACAGACCATCGTTAGGGATTTCTTGTGTATTTTGCACAATTTGGAAGGTGCATGGGAGGGGGGCGTTTAGAATGATGTTCCCCTGACAGCTCCCTAATGTTTGTCCTTGGCCGTATGGCGTTTGTAGTGTGCATTTTTTAGTTGGATCTGGTAGGTTAGGATCCTTTAGTTTTTTATGTTTTAGTATACTGACCTCAGCGCCGGTGTCCACTGCCAGGTCGGCTTTGCCGTTAAGGCTTATATCTAGAGGAAGAGTGACGAGTGGAACATTTGGTTCGGGTGCATGAGGCCCCCCTTTGGTAATATTTTGAGGATTTATTGTCGGGCCGGGGTTTCTTGGTCCGACTGCGGGGAGTTTCCCGCTTGTTGTGATTCCCAGCGCTGTCTTTGATGACAATCGTCTACTTGGTGACCACGTCTGTGGCAGAAATCACATCTATATCTAATATTAAACACTGACCTTGTGTTATTGGTTGCCTGTTGACGGTTATTGGGTTGGTTGGTTCCATCATTCATGGGTCGGTTGTTTGGTTGTCTATTATTATTCTGGTTAGGGGGTTGTTGGTCGGAATAGCGATAATTTCCCATAGGTTGTGACCGCGGGTCTGAGTAACGGTTGTTACCTTGGTACTGAGACCGCTGGTTGGGGTAACGATTGTTATTGTTATTATTATATGTAGGCCCCTGGTTCTGGTAGCGATTATTACCATTATTGTATGAAGTCCCCTGGTTTCGGTAACGATTATTATTGTTATTATATGAGGACCTTGGAGGCTCAACTGGTTGGGGGCAGTCCCTCGCGTCGTGCGAGTTGGACCGGCAAATTATGCAGAAGGGCGTGTTTTTACGTTTTAAACAGTCTGCATAAGTATGCCCTCTGTTTCTGCAGTAGCTACAAGTGATGTTTAAGGGTTTATTTTCATTATTTGGAACGGGGCTTAAAGTTGTTACTTGGTTGGCGCTTTGTAGTGGCGCCGGCGGTATTGTTTGTATTGTGTTTGCTGGGTTTGTGGGTGGGGCGTATGTTGTGTACATTACCTGTGGGCTTATCGGGCTTTGAAGTGTTGTTTGCGGCATGGTCGGTGCGGGCGGGGCGGTGTACTGAGTGTGTTGGTTCGGCGTATTTGTTAGGGTCATTTGGTAAATGTTTTCCGACTTAGGGATAGGGACTGTTTGTCCATAAGGGTTGTATGCCGGTTGAGGCACTGTCATTTGATAGGAGGCATAAATAGAATTTTGTTGTAGCTTCTCCATATCTAGTGCCTTTTGGGTTAGGCTGTCAAGTGTATCCTCTCCCAGAGTTAGTAGGTACTGGCAGAGGTGGGGGTTAGTAACCCCACTCCGCAGGGCATTTTTTGTGAAATCTTGCAGTTGGGCCTTTACGGCCGGTGCTGCCATCGCACCATATTTAGTGGTGGCCGCCTCTTCGCATAGCGACAACTGCTGTTTGATTCTAGTGGTATAGGCCGTGAGCGGCTCTAAGGGGAACTGGCGTAATTGAATTAATTTATTGACCAGTTCTTGATATGTTTCCCTGGGAAGATAAGTCCTGTTTAGGAGGTTTTCTGCCTCCTCAAAAGTGGCAGGTTGGGAGGAGGCAATTAACTGGTAGGCCTCTCCCCGAAGCCTAGTTGGATAAATTTGAATGAAGGCGGCTTTTTCTTGTTCTGTCAGGCACTGTAGTACCCGACGGCAACAGCCTAGGAACATTTGTAGTTCAGTTGCCATCGTTGGGTTTTGGCCGCCAGAGAATAAAGGGACTAGTTGGGCCGTTAATTTGGCGACTTTAATATATTCGTCGGCCATGGCTGTATGGGATTCTTTTTGTAGTAAAGATTTAACAAGACGACTGTCTTGAAAGGTCGCCTCCTCTTCCTCTAGGAGGGACAAGGATCGGGTTGAGAGATCGACCCAATCCGCGAGAAGGTCTATGGGCGCGTAATCGGGCTCAGGCGGTTCTGTGTTATTTGTATTACTTTCACAATTGTCCCTATCCTCTATGCTAAACTTATCTACTACCTCAAGGGGGCGTGGGAGACTATTTTTGAAATTGAGGAGGTCCTGTTTAAATTTTAGGGCCTCCTCTTTGAATGCTTCTATTTTAGCCTTTCTTTCTAGGCTGGCCCTTTGGATTTGTTTATCCACGGCCTCAAAGTGAACTATATTAAATTTTCCTGTCTCCTGCGCCCGCTTAAGTATGTAATCTAATCTTGAAGTTAAACCTACTTGTTTCTCTCCTTCTCCTAGGATTGTCCCACTTCGGAGACGTCTGGGGGATGTTTGGGGTGTTTCTGATGGGTTGGATGTTGATTGGAGTGCAGATAGTGGTGTTGAAGTCCCTCGCTGAGTGACCTGGCAGGATGCTGGGGTGTCGGTGGTTCCTGATGAAGTAGAGGGGCCTGGAGTGGTTAAGTCCCTCGATGGTTGGTGGTCCCTCGGAGGGGGAGTCTTGGTGTTGTTGTTTTCCCCTTGTTGGCCCTCTGACATAGGGCGTCTCCTGGGCAGGGATGAAGCCCACTAAAAGTCCCGCGATGTAGAAACTTTAGGGGGGTGAGCGCGTGCTCGCCTGGAGCAGAGGCACCGTGGTTGTACACCCCCGAGCGAAGATTCGTTGGAGGATCTGGGAATTTTTATGCGCTGTAGTTAGACGCTAATACTGCCCCCAAGTTAGGCTCAGCCTTGGGTTAGAGGTCAATGGAGCCTTGACCAGCAGTACTAACACCTTTGTTGTTTGCGCACCCAGATCCTACCGGCTGCGCCAATTGTTATATATAAAATATATAAGTTGTATAATAATAACTCACACAACCCTCCAACCAGGGTGTTAACCGTTAACCAATTGTCATATAAAAATATAAACTCACCACACTTGTTATATAATGAAAGCAACACACTTTATTTGTTTTTTTTTTTGTTTAAATTCTTATATTTCACTGGTTTCCTTTTCATTTATTTTACGAATGATTTCACAATAACTAATACAATTTTTTTTTTTTTATTTTTTCTTAGCGGTTACAGACAACAAAAAAAAAGATATTTCACCTTATCATTATTTAATTTATGTTCACCCTGTTCTCCATATTTACAAGTCACAGCAAAAAAAATTTGTTTTTTACTTTCATTTATTATTTTCAAATTTCCATCATCCGCTTTTTAAATTATTCGAAAAATGCATTTAAAAAATCATCAATTTATTAAATATTGCAACTGGAAGATCAGAGGTGGTTCGTATTATTTTTCTTTATATATTTTTTTTTTTAATTATTGGTTTATTTTAATTTTTTATTACCTTAAAACTATTCAATTTAATTTTTTGTGTGGCCTTTTTAAGTGGTTTACTTAATTTATTCAGTTTTAACTACCACAAAAAAAACAATTTTCTCAAATAAAAATTTTTATACTTATTATTTTTTTTTGTAAATTTGTTTCTTCAAATAAAAATTTTTATACTTATTATTTTTTTTAGTAAATTTGTTTCTTGTTAAGTTAAAGCACAGTTGATGTTTTTCTAAATTTTTATAACTCACACTTAACTTTTCAAAAATCAATTTTTAATACTTAAGTAAATATGTTTGTTTTTTTTTCTTTATAATTATAATAAGTCACGCGAAGCCGCGCCCGCCGGCGATCGTGGATTTTTACAACACTTCCTTATTAAAAAATCACCGCCATATTTTTTTATTCTTACGCGCCCGCTGGCGTCAATGGTTAAAACAACACTTTTTTGAAAATTGTAGACGCGCCCGTCGCGGATCGTAGTTTAGACAAGACTCTCTTAATAATATTATCGACGCGCCCGCCGCCGCTTGTGGATAGAACAACACTTAACTACTTAAAATTTTCACCCGCCGGTGGTGGCATGGAAAAATTGTCCACCGGCTGGGAAAAACTCGCCCTTGAATTTGTTCCCACCTGCGCAACTTGCTTACCGCGCGTTTCTCACGCGGCGCATTGCAAGTTGCGCTTGATTATTGTTGGGTGGGTCAAATTACGTTCAAGAAAGTCAAAGTCAAGATCACTGTTTGCCAGAAAAGCTTGGGAAGGGTGCAAAGGTAATTGCGCACCTTGCAAATCTCACAAAATGCGCGCGGATTAGGTTACGTCTGGAACATTTGTTGAAGTGGAATTTTGTACGTTGAAGATTTGTCCGTTAAGGAATTTTGTACATTTGAAAATGGAAATTAGATAATTATTTTCCGTTTAGGATTTGTTGTTCGCAGGGAGCTCATATTGCATCAAACTCATTAACTGCGAATTTGATGTAGAAGGCTCCCTGTATGAAAGTATATGGGAATTTGTCTAAGGGCTCCGTTTTTCACCGAGAGAGACCCTTACAAATTCTGTATGTAACAGTTTTGTAAACCCGCGTCGGTTGTAAAACACAATTTCTGGTGCAAACAATAAGTGAAATTTTATTATTGAAGTAATGCTGTTGAATAATTATTTTAATGTACAGTGTAGGACTAAAGTCTACATATGTATATTTTATGAACTATGCTGTATGTAGACTTTTGTCATGATATTGTTTTTTTATATTTGTATATTTCTCTGATGTAGGAGTGAAATAGTTTGTGTTTCTTTTTCTTTAAATAAAGCGAACTGCCGAGCTGCATCACTAATTTTTCTCCAAAATTAAATGTGTATGTAGACTTTAGTCTTTTACTGTTTTATGTAGACTAAATTCCTTCACTGTATCTCTCTCCCCGCACCCAGTGCTAGACATCGCCGGCGTTGCAGCACTTGTCGGCCAGCTGATGGGAGCTGTCTTGTTTTAGCAGGCATAACACTGCAACAAAATTGTTCCCGTTAGCCCCAATGGTTGCTTCGCCGGTGGAGTCAGCTACAAATGAGGTCATGGACCTTGCGCAGGAGATGCCCCAAAACAAAAACAGAGACTTTTCTTTTGTTTTTTGCAATATTAGGGTATTAGGGGTCTCCTTACGAACTTCACACATGTGATGTGCCACCTACACATCCACGCCCCGGCTATTCTCGCACTAAGCGAAACTCAAGTCACCGATACTAATCTCGATCGATTTCAGGTGACTGGGTATAGCTTAGTGCACAATTTCTCCGACCATAGGGGTGCCGCCATGTATGTTAGGAATGACGTGGCTCTACAGAAGGTGCACAATAGTACATCTTCTGAATTCAATTACATATGGGCTAAAATAATTCTTCGTAGCCACGTCATATTCTTCTGTTTTCTTTACAGAAGTCCTAATATAAGTAATGATGCCTCGACGTTAGCCTTCGATGCTTATCCGAACGAATCTCCGGATTTTTACTTTCCCATCCGGAGTGTGAAATCATTGTTGCGGGTGATTTTAACGTTCATAATACCAATTGGCTAAATTACTCAAATGGCACCAGTGTTTCTGGTAAAGACGCCGAGCTCTTTGCAGATATAAACAATTTACACCAAATCGTGAATTGTCCGACACGAGTTCCGGATGTTGAAGGTCACGGAGCTCATCTGCTTGACCTATTCCTTACCACACATCCATCTCGATACTCCGTCGAGGTTAGCTCACCCCTTGGCAACTCGGACCACAGGCCAGTCAGGGCTAATTTCCCATATCCATCCTCCACCCCAACCAGCACAGTCCCCAAAAGAACTGTCTGGCACTATGGGAAAGCCAACTGGTTGGGACTTATTCGCTTTTTCCAAGCAACCGACTGGAATTTGTGTTTCCGAGGTACCAGTGCGAACTATGCTGCGCTCTGTATTACTAAAATAATACGGGCAGGAATGTGTTTGTTCATTCCTCATTCTACTAAATCTATAAAGCCTAGGCCAAATAGATGGTTCAATGGTGAGTGTATGAACACAATTAACGCTAAAGAAGCCGCCTATAGAGCGTACAAACGTTCCCCAAACGAGTCACTTCGGCGTGAGTATATGAAATCAAGGAACTCCTGTAACTCCATCATCAGGAAGGTCAAAGCGTCATTCGACGACAAGTTGAGAAACAAGATCCTCAACACACGCGCAGGCAGCAAAAACTTCTGGTCCTTGGTAACTTCCATCAAGAAGAATTTTACGTCTTCCACAACCCCTTCATTTATTTATGGAGGAAAGGTGACAGCAGAAAGCAAATCCAAGGCCGACTTATTGGCATCTCTGTTCGCCTCTAATTCTTCCTTACCCGAAACTGATACGCTAACCCCGCGAACGCAACGCCCATTCAATGGACGGAATTTTCTTCAGGACTCGAGAGGTGTACAAATGTCTCAAAGTGCTCGACGTCAATAAATCCACTGCCCCCGACAATATCCCCCCTATGGTACTCAATAAATGTGCCTCACCTCTGGCAAAACCTCTGCGCAAACTCTTCGCCCTGTCCTACTTCTGCGGAGTTTATCCAAACTCTTGGAAACTCGCTCATGTTCAGCCCATTCCCAAAAAAGGTGAAGCCAGCGACCCTTTAAACTACCGCCCAATAGCAATTACTCCTGTTCTCTCCAAAATCATGGAGACAATAATCAACAGAAGGCTGATGATCTGGAATCCAACCAAATTTTACACGACAGGCAGTACGGCTTTAGACCGAAAAGATCTACTGGCGACCTTCTTGTGTGTCTGACTGAGGCCCTCAACCAAAACATCCATCACTTCGGTGAGTCTGGTCTTGTTGCTCTAGATATTTCCAAGGCTTTCGACAGAGTATGGCATCCCGCTCTGTTGTCTAAACTCCAAGCTATTGGTATCAACTCAGTTCTAAAGAACTGGATTGAGAGCTTTCTTTCTAGCCGTTCAATCAAGGTAGTATTGGATGGCGTCGCATCCAAACCTCATTCCATCTCGGCCGGCGTCCCCCAAGGCTCTATTCTCTCACCTACACTCTTTCTCATATTTATTAATCACCTGCAACCCACTTCACAGTTTCGCCGATGACGGTACTCTGCGTTACTCCCACACCTTCGATAATACAAGACAAGCGCGTGCCAGACCTTGTCCCGTAGACCGTGAACTCGTGTCCAATTCTATTAACGAGGTCATTGAATTCATTCTTGCTTGGGGCCGCAAGAATTGTGTCGAATTCAACGCAACCAAAACAAAGTACTGTCTTATCTCTACAAAAACCTGCACCACCCGTCCCTCTATCTCAGTGGACAAAAAGAATGTAATGGCTGACCCATCTCTTAACATCCTAGGCGTAACCTTATCATCAGATCTGCGATGGAATAATCACATATTCCAAATCGCCAAACAAGCTTTCCAATGCCTGAGATTCCTCAAGAGATGCAAGTTCCTCCTCCAGTCAACTGCTCTGGCTACAATATACAAGTCCTACATTCGGCCCCGCCGTGAATACAACTCGTATATTTGGGCGGGCGCCCCAAAAACCACCTTGGCTTGGCTGGGCAAGGTGCAAAATCGCGCCATCAAACTCATTGGCGATAGCACCCTTTGCTCCTCCATCGACTCTTTAAGCCACCGTAGGAATGTTGCAGCACTTAGCAAATTTTACCGCTATTACCATAGCGAGTGTTCCACCGAAATTAGAAACCTCCTGCCTACACGGCAATCTTTTTCCCGCAACACAAGACTAGCCAACTCGGCTCACTCCTTCACCCTTCTGCCCTCCCCTTCGCGCACATTACGTTTTAGTAGTTCGTTTATAAATAGAAAAACTCGATTGTGGAACTCTCTTCCGCAGTCAGTGTTTCCGAATTCATATAACATCTCAGAGTTCAAACGCAAGGTTCATAGACATCTACTCACGCACCCCCCAGACCCCTAACCTATCCCTTCTCCTCTATCCTTCAAAGCAAGCTTACTATACTAGAGACTGGCCATGACTCGAACGACATGACAAACTAGTAGTACAAAGGGTAATTCCTAAGCTTGACTTTACCAAATAAAAAAAAAAAATTCCGGTCTTCGTGTAAGAATTAATTACTGAAAAATTATTAAGCATCGGATTTCAGAATAATAGTGATAATATTGATACTATGGGCCACGGAAGCTTCAGAAGCTTCGGAAAAGCTTCAATTTCCAGCTTCAGTTGCGTTTCTTCCACAACAAAATATCAGAGCGAAGCGCTTCTGATCGGTATGCCTTTTTAGCGCTTCAGAATCTGTTCAAAAGATGCCGCACCTGTATAAACAAGGATGTCAATTAAAATGTCAAAGTCAATTTTCAAGAATATTTATTTAAAAAAAAATTAAATTCAAAAACAAGTACAGGACCCAACCCCCCTACCCCATTCCATTCACACTCTTACATGCGTTTTAAATATTTTTACTCCCATATATTTTTTTCGCGCAGTCAGCGAAAAATTTAGAGGGAGCAATGGTCAATACGCTTTGAAGATCGATTGTAATCTGAATTTAATGCTCCGCGATATTTTTTGGAAGGTCACAATAGATTTTGGTGGGGAACGCTATTGTGAATAACGTTCTCTGCTATGTATTGATTGATATTAATAGAAATTGGCTATCAGTTATGTAAGCTGTAAGAAGTAATTTTAATTTACTTATTTACAGCTGTGATGGCCGTCTTTGCTTTCGATGTAAGTCTGTTTTTATGCTTTCTTTTAATAACTTTAGAAAGGCTAATCGAAATACTGAGGCAGACCTTATTAGTTTCGAAACTCTCGGGCGCGCAACACGCCTATACAAAGGGCAAATCTACTGATACCGCTCTTCACTCATTGGTCTCAACCATTAAAAAATCCCTCGAGGTCAAGGAGTATACATTAGTGCCATTCCTTGGCATAGAGGGAGCGTTTAACAATGCACTTCCGGACGCCATAACCTTGGCCTTGACAGAGCAGAAAATCAAGGATTCGTTGGTGTCTCTCATCCACGAAATGCTAACTGCCAGGAAGGTGAGTTCGGTCCTAGGCTACTGTTCGGTCTGAAGCGCCGTAAATAAAGGCACTTCGAAAGGAAGAGTTCTTTCCCTCTCCTATAGGGCGTAACTATGCCCCAGTTGTTGCGACCCATGGAGGCAGAGGGGCATCATTTCCTGACGTTGCTATCATGACAAAAGGCAAATTCCCCCAAGTCCTCTGTGATCTCGTGGAGGCGGTGTTACAAACCCTTTCAAGCTGGACTTCCACCCGTGGACTCAACGTTAACCCAATAAAAAAGGAAGTGATCCTCTTCACGAGGAGATATAAGATTTCTCCTTCAACACCTCCCCGGCTTAACAATGTTAGGCTCAAATTTAGTCCCAGACAAGAAACTCCTCTGGAATGAAAACATAGAACAGCGAGTTAAGAAAGCGAACATAGTGCTTTTCGCCTGCAAAAAATCCATTGGGAAGAAATGGGGCTTCTCCCCCCAGCATACTACGATGGATCTACACAGCGATCGTCCGCCCAATTCTCCTATACGTGGTCTTAGTATGGTGGCCAACGCTGAGTAGATCCACCTCCTAATTTAGCATTTCTTATGCTCCACAAACTTGGTAACCTCGAATGATTAGCTATCCAAGTGAAAATTCCATATCTTTGATACTTAACATATACTGTCGATTAAATTTTTTTAAGACCTGTAAACATATTTTATCAGTATAGAATATTAGTGCAAGTATTAAATTGAAATTAAATGAGTAATTATAGCAAAGAAAGTTTTCGTTTATTGTGAAAATATCATAAAATAACTACAATAATAATTACATTCATTGAAAATTTAACAATTATATATTTAAAGTTTTTTTTTTTTATATTTATATAAAATATAATAAGTAGGTTTTGAATAAAACTAAGATGGAGTTAAATATTAATGAAAATTAATTCAGTTTTAATTCGAATTAGAATATGTATTGAATATGTATATGTTATACCGGATCCCGGTTGTAGAGCCGTTAAAGAAGAAGAAGAATTTGTAGGGCTTAACTAGTATGTCTAGAGCTTAATTAGAATGAATAGGTATATAGAAAGATTCTAAAAAGGGAGAACAAGAAGGACTTAATTAGTTTTTGTAGCATATTTAGTCCGGTCAAATTAGACCAAAAAATAGGTATGAAGGTACATAAATTCGCACCTAGCTGAAAATTGGTAGGATTGTTCAAAGCACCGTTATAAATGAAATCTAAAAAGTCCCCATCGATCCGGCACCTGGAACTTGGATTTACTCGGGGTCAAAGGTCACAAAAACGGTTTTTTTGCGATTTTCAGCAAAACGGTAACTTTTATCATAAAATAGTGTTTACAAAGTTTGTAGATTATGCGATTACCTACAAAAAAGGATCTTATACATTTTCCCGTACGAATTGTAATTCATGTAATTCATCCAAGTTCCAGGTGCCGGATCGATGGGGACTTTTTAGATTTCATTTATAACGGTGCTTTGAACAATCCTACCAATTTTCAGCTAGGTGCGAATTTATGTACCCTCGGATGTCTAAATTGACTGGACTAATAGTCCAGGAGAGATAGCGAAAAAATATTTAAAAGTTGAAATAAATCTACCCTGCGATTTCTTGACGCTATAATTAAGAGAAAAATCGTAGGAATTCAACGAATGTGTTTTGGATAAAATTGGTCCAGGGCAACAGGTGGTAAAAAGCTAATAATAGTAGCGAAAACACGTTTTTCCACGTTTTGGGTACGAAAAAAGGGTTGTAAATACTACATAATAGTGCTTAGAAAGACGAAAATTATGAGTTTTGCACCATTAAAATCGATCAATAGGTTTTTGCAGAAAAATTCAAAAACCATTAAAAATTGCCGTTTTTTACATTTAATTATAGGGAGTGTAATTATCGTAGAACCTTGTGTCAGGGCTTAAATTGTGGCCACTGATGGTGCCTACCTACATTAAAAAATTCATGGAAAAATAATGGTAAGTTTTGGAGGAAATCTCAAAAATGTAAAAACACCTGTTTCACAAAAAAAGGTTGAACAAGGCCCACAATGGTCCTAGAAATTTTTTGTTTGGCATTTTGGCTCGTGAAGGGTTGCTCTACAACCCCATTTTCATGAATTGTATGTAAGGTTTGATTTAACACCTTAAAAACCTGTTTGAAAACCACCTTTTTTCCAGTTTTTTTAATTAAAAACTTTACTTTTGAGTTTTTTCTTGAAATTGAATTTGACAGTTTTATTAGTTTGTTTTTCACCTGTTCTACAGGTCCAATTTTATTCGGAATATGTATATTCATATAATTCCTACGATTTTTCTCTTAATTATAGTGTTGAAAAATCGCATTTTTTTTGTTTTTAAGAAAAAGCTTACAAAGAAAACTCAAAAGAAGACCTTCTAATGCAAAAAATTGGAAAAAGGTGGTTTTCAAACAGGTTTTTAAGGTGTTAAATCAAACCTTACATACAATTCATGAAAATGGGGTTGTAGAGCAACCCTTCACGAGCCAAAATGCCAAACAAAAAATTTCTAGGACCATTGTGGGCCTTGTTCAACCTTTTTTTGTGAAACAGGTGTTTTTACATTTTTGAGATTTCCTCCAAAACTTACCATTATTTTTCCATGAATTTTTTAATGTAGGTAGGCACCATCAGTGGCCACAATTTAAGCCCTGACACAAGGTTCTACGATAATTACACTCCCTATAATTAAATGTAAAAAACGGCAATTTTTAATGGTTTTTGAATTTTTCTGCAAAAACCTATTGATCGATTTTAATGGTGCAAAACTCATAATTTTCGTCTTTCTAAGCACTATTATGTAGTATTTACAACCCTTTTTTCGTACCCAAAACGTGGAAAAACGTGTTTTCGCTACTATTATTAGCTTTTTACCACCTGTTGCCCTGGACCAATTTTATCCAAAACACATTCGTTGAATTCCTACGATTTTTCTCTTAATTACAGCGTCAAGAAATCGCAGGGTAGATTTATTTCAACTTTTTTGCTATTCTTCCTGGACTATAATTTAGGTTTAGAAAAGGAGATAAATTTTCATAAATTTTCAACGCCTATTCAACTAGTAAAGACGTGACTTTTTCCGACTATAGAGAGGTTATTTTTCTATAGAAAATCCTTACTAATATTATAAATGCGAAAGTAACTCTGTCTGTCTGTCTGTCTGTCTGTTACGCTTTCACGCCTAAACCACTAAACCGATTTTGATGAAATTTGCTACAGACATAGTTTAGACCTTGGAGACGGACATAGGCTACTTTTTATGGAGAAAAAAAGGGTTGAAGGGGGTGAAATGGGGTTCAATAAGTTGTAAGGGGATTTTTTATCTTTACTTTTTTTTTCTATTGTATAAAAAGTAACTGACTGACAGACAACGCACAGCCTAAACCGCTGGAGCTAAAGGGCTGAAATTTTGACAGTGCATCCCTATAGTGACGTTTACATCCACTAAAGAGCGATTTTTCGAAATTCATCCCCAAAGGGTGTGAAATAGGGTTTTTACAAACCGCTAAAGCTATGGGGCTGAAATTTGGACAGTGCATCCCTATAATGGAGTGGACATCCACTTCAAAGCGATTTTTCGAAATTTATCCCTTAAGGGGGTGAAATGGGGTTTATCCAAACCGTCTGAGCTATAGGGCTGAAATTTTGACAGTGCATCCCTATAATGGCGTGGACATCCACTATAAAGCGATTTTTCAAAATTCATCCCTTAAGGCTGTGAAATGGGGTCAACCCAAAACCACTGGAGCTATAGGGTTGAAATTTTAACAGTGGATCCCTATAATGAGGTGGACATCAACTAAAGAGCGATTTATCGAAATTCATCCCCTAAGGGTGTGAAATGGGGTTTTTACAAACCGCTAAAGCTATAGGGCTGAAATTTTGACAGTGCATCCCTATAGTGTCGTTTACATCCACTAAAGAGCGATTTTTCGAAATTCATCCCCAAAGGGTGTGAAATAGGGTTTTTACAAACCGCTAAAGCTATGGGGCCGAAATTTTGACAGTGCATCCCTATAGTGACGTTTACATCCACTAAAGAGCGATTTTTCGAAATTCATCCCCAAAGGGTGTGAAATAGGGTTTTTACAAACCGCTAAAGCTATGGGGCTGAAATTTGGACAGTGCATCCCTATAATGGAGTGGACATCCACTTCAAAGCGATTTTTCGAAATTTATCCCTTAAGGGGGTGAAATGGGGTTTATCCAAACCGTCTGAGCTATAGGGCTGAAATTTTGACAGTGCATTCCTATAATGGCGTGGACATCCACTATAAAGCGATTTTTCAAAATTCATCCCTTAAGGCTGTGAAATGGGGTCAACCCAAAACCACTGGAGCTATAGGGTTGAAATTTTAACAGTGGATCCCTATAATGAGGTGGACATCAACTAAAGAGCGATTTTTCGAAATTCATCCCCTAAGAGTGTGAAATAGGGTTTTTACAAACCGATAAAGCTATAGGGCTGAAATTTTGACAGTGCATCCCTATAATGGAGTGGACATCCACTATAAAGGGATTTTTCGAAATTTATCCCTTAAGGGGGTGAAATAGGGTTTATCCAAACCACTGGAGCTATAGGGTTGAAATTTTAACAGTGCATCCCTATAATGACGTGGACATCCACTATAAAGCGATTTTTCAAAATTCATCCCTTAAGGGGGTGAAATGGGGTTTATCCAAACCGCTGGAGCTATAGGGTTGAAATTTTAACAGTGGATCCCTATAATGACGTGGACATCCATTAAAGAGCGATTTTTCGAAATTCATCCCCTAAGGGTGTGAAATGGGGTTTTTACAAACCGCTTAAAGCTATGGGGCTGAAATTTTGACAGTGCATCCCTATAGTGACGTTTACATCCACTAAAGAGCGATTTTTCGAAATTCATCCCCTAAGGGTGTGAAATAGGGTTTTTACAAACCGCTAAAGCTATGGGGCTGAAATTTGGACAGTGCATCCCTATAGTGACGTTTACATCCACTAAAGAGCGATTTTTCGAAATTCATCCCCAAAGGGTGTGAAATAGGGTTTTTACAAACCGCTAAAGCTATGGGGCTGAAATTTGGACAGTGCATCCCTATAATGGAGTGGACATCCACTTCAAAGCGATTTTTCGAAATTTATCCCTTAAGGGGGTGAAATAGGGTTTATCCAAACCGCTGGAGCTATAGGGTTGAAAATTTAACAGTGCATCCCTATAATGACGTGGACATCCACTATAAAGAGATTTTTCAAAATTCATCCCTTAAGGCTGTGAAATGGGGTCAACCCAAAACCACTGGAGCTATAGGGTTGAAATTTTAACAGTGGATCCCTATAATGAGGTTGACATCAACTAAAGAGCGATTTATCGAAATTCATCCCCTAAGGGTGTGAAATGGGGTTTTTACAAACCGCTAAAGCTATAGGGCTGAAATTTTGACAGTGCATCCCTATAGTGTCGTTTACATCCACTAAAGAGCGATTTTTCGAAATTCATCCCCAAAGGGTGTGAAATAGGGTTTTTACAAACCGCTAAAGCTATGGGGCCGAAATTTTGACAGTGCATCCCTATAGTGACGTTTACATCCACTAAAGAGCGATTTTTCGAAATTCATCCCCAAAGGGTGTGAAATAGGGTTTTTACAAACCGCTAAAGCTATGGGGCTGAAATGGACAGTGCATCCCTATAATGGAGTGGACATCCACTTCAAAGCGATTTTTCGAAATTTATCCCTTAAGGGGGTGAAATGGGGTTTATCCAAACCGTCTGAGCTATAGGGCTGAAATTTTGACAGTGCATCCCTATAATGGCGTGGACATCCACTATAAAGCGATTTTTCAAAATTCATCCCTTAAGGCTGTGAAATGGGGTCAACCCAAAACCACTGGAGCTATAGGGTTGAAATTTTAACAGTGGATCCCTATAATGAGGTGGACATCAACTAAAGAGCGATTTATCGAAATTCATCCCCTACGGGTGTGAAATGGGGTTTTTACAAACCGCTAAAGCTATAGGGCTGAAATTTTGACAGTGCATCCCTATAGTGACGTTTACATCCACTAAAGAGCGATTTTTCGAAATTCATCCCCAAAGGGTGTGAAATAGGGTTTTTACAAACCGCTAAAGCTATGGGGCCGAAATTTTGTCAGTGCATCCCTATAGTGACGTTTACATCCACTAAAGAGCGATTTTTCGAAATTCATCCCCAAAGGGTGTGAAATAGGGTTTTTACAAACCGCTAAAGCTATGGGGCTGAAATTTGGACAGTGCATCCCTATAATGGAGTGGACATCCACTTCAAAGCGATTTTTCGAAATTTATCCCTTAAGGGGGTGAAATGGGGTTTATCCAAACCGTCTGAGCTATAGGGCTGAAATTTTGACAGTGCATCCCTATAATGGCGTGGACATCCACTATAAAGCGATTTTTCAAAATTCATCCCTTAAGGCTGTGAAATGGAGTCAACCCAAAACCACTGGAGCTATAGGGTTGAAATTTTAACAGTGGATCTCTATAATGAGGTGGACATCAACTAAAGAGCGATTTATCGAAATTCATCCCCTAAGGGTGTGAAATGGGGTTTTTACAAACCGCTAAAGCTATAGGGCTGAAATTTTGACAGTGCATCCCTATAATGACGTTCACATTCACTAAAGAGCGATTTTTCGAAACTCATCCCCTAAGAGTGTGAAATAGGGTTTTTACAAACCGATAAAGCTATAGGGCTGAAATTTGGACAGTGCATCCCTATAATGGAGTGTACATCCACTATAAAGCGATTTTTCGAAATTTATCCCTTAAGGGGGTGAAATAGGGTTTATCCAAACCGCTGGAGCTATAGGGTTGAAATTTTAACAGTGCATCCCTATAATGACGTGGACATCCACTATAAAGCGATTTTTCGAAATTTATCCCTTAAGCGGGTGAAATGGGGTTTATCCAAACCGCTGGAGCTATAGGGTTGAAATTTTAACAGTGGATCCCTATAATGACGTGGACATCCATTAAAGAGCGATTTTTCGAAATTCATCCCCTAAGGGTGTGAAATGGGGTTTTTACAAACCGCTAAAGCTATAGGGCTGAAATTTTGACAGTGCATCCCTATAGTGACGTTTACATCCACTAAAGAGCGATTTTTCGAAATTCATCCTCTAAGGGGGTAAAATGGGGTTTTTACAAACCGCTAAAGCTATAGGGCTGAAATTTGGACAGTGCATCCCTATAATGGAGTGGACATCCACTATAAAGCGATTTTTCGAAATTCATCCCCTAAGGGGGTGAAATAGGATTTATCCAAACCGCTGGAGCTATAGGGCTTAAATTTTGACAGTGCATCTCTATAATGGCGTGGACATCCACTAAAGATCGATTTTTCGAAATTCATCCCCTAAAGGGGTGAAATGGGGTTTACCCAAACCGCTGGAGCTATAGGGCTGAAATTTTGACAGTGCATCCCTATAATGCCGTGAATATCCACTAAGAAGCGATTTTTCAAAATTCATCCCCTAAGGGGGTGAAATGGGGTTTATCCAAACCGCTACAGTTATAGGGCTGAAATTTTAACAGTGCATCCCTATAATGGCGTGGACATCCACTATAAGGCGATTTTTCGAAATTTATCCCCTAAGGGGGTAAAATGGGGTTTACCCAAACCGCTGGAGCTATAGGGCTGAAATTTTGACAGTGCATCCCTACAATGGCATGGACATCCACTAAGAAGCGATTTTTCGAAATTCATCCCCTAAGGGGGTTAAATGGGGTAAGCCAAACCGCTGGAGCTAAACGGCTGAAATTTTGACAGTGCATCTCTATAATGAAGTGGACATTTACTAAGAAGCGATTTTTCGAAATTCATCCCCTAAAGGGGTGAAATGGGGTTACCAAACTACTGGAGCTACAGGGTTGAAATTTGGACAGTGCATCCCTATAATGACGTGGACATCCACTAAGAGGCGATTACTCGAAATGCATCCCCTAAGGGGATGAAATGGGGTTAACCCAAACCTCTGAAGCTGAAGGGCTGAAATTTTGACAGTGCATCCCTATAATCACGTAGAATTGAATGACTCGAAATTCACTTTATTTAATATTCATATGTGATTGCTTCATAATTTCTTACATCCACGTAAATAGGCGAACAAACTTAACGAACGTTCGTCAAACCCTAAAATGTCACTTTTCTTGATGACATATACATGCCAATCTCTGCTTCAAAACTTGCAGATTTGTTGAGCAGAGGTGATATTCGCAGCAATTTGTTTACCATATTTATTAAAAAAATGCACTATAATAAACCCTTTTTAGGGATAATAACAGCTGACTTTTTTGTTGGTTTTTTTAAGGAAAAAATTGCACCTAATAAACAGTTTTTAAAGGCGTTGCAAGGCACGCCGGTTTTATGCTAGTAAGTAATATTTATGTCCTCCAAAATCTAAATAGTAGAATTATTAGGCCCTGAAGAGTAGCAAAAGTTCGACTCGGGTAAGCAGAAGGATACTTACCGCATTCGCTGAAACCATTTCTATGCACGCTTGAGGAAATCTCGAAGATTGGGATCCTGCAACCTAGAAGATTCAGAGAAGAAACGACACTTGAACAGGTTTTAACTGGGAGCACTATGGCATCATAATGGGCCTATCCTTTTGCCCTAAGTATATGAACTCAAACCAACAGCTCAGCCATATCTAATCTAACTTAACTTAAGTCTTTTCTTGGAGAAAATTTGAACCAATAGGTATGTTATAAAAAAGTTATTTGTAAATTTTAATCAGTGCTCTACTTTCAATTATTAACTTCCCAGTATAGGAAGTTATTGTAATCGGTCCGAAAATCGAAATCGAAAATTTCAACGTATTTTCATCTTTCAAGGTCCCAGGAGCATTTTAAGCAAAAAATTGGGGGGAAGTATGTGTGTGTGTGTGCGTACGGATGTGGTCATTTTTTCCTGCACGATATCGCGCGAACCAAAACTGATATCGACTTCGTTGAGGTGTCGTTCGAAGCGTATCAACCGAAATATGATCTGAAAAGATTTGACTTAAGTGATTTTTGTACCTGCACGATATCGCGCGAACTATAAAAGATATCGACTTAGTTGACGTGCCGTTCGAAGAGTATTAACCAAAATATGATCTGAAAAGATTTTCATAAAATTGGGTCGAGCCGTTTTTTTGTTTAAGCGGCGTAAGTGATTTTTGTACCTGCACGATACCGCGCGAACTAAAAACTATATCGACTTCATTGAGGTGCCGAATAACATTAACACATCAACTTTATATACATTTTCGTCATCCTAATCTTGTAAATGCGCACATTTAGTTTGACATTTTAGCGAAAATATTGATAAACAATTGTGACAAATTCTCGGTATTATACATATATTCTATATTGCCTATTGTTCATTTATTATTAAAATATCATAATATTCAACATCCATCATACTGGGAAGTTTATCGTGTGGACCGAACGGGTCGAACCCACATCCCTACTAGTTTAATGTTGTGCCTGAACAAAGCCCTGCTCCAATTTCAGGTCCTTGCGAAGTTTGATCCAGCTTAAATATGTGTAAGAAGAAATTTTCAAACTAAAAAATTTAAAGGTGTTTTTGACTATGTGTTCTGTTCTGTGTTCTATTAATGAGTAATTTAAATAAAATAACTCACTCACTCAACTCTAATCAAATATCAACCCACAAGCTTCCACGTTGTAATTATTTCACAGACTATTCAGCAGCAAGAGCAGTCATCTTACATGGCTCTTTTGTTCCCTTAATATTATTAGCACCCAGCCTTTTTCTGGTTGCCCTCGTTTAATATCCCCTATTCCATTGTTTCCCTTCGCCTGTTGTATCCATTTGTATCGAGCATATTCCGAGTTTCCTTTTCATGCCCAAATAAATGATACTTATTAAATAAAAAGGCTTCTGTTAAACAATTATTACTCTATAAGAAGAACAATATGCAATTAAACGTGTATTAATTTGGTCCAGCAAAAGGTCCTGGTTTTAATTCTTTTGCATTTTTTACATCCATCAATGGGTAGACAACGCCTACAGCACGATGAAGGCATCGCTTGATTTTGAAACACAAGTCAGGTAAAATTCTTTGGATTCCTTTAAGACTTTAAGTTATCTAAAGCAATCATTATTTTTTTATAATTATCCAAAAGAAATTTGAACCCGCTGCTGTTAATGTCAAAGGGCGCCTGATTCGAGTGAACTTCAAAAGTCCTCGGAGATGTTCAGGAGTATCTAATATCAACATCACCAAACCAGCAACAATTTTACCAACGGAAATTTCTTCTGCAAATTTTACGCAAAAAGGTTAAAAGTTTTTATTCTGTAATTTTCGTGAAATTCATTATCAGGCAGAAGGGGGTGCCAGTCAGCAAGAGATTTTCCGGTGGGCTCATTCATATTCTCGCCTCATTCGACCTTTGGAGGATTGGGTGGCACAAGGTCTTCCCGGGGCAGTTGGAGCTCTCCTTTCCCGTAAGTTTGTAGCATCCCAAATCTTACACAAGCTCAGCTCCACGTCCCTTTTCTCTTGAAAAATGGAAAATATATTCCTTTTTGATTCGTCACTCACACCCTCACATCAAATCGTTGCCTGCACTGGGAATCCTTCACAAGGAAAATCGGGGGTTTTCCTTATTTTTGAGAGAGTGGGAGCGGTAGCGTTCTCCTGTTCATTCACTAAAAGGACCTACATTTTGGGGGTGCATCGGTTGTCTGTGACCTAGTTTCCTACTGACACATAAACACGGCAGCGTTGTAAGTGTAACTTTAAGGACGAAGTTTACGGCATCCCATGACGTAAGTTGTGACGTCATGGCAGGCCCAGATGCCACGGAATGCTGTTGAAGTTTTGTTACAGGGTGTGACCAGAAGCAGCGAATATTGAAAAAAAAAGCAAAAATAAATTAGGGTAGTTTTAGGCCGCAGAGCTTTTTCGGGATGAAACAAGGAACCGTAATGGATTCTGCTCACAGGATTTGTTTCTTGGTCCCTTCAGGCTAATGTGGCGATGCTGAGGAGTAGAGAGGATTGAGGAAGAATACTGGTAAATAGGGCATTGTACCCTAGCGGCTTTGTGCTTGCCATAAGTGAAATAATGTTCTACTTTCTTCCTTGGGACTACGTGACTTTTCAGCCATATTTTTGAGAGTGCGCTCGTGTTTGTATGGTGTGAGTGGAGGGCATGCTATCAGTCACGTGGTTTGTTCTATTTTTAGATACATTCATCTGCCTTTCTTGAATGAATCTTGTATGAACTGGAGTCGAAAAGAATCTATTTTTAGAATAAAAATTGATACCATCCCCCTAGTCTGATAGTGACAGCAAATCACTTTGATCTTTATTATGCCAATTAATGGTCTGCCAGTGTATCTTAGCGATGCTCATAACGAAATTAACAGTCAACCAAAGAGGACGGATGCTGAAATTATTGCCGCTCCATCCTCAAAGATGTTAAAAGGCCTACCGAAATTACGGTCATAGCAGCAGGAAAATGGGGTTTCAATATTGTAGATTGTAGAAGATAGTGACGTCAGATGAAGACACTAATTTTGACTGAATTCCCTTTGGAAGGGTTATTGATAGAGGAACTTTCCGATAAGTTAAAGAAAATCACGGTTGTTGTTAGGTTCCTTTTGGCAGACGTGATGGGTTGCTATGAGCTGAAATAATGTGGTGCTTTTGCAATATCACGAGTTGGGAGACACCAAATATTTCAGATAATGAGATTTCCGTATTCCAGAATAAAAGTCAACTGGTTTTGCTGGTATGATGAGATATTTTAGAGTAATAATTTCAAGCCATGTTAATTCATGCAGCCGCAAGATGTTAATTTATTTAAGTGGGGGAATTTACTTTTCATATACGGATAGATTCGGCACTTAAAGCATACTCAAAAAAATTATAATAATAATAAAGTTATAAATAAGATTTAAGTAGTTATTTAAGAAGAATTAAATATATTTTATTTAATCCATGCTTTAGTGCTGGGGTGACCAGCCCAAATGCGCGCCACTTCGAAAATGCATGAAAATGGTGATTAAAATTTAATTTAATATAATTTAGGGAGAAAGCTCCAAAGTTGTGCTGCGAAGACAAAGAAAGGACCAATTGACGTGCGGAAGCGCGGAATTATTAAATTATTATTTTTTGAGGAATTGCGAAAGCTGCATAAACCAGCTTGCTCTTCTGTAGGATATCATGAAAGAGTCGCAAAAGCCTATACTCACCATAGTCACTTAAGGCTCTATTACATTGAGCGAAATTACGAGCTAATAGCCGGCGAGTTTAGTGCGATAGTAAGATGACACTCAACACTTTCCACTCGCTCAGTAGCCAACTAGCTAGCGCGAGCTAGTTCTACCTTTTTGTAGTCAATGAAACCAAATAATGAGATACTCGTAGCTAGTTCGCTTGCAACTTAGATGGCACACGACTAGTGAACTAGCTAACAAGCCCACACGCCAGAGAGTAAAAGTATACCCGGCTTTAAACTTTCTCGGCCAGATTGTTTATAATCGAGCCTTTAGAGAGCAGCGTAGGGTGAAATATGATAAAAGCGGCGCTCACAATCGTTAAACCCTACTTCGAGTTCATCGGTGCATGAGGAAAGAGAGAAGGTTAGATGAAGATGAGTAAGGCTTCAAGCAAATTCATACGCACAGCTCTTTTCAACAAGTCATGATAACGAAGTTTAAACAGGAATCCGTAGGTTTTAATAACAATGAAACTAGTGTGATCGTAGTAGGCCATGCTGCTCTTCAGTACCACCCACTGACATATAGAATGGACTGCTCATGAGGAATTTTTCATGGCAGCAATTTGTTCCATAGGCTACAAACCTTTTTCACTCCATGTAAACACCGGAATCACTTTTGAAATTTACATTTTATTAAATACATACTTAAACCATTAAAACAACACAAATATTTTGTTTTAAAAAATTAATAAACACTATTTTCACTTTTTCACCTTTTAAAATGCCTTTTTTTCATTAATTTGCAAATTTTATGTGTATCTGATTTAAGTTTATTTATTTATTTACGCCAAACAAGGCACACTTAAATATACACAGGAAAAATGACTATAGCTAAAGTAGTTTACAGTCTAACATTATTATCACAGAGTATATCTTTATAACATATTAGTTATAGTGTTAGTTCAGGTAATTCGGATGACAGGAAGGATATCAATTTTTTCTTAAAGGATAATTTGCTAATTTCAGGGGAGAAGCAGGATCTGTGGCCATTGAAAATTATGCAACATCTCTTGATGGGCTCGTTCTTTCCATACTCGGTCCGATGAGAACATTCCCTAAGCATTTTCGTATGCCTATTGTGTCGGACATCGTCGTTAACTTTGATCCTGTCTGACAGAAACTGATCTTTGATCTTATCGTTTAAGACATCCAAATTAAAGCATGAAATAAGCAGCTTACGCCTATTAAACAGTGGCATGAGATCCAACATTTTGAGCCTGGCTGTGTAGGGCGGTAGGCTATGGAATTCACGTGAGTCGTATAGATTTCTCAGAGGAAAGAGTAGAAACTTCTTTTGCACTGACTCAAACCTACTACTGCTTACCTGGTAAATAGGATTCCAGATCGGGCATGCGTATTCTAAAATTGGGCGTACTAGTCAAATTCCTTGGCTCTTCTCTTTATAAAGCCAAGAAGTTTGCTAGCTCTTGCAATAATATTATCGTAGTGCAAATTAAAATTTAATTTATTGTCCAGGACAATACCTAGATCTACAATTTGATCAACGCGGTCTAATACCTTGCCGTTGAGATAATAGTATTGCAACTGCATGCCCTTAATACGAGAGAAGGTAATTACGTGGCATTTACTGGTGTTTAGTTGCAGTTTATTGGTGGAGCACCAGTCCTGTAAGGTATTCAGTTTCGACTGAAGGAGAGTTACGTCAGCGCGCGACTTTATGACACAATATATTTTGAGGTCATCGGCATAAAAAAGATGTCGTATATTCCTTAGTTTTAATGACAGGTCTGAGATGAATATATTAAATAAAAGTGGGCCAAGATGACTACCCTGAGGGACTCCGGAAGTTACTTCGATTTCTTTTGACAGAAATCCTTGAAATCTAACGGCTTGTATTCTTCCGTTAAGATATGATTCTATCCATCTTAGAACAGGCCCAGATATTAAAAATTTTAGTAGTTTTGTTACTAAAATATGGTGGTCGACACGGTCAAAGGCCTTACTGAAGTCAGCGTAGACAGCATCGATTTGATGACCGTTCTCCATACCACATAGTAGTTCGGAGGTTAGTGTCATAAGGTTAGTAGTAGTCGAGCGCCCTTTTCTGAAGCCATGTTGTTGGTCATTGAGGGGCGGATCAATTATTTGGGCAATCTTATCGTAAACAAGCTTTTCGAATAGTTTAGGAATTGCTGATAATATTGCAATGCCCCTGTAGTTGTCCACCGAATGCTTATTAGATGCTTTGTGAATTGGTATGAGGTATGATTTTTTCCAAATTTTAGGAAATTTTCCTAACGATAAGGATTTGTTGAAAAAAAGATGGAGGGGAAACAGAATTTGAGTTGAGTAGCACTGCAGAAATCAAGGAGGCAGATTGTCAGGACCGTGACCTTTATTGATATCTAGATTGTTTAAACCTGTCAGGATGTCTTCGACGGATAAGGATATGTTATCCATAAGAGTTGAAGTAACAGTGCGCGTATGAGTTAGGTCTGTGTGTGTTGTATCAGATTTTGGACAAAAGATTTCGGTAAACCTGTCAGCAAACATGTTACAAATTTCCTGTGGGCAAGAGGAGTGTTTACTGCCATTGGTCATTGTAGTTGGATATCCTAAGTTTTTTCGTTTTATATTAACGAAATGAAAGAATTACCAAGAGAATTCGGAGTGCGCAAAAATTTGGTGTAGACCATTTCCATAAAAGGGGTCGATAAACTTTATATCGATAGCATTAGTAACGTTAATCGGAAGTAAACAATTGTCTTCCTCGTCGAGGATAAAAGATATTTTAGGGCGATTAAAGTCTCCTAAAATAAATATGTCGTCGCAATTGGAGAGGGATTCGTTAATATCATCTAATATATGAAGTAATTCATCATATTTAGATTCCTCAGAGTTAGGGGGTATGTAAAAAGTGCCGAAGTATGTGTGTTTCCTGCCCGATTTAACTCGCACGAAAACATGCTCAAAATAATTTGAACTTTTAGTTGCGATTAGTTCACTATTTAAGGGGTCCTTGACCGCTATAAGAACACCTTAACGCCTGTTTTAGCAACTGACATTCTGTATGTCAAAATCCGCGGGCTATGGGGAAAAGAGCAAAAGATATAAACATCACTATACCCGTCTATTTTTTTCTAATTGATTTAACCTGATTTTATTTCTGTCTGATTTTACTTCTGAGTGCTTCTGTCAGTTTGGGGGTCTATGGATGAGTGAGACAACTATACTTTTGGGTGCCATCGATTTGTTTGGAATAATTTCAGATGAGCAGTCCATTATTATATGTCAGTGGTACCACCCCAAAATTTCATTCTTTATAAGCGCAAACCGAGAGTAGAAATGTCAGGATGAACAGCAGCAGAGTGAGAGAAAGAAATACACTGGGATTTCGAAGGATTTAGCTGCAGAAATTTAATGACAACCAATAGAATACATGACGCAAGTACACATATTATTTCATCTCTTGGCACAGGGAAATAAAGCTGCACATCGTCTGCATACATACAGAATCTTAGGATATCGTTAGTAAAAATACTGAATAAAAGTGACCCAAGAATGGAGTCATGGGGGACTCCGGCGTGGAGTTGGGCATTTGAAAAACTTTAGCCACCTATGTAGTTTAAATTTTTGAGTTAGATAAGAAACTTTGCAAAAGCTTAAGAGAGAAGAAAGACCAAAATATGCTTGTGCGGACAGTTTTTGCGGAAGCAGGAAGTGATTGAAGGCTGTGATGTTTACGAAAGCCAGATTACTATATTTATAAGTTTAAGACGTTCAGAATACACAATTATTTGAGTAGCCATCATCTTTTCAAGAAGCTTTGCCAGAAATGGAAGAATACTGATAGGCCGAAAATCGGAGGAACTGGTAGGAGAAGGGAACTTTTGAATAGGTATGATTAAAATATGCTTCCAAATCGAGGGAAATAGGCAATAGACGAGGAATGAGAATTTTTAAGAGGCAAGGTGAAATGTAATGGTGTAGTCCAAAATGATTTCACATAAAAGAAGCACATTTTAAAAAGAGCAACTAAAGTTAAATTATGAAAAAAGGAAAGAAATCCAAAGGAACTAAGCCTTTGCCATGCAAAGAGCGGGGTAAGTCCATCAATTTCGGCTATTAATCTCAATATAATTGGCTTTCAGGGAGGAGTACATATACTTAAAATAATAAGATATTCCCGAAAATCGATATTCGTAAAACTTGGATCCCAAATTTAATATTTTACATTTTTTTTTTTTTCAATTTTGGGTGGGCTTAATTTCAATCTCTTTCTTGTATTTTTGCTTTGGTTGGTTTTGGTTTCTTATGAGGTAGATTGAAATACAAATTCCTTGCATCTTGACTACAAAACTTCGATTTGTAATAGTTTTCAAAAGGTTGCCCAATTGTTATAAGTATATAAAACAGTAACTGACCGACAGACAACGCACAGCCCAGAGCGCTGGACCCATTGGGCTGAAATTTTACAGTGTATCGCTATAATGACGTGGACATCCTCTAAGAAGCGATTTTTCGAAATTATTCGTTAATAATTGTAAGTAGTTTGTGGAAATCCACTTGATCAATACTGGAAGGTATATACATATAAGAAAAACAATAAAATTTCGCACAAAGAATTATTTAATAATTTTAATGCAATATGAGTAAAGCTAAAAGGACGCTGTATTATAGACCGGGCTAGATAGTTTTTAGCTATAATCGCCGAGTCTTGAAAAGATTTTGTTCCTAAAGATATAATACAAATCAGCTGTGAGTATATATATGTATGTCTAGAATTTAAATGGGTTTCTTGAATAAGGGGTCGTCCATTAATTACGTGAAGCGTTTAGCGGGGAGTGGGTTGAGCCGAATCTCACCCAATCTCACGTGGGGAAGAGGGCGGGTCTCGGCAAATATCGCGTAATTTGTTTTCCTCAAGAAACAGTGTAAAATTGCTAGAAAACTGGGTTAAATTAAGTTAAACATGTTTCTCCACTAAAGACCTCCGTTCACTTACAGGCCGCCGACAGGCCAGGTCGGCAGGCATGGGCCGATGAAGGCCACACAATACTCAGTCTGACTAAGGGATGAGGATTTCAGGTATCCCCTGTCAGGCCGTGACTTGTAGGTGACGTCGTGATTCCCTACAGACACACAGGCGCAGACGACAGTTTAGCATAGCACGTTCTTAATTCAAGTGCAAAAATGTTTATGACCTCAACGAAAACTTTAAAGTGACTGGAAAAACTTTTAAAATACACAGACCACGATGCGCAGGCGGCGCGAAGAAATTAAATGTATGGGAAATTCTCTCGTAGGCGGCAACTGTCACCAAAGTGTAGTAATAACAAGTCTTTCATCTTCATACAAAAATTTCCGACCGTTGATTGTGTGCGTGCATATATGAACATCACTGCTGAGCAAAACTCAACGCATACTTCGTGAATTCAGCGAGACAAAGCCAGATTCTGTCTTTACGGTAAAGTATGCAGAACAGAAAAGCAAAGATAATTGAATCAGCTGTCAAAATTGAAATCATCAAAACAAACGAGCAAATATGCACAAACACATCAACATTATCCCTATAGAAACTCATAAAATTTTCCGACTTATGGTTGTATTCCAGCCAGCGCGTATAAAAATGTTGCATTCTCTCTCTGATAGCCTGACATCGTCATTTGAAAAACTTGTGCATGCAGCTATTCGCCTTTCACTCATTAACCATATGAAGATGAAAGACTTGTTAATTTCTAGACTTTGCTGTCACCTGCCTTAATAGCCTTATGACACTGGCTTCATCGTAGGCTGAAAATACTGCCTTGGCTAGGCTGAAAACTGAAAGAAAAAATTCAAAGGAGATTTTCCCATATGTAAGAGTGAGAGGAATATACTCAAACTTTTCTCGGCTGAATTTTAAGTGTTATAAAAAGTCTATAAAACTGTTATAAAAAGCATAGGAAAAGAATGAAATTCATGTTCTTTTTTCTATGCTTCTTATAACAGTTTGCTACATCTCTAGACTTTTTATAACAGTGAGTGAGAATCAAAATAAATTGAAGTAATAAATTGGAATAATTATAATTGAAGTGGCAGCAAATATAATTGAAGTGAGAATAAATAATATTTTATTGAAGGGTAAATTTTTAGAATTGGGGCTCCGGAGTAAAATCGCTCCAAACAATTTTTGATGTGTTTAGTGTGATTTTTAATTGCCCCAAAGTAATTTCTAATGATGGGAGACATATTTTTGTTATTGCAACGGGCGGGTGCGCGTTGCGAATTCAACTGATGTTGACCATGTTTAATATTAAATACAATAAATTTAAATTAATTTAATTTTAATCATGATAAATTTGAATATTTCAAATATTTCCAACGGATTTCTTCTCCCCTTAACAACTATCTGTTATAATAATCAGATAATCGTTCTTACTCTCACATGCTATCTCTGTCCCACAGTATAACAGATTTCGTCATTTTCAGCCTAGCAAAGGCAGCATTTTCAGCCTGCGATAAAGCCAGTATCATAAGGCTATAAGGCGGCTCCGGACTCCATGAACACTCGTGAACAAGCGTGAACGCGAATGTGGATGGTTTTCGTGCCTAGTTCACGCCTTGCTTTTAGTTTCGAGTTGATACGGCTTGAATTCGTGCCGCAAACTCACGGCTTGAGACTGATTAGAAGTTACGCAAAAATCGACTCACGTAATTTATGGACCACCCATAAGGGAAATATCATAGTTGAGGTTCTTAAAATGTTTTTTAATTACAATCTTCTATTATTCGAGATCAGGGGTCCAACATTTAAAAATGCAAATTTTAACTCTTCAATAGCCATTTCTCTATTAGTGTGAGAATAATAAATCGAAAATGTTGCTGCCCTTTTCGTTCATCCATAATTTTACAAAGTTTAGCGAAGCTAATAGCAAACATTTTTTGAGAAAATTTAAAATGTCATCATATTTCCTAATAAATTCCATATTAGTATTGGTAGGAGTGTTGTCTTTGAGCCTTTCAAAGTAAGATTTTTTATAATTAAGTGAATTTATTAGAACATTTTCCGATTGAGGTAGGCTAGGGAAATTAGATATTTCAAAAGGGTTTGAATTTTTGTTGCGAATTTTATCGATGGCAATAGTGTCAGTCTTAAAGAGTTCGACATTTCTAGTGTAGCTGTACTTCTATAGCTAGCTGAGTGACAGTTGCAATTAACTGAGTATGGAGTGACAGCTTTCACCTTTGGTAATTTCTTGGGTAAGTGGTTAAAATTACTTTTAACACTCTTATCTATAATCGTGGCCCCAATTAATAGTAGAAGAATGCTTGACAATTTCTACATTGTAAAATAATATTTTATATTAATTCTCTCCCTTCTGACTCGATGATGTAAAAAATACATACATATGTACATATTTAACCTTTGCAATTTCAGATACTAAAATTTTATGCGAAAATTGAAAAATAAACAAGTCAAGTGCAATTTCTTTTCTCCTCGAGAAAGGGTTTGTGAATATTTTAATTTTAATAATTTTTATGCCAGGGTGCAAGACACGGAAGAAATTAATTAAATTTTCAGGGGTTTAAGGAAAACCAACACCCTTTAATTTAATATTAATGTTGTGGGTCTAAGTTCTTAAGGAGTGAAGGTATGGACTTTAATTCCGCATTGTTAAACTTTTTTTAAATAGGACCGTATGTTCATTAGGGTATTTCAAGTAAAGTTTAGTTACACGCGATTTGGTGCCTAATTAAAATCTTTTATTGACTGTTTGAAATTTGTTTATTTAAATTAACGTTAACATTTTCAAAGATAATTGGGGGACAGAACCTCGTTCCGATTTTTTCGTTAGCTGCGCTCTACCCTTCGGGATTGATTGTCTTCTCCTCATTATTGGGAATTTGTTGCTTCAGGTGACTTAATCCTCCTTCTTTTGTTTTTTACGTTAACTGTAATCTAGGCTTCCTCATCAGGTATATTCAACGCTGTACAGTGCCGGCGGATCGTGTTGCGCTCCAGTGGGTAGTCAAACAAACAAACTGTGATGATCGACCAGATTCTTACTTTTAAAACATACTTGGAGGATGTCACGGATAAAATCTCTGCTATTTCTACAACATTTCCTATAATGCTGCACAACGTAGGGGATCAAACCAACCCGTTGCCTTCTGATAGTGAGGGGGGTTAGCTTAGTCTAGCTTTACCCACTTCCAGTGTGGGCAGCAGAATTTAAGAAAAGGGTTAAAGCTACCCAGTGGGAAATGGAGTGCTCTAAAGACAATAGAGGAACACTCCCATGGAAACATGGAATGCTCCTTTTCCGCTCCCTCTCCATATATATTTTAACATTAGATGTCCGCCTAGTCTAGCACTCCATTTGAGCTCCCATAGAAGCACTCCTGCATCGATGTAGTTGGAGACAAGAGGAGCATGATAGAGCTTTTTTTAAATATCTAAAGTACAGGTCAACATTGAAGTACCATAAGAACAATTTAATATTTAAAAAATAGCTTGACGGCCTATTCAATCTACGACTATTTATAAATATTGAGAGACAGGACAATTTTCACTCTCTAATCAAAACTTCTATATTTCAGTCAAACACAGTTTATGATCTGATGAAATTTTCCTTAATTTTACGTTTTCAGTAGTAATGGTGAGTCATCGCATCAATACAGTTTTAAGTTTTGAGCGTGGTCTATTCAATTTCTTAAATATCTCCAATAATGCTCCCTTGGGAGTCCATTGAGAACCCTCCAACTTCCCTCTTTTTGGGAGTGCTCCCAATTATTCCCGCTGGGTAAAGACAGAAAGATGCATGCGGCAATAGATATTTTAGAAGCCTAGATGCCTTTAAATGCGATCTCAGATATATGTATGTATGTAGTTTCGTGAACAGAACGCATTTGAAGCAAACCTTGGTTTATTTTCAAATTTTTGGCATTGCAGTAATCGACATAACCTCAAGTGCTCAGACACGCATACACACACTACAAGCATATGAACTCATAGTGTAGATTTTTTGGATTTATGTGAAAAAAAAGCAAAACGCAAGCGCAATTATCTATTAGCGAAAACTTTCCGCATATTGCGCATCGGCCGTCCGCACCGCACGCATGCATGTATCTGTTTTCAGTATAATAGCAGAAAATGGAGGACTGCATCCAGGGTGAGGTTAGAATGCATGCGTACAGTGCGTGCGGTGTGTGCAGCGAATTTTCGTTGACGGACAGTTGTGTGCTTAAGTTCCGTCTAGTCTTGAAAGGACATGTAAGTAGACCAACTTTTGCATTGCGTGCATTCCGTTTACGTAACTATATGTCAGTTTGCAATTGACTGCACGCACTTCTATAATATCAATCACCGTACGCATCAACGTATGCGTCTCCAGCTTTAGTGTCGTTCGCCCGTGCTGCGCATTTAGAACTATATCGAACGATGAGAGGCTATTGATAGAGGGAATTATACCAATAGAGATACCGGCAAGAGTAGGCATGAGTGTCTATGATCCAGATCTGTTAGAGCGGAGATGAGTGTGTAACGTAATGAAAAGACCAGTGAGACGAGTCTGTAATTCGGGGTACTTTCAAACGTATCCCCATCAGCCTAGGGAGGCGAGAACTACACTCGTTATTGATAAGATTAATATAATGTAATCTTCACTTTTATCAGCAGTGTTATCACATTCCAACCGATATCCGAGCGTTTGGCAGTGGCGGTTCGTAATGCTCAGGATAAGGGAAGCAATGCGCAAGGCTAACGATAAAAGTTAAAGTATCGAAGGCCTTAACTAAAAAAACTGAAAAATAACATATAGTGGAATCAGATAAGCAAAACATAAAACAAATTGTTACCAGTTTATAGTTATATCGAATGCTAGACGAATCGAAAATCGTGAAATTTGCAGTTTTTCGAAATAATTTCGCCGCTAGAGGGCATTTTGCGCTTTTTTTCAGATTCTGTTGATAATTAAAGCGTCTAAAAAAAGCTGTTGAAAGACTGCAACTACTACTTTGAGCTCATTTAAATTTTCATGCAAATGCATAATTATGGTTCAAAATCTAAAAAAGATAGTAATAATAAAACCCTACATACGCCCCTATTTTCTTTTGTAAGCTTCGCTCATCATCATTACAATCTTCCTGCAAAAAAAGACTTCAGGCAACCCGAGCTCAGAAATGCAATTCATAAAAATATTCTCTATCCCTTTAAATCAACTTTAAAGAGAATCATAAAAAATATAATGGAAGCTACAAAGTATCAGCTTATTTTCAATAAACACCTCCTGCCACCCCAATATAATAACCAATAAATAAAGAGAAACTCCACTTATCTTCGATCTCTTTTTTCTTCAGTCAATATGCAATAAACGAAAATTCATATTTTAAGAGTCTCAACAAATTTCGAAGCATATTTGCAAGAGTAAATTTAGTTCTTACTTGAAACGAGAACATTACCAGAAAACGAAACCAAGAAAACAAAGAGAACATGGAAAATTTCTCTATCTTCGACTTGCTATATCCCCACTGTTCGGTTCCGAAGAAGCTGCGTTTAGCTCAGCTTCTGAGGGTACTGTATCAATGCAAACCTTTGCGTGAGTGTGGGTTCAATCAAATGAATGTGTTGGAGTTTTCACGTTGATTTTCTGTGGCAAAGAAGCTGGAGACATTACAGCTTCCCCATGTTGTGTAAGGCCTCGGGCACGTTAAAAGCAGCGAGAGGCACTTTAGTGTTTGCTATTCTGCCGCTCACCATTCGCCGCTCGTATCGTGGCCAAGGCTTTGCTCTTTGTATACAGTAGTGTGATAAATTTGAATTGTACATTTTGTATACAAAAATTTATGCATTGTATCCTTAGTGTTACCAGAGGAGAAAATATATTGAGATTTTTCTTCTGATAAATCTTGATATATTTCAATTAATTTTTATGAAGTTGCCTATTTGGTCAAGGGAAGCAGTGCTTCCTTTGCTTCCAAAGAGGAACCGCCACTGGCGTTTGGCGATTATAAGCATCGGTGGAAAGATCAAGACCCATATCGAATCCGTTTATGCGCCAATCGATACCAGCACGGACGCGAACAAGGACGACTTTTACGATCAGCTTCAATAGACGCTAGATATGATACCTCGAACCGAATATATAATACTCGCGGGCACCCTGGCATCGGGCGCGAGTTTCGAATGGCATTATCCAACAAATTCGCGGCGCTCGCAATGCCGGACGATACCGATGTAGAAGAAAGGCAATTGTCGGAGTCTATTGTGAAGTGTGCAATGGAGCTGTGTCCACCTGTCCGTAAACAGACGCAGCAATTTATCTCGGAGAGCTTTCTGGACCTCGTCGATCAGCGGAACGAAAGAAACACGTCGACTTTGAGCAAGACCGACGATTGAACAAAGAAGTTCGACAGAAAATGAAATCGGAACGAAAAGGATACTAGGTTAACGTTGCGGCCGACATGGAACAAGCGGCTTCGAGGCCAGACGCTGTACCAGACAATCCGGCGATTAGGCGGCAAAACAACATCAACAAATGACAACATCAAAAAATCGGATGGAACTTTTGTGACTTCTACCCATGGGCGTCGGCAGCAGTAGAGAGAATTCTGCTACCAGCTGTACAAGCGCGATATGCCACAAGGTCCAGCCGAACAGCCGACGAATGAATTTCTCGATACCGAACCGACAATTATCGATGTGAAGACGGGAATAAAATCACTGAAAATGGAAAAGAGCCGAGAATATACCAAGTTATCGTCGAGATAACCGAAGCCAGAAGTGATGTCTTATCACAAATACTTCATGTTCTCATAACACGCATATGACATTCGGGTCGTATCCCGTCGGTGTGGAAGAAAGCGTTCGTTGTCCCAATTTTGAAGAAAGGTGACAGTCGGGAATACAAGAATTATCGCGGTATTAGCTTTCTTCCGATCGTCGGCAAACAATCAACAATCGAGGCTCCGAAAATGTGGAGAGCAAAAGAGCCGGAAAGAACAAGCGGGATTTAGACCACATCGAGGATGTATTGATCAAATATTCGCACTCCATCAGCTAATGGAAGAAGGAATTCATTGCGGCAAACGAACTGTCGTCGTTTTCATTAATTTCAAATCCGCTTTCGACTGAATCGATTGCAACGGCTTTGGAAACCGAACACGTTCCATTGAAAATCATCCAATTTCTCCAGGCGTCGTACGATGGCTCAACCAGCAGCGTTCATATTCGAAGCGACTTATCCGAGGAGCTCCCGATTCAAACGGGTGTCCGTCAGGAAGACGTCGATTTGCCACTTCTCTTAAAAATTGTGATCGACGCGATTATGCGTGAAACATTCGATGTACGACTCGGAGTTCGATACGACAGCAACTTCGTAGCCGACGTATTATTCGCAGACAGGAATGCCGAAGCAACGGATGTCTTATTCGACATTTCCCGCATCGCTCAGTCATATGGGTTAAAAATCAATACCAAAGTACCAAAGTACTCACAACGGACGGATCGAGGGCCAGTGTTCAACTCGATGGAACCCAAATCGAACAGGTTCCGAGGTTGAAACATTTGGTATCCGTCGTTAAGGAAGCGAAAGTGACATCGACGGCCGACGTTTATAGCCGCACCGGCCGGGCGACAGCAACATTCACCTCACTCAAGTGGTGCACGAACAAATATTTTCATTATGTAGCCGCTTGCCACAAAATCTTCTCTGACAAGATCGTCCCGAAGACTGGAGCGAAGCGATCAACACCGAAGAAAACCTGGCTAAAGAATATCGAGGGCGAAAGATTATCAATTACCAAAAAATTCACCAAAAATTGGCAAGTAACGAATAGAAGAAGAAGAATCTTCTCTTTAATTAACCAATTTTAAGTAGATTGATGTTAATAGTTAACTTTTGTTAACAACACGGGTTTTATTAGTGTGGTTTACAGGTCCAGCAGAACTCCGAATTCGCTTCGCCGTAGACAGAAACTTTTATTGTACCATGATAATGAGGTAGGCTAATCGAAATATATCTGAGGCAGACCATATTGACCTAGGAACTCTCTGGCGCACAACACGCCTATACAAAGGGCAAATCTACTGTTACTGCTCTTCACTCACTGGTCTCAACCATTGAAAAATCCCTCGAGGTTAAGGAATATACATTAGTAGCATTTCTTGACATTGAAGGAGCATTTAAGAATGTTTTGCCGGATGCCATTACCCTGGCCTTGACAGAACTTGGGATCGAGACATCGTTGGTGTCTCTTATCCACAAAATGCTTACTGGCAGGATGGTGAGCTCGATCTTGGGCGATAGCTCGGTCCGAAAGGCCGTAAATAGAGGCACTCCTCAAGGAGGAGTACTCTCCCCGCTGCTATGGGTCGTAACTATGAACCAGCTGTTGCGACGCATGCAGGCAGAGGGACATGACGTCCTGGCGTACGCAGATGATGTTGTTATCATCAAAAAAGGAAAATTTCCTCAAGTCCTCTGTGATCTCATGGAGGCAGCGCTACAAACCCTCTCAAGCTGGATTGCTAACTCAGCGTTAACCCAGTAAAAACGGAGCTGGTCCTCTTCACAAGGAGGTATAAGACCTCTCCGTTAACACCCCCCCGGCTTAACAATGTTAGGCTCAAAATTAACAACACTGCCAAATATCTGGGAGTAATCCTGGACAAGAAACTCCTCTGGCATGAAAACACAGAAGAGCGCATTAAGAAAGCAAACATCGCGCTTTTCGCCTGCAAAAAATCCATTGGTAAGAAATGGGGCTTCTCCCCTTACATTGTGCGATGGATCTACACAGCGATCGTCCGCCCAATTCTCCTTTACGCGGTTTTAGTGTGGTGGCCAACTCTGAGTAAATCCACCGTGTTAAACAAATTACAGAGAGTACAAAGATGTGCGGAGTTATGCATAACAGGAGCACTTCGCTCCACTCCTACAGAGGCCTTAAATGTTAAGTTATACCTCCCTCCTTTAAATCTCGTGGCAAGGGAAAGCGCAACCATCGCAGCCCTTAGAATAAAAGTATCCGGTTTCTGGACTGGAATCAGGGGAGGGCACACGAAGGTACTGAACTCAGTTACTATCCCTCCTCGATTGGGTGCCCGGTCACCGAAATATAGAGGGAAATTGTAAAGCTGACGAACTGGCTAGGAGAGGCACGACCGCTACTCTCCTTCCAGAAAAGGAAAGAGTTGGTATGCCTTGGGCCTCCTTTAAACTCCGATGCAAGCAACACACAATCACACAAGCGAAAAAGCATTGGAGGGATCTTAATAAATGCACTTTGGCCAAATTAATCTTGCCCTCCTATGATCTCAGGCGAACCACCTTATTACTGAGCCTTGGGAGACAAGAACTCTCAGTTATAGTGGGAGTCTTAACCGGACACTGTCTGATAGGGACGCATGCGAACCGTTTAGGTCTTGAGACCCACGATTTCTGCAGAAGCTGTAAGAACCTTGACGAGGCGGAAAGTGTACTACACCTCCTCTGTCACTGCCCGGCCCTAAGCAGGATAAGGCTAACCACATTTGGTAAACCCTTTCTAAGCAACCTTGCGGAAATCTCGAAGTATGGGATCCCGCAACTTAGAAGATTCATTACTTCCTCGAGATGGTTTAACGAAGAAACGACATTTTAACATCAAGTTTAAAGTGGGATCACTATGACATCACACTGGGCCTATCCTTCTGGCCTAAGTGTGTGGGCTTGAACCAAAAGCTCAGCCATATCTAACCTAATCTAACCTAACCTATGATAATGAAGTAAGTAGTAGAAATATGAGCTTGCTGGCTCAGTCGGGTGTGAGCTTTATCCGGGCAAGAACCTGTGTGGTGAGCTTGTGGGGGACCCAGCTTAAACGGCCTGATGGTCCGTTATTTCTTGAGCATGTTCAACAGAGCTCAAGAGATGGTCGCCGGTGATACCATGTGCGCATATTTAGCTCCGTCAGTAGTTTTTACAAATGTTTTTCCTTGGATGGTTTCACGGCATAGCAAGTAGCCAGTTTCTCTTTTGAAACTGTGTGGCACTATGGGAAAGCCAACTGGTTGGGTCTTATTCGCTTCTTCCAGGCCACTGACTGGGATTTGTGTTTCCGTAGTGCCAATGCGAACTATGCGGCCCTCTGTGTCACCAAAATTATTCGAGCGGGTATGCGCTTGTTCATCCCTCACTCTACCAAATCTGTGAAGCCTAGGCCGAACAAATGGTTCAATGGGGAATGTATGAACGCAATCAAAGCTAAAGAAGCCGCCTATAGAGCATACAGACGTTCGCCTAATGAGCCACTTCGTCGTGAGTACGTCAAACTTAGAAACTCCTGTAACTCCATCATCAGGAAAGTCAAATCATCATTTGATGATAGATTGAGAAGTAAGATTCTTAACTCCACTACAGGCAGCAAAAACTTCTGGTCCTTGGTAACTGCCATCAAGAAGAATTTTACTTCCTCCTCAACACCTCCTTTTATTCACAACAAGGAAGTGATAACAGAAAGCAAACCCAAGGCCGACCTATTAGCTTCTCTGTTCGCCGCAAATTCTTCTTTACCCGATGCTGCTATGTCACCCCCCACTCTCGAGAATACCACCCACTCAATGGACGGAGTTCACTTCAGGACTCGCGAGGTGTTTAGGTGTCTCAAGGAACTCGACGCCAACAAATCCACTGGTCCCGACAAAATCCCCCCTATGGTACTTAAAAAATGTGCCTCACCTTTGGCTAAACCTCTGCGCAAACTTTTTGCCCTGTCTTACTTCTCCGGAGTGTATCCCGACTCTTGGAAACTAGCTCATGTTCAGCCAATCCCAAAAAAAGGTGAAGCCAGCGACCCCTTAAACTACCGCCCAATAGCAATTACTTCTGTTCTCTCCAAAATCATGGAGACAATAATCAATAAAAGGCTGATGAAATATCTAGAATCCAACCAAATTATACACGACAGGCAATACGGCTTCAGATCTAAACGGTCTACTGGCGATCTGCTTGTGTGTTTAACCGAGCGTATCAACCAAAGCATTCACAGCTTTGGTGAGTCTAGCCTAGTTGCTCTAGATATATCAAAGGCTTTTGACAGAGTATGGCACCCAGCTCTGTTGAATAAACTCCAAGCTATTGGTATACACTTAGTTCTAAGGAACTGGATTAAGAGCTTTCTTTCATGCCGTTCAATCAAGGTAGTATTGGATGGCGTCGAATCCAACCCCCACGCCATTTCGGCCGGAGTTCCCCAGGGGTCAATTCTTTCACCCGCACTTTTTCTAATCTTCATTAATGATCTGCTCTCAATCCCCTCCAACCCACTTCACTGCTTCGCTGATGACGGTACTCTGAATTTCTCTTACTCCTTCGACAATATAAGACAAGCACGTGCCAGACCTTGTCTTTACCACCGTCAACTGATGTCGGCTTCGATCAACCGGGATATCAAATCGATTTTTCATTGGGGCGAAATGAACCGCGTCGAATTCAATGCCACAAAAACGAAGCTCTGTCTGATCTCCAACAAAAATTGTACCGACCTTCCTCCTGTCTCGGTGGATGGAGAGAATCTAACGGCTGACTCAACTCTCAACATCCTAGGGGTAACTTTAACGGAGCATCTGCGATGGAACGATCACATATTCCAAATCGCCAAACAAGCCTCCCAATGCCTTGGATTTCTCAAGAGATGCAAGTTCCTCCTCCAGCCAGCCGCATTGGCTACAATATACAAATCCTACATTCGGCCGCGCCTCGAATACAACTGACATATCTGGGCAGGCGCCCCAAAAACCACCTTGGCTTGTCTCGACAAGGTGCAAAATCGTGCCCTCAAACTCATTGGTGATGGCCCCTTTCGCGCCTCCATAGACACCTTGAGCCACCGTAGGAATGTAGCAGCCCTCTCCATACTTTATCGCTATTACCATGGCGACTGTTCCACCGAAATTCAGGACCTCCTGCCTGCACGGCAATACTTTTCCCGCAACACAAGACTAGCCCGCTCGGCTCACCCCCATACCCTACAGCCCTCTCGTTCACGCACAATACGGTTCAGAAGTTCGTTTATAAATAGAACAACTCGATTGTGGAATGATCTCCCGCAGTCGGTATTTCCGAACTCGTACAACATCTTAGAGTTCAAACGTGAGGTTCATCGTCATTTTCTTCTACACTCTCCAGACCCCCTCTAAACTTTCCTATTCTCCTCTATTCTTCAGACCAAGCTACTACTAGACATTGCACCATGAACTGAACGACATGACGGACTGGTAGTACAAAGGGTTACACCTAAGCTTGGTTTTTTCATATAAAAAAAAAAAAAAAAAAAAAAAAAAGGTGTTTATTGTGCTCAGGAGGCTTCCGGATTTTGTCAGATACCTGGCAGAGAACATTTGAGTCATCGAGAGAGGCTAAAACGATATAATGGCGATCAATTGTATTGATTTTTAATGTATGAAGCCTAGCTTCCACTTGAGAAAACCATAATCCTGTGTCGTTTTGCCAGAAACGCGGTAACCTGACTTGCATCACAATCTTGTCACTAAACTGTGCTATGCTGGATGAAACACTGTTCTTGATATCCTCAGATTTTTCAGGCTGCGTCCGCACGTATCATTTTTAAGAATTACGAGGGCCAACACTAAGGAACCCTCGCGCACACTCGGAGTACTCACCAGAAACGGCCTGATGGTACTTTATTTCTTTAGCGTGTTTAACAAAGTCCAATAGATAAGTTAAACGTTAGTTTATTGAACTTGGTTTCGCGGGATAGGATTCCAGCGCATTACTTCTAGGTTACTAATACTACTTTATTAGAAATCACTTTTTTGTCGTTAAATATACTTCCGGTTGGAATTTCCAGGCCATTTTTAGTTTTAGGTCTCTTGATCAAGAGCTACAATTTGAGATATGGCCCAAGTCTGTAGCGACAGTACTTTCAGAGATGAAAGAAGGTCACAGACGGACATAAGTACAGGCGGATAGAGCCTCTGTATAAGCTTTTTTAAGAAAAAACCAAAATCTGGGAAAATTGTTTTGGACACCTTATACAAATTTAGATATGATGAATTATGCGCTATCTGTTTGTTTGAAGTTGAATCAATGATTGTAGGTAACGACTTTTTGGAGTCTGTACTAACGATTTATGTACACTGATAAAACACATTCTTGAGTTAAGACAAATTGTCTTGAACCAAGCTCCATTGAAATAATTAACCTCATGCCTCCACGGCAACATTTTTCCCGCAACACAAGACTTGCCCGCTCGGCTCACCCCCACAGTTTACAGCCCTTATAGTCGCGCACACTCCGATCTAGAAATTCGTTTATAACAAGAACAACTCGTCTGTAACAACCTTCCAAAGACAGTATTCCCGAACTCATACAACATCCAAGAGTTCAAACGCAAGGTTCATCGCCACTTTCTGCAACACCCCCTTGACTCCCCCTAACCTATTATGTCCTTCTCTCTATCTTTCGAGCTAAGCTTACTACTGGACATTGCACCATGACTTAAACGACATGACGTACAAGTAGTACAAAGGGTGACACCTGAGCTTAGACTATCACAAAATTGTCTTCGGATAAGCAATACTCATAGTCTTGGTTTTATTGTTAACTAGAAGTAAAAAAAAATTCTTGGTTTGAGATAGGTACTCATTTTTTTAATTTAAGAAACCCAATTTCTTAGTCAAAGAATATCAAATTCTTGAAGCAAGCAAATTAATTTTCTTGACGGTTATTTTGAATAAGGACTCATCTTATTTCGAGAAAACATATCTTGCTCGTAAAATATAAGTATTGAGCGAAGAAATACAATTGATTGGCTCAAGAATTTCTAGTGTCTTACTCTGAGACAGCATTCTCATGTTAAGACTGAAAATTTTTTCTACTCAAGCCAACGAAACGAAGATATCGGATTGCTGGAATCAAGACAATTTTTCTATCAGTGTACCAAACTAAAATTGGAACGAGCGATAATTGAAGACAACTTCAAGCTTCTCAAAAACTTGCCTAAAAGGAAAGGAAAGAAACATACCACTAGGAACTAAAAAATGGACGAAGGCTCCAGACATTAGATAAACGTGGAGCTTGGATATATAAAAGCGACTTTCAGGCGCTGAGAGAGTCAGTTTTGATTTGAAAAGCGACGAAAGTGTTCTAAAGTTATAACAGTTAAAAGTGGTGATTTAAATGTGAATTATAAAGGATAAATAGAATTTAAAAGTGTATTAAATTTTAAAGTGATTATAGTGAACAATTAAATTGTGTTTGGTTTGTAATAAATAAGTTTTTGTGTGAATCTTTAAAAAGTTTATTCCTTAATTAATCGTACGAATCCGTTAAGCCGTAAAAAGGTAACAATACCAATAAAAATAATTGTAATATTTTTTCTTGAGCGCTCTCGGATTCGTCAGGGATTAATTGGAACAATTTGTTTCTTTTTAATAACTGTAATTTCAAAACAAAATTGTTTGCTCCTTCTTCCTGTTCTTCTTCTCCGTCTTTCCAAACTTATCGGTGGTTCAATTAGAACAGCCGTTCTAGATTGGGATATGACACTGCGTTATGTATTTAAGTAGATGCCTCTGAACATGTAACTTCTCGGTAAATTGAATCGAACTTTTTGGAAGCGATAGATGACGTTGCGTCGTTTAACCTCATGATGACGATTTAGCGGTGCACAAATTTAAAAACTTCGACCCGTTCTACTGTTTTTATACCGGCTATAGGGAGTTTAAGAAATTTACTACATTTCAGAATGCGAATTGGCAAAATTCGTGCATCATATTGGACCTGCAATTCTAATCGAAATACAATAAATTAGAAAAATTTGTCCGCCATATTGGGGCGGCCATTTCGAATTTATAAGTTCTGATCATAAATTCGTTATTTTCAACCTCAAAAACCCCCAGATATAGATTTGCATTTTAATTGGAATACAAATGGAAAAATTCGTCTGCCATTTTGGGGCTTGATAAAAGTCCTATATAACAATTCCAAATGCAGAGTTCTCCATAATGGAAAATTATCCGACAGCTTCGAGGTGAGCTCAGGAGTACGACAAGGATGCCTACTCTCGCCTTTACTATTTCTTATAGTAATAAATGACATCCTTGTCGGCGCTCTAGATAGTAGAACAGGCGGAATACAATGGGGTTTGTTAGACCGCCTTAAGGATATCGACTACGCAGATGATATCTGTTTGCTGGCCCACAGACACCAGGACCTCAAAAACATGATTAACAATTTGGCAACAGAAAGTAGTTCAGCAGGCTTAAGGCTAAATCCAACTAAAACTAAAGAAATGCGGATAAATGCAAACACCATTGAACGGACTGCGCTGAATAACCGTGACGTGGAACTGGTCGATAAATTCTGCTACCTCGGTAGTTTTATTACCGAAAATGGCGTTGCAGAAGAAGATGTCAGTTTTTTTTTTTTTTTATATGAAAAAACCAAGCTTAGGTGTAACCCTTTGTACTACCAGTCCGTCATGTCGTTCAGTTCATGGTGCAATGTCTAGTAGTAAGCTTGGTTTGAAGAATAGAGGAGAATAGGAAAGATTAGAGGGGGTCTGGAGGGTGTAGAAGAAAATGACGATGGACCTCACGTTTGAACTCTAAGGTGTTGTACGAGTTCGGAAATAACGACTGCGGTAGATTATTCCACAGTCGAATTGTTCTATTCATAAACGAACTTCTAAACCGTATTGTGCGTGAACGAGGAGGCTGTAGGGTATGGGGGTGAGCCGAGCGGGCTAGTCTTGTGTTGCGGGAAAAGTATTGCCGTGCAGGCAGGAGGTCCTGCATTTCGGTGGAACAGTCGCCATGGTAATAGCGATAAAGTATGGAGAGGGCTGCTACATTCCTACGGTGGCTCAATGTGTCTATGGAGGCGCGAAAGGGGCCATCACCAATGAGTTTGAGGGCACGATTTTGCACCTTGTCGAGACAGGCCAAGGTGGTTTTTGGGGCGCCTGCCCAGATATGTGAGTTGTATTCGAGGCGCGGCCGAATGTAGGATTTGTATATTGTAGCCAATGCGGCTGGCTGGAGGAGGAACTTGCATCTCTTGAGAAATCCAAGGCATTGGGAGGCTTGTTTGGCGATTTGGAATATGTGATCGTTCCATCGCAGATGCTCCGTTAAAGTTACCCCTAGGATGTTGAGAGTTGAGTCAGCCGTTAGATTCACTCCATCCACCGAGACAGGAGGAAGGTCGGTACAATTTTTGTTGGAGATCAGACAGTGCTTCGTTTTTGTGGCATTGAATTCGACGCGGTTCATTTCGCCCCAATCGATTTGATATCCCGGTTGATCGAAGCCGACATCAGTTGACGGTGGTAAAGACAAGGTCTGGCACGTGCTTGTCTTATATTGTCGAAGGAGTAAGAGAAATTCAGAGTACCGTCATCAGCGAAGCAGTGAAGTGGGTTGGAGGGGATTGAGAGCAGATCATTAATGAAGATTAGAAAAAGTGCGGGTGAAAGAATTGACCCCTGGGGAACTCCGGCCGAAATGGCGTGGGGGTTGGATTCGACGCCATCCAATACTACCTTGATTGAACGGCATGAAAGAAAGCTCTTAATCCAGTTCCTTAGAACTAAGTGTATACCAATAGCTTGGAGTTTATTCAACAGAGCTGGGTGCCATACTCTGTCAAAAGCCTTCGATATATCTAGAGCAACCAGGCTAGACTCACCAAAGCTGTGAATGCTTTGGTTGATACGCTCGGTTAAACACACAAGCAGATCGCCAGTAGACCGTTTAGATCTGAAGCCGTATTGCCTGTCGTGTATAATTTGGTTGGATTCTAGATATTTCATCAGCTTTTTATTGATTATTGTCTCCATGATTTTGGAGAGAACAGAAATAATTGCTATTGGGCGGTAGTTTAAGGGGTCGCTGGCTTCACCTTTTTTTGGGATTGGCTGAACATGAGCAAGTTTCCAAGAGTCGGGATACACTCCGGAGAAGTAAGACAGGGCAAAAAGTTTGCGCAGAGGTTTAGCCAAAGGTGAGGCACATTTTTTAAGTACCATAGGGGGGATTTTGTCGGGACCAGTGGATTTATTGGCGTCGAGTTCTTTGAGACACCTAAACACCTCGCGATTCCTGAAGTGAACTCCGTCCATTGAGTGGGTGGTATTCTCGAGAGTGGGGGGTGACATAGCAGCATCGGGTAAAGAAGAATTTGCGGCGAACAGAGAAGCTAATAGGTCGGCCTTGGGTTTGCTTTCTGTTATCACTTCCTTGTTGTGAATAAAAGGAGGTGTTGAGGAGGAAGTAAAATTCTTCTTGATGGCAGTTACCAAGGACCAGAAGTTTTTGCTGCCTGTAGTGGAGTTAAGAATCTTACTTCTCAATCTATCATCAAATGTTGATTTGACTTTCCTGATGATGGAGTTACAGGAGTTTCTCAGTTTGACGTACTCACGACGAAGTGGCTCATTAGGCGAACGTCTGTATGCTCTATAGGCGGCTTCTTTAGCTTTGATTGCGTTCATACATTCCCCATTGAACCATTTGTTCGGCCTAGGCTTCACAGATTTGGTAGAGTGAGGGATGAACAAGCGCATACCCGCTCGAATAATTTTGGTGACACAGAGGGCCGCATAGTTCGCATTGGCATTACGGAAACACAAATCCCAGTCAGTGGCCTGGAAGAAGCCAACCAGTTGGCTTTCCCATAGTGCCACACAGTTCTTTTAGGAGCTGTGGCGGTTGTGGTCGAGGATGGATATGGGAAATAAGCGCTAATTAGTTTATGGTCCGAGTTGCCAAGGGGTGAGCTAACCTTGATGGAGTACCGCGTCGGATGGGAAGTAAGAAACAGGTCAAGGAGATGGGCTCCTTGACCTGGAATATCAGGGACTCTCGTCGGACATTTGACAATTTGGTGCAAGTTGTTGAGGCTCGCAAAGAGCTCGGCGTCTTTGCCAGGAACACTGGTGCCATTTGAGTAATTTAGCCAATGTACATTGTGAACGTTGAAATCACCCGCAACAATGATTTCGCTTTCCGGGTGGGAAAATAAAAATCCGGAAATCTGTTCAGAAATAGCATCGAAGGCTGCGGTGGTGGCCGGAGGAGACTTACTTGTTGTCCGTCGGTCCTTCGGTTATTGTTGCTGTTGGTGGCCTTCACTTAGTTTTTTCGTTATTATTAATTTTTTATGTTATTGTTTGTTTTGTGGTTTATATTATTTTGGTGGATATATTGGGGCTTATCGTTGTAAACGTACGTTTTGGAAAACGCGCCGTTTACATGTTTCACTTCACCTTGAAAACGTATCGTGCAAAACGCGTGAATCCAACTGTGTTCGAAAGGTTTCGAAATCAGCTGATGTTTGTCAAAAATTACAAATTAGTCAGAGACGTCAGAGTTTTATTTAACCTTTCAAATTCAAAATCGTTACTTTTTTATTAAGTTTTAGTGAATATACGGGCTTATGAATTATAATTATGGACACCGTGGCATTGTATATAATGTGAAAATGACCATGAACGAGCTGTGTCCGTCATAATTACTGAAGTACAGGAAGGGATTTTCTAAATGGACGAAAGAGTGGAAAATATATCCCTAAATTAATAAACCAATTTATTTATTTGTGAAAATTTACTTTTAACTTCATCAAAAATTTTCGCTTAAATAAATGTGCATTCAAGATTTAACTAAAAAAACTTATTTTATAAATTTATTTGAAAAAATATATGCATTTAAAAAAAATAAACTTTGGTCTTTTGATAACAAAATGCATGCCTTTATGGCGGAATTAAAAGAAATAGATTAAAAATGAAACTATTTAAAACATATTTCCAAATAGTCCAAACACTCTAGGAAACGTACAACTGCCGCGAGCAAAACTTCGCGTTTCACAAACACAAGGGGAACTGCCGCCGCACGTTTTGCACCATACTGAAAAATCAACTTCGAAATTAACGTTTGACGTTTTCCCCCGCTGCGTTTACTACGATACCAAAATTGAACGTTTCACGTTTCGCTCGCGTTTTCGTTTTGTGCGATAAGCCCCATTAAGTTTTGTTTGTGTTGGTGTTTTTTTTCACCGAGGCACAGTCCAGACTCCAGAATAAATAAAGCACGAGGCGCATATGCATGCCTTTTCCGCATATGGAGATCAACTGAGATCTCAACTAACACCAAATTGCGGCTGTTCAACTCCAACGTGAAGGCAGTACTTTTGTACGGTTGCGAAACATGGAAAGTCACCCAATTCATCACTGGGCGCCTACAAGCCTTCATCAACAGATGCCTTCGTCGTATCCTAAAAATCCGCTGGCAAGATAGAATTTCAAACGAAGAACTATGGCGCCGTGCCGGCCAAGAAAGGATAGACGACCAAATCAGGCGAAGGAAATGGAATTGGGTTGGCAACACCTTGCGACGCGAAAACGAAAATCTAGCCAAACAGGCCCGTGACTGGAATCCGCAAGGATCCCGTCGAGTAGGACGACCTAGAACAACGTGGAGGAGAACCCTACTAGCAGAAGCCGCAACAACTGGGAGATCCTGGTCGGAGCTGAGAGCTGTCGCGCAAAACAGAGTCCGCTGGAGGGCAACTGTTTCCGCCCTATGTCCCATGAGGGATTAAAGGAGCGCAATGATATTGGGGCGGCCATTTTGAATTTATAAGTTCTGATAATAAATACGTTATTTGCAACCTCAAAAAATCCCGGTACCGATTTTTTATTGGATTCGGTATACAATTGGCAAATTCTTCGGCCATATTGGTACTGTCGCCGCATGTCCTTCAATCATGTGAGTACCCTTTAGGGACCAGATGAAGTGGAGATGATGTGGGAGCCAACGAAGGTCACCAAATCCCCAGTTAAAAAATATGTTTGAATTCAAGTTTCGCCACCTTCAGCTTCTCTGCATGGAGTCGCCAAGCGGTGACGAAAAGAAGTTGCCCATTTGTCACAATGTGATGTCGCACATTGTGTCTTGCAGAAAGGTTAAAGTTCGGAGATATTGTACTCAAAGAATACTTCGTTAAAAGGTCTTTATAGATTCCTGTAAATTGGCATTGTATTTCTTCGAGCTTGTAATCGACTGTTGAGCATACATTGATTCGAAGGTTTGTGTGTAGTCGACATCTAAAATATAATGTCGATATTTAATATAGACTGAAAACTTGAACTTCGTTATGAAGCTTTTGAAATGTCGGCGACGATGAAGTCACGGATATATATTCGGCGAAGGCCGAAAAGCAGTTCCTATAACTTCGTGCCGAAAGTGAAAATTACAGTTCCATTCACTGTCCGTAGTAGTAAATTGCCACATCCGTTGTATGCCGAAACGGACGGGCCGGAATAATATGTTTTTATGTGAAAGCCTAGAGTCCCAGGAAAGGCCCTTTATACACTGTAAATCCAAGCGCGTTATTTTACACACTTATGTGTGTTATTTGCTTGTAGTCAGTTTCTACGCGGTTTTAGGTGAGTAATTTGGGAATTCGTTTTCCCGTGTTAATTTAAACGCTTTGACGCATTATTTAAATACGCTTTTGGCGCATTCTTACTATACTTTCTATACGTGTAACCTGACTAATTTTTATAATCTTTCAGTAGGATTAATGATGTTACGACTATGAAATTTAATAAAAATATTAAACATTAATCAATCAAATATAAAACATTAAACAAAAGATATTGCAGCAGAATGGCGCTGTATGGAACTGCCAATTGAACAGAGATAGGAAACGTTTTTCTTTTAGTCAAGAGCGTATTGACGATCTTAACCTTGCACTGGCGAATGTATTTCTTGGAATGTTTTCGAGTGATAGTAGAGACAGAAATAATACATATTAAAAATTTAGACTCTATTATACTTCATATTCTCAACTGTTGTGAAATAAATTTGTTTCTGACATTAATAAGACGTGATTGTATTATATACTTTATTTAATACTAGTGGGGCCCCCATTTAAACCCAAAACGTAAAATATTTAAAAAAAAATCAAACACAAAACGTAATTCGAACGAAAATTCTTTTCCGATCCAACAAAACTAAGAAAAAAAATTTTCTTTTCAAAAAAAAACTCGTTCGATTTCTTGGAAATTTATCGAAAGTGACACAACTAGAATATTCTTGTAGATTTTACGCATATGTGTGTAATTTTAAGCGGGTCAAATGCTTTGAAAAAATATTACGGATGTTGTGTTTAGAAGTGCTCACAAAATATGCGTAATTATATTTAATTCATTGAAGTGTGTTTTTTTACACACAAAATGTGTATTTTCCATTTATTTTATGAAATTATTCACTTTATGCGTTTTTAATAACGCGCTTGGATTTACAGTGTACTGTTGACAATCCGTTTTGTTGCGCTCAGATCCGTTCATTATAATTGGGCCTATAGATTGCAATGTCGAACAGCAGCTCTAGTCGAGGAGGAAGGAACTGCCACAACCTACCCGCGATATTTTTAGTCCACCTACTCCCAACCATTACTATCACGACTTTGACATCGGGGCGTCGAGAAACAACTCGCTGGAGTGTTATGCCTTCTGAAACGAGTTGAATCTCATCAACCAACCGATGACATGCACTTTCGATGGAGCGGGGAAGGGCTAAGGAAGGCTATGACAAAAGGAAATAGGAATGTAAAGACGGAAGGGGAAATAAGGAAAGTTATGTAGGTGGGAAAATGGAAAAGGCGAAGGACCGTGGGACTGGCCATGATTCGAGCCCGGGACCTCTGGGATTGTAGCCAGATGCCTTACTCCCTAGGCCAAAGTCTAGTAATAACAAGTCTTTCATCTTCATACAAAATTTCCCCCCCGTTAGTTGTGTACGTGCATATATGAACATCACTGCTGAGCAAAACTCAACGCATACTTCTTGAATTTGGCGAGACAAAGCCAAATTCTCTCTTTACGATAAAGTATGCATAGCAGAAAAGGAAAAAAAATTGAATCAGCTGTTTTCTTTCATAAATCAAAACAAACGAGCAAATATGCACCAACACATTAATTTATTCCCATATAAACTCATAAAAGTTTCTGCTGTTTAGTTGTGTGCAAACGCGTATAAAAATGTTGCATTCTCTTTCTGATAGCCTGTGTAACGGTCGGCTGTAAAACCAATGCCGGGAAGGAAAAGAAAAATCCTCCATTTTAATCTTCGGTCATATTCGCCTCAACGGCATTATAAATTAACCGGTCGAATAAACCCTTTTCAACCCTTCACCTTCGTACATTTCCCATTTCATCGCATCTAATTTTTATTTATCACCTAGACAAATCTTCTCGCATCCAAACAATATTTTCGGAACTTTTTATTTTTGCCTAAATTGCGCACGCCTAGGAATTCGCCCGTGGTTAAATCCCCACCCACACATAGATATTAGCCCAGAAAATTCTATCGGGTAGCAGCGCAGCCAATCCAAACCTTTTGCGCAAGAATTAATCGCCTGACGGCGAGGCACACATGGAAATAATGTAGGTAGCCTGTATCATGGACAGGGATACATAGACAAATGCCAAGAATGCAAGCGCTTCCTCTGTCGCTATCATCACCCAAAAAAACCACGCTTCGCCTGATACGGAAACGAATCCAATGGGAGAGGGGGTCTCGAAAAAAAATAGCGAAGATTCTGGAGAGTAAAGCGAGTGGTAGGCGGCAGAAAGCCGACGACTGTGCGTGAATAAGGTCTCTTCTTTAGTTTTGTCTCCAGAGTGAAAGTCAAGAACATAAGTTTTTTTTAGTGGCGTGAGGACCGCGTCTTTATTTCAAAAAAAAATAAAAAGGAAAAGAAAAAGATTATTATTATTAGAAAGCATCGGCTGATATTGCTCCTCCTTGAGTGCAGTTTTCTGTGCGGGCTGATTAATTAGGAAAAAAAATCGAAAATTTTGTGAAATGTAGTGATTGCCTAGGGTGGTAACTCCAACATCCACGTGGACCGGTAGACCAGGAGTTTATGGTTCATCAAGAAAAGAAACATAGAAGAAAAAAGGTAACCCATTTCTAGTAACTAATATATCCCGCGAACAGCCATCCGTTGAATGATGAATCAGGAAATTATACACGTTTTTTCGTGAGAACCGTGGAATTTGAGCAACTAGCTGTATTTCGATTTTCCGACTTAAAAATTAACGGCGCTAGTGCAATTATTAAGCCAAACAAGTGAACGTTTTTTTTCCTGCATGGAACGGTTGAAGGAACAATAATTGATCAAAGAATAAAGAAAAAAAATAAAAAAGAAGTTCTTAAACTTTTGCTATTGTTAAACTTCTCTCATGTTATACTATGTGATTAGGTAATAACTGGAAAAAAATTTACACCCAGAAAAGAACCATTTTTATAAAAACAAGCAGTTGTTATATGTAATCATGCATGTTAAATGAAACTCAATGAATTAGTTATATTGTTTTTCTTAAGTTTATTATGAAATTTTCTTTATGTTATACTTAAATATGTATATATTGTTGTTGATTTTCTTTACTTTTTAAAACAGAAAGGAAAAATTTATTTGTTGTTCATTAGCAATAGAAGAAAAAAAAAAGAAAAAAATGTAAATGAGTGATCAAGTCGATGAAGCAACGGTGGCCACCCTGAAAAAGAATAAAAATTAAAACTATTATAACATAAAATAAAAGGAAAGGAATTGAAAAAAAAAGGATAATGTAAGTAGTACTAAGATTTAGTTATAAGCCATTCTAATTTTTATATAAAAAAACCAAAAAAAATAATAATAAAAGAAAAGAAAATTTGATCAAGAGAAAAGAAATAGTAATAACCTTAAATAAATAACAATAACTTAATAAACCTACACCCGGGATCCGAAAAGAAGATAAAATTTGAAATTGAACCCCCGAGTTTTAACATTTAGTTAATACCCATGGATCCCTTAGTATCAGTGAATTTTATTTCCTTCCCCCGTCTAGAATGTATTTAAGTTTAATTTATGCGACAGATATTATACCAATTCCAAATTAACTCACTTAATTCTTTTATTTCATCACGTTGGAAAACCTTTTTGAAAGAAAAAGAAAAAAAAAATAAGAAAATTTTTAATTCTTGATGGGCCATCAACTACAGCTGGTCATGTAAAGGTAAGGATAGGTGGAGCGGGGCATGGATGTCAGTGTGGAGGCTGAGAGTCTCTCTCTTAATAGTAAGTACTTTTATGGGTTAAATTCTTTTTAAGGGCTTTCAGCAACGACCGCGGCACCCGCATGCCTGTATTACAATAACCCCCGTCCCTCTCTCGATGGCCCAGGACTGGTCTCCTATCGCTTTTTTTTGCTTTTTTTTCTCATGTAAGTGGCACGAATTGGTTTAGGTTGTTATAACTGTCACCTTTCAGGTCTCCCTACGCGACGAACCCCCCCCATCCGGCGAGCTGGCAAGTGCATCGCTAGTCGTGACCACTATGAGTGTAGAGGAGACACTTAAGATTTTTTTTTGCGATACTCTTCCTATCGAACCATCCGTCAGCCACCCTCATTCGTCAAGAATATCCCCATCCCACATTTTTTTGTGATTTGTCTTATATGGCCCGGAGTGGCAAAATCCCCAGTTCTTCGTGCTATACGAGCACATAATATTCCTCGACAGTTAAATATTACAAAAATGGCGCCCAACGAAGGCTAGTTCCTTCTAGTCTATGTTCTTAACTCGGCTGTCTGTTCGTCACTTGGTGACTTTAACTTTTATCGGCAACTTTGCTTTTCTTTTTCCTTTTTGGAAGGTTTCTCCCTCCGAGTTATGCTATGTCTTATTCAATATTCTCCAATGTAAGACCGATCTTTAGTCTTTTTTTGTGGCATCGGCCATCGAGAGAGACCGGTAATGGGCTTCCTTCACTATTTATCTCCACTCTCTGTCCAAGTCCATCCGGTTATATGAATACGGGTTTTGGTACCTGCCGCGGTATCATCTCCCTTACAGCTTATGTCTTTTTGTATTAGCCTTAACGGTCTATCAACTTTTTGGTATTTTTATTGAACGTTTATGGTTCAAATATCTTTTCTTTCTGCGGCAGCTTCCAATTCATTTACTTTGCTCTTTCATGTGAGTTTGTCTGGTCCTAGTACCAAGCGCCTTCGCTTGCTAGTGCGACAACTCTAGTGAGTCAATCACTGTGGTCCTTCTGCTGTCTGGCTTCATGTGGCTTATGTTCACGTGGCTTGCGCGGGGGATCAACATCTGGTTGACTCTTCCATGGATGAAGCAAAACCGCTCAGTTTTGACCTTTTTCCTATTTAATATGGCCAAGTGGGTGGATAGATCACTGTCTTACAATGATCCTGGTAACAGGCTAATTGCCTGCCAGCGCGGTAGGCCAGTGGTCCCTCTGCTAACGCGGTCCCGTATGTATCCTCTGGTTGAACAGCCTTCCGGAATTTCAGTCGTGTCGTCGTCGGTACTGATCCGTCGTGGCTGACAACCTAGGATAATTTTCACCAATGGAAGCTTCTTCTTCTCTTCAAATTCTCTTCTCTGCGTCATAGTCATGCGGTCTGCTGCGGGCGGGGCTGAATCCTGTAAAGTAGGGTTGACCGGGGTAGATGAAGTATACCACTCTCTTCGGTCAATTCACATTCTGGTAAGTGCTACAATGTTGTTGAGTGTGCATCCTCTCCACTGGGAGCCATGCCCAGGTCCCACCTAATTAATTAGTTTATCGCGTTAATAATAAATACTTACGGTTTCGTTTATGAATAATAATATTAAGTCTCGCGTAATTTCAGGCGGTTGTTAGTTATATTCAATTGAATAAATTATCTTCAACGTCTTTCATGTCCAGCGTTTATCAAAAAAAAAAAAAAAAAAAAAAAAAAAAATTTTTTTTTATTATTGCTTCGCTTAACTTTGAACGTTATTTATTAAAACTCATTTGCATCTGTTGCGTTAACATTATATATTCGGTATAGTTTATAAATAAGGGGGCACGTCTCCTTCGTGAATTTTTTTCGTTTAATAGTAAATTCGTTTATCACTTGTTGACAACGATAGTTATGTCGGATTCCGAACATCCAGATGTTTCTGAAGCCCCTGGGGGTGACGATAGTCCATCCTTCCACGGGTTTAGAGATAGCCAAATCGAATCAGACAATCAATTGACGGAACGACAGCGAATCGAGCTAATGATTGCTAAGCTGAAAGACCAACTGGCTGCTATGCCGACCGGTCCTACTGCAGCGCCCGCTCCCGTTCCAATTAAAGTAGATCCGACCAGCTCAACCATAGAGCCCAATCCCCTATACAGTCAAATTAAAACTCCTGACTTGCAATTCATTGCCCGACCCGTTAAGTCTCAGCAGGCTACACGCCACCCTTCTGTTGTGTTATCTTGGAACATCACGTTCTCAGGACAATCTAGTGGACTTACAGCGGAACAATTTGTGTTCAGACTGGAAAGCAAGGCTAAAGATGCATCCGTATCTGATCAAGAGCTTTGTGCAAACGTGTCATCCTTACTTAAGGATAGGGCAGCTACCTGGTATTGGAACCAATTTCGTCGGGAATTTCCAAATCCCGAATGGTCCGATTTTCGCAGGAACTTCCAAGCCCATTTTAAGTCCCATGATTCAGATCTTTACACCATCAAGTCCATGGTGGAATTAAAGCAACTTCAAGACTCCTTCGATGAGTACCTTGACAAGATGATTGCCTTGCACAACAAAATGGAGAATCCGATTTCGGAATCTCAGTTGACAGGTATATTGGTCGAAAACCTCAATTACGCTACGGGCAGTCCGTTAGTGGGTCGTCAGTTTAGAACCATAAAGGAATTAAGAGAGCAATGCCTTAAAGTTGAACGCTGGCATTTAAATAAGAAAATGGAACGAAGGACTAACTTAAGAGTCCATGAACTCGAAACTGATTTCGCGGTAGATTCCGCTTCCGAGTCTTTAGATCCATACTTCCATGAAATAGAAGCTCTTCAAGGTCATAACCCTGACCTTAATCGAAGACAACTTAAGTGTTGGAATTGCCAACAAACTGGTCATCCGTTCTACGACTGTCCCTCTGAAACTCGAAATGTCTTCTGTTATCGCTGTGGAAATCCCGGAGTAGTGTCACCGAAGTGTCATTGCCAGGGAAACCGGCAGATGGGCGCGAGGCCGCGTGGGAACCCGCGCCCATCGCAGCCTCCCCAACCACATCCACTTTAAACGAGCCTGTGTGGGACTTTCCCCCCGACATGTCGTCACCTACCCCTGCTATGTCCAACTTCCAGTCCTATTGTGAGGATCCCCCAATATTTCCTTCGGAAGAATCCAGAACTTCCTTTATGGCCAGATGGAACAAGTATCAAGCGGTTCGTCAGCGAATCTTTGTGGGTCCCCACCAAGAGCCTTCCTTTAGTAGAATTCCAAACATTCGGCAGTTAGCCAGTGAGAAACGTCAGCTTTCACGCTTAGCCGTTTCTGCTATTATTGATGACCATTCTGATGAAAGGCCTTATGCAGGCATAACCCTTAGTGATGTAGCCATGACCGGGTTACTAGACAGCGGCGCCTCTATAACCTGCCTGGGAAGGGGTGTCGAGTCATTTCTAGAAGATCATCCTGAGTGTAAACTACATTCATTAGTCGCTTCCTTACAAACTGCCGATGGTACTTCCCAACGAGTTTTAGGATATATCAAAGCTCCCGTTTCCTTTGCAGGACGAACTCATTTGATGACCATATTCGCTGTACCCAGTTTAAGTCAGAGGCTATACCTCGGGTATGACTTCTGGAAGTTATTCGGCATCGTTCCCCAGATAGTTGGCGAGCTGAACGCTCCGGCCGTATTGTCTATGACTCATGATTTGTCTAATGTTCAATTACCTCAGTTAGAACGAGTCAAGGCCACCTTTCCCTCCTTTGATGTCTTGGGTTTGGGAAAAACCCATTTGGAGGAACATATAATTGATGTTGGTGATTCAGTCCCCATCAAACAAAGACATTATCCCGTGTCGCCTGCAGTACAAAAGTTAATGTACGATGAATTGGACCGGATGCTCAGTCTAGGTGTCATTGAGCCATCTAACAGTCCATGGAATTCCCCTGTTGTTTTAGTCCGTAAACCCGGCAAGGTGAGATTATGCTTAGACTCCCGTAAAGTGAATGCCGTCACAGTCAAAGACGCCTATCCCCTTCCCCATATCGACGGACTCCTAGGTCGTCTTCAGGACACCAAATTTATCTCCAGTTTGGATTTAAAGGACGCTTTTTGGCAGATCCCACTTGAAGTTAAGTCTCGCGAGAAGACTGCATTTACAGTACCCGGTAGACCTCTATACCAGTTTGCTGTCATGCCTTTCGGCTTATGCAATGCGCCTCAGCGTATGTGTCGATTAATGGACAAAGTTATCCCTGGACACTTACGAGAACATGTTTTTGTGTACCTTGATGATCTATTGGTTGTATCTCCTGATTTTGACTCTCACCTCAAGACTCTTGAGGAGGTTGCTGGTTGCTTGCGTCGTTCTGGGCTCACCATCAACTTGTCCAAAAGCAAATTCTGTGTGCAGGAGGTTAAGTACCTTGGGTTCCTGATTGGCGATGGAACGTTGAAAACCGACCCCGGTAAAGTTGCTGCCATTTCCGAATTTCCTATTCCAAAGTCACATCGACAGATAAGAAGATTCTTAGGCATGACCGGTTGGTATCAACGCTTCATATCCAATTATGCTAGCATAGCCGCCCCTATCACAGATTGTTTGAAGGGCAAGAAGTTTGTTTGGACAGACGACGCACAGCAATCCTTCCTTAAGTTAAAAACTTGTATGACGCAAGCTCCAGTACTGGGCACCCCTGACTTTTCTAAACCTTTTTACATTCAATGCGATGCGAGTAGAACTGGTATCGGTAGTGTGTTGTTTCAAAAGGACATGGATGGAAATGAACATCCAATTGCCTATATGTCTAAGAAACTGAACAACGCACAACGCCATTATACGATTACCGAGCTCGAATGTTACGCAGCCGTATTGAGTGTGAAGAAGTTTAGGGCTTATGTCGAGGGCCAACCGTTCACAGTAATTACTGACCACGCTAGTCTTAAATGGCTTATGAATCAGTCAGACCTGAACGGACGATTAGCTAGATGGAGTTTGAAACTGCAAGGGTTTGAGTTTGCGATAGAGCATCGAAAAGGAAGCCAAAACGTGGTCCCGGATGCTTTGTCTCGGGTTGACTGCGTAGACGAAATATCTTTCTGTCATGACGTGGACTTAACGTCCCCGGCGTTCAAGTCTCCAGAATATTTGTCACTGGCTGAAAGCATAAGCGGAAAGGCTGGACAGTTGCCTGATCTCAGAGTGTCTGACGGGTTTGTATTCCATCGTAGTGACCCGCGTTCCGGAGATCCTATCTCGGACGAAATCACTTGGAAATTATGGATTCCTTCCGAATTGACCCTACCATTGATCGAGGCTGCTCACTCTCCTCCGCAGGCTTCTCATGGTGGGATTGGTAAAACCTTATCTCGTCTACGAGCCAAGTATTTTTGGCCTGGCATGGTGACCCAAGTTCGAACGTTTGTCTCTCAGTGCGAGACATGTAAGTGTACGAAATCCCCTAATGCGATCTTACGGCCGCCTATGGGCGCGCAACTGGAAGTGGCCAAGCCTTTCCAATTTCTATATGTGGACTTCTTAGGTCCCTACCCACGATCCAAAAGAGGCAACACCGCAGTCTTAGTAGTCCTAGACTCCTTTAGTAAATTTGTATTCCTTTTTCCAGTGTCCTCCGAGACTGCCACTTTGGCAATAGAGAACCTGGAACATCGTGTATTTCACACCTTTGGAGTACCAGAAATCATCTTTTCTGACAATGGTCGACAATTCGTCTCTAGGGAGTTTACCAAATTCTTGGACGACTACGGAGTCAGACACATGCGTACGGCGGTACACTCTCCCCACCCTAATGCCTCGGAGCGAGTAAATAGATCCACCTTAGCTGCTGTTCGAGCTTATTTAAAAGACGACCACCGTGAGTGGGACCGTCACCTTTCGTCAATTGAATGTGCAATGCGAAGCTCGTTTCATGAATCGATCGGGATGACTCCGTTTCAAGCTCTTTTCGGAAGCCAGATGATCCTGCACGGATCTGCCTATGCAGTCTTAAAGAAGCTACACGCTTTACAAGACGGAGACGTCGCATTTCTCCCCACCTCAGATCGCCTTCGCCTCATCCGTGAGCGCATCAAACTTAATCTGTCGTCCGCACATCACCGGCATGAGAAAAACTATAACCTACGCTGTAAGACAGTCACCTTTAAGCCAGGTCAAGAAGTCTATCGTCGTACCTTTCCTATAAGTAACGTAGCGAACTGTTTTAGTGCCAAGCTGGCCAACAAATTCTCTAAAGCTCGCATACGAGAACGGGTAGGTGCAAGTCTGTACGAGATAGAGGATATGTCAGGCAAATTATTGGGAACTTATCACGCGAAGGATCTCAAACAGTGAGACGCCCGGAAGCATTACCTGAGTCGCCCTAATAAGGCATCTCGCCGGCTTCACCGGTTAACGACAGGGGTGCCGCTAATCCGCTTAGGTAGCTTCCCTGGCGGTGGCACTCCTCTTTTGTTTTCCTTGATCGTCTGGGGTCAAGGCTTGAGTTCGTCGTCCAGCCGGAGTTGCCAGACCAACTCCCCGAGACACGGTCCTCTCGGTCATCCAATTCGCACCAGCCTGTCCGCGTGGATGCTGGCCTTTACTACTGCTTCCTTCGGGTCGAGTAGTCCGGACAGGTGAGGTCATGGGTAAGATGCGGCCTGTGACCTCCGAAAGTGGTGACGTCCTACTGCATAGCCCGTCCCTTCCCAGTTTCATTCTCCCCTAGGCCAGAGTAGATTTTCATGGACGGGAGGAGGCTATTGGTCATTAGGTTCAGGGCCGCGATGATGACGCTGAATCAGTGAGCCTGTAGCCTACTCGCGTGGAATGATTTAGGGTTGATTGATCGTATGGACAGGTGTTACCTAGTCCATCGGTGATGAATTCCTAGAGCATTCCTCCCTTGGAATCGAACGTGTGCCACGGGTACCCTTTGGACCAGTTCAACCTTTCAATAGCCCAGACCAAACATACTGCCACAACACTAATTTCCTCCCCCTTACCTCACCTACCACTCACTAGGCGCTTCACGAGCAAACCCAAGAAACCGTCGCGACAAGGCGTGACAACCTTCCTTCTTCAAACTCCTACGTGGGGTCATATTTCTCTACCGACAACGCTTTTTATTAATTAATAAGCCCACACGGAAATTGAAACAAGTTTCTCTCATCTTATAAATCCCCTTCCGACTCCATAATTTTTATATGCTGTATGAAGCAGAAAATTCAGGGAAACTTAACCTATAACACCTCTCACAAAAACGAAACCTATATTTTCTCTTATTCTTTTGGTATGATATTGTTCAATTTTTTTGCTGTGCCAAAATCCTTTTCAATTCTTTCTAAGTCCGTTTGGATGCTTTGCAGTTATAACCCATGCCAAAATCCATTAAGGATGTCACATTCTTATGTACCGGGCACTGCATTTCAACTCTCCCAAATAAGGAATTATGGCCATTAGAGCAGAAAATAGTGTTTGCATTTGAAACGTTTTCGGTTTCCTTCAAAATTTTTATAATTAATACAAAAGATGTTGTTATTTTCTAATTCTGCAAACCGCTAAACGGGAAATGGTACTCCGTTCCTTTGTATTTTCCCTTACCTCGCCGGAGACCCAAACTCATCCTCAACGCAAAGCGTGACCCGGATCACTTGCAATCTCGCTTTTTCTTCCATTCTTTTATTACCGCAGCCCATGCAACTCCAGCCCGGCTAGCTCAGTCGGTAGAGCATGAGACTCTTTATCTCAGGGTCATGGGTCGAGCCACACGAGCTTAACAGGGCGTACCTATCTCTCAGTATCATTAAAAATCAGGCTAAACAACGAACTACTCCTTGCGTCCTTATTAGAAAACACTTATTAGGACCTCAGCCTCCGTCTTTCGGCTCCTCTCTCCACTCACCCCGTTCGGTCTAGAGTATCCGCGTTGTAACGGTCGGCTGTAAAACCAATGCCGGGAAGGAAAAGAAAAATCCTCCATTTTAATCTTCGGTCATATTCGCCTCAACGGCATTATAAATTAACCGGTCGAATAAACCCTTTTCAACCCTTCACCTTCGTACATTTCCCATTTCATCGCATCTAATTTTTATTTATCACCTAGACAAATCTTCTCGCATCCAAACAATATTTTCGGAACTTTTTATTTTTGCCTAAATTGCGCACGCCTAGGAATTCGCCCGTGGTTAAATCCCCACCCACACATAGATATTAGCCCAGAAAATTCTATCGGGTAGCAGCGCAGCCAATCCAAACCTTTTGCGCAAGAATTAATCGCCTGACGGCGAGGCACACATGGAAATAATGTAGGTAGCCTGTATCATGGACAGGGATACATAGACAAATGCCAAGAATGCAAGCGCTTCCTCTGTCGCTATCATCACCCAAAAAAACCACGCTTCGCCTGATACGGAAACGAATCCAATGGGAGAGGGGGTCTCGAAAAAAAATAGCGAAGATTCTGGAGAGTAAAGCGAGTGGTAGGCGGCAGAAAGCCGACGACTGTGCGTGAATAAGGTCTCTTCTTTAGTTTTGTCTCCAGAGTGAAAGTCAAGAACATAAGTTTTTTTTAGTGGCGTGAGGACCGCGTCTTTATTTCAAAAAAAAATAAAAAGGAAAAGAAAAAGATTATTATTATTAGAAAGCATCGGCTGATATTGCTCCTCCTTGAGTGCAGTTTTCTGTGCGGGCTGATTAATTAGGAAAAAAAATCGAAAATTTTGTGAAATGCAGTGATTGCCTAGGGTGGTAACTCCAACATCCACGTGGACCGGTAGACCAGGAGTTTATGGTTCATCAAGAAAAGAAACATAGAAGAAAAAAGGTAACCCATTTCTAGTAACTAATATATCCCGCGAACAGCCATCCGTTGAATGATGAATCAGGAAATTATACACGTTTTTTCGTGAGAACCGTGGAATTTGAGCAACTAGCTGTATTTCGATTTTCCGACTTAAAAATTAACGGCGCTAGTGCAATTATTAAGCCAAACAAGTGAACGTTTTTTTTCCTGCATGGAACGGTTGAAGGAACAATAATTGATCAAAGAATAAAGAAAAAAAATAAAAAAGAAGTTCTTAAACTTTTGCTATTGTTAAACTTCTCTCATGTTATACTATGTGATTAGGTAATAACTGGAAAAAAATTTACACCCAGAAAAGAACCATTTTTATAAAAACAAGCAGTTGTTATATGTAATCATGCATGTTAAATGAAACTCAATGAATTAGTTATATTGTTTTTCTTAAGTTTATTATGAAATTTTCTTTATGTTATACTTAAATATGTATATATTGTTGTTGATTTTCTTTACTTTTTAAAACAGAAAGGAAAAATTTATTTGTTGTTCATTAGCAATAGAAGAAAAAAAAAAGAAAAAAATGTAAATGAGTGATCAAGTCGATGAAGCAACGGTGGCCACCCTGAAAAAGAATAAAAATTAAAACTATTATAACATAAAATAAAAGGAAAGGAATTGAAAAAAAAAAGATAATGTAAGTAGTACTAAGATTTAGTTATAAGCCATTCTAATTTTTATATAAAAAAACCAAAAAAAATAATAATAAAAGAAAAGAAAATTTGATCAAGAGAAAAGAAATAGTAATGACCTTAAATAAATAACAATAACTTAATAAACCTACACCCGGGATCCGAAAAGAAGATAAAATTTGAAATTGAACCCCCGAGTTTTAACATTTAGTTAATACCCATGGATCCCTTAGTATCAGTGAATTTTATTTCCTTCCCCCGTCTAGAATGTATTTAAGTTTAATTTATGCGACAGATATTATACCAATTCCAAATTAACTCACTTAATTCTTTTATTTCATCACGTTGGAAAACCTTTTTGAAAGAAAAAGAAAAAAAAAAATAAGAAAATTTTTAATTCTTGATGGGCCATCAACTACAGCTGGTCATGTAAAGGTAAGGATAGGTGGAGCGGGGCATGGATGTCAGTGTGGAGGCTGAGAGTCTCTCTCTTAATAGTAAGTACTTTTATGGGTTAAATTCTTTTTAAGGGCTTTCAGCAACGACCGCGGCACCCGCATGCCTGTATTACAATAACCCCCGTCCCTCTCTCGATGGCCCAGGACTGGTCTCCTATCGCTTTTTTTTGCTTTTTTTTCTCATGTAAGTGGCACGAATTGGTTTAGGTTGTTATAACTGTCACCTTTCAGGTCTCCCTACGCGACGAACCCCCCCCATCCGGCGAGCTGGCAAGTGCATCGCTAGTCGTGACCACTATGAGTGTAGAGGAGACACTTAAGATTTTTTTTTGCGATACTCTTCCTATCGAACCATCCGTCAGCCACCCTCATTCGTCAAGAATATCCCCATCCCACATTTTTTTGTGATTTGTCTTATATGGCCCGGAGTGGCAAAATCCCCAGTTCTTCGTGCTATACGAGCACATAATATTCCTCGACAGTTAAATATTACACCTGACATAGTCATTTGAAGTGCTTGTGCATATAGCTGTTCGCCTTTCACTCACTAACCATATGAAGATGAAAGACTTGTTAATTTCTAGACTTTGCCCTAGGCTACTAGATTTAGTACGCCTTTCGATTGCAATTCTGTCTTAGTACCTTAGGGAAAGATTTGGCTCAATACGGCTTTAATTGGGATGAGATCACTGGTTTACATAAATACGGCCATCCTCTAACAGCATTTTCTTTATTCATGATAAAATAGGTAATATGTTGTTTATTATTTTTATGCAATTAAATCTTTAGTTTATATATTTTTAGGATGCTGAGCTTCTGGATTGACATAATTTTGGGTGTTGCCAGTTAAGTATTTATATAACTTCCGTTATATTCTTCTTAATTTGCTTTCCATATTTTTTATTTTATTTTAGGCGCTATTCACGTTGAGCATGGTAAATTATCGACACAAGCAGCTGCAATTTTCCAATGTCAATAAACTGTTTTAGTAGATTTGGTTTTGTTCATATTGCACAATTTCTTTTGCAAGCAACGAAAAAGCAATTTTTAGGCATTTCATTTCATTTTAGGCCCATCCCGAACACACAGGAACCTGAGTAAACAGCAAAAATGTACAGCCAAGCACTCGTGCCCCATCCGGGAGAGAAATAGTAACATAATAGTAAAGCTGCTAGAAAAGAGCTAGAACTGTTGATATCCCGACTCAAGCCTCATAGCAGATACATTACTGTAACGATCGGACTGAAAACTGTAATTTCGATCGGAATTTTGCCTGCAGGTTTTGTTTGTAGCAATTCAGATAGAGATGGGTAAAACAGATCTTTTAAGAGAGCCGACTCCTCGTATTTGCACCTTCCACCGACTCCCAAATCCGGTTCAAAGGGTCGTCTCAGAAACAGCTCTGTCGTATCTTCAGGATCCATACATAAAATTACGATTCCGTTCATCTCAACTCAATTCAGAACGTATTTTGAGTTAAAAGCTCACTAAAAGCTCATCCATCACTGTGTATAAACAAGAAAAGAAATTCGGATTAAAAACTGGTTTTAGTTTTAACTCCAATTCAAGCTAGGCAAATAGAAATTCTTAATTCATTCCATTTGGCTTTTTTTTACTTTAAATATAATATATGTTCATTCAAGCGAAACCCAAAGCATAAATATACGATACTAATAATATGCTTCACTTCATTAAAAAAAAACGAAATACTGTAATATATAGTATAAAATAATAGTATTGTATGTAAAGCAGTGCCGGTGGCGAAATTGATAGTAAAACCTATCGTCTAATGTATCCCTTAGATCATATTTACAAAGGTACCCACAAAGTTCTGCTCAGTTGAAATAAAATAAAATTTGTAATTTCATATTTTAAATTTTACGAGTCCAATAAAAAAATCAATATCACAGCGAATATTTCTAATACCTCGGCTTCGCTGGCCGAACTGTGCAAGTTCGAGCAAATTAGTGTGCTGAACTTCAATTTTAGCCTCCGTTACCATTCATTTTCATATGTTGAACTCAGGAAAAATCAAGCCTGAGTTCGCCCAACAGAACATGTACATAATTGAGGATAGACGTAAAAGCTCGCTCAAAAGAGAGTAATCAACTGGAATAATGGAATATCATTCCAGTGAGCTTTTGGATTTTTGAACTTCTGCCGAAAAAGCAGCGACAATTTCAAGCACGAACTGAAGATTCCAGTCGACAAAAACACGTATATATGCGAATTGAACTGAACTCTATTGCACTGAAGCCGTGATATTAGCCGCGAAACAGCGGAAATGATTGGGTACAGGCTAAAATGAATGTAACAGAGAGCTTCCTTTTAGGGTTCTTATAAAGGGTTATAAAGTCTACCGATTTTCTACCCTTCATTTAGGAGTTTTAGGGTCAAAATATCAGTTTTTTTGCAAATACATGTTAAATGGTAAGTGTTATAACTAGTGTTTAAAAAATTGGTATATTATACTATTATTTGCAAACAAATATCTAAATTTTCCGTTTTAAAGATTTAAAACACTCGTATCCACTTATTTGCGACTTGTAAAGATCATCAGACGTTCAATAAATCCTTTGTTGGACTACATGGTTAACATTTTCAGGATTGATTTCCTTACAAGTTTTTATTTAAAAGTTTTATTTTTTTATTAAAAAAAAAAAGGCTGCTAAATTCGAAATCAGCGACCCGAAAAACCCCCGTATACCAAGTTTTGTAGCAATTGAAGGATATTTCATTACTTTTAGTCTTGTTTATGAAAAAATGGACACTAAATTCATGATCACCCACCCCAAAAACCTCGGTATACCAAATTTCAAATGAATAGGTTGATGTTAAAGACTTTTGGCCAGCTTTTCGGCCTTTTGCCCCACTGTGCCCCGGTGGGAAGTCAGACAGACACATCGATCACAATACATCATGGTGTGCTGAAGCCTCGATGAGATCGAGTTGTCCGCGAACGAAGCTTTCTGAGATTTTAAGGCTTTGCCTGAAAGCGCTGATCTGCCGTTTGCTGAACACAAAGCTGTAATTGCGCTGATCAGCAACCTGGGAAAACAAGTATGCGAGAATGCTGCCGAACGTGGGGCCCAAACCAACCCATCGCTTCCAGTTGGCGAGAGTAGTTAGCTCAGTCTAGCTTTTCACAGTGCCAGTATGGGTAGCAGCAAGAGAGGGCTAGCCGCAGAAAATGGTGGGTCGCATACAGCTTAAAGATTTCGGCGTGCGTGCAGTGCCTGCGGTGTATGCGGCCAATTTTTCGCTGACAGACAGCTGCGTGCTTCTTTAGTCTTTTACAAATAACCAAAAAATCTAAGCGTCGAGTGCATGTGTTTGTTGTATGTGCTTTTCTTTGGATATTTGAGACTTTTGTAAAAACGGCAATGAAGTAAAAGTTAGAAATATATCAACTTTTGCGTTGCGTGGTTTCCGTTTACCTAACTATATGTCCGTTTAAATCAGAATTTAAGCACTTCTATTATCAATCACCGCATGCACCAACGTACGTATGTATCTGTCTCCAACTTAAGCGTCCTTCGCTCGTGCAGGGATATATCCAACGATGCGGCGTGCGTGATGGCGGGAATTACACCAATTAGAGATATTGGCGAAAGAAGACATGAGTCTCTATGATCCAGAATATGTTAGAGGGGATACAAAGTAAGTGCGGTGGCAGATGACGCACAGCGGGTCTATAACATAATGTCAAGGCAAGTGAGACAAGTCTGTTAAGAATCGGTGAACCCCAGAGACTTATCCCAAACGTTGATAGGTATACTGTGACTGGTATGACTAAGTATCCAGGGTAATGCAAAGAATGTTTTCTTTTATTGTGTGAAATTCGGCGAATGTATGCCGGAACCAGTTGCATTCTTAAAGTCACACGCTCATTTATCCTCAAATTCCGGGTGGGTACTGCTACTCACCGTACCCACATTATCCACCGGTTATGGGCAAGTGAATATCATGCTACATGTTATTACCCTATTCGACTGATGACTGACCACTATTTCGGTTCTTTTGATTAAAACTAAATGAATAAAGGTAATGGAAATGGACTGTTCAATCAATCTAAAGGACATGAATTTACTATTGATCTGTTAGTAGTATTGCGATTTCTTGTTCCATATTTATGCAGAATCATTTATCCCATAAAAATCCATCCTTAGCTGGTTGTCTCACACCACAAAAATATACAATGCAAACATTTTTAGTATTTACATAAAAGTAAACTCATGTATATTTTTCTCCTGCAGGCCTGGAAGGAGGTATGGTTACTATAAAAGAATGCTAAAGAGAATAAACGGGTAAATGCGGATATGAACCACAAAAACCATCATTAATAAAATTTGTCCATTTCCAGAATTTTATTCCCAGGCGGGTCTTGTGCCTTTTTCAAAGATAAGCATTATCTACATTCTGGAAAAGTTATCTTTAAATTGGCTGTTCAAATGAACAAAAGTGGAGACTACTTCCCAATATGGGGTACTTGCCTCGGCTTTGAACTTCTACTGTTAATAACCGCCAAGGGCGATCAAGATCCTCGACAGCTTTGTCCACGCATCAGTGAATCTTTACAACTTATATTTACGCGTGGTAAGATTTCATCATTTATGTGTAAAATTATACTTAAAAATATTTTTTTTTACAGGATTTAGACTAAGTAAAATGTTTAAAGATATGGAGGAGGACATTGTTGATATTCTTGAAACAGAAAGAGTAGCTTTTAATAATCATAGCTATTGTGTTAACCAGGCAGTAAAATTATTTTAATGAAAATTTTGGTACAAAAATTTAAATGGTTTTTATTCTTAAATTAGGACATTTATAGATTTGGATTAGACGACCACTGGCGAGAGACATCTCTTAGTTCCGTCACCGGAAAATTCGCTTTTGTATCCACTATAGAACATAGAAAGTAAATATAAAAAAGTAAATTTAAACACAATTTATTATTATGTATATTATAATAATTTCAGATATCCCTTCTATGGTGTACAATTCCATCCAGAAAAAAATGCCTACGAGTTTACATATGTTACAATTAATCATTCTCCGAATGCCATAAGAGCTTCACGATATTTCGCCAATTTTTTTGTAGATGAATGCAGAAAAAATAGACATGTGTTCTTTAACGACGAAACACGACATTTAATCTATAATTTTCCAGTGACGTTTGCTGCGAAGAGAGGAGATCATTTTGCGGAGTTTTATTTATTTAAAAAACATGCTAATTATCCTCTGAGCTGCTGAAAATTTTTTGAAGTTTTTCATGATGTAAACGGTTGTATAAATGTGCAGTATTTTTTGAGGGAGTTTTTGATAATTTCTAAAAAACTATGAGTAGAATCCATGAAAGGCAGAATAAAGCCCCATTTACATCTCAAAGTCAACGCGAAAGTACACGTCGAAGCTTTTTTATTGCACAGAAATTTGTATGCTTTTTCTCTGTTACACCAAAGTTCTGAAACTATTTTGTAGCAGAGAAAAAAACATTCAAATTTCTGTGCTATAAAAGAGCTTCAAAGTGCAATATCGTGTTGACTTGGGGATCTAACTGCGGCTTAATGTTTGTAGTTTAAAATTTATAAAAATTGTTACTACTTTTTTAAGTTCTTAAAAAAAACTGCACATTTGTAACTGGTCAGAAAAGAAATATACTTATACACGGTATTATACAAGAATTATACATACACGATCTTCAATAAAAATGTTTTAATATATTTTTGCATAAGCCTTTTTGTCTATTTAAAACAGTTATTGAAGGACTTGAGGCTCTTAAAGTCTTATCTTCCAGTAGGCCTTGCGTTTAGCTAGTTCTCTCCAAAACCTCATTCCAAGTTTCCATATATCTTCTAGCACTTCATCCTTTTACCCGTTGCTTTTTCATCCTAAGCTTTTCTTTTCTGGTTTGGCCTGTCTATTGAAATTTCGCGATAGCATCATTTCTGCACAATTTAGTATGTCCGAGCCATCGTAGTTTGGCTAATTTTCTGTGTGTTACCACCTTACCAATGATTTAGGCCTGGACTTGCTAAAGAAGTTTCTGTAAATAAGAATTGTAAATACAAATTTGGTATATGTATCTTTAAGTTTTCGTTTTTAGCTTATACAGAGGCTCTGTCCGTCTGTCTGTCTGTCCGTCTGTGACCTACTTTCATCTCTGAAAGTACTGCCACTACAGATTTGGGCCATATCTCAAATTGTAGCTCTTGATCAAGAGACCTAAAACTGAGAAAATGGTCTGAAAATTCCAACCGGAAGTATATTTAACGACAGAAAAGTGATTTTACATATATTGGTAGCCTAGAGCTAAGGCGCTGGAATCCTATGCCTCGGAACCAAGTTCAATCCTCGGCCGCGCAATGATGAAATATAATATTTTTTTACTTCGATGGAACATGTTTTGGATCTATCACTAAATTATATTATTTAATAGTGATACTCAGGAAAACATAAACATTTACTTAATTAAAAGTGAAAAAATATTATTTCCTTGATTTTTTATGGTCATCCAGTTTGAAGTGTTATTCATCAGAAAGAATACCATGAAAAAGCGTAATTAGTGGATAGTCTCTAGGCACAACATTGACACCCTGTATTGGACTTGCCCCATGACGACCTCAACGTTTGCTTTTATATTAAAATGAACCAAAAAGTAAAAAATAATTTTGAATGTGAAGTTTTTATTGCTGCAGTCACTTACTTAAATGTAAAAAAGCGTGGGTCGCTAACGAAAAGTTCCAATATTAATAAAATTACAATATTGGTAAAGAACGCCCACCCTTTTTTACATTTAAGTGGCTGCAGCAATAAAAACTTCACATTCAAAATTATTTTTTACTTTTTCGTTCATTTTTAATATAAAAGCGTATTTTTTAGTTTTTTTAAACTATTTATTTGTATTTTCTACTTTTTAGCCTATTATATGTCTTCCGCCATTTTGTGGTGGCGGCCATATTAGATTTAAAATAACGCCACACAACTTAGGGGCCATCCATAAATTACGTCACACGAATTTCATGATTTTTTGACCCCCTCCGCCGTCCTTGTTACATGTCACAGCTGGTCACATTTGGGAGACCCCCCCTCCCTAGTGTGACGTCACATATTGTGCAATTTTGCATCTAGAAGTTATTACACTAAAACAGCAGTTCCGAAATTAAATATATTTCTATTTAAATTATTTTTTAATAAAATTAACATAAAATCAACATAAAATTCACTTAAACATTTCAAAAAATTAATAAAAGAAGAAACGATTAATTCTATTAAAAAGATACAAGATTAGTCATTTCGAGTCCATGGACTTTGAACCCACTCCTTTAAATTGTTTATTATGTTTTACAAATTGTAGTAATGAGATTAGTACCTAAAACAAAGAGACGCTCTGCAGGATAGAAAAATAATACACAGATCACACAACCGCCATTGTGCGTGTGTCTGTCACCAGCTTTCACGCGAGTTTTTGCGGAACCTATCCTTCGCGTAATGAGCAGTATTACTATATTTAGATATATTAGATTTTGAAATGTGACGTAACAAAATTTAAGACCCCCCCCACCCCTTGTCACACAATGTCACACTTCGCCGACCCCCTCCCTCCACCCTAACGTGTGACGTAATTTATGGATGGCCCCTTACTCTATTCTACCTATCGTACTCGTTTATTTGATACCCATGTCGTGTGCTGGGTGGAACATAATTGTAAAAATCGGCGGCCATCTCGGAACCGCCTTTTTAATTATTTTACAAAATGTTCAAATTGTATTCAGTACTTCATGATGAGTTGAATTCAGGTTAAACCCGAGTCCACCTATATGGAGACGGGAGTCGAGTTCGAGTTAGTCGACTCAGCTCTGCTACCTGGGTTGAGTTGAAATTATACATGCAGATGTTAGTTCAGTAGTTGAATAGTTGAATTTAGTTGACAGCAGCATCTCTGTGTTATGTTTGTGATTTTTTGTAACGTAAAGTTCTTTTTTATTTTCAACTCAACCTCAACTCATCTATTCAATTCGTCATGTTTTCATACTAATTATCACGCGAACTACGAATGTGTGCAAAATTTGAAGTTGATCGGTTATATTTTATACTTTTTAATCTATTATGAGTGCAGTGCATATATGGGAAAAATAATTCTAGAAATTTCTGAGTGTAACGAAACTTGTTTTTATTTCGGCAAAATTTACCAACTTTTCAGTGTATCTTCTAAACAGCGTTACTTTTTAAACTCTTTTCTTTACTTTCACTTCGGAGCATCAAATCTTGTAACGTTAATTTAACCGTCTTTTACTCAATGCAAATGGATGAAACTTTGCAGGCATACATATTCCCGATGACATTACACGAATATGACATTTTGATACATTTTTTGTTGTTGATTTTGTTGTTGAGTAACAAAAAACGATTTTTAATATAAAATGCTTGGAATTATTCGTTCTACTCAATGTAGTGTAACTGATCAGCCAAAAATGTTTACCATATGCATAGTTCATGTGACGATGCTGTATGACATTTTTATAAAAGAATCAAGATGGCGGCTCTAAAATGGCGGCCAAGTTTTGCAATTGTGTTTCCCGATCCCCGACATGGGTGTCAAATGAAAGGGTATTACGAGTGGAATTCAGTTAGCTGTGTTGCATCATTACAAATTCAATATAAAATGGCGGCTAACACAAAATGGACCTGTTTGTTTAGGTACCAAATGAAAGAGTGTGACAAGTAGAATACTATTAGCTGTGCAGCGTCATTCCAAATTAAAAATGGCGGCCAAAAAAATATGACGGATTACATTTTTCTTTACAAGCCACTCGTTCGATATGGGTATCAAATGAAAGGTTATAACAAGTTGAATACAATTAGCGTCATCCTAAATTCAAACTGGCGGCATAAAAGTAGCGGCCAACACAAAACAGAGGATCAATTTTTCTTTACAACGCGCTCGGCATGGGTATCAAATGGAAGGGAGTGACAATTAGAATACTGTTGTCTGTGTCCCGTCATTTCAATTCAAAATGGCGGCCAACACAAAATGGCGGTTTACCCTTTTATTTACTTCTCTCTCGGTATGGATATCAAATGAAAGTGTATGAAAATGAGTAAGAAAGTAAACTGTATGACGTCGTTTTAAATCAAATATGGCGTTCACTAAAAAATGGCGGAAGACATAACATAGCTACAAATAGCAAATAAAAATATGATTTAAAAAGATGCAAAAAAATAAGTTTCCAGTTTTTATTGCTCCAGCCAGTATACGCGAACACACTACCTTTCGAAATGTAAAAAAAAACGTAGAGCGCTATTAGATTTTTGAGGGGTCATCAAATTGTGAATTTTTGGGCTGCACTTTAGAACTGTTGTAAAGAAACAAATACAAAACACGTAAAAAAGTTTCCTTATTTAACATGATAATCTAATTAAAAGTTTGGAAATTGTAATGTATTTATTAACGCTATTCGTTACTAAAAAGTAAAAAATAAAAAAAACGAAAAAAAATTTTTAAGAAACTCTTTTCTTTACCTTAATATATTGATCAGTTGTGAACACAAAATTAATATAGTAAACACTAAAAAAATCGACTAAAAGGTAAAAAATAAGAAGATTTTAAACAACATAATCTTTTAAATCAAAATGGAAAAAATCTCACACATTCCTTAAAGAAAAGCGTGGGGCGCCCCTACCAACCTGAACTTAAAAAAAAACATGACTGCCGCGAGTACATTTTAACATTTCAGACAGCTACGAATTTTCACTAATTGAGCATTTTGTTTCATAAAAACGCACCCCACGCTTTTCTTTAGGGAATGTGTGAGATTTTTTCCATTTTGATTTAAAAGTTTATGTTGTTTAAAATCTTCTTATTTTTTACCTTTTAGTCGATTTTTTTAGTATTTATATTAATTTTGTGTTCACAACTGATCAATATATTAAGGTAAAGAAAAGAGTTTCTTAAAAAAATTTTTTCCTTTTTTTTAGTATTTTCATAAAAGTAAACTCATGTATATCTTTCTCCCGCAGGCTTGGAAGGAGCTATGATTACTATGAAAGAATATTAAAGCAAATAAACGGGTATATGCAGCTGAGAACTACAAAAACCACCATCAATAATATTTGTACATTTCCAGAATTCTATTCCCCGGCGGGGTCGCTGCCTCTTTGAAGAATAAGGAATATTTACAAACTGGAAAAGTTATATATAAATTGGCTGTTGAAATGAACAACAATGGAGACTACTTCCCAATATGGGGTACTTGCCTCGGCTTTGAATTTCTTCTGTTTATAACAGCCATGGACGAACAAGATCCTCGACGAATTTGTGGACGCATCACTGATTCCTTACGACTAATATTTATCCGTGGTAAAATTTAATCATTTATGTGTAAAATTATACTTAAAAATTTATACTATTTTTTTTAAAGGATTCAAAAAAAGTAAAATGTTTAAAGAAATAAATCAGGACGTTGTTGATATTCTAGCAACTCAATCAGTTACTTTTAATAATCATAACTATTGTGTAACCCAGGAAGTAAAATATTTTTTATTAAAATTTAGTACAAACAAAATTTAAATGATTTTCATTTTTAATTCAGGATATTCATAAGTATGGATTAGACAACTACTGGCTAGAGACATCTATTAGCTCCTATGCGGGTTTCCATTTTGTATCCACAATAGAACATAGAAAGTAAATATAAAAAAGAAAATTTAATCATAATTTATTATTGTGTGTAATAATTTCAGATATCCTTTCTATGGTGTTCAATTCCATCCGGAAAAAAATGCCTACGATTTTACATGTGCTTATATTAATCATTCTGCAAATGCAATAAAAAGTTCACGATTTTTCGCCGTTTTCTTTGTAGATGAATGCAGGAAAAATATGCATTCTTTTTCTAATGAAAACGACGAAACACGGCATTTAATATATAATTTTCCAGTGAAATTTAATTATTCGGAGGTTTATTTATTTAACAAAAACGTTGATTATCCTGAGGACGAAGATGCTCGAATTTGGTCACGCTTCAGTAAATGTTTACGACTTAAATTTATCCGTGGTAAGATTTGATTATGTGTAAAATTATACTTAAAAATATGCATTTTTTTTTTTTTCAAAAGGATTGGAACTAAGTAAAATATTTAAAGATATAAAACAGGACGTTATTGATATTTTAGAAAGACAACGAGTTACTTTCGATGATCATAGGTATTGCTTTACCCAGGCAGTGAAACATTGGCAAGCGATATCTTTTAGTTCCGAGAAGAAAGGAGATAATTATGATGATTATTCTCTACCCATAGAAGATGGCAATAATAGTTTTGAAAACTTAGATGTGATCACAACCATTGTTTTTCTCACATTGATGTGCAGTATTTTTTTGAACAATTTTTATAAATTTTTTACGACAATGAGTAGAATCGAGTGACGGAGAAAGAATGCTTGTAGTTATAATATTTATAAAAATTGTTATTTCTATTAAAAAAGGCTGCACGTTTACAACTGGTTGGAAAAGAACAATAATTATACATGGTTGTACAATACATGATGCATGTTCAATAAAAATGTAATATTTGCATAAGTTTTCTCGTTTATTGGTTTATTTAAATGGCTTACCACGACCACTTTGGTTTTTTTATTCTAGTAGTCCCTACGTCTTACTAGATTCTCGATACCGAACCGAAAATCGAGGTGAAGACGGCAATAAAAACGCTGAAAAGGGGAAAACGCCGGGGATAGATCAAGTAACCGCATAGATGATCAAAGCCGGAGGTGATGTCTTATCACAACGACTTTATGTCCTCATGCCACACATATTGCGGATCGGATCGTGTCCCGTCGGCGAGGAAGAAAGCGATCGTTTCCCTAATTTCGAAAAAAGGCGACAGTCAGGAAAGCAAGAATTATCGCGTAGCCTCGTAGCTACAGCAACATCAAGAGAAAACGCATTGGAAAGAACAACCTATATTTAGGCCAGATCGAGGATATATTGATATATTCGCACTCCGTCAGCTAATGGAAGAAAGAGTTCGTTGCGGCAAACGAATTGTCAACACGGTCAGCAGCGTTCGCAATCGAAGCGACTTATCCGAAGAGTTTCCAATTTAAACGGGTGTCCGACAGGGAGCCGTCTTTTCACCACTTCTCTTCATCTAGTCCATTCAAAACGCGCGTTATGGTGTTCCAAAATAACACCGTTAAGAAAATCGAACCCTAAACGTTTTTGGGGTCGCTGATCACGAAAATCGAGGTCCCGTGGTCCTAAAATTAGGGCGTCACCCCTAAAAATGCAAAAAACACCCCTTTTTAGGGGGTTTTCGCGTTTTTTCAGTAATAATGAAAACTAATGCGATGAAATGCACTTTTTTTAATATTTATTTGCGAAGGTGGTTGATTTATACTAAATTAAGGCGAACTTAATGGTAAGGGGTACTCCTAAAGGGTTGAAAGTACCCCTAAATTGGCGAAAAATGGCAAAAATTGTAAAAAAATTTTTTTTCCAAGTTTATGCTTCAAATTCGATTGTGGGCGTACTGTCAGGCAAAAATAAATTATTTTCAACCCTTAAGGGGTTAAAACTGCCCCTACAATATATTTCATTGAAAACTAGGGGGGGGGGAGGTTCCAAAATAACACCGTTAAGAAAATCGAACCCTAAAAGTTTTTGGGGTCGCTGATCACGAAAATCGAGGTCCCGCGGTCCTAAAACATGGGCGTCACCCCTAAAAATGCAAAAACACCCCTTTTTAGGGGATTTTAGCGATTATTTCAATAATAATGAAAACTCATGCGTTGAAATGCACTTTTTTAAACTCTTTTCTTTACTTTCACTTCGGAGCATCAAATCTTGTAACGTTAATTTAACCGCCTTTTACTCAATGCAAATGGATGAAACTTTGCAGGCAAACATATTCCCAATGACAATACACGAATATGACATTTTGTTACATTTTTTGTTGTTGATTTTGTTGTTGAGTAACAAAAAACGATTTTTAATAAAAAATGCTTGGAATTATTCGTTCTACTCAATGTAGAGTCTTAAAATTCACTTCCCTTCAATAAAAATTGGTAAAAATTAACAGACATGTGTATTTCCGACGAAAACACACGAAAATGGTAGTTCCAAATTAAAAATGGCGGCCAAAAAAATATGATGGATTACATTTTTCTTTACCAGCGACTCGTTCGATATGGGTATCAAATGAAAAGTTATAACAAGTTGAATACAATTAGCGTCATCCTAAATTCAAAATGGCGGTAGAAAAATGGCGGCATAAAAGTGGCGGCCAACACAAAACAGAGGATCAATTTTTCTTTACAACGCGCTCGGCATGGGTATCAAATGGAAGGGAGTGACAATTAGAATACTGTTGTCTGTGTCCCGTCATTTCAATTCAAAATGACGGCCAACACAAAATGGCGGTTTACCCTTTTATTTACTTCGCTCTCGGTATGGATATCAAATGAAAGTGTATTAAAGTGAGTAAGAAAGTAAACTGTATGACGTCGTTTTAAATCAAATATGGCGTTCACTAAAAAATGGCGGAAGACATAACATAGCTACCAATAGCAAATAAAAATATGATTTAAAAAGATGCAAAAAAATATGTTTCCAGTTTTTAGTTTTTATTGCTCCAGCCAGTATACGCGAGCACACTACCTTTCAAAATGTAAAAAAAAAAAAAAACGTAGAGCGCTATTAGATTTTTGAGGGGTCATCAAATTGTGCATTTTTGGGCTGCACTTGAGAACTGTTGTAAAGAAGCAAATACAAAACATGTAAAAAAGTTTCCTTATTTAACATGATAATCTAATTAAAAGTTTGGAAATTGTAATGTATTAATAAACGCTATTCGTTACTAAAAAGTAAAAAATAAAAAAAAATAAAAAAATTTTTTTAAGAAACTCTTTTCTTTACCTTAATATATTGATCAGTTGTGAACACAAAATTAATATAAATACTAAAAAAATCGACTAAAAGGTAAAAAATAAGAAGATTTTAAACAATATAAACTTTTAAATCAAAATAAAAAAAATCTCACACATTCCTTAAAGAAAAGCGTGGGGCGCCCATACCAACCTGAACTTAAAAAAACATGACTGCTGTGAGCACATTTTAACATTTCAGACAGCTACGAATTTTCACTAATTGAGCATTTTGTTTCATAAAAACGCACCCGTCTCTTTTAATATATTCCTATTAAATAAGTTAGCTGCAACATATATCATAATACGTTTAGATATATCCTGAGAACAAAACGGTCCGCTATCACTAACATAAATCCCGCAAACAAATCCTATTAGTAGCAAATTATTTTAATTGCTATCTTACCACACTTATTTTGAGCACTTTTTGCACATTTGCACGTTTTTTCTGTAACTATTATTTTTAATAAAACCTCTCTCGTAACATCACTTTCCGCGGCACGAAAACTTTTTTCCCTTGTTTTTAATGGGATTTTGACATTTCACGAATTGAAGTTGGGACTTCATACAACGACATACTAACACCTACAGCATGGCTTGTAAATATAGAAGGCTTTGGTTGTAGGGGTAGTTTTAACCCCTTAAGGGTTGAAAATAATTTATTTTTGCCTGACAGTACGCCCACAATCGAATTTGAAGCATAAACTTAAAAAAAATCCCCTAAAAAGGTGTGTTTTTGCATTTTTAGGGGTGACGCCCTAATTTTAGGACCGCGGGATCTCGATTTTCGTGATCAGCGACCCCAAAAACCTTTAGGGTTCGATTTTCTTAACGGTGTTATTTTGGAACACCCCCCCGCGTTTTGAATGGACTAATCGTTGTGTCGTCGACGCGATTATACGTGAAGCATTCGATGGACGACTCGGAGTTCGATACGACGACAACAACTTCGTAACCGACTTAATGTTCGCTCGACGATAGCCTGTCTTCGCCGACACGGGCACATTATAGCACATTCCCCGCATCGCACAGTGGGACGAATTGCCTAAAACGTGGACAAAAGTCCGAAAATAAAAGTTTCGATCTAGGGATTTTCATCATTTGGGTTGACTACAGTATTGTTGGCACTATTAAATTCCGGTAGTAGAAACGGTTAATTGTTTTTCCCTGAAGCTGCACAGTGAAATGGGGGACGTACTAATTTTTGCGTCTTCCCTCATCTCATTGCAATATATAAGTGATATATGTATATATATTGCCAATAAAAACTTTTACTTCACATATTTTATATTAATATTATTCTTTTATTTAATACGTTTATTTAACATTTATCTATTATTATATTTAATAGTTTTAAATAGTTTTAGATTTTAATAGTTTAAGATTTCACACCGAAAATTACATAACCGATGTCACACCGAAAATTACATAACGGTTTTTAATTAGACAACTTATTATAGGAGACTTCCTTATCGAATAAACTCCTAACTAATACTCTCACAAATATTCAAAATAATTTTTAATATCACAATATTTGTGTGGCTATGTTTTTAAAATTGTTTCTGTGTACAGTGTATACATACGTGATATGACAATCCAAATTCCCCAAGTGTATTTAATAGTAGTAGTGAGAATCCAAATTGTGACGTAACTAAAAACACTGTGCTTAAAATTATTAGAACAGAAACTGAGTGGATACTTGAATAAAACTTATTACAACGAAACGCGTATATACAAGTAGCGACTGCTACATAACTCCCCCTTCAGCGCGAGCGTCCATGAATGTACTATCATACTTTATTTTAATATTTAATTACTCAAATAAAACGAAAAAAAAAAAAAAAAAATTTTTAATTTTATAACCGAAATGAAACCTTTTTCTTTGAACTTCTAGTTACTGTTTTTTCATTGTCTTCCTTTTTTTCAATAAAGGCGGGTTTTAATCTATCAATTGATACTACCGTTATTTTTCCGTTGACGTCAATCGTGAAATTTTTTTTATTTCTCTTAATAACTTTAAAAGGACCTTCATAAGGATCCTGCAAGGATCCCCTACCTCTATCTGTCCTCAAAAACACGAATTCGCAATCTTCTAAGTCTTTTGGAACATAGAAATTTCTTCTTTGATCCCGAGAATCTGTTGGAGCGATGTTCCTCATGTGATCTCGTAATTGTTCTACTAGGTCTGTTGGATCTGATACTTGGTGTGGATCCCTCACAAAGAATTCTCCGGGGATACGTAGTGTTTGACCATAAACTAATTCAGCCGGACTACAATTAAGATCCTCCTTAACTGTTGTTCTTAAACCTAGTAATATAGCTGGTAAGTGCCACAACCAATTCGGATTAGACATCTTAGCTCTAAGAGATGCTTTTAACTGTCTGTGTAGCTTCTCCACCATTCCGTTTGATTGTGGGTGATACGCTGTTGTTCGAATCCTATGGGTTCCTAATAATTTTGAAAATTCCTCAAAAAGTTTTCCTTCAAATTGACCTCCTTGGTCCGTAGTAACTGTCAATGGAATCCCAAATCTCGGAAAATATTGCTCATATAATGTCTTGACTACTATGCTGGCTGTGATACTCTTTAGTGGGTATACTTCCGGCCACCTAGTGAATCGATCCACTACGGTTAACAAGTATACGAATCCTTCCACCGGATGCAATGGGCCTACCAAATCTACATGGATGTGTTCAAACCTTCCCATAGGTATCTGGAATTTTTGTATCGGAGATTTTGTATGTCTGTGAATTTTCGCTTTTTGACACGTAATACATGACTTCGCCCATAAATTAATATCAGTATTCATCCTAGGCCAAAAATATCTTCTTGTAATTAATTTCCTTGTACCTCGTATTCCTGGATGTGATAAGTTATGGATTTTGTCAAATACGCTTCTTCGTAATACCTCTGGTACGAATGGACGATCTCTACTAGTGGAACACTCTAACCAGATTTTACTTTCTAAGAAAGGTACATCTGTTTCCACTAAAATGAATTTCGAACTCTTATTTGAATTTTCAATCAACTGTTTTAACTCTGTATCATCTTTTTGTGCTTCTGCGATAATGCTTAAATCTATTTGTTTTTCGCTAACCGCGTCACAATTGCTATTTTCTACGGTTACCCGTGATAAAGTATCAGCTACTACATTTGATTCTCCCTTGATGTATCTTATATCGGAGGTGAATTGGGTAACATAGTCTAATTGTCTTGCTTGTCTTGGACTTCTCTCCGCTTTGGTCCAAATTGCGGATGTTAAAGGTTTGTGATCCGTGAATACTGTAAATTCACGACCTTCCAAAAAATGTCTAAAGTGCTTAATACTTGAGTACATTGCCAAAAGCTCTCTGTCAAATGTAGAATACTTAATTTCTGCATTGTTTAATTTTCTGGAATAAAACGCTAAAGGTTCGCTTTCATTGTTGTTAATTTGTTCCAACATTGCTCCAATCGCAATGTTTGATGCAGCAACCGTCAACTTCAAAGTAGGATTCTCCGCTGGATGCACTAATAACGTTGCCGAAATAAAAGCCTTTTTCACTTTGACGAACGCGTCTTCGCATTCTTCCGTCCAGTCAAAATTTTTTAAACTCTTAGGTTTTTTAAGCTCCCTAACTAAATGTATATGAATGGGGCTTAACAACTCTGCTAATCGTGGAATGAATCTGTGAAAGTAATTTACCATTCCTATGAATTGTTGAATCTGCTTAATGGAAGTAGGTGAAGGGAAATCCTGGATGAATTTAATTCTATTTTCAGAAGGAAGAATCCCGTCCTTCGTAATTTTGTGACTTAAAAATTCAATTTCATGTACACCAAAAAGACATTTCCCTGGGTTAATATTTATTCCGTATTCTTCTAAACGGCCGAACACCTGCTCTAAGTGTTTCTTGTGTTCCTCCTTATTTTTGCTTGCAACCAATATATCATCAATGTAGACAAAAACGAATTCCAAACCAGTTAAAACTCTATCCATAAATCGTTGGAAAGTTTGAGCAGCATTTCTAAGTCCAAAGGGCATTCGAGTAAATTCGAATAAACCGAAAGGTGTAGTTATCGCTGTCTTATAGATATCTTCCTCTGCCATAGGTATGTGATGGTAAGCTCTCACTAAATCAATCTTCGAAAATATGGTACAACCATTCAAATTTAACGTAAAATTTTGAATGTGAGGAATCGGGTATCTGTCTGGAATTGTTATTGAGTTTAGTCTCCGGTAATCTCCGCATGGTCGCCAATCAGTGGAATCTTTCTTTGGAACCATGTGTAGTGCTGATGAGACTGATGACGAAGATGTTCTGCATAAGCCTAATTTTACCATGTGCTCGAATTCTAATTTAGCGATTTTAAATTTATTAGTGTCGAGTCTTCTAGGTCTTGAAAATGGTAGTTGACCTTTAGTGGTAATAGTATGCACTATATTATGTCGTACAGGTAAATCATAGCGTGGAGGTTGAGTTAGAGAGGGAAATCTAGCTAAAACATTACCATATTCACTATCAAAGGTACAATGCCTGGGTGAAGGAGAATCTGTTTTAATCATGATTCCATTAACTGTTAACTCGGTGTTACCATCTATTATTCTCTTATTTTTATTTATTATTATTATTATTTATTATATAAACCAGGAAGTACACAAGATTTACATCTTTTAGAGTACATTAAAAATAAAAAAGAAAAAGAATAACTACATAATAGATAGACTAACCTAAACTTAAAAAACTATGAGAGAGACAGACAGAAAGGAAAAGAGCAGGAAATAGAAAAAGAAAGAAAGTACTAAAGAGAAGTAGAGGGAGATAGAAAAAGAGATGCTTGCTTTCTGAAAGTCTTGGCTGCGCCTATTCTTTGAATATTGCTAGGAAGGTTATTCCAAAGTCTAATCGAATGCACAAAGAAGGAACGGCTACCCATTAGGGAATAATGTGTAGGAATACGAAATTTAATCGAACGCATGGATTGCAGAGGAAGGAGGAATTCTGAGAGATAAGAAGGACTTTTCGTGTGGAGAACTTTATGCACTAGGACCAATGCAGCGACATCAACAAAACAGAAGAGGTCGCAACCAAGTAGGGAGTTTCGTACACCAGACACATGATCTGATCTGCGCAAGTGAAAAATGAACCTTAAACAATCATTGAATGCGACTGATAGACGTTGACGACAAGATGCATCAAGGGATATATATACAAGGGAGCCATAGAGGAAGTGTGGAACAATAAGAGCTTTAACTAGCTTGAGCCGAATAGACGATGATAAAAGACTACCATAAAGCCTAAGTCTCCGTAACGCGCCATAAATTTTGGAAATCATGAGTGAGATATGATCGCAGCAGGATAGTTTGGAATTAATGGCAATGCCAAGATTATTAACACAGTCAACAACGGGAAGAGAAACATTATTAAGTGATATGGTTGGAATATTGTCCAGAGAAAGAGAGCGACGACTAAGAATGAGTACTTGGGATTTGTTAGGATTAAGTTTAAGGAAATTGGAAGAGCTCCATTCATTTATCAGGCATAAGACATTATTGAGATGAGAAATACAGGATTCAATCCGACTAGGAGTGCATGAAGTATATAGCTGTAGATCATCAGCATATAAATGAAAGGAGCATCCATGGATAATAGCAGGGAGATCGTTAACGTACAAAGAAAAAAGGAGAGGACCAAGGATTGAGCCTTGTGGAACACCCAAGGATATAGGTAGGAAGGATGATACAATGGAATTATGCCGCACGCATTGGAGTCTATTAGAAAGAAGAGAAGAAAAAAGACGAATTGCAGAAGAGGAAAAGTTATAGAGCTGGCTAAGCTTGGAAATTAGAAGCGAGTGAACCACAGAATCAAACGCCTTAGAAAAATCAAGAAGAACTAATATCGCAATGTCACCTCGGTCAAGCATAGAGCGCAGATCAGTAGTTACTTTTAGTACAGCTGTTTCACAACTGTGAAGTTTACGGAAGCCAGATTGGAATTTAGAGAGGAAATTTTTAGAATCAAGGTAACCAAGAACTTGAATATAGATGACTTTCTCAAAAACTTTGGCTAGGAAGGGTAGAATACTGATAGGGCGAAAATCGGATATATCAGAGGGGGAGGATTTTTTAGGTAATGGAATTACTATGGCTTTTTTCCATAGCAAGGGAACTTGGGAAGTTGTTAGGCAGTAATTAAAAATGTGGGTTAAAGTTTCCACAATTAGGGGGGAAAGAAGCTTGATAAATCGAGGAGAAATTCCATCAAATCCAACACTGTTGGAGGAGATAGACAACAATATTTTAAGAACTTCAGATGAGTCCACACAGCGGAAGCTAAAGCCATCAGAACTAAGAGAACCAAAGGAGACAGAATTAGAAGAAGTGGAGGGAACAGGATCAGGAGGACGTTGGATGAAAGATGCATTAAGATGGTTAACATCAGTATCAAAGGGTATAGGCACCGAAGCATGAATACCCAAAGAACGAAGATTATGCCACAGTTTTTTAGATTTTAAAGCAGGATCAAGTTTGCGGGAGTAATACTCGCGTTTAGCGGAGATAACCTTACTAGTGATGAGATTTCGAAGCTTTTTGTATTCGCTTAGGTAGCTAGGGATCTTGGTCCTGCGATAACGTTTATACATGGACTCACGCTGCATTATCAAATCACGGATTTCACGCGAAAACCAAGGACAAGGTGAAGACAGATTGCATCTTCTAGTAACCAAGGGAACACACCGATCATAGAGAGATCGAATAAAAGAGGTCAGGAGATTGACTTTAGTGTCAACACAAGTAGTGTTATATATATCGTCCCAAGGCACAGACGTGGCTAGTTCCGAGAGCCGATCGCAATTGATGTTCTTATAATCGCGATAAGAAAAAGACGAATGTATGGGGGAGTGGCGAAAGGAAAAACGAATGGAGAGAAACAGAATATCATGATCGAGGAAGCTAGGGGGGGAAATTTGATTGTGTTTTAACACTGAATCAATGGAGGTTGTAGATAGAACATCAAGTAGGGAAGGATTACAGCAGTTCAGGAAAGTAGGAAGATGATTAAGAATATGTAAGTCCAAAGATGCGAGAAAGAATCTGAGCGAGTTTGCACGTGAATTGTCCCTAAGCAAATTTACATTAAAGTCTCCAGCAACCATTACATTTTCATAATGAAGAGAGAAGCGTGAAACAAAGTTGTGCAACTCAACAGCAATATCGGGGTTAAATATATTAGGGGGACAGTATACATTAACGACAACACATTTATCATATTTCGATCTTATCTCAACAGCAATGAACTCAAATTGAGAGCCACTCGACTTACCAACAACACTAGATAAAAGCATAGAGGATACATATATGGCAACACCACCACCAGTACGACCAACACGATCATTGCGATGCAGCGAAAAGCCAGGTAGGGAAACAAAAGAGGAAGGGATTTCAGGTTTAAGCCAAGTCTCACTTACTAGCAGAACATGTATTTTAGTACGGTCGCACATATACCTCAGCTCGTCCATTTTGTTCTTTAAGCTCCTTGCATTCATAGTGCATATATTCAGTCCTGAAGTGGAGGAACAGAGAATATTAAGTAGCATTCCCACATTGCACACCCGACTAGAAGAACGATTCATAATTAAATTTTATCATAACGCACAACCAAGAATACAGAAGCAACGACAAAGAAAATATCAAGAAAGCAGAGGAAAATAGAAGGGGAAGAGCCGTAAGAGGAAGCGGAAGAAGAAGATAGAGAGAAACAACACAGTGAGGAGGAAATCTATAAGACCTTAAAATTAAGTTATACTTAAAAATAATAGTTAATATCAACATATACTTAAAAATAATAGTTACTATCATGCGTAGATCGTAGATATTGACCCCAGTGGCAAAGAGCTGCTCCTAAACTTCTTCACTATGATCCAGGAGTTGACACAGAGTTGACTGCCTCATCCAGGTCGAGTGCCGAGGTAAATATTTGGGCACGCTTATTTTTTTCCAACTGCACAAATACTAAGCCACGACGAGTAAACACAGATGACACAAGATTCCTCTTAAGGAGCTTCCGCGCCGTCCGCAGTATGTCACTGTTTTTCGACGTTAAGCTTTCGTTAACGTAGACCAGGCTGTTAGTTGAATAGCCCAGGTTCAGTTTATTCAGAATTAGAGTACCGTGCTGGCGAGTTTTCTTCAGAAATTCTTGCTGTTCGTTAGCAGAAGGAAACTTTACAATTATTAGCGGGCTAATCTTCCTGTCGTTTACCATCGGCGACTCAAGGCGACTTCGCAATCGTGGCCGGAACACATTTACATATGGTGATAGCTTATGGCCGATGGTAGAGGCAATAGAATTTAAAATGTGAATCGGATCATCATTATCACCTACAGGAATACCCCGAACAACCACATCATGTAACCTAGTTTGGCGCCGTAGATCCTCGAGCTCATTGGACACTACAAGGTGATCATGCTGGAGGGTTTCAACCTCCTCTTTTAATTTGCCCAATTCAGTAATGAGAGAGCTACGAAGCTCCTCGATTTGGGATGACAGCTGCAGTTTTTTTTTTTTTTTTTTTTTTTTATGTGGCAGACTAGAGGCTTAGGGAAAGTCCCTTTGTACTGTCGACAATCTATTTTTTTTTTTTTTTTTTTTTTTTTTTTTTTTTTCCATATACACCGTCGAACAGCAGCTCTAGCCGGAAGATAGAGAGAAGAGAGAGAGAAAGAAGAGAGGAAGGAACTGTCACAACCTGACTGCGATATTATTATTCCACCAACTCTCAACCATTTCGCGACTCTGACATCGGGGCATCGAGAACAACTCGCTGGAGTGTTATGCCTCCTGAAACGAGTTGAATCTCTTCAACCAACCGATGGCATGCGCTTGGTGGAGCGTGGAAGAGAACTAGTGAAGGCTATGACAGGAGGAGTCAGGAATGTAAAGAGGGAAGAAGAAAGAAGGAAAGTTATGTAGGCGGGAAATTGGGAAAGGCTAGGACCGTGGCACCACCGGGATTCGAACCCGGGACCTCTTGGGATAGTAGTCAGGCGCCTTACCCCTAGACTACCGAGGCCCCAAGTTGAATCCGTTCCTCGAAGACAGCAAATTGTTCTGCCAGCATGCGGCTAAAACTTACCATAAGTCGCTTCTCCAACAGTTCAAGGCTGTTGTCAGGCGCTGCTATTGAAGTTGACCTGGCTGCTTTGCTGCTGCTGCTGCTGCCGCTATCGATGCGCCTGCTGGCTGGCTCGGGTGTATTGACCTTAGCGGGATTAGAGATGTTATTCTCAGCAAATTTCCTAGTGGCGGGCCGTGACTGATGTGTTTTCGACATTTTGAGTGAGAATCGGAAATGTTTTTATTTTTTTTTTTTTTTTTTTTTTTTTTTTATTTTTATTGTTTATTAGGCACGGACAATATTCACTGTGAAAAATTATTAGGGTAGCAACGAAAAGTAATTTTGTTGTGTTTTTAATTAAAATTAATTAAATATAAAACTGCGGTAATAATAAAAATGATACGGGTCAAATAAAAACACGTCTACTCGCTGAACATCACTTGAACTTGTTGTATTGTTGTATTTTTCAGATCAACCAGCAAATTGAATTCAGAAAGAAAATCTGCGCCAATAATAGGTTTGTCGACGCTTGCTATAATGAACGGAAAAGTTAAATCTCGTCTTAATCCAAAGTCTATCTTAAGAAGTTTTTCTCCGTAAGTATGGATAATTGATCCGTTAGCTGCTGTAAGAATTAAATTTGGATTTCTTTTACATTTGCCACAATATGAATTCGGTATTACTGATAATTCCGCTCCTGTATCAATTAGAAATTTAAGTTTATTTTCTTTATCGTAAATAAAAAGTCTATTAGATTTTTTTGGGGTATTATTTTTAAAACACGCTGAAGGGATATTTAGTTTTTTTGATTATTATAGTTGCAAGGTTTAATACATTTTTTAGCTTTGTCGCCGAATTTAAAATGAAACCAACAAAATGGTTTATTATTATTATTATTGTATTTCGATCTATCACGGCTTCTACTTCTAGACCTTGACCTATGATGAAACTCATTATTCCTATTAAATCTAAGTTTCTTAATTAAATCTGTTAAATTTTTAATTTTATTCTCTAAATCATTAACCTTCTTAGCATAATCAATGTTATTTATATTAATACATTTTTGGTTTATAAAAGGATTTGAAGAACAATCATTGATGGATGAAGTATACTGAAATTTGGAACATTCGAAAATTTTATCTGCTAAAATTAGAATATCTTGGATGTTTTGTTTATCAGAGGACATCAATGCGATGTTAATACTAGGCGGTAATTTTCGCATCCAAAGCTTCCTAAGCAGATCCTTTCCTAAATTCGAAGATGTTCCTGCAAGTATCTCCATTGATCTATAAAATTCTGATGGTTTTCTATCTCCCATCTCAGAATTGCACAATAATTGTTCCAACTTTTTCTCTTCCGATTCTGTAAATCGTTGAATTAATGTTGTTTTCAATGCTTCATACTTGTTTTCCGGTGGTGGGTTTTGAATGAAATCCAATATATTCATTATTATCTCTAAAGGAAGAGCTTGTATCACATGTTCGAATTTAGTCTCATCTAGTCTAATTCCTTTAGAGTTAAATTGACTTTCTGTTAAAATAAACCATGCTTCTGGGCATGGAGACCAGAAAGTTGGTAGCTTAACAGCCGATGCACTAATATTCTCATTATCAGCGTGCATTCTTTCACTATCACCACCTTGGACACTCATATTACTCACAATTTTTTAAATAAAACTCGCGTAAAAAGAAGTTCAATAAAATTTCGACTTTACTTAAAAACTTCGCGATACTTTAAAATAACACCCGTGGACGTTCGCGAAAAGAGTCGATTAATACTCAAACTTAAATAAATTCCCGAAAATTTTATTCAAGTCTCACTTCCTAAAAAAAATTTTTAGAGGAAAAATATTTGAAAGAGGAAATAAATTGAATTGTCACCACTACTAAATTATGTAAGTGTAATGTTTTTTTTAGTGTAAGCAATTCCATACAATTTAAATTTTAAAATTAAAGAAAAATATTTAATTAAAATAAATACTTGGTATCCTCAATAAAAAATGAACCTCTTCTTAAAATTTTTCCACAAATGCTTTTCTTTCTTGAATCTTCTTCTTTTCTTCGTAAAATTTTCAAAATTTTCTTCATATCTTCTTTCTTCATAAATTTTCTTTCATAAAAATTTTTTTAATTCTTCTTTCTTCTTTTTTCTTTGAAAAATTTCTTCGTTCTTCTAATGTCGGGGTCACCAATATGAAATGGGGGACGTACTAATTTTTGCGTCTTCCCTCATCTCATTGCAATATATAAGTGATATATGTATATATATTGCCAATAAAAACTTTTACTTCACATATTTTATATTAATATTATTCTTTTATTTAATACGTTTATTTAACATTTATCTATTATTATATTTAATAGTTTTAAATAGTTTTAGATTTTAATAGTTTAAGATTTCACACCGAAAATTACATAACCGATGTCACACCGAAAATTACATAACGGTTTTTAATTAGACAACTTATTATAGGAGACTTCCTTATCGAATAAACTCCTAACTAATACTCTCACAAATATTCAAAATAATTTTTAATATCACAATATTTGTGTGGCTATGTTTTTAAAATTGTTTCTGTGTACAGTGTATACATACGTGATATGACAATCCAAATTCCCCAAGTGTATTTAATAGTAGTAGTGAGAATCCAAATTGTGACGTAACTAAAAACACTGTGCTTAAAATTATTAGAACAGAAACTGAGTGGATACTTGAATAAAACTTATTACAACGAAACGCGTATATACAAGTAGCGACTGCTACACACAGCAGGTTGAACTTGGCCATTGTTTATTTGTACTGTATTTCGGCTCGTTTGCTGACAATGTACCTGCAATTCTCCTGCAGCGCTGCTCAAAAGAGGTACTGCTTCCGCTCCACCTTATCTTTAACAAATCATTATCGCTAGGAAAGTTTCCTAATATATGGAAGAAATCCTACCTCACGCCAATTCATAAAGCTTCTGATAAACAATCGGTCGACAACTACAGATGCATTGCTATCTTATCATCAATCCCTAAACTTTTCGAGAAACTTATTCATGACAAGATCGCCCCCTTAATCGATCCTCATCTCAACGCAGAACAACACGGTTTCAGAAAAGGGCGCTCAACCACTTCTAACCTTATGGTTCTAAACTCCGAAGTGCTTTGTGGGATGGAGAACGGTTATCAAATCGATGCTGTTTATACTGACTTCAGCAAAGCTTTTGACCGAGTTGACCACAATACCTTAATTTCAAAGCTTTTTAAATTTGGAATTTCGAGACTTCCGCTGGAATGGATAAAATCATATCTTGACGGAAGATCACAGGTTATCAGATTCCAAGGATTTCTATCAAAGGAGATTGACGTCAGCCGACGTATCATTTCTCCAGTCGAAACTCAAAGTATTGCAAGATTGGTGCATAGCCAATAAATTACATCTCAACACTGACAAGTGCCATGCAATTACTTTCTCTCGAAAGAAAACCACTCAGCTGCACAACTATTATCTCAATGACAAGATATTGAATCATGTCGATTATATTGTGGATTTAGGTGTTGTCCTAGACAAGAAACTAAATTTCAATATGCACTATGATAATATTACTGCCAGGACCAATAAGCTTCTTGGCTTTATAAAGAGAAGGGCTAAAGAGTTCGGTAATGTATGGGTTACAAAAACACTTTTTGTTCCTTAGTCCGCCCAATCCTGGAATACGCTTGCCCGGTCTGGGATCCCATTTTCGAAGTTAACAAGATCAGGATTGAATCTGTTCAAAAAAAATTTCTCCTTTTTGCTTTTAGACATGTGCATGATCCGCACGATTTTCGAAGCCTGCCACCCTACAATGACCGGCTCAAAGTTTTAGAGCTTATGCCACTGTCGGCGACGAGAAAAGTGCTTATTTCATGCCTTACCCTGGACATTATAAATGACAACCTTAAAGTACAGTTTCTATCGCGTATGACCAAATTCAATGATGATGTTCGACATACAAGACATACGAAACTTCTTAAGGAATACCCGCACCGCACTGGATATGGAAGAAACGTCTTGGGTAGACGAACAAAAATCGTATGGGTGGGGGCAGTGTTGGGCATTAATCAATTAAATTTTCAATCAATTAATTGATTGATTAAAAAATTAATTGCGATTAATTTAATTGCAATTAAAATTAATTGCGATTGAACTATTAATTGCACCCCACAATTAATTTATTTGGATTAATCTGTATTAATTGTATATTAGAACTAAATCAATTGCAATTAATTTATCAATTGCAATTAAATTTGTCAATTGTTCTAAAAAACAATTAAAACTAACAATTATTCCGCTTCAATATAGATATAGACACTCCAATTTTATATGATCCTGCCATTTTTTTGGAGAATCATTCATATAAAGAGCATAATATGAAAAAAAATATGGGGAGTATGGCGGCCAAAATGGCAGAAAGAAGAAAAATTCAAAATGGGGGACTAGTTTTGGCAATTGTGTTCCGATTGTGCTGAAAATTAGTGTCGGGGGGTTTTGAGGGATCCAAATGACAAATTTGGGGTTAAAATTTTAAAATTCAAAATGGCGGACTAGTTTTGGCAATTGTGTTCCGATTGTACTGAAAATTAGTGTCAGGGGGTTTTTAAGGGATCCAAATGACAAATTTGTGGTTAAAATTTTAAAATTCTAAATGGCGGACTAGTTTTGGCATTCGTGCACAGATTGTGCTGAAAATTAGTGTCGGGGGGTTTTGAGGGATCCAAATGACAAATTTGTGGTTAAAATTTTAAAATTCAAAATGGCGGACTAGTATTGGCAATTGTGTTCCGATTGTACTGAAAATTAGTGTCAGGGGGTTTTGAGGGATCCAAATGACAAATTTGTGATCAAAATTTTAAAATTCAAAATGGCGGACTAATTTTGGCAATTGTGTTCCGATTGTAATGAAAATTAGTGTCGCGGGGTTTTGAGGGATCCAAATGACAAATTTGGGGTTAAAATTTTAAAATTCAAAATGGCGGACTAGTTTTGGCAATTGTGTTCCGATTGTACTGAAAATTAGTGTCAGGGGGTTTTGAGGGATCCAAATGACAAATTTGTGATCAAAATTTTAAAATTCAAAATGGCGGACTAATTTTGGCAATTGTGTTCCGATTGTAATGAAAATTAGTGTCGAGGGGTTTTGAGGGATCCAAATGACAAATTTAGGGTTAAAATTTTAAAATTCAAAATGGCGGACGAGTTTGGCCAATTGTGTTCCGATTGTACTGAAAATTAGTGTCAGGGGGTTTTGAGGGATCCAAATGACTTTGTGGTTAAAATTTTAAAATTATAAATGGCGGACTAGTTTTGGCAATTGTGTTCCGATTGTACTGAAAATTAGTGTCGGGGGGTTTTGAGGGATCCAAATGACAAACTTGTGATCAAAATTTTAAAATTAAAAGTGGCGGACTAATTTTGGCAATTGTGTTCCGATTGTAATGAAAATTAGTGTCGAGGGGTTTTGAGGGATCCAAATGACAAATTTGGGGTTAAAATTTTAAAATTCAAAATGGCGGACTAGTTTTGGCAATTGTGTTCCGATTGTACTGAAAATTAGAGTCTGGGGGTTTTGAGGGATCCAAATGACAAATTTGTGGTTAAAATTTTAAAATTCAAAATGGTGGACTACTTTTGGCAATGGTATTCCAATTGCAATGAAAATCGGTGTAGGGGTTTTTAAAGACACAAAGGACGAATTTTTAGTAAAAATTTATGAATTCCAAATCCACTGCTGATCCGGTCAAAAAATTCGATTTGGGTCCCATTCAATTCAACATTATAGTGAAACACGTGCCGAGTATGAATAGTATGGGAGGATTTGTTACAAAATATAGTTTAGTTAAATTTAAAAAATAGATATAGAGATAGTTGAAGTTGAAATTTTAGTGTAAAAAAATACATACTCTGGAAGGTGCTGAGGTGGAGAGCTTTGACTTATGTAGTTTTAGATGGGTGGGAGTATCATTGCTACCATATTCATGAAAATAGGTCCTAGGGTTACTTAAATTCAGGGTGATACGTAAACCTGCACCAAAACAAAATCGCACTAGCGGCTAAACCATTACGACTCCAACCACCCCCTTTCCCTCCCATACTATCCAAAACCTAACCAAAGTCAGCTGCTTTGAAAAATCAACGGATACTGTATATCAAAAACGAAACCGTAATGTTTTTTTTTGCGTTGTAGTGGTGTATTTTATGTTATATGGTAAAGCGAATTACCGTAAAAATTGGCATGAATATAATACGCGTTAATACTGATCATGGGCGCAATAACAGTACTTGTTCATTATAACCCTAATAAAATGTACTATCAATAACCTATCTCAAAAAACCTAAACAAAAATATATATCATAAAAAAATGTATGTGTGTCTGGGCACATTTTGGAAATTAAAACCTTTATGGTCATTCTATATGTCCAAATCAATCTTTACTACAGAAGAATAAAGGTCAATAAATTTTGTATATACAATAATACATAATAGGTAATCCGTAATATATAATGCATATGTAAATAATACATAGAACATAATTCATAGTACATATTACACAATATAGTACATAGTAGTAGTGAATAATACATAGTTCATAGTAAATAGTACATAACACTTAGTACATAGAACATAATACATAGAACATTGTACATAGTACATAGTTCATAGTAAATAGTACATAATACATAATAGATAATACAAAACATAATACATAGTTCATAGTACATAGTGCAAGTACCTAGTACATAGTACATAATACCTTTTACATAGAACATAGTATATAGTGTTTGGTACAAAGTACATAATATTTAGTAGAAAATACATAATACAGAGTATATAGTGCAAAGTACATAGCAGATAACACATAGTTCATAATACTTAGTCATAGTACAGAATAAATAGTACATAATCGCAGTACATAGTATATAATACATATAGTACATTGTGAACAGTATATGGTACCTAATCATAGCCCCCAATACATAGTACATAATACATAATACATAGTACAAAGTACATAGTACATACTTCATAGTACATAATTTATAGTAAGTAGCACATAGTCCGTAATGCAAAGTACATAATACCTAGTACATAGCAGATTATACATAGTACATAATACCTTGTACATAGTACATAGCACATAAAACATAGTTGACAGTATATAGTAGGTAGTATATAGTCCAAAATAAATAGTATATAATACATAATACATAGTACAAAGTACAAAATATATAGTTCATAGTACATATTTCATAGTAAATAGCACATAGTCCGTAATGCAAAGTACATAATACCTAGTACATAGAAGATTATACATAGTACATAATACCTTGTGCATAGTACATAGCACATAAAACATAGTTGACAGTAAATAGTAGGTAGTATATAGTCCAAAATAAATAGTACATAATACATAATACATAGTACAAAGTACATAGTACATAATTCAAAGTAAATAGCACATAGTCCGTAATGCAAAGTACATAATACCTAGTACATAGCAGATTATACATAGTACATAATACCTTGTGCATAGTACATAACACATAAAACATAGTTGACAGTATATAGTAGGTAGTATATAGTCTTTAGTTGCGTGTATTAAAAATTCACTTTGTTTTTTTATATATAAAACTTTATTTATGGTTAAATTATTCGTCAATGGTTTATTTTATGGTTATCACTTATGTACATATATCTGTATTAATTCCATTCACTAGGTGGACCGGCTCTATGCGTGTATACCCAAAAAAACTTTTCTTGCTCGCTGTGTAAAACGGAAGTGTATTGTCGGGATAGATCACCGATCGGTGATCTAGGCGTTTTTAATATAGATCGATCTAGCCGATATTTGATCGGTTTCGATTGCAGTGGCTTGTGTGAACTTATAGTGGTTCTGTTCTACACGGCCACTACATACTCCCCCCCCCCAGCGTAGCGTTAACGGAAAGTTACCTTTCGATGTGGCTCGGCTTCGTCGTCGTCGCGGTCACAACCAAAGGCTGGCTTCAGCCGGTCGATTGAAATTGATTTGTTTGTGCCTTTCAAATCGACGACGAAGTGTTTACGTAATCGCTTGATTACTTTGTACGGGCCTTCATACGGGGGCTCAAAAGGTTTTCGTACGCGATCGATACGCACGAAAACATAGTCGGAGTCCTCCAAAGCTCGTGGTACATAAACATCCTTCTGACTGGGTTATCGAGGATGCGTTGCCTTTAAGTTCTGCATATGCGAGCGAAGGCGACTGAGAAATTCTGAGTGCTCGATTGGATTTTCATCCGATGGGATGGAAATTGAATTGGGCAGTCTCAGATTCTGGCCATAGACGAGTTCTGCCGGTGAGCATTGCAAGTCGGATTTAATTGCCGTACGTATGCCAAGTAAGACAAAGCGCAAGTCTTCACTCCAATGAGTAGTGTTGTCCCTTGCCATTAAAGCGGCTTTAAGTTGCCGATGGAACCGTTCAACCATTCCGTTTGCTTGCGGATGGTAGGCGGTTGTCCTAATTCGATTACTACCGATTAATTTGGCAACTTCATTAAACAGTTTGGATTCGAATTGCGTACCCTTATCTGTTGTGATTTCGAGGGGTGCTCCGAATCGTGGGATGTATTCAGTGACAAAGTACTTTGCCACTGTTGAAGCGTTAATATCCCGAATTGGATAGGCTTCTGGCCATCTCGTAAACCGGTCTACGATTGTAAGGATATACGAGTATCCTCGCGATGGCGGAAGTGGTCCCACAATATCCATATGGATATGTTCAAACCGATTATCCGGAAGCTTGAAGGCTTCCAGTGGAGACTTAGTGTGTCTCGTCACTTTGGATTTTTGACAACCGAGGCACGAACGAGACCACTCATTGCAGTCTTTGTTAATTGCCGGCCAGAAGTATTTTTTAACGATGGTTCGTCGGGTAGCGCGGATACCAGGGTGCGACAAGCTGTGTTCGGAATTGAACGCTAGCTTGCGCAAACTTGCTGGTATATAAGGGCGCGGAATACCTGTGCTAGTTTCACACCAGACCTGATGCGTCGTAAAGGGTATAGGTGTGAGAACTAGCTTAACTTGTGAGCCTTTGCTGGGGTGCTGTAGGAGATTTTGTAACTCTTTGTCGCCTTTTTGGGCTTGTGCTAATGTAGCCAAGTCAAAAGTGACGGAGTCGACATTGTCAGTCGCTAGCGAGCGTGACAAATAATCTGCGACCACATTTTGTTTACCAGACACGTGGCGAATGTCTGTGGTAAACTGTGAGATCAGATCGAGATGTCTGGTCTGTCGAGGGGATCGTTCGGTTTTTGTGTGAAGGGCGCGAACGAGGGGTTTGTGGTCCGTATAGACCACGAAAATGCGTCCTTCGACAAAATAGCGAAAATGTTTAATCGCCGCATAGATGGCGAGTAGTTCGCGATCGAATGCAGAATATTTCTGTTCCGCAGGTGACAACTTTTTAGAATAAAAAGCTAATGGTTGCCACCGTTGACCGTCAAATTGTTCTAATACGCCTCCGATAGCATAATCAGAGGCGTCAGTCGTTAGACTGTATTTGGCATCCTCGAGTGGATGGTTTAGCAATGTAGCTTCTGCCATCGAAGTCTTTACTTTGAGGAATGCTTCTTCACATTCTGCGGGCCAAGGGAATTCTTTATCTTTCGTGGCACGAGCACGATTGAGAAGATATCTCAAATGCTCATTGATTGGTACCAGCATTTTAGCCAAATTGGGAATGAATCGGTGATAAAAGTTCACCATTCCTAAAAACTTCTGTATCTGTTTAACAGAAGTGGGGGGCGCGAGATCAGCGATCGCCTTAACCCGATCTGAAGATGGAAGTATTCCATCTTTCGAGATGTGGTGGCCAAGGAAGTTAATCTCTGTCGCCCCGAAAACGCACTTTTCCAACTTAATGGTCAAGCCGAAGTTGTCAAGGCGTTTGAAGAGCTGTTCGAGATGGTTAATATGGTCTGACTCAGATTTACTCGCGATGAGTATATCATCTAAGTAGACGAAGACGAAGTCGAGGTCTCTCGTGACTTCGTTTATAAACCTCTGAAATGTTTGGGCGGCATTACGTAATCCAAATGGCATACGAGTGAACTCGTACAAACCAAACGGCGTAATCAACGCAGTCTTATGCACGTCTTCTGGTGCGATAGGTATATGGTGGTACGCGCGCACCAAATCTACCTTCGAAAAGATTATGCAGCCATGCAAATGCACGGAGAAGTTTTGAATGTGCGAGATAGGATATCTAACTGGCACTGTTACTGCGTTAAGGCGACGGTAGTCGCCGCATGGCCTCCAATCATGTGAGTCCCGTTTAGGGACCAGATGAAGTGGAGATGCTGCGGGGGACGACGAAGGTCGACAAATCCCCAGTTGAACCATATGTTCAAATTCAGGTTTTGCCACCTTCAGCTTCTCTGGATGGAGTCGCCGAGCGGTGACGAAAGGAAGTTGCCCATTTGTCACAATGTGATGTCGCACATTGTGTTTAACTGGAAGGTTAAAGTTCGGAGGTTTTGTCAACGAAGAATACTTCGTTAAAAGTTCTTTATAAATGCCGGTAAATTTTCATTGTATCTCTTCGAGCTCATAGTCGACTGTGGAACACACATTGATTCGAAGGTTCGTGTGTGAATCGACTAGCTGTCGATATTTAAAATCGACTGACAACTCGAACTTCGTTAAGAAGTCCGCCCCGAGAATGGCTTTTGAAATGCCGGCAACGATGAAATTATGGATGTATCTGCGGCGAAGACCAAGATGCAGTTCCAATAACTTAGTGCCGAAAGTTCGAATTACTGTTCCGTTAGCAGCCCGTAAAAGTAAATTGGCACATCCGTTGTGTGCCGAAAAGGACGAAGCCGGAACAATGGATAAATCCGAGCCCGAGTCGATTAAAAAGTCGATTAGATTATTAGAATCGCGGACGAAAAGACGACGTGAGCGTACCATCATTTGGTTGCTCGTCGACTGAACGATCCCCTGGTCGTCTAGTTTTTTTGTTTTTTTATAAATTTACAAGGCGGACGGCAATTCGTCGCCTTGGTGCCGTACTGTTTATGGTACCAGCACAGAGTATCCCCTGTGTCACTGGTACTGGTGGTCGCTCTAGAGGCAGATGTTGTTTTTCTTGCCGGTGTTCTACTTCGGTCGCGCCGACTATTTGTCTTCTGGCGCTGGCTAAGCCGTAGCACCAGGGCTTTGAGTTTGTGGAAATCTCGTTGTAGAGATTCCACTGTTAGTTCCTGGGCTCTTTCAGCCCGAACCGCGGACGCGAACGAAATGTTGCCGTGGGGGAGAACCTCCCATACATTGTCGGCAACTTGGACCCTCTCGCTTAAAGGTCGGTCCTTCAAAGGGGCCAGCGAGACCTGGATCGTCTGTGGGATGCGTCGTTCCCACAATCTCGCGATGAGCTCCTCCGTGACAGCTCAGCTGTTTCCAGCCAGAGCTCGTAGGGAGTGGAGGAAGTCGGAGGGCTTTCTGTCTCCTGGTTCCTGAGCAGACAGTAGCTGCTCGAGACGTTTGGTCTCCGATAGACCATATTTGTCTAGCAGCTTTTGTTTAACGTCGTCATATCTTGCCGTCGTTATATCTGACAAAATATGTGCGACGCTAGAAATCGCTTCTTCAGGCAGGGCCGGTATAATATGAAGCAGGCGTGACTTATCAGAAGTCATGCCTGATATCGAAAATTGGGCCTCTGCCTGTATAAACCAGGAGACCGGACTATGGGTCCAAAAACCCGGAAAGTTAAATTTCGCCGAAACGGCGTCGGCATTAGACGTGCCTGGTTTCGGCCCTTCCACGGGCATTTCAATATCTTCCTGTGGCATATTGCCGGTCCTTGACAAAATATTTTAGGATTTTATATAATATTATATAAACAAGCAAAGGCAGCAGATATAATATTTATAGAACAACAATTTGTTATGGGATGGAAATAATATGTATAGAAACAAATATTAAAGGAAGTAAAAGAAGCGAAGGAGAAAAAAAAACAACAACAAAAATATCAAAATCAAAAAAATAAAAAGAAATATAAAAAAAAATAACTCCAAAATAGCAAAAAAAAATCCAGAAATATAAAAAAAAATAACTTCAAAATAGCAAAAGAAAAAGAAAATCCAGTAGTATGAAACAAAAGATCTCTAAATATCGAATAATATATGTATACGAGTAAAAAAAATGAATAATAAAGAAAATATCGTAATTCAAAAAAATAATATCAATTCAAAAAAAAAAAAAATATGAATAATGCAACACAAAGTAAAACAATTATTATTAGCAAAATATTATATGGATGTAATGTAATATATTTATTTCAGTTTTCTCTTATCTGTGATTCCCTGTTGCTGAATGATGCCAGTTTTAGGTACTGTTCCTCTGTCGTTTCTTTTGTTTGGTTTTTTTTGTGTTACGATTAGCCCTTCGCTTGTCAGGTCCCTCGTATCGTCTTCTAATTGAATGCCTCTCTGATTGTATTATACATATATGTATAAATGATATATATGTGAATATTTTGTATATTTTATTTTATGCACCAACAAAAAAAAATTTTGTACTATTTGAGTATTTTTTTAGGATGCACGTGGATTCGCCGAAAAATTTATTATTAATATTTCAAAAGAATCATAAATAATTGGATTTTTTAAGTTAAACACACAAGGATTCTATATTTCTTTAGGATGCTCGTGGATGCACTGAAAAATTTATGCACTTTTTAAAAAAAATATATCGCGTGTAGCGACGTCGTGGTCACCAATTTAGTTGCGTGTATTAAAAATTCACTTTGTTTTTTTATATATAAAACTTTATTTATGGTTAAATTATTCGTCAATGGTTTATTTTATGGTTATCACTTATGTACATATATCTGTATTAATTCTATTCACTAGGTGGACCGGCTCTATGCGTGTATACCCAAAAAGACTTTTCTTGCTCGCTGTGTAAAACGGAAGTGTATTGTCGGGATAGATCACCGATCGGTGATCTAGGCGTTTTTAATATAGATCGATCTAGCCGATATTTGATCGGTTTCGATTGCAGTGGCTTGTGTGAACTTATAGTGGTTCTGTTCTACACGGCCACTACAAGTCCAAAATAAATAGTACATAATACATAATACATAGTACAAAGTACATAGTTCATAGTACATAATGCATAGTAAGTAGCACATAGTCCGTAATGCAAAGTACATAATACCTAGTACATAGCAGATTATACATAGTACATAATACCTTGTGCATAGTACATAGCACATAAAACATAGTTGACAGTATATAGTCCATAATAAATAGTACATAGTACATATCGCATAGTACATAGTCCGTGTACATAGTACCAATACATAGTGCATAACACTTAGTATATAGCACGTAGTACATATTGCTATATGTTACATAATAATATATAATACACTAGTCCCTCTTTAAACACAAAACGAAAAATAGCAAAAAAATCAAACACAAAACGAAATTCTCTTCTGTAAAAAATTCTCTTCCGGTCAAACAAAAAAACATAAAATAAAAAAAATCTCTTCTAAAAAATTGCTCCATTGATTTCGATTTCGAAAAATGTTGAAAATGGCACAACTAGAATGTTATTATAGATAATTCATACAATACAAACTAAAATCCCCAATAGTCCAATCAATCTACGGAAATTCTCCAGACAATTGAAGGCAGGAAAAAAAAATATGGGCGTGTAGAACATTTAATTTGAAGAATGATAGCGTTTTTTTTACGGAACTGCATTGGCAAACTTAACCTAAAAAATTCGCAAAAGTCAAAAAACCGGTTTTTCGCCAATAAAACAAAAAGTTGAGCTCGGATCCGAAAAAGTTAAATTATAAAGTTATAGGTATTAAAATTATCTTTCAATTGATGTGGTACAAAATATTGGTTAGTGTCTTATACATGGAGAAAAATGCTAAAAACCGCTAAAAATCGCATCTTTTTCTTTTATTTTTTTCTTTTTATTGATGCGACCTAGAAACTTTTTATTTGGTAAAAATGTTGCTTTTGGCAATCTGAAAACTCATTATTTTTTTTGGCTCGAAATTTTGCAAAATATGGGTGAAATTTCGATTTATGTAAAAAAAGCGTTTTCGTAAAATCCTTCGTCTACAGCTCCTCGACCTCGTAGGACATTTTTTCGAAGCTCTTTTTCTTCGTTAAGAGTTGGACTATCATGCACTATAAGTTTAAATTGGAGTTTTTCAATTTTATGTACAAAACACTCCACCGCAAAAAAGACAAGTTTTTGTACTGCAAGTTTTTTATTTCATTATTTTTCGACTCTAAACTACTATTTAATAAAAGTTTATATTCTTTTTACTAATTTTAAAATAAAATAAATTAACCGTACCACCGTCAACAGCGAGGACATTTTTTTAAATAACGGAGCCTTTTTACCTTTCACAGGTATTTAGAATTTGAGACATATTGTTGTTCAATACTTACTGTACTACATACATACAAGTTGTTATTGAGGTCTCAGCAGCACGGATCATGTGCAATTTCATCTTTTACGTAGAATTTTTACTTGGTGAGCGGCCACTTCTAACTTTTCGCGCTGTAGTAATTTCTGGTTGTTCGAATCAATTTTTATTATATAAACTAGCTGGGACCCGGGGCGCCTATGCTGCACCCATAAGCCAATAGTAGTAATCAGGTGAAGCATTTTAATATACCGTAAGGGAGTTTGAAAAAGGCAATTTTTTGGTATTTTTGATTCCAAATAACAAAATGTGAAACTATTAGGGATCTGACATGTTGATCGCGACAATAAAAACCATCCATTGTAATATCATTTTTCGAGATATGAATTTTTATACACAGATGCAGTGTCGCAATGAACTGCTTATTTTCTGTATTTTGGATAGCTAGGACCCGGTGCGCCCTGCTGCAGCTAACGTTTAAATATTTAAAATCATTTCAAAGCTTCTAAATTCAACTTTTATCAACCAATAATGAAAAACCAACTATTCCTATAAAAGTTGGAGTCATTAGATTCAAAATACATTTATTTGCACTATGACCAAAATTGCCTGAACGTTAAAATATTTAAAATTAATGCAAATAGCCGCATCCAGGACACGAAATTCGAGGGCCATTTTCTATAGCTTTTTTTAATTTAACTCTAGAAGTCTGCAATAACAAAATTTTTCGAGAACAATAAAAGTAAATTGAAAAATGAAACAATTTTTTATAGTTGGAAAAAGCCAAAAAACCAACTTTTATTATCATTTATATAATGTATGACCAAATTACCTATTTATTCTCTAAAAACCACCGACGTTAAACCATTAAATTGTAATTACTTTCCTTGCGTACGTATAAAATAAAAACTCTTCGTGATTTAATTTTTCTTTGCTTTCTTTATTTGTGTATTGTTTAAGTTCTCCACCAAGGCGTTCAAGCAGTATGCTGCAAGCTATGCCTTCTGGGAGTAATTTAAATTACAAGTTGAGTACTCCTTAGTTCTTACTGACTATTACTGATTCTTACTGACTATTACTGATTCTTACTCTCCATATTTATAATGAAATTTTTCTTACACTAACTTCCCATGGTGGGGCAAATACCTATTTTCTTTCTTATACTTCCCCAGCACTCATTCCATGATCTTTCTCAATGCATTTCTTTTGCTTATCAATGCATTTCATTCATGAACTCACTTTCCTAATTTTCGCCCATAAAATTTCCGGGCCTTGCTCAACCATAAAATTATTATTTAATCCGAGCACTTTTGGGTCACGCGTGCATGCATTGGCTTTGGTTTCATTATGAGTAAGTGCCCTCCACTGCCGCTTGCATTTAGGTTTGTTTACCTTTCATGCGGTGATCGTGGCGGTTGCATTCTTATTTTCATGAATGGGTCATTCTTTTATGTGTCTGAGTTCGAGTTTGAATTTATTACATAAGCAATCGAATGCATTTTGTGGAAACAATTTTGTTGCATCATTGTGCTACTTTGTTGTTTCTTATATCATTAGAATTGTGAGAATTATTTGCATAATCTCACTACATCCCCCATCGGGTGAAAAGAAAGATTTTCGGTGCTTCTTTTGGAGCGAAAATCTTTCGTCATTCTTATGTCGTATTCTTCATTCTATTTTTATGTATTTCCTTAATTTTATTTCCTATTTTTATCTTAACATTAACTCCTTGCTTTTCTACTATCTCATACGGTCCTTCATATGGTGACTCATGTTTCTTTTTATTTCCGACTTTCAACCAAACTTTATCCCCCCACATTTGCTGTTATCGGTTTTATTTTCCTGTCATATGATATCTTTCTTTTTTCTTTGGCTATTTCTAATAATTTTTGTGCTGTTTGATGTGCGTTTTGTAGTCTCCATTTTAATTCACTCGCATAATTTTCGATATTATAAATTGGTTTTGGTTCTTCTTTCGTTATCTGGTTAGGTAGACTTACTATTTTTCCATACACTAATTCATGTGGTGAGAATCCTGTATCTGTATGTGGTGTAATGTTGTAACAAAATGTGTAGTATTGGATCCATTCATCCCAATCTCGACCTTGGCTAAATGACAATAGATATTCATTTAGTGTTCTGTGATTGCGTTCTATTGAGCCCAGAGTTTCATGATGATATGGTGTAGAGTTAACATGTTTTATTTCTAGTGTTTCGCAAATTTGTTTGAATGTTTCGTTCATGAATTCTGTGCCCATATCCGTTTTCATGGTTTTGAATGTCCCAAATTTTAATATTACATTTTCTATTAAAGCTTTAGCAATTGTAGTTGCTTCTTTGTTCTCCATTGGTATGGCTATTACATACTTGGTTAAGTCACATTGTATGGTCAAGATGTATCTGTAGTGTTTTGCTTGACGTAGTGGTCCTACCGTGTCCATAGATAGTATCTCAAAACTTGTGGTTGGGGTTTCCGTTATCTGTAGCTTCTCTTTGGTGTGTCTTACTTGCTTGTTTCTTTGGCATTCCATACATCCATTAATGTGATTTTTAACCATTCTATTCATATTTTTCCAGCAATATCTCTGTTTTATTTTTCCTATTGTCCTCTTCGCTCCTGAGTGTCCTCCTGTCGTCGGTGCGTTATGAAATTTTTCTATTATTTCCAGTTTTTCGCTTTCTTCTTTCACTTTAATCGGTGGTGTATATAATATTATTCGTAAATTGCTTTTCATTTTTTGATGCATTTTATTGTATAGCTTTATAAATTCTTCTTTCTCTATGTATTTAAATATTTCATCGTTATTTGCCATGGCTAATTTATTTATCTTATACTTTCGCGCGCATTGCATTAGCTTCTCCAGCAGTAACTCCCAGTTTGCTGTTAGATTATCGCTAAGCTTCTTGTATTTTTTACTTTTGTACTCTTTCATCAGCTTCTCCGGTAGTAACTCCCAGTTTGCTACTAGATTATCACCAAGATGTATCGTACATTCATTTCTTCCTTTATTATAATTTATTTTCGCATGCTCTATTTCATCTTTTTCTTGCATCAATTTATCTATTTTCTTCATATTTTGTTTTGTGTAATTGTTCTGCCCTATGTAATTGTTCTGCCCCCGGGGTAGCTCTGTTTTCAGTTTCGTAACGTTCCTGGTTTCCGAAATTGATGTACATTCCCATATGTAGAGATGGCCTGTCTCTTCTGGTTGCTGTACACTCTTTTCTTTTTCCATAACTTGTTTTTTCATAGCTCTTGTGACTACTTTAATTTCTGCCTCTACTGGAATCATTGCTTTTAGCATCTCTGAATCTAATTTTATTCTTGACAGTGCGTCTGCATTTGTATTTAACGATCCTTGCTTATATATTATTTCAAAGTCATATTCACTAAGTTCTAGTCTCACTCTGGTCATTTTTGATGAAGGGTTTTTATGTGTAAATAGGCTTACTAATGGCCTATGATCCGTGACTACTATGAATTTTCTACCATACAGATATGGTCTAAAGTATTTTATCGCCCAATGTATCCCAAGTAGTTCCTTCTCAATGATTGGCTTATTCAGCTCATGCTTGTCTAATGTCCGACTTGCATATGAGATAGGCAGGTCTTTACCAATTTCTCCTTGTGAAAGCACTGCACCAAGTGCAAATTTGAAGCATCTGTTGTCAATACAAATGGTTTGTTGAAATCTGGATACTGTAATATTGGTGGGTTAATTAGTTTATTCTTTAACTCTTCAAATGCTTTTTCACATTCTACAGTCCATCCGAAAGTAACGTCCTTTTTCGTTAGCGCATTCAAAGGTTTTGCAATTGCTGCAAAGTTCGGTATAAAGCGTCTGTAATAATTACAGAAAGCTGTAAATCGTTTGACCTCTTTTGAATTCTTTGGTACAGGATATTTCGTTATTATTTCGTACTTTTTAGGATCTGTTTTCACACCTTCATTTGTTATTAGATGTCCTAAATATACTACTTCTGTACGTAGAAAGTTGCATTTCTGTGGATTGAGCTTTAGGTTGTATTCCCTTAATCTGTCGAATGTTCGTCTTAGACTTTTGTTGTGATGTTCAAGATTTCGTCCGAAAATAATTATATCGTCGACATATAAAAATGTTTCAGCGTCTAAACCTGCTAGTGCTACTGATAGCATGCGCTGAAAACTATTCGTGGATATCTTTAATCCGAATGGCAGTCTTCTGAATTGGTAGTGTCCTTTGCCAGTCGAAAAAGCTGTCGCTGGTCTCGACTTTGGGTGTAGCTCTATTTGATGAAATGAACTCGTTAAATCTAGAGTCGAAAAATATTTTGCTTTCCCAAGATTGTCTAAGATATCTTCTAATCTTGTTAAAGGAAATTTGTCATCCATGACTTTTTTATTTAGTTGACGAAAATCTACAACCATTCTCCATTTTTTATCACCATTTTCACTCTTTTTTGGTACTACTAATAAGGGTGAATTGTATGGGCTTACGGATGGTTCTATGATGTCATCTTTGATTAATTTTTCCACTTGGTTGTTTATTTCTTCAGTTTGGGATTGCGGTAACCTGTAGTTTTTGATGTACACTGGGTTTTTATCCGTCATTCTTATTTTTTGTCTATAGAAATTGTTCACGGTTAATTGATCATTGTCTAAATGAAATATGTCTGCATATTCCATACAAATATTTGTTATTGTATCCTTTGCTTTGGTGTCTAAGTTATTAATTTGTAGTTCCCTCAGCAATCTTTTTACTCTATTTTGATTTGTTTTTTCACTGCTTCTATCCACATTTAGCACATAATAATTTGTTAGAGGCTTAATCTTTAGCTTTGGAAGTTTGATTTCCACTTCTTTTTCATGAGTGTTTAATAGTCTTATGTGTGCTATCCCTTTACATGGTATTAAAGAGTTAGCCACAAAGATCCCATCTTCTAATTCTTGGCTTAGTACTATGCTGTCCTCTTTGATTTGTACATCCAAAGCGTGTATCATTTGCGATCTTGCTGGTATATTAACAGTTTCGTATAGTGTACAAATTGGTAAAATAAGATCGACTTGCCTCAGTGCTATTGTTAAAGTAAAAATTTCGTAGTCAAGCTTACATTTGTATTTATATAGGAAATCTTTTCCTAGAATGGCTTCCGTTCCAATAGCGAAGTCATCTGGTACTATATGCAATTTATGCTTAATGTTTTCTCCTCCAATCCTTAAATAAGCATTCGTTGTTCCTAGAGTGTATATATCGCTCTCTGTGACGCCTGTTATTTTACAAATTTCTTCCTCATTAATCAGAGTATCTATGTAACTTTTCTTTATTACCGATATGTCCGCACCTGTACCTATTAAGAATCTTACTTGCTCCTTTTTATCTGCTACTAGCAAAAACCCGCGTGCGTTGCAACGCCTTTCAATGAAATAAGATTATGGGGACACAGTCTGCGATAGGAAAATGATATAGTGAAAAAAGAACAAATCTGGGAAAATTGATTTTGGGAGATGACCGCCATGGACCAAATGATATATTGAGTATACTATATTACCTATGGTGTTCTACTTATCATACTCTTTCATTTGATACCCATGTCGAAGGGGTTGTAAAGAAAATATTAATACGCCCTCTTGAGATGGCGCTATGGACCAAACGATATATTGAGTATACTATATTGCATATGGTGTTCTACTTATCATACTCTTTCATTTGATACCCATCTCGAAGGGGTTGTGAAGAAAATGGTAATCCGCCCTCTGGAGATGACCGCCATTTACCAAACGATATATTGAGTATACTATATTGCTTATATTGTTCTACTTATCATAGCCTTTCATTTGATACCCATGTCTCGGGTGTTGTGAAGAAAATGGTAAACCGCCCTTTTGAGATGGCCGCCATGGACCAAATTATAAATTGAGTATACTATATTGCTTATGGTGTTCTACTTTTCATAGCCTTTCATGTGATACCCATGTCTCGGGTGTTGTGAAGAAAATGGTAACCCGCCCTCTTGAGATGGCCGCCATGAATCTAAAGACACAGTCTATGGCAATGTTCTTATAATGCCCTTTCATTTGATACCAATGTCGAGGGGGTAGTGAAGAAAATGATCATCCGCCCTCTTCAGATGACCGCCATGGACCAAACGATATATTGAGTATACTATATTGCTTATGGTGTTCTACTTATCATACCCTTTCATTTGAAATCCATGTCGAGGGGTGTGAAGATAATGGTAATCCAACCTCTGGAGATGGCCGCTATGGGCCAAACGATATATTGAGTATACTATATTGCTTATGTGTTCTACTTATCATACTCTCTCATTTGATACCCATCTCGAAAGGGTTGTGAAGAAAACGGTAGTCCGCCCGCTTGAGATGATCGCCATGGACGAACCGATATATTGAGTATACTATATTGCCTATGGTGTTCTCCTTGTCATACTCTTTCATTTGATATCCATGTCGAAGGTGTTGTGAAGAAAATGGTAATCCGCATTCTTGAGGTGGCCGCTATGGACCAAGCGACATATTGAGTATACTATATTGCTTATATTGTTCTACTTATCATACTCTTTCATTGGATACCCATTTCGAAGGGGTTGTGAAGATAATGGTCATCTGCTCTCTTGAGATGACTGCCATGGACCAAACGATATATTGAGTATACTATATTGCCTTTGGTGTTCTACTTACCATACCCTTTCATTTGATATCCATGTCGAGGGGTTGTAAAGAAAATGGTAATCCGCCCTCTTGAGATGGCTGCTATGGACCAAACGCCTGCTTTTCTATTGAAATTTTGCTATAAACCTCACGGAGCCCGAGACCTTTCCTTCAGATATGAATTTTACACAGATGAAATGCCTCAAAGAACATGGGTCTTGCGTCGGCCGCCATGAATCGGTATATTGAGTCTACTACATTGCTTATTGTATTCTACTTATCATACCCTTTCATTTGATACCCATGTCGAGGTGGTTGTGAAGAAAGTGGTACACCGCCCTCTTGGGACGGCCGCCATGGATCATTTTAGTTTCAATAGCGTCATGGCCTACCTATTGTTTGACAGCTGCGTAAATTTGAAATTTTCATTAAATGTAATGATTCAATTTAATGACAATTTTACATTTGTCAAACAATAGGTAGGCCATGAAGCTATTGAAACTAAAATGAAGTGAAAATTCCTAAAATTACCATTTTTTTGTTTTTTCAGGCAATTTTTTAAATTTTTCTCTCCGTAAGAACCATCCTCGTACTTCAACGAATATTCAAAAAAAAAATTAGTCCAATAGGTCCAGCCGTTCTCGAGTTTTGCGCTTACCAACACATTTAGCGATTCATTTTTATATTATAGAAGATATGTATTCTTATATAGTTATCTAAATCCTTAACGTTGAATGAATACACTTTTACTGTATTGGAATGCCTTTTTATAATATTATTTATTGTTCGTCCTCCGACTGATGGTCTTCGGGGACGGTCCCCCCGTTTTCCGAATTTATTACGTTTATTCTCCTAGGTTGCGAATTATATCTTTTGTTTGTTCTGTTGATTTGGTCTCTATATCTAGGATTTTGTTGTCTATACACTGGTCTCCTTTCGAAATTGTTATTCGTACTTCTGTTTTGTAAATTAAATCTCTGGTTCCGTTGTTGGAATGTCCTATTGCTGTCTTCATTATACTTTCTTTGTCTATTATTTCTAAAATCTCTCCTATAGTGAGGGCATTGATTCCAGTTACTTCTGTTGTTAGTATTGAAGTGATACACCCTTTTTTGTGTATCATTGACAGCCTCCATTTCTGAAGCTATCTTCACTGCTGTTTCTAATTTTGCTGGCATTGCTGCAAATACAGCTGTTTTAAATGGCTCGCTTAAACCTGCTTGGAAAGCGTTAAGTCCTGCTCTGTCGTTTAGAGCCGTTATCACGTTCTTATTTTCTTCTCCTCGTTCAGCTATTTGCACTGCATTTAGCTTAGAAATGATATCTTCAATCCTTGTTGAAAACGCTTCTATTGTTTGCTCACCTTGCCTTAACTTCGTCAGATCATTCTGCAGCTTTAGTGGATTTAACCTCTTTCTAAAGTGTTTCTCTATTAATGCCCTTAGCTCTGGTATTGATGCCGGAGTCGCATTTGCCAATTTTGTCCTAACCTTTTCTGTTATCCTGGTTTTTAATACTAGGTTGATCAGCTTTTTAATTTCTTCCGCATCTTTGAGGGTGTCTGCTATAATTTCGATTGTATTTATGAAATTATTGATTTCTTTTTCTTCTCCCCCATATGTAGTTATTAGTTTCAATGTTTGAAAAGTGTCCAGGGTTCCCATTTTATATGAATTTATTACACCACTTGTTTGTTGACTATCTAATTTCTCGTTGCTCATGCCTTCTTCTGTATTTACTATTTCTGCTGATTGATTCCTTAAATATATATTTATTTCTTCTTGTTTTAGTTTAAATTCTTTTATTTGCGACAATATATTATGCTTGAGCGCAATCTCGTTTATTTGTTTTCTTAAATCTTCTATTTCCAATTGTTTTTGTAATAGTGTGCTCGCTTGTAATTGTCTGTTCGGTGCTTTTCTAAAATTGCTTAATATTTGCTCTAGTTGCCTTACTATTTCTTGAGCACGTTGCACTGACATATTCTTTTTAATACTCTCTGCTATATTTTAATAGTCCATTCATTGTACTTATGCAATCCATGATCATTACGGTTCCGAGTGCTAATATCCCTATAATTCCTATCAATACTAAAATCTGCCTTACTAAATCTACTATGATTTAAATATTTTGTTTTTATCTAATATTCTCCTTACATATTATTTGGCCACCTTGTTAATATTTCTTTATTATTTTCTACAATCTTATTTATCTCACTTATTACTTCCATAAATAATAATATACCAAAAATTATTGTTATTATGCACAATATTATAAATGACACTGTTTTTGATCTATCCTCCATGATCCTATGTAAGCTATTTTAGAATTCTACTGATTTTGTTAATTCAACTGATGGCATCTTTTCTACTGTCTTGATTTTTTCTTCTAATTTTTCTATTTTTTCCTTTATTTGCTCAATTTCCTTCGCAAAACAATTCTCATATAATTCATACTCTTTTAATTCTTCTTCTAACTTCAATATAGTCTTTTCATATTTTTCTTTTAATTCAATAAATGAGAAAAAATCTTTTAGCTTATCACAAGCTTTCTCGAATTCCAAGTCCATATTAAATTGGGCAAATAACAGAAAAGAAGAGAAAAAAAAATTTTTCTTTTTTTTTTTTTTTTTATTTTATTTTATTTTATTTATTTATTTTTTTTTTTTTTTTTTTTATTTATTTTTATTTTTATTAACTTTATTTTACTCCAAGCTTTCTATTCCTAAAAATAGTTAAACTATTTCCCCGTAAAAAAAAAAATTATCATGAATGCCTATGCTAAATTTACACTAGTTGTTACTTGTTTTTTAAATTTCTTTTTTATGCAATTGTAGATTATAATTACAACTAAAGCTACTACTCCTATGTATGCTACTTCTTCAATGTTTTCCTGCGTGATGCTATTCCCATTTCCGCCATTGTTGATGACTACACCATCTTTACTTTGTCCGCCACCCATTCTTCAGTTCCTGATTTTTGCGAATAATTCCTTGTTAATCTCCGCTATCTCTTCGAGAAACAATTTTCTTTGTACTGGATCCAGGGTAATTTCTAGAATCCTACGCAGCTCCCTTCTTCTTTCGCTCAGCTTTATTCTTTTTCCTCCCCGCGGGTTCCTGTTCAGGCTAGCGATGTTTGTTGGTTTTGGTGCAGCGGGTTCAGCCTTCTTGATGTTCCTCCTCCTATATCCTTCTATGGTGATCGGTCTCGGTCCAGCTGTTTGATCCTCCAATTTTTGTTGTAAAGATGAGGCTTCCTTCCTGTCTTTTTTAGCAAGTTGTCGTCCTTCCTTCAGAATTTCCTGGTCGATGGGCAGGGTCGCCATGTAATTACTTTCCTTGCGTACGTATAAAATAAAAACTCTTCGTGATTTAATTTTTCTTTGCTTTCTTTATTTGTGTATTGTTTAAGTTCTCCACCAAGGCGTTCAAGCAGTATGCTGCAAGCTATGCCTTCTGGGAGTAATTTAAATTACAAGTTGAGTACTCCTTAGTTCTTACTGACTATTACTGATTCTTACTGACTATTACTGATTCTTACTCTCCATATTTATAATGAAATTTTTCTTACACTAACTTCCCATGGTGGGGCAAATACCTATTTTCTTTCTTATACTTCCCCAGCACTCATTCCATGATCTTTCTCAATGCATTTCTTTTGCTTATCAATGCATTTCATTCATGAACTCACTTTCCTAATTTTCGCCCATAAAATTTCCGGGCCTTGCTCAACCATAAAATTATTATTTAATCCGAGCACTTTTGGGTCACGCGTGCATGCATTGGCTTTGGTTTCATTATGAGTAAGTGCCCTCCACTGCCGCTTGCATTTAGGTTTGTTTACCTTTCATGCGGTGATCGTGGCGGTTGCATTCTTATTTTCATGAATGGGTCATTCTTTTATGTGTCTGAGTTCGAGTTTGAATTTATTACATAAGCAATCGAATGCATTTTGTGGAAACAATTTTGTTGCATCATTGTGCTACTTTGTTGTTTCTTATATCATTAGAATTGTGAGAATTATTTGCATAATCTCACTACAAAATAAACCCAACTCTTCAAAATACAACATGCAACTCTCCAACTACTTTTCATGTAGATCAACCAAAAACAAATTATTCCTATACGCAGTCTTTTCAAAAGATCCGTGCTGTTGAGACGTCAATAACAACTTGTATGTATGTAGTACAGTAAGTATTGAACAACAATATGTCTCAAATTCACAGGTATTTAACAAAGGAAAAAGGCTCCGTTATTTAAAAAAATGTCCTCGCTGTTGACGGTCGTACGGTTAATTTATTTTATTTTAAAATTAGTAAAAAGAATATAAACTTTTATTAAATAGTAGTTTAGAGTCGAAAAATAATGAAATAAAAAACTTGCAGTACAAAAACTTGTCTTTTTTGCGGCAAAAAACTTGTCTTTTTTGCGGTGGAGTGTTTTGTACATAAAATTGAAAAACTCCAATTTAAACTTATAGTGCATGATAGTCCAACTCTTAACGAAGAAAAAGAGCTTCGAAAAAATGTCCTACGAGGTCGAGGAGCTGTAGACGAAGGATTTTACGAAAACGCTTTTTTTTACATAAATCGAAATTTCACCCATATTTTGCAAAATTTCGAGCCAAAAAAAAAATGAGTTTTCAGATTGCCAAATGCAACATTTTTACCAAATAAAAAGTTTCTAGGTCGCATCAATAAAAAGAAAAAAATAAAAGAAAAAGTAGCGATTTTTAGCGGTTTTTAGCATTTTTCTCCATGTATAAGACACTAACCAATATTTTGTACCACATCAATTGAAAGATAATTTTAATACCTATAACTTTATAATTTAACTTTTTCGGATCCGAGCTCAACTTTTTGTTTTATTGGCGAAAAATCGGTTTTTTGACTTTTGCGAATTTTTTAGGTTAAGTTCGCCAATGCAGTTCCGTAAAAAAAAAACGCTATCATTCTTCAAATTAAGTGTTCTACACGCCCATATTTTTTTTTCTGCCTTCAATTGTCTGGAAATTAACATGGTGATTCCGTAGATTGATTGGACTACAAAGCCAAATTGTTCCCCCACGGCACGCAAAAAATTGACCGTGACGCAAAGGTGCACAACGTGGCTAAAAAAGTTTTTACGTTAAAAACGAAAAACACTCTTTTTAAAATGAACTAATAAAATAAAATAAATGGTTAAAAAATTTTTTTAAAAAAAATTCTTTACATTAACTAAAAAATGTACTGAAAAGTAAAAAATAAAAAATATTTTAAAGAAAGCGTGAAATTTCAATTTTAATGAAAAAGTTAATTAAAAGAATGGCGCATTTTTCATCAAAAATTGAAAATATAACTGTAAATCGCGTGAGATTTACAATAACCCTCAATTTTTTGCTTTGTTAATTTCAAATTCTAACAAAATTTTTGATGAAAAATGCGCCATTCTTTTAATTAACTTTTTCATTAAAATTGAAATTTCACGCTTTCTTTAAAATATTTTTTATTTTTTACTTTTCAGTACATTTTTTAGTTAATGTAAAGAATTTTTTTTAAAAAAATTTTTTAACCATTTATTTTATTTTCTACTTTTTAGTTTATTATATGTATTCCGCCATTTTATGATGGCAATTCTATTAGATTTAAAATTACGTCACACAGTTTACTGTATTCATTTGATACCCATGTCGTGGGCTCGGTGGAACATAATTGCAAAAACGGCCGCCATCTCGGAACCGTCTTCTTGATTTTTTTACAAAAAGGTCAGATTGCATTTAGTACTTATACATGATGAGTTGAACTCAAGTTGAACCCAAGTCTAACTACATGTAAACGGGAGTCGAGTTGGGTTAAGGTTGACTGAACTCGACTCAGCTCTGCTACCTGGGTTTAGTTGAAATTATGCATACGGACATGAGTTCAGTATTTGAGTAGTTGAATTTAGTTGACAGCAGTATCTCTGTGTTTGTTTGTGATTTTTTGTAACGTGTATTGCTTCTTTATTATCAACTCACCCTTAACTCAACTATTCATCTCATCATTCATACACATTAACCACCCGAACTACGAGTGTGTGCAAAATTGGTAGTTGATCGGTTATATTTTCTACTTTTTAGTCTATTATAAGCTTTCCGCAATTTAGTGTTGGCCGCCATTTTGAATTTGGAATGACGCCACATAGCTTATTGTATCCTACCTGTCATATCCTTTCATTTGATACCCATGTCAGAGGGACGCGGAGCACAATTTTAAAAATCGGGCGCCATTTTGGATCCGCCATCTTGATATTTTTACAAAATGGCCAGATTGCATTGTCATCCAAACTAAACGTGTATGCAAAATTTCAGCTCTATCCGAAATCGGGAAGTGGGTCAAATTTAACTTCCAAGATTTGACGACAAACAGTGTAAGTGTTGGCCGCCATTTTGAATTTGGAATGACGCCACATAGCTTATTGTGTTCTACCTGTCATATCCTTTCATTTAATACCCATGTCAGAGGGCCGCGGAGCACAATTTCAAAAATCGGGCGCCTTTTTGGAACCGCCATCTTGATATTTTTACAAAATGGCCAGATTGCATTGTCATCCAAACTAAACGTGTATGCAAAATTTCAGCTCTATCCGAACCCGGGAAGTGGGTCAAATTTAACTTCCAAGATTTGACGACAAACAGTGTAAGTGTTGGCCGCCATTTTGAATTTGGAATGACGCCACATAGCTTATTGTGTTCTACCTGTCATATCCTTTCATTTGATACCCATGTCAGAGGGCCGCGGAGCACAATTTCAAAAATCGGGCGCCATTTTGGAACCGCCATCTTGATATTTTTACAAAATGGCCAGATTGAATTGTCACCCAAACTAAACGTGTATGCAAAATTTCAGCTCTATCCGAAACCGGGAAGTGGGTCAAATTTAACTTCCAAGATTTGACGACAAACAGTGCAAGTGTTGGCCGCCATTTTGAATTTAGAATGACGCCACATAGCTTATTGTGTTCTACCTGTCATATCCTTTCATTTGATACCCATGTCAGAGGGCCGCGGAGCACAATTTCAAAAATCGGGCGCCATTTTGGAACCGCCATCATGATATTTTTACAAAATGGCCAGATTGCATTGTCATCCAAACTAAACGTGTATGCAAAATTTCAGCTCTATCCGAAACCGGGAAGTGGGTCAAATTTAACTTCCAAGATTTGACGACAAACAGTGTGAGTAAAATAAAAGCGGGCGCCATTTTGGAACCGCTATCTTGATATTTTTACAAAATGGCCAGATTGCATTGTCATCCAAACTAAACGTGTATGCAAAATTTCAGCTCTATCCGAAACCGGGAAGTGGGTCAAATTTAACTTCCAAGATTTGACGACAAACAGTGCAAGTTAAATAAAAGAATTTAAAAATAACATACTACTACGCTTTCCATATAATAATAAATTTTAATTTTTAGTTTTTAATCAAATCCATAAAAATGATTGACAATTGATTAATCGTCTTTAATTGTGGAAACTCACGACTAACAATTAATAAATTGTTAATTGCGAATTTTCACAATTACAATTAATTAATTGTTAATTGCAATAGACGCGATTAACAATTAATTAATTGTTAATTGCGAGTTTTCACAATTACAATTAATTAATTGTTAATTGCAGTAGACGTGATTAACAATTAATTAATTGTCAATTTTTAATCGTCCAGAAATTTAGTTTTGCCCAACACTGGGTGGGGGGAATCATAACGGTTTAGCCGCTAAGACGTTTTGAAACTTTTTTGGTAGAGGTTTACATATTACCCTGTATTTTTGTAACCTTATTAGATAATTGCATGAATATGGTAGCAATTTACGCAGAATACTCCCACCTATCTAAAGCTGTAAAAGTCAAGGGGTCAACCCACCAATGGCTAGAGTTATGAGTCATCAAATTTGGTTTTTTTTTTTTCACTAAAAGTTCCACTTCAACCATCTTGATCTCCAAAAAATAAGTAATTAACCGATATTTTTTTTTACAAAATTGGAAAGTTTCGACAATTTCCTATGAATAGTGTCCAACAACTATTATGCTACGACCTTTACTTTTGGATTTATAAGCAATTTGGCTGTGTTCTCAAATGCAAGTTGCACATTTAAGCAACCATGAATATTTCGCAAATGACTAATCTGACAAGCAAGCGATTGCAAGGTTGCCTGCATGCAAGCAAACAAACCTTGCATTTACGAACACGGCCGTTACTGCACGTGGATATGTTCAGATATGGCACATACATAAGCATACATTTTGTTAACCATGTTCCACTGTATTCTGACCTTCTGGCCTTTCGCTGAGAAACACATATGTAGGTAAGTAAACCCAAAACCCTTAATTTATGGAGGTTTCAGATACCATTGAATATAATAACTGTGCGGTTCAGATATAAACATAGCTACAAACTTGTAATAATTATGAAAAATTCTTTTACCAAAAATCGCAAAATTAATTCTATTTATATCCAAATTCACCTTAACTTTACGCTTGTGTCCTTGACTACCCGAATCTCCTGTGCTTTCATTCAATTCTTTCCAGAGCGTATGTCAGACTTCACCTGAGTTATGGGATATCAACAAATAATTAAGTAAGGCAGCTTCAAGACCAGTTTACAAGAAAAACAGCAAAAGAAAATGTCTGAGCTTTTGTTTTATATTTACTCAACCACATTATTGGTCATGAAGTGAGCATCCTCTTGTATATGTTTCTATTTATAGTATCCATCACAAATAGGATACAATAAATGTAATGAAAGTGGACCTTTTAAAATCCCAGAACTGGAAGAAATTTGGACTGTAGGTTAATAGGGGATATGGTGACGTGGTTTCTCACTGCTATTTGCACTACTTCAAAGGATCTATTTTGAACATTTTCAGTTGAAATTGAGTGAGTTCAAAAAATTACAAAAATCTCATCCTGGAATTTATCGAGTTATGTTGCGTCCAACAACCATTTTTCAGTCCGGTTGTAGAATGGTTGCGTGTTCACTTTCGTTGCCGTGTAAGGAATAATGGACAAAAGAAAACACACTGAATACTATAGTTGCCACCCAAGAGAATATACAATGGGAACTAGATTCATAGTTGGAAATAAGTGCAAGCATTTGGTAATAGAAAGCTATTAATCCAAGGAGCTGCCATCTAAGGATAGAAGGAATCTGTCCAACTATAGTACTATGTATCAATTTACACGCACCGTCTTCTTCTTTAACGGCTCTACAACTGGGATCGGGTCCTGGCCTCTCGCAACTGTTCTCTCCACCGGTCCCAAATCTGAACCGATGTCATCCAGTTTGGCATCCTTAAGCTCTGACCGTCCTGGTGTACGCCATCCTTCCAGCGAAGGAGCACCGATGGAGCACTGATATAAGTAGTCATCTGGTAAGGGGTACCCCTTATTTTCTTGGTGTTAGAGGAGCCCTTATATAACTCATTACAAGAGAAGGCAGATGGTAAGGTGTAATCCAGAATTATAACGGGAGGGCGAACGGCTAACAAAAACCTCGGAAAGTGGTGGCACTGTATAGTCCAAGAGCTAGTGACAGATTTGCAAAGTGATTTTGCAGAGGATGGGCCTTTGATATATGTTAGATTACTTAAAGCACAACTTATTAAGACTAATCGCCAATTCGAGTCTACTTAAGTTTTAATTTTATGACCTTTTGAACTTGTAGATTTTTTGACCATGAAAAAAGTGATATTGCAGAGGATAGGACTTGGTATATAGGTAAATCGGGTTGCTCCCACCTCATATTCCGATTGCCATCTCGTTTGGAGGTTAGGTTTGAATTTTGGGAATTTTTGAAAATGTCGGTTTGGTGCAGTTGAACAAAGTGATATTGCAGAGGATGGGATTTGGTATAATGGTGAGATAGACCACCAATAGCCCAAATTCGGGTGCCCATCTCATATGTAATCAAGGTTTCCATTTTGGCGGCTTTTGATTTTGTAGCCATTTTGGGTATGACCCAAGTGATTTTGCAGAACTCAAAATTTGGACCATAGGTTCTTGGTATCTACCAAATGCTACACTTTCAATCCCATCTCCTTTCCATTAATATTTTCAGTTTAATTGAGAAAAATTGGTTGATTGACGTCAGAGCAAAATTCTAATGAAGTCCCCTAAATAAATGTTAACTCTTAAACTAATTATCGTAGACCAACGTTATTAGGTTCATATTTTAGTTAAATTAGTATTATTTTATTTAGCATAAAGAGCAAAAACTTGAGTGATTTCGTTTATAAGATATGTATATTAGGTTCAAAATATGAGCAAAATGCTAAAATATTAGGATTTTCCTCGCGCTTTTAACTAAGTACCTTCTTAACGGAATTCTTTTCTTAATATCAAATAAAATAATACACATTTATCTAAAATATGAACCTAATTATGTTGGTCTACGTTAATTAGTTTAGGTCTACGTTAATTGGTTTACGTTAATCTGTTTAAGTAGATTTTAAAAAATATATGTTTTTCTTTCGTAAACACCCTGTATCTAGTGGGTAGTGGGGATAGGTTCCTCTAGAGCTTTTTTTTCCTCCAAATACGTCCAATCACCCCAAAAAATATGGCTGGCTTTAGCGCTGCCTACTTTCCACGCGTTCACTGGATGTGATTTCAACCCGTCCTTTTATAGACGGGGAAAAACAAAGCCATTTGAACTAATGGAGCAGAATGAAAGATATATAAGGGCGTTTATGAACATAAGTCTATACCTTTTCAACTTCAAATTGGGACTAAACAATTTCAAATTGAGACCAAACAGTTTCAAACTGGGAGTAAAAAGTTTCAAATTGGGACTAAACAATTTCAAATTGAGAATAAACAATTTCAAATTGGGAATAAACAATTTCATATTGGGAATAAACAATTTCACATTGGGAATAAACAATTTCAAATTGGGATCGAACAATTTGAAATAATAAATGAACAACTAGTATTAGTAAAGATTAAAGTATTAATTATTTTTAATAAGTCTGGAATAAATATGAACACAGATAAACAACATAAAAACATTATTTAAAAACGAACATCCACCATATTTAATGCATCCAACCTTTGAACATGGGCAATTTGGTGCAATTCACAACAGTTTGATTTCTTTTATCATTAATTAACATGGTTTGTAACTGTTGTAAACGATATTCGGCTTGAGTCATATTAACCCTGTCGTCACCGGTTAGAATTTGTAGCGTTTGAATTGCTAATTCTCTTTTAACGTTAGATTTTAAGCTTGAACAAGTGTGCTCGATAGTTAGTCCTTGGACTATATGGTCCAAGTATAAGTCGGGGATGTTTTCTGCTTGATATTCTAAAAGTTGCTGAGCATAATTACGCCTTTTAATTTTATTTTTCTCGCTGTTCGCTCTTTGTGGTTCCTTATGCATGTCTTTTCATGTAAATAACATACCATCTAAAGTTAAAGAAAGAAAAATTTTGGTAATTTTAACTTACTCCCAATTTGAAATTGTTTAGTCCCAATTTGAAATTGTTTAATCCCAATTTGATATTGTTTAGTCCCAATTTGAAGTTGAAAAGGTATAGTTGGGCTATCGGATGATACGTTCAATGTTTTAGAGGAGTTTGTATGTCAAATGTACATCTTAAAAGAGATAACCCGAGTTAACGATGGTAGAAAGGCTATGACACAGCAAATAAAACATAGTTGCTATATAGCTACTCTCTGGACACACGCCTATTTAAAAGTTCCAACGCGTTACAAACCAGAAGAATGGGGGTGGAAGCTCAGTAATGATGATGATGAGGATCTGAAGCTTCTATTCAACTGGTTTGATGGTGACGAGGTGCCACCTCAAGTGTCAGACATTATTGTTGAAGAAATTGAGGAAGGTGAGATATCAACTACACATGCTATGCATACATACATATATGCGTAACTAGGTTTATCAACTATGACCCTGATAGCGATAGTTAATGAGTCTATCATATTTATGTATATAAAAAATAATATTAGTATTTATTATTATGAATATACAAATAAAAAATTTGAAAATTGGAAAAAAGAAAATCAATTTATTTATGATAAAAGTATATCACTCATTATTTATCTGAAAATGATGTTTTACTTTTATTTCTTCTTCTTCTTTGATCCGTTAGCTGGCGGTCCGAGCGGGACGTGTTCGCAACGGATACGCTGCTGTCGGTGCCGCTTTGAAAAATGTGGTTTCTTACCTAGTTTCTTCGGTCATCATAGTGAACGATTCTGGTGAACTCGGCAGGTCGACCACCCTCCTCCTTTCACACCCTAGGCTTGGCACCATGCGACGGTAGAGTTTTACTTTTATTTAATCACATACAATACCCAACTACTCATTATATCTTAAAAATATACCATAAATATGCTACCAGATGTGTATATACACTCATTTTAACTAAATTTAATATATAAAACTTGATTTTACGATTTTCCAACTTCAACTGGAGATGGCATGGGTTTCTACAAATAGGAAAGAGATGGGCAAGTGGAGAAGTATTATATAAGTCGTAACGAATCCAAATGTTCAAATCCCATCTCCTGCAAAATCACTTGGGTCATACCCAAAATCGCCACAAAATCAAAAGGCGCCAAAATGGCTGTGAGATAATGTACATCTCTGTAGTAGTAAGAGTTAACCGCTATCATTCTAGCCCAAGAATAAGCGACTAACAATCAGTCAGTCAGTATACAGACGTCCTCCACTGTAGTTAAAGTTCACTAATAAATACAATGTAATTTCAAGAAATTCAAAGACTTTTTATTAAAATATATAACAATGGCAACCTTGATTACATATGAGATGGGCACCCGAATTTGGGCTATTGGTGGTCTATCTCACCATTATACCAAATCCCATCCTCTGCAATATCACTTTGTTCAACTGGACCAAACCGACATTTTCAAAAATTCCCAACATTCAAACCTAACCTCCAAACGAGATGGCAATCGGAATATGAGGTGGGAGCAACCCAATTTACCTATATACCAAGTCCCATCCTCTGCAATATCACTTTTTTCATGGTCAAAAAATCTACAAGTTCAAAAGGTCATAAAATTAAAACTTAAGTAGACTCGAATTGGCGATTAGTCTTAATCAGTTGTGCTTTAAGTATTCTAACATATATCAAAGGCCCATCCTCTGCAAAATCACTTTGCAAATCTGTCACTAGCTCTTGGACTAGTAGGGACATCGTCCTACTACTTCCGGCATTACTTAGCCAAGGAGACTTGCATGAAAACAAAGTCAGCCAAGGCTAAGGAAAAAAATTAGAAAAATAAAAATTATGACTTATCTGTCATTAGTAAGTTGGAATTGAAAATATACATAAGTTTTTGCAAGTGAAAAAAGAAAGTAAATAAAAAGTTAATGAAGAGTGCATTACATACGTAAAAATAAAATAAAACCTATTATAAAAACTTTGTGAATGAGCCATATAATAAATAAGTATCAAGTTATAAATACATCTGAGTAATTGTTTTAAATTGAAAGTGGAGGTTGGTAAAGACCACGCTCTAGCACCCGATTTGTCACTTCTGTCAAGACCCGAGAAAAGTCACTGCAGACGAACACCTAGCAGACCTGTTAGCAAATCCTAATCCCACCTCCCCGCGGTGCCCCCTGGGGTACTTCTTCGGAAGGAGCTAACGGGAGACGGGCGAATGGCCAGCTCTCTGCGCCACAAAACCGAGTTTTAAGTCGGTTGGGCTGAGGGTTATCAACCCGCTCCCATAAAAAACACCATTGCTACGAATCGGCAAACAATGCCTCGGAACAGGATGGGCAACACGACGACGACCTTTGCTTTTCGAACAAGGACACGAATCGGATCATGGAATGTGAGAACACTGCTTGCTGAGGGACGGCTGGATGAAGTCCTCAACGAGATGAATTAATTATAAAAGCAAGATCATGGGACTTAGCGAGACCAGATGGCCCGATGCGGGGAACATACATATCTGCCGAAACGGTGAGTCCTTCTTATATTCTGGTAGAAACGAAACTGAAAGCCGTAGGAGTGGCGTTGGCGTAATACTCACCAAAGAAGCCAGGTCCAGCATCATTAGCTGGTCACCAGTTTCTGAGAGGATTATTACCGTGCGCCTGCGTACCAGACTAACAAGTACAGTGGGTGATCAACGAATTGCGATCACCATGAAATTTTTCACAATTTCGACTTTAATTATCACAAAAATGAAAAGAAAACCATTTTTTTTAAATTTCCCCCCTGAAGCTACCTGGAATAAATTCCAGCAAAAATAACAACAAATTATTCTACAATACTTCCCAAAAAAACAATTAGCTTTATTATTTTCTAGAAAATATCTGAGTGATCGTAATTCGTTGATCACCCACCGTATTACGGTAGGCCAATGCTATGCTCCAACTGAAGAGGCAGAAGATGACATCAAGGACGAGTTCTATATGCGACTGAATGAGGTTTTTTGCTCTATTCCAAGGGGAGACATAATTGTTTTAATGGGTGACTTAAACGCACAGATCGGCCGTGACAACACGGGCCTTGAAAAAACAATTGGAAACCAAGGCCTAAGCCAAGTTACCAATAACAATGGTGAGCTTTTCGTTTACTTTTGTAGTTCCCACCAACTCATGGTAGGTGGAACTTACTTTTGTCACAAGAAAATACACAAAGAGACCTGGGTATCGCCCGATGGTGGAACGAGAAATCAGATAGATCACGTGGCCGTCAGCCGCAGATGGAGAACTATTCTTGAGGATGTCAGGAGTTTCAGGGGAGCGGATACTGGAAGCGACCACCATTTGGTTGTAGCAACTATTCGCGTTAAAATCGCCGCAATCAGAAACTTGCAACATTATGCTAGAACGCGTAGACGGGCTTAGGCTTTCTGCGGGAGAGCGTTAAAAAGCGGGAATTTGCTGGAAACCTACAAGAATTATTAAACCAGCAAACCGTTTCTGACGACACAAATATTGAAGAATTGTGGAGTACGACCAAGGGCGCGATATTGACGGCTGCGGAAACGAGCATCGGTTATGTCCAAAGAAACCAGCAGCACTGGATCTCGGACACAACCTGGTAAAAAATAGAACGCAGAAGGGCCCTCAAAAATAACGTAAACTCTACAAACGACCCCGAAAGACGTTACCAACTGGAACGGGAGTACTCCCAATTACACCGGGAGGTAAAGAGAAGTGTCCGGCGTGATAAAAGGCAGCAGATAAATGAGCTCACAGAAAAAGCGGAAAACGCGGCAAACACAGGAATCAGTAAGGTGCTGTACCAAATTACTAAACAGCTCACGGGAAAGCACTCTACTAAAAAGCATGCCGCTAAGAGTGCGGATGGAAGGCTGCTGTGCAGCGACGAAGAGCAACTCCAAAGATGGAGAGATTACTTCTTCGCCGCCCTGAATGGTACACTTACACAGGAACCTCAGGAAAACAGCAACAATGCACAGCCAATAAGAATCACCACGCGGGCCCCATCCAAGAAGGAAATATATTTGTAACCGCAATTCATGCTATGGCCAATGGTAAAGCAGCTGGGAAAGATGGCATCCCGCCAGAATTGTTGAAAGCCGACTCAAGCCTCATAGCAGATGCGCTTCAGCCCATCCTAGATATAGCATGGAACACCTGTACCTTTCCGGAGGTTTGGACGAAAGGTATCATAGTCAAGATACCAAAAAATGGGGACCTAACAATATGCGACAACTGGAGAGGCATCTGCTTACTATCTACAGGGGGCAACATTTTGTCCCATATATTACTATCTAGGATAAGTGAGGCAGTTGACCGAACGCTTAGGAAGCAGCAGGCCGGATTCAGGAAGGGCCGCTCCTGTATTGATCATATTAACACCTTGAGAATAATAGTGGAACAGTCTACTGAATTCCGATCCCTCCTTTACCTTGCTTTCGTAGATTATGAGAAAGCGTTCGACTCGGTCAATAGGAGCTTTATATGGCAGGCACTACGGCGACGTGGATTGCCTGATAAAATAATAGAATTGATAAAAGCCCTATATAACAATTCCAAATGCAGAGTTCTCCATAGTGGAAAATTATCCGACAGCTTTGAGGTGAGCTCAGGAGTACGACAAGGATGCCTACTTTCGCCATTACTATTTCTTATAGTAATAAATGACATCCTTGTCGGCGCTCTAGATAATAGAACAGGCGGCATACAATGGGGTTTGGTAGACCGCCTTAAGGATCTCGACTACGCCGATGATATCTGTTTGCTGGCCCACAGACACCAAGACCTCAAAAACATGTTAAACAATTTGGCAACAGAAAGTAGTCCAGCAGGATTAAGGCTAAATCCGACTAAAACTAAAGAAATGCGGATAAATGCAAACACCATTGAACGGACAGCGCTGAATAATCGCGTCGTGGAACTGGTAAATAAATTCTGCTACCTCGGTAACATTATTACCGAAAATGGTGGGGCAGACGTAAGTTCCAGAATAAATAAAGCACGAGGCGCATATGCATGCCTGTCCCGCATATGCAGATCAACGGAGATCTCAACCAACACCAAATTCCGGCTGTTCAACTCCAACGTGAAGGCAGTACTTTTGTACAGTTGCGAAACATGGAAAGTCACCCAATTCATCACAGGGCGCCTACAAGTCTTCATAAACAGATGCCTTCGTCGTATCCTAAAAATCCGCTGACAAGATAGAATTTCAAACGAAGAACTATGGCGCGTGCCGGCCAAGAAAGGAAAGACGACCAAATCAGGCGAAGGAAATGGAATTGGGTTGGCCACACCTTGCGACGCGAAAACAAAAATCTAGCCAAACAGACCCTTGACTGGAATCCGCAAGGTTCCCGTCGCGTCGAGTAGGAAGACCTAGAACAACGTGGAGGATAACCCTACTAGTAGAAGCCGCAACAACTGGGAGATCCTGATCGGAGCTAAGAGCTGTCGCGTAAAACAGAGTACGCTTGAGGGCAACTGTTTCCGCCCTATGTCCCATGAGGGATTAAAGGAGTTTAAAGAAGAAGAATCCAGAATTATACCCAAACTAGTGAGAATTTGCCCGATGACTCATTTGTTTTCGTTATTTTGTAACACCCCAGTAGGACTTGTAAGCTTACAGAAGTACTGAAAAGAGCTCGTACTAGTAAGGGGTATGCCTTATCATAAACATTACAGATGACAAGTTCTGTAAGTACTCTAAGGTAAGTACTTATGTAACTACTCTAGGGAAAGTGAAAAAGTAAGGCCTTGCCTCCTATGTAAAAATAAACGCTTCTATAAGGGGTCAGGGCCGGCTATTGGTATTTTGGCGCCCCATGCGAGATATTTTTATGCGCCCTTAACTTTTTAAAGATTTAATTTCGGTATTTTCGGTAGACTACCAAATAAAATATGGCCTTACAACGGGCAAACACTGGCCGCTTGGGAGCAAATACGGCGGCCACACATACGCATACTTGACCAAAAGATTTAAATGGCTGAGAACTAATCTGTTCACATGGATATACTACAGCAAAGAACCAAAAATAGAATCTGCACCAAATGTAATGTTGAACTTGATCATTTTCGTTATGTACAATAGACCTTTGGATTATTATACTTAAAGACTATGGAAGCACAAGGGAAACAAGTTCGCCAGTAGCCGGGTTGTTTTTCGGGAAGTGTGTATTTTGTTATTTAAGCGCTCGAAGAAAAAAACAACAAGACTAAAGAACTGAATGCTCTATAGTTAATTTATACTTTGTCATCTTAAATCTATGGTAAATTCATAGTAATTATGATGGTGTATAAAGTTTTTTGTTTAAAGGTTTATTTTGTTAGGTGACTTGTTCTTTGCATATTCTGTGCGATGAGGGTATTCCTAAGCATTTTTATATGCCTATTGTTTCGAACTTGATCCTGTACCGTAAAAGTATGGTTTAGATCACAACCTACGTGAAATATAACGCCCCGATCAGGCAAGCGTATTGCAGGATTGGGCAGACGAGCAAACAAAAAAGAGTTTTTGTGGCCCGAACGCTATCGAATTCTTGGCCTATTCTTGCAATTTGAAATTTAATTTATTGTTCTAGAATCTAGAACAGTACCCAGATCTACCACCTGAACGACACGGTCTAATGCCATAGGGTTTGTATTAGTCGATCTTCTCTTTCTGAAACCATATTGCTGTTCATTAAGACATGGGTCGATTAGAAGAGCAATTTATCGCAAATAAGTTTCTTGAGTAATTGTTGGTAAGATGGCAATATCCCTATAGATTTTCACCGAGAGCTTATTAAAGGCTTTGTGGATTGGAGTATTTAGGATTTTTCCCATATATTAGGGAACTATACATAGTGTTTAGTCGATAACTAAAAAAAAACTTCAATGAATGTAGAAAAACAAAAAAAAAAAAAAAAAAATTTAAGAAACTCTTTTCTTTACCTTAATATATTGATCAGTTGTGAACACAAAATTAATATAAATACTAAAAAAATCGACTAAAAGGTAAAAAATAAGAAGATTTTAAACAATATAAACTTTTAAATCAAAATGGAAAAATCTCACACATTCCTTAAAGAAAAGCGTGGGGTGCGTTTTTATGAAACAAAATGCTCAATTAGTGAAAATTCGTAGCTGTCTGAAATGTTAAAATGTACTCACGGCAGTCATGTTTTTTAAGTTCAGGTTGGTATGGGCGCCCCACGCTTTTCTTTAAGGAATGTGTGAGATTTTTCCATTTTGATTTAAAAGTTTATATTGTTTAAAATCTTCTTATTTTTTACCTTTTAGTCGATTTTTTTAGTATTTATATTAATTTTGTGTTCACAACTGATCAATATATTAAGGTAAAGAAAAGAGTTTCTTAAAAATTTTTTTTCGATTTTTTTATTTTTTACTTTTTAGTAACGAATAGCGTTAATTAATACATTACAATTTCCAAACTTTTAATTAGATTATCATGTTAAATAAGGAAACTTTTTTACGTGTTTTGTATTTGTTTCTTTACAACAGTTCTAAAGTGCAGCCCAAAAATGCACAATTTGATGACCCCTCAAAAATCTAATAGCGCTCTACGTTTTTAAACTCTTTTCTTTACTTTCACTTCGGAGCATCAAATCTTGTAACGTTAATTTAACCGCCTTTTACTCAATGCAAATGGATGAAACTTTGCAGGCATACATATTCCCGATGACAATACACGAATATGACATTTTGTTACATTTTTTGTTGTTGATTTTGTTGTTGAGTAACAAAAAACGATTTTTAATAAAAAATGCTTGGAATTATTCGTTCTACTCAATGTAGAGTCTTAAAATTCACTTCCATTCAATAAAAATTGGTAAAAATTAACAGACATGTGTATTTCCGACGAAAACACACGAAAATGATAGTTCCAAATTAAAAATGGCGGCCAAAAAAATATGACGGATTACATTTTTCTTTACAAGCCACTCGTTCGATATGGGTATCAAATGAAAAGTTATAACAAGTTGAATACAATTAGCGTCATCCTAAATTCAACTAGTGGGATGTTGTGCCTAGAGACTAGCCACTAATTACGCTTTTTCATGGTATTCTTTCTGTTGAATAACACTTCAGATTGGATGACAATATATTAAGTGGAGATTGATCCGCACTCACTTCCGACCCGCCGGATCTGGGAATCGAGGCCACTGCCCAAAACAATTACTCAAAAATTATGGAAAAACAAAATAATATGGCCTCGATTCCCAGATCCGACGGCGCGGAAGTGAGTGCGGATTTGACACTTTGCGATTCTCAAATTCGCAGTCGCGGATTCAATTAAATCAAAAATTCGGAGTGAAGACTCACACGCTAATGAAATACCCGATGTCGGATTATCTTAGGCGCATTTGTGGTTTCAAATCCTCAGAAAATTTGTTGCGGATCACACTTTTAAAGCACGGAAAATGTCAAAGAGAGATTCGCGGTTGCAGATTTGAGAATCGCAAAGTCTCAAATCCGCACTCACTTCCGACCCACTGGATCTGGGAATCGAGGCCAATAAATCGAAAGTGTCAAATTGAAAAAAAAAAAAAAAAAAAAAAAAAAAAAAACAAAACACATCACACATGTAAACACTATATAATTATGTAAAACGAATCTAAACATTTTTCTATGGAGTGGAGGCAAATCTAAAATCACTTTGCACAGCAGAATTAGGTGTATTATTTTACTTAAACATACATTATTGTTAAAAATTCAGCTTACCGCGCCTTTTGTATTTATTTACACTTCAATTTAACTTTATTTTTTTATTTTTAAAGAAAATATTATCATGCACGCACTTCACTTTTCTTTAAATGTAGAACATCTACTGAAAAACACAGGCACCTGTTTATCCATAGCATATATGCACGTGCACGCACACAAGTACCCCCACTTCGCAAGAGACCAACACCAATAATTACCCGCCAAAAATATGAAAGAATTGATATATTTTAATTGCACCCCATCTATGACAAAGAATAGTAAACACCATCTATGGCAATATTACATTACTCTTCGTTTTACCAATGATTATCAATTTCCATAAAATATACAAAATACATTTCATAAATAATAGAAAATCTGTTGTCATAAATCAGTTGTTTACTTCCTTCTAAAGTTTATACATATCTTGCATTGGAATGTACCTTTTTATGAAAGCATGAATAAATAGGTTTATTGCCACATTCCTACGAGTTAGAGTTTGGAGTAATGGGTTGGTGCTAGCTCGGGGTGCGACAGGACCCGGGTTCGATACTGGTGATGGCCGCGTACTATTTTTTTTTTAAGTTATGATGATTTTGGTAGTGTTTGTTAAATACTTTGTTAAGTTTTAGATTACGCAAAGTCTCACAACTTATAACCTACATAAGCCTTTAACAAAAACTTTTCAAGATTAATTATATATAGCGTTGGTCAGTGTAATACTTATGAATCTCCATGGCCAAACTAGGATACAGCATTATGACAATAATTAAATCAATGCAACGTGAAATAAAAGTTTTAGTTAAAAACGGATTTGGCTTATTTAGCTTATTATAGATTGAGTTATAGCTCACAATTGAATATGTCCCAAAGGTTTTAATTAGTCGCCGCTTTGAGATTTTATCATCAACGCAGGCTTAGTTTATTGTACTACAATAAATCATCATAACTAAAAAAGCTAAAAAAAGTACTTAAAAAATTCATCAAGAATCGAACCTGGTCCTTTCGCACCCCGATCTAGCGCCTTCCCATTACTCCAAACACAAACTTGTAGTAATGTGGCAATAAACCTATTTATTCATGCTTTCATAAAAAGGTACATCCCAATGCAAGATATGTGTATAAACTTTAGAAGGAAGTAAACAACTGATTTATGACAACAGATTTTCTATTATTTATGAAATGTATTTTGTATATTTTATGGAAATTGATAATCATAGGTAAAACGAAGAGTAATGTAATATTGCCATAGATGGTGTTCATTATTCTTTGTCATAGATGGGGTGCAATTAAAATATATCAATTCTCTCAAATTCTTGGCGGGCAATTATTGTATAATTCTTTCAGCAGCATCTCCATGAAAGATGCGTTAGTTTTTCGAGTTATTTGTTTGAATATTTTCGCAATTCTTCACAATCTTCACTTAATATATTGTCATCCAGTCTGAAGTGTTATTCAATAGAAAGAATACCACGAAAAAGCGTAATTAGTGGCTAGTCTCTAGGCACAACATCCCACTTTTGTTTTGTTATTCTGAAGAGATACATACAAATTTAGTTAATAAAAACTTAAAAATATGCTTTTAAACAAAGGGCTGCAAAATTTTTTAGATATGGGGCAAATCGTTTGTAAAATTTTTGTAAAATATTAAAAATTCTGAGAAAAATCACTTCCTTATATTCATGGACTATAAGGACGGTCTTAAATACATCGTTCGTGAAATTTATAAATTTTCATTCATTTCAGTAAGCGTTTATATGCCCTGGTAAAAATTAGATATCTACTTTTCGTTTTAAACCTACCAAATGTTTCGTTTAAATCATACATATTTTTTGTGACAAATCCACAGCGAAGTTCGATAAAACTGAATTTTTGTTTTGGTCTACAGCACCACCTACATGACTATAAACTATAATAAAATGAACAGCATATAAAATATGCATATAAACAAATAAATACTTTATATTATTTCCGCGAAATTTCTTAATGATTTATAAAGCCGCCGAAGAGCCATAAAACCTCAAGAAAATGATTTTTTTGCACTTTTAATTAAATAAATGTTTATGTTCTCCTGAGTATCATTATTAAATAATATAATTTAGTGAGAAATAGAATTAAAACATGTTACACCGAAGTAAAAAAAAAAATTTATTTCACCATTTTGCGGTCGGGGATTGAACTTGGTTCGCCTGGGATAGGACCCAAGACCCTTACCTCTAGGCTACCGATAAATGAACTTTATTAGAAATCTCTTTTTTGTTGTTAAATATACTTTTGTTGTTATACTTCTGGTTGAAATTTCCAGACCATTTTCTCAGTTTTTGGTCTTTTGACCAAGAGCTACATTTTGAGATATTTCTCAAGTCTGTATCTGCAGTACTTTCAGAGATGAAAGTAGGCTTCAGACGAACAGACGGACAGACGGACAGAGCCTCTGTATAAGCTTTTTTTTTTGAAAAAGATAAAATGGCGGTAGAAAAATGGCGGCATAAAAGTGGCGGCCAACACAAAACAGAGGATCAATTTTTCTTTACAACGCGCTCGGCATGGGTATCAAATGGAAGGGAGTGACAATTAGAATACTGTTGTCTGTGTCCCGTCATTTCAATTCAAAGTGGCGGCCAACACAAAATGGCGGTTTACCCTTTTATTTACTTCGCTCTCGGTATGGATATCAAATGAAAGTGTATTAAAGTGAGTAAGAAAGTAAACTGTATGACGTCGTTTTAAATCAAATATGGCGTTCACTAAAAAATGGCGGAAGACATAACATAGCTACCAATAGCAAATAAAAATATGATTTAAAAAGATGCAAAAAAATATGTTTCCAGTTTTTAGTTTTTATTGCTCCAGCCAGTATACGCGAGCACACTACCTTTCAAAATGTAAAAAAACGTAGAGCGCTATTAGATTTTTGAGGGGTCATCAAATTGTGCATTTTTGGGCTGCACTTTAGAACTGTTGTAAAGAAACAAATACAAAACACGTAAAAAAGTTTCCTTATTTAACATGATAATCTAATTAAAAGTTTGGAAATTGTAATGTATTAATTAACGCTATTCGTTACTAAAAAGTAAAAAATAAAAAAAACGAAAAAAAATTTTTAAGAAACTCTTTTCTTTACCTTAATATATTGATCAGTTGTGAACACAAAATTAATATAAATACTAAAAAAATCGACTAAAAGGTAAAAAATAAGAAGATTTTAAACAATATAAACTTTTAAATCAAAATGGAAAAATCTCACACATTCCTTAAAGAAAAGCGTGGGGCGCCCATACCAACCTGAACTTAAAAAAACATGACTGCCATGAGTACATTTTAACATTTCAGACAGCTACGAATTTTCACTAATTGAGCATTTTGTTTCATAAAAACGCACCCCACGCTTTTCTTTAAGGAATGTGTGAGATTTTTTCCATTTTGATTTAAAAGTTTATATTGTTTAAAATCTTCTTATTTTTTACCTTTTAGTCGATTTTTTTAGTATTTATATTAATTTTGTGTTCACAACTGATCAATATATTAAGGTAAAGAAAAGAGTTTCTTAAAATTTTTTTTTCTTTTTTTTATTTTTTACTTTTTAGTAACGAATAGCGTTAATTAATACATTACAATTTCCAAACTTTTAATTAGATTATCATGTTAAATAAGGAAACTTTTTTTACATGTTTTGTATTTGTTTCTTTACAACAGTTCTCAAGTGCAGCCCAAAAATGCACAATTTGATGACCCCTCAAAAATCTAATAGCGCTCTACGTTTTTTTTTTACATTTTGAAAGGTAGTGTGCTCGCGTATACTGGCTGGAGCAATAAAAACTAAAAACTGGAAACATATTTTTTTGCATCTTTTTAAATCATATTTTTATTTGCTATTGGTAGCTATGTTATGTCTTCCGCCATTTTTTAGTGAACGCCATATTTGATTTAAAACGACGTCATACAGTTTACTTTCTTACTCACTTTAATACACTTTCATTTGATATCCATACCGAGAGCGAAGTAAATAAAAGGGTAAACCGCCATTTTGTGTTGGCCGCCACTTTGAATTGAAATGACGGGACACAGACAACAGTATTCTAATTGTCACTCCCTTCCATTTGATACCCATGCCGAGCGCGTTGTAAAGAAAAATTGATCCTCTGTTTTGTGTTGGCCGCCACTTTTATGCCGCCATTTTTCTACCGCCATTTTATCTTTTTCAAAAAAAAAAAAGCTTATACAGAGGCTCTGTCCGTCTGTCCGTCTGTTCGTCTGAAGCCTACTTTCATCTCTGAAAGTACTGCAGATACAGACTTGAGAAATATCTCAAAATGTAGCTCTTGGTCAAAAGACCAAAAACTGAGAAAATGGTCTGGAAATTTCAACCAGAAGTATAACAACAAAAGTATATTTAACAACAAAAAAGAGATTTCTAATAAAGTTCATTTATCGGTAGCCTAGAGGTAAGGGTCTTGGGTCCTATCCCAGGCGAACCAAGTTCAATCCCCGACCGCAAAATGGTGAAATAAATTTTTTTTTTTACTTCGGTGTAACATGTTTTAATTCTATTTCTCACTAAATTATATTATTTAATAATGATACTCAGGAGAACATAAACATTTATTTAATTAAAAGTGCAAAAAAATCATTTTCTTGAGGTTTTATGGCTCTTCGGCGGCTTTATAAATCATTAAGAAATTTCGCGGAAATAATATAAAGTATTTATTTGTTTATATGCATATTTTATATGCTGTTCATTTTATTATAGTTTATAGTCATGTAGGTGGTGCTGTAGACCAAAACAAAAATTCAGTTTTATCGAACTTCGCTGTGGATTTGTCACAAAAAATATGTATGATTTAAACGAAACATTTGGTAGGTTTAAAACGAAAAGTAGATATCTAATTTTTACCAGGGCATATAAACGCTTACTGAAATGAATGAAAATTTATAAATTTCACGAACGATAAGACCGTCCTTATAGTCCATGAATATAAGGAAGTGATTTTTCTCAGAATTTTTAATATTTTACAAAAATTTTACAAACGATTTGCCCCATATCTAAAAAATTTTGCAGCCCTTTGTTTAAAAGCATATTTTTAAGTTTTTATTAACTAAATTTGTATGTATCTCTTCAGAATAACAAAACAAAAGTGGGATGTTGTGCCTAGAGACTAGCCACTAATTACGCTTTTTCGTGGTATTCTTTCTATTGAATAACACTTCAGACTGGATGACAATATATTAAGTGAAGATTGTGAAGAATTGCGAAAATATTCAAACAAATAACTCGAAAAACTAACGCATCTTTCATGGAGATGCTGCTGAAAGAATTATACAATAATTGCCCGCCAAGAATTTGAGAGAATTGATATATTTTAATTGCACCCCATCTATGACAAAGAATAATGAACACCATCTATGGCAATATTACATTACTCTTCGTTTTACCTATGATTATCAATTTCCATAAAATATACAAAATACATTTCATAAATAATAGAAAATCTGTTGTCATAAATCAGTTGTTTACTTCCTTCTAAAGTTTATACATATCTTGCATTGGGATGTACCTTTTTATGAAAGCATGAATAAATAGGTTTATTGCCACATTACTACAAGTTAGTGTTTGGAGTAATGGGAAGGCGCTAGATCGGGGTGCGAAAGGACCAGGTTCGATTCTTGATGAATTTTTTAAGTACTTTTTTTAGCTTTTTTAGTTATGATGATTTATTGTAGTATAATAAACTAAGCCTGCGTTGATGATAAAATCTCAAAGCGGCGACTAATTAAAACCTTTGGGACATATTCAATTGTGAGCTATAACTCAATCTATAATAAGCTAAATAAGCCAAATCCGTTTTTAACTAAAACTTTTATTTCACGTTGCATTGATTTAATTATTGTCATAATGCTGTATCCTAGTTTGGCCATGGAGATTCATAAGTATTACACTGACCAACGCTATATATAATTAATCTTGAAAAGTTTTTGTTAAAGGCTTATGTAGGTTATAAGTTGTGAGACTTTGCGTAATCTAAAACTTAACAAAGTATTTAACAAACACTACCAAAATCATCATAACTTAAAAAAAAAATAGTACGCGGCCATCACCAGTATCGAACCCAGGTCCTGTCGCACCCCGAGCTAGCACCAACCCATTACTCCAAACTCTAACTCGTAGGAATGTGGCAATAAACCTATTTATTCATGCTTTCATAAAAAGGTACATTCCAATGCAAGATATGTATAAACTTTAGAAGGAAGTAAACAACTGATTTATGACAACAGATTTTCTATTATTTATGAAATGTATTTTGTATATTTTATGGAAATTGATAATCATTGGTAAAACGAAGAGTAATGTAATATTGCCATAGATGGTGTTTACTATTCTTTGTCATAGATGGGGTGCAATTAAAATATATCAATTCTTTCATATTTTTGGCGGGTAATTATTGGTGTTGGTCTCTTGCGAAGTGGGGGTACTTGTGTGCGTGCACGTGCATATATGCTATGGATAAACAGGTGCCTGTGTTTTTCAGTAGATGTTCTACATTTAAAGAAAAGTGAAGTGCGTGCATGATAATATTTTCTTTAAAAATAAAAAAATAAAGTTAAATTGAAGTGTAAATAAATACAAAAGGCGCGGTAAGCTGAATTTTTAACAATAATGTATGTTTAAGTAAAATAATACACCTAATTCTGCTGTGCAAAGTGATTTTAGATTTGCCTCCACTCCATAGAAAAATGTTTAGATTCGTTTTACATAATTATATAGTGTTTACATGTGTGATGTGTTTTGTTTTTTTTTTTTTTTTTTTTTTTTTTCAATTTGACACTTTCGATTTATTGGCCTCGATTCCCAGATCCAGTGGGTCGGAAGTGAGTGCGGATTTGAGACTTTGCGATTCTCAAATCTGCAACCGCGAATCTCTCTTTGACATTTTCCGTGCTTTAAAAGTGTGATCCGCAACAAATTTTCTGAGGATTTGAAACCACAAATGCGCCTAAGATAATCCGACATCGGGTATTTCATTAGCGTGTGAGTCTTCACTCCGAATTTTTGATTTAATTGAATCCGCGACTGCGAATTTGAGAATCGCAAAGTGTCAAATCCGCACTCACTTCCGCGCCGTCGGATCTGGGAATCGAGGCCATATTATTTTGTTTTTCCATAATTTTTGAGTAATTGTTTTGGGCAGTGGCCTCGATTCCCAGATCCGGCGGGTCGGAAGTGAGTGCGGATCAATCTCCACTTAATATATTGTCATCCAATCTGAAGTGTTATTCAACAGAAAGAATACCATGAAAAAGCGTGTGGCTAGTCTCTAGGCACAACATCCCACTAGTTGAATTTAGGATGACGCTAATTGTATTCAACTTGTTATAACTTTTCATTTGATACCCATATCGAACGAGTGGCTTGTAAAGAAAAATGTAATCCGTCATATTTTTTTGGCCGCCATTTTTAATTTGGAACTATCATTTTCGTGTGTTTTCGTCGGAAATACACATGTCTGTTAATTTTTACCAATTTTTATTGAATGGAAGTGAATTTTAAGACTCTACATTGAGTAGAACGAATAATTCCAAGCATTTTTTATTAAAAATCGTTTTTTGTTACTCAACAACAAAATCAACAACAAAAAATGTAACAAAATGTCATATTCGTGTATTGTCATCGGGAATATGTATGCCTGCAAAGTTTCATCCATTTGCATTGAGTAAAAGGCGGTTAAATTAACGTTACAAGATTTGATGCTCCGAAGTGAAAGTAAAGAAAAGAGTTTAATAATAAAAAAAAGAAAAAAAAAATTTTTAAGAAACTCTTTTCTTTGCCTTAATATATTGATCAGTTGTGAACACAAAATTAATATAAATACTAAAAAAATCGACTAAAAGGTAAAAAATAAGAAGATTTTACACAATATAAACTTTTAAATCAAAATGGAAAAAATCTCACACATTCCTTAAAGAAAAGCGTGGGGTGCGTTTTTATGAAACAAAATGCTCAATTAGTGAAAATTCGTAGCTGTCTTAATTGTTAAAATGTACTCACGGCAGTCATGTTTTTTTAAGTTCAGGTTGGTATGGGCGCCCCACGCTTTTCTTTAAGGAATGTGTGAGATTTTTCCATTTTGATTTAAAAGTTTATATTGTTTAAAATCTTCTTATTTTTTACCTTTTAGTCGATTTTTTTAGTATTTATATTAATTTTGTGTTCACAACTGATCAATATATTAAGGTAAAGAAAAGAGTTTCTTAAAAATTTTTTTTTTCTTTTTTTTATTTTTTACTTTTTAGTAACGAATAGCGTTAATTAATACATTACAATTTCCAAACTTTTAATTAGATTATCATGTTAAATAAGGAAACTTTTTTACATGTTTTGTATTTGTTTCTTTACAACAGTTCTCAAGTGCAGCCCAAAAATGCACAATTTGATGACCCCTCAAAAATCTAATAGCGCTCTACGTTTTTTTTACATTTTGAAAGGTAGTGTGCTCGTGTATACTGGCTGGAGCAATAAAAACTAAAAACTGGACACATATTTTTTTGCATCTTTTTAAATCATATTTTTATGTGCTATTGGTAGCTATGTTATGTCTTCCGCCATTTTTAGTGAACGCCATATTTGATTTAAAACGACGTCATACAGTTTACTTTCTTACTCACTTTAATACACTATCATTTGATATCCATACCGAGAGCGAAGTAAATAAAAGGGTAAACCGCCATTTTGTGCTGGCCGCCATTTTGAATTGAAATGACTGGACACAGCCAACAGTATTCTAATTGTCACTCCCTTCCATTTGATACCCATGCCGAGCGCGTTGTAAGAAAAATTGATCCTCTGTTTTGTGTTGGCCGCCACTTTTATGCCGCCATTTTTCTACCGCCATTTTGAATTTAGGATGACGCTAATTGTATTCAACTTGTTATAACCTTTCATTTGATACCCATATCGAACGAGTGGCTTGTAAAGAAAAATGTAATCCATCATATTTTTTTGGCCGCCATTTTTAATTTGGAACTATCATTTTCGTGTGTTTTCGTCGGAAATACACATGTCTGTTAATTTTTACCAATTTTTATTGAAGGGAAGTGAATTTTAAGACTCTACATTGAGTAGAACGAATAATTCCAAGCATTTTTTATTAAAAATCGTTTTTTGTTACTCAACAACAAAATCAACAACAAAAAATGTAACAAAATGTCATATTCGTGTATTGTCATCGGGAATATGTATGCCTGCAAAGTTTCATCCATTTGCATTGAGTAAAAGGCGGTTAAATTAACGTTACAAGATTTGATGCTCCGAAGTGAAAGTAAAGAAAAGAGTTTAAAAAGGCAAAAAACTTCAATGAATGCAGGCAAACATGTTGCAAATTTCTTTGGGGACATGAAAATTTTTTTCTGTCGTTTGTCACAGTCGAAGACAGATCTGTGCAATAGGTGCAACTTCTGGGGAAGCACGTGGGGCTCTCAAGAGCTGCTATTGCCCAGCACTGGTTTATTGGTAGAAATCACTGACATATAGAATGGACAGCTCATGAGGAATTTTTCATGGCACCAATTTGTTCCATAGGCTACAAACCTTTTTTCACTCCATGTAAACACCGGAATCATTTTTGAAATTTACATTTTTTTAAATACGTACTTAAAACATTAAAATAACACAAATATTTTGTTTAAAAAAATTAATAAACACTATTTTCACTTTTTCACCTTATAAAATGCCTTTTTTTCATTAATTTCCAAATTTTATGTGCATCTGATTTAAGTTCTTAACGCCTGTTTTAGCAACTGACATTCTGTATGTCAAAATCCGGGGGTCTATGGGGAAAAGAGCAAAAGATATAAACATCACTAGTGCAAAAGGGAAAATATAAAATCAGGTCTGATTTTAGTTCTGAGTGCTTCTGTCAGTTTGGGGGTCTATGGATGAGTGCGACAACTATACTTTTGGGTGCCATCGATTTGTATGGAATAATTTCAGATGAGCAGTCCATTATTATATGTCAATGGTAGAAATTGAGCACAATAGAACGTATATTAAAGCGCCCTTGCCAGCTGTCTTTTTTTGTTTTTTCAAACACAAGCTTTGTTTACTTCCTGTGCATATCCGGCGTTATGTCTTGTATTGTGAACACATTACTGGATCGCGGCGGAGCCCCCTGGGACATGGTGCCCTCGGCCGGTCGCCCCTGGTTCGCCCACCCCTAAAGCCGGTACTGGGTATTGTAAGGCCTACCCATTACTAGTAAGTGCTTATTTCAGTACTTCTGTAAGCTTACAGGTCCTACTGGGACGGGGTCAACAATCCTCTGAAGTATTTTCCTCTCAAACACGGCTAAGAGGTTTGCACCCACATTTCAGATGCATATGTGAGAACCGGTAAGACTATCGTCTTATATAGTAAAAGTTTAGACGTTATGGTTAGATGCTGGAATTTAGAAAGCATTGACAAACTATAGTAGGCTTTATTGGCTTTTAGCAGTCGTACGCGTATTTCTGGTCCATGCTATTGGCGGAGGATACTATTGACCAAAGGTAGATAAACGATTTTACCACGTCAAACTCGTTTTCCTCTGCCTTGATTGTGGGCCCAAAGTTAGGTGTTATTTTAGGCGAGGCCACCATGTTTTTTGTGTTAATGTGCGGTCCCAGATCTCATGCCGCCTGCTTAATCTGAGTGAAAGCGTCGATTTTCTTCCAATGATGTCAATGTGAGGGGGCGAACGGCTAACAAAGATCTCGGAAAGTGGTGACACCCGATTTGTCACTTCTATTAAAATCCGAAGAGATCCACTGCAATCAAACACCAAGCAGACCTGTTAGCAAGTCCTAATCCCACCTCCCCGCGGTGCCCCCTGGGGTACTTCTTCGGAAGGAGCTAACGGGAGAGGGGCGAATGGCGAGCTCTCTGCGCCACAAAACAGAGCTTTTAAGTCGGTTGGGCTGAGGGTTAGCAACCCGCTCCCATAAAAAACACTATTGCTACGAATCGGCAAACAGTGCCTCGGAACCGGATGGACAACACGACGACGACCTTGCTTTTCGAACAAGGACACGAATCGGATCATGGAATGTGAGAACAATGCTTGCTGAGGGACGGCTGGATGAAGTCCTCAACGAGATGAATCGATATAAAATCAAGATCATGGGACTGAGCGAGACCAGATGGCCCGATGCGGGGGAACATATCTGCCCAAATGGCGAGTCCTTCTCATATTCTGGGAGAAATGAAACTGAAAGCCGTAGGAGTGGTGTTGGCGTAATACTCACCAAAGATGCCAGGGCTAGCCTCATTAGCTGGTCACCAGTTTCTGAGAGGATTATTACCGTGCGCCTACGTACCAGGCTAAGAAGTACTACGGTAGTTCAATGCTATGCTCCAACCGAAGACGCAGAAGATGACATCAAAGACGAGTTCTACATGCGACTGAATGAGGTTTTTCGCTCTATTCCAAGGGGAGACATCATTGTATTAATGGGTGACTTAAATGCACAAATCGGTCACGACAACACCGGTCTTGAACAAACAATTGGAAAACAAGGCCTAAGCCAAGTTACCAATAACAATGGTGAGCTTTTCGTTGACTTTTGTTCTTCCCATCAACTTATGGTAGGTGGAACTTACTTTTGTCACAAGAAGATACATAAAGAGACCTGGGTATCGCCCGATGGTAGAACGAAAAATCAGATTGATCATGTGGCCGTCAGCCGCAGATGGAGAACCATTCTGGAAGATGTCAGGAGCTTCAGGGTAGTGGACACTGGAAGCGACCACCATTTGGTAGTAGCAACTATTCGCCTTAGAATCGCTGCAATCAGAAACTTTCAACGTGAATCTATAAACCGTAGACGGTTTAAGGTTGGCCTCTTGCGGGAGAGCGCTAAAAAGCGAGAATTTGCTGGAAACCCTTCAGCAAATATTAAACCAGCAAACCGTTTCTGACGACACAAATATTGAAGACCTGTGGAGTACAACAAAGGGCGCTATATTGACGGCTGCGGAAACGAGCATCGGTTATGTCCAGAGAAACATGCAACATTGGATCTCGGACAGCACCTGGCAAAAAATAGAACGCAGGAGGGCCCTCAAAAATAACATAAACTCTACAAGCGACCCGGATAGACGTCACCAACTTGAACGGGAGTACTCCCAATTACACCGGGAGGTAAAGAGAAGTGTCCGGCGTGATAAAAGGCAGCAGATAAACGAGCTCGCAGAAAAAGCGGAAAACGCGGCAAACACAGGCAACAGTAAAGTGCTGTACCAAATTACTAAACAGCTCTCGGGAAAGCACTCTACTAAAAAGCATGTTGTTAAGAGCGCGGATGGAAGGCTGCTGTGCAGCGACGAGGAGCAGCTCCAAAGATGGAGAGATTATTTCTTCGCCGCCCTGAATGGCTCACTCACACAGGAACCTCAGGAAAACAGCAACAATGCACAGCCGATAAGAATCAACACCCGGGCCCCATCCAAGACGGAAATAGTAACCGCAATTCATGCGATGGCCAATGGTAAAGCAGCTGGAAAAGATGGCATTCCGCCAGAATTGTTGAAAGCCGACTCAAGCCTCATAGCAGATGCGCTTCAGCCAATCCTCGAATTAGCATGGAACACCTGTACCTTTCCGGAGGATTGGACGGAAGGTATCATAGTCAAAATACCCAAAAAGGGGGATCTAACAATATGCGACAACTGGAGAGGCATCTGTCTATTATCTACTGTGGGTAAAATCTTGTCCCACACTATACTATCAAGAATAAGAGAGGCAGTAGATCAAACGCTTAGAAGGCAGCAGGCCGGATTCAGGAAGGGCCGTTCATGTATAGATCACATCAACACCTTAAGAATAATAGTGGAACAGTCTACTGAATTCCGATCCCCCCTTTACCTTGCTTTCGTAGATTATGAGAAAGCGTTCGACTCGGTTAATAGGAGCTTTATATGGCAGGCATTACGGCGACGTGGACTGCCGGATAAGATAATAGAATTGATAAAAGCCCTATACAACAATTCCAAATGCAGAGTTCTCCATAACGGAAAATTATCCGACAGCTTCGAGGTGAGTTCAGGAGTACGACAAGGATGCTTACTATCCCCATTACTATTTCTTATAGTAATAAATGACATTCTTGTTGGCGCTCTAGATAGTAGAACAGGCGGCATACAGTGGGGTTTGCTAGATCGCCTTAAGGACCTCGACTACGCAGATGATATCTGTTTGCTGGCCCACAGACATCAGGAGCTAAAAAACATGTTAAACAATTTGGCAACAGAAAGTAGTCTAGCAGGCTTAAGGCTGAATCCGAATAAAACCAAAGAAATGCGGATAAATGCAAACACACTTGAACGAACTGCGCTGAATAACCGTGACGTGGAACTGGTAGATAAATTCTGCTACCTCGGTAGTATTATTACCGAAAATGGTGGTGCAGAAGAAGACGTCAGTTCCAGAATAAATAAAGCACGAAGCGCATATGCATGCTTGTTCCGCATATGGAGATCAACGGAGATCTCAACCAACACCAAATTGCGGCTGTTCAACTCCAACGTTAAGGCAGTTCTTTTATACGGCTGCGAAACATGTAAAGTCACCCAATTCATCACAGGGCGCCTACAAGTCTTCATAAACAGATGCCTACGTCGTATCCTAAAAATCCGCTGGCAAGATAGAATTTCAAATGAAGAGCTATTGCGCCGTGCCGGCCAAGAAAGGATAGACGACCAAATCAGGCGAAGGAAATGGAATTGGGTTGGCCACACCTTGCGACGCGATAACGAAAATCTAGCCAAACAGGCCCTTGACTGGAACCCGCAAGGAGGAGAGGGAGAACCCTACTAGCAGAGGCCGCAACTACTGGGAGATCCTGGTCAGAGCTAAGAGCTGTCGCGCAAAACAGAGTCCGCTGGAGGGCAACTGTTTCCGCCCTATGTCCCACGAGGGATTAAGGGGCACATAGATAGATAGATAGATGTCAATGTCGTCTGCGTAGGCCAGTAATTGGGTGGACATGTAGAGGATTGTGCCTCTTGATGCAACGCCCTAATCTCGGATCACTTTCTCGAACGCCAGGTTGAAAAGGATGCAGGACACACCGTCCCCTTGTCGGAGTCCATTATAGATGTTGATTGGTGTGGACAGTGTTCCGGATACTTTTTTGGCTTGTCACATTGGTCATGGTCAACCTGTATATTGTTGTCAGTTTGAGGTTTGTTGCGTCACTTTTGATGCTGACTGTAGGTGCAAATTACACTGTCCATCACTTGGTCCTCACTTTAAAACGGTTTGTGTATGATGCAGGTATTATACTAAGCATTCATTTTCCGGCGAATGAGTTTTCGCACCGTGCACGATGTTATATTTGTGTTAGTGTGATGGATAGGTGAGTCTGGCAAGTTTTCTGAGGCACCAGTGAAGAAAAACCCCTATTAAACCGTTATGTGTATGGGGATAATAAAAGATCTGATGGATAGTGTAACTTAGTGATACACCGTCTTTCTGCCTATACTGCCTGTAATTTTCTCGAGTATTCAAAGTCTTTATATCTGCGTGTGTTCGTTTTCCATTTCAGTATAAGAATATCGGTTGCCTTTGCTAGAAGCATTCACGGCTTGTTTGTAACATACAATTAATTTGCTTACGGCTACAGTTACCATGAATTGCTTTTTGTGCAATTCCAAATCTCGTAAGTCGGGGCCCAGGCGGAATGTTGATCAGTCACTCTTTTTGTATGGCTTACCAACGCAATAAACTGCTCCGAAAAAACAATATTAATGTTTGTTATTTGTTGTGTTAAAAATTACTTCAACACTGTGCAACCCGTACTAGGAACGACAGCATGCGAGGGGATAATCTAGCTAGTATTTAGTAGGAGACATTGATAACAGGTACGGTTTTGATGTCAATATTATAAAATTTTTAATGTCATTATTATAAAAATTTTATGTTTTTTTTTGCCGCACTATGGAGTAGGTGCAATTTACGGGTCCGACATTCTTATAGGTCATCCATAAATTACGTCACACGAATTTCATGATTTTTTTTACAACTGCCCGTCCTTGTCACAGCTGGTCACATTTGTGCGACTTTCCCTCCCTAGTGTGACGTCACATATTTTTGCAATTTTACATGTCCAAATAATTAAATTAAAACAGCAGTTCGAAAATTAAATTTATTTCCATTTAAATTATTTTTTAATGGTTTTATTTAGCTTGACCTCGTATATTACTGAATCTTATAAAACTTATGAAACTTTGCACACAAATTGAGTTCCTGTGACAATTGTGTACAAAAATCAAGATGGCGTACAATTTTTGCAATTGGGATCCGATTCCATTTAAAATCGGCATCGGTGGGTTTTTAGGCCCATAAATGACGATTCTGTGGTAAAAATTTGAAAATTTAAAATGGCGGATGAATTTTGCAAATCTGTTCTGAATGCATTGAAAGTCGGTATCGGGCAGTTTTTAAGGTCACAAATGACGAATTTGTGGTAAAATTTAAAAAAATCAAAATTAATGAAACTTTTGTCAAAATTAGACAATATGGTATGCATAACTAATACGTTCCACATGTTAAAACAAGTTGAGCCTATTGAGTTGGAAAAAGGAGAACAAGCACTACACTTGTCCATGCACGAAAACCAGTTCCAATTGGCTCAACGAACTATGAATGCTGGACAGAGTAATATTTACTATGGTAACGAAATCAATTCAAACTCAGACATCTGGTGGTGAGGAAAGATTGAGAATATTATTAGGAGCCATAGTTATGTTACGGGTTGGTGAACGGCGCTATTTTGCTTCGATAGCTTGAGAGCAATCTTTTAATTTTAATGAAACGTCTAGTTCTCGTTATAATTTTATTGAACAACTGAACATTAAAACTAATTCAAACAAGGAAATTATTCTCAGGTTGCTTGATTTCAAATTTATAATATATGAACAGTGTTGTTCAAACGTTCCGCCCGCCTTGAAGCGTCAAGATTCAATCGTAGATGCAGCAGGTAGTGGGCAAATCTTCATAACATTTCTTTTGATAACTCCGTTTTGTGTCTTAATGGTGACTATGCGAACTTTTCCATCTCGTCCTGGATGCACTTCCAGTATCCGTCCGAGCCGCCAAGAGGCCGGAGGAGTAGTATCTTCTTTGACAAGCACAGTATTATCTTCATTTGACTGAAGATTTCCAGTGTTCTCAATCCACTTTGTTCGCCGTTGCAGCTGTCTGAGATATTCCGCTTCCCAACGTTTCCAGAACGACTGGTGCAATCGTTTTACATACTGCCATCGTGAAGTTGCAGTAATGGAATGCTGAGATTCATCAATCGCTTCAGGCAGCACAACCAAAGGCGAACAAATTAAGAAGTGTGCTGGAGTGACAGGTTCACAATTATCACAGTCGGAAGATATTACTGCGATTGATCTGCTATTCAGTACTGCCTCGATTTGGCAAAGCAAAGTATTTAATTCTTCAAATGTGAGATGTGATGTTCCAATCTCGCGACGCAAATGGTATTTTACCGCCTTAACCCCTGCCTCCCATACTCCTCCAAAGTGAGGGGAGTGAGGTGGGATAAAATACCAAGCAATGCTACGGTCGGTGGCAAATGTTGTAACAGTATTTTGATGATCTGTCGATATTAGAAATGTCTTAAGCTCTTGTAGACCACGATCTGCTCCAACAAATGTCGTTCCATTGTCGGAGTAAATTGTTTCACATAGTCCTCTCCTTGCAATAAAACCGTTTCAATGCTGCGACGAAATCTGCTGTTGTTAGACTACTAACTAGCTCTAGGTGATAAGCTTTGGTTGCTAAACATACAAAAATAGCAATGTATGCCTTATAATTTTTAGCTCCACGTCCTCGCCAGCTTCTAATTATGATCGGGCCAGCATAATCTACTCCAGTTCTGAGAAATGGTTTTCCTGGTTGAAGTCGTACTTTGGGAAAATTGCCCATTTGCTGTGGATATACCTGTGCTCTATGTCTTTGACTAGCTTTTGACAGCCTGGTATCCAATATTCCATCAGAAGAAGATTGGATAAAAGTTTTGTTCCAGCATGCAAATAATTAACATGCTTGTCTCAAGCGATGAGCCTTGTGAGATAATGTTTTCTTGCGGATCGTAAACTCTGGCTATCTCTGACAAAATATGACGTTTTGATGGATAGGGTGTTGGAGTTAAGGCGACCTTGAAAAAGAAATAGTCTCCAAATATATTCCAGTGTAATCCTAATGTTTTGATTGATGTGGATTCGTCTAGTGATTTAATATCCTTCATTTCTCTGTATTCTATAGGAATTCGAGATGTTACCATTGTTGAGTTTGATGCCCATTTCCTTATTTCACATCCTGCGGTGGCTAACAATTCTGACAGTTGGGCTATCGCTTCTTCTGTTTCTTCGACTGACTCTCCTCCAATCATTGCATCATCAACGTAGAAACTTGTTCTGAGCAACTCTGAGCCTATTGGGAACTTACTGCATTCGTCATATGCTAGTTGATTCAATGTTTTTGTGGCCAAATATGGAGCGCATGCTGTACCCAGTGACGGATTAACCCTTAATCAAATTAAGCAATTGCCTAGGGCATCACGTCTGCGGGGGCACCAGAAGAAGCACAAAAAAATCCGCACGTCTCACTCTCACGTCACCAAAAACCACACCAAAAAAAGTTTCTAGGACTAATTTGAAAATTCGCGCGTTTTAAGTTGACATAGAGTCCGACCTAGAGTTATAACCCCGCTCTCGCTTGCCCACTCGCTGCTTGCTAGTACATTCGGCAATTCGAATGCACCGGAATTCTAGTCACAGAGATTGAGGCTTGTTACACGGCATAACACTTTCTGCTGTAACAAACCGGTTTGTGCGTGTTATACGAATTTCACGATAAACTGACTGTTCTGCATTTTTTCGTGTAACAATTCAATTGTCTATGTAGCTGTGTACAAACTTTAAGTCATTTTCGTAGACCCCGAGAATGAAATTATGATTGTGTTAGTGTGTTGCTCTGTGCAGTCGAGAATTTTTTGGGATGCACAAGTAACAAACTTCCCCGCGACCCCTTGCCTATAAAACCGGTTTATTGGAATTATTGGAAGTGTTGATGGAAGAAATGTTATGCCGTGTAACTTGCCTCATTGTCTATTAACATATTGAACATGCAGGCAAGGCTTAAACTGGTGACATCCAAGCGTACATGCTTTGGATTCGTTAACAGATAATAAAGAAGTGTGTGTATTTAAATGCGACCTGACGGAATATTCCGTGAATGGATTGCATGCCACGCAAAGGTCGGGCTACTTTCAACTTTTTCTGCAGTGCCGCATTCGACATAGCAGACACAAGTATACACAACAAACACATGCACCTTGTATGCACTCGTTACTTAGATTTTCGGGCTATGTGTGAAAGCCGGGACGGAAAACAACCATGCCATTATGTGTCAGAGGAAATTCACCGCATATCATGGAACCGCTGAATGCAATGCATGTACGCTTGTATACATATGTCACCAGCTTTAAGCTTGCATCAAGGTTTTGACAAGCAAATTCATGAAGAGCATGTTTACTGGGAGCACGTATTACAGCGAGTTATAGCTCTTATTCGCACATTGGCAGAAAGAAGCCTTCCTTTTCGCGGTGCAGTAGAGAAATTTGGATCTCCTCAGAATGGCAATTTTCTAGCGTTGCTGGAATTTATAAGTCAATTTGATCCCTTTTTAGCGGCACACATAACCAAATAAGGAAACACCGGAAAGGGAAACGTTATCTAAAACGATCTACGAAGAGTTGATTATGATAATGGCCCAAGAAGTGCATGGTAAAATTATATCGCAGATAAAAGATTTTAGATATTATAGTCTTTCAGTAGATTTTACGCCGAATTTGACGCACATGGACTAGCGCAGCATAGTTATTCTTTAAGTTATTATATAAGTTATTATATAAAAGTTTAAGTTATTATATAAAAGAAGGGCAGCCAGTAGAGCGATTTCTTACATTTATTAAGTTGGAAACGCATCACACGGGAAATCAACCGGCAAAGCAGACTCTTCAATCCCTTGAAGAACATTGTAGATGAGATTTTTCAAAATGCAGAGGCCAGTCTTATTATGACAATGCTTCAAATATGTTTGTTCCCTCAATTTAGTAGGTCGAAGCGCCGTGGATTGTTGCCTAACAGCTGTAAATTTTTTTTCATTAGTCCAAAATCTATACAATTTTTTTTCTGGTTTAACCATAAGGTGCCATAAGAAAAATTGCGGTGCGACTTTGATTCTTTAGAAGCCCGCGCATAAGAAAAGCTACCAGATGTGGAATACAAAGATACCCGTCAAAGACGAAGAAAGAAAATGCCCAATGATGGTTCAGCTACTGAAGTAAGTTTCAGCCCAAGAGAACAATTCAAAATAACGTGTTTTTATAGCATCATTGATAAATTTAATGCAGAGATGCGAAAAAGAGGAGAGATATACAAAGAAACAGCAGACAAATTCTCATTCTTGAGTAAAATACCCGATGCCGATAAACTAATAGAAACGAATTAATAACAGAATTTCAACAGTTTCATTCATATGTCATAAGTAAAATAAGTTCCAGACCCAGTGATTCTGCTCGCACAAGTTTACATCAAAATAACGCACAATTGTATAAAATAATGCATGATGATAAAATTGAATTAGCTTTGCCTGCGTATATTTTTATTGCTTATGATTACAAATTGCTCAGCGGAACGTTCTTTTTCAAAATTAAAAATATTAAAAAATGAAAAAAGAACAAAGATGATCCTCGATAATTTATCGATATTATACATAGAATCCGATATGTTAAAAACGTTGGACGTTAATACTATCTTGCCTGAATTCAATGCCCGGAGAAGCCGCAAGGCGCATTTCAATAAATAAATAAATTATGCTTTGGTTTTTATTGTTGTCGCACCTACTCCACTTCTAAGGTACGTTACATCTCATCATCTTATTTTACAAAAAATTAATGAAAACTAAAAACCGATTCTAGTTGACATACGGATAGGGGGGCCCACAGGCGTGGATTGCTTAGGGCATCAAGTAATCTTAATCCGTCACTGGCTGTACCATATGTAACTGTCTGAAGTTCATAGGTCTGGATAGGTTGTGTTGGTGACTCTCTCCATAATATACGTATACAAGTATCTCTTTTGTCCATCAGAATTTGTCGGTACATCTTAGTGATATCTCCTACCGCTGCTATTTTGTTTAATCTGAATCTCATAATGATGGCAAACAACTCATCCTGCACCACTGGTCCAACCAAGAGTTTATTATTTAATGAAATTCCGGTTGATGTAGGTTTTGATGCATTAAATACAACTCTTAATTTAGTTGTGGAACTTGATCCTTTTATTACAGCATGATGCGGGATGTAGTAGCACTCCTTGCTATCACTATAGAGAGGTCTGACTAACTTCATGTGTTGCAAGTTTTCATACTCTCTCATGAATGAGCAATACTGTTTTTGGAATTCTTTATTTGTGAGAAATTTACGTTCCATCATCAGCAAGCTTCTGAGCGCAGCCGAATACGATTCTCCTAGCACTGCATTATTGTCTCTAAAAGGAAGTCTGACTGTGTATCTTCCTTGACCGTTTCTGTGGTGAGTTTCTTTGTAATGCTCCTCACATTGTTTTTCTTCTGGTGATAACCCGTTCTCTCTGTTGTTACATTCATCCAACTTCCAGAACTGTTGTAATAATTCATCCAGCTCCACCGATATGTGGTACGATTGAATTCGTGAACCCGGATCAGTGAGGCTGAGTGACCCTCCAACTACAAATCCAAATACTGTTTTTTGGAGCATTAACCCCGATCCTGCGTCTATTTGTTTAGGGAGCAGAATGTTAAAGAATTGATCGCATCCAATGATGAGGTCGATTTGCCCCGGATTGTGAAAAGTTGGATCCGCTAATTTATATGACTTTATAAATTCCAAATCAATTGAAGTCACTTGTGTTGACGGTAGCAACCCTGTTAGCTTTGATAGAATTATCGCATTTACTTGGAATTTTGACTGAGAGACTCGTGATTTGATGTTAACAATAGTGGTTCCACGTAAACTCACCTGAGAGTTATTATCTATACCATGTACCGATACGTTCATGTGATTGCGGGCTAGCCCTAGCCGTTGTACACATGGTTCAGATATTAATGATGTCTGCGAACCTGAATCAAGAACAACTCTGCACGGCTGAAAATTGTGAAATCGGTCTTCAACTACAACTACTGCTGTTGGTAACAAAGTGACACTCATGTTTTGTATGTGCGCATGTAACGAGGTTAGTGTAGAAGACGACTTTATTTGGCCTTCATGTAGTAGTGTGTGATGGCGCTGCTGACAAATTCTGCAGGAACCAGATTTGCATCGCAATATGTCATGTCCTGCCTTTAAACAGTTGTGGCACAATTTTTGAGTTGTGGCAAATTGTTGTCTTTGAGGCACTGGCAAAATTACAAACTTTGGACACTTGTACAATAAATGATTATCCTTACAATAATAACATGCATATGTTGCTGTAGTTGTATAAGTATGCCTGACCACGTCAAGTTTTGGTTTTTGAAGATACTGCATTGAATATAACTCATATTCCCTGTTGTCTAGGAAGTCCATCAATTGTTTGAATGTTACAGCTACTTCACTTGTATATTTCCTCGTCCATAATTGTTTAGTTTCTAAATCTAGTTTGTTTGTAACTGTAAATACCAGCCAAGTGTCCCATCCATCTGTCGAAAGGTGTAAGGCTCTTAATGCTCGCACCGATTCCATAATGCTGTTGATGAATTTTCGCATCATCGTAGATGAGGGTGACTGTTTTAATGATGGTTGTTCACAAATATTTCGTAAGTGTGCGTTAATGATACATTTCTCTATATTGTATCTAGCATTTAGTTCTTTCCAAGCTTTTTTATAGTTTGCGTCACTTAGCATTGAAGCAGCGTCTCCGCCTAATGATGATTTGAGAAATTGAAGTTTCTGTGAAGGCGATAGCGATGCGTTGTCATGAATAGTTGACTTGTACAAGTCATGAAACGCAAACCAATCTTTATAACAACCACTAAATGTGGGAATTTGGAATTTAGGTAACTTTATTGAACTATATTCTGAAAGCGAACAGACACGGAAGGTGTTGCTGCCTGTGATACACCTGATACCTTTTCCTCATCTTGCTTCGTTAGCCTCTCCAGAATTCTGGTTGTTATGGTTTGCTGCTCAATCATCACTTTCAACATTTTCTCGTTTCCATCTCTGAGAGAAGTCACTGCCTCTTCATTTTTTTCCGTTAGTGGTTTGTTTTTCAATAATTGATTGAATTTCGATTTTATTGCAAAGTACTTTTCCTCCACCTCCCTTCGGTGTCGATCTTGTTGCTCTACTTCCTCTTCTCCTTCCAACTCTTCAATTTTGTCTTGGATTGTACCGAATTCTGAAAATTGACTATTAAGATAACTTAATCTTTCACCTATTTGTTCCATGTCAACATCCCCTTGGTCTTTCACGGCATTGATGTAACCGTCAACTCTTGTGATAGACCGTTTTATTGACGCTCTTTTTTTCTTTAACTCGTCTATTTTATCCCGGGCTTTGAATATACGACTGCTTTTCTTGAGTCGAAAAGATAATTTTATTCCAGATGTACGGAGTAAACTTATTAATATAATATACACTTGTAAGTGGAGTAAACGTATTGAAAGAATATCCGCTTGTGGGTGGAATATCCGGTGTGAAGGACCAAAATGTGCTTCGTTAGCTTGAGAGCAATCTTTTAATTTTAATGAAACGTCTAGTTCTCGTTATAATTTTATTGAACAACTGAACATTAAAACTAATTCAAACAAGGAAATTATTCTCAGGTTGCTTGATTTCAAATTTATAATATATGAAACGTATTGTTCAAACAGCTATCGACTACATCACAGAGATTGTATGGCCTCAGTTTCGTCGAACGCAAATGTATGAAACAGACATACCATCTGTTCAAATTGATTTTGGAAGGGACCAATCCTAAATCCATACAATTTCCAACAAAGTTTAATTATGGAACGGCCGAGAGCAGGATGTTACCAATAATTTTGTCGTGGGCCTCCACTGTCCATTAAATGCAGGGTAGTACAGTTGACCATGCTTCAGTGTATTTGGGCTCCAAACTGTTTGAGGAAAGTCCAGCGTAAGTATGTACAGTATGTAGCAATGAGTCGCATAAGGGCTTTGGAAGGGCTATGTTTGAGAAGCTTGATTGTCAGAAATTAACCGTGCAATAAAGATGCAATGAAAAAGTGGAAAAGGATCAAAAAATTTTTCTTTGGTAAACACCCTGTATAGTAGTGGATACATAGTGGGCATAGCCCCCTCTCTAGATCAATTTTTCTCTTCAAAACCATCCTGGAATCACCCCTGAAAATATTAGCCATGTAGTGCAACAGAGGATTTATTGAACGTCTGATGACCTATACAAGTTGCGAATTAGGGGATGAGTATTTTAAATCTTTAAAACGGCGATATCTCATGAACGGCGATTCGTACGGGAAAATGTATAATATCATTTTTTGTAGATAATCGCATGATCTACAAACTTCGTAAACAATAGTTTAGGATAGGACTTTCCGTTTAAGAGATATTAGCCAAAAACAAAATTTTCTGTTTTTAGGGGGTTGTTTTTAGGGGTAGTTTACAACCAATTTTCCGAAACTTTTTTTCAACATATTCTACTCACGAAAAACTATATTTTCAGAAAAAGTTTCGTGAGCTAACATTTAGTCTGACTCTGTCGACTGAACTATAATGAAATAACAAAAATAGCGTTTTTTGAATATTTACAGCGTTCTGGCGGCACTTTGGTGAGGGGGAAATGTTCTGGCAATAATTTTTATAAATAGAGAATACCATCAAAATAATCTCCTGAAAATTCATGACTAATACTATAACAAAACTGAACTTTAATTCCTACCCCCTTTGTAATTTTAGGGTAGGTACTACATTCCGGCAACTGGGGGTTGCCAGAAGTAGCTTTTATTGTTCAGCAGGTGTGTAAGATTCAGTGTGGAAATTTTCATGACTAATGAAATGACAACCCAAAATACGTCGCTGGCTCTTGGTCTATAGTAACAGATTTAGGTGCCCCATTTTTCATGCTAGCCTCGAAGAGGGTTGAAAGGTAGATCGATATCTTCATAGAAATAATAACGGAGTTCACATTTAATAATTCTGATTTTGAGTGAATTCGTGGGTAATATACAATTTTATTTTGGTTGTCCAGCAAACCGCGCAGCGCCACAAAAAATTCGGTGATGCTTGTCCATTTTTTTTTAGTAGGCTTCGACTACCAAATAAGCCATTTTTCTGTTTATTTTTTCTTATTATTCTAACTTAAACTTGCAATTCCTACGTCTTTGTCGTACTCTTTTCGGCGCTAAACTGACACTTGAGATTTAAAAAATTTACAACATATTTCTCGCAACCGCAACTGAATAATAACTTATTTTCTACATATGTTATTACAACATGTTGCGTGAGTTAGTTACATAACCGCTGCAGTGAGGTTATTATTAAGTTGAAATGATTTAATAAAAAGCAGGTTGAACAGTGTAATTAACGAAATTTAGTTTGTTACAAGAACGCTACAGTGAGGTTTTTCTGCAGTTGTAAGAATTTTGACAAAATCTGTCTAAAATCTCTATGGTCGACATATTTTTTGTAGTTCTACTTTTTTCCTTTTTTCCTCGTTTTATTTGAAAAAAGTCAAATGCGATTTTCTATAGAATTTTATATTTCCTATAAGAATTTTCGGTGCAATATGACACTACGAACTTAAAAAATTGTGTTTAGCTATATTTTTCAGATTTCCATGCTTATATTTAAAATTGGAAATTTTATTAATTTCTCAATTATTTTAAAATTTTCATTTTTTGGGTAGCGCGTGAATTTTCTCCTGGTAAAACAGCCACATTCATCGACAAAATGGCATTCGCTCTAAAAGTTTGGTGTATAAATCATGCAATTTTTCAATTTCAAAGTACATATACATAAAAGTCTTGTCTTTTCTTTACCTTCCATTTATGACTCTGACTTTTGAAACACACTTAAAATAACTTATCATTAGTTAAATGGTAATCATGTAAATGAATACTTGCAAAAAACATTTTCAAAACATTCTAAAGACATATTTTATCCAATATAACTTCTATACTAATATATCCAATATAACTAACGTTTTGTTAGTTTTGCGCCGAAGATCTTAATTTTCTTAATTTGCAACTTCTGTCGTTATTGACAGTGCAAATATCATTGATATAACATACCTGCGATTTATTTTTTGCTACAAATACATATTACAATTGTTGGATTAACGTAGTAATAGATTGAAAACACAGCTACAACACATTTGTAGCCTCATTGCCACCAAAGTTGTTACGAAATAAACGTTAAAAATCTGCTTTTTCAGTCGCAATGGAGCTACAGTTGCTTTACATATCTTATCTTGCGATGCTTTTACTTGTAGAATTAACTCCATTGCTGCTAGTTTGTGCTAGCTGGGATGTTTGAATAGTGGAATGCCAGGCTTTCGCATTTCTGACTTCTGACAATTTGCACGAACTGAACATGAACTGGACTTTAGCCAATAAAGCCACTTACGTGGATTGAACTGAACATTATTGAACTGAGGTCGGTGAAGCCGGGCCATTAAGCTTTAGTTTAACTCATACAAAGTTTTAGTTTTTGTTGATGCATTGCTTCATGTTTCAGGCAATTATGTTGGTGACCGTGAAGGGTATCATTTAGCATAGTCAATAGACCGGTTCTGGTTCGATTACAGGGGCTAAACAGCTTTGGACATAATTAGTACTCAGTTGGGAGACCGTATTGGTAAAACGATACTTGCGTTTAAAAATATGAAGTTTTCTACGCAGGCGCAGTTATTATTCACATATCCACGTCGAACTTTTCAAACTTTTCAGAATACATTTTCCACTCGGAATCGAGGAGCAATGATTTTTTCTCCGGGGGGCCAAATGAGGCATTTCCGTATGAAGATGCGCGAATGAGGCAAGGGATAAGATACTCGGTGTGGGCCTTGTAGCGCAATCTACTCTGGGTGCACATAGGGCTGCCGGGCTAGGCGCATAAGGACCCCTCCCAAAATGCTAGTCGGACATAACCCCATTACCAAAGAATTCAAAGCCAGCTCGTAATGCAATAGACCGAATATTTTAACGGTTACATATTCGCGTGTTCCCCACCTACAATGATTATTATCCAACGCCCCTGTTCCCTAGCAGGATTCTTCTTTTAATTTTCGCCGTAATGTTGTTGTCTTGGATGCTTTATGATGTTACTTTTTCTAACGCTACATATGCTTCCTTCGCTGCCCTCAGACCTGCCTACCTGTTGACCTGCCTATGACGACTATATCATCTGCATATGCCATTAGCTGAATAGACTTGTTTGGAATTATGCCTCTAGTTTCAATACGTTCCTACCAGACCGTTTTTGCTAATAAGATGTTTAATAGTAAGCAGGAGAGAGAGTCTCCTTACCTGAGGCCTCTGTTCGCATCGAAAAATTGCTCCGTATTCTCACTCCGTTTGTCATTCGACTCAATGAGTTTTTAGTGATTTGAATTAATTGGTCTGGAAAGGTCAGTTCCACCATTGCTTCGTAGATATTTGAACGTAGCACAAGATCATACTGTTCCAAACTCAATGAAAAAGAGGTGGGTTTCTATATTAAACTCATTCGTCTTTTCAATTACCTGTCTTAATGTGAATATGTGATCGGTTGTGGACTTTTGTTTCCTGAATTTGGCGGCCCACTTCAGGGATTTGGTGGCACACAAAAGTACCGCGGCACATTGGTTGAGAATCACTGCATTAGACTTTTAAATGTGACGAAACGTTTAGGACCCCTCCCATCCCTTGTCACACTTCATCGACACCCCCTTAACGTGTGACGTAATTTATAATTTATGCCCCTTATCACACAAAAGGCAGTAGCTTTTGGCACAGTTTTGTCCGACCATTATTTATAAAATGGTTCCCTTCATGAAATAGACGACTTTGGTTCGTCGGACGGCGAAATCGGCAAAAAAAATTTGTCGGACACATATGCCATGTAATTCCACGGTTATTATTAAATTTTTGGAAGCCCATAATTTAGCAGGTTTGTGCTGGTAGATATCCTTAACGGTCCAGCACTTTTGTCGGATAAGTTTTGTTTCGCGCGTATCATCGCCAACTCATACGGCTGGGATTGATAAAAAACCAGTGTCTATAAATTTTTAGGGCACCATAAAATGGTCGATTTTAGAGGAACATGTTGGAAAAAAACCGCGGTTTCAAGAATTTTCGCAGAAGAAAAGTTGGTAGACTAGGGGTCCTTAATCCATACAAAAAGTTTTTAAAGAGTATGTATAAATTTTATTTTTGTTCGTATGCACTTGGACTATTTTTCCAAAAAGTAATTTGTATTGCTGCAGCTGGTATCAATTTTTGAAGAGCAAAGTAGGCTTGTAATTAATGTTTGGAAAATTTCATGTGATAGAGGTAAACTACACTATCCATCACTCGTCTATCACAACACACCCTTTTGAATATGAGGTCGGTTATACACTATGGACTCACTTTTCTGCCCTTACTTTGTATAACGATTGCAATGTTTATGTAGTTGTGTACGAAGCAAATCATGTGTCATTAAAAAGTAAAGTGTTTCGAAAACTCACAATAATACGAAGTTATGCTTTAGTCCAATCAATCTACGGAAATTCTCCAGACAATTGAAGGCAGGAAAAAAAAATATGGGCGTGTAGAACACTTAATTTGAAGTATGATAGCGTTTTTTTTTACGGAACTGCATTGGCGAACTTAACCTAAAAAATTCGCAAAAGTCAAAAAACCGGTTTTTCGCCAATAAAACAAAAAGTTGAGCTCGGATCCGAAAAAGTTAAATTATAAAGTTATAGGTATTAAAATCATCTTTCAATTGATGTGGTACAAAATATTGGTTAGTGTCTTATACATGGAGAAAAATGCTAAAAACCGCTAAAAATCGCTTCTTTTTCTTTTCTTTTTTTCTTTTTATTGATGCGACCTAGAAACTTTTTATTTGGTAAAAATGTTGCTTTTGGCAATCTGAAAACTCATTATTTTTTTTGGCTCGAAATTTTGCAAAATATGGGAGAAATTTCGATTTATGTAAAAAAAGGCGTTTTCGTAAAATCCTTCGTGTACAGCTCCTCGACCTCGTAGGACATTTTTTCGAAGCTCTTTTTCTTCGTTAAGAGTTGGACTATCATGCACTATAAGTTAAAATTGGAGTTTTTCAATTTTATGTACAAAAAACTCCACCGCAAAAAGACAAGTTTTTTTGCGGCAAAAAAGACAAGTTTTTTATTTCATTATTTTTCGACTCTAACTTTAATAAAAGTTTATATTCTTTTTAGAAAATAAATAGGTAATTTGGTCATACAGTAGGTTAGAGTCGAAAAATAATGAAATAAAAAACTTGTCTTTTTTGCCGCAAAAAAACTTGTCTTTTTGCGGTGGAGTTTTTTGTACATAAAATTGAAAAACTCCAATTTTAACTTATAGTGCATGATAGTCCAACTCTTAACGAAGAAAAAGAGCTTCGAAAAAATGTCCTACGAGGTCGAGGAGCTGTACACGAAGGATTTTACGAAAACGCCTTTTTTTACATAAATCGAAATTTCTCCCATATTTTGCAAAATTTCGAGCCAAAAAAAATAAAGAGTTTTCAGATTGCCAAAAGCAACATTTTTACCAAATAAAAAGTTTCTAGGTCGCATCAATAAAAAGAAAAAAAGAAAAGAAAAAGAAGCGATTTTTAGCGGTTTTTAGCATTTTTCTCCATGTATAAGACACTAACCAATATTTTGTACCACATCAATTGAAAGATGATTTTAATACCTATAACTTTATAATTTAACTTTTTCGGATCCGAGCTCAACTTTTTGTTTTATTGGCGAAAAACCGGTTTTTTGACTTTTGCGAATTTTTTAGGTTAAGTTCGCCAATGCAGTTCCGTAAAAAAAAACGCTATCATTCTTCAAATTAAGTGTTCTACACGCCCATATTTTTTTTTCCTGCCTTCAATTGTCTGGAAATTAACATGGTGATTCCGTAGATTGATTGGACTACTTGTATTAGTGTCATGGAGGGTGAGACTGAAAAATTTTGAGATTCATAAGTGTGGAAAAAACACACACTTCCCGGCGACCCCTTGCCTAAAAAACCAGTTTCAAGGCCGATTTGATGGAAAAGTGATGGATAGTGTAGTTTACCCCATATATTTTCACAAAAACCAAGGAATTTGAGTTATACATACGTAATGTACATATTATGTACATACATACATATATCGCATATAATTTCATTTTGAAAATTTTTATTTAAATATATTAGAAAAATTCTCATTTCAAAATAAATAAAAGACAAAAAGTTTTTAATTTAGTTTTTGATTATTTATTAACAAAATCAGAAAAAAATTACTAAAACATTTGGTTGCTGTTCTTTTTTATTTTTTGTTATAAGTTAATTTTTGTTTTACTTACACTTATAATAATAATTTGCTTTCATTTTTCTCAAATATTTGTTATATAAAGGCACCATAATTTTGGATCATAAAATTCCAATCATTGAATTTCATTTGTTTTTTTTTTCTCTAATAATACTGAATGAATACAAAAAAAATATAAATATTATTATTTAATATTAAATATTTAGTAACATAACTAATCTACATAACTGAAGGCTAAAATAAATATTTTTTAGTATTACTTATTATTTATTTACAATATATACGTGTAAACGTATACGAACAGTATCATACTTTGACAGTCTTTTGTAGTATAATAATTATTTTTATTAATTTTTGACTAGTGTAATAATTGTAAATATAGTTTTTTTTTTTTTTTGGAAATTAGTCAAAAATTTTGTTGAAAATTAAGGAGAAATTGATAATAATAAAGTTTTTTGATAATTGTCCTAAGTATTTTTACATATATAATTATTTTTATTCAGGTTTTTTTTTTGATTAATTTTGTTTATATCTCTTGGGTGTTTAGTTTAGCACTCTTTTTTTTAAAGTCATAATCATAATATTTTTTATATATCTTAAGTGATAAAGTGGTATTGCAATTTTTTTTATATATTTTTTTTTTTTATTGTATAAATTTAAAAATTGCTGAATTTTTTAAAAACTACCGTGGAAGAAAAGAATGGTCTAACTATGTTAGTATAATATGTATGTTTTATTTTTTTTTATTTTTTTTTTATTATTTATATGTATATATTTTTTTTTAAAGAGTGCAAGATCCTACTTAAGCTATATTTTTTTTAATAAAATTCTAGATCACACATATATACGTATAAAACGTATACATTTAAACACAACATCCTTACCGACGAGCATGATGGCAGCATACTGACGATCTTGGCACTCTTTGAGTTGGTAGACCGGACATACCTTTCAAGTATGTATAAGAAACTGGCTGTCGTAATATCCTTTGGGGTTGTTTCTGTTTATTTTTCTTGGATTTTGATTCCTTTGATGGTGTACTGCTACATGATAACGATCGTGATGATATGGAGAAATTCTCTAATGCTCGACGTATTGATGATGTTGATCGCCTATGCAATCGGCCAGTAGACATGCTTGTCTTTTCAGTTTCCTCAACTGAACTGCCAGAATCAATTGAGCCGCAGGATAATTCTAAATTTGAATTATGAACGTTCTTATTATTTTGATGTAAATTTCCAGTTGTTGAGGAGCAAGAATCAGTTGATGAGCTTCTTGAATCGTCTTCGCCGTTATAGATTAGATCGTCATGTGATCGGCGACCAAAGCGTCTGCTTAATTGATGGAAGAAACCTAAATTCCTTTCTAGGCGCGGTGATGGTGTTTGTGGTGATATACTTCTAGCTTTTGAACTTGGAATGTCTATGAAACACACACGATTTTCTTCCATAATAAGTATAATAATAACACTCTAAACTGCACTAAACCAGTAAAATTTAACACTTGAAATTCGTTTAGTCCTTTTAAATGGTCTTAATAAAAAGTCTTTAGTTTATTTGTAATTAAATTCTGTTTTCATTTCTTATATTTCAATAATGCACAAAAATCAGTTGTCCTTTCAACAACAGGTCACTTTAGCTTATAATTTTCCGAACCGTACTATCTGAGATACAAGAGTTTTATAAACTAAACCTATGTTGAGCAGGTCCTTTTATATCATTTCCTAAAGATTCATGCACGTGAGCTTTGGTGGTAATCATTGCGCACGTCATACTTTATCGGGGAAGGCAATACTCTCAGATAGTTGAGAGTCCTTTTTTATGTGTGTATCCTTAAAATCTTTCTCTTCGAAATGTAAACATTAGAGTGCATAAATGCATTCACTTTTATATACTATATACAAAATCCTCCAGGAAGGACACTGACCACATAGAGCATGACTCTTGGTCACCTTCTTCCTTCTAGCTAATGCAAAATACACTTGATTCATGGCAGGTGAGAAAAGTTAACGAAAAATGGAAACGTGTTGAAATGAATTTCGTAAAACAAACAACCAAAAAAAAAAAGAGAAAAATAAAAGGAAATACGAAATGTGACGATCATGAGTTATGAAGATTATTTTTCTCTTGTGTGGTACACTTTTAGAATTTTTGTGTCAGAATTCACATGTTCTTGATGGACAGAAGTCATGATATGCACATGGCGCTACAAGACGACCCCGTTGTAGTAATTCATTCTATTCGCAGTCCTAGATGAATTTGACAGAAAAATATATTTTAGCTTTACGTTTTGTGTGGGCACATGTTGTCGTATATTGCCTCATGGTCTGAGGGATTGCATCGAGTATAAGGAACGTGAAAAATGTCTGCTTTTGGGTAGGAGAGAGTTTGACGACTGGGGTATTCTCGTATTATAGTCATTTATTTCATATAATTAAGCAATTCAATTACTGTCCTAAAACACATGAAGACGATACGGTTATTTCGTTGAATTGTAGTGGTTAGACAAGGTACGAAATATGGGTTGTGTTAAGGTCATTCAATTGCACGTAAAAGAAAATAATTACTTGATTAGAAAAATTTGATTTGGAAAAGGGAAATGTATAGCCTGATAGCTCGCGTGTTTTGTCCCCCACACCTCATTCACAATCCTCTACGACCTTCAACTATAATGACGGTGTCAACTTCAAATGGAGTGACGGTAGTAATCCCCGGTGAGAGTGGAGAACAAAAGTAGCAGGTGAGACAACGTGATCATAGGATTGACGACCCTCTATCATTATTTACAACCGTCATGGTTTGCAATAAAGACCTCAGAGAGGATTTGGGTGTATTGGGGATCCATTTAGGAATACTTGTTTTTTAAATAAGTAATAAAATAGAGTAAATCGGATTTTCCAAAGGACTATTTTTGCATTTACTTTTTAAAGTTTTTTATGTCGAATAGTGGGCACAACTGCCGCCAATGGTCCCTGCTGAAGTTTCAAGTTTTGATGACGCGTTCCATGTAGATTTTGGCTCCTTTTTGGTAGCCAAAAGAAAAAAATAGTGTGGAGGTGTAATATCACATGACCTGGCCAATTAACCGGTTCGAAACGCAGAATTAATTTTTTTTATAAAACTGTATTAGCTTAGTAAATCTTAACCTAAGAAAGCGGGTCTAAGCCCATGGAGCTTAATCCTAGTGGGCTGGTTACAATCTTAAATTTGTATTTATGGAGTTATTCTATATGTAATCATAAATTTTAGGGGATGGTCCTTGTATGAGTCTGTTTAAAATTGTAATTAGTGTTTTCGTCTGCTCTTTGTTCGTATTCAGTAGGTAAAGGTATGTTTTTATCATATTCTACATATATGCTGTCGTAATATGTAAGCAGTGGTAGGACAGAAAGAGGTGTCGTGCTGTTAGAGTTTGCAGAGTGCAGTGGGGCAAAAAGGTGGAGCAGCTCTCTCGAGGACGTACCTCTTAACATCGAGGGAATGTCCAAGCCTTACCAGACTAGAAATTCTTGGTTCGGTCCGGATGAGGTTAGTCAATTTGACTGTTAGGCCCTAATGTTGAAACCTAATAAGGCCCGGAAGAAAAGTGTAACGCCTTTCACCTATTACCGCCGAACTAGAAAATCCTCATGAGGGCCATATCAGGCAAAAATGGATAGGGCCATATAATGCGTACCTAACGTTTATTATGTAAGGCGTGCGATAGATCATTGGCAGTTTTTCCCCATTTCGAGGTATCGTGGCTTAATAGATGCTGGTAAGAATAACTCATCAGTAAAACTTGACAAAAACTCAGGAAAACTAAAGTATTATGTTTCTCTTTTTCTTAATAATAAAAAATTGAAAAACCCCAAACAGAAGTCACGACTATATAGCAGCCCAGCCACTTTATACAAAAAAGGGTCACACCCTGTCCTATACGAGAAGTTCATGGTTAAAGTGAGGTCTGATGGCGATTAAGCACATTTTGTTACTTAACCATAGTAGTTTGGTTTTCCATGTGAATTATATCATGCAGGGAAAAATTTCAATCAAATTTCATCAATATACATGGGCCTCATAAGGAATTACTCAATAATACTTAACGGGGTAAACACCTTCTTTCCCAAATAAGGCCCTTGTAAGATTTCCCTAATGAAAACCTAATCTTAGAATGCATGCGGAGTGCCTCATGTATTTTGTATGAGGCCCTCGTAAGATATTCATAAAACAAATTTAATTTTGGTATACCTTATACTGCCCTATGAGGGCCATATGAGGTGGTCATGAGGCAAGTCTAATCTGGTATACCGAACGTTTACCTCACGAGGCCCGTACATAACTTTAGGCATGCCTTACATTGTATTCTAGTCGGGTAGTCTTGTATACAGCACCCCTAACGACCTGGGGAGATTATGCCCCTGGGGTGTTGTAATTTTTCTCGAGAGCGAGGCTAAGAAGGTTCTGTTCCAGCTAAGTTTTTTTGTGGTCCATCGTTTGTCGTGCTTTCTTCCGTACCGTTGTAAAGTCAGGAGTTAGTACTTCTGTGAGAGGTCGTCAATGTGCTTCTTTTCCGTTCCTGTCTGCGTATTCGTTTCCACTTATGCCCTTGTGTGCGGGGCACCAAATCAACCGTATGTCCTAATTGAGCGTAGTGCGGATACAGAGTTAGTTATGATTAAAGACGGTTCTAAATTTTCTGCAATTAGGCAGGTTTTGTGTATGGCTGCTGTTTCCGCGGTATAAATTGAAGTCCAGCCTGGCATTCTTCCTAGGCTCAACACATTTCCTCCTCTATTTACTACCGCGTAGGAGACTTGATCTGCCATTTTAGATGCGACTAGACTACCCGGACCATAGATGTGCTTGCGCCTCTAGCTACTACTTCCAAGAATTCCGCTTTCTAATTGTCCAAGGACTTTTTCCGTACTTACATTTCTTAATTTTAAAGCTAATAACGGTCTCAACTTTTTCTGGCCATAGTATCTACCTGGAGCCTGCATGCTCTTTTGTGAGGTAGCTGTTTCAGTCAGGTTTTTGCAAGACACCATTTCCTGTCCATCGCATACCTTGATAGTCTGCGAAATCCGCTTTATTTTTTATATGATAAGATATGATTATGAATAAGCCTTTGTACTACTAGTCTGTCCTATAGTTCAAGTCATGATGCAATGTGTAGTAGTAAGCTTGATTTGAAGGATAGAAGAGAAAGGTTAGTTAGCTTTGGGGTATATATTGACGAACCTCGCGTTTGAGATCTGAGATGTTATATGAGTTCGGGAGCACTCACTGCGGAAGATAATTCCACAATCGAGTTGTTCTCTTTAAAAACGAAGCTCTAAGCCAAAATGTGCGAAAAAGGAGAGTTGCACTGTTTGGGCTAAGCCGAGTTTGCTAGTGCTTCATTGCTGAAATAAGTAGCCGTGTACGTAAGCGGTTCTTAATTTCAGGGAAAGCAGTCACTACGCTAATATGGCGATAAAACTTGGAGAGTGCTCTGCTACATTCCTATGCTGCCTTAAAGAATCTAAGGAGGCGCAAAACTATCACGATTGAGACAAGCCAAGGTGGTTTTTGGGGAACCGGCTCAGACCAACGGGTTGTATTCAAGGCGGGCGGAATCTAGGACTTGGGCTAGAGGAGGAACTTGAGGATTTGGCATATTATGTATGGGATTAGGATATTAAGCGATGGGTCATCCGTTAGATTCAAACGTGTCGCTGGGGCAGAAGGAAGGTCGATGCAGGTTTTATTGTCTCCATTAACTTGGAGAATACAGTAGTAATTGCTATTAGAAGGTCGCTGGCTTCATTTTTCTTCGGAAGGAGCTGAGTCTGGGCTAATTTCAAATAGTAAGGATAAGCTCCGGAGAAATCTGACGGGGCAAAATGTTTGTGCAAAAGTTTAGCCAATGGTGTAGCACATTTCTTAAGCACGTTTGGAGAAATATTGTCAGTTCTAGTGGATACTAACGACCATCAGTTTTTACTTCCTGGCCATGTATTAAAAATCCTTCTTCTCAACCTCTCACCAAATGATGACTTGAGCTTCAGGATGATGGAATTTCGGGAATTTCTAAACTTGATATATGTAGGTACTCACAACGAAGTGAGACAGTTATCCAGCTTCTATTGCCTTCATACATTCCCCATTAAATCATTTATGTGGCCTAGGCTTTATAGATTTGCTAGAATAAGGAATGTGCAAACGCATTCCTGCCCGTAAGATTTTGGAGCCACAAGGAGTGGTTGAATTTGCATTCGCACTTGCTTGGACAGAAACACAAATCCCAATAAGTTTATTGAAAAGAGTGAATAAGCCCCAACCAGTTGGCTGTCCCATAGTTCCAGACAGTTGTTTTGGAAACTGTGTTGGTTGGGGTAGAACATGGGTATGGGAAATTAACTCGGTGGTCCGAGTTACCAAGGGGTGATTCAATCACAACGGAGTAACGTGTAGGATGAGAAATAAGAAAGAGTTCAAGGAGATTGGGTCCCTGTCCTGCAATGTCTGTGTTGGATAATTCACAATTTGGTGTAAGTATTGATGACTGCAAAGAGGTACACTCTGGAGCCATTTGAGCAATATAGAAATAAATATTAGATATATTTACACATGGTATCGGCTAGCTGTTAACGATCTCGAGCTCTAAGCAGAGTGCGATCGGTCCACGAGAAAATTGAATTGAATCATTTAGTTATTTTAGTCTCCACGGTTGTCGTCATATCTTCCGTGGCTTGTTAGGCAATGTTGGTTTCGTAAAAATATTGCTTTATGGATGAGCTCTCTAGCTGCAGGTCAACATTAGCTGGAATATACTTAGAAACCTGAGCATATTAGACAATTAGAACAGTTACCTGTGACCAACGTTTCCATGTAATAATGTCTACAAATCTACAGGTGTAATGCTGAGTAAACCGATTTAAAAAAACAGTTTTTGTCGACTTTCATTCCTAGTGACGGGTCTGGTTACCACTTCAATATTGTGCCGCAATTCAACAAGAGAGTAAATTTTATTGTTCAACACAACCAAGAAAAAATATCATGAAGTGCCTACAAAATCGGTTCACAAAATTTATGCTTTCTTTAGGAGGAAAAAGTGGTTCATAACAGGGAAGTAAGACGACGTCGTCGTTTGTAAACAAAATGCACGTGAGAAGCATGCCCTCTAGGAAGCATGCGTCACGATATCCTTCTCCGTCTTCTCTGTATTACATATAGAGCTGCAGTGATATAAGCAATTCTAGAGTATTTTAGTTGGGGTACAATTGTGCAGACATATTCTCCTTTTAAATCTGCAAACTTTCTCTTTTACATTTCTCTTAAAAAGCTTTTAAGCTTTAGAAACAATATATCAAGGACCTGTTGCTCGGATTTTTCTGATTATCTATTGTCCTTATGTACTTTAATGGAGAAGGATAACGACTTATGTTGAAGTAATTCAAGACGCACTTTTCTAGGTGCTGCTTGTGGTGTCAGGTCCTTTATGGCATTATTAATTCTGACAAAAATATTGATAGCATTTTCTTGGTAGAAATAATAAAGTATGAAAGTTTTGAGTGGAATGGAATGACATAACAACAACAGAAAAATTATTGACAATTCGTTTTGGAATAAGTACCTACATATACTAATTTTTTTGTTTCAAAGAAATATCTGAAAAATAATTTAAATTTTTTTTAATACCTTTTACACATGTTTCGCCGTGTCGTGTGGGGGGTGGGGGGGGGGGGATCATAGGAGCTCGATTTATGGATTACTTTAGTTCTGAAAAATAACCTATTGACCTAGGAAATTTACTTCAAATATAGTCCTACAAACTACTATCTTTTCAACGAAAAAAATATCGAAAAAATGGCAACCAAATTTTGAAATTGTAGCTATTTGAAATGTTATCCAATCAAAATGGGTTGAATTGTTGAATTTTTATAATCGCAGCTGAATATAAAACTCATTTTAGAAATTACATATATGTATGTATGTAGGTACAATGGCCTCGATTCTCAGATACGGTGGATCGGAAGTGAGTGCGGATTTGGCACTTAGCGATTCTCAAATACGCAGCCGCGAATCTCTCTTTGACATTTTCGCCGCTGTAAAAGTATGATCCGCAACAAATTTTCTGCAGATTTGAGACGACAAATGCGCCTAAGATAATCCGACATCGCGTATTTCATTATCGCGTGAGTCTTCACTCCGGATTTTTGATTTAATTGAATCCGCGACTGCGGATTTGAGAATCGCAAAGTGTCAGACCCTCACCCACTTCCGATCCACCGGATCTGGGAATCGAGGCCAATAACTCTATAAGCTACTTGGTTAACACATTCCCTACGGTTAGAGCTGAGCAGGACTTCTGCGAGGTAGTGCATTTGACCCTTACACGACGGTAAATCGTACTGAGGTCTCAATTAAAATGTCCTACCACTCTTGGTATGAACATATAAACGTACAATATCACCCGCCCAAACTCACGTCTCTCAAGGGACATTATAATTTTAACACTTTTAGTGCATTTTTTGCATTGATGAAAAAAATATCGTAAAATCTAACCACATCATGTTACAGTCAGACTTAAAACTTACGTGTACCCAGTTCTTTTTATACCCAGTCTAAATAGACATTGAACTGCAGCATAAATCGAGCAAAAAAAGTATCTCTTAAACGCATATAAAATAGTTTTTATAAATCATGTGGGTTATGCTATTATTCCAGTACGAATTGCATTCAGGAGATATCGCCGTTTTTAAGATTAAAAATACTTACATACCTTATGTCCTCAGATAATAGGGTGCCCAAGTTCCTGTTACTTTCTGTACCTTGTTAACCCGCTAGATTGGTACTGCGTGCGTCACAGCCTTTGTTGGCTGGTTATCAGGATTACTGGTTGAAAGAGGCATAGCCAGGCCCACCACATCACCTTGCGAGGCCTGGGATTGAAATATGTTTGGAGACCCTTTCAGAATATTGAAGTTCCAAAATATCTGTGACTAAAAAAAGAATAAGTGCATTCAAAACATTGAGTATAGATACTGAACGATCCGTTCTTTATTTGCGAATGAATCTAAAGTTACATAATGTAGCCTAGACTGGAACAGGTCTTATGTAGGCAGGCTCTTGTGCTTAGTTCTGGGCTCAGCACTCATCTTTCTTTGTGCAGAATCAATCCAGAGCATTCAGATCGATTTGGAGCCTTCAGATTGGAGCTTTAGGGAATTGTATGGGGCGAAGAAAACGGACAAACGTAGACCGGTTCTCAATCGATGCCGTGGTCTTTGGGCTTCAAACTAGTTATGAGGCTCCTAGACGATTAGTACACAGGTATGTGGGGCTTTCACTTTTTGAGTTTTATTCTATTCTCGGGGACCCCTCGGGCTTAGGGCCCAGCGAAAATAGTCCCAGTTGCCCCAATTTGTGGCGGGCCTGGGAATATTCCTCCGCTCTAACCCGTTTGTGGCTCAGCCGGCTTTTAAAAAAATAAATTCTTACAACATCCAAGAGTTCAACCGCTAGGCTCACTACCTCACTACCTTATATCCTTTTTATATTTTCACATTATGCTTGGCATGAACGACTATGACTTCAGGGGTGGTTCCTGGATATATTAGAAAAAAATGTGCCAGAGAGGGAGGCTATCCCCACTATCCACTATGATAAAGGGCATTTACGGAAAAAAGAAACTTGGGTGACTCCATTTAGAAGATATGTAGCCTCTAAGAACGAGAAAAATTCCAACATTCTTCATATTCTAATTTTCGGCTCAAAAAATAGCTAACCGTATGGGCTATTTCTACACCAAAAATTGGAAGGGGGCTTTCTATATCAAATAGTTTTTGAACTAGACCAATTTAAAGATCTCTACATGTGTGAAACTTGTGCGATTTTCGGGTTTTTTTAAAATTTTAAGTAAGGCGCCTGACTGCTATCCCCAGAGGTCCCGGGTTCGAATCCCGGCGGTGCCACGGTCCTTCGCCTTTCCCACCTAACTTTCCTTCTTTCTTCTTCCCTCTTTACATTCCTGATTCCCCTGTCATAGCCTTCCCTAGTCCTTCTCCGCTCCACCAAGCGCATGCCATCGGTTGGTTGATGAGATTCAACTCGTTTCAGGAGGCATAACACTCCAGCGAGTTGTTCTCGACGCCCCGATGTCAGAGTCGCGAAATGGTTGTGAGTAGGTGGAATAAAAATATCGCGGCTAGGTTGTGACAGTTACTTCCTTCTCTTCTCTCTATCTTCCGGCTAGAGCTGCTGTTCGACATTCACTCTATACGAAAAATAGATTGTCGACAGTACAAAGGGACTTTCCCTAAGCCTCTAGTCTGTCACATAAAAAAAAAAAAAAAAAAAAAGGAAGGAATTTTTTTTAGCAAGCTGCTGAACGCAAATGAACACATACTTCTTCTCCTCAAATGTTTGCTTAAAATGCTATTTTGACCTTGAAAAATGAAAATACGTTGAAAATTTCGATTTCGATTTTCGGACCCACTACAATAACTTCCCGATTAAAAATAATTTCATGGTTAATTTCCTTACTAGCACGCACGCGCCCGCAGCTAGCACGCATAGCGAACAAACAGGCACGCCACAAAAGTACGTACTCTCCCGCCACAGGTACGCACGCTCCCGCCACAGGGATACACGCTCCCGCCACTGGCACGAAAATCTAAAAATTTGTTCGCTAGAAGGATGCACTCTCCCGCCACAGGTATCCACTCTCCCGCCACACGCACGAAAATCTCAAAATGTGCCTGATGACGACTTTAAATACATATACTCGTATAATACTCTTCTCCATCTATTTTAAGAGGCGTAGAATTTTTATTCTACGAAAAAAAAAAATTTTTTTTCTTTCATTTTAAATTTGAGTTTCGTGCGTGCCAGCTGCATGCTAGCGGCGGGCTAGTCTTCAGGCGTGCATGCTAGCTGCGGGCGCCGTGTGGGCTAGTGCATGCCAGCTGCGTTCCTTATAAACTGGGAAGTTACTAAAACTGTGCGTTGATAAAATGTTTGTAATACTCTAATACGAAGACATGAGTACCAGCTTTCCTGATGTTTTTCTCAATAAATACACGGCCGTACAGTCCGACAAACATACTTCTGATGCCCGGCATATGTCCTAAAACTATGTTTCAAACACGCCCGGTTTTCGCCCGTTGTAAGGCCATCTTTTATTTTTACTCGGGGAATTATTTTATTTTAGGGAGTAAATATTTTTGCTATCAAATCTCCAGATTTTGAGTAAAATTTAATTTCATTTTGGGAAATTATTTGTGATACCAAAATAAAGGTAGTTCCCCTGGAAAATTTGCATTTTTTTAGGTTTATGGTTAACATACAGAATGTAGAATAGTAGCATTACAATGCTTCGTTGCGTCCGCCCTATCTCAATTCGATGACTGCCCAATAAGAAATTTCGGTAGAATGCCAGCCGTTGAAAAGGGCCCAGCGCTGGCCCAGTGTAAAAACCCAAAGGCTGAATATTTAACCTGGGCCTGTGTACAAATTTCGAAAGGACCTGAGCTAATCCTACCTTGCAACAAAGCGTGTTATAGTGCTCATTGCCAACGAAGGGCCAGGACACAGCCCACGCTCACCAACAGTTGAACTTTTTTGTACTGGGCTTATAAAAACTTTTGCTTAAAAAATGACAAAGAAAAATGTGGTAAATTAAAAAGGTGAATAATATTGTTGTGAAACTTATCTTAAAATTTTCCGGCAAATACATTTTTTATAATTACTAATATTATTTATATTTTTTATTTTATATAATTACTCAACATAAATAAATCAATAATAAAAACATATTATTATTAAAAAACGCTCGGTAGCCATTCTTCGACCAGACGAAGCCAGCGCTTGGCCTGGGCTTTGCCCTTCGACTGAGCACTAAGTAGCGTTATCATTTCCAGGTTTGGCCCAACGGTTGGTTACCGAGCGTCGAATATCCGCTGGGCCAGAATCACCAGTACCAGTACTTTTTTTGTTAAATTGTGTTTCATGTTGTTTAGGTCATGGTGCCGTGCCGATGCACCTACAACCAGAGGTGGTAGGACGTAAGCTGTTTCAATCGACCTCTTCATACAAAGATCTTAAATTTTTTATGAAGAGGTTGATTGAAACAACTTACTTGCTAGCACGATACCACTCCAGATAATATCCCCGTGGTAGAAGTCTTTGAAGATATCCATGAATCTCCATTCTAAGCCTAATAAGGCATCCTGTCGGCTTAACCGGTTAATAATAGGATACCAAATTTCCGCTTAGGTGGGGTCTTCACCTCCTTGTTCACCTGGGAGTCTGGTACTGTCGGCGTCACAGCCTTTGTCGGCTGGTTAGTGGGATTCACTTGTTTGAGAAGGCATAACACTCCAACAAGACTGTTTCTCGCTAGCCCTGACGGTTGTGACTCACCCGACTATTAAAAAATGTATGCGCTCATATAACACCCAGTAGTGCAAACGCGAGGCTCACTGCCTTGTCCTTATGCATCCACCAGACTACCCTTAACCTTTCCCATTCTTTTTCTATTTTCAGGTCAAGCCTACTACTAGGCATTGCACCATGAGTTGAACGACATGACAATGTAGTGGTACAAAGGGTGATTCCTGAGCTTGACCGTGCCATATAAAAAAAATCTGCTTTATTATCCGACGACTGGATAAGGACGTTGCTGTTAACATAATAAAACATTATCAGTTGCAATTTCAATTTGCAGAAAGTTTTTCGTTGTCCTAGTGAACCCACCATGTAGTATTTCACTGGTTACTGAACAAGCTGACTGTTCTTTGTGACACAAAGGCCAAGGAGGTAGAAATTGTGAAAGAGCCATTTCGAGTTTTTCAATCTCCTTCAAGCTCCACAGTAGATGTACGAAAAATGATTTGCTCTCTTTACTACATTTTTTTCATAAATGAAATCATAAGCTTATATAACAAAGTAAAAGGAGATTTTTAAGATTACACTGCACACATCGGCTATGCTCCAAAGTCAAATGTAAAATACTGGAAATTACCTGAAAAAAAATTCCCAACATTTACAACCAGCTGAAATTTAGAAAATATCTTGTCTTATTTAAGTAAAAAATCGAAATTTTTATAATAAACATATTTTCTTTTATTAACTTGAATTTTTCTAGTACAAAATTTTATAATACTGCTAAGTACCCGTTTTAAACATAATAACAAAGTCTCAGTCTTCAAAGGCACCGTAAATGCTTCTTACTTTAACAATAATAAAAATACTTAAAAAAATTTTGTTTTAAATCTATAGAACTGAATTTTTTTTTAAATTTTCTCAACTTTCAAAAGGAACAAGAAATTTGATCCCACTTTAATTAATAATCCTGTCTGGTAGCTTGTATCCTTTCAAGGTGCTTGACTCAAATTAACCGGTAGGCGTATTGGCAGCAGACCGTGGATCTGGGCACTCTTCTTGTGGGTAGGCCGGACATTCCTTTAAGGTAGACGTAATTAACAGGCTGTCGAAGGATTCTTTGGGGTTGTTTTGAGGATCCCGTCTTTGTTTGCTTATGTGGAGTACTGCTGCAGGATAGCGACCTGGAGCTCGGTGATGTATTGAAATTTAATGCTCTGCCGAAGGATAATATTGAAATCCTGTTTAGGCGACTGTTTTTGATTACGGTGGTCTCGGTGGTATCGTTTGTTGAACTGCTACCGCTATCACTGCCTGAATCACTTGATAAATCCAAACTTGAACTGTGGAAATTATTCTCCGTTGTTCTGCAGGAATCTGTCGAGCTTCTAAGATCCTCCTCACTTCCATAGATTAGGTCATTTTGGAGACGACGACTTAAACGTCGGCTTAGGCTATGCAGGAAATCCATTGCACGTTGCCGACGGGGCGATCCTGGCGATTTTACTCCAGAATTTTCAGTAAAACAAACGCGATTTTCTTGCATTTTTTTTTAGTGTATTTTTTATAACTGTTTAAAGTTTTTCAATTTTGTATTTTTCACTTTATTCCAATTTTTTTATTTTATTTATGAATCAATAAGAAACTTTTGAGACACCAGGTTTATTATTCACTAAGGATTAAAAACACCTGTTGAACTGCTATAAAGATTTGATACTGTTCGAAACGAGTTCAAATTTACTTGTGAAGTATTGCCGGCTCGACTCTCCTTTATATACCGAATTGTGCCAGGACTTGTAATTTTGAGGCATGCGCTGTCTCGTATATGGAATAGAGAAAGTCCTTCGTAACCAAGTTGCCGTCGTCGGTATTACTACGTTGAATCCATAGAGATCCTATAAACGTGATTTTCTTGTCGCCCTTCTAATAAGGCTGCAAGGAGAACAATCCTTATAGTCCTCTGTATGAAACTCCTTCCGTGAATTTAGCAAAACTTATGAAATGTGATATTACGACTTTTCATGCCATCAGAACGGAAAACGTGCATTTTGTCGAGATGATGCCGAATGTCGTGCAATTGTAATTGAAACCAATCAAGGAATTTTGCTATAGAAAATAAAATTTTCACAGGCTCATACACAAACACAAACAGGAATCAAATTTTCTACCTGAGTAACGTGAGATGTATTGACTTTTGTATGACAGAACTGAGGAAATATTTGCTTTGAATTCGGATTACAATTAAGGATTTTCAATTTATGGCGGAGGCTCGAATGGAATCTTTCCTTGAGTTAGTAAGTACGCAGCGGGAGGGAGCTATTGCGATTTGTGCGTGTTTATATGGAATATCATAATTATTCGATTGTGCATATATCAAGGGATTTGCTATTTATTCCATAATATCAACAGCGAGGGCGGAAATAAATTTTGAAAAAGTCGTCTGCTGCTTTTGGTTATATTTTATTTATATATTTATATTTTATTTTTTTTTATTTCATTGAATTCATAACAAGTAAAATCGACACTTTTTCTATTCGAACACCATTTATTGTTAGATATTGATTATAAATCTCCTAAACGAACGTTCACATTTGTGCTTGTTTCTGCAGTCCGTAAGATCAATCCCAGAAATTTAATTTGATCCAAAGCTCTCCTTATAAAGAAGGTCATTCGCATTGTAGTCTACAAAATGAAGATGAATATCATATGCTTATTTAGTTATCTCAATATAAATATCTGATCTGTTGTCGATATAAGTTTATTTTTTCAAAATCCTGGTTGGTAATCTCAATTTATCAGCTCGATTATAGCCGCACAAAAATTCAACTTTCCTCACATCCAAGATTTTCCCATGCCAATAATATTGATTTGCGCTTTTTTAGGATTAGTAGAATGTAATCCACAGTTTATCCTGCAGAGGTCACCATATCAGCAGTAGCATGCCACCCAATGCTTCTTTCATTCATTCTCCTTCGAGTTTTCCACTGCCTTCCACTTCCGATTTCCCTTTCTCCAATTCTCTATGTTCTGATGGTTTTATGAAAAAAAAATAGAGAAAATTATATTTACTCAAGTCCTGCAGTACCTTTGATTCTTATCATTTCCTTTCTAAACACCAATCTGGCTTCCGTAAATCCCACAGTTGCGAGACTGCTATATTGAAAGTAACAAGTCCTTCTAATCAAATCCTCCAATTGTGTGTCTGATCTCAATAGTACCTTGTCTCAAATAAACGAATTGAGTTCGAGTAATTTGCTTAAAATAAATCCAATTAAATCGCAAGTTTGTACTTTTCCTTAGTCGACGCTCGCTGTACGCTCTACTTAATAATATTCCTCTTCCAATCGTTGACTGTGCCAAAAACCTGGGTATGGTTGTCAATTCCGAGCTCCTGCTGCAATCATGTCTCACTGCAGCTCTATGAACTATGACACACTTCACAAACTATGGCTACATGGCAGTCTGTTATCCTCGCCTATTCGAGCCAAACTTATCAAATCTCTTGATTTTCGTGTTATATTTCCTTTGACTCTTCCTGCTGTCAGCGGCTTAGAGTGGCATTTATTGATTGCATTAAGTTCATTTTTCATATGAGAAAACCTGAGCATGTGTAAGATGTCCAAAATTCGTTACTCATGGCTTTACTTCTCTTGCATAAGACCAAAAACCCCTGCTACCTTTCTGACTTCCTCTTTTCTTTAGGCCTCGGTAGTCTAGAGGTAAGGCGCCTGCTATCCCCAGAGGTCCCGGGTTCGAATCCCGGCCAGCCCCACGGTCCTTCGCCTTTCCCACCTAACTTTCCTTCTTTCTTCTTCCCTCTTTACATTCCTGACTCCCCTGTCATAGCCTTCCCTAGTCCTCCCCCGCTCCACCAAGCGCATGCCATCGGTTGGTTGATGAGATTCAACTCGTTTCAGGAGGCATAACACTCCACCGAGTTGTTCTCGACGCCCCGATGTCAGAGCCGCGAAATAGTTGTGAGTAGGTGGAATAAAAATATCGCAGCTAGGTTGTGACAGTTACTTCCTTCTCTTCTCTCTATCTTCCGGCTAGAGCTGCTGTTCGACACTCACTCTATACGAAAAATAGATTGTCGTCAATACAAAGGGACTTTCCCTAAGCCTCTAGTCTGTCACATAAAAAAAAATCCTTAAGATCCATTAAATTCCTGATTCCTGTTCATACTTCTCTAATTGGTAGTCGCTCCTTCTTTGTTATACTCTCAGAATGTGGAATAATCTTCCGAACCCCATTCAGAGAATGAGCACAGTCACAACATTCAGAAAACAGGCATTTATTTTTCTATCATCTTCTGCTCACAAGATCTCTCTATTTCTCTCACTTCCAACTTCAATCTCAACTTTAATTCCACTTCATATTTCTATCATGCGTTGTTCTATCTGCTGAAATCTTGATCCATTCAAAAGTTTTTCTCGTCGGCAAGAACATAATTCCTACTATGTTTGATTTTATGCTTAGGTGTCACCCTTCATACTACCACTCCATCATGTCGCTTGCTTCATGGTTTGAACTCGAAGATAGGAAAAGCATATAATAGGTTAAGGGTAGTCTGAAGGATGCATGAAGAGGAGACAGTAAGCCTTGCGTTTGAACTCTTGGGTGTTGTATGAATTCATTTTTTCTGCAGAAGCAACAGTCGGGGTTAGCAGGAGACAACCTCGTCAAAGTGTTACGCCTCCTAAAACAAGAGAATCCCCCTAACCAACCGAAAAGTGCTGTGACGCAGGCAGTATCAGACGAAAGATGATACATGAAAGATGTGCATCGTCTGCTAGGTGAAGACTTGACCTAAGCGGAACATTTGTACCCTATTATTGACCGGTTAAGCCGGTGGAATGCATTATATTAGGGCTACCAACATGACAGACATTCCCATTCATACCCATCAACTGTATTTTACTTCTCTCCAATGCTGTTCTTGGTCATCCCGATGCAGATGGGGAAAACTTTTACCCTTTAAACCTTTTTACTACCCCACACCTAATTACTGAAATTGTTTGTATTCTTCAAAATCTGGTATTTTCTTCTGTCCACTATTGCTATTGAAATTCGTAAAGGGTCTGAAGGATATATTTTTTTATATGAAAGAGTAGCTACAGAACCAAGCCCCTTTCGTATACGGTTCTTTCATTGGGTACAATAGCTCTAGTCCGAAAGATAAGAAAGTGAAAAATGAAAGGATTTTTGTTTGTAAACATCCTGTATCTTAACGGAGAGTGCCGATAGCTTGCCCCTCTCTCGAGAAAATGCCAAACATATCCAATAATTATCATTAGATATCACCTGCGCCACAGCCCTCTATGAACCTTGACCTTATCCAGGAATCAACCCAGAAATGTTAGCTAAATTGTCCAATACACTCTGTATTGATGGTATCATAGGCGTACCCAGAATTTTCGAGTTTTCGGTCGATGCAGAATTTAAAAAAAAACGGAATAGGTAGCAAAAATGATTTTTTTTTTATATTTTTTTTAAGCTTAAAAACTGTTTACAGAATAATCCTTGTGTTTTCCTGGCGAATTCAATAACCACTTTCTCCCGGTCGAACTGAACTGTGTAATAAACATTAGGTAAGCCCAAACCATTCAGTCTATCCTGAGCTATTGTGTTCCTCAGATAGGGTTTCAATCTTCTTAAGCAAAAAAATAGTAGCTATTGAGATACTTTGCAGAGGACAATTTTTTGCTACTGGTAAGGTTAGCAAGGACTTTTAGGAAGCAGTGGCAGTTAGGGTATAAGCCCGCGTGCCAGTGATCGCCCTTAGCGTTGTTTTCAGAGCGGCACACTTCTTGCAAGATTTTAAACTCAGCTTTGACAATAGGATTCGTTTCTACCAGAACTGCTACATATGTATTTTGCAATGCACTCTTCCATCTCTACAGTAACATAAGTTTCACAGTTTTGGGAGAAAATGCTGCATAAGGCAGTAATATTTTTCCGATGATTGGGAAAACGAGCAGTTAAAACAATGGAGACTGGAGCATTCACGGATTCACTTGTATTCTTGCTATGCGAGGCTTTTGTATGATACATCTATTTTATAACTTTGTACATATAAACTATTAAACGATGTTAGGGAACCGGAGCAGGTGCTCTGCAGGCTGGAATTACAGAACCAGCCAATTGAGGTGAACTCTTGGCAAGTGATGGGCAGGAAGGTGGACCAGAACGGTCAAACTCTTGCCCTTAGCATTGACGAGAGGGCGCTCACGCAGCTGAAAGAGCAGGGCATGTCCCTATTCTACGGCTTCGGACGAATTAGAGTCAAGGAGATTGGCTCAAAAAAGGAGACTCCTGCTGGCTCACAGCAGCGGGAACAGCCTCAGGATGCGGGTGGTACAGTGCAACCTGCAACACAGTAGGGCTGCCTCGGCAGTCCTTTGCAGGGTGCTGGCCACCCAAGCTATCGACGTGGCTCTTGTACAGGAGCCATGGGTAAATAACGGTGCTATACAGGGCTTGCGGGCAACCGGCTACAGCATTGCATGCAGTGATGTGGACGGCGACCCTCGGACCTGTGTAGTTTACAATAAAAACACCAACTGCTTTCCTCTCACAGATAAATCGTCGAGAGACCTGGCAGTGGTGATGATACAGATTAACAGGGGGGGCAGCAAGAGCATGATTACCTTATGTTCGGCATACCTCCCCTATGACTCCAGAGACCCACCACCGTCCAAAGAACTTAAGGATATCGTGGGTCACTCTAACAGGAGCGGTCTGCAGATCATCATAGGATGTGATGCGAACGCCCATCATGATGCCTGGGGTAGCAGTGGAGTGAACAAAAGGGGCGAATACCTTTTTGATTACCTCTTAACTACTAACCTGGACATATTAAATCGCGGCACGGATCCTACCTTCGACAACGGTAGGAGACGTGAGGTTATAGACATCACGCTAGCTACTCAACAAGTTGCCACTTACGTGAGTGACTGGCGGGTCTCAGATGAGCCATCGTGCTCAGACCACAGACACATTTACTTTATGGTGGGTGAGTCTTTGGAAAATGTGAGTACATACAGGAATCCTAGATATACGAACTGGACAGACTTTCGGGCCGAACTCAGTAGCATATTCAAGGGTTCCATGCACTCAATCAAATCTACGATGGATGTAGAACTATCCGCGGACTTCTTTACGGAGGCGGTTACTGCTGCTTACAGCAATAACTGCCCTGTTCTGATGAGGACGCGTAATAGGAAAACTCCATGGTGGAATAACGAGCTCTCCAAGTTAAGATCCGCTACGAGGAAACTGTTCAACGCAGCTAAGAAGAGCGGCAACTGGGAGAGTTATAAAAGCTCGCTAACCAGCTATAACAGGGCAATCAGACGAGCAAAAAGAAATAGCTGGAGGAATTTTTGCAAGAGTGTCGAAGACATTCGAGACTCAGCAAAAATCTATAAAGCTTTATCAAAGGGCTTGTCGGTAGATCTTGGATCCATCAGGAGAACCGATGGCTCTTTCACACAGTCTAGGGAAGAAACCTTGATAACATTGCTCCAGGCACATTTCCCAGGCACAACCATTTATTCAAACGAGAACATAACTTCTGCTGGGCAGCGTATAGGCCAACTTTCTAAAGTGCCCAAAGCCGCCTGGACAGAAGCAAATACCTTGTTCAACCATGAAGCTATCAGGGAGGCGATTAGATCGTTCAAACCATACAAGTCCCCTGGAGCAGACGGAATCTATCCCATTCTGCTACAGGAGGGCTGCGACCTAGTCACTCCCTTATTATGCAAATTATTTAGGGCTTCCTTCGCACACGGCTACATCCCATCCGTCTGGAGGAACGTCAACATAACATTTATACCTAAGCCAGGGCGTTCGGATTACACCCTGACTAAATCTTTCAGGCCGATAAGTCTCTCGTCTTTTGCCTTGAAGACAATGGAGAAAATTGTCGACCGGGCGATAAGGGAAACTTATCTTCAAAGCCAACCACTAAGCTCCTATCAGCATGCGTACCAGGCGGGCAAGTCTACTGAGACAGCACTGCACAATCTGGTGCTCAGGCTTGAACAGGCAGCTCTAAACAAAGGAGTTGCGCTGACGGCCTTCCTCGATATCGAGGGAGCCTTTGACAACACATCCTTTGATACTATAGCTAGGGCTCTAAGTAGACACAGTCTAAGTAGCACTTTCTGCAACTGGATTGACTCTATGCTGAGAACTCGCAAACTAATTGTTTCTCATGTTGAGGGGTCTCTGGAGGGCACTATAGCAAGAGGCTGCCCGCAGGGAGGAGTTTTATCTCCACTTCTCTGGTGCCTTGTTGTAGATGAACTCCTCGAGCTGCTCAACGGTCGGAACATTTTCGCCCAAGGTTACGCTGACGATGTCGTCATAGTAATTACAGGTGAATCTGAAGACGCCATGTCAAGGCGCCTGCAGCAGGCACTTGATCTGGTCTCTAGCTGGTGCGAGAGTGTAGGTCTAAAAGTCAATCCCGACAAAACGATCCTAGTTCCTTTCACCAGGAAACGATCACTACCGGGAATTTGGGAACCTACATTCGCGGGCAGAACTATAGGCTTTTCTCAACAAGCCAAATATTTAGGAGTGACGCTAGATGCCAAACTCAATTGGAAACAGCATATGGACACTGTTATGTGTAGAACGCGCAGATCCCTGTGGGCTTGCCGCAGAGCTTGTGGTTCCACCTGGGGTTTGCAACCGAAAACCATGTACTGGATATACACCACCATCATAAGACCCATGGTAACTTATGGAGCTTTAGTTTGGTGGCACAGAACGAAGCTTAAGGGTTCCATAACCTTTTTAAGCAAAATTCACAGAATGGCTTGCCTCTCCATCACTGGGGCCATCCGCACTTCCCCAACGGCAGCGCTGGAGACTCTCCTCAATTTGGTACCCCTCCACCTTGAGGTAGAGAAATCCGCCATAAACGCGGCGCTGCGGCTGAAAGCGAATGGTTACTTGGGCGCTGGTCTTGGGCGAGGACATTCTATAATAATCAACATCATAGAAGAGATTCCGGAAGCGGAGATGCTATCGGACGGCATGCCCTATAAAATCTCAAAATTTAAGCAACCTTCTGTACATATACAGGAAAGGCTTACCTGGACTTTTCCTAAAGTTTTGCCGGGCGGGCTAGTATGGTACACGGATGGCTCTAAAACGGAGACAGGTGTAGGCGCAGGAATCTGGAGTGAAAGTCCCAGATTCAGCAAGGCTATAAGTCTAGGCACTCTGGCAACTGTCTTTCAAGCAGAGGTGTACGCTATTCTGGCATGCACTCATGAGAACTTAAGAAGGGCCTACCAAAATAAACGGATTTTTATCTTCTCTGATAGCCAAGCGGCAATTAGAGCGATAAGGTCCCGTAGGACCAAGTCGAAATTAGTTTGGGACTGCCAACGTGCTCTTCATGAGTTGGGCGTTCTCAATCAAATCACACTTGTCTGGGTCCCAGGTCACCGGGGCTTCGAAGGCAATGAAAGTGCGGATGCCCTGGCTAAACAGGGCTCTGATTTAGAATTCATTGGTCCAGAGCCGGCTATTGGGGCACCGTCCAGCTTGCTGCAAAGGGCCCTGGCCGATCGGACCTTGATGAAACATATTGAACGCTGGAGGTCCGCGCCTGGACTGGCCAACTCTAAGCGGTTCCTTCCAGGGCCGTCCCCTAAGACGGCCAAGGAATTATTACGGCGCAGCAGGAGTGATGTTAGGACACTTGTTGGCCTAATTACCGGACACTGTGCTCTAAATTACCACTTATGGAAGATAGGAAGGGCAGAGGACCCTACATGTAGGCTTTGCCTAGAAGAGGATTAGTCTGCCCTCCATGTTCTCTGTGAGTGCCCTGCAATAGCGAGGAGCAGGGTCTCTTTGTTCGGGAAGTCCCTGCTCGAACACTCAAGTCTAAGCGACAAACCACTAGGCAGACTGCTGAACTTGTTCAGGCGGTCTGGCCTACAAATATGAGGTGTAGGGGTGTAGTACAATAGGCCAACTAAATGGCCGCAGTACCTTTGGACCTAATACCTCACACAGGAAAAAAAAAAAAAAAAAAAAAAAAACTATTATTATAAGATATCCTTGAATGGTATATCTGCACAAAACTGATCCTTTGACCTGTGACCTCGAATAGGCCGATCAATGGGCTATTTTTAAATTTCATTTATAATGATTTATTAAGGACTGCACCAATTTACAGCTCAGAAATTGTTGATTCAGCGAAAAGGATTAAATAACAATGCCTCAACTATACGACAAGAGAAATTGCTTATATGAAAATTGAAAGTATTTTTCTATAGCTCTCATTTTTTTTTTATTTAAAATTTCTATCAAACAGTGTAGTTAATGTCCGCAGATATTATCATTGAGAAAAGATATGAGCCACAAACAAAATCCTTTACAGCCATTGCGACATCCCTTAATAAAAACTATCAAACATATATGGTTGCAACTGCGGTATGGTAGCTTCACCACAAAATAATAAAAGCTTTTATTTCTTGATTAAAATCCAAATTTTGCCCCACACCTGTACTTATAAAAAATTCGCCTAAAAGTCTGCAATTTTGCAGGTAAGTAAATTCTGCTGAAGATCAAAGCCGATAAGAATGAAAAGAGAAAAACAAAATGTTTAAAAAGTAAATTACGCAATGTTAATTTCGCTTTTTTCCTCAATGGAGAAAGAAAAATGCACGTGTGTAAAGCTACTATCTACGATATCCATTTGAATAAGGAATGATACCCGTGGACTGCATAATCCCTAAACGTTTTGCTGCAGAAATTTAGAAAACAGGCGATAAGGACACGCTTACGCACTTCTGCTCTTGTCAGGTACTCAAAGGATTTCGTGCCTTCGTTTGCTGCTATTTGGATGTTTTTCCACGTGCTGTTTTTCCCCACTTTTAGTCATATTTACTAACAGATGCCAAAAATTTCTTTAGTACTTCTCGATCAATTAGCCTCTAAAACCCCCGGAAAATTCCTCAGTGTCTTCTTGGTTTGCAACTCAAGGCATTAAAACTGATTTTTTTTTTAACAACTACAGATGATTCCTTTTTCGAGGTTCGTTCTTGAAAGGTTCCATGAAAATTTTTGTTGGAATTGTGTTAAGGCCTTTTGTCCGTTGGCGTTGTTTTGTAATGCCAGGCTAAGTGACAGGTAGCTGTTCATCGTTACCTGGCGCTTCTTATTTTAGTAAAATATTCGCGAATAAAACGTGATATCCTTTTAGATCCTATTAATAGATCCTCCCAGCTAATCGTTGAATAACAAAGAACAATTGTGCCCGACATGTGAATTATAGCTCAATTGATGTGCATATTCAAAATGACAATCCTGTATCTATGCGGGGATAGATAGTTACATGTCCTTTCGCCAGTGTAATTCCATACATTGTTCCTTTCATGTTGGCAAATACAGATCTGTTACACCTATGCGCCCCAATTCTACACTACAACAAGCTCAGTCACTCGGAATCAATGCACTACTAACGAGGCACGTGAAATCTACAAGTGATGTCGGAACAAATCCACTTGGTTCATTTGAAGTAATTGGATAAAAAAAAGTCCTTGAGTCAACACGAACAGCATCGAGCCTTGTACCAAGGTTCTTTTTCGATTCCTCTCAACTGTTACAAGATTTGGGAAAGGTATCACAAGGAGGTGCTCTTGGAGTATCATCAGCGTGTGCCCACTTCAGGAGGGTCTTATCCGATGATTTTAGGATAAATTGTAACAGATTGATAATGGTGGCCCTACAGGGCACAAAAAGTAGGAATTTCGTGGTGTTTCATTTTTGACCCGGCGTTTAACTAATAAATTAATAAGAAGTGTTTCTTTCTAATGGTTTATTCTTAGGAAATTGTGTTCTTCGTCCTTATCTTAGCTACAATTAAAGATCAAGAGTGCTTTGTTTTTTAGTATGTCTTTTCCACGTGATGTGCTTTTTTATTGTTGTTGTTGGAAGTTCTACCAGTGGCGTATTTTAAGATTTGACGCTCACTCCATAAATCCATAAATTAACGGAAAAAAAGGAAAAATATTTTAATACAGAACAAAGCCACACCATAAACACCATTTATTAAATATTTACATTTTTTGCGATGCATAAATTGGTTGACCTTTTGAGTACGGAAAACGAACGTTAGGCACGTTTTAAAATAGTCAATAGTATCAATTTCACATAATGAAGAAAATAAATTTAGAGACAATTTAAACAAGTTTTAAAAATTCGCCTATGAAATCTTAAAAGATTTGAAAAACAAAGCAAACGAAGCGTACATTGGGGCTTAACCTTAAGCTAGCTATACAGCTTGTGTTAAAGCTTGCTTTTTCAATGTGAATAATTATGCATAAGTCCTATAGTTCTACTTTTTATAGCATGCAACTTAAACCTCAATTTTAGCGGAGTTTAATTATACAATCCACCACCATAGCCGGCGGTAGTAGTACCTACACGGAAAGTTCCGGGTAGGTATTTTGAGAGTAACTGAGCTTGTGATGTGAAAAATGTTTTTGCCCAGCAGGAAATTTTGGGAGACCTCCCTCGAGGATGAATAAAGGAGCCATCCCAAATAGGTTTTCAGTCATGACTGGTTTTATGCTTCATTCGGTGATGAGTTCATTTTCTGCTTTTTTACTATTTCGTACTCGTGAGAACTCGGTTTTCTGATTTATTCTGCATCTATCCGCAGCGGGAAGTGCAGTGGAAAAGTATTATTTGCATCCGTACAGAAATAATTGAAAGCTAAAAAGAACGTCTCCATTTCATACTTCCTTGGAACTCAAGATGAGATCTCTAATTTCAGTCTACAACTAGTTTTATGGGAGTACTTCAACTCAACTCTATTGGGAGTACTATAGGAGTACTCTCTTAAGGCTGTTTTGGAGGTCAGAAGGAGCCCTCTCTTGCAATGACATGCTAATGTTAAAATCATGGCCAAGGAAGACATTTCGGAGGTTTTAATATCTCCCCTAGGAGACATCCAACATTACTCGAGGAGGCCTCTTTTTCCTGTTGGGTGGTTTCGGCCCATATTAGCAAAAACTCTCACAATAAAAAAATACTTTCTCTGCGTTATTCTGGATACCTAATCACAGCGTTGAGCCATCGTGCTCGAAACGACGAGGGTGTTTTCCATATCCTCTATTTCCACTGAAGAAAAACGTGAGATCATAACTTACTTCCGCACACTTCCTCGTAACCCATCTACGTTTGGGATAAATCTGAGGTCTACCGACTCCTAACACACTTGTTTCATTTGCCTTTACTCGCACCGCGTCAACTGCTGCACTGAATTTGTCTTCCCTCTATCATATTCTGGATCTTAGTAACGAACGCCTTTTATCCCCAATATCTGTTTGGTTATAATTTCCACGCACGCCGCATCGTTGGATATGGTCGTCTATCCACAGCCTGCACCAAGGACGATTAGCTGGATTCCGTAGAAAGTGCGTGCATTCAATTGCAAACTGATATACAGTTATGTAAACGGAACAGACGCAACGCAAAAGTTGGTCTACTTCCAACGCAAAAGTTGGTCTACTTCCGCATTGCCGTATTGCGATAGACTGAATTATCCAAACAAGCAACACACACACAGCAGATACATGCACTCGTCGCTTAGATTTTTTGGTTATTTGTAAACTACTAGACGGAATCCAATCTTTCTCAATCGGTATGCGACTCTCTATTTTCTGCCGTTAGCCCTTTTGCTAAATGCTGCTGGCACACTGGCACTGCGCAAAGCTAGACTGAGCCAGCAAAAGGCGACACATCGGTTGGGACCCCCATTTTGGAAAGCATTCTTGGAAATGCTGCACAAATAGCAGAAGCTTTATCCGTTATGCCCTCCAAGTGTGTTATAAAATTAAGGCTCTGGTTGTTTATCACTCCCAGGTGCCTTAACGCGAGCTGTGAGTCAATGATCTGTTTCAGATCTTGATTCTTACGGATATTTATTTTCCCAGGTTGTTGACCAGCACGGTGTTGTGTTTTCAGCAAGCGGCAGGCCAGCGCTTTCATGGCGCGCTTTAATATCTCAGCTAGCTTCGTTCGTTTCACATCGAGGCTCCCCACAAACGGCTAGAACGACCCCACAGCCGACCTTCTGCAGAATGCGCTTAACACTGTGTCTCCGCTAGAAATATATTATTGCATGCAATTTCGAATTGCACATAAATTGCCAGTGGAGACACCCATATTGTAATTGCATGCGATATTTCAGAATTTATTGTAACAAATATTGTTGCAATCTGCTCTGCAATATTCGTTCAAATAAATGTTTCGAGTTCGAAATTTCGAAAGTTTTTAACTGGCGTAAAATTACATAAATACGGCAAGCGACAGTCAAAAATGGCCGGAAAAACAAAAACTGATTAATCCAAAGCCGATGATTTTTCCTAAGCTTCCTAGTATTTGCAAATTCCTTTTGCTCTATGCTTTTAAAGGTTTCAATAAAATAGTCTTTCTCACTCTAAACGCTTCTTCAGTCATTGAGTACATTTCGACAAATGAAATTGCATGCAATAATTTGCCCACTACTTAAAATTTCGAAAACATTTTGTGGGATTTCTGAGATTTTAGAAGCAATAATTTATTTCCAGTGGGACAAGGGTGTGAGATTTCCTGACCACGGAACAATTAGTTGCAGTGCTGTGGTCTTTTGCAGACGATAGTCGAGTTGAGACTAAGCTCGGAACAGCCCAGGATTCTGCAAAGTCTAGAAATTAACAAGTCTTTCATCTTCATATGGTTAATGAGTGAAAGACGAACAGCTATATGCATAAGTTCTTCAAATGACGATGTCAGGCTATCAGAGAGAGAATGCAATATTTTTATAAGCGCTAGCATACAACTAAACAACAGAAAATTTTATGAGTTTCTATAGGGATAATGTTGATGTATTGGTGCATATTTGCTCGTTTGTTTTGATGACTTCAATTTTGACATCTGATTCAATTTTCTTTCCTTTTCTGTTCTGCATACTTTACCGTAAAGACAGAATCTGGCTTTGTCTCGCTGAATTCACGAAGTATGCTTTGAGTTTTGCTCAGCAGTGATGTTCATATATGCACGCACACAACCAACCGGGTGAAAATTTTGTATGAAGATTAAAGACTTGTTATTACTAGACTTTGGGATTCTGTCGGAACGACCCCGGGTGGTTGGTAATCACCACGCCCACCTAGCCGAGAGGTGTCATGGCCACCTTGAGCCCTGGAAAGGAGCCGTGCAGCTTTGTTGTGGTCGTTTATTTCTCGAAGGCAAAATAACCCACTGATATTTCTCGGCGGCAAAAGAATCACTGACATTGTATTGAAAAATATAGAGTTCCAAAACAGGACCCTAAGATTTATTGACGAATTGAGGTCGACGGGGGGGGGGGCCAAATTGGCTTCAAAGTTTTGTTGGTCACAGCTTAGGATGAGGGCGGCAGAAAAGCTTAAGATTAGTGAGGCAGAAGCCAAGATGGTGACCACTGCATTTTGTGGACTGGTCATAGGCGGAGGCTCGTCCACCGAGTCTCTCCACCAACTCAACATCACAGGCGATTGGGGCCAAAGTCTAGAAATTAACAAGTCTTTCATCTTCATATGGTTAATGAGTGAAAGACGAACAGCTATATGCATACATAAGTTCTTCAAATGACGATGTCAGGCTATCAGAGAGAGAATGCAATATTTTTATAAGCGCTAGCATACAACTAAACAACAGAAAATTTTATGAGTTTCTATAGGGATAATGTTGATGTATTGGTGCATATTTGCTCGTTTGTTTTGATGACTTCAATTTTGACATCTGATTCAATTTTCTTTCCTTTTCTGTTCTGCATACTTTACCGTAAAGACAGAATCTGGCTTTGTCTCGCTGAATTCACGAAGTATGCGGTGAGTTTTGCTCAGCAGTGATGTTCATATATGCACGCACACAACCAACCGGGTGAAAATTTTGTATGAAGATGAAAGACTTGGGCGCTTTCAGTAATGCAGGATGCGTGCGCAAATGGCTTATTCAGCAATTAAAGTGTGAAGCTTTCAATGACTGAATAAGTCAATTGCGCACGCATCCTGCATTACTGAAAGCGCCCCTTGTTATTACTAGACTTTGGGGCAAGCTCTAATCCTTCACCATGCGACACAACAACCACATCTAGGAGGCTCATTGTGCTGCCGAAAACTCTGGAATGGCAGTGCTCGAAAAAGGTCGGAAAACCCAAAATTAAATTTTTGCAATGTGAGTGCTTTAGTGGGCGAACAAGCGTGAATCTCTAGTTGAAATAATTCCCAGGTAACCCAGGATATCAAAATTAATCTAGCTGTTAATCACGTGTGAGTGGAAGAACAGTAATATTCCAAAAATACCAAAAAACGGTTTAGATATCCATTCTATAATTTAAATGTAGGGCTATCGTTGAGCGAACATGAGTGTTATTCCCGTCGATCCTGTCTAGTAAATACTGCCTAGGAGTTTACAATGTGTGGAAGAAAGATAACATTCCAGGAATGTTTCTATTCTTCCACTCAGACGGAGTGCTCGCATAATATGCTGCAATCATGTTAAGGGCGACCAGCGAATCGCTTTCCACAGCCACTGTCAAAAACGAAGGAATTTTGTATGAAGGTGCACAATCTACAGATCATTGCGATGACGACGCCGCCGAGCTCGGCGACTGAATCAATCTAATTTTTATTACGTAGCTGGGGCTTGTCAAAATTGCGTGGGTGATGTGGCATGGGTTTGCATTGCTATTATCGTGTGTTCCCGTGTGCGTGTGTAGCATATTCGGCTGGTCAAGATTCTAGATCGTTATTCCGGTGTGTGTTTTTAATTCGTGTCGTCGTCGCGCTTAGTGTGTGCACACAACAAATTTCGTCGGGCCATTCGCTGTGGCCAAGGAAAATAGTTTGGCCGCTGCCCTTAGCATGTTTACAGCAGTACTCGCGTCTGCAACGGCACTGTATCCGCACTTTTCTCACAGTAGGCCGTTAGCTTTGTCGTTACATTCTTGTTTGTTGTTTTCATGTGGGGTTGTGGTCAAAAGATGAAACTAACACAGAAGAGCCTAGAAGGAAAAAGGCAAGGTAAACAAAAAATGGCATTTAAAAAAGAAGAAAAAAAAAAATTAATGGCCTTGGATGTGAAGTATCACGTCCGTATTTGAACGTGACAACGTCTGTTATTACGTTTTGTATTATTTTCTCAATTAATAAATTATGTATATATTTCGAAGCAAATTTTTTTTTTGTGCGGGACATTTTCACACGCGCGTCCTATCTTAAACCGATTTAATAGACGTTGTCACGTCAAAAAATTAAGTAGGGCAAAAGGAGAAGAGTTTGTTACCCACCAAGGATATTTAGTAGAAGCTAGAAAAACCACCCAGACTGTGGTTGCAAGAGACAGTGTATTGAAGGTTTTACTAATGAAGAGAAGCAGCAATAACTGCTGTTTATAACGGGCGGAAAGGTCACTCACTGTCTAGCCCTCATTGACAGACATGAAGTGGCCAGACATCGCCCGTTAACAGACGATTCAAAACAAAACTCGTCATCTTTCAAGTACAACGCTATGAAAGCACCTGTCGCGCCCAGGTATGTCGTAAAGATTACATGAGTTTTGACGCTCTAACACTAAAACAGTTATCTATACCTATTTTATAGTCCGGGGTAATTAACATTTTAAGGAGACAAAACTCCAAAATGGCTGAAAGCTTGTCCACAATTTCGGAATCCAAAAAAATTAAAACATGGCCGCCGGAGATATCGCGTTTTCCCGAGTTTTCCATATTTCTGTAAGTCATGCAACCCCGTGTCCAAAATGTTGACAATGAAATTTTCCGCAACTTTAGTTCTTACAAGTGTTGACCCGATTAGCCCTTTGAAAGTTATTCAAGATCAAAGTTATCAAAAATCACTTTTTGGCCAAAATTTCACTAAAAACTGGTATTTTCGAAAAATTTACGGCTCGAATTCACGCCGTATCCAGTCGGACTTGAAAGCCCGCACTTGCATTCGCGCTTGTTCGCGGGTGTTCACGGCCTGAGTCTGGAAGCGCCTTAAGGCACAAACATATTGGCACGAAAGCGAAAACGGCGGTTGCCTGCGAGAGAATATCCCATACATTTAATTTCTCCGCGCCGCCTGCCCCTGTAAATATGGTGGTCGGGGTATTTTAAAGGTTTTTTCAATCACGAATCTGTTTGTGCGCTCAAAGTTTTCGTTGAGGACATGCACTTTTTGCACTTTAATGCTATGCGGCTCTGCCGTCTTCGCCATTGTGTCTGTAGGGAATAATGACGTCACAGGATACTTGAAGTCCTTTTCCCTTGGTCAGACTGAGTATTGTGTGGCCTTTATCAGGCCGTGCCTGCCGGCGGTCTTTTTCACCCAGTTTTCTACAAAATTTACACCCCCACGTGAGATTGTGTGAGATTCGACTCGATCCATTCACCCCTAAACGCCTCACGTAAATTAAGGACGTCCCCTGAATTTAATTCTTCGAAAAGTTCCCATACATTGGCTGGAGCAATAAAAAGTTAACATTGAAATGTGGAACTGGAGCAAAACCAACTAACCTACACGTGTTACAATTTTAAAATTTTTTCGTAACAGCTTTAAAATTGATCCAGAACCCTCAGATTCGTATTAGTAGTGGTAACAGCAAGTTCACAGCCGTAGTTCCAAAAATTTAGTGGTGTAGAAAAAATTAATATTTAAATTAAAATTTAGGTTACCGAAAACGTCAGGAGTGTGTCACATCTTATTGCAGCAGATAATCTTTGAGATCGTGTAATTACTTCTTGTTGCACCTCGCCCACATGTAACCGGGTGAATCCCACCCCTAAAGCAATACACTTTACAGGCATTCCCTACAGTAATCACTTGGCAAACGTCAGACGTGTTTGGTTGTTTTAACACTTTATGAAGTGTGATCACGAGTACACGTGATTTATTACCAGCCAGAACACTTGCAAAGCCAAAGACGACGCTGGCTGAGGTAGTTCTTCTTCGCCCTCGCCATAAATCTTGGTATTTCAACCTGTGGCATAATTAACCGAGAAAAAGAGATGGAAAAGAGAGAAAAAATCTAGGGTGATTTTTATGAATCCTTCCGTAAGGATAAAAAGATTAACAGAAACAACAGCCGCTCGTTCTTGATCCACAAAGAGCGCGTGGATAGGATTATTATTTTTTTATTTTTTATTTTTTCAATATTTCCCTTTGCCCTCTTTTTTAAGCAGAGCCTAGACGAGAGGATTTTGCAACAATTCCAGTTTCAATTTGTACAGGGTGATTATTAATCAGCGAAAGCGTCCGTCGATTACGTCTCGAACAAACTTCACTTGTGACAATTAAATCAATGCTCAAAGGTAGGCGCCGCTCTTGTCACGCGCTTAATTGGACGAGTTTGGAATTTGTGAGAAGCAGTAGCGACGTCTATGGGCAATTTTTTCGCATTGTATTGCTACACACCATGCGGGGTAAATTTTACCTGGCTACTGTTGTCACGTTGTGAAAGTTCCTAAAATGGGATTTTAATAGGATTGTATTTCAAGGGCAGTAGGAGGTGTGTGCTTTTTATAGTGAATACCTGCGATTCAATGTAAATAAATTAAATTATTATGATTGAAATGTGTTTAAAATTATCAGGGTGGTGGGGTGTGATGTTGTTGATGGGGATTAGAGCAGAAAGCTTTTTTATGTGTTAAAACTAAGCGTAGGAGTTACCCTTTTGCCCTACGATGCCGTCATGTCTTACACGTAATGGTGCAATAGCTAGAAGTAACCTTAGATTGAACTACTAAAAGAAAATAGGTTGAAGGAGGAGGCGGCGAACCTTTCCTTTGAACCGTTGGATGTTGTGCAAAATACTGACGGAATATTGTTCCACGGTAGTGTTGCTCAATTAATGTACCCAATTTATACTGTAGTTTGGGTTAAAGGCGACTCCAGGATGTGGGAGTGAGTCGAGAGGGCTAGTCTTGTGTTGTGGGTAAAATACTATTGTGTAGGCAAGGAAGATTTCCTTTTAGGCGAACAGTCAATGTGATAATTTTGATTAATACTTAACAGCTAGTGTGACTCAAGAATGAATAGTGGCAACATCAATGAGTATGGCTTCGCGGCAATGCTAGAGTGGTTTTTCAACCTAGAGTCCTGATAAACTATTTGCTTTCAAGAAGGGGTCGAATTAAGGATTTTCAAACTAAATCCAATTATGTAGTCAATCCGAACTGGTATTTCCACGCAGGCTTGAATAATTGTTGTTGGCCAAAAGTTTTGCCGTAAAACGCTGGCCAAGCTGGAGAGGCAGTAGCAGTTTTGTAAATTATCCGAGGGGAAAAACTCAAGCCCCTACACCTGACTCTGATTTGGATCCGTCTTTGTACAGGTCCAGAATAAGACGCATGTTGTTAGCTGATTCTAGGCTCAGTTCTTGACCGTTAATTGAAAGTGGACTAAAAATGGGTGTTTTAATTCTGTTAATGAAATGCATCTGTTTTGCCTTTTCCGGATTTACGAATAGCTATCAGCGGCTGGACCAAGCGGTAACTTTTCCAAGTGCAATTTCCATAATCTCACTGATTGTGTAAAGGAATTTTCCGGACGGCCGCATTGGCAATTCTCTTTATGGCCCTCTAGTGGATTAAGGTTCATGCGTAGCGGTAGCAAGGGTTTTAAGGTAATAAGGTCAGAAGATTACAAGTTTATTGGCATGTAATCATTTGCGCTGCTAGCATCTCCCGATTTTCGCCATTAAGATGACTTTTGAGCTATAGTGTAGACCGTGTTTTGTTGATGGCGACAAGTCAAGGACCGATAACATAACTGGCGGTATGTTGTCCATGATTGGAAAATTGAATCCCCAACGCCCTTTTTCCCGGGTGACAGTTTGGTAGGTTTCCTTCCACGGCTCTGCTGCTTCCACTAGTACTTCTGAGCTCCAATTAAAGGCAGCCGGAAAAGTGGGGCTTTAGGGTTCCAGCGCTTCTCCTGAAGAATCTATACCTGTAACAGGGAGGCGGTTTGATATAGGAAAGTTGGCTGTTTCTTAAATAGAAACTTGCCAATCCTCACCGATTTCGCTAGACTTTCTATAGCTGGGCAATGATGATCGCATAGCTGATTTTTGGCGTCCTTTAACATTTCTAAGGCTGTAGAAAGTCCTTGTAGGGTTTCCAATTGTAGTGGCCATGTAGAACAGAACCACTATAAGTTCACACAAGCCACTGCAATCGAAAACCGATCAAATATCGAATAGATCGATTGACCAAAAACGGCTAGATCACTGATCGGCGATCTAGACCTGCATGACTTCCGGTATCTTCACTTTTGCTTTGCGTTCTTGAAGTGGTACAAGCACCTCGCCGGTTTAAAAATCACATTTTATAATATCTGAAATAATCCTAAAGAAAGTATTGTACATAGTAATAACATAGAAATCAATAACGTGTTTTTAATAAATTACATAGTGACATATTTATTTGTTTTATTTTGGGCTTGAAGAAGCCACAAAATTGGTGACCCCGACGCCGCGACACGCGGAAATCGTGATATAATAACTATCAGAGTGCAGTGAATTCGACATTATTTAAATCATAAAAATAATGAGAAGTGCTACAATAAGATTGTAATTATAATCATACCATAAAGTGGTGCCAATAATATATTCAAAGAATATTAGAAGTGCACATTTACTTAGATTTTTTTTTTTCATAATTTACAGCTACTTCAAATTTCATTATGTTCTTTTAATTATTGTTCTTTTGTTTGACAGAAATTATTTTTCAGACATTGGAAATAGTTTTCAGGTCTAACTGCTATACAATACAATAGTCCCGCCAGAAAAAATCTACATGCGGAAATGTTTGTTGTTTTTGGCTGAAATCAGTACACAAAAGAAATAAGCGAAAAATTGCTAGAACTGAGTGAGTTTATCCAAAACTTTTATAATAAATTAAAAAAATATTGTTGTTTAAACAATTGGTGACTGTCTATAAAGAGCAAAGCGAAACGTTCAAAGTGAAATACATACATAGATATATAGTTTTGTTTTAAGAAACGAAACGCCAATTTTGAGAAATTCGCCATCCCTGTGCTGGCATTGGATAATAATTTGATGTTATATTCGAGTGTTATAACTTTAACCACAAAACAAATGTGACGAGAAGGTGAAATAACATTCATCAATTTGTGTTGTGAAACAACATTCATCAATTTAAATAAAAATATACATAACAACAACAATCAAGGAAAACGCAGATAAATTATTTTTTTTTTCTCATCGTTAACATTTTCATTATTTTTTTTTATATACATATATAATATTTATCATCTTCTTATATATTTATATTTTACATAATCATATAACAAAAATTATTTCGCCTAATTGAATAATAACTTACTTATATTTAGCATTTATTTTTTTAAATATATTAAATACAACATTATACATAATCATATAATTACTCACTTTTCGTTCTCACGTCGTTAATGTAAGAATTCTGTTTTCTTTTCTTTCGCGCTCAATTTTAAAAAATTTTAAAATATGTCAAGAACCGGTGAGATGCCCAACGCAGATGAAGAAATGCCCGTGGAAGGGCCGAAACCAGGCACGTCAAATGCCGACGCCGTTTCGGCGAAATTTAACTTTCCGGGTTTTTGGACCCATAGTCCGGTCTCCTGGTTCATACAGGCAGAGGCCCAATTTTCGATATCAGGCATGACTTCTGACAAGTCACGCCTACTTCATATCATCCCGGCCCTGCCTGAAGAAGCGATTTCTAGCGTCGCACATATTTTGTCGGACGTAACGACGGCAAAATATGACGACGTTAAACAAAAGCTGCTGGACAAATATGGTCTATCAGAGACCAAACGTCTCGAGCAGCTACTGTCGGCTCAAGAACCAGGAGTCAGAAAACCCTCCGACTTCCTCCACTCCCTTCGAGTGCTGGCTGGCAATAGCCGAGCGGTCACGGAGGAGCTCATCGCGAGATTGTGGGAACGACGCGACGCCTCCCACAGACGATCCAAGTCTCGCTGGCCCCTTTGAAGGACCGACCTTTAAGCGAGAGGATCCAGGTTGCCGACAACGCATGGGAGGTTCTCCCCCACGGCAATATCTCGTACGCGTCCGCGGTTCGGGCTGAAAGAGCTCGCGAACCAACTGTGGAATCGCTACAAAGAGACTTCCACAGACTCAAAGCCCTGGTGCTACGGCTTAGCCAGCGCCAGAAGACAAATACTCGGCGCGACCGAAGTAGAACCCCGGCAAGAAAAGCGTCATCTACCAATAGAGCGACCACCAGTAGCAGTGACACAGGGGACACTGTGTGCTGGTAGCATAAACAGTACGGCCCCAAGGCGACAAATTGCCGTCCGCCTTGTAGATTCAACAAAAAAACAAAAAACTAGACGACCAGGGGATCGTTCAGTCGAAGAGCAACCAAATGATGGTACGCTCACGTCGTCTTTTCGTCCGCGATTCCAATAATCGAATCGACTTTTTAATCGATTCGGGCTCGGATTTATCCATTGTCCCGGCTTCGTCCTTTCCGGCACACAACGGATGTGCCAATTTACTTTTACGGGCCGCTAACGGAACAGTAATTCGAACTTTCGGCACTAAGTTATTGGAACTGCATCTTGGTCTTCGCCGCAGATACATCCATAACTTCATCGTCGCCGGCATTTCAAAGGCCATTCTCGGGGCGGACTTCTTAGCGAAGTTCGAGTTGTCAGTCGATTTTAAATATCGACAGTTAGTCGACTCACCCACGAACCTTCGGATCAATGTGTGTTCCACAGTCGACTATGAGCTTGAAGAGATACAATGAAAATTTACCGGCATTTATAAAGAGCTTTTAACGAAGTATTCTTTGTTAACAAAACCTCCGAACTTTAACCTTCCTGTTAAACACAATGTGCGACATCACATTGTGACAAATGGGCAACTCCCTTTCGTCACCGCTCGGCGACTCCATCCAGAGAAGCTGAAGGTGGCAAGACTTGAATTTGAACATATGGTTCAACTGGGGATTTGTCGACCTTCGTCGTCCCCCGCAGCATCTCCACTTCATCTGGTCCCTAAACGGGACTCACATGATTGGAGGCCATGCGGCGACTACCGTCGCCTTAACGCAGTAACAGTGCCGGATAGATATCCTATCCCACATATTGAAAACTTCTCCGTGCATTTACACGGCTGCACAATCTTCTCGAAGGTAGATTTGGTATGCGCGTACCACCATATACCTATCGCACCAGAAGACGTGCATAAGACTGCATTGATTACGCCGTTTGGTTTGTACGAATTCACTCGTATGCCATCCGGGTTACGTAATGCCGCCCAAACGTTCCAGAGGTTTATAAACGAAGTCACGAGAGACCTCGACTTCGTCTTCGTCTACTTAGATGATATACTCATCGCGAGTAAATCTGAGTCAGACCATATTGACCATCTCGAACAGCTCTTTAAACGCCTTGACAACTTCGGCTTGACCATCAAGTTGGAAAAGTGCGTTTTCGGGGCGACAGAGATCAACTTCCTTGGCCACCACATCTCGAAAGATGGAATACTTCCATCTTCAGATCGGGTTAAGGCGATCGCTGATCTCGCGCCCCCCACTTCTGTTAAACAGATACAGAAGTTTTTAGGAATGGTGAACTTTTATCACCGATTTATTCCGAATTTGGCCGAAATGCTAGTTCCAATCAATGAGCACTTGAGATATCTCCTCAATCGTGCTCGTGCCACGAAAGATAAAGAATTCCCTTGGCCCGCAGGATGTGAAGAGGCATTCCTCAAGGTAAAGACTTCGATGGCAGAAGCTACATTGCTGAACCATCCACTCGAGGATGCCAAATACAGTCTAACGACTGATGCCTCTGATTACGCAATCGGAGGCGTATTAGAACAATTTGACTGTCAACGGTGGCAACCGTTAGCTTTTATTCTAAAAAGTTGTCACCTGCGGAACAGAAATATTCTGCATTCGATCGCGAACTACTCGCCATCTATGCAGCAATTAAACATTTCCGCTATTTTGTCGAAGGACGCAATTTCGTGGTCTATACGGACCACAAACCTCTCGTACGTGCCCTTCACACAAAAACCGAACGATCCCCTCGACAGAACAGACATCTCGATCTGATTTCACAGTTTACCACAGACATTCGACATGTGTCTGGTAAACAAAATGTGGTCGCAGATTTTTTGTCACGCTCACTAGCGACTGACAATGTCGACTCCGTCACTTTTGACCTGGCTACATTAGCAGAAGCCCAAAAAGGTGACAAAGAGTTACAAAATCTCCTACAGCACCCCAGCAAAGGCTCACAAGTAAAGCTAGTTCTCACACCTATACCCTTTACGACACATCAGGTCTGGTGTGAAACTAGCACAGGTATTCCGCGTCCTTATATACCAGCAAGTTTGCGCAAGCTAGCGTTCAAATCCGAACACAGCTTGTCGCACCCTGGTATCCGCGCTACCCGACGAACCATCGTAAAAAAATACTTCTGGCCGGCAATTAACAAAGACTGCAATGAGTGGTCTCGTTCTTGCCTCGGTTGTCAAAAATCCAAAGTGACGAGACACACTAAGTCTTCACTTGAAGCCTTCAAGCTTCCGGATAATCGGTTTGAACATATCCATATGGATATTGTGGGACCACTTCCGCCATCTCGGGGATACTCGTACATCCTTACAATCGTAGAACGGTTTACGAGATGGCCAGAAGCCTATCCAATTCGGGATATTAACGCTTCAACAGTGGCAAAGCACTTTGTCACTGAATACATCCCACGATTCGGAGCACCCCTCGAAATCACAACAGATCAGGGTACGCAATTCGAGTCCAAACTGTTTAATGAAGTTGCCAAATTAATCGGTAGTAACCGAATTAGGACAACCGCCTACCATCCGCAAGCAAACGGAATGGTTGAACGGTTCCATCGGCAACTTAAAGCCGCTTTAATGGGAAGGGACACATTGGAGTGAAGACTTGCCCTTGTCTTACTTGGCATACGTACGGCAATCAAATCCGACTTGCAATGCTCACCGGCAGAACTCGTCTATGGCCAGAATCTGAGACTGCCCAATTCAATTTCCATCCCATCGGATGAAAATCCAATCGAGCACTCAGAATTTCTCACTCGCCTTCGTTCGCATATGCAGAACTTAAAGGCAACCCATCCTCGACAACCCAGTCAGAAGGATGTTTATGTGCCACAAGCCTTGGAGGACTCCGACTATGTTTTCGTGGGTATCGATCGCGTACGAAAACCGTTTGAGCCCCCGTATGAAGGCCCGTACAAAGTAATCAAGCGATTACGTAAATCCTTCGTCGTCGATTTGAAAGGCACAAACAAATCAATTTCGATCGACCGGCTGAAGCCAGCCTTTGGTTGTGACCGCGACGTCGACGAAGCCAAGCCACATCGAAGAGTAACTTTCCGTTAACGCTTCGCTGGGGGGGAGTATGTAGTGGCCGTGTAGAACAGAACCACTATAAGTTCACACAAGCCACTGCAATCGAAAACCGATCAAATATCGAATAGATCGATTGACCAAAAACGGCTAGATCACTGATCGGCGATCTAGACCTGCATGACTTCCGGCATCTTCACTTTTGCTTTGCGTTCTTGAAGTGGTACAAGCACCTCGCCGGTTTAAAAATCACATTTTATAATATCTGAAATAATCCTAAAGAAAGTATTGTATATAATAGTAATAACATAGAAATCAATAACGTGTTTTTAATAAATTACATAGTGACATATTTATTTGTTTTATTTTGGGCTTGAAGAAGCCACAAAACAATATTTGTGTCACTAGCAGATATTGAAAGTCTTTCTGGTTAACTCTCCAAGATCTAATAGTTGTTCCTTCTACCACTATCAATAAACTTTTTTTGACTGGACGGCCATGTGTTGACGTGACAAGTTCAAATTAGGTAAGGAATCTTACACCTTAGGGGTAGACACAGTTTGGAGTTCACCAAGCTGTACGCAAAGGCTTAGATACACAGCGAATCATCAAGATTACGCGTTTATATTATAACGTATGTTTCTTATTATCGTTGTTAAAGGAGTTACGACTTTTTTTTTTTTTTTTTTTTTATGTGAAAGACTAGAGTCTCAGGAAAGGCCCTTTATATTGTTGACAATCTATTTTCTTCTTATAGAGTGCAATGTCAAACAGCAGCTCTAGTCGGGGATGAAGGACCTGCCAGAACCTTCCCGCGATATTTTTAGTCCGCCTACTCCCAACCATTACTATCGCGACTTTGACATCGGGCCATCGAGAAACAACTCGCTGGAGTGTTATGCCTCCTGAAACGAGTTGAATCTCATCAACCAACCGATGTCATGCGCCTTGGTGGAGCGGGGAAGGGCTAGGGAAGGCTATGACAGAAGGAATCAGGAATGTAAAGAGGGAAGAAGAAAGAAGGAAAGTTATGTAGGTGGGAAAGTGGAAAAGGCGAAGGACCGTGGGGCTGGCCGGGATTCGAACCCGGGACCTCTGGGATAGCAGTCAGGCGCCTTACCTATAGACTACCAAGGCCCCCTTATTATTTTTTATTAATAAATGATAAACCGTTATGCTCGATATCTTCTTTATTTTAATTGCAATTTATCAAGTGAAATAATGTGAATATCATTACAAAATCATACATACCAAACACAAATAGTAATTATCTGTAAAAGCAGAAGTCACACGCAAAAACACCATGTATGATGTTTTCAAAGTACTTTCAAGAGTGTTAACCATTTTGTCAAATTCATTTCTCGACTGGATTCTGCTCTTAGATGCGTCTACCAGTCTGACTTTTGTGACCTCTCTAAACTATTCACAGTTCGTTACTTTGGTGTTTCTATAAAGCTCTGTTTTGCCTTCTCCCGATTTATATCAAAGGAGGTACACTTGCCATCCAGTCGTTTATAGGGATATTCCTGTTGTCACGCCAGCAATTAATATTGGGAATCAAATTCTCGGCCTTGGTCTTTTAGGAATATTGCTCGCCGGAATTAGGCCCATACGGGACACTTCTCAGGCGTTGCTTACGCGAACAACGCTCTTATCAACTGATTCCTTCGAAAAGTGATCCCATACCTAATCACTCGGAACCATCTAACTATTTGTGAGGAATCAAACAAGGGTAGCGGCCCAAAAGTATTTAAACACTAGTATATGTCTGTGTTCTATATTGTAAAAATACACAGAATACTAAAGAAAGAATGTTACAAGGCGATATTGCAGAATCATGCTGTTCCATCTGGGACCCGGCTAATTAGTCCAGGGTTTGTGTTTCAACAAGACAAGGAAGGAAAAGAAGTACAGAATGACTTAAAAGTTATAAAATGGCCCCCACAGTCGCTGGACTTGAACCTGATATAGCTGAACAGACAAGTACGATGAACTGGACAGACAAGTACGGAAAAGTTGCCCTAATGTATACATTTCAAGAAGACTTATGGAGAATCTTTCAAGACCAATGGCGAAAAATAACCACATCAACATTACCACATCAATTAGTTACACGTTTACCCAAAATTTGTCAGGCTCTAATCAAAAGCAAAGGGAGGACATATTGATGAGCCAAAAGTATGACAGTTTGAGTCTAAATTGTTGTTTATACTAGATTAGATAAACAAAATTAAAATTTTATAAAGGTATGACAATGTTTTATTTAATCTAACTCCATTAGTGTCTTTGTTTTGACGGTATTCAAAAACTTTTGGACGTCTAGTGTATATTCCGTAGTCCTAATCCTTGCAGGTTACTGTGTCCGGGCGTCGATAAAACTATTTGTGTTAATTTTTATTAGTTACACACAAGTTTATTAAAGCGAGTAGTGTCAGAAAAGAGTTTCGCCCTGCGGTCCGAGCGGAACTTCTCCGCAACGGATTCGCTGCTCTCGGTACCGCTTTGAAAAGTGCGGTTTCTTGCCTAGTTTTTTCGGTTCTTCGGATTGACAAATTCTGGCCAATTCGGCGGATCGACAACCCTCCTCGTTTCACACCCTGCGCTTGGGACCAAGCAACGGAAGAGTTAAGGCTTATGTACACACCGAGCTTGCAAGACATCGGTGGGGATCGTTTACGACCCGTTCATACCCACTGGTCTTCGGAACGGTACCTTTCACATTGGGGGAAAAATTTCTAGTTTGGAATAGGACGGGTATAGATAACAAGGGCGTAGGTTGGTGGGCAGCGCACATTGATTAGTATGGCCTCCTGCTAAAGTTTTAGATCAAGGAGGCGCCGCCGGCTTAGCTCAACTCATCTCAGCGATATGCAAGCCTACCCCCACTACAAAATGTAGGTACAGATGAGGACACTGAACTTAAAGTCATTCAAAAATACGCGTTTCCTGCGTAAAAATGTTTTATAGAACTTTCCGCCATTCCGATTGAGCAAAACACAATTTGCGGAGATTACTTAATCTGTCAAAGCAAATTTATTTCCCTTGAGGAGCTAGATTATTTTCCACCGAGGATCAAGAGTAATTTAGGAGAGAGTCTGATGGTGGTGATGTTGAAGCTTACTGATACATTAACTTTTACCCCTTCACCGGACTAAATTCTAAGAAAATCTCAAAATATATTATTAAATTTTTCCATACAGTGTTAAGTACCATAAAAATTTCTGCTTCCAATATCTATTTAATAATCTACAATTTTCCCAAGCTCATTATATTAAGAGGAAAAGTTCCATCGTTAATTAAAGATTGGAAAAATACTGAACTTCTTCGAGGACTACCTGTCCTTCTGGTATTTCGATCTTTCCACAATGCTAATTTAATGGTTAAATAAATGTGAAATGTGCTGAAATAATGCGAAAAGCTCCTCGACAATCGAATATCTTAAAAACAAGCTTCAAGTTCAACGTACGAAAAATGCAGTGGAAAATTTTTATGATTCGATTTTTAGACCGATGTTATCCTTGAAGCCCTTTGCAGTAAAAAAAAACATGAATAATAATAACATTAACTGTTGCGGCATTCAAAAAATATTAACAATAATTGAAAAAGATTCGGGTTTCTTTAAAAGACCTTTAAAAAAATCGAGAAGCCCAGACAGTAGGAATAATTAATTAATTATGAAGTGCCATTTTTTATCTTGCAAGAAATAAAGAAGTTATTGGCCACATTGAAATATTGTAGAGGTGGATAACTTTATGATAACCAAATTTTTTATTTATTTAAAGATTTCCTTAATTACAAATAATTTCACCTTCCTTTCCTACATTCCTTAATTACAATAATTCAATAACCTCTCCTTTGGTCTACATGGGCAGGTTATATTGAAGAATTTAGGTGCATTTTTGCTCGCTCACTCAAAAAATTGCATTTCTGCAGAACTCCTGAAGTATATAGGTCTCTCAAAGATCTCAATCCACTGGTCCTGACAATATACCCCATATGGCTCTTAAGAAATAAAATACCTCAAGAGTTAACCCTTCTAGCACAGAAGGCGCACTTTTCAGCTAAGCATGAAAATCTATATATACATACACACACATACATATATAAATATATATATGTATATATATACATATATAGAGTTTCCCTTCTAACGCAGAAGGCGCACTTCCCAGCAGGGCTGAGAAATATTTACCACTGCCGTGGCTCAGCTGAGACATGCAAACATAAAAGATTAAGTACCAATAAAAATTGCATGCAAAACACATAAACAGTCATGAGACAACAAATAGACTCCTTTTAAGCAGGTCTTTGTTAGTGCTCACGCTAAAAACATTAATATTTTTATTTACATTAATGAACATGCGATTAACAGGCTCAAATCGGCCATAATTGGTGTTAGAGGAGTTGATGTGTAAGAGCGGTGGTCCTCTCAGATTGTATCGGCTCTCTCTAAACGACGCACGGCGCCTTAGAAAACCTGAGTCGACACGTCCATTAAGAAGCTGGTGGACGAAAACAACATCGGCCACCTCACGACGCTTGTGGAGAGTGTTTAAGTTGAGTAACTTAAGTCGGTATTCATATGGTGGAAGAATTAAAGGGTCTTCCCAAGGAAGGTGATTCAATGCGAATCGAACGAACCTACGTTGAACCGACTCAATTTTTCCAACATGCGAAGAATAGTGAGGAGACCAAACCTGGGACGCATATTCAAGTAAAGGTCTGACAAGGGAAATGTAGAGGTGTTTAGTGATCAGGGTGCTGTTAAATTCTTTGGACCACCTTTTTATAAAACCCAAGACTAAGCTGCTCTTGGAAGAAATATAGTTGATATGAGTAGAAAAGTCCAGCTTGGTGTCAAATCTAATCCCAAGATCTTTGACAAAATTAACACGGGGGACACCCTCACTAGAAAATGAGTAGTTATAAATTATAGGATCACGTCGCCTACAAAAAGTCATGACTTCGCATTTACTAATATTAAGAACCAGGTTGTTGTTAGCACACCAGGAGTAAAAGGTGTCGAGGTCGACTTGCAAAAGTTTGCAGTCCTCCATACTCTTTACGCGACGGTACAATTTGATGTCATCAGCATAAATCAGGATTCTGCAGTGTCTCAGCAAGGTAACAATATCATCAATAGAAAGAATAAAGAGGATAGAGCCAAGATGACTGCCTTGAGGGACACCGGATGACGCCTCAATGGTCGCGGATTTGGATCCACGGAAAAGGACTTGGTAGGTCCTGTCAGCTAAGTAGGACTGGAACCATAATAGAAGGGCTTCAGGGAAACCTAACTTTTTTAGTTTAAAAAGTATAATGGAGTGGGAAAGCTTGTCAAATGCCTTACTGAAATCAGTGTAAACACAATCAGTTTGGCAACCGGAAACGAAGCCTTCAACAGCATGGGAAGTGAATTCAAGGAGATTGGTGGTAGTGGAATGAGCTGGAAGAAAACCATGTTGGTTTGTAGAAATAAGTTTTTTGCAGATGGGCACGATTGCAGAATAAATGATTGATTCAAAAAGCTTCGGTATGACAGACAGCTTGACAATTGGTCTGTAGTTCGATATTTCGTTCTTGCTACCACTTTTGTGAATAGGAATTATGAACGAATTCTTCCAAAGAGTAGGGAAGTAGCCTTTATCCAGGGACTTTTGAAAAAGGGTTTTCAGTGGACACTGGAGAACCTCCACACAGGATTTAAGGACAGCAGGAGGGATACCGTCAGGGCCGGAAGTGAAATCGTATGGGAGTTCATCAATATGTTTCATGATATCGTCAATGGAGATTGAGAGAGACAAACTAGTAGCCTCTCGGTGTAGAGTTATGTGACGAAAATTGTTGTCATTAGGTTGAAAATTAGAAGGGGTGAAAGATTGATGAAAGAATGAAGCAAACATGTTGCAAATCGAGGAAGACTCGCTACTTGACCAGTTAGTGTGCTGCATAGTCTTTGGGTAGTTATCAGCATTTTTCTTGGAGTTGACAAATTTGAAGAAGTTTCTAGGATCAGTATAAACCTGGTCCCTCATGCTGCTGAGATATTCGCCATACAGAGCAGAAGAGAGTAAACGAAATCTGTTATAGCAATCAGTAAATGTAATAAGACTCGGAGAATCCTTCCTTTTTAAATAGGTCTTCCAGAGTCTATTTTTCTGATTCCTTAAATGCTTCAGCTCATTGTTGTACCAAGGTGGAGATGAACTGCGCAATTTTTGGGGCTCAAAAGGTACGCATGAAGCAATAGCTTCATATAGTACGGCGTAAAACCGTGCCACATCGACATCCAACTCATTTGAGGAAAGTAAGCTGCTGAAATCAATCAAGGCAAGCTTAGATGAGAGTTCACTAAAGTTAGCCTTCTTAAAGTTGAAGGAATGGGTTACCGCCTCCGGACAAGGATTGTTCTTTGAGTTGAAGCAGTAATTTAGCAAAAGAGGAGGGTGGTAATTGTCAACGGACGTCATGACTATTGGAATGGGTTCAACAATCATGTTTCCTGAGTCGGTAAAGAATACAAGCTCCAACTGCCTCCCTAACACATTAGTCACACCACTCATTTGATTAAGGCCAAGTGAGAATAAGGAATTGAGAAAACAGGATTCCTTAGAATTAAAATTGCCTTCGGGGAGGTAGTTATCGTCAGCTTCATCAAATACCCACTGAATATTGGGTAAATTGAAGTCGCCAAGAAGAAGTAATTCATCACCAGTGTTCATCATATTCAGGCTATAATCAACACAGGAGATGAGAATATCATAGAGGCTTAAACCTCCATCGTCAAGTGTGCTTATCATATCTGGTGGGATATAGCAGCACAACAGGAAGAAACCCTAATGAAATGGTAAATCTCTACGAAACTTTTTTCCTTATCATACATCTCCGGAATATATCCAGATTCTTGGAAACTACCTTATGTTCAGGTTATTTGAAAAAAGAATCCAACAACTTCTCCAAATACCGCCCAATAATAATTACATTTCGGATTACTTTGACTCCCACCAAATCCAACTTAGCACATTACGGCTTTAAAATATAAAAATGCTACTTGCACCGTCCTGTATGTTTAGCAGAGCATATTCAAAGGTAGGTTAACACGCAATGATTTACTTGTGCACAAGTAAATCTTTGCATGTGAACTCAAAGGTTGGCTTGCGCAGGCCAAAATGTTGTATTGCATTGTTCAAAATACGTCTTGAAAGAAAATCGGCTTGAGGTTGGTGTTATGGCCAAACGATGTTCAAGCCAACCCGTTGAGTACACACGCAGCAATTTACACAAGTTAATCGTTTCGTGTGAACCTACCTTTACGCCTAAGTATCAATGGCGCTGGTATTTGTGTGGTTGCTCTAAATAACTCCCAGACTTCTCACAGAATATTGTACCCTCATCTATAGATGAAAGTACATGCTGTTGGTATCGGCGAACTAGATTGAGAGTTTTCTGATCGTTCATTCAAAGTAGTACTAGATAGTGTAGAGTTTCAACCCCACGGCATATCTGCCAGTCTTCCGCAAGGGTAATTTTTCTTTATTAATGATGTACTCTTAATCTCCTCCAACATATTTCACAGCTGTGATAGTATTCTTACGACAATATAAGATAATTACGTATCCGACCTTATTGGAGGCCATCGACATCTCAAAGGGCATTGAACTCATACTTGATTCGGGGAAGTAAAATTTGAACCAAATTCACCACCTTCAAAACGAAGTATTTGTCTAATCTCTAATAACACATGCACTGACCCTACTTCTATCGCAGTGAATGGTGGGAGTCTAGTCACTAACCCATCTCTTAATATCCTAGGCATAGCTTTAACCGAAGATCTACGATAGAATGATCACATTTTCCAAATCGATAAACAAGATTCTCAATGCATGGAAAGTAAGTTATTCCTTCCGTCATCAGGGGGTTACAATCTATTACAGACCTCCTGCCTGCAAAGCAACACAAGACCAACCCTAACACCCTGAAGTCCTCCTTTCCGGGGCATACTGTTTTCTAGAAGTTCGTTCATCCCATGGTTCAAATGCAAGGTTCATCGCCTTCCATTCTAATACTCCCGCTACCATATTCTATGATCTAATATAATTCAAACTAAGATGACTATTGGACATTGCATAGTGACGTCAACGACCTAACGGACTGGTAAAGCAAAGGGTGATTGGATTGGGGTTTTCACATAAAATAATTAAGAGCAAATTACTTAGAAATGCTTCAGTTGACGTAACGATTCGTAGCATATTCTCAGAATGACAATCACATTAATTCTGCGAAAGAATAATTGTTGAATGACCAGAAAAAATATACATAGTTGGCTACCCACGCAGCTACTAGAAACGAAACTTCTTTATCTCTCATGTCAACTGAGTTATTCTAGGAAGAACTTTCTAGAATGGCTAAAGTCTTTACCCTGTTGCTGCCTATGTCGATTTGCTGGAAATGCTAATTGTTGTAAGCTGCATCTTCAGCTAATGTATGTATGTATATCATAATATCAAATTTCTTAAACAAATAAGCAATACTTGAAATTATGTATAAAAAAAACAATTTTTAAAACATTGCTTGTTGTTCCAATTCAAATTGAGACTAGTTGGATTGGGGGTTTGACCCTTTCGGTCCACACGATCAACTTCTAAGCATGATGAATGTTGAAAATTATGAATGGATATTTTAATACTAAATGAACAATAATAATATCAAATTTTAAGAAAAAATCACATCAAATCCTTACACCCGGTCCTTCAATCTAATGCAACTACTATACCGAACAACAAAAATTTTATGAAATTAAATCATACTTCCAAAATAGTAATAGTTTTATGACTAGTGAGAAATTGGCTAGTGCAAGAACTGGTGGCAAAATTATCCTGAGAGGAGCTAGTTCAAAGAACGATGAACGTAAGCAAACAAACATTTCTCTCGTTCGCTACACAATTTCTCGTACATTTTTGCAGTAAAAAGGATAAAATAATATTTTTTATAAATTTTTACTGCATTAGAATTATCAGTGAAAGTAATAGTAGTTATAGTGCTTAATAAACTAAAATAGATAAGTAAAACCAGTGATTAAGTGTGATAATTGGGATTCCATAAGGAACATTTTAAGGGCCATATGTGAACATTTTATTTCCGCAGTAAAAGTCTTGAAATATTATATTTTATCACTGTTAACTGCTCATGGATTACCAGTGATTAGTGGTTTAGCGGTTCAATTAAAAACTAGTTGGGATGTTGGTTTGACAGCTTCGGACCACATGATTAACTTCCCAGTATGGGGTCGTCCATTAATTACGTGAGGCTTTTAGGGGAGAGGGGGGGTTGAGCCGAATCTCACCAAATCTCACGTTGGGTGAGAGGGGGGGTCTCGGCAAATATCACGTAATTATTGTTTTTAAAGAAACAGTGTAAAATGGAAAGAAAACTGGGTTAAATTAGTTAGAACTTGTTTCTTCACTAAAGACCTCCATTCACTTACAGGCCGCCGGTAAGCAGTGGCTGGTCAGGCCAGGTCGACCGGCACAACTAAGCTTGACTCAGTCTAACTGAGGGATGATACTTCAGGTATCCGCCTGACCAGCCGTTGCATGCAGATGAAATCATGATTCCCTACAGACACACAGCCGAAAATGACTGCATAGCAGGTTATTAATTCAAAAATTATCAAGCCTCAACGAAAGCTTCAAGGCGGCTCCAGTCTCACGCCGTGAACACCCGCAAACAAGCGCGAACGCGAGTGTGGATTGTTTTCACGCTTAGCTCGCGCCTTGATTTCTGTTACGAGTGGATACAGCGCGAATTCTTGCCGCCAATTCACGGCTCGAGAGTGAATAGAAGTTCAGATCTTCCGGCCCCAACTGACGATAAATGCGATGTTTGTCAGCTTTCTTGAACTGTAGGTATTCTTGAACTTCAGGCCATAAGTTAGCGGTCAGTGTAAAGTAATACTTGGCCTCAAGGCGAAAACTTTCAGGTCATGGCCTGCAGTCGAACTGTGTGTAAATTGAGTTGCAGAGTACAAAAAGGCCATTAGAATTTAGAACTACAAGAAGGCACACGCCGAATTTTAGTTCATGACGCATAGAGATACTAGAGATTTTTTAAAATTTGTAAAATCTCACGTGAGATTAGGGGGGAAGGAGGGAGTCGAGAGAAATCTCACGATATCTCACCAAGGGGGAGGGGGGTCGAAAATTCGCAAAAATCACCTCACGTAATTTATGGACGACCCCTATGATGAACGAAGACGGAGTAAAGTGACTTCTTACAAAATAGTTATACGTTTAGCACTAGTGGGGAATTGACCAGAATCAGAACTGGTAACAAAGTAATCCTGAGAGAAGCTAGTTTAAATAACTGTATTAGAGGTAAATCGACAAGATTTTTCTGGAGAATTTATTTTTCCTTAAAGTTAGCAAACAAACATTTCCTTCATATTTCGTTCGTTACACTAAAGCGGGTGTTCGAATGCATATTGGGTGTCCCCGTCGATAAACTAGGAAACGAATGACTTTTAAGTCGCTTTCTGGAGATATTCGTAAAACTAATCAATGCCAGACTTTACCAAAATGTACAAATTTTGCGGTAGCCACAGGAAACTGTATCACGCCTAGAATACAATTCATATCAAAAAGTGCTGATCCAAGGATTGAAAAATTCGTGATGTTTGTAAGGTGTAACGAAATTTTTGCATGATTTTTAAAAGTTGTCGCATTTTGACAAGTGATGTTTTGTTGGATGGCTATCGCTGTGCAGAACCCAAAACAGATCACTTTGCTTAGAACGGGTTCCATTCCATCGAGCTTCTTGCTAATTTTTTCTATTCTAATTTTTTCGATTAACTAATATACAAAGCCTTCCTTTTATAATAAAAAAAGAATCAAAAATAGAACTTTGCGCATTTTAGAGAAAATGTCATTTAAAGAACCCCCTACGGAAAAATATACCTACACTACCACAAATTTGAAGCCCTGTATCATAAACCAATGAACTTATAATATAATACAAAATTATATAAGAACCAACATACCTTGCTTGATCACCGACATAATACACTTCCATAGACCCTGTTTAGATGTTGCGCTTTGTCGCGCGCTTTGAGGCGCCTCAAAGCGCACATTTGTTTAGACGATTCGCTTTGAGCCCAGTCGCTTCCTTTACAGCTGGAACAAATGGAATAAAAACAATTTGCATAATTTGCTATCTACGAAGTATTGGCGTGTTTTTATAAAGTGTGATAACAATTTTTGCGATATCCAGAGTATTTCCGTTTTTTAAAATAAGAAAAGTGATATGGTGTTTTTGTAAATTATCAAATAAAATATGCAAAAAGGTTTCTCGCACGTGTTTTCACTTAGAAGGCTGAAACGAAAGTAAAATGGAACACGAAGATGGAACAAAATGAAATTAAAACGCCAAAAAAGCGCAAGTGAATCCCTTTCTGATCAAGACTCACTTCCCACCGCCCCGAAACCTCCCCGCGCCCACAAATTTCGTGAGGCACTTGCGCTGAAGCGCACCGTCTAAACAGGGTCATAGATTATATCGTTAAACGTTAGAAATTAATGTTTTTATATCGAGCATAAACTGGCATTCCTTATTCGCAGAAGTATTATTTTGCCTAAACTATGACCTTTATGCTGATGCACTCGATGACTCATAGCAGTCAGCGACTTAATATTTTTACACGTGATCTGATACATTATTACAACTACGATGATACAATTTTTTTGAAAAATTTCCACATTTTGAAAATTGAGTTTTGAGCAGAATCTTCTATGAGCGGGCCCCACTGTGCGTCGTTTAAATAAAAAAAAAACGGCTCGACCGAATTTTATGAAAATCTTTTCCGATCATATTTCGGTTAATACTCTTCGAACGGCACCCTACTAAGTCGATATCTTTAATGATTCGCGTGATATTGCGCAGGTACAAAAATCACTTCTGTCATTTAAACCAAAAAACGGCTCGACGGAATATTATAAAAATCTTTTCAGATCATATTTCCGTTAATACGCTTCGAACGACACCTCAACGAAGTCGTTCTCTTTTTTGGTTCGCGCGATATCGTGCAGGAAAAAATGACCGCATACGTACGCACACACACACACATTCTTTCTCCCAAATTTTTGCTTGAAATGCTCTTGCCCAGCAAACATTATGATTTGAGATCGAATCGAAAGCTAATCGTTAAAATGAACTACAATTGCGATCTCGAAGCCGTTTTCGAATTGAAATCGAAGTAAAAAAGAACGAAAAGGACCGCTAGGTCGAATCGCAAAAGCGATTCGAGTTTCTTTCGTTTTTTTCGCCAAAACGAAAAATTCTCGAAACCTTTTAAAGGCGAATTTTACTTTTAGTATTGTACGCGGTTCTCTTCTTTTAAAATTTCGATTTTTTTTTTCGTAAAAACGAAATATTACCGTAATTTTATTTCAAAGTATTTCTTTCTCGCTCTCTTCCTGTTCGAGAATTTTTCGAAGCACTCTAAACTTCGAGATGATGTTTGCTGGGTGGGACCTTGAAAAATGAAAATACGTTGAAAATTTCGATTTATATTTTCGGACCGATTTCAAGAACTTCCCTATACTGGGAAGTTAAAAATTAAAAAAAAAAAAAAAAATGAGTGAATAAGAGTGTTTTAAGTGTGGTTAAGGTGACACTTTTTCACATTCGTGGTTTTTTACATGGTTAGTTAGGGAAAAATGTTCTAGTTGCAAGCGAAAAAGCATTGGAGGGATTTTAATAAATGCACCTTGGCCAAATTAACCTGGTCCTCTTATGATCTTCACTTATGAGCCTCGGGAAAGACGACCTCTCAGCTATAGTGGGAGTGCTGACCGGACACGGCCTGATAGGAACGCATACGACCCGCTTAGGCCTTGAGATCTACGATATTTGCAGAAGCTGTAAGAATCTGGACGAAAAGGAAAGTGTACTACATCTCCTCTGTCACTGCCCAGACCTAAACAGAAGGAGACTAACCAAATTTGGTTAATCCTTTCTAGGCACGCTTGTGGGAATCTCGAAGCTTGGGATCCCGCAACTTAGAAGATTCATACTTCCACGAGATGGTTTAGTGAAAAAACGACACTTTAACTTTAGACTTAAAGTGGGATCAATATGGCATCACAATGGGCCTATCCTAAGTGTGTGAGCTTAATCTACCAGCTCAGCCATATCTAACCTAACCTAACCTAAGCAGTAAGTTACTAGAACAATAGAGCTGAGCTAGATAGGATTGGTAGAAAGCACAACCCACAATGTGACTCTCGTCTAGGTTCCCTTGCATCGGAACATAGATTGGAATGAGAATCCGGTTACCGGAGACCAAGATGGTTTTTGACTGCCATCTGCTGCTAATCAGCTGAAAGTGGGGGACACGGCAGACTTGCCCTATCTCTTTCGCCACTTAGCACTGATAAGTTTCTTATATTCACAGGATGGTTTTAAACAACCGACAAAGCCGACCAAACAACAACTTTAGGTGGACGAGTTATGTATGTATGTTGTATGTATGGATGTATTTATGTGAGTTGGTATCTATTAACAGAACACCGCGAGGTTTAAGATATAAAAACCAATTATTTTGGGGAGTAACTGCTTTATTGGCATAGATTCCGGGCAAATGTTGCCGGCTGTTCGGACAAATATGTGAGCCGATGATATTGATGCATGTCTGATGTCTGATGTCTGATCACTTATTTAGGGACATATGGGAAAACGTTATTTAAAGCAAAAGATGAGAACGCAATCGGAAAACTCAGAATTCAGTGCTATTCTCCTCAACATAGGATATACAATAGAAAATGTTCTGAGATTAATGAGAATGATGACAGTGAGCTGCTGGATATTGTTTGTAAGTTCGTAATAGACGAGGAAATCTCCGAGGAAAAAGTTAAAGTTGATCAACTAAATTAACTCAACTCAGTAATGCCACAAACATTGTAATACTTACAAGTGAAACATTTAAAATCGTTTATAAACAAGCGTTACAGTGGATTGTTAACCAGTGCCGTGAGGGCGGTATGACCGGGCACTTCGAAACACGAAAACGGGAAGAAGCAACTGTCCTTTTTAGGATCAAATCAGTAGTATCCTCTTAAAATGCTGGCTCTCAAGCCATGTTCGCCATGGGGCAAGTTCAATTATCTGAGAACGTCAAAATCTACGCGCACAAGACGCGTATTCTGAATAAAATTGGCTAGGTATCTGTTGTGCACCTAGTATAAAAGTTTTCCGATGATTAACCTCGAATTTTAAAAAAAGTTGTAGGTAACATATTTTTATAGTCAACTCTAAAGTTTTTTATATGTATATCCTAAATCATGTCTTGCAGATTTGTTATTTATTTCATTATACCCTTTTCTTATTCCGGACTATGCACACATAATTTTGTTTTATTAAAAGGCGTTGCGACGCACGCGGGTTTTTGCTAGTACATATTTGAATACAATGTATGACTAACGTCAATTTTAGATTCAAACGATCGCGTACTTCTTCTTCTTCTTCGATGGCTCTACGGCCCAATTCGAGCCTTGGCCTCCTTCAGCTTCTTCCTCCAGACGTCTCTCTGCTCCGCAGCTTGTCTCCAGTTTCTCGTGTTGAGCAGTTTCGCTGCATCGGTCTTAACATTATCTTCCCATCTTGACCGTGGTTTGCCAACTGGTCTTTTGCCATCTGGTAGTAGATACAGGGATTTTTTTGGTATCCTTGAGTCATCCATTCTTTGGACATGACCGGCCCAACGTAAACGCAGTAGCTTGGCATGGGTCGAAAGTTTACATTCTTTGTATAAGTCGTACAATTCGTGATTGTAGCGTATTCTCCATGCATTGTCTTCATTAATTGGGCCGTATATCCTTCGGAGAACCTTCCTCTCAAATATATCCAACTTGTCGGCGGATTTTTGGGAGATACTCCATGCTTCACAACCATACGTAGCTACTGTACGTATGATGGTTTTGTAGACTCTTATTTTAGTTTTTCTGTGGATGTCTCTGGATTTCATTACTGGCAGTAGTGAGAAGTATGTTCTGTTTGCGGCGTTTATTCTTCTTTGTACGTCTATCGTTTCATCGTTGTCTTCACTGACTGTGGACCCCAGGTAGTTAAATTGGCTTACCCGTTCGAAGTTATATTCCCCCCAGGTGGTGTTGTGGCTTCTTCTTCTTCTTTCCACCCTTGACTGAATTAGAATCTTGCTCTTCTCTGCATTTATTTGCAGCCCTATATGTTTAGCTCCATCTTCTAATTCTGTGAATACTTCTCTGAGGTATGACAGTGATCTGGCAAGGCAGTTTATGTCGTCGGCATATCCTGCCAACTGTTTTGATTTGTTAAGCAGGGTTGCGTTCGCATCAATGTTTACTTTGCGAATTACTCCTTCAAGGCAGAGATTAAATAGCATGGGTGCCAGCCCATCGCCCTGCTTTAAGCCTTGCTTGACTGGGAAGGACTCCGTCAATTCTCCTTGTATTCTGACTGCACACCTTGTATTTTCCATTGTCATTTTAGTCAGTTTCACTATCTTTAGGGGTATGTTTAGGTCCAGCATTGTCGCATACATTTTTTCCCTGTCGATGCTGTCGTATGCTTGTTTAAAGTCGATGAAAAGTTGATACACGTCGATGTTGTATTCCCAGCATTTTCGGAGGATTTGCCTTGTTGAAAAAAGTTGATCCATCGTTGACCTATTTCTTCTGAATCCAGCTTGGTATTCACTTATTACGGCTTCTGCATAAGGTTCCAGTCTGGCCTTAATTATATTGGTCATTATTTTATACACTGTGCTTAAAAGAGATATGCCTCTGTAATTTGCACAGTTGAATCTATCTCCTTTTTTGTGTATTGGGCAGATAATGCTTTGCTCCCAATCTTCAGGCATTTTTTCGTTCCTCCATATGCAGCATAGTAATTCATGTATAGCTGCTGAAAGCGGTTCGCCTCCTTGCTTGATCAGCTCTGCTGGGATGTTATCAATTCCTGGAGATTTGTTATTTCTTAAGAGTCGTATGGCACTTTGTACTTCTTCCAGAGTGGGTTCGTTTGTTTCTCTGGTGTCATCGTTATGTTGTGGACGGGGTTCTGGTACGTGTCGGATGCTCTCGTTTGCGTTCAACAGCTCGCTAAAAAATTCCTTCCATCTTTTCTTTACATCTTCGCTGCCTGTAACTATAGTGCCTTCTTTCGTTCTACATATACCGGAGGAGGGTTTGAAGCCTTTCTTGAAGAAGTTTACTTCCTTATATGCTTCCCTGGTTTTGTTTCGGGCAAAGTTTTCCTCTGCTCTCAGGATGTAATTGTTGAGGAACTGCCTTTTCTTCTTCCTGCAGATGTTTTTTGCGGTTCTTCTTGTTTCCTCATATTTCAGTTTCTTGCTCCTCGTCGGTCTCTCTAGGTAAATTTTCCTATTTCTATTTCTGGCCTCTATAGCTGTTTTACATTCCTCGTCGTACCAATCATTGGCTCTGGCAGTGCGTTTGTAGCCTACAGTTTCCTTCGTGACATCTGTCAGTATCGTCCTCAGTCTTGTCCATTTTCCCTCAATTGTGTCTTCATTATTTATGTTTAGGCTTGGACCTATCCTCTCTGCTAACGTTGCCTGGTATCTCTCCAATACGGTCTGTTCCTGGAGGCGGTCAACGTCGAATTTCTTTACTTTGTTGCTTCTTTGTTCTTGAGTGGACAGCCGACATCTGAATCTAGCTTTAACTAGGAAGTGGTCCGATTCACAATTCGCACCTCTGTAGGATCTTACTTGAAGGATACTGGAAGCTGCCCTTCTGTCTATAAGTATATGGTCTATTTGATTGCAGTACCTTTCGCTGGGAGATTGCCATGTGTATTTGTGAATGTCCTTTCTTGGAAAATATGTTGAGCTGACGATCATATTTTTGCTCATTGCAAAATCGATAACACGTTGTCCGTTATCATTTGATGTTTCGTGGAGACTTTCTTTTCCAATGGTTGGTCTGTACCAGTTCTCTCTTCCAATTTTGGCGTTGAGGTCTCCTATCACCATCTTGATGTCATTGGAAGGGGCCGTGTCATATGCGTGTTCAAGCTTGTAGTAGAAAGTGTCCTTTGTCGTGTCCGCTTTCTCCTCCGTCTCCGCATGTACATTTATGATTGTGAGGGTGAAGAATTTCGTTCGGAGTCGTATTGAACATAGACGTTCACTGATTGGCTTGAACTCTACGACATTATCTATGATTGACTTGTGTATTACGAAGCCTACGATCGCGTACATTAGCCAAAATCTTTTTATCGCCCAATATCTAGTATAAGTAACCGCGGAGGATAGGAGTAAGATAGGATTGTTTAAGGGATTCCTCGAATTGCTAAAAGGCTTTGTTATTTCAGCCTATTTTTGTCAAGACTTTACGTCACCTTCGTTTGGATTATGTTTTCTTTATTAACAGTACTCCGTATATATTTTTTTAAACCAGTTTAATTTTTTACGCCTTAATAGAACATAATACAATCTATATATAAATTTTGTCAAAACAATCCCACCAGTTCCGATATCATAGTAACCACTTCCATAATGGTAGTTCTTTTATATATTAAATCTCCACCAAGGAAACGAAAATAAAAACAAAAATATTTCTTCCTCTTCAGAAACAATTAAAAAACACCATGATTTTTATTTTAGAATTCCATTGAGATACGTCTTTACCCACAAACAACCCCCCACCATTTCGGGATTCCGAATTTGAAACACGCGCCCATCATCCCTCGAAGAATAAATGGTTTCGTTTCTCTTTTCCCGAAAAACAAAACAGATGAATCCTGCTGGAGTGCTGCCGACTTATACAGCTAAGGAATTGTGAAATTCGATTCTTGATCCTTTTTTAGAGTTATAATGTATTCTCTGTTCTAAATTTTACGAAAGCACACACATCCGTGAAATCAAGAAGAGTTCGATGCATAATTGCTGTAGTTAATGAGGTACAATTTTACAATCGACTGAAACTCGAATTCAACGACGCAAAATTCCATTCGATGAACACGAAAAATCGATTGACATTTTCTGATGCAATTAAAATAGGGTTTAAGTCGCCAAAGGATGCTTTAAGAATACGATTTTGCTCTAATGAGTTTGTTCTGGTGCAAGGATGAGTATTCAAAATAATTAGATTTTTATTTGCTTAGAATCTAGTCAAGATCTTCCCTTAGCATAGAGCGATAAAATTACATATTCCCGGTTTTAAGTTCCCAACGAAATTCAAGGAACAAATTTTTTGTTGTCCTTGTTTTGTTCATCAGGATGTTCAAGAGTGGAACACGGCCAATTGCTTCGGATTCTCTCTCCAAAAAAAATATATCCATTGTATGTATATTTATGAGAATCTGTTCGAATTTCGTTTTCCCTCTTTTGTAATGATTTTTTTACTCCCTTCTGGCAATAAAAAGTGTTTCTTCTTATCGTGAGATTTAAGATTCATATTGATTGGTATCATTTCAATATTTGCTGATGAGTTTTGAATTTCATAAAACTTGGGAAATGTACACGTGCCCTTTTAAAAAACACACAGACGCGACTCTTAAGGCTGAATAAAGTGGATTAGTAACACGAGTAATCTTTGACTGCATGCCAACAGGTCTACAGGTAGCCGCCTAGAGATTAACTGAACCGAATCGGGCTCCAAGCAAAGAATACTGATAATATTTAAACCATTCGTGCATGAATTAAATATGAATGTAATTTGAAAGTATTGGCAGCATGCTAAAGGGTAGCAGATACTTTTCTGGGTCTTCGAGACAGTGGCGTAGCAAGAAATATTTTCAGGGGGGGTTAAATAGTTGTAGGTCGAGTTCTGAGCTCCAAACATTATCTTTCAAAATTGATATAATTTTTTAATAGAAATAAAACTAGAAGAAGTCTTTTAGAGGAATTCAGTTTGTTCACTATTGACATACATGATAAAAGTCATAGTTCTATGTTCCTACGCTTTTCAGCAAATTTGTTGATTACTTCCTGAGCTCCTTGGTCATTATGTATCTATAGAGATGGCTCAAAAATTGAAACAGCGTGGACTCTGTTATTTTTTCCGATGCATTGAATATAAACACCTCTCTTCGTCTACCTGACCACTGCAGCGTCTTCCAAGCGGAAGTCACTGCAATCTGGGAGGCTCTCGAATAGCTAAAGATAAATAATATGCTTCATAAGAATATATGTGTTCTATCGAGGCCCTCAAGGCTCTTAATTCTGTCGTCACAGCATCTACGACTGGTCTGAACGGCCGCATGTTTGGGAATGCTATTAGCCACCTATAATCTGGCTGGGAAAAAAATCAGCTAAGCCCGAGCTGCGCTGAGATGGACCATAGCAACAGTGTATCGCACTCTTCCCATAATATGTCAGACTTTGGACGTAAAGCATTTTCAACCCCTTGTTCAGTTGAACAAAAGCGAGGTAAGCCATTTCGTGAAGGTGCTGACCGGTTATTGTCCCTTTGGCCCGCACGCCGAAACATTGGGACTTCCCGATTATGCAGAAGTTATGGTAATGAATATACGGAAGAAACTGTCTCCCATCTTCTCTATACATGCCCCGCCCTTGCAAAGAAACGAGGGATCTTCCTCGGCTCACCTTTCCTTAACGGATTGAGCGAGCTGCAAAATACTGGGGTTCCTGACCTTTGTCACCTTATCAAAGGGTCCAAATGGCTTGAAATGGCCTGAATTTTGTCCCAACACTAGAATGATAACACAATGGGCCCAATGGTGTGCCTAAGTGCAGCCATTTCAACTTAACCTAACCTATGAGCCACTTGCGATCCGCGTTCGAGGCACAATAAGTGATATTTCTAGAATTGAATGTACCACCAAAATTACAAAATGATATAAATATTCAAGTTGAATTTTCTTCATACAAAAATCGTTTCGGGGTGGGTTTGGTCCCCAAAACCCCCCCCGTTCCTACGCCACTGTTCGAGAGTGAGTTTTAGTTAAGCTTAAAGAATTTCTAGTATCGACAATCGAAAGCATCAAGGAATTTAAATATTTTCCATTCGTGTTTAATCTGCCAAATATTAATAAATAAATGATTCAGTACATGTACATGGTACGCATGAATTTTGTACAGAACTGCAGCTCTTAAATCACTACTCTTGGTAGCTACAGGATATTGTACAGCTGCGAAAAGGTACATTTCTTAGGACGGTCGTATACCAAAGCTGCATATGCTTCATTTCATATGAATCTTTTCGTCTTCTATTGCTTAGAGATTTATATAGCAACGCGGCACTTGATGAATTAATTGTCCCATATATAAATGACGCAAATCTGCATATGCAGCTTGGTCCTTCGTTTTTGGTCCTTCGAGCCGGATAAACGGAATTTAAGGTGAGTGGCTTAAATTCGCTAAAGATATTTTATTACATATAAAATTTATGTGCTCAGAACGGTATAAACAGTTTTAAATTTTTTATCGTGAACGAACAATTTATAATCTGATCGATTAACGGTGGCTTTTAAATTCATACATCCTATACATAATTGATGTATTAAGAACGAACTTACAAAGATTTAAATATCTTCATATCTTCATGCATATACTTTATTGAATTGTAAAAAATTACAGCTATATAATAACAGTCATACATATAACGGTGGTGAAACATTGACTTATCTTTACATATGAAATCCTTTTATGCTAAAATTAATTTTATGAATGAATTGTCATGAATACAGTGATTTACATCTGAATTCGGTAGTGAAATAATTGACTAATATTTAAATTTTGAAATTCTTTTATGTGAAGAAATATGATTACATGAGGTTTATTAAATAACAGTAATACTTATAACTAACGGTGGTGCAACAATTGGCTTATCGTTAAAATTTGAAATATTTTATACTAACAATAAACGTGGTTGATTGAATTTATGAAAAGAATTCTTATTAGTACAGTAATTTTCATACGAATTTTATTGGTGAAATAATTGGCTTAAATTTAAATTTTGAATTTCTATATGTGAATAAATTTCATTACATGAGGTTTTTTTTATGAAGGCGTTATTAATAAGATACATTTGGATTTTGTGGTGAACATAAGGGACTAATTTTGTTGTTGGGTGTTATAAATCTTTTCTGCGAATATTTCTTAATTAACGGACAAATGTGGTTATTATTTTTATGATAAATTTGAGAAATATAGTGTCGAATTATCGTGTTGAGAACGATTGACTTTTTATCCTAAGCGTTTTAAATCTTTCCACTCGACCAATTTAAGGGGTTGCTCTGATTTTTGGTTTAAAAAAAAACGAAATTTTTTTTTGCCTTTTTATATTTATTAATATGTGTAGAATACGTTCCTAAAATATTAGTACGAAATTTTTTTTCGTTAAAAAGTTATATGCAGTATTGTAAGTGCAAAAAAACTGATTTTCTGTCGGACGTTCAGCGCGTGGTAGTGCTACTGTTATAGTTTATATACATAGTACCTGATGTTATTGTTATTTACACGAATGTAAAATATACATACGCATTCGTGCAAATAACAACATCAGCCACTATATGTATATAGTAACGCAAACATACGTTTGAATTTACTTACATTATTTCGGTTAGTTCGGCTACAGTGAAACGTAAAAAAACTTTAAACGCGTTTTTCTCAAAATGCCATTTTTCAAAACGGTTCCAGCGATTCAAAAGAAACTATTTAATATATTGACTTACCACTTATGTCAATTTATCGAAAATGATGTTGTCGAGTTCGCCTGTGTAAAATTTTTTTTCAAAATCTTACTATTAGTATTTTATCCTCCCATTTTGGGCCAGAAAAGTTGCATTTTTACGTTTTTTCACTAAAATGTCCTTAAATTTTTTTTTTTGATGCAATTTTTACTAATGTTGACATAAGCGAACTAAAAGACATAATTTTTAACAAAACCGTTTTTCACTTTTCTGGTTCTGACCAATGGGGACGGAGCTATCGATGGAACCGTTTTCCATGTTATTTTTTAGGTGTCAACTTCAGCGCGTGCTACATATTTATTTATGACGGCAAAAAAAAAATTAAAATTTTTTTTGTGATCTCTAAAAGTTATCTAATACTATGAAAAAATTTTGTATATAAAAATAATAAGGGTTTTCTGTAAAAAAAAATCCAAAAATAGTCAATTTTTTGCCTCAAAAATCAGAGCAACCCCTTAATTCAAACTCGATGCTAATCGTGTTAAAAGGGGGATATCATTTTATTTTTTTTATACTTTGCTGCCGTGGATTCGATCCTGGTTCCGTACGGTTTCGTCTGCTTTCGTCTGGCAAGGGAAATATGGACCGCCTTATTAAATTACAAATGGGCACTGGTACAAAATTAGAAAAGGCGTTTATAAATTATGACTTCAACGATTTGTTTCCGCCAGAATCGCCATCACCCTTAGACATTTCTCAAGTGCAGACAGCCAGTGAAGGAGCTAAATCATATTCCGGTGTTAAATTGCAAAAGCTTTCCATTCCAACCTTTAATGGAGAGTACCAGAATTGGATCACCTTTTACGACCTCTTCAAGGGACTAGTTCATGACAATAATAATATACCTTCCGCGCAGAAGCTACAATACCTAAAATTATATGTTTCAGGGGAAGCCTATAATTTATTGAGTAAAATCACAATTTCCAATGCCAATTATCTGCCAGCATGGAAACTCTTGAAGGAAAGATATCACAATACCCGAGTGCTGGTGCGAACTCAACTGGATATGCTATTTGATCAACCCACTATACGAAATGAAAGTGCCCAAGGAGTGAAAACTATTCTGGACACAGTGAAGGAGTGTATTACATCGTTAAAAAATTTAGGGATTCCAATATTCGACTGGGATCCAATATTTGTGCATGTAGCCGTGAAGAAGTTACCAATCGAGACTCATCAACTTTGGGAGCAATCACTGGACAGATCCAGCAAATTATCAACTTGGACTGAGTTGGAGGAATTTTTAATGAAAAGATTTAGGGCCTTGGAAGCACTGGACACGAGGAAAACAAGCATCAAAGATGAGAAGGAAAGGACAAGATCAACGAGAACACTCATACGACCACAATCCTTTATGATAGAAGGAACTAGAAATACGTGCAGCGTATGCAACGGTAATCACCCCCTAAGGAACTGCCCAGAATTTCAAAAATTAAACTTTCAAAATAAAAATGAAATTTATTACGTTCGAGATTTCGCGTAATTCCCGGCGGTGCTCAGCGTTGGGGTGGGTGATATATGTGTGAATTTTCTTATTTGGGCGCCACGTAGTTTTAACGGTCTACGAACCGATTATTATACAAAAAAACTTGAATTTTGGATTCTTAAATAATCAATTTAATTCAGATTCTTAATCAAAAAGCAATTTAATTTATAATAAAAGTTACAAATTCCTCAATCACAAAAATCAATTTAATTTATAATAAGGTTAACAAATTCCTACCTGGCCTAGCCTTATTCCGATCCTAATCTCCTTTTCTATCCAAAGAATCGATTTATGGTTTCCTTCTTCGTTTTCCCGTCAATACCGACTATAATATAATTAAACTTTCGATTTCGGTTTTTTCCACTTTCCCGTTAATATATACTATCACTTCACTCACATTCCAGACTCTATCGTATCAAAAAAAAACAAAACCAAGAGAGCTCTACCACACAAGGGCCCATGTTTATATAGGGAAATGGCCCCTCTTTCCAAAGGTTCCCGCTGTTTACAATACTGTTTCCGACCGTTCCAATGATGTTGGTTGGAATTGGTACGTCGGTTATAATTAGGCTGACCATTCGTCCCGGATTTTCCGGGACAGTCCCGGATTAAAGCCCCCTGTCCCTCATTAATATATGTCCCGGAAAATGTCCCGCATTACATAATTATCACATCATGTGAATATTATAATATCCGATTTATTTTAACGTCTTTTCGTACATATCTATATAAACTTACTCACTCATCTACGTGTAAGTTTATGTTTACAGTCACCATTCATACGTACACATCATCAGTTTATGGCAGCAAAATTAAATAGATTTAACTCAACATTACTCCAAAAGTTCGAATTAACATATAAACGGGCATTTAATATTCTTATAAGAGCGGCTTAAGCCGAAAAAATTCGGTTTAAACCATAATTCGAATTACCCGGTTTATACGACAAAAAATTTTGTATGATCCATAGTTAAGACGGTTTGTACGGAGCCGGATTCTGTGTTAAGCCAAAATTCGACTTACCCATAAACAAGGTAAATGTAAGTCTTCATGGTAGATACCATCCATTAGTCATCCCAATCACAATTGCGCATGCACGCAGAGTTTAAGATAAAATTTTGTGCTAAAGCAGGTAATTGCCAGTTGTTGGTTGGTTTTTACACTGTGATGAGATGCAATTCAAATTAATTTTGATTTATTGGATACCGGTGATTATATTTATTCAAAACTATTTTATTAACTTCCCAGTATAGGAAGTTATTGTAATCGGTCCGAAAATCGAAATCGAAAATTTCAACGTATTTTCATCTTTCAAGGTCCCAGGAGCATTTTAAGCAAAAAATTGGGAGGAAGTATGTGTGTGTGTATGTGCGTACGGATGTGGTCATTTTTTCCTGCACGATATCGCGCGAACCAAAACTGATATCGACTTCGTTGAGGTGTCGTTCGAAGCGTATTAACCGAAATATGATCTGAAAAGATTTTCATGAAATTCGGTCCAGCCGTTTTTTTGTTTAAGCGACGTAAGTGATTTTTGTACCTGCATGATATCGCCCGAACCACGAAAGATATTGACTTACTTGAGGTGCCGTTCGAAGCGTATTAGCGACAATATAATCTGAAAAGATTTTTATAATATTCGGTCCAGCGGTTTTTGGTTTAAATGACTTAAGTGATTTTTGTACCTGCACGATATCGCGCGAACTATAAAAGATATCGACTTCGTTGACGTGCCGTTCGAAGAGTATTAACCAAAATATGATCTGAAAAGATTTTCATAAAATTCGGTCCAGCCGTTTTTTTGTTTAAGCGGCGTAAGTGATTTTTGTACCTGCACGATATCGCCCGAACCACGAAAGATATTGACTTACTTGAGGTGCTGTTCGAAGCGTATTAGCGACAAAATAATCTGAAAAGATTTTTATAATATTCGGTCCAGCGGTTTTTGGTTTAAATGACTTAAGTGATTTTTGTACGTGCACGATACCGCGCGAACTAAAAACTATATCGACTTCATTGAGGTGCCGAAAAACATTAATACATCAATTTTATATACATTTTCGTCATCCTAATCTTGTAAGTGCGCACATTTAGTTTGACATTTTAGCGAAAATATTGATAAACAATTGTGACAAATTCTCGGTATTATAGATATATTCTATATTCCGTACCTCAGAACCAGACGAACGTAAGTCCAAATATTACCATTTTCAGGTTATTACATCATTGTATGTAGAATTTGATTCTACTTTAAGCCATAACAACTAAAGTCCGTTGAATAATCCCCTTTTGCATTTTCTAAGGGTTGTAAGAACGAAAGTCCTAACCTATGATTGAGCCAGACAAACAGTTTTTGTGCTCTCCTGAAAAGTTGGCCTAGTGTGACTTACGTTAGTCTGGTTCCGAGGTACCGTATTGCCTATAGTTCATTTATTATTGAAATATCCAATCATATGTATATTCGTAGAACATTGAAGTAGAACATTGTGAAGACTTCCTAAAACAAATTCACTCTGTAACTAAATATTAGTTAATAGTTATATTTTGTTCATTTTTCCTATATCTAGGTTGTTATCACTTTCAATTATACTATTTGTTGTTGTAATCCTGAAATCATATTTATTGTTTGTTATAATACTGAATTGATATTTAATTTTGAAGTGAAACTTCCTTGCTCTCGTTCCGGGGATTTTGAATTGATTCGAGCCAGTACGAGTGAATTCAGAAAACTGAAACGAAAACAAGGACAGTTGTACGAAACGGAAGTTGCCTTCTCACTCATTTACATTACATTACATTAAGTGATGCCATATAAACAAATTCTACCAAACCAGCAGGTAAATATTTACAATTTATTTAAATTTGTACATAGATGGCGCAGGCATCGGTAAAGTAAATATGAGGAGTCGGTTATTTAAAAAATTAAGATTGTGTATGAGCTATTAAATATAAAGTTTTTGTAAAACCAGCTAAATGTTTTTGATTTTTTGTCAATTAATACTTAAAGTGTTTTTGGTAATATATATTTGAGTACATATGTAATAACTTGAGTATTGTCATCTCGTGGGCTCACAATTACATTAGGGAATAATAATTTCGAACTGTCATTATCGACAGCTAGTTAGCTACAAAGTGTTACAATTAAAGTTTGACAATAGAGATCATTTTTGAAAAATATTTTTTAAAATAAATTTTGAATATCACATTTAACTTGTATTTGAGGTGATCCGCTGTCACATTTAGTGGTTTTCTTTGGCTTACAAACAGGATTGTTTTCTATTTAGACAAGTGATATTTGCTCAGTGATATTGGATTGCAAAATTTCTTTACATGTGTGTATTATCTCCAATTTTCATATGATAAAATTTGAATTGGATTAAAACAACGTATATTGCCAGAATTGAGGTTATGGCCGTGTTCCATAATAACAACCAGCATACTAACCAGTGAAAAAGGGTAATAAGTGCTTAGTGTACATGAAAGTGTTACAACTTGAAACTAGCTGAAGTTCCGTTGGGCGATACACATAAAATTTCCGCCAGAAATTCAAGCTTTAGCTACTTAAAAATAGATGGCTTGTTGCTTTTTATACACTGTACAGCATTACTTTCAAAATATTCATTATACTATGATTTAAGTTAAAATATTATGGCTTCATTCATATTTTAGATTATAATACAAGACACGAGCAAATGAAGAAAAAAAAATTACAATAATAAAGAACATATAGACATAAGTATGTACGCGATGTTTCGCTTCTGCCTTGTGTTCTTTAATACCTACACAATAATTTTTTTTGTTGACATCCTGAATTCGTATTTATTTTTTGTTATAATCCTGAAATTCAGGACCTGAATTGATATTTATTTGTTGTTGTAATCCTATTATGTAATATTTATCATGTTTCAACAATAATAAAATAATAATAAAAGCAAGTTAAAGCTGTGCTTTTTTTTTGCTCTCTCTCCCGGTTTCTGTTACGACACAAATGGTCACCCTAGTTATAATCGGTAAACATTTGAAATATTACCCATAATATTTTTTTATAAATCTTGGACCTTGGATTTTTGGCGGCCGGGTGCTACTCCTGGGAAAATTCTACGTGCAAGCATAATCTCGCGAACGGCGAAGAAGCCAGAAGAATGGTCTGGATATGCTTGCCGGATTTTCCAGGGCTAACCCATTTCTCCCGTTTATTATCCCCTAGAGCACTCCTTGGTGGTTAATATGCCTTCTGATATTATTATGTAGTCTTGTGCTGTGAAATTTAGTATATTTATTTTATGCGTGATTATATTTTTGAGATTAAAATCGGTACGGCTCAATTACCAGGTGAGTTCCATATATTTAATTAATATTATTTACTATTTTTTTATTTATTTACTTAAGCCTATTTATTAATTTATATCTATTTTTTTCCATTTTGGTGATCGCCTATGGGCTGCTCCGCTTCTGGTGGTTGGTCCTGGATTTAAAAAAAAAGAGGTTCTGGATTTCAAAAGAAGAGAGACCTGAAGAGACCTGAAAAGAGAGATCCAGCAGCAGTAAGGTTCTTTAAGGGACGACACACATAGATAAGTATCTATAGCATACTATTATATATTAAATATTAACGCCTCTCTATTTTTAGGTCATAACAAATTGTACGAAAAAAGGGTCTCTGCATAAATTGTTTAGGTGTCGGTCACCTGGCTCCACAATGTCCTAGCAAAAATTCGTGTTTCCGTACCATCATACCCTATTACATATTTTTCCTAATGATCAGCCTTCCGGATCTATGAAAGAAAAAACTTTTAAGTCATTTACACCAGCACCCCATTCTCAAACTATTAGTGAACAGAAGGAATTCAGCCCCCCTATAAATTCTCTACATACCTCTACTCAAAGGGAAGTTTTATTAGCCACAGCATTAGTTACTTTGCAAGGTCCAGGAAAAACTACAAAAACTTTTCGGGCTCTGCTTGACCCAGGGTCGCAAGCTTCATTTTGTACCGAATAAGTGGTGCAATCGTTGGGTCTTCGCAAATCGCCTGTCATCGCCAGCATAACAGGTGTAGGTCAGATTCCGCTAGGAACTTCCAGGACAAAGGTCTATGCCGATATCGTACGACCTTAAGAGTAGGGTTAATACGTATTACACAAGTCCATTATACATAATGTTCAGGAATTTCAGCCAATAAATAACTGAACAACTGTGTTCAATAAGTATCCGAACAAAATTCTTTTACCTATTGATCATCAACGTACATTTAGTCGAAAGAGAAAAGAGACACGACCAAGGACACTTTCTATTATAACCTTGAGCTTGCAGAAATGATAGGGTCTCTTCCAATGATATAAAGTAGATGGTGAATGCCCAAATTGGAAGATATTTTGTACAGACCGACCATTATAAAGGAACGAAGCATCAAACAATAAGGGACAACGTGTTTTTGTGTTATTGACTTGGGGGGCGAACGACTAACAAAGAATCTGTCAAAATCTGTCAAAACCCGAGAAGATTCACTGCAGACAAACACTCAGCAGAACTGTTAGCAAGTCCTAACAATCGTCCTAATATCAATATGAGTTCTGCTGACGACAAGGCAGGACGACTTGACGCAGGGTTCAGTAGTAGTTTATACTGAACTGATCATTCAGTCATGCATTTAACTGAACTGTTTAGTTGAACAGTACAATCCTCGATAAGTTCAAGAGGTTTGCTTAAATAGATCTGCACGTCATCAGCATATAAATGAACAGACGAATGAAGGTCATTTATATAAAGGCTAAAAAGCAAGGAGCTCAGGATAAAGCTTTGAGGTACTCTACAATGAAGGAGCGCGGGTTCCGAGAAAGATTCTTGTACCTTAATAATTTGAGAACGCTCCTGGAGATAACTTTCAAAAAATGTGACTGCAGTAGGGTCTAGTTCAAAATGTCTGCCTAATTTTTCAAGTAACATCATTTTGTCAACTGAGTCAAATGCTTTTGAGATATCGAGTAGGACTAAGATTGCAATTTTATTGCTACCAAGTGACTCAAAAATATCAGTTGAAACTTTTAAGATTGCCGTTTTGCTGCTGTACCCAGACATGAAATCAGATTGCCATATAGAGAGAAGACCCTTTCATTTAGATAGTACTTAAGCTGCTTAGAAATAATTTTTTCAAAAACTTTAGAAAGGAAACATAGAAGACTGATTGGACGGACGGTTGCGATGAATAGACCTTTTTTGGAATAGGTACAACAAGAGCCTGTTTCCACTGACTAGGAAACGGAATCTATAAGGCAGGTATTGAAAACATGAGTAGTGACATTAGATATAAATGAGGCAATTAATTCATGAGCTTTGGAGAGACGTCATCACCCACATGTCAACACGAACAACGCAGAAAGAAGTTCGTAGTTGTCGATACAACGAAGGGAAAAGCCATCAGATGGGCACAGATTGATGCAGTTTCCTTCAACAGGTGTAGAGTTACTTTCAGAAATGGATGAAAAGAACTCGTTTAGAATATTGGGGTCTAAAAACACTTGTTGAGAATAATGCCCATACGTACCAAGATTACGAATATTGCGCCATAATTTTTGTAAGGTAGATTAGTGTCGAGCTGATTTTCAACATATGATCGTTTAGCTGATCGTAAAAGAGCAACTGTTTTATTTCGCACTTTTTTATACATACTACGAGCTGCTTCATTATTTATTTTCGATTACACAGTTTGCATAATTTATGGCGGATGTCGGCTTCTTTCAATTATTTTAAATTTGAATACAAACTGTCTGTCGAACTGTCAGAGTAACGGGCTGAATAGCTGAAACGAAATTTATATCTTTCGTTCGGATCTATTTTTGTTCATACATTTTCATACGATTTATTTCATTTTTTTTTCGTTTCGGTTCGTTTTCGTTTCTGCTCGAATATGCTCGTCAATTTCAATTGTAAACTGAATATTAAATGCAAATATCTAAAATGCAATACGTCTAGTAGTCTAGTACTCAGAAATTGTTCGGTAAGATTATAAACAGACTTTTCATAACATGAAGAGTGCAACCGATTTGCTTTGCTAAGATCTCTTAGGCCCGTATACATCAACGAAAGTAACTTTGAATTATAAAATTATCAGAAACATGAACCAAGTTTACAAAGGAGATGGAAATCTCCACTGAAAACTAAGATCAGTTACCCTTCACGAGTATCAACAAAACACTGAAAAGAGGAGGAAACAGGCGAAAATTTTTATGCCTTTTAGGCTTGGCATTTTCTTAGGAAGGAAGACTCGGCATTATCTTCGAATTATCCCTAGTTGACTGGGAAAATAGTCTATCTGGCAATGACATTGACGAAATTGTGTCTTGCTTCAACGTTATTGACAAACATGTGCTCGGAATTAAAAGAAGGGATAAATTATCAAAACCATGGCTGGATCGGAACCATGTGCATTCTCTTCGTAATCGAAGAAATAAATTGTATAAGCTGATTAGAAATAACCCCCATGCAAATGAAGAACTGAAACTAGCATACACTAGGCTAGCCTGAGAGTTCAGTCTTAGGTCACGTGAGGCCTATACTACATATCTTAACTCTGTTGCCGATAGCATTATAAAAGATCCCAAAAAATTCTTTCAATTCATTAATATAAAACGAAAGACCTTTGGCTATCCAGCTACAATGACCAATGGCAGTAGAACTCCTCTTGCCCACAGGAAATTTGTAACATGTTTGCTGACAGGTTTACCGAAATCTTTTATCTAAAATCTGATACAACAAACACAGACCTAACTCAAACGTGCACTGTTACTTCAAGTCTTATAGATAAAATATTCTTATCCGTCGAAGACATCATGACAGGTTTAAACAATCTAGATATCAATAAAGGTCACGGTCCTGACAATCTGCCTCCTTGCTTTCTGCAGTGCTACTCAACTCAAATTCTGTTTCCCTTCCATTTTATTTTCAACAAATCCTTATCGTTAGGAAAGTTTCCTACAATTTGGAAAAAATCTTACCTCATACCAATTCACAAAGCATCTAATAAGCATTCGGTGGACAACTACACAGGCATTGCAATATTATCAGCAATTCCTAAACTTTTCGAAAAGCCTGTTTACGATAAGATTGCCCAAATAATTGATCAATGAGCAAAAACAAGGCTTCAAAAAGGGACCACCATATTTTATTAACAAAACTGCTAAAATTTGGAATATCTAGGCCTGTCCTAAGATGGATAGAATCATATCTTAACGGAACGTTAGAATTCAAGGATTTCTGTCAAAAGAAACGGAAGTAACTTCCGGAGTCCCTCAGGGTAGTCATCTTGGCCCACTTTTATTTAATATATTCATCTCAGACCTGTCAGGAAAACTAAGGAATGTACGACATCTCTTTTATGCCGATGACTTCAAAATATATAGTGTCATAAGGTCGCGTGATGACGTAACTCTCCTTCACTTGAAACTGAATACGTTACAGGACTGGTGCTCCACCAATAAACTGCAACTAAAAACCAGTAAATGCCACGTAATTACCTTATCTCGTAAAAAAAGCATACAGTTCCAATACTATTATCTCAACGGCAAGGTATTAGAGTGCGTTGATCAAATTGTAGATCTAGGTATTGTCCTGGACAATAAATTAAATTTTAATTTGCACTACGATAATACATATTATGGCAAGAGCTAGCAAACTTCTTGGCTTTATAAAAAAAAGAGCCAAGGAATTGGACAGCCCTCGAGTTACTAAAACCCTTTTCTCTTCGCTAGTCCGGCCAATTTTAGAATACGCATGCCCGATCTGGAATCCTATTTACCAGGTAAGCAGGTAGGTTTGAGTCAGTGCAAAAGAAATTTCTACTCTGCTCTGAGAAATCTATACAACTCGCGTGATTTCCATAGCCTACCGCCCTACACGGACAGGCTCAAACTGTTGGATCTTATGCCACTAATAGGCGTAAGCTGCTTATTCATGCTTTACTTTGGATGTCTTAAACGATAAGATCAAAGATCAGTTTCTGTCAGACAGGATCAAAGTTAACGACGATGTCCGACACAATAGACATACGAAAATGCTTAGGGAATATTCTCATCGGACCGAGTATGGAATGAACGAGCTCATCAACAGATGTTGCATCATTTTCAATTGCCACAGTCCCTGCTTCTCTCCTGGAATTAGCAAATTGTCCTTCAAGAAAAAATTAATATCCTTCCTGTTATCCGAATTACCCTGAACTAACACTATAACTGAGTTGTGCTATATGTTATAAAGATAAAGATGTGATAATAATTGTTAGACTGTAAACTACTTTTAGCTATAGTCATTTCTATCCTGTGTAATATAGTTTAAGTGTGCCTTGTTTGGTGTAAATAAAATAAATAAATAAATAAAAAGAGGCAGAATAATGATTATTTAGTGTACCTACATTATACACAAACCGGTTTGAGTTGAAGACCGAGCGATTTATAGTATGATTAACCCTATTAAAGCATTTTTCACTACAAATACAGACTAAAAATTTGGTGTGGGACACGACTATAAAATATGTTTGTACTAGGTGCCTCTTTTTTCTTTTGAACCAGTAGTAAATATCTCTCCAATTCGTATTTAAAACCTCACCTCGCCTCAGCTCAAATTGGATGTTTTACTGCCGCAAAATAAGTAAGGAAGAAGAAACTCTTGCCTCTCCACTACGTATTTAAAATCACACCTCGCCTCATTCTTCTCGATACACCAGTAGGACTTTATTTTTGAACTGCGACATTTATGGCCCACGTTGTAAAAGGGTTGCGCACCCTTGGTGCAGACCAATCCCAATACTTGGCCTTTTGACGGAACTACGAAACATTACTTGTATTTATACGCAACATTATCTAACATGACATACATCTTTATTTAATTGTATAAATTCAAATCGAAACATGAAATTATATCGATTAGGCTAAGAGTTTCTTAAATGGTCTACATATAGTTTCTTTGAATAAATTTCTTTCTCTACAATAATGAAGCAAATACCAACGTGTCAAATAGCTGTTTTTTGAAGGGCGTTGAAGCATTTTTGGTAACATTGAAACTATATTCAATATGAGTAATTAAAAGCAGAACAAGCACCATAACAAGTTATGTATATCCGAACTTGTAAGTAACAACAACCGTTATTCCATAATTTCTACCTGGTTTCCGGTACGTTGGATATTTGAAAAAGGGAACTGGTAATGAAACCCTTAGGCGCAAATTCATATTAAATTTTTAATTTAAATCGATACAAATGATTTTTTATATAAAAGACTTAATATTATTTTGAAGAAGACACACTTCTCAATAGCTAGTACTAGTAGAGACTTCGGGTTTTAATCTTTGAATTAAAATAATCTTTTAAAAAATGAAGGTGCTCATCGCATTCACTACACTCTTGGCTGTTGCTTTCGGTAGTCCATCAGGATACGCTTTACCTTTGGGATATTCCGGTTATCCTTTCGCCTACTCCGGACTTCCTTTGGCTCATCCCGTAAAAGTGATTGCAGCTCCAGCAAGTCTCTCAAGCCAATTCCACTCTCAGGATACCTTAGGACAATACTCATATGGATACAGCGATGGACTCTCATCGAAAAAGGAAATCAAATCCCTTGATGGAGTTACCCGTGGATCTTACAGCTATGTCGATGCTAAGGGAAAATTGCAAACCGTTGAATACACTGCTGATGCTGTCCATGGATTCCGTGTTGCTGCAACCAACTTACCAAAACCAGTCAAGGGCGCTGAATTGAGTCTTCCTACACCAATCCGTGAAGATGCTGCTGTACTCCGCGAAAGAGAAATCCATTTAGCTGCTGTAGAAGAGGCTAAAATCCGCAATCAGACTCCAATTAAGGCTGCCGATCTTAGTGCAAAGTTACCAAAACCAGTTATGGATACCCCTGAAGTCGCCAAGGCTAAGGCTGAACATTTAGCTGCCGTAAAAGATGTTAAAATCCGCAACACTTTGGTTAAGGAAATCCCAGTGACTTATGCTCCAGCTGCATTCTCTTCATATCCTCTTGCACATGGCTTCTCTGGAGTACCAGCCGTTGCACCTTGGTCCGCATATCCAGCAATAGCACCATGGTCCTCTGTCCCATCAATTGCACCTTGGTCTGCTGCTCCAGCTGTCGCACCATGGTCCAGTATTCCTGCTGTTGCACCATGGTCTGCAGAACCAATCATCAGACCTGACCTCCTAAGGCTAAATGATTATAGTGTAGATCGCCGTGTCTTCCAATTACGCGATGGCAAATGGTAAGCGGGTAGTAAATTGCTAATTATTGTCTAACGTATAAAAAAATAAAGCAAACACTTAAAAATTATTTTATCGCCTGTTACATCAATTAACAGTTCGTATTTTTTCGTTCAAAGCAGATTTCATGTATGTATGTATATTTCTGAAACTTGTAAAATTATGACAAAAGAATGTTGTTAAGGAAATGTCACCGCGGCGGTTCAGTGAAATCTGAATTTTTTGAGATACTTATGTTGAATTGTTGAGTCAAAACTTGTTGTAACCTGATCTTTCATAATAGCAGGCCTTATTTCCTAGTAATATTTCGCAATGATTGTGACGAAGCTTTTTCGAATTAGTGTAAATACATACATATAACAGAACCTTTCATAATCACAACGTTGGTCTGTTGTGGGCATGCACTGCAATATTTTTCCCGCAACACACGACTAGCCCGCTACTACTACTACTAGACATTGAACCATGACCTTAACGGTAAAGCCTGAACTACATTGAAAAGCAGTGCAGTGCAGCACTGTGCAGTATGTTGCAGTGGTTTATTGGAGAACGCGTTGTAAAACACAATTGAATAAGCAGTGTTTTCACATTCACTGTTCATATATAGTCTTTAATAATTTTTTGTAGTGCCTCTGACTTTTGTTGTATACTTATTTCTCACTAATTTTATGAATTTCTCATTATCCATTTTGACAACGATGGCCATGGCAACTTCATATCAAGGTTTTCAGAAATTGGCGGGCAGTGCGAAGCAGTTTTTTAGAAATTAGCCTAAGACAATGCAGTGCAATGCGGTGTAGTGCAAGGCAGTGAAGTTAATGTGAGTTGACACGTTACAAGAAGTCTAAATTTCACTTCGCAGTACTGCACTGCACTGCTTTTTAATGTAGTTCAGCCTTAAGACGAACTGGTAGTACAAAGAGTGACTCCTAAGGTTGGCTTTTGCAAATAAAAAAATTTTTTATACTTGCTGCGTCCCCTTTCCACTACTTAGTACTTGTGATCAGAGCAGAAAAAGAGCGCATATTTCTGAATACTCTGATTTCAGTAAAATCTCACCTACAATTTTTGTCGTTACTATGTATACAAATACAAAGTTCTTAAAAGAAGAATTTATAACACAATGGAGAAATTAATGCGGTAATTTTTAAAGTAAAACAAACGATAATAGTTTTTGATAATTATAGCCTAGTACTAAGTTCACGTGAAATGGAATTTAAATGGGCTACTGTACAGTAAATTTTCTCATGTGAAAATTTCGCTTGTCAAAATTTCATTTGTGATATATACGTGCGTTCCATTAGGCGATTTTTGCTACTCCGGAGTACTCCCGAGGAGCTCCAACTACCCCTGCTCTTGTTTTGGGGGATTTCACTCCTAGTAGAAATGCATAAAATTACCGCCAGGTTTTCAAGCTTTACCTACTTAAAAGTAGAAGGCTTTTTGTTTTTTCAGTTAAAATAAACTGTCAGATTAATTATTTTATGGTGTATTTTTAAAGTAAATAAAACAAGTAACAGTTTAAAGTGTATAAAATAAATAACAGTGGAATTTAAAAAATTATAAAATGCATAATATTGATAGATATAATAAGGTAAGATAAACAAAAATGGTTTTATTATACCCTTGTTTACTTTTTACATCAAAAATCGCGTTCCATTGGTCATGTACTCGGGAGTAGAAAAAATCTCCCAATGGAACGCACGTATTAAGTTCACGTGAATTTTTTGGTGAATAATGCCTAATCTCCACTGACATATAGTAATGGACTGCTAAATGAGCAAAATCCCATACAAAAAAATGGCACCAAAAACTATTCCTGCCTCGCTCCCACGTTAAATCCCAATGAACTGTAATCGTCAGCGCATGTCTGTCTATTAGAAAAAAATAGACAGGTATAGTTTTCGTTCTTCTGTCTCACTCTTGAGCTATTTTGAAAACTTCGTTAAACAGGGGAAATAACCGTCACGGTTTTGGAATAAATACATTTATTTAATGAAAAAACTGCTAATAAATAAAAATGAGTGATGGAAATTTATTTCCGTTAATTATAACAAACATCTTTCACTTATTTTCTCCTAAATTCGAAGAAAATTTTTTTGTTTGCATAAAAAAGGTTTTCTATTTCTGGAGAAAAATGGTGCCATTCAGCATCGTGAATCAGCAGTCCATTACTATATGTCAGTGCATTCACTGTTGGCGAACAATGGCGAACCAACCACGAACCAACCAACCAAAGTGCTGCTTCCTATTCCTTCTCATTGTAAATTGAATTATCCGTCTCGCTCGTGTTTTGGTTAACATGGGTAACTTTCCGTATGTGTTAGTTAAATTATTTGAGTTGCCACATGAAATTCAGCGGGCAATTTAGTACAAACACATGTCAAAAATCAAGGCATAAATACGTTAATTGTAATTGCAATATCCGCCGAAACCGAAACTAATTCAACATCAATTTAGTCAACTGTCAAAAATTTAGTCCCCTCGCCAAAAGACTAAATATTGTATTATCGACACTAAATTTTAGTCACTGAATTCACACAGGCCCTAAGTTCACGTGTATTTTTTTGGTGAATAAATCACACTCTGCTGCGCTCTAATAGATGGCGCGGCATGCATTCACCACGAAATTTCATTTTCATTTCATTTAAAAGAATGCCCTTGGGCATTTTTTCCGCCTGTATAGCTGGGAACTCTAATTAAAATTATACATTTAGGGTGGGTGCCAAAATACAATTCCGAATTTGTTACTTTCATCGATGACACTTCGAAATTACAAAGTGTGCCAAAATACACTTCCCGCATTTCATTGACAATTGATATTATTTTTTAAAACAATGTTGTCATAAATAACAGAAAATTTTTCTACTCATACAATTTTTAATACAGTTTCCTACATTAATGTTTTTGGAATGATGGAAGTGGAAGGGGTTCATGAGCATAATACATTTAGTAAGGGGGAAATGCAAGAAGCATTTACTCAAGTTTAAAAAAAATTATTTAATTTTTGCACGGAAATTGATTTGTTAATTTTATTTTGATTGGCGTTGATGAACGTTGCACTACAGTGTAGTAGTAATATACAGTGAGAACAATCGTACCCTAAAAATTGCAAAAACTCGGGATATTGTACTCCAATAATTGGAAATGGATTCAACCAATTTTCATACTGGTTCATTATTCCACAATGCATTAGGGCCATAGATTGCACGAATATCCTTTGCATGGTTAATATGTCAACAACAAGTTGTATTTTTGAAGTCAAAGGCAAGATGTTTGTCACCATTTATAAAAATAACAATTATTTAATTATGACAAACTGCTACAAAATCCAACAAACTGTCAAACGAATGTTTGGATAATATTTCCCTACAATTCAAAATATTTCCTTACATTTCCAAAGACACAAACCTCTGAAAATTGAAATGTTAAATCGAAATGCGTTTTCCATACAAATTGACATTTGGAATGTATTTTGGCACAGGCCCTTAGACATATTTATTTGTTAACTGGTGTATGCATTTATTTGGCATTATTTATAGCATTTATTTTAACTTATTTTTGTAGAATGTAGCACTTTGCTACAAAGTTGTGCGGTTACTTTTTCACTAGCCCAAAGTGCCTAAATCCATTTCACGTGAACTTAATACTAGGCTTACAGTGATAGAAATGTGTGTAAACACATTTTGTCAGCTAATTCAGCCTACTGGAACTTGGTTGGTTCGTGGTTGGTTTTCCCATTGGAGATTAGGCATAAATCACACTCTGCTGCTCTCTAACAGATGTCGCGGCATGCATTCACGACGAAATTTCATTTTCATTTCATTTAAAAGAATGCGCTTGGGCATTTTTTCCAGGTGAAAAGTTGGGGACTGTTAAATTTTCAAAAAGCGATAAGTGAAAATACGCAAAAAGTGTAATCAAAAGCTGTAATTATTGTTCCACGTTGTGGTTAATAAAACGCCAATTTTTATTAAAACTCACTAAGACTATTTATTTTATATATACAATATTATAAAAACACTCGAACTTAAACTTGAGTATAGATTGTACACTAATGAAAATTAAGTTTTTTCTGGACGCGAATTTTGTAGAAACCTTTTGCACGATGGTCAAAACGGAGAGTGAGTAAACGGAGATGCCGGAAATTGGCTATCTCGATAAACACGATCGGGGCGGAACGGGAGACGGCAAGATCACTGAACTTTGAGTTCGGTGATCGATGAGTGTTCCGACTGATCGTTTTGATCGTGTCGGAAGTTGTTGTGTGACATTGCGTAAAGTTCGGTAATTAAACTTTACGCGGTCACTACATACTCCCCCCCCAGCGTAGCGTTAACGGAATGTTACCGCTTTAGGTGGCTTAGCTTCGTTGTCGCGGTCACAACCGAAGGCTGGCTTTAGTCTGTCAATGGATATTGACTTGGTTGTGCCGTTCAATTTGACAACGAATTGTTTTCGTAATCGTTTGATTACTTCATATGGGCCTTCATATGGAGGTTCGAAAGGTTTTCGAACTCTGTCGACTCGTACGAAAACGTAGTCGGCGTTCTCCAGGGCTTCTGGCACGTAGACATCCTTTTGGACGGGTTGCCGAGGATGTATTGCCTTAATGTTCTGCATATGAGAACGAAGGCGAGCGAGGAATTCTGATTCTTCAATTGGATTCTCATCCGTTGGGATAGAAATCGAATTGGGAAGTCTCAGATTCTGACCGTATACGAGCTCGGCTGGTGAGCATTGTAAGTCGGTCTTAATTGCCGTGCGTATGCCTAACAAGACAAAGGGCAAGTCTTCACTCCAATGAGTAGTGTTGTCCCTTGCCATTAAGGCTGCTTTAAGTTGCCTGTGGAACCGTTCAACCATCCCGTTTGCTTGTGGATGGTAGGCGGTGGTCCGGATTCGATGAGTGCCGAGTAATTTGGCAACTTCATTGAATAGTTTCGATTCGAACTGCGTACCTTGATCGGTTGTGATTTCGAGGGGTACGCCGAATCGTGGGACAAATTCGGTGACAAATCGTTTTGCCACTGTTGAAGCTGAAATATCCCGAATTGGGTATGCTTCAGGCCATCGCGTGAATCTATCGACTATCGTTAAGATATAAGAGTATCCACGAGATGGGGGTAGGGGTCCCACTATATCCATATGGATATGGTCAAATCTGTTATTTGGAAGTTTGAAAGCTTCCAATGGAGATTTGGTATGCCGTGAAACTTTGGACTTTTGGCAACCTAGGCATGATCGAGACCACTCGTTGCAGTCTTTATTGATCGATGGCCAGAAGTATTTCTTGGTAACGGCTCGTCTTGTAGCACGAATACCAGGATGGGAGAGACTATGTTCGGAGTTGAACGCTAGTCTGCGTAAGGAACTGGGTATGTAAGGCCTTGGAATGCCTGTACTAGTTTCACACCACACCTGATGGGCGGTGAATGGTATTGGTGTGAGAACTAATTTTACCCGTGAGCCGTTGCTGGGGTGCTCTTGTAGAGACTTCAACTCTGTGTCACCTTGTTGAGCCTGAGCTAGTGTAGGCAGGTCGAAGGTGACCGAGTCGACGTTGTCGGTTGCTAGTGAGCGCGACAAGTAGTCGGCGACAACGTTTTGTTTACCAGACACATGTCTGATGTCTGTGGTAAACTGAGAGATTAGACCCAAATGTCTGGTCTGACGAGGGGATCGTTCGGTCTTTGTGTGAAGGGCGCGAACCAGTGGTTTGTGATCAGTATAGACCACGAAATTGCGTCCTTCAACGAAATACCGGAAGTGTTTGATCGCTGCATAGATTGCGAGAAGTTCGCGATCGAATGCAGAGTACTTCCGTTCTGTTGGTGACAGCTTTTTGGAATAAAAAGCTAGAGGTTGCCACCGATGACCGTTGAATTGTTCCAAAACGCCTCCGATTGCGTAATCAGAGGCGTCAGTCGTAAGACTGTATTTTGCATCCTCGATTGGATGGTTCAGCAGAGTTGCTTCAGCCATCGAGGTTTTCACCTTGAGGAATGCCGCCTGACATTCTGCTGGCCAGTCAAAAACTTTATTGGCACGTGAGCGGTTGAGAAGGTCTCTCAAATGCTCGTTTATAGGCACCAACTGTTCAGCCAATTTTGGGATAAATCGGTGATAGAAATTCACCATTCCCAAAAACTTCTGGATCGATTTGACAGAAGTTGGAGGTGCGAGATCAACGATAGCCTGAACCCGATCGGAGGATGGAAGTATTCCATCCTTTGTGATGCGGTGGCTTAGAAACTTAATCTCTGTTGCACCAAAAACGCATTTCTCTAGCTTAATGGTTAAACCGAAGCTATCGAGGCGTTTAAAGAGCTCTTCAAGGTGAACGATATGCTCACCCTCGGTTTTACTGGCGATAAGTATATCGTCCAAGTATACATAAACGAAGTCGAGGTCTCTCGTAACTTCATTTATGAACCTTTGAAAGGTTTGTGCTGCATTCCGTAGGCCGAATGGCATACGTGTAAACTCATATAGGCCGAATGGCGTAATGAGTGCAGTCTTATGCACGTCTTCTGGGGCGATTGGTATGTGATGGTATGCACGTACCAAGTCAACCTTCGAAAAAATTGTGCAGCCGTGAAGATTCACGGAGAAATTCTGTATATGCGGGATCGGATATCTATCCGGCACAGTGACAGCATTAAGGCGACGGTAGTCGCCGCATGGCCTCCAATCATGTGAGTCCCGTTTAGGAACTAGATGAAGCGGAGATGCTGCGGGGGACGACGAAGGTCGACAAATCCCCAATTCGACCATATGGTCGAACTCTAACTTTGCCACCTTCAGTTTCTCCGGATGGAGTCGCCGAGCGGTGACAAAAGGTAATTGCCCTTTAGTTACAATGTGGTGTTGCACATTGTGTTTAACCGGAAGGTTAAAATTGGGCGGTTTTGTTAACGAAGCGTACTTCGTTAATAGCTCTTTGTATATGCCAATAACTCGGCATGGAAATGTTTCGGGGTTGTAGTCGACGGTAGCGCACACGTTAATTCGAAACTTCGTGCGCTTGTCGACTAAATGCCGATATTCAAAATCGACGGACAATTTGAACTTCGTTAAGAAGTCCGCCCCGATAATGGCTTTAGTGGTGTCGGCTATAATGAAGTTGTAAACATATCGTCGGCGTAAGCCGAGTTCAAGTTCGAGCAACTTAGTACCGAAAGTTCGGATCAGTGATCCGTTGGCCGCGTACAGAAGGACGTTCGGGCTACCGTTATGGGCCGGGAACGCCTTGGCGGGAACAATTGAAACGTCAGAGCCCGAATCAATCAGAAAGTCCATCCGATTGTTGGTGTCTCTGACGAATAAACGATATGAGCGGCCGGTTATATGCTCGCTCATGTCGACCCCCTGACTCTCTAGTTTTTTTTAGATTGGGTGGTGGCCGACTTTTTCTTAGCCGGCTTGGCTTGACCACCACCGAAACTGCAGGGGGCCTTACAGGTGCGAGCTTCACTACCATAACGGTAGTGAAAGTAGCACAGGCTACCCCTGGCTTGATTGGCCCCTTGTGGCCGATTGGCCGAGGGCTGTCGAGAGCCGCCCTGCCGATTGGCAGGTGTTCGGCTTCTCTGATTGCGCGGGCCACGATCGAGCTTGTCTAGCCGGGCCGTTAGCCTATTGATGGCGCTTTGCAGCGCCACCAATATGGGCTCCGATTTGGCAGGTGTTGCGTGGACGGCGGACGCGTATGAGGCACCTCCGTGTGGAAGCACCTCCCATACTTTGTCCGCCGTAGATGCCAACCCGGCTAGAGTTTGGTCGGCGGCGGTGGCCAATGTGACCTGGATGGCCTGTGGAAGTCTCCGCTCCCACAGGTTCCGGATCAGGTCATCATTGACTGCCGATGACCCGCCAGCCAGTGCCTTTAGAGCCTGGAGGAACTCGGAAGGTTTCTTATCTCCAGGCTCTTGCACTGACAGCAACTGCTCGAGTCGGCGTTTCTCCGAAGTGCCGTACTTCTCGAGCAGGTGCCGTTTAATATCCTCGTATGAGGTGGCGTGGTCTACTGTGCTAAGCCGCATCGCCGTTACCGCCTCTTCCGGTAATGCGGCCATAACATTGTAGACCTTCATTTTGTCGGACCTACAGCCCGCCAACTGGAACATAATTTCGGCCTGGTAAAACCAGGAGGCGGGCTGGTGTACCCAGAACTTCGGGATGTCGAGTTTCGACACGGAAGCGGCGTTAACTTCCGAAGTTCCGGGCTTTGGTCCCTCTTCGTGCGAGGCTTCCATTTCAAATTCACCTGTCCTTGACATGTTAACAAATATATAAAAAAAATAACAAAACGAATCAGAAAAAAAATTACTAATGAATTCGTTCAAAAGAAGAGGAGCAATCAATATTGTGTTCAAAAGAAATATAAAAATTAATAACAATAAGCCGTAAAATGGCGAAACCAAATTATATGTCGAAACTAAATTATATATATATGTAAATTATGTACGTATATGTGTGAAATATTCTTATTATGCTATATGAATGTGGAAAAAAAATATTTAATTTAGTCTAAAAAAAAATGTATGTATGTGAAATTATGTATATGTAGATGAAAAAATTATATACTATATATTTATGTCTAGTACGAGAAAAATTTTTGTAATTTATATTAAAAAAAATGTTTTTGTTTTAATATTTATCTGAATATTTCCTGTTCTGCTTGAAAAATTTTGTCCTCCACTGTTGCTTTGTTGAGTTATATCGTCTAGCTTTACCGTTGACTGGTTGAACTTGAAAAGTGTACGGATGAAAATTCTTTCGAATAATTGCTTTAATGGCGCATTCGATTCCTCATACAAGGCGTAAAAATGATAACTCACAAAACACCAAAACAATTGTGGCAACTTTGGGGGCACAGTAAAACTCTTTTATTTTTATTTTGTTAAATTATTATTTCAGGATTTTCTTTTTTTTTGAGATTTTAGATTTATGCAGCGGGTGAATGCACCTCTGACTGATCACTTCTCTTGACACTTCAAATTTGTTTTAATTGTTGTGGCCGTAATCATTTGCGACCACAATAACTTATTGTAATAAATTACAAATTTCGGCGCACTTAATGTATTTATCGATGCACTGATAGCACTTTTCTCGCGTGTTTGCGGTCGGGATCACCAATGTAATTATTGTTCCACGTTGTGGTTAATAAAACGCCAATTTTTATTAAAACTCACTAAGACTATTTATTTTATATATACAATATTATAAAAACACTCGAACTTAAACTTGAGTATAGATTGTACACTAATGAAAATTAAGTTTTTTCTGGACGCGAATTTTGTAGAAACCTTTTGCACGATGGTCAAAACGGAGAGTGAGTAAACGGAAATTGGCTATCTCGATAAACACGATCGGGGCGGAACGGGAGACGGCAAGATCACTGAACTTTGAGTTCGGTGATCGATGAGTGTTCCGACTGATCGTTTTGATCGTGTCGGAAGTTGTTGTGTGACATTGCGTAAAGTTCGGTAATTAAACTTTACGCGGTCACTACAAAGCCGTTGTGTGAATTATTGTTAAAAAGTGGATAATTAATATACCTACATATTTAGACATTTATTTGAACTTATTTTTGCAAAATGGAAAACGTTTTGCTACAAAGTTGCGCACAGCTGATTAACTCACCTCGGTTGCTTTTTCACTATCCCATAATGCCCAATTCCATTTCAGGTGAACTTAATACCTTTGAATAGAGAAGATAAGGAACCGAAAATAGCGTACATGTACACGGATTTGAGGGAAGCACTTGGGATCAAGAAATTTTCTCTCCAATTCTCTCCCTCCACTTTAACCACAACAACAAAATACATTCACTTTACCCCACAACAACAAAATACATTGTCGATCCCGGACATAGGCGTAGTGAAATTTGTTCAGGTTTTGCGAAGGGTCTGCTTCAAACATTTAGCCAAGTGAAGCGTTTTCACCGAGATGGTTGCTGAGAAACGATATCCCTCCCGGTTTTTGAATGAATATAACACAGCCACTGACCGGGATCGACACAAATACGTAAAGAATGCTATTTATTAGTGTTGCCAAAATGCTTCCCCGTGCTTAATAAATTGCTCTTCCTCGTCTTCTCTATTCAGAGCTTAATACTAGGCTTTTACGACTGAAGTTTTATTTATGGACGGTTTTATATGAGCAAATCAGTTCAACACAAATAAAAGCCATCTAACGGGTGATGGCGTAAGTGAAAATAATTCACAATAGACTCGAAATGGCGACTTTTCCTTAAGCTAATGGCTTTATTTACATTACTGAGTTTCCATGCAGAGTTTACCCTGAGATTAAGTCCCCATGGAAACGGGGACTAAGTAACCAGTCTGTCTGGGAGCGCTTTCAAAAACCATACTATGGTTAACTATGGTTAACTACGGTTTATTATGGTTAAGTATGGTTACCTATGGTTAACTATGGTAAACTTTTGTCGTTCAAAAACTCCGCGGTTAACTACAACATAACCACGAGCATAACTTTTTGGCGTTCAAAAACCCCCGTGGTTAACCGGGGTGTAGTTAAAATTTATTCTTGGTCGGGATCATAGTTAGCGATAGTTAAGAAGAAGAAGAATAAAATTACTCTTTTACATTTGTTTTAATGTTAACAATGAACAAATCAAATTGGGATTTGTGAAATTATTGCAAATATGTAAATAATTAACACATGCGGAATAATTCAAACAAATAGCGGAGACTATTTTTTGTGAATAAAGTTTTTTTTTAAATTCGTAGTTAACTACGGTGCTTCTACTACTTCATGGTTAAGTGAAGCTTATTTCATGGTTTACCATAGTAAGGTTATTGAGCACGCTCCGGTTAAACTGGGTTTTGCATATGGCGTGTTTGAGTAGCTTCTACTGTACAAATACTAACAGTGGCGCAAAATTAATTATTTGTCACTTTCACTTGTCCCCTGAATTTTTTCAGATTTTACTGTTATGTTTAATCGAGTGAAACATCGCTTTGAAACCAAAAAAATCGGTAAAAATCGCGTTTTTCAAAAACAAGCCCGATTTTTTTCGAGCGTGTAAATCAATTTACAAACGGTTTCATTGATTTACACACCGCTTGTAAATTGATTTACACACTCGAAAAAAAATCAAATATAAAAAAACACATTTTTTTCGTTTATGGGGTTTTAGTGGGGGTCCATGGGGGCGAAAAAAATCTCAAAAAACTTTTTTTTGGTCCTCTTCAAGGTTTTGGGGTCGATTTTATCAAACCCTGTGAGGGCCGCCAGACCCTTCTTAACCCGCTACCCCCCTTGTCGTAGAGTCCCCGCGCGTACAGCTTAGTTCTTGGCCATTTAAATGTCTTGGTCAAGTTTGGCCGCGGTGGGGCCGTATGTTCCCCCATTAAAAATGGTTTACAATTTTACGGCTATCATATACCCCTTAAAAGCCAAGCGGCCGTGTTTCGCCCGCCGTAAGCCCATTTTTAATTTTACTCGGGCAGGTAGAACTGGTAGATAAATTCTATTACCTCTGTAGCATTATTACCGAAAATGGCGGGCAGAAGAAGACGTCAGTTCCTGAATAAATAAAGCACGAAACATATATGCATGCCTGGTCCGCATATTGCGATCAACGGAGATCTCAGCTCTTCAACTCCACCGTTAAGGCAGTTCTTTTGTATGGTTACGAAATATGGAAAGTCACCCAATTCATCACAAGGCGTCTACAAGTTTTCATCAACAGATGCCTAAGTCAAACTTCTTAATGCAACCTCTGGTAGCAAAAATTTCTGGGCCTTGGTAAGTTCAATCAAAAAGAATTTCACTACAATTTCAACCCCTTCCTTTATCCACGATGAGAACGTGATAACAGACAGAAAATCCAAGACCGAATTATTAGCAGCGCTGTTCGCTTCAAATTCTTTCTAACCCGAAACTGATATGCTACTCTCTGTTTCCAAACTCACCGCCCACTCAATGAACAGGGTATTCTTCAGGACTCGCACAGGTGCCTCAATGAGTACAATGCTTACAAGTCCACTGGACCCGATAATATACCCCCGATGGTCTTAAAACAATGCGCCTCAGCTTTAGCTAAGCCTCTGCCCAAACCTTTTGCCCTATCATACTTCTCCGGAGTATCTATCAATAACGACATTGAACTCAGTGAGGAAACAAAAATCGTGTCGAGTTCAACCCTACGAAAACCAAGTATTCTGTTTTATTTCAAGAAAACAGCTCAATATCTCTCCATCTGTGACAGTGGGTGACAGTTGAAGTAATGCTCGACCTCACCCTCACATTAGCCAAAGACTTGCGATGGAATGACCACATATTACAAATCGCCAAACAAGCATCTCAGTGCTTGGGATTTCTCAAGAGGTGTAAGTTCCTCCTCCACCCATCGGCCCTTGCAGTTCTTTATAAGTCCTACATTCGGTCTTTTCTTGAATGCAACTCCCTCGTTTGGGGCGGCGCTTCGCTAACCACCTTGGCATGATTGGATGAGGTGCAAAAAAGGGCATTTAAATTAATTGATGACGACACCGCTTGCTCCACCATCGACCCCTTGAGCAACCGTACGAATGTAGCAGCACTGACTAAATTTTATTGCTACTATCATAGAGATTGCTCCATCGAAATAAACGCTCTCCTGGCTCCACGGCAATCTTATAGCCGCAACATCAAATAAGCCCACTAGTCTCACCCACACCACTTACAGCTCGTCTATTCGCATCCTCAACAAAATAGCAATTCGTTTCTAAATAGAACTACACGACTGTGGAACAATCTTTCGCAGTCGGTACTTCCGAGCTCCTATAACATTCAAGAGTTCAAATGCAGGGTTCATCACCACCCCCGATTAAAAATAATTTCATGGTTAATTTCCTTACTAGCACGCACGCGCCCGCAGCTAGCACGCATAGCGAACAAACAGGCACGCCACAAAAGTACGTACTCTCCCGCCACAGGCACGCACGCTCCCGCCACAGGGATACACGCTCCCGCCACTGGCACGAAAATCTAAAATTTTGTTCGCTAGAGGGATGCACTCTCCCGCCACAGGTATCCACTCTCCCGCCACACTCACGAAAATCTCAAAATGTGCCTGCTTAAAATAGGTATGTAGGATCTAGCCTGAAAAAGTTCGATTTGATGACGACTTTACATACATATATAATACTCTTCTCCATCTTTTTTAAGAGGCGTAGAATTTTTATTATACGAAAAAAATTTTTTTTCTTTCATTTTAAATTTGAGTTTCGTGCGTACCAGCTGCATGCTAGCTGCGGGCTAGTGTTATTTTCACTCAGGCGTGCATGCTAGCTGCGGGCGCCGTGAGGGCTAGTGCATGCCAGCTGCGTGCTAGCTGCGGACGAATTTCATTTTTACTCGTGATTTATAATATTCGTGCGTGCCAGCTGCATGCTAGCTGCGGGCGCCGTGCGGGCTAGTGCATGCCAGCTGCGTGCTAGCTGCGGGCGAATTTCATTTTTAATCGGGACCTTCTTCAACATTCCTTCGAACCCTCATAGCCCTTGACCTGTCCAGCCCCCCTTCCGTACTAAGCTTGCTGCTAGACATTGCACCATGACGTGACAAACGACATTACGGACTGGTAGTACAAAGGGTGATTCCTGAGCTTAAAGGCCCAATTACAATGAGCGGATCTACGCGGATTGAAATGTCAAAAGAACGCATCAGAACGGATAGGAAACTGCACTGATTGCAATGAACGGATCAGTTCGCATTTAAACGTCAAAGTGTTTAGTATACAAACATTTCATTTCATTTTTAATCTTGGAATTTTTATATCCACTCTTTGCCTTGTTGTACAGTATTTCATAATCTTTCACTTCTGCGATTAACTGCTCGTCCGAAAACATTTTTAAAAACATAACAAATCAAAAAAAAATAAAACCTTAAACATTCACAGCTTTTGTTTACCAAAATTTTGACAGCTCGATCCGGCGATTTCTAAACAAACTAAAACGAATCCGGCACAGATGCGGTCAAATGCGTTTGAATCCGTTCATTGGAATCGGTTAAATAGAAAACGCATGCTTGGAAAACCACTTTGACAGTTCAATCCGATTCTGTTCCGCTCTAATCCGGTCATTGTAATTGGGCCTTAACACTGGCCAAGAAAGGATAGACGACCAAATCAGGCGAATTAAATGGAATTGGATTGGCCCCCCTTGCGGCACGAAAACGAAAATCTAGCCAAACAAGCCCTTGACTAGAATCCGCAAGGATCCCGTTCAGTCGGAAGACCTAGAACAACTTGGAGGTGAACCTTTCTAGAGGAGATCCTGGTCAGAGCTGTCGCGCAGAACAGAGTCCACTAGAGGGCAACTACGTCCCATGAGGGATTAAAGGGGAATAAGTAAGTAAGTATAATCAGGTTTTTATAAGATATCACTTCTTGTCTATTGCCTTTTGAATAGCAACGATGTCAGAATTGGACCTAAATAAGTTATCTATTAGCCGTTGTGGTGGGATATTCTAAGATCATTTCTTTAGCCCATTTCTTTGCATTGGTCGTCACAAATTTTGCAATAGCCGAGGTGTGTTCGGTCCGTAATAGACTACTTTCTGGTGAGATCATTTTCTGCGTGGCAATCTCACTTGCCATAGGCTAGTGTAATCATACATGGAGTTATGATCACGCTTCCACTTGTAAGTTCCCGTAACTTCCCGTTTTTTAATTAATCCTAATTTACATAAAATTCGGAATTTAGTTCTTTTTACACCGTTACATTACAAGTTTCAAACCAAGAGCTACCTGTTTTTAACTTGTTTACACAGTAAGTTTACATAAATGTAAATTAAACTACTGAAATGATACTTAACTTCCACCTAAATTAATCGATTTTACTAAACGTGTCCAATCCCAATCATGCAATTGCACAAAAATCATACCCTTATCATTTTAATACCACCACTTAAGTCTCTTAAAATTGTTAAAACAACTGTCGCACCAAATTACCAAACAGCTAAGATCAAGACGATAATAAAAATACGAAATTGTCTTCTACTCTTGAAAAAATCCGGTTGACTTACAAAACCGGATACGCTCAAGATGATTTTATCGGAATGTGCTCTAAATTATAAAATCTCAATTCGCAGTGGTCCGCCAACCTCCGCAAAATAAAAATAACAATGGTTTCATAAATTTATTAAAATGATCAAAAGTAAACAGTACCTGTTCGGCTGTATAGTGCCAGTTACTGTGAGTGGCCGGAGACCGTTTTATAAGATCTGGAACAAGTCGTCAAGAAGTCACCTTGCTTCCATCATGGCCTTGAATAAGATCAACGCAAGCTGAAGACCTTGAAATTGCCTGTCAGGCAATACCAGAGCAATTTCAGACCACGATAAGCCCATAATCGACTATTGTACAAAAGAGTTAAAATTGCGCTATTTTTTGTTCTCATTAATTTCGCTATCGCGATGCAAATTGCACAGGTAAAACATTTTTGTTTACAATTGACTTTATACGGCGACGATTATGGAGTGGGTGTAGATTATTACGAATTACATTTGAGTCCAACTAGGAACGCTTTGATTTTGATGAAAGTCGGCTGATGGAAAATTAGATCTTATGTTAGGGCAATTATTATTCTGGTTTTGTACTTTTGTGGTTTATCCTTGTAATGATTAACTCAATGATAAATTATGATAGCAAATGATTTCAAATAATTATATTAAAGCGCTTCTATGAACGAATTTTAGGACGAATTTTACCAGAATCTTATGAGGATATTCGACCATATAGCCTGCAATGATATAAAATTGATGTTGGGCGACTGCAGCGCTAAGATCAAGAAAGAAGTTCAGTATAACAACAATAGTCAAACATAGTCTTCACGCAACCACCAACGATAATGATGACAGGCTTATCGACCTCGCCAGTAGTAAAGGAAAGCTCGACGCTTTTTCCGCATAAAAACATCCATAAAATGACCTGAACGTCCCCGGAGGGAAGGACTAGAAACTAGATCGATTATATACTGATTGAAAAGAGATCGGCAACTAGTATGTTCGCTGTGAGATCCTATAGAGGCGCCTGCTGCGGCTCTGATCAGGCAAATACAAGATATTCATGACAGCTTCCAGATCAATAACATCAGGCAGGCCTACCGCGAAGTAAAAACAAGTGACTTCAAATTACGGCAACGCTATGCACAGATTATAATGGCTGAAAGAGTATTTTGAACGGCTCCTCAATAATAATACTGCTCCTAGTATACCAACGAACGTGTGAACGGACATCCCGGATGATGGTATTAACATAGAACCCCCGCCGTTTGAAGTAATAGAAGGCATAATAAGTACCTTGAAGAATAACAAAGTCCCCGGAATCGATGGAATCGCCGCGGAACTCGTTAAAAGTAGTGGTGGTAGAAAAATTGCATAACTGATCACCAAATGTGGATAGAGGAATACTTACTGAAAAACTGGAAGAAAGCCATAATTTGCCCTATCCATAAGAAAGGTAGTCTTTAAACATGATAATCCAAAGGCCGATGGAACATAATGAAAATGTTACGCACTTGGCCTTTATATGCCCGTTTTATGGTCTTGTTTACAGCTCAGTACCCGGCTTTGAAATCGTTTGGTCGAGTTTGGCCGGCCTAGGGCCGTATGTGCTTCCGTTAAAAACGGTTATAAACTCTAAGGCCACCATATATCCCATAAAATCCCCAAGCGGCCGTTGATCGCCCGTTGGAAGGCCATTTTTTATTTTTACTCGGGTAAACTGAAGATGGCTGTGACGCAGCTCACTGAGGTGCTGATCTCTCCCGACTACGACAGTACCTCTGTTTCTCTCTCCCTTCCAGCCGTCGCGTAAAGGGCCCTAGTGGATCGACAGACTGGCTGAAAAGTTAAGTGATTGTTCAAAGGGGCACAGCTTGCTGAGCAAATGGAAAAATGCAGTTTCACCCTAACAGGTTTCAATAAAGAGTTGAGACGTTCCAAAAGGACAGCCTGGAGGCAGAATTGTGAGAGCCCGTAGAATCTACTAGACAACTAGACTCCAACTCCTCTATCATAGGCTTTTTCAACAGAGTGGGACCTTCTCATAAAGGAGGGTGTTTCATACACCTCTAGCTTCTCTACCTTTCTGAACCATGCGGTTCCTACTGCGAGGAACTTTTCAGGGCCAATCTTCCATTCAGTCAAAGAACCGTTGCAGACCGTTATTTTCGGAGCCTTTCTGGAAACACCTTCGACCGGGGCAAAGTTAAATGAGCATTTATCTCTTTTCAACCCGGAGGAGATAATATTTTGCCGCACTCGTTCGGAAGTTCCTCGATCTGATTCTCGACAATCTTGTCTATCTCTTCCAGCCAGCTTCAACTGTGGATATATTCCCACCTTAGGCTGTTATGGGATATTTGACAGGCCATGTATGGCTACGGTATACTTCCGCATGCTGGGACAGAAGAGAGAAAATGCCGACCAGTCCAGTCCGGTCACTAAAGACCGTCTTGCTGTCATTCGTAGGACAGACCGTCTTTTTCGTTCCTTCACAACATGCCTAACTTGGTCGCGGTGTTCACCCTATGGGTTGCCCCACACTCACACAATAATAAAATAATAATAAACGGGGTACCCAATCATAAAATGCCAAAATAATATTTTTTTAATTTTATTAAAAATCAAATCCGTTATAATTCGAATCCAAAGCCATTCAGCTCACATTCTTAGTAAATGTAAGAAGAATGTGGTAGTGCATAAGAGCCATAGTAGTTGGAATACGCCAAAGGTGCACTATATGCTGAATAAGTCAATGGAGAAGCAGCTGCATACGTCAGAGGAGCACCAGAATAAGTTGACACAATTGGAGAGGTCAATACGGCACCGGGCCTAGCGAAAGCAGCAGCGAAAAGGCAGGCAAACAATGCGAACTGAAAGATAAATAATTTTTTAGTTAATCCTTAGAACTTCTTAAGTACAGCTCCTTACGTATTTGAACATCTTGGATAGTTTGGTTTCTTGTTAACTCTTTGCTTGAAGATCTGCAGAGAACTGTGAATAATTTGATTTTCGATCTGGTATTTATACGAAAAACTTGCTCCATCTTCCAGGCATTTAGGTATGTACATCGTTTATGTATATAAGCTTTCCTTGATTAACAGTATAATTATAACTAGAAATGTTACCATGTTATTGTCTGCCGGTGCTCCAAGGACAAATCTGTGCGTTTAAATCATCTATCAAAACAACGATGTCCCCTCACCTCACCTCACCACATCGCTCGCATATAAAACTCGTCATTGATGTCACCCCCTGCGTCTTGGGTTCCTTGGTGAATATTACTCTTCCAGTTTCCTTTCTGCCAGATATGTTCTCCCGAATGGTGCCATGTGATCTCGATAATATATGGGTTCGTCTCATTGAGGATTTTATCCAGCTGAACATCAGAAAGTAGCTTCCCATGTTCCAATTCGTGGCAGTGTCGTCGGAAATGTCGTCGTTATGTTATTCATCCCATTCCGAGGCATTGTTTGCAAATTCGTAGCAAGAGTATTTGTCAAACCTGGAAAACCAACCGCGTAAATAATCTAATTAGTTTGACCCCAATAAAAATCTACGTGTTTGAGTAAACCCGTTTGACCGTCTCAGGAGGTCTTAATATTCCTAGAGATAGAGCCGAGTTTGTGACGATCTGTAGCCCTTCTAATGTGAGCCATTTGCGACAATGGAGGAAAGCCTCGGTAGTGCAGGGGTTGGAGTGCCAGGGTGAAAGTGAAAATCTGCTCGTGATAGGTAACCGTAGGGGGTCAAATGGTAGCAACGGCCTCAGGGACCTTTGATGGTGCCGGTACGTCAAAGAGATAAATCCTGGGTAACGCCACCTGCGATCTAAGGTCTTCACGATCTAAGATTTTCCGATAAGTTACCGAATCCTACCTCAACCTCCACGAAGATGTAGATTTTACATCGGGTGTCCCCTGGATGCTCTTGTCTACACACGAATAACAGACTGAGGAGGGTGAAAGGCGAGTGTTTCGCGCCTCAAAACGAAGCAAATACCGGACTGGTCCTCCAGGTTGGAGGTTGGGCGGCAGGCTGACAACCTTCCACCGTAAAAACCTACCCGTTACGAATCCTCAAGGCAGGACTCGGACAGGACGGACTCAACGACAACGACTCAGGCAACGGAATATGGAATACGATCTTGGAACATGGAACGTCAAGACGCTCAACAGAACGGGCGCTCTGCGTTCGCTTTTATTAGTACTAAAAAAATATAGCATAAGGATCACAGTCGAATTAAAAGACGCCGCAAAGGACATAGGTCTGAAGATAAACGAAGAAAAAACGAACTTGATGTAACAATCCAGAGCAGGAAGATTTAGAATGGGAAGAAATATAACCATCGACGAACATAACCTAGAAGTAGTCGTTAAAATAGTCTACCTAGGGTCTACTATCACAAAAAGAAACGAAGAAAAAGAAGAAGTAACCAGACGTATCCTACTGGCTAATAGAGCCTTTTATGCCCAAAAACAAATCCTGCACTCAAGATTTGTACACAGGAAAACGAAACTCTCACTCTACAAAACAGTAATACGACCAGTACTGTGTTATGGTAGCGAGACTTGGACTATGACCTAGGACATAGAAGAACGAGTCAACAGGTTTGAAAATTCTCAGATGCATAATAGGCCCAACCAGAGAGGATGGAATATGGCGAAGAAGATATAACAACGAGTTGTATGAAATTTTTGACGACCCACAACTCTCAACTTTCATCAAAATCAACAGACTGAGACTAGCCGGCCACATAATCAGAATGGAGGACAATCGTATCCCAAAACGGATTATGGCATCACCGGAACTGGAGACATGCTGCAAGGGACCGTCAAATTTGGAGAAATGCCCTAGAGGAGGCCAAGGCTCGATTTGGGCTGTAGCGCCATTGGATGGATGGATATGTAACCTTTCAAAAAATCAAAATCCAAGTGGGTGGATAACTACGTCTTGTCAAAGGGAAAACAGACTGATCCTTACTAATGAGAAAGTAACTCGGTCTGCCTCTCTTTTACTCTTTCACGTATAAACCTCTGAACCCGTTTTGATGAAATTGTTACAGAGATAGATAAGACCATGGAGAAGGACATAGACTACTTCTCGTCACGAAAAAAATGTTTGGAGGGATTGAAAAAGGGGATGAAAGTTCGTATAGAAGTCAAACAAATTAAAAATTTGAAAAATTGTAAACCTTAATTGACAGACAACGCACAGCCCAAACCGATGGCGATAAAGGGCTGATATTTTGATAGTTCATCCCTATAATGACGTTGGGCATCCACTAAGAAATGATTTTTCGAAATGCAGTAAGTGGCTGAAATGAGATTAAACCAAACCGCTAGAGCTAAAGGGATGACATTTTGACAGTGCACCTGCACCCCTATAATGACGTGGACATTCACTAAGACGCGATTTTTCGAAACTCATCCCCCAAGGGTGATGAAATGAGGTTAACCCAAACCGCTGGAATTAAAGGACTGAAATTTTTACAGTACATCCCCATAATGACGCGGACACCCACTAAGAAGCGATTTTTCGAAATTCATCCCCTGAGGGGGTGATATGCGGTTAACCCAAACTGCTGGAGCTAAAGGGCTTAAATTTTGACAGTGCATCTTTATAATGTCGTAGACATCCACTAAGAACCGATTTTTCGAAACTCATCCCTAAGGGAGGAAATGGTGTTAAATAGGTTGTTCAGATTTTTTTTCGAACATCGTATAACTACTATACACCATGAATAATGAAACATGGGATCTCGGATTTTTCGGAATTCAACCCCTAACGGGGTGAAACAGCGTGGAAACAGTTGTATAGAAACTATACAGCATAAGTAACACGACAGGTCAACACTAGTTTTGGTGCCGACTATTTGTGTTTTTTATTTAACTTAGGACCTTATACTCATTACATTAATAGCAAAAATTTTGATATCCTACGTGTAGTTTTCTTGAATTTGTCTTGTACATAAAAAACCGCATTTATTACTTATTACCTATATAAATAAAAACTTTCTTTTTCGCGACTTTCGTGAATGAGGTGCAGTGGCACTATCACCTTGCATCCCCCAGCGATAGTCATTTCATCGGCCTTGGTACCTTTCTTCCATTGTTTTCAGGTCCTGGTGAAACCGCTCTCCATGTTCTTCACTATAGGACCCAAGATTGTCTGGGAATTGGTCAAGACGATTGTGAGGGAAGAGCACTTTGATGGACATATTACATCCTAAGTTTTTAAAGTTCTCTAGAATGTCCTCTACAATTTTATAGTAATTACTTGACTTGTGGTTTCCGAGAAAGTTCTTAGTAATTTCAACAAACGAAGTCCACGCAGGTCGTTCCAAATTGTTCATTGAACTTAAGAATTCAGTATCTTTTATTAACATTCTTATTAGTGGGCCATCGAAAATTCCCCCTTTTATCTTTTCTACGCTCAGATCAGGAAATTTTCTCGAAGAAAAACATTGCCCATTGTTAACTAGAGCTTTAACAAATTGCTTCATAAGGCCTAGCTTTCTTTTGGGTCGTGTGGATGTCCAATTTTAAGTAGGGAAATATTTGAAAAATATTTTTAGTGTTGCCAATGTTCACCTAATACCAAACCACTAAGGATATCTCAGCACCGACAATTTTTTTTTATATGTTGTCCTGTGTAATCAAACAGATGTTTTCGCATTTCTCGAAATTCAAAATTTGTGAAACTCGAAATTGACTTTATTTAGGATTCGTTTGTGGTTGCTTTATAAAGCTTGTTTGCTTTCGCCAAATTGGATCCCACGAGATCTTGAGATTTTTGACAGTAAAATTGAATAGTGGAGCTAAAGATATGAAAGTAAGAAAAAGCTTTCTGGGATGGTTTTTGCAAATTAAGAAGACCATAACCTAGAAATTACTTATGTCTTTAAAATTTAAATTTAAATTAAATTTAAATTTAATTTAAAGTTTAAATTAATGACATAAAGCTATTGAAAGTAATAAACTATTTATGAAATAATTCAAAATTTTGTTACCAGGCATCAAATGAAGAAGTTATTTTCATCACGTTGCATTTTGGTTTGACATGATAAGTGACATTTCCTTTTGACAATTCAAATCCACTACAGAATTGTTTTGACAGCCAGCCATAGTCGCTGGGGCTCAAACCCTAGGGAACTAATTTGCAAAAGGAGAAGCGAAAATTTCCCGTCTCTTTCGATCCCAAGAAAGTAAGAGAACGCGTTGGCTAAGCGTACAGGGCTATAATTTCTTGAACCCAAGTGGCGAAAGGGGGGGTGGGTTATAATGGTACGTGGGGGTATTGAAGAAGGTGGTGATGAACTCTGCGTTTGAACTCTTGGATGTTGTAAGAGCTCGGAAATACTGACCGCGAGAGATTATTATACAGTCGAGTTGTTCTATTTACAAACGAATTCATATATTGTTGAGTGAGTGAAAGGGGGAGCTTCAGGTGGATGGAAAGAGACGAGTGGGCGGTATAAGATTGGTTTTGCGGGTATAAGATTGTCGTGGAGGCAGGAGAGCGTTTAACTCGGATGAACAGTCACTAGGCTAATGTCCCACCTAAAATTTGTAGGGAGGGATGGGCCGTTAGTTCAACTTTGCTCACTCTCAAGGATGGAGCGGTGTTGATCTTTTTTTTTGAAATAACACAATACTTGGTTTTGATGGGGTTGAATTCGACACGATTCTTGCTTCCCCACTCTAAAATGACTTCAATGTCATTATTAATAGAAATGGACATTAGTTGACGATCATCAAGACAGGATCTGGCACGAGTCTGTCTTGTATCGAAGCTGTACGAGTAAAGTAGAGTACCGTCGTCGGAGGGGATTCGAAGTAGGTCATTTATAAAAATGATAAATAGGGGGACCCCTGCAGAGATTTTACGCCATCCAATAATACCTTAATTGAACGGCCGGAAAGGAAACTCTCAACCCACCTATACAGAGCGAGTCAATTCCAATAGCTTTGAGTTTAGCTTACAAGGCTGAGTGTCATACTCTATGAAAAGCCTTGGAGCTATCTAAAGCAAACAAACTAGATTCGCCAGATCTATGCAAACTTCGGTGGAGATGTTCTGTAAGGCAAACTAAAAGATCACCAGTAGATCTTTTTGCCGGAAGCCATATTGTTTGTCGTTGATAAGTTGGTTGTATAGATTTTTTCAAACGCCGTGACACAAAAAATTTGAACAGTTTTGCGCACCTCGTTGCCAAATTTTATAAATATTGTTCTATCATTTCCCCTCTTTTTAGTTAAAACGGCAACAAAAACAGAAAAAACTCAACAAAATAATTAGGGAAGGGATGCGCGCATGAGAAATGAATAAAGTTAATTTATCTGTATATGTGTTGAGCAGAGTTTTTAAAGCCATGTAAAACTCCTGCTCAACCAAGCCAGTTTATTCATTATAATAATCATAATTTTACTATAATTATGCGAAATATTTCTCATCCCTAAATTTAAAATAATTTAATAAAAATTCTAACTTCTTCTTAATTCTTTTGAATACATGAGCTTCTTCATTCATAAAACGATAGTTATCCGCAGTCGCAAGCAACACAACCTCCCCGGGCAGAAGCACGTTCAAAGTCTAGCAATTAACAAGTCTTTCATCTTCATATGGTTAGTGAGTGAAAGGCGAACAGCCATATGCACAAGTTCTTCAAATGACTATGTCAGGCTATCAGAAAGAGAATGCAACATTTTTATACGCGTTTGCACACAACTAAACAACAGAAACTTTTATGAGTTTATATGGAGATAAATTAATGTATTGGTGCATATTTGCTCGTTTGTTTTGATTTATGAAAGAAAACAGCTAATTAAATTTTCTTTCCTTTTCTGTTCTGCATACTTTATCGTAAAGAGAGAATCTGGCTTTGTCTCGCCGAGTTCAAGAAGTATGCGTTGAGTTTTGCTCAGCAGCAAGACCCTCTCAACTACAGGCCATGCAGTTTTATTGGGCACTAATACAACCATAGCTGAGAATAGTCCCAAAATTTGACAGTTGCTGAGAATTTAATGGCGCAGAGTACGTTCGCGAGTGTTTTCGTCATAGTTTTGTGGTAAAAAGTGGTAAATTATTGAAATTTATCGCTTTAAACCATACAAGGATTATCAGTGATTATTTCTTTAGTGATTTAATAAAAAAATATATAAAAAAATAGTGATTTAGTGTATTTTTGGTGTCTTAATTGTTAAGGTGATAAATTTATTTTACATTCGCGGTGTTTTTTTCGTGTATATTAAGGGAAAATATGCTGAATATTTAATTAAAAGTGATTTTAAAGTCATTAATTAATTTATTTTGCAATTATTACTAAACATATAAGTACAGAAAAGTGCGAATGGAAAAGTGAATAAGAGAAGTGTTTTTCGGCACCTATATTTTTAATAATAATATCATAATATATGTATTAATCACTTTAAAATCACTTTTAATTCCATAACTACACAAAACATTAAATATTTAACATTTTTTTCGTAAATAAACATGAAAAAACACCATGGATGTGAAAAAAAAGTTGATCGCCTTAACAATTTGAACACTTAAACACACTTAATCACCAAATTTGTTTTATTTTTTTTAATGAAATCACTAAAAAACTATTCACTGATAAATCCAAGTGCAGTTAAAAGTGTTAAAATACAATATTTTATCACTTTTTACTGCAAAATAAACACAAAAATTCTGCGCGTACGGCTTCCGCGCCATGTTACTCCGGTGTGTGGTGACTTTTGGGACCATTACCACCACCACGAAAAATACATCTACGAGGCCTGTAGTTGAGAGGGTCTTGTCAGCAGTGATGTTCATATATGTACGCACACAACTACCGGGGGAAAATTTTGTATGAAGATGAAAGACTTGTTATTACTAGACTTTGAGCACGTATGCTACTGGCAGGAAACGTCAACAATCTAGTAATCAAAGTAATAAAAACAAAAATTTCGTATTTCTTTAGTAGAAATGCTACAAATTATTTCTGTAGCAAATGTGTAAAATACAAAAACCTTAAAATAAAAAAATATATAAAAAAGGGCGTTTTTCATTCATAATTTGTAATTTTTTTTAAATAATCATTGAAGCCCCAGAAAAATACACCTCCCTCTAGCAATACGCAGTCGTGACTCGTGACTGATTAAATGGCAGCAAGTTGTTTGATGGGAGGAGCTAAATAAAGCTGGGTCCGAACTTTTAAATTTTTTTAACGCTAGTGACAGAATTACGCGCAATGGCGGTGCGGACATTGGCTTCGCGGTGTGTGCGGATTTTTCGCTGACACAAAGTCGCGGTGCTGGTGTCGCGTTCCGACTTTGACACAACCTAAAAATCAAAGTGACAAGTGGACGTGATACGAAATAAATTGAAAAAGCTGTATGATTTGCGTATTAATAATCTATCCTACAGAACTTGTATTTGTTCTAGGTACTACCCAGCAGGAAAAGTAATGGTTGTGGCATCGAAGTTGTAATCCATCCGAAAAATTCTTTGAATTACTTTTTGCGTTACGGAATCGATTACATTTCCATTGTGATGTCCTAGGACGGTAATCGACGAATGACGTAGAATGACGAAATCCCGCACACAATTGAAAACAAGATCAAACAAGCTCCAAAGGAAATGTGTCAAATGGGCAAACAAAACAGAGAGAAAATAAAAGAATAAATGTTCGAAATATCGATTTAAAGGTTGATTTACTACTTTTTGCATTACATTGTAATACGTGAGGATAACCATACTGATTCTTGCAAGAAAACACCTATTACTGTGTTCAGTAATTACTGATTTTCCAGCTGGGTAATTTCATCACCACAATTTCGAAATAATTATGAAATTCAACAAATTTCTTATCCCAATCACCAGCACACGATTCAAAATAATGCCCACCAACACCAAAACACGACTCAAAACACAACACACAAACAACTTTTTTACACTGGACCGCCGCGCGGCAACGCGCCAGAAGTAGAAAGTAAATAGTCCAGTCAAATTAGAGATTTGACTGAAGATAATTCCGAAGTTGCTGAAAATTGGAACAGCCGTTAAAAACATTATTATACGTAAGCTGTAGAGACTGCCACGCGATTGGGCGGCTGCAAACTTTTTTATTCAAGGTCAAAGGGTCAAAATATCAGTTTTTTGCAAATATCTGCTAAACCGTAAGTCTTATCAGAAAATTGTGTTTACAACGTTTGTAGATTAGGCGATTATCTACAAAAAAGTATATTATACATTTTCTCGTAGGAATTGCCATTTCTGAGATATTGTCGTTTTAATAAGTTAAAATACTCATATTCTATCATTCCCGACTTGTAAAGGTCATCAGAAATTTAATAAATCCTTTGTTGGAGTACGCGGCTAATATTTTCAGGGGTGATTCCTGGATATATTTGGAGAAAAAAATTGTTCTACAGAGGGCGGCTATCTCCACTATCCACTAAGATACAGGGTGATTGGGGAAAAATTTTTGTTTTTTTTTAAAATTTACTGAAATTTGAATAACTCCTAAAGTAATTATCATAAAGTAGCCTAATTAGGCTCATCTTTTAGGTAAATGTGTATTCTTTAATTTGGTGTAAAACATAGCAGCCTGAGTGACTCCGTTCAAAAAATATGTACGCTCAAACCAATGCTATTATGCCGCAGTTGAAAGACGAGTAACTTTTTATTTGTTCACGATAAAACACGATAAAACTACTACTACTACTACTACCTACAAAACTACCCAAAATAAACACTTATTGTATATGGAAATATTGTAGGTAATAGTTTGGTGCATCAGAAAAGCAAAAAAAAAATGTACTGTTAGTAACGAATTTTCTGAGAAAAACTAAGAAATCTGCCAGGTCTAGATTCTAAGCATTGTTTGAGCCTACATATTTTTTGAACGGAGTCACTCAGGCTGCTATGTTTTACACCAAATTAAAGAATACACATTTACCTAAAAGATGAGCCTAATGAGGCTACTTTATGATAATTACTTTAGGAGTTATTCAAATTTCAGTAAATTTAAAAAAAAAACAAAAATTTTTCCATAATCACCCTGTATCTTAGTGGATAGTGGAGATAGCCGCCCTCTGTAGAACAATTTTTTTCTCCAAATATATCCAGGAATCACCCCTGAAAATATTAGCCGCGTACTCCAACAAAGGATTTATTAAATTTCTGATGACCTTTACAAGTCGGGAATGATAGAATATGAGTATTTTAACTTATTAAAACGACAATATCTCAGAAATGGCAATTCCTACGAGAAAATGTATAATATACTTTTTTGTAGATAATCGCCTAATCTACAAACGTTGTAAACACAATTTTCTGATAAGACTTACGGTTTAGCAGATATTTGCAAAAAACTGATATTTTGACCCTTTGACCTTGAATAAAAAAGTTTGCAGCCGCCCAATCGCGTGGCAGTCTCTACAGCTTACGTATAATAATGTTTTTAACGGCTGTTCCAATTTTCAGCAACTTCGGAATTATCTTCCAATTATGGCGTTTTTTCGTCTATTTTGACTGGACTAAAAGCAACTTACGCGGTGTGTGCGTAGTGCTCAAGCCACATTTCGTTACTTCGCATTGCAATACACATACTCTATTCCACGGTATACATATAATAAGGTAATGTAATCCGAATGTAAACATTGAGCTGTCATTTCGGTCGTGACGTCAGTAAAATCGTTCGGGGATAAACAAATTTAAAAATAATTTGCGAATTTTATTAAGGTGAAAAGTTGTGATTAATAAATAAAGGAAATATTAAGATAAGTAAAAAATGGTTAAATGTGATGTTATAAGTTGTGAGAATTATAAAAACAAACGATATTGTGTGGTGAACGTGAAATATTTAACATTTTCGAAGGTTCAAAATTTATGTGATTTGCGGATCCGAGATTGTGGAAATAAAAGTGATTTAAATATTCAAACCGCAAAAATACGCTTTGCCCACTTTTTAGGGCAGGGCTATAGATTAGAAGACATTCATTTTAAGACCCCAATTGTGAAGAAAATCCTTAAGAAAGGAACTATTCCTAGTCAAAAGAGAGAAGAAAGTGCTAATAAAAGATACTAAAGGCAAATTCTGTTGAATAAAAAGAATATATGAAATAAACTACTGATTTTACTAAATACTGATTACTAAATTTTCTATTTCGCTACCTTCTAACTTCACCTGATCTCTTTGATTTCTAAAAGGGAAACACTCAAATGAAAGAAGTTGTGCGATATTTATCAGAAAAATAATGTTGCTGCCCATATTCTGTATTTGCTTCCTGCAAAATTTGCCTTTATTCTCTTTTATTAACTTTTTCTTCTCAAGCATGAGAAACTTTAACTAGGAATAGTTCCTTTCTTAAGGGTTTTCTTCACAATTGGGGTCTTAAAATGAATGTCTTCTAATCTATAGCCCTGCCCTAAAAAGTGGGCAAAGCGTATTTTTGCGGTTTGAATATTTAAATCACTTTTATTTCCACAATCTCGGATCCACAAATCACATAAATTTTGAACCTTCGAAAATGTTAAATATTTCACGTTCACCACACAATATCGTTTGTTTTTATAATTCTCAAAACTTATAACATCACATTTAACCATTTTTTACTTATCTTAATATTTCCTTTATTTACTAATCACAACTTTTCACCTTAATAAAATTCGCAAAAATTATTTTTAAATTTGTTTATCCCCGAACGATTTCACTGACGTCACATAAAATTGACAATTCGGGAATACATTACCTTTATGTATACCGTGCTCTATTCTATCTGTCAATGTCCGCGAAATAGGCGCGAAATTCTGTCACTAGCTTAAGAGCTTTGCTGGGGTAGATGCGCGGAATGTCACGACGACTGAAAAAATCTATAATTGCTATTGGGCGGTAGTTGGAGGGAAGGCTGGAGTCCGACTATTCCTCAAAAAGTTGGAGACATTAGATTTAAAATGCATTTATTTGAAGTGTGACCAAAATTACTTGTGTATTCTGTTCAAACCATGAACGTTAAAACATGAAGGAAAAAGGGTCGGTCATAAGAAAAGGAATAGCTTTTACGCAAAAGTGAACAAATCCAATTTTGCCTCGAAATGCAATAAGCATATTGCGGGGTACTATATGGTACTAAACATGGCAGAACTGTTTGATTGAAAATCAAATTCAATTATATATTTAAAAGGCTTTTAAAATTGTATTTTCAACCAAAACATTACAAATCCGCAGAGAAAAATGCACTTGGTGTAAAATTATTAAAACTGGTTTTATTCACTTTTGTATTAAAGCTCCTCAAATGTCTTTGCTTAGACTGTCGTACGGTTAATTTTTGATTTTTAAATTAGTAAAAAAATGTAAACTTTTATTAAATAGTAGTTTAGTGTCAAAAAATAGTGAAATATAAAAATTGCAGCAAAAAACCTAACCTTAAAATGTTTTCTTTTTTGCGCTGGCATTTTTGGTATAAAAACTTTAAAAATTCAAATTTTAAATAACTGTGCATGATAGTGCCACTCTTAACAAAGAAATATGGTTTCGAAAAAATGCTCTACTATATCGGTGAGCTGTAGACGAACGATTTCGCAAAAATGCTTTTTTTTTTACAAAAATCGGAATTTCACAAATATTTTTAAAAATTTCGCTTCAAAAAAAAGTGTGAATTTTCAGATAGCCAAAAGCAACCAACTAAAAAGTTTCTAGGTTCCTTTACTAAAGAGTAAAAATCAATGAACAACACGCGATTTTAAGGGTTTTTTGCGTTTTTCTGCATAAATAAGGCCCTAATCAATATTTCATAGCACATCAATCGAAAGATAAAGTTAATACCTACAACTTTCTCATTTAACTTTTTCGGATTCGAGCTCAGCGAGCTCAGCAACCCGTTTTTTTTACTTTCACGAATTTTTTAGGTTAGGTTCGACAATGATAATTTTGGAAAAAACACGCTATAAGAATTTTAGAAAGGCTAAGGTGGGGCATGGCACAAAAAAGATTGGGAAACACTGACCCAGATATTGTTGGGGATATCACTTCTGACCCATTCCACCAGAACAAAATCCGTCACATCACGCCAAAGCCACTGGAAATGCTCCAGCGCCCGGACTAAAGGCCACAGCAGCAAGTTGTCCGGACATTATTCCTAAGAAATTGTCCAAGATTTCCAATTTCGGGGAAAAAAACATTGATTAACTGTATTTTTTGAAGAAAAAGGTAGTTGAAGTTGCAATTTTAGTGATAAAACCAAAACTTTTGACTTTGGCGACTTACAACTCTGAAAGTTGGTGGGTTAGAACCTTGAATTTTACAGTTTTCGATAGGTATTCTGTGTAGATTGCTACCTTATTCATGGAAATATCTCATAGGCAGGGCCGTTGCTTGGTTTTTTGCGCCCGGTGCACTGTGCTATATTGCGCCCCATAAGCTGTTAATTTTCGAACGCACTGAAAGACAATGAAAAAAGTCACCAACACTCGCTGAATGGGAGAAATAGTTTTCACAGTTTGCGAAAAATTTAAGATTGCACCATAATAATGCGTATAACATAAAAAGAAGATTATGTAGATAGTAAGTTTCATATGGGTCAAAATCCAACCAATAAAAATATTCTGAAAACGTCGTTTGCGGAGAAGAGAGTACGCGAGGACGATGGGGCGGGCAGATTTTTTGAATCTCTAATTTCCTTCACGGTATTTTTGAATCAGCTTTTTGACAGTTGTGTTGCTTTTTTTTGTTTCTCTTTTACTAGGAAAAGAAAAGAAAAGAAATAGTGGAAGCGAGAATTAATATTAAAAGCAACAACAACAGGCTAAAGCATTCTAAAGTATAGTTCTAGGAAAACTTGGCTTTTGTGAAAACCCATCCGATTCTCCATCGAATTTCAAAATAGGATTTACGATTGCAGCCAAATTTTTGTTGGTTGGCTCGTGTGAAACTGACCATATTAAATTGTTAGGCAGTAATACCCCGACTTCACCGGTCGAATTGCGCAAGTTCAGGCATATTGGTGTACTGAACTTCAATTTTTGCAAAGGAAACATTTTCACATATTGAACTCATTGAACAATACAGAGCCCTCGAAACAATTTTTCCTTTGGGTGAGTGAATATGGTGCTTTTTACAGAATTTTCAAAAAGTGCTCCAAATAAATGAAATTTTTCTCTCACTGGAGGGTTTTTCCCAAACTTCTCGAGTCTCCAAGCTCAAATTTCTGGAAACTTCCTATACGAGGACAGGTGAAATTTCCCGGTTTATCTTGCATGAGAAAGTACAGGCGCGGAAATTAGGGATATTCGTGTAATTTCTTGCACCCGTGAGAATTCTTTACGATTTGTTTTTTCAAAGTTTTAATTTATTTTTAAATCTGAATTTCTGAAATTGCGCCCCCGACAAATTGCGCCCGGTGCAAATGCACCATTCGCACCTATGAAAGCGCCGGCCCTGCTCATAGGGGTACAAAAATACAGGGTCATATGAAAACCTATAGCAAAAAAAACTTCAAAACTCCCTAGAGACTAAAAGATTACGATTCCATCCCACCCTCCGCCCACTAATACGACTTTTTATTCGTCTATCCAAAACCATTTCACTGCCGGCCACTTTGTTACTTTATATTGGACACCATGTATATCACGAGAAGATTTTTGCTTTTACCCTCGCACCCCCAACCCCTGCACCAAGAAGGTAATCCGCCATTGTCGCAAATGGCTCCTCCACACTCCATTTCCATATTAAAAACAAAATTTGAAGGATTATAGATCGTTTGCAAAACTCGGCTCCTTCTCTCTGTTTATAAGTTTTCAAAGAGAAACTCAATAAATATGATTTAATATTAAATCTAATGTTATAAAATTCAGAAGACTTTAAATCATTGTTCCATTAAAACTCGGCCAACTACAACATGTTGAACTGGAGGCATCCAGTTCCAATTTTGACATGTTGAACCATAGAGCCGAAGTAGCAACACCTTTATGCTAAGGAATCCCACTATCACTTCACAACAATAAAATACCAAAAATATATTTTTTTAAATTTATTTCAAATCAAATCCGTTATAATTTGAATCCAAAGCGATTCAGCTCACATTCTTAGTAAATGTAAGATGAGTATGGTAAAGCGTAAGCGCCATAGTGGTTGGAGTATGCCAAAGGTGCATTATAAGCTGAATAAGTCAATGGAGAAGCAGCTGCATACGTCAAAGGAGCACCAGAATAAGTTGACACAATTGGAGAGGTCAATACGGCACCGGGTCTAGCGAAAGCGGCAGCGAAAAGGCAGGCAAACAATGCGAACTAAAAAATAAATCATTTTTTAATTAATCCTTAGAACTGCTTAAGTACACCTCCTTACGTATTTGAACATCTTGGATAGTTTGGTTTGTTGTTAACTCTTTGCTTGAAGATCGGCAGAGAACTGTGAATATTTTGATTTTCGATCTGGTATTTATACGAAAAACTTGCTCCATCTTCCAGGCATTTAGGTATGTACATCGCTTATGTACATAAGCTTGCCTTGATTAGCAGTATAATTATATATCAACTAAAACTGTTTACCATGTTACCAACAATGTGCTATCGCGTTTTGTTCTTGATCTTGACTTTGTAAGGGGATCGCTTTACAAAAAATGTCAATTACAACAGTTGTATTTATCTCGTGCAGTAACTAGAGCTCTCGTGCCACTATTGGATGACAATCTCAAGCTTGCCACAAAGTTATCATGTCTACATCGGTCCGTGCCAGAATCCAGTTTCCTGTCTAAATCTTATGTACTTGTAAATACCAGACATTACGTAAATAACATCTTCAATGCAAGACCAGAGCAAGGTCATACCAGCCAGAGCAGAGCAGAATCCGTTGGTGGATCACTTTCATGCTTCATCAATGTCGCACCTAGCCTTCCGGAAGACTGGCACCGACGCCCAAATACCAGCAACACTAGAACAGTCTAGAGATGGAAACTGATAGATTTCACTACTAACATTGAGTGGTGATCTACAGGTGATCTTGAGGTAGTGGCTACATTGTCAATTGTTTCTTTAGTTGTATTTGTTTTCTTATGTTGTTATTGCGGTTTCGCCCTAATGTAGAATTTCTAGTCGCTATAAAAGTCTTTGAAAATTTGCTAGAAGCTTAGTTTACTTCTGATCTATAAAGAAAGAGTTAAAAGTCAAACAATCAATCAAAATGTTCAAATATGTAAGGATCTTTACAAAAGTTATTAATATTTCTATTCTAATTAAATAAAAAATAATTTCTAGTTATTACTGTTTACCTGCATTTTGGCAATCGCTATTACTAATCCAGGCCTAGTGGCGTCTCCTTACGTGTCTACCTATGGTGCGGCTCCTTTGGCGTATCAATCAGCCGGCGTTCCTCTGGCCTACTCAAACTATGCAGCTCCTTTGCCATATTATCATTATGGATAAGTTCGTCCTTATTCGTATGTTTGTTAAACTAATTCCGGTCTTGGAATTGTGTAAAAATGTGTTTGTGATTAATAAATTTTAATTGCATAAAATTTTAGCGGTTTGTTTATTGATATTGCGCGCGTGAAATTTTTTTTAAAGTTCATGTGCAGAACTCACCGCTCGTGAGTAGTACCTTTGAGGTGTCCAGTAGTTAATTTAGTTCTAAGAAAGGAGGAGATATACTCGTATAATAGGAAAGGCTCATAGAAGTCTAGAGGATGCTGAAGCAAAAGGGGATTAATCTTCGTTTGAAACTACTGGATATTGTAGGAGCTTCCAAAATAGTGATTACAGAGCATTTTTAACAGTTTTGTTGTTTTATAGTAGATTTTTAACAATTTAATAAACTCCTAGGGTCTAATGTGCAAGAAAAAGCGATATGAAGGTTTCTAAAGGACTGCTCTTAGTGGTATAATTTTCTGTTGGAGGGAAATATTGCGCTGGAGACAGTGTTGAACAATCGCTATGATACATTTTTGCCAAAGTTGCAACATTCCTATGGTAGCTAAATGTTCCTCAAGAGGTACAAATAAGTTCTAAGACTACGGCTATGGTAATCTAGGTATATTACAAATGATCGATAGAAGCTAGATTATGTAAGGATGCCTAAACAAAGTTGGCGGCTGGGCAGCACGCTGCTCTCTGGGAGTCAACCGGAAAAACTGATCTAATGCTATTTACTAGGGAAACGGAAATGTCCACATCTCCAGGTTAGAGGTGCCCAATGCAGGATGAAGTTTCTGGGTCCAATACAGGGTCAAAAACGCCCCTTTTACTACTACCTGTTGCTAGGCATCTAAAATGGAGAGCAATGGAGACCAGCACTATCTCTAGGTTAATTTGGCCCACTTACAATAAAGCGAAAATAATGGACCTCTTCAACAGACTTCGACGAGATCACGCTGCCAAGGTGGACATTTTGCAAACGTCTGAGGGTGTATTGTAGTTGCGTGAGAAGAAAACAATTGTTCACTTCCCGTATAAATTCCAGAATTTAGCTAAAGCCGGGCTGCACACACTAGGCAGGTACTTTCTCGAAAACTTAAAAGAGATCTTTAAACCGGAGATCAGATCGCTCATAAGCTTCCTAAATTCTACAGGATAGTTATAGACATCCGTCACAGACGACCAAACACCCATAGAACCTAAATACACTAGTTGTGGCAACAAAACGGCACACAGTGGGCCAAGCGATTTTTGGGTGACCAAAAATCGATATTTGTCATGTCATAGATTTTAAAAATTTTAATGCCATTCGATAGGAAACTAAATACAATATACATATGTATTACCTTATGGCAACAATTTTTTTTTAATATTTACCCCTTCTTTGTGTTTGGAATGGCTAAAGTCAGAGAACAGCTCATTTTTTTTTTAAATGTTCCAGTTTTGTATGATTTCAAAGATGTTTTGTGAAAATGTTTGTATGGGGAGGTTAAATTGTTATTAATGAAATGACTAACTATATTGGAGAAGGAATTATTAAGCGAAGAAGTTATGGTAGAAGTCAAATTGTTTTTTTTTAATAATAGCATTTTAATCAAAAAGGGTGATTTTTCGTTTAGTTTTGTACTTCTTTTTGACTTTTAAAAAAATGGCGGGAGAGTTTGGCTGCGACCACCTGCAACCTTCGGAGGAAATCGTGTTTGAAGTAAAGTCTACCTTCGTAGTCGTGTGCGTATTTCCAGACAATGTTCCCAGGAATTTGCAGAAAATGGAGGAATTTTATGACTTTTAAGACTATACTTATTTGATTTGTGCTTGTTGTTGTTATAGTGGTATTAGAGGTAGAGGTATAAAGACAATCGTCTTCCCGCGGGGCGGTGATCTATCAACTATCAGGACAATTTTCCGGAAGCAATTAGTAAAAATTCAAAATTAACCTGATTCAACCGCGAGCAGAATTTTAAAGATAAAATCACAGGATGAAATGGAGCCCTTAGATGACATCACTTTAGTGTTAGTGAGTAAATGGGGATGTGATGGATCTTCGGGGCAAAGTGAATACAAACAAAACATTGGTGGAAATAATGACAACAGACGCCAATATGTTCATGATGTCATTAGTTCCTCTTCGTTTAAAATGCAGCACTTCGGAATACTTAGTGTGGATAAATCCTCGTCCATCATCTGCACACTTTTGTAGACATATTAAGTTAAGTACTAGATTTGCGCGTAAAGATATCCATAAAGCCACCTGGGTATCTCCTGATGGAGCCACTCGCAACCAAATAGATCATGTGTTGATAGACCGCCGCCACCTTTCGGGTCTGATGACGGTACGAACGTACTGAGGTGCCAACTTCGACTCGGATCACTATCTTGTTGGTATGGTGCTCCGAGAGCGCATTACAACGCTGAAAAGCTTTGTATCCGCTGATCAGGCTCGAATCAACACAGCTGCACTACGCAATGAAATGGCCAGAAACAACTACGGTCATGCATTAGAACTCGCCCTAAGTCCTGGGGATGAGATGCCGGGCGTCGACGAGAACTGGACCCGCCTTAAAAATACTGTCATTAGTACTGCTGATTCCATCTTAGGCAGAAGTCGTAAAGATCGGAACGACTGGTTCGATAATGAATGCAAGCTGGCAACTGAACGTAAGAATGCTGCGTACCGAGCCATGCAGCAGTCTCAGAGAACACGGGCACGCGAAGAGAACTATAAAGAGCTCAGAAAAGAAGAAAAGAGAATTCACAGACGAAAAAAGGAAGCCTGGGAAAAAAATCTCGTCTGTGAGCTAGAACAGTACAGAGAACGACGGCCGCACCAGGCGCGGGAGTTCTACCAAAGAGTCCGCAGTATGACGCAATTCACACCACGGTGCACATACTGCAAGGACAAAGAAGGGAATCTGATCACCGATCCTAAAGGAATCTTGGAGCGATGGGAAGAGCACTTTCATGAATTGCTAAAGGGCGAGCTAACTGAGGATTCGGAGGCTCCACCAATATCTGATGACAATGCTATGCTGCCGCCACCAAGCATAGAGGTAGTTAGCAGAGCCATCTGCCGGCTCAAAAATAACAAGGCCTCGGGTGCAGACGGCATCGCAGCGGAGCTGGTTAAATATGGAGGGCCTACATTACACAAAGCGATTCATGAATTAATTGTGTAAGTATGGGGGCAAGAAGTGATGCCAGAAGACTGGAGAAAAGGCATCCTCTGTCCGGTACACAAAAAAGGAGATATCACAGCGTGCACTAATTATCGCGGTATAACGTTGTTGAGTACCGTGTATAAGATATTCCCCGCTATCCTACAAAACAGGATGGCCCCATACGCCAGAAACATCATAGGCCATTACCAGTGTGGCTTCAGCCCAGGCAAATCAACGACTGACCAGATTTTCACCTTGAGGCAGGCTATGGAAAAATGTCTAGAGTTTCAAAACTCAATTCAACACCTCTTCATAGACTTTAAAGCCGCCTATGATAGCATAGCCAGGGTAGAGCTCTACAAAGCCATGAGAGAATTCGGCATCCCAACAAACTGACAAGACTATGTAGGCTGACCATGATCAATGTGTCAAGCCAAGCAAAGGCTGAACACTGTCCAGACCAATCAACATCTATAATGGACTCCGACAAGGGGACGGTCTGGCCTGCCTCCTTTTCAACCTGGCGTTGGAGAAAGTGATCCGAGATTCGGGCGTGACATCAAGGGGTACAATCCTCCACAAGTCCACCCAATTACTGGCTTACGCAGACGACATTGACATCATTGGAAGAACAACAACAGCTGTACAAGTAGCTTTCACTCAGATTGAGCAAGCGGCAGGAAATCTGAGACTGCACATTAACGAAAGCAAAACAAAGTACATCGTGGCCTCGTCTGGAAGAACACCTAACATTGGTCCCACAATCAAGGTAGCGGAACACGAGTTTGACGTGGTAAAATCATTTACCTACCTTAGGTCAATAGTAGCAGCCGACAATAGCATGGAACCAGAAATACGCGCACGACTGCTAAAAGCCAACAAAGCCTACTATAGTCTGTCAAGGCTCTTCAAATCCAAATATCTAACCATAACGTCTAAACTTCTACTATATAAGAGGATGGTCTTACCCGTTCTCACATATGCATCCGAAACGTGGGTGCTTAGCAAAAAGCACTCAAACCTCTTGGGCGTGTTTGAGAGGAAAATACTTCCCGCCCCGTATGTGAGGAAGGACGATTCCGGAGACTCTACAATGACGAGATCTACGAGCGCTATCGCGACATAGATGTTGTGAAGAAAATAAAGCTCGGTAGGCTCCGGTGGGCAGGGCATCTAGCTCGTATGAGTGAAGATGAGCCTGCTCGGAAAGTTCTCTGCGGTAAGACCTATCGAGGCGAGTTACACGGCATAACACTTTCTGCTGTAAGTGTTGATGGAAGAAATGTTATGCTGTGTAATTTGCCTCATGGGGTGCGACAGCGAGGGAGGCCCAACCTTCGCTGGAAGGATGGCGTGGACCAGGACGCTCAGAGTTTAGGGATGCCAAACTGGATGACATCGACTCAGAATCGGGACCGGTGGAGAGAACAGTTGCGCGAGGCCAGGACCGGATCCCGGTTGTAGAGCTGTTAAAGAAGAGAATTAAGTTTAAATAAATGTAAAGGAAACAAAAGAATTGGTTCAAAGTGAAGTTGACCTCGTGAAACAAAAAATAAATGCTTTACTGCCGACGAAATGCTTAGTTAACGACAAAGATATAGAAGTAATTTATAGGCTTCACTTTACAATGTGTGATGGCAAAGTAACTCAATTGCCAAATCATCGGCAACCTGTACTATTTGCCAAAAATAACCAAAAGATTTTCGAAATACGGAACAAGAATGCGATGTTGAAGAAAACTATCATTACGAGCTTTCGCCTCTTCATGCAAGGATTCGATTTATGGAATTTATATTGCACATGAGTTACGACTTGAGTTTCACTGACGAGGGTGTACGAAGCCTGATAATAAGCAAAAAAGACTGCAGGAGAAATACAGGATAAAACAAGAGTTCAGACGACAACTTGGTTTAATTTATTGATACACCTTGTAGGGACATCGTCCTACTACTTCCGGTCTTACATAGCTAAGGAGATATGTTCCGAAAAACATAATCGACTGAGGCTAAGTAATGAAAAAAAAAAAAAATTTCAACCAGTTGTCAAATATAAGAAAAATAGAAATCGTGTATTAAAATTGTCTAATTACCCAAATACAATAAATAACTAATCAATAGTTAATATTTCAATAAAACATTAATAAGTTAATATTTATATAATAAAGTGTAAAACATTTATATAAAATAAATGTAAAGTGTATGAGATACATTATGTGAAAATTAATAAAATTTGGAGAATAAACTAATCTTTATAAAAACTAACAAAAGCGCTGTTAAGTACAAGACCCCTAAAACCTAAGCAAGGATTTGGAAGTACAAATGACGGTAACACAACGAGGAGATTTTTTGAATGCCCGGACATAACAGCGGATGCATATTACCAAAATAGGCGTGGAAATTATGAAAAGATTTAAGACTGTTTTTTCTTGTGGAAAAATTCGGAAAATATGCAGAACAAACAGAAATATTACTAAACGAGAAATATTCATGGAGAAAGTTAACAGCAACTGTCCACAAAGTTTTATAACATGGAAAAAAAATAATACTTCACTGCCTTTTGCCAATTGGCGAACTGTCGGAAGAAGCCCAGGAAGCCAAAAATAAAAAATACAAGCGTTACAGATACAACAACACTAGAAAAATATCAAGGAAAGAGCAAAACAAATTGCTATGGAGATAATAAAATAATGAAAGATTTAGTAAAAAGTGTGGTTAAAACTTTTTAAATAACATTAATATTTCATTTATTGACTACTTCAAATTTTGTTGATTTATTTTGAGGCACCTTGTAAATCAATTGAACTTTTTGACGTGACAACGTCTATTAAAACGATGAACGCCGGCTGCATGCACAAAAAATGATGACTCATAGTCCCGTTATGTCCCGTAGTAATTTTAAAAATTTGATTGTAGTAGTCTTAAAAATTTGATTAAAATTGTCAATATTTAATTAGATTAAATTTGTTAAATTGTCAACAATAATATTGTGCAAAGCAAGCCAAACACTCTGTCTCCTAACTGGGTGCCGGTGTATAAGAAAATAGTGAACATTACACTGACGAAAACTGTGAAATGCAAACGAAAACAGTTTCCTTGCGTTCCTGCTTGTGCTATTACCATTCACAAGTAGCAAGGTGGGACGTTTACTGTTATTGTTTATAAATACTCCTCGAAGCAACCACAGCAGTTGGTGTACGTGGCGCTGAGTCGGGTAACGAATATAGACGGCTTGCACATCATCACGGAAAAAGATGCGCCTTTTATCTTCAAACACGGACGGGATGGGAACGACTCACAAACTACGCGAGATGTCCGTAACAAATACATTCGACTCCGTGGACACTTCTAAAGCAGTGAAATTTTGTGATGACGGTAACAACGCTGGGCAAACTGTAGTGACAAACCTTAATGTTCAGAGTTTGTCTGCGCACTTCACCGATATTGAAACGGATCCCGTGATACCAAGATCGGATTATTTGGTATTGACTGAAACGTGGACGCTTGACAATTTTGATCCAGTTCCAATCAATAATTCCTTTCCCACCATTCCTTCTTTCTTCTTCCCTCTTTACATTCCTGATACCCCTGTCATAGCCTTCCCTAGTCCTTCCCCGCTCCACCAAGCGCATGCCATCGGTTGGTTGATGAGATTCAACTCGTTTCAGGAGGCATAACACTCCAGCGAGTTGTTCTCGACGCCCCGATGTTAGAGTCGCGAAATGGTTGTGAATAGGTGGAATCAAATATCGCGGCTAGGTTGTGACAGTTACTTCCTTCTCTTTGATATAAATATTAACTGAAACATTTAGTGCTGGTTTTCGTTATTCCTTAATTTTATTAATCCATTGTACATCACTTCTCTTAATCTATCGGGACTGACCGAACTGACTGTGGAGTTGCCGGTGACTAACTCTACTGATGACCAGTTATCCTCCTACAGCTCTACATATACATATTCATATTAACTTCAATACATATCACTCTTCTGTCTATCTTCCGGCTAGAGCTGCTGTTCGACATTGCACTCTATACGAATAAAATAGATTGTCGACAGTACAAAGGGACTTTCCCTAAGCCTCTAGTCTGTCACATAAAAAAAATAACCAGGCAGAATAATCGATCGGATTCTGATACAAACGCAGCTGGTGGAGTGGCAATTTATCGAAAATTAACATCAACATCCACGGCCAAAGTTCTCCACGTTGAATTATCGGACACAACTCGTCTCATCAGAAACACAGGCTAGGTCTGCTTGGCTGAAATTACATGCTTCACTGCTGATACAACGTTTAAAATTGTACTTGGCGCAGTGTATATTCATCCTGGAGCAAGTGTCTCTAACATTAGTGTATTGCTGCACCAAGCACTCTTTCCGTACGTGCATAACAGGCAGTATGTGCATCCGATTATGCAAGTTGATACCAATGTACCAATTCTTCTTTGTGGCGACTTCAAAACAAACGTGAAAAATGATGATACATTCCTCAAATTCATGAAGGATATGTACAATCTCGAATGCACTTCAGATGTTACTAAGTCAACAACGCTGAGAGGAACAACCCTCGATTGGACTTTTTCAAAACACATTACACTTGAAACACTCCCATTCATTTCATACTTTTCCTATCATCGACCTATCCTTAACAGAATAACACAGATTGCAAGAAGTTAAATATCAGACATGTATAAACGCTGTAAATGAATTTGTTACTACACATTGTTACTTTTAAATAATCTGTTCATTAAAGTAATAAACATATTTGAATTCATTAGTGCAAATAAAAGCTAATTTATCAATCAAAATGAATATTTCATTTCACTCCTTTTTGTATCCATACAAAATAATGATAATTTAATATAAATGATTCAATTTTATTCATAAAAGTATGCAATCATTTCACCAATGTTTTCTCATGACGTTGTCACGTTAAACTATCGTCCGTAAACCCTCCTTACAGACAACAAATTTTTTTTTTTTTTCAATTAAGAGTTAATAATGTCAATATTTATTTCCCAAAATTTCATTATGATATCTTTAACACATCAAAAGTTACAGACAAGTCGTTTTGGCCCACTGTGCAGCGGACCAAAGTGCTAATTAAGTCCCCGGCCGAATTGGAGGCAGCTTTACATCTAAACTAACCTTGGCTTTGAATTCGAACCATATCTTAAGCCGGCTCTACACGATGCGGTGAACGCTTGATGCTAATGTTGGCTCGAATGATTGAGTCAAATGGACTCGACGATTAGTATGGCAAATGTCCTGCTACACGGTGGAGCGAGCGTTTGATCCAATGCAATTGATTCAAACGTTCGCCAAGTCATGCCATTTTTTAAATTGAACTCTTTAATCATAATTATTAATAATAATTTCTTTAATAATAATTATTAATAATATAAATAATCAATTATTAACTAATAATAATACACATACATACATAATAATAAAGATACATACCTGTCAAAACCCAAATCACAGAATGAACTGATGACCGAATCGTGTAGCAGTGTGCCAAATGTCTTCCAACTGTGGGGCCGAGTGGGAAAAAAGTGTTTGACTTGTCCCAAATACCGACAACAGCCCGAACCTGTCCAAACGCGAACGTTGGACGGTTGACATTGGACACTCGTAGCTCGAGTATCGGCCACACGATGCGTCCTACCATCAAGCGTCCAACGTTGGAAGGTGTTCACCGCATCGTGTAGAGCCGGCTTTACCATGGCTAAAGTTTTCAGGCCCCCAGCCCAAATAAAAAACGTCTAACCTAAAGCTCGAGATGTTGATTGAAAGATAAATTTGTATCTGCTGAGAAAGCCCAAGGACTGCAATGCTTGTAAAGGGATTTAGAGTATGATGTATAGTCCAGTCAAATTAGAGGTTTGACTGGAAGATAATTCGGAAGTTGCTGAAAATTGGAACAGCCCTTAAAAACATTATTATACATAAGCTGTAGAGACTGCCACGCGATTGGACGACTGCAAACTTTTTTATTCAAGGTCAAAGGGTCAAAATATCAGTTTTTTGCAAATATATGCTAAACCATACGTCTTATCAGAAAATTGTCTTTACAACGTTTGTAGATTAGACGATTATCTACAAAAAAATATATTATACATTTTCTCGTAGGAATTGCCATTTCTGAGATATTGTCGTTTTAATAAGTTAAAATACTCATATTCTATCATTCCCGACTTGTAAAGGTCATCAGAAATTTAATAAATCCTTTGTTGGAGTACGCGGCTAATATTTTCAGGGGTGATTCCTAGATGTCTTTGGAGAAAAAAATTGTTCTACAGAGGTCGGCTATCTCCACTATCCACTAAGATACAGGGTGATTAGGGAAAAAATTTTGTTTTTTTTTTAAATTTACTGAAATTTGAATAACTCCCAAAGTAATTATCATGAAGTAGCCTAATTAGGCTCATCTTTTAGGTAAATGTGTATTCTTTTATTTGGTATAAAGCACAGCAACCTGAGTGACTCCGTTCAAAAAATATATAGGTAACCGAGTAAAACTAATTTTTATAGTCTAATTTTCTTAAAAGCATACACTCGGTGTACCTAGTACGTATAGCATATAAGTGCGCATCCCACACGGGGTTGCACACTTTCGCCACAGGCATGGATACTACCGCCACAGGCAGGAAAATCTAAACATTCGCCTCATGGAAGTAAGCTGGTGACATATGCAAGCGTACATGCATTGCATTCAGAGGTTGATAAAATTGCATTGTTTTTTTCCGCCCCGGCTTTCACACATAGCCCGAAAATCTAAGTAACGAGTGCATGCAAGGTGCATGTGTTTGTTTTGCATACTTGTGTGTGCTATTTCGAATGCGCCATTACAGAAAAAGTTAAAAGAAGTCCGACCTTTGCGTGGCATGCATTCCATTCATGGAACATTTTGTCAGGTTGCATTTGAATACACACACTTCGATAATATTTATCAACGAATTGAACGCATGTACGCTTGGATATGTCGCTACATTCATGATCATTAATAATTGAATCCGCATCGGCATAGACTATTCCAAACCCAAGTATTGTTTTACCAAGCAGTCCGCCAACCACATACAATGAAGTTATACTTACGCGAGCCGCTTTACCTACGCGAACGAGAGCCAGTCTACTTGAGTATGGTATTGCCACCCTTTATGGCCACCTAGCCAATTACCTGATTACGTCGTCCCATACAATCTTTTAGGGAGCCAATTAATTTTAAAGGGAGCAAAACGAAATGCAAAAAAATAAAAAAAATAAAAAAAAAATTTTTAAGAAACTCTTTTCTTTACCTTAATATATTGATCAGTTGTGAACACAAAATTAATATAAATACTAAAAAAATCGACTAAAAGGTAAAAAATAAGAAGATTTTAAACAATATAAACTTTTAAATCAAAATGGAAAAAATCTCACACATTCCTTAAAGAAAAGCGTGGGGCGCCCATACCAACCTGAACTTAAAAAAACATGACTGCCATGAGTACATTTTAACATTTCAGACAGCTACGAATTTTCACTAATTGAGCATTTTGTTTCATAAAAACGCACCCCACGCTTTTCTTTAAGGAATGTGTGAGATTTTTTCCATTTTGATTTAAAAGTTTATATTGTTTAAAATCTTCTTATTTTTTACCTTTTAGTCGATTTTTTTAGTATTTATATTAATTTTGTGTTCACAACTGATCAATATATTAAGGTAAAGAAAAGAGTTTCTTAAAATTTTTTTTTCTTTTTTTTATTTTTTACTTTTTAGTAACGAATAGCGTTAATTAATACATTACAATTTCCAAACTTTTAATTAGATTATCATGTTAAATAAGGAAACTTTTTTTACATGTTTTGTATTTGTTTCTTTACAACAGTTCTCAAGTGCAGCCCAAAAATGCACAATTTGATGACCCCTCAAAAATCTAATAGCGCTCTACGTTTTTTTTTTACATTTTGAAAGGTAGTGTGCTCGCGTATACTGGCTGGAGCAATAAAAACTAAAAACTGGAAACATATTTTTTTGCATCTTTTTAAATCATATTTTTATTTGCTATTGGTAGCTATGTTATGTCTTCCGCCATTTTTTAGTGAACGCCATATTTGATTTAAAACGACGTCATACAGTTTACTTTCTTACTCACTTTAATACACTTTCATTTGATATCCATACCGAGAGCGAAGTAAATAAAAGGGTAAACCGTCATTTTGTGTTGGCCGCCATTTTGAATTGAAATGACGGGACACAGACAACAGTATTCTAATTGTCACTCCCTTCCATTTGATACCCATGCCGAGCGCGTTGTAAAGAAAAATTGATCCTCTGTTTTGTGTTGGCCGCCACTTTTATGCAGCCATTTTTCTACCGCCATTTTGAATTTAGGATGACGCTAATTGTATTCAACTTGTTATAACCTTTCATTTGATACCCATATCGAACGAGTGGCTTGTAAAGAAAAATGTAATCCATCATATTTTTTTGGCCGCCATTTTTAATTTGGAACTATCATTTTCGTGTGTTTTCGTCGGAAATACACATGTCTGTTAATTTTTACCAATTTTTATTGAATGGAAGTGAATTTTAAGACTCTACATTGAGTAGAACGAATAATTAAAAGCATTTTTTATTAAAAATCGTTTTTTGTTACTCAACAACAAAATCAACAACAAAAAATGTAACAAAATGTCATATTCGTGTATTGTCATCGGGAATATGTATGCCTGCAAAGTTTCATCCATTTGCATTGAGTAAAAGGCGGTTAAATTAACGTTACAAGATTTGATGCTCCGAAGTGAAAGTAAAGAAAAGAGTTTAAAAGCAATCACCCTTTTTCCAAATTCTTCTTTCTAGGCCTAGTTGAAAATAATTTATTTTAGCTGATTAAACCGAATTTGAAGCATAAAGTTGAAAAACATTTTTTTTTTTCAAACCTTTATATTTTCAGACGATGTAGGGATAGTTTCAGCCCTTTACTATTATCCCTTATCATAACATTTGCTTTGTTATAAATCAACTACTTTTGAATATAAATATTGCAAAAAATGTATTTTATTGGCTTGTTTTTGATTATTATTAAAATTATCGCAAAAATCCTTAAAAAGGGAGTTTTTAAGCATATTTAAAGGTGACATGCATATTTTAAGACATATCAGGAACGATTTTCACAACAGTGTAATGTTTTGACATAACCCAGCGGGAAAACTAGGGAGGGGTTACTCAGGTAACCCAAGAATTCATTAATGACCTGTGTAACCGCCTACAAGGTAATCGAAAAATTCTACTGCAAATTTAGGAAAACGGAGGTCTTTACATTGTAATGGCTAGGTAAGCGACTGGGTAATGACTTGTGAAATACTTTCGTTGGAAGTGATGTGTTTTATTTTTCTTTGTCTTTTCGAAGCCCCTCTTCTTGAGTTTATTCCGTTCTCAAAATTCGTTCGGAGTGGATCGTGACCAAGTGCAGTCAAAAAGGCATCTTGCTAGTAAAATTCTCACCAAATGTAGCAGAAATGCAATGGTAATTTCGGATATTATTGTTTTCAATGCTAAAAAGAGTAGCCAGAAATTAATTCTGCAGGCCTTACATGGTAATCTATGTATTCACCTAATACACTTCACCTCTGAAATAAGTCCTCGTTTGTAATACTTACAGTAAGTACTTACCGCCCTAGGACATCCCTATGTAAAAGTAACCTATTACTTCATCACACAGATAAGGGGTCCATCTTATTACCACCTCACTTACTTAGCCATTACATTTCCCGCTGGGAAACGATTCGTCGATTTGTGCAAGTTAAAAAAATTGTAATTTAAAAAGGGGAAAAGTCCAGCACATCTCACCAAAGGGGAACTGGGTGCCAATTCAAAACAAGAGCACCTCACACATTTAATTCACCACTCCCATTTGGTATTCTAACCACCAAAATCACTGGACATACGGTTTTAACAGCTTCGGTTTTATCAATTAAAGCGTGCAAAAAGTATTTTATATTGGAGACAATAACAAAATAAACGTAAGAAAGAAGTATTGTTCATTTCTTCTTTCATTTTTTCATATTTGTTTACATCGTTTGGCATTTTAAGAAAGTCTCAAGTGTTTATACCGTAACTTCCCGGCAGTGCTACATGTTTGGCCACGCCAAAAAGCAGATCCACTTGCTCAGGCTGCGCCGAAAATTCTTGTCGTATATGCCGCTTCTGACATGTCAGTCAACCCCAAAGTGTCCGCGGCATAAGCCCGGCCAGTGACCAAACCACAAGCAAAATCTCAAATAATTCACCTCTACATAATGGTGAATTTGTATTCCTATAATGATAGATAAAGCAAAGTCTGGGCGACAACGTAGCTAACATGCCAGAAAATTTATGCAGTAAGGCAGAGTACATTTTAACTGTTGCACACACAGCCCCGAGTTTCTTCGTCTCTTGTACCCCGTCCGCCCCATTTCCCATCGTTATACGAAAGTTCTGACGATTTTTCATGTGTGAGAGCGTTACGCGAATGAAATTGATTCACTCTCATGTAATTTTTTTTAAGCAAACGCCCCTAAAGAAGTTTTACTTCAAAAATTCCGGTAAGTGTAAAAAGGCATTTTAACGAATAAATAAAATAAATGGTTAAAAAAATTTTTTAAAAAAAATTCTTATAATTAACTAAAAAATGTACTGAAAAGTAAAAAATAAAAAATATTTTAAAGAACGCGTGAAATTTCAATTTTAATGAAAAAGTTAATTAAAAGAATGGCGCATTTTTCATCAAAAATTGAAAATATGACTGTAAATCGCGTGAGATTTACAATAACCCTCAATTTTTTGCTTTGTTAATTTCAAATTCTAACAAAATGTTTTGATGAAAAATGCGCCATTCTTTTAATTAACTTTTTCATTAAAATTGAAATTTCACGCTTTCTTTAAAATATTTTTTATTTTTTACTTTTCAGTACATTTTTTAGTTAATTAAAAGAATTTTTTTTAAAAAAATTTTTTAACCATTTATTTTATTTTCTACTTTTTAGTTTATTATATGTATTCCGCCATTTTATGATGGCAATTCTATTAGATTTAAAATTACGTCACACAGTTTACTGTATTCATTTGATACCCATGTCGTGGGCTCGGTGGAACTTAATTTCAAAAACGGCCGCCATCTCGGAACCGTCTTCTTGATTTTTTTACAAAAAGGTCAGATTGCATTTAGTACTTATACATGATGAGTTGAACTCAAGTTGAACCCAAGTCTAACTACATGTAAACGGGAGTCGAGTTGGGTTAAGGTTGACTGAACTCGACTCAGCTCTGCTACCTGGGTTTAGTTGAAATTATGCATACGGACATGAGTTCAGTATTTGAGTAGTTGAATTTAGTTGACAGCAGCATCTCTGTGTTTGTTTGTGATTTTTTGTAACGTGTATTGCTTCTTTATTATCAACTCACCCTTAACTCAACTATTCATCTCATCATTCATACACATTAACCACCCGAACTACGAGTGTGTGCAAAATTGGAAGTTGATCGGTTATATTTTCTACTTTTTAGTCTATTATAAGCTTTCCGCAATTTAGTGTTGGCCGCCATTTTGAATTTGGAATGTCGCCACATAGCTTATTGTGTTCTACCGGTCATATCCTTTCATTTGATACCCATGTCAGAGGGCCGCGCAGCACAATTTCAAAAATCGGGCGCCATTTTGGAACCACCATCTTGATATTTTTACAAAATGGCCAGATTGCATTGTCATCCAAACTAAACGTGTATTCAAAATTTCAGCTCTATCCGAAACCGGGAAGTGAGTCAAATTTAACTTCCAAGATTTGACGACAAACAGTGTAAGTTAAATAAATAAGCGCCATTTTGGAACCGCCATCTTAATATTTTTACAAAATGGCCAGATTGCATTGTCATCCAAACTAAACGTGTATGCAAAATTTCAGCTCTATCCGAAACCGGGAAGTAGGTCAAATTTAACTTCCAAGATTTGACGACAAACAGTGTAAGTTAAATAAAAGAATTTAAAAAACTTGAGCTCCGATCGAAAAAAATCAAATTATTTTGCGACTCGACTACTTTCAACCTCTTCCTTTCTCAACCGTGCTTGGGACCTGATATGGCGGACTTCTGACCTCATTTCAGCATACCTAAAAACCAAACAGGGTGTCATTAAGTCATAGTAGTGAAGGTGTCTAAAAAATATCAGGTTTTATAACTCTTAGCGCAGGTTTCACAGTGAGAGCTTCAGTATAGAAATTACATAAGTTACACTTAAGTATGGATGGCGGTGTCACAGTTACCACTTAAAATTGACTTAATTATAACTTAAGTGGCAGTTTCTCTAGACTTAAGTTTTTCTTCAATCAGAATGCATAAAAAATTCAAATGTCAGTTGATTGCCAGGACATTTCAAAGAAAGCGCGAATGAAAGGAAATTATAAAGTATTATCGGAGTAATGGGAGCCAGCAATAGAGAAGAAAAAGATAAATGCGGTGCACATTTTTTTTTTCTAGAAGACTTCTTTTGTAGTATATGTGACTATGCGACAGAAAAGACAAAAGTAGGTTTTATGCTCCACAACTTGATATTTTCAGCAAAATGCATATAGTCCAGTAAATGCACGCGAAAAACGGCCAAACCTGGAAATCCTGCCAAACAGCACCAATTTGCACCAACATTTGGATTTGGGTTTTACTTACCCTCTTCTTCAAAGTTGTCAATATGCCGGGGGTTGCTTTTTATTTTTTGGGGGTGTAAACTACCCCTATTCGAAAATAGTTGTAGAATTGTAAATTGAAGCGTTTAATCAATAGAAATTATAATTGCATCACGAATTATTAGTTGCAGCCCTTATGAAAACAACCTATATAAAAACAACCCCTATGAAAACAACCCCTACTGATTAAAAATTGATTTAAAAAATAGGAAAAATAAAATTTTTATATATTATGGATCTTACTTTAGAAAATCAAAAAACATAATTAAAAATCATTTTCTTCTTCATTTTCACTACTTTCTAAGTCTGCCTTATCTTTCCTCCTCGTTTTCCTCTTGATCTATAATTGGGGCACTATTCGGACAATTGTCTCCGCTGCTTAAACAAGTTGAAGTGCAGAAGAGTCCTACTCTTCACCAAACTAGTGATGAGCAAACGCAAGAACAAGACAAGATTAATCTAGTCTTGTTTTTGTTCAATCTGCTTGTTCTTGTTCTTGCAAGCATAACTAAGTCTTGTTCTTGTTCTTGGTCTTGCAAAATTTTTATTTTGTTTTTATGTGGCAGTGCTAAGCTCAGGAGTCACCCTTTGTACTACTAATCCGTCATGTCATTTGTCACGTCATGGTGCAATGTCAAGCAGTAAGCCTAGTACGGGGAGGGATGAGGCGGGGTATAGGTTAAGGATAAAAGGTACGGGGGGGTATTGAAGAAGGTGGTGATGAACCCTGCATTTGAACTCTTGGATATTGTAGGATCTCGGAAATACTGACTGCGAGAGGGTTATTCCACAGTCGAGTTGTTCTATTAACAAGCGAATTCATATCTTGTTGAGTGCGTGAAAGGGGGAGTTGCAGGTGGAGGGAATGAGACGAGTGGGCTAATCTGGTGTTGTGGGTATAAAATTGCCGTGGAGGCAGGAGAGCGTTTAACTTGTGCACTTTTCACTTTTCCACCCACTTAACTTTCCTTCTTTCTTCTCCCCTCTTTACATTCCTGATTCCTCCTGTCATAGCCTTCGCTAGTCCTTCCCCGCTCCACCAAGCGCATGTCATCGGTTGGTTGAAGAGATTCAACTCGTTTCAGGAGGCATAACACTCCAACGAGTTTTCTCTAAAAATGCCCTGATGCCAGAGTCGCGAAATGGTTGGAAGTAGGTGGCATAAAAATATATCGCGGCTAGGTTGTGGCAGCTCCCTCCTACCTCTCTCTCTCTACTTCTCATCTTCCGGCTAGAGCTGCTGTTCGACATTCTATAGGAAAAAATAGATTGTCGAACAGTACAAAGGGGGCTTTCCCTAAGTCTCTAGTCTATCACAAAAAAAAAAAGAACAAGACGAGATTGCAAGAACAAGACCATTTTTGGTTATCACTAAGCCAACCCAACCAACCCCATTTTGCAGCTGCAAAAGATCGGTTTTGTGTGTGCGCATGCGTGTAGGTCTCACAATGTATGAAAAGATGAAGAAATCTTCTAAAATACACGTGTTTTGATAACTGTAAAAAGTTGTATTTCTACCATAACTCGCTTATCGGCGGCTATCTTAAGAGGACGCATTGACATTTTCTTCTCCACACCCTCGACATAGGTATCAAATGAAAGGGTATGATAAGTAGAATACAATAAGCAATGTCGTAACATCCATGGCGGCCGTCTCAAGAGGCGGATTACCGTTTTTTCACCACTCCCTCGACATGGGTATCAATTGAAAGGGTATCATAAGTAGAACACAATAAGCGATATAGTTTACTAAATATATCTTTAGATCCACGTCGGTTATCTCTTCTTCTTCTTCTTCTTTGATCCGTTAGCTGGCGGTCCGAGCGGGACGTTCCCGCAACGGATACGCTGCTGTCGGTGCCGCTTTGAAAAATGCGGTTTCTTGCCTAGTTTCTTCGGTCTTCGGAGTGACCGATTCTGGTCAACTCGGCAGGTCGACCACCCTCCTCCTTTCACACCCTGGGCTTGGGACCAGGCGACGGCGGAGTTGTCGGTTATCTCAAGAGGGCGGACGACCATTTTCTTCACAACCGCCTCGACATGGGTATCAAATGGAAGTGTACAATAAATAGAACACAATAAGCAATATACTATACTCAATAAATAGTTAGATCAACCGCGGCCATCTCAAGAGGACGCATTACCATTTTCTTCATCACCCCCTCGACATAGGTATCAAATGAAAGGGTAAGATAAGTATAATACAATAAGCTATGCCGTAACAGCCATGGCGACCGTCTCAAGAGGGCGGATTACCGTTTCTTCACCACTCTCTCGACATGGGTATCAATTGAAAGGGTATCATAAGTAGAACACAATAAGCGATATAGTTTACTAGTTAGATCCACGTCGGTTATATCAAGAGGGCGGACAACCATTTTCTTCACAACCGCCTCGACATGGGTATCAAATGAAAGTGTACGATAAATAGAACACAATAAGCAATATAGTATACTCAATCAATAGTTAGATCCACCGCGGCCATCTCAAGAGGACGCATTACCATTTTCTTCTCCACACCCTCGACATAGGTATCAAATGAAAGGGTAAGATAAGTAGAATACAATTAGCTATGCCGTAACATCCATGGCGGCCGTCTCAAAAGGGTAATAATAATTTGAACTCCTGCATTTTGTTATTACCTACTTATAAAATAAGTGAAAAATATAATTAACTATTAAATACATAATATTTCTTTTTATAAAAGATTATTTATTTTTTACTTTTGAATTTATTAAAACAAAAAAGAATGATATCCCACCAAAAAAACATTAAAAATGTGAATTAGAAGTTCGTGGGCGCGGAAATTATTTATTGGAACAGTTTAAGACACACTTATAACAAAAAGAAATGATATGGATTAGTCATGATGAATCGTTAATAGCATGAAATAATTAAACACGTGCATTTACGAACGAATTCAAAGGAATTTTACAACAATTTTAGAGCTTGAATTTTAGCTGTATTTCGAAATGTAACAAATTTTATTAGAAACACTATAGTCTGAGCCACACTGAATTCGTTCGTAAATGCACGAGTTTAATTATTTCATGCTATTAACGAGTTTAATTATTTCATGCTATTAATCTTGACTAATCCATATCATTTCTTTTTGTTATAAGTGTGTCTTAAACTGTTCCAATAAATAATTTCCGCGCCCACGAACTTCTAATTCACATTTTTAATGTTTTTTTGGTGGGATAAGTAATCACCGTACAAGTAAACATAATTTTATTTCGTTTCATTTCCTCATATTTATTACTAATTGTCATAGCTTTGTAAGTGTTTTTTTTTTATACAAACTTCATGATCTAGACCGCACCGCAATTTTCCAGTTCAATAATTAACCGCAGAAACTACTTTACCTCGCCTTAAAGCTACTTCATAGTACTCAAACATATCATTCAAACATTAATGCAACTTTTATTTTAATAAAAACATCAAAAAACATATTAAATATAAAATTTATTTAAACGTTCAACCAAAGAAAAAGAAAAAGAAATAAACACCTTCCAACGACTTAATTGAAGCACTAAAAACCGAATTCAACAATTTACCGCTCAGTTTCAAGTTTAAGGTAAGACAAAAACAAAACTAGTTTAATTCCAAGGGTTCAGCTAGATAGTGAGAATGCACTAAGTGCATCTGAAAGTACTTAGCAACATTTCCTTTACGTAACCTGTGGCATGAACGAAATGTTTTAAAAGTGCAATCAACAATTACCTGTTGAACGGGTCTTCTCTTTTATCACTTTGAAAGACAGTCTTGAAGGTCATGATCGATGGGCTTTAACTGAACGAGTAGACATCGATCGGTTCACCATTACTATATAAGCTAGGGTGCATCTTCAGTAAAACCATCAGTTATTGAGTTCAGTTCTCTAAAGAAGGAATCAAAATTGCAAAAATGTTCAAAGTAGTAAGTTCTTAAACAAACAGCAAAGAAATTTTGAGTAGATAATGATTAACTCGTTCTTTTTCGAATTGCAGCTCATCTTCGCTTGTGTTGTAGCTTATGCTACTGCTTCATCAATCTTGGCTGCTCCATATTTTGCACCAGCAGCGTATGCAGCTCCGTACGCCTATGACAGATTCACTCTTCCTCTAGCTTACTCCAAGCTAGCAGCTCCACTGGCTTACAGCAAGATAGAGACACCAACTGCTTTCACCACCTACAACAGCGTCTCCACACCTGACTTCCATACTCAGGACTTCCGTGCTGATTACAGGCCCTTGACATACTCAACTAGACTTCTTTTGTAAGGATACCGCTCTGAATTACGTTTATGTTTTATTCGTTGACAATAAAAAGCAAAATTTAAAATTATTCAAATTTTTTTGATTTCTACTTATCTTAAATGACTTTCTTGTCCAGTTTTTGGATCTTATGTAGGAATATGTTAAAGAGCGATGCGTAATGAACAGTTTTAGAAGAAGGGAATTTAAGACTTAACCTAAGCCCAGGAGATCAATAAACTTCCCTCTAAGAGCATTGCATTTAGTGTAGAAAAACAGCTGTTAGATGGTTGATATTGATTAATGGAAGCAAACTGTTAGCACCGTCGACTTACCCACAATGCGAGAGACTGAATTTGCTTTTTTTATGCGTAAGTCTAAGCCAGGTGTCACCCTTTGGACTACCAGTCCGTCATGTCTTACACGTCAAAGTCAGATGTCTGGTAGCAAGCTTAGCTCGAAGTATAGAGAAAGGATAAGATAGATTAAGGGGGGGGGGGGGGGGGGGGTGCATGAGAAGATGGAGATGAGCCTTGCGTTTGAGCTCTTGAATATTGTATGAGTTCGGGAATACTGACTGTGGGAGGTTGTTCCACAGACGAGTTGTTCTCGAAAAGAACGAATTTCTAAACTGATGTGTGTGTGTGTGAAAATAAGGGCTGTATATAATGAGGATGGCCCGAAAGGGCTAGTCTTGTGTTGCGGGAAAAACAATACCGTGGAGGCAGGAGGTTACTTATTTCGGTGGAACAGTCGCTATGGTAGATGCGGTAGAATTTCGCCAAAGCGGCTACATTTCTGCGGTGGCTTAATGGATCAATTGTGGAGCAAATGGCACCGTCGCCAAAGAGTTGGAGAACGCGGTTTTGTACCTTGTTCAGCTACGCTAAGGTGGTACTCGGTGACCCTGCCCAGAGATACAAGTTGAATTCGAGGCAGGACCGAATGTAGGATTTGTAGATTATAGCCCTGGCCGACGGGTGAAGGAGGAAATTACATCTTTTAAGGAATCCCAAGCATTGTGATGCTTGTTTAGCGATTTGAAATATGTGATTACTTCAACGCAGATCCTCAGTTTATGTTATGCCTAGGATATTAAGAGATGGTTCTGCCATCAGTTCTAGACTGTCCATTGTACCTAATGGGAGGAATTGAGAAGTGCGTTCTTTTTTTAGAGAAGAGACAGTATTTTGTTTTCCGTGCGTTGAATTCGACATGATCCTTGTGGCCCCAATCTAGTATCAGATGTATATCCCTGTTGATTGAAATGGACATAAGTTCACGATCAAGCAGACAAGGTCTGACACGTGCTTGTCTTGCTTTTCGAAGCTATACGAGTAACGCAAAGTACTGTCATCAGCAAAACTGATGTGAGTTGGATGGGATTGAGAGCAGGTCATTTATAAAAACTAAGAAGAGAGCTGGTGATAGAATTGAGCCTTGGGGAACACCTGGGGTGGGGATTAGATTCGACGCCGTCTAATACCACCTTGATTGAACGGCCAATAGCTTCGAGTTTACTCAATAGAGTGGGATGCCATACTCCATCAAAAGTCTTGGAGATATCGAGAGCAACCCGGCCGGATTCACCAAAACGATGAATGTTTTGGTAGAGGTGGTCGGTTAGGCATACAAGGAGGTCGCCAGTAGATCTTTTAGATCTAAAGACATACTGCTTGTCATCCAATATTTGGTTCCATTCTCCATGATTTTGGAGAGAATAGAATAGAATAGAAATGATTTTTTTCGGTATAGGTTGAACATTTTCCAGGAGTCAGGGTACCCCACGGAATTTTTTTTTTGTTTTGTGGCAAGATGAAGCTTAGGAGTCACCCTTTGTACTACTAGTCCGTCATGTCTTACAAGTCATGGTGCAATATATAGTAGTAAGCTTGATCTGAGGGAAAAATGAGATAGGATAGGTTAGGGGTCTGGAGGGTGCATGAGTAGATGTCGATGAACCTTGCGTTTGACCTCTGAGATGTTATATGAGCCGGGAAACACCGACTGCGGAGAGAGTTCCACAATCGAGTTGTTCTATTTATAAACGAACTGCTAAAATGTAATGTGCGTGAAGGGGTGAGCCGAGTTGGCTAGTCTTGTGTTGCGGGAGAAAAATTGCCGTGTAGGCAGCAGCTTTTTGATTTCAGTGGAGCAGTCGCTATGAAAATAGCGGTAAAACTTGCTGAGCGCTGCTACATTCCTACGGTGGCTTAAAGGATCAATGGAAAGGGTGCAATCGGCAATGAGTTTGATGGCGCGGTTTTGCACCTTGTCTAGCCAAGCCAAGGTGGTTTTAGGGGCGCCCGCCCAGATATACGAGTTGTATTCAAGGCGTGGCCGAATGAAGGACTTGTAGATGGTAGCCAAGGCAGTAGGATGAAGGAGAAACTTGCATCTCTTAAGGAAGCCGAGGCATTGGTACGCTTGTTTGGTGACTTGGAGTAGGTATGTGATTATTCCATCGCAAATCGTTGGATAGAGTCACGCCGAGGATGTTAAGATATGGATCAGCAGTTATGTTATCCTCGCCCACTGAAATGGAGGGAAGGTTGGTGCAGGTTTTAGTAGAGAATAGACAGTACTTGTTGGTTTTGGTTTCATTGAACTCGACACGATTCTTGCGGCCCCAATCAAGAATGAGTTTAATGTCCGCGTTAAGAGAGTTGGACATGAGTTCACGTTCTAAGAGACAAGGTCTGGCACTTGCTTCTCCTGTGTTGTGGGAGGGGTATGAGTAACGCAAATACCGTCATCGGCAAAACTATGAAGTGGATTGGAGGGGATTGAGAGCAGATCATTAATGAATATAAGAAAGAGAGTAGGTGAGATAATCGCCCCTTGTGGAATGCCGGCCGAAATGGAATGAGGGTTGGATTCGACGCCATCCAATACTACCTTGATTGAACGGCCAGAAAGAAAGCTCTCAATCCAGTTCCTTAAAACTGAGTCATTACCAATAGCTTGGAGTTTCGACAGCAGAGCGAGATGCCATACTCATTCGAAGGCCTTGGAGATATCTAGAGCAACCAGACCAGACTCACCGAGGCCATGGATGCTTTGGTTGATGTGTTCAGTCAGGCACACAAGAAGGTCGCCAGTAGACCGTTTTGATCTGAAGCCGTACTGCCTGTCGTGAATAATTTGGTTAGATTCTAGATATTTCATCAACCTTCTATTGATTATTGTCTCCATAACTTTGGAGAGAACAGAAGTTATTGGGCGGTAGTTTAAAGGGTCGCTGGCTTCACCTTTTTTGGGAATGGGCTGAACATGAGCTAGTTTCCAAGAGTTGGGATAAACTCCGGAGAAATATGACAAGGCGAAGAGTTTGCGCAGAGGTTTAGCCAAGGATGAGATGAGGCACCTTTTTTGAGTACCATAGGGGGAATATTATCGGGGCCAGTGGATTTATTGACGTCAAGTTCTTTGAGACATTTATACACCTCTCGTGTCCTGAAGAAAATTCCGTCCATTGAATGGGCGTTGCGATCGAGGACCGGTGGTGACGTATCAGCTTGAGGTAACGAAGAATTTGAGGCGAACAGAGATGCCAGTAAATCGGCCTTGGATTTGCTTTCTGTTATCACCTCCTTTCCATTAATGAATGGAGGGGTTGAGGAAGAGGTAAAATTCTTCTTGATGGAAGTTACCAAGGACCAGAAGTTTTTGCTGCCTACGTGTGTGTTGAGGATCTTACTTCTCAATTTGTTGTCAAATGATGCTTTGACCTTCCTGATGATGGAATTACAGGAGTTTCTCGACTTGATATACTCACGCCGAAGTGACTCGTTGGGGGAATGTTTGTACGCTCTATAAGCGGCTTCCTTAGCTTGAATTGCGTTCCTACATTCCCCATTGAACCATCTGTTTGGCCTAGGCTTTATAGATATGGTAGAATGAGGAATGAACAAACACCTTCCTGCCCGTATTATTTTAGTAATACAGGAAGTGGCAGAGTTCGCACTGGCACTGCGGAAACACAAATTCCAGTCTGTTCCATAGTGCCAGACAGTTTTTTTTAGAAACTGTGTTGGTTGGGGTAGAAGATGGATATGGGAAATTAGCGCCTGCTAGATTGTGATCCGAGTTACCAAGGGGCGAGCTAACTTCGACGGAGTATCGAGTTGGATGAGAAGTAAGAAACAGGTCAAGCAGATGGGCTCCTTGACCTTCAACGTCCGGAACTCACGTTGCACAGTTCACGATTTGGTGCAAATTATTTAGGTCTGCAAAGATCTCGGCGTCTTTGCCAGAAACACTAGTGCCATTAGAGTAATTTAGCCAATTGACATTATGAACGTTGAAATTGCCCGCAACAATTTCACACTCCGGGTGGGAAGATAAAAATCCGGAGATTTTTTCTGAGATAGCATCGAAGGCTAATGTGGAGGCTTCATTACTGATATTAGGGCTTCTGTATAGAAAACAGAAGAATATGACGTGGTTACGAAGAATAATTTTAATCCATACATGATTAAATTCAGAAGATGTACTATTGTACACCTTCTGAAACGCCACGTCATTCCTAATATACATGGCGACTCCCCTATGGTCGGAGAAATTGTGCACTAAGGTATACCCAGCCACCTGAAATCGATCTGAATCGGTGTCAGTGACTTGAGTTTCACTTAGTGCGAATATGGCCGGGGCATGCGTATCGAGATAGCACATTACATGATAAAAATTCGCGAGGAGACCCCTAATGTTACAAAAAACAAGGGAGAAATATTTGTTTTTGTTTAGGGGCCTTTCCTGCGCAAGGTCCATGACCTCATTTGTGGCTGACTCGGCCGGCGTTGCAACCATCGGAGCTTACGGGAACAGCCTTGCTGCAGTGTTATGCCTGCAGCCTATGTCAGTACGGCGTTGGTGGTGTCCGTGTTGGTGATGTCTCCTTAGCTTTTTTTTCACCACTTCACACAGTCAGATTTCACTTTTATAGTTTTGCGTTTTTTTAATGATTATTAACACAGATTTATTGGCCGGAGTATGAATTTAATTTGGGATTGTTTATTTGATTTCTATTTCTTTGTTTGTTGTGTTTTTTTTATAGATAAATTAGGCTGCGAAGTGGACTTGCGGCAGTACCCGCCCGCACTCTATGCCGGTACAGTCCAGACTCCAGGTATTGTGCTCATGGTGACCAGCAAGCACATCTCAACAGTAAGAGATATAATGTTACATCTCAACAGTAAGAGATATAATGTTACGAGCATTGGATACTTTTGTTCAGTGAGCTACTACAAAGGGCCTAGGCGTTAACCAAGCTAAGACTGAAGTAGTGTTTTTTACAACGAAGCATAGACTTCCCAATTTTTCTTCTCTAAGATTCTGCAATGAAAATCTGCAATTTAAGAAGGATGCGAAATTGCTAGGTCCCATACTGGATAAAATCCTAACGTGGAGGCCGAACTTTCAGAGAGAACTAATAAGGCTGAAACAGCTATGTTATTATACTAAAGAACAATCAGAGTGAATTGGAACTTTAAACCCCGCATCGTCCACAAGCTGTATACCTATGCCTGGCATATCGGTACGCTGGACTGTATTACAGAAGGTTACGTATCGTAAGATACTAGAAAGGGTCCAAAGAACAGCTGAGCTGTGTATTAGTAGTGCAAAGGGAAACACCTTACGCTGGATGTCTTATTGCATCTTATTTCTTTGAATATACATGCCGAGCAAATGGCTAACTAGACGGTCGCCAGGACAAAAGCTTCTCTTGGGTGGCTCCATATTCATATACTCATTAATCATTAGGGTGTTCCTCATCGCTGCAGACAACCTAGATTACACAACACCTACGAGGGCCTTGGAGAAAGGTTTCAATACCATCATGCCAGCCAGAGATGACTGGGCAGATGGTCTCGAGGGTCTCGCGATCTGGGAGGGTCTCGAATGGCTGATGATAAATAATATATCTCATTTGAATATATGTATTCTATCAGATAGCTAGCACAACATGCTCGATTGTTGGGGGCCTCGATAGCCTAGGGGTAAGGCGCCTGACTGCTATCCCAGAGGTCCCGGATTCGAATCCTGACCAGCCCCACGGTCATTCGCCTTTTCCACTTTTCCGTTCCTGGACCCAGCGGAATTGGGGAAACTGCAAGGCAGATGAGCTTTCTAGACAGGGAACCGAAGTGGAAAGGACACCGCACTTAACCCAGATGGGAATGGCTTTAGCCACCTATAAGCTGGCTGTGAGAAAAATCAACTTAGCTTGAGTTGGGCTGAGATGGGCCATAGCAATAGTGTGCCGCACTCTTCACACAACATAGTCCACTTTGAACGCGAAGTGTTCGAAATCTCAGTTTCGGTTGAGCTAAAAAGAGATAAGCCATGTGGTAAAGGTGCTGATTGTTCACTGTCCCTTTGGCCCGCACGCCGAAAGGTAAGGACTTCCCCACAACGACTTATGCTGAAGTTGTGGTAATGAAGAAGAGGAAGAAACTGTCTCCCATCTTCTCTGTACATGTCCCGTCTTCGCAAGGAAAAGAGGGGCCTTCCTTGGCTCACCCTTCCTTGATGGATTGAGCGAGCTGCAAAATATTGCTGTTCCTAACCTCTGTCGCTTTATCAAAAGTTCAAAATGGCTTGAAATGGCCTGAACTTTGCGCCAGAACTAGAATGGCATCACAATGTTCCCAATGGCGTGCCTAAGTGGGCTCCCTAGGGGTGGAGGCAGCCATTTCAACCAAACCTAATCACTCCCCTACTATGCAATATATTTAGGGCTTCCTTCGCCCACGGTTATTTCCCATCTGCCTGGAATAATGTCAACATATTATTATCCAAGCCTGGTCCTTCAAATTTAAACATTGGCTCAATTTTTGAGGCTGATCAGTCTCCAGTCTTTGCCTTGAAGACAATGGAGAAAATTGTCGACAAGGTGATAAGGGAAACTTATTTTTAGCGTCATCTGCTGAGCTTCTACCAGCATACGTACTGGGTGGGCAAGCGAACTGAGGCCACTCTCACCAATCTCGCAAACCGAAAGCCATGAGCTGGACATACACCGCCATCATGGTAACTTAAGAGGCTTTAGAATGGTGGTACAGAACGCCTCTTGAAAGTTTCACCGCTAAATTAAGCAAAATTCAAAGAATGGCCTGCCTGTCCATCATCAGCACTAGAGACTCTCCTCAATCTGGCACCAGTAGAACAAACGCGACGCTGCGACCGTAAGCGGATAGCTTTGGTGGCTTGGAGAGGACATGCCAAATATGCCAATAGATTTCGAAAGGAAAATGGAATTGGGCCCTTCAGAATTTCTAAATAAGAGGTATCTTCCGCGCTCACAGAAAATAGGCTAAAGGCCCCCATTCCCGGTCAAATTGGATGTAAATCGAAGTGCGGATGTACAACCAAAACTATCGATTGTGAGCCTGTCGGCCGATCAAAATACATTGCGCGTATGGGTTCTATGAATATTTTCCGTTTCTCCGTCCTTTACATGGACTTACCCTAAAGTACCGCTTGCTGGGCTAGTATGGTGCACGGATGGCTCCCGCTGTCAAAGAATTGTTTAGGGCGCAGTAGAAAAAATGTTAGGACACTTGTTGGCTTGATTAGTAGTAGGACCCCACCTTAAGGAAGATGAGCTTTCTGTTTATGTTCTCTTTGAGTGCCCAGCCATTCACAGGGTCTCGGTGTTCAACGGAGCACAAGAGTTTCCTCTGCTCGAACGTTCATGCAAGTCTAAGCGACAAAGCTGCTAAAGCGATGGTCTAGTACAATAGGCCAAGTTAGTGGTCACGGTACCCAATTCCTCGCCAAAAGAACAAGAAGATTGCAAACGGCCATACTAAAAATGTTTAGATAAAAATTTAGATTTTTTCATTGCATTGCTATACATCTTACTTCACAGCAACTGCAACACCACCTGTTTTGAACATTATCAAAATATGAAAATTCTTTAAGTTATAATGCAACAATACAACAATAACAAACAACCGGATACAAGATATAAATCCAACAAAATTTTCCAATACACTCAGTGGTATTTATTGTGACTCTAGGCTGTAGCCATAAATGTTAAATGACTCTTCGATCTAATTACTTTAATTTCCGAAAAGTCGTTGACACTGTCTGAATTTCATTGTTATCGAAGGTCAGTCGAAGAAAGCCAGTTTTAGCATAATTTTAGATAACAATTGTAAGAATGGATTTGATAGAAATTTTGTATAAAAACGATCGACTAAGAACAGAGGAGCATCAAACATTCGTGGTCGTCATCTAGATCAGAAGTGTCCTGTGATTTCACTCAAATAAACAAAACATTAACATTTCAAAATGATGCTAAAATCTGTAAGTTTGGAACCTAGTATTATTTTTATGTTAAACAATATTATTTTTTCAGTTGATCTTTGCCTGCATTTTGGCCTTCGCTTTCGCCATTGAACAGCCAATCATCACACGTCATTTCATTTCGTCTCGTATTCCAGGCCTAGCTGCTGCAGCTGCTACTCCACAAATTGTTTATGGCGCTCCAGTTAGCTATGGATATCAGCCATTAGGTGGAGCAACAGGGGGGGTATATGGATATGGACGACCGCTTCACACATTTTTGTAAAATATAGCTGACTATAGACTATAAAATCCAATTGGAATCGTTGAATTATATGTCATGGATTATATGAAATAATGAAACTTTGCATCACTTTATTATATTTTGGTATTTTAAAATGTTTTTACTGGTAACTTCCTTAATAAATGAGTTCTTAGTTCGAAACTAAGAATTGTTCAAAATTTCTAAATAAATTGAATCATAAAAACAGCGAATTAATGTTTATTATGTTAAAAAGTATAATCACTGCTCGTTTTCTTTAGTTTAGTGATGTTATTATGTTGGTACTGCCAAGTTGGGTTGTCAAGTTCGGTACTCAATTGGGTCAAACTTGTATGGATAGTGGGTGAACAGTTCCTCAAAACAAACAGCTTTAATAGAAAGGGTTCTCTTGGCTCTAATGGAATAGAACGAACCTTGAAGGTCCATACTCTAGGCTAGTGGACACCAACGTTTTATACTTGCGTCGCCCAGTAACACTGCCAGAAAATTACTGGAAAATTACTATCTGGCTTGGTCAACGCCCTTTAACTTACTGCCTATGAATGATCGGAATAAGGAAGGATTCTGAAGGTTCGGCCTCGAGGAGGGCAATTCAGTCCTTCATATTCAATATCACTACACCGCTGCAGCGAGAAGCTGGATTGCGTTGTTCGGCAAGACGTGGCTTAAAATTAGGGGTACAGGGAATATCCCCCCAGCGCTCCAAAACATAACTAGTTGGGATGTGGGTTTGACCCCTTCAGTCCATACGATTAACTTCCCAGTATGATAAACGTATACGGAATAAACTGTCTTCTTACAAAATAGTACCTAATACGTTTAGCACTAGTGTTGACTAGTATCAGAACTGGTGACAAAATGATCCTGAGATAAGCTAGTTCAAATAACTGTAATAGTGGTTAATCTAAAAAAAATTTCTAGAGAATTTGTTTTTCACGGACGTTAGCAAACAAACATTTCCTTCGTACTTCGCTCGCTACCCTAAAGCGGATTGCTCGAGTTCGTACTGAGCGCCTGAAGCGCCACTGATAAACTGTAAACAGAATGACTTCATTTGGAAACTCCAAAGCTTTCCGGAGATAGTACTCGTCAGACTTGACCAAAAAGAACTAGTTTTTCGGTACCTACTGGAAATCCCGGGATGAGCCGCACTTTCCTGAAACTGTATCACGCGTAGAAAACAATTCGCCGCAAAAAGTGCTGATCCAAAGTTTGAGAAATTCGTGACATTTGTAAAGGGTAACGAAATTTTTGCATGTTTTTAAAGGTTGTCGGATTTTGGCAAGTGATGTTTTGTTGGAAGGCTATCGCTGTGCAGAATCCAAAAAATATCACGGGTGTCATTCTATCGAGTTTACTCAATATTAGCAAAACTTATATGTGTCTTTCTGACACTTATCCGAAGTTTTTCCATTTAAACAAAAAAGGCCCGACCGAATGTTATAAATTTTTTTCAGGGCATTTTTTTGACAATATCCTTCTTTCGGGCACCTCAAAGAAGTCATAGTTTTTGGTTCGCGCGGTATCGTGCAAGTACAAAAATCACGAACGTCGTTTAAACAAAAAAACGGTTCGGCCGAATTTTATGAAAATCTTTTCAGTTCATATTTTGGTTAAAATTCTTCGAACGGCACCTCAACTAATTCGATATCTTCTAGGGTTCACGCGATATCGTGCAGGTAAAAAAATCATTTATGTCGTTTAAACCAAAAAACGGCTGGAACAAATTTTATAAAAATCTTTTGAGATCATATTTCCGTTAATTCGCTTCGAACGACACTTCAACGAAGTCGTTATCTTTTTGGTTCGCGCGGCACATACGTACGCACACACACCCACACAAACATACATACTCCCTCTCAAAGTTTTGCTTAAATGCTCTTGGGACCTTGAAAAATGAAAATACGTTGAAAATTTCGATTTGGATTTTCGGACCGATTACAATAACTTCCTTATACTGGCGCTTCCAAAATAGCGGCCGATTACCTTTTCCTGGACAGCCCCCTCATTATGGGTCCGATCAACTTCAAATTTTGCTCATATGCGTAGTTTGCTTCACAGTGCACACTAACTACTTTGTAAATAATCAAGATGGCGGTTCCAAGACGGTGGCTCATTTTTGCTTCTTGGACCATATCTCAAATTGTAGCTCTCAAGAGACCTAAAACTGAGAAAATGGTCTGGAAATTCCAACCGGAAGTATATTAAAGAGATTTCTAATAAAGTACCTACATATATGGGTAGCCTAGAAGTAAGGCGCTGGAATGCTACCCGAACCATGTTCAATCCTAGGCCGGCCGTGGTGAAATATATTTTTTTTTACTTCGGTGGAACATGTTTTGAATTTAACACTTAATTATATTATTTAATAATGATACTCAGGAGAACATAAACATTTACTTATGCAATTAAAAGTGAAAAAGTATCATTTTTTTGATTTTTTATGGTCATCCAGTCTGAAGTGTTATTCAACGGAAAGAATACCATGAAAAAGCGTAATTAGTGGCTAGTCTCTAGGCACAACATCGTACTAGTTTACATACAGTTTTACTTATGAAGACTTCCGAAACATCCGTTCGGCCGCTTACGGATTCCGGGGGCAATTAACCCTTCATCCTGTTTTGCAATTAACCCTGCAACGGCTTATATGTCTTCATTCCGTTGCCGCCGTTTTTTCTATAGCCGGATTCATCAGGGCCTTTCTTTCCTTCACATTGAGACTAAAAAAATGAAACTATAAAAAATAATTAACTGTTTTGTAATACCTAATATTTAAAGATAGAAATTTTTAAAACGAAATTTATTTTGCAATAAAATCGCACTAAGTTCTCTACGTTGATAGAAATTAAATATACCAGCTTTACAAAAACGGCAGCTAACTTTTGGTCATTCCCATATTTTCTCCCTTTTTGAGGATCTTTCACCGCTCCTCCTATGCTGTTAAGTATATTACATAATTCTTTCCAGCGTTCCTTTCTTAGATTTGACCCATATGCTGACTCAATTTTTCTACCTTTAGAAAAAACAATGTCATATTTCATTATTCAAAATTTCTTTTAAAATTATATTTACCTATCGCAAGCAAAAGCCACGTGCTGCTCCATATAATCTATAAAGGCATATCAAAACAATCTCTCCAAACAATTACTTTTACAAAAAACTCGTCTAAATTCAAACTCACCGAAAATTCCCAGCCTTCTACTCAGTGAGAAAATTTTCACGTCGGTGTTCACCGAAAATCTCAGAAAAACTCATTCTCACTCTTGCGGATGCGAAAATAAGCAGTGTACGTATAAGCAGTGTACATCGGTAAACACCTTAAAACTCACCGTTGCAGAATCTGGCCCCTGGGACTGCTGTGGTGCTGGTGGGAGCCGCAGGTCCGATAGGGTTGATTTTTGGCTCAAACAATAGCTCAAACGAATTCAGTGTGGCTTAGACTATAGTGTTTCTAATAAAATTTGTTACATTTCGAAATACAACTAAAATTCAAGCTCTAAAATTGTTGTAAAATTTCTTTGAACTCGTTCGTAAATGCACGTGTTTAATTTTTCATGCTATTAACGATTCATCTTGACTAACCCATATCATTTCTTTTTGTTATAAGTGTGTATTAAACTGTTCCAATAAATAATTTCCGCGCCCACGAACTTCTAATTCCCATTTTTAATGTTTTTTTGGTGGGATATCACTCTTTTTTGTTTTAATACATTCTAAAATAAAAAATAAATAATCTTTTGTAAAAAGAAATATTATGTATTTAATAGTTAATTATATTTTTTTATTTATTTTATAAGTAGGTAATAACAAAATGCAGGAATTCAAATTATTATTAATACCCTCTTGATACGGCCGCCATGGATGTTACGGCATAGCTAATTGTATTCTACTTATCTTACCCTTTCATTTGATACCTACGCCCAGGGGGTGGTGCAGAAAATGGTAATGCGTACTCTTGAGATTGCCGTGGTGGATCTAACTATTTATTGCTTATTGTATTCTACTTATCATTCCCTTTCATTTGATTTGATACCCATGTCGAGGGGGTTGTGCGAAAAAAGTTAATCTGCCCTCTTGAGATGACCGCCACGGATCTAACCATATTATATTATTGAGTATACTATATCGCTTATGGCACTCTACTTATGATACCCTTTCAATTGATGCCCATATCGAGAGAGTGGTGAAGAAATGGTAATCCGCCCTCTTGAGACGGCCGCCATGGATTTTACGGCATAGCTTATTGTATTCTACTTATCATTCCCTTTCATTTGATATCTACATATGTCGAGGGGGTGATGAAGAAAATGGTAATGCGTCCTCTTGAGATAGCCGCGGTGGATCTAACTATTTATTGAGTATACTATATTGCTTATTGTGTTGTATTTATCGTACGCTTTCATTTGATACCCATGTCGAGGCGATTGTGAAGAAAATGGTAATCCGCCCTCTTGAGATGACTGCCATGGATCTAACCATATTATTTTGTATACTATATCCCCCGCCACATCCTGGGACATGAGTGCCGATATGGGACTTTCAGAGGTCAAGGGATTTTCAGATAAGCAGCGGTAGGTTGGACTTAGTATAGAAGAAATTTCTCCTCCTCGCTTTGAGAAACCTACAAGACCCTCGGGATTTTTGCAGCTTACTGCCTTACACAGACAGACTCAAGAAGTTGGAATTCATGCCGCTGCTACATTGTTGCAATTCAATGTTTTATTATTTATCAATTGCTTTTTTTTCGAGCGGTTAAACAACAAAATTTTGCACTAAAATAAAAATCACAGACCAGTAGGCACCACACACTTCCCGAAAAACAAACCGACGACTGGCAAGCTTGTTTCTCTTGTGCATCGTAGTAGTAGTATTTACGTTTAATAATCCGATTATGCGATTGTTCATAACGAAAATGATCAAGTTCCCATAAAGCACATGCAACAAAACATATGGTGCAGATTCTTTTTTTTTTTTTATTCAAATTTGCCGTTGTATGCCCGTGTGAACAGCTCAGATCTCGGCCACTTTTGGTCAAGTTTGGCCGTCGTGAGCCCCTATCTGCTCCCCAGCGGCCAGTGTTCACCCGTTGTAAGGCCATCATCTATTTTCACTCTGGTTATTGTATAATTTGTGGATAATAACGTATTTAATCTATCTAAAAGAAATGTCTAAAAAGGTAAGGGCGCATAAAAATATCTCGCTCGGGGCGCTAAAATAGCTGAAGCCGGCACTGGGTATATAGTCCAGTAAATAGGTACTTTTTCTTTGCAAAAAATACCGCACGCGATTTTTTTTTACCAAATGTTTTTACATATTTTTATGAGCTTAAATTCAAAATGGCGTCATCCCCACCCTTATGCTTCACTTACAATGAAGGGAAACGCGTTTAATTCTATATCTCAGAAACTATGAGTTTTACGACAAAAATGTATATAATATTTTTTGTAGATAAATAAGTGATTTAACTTTTTTGTTCAGAATTTTTTTTTGTAAAGTCAATATGTTCGCAGTTATAGTGCTTCAAACTTTATACATTACTTTCTTTGCACTATATTTCGTTAACAGTTAGCCCGCCATAAAAATGTCCTTCCTAAGACTTCTAGAACACACGATTATCTATAATTTTTGTTTTTATCATTTTTAGATAGGGCTAATATTTCACGAGTTATAGCGCTTTAAATGTCGGAAAATGTAAATTCAACAAAAAAAAATTCCTAATATCTTTTTCTTTCCCCGTTTCATTTCAAAACTGAGTTGAGCTCATCATTGCCCACTTTTGCTGCCTTTACTTTTTTCTATAAAGTTGATATTTATGACACCTCAAAAGTTTATTAAAAATGGTTTTTTGCAAATACCTAGTCAACTATTTATTTACGATGACAAGTTATACCAACAAATTTGTATGTTATAAAATTCCGTTGAAATTTTACTTAGAACATTTTTTTCTAGCATTTATACTTTAGCTAATGTTCATACATATAATTAAGAAATTTCGTTGGCGTGCCTTTGCAGAATCGGAATGATAAAAGAAGTATGGACATTGTGCAACGTATTGCAAATGTTTCTGATGCCAAAGCTATAGGTGCTAGGTATCATCATTCCTGTATGCGAGATTTGAAAACCACACCATCTACAGGGGGAAAAAGGGGTCGTCCTAATAAAGAAATGTCCGAGGTGATGCAAGTTATTACATAGTATCTTTATAACGAACAGTGAGTAATGCCAATTTAGAGTTTCTGAGTTGCTCGCGTTAATCGACAAGGAAAATCGTCCGGAAATTCGTTTGTTTAAGCATTCACTAAGGTTCAAATGTTTTGGAAAATCGGCTACAAAAACCAAAGTGAACTTATCAGCTCTGCCTCCAACTAAAGATGCTGCTCGACTTCACTCATTTCGAGAATATCATCAAGTGAAACCTTGGCTTGATAGTTATCAAGACCCCGAGGAATGGGACTGGAAGCGAACAGGATTTGGCTTACAAGTCCCAATGACAATTGCTCCGGCACCAGCAAATTTATTAAAATTAATATCCTGCAAATGTAGGAAAAAATGTGGCGGTTCCTGTGGATGCCGCAAGGCCGGTCTCAAATGTACCATAATTTGCTCTAACTGCAGTGGAGGAAATTGCGAAAATGTGACGAAGGATGCAAACCTCCTTGAAAAAAATGAAATAAATGAGAATATTTGCGAGTTGTCAAGTCTCCCAAATATATCATTCGACGAAGACAACGTCAAGTCATTAGATGGCAGCTGCATTGGTCTATCCGATTGTCAACCGACATCTTCGAAACATATGAGGCTAAATAACATGTTATAGCATCATTGTTTCGTTTTCTTGCGGATTAGGCTTACTGGGGACACCACAATAAAAAACGCGCCAAAAACTCGACCTCCAAGGTGGTGTGGAAAAGGGTTTGTACGCCAACGAAATTTCTTAATTATATGTATGAACATTAATCTATTGTATATGAAACAATCGGTGCTGAATTGCGGCTAAAGTATAAATGCTAAAAAAAAATTTTCAACGGAATTTTATAACAAACATATTTGTTGGTATAACTTGTCGTAAATAAACAGTTGACTAGATATTTGCAAAAAACCATTTTTAATAAACTTTTGAGGTGTAATAAATACATAAATATCAACATTATAGAAAAAAGTAAAGGCAGCAAATGTGGGCAATGATGAGCTCAACTCAGTTTTGAAATGAAACGGGGAAAGAAAAAGAATTTTTTTTTTGAATTTACATTTTCCGACATTTAAAGCGCTATAACTCGTGAAATATTAGCCCTATCTAAAAATGATAAAAACAAAAATTATAGATAATTGTGTGTTCTATAAGTCTTAGGAAGGACATTTTTATGGCGGGCTAACCGTTAACGAAATATAGTGCAAAGAAAGTAATGTATAAAGTTTGAAGCACTATAACTCCGAACATATTGACTTTACAAAAAAAAATTCTGAACAAAAAAGTTAAATCACTTATTTATCTACAAAAAAGATTATATACATTTTTGTCGTAAAACACATAGTTTCTGAGATATAGAATTAAACGCGTTTCCCTTCATTGTAAGTGAAGCATAAGGGTGGGGATGACGCCATTTTGGATTTAAGCTCATAAAAATATGTAAAAACATTTGGTAAAAAAAAATCGCGTGCGGTATTTTTTGCATTACGAAGGCCTTTTTTTCGACCTATTTACTGGACTAGTCCAGTAAATAGGTACTTTTTCTTTGCAAAAAATACCGCACGCGATTTTTTTTTACCAAATGTTTTTACATATTTTTATGAGCTTAAATTCAAAATGGCGTCATCCCCACCCTTATGCTTCACTTACAATGAAGGGAAACGCGTTTAATTCTATATCTCAGAAACTATGAGTTTTACGACAAAAATGTATATAATATTTTTTGTAGATAAATAAGTGATTTAACTTTTTTGTTCAGAATTTTTTTTTGTAAAGTCAATATGTTCGCAGTTATAGTGCTTCAAACTTTATACATTACTTTCTTTGCACTATATTTCGTTAACAGTTAGCCCGCCATAAAAATGTCCTTCCTAAGACTTCTAGAACACACGATTATCTATAATTTTTGTTTTTATCATTTTTAGATAGGGCTAATATTTCACGAGTTATAGCGCTTTAAATGTCGGAAAATGTAAATTCAACAAAAAAAAATTCCTAATATCTTTTTCTTTCCCCGTTTCATTTCAAAACTGAGTTGAGCTCATCATTGCCCACTTTTGCTGCCTTTACTTTTTTCTATAAAGTTGATATTTATGACACCTCAAAAGTTTATTAAAAATGGTTTTTTGCAAATACCTAGTCAACTATTTATTTACGATGACAAGTTATACCAACAAATTTGTATGTTATAAAATTCCGTTGAAATTTTACTTAGAACATTTTTTTCTAGCATTTATACTTTAGCTAATGTTCATACATATAATTAAGAAATTTCGTTGGCGTGCCTTTGCAGAATCGGAATGATAAAAGAAGTATGGACATTGTGCAACGTATTGCAAATGTTTCTGATGCCAAAGCTATAGGTGCTAGGTATCATCATTCCTGTATGCGAGATTTGAAAACCACACCATCTACAGGGGGAAAAAGGGGTCGTCCTAATAAAGAAATGTCCGAGGTGATGCAAGTTATTACATAGTATCTTTATAACGAACAGTGAGTAATGCCAATTTAGAGTTTCTGAGTTGCTCGCGTTAATCGACAAGGAAAATCGTCCGGAAATTCGTTTGTTTAAGCATTCACTAAGGTTCAAATGTTTTGGAAAATCGGCTACAAAAACCAAAGTGAACTTATCAGCTCTGCCTCCAACTAAAGATGCTGCTCGACTTCACTCATTTCGAGAATATCATCAAGTGAAACCTTGGCTTGATAGTTATCAAGACCCCGAGGAATGGGACTGGAAGCGAACAGGATTTGGCTTACAAGTCCCAATGACAATTGCTCCGGCACCAGCAAATTTATTAAAATTAATATCCTGCAAATGTAGGAAAAAATGTGGCGGTTCCTGTGGATGCCGCAAGGCCGGTCTCAAATGTACCATAATTTGCTCTAACTGCAGTGGAGGAAATTGCGAAAATGTGACGAAGGATGCAAACCTCCTTGAAAAAAATGAAATAAATGAGAATATTTGCGAGTTGTCAAGTCTCCCAAATATATCATTCGACGAAGACAACGTCAAGTCATTAGATGGCAGCTGCATTGGTCTATCCGATTGTCAACCGACATCTTCGAAACATATGAGGCTAAATAACATGTTATAGCATCATTGTTTCGTTTTCTTGCGGATTAGGCTTACTGGGGACACCACAATAAAAAACGCGCCAAAAACTCGACCTCCAAGGTGGTGTGGAAAAGGGTTTGTACGCCAACGAAATTTCTTAATTATATGTATGAACATTAATCTATTGTATATGAAACAATCGGTGCTGAATTGCGGCTAAAGTATAAATGCTAAAAAAAAATTTTCAACGGAATTTTATAACAAACATATTTGTTGGTATAACTTGTCGTAAATAAACAGTTGACTAGATATTTGCAAAAAACCATTTTTAATAAACTTTTGAGGTGTAATAAATACATAAATATCAACATTATAGAAAAAAGTAAAGGCAGCAAATGTGGGCAATGATGAGCTCAACTCAGTTTTGAAATGAAACGGGGAAAGAAAAAGAATTTTTTTTTTGAATTTACATTTTCCGACATTTAAAGCGCTATAACTCGTGAAATATTAGCCCTATCTAAAAATGATAAAAACAAAAATTATAGATAATTGTGTGTTCTATAAGTCTTAGGAAGGACATTTTTATGGCGGGCTAACCGTTAACGAAATATAGTGCAAAGAAAGTAATGTATAAAGTTTGAAGCACTATAACTCCGAACATATTGACTTTACAAAAAAAAATTCTGAACAAAAAAGTTAAATCACTTATTTATCTACAAAAAAGATTATATACATTTTTGTCGTAAAACACATAGTTTCTGAGATATAGAATTAAACGCGTTTCCCTTCATTGTAAGTGAAGCATAAGGGTGGGGATGACGCCATTTTGAATTTAAGCTCATAAAAATATGTAAAAACATTTGGTAAAAAAAAATCGCGTGCGGTATTTTTTGCATTACGAAGGCCTTTTTTTCGACCTATTTACTGGACTAATATATTATCAGCGAGGTGTATCAATTCACCCGCGGGCATTTTTTTCTTTTTTTAGATTTCGTTCATTTTAATGTTCAATACCTTATTTTTTTTGGATTTCATTTTATTATACAGGATTATTTTATCACCTAACTAAATTTAATCAGCTTTTTGATGGATTCAACTAAGATGGTATGACTTAGTCATATGTATATCAATCAAATTAGCGATTGACGATTAAATAAATTAATCGCGATTAGAATTAATATTTTAATCTCGATTAATTTAGTCGCGATTAACTTAATCGATTAAATTTTTAATCGATTAGTTTTAAACGATTAACGAAATTAATCGATTGATGCCAACACTGGTGTCAAGGTTATATGTGGCGGAGGAATTTCCTAGATAGTTAAAGGTACTATTCAGCACAGCCTAGCATGCCAAATATTCTGCTATGACGCTTACTGATATTAAGCAGATGTAGCCGACTCTGTAATGATGCACATCATGTGGACGTACTTTAGCTGGAAGTTCAGGATGGATATCCAATAACCTTCGTTTAATCGCCTCCAAGTCCGCCAGGTAAAGGTTATACTTGTTGTTATGATGCAGCGCTGGTGTCAGTTGCTCTGCTGTGATGAAGTTTGTTAAATTTACAGACGGCAAGTATGAGCATGAACATGAGCGTTCAAGTATATTGTATTTTTAATTTTTCTGAATGATTCTTTTGACGATATGAATCTTGTCTATTCACGGCTTTCAGTCATCTGTTATTCGAGATCCATTCTGTTATAATGTTGTCTTCTAATCCTAATACCTAATTGATCAAGCTGCAAAAATTGTCAACAACTTTCATAAAACTTGCACTTTAAATACCACAAAAAAACCTTATTTTTAATCCAAAAAAAGGGATATTTTATTTCTTTTTTTTTTTTCAAACAAACAAAATAAAAATTAAAACAAAATGCAATAGTAGTCGCAACAAATAGCTGCATTAGATTCCTTCAGGTCCCGTAGATGAATCCATTACAGGATAAGAGGAGCAGAGTATGCGGCTGGTGCAGCAATAAGAGGAGCTGAATAAGCGGCCGCATAAGGAGCTGCGTATGCGGCGGCATATGGAGCAGCGATATAAGGTGAAGCAAATCCATTACCGTGATATTCCCTGGACACTACAGCTGAGGCCGGTGCAGCTGCAATAAGTGGTGCACTGTAGGCGACGGGTGCTAAAACACCAGGCCTGGCAGCAGCAATGGCAATAAGGGCCATGAGGACGATTGCGACAAACTTGAACATTTTCAAAAACTTTGGTGGATCGTTGTTGTTTAAGGCACGAGGAAGGAATGAACTGTGATATAATAGCAGTCCATCCAACCGCCTTTTATATGCGCATCAAAATCATAGCTTGCTCAACTGAATCAACTTCAAAAAACGTTTTACTTACCTTCATCGTAAATGTGGTTTTGAGTGACATTAATAAGTAAAAAAAATAAATAAATTAGTATTCAAGTCTTCGGGCATCTGGCCAGGTTTGGATTATGTCATTAAGAGGGCCGACATGGAATGCAAATCAGCACTCGGCACTCATATCAAAATACAGAAGCCCTCATAAAGTCGATTGTCGGTTAAGTATTGGTCATGTATGGCCGCTGGTCTATCAGCTGATTCTGTACAAACGTTTACATTTCATGGTCGGTTGTAGAAATTCTTCGAAATCATAGAAATTTATGATTTTTGTCACAATTTTTCCTCAAATATAGCTGACCTGACAATTCTTGCTAAAATTCCCTTTCTAGGTCTTGCTGTAACTTAATTATAATAATTAAAGATAATTTTGATTTAACCCTTTAATGCATGATATTTTCTATTTTCCTTAAAAAAATCACTCTAAATGAAAATTACCTTAGTAATACGAATACGAAGCCAAAAAAGTGAAATACTGAATATTTTGTTAGTAATACTATTTTTATTATATATTGCAGATGTGCAATGTCATGCATTTAAATCTAGCAGTTATTACAAATTGAACAAAACGAAATCTTTTCCTAAAAAAAAAAAAACCAAAAAAAACCTTTTCAAATTTAAAACGAAATTATAAAAAATTCAATCAAAATAATAAAATTAATTCGATTTAAGAATGGAAATTTGTAAAACAATTTCTATCTTTATTGAAGCATAGGCTTGCGTTGCACTTGGTGCATTTAATATATGTGTAGCCTTTACACCCTGGCAATTTACAAGTGAGTCTTTTCTCTAAGTATTCTGGCCAGTGACCTATTTCGTCTCGGCGTATATCATTTGAAGGAATAGGGTTTGAGGTGACCTTCCTTCTTTTAAGATCTATGCTTTTTGCTAGCTCATTTGATGGTCTTCCTCTCCTTGTACTTGTTCCCAACTTACACAAAGTTGCTCCAACCTCTATCTTAAAATCAACTAGGTTCAAAAGTTTATTTTCCTCTTGACCTTTTTGTGATTTTGCTCTCCTAAAAGAAAATAACATTATGTGTTGGACATCCACCTAAAAAGTTCATAAAAAACACAATCGCCATCAGTGAACTCATAAATACAAAATACTTCCCTGCGAGGTTTCCTGACGACACGTCCTTCTCAAACCAAACAATGGGCACCAACAGCAGCTAAAATACAGAAAACCAATTTAGTTATTAAATAGTGTATAAAATTTTAACATATAAGATTTTAGGTTAGGTTCATTCAAGAAATAATATGAATTAGTATTAAAAATTAGTTTCGAAAAACAATAAACATATAAGAACAAATTTTATATATATATTATATATTTTAACAAATAATTAGATTTAAGTCACTCACCTTTGTAAACTTAATACTGCAATTTACGCGAAATTAATTTGAGTTGCACGAATATTTCTTGAACCTTTTGTGAATTTGAAAGCATCCATTTGAATTTGATGAACATATTTTTTGGTCCTTCGAGCCGGATGTTGTTTTAATTTGTGAGATATTCGTGCGGAGAATTAAGGAAGTTTTGAAAACAAAGTGCCGGTTAATTTGCAAAGTGGTGGACAAAGATCGGTAGCGGTTTATATATTGATAACTTTTAAAAACGTGGACAATTAGTGAATAAAGCTTAAATTAGTGCTAATTAATTAGTGGACAAAACTATTGCGATAGTGCAAGGATATTTCCCAGCCCATCTCGACCACGTGCAACAACAAGGAATCACCAGAGAGGATCACTACGAATTCATTATTTCGGTGAGTACTCCATTTTTTATTTGTGCCTTTATATAAGTGTACGCAAGCATGAGCGTAAAGCAAATAGAAGTGCTAATTGTCGAGCAAGAAGCCACGTTCGACAAAATTAAAAAACAAATTAAAAATTACAAAAAGGATTCAAAATCAAGGAAAAGCAAGGCATATTTGAATAATCGGTTACAGACGCTTGCCGATTACTGGATGGAGTTTCGGAAAGCCCATCGCAAAATTATAGTATTAAAGGAATCCACCGAAGAATTACCGAAGGAAGTCACGAAATATTTTGAAGAGGATGTATACGATGAAGCGCAGGAATGTTTTTTGCTCGGAAAGTCCGAAATAGAAGAGGAAATGGAGGAAATGTACCCTGAACCAATTTCGCCGAAAGTGAGTCCAGCGGAAAAAATCGCGCATAGTGAACACGAAGAAGTGAAACTCCCCAGAGTCAACTTGCCTAAATTTAGTGGAAGTTACACTGAATGGATGTCGTTCCGCGATTTATTCGTTACCCTAATTCACGAGAACCAGAGGATTTCCAACGTGCAAAAGCTCCATTATTTGAAATCGACATTGCATGGTGAAGCTGAGCAGCTCCTTAGGCACTTCAATATTACCGAGGTCAACTATATACCCGCTTGGAAAATATTGAATGATCGGTATAATAACAAACGCCTTTTGATTAAGTCGCAACTCAAAACATCATTGTCACAACCTGTGTGCAGCAATGATTCGGCGTCAAGCATCCGCAAGCTATTGGACACCACCAACGAATGTTTGCAAGCCCTACGGAATTTAAATATTGAAGTGGACAAGTGGGATATGGTGATTTCATTCCTTGTAAGTGAACGATTGCCGAACGAAACGAAACGTCTTTGGGAACAAAATATCGGTAGCAAAATCGAATTTCCAACCTACGAAGATTTACGCAGTTTCTTGGAGGGGCATTTTAGAGCCCTAGAAGCATTAGGTAGCGATTCTAGAAGCATTAGGTCGACGGGAACCCCGCGGCAACTTAACACCACAAGACACATTCATCATATCACTTCTGACGTCAAGTGTGCACTCTGTTCAGGCAATCATACTATAAGGTCGTGCGAACAATTTTTAAACTTAAATTTTGAAGGCAAAAGGGACGTAGTACAAAAAAGAGGTTTGTGTTCAAATTGTTTAGGTTTTGGCCACAAGGCTAGGTCATGCCCTAGTGTACATAACTGTTTACGCTGTAACCACCGTCATCACACTTTGCTCCATAGCGACACGGTTATCGCGAATTTTGCTGTAAGTAAAGGAAAGGCGGTCATGTCGTCAGAGGTCACTGAGGATCCTGCAACCACATCATCGGCCTTAGAAGATGCTAAGTCTTTTTACGTCCACGAGTCTGCAACACCAAGGGAAGTGCTTCTAGCCACAGCGTTAATTAGAATCTGTGCGCCATCAGGGCAAGAAGTTACAGCACGGGCATTAGTGGATCAAGGCTCCCAAGTGTCGTTTATTTCGGAACAGATTGTGCAGCTGCTGAAACTTAGGAAATCATCAACTACAGTCAACATTTTTGGTGTTGAAAATTCCAAGGCCGGTACTTCAAGAGCGTCAGTACAATTCATGCTGAAATCTAGACATGGCAGTAACATAATGAGGACATCAGCATTAGTTTTGAAATCGATTACCAGAGTACTCCCTACTCGAAGTATGAAATTGCCCGACGACTCGATAAATTTGAAAAATTTGTGTTTGGCCGATCCTCAATGTTTTGAGCCCAATAAAATACAAGTCTTGCTTGGTGCGGATGTATATGGTCGAATTTTACTTGACGGCATTCGGAAGAGTAACAATGGAAGCTTCGTCGCGCAGAACACAACCCTAGGATGGATTTTATCAGGAGAGTTACCAACACCTCAAACAAGGACATTAGTAAGCTGCCATAGCCATACTGAGTTAGAACATAGCATCCGGCGTTTTTGGGAATTAGAAGAAACTCGAGAAGAACGACATCTAACCGAAGAAGAAATGAAGTGCGAGCAGTTCTACAAGGACACTGTGAGAAGGGCATCGGACGGACGGTACATAGTACGTTTACCGTTTGTGAATGGACAGCGTCCTCAGTTCGGCGCATCGCGAACCACAGCACTACGACGATTCAACTTACTGGAAGCCAGATTTCAAAAATCCCCTCAACTGCGCGATGAATATTCAGCATGCATACAGGAATACCGCCAACTCAACCACATGGTCCCAGTCTCGGCATCTACAAAAGAATTAAAGGATGACTTTCATAATACAAAACATTTTGAAACGTATTACCTGCCCCATCATGCCGTGTTTAAAGAAAGCACGACAACTAAGCTCCGAGTTGTTTTTGATGCGTCGCAAAAATCCACACATGGGCCATCACTTAACGACGTCTTGATGGTCGGTCCCAAACTACAAGATGACTTATTGCAAATTCTTTTACGGTGGCGAAAACACAAGATCGTTTTCACTGCAGATTTGGAGAAGATGTATCGCCAAATCAAGGTGTCGGAAGAGGATGTCGATTTTCAACGAGTGTTGTGGAGACCATCGCCAGCCGAAAAGATACAAGACTTCTGCTTACACACAGTCACCTTTGGCACGTCTTGTGCTCCATATTTGGCAATAAGAACACTGCATCAGCTGGCTGATGATGAATATCAAAACTTCCCAAGAGCATCGGAGATAGTTAAGTCGGATTTCTACGTCGACGACCTTCTGACAGGAGCAAGTACGGTTGAAGAAGCAACACAACTTCAAGATCAATTGATACGTTTGATGCAGTTAGGCGGATTCAATTTGCGAAAATGGACCACCAATGATCCAGAATTAATCAAGGCAATTCCACTGGCGGACCAAGAGCTTAGTAAGATCCGTAATTTCGACTTCGAAGATGGAATTAAAACATTAGGCGTCCTTTGGTGCCCCAAGACAGACACCTTTATGTACAAAATGAACACATATCTTGCTAATTCTGAATTGATCACGAAACGAGACCTCTTGTCGCAAATATCCAAATTATTCGACCCTCTGGGGCTTCTCTCACCCATCATGATACGAGCCAAGATTATCATGCAGAGTGTTTGGTTAAGCGGCTTGGATTGGGATGACAGATTATCTGAGGATTTTACACAAGCTTGGAACGACTTTCGGAAAGATTTGAAACACATTGAAGATATCAAAATTCCCAGATGGCTGCACACCCTTACCGATGAAATTGAATTGCACGGATTTTGTGACGCCTCAAATCGGGCATACGCAGCAGTGTTTTATGTCCGGTCGGTCGATAAATTTGGTCACATTCATACTCACTTGCTAACATCAAAAACCAAGGTCGCTCCCATCAAACCGGTAACATTGGCACGACTTGAATTATGTGGAGCCGTTTTGTTAGTGCGTCTATTTAAAGCAATAAAAATGGCCTTGAAAGGCAGTAACATTCGTTTAACACTTTGGTGCGATTCCACCATAACACTAGCTTGGATAAAGGCACATCCTTCAAGATGGAAGACTTTTGTGGCAAATAGAGTGGCCGAAATCCAAGAAACTATCGACTGCTCCTCTTGGAAGTACGTGTCTTCAAAGGAAAATCCTGCGGACTGTGCATCACGTGGCATAGCACCAACGGAACTCATTTCGCACACACTGTGGTGGCATGGTCCAAACTGGCTTAAAAAATCTAAAGAACATTGGCCGACCCCGATTCAAGTCGACAAAACCAATTTGGAAGAAAGAGCGAGCGTGAAAATTTATTTGGCAGTAACCCTCAAAGCAGGAGAAACCAAACTAGTGGCAAAGTATTCAAGCTTAACACGATTGTTGCGAGTGTCAGCTTATTGCTTCAGATTTATCAACAACTGCAAGGCATTAAAAAAGGAGTCATCGATTTGGTTGACTACGGCAGAACTGAATTCGGCACTCACACATTGGATAAAAGACGCACAAGCGGACGAATTCGCAGATGAATTGTTGACCTGCAGGTCAGGAAAAGAGGTAAAGAATGGCAGGTTAAGCAGTTTGACGCCATTTCTCGACGACGAAGGAGTCTTGCGTGTCGGAGGACGACTACATCACGCAGATTTGTCGTGGTTCAAAAAACACCCCATCATATTGAGTTCCGATCATCCATTAACCAAACTCATAATATTAGAATCGCATGAACGAACTCTTCACGGCGGCCCCCAATTGATGATGACCTGGTTAAGGAATCGATTCTGGATTCTCAAGTTGAGGAGCTGCATAAAAGGGGTGGTGCACCGATGCATGAAATGCTTCCGACATAGGGCGAAACCTGAATCACAATTGATGGGAAATCTGCCGTCTCCCAGAGCACGAATGTCGCGACCTTTCACTCACGTTGGCGTGGATTTCTGTGGTCCGTTTAATTTGAAGGTATCAAGAGGCAGAGGACAAAAAACATTCAAGGGTTACCTAGCCATATTTGTTTGCCTCGCTGTCAAGGCAGTCCACATAGAAGTTGTCTCTGATTTGACGTCCGAAGCATTCTACGCAGCCTTAAAGAGGTTTATTAGTCGCAGAGGGCTTTGCCTGCACATATACTCAGACAACGGAACCAATTTTGTCGGGACAAACAAACTATTAAATCATGATTTCGAACAACATCTGAAACAATTGAATGTGGAAATGCCACCAAAGGCCACAGCATTGAGAATAGAATGGCACTTCATACCACCATCAGCGCCCAATTTCGGAGGATTGTGGGAGGCAGCGGTGAAATCTACGAAATATCACCTAAAACGCATAATAAACGATGCAATTTTAACGTACGAGGAAATGGCCACAATCGCGACCCAGATAGAAGCTTGTCTAAATTCTAGGCCGATCACACCATTAACCGACGATCCAGAGGACTTGAATGCACTTACACCAGGCCACTTTCTGTTAGGTGAAGCACCGTTGGCATTTCCAGAGCCATCAATCCTAGATGAAAAACCCACTGCACTTACACGATGGCATCACTTAACGCATTTAGTCCAATCGTTTTGGAAACGCTGGCATTCAGAATATTTATCTCGTCTCCAGCAACGGCCTAAATGGCTACAAACAAGGAAAAATCTCGAGGTAGGACAACTAGTACTAATTAAGGAAGAAAGACTACCTCCTACGAAGTGGATGCTTGGAAGGATAACCGAAACGCATCCAGGGACGGATCAACTTGTTAGAGTGGTTACACTGAAAGTTAAGGATAGGATCTTGAAGCGACCAATTTCCAAGGTGTGCCTACTACCGTGCGAAGACAATACAGATATGGAACAAGTGGACAGCACAAACACCACCAAGTTAAAATAACGTACCATAAACCATGTTCCATCCTAGCATAATTCCTGTCCTAGTTGTCCTTAAATTCCCATGTCATTTTTGTTTTTATTTTGTAGCAAAACTTAAAGCTTCATTACTTCCAGACTTAGTTTTGGATCCACAGGACCCAAGGCCCGGGAATATGTTGGACATCCACCTAAAAAGTTCATAAAAAACACAATCGCCATCAGTGAACTCATAAATACAAAATACTTCCCTGCGAGGTTTCCTGACGACACGTCCTTCTCAAACCAAACAATGGGCACCAACAGCAGCTAAAATACAGAAAACCAATTTAGTTATTAAATAGTGTATAAAATTTTAACATATAAGATTTTAGGTTAGGTTCATTCAAGAAATAATATGAATTAGTATTAAAAATTAGTTTCGAAAAACAATAAACATATAAGAACAAATTTTATATATATATTATATATTTTAACAAATAATTAGATTTAAGTCACTCACCTTTGTAAACAATCACAAAAAATCACTAAACAAATAATATTTGTTTACTGCACCCACATCACAATTTGACATTTCAAATGTAAACAATTCGAACTCGAAATTAATTGAATTGAATTGAAATTAATATGAAAAGGGGAAAGATGTGGGTGGAGTAAACAAGAAAACCGATGCAGCGGTAATAACTGATTTGTGAAAATTGCGGTCAAAGTGCTGTAGTCACGTAGGCTTTTGCTATATAAGTTAGCAACAGATTTTTCTTGTCTCTCTTGAATTTGAATTTTGATTTTTGAATTTGTGCTTTTTGAATTTGATCGCGACGAAATTGTAGCGAATACCGCAATTAATCTAATTAGAATTTAGTTTGAAGCCGAATACATGTACTGATAAAGTTATATTTTCATTTTTAATAAAATTAACGTTTTTGGTGTACGTGAGTTTTTTAATACTGCAATTTACGCGAAATTAATTTGAGTTGCACGAATATTTCTTGAACCTTTTGTGAATTTGAAAGCATCCATTTGAATTTGATGAACATTATGTATTAATTAAAAATATACTTTCCTTTGAATCAAAATTCTTTCCTCACCTATACAAAAACCATGCATTTGCAATGCTTACATCCAGCAAATGGTAAAATATCCTCATGTACCATTTACGGCTTTTCATTTTTATTTTGTAACGTCCAATTACGCTGTCTAAGAGATCTACGCCACCCATAAAATTGTTATATTCTTTAACTATCGCTGGACAAGGTACATCAATTCTGCCAACTCCTTTCTCAAATCGTTTTGCTGACTGCATAGGATACTCACCGATGTAATTCGAAATAAGGTTAACAATCTTAGTGTCTTTCCAGGATACTACTACGATGTCTTTTCCGTCTACATTCGCAACCAGTTCTTGTGATGATCCCCTTTTAACTGTTTTCCATGATTTTTCTTCTGGAACCTTGCAATTAGGCAGTCTGTTTTTTCTCACTGTGCCTAAACATAAAAATCCCCTGTTGGACAGTTGTAATAATAAAGGTAGGGTTGTATAGTAATTATCGAAAAAACATTTGTAATTTTTCTGTTCAGGTACGTTTCTTAATAATCTAACAACAATATTAGCACTTGACCCTAAGTCTTTTTCATTGGGGAGTCTTTTGTTACTATCATTTTCTTGACCTGTATAAATTTCAAATTTATAACAGAACCCTGATGCACCAGCTAGCACAAATATCTTAAATCCCCATTTCTTGGGTTTCGCTGGAAGGTATTGTCTTAAATATATTTTTGCTTTTGTAGAACAAATTTGTTCATCAATTGACAAACATTGCTCGAACGGAATCCATTGAAAAACACTATTTAAGTGAGTAACAAGAGGTCTAATTTTATAAAGACGATCAAAACCATTATCTTGTTGAGAACACGTTTTACTATTGTCATTAAAGTGGAGAAACTTTCTAATTTTTTCGAATCTGTTAATAGGCATAGTTTCCTGTATTATTGAAACTCCTATTGTAGAATTCCAATAACGCCGAATATTCGGGATTTGAATTACAGATGTTAGTACACATATGCCAATAAATTTGTTAACATCTGTAGCAGAAACCGAAAATGTAGTCGAAGGATCTTGCTGATGTGCATACAGATTTGTTTCATACACTATATTGTCAATAATTTTTTTATTAAAAAATAAACTGAAGAATTGATACGGTGTATCTAGTTGCATGATATCTTCCGGCAACGATTGATCTCCTTCAAATTTATTTTGCTCGTCATTCCTTTCAAATGGCTTATTTTTCCATATTATTTTGGAATATTTCCTTTTCAATTCTTTTAAATTTAATTGTTCATCTACATGTGTTGTGCTATCCTCATCATTATTTAAAACTATATTTTCATCAGAAATTATATCTATGGGTAAATTTGCAATGTCGAATAAGTTATCTTCCTCCTCTACCTCCTCAAAATTACTCTCAAAATTATCTTCATCATTATCAATTGCAAATTTCTTTACTCTTTGACATTCAACTTGAGCACAATCATCTTCATCTTCATCGTTAAAAATTTCATCTTCACTATCTCCCCACTTTTCAATAAGTTCTATTAACTCTTTTTCAGATAAAGGTTTTATTTGAACTTTCTGCATTTTGTCCTAAAATTTGAACGATGGTAATTCATGGTCTTGCAAATATGCAATATATTGCATATATGAAATATACATTTCAAATGCCTTAAGTGCACGATATTGCATATCTGCTATAAATATATTCTAAGGCATATAAACAAATAAATTGTTTATAAATAAGCAATATTTTTGTGCAAAGTGCTCTTTATATTCGTTAACTAAGATAATTTGTACAGCTTACCTGAATTTTCGAAAACTGCTTTAACAAATTTAACACTTTTTCATATGTACGAAAGCACTTGACTCAACACTTTGCTACGAATATTTTTTGTCATTTTCTCAAGAGCACTGCCAGCCTTGTGGATAAAAATTTTCTATACACAAGAAAGCAGTATATATTCATGTTCATTAATTTAAGTTTTAGGAGCCGTGCGTTATACTTGGAAATTTAAAAAAAACTGAAAAATTAAGTATAGCAGATCTGTTATCCGATGCATTAAAGGGTAATCCATAAACATTTCATCGACGTAAACATTTTTTATGCAAAATGGATCGGGAGATTTTTAATTCGCTTCCTTGAAACGAAGGTCAGTTATCATTAGGTAAAAAAAATATTCAAATTCATTTCCTGATTTTCTAGAAAAGGGACGTCATGTTGGTTCACAGCAGGATACTGATACTAGCTACGACATTAATAGAAGAATTTTATTTTGGTTGTATGAGGTATAATTTTGTAAGGGTATACATAATTATTAGATTGTAATTTCTGCAGTTAAATGCAATAATAGGTATTAATGATGCGAGAATTACATCCCATTTAGATTACGAATGAAAGGAAGCATTGTGTTGTGTTTTTATTGATTTCCACGTCATTTGTGATAGAATGCAGTTATCGAATGTAACCCTGGTTTTTGGCCAGTTTTTTAATACATAGAGTATAAATCGATCCATAAATTTATTGGTAAGAGAGGTGTAGCGATAGGGTGGGTGGTTTTGCTGGTCCAAATCCTCCCACCCCCAAAATAACAGAAAAAGTAAGACCTATTTAACTACAGATAACACGAAATATCTTCCTTTTAATAAAAAAATTAAAATTCTGTGTGCGTAAAATGTGTGCGCAAAATCGTACCGTAACCTCCTCCCTGGTGCGTCTTGGATAACAACGGCGACGGACGTACCCAGTGCTCAGGGGCATAGCTGAGCCACCCTATTCGATGGGGTATAATTCACGGATCCGGTCTTCCTGGCAGTGGGGTTGGGCGTTAGGCTAACTACCGGACCCTGTAAAAACCCATCAGTTAAGAAACCCGAAGCAAAGCCTCGGAACGGGCGAGAAAAACTGCAACGACTACGGTAACAGCACCTGGAAACGATTTTCCGAACATGGATCACGCGTACAGAACGCACGCAATACAGAACTGCAGCAGTAAAGTCACTATTAGAAGAAGTGTGCAGATAATATAATTACTCGCGTTACAAGAGAGGTATCCGATATCGGTGTTGGAAAATAAAAGAGCAGTGTACTTTTTTATGTCTTTATTCACCGACCACTATCTTACTCTACTTACAGCAAATCAATGATACCAACTTTCTGGAAAGTGAGTATGACTTCGCCAAACTGTTCTTGGTGATGCCACACTCCTCCCTGCTAACTTCTTAATATACATAACATTACTATTTCATTATTAAATCTATCTGTTTTGACTTGACAGTGGTGCTGCGTTGAATTATTTACAAGATTTAATTCTCTCTAGGTGTCTTTTAATTATTGAACCATTTTCTAGTTCACATAAGTAAATTCTTTTTCCTAGAACTTGGACTACTTTACTAGGCAACTAAGTTGCCTTATTATTTTTTATATCGTAGATCATGACTTTATCACCTACCCGATTAAAAATAATTTCATGGTTAATTTCCTTACTAGCACGCACGCGCCCGCAGCTAGCACGCATAGCGAACAAACAGGCACGCCACAAAAGTACGTACTCTCCCGCCACAGGTACGCACGCTCCCGCCACAGGGATACACGCTCCCGCCACTGGCACGAAAATCTAAAAATTCGTTCGCTAGAGGGATGCACTCTCCCGCCACACGCACGAAAATCTCAAAATGTGCCTGCTTAAAATATGTAGGATCTAGCCACAAGCATGCACTCTCCCGCCACAGGGATGCACGCTCCCGCCACAAGGATGCACGCGGTTAGAAAATCCACAATTTTTCCGCTTTAGAGGTTTCCACGTTGGTGTTAAATGTGTACGTAGTAGAGGTTCAATTTCCTTTTTCAGTGTCATTGAAAATGAACATTTAGCAGCCAAATATTAATTTTAATGATGAACGAATTTCTATACCATATATATGTAAAATAATGAGTGAAGAATCAGATGTAAATCTTATTGACATTGCGCCTAGTAATAAGTTTGAGTATGATGAATAATTGTTTTTGATTCATTAAATGTATTCTCTAATTAAATATGAAAAATTCCTACTTGAAAAAAATTTAATGAAAAAGTTCGATTTGATGTCGACTTTACATACATATATAATACTCTTCTCCATCTTTTTTAAGAGGCGCAAAATTTTTATTCCACGAAAAAAAATTTTTTTTCTTTCATTTTAAATTTGAGTTTCGTGCGTACCAGCTGCATGCTAGCTGCGGGCTAGTGTTATTTTCACTCAGGCGTGCATGCTAGCTGCGGGCGCCGTGCGGGCTAGTGCATGCCAGCTGTGTGCTAGCTGCGGGCGAATTTCATGTTTACTCGTGATTTATAATATTCGTGCGGGCCAGCTGCATGCTAGCTGCGGGCTAGTCTTCAGCGTGCATGCTAGCTGCGGGCGCCGTGCGGGCTAGTGCATGCCAGCTGCGGGCTAGCTGCGGGCGAATTTCATTTTTAATCGGGTACTTTAAATTGTATCTGCCTCCTTCCCCCATAGTATTTTTTTTGTTTATGTTGTTCGTTTTATAGATTAATATAAACTTCTTGATTTTCTTCTTCTATTACTAATTTGAGCGGATTCAATATGTCTAAGCGCGTCTTAATTTTTCTATTGAACATCATTTTTGAAGGTGTTTGCTTCGTAGAACTGTGCTCCGTTGTGCGGTAGCAAAGTAAAAAAATTTGTAATACCTTTTCTATTTCGTAATCAGTTTTTGGTTTGTGATGAAGAGCTCTCAACAATGCGTTTTTAATTGTGCGTACAGAGTTTTCAGCTTGTCCCTTCGTTTTAGGATAATAAGTTGGAGTGGTTCTGTGTATTATTCCATTTGAGTCAAAAAAATCTTGAAGAATTTTTGATAAGAAGATGGAAGCGTTGTCAGAAACAATCATGTCACATAATCCAAAACGTGCGAAAGTTTCGCGTAACTTTTGTCTAGTGAATTCTGAAGACGTTGTTTTCGTTTTGAAAACTTCAACCCATTTAGACTTCGAATCTACTATGATTAGAAACCAAAATCCCCATTTAGGCCCTGCATAATCTATATGGATTCTGGACCATACCCTTTTCGTTATTTCCCAAGGTATAAGAGGTGATTTTTCTGGAAGAGAAGAGTTTAGCAGACATGATTCACAGCTTTTTGTATAATCTTCAATATCTTTTGTCATGCCTGGCCACCAAAAATAATGACGTGCAACTGATTTAGTTTTACTCATTCCCATGTGGGTAGAGTGTAATTCCCTTAGTAATAAGTCCCTAAATTTAGAAGGTATTAATATTTTTCCATCCCAAACAATCAGTCCTTTCTCAATACTGAGTTCTTTTGCTTTGTGTACATAAGGTGCATAGCCTTCGTCTTGTAATCTATATACAGAATTGCTTTTAATAGCTTCTTAAAGTTTATGCAAAAATTTATCGGATTGTATTTCTGATCTTATGTCATCTAAACTAACTAGAAGGTCTTCATCTTCTCCTATGAAGTTTAGTGAAAAAATTTCTTTGTTTGAAATGGTGGAATCTTCATCATTATTGAGACGGGACAGAGGATCAGCTATGTTGTTTTTTGATTTCACGTATTCTATGGTATAATCGTAACCTGAAAGGAAAATAGACCATCGTTTTAATCTTTCTGATGCTATGGTGAAGTTTTTTAAAAGAATATATTACTGCCAAGGCTTCTTTGTCTACTACTGAGTAATTTATCTCAGATTTTATCAACCTCCTTGAAATGAAAGGTATTGGTCTCTCAATACCATTTTGAATGGTTGGTAAAATTCCAGCTACGCTATGTTTGCTGGCATCTGCAGTGACAATCAGCGGTGAATTGAGATCATAGTGTGCTAAAATTATGTCTTCAGAAATTTTATCTTTGATTTTGTAAAACGCCTTTTTACAGTCATCGTTAACAATAAAATTGTCTTTTTGCTTTAAACAGTCATAAATAGGACTCATGGTACCTGCTAAATCATTAATGAATTTGGAGTAATAATTCACTATACCACAAAAGGCCCGTACTTCATCTATATTGGTTGGCTCTTTTGTGTTTAAAAATGTTTGAACCCTATCATTATTTTTTGAAAGACCCTCTGAAGAAATTGTGTGACCTAGGTAGGTAATAGCATCTTCAAAGAACGTACATTTGTTTTTATTTAGCTTGATCCCAGCTTTTGCCAGAGCTTGAAATACTAATTCTATCCTTTCTAATAATTCCGATTTACTTTTTCCACTAATAAATAAGTCATCGACATAAGCTATTACTCCATTAATACCGGGTAATATTTTTTCAATTTCCAGCTGGAATATGCCTGTCGCAGGTTTTATGCCGTAGGGCATTCTTTTCATTTTGAATATTCCTAAATGAGTGCTAAGTGCACATAGATTTTGGGAAGCTTCATCAAGCTTAAGCTGCATGAAAGCCTGCTTTATATCGAGTTTTGCAAAATATTTACCCCCTGTAAGAGAAGCGAATATGTCTTCAATGCGAGGTAATGGATGATTAAATTCATTCAGAAACCTATTTATTGTCACTTTGTAATCACCACATAACCTAATTCCACTTTCTTTTTTTACCACTACCAAAGGTGTTCCCCATTCACAATTGTCCACTTTCTCTATCAACCTTTTTTCAATCCAGTCTTTTAATTCTTTTTCCACGCCTCTTTTTTTGCGTACGGTAAAGGTCTTGGTTTTATAAATTTTGGAGTGATATTAATATCAGTTTTTAGTTCTAACGCTATTGTGTTGTATTTGTATTCCCCTAGACTATTATCAAATATCTGGTTATATTTAATCAGCAATTGTTTGAGCACTTCATCACTTTCACTGTCCTTAATGTTATTTATTTTTCCAAAACCTAAATTAAATGTTTTGATAAAGTCACGGCCTACGATGCTATTTACAGCGTTTTTTATAACCAGAACTTCAATTAATTTTGATTCATTATTAAATGTAAAAATTTCGGAAAAAGAACCTAATATTTTTATTTCTCCACCCGTATAATTATTTAAGTTTCTTGTTACCTGTTTTAATGCTTTGTTATGGAATTTATTGTTGTATTCAATTTCGGGAATTGCTGTCACTGCAGAACCACTTTCCAGCTCAAATTGACAATTACTTCCATTTATAAAAACTGAAATCATAATATGTACATAGGTTTATTATTGTTTTTAACAAGGATGTTACAAATAAAATTCTTATCTGCACTAAAGGTGTTATCCTCAGTCCTATTTGCTGCTGTTGGTTTGCTGTGATTTAGGTTCTTCTTCACCATTTGTTTGATGCCAAAGCTGGATATTGTGTTTATTTGATTTGAACGATCCGCATGTGCGCATACAGTTGATAGATGGCCCCATTTTTGGCATTTGGTGCATTTGTAGTTTCTGTATTTACATCTGCGTAGATCACTCAGTAATGTCGCAAATGTTGTAATACTTACAAGTGAAACATTGAGCACTCTTTATATAGAAGCGTTGCAGTGAATTGCTATTCTTGCATCAATATGCATTTCTGTATTTCCAGTGCCGTGCGGACGATGTGACCAGCTGCTAAATCTCTAAACGACGAAACACGAAAACGGGAAACAGTAAGGGCCCTTTTTAAGATCAAATCGAGAGTGTCGTCTTATAATGTTGCCAATGTTCGTGTCAGGCCGAAATGTTTTTTCTTGATTTTTTTCTGGGCGCCAAATTGTGAATTTTTGGGCTGCAAAATGGGCGGCAATTTTGTAAAATTGATGACCTTTTTTAGAACTTTTTCTTGGAAAAAATATTGAAGGAGCAAGTTCTGAACAGGGTGCCAATGATCTGGTAACGTCAAAATCTAAATGTCTGTTGTACACGTAGTACCAAATTTTTCCGATAAGTGGTGCTCAACCTCGAATTTTAAAAAAGTTGTAGGTAACCAAGACCCTCTCAACTAGAGGCCTCGTAGATGTATTTTTCGTGGTGGTGGTAATGGTCCCAAAAGTCACCACACACCGGAGTAACATGGCGCGGAAGCCGTACGCGCAGAATTTTTGTGTTTATTTTGCAGTAAAAAGTGATAAAATATTGTATTTTAACACTTTTAACTGCACTTGGATTTATCAGTGAATAGTTTTTTAGTGATTTCATTAAAAAAAATAAAACAAATTTGGTGATTAAGTGTGTTTAAGTGTTCAAATTGTTAAGGCGATCAACTTTTTTTCACATTCACGGTGTTTTTTCATGTTTATTTACGAAAAAAATGTTGAATATTTAATGTTTTGTGTAGTTATGGAATTAAAAGTGATTTTAAAGTGATTAATACATATATTATGATATTATTATTAAAAATATAGGTGCCGAAAAACACTTCTCTTATTCACTTTTCCATTCGCACTTTTCTGTACTTATATGTTTAGTAATAATTGCAAAATAAATTAATTAATGACTTTAAAATCACTTTTAATTAAATATTCAGCATATTTTCCCTTAATATACACGAAATAAACACCGCGAATGTAAAATAAATTGATCACCTCAACAATTAAGACACCAAAAATACACTAAATCACTATTTTTTTATATATTTTTTTATTAAATCACTAAAGAAATAATCACTGATAATCCTTGTATGGTTTAAAGCGATAAATTTCAATAATTTACCACTTTTTACCACAAAACTATAACGAAAACACTCGCGAACGTACTCTGCGCCATTAAATTCTCAGCAACTGTCAAATTTTGGGACCATTCTCAGCAATTGTTGTATTAGTGCCCAATAAAACTGCATGGCCTGTAGTTGAGAGGGTCTTGAGGTAACATATTTTTTATAGGTAGCTAGATTTTTTTATGTACCCAAAATCATGTTTTGCAGATCATTATACCCTTATCTTATCCCGGACTATGTATGTAGCGGTTGCTACTTGTTATTATTTTATGTTCGTTGCTACTTGTTATTAATATATGTTCGTTATTGTAGCAAGTTTATTCAACACTCAATTCAGTTCCTATACTATTAACTTTTTAGTAGATACAGTGTTTTTAATACGCCAAAAATTATATTTTCACTTCTACTAACAAATACACTTTAGGAATATTGAATCAGATATCACATACGCAGACACTGAACACATAAACGATTTTCAAAAACATAGACACACAAAAAGTTATCATGTAAAATAAAAATAAAAATAAAAATGTATTAGTAGTGGTTAGAATTTTGAATTATTCAAATCTCTTTATTCAAGTCGATTTGCTTTTATGTAATAATTTGTAAAAGTTTTAAAGTTTTAATATAAAATAAAATATTGAGAGTTTCAAATAAAATTATCTAAAGATTTACAAATAAATGAAGTGATCAATTTTTAATTAATAATTTGTTGGATTTAAAATAATATTATCCCATCAACTCTTCAATGTATACATAATTCTTTTTACTGCACGCGGATTTTCGCTAGTAATTTATATAATTTCATTATTATTTAAAAAATTCAATAATAAGAAGTGTCTGCAATGTGCCCATTCAGGGCCGTCGCTTGGGTTTTTGCGCCCGGTGCCCTATGCCATATTGCGCCCGATAAGCTGTTCATTATTAAACGCAATGAAGGACAATGGAAAAGACACAAACACTCGCTGAATAGGAGAAATAATTTTTATAGTTTGCGTGAAATTTAAGATTGTACTTATGTAGATAGGAAGTTTCACATTGGTCAACATCCAACCAACGAAAATCTGGTGAAAACATGGTTTGCTGAGAAGTGAGTGGGCGAAAGGAGCAGGCAGTTTTCTGAAAAAGCTAAAAAACAAAAGCAAATTTTGCCACACATTGTCTTAAGAAAATACCAGTACTACGAGTAAGCTTCCAAAGTCTGCACCTAAAAAGCTCTTTGATTTTGGTTGCAAATGTGCACCAAAGAAGCGCTTGGACCTCGCTTCTATTTCATTTGGTGATAATATTTCCTACTGGGTGTATGTATATTTTCTGCTTGAGATGGAGCTATCAAAGCTTGAGTTAAAAGCCCCATATCAAATCGAAACTGTGAAATTGGTGACGAATTTTAAAGCGCTATAACTCTTTTATTATTGATTTTACATAAAAATTGCCTTAGAGCCTTTTTGTAGAGCATTTTATTACGAATAATTTGATGTGGTCATTTATTGAATTTGGGTTGTTCTTATTGATTTTAATGCAGTGCAAACGAAGGTACGTCCAAGGTAAATGTATTTTTTTATACAATTTTTTTGACGGTATTTTATGGCATTTTTCTGCATACCGTGTTGGAGTAAAAAGTTTTACTCATTTTTAAAATATGAAAATTGAATGAATTGGTCATTTTAGTTGTAAGTAATAAATGGCTAATTTTGAAACAAAAAAATGTATCGTAAGTCGTCCATTCATATTATTTTATTCATATTATTTCATTTATACTTTAACTTTAATTTGTACAGCATTTTCTTACGAATATTTTGATATGGTCATTTATTGAATTAGGGTTGTTCTTATTGATTTTTATGCAGTGCGCAAACGCAGGTACGTCCACGGCAAGTGGGGTGCACCATATAAAAAAGATGTATTTCTTTATACAAGTTTTTATGACGGTATTTTATGGCATTTTTCTGCATACCGTGTTGAAGTAAAGTTTTACTCATTTTTAAATATGAAAATTGAATGAATTGGATGAAATCGTGACGAATGTAGATCGAACAATTGTTATGGAATCAGCGGAAGCTGAGATCCTAAAAACAGTAGCAAATAAGTTCGAGAAAGCTATTGAAATATTAGAGAAGAAGAGCCCAACTTCAAAACTCTGGATCCAATATTTTAAAACGGTCACGCTTTTAAAGCATTTTATTGAGGCTGAAAGATCAGGAAATTGCTCGCTTCATTTAGATACGATTCAAAGAATGCTCCCTTTCTTTCACTCCAGCGGACACTTTTTGTATGCGAAGTCTGCTCAACTTTATCTTCAAGATATGCGGGAATTGCACCAAAAAATGCCTCCACAAGAACTTGAGGATTTTACAAATGGTGGTGGCTTTACAATTAGACGAAGTAATAAGTTTTGGAGCGGAATCATGTCTGATCAAACCATTGAGCAGACACTTATGAGGATGATGAAAACGTCAGGTGGACTAACCCGAGGGCGTGGGATTTCTAGCAGTACATTTGCTTCGTGGACTTTAGGAATGATTTCTTACAGGATGTCTGCGAGCAGGTAGAAGATTTCTGTGATTTTTCTATGGAAACCTCAGACCAACATGTCGATCACAGAGATTCACGAGTACTTCGGGACAATGAGGACGTAGAAAAATTAGACCATTGGCTTGCATCGCATGAACCATTTTTGGAGAGATCGGAATTAATTTCAATTTTTACCGGTGTCGTTGCTCATGTTGGCATTAATTGCTACCGCGCGATCGAGATTGGAGATGCATTAATTTCTCAAAATATTGGAGCACATTTTCAAGACTTATCATACAAGAGAAAGAACAAAGTACTTCCTTTGAGTGCGCTCTCGAGTTCGATTGAGGTGGAGAAAACTCCCGTCGTTATAAATCTCTTGCTTCTCTTTCAACGAATGTGTGTGTCGAAGGAGTCTATTGGTCAAATGAAGCAATATTTTGAGTATGAACTCGCCCCTTTCCCATTATCTTTGTTTTCTGAGGAAGGTATGCGAAAGGGCACTAAATCCACGTTGTTTAACGCCTTCGCACTGCTTGATGATCCCGTTGACCTTGGGTCAAATAAACTTTTTGTAATCGATGGCGGATATCTTCTGCACGCTGTTGTATGGGACCGAAATGTATCATTTCAAATAATTTTAGACAAATACGTAAAATACGTTCGAAGTCATTACGATTCTAACGTGATAATTATATTTGACGGTTACTAAGATGATCCAGACATCGCTGGTACTAAGTCATGGGAGCGCCTTAGACGTTCCAAAAAACACATAATCTACTGATTTCATTTTTAATCGCAGTAGTGTTCCGACAATTTCACAGGGGAAATTTCTTAGTAACCAAAACAACAAAAAAGCCTTTATCGACTTTTTGAAGATACAGTTATTAGAAAAGTGTTATCATATTGATCAAGCAGAAGGAGATGCAGATACACTTATCGTGAATTGTGCCCTTGAAAAATCAGACTTTTTTGATTCCGTGACTATTGTAGCGGAGGATATTGATATCCTTGTTTTGCTCACCGCTCTAGGCCGCGATCACCCGAATGTTTTTTTCTTAAAACCCGCAAAAGGGCGTTCACCGCAAAAAAGGTATTCCCAATCAAGTCTTCGACATGGAGATATAAGTAATAGCTAAAAATATATTATTTATTCATGCCTTCTCTGGCGGCGACACAACATCGGCAGCTTTCAGTCATGGAAAAATGAAATTTATTCACGCCCTTGAGAAAAACCCAGAGTTAGCTTCGGAAGTTGAGGTTTTTCAAAATGATAAAGCTGACCCCGCTGTACTGAGTATTATCGGAGAACGTTTCTTTATTGCCTTATATGGTGGTGAAAAGCAAGAAACATCATTAAATATACTACGGTATAGGCGATTCACAAAATGTGTAGTTAAAAGCAAATTTAATCTCTCTACCCTCCCTCCTACACAAGATGCAGCTCGTATGCATATATTTAGAGTATATCACCAAGTACAAACGTGGTTAGGACGATATAAAGATCCCGAATGCTGGGGCTGGAGAAAAATGTCGCTAATGTTTGTACCAATTAAATGGACGATGGCGCCGGCGCCTCCGGATCTGTTAAAACTAATTTTTTGCAGGTGCAAAACCAAGTGTGGTGCAGCCTGCGGGTGCCGGAAGAGTGGCTTAAAATGTTTTGCGATTTGTCAAAATTGCAATGGTGAAACATGTGAGAACGTGGTAGAAGTCTCAAAGTTATTAGACGAGGATGAATTCAACTATGAATGCCCATCAATGTTGCCCCAAGAAGTCGACAACAGTTTTCTCGACGAGGGCACTGAAACTCCCACGGATGATAACTGTGTAATTATTATAGAAGATGAGAACGCTTCAATAAATGACCCACAACCTGGCCCTTCAAAAACAAAGAAATAATAATGTTACCAATGTTAAGTGGATTAGGCCTACAGGGGAACCACATTAAAAAAACGCGCCGACAACTCTACCTCGCGGGTGGTGTGGAAATGAGTTCAATTTAAAATAATTCGATAAGACATCCTACAATAATATTAAGTATTATATTACGAAATAGAAGCATATGCAGAACTTTTGTTATAACTACTCCGTTTGCATTGATACAAAATCAATAATAACAACAATAATTTAATAAATGACCACATCGAATTATTCGTAATAAAATGCTCTACAAAAAAGATCTAAGGCATTTTTTATGTAGAATCAATAATAAAAAAGTTATAGCGCTTTAAAGTTCGTCACCCCCAAAATTTTTGTCATTTTTCATCCATATCTTTTTTTTTATTAGTATTACGGCAAAACATTATTAGCCAAAGTTGTAGATAATTTGATTATCTAAAAAAATTGTATTTACAAAAATTCTGTACGTCTCACGATTTCTGATATATAAGACAAACCATTTTACATCACTAAAAACAAGATGGCGGCCGAACGTCACGTGTCCGGATCCCGAAAACTCGGTTTTATACTCCCAACCAACCCCCCTAGACAATGAAAAAAAAATTGCTGTTTTCAGAAAATGCAGAGTGAAATTACCATTTGAATGGACTAATGCTTATTTCTACCTTCGTTTAAAGCGCATTGTTGGCGTTTACAATTCAGCTTAATTAAAGCACTTCCTTCTGCGGACAGGTAATGTTAAATTAAACGAATCTTCTTACCAAGAAGAAGCGCTACTCGCTTTAAAAAATGCGCTTTTAAAGACCTTTTGGAGGCCTTTTGTTCCTAGTGGGTTGTTAAGAAAACTAAACCCATAAGGCCTACCCTAAATGGGAAGTGAAGTGAAGTAAAGTTGGGTCCCATTGCATATGAATATATGAGAGTGACCAAAACGGAAGTGAAGTAGAAGTTAAATTTCGAAAAATTTTGAAAAGTCATTTAGAGAAGTAACCGTGTGGTAAGAACCGCACAAAAAGTAAACAAAAGTTAAGAAAGTAAGGGTGTTCACTTGCTACACTTCTTATGCGCTTTTATTTTGGTTTACATGTCAACTTTGGAAAAAATGATGCCTACTTCACTTCTACTTCACTCCTGCCTTACTTTTCATTTCGGGTAGGCCTATATACGGACAAAGGAGAGTAGTCTGATCTTCATGCTCTCTGTGAGTGCTGCGCAATAGCCAGGACTAGCGTCGTGTTGTTCGACGAATTCTGGGGAACAAATAAAAATTTGCCGCAATTTTCAAGATAAAAATAAATATAATATTCTATAAAAATAATTTCGCTATTGTTTTTGAAAACAAAACACTCCGAACAGTCCAATACAAAAACACTTAAAATTAAAAACTTAAATTAAAAATAATATTGAAACACTAAACTAGGAGTCTTACTCTAAAGTGTGCACATTTAATTATCAATAACTAAACTACATATCCAGATTGGAGTTAACAGTGGCCGATGACCTGTACGATATGCTCCTTATCAGTGATTCCTTACTAAAGCTCCCGGCTAGTACAACTTTGTATATTATAAACGATATAATCAAAAAGCACAAGCCACCAATAAAAATTTTAACAAGACTCAAATGCAGCTCCAATTGTGCCTCGTGTACTCGTAGTCTATCGATGGTGTCCTGCAGGGGATTGTTTTGCTTCTGATTGTCAATTTGGTGCGTCCCATTACTGCGGCAAAAGATGCCCCGTATATGCGTGTCATCATTGGTTGAGCTTTCACCCTCGACTCTTACCTTCAGATACGATGATAGATAAGGTGAGGTGATGATACTATGCAGGTATGTGCAGTTGAAGTTGTTGTTGGATAATCCGATTGATGACAGCTTGGGGAAGGCGTATGAAATAGATTTTCCTTGCAGCTCGGTTAAGTTGTTACCTTCGATGTAGAATTCTTGTAGAGCTGATAGATATGGCACGAAAATGTCAAGATTTAACGTTTCTAAATTATTGTATGATAGATCAAGAATGTCCAGACCTGTTTGCTTGGAAAATGTTCCAAAATTGATGCCTTTAATGCTGGAATTTCTCAAGTGCAGTTCTCTTAATCTTTTTAGTTTATCAAACGTTGTAACATTTATAACTCCGATTTTATTGAAAGAAAGATCAAGCGCCAGTAGATTTGTTAGATTTGTAATATTTCTTATATCACTCAAACTGTTGTTAGATAAAAACAATTTTTCTGTTATCAATGGTGGAAGGAATGTAATCGTTGTAATATTATTATTTTTCGCCATTACATTTTTCGTCGAATTAACTACCAAACTGTTGAGCATGTTATTATTAACATACAAGTTCGTAAGATGACCAATTATATTGAGATGAAAATCAGTTAACATATTTCCGGATACCATCACTGATTCAATACCATATGCTGCTTGAAACATATTCGGATCAAGTTGAGTTAATTTATTGTTTGTCAAATCAATAACACGCAAACGCGCTAAACTAGAAAACAATTGCGGATGTACGCTTTCAATTTGATTATTATCTAATGCTATCGATTCAACATGTAAATTATCATCAAAAATATCCTTGTGCAGCTCTTTTATGTAATTATATGATAAAGCTAGTCGATCCAGATCCGGTAATCCCTTAAATGAATGCTCGTTCAATTCAACTATTTGATTATTGCTCAAATCAATCCTTTGCAAGGCCGGAGCTTCCAAAAATACAGATGTTTTAATCCATTTGATTTCATTGTGACTTGCATTTAAGTAAATTAGTTTGTCAGCTGATGTAAATGTTCCTTTTGGTATTTCAATTACTTTTGAGTATGCAACATCTAAATTTTTTAAGCTTAGAAATGAATTAAACAATTTTTGTGGTATAAATAAAATTTCGGAATTGTAAAATTTTATAAATGTTATCGCACTTGATTTTGGGTATGGATATCTAGATATCTTTACTTGTTGATTGTGCATAACATGAAAGTTGGTTACAGTACAATACATGTCGTCATATTCAAATGATCTTTCCATTTCGTCGCATTTCAGGCTGACTTCTTCAATTACTCCAAAAGATGAATGCAAATTGAGATATAAAATAAAAAATGATTGAATAAATCTGAAAGGGCATAAAACATTTATTTTTTTTATGAAATAAGATAAAAATAATTATAATACCTTTTAAATTTAGTTATCCTCATTTTCCGGCGGCAAAGTTCTTAACTACTGTTAAAACTATTTACTCCGTTCAAATTAAAGCTCCGACCTATACTGACGGGATTGTAGCATATGCATAAGTACTTCAGCTCCTACTAGAGGAAGTCTAAATATAAAAAAATTATTTATCTTAAATTCATTCAAGAATGAACCGCAGTATTCTGCACTATTATTGTGATAAGAGAAATCTTACAGATGTACATACATAGGCTGGTGGGCCCGGTTGCGCTGCAATTTAGAATATGATTTTGTTATCTTTAAGGAATATCCAGAAGGGTTCAAAAGTCGAGATATTATTTTATTTTGCGTTGTTCTGCGTAGAGGTTCTATGTGTTTTTAGATAAGTTCATTTCTGCGTAGATTTTTTTCTATATCATATTTTATCATAGACATTCTTTTTATTGTTTTAAATTTAGTTAAATATTGCTGGTGTAAGTCAGAAGTATTTATGATTAATATTTGATATTGTAGTAAATTTATCTGGAAAACATTTCTTGGAATAAATTTTCGTTGAAGAGGTTGGCATTTATTAGTCAGGCACATTTAGGAATTACCCAGTTTTTTTGGTTCACTTCGATAACAACAAGTTGCAGAATTGGTAAAGGCTTTGTTATTCCAACCAGTGCCGACAAATCGTGTTGAACTCGGGTGGGTAGTCAGACAAACGCACCCTTTCCCCTATCACTGTTATTTGGTAAATACATTAAAAGAAAAGAATGTAGGTCAAAAGATAGTGAACGGTGTACAGAACAGAGATCCATCCTGAGTCTCAACTGGGAGTCACAATGTATAATGAGCGTAAGATCATGGTAGTGGCTGTAAGACGATGCCTTGATTAGATCAAATTGTGCGCAAATGAAGTGATCTGAGAAGATTAAAGCGTGGTTTGAAGGCGATGGTTGACGCCTCTTGAGCACAAAACTGAAGTTATTCTGATTAGCAAAAGGAGAAAACCTGTGACCGTAAGGATTAAGGTATGGGAAAAGATCATTCACTTCGGGGAAAGCATGGGTCCCTATGATCCAAAATTTGTTAGAAGGGATCCAAATACAGTGTGGCGGCTGATTACGCTGTGGGGGAATACCGGATTGGAAAGACTTCTTACCCACCATACCCTCATTATCCACCGGCTATGATTCCAACAGATGTTTTTTATACACCTTTATCATGTATCTTCATAGGGCGAAAAGGGTTACTATCAAGCGGACTCGGTTTGGTGCTTGCTACAGCTCTCAGCTCCATCCAGGATCTCCCAGTTCCAGGCAAGAAATTTTTGATCAGGTCCCGATCAGGCATGACCAAATGGAACACCCACATTGTTGTCAGCGGCCGTTCCTTTACCAATGTCAGCGAGGCCCATACAAGCAGTCAATCACCACCAAACCCGCAGCCTACCGTTGGTATAAACACACTAATCCCGGCCGTTTCTTCTGAGAGCCGAATCAACAACGTCATAATCAAACCACCTTTCTTGAACCTATTACAGCCCCCGGTTGTAAAAAATACCTTAATGTCGGCAGATTCATCTGAGAGTCGATATTTACTTTCGCGTTTGAGAGTGTTATGTAATTAATTGTTAGCTTTCGTTATATATAACTAATAGTCGTATATCATGACTATCTCACATGTATATTAAAAACAAACACGAGTTGAGTTTATTTATTTTTTTTTTGTTTTTTATTATTAGTTTTTAGCTCTATTAACTATTAACACTGTTTTTGGGAGTAAGTTGGAATTTTTGTTTATATTTAGGTATATATAAACTTACAAATGTTTTGCACAATAATATAAACAAAAAACTAATATCGTAGTAATGATACCAAAAAAACGATTAATACCCAAAAAACTTAATTATTAACGAAAATTAAACTTTCACACACTTTTTATTTTTTCATTTATACTTATGTATATAAATTTATTTTTATCGAACCGACGACCCGCCGCCGAGAACCGAGAATCTCCTTTTTAAAAGATACACCCGCTGGTGGTCACGGTTAAGACAACACTCTATTTTTTTAATTTCCACCCGCCGCTGTCCGCGGTTATAACAACACTCTATTTTTTTTAATTTCCACCCGCCGCTGTCCGCGGTTATAACAACACTCTATTTTTTTAATTTCCACCCGCCGGTGTCCGCGGTTATGACAACACTCAACAAATTAAAATTTCCACCCGCCGGTGGTGGCCAGGAAAATTGTCCACCTCTGGGGAACGCGCCCTTGAACTTTTAGTTCCACCTGCGCAATTCGCTTACCGTGCGCTTCTCACGCGGCAAGTTGCGCTAGGTTATCTTCGGGTGGGTCAGGTTACGTTCCCCCCGTGGGTGTCTATGCCTTTAGATATATGAAAGAAGAAAAAACTAGCCCCTTAGAAGGTTTGATAACCCAATTCCCATACGGATACCGGCGCATTTTTCGCTTTGCTTTGGTTTTTAATGTTTTTCAAATGTGGGAAATATCAGCGAAGTTTTTCAATGAAAATTATCTTGGGGTGGTTCAAATTTTGTCTGGGCCGTTTCCGTTAAAATTTAAATGTGGAACTTATGGAAAATTTACATTTTTTGGATAATTTAATAAATTTTCCCTTCTAGGATTTTTTTTTACATAACATTCCTTCCCCCCTGGAGCAAGAGAATCGCTACGTAGTAGAGCGATTCTCGTACTCGAAGGAATGAGGGGATGAAGGAGGTTAGGGCGGGTGGCCGTACCTAGTACTTGAATGGAGCACTATTTTTTATATGGGAAAAATTATGCAATTATGCGGCAGGGTCATTTGCATCTTACGGTAACGAGAACAGGAGATTAGTTTGGGGTTCCTGGATCGGATCATATGGATCAGTAACGAGGTACATTTTTATGGGGTACCCTAGCAACATTGTTGGCTATAGATTAAGGATCTGCCCATGACTATCGTCCAACACGGCGTTTTACGAAATAAAACGTGCTTGGGTATTCATTGAGCAGGCCGTCAGTTGATCGTCTAAAGTGACCTTTTATCTTCATAAAACGGCTTTAAACGTTTGTTGTGGATCGTAACTAATTTCCTGTTTCGTACTATGATTGTTTTTTTGTTTGAGATCAGACGAGACGTGCCGTGGGGTCCTTAAAGACGCCTTTGAGGGGTATATGGTCGGTCAACACATTGAATTTGTGACCCATTAAAAAATATGGAAGTCTCCTTGAGAGGAGGCTGTCCTGAGGACCTCAGTACTAGCGCCCGTTGTGAAATTGAGCGGTTAGCTGAAATCTGGGTATGAGTAGTAGAGGGGGGACTAGAGAGGACTTAATTGCCTTAAAAACGTCTTCGCATTTGGATGTCCCGGGAAATTTAATGCCTTTTCGTAGTAAATTTGCTAAGGGACGGACTAATTTGGGGGAATTAGTCTTGAATTTCTTGTAATTGACAAGGCCCAGGAAAAACTGCATTTGCCTATCTAGATGGGGCGCTGGGAAGTTTTGAACGCACTCCGTTTTTCTGGGGTCTAGTAAGGCTCCTTTTTTAGAGCATATGTGACCCAGGTAAACCGTTCCTTTTCGGAGGAATTACCATTTTTCCGGGGGCAATTTGAGATTATTTTTTCTCAATCGCTCAAAGGCTCTTCGTACTTTTTTACTGTAGATGACGATGCCATCTAGATAAACGAAACATTCGGAGAGTAGCAGGCCTGTGAGGATATAATTCTTAAGCCGTTTTTTCACACCAATGAGGCCCGGTTGTTTAGGGACCACTAGAAGGGGTAAGTTCCACTGACTTTTACTTGGTTGGGCAACGATGTTGTCCAACACTTCTTTAAATTGCTCATTTATGATCTGCCGTTGTGTTTCAGGTAGTCTGTAAATTTTTTTACTAATGAATTGTTTCAAGTCTTCCGTGTAGGTAAACTTGTCCTCTTTTAAATAAGATATCTTGGCATATTCGCCGCAAAGTTCCTTTATGGGCCGCTCCTCATCGGCCGTAAGAGAGTGCTCGATGTTGAGTCCCTCTTCTAGTTGTTTGAGGCGGGTTTCGCGCTTATGATCTTCCAGATCGTGATAATTCGAGAATATGTACCGTAGGTATTGGAGGGAATTGTTTTCTATTTCCTTTTTTCCTAACTTGAATTTTGCCCGTTTTTGTTTGGGTATACCATGCGGGATTGCACCATTTTTGGGTATACTTTCGCGCCTTACGTTAGAGGACGATGGGGTATGGGCGTTCCTGAGACCGACTGGTTCAGAGCCTGACAGATACCCGCATGCGTCGTTAGCGTTGGTTAGAGGCTTAAGGTTGTTGTTGGGGGCTAGTTGATTGATAGTGTAGTCTGTTTTTGGGGCGAGCGTGGGAGTTAGGCTCGTCAGGACTACTGGTTGGGTGTTAACATTAAGAAAACCAACAGACACTGTTCTTGTTCCAGAGGGTAAGAGGGCATTGGCGAGGAATACGCCCTCGCTCGGCTCGTATGATTCACAAAGCATTTCCTCCTCTAACTTTAGTGAAATCGGAACTACCATTTGAGACCGACTTAGTAGGCAAAGAGGTTTGTCCAATGCTACCTTTTGTTTTATGCGTGAAGTGGTCTCGAAGTCGTTGAGGTTGTTTTCCAACCTTGACCCATCTTGAGATAGGCAGCTGGTATTCCTCTCTGAGGATACCTGGGAGACACCACCGGGCTTTATCTCGGCTTCTACGAGCGGAGTTTCTCTGGTTTGGGTTTGCTCCTGCTGCTCTCTGGGTTTATACTTGGTGGATTCGTTGTGTAGTGGAATGGCTATATCTACTGGATTGATTTCCGTGCGAGGAAATCGTAGTGTTTGGTTTGGGCCTTTGATGTTATAAGGTTTTGAGAGAAAATCTTTATCTAATAGGCCATAGTTGGGGAGCCCCGGTTTGTTTCGCACAATTTGGAAGGTGCATGGGAGTGGGGTTTTTAGGCTGAAATTCCTCTGACAGCTCCCGAGGGTTTTTCCTTGGCCATATGGCGTTTGCCACGTATGTTGTTGAGTGGGATCTGGTAGATTGGGATCCTTAAGCTTATGTGTTTTAAGAATATTAACCTCAGCGTCTGGGTCCACTATTAGTTGGACATTGCCTTTTAGGATTATGTCAAGTGGAAGGTTGACTGGTGGGCCACTGTTAATGGACGTCTGAGGTCCGTCTTTTATTTTACTCTTATTAATTATGGTCGAACTAGGGCGTCTTGGTTCAGATATTGAGGAATCTCTCGTTTGTACGGACTCCCAACTCTGTCTTTTTCGACAGTCGCCCACTTTGTGGCCGCGTTTTCCGCAAAAGTCACACATGAAGCGGATATTAAATATCCTTCGGGTGTTACCGTTCGCCTGATTTGGGCTGTTTGGCGGTTGTTGGCGGGGCTGCAGCTGTTTGTGGTTCTGTTGTAACCGGTTATTATTGTTCGTAGAGGGATCACTACTATTGTGATTAGTGCGCTGTACTTGAAAATAGCCACTGTTAGGAAAATTTGGTTGTGTACGTTCTTGAAGGCGTCGACAATCTCGCGCATCATGATTAGTGGCCCTACAAATGATACAGAAAGGGGTGTTTTTCCTTTTGAAGCAGTCTATATATGTATGTCCCTTGTTCCGGCAGTAACTGCATGAGACTTTCGCTTCTGGGTTCCCTTGTGATATTTGAGGCGCTGACGATACGAGTGGCGCTTGTAATATTGGAGTATTTTCTGAGGGACCCTCAGGAAAACAAAATAATTGGCTACTAAGAGCAATGTGATGTGGAATGTTGTAACCGCTAGGGGTGGTGTTAAGTGGAGTGATGGCGGTGTTTGGTATTGTCTGTGGCGGTATGGGGTTCGGCAGTATATTATTCTCTGTGGGTGTGGAATGGAGACCGTTCAGGCCTAATTGCGAGGCGAGGATGCTTTCATATGGGAGGAGATGACTCGGTTTAGGCACAACATAGGTTTGGGTACCTTGGGGCATTTGAGCCATTTGATGTTGTGCATGCACGTTTAGTGTCATTTGCTGGAGTCTCTCCATGTCAAGGGCCTTTTGTATTAAATTATCTAGGCCATCTTCGCCCGCTGCCAGCAAATACTGGCATAAATGAGGGTTTGTTACTCCTCTGCTTAGGGCATTTTTGGCGAAATCTTCTAATTGCGCTGTAACTGGAGTCGCTGTTGCACCATATTTGAGAGTAGCTGAGTCCACGCATAAAGTGAGTTGTTGTTTTATCCTATTTATGTAGGTAGTAAGAGGTTCTAAAGGAAACTGGTGAAGTTTGATTAGTTTGCCTACCAGTTCTTGGTACGTTTCCCTTGGAAGGTAAGTCCTATTGAGGAGCCTTTCAGCTTCTTCGAAGGAAGCTGGTTGATTTGAGGCTATTAATTGATAGGCTTCACCTCGAAGTCTTGTTGGGAAAATTTGTACGAAAATCGCCTTTTCCTCTTCTGTGAGGCATTGTAATACACAACGGCAACAGTCTATAAATATTTGTAGCTCGGTCGCTAGGGTCGGGCTTTGCCCGCCAGAAAACAGGGGGACCATTTGGACTGTTAATTTGGAAACTTTCAGGAGCTTGTCGGCCATGGCTGTTGCTTGTATTCTATTCGGTATTTGGGGATTGGAATTCGACTCTTGTTTTGAGTCTAGAATAATTCTGCCAAGACATATATGTAGAAAGTGGACGGGTTCGGCGGCGTGAGTGGTGTCGGCGAGTGTGTTTTTTTTCTACTTTTTTTTATTCTTGTGTGTAAAATATGTATTATTGTATTTATATATAGATATTATACCTAAGTTCAAACGTTCAATATTAATTTTAAAAAAATTTTTTTTTTTTTTTCATATAAGAAAAAACAAGAGAAAATGTTTTTTTTTGTTTTATCAAATTTTCGTTTTTGCTATTTTTTCCGTTTTTTTTTAAATATTTTTTCCAAAAGTTACGTTTAAACTAATGCTTTTGTCAAAAACTATAATAATTGAATGGGATAACAATTCGAAGATTTCTGAATAGAATTAAATCATAATAGAGAAAAGATTGATTGTTTAAAAGAAAATATGAAAATATTGGTCTTTTATATCGTATGTACTTGAATTTAAATATGTACGTCTAAATACTCATTTACTTTACTTTGTTTGTTAAATTCTCGCGTATTCTATTTTAAAACATAATATTATTTTTTAATTTATCTAAAATAAAAAGTTGTACTACTTGTTTAAGTTATTCATACATATGTAAGTGACCAATTTATTTTGTAAGCTAATTCTGGCTTTTTTTTTCTTTTCTTTAATAAAATTTCGAATGATGTTGGCACTCGTTTTGTTTTTAAATAAAAGAAACACGAACTAAGAGCTTATGTAAGACTACTTTTCTAACTATTATAACTAATATGTGTATATCTGTTTTTAAAGTATTAAGTTATTACATACAGTAAACTAGCGTTCGTAACTAGGGTAGCCGATAGTGTTGTGTTGTGGAGAAAGCCTTCTAGTCTGGAGGAACTGGAGTAGACGCTGATGTTGTTGGGTGCATCCCTTGTTGAATATCCTGGTCTACCGAGGTGTCGGTGGGTCGTGGTAGGGCTGAAGGACCTGTGATGTATTTGTCCCTCGGTGGGGGATTTGTTGATGATGTTGTCCCCTTGTTGGCCCTCGGACATAGGGCGTCTCCTGGGCAGGGATGAAGCCCACTAAAAGTCCCGCGATGTAAAAACTTTAGGGGGGTAAATGCGTGCTCGCCTGGAGCAGAGGCACCTATAGATGATTACCCCCGAGCGTTTATTCGTGGAGGATCTGGGATATTTTACGCACTGTAGCTGTAGACGCTAACACTGCCCCCAAGTCAGGCTCAGCCTTGGGTTGGAGGTCAAAGGAGCCTTGACCAGCAGTATTAACGTCTTTTTAGTTAGCGCACCCAGATCCTACCGGCTGCGCCAATTGTTATGTAATTAATTGTTAGCTTTCGTTATATATAACTAATAGTCGTATATCATGACTATCTCACATGTATATTAAAAACAAACACGAGTTGAGTTTATTTATTTTTTTTTTGTTTTTTATTATTAGTTTTTAGCTCTATTAACTATTAACACTGTTTTTGGGAGTAAGTTGGAATTTTTGTTTATATTTAGGTATATATAAACTTACAAATGTTTTGCACAATAATATAAACAAAAAACTAATATCGTAGTAATGATACCAAAAAAACGATTAATACCCAAAAAACTTAATTATTAACGAAAATTAAACTTTCACACACTTTTTATTTTTTCATTTATACTTATGTATATAAATTTATTTTTATCGAACCGACGACCCGCCGCCGAGAACCGAGAATCTCCTTTTTAAAAGATACACCCGCTGGTGGTCACGGTTAAGACAACACTCTATTTTTTTAATTTCCACCCGCCGGTGTCCGCGGTTATGACAACACTCAACAAATTAAAATTTCCACCCGCCGGTGGTGGCCAGGAAAATTGTCCACCTCTGGGGAACGCGCCCTTGAACTTTTAGTTCCACCTGCGCAATTCGCTTACCGTGCGCTTCTCACGCGGCAAGTTGCGCTAGGTTATCTTCTGGTGGGTCAGGTTACGTTCCCCCCGTGGGTGTCTATGCCTTTAGATATATGAAAGAAGAAAAAACTAGCCCCTTAGAAGGTTTGATAACCCAATTCCCATACGGATACCGGCGCATTTTTCGCTTTGCTTTGGTTTTTAATGTTTTTCAAATGTGGGAAATATCAGCGAAGTTTTTCAATGAAAATTATCTTGGGGTGGTTCAAATTTTGTCTGGGCCGTTTCCGTTAAAATTTAAATGTGGAACTTATGGAAAATTTATATTTTTTGGATAATTTAATAAATTTTCCCTTCTAGGATTTTTTTTTTACATAACAAGAGAAAGAAAAGTCTTCGATAATGTTTTCCTTGCTTATATGCATAACAAACCTGGCTCTACCTGTATAAGCGGTAAAACCAGGACCAGTCCCATTATCTCATTCCAACAGGAAGGTCTACCAATCGATCGCGAAACTCTGTTCACGCTTTATACAAAGTACCACGAGCTTTACCAAATTATCGCCGACAAAGTAAGCAAGGACCGATCACAATTCGAAAATGTTTTCATTCGTGTCAAAACTGGCAAATCTGGGGGAATATTCCATCAGGTGATAATCTAGACCAGTTAGTATCATCCTTCTACAACATTATTCTCAGCTCCATCGATAAACACGTACCCAAAATTAAAAAAAGGGATAAATAATATTCGGTGCCATGGTTGTACAAAAATACTAGATCACTGCGAAATCAAAGAAACAAATTGTAACGCACGATAAGAAGATGCTAATGATGAATTAAGATCTGAATACTCCAGATTAGCATCGTAATTCACTTTAAGTTCACGTGAGGCCTATACTGCATACATATATAAAGTCAGAGAAAATATCTTAAAAGACCCTAAAAAATTCTTCGATTTCGTTAATACCTCAGGACCTCAGGGTACCCGGCAACAATGACGAATGGAAGAGCTTCCTCCTCGTGCCCCAAAAGATGTGTAACATGTTTGCTGTGCGGTTTAATGAAGTCCTCGCTCCAAAATCTAACATAACGCACACTGACTCCACTTGTATTGAATCGTCAACCATCATTAATAATCTATCTTTGTAAGGTGACGAAATAAGATCAGGTGTGAATAATCTCGATATTAATAATGGTCACGGCCCCGACAAACTGCCTGCAAGCTGCTCAAATGAAATAGTACTAGTTTTACATATCATAGTAGTAGTTTTACAAATCACAATCGTTGGGAAGTTTTCCTAAGTTCTGGAAGCAATCCTACCTAACATCATTGCATCATTTCATCATTGTGCTCCTTTAATCCCTCATGGGACATAGGGCGGAAACAGTTGCCCTCCAGCGGACTCTGTTTTGTGCGACAGCTCTCAGCTCCGACCAGGATCTCCCAGTTGTTGCGGCTTCTGCTAGTAGGGTTCTCCTCCATGTTGTCCTAGGTCTTCCGACTCGACGGGATCCTTGCGGATTCCAGTCGAGGGCCTGCTTGGCTAGATTTTCGTTTTCGCGTCGCAAGGTGTGTCCAACCCAATTCCATTTCCTTCGTCTGATTTGGTCGTCTATCCTTTCTTGGCCGGCACGGCGCCATAGTTCTTCGTTTGAAATTCTATCCTGCCAGCGGATTTTTAGGATACGACGCAGGCATCTGTTGACGAAGACTTGTAGGCGCCCTGTGATGAATTGGGTGACTTTCCATGTTTCGCAACCGTACAAAAGTACTGCCTTCACGTTGGAGTTGAACAGCCGCAATTTGGTGTTGGTTGAGATCTCCGTTGATCTCCATATGCGGAATCCTACCCAACACCAATCCATAAATCATGCGACAAGCTTTTAGTGGATAATTATAGGGGCATTGTCATCCACGATTCCTAAAATTTTGTGCATCACATGATTATACCTCTTATTGAACCTAACATTCACAAGCAACAACACGGTTTCAGAAAAGAGCGTTCGACCACTTCAAATCTTATATTTCTTATATCTGAACTTCTACACGGACTTTAGCAAGTCCTTTGATCGCGTGGACCACCATATTTTGATTACTAAGCTATGCAAAATTGGAATTACCGGCCCTGGCCTGGAATAGATAAAATCATATCTTAGCGGTAGAGCTCAGGTCGTCAGGATTTTTATCCAAAGAAATCGAAGTTACTTCCGGTGTCCCCCAGGGAAGTCATCTTGGTCCGCTCTTGTTCAATATCTTTATTTCCGATCTATCGTACAAATTAAATAATATACCAGACGATATGCAGACGACCTGAAAATATATAGCGTTATAAGGTCCAACACCGATTTACCATTCCTTCAGAAGAAACTTAATGCATTGCAAGACTGGTGCAACACCAATAAACTAGTTAATGCCATGCCATGCAATAACCTTCTCCCGAAAAAAAGGGTACGACTGCAGCAATACTACCTTGACAATTTATTAAACCATGTTGATCAAAGCCTACAGTTAGTAATTGTCTTAGACAATAAGTTAAAATTTAACCTACACTACGATAATATTACTGCATGAGCTAATAAACTCCTTGGTTTTATAGAAAGAAGGGCTAAGGAGTTTGGTAATATCTGGGTAACAAAAACACTTTTCTGCTCACTGGTCCGCCCAGTTCTGGAATAGAGTTTTACGAGAGCGAGACAAGACAACAGTCGGCCGCGGTCTCGATCTCGCTGCGCGAGAGTGAGACCACTGTTGTCTTGTCTCGCACCCCAGTGCAACAGTGATATTTTAGTGGTGTGTCGCGATAGTATCGCGTTATTCTCGCGAGAGTTAGTGTTGCACCAAAAATTACTCAGAAAGATACGACACTGTAATCCTTTCTGTGCGAAGAAAAAGGAAAGTAAAAATCTATTATCTTCTGTCTATTCATATACGAGCTCCGGAATGGCGAGAGGGCGGAGCAACGGCAAACTACACAAACACATGCAGAGCAGGAAGTACACGAAAATGATACATCAATTCACACAAGCAAAATAAAAGTCCAGACGGCACAAAAAATTGCGGAGAAGAGAAATCAGTGGGTCTCTTTCGCACTTCGTGAAATAACATTTCTTTATTTACCCTCTCTTTCTTCGATTTTTGTTTTGTTTTTAAATTGAATTTTGTCTCGCTTGCACTTTGTCGATTGATATATTCACTCGCAAGGGAGCTTATGGGAAATTTTGAGAGTGTCGTATCTTTGTGGGTAATTTTTGGTTGCACTCTCGACCTCCCCCACCCTACGTTTTTGCCCTGCGGAGAATTTAAATATTTCACGCCAGGAGCAATAGAATTGAATCCATTCAAAAACAATTTCTCCTGTTCGCACTAAGAAATCTATATAACCCCACTGATTATCGAAACATTCCACGCTATACGAACAGGCTCAATGTTTGGATCTTTTACCGCTCTCATGCCTGACCTTGCATATTCTAAACCGCGATCTCAAGGTATAATTCTTGTCGGATAATATAATACTTAATGATGTACGAACGAGCCTATTAATAGATGTTGCCTGGTCTTCAATGATCATATACCTAGTTTATAGCTACTCCAAAAATAATTCGAATTATGGATCATCCAAAATTTTTTACCCTATAAACGAGGTAATTCGAATTATGGCTTAAACCGAAATATTTCGGCTTAAGCCATAGTTATAAGAATGTATTTAATACCCGTTTATACGCTAATTCGAAATTTGGATGTAACTTTGAGTTAAATCGATTTAATTTTTCTGCTATAAACTAGGTAATTGTCTCTGCTTTGCCCATTCCGCTAACAAATTGTCCTATAAAATAAAATTAATACTAATGATGAAACTCATATCTGTCTAAGCTCCAATATTAAAATTAGTAGGTACAGCAGATATAGCCTAGACTAATTATTTCAGTACCTGACTCAGCATCCTAGTGCGATAATTAATTTAAATTAAAATATTAAAAAATGTACGTAAATTTAAGTGTTCCTTGTTTGGCAAAATAAATAAATAAAAGTCTAGGGCCGGTTTCACAGTGCGAACTTAAGTATAAAAATTAACTTAAGTTACACTTAAGTATGGATGGCTGTTTCACAGTTGCCACTTAAAATTTAGGTACTTAAGTATAACTTAAGTTGAAATTTCTCTAGACTTAAGTTTTTCTTAAATCAGAATACATAGAAAATTCAAACGTCAGTTGATTCCAGTACATTTCAAGGAAAACGCGATTAAACGGAAATTTTACATGTAAAGTTCGGCTATTGTAAGTTCATAATTTGCAATATTGAAGTGCCGTCGTAAGAAACAAATATAATAGCAAGAAGAAGAAAAAATTTCACTGTGAAACCGAATTTGACTTAAGTTACACTTAAGTGAAAAAATTTACTTAAGTTTAAGGAAAACTTAAGTTCGCACTGTGAAACCGGCCCTAAGGCATGTAATGCAAATGATGTATATGGAACTAATATCACAGAGTACTTAATATACAGAGGGAACAACGGAGAACAAAATGTGTTATCAAATTAGTTTGAAGTAAGCTTTTGGCAAGCTTTTTGTGAGAGACCATATCAAATTTGAAGAGAGAAAATTCTGTCCAATTTAACTTTTTCTCACGACTTCGTTGGCGCAGCAACAAGCGCCGGGCAGAGGGTCTTACCTTACACACATATACATAAATAATGTGCCAGCATATTATTATGGAGGAAGTTGATAGGAGCATTCCGGTGCGGTAAGGGAAATTCGAAAGGGGGGGAGGTTTTTTCTAGTCCCAAACGTCTGCTATGAGTGTTTTTTTTTTCAGTTATGCATGTACGAAGAAAAAAACAAAGTTTTCTGCCCATGAACAAAATTAAATTTTGGTGGATAGCATAAGAAATCTACCTTTCTGGTTTAACCTAGGAATATTCTCGGGGATATTGGGTTTTTATTGTTATTATTGTAAAATGTGGGAGTACTTAGTTTGATTTTATTTATAACTGATAAAGCAGAATTGTTGTGCGCATCTTTGTTATGATGTACGACAGGCTATGTAATGTAAATTTCACCTGGTGTGGTTTTTAGGGGGGTTGAAAGGGATAAAATTTAGTTTTTTATGATTAGCTCGAAAACTATTGATTTTTGAGATATATAGTTTTTGTAAAAATTAAACTTCATTAAATGTTTACAAGAAATGGAAGGAAACTATTGTAGCATACATTTTTAACCGACAAAGACCTACAATTATATGGTGCGGATTTTTAAAACCAGGGCTAAAGATGACTAACTAACTTACTATCAAACCTAATTGCAAAAATTGCGAACCCAGTTTTATTATTTGATGAATCCCATCAGCTGACCAACCAGCAACGATGATTCATACAAAGTAAGTTGTCTTCTTGTTTGGAGACAGCGCTCGCCTTCCCGGCACTGAAGTGGTCCTCGAATTTATCTTCAGTTTCGAATTTGTCATCGCTCCCTCTTGCATCCAGTTCAAGTGACGCCGAACACCACGGTTTCAAGTTCCTTGTCCCAAATATAAATATAGCTATCTTTTTATAATTTGCAATATGCCCTTTAAGGTCCCCCAGCAGGTCGTTAGGTTAGGTTGAAATGGCTGCCCACTTAGGCCCGACATTGGGCACATTCTGATGCCATCCTATGTAGTGTTGGAACAAAGTTCAGGCCATTTTGAGCTTTTGATAAAGCGACAGAGGTTAGGAGCACCAATATTTTGCAGCTCGCTTAATCCATCAAGGAAGGGTGAGCCAAGGAAGGTCCTCTTTTTCTTCCGAGGGCAGGACATGTACAGAGAATATGGGAGACAGTTTCTTCTTCTTCTTCATTACCACAACTTCTTCATAAGTCGTTGTGGGGAAGTTCTAATCTTTCGGCGGGCGGGGCAAAGGTACAGTGATCGGTCAGCACCTTTACTATATTGCTTATCTCCTTTTTGGTTCAACTCAACAAGAGATGTTGAACGCTTTGCGTCCAAAGTTGGCCACATTGCATGAAGAGTGCGGCACACCGTTGCTGTGATCCAATTCAACCCAGCTCGAGCCAAGCTGAGTTTCCTCACAGCTTGTTTGTAGGAGGCAAGGGCATTCCCATCCGGGCTAAGTGGAGTGTGCTTTCCACTTCGTTTCCCTGTCTAGCAAGCTCATCAGCAGCAGGTCGTTACCAAAACATTTTTGATTTGATATGATCTTGTAAATTGAATTGGTTGAAGCTTATGACTTTCTCTGGTAGATGGTTCATATGTGGTTAATATGAGGTCGTTAAGTGAATATGGTTTATGCGATGTATGCATCCATCCATTAATGACTTCTTCTTATTTAACGGCTCTACAATCGCTTTACCGTCCCGCCCTCTCGCAACTATTCTCGCCACCAATCCCGATTCTATCCAGCCATCCTTCCAGCGAACGTTGGGTTTCCCTCCCTGTCCGAGAACTTTCCGATCCTGTCCATCTTCACTCATAAGAACTAGATACCCTGTCCACCGGGACCTACTGCGCTTTGATTTCTCCACAACATCTATGTCGCTATAACGCTCGTAATCTCGTCGTTGTAAAATTTTCGGAATCGTCCTTTATCTCCATCATCATTGGCACTACAGCCGTCTGTGAGTCTACGCCTTCTCAAGAACTTTCGTTCAATGATCTCGGTCCTGTATCTCTGTGTTCTGGTTGGTAACCCAATTGTGAGTAAGTTCATTTTTATGTCACCTTTATATCTCTTCCTAGTTCTTGTAACCCTATTCGCTCTGGCCTTTGGAGGAACAGGAAGTTTGGGGCAGGTTCTTTATATATTTAGTACAATTTGGGGTTGTATCTTCTTCACAACAATTTTCCGAAGGAAGTTACTGTCGAACAAGGTTAAGACGTTAGAGTGCTTGGATTTGAAGAGCCTTGACGGACTGCAGTAGGTTTTCTTGGCTTTTAGAGGCCGTGCGCGTATTTCTAGTACCATGCTATAGTCGGCTGCTACTATTGACTCAAGGTAGGTAAATACTTTTACCACTTCAAAATCGTATTCCTCTACCTTGATTGTGGGACCAATGTTAGGTGTTCTTGCAGACGAGGCCATCACATACTTTGTTTAGCTTTCGTTGGTTTGCAGTCCCAGCTTTCGTGCCGCCGGTTCAATCTGGGTGAAAGCTACTTGTACTGTTCTTGATGGTCTTCCGATGATGTCAGTGTCATAAACCATCAGTATTTGTGGAGGATTCTGCCCTTTAATGTCATCCCTGGATTATTTTCTCCAACACTAAGTTGAAAAGGACAAGCCGGTCGGAGTCCATTAGAGACCAGACCTATAAGGACCGTTGTCCTTATCGCAGATAATGTCATTTAAAATTTTCCAGCCGAATGACATTTCTAATTGCAACGAAGATAAAGATTTTACTTTGTTAGATGCTGTGAATTATAATCAATGTTAAACAAACGTAGCGGGTGTTCTTGTCAAGGACTTACTTTCTTTGTAAGTCGATAATGAAAATTCTAATGAAAGTACTGGTATTTAGAAGAGGCACTTGATACCGTTGTTTAGGCACTATTTCTACCAAGAGGTGTCAAAAGACACTTTTCAAAGTAGGCGTGTGGAAAATGCTTAGTAGAGCAACCATTGATTTGTAAAAACTGTGATATTAAATAAGGAAAAAGTTTTATTACAGTGCTGTTTTTATGATTACTGTTTTTTCTTGTTACAAAGATTGAAAAGACACCGTTTGGTCAAGATAGGTACACACAAAATCGTGTCAAATTATTGTAATAATTTTTGCGATAAAACCTACCATTTAAGAGATTTTTGTTTTTGAACGTTGGATCTTGGAAAATTTTGTAAAGTAAGTTCGATAGATTGGACTAGATGTATTTTTGCTCCAGTAAGAGCTTTGGTAACGAGTCCCCCAAATTTTGATAGCAAGTGGTGTCACGGCTCCCATGTTGTGTTCAAAACATCAGGCCAGTTCAAAGAAAAGTGTGTTTAAAATGCATGAATACGATGCGACTAACAAAAATGTCAAATATTCCAAGTAACTCCCAAAAAAATTGAAAAATTAGGAGTTTCAAACAAAGTGGAAACATTTTTTTTTGATATAACGTGTAAATTTAATAAATAAACCACCTGGTTCCACTATTAGAGCATGCAGCAAAGGAACTTTCGACCGCGTCATCGCGTTACAGGATAAATTTTCTATATTAGGATAGTATTTTTATAATTGTGTTAGGAAACGTTGAGTTTCCAAGGGATATCCTGGTACCAAAACGAAAATTAAATTTTTAACAATTTTGTAATATTTTTGGACAGATTTAGAACTAGAAATGTAATATAACTTTTTTTCGTAAAGTTGATAATTTAAATACACATTAATCTTTAAAAATTAAAAATTTTCCAATCATTTTACAATTCTTAATTTTTTATATCATCTAAATTCCCAAAAAATCTTATTAACAATTTTAATATTTTAATTGTTTTTTATATTTTTAGTGCGCCAGCCTAATCGTTCGTTTACGAAAAAAAGTTAGTTATCTAAAAACAATATAAGGCCCATTTCATTTTATTATCACAATCGCAGGTAGAAAAATATTCTTTTCCTTTCCAAAGATTATATTTCAGTTCATTGCTATACTACCACACCAAAAAGTTATTGCGCACACACATCCTGCTTAGCAGTGAAAAACTTGAAGAGAGAGTCATGATGAGTTTCGCTCTCAAAGAAAATAAAAAGCTCGGATGGGTTACGACTTGTGACCCATTTTGGACGTCGTAACCCATTGCTCCTGTTGTTCCCTCTGTATGTTAAGTACTCTGTGCTAATATGGATTGCCTGATCTGGTGTTTCTTACCAGGAAATGACTAGGAGTGCCTGATTTTTTTATTTATTGATAGTCTTAGCTTACGTGAATAAAAACCTTACGCTAGCAGCTATTAATAATTTTTGGCCATGGCTGGTGAGCCTCTTCGGCCAGAGTCGTTCGCATTCGCCAATTCTTTAGGCTCGGTATTTTCTCGGGCTCCGTATTTACTCCTTCACGATATAATGTGACCCAGGTACTTGACGTTATCCGTAAACAGCGCACATTTGGTCGCACTAACCTTCAAATTTGCCACTCCCAGTTTCTGCAATACCTCATGAAAGTTGTTCAAATGATGATCAACGCTTTTTCCCACGATAATCAAGTCACCCAGGCTTTCTAGTTACTCCCAAAGCGTCAAGTATTCATCAACAGATTCTTGCCACGTATCCTTAAAATCCGGTCGCAAGATAGAATTACATATGCGGGCAAGAAAGGATAGACGACGGCAGCACGAAGAAAATGGAAATGCAATTGGATTGGCTAAACCTTACGACGCGAAATCAAGAATTTAGTTAAATAAGCCTTTGTCTGGAATCCGCAACGTACCCGTCGAGTTGGAAGACCTAGAACAGCATTGGAGAAGATCCATATTAGCAGACGCTGCAACAAGCCAAAAATCTCAACATCACTACCCATTTATCCGAAAAATGCGTAGGTGAAGTTGACATTTTTTTAAAAATCCAAAAGTTCAACTCTTTCTTTCTTTCTTTATGCTCCTTCAATCCCTTATGGGTGTTTTTTGTATCAAAAAAACTCAGCAAATAAGGAAATCCGGCTCGAAGGACCATATGTTTTTTGTTCAAAGAAAAAAACTACTTTAAAACAAATGAAAATTATTTGACACCATTTGGCCTCTAGTTACAGCACACACTGATAAAAAGAAACAAAGAGTAAAGTTCACTTTATAATTATAATTCACTTTTATTTGACTAATTTAATTTTAGGTTTTAGATACACAATTCAAAATAACAATATATAATTCATCAATATAATTCACTGAATCAATGTCATTAAATTTTAACTTTTAAGAGCCTTGCAGCTATTAAGGAAAATAATAAATAAAAATTATAAGAAGGGTTAGTTTATAAGATTGAATTAAAGTTTACTGTATTCACTCGATGTGAACATCCACTCAAAAAAATATAAATATTATTAATCACCCTCATCAACGGTGTTAGCTAAAATAAACAATCCACTTAATCACCTCAACAACGATGGAAACTAAAATATCAGATTAATTAAATTCCTCATCCACGTTGATCACTAAAATCACTTCAATTTCAAAGCAGAGAAACAAATTAAAAAATATTATTGTAACGAATCAAGGAAATCGTAAAAAATCGTTCACCATATCAAATATTATTTATTTAAAGAATAAAAGGAAAATTATGAAATATGAATATTGTATTGTGGTAATTAAGTACTCACCTGACCTTGAAAGTTGGCCTTGAACTTTAATTTGGTTGCGGACAAAGGGATTGTTAAAATCAAGGTCAAAGGAGAAAGGAATTAGAAATTACTGTTCATAGTCTGTTCCCATGAACAGGGAAAAGGAAAGTTGTTAATATTAGTTCTCGGTCTATTCCCGAGAGATGAGAAAAAATTAGTAATAATAGTTCTCGGTCTATTCCCGAGAACTAAGGAAGAAATTAGTAATAATAGTTCTCGGTCTATTCCCGAGAACTAAGGGAAAAATTAATAATAATAGTTCTCGGTCTATTCCCGAGAACTAAGGAAAATTAGTAATAATAGTTCTCGGTCCATTCCCGAGAACTAAAGGAAAATTAGTAATGATAGTTCTCGGTCTATTCCCGAGAACTAAGGAAAAATTAGGAATAGTTCTTGGTCTATTCCCAAGAACTTTAAAATGGAGGAAGGAAATATAAAATTGAGGCCAACTTACCCTCGAGGCGCTCGGTATCCAAAGAGAGGAAGATTCATGGGTGCAACGATTTTTGTTAACTCACTTGAATTCGATTCAAGTGGGGATAGAAATATATAACGGGATGACTGAAGTGATTTTTGTTTGAATAATGCAAGTGGGAATGAAAATTTTAATTGTGCATGTGTTGAGGTGAGAAGTGTTACCAGGGTAAATATTTATTCGAGTGAATGTATGAATTTTTGAGTGAATGTTCTTCAGAAAAATGTGGTTTCTTAAAGTTAAATTAGTATCAATGATAATGATGTTAAATGATGCTACTCAATGTCCACGTTATCCAAAGATGATGTAAATTGTTGATAGGTTCTTGATGTTCCCTTGTTAGAGCTGAATGACGGTGATTGTTTCTACATATGTAATTGCCCAGGAGTGTAATTGCATCTGGTTTCCTAATGCGGCTCTATTTTTCTGGAATAAAAAGTATTAACGTGCCCTAAGGTGATATGGTGAACGAAGAAGGAAAAGAAAACATGAAAGATAAACTAGGGAGATTTATATTATGTTGTGAAGAATTGAACATACTCCCCCCCGTTGAAACACTTGGAGTGTTTTAATATGACACTTTGACCTGGAGGAGTTGAAAGTAATCAAGAGTTAAAGAAAAGAGGTTGAAAGAAATAAGAGTTTTTTTTTAAATATCGATGATGAGTTAGTTTAGAGAGAGGAAGTTCTTTTGTAAATTTTACACAAAGAAACAAGAGCAAGGTTTAAGTATTTTAATGGTTGTGATTAAATTTTAATTCAATTTTGGAGGCATTCATATCGACTGGAAATAGACAAACTTTAAGCACTGGTATTTATTTACTGGGTAGAATATTGTTAGAAAAGTTAGAACATGAGGGTTATTTTGAAGAATAAATAAAATACGAAGAAACATTTAATTTTGGGTTTTCTATGCTACGTTGGACATCGTTCCTTGCATTGAGACGCTTGTGATGTTTTTAACTGCTAACTGTTTGTCCGCTGCAGTTGAGTACTTTAAAATGTCCTTGTGTCTTGTTGTAGGTAAAATATTATTTGTAAAATTTAATGAGTTAACATTGATTAAAGAATTACTTGTGTAGCAAATTGGCTTAGACGAACTAATAAAAACATTACAATTATTAGGAGATGAAATTATTTTTAATTTAGGTAGGGATTCTGTAGATGTAATCGGCAAGGAATCTGTTTTCAAATCTGCATTTGTTTTATTTGATAACTTAGTTTTGCCGTTAATTTTATTGCTGAATTTTGTACGTGTAACATTTTTCGAGGACGAGATAGTCTTCTTATCAGCTGTTAAAGGTATAGATAAGGGTTTATTAAGCCTAGTGGTTGAAACATTTTTAGAATCTGTAACTGGTAGTGGCTTGGGAATGTGCGTGCACACAGGAGCTGTTGATCGTGATGAAGGCGATCCATTTAAGTATGGTTGATACGTTTGGGAGAAACCCTTGTAATTAGGTTGACCAAAATTAGTTAGTGTGGTTGTAATTGCATTTTGGTGTTTAGTGGTAATGGGATTAGTGGAATAATTTTGAATAAAGTTATTAGACTGTTTTCGATTTTCTTTAGAGGATCTTGAAACAAAACTTGAAAAGCAATTTGCAGGGAATGTGTTTAGAGCAGATAAATATGAAGATGGTTCTGGTTTTGGAAGTGGGAATATAGCTTCAGTACTTGCTGATTGTATGGTAGATTTTTCACTTCTTGAATTTATTGGTCCGAATAAAAGCCAACCAAGTAAGGTATTTTGAGCTGTAGGAGTACCCTTAGGACCTTTAATTAGGCCATCTAGGATCAAATCTGAATACACATCGGCTCCAAGTAGTAAGTCAATTTTTCCAGGCAAATAGTATTGGGGGTCAGCAAGATGAAGGTTAGTTAAATGGATCCAACCATCTCTCGGAAGTGGAGACGGTGGTAAGAAATTTGTGATTGAAGGAACAACTAGGGCCGTCACAGAAACTTGCTCTTGAGTTGAAAGATTTCTAGGCTGAAAAGAAAATTCTATTTGTTTATGAGCTTGGGTAATTGGCCTTTCACATACTCCATTAATTGTTACTGAAGCCGGAGAGCCTTTCAGTTGAAGTTGTCTCGCTGTTCTTTCAGTAACAAAAGAAACTTGTGACCCCGGGTCAACGAGAGCTCGTAGAGTCACAACACCTGTTCTGGTTGGAACATTTAGCAAGGCAGTGGAAAGAAGGGTTTTAGAGAAACGATTTTCCTGCTTAGTACAGCAGAACGATTGTGTAGAGAGAAATGCCGTAGTTTCGGTATTAGGTAAATTGTGCGCACTATTCAAGTTGGGAGCTGATGTCCTTGTAGAAGTACTTTGACTATTAAAATTTTGTATCTCATTGGAAATTGAATCTTGTGAAAGAGTTTTGTGTAATAAGGTATGATGATTTTTACCGCATTTTCTGCATCTAAACTTACTAGAGCAATTTAAAGTGGAGTGAGAATTTGAAAGACATTTAAAACATAACTTGTTTGATTTAACAATGTCATATTTCTGTTGATGAGGGAGGCTTGAAAATTTAAAACATTCGGATATTGTATGAGATTCTTTACAGCAAATGCAGGTACCGGTCGTCGAGGATGAAGCAAAGTGTGTAAGGAATTTAGGAGTTGATCCACTATAAGGGCGTTGTTGAGTGTTAATTTTGTGTTCTGAAATAGATTCAAGCATGCGGAAACGCTTCTCGAGAAATTGCTTAAGTCTTTCGAACGTTGGAAGTGTGGATTCCCCATTTAGTTCTGTTTCCCACATCCGATGAGATTCAGAAGAAAGTTTTTGAACAATAAGATAAATGAGAAAGGGATCCCAATAAGAAGTGTTAACACCTAAAGCCTCCAACTCGCACAAACACTCGTTAGACCTATCCAATAAGGATTTAATAGAGTTCACCGATTCACTAGATACTTGTTTAAGATTGAATAAATTTTTAAGTTGAGAATTAACTAGAACCCTGTTGTTATTGTATCTGTGGAGTAATGTTGACCATGCCCTTTCATAGTTAACATCTGTTATTTGAAATTGTCGGAGGAGATGCTCAGCTTCGCCAGATAACACGGACTTTAAATAATGCAATTTTTGTGCATTGGAAAGTGAGGGATTTTGGTGGACCAATGAGTTAAATAGATCGTGGAAGGAACGCCATGATTCATAAGAACCTGAGAAAGAGGGAAGTGATTTGGAAGTCGCAGTAGCTGTGTTGACATTGATGATGAATTTAAGCGCGTCGACTCATGCGGTGAAGGGCTTGGTGGAGGTGTTTGTTCCTCAAATTTACTTAGGGCAGTTCTTATTCCACCTATAAACTCAAAATACTTATCTTCAAGATTTAAATATGTATCATTAACAAAGTAATCACAAGTGGGTTTGTCAACTAAGTTTGCAAACAGTAATTCAAGCTGAATATGATTCTGTTCTATTCGCGACCATTGTTCTCGAAATTTAGTGATCCGTTCGGATATGTATTCCTTGGTTCTTTTGACAAGAGCAGTCTTCTTATAGTTGGAGATGGCTTTGTTCAAAAGATCAATGTGCACCTTTTGCAATTTTAAGGCTTCATGAAAAGAGGTTTCTGTAGCCATATTGACTAGTCAATCACAAACCTTGTAAAACAACTTTGAACTGATGTATCACGAATGTATCACTTGCACTTGATCACAGTTAGGGCGTTATCCCCTGAAATAAATAAATCGAGAACTAAGCTTTAGTAAATTGGGCGTATCTGTAAGAACTAAACTCTTTTAAACACTTGGTGTGGAAGAAATTGATATAGGTGAGAGATTCACCTCGAGAGTGTAATAAATTGGGTTGGTATGAAAACCTTCCAATTAATTTGATTTGAAATGAGGGGCTTGCCTCGGAAAATAGTATATTGAAATATAACTTCAAGTGAATAGTTCGAGATTAGATTTATATTTAATTTCCTGACATGAAACACTTTGTCTTAAAAAAGGTAATATAGAATTTCTTGTGCACTAAGTTCACACGAATGGTTGACACTAATATTCTTCGAATGGTTGCATGAGTTTAAGAACTTTACTTCCACTGAAACTTTTAAACAATATGCACTGCACTTAGAAGCACATCCGGCTCGAAGGACCATATGTTTTTTGTATCAAAAAAACTCAGCAAATAAGGAAATCCGGCTCGAAGGACCATATGTTTTTTGTTCAAAGAAAAAAACTACTTTAAAACAAATGAAAATTATTTGACACCATTTGGCCTCTAGTTACAGCACACACTGATAAAAAGAAACAAAGAGTAAAGTTCACTTTATAATTATAATTCACTTTTATTTGACTAATTTAATTTTAGGTTTTAGATACACAATTCAAAATAACAATATATAATTCATCAATATAATTCACTGAATCAATGTCATTAAATTTTAACTTTTAAGAGCCTTGCAGCTATTAAGGAAAATAATAAATAAAAATTATAAGAAGGGTTAGTTTATAAGATTGAATTAAAGTTTACTGTATTCACTCGATGTGAACATCCACTCAAAAAAATATAAATATTATTAATCACCCTCATCAACGGTGTTAGCTAAAATAAACAATCCACTTAATCACCTCAACAACGATGGAAACTAAAATATCAGATTAATTAAATTCCTCATCCACGTTGATCACTAAAATCACTTCAATTTCAAAGCAGAGAAACAAATTAAAAAATATTATTGTAACGAATCAAGGAAATCGTAAAAAATCGTTCACCATATCAAATATTATTTATTTAAAGAATAAAAGGAAAATTATGAAATATGAATATTGTATTGTGGTAATTAAGTACTCACCTGACCTTGAAAGTTGGCCTTGAACTTTAATTTGGTTGCGGACAAAGGGATTGTTAAAATCAAGGTCAAAGGAGAAAGGAATTAGAAATTACTGTTCATAGTCTGTTCCCATGAACAGGGAAAAGGAAAGTTGTTAATATTAGTTCTCGGTCTATTCCCGAGAGATGAGAAAAAATTAGTAATAATAGTTCTCGGTCTATTCCCGAGAACTAAGGAAGAAATTAGTAATAATAGTTCTCGGTCTATTCCCGAGAACTAAGGGAAAAATTAATAATAATAGTTCTCGGTCTATTCCCGAGAACTAAGGAAAATTAGTAATAATAGTTCTCGGTCCATTCCCGAGAACTAAAGGAAAATTAGTAATGATAGTTCTCGGTCTATTCCCGAGAATTAAGGAAAAATTAGGAATAGTTCTTGGTCTATTCCCAAGAACTTTAAAATGGAGGAAGGAAATATAAAATTGAGGCCAACTTACCCTCGAGGCGCTCGGTATCCAAAGAGAGGAAGATTCATGGGTGCAACGATTTTTGTTAACTCACTTGAATTCGATTCAAGTGGGGATAGAAATATATAACGGGATGACTGAAGTGATTTTTGTTTGAATAATGCAAGTGGGAATGAAAATTTTAATTGTGCATGTGTTGAGGTGAGAAGTGTTACCAGGGTAAATATTTATTCGAGTGAATGTATGAATTTTTGAGTGAATGTTCTTCAGAAAAATGTGGTTTCTTAAAGTTAAATTAGTATCAATGATAATGATGTTAAATGATGCTACTCAATGTCCACGTTATCCAAAGATGATGTAAATTGTTGATAGGTTCTTGATGTTCCCTTGTTAGAGCTGAATGACGGTGATTGTTTCTACATATGTAATTGCCCAGGAGTGTAATTGCATCTGGTTTCCTAATGCGGCTCTATTTTTCTGGAATAAAAAGTATTAACGTGCCCTAAGGTGATATGGTGAACGAAGAAGGAAAAGAAAACATGAAAGATAAACTAGGGAGATTTATATTATGTTGTGAAGAATTGAACAATGGGACATAGGCAGAAACAATTGCCCTCGAGCGGACTCTGTTCCAGGATCTCCCAGTTGTTACGGCCTCTGCTAGTAAGATCCTACTCCACGTTTCTAGGTCTTCCGACTTGACGGGATCCTTGAAGATTCCAGTCAGGGGCCTGTTTGGCTGGATTTCGCGTCGCATAAAACTGCAACTATACTTCTTTTTCTAAAAAATACGTACGTGAATTGACATTTTTGTAGAAAAAAACCCAAAACTTTGATGACTCATAACTCCAAAATTTGGTAAGATAGAATCATCGTTTTTTATCATCATAGATAGGTGAAAGAACGGCTACAAAAGTACGGGGTGATATGTAAAACTCTGTCTTTGTACAGTTCTGATCGTATAGTAGCTTATATTCAGCTCAAAAAGACCTATCCAACGACGTGTTACCCATTGCTATTGGAAATGGTACCTGAGTCCATAAATTTTCTGGCATCCTCCTTTGATTAAATAGTCGAACCCTAGTATGTAGTCAAACCCAAGTTTCAAATGTTTAATAGTTACAGAATGCCTAGGTTTGGAATGTCAATGTCTAAGGTAAGGTCTAAAAATTATTTATCTTTGGGTAGACAAAGTTATTTTAACCCCACCAACTCTTTAAAGAAGCAGATGACTTCAAAAAATCAAGCTATGAAAATAGATAATACAACCATAATTTATTTGGCAAAAAAGCAGATCCTTTTCAAGAGCTCAAATAGATTTTAGTAAAAACTACGCTATTACAATTGCCGTTTGTCAACAAACATATCAGTACAAAAATAAAATAAATACTATCAACATTTATTATCGCCATATGCATATTTTTATCTCGTTTTATATCCGTCAACTTCATAAAACTGCTCTGATAAATGCACTTTGCCCATTTGCCAAGGTTGTATTATGTCTGCATATTTTTGCTTTGTTGATATTTCATATTTTTGTAGCCGAAATATGTTTATCAAAACCGTGGACTACGACAATAAATGCATTGCAATATTATGTAAGAAACTTGAATTCTATATCATGGCAATAGCAATCGCGTATAGCTGGCAGAGCCAATGGTCAGCACTGGGGCAGTTGTAACAATGCCAGAATGAATTTACGCAAAATTATGTCAAATATCGAAAATCGTGAGAAGAATAATTAATTTTTGCTTCAAGATTTTTTTTTTTAATTTAGTTACAGTGTGTATTTGTTATCAGATTTATTTTTATTTTATTGTTGACTTTTTGTCGCATACTGGAGGGAATCGAGAATTTTTCTGTATAAAAGCAGATTCAGAAGTCAAGAAAATCATAGTTGTAGCTTGTGAACAACAATAGTAATCAATCCTACGAAAAAAACCAGCTAGTGAAAATGTTCAAATTGGTAATATATATTTTCTTTTAATAATTCATAAAAATATTAAATTTAAAAATAATTGCAGTTCGCACTTGTAATTTTGGCAATTGTGTCGCTTGCCTCAGCAAAGCCCTTGGTTGCATACTCTGCCCCAATTGTAGCTGCCCAGAGTGCCCAGTACGTTGCTCGTAACTACAATGGATTTGCTGCTGCATATACTGCCCCAGTTGCTGCTGCCTATACCGCCCCTGTAGCTGCTGCCTACGCCGCTCCATATGCTGCCGCTTACACCAGTCCCTTTGCTGCTGGATATTATTCACCATATGCATCTGCTTATACTGCTTTCATCTAATTATGAGTGTCTATCATCAGCGTATTTATTACCATTTGTTTTTATCATTTCTCAAAATAAAATTTAGCAATTCATAATCAATGTCGTATGCAGTTATTGTTTTCCGAATGTAATTTTTAAGTTGGCCTATCAAACTATCGAAGTAGAACGTGTTTATCATTAAGTGGTTCAATTTTCATTAAGACTTTTTAGAGATCCCTGAAACGAGAATAACTATCAGACAAGTCAGCGAAGATCTCCAAGCTTAAGCCTCCTTCCGTAACCATACAAGAGAGTTCTGTGTTTTCGCTAACTTCCATTCAAAACACGCGTTTGGGTGTTCCAAAATAACACCGTTAAGAAATCGAACCCTAAAGGTTTTTGGGGTCGCTGATCACGAAAATCGGGGTTCCGCGGTCCTAAAACATGGGCGTCACCCTTAAAAATGCAAAAAACACCCCTTTTTAGGGGTTTTTCGCGATTATTTCGATAATAATGAAAACTAATGCAATGAAATACTCTTTTTTAATATTTATTTGCGAAGGTGGTTGATTTGTACTAATTCAAGGCGAACTTTATGATAAGGGGTAGTCCTAAAGGGTTGAAACCACCCCTAAATCGGCTAAAAATAGAAAAAATGTAAACATTGTTTTTTTTTTTAAGTTTATGCCTCAAATTCGATTGTGGGCGTACTGTCAGGGAAAAATAAATTATTTTCAACCCTTTAACCGCTTAGAGCTGCCCAGTCCAGGCGCGGACCTCCAGCGCTCAGTATGTTTCATCATAGTCCGATTGGGCAGGACCCTTTGCAGCAAGCTGGTCGGTGCCCCAATGGCCTGTTCTGGATCGATGAATGCAATATCAGAGCTCTGTTTAGCCAGGGCATTAGAGCATTCGCAGCGCCGCGTTTAAGGCGGACTTCTCTACCTCGAGGTGGAGGAGTATCAGATTGAGGAGAGTCTCCACTCGGGGAAGTGCGGATGGCTCCTGTGATGGGGAGCCAGGCCATTCTTTGAATTTTGCCTAAATTGGTTATGAAACCCATAAGCGTTGTTCTGTGCCACCAAACTAAATTTCCATAAGTTACCATGGGCCTCGTGATGGTGGTGAGTTATTCAATACATGGTTTTCGGTTGCAAATCCCATGTGGAGCCACAAGCTCTGCGGCAATCAGGAATTTGCGCGATCTACTTATCAGAGTGTTCATGTGCTGGGTCCAGTTGAGCTTGGCATCTAGTGTCACTCCTAAATATTTAGCATGTGGTGGAAAGCCTATAGCTCAGCCTGCGAGTGTAGGTTCCAAAAGTCCCCGTAGTGATCGTTTCCTGGTGAAAGGAACTAGAATCGCTTTGTCAGGATTGACTTTTAGTCCTACGCTCTCGCACCTGCTAGAGACCAGATCTAGCGCCTCCTGCAGGCGCCTTGAAATGGTTCCTTCATTTTCATCTGTAACTACTATGACGACATCGTCAGCGTAACTTTGGCGAAGAAGTTTCGGCCGTTGAGCAGCTCTAGGAGTTCACCTACAGCAAGGCACCAGAAAAGTGGAGAGAAAACTCTTCCCTGTGGACAGCCTTTTGCTATAACGCCCTCCAGAGACCCTGAGAGACCATTAGTTTGCGAGTTCTTAGCATAGAGTCAATTCAGTTGCAGAAAGCGCTACTTAGACTTAATCTTCTTAGAGCCCTAGCTATAGAATCAAAGGATGTATTGTCGAAGGCTCTCTTGATATCGAGAACGGCCGTCAGCGGCACTCCTCTGTCTTTATTTTTAACGAAAAAAAAAACTGTTATTTAATCAAAATAGGTCTGTATCTGAAAGTAAGACTTGAGCAGGACTTATCCTGGGCAGTACATTTGTCCCTTACACGACGGTAAATTGTATCTACTGAAGGCTCAATTTATTTAAAAACGTCCTACTACCCTTGGTATGAGCGTGTATACCTGCACCAAAAGATCATACCTAACTCCACTGCCTGTTACTGACCTTGGCTTCTTGCAAATGGTCCTCCACGTTAGTCGGTCCCTGTCTTGAAGTCTCCAATTTCTTATGCTTAGCGCTCTTAGATCTTCTTCTATGCTATCTGTATAGCCCTGCACCCAAAACCCAACCTACGAATATCAAGGGCCATAGAACACATTCATTTTAACCCTTTCAGCCCGTTATTGCATTGATGTGCAAGTGTACACCGGTTTTTTTTATACCCTTGACAGACAGGCATAGCCCAGTCAAAATAGACATTCAATTGCCGCCACAATCGGGAATAACTGAAAATTGGAACAGACCTTTAAAACTTTATTATTAATGAAATGTCGCATTGCCCCAACAATCAGGGGGAGCAAAAAAGTTTATTCAAAAGATGAAAAAATCAGGTTTCTGTAAATATCTCTTAAACGCTAAGTCTTATCATAAAATAGTTCTTATAAAGTTTGTAGGTAATGCCATTGTCTACAAAAAATATTATACATTTTCGCTGGTTCAAAGATTTAAAATACTGATATACCCTTTTCGCTACTTATACGTCATCCGACATTCAATAACGCGGCAAATATTTTCAGGGTTGATTCCTCGACATACCTAATTGAAAAAAATTGTCCCATAGAGGGAGCTATCTGCACTATCCACTAACATACAGGGTATTTAGGAAACAAATACTACGTATGTATAAATGTTGAGTTGAATATTTGAGTTGAGTTTGAGTTGAATTTTCTACTCGCAGCACAAATCACAAACAAAACGCACAGATGCTGCTGTCAACTGAATTCAACTACTCAACTACTGAGCTCGCATCTATATGCCCTACTTCACCTCAAGCCAGATAGCAGAGTTGAGTCGAGTTCAGTCGATCCGAATTCAACTCGATTGGTGTCGTGTCATCAGCAAGATTCTTTATAAAGGGTTCTAAGTAGTTTAATAACTCTGAAAACCTCTGAAGGTCTTTGACAGACTTAGGCGCAGGCATTTCATTTAAGGCTTGTTTAGTATCTAATTAAACACTAAAATAAAAGGTGGTCTGCCAGGTACTTATCACACGCACAGATCCGACAGACCTGTGTTTTCTAGTATAAAAATGTCCAAACTTTAATTTGTTGGTAGTTTGACACTCTTACTCGATAGGTCAGTTGCGGTTTGAAAACTACAACAAAAAGTTTGAAACTCTTACTCGATGGGTCAGTTGCGGCTCGAAAACTACAACAAAAAGTGGGTTGCCAGTTAGCACCAGATTTGGCCAGGCAGACCAACATATTTTCTTCTACTCCGTACGTACTACATTTTATGAGTAATTCCCAATTGGGCACCGCTTTCGCCCGAGCAGACTAAAATATTTCTCATGGTGACTATGAGTACTAACAATTCAAAAAATTTCATCCTCTTACTCGATAGGTCACGTTTTTTGCAGCCAGCTTTCGCTCTATAAGTTTTAATGGACTCCTGGCAGCATAGTTTATAGGATTTTTCCCGTATATCAAAGTTTCTTAACGCCTCCATACACGGTCAAATTGGATGTAACATCCCGATTTCCATCAAACCCATAAGCGCAACGAGTTTTGATCGGCGAACCGGCCTGCAATTTTGGTTGTACATCCGCCCTTCGATATACATCTAATTTGACCGTGTATGTGGGGCTTGATGTCTTCAGTGTTTCAAATTCATTAATATCAAATTAAATTAGCGAATTAGAAAACACGATTGCTATTTTTTATAAGTAGATTAATGTCAAAAAGCTTGAAAATGTTAACACAATTGCACAATTTTATATTATATTAAAATAAATCCGAATTTCACAAAAGTGCATCATATTGAATTATTTAACGATATTTTATAAATTGCACAACAGAATGCACTCGTTCCAAATGCATTCAATTTACTAACTGTGCTATTTTACTGTCCAAGTTAATTTCGAAAAGCCAAAAGCATGGCGTTACGCATACTAAAATCAAAATGACCGCAAATTTTTGAATTACTATAAAAGCGGCTGCAGCGAGTTATTTTGCATCGTATTCCACCTTCGCTTTTCACTTGGAACAATCAAAACCGCAAAAAACCTCAGCAAAATGTTCAAATTCGTAAGTTGCAAAAAAATTAATTAAAAGTTAAAAAAATATTTTTAATAACTTAATTTAATTCGTTGCAGATCGTTGCTTGCTTCATGGCTATTGCCTGCGTCTCTGCTAAACCAGGGGGCGTTGTTGCACCTTTAGCATATTCAGCTGCTCCATTCACCGCCGCCTATTCTGCTCCATATGCTGCTGCATACACTGCACCGGCTGCTGCCTATACCGCTGCATATACCGCCCCAGCTGCCGCCTACACCGCTGCATACAGCGCTCCAGCATTCGCTGCCTATACTGCTCCAGCTGCTGCCTATTCTGCTCCTTATGCTGCTGCATACACTGCTCCAGCCGCTGCCTATACCGCTGCATATACCGCTCCAGCTGCCGCCTACACCGCCGCATATAGCGCTCCAGTTGCTGCTGCTTATTCAGCCCCAGTTGTCGCCCCATACGCAAGCAGTTACAATGCTCATTCCGTTACGCACGCAGCTGCATTCCCTGCTGCCTATGCTGCTGCTCCTCTTGTAGCTACTCATGCTGCTGCCCCAGTTGTTGCTGCTGCTGCTCCAGCCAAACTCTTATTGAAGTAAACAGATGGACTTTTAGCATTTTAGGTTTCTATTGTAAATAAACGCTTTCTTTCTTAAAATCGCAAAAAAGGGTTTTCTTTGTTATAAATAAACGCTAAAAATGGAATTCTAGTAAAAATCTGAAGAGGTAATTTAATCAACGTAGAGAATTTTTCTTACCTTCAACTACCAACGCCATCTAGCACAAATGGTATGCACTTTTTCTACTCAGTTTAACATACATATTTATTACAAAAAAGTTTATTCTTCGTTATTTCTCATAGCCTCATGTAATTTTAGCGTTAATTGCCAACAGGAAACAAAAAATATGGTCATATAGGAAAATAAATTCTAAAAAAATAACCTTTTTTTTAAATTTGGAAAGGCGAACTTAACCTAACAATTCCGGAGAGTGGAAAAAACGCTTTTTAGCGAATAAAAGAAAAACGTGACCTCGGATCGAAAAAAATCAAGTTATAAAGTTCCACCCAGTAGGGAATTTACGAATTCATGAAATCGGAATGCAGTATTAGTCCATTCAAAACGCGGGGGGGGGGTGTTCCAAAATAACACCGTTAAGAAAATCGAACCCTAAAGGTTTTTGGGTTCGCTGATCACGAAAATCGAGGTCCCGTGGTCCTAAAATTAGGGCGTTACCCCTAAAAATGCAAAAAACCCCCCTATTTAGGGGGTTTTCGCGATTATTTCAATAATAATGAAAACTAATGCGATCAAATGAACTTTTTTTAATATTTATTTGCGAGGGTGGTTGATTTATACTAAATTAAGGCGAACTTAATGGTAAGGGGTACTCCTAAAGGGTTGAAAGTACCCCTAAATTGGTGAAAAATGGCACATATTGTAAAAAATTTGTTCCCAAGTTTATGCTTCAAATTCGATTGTGGGCGTACTGTCAGGCAAAAATAAATTATTTTCAACCCTTAAGGGGTTAAAACTACCCCTACTATAATAAAAATAACTTTATATAAAAAAATTGCACAAATTTATCAATTTATATTTTCTAATAAAATTTAAATTTTTAATTTACCCCTAAGGTTTAACTCCTTTAAGATGGTTAAATATTTCATCAAATATAAAATTTTAATGCAAAACAATAGATTTCAATTTGTTTCAATTACAATTTTAATGTGGGGGTAGTTTTACCCCCTTAAGAGTTGAAAAAATTAATTTTTTGCTGATAATACTTACCTTTTGAACCAAATTTCAAACAAAAAGCAAAAAAAAAATGTTTGGCAATTTTTTTATATAAAGTTGTTTTTATTATAGTAGGGGTAGTTTTAACCCCTTAAGGGTTGAAAATAATTTAAACCTTGGCGTGGTTAGATAAGGTCCAAAAAAAGGCCCTTAAATTAATTGATGACGACACCGCCTGCTCAACCATCGACCCCTTGAGCCACCGTAGGAATGTAGCAGCACTAACAAAATTTTATCGCTACTATTATAGCGACTGTTCCTCCGAGCTAAACGCTCTCCTGCCTCCACGGCAATCTTATAACCGCAACACCAGATTAGCCCACTCGTCTCATTCCCTTTACCTACAACTCCCCCTTTCACGCACTCAACAAGATATGAATTCGTTTGTAAATAGAACAACTCGACTGTGGAATAATCTCTCGCAGTCAGTATTTCCGAGCTCCTACAACATCCAAGAGTTCAAACGCGGGGTTCATCGCCACCTTTTTCAACACCCCTTCACACCCCCTTAACCCTTAACCTATTCCCCCCCCCCCACGTACTAAGCTTGCTGCTAGACATTGCACCATGACGTGACAAACGACATGACGGACTGGTAGTACAAAGGGTGATTCCTGAGTTTAGCACTGCCACATAAAAAAAAAAAAAAAAATTTTTGCCTGACAGTATGCCCACAATCGAATTTGAAGCATAAACTTGGGAAATTTTTTTTTTACAATTTTTGCCATTTTTCGCCAGTTGAGGGGTACTTTCAACCCTTTAGGAGTACCCCTTACCATTAAGTTCGCCTTAATTTAGTACAAATCAACCACCTTCGCAAATAAATATTAAAAAAAGTGCATTTCATCGCATTAGTTTTCATTATTATTGAAATAATCGCGAAAACCCCCTAAAAAGGGGTGTTTTTTGCATTTTTAGGGGGGACGCCCACGTTTTAGAACCGCGGGACCTCGATTTTCGTGATCAGCGACCCCAAAAACATGTAGGGTTCGATTTTCTTAACGGTGTTATTTTGGAACACCCCCACCTAGTTTTCAATGAACTATATTGTAGGGGTAGTTTTAACCCCTTAAGGGTTGAAAATAATTTATTTTTGCCTGACAGTACGCCCACAATCGAATTTGAAGCATAAACTTGGGAATAAAATTTTTTTTACAATTTTTGCCATTTTTCACCAATTTATGGGTACTTTCAAACCTTTAGGAGTACCCCTTACCATTAAGTTCGCCTTAATTTAGTATAAATCAATCCCCTTCGCAAATAAATATTAAAAAAAGTGCATTTCATCGCATTAGTTTTCATTATTACTGAAATAATCGCGAAAACCCCCTAAAAAGGGGTGTTTTTTGAATTTTTAGGGGTGACGCCCTAATTTTAGGACCGCGGGACCTCGATTTTCGTGATCAGCGACCCTAAAAACCTTTAGGGTTCGATTTTCTTAACGGTGCTATTTTGGAACACCATAACGCGCGTTTTGAATGGACTATATCGCACCCTTAGAATGAAAGTGACCTAACTCAAAATTCCTGTAAATTCTGATTTTGCTATAAACTGACCTTAAAAAGCCTACTCTAAAACCCTATGGCGAAAAAGAGCCCGAATTAAGAGTAAAAAAGTGATAACGTATACATCGGTCATTTTTGTTGATCGCACAAATCACCTATGCCTGTTATGTGAAAGAGACGGAATCAGTATTGTGCCAGTTTATTGCAAATACTGTGAAGATGAGTACATTTTATTTTTGGTGCTAAACTGACTCCTTTTATAATAAGTCTGTTTATTACAAAATATTTGCAAAAAATTTTTAACCGTTTTTAGATTGAGTCTCTTTAGTAATCTTTAGTAATGACTGAAACCATAATGTGCCATCAGCATTTGCTGCATCTTGCGTCTTAAATAGGCTTAACTCATAAAAAGTCCCAGAAATTACAGAATATTTTTGACATAGAGTGACTTAATTTGAAACCATTTCTTATTAAAATTGTCAAAATATATTTAAAATACATTTAAATTTAATATAATGTTACCAATCTGTACATAAAAGATCAATATATAAATACGCAAAAAATGAATCATTTTCAATGAAACACGGGACAGATACTTTTAAATTTACTCAACACCGCACTTATTTCAAAACTTTCTTGCTCATTTCCCACAAAATGCAATTTTTGAGTTAGGTCACTTTCATTCTAAGGGTGCGATATATATCTTTGTAGATATTAGAAGCAATATGAATCGATGGCTATTGGAAGGAATGGTATTGCAAAGTATCATGAGTATAAGGAACATGCACGAATTTCCCTTTGTTCATTATCGAAACTGGCATGTTTGTTTAGAATTCCCACTTACGTTATTGGATTTTTTCGCTGCCGTAAATTGATTTTTTAAGTTTTTCCATTTATGTTCAATTTATAACGCACTTTTATCCATAAAACCTTTTTTCTGAAATTCATTTTCTATTAATTTAAATATTTCCGTCTTTTTCCACCTTTTTCCATCTATTAATTTTATAATAGATTTTTCTTTAAAAACATTTATTAAATATAAAGTTTCTTCAGACGTCCAAGTCAGGCGCGACATTTTGACTTTTTTAACATTTGACAATCCCGTTTGTAGTTGTGTGCGTGAACTCTGTTCAATCTACCTACCTATTTTCGTTGAGTTGAGCAGAGTTGAAAATCTTTAACGAAAACTCTTGACTGCGACTGTTTCCATGGAGTTCAACTCGGGTTCAACACTGGTTGAACTCTCATGGAAACTCAGTAATTGTGTTATAGCTTATGGCACAAAAATGAGAAAAACTGTCGAAAATCGCATTTTTTAAATTTTTTAATAACTTTTGTTTAACGCAAGTTAGATACATATTTCTTATTTGTAAAAATGTTGCTTCTTACTAGCTGAAAAAGTACTTTAATTTTGTTGCGAAATTTTGAAAATTTTCCTTAAAATTTGACTTTTTGGAAAAAAGGGCTTTCTGCTAAGAAAGCTGCTCTTGCTCTGTGGATTCCTTTAGACAATCGTTCGAGAGGTTAAAACTTCAAAACTTGTACTAGTATGTACAAGTCACAGAAAGTCAAATTAAAAGTTTTACAGTGCTCAAAACGGCCCCAAAAAAGGCCTAATTTTGCGGGCTGGGTTGTCAGCTGTATTTTTTTAAATTTTTATTTACAGAAACGAAACTAATAGCAGTCGATAGTCGCTATGCTACAAAATATACGCAGTGGATTGCAATGTACTCATTTTTTGCAATGCCATCTATAACGGTTCGAGAAAATGAGCACAATCATTTCCATTGTTATTAGCAATTATTAAATTAGCACTTGATAGAGGCCTATGCATAGATTGAAACGGAGAGACTGCCTTTTATAATAACTACTCTCAGAATGGAGAATTGGATGATTAGTAATAAAAGTAATATAGTAAACCCTTCTAACACAGAAGGCGCACTTCTCAGCTGGGCCAAGAAAGATTTACCTACTCAACACAATCAAGCGCTGAGATGAGGGTATCAACTAAGCATGCAAACATAAAAGGAGATCGGACATTTTAGTATGGACTTTGGTCCAAGTGGCGTCGGATGATGAGAACTGCTTTATTTATTAGATAATTTAATATTATAACACTTACTATACCCGCAAATAAATCGACACATGGAGAAAAAAGTAATTGACACATAGGTATATCACCCATATCATTTAAAGGAGTTGTTGTAATATATTTTTTTTACTATTTATATGCAGATTATTAGAAAAACACGATATTATGATGTCCATAGTAAAAAAATATCCTACATTCTCGAACTATTATATGGACTAGGTTTCATCAGCCGACGCCATTTGGACCATTTCCGCCCGTTCTCCTTAGTAAATTAAAAACATCCAAATTAACATGTAACTCAAGCAAGCAACAGGAAACATAAGCGGTCACATGAGGTTAAAAAGACTCCTTTAAGGACATCTTTACTAATGCTCCCGCTAAAGACATTAATATTATTGTTATTATTAATGAACATGCGATTTACAAGTTCAAATTTGCCGTAATTCGTGTTAGAGGAGTTGATTTGTAAAAGAGATATCCTCTCAGATTATAATGACTCTCTCTAAACGACGCAAGGCGACCTAGAAAACCTGAGTCAACCTTTCCATTAAGGGAGCTGAACAAATAATATCGGCCTCCTCACGACGCTTGTGAAGAGAGCTTAAGCTGAGTAACTTAAGCCGGGACTCATATAATGGAAGAACTATTGGGTTTTCCCAAGGAAGATGATTCAGTGGGAATCGAAAGAACCTTTGTTGAACCGATTCAATAGTTCTTACATGCGAAGAGTAGTGAGGAGGCCAAACCTGGGAGGCATATTCGAGTAATGGTCTAACAAGAGAAATGTATAGGTGTTTAGTAATCAAGGGGTTGTTAAATTCTTCGGACCACCTTTTTACAAAACCAAGGACTTAACTACCTCTGGAAGAGATATAGTTGATGTGAGTGGAAAAATCCAGCTTACTATCAAATCTAATCCCGAGATCTTTAATAAAATTAACACGAGGGATACCCTCATCTGTAAAGGTGTGGTAAAAAATTATAGGACCACGTCTCCTACTAAAAGTCATGATTTCATTTACCAATATTAAGAACCAGGTTGTTGTTAGCACACTAAGAGTGAAAGATGTCAAGGTCAATTTCCAAGAGTTTGCAATCTTCGATACACTCAATGTGGCGGTACAATTTAATGTCATCAGCGTATGTAAATCAATATTCTACAGTGTATCAGCAAGGGAACAATGTCATCAATTGATAGGATAAATAGAAGAGGGCCCAGATGCAATCAGAATTGTTGTCGTTTTTTGATGGGCGCCAAATTGTGAATAACATATTTTTTATAAAAACACGTATAAATTTTTCAATATGCTGATCTATGTACGATATAGACCAGTGCTGATAATTTTTGAGAAAAAAAAATTCTTAGCAGTATATGGAAGGCGGGAAAATTTAGGAGAAATGCTACATAAACAAGGAAAAATCGACAACACCGCAGCAGATGACCGGAAAGGGGGGGTGGAGCCAAAATGTGGGTTTTGGGGGGTTAAACGTGTTTTTTTTACCATTTCTGAGGAAAGTAGACCTCCTATCGAAAAACGTTAAATATAAAGTTTGTAGATAATTAAAAGATCTAGATCTTTTGTTCAAACCATTTTTCGATATAACCTCAAAAAATTGAGAAAAACGTCAAAAACCGAGTTTTTCGTTTATCATTTTTATCTTTCACAATAATGATCCAATTTTAATGGAAATTTGAGGAAAATGTAGATTTTCATGTTTGAAAATTTTTTTTTTCAAAGCGATTGGTTGTTTCGTTTTGTTTTTATGACCTTAATTTAAAAAAAAGGCCCCATTTTCAATCTAAAAAGTTGGCGAACGAATTTTTGATCTTTAAAATTTTGAAGGCGGATTTTTTTTGTTGAATCCTCTACTTTTAGATGCCGTAAAAAATTATAATGTCACAATAGAAAAACATCGATAAAAATTCGAAAAACCAAAAACATCCTTTTTCAAATAAATATCGATTTTTCCGTAAACTTCACAAATTCTTTATCTCTCTTTGATATAAAGCTTTTAGATTCGTGCAAAACTGTAAATTTAATGTAATATATTATAAGGGAGCTTCATGTAACAGTTTCAGATGTGAAAAAATTTGTTTAAACAATTATTTAACCCACGAAATCAACGGAAAAACTTAAGTTTTAGGCCCTAGCACTTCTTTTTATTTAATTTCTTTCGCCTTCCACCTCGCATGCTGCTCTCCTGTCCTTACATTTGATGCGTTCACGCGAGACACATGGTTGCTAACTCCGCAATAGTGTAACTTGTTGGGTTATTACCTAATAAAATTATTTTTTGAGTTTATGAAGATATAGTTAGAAGATTGATCTGATACTACATATTTGATGATGGAAAAATGAAGTACCATTGCGAGTAACTATACTAGTATTCCTTCAGAAGCAGCAACTGTGCTAATTCTGAAAATCAACCAATAGAAGATCTCAGCGATTCGGAGGAGATTATTAATAATGAAGATTGCGATGAGCTTGAGGACCTTCACGTGGTCGATGATTTTATTGAAGATTTTCAAGAGATTGAAAAATGTGTTGAGTTTCATGATCAACAGCATCTCTCCAAGAAAATGAGGTATGAATAATTCTTTTATCACATAACAGCATTTGAGTACGCGAACACACTTATTATTTAAACACGGCATAGTCTTTTCTCATGGGCAATTGTATTTAGCAGCCAGTAGAGTGTAATACAATAAAATGTAATATGTGAAATTAGGAAATAATAAAAGTTGTTTTTTTGGAATTGCTTTTTCCAAATATAAAAAATTTGTTTAATTTTTCAATTTTGTTTTATTCTTCTCGAAAAATTTTGTTATTGAAGACTTATAGACTTAGAAAATGGTGCTCGAATGTCGAGTGCTGGGTTCTACTAGTAAGTTCTAATTTTTTGGCCTAAAACTGTAGTTTTTCCCTTGATTTCGTGGGTGAAATATGTAATTGTTTAATCTTATAATATATTACATCAAATTTACAGTTTTGCACGCTTTATATCAAAGAGAGATAAAGAATTTGTGAAGTTTACGGAAAAATCGATATTTGAAAAAGGATGACTTTGGATTTTCGAATTTTTATCGATGTTTTTCTATTGTGACACTATAATTTTTTACGCCATCTAAAAGTAGAGGATTCAACGAAAAAAATCCGTCTTCAAAATTTTAAAAATCAAAAATTCGTTCGCCAACTTTTTAGATTGAAAATGGGGCCTTTTTTAAATTAAGGTCATAAAAACAAAACGAAACAACCAATCGCTTTGGAAAAAAAATGTTCAAACATGAAAATCTACATTTTCCTCAAATTTCATTAAAATTGGATCATTTTTGTGAAAGATAAAAATGATAAACGAAAAACTCGGTTTTTGACGTTTTTCTCAATTTTTTGAGGTTATGTCGAAAAATGGTTTGAACAAAAGATCTAGATCTTTTAATTATCTACAACCTTTACATTTAACGTTTTTCGATAGGAGGTCTACTTTTCTCAGGAATCGTAAAAAAACACGTTTAACCCCCCAAAACCCACATTTTGGCTCCACCGCCCCCTTTCCGGTCATCTGCTGCGGTGCTCTCGATTTTTCCTTGTTTATGTAGCATTTTTCCTAAATTTTCCCGCTTTCCATATACTGCTAAGAATTTTTCTAGTTTTTGGCTTTTCAAAAGCGTATTTGCATTGGTCTAATAAGCAGTAAAGGAATTATTAAAGTTTAAGTAAATTAGAAATTTTCCAAATGTCCTTCGTGGATGATTTTAATAGCTCCCTTTGTAGAAACATTATTTTCTTCAAATATATTCAGGGATCATCCCTTAAAATATTAACCATTTACTCCAAAACAATTCCATATATTTATATAATATTATGTATATACCTATAGCAAAATTCGTGATGTTTTCTGCCAATAAAATTAACCATATTGCCCGAGAATTCAAAAATCAGTAAAAAATTTTAGGAACCGGTTCTACGAGGGTCATTAGAATGCAAATTTTGATTATGTTAGCCACACTTTCTCCCATCATTCTCGCTGAACCACCGGCGTCGTTATCAGTAACCAGAAGAATCCCAAACAGGTTTATGGCGAATATTGAAAAATTGTTTTCTTTTTTGAATGCATATAAAATTCGGTTAACACAAAAATAAAGAAAGCCAATAATGTCTTGATTAAGTGGTAAATTTGATGAACGATGAAGCTAATTTTGCAATGTTTGAACGTTATTCTTTTTATCACGCGAAATTCAGTTATTTAAAAAAACTGGCTTATTTATTTATTTTTTATTTTATTTATTTCTAATTTTTCACTATACACTTAAGACATATAGTCTTTTAATATGTATAGGCTATACACAAAAAGATACAGAAATAATATAAAAAAAAATAAAAAAAAATTAAAAAAGGAAATAAAAATGAATACATAAGAAATGAAAATTTGGACTAATTTAGTATGAAGCAAAATGCTTAAATAAAATCTCTTTAAAATTTTTACTACTGCTGCTTCGTCTTACATCTAATGGTAGAGAGTTCCACAACCTAATAGCACGAACAAAGAACTGTTTTTCAGAAATGCTGTACTTAATGACAGGCACAATTAGAGTTAACGCTCTTACAGAGTTCGCGAAATTAATTCTTTCATAATGGTACTTTGGTTGCTTTAATAAAATAATTTTATTTAAGAACCAGACAGTACGGAAATCAAAATAGGAGGATAACGTACATCCAAACACAGATCTGACATATGCTGAGACATGGTCGAAACGCCTAATATTGTACACATAACGAACGCAGGAATTAAACGCAACATTAAGCTTATTAAAGATAACAGACACAGACTTACAAATCAATTCACATCCATATGTCAGCATTGGTACAATAAGCGTTTTCACCAGCAAGAGTTTGGTATTCCGAGGAGTAAAATAAGCAGAGACAGATAGTTTTCGTAGAACAGCATATACCTTGCCAACAAGAGAACTAATGTGATTGCACCAAGATAGTGTATTATCAAATATTATACCCAGGTTTTTTACAAAGTTTTTATAGGGCAAGACCGCGCCGTTAAGGATTATCCTAGGAAATTCGCTACTGTCAACACCTGACCTGGATATAACAATCACATTAGACTTGTTTGCATTGAGCCTGAGCTTGTTATATCTCGTCCATTCATATATGGAATGTAGATCCTCGTTGATTCTAGCTACCGCATCCTCGATCAAACCAATTGGTCTAGATATATATATAATTGTGTATCATCAGCATATAAATGAAATTTGCAACTCTTAATAATAGCCGGAAGGTCATTAATAAACATGGCGAAGAAAAGAGGTCCCAGGATTGACCCTTGAGGTACGCCACAAATACACTTAGATGGGACTGAAAAACTATTATTACAGAAAACGTATTGTTCCCTATCCTCCAAATATGACTGCACAAGTCTAAGAGTGCTGCGAGCAAAATAAAAATTGAGGCCAAGTTTTCCTAACAATAACTTATGGTTTACCGTGTCAAATGCTTTTGAAAAATCCAAAAGCACCAGTACAGTAACCATGTCACTCACCATGGCTTTACGGATGTCATCTGAGATATTCAGTAATGCCGTCACACAGCTATGTTGAGGGCGGAAGCCAGATTGATAATCAGACAAAAGTTTATGGTCATTAATATATTTAAACGTTTGACGATGAAATAGTTTTTCGAATACTTTGCTGAGGAAAGGAAGGATAGATATTGGACGGTATTCAAGGCAATTAGAGGGACCGCTTTTCGGGATAGGAATAACTTTAGCTCTTTTCCAGCTAGACGGGCATACAGCAGACGTTAAAATAATTGTATTCAAAATGTGTGTAACGGGAGAAAGGATAAGCGGAAGCGACGACTGCGTAGTTTGCTGCCGTTTTACCTTATTCCTGGTGTTTAGCATTTTTAGAAAAAATAGTTTTGGAAAAGGAAATTTTTTTCTTATTTCACTTAGCAATCACTACACAACTCGCAACCGTTTTGCAATATTTATTGAAATTTAAAACAAACGAAAAAAGATTTGCAGACGGTTTACAAACTGCCTTAACTGCTCGAGTACACATAACAACTGGCTTCAAGATGATTTAGATTTTCTCCATGAAATTAATGAAATGTACCCAATTAATTATGAAAACGTCATTAAGATTAATAGTTTTACGATCGCTGCTTGTAGCTTTAGTCGGGGTGACCATTTGAATGATCTCTTTTCCGTAAGAATTATTATTATTATAGAACTTTATTAGCTTAATCCTTTATGGAAACGATAGGGAAAGCTAAATTGTCACAAGTGCAATTTCAGCAATTTTATAGGAGATGGGAAAAAGTTTTGTTTAGTAAGGACAATTATTTAACTTTATATGCATAGAAAAAGATGGAACGCGTAGTGGTTTGAGTTTCAAGTATTTATTAAAATTAAAATGGTACCTATATATACAAATTAAGTCTTGTACAAATTTCTTATACAATAAACTTCTTAATTAAACCCTTTAAAGATGGTGGCTTATCCGTCGCTGACACTGTCGATCCACTAAACAAATCCAAGAGCCTCGTAATGATCCCTCATAGACCCTTCTCGGTCGAACTCGTTTCTACTGTCCGATAATAAAAAGGCATGAATTTCTTACCTTTTCAATTTAGACAAACGGCCTATGGTTAAGCGAATACCAAACTGGCAAATGGCTTAAACGATTGCAAAATTAGTGCTTGATCCACGTTGAGGGCAGGTTTTTATAGCCGAAATGTGGCCGTTATTTCTGCCCTGCATTGGCATTGAGGGTAGTAAATTATTATTTTCTTTATTAATTTAGCCGTACTTCGACGATGGTCACTAAACATACATTTTAAATTTCCATTTTCATCTTTTCTAAGTATTATTTAATTTTTTTTTTTTTTTAACAGTTATTCGCCAATTTTTTACCTATGTTCTTTGCATCATTTTGACTCGTAAAGTAATTGATTTCTTCGCAGTTATGTACATATATGTTTTTCCTGCCTAGCATTTTTTTTATTGTCGCTTTCTTTAAAATTATAACAGGGGTATTCACGCTAAAGTGTATCATTGTAAACGGTGTAAATATACAATGCAAATTTACAACGAAGAGTGAACGCTCCGTTTGCAATCTATTGTAAATACATCGAAGAAGATGACAATTTTTTCCTTCTCTTCCCACTTTTTGTTAGAATTTCTCTTCTTTTTTCTTTTATTTTGTTCAATTGAATTATTCTAAAGTGAATTTATTCAATTTACCATATCCTGATCCATTTTGAACACCTGTCAAATATATTAATACAACGATACAATACGTAATACAACACTTTTTAGTGTAGTAAAATTACAACGCTCTTGTAAATATTTTTATATGAGTAAGCCTTGTATTATTTTACAAAGGTGTAACCAAATACACTCAATACAACGATACAAGGCTGAATACAACAAAGCGTGAATACCCCTAACATATTAGATATTAAATAAATCTAAATATCTTTTTAGGGGTATTCACGCTAAAGTGTATCATTGTAAACGGTGTAAATATACAATGCAAATTTACAACGAAGAGTGAACGCTCCGTTTGCAATCTATTGTAAATACATACTTTTTGTTAGAATTTCTCTTCCTTTTTCTTTTATTTTGTTCAATTGAATTATTCTAAAGTTTTAAAATAGAATTAAATAGATTTAAATAAATGAATTTATTCAATTTACCATATCCTGATCCATTTTGAACACCTGTCAAATATATTAATACAACGATACAATACGTAATACAACACTTTTTGGTGTAGTAAAATTAAACGCTCTTGTAAATATTTTTATATGAGTAAGCCTTGTATTATTTTACAAAGGTGTAACCAAATACACTCAATACAACGATACAAGGCTGAATACAACAAAGCGTGAATACCCCTTTTATTTCTAGTTAATTCCGCTTTTGTGGCATCACACCATCGAATTCTTCGTCGAATTTTACGTACAATTGACAAATCGCAACATGAATGTCACTACAGTTTGACGTTTAGGTTAACGCGGCAAATTTCGCGAAGTCGCGAATGTGTTTTTTTCGCTTTTTTGGAATACCGTTATCATCCATTCTAATTACGTAGCCGGCTAGTCTTAAGTTCCCTTACATGGTCAAATTGGAGTACATTTAGATTATCATCAAACCCATGCAGGCCACGAGTTTTGATCGCCCGACCGGCTCCCAATCGATAGTATTGGTTGTACATCCGCGGATCCGCCCTTTGCTGTAAATACAATTGGGAGGCCAACGGCTAACAAAGACCTCGGAAAGTGGTGATACTCGATTTGTCACTACCATTGAAATACGAGAAGATTCACTGCAGACAAACACCTAGCGGCCCTGTTAGCAAGTCCTAATCCCAGCTCCACGCGGTGCCCCTGGGGTACTTCTTCGGACGGTGCTAAAGGGAGACAAGCGAATGGCGAGCTCTCTGCGCCATAACATAGAGCTTTAAGTCGGTTGGGCTGAGGGTTACAAACCGGCTCTCATAAAAAAACCATTGCTACGAATCGGCAAACAATGCCTCGGAACCGGATGGACAACACGAAGACGACCTTTGTTTTTGTAACAAGGAATGTGAGAACACTGCTTTCTGAGGGACGGCTGGATGAAATCCTCAACGAGATGAATCGACATTAAATCAAGATCATGGGACTTAGCGAGACCAGATGGCCCGATGCATGGAAACATTTCTGCCCAAACGGTGACTTCTTCCTATATTCTGGGAGAAACGAAACTGAAAGTCGTAGGAGTGGCGGTTGGCGTAATACTCACCAAAGCAGCCAGGTACAGCCTCATTAGCTCGTCATGCCGCATGCCGTTCCCGTCCCTTAGCCTAGTCGCAACAAATTTCGATGGGGAAATTTTAAAATACATAAGCGCATTTCTTATCAATATGTGCGCAATTTTTTTTTGTGTGCAGCTTTAATTTCCCCAGCTGCGCGCTCCGGCATCAACTCTTTTGGCTACTACGCTAGTCCAATGCTAAGCTCCAACTGCAGACGCAGACGAAGACATCAAAGAAGAGTTCTATATGAGGCTGAAAGAGGGTTTTCGCTCTATTCCAAGGGGAGAAATCATTGTATTAATATGTGACTTAATCGCACAGATCGGCCCCAACAACACCGGCCTTGTGAACACACAATGGGAAATCAAGGCCTAAGCCTAGTTACCAATAACAATGGTGTGCTTTTCGTTGACATTTATAGTTCCCACCAACTCATGGTAGGTGGAACATACTTTTACTACAAGAAGATACACAAAGAGACCTGGGAATCGTCCGATGGTAGAACGAGAAATCAGATAGATCACGTGGCCGGCAGCCGCAGATGGAGAACAATTCTGGAGGATGTCAGAAGCCTTAGAGGAGCAGATACTGGAAGTGACAACCATTTGGCTGTAGCAACTATTCGCCTAAAATCGCCGCAATCAGAAAAGTCCAACGCGATGCTATAAACCGTAGACGGGTTAACGTAGACCTTCTGCGGGAGAACATCAAAAGGCGAGAATTTGCTGGGAACCTGCAACAAATATTAAACCAGCAAACCGTTTCTGACGACACAAATATTGAAGAGCTGTGGAGTACAACAAAGGGCGCAATATTGACGGCTGCGAAAACGAGCATCGGTTATGTCCACAGAAACATGCAGTACTGGATCTCTGACAACCTGGCAAAAAATAGAACGCAGGAGGGCCCTAAAAAATAACGTGAACTCTACAAGCGACCCGGAAAGATGTCAATAACTTGAACGCGTTACACCGGGATGTAAAGAAAAGTTGCCGGCGTGATAAAAGGCAGCAGATAAATGAGCTCGCAGAAAAAAAAGCGGAAAACGTGGCAAACCCAGGCAACAGTAAAGTGCTGTCCCAAATTACTAAACAGCTCTAGGGGAAGCACTCTACTAAAAAGCATGCTGTTAAGAGTATGGATGTTCTGTGCAGCGACGAGGAGCACCAACAAAGATGGAGAGATTACTTATTCGTCGCCTTAAATGCTTCACTTGCACAGGAACTTCAGGAAAATAGCAACAATGGACAGCCAATATGAATCACCACCCGGGCCCCATCCAAGACGGAAATAATAACCGAAATTCATACAATGGCCAATGGAAAAGCAGCTGGAAAAGATGGGATCCCGCCAGAATTGTTGAATGCCGATTCAAGGCTCATAGCAGATACACTACAGGCAATCCTGGAAAAAGCATGGAACACCTGCATCTTTTCGGAGGATTGGACGGAAGGTATCATAGTCAAAATACCAGCAAATCGGGACCAATATGGGACAACTGGAGAGCTATCTGTTTCTTATCTACTGTGGCCAAAAATGTTTCTCATATAGTACAATCTAGCATAAAAGAGGCAGTAGACCGAACGCTTAGAAGGCAGTAGGCTGATTCAGGAAAGGCCGCTAACGTATTGATCATATTAATACCTTGAGAATAGTAGTGGAGCAGTCTACTGAATTCCGAACCCTCCTTAACCTTGCTTTCGTATACTATGAGACTCGGTTGATAAGAGCTTTATATGGCAGGTATAACGGCAATGTGGACTGCCTGATAAAATAATAAAATTAATAAAAGCCCTATATAACATTTCCAAATGCAGAGTTCTCCATAATGGAAAATTATCCAACAGCTTTGAGGTGAGTTCAGGATTACGACAAGGATGTCTACTTTTGCCATTACTATTTCTTATAGTAATATACGACATCCTTGTCGGCACTCTAGATAGTAGAAAAGGTGGCATACATTGGGGATTGCTAGACCGCCTTAAGGATCTCGACTACGAGGATGATATCTGTTTGCTGGCCCACAGACACCAGGACCTAAAAACATGTTAAACAATTTGGCAACAGAAAGTAGTCCAGCAGGCTTAAGGCTAAATCCAACTAAAACTAAAGAAATGCGGATAAATGCAAACACCATTGAACGGACAGCGCTGAACAACCGTGACGTGGAACTGGTAGATAAATTCTACTACCTTAGGAGCATGACTGGGCAGAAGAATAAATAAAGCACAAGTCGCATATACATGCCAGTCCCGCATATGGAGATACACGCAGATCTCCACTAACAGCAAATTGCGGCTTTTAAACTTCAACGTTAAGGCAGTTCTTTTGTTCGATTGCGAAACATGGAAAGTCACCCAATTCATCACAGGGTGCCTTCACGTCTTCATCAACAGATGCCTGCGTCGTATCCTAAAAATCCGCTGGGATCATAGAATTTCAAACGAAGTACTATGTCGCCGATCTTGAGTGTAGGATTTGTTATTGGGTATAAAAGGCTCTATCTAGTAGAATTCGTCTGGTTATTTCTTCTTTTTCTTCGTTTCTTTTTGTGATTGAAGACCCAAGGTAGACTCTTTTATCGACTAATTCTAGGTTATGTTCGTCGATGGTTATATTTCTTCCACTTCTAAATCACCCTGCTCTGGATTGTTACATCGAATTCGTTTTTTCTTCATTTATCTTCAGGCCTATGTCCTTTGCTGCCTCTTTTAATTCGACATAAGCTTCTTTTGCTGCCAAAAAGGGCCTTCCCATGATGTTGATGTCATCCGTATAAGCAAGTAATTGTACCGACTACCTATTGATACACTTCTCTGGACTGACGTTTTCCTTATCAACCCATTCTAGGGCCAGGTTGAAAAGCATGGGGGCCAAATTACAAATGCCTCTGTCTGTGCATTCTAGTTTAGTATGGGGATAGTATTCAATAGGTTCTGAAAATACTCTCTCCACTTTTCCTTTATCCTGTCAGGATCTGCCAACAATTTCCCATCTATGTCTTTGCAGTTGTCCGTTCTTGGCTAAAACTTATTGGTGATCTGGCCAGTTCCTTTGTACGCTTGTCTAAATTTTCCCTTCTTTAAAGTCTTCCTGTATTTGTAAGATTCTCCTATTTAGATATTCCTTCTTCTTTTTTCTCCAAAGCTTATCTGCGACTTTTCTTTTTTCCTTGAAGACTTCCATCCTTGTTGTTGTTGTCCCTGCGATGTATACTCTCTGTGGCTCTGGTTTCGTTTTGCAATTGAGGCTGTACAGTCCTGGTCAAACTAATCAATTCTAGTCTGTCTGAGAGCCAGGATAGTGCCTCTTCTGCTGCCCCCCTTATGCTGCTTTTCATTTGCTCCCCCTTTGTTGTTGATTTTGGGTTGTTCATCTACCTCTCTCAAGTTTTGTACGACAGCGTGCTGGCAGGCATCTCTTATTTCTTCCCGTTTTAGCTTATCTATACCGTTTTTTGGTTGAGTTTGCCCTCTACGAGTTTTGGTTGCTATCCGAATTCTCAATTTCACCTTGACTAGATAGTGGTCCGAGCCACAGAACGCTCCTCTCATTGTTCTTATGTTCTGTATACTTGTGGCCCCTCGTCTCTCAATTAGGTCGCGGTTGATTTGATTATTATTTACTCCGTCTGGTGACTGCCACGTCATCTTATGTATATTTTTGTGTGGGAACATGGTTGAACTTACTACCATTGAGTTTGAGCTTGCGAAATCGATTAATCTACTACCATTGTCATTGGTAACGTTGTGTAGGCTATGCTTTCCTATGACTCCTAAGAACTCCTCTTCTTTTCCTACTTTGGCATTCATATCTCCAAGCACCATTTTAATATCGTTGTTAGCTCTTGGTAGAATTCCTCTTTCTCCTCATCCGTTTTCTCTTCTGTGGGCGCGTGGACGTTTATAAGACTAATGTTATGTAGCCTTGTTTTAATGCGGTGCATATCCAATTGCTTACTGGCTTGAAGTCCAGAATCAGTGATTTCATTTCCTTCTCTATGATGAATGATACTCTGAACTCTCTTCTTCCATTCGATGATCCGCTGGAGAATACCGTGTGAGTTTTTAGATCCATTATACCATTATTGGTCCATTTTGTTTCTTGAAGGGCTGTGATCTTTATGTTTTATTTTTATAGAACTAATAAAAGCGAACGCAGAGCGCCCGTTCTGTTGAGCGTCCTGACGTTCCATGTTCCAAGATCGAATTGCATATTCCGTTGTCTGAGTCGTTGCCGTTGAGTCCGTTCTGTCCGAGTCCTGCCTTGAGGATTCGTGACGGGTGTGTTTTTACAATGGAAGGTTGTCAGCCTGCCACCCAACCTCCAACCTGGAATATCAGTCCGATAGAGGCGCGAAACACTCGTCCTTAACCCTCCTCAGTCTGTTACTCTTGTATAGACAGAGCATCCAGGAATATAAAATCTAAATCTTCGTGGAGGTTGAGGTATCATTCGGTAACATATCGGAAAATCTTAGATCGTGTAGACCTTAGTTCGCAGGTGGCGTTACCCATGATTTATCTCTTTAATGTACCAGCACCATCAAAGGTACCTGCGGCCGTTGCTGCCGTGTATTGATGTATTATCTGCTTTTTATTCCATGCGATAAATTTATCATATAAGTCTTATGTTATGCTACCAAAACTCTTCGAATCTATTATTTATTCTGCTATCGCCCCTATCTGCAAGAGGCTTATCTCAACAAACCAACATCGTTTTCTTGCAGCCCGTTCCACTACCGCTAATTTACTGGAGTTCTCTTCACACACAATTAGGGGCTTTGTCACTGGGTTCCAAACTGACTGCGTCTACACAGACTTTAGTAAGGCTTTCGACAAGCTCTCCCACTCTATTATAGTTCTTAAACTAAAGAAATTAGGCTTTCCGCATGCCCTTGTGGTATGGTTCCAGTCGTACTTAGCCGATAGAACCTACCAGGTTCTATTCCGCGGAGTCAAATCTAAGAACATCGAAGCGTCCTCTGGAGTCCCTCAAGGTAGTCATCTTGGCCCTCTCCTTTTTATTTTATCAATTGACGATATTGTTACCTAGCTAAGGCACTGTAAAATCCTTATTTACGCGGATGACATCAAACTGTATCGCCACATAAGGAGTATAGAGGATTGCAAACTTCTGCAAGCAGATCTAAACACCTTCTATTCTTGTTGTTCCAACAACAACCTTGTGCTTAATATTAGTAAATGCGAGATCATGACTTTTTGTAGGAAAAGTGGTTTTATAACTTATGACTATACTTTCCTCGACAACAAGGTCTCCCGTACTGAATCTGTAATCGATCTTGGGGTTAGGTTAGAAAGTAAGTTGGATTTCTCCACCCACATCAATTATATCTCCTCCAAGGGCAATTCAGTCCTGGGATTTATAAAAAGATGGTCCAAAGAGTTCAACAACCCCCTCGACACTAAACACCTGTACGTATCTTTGGTTAGGCCTTTGCTTGACTACGCTTCCCAGGTATGGTCTCCTTACTACTCCTCCCATGTTAGTAGAATCGAATCAGTTCAAAGGAAGTTCGTCCGGTTTGCACTCAGCCACCTCCCGTGGGATGACCCATTTGCTCTTCCGCCTTATGAGAACAGGCTTAAATTGCTCAACTTAAGCTCTCTCCATAAGCGCCGTGAGGTCGCTGACGTTATATTCGTTCGTCGACTGATGAATGACAAGGTGGACTCTGGTTTCTTAAGAAGCCGCGCGTCATTTAGAGTGAATAACTACAACCTGAGAGGTGAACCTCTCTTGCACATTAATTCCTCTAACACCAATTATGGCATGTTCGAACCCGTTAATCGCATGCTTATAAATACTAACAACAATAGGAGTGTGTTTAGCTTGCTAACTAGTGAAGTTGTCCTTAAAAGGACCCTTCTCAATGTGGCGTGACTCTCTGCGCGCCTCACTCCCCTTTTTAGTTTTGCATGCTTCTCTGTTTGATGTTTTTGATCTTTTATGTTTAGTCTTCTTAATGTGACGTGAGTCCTTGGTGTACCCACTCCCTCTTTGTTGTAGCACGCTTCCTTGTAGAGTGTTTTAGTACTTATATTTATTTCTCTATGTTTGCATGTCTCAGCCGAGCCCACGTGGTCGTGGTAAATGTTTCTCAGCCCAGATGAGAAATGCGCCTTCTGCCTTCAGAAGGAAACCTCGATTAACTCTATTAACACCGACAAAATGATTGTTTTCGATAATCGATGTATATGGTTCTTGATATTGAAGTTGATGTCAACATCGATGATTTTACAGCATCGCCTATCCCTAGTGTGACGCAGGAGTTTTATTCATTCTACCCTAGGTCCAGACATGATATTCACAAACATAAAGGCTAGATCTTCATTGTGATCTAACATTAATCATACTCTGAGAATTGCCTTAACAAAAAAAAACATCTCACTTCTTTAATAAAAGCCACTCCTTAACAACCCAAATTCATTCTATATTGAACAATTCCTACATATCAAAAAAGAGTCATGATTTCTGCAAAAGTCCAAATTCGTGAAATTTCATGCCTTAGGCCTTAAAAAAATTTTTTTTTTTATCAGAGTTCACAAAAACGAGATTTAGATTTCGGTGAAGAAATTGATTACTAATGTTGTACATCATTCATTTCTACAGTCATTTTCAGGTACGAGTTGAGCTGTTGCTCAACGTTTCAGCCAGTTCTAAGAAATAGTATATATGTACATACATAACAGTTGATGGCTTTAATTGTAAGTCTTAAATAAATCTGAAACTTGTAGAAAAAACAGAAGCAGAAAAACTTTTCCTTTCGTAGAAACGCACAATAGGAATATGTAAATTGTGTCCTTTTGTAATTGTATAAATCAAAAGAAAGTCTTAAAGAAAGTTTCCAAAAGCTTCAAGTTACTTACAGAAAGTTGTCAGGTAAATGACCCGGGGCATATTCATCAGCACTGCCACCCTTAAACTAAGCTCTTTACCATCCACTCCTCATCCAACTTCGCTAAGGAACCCAAAACTCTTGGTCAGCCCTCTCCCTATTTGTTCGAAGTATCGTACCAATAAATCCCTCAATGAAGGAGAGTTGCAAGGTCTTCAAAAAGAGCTTTTTTTACAGGACATCGAACTCTGCTCTTCCTCTGGAATCATATTGAAAATAGGGAAGTGTAGAAATATTTCCTTTTCCCCCGGTCAATTTTACACATCAATTACTCTGTTGGTGATTTTGATAGACATCATGTCAACCAGTTATCTGCAGGACGAGAAGAACCGAATTGAATAGGTCAAAAACACTAACCTTGAAAGGATATTTCCTTCCGATATTTACTATCGCCGTGAACTGTGTAGCAGTTGACGTCACAACAAGTTCCGTGAGTTTTCATTTCGCCATCAATGTATAAATGGCTTCCTTGAAAGTTGGCAAGGACTTTTGAGATAAAAACCAGGTCACGTTGGATACCAATGCGTGATAAAAATGTTGCATCTTTATTTAGTTTTTTTTTTCTGGGTAATATAAGGGTAACTGACATACATGGGGAACACGTCAGTTACACTATACCAGCATGCTTTTTGGTTTAAGTGGGGGCTGGTACTTTCGGAAAATGAAAATTCATTGTAGCTTAACTTAGTCTAAGCAAACATCGGAAGCTCCTTCATCTCCAAAAATACACGCAAGAAAAGGACAAATCCTCGAATTAGACTGGGGATTGGAAGCGATGTTTCGATTATGTAAAACGATTGACATATGTAAATCTCGTTCTATGATTATGAAAAAAATTAAAAATAAAAAGTTAAAAATAGTCACTTGGACCCCAAAGGGGAAGATCTACAAAGTATTTTTAAAAATCGAGTATTTAACTGATTTGGAATCAAGACTGTGTGAACTAAGTTTCACAGCACGATTTATTGATTCTAAAAAAGTTCTCAATATTTTGGGAGCTACAAGCAGGAATGCCTTCATTATACTATCTGTTGATAAATCAGTACAAACTCAAACGTAATGAATAACTACTGGGCTCTTGTGCCTACTTTCCGTAATGGTAGGATTTCGTTTAAATAACAACAGATTGACTCGTAAAGGACCTATAGGCTCGGGAATTTGTACCCATTAAACTGCAATGGCATCCAGATATGATCCTTTTCGGGTTGCGGCTGACAATATTGAAACTAAAGATACGATTCCAAACAAGGCTACAGACTTCAGACAGCAAACTGCAGATGGTCAATTTTGAACAAACGTTGGCTAAACCTCTACGCAAACTTATTGCCCTATCACACTTATCCGAAATTTATCCAGACTCCTGGAAACTTGCACATGTTCAGCCCATACCTTAAAAAAGATGACTCTAGCATTCCCTCCAACTACCACCCACTAGCACTTACTTCTATTCCAAAACCATAATCAACAAAAAACTTATGGGATATCAAGAATCCAACTGACTTATAAACGACAAACAGTACGGCTTTAGGCATAAATATCCACTGGCGATCATTTAGTTTGCATTATACAACCGAAGTTTTCTTCGATTTGATGAATCTAGTCTGGCTGCTCTTGATATTTCCAAGGCTTTTGAAAGAGTATGGCACTCAGCTCTGCTAGCCAAACTCAAAGCAATTGACCCACTTCTACAGAACTAGATTGAGAGCTTTCTTTCTGGCCGTTCAATCAAAGTAGTATCGGATAGGGTCAATTCCGAACCCCACCTGATCTCTACGGAAGTCCCCCAGAGAGCAATTTTATCACCTGCTTTATTCCTTATCTTTATAAATGCCCTACTTTCAATCCCCTTCAACCCCCTTCTTAGTTTTGCTGATGATGGTACCCTACGTTATTCTTACGGCTTTGATAAAGCAAGAAAGCACGCGACAAATCCTGTCTTGATGATCGCGAGCGAATGTCCAACTCCATAAATAAAAACATTGAACTCATTCTAGGTTGGGGAAGCAAGAATCGTGTGGAATTTGACCCCACCAAAACAAAGTACTGTCTCCAATAAAACGTGCAACCCCTCTCCATCCGAATTAGTGAATCGTGTTGAACTAATGGCCGACCCATCCCTTAACATCTTAGGCGTGACATTAGCCAAAGACTTGCGTTGGAATGGCCACATATACCAAATCGCCAAACAAGCTTGGGATTTCTCAATAGGTGTAAGTTCCTCCTCCAGCCATCGGCCCGTGCTGCAATATACAAGCCCAACATTCGCCTGCTTCGAAAACAACTCTCTACAACCTTGGTGTGGTTAGATAAAGTACAAAAAAGGGCCTTCAAACTTATCGGTGACGACACCGTTTGCTCCACCATCGAAACCTTGAGCCACTGTAGGAATGTAGCAGAACCGACAAAACTAAATCGCTACTATCATAGTGATTGTTCCTGAAATAAACGCTCTCCTGCCTCCACGGCAATCTTATGCCCGTAACACCAGATTGACATACTCATCCCATTCCCTCCATCTGGAACTCCTCCGTTCACGCACTCTTCAAACTAGTAACTCTTTTTTTATTGATGATAGGGGGTAGAAAGAAAAAACCTAGATTGGCATTTTACTCACTATACAACAGATGTGGCCACAACAGGTCATATCGTGGCTTAAAGTTACTCCGAGGATTTTAGCACAATCGGCACGCTGAATAGGATTGCTATTTAATGGACAAAGAATTGCTGCAAGTTTCCTGAAAATACACGGAGCAATAGCAAAGGAAGCAGCTTTCGTGTTGCTACGCAATGATTGTTTGTATTAGTGAGATATCAAACTCTTTGACTCTGGTCGGGTGTTTATTTAAATCATTATGATTAATAATTAATTAGATATACATAATAATGGATGAAAATAGTGCGTTTGTGATTTCTGCTGCAGCGGCGGCATGTTTTTTCCACTTTTAATTGAAAGTTTATAATTTTTAACACCATGACAACGTATTAATTCTTAGTTAGTGCGTGCTTTCCGTGTTTGCAGGTCAAAAACAGAAACACAAAAGTCTCCACCGAAGCACGAAACTCTCCACTTATTTCATTTCCGCTCGCCTCCCTTTCCCCAAAAAAGCTTTTGCTTCGGAAGCATGGTCCCTCGTGTATGAATGGCCAATATGACTTTGGGAGAACCAGACTAGAATTTACAGAATGGCTAAAACCAGATATTGCGACTTGCCTGGATTGAGTTATAGGCGATTAACCGAAGCCCATAGAAGAACATTTTATAAGCCCTCGGATAATTTCCGCACTCCTGACACCAATAGATCCTTAGGTATAGAGATGTACAACTGTACATCATTGGCGTAAATGTGGATTTTTGAGTTGCTTACTACTGCAGAAATGTCATTAATGAATATACCTACTGAATAAGAGAGGGTCAAAAATTGAACCTTGCAGAACACCACAATAGAGGATGGTTGAAATTGAAGGACGATTATGCAACGGTTATTTTAGAAACTATGCATAAGCTTGAGAGCAGGCGAGGAGAAACTAAACTGTGTGTGGAGTTTTCGAGAATTGGGGAGTGGTCAACATTATCAAAAACCTTGGAAAAGTCTAGTAGTACAAGATAGCAGACTTGGTTCTCATCTATGTAATTCCTAATGTCGGTTGTGATTTTAAGAAGTGCAGTATCATAGCTGTGGGATTTTAGAAGACTAGATTGGCAGGGATTTGTAAGCTGATAACGTTAACAGAGCACTACAATTTGAAATGCAATCAGTTTCTCAAGAACTTTTGCTAAAAACGGTAAGATATTAATAGGACGGAAGTCCGCAGGGCGGCCAGGGAAGAGCATTTGGCAACAGTCAGTACAAGGGCATATTTCCAAGAAATGGGAATGCATGAATTAATCAAATGAGTTATGAGACATTGCACCATGACGTGACAAACGACATAACGGACTAGTAATACAAAGGGTGACTCCTGAGCTTAGAACAGACTCATAAAAAAAGTATCCGACTACCATCCAGGTTCGGTTCTTCATAAAACTATGCTCTAAATAAAGCTTTAATGTTATGACGAAAAGAATTGCACTTACCGTTGAGATTTTGTGCATTAATCGCTTCTTATGTTTCAAAAGTAAGCACTTTCCATCATTAAACACTTGACCTTTTGGAAATAAAGTGTGACATCGACAGAGACGGTGTTAGCCTGAGATTTGACGCTATTCAATAATACTATCTTGAATGAACGGCCGGGCCGGAAAGTAAACGATCTAGGTCTTCAGAACTAAGTCAATAGCAGAGCAGGGTGCCAAATTTTATCAAAACCCTTAGGGGTCATCCATAAATTAGGTGAGGCGTTTAAAGGGGGAGGGGGTCGAGTGGAATCTCACCCATTCTTACGTGGGGGGAGAGGGGGTTTCGCCAAATATCACTTAATTTTTTCCCCATCAAGAAACAGAAGTTAAGTAAAAAATGTTTCTCCACTAAAAAAACCCCATTTACGTGCAGGCCGCTGGCAGGCCATGGGTATGGGAAATGCTGTTTCCGCTTTCGTGCCAATATGTTGGTGCCTTTAGGCAGCTCCAGACTCACGCCGTGAACACCCGCGAATACGAGTGTGGGTGGCTTTCGTTCCTAGTTCGCGACTTGCGTTTAGGTCCGGTGTAAATTCGACCCGTAAATTCATGGCTTGAGACTGAATAGAAGTTCAGATCTTCAGGCACAAACTAACGATAAGTAGCCACACACATAAAGACTTTTGCCAGTTTTTTTGAACTACAGATGCCATCCAGATGGCGTCGGGGAGGTGGGTGGCGATACTTGCCTTTAAGGCGAGAACTTTCAAGCCACGGCCTGCCGTGTGAAAGGGGGCCTAAAGATGTGGCGAAATCATACACAAAAATTTTTATGCGAACGCCAGATAGAACCATAATAGTCCCTCGATTGTCTAGCAGCCACCGGCCAGCCAAACCCGCTACTCTACGAATGCTGCGGCGTACGAGCCGACTAAAACTGACCCGCAGAAAAGCCATTAGAATATAGAACTACAGGAAGGACCCTCGCCGAATTTTAGCGTAATGAAATTCTGGTTGAGTCTGAACGCTCACGTTTTAGTAGTTGTGTGTCCATTACAAGCGGGGTAAGTATGATTTCGATATCGGTTATATTTAATCATGTGTCTACGCCCGTAAATACGTATTTTAGTGTTCTTTCAAAATCTGAAAAATCTCACGTGTGATTAGGGCGGAGGGGGAGGGAGTCGAGCCAAATCTCAGGACATCTCACCAAAGAGGGGAGCCCCCCTCCCCAAATCCCAAAAATCGCCTCACTTAATTTATATCCAGAGTAACTTGTCCAAGTGTTCTGCCCCCGGTGGACGTTTTTTTTTGTTCTGAAACCATAATATTCGTTATTGACTCATTGCACCCCATAAACATTCTGTAATTTTGGAAAGAATAGAAGTACCTAATGTCCTGTCGTGTGTAATGTGTTTATATAAGAATATTGAACATGACTACTCAAGTCCGGTTTAATTTTAAACATTTGTTCCATAAAGATCCATCATGTATGATGCTCTTTCTGTTATATACCCCTACTTTATAATTAGATATAAAGTCTTTGTTACAGAGTTTTCTTGTACAGAAATGCATTGCTCACCAACCATTCTCCATATCATCCCACGACATCCTTCCATATATTACGAACTCTGTTGGTCAAAGGTGCAAATTCTGATGCGGCAACATATGTAAATGCAAAATGCATTTCTAAATATATTTTTGTCACATCTCCACCATGGTCCTTTATATTTGCATAGCTTCATTAATGCAATAATTGCAGAGGAATCTATTTCAGGACTGAACTAGACTTCATTGGTAGCACAAATAAAGAGGACTGTCCTGGAATTGACATATTAAACACTACTAATCAACTGGTAATTATGTGGGATGCAGCTTCATTGAATGCCCACATGAGTTCCAGGAAAGGTTTCATAATTAAAGCCGTGGTTTCATAATTAAAGCCTGTTCTTTATCGCAAAAGCTTTGTGTAATTTACATGTTATAATGCGGAAAAGAGCAGTTGATTGTGTATTTGTTTTCTTGAAAAATAATGTTAAATTCAAAAAATCGATTATTACAAAATTTTATTTTAGGTGTGAATAAATGAATTTTGTTATTTCAGCTTTCTGTCTCGTTACAAAAATTCACCATCGTTGTGCACTTTGCATACGAAATTATCGCACGCCGCCGAAATGTGGAATTACTATAAAAGCGGCCAGCAACTGTGGAGTAGTATCGCATTTCTTCTGCGCCTTTCGTTTTAACAACAGAAACCACAAACCAAACTTAACAAAATGTTCAAATTCGTAAGTTGATTAAATATGGTTGGTTTAGAAGATTTTATAATTATTTTTATTTATTGCAGATCACAGTTTGCTTCATGGCCATCGCTTGCGTTTCTGCTAAACCAGGTGTATTGGCACCCTTGGCTGCTGCACCTTTAGCTGCTGCATCAGTTGTAGCTCCTTATGCATCAAGCTACAATGCTCACTCTATAGCGCATTCTGCTGCATATGCTGCTGCTCCTTTAGCTGCTCCATTGGCTGCTCCTTTGGCTGCTCCTTTAGCTGTTCCTTTGGCTGCACCACTTGCTGCTGGATTTGCTTCCCCATACACTGCTGCATATGCTGCTCCATACTCTGCTGCCTATACTGCTCCATACGCAGCTGCCTATGCTGCTCCTTACTCTGCTGCATATGCTGCTCCATTAGCTGCCCCCTATGCAGCTTACGCTGCTGCTCCAGCTCCATACCTTTTGAAGTAAACGTGATGACTTTGTAGCATAGTTTCTGTAAATAAATTTCTTAAATATTGAATTTCGTCTTTTCACAACTAATTATATACTATTTATAATTTTTAAACGTTCCTTATTTAGAAAGGCCAATGGCTAATTAGAGGTAAAACTAGACCACATATGCCTAGAAAGAACATAACTACTCAAGGACTAGTCCGCCTGGTAGAGTGGCGGGGTAGAAGTCAGCCTCAGAGCCCTCTGGTTTTGCGGCAAAGATCATAGCAACTTCCTAGGGCTAATGAATCAAGGAACTACAATACAAAGTGCGCAAAGTGATGGCCTCGGTTGTATAGGTAGTAAGGCGGCTGGCTACCATCCCAGAGGTTCCGAGTTCGAATCCCAGCACCACCACGGTCCTTCGCCTTTCTCACTTTCCTCACCTACATAACTTTCCTTCTTTCATCTTCCCTCCTTACATTCTTTATAGGACCTTCCCGAGCCCTTCCCCGCTCCGCCAAGCACATGTAATCGCTTGGTTAATGAGATTCAACTCGTTTCCCTTCTTCCTTCACTTCTCCCTCTCTCTTCACTATCTTCCGACTAGAGCTTGCTGTTCGACATTGCACTCTATATGAAAAAAAAAATAGATTGCCGACATTACAAAGGGGCTTTCCCTGAGCCTCTAGTCTTTCACATAAAAAAAACATGGGATGTCACTACATTATATAGAGCCAAAAAAGCTGGGCAATAGTACAAAAAGGTTGGCATCATCATAAAAATTTCGGTCCTTATGCTTTTCAGGTCGCGCAAACCGAATTTGAAGTCTACAATGTCAAACTCAAGACGGCTGACATAAAATGGACACAGTCGCGGTATACTAGAAAATCTTATTTAACTATCTTCAGAGTCACATGCATCGCCAACATCTATCATAAAACCGTCAAAGCTCAGAAGCGTCCCCGGATGAAAACTTTTCGTCTGTTTTTCAAGTGTTTCACGAAACTTGAAATGTAGGGATCAGAAGCAATCATCATGCATTTGAAAAACATTTTCCTTTGCGCGGTTTCAAGGCCGAAATTTGTCAGACTTCATCATTGAATTTGATATTTCCGCTTATGGCGTGAAAGGCAATGCAAGATATTAGAAGTTTTCCCTGCTAGATAGCGGCATGAGATCAAGCACTTTGAGCCTATCTAAGTAATGCGGTAGGGTTTGGCAGTTATAGGGGTCCTGTAGATTTCGCAGTCCGAAAAGAAATCCCTTTTGAATGGATTCGATCCTTCTGCTGCTTACTTTGAACATAGGATCACAGGTAGGAGAGGCATATTCCAGGATAGGGCGGACTAAAGAACAGAAGAGTATTTTTGTGACCCATACATTACCGAACTCTTTGGATTTTCTCTTAATGACCCCAGAAGTTTGTCGGCTCTGGCAGAAATATTATCGTAGTGCAGGTTTAAGGTGTGGAGATAAGGTCTAGCCATTTACCACAAGAATTTGGTTGTCCGGGTTTAGATAATTGCCTTAAAAAGTTTCGATAAGCATTATATCGATGGCATTAATGGAAGAAGTAAATTATTATGTTCCTCGTCGGAGATGAAAGAACTATTAGACCGGTTAAATCACCTAGGATAAATATGACGTCATTACTACAGAATATCTCGTTAACTTGTAATAAATCATCATAATTGGATTTGCGGAATTAAGGGGGATGTAGAACATTCCCATGAATATATGTTAAAGAATCTTTGACTGCTATAAAGGCTCTACCCTCTCTTGTGAAACCAGTGGAACTGTAGTCTCTATCGCGCCTGTTGTCCAGCTGCTGACCAAGATCTCTTCATTTAGGAATGAATCATTTAACAAGTTTTGGTAAGTACAACCACTACAGTTGTGAGAAAAGATTCTTATCTCGGGTAGGATAGGTTTACGGAGAAACGACGGAGTGGGATCTGCCATTGGGGAAGTAACTAGTTACGGGCGGTAATATCTGTTTTTCTCATTACGGCTTTAGTTGATTTCGTAATGCTCGTGTTACCCAGTGTACAGTTCGACCAAGGCAGCATGATCCGTGCGAAGACTTTCCTTGGCGATGATAAGACTGGGTACTGGTTTTACCATGAATACAGGTAGAATCAGGCTTATTATGCATTTTGGCGAGGAAAAGCCTTACTTTGTCAAAAACCTTCCTTCCTCTTAACCGATATAGCAAATATTGACTCTAACTCGAGTCTACTGAGATCACAGGTGGTTGAAACGGGCTCAACAAAGGAGGTTTTGCAGTGGGGAAATTGTTGGTGTGGCTTACAGAAATATCCATCAATTTCTGTGTGTCATTCGTAACCGAAGGAGGTTGTGTCGGAATCACATTAATATCCGCGTAGGAACGACCGCCGACAGTGATGTGGCTACGAAATAAGTTTGGGTAGGCATTGTTAGTAGTTTTATTATGAGTGTTAGTGGGTTAGATTTATTACCTATTACTATTTAGTATCTCAGAACCTCACTCCTTTTTGGCAAAATGTTTTTCTAAAATCTCGATTCCAATCGCTCAAAAGTTCGAAAATGTGTAGGATTATCATCAGATATTGGTGAGGCTTTCAATTTCTCAGTTAGCTCGCTCTTCATGCATTTTAGGAACGGTGACCAGGTGTGTATTGCTCTCTGTATTTTTCTAGTTCACAAGAGGGATTTTTCTCCCAGGGTTCCCATTTCCGCCTGTTAATTCTCTTTTATCCTCTTCTGCACTCTTTGGATTTCTCTCGGCGTGCCCCCCGTGTTTTCTGAGACTGCTTCATAAAGCCTGAAACAGAATCAACGCAGTGTGCAGTATGCAGTGTTTTTTACTGCTTGTCAAAAATTACGGCACTGCGTCTTATAACGAAATTAACGCAGTGCAGTGTTTGTCAAATCAAGTCAAACGACAAATTTGTTGTTAATTTCGAAAACATGGTGCGGAGAAATTTAAGAAATATTTTGTTATTGGCGGCTTTAACAGTTTATAGACTCCAATGATGAGGAATTCTAGGATAAATATTGTTCAATTTGATCTTTTAAGTAATTTGTTAAAAGAAAAGCTATCGAAATGGTCCCAAAGAAAGCCAATAGTGCCGGAGTGTCGTTTAGCTATGACTTTAATGTATGTTATAAATATTATTAAAAAATATTGCAGAGAAAATATCTAACTAACCTCACACTGCAGAGCAAATTTAGAATTTAGCCTAAACCTGCCGTGCAGTATTCTGCTGCTTACTGCGCTAAATGCAATTGTGTGCCGAGTAATAGAAAAGAACAAAACCAAACTTTGACAGGCAGTGCAGTATACTGCACTTCATTGATTCTGTTTCAGGCTTTACTCGGTACGCAGCATTTTTAAGCTAGAAACAGAAGTTTTCATTGCGAGGAATGCGTGCGGCCGGCGGTCCCACAGTGTCGGCGTGTTTTCATTTATAATCCTCAAATCTAAGTAGCGAGTACATGTGTGTTTGTTTTGTGTGCTATTTCGAATGAGTCTGCATAGCAATGTGTTCACATTTCTTTACTATCTGTCACCAAATGCAACGCATGCACGATTGTATCTGCTCTCGTCTCCAGGACTTAAGAGGCCATAAAATTTGGATGGGAAGAAAAATGAAAAAGGAGTGTGTGTGGAGTTCTGGGTTGAAAACAACAAAGATTCGGAGACATTAATTTTTATTGACGATTTTTTCGGAGGATTTTGGTGAAAATTTGATAGGGTCGAAAGTATTATCGGGCCGGCCAGATCAGAAAGAAAAATTGTGTGGCACTAGCACATTTGGGCGAGAATTTTTATGAACATAGTCGTTGTTACGAGGCGGTTTTTTGCTGGAGGCAGTTCCAAAGAAGAGGATATTGTGGTGCCAACCCCACGAAGAACCGGGAAATAACGCCCTGGAGAAGGAGGCGGTGATGCTACCTAATGGGTATATAGGTCGACTCTAAAGATAGAAGTTCCTGCTGATGAAGAGCAAAGGTAACAGTTATTGTAGTTTAGTAGGTTAAAGAACGGTGACCAGAGGCCCCGAAACGAACCGGTGGGAGCCCCAACCCCGATATGGTAAGGTGGATAAGTCCCTCTCTAAATGTTTACTTTGCTGGAGAATAGGCGGTGGGACTGAGACAAGAAAAATTCACAGACGTACACCCAGCACAGGGCTTGGGTTAGTATCCTTTTCTACGGTCTCTTGCACGGCCCTATAAGGTCAGGACTCCCATGGAAGCAGCCCATATTATCGCCTCGAAGAAGATGCCGAATGCTGACTTATGAAGACATGTCTCAAACATACGTTAACTAATTTTGTTCATGCCCTGCTAGGGTACAATTTCCTTCTCTGTCGGGGGTTAGATGACTAGTAAACTAGAACTCCAAGAGAAAAAAAACACAATTGAAGCCAAACCAGGGAGGAAGATATCACCTTGTGTTATTAATTTGCGTTTTTGGTTTATTTTATAGTACAATATTTATATTACCATTTATATTGATTTTTTTATTTTGGGTGTTACTTTGTTATAGTCTATTGTTTTTGCACCACTGACATATAATAATGGACTGCTCATCTGAAATTATTCCATACAAATCGATGGCACCCAAAAGTATAGTTGTCGCACTCATCCATAGACCCCCAAACTGACAAGTAAAAACAGACCGGATTTTATATTTTCCCTTTTGCACTAGTGATGTTTATATCTTTTGCTCTTTTCCCCATAGACCCCCGGATTTTGACATACAGAATGTCAGTTGCTAAAACAGGCGTTAAGAACTTAAACCAGATACACATAAAATTTGCAAATTAATGAAAAAAAGGCATTTTAAAAGGTGAAAAAGTGAAAATAGTGTTTATTAATTTTTTTAAACAAAATATTTGTGTTGTTTTAATGTTTTAAGTACGTATTTAAAAAAATGTAAATTTCAAAAGTGATTCCGGTGTTTACATGGAGTGAAAAAAGGTTTGTAGCCTATGGAACAAATTGGTGCCATGAAAAATTCCTCATGAGCTGTCCATTCTATATGTCAGTGTTTTGCACATAGTACTTTATTAGTTAACAGGAGTTTACAACCGTATATTATTGAGCCTTCCCAGTTTTTCAAATAGGCATGATAGCCTAAATTGCTAAGTTTTTCCAGGATGGTTGGCGGGTTTCTCTCCGGGGCTCTCATTCTTTGATTTTTTGTGTTTGTGGCAGGTTCACTCTTTCCCAGAAAACCAACGGTGGCGCTCTAGGCTGAGCGAACGTTAACCTGGAATGGCCTGAAGAGGACTGGCACTGACATAGAGGTAAGTGGTGAACTATGAAGGTTTCGGCCCGGCCACACACCCCACGACCCCTCCGGCGAGCTAGCGTTACCGTGTGGCCGGCATAACACCCCCCCTAACAGTTATTTCGGCGGATTAGGGCGGGTAAGTTTTTTCGAATTTTTTTATGGCAGGGACTGCTTCCATGGTCAGCTTCTTCAGGGCTTCTGACTCATGGAGCAGAACCAAGCATAGTGGCGGCCAAAAATGCTATTACAGCATACCGCCATTGTGCCGGTACATCTTTGTAGTTAAAACGGCAACAAACACTGAAAAAACTCAACAAAATAATTTGGGAAGGGATGCGCGCATGCCGAATGAATAAAGTTAATTTATCTTTCTATGGGTTGAGCAGAGCTTTTAAATACATGTAAAGCCCCTGCTCAACAAAGGCAGTTTATTCAATATAATAAGCATAATTTTACTTTATTTATGCGAAATATTTCTCATTTCTAAATTTAAAATAATTAAAAAAAATTCTGAAAAAAATTCCTTTGAATAGATGAGCGTTTTCATCCAAAAACCGACAGTTCCCCGCAATCGCAAGCAACACAACCTCCCCGGGCAGAAGCGCGTATGCGACTGGCAGGAAACGTCACAACAATCTAGTAATCAAAGTGATAAAAACACAAATTTCGCATTTTTTAGTAGAAATTAGGGGAGAGGTGGCATGAGAGGGACACGTATTGAAAGGGACAGTTCTAATTTCCGGAAAAATAAGAGTCGTCTCGAAACGACACTATTAGTGTTGTATGGCAGCCCCCATGAACATTCAATTGCGCCTAACTTAGCGCTCCTGTCATATATAAGATGGCGATGTCGTACATACGTTTTTAATTATACTCAAAAGTTATTTTTCGTTATCCTTTGGAATTTTTTTTTCAAATGCTGTAAATTGATTATTTATTTGTTTGCCATTGTTTATGATGGACTAGATACAGACAAATACAAGAACGAAAGGTCAGTAAAGTTTTATTTAAAATTTTAGATTTTGTGGTTATGTTTTTAATTGGTGTATGATATTTATGAAAGGGACACAACGAACGGTTATAAACGAGACGTCCCTTTCATAACTGTCCCTTTCATTACTCGTATTTCATGCCGGTTTTACAGTAATAATTTATAAGACTAAAACAATCGGATATCAAAACATTAGTCTTACCGTACTTTCCTATATTTAGTATGTGTATAGCAAAGTTATAAGGAGATTTTTTGTTAATATTTCGTACTGTCCCTTTCATAAATTATCGCGCCCCTTTCAATACAGCCCGTTTATGAAAGGGACGAAAAACACATTTTTAAAAACATCGAAAATATTCAACTAAGAAGAAGGAAAGGCTACCTATTGCATTTTATTTCAATAGCAAAATAATGTAGACTTCCCATTCAGCTCCAACTTATTTAAAAAGTTATCTCATACATTTACTAGAGCCTCTACAACAAAAATGTCCCTTTCATACCACCTCTCCCCTACTACAAATTATTTCTGTAGCATATTTGTAAAATATAATAACCTTAAAATAAAAAAATATATAAAAACGGGTGTTTTTCAGTCATAATTTGTAAATTTTTTAAATAATCATCCCCTTAAGTCCCAGAAAAATACACCTCCCTTTAGCAATACGCAGTCGCGACTGATTACATGGCAGCAAGTGATTTGATAGGAGGAGTTAACTGAAGCTTTTGTCTGAGATTTTAAACATTTTTAAGAGCTTAGCTGGGGAACATGCGCGGGATGTCACGGGGTTTGAAAACAACTATACATCAACAATTGAAAACAACAATTTGACCGTGTATGGGGGCCTTTACTCTTCGTTCACTGAACGCTAGCTCAAAGCATGGTCATATGTGTTTCTGACCATTTCATGGCGTAGTGAAGCAATGTTAATTTAAGCCTCATTCACGGAAAAAACGTTTTTCTGCGCTGCTATGTGCTCTCGTATACCAACAAGAAAGATGCGAGTCAAAGTTTATCAAGCCCGAACGATGGTAGCGGTTTATCAACTCATGGTATTTTGGTTCCGAGTTACTCCATCAGGATTGATGAATTCCATTCCCTATTCAACCCATCTCTTGTATAGCTTTAATGTCCGCTTTGTACTTTGATGTGGTATCCTGTATTTGTGACGCTCAAAGGATACTTCCTTCGCTACTGTAATGCTCTCTTATCGATTGAATGCCACGCAATTTTTGACAAATAAGCCAAATGTCAATGGTTTTGTACACCGCCTAGTCACTTTATCCGGTCGCGGGTACTTTATCCTGATTCCTGGATTTGAAAAATACATATGTATGTAAGAGAAAAATCTTTCCAGAACATAGAGGAGGTGAGACTGCATTAGATGTCACTGAACTGGGAACACACTTGGGATAACTGCATTAAGTTTTGGGATAATGGAATTTATCTTACGGAAATATTGTTTGTGATATCAAAACTGTACCAGAAAAACAATAAAGAACTAACCACAAAAACAATAAAGAACCAATTACTATCTATGCGCAACACGGCTCTAGTCGTCCATTGTCATACGGCTTGGTCATGGCATAAGTCTAACAAAACATTTTACCTTACACACATTACAGTTATACAACTTCACAGGTGCATTGAAGTACTCTTAACGCCTCGAAATTCTGCTGAAATGCCCACAAGAATACCAACTGGACGTGGACATTCCTAGCGACACGCTTTGAATCCTAATCGAAGTCGTCCAATGAATCACGAATGCCCAATAGGTATGCGAATGCCACCGTCGTTGTCGCTGGGGCTGCCATCGTCGCCATTATATAACCCAGACAAATTGGTAAATGCCTTTGACTGAGTTCACCTAATTTTCGGCCCAATTTTCTTGCGCGGTTTGTTTTTAGCACGAAGGTAAATCATGTCAATGTCAATTGATAACGAGTTAGTGGGAATAATTAAAATAATATAAAATGAACTCTTGAAGGGAATTTTTTTGTATTCACGCTCGGGTTTCCAGTGGGAAAAGAAAATTCAAATTATTTGAAGATGTTCAAGTCTGTAAGTTATGAATAAAAATAATTCTTCAGGAAATATGTTTTAACTGTGAAAATTTCGTTTTAGATTGTAGTTACTTTCGTTGCTTGTGTATCATGTGCGTTAGCAAATCCAGGGATACTAGCTCCTGTGGCTTACAGTGCACCACTCGTTGCTGCTCCTGCTTTTATTACATCATCCAATGCTCAAGTGGTTGCGAGAAACTATAATGGACTTGCAGCTCCTCTTCTAGCAGCATATACAGCTCCTGTAGCCTATACTGCACCTATAGCAGGTGCTCCTTTAGCATATACTTCACCGGTAGCGAAACTTATCGCTGCACCAGTCGCCTACACCTCTCCAGTAGCTTACACCGCTCCAGTAGCTTACACCGCTCCAGTAACCAAATTGAGTGCTGCTCCAATAGCTACTGCACCAATAAGCTTTGTTGCACCATCTGCTAAATTAGTTGCTGCTGCTCCAGTTGTCGCTGCTCCTTTGAGAATCGCTTCAGCACCCGCGAAGCTTGTCGCAGCTCCAGTTGCTGCTGCTCCTTTCAGAATTGCTGCAGCACCCGCTAAGCTTGTTGCAGCTTCACCTGCAAGGTTGAGAGCTGCACCGGCAGTAGCTCCCAGTCCCGTAGATATTGCTGTCCCTGCTGCCAGATTAACAGCCAGTCCTGCACGTATCGCGTATGGTGCCCCGGCAAGGTTTGCGCCAGCACCACTAAAGTTCACTGCTGCAACTTCAGTTCGTCATAAGTGATTAATCGGTCTGTAATCATAATGAGGCTAAAGATTGACAAAATATATTATAGAATGAATTAAAAAATTAACAACAACAACTTTGTTTTAATGCTGAAAAAAATTGGGTTTGGAAATAGTTTGAAAATGTAAATTTTTAGAGTAGTGAGTTAGGTTAAGTAAAAGGGTCGTTAGATTGTTGATGCTTACTGAATGTATTAACACACTTCATTTTCTAAAGCTCGTTTATTCCCTTATGGGCCACAGGGTGGGAACTGTTGCCCTTCAGTGGACTTTGTTTTGTGTGATCTCCCAGTTGTTATGGCATCTGCTAAGAGGCTCTCCTCACGTTGTTTTAGTCTTTTAATATGGGACAAGACTGTACCTGCAATAAGTAATACACCGATGCTCTCCAGTTGTCGTATATTTTTAGGCTTGAGTATATTTCTATGGGCTTGAGTCGGTTTTCAGCAATTCTGGCGGAATGCCGACTGTTTGCACAGCAAACAAAACTATAAGTATGCCACACGCGTCCGAGTCATTCATGTTGCTGACTCAATAATAAAATATAATTACGATCACCGCAACCACGCAACAAGTCAATAACTTATTGATTAATGTTGCTCTAATTAATAATATAAAAAAATGATTATGTTGCACAAATGTTAACATATAAATTAAGCTCTGGAAAATTAAAAAATTCAGTTGAGAACGAACAGCAACTCAAGTGTTTTCTTTAACCAAAAAAAAAACTGCTACTAAATTGATTAGGTTGTGCAGTCCTAATCACCCCGTACATACATACAACAGTCCAGCTCATACCAGTGAGCTATACATTGGTCCTTCGAGCCTTTGAAACGAATCACACCTACGCACAACTCGCACCGCGAGTTAAACAGTAAAAAAAAACAATAACATTAAGAACCGAATAACCGAGTCTGCAGTACCACGATGGAGTCATTTTCGGAAATAACAGAAGAACAAAAGAAGCTTGGGGAAGCCATGTGCCGGGCCCTCTCAAATATGAAGAAAGACAGCAGTGGGAGGAAAGACAAGAACTATATAGAGAAGAGACTAGCGGAATTTGACAGTTCCTGGGGAAAATTCCAAGAAAACCACGCCTTTCTGGAAGGAATGAACAGACCTTCGGAGCCGTATTTTATGCAGAATTTCTACAATCAAGTGAAAGCTAAATACGATGAAGCCAAGGAACTACTGAGGGAGTATCAACAAAAACTGAGCAAGCAGCTGGTCGAGACCGCAGCAAACACCTCAGAAGCAAACTTCAACTTAAAATTAAACGACGACATGGAGGAGAAGTCACTGCGTCTCAAGAAGCAGAGGGTCAAAATGAGCAACATTAGGAGACTACTTGCTGAGGTAGCAGAGAGAGGCCAAGCGAAAACCAAGACGTACTGCGAATTTAAAATCAAGCAGTTAACAACGCAATGGGATGCTATACAAGAATTGCACGAAGAAATCATGACGTTTACCGAAGAGGAAGAGCTGTCGCATAAGTACTTCAAGGAGGAGCAATATGAAACTCTTGAAGAAGCTTACCAAGAAACCATGATAGAACTACAAGATGTGATAGAAGAAAAAAGTCAGAGAGAGGATGAGGCAAAGACGAAACTACCACAAATAAAAATTCCTAACTTTGACGGTGACTATAAGGCCTGGAAATATTTTGAAAATATATTCTGTAGACTAATCCACAACAACAAACGTTTAGGTAATGCTGAGAAAATGCATTACTTACAAACGTCACTAAGTGGTGAGGCGCACAAACTTATCCAACACCTGGCAAGCAGCGAATCCAGTTATGAAGCAGCATGGAGCCTAGTAACGACCAGATTTAATAATAAACGGAAAATATTCTCCACATTTTCCGATGCAATTCTGGATCAACCTACGTTAATCATCGATTCTGCCAAAGCAATAAAACAATTGCATGACCAAATAAAAGAATGCCTACATGGAATCAACAGCCTACAACTAGAAACCCCACCCTGGGAACCCTTTATTGCACATATTATACGAAGAAAGATGGATCCAGAGACCTATAAAGCGTACGAGCAATCATTGAGCGATCCACGAGAGATACCACAATTAGAAGACATACTGAAGTTCTTGGAAACTAGATTCCAAGCACTACAAGTAATTGCAGAGCCTAGGAAGAAAACTGAAAGCAGCCGCACCATAAACCATGGACAATCACGAAGTAACTACCAAATAAAGAATTATTACACTACTACCACAAAGTGCCGATACTGTAATGGACAGCACAATATATACGTATGTCAAAAATTCAGAGTACTAAAATTAGCAGAGAAGCTCAACTTCGTCCGGCAGAGTAAAACATGTCCCAACTGTTTGAACCATGGAACGAACGACCCCTGCCACAGTCAAAGCCGATGCAACGTCTGTAAGCAGCAACACCATACACTAATTCACCAAGAGGCAAAAAATCCAACAGCAAATCAAGAAAATTTACCGAGAGTAATGTCATCACACATTGCTACATCTAAACGCACAATTGAGTCACACGTTGCAAGGAAATCTTGCAATGTAATACTGGCAACAGCACTAGTACGAGCCAAGACCGTAAGAAACACCTATGAGTATCTGAGAGCATTGGTAGATCCCGGATCCCAAGTCACCTTCATAACCGAAAATTCGGCGCAAGCACTAGGAGTTCCAAGAATGAAAATATATTCAGAGATTTCAGGAATACACGAGAGCAACGCTGGGACATCCCACAGAAAAATTCTAGTAGAACTCATTCCGAGATTTCCATCCAACTTTAAACTGCAGTGTGAAGCTCTAATACTTCCATCGCTGATGAGCGACCAACCACAACAATATATCGTTAGCGAAGATCTTACCAGTTGGAGTAATCTCATTCTTGCAGACCCTACATACGATACCCCGGGACCAGTTGACATGATATTGGGCGCAGACGTATTTGGAGACATCCTAATGAACAGAATTAGAAAAAAGAAATGTGGAACGTTAGCTCAAAAAACTGAATTTGGCTGGATATTGTCTGGACCAATCGAACAGAAAGAAGTAACCAGGAAAATCACATCCATGATTTCACGGGTAGATATCGACTCACAGCTTCGAAAGTTTTGGGAAATGGAAGAAACAGTAATGAGTCCACCTATGTCAGAGGAAAACAGAACGTGTGAAGAACAATTTGATCGAACAGTTAAACGAAATCCCAATGGCACGTATACAGTACAAATTCCGTTCAAGCAGACAGAGGGGTTAGGAGAATCAAAACCAGTTGCAATAGCACGACTATATCAAATGGAAAAGCGGTTCTCAAAAAGCAAAACGTTGCGGGATGAATACAACAAATTTATGGAAGAATACTTACAACTGGGACATATGGTACTCATTGATCCCAAAGAACTTCAGTGCAATACACGTAACACATACTACATGCCTCATCAAGCAGTCATCAAAGAAGAAAGCACGACTACCAAACTAAGAGTAGTTTTTGACGCCTCTACCAAAACAAGCACCAAGCTAAGCCTAAACGATTTAATGCACTGTGGCCCCAGACTACAACACGACCTACAGGACATTCTACTAAGATGGAGAAAGCATCAATATGTATTTAGTGCCGACAGTGCGATTTTCAACAAGAGATAGCATTCAAGAATTTAAACTCACAACCGTGACATACGGAACAAAATCAGCACCTTACCTAGCTATAAAAACATTGCAAAAATTAGCACGCGATGAAGAAGAAAATCATCCAGAAGCAGCGAAAATAATTCTCAATGATTTTTACGTGGACGACATGATGTCTGGAACGTCTTCAATTCAGGAAGCAAAGTGGCTACAAAGTGAGCTGATCCAAACGTAAAAAGAAGGAGGGTTCAACCTTAGAAAATGGAGAAGCAACCACAGTGAACTAATTGATAATCTACCAACAGAACTTAGGGATCAAGGCTCCATTGAAATAAAAGATGACGAGGCCGTGAAATCCTTGGGTATATACTGGACACCAGCAGCAGACAAATTCCACTTTAGGGTAAAATTGAATGCAACACCAGAAGTACCTACTAAACGGACAATCTTATCAGAAATTGCTAGACTATTTGATCCACTCGGGTGGTTGGCACCTATAACAGTGAGAGCCAAAATGTTAATTCAAGAATTATGGGCAAAAGGATACAACTGGGAGCAAACACTGGAAGAAGAGCTAGCTGCTCGATGGATGAACATCAGGAATGAACTACGAAAACTTGAAGAAATTAACATACCACGTTGGATACAGTATACACCCGCATGCAAAACAGTTGAACTCTACATGGATTCTGCGATGCATCCGAAAAAGCTTATGGAGCAACCGTATACAGTAAAACTACGTCAGAATCGGAGCAAGTACATATAACACTACTTGTAGCGAAGACTAAGGTAGCACCACTAAGTAAAATCACGTTACCAAGATTAGAACTTTGCGGAGCAGTCTTATTATCTAAACTACTACGTCGAACAAAACAAGCATTAGATATTAAGAATGTAAAGGAATACGCCTGGACAGATTCGATGATAACATTAGCATGGATCCATGGAAAATCAGATAAATGGGAAACCTTCATTTCAAACCGAGTGTCAGAAATTCACAAAAAATCTGGAGTCTACAAGTTGGCGTCACGTGCGTTCCGAAGACAACCCTGCTGATCTAGCGTCGAGAGGAGCCACTCCGCAATACCTAAAGAATGCAGAGCTTTGGTGGAATGGTCCATCGTGGCTAAAGATGACTGAAGATAAATGGCCAACACAAAAAATTAACACAAATACTACAAGAGGAGTTAAGTTAAATAAGGTAGTAGCGGTTCATGTAACTCAAAATGATGAAGGCTTCGAGCTACTTAGTCGTTTTTCATCGTTTAAGAAACTTACACGTGTGCTGGCTTACTGCAAAAGATTCATCGCGAAATGCAGGAAGGAGATAATAAACAGCACAGATTTATCAGTAAAGGAATTAGATAAAGCGCACGAACAACTTCTACAGATGACACAAAAAACGGAGTTCGCTGCAGAATTAAAACAGCTGGAAGCAAAGAAACCACTTAACACAAAAAGTTCAATTCTTTCCTTAAATCCATTTTTGGACGAAAATGGCGTACTAAGAGTGGGTGGAAGAATCCAAAATTCTCGTATTCCGTATAATGAAAAACATCCCGTCATAATACCTCACAAACACCACATAGCTAAACTATTGATACTTGAAGCTCATGCAGCGACACTACATGGAGGAAATGAAGTCACACGTGCTTTTATTAGAAGAAGATACTTCATAATCAATGGGAAAAGCAAAATACGACAAATATTGAACAAATGCATTACTTGCTGCAGGCACAAGAGACAAACAGTGACACAAATTATGGGTGAACTCCCAGCTCCACGAGTAACACCAGCGAAACCGTTTTCGCACACCGGACTGGATTATGCAAGGCCTATTCAGATAAGAATGTCCAAAGGAAGAGGAAACAAATCCCACAAGGGCTACATAGCAGTCTTTGTATGTCTAGCTACAAAGGCCATTCACATCGAAGCGGTAACAGACATGACCTCGGAGGCATTCGTAGCAGCATTTAGAAGATTCACATCAAGAAGGGGCCTTGTTTCAAACATATACAGTGATAATGGAACAACGTTCGTAGGAGCACAAAAAATACTGGATAAGGATATGCGCCATGCCATCACAAACTTAACCACAGTAGTGGGAAGCCTGGCGACCGAAGGTGTACAATGGCATTTTATTCCGCCGGCAGCTCCTCACTTCGGAGGAATTTGGGAGGCTGGAGTCAAATCCATCAAATCCCACTTGAAAAAGGTAATAGGCTGCACTACGCTAACATTCGAGGAAATGTCGACGCTACTGTGCCCAATCGAAGCCTGTTTAAATTCACGCCCATTATACCCACTACCGAGCGACCCTAGTTCGATCCTTACTCTTACACCTGGACATTTCTTGGTTGGGCAAGAATTAGTAGGACTACCAGAACCAACCATAGACAACAACATTACCACATTGAGCCGCTGGAAACAAGTACAGAAGATGACGCAAGACTTCTGGAAGGTGTGGCAAAGTGAATATCTATCACGACTCCAACAAAGAACAAAATGGAAATCAGGAGCAAGGCTGATCGAAGTTGGGCAAATTGTTCTCGTAAAAGATGAAAACTGCGCTCCAACGAGATGGCCACTAGCCCGAATAATCGAGACACATCCAGGCAAAGATGGAGTTGTACGAGTGGTAACTCTACGGGTCAAAGAAAACTCCACAATAAAGCGTCCAGTAACAAAAATATGTGTGTTACCTGTTGAAGATGACAACTTGACGAATGCAGAGCATACTACATCAACAGAGCTGAAAACGTGTGCTGTTACACATGTCACTGTAACAAGTAATCATCAAACTGGCACAAAGAGTCACCTGCATGCGGACAAGAAGACGGCACATAAATCAGCAACTACCTGGAACATGGCCAAATTGATTTTAACTACACTCGTTATATTAAGCTCGATCCAACCCTGACATACACACTACACAATAAAATACCCACAACCTGGGCTGTTTATCGAACAAATTGGACACGCCAAACTAAAGAGAGGTACTATCAAGGTCGAGGTACTCATCCCAATCAACACAACAGCAGACACTAGTAGAGTAAAAAATATAATAACCAAGATGGAACAGACCTGCAGTGAGGCAAAACGGTTTGAAGACAACACGCATTGCCGCACTCTACTTGAACATTTATTAGAACGAAAATCAATAATCTTAAATGAGATTGAAGCAATAAACCAAAGGCGGAAGCGGAGAAATAAAAGAGGGCTTGTTGGACATCTATTGCAAGCCATCTTTGGAGTAAACGATGAGGTTTACACTGACATTGAACACCTTCAGCATAATCAAGATATGTTGAGACAAGCGGCCAATCATCAAGCAAATAAATGGTATCTACAATGACAAGGATAAATGACACAGAAGTCCGCATGGGTAGACAATTCGATCTGGTCACAAACAAACTGAACAGAGTAATCTCCGAGGTAAACAAGATTGAAGGATGGTATGACAAGATTGACAGTAATATGGTCAGCACACAAATACTAGCAGCGTACCAGATTGCCAAAGATATCTTGGAAGACCTAAAACAGCACTACATAAAAATTCTACAAGCAGGCTATGGTAAAGGAAATATTATGGACTTCATAACTCCAAGCAAATTGGCAGAAATAACAGATCAAGCAGCAAGCAAAATGCCATCTAATCTAAGAATCATTCCAGAACCAGGGAATGATATGGAAATATACATAGCCGATTCAGATGTTAAGGTTTTTGGATTTCTGCATATAACGGATGCCGATACCTTTAATATGATTAAAGCAACCCCAATTCCTCAGCGCATAAATAACAATACATATGTCACGCCACAAATATCAACAGCAATCCTGGCGATAGAGTACAATAATCAAAAATATTTCGAAATCACCGAAGAAGAAATGAGAAATTGCGTATTTTTAGAAAAATACTCCAAATTGTGCACACCCGCAGTTGTTAGTGACTTAGTGAAAAATCCAAATTGTATCATCGATGAAATATACCAACGACACAATAGGCAGGAGTGCCCATTAAAGCAACTGAAAATCCACTCCGTCATATGGAAACATCTTTTTTTGGCGAACACCTGGTTATTTATCGCAGATCCACCAACAACGGCCGCAATTAAATGTAACGGACAACGGGAAGATGTTATTCTGCATGGCGTCGGAATTCTGCAGACAACTCAGGACTGTGTGATTGAAACAACGAAGAATATACTTTTCTCTGAAGTTCGTAACAAAGTCATTATTCAATCAACATTTCTAAAGCCAATGAATTTCAACATAACTGGGATATTCAACCCTACCGGGCTAGGTAGCAAACCAGTAATGTTAGACCCGATACTAAAAACATCCGACACATTCAGCAGCATCATCCACGATCCAACTGGCTTACAAGTTCAGTCATCAACATGGAAAACTATCGGACACCATACCGCCACAACAGCAGGATCTGTCCTACTCACCATAGCGATCATCGCAGGTATATGGAAATGTCGACCGACCCGTTGGAGCCTGAAACAACACCATGTAACCACTGGCGATTTACCAGAGAGCATCCACAGCTCATCCGGCATACAACAATCGACAGAACATCTAGGACCTAACCCAGCCCCGCGAACCACGACCTCGGCTGGGCAAAATGTTTGCACAGCAAACAAAACTATAAGTATGCCACACGCGTCCGAGTCATTCATGTTGCTGACTCAATAATAAAATATAATTACGATCACCGCAACCACGCAACAAGTCAATAACTTATTGATTAATGTTGCTCTAATTAATAATATAAAAAATGATTATGTTGCACAAATGTTAACATATAAATTAAGCTCTGGAAAATTAAAAAATTCAGTTGAGAACGAACAGCAACTCAAGTGTTTTCTTTAACCAAAAAAAAAACTGCTACTAAATTGATTAGGTTGTGCAGTCCTAATCACCCCGTACATACATACAACAGTCCAGCTCATACCAGTGAGCTATACAAGTGAGTAACTTGACCAGTGAGCTATACAGTGAGTAACTTGACCAGTACCATTGCATAAATTGAGGCTACTATTTTTACTTTGGCTGGGACGCTAGAGAGGTGATTTTTATTGGCTGTGATACAGTTTAAAGCGGCGAGGAAATAATTCCTACATCTTTGGAGATGCTGATGAATGGTAGTACACTGAGCCTTTATTGATCTGCTAAATACTTGGATCTTGCTCCAAGGACCTTAAACTGAACTCGAAAGTATAATTTTCTATACCCCCAAGAAAACCATTTGCAAGAGATGGTTCTTGAAGCCACATACCTATGATGCATAGCAGCAGTCATTAGACCAGTGTTAAGATACGAATATAACGAATACACAGTCAAAAAAGGGCATGTTTCGTAGTAACGGAGACTATGCGCTCCACATACGCACTGAAAGTCGAGTCATATGATAGTCGCACGTTTATGTCGTTGTCGTCTCGTTTTTTAGTTGGTGTGCTAAGAGTCGGGTGGCGTGATAAGTCGTTTGAGTTAAAGAAATTGTCGTTTCAGTAAAATTACGACTGTCAGCACACGGGTCAGAAAGTGCATGTGCTAAGTTTTTGTGTTTCGTTATTGTGTAATTTGCCAGCATATCTCTGACTCCAAAATAACAAATATGTATTTTCTTTCGATTTTTAATACTTTGTCACTAACGCAAACAGCCCGACCAAAAGTGACAACAAAACTACAATAAAAACGACTGTCGGCACATCAAATAAGCTGTCCTTTATGTCAGCAGATTTTACACGACAAGAATCGACTACCAGCACACCGTTGTATTAGCTTGACTTCTTATGACAGCAAATACGACTCTCTGCATAGGGGCCACTGTCGACAATATATTTTCTTCGTATAGAGTTCTATTTCGAACAGCAGCTCTGATCGGGAAGGAAGGAACTGCCACAACCTACCCGTGATAATTTTATTCCACCTACTCCCAACCCAACCAATACTATCGTGACTCTGACATCGGGGCATCGCGAAACAGCTCGCTGGAGTGTTATGCCTCCTGAAACGAGTTGAATCTCAACCAACCGATGACATGCGATTTTTGGTGGAGCGGGGAAGGACTAAGGAAGACTATGACAGTAGGAATCAGGAATGTAAAGAGGGAAGAAAAAAGTAGGAAAGTTATGTAGGTGGGAAAGTGTAAAATGCGAAGAACCGTGAGGCTACCGGTATTCGAACCAGGGCCCTCTGGTATGGTAGCCAGACGCCTTACTGCCTAGGCTACCGAGGCTCCCATGAGTGTTACACAATACACGCTCATATCAAGGTAGTAGGACATTTCAATAAACTGAGCAGCTATTGTAACTATGTATATGTAAAATGTAAGTTCTAAAACGAGTTTTCTAATAAGCAGCGTTTTTTCATAATTCAACAATTTCAGATACAGACCTATTTGGATTAAATAACATTTTAAACTAAACACACAGCTACACTTTAAAAATTGTGTGGCATTATGACAAGATTTTTTTTCGTTAAAAATAAAGGCAGTAATGTTTATGATTATATATATATAGTGGAGTCAGATAAGCATCAAATTTTAGTGAAAAAGGAATTGCTTGGAGTGTCAAAATTGTTTTTTGGAACATGTTAGTTACATCGAATACTTTACGAAATGGACATTTTCTACCTCTAGCAACCGCCGCTACGTAAGTTAGCGGCCATTATGTCAAAAATTTACCGTTTTGGTCGTTCTTTCTAAACATAGATGCGTATATCTCGGCATGTGTAGCTCCAAAAAATCGAAAAAAATCGAGGCTGTTCGTTATGATATTGGCTACCAGCGGTTACAATATGAAATCCTTATCTGCACACATACATAACCTCAAAAAAAAATCAAAAACTGAAGAAACTGCTCTATTTTGGTTTTTGGTGAAAACTTCGAATATTTTTAGTGAAATTTGATGAAATTTTCAAAAGTTATACATGTGAACAATAACTGGTTAAAATTTCAAGTCAAAATATCTAACACAAGGCTCAAAAATTGACTTCAAATTTGAAAATTGATTGGCCTATCAGTTTTGTGCATCGCTTCGTATGAGGTTCTTACTTTTTTTAAAATGTAGCTTCTTTTATGCACTTTTGATGGTGAAAAAAAAATTTTTTTTAAACTTGAAGAAAAGTGAAAAAAATCGAATCGGAAATCAACAATTTTTGCATTTTTTCGTCAATTTTTTTAGAAAAAATTCAGTTTTTGATAAAAGTCAATTTTTCGATCATCATAGTAAAAAAGGAACTAATAATACAATAGAAATTGAACTTTGCTTTCGATTTTTTCGGAGTTACACATGCTGAGATATACGCATCTATGTTTAGAAAGAACGACCAAAACGGTAAGTTTTTGACATAATGGCCGCTAACTTACGTAGCGGCGGTTGCTAGAGGTAGAAATGTCCATTTCGTATAGTATTCGATGTAACTAACATGTTCCAAAAAACAATTTTGACACTCCAAGCAATTCCTTATGTTTTGCTTATCTGACTCCACTAATAGTAGTAAATTTCCTGGTTCAATTTCACTTGACATATTTTTTTTAGAACTGAAATAATTCAAACTCATACAGCTCTTGGAGGGGGGGGTGTCTATCAATTTCCCCCTTGAATCCACCACCGCTTTACATCAACTAGATATTTCTTGCCACACAGCAGTAAATTTTTCCGCTATACAAAACAAAGCCTGCTCGGCCCAACCTAATAATCTACAGCCCCCAATTCGCAAACATAGTACAGTTTCCAGAGAAAAAATTCACGAAAACTGCAAAAAAAATTGTAGTTTAATGAAATTTGGAATGGTGGGAGTTTAGCAATAGGAGAAAAGATGATGAAATTTCAAAACGCCCTAGTGGCTAAACCGTTACGATTACCGCCCCCCTCCCATATGATTTTTGTTCGTCTATCCAAAGCATATCTACAGCTCGCCAATTTGTTACTTTAGGTGGGACACCCTGCATAAAGAAAACTATATGTAAATACGAAATAACTTTTCATAATTTTTTTCTTACCCTCCATTTTCCGACCAAACGTGAGGTTTTCCGAGAAAAGCTTATATAACCTTTTTTGTCGAGAATTTTCATAGCTTTAATTTTGTCCTCTTATAGTCCATGGAAATGGTACTTTAACATTGCAAAAATGCAGGACAAGGTTTTATATCTGGGATGTGTAGGAGGAGTCAATGTGAGCTTAAGTTTGAGTTTTCGGGATTCTAACCCTCCCCATTTGGCCGCCATCTTGGAAAACGTGTGCAAATGGTTTTTCCACTATATCTCCGAAACGGTACATCTTACCGAAAATTTGCAAGGACACTTTTTGTTTAGTACGGAGAAATGCGTCCATAGCAACGCAGTCTGTACAATTACTTGGATATGCGGATGACGTGAACATCGTGGGAAGGTCCTTCTTGGCAGCAAAAGAAGTCTATGTCGAATTAAAAGAGGCGGCCAAGGACATAGGGTTGAACATCAATGAAGAAAAAACGAAGGTGATGCAACAATCCAGAGCTGGAAGACTTAGAATGGGAAGAAATATAACTATCGACGAACATAATCTAGAAGTAGTCGATAAAACAGTCTACCTTGAGTCTACAATTACAAAAAGAAACGATGAAAAGGAAGAACTAACTAGACGAATACTACTGGCTAATAGAGCTTTTTATGCCCAAAAACAAATATTGCACTCAAGATTTGTGCACAGAAAAACGAAACTCTCACTCTACAAAACAGTAATACGACCAGTACTGTGCTATGGCAGCGAGACTTGGACTATGACTCAGGAGATAGAGGAACAAGTCAACAGGTTTGAGAGGAAGGTTCTCAGGCCCAACGAGAGAGGATGGGATATGGCGAAGGAGATACAACAACGAGTTGTATGAAATTTTTGACGACCCAGAACTCTCAACGTTTATAAAAATCAACAGACTAAGACTAGTCGGCCACGTAATCAGGATGAATGATAACCGTATCCCAAAACGGCTTATGGTGGCCGAAATTCCAGGAAACAAACCAGTAGGTAGACCCAGGAGAAGATGGATGGACTCTGTGACGGCTGACGCAGAGACAATGCTGAACATTCGGAACTGGAGAACTGCTGCAAGGAACCGTCAGACTTGGAGAAATGCCCTAGAGGAGGCCGAGGCTCGAGGCTGTTCGTTATGATATTGGCTACCAGCGGTTACAATATGAAATCCTTATCTGCACACATACATAACCTCAAAAAAAAATCAAAAACTGAAGAAACTGCTCTATTTTGGTTTTTGGTGAAAACTTCGAATATTTTTAGTGAAATTTGATGAAATTTTCAAAAGTTATACATGTGAACAATAACTGGTTAAAATTTCAAGTCAAAATATCTAACACAAGGCTCAAAAATTGACTTCAAATTTGAAAATTGATTGGCCTATCAGTTTTGTGCATCGCTTCGTATGAGGTTCTTACTTTTTTTAAAATGTAGCTTCTTTTATGCACTTTTGATGGTGAAAAAAAAATTTTTTTTAAACTTGAAGAAAAGTGAAAAAAATCGAATCGGAAATCAACAATTTTTGCATTTTTTCGTCAATTTTTTTAGAAAAAATTCAGTTTTTGATAAAAGTCACTCTGTGACGGCTGACGCAGAGACAATGCTGAACATTCGGAACTGGAGAACTGCTGCAAGGAACCGTCAGACTTGGAGAAATGCCCTAGAGGAGGCCGAGGCTCGATTTGGGCTGTAGCGCCATTGGATGGATGGATGGACTTTTTGTTTAGAATTAAATAATCTACAATTTATTAGTTAGAAATTTTGTTGTAAAATGAATAATTAAGAAGTTATAAGCCTTAGAACACAAAAATTAGTCACAATATTTTATTTTAAAGGCTATAACTTTTTTTCCTTCAACTTTAACAAAAAAAATAATAACAAGTACATTACATTACTCAAACATCGGCATTTCTCATAACGTATAGTCATTCATTCATTATTATTACTTGCTAGCTGTTATTGCTAATTTCTAGGAGGTAAAATTGTAATAAAATATTCCGAAAATCTGTCACTTTCATACCTTCGGGGCGCTGTAAAACCCTTCGTAGTGAATGAAATTAAAAAAGTAATGAATGAAAATTATTCCTAATGAAACCCTCTACAAAAAACGTGTTATTATTTTGTTGAAGGAAAAAAAGTTATAGCTTTTAAAAGAAAATATTGTGACTAATTTTTGTGTTCTAAGGCTTATAACTTCTTAATTATTCATTTTACGAAAAAAATTTCTAACTAATAAATTGTAGATTATTTAATTCTAAACAAAAAGTGTCCTTGCAAAATTTTCGGTAAAATGTACCGTTTCGAAGATATAGTGGAAAAACCATTTGCACACGTTTTCCAAGATGGCGGCCAAATGGGGGGGGGGGGTTAGAATCCCGAAAACTCAAACTTAAGCTCATATTGACCCCCCTACATATCCCAAAAATAAAACCTTGTCCTGCATTTTTGCAATGTTAAAGTACCATTTCCATGGACTATTAACATTTTTCCAATTTCACAGTTTTTCCCGAGCTACGGCCGGGAAAGCATCGGAAAATCCTTTCACTCGGATTTTCTCGTCATTTTCACAAAGTACAGCTTGGAACTCAACGGTTACCTTTTCTCCTATTGCTAAACTCCCACCATTCCAAATTCCATTAACTTATAATTTGTTTTTTTCAAAAGAAATCTCAAGGAGCTGTACTAACAATACAGTTTAGAAGTTCGATATATAGAACAATTCGACGATATCACTATTTCCAAACTCTTAAGTATCTGACAGAATTACGCGAAATTGTGGTGCGGGCAATGACAGATAGGATGAATTACTATATGCGTATTCAAATACGCACTAACAGAATATTGTTTTAACGCCACGCGCACAGCGCACAAGTTGATTTACTGTTTACTTTTTGCGCGTTGCCGTCATATTTTGGTGATGGGATATTAAATATGTTGGATTTCATAATTAATGCACAGTTTTCCAAATTGTGGTAATGAAATTAGCACCTAAAACAAAGAAAGGTCCGGTAGAATAGAAAATTAAAACGCAAATCCTACCACTTTTTCAATTTATTTCCTATCACGTGCACTAGGCACTTTGATTTTTAGGTTGTTTCAAAGTTGGAAGCTGACAGCAGCACCTCAAGGATGTGTCAGGGAAAAGTCACCGCACACCGCGAAGCCTATGCCCGCATCTGCCACTACAGCTGTACAGCATCTTAGAGCTCAAACGTAAGCTTTATCGACATCTACTCGAGCCTCCCCCAGGTACCCAGGTGTATAATTTCCAGTTCTCTTCTGTCCTTCAAACTAAGCTAACTTCTAGATCTAGACATTGCACCATGACCTCAACAACTTCACAGAATTATAGTTCAAATGATGATTACTAAGCTTAGTTTTTACACATATAAAAGTTTTGTGAGTTCATTGGAGGATATTAAATTTTGCGAAAAAATTGCTTTCTTACATATTTAAATTTGGTCGAAAAAAAGCTTTGATGTTTTCATATTCTATGTTCCTCCGGTCGCTAATCGTGAATGACATATTATTAGTCTTATTAGGAGACTTTATCTAGCAATAAATTTATATTCTAAAGACAATTTTCATAGTACCTACATAATTAAATTGCTTTAAACTAAAATCAATTCAAAAGTTGCATGCTCATCCTAGTCTTAGTTACCTTTTTTTAATTAACTACAACCACACTCGTGGTAAAATGCAGTAAACTTTGACAAAATCAAACCGTCTGTCAAACAGGTTTTCTTCATAAATATTAAACAAATTAAGTCAACAAAATGTGATTTTGTTATTAATTACAAATATTGTTTCATATTAAAAAATCAAAAATAAAACCAATAAACAATTTATATGAAGTCACCAGCTACAATTGCATGCAAGTTGCAATTTTGGGACGCCCATCACGTCCCGTCGCACCATCATGAGGCAACAATTTGCGCCACCGCGTGTTAATGCCGCAAATTTTGGGTTTGTTTGGCGATTTGAAAAGCGATTTGCGTCTGCTCCGTTACTTTCGGACAATTTTTAAGCAGTATAAAAGCGCACTGCACTGCATTCAAAATCACACTCGCTCAGTTACTTCAATTAGTAAACGTCCATCCCTAAACTAAATTTTGTGAAAATGTTCAAATTCGTGAGTTTTTGTTAATTGTTAAACCAAGTTGGAGTCTATTAATATCTAATCGTCTTTTATCCTCCAGGGAGCAATCTTCTTCGCCACCATCGTTTGTGCCTTAGCCAAGCCAGGAGTACTGTCGCCGTTAGCCTATGCTGCACCAGGATTTGTCACAGCTGCCAGCTCACAAGTTGTCGCTAGGAATTACAATGGATTAGCTGCTGCACCGTTGGTAGCTGCTGCACCAGCCTTCGCCGCTCCACTTGCATATTCTGCACCAGTTGCCAGATATGCTGCATCATATGCTGCTGCACCATTAGCTGCTCCTTATGCTGCATATGCTGCCTCTCCTTATGCTGCTGCTCCATACGCTGCCGCTCCATATGCTGCCTATGCTGCTGCACCTTTTGCTGCGCCACTTAGGTATGCTGCTGCCCCAGCCTTGTGGTAATTTGTGATGCCAAAAGAAGACTGCTCTTTGTGTGATTTGACTGTTTTCAGATTTAATTTTAATAAAAATTAATTAAAGTACAAAAACAACATATAAACTTTATTACTATTATCCTTATCTTTATTCACCTGTCTGGTGGAGTGTAAGACGGCGGCGATTTTTTCTCGGATACGGTATTTTATCGAATGGAATAGTGGCAATGATAATTACATTAATAGGTTCCCACTAGACCCATGCGGTAAAATTTCGTATGCAAGAAATTTGTTTTCCCCGTACACCGAACGAACTTGTCACTAACTAAGATTCGATAAATCTAGAATGTATTTTGTCGAACTCGTGATCAAGTGGCGTTTAGTTCTATATTGCACCATTCACATGAACCAAATTTTCTAGAATCTCGAAGTAGTTTGTGCTAATCTGTCCTTCGAATTCGTGCCTCGAATGCTAATTTCCAAGCAAATCTTTTCCGGATATTAAACGGATTATTTATTTCGTTAATTAAAGAAAGGCTTAATTTGTGGGATATTGACGACCGCGGGTAAAACCATATTTACGTGCAAAAATCGAATCGAATAGTTCCGTGTGAAAAACCGTCCCGTATTCGATAAAACCGTATACGTGAAAAACTCGAATCGAATAGTCGCCGTCTGAACTTAGCCTAAGCAAAAAACAAAACTTCTCCATCCAGCCATTCTTGCCATGTATTTTTAGGTCTGCCAACTCCTTTGTTTCCTTGCGTATTCAACTTAAGAACTCTTTTGTTATTGCACAATTTCTGTTATGTCAGCCCTATCCGCTTCCACTGTTGTCCAATTTCGTCTCTGCAAAAATTACGAGTCGAGATCGAATGGTAAACGAGTCGCGAAATCTTCGAGTAGACTTGGAGACAAGAATCGATATCGAAACGAGAACGATTTGTAAACGACGAAAACGGAATGCAATGGCAAATCGCTTTGACGACTCGATAACGATTCGTAGTCGCGACTTTGAATCGAAGAGCTCCTTATTAATTTTTTTTGGTGGGCTGGAAAAAAAATTGTAAGAAAAAATATAAATAAAGAAGTGCTTTTAAAATATATTACATACTAGAAAAACTCCGTGTGCGTTGTGCGACGTCTTTTTAATAAATAAAAATAGGTGTGCATAGTCCGGGATAAAAAAAAATATAATGAAACAAAGAAAAAATCTGCAAAACATGATTTAGGGTCCATAAAAAATGTAGTTACCTATAAAAAATATGTTACCGAGTTAAAATCGAGGTTGAGCAGCACCTATCGGGAAACTTGTACTACGTGCACAACTACGTGTTTGTACTACGTGCACAACAGACACATAGACTTAGTTGAGTTGACATTTTGTGCATCGTTCATAATTTCCGTGTCTATTACGAACTTTGAAGGAGCAGCCAGTTAGGAAAACCTAGTTATTTAGATAAAGCTCTGTGAGGTCTACAATTGAAATGATAAAAAAATGTTTACTTGCTTTCCTTCGGCTATCGGTTGAAGCTTTCGGTCTAGTTCGGTAGTCAGACCCGATAATCGGCATCGGTCCCGAAAATCGGATCTGATAGTCGTATCCGTCTGAAATATGGCCGCAAAAGTATTGAATCTTCTAGTGAAAGTCCCTCTTCTTCTTCTTTATCTTTATCTTCTTTACGCTCCGGAGTAAATACTCGAAGCTTTACGCTCCGGAGTAAATACTCGAATGGCCGGGCCGCCGGCGGGCCGGAGGTTGAGTGTGCCTTTCCTCTTTCTCGCCTGTCTTCACGGCCTTGAGCTCGCCTTTGGTTGACCGCCCTTGCCGCCTGAGAGAAGTATTTCTCAAAGCTGGCCCTAAATCGAGCGAAAAATTAAAGGATAAATTAGCACAGTACGCGCTATGCGCCTATTGCACGGGCCGGTCTAGGGTCCATGCGAAATTAGCATAGGCTCGAGAAAGTACTGCACAGACCGTGATATGGACGCACGGCGGGCATAGAGTGATTGTTGAACGGATTGTGCAGTATTTGCTCCAAAATTTATATTTTCTATGGACGCACGGCGCGCAACAAGCTAATTTTTTAGGTATATAAAATTTAAGGTAAGATCTTGCACACAAGAGAATCCATCAATAGCAGGGTGGGCACCACAATCCATATCGATAGTATATCTATATCGATATTTTTGTCCAAGATCCCAAGATGGCTGCTTGTGGTGCCCACGATTTGCATGGGATTATACAGGGTGTATTGCTGACCCTGACAAAACGCCCGGCTGTGGATAGGTTTTAGATAAACAAAAAAAAATCGTGTGGGTGGGTGAGGGAAATCGTAACGGTTTAGCCGCTAAGGGGTTTTTTTTTTGGTTGAGGTTTACATATTGCCCTGTATTTTTGTAACCCTATAAGATATTTTCATGAGTAAGACCGCAATCTACGCAGTATACTCCCACCTATCAACTGTAAAAGCCAAGGTTTCAACCCACCAACTTCCAGAGTCGCCAAAGAAAAAATTTTGTTTTTTTTTTCCACTAAAATTTCAACTTCAACCATCTTTTTCTCCAAAAAATGCGTAGTTAATCAATATTTTGTTTTCTAAAATTGGAAAGCTTGGACAATTTCCTAGAAATGATGCTGGACAGCTTTTAAAGTACGGCCTTTACTTTTGAAGTTATTAGCAACTGCGTAGATCGGTTCTTTACTCAGGAAAATATCTCATAGTTACAAAAATACAGGGTGATGTAAAACTCTAATAAACAAAATCAAAACGCCCTTACAGCAAAACCGTTGCGATTTCCCTTCAACCACCCAAAAGATTGCTCACCTTTCCAAAACCTATCCTGTATATAAAATTTAGGCCAGTCACTGACGAAATGCTCGGGCCGCTAAGGGGGGCCGATCCGTCCCTGATAGATCGATAACCATATGAACTTAGAAAAAGACAATTATTTTGAAATCACAGACAGACACCCCAATTATATTTAATATAGAAGATTAAATTTTTTTTTTTAAATATGGCTTTTTAAATAACTGTTTTTGCGGTAAAGGTTACCGCTTAGGATTATGGGTCGAGAATCAAGTTTTTGGCGAGTGATTCTCAACTCCTAAACGAGTCGTTAAAGCGACGAGTCGATAAAATGTTTGCAGGGGTAGCTCTCATTACCAAAGCCATACGTCCGATATGGGCAACGTATAAACACTAATGTACATATACGACTAACAGACCAAGCGTCTCGGGACTTATCCCCTTTCGCTGTTCGGAGAGCCTAAAGCTATATTTATTAATACTTTATAATTCTACTCTCCAAATGCCGCGAATCCCGCGGATCCCGCATGTCTAGCCCCGCATTACTGATCCTGCAAAAATGGATTGGATTCCCTAGTCATGACATTTACTTCTCCTAAAAAAACTTCACAGACTACAGAAGCCCCTAGACTTTCGATAATATGGGCAATAATATTGACCAAAAGATTGACGGTTTCCTTCTTTGCTCCAGACACTTTCAATATCACCCACAGACCGCCAATAAAATCACGCAAATCAAAATTTTGCACAATATTGTTGATAGTCTAGGGGCCCCATTAACATAAGGCAAGCTGCCATGTACTAATTTACGCATACTGGTATTGTTTGCTGCTTATTCTGTTGCCCTAGGGAATTTTTCATAAAACTATCGTTTGTCCGTTTCTGCAAAATCTTTGGCTTCTTTGCTTCTTTATAAGGTTTTAACGTGTTTTGTATCCTTTAATTGCATCCGCCAAACGGGCATCACAACGCCTGGATTAGGAGATTCTATTTCAGCCAGTAGCACGGGCCACATTCGTAAATCGCCTTATCGTGGCTTAATAAAGTCCTATACTGCGCCTATAAACTTATTGGTATATGCACCTTCTGTACTACCATCATTGAGTCAAAGTAGGAATGTTGTAGCCTTGACAACATTTTTTCAATTATATCATAGTGATTGTGTTCCACTGACGCCCCCATGCCTGCACAACAACACTTTCGTCTATTATTGTATATTTCGTCTGCTCCGTTACTTTCGGTCATTTTTTCAACTGTATAAAAGCGCACTGCGCCGCATTCAAAATCACACTCGCTCAGTTACTTCAATTAGCAAACGTCCATCTCTAAACTAAATTTTGTGAAAATGTTCAAATTCGTGAGTTTTTGTTAATTGTTAAACCAAGTTGGAGTCTATTAATATCTAATCTTATTTTATCCTCCAGGGAGCAATCTTCTTCGCCACCATCGTCTGTGCCTTAGCCAAGCCAGGAGTTCTATCGCCGTTGGCCTATGCTGCACCAGGATTTGTCACAGCTGCCAGCTCACAAGTTGTCGCTAGGAATTATAATGGATTAGCTGCTGCCCCGTTGGTAGCTGCTGCACCGGCCTTCGCTGCTCCACTTGCATATTCTGCACCAGTTGCCAGGTATGCTGCGTCTTATGCTGCTGCACCTTTGGCTGCTCCATTCGCCGCTGCTGCTCCTTATGCTGCATATGCTGCTGCTCCATACGCTGCCGCTCCATATGCTGCCTATGCTGCTGCTCCATACGCTGCCGCTCCATATGCTGCTTATGCTGCATCTCCTCTTGCTGCGCCACTTAAGTATGCTGCTGCCCCAGCCCTGTGGTAATTTGTGATGCCAAAAGAAGACTGCTCTTTGTGTGATTTGACTGTTTTCAGATTTAATTTTAATTAAAAATTAATTAAAAATTATTTAAAGTACAAAAAACACTAAATTTTTCGATTAATGTTTGCCGTTGTTATTATAATCCTTTAGCATCTGTCTGCGGTGAAGAGGAGCCTTTTGCAAAACCTACAGGGGGGCGCTCTTTCGAGATATTCTATTAATCTCAATCCTTTTTATGAAATTGATTTAGGAGACTGGTAGATTCTAATCGATATTTTGCACTTAAACCTACCAAAATCAACTTTCGCTTTTTTTTGCATTACTTTTGTTCTCCGTGTGTTTTCAGGTTTGCCAACAATTCTGCTTGCTTGGGTACTCAACTATTTTAAAATTAAGCGAATTTGTTTATTGGATTTTTATCTGACCGATGTGAGAAATGTTGAAAAAAGAAATAAAAATTCACAGCATTCAGCAATTATAAAATTTGTTGAGAATTGGGTATAATATAGTCACCGAGGATGCTTGACCAGCTGGGTTTATTGCTTATATATGCTTGATTGATAAGTTTCAATACTACTGTTGCCTACATATGATTTCCAACGTCTTGCAGTATCTGAAAGGCAGAAAAGTTCAATTGGAAGATCGGTCCAAGCATACTTACTTATTCCCCTTTAAACCCTCATGAAACAGTTGCCTTCCAGCGGACTCTGTTTATGCGACAGCTTTCAGCTCCGACCAGAATCTTCCACGTTGTTCTAAGCCGTCCGGCTCGACGGGATCCTTGCGGATTCCAGTCAAGGACCTGTTTGGCTAGAATATCGTTTCCGCGTCGTATGGCCAATCCAATTCCTTTTCCTTCGCCTGATTTGGTCGTTTATTGTTTCTAAGCCGGCACGGCGCCATAGTTCTTCATTTGAAATTCTATCTTGGAAGCGGATTTTTTGGATATGATGTAGGCATCTCTTGAGGAAGTCTTGAAGAATTGGGTAAGTTTCCATGCTTCGCAAAAAAACAAAAGAACTGCTTTAACGTCGGAGTTAAACAGCCGTGTTAGTTGTGTTAGTTGAGATCTCCGTTGATCTTGATATGCGGTACAGGCATTCATATGCGCATCGTGCTTTATTTATTCTGTAACTGACATCTTCTTCTGCACCATCATTTTTAGTAGTTTTAGTCGGATTTAGCCTTAAGTCAGCACTGAACTCCTTTCTGTTGCCAAGTTGTTTAACATGTGACTGTGGGCCAGCAAACAGATATCATCCACTTAGTCGAGATCGTTAAGGCGGTCTAGCTAGCCCCATTGTATGCCGCCTGTTCTATTATCTAGAGTGCCGACAAGGATGTCATTTAATACTATAAGAAATAGTAATGGCGAAAGTAAGCATCCTTGTCGTACTCCTGAACTCATCTCACAGCTGTCAGATAATTTTCCAGTTTGGAGAACTCTGCATTTGGAATTGTTGTATAGGGCATTTATCAATTCTATTATTTTATCATGCAGTCCACGGTTGAAGCGGTGCCTGTCATATAAAGCTCCTATTAATCGAGTCGAACCCTTTCTCGTGGTCTAGCAAAGCAAGGTAAAGGGGGGACCATAATTCAGTAGGCTGCTCTAGTATGATGCTAAAGGTGTTAATATGATCTATACATGAGCAGACCTTCCTGAATCCGGCTTGCTGCCTTCTAAGCGTTTGGTCTACTGCCTATCCTATCCTAGATAGTAATATATGGGACAAAATTTTGCCCAGAGTAGATAATAAACGGATGCCTCTCCAGTTGTCGCATATTGCTAGGTCCCCCTTTTTTGGTATTTTGACTATGATACCTTCCGTCCAAACCTCCCGATAGGTACAGGTGTTCCATGCTATTTCCAGGATTGGCTGAAGCGCATCCGCTATGAGGGTTGAATCGGCTTTCAAACAATTCTGGCGAGATGCCATCTTTTACAGCTGGTTTAACATTGGCAATTGCATGAATTGCGGTTACTATTTCCGTTTTGGATGGGGCCCGGGTGGTGATTCTTATCGGCTTTGCATTGTTGCTGTTTTGCATCCTGTGCAAGTGAACCATTTAGGGCGGGGCAGAAGTGATCTCTACATCTTTGGAGTTGCTCTTCGTCGCTGCACAGCAGCCTTCCATCCGCACTCTTAACGGCATGATTTTTAGCAGAATGCTTTCCCGAGAGCTGTTTAGTAATTTGTACAGCACTTTAGTGTTGCCTGTGTCTGGCCCGTTCTCCGCTTTTTCTGCGAGCTCATTTATTTGCTGCCTTTTATCACGCCGGAAACTTCTCTTTACCTCCCGGTGTAATTGGGGGTACTCCCGTTCAAGTTAGTGACGTCTTTTCGGGTCGCTTGTAGAGTCTACGTTATTTTTGAGGGCCCTCCTGCGATCTATTTTTTGCCAGATTGTGTCCGCGATCCAGAGTGGCTGGTGTCTTTGGACATAACTGATGCTCGTTTTCGCAGCCGTCAATATAGCGCCCTTTGTAGTACTCCACAGCTCTTCAATATTTGTGTCGTCAGAAACGGTTTGCTGGTTTAATATTTGTTGTAGGCTCCCAGCAAATTCTCGCCTTTTAGCGCTCTCGCGCAGAAGGTTTGCGTTAAACCGCTTACGGTTTTTAGCATTGCGTTGAACATTTCTAATTGCGGCGATTTTAAAGCGAGTGGTTTTACTACCAAATGGTGGCCACTTCCAGTGTTCGCTCCTCTAAAGCTCTTGATATCCTCCAGAATAGTTCTCCAACTGCAGTTGACGGCCACGTGATCTATCTGATTTGTTGTTCTATTTGTTGTTGCAAAAGCAGGTTCCACCTAACATGAGTTGGTAACTTGGCTTAGGCCTTGATTTGAAATTGTGTTCTCAAGGCCGGTGTTGTTAGGCCGATCTGTGCGATTAAGTCACCCATCAAAACAATGATGTCTCCCCTTGGAAGAGAGCGAAGAACCTCATTTATTCGCATATATAACTAGTCTTTGATGTCATCTTTTGCGTCTTTAGTTGCATTGGACTACCGTAGTACATCTTAGTCTGCTACGCAGGCGCACGGTAATTATCGTCTCAGCAACTGGTGACCAGCTAATGAGGCTGGACCTGGCTTCTTTGGTGAGTATTACACCAACGCCATTCCTACGGCTTTCAGTTTCGTTTCTCCCAGAATATAAGAAGGACTTACCGTTTGGGCAGATATGTTCCCCCGCAACGGGCCATCTCTACAGTACACAGCCAGAAGTGCTTAAGTGCAAAATATGCGTTTCGAGAAAATCGCCCTCAAAGATTTTTTTAGATATAGAAATGTACACAAAATCACTTTTGCCGATCAAATAACTCAGCAACCACAGCTCAGATTAAGATAAGAATTATAGCAATGATTAAGAATAAAATACTGAATACAAAAATGCAAAAAACTCGAAATCGTCAAATTTGCACTTAAGCACTTCTGGCTTTTTACTGTAGATCTGGTCTCGCTAAGTCCCATGATTTAGATTTTGTATCGATTCATCTCATCTTCAAGCAAAGGTCGTCGTCGTGTAGTCCATCCGGTTCCGAGGCATTGTTTGCCGATGCATATACGTAGCAATGGCGTTTTTTATATGAACGGGTTGCTAACCCCCAGCCCAACCGGCTTAAAACTCTGTTTTGTGGCGCAGAAAGCTCGCCATTCGCCCGTCTCACGTTAGCTCCTTCCGAAGAAGTACCCCAGGGGAACTGCGGGAGGTGGGTTTAGGACATGCTAACAGGTCTGCTAGGTGTTTGTCTGCAGTGAATCTTCTCGGATTTTAATAGAAGTGACAAATGGGGTGTCACCACCTTCCGAGGTCTTTGTTAGCCGTTCGCCCCCATTTAAGAAAACACTAATTAAAGAGGTACTTGAAAATCCCCTTTGCAGAGTAAGTACTCGCGATTTTACCCACTGGGTTTGTGCATTTTCATAAATGCCGAACTGCGATCATTCTGCAATATTCAACTACAGACTTCCTATTGCTGGATATTGCCGAATGACCGCAGTTCTGCATTTATGAAAATCCTCCTAATACAAATAACAATGCACTCTTGCTCCCGCCTGAAACCTTAATATAAATTATCTTTCTAAATAATCGATCAACAGCATTTTTTAAATTTACCATTTGATTTATAATAAATTGTCCTTGCTGCACCTTTTTGGTACATTGGTAATCCATCGCAGTTGAGTGACGATCTTTTCTAAAAACCCGATTTATGATTGAAAGCTTAACTTAACACTAACATTTCACCAATACATCATTACATTACTCAACATTCAATATTTAAATGCCGCTTTCTTTGCACGAAATGCTCCTTCAGAGTGAATCTAGTTCCGTATTCCTGGGACCACGTACTTATTTTTCAACCACTTAATTCACGATAAGTGCACCACTGTCAAAAACAGATCAATCCATAATTTCTCCTTTCATTCATTAATAGTCTTGATTGAGAACTTCAACAGCACGAAAATTGATTTGAGCTGAATGGTAATGAGCCTCTGGGGCGCCCCAAGCAATTTGGTAACAAACTGATTAATTTTCGGTGGGCCTATCGCCGTCTATTTGTGTAATAAGTGGCAAAACCATGTCGAAATTATAAGAGTAAATCTGCTATGGGAGTATAAAAACGGCTGGCAAATTCGTTTGAAGCATACTAGTCAATTTGTGTTCTTGTTATCAACAAGTTAATTTAAGCCGCTTTAAAATGTTCAAATACGTAAGGCGTTGCGTAGTTAGAGGATGGATATTTGTATATATATATATATTTTTTTCGTTTTGATTGCAGGTAACCGTTTTCTCAGCCTTTGTTGCTTGCTGCTTGGCAAAACCAGGACATCTTGCCGCTGCTCCATTTGCCGCTCCACTTGCTGCTCCACTTGCCTTGGCTGGTCCAGGAATTGTTACTGCTTCCAGCTCGCAAGTTGTCGCTCGTAACTACAATGGATTAGCTGCTGCTCCTCTTCTAGCGGCAGCTCCTCTTGCATATGCTGCTCCCGTTGCTAAATTTGCTGCTCCTGTTGGCTTTGCCGCACCACTAGCTGCTCCACTTGCAGCACCGGCATTAGCTGCACCATTAGCAAGATACGCAACTGCTTATGCCGCTCCATTAGCTGCACCTCTTGCTGCTCGATTCGCTGCACCTCTTGCTGCTCCATTCGCTGCTCCACTCGCTGCTCATTACGCTGCTCCATTTGCAGCTCCGGTTGGTGCACGATTTGCTGCTCATCTTGGCTCTCCTCTTGCGGCTCCTTTCGCTGGACCAGGAGCCGTCCCATCACCCTTAGCAACATTTGCTGCTTCAGCGGCAGCCGCAACCCCATTAGCTGCTCCAGCCCCAGCAGCAGAAGCAACTCCCTTAGCAGCAGCTGGTGGAGTCCCATTTGCTGAATATGGACCAGCTGCCGCATATTCAGCTACACCTGGACAACTTCTGTTGTAAACTGTGATCAAATAAGGGCCAAGACTGTTTTAATTTGAAAGATTTTAGAATAAATTTTGAATAGCAAGAATAAAATTTGCATTAAGATTTATTATCGCTAAGGCTCATATTCGTGATGTTTCTTGTTTTGATATTGATAATTTAAGTGAACAAAGAGAACAATTAGAAAATGAGGAGTAGCCACATCACATGATTCTTGCAGAAATTTCAGATCTCCTGCAAAATAAAAATAAAGACTGTAACTACAATATTTAATTTCCGAGTCCCAACTTTAGTGGTCAGTGGTCAGGACACCGTGGAGCTCCAAGGAGCGGACCCAGACAGCTGCTATATTACCAAAAGTTTCAGGGCCCACCAGAAAATTGGTAGCAGCAGCTCGAACATCCTCCTGGGGGCATTGTGGCATGTCGGACCCAACTGATGCATTGCTAAAACGGCAGTGGTCAGAGAACTCTCCGAAGGCAAATTGACGGACTATCTTGACTGAGGTGAAGAGAAGTCTTAAAGGCGATTGGCCGACAGGGGCTCTCATTAAGATTACCTGCGTCAACCAACATATCAGCTAATGGCTCACGAAAGTTGTCGCCAGGCTGCTGGTTTGGGAATTGTGCATCCTCAAAGTAATCGAAGAGAAGGACCTTCCCGAAATTCAATCGGATCGCATTCTGGGGCCTTAAGGCTCGGGCACACAGAAAGCGGTCTGTCGCGGCGGGAAGCGATCCAGCGGTCATCGCGGCGGTCTGCGATATGGGGCTACACATAGAACGCGATATTTTTGTGTGAGCGGTCCAGTCTGATCGCGTTCTTCTAGAGAAATAGTAGTGAATTTTCTTATTTATTTACATATATTGAGTATGACCTCGGACGAAGAACTCCTCCTTCTGTTATTAGCTTTGCAAGGCAAAAAGAAGAAAAGACGATGTTGGGTCCTTGAAATTAATAAAAAGAGAGAACAATCAGGGGAATACCACCGCTTATGTATAGAATTGGAGTCACATGAAGATAGATTTTTCAAGTATAGTAATCTGTATTTGCGGACATTTTTTATTAATATTTCGATTTTTCCACTCATCTTGTCTGAAAGCGGCAAGGCGGTCATGCTAAAATTTGTAATTTTGTACAACCGGATCGCTTGTCGTCGCTACAAAGTCTAGCAGGCGGCGACAGACCGCCTGCTGTTTGACCGAGCTGATGCTAAGTTATGTAATACAACTAGACCGCCAGACCGCCTCGGTCGTAGATCGCTGCCCGCCGCGACAGACCGCTTTCTGTGTGCCCGAGCCTTTAATGATTTTAGGGAACCGGAACAGCTGCTTAGCAGGATGGGAATACAAAACTAGCCAATTGAGTTGACCTTTTGGCAAGTGAAGAGTGGGAAGATGGACCAGAGTGATCAAATTCTTGTTCTTAGTATTGTAATAGCATAATGGCGCGATATAAATAGTGGGCGCCACTTATGCGAGGTGTTACCCCCTTAGCCACAAGCCCGGAAGAGCATGGCCAAGGAGCCAACACCATACATAAGAAATAAAAAGAAAATCCGGAACTCCTACGCCGGCCACACGGAGTTATCTAGCTCGCCGGAGGGGTCGTGGGGTGTGTGGCCGGGCCTTACCGCGGTTGGTTCACCACTTACCTGTGCCTGTGCAACTTTGACTTCCGTCCATCATCCTCCTGGCATCGCCTGAGCCGCATCACCCTGAAAAGGAATGACCCCCTCCCTCAACCATTCCACCAGAAACAAATTTAACGCCTGGTCATTTTATTAATTACAACCATTTAATCATCAGAACAACAATTACAAAGAATAACCATCAACCACGACAATAATTTATAATTCCTTGTCCACTATTAACATTAAATGAGCAAAGTCAACAAAATTAAGGTTTCATTATTATATGCACATATGTCTGAAGCTCCAGATAAAAAGAAAACTCACAGTACTGGCCAATACTCCTCGTTTGTACAAATGTGATTACAATCAATAGCATCACTTAGAGTAAAAACAACGTTCCCGGAATCAACAAAGAAGAAAATAGATCCGACAAGGAGCAACACGAATTCACAAATAATTATCAATAATATTATAAATATTATAAATGTAATACTAACTACTATTTAAAATTATTATTTTAGTAATGAATATTTTTTCTGGATTTGTTTAATTAAAGCAAAAAGAAAAGTTTTGATTATTTTATTTTGTGTAAGTTTTGTTTGTTTTATTATCTATGATCCAGCTGGTGTGGATGCACTATAGGTGTTGCTTAATTACCTGAAGTTCCGTATTTATACTAGTGTGATAAGTATCATCTAATTTTCATCAGCTAATTGTTCTATTTAAAACATTTTCGAGTGACTTTGGATAAGCTTCGGTCTGTTCTCCATCCCCCTCGGTCTTCTGATCTTAAAACATTTCTCTACCCGTTTTTCCCGTGTTTTCTGAAATTTTGGGTGACAGATAAACGAAGAATTAGAAACACAGGGTCCTTCCCCTTAAATAAATAAAACAGTTGGTACAGATTAACACCAATCCGCACTTTTCCTGTTAAAAATTCCAGCTACTTAAAACACCGAAACCTGCATATCCTGTTCCATAAATTAAAGCAATTTTTGTATTGTTGATATCCCCTTCGGTACCTCTCCAAACTCCTGTTCTATTTGTTAATGTTTTGGTTGGGCCTAAATCCTTCTTGTATTTTCGACTAGAATTCACAGCACCAAAATAGTCACCCAAAATAGTCCGGCTTGTTGATAATTCGACATGAACTGGTATTTTTGTTCAAATGAACTGAATAATGACGGTTTTTACTTCAGCCAGTCTTAGGTGTTCCTAACGGATTTTTTCCGGTTTTATTTTCTTTTTAATTTTCCCGAACACCAACTTTTTCCCCGGACCAAAAATCTTTTTCAGTCCATTTTTTTCCTACGTCAAAATTCGAACTCCTATTTTCTTCTTTTTTTCATTTCTCCCCGCCTACCTTTTTGTTCCGAAACCACTACTCGATTTTCTTTCCCACAGTAATTTTTAGTCAGGTAGATATTTAGGCAAAACTGACCGTTACATACCCTCGGGTCCACGAGGCCGACTCGCGAGGCAGTGAGGAGCCGAAAAAAACGGACAGTTTTTTCTTTTGTAGTGAGCTTCGGGTAAGATCAACGTGGGTCTCGACTCATCCCCTGAGATTAAGAGGCTCATGCTCTCCAGACTGAGATGCCGGGCTGTTCAGGTTCTCACCAGAGTCGTCTCCATACGGAGTGAAAAAGGATAAGTTGGGCGTACGGTCACAACCGTATTGTCGGGATGATCTGTTAACTTGCAGTAAGAGCCAACAGGAAATAAGAGTTGTAAAGCCAAAACTGTCAAATCAATTCAATATGAAGGATATGGGAAAAGTTAACACTTACATAGGTATAGCCATAAACCATAATAAAAAGGAAAATAAATTAACGTTAAGCCAGGAAAAGTACATAGAATCTCTTGGGAGTAAATATAACTTAGAAAGGTGTAAATTATATGACACTCCTATGGAAACAAATTTAAAATTAGATCCAGCATCTGAAATTGACGTAAGAATTAAGTACAGAAAGTTAATTGGAGAAATTTTTATACATAAGTGCTGGCACAAGACCAGATATCGCGTTTAGTGTTAACTATTTGAATAGATGCCAAAGCTGCTAAGCGGTGCAGTTTAGATAATGTCACACCTCCAGGATAGTTAGCGCTTGATACTGACAACAGGAGTATGGTAAAAAATACGTTAAACATGAGGTGACCTCCGGCTACAAGTAACATGCAACCTTGCCATCACGATTTAGTTCGGTTTATCCATATTCTATGACAAGCACATGCAACTGGCAAGTTCAGTACGGGGGAGATGATACAACGTAGCTCTTTATGCGGTAAAAATGAGTATAGGAATACGAAGTGATTGCAGCTACTCCAATTGGTCGGCATCTTGGTTCCAAAACAAGACCTAGAGGGATAAAAAAATTTGATGCCCCCATTGCTCGTGGGATTGCGGAGTAGAAATACCATAGTAACGGTGAAACACCCCATTTTGAGTTCTTATTCAAAATCTTATTATACCATAAAACTTGCCATTCAGGCCATAATGATCTTCCCCAAAAAAATTGTATCAACAATTACCGTAGTTGTTAAAATTGTGATACCTGCTGGTACTCCTACCTTTAATAGATTATCCACTGAGATTTTTCTGGTATAAAGATCGTTAAGTACCAATATTCCTAGAAGAATCACTAATTCCGATCTGAATATTATTATTGCAGTTCCAGATAACCATACAAAGAGATTATGCTTCTCTTGTAGCCAAAAACTAACTGCATCAAGTACGACTGGAAGCGCCATGACATTTGATAAAGGACGACTCATGTAGAACATAAAGTGGAATTGTGATATCGTTACTAACATACCATATCGATATAGTAAGGCCGAATTTTTTCTATTACTTTTCTTAAATTTTCCATGCTGCGGCTACAATTCCGGCTAGCACTAGTCTAACTACATATTGACTCCAAAATTTTGAATTCCCAAATTCTGGAAGAAGATAACAGCGGGTGACGATAATATTGATACAAATAAAAGGCCCAATAAAAGTTCGTGGCCTACACCAGGAAATTCATGACGATCATACTGAGTGAAATTGTGCCGTAGATAGAGTATATCATGCATTGCTTGTATATTAAAGCTCTCCTCCACATTTGTGAGGGATGCATCGAATAGATGAGCCAGAGCTACAAAGAACAGTATGAGCCCCATTACTGAATATCAGCCACGCAAACACTTTCAATAATTTCGTATTACGGATCCGTTAAATATATTTAAATTGCGGGAAATACGAGAAAATCAGGAATCCAGAGGAAACTGACATCAAGATGAAGAAAAGTTGGCGGCTGCTGCGCAAACTCTAGTGGGCTTAGTGTTAAATACGTCATCCATATCTGGATACTGTCCACTTTATTTGTGTCCAATTTTTGCTTCGCAAGTTCCGAGTTGAGATGGAAATAAATTTTCCGGCTTTAAAAATAACCTTACAAACCAATAAAAAAATTTTCTCGACGACCACTGACAATTTAAGCAGCGTTCCGCACAACTGATTTTGACTGATAAATATTGTAAAAGAATTTGGTTATGTTTAGACCACTAAAATCCTGATGATAAAATCGTTAATACTACAAATTCGTTGCATTTTAATTTGTAAAATTATATTTCCTTATTAAACTTTACCAAATAACCGTCTTAAAAACACATATATGTGTAGATCTGTTATATTTAATTTTTCTCTAAATTAACGTATTAAAAAATGATCGCGCGTGTAAGCGTCTTATAAAAGCAAGTAGTGTGTAGCTATAAAACAATAAAAGTGTATTAGTGAGTGTATGCTTTGATTCAATAATGTGTGGAATGGTTGAGGCAGACGACAATTCCCCTCAGGGCTCCCGCATGTCAATGTCCTCGATGGCAGTTGGTGAAAACCATGAAGCATAGCCATCACCAAGTGTCATCCAGGTCGCCGACCCAGCTTCAGGTAGACCCGAAAGAAGGACGGAAACAAAACTCAAAATCGCATCGCCACGAAAGGAAAGGAAACTTCTTCAAAAATAAAAAAAATGTGGGGAATCCGCTGTTCAACCACAACCGAGCTACCTTTCGGAAAATCAATCGGAAGGGTATGTACAGATGGAGAAAAACGAATCAGGACAAAAACAAAAAAATAGAATTTAAAAATCTGGATGGACCATCAGAAGGGCAAGGGGCGCAGTGGCAGGCGGTAACACGCCTGATACCAGAGACGGTTAAGCCCTTGTACCAACTTCAACGTCCACCAGGAAAATTAAAAGAAGATCCTGTTCACGGACCGACGCAGTGGCAGGCGGTATCACGCCTGATACCAGAGTCGCCGCCCCTAGAAACAGGACAGGGATGAACCAATACTACACCTGCACGCATAGCCAAACGACCACTCGCTTGTTAGCAAGCCGTGCAGGTCAGCATGGCTCGAAGCTACTCCAAAAAGAAGAAGTTACCGCGTAAGAGAACGGACAGGCCTAAAAGCGAAGACAAATAAAAATTCACATAGAATTTGGACAATCGCTGAAAAAAAATTCGGCAAAACAGACAAAGGCTAAGGCCTCGCGGTACTACCTTAGCCCACAGCGAGCGCTTGGTAAAAGTGGTGAACCATAAACAAAAAAATCAAATGTTGTCCGTGAAGGCACAAGTGGTACTAAACCAAAAAAAATTTAAACTTCAAGGTCCGTGTAGGACAGTCAACGGGCTTTAAAAGCTGCGTTGGGCGCCATTTATGTAACAGCATAATGGCGCGATATAAATAGTGGGCGCCACTTATGCGAGGTGTTACCCCCTTAGCCACAAGCCCGGAAGAGCATGGCCAAGGAGCCAACACCATACATAAGAAATAAAAAGAAAATCCGGAACTCCTACGCCGGCCACACGGAGTTATCTAGCTCGCCGGAGGGGTCGTGGGGTGTGTGGCCGGGCCTTACCGCGGTTGGTTCACCACTTACCTGTGCCTGTGCAACTTTGACTTCCGTCCATCATCCTCCTGGCATCGCCTGAGCCGCATCACCCTGAAAAGGAATGACCCCCTCCCTCAACCATTCCACCAGAAACAAATTTAACGCCTGGTCATTTTATTAATTACAACCATTTAATCATCAGAACAACAATTACAAAGAATAACCATCAACCACGACAATAATTTATAATTCCTTGTCCACTATTAACATTAAATGAGCAAAGTCAACAAAATTAAGGTTTCATTATTATATGCACATATGTCTGAAGCTCCAGATAAAAAGAAAACTCACAGTACTGGCCAATACTCCTCGTTTGTACAAATGTGATTACAATCAATAGCATCACTTAGAGTAAAAACAACGTTCCCGGAATCAACAAAGAAGAAAATAGATCCGACAAGGAGCAACACGAATTCACAAATAATTATCAATAATATTATAAATATTATAAATGTAATACTAACTACTATTTAAAATTATTATTTTAGTAATGAATATTTTTTCTGGATTTGTTTAATTAAAGCAAAAAGAAAAGTTTTGATTATTTTATTTTGTATAAGTTTTGTTTGTTTTATTATCTATGATCCAGCTGGTGTGGATGCACTATAGGTGTTGCTTAATTACCTGAAGTTCCGTATTTATACTAGTGTGATAAGTATCATCTAATTTTCATCAGCTAATTGTTCTATTTAAAACATTTTCGAGTGACTTTGGATAAGCTTCGGTCTGTTCTCCATCCCCCTCGGTCTTCTGATCTTAAACCATTTCTCTACCCGTTTTTCCCGTGTTTTCTGAAATTTTGGGTGACAGATAAACGAAGAATTAGAAACACAGGGTCCTTCCCCTTAAATAAATAAAACAGTTGGTACAGATTAACACCAATCCGCACTTTTCCTGTTAAAAATTCCAGCTACTTAAAACACCGAAACCTGCATATCCTGTTCCATAAATTAAAGCAATTTTTGTATTGCTGATATCCCCTTCGGTACCTCTCCAAACTCCTGTTCTATTTGTTAATGTTTTGGTTGGGCCTAAATCCTTCTTGTATTTTCGACTAGAATTCACAGCACCAAAATAGTCACCCAAAATAGTCCGGCTTGTTGATAATTCGACATGAACTGGTATTTTTGTTCAAATGAACTGAATAATGACGGTTTTTACTTCAGCCAGTCTTAGGTGTTCCTAACGGATTTTTTCCGGTTTTATTTTCTTTTTAATTTTCCCGAACACCAACTTTTTCCCCGGACCAAAAATCTTTTTCAGTCCATTTTTTTCCTACGTCAAAATTCGAACTCCTATTTTCTTCTTTTTTTCATTTCTCCCCGCCTACCTTTTTGTTCCGAAACCACTACTCGATTTTCTTTCCCACAGTAATTTTTAGTCAGGTAGATATTTAGGCAAAGTAGTATTTTATGTGGCAGTGTATTTTATGTGAGTGCTAAGTTCAGGAGTCACCCTTTGTACTACTAGTCCGTCATGTCATTTGTCACGTCATGGTGCAATGTCTAGCAGTAAGCTTAGTACGGGGGGGGGGGGGTATAGGTTAAGGGGTTAAAAGGTACGGGGGGTATTGAAGAAGGTGGTGATGAGCCCTGCGTTTGAACTCTTGGATGTTGTAGGAGCTCGGAAATACTGACTGCGAGAGATTATTCCACAGTCAAGTTGTTCTATTGACAAACGAATTCATTTCTTGTTGAGTGTGTGAACGGGGTAGTTGCAGGTGAAGGGAATGAGACGAGTGGGCTAATCTAGTGTTGCCGCGGAGGCAGCAAGCGATTAGTAGCGATAAAATTTTGATAGTGCTGCTACATTCCTACAGTGGCTCAAGGGGTCGATGGTGGAGCAGGCGGTGTCGTCATCAATTAACTTGAGTGCCCTTTTTTGCACCTTATCTAACCATGCCAAGGTGGTTATTGGGGCGCCGCCCCAAACGAGGGAGTTATATTCGAGAAGAGGCCGAATGTAGGATTTATAAATAACAGCACGGGCCGAAGGCTGGAGGAGGAACTTGCACCTCTTAAGAAATCCCAAGCACTGGGATGCTTGTTTGACGATTTAGAATATGTGGTCATTCCATCGCAAGTCTTTGGCTAATGTCACGCCTAAGATGTGTAGGGATGGGTCGGCCATTAGTTGTTCACCCACTTTCAAAGGTGGAGAGGTGTTGAACTTCTTTTTGGAGTTAAGACAGTACTTCGTTTTGTCGGAGTTGAATTCAACACGATTCTTCTTTCCCCACTCTAGAATCATTTTAATGTCGTTATTAATCGACTTGGACAATAGTTCGCCATCATCAAGACAGGATCTGGCATGAGTCTGTCTTGTATCGACGCTGTACGAGTAACGTAGAGTACCGTCGTCAGCGAAGCTGAGAAGTGGGTTGGAGGGGATTGAAATAAGGTCATTTATAAAGATAAGAAATATGGCTAGTGATAAAGTTGACTCTTGGGGGACCCCCGCAGAGATTAGGTGGGGTTCAGATTTGATGCCATCCAATACTACCTTAATTGAACGGCAGGAAAGGAAACTCTCAATCCACTTCTGTAAAAGTGAGTCGATTCCAATAGTTTTGAGTTTAGCTAACAAGGCTAAGTGCCAAACTCCAACAAAAGCCTTGGAGGGGGCTTCGGTGGTCTAGAGGTAAGGCGCCTGACTACTATCGCAGAAGTCCCGGGCTCGAATCCCGGCCAGTCCCACGGTCCTTCGCCTTTTCCACTTTCCCACCCACATAACTTCCCTTCTTTCTTCTTCACTCTTTACATTCCTGATTCCGTGGCAGCTCCTTCCTACTTCTCTGTCTCTTTCTACTCTTTACCTTCCGGCTAGAGCTGCTGTTCGACATTCTATACGAAAAAAATAGATTGTCGAACAGTACAAAGGGGCTTTCAATAAGCCTCTGGTCTATCAAATAAAAAAAAAGATATCTAAAGCAACTAGACTGGATTCACCTGATCCATGCAAACTTCGGCTGAGGTGTTCTGGTGTCTGGATAGACTCCGGAAGAGTACGATTGGGCAAAAAGTTTGCGCAGAGGTTTAGCCAAAGGTGAAGCTCATTATTTTAAGACGATAGGGGGTATATTATCGGGTCCAGTGGATTTATTGATATAGAGCTCCTTGAGGCACCTGTACACCTCGCGAGTTCTGAAGAAAAGCCTGTCCATTAAATGAGCGCTGTGCTCGAGAACCGGGGGTAGCATATCAGTTTGGGGTAAAGAAGAATTGGAAGCAAACAGAGATGCTAATAAATCGGCCTTGGATTTTCTGTCTGTTATCACCTTCTTATCGTGGATGAATGAAGGAGTTGTGGATGAAGTGAAATTCTTCTTAATGGAGCTTACCAAGGACCAGAAGTTCTTGCTACCAGAGGTTGCATTAAGGAGTTTACTTCTCAACTTGTTGTCAAATGAATTTTTGACATTCCTGATGGTGACTTCACAGGAATTTCTTAGTTTTATATACTCTTCTCGGAGCAATTCACTCGGGGAGCTCTTGTATGCTCGAAATGCGGCTTCTTTATTTCTGATTGCATTCATACACTCCTGGTTAAACCATCTGTTGGGCCTAGCCTAGGTTCCAGTCATTAGATTGGAGAAAATTAATAAGCCCCTGCCAATTGGCCTTCCCATAATGCCATACAGTTCTTTTAACTGGTTTGGGAGGGGTGGGAAATTTGAATGGGAAACTAGCGCTAACTAAGCAGTGGTCCGAATTGCCGAGAGGTGAATCAACTTCGACGGAGTAACGCGCTTGATGAGAAGTTGGAAAAAGATCAAGGAGATAGGTTCGTTGATCAGCAACATCAGGGACTCTTGTGGGATGATCCACAATTTGATGCAAATTATTGGCGTCTGCAAAGAGCTCGACGTCCTTGCCAGAAACACTGGTGCCATTTGAGTAAGTCAGCCATTTTTCGTTGTGAACATTGAAATCACCCGCAACGATGATTTCACACTCAGGATTGGACGACAAAAATCCCGAGATTTGTTCTGAAATAGTATCAAATGATGAAGTGGAGGCTTCGTTACTTATGTTAGGACTTCTGTATAGGAAGCAGAAGAATATGATGTGGCTTTGGAATATGATTTTAACCCAAAGATAGTTACAATCTGAAGTCGTGTTTGAATATATGTTTTAATAAGCCACGTTATCCCAAACAAAGATGGCATACCCCTATGGGGGGAGAGATTGTGCACTAAAGTGTACCTGCTGCTAAAAGAACAAGGCAAGTCCGTATTCTACGGCTTCGATAAAATTAAAGGCAAGCAGAATGGGTTAAAAAAGGAGACTCCTGCTGGCTCACAGCAGCAAGAACAGCTCCTGGATACGGGTGGAACAGTGCAGCCTGCAACATAGTAGGGCTACCTCGGCAGTCCTTTGCAGGGTGCTGGCCACCCAAGCTGTTGACGTGGCTTTTGTACAGAAGCCATGAATAGATATCGGTGCTATATAGGGCTTGCGGGCAGCCGGCTACAGCAATGCCTGTAATGATGTGGACGACAACCCTCGGACCAGTATAGTTTACAATAAAAACACCAACTGCAGTCCTCTCACAGATAAATCGTCGAGAGGTCTGGCAGTGGTGAAGATGCAGATTAGCAGAGGGCAGCAAGAACATGATTATTTTATGCTCAGCATACCTCCCCTAAGACTCCAGGGAACCACCAACATCTAAAGAACTCAAGGATATCGTGGGTCATTCTAACAGGAGCCGTGTGCAGGTCATCGTAGGATGTGATGCAAACGCCTATCATGATGCCTGGGATAGTAGTGGAGTGAACAAGAGGGATAAATACCTTTTTGATTACCTCTTAATCACTAACCTGAACATATTATACAGCCGCACGGATCTTACCTTCGACAATGGCGAGAGACGTAAGGTTTTAGACATTACGCTCTCTGCTCAACTTCCAACCTTCGCTAACCACCTATAACAACCCAGCAAACCACATGTAATGCATAGAACCAAGAAATGCATTCGCCGTACATTACAAGTAAGCTATCTGAAAGTTATCAATCACCGACTGCTTACAAGTGCCTTACAAATACATTACAAGCAATGCATTAAATTGTTAGGATTTTGGGCATTCAAAAGCGTATTATAAAGGGCCAAATACACGAGCACTCCATTCCGCCACGCTAACTAATTTTTGTTGGAGTCTTCAGTAATTAAGCTAATAAAATCGTATCTCATTTCAGATAGCACACATACTGAAAATTATTCATTTTCTATTTTCGAGAGAGATATGAGGGCGACGGACGTCACATATCCAGAAATTCAGGGCATCTAAAATACAACATAAAATTATAATAAATTTTGTTTTAAAAAAATATTATTTTATTATTAAACTAGCTGGAACCCGTTGCGCCTCGCTGCACCCATCAATGTGGTGGATGGTTACCATTCAGCTCTTTCCGCAGCATTATCCGTTGTACAATATATACGCTGGCCATTTTCTAGATGTCCAACCAAATGAACAACAGTTGGATATCTTTTATGAATGGCGAATGAAAGAAATTGCCATACCGCTAGATTATTGCTAACATTACGTCCCATTTAATATTGTGTTATTTTGCCGATCGCATTTGCATTAGCAGCACCAAAAACAGCCATGTCGCTCCCCTTCATTATATATTTGAATATGAATTTGATTGATTCGACGGAATTGCAAAATTCAACATTTATGAGAGCATTGAACGTCTTGGACAATAATGGCGAATAGAGTACGACCCAACGATTGTCAGCTTCACAATCGTAACCTTCCAAGTTATCTCTTTGCCATTGACCTTAGTCGGTCGACGAAGATTGGGTAACCATTGTTCCCGATTACATTTTCAGAAATCAATGCTCTTGAATACCGCTTTGAATATTTCTAACATGCATCATGATTCAGTCCCATCCCATTGTGGATTGCAAGTAAAAGTTATGAACAAATCTGACGACCATATTGATATTGGACATATGCTTTCCGACACATAATGCATCAACGATTTTCCAACGTTCGTTTCGAACTGTATCGATTTTCTTTGCTGAACCTAACTAAAATTGTTAAAGTAACCGCTCGGCTGCGCCATCTTTGATATTTTTTGTTCTTTTTCACATATGCCTTTGTCGAAAACTACTAAATAAAGTCCATTTTAACATACAAATTGGGTCAATAGCAAGAGAGGGAAGTATTGTACCTTGTTCAACAAAAATTTTTGCTTAAAAACTAACACATGCACAAATGCCTTATAGATAAAGAAACATTACTCGGCCATAGCCGTTGATATCCCATCTAAAGATAATAAGTTAATCTTCGTGAAGCAGTACCCATCTACCCCGAGAGTATGATAACAAACCGGTTAACCAAGTGGTAAATATTGACCCGTGTACGCCAGCCTAATGAGAGTAACATGTAAACGCACTATGACGTTACTACTGTTACGTTTCAGTTAATGCATTTATAATTTGACACCACTATCGCTGCTACAATCCTTTTTTAGAACGATTTTACTTTTTTTTATTTCATTTAATAAAACAAACCGATTTCACGTACAAATCATATCAATTAAATGCGAAGAAAAAATTTCCAATAGGGATATCGACAATTCTTTTTCAAGCACCGTTACAAAAATACCAACAGACATAATCATGAAAACTATATACATAAACCTTGCTATTGAGGTCTTCTAACATAAACCACACTCAAACAGTCATTTCATACAGCCAATTTTTCAAACATCGATTACATACAAAACAATGATTCATTTTTATATATATAGATGCATTTTTAGTCGATTAGAATCAATGCATTTCTTCCTAGGGCAATCCTAATGCTATTCAATACATTTTATTAGTTTTATGAAATGCCTTTTGCAATGGTTTTTCCACATCTATAAAATGTATTTGTAATTTATTATTTATGCATTACATACTTCTATATGAAATATATTGTTAATGCATTACAAGCAATGCATTTCATCCTAGGACATTCCTAATGTGTTTTAATGCATTCCGTATTACTTACAAAATGCTTTCTGTAATGAATTTCATTCATTTCTGAAATGTATTGTGAATTCATTTTGTATGCATTCGTGGTTTACTGGGAAGTCGATGAGACCAGCAAAAAGACTGGAGGAATCTCTGCAAGAGTATCAAAGACATTTGGGACTCAGCAAAAATTCGCAAAGCTTTATTAAAGGGCTTATTGGGAGATCTTGGATCTATTAGGAAAACCGATGGTTCTTTCTTTTTAAACTATTTATTTTTATTTTTAATCGTTGTATGTGAGTATGTGATCTTAATGATATCCTTTTCCTTGGATAGTAGCTGTGGTTAAGACATCAAACGTAATAAATTTTAGATTTTTATTTTTATACAGATGACTTTAGATTTAAATTCTCATGGCGCCTTTTCCTCTGTTCTTTTTAAGCTTTATCGCTTTATCTAAGCTTAGGAAAATGCACCCACTGCCTACTTATAATTAATACATAAAACAAAACGTATATGCATATTTTTACCCTTTTAAGTAGTAAGAAAGGAAAAAGCAACGCTTAGTCATACCGTCGAGTATAAATAATAAGATTACAACCTTGATGATAGCTAAGTAGTCCAATTGACAACTCCTACACTACTTACTACCCTTAACTTTTCCCCCTCAATACACCTTTCTCGACAAGGACATTTTTTTTTGTAGGCATCACTAAAATTGGGTGTTGATATGGGTCACCTACACTAGCTTTTATTCCATGTGAAGTTGTTTAGCATATGTTTTTGCTGCTCAGTAACAAAGGTAAAGGTCACCCCCGTAAGCACCCTTAAAGCTTTGTTAAATTTGTTTTGAATTTTTTTTTGTTATGGGAATATCCGAATTGTAACTTTGTGCCAAATTATTAATTCTAAACTCGTGTTGCTGGGTGAAGATTTTCTATGCATGGCACATACAGTACAAAAGCTAACGCTGTAATATCAGACTCCGAAACTTTTCGATTATTTCTTACTCAAAGAGAGTCGCCGAATCGTGGCTTCTGGTTTCGAGCTAAATTTAGATTTTTTTCGATTTTATATACTCGAATACAGTACTATGGTAAATGGTGCATTACCAAGGTGTTTTCACAAAATTGAGCAAGTGATAATGTTCAAGATACAAAAATATTTATGAATTTAAGCATTAGTGGTTACGTGGGAGCTCGAAATCTTGTATAACGTAACCTTCGGTAGCCTACGGCATGCTGTAGAACGTAAGACTTCTATGTTCAAGGATTTACACCAAAATACGGCCCACGTTTATTGTCTACAATGTCAAGAACCAATTTCATGAAATAATTACTAAGAAGATTTCAGTTAATCAAATTTCGATTATATTTATGCTTAGGTATCAATCTGAGATAAGTTCAAAGTTAAATCAGAAGTGGAGCAGCAGCCGTGTACTTCAAAGGAGCAGCAGCAACAGCAGGAGCAGCAGCATATGCTAAAGGTGCACTATAGGCTAAAGGAGCAGCAGCGTAGGCCAGGGGTGCAGTGTAGGCCAAAGGAGCAGCGGCGATTCCATTGTGGTTACGTGCAACAAACTGGGAGCTTGTGGCAGTTACAACAGGAGCAGCAGCAACCAAAGGAGCGCTGTAGGCCACAGGAGCAAAGACGCCTGGCTTTGCCGATGTGTAAGCAATGCATGCTACGAGGATGACAGCTACCTGCTCGGAGAAAAGAATTAATAAAGATTAATGCCCCCTGCCTGGCAGGACTCAAAGGTACAACTTACAAACTTGAACATTTTGTTTGATTTTTGGATTAGTCTCTTAGAACAGAGCTGAGAGTTCAGTGATACCCAAATTCCCGATGGCTGGAGCTTTTTATATTCATTCATCCCACCTAACGTCAAAATATTTCATTTATATTCCAGACAGGTTGATAACATCAAGTTTATTGCTTGCTGCCTTAAGCTTCTGTTTGCTATCAGCTCGTTATCCGACACCAGTTACCATTGTTACCCGATCCACTTCATGGGTATTCAAGTAGGCAGAATCCATGATTACTTAATAACTAAATCATTTAATAAGCCCCGTGGAAATTTTCGGACTGCTGTGAGGCGTTCATCCAGGTGTTATCCGTTCAAAGGTAATGAACTGAAAATTATGGACAATGAAATAAAGCCCGTGCAAAAGAAGGTAAAAGTATGGCCTCTTTGCTTGCCATCATTCAGATTCGAAAATCGTTCCTAGAATTTCGATTTCAGCTATTAACAGTGCTTCAGTCAGCCGCAAATGGTGTCACCAAGGTATCTCCACTTGAGCCTCTATATTCCTCATATCTCGTCCCACACTTGACTTACTTTTGTTTGCCACTGAAGAGTGCGTTTTTTTTTTTTATTATTTTATGATGAGATCGGAATTTCAATTACCTGATTGCACCTGAACTAAAAGCGTTGCGACACTATGAGACATATTTCTTACAATTTGTCACATTCAAGGTCGACAACGATTTAATTTAGTATAAAACCCGTTGGCAATTCCCTTCAGGTAAGTCTTACATCGACTGAACTTAAGGGGGGCACTCCCTATAGAATTTTTAAAAATTCGATTTTTTGTTTTCCCGCTAAATCGATAGAGTCATGTTATGAGAAAATGTTCCCAAAATTTCAAATGCCAACTCCTAAAATTGTAGAAGATAACGGCTCATCAAGTCGGCGCGCTCCGAGTACGATATATGGCGCCTGGAAACTTTAAGTCCAGTTTTCTCGAAACCATGCTTTTAAAATCGCGGTCCCGGATTGCGAAGAAACTAGTAGACCGATGCACCTGTTCTTAGACTTTTTTAGTTCAGTATGAAATAAACGAGTGCGTGAATATTTTATTAGGATGGATAATTTTTTTTTATAGATTTTACAGCTATATTTAACCAAAAAAATGACGTAAAAAATGCAATTTTTCAAGAAGGTCATGATTTCATTACTTTGTAAATTTTTTATTTTTTTTTTAATTAATTCACGCACTAGTAAAAAGGTTACCAAACAATAAAGAACCTTGTTTGTGGGTCTCAGATGCATACTTTTGACTGCAGCATGGACCGCGTTTACTCACTCTGCCGCAACCTCTTCTACGCGACTTTCAATAACTTATCCAATTTTAATTAATTGCCGACGAGAAAAAAAATGTATGTAGTTTAACTATGTACCCAAATATATGCAAAAGATTATTCACGTGTGTTGGTGATTTTAGATGAAAAAAAATCGCCAAAAAACACAATTTTTTTACGTTTTATAGGGAGTGCCCCCCTTAAGGGAGTACGATTGGTCGTTGTGGAAATCTCATCGCTCTCGTTCGTTAGTAACAAGGATCCACCAATTGTGGCCTGATTTGAAACCTTTCGGGCGTACAAATTGCTCTATTTAGGATAGACTTATTTTTATATCGGATGGGATAAAATTGTGTCTACGGGGAATTTTTGTGTTCTTAATTTTGAGGGTCTTCTTCAAGGGTTTTTGCTTTTAAGGAGTGAATTAAGTATTTTCGGGCTTTAAATATAATTAAAGGTATTGGGATAATAGTAAAATTTTAATGGAATGAAAGTGTTTGCGAAGATTTAATTTTGTAATCAAACATTTTTTGGACCTTTGATAAATTAGTAAAAAGGAATCAAGATCAATAACTGATAGAAACGACAAAGGAGGAGATTGTGTTCAAATTACAAAATAAATTAATTCAGTTAAAGTTGCAAGGTCAATATAAAATGTCAACTCTTATAAAACCTTCGTTAAAGCTGCGAATTTTCCCTCATTTATTAACAGCAATTATTGCGAAAGTCTTTATTATTGAAAGGTTTACTCTAGTTTATTTAACATTTTTGCTTGGTAACAGCTGATTAGTAACGCACAATTGTTCGTGTTACGCATTCGTAGTTTGCCTGTATGTAGTAATCGTACTTAATAATCATAAGGTTTCTTAATGTCATCAAAGCGATTAAATTAATTTAGTTTTTATAGAGCAAGCTTCCAATGACGGTTTGATTTAAAAACCATGACGGTTTGATTTTAAATGCCAAGATTTTCCTCAGAAGCTCAGGTGTCACCCCTTGTACTAGCATTTCGTCTTTCGTCATGTCTTATAAGTTAAGGTGCAATGTCCAGTAGTAAGCTCAGCTCAGCTCAGAAGTATAGGATACGTTAGTGGAGTCAGGGGGGTGTTGAGGGAGATAGCTATGAACTTTGCGTTTGAACTCTTGGGTGTTGTAAGAACTCGGGAATACTGACTGTGGAAGGAGTTTGCGCGAAGATATGTGGCAGTGCTAAGCTCAAGGCACCCTATGTACTACTAGTCCGTCATGTCATTTGTCACGTCATGGTGCAATGTCTAGCAGTTAGCTTAGTACGGGGGAGCGATGAGGGGAATAGGTTAAGGGTTATAAAAGTACGGGGGGGGGGGGGGGGTATTGAAGAAGGTGTTGATGAACCCTGCCTTTGAACTCGAAAATACTGTCTGCGAGAGATTATTCCACAGTCGAGTTGTTCTATTTACAAACGAATTCATATCTTGTTGAGTGCGTGGAAGGGGGAGTTGCAGGTGGAGGGAATGAGACGAGTGGGCTAATCTGGTGTTGCGGGTATAAGATTGCCGTGGAGGCCAAAGAGCGTTTATCTCGGAGGAACAGCAACTATGATAGTAACGATAAAATTTTGTCAGTGCCGCTACGGTGGCTCAGGGGGTCGATGGTGGAGCAAGCGGTTTCGTCATCAATTAATTTAAGCGCCCTTTTTGGACCTTATCTAACCATGCCAAGGTGGTTATCGAAGCGCCGCCCCAAACGAAGGAGTTGTATTCGAGAAGAGGCAGAATGTAGGATTTATAAATAAGAGCAAGGACCGATGCCTGGAGGGTGAACTTGCACCTCTTAAGAAATCCCAAGCACTGGGATCCTTCTGAACCGTTTTTGGTTGAACAACGTAGAATCCACAAATATTCACTTTAAAACTTGAATTATTTTAGTTTTAAATAAAGAAAAAAACGAAAACAATTAAAAGAAAAAAAGCCTTCACTATTCTACAAACGGCATAAGAAGTTTGCGAATTACCGTTTTAGTTTATTGAATGCATTTTGAACTTACGTTCAGTTCATCATCAGCATCACGACTAGACAGCAAAAGTATCCTCAGTCATACGGAGTTGTTTTAATTGTTTTAATTGTTTTCAGTTTTTTCTTTATTTAAAACTAAAATAATTAAAGTGTTAAAGTTTATACTGGGATCCTTGGTTGGCGATTTGGAATATGTGCTCATTCGATCGCTAATCTTTGGCTAGTGTCACGACTAAGATGTGTACAGATGGGTCGGCCTTTTGTTGAACGTCACCCACTGTCAAGGATGGTAAGGTCTTGCACTTTTTTTTGAATAACACAGTACTTGGTTTGGTGGGGTTGAATTCGATGCGATTCTTCTTTACCCACTCTAGAATGAGATTAATGTCGTTAGTAATAGAGTTGGACATTAGTTCGCGATTGTCAAGACAGGATCTGGCATGAGTCTGTCTTGTGTCGAAGCTGTACGGTAGCGTAGTGGGTTGGGTTGGATTTAAAATGGGACATTTATAAAGATGAGAAAAAGGGCCAGTGATAAAATTGATTAGGCTGAAAGTGAAAAGGTGTGAAAGATTGACGAAAGAATGATGCAAATATGTTGCAAATCCCAGGCGACTCACAGCTAGACAAGTTCGTGTGCTGCATAGTATTAGGGTAGTAATCAACTTTTTTCTTAGTGTTGACAAATTTGAAGAAATTTCTAGGATCAGTAAACACTTTATCACTCCTACTGCTAAGATATTCTCTATACAAAGCGAAATCGGTTATAGCAATTGATAAATGAATTGAGATTCGGAGAGTCCTTTCTCTTTAAATAGGTTTTGCACAACTTATTCTTCTGAATTTTCAAATGCTTGAGTTCATTATTGACAACTGGACAATTTTAGGGGCTCTTAAGGTAAGCAAGAAAAGAGGGCTTCGTATAGTACGCCCGAAAACCGTACCACGTCGTCATCCAAGTCATTTGCGGAAAGTAGGTTGTTACAAGGCACGACGGTATTCGAGGCGAGAACAAATGTAGGACTTGTAGATTTTGACAGGGCTGAATGACGAACTTTTTGAGTAATCCTAGGAATGTCCCGCATCGGATACGCTACTATCATTGCCGCTTTGGAAAATGCGGTTTCTTGCCAAGTTACTTCGGTTTCCCGATTCTGGTCAATTCGGCAGGTCGACCACCCTCCTCCTTTCACATCCTGGGCTTGGAACCAGGCGACGACGGAGTTGATCGAATGGCTACGTAATCCAAATCGCCAAAAAAGCATCTGAGTGCCAGGGATTTAATAGATGCAGCTTGCAGCTGGCTGAAATATACAAATCCTACATTCGGCCTCTGCTCGAATACATCTTTTTTTATTAAGGGCTTTGCTGCGTTAGTTCTCTAGCATGGGCTAGGTAAAGTACAAAAAAGGGCACCTAAAACGACACCATTTCCTCTACCATCATCAATTTGTATAACTCGGGCCCCTTGAAGTCTTTTCTTCCAGTTGGCTCTACGTCGTGTTAGTTCGCTCCAGTTAGATACATGAAGTTCCTATTGATCACTAGACCTGAGTATTATTGAAGTCCTTACTGTAAATCATGACTCTTTTGAAGCTGACCTATCGATTCTATAACAGGAATAGTTTTCCTGGGAGATATTGTCAATTTTTCGCCTAACCCCACACCCGGAGGACCAATTTGGGGTTTGCTTACTTTATGGCTACTATCATAGCGATTGTTCCACTGAAATACCCATTATTCCGCGTGAGTCGTTGATCTTAGTTCTACAATAACTGATTACCTCGCCTCCTATAACAACTCTGTTGTCTACGATTTTAAGAATGCTGATAATGTTAGTATTAGCACTAATTTATCCGTTATTAACTGGGAGGATCTACTTGGTGGTGATGATATTGACAAGTTAGTTACTAGATTCTACGATGCATCGCGATGTTATCTTCAGCACCATTGACAGATTCGTACCAAAAATCAGAAAAAAAAAGATAAATTGACGGAGTCATGGCTTGACAAAAACATTCGGTCTCTTATGTAATCAAAAATATGTACTCAAAAATCATATGTAATCCAAAAAAGTTCTTTGATTTCGTTAATCTAAAGCGAAAAACATCAGGTTACTCGAAAATAATGCAAAATGTGTCACACGCTCCTCGCTTCCTCAAGAAATTTCCAACATGTTTGCGGACAGGTTCAGTGAAATCTTTTGCCCCATTTCTTCGACTACGCACGCTGTCCCTGCGGTCCTTCTAGACAATATATCTTTATCGTATGAAGATATAATGACTGGTCTAATATATCTGGAAGTCAATAAAGGTCACGGTCCGGACTGTCTCCCTGCAAGATTTTTACAGAACTACGCCCAACTCATTCTTTTCCCTTTTTACCTAATTTTTAACAAGTCCCTATCTACCGGTAAGTTTGCTTCGGTATGAAAGAAATCCTACCTCACACCAATCTTTAAATCAGGCGATAAACATGCGGTCACTATAAACATGAAGACAACTATAGGGGCATCCTCTCTGTTGTCCCTAAACTATTTGAAAAACTTATCTATGACAAGATTGCCCCTCTAATTGTTCCGAACCTAAACGATCCGCAACATGCTTTCATAAAATGTTGTTCCACCGCATCCAATATTATAACACGGAACTGCTATGCAGTATAAGGACAATTTTTGTTTAGAATTAAGTTGTCTACAATTTACAGAAAAATTGTCTACAATTTACAGAAAAATTGTCTACAATTAGCAGAAAATTTTGTGGTAAAATAAATAATTAAGAAGTTATAAGGCTTGGAACACAAAAATTAGTCACAATATTTTCTTTTAAAGGCTATAACTTTTTTCCTTTAACTTTAACAAAAGAAATATTGGCAAGTTTTTTAGAGGGTTTCGTTAGGAATAGTTTTCATTCGTAACTTTTTTAATTTCATTCACTAGGAAGGGTTTTATAGCGCCCCGAAAGTATGAAAGTGACAGATTTTCAGATATTTTTATTACGATTTTACCTCCTACTTTCCTTAGATATTAGCAATAACAGGTAATAATAATGAATACGTATACGTTATAAGAAATGCCGATGTTTGAGTAATGTAATAAAATTGTTTCGCATTTTTTGCGGGTTTTTATTGCTGTTATGATATGTTTTACATGGTATGATATGGTTTAAAATGAAATTCTTTGAATAATAACATGTATTAGTTACTCCAATTTTTTAAAATAATTTGTGTTAGGCAATTCTAAACAAAAATTGTCCTTGCAAATTTTCTGTAAGATATACTGTTTCGGAGATATAGTAGAAAATGGGGAGGGGGGGGGGGGGGCTAGAATCCTGAAAACTCAAACTTATGCTCACACTGACCTCCCCTGCACATCCCAAAAATAAAACCTTGTTCTGCATTTTTGTAATGTTAAAGTACCATTTCCATGGACTAAAAATGAAATGCTAAATTGTTTTGATGAACGTAGTAATAATAGCTGACACGACAGTCCTTGTCCTTTCAATTTATTCAAAAATAGATATAGATAGAAGGTAGATATAGATTATTTAATTTATTATCTAATGTTAATACTATACTAGAGAGTCCTTCCCGGGAAAAAATTATTTATTTTATTTATTTTTATTTATTTATATATCTGGTAGAGTACACAAGATTACAATCTTTTAGAGTACATTTAACAAATGGTAAATAATCCTAAATTCTTACAACTAGTTTAAGATAGAAGAGCGAAGAATTTGAAAGAAGTAATAGAGAAGAAAGAAGAAACGAAAGAAAGAGATAAGGACAGTAGAGTAGTAGTACTACTGTGGAGCTGGAAGAGAAGCTAAAAAAATAGATGCCTGCTTTTTGAACATCGTGGCTGTGCTGATTTTTTGGATGGATAGAGGAAGTCTATTCCAAAGTCTAATCACATGCACAAAGAAGGAACGACTACCAACCAAGGAACGATGAAAAGGGATAAGCAGCTTGAATGACCTCAAGGACTGCAGGGGGATAGGAAGTCAGCGAGGTAGCAAGGACATTTAGAATAAAAAATTTTATGCAGAAGAGTTAGTGCCATGACATTGAGAAAATGGAAGATCCCTCAACCCAATAGTGAATTTTGCACGTCCGACACATGATCAGATCTACGGAGGTGAAAAACAAATCTCAGACAATCATTGAATGCGATCCTGAGTCGATGATGACAGGACGAATCAAGAGACAAATAAACAAGGGCGCCATAGAGAAAATGCGACAGAATAAGTGATTTCACTAGCTTGGCACGGATAGAAGGTGAAAGCAGATCCGCGAAAAGCCACATATAGCTTGGACAGCATGAAGGAAACATGATTACAACAGGAAAGCTTACAGTTAATAAATATCCCAAGGCTCTTGACACAATCAACAACAGGAATAGGAACATCACCTACTAATAGACTGGAAGTATATTCGGAGGATATAAGACGCTGGCTGATAAGTAGTACTTGGGATTTAATTGGATTAAGTTTTAGGAAATTATTGGAGCTCCATTCACTGATTCGAGATAAAAAATTATTCATATCGGCAGTACAGGGAACAATGTCACTAGGAGGAAATGATTTGTACAGCTGAAGATCATCAGCATACATATGAAAAGAACAGCCGTCAATGACAGAAGGAAGATCATTGATGTGTAGGGAAAAAAGAAGAGGACCCAGTATCGAGCCTTGAGGCACACCCAGACGCACCGGCAGAAGAGAGAATGTTCTGCCATTGTGACGAACACATTGAAATCTATCAGAAAAAAGAGAGGAGAAAAGACGCGTGGCAGGGGAAGAGAAATGATAGAGTTGATTAAGTTTGGACAACAGGAGCGGATGCACCACCGAATCAAAAGCCTTAGAGAAGTCAAGCAGAACCAATAATGCAATTTTACCCTGATCAATCGCAGCCCTAAGATCAGTTGTAACCCTCAACATAGCAGTCTCACAACTGTGCGATTTTCGAAAGCCAGATTGATAAATAGAGAGAAAATTATTACGTTCTAGATGGACCATCACTTGAGTAAAAATAATTTTTTCAAAAGCTTTAGCCAGGAAGGGTAGGATGCTAATAGGACGAAAGTCAGATATATCAGATGGTGACCGTCTTTTGGGTAAAGGAACCACAATGGCTTTTTTCCAGAGCAAAGGGAATTCAGATGCAGTGAGGCAATAGTTAAAAACATGCGTGATAGGTTCAGCAATTAGGGGAGACAGGATTTTGAGAAAACGTGGAGAAATTCCATCAAAGCCGATACTGTTCGAGGAGATAGACCGAAGAGAATCAAGAACTTCTAAAGAATCAACACAGCGGAAGTAAAAGCTACCAGGACTGAGCGAGTCAGAGGAGGAGGAGTTAGAGAAAGAGAGACGATCATATCTCGGGGGAGAGAGGATGAATGATGAGTTGAGGAGCTCAACATCAAAGTCTAAAGGGTCAGATACAGAAGAATGAACACCAAGTGAGCGAAGGTTAGACCAAATTCGTTTCGGATCTAGGTTAGGATTAAGCTTGTTAGCATAGAACTCACGTTTAGCAGCTTTGACTTTGAGGTTGATGCGATTGCGAAGCACTTTGTACTCAATTAAGTAACTACGAATTTTAGTTCTACGGTACCGCCTGTACATAGACTCGCGCTGGATTATCAGATCACGAATCTCACGTGAAAACCATGGACAAAGAGAAGAGGTTTTGAGTCTACGGGTGACAAGCGGTACACATTGGTCGTACAATGATTGGATGAAGGAGGACAAGATAGCAACCTTAGGTCTGTTTCTTTACTTTCCGTTCAATAATTTTTTGTGTAAAAACTTTCTCATGTGGTGGGGGAAATAAAGAGAAAGTAAAGAAACAGTTTTCGTGCGACTTCATTAAAAATAAGAAGAAGAAGAAGTATATTTTGTTAATTTTTACTAATTCCTGACTGTAAAGATTTCAATTACCTCTTTGAGCCCTAGCCAATGTCCCAGGGGAGCACTCAAAAGTTAAGCTACTGACAGACATGCCGATTTGTTTACTTTTATAACCTGTAATAAATGCTTTGACACTTGTGCCAGAAAAATGGCCGACATGAACAACGAAAATTCGCTGGGTAAGTTCATACTGAAGGGGAAGCTGTGACGTCAGCAAATCTGGTACAATTTTTGGTGTACGAAAAAGTAAAGAAACGGAAACCATGCAAGTTCGTGCGAATGCATTATAATGCGTTGAGTTAAGAAACAGAGCTCTTATCGTCGACAGAGGTAGAGATATAGATGTCATACCAAGGTAGAGAAGAAACACCACTAAAAATCCGCTCAGGATTGATGTTGCTGTAGTCACGAGTAAGAAGAAGGCGAAGAAGAAGGTTGGAATGAGAAATAGATAGAGAGAAAAAGGATGTCATGGTCAAGAAAACTAGGAGGAGAAATTTGGTTGTGTCTTACTACAGAGCTGACGGACGTAACGGCGAGAATATCAAGCAATGATGGATTACGACAATTCATAAAAGTTAGAAACACTTACTATTTCAAAGTTTTAAATTTATAGTAAGTAACTGTTATGTTAAAAAACCTTGTATTCTATATAAAACTGGATCAGTAGTTATATTTTAAACTTGAAAAAAGGTGAAAATAAATTGAATCAAAAATCGTGTTAATTTTTGCATATTTTGGCCACTTTTGTTTCGAAAAATTTCACCCTTGTCTGGCAAATCTTATTTTTTATTATATTATTAATTCATTGTGGACATATGTTGTTCTAATTTTCCGAAAAATTGACTTTTATCAAAAAATTTAAAAAAGTGACAACAAAATGCAAAAATTCATAATTTTTGATTCAATTTTTTTAAATTATTTTTTCAAGTTTAAAAAATTTTCCTTTTCCTTCACCATCATAAGGCTTATAAAAGAACCTACATTTTCAGAAAAGAAAGAACCTCATACGATGAAGTGCACAAAAATTATTGGCTAATCAATTTTCAAATTTGAAGTAAATTTTTGGAAGTTGTATAAGATATTTTGACTTGAAATTTTAACCGATTATTGTTCACTTTATAAAGCATAATTTCTGAAATATCCATGAAAGTTCACTTAAAAAATCCGAAATTATAACCAAAAAACTAGAATTTAACAGTTTTTTAAGATTTTTTTCTGAAGTTATGTTTGCATGAAATCCAATATCCATGAAAGTTCACTTAAAAAATCCGAAATTATAACCAAAAAACTAGAATTTAACAGTTTTTTAAGATTTTTTCTGAAGTTATGTTTGCAAAAAAAAATCATATTGTAACCGCTGATAGTCAATATCATAAGAAACAGCCTGCATTTTTTTGTGCCTTTTTCGGACCGACACATACTGAAATATACGCATCTATATTTAGAAAGAAGGACCAAAATTGTAAACTTATCACAGAATGGCCGATAACATACATACGTATTGGTGGTTCCTAGAGGTAGAAAATGTCCATTTCGTATAGTATATGATGTAATTACCATGTTTCAAAAAAAAAAATGTTGAGACTGCGAACAATTCCAGTCTTATTTTTTTATTATTTTTCTTATTACTATTTCATTATTGATCGATGGATCACGTCTTTTCGTTATCCTCTACTGCGGGAAATCTTCCGGCAGTGTATTAAAGTTTAGTGGATTCTGCTGCGGGAAACGTTCAGGCAGTGGTTCTTATCACTTGATTGATAGTTACTAGGGGAAGTATTCCGCTATACTGGAATAAACGACGACGACCACGGCAACGAAAAAGGCAAAACGATTTACGAATTTTTTCATGGAACGTTCGAACTCTGTACAGAACTCGAGCTTCAAAACATCTAGCCGATACCATGTCAAAGTATAAAGCTGACATTACCGCCATTCAGGAGAAGAGGTGGACAGGGAATGGTGTTTTGCAAAAACCTGAGTATGACGTACATATATTACAGCTGTCATACAAAACACCATGTTCTAGGAGTAGGTTTTATGGTTAGCAAAAGAATGAAGCCTACCATTATCGGCTTTAAAGCATTAAACGAAAGGCTATGCCCCCTTCGTGTGCGAGGTAAATTTAAGAACATCAGCCTCATAAACGTTCACGCACCTACAGAAGAATCCCCGGATGATGATAAAGAAGAATTCTTCGAATTAGTTGAACGGGAACTTAATGCCTGCCCCAGGTATGATGTAAAAATCATACTGGGAGATCTGAACGCCAAAGTAGGCCAGGAGCCCATATACAGGCAATATGTCGGCAACCACAGCTTGCATGAAAACACTAATGACAATGGACAGCGAGTTGTAGAGATGGCAGCAAGTAAGAACTTGGTCGTTGCAAGTACTAGATTTGCGCGTAAAGATATCCATAAAGCCACCTGGGTATCTCCTGATGGAGCCACTCGCAACCAAATAGATCATGTGTTGATAGACCGCCGCCACCTTTCGGGTCTGATGACGGTACGAACGTACCGAGGTGCCAACTTCGACTCGGATCACTATCTTGTTGGTATGGTGCTCCGAGAGCGCATTACAACGCTGAAAAGCTTTGTATCCGCTGATCAGGCTCGAATCAACACAGCTGCACTACGCAATGAAATGGCCAGAAAAGCTACGGTCATGCATTAGAACTCGCCCTAAGTCCTGGGGATGAGATGCCGGGCGTCGACGAGAACTGGACCCGCCTTAAAAATACTGTCATTAGTACTGCTGAATCCATCTTAGGCAGAAGTCGTAAAGATCGGAACGACTGGTTCGATAATGAATGCAAGCTGGCAACTGGACGTAAGAATGCTGCGTACCGAGCCATGCAGCAGTCTCAGAGAACACGGGCACGCGAAGAGAACTATAAAGAGCTCAGAAAAGAAGAAAAGAGAATTCACAGACGAAAAAAGGAAGCCTATGAAAAAAATCTCGTCTGTGAGCTAGAACAGTACAGAGAACGACGGCCGCACCAGGCGCGGGAGTTCTACCAAAGAGTCCGCAGTATGACGCAATTCACACCACGCTGCACATACTGCAAGGACAAAGATGGGAATCTGATCACAGATCCTAAAGCGATGGGAAGAGCACTTTCATAAATTGCTAAATGGCGAGCTTACTGAGGATTCGGAGGCTCCACCAATATCTGATGACAATGTTATGCTGCCGCCACCAAGCATAGAAGAAGTTAGCAGAGCCATCTGCCGGCTCAAAAACAACAAGGCCTCGGGTGCAAACGGCATCGCAGCGGAGCTGGTTAAATATGGAGGGCCTACATTACACCAAGCGATTCATGAATTAATTGTGCAAGTATGGGAACAGGAAGTGATGCCAGAAGACTGGAGAAAAGGCATCCTCTGTCCGGTACACAAAAAAGGAGATATCACAGCGTGCACTAATTATCGCGGTATAACGTTGTTGAGTACCGTGTATAAGATATTCTCCGCTATCCTACAAAACAGGATGGCCCCATACGCCAGAAACATCATAGGCCATTACCAGTGTGGCTTCAGCCCAGGCAAATCAACGACTGATCAGATTTTCACCTTGAGGCAGGCTATGGAAAAATTTCTAGAGTTTCAAAACTCAATTCAACACCTCTTCATAGACTTTAAAGCCGCCTATGATAGCATAGCCAGGGTAGAACTCTACAAAGCCATGAGAGAATTCGGCATCCCCAACAAACTGACAAGACTATGTAGGCTGACCATGATCAATGTGTCAAGCCGGAACACTGTCCAGACCAATCAACATCTATAATGGACTCCGACAAGGGGACGGTCTGGCCTGTCTCCTTTTCAACCTGGCGTTGGAGAAAGTGATCCGAGATTCGGGCGTGACATCAAGGGGTACAATCCTCCACAAGTCCACCCAATTACTGGCTTACGCAGACGACATTGACATCATTGGAAGAACAACAACAGCTGTACAAGAAGCTTTCACTCAGATTGAGCAAGCGACAGGAAATCTGGGACTGCACATTAACGAAAGCAAAACAGAGTACATGGTGGCCTCGTCTGAAAGAACACCTAACATTGGTCCCACAAACAAGGTAGCGGAACACGAGTTTGACGTGGTAAAATCATTTACCTACCTTGGGTCAATAGTAGCAGCCGACAATAGCATGGAACCAGAAATACGCGCACGACTGCTAAAAGCAAACAAAGCCTACTATAGTCTGTCAAGGCTCTTCAAATCCAAATATCTAACCATAACGTCTAAACTTTTACTATATAAGACGATGGTCTTACCCGTTCTCACATATGCATCCGAAACGTGGGTGCTTAGCAAAAAGCACTCAAACCTCTTGGGCGTGTTTGAGAGGAAAATACTTCGGAGGATTGTTGGCCCCGTATGTGAGGAAGGACGATTCCGGAGACTCTACAATGACGAGATCTACGAGCGCTATCGCGACATAGATGTTGTGAAGAAAATAAAGCTCGGTAGGCTCCGGTGGGCAGGGCATCTAGCTCGTATGAGTGAAGATGAGCCTGCTCGGAAAGTTCTCTGCGGTAAGACCTATGGGTGCGACAGCGAGGGAGGCCCAACCTTCGCTGGAAGGATGGCGTGGACCAGGACGCTCAGAGTTTAGGGATGCCAAACTGGATGACATCGGCTCAGAATCGGGACCGGTGGAGAGAACAGTTGCGCGAGGCCAGGACCGGATGCCGGTTGTAGAGCCGTTAAAGAAGAAGAAGAAGAAGTATTCCGCTAGTAAAAGGTCTTGGCGCAGCCTTACGTCAAGGAAAAATAAAAGGCCTATTTGGAGTGTTATTTTAGACTGAATCTTTATTCCTAATTATGCTACTTATATAGTACAAATTTTTACATATTTTTAAGAAAAACAAAAAAATCTTATGGCTATGGTGCATAAAATTGTGTGCAAATAAAATTGTTGGTGTCAAATTTCCGTCTGGGAATAATTTCTGGATGATAAAACTGCATGCGCATCAAATAAAATCTTGAATAGAAGAATTTATGAGATAAGAAATGCACATGGGGATCATGCAATTGTGCATGATACAAATGCGTATCATAATGTTTTTAATTATGAATAATCTTGAACATCAAATATCAGGTTCTTGAACAATTATTAATCTTTTTTCATTAAATTTACTTGTATCTTGTCTTAAATAAGTTTTCCATTTTTTCGCAATTTTTCCTCCTAATTCCCATTACACTCCTAATTCCTAATAGGTTTCATTTTTCTCGGGTTCCCGGGAATCCCCGGAAAAATGAATTTATTTTTCCCGTTTCCCCGGAAACAGATATGTACAATCCGGGAAACGTGACTCTCTAAATACCAGATTGCAGAGCACCAACATTGAAATATTACAAACATTTTCAAGAATTAAGTAATGGGTTCATCGTAACGCTTGTTGATGAACGATCGTTTTTGTCTTTCCGTTCAGAGAAAAAAAGACGAATAGCGCCGATGGTTTACCTACTCTCAAGCACCCCACTTACAGCTGCCTATAGGATTGGCCATGAGATTTAAGGTCGATTCGCACTATACGGAACGTCAACGTCACGGAACGGCAACGTCACGTCAAAATACTCGTCAATGAGTTTTGCACTACACGTTCACATATATAGGCAACGTCACGGACCGTCAACGTAACGGTACGTCAAGATTAGTTTCAAATTATATTTTGACGTGACTGATCTATTCTGTTGAATGCGAACGTAGTAACGGCAGCATTTCGAATTTTTCAAATAATAATCTTTTTTTGAAGAAACTAATTCATCATGGAAGATGAAAAACTGCTTGAAAAGGTTCGGCGATAGGAGAAGCTGTATGATCTTTCGTAGAAAAGGTATAGTGACAATACTCACAAAGAGAAAATTTGGTCAAATATTGTCAAAGAATTAAATACACCAGGGGCCTTATTCTCAATTACAATATTGTGAGAATTTCTCTCGAAAATGCCAAAATGGTATTCTGTATTACAAATTGATTAAATTCTGCTCGAAACTGTAACTATATTGTTAGATTTTTACTCGAAAGCTCAAGGATAATCGAGCAATTTATAACATTTTATGTATGGGGGAGACACAATTGAAACCTCTTGCACTCATTTTCATTTCTTTCGGAGATATTCCTACTAAAGGAAGCAATATTGTAATAGGGAATACGGAAGCATTTTAATTTCGGATAACAGTTTCGAGTATTCTAATAGAGAATAAAACCCCAGGTAAGTGTTAGGTTTTAAATTTCGCAATAGTTTCTAAACTACAATGGACGAAGTTGCAAGAAGAGAAAGTAAAAGAACGATTTATACCCTCTACTACATTACCATTAGCGTACAACATTACAAGACCGATACGCTCGCCTCAGGTGCAAAGTAGCTACCAATATGATATGCAACGCCCACAACCAATGTAAATTGGTTAGGTTGTGACAGTTACTTCCTTCTCTTCTCTCTATTTTCCGGCTAGAGCTGCTGTTCGACATTCACTCTATACGAAAAAATAGATTGTCAACAGTACAAAGGGACTTTCCCTAAGCCTCTAGTCTGTCACATAAAAAAAAAAAAATTCAAACAAGTTCTTCCTGCATATCATCATCAACTTCAAATCCCCAGGAATCAATATGTTCAATGTTCAGTATATGCTCAAACGGCAACACCAACACTATCCCCATCTCAAAATTCAACTCTTCCGCGTCAGCACAAGAATTTTATGAAAGCTATCCCATCACACATTTAACCAATGAAATATAATTTAATTTTTACTTTCTATATTAAACGAAGTTGACTTGTTGTAATTATATGTATTAAACAAACCATCAATTTTTGCTTAGCACTAATAGCATCTCGAAAAGATGTGTTTTTTTAAATTTTATGTTCAATTTTTATTAAAAGTATATAAAACTGCTACTTCGACATTCTCTATCATTGCTAACTTGGTATTATTAAACTTTGGCATTCCAAATAATATTTTAAAATCAGCAATACGGAATAAAAGCAATACCCTATCTAATTTTTTTTAGACTGAACGCAAAATTAACTTTGACGTGACGTTTAAGTGCGAATTGAAAGCAATCATGACGTGCCGTTGCCGTTCCGTGACGTGACGTTGACGTTCCGTATAGTGCGAATCGACCTTTATGAACCTTCATTGTGAATCTACACGCACATTAAATTATAGTGCGCAAAACTATTATTGTAGTAACTTTTACTATAAACGTATAATTTACTTTCGACCAACTATGATGTACAGTCAATATTACTATAGTGCTTCATATTTAATTTTACTATAAATTTGTAGTAACCATTACTATGCGTACTAGTACATTGTATTATGGCAATAGCACTTTTTTACTATAAATATAGTAAACGGGACCATATTTTTATTAGTTAGAAGTTCAGAAATTTACTATAAATATTATACAGTTTACTATAAAAATAGTACTCGATTCTTCTTCTTCCTCTGATTGATTTTTTTCTTGGCTTTTGTCGTTCTCTTAAGTCTCGAAAATAACATCATCAATAATATCACCACTGTTCAACACAATCACGTTTGCATTATCTTTAGGTGGAATCCCAGTTTGATCATTTTCGGTCAAATCCACTTGTGGAGTCTGAAAAAGAAATAATAACAGATGACCTGGAAAATTGCAAAAATTTCACTTTTGATAAGTTTTTTGTCGAGATAAAAAAAAGTAAACATTCTTAAAAAGTGACACTCTATATATGTATATATATATATATATATATATATATATATATATATATATATATATATATATATATATATGTATGTATGTGTATGTATATATAGATTTTCATGCTTAGCTGTAAAGTGCGCCTTCTGTGCTAGAAGGGTTAACTCTAACTTATGTAATTGACAATATTCCATATTTCAGAATAATTTTAAAGTCAAAAATGTATTCGTACAAATTAAATTTCGTTTGTTCTGTTCTGACAGTTTGTTCGAAGAGCGAGTGATTGAGAGAGATTTTTGAGAAAAACTGATTTACGTGACCTTTGACCTTGGCCGGTCAGTTGGCTTTATGGACATTTTGGAAATTATTTGTGAGCCCAAAATAAAGAGAATCCCGCTGATAAATCTCCAGTTGCATTTATTCAGAGGTTTGGCCCTTTTTTGGTATAAAGTGACTGGGCTATAAGGCGAACAGGAAACTGGACAAGCTTAACTTGAAATGGTAAATTGGTTGGAATCAGTGGTATGATTCCACTGAACATCCTCGCCTTTGAACTTTCCTATGATTATCCTTGCGCAATCTCAGCGAGTCTTGTTCTATTACATTGTTTCGGTTGGTTCAGATTGCGAAATACAATTATCACCGACCGACCTTGAGCTGCAAATTATGCGCCAACATTCCTAGATAATTGACGGCTTCAACAGGATTGTAATTGGAGCGCTCTGACTTTGAATTATTATGTTTAAATCGTTTACGTTACGTACTTATTTTTCCCTGCCAAAATAGTTCGTTCACCAACCAAATATGTTTTTTTTAATTTGGACAAATGTTTGGGAAAACTTTCATTCATTTCTCTTCTGGCGTTGTAAATTGGCATAAATTAGATGGAAACGAAATGAGACCAGTGGATGCCAATGTCTAATAATAGTGTGAAAAACAGTTCCGCTGATTCGTCATTTTGTAACGCAACTCTCATATCAGTTGTTAACTTTTTTAATTTTCACGTATCTCCCCAAATTCGATGATGATAATGAAATGACTGGTAGTGTTTCCCTAAAGTCGCCGGGCAGCAAAATCATGGTACCTCCAAGGGAGTCCGAACTATAGCGCAAATTTTTCAACGTTCGATAGAGTGCCTCCAATGCTCGTTTTAGTCTAAGCTCCCATGACTCCATCGAACACCTCAAAACAACAAAGTGAGATTGACTGAAAAACATATAAAAAACATGTAACGCCCGTCAGACTAGTAAAAATTTGTTAATTGCTATTTTTTATGAATTTTTTAAATTTTTTAAAATACAATGATTTTTTTTCCAAAACCTCTGTTTGAAATTTATACAATTTGTAGTAAATAATGAACCATTTTTGAAAAAATTTGTCTGTCTGACAATTTTTGTTAACTAGCTTCTGGCAGAACTTATGTTATAAATTCTTTTTTTTTATAAAAATGCACTTCATCACACCTCCTCGATTTTTGTATTAAATAAAGTTTAAGATCTCTTCTGTCTATTAAAGCTTGTCTGGCTGGCAATTTTTGTTAATGATTGATTGATGAAATTCAACTCGTTTCAGGAAGCATAACACTACAGCAAGTTGTTTTTTGATGCCCCGATGCCAGAGTCGAGATAGTCATGAATAGGTGGAATAAAATATAGCGGCTTGAGTGTGACAGTTCCTTCCTTAATATCTTTCTCTCTCCACTATCGGTCGGTCGCCGGGCTCGCCCACCCCTAAAGCCCGTACTTTGTATGGGTTACTAAAGCTTTGTTTTGCTCAATAGTCCGTCCTATTATGCGTACCAGATCTGGGAACCCATATTTCAAATTAGTGTAAACCGAATAGAATCTGTTTAAAAGAAGTTCCTTTTTTGCGCTTAGGAACCTCTATAATCCTTCGGATTTTCACAATCTTCCTCAATATAAGCTCACTATAAGGACAGGCTCAAACCCCTTGATCTCTTGCCTCTATCCCTTAGACGAAAATCGGGCACCATCAAATTTAACGATACTCGACAAACAAGACATTCCAAAATACTTAAAAAGTACCCGCATCGCATGCTGCATTATCTTCAATACCTACGCAACCTGTTTCTCTGCCTAATTTGTAATTGTTTTTGTTAAGTGCCTTCAATAAATAAATGAACTAAATAGACGCTCTCCTGCTTCCACGGCAATCTCAAAGCCCCACCTAAAATTAGCACGTTCGGCTAATACCCTCTTTCTGTGACACATACTTTTCAGACAAGCCAGAAACAAGGAATTCGTTCCGCAATAGAACAACTTGGTTAAGAACAGTATTTCGTAGAGAGTGTTTCCGAACTCCTACAACATCAAAGAAAGTTCAAATGCAAGATTCATCTCCAAAAATTTTGGTTATGAGTGGTTGGATGAGCTGGATGGATTTCATTAATGGAGGATGGGCTCATACTATGCTTGGGCGCTAGTTAATAATTTACAAACTTTAAAGAGCTAGAATGCAATCTTTTGCCATCAACTTAAGTCTGCCAGTAATTTTACAGATCGACCAACTTATTTCTGAAAAAAACTTGGCTCTAACGTATTTATAGGAATGGACTGTGTAATTCTGCACACAGAACCAACTTTATTTCATTATCGTTCGCTCGACAAACTATTTTGCTGCAGCATTATTTTATGTATAGTAAATTTTCCATAATCTAAAACTGTTTTGATAGAGTCGTAGTAGAAACATGTGCTTGTCAAAAAGTGTACATATGCATACATTTATTTTAAGTACATATATACATTTCCATTTCCATATTCACTTAGTTTTTGCTTACTCTAAAATTTTCTAAATAAGAAAGACTAGCATCAGTTACAAACTAAAATTTATATATTTTAAGAAAAAAAATTGCTATCTTCCCAGAACAACTCTTATCATCAAAAAAGAAGCTCTAATTATGCACTACCGCCTATAAAACCTTGATGAACATTAAGTGAATGTGTCTACATCTTCGTCAATGTCTTAAAAGTGAACTTCGATTTGAATAACAATGAATTGATTCGTATCTAAAATGTTGAAACAGCAGAAACTGATTGATTTTCAGCACGTACCTTTTTGGGTCCCCAAAATCAGTGAATTTAAGTAACAACGAAATAAAAGTTTTCGTTGAAAGTAAAAGTGTCCGCAGATAAGTTTAAATTGTATAAAAACCGCGATCAGTTTACCTAAACTCATACTTTCCTGAAAACAATCCGGTAGTTAACAACTAGTCTACTTTTACCAGCAAACAAAAATGTTCAAATTCGTAAGTTTTAATAATTTTGTTCAATTTTCAAATTTTTGAAATTAAAAATTATTTTTTGTTGAAATTAGGTTGTTGTACTCTCTGCTATCATCGCTACCGCTCTTGCTAAGCCAGGACATCTAGCTCCCTTCGCATACACCGCTGCTGCTGCTCCACTATACGCTCAGGGAGTTGTAACGACATCAAGTGCACATGTTGTTTCCAATAACATCAATGGATTAGCGGCACCTTTTGCTTATGCAGCTGCACCTTTGTCCTATGCTGCTCCAGTTGCTAAGCTGCATGCTGCTCCTGCTCCTTTGGCTGCTCCAGCTGCACCTCTAGCTGCACCACTATCTGCTCATCTTGGTTACGCTGCTCCACTAACTACCGGTTATGCTGCACCACTTGCTGCTCCTTTAGCTGCACCATTGGCTGCTCGTTACGCTGCTCCTCTAGCACTTTCAGCTGCACGTTATGCTTCTGCTTATGCTCCAGTTGGATATGCTTCTGCTCCAGTTGCATACGCTTCTGCTCCAGTTGGTTATGCTGCTGCTCCTTTAGCTGCCCCATTAGCTGCTCCATCTAAGTATACCGCTGCGCTTTGGTAAAGCATTTCTATAAGACTGTTCAAGTAAAATTCCTTTATTATCTCAAATAGTAATTAAAAATATATAAATTACACAATATTATAAATGTTTTGACTCAGTTTGGCACTAAAGCATACATTCTGAAATATTTCGAGAAGTAGATACCGTTGTACTAAGAGTTGTTAGTGATTTACAGCATACGCATAAAACCTGATCCGGTTTACTTAGGCTTGCAATTTGGTATTATTACAAGAGCAAAAATGGTCAGTGATAGCAATCTCTTGGTTGTAGCGAACCGAAAAAGAATTACCACGATAAACTTGATTCCTCGTATACATAATATCTCAACACACCTGGTATATCTCAATAAGCGCCTTACTCCGTTGAAGTTGATTCGACTCTCCTATCGTTAACTCAGACCACTGCCTTCTCAGCGCTATTTTCCCATACCAGCCGTCTCCTATAAGAGCTGTTTGGCTTATGCGAAAACAAATTGATTGAGGTTTATTCGTTTTCTTCAAACGGCTGACTAGAATCCGTGTCATCCATATTACGCTAGATCTAAATCACAATTTGCTTATCGTTAGCAACTGGATGCAGTAGCGTAGCGTGGTGGGTGCAGAGGGGGCCATGGCCCCGGGCGGCGTAGATGTTGGGGCGGCGGCCAAACTGGACCGAACTAGAGATCCTGCCGGCAACATCAGGCCCTAACCATTGCCACATCCAGCACGATGTCCTGGCTGATGGTGTCTACAGGCCAAACATAATTGGGAAGGGAAGTGAAGTGAGGTGAAGTTAGGTACCATTCCATATAAATGTATGAGAGCAAGGGCGGCGCTTTCATAGGTGAAAATGGTGCACTTGCACCGGGCGCAATTTCAGAAGTTAAGATTTAAAAAAAAAATTGAAAAAATTGAAAAAGTGATCCCATTGTCATATATTACACGAAATGCACCTTCTGTGCGTTTTACCATTGTCTTCTGCAAGGTGTGGCCAATGCAATTTCATTTAGTTCGCCTGATTTTGTCGTCTATCCTTTCTTGGCTGGCACGGTGCCATAGGTCATGATTAGTAATTCAAATTAGTCGTACTATTATAGATCACTACTTCGGCGAGAAACATCTAGATCGCCTCTGTTCTGAAGTTTTTGAAACCGGCTTCTATGTCCAGTAAGGCTGTTAAGTGGACTGCTTTGTTATGCAAGATTCTACCGTAGAAACCAATATATGCAGTGCAGTTACCACCTATTATCCTTCGAAATATAAAGGATTGGAGAACGACATAGAGACCTCCGTTATGGAGATTCTAGTTTATAGTTATTATTAGTGCTGGAAATAGTTAAGGAAGTGCAGCTTACAATGAAAATCATCGGAGAGCATTAATCAGCATTAGTGGGAGAGTTTTGTGAACTTAAAGCGTAAGTAAACTCAGCACAAAAGCAAGATCCCGAAGCAAATCCTGATTGGACAAAGGCAGGGGCGCGCTTTCAGTGCCTTCATTTTCAATGAGTTTTTTTGTATTCTTTCATTTTCCATTACTGCCATCAAAACATGAATACAAATGAAGGGGGCACAATATGTATATCACATGCTGCACCGGGCGCAAAAAAGCCAAACGCCGGCCCTGTATGAGAGTGACCAATATGGCAGTAAGTGGATGTTACATCTACTTCAGTGGAAGTTACGTCTACTTTACTTTTGCGTTACTTTTCATTTAGGTTTGGCCTTATTTCTGGACTATAAAGTTGAGGCATCAAAATTATCCAACCAAACTCTCCTATTTGATGCATTATCAAAAAAGCGTACGCCTCTGATGGAAGACAAGAATAACTCATGCATGGACCTTCTTTTTGTATCCATGTTTGTGTAAATGGTTCAAAACACTTGTGAGCGCGCATATGAATCACGATAGGTGTCCATTGGCAGCTGACAGCGGATTGCCAAATTGTGAATAAATCAGAGTCGGTTAGATTGTAGTGAAAAATTGATTCAGTTGTTTATTTTCAGTTGAATTGTAGTTTTGTTGTAAGTTCGTTTGTTCGTTCGTTTTTATACAAACAGAGTGACGTTGCTCTCTTTTATGAGACTCTCAATGTGCATGGAAACAGCGATTTTAAGATTCCCTTCTTTTATGACGCGGACTGTAAATGCTGAAGCTTGAGAAAGACTCCAACAGCTGCCGCATTTTTCGTTAAAATCCCCTGTAATAGTATTGGGTTACGATGATGGGGAAATGAAACGTCCAGATATTGGACAGAGAAATTACTGATTCCAGCTCACTGAGTTTGTTAAAGTTTATAATTTAGGTTAACCTTGAAGCACGGATATAGCCTGCGCCAAAACAATTGGAAATCTCAAAATCGATTTTTTGATGAGCAGTGAAAGTCTCAAATCCTCACCACGAAAGTAGATTCGAAAGAAAAGTGCACCTCATCATTACGTTCGTTTAAAACCCCAAATCACCCGCTCATTTATATTTTCAATCACAATTCAATCCGTCTCATTACGACTCTTGTCCTGGTCAGATGCTATGGTGGAGTGTTGTTCCCGGTAAACGAGTTTCAAAAGGGAAATTAAAATGCATGTCCGCTTGAGTTTTATCCATACACGGAATGTTAATGTATGTGGATTTGTCATTTCATCGCCAGCGCGTAAAATTCCCATTTATTTTGGCGCACACTATACCGAACATTCATTAGTTACATATAATTCATTGCGTTTACATGATGCCTTGAATTCTTGGATTGAAAATTACTTGAAATTCAAGTTGGGTTTTTACCAATTCAATTCGAAAGTAAGAGGCAGCAAATTTATGGTTCGCCCCCGGGCGGCAGAAATCCACGCTACGCCACTGACTGGATGGTTGTAGACTCTAGATCCTCAGGCCACAAGCGCATCTCCTTTGATATACATAAATCTGGGAGGAGGCAGTTCAGAGCCTTATAGAAACCTCCAGAGAACGAGCTGGGAATAGTTCAGAGAGATGACAAAGGTCAGACTGGCACATTATATCTAAGAGCAGAATCAAGTCGAGCAATGATCTTGAACAAATGGCCCTTTGAACAAATCATTCTGGATTTGCCTAGTCAAATTGCTCTGCCAGCAACGCTGCCAACCATCTTATATCAAACAGGGAGACTACACAGGGACATAGTCCTCAGTGGAGGCCGTGTCTAGTTTCAAGAGATACACTTGGTCGAAAAAATCAGCAATTTGGCCTCATTGCGATTTTTTAACCGCGCTTTTCTGCTCTGAATTGCCTTGCTCACTTTTTCTGCTCCACCATATTTGCAGGATCAGGGAGAGCAGCAAAATCCTTTTCTTTTTCTTTTGACAGTTGTGAAATTGAAAACAGGAAAAACCGGAAAATTTATTTATGAATGATTTATTCGGAAAATACATACTTGGAAAAATAAATATTCGACGCCATTAAATGTTTTTATTGGCATATATTTCTTCTTCTCAAATTGACATTCATATCTAACCTCTAAAATCGGAGTTTAGAGCAAAGTCGAGTAGAAAAGTGTTCTTTGAGATAGTTGCAACTTTCGTTTTTTCTGCTATGACATCAATTTGACAGCTGCTTTCAAAAGAGCTGCTCTGTTGTGGACTCTTTAAGCAGCCGCTTCTTTAAAGTCAACTGGATTGCTCTCTACAAGTACTGCCTACACTACAGTTACGTGCCCCGTTCTTGGAGGAGCGTCCAGGTTATTTTCAACCCGAATCTCGGCAAATGCAGCCACGAAGTGACTATTTCAGGCCAATAAGCTTGCAATCTTTTTTGTCCTAAGGACTCTAAATCGTCGATACGTCGATCCTCAAGTTCAGAAAACTGCAACGGCTTTCTTACCTCTCCATTACCGGAGCTATGCGGGCCTGTCCCAGGATCGACGTAACCTGTTTAGTCTTGGGCTATCAAACTATAGCGGCATAAGTGACCATAGGTTTTCATGCTTCCTAACATGATAACTAATACGTCCGTATTACATATTTTACATAATCGATAATTTGTTATTATTGAACCCACCGCTAAAAGCTCGGTAGACTTTCACTTTTCTAATAAGCAGTGTATGAAAATTAAGTATAAAAAATATTAGCTTTGTAGGAATGAGGTCATAAAATATGACGCTGTCTCCCGGACTATTACTAGACCTCCTTCTTCTTTTTCAATGAGTCTACAGCCTAAAGGCCGGGACACACATATCCGCACCGCGTCCGCACCGCATCCGCACCGTGTGTCGGACGACACACGGAGAGAAAGTAAACAAGTAAAATTTTACCAGTCAGTCCCCACATTTCCGTGTCCGCACCGAGTCAAATTACGTGAGTTTTGTTTTTGCCCGGACACGGTGCGGATGCGGTGCGGACACGGTGCGGATATGTGTGTCCCGGCCTTAATTCGTGGCTGGGTCTCCATGAGCTTCTTCCTACAGACGTCTCTCTTTCGTCAAGTTTCTCGTGCTCAGCCGTTTTGCTGCATCAGGCTCAGTGGTATAGGAAACGAAACGAAACGCCTTTAGTATGAAGAAAATTCAAGTTGAGCATTTATAATATCATTTTGTAATTTTGATGTACATTCAGCGCATAGAAAATACACTAGAAATATCACTTGATAGTTGTTAAAGGCCGTGTTTTTTTAATGAACTGGGTTTTGAGAGCTTTTGAGTTCATTAAAAAACGGCAAGGGAAATTTTGCAACACCTCAACTGAATCTATCTTCAGAGTATTTATCATAAATAGCTGAAACGTCAACTGTCGCCGACGTTATTTGTGTTTGGTTTTTTAAATATCCAGACACATCTCGTATTATTTGGGTATTACTGCAAATGTGGCCTTAAAATGCATGAATTTAAAGTTCCGGCCCGGGGAAAGAGATTTTCAATTCTGATTTTATTTGAAAATGTTTGACATTTTCCGCGCTTTAAAAGTGTGATCCGCAACATATTTCTGCGGATTTGAAACCACAAATACGCCTAAGATAATTCGACATCGGGTATTTCATTATCGTGTGGGAATTATGATGTTAAAGAATCAAAAGAGCTACTGAATTGGAAGATGTTTCGTCATGGTTTAAGAAACAAATAACGTCTCTGTATACCTTTAAAAAAAAAAGGTAGATAGAACAGAAAAACGCAGTGACAGTTTATTTGTTTATTTACAAAATTTAATTGACATTTCTCCACCGGCGAGAAGTTGGCCGCATTCAGGAAAACAGGGAAATTTTGAAATTTCCCAGTAACCCCGATAGAGACCCAGATAGACCCAGATAAAACTTGGGTTTTCAAATTTGTATGGCGAAGACCCAGCCAGTTCATTAAAAAAACACGGCCAAAGTTTGATTTATTTTAAATATAAGCAGAAATATAGAGCTTATAGTGCCTCCAACGTCTATCGCATGTGGCTCATAAATAATGTTTAAAGTCAGGGAGGAATTCGAACAATACAGATCTTTGATTTCACGCTAACTATCCCGACGCTAGGATTGGAAAATGCACTTTCTGATCCGCTCAAGTTTTTTTGATGAATTTCACTTCAAGACTCACAAATTTATGTAAAGCTACCTGGAGCCCTCGTGACTACTGAAAGGTCATTCTTGAGCGCTTTTACAGGTATTCCACGGATAGCCCTAAAGTTCGACGAAATTTGCACGTAGACGCGTTTCAACAGAAAGTAGGCGTTTCCGCACCCGTCTTTTCCAATTCATAAAATAGTCGTGATTCTTCTATTTCACTACACGGTAAGGTTCCAAAAACTTAGGTTTTAATTTCAACCCTGCGCTAACTTATTTTCCCTTGACTGCAACCAAGGCGCCCTCTTTACAGACACTTCGCTTTTACGCTTTTTATTGCTTTGTCTCCTATTCTCCTGAAGATTAGTAATATTTTGTTTGGCTTCTCGCCGTACTATTTCCTGCATGGAAAGGCTTAGAAAGGCGACCAAAAGTTGCAATGCTCCAGCCAGCTACATGGTTGCAACATTTAAATATGTTGCTTGGATAATCGCTTTCGGCCATGCTCTAGCCAGCTACATGGCTACAACAGCAACAGAAGGGCGCGTGATGCTATTTCTCGTTTTTGCCCCAGGCTAAAAAGTTCCAGTCGTGCCTTAAGAAGTATTCACTTCAAAAAACTAAAAAATGCACTTTTATTTCAACATGAACCAAAAAATTAAAAAAAAAATTGAATGTAAAGTTTTTGTTGCTGCAGCAACTTACTTAAATGTAAAAAAGCGTGTGGCGCAACCGAAAAGTTCCAGTATTAATAAAATAAGAATATAGGTAAAGAGGGCTCCTCGCTGGCAGCAGCAACAAAAACTTAACATCCAAAATTATTTTTAACTTTTTAGTTCATGTTGCTTTTTTTAGTTTTTAAGCTATATTTTTATTTTATTTTCTTGTTACCCACTTAACCACTTTCGATGAACTTTTACCAATGGTTTCCGGATTAGCGGCTTTGAGTTTATATTTGTTGCTGTAAGATTTGGTTGATTGTTTTCAATCTTGTATATGTTACCTGCATCTTTTCAAGATAAATTCTTATTCTTGTCATGAATACCAACTACCATGCCATGACCAAGATGAATGGAATTAATGAAATTAAATTTAAAGTGACGTTACTGCAAACTTCTTAATGTTTTGTACACCGCATGCCGAACTGGTGTTCCTTGTCTAATAATTTTACTTCACACTTATTAACTTACTTACACTTCAATAATTATTTAACTGCTGCAATTTAAGATAGTTAAAAACTAGTTAAATTTATTTTTTTCACCATTAATGTGCAAATATATTTAAATAAAACGAGGAGCAATTTACCTGACCGTTTTGTTCCAATCATCAATTAGTATTTATTGCTATCATAAATCATTCCGTTCGCATATCGCTGCACTTTCATTGCAATTCAAGTCAGACCTGAACCACTTCTTTTGGCAACACACGTAAACACGATGCAGTTGCATAAACTTCCGAATGAGCGTAGCAGTTTCCACTGGCCACGTAACAGTTTCCTCATGCAATAATCTTGATTGCTGCCGAACGACATTTGCGATTGTCACGAAATTTGGTATCACGCAGGAACCACCAAATTCGCTGGCGGAAAAAAACCAGCAACAATGAAAGTGTCATGCGCACCTCGATTGGTATCAATTATAGATGTTCGATGATTTCTTTTAACTACCATTCTTGGTAGTCATAATTCAGTCGGGGGATCGATTTATATATAAATAAATATCCACCTATGATATTGAGTTCAGAGGTATTCCGCTAGTGCGTTTCGAACAAGGTCGTATCCTGCTGCGGAGAGTTCTACTTCTTTAATACGATTATTACAGTGTAACGGAATATGTTTGCCTTAAAGCTGGTCAGTAATAACTTATCTAGTTTTTTTTATCTAAAAAAGTGCACCGTAGTCGACAGCGGGAAAAAAATTCCATAAATCACCGCCGGGCACCTTTCAACATACAAAAACGAAAAGCAATTTTGCTCGTGAGCAATTAAATCAGAATTTTACGCTTTGTTTTTTGTTTTTAATTTTATGTGTTTTATGTTTAATGTGTTTATTTTTTTTTATATATATATATATACATAATTCTCCATTAATTTTTTGCACAAGTTTTTGTACACTATAAATCCTCAGGCGCGCACCGACGTAATATATACGAATGAGCTGCGGGCGCAGATAGGTTTATTGGCAAACATAAATTTCACTGTCGACTAGATATCGAAAATGATTTATCTTGTCTGCAATTTGTTACGCAATAGATGAAAACAAGGATTTCAAAGTGTTTCCTTTTCAGGTTTGTGCTCTGCTCGCATTATTCGGAGCAAATGGCAGTTATGTGGGAACACCAGTAGCTTTGGCACCAGCTCCTGCCCTACCACTACCAGCTGCATACCCGGCACTGCCACCATATCATGTTCTGCCATATGCTGCCCCACCACCACTAGGAGCATTTGGTTATCCACCTGTATATACTGGTTATCCAGCACCGGTCCTAAAGTCACACATTGATTTTGGATATCATGCGCCGATCGCACCGATTGCACCATCATTCATTAAGGCTCCATTAGCTGTTAGCTTTCCAGCTCCATTTGTGAAGACCTTGTCACCATTCCACTATCATGCGCATGCAGCAGCTTTAATTAGGGCTGCTCCGCTTCATGCACATTATGCGAAACCGTTCCTGCCACATGCTCATCTCTTGAAGCATTATGCGCCTTCCTTTGGGTACCCTCATGGACATGTCTTTGCTTAATTGCGTTGAGCTACGCAATCGAGTATCTATGACAGAGTGCCTAACAAATTACACCAAAGGGATGAACCTAGGTTTAAGGAGCTACCAGATTTTTGAGAACGAATTGTTTGGCAGAACATTAAGGTCACAAAAGTATAATTTTTGTTGTATTATTTAAGACTGTTGTTTTTTTAAATAAATGATTTATATTTTTATTAATTTTTATTGTTTTTGTTATTGATTGCTTTACAGACTAGTTTTCGCCCGTGAATTTTTTCGCCCTACTAAAAAATATGTTACAATGTAATTAATTTTTTTTAAGGAGTGAGAGGGCAACCCACATGGTGAACATAGGTAAGGCCCCATTAGCGGAAAAGACTATCAGCCTTCCGGATGAAGGCAAGAAGGTCTTTAATTGACGAAGATCGAACTTGAGCAGGACTCAAAAACTCTCTGATAAACGTTCTTCTTCTTCTAAGCCAGATCAGAGCAGGACATTCACAAAGAATATATAGAGTTTCCCTTCTAACACAGAAGGCGCACTTCCCAGCAAGACTGAGAAAAATTTACCACAGATTTTGTGGCTCTGCTGAGGCATGCAAACATATAAAAATAAAAAACGAATTAAACCTTCTAGCTCAGAAGGTGCACTACTCAGCAGGGCTGAGAACATTTTTACCACTGCCGTGGCTCAGCTGAGACATGCAAACATAAAATATTAAATCAAACAGAGAAGCGTGCAACAGCGAGTGGGTACACCAAGGACTCACGTCACATTAAGAAGACTCTTTTTGAGAGCCTCTTCACTTGTAAGCATGCTAAAAACCCTAATATTTCTATTAACAGATTTTATATGAAAACAAGATTGGTGATGATCAAAACAAAAATTAGAAAACTATAGCAGCCTTTTTCCCAATCCTTTTATTTATTTGCTTTACTGATTATAATTAAAATTTACAACAACAACGTTTCGGTGGCAATGACCACCATCTTCAGGTTAACTAAAAAAATAATAAATTGTGATTACACCTATATGTTAACAATAATTTTTATATAAAAAGACTAACACTAAGGAAACCAAACAGATAAATAAAATAATGAAAACTTGAATACTTACTATAGTAAAAAAAATATAATTTAAAACAAATAAAACATCACAATTTAAAAAAAAAAACAGATGAAGCAATGTCTCCATTTTAACATGATAGGAAGATGAATGGCTGACAGAGAAATGAGACAATAAGACAATAGACGATAGGTCTGACATTACCCTTTTACATGCTACCCTTTTCTACGGGGACTATAAAAGAATTCTTCCATAAGATTGGGAAGCACCCTGTAATTAGGGATTTTTGAAATAAACACAGAAGGGGAGACAGAAGGGGCTCTGCACAGGATTTTAGAATAGCGGGAGGAATACCGTCAGGACCGGACGAGAAATCATGTGGGAGTTCATTAATATGTTTCAGGATTTCATCCCTAGTTATAGATATAGAGAAGTCTTGAGACATCTGTATCGGATTAATATGACGGAAATTGTTTTCGTCGGGTTGAAAAACGGGAGACGAGAAAGATTTGAGAAAAAACGATGCAAACTTATCGCAAATCTCGGATGGATTGGTACTGAAAGAGTTCTCATGTTGCATGGTGTTAGGGTAATTATCAGTTTTTTTCTTGGTGTTGATGAATTTAAAGAATGTTCTCGGGTCACCATACAGTTTATCTTTCATATCACTGATGTATTCATTATAGAGAGTTTCAGAGAGTGCATGGAAATGGTCAAAGCAATTGACAAATGCAGAGAAACTCGCAGTGTCTTTCCTCTTAAGGTAGTTTTTCCAGAGTTTATTCTTCTGGTTTTTGGTTTGCCTCAATTCATTATTGTACCAGGGTGGAGATGACCTAGATAACTTTAGAGGCTCAATGGGTACACAGGATGCAAAGGTTTCGTACAAGACGGAATAAAATCTTGTTACATCGTCATCCAACTCATCTGAGGATAGCAACCTGTCGAAATCGATGGAGGAGAGCTTGGATGAGAGTTCATTGAGATTGGCCTTTTTAAAATTAAAGGCAAATGTTGACTCCCCCGGAATTGGCTTATCGTCGAAGGCAGAGCAATAATTAAGTAAGAGGGGAGGGTGATAATTGTCGACAGGCAAAAAGACTATCGAACTGGGCTCAACGGTCATGTTGTCTGAGTCCGAACAGAATACAAGATCTAACCGCCTTCCTAAAATATTATTCACACCACTCAGTTGGTTCAGACCGCATGAGAATAAAGAATTCAGAAAAATGGATTCCCTATCGTTAAGGTTGTTTTCAGGAAGGTAGTTATCGTCGTTATCGCAAGATACCCACTGTACATTGGGTAAATTAAAGTCACCTAAAAGTAGGAGCTCGTCCTTAGAGTCCATCATATCATGGATATGATTAGTACAAGAGATTAAGATATCATAGAGGTTTTGGCCTCTGTCATCAAGAGTACTGAATATATCTGGTGGGATATAACAGCAAATAACGAAAAGGTTATTGTGGACAAGGGAAATTTTAAGAGCAATAATCTCAATGTCCAAAGAGTTGGAGAAGTTAGGAAGCGTTAATAAGCAACAATTGAGAAGGTTACTACAGGCAAGTAGTACACCACCTCCGCGAACCTCCGAGTCAGTATACCTATCCTTCCGAAAAACTTGGAAGGAAGAATCAAAAATTTCGGCGTTAAGAATCCCACTATGTAACCATGTTTCAGTGAAAGCGATTATATCGAAATCACTAGCCGAAGTTGCCAGAAATACATCGCGGGTTTTGGATCTGATACCCCTCACGTTTTGATAGTAGAGGGAAAGCGTCTTAAGTTTTTTGGAACCTCTAGAGTGTCGGGATTACGATGCACAATATGTGTGGAAGTTTCGACGCCTTCCATGTAGAGTCAGCATTCTGTCTCTTGAGACAGTCCTAGGTTGTGGAGGTGATACCAGTCAGATAACCCACAAGTAGCCTTAGGTTCGGTCCGTTTAAAGTGATAGTGTTCCTAGGGCAAAGGGTCTTCTAAGATCTTTAGTCTGTCTAAGACCTTTAACTGACTCCCAATAGGCTAGGTTTACTCCCTTAATCCACTCCTCTACTAGGGTCTTGAAGACGCACCAAGAGATGCCACAGTAGAGTTCTGGGCCCTGGACCAACGTTTCAGATCCCTCCCTCGCGAGGCTGGTCATGTCCTTCCCCTCGTTACCCTAGCGCCCAGAGACCCAGCAGAGCGATACCTCATTTCTTCTGGTCAGGCTCTGGAGTACTTCAAAACACCCTGCAACTATTTTGGAAGAAAACTTCCACTTTGAGATTGCCTTGACCTTGGCTGCCAAAAAAGATTTTAATGTTGGCGGCTTTCAGACCTTTCTCAAAGTTGCGCCTAGCACAGGTGGGAATGGCATGTATTTCAGTCAGGAAAACAGAGAGCCACTTAGGTACACATTACAATCGAGACCTTGGAGTTGAGTCCTGCGACACCAACCCCTGTGCCATGTTCCATCTTTGACCCGTCGGTAAACCAGTGGAGATGTTTTGGATCCCCAGAAAGAATAAGTTCTTCCCACCCAGAACGATCCGGGATAATCGCCCTGAATTTCCTTTGGAACCGCAGTTTACTAACCATATGGTGGGATACGCGACAAATGGAAATGTTTGGGATATTGTTAAGGATATCCATGTGTCCTTTAACCGTATAGGGCCAGTTGGATGAAATCTGAAATCTGAAGGCGATTATAGCACGGATTTCTATATGAAGATATACAAAGGGGTCAATCCAATGAATGCCTCCATTGCAGTTGTGGGACAGGTCCGCATAGCTCCGGTAATGGAGAGGCAAGCAAGCCGTTGCAGTTTGCTGCACTTGAAGACTGACGTAACCTGTTTAGTGTTGGGCCACCAAACTATAGCGGCATAAGTGATCACAGTTCCTATTGTACCTACATCTAGGACATCATTTGTGGTATTGACTGAGTCTGGGTAGTCAACTGTGGTACCCTGGATACAGATAGTACCTAAAACTTGTAACGTTTGCAGAAAAGTACCAAGACAGTCTTATTTGGGTTGGTTGACAGGCCCTCCGTGGTACACCATTGAACTTCTCGGAGTGCTGTTCTCTTGACCTCTGTAATGGTTAAGTCAAACTTCCCAGAGGCAATGATGACAAGATCATCTGCATAACCGATGACATCGAAACCAGATTCAGATATTTTGGTCAAAAGCTCATCCACAACTAGTGACCAAAGTAACAGGCTCCAAACTCCATATTGAAGCACTTATGATGGAGACACCTAGAGCAGAAGAAATGTCACGATTTATAAGCATGGAATTTATACACTCAATCGTGTGAGGATTTAGGTTTTTGAGAGCCAGCGCTCTAGGGATAGAGTCATAGCCAGTACTAGAAAGCACCTTCGATGTCAAGGAACGAACATAAAGCAGTTTCTTTAGCAAGGAAGGCTTTTTCGATTTTACTGACGCTCAGAGCCGGCTTTAGGTATTTTGGCGCCCCGGGCGAGATATTTTTATGCGCCCTTAACTTTTTAGACATTTCTTTTCGGTAGATTACCTATATTATAATGCACAAATTATACAATAACCCGAGTAAAAATAAAAGATGGCATAACAACGACCAAACACTGGCCACTTGGGAGTACATAAGGGTTTGGGACGGCCAAACGTAAGGTTTAAATGGCCGAGAACTGAGCTATTCACACGGGCATACGACGGCAAATTTGAACTAAAAAAGAATATGCACCTAATATATTGTTGAATGTGCTTTTTGTGAGAGGCGTATAGAATTTTTTGTTTAAAGGATTTTTTTTGTTGGGTGAGAAGCATATACAACATTTGTTGACGGACTCGTTCTTTGCATATTCTGTCCGATGAGGGTATTCCTTAAACATTTGTATATGCCTATGGCATCGAACTTGATTCTATCGGACACGAACAAGCACGAAATAAGCACTTCCCTCCTTTGTGACAGCGGCATGAAATCCATTTTCTCGAATCTGTCCATGGAGGGCGGAAAGGTGCTAAAATCGCGCGGGTCGTGTAGGTTTCTCAGAGCGAAAAAGAGAAATTTCTTCTATACTGTTTTCAACCTACCACTACTTACCTGATTGGAGGATGATATAGGTCGCCTGCTGCCATGTTTATACTACATTGTCAACCGCTGCTTCTGAGCTTATAGATGCTAACTTCCTCTCAACCATGATGACTGCTCGTTCATCTAAGCGCTCACAGAGCTCTTTATCGGAGTCAGCCTCTTCGTTAGATGAAGCCGTTTTGGAAACCTTTATCCATGCCTATCTTAGTCCAAAATGGAGTTTATAATCAACTCTTCCGAGCCACTCTAGGCACTCGTCGTTGAGTAGCAGTACCAGTGTTTTACTATTTCTTTGGGGTTGCCCAGCATTGAGTAAATTTTAGTTGTCCATAGGGATGTTCCGGTTGTGGCGTTGAAGCTACTCAGCAATTTGTCTGGCTCTGCTTCCATTTTTGGGAGCCAGATCCTCGCCCTTGGTATTTTGGTAATATCTCTCCCATTTCATCCCTCCCTTTTGGTTATATCTCTCCCCCGGAATCAAAAGGGAGCAGCGGCACTTCTGACGACTCTTACCTCATCACGAACTCCATGAATATCCCTGATATTTTGGTCTTGATGTCGGAGAAGGTCCGGGAGTGTGCTGCTACTAGAATTGGCATAGGTTAGTGCCACTAGAAGGTGGTCCTTCACTACTTCGCTCATTGTCCTGTTACCCGTTGAGCCTGATTGTTGGGTTCCTGAAGTAGAAGCATCTCGAACTATTGTTGCTCTTGAGAGCTTTTTCCTTTTTGGTAATTATTTGAAGGCTCTGAGCTATCTTCACGGGAATGAATGAACACATTATTGGATCGCGGCAGCGCCCCTAGGACATGGCGCCCTCGGGCGATCGCCCGGGGTCGCCCACCCCTAAAGCCGGTACTGCTGACGCTGTACTAGACAATCCGGCGGTTAGGCAGCAAAACAATACCAACAAACGACAACATTAAAATATCGGATGCAACTTTTGACCCCTTCCCATGGGCACCTTCAGCGGTGGAGAGAACTCTTCCACCAGCCGTACAACCACGATCCGCCACAAGGTCCAGCACCCAAACCACCGATTATCGAACAGCCGACTAATCAGTTTCTCGATACCAAACCGACCATTTTCGAGGTGAAGACGGCAATAAAATCACTGAAAATTGAAAAGCGCCGGGAATAGATCGACTAAACATCGAGATGATCAAAGCCGCAGATGATGTCTTATCACAATGACTGTGTTTTTGATGCTTTAGCGCCCTCTACTTTTGCATTTTAAGTCGTACGAAATTGACTCACAGACATTAATTATAGACGGCAATGTCCCTTTCATTTTTTGCTAATAAACATTTTCTCTAAAGTGCACTGATTCCGAAAAACTTTTTGGGTTTTCCAAAAAACTGCAAGTGGTGGGAGGTCACAAATCTGGGTTTAAGCTTTTTTCATGACCCCATAACGATTTGTGAAAAAAATCCCCGTTGTAAGGCTTTTCTTTCACGAAAGATTGACTGTACTAGAGTGCTTTCCCGGAAGCTGTTTAGTAATTTGGTACAGCACTTTACTGTCGCCTGTGTTTGCCGCGTTTTCCGCCTTTTCAGCAAACTCGTTTATCTGCTGCCTTTTATCACGCCGGACGCTTCTTTTTACCTCCCGGTGAAATTGTAAGTATTCCCTTTCAAACTGATGACGTTTGTCCGGGTCCCTTGTAGAGTTCACGTTATTGTTGAGAGCCCTCCTACGTTTTATTTTTTGGCAGATTGCATCTGGGATCAAGTGTTGCATACACATCTGGGATCAAGTTTGGACCCAACCGATGATCGTTTCAGCCTTAGAATACAAAACTTGGAGGTTGACCTTGTGCATACTAAGCCTCGATACAAAAATTTTTGTATTGACTTCACTAACATCCGTGGGCTGCAAGCGAATTTCTATTCGGTGATGTGCCATCTCTGTGTTTTTTCTCCCCCAATCTTCGCACGAAGTGAAACCCAAATATTACCTAACGATGATTTAGATCGTTTCCAGGTTTCTGGGTAGGTACACATTAGTGCACAACCTCTCCCCTCATAGGGGAATTGCCATTTATATTAGGAAAGACGTAGCCTTCCAGAAGGTGTACAATAGTACAACTCCTGATTTCAACCATCTCGGTCTAAAAATTTTACTTCCAAAACACGTCATTTTCTTCTGTTTTCTATGCAGGAGTCCTAATATCAGTAATGAAGCTTCCTCTTTAGCATTTGACGCTATCTCTGAACGTATCTCCGGTTTTTTATCCTCCCATCCGGACTGTGAGATCATTGTTGCGGGTGATTTCAACGTTCACAACGTAAATTGGCTGAATTACTCAAATGGCACCAGTGTTTCTGGCAGGGATGCTGAGCTCTTTGCTGAGACAAATAACCTATACCAAATTGTCAACGGTCCTACACGTTTTCCTGACACTGCAGGTCAAGGACGCCACCTCCTTGATCTTTTTCTTACCTCGCACCCAACAAAATACTCCGTCGAAATTGACTCTCCCCTGGGCAACTCGGATCACTGTCTAATCAGCGCCCACTTCCCATATCGATCTCCTACCCCAACTACGCCAGCTCCTAGGAGAACCGTTTGGCATTATGGGAAGGCCAACTGGTGGGGGCTGATTCGCTTTTTTCAATCTCCTGACTGGGATCTATGTTTCCAGAACCGCGATGTCAACTTTGCCGCTCTCTGTATTACCAACATTATATTGGCTGGTATGCACCTATTCATTCCTCATTCCTCCAAATCCTTAAAGCCTAGGCAGCATGGATGGTTTAATCGGGAATGCATGAATGCAATTAAAACTAAAGAAGCCGCCTACAGAGAGTACAGACATTCTCCGAGCGACCTATCTAGACGTGAGTACATAAGGTTGAGAAATTCCTGCAAAACCACCATCAGGAAAGTCAAGGAATTATACGATGACAGGCTGAGAAATAAACTCATTAACTCCACTGCTGGCAGTAAAATTTTTGGTCCTTGGTAACCTCCATCAGGAAGAATTTTACCTCACACACAACGCCTCCATTCATCTACAATAGGCAGGTGATAACAGAGAGCAAACCTTACTCCAGACTTACTCGCATCTCTGTTCGCCGCAAATTCTTCCTTGCCCTATGCTGACACGCAACCACCAGCCATCGAGTGTTCCACCCACTCAATGGACGGAGTTTTCTTCAGAACACGTGAAGTGTATAGGTGTCTCAAAGAGCTTGACTCCAATAAATCCACTAGCCCAGACAATATTCCCCCTATGGTTCTTAAAAAATGTGCCTCACCTTTGGCTAAACCTCTGCGCAAACTTTTCGCCCTATCCTACTTCTCCGGAGTCTATCCCGACTCCTGGAAACTGGCCCATGTTCAGCCCATACCAAAAAAAGGTGACGCTAGTGACCCCGATAACTACCGCCCAATAGCAATTACTTCTATTCTCTCCAAAGTGATGGAGACAATAATAAACAAGAGGCTTTTGAGATATCTTGAACACCACAAAATATTAAATGACAAACAGTACGGCTTTAGACCAAAAAGATCTACTGGCGACCTCCTTGTTTGCCTAACTGAACACCTCAACCAAAGTATACACCGATTTGGTGAATCTGGCCTGGTTGCTTTAGATATCTCCAAGGCTTTTGACAGAGTGTGGCACCCCGCTCTGTTAACCAAACTCCAGGCTATTGGTATTGACTTCGTTCTAAGGAACTGGATTAAGAGCTTCCTTTCTGGCCGTTCAATCAAGGTAGTATTGGATGGCGTCGAATCCGACCCCCGCACCATCTCCGCAGGTGTTCCCCAGGGCTCAATTCTATCACCAGCTCTCTTCCTAATTTTTATAAACGACCTGCTCTCAATCCCTTCCAACCCACTCCACTGCTTTGCCGACGACAGTACACTACGGTACTCCTATGGCTTCGATACTGTAGGACAAGCACGCGCCAGACCTTGTCTGCATTATCGCAATCTCATGTCCATCTCAATCAACAGGGACATCGAACGAATTCTTGAATGGGGCCGCAAGAACCGTGTCGAATTCAATGCATCCAAAACGAAGTACTATCTCATCTCTAATAAAACCTCTACCGACCCTCCTTCTATTTCAGCGGACAATAAAAACCTAACGGCAGAACCGTCTTTAAACATCCTAGGCATAACACTATCCGAAGATCTGCAGTGGAATTACCACATATTCCAAATCGCTAAACAAGCATCGCAATGCCTGGGATTCCTGAAAAGATGCAAATTCCTCCTTCAGCCGTCGGCCAGGGCTACAATATACAAGTCGTACATTTGTCCCCGCCTCGAATACAACTCGCATATTTGGAGAACCACCTTAGCCTGGCTGGACAAGGTGCAAAGCCGCGCTCTCAAACTTATTGGCGATAGCGCCATTTGCTCCTCAATTGACTCATTAAGCCACCGTAGGAATGTAGCAGCCCTTGCAAAATTTTACCGATTTTTCCACAACGATTGCTCTTCTGAAATAAGTAACCTCATGCCTCCACGGCAACTTTTCTCCCGCAACACTAGACTTGCTGAGCCGAGCGGGCATAGTCTACAGCCCTTATCTTCGCGCACACTCCGATTTAGAAATTCGTTTATAACAAGAACAACACGACTGTGGAGCAACTTACCTCAGTCAATATTCCCGAACTCATACAACACCCAAGAGTTCAAGCGCAAGGTTCACCACCATCTCCTAAAACACCCACCCGACTACCCCTAATCTATCCTATCTTTCTCTCTATCCTTCGAGCTAAGCTTACTACTAGACATTGCACCATGACGTGTACGACATGACGGACTAGTAGTACAAAGAATGACACCCAATACCGTCTTTACCATAAGGCCACTCGGGGCCCGGGCCCAGGGCCCCCTTCTTCTCGGGGCCCCGAAAGACCGATATATTCGTTTACTATACGAGTACACAATAAAACTAGTTGGGATGTGGGTTCGACCCGTTCGGTCCACACGATCAACTTCCCAGTATGATGGATGTTGAATATTTTGATTGGATATTTTAATAATAAATGAACAATAGGCAATATAGAATATATGTATAATACTGAGAATTTGTCACAATTGTTTATCAATATTTTCGCTAAAATGTCAAACTAAATATGCGCACCTACAAGATTAGGATGACGAAAATGAATATAAAATTGATGTGTTAATGTTTTTCGGCACCTCAATGAAGTCGAAATAGTTTTTAGTTCGCGCGGTATCGTGCAGGTACAAAAATCACTTAAGTCATTTAAACCAAAAAACCGCTGGACGGAATATTATAAAAATCTTTTCAGATTATATTGTCGCTAATACGCTTCGAACGGCACCTCAAGTAAGTCAATATCTTTTATGGTTCGGGCCATATCGTGCAGGTACAAAAATCACTTACGCCGCTTAAACAAAAAAACGGCTCGACCGAATTTTATGAAAATCTTTTCAGATCATATTTTGGTTAATACTCTTCGAACGGCACGTCAACTAAGTCGGTATCTTTTATAGTTCGCGGGATATCGTGCAGGTACAACAATCACTTAAGTCATTTAAACCAAAAAACCGCTGGACCGAATATTATAAAAATCTTTTCAGATTATATTGTCGCTAATACGCTTCGAACGGCACCTCAAGTAAGTCAATATCTTTCGTGGTTCGGGCGATATCGTGCAGGTACAAAAATCACTTACGTCGCTCAATCAAAAAAACGGCTGGACGGAATTTCATGTAAATCTTTTCAGATCATATTTCGGTTGATACGCTTCGAACGACACCTCAACGAAGTCGATATCAATTTTGGTTCGCGCGATATCGTGCAGGAAAAAATGACCACATCCGTACGCACATACACACACACACATACTTCCTCCCAATTTTTTGCTTAAAATGCTCCTGGGACCTTGAAAGATAAAAATACGTTGAAATTTTCGATTTCGATTTTCGGACCGATTACAATAACTTCCTATACTGGGAAGTTAAAAATCCTTTTTCACGATTATAATTTTAAATTTTTTTTTTTAATTTAAATTGAGCATCTTAAAATTTTAATTTCCCGAATTATAGCTATAGCCAGAATATTTCCGAATGCTAGTGATCGGTTATATAAACCACTCCGATTCCAAAAGCGGGCTTGCACAGTTTCTACAATGGCTATACATAGATATCGACATTTACCTAGTTTATAGCTGTTCCAAAAATAATTCGAATTATGATTACAAATTTTTTTGTTTCATAAATATATGTACATATATGTAATTCGAATTATAGCTTTAAACGAAATTTTTCGGCTTAAGCCAAGTTTATAAGAAAATAATTGTGAGAATCTTCGATATTAAATACCCGTTTATACGTTAATTCGAAATTTTTGCGTAATCTTAAGTTAAATCGATTTAATTTTGCTGCTATAAACTTGGTAATTGTCTATGGTTGCGAGAATCCCCGAATTTAGTAGGTGTTCAGGCTGTTGAGTGTGTTTCTTCGGCAGTAGCATACTTTCAGTTTGTCCAAAAACTTTTCAATTTTTTCTCCGCTTCGACCAAAAGATGGTCTGCACGTGCTAATGCTATTAATGCATTGCAAAATGGTTATTTAAATATTTCTGAAGCTTTGTCATCAATTGCAAATGACATCAATCAACCAGGAGAAACAAGAAACGAAGCCCAAAGCCTAGCAAAAAAAATGGAAAAATTGGAAACTATTCTTTTAACGGAGATATGGAATGATCTTTTGTCAATTATGAATAAAACAAGCTTAAGTTTACAGAACAGCACTATAACCAAGGACGTTGCAACAAAACTTTACGCATCTCTGATCGATTATGTCAATAACGCACGCAATAATTTCGATCAGTACGAATCGGCCGCTAAAGAAAAACAACCAAATGTTGACTATAAAGATAAGTCAGAAAGAAAAAGAATTCGCAGCACACACATCATATTTTTTGAAGGATCATCAGAGACTGTACAGTTGAATGGCAAAGAAAAGTTTCGTGTAGATACCTTTATTCCCATAATCGACACATTATATGCATATTTGCATATTTAAAAACCCGTTCGGCAGCATACCAAGAAATTGACTATCGTTTTAGTTTTCTTTGTAAGTTAACAACAATCGATTCTAATGTGTTGTCAAATAAATGCAAAGAATTTGCTGAATTTTATCACGAAGATGTTAATGCATATGAGCTCAAAACAGAATGTGTCCCTTTAAGGCAGTATTTAAAAAACATCGCAGAGGAATCAGCGGATTTAAGTATCTCAAACTTACATAAGCTAATAAAGTCTGATAAATTAGAAGAAACTTTTCCAAATGTTGAAGTTGCTACAAGAATATTCCTTTGCTTAATGGTTACCAATTGTAGTGGAGAGCGCTCATTTTCACACCAAAGGAGAATAAAGAACGAATTGCGAACAACAATGTTACAAAAACGACTAACTAATTTGTCAATTATGTGCATAGAAAGTGATATTCTTCAAAAAATAGACTTTGAGCATATAATAGAAGATTTTGCTAAACAGAAATCCCGAAAGAAACCATTATTGTAGTCGTAACCGATTCAAACCAGCAGCAAACTTATCTAATTAATAATATAATGTTTATTTGATTTGTATCCATTAACAATAATAAATATAAGATCATAGTAGAAAAACGTTTGTATCATTCACTTTTTTTACTTTCCAAAAGGGCCCCAAATTCTTGTGTGCCCAAGGGCCCCGCCTTGACCTAAGACGGCCTTGATGACACCTAAGCTTAAACTATCACATAAAAAAAACTGCAGGAAGGGCCCTCGCCGAATTAAAACGTAGTGAAATCCGTTTTGTATGAGTGCCCATGCTTTGTACACGTTTGTACACTACAAGCGTAAAAAGCGAGTGGAATGGAGGAGGGGCAAGAGCGAGTTCAAATTATGAGTTATCTAAAATAAAACGTTGCCCCCAGAAATGAAATTTTTACACGGCGTCACTCCGAAATCTAATCAGCAGATCCCCTTGAATTTTGCGTTGGGTCACCTAATGTAAACAAAGAATTAAGGAAAATAAAATTTACATTATTTGGGCTATTTTTCGCAGTGATTCGCATATTTATTAATGTAAATATCTAATATACATATATATGTATTTAGGAACTATTTTATTTAGCACATTCACCTGAAGAACGATTTTTCTCGTGCAAATTTCGATTTACTCCTACATTTATAAACTGCGCACTTCATTGTACTTTTTTTCACAGAAATCTCACTAGTTAGAACTTTAATTAAACTTTGTACTATTCTTTATACTTTCTTTCTTTTTTAAGCTAGTTTTGAGAATATAATTTCGGATAACTTTATAAAAAAACTCGTCTTAAAAAATTATTCCACCGAACGCGGGAACACAAGCAGCTAACTAACCCAATCAGTTGGAAGACCCACAGATTTCACTACGCTCACATACAGGGATTTTACACACGAGGGCCTTCCCTGTAGTTGTCTATTCTAAGGTTTCAGCAGTCGTCCATATAGCGCCATTTGTCGTATTCCACAGCTCTTCAATATTTGTGCCGTCAGAAAGGGTTTGCTGGTTGCAGGTTTCCCACAAATTCTCGCCTTTTAATCCTTTCCCGCAGAAGGTCTACGTTAAAGCGTCCACGATTTATGGCATCGCGTTGGAAGTTTCTGTTTACGGCGATTTTAAGGCGAATAGTTACTACAACCAAATGGTGGTCACTTCTTGTGTCTGTTCCTCTAAAGCTCCTGACATCCTCCGTAATAGTTCTCCATCTGCAGCTGACGGCCACGTGATCTATCTGATTTCTCGTTCTACCATCGTGCAATACCCAGATGTCCTTGTGTATCTTCTTGTGGCAAAAGTAAGTTCCACCTAGCATGAGTTGGTGGGAATTATAAAATTTAACGAAAAGCTCACCATTGTTATTGGTAACTTGGCTTAGGTCTTGATTTCTAATTGTGTGTTAACGCGGCCGATCTGTGAGTTTAAGTCACCCATCAAAACAATGATGTCTCCCCTTGGAATAGAACGAAAAACCTCATTCAGTCCCAACGTCTTTTTCGTCGAACTCGTCTTTGATGTAATCTTCTGCGTCTTCAGTTGGAGCATATCATTGGACTAGCGTTGTACTTCTTAGTCTGGTACACAGGCGCACGACAATAATCCTCTCAGAAACTGGTGACCAGCTAATGAGGCTGGCTAGCTTCTTTGGTACGCCAAGGCCACTCATACGGCTTTCAGTTTCATTTCTCCCACAATATTAGAAGGAATCTCCGTTTAGGCAGATATGTTCCCCTGCATCGGGCCATCTGGTCTCGCTAAGCCCCATGATCATGATTTTATATCGATTCATCTCGTTGAGGACTTCATACATCCGTCCATCACCAAGCATTGTTCTCGCTGTCCATGATCCGATTCGTGTCTTTGTTCGAAAAGCAAAGGTCTTCGTCGAGTTGCCCATTCGGTTCCGAGGCATTGTTTGCCGATTCGTAGCAATGGTTTTTTTATGAGAGCCGGTTGGTAACCCTCAGCCCAACCGACTTAAAACTCTGTATTATGACGCATAGCTCGCCCTTCACGCGTAACAGATCTGCTGGCGGTTTATCTGCAGTGCATCTTCTCGGGTTTTGACAGAAGTGACAAATCGGGTGTCACCACTTTCCGAAGCCTTTGTCAAACGTTCGCCTCCCGAATCTTTCTATTCTCGTTTCTCAAAATTGACAATTGAAAAATAACTAAGTTTCAGTCGTGACCGGAAGTATTATGGACAAACGAAACGAAGTGTACGTAAAAGATTTAAAGAACATAATAACATCAAAAACACCAAAAGATAACAAATCATCATTTGCCAACCATGTTTTAGATGAGCAACATTTTTCAACTACAGAATGCAACGTTCGTCTCCTAGAACATAATAACGTACCCCAAGAAATTAGACGTATACGAAAGTTTGTACATACACAGAAACATGGACTCTTTAAATGCCGACAAGAGAAACATATATTCCTTTTTATTTAATTTGAAACTGTAATTAAGTTATTATAGATCATAGTATACTAATGGTGTATTGCCTCTATTTTGGTCCCTGAACGACCAAAATGTCTCTAGAGGTAGAAAGGTAAAAATTTGTCGTATAGTATTCGATGTAACTAACACGTTCCAAAAAAAATTTTTTGAGACTGGAAACAATTCCTTTTTCACTAAAATTTGATATTAATCTGACTCCACTATTTGTATTATTAGAATAGCTCTTGTACTGATAAAGCAGTTTCAATGAAATAATAGAAAACATACAAACAGCGTACAAAATAGTCTTAGAGAAGAACGTCCGCCAATTAAATTCATCCAGATTCCTTCCTCAATCAATTCTAAATCTAGGAAATAAACAAAATTCACTTTCAATCATCGCAATAAACTTAAAAACAAAATTAGTATTCAGTAGCATTAACAATTTGTCAGACGGCAAAATTCCTAATTGACACACTGAGGCCACCGAACAATGAATGGGAAAGTGCACGATTGAACCAATTGCTCCCAAAAAGTAAAACGTGCTCGCGGTACATAGTTTTCAACAACACTCAAAAAATTAAATCACTTTTGGTTTCGTTTAGAAAGTTCATCAATATTCCAAAAGCGTCTTCAACAGGTGATCGCGGTGTTATAAAAGTACTGAGCATCGACGAACACACCATCAAATCGCTTTCAGCCTTTTTTTAATCAGCAACTGAAGATCGAAAATCAAAAATAAGCACAATGATGACCAAATGCTTGGTAAATTTTTAAATATTTTGTCAGAAAGGATGAAGAATAAAACAAATTGCAATTTTTATTTACAGATCCTCGTCCTTGCCCTAGTAGCTTCCACCCAAGCTGGAGTTCTGCCGGCTGCAGCTGTTGTGGCTCCTTATGCCAGCTCATACAATGCACACTACATCAACCACGCTGTTGCCCATCCAGTTGCTGCACCACTTTTAGCTGCGCCTGCTCCAGTTGTTGCTGCTCCACCAGCATTGCTTGCTGCACCAGCTGCTCCACTTCATTTCGCACCAGCTGCAGCACTTAGTGCATACAGCTATGCCTGGTAAAAAAGGATTAGAATAGTATGAATAGTGCCCATTTACATCTCAGGACAGTACACCTCACCGCATCACAATTCAACGACAAGACAGGATCTTATAACGGACAGACGGACAATAATGTCACCGATAAGCATTTTGGACCATTATCGATAAATAGTTTTATTTTAAACTTGCATCCAGTTGCTAGTCTTTATTTATAAACTAGGACAATTAAAAAAAGCTGTATTAAAAAAATCAAATGATTTTTTATTTATGCCAGGGGAGTAGATAGGCTACATAATGCTTAATATGTTTCAAGAATGATCAAACAATTACAAAGCTTATTCAAAAGCAATGTAAGAATGAGCTACCATGGACTGTCATCAGCTCAACTGTAGTGATAATACAAACTGAGCCTACTGTAGCAATAGCATATAGGTAGGTGAAGGCGGTAGCCCCATCCAAGGAGCAAAAATGAAGACACAAGGTACCCTGAGTCTTTCAGTCGCTCGTAGGAATGTCCCTATCGTGACGCCGGAGATACTCGAGTAGCTTATCTGGTTTCTCCTCTACCTCTGGAAGCCAAATTTTCTCCTTTGCCTCTAAAGAATGTCTTTAGTCGGTACGAGGTCAATATCACCCTTTTCAAGCAACGGAGGGCTCCATTAATTCCTTCGAAAAGTGATCCCCGCACTCGGCACCTCTTACTATCTGTGACTGTGACGATTTGAACAAATCTAGGGGTCCCTCACCTTTGTGAGACCCTTCCCTACAGTATCTTTAATTGCTATGGTTCTTGCGTTATCGAGTACCTTCTACTCCAACGACGGCCTGGTATCTCAAATGATCAGTCTTACAATTTCAGAGTAGGAGTTTAAAGAAGAAGAAGAAGAAGAAGAAAGAAGACAATTTCAGAGGGAGTACTCACTCTTGCCAGGAATAAATATGGCGCGACTGCTGACAGTCTTGCGGAGTGACGTCTGCGAGCTTTGCTTTGTGCTGCACCTTGGTCACTGCAGCTGTACTGCACAACCAAGTGTGTGATTATAAAACGCATTTCGCGTGTTAAATAGTGTAATCACCTTTTACATGTGTTAATTTTTAACAAGCGAAAAGCGTTTGTGTTTTAAACACACCAAATATGCATTACTATGAAGCTTTTGTGAGTAAAGCTTTTTTAGCCTCTTTTTGCAGGGAGTAATACCAGCGAGCAATAATAATAAGAGTGATGAGCTAGAACAAATTTTCAAAAATATTTCAATGCCCTTGAGATCAGCTGATAAAAATTTCAGTAGGAGTGAAAAAGTCAAAATATCAAAGATGTAATATCTATGATAAAAGGAGGCGGAACTACTTTCACACAATACGCAAAGTGTGTGAAAGCAAGATAAAAAATGACGGGGAAGTGACTGGAATGTGAACTGGAAATATTTTGACAGTTCTCATTTTAATGGCATCGAAATCGGATGCAAGTTTATAAGTCATCGATTCCCGATATTTTACATTATAAAATTGATTTTTTACGAATCATATGTAGTCATGAACATTTCATTGCATTAAATTTACCATTTGCAACACCATATACAACATTATTAGCACCGTGCAGGCCGACACCAAGTTTTGCAGAGAAATTTTGAGAAAACATTATATGCTGACTTGACCGCACAATTATTTTACACAATTTTTAGAATTATAATATGAACAGTGAGCGTTAAAACTGTGTCAACACTTAAAAATTTAATATTTCAACTTCAATACCTCAACACTAAAAACGGACTTTTTCATATTTGTTTATAAATCTTTTGGTTAATGACATCGGAAGATTTCAAATCAAGGTGTACGTTCTTCCATGAGTTTGTAATCTTGAGATATTGAAGTTGAAGTATAACATTTTTGATGTTAACTCACTTATGACACTCATTGTACGTCTTCTTAATAAACACATTTTTCAATATTTTAATACTCACAATTGTTATAAATATTATTAATATTGTTATTTTAATTAAAACGTTAATTCACGTTTTTAAATCTACTCTCACTCAAATTTAATTAGTTCACTTCTATATGATAATGTAAGTCACTCTCTATGTTAATTTAAATCACTTTTATAAATCGTCTTAATAAAGACGTTTTTAAATATGCACTTTATAAGTACACTGGATAACTATAAATTAACTAAAATTGCCGATAAAATTTCGAAAAATCGCACGACTCCCGCTTTTTTTACTGACAATACAACTGTAAGTGAAATAACAAAAATGCTGTACCAACACGAAATTTTAACGCATACATTCTCAACATTTATACCGACTACACGTGCTCCGCTTTTTTTACTGACAATACAACTGTAAGTGAAATAACAGAAATGCTGTACCAACACGAAATTTTAACGCATACATTCTCAACATTTATACCGACTACACGTGCTCTGTTCCAATGTTACTTCCATTTGAATGTAAACATTCCAATAGGGGAAAAAAGGAACATCTTCCGTTTCTTTCATACTCCAGTGCTTTTTGCTTTTAGTGTATAACCATCTCGCGTTTGTTTTTTTTTTTGAGAATTTTTACTTAATATTATGGTTTATCTCTTCTTTCATATGTTTAACTCTTTTACTTGGCCTTGAGCTCTACCTAATCACTCTTGTTATTATTGCTCGCTGGTAATACCTGGAACACAATGCTCACCATAAGCCGTGGGCTATAAAAGCTTTTCGTTGACAAATAATAGACACCATGTATCTACCTAGGAACGATCAAAATGAAACTATCGGCGATGTGACCATAACTACGACCAAAAAAATTAGAACCTATTTCTATTAGAACCTATTATTTGGTTGACGCTTACAGTTCTACCAAATCATACATACAAAAAAACACCGCTGTCAACAAATAAAACGTTATTATTTTGACAAAAAAGTGCCTTTTTGACAAATTTTGTTGTGTCTGAGGGTGCTTTATTTTAAAAATAAAAAAAATACACGTGTTGCATTCTTTTTTTTTCATATTAGTTTAAATTAGTTTCAATTTAAATTTGAAACTCATTTGACAGGAAAAAAATTTTTTTCAACGCCTACGGTATCGCTTCGCTCTATTATAATTTTAGTTTTACGATTGACAGCGATGGCAAAATTTGAGAGCGATAGAGCTTTCATAGCCCACGGCTTATGGCGAGCATTGTGTTCCTGCTATAAAGCGTTTTTTCTATCGTCACCGTAATGTCTTCTCTCTAGTGCTGTGTCGTTCGCGAATGATTCGTTCGCTCTGAACGGACCAGCATACTGAGCCAAATGAACTGGTTCACTAAGTACCTAGTACATGTCCCGTTCTTTCGTTCAATGGTACCATGAATGAAAAGAACCAAATAGTCCAGTCAAAATAGACGAAAAAACGCCATAATTGGAAGATAATTCGAAAGTTGCTGAAAATTGGAACAGCCCTTAAAAACATTACTATACATAAGCTGTAGAGACTGCCACGCGATTGGACGACTGCAAACTTTTTCATTCAAGGTCAAAGGGTCAAAATATCAGTTTTTTGCAAATATATGCTAAACCGTACGTCTTATCAGAAAATTGTGTTTACAACGTTTGTATATTAGGCGATTATCTACAAAAAAATATATTATACATTTTCTCGTAGGAATTGCCATTTCTGAGATATTGTCGTTTTAATAAGTTAAAATACTCATTTCTATCATTCCCGACTTGTAAAGGTCATCAGAAATTTAATAAATCCTTTGTTGGAGTACGCGGCTAATATTTTCAGGGGTGATTCCTGGATATATTTGGAGAAAAAAATTGTTCTACAGAGGGCGGCTATCTCCACTATCCACTAAGATACAGGGTGATTAGGGAAAAAATTTTGTTTTTTTTTTAATTTACTGAAATTTGAATAACTCCTAAAGTAATTATGATAGAGTAGCCTAATTAGGCTCATCTTTTAGGTAAATGTGTATTCTTTTATTTGGTATAAAGCACAGCCACCTGAGTGGCTCCGTTCAAAAAATATGTAGGCTCAAACCAGTGTATCAATAGCAAAAAATGTGTGTATTTCTGCGTAGTTGTATTTTAGGGCACTCAATGTTTTGACGATTTCATCATATTTAAGGCCAATGAACCAAATGAACTGAATGAACGGATCTTTTGAATGGTTCTTTTTAGTGAGAGGAACCAAAAGAACCAACCAGTTCACTGAAAAGAGCTATTTGGCCCACCACTACTTCTCTCATCGCCTTTCTGTTACTGAATTTAACACACTATACGTTTCATAAGCGTGTAAATTCAGTTAATCGGGTTAAAATATTCAGTTAATAGAATAAACCGTGTTAAAATAATGCGGATAAAAAACCGTACGTGTAAAAATCACACACATTAAGCATATAATATTTTTTACCTGCTAAAGAAATTGAAACGTTTCATCGTTTTACTTCTTCGACGTATAAAAAGCAATAATTATACATCATTTCACACACTTCGCTTCCAACACACATCCTCCAATGAATCAGGAAACATGCTCAGAGAGCTTCGCAACCGTTTTTACATCAGTCAGTAACAGAAAGGCGGCGATAGAAGACATTACGGTGACGATTTTTCTAGGTTTACTCCCTGCAAAAAGATGCTAAAAAATTTTTACTCACAAAAGCTTTATAGTGATACTAGCATAAAACCCGCGTGCCTTGCAACGCCTTTAAAAACTGTTTATTATGTGCAATGTTTTCCTTAAAAAAAAACCAACAAAAAAGTCAACTGTTATTATCCCTAAAAAGGGTTTATTATAGTACATTTTTTTTAATAAATATGGTAAACAAATTGCTACGAATATCACCTCTCCTCAACAAATCTGCAAGTTTTGAAGCAGAGATTGGCATGTGTATGTCATCAAGAAAAGTGACATTTTAGGGTTTGACGAACGTTCGTTAAATTTGTTCGCCTATTTACGTGGATGTAAGAACTTATGAAGCAACCACAAATGAATATTAAATAAAGTGAATTTCGAGTCATTCATTTCCTCGTGATTATAGGGATGCACTGTCAAAATTTCAGCCCTTCAGCTTCAGAGGTTTGGGTTAACCCCATTTCATCCCCTTAGGGGATGAATTTCGAGTAATCGCCTCTTAGTGAATGTCCATGTCATTATAGGGATGCACTGTCCAAATTTCAACCCTGTAGCTCCAGTAGTTTGGTCAACCAAATTTTACCCCTTTAGGGGATGAATTTCGAAAAATCGCTTCTTAGTAAATGTCCACGTCATTATAGAGATTTACTGTCAAAATTTCAGCCCTATAGCTCCAGCGGTTTGGGTAAACCCCATTTCACCCGCTTAGGGGATGAATTTCGAAAAATCGCTTCTTAGTGGATGTCCACGCCATTATAGGGATGCACTGTCAAAATTTCAGCCCTATAGCTCCAACGGTTTGGATAAACCCCATTTCACCCCCTTAGGGGATGAATTTCGAAAAATCGCTTTATAGTGGATGTCCACTCCATTATAGGGATGCACTGTCCAAATTTCAGCCCTATAGCTTTAGCGGTTTGTAAAAACCCCATTTTACACCCTTAGGGGATGAATTTCGAAAAATCGCTCTTTAGTGGATGTAAACGTCATTATAGGGATGCACTGTCAAAAGTTAAGCCCTATAGCTCCAGCGGTTTGGGTAAACCCCAATTCACCCCCTTAGGGGATGAATTTCGAAAAATCGCTTCTTAGTGGATGTCCACGCCATTATAGGGATGCACTATCAAAATTTCAGCCCTATAGCTCCAGCGGTTTGGGTAAACCCCATTTCACCCCCTTCGGGGATGAATTTCGAAAAATCGCTTCTTAGTGGATGTCCACGCCATTATAGGGATGCACTGTCCAAATTTCAGCCCTATAGCTTTAGCGGTTTGGGTAAACCCCAATTCACCCCCTTAGGGGATGAATTTCGAAAAATCGCTTCTTAGTGGATGTCCACGCCATTATAGGGATGCACTATCAAAATTTCAGCCCTATAGCTCCAGCGGTTTGGGTAAACCCCATTTCACCCCCTTAGGGGATGAATTTCGAAAAATCGCTTCTTAGTGGATGTCCACGCCATTATAGGGATGCACTGTCCAAATTTCAGCCCTATAGCTTTAGCGGTTTGTAAAAACCCCATTTCACACCCTTAGGGGATGAATTTCGAAAAATCGCTCTTTAGTGGATGTAAACGTCATTATAGGGATGCACTGTCAAAATTTCAGCCCTATAGCTCTAGCGGCTTAGGTTGTGCGTTGTCTGTCAGTCAGTTACTTTTTATACAATAGAAAAAAATCCCCTTACCACTTATTGAACCCCATTTCACCCCCTTCAACCCTTTTGTTCTCCATAAAAAGTAGCCTATGTCCGTCTCCAAGGTCTAAACTATGTATGTCTGTTGCAAATTTCATCAAAATCGGTTTAGTGGTTTAGGCGTGAAAGCGTAACAGACAGACAGACAGACAGACAGACAGATAGACAGACAGAGTTACTTTCGCATTTATAATATTAGTAAGGATGTATTTCAGGTGTTTAAAGTACACGTACTGAGTGTTTTAACTTTACACACTTTTCGCGTGTTAAATTAACACACTTTTCGGTGTTAAATTAATACATTTTAAACGCGTAAAAAGTTACTACACGTTTTAAAATAACCCACTTGGGTTTGCAGTGTGATGAAAGTGGTTCTTGATATATTGGAGGATGTGTGTAGGAAGCGAAGTGTGTGAAATGATACATAGTGTTTGATTTTCACACGTAAAACGATAAAACGTTGCAGGGTTATGAAGTTTTTAGTGTGTTAATTTCACACTCAAAAAATATTCCGGGGTTTGCAGTGTGGCGATTTCTATCGCAGCTAATTTTTTTTGTCGGTTGTGACTGGTACTAGTGAAGATTGCCCTAAAAGAGCTTCTTTGAGTGGCAGAATAACGTATCTTGATCGTTTTTTCGTCCAGGCAGCTCTGTTTCTTGGGATTCGTCTTTACGTGTTGTTTATGTTTTATTACCACGAGTAAATCAGAAGATGGGGTCCACTTGCAGAGCCGCTTACAAAAGCATCGACGAGAACTGTTTGGAATAAGACAAAGTTGAACAAATGGCAAGCCAATCAGCCCTCGACACTGTACTTTCACTCGTTGACTTAAAAATGTTGGATTTGTATTGGAAGGCCGATAGCAAAACCGTCGATGGTGGACCAGGGTGATATGAGAGTGGGTGTGTTAGAGATCTTTGTCAGGCATATTTTTCTATGTGTCTCACATAGGTCTAAGCAGACATCGATATAGTCCGCGGTTCCTATCGACTAAACTCAACAACCCTTTTACATGACATTTGAGTCCAGACCGATACGAGCCGCAGAGGCATTACTTTCGTCGTCTGTTGATGTCAACATGACCTTTAAAACGGGCCGTGACAGTGGCGGGATAGTGGGGCTTGTAGATGAACGATCTTCCGTTTTTGATTTCGTAACAGACAAGGTGATTTTGGCGTCCATCGGAAGGTGAACAGCATTCTACCGAGCAGCGCCTGCGAAATGCTCCGGGTTCTGTTTATCGTCTGGACCTACTGGGCAGAACCGTCAATCGTCCAAACTGAAGCGGTGAAGGAACGCCCTAGAACCTCAATTCCGACGTAGGAGCTGCGTGAGGAGTTGATAACTCACTTCAAAACATAACCCACTTCTCTCAGATGTGAGTCTATGGCCCCATAGGCCCTTAGTAGACTCGTGCCTCCACCTATTCTGCTATGCTACGATCGATTGACGCCATGTCAGAGTCCGTCACATTACCTCCGTCTTGAAAATCTTGCACCACTTCGTGGTGTTGAAAGCACGGTGTCAAATACCATTATGTTTAGACATTTATGTTGTAGACAAAGAGAGTATTAGGCGACACGTAAGCGTTTGGCCGAGCATCTCGTGCAATCTGGGCCCACTAGAGTTGTCGCATAAAGTGGCCGGCCCCATATTGCTCGTTCCACCGAGAATATCGATGATGTGACCGAAGACGTCCGAAATAGTCCATGAACATTGACGAAAAGGAGATACACACCATTTTGCATCAGCAGACGTTCGTTGCCTCGAATTTTGGTCAAAGTGCAAACCGTTCACAAATTGTTGCCTATTTACCGTTAAGTTCATGCGATAGCCACTTCAACAAGGAATATTTATAAAATTTTAGTTTTTTTTCCAGATCATACAGTCGCCCAAAATCATGCCCGCCTTCATATTTTTGATATATTTTTTTAAATCCGTATGTCAAAAAATATATTCTTGCACAAACCATCCATGGATAATATTCGCGATTCTTTCTATACATATGACTAATAGCTTTACAGATGCATCGAAGCGAAACGATAGTATATTAGTATTTGGCAGCGAAATTCATCATTAAGCCGAATACCACATATGATAAATTAATACTATTTGTTGCAGCAGTGAAAAGGGTTGTTCTTCTGTAAAATGCGGCTGAAAAAAACATGGTCTGAAATGTACCTACTTGTGTTTAAATTGTTTTAATTTAGAAAATTTCTCAAATGCTGAACTTCCTCAAGTTCCTACAGTTCCTGTACTTTTTTTGCAATTGGTAATTTGTTATGATATTTATTATCTGAGATATACTTAGTATTTATTAGCTGAGACCGACAGTGAAATGCTTCGATTTTTCCAGGACGCATTATTTTGCAAACAATTTTGATTTATAAAAATACTATTAATTTAAACTTGTTCCGTACAACATGCAAATACTGTCTTATGATTGAAAACCACTCTCCAAAACCTGTATCACTTTAGATCTACTCCATTACATATTCCAGGAATACATATTGTTCAGTTAACTTTTCATTTCGAGCAAAAAACAAAAATTGTTCATAAATACATATTTAGGATGTGCATTTTTTATGTTAGTGCCTGTTTAGACGGGTCGCGCCCACCACCTTTCAACACGAAATTTGCGGATGCGGGGAGTGTTCGGGTGAGAGGGAAGTGCGTCTCAATTTTAAAGCGACTCACGTTCGTCTTTTCTGATCAGCTGTTTGTTCTAATTCCATTTTGTATCACTTTAGTGTTCCATTTTATTTTTGTTTCAGCCGCCGTGATGAGCAGACGTGTTTTAATGAGGAAGGAGAATCTATTAACTTATGTTCTCTAGGGTTGGCCAAAAAAATCAATTGTTAAAAAAAAATTGGCAGTTATAGGGACTGCCGATAGAAGTGAAAACTTAGAACTTAGATGTTGAAATTCGATTCTTTTGAAGTAATACAAAATTCTATATTTCTTGAAAGGACTAAATCTTTTTGATTGCAGTATTTTCATTAGGACATTAACCAACTTATTAAAATATGTAGCACAAGTAACTGCGTCTTCATTAATAAGTGTACTTTTTTCTATAAAATTTAATGCTGCATCTTCAACCGATATCTCAGAATTATTTTTTAAATTATGTAATAATTGTAGCAATTTTGACCATCGTATTTCATTAGCACTTTTGTAAAAAAGATACAATCGGGTTATGGTAACTAAAGTAAGAAATGAAAATGTTTGATTCAAATTTATCTAAGTATCGCGTAAAAACCGCATCGATCGTCGTTTTATATTTGGTAGTACTAAGTTTCCGATCATTGGACATATTTAAATTAAGTGTTGCATTTAAAAATTCAATTAATGGTAGATTTTTATCATCTGCAAAGTTAATATTGAAGTGTCCACTTAAAATCATCGGTACATTATCATATTTTTCGCCGAATCTTTTTTCGAGAATTTCAGAACCTTCTTTTGTATAAATCATCAAATTTTCGAATAAAAATTGTTGTATCTGTCTCATAGATTTTCCAGGCGAAATATAAACGGCAACCATTAATATGTATTGCCCATTCTCGGAACTGCAACGAGCAACGCATATTTCGCCTATATCAGAAACATTCACACCAATGCTTCTAGTGAATTTAGTATGTATGTCCATATATGAAGTAATGAAGTGTGACGTATCTTGAGTATTGTGATAAATAGCTACTCCTGCTGCTGGAACTTCGGGTCTTTTATAACTTACAACAAAGTTGAAATTCGGAACATCAAGTGGTTCTTCGTTTTTCATACGAGTTTCTGACAAAAGCAGAACATTTGACTTTTTTTACGATAGCATAATTTTTTAGATCAGCTGCATCTGAAGACATCTTCAGGATCGAAGATCCAAACAAATTTGGAAAACAGATATTTAACACATCAGTCAAAATGACTGGTTTTATATTTTCATTTTCGATACTTAATTGAATAATAGTAGGCGGTCAGATTTATTTTTTTATTCAAAATCAAAAAGTTTTTGATTATAATCGATTGAGCGCGTACGCCAGTCATGAGCATGTCGGTGACGCGAACCCATAACATTTTCCCCTATCAAAAAGTGCCCAACGCGGCTAAAGAAGTTTTCACTTCAATAAAATTAAACACATAAAAAAGGTCTGTCGAAATAATTATTAAAACGGATGAGCTGAATAAAAATGTTAAATTAAAAAATTAATTTAACAATTTTTATAAGAAAATTCAATAAAATAATAGTCAAAACAAAATAATAAAATCAACATTTTTATGCAAATTTTTGACACCTTTGGTAGAAAGTGTGATCATTTTTTTTAGAAATGAGTTTTGATTGCGTATAAGCTATTGAATTTAGCGAAATCATAAGCTTAGTATCCTGTTCGTGCGGAATTCAGACTCCCCTTTAAAATACATGTAAAACAGTATGCGGAATTCAGGTTAGAGAAAGGTTTCAATTCCGTCCAAAACCTAGTACCCTGTTCTGGCGAAATTCAGATCCGTAAATGAACTTTGTACTCTAGAAAACAGATGGCGTTTTTTTAATGGAGTCTTCTCGTTTCTTTTTTCACAGGATACTTAGCTTCAAGAAATGTATTTTTATGAGAGGCAATTTTGACGTTTACTTTTCGAAGTCACACAAGATTGAAAAGTGTAACATTAACAAATGTTCGCGTCAAATAAAAATTATATTTTAAATGCAAAATCTGCAAAATACAATGTTTTAGCTAGTCCAATTTATTAGTACGAGGATTGTACATATGTATTAGGGTTGCCAAACATCCTCGTTTGACGAGGATTGTCCTCTTTTCATGAGTTTTGTCGCGCTTTGAAAATCCTCGTGACTTCATAAAAAATTTATAATATTTGTGAAATTTCAACTTCTTTAACAAAATTAAATTAAAATTCAAATGTTATAAAGAAAAATAGCGCTATAAATAATTTTTCTCCTTCTGCTACTTCAAAAAGTATTTATCTAATCCATATTTAAAACAGAGAACTAACAGAACTTCTTACTGAAAAAAGAAGTAGATTCATTTTTCAGTAACCAGTTGTACAAAAACCTGCGCGGATTTGACTTTTAACGAGCAGGTGTTGTTCAAATTAAATTAAATGATATAATGAACTTCATAACAATTTTAATTTATATTTTTAGCAATCTCTTAAGAAAATGGAAAACACCCCACCGAAGAAACCTAAGAGAGCTACAAAATTTAATAGCGATTGGCTGAATACAAAGACATGGATCAAAAGGATTTCAGACGAAAACGCATTTTGTGTAGTTTTTCTTTTGTTAACTGTTTTTTTTTTTTAATTTTTTCTAAGTGTCCTCGTCGGGCTTCTCAAAAAATTGGCAACCCTAATATGTATAGAACCTGCATCTTTAATAAAATTTCCTTTCAATCTTTTTTTCTCCGAATAATGGATTTACTCGATATGCAGGCAATTTTCTCAACTTGTTATATGCCGTAGAAGCGCGAGTAAAGTATAATAATTTTTACCTTTGGACGCATTTTCAAATTGCCCAACTGTCATTGTCTATATAACTCCCAGGTAAGCGGAATTCAGACTGGTTATATGGGCTAATAGGCTATAATAAAGACTTTATTGTAGAGCATACGATTCTCTACAGAACTGTTATGAAGACATATTCGCTTTCTCTATGTATTGACGGTGCATTCTCGATTTATAGTTTTGTTATTATATTAGCATTGCATTTTAATTTAACTAATTGTCAGTCAATAAAATATATTTTATTCTATTGGATGTTATAATTTTTCTTTATACAAGAATAGAAGATATTTATTTAATTTGAAATCCTTAGAACCAACTAACATTTGCTGCTAAGCTCCCTCGAATACTATGTTGTTCTTATGAAAAATCTAAATGCTCCAAATTTATTTTTTCTATTGTTGTAAGTATTTTTTTAGTCATTTGAACAATTTAAAAAAAAACACTCGAGTTTCGCTTAAAAAGAAATATTTCTCTTTTTGTCCAGCCCTAGTTCTCATTCCGTTTGTTTCAGCTGTTTTAAAAGCGACTGGACTCAAAGCGACCCGTCTAAACAAATTTTCGCTTTGGGGCGCCTCAAAAGGAGAGACAAAGCGAACCGTCTAAACAGGCACTTAGTTTGGCATAAAAATGCACACTATATTTTTTACTTATTAAATAAAGTAATCATAACAACAGCATATATGATTTGTTCCTGAATAACCGTCGTTAACGTGAATATAACAAAATTAGAATAGTTTAATTAATTAATAGATAACAATTGAAGACCCTCGGGGAAAAACCAACTTAGTCTAAAAAATAAAATTCCAAAAAATAAGTCTTTTCCCTCATTCCCATGGACTCAGTTGGTTCTTCCCCGAACCTTTTATTATTGCCCGTTCATTTTGTCAGGACTACGTTGGTTTTTCCCCATAATTAATACCTTGAATTGTAGTACACCTCAGCTAATAGATGGAGCTGAATTCTCTGATTTTTTAAAAAGTGGACTAAGTTGGTTTTTCCCCGAGGGTCTTCAATTATTCAACGCTAAATATGCAATTACCACGAAAAAAGACATTTTAGGGTCATTTTTTCCATTGCAGCATACCTTTTTTACCATTTATCGAAAGTAGACGTAACAACGAGTAAGTGAGCGAAAACAGAACCCCGTAGGATGAGTAGTTTTAAGAAGAATCGCAGTTAAAAGTTTCGCTTTTTTAAAATTAAATTTAACAACAAAGTCTAAATATTTCCGTCTGAAAAAACGACTTTCTTTTGCAATGCCAAAAGGTATCTTTTGTCCAAGTTTGAGCTTCATAGAAATTTTTTGGTCAAAGAAAAATATTTAAAACCGAAAACCCGGGTTTCCTTTTACATTTAACTTTTTTCGATAGGATGCATAGTTTAGCCAAAAATCGCGAAAAACTGTTTTCAACCCCTAAAAACACCCCAATTCTTCCACCCCGGATAGCCGCTATCGGTTAGCCGCTATCGGTTCGATTTTGTTAACTTCCCATTATAGGAAGTTATTGTAATCGGTCCGAAAATGGAAATCGAAAATTTCAACGTATTTTCATCTTTCAAGGTCCCAGGAGCATTTTAAGCAAAAAAGGGGGAGGAAGTGTGTGTGTGTGTGTGTGTGTGTGTGAGTGTGTGTGTGTGTGTGTGTGTGTGTGTGTGTGTGTGTGTGTGTGTGTGTGTGTGTGTGTGTGTGTGTGTGTGTGTGTGTGTGTGTGTGTGTGTGTGTGTGTGTGAGTGTGAGTTATGTTTCTCGCTTCGTTTTGATTAAAATAAAAACAAACTTTACTCGCAAAATTGTACTCTTGGGAGTACTTCTTTATTTTACGGATTGAATCTTAAGACTGACATTATTATAATTATTATTTCTACTTCTGACATTAGATTTTTGCTGACGAGTTGGTTATCACGAACTCGTTTAGATTCTAATTTTCTCAGTGAAGTGAAGCTTCATATTTCTTGTGAGAATTTTAACTTTAGTTTAGTTTGGTTGATGGTAACATGATCTCGAAACAGAGATTTACTCCTGTGGTCCATAGAAGGCTTCATGCCTTATAAAACACCGGGACCAGATGGAATTTATCCCATTGAAATTCAGAAAGTCAGTGACCTAATTCTGAATTGGCTCGCAGCCATCTATAGGAGCTCCCTTAGCCTAAGCTACATTCCAACATCCTGGAGAGTAGCGAAGGTAGCTTTCATTCCGAAAGCGGGTAAAATCTCCTACCACAATCCAAAAGACTTGAGACCTATATGTCTCACATCCTTTCTCCTCAAGATACTAGAAAGACTTGTGGAGATCCATGTTAAGCAAAGCATTGATAAAAAACTGCTTTCTCCCTCGCAGCATGCCTACACGAAAGGTAAATCAGTAGACACTGCTCTCCACTCTTTGGTAGCGGTCATTGAAAGATCCCTTGAATTCAAGGAATTCACGTTGGCTGCTTTCTTAGATATTGAAGGTGCTTTCAACAATGTTGAACAATCTGCGGTCACGAGGGCACTCCAGCGTCTGAATGTTGATGGGTGCTCCAGGTCCTTTATTGATCAGTTGCTAGGGTGCAGGGTCATAAAGTCTAGCCTGGGGCTTTCGGAAGAAGTCAGACGGGTTAAAAGAGGCACACCACAAGGTGGGGTCTTATCGCCGCTCCTTTGGAATATGACAGTCAATGAAGTATTGATAACTCTAAAGGAGTCTGGGTGCACCACGGTGGCCTATGCTGATGATATTGTGCTGGTGGTGACCGGCAAGTACATCTCAACATTAAGAGATATAATGCAACAAGCATTGAATACTCTTTCTCATTGGGCCACTACAAAGGGTCTAGGCGTCAACCCAACCAAGACTGAAGTAGTGCTCTTTACAAAGAAGCATAGACTTCCCAATTTTCCTCCTTTAAGACTCTGTAATGAAACACTGCATATAAAGGAGGATGCGAAATTTCTAGGTCTCATACTCGATAGGAAACTAACGTGGAGACCGAATCTTATAGAAAGAGCAAATAAGGCCAAAACAGCTCTCTTCCTATGCCAGAAAACGATCGGAGTCAACTGGGGCCTTAAACCCCGCATCGCCCACTGGCTCTATACAGCCGTAATCAGACCTATACTTATGCATGGCATATCGGTATGGTGGACTGCATTACAGAAGATTACGTATCGCAAGATACTGGAAAGGGTCCAAAGAACAGCTGAGCTGTGTATCAGTGGTGCAATGAGAAGCACCCCTACAGCTGCGCTGGATGTCTTATTGCATCTTACCCCTTTGGATATACACGCCGAGCAAATGGCAGCCTGGACGGCTGCCAGGACAAAGGCTTCTCTTGGATGGACTCCATACTCATATGGCCATTCATCCATCCTTAGGAAATTCGCCACCACTGCGAACAACCTAGATTATACTACACCTACGTGGACCTTGGAGAAAGGTTTCAATACCATCATTCCGGCCAGAGATGACTGGACAGATGGTGTTATCCCAACTGGGTCATTATGTATTTTCACAGATGGCTCAAAAATTGGGAATAATGTAGGCTCTGGTATCTTTTCCGAGGCATTAAATATAAATACCTCTCTTCGTCTACCCGACCACTGCAGCGTCTTCCAAGCGGAAGTCACTGCGATCTGGGAGGCTCTCGAATGGCTGAAGATAAATAATAAATCTCATAAGAATATATGTATTCTATCGGATAGCCAGGCGGCCCTCAAGGCTCTTAATTCTGTCGTCACAACATCCACGACTCTTCTGAACTGCCGCAGGTCTCTGTGTGAGACTGCCACTCAGTTTGATATAACACTGTGTTGGGTTCCTGGACACAGTGGGATTAGGGGAAACTGTAGGGCAGATGAGCTTGCTAGACAGGGAACCGAAGTGGAAAGGACACCCCACTTAACCCGAATGGGAATGCCCTTAGCCACCTATAAACTAGCTGTGAGAAAAATCAGCTTAGCTCGAGCCGGGCTGAGATGGACCACAGCAACGGTTTGTCGCACTCTTCTGGTTCAGTTGAACAAAAAGGAGATAAGCCACGTGGTAAGGGTGCTGACTGGTCACTGTCCCTTCGGCCCACACGCCGAAAGATTAGGACTCCCCCACAACGACTTATGTAGAAGTTGTGGTAATGAAGAAAAGGAAGAAACTGTCTCCCATCTTTTCTGTACATGTCCCGCCCTAGCAAGGAAAAGAGGGACTCTACTTGGCTCACCTTTCCTTGACGGATTGAGCGAGCTGCAAAATATTGGTGTCTCTAGACTCTGTCGCTTTATTAAAAGCTCGAAATGGCTTGAAATGGCCTGAACTATGTCCCAATACCAGAATGGCATCACAATGGGCCCAATGGCGTGCCTAAGTGGGCTCCCTGGTGGGGGCAGCCATTTCAACCTAACCTAACCTAACATGATCTCAATAGACGACGTTTCCTGTCGCAAATTTTTATGTAGTTAAATTATAATTTCTCATCAAATCTTGCCAACTACACTTTTTATTTTCATGGCAAGTCACGTTGTCTTTACATATCTCTGTCATGTTACCATCACCTTGAAATTGAATATTTGGTACTATAACTTGTGCGTGCGTACGGATGTGGTCATTTTTTCCTGCACGATATCGCGCGAACCAAAACTGATATCGACTTCGTTGAGGTGCCGTTCGAAGCGTATTACCGAAAGCACACTTTCAAAAGATTTTCATAAAATTCGATCGAGCGGTATCTATGTTTAAAGGGCGTAAGTGATTTTTGTACATGCTCGATAGAACGCAAACCAAAAATGAAATTGACTTCATTGAGGTGCCGAACGAAGCGTTGGAATGACACCCGTTCAAAATGAAGTTCATTTTATGGATTCAGCCGAGCCTTCCCAAAGAGTCATCACTCGTCAAAATCCGAGTTTTCTTTAAAAACCATTCAACAAATACGTTAACCATTACAAACATGACGAAATTTTCAAACTTTAGTTCAGAACTGTTTGAACGGCGGATTGCTTTCCATGTCCTACAGTTTTGGAAATTGAGTTCATCGCGGGATTTCCAGTGATTACAGTTTGGCCTTTTCGGACAAGTTTGACAAATCCGTTACATTGATTAATTTTGGTACTATCTCCTGAAATCGGTAGAATTGAAAATGTAGTTTTTACCATTGCAGTTTATCATCAGCGCGTCAACACGCTCAAAATGAATTCGCTTTATAGTGTAGATAACGAAGTGCCAGGGACATGTTTGTTTGCTACTGTTCAACAAAAAATAGTTCTTTAGAAAAGCCTTGCGGATTTACCATTCTTATCGTTATTTCAAAGAGCTTCCTTCCATCATACTGGGAAGTTGATCGTGTGGACCGAAAGGGTCGAACCCACATCCCAACTAGTTTTTCTCTCTTTTATAAGAGCTTGTTCGACAATATCCCGTTGTCAGATTGCTGTAACGATTTTTTTTTTATATTCGAACCCTATTTCTACTGTACTAATCCATACCGAGAGCGTTGTAAATAAAAGCTTAATCCGCTACTTTGCTTTGGCCGCCATTATGAATTTTGAATAATGCCACTCGACTAATAGTATTCAAGTTGTCATATCCTTCGGTTTGGTACACATACCAAGTGGGTTGTAAAGAAAATGCTAGTCAGCCATTCTGAGCCGCCCACAATTTTGAATTTGGAATGACACCAAACAGCTAATGGTTTCCTACTTATCATTTCCTTTCTTTTGATACCCATGTCGGGGGTCGGCGAGCGCAATTGCGAAATATGTCAGCCATCTTGGAACTGCCATCTTGATTTGCAAGATTTCTCAACGTACATATATGCACGCTTATATACAGGTCAAGTTAATATATAGGTTATACAAATAGCCGGAAACATGCCCGCCAAAAAATATTGAATCTTCCAGTGTAAGTCCCATCCCAATTGGATTAGCCGTTTCCGAGATTAGCGCTGTCAAACAGATAGACATACATTCTGACATACAGACACACAAAAATTTTAAAAATACTTGAACTTAGAAAAACACAATTATTTTGAAATCACAGACAGATACTCCAATTATATTTATATAGATAAGACAGTAATTGAAGTATATACAGAGCTCTATAACAACGTCCTAATCAAAACTTGTTTATATTTCACAAAGCATCTAACTTAATCACAATTACGTCATGGTGTCAAGGCTTCTACTAAAAATATACGAAAAATCCATTTTATTCAAATAAAAGTAACAGCGACAAAACACAGGTAGAACAATATATACATAATACCAAAATAATCCCCTTATATAAAGGAAAACTGAAGCAGGCATCCAATGTAAATGACCAGCCTCGCTTTTCACCTTCAAAGAAATCCGAACCGGTGTCCATGCAACTTAAGAGTTGAATGAATACTTAAAGGTAAACAGATTTTCTTTTGGCCTGTCGGGGATTTATCAAATACACCACGAGTAGAAGAAATACGATATGCCTCTATTGATTGGCTGTGGTAGCAGCAGCCCACAGCCGCAAACTTTGAAAATTTCTTCAAGGTATCTGCCACGAGTTGATTAAATTTCAGGTGCAAAGTACTGTTACAATGATACGTAGTTGCGAAGGCGGCTCCAGAGGTGATGATAAATTCGATTGCACTGGCGATTAATCAATTTCGAATATCTAGAAATATTTTTTTGTAAATAATAATGATATGGATAGTAATTTCGAGTAATCATTAACCAATTATTTTTTGAACTTTTGTAATGCAAATTTTACCTAAGGCAATCCAAATCCCACAGTTTTGAAATCTGGATAATTTCACTGCAACAGGGAACGCTGCAAGGTCCTGAATTGCACTTTATTTTCACCCAATAGCATTTCGGATCAATACAGAAGACTCACCTTCAACAAGAGTCTACTAGGATAAACATACGCGAAGGTTTCAGATTTCTTAGAAGGAAGTATTTTCTGTTATGCAATGTCAGTGCAGCATTACTGCAGTATCCAGTACCTGGCTGAGTAGTGGCAGACTATGATTAAGATCTCAGTCGTGCACCTTGTGAAGCTTGCTACGAAAAACAGCGTTAACCGATTAGTCACGTCCGACATTCAATCTGGATGCAATCTAGAGCGTTGCAGTGATTTTAAGGAGGTAATTTGCATTAAATATGCAGCTGCTTATGCATTTTCATTGTGGGTGGGTTTTTGCTGAAACAAATGTCAATCAATTCCGTGGAAAATTGAATCAAGAACTTTGTTGCTTTGTGAGAGATTTTATGAACAGCGAAGTGGGGAAATTGAATCATAAAAAATCTTAAAGCATAATGCTTTAATTTATAAACATAAAAGCAGAGAATTTTTCTTGTAATGATTTTCGTTTATTTATTTTAAGGATAGAACTTAATCAATTCAGTATCAAGATTTAGGAAAGTTAATTTCAACAAAATTTCCAAAATACTGCTATCTGATAGTAATATTAATAATAATATTATTTCCAAAATAGATCATCCAATTAATAATAATATTATTTCCAAAAAAGATTATCCAAGATTTACATCATTTGGAGTACGTGGTAAAGAAGGATCATAAACATGAAAAAAACTATCAGCTTAAAATTAGAATTAAGAGTGAAAATTAAATCAAACATAAAATTACAGTTCTAGTTGGTATTAAATACAAACTTAAAATTAAAATTGAATCAGGTAAGAGTATAAGGAAATAGAAACAGAGAAAGCTAGTGAGACGAAGAAAAAGATAGGAAAATAGACGCATGTCTTCTGAAAGTCGTGGCTGTGGTCTTTCCTTTTACTTTTTTAATTTATGCTCCTTTAATCCCTCATGGCATATAGGACGGAAATAGTCACCCTCCAGCGGACTCTGTTTTACGCGTTAGCTCTCAGCTCTGACCAGGATCTCCCAGTTGTTGCGGCTTCTGCTAGTAGGGTTCTCCTCCTGATGAATTTAGTCAAAATTTGGAACATGAACAAACATAAATATAGTATTATTACAAACAAGTAGAAGGCTACGTTTTTATTTCTTCAACACTCTCACCAAATACTAGCCTTCTTACAAATTCAGTTTACAAGTAGTACGAACAAAAGTTTACTCTCACCATATGAAAACTTGATTGATAACAAAAAGAAAGATTTACAATTTAAAAGAAGTTACTTAATCACTTTGGCTTTATTACACCAATTTTATTTCTAAGGTACTGAAACCTCTCTTTGGTAAGATCTTTAGTGAATAAGTCAGCATATTGTTCTTTGGTAGATACATATTTCAGATCAAGTTGTTTTTCTGTATACTTTTCCTTAATAAGGTTATATTTCACATCTATGTGTTTACACCGTTTATGGTAGTCTACATTTTTTATTAACCAAATAGCGCTTTGATTGTCTATGTTTAAACAAACATAGTCCTGATTGAACGCACCAATGTCAATTAACAGCCCTTTTAACCAGATGGCTTCTTTTGTAGCAGAACATGCAGCAATAAACTCAGCTTCAGTAGTAGATAAAGCAACACTCTGCTGACACTGTGTTGCCCAAGTTATAGCGGCTTCATTTTTTATGAAGACATATCCAGTAAGTGATCGACGCGTGCATGTATCTTTTGCATAATCTGCATCACTATAAGCGTCAAGTATAATATATTATGCTGTGACGATGTATAACATAAACCATAATCTTTGGTTTCTTTCAAATACTTCATTATTTTCTTCACAACATTCCAATGAGTGTGATCATATCTATTGAGATATCTGCTCACCAGACTGACTCCATACATAATGTCAGGCCTACTTACTATTGCTAGGTGCATGAGAGACCCCACAGCTTCTCTGTACTGAATACTGTTATCTGGTGGCTCCGTGCTCTTTGTCAGTGTAGCATGAGGATCAACTGGAATGTTATTGCAATTAGCATTTTGCATATCAAAATATAAAAGTCGGTCAATATATTTGGATTGATGAATAAATATATGTCCTTCAGACTTCTCAATTTGTAAACCTACAAAATTCTTCGGTTCGCACTGTTTAATTTCAAAATTATTCTTTAATTCACACATAACTTTGTTCAGTGTATGTATAGAACTTGACAATAGAAGACCATCATTAACATATAGTAGCAAATATGTTTTGTTATTGCTTATGTTTCCAATATATACACATTTATCTGAATGACTATGTTTAAAACCGAGTTTCTTTAGTAAGCTATCAAATTTCTGATTCCAACACCTTGGTGCTTGCTTTAGACCGTAAAGTGAACGATTTAGTTTACATACTAGATTTGATTGAGCTTCCAATCCTTCGGGTGGTGTCATGTAAATGGGCTGGCATACACGGATCGTAATGTCAAGACTAAAAAACCGGTTTTTTATGATGCTCTCGGCATACATGGGTATTTCCTTCATCGAGAGCAACTTTATTATCCGTGTACTGGATATCAGTGTGAGAGGTAATGTTTCTTTTTCTTTCTTCTAAGTTGTCATTTTAAGAAAAGGAAACGGTTATAAGTGACTAGGAAATTTTCTGTTTTTTTGGAAATAGTGAAATATCAATTGAATCAAAATAAGGTAGGCAGCAACATTAATACAATATTAAAGTATATATTGAATTAAAAACCCAATATGATAGAAAAGTGTACTTATTTTAAAAAACGTTTTTCGATTTTTTGAAATAAAGTTGTTAAACTTTGTACATAAATAGTAATGATTATTGTAAACCAAAAAAAATCTGTCAGCATTTTTTCTTGTAGTTTTATCATAATTGATTCAATGGATTTGGACGAAGCTAAGGTCGCACTAGATTTGCTCGCAACATCGTTGGATCTCCAGGCAGCTGCAGATGAAATTAGCGAGGAAGAAATTGAAGTAACAAAAAGATGCTGGGTTAAAAAATGGCGCGAGACTAGGGCAGACTGTGGAAACATCCAATTTTTATTAAATGAATATAAATTATCTTTTGATGGTGAGAGGTTTAAGTCGTATTTGAGAATGGACGAAATTTGTTTCCGCAGATTGTTGTCCCTTATTGAGCGTGACATTTCAAGGAAGAGCACGAGCATGCGAACTTGCATACCCGCTGCAGAAAAATTAGCCGTTGTTCTCAGGTTTCTGGCAACAGGGGAAACTTTCAAAGAACTTGATGAGAACACGAAATTATCAGAAAGTTATATTGGCAAAGCTGTTATAGAGGTCTGTGAGTCAATTTACAGAAACGGTAGAGATTTGTTTTTAAAGGTATGTTATATAATCATTAATACTTTCATTCTCATTGCAGCATTTTTTTTTTTCAGTTTCCAGACACAGAAGATGAATGGGTTCAAATAGCAAAAGAATTTGAAAGCCGTTGGCAGTTTCCACAGTGTTTGGGTGCTCTTGACGGCAAACATGTTGCTTTTAGGCCAAGAAAGCACAATGCGCAATTATTTCATAATTACAAAGGGTTTAAGAGCATTGTGCTTCTAGCAGTTGCAGACGCGTTTGGCAAATTTACATTTGTAGATATTGGTTGTAATGGTAGAATTAGTGATGGCGGAGTCCTCAATCGATCAACATTTATGGAGATACTACAAAAAGGCGATCAATACCTTCCCCCTTTGGGTAAAATCGGCAATAATAAAATTGTTCCTTATGTATTTGTTGGGGACAACGCATTTCCTCTTTTGAAACACCTAATGACTCCATATCCATTTACTACAAGCGACCCTCAAAAAATTACATATAATTATCGCTTAAGCCGAGCCCGACAAAACATTGAAAGAGCCTTTGGAATATTATCAAACCGATTCCAAATTCTGCAGAAACAAGTAATGCTCGATGAAATAAAAACTACAAAAATTGTGCAAGCTTGCTGTGTATTACATAATTTTCTGATAACGAACAGCAATTGGTATATTGAAAACACAACTAGATTCGAGGAAGACACACCATCTTATACGGAAGGATCAGCTGAAATAGAGCAACAAACGCACGAGATATCAATAAGAAGAAATGAAGATGTACGGTCATCATTTAAGGAATATTTTTGCAATGAAGGGAAAATTTGAATTAAAAAAAAATATGTAATTGAACTGAAATTTTTTTAATGATATATTTTAATAAATAACATAACAAATCCATAATAAAAAAATATATATTTAACTGTTTAAATAAATAAAAAAAATTATTTTCACTATATTAATAAATAACATTTTTAATCCATAATACTGTCTTGAACTATGTAAAAAAAATAAAAAATTCAATGAAATATATAAAAAAATAAAAATTCATATTAAAAAAAATTTTTGCAACGTTGCTCTTAATCTATTAAATTTATATTTAACTGTTTAAATAAATAAAGAAAATTCTTTGCACTATATTAATAAATAACATTTGTAATCCATAATAATATCTTAAACTATGTAAAAAAAATAAAAAATTCAATGAAATATATAAAAAAATAAAAATTCAAATTAAAAAAATGTTTGTAATGTTGCTCTTAATCTAATAAATTTCGGCAGGCTATTGCCAAAATATCCTGGCTGTTGGTCGGTTGTGGTTCAGCCTCCTTTATGATTTGCACTTTTTTTATCTCCACGCTTTTATTTTTCCACATTGCTTGCAATTGCTTATTGGAAAAGGAAGAAGTGAATGACGGCGATGCGGAATCACTTCCCGATGCCGATGAAATATTTGTTGGCGTTGACGAGGCAGACGGTGTGTACCTCCAATCAGCCAACGTATCTTGATGGGTGCTGCAGTGGAGCTTTTCCTTTTCCTTCTGTTTAGCCTCGTTTATGAGGCGTAAAATATCTATTTTAACGTCATCATATGTCTCCTCCAACTTCAGAGTTTTTAATTCCGCCGCCACTAAGTCGCCGAAATGGTCTTCTTTCGTTTTTTCTCTCCGGGTATTAATGAGGTGGTTCACAGCATCGATCGATTTTTGCGAATGGGCTCGCAGATCGTCTTTCTTCGATGTCACTCTAGTTTTTTTCTGGAAATTAAACATATGTATGAATGTCTTTTAATCATAACAAAGCCTAAACGACTTACCGAAATGTGAACCTCTGCAGCCTCTTCAGCTTCTTCGACATCGTTATTTATTGAAAGATCTTCCTACAATGAAACGAAAATTACAATTTGTAATTCACAAATAATATTGCTCTTCTTACCTCCAAAAATTGAATATTGGAAATTGCCCTTTTTTCATCCTTCTGAAAGAACAAAAATTCTAGTTCTTTAAAACACCATAATCTCGAAGTGTAAACTTCGTCGGCACCAGCACCACTTCTTGCCGAGTTCCGCATTTTCAGCCTTTCCTTTGAGACTTGTGTAGATAATGTTCTTATTTTATTTTTTATTGCCGCAATTGTTACATCCGGCTTTATACTTTTTAAACCACTTTCTATTTTCATAAATTCTTGGTTTCTCTTGCCTTTTTTTAAATAGTCCGGATGCTTTACATTGTAAAGGCATTCACACTCCCGATACAAATTGATCAACGCGCGTGTTTGATCTTTTGACCAATTGTCAGTCATGTTTTTAATTTAAAAAAATTAAATTGACTTGTTTTTATTACTAAAAAAATTAATTTGTACTCCGCACTAGCTTTTAACCGCTTTGTAAAAATTTTTCAAATATGTTGTAGCATGCACACCTCGAACGCGAATAACAAACAGATATGTCAACATCAGATCCAAAAAAGAAGAAGATAAGAAGATACTTTTGTGCATGTGTTAGTTTTCACGCCAAAAATTTCTGTTCAAAAAGTTGCAACAACTTCCTCTCTTCCTTTCGCCCCTCTGTCCTACAAACTGCTTTTTAAGTCTTGACGTTACGATCCGTGTATGCCACCCCAATGTCTTCTTTAATGTCTCCATACAAAAACGCCGTTTTGACATCGAACTGAACCATTTCTAAGTTATTTTGAGCAGCTTCCGAAAGCAAAACTCGAACTGAATCATATCTCACAGTGGGTGAGAAAGTTTCAGTGTAATCCACACCTTGCCTTTGTCCACAGCCTTTAGCACATAATCTTGACTTGTATAACGGCCCAGATGGCTCATCTTTTATTCTAAATACCCATTTACAGCCAATTACCCGTACTCCTTGCGGCTTTTCTACCAAATCCCAAGTCTTATTTTCTTCATGTGCCTTCAGCTCATCTTTTATAGATTGTTGCCACTTAGATGCATTTACATTATTTGCAGATATCGCTTCACCGTATGTTTCTGGAGTATCTGACGCTTCTGCAACATCCATACTTATGTAGGTATTTGCTTCATTATTATTATTTCTGGCTTTAGATCTTGTTAGCATAGTTGGTTTTAAATTAGTCATATCTATTTCTTCATCTGGCTCATACAACGATCCTTCATCAGAGTGATAAGAATCATCACTTGTTTCATTTTCTTTAACTATTTGTTCATTATTATCAATAGAATGATTTTAATTTTGGCAGGTTCTACTGTTGACTCTGACAACGGTACTATTGCATAATTTCTTTCAACTGAATTTTCAATAAAAACCACATCTCTACTAATAACTAAATTTTTAGTTTTAGGATCTATTAATCTGTATCCTTTAGTATGTTCAGCATAGCCAATAAATATCATTTTATTTGCCTTCGGGTCCCATTTATTTGCCTTTTCTTTTGGAACATGTACTAAAGCTTCACATCCAAAGATTCTCATATGGCTAATATTTTGTCTTTTCCCGGTCCACAACTCTTCTGCTGTAGAGAATGCTAATACTCTTGTTGGGCAGCGATTGGTAATGTATGCTGCAGTTGACACTGCTTCTCCCCAATACTGCTTCTGCAATTTAGAGTTTATAAGCATACATCTGGCTCTCTCTACTAATGTGCGATTCATCCTCTCCGCTAATCCATTTTGTTGAGGGGTGTAAGGAGTGGATGTTTGATGAATTATTCCAAATTTTTTAAGATAACTTCTAAACTCATTGCTCAAATATTCTGTTCCATTGCCCGTACGAAAAGCCTTTATATTTAAATTAAGTTGATTTTCAGCTAGGGATTTAAATTCTTTAAATTTTTCAAAAACATCAGACTATTTCTTTAGTAAATAAACAAATACTTTCCTAGAAAAGTCATCAATAAAGGTGACGAAATTTCGGGCTCCTCCAAGGGATGGAACCTCCATTGGTCCACACACGTCCGAGTGAACAACTTCTAGCTTAGCTTTTGCTCGCGAACCATCTGACACAAATGGATTTCTTGTTTGCTTTCCTTCTTGACAACTTATGCAAATTATCTTTCCTTCATCCTTGAGTTTAACTCCGATTTTATCTGTTAATTTCTTTAGATTTTCAAAATTCAAATGCCATTCTCTGGTGCCATAGGTAAGCATCATTTTCTTTTATAGCAGATATGTATGCTGAAATACTGTGGGTATTTAGCTTGTACATGTTTCTTATCAACTTTGCCTCTGCCACTTGTTCGCCTTTTCCGTTCGTTATAATGCATCCCTGCTTTTCAAATTGAACTTGACAACCATTATTCATTATTTGGCTTACAGAGAGAAGGTTTGTGGCTAGCCCAGGAACATATAACACATTTTGTACCTTAATTGTCCCCGTTTCTCCATTCTTGTTTATCACATTTAAATTCACTTTTCCACAAGCTTTTACAAAAAGTTTCTTGTCATCAGCCATTTTAATAGTGTTAATCGGTGGTACAGTTTCATCGTAGAGCCAGTCACGCTTCATTGTCATATGCATTGATGCTCCAGAATCTATATACCAGCCACTATTAAAGTTTGACGTTGTTGCAGAAAACACAGCCACATAACCAGAGCTTTCATTAGTACTTTGTGCCTTCTTTTTATTCCTACAGTATTTCCTTATGTGGCCATATTTGCCACATGCGAAGCACCTTGGACCTTTATTCAGATTAGGCACTTTATCACCAGCTTGTTTGGCAGACTGGAATTGGTTTCCTTTGCCTTTATTAACATAAAGTGCAGCAGACGCAGACTCAGAGATTCTTACATCTTGTAGAAGCTTAGTCTTTACAGAATCAGCTGAAATAGCCACACCAGAGCTCTCAATTGCCATTATCATTGGTTTATACATCTCGGGCAAACCGGCCAGTAACAGGGTTCCTAGCCATTCGTCGTTTACCGTAAAACCAATGTTTCTTAATTTATGAGCTGTTGTCATTATCTTATTTACATAGTCTTCAGTGTTCTGGCAATTATCTAGTGTTATGGTTATCAGATCTCTTAATAAACCAACTCGACGTGTTAGTCCTTTGTCATCGACACCTCTTTGGCTGATTTAGCCTCTTGAATATGGACGTAATTGGTGGGATTTACCAGTAAAATGATTTTAGTTTTTGCTTTCGTATCTAATTTGGCATTAACTTCGTTTGAGGTGAAGCAGCTCCACAAATCCTCATGCTAGAGGTATGTTTGTACGGCAAACCTCCACGTAGGATAATTCTCTCATCCCGTTAGCTTTTATATTAATGCCATGGAATTATTTGAAGACATTTTTATTTTAGGCTACTTAATCTGAAAATAAAAATAATATATATATATATGTTTTTTTTTTCTTCTTTTTATTCGATTCCCCTTGTTTTGAAATTTCTTTTAGCTATATATATTTTAAGGACCATGTAATCCTGGGCCCATAACCTGATGAATTTAGTTATTAATTAATAATATTAAAGTGTATAACAAGTGAAAGAAACACGTCTTTATTTTCTGATAATATGACAGCGACTACTTATATCAAAATTTGGAACATGAACAAACATAAATACAGTATTATTACAAACAAGTAGAAGGCTACGTTTTTATTTCTTCAACACCTCCACGTTGTTCTAGGTCTTCCCACTCGACGGATTCCAGTCAAAGGCCTATTGCGCTAGATTCGTTTTCGCTTCGCAAGGTCAATTCCAATTTATTCCCCAGATTTGTTCATCTATCCTTTCTTGGCCGGCGCGGCGCTCTAGCTCTTCGTTTGAAATTCTGTCTTTCCAGCGGCTTTTAAGGATATGACGTAAGCATCTGTTGATGAAAACTTGTAGGCGCCCTGTGATGAATTAGGTGACTTTCCATGTTTCGCAGCCGTACAAAAGAACTGCCTTAACGTTGGAGTTAAACAGCCGCAATTTGGTGTTAGTTGAGGTCTCCGTTGATCTCCATGTGCGAATCCGGCGTGCATATGCGCTCCGTGCTTTATTTATTCAGGAACTGACATCTTCGTTTGCCCTGCCATTTTCGGTAATGGTACTACCGAAGTAGCAGAATTTATCTACCATTTCCACGTCACGGGTATTCAGCGCTATCAATAGTGTTTGCATTAATCCGCAATTTATTTGGTTTTAGTCGGAAAGTTGATCGCCTTAACAATTTGAACACTTAAACACACTTAATCACCAAATTTGTTTTATTATTTTTTAATGAAATCACTAAAAAACTATTCACGGATAAATCCAAGTGCAGTTAAAAGTGTTAAAATACAATATTTTATCACTTTTTACTGCAAAATAAACACAAAAATTCTTCGCGTACGGTTTCCGCTCCATGTTACTCCGGTGTGCTGTGACTTTTGGGCCTGTGACCAACACCACGAAAAATTCAACCACGTGGCCTGTAGTTGAGAGGGTCTTGATTCAGATCAAGAGAGTAGATTTTTCGCGAATTCGAAACTTTGGTTGTATGTGCCCGACCTTAGCAATCTATGCTAGTGCCAATTTTCAGCCTGTACCCAATCATTTTCGCTATTTCGCTATTTAATTTACCTGTACTATAATATAACTATAGTGCAGGCAGGTAGTTGAGTATGCAAAATATGAGGACCGAATTCCGTCAACAAATTTCAGTTGAGAATAGCACAAAGAGGAATAATACGGATATTGCCGGTCAATTTTTGGGTCCATTTTTTTTATCCCTTCTCCTTTTATTGGCATCTCTACTGTTTCCGTGGCCCGCTTTTTGACGATGGATTTTGATGAAGCACCTCAAAATAAGACGAAAATGTGAAATAAAATTTACGTTTTACGTGGCGCTGATATTTTAATTATGAATTTCGATAAAACATCCCAAAATAAGACAAAAATGTTAAATTTTTTTTTTTCGATATGTGGCCTCGTTTTTTATACATCGATAATTGAAGTTTTAGGGATTTTCAAGCGTTAATCTTTTCCCAAAAATACCTGCCAGTACCAGGCAGTACAACTTAAAACTTATCCTAATGGCTTGTTTAATAACACAATCGCTCCAATTATTTCCGCGTTTACAAAAAGATGGGAGCAAATTTCCCATGTGCATAATAGGCTTAACGATAGAGGAAGCGTTATGATGAAGGAGATAAAACAACGAGCTATACCTTTATAAAAATTTACAAACTGAAGGCGGATTTACATACCTGATATTTTTCAGTCGCCCTATATCACAGCTGATCATTTCTGTCGCAGGTTTTTAATACGGGTTTAACATTAGTCAGGAATTTTGTCGCAGCCAAAAACAATCGTGAATTTTGACTCATTCATTAACAAACAAAGAAGCAACAACTAAACTAATAAACTTATTTTCATAAAACCTCTCTTGACGTCCACGGAACAACTCCAAACGAAGAACTCGCAAGGAAAGAAAATTTAACATGAAATTGTTAAAAGAAGAGGAAAAACAAGAAGATGAAATAAATAGAAGAGTGACAAATGCAAGTAACGACAGCGCCGAAGACATAGAGGTTAAATGGAGTAACTTAAAAACCCTAATCAAAGAATCAGCGTCAAATACTCTAGAATACGAGCCCCGTGAAAGAAGAAATGAATGGTTCGACGATGACTGTGCACGAGTAACGCAGGAAAGGAATGTGGCATATCAAGTGATGTTACAGAAACACAGAACGAGAAATGCAGCTGAGCTGTACAAAGGAAAAAGTAAGCAAAGAAAAGAGTGCACAAAGCGAAGAAAAAGGAGTACTGGGAAAACGAAATGTTAAAAATAGAAGAAGCGAACAGCCGAAACGACGTCAGGCAACTATATAAAAAATTAAATGAACACCGAGCCGGTTTCAAGCCCAGAGTAACTATGTGCAAAAATAAGAATGGGGAAATCTTAAGCACCAAAGAACTAGTTCTAACTAGATGGTGCGGACACTTCAAAGAACTGCTAGCTGGAGATGAGGAGCAACCGCCAACAGAAAACGTGGAAGTAGCAGAAGAACTAGCGGGAGATATGCCTACATTAGAAGACGTACAAGACGCAGTGAAAAAACTAAAAAACAACAAATCTCCGGGCAAAGATAACATTGATTCCCCAAACACCTCGTAAATCTGACCAAAATGACAATGAAAGAGGTATTATGCAGAATAAGAATTGAAGGAGAGCTATCAGAACCATTCAACGCCACAGTAGGACTAAGACAAGGAGATGCCCTATCGTGCTTACTATTTAACGTAGCTATGGAAAAAGTGATAAGAGACGCAGGAATTAACACCGCGGGCAGTATTTTCAACAAGTCGGTACAACTATTGGCGTACGCTGACGACATCGTAATACTAGCCAGATCACCCGTAGCAATGAAAGAAGCCTTCATATCGCTAGAAAGAGCAGCAAAGAAATTCGGACTAGCAATTAATGAAGAGAAAACAAAATATATGTGCATCTCCAAAAGACGTAATGATCGCCAGAATATGACAATTGATACATACAACATCGAAGCAGTAAAAGAATTTATATATCTAGGGACGCTAATTTCAAAAGACAACGAAACGACATTAGAAGTTAAAAGGAGATTAGCGCTGGGAAACAGATGCTACTTTGGGCTAAGTAAACATTTCTTATCAAGGAACATATCAAGAAGCACTAAAGTAAAACTGTACAGAACTCTTATAAGGCCAATACTACTGTATGGATCCGAAACTTGGACATTAAGAAGTAACGAAGAACACCTCCTAAGGTGCTTCGAAAGAAAAATCCTGCGCACTATATATGGAGGAATCAACGAAAACGGTGTTTGGAGGAGAAGATACAATCACGAATTGTATCAGTTGTATAAAGATCCAAACATCATAAAAAGTATAAAAATTAACAGAATCCGATGGGCAGGACATGTTGAACGTAGCAGTGACGACAGCATAACAAAAATTATTATGAACAAGAGACCAGACGGATACACAGGTACGGGACGTCCAAAAAAGAGATATATAGACAGCGTAGAAGAAGATCTACGAACCCTAGGTATAAGAAATTGGAGACTTCAAGCCAGGGACCGACAGTTCTGGAGGAGGATGTTGCAGGAAGCCAAGGCCAATAACAGGCTGTGGAGCTATTTATGATGACTAAGAATAAGATCAAGGTAAAAATACTACCGGTTTTTATAACATATTGCTGCATATAGTTCAGCCCATCCCCGTCGACCTTCAATTCATACATTTGGAAAAACCACATTATTTGTGGACTGTCTCAATAAAACTACGATGGATCGACTACATTGTACAAATCTCTACAGAAGTAATGTTAGCCCCTTTTTGTAATGGTAAAGTTAACGAGTTTTTAGAACTAAAATAAGTAAATAAAAAAGCAATTTCTAACTTCATAATGTGTCGACAAACGATACTCTTTTAAAGTGCATGCTCAGCTGGCCAATCCCTATAATTGAGTAGGAGCTGGTCCCATTTTAGAAACTCAGCCAGTCCTTATTTATTTTTATAACACCTCTATAATTTCCATATCATTATTATGAAGTGTAAAAAAAATCGAAAATCCTGTACTAACTTTTCCAGATAGTAACTTTAGTTAACAAAACACTTAAAACATAGTGCGAACGCTCAGGTCAAAGCACACACACACAAAATAGATGTAATCTAAATTTCTTGCTACAAATTGTGACCATTGATTACCATTTAAACACGACCACGAATATCGCAGCCAAAAGGTAAGATCATAAACAAGATTTAAAGCCATTCTATATGTCAACGGAACGAGCAACATACAAAAGACTAACGACATCACATTCAGTTCTGGCTTGGATCTCATGGATAAGTACTGTGCCATGTTGTACGAATGTTTATGTCACACCTGTCAGACAGACAGCCGGGCAGGTATAGTAGAGCACTTCGATCTGTTTTGGGTTGAACTCACTAAGACTGGTCATAATCTCATAAATGACTTGCTAATTTCAAATTATTGCCATAAAGGTCTTGTCGTGAATGTCCACGTAATGGACGAGACTTGGAGACTCGACCTTGCTAAAGAAGGCATTAAGCCGTAACGTAATTAACTGCTGATGTAATTAAAGTCAACGTTAAAGGGTAACGAGGAAGTCGGTTAAGATAAAACGTTGGTTCAGTTTAGGTAAGACATGCAGGTAAGAATGTGTGAAAAAATTCGAAATTTATGGTAAGTTTAAAAGGGTGGTGGCAGTTCTGCCAACGTTTAACAAAGTTTTCAGTGGCTTCCGCGATCAATTTTCCACTGACATTTACAGCATCGCCTTTCCCGTATGAGTACTCAATATTCAATGGCATCTGTTACTAGTTTTTAGGAATTTGCTAAAAAAAGTCGAGAAGTTGATCCACAAAAAGCACACGTTCTGGAGTCAGAAAGCAATCTTCTTTACATTTTATACATAGATATGTTCTTTGTTGGGAAATAGCTACAAAACCTATCCACAGCCGGCCGCTTTGTAAACTTTACGAATAAATCCTCTATAATAGCAGTTTAGAAGTTATGGTCAGATGCTTGGATTTCAAAAGCCTTGTAAAGGCCCCTATACACGGTCAAATTGGATGTACTACATCCAGATTTTCTCAAACCCATAAGCGCAAGGAGCTTTGATCGGCTGATCGATAGTTTTGGTTGCACATTCGCGCTTCTATAGTATGTACATCCAATTTGACCGTGTATGGGGGCCTTAGAAGGCTTTTTTAGTTGTCGTGCGCGTATTTTTGGTTCATTGTTTGGCTTTGTATAGTAACCGCAATTCACGCGATGGCCAATGATAAAGCAGCTGGAAAAGATGGGATCTCGCCAGAATTGTTGAAAGCCGATTCAAGCCTCATACAGCCAATCCTGGAAATAGCATGGAATTTCGGTACCTTTCCGGACGAAATGTATCATAGTCAAAATACCAAAAAAGTGGACCTAAACATATGCGACAACTGGAGAAGCATCTGTTTATTATCTACTGTGGGCACAATTTTGTCCCATATATTACTATCAAGAATAAGAGAGGCAGTAGATTGAACGTTTACAGTGCTGTAGCTACTCTCTTTTGCGTGGTGGGTCAAAGCAATTTAACTAAATTAACGTGGAAAATGCCACTTGGAAACAAGTTTGTACCGAGTGCTGGCTGTACCCCTACACTAGGAAGGATAGTATATTTTTATTGATATTTAGAAAATCTATCTCGTCACTCTGCTTAGAACAAAATGAAAGGTGCCGAGTTAAGTGCCGCACATAAGAGAAAGAGAGCCCCGAATGAGAGAGACAAAATTAATAAGTTACCCAAACTAATACAGAAGTTAAAAAAGAGGACATCCAGCTAATCGAAAAATCACCAAAAGGCACACGAAAGTTTTGCATAAGAAAGTGCGGGCTTCCTTAGTTGGTCTAGTTCTGTCAAGCAGCAGTGGCCAATTTGAAAACTTCGACAAACCCTTGTGGGAAACAGAATTCAATGCCGATGAGACAGACCCTGGTTTCTGGGACAGAAAAAATGTCAATTTAATACATGTTTGGATCAAAAATGGTCCATTGCGATACCAAAATCTTGACGGCAGTTTTTCAAAATATGAAAGAATATATAAAGAGGTCTAGATACGCATCCGCAAAGATAAGGGAGCTACGATATGGCATGGATATGACACGTGATTGACTACTCTATTCGCCATAAACTGGGTTTGTACTTTGTTTCGTCCATTTGTTTCGTTTATTGCCCAGTCTTGATTTTTGCTACCGTCGATTTCAATGATTAGAAGCATAACAATTTAATTTCAGAGCACGAATATAGTATAGAATATCAGAAGTTCATGACACCCTATCTTAGCATCTCTTGGCCTGGCCTTCCGAGGAGATGATAAAGAAATTGGATCGTCAATAATTTGGAGCTCGATTCGTGCTCAGCGTCCTCGATAGCCCCCGAGTATAAATTTGGGGTTTATTTCGTTACACATTTTCCGAGATTTTTAATTTAATAACTAATGTTACATTAATTGTTCATAAATATTAGACATTTTTCAGACAAATAATCGATAAAACCATATGCACACCCTCAGACATGGAACACTTTCCAAAAAAAATGGGTCATTTGGTTTTACTGCAAGAAAGGCAGTTTTGCAAAAATCCCGAGTAAAAACAAAAAATGGTCTTAAAGTTGGTGAACACCGACCTTGATTGAAACATATTCCTCTTTTTTCAATCATACTCCAATTTTCCCCTAAAATATAATATAACTCAACACGCTTCACACATTTCACGCAAAACAAACTGACGACTGGCGAGCTCGTTTCTTTTGTGCATCGATTATCTTTGAGTAGGATAAATCGAAAGGACCATTGTACATTATGAAAATGATCAAGCTCCCATAAAGCATATTCAACAATACATGCAGATTCTTTTTAGCTCGAGTTCACGGTCGAATGTCCGCCCGTATGTACAGCTCAGTTCTTGGCCTTTTAAATTGGTCAAGTTTCGGGGTTTGTGAGGCTGTATGTTCTCCCTTTAAAAAGGTTAAACCCCCCACGGCCATCATATGCCCCTTAAAAGCCAAACAGCCGGTGTTCGCCCGTTGCATCTAATTATCGGCACACATACAGATATCTCCGTGTAAAGTAAAGAAACCTACTTGTGATGAAAGAATACCCGTGCAGACCTAGATTACAGGGATGCCAATTTGGGGAGAAAACGCTGAATGGGTTTTTTAGAGGCTTTTATTTTCGATTGTCGTTAAATTTTGTTCCTTCTTTTTCTAGTGTTTCGATTTCATATATAAGAAAAACGTGTGGGGCAATGCAAAGGCGTGGGGGGCTAAGCCCCCCCTAGCCCCCTGGTTGCTACGGCCCTGAACGCTTATGAGGCAGAAGGCCGGATAGACTATATTAACACCTTGAGAATCATATTGGAGCAGTCTACTGAATTACGATCCCCCCTTACCTTGCGTTCGACTCGGTTAATAGGAGCTTAATATGGAAGGCACTATTGAAACGCGGACTATCTGATAAAACTATAGTTGGGATGTGGGTTTGACCTCTTCGGTCCACACGATTAGCTTCCCAGTATGATGAACGTAGACGGAATAAACTGTCTTCTAACAAAATAGTACTACGTTTAGCACTAGTGTGAAATTGGCTAGTACCAGAGCTGGTGACAAAGTAATCCTGAGAGAAGCTAGTTCAAATAACTATAATAGTGGTCAATCTTCTAAAGAATTTCTAAAGAATTTGTTTTTCCTGAACGTTAGTAAACAAACATTTTCTTCGTACTTCGTTTGCTATGCTAAAGCGGGTGTTCGAATTCGTATTGAGCGTGGTGAAGTGCCGCTGATAAACTGGAAACAGAATGATTTCATTTTGAAACGCCAAAGTTTTCCGGAGATAGTACTTGTCAGACTTGACCAAAAAGAAATTTTTTTGGTAACTACTGAAAATCCCGAGATGAACCGCATTTTCCTGAAACTGTATCACGCATATAAAACAATTCCCCTGTCAAAAAAGTGTTGATCCAAGGTTTGAAAAATCCGTGATGTTTGTAAAGGGTAACGAAAATGCACGATTTTTAAAGGTTGTCGGATTTTGACAAGTGATGTTTTGTTGGAAGGATATCGCTGTGCAGAGTCCAAAAAAGATAACTTCGTTTGGAACGGGTCTCATTCCATCGAGTTTATTAGATATTAGCAAAAATTATCAATTTAAGGTCTTTCTGACATTTATCCGAAAGTTTTTCCATTTAATTAAAAAGGGCCCGACCGAATGTAATGAAATTTTTTTCAGGGCATTTTTTCGTTAATATTCTTCTTTCGGCACCTCAAAGAAGTCAATATAGTTTTTAGTTCGTGCGGTATTGTGTAGGTACAGAAATCACTTTATGTCGGTTAAACCAAAAAAAGGTTTGACAGAATATTATAAAAATCTCTTCAAATTATATTGTCATTAATACGCTTCCAACGGCATCTTAGGTAAATCGATATCTTTTGTGTTTCGGCTGATTACAAAAATCACTTATGTCGTTTAAACCAAAGAACGGCTCGACCAAATTTTATAAAAATCTTTTCAGATCATATTTAATTTAATACGCTTCGAACGACACCTCAACGAAGTCGTTATCTTTTTTGGTTCGCGCGATATTGTGCAGGAAAAAATGACCACATACGTACGCACACACACCCACCCAAACACACACACATACTTCCACTCAAATTTTTGCTTAAATGCTCTTGGGACCTTGAAAAATGAAAATACGTTGAAAATTTCGATTTGGATTTTTGGACCGATTACAATAACTTCCTATACTGGGAAGCTAATAATAGGATTGATAAAAATCCTTTACAACAATTCCAAATGCAGAGTTCTCTATAATGGAAAATTATCCGACAGCTTTGAGGTGAGCTCAGGAGTGCGACAAGAATGCTCACTATCGCCTTTAGGGTATTTCCATTGAAATGTGACATCAAATGTTAAAAATTAAATTGGTAATATTAAGACGATATTGTAGCCAAATAATAGGTTTTTATTTCTACTTACTGGCAATATTGCCCTTTTTGTAAGTTTTCAGTTAGGCACTTTGGAAACAAATATTCTAATATAAAAGTAATCGAATTGAAGGAAGAAAACATAGAAAAAGCTCTGAGGGCATGCAAGTGAATAATGTATTTGAAAACGGCGCAGCAATTCCTGGAATCAGTAAAATATATAATTTTTACACAAGAAGTGAAAGGAGCGGAGTTAACGCCTTATTCAAAGCTCATTAAATCAACATTCAAACAAATTTAGGGATCGCATGACAGCTCCGACGATGATGTACCTCTTTCCAATTTAAGTAAATAAATAATTGTTACATTAATTTAAAGGTTGTAGGAGTCTTTTAAAAAATTGTAACATGAGCTATCAAACTTTTTGTAACATGAGTGACTATCAAAAAAAAATCTGAAGATTTGAAATGCTTGTAGAAAATTATTATTTGCTAAGTAGTCCAGGCGCTAGAGCAGTGAAAGCTATAACTTTTGGTTTTGGCGTGATGTAACGGACTTTTTTGGTGGAATCGGTCAGAAATGATATCCTCAACAATATTTAGGGGGTGTGCAAGCATGAAACTCCCAGGAAAACTTTTGGTAGCCCAAAAACTGAAAAGTTCACTAAAAATTCCCTGTTTTTTGGCCTTTCTTGTTAAATATCTCTTAACGAAGGCTTCTAGGCGAAAAATTTGGTGAGCATGTTTTGTTCGTTATTAGATTTGCTAAAACTTACCCTAAAGTGGATTTTTGAAATTTGTATTTTTGCATTGCAAAATAGCCGAAAACCGCGAAAAAAAGTACCTCACTTTAAAGTTAGCACAAGGAAAGGAGAGACCATTATCTTCCAATTTAATTTTGGAATTAGATAGTTAAATGCATGATTAACTTATATCACGGTCACGGTCGGTCAAATAGTTTGAGCGAATTTGAAACGCGCCTAGCATTTCTGGCGTCGCCGAGAGACTGACGCATATACGAGGTGTGACAATTAAGTAATGAGACTGATTATATTGCCGCGATTGTGGCAACCCTGCGACCTTGAAATTCCCTTTCCCTTCTCTCGGCATCCTTCCCCTCTCCATTGATATATTTGCCATCGCTCTAGCTTGTTTAGTTCGCCTGCTCTGTCGTGTTGAGCAAACGTGTGTTCGTGGTGCTCGTCACGAAAATGGAAAAACGAAATTAAGAACAACGCGTCGCGATAAAATTTTGCGTCAAATTGGGCGAAACAGCTTCGGAAACGTATACGCTAAAATTGTAAAAGTGCAAGCTGTTAATGCTCTTAGTCGTGCCCAGGTGTTTCGATGGCATAAAGAGTTTAACGAGGGTAGACGACCAATTCAGGCGAAGGAAATGGAATTGGGTTGGCCACACCTTGCGACGCGAAAACGAAAGTCTTGCCAAACAGGCCCTTGACTGGAATCCACAAGGATCCCGTCTAGTCGGAAGACCTAGAACAACGTGGAGGAGAACCCTACTAACAGGAGCCGCAACAACTGGGAGATCCTGGTCGGAGCTGAGAGCTACTACACTAAACAGTGTTAAATTGCTAGAAAACTGGGTTAGATTAAGTAAAACATATAATGACAAATGCACATACATAAAGGTTTTTGTCAGTTTTCTTGGATTGCAGGCCCCATCCAGTTGGCGGCCGTTTAGGTGTGTGGTGATAGTTGGTTTCAAAGCTAACCTTTCAGGCCATGGCCTGCCGTCGTGTGTGAAAGGGGCCTTAAGATATGGCTAAATCCTACACAAATTTTTTTAATGCAAACTCCAGAAAGTAGCATAATAGCCCCTCGATTGTTTAGCCACCATTGACCAGCCAAACGCACGACTCGACGAATACTGCGACGTACGACCCAAGTAATACTGACCCCTAGTCCATTAGAAAAATCTGTATGAAGAACGCTCGCCGAATTTTAGGGTAACGAAATTCTTGTTGAGTATGAGTGCTATTATTTTGGCAGTTGTTTGTCCGTTACTTGTAGAAAAAACGAGTTGGACAGAGGAGGAGCAAGTAGGAGCTTGCATTATCAGTTATTTATAGTTAAAGCTTATGGTTACGCCTGCAAATATGTATTTTTTATACTGAATATTGAAGATTTTTTAAAATATGAAAATCTCACGTGAAATTAGGGGGGGGGGGGGGTCGAGCCAAATCTCACATCTCACTTGGGGGGGGGGGGTGGTCAAAAACTCGCAAAAATCGCCTCACGTAATTTACGGACGACACCAAAGTAATAATCAGTACCTGAATATGGCAGGCAGGTGTTGCCGTACTACTTTTCAACACCGAATATGGCCCCGTCCACAGTCCTTGGACTCTCCCGTGTTCACCTACTTCGTCACTCATTTATGTCAGTTCATAAAAAATACATATGTATCTATTGGAATGTCGTAAATGCTAATTACCAAACACATGGGAGCTGGGGAAATAATATCCATACCCACGATATTTTATTGTAATTTCAACAAAAGGCAGCCCTAGAGGTTACTCTAGGTTTACTCGGAACTCCTAAGTACCATAACCAAAACACAATAAAACAAAATTTGTTTCAAAGATTGATTGAACTCCGAAATCATCTCTGTTCCCAAAAATATTATCAATTTTTCTGAAACGTTTCCATCAAAATCATCAAAATTAGCCTAATGGAGAAGAAGCGAAAGATAACAGGGTGATTTGTGTAAAACTCATCTACAGCTTCGCTTTCTGCTCAATTACCAGCCACAACACAATGGCCAAGAGTCAAAGACCCGCTGAAATTCATATTTTATTTTTGAAAAAAAAAAAAGAATAGAAGAAAACACCAACCCACCACCGAAAAAAGCGAAACATCAAAGTCCTTGAACTCGACTGGGTATAGGCTAAGTTCATGATAAAACTGCCTACAAATTTCCCTTTGAATAAATTTATTGTTAGTCAAAGGCACAGAAACAGAGCTTCGATTCCAGCAGCTGCCTTCTTTATACCCGCAGATAAGAAGCCCATAAAAATCTTGATTTCTTATCTGTTTGTAGCAACAAGCCTTAACCCTTTGCATATCGCTGGGGCGCGGGCTTAGCAATAACTGCACTTTTTTCAGGGAAGTTTGAAGGACGATGTTGTAGAAAATTGAGAAATTTCAATCCTTTGAGGAATTTTTAGCGAAATTTTTCATTAATGTTTCTCTCTTGTTTCATACCATTTGCTGTTGCGATGTATAATACAAGCAGCGGAAAATTTTCTTGATTTCACAAATACTTCAAAAAGGAGTTTGACTAGGGTAAAAACAAGAATTTGTAGAATGAAGCAGGAAATATGTGAGTCAGCGGCTGTCTCCACAAATCAAACAGAAAAAAATGGAATATTTTCCTGGCAAGACGCGCTAATCCAGTTAATCTGATCAGATTATCTCAGGAAGTCATAATAAAGACTTATGCATCCGCATCTGGAACTGATTCCACTACACTGCACAGGACTGTCACCCACTTTCTGGAGCAGTAAAGTATTTTTTAATTATCTTTAAGTAATCCATGAAAAATTCCACCACCAGATACCTATATGCACTTAAGACATGCAGTAAGCAGCTCCACAAGTGGACAGAATAGTGGCAGTCCTGTTGAGTGCTAGCCAGTTCATTCTTACATAAGATTTCGGGGTAACACATTATTACATCACTGGATAACCTCTTGATATCACCTGTAATAACTAACAGTCGTGCAATAGACATGACTCTGACAATATAGCAGGGCCGAACTGTATTCGGTGCAATTGCCAGGTGTGCAACTTTTCTTTTCGCTTCATTAGGTGAAGCAGCTCCCCATACCTTCTTGGCCGTGTGCAATCAACCAATGGTGGAATGCACTCGAATGCATTACTAATGGGCCCCGCCGGTTAAGGATGGTGACATTACAGAATAACAAATCCGTGCTATATTCCGATAGCCTGTAATAGACATTAGTTGATTTTTTGCTTTGATAGCTTCGGATGAAATCTATATCAATGGATTATGAAAAAAATATTTATTTTCCTCCATGGGACAGTCGCGGTTTCATTGATGTTATTGTGAAAATGATATGTGTGGCAATAATTTATTGAATGAATGAATGAGTCTTAAGTCATGCTTAACACACTCCCGGATTTACTAGATATACGTTAATGTTCGCCGGGTTTGGTTACTGGTTTGGCAGTTACAGATTTTGGAACGGGAATTTTATTGGCTTCCTGCTTGACTCCTTATCTCCTGGATCTATTTGTGTCGAGTCACAGATTAGTGTCGATTAACTACTTTACACAATTTTGTGTAAGATCATTCAAACATGGAAGTCGGTCAGATTAAGTTATGAAAATAAACTTTTAACAAATATATCTATAAACAAATGAATTGAGTTATTGTGCCGCTGTGTGTGTGGCTTTGAAATTGATTCTTAAGACAGTGCAAATAATATCGATGATTTTGATGGTTCCACTTATGATGGAGAGTTTAGAGGTGTGGTCCAACTCAAAAGAGTGTACAGTCATATTGGCTTTTGTGAAGAACATTTCTCGATTTTATTACTATTTGGCTACCTTCGTCAGGTAGGCAACCCGCTACCATGGAATGGAGTAGATGTGTGGGACAGTGTACAGTTTCCCGGATATAAGTTACCAGGCATGGGGAGCATAAGGCCAATTATGATCCAAACTACGTATACATTGGTTCGTGGCTGTTGTTAATCGACAAGTTCTGCCTTTACTAATGCTACGTACCACACTCCAAAAGATGTGTATAATGGGTTGAGGGGTAAAGTGATTTTCATTCCAATATTGACAGACGCGAGCTACTCTTCGTACTTATAAGGTATATTTTTCGTATTCCGCTCCGTGAGACCTAGAGCGGAAACAGTTGCCCTCTAGTAGACTATATTTTATGCATTTCCAGCTCCATCAAAGAGTTCCCAGTTACTGCGTCCTTTGCTGATAAGGTTCTGCTCCACGTTTTTCTAGGTCTTCCAACTCGACAGGTTCCTTGCTGATTCCAGTCCGGGCCTGTTTGACTGTGTTCAGTGACGTAGTGTGCGAGAGACTAGGAGTGCCATGGTCCAGGCGGCGGAGATAAGGGGCGTCCGAGCTTGTTATTGTGTCTGCAGCATTATGTAATAGCCATGAGAAGGAGATATGACTAAAACGAGTCCAAACACCTTCGTGTGCCTTCCCCTGATTCCGGTCCACAAACCAGATTCTTTTATTCTAAGGGCTGAGATGGTTGCGCTTTCCCTTGACACAAGATTTAAAGAAGGGAGGTATAACATAACATTTAGGGCATCTGTAGGTGTGGAGCGAAGTGCAAGTTATGCATAACAAACTCAGCACATCTTTGTACTTTCTGTTGTTTATTTAGAACGCTGGACCTACTTAAGGTCGGCTACCATACTTAGACCTCGTTTGCAAGGGAAAAGCGCTGTGTTCGCGTTCTTAATGCGCTTTTCTATGATTTCATTCCAGAGGAGTTTCTTGTCCAGAACTACTTCCAGATATTTGGCACTGTTGCTAAATATGAGCCTAACAATACTAAGCCGGGGGTGTTAAAGATTGGGTTTTGTACCTCCTTGTGAAAAGGACCAGTTCCATTTGTACTGGGTTAATGTTGAGTCCGCGTGTGCCAGTCCATCTTAAGAAGATTTGTAACGTCGCCTCCTCACAGAGGACTTGCGGAAATTTTCCTTTCTTGATGATAACAACGTCATTCGCGAACGCCAGTGCGTGATTCCCCTCTGTCACCATGCGCCGCAACTGCTGACCCATAGGAGTGCGGAAAATACTCCTTTTTGCAGAGTTCCTCTATTTACGGCCTTTCGGACCGAGCTGCCACCCAAGGTCGTGCTCACCATCCTGCCAGCAAGCATTTGGTGGATAAAAGACGAACGCCTCGATCCCATATTCTGTCAAGGCCAGTATAATAGCGTTCGGAAATACATTGTTAAACACTCCCTCTATGTGAAGAAATGCCGCTTATGTATACTCCTTGACTTCGCAGGATTTTTCAATAGATTTGCCCTTTGTATAGGCATGTTGTGCGCCAGCGAGCTCCTTGGTTACTATGGTCTGTTTCATATTAGCCTTTCTAGAGTCTTTAATAGAAAGGATGATAGGCTGATTGGCCTGAAATCTTTGGGTGTTGGGTGGGAGGCGTTTCCTGCCTTAAGGTGTAAAATTTTAAGGATTAAGTTAGGGCAAAATATGGTTCTGTTGAAAAATGTGTCTTTTGGGGTTTTAGTTATTTTGTTTGGGAAACAACATGTTGTCAGCTCGGAAGGAAGATTTCCTTTTCAGGACAACCTCCCCATTGGCCCCTCAGAAATACAGCCGGGTGTTCGTTACAGTACCAAAGAAGTAAATTTGTTAAATCAAAACCCAAATATATTATCTAATTCCAATTTACAAATGTTTAAATCTTTGCTGGAAAGAAATTGAACACAAGGGCAGTGTGTGCAGCACATATAAATTCATCACATCTTCTAGAATTAATATTTATTGGTAAAATTAAATTTCAAGTAATTATGGTAAATTAAATTAATATTAAAATTAAAAATGCTGCATCAGAAGCTCATTCACCTGCACGGTGAATGAGCTCGGTAGGGGGCCTCGGTAGTCTAGGGGTAAGGCGCCTGACTACTTTCCCAGAGGTTCCGGGTTCTAATCCCGGGCAGCCCCACGGTCCTTCGCCTTTTCCACTTTCCCACCCTCATAACTTTCCTTCTTTCTTCTCCCCTCTTTACATTCCTGATTCCTCCTGTCATAGCCTTCGCTAGTCTTTCCCCGCTCCACCAAGCGCATGTCATCGGTTGGCTGATGAAATTCAACTCGTTTCAGGAGGCATAACACTCCAGCGAGTTGTTTCTCAAATGCCCCGATGCCAGAGTCGCGAAATGGTTGGAAGTAGGTGGAATAATATATATAGTTGTGGCAGCTCCTTCCTACTTCTCTCTCTTTCTCTCTATCTTTCGGCTAGAGCTGCTGTTCGACATTCTATACAAAAAAAAATAGATTGTCGAACAGTACAAAGGGGCTTACCCTAAGCCTCTAATCTATCACATAAAAAAAACGGGTCGATTCATTTTCGTTCATGAGGTGAATGCACTAATCTGCAATGTCATCAATCATAACAATAAATGAAAATTGAAAATGGTGAATAAACTTGTGATTCACGCATTCAGGTGCAATAACAAGCCGCCGTTATTATTGCCAATGCACCAAATCAATCACTGTATAATTAGGCGATATGAGTATTAAGAGTCAGTCAATAAAGAATTCAATATTTAACCAATTCCGGAGTTGTGTCTTTTCAAACCTCAAAATGTTAAAGTTGTGCGGTCTTCAGCAAACCTTTTCATCCACTACTTTTCCTGAGCTATACATAGATGGTGTAGGCTCTCAGCTTCGTCAGGATTTCCTCGAAATGGAATTCTGACTATATATAGACCGTCAGAGTTTCGTCTATGTGTTGTTCTGAAGTGTGTTTCACAAGCAATATACTCGCTTGTCATAATTGGCTCGTGATGGATATCCTCCACCTCCTAAAATTTGCGAAGGTTCTTGCTGAATCTACTTCTGATATCACGCGTTGAAGCTTTGTATTGTTTTTAATATTTTTTTGAGTTTCACCAGATAGAATCCAACCCAGTTTCGTCTTTGTGCGATTGGAGACCCAGAGGATCGAATAGAACTTTATCCATTATGATCCTTCCTAGCACGTCAGCTCCAAAGATTACATTAATTCGTCCTGGTGGGTCGAAATGAGTATCTGCTAGTGTTAAATTTCATGTAGTGTTACGTTCTCTGGGGGTAGGATTTTGGTTAACTTCTTGAGTATAAGTGCAGTGGTTACAAGTTCGGACGTTGAAGTGAATCTTGGTTGTATGTTTAACTTTACGCAGGTGTGAATGGTTCCTAAAATTCCCAGTAGAGAAATTACGAATTCATGAAATTGGAATGCATATTGGAAAGTATGGTAAAACAAAAGGTAGCTCTTATGCCTTCATATTGAAAAAGGTGGCCGTTATGTCTTCGACCCTAGGAAATCCCAATGTTAAAAGAAGGGATGATTCGATCTCGAAAGTAGATATTACGCACTCGAAGGAAAGTGTACAGAATCGACTCTGGAAGGCTTCCATTCCCTACTGGGTTATTCCTTTAACCCCAGTCAGGACTGTATGAGTTTTTACTTTTGGCAATTTCAGTGTCTTTCTACCTCATCGGTTATGAAAGTGCTTTGAGATCCTTGGGCTACAAGTGCGCTTAGTGTGATGTCATGACCATTTCTGGTAGTTGCACGAATGACGGCAGTAGAATGCATCATCGAGCATTGTTAATTCGTTTCTGCTATGTAAGTACCAGCTTCAGTAAAGTTCAATAGTTGGCCTTTGTTGTTAGGGGATTTATCTGCTTCAGTCGGAGTGTTTATTGAAGTTGGATGTAGAACAGGGACGTAGCAACGCAGGGGCTCGGAGGCACTTAGCCCCCCACGCCTTTGCGTCGCCCAAACACGAACAAAATCAAACGACAACCCCAAATAAAAGCCCCTAAAAACCCTATTCAGCATTTTAACACCAAACTGTTCTGGTGAATATGTTACAACACTACTCTCTTGTCGTTTTTATACCTCTCTCATAAAAACCGGTTCTTCTGCTGCTGAATGGATCCTAGTGTAGATTGGACCATTGGGTATTATGGGCCGTTAAGCATATCATACGCAAAGCAGATGATAGGATAGAGAGCAACCCTTTGTTTGGCTGGGCCTTGCTTCAAGTCCTCGCTAGGGTTGATCACTTCTAAATTATAGAACCGTCCCTCCAAGAATTCGATAAATTTTCTTACGCTCTCTACTTCTGTTGGATTTTGTCTGTTGTGATTGTTCATAGAGATTACGGCTTTCCCTGTCTAACTTCTGTGTCAGTAGAAATACCACCAATGGAACCCAATTTGATGTATCAACTCCAAGATTCTTGAGTGGCTGCAGACACTCCGTTGTAGTATCAGAAAGACTTTTAAGCCCCTGGTGTGATTGTTTGTGGAGAGTTGGGTGATTGAGCAGAAAGCGTAGTTAAGCGGTAAACAGTGCTTTTTCGTTTTGGTATCGTTTGTTTTTTTTTTTTTTTTTTTGTATGTGGCAGTGCTAAACTATAACAATTCCAAATGCAGAGTTCTCCATAATGGAAAATTATCCGACAGCTTTGAGGTGAGCTCAGGAGTACGACAAGGATGCCTTCTTTCGCCATTACTATTTATTATAGTAATAAACGACATCCTTGTCGGCACTCTAGATAGTAGAACAGGCGGCATACAAGGGGGTTTGCTAGACCACCTTAAGGATCTCGACTACGCAGATGATATTTGTTTGCTGGACCACAGACATCAGGACCTCCAAAACATGATAAGCAATTTGGCAACAGAAAGTAGTCCAGCAGGCTTAAGGCTAAATCCGAACGGACTGCGCTGAATAACCGTGACGTGAAACTGGTAGACAAACTCTGCTACCTCGGTAATATTATTACCGGAAATGGTGGGGCAGAAGAAGGCGTCAGTTCCAGAATAAATAAAGCACGAGGCGCATATGCATGCCTGTCCCGCATATGGAGATCAACGGAGATCTCCACTAACACCAAATTACGGCTGTTCAACTCCAACGTTAAGGCAGTTCTTCTGTACGGTTGCGAAACGTGGAAAGTCACCCAATTCATCACAGGGCCCTTACAAGTCTTCATCAACAGATGCCTGCGTCGTATCCTAAAAATCCGCTGGCAGGATAGAATTTGAAACGAAGAACTATGGCGCCGGGCCGGCCAAGAAAGGATAGACGACCGACGAGGCGAAGAAAATGGAATTGGATGGCCACACCTTGCGACGCGAAAACGAAAATCTAGCCAAACAGGCCCTTGACTGGAAACCGGAAGGATCCCGTCGAGTCGGAAGTCCTAGAGCAACGTGGGGGAGAACCCTACTAGCAGAAGCCGCAACAACTGGGAGATCCTGGTCGGAGCTGAGAGGAAAAATCAGAGGAAGCATAAAATGAAAATCCAGCCAATGAACGTACCAACATACGACGGAGACTACTTCAAGTGGCCAAAGAACAAATGAAATGAAATGGGCTTCTGATTCAGCATTTTTAATTTAAATATTTTTGATTACCATAAAACCTTAAAATTTAATTTTACAAAGAAATTTTAGGAAATTATAAATTTTAATAAATCTTAATTCTAGAAGATGTGATGAATTTATATGTGCTGCGCACAGGCAGCATATAAACATGTCCACCGCTCCACCGCTTTTATGTTTTCCGTGATTTTTCATGGTAATAATACTCTCAAAAACTGGTGGCCAGCTAATGAGGGTAGACCTGACATCCTGGGTGAGTATTACGTTAATACCACTCCTACGGTCTTCGGCTTGAGTCTTGCCAGAATATAAGGAAGAATCATCGTTTGGGCAGGTATGCGCCTCGTGCCATCTGGTCTCGTTAATTTTCATGATCTAGATCAGTGATTCTCAACCTATGTGCCGCGGCATTTTTGTGTGCCGCCAAATTCCTGAAATGTGCCGCCAAATTCAGGAAACAAAAGTCCACAACCGATCACATATTCGCATTAAGACAGGTAATTAAAAAGATGAAAGAGTTTAATATTAAGAGTTTAACACTTTTTCATTGAGTTTAAGAGAGAATATGATCTTGCGCTACGTTCAAAAATCTACGAAGCAATGGTGGAATTGAACTTTCCAGACCAATTAATTCAAATCACTAAAACTTAATCGAATGATAAACGGAGTGAGAATACGAAGCAATTTTTCGGTGCGAACAGAGGCCTCAGGTAAGGAGACTCTCTATCCTGCTTACTACTTAACATATTATTAGCAAAAACGGTTCGGTAGGAACGTATTGAAACTAGAGGAACAATTCTAAACAAGTCTATTCAGCTAATGGCATATGCAGATGATATAGACGTCATAGGCAGGTCAATGACTGCAGCGAAGGAAGTACACGCACATAAGAGTGGTAGTTACTTTTACTATAAAGATATAGTAAGATTTTTATAGTACATTGAACTATTATTGTAGTTCAAAATACTATAGTTTTAGTAATTCGAACTTTAAATACTAAAGTAAATTAATATTTTTTTAACATTAATTATAGTAACATGGTCAACTATTTTTAATGGTAATTTCAACTAAGCATCTCAGTGATTCTCGCTTTTCCTCTCTCTGTCTCTCTCTCTCGCTATCTGTCACTCGCTCTTCGAACAAACTGTCAGAACAGATCAAACGAAATTTAATTTGTACGAATACATTTTTGACTTTAAAATTATTCTGAAATATGGAATATTGTCAATTATATAAACAACTCAAAACTCTTTAAGAATGTTTACTTTTTTTATCTCGACAAAAAACATATCAAGGGAGCGTTCAAGTAATACGTAACGCATTTTGGGGGGGAGGGGGTTTGTAAAACGTTACGATGCGTTACAGGGGCGGGGGGGGGGGGGTGGTTCGAACAACGCGTTACGTAACATTGTTTTTTTATTTAAATAAAAAAATAGGGCATTCGAATCTCCCAACGTAGCAACCCTTTTCGTTTATGTTTTACGGGTAATCGCGATTAAAACAATAAATAAGCTATTTTAGCGGCTTTCTGGTACTTTGCGTCATATAATTGTCACTTTCAGGTAAAAGTGTTGGGTGTTACGTAACGTTTAGGGAGGGGGGGGGGTACAGAAAAACGTTACGGCGCGTTACAGGGGGCGGGGGGGTCAAAAATTTTCAAAAATTGCGTTACGTAATACTTGAACGCCCCCAAAAGTGAAATTTTTGCAATTTTCCAGGTCATCTGTTATTATTTCTTTTTCAGACTCCACAAGTGGATTTGACCAAAAATGATCAAACTGGGATTCCACCTAAAGATAATGCAAACGTGATTCTGTTGAACAGTGGTGATATTATTGGTGATGTTATTTTCGAGACTTTAGAGACCGACAAAAGCCAAGAAAAAAACAATCAGAGGAAGAAGAAGAATCGAGTACTATTTTTATAGTAGCGCGGGGCTTAAAGGTCCGCGGGTATAAAGGTCCACCATATATTTCTAAAGAACTAGTGACGTATCATTTTTTCTAACTATTCAAGCGAACAAAAGAAGTCGCGGGGAGCGTAACGAGGCGTCGTGGGCGTTCGAGTGACGACGCTAGCCGAAGTTACATAACTGCGTGTCAAAATTTTAACGTAAGTAAATTTTTTCATTATTATTCTTTTTAGTTCCGAGCAGTGTTATTTCGTTTACCATGCCTGAGTATATTTTTTTAGTGTACGTTATTTATTAGTTTTTCATGATTAATTATTAGATTTAAGCTAGTGTGAACGCTATTTTTTTATAGCCTATAAAAACACTTACACGCGGTTGGGGTAAAAAGGTCCAATATGGACACATTGAATTTGTTTGCCCCATAATTAATATATTGGTAATTCAAACCTTTTTTTTTGCTACAGAATGCGCAACTATAAAAGCAAATCTAATCGTGGGCCCATGAAAAATGCATTTCAAAGAGCGGTTGTATTTACTTTATTTGTATTAATTGTGATTCAAAGAACATGAGTCTGATTAAAATAACATAGAGATACTAAACATATTTCTTAGGTTACTATGTTGTAATTATGATTAATGAGGAATTTTCCTTTTGTTTATGAAAAAGAAAAAAAGAGGTTTATTTTATTTGTTTTTAAAATCCTTTAATTTCATTTGTTTTTTATAATGTTTAGAAAGCTTAATAAACTATGAAACTTGAATTAATAAAAATATTTACTTTTGTAATAATTATTACAGTACTTTTCACTTTTTCTTTTTGAAATAAAATTATAGTTTTGAATTGAATTGGATCAAATATTGTTATTATTTCATAAAACCTTTTCAAAAATAAAATTAAATACGGGACCTTTTTGCCCCTTAGCTATTCCTTTTTACCCCCACCATGGGGCAAAAAGAGACAGACGACAAGGTCTAGAAAAATAGAAAAACTACATATTTCTGTTGTGAATATTCAATCGAAAATTTGGTTAAACATGGTACGATAACTGTTTATGTGATTACTGTTGTATATTTTGATATAGTAGATTCCGTTTTCACAGTATAATTCTTAAAAGTGAAATTGGACCTTTAACCCCCGCCCTACCCTAAACTGTATAATATTTATAGTAAATTTCTGAACATCTAACTAATAAAAATATGGTCCCGTTTACTATATTTATAGTAAAAAAGTGCTATTGCCATAGTACAATGTACTATAGGGTTGCCACCCGTACTATATTATATAGTATTGTACTATATTTTGGTCATTTGTACTATATACTGTTAAAAAAAAAATATAGTACGGAAAAATACTATATTTTTAATGATTGCGGTAAAGTGAAACACACTCGAATCTCAAACAAAACACTGACAAAAATATTGGGATTTGAAAATCTATTATCAACACAAGGTAGGGAAGCTACCAAAATAGACCATGCAGACGCAGCTGCTACTTGCACACACATCGCTCAAACATACATGTTAGTGAGTAAGTGAGTTAGTATTTGCGACATAATAGTGGAAGAGAGGGAACGAAATGTGTGCTTTTAATTAGTTGCTCTGCACAGATGCGTATGATTATTTCTTAAGCAATAAGACCTTATTAAATAAGGCCAAAAGTAATGATAAATATACTTGGAAAAATAAATAATATTGAAAAACGAGCTCGTACTATTTATTTCTGCAAAATTTCTAAAAGTACTATATTTTTTAAAGTTTTAGAGAAAAAATACTATATTTAAATGTAAAAAAGGTGGCAACCCTAATGTACTAGTATGCATAGTAATGGTTACTACAAATTTATAGTAAAATTAAATATGAAGCACTATAGTAATATTGACTGTACGTCATAGTTGGTCGAAAATAAACGATAGTAAAAGTTACTACAATAATAGTTTTGCGCACTATAATTTAATGTGCGTGTAGATGTAGCGTTAGGCAAAGCAACATCAAAGAGCAGCAAAGACCACAACATAACGGCGAAAATTAAAGGAAGAATACAGCTAACGAACAGGGGCGGCGGAGCATAATCATTGTAGTTGGGGGGCAAGCGAATAGGTAACCGTTAAAATATTATTCGGTCAATTGAATTACTAACTGGCTTTAAATTCTTTGGTTATGGGGTTATGTGTGACTAGCAATTTGGAAGGGGTCCTTATGAGCCTAACCCGACCGCCCCATATGGACCCCAATTAGATTGCCCAATAAGGCCCCCACCGAATATCTTATCCCTTACCTCATTCGCGCCTCGTCCTACGGAAATGCCTCATTTGGCCCCCGGAAAAAAATTATTGCTCCTCGATTCCGAGTGGAAAAGGGATTCCGAAAAGTTTGAGAAGTTCGGCGTGCATATGTGAAAATTAACTGTGTCTGTGTCGAAAACTTTATATTTTTAAACGCAAGTATCGTTTTACTAATACGGTGTCCCAACTGAGTACTAATTACTTCCAATGCTGCTTAGCCTTTGTAATCGAACCAGAACCGGTCTATTGAGTATGTTAAATGATACCCTTCCCGGTTACCACTAACATAATTGCCTGAAACATGAAGCAATACATCAACAAAAACTAAAGCCTTGTATGAGTTAAACTAAAGCTTAATGGCCCGGCTTCACCGACCCCAGTTCAATAATGTTCAGTTCAATCCACGTAAGTGGCTTCACCGGCTAAAGTCCAGTTTATGTTCAGTTCGTGCAAATTGCTGCTATTCCGCCAGAAATCAGAAATGCGAGAGCCCACTGGAATGGCATTCCACTATTCTAGTTAATTACCATCTTTTGAGCGAGCTTTTACATTCAACTTCAGTTCGGGACCCATTGTGCGAACTGAGGTTTGTTTTACCTCAGTTCAATATGTTTAAACTATATATGAACTGAATTGAGACTAGACATTCAGTTCGCCAATTTGCTTGTTCGGCCGGTGAAGCCGGAGTATATTTTTGAAGGCTTTCAAAACGTTTTCGGAATATGTAAGTCAAATATCGCCCCACTTAATTTGAAATAAGGTTTGCCTACTAGGGCCATTATTAAAAACTGATAGTGCATACCTCACTTCAGTATCGCTGGTCTTTTTTTGAGTGGCATTTTTAAGGAAACTCTTTCGGAATGCCTCTCATTTGCTACATGGAGTTCTCATTAAGGTGCCGCGCCTAATAAGAGGCGTCCATATTATCACGCTAGCGAAGTTTACTACATGATTTTTGACTGGAAACTGACTCCTGAAAAGTGAAGGCTTGAGCGTAAGCTTGGGCGTAGCTAAGGGATGGAAACTGGGGGTTCATAATAAATCGAGAATTTGACCGATTTTCTAACACAAGCCCATCGAAAGTGTGAAAACATTCATGGTTACTATTCCTATAAAGATATTAGCGTGAAAATATGGGCGAGGTACGCTTCTTATTTCTGTTACGAAAAATACGTTACGTTACGTTATTCAACCCCCTTCGAGGCTAGTATGAGAAAATGGGGCACTTAAACCTGTCACTAGCTAAGTAAATAAGTAAAATTCTTTAAAATTTATTGTATTGTTAGTGTGCCGCCAAATTTTGAAATTGTTAAAAGTGTGCCGCAACAAAAAAAAAGGTTGAGAATCACTGATCTAGATATTGTATCGGTTCTAATTTAAAATCAGTAAGTCAATCACAAAAAATTATATTTCTACTGTAGATTCGTTCTTTATGCAAACATTTTGTACAATGGCTGATTCGTAGATTGCAGTTTTTTCGATTTTTTTAGAAAATTAACAAATATGTATAAAAGTAATTTCCTTTTTTATGTCACAAGCCCTAAACGATGTGCCTTGACTAATATGTTTTAACAACACGAAATGAGAAACCCTAAAAAGTCGTTCGAGAACACAATTGGAAACTAAATAGCAACCTTATGCAAATTCCTTCCTATATGAAAGCTTTAGAAAAAATTTTCAAAATATATTTAAAAAGAAAAAACCTCAATAAATTTTTGCACAAAAAAATAATTTATTTGAAAATCAGCCTCAGAAGGGCCGACATGATATTTACAGATGAGAAATGTCTGACCGCGAAATATACACAAAAGTTATGAAATCGTTACAACATTCTTAAGAAGAACATTCAGCAACAATTCACAATAGTGTTGAAGAAAAAAAAATAAATAAAATTTAGACTCCCTCAAGCAGCAACAAAAAAAATTTAAATTTTCTTACTTAATTTTTTGGGAAGAAAATTTAAATTTTATAGCAAACTACACAATCACTCGCGCATACTCCTAAAGTGTTTTTTTGTTAATAGGAAATCCTCAGGATTTAATGGTAATATCCATGTCCGTATCCGTGTCCGTATCCCAATCCGTAACCATGTCCATAAGCCAAAGGAGCATGGATTGCAGGAGCAGCAACAATAGCAGGAGCAGCATGGACAGCATGGACTGGTGCAGCATATGCGACTGGAGCTTTAACTGATACCTTGTAGGTGTTGGCGTATGAGGTGGCCAATGGTGCAACAGCCTTGACAACAGGAGCGTGGTATACTGGTGCAGCGGCATACTTAATAACCGGAGCTGGAGCAGCTACAATTGGAGCATGGATAGCTGGTCCGAGTGGAGCGTGGGCCAAAGCAAGTCCTCCATAACCGCCATATCCATGGGCAAGTCCTCCGTATCCTCCCAGGTATCCAGCTGAGACAGCGGCGAAGAAGAGTGGAAGTACGCACTGCGGACACAGAAAATCCAAATGTTAATACAAAATCCCTTTTTTATTATCCTTTTTCGTAAACTTACCAACTTGAACATATTGTAAAGTTTTGTTTTTGTTTGTTTGAAGTTTACTTAAAGTCGCAAGGTTTGTTGCTGCTTAAGATTGAATGATTTCGATATGACCTCTCGTTCGTATTTATACAGTTTAGCAAGTACCCAAGAAGGGAACCCTCTCCCCGAATTTGAAAATGGCAAATGCAGAAAAAGTCACAGCAGCCGCGCGCACGGCTAACGGCGTGTTGACAGAAGCATAAAAACCAGCACAACATCCACCGGAGCCCCCTACTATCAGGGCATAGCCGTACCACTTTAATGCCAGCCACCTTGCGCTGTGTGTCACAATCTAGCAATTTGCGCATGCTCTCTGCTCTCTATACTGACTTTGGCCGTGCCGCCCAGTTGCCGTTGGGATTTGGTCCAGTTAAATTTCTGTTCTTTTGCTCTCTGCATAACCACGGCCACACCGCAATTACATCGTGAAAAAAACCGCGAAAAATTCGGATTTTTTTCCATTTTTTATAAGTTCATAATACTGAGACTATGAACTGAGCGCATTCAATGCATGGGAACTGATCACATTTCAGCCGACCCCCAATTGTGGGTCCTACTCGATCCCCCCTAGAGATCGCTTTGTACCACAATCGATTATGCAGTTTTGTGAGCTGATCACGGGTAATTGCCGCCTGTGTATGCACCAAATTAATCGCAATTATAAAACTCATTATTTAGGGAACGCTGCAGCAAAAAGGCGGCGCTAGCGAGCATACTTCGACCAGGTCGGCTGGCATTTCTTGGCAGAGAGTGATCTTGGGCAGGCGATCGTGTTTGCTAATCAGAATCGTTAATATCTTAACTGGTAGCTGATCGATCGATTAAGAAGTTGTACCGGAAGACAGCCGCTAGATACCTGCAACACTGTTCGAATTTTACACGCACCAAGAGAGATTTTCTGCTATTTCATTCTGGAGCTTACGTGGGATGTTTAAATTCAAAGAAAATATTTGATCAAAAGAAACGATATTTATTGTGGCTAACAAATCATTGAGAAATTTGTAGCCACGCGTTAATTTTGGCACGTGATTAACACAAAATTGCATTTATGATTGGCCCTTGACATTTCACCTTTTAGGGTCTGGTGTTCATTCCGGATCTTTTCTTTTCCATCGTGTAATAAAGCACGAGCCCATGGAAAAATTAAGGGTCATGCTTAGTTCGTGTCGGACAATAGTTATATTCTGATTTACGAGTGTTATTTTGAGGCAGGAGTGCTATTTTATGTAATAGCTGCGTTTTAGTAACTGCAGTGTTGTGCTTTCATAATTACATTCACAACACCGAAGGAGACCTTACCTTTAACTGCAGGTGATCGTTTTCAGCTATAAGTGATCGCTTGACCTAGAGTATATTTCACGGTTTGTATCATAAAATATTTAAGTTATGGAAATTAAACGATTTTGCCTCGATCCAAAAATAATGGGGTTTTCACGAATTATAGTGTGTAGATTATTATTATTATTTCGATTACCTTGGCTCTACTGATGATGTTCTTTCCTGAATAAACGGAGAAAATTCTTAAAATTAAATTATTTATATTTATGTAAAAAAAAAAAACATTTATATGTTTTAGGATGAGCAGTGATCATGGTATGTAGGTCAAAAGATAGAGTGGCAGGTACACCAGAGAAATAACTCCTGAGCAATGCCAACTGTTAATACGATATGAGATCTATAGCCATGCTACCGAATCTCCAATCCATCTTACCTTTACATCAAATGGACGATGGATGATCTTTTCTATGTAGGGTAACATACGGAGAAGGGTGAAAGGCGCGTATCTCGCACCTTTGGGTGGCCCAGTGGTCTGTCATCAGCGGAATAGAGGGAATAACATTTACCATAACATGTACGGGCCGAAACTATTTCGAACTGATGGAAGTGCGATCATAACCTCCTAGCGGTGGGCACTGGTAACTATCCTATGAGAGCGCATAGGCTAATATGAACGGGCTACACCCTTCCAAGTAAGGTTGGCGTGAGGCTAATAGCCTCACCCGGAAAAAAGAAATTATTACGGAACGAGCAACATTAGTGTCCTTCAATGCAGGAGTGAGTGGCTCCGTATTTTAGAGCGTTGGAGGTTGATTTGCTTTGTAGTCGCACTTTGTCATATCTTTCGGTGTGGGGGTGGATCGGCTCCAGGGTGCACAATATGTGCAATTATAGTTCACTTCTGGACTCGCTTTGTTTTTGCAGCAGGGGGGTTTGACAGAATGTGACTTCCAAGCGAGTCAATCTCTAGTGTTTTGGAGTGTGGAGCTGCAGTGCTTCTGCAGTGAACGACACATTTATTGCGAGGGCCAGCACCGGATCCTGGTTATCGAGCCTTTTAATAATAATAATACTAGGTATAGGCCTGGGCGGGAGGAAGTGATGAGCAAGACTAGTCTTGCACATTTAGCAAGACCAAGTCAAGACTGCAAGATCAAGATATCAAGGCTTTTGCTCCTCACTAAGTGGAAAAAGTTTTCTAGTAATGAGCAAAAAGTCTTGTCTTGCACATTTAGCACGACAAAGACAAGACTGCAAGACTTCTTGCAAGAATTTTTGCAAGACTTTTAGCAAGACTTTTTTGAAGGCAAAACTTTAGGCATTTAGTGATGAGCAAAAACTCCTGCTATCTTGATCTTGTAGTCTTATTTTGTATTGTCTTGTCTTGCTCTTGCTTTGGTCTAGCTAAATGTGCAATAAAAGGAAGAACTGCAAGAAAAGTCTTACTCATCACTAGCGGGAGGCTAACATAATATCACCGTAAAAAGCCAATGGTCACGAAGCCTAAGGATATACTTCGGACAAGATGGACTCAAGGGCAGCGAACCTGGCAACATAATATAGAATTCGATTGAAGAACTTGCTTGGAAAGTCAGAATGATTATGATTCAAAAATACGATATAGCTGTCGAAACTCTATAGGAAACCAAAGGAACTCACAGTGGCAGAATGAATCTCGCATCCGACACGGTCTTTTCTAGTCATCGAATGGAAGAAGAAAAAAGTTCGGTGTAGCATTGTAGAAAAGAAAGTGAAATTACTAACTCTGGACTAGAAGTCTACAAGGCACCAGTTTTTTAAACGGGACCGGAGAAAATTCGAAAAAATTCTGTGCGTGTATGTGCGTACTCCTGTCTGGGCGGTCGTTGCTCGCAACGTCGTCTTCACTCAATAACATTGCAAAACGAACTGAAGACCGCTTCGGTAAACCGACCCCATACACGATACCGCAAACCTACCCAGGTCACCTCTCCAGTATTCCGGAGAGTATATGGCTTACATAAACTACCATGCTTCCGCGGAAGACAAAATGGATGAGGAGAAAGAGTTGTGAGCTGAAACTCGAGTTCGAACTCACGGGTAGTAAATTCAACAATTATCCAACACAAAAATATTCATAAGATGACGTGGCAGTTGGAAAATCGGAAACCGCCCAAACGATTTAAATGAAAATTTGGGAATGTGTGTGGTTGCTTCCAGATTGAAAGATAGGTGGTCCAGATAAGTGGAGCTGTGAAAAAATATTAAAAAACTCATCCAGCCTAAATGAAAATGAAATTAGAGTAACAAAATTAATCAATTGTCTATATCTGTTGGCAGGTAGCCCAAATAAGGCATTCTGCCGGCTTAACTGGTTAATAATAGGGTACCAAATTTCCGTTTAGTTCGGGTCTTTATCTAGCGGTCGGTACACCTCCTTGTTCTCCGGTAGTCTGGTGCTGTTGGCATCACAGCCTTTGTCGGCTGGTTAGTGGGATTCATTTGTTTCAGGAGGCATAACACTCCAACAAGACTGTCTCACAGTAGCCCTGACGGTTGTGACTCAACCGGCTGCTAAAAAAATTAATGAACTCATATAACATCCAGTAGTTCAAACGCGAGGCTCACTGCCTCCTCCTTATGCATCCACCAGACTACCCTTAACCTTCTCCTATTCTTTTTCTATTTTCAGGTCAAGCTTACTTCTAGACATTGAACCAAGAGTTCAACGACATGACGGTCTAGTGGGTGATTCCTAAGCTTGACTATGCCACATAAAAAAAAGGTGATTTGCGCCAAACATTGCCACTGATTCCACGGTAAACCCTAACCGATGAAGTTAATGCAAGTTTGAAGTCGCCCGTTTTGTGAAAGCACATCCAAAACAATTAAGTATGAATATGCATTGCATAACGTCTAATCTGGAGAAGTATTTTCAAAATAATTGCTGGAAATTGGCAATGGTAACTTCCCCTTTGATATTTCAACTGGATGAATAATATTTTCTCCGTCGGTTTTTGTCAGTTCACAGAGGTAAGCAGAACAGCAATGCACTTCAGCAGAACAGCAATGCTACAAACGAAACTAATTTTCGATCCAATCGATCTGCAGAGCAGCGCGAAGAGTGAAATGAAATTGAACGGAATCGATTATCACAAACAGCACCTGCTCAAGAAAACACAATTCCACACAACAGAAATTATTACCATTAACTTTTACTGATTCAATGTTAAATATATCATCGAGCTGGATCACGTTTCACCCCGTATTCTATTAATTTCTGCAGATTTATTTCAATACAATCAAAATTTTAATGACATCTGATTTTTACAAAACCACACTTACATATGACTGATTGAGAAGATAAAACTGGATGAAATCGATGATGTGACACCAGCGGAAATTCCCGATGTAGAAGAAGATCCAGGATGAACGAGCTGTTCGACCACCTTATACAACATTGGCCACGCTGATAATTTCGCCCGAACGCTGCTATACCTACTCCGAAATGCCAAGATATTATTATTGGAATCATTCGTCAAAGAGATATCAACGACGGAAACAACGAAAAAGAGTTTCAGGCAACCCACTTGTATAATCCATGGAGGCATTAGGTTGCATTAAAGGTGCCAGCCCATAAAACGCGTTTCATGCGTCGCTTTCATGCATTGCGTTTAAAACAATCGTATGAACCGTGTGACCGTCCCAATGAATGCAGCGCTTGCTTTGACATTTAACATTGCTTCCAACTGTTTTTATCATGCCAGTCTAAAATCTCTTAATTTAAGAAGTGCTTATGTAATTAAAACTCTAGGGTATACTTGAACTGTTCTGTGCAAGAGCACAGTTAATTGTCATCGAATGCCAGAGGCATGAAAAGTTGAAAGTTGGGAAACTTCACTCGTTGCATGTGATTTTCAGTCTCATTGGGCCTGTTGGCTTTTAAAAGCATGTACTCCAACTCAATTGCCAATGCAACGCATGAAGGCGTTATACCGTTCGTCGAAGCAAAGGCGAGTGTTTCTATTTCCATTTGCTATTAGTCAACGTTCATAGCCCAACATCTATGAACTGTTAATGGTTAATTATGTGGCACATTATGTAAAGTGGAGCCTGCCAACTTTTGGGGCTGCTAGAATATGACACTCATTGAGATCCTGTGATTTCATCAAATGCTCACACAAATTCACAAAACTATCACAACCAAATTTATTGAAATATGGACAGAACTAGGTCTGTCGGGTCAGCTAGTACAATATAATAATCGCATTTTTAGAGACACCATCTAATCCTTAAAATACCATAATGTTCGTTTATAGTATTCTTTTTCTGCTCCTTTAATCCCCTGTGGGATATCGAGCGGAAATAGTTGACCTCCAGTGGACTCTGCTTAGTGTGACTGCTCTCAGCTCCGTCCAGGATCTCCCAATTGTTGTGGCCTCTGCTAATAAGGTACTCCTCGATCTTGTTCTAGGTCTTCCAACTAGACGGGCTCGCGTGGAAATACAATTTCATTCCCTTCGTCTGATTTCGTAGTCTAGCTTTTCTTGGCGTCACAGTTAGAGGTCCCGCCAAAAGAGTTGATGCCGGAGCGCGCAGCTGGGGAAATTAAAGCTGCACACAAATAAAAATTGCGCACATATGTATTGATAAGAAATGCGCTTATGTATTTTCAAATTTCCCCTTCGAAATTTGTTGCGACTAGGCTAAGGGATGGGAACGGCTGCGGGGATTCTTCTGCGCATAGAAAACGCGACTTTCTCGACATCATCTATTTTGGCGGGACCTCTAGTAGCGTGTGCGAGTCGGACGAACATGTAAATATTTTGAGGCGGAACAAGAGTACCTCCATCCTCCATTTTCGAAGATACTGAAAGCCGCCACCAACCCCTCCACCAGCCAATACTCTTCCCGAAATTAGTGAATTTTTTTTGTAAGCGAGAAAATTTAGTTCCGCCGTGTTCGAGGACGAATCTTGCTATTTATTCGAAGACAAATTTAATGAAAAAAAATCATCATTATGAGTTTAAAAAACTGAAAGCATCAAAGTTGTTTACTGTAATTGGTTACCGAAATTCTTCTCAATTGAGATATTTCGAGACAGAATAACAAATATTCGTCGTTCACCTTCATTCGCCGTGACGCGAAATTGATTCAGCAATTCATCGCGCTCTTCCTTGCCACGAAAATCTCATTCCCATTTGTTTTTGTCTTTTTTTAGCAGTTAACTCGCAAAACTAAAACCTGCGAATTTCTTTCTTTTAATGACAATTCTTCAAGTTAATTAAATTCAATTGTTTTCGAATCTTTTTTTCCCTGCCTCAAAAACAATTTTTTGCACACCGGACCTGAAGCAAACGGAATTTTTGCACTTTTACTTTCGGCAATTAAACAATTTGTTTTAAGAAGTACATAGTAGACAACATTAAGGTCTTTAACTTAACATTCACCTGGTTTTTGTGCTTACATAAAATGGTAGAAAATGGTATTCTCACCTTGACTTGAGACATTCAATAGGAAACTGTGGTAGAACACAAACGAAATCATTGAGGGAAAAAATCTTTATTGAAGTTATAACGACTGACACTTTTGCACTCGTGAATGAACTCAAATTCGCTGTGAGCCGTTCCCATCACGATGCTAGTTCATTGATGAATTTATTCAAACAGGCGTGATAATTGTGTATCCTTCTGCAGGTTTTTTCTTCGTGGTTGATTAAAAGTTTTAATTGAGGTAGTAAAAGTGTTTATTTTTAATTTTTTTTTTCTGAGCATTTATGCTCTAGTGAAATCCCACCTTAAATTTAAAAGAGAAAGAGTGAGATAAGACTTCTTCTCTTCTTCTTAAACGGCGACATAGTCCTTGTACTACCTGTGCGCCTTGAAGACTCGTTTTCTAGACATCTCTAAGGGCCGGTTTCACAGTGCGAACTTAAGTTTTACTTAAACTTAAGTAAATTTCTTCACTTAAGTGTAACTTTAGTTAAATTCGGTTTCACAGTGCAATTTTTTCTTCTTCTTACTATTATATTTGTTTCTTACGGCGGCACTTCAATATTGTAGATTATGAACTTACAAGATGAACCTTGCGCTTGCCCAACTCTTGGATGTTGTATGAGTGACTGTGGGAGGATATACATATGTGGGCAATATCTTTAAGTATACATGAAATTTTTCAAGCACTTATAAAATCAATTAAATCATGTAGATCTGTTTTTGTGATGGCTGTGCATTTCTTCATTTCTAATTTTGCGTGAAATAATTAGTAGTTTTGAACATATTATGTAGAGTACTTTTAAGATCCTTTGGCTTTGATTGTCAATTTAATTCCTCCTATTTTGAACTTAATAAAAATAGTCGAGTGGGTAAAAATATTACAGTGCAAGAAAAGATTGTTTTTATTTTGCTTATGTAGGCGTTACTCTAGAAAAAATATAAATATATCGAAAATGTTTTAAATAAAACGAAACGTTTTCCTTCCTATCGTTTATTCCAGACTGACTCACATCTTTTGTTTTCAATTAAATTTTCCTTACATTAATCTCAGTAGGCCGAGTGTCAACTCCTAAGCTACAGTAGTTATTACAGTGGTTAGTGGTGAACTTGCCATGCACATATCCTACAGTTCGGCAGTCCTGATTTATAATCGACTCGATTATTTCCGTCCTGCGCTACTTAACATGAGAGTACAAAATTAACTAAATTCATTTAATGCGTGTCTAAAGGAAAGGAAACATCAAAATTCAAAACTTAATCCTAATTTAAATTTGCTTGCTTTAAATATCATCAATATGATACTTCACTATTGCAGTTAGAGCTAAATCAAATTCATATTACGGAAGCAATTAGTAATTGATGAAATTTTTGCGAATACATAAAATTATAACATTAACAAACATATTTCCAAATTAACTCTACAAAATTCGTTTACATTTTTCATTACTACAACTAGGTTTATACTACATAATATATTATAATATCGTTCACATCAGGCAAGGTAAATTGCTACAAAAATTCTATAACTCTTAATAACCGTGAGCAGACTTCTTTAACCCATCGAAATATAAGGCCTCATGTTAGCTGGAGAACAAACTCCTTTGTAAGGAATTCGTGTTAATTGCAGGCCATCAATGTCCCTGACAACATATCTGTCATTATTCAAAACATCTGTTATCTTAAATGGACCGCGATACTTTGGCAACAATTTTTTGTTGACTCCCGCTGTGGTAGCAACGTTTCTGATCAATACAAAATCTCCTTTGCTATATTTCCGCGGAATTTTATGCTTGTTATCAAAATAATTCTTATTGTAGGCTTGGTTCTTTTCTATGGTACTGGAAGCTTGATCTCGGATTTTTTCCAGATCTCGGATATCTCTTTTCGGGGCAGTTTCCTGTAAACGTTCTAATATTTTATCACATAGCTCACCCTTTTGACTTACACCAAATAAAAGCATGCAAGGAGCGTAGCCCGTACTACGGTTAACAGTATTGTTTAATGCAAATTCTACTTTAGTCAAGTTTTTATACCAATTCCCCGTTGTTCCTAACTCAGCTTCCTTAGACAACATAGGAGTTATGATGCGATTGATTCGTTCAACTTGGCCGTTAGATTGAGGGGAGGCAGTAGCTATTTTGACGTGGCGAATGTTATTGTTTGTCAAGAAGTCAGTGAACTCCTTAGAAACAAAACAAGTTCCACGGTCTGACACGATCTTGTTGGGTCTACTATATGTGCAAAAAAAAGATTCAAGACAGGGTAAGACCTCTCGCGTTTGTGTACTACCAACGGCATATAATGGGGCCCATCCACAGGCCAACTGGTTGCCCAAACTGAGTTGTGTTGGCACTGAATCGCAGCGTGTATGGGGCAGTTGGCAAACTGATTTGACAGTTGGGGTTGCAGTTGGGATAAATCAAAATCTTTTAATTTTATGGGGGCGGGGCCTAGAGTTTGGGCAACTAGTCGCGCTGTGTATGTTGCAGTTTGGCAAACTACTTGCATTAATTAAGCCTGAATTCGAAAAGTATATTTTTTTGCAAGTTTATATTTTCATTGTATTGCATAATTTTTAATTTAAATTATGAAAGTTCACATAATATTAAATTATTTTCATAATTTATATGTTTAGGATTTAATTTATATTTTAAAAACATACAAATATTTATATTAATAATTAAAAAATTTATTATTAATATAAAAAATCATTACTACCCATTTTTTATAATCATAAATCTTAATCGCAGGTTTTCTACAATTTTATTTAACGTTCAAATTGCCTATAAAATACTGAATTGACAGTTGAAGTATCAACTCAGTTGAAGCGTTTGTGGCAAAACATCAACACTTTGCACAACTCAGTTTGGGCAACCAGTTGGCCTGTGGATGGGCCCCATAACTTAGTAAACTTCCTAAACCCGTCAACTACCAGAAAAATATACTTCCGTTGGTTCCGGGTAGTTCCTAAGGGATCAATGTGGAGAACGTCGAATGGAATATTGCCTTTCGGAATATTATGTAATATACCTTCAACCTTCCCAGAGTTTGGCGAAAAATAAACGCACTTCAAACTATTTATATACTCTTTGATTTTATTTTTCATATCTGGAAACTAGTATGACTTCCTTAAGTGTTCGTAGCATTTACTACATCCTAGGTGGCACATGGAATCATGATGCGTTTGAATGACCCGCTGCTCCATCTGCTTCGGAACATAAAATAAGACGTCATCATTTATCTTCCGATACACTAACCCATTGGACAGCGCATACATAGAGCTTTCGGTCTTCTCTAATTCCGCAGAGATTTTAGCGATTACAGGATCGCGATGTTGAGCAGCTGCCAAAGCATACTCAAATGAATCTTCTTCAATCACTAGGATCGACGTACATCGGCTTAGAGCGTCTACATGAGCCATTCTGTTACCTGCACGATGTTCAATTTTGTAGTTGTAATTTTGAAGCTCCAATGCCCAACGAGAAATCCTCGGATTTAATAGCTTTTTATTTAAAGTGAGGGTTAGGGACTGGCAGTCAGTCACAATTTTAAACTCAATCCCCAAAAGGTAAACTCTAAATCTTCTCAAAGCATAAATTATTGAGAGCGTCTCAAGCTCGTAGCTATGATATCGCGACTCGGTATCGGTGGCCCTTTTTGAAAAGTAAAAAACCGGGTGAAATTTACAATCACTCTGTCGTTGAAGCAAAATAGCTCCAAATCCAACACTACTTGCGTCACAGTGGAGTTCTGTTTCGTTCAGAGGGCTATAAATTGATAAAATAGGTGACGCTAATAGCTTAGTCTTTAAAATATCAAACGCTTCCAGTTCCTGCGGGCCAAACACAAAGGCGGCATCCTTTCTAAGTAGGTCATAAAGTGACTTTGCTATAATTGAAAAATTCCTTATGAACTTTCGAAAATATGAGCACGGCCCAAGAAAACTATTGATGCCCTTTATGCATTTAGGAATTGGAAAGTCTTTGACCGCACGCAGGTTTTCTGGATTAGGACGTATTCCCAAAATGCTGACTGAATACCCCAAGTATTCTATTTCTTCATAAGGAAATTTGCATTTATCATATCTTAGTTGTAAGGAGTTTCTCTTTACCAACGAAATGACCTGTTCTAAGATAGCTAAATGATCTTCAATTGTGTCGCTAGCGATCAATATATCATCCATGTACACTAAAAGTTTGTCAGCGATGATGAGGTCTTTAAAAATATGTGTTATATACCTTTGGAATCAGATGGTGCATTTTTGAGGCCAAACGGCATCCTTAGGTACTCGTACTGGCCTAAAGGAGTGACAAAGGATGTATATTTAATGGACTCCTCGGACACTTTTACATGATGAAACCCGTTGCGCAAGTCTAAAATAGTAGAATATCTTTTTTCTCGCAACCTATCCAACAAATCCTCTATCAGTGGCAAGGGAAAATTGTCCCGTACAGTATATTTATTCAGTTCGCGATAATCCACACACATTCGCAGTTCGCCATTTTTTTTCTTTACCAGCACAATTGGGGACGCATAGGGAGAGTTACTGTCACGGATTATATTTTTCTGTAAGAGATCGTCAATTAGTTTTTGTAATTCAGCTCTATGAGCGTACGGAAGTCTACGAGGTGTACAATAGAAAGGTTCATTTTTGCTCAATTTAATACTAATTTCAACATTGGAGTTCGACTCTGTTCCAGCAGAGTCTGGACAAGCTTCCAATACCATATCCCTAACTTTACTTTTTATATTCCACGGCAAATTATTATTTATATTTAAATATGTTTCCGGAATATCGTCAACGGTATTGATATTTAACATTTCCTGTAAGAAATTACTAAGGGAACTATTATTAAGGTCTGAAGTCTTCTCACAGTTATCTAATGCACCACATCTTTTAGGACTTGCTAGTGTAAAGTCTAAGTTTCCTGCCTTTAGAAAATCTCGGCCTAAAATCGCAGGATGCGACATACTAAAATTTTTTACTACAATTAAACATAAACTTACACTAATATTCTCATATTGGATGTTACATGACGTCTTGCCCACAATTTTGAGTGGAGTGTTATTAATGCCATAATAACGGTATTCGTCTGCCCTGCTACTCGTTACAACCCAGGAAGGTAGAAAGCGTTCTTGTATCAAACTAATGGCACTACCTGAATCCAACAGCGTAGGTAAGGAACAGTCGAAGGTCTTCTCTCCATCAGCATCAGCGAAGTTGAACCTAAAATTATGTATAAAATTATTAGTAGGAAGTACCTCTTCCCGTTGTTCACTCCGTATAGTGTCCTCAACCACGGATACGGCTTGCTCATAGCTGGGACCATAAATGTTCAAAACTGCAGCCTGATGCGGACATTCTTGGACACCATGTCCGAGTTTTCCACATTTAAAGCAGGAGCCCTTCACTCGTTTCGGCTTAAGACAAGCTGTGCTCAAATGCCCCATCTTATTACAATTGTAGCACTTAAACTGTTGTTTGGAACTCTGCTGATGGGTTCTTGAACCAGATGACAGCTGTAGTTTAACATTCTCCATCGTAGTAGACTGATTAACTTTCATTTTCTCATACTTTCGCAATAATTGCTTCAACTCCTCAATCGAATCAGCTCCATATAGCAACATTTTATTGGGCTGGGAGTCAGAGATTCCATTAATCACATAGTGGATCACATCAGCTTCGCTCATACCACTCTTCAAGCCAATCTCTTGCATTGCGAACAAGTACTGTTGCACGGATTCTTCTCGTTTCTTCCGGCGATTCCTCATTTCTTCGTGTACTTCGGCACTTGAAACTGACCTTCGAAATTCACACAGCAATAAACTTTTAAACTCGTCCCACGATTTTATCGATACCGTCCGTAGATACATCTTCGCGGTCCCCGTCATGTGCCTTTTCGCGTATATGAATCGCATCCTGGCATCCCAATTAAAAACATTGGCTGACTCCTCAAAATTCTGCAACCACATATCCACTTGATAGTTGTCGTCTCCACTGAAGGTTTGTAAGGATTCCTCTACATCTCGAAAATTAAAAGTGCTTGATGACGGATCAGCGACAGTGGCTTCTTCTGCAATCGTCAGCTCAGGAATTTGTTTTTTCAGTTCTGCAATTCTTCGCATTTTTTCCAAGTTCTGCTGAAGGCTTTCGATCTCGGCGTCAATATTTTCGCCTCTATTGGGTTCTTCAGGCTCCGGAATGGTGGGAAACTGCCACAAGTTAGTCGGGAAATATTCCTCCAGTTCTTCTTCATTAAGATCCTTCACAGCTTCCTCCAGCCTTGACTTTAGGGCAGGTTTTAGTCCCGCTATTGACAGTCCCAACTGTCCTAACACTTCCTTTAACTGCGCAACCGTAGCATTTTCAACAAATGAACCAACACGCGCTGCGGTCGCCATAATTATTTGGATAATTTCCAATATCTAAAATGTTCGTTATTTATATCGTTTGCTTTTCCTTTTTTCACGTGAGTTACTTATAACTCTACCTTAAAATCAGGAACTACATATAGTTCCACACTTCACCGTAATTGGAATAAGCAAACAAGCAATAATACTTTCCGAACTTTAGCACACGGATAATAAATTTTTATCCCGAACTCGCGGATTTTCTTTATTTTTTTTAATTAGACGCGCAGATCCTTGATCCCACTTCTGAAATTATTGTAGGCGTTCCTCTAGGAAAAATATAAATATATCGAAAATGTTTTAAATAAAACGAAACGTTTTCCTTCCTATCGTTTATTCCAGACTGACTCACATCTTTTGTTTTTAATTAAATTTTCCTTACATTAATCTCAGTAGGCCGAGTGTCAACTCCTACGCTACAGTAGTTATTACAGTGGTTAGTGGTGAACTTGCCATGCACATATCCTACACTTACTAGTTCATAGCTTGTTCTTATTCGATACAATTTTATCTGTAGCAAAAAAAAAATCCTACGTTAGATTAGGTTGAAAGGGCTGCTAACCCAATAGGGAGCCCACTTAAGCACACCATTGGGCCCATTGTGATGCCATTCTAGTGTTGGGACAAAAGGCTTTTAATAAAGCGACAGAGGTCAGGAACACCAGTGTTGCAGCTCACGCAATCCATCAAGGAACAGCGAGCCAATGAAGGTCCCTCTTTTCCTCGCGAGGGCCGAAAATGTACAGAGAAGTTGGGCGACATCTTCATCATCACCGATGGGCGTCTTCCTCTTAATTACCACAACTTCTCCTTAAGTCGTTGTGGGGAGTCCCAGTCTTTCAGCGCGTGGCCCAAAGGGACAGCGACCAGTCAGCACCTTTACTACAGGGTTTATCCCGAGCGATGGTGAACCTGCTAAGCATGGATGAGTGCGTGACCATATGAATATGGAGCCCACCAAGAGAGGCCTTTGTACTGGCCGCCGTCCAGGCTGCTATTGGCATATATATGTGGGGTTGTAATGTACACACCTCCACAATCAAATACCCTCATTCTAATACCACGTATGAGTATTTTTAAGGAAAATGTTGAATTTGTATCTAGCAATTCTGTACATAGCAGTTGCAGCACCATGAATGATAAAACAGTTTTCGCACTGTTATTTTAGTTAAAATAAAATTATTGAGTACTTCAGAAAACATAAAAAGCATTGTTTTGCTTCTGAAAATTTTGAATACGCGGTATTAGAATGAGGGTATCGATATCCATCATTAGTAGTTCCGATTCGATATGGACCAGTTTTTATATGAACAGTGGTCGGAGAGTCAAAATTTAACCGTGGACGCGAAATCATTACCAGTTGAATTGGTGGAATAAAAATATCACGGGCTAGGTTGTGACAGTTCCTTCATCTCTTCTCTCTATCTTTCGGCTAGAGCTTCTGTTCGACAGTGTATACGGAAAAAATAGATTGTCGACAGTACAAAGGGACTTTCCCTAAGCCTCTAGTCTGCCACATCGAAAAAACTTACCGTTTTAGAGCTACAGCTTGCTAAAGTTTGAAAATTCCAATATGAAAATTCCAACATGCCGGAGAAAGTCAAAATAGAACCGAGTAAACGGTAGCACTGCGTTCTTTACGCCTGTATTACACTATAACTTTGTAATGATAGGTTGTATAAAAAAATGTTTGAATAAAAGTTGTAGTAAATATTAAAAGGAACAACTTTTCCATTTACATCGTAGTTGAAAAAAAAATTATTTAAGTGCAAAAATTGGAAAAACACTTTTTTTGACACTGTTTTTGAGTTTTCCAAAAAACTACAGCAAGTAGCAGGTGGCCATCCAAAAGTAAGCTTCCTTACATGATTCTCCAACGATTTACCAACTTTGACCCTTATGGTAATTTTTGCACCATGTTTATAATAGATTGACTGTACTATTTTGATTTATTCTCAAATTTGTAGCTTGCTTTATTCTTTAAATTGTAGTTTACTTGCTCAAAGTTTTGATTTATAGTTTTATTGCTTATACTAATAACTTATCATTATGATTTTAATAAATGCAATTGAATTAATTATATTCATTATTCTCAATCCTTCATGTATATCCAAAGAATAAGATGCAATAAGACATCCCAGGTAGGGGTGCTTCTCATTGCAACACTAATGCACAGCTCAGCTGTTCTTTGGACCCTTTCCAGTATCTTACAATACATAACCTTCTATAATGCAGTCCACCCTACCGATTTTCAAGGCTTAGGTATATAGGTCTGGTTACGGCCGTATACAACCAGTGGACAATGCGGAATTTACAGCACCAAAAGATTCGGCCTCCACGGTAGTTTCTTATCCAGTATGAGACCTAGAAATTTCCCATTCTCCTTGCAGTCGTTAATTGCAGTCTTAGAGATTTTACGGCTTCCTTGTACAGAGTACTACTTCAGTCTCAATAAACCAGAGTGTCAAATGCTCGTTGCATTTCTCTTACTATTGAGATATACTCGTATACAGCGCAGTTACGCCTAATGGGGCCCATCCACAGGCCAACTGGTTGCCCAAACTGAGTTGTGTTGGCACTGAATCGCAGCGTGTATGGGGCAGTTGGCAAACTGATTTGACAGTTGGGGTTGCAGTTGGGATAAATCAAAATCTTTTAATTTTATGGGGGCGGGGCCTAGAGTTTGGGCAACTAGTCGCGCTGTGTATGTTGCAGTTTGGCAAACTACTTGCATTAATTAAGCCTGAATTCGAAAATTATATATTTTTTTGCAAGTTTATATTTTCATTGTATTGCATAATTTTTAATTTAAATTATGAAAGTTCACATAATATTAAATTATTTTCATAATTTATATGTTTAGGATTTAATTTATATTTTAAAAACATACAAATATTTATATTAATAATTAAAATATTTATAATTAACATAAAAAATCATTACTACCCATTTTTTATAATCATAAAACTTAATCGCAGGTTTTCTACAATTTTATTTAACGTTCAAACTGCCTATAAAATACTGAATTGACAGTTGAAGTATCAACTCAGTTGAAGCGTTTGTGGCAAAACACCAACTCTTTGCACAACTCAGTTTGGGCAACCAGTTGGCCTGTGGATGGGCCCCATTAGATGCGAAGAGATGACTCAGTCCCTACACATATAGTAATGGACTGCTGATTGACTGTTTTCAATGGCACCATTTTTCTCCAGAAACAGAAACATTTTTATAAAAAAAAAATCGTCAAATTTAGGGGAAAATAAGTACAGAGGGCGGCCAAATTATTATACTCAACTGATTTTTTTTGTAATAAAAGTACAAGTACAAGAAAGTTTTGATGGAAAGACTGGCCCCACAGACAGCAGAATGGTTCCCAGATGGAAATTTCATATTTATGCATGATTCTGCACCCTGTCACAAGGCCAAATCTATCACCAAATATTTAAAAGATAATAATATCAACACTTTGAACTGGCCTGGTAACTCCCCTGACCTGAATCCCATCGAAAATGTGTGGGCAGTCCTTAAAACTGAAATAGCCAAAGAAAAAATTGTAACCAATAAAAGAGAGTTGATTGAAAACATAATCAAAGCATGGCACAACACTCCGAAACTGCAACAGGTAGCTGTATCATGCATTGAAAGTATGCCACGTCGCATCCAAGCTGTAATAGCAGCAAAAGGAGGAGTTACTAAATATTAAAATATTTTTTTTTATTATTTTTAGTATAGATAAGGAATAAACTGAAGTTGCAAATGTTCAATTATATTTGAAATATGTTCAAATAAAATATATCAAAAATACAGAAATTTTTGCTTGAGTATAATAATTTGGCCACCCTCTGTAATAAGATGTCTGTTATAATTGACAGAAATAAATTTTCAACACTTATTTTTATTTACTAGCAGTTTTTCCATTAAATAAATGTATTTATTTCAAAAATGTGAGGATTATTTCCACTGTTTAACGAACCTTTAAAAAAAAAACTCAAGAGTGAGAAAGAAGAGTAAAAACTACACCTGTCTATTTTTTTCTAATTATGTTGATATCGCTGACAAGCGCTGAACTGTTTTTTTTTACAAAACTTTTAAAAAAAAAAATGTGTGCACAGTTCGCGGTAGGAAAAATGTATAATGAAAAAATATGAAATCTACAAAAATTGATTTTGGATATTGAAAAATTTGTAGAGTATGTTACAAATTTTTCAATATTCGATGATAAGAAATTATCCTACTACGCAAAAAACAGACACTAAGCCTAACCTATTCAAAATAGTCCGCATAGATTTTGCTATGCGAGGATTAGACACCCTGTGCAGAACTTCCCTCATGACCCACTTCTCCGCACCAAATTGTTTTTCCCAAAGAAGGGCCAAAAAAGTAATCAATTTTGCAAATTTGGCACCATGCAGCCCAAAAATGCACAATTTGCTGCTTCTAAAACAAACTTTTCTTCTTTTTTTGTTTATTTGGGGTTGAGACGAACAGAAGAGGTAAGAACATGTTCAGGACTCTTTATCTATCGTACTTTTCGTTAGCGCCCCACGCTTTTTACATTTCGAAAGGGCGTTCCCATATACTGGCTGTAGCAAAAAAACCTTTACATTCAAAATTATTTTTTACATTTTAGTTCATTTTGAAATAAATCCGTATTGTTTAGGTTTTTTTAACTATACGTATACAGTTTGCTTTCTAATTTTTAGTTTATCCGCCATTTTGTCGTGACCGCCATATCAGATTAAAAATGACGTCACAGCTTACTGTACTACACTCGTCCTACACTTTCACTAAATACACATACCGAGGGCGTCATGAAGAAAAATTTAATCCCCGTTTTGTGTTGGCAGCCAAGCTGTGTTTGCCGCCATTTTGAATGACGTCAAGCTGCTAACAGTATTCAACTTGTCATACCCTTTGATACCCATACCAAGTGGCTTGTAAAGAAAAACGTAACCCCCCATTTTGTGTTGGCCGCCATATTGAATTTGGAATAATGTCACACAGATTCTACAATTTTACTTGTCACATCTTTCTTTTGATATTGATGTTGTGAAGAAAAATGTAATACCCCATTTTGGGTTGGCCACCATTTTATGTTTGCGCTATTTTGAATTCGGAATGACGCCACACAGCTAATAGTATTTTACTTTTCATACCCTTTTATTTGATACCCATTCCGAGTAGCCTGTAAAGAAGAAGGTAATCCGCCATTATTTGTTGGCCGCCATTTTGATTTTGGAATGACGCCTCACAGCTTGTATTCTATTTGTCCCACCCTGTCATTTGATAACAATGCCGGGAGTCGCACAGTTGCGAGATATGCCAGTGTTCCACTCAATTTACTCTAGAAGTCGTAAAGTTTAAGTTATTGAAAAAAATTGTTTTTTAAATATTCATCTTGAATTTACCTATCGATCCCTCTAGCCGCATTTTGAAATTTCAGTTTTAATTTTTTTAAATTTTTAATAAAAAGTTTAATTTTAAATACTATTTTTTCTATTAAATTTATTGTAACAGGCCTTTGAGTTTCGTAACCACTTGTTTTTTTAAATCTTCGCCTTTAGGTCAGCTATTGATCTCTCTAGCTGAATTTGTGATTTAGATGTTGACAACTGTTAAAATTACTATCAAATATCAAAAAATATGAATTTTAGACACAACAATAGGTTGGTATTTTTGTAACACTATGAGATATTTTTTTTGAGTAAGACCCCAATCTACGCAGAGTACTCTCGCCTATTAGGCCAGTCATTAGAGCGAAAAAAACGGCAGATTTTGTTATAAAATTGTACAGCAAACTGCTTGCACTACTACTTCAGGGGTATCTCATAGATTACTAAAACCAAAAAACCAGCCAAAATTTACTCATGTGGAATTGTTTAAACAATAATTAGCAACAAAAATGGGTACTTTTTCCGTTTTTGGCGTATACAATAAAAAGTACTGAATGAATCACGTTACTCTCAACAGGATATTTGTAGAGAATTGAAAACCCTACAAAATGGGGTTTTCTAGACCTCGATCGGATGATTTTTCGCCGAGAAAAGCTAGAAGACCCCTTTGTTTTTGTATAGCGAGGGAAGCTTTTTTCTCCCCGCTTGGTTGATGGTGGAAATGCGCCTAGGTACAAACCTATGCGCTTTTGTTTGGGGTTTTTCGCCTAGGTACAAAACCTATGCGCTGTAGAATAGTGCCCTAGTTCACTACTAGTGCACGAGAAGGGAAAAAAATGTCTTAGGTGATACACCAAAAACGCTTTATTCAAGTTGAAAGTCAACTGGTCTTTATTCATTTAAAATTCGACTTATATACTACCTGGCTAACATTTTTTTTTTCTCTAATTTAATATTTACAACAAAAAATATTTTCCTTTAAAGAAAACTTAAATGCATATTCAACAATTAAATTCTTACGTTCTAATGTAATATGATCTGTCTGACTGATAAGAGTATTGTGGTAAAAATGCTACGTTAACAAGAAAATAAATTTTTACTGTAATGAAGCTAAGTTGTTTTGTGGTAAAAAATTGTATTACTTGAATTTGAATATTTTTGGAAAATTTAGGTTTTGATGGACTTAAAAATAAATGCGTGATCTGAAGAAATAAATGCGTGATCTGAACATCCTCCCCCGCGTTGAATCATCTGTGATTCAACTAGACTGGTGTATCGTCTGCTAGCGCTGGGTTGATGTTAAAGTCGGATGTGTTGATGTCTAAGGAATGTCTTCTTCTCGGAAGAGGTATTGGGATGCGCGGTTTTTTCTGACGCCTTTTCTTGACATATTTACAGGTTATATAGCCTATTGCAGCTAAGGTACTAAAGACTGTCAAGTACCCTAAACTAAAATAATGGACATGATGCGGTGTCGTCTGAAGGCCATTAGCTTCCTCGGTTTGAAGTTGTTTGATGTCTTCTTTTAATTTAGTGAAGTCTTCTTCTAGGGTTTGCTGGTATCTGGGCGGTTGAAGTAGTTCTTCTAATTGTGAAAATGGGATGATATCCGTGAGGTTCTGTGACGGCAGGAATGCTGTTCTGATGGTACTTGGGTAGAGATTGTGAGACTGTATTGTTGTTCCCGTGTCCTTGATGGTGCATCCAGGTTGTAGCGTGAGCATTCCTTGCCCCTTCAGTAATTGCTGTGAGACCGCGCTTCCACATACGAGGTTTATGGTGGTAGATTCCTTCATATTGTAAATCCAATTATTTGGATTTAATAGTTGTATCCACCTGGGAGGATTCTGTGATCGGACCAATTTACAACTTGGAGGCGTTGAAGAATGCATTAAGAATTCCACTTCGCATATACTAACGTTGGACGCTTTTCTGTAGATAGGATGATGCTGTTGACACATGTAGCTGGAATAATCAATTTTTGTGCATCTTGCAAGCTCTTGATCGGATAGCGGGTAATATTGATCTCGATGTAAGTTGATAATGAGGTAGTTTGTTGAGGGTTCTATAGTTATGTAGCTTCCATTAGCTACAATTGGTAATGGAATAATGCGCAGCAATTCATACTGTTCATATGTGAATAGTGGTAGTCGCGCTCGGAATATGATGTGATCCTTAACCAAACGACCCTGTACTGTCATCAGGTTGTATACTTGCAATAAGTTGTTCTGACTTCCTGGTAGACGAACTGTTGAAGGTAAGTGCTCCTTGATAATGGTTATCTGCTCTTGTAGCTGCCTTGGTGTCAATAATTGAGGGTTGATCTTACCGTGGTGAGTGTCGATAATTAGGTCCAATAAGCTATTCTGCATTCTTTGGTAGTTGGATATCATCAGGATCAGACTAAGAGAGGCTGAGCTCAACCATTCCTTTAATTGCTGCTCTTTCAATTCTTCCTCAATGGTATTGAGGGAGCGGTTAACATAGCGATTGAATTCCTCGAACTGTTGGTTGATGTCGTCGTATGATCTTCGAACTATGTTCGTCGTTGAATCAATCAGCGTGGTTTGGTTTTTGATGAGGTCTAGAAGATATTTCTGGTTTCCTTCTACCTTGTTTATAACCTCGGACATTTCCTCTGCGTAGCTGGAGTCGAGCACCCCAAATAAGGAGTGTGCAATATTCCCGACAATATCGAGTGGGGCTCTTTTCTTCCTTGAATTTGTTGGAGATTGAAGCAGTTCATTTGTATCCTTTAAGCCTTGTAAAACATTTCTGAATTGAAAGTTTGTAGAATTGCATTGCGATTGGTCTGTCATTCTACTGCATATGTGCTTTAGTCTCTCGATCCCGTAACCGATATTATGATACTCTCGCCAATAACTCGTCATATTATAATAGATGACTAAGTTCCACTCATGTGATATTAAGTGGGTTGGGCCCATACCCTCAAAGTAAATTCCAGGCTGGTTCTCAAATGGAGTTATGGCCACAGGACTTGTGGAGCCCATTACAGGAAAGATCAAGCAAGCTAACAATGATAAGGTTAGAGCAGTCCTTGAAACCCGTCGGCGTTTCGGTCGTGATGATGGATGTTCTGAGACGCTCGCCAGAGGTTCTAGCTGATGTTGTGGAGCAGAACCAGATGCGATAGGTTCTGGCTGAATGTCTGCCATAATAGCTCGGGAATCCATTGATCCAATTGGGGATGAGTCTTCCTGGTCCGTCTTCAAATCTGAAACGGTCACTGTGTCCACTTCAGACGGTATTGGCAATGGTGCCAGTTTATGTATTGGGCGTCTTAAGACACCGGATGCGGTCTTTACGTCTGCGACTCTAACTAAACCATCTTGGCCCTTAATGGTTTTTAGGATTCTTCCTAGTTGCCAGCTTAATACTGGAAGGTTATCTTCTTGGAGCACAACCATGGTGCCTGGTTGGACGTTTTGGCATCGATTTTTCCATTTATACCTGTGTTGTAGTTCATGAAGGTATTCTCTAGTCCACCGATGCCAGAATTGTGTCTTTAGGTGGGTTACTAGCTTCCATCGTTGTAGCAGAGTGACCTTGGTTTGTTCGGCCTGAGGATCAATAACACTTGTCAACGGTTCACCTATGAGGAAGTGACCGGGAGTAAGAGCCGAAAGATCGTCTGGATTCTCCGAGAGTACGGTTAGTGGTCTAGAGTTCAGAATCCCCTCAATCTCTACTATCACTGTCTCCAATTCCTCGTATGTGAGGGATGCCGTTGATACTGTTCTTATTAACAGATGTTTTGCTGACTTCACCGCTGCCTCCCACAATCCGCCAAAATGTGGTGATCTTGGAGGAATAAAATGAAAATCTATGCCATTTGCTGTACAGAATGTGGTAATCTTTTCTTCTGAGTCCTTGGAATACACCGAATCTCGTAACTCCGTTAGTTGATTTTTTGCTCCTACGAAATTTGTGGCATTGTCGCAATATAGATTGCGACAATTACCGCGTCTACTGGTAAATCTTCGGAGGGCGGCGATAAAAGCTGCTGTTGTTAGATCGCTAACGACCTCAAGATGCGTAGCTTTGGTGGCGAAACAACAAAACACTGCTACGTAACATTTATGCGGACGCTTCCCTCTTAATTTGTAGTGGATCCAGAACGGACCACAGAAGTCCACGCCAGCGTTTACAAATGGTCTTGCGGGTTGTACTCGCGTTTGTGGCAAATTTCCCATAAACTGTGCAAGTAATTTTGGTTTAGCTCGTGAACATCGCAAGCAGTTTTGGACTGTTGATCTTGCAGTTGTTTTACCTTTTAAAGGCCAAAACCTCTCTCGTGTTATTGCAAGTAAGTTCTGGGCGCCTGCATGTGAATTTTTATGGTGTAAATGTTCCATCAGCATCTTTGTGGTGCTATGTGCGTAAGGTAATAGCATTGGATGCTTTGTGTCGTAAGGTAGGTTGGCTTCCTCGAGTCTTCCTCCTACTCGTATAATCCCATTCTCATCAATAAATGGGCTGAGGCTGCTGATGGGACTTGCGTTGTGTACGATGGCTGACTTTTTCAATTGCTGAAGCTCCTCCTTGAATGTTTCAGCTTGCGTTTCCTTAATAAGGACAATTAGCGCTTCTTCTAGCTCATTTACAGTTAACTGCCCTTTGCTTCTATCTGTTTCTGTTTTGCACTTACAGTTCTTTACAAATCTAAGAACGTAAGCCGTAACCCTCTGCATATGGCTAAAGGAATTACGATGGTTGATGGTTTTGGTAACCAGTCCTGCAACCATGCTTACTGGGATTATAATCTTCGTTTTTTTCTTCTCCAAATCGCTCGCTGCAGGAACATATTGTGCCGGCCAAATGGATTCCTTCCCATGCAGGAACGGTGGTCCGTGGAACCATAACGCGTGGCCTTCTAATTTCTCGGGAGCAAGACCTCTGGATAATACATCAGCCGGATTCTGCCTTGAGGCTACATGTCGCCATTGATTGGCTTCAGATAACTCCTGGATTGCTGCTATCCTATTAGCAACAAAGCTCTGGAAGGATGATGACGCAGAGTTCAACCAGTTGAGGACAATTTCAGAATCAGTCCAGTAGAATGTCTTGCAGTTTTGTAATTTTAAATCCTCCTTAACTCGTTTGGCTAGTTCGGAGGCAAGTTTCGCAGCACACAACTCAAGACGAGGAAGAGTTATCTTCTTGACAGGAGCTACTCTCGATTTAGCACATAGAAGTGCTACTCTTATACAGTTGGTGCCAAATGTGCACAAAAAAACACAATAAAAAAAACAGTGTCATAAAAAACAGTGTCATAAAAAACGAGCGCAGTCTAACGCGAAGGCCCATCACCCTTCACTAGACACGACCGGACCGACGAACGGCGCAAGTAAGTACCCTTGCTCCCTACCCTCTCTCGCATCTCGGTCCTGCAGGTGCCGCGGCTAAAATCTGTCGGTCGATAAAATTTGCCCCGTCTCAAAAGGCATAACACTTTGACGCGGACAAATTTTATTGACTCTGATGGTTGCGGCGAATGTAATGCCGGGAAATATCCCCGAAAACGTGGCGATTGAGCCCGCGCAACCAAAGTCCCGTTACAAGTCAAATTTTTGTATTGACTTTTGTAACATTCGTGGACTTCATGCGAATTTTTCTTTTGTTGAGTGCCACTTATCGACTTATAAACCCCCAATCTTCGCACTTAGTGAAACCCAAATATCACCCGATACTGACTTAGGTCATTACCAGGTGTCGGGGTACACTTTAGTGCACAATCTCTCCCCCCATAGGGGTATTGCCATATTTGTTAGGGATGACGTGGCTTATTATAAAATATTTTCAAACACGACTTCAGATTTTAACTATCTTTGGGTTAAAATCATATTCCAAAGCCACGTCATATTCTTCTGCTTCCTATACAGAAGTCCTAACATAAGTAACGAAGTCTCCACTTCATCTTTTGACACCATTTCTGAACAAATCTCGGGATTTTTGTCGTCCAATCCTGAGTGTGAAATCATCGTTGCGGGTGATTTCAATGTTCACAACGCAAAATGGCTGACCTACTCAAATGGCACCAGTGTTTCTGGCAAAGACGTCGAGCTCTTTGCAGACGCCAATAATTTGCACCAAATTGTGGATCATCCCACAAGAGTCCCTGATGTTGCTGATCAAGGAACCTATCTTCTTGATCTTTTTTTTAACTTCTCATCCAGCACGTTACTCCGTCGAAGTTGATTCACCTCTCGGCAATTCGGACCACTCCTTAGTTAGCGCTAGTTTCCCATTTAAATTTCCCACCCCTCCCAAACCAGTCAAAAGAACTGTATGGCATTATGGGAAGGCCAATTGGCTGGGGCTTATTAATTTTTTCCAATCTACTGACTGGAACCAGTGTTTCCGAAACAAAAACGTCAACTCTGCCGCTATCCGTATCTCTAGGATCATACAGGCAGGAATGCATTTGTTCATTCCTCATTCTACCAAATCTGTGAAGGCTAGGCCCAACAGATGGTTTAATCAGGAGTGTATGAATGCAATCAGAAATAAAGAAGCCGCCTTTCGAGCTTACAAGAGCTCCCCTAGTGAATCGCTCCGTGTAGAGTATATAAAACTAAGGAATTCCTGTAAAGTCACCATCAGGAATGTCAAAAATTCATTTGACAACAAATTGAGAAGTAAACTCCTTAATGCAACCTCTGGTAGCAAGAACTTCTGGTCCTTGGTAAGCTCCATTAAGAAGAATTTCACTTCATCCACAACTCCTTCATTCATCCACGATGAGAAGGTGATAACAGACAGAAAATCCAAGGCCGATTTATTAGCATCTCTGTTTGCTGCCAATTCTTCTTTACCCCAAACTGATATGCTACCCCCGGTTCTCGAGCACAGCGCTCATTTAATGGACAGGGTTTTCTTCAGGACTCGCGAGGTGTACAGGTGCCTCAAGGAGCTCGATATCAATAAATCCACTGGACCCGATAATATACCCCCTATCGTCTTAAAACAATGCGCCTCACCTTTGGCTAAACCTCTGCGCAAACTTTTTGCCCTATCATACTCTTCCGGAGTCTATCCAGACTCTTGGAAACTTGCCCATGTACAGCCAATACCGAAAAAAGGTGACTCCAGCGACCCCTCTAACTACCGCCCAATAGCAATTACTTCTATTCTCTCCAAAATAATGGAGACGATAATCAACAAAAAACTTATGGGATATCTAGAATCCAACCTACTCATAAACGACAGACAGTATGGCTTCCGACACAGAAGATCCACTGGCGATCTTTTAGTTTGTCTTACAGAACACCTCAGCCGAAGTTTGCATGGATCAGGTGAATCCAGTCTGGTTGCTTTGGATATCTCCAAGGCTTTTGATAGAGTTTGGCACTTAGCCTTGTTAGCTAAACTCAAAGCTATTGGAATTGACTCACTTTTACAGAAGTGGATTGAGAATTTCCTTTCCGGCCGTTCAATTAAGGTAGTATTGGATGGCATCAAATCTGAACCCCACCCTATCTCTGCGGGGGTCCCCCAAGGGTCAATTTTATCACCAGCCCTATTTCTTATCTTTATAAATGATCTACTTTCAATCCCCTCCAACCCACTTCTCAGCTTCGCTGACGACGGTACCCTGCGTTACTCTTACAGCTACGATACAAGACAGACTCATGCCAGATCCTGTCTTGATGATCGCGAACTAATGTCAAAGTCGATTAACAACGACATTGAACTTATATTAGAGTGGGGAACAAAGAATCGTGTCAAATTCAACCCCTCCAAAACCAAGTACAGTCTTATTTCCAAGAAAAAGATCAACACCTCACCATCCTTGACAGTGGATGGCGTGGAACTAAAGGCCGACCCATCCCTACACATCTTAGGCGTGACATTAGCCAAAGACTTGCGATGGAATGACCACATATTCCAAATCGCCAAACAAGCATCCCAGTGCTTGGGATTTCTTAAGAGGTGCAAGTTCCTCCTCCAGCCATCGGCCCGCGCTGTTATTTATAAATCCTACATTCGGCCTCTTCTCGAATATAACTCCCTCGTCTGGGGCGGCGCGTCGATAACCACCTTGGAATGGTTAGATAAGGTCCAAAAAAAGGCCCTTAAATTAATTGATGACGACACGGCCTGCTCCACCATCGACCCCTTGAGCCACCGTAGGAATGTAGCAGCACTAACAAAATTTTATCGCTACTATTATAGCGACTGTTCCTCCGAAATAAACGCTCTCCTGCCTCCACGGCAATATTATAACCGCAACACCAGATTAGCCCACTCGTCTCATTCCCTTTACCTACAACTCCCCCTTTCACGCACTCAACAAGATATGAATTCGTTTGTAAATAGAACAACTCGACTGTGGAATAATCTCTCGCAGTCAGTATTTCCGAGCTCCTACAACATCCAAGAGTTCAAACGCGGGGTTCATCACCACCTTCTTCAACACCCTTTCTCACCCCCATAACCCTTAACCTATCCCCCCCCCCGTACTAAGCTTGCTGCTAGACATTGCACCATGACGTGACAAACGACATGACGGACTAGTAGTACAAAGGGTGATTCCTGAGTTTAGCACTGCCACATAAAAAAAAAAAAAAAAAAAAAAAATGTGGATCTGAGATAAACTGCTGCACCGTAAGCTCGTTCCGATGCGTCGGCGAATACATGCATTTGGATTGTGTCAGGAACTTGTTGACTGAATATGTGTCGTGGGAATTTGATGTTATTCAGGCTCCTCATACCTTCTCTGAATCTGATCCATCGGGTGTGCATCTCTTGAGGTATGGCGGCGTCCCAGTCTAGTTTCAATTCCCATAATCGTTGTAAGAATAACTTGGCGATAATCACAACAGGTCCCATTATGCCCAAGGGGTCAAATAAGTGTGCAATGTTAGAGGCCACTATTCTCTTGGTGACATTGTCGTTTTCGTTCCATGTTGCCTTTATACAGAAAGAGTCTGATTTAGGCATCCATGTTAAGCCCAACGTCTTGACTTGTTCCTCAGATGATCCATCCTTGAAGTTTATTTGGACTTCTGTATCGTTGGATGGTATACCCATTAGTAATTGTGGGTGATTCGCGCACCACTTCCTTAGTTTAAATTGTCCTTGTTGTAACACCTTTATTGCTTCCTCCTGGATGGCGAGTGCCATTGATAAGCTGTCGGCTCCGGTCATCAAGTCATCTACATAGAAGTCGTTCTGTATGGCCTTGGAGCCCAAAGGAAATCTATTCGCGTTATCTTGGCCTAGTCTTTGTAAACACTTCGTTGCCAAATATGGTGCTGATGTTGTGCCATAAGTAACAGTGTTGAGCTGGTAGAATTTCATAGAATGGCTAGGATCTTTTCTCCAGGCTATTAGTTGGTATTTGCGATCCTCCTCAGCCACTTCGATTTGCCGGAACATTTTTTCTACATCTGCCGTGAAGACAAACCTGGGTAGTCGGAACCGTAACAATATGGAGAAGAGTTCCGACTGGATGGTAGGTCCTGTTGCTAAAACATCGTTTAATGATAAATTGGTTGATGTTTTACACGATGCGTCAAACACTACCCTGAGTTTGGTGGTGCTACTTTCTGGCTTCAAGACACAATGGTGTGGGAGAAAGTAGTATGGGTGACGGATTGATCTAATAGGCACTTCTTGCATGTGCCCTAGTTGAGAGTATTCATCCAAGAACTTCGTATATTCCAATTTAAGGTCTTCATGTCGGCTTAACTTCTTCTCAAGTGAAGTGAATCTTCTAAGTGCAATGTCGATCGATTCACCCAGCTGCGCTGGATCTTGGTTAAAGGGTAACTTTACTATGAAGCGACCTTCGGAGCTTCTTCTAACGGTCTGGATGAAGTGCTCTTCGCAGCGTTTTTCGGCAGGTGTCAAAGCGGCGTGAGAAGTGTCAACTTCTTCCAGTTTCCAGAATCGTTCTATGGTGCTGTTGATATCATGATTGCCTCCAATTCCGCAAAATGATTTGGGTTGTGTCATTCCATCTATCCTTCCTGCGACGATCCATCCTAAGACAGAATTTTGTAGTACTGGCAATCCTTTGCCTAAATTGATTTGGCCGACAGATAAAAGTTCATGGTAGAATTCTGCTCCGACCAATACGTCAATTGCTGCACGATGGTTGAATGTAGAATCTGCAAGAGGTATGTTCTTTGGAATGTCCCATAAGCTGGTGTCTATCTCCTCGGCTGGTTGAGGAGCTATAATTTGTGGTACCACTAATGCCTCTAAACGTCTTGAGAACCCTGAGGTTGTTGATTGCATCAGTACGTTTACTCTTTTTTGGGCTCTCTGCTTCATTTCCCAAATGCCTTCGATAATTGTATCTGCCGGTCGATGAGTTAATCCAAGTTTTTTACAAACTCTTTCGGTAATAACGTTCACCTGGGAGCCGGAATCTAGTATAGCTCTGCAGGATATTGTTAGGCCCTTGCCGTTGCTGATATTTATCATGGCGGTGCCTAATAGTACATATCGTCTTCCTCTCATATTGTTTTGTGTAGCAAGAGTGAAATAATTGTCTATCTTGTTTTCTGGCTTAGCTGCTGACTCTGGAGTAGTTGATTGGTTTACTGGTATATTCTTTACTGCTGGCACACTATTGGTGTTTCTATCTATATGAAGAAGTGAATTGTGTTTGCTGTTGCATTTCTTGCAACTCCTTAGGCTACAAACAGCTGCTGCATGCCCAGGTTTGAGGCAATTAACGCAAAGTTTGTTTCTTCTTACTAAATTGAGTCTGTTGTTCGGAGATAACTGGAGGAACTCCTTGCAGAAATATAACGGGTGGCTGGCCTTGCATATGCTGCAACTATGTGGTACACTGGAAGTTGATGATAGCGCCTTAACTGTCGACTGCCGCACTTGGTGTGCCTCATGGTGTCTGCCTTTGTTACCTAAAGCCTCCAGTGATTGAAACCTCGTCTCTAAGAACTCCAGTAGTTCCTTTACTGGCTGAAGATTCCTGGGTTCCTTTAATGATTGCTCGTATAGGCTATGAGTATTTCTATCGAGCTTTTTGATTAAGAGATGTACCAATAATGGATCCCAATCATTAGTAGATATGTTTAAATTTTGAAGGCCTAGCAGGCATTCTTGAGTTACATCATGTAAGGATTTTATCCCAGCCGCGCTTTCTGTAGAGAGCACCGGCTGTGCCAGAAGCTTGTTTAGAAGTGCGGTCACAAGTAATCTGGTATTGTTGTATCGATCTCTTAGCATATCCCATGCAGCCTCGTAGTTCTCGTCGGTTATGGTAAAATGTCTTATGAGACGCTCTGCTTCCCCAGATAAATTGGTTTTAAGGTACCAAAGCTTTTGACATCCTCCCATCTGCTGGTTATTTACCATTTGGTTGAACAGGTCATGAAATTGGCGCCATTTAAGGTAGTCGCCGTCGAATTTCGGGATGCTGATCTTGGGAAGCTGCATCATGCTTGGCTGGTTAATTGAAGTGGAGTGTTGCTGCGTGGTAACTTGCTGAGGTACATCTTGCACTTCCAATTTTTGTGTTAAGCGCAGTATTCCTGCTTGGACCAACTGCTCCAATTGAAGGTATGCCTCCATGTTATAGCCGACTGCCTGTGGGTCATCGCTTAGTTCGCAAATAGTTTGGTGGTACTGCTCAACCTGAGCCCAATAGCCGTCAATTGATTTTAATTGTAGCTCCGAGTACTGCTTGGGTTGCACTTGTCTGTCCGCAAGTGTTTGTGTCAGAAGCCGATCAAGTGACTGCATGATCGCTCCTTGCCTCCTTATCAGCTTCACAATTTGGTCATTATTATCTGTATTACTCTCGGGAGCTGCTGTATGATTAACAGCCGGTTGACATGTTTTGATCAACTTCTTGATGGCCCCCTTAGATGGTTGATATGCCTTAGCACCTTCTTCAGCTTCATGGTCGTTTTCCTCGTCGTCCAATTGCAAGTCCAACATGGGCCCTGGGGGTTGTGACGATGCTGCATCTTTGAGCTCGGTTATGTTGGCACCGATGATCTCAAAGTATTTGTGGTATAACTTCTTTATGGCGTCGAAATATTCCTTCTTGAAATATGCATGGCTCAATGGTACGTCTTCTAGTTTCCTGATCGCGCTATCTGTTTGCTGAAATGTCTCCCAAGCAGCCTGCAAACATTGCAGTTTGTCTTGGCAGTATTTCAGTGTTCTGCGCTCGGTTGGAGTCTTCCTGTAGTTGGATATAAGCTGCTCGATCTCTCCCCCAACCTTGCCTTGTGATTCTGCCAGTGGTTCCATGACTTCAAAGCGATGATCAGCTGGATATAAAATTTATGCTTCTGGTATGTGTGTTGGATAGGTGTCCGCTGTGACCTTAACGATGCTTCCAGCGACTGTGATTTTGCGTGGATCGTGATATTAGCCCCTGCTAAATCACGTCGGGGTCACCAGATGTTTTTGTATAGCGAGGGAAGCTTTTTTCTCCCCGCTTGGTTGATGGTGGAAATGCGCCTAGGTACAAACCTATGCGCTTTTGTTTGGGGTTTTTCGCCTAGGTACAAAACCTATGCGCTGTAGAATAGTGCCCTAGTTCACTACTAGTGCACGAGAAGGGAAAAAAATGTCTTAGGTGATACACCAAAAACGCTTTATTCAAGTTGAAAGTCAACTGGTCTTTATTCATTTAAAATTCGACTTATATACTACCTGGCTAACATTTTTTTTTTCTCTAATTTAATATTTACAACAAAAAATATTTTCCTTTAAAGAAAACTTAAATGCATATTCAACAATTAAATTCTTACGTTCTAATGTAATATGATCTGTCTGACTGATAAGAGTATTGTGGTAAAAATGCTACGTTAACAAGAAAATAAATTTTTACTGTAATGAAGCTAAGTTGTTTTGTGGTAAAAAATTGTATTACTTGAATTTGAATATTTTTGGAAAATTTAGGTTTTGATGGACTTAAAAATAAATGCGTGATCTGAAGAAATAAATGCGTGATCTGAACACCCTTAAAAAGGCAATTTTTTTTTTTTTTCTCAAAAACTCATACCTCTGTTACTTTGCAAAATTAGGGTATGATTTTTTGGGACATAATACCCTGGTACATATACTTTAAACTGCCAAAAGATGAAATTTGTCGCGTGTATAGTTTCTGCATAATTGCAGTATAAACAAAATAGACCCTAATCTTGCACATTGCGCCAATATTAGCAGAGTGGCCCGATTGAAATTTCCAAAACGGTTTCTGAAAGTATAGGCTAGGGGCTACAATTTGTCTATCTCACATTTTAATATAAGTTTGGAGAACAATACTAAAAATGCGTTTGAAAATGGTACATAGGGCGAACATTCTAATTCGAAACGTATCGGGCCTATATATGTTGTGGGTGTGAGTATACTTCTTGTACGTGCAGGAAAATGGTTTACAATGCTCAAATTTGTGCGCAAACTGTACCGAAATAATGTGCTCTAACATATCTATAGAAGATATTTGCATAGAAGAAGATGAAAATCAATTATAAGATAATTTATACGAATTAAGCTACACATAGAATGATAATCGCGAGAATGAAAATAAAAGTATAGATGTAAGGTAGCTAAGCGAAGAAGAGACTGTTGCACAAAAAATTATGATGCTTAAGCTGGTTATTTTATTGCATATTTCTTAGTTGATGCCTTTTATTTTTTTCCATTGAATAAACTGTAAAATGTTCATAATATTATTAATAAATTATTTATTTTCAATCAAATTAAGCATTGATTCCAAATAACGTATGTTCGCAATATATAATAAAAAAAATATAATGTACCTGTTACCATTATAAAAAAATACGAGAGTGTATTTTGTTAAATAACACTTTCCCTTAATAAGTATCTGTTCAATTAAATATATGTAGATTCCGACTGCATATATTTATTACTTTAAGGAAAGAAGGTTTACTCCAATAAGACTTAGATATAGTATTTTCCATTTAATTTATAAAAACATTAAATTATTTTTCATGCATTTAGCTTTCATGAAGTTCATTTACCATGAAGTTGTCAGTATACTAGTACTGGGCTAAAAGGCAACTCAAATATTCAATTCACTTGCAAAAATGCACGAAGCTTCACATGCTTATTAGCTACATATTACACATTTTTTATATGGAACAAATCGTCACATGCTGCTTTGCTACATTTATCTTCAAGCAATAGTGACGAAAAGCTGCATATGAAGGTTTGGCATGCGGCCGGCCTAACGCCTCCTTCGTTGCTTTATACCCTGCCACCGCTACCTCGAAACTTCTCGAATTAGAATGTTCGCCCTATGTACCATTTTCAAACGCATTTTTAGCATTGTTCTCCAAACTTATATTAAAATGTGAGATAGACAAATTGTAGCCCCTAGCCTATACTTTCAGAAACCGTTTTGGAAATTTCAATCGGGCCACTCTGCTAATATTGGCGCAATGTGCAAGATTAGGGTCTATTTTGATTATACTGCAATTATGCAGAAACTATACACGCGACAAATTTCATCTTTTGGCACTTTAAAGTATATGTACCAGGGTATTATGTCCCAAAAAATCATACCCTAATTTTGCGAAGTAACAGAGGTATGAGTTTTTGAAAAAAATTGCCTTTTTAAGGGGTCTTCTAGCCTGCAAGAAAAAGAAAATCATTAATGGACGTTGGTACAAAACATTCTTCTATTATAAAAAATCCAAGCATACTTACAAAATTTGCGCACCTATTTGAAATTTCCTACAAATAACTTAATTTTCAATGACATTTGTGATCATTAACTCTTTCGCAACAAAATTATGTATTTATAAAAATTGCTCCAGCACCAAATACTGACAATAACGTCAAGTTACAACTATCAGCAAAAAAAAAAAAATACTGAGACAATTACCACATTTTTATTGTCGTTGCTCGCCTCTATTCCACATTACAACTTTGAAAGAAAAAAACGTGACTCTCGATGCGAATGCGATAAAAATGTAACTTTTAAAATGCGGATCGATGTAATTTCCGCCTCTTGGCAAATGACATAATAATTTACAAAGAAATTAATTTAAATTCCGTTCATGAACGCAGCCAAGTTTCAGGTTTATCCACTGTCAACTAACATTAGTAAAAGTGAAAACTTGTGCTCATCATCGGAACCGGACTTCAACAATAACAACAGCCATCAATAAGAAAGAGCCCACAAAAACATTGTCGTTTCAGTATGCATAATTCGAGCGCATTTTATGCAATTCTATTGATGATGGGTGACCTGGCTGACTGCACTCACCTTGTATTTTGTCGTGTATTTTTCTTGTGTTTGTCGTGATCGAGAACAAGAAACACAAAAAACCGTGTCAATTCAGTCCATTCTGTTTGTTTGTTTCGGTTTGGCTTTAGATCGTAGTAAAAGATCGTAGTTGATCTATGGATACGATATTTTGCACCCGGAGATCTACTGTTAAGTAAATGCCATTATTCCCTATTAGTAATGAAATCCTGTTATACATGGAAGTCGGCGTAATTGAACATAACATTTGTCAATACTTCGGATTTATGCTGGCCACAAAGATCACCTCTAAACAATGATCGTAAATTACTCATCGGTTTTAGAATAAATCGCTGGGAACAGGAGTAGAAGAAAACAAGACCTCGAAGACTGCCACGAAATGTTGTCCCATGGAAATGATCGAACGACAATCGATATCGACACGTTTGAATAAGTCGATGCTAAATCACGACATTAAGGAAAATAAATTCGAACTTCAGATCGGCCCCAGCGTGTGGGTAGACATATGGCAGCATGAGACTGTTGCGACTACTTTACGTTATAGATTGTTCTTACTGGACGGATTTAGCTATAGTTAGAAACTGGTTGAGTTCGTTACATAATTATTATTCGACTTGTCTATGACCAACTGACTCAGAAACCGGTGGAAATCACTTGAACAATATCTAAGCTGCTTACGTTTTTATGTGCTTTTTGAATCTGATTTAGAAGGGGTTAGTGACCTCCTTGCTGCCTGACGATGTTGATAAAAGTTAGAACAGATCGCATAAAGAAGCTCCTGTCTGTCTGGTGGTGCTTTAAGAGCGTCGATGATTGTGTTTTCGTGGTGCGTGCTTTTATTCATTCTTCATTCTACCAATTCTATAAATCCTACACGGCATAGCTATTTCAATGGGGAAAGTACATGAAGACCCTCGGGGAAAAACCAACTTAGTCCAAAAAATAAAATTCCACAAAAATACAAGTTTTTCCCCTCATTGATTCATGGACTCAGTTGGTTCTTCCCCGAACTTTTTATTATTGCCCGTTCATATTGTCAGGACTACGTTGGTTCTTCCCCGAACCTTTTATTATTGCCCGTTCATTTTGTCAGGACTACGTTGGTTTTTCCCCATAGTTAATACCTTGAATTTTAGTACACCTTAGCAGCTAATAGATGGAGCTGAATTCTCTGATTTTTGAAAAAGTGGACTAAGTCGGTTTTTCCCCGAGGGTCTTCACATATGAACGCAATAAAAGCTAAAGAATGTTACGTTTTGTGTACGTCCTAAAAAATAAAAAAAAATAATGCGTGATCGCCACCACGATGGAAATGAAACTTGTCCGTATAAAATATATATTTATTCGATTTTATTAAATCTTCATCAACATTAAAAACTGAAGTGAAAGATTTGAGATAACTAAATTAGGATATCAAAGTACGTGATTTAAATTCATTCACGGTATTCCAGATCCGGTTGCTATTATTTTATCGTTATTTAGTTTCAATTTGAATTTATTATCGAAGAATTTGTGCTTCTGGCTTGGCGGTATTTCACTGCAATTTTCGTTTATTAAAGCTCGACCTTCTGTTGTCTATGGTATAGTATTTCGTGTATAAAATCAAGGCAAGCGGTAGTTTGCCGAATTCGTAAGGGCAAACAGCTAAAGCCTTATTTACGCCTACACATGGAAAACAAGATGTTTTTTATAGAATAATGCGATTTATCACCTTTTTATAAGCAATATAAGTAATTTTTCATTTGTAACCGATAACCACAATATAACTAATTTATTATTCCATTAGTTTTTTTTCCTATCATTCTTGGTTTTCTTTATTTTTACATTTTTTACATTTCGAAACGTTTACTTTTTTTCTCCTTCAGTCTAAAAAAGTGGGTACTCAAAATTATTCTAGCTCTATAAGCTATTTCAATTGCTCAATAAATGAGATGGTGCTACTAAGGCACTTGTGCGACATTTATTGCATTGAGATAAACTCTGCAATGCGGTAATCACTGCACAGAGTTTGGAAACCGTATATTTATGCGACATTTACCGCAAGGTATAATGCTGTAAATATAAGCAAGTTTAACAAAATGAGTTCTAGTGAAGATGAAGTGCCTGAAATTTGGTATTTTTTAAATAAACCTTTTAATTTGTTTTGAATTCATTTTTGAATTTCTCAATAAACACTTCTGATGAAGTCAAAACTCAAATCGCAATGCGACACGCCGTAAATATTGCAATGAAGGAAGACGTTTCTATCTCTTTGCGATATCTTCTTCATGTTGCAATGCAATATTTCGATTGATCGCATTGATGTGCGGCAGTAACAGCCCTCTGCATGCTTTTCAAATGGGATCATGCTATATTTGTTGCATTGCAGTAATTACCGCATTGCGGCATTTATCTCATTGCAATAAATGTCGCACAAGTGCGGCCCGCCTAAAGCCTGAACTACATTGAAAAGCAGTGCAGTGCAGCACTGTGCAGTATGTTGCAGTGGTTTATCGGAAAACGCGTTGTAAAACACATTGAATAAGCAGTGTTTTGACATTCACTGCTCATATATAGTCTTTAATAATTGTTTTAGTCCCTCTAACTTTTGTTGTATACTTATTTCTCATTAATTCTATCAATTTTTCATTATCCATTTTGACAACAATGGCAATGACAACTTCATATTAAGTTTTTTAGAAATTGGCAGGCAGTGCGAAGCAGTTTTTTAGAAATTAGCCTAAGACAAGGCAGCGCAGTGCAGTGCAGTGCAAAGCAGTGAAATTAATGTGAGCTGCTACATTCAATTACAAGAAGTCTAAATTTCACTGCGCGGTGCTGCACTGCACTGCTTTTCAATGTAGTTCAGGCTTCAGAGTCGAAAAGTGTTTACTCGCAGTATTGATGCCAGATGGCCTTAGATGAATAACAAACTGTGTTCATATAACAGTGGTTAGTCACAACTATGGTGTCAGATTGCGTTAGGTACTATAAAAAACATATGTAGTTCATAATACAGATGTACAGTTAAATTTTGAAATACCGATTACTACTTTTGCATAGTTTGTAACTGTACTTTATTTCTAAAAATGTGACATATTCGTTATAAGTTAGTCGAATCCAGCACTGTTGATGTCAGATAGCATTCCTTATCATTTCGATAATTAACAAAAGTCGTTTATATTAAACTGGTAGGAGTCTCAACAGGGCGGATTACCACTCCTTCACCACACCCTCAACATGGGTATCAATTGAAAGGGTATCATAAGTAGAACACCATAAGCGATATAGTATACTCAATATATGGTTAGATCCATAGCGGTCATCTCAAGAGAGCGGATTACAATTTTCTTTACAACCCCCTCGACATGGGTATTAAATGAAAGGGAATGATAAGTAAAATGCAATAAGCAATCTAGTATTACTCAATATATAGTTAGATCCACGGCAGCCATCTCAAGAGGATGCATTACCATTTTCTTCACCACCCCCTCGACAAAGGTATCAAATGAAAGAATAGAATACAATAAGCTATGTCGTAAAATCCATGGCGGCCGCCTCAAGAGGGCAGATTACTATTTCTTCACCGCCCCCTCGACATGGGTATCAATTGAAAGGGTATCATAAGTAGAATGCTATAAGCGATATAGTATACTCAATATCTCGTTAGATCCACGGAGATCATCCATCCATCAGGTTACCATTTTCTTCACAACCCTCTCGACATGCGTATCAAATGAAAGGGTATCATAAGTAAAAGACAATAAACAATATAGTATATCCTCAATATATCGTTACTAGTTATTCGATAAATGTCTACTCGCACTGTTGATGCCAGGTGGCATTCGATGATTAGCAGAAAGTGTTCATATAAAAATGGTTAGTCGTTCGTACACTCAAAAGATTCGTAAATCGGAAATAATTTTGGTATCACTTGTTCTCATCATACAACTAAAATTACTCGAACTGAATAATAAAAAGTTTATTAAAATTGAGCAATGCGATATCAAAGCTGTCACTTCTGCAAAATGTATATAGGGGGTTCCAATTATGAAGTGATTAGTGTTATATTCCACACAGAAACAAATTCATTACTTCAGCATGTTGAGACAAAAATCGAGGCGGTTATGGATCAATGATTCCAAAGTGCAGGAAAAATCTTGGCCGAGAAACGCCAAAGGATCTTATGTTTATTTTTTATAAAGGCAATAATATTAATTTGAATTCCTGAATTTTGTTATTATGTACCTACTTATAAAATAAGTAAAAAAATTTAATGAATAATTAAATACATAATATTTCTTTATGCAAAAGATTATTTATTTTTTATTTTAGAATGTATTAAAACAAAAGAGAGTGATATCCCGCCAAAAAAACATTAAAAATGTGAATTAGAAGTTCGTGGGCGCGAAATTATTTTTTGGGACAGTTTAAAACACACTTAACAAAAAGAAGTGTTATGGATTAGTCAAGATGAATCGTTAATGGCATGAAATAATTAAACACGTGCATTTACGAACGAATTCAAAGGATTTTTTTAAACTTAATAAAGTATTATTAACCGCGAAAAAGGTGGCTGGCGAGTTCGTTGTATAGCATGAATCTTAGCTGTCTTTCGAAATGTAACAAATCTTATTAGAAACACTATAGACTGAGCCACACTGAATTCGTTCGTAAATGCACTTGTTTAATTATTTCATGCTATTAACGATTCATCTTGACTAATCCATATCACTTTTTTTTGTTATAAGTGTGTTTTAAACTGTCCCAATAAATAATTTCGCGTCCACGAACTTCTAATTCACATTTTTAATGTTTTTTTTTTTTGCGGGATCAATTATTACACTAATCATTTTGTTTGATATGCCCCAAATTCAAAGCAGCTTTTGCCCTAACTACACACCCAAAAGTGGGCTCGGTAACAAAACCACATTTTCCCAATCTATAATCCCTAAAGACAAATTTTTCCCACAGAACCATTTTTAGCCCTGACTAAACCCCAAAAAGGATATCGGTCTCAAAATCATCTTTTACTCAAACTAAAATCCCCAAACAATAATTTTCCCTACAGAACCATCTTTGCCCGAACTAAAAGAGATTGATGTAGAAGTAGATTTGGTGTACTTCCCTTCAGTATGTCTACTACTATGTGAATTCCCCTCAATTCCTAACAATTTTAGTAGGTACTCCGCCACTTGGGCATGTGAAAATTTTCAGTACCGTGGGAACTAGGTCACGGAACTAGGTCAGGGTCATTAATCAATCACCTGTCATCACGCTGGAATGTAGGTCAAGGTGATTGGCCTTGGCCGTGGACGAGTCTGGGAACTGGGTCGGTCGGTGGCTTGGCTCAGCGGGAGGGTCGGGCTCGGCGGGGCTGCGGCGGGGTCCACGGCTGGGGCCTCAGCGAAGTCACTTTGATTGACAGGCGGCCTCTAGTTTGGTTCGCGTGGATGGCTTTGTTTATGTCACTTTGATTGATTGGGTCGGAAAGCGAAAATGATGGAGTGTGTGTGTGTGAGTGGGAGTTGGTGATGGTGATGGTGGTGGTGGTGGTGTGGCAGGGCTTGTGGTCTTGGTGGGGTGCTCGGTGCGGGGGTCTGGCTTGAGACTCGGTGGTGGCTTGGGGTCTCGCGCGGTGAGGGAAAGTGGTTTGGAACTTGGCAGGGGTCGGTGGCTTGGCAGGTTGGGCGGAAGCTACAGGCGGCGGCGGTAGCTTTTGCCCGGTCTGTGACGGAAGGTATTTACTCAGACTCGTACGTGCGCCCTAGTCTCTGCAGAGCAGGTCCGGGACTGGGTCAGTGGCTTTGGCAGGTTGGCCTTTGGCGGAAGCTACTGCCTAGACTGCGGCGGTAGCTACCGTCTGAGCCACGAAGCTATTGGTTGAGCCTTGCCCTAGCCTCTACAAAGCACTGATTTTACACTCTGTACAACAAATCATTCCAGAGAAAAATCGCACATTGCTTGGGAATCGAACCAGCGCCACACAAATCGCGAACAGAAAAACCAACGCCTTAGCCAACTTGACCAAGACGGCAGTTGAATGGAGTCTCGTTATCTGTGTACACATGCAGTTGTGAGATTCTATTTTTAGATCTTGCGAAGTATTTTGCGACCCAGCGAGCCGATGCACACGATCGCGATCACAGCTGCAAGAGCTTACAAATATGAGAAAGAAAGACCAAGAAAAACAAAAACAAAAACTGCAGCAGCAGCAATTTGAGCGGCAAAATCTACCGGCCTAAAAGGAAAAAGAAAACAGCGGTTGTGCTGCAGTGCGACTATTGCACGGTTGTTGTTGTTGTTGTTATTACCTGAACAGACAGACACTGTGGAAAGGTGTACCTCGGCAAAGGAAACATGAACGACCCGTGGATTTATCACATAACTAGATGAATGCCTGTGCATGTGCCCCTTACTCCCAGGAAGACACTGTGGATGAAAGTAAAAGTGATACTTTCGATGCCAATGAGAAATTCTTAGGCGACGGCGGGGGCGGGGCAACGGCGGGGGCGAATGATGAGAGCCGGATAGCTCGAACTTGAGGATGGGTACATCATGGCTATGGGGGTGTAGGTTAAGAAATTCTACAGGTTGCATCGAAAGTAAAACTGAAAACCTGAAAATGACTAGAGATAGATGCTATTAAAAAACAATATGTTATTTGAACATTTTTATTTTATTTTCTAAAACTGGATTTATTATTACACTCAGTTGTGAAATTCTGTTTTTAAACCTAAATGTATCTACTGCATACTGCTCCCATGATCCTTTCCTACTTTGTCTGTATGCGAAACTCCATACTACCATATATTTAACTTGTGGGTCTTCATTGAAACTTATTTTCTTTCTCATATCTGCTCGTGGAAATAATAATGAATTGCTAGAACGAACAAAATACCGGCTAAAAATTTCAAAGTGTTGATTGTACAAAGTATGATCTTTGATTTAGGTTGTTCTGTAAGTGGTGCTAGCTGATCTTTGAATCGTCCGCATTCGTCTTTCCTATTAACATAGATACAGTGTGGTGAACGATGTCTATGATCAAAATCTACATCCGATGCGCAACTCATAGCATTTATCTGCAGAGAACAAAAGTAACATTGAACACGGTCTTTGATGTTTGTGTAAAAAAATCCACTTTTCGCTAACTGGTCTGCTGTATCTAAGTCTATGGCTAGATTATCGAATGTTTTCAAACGATCGTATTCTTGTTTCAAGTTTAACATTTTGAATGAGTGTAACAGGTTTTATATCACGTCTTTTATATCAATCCAAGTTTTGTGTTTTGATGGAAAACCAAGCCACTTCACTAGAACCTGATTACCGCGTCTTTTTATAACCTTTTCTACTAAATAGACATCAGGGTCTTTCACAGGAGCTATTTCTGGTTCATAAAATCTGCCTTGAATTATATTTCCCTGGTAATCTTCCAGAATATATGTTGTTGGGTAAACAGATTTAACTTCTTTTATTTTAAAGATCTCTGTGGACCAATTAGGTGTATAACCTTTTTCGAATACATGTTTATGTCTACTTATACGAACAAAATCACCTGCTTTGTATTTAGACTTTGATTTTATTTTGGGGTAATTATACACAGATAATAAACGTTTTTCGTTATGCAGCCCAACATCTACAGGTCTCATCTTAATCGTACGATGTTTTGTTGTATTGTAGTCATCTGTCAGCTTGGTCAACATGCTAATCCAGTGATAATTGCCATTCATGCTGAATTCTTTCCACATTATATTTTTCAATGTTCTGTTAAATCTTTCTACAATTGAGGCTTTCAGAGTACTGTAGCTGGAATAATGGTTTATTTCGTAATCTTTCATCAGTTGACGAAACGGTTTATTAAAAAACTCTTTTCCATCATCGGTTTGTAAATTTCTTGGAATCCGTCCTGTATTAAAAATCGACTGCAATGCTTTTACAACTTCTGATGCCTTTTTAGATTTTAAAGGCAGTGTCCATGCATACTTTGAAAAGGTATCAATTACAGTGAGAAGAAAACGAAACCCCTGATTTTCTGATGAGTAAGAACCCATCTCGACCAGGTCTGCCTGCCACAAATCATCTATACCTTTGGTAGTGACATGTCGACGTTTAAAATTTTTTCGCACTGGTTTATGCAGTTCGTTGATTATCTGTCTTCTGCTCATTGTGCAGAGTGTATAAATACCTGCAGTTGAATGACCAGTTTATATACAAAGCAAAAATGATCAAGTTTAATCACCCATTTACAATGATGGTTGCGGGGCCTTCGGGATGCGGCAAAACAACATTTATAAAAAATCTTCTTAATACTAATCAGGTATTTATAGAACCGCAAATTAGAAAAATTATATGGTGTAATGCAGAACACGGTGCACTACCTACGGATATCAAACTGCAAAACATCGAATATTTAAATGCTATACCAGAGGAGTTTGTAAATCATGAAAACGAGCCAACATTGATTGTTATAGATGACATGATGTTAAACGGATTTAGTAAACAAGTTTGTGAACTCTTTACTAAGGGGTCTCATCATCGTAATTTCTCAGTAATTCTTGTGACACAAAACGTATTCCATCAAGGAAAATTCAGTCGTGATATATCGCTCAATTGTAAATATCTTGTTGTATTTAAAAACCCCCGGGATAAAAGTCAATTTACACATCTGGCCCGACAAATTTATCCTGAAAATAGTTTAGAACTTGTGAGAATATATAAAGAGATAACTCAAATGCCTTACGGGTATTTGCTAATTGATTTAACTCAGGACATTAACGACGTCTTAAGATTTCGAACTGATATATTTAATAAACACTTTGTAACCTGTTTTTGCCCGCAAAACTCTTTAAATGGTAAGAATGGCGTCACGAATGAAACGATTAAGGGAGAACAAGCATATGCTATATGTGCTTAAAAAGGCTAAACCAAATCTGAGAAAGTCCATCATACAAAATGCTGACCCTGAGGTTATAAAAACTCTTTGTGAAATTACACTCAACACCTTAAAAGGTAACCACATGCCGCATGGAAATATCTACAACTCACTGTGTAGGTATAAAAAGGACATGCGTAAATTGATTTGCGCAAAGAGATCTGTTGCTAAACAGCGTAAAATACTAGAGCAACGAGGAGGTTTTTTACCAGTTTTATTAGGAAGTGTACTATCAGGAGTTATCGGTTCATTAATTGAAAAATATGCATAGAAATAATGGACTTAACAAGATGCTACTTCTGTCGCCAGAGGTTTACAACAGGCTTAAAGATGAAATTGAAATGACCGCAAATCAGTCCATTTTTGATAGAGCAATGAATAAAATACTACAGAATAAAGACATGAATGATTCCGAAAAATGGTATAGCTATCGAAATCAACTAATTTCATTTTTAAATCACAATCGGAAATCCAAACGAACGCTTGATAAAGAAACAAATTTATACTTACCACGGGCACATAGTGTCAAACAAAAAAGTTTAAGAGATAGTACCACACAAACCAAAATTATTTTTAAAGATGATGTATTAACACAGACCTCGCCACCACCAGCAAAGGATTTCCTAACCGAAGAAGAAGTCTTTGAAGAAGCACATAATATAACCCCGCCAAGAAGATCTTTATCACCAGCCGCCAAAAGACGATTATCAGCTAGCGGAATAGCAAAAACTCTAAGGCCACCACCAAAATTACTAAGAACAACATCTGCACCTAATGCACGTGAAAAGGATTATAAAATAATCACGGCTGAGGATGGTGTAACGCAGTATACTGTACCTACGGCTATGACTCCCGATGAAGCTAGCGAGCATATAGAAGAATTAGAACAAAGTGAAAAACAAAAAGCAGTCCAGAAACAGTCTATATTAATACCCTCTCCACTAGAATCTGGTCAATATATGCTTTCATTTCCTCTACGTAAGCTCGGTGTTAGACAGAGTGAGCGTCTGAAGACTAAAAAGGATAGAACTACAAGTACGTCGGACATTGCTTGGGAAAGACTGTAAACAATGCCAGTAGAAATAAAAGAAAATGATTTTTACGTATGTCTTTTAAGTAATAACTCTATGCAATTTTACCCGGAAAATACGCTATCGGCTTTTACAAATGCACTTGCGAAACCATGCAAGTTTCATGGGAACTGGCGTGTTGGAATAACTGAAATTGCATTACCAAATTTTGAAATAACAAAACGTGCAATCTCCAACAATGGGGGAAATGTGCGTAAACGAGTGAGGCGTGAATATGACCAGTTAAAGGAAACTAGAAAGCAGCATCAAAAGGATTTTAAAATACTTAGCATCAAAATAAATGAAAATGTAAAACTTGAATGGACACCAGAAAATCTTGAACAAGTTAGTTACAGACCTGGACAAATAAACCTTTCAGCATTTTTATTAACATTTTATAATGCAGTTACACCTTCGTGGTATACCATGTACTTGAATGATGTTAAATCGAAAATGTGGAAGCGCTTAGAAGATGACCACTTTAATGAAGTTATCCCTGAAATAAAGTATAAGCACGAGCCAGACGAATACATATTGCACATATATCAAGGAAAAAAGACTTCAGAAAACGTTGTTTTAAAATATAAGAACTATGAATCAATTGAAGATTTTGTTGATGATGTATTTGGTCAAGTTCCTAGGAAGAATAGAAAACATCCTGTTTTGAAGAATACAATAGACAATTATACACATCCAACGGCTAGCATAAAAACAGCTGAAAATAAAGAGAAAAAAGGTAGTGAAAAGAAGCATGATGTATTCGAACTCCGTTTAGAGGAATTGGGTGTTACGATAAAAATAAAAAAACCACTACCCTCACACTTGAATGTTAAAGATCTCATGACATTGCTTTTAGCCAATTTACACTTTGACGATAAACAACTTAGCGAGGAAGAAAAACATAAACGAATTATTGAAATTAAAAATACAATTTTTGAAATATTGAATAGACTGAAGAAAGATTCACTCAAAGCAAAGACTCCCGCCCGAGCAACGGAAAATAACTAAAAACAGTGAAATTTTACAGGTCCCATATGAAAAACAAAGCTCGGGCGAATTTTTATCTACACCAGTACCTATTAATACAAACATAGATAATCTGTCAAACTTCATCACAGATGTATTTCTGCAAACACCTGAAAACAAACGTAATCCTGATGCATTGTTGACGGAAATAAAAGAGTCATTTGACACTGCGGGCTTACGCCAAGAGCATATGTCAATAATGGAAAAAATTAATTCTCTTGATACAACAATTAAAGAATTAATGTTGCGATTACCAAGAAGTACACAAGAAACTACAAAAAATTGCTCTGAGAAAAATATAATGCATATATACACTGATATTATTCAACCTAGAGCTATAGGCGACAAACTAGTAAGATATCTACGAATAATACCGATTCAAGAGTGTGGTACTATATTAAGATTTGAACATGTAGAATACTGTCCCATTGAAAAAACTTTTATTGAAAGTATTTCTGTAAAAATAACTGACCATCTGGGTGAATCAATTGATTTCAAACCAAGCTACATTCCAACCTATGTAATGCTTCATTTTAAAAGACAATAAAAAACTATAAATATTCACACAACAGACTGTTCTTGCATAGTATAAATAGAATTACGAGATGGATTCCTATTATACACGTTATTATTTAATACAAAGCGGCGGCGGCCTGTCAGATATTGGAGAATTATATCGTGGTCCAGTTATTTATCAACGTGGAAGAGGTATCGGTAGCTTCTTCAGTGCATTATTTCGACACTTAAAACCCATAGCTACATCAGGATTAAAAACATTGGCACAACAGGTTGTAAAAACAGGACAAGCTATAATACAGGATAAAAACGTCAGCAGCAAATCAGTTAAAGATATTTTAAAAGAACAAGGTCGAGTTGTTGTTCAAGATTTAGCTCAGAAAGGTATAAATAAACTGTTTGACGGAATGAATGGTGCAGGTATAAAAAGACCCAATCCGTTTACAACTCTACATTTAAAACCAGCTGTTAAACGCAAAAGACGTGGAAAAACACCTAAACGGTCGAGAAATTGTAAAACTGAAAATCAAAGAAAAGGAATAAAAGCAAGAGTTTTGAAAACAAAACGAAAGATACGTAAACGTATACTGGACATATTTGATAAATAATGTCGTACAAAGAATGCATGAAATCAGAATTGGATCTTTTTTCAACACCACCAGTTCAGAGCAATATTTTGAAAACAGAAGAAGTAGCATATAAGCCAATAGCCTCGCTCGACAACTCCTCCGTTCTAGAGTTTGTAACTTTGGGTCATGGAGATACATACCGTGATTTATCTAGCATATATCTTCGTTTAAAATTGCAATTAATTAAAATAAAAGATGGAAAAGAAGAACTTTATCCAGATGATGGTGATGCTCCAGGTTTAATAAACAATATTTTACACTCCATATTTCGCCAGTGCACTGTATATTTAGAAAGATTACGAAATAAACCATTATTCCAGCTACAGTACTCTGAAAGCCTCAATTGTAGAAAGATTTAACAGAACATTGAAAAATATAATGTGGAAAGAATTCAGCATGAATGGCAATTATCACTGGATTAGCATATTGACCAAGCTGACAGATGACTACAATACAACAAAACATCGTACGATTAAGATGAGACCTGTAGATGTTGGGCTGCATAACGAAAAACGTTTATTATCTGTGTATAATTACCCCAAAATAAAATCAAAGTCTAAATACAAAGCAGGTGATTTTGTTCGTATAAGTAGACATAAACATGTATTCGAAAAAGGTTATACACCTAATTGGTCCACAGAGATCTTTAAAATAAAAGAAGTTAAATCTGTTTACCCAACAACATATATTCTGGAAGATTACCAGGGAAATATAATTCAAGGCAGATTTTATGAACCAGAAATAGCTCCTGTGAAAGACCCTGATGTCTATTTAGTAGAAAAGGTTATAAAAAGACGCGGTAATCAGGTTCTAGTGAAGTGGCTTGGTTTTCCATCAAAACACAATACTTGGATTGATATAAAAGACGTGATATAAAACCTGTTACACTCATTCAAAATGTTAAACTTGAAACAAGAATACGATCGTTTGAAAACATTCGATAATCTAGCCATAGACTTAGATACAGCAGACCAGTTAGCGAAAAGTGGATTTTTTTACACAAACATCAAAGACCGTGTTCAATGTTACTTTTGTTCTCTGCAGATAAATGCTATGAGTTGCGCATCGGATGTAGATTTTGATCATAGACATCGTTCACCACACTGTATCTATGTTAATAGGAAAGACGAATGCGGACGATTCAAAGATCAGCTAGCACCACTTACAGAACAACCTAAATCAAAGATCATACTTTGTACAATCAACACTTTGAAATTTTTAGCCGGTATTTTGTTCGTTCTAGCAATTCATTATTATTTCCACGAGCAGATATGAGAAAGAAAATAAGTTTCAATGAAGACCCACAAGTTAAATATATGGTAGTATGGAGTTTCGCATACAGACAAAGTAGGAAAGGATCATGGGAGCAGTATGCAGTAGATACATTTAGGTTTAAAAACAGAATTTCACAACTGAGTGTAATAATAAATCCAGTTTTAGAAAATAAAATAAAAATGTTCAAATAACATATTGTTTTTTAATAGCATCTATCTCTAGTCATTTTCAGGTTTTCAGTTTTACTTTCGATGCAACCTGTAGAATTTCTTAACCTACACCCCCATAGCCATGATGTACCCATCCTCAAGTTCGAGCTATCCGGCTCTCATCATTCGCCCCCGCCGTTGCCCCGCCCCCGCCGTCGCCTAAGAATTTCTCATTGGCATCGAAAGTATCACCAAAGATAACTCAGAAAGATACGACACTGTAATCCTTTCTGTGCGAAGAAAAAGGAAAGTAAAAATCTATGATCTTCTGTCTATTCATATACACGCTCCGGAATGGCGAGATGGCGGAGCAACGGCAAACTACACAAACACATGCAGAGCTGGAAGTACAAGAAGATGGTACATGAATTCACACAAGCAAAATAAAAGTCCAGACGGCACAAAAAATTGCGGAGAAGAGAAATCAGTGCGTCTCTTTCGCACTTCGTGAAATAACATTTCTTTATTTACCCTTTCTTTCTTCGATTTTTTTTTTGTTTTTAAATTGAATTTTGTCTCGCTTGCACCTTGTCGATTGATATACTCACTCGCAAGGGAGCTTATGGGAAATTTTGAGAGTGTCGTATCTTTGTGGGTAATCTTTGGTATCACTTTTACTTTCATCCACAGTGTCTTCCTGGGAGTAAGGGGCACATGCACAGGCATTCATCTAGTTATGTGATAAATCCACGGGTCGTTCATGTTTCCTTTGCCGAGGTACACCTTTCCACAGTGTCTGTCTGTTCAGGTAATAATAACAACAACAACAACCGTGCAATAGTCGCACTGCAGCACAACCGCTGTTTTCTTTTTCCTTTTAGGCCGGTAGATTTTGCCGCTCAAATTGCTGCTGCTGCAGTTTTTGTTTTTGTTTTTCTTGGTCTTTCTTTCTCATATTTGTAAGCTCTTGCAGCTGTGATCGCGATCGTGTGCATCGGCTCGCTGGGTCGCAAAATACTTCGCAAGATCTAAAAATAGAATCTCACAACTGCATGTGTACACAGATAACGAGACTCCATTCAACTGCCGTCTTGGTCAAGTTGGCTAAGGCGTTGGTTTTTCTGTTCGCGATTTGTGTGGCGCTGGTTCGATTCCCAAGCAATGTGCGATTTTTCTCTGGAATGATTTGTTGTACAGAGTGTAAAATCAGTGCTTTGTAGAGGCTAGGGCAAGGCTCAACCAATAGCTTCGTGGCTCAGACGGTAGCTACCGCCGCAGTCTAGGCAGTAGCTTCCGCCAAAGGCCAACCTGCCAAAGCCACTGACCCAGTCCCGGACCTGCTCTGCAGAGACTAGGGCGCACGTACGAGTCTGAGTAAATACCTTCCGTCACAGACCGGGCAAAAGCTACCGCCGCCCGCCTGTAGCTTCCGCCCAACCTGCCAAGCCACCGACCCCTGCCAAGTTCCAAACCACTTTCCCTCACCGCGCGAGACCCCAAGCCACCACCGAGTCTCAAGCCAGACCCCCGCACCGAGCACCCCACCAAGACCACAAGCCCTGCCACACCACCACCACCACCACCACCATCACCATCACCAACTCCCACTCACACACACACACTCCATCATTTTCGCTTTCCGACCCAATCAATCAAAGTGACATAAACAAAGCCATCCACGCGAACCAAACTAGAGGCCGCCTGTCAATCAAAGTGACTTCGCTGAGGCCCCAGCCGTGGACCCCGCCGCAGCCCCGCCGAGCCCGACCCTCCCGCTGAGCCAAGCCACCGACCGACCCAGTTCCCAGACTCGTCCACGGCCAAGGCCAATCACCTTGACCTACATTCCAGCGTGATGACAGGTGATTGATTAATGATCCTGACCTAGTTCCGTGACCTAGTTCCCACGGTACTGAAAATTTTCACATGCCCAAGTGGCGGAGTACCTACTAATTTTCGTAACGGTCCCATATCAAAACACAGAAAGTCTTAGTATTCATTTTTCTTATTTATTACATACTAGCTAAAAACCGCGTGCGTTACAACGCCATTCAATAAAAAAATATTATGTGTGCGCAGTCCGTGGTAGGAAAAAGGTATAAATAATAATAATTTATTGATTCTGTGCCAGAAAAAAACAGAACTAACACCGAAAGCGGACTTCACGAATGGTAAACAAACTAAACAAATGTCACTTCACTTCAACCCAATTTCAACTCAACCCGCGTATATGAGGCGAAATACCAACTTGATCCAGGTAGGAGAGCTGTGTTGGGTTGAATGGACCCAGTTTCAGCTCGATATCCGTTTATGATTGAGTTGAACCAGGGTGGAACCTAGTCATAAACGGGGTAAATACAAGTAGAACAAATCTGCAAAAATTGATTTTGGATACTTCAACAAATTTAGAGTATGTTACAACTTGCTTAAGATTCGAAGATGAAAAATTTTGTACTACAGGTACAACAGGCACCAAACATATTCAGAATCGTCTGCATAGATTTTGCTATGGCGGAAGATTAGAAGCCCTGTGCAGAACTTCGCTCATGGCGCCACTCCTCCAAACTGTTGTGCCTCAGCAAATTGTTTTTCCCAGAAAAAGTGCCAAAAAAGTAATAACATTTGTATATTTGGCACCCACCGAGCACCCCCAAAATTAGCAATTTGGTGCCCAAAAAAATTCTAATACCTATCTTTACCTATCTTATACCGGAGACAGACTTGTGGTATAGCAATTGAGATCGGGATATTGCAATATTGCCATATTGCAATATAAAAATTTGAAGACACACTTGCATCAGTATACTGAGTTGTTTTGGTTGTCATTTATCTGTAAAAAAAATAAACAACAAACTCCTTCAACTGACATAAAAATCTTTGATAGGTAGTGCTGCCAAAATTGAAGAATTAAAATTCTGTTCGAAATTATCATTTTGGGTTATGCCCAGACTATTCTTCGGTTTAAATCTAGGGTATACTGAGCTATACCACGAAGTTTTTCTCAATTGGGATATTGAGTTTCAATGTTGAGTATACTGAGTGTATACCGAGATTTTTTCTCAGTATATAGAGACACACCTGAAGTATATTGCAATATTGCTCATATTGTAATTACTATACCACAAGTGTGTCTCTGGTATTATTGTATTAACACTGGAATTTTTCGTTATCGCCCCACGCTTTTTTACAATTCGAAATGTATGTTGTTTCCATATACTGGAGCAATAAAAACTCTCCATTCAAAATTATTTTTTACATTTCGCTCATTTTAAAATAAAAGCGTATTTTTTAGTGTTTTTATTTTCTATTTTTAGTCTATTATGTTTTCCGCCATTGGGTGGTGACCGCCATATTTGATTTGAAATGACGCCACACAGCTTGCTATACTATACTCTTCATACACTTTCATTTGATACCCATACCGAGGGTGCTGTAAAGAAAAAGGTAAAATACCATTTTGTATTAACCGTCATTTAGAATTTGGAATGAAGGTGCACAGCTAATAGTATTCTACTTGGCTCACCCTTTCATTTGATACATATACCGAGTGGCATCTAAAGAAAAGGAGTAACCCCTATTTTGTGTTGGCCATCATTTTGTGTTTGCCGTCATTTTGAATTTGGAATGACACCACACAGCTAATAGTATTTTACTTGTCACACCATTTCATTTGATGCCCATACCCAGTGACTTGTAAAGAAAAGGGTAGACCGCCATGGCGCCAGGGAAATCGTAGCTGTGAAACAACTAAAAACTTTTGGGACCTCAAAATACCTCAAAACGTCAACTTCAAGTGTCAATATCTCGAAAACTAAACGTGATATCGAAAAATTTGATTTGACACATTCGTCTTATTTTTTGGTGCTTCATCAAAATCAATCGTTAAAAAGCGGGGCACGTAACGGGTGAAAATAAAAAAAAAGGGCGTAAAAAATGATCCGGCAACATCGGTATTATTTCTCTTTGAGCTATTCTCAACTGAAATCTATTGACGGAATGCGGTCTTCATATTTTGCGCACTCAACTACCTCCAACGCCTGCACTATAAAGGCTGTATCAGAACCTAAAAATGTGCAGCGTGCAGCAGCAGCGCCAGAGCAGCATGCTGCAATCTGTATCAGATCCTGTTGTTTCACCCGTGCAGCGCAATTTTTGTTTGACAGTAAAACCTCGAAATAAAATTTTTGAAAACGTTAATAATCCCTTTTGATTTTTTTAATTAATTAGTAATTGTTATTGCAATATATCTGCAATATTGCAATTACGTTAAAATGTGTTCACCTGTTGTTCACTCGTTGAAAATTTCACGCGTCTTCTTTAAATTCACTTGTCAAGTAAGAAGTGTCAAAAGTGCTGCATGTATAGGTATATGCAGCAAAATTAGAGTTTGAGATGAAAATGCACACGCTGCTCTGGTGCTGCTTTGCTTGTCAGTTTACCAGCCTCAGCCAATAGAAACACTTGTCGGTGCAGCACTGCAGAGGTTCTGATACGGCCTTAAGTCGGGATTTCGATGCTGCGTTTTCTAGCCCCACAAAGGCTTCAACCATTGTCCTGCCTATGATGACTACATCTGCATATGCCATTAGTTGAACAGACTCTCCTCTGGCTCCAATATATGTATGCCTCTCTGACCGCTTGTTCAATTACAATTTTAAATATGTATGTAGTAAACAGCATAGTGATTCTCCTCGTCTGAGACTTCTTTTCATTTTAATTCTTCTTACTCTGTTTATCATATGACTTGATAAGGATTTAGTCAGTTGGATTAATTGAAAGTTCAGTTCCTTGCTTCGTTGAAAAATACAAATCAAACTGTGTTTTTATTCAGAATTTTTTGCCATTTTTTCCAATGGCAAGACAGCCTGGGACAGCGTCTATAAATTATTCAGAAGAAGATACACCTTTTTCGACCAATATTTTGTTCATCAATAAGTCCCATTTCTGCCTTAATGGCAGTGCACAGCCAAAAAAATTTCCGCTTTTGGGCTGCAGAGCAATCCAAAGAGGTTCAATTGCTGCCATTATATCCACATCAAACAACGGTTTGGTATGCTTTAAGGGTTACTGGAATCATCGGTGTTTATGTCGCCCGCTATCGTGGCAGCAGCCTGAAATTGAAGCTCATGATCTCGACGGCATTATGTTCCTTTGGGCTATAGTCGAAACTCTAGTCATTCATTAGCCAAATACCACACGAAAGGCTCGAAAGCGTCATTGAAAATTGGAATTTCAAAATGAACCATTATAGTAGAAATAAATGTAAAGAATGGTTGTTTTGTAGGATAATAAAGATTACACGATAAAATGTACATATTTTTAACTTCCCAGAATAGGAAGTTATTGTAATCGGTCCGGAAATCGAAATCGAAAATTTCAACGTGTTTTCATCTTTCAAGGTCCCAGGAGCATTTTAAGGAAAACATAATTCATTTTTGTACCTGCACGATATCGCGCGAACCCTAGAAGATATTGACTTAGTTGAAGTGCCGTTCGAAGAGTATAAAACAAAATATGATCTGAAAAGATTTTCACAAAATTCGGTCGAACCGTTTTTTTTTTTTGTTTAAACGACGTTTATGATTTTTGTACCTGCACGATACCGCGAAAACTAAAAACTATATCGACTTCATTGAGGTGCCGAAATAAGAATATTAACGAAGAAAAGCTCTGAAAAAAATTTCATAATATTCGGTCGGGCCTTTTTTGTTGAAATAGAAAAACTTCGGCTAATTGTCAGAAAGATCTTAAATTGAGAAGTTTTGCTAATAACTAATAAACTCGATGGAATGAGACCGGTCCTAAACGAAGTGATCTTTTTTGGGTTCTGCACAGCGATAGCTTTCGAACAAAACATCACTGGTCAAAATCCGACAACCTTTCAAAATCGTGCAAAAGTTTCGTTACCCTTTACAAACAGCGCGAGTTTTTCAAACCTTGGATTAGCACTTTTTGACGGGGACTTGTTTTCTACGCGTGATACAGTTTCAGAAAATTTCGGATAATCCCGGGATTTTCAGTAATTACCGCAAAATTTGTTCTTTTTGGTCAAGTCTGACAAGTACTTAATAGTTACAGTTTTGCTAATATCTCCGGAAAGCTTTGGAATTTCCAAATAAAGTCATTCGCTTCTCAGTTTGTCAATGGCGCTTCAGCCCCCTCAATACGTATGTGAACACCCGCTTTAGTGCAGCGAACGAAATACGGAAGAAATGTTTGTTTGCTAACGTTCAAGAAAAACAAATTCTCTAGAAAAATCTTGTGGATTTACTACTATTGTAGTTATTTGAACTAGCTTCTCTCGGGATTGCTTTGTCACCAGTTCTGATACAAGCCAATTTTCCACTAGTGCTAAACGTATAACTATTTTGTAAGAAGTCAGTTTATTTCAACTTCGTTCATCATACTGGGAAGTTAATCGTGTGGACCGAAGGGGTCAAACCCACATCCCAACTAGTTTTGATATTGTTTTATTTCTGAAAAAATACCCCTAAATGAATCACCCAATATATATTCTTATAGAACAAGAGCCAGCGACGTATTTTGGGTTGTCATTTCATTAGTCATGAAAATTTCCACACTGAATCTTATACACCTGCCGAACAATAAAAGCTAGTTCTGGCAACCCCCAGTGGCCGGAATGTAGTACCCTAAAATTACAAAGGGGGTAGGAAATAAAATTCAATTTTGTTATAGTATTAGTCATGAATTTTCAGGAGATTATTTTTGATGGTATTCTCTATTTATAAAAATTATTTCCAGAACATTTCCCCGTCACCAAAGTGCCGCCAGAACGCTGTAAATATTCATTTAACAAAACGATATTTTTGTTATTTCATTATAGTTCAGTCGACAGAGTCAGACTAAATGTTAACTCACGAAACTTTTTCTAAAAATATAGTTTTTCGTGAGTAGAATATGTTAAAAAAAAGTTTCGGAAAATCGTTTGTACGCTACCCCTAAAAACAACCCCCTAAAAACAGAAAATTTCGTTTTTGGCTAATATCTCTTAAACCGAAAGTCCTATCCTAAAATGTTGTTTACGAATTTTGTAGATCATGCAATTATCTACAAAAAATGATATTATACATTTTCCCTTGCGAATCGCTGTTCATGAGATATCGCCGTTTTAAAGATTTAAAATACTCATCCTTTTCAGCATTAAAAACATTGCACTCTACATTTGGTGAGAATTTGACTAGCAGGATATCTTTTTGACTGCACTTCGTCACGATCCACTCCGAACGAATTTTGAGGACGGAATATACTCAAGAAGAGACGCTTCGTCAAGCCAAATACAAAGAATAATAAAAGCACATCACATTTCCAACGAAAGTATTTCAAAAGTCATTACCTAGCCATTACAATGTAAAGACCTTCATTGTCGTAAATTTGCAATAGAATTTTTCGATTACCATGTAGGCGGTTACACAACTAATTGAAGAATTCTTGGGTTACCCGAGTAACCCCTCGCTAGTTTTCCCACTGGGCACTTTTATGAAAATTATGCTAATATCACAACGCGCTTTAAAACGTGTGTACATACTCCACTACAAATTAATGGAATCAATGAACATTGATAGCAGCCATTTTGTTTTTCGAAAAACTGATAACGGATTCGCAATCAGAGATCTCGAAAACCTGCAAACAAAATTTCAAAGAATTATCTCAATTCCTTTTAGTTTTAGCTTTGTTTTTGGAACTATTGACGTGACGCCTTCCAGATTGCACTTGCGTCTACGAGTATCAATGGAACTTTGCGTAACCAAAAACTAAGAGAAAATCCCTAGCAAACATCGAGAACAATGGGCAGACAAAGAAATATGAAGAAACAAAACTGGCGTAAACCATTATTACTGCCGCGATAATGGCGCGCACGTTTTACACTTACCAGCAGTAGTTTACTGCCTTTTGTCGACTGCAATTCTGCCGCGTGTATATCTCACTCGAACCAACAATCAACGCCTTTCTGATTCACAATATTACACCTGGAATCTAATTCTCCTGACCCAATAAAACAATAAATAAACCTCGACACGGAAATGGCCATTCCCTAAACTATTTTCGAAAAACCCGTCACCATTCGGTTCTTAACCCTTTGGGGCGGGCGCCTTAAGTCGACAATATTATATAAGACAGGATTTAGAAGGCGGTATGGCGTGGCACTTGCTTCGGGACTGTTCTTTTTTAGGAAACTGGTCCCATGTTCAATGAGGTGTTTTATTGGGCAATACTTCATTCATCGAGACATGAAACGATTGAATTTAATTTCCATCTAATTTAATCGCTCTCTGGTCGATCTTCAGGCTTAAGTTTAATTGGACCGTGGTGCGAAATGGGCTCAGTTCGCTGGACGTGCTCTATGGGAAACTGCTAGTTTGCTGAGATTGAAATCAACAACTCATAACTTGAGAGACGTGTTTTAGTGCTTTTCATTTCAGGTTGATTAAAAGTAAAAGTGTAATTATTTGTGATATCTTTGAATGATTGGTGTTCATAATTGTGTAAATTTTTAAAATGATATAATTTATAGCATAAAATATTGTGGCCGATTTTTATATTACGTTCGTTAATATTTGTAAAATTTGTCGTACAGTATGAGCTAAAGTAAATCCATGTACATATTTTGTTTGTTGTTGGATTGATTTAGTAACCCTTATTGGAAATTTAAAATATGTCATGACATTTTTGTAGTTGGGAAGTTATTTTTCAAATTATACATTTATTATCTAGCTCTAGCGCCCATGTTCTATTTGAATTAAAGCAAAATAGTCTAGGCTTCGTGCAACAAGGACGAGGGGTAGAGTTGTTCGATGAAGAATGCGCCCAAGCGACAAAGAAGACAACCCGAGCATACCAAGTCAAACTTAATAGACACAGAACAAGAAACTCTGAAGAGGAGTATAAGGAAAAGAGGCGAGCTGAGAAGAGAATAGGAGAGGATGACAGCACAGCAGCGTCTACCATAGAAGAAGTACGTCCAGATTTGCGAACATTAAAAAATAATAAGGCATCAGGGTCTGACAGAATACCTAAATGACAAAATGTTTCTGTCTAAATTCCGCCTGATTTGCATACACACTCTTCAGTTGAATTTACCTAACCAGTACATTTTCAGTTCCGTCTCTTGTTCATTACCCCAGTCTCGTTTCCGTTCGTTTTCCGACTGCTCTTTAACATTGAATTTTTAGTCTGTTTTTAGTCTTATATTTTCACCCAGGTCGCCATTGCTATTGCTTATAGTAGGTAATAAATAACATCCTTTTCAGCGCTCTAGATAGTAGAACAAGTGTCATACAATGGGGATTACTAGACCGCCCTAAGGATGATGTCAGTTTGCTGGCCCACAAACATTGCAAACAATTTGACAACAGAAAGTAGTTCAGCAGGCTTAACGCTAAATCCGACTAAAAAAAAAGGAATTCGGATTAACGCAAACACCATTGAACGGACAGCGCTGAATAACCGTGACGTGTAACTGGCAGATAAATTCTGCTTCCTCGGTATCATTATTACCGAAAATAGTGGTGCAGAAGAAGACGTCAGTTGCAGGATAGATGTAGCACACCTTGGTTTTATAACAGAATCAATTTCACGGTTAGAAATATTATACTTCTCGTTACTGTTTTGAGCTGCCTCTCCAACCCTCACATGAGGATCGCACATATTTGGGGCATGTCGTCCTTTACATACATATGTATGTTGCATTTAATAAACTTGTTCCAGCATTGTTTGGCATTATGTCAACACCGCTTGCAGCACCGATATCATCTACCATCAGTTTTATGAAGCCGCTTTTCTCATGCAGAGGTTTTGCACTGCTGCAATCCTTCGCCTCGTGAGCATAGAGTAGCCGGCAAAAAAAGCAACGATTACTATTTGCCCCTTCCGTAAACAATCCTACAGCCGTTTTTATCCATTTGGAACTGATTGACCACGATAGAGATAACTCTTTGCTTCACTAGTCTTCTCAAGGGATCCCACCTCTCGTTCTAAGCATGCGTCGATTATAATAATTTGTTCTAAAGTTCCATATTTTTACCTTAACAAAGAAAAGAAATTGCGGCATCATAACAATGATAAGTGTGCTGTCATAAGTGTACTGTCCTCCCACTATATTTGACACTGTGGTTGCTGCTGAATTCCATACTGCTATTTCTAATCTCTCTACTTGTTGCTGCTCACTTCAATGTTAACTTGGTAAAACCAAATGATCACGCGAAATCTCTTAATTATATGTTCGAGTCATTGGACCTTCACTTTTTAAATAAACTCCCAACTTTTATGAATTGTCGAGATCCAGCATTGCTTGATATTCTCGCTGTTACGTCCGTCGGCTCAGTGGTGAGACACAATCAAATTTCTCCCCCGGTTTTCTGGACCATAACATCCTTTTCCTCTCTATCTATTTCTCATTTCTACCTTCTGCTTCGCCTTCTTCTTTCTCCTGCTGTGACTACAGCAACATCAATCCTGAGCTGCTTCTAAAAGCTGTTTCTTCTTTACCTTGGTATGACATCTAATGTCTGTCTCTGCCGACGATAAGGTTGCTATCTTGACCTCCTTCATTCAATCATTGTACCACAAATGTATACCGCTAGTTATCTGTAGACTCAAAACTTCTCGTTGTCCGTGGTTTTCATGCGAGATTCGGGATCTGATAATCTAGCGCGAGTCTATGTACCGGCGTTACCGCACAACTAAAATTTGATTGATTTAATTGAGTACAAAGTGCTTGGCAATCGCATCAACCTCAAAGTCAAACCTACTAAAGGTAAGTTCTACGCTCGCAAGCTTAATCCTAACCTATATCCGAAACGAATTTGGTCTAACATTCGCTCACTTGGTGTTCATTCTTCCGTATCTGAGCCTTTTGATGTTGATGTTGAGCTCCTCAACTCATCATTCATTCTCTCTCCCCGAGATATGATCGCCTCTCTTTCTCTAATTCCTCCTAATCTGACTCGCTCAGCCGGATAGCTTTTACTTAGCTGTGTTTATTCTTTAGAAGTTCTTGAATCTCTACTGTCTATCTCTTCGAACAGTATCGGCTTTGATGGTATTTCACCACGTTTTCTCAAAATCCGGTATCCCCTAATTTCTGAATGTCACTCATCACTCATGTTTTTAACTATTGCCTCACCGCATATGAATTCCTTTTGCTCTGGAAAAAAGCTATTGTGATTGTGATTCCTTTACCCAAAAGACTGTCTCCTTCTCTTATATCTGATTTTCGTCCTATTAGAATCCTTCCCTTTCTCGCCAAAGCTTTAAAAAAATATTTTTATCAAGTGATGAGGCATCTTGAACGTAATAATTTTTTTCTATCTATCAATTTTCTTCTTCTTTAAAGGCTCTACAACCGGGATCCGATCCTGGCCTCTCGCAACTGTTCTGTCCACCGGTCCCGATTCTGAGCCGATGTCATCCAGTTTGGCCTCCCTAAGCTCTGAGCGTCCTGGTCTACGCCATCCTTCGCGCAAAGGTTGGGTCTTCCTCGCTGTCGCATCCCATAGGTCTTACCGCAGAGATCTATCAATCTGACTTTCGTAAATAGCACAGTTGTGAAACTGCTATGTTAAGGGTTACAACTTATCTTAGGGCTGCGATTGATCAGGGTAATATTGCATTTTTGGTTCTGCTCGACTTCTCTAAGTTTTTTGACTCGGTGGTCCATTTACTACTTTTGTCCATACTTAATAAACTCTATCTTTTCTCTTCCTCTGACACCCGTCTTTTCTCTCTCTCTTCTTTGTGATAGATTTCAATGTGTTCGGCACAACGACAAAACATCCACTCTTCTGCCGGTGCGTCTGGGTGTTCCTCAAGGCTCGATACTGGATCCTCTGCTTTTTCCCTGTACATCAATGATCCTCTTTCTGTCAGTAGCGGCTATTCTTTTCATATGTATGCTGATGATCTTCAGCTGTACAATTCTTTTCCTCCTAGTGATATTGTATCTGGTACTGCCTATATGATTAATTTTTTATCTCGAATCAGTGAATGGAGCTCTAATAATTTCGTCAAACTTAATCCAATTAAATCCCAAGTACTACTTATCAGCCAGCGTCCTCCGAATATACTTCTACTCTATTAGTAGGTGATGTTCCTATTCCCGTCGTTGATTGTGTCAAGAACCTTGGGATATTTATTAACTGTAAGCTTTCCTGTTGTAATCATGTTTCCTTCATGCTGTCTAAGATATATGGTACCTTGCGAAAACTTTAGCTGTTTGCGGATCTGCTATCACCTTCTAACCGTGGGTGCCCTTTTTTATATGTCTCTTGACGACTAAGGGTAGCATTCAATGATTGTATGAGATTTGTTTTTCACCTCCGTAGATCTGATTATATGTCGGACGTAAAAATTCAACACTGGGATGTGGGCTCTTTCATTTTCTCAATGTCATGGCACTAACTCTCCTACATAAAATACATATATTATTCTAAACGTCCTTGCTAACTCTCTGACTTTCTTGTCCCGATGCAGTCCTTGAGGTCATTTAAGTTGCTTATTCCTTTTCATCGTTCCTTGGTTGGTAGTCGTTCCTTCTTTGTGCATGCGGTTAGACTTTGGAATAGACTTCCTCTATCCTTCCACAAAATCAGTACAGCCACGATCTTCAAAAATCAGGCATCTATTTTTTTATCTTCTCTTCCAGTTTTGCACTAGTACTACTACTCTACTGTCTTTTCCTTACCTACCTCTATCGTATTTTCTTGCTTCTCTCTTACTTCTTTGCAATACTTCGCTCCTCTATCTTAAGCTAGTTGTAAGAATTTTGGATTATTAGCCATTGGTAATGTACTCTAAAAGATTGCAATCTTGTGTTCTCTGCCCAATAAATAACAATAATAACAATAGTAATAATAATAGCAGGACTCGGACGATGTGAAGCTAGCCAATGTTCTGGCATTCCATACAGAGAATTTTATATCGTAGTTCCAAATTCTTAGTAAGATTCTGAATAGATCAAAATGGATTGCTTAATTTTTTACGTATCTAGGCATGAAAATATTTTTCAATGAATATTACAAAAACCCGTTGTTTAATTGTGCTTGTCTTCAGGTAAATCCATGTCTACAGACGCCGCGCCGCAAGTTGAATTTCCACCAACAATCAAAGATTTGAAGCTCTCTTGTTCAGCCACGCCATGTAACTAACCTGCATCATAGTTTGGCCCTTAGTACATGCTCCTTCCATCTGCTCACCTCCACACATAAATTTTCCCGGTATCCGAAAACACAAGAATGAACAAATCACGTGAGAAATGCATACGTCGAATCCGCTGAAGATTTTTATTCTCCTTGTATGCCCTTATTTGTGCCGCCTTAGACTCTATTCAGCATCCACTATTGGAGTCACGAGTCACAACCTGTTACATTCGACATTCAACGACTGTTCCGACATCAGGAGCGACGACACAAATACGTCATTGGCGAGGTGAAAAAGGAAAATCCACATGCATTAAGGACTTCTATGTTGGGGCGCAAAAGGGACATAACAAGAATGGGTTTGCGTGGAAGGAATATGTACCTTTGGTGGTATTTAAGATCAAAATGGTTGCACTTTTGTCAGTTTATTTCTTGTAGTGGTTATCGTCGTGTGAACGAAAGAAGTAAAAGAATTTCTAAAAAAAAATATCGGATCATTTAACCAGGTAGACAAACACGTTTTCTCTGAAACCAGACACCTCTATGGGGTAGAGATTTAAGTAACAAAATTCTTGACTGATTTCAAACTGAGTAGGAACGATGTTGTGTGTGGCTTTAAGTACTTAAGGCTAACTAGACCCGACAAAGCACTAGGAGCGCGGGTAATACTGCCAATATCTATTTTCTAAAAGAGAACAAAAACTATGATTAATCATTGGTACCCATGGACTGACTTGATCTCTCTTAGACTTATGTAAGTAAGCCTTTTCGACGGGTGACAGACTCTATGATTACTCATTAACTCCGTCCAGTATAGACCGTTGCAGTCTGCGTAGAACATGCGGGCAGCTGCATCGGGTGCAACACAGTAATTGATTTGTGCCAAGAGATAAGAACGCGGTGTGGTGGCTTAATGCCGGCATTATGAACCAGCAGTGATATGACATTACATAATCACCAATCAAATTCAACAGGACGCTGGTGTCGGTTATAGTTAGTTCTTTACACTTCGAGATAGCACCTGAATTTTTATAACTATAAATAAAATTTCCCAAAGGAGTATTTTTTTTGCACTTAACGCAAAAATGAAGTAGTTAACCAATTATAGAAAAAAAAATATTTAAAATATTTCCTAGATTTTCAATACGATAATTGATGTAATTATTCACTTAGGTCGAATCGATTTAGTTAAATACTGGATGTGTCGCAGAGCCATAAATAGTAGAGCGCGCTACTCAATTAGTTTTGAATTAGAGGTGATTAAATTCGCAACCTCCCATTCACGTTCTTCATATACCCCAGGTATTTACGGTCCAGTTTGTACTGCAGAAGCCAACTAATAAATACTGATTGCCCAATTTTCTTCATCTGGTTCTACGCACATATAATGGTAATTAAAGCCTGTTACCCACCTGGGGAGTCAATTGAAAACAATTTACCTCCTCCAAAGAAAACCAGGTGACACTGACACTGTCACTAGAGACTTTGTAGTAGAAAAAACGTCTAAAATAATAAGGCAAAATAAAACAGAATCTTTGCATGCATGAAACGCAATCCCACCACGTCTTGGAGTATAGATGACATATAAAAAATAAAAGCCCTATCAATGACATTATCGCACAGATTGGCAATGACTTTTCTTATTACTTGTAAGGGTAGGAATGGATTATGTTTCTTGATTTTCACTACTTTTCTTTATATTTCAATTTTTTTACCTGTCATTCCTTCGTTCTGCATCCCACGCTCAGGTAGGCAGATACTCAAAGTATCAACTTCAAAATCTGGCGCAACAAGTTCACTTATGAGATTTTCTTTTCTTTTCAATTGCAACGAGTTCTACTGCAAGTCTCTGAGGCGCCCTGCATGCATACGTTGTTTAATTGCATTGAAATTTTTGTGGGAAAAACATTGAAATTTGTCTTGCTATAGAATAAATCAGTTTGCGGTACCTGAAAATATGAAGTAGGTTTTTTTTACCTGCCGGATTTACTTAGTTTATTACCGCGACAGACATAAAATGTATTATGAAGTTCACCCGGTTTGTGTCCGGGTTTTATGTCGTTATTGCTAAATCAGTCAGATGGATATTTAGTCACAAAGAAGTTGAATTACGTTATTAGTTGTTATGTAATAAATACCTGAGGATTGGATTGTGGAAATTTGTGTGCAGGAAATTAATTTTGGTTGGTTTTATAATCTGTGTTAAATATGTTCTTTGAAGATTAAATGAGATGCCAATATTTTATACATTTTGTAAATCTTTAACTTTTGTATGACCTTGATAATAGCAACAAAAAAATTGTGATCTTAAATTCCTCTATTCAATTGAGGTTCAAATGGTAGAAACGGAATCAAGGACCTTTGGTGATGCTGCTACACCATAGAGATACGTGCTGAGAAACGCGATCTGCGGCCCAAGGTCTACCTACCACAGTTAAACCCCACCGCTCTCCGTTTGTTTTTATAACATCGCTAAAATGTACGTCTTAGGGATCACAGATGTACAGAAAACCAAATGCACTTACAGCGTCTTAATGGATCTCCGAAACAATAGCCTAAGATAAAGTGGATTAAACGGATTTTTATCTTGTCTGTTGGTCCCCTAAGACCAAGTCGAAATTAGTTTGAGACTGCCAACGTGCTCTTGATGAGTTGGGCGTTCTCAATCAAGTTACATACCCTTGTCAGGGTCCCGGGTCACCAAAACAAACGAAAACTTCAAAACCACGAAAATGCAGATGCCCTGGCTAAACAGGGCTCTGACATTGTATTCATCGGTCCAGAGCCGGCTATTGGGGCACCATCCAGCTTGCTACCTTGATAACGGTAGCCCTAATAAGGCATCCTGCCGGCTTAACCGGTTAATAATAGGGTACCAAATTTCCGCTTAGGTGGGGTCTTCATCCAGCGGTCCGGCACCTCATTGTTCTGGTAGTCTGGTACTGTTGTCCCCACAGTCTTTGTCGGCTGGTTAGTGGGATTCACTTGTTTCAGGAGGCATAGCACACCAACAAGACTGTCTCTCGCTAGCCCTGTCGGTTGTGACTCACCCGGCTGTTAAAAAATGGATGCACTCATATAACACCCAGTAGTGCAAACGCGAGGCTCACTGCCTTCTCCTTATGCATCCACCAGACTACCTTTAACCTTTCTTATTCTTTTTATATTTTCAGGTCAAGCTTACTACTAGACATTGCACCATGAGTTTAACGACATGACGGTCTAGTGGTACAAAGAGACTAGAGGCTAGAGCTGCTGTTCGACATTCTATACGAAAAAAATAGATTGTCCAACAGTACAAAGGGGCTTTCCCTAAGCCTCTAGTCTATCACATAAAAAAAGGGTGATTCCTGAGCTTGACTATGTCACATAAAAAAAGGGCCCTGACCGATCGGACTATGATGAAACATACTGAACACTGGAGGTCCGCGCCTGGACTGGTCAACTCTAAGCGGTTCCTTCCGATGCCGTCCCCGTTCTCTGTGAGTGCCCCGCAATAGCGAGGAGCAGGGTTTCTTTGTTTCCCTGCTCGAATCCTCAAGTCTAAGTAAAAAGCCACTAGACAGACTGCTGAGCTTGTTCAAGCGGTCTGGCCTACAAATATGAGCCATCAGACATGGTTACAAGCCACCACATTGACTACGTTCTAATTTAGACAATAGGGTTTCCGAGCATACTTCTTCTTCTTTCTTCCTTAATCCGTTAGTTGGCGGTCCGAGTGGGACCTCGACATCCCCGCAACGGATACGCTGCTGCATTTCGAACTCTATTCAGGATTCGTTTCCATTCTTGCTGGTTTTTGACGACGTTTCAAGCCTGGGTAGCTGATAGCCGTTGATTCTTTAGGTCACTCTCTTAAGCCAGGGTTTCTTCAGTGCCGATCGTTGGATTCTCCAGCCTGCGAGACGGTTTCGCCAGAGAAGTTGACGTGTCAAGCGGCTGTCACCCATTGGCAAACATGTCCAAACAACCGTAGTCGAAGTTTTCGCGTGAAGTGAAACACCGAGGATCTGCTTCAAGCATCGCATTTCGAAGACCTCGAGCTTCTTAACGTTCGGTTTGAGCAGTGTCCACGTTTCAGATCCATAAAGAAGAATCGGATGCATCAACGTTCGGTAAAGGTGTACTTTTGTTTTGATGGAAATATTTGTTCGTTTCCATATGCGCCACTTGAGCGAGGCGAATGTTGCTGTTGCCTGGCCGATGCGGCTGTGAACGTCGGACGTCGATGCCACTTTCGTTTCCTTAACCAATGATCCTAAATATATGAACATCGGAACCTGTTCGATTTGGGTTCCATCGAGGTGAACACTGGCCCTCGATCCGTCCATTGTGAGCAGTTAGGTCTTCTCTGCATTGATTTTTAACCCCTTTGATTGGGCGATGTGAGAAATGTCGTATAAGATGTCCGTTGCTTCGGCATCCGTGTCGGCGAAGACGTTGAAGAGAAGTGGCGAAGCGACGTCTCCTTGTCGGACACTCGTTTGAATTGGGAACTTCTTGGATAAGTCGCTTCGAATACGAACGCTGCTGGTTGAGCCATCGTATGACGCATGGATGGTTTGCTCTCCGCAAGCTGTTGCTGTCGATGCAATCAAAAGTGCACTTGAAATCGATTAAAACGAACACAGTTCGTTTGCCGAATTGAATTCTTTCTTCCATTAGCTGACGGAGTGCGAATATTTGATCAATACATCCTCGATGTGGTCAAAATCCCGCTTGTTCTTTCCGGCTCGTTTGCTCTAGATGTTTCTAGAGCCTCGATTGTATGATTTTCGTAAATACTTTGCCGACGATCGAAAGGGGGCTAATACCGCGATAATTTGTCATTCCCGACTGTCGATTTTCTTCAAAATTGGCACAACTGTCCCTTTCTTCCACACCGATGGGGCACGCTCCGAATACCATATGTATGTTATGAGAACATAAAGTCGTTGTGATAAGACATCTTCTTCTTTTCTTCTTTATGCTCCTTTAATCCCTCATGGGACAAAGGGCGGAAGCAGTTGCCCTCCAGCGGACCAGGATCTTTCAGTTGTTGCGGCTTCTGCTAATAGGGTTCTCCTCCACGTTGTTCTAGGCCTTCCAACTCCACGGGATCGTTGCGGATTTCAGTCAAGGGCCTGTTTGGCTAGATTGTCGTTTCCGCCTCGCAAGGAGTGGCCAACTCAATTCCATTTCCTTCGCCTGATTTGGTCGTCTATCCTTTCTTGGCCGGCACGGCGCCATAGTTCTTCGTTTGAAATTATATATTGCCAGCGAATTTTTAGGATATGACGCAGATATCTGTTGATGAAGACTTGTAGGCGCCCTATGATGAATTGGGTGGCTTTCCATGTTTCGCAACTGTACAAAAGTACTGCCTGAGTACGTTTGGTATTATTTGAGATCTGTGTTGATCTCCATATGCGGAACAGGCATGCATATGCACCTCGTGCTTTATTTATTCTGGAACTGACATCTTCTTCTGCACTGCCATTTTCGGTCATAATACTACCGAGTTAACAGAATTTATCTACCGGTTACGGTTATTCAGCGCTGTCCGTTCAATGGTGTTGGCATTTATCCGCATTTCTTTTGTTTTAGTCGCATTTAGCCTTAAGCCTGCTGGAATACTTTCGGTTGCCAAATTCCATATAATATTTGTGGGCCAGCAAACAGATATCCGCATATTCGAGATCCTTAAGGCGATCTAGCAAACCCCATTGTATGCCGCCTGTTCTCCTATCCAGAACGCTGACAAGGATCTCGTTTAATGCATACTATAAAAAATAGTAAAGGCGTAAGTAGGCATCCTTGTCATCTCTTGAGCTCACCTCAAAGCTGTCGGATAGTTTTCCATTATGGAGAACTCTGCATTTGGAATTGTTATATTGGGATTTTATCAACTCTATTATTTTTTCAACTCTATTTTTTTATGAAGCTCCTATTAACCGAGTCGAACGCTTTCTCATAATCTACGAAAGCAAGGTAAACGGGGATCAGTAGTTAAGACATCACCTCCGGCTTTGATAATGTCGGCGGTTACTTGTTCTATTCCCGGCGCTTTTCTATTTTTCAGCGATTTTATTGCCGTCTTCACCTCAATTAATGTCGGTTCGGTATCGAGATATTGAATCGTCGGCTATTCGATAATCGTTGGTTCTGGTGCTGGATCTTGTGGCGGCTCGTGGTTGTACAGCTAGTGCAAGAATTCTCTCCACCGCTGCAGGCGCTCATTCGGAGAAGGTGGACACAATTCCATTGCACACTTCACAATAGACTCCGAAAATTGCCTTTCTTCTACATCGACATCGTCCGGTATTGCCAGCGCTGCGAATTTGTTGGATAATGCCATTTGAAACACTCGCCCGATGGCAGGGTCCCGAAGGCCCGCCCAATTCTTGTTGGCTGGTGGTGGAGCCGTTTTCTTCGTTCGAACAAGATAATGGTCCGATCCGCAATCGGGCCCACGCATTGCACGTAGGTCTTTGAGGGTCGATCGGAATCTTGCATTGATCAATACGTAGTATAAAATCGCCCATTCTTTGGCGCATGGATTTCGCCAGATGAGTTGGTGTTTGAGTGGATGGCGGAAAGTGCTGTTGCCAACGATCACGTTGATTGACGCTGCGAATGAAAGCAGACGTAAGCCGTTGCCCTTCGTTCCTCTCCAGCTGACGCGATCTGATCCTGAATGGGCATTGAAGTCCCCCGCGGGTAATTCGGTTGGGGTTTCATACTCAGCGTATGTTGGTAAAATTGGTCCCTGTTCGCGTCTGTGCTGGTCTCGGTTGGCGTATAAACGGAAATGATGTGGGTCTTGACCCTTCCACCGATGGTTATAACTGATATTTTGCGTTTCAATAATTCCATTGCTATGATTTCCTTTGACCGAAGTGATGTCCCATTTCTACACTCCACGCGGCGAATTGAATTTCCATTTTCAGAACTCCAAAGTTGAAAGATTAGAAAATATACTAATATAATCTATAAAACGCTATTATTACCTTGAAGTCTGAACAGGCAAACTTGGACTAGTTAGAGTGATTCCAGCCAAAAATTGCAATGTATTGTTTTTGCATTGAGCATTGCATTATATTATTTTTATTGTTCTAGGATTATTCAAGAGGCTTGGTGCACACTTCTCTAAAACGAAGCCATTTTCTTCTTTACACGCCACAGAAAACTCTTTTTCAATCAAACTAATGTCAAACATTACAAAAACTGATGACCGCTTCCACCATCTCGGTATTACCAAACCAAGCGGAGGAACCTTCGCACAAACTTAATTACTTCTTACGCAAATTCTGACGGCACATGCGATCACCTCAGATTCAGCAATTAATCAAGCTCTTAACCCCGTTAGTATCAGTCATTTTAAATTTCTATAAGACATCAAGAGGCTGTCCAGATCCACCTGAAGTCCGCTCCACATCGAAAACGAAGCAGCAAGGTGCAGTCCCATTGATTGCATTTTCAGCCACCTAGCAACAACAGTAATTAAGTGCAATGAACGTGACTTCTGACTTCTGCGTGACTTCGTTGAACTGCACCGAGTCCCGCCTGGATGCAAATTAAGGTGCAATCAGCATGGAAATGTTCAAATAATACGGGGCGACACTGGATTAATCAGATGGATTCGATGAGAGATTTCAGGTGCAGTAATGAACGTGTTCCGTATTTCCACTTATTTTTTACCTATTTTTTACCACTTTGTCACCATTCGAGCGTGGCATTGGCGGAAGCTGAAGTGTTTGTCGTGTTTTTATCGCAAATAATAATCCACGACGAATTGGTAAGATAAAAAAAAAACAAGTGAATCGAATCTTAAGAGAGCAAAAACAAAAAAAAAACATTGCCCAGCCACACCTGATCAGGTGTTGCAGGTACCCAAGCAGGGTACGAATGTGACCTTGATATTGTCGCTATATTTATGTATCAAGACAGTTTCACAAGTAAATAAGTAAGACGTTACGCAAACCGCTTCTCTGCTGCTCTGTTCCTCATCTGAAGTTGCGGTTCATTAACTGCGATGTGGAGCCGGATGGCTTGTTGAGGTAATTCAAGGTCGCAGCTGGAAGACACCTCAGCGGTGTGCCTTAGCTGTATTTCTGGCTGGCTGTGAAGCCGCAAAGAAATCGAAAGCGGACAACGGACACTGGTAAGGTGAAGGTGGCCTACTTGAACAATTTACTCTAATTGGAGTTGGTGGAGCAAGCAATTACGGTGTAATGGACGTACATACATATTAAGACCTCCAGCCGATATGTAGTCAGGGGTTAAAGATACAGCGAATGCGTTTCTGCGTTCTAACGGCCATTCTAGAGGTCAGTGGTAGATCATTGGTCATTAGCTGACCACTCTCTTTACGGTATTCTTCGGACAAATCGGATACATTAAGGGAGACATTTTTGAATAAATTGAAGTGGTCTTGAATGGAAATTGAAATTTTTGTAACGGCTTGACCATAATAAGAATAAATTTTATTCAGTTACTGATAAAGGACTTGATTGATTCATTCGACTTCTTTAAGATTTATTCTATGATATCCATGAAATGATTTTGTGTTCGTAGAATTATGTTATGCCCCATAGAGTCATTTTCATTGTGCATTGAAGGATTAATAATGTAGAAGTTCAAGGTCTTCGTTGAAGCTCTTCGCTTAAGACGTCATTGTGGGCGTGGCGTATTTTAGGCTTTGTTTAGCTAGACACTAGTTTCATCAACTAAAATCATTCCAAGTGTCATAATTATTGTTGCAATCTTTCAAAATAACTTACAACCTTATTTTGGGGAGAATTGAAGTAATTTCTATTGGACGGTTATTGTAGGAGTTTTAGGAGTCACCTTTTTCGGTATAAGCTGAACATGAGCCAGTTTCCAAGAGACAAACTCCGGAGAAGTATGAATTGCCACTTTATACAAAAAAAGGCCAAACCTCTGAAAAAATGCAACTGGAGATCTATCAGAGGGATTCTTTTTATTTTGGGCTCACAAATAATTTCCCAAAAGTCCATAAAGCCAACTGACCGGCTACTCGAGTTATGGAAGGTCAAAGGTCACGAAAATCAATTTTTCTCAAATATCTCGTAAATTATCAGTGTTTGAAGAATATTTTCCTTTAAAAATTTAACAGCACGAGGACTAATTCAAAAACGTTTTATTTCTCCCAATCTCATAGAAAAACTGAAAATATATAAATCCTATTTTCTTTTGTTAATGACGGAAAAAGTATTAGATGTGATTCTGATACTAGTCACACAGGAGGAGTGGTGATATATGTTACTGAAGAATTATCATATGAAATAGTTAAAAATGAAGTAAAAGAAAGAGATTGGTGGATATTGGTTATAAAGGTATTTATTCATTCTGATCTTTTGGGAACATTTGCAAGAATTTACAGGTCACCAAGTGGTAGTAAAGCTGAATTCTTAGATAGATTCTCTTTAATAATGGAGGAATTGTCAGACCTTAGTCAAAAAGACTGTACTATTGGGGGAGATTTCAACATTGATTGGTTTAAAGAAGAGGATTATTATACAAGAAGATTGAAAACATGCATAAATTAAATGGGCTTGAAACAAATTGTGTCAAAGGCAACAAGGGGTACTTGTGATAGTGAAACTCTGATTGATATAGTGGTAACTGATAATAGAAGTATGGAGTGTGATGTTTTACAAACCCCAAGGATATCTGATCATTATATAATAAGTATAGAAGGAGTATTAACCAATAATTTAAATAGAAAAGAAAAGTTCCTAATGAAAGGAAAAGTAGACTATAATAAAGTGTCAAGAATACTTAAAAGAAAATTAAGGGAAGATAATGATGATACAATAAACCTAGATATTGGGAATAAATATAACAAATTAAGGGAATGTATTACTCAAAGTGTACAACAGGGTAGAAGACCAGACCAGTGGGTAAGAAGCAAACCATGTCCATGGTTTTCAGCTGAAATAAGAGATTGTATAACTCAACGTGATATAGCTTATAATAAGTTCTTAATAATATAAAATAAATGGTAAAAAAAAATTTTTTTAAAAAATTCTTTTAATTAATTAAAAAATGTACTGAAAAGTAAAAAATAAAAAATATTTAAAAGAAAGTGTGAAATTTCAATTTTAATGAAAAAGTTAATTAAAAGAATGGCGTATTTTTCATCAAAAATTGAAATTTATAAGGCGTAGTAAAAAAAATTAATTTAAACTTGTTGTTTTTCTCAATTCACTTTGAAGAAAATTCTAATAAAATTTTTTTATGAAAAATGCGCCATTCTTTTAGTTAACTTTTTCATTAAAATTGAAATTTCACACTTTCTTTTAAATATTTTTTATTTTTTACTTTTCAGTACATTTTTTAATTAATTAAAAGAATTTTTTAAAAAAAATTTTTTTTACTATTTATTTTATTTTCTACTTTTTAGTTTATTATATGTTTTCCGCCATTTTATGATGGCAATTCTATTAGATTTAAAATTACGTCACACAGTTTACTGTATTCATTTGATACCCATGTCGTGGGCTCGGCCACAAAAACGGCCGCCATCTCGGAATCGTCTTCTTGATTTTTTTACAAAAAGGTCAGATTGCATTTAGTACTTATATTTGATGAGTTGAACTCAAGTTGAACCCAAGTCTAACTACATGTAAACGGGAGTCGAGTTGGGTTAAGGTTCACTGAACTCGACTTGCTTCTTTATTTTCAATTCACCCTTAACTCAACTATTCATCTCATCATTCATACACATTAATTATAACCCGAACTACGAGTGTGTACAAAATTGGAAGTTAGTCGGTTATATTTTCTACTTTTTAGTCTATTATAAGCTTTCCGCAATTTAGTGTTGGCCGCCATTTTGAATTTGGAATGACGCCACATAACTAATTGTGTTCTACCTGTCACATCCTTTCATTTGATACCCATGTCAGAGGGCCGCGCAGCACAGTTTCAAAAATCGGCCGCCATTTTGGAACCGCCATCTTGATATTTTTACAAAATGGCCAGATTGCATTGTCATCCAAACTAAACGTGTATGCAGAATTTCAGCTCTATCCGAAACCAGGAAGTGGGTCAAATTTAACTTCCAAGATTTGGTCACATACCATGCAAGTTAAATAAAAGAATTTAAAAAGAAACAGGACAGCGAGTTGATGAAGCGTGGAATACGTATAAGCAATACAGGAAGGAACAATTTTGTAAACAAATGGAGAGAAGCAAAGAAAGAATATTATGAGGATAGTTTTATAAGACTAAGTAAAGAACCGAGGAAACTCTGGAAACATTTGAAAACCTTCTACAAAATTGAAACAAAACAATTGAAATATGTGATCTTTGGGGATGAAATTGTAACTAATACAGAAGATATTGCAAATAGGCTCAATCAATTTTTTGTGAATAGCATTGAAGAAATAATTGGAAATATACCTGGTTTGGATTCTAATTATCTAGTAGATACGGGGGGCTGCAATAATCATTTAGAAGAATTTAATGAAGTAAACAAAGATGAAATTGAAAGAATTGTTAAAAATTTAAAGGATACAAATGGCTCGGACAAGATCAATACTGAAATGATTAAGAAACTGTGGCTGGTGGTTGGTGATAGAGTAACTGACATTGTAAAACAATCAATTACACAAAGAATGATGCCAAAGGAATTAAAATTATCTGTGATCGTCCCTATAAGTAAAATTAAGGGAAGTGCAAAATGTAGTGATCTTAGGCCAATAAATACTCTTCCAATAATAGAGAAAGTATCAGAAACAATTGTGTATGAAACATTAATGAAACATATTAAAGAAAATGGGTTGTTGACGGAACATCAATCGGGATTTAGAGAACAACATAGTACGGAATCAGCACTCCAATTAGTGGTGGAAGAGTGGTTACGAGCGATGGATAAAGGAAATGGAGTAGTAGCAGTGTTTTTGGACTACAGAAGAGCTTTTGAAACAATAAATAGGGAATTGTTGTTAAAGAAACTGTATGAAGTGTATAATATAACTGGTAGAGTCTATGAATGGATCAAAGATTATCTAAGGGGACGGTGCCAGACTGTGAAATTCAAGGACAGTATGTCTATTGAAAAGGAAGTAAAGCATGGTGTACCACAAGGCAGCAAATTGGGACCTCTGTTATTTATATTATACATAAATGATCTCCCAAGAGTGATTGAACAGTGTAAAATACACATGTTTGCAGATGACACATTAATTTATTTATGTGGACAAAATGTAATCGCCAAAGTCAATGAAGAACTATCACTTGTATATGAGTGGCTTTGTAGGAATCAGTTATGTGTAAATGTACAGAAAACAAAATGTATGGTATTAGGTAAGCCAAAATTTAGAGAAGAGGCAGAAAGAGGGCAAGAAGTTCTACTTATGGGATCAAAAGTGGAATGGGTTCGAAAATACAAATATCTTGGGGTAATTATTGATAATATGTTAAGTTTCAAAGATCATGTGGAGTACTTAAGTGGAAAAATGGCGAAGAAAGTTAACTTATTGTATAAATTAAGAAAAACCATTTCAAGAAAAGGAAAGGAGTTGCTATTTAAATTAATCTTGGTGCCACATATAAAGTACTGTTCTACGATACTAACAATGGCAAATAAGAAGGAGATAACAAAACTACAAAAGAATTTTAATAAAGGAATGAGAGCGGTTTTAAACAAAAGACGTACTGAAAGTATCAACAGTATACTGAAGGAATTAGGATATTTAACAATAGAAAACGAAATTAAAAGGGATGTTCTAACATTTATCTATAGATTAGAAAATAAATTACTGCCAGAATATTTAGAGTGTCTGGTTAGCAAAAATACAGATATACATAATTACCCTACTAGCACATCAATTCCATCTTGTGAATGTAAATAGTAGTAAAGGTTCAAAATCAGTCTTTAATAATGGACTTGAATTATATAACCAGGTGCCAGACGAAATTAAACAAGTGAGATCAATAAAAAAAATTAGGGAAAAAGTAGGCTTATGGCTTGATAGTAATTAAGTATGAAGACTGTTTTAATAATTGTAATGTGATACGGTGCTATAACTACAAAAGACTGTTAAATTTATATGTACTTGTTAGGAATATTTAATTTTATATGTAAGTGTAAAAATCTATAATAGTTATAAGAATGGCTGTGTATGTTATAAATATATCTGTATACCTATATGTATTAGCCGTAGGCTATTTGTAGTTAACTAAATAAATAAAACCCAAAAAACGAAGCAAGCGAAAATTTCCCCAACAACCACTTTTACTGTAGAGTGTCTACTGCTCGAATAGTAAGAAGAGTTGCTACGACTGATCTTTAACATATTCCGCCCACCTTGAAAGGTCCTGGGGTCCCTTCAATGCTGGAATTTGGGAGTAGAAGCGCCATTGGGCGTTGAATGATTCCATTCTTCGTTTTGATGGTTGTAGCCCGGACCAACTGATACTTAGCAGGATTTGGTTTGATTACACGTCCTAAGGCCCTGGCTCCTGCTGGAAGATGAGTATCCATTATGAGAACCATGTCATCTATCTTAATGGTGGTTGACGGTTTAATCCATTTTTGACGTTGCTGTAGTGTTGACAGGTAGTTTTGCTGCCACCTTTTCCAAAATTGTTGTTTCAATGATTGGACATATAGCCAGCGCATTTTGAAGTTCTTTACGTCTTCGTTCAGCGGGATCTCGACCTGTTGCTGCAAGGGTCCGCCGCAGAGAAAGTGAGATGGCGTTAAAACTTCCAGGTGTTCTGGGTTGTCTATTAACGCTGTTAGTGGGCGGGAATTTAAATTTCCTTCGATTTCGCATAACAACGTGTAAAATTCTCCATAGGTTAAATGAGCAGCCCCAATGATGCGTTTCATGTGAAACTTAACACTACGTATGCCGGCCTCACACAGGCCTCCAAAGTGGGGGGTCGCAGGAGGAATGAACTTCCATTGAATCTGATTTTCCGCTAGAAATCCATATATTTTTTCACGCTGATGTTTGTTTGTCTTGGAAGGGTTGATTGACTTCAGATAGTTTTCTAATAGCTCCATGAAAATTTGTTGCGTTATCACTATACATGACGGTAACTGTTCCTCGTCTCGATAAAAATCGCTTGAATGCAGCTATGAAGCTTTCTGTCGATACATCGTCGACCATCCCGATGTAGAGTCGTGATGCCGGAAGATCTCCCATTTTCTGTTGATGTCCTATTGCTCAATGCCTGATGCAAATTACGCAGTTCTGAACAACCCTTCGAACCAGCCTTAACCCTTCGAATGAGCCTTAATATCCAAAATTTCAATTTGATATTTCCTTCCAGTAATTTTCCTCCTCCGTGTAACAATTTCAAATGATAATATGATGTAATCAGACGACTTAACGGTGATTCCTTGGGAAGTAGAACTGGGTGACGTTGATCGAATGGAATGGCGACTATTCGAATTAACTGCATATAGGAAAAATATCGTAGGAGTAGATCTTCTGGGACCTGTGCCGTTACATGAGCGGCTACCTTTTTTTGCTCCAGTGTTGTATCAAGTTGTGAGGGATTGCTATAGGCAGTTTGATTGTCGCCGCTTGCAGAAAGGCTGGTCCATTCCACCACAGTTTGTTGTCCGCAATATGGCTTCCTTGGAATCCCCGTCTGCAGGATTCATTAACGAAGGAACGTGATTCCACATTTCGATGGGTAGCGTTTCTAATATGAGTGACGTTCGGTTGCCTACAATTGTTGTCCATTTTCTAGGGTGTTGTCTTAGCCATGACAATACCACTGTAAGTCGGTCCAGCCTGTGCAGGTGATCTTGGGGATGTGTAGCTCTGCTTTTATTCTCTTCATTAATTTAGCCAGCAGGTGTGCTCCGCATAGTTCCAGTCGGGGAATGCTGATTTGTTTAATCGGCGCTAGCTTCGTTTTAGCTGTTATGATTTGGACCTTCACTCTATTATCCATGGCGACGCGTGCCTAAATAACCGCTGCATACGCGCGTTCCGAAGCGTCGCAAAACCCAAGAAGTTCAAGATGAGTAGACGTTGAGGTGCCAATCCATCTAGGAATTTCAATTAGGGCCAACTGTTGGAGTTGCGGGAGTACACTTTTCCATTTCGTTTCCAAAGATTCTGGTAATGGATCATCCCCCGAGATTTCAGCTATCCATAGTTCCTGCATGATGCATTTAGCGATGACGGTGTAGGGGGCTAAAAGTCCAGCACTTGACGTTTTGTAGGAACACGATTGTGCTCAATATGAACTCTGAATGAAAAAGCATCTTTTGATGGTCGCCATATTAAGCCGAGGGTTTTGATAGTGAGGGTGTCGTCAATAGTTAATTTGTCTTCGCAGCTCACAAGATTTTTGGAGATGGTTCGTAGAACTTCAATAGAGTTTGATGACCATTTATGTAATTCAAAGTGGGCCTTTTTGAGTAGTGACACTAAGTCATCCTTGTACCTAATCGCTTCGTTGATAGAGTCTGAAGAACCCATTAGATCGTCCACGTAAACATTGTTTTGTAATAATTGTGATCCGAGTGGGTGTGATAATCCTTCATCTTGATATAATTGCTGTAAGGTTCTCAGTGCTAGAAAAGGTGCACATGATGTTCCATAAGTCACTGTGGTAAGCATGTATTCTTGAATGTTTTCCCCGGTTGATGGCCTCCGCACTATTTTCTGATAACGCCGATCTTCTGGATGTACAGCTATCTGGCGATACATTTTTATCATATCTGCAACGAATCCAATTTTGCCAGTACGGAATCTAAGAAGAATATCATATATTGTATTTTTGGACCGTGAGCACCCTGTGGATGATTGAGCAGAACCATCGAAAACGACTCTTAGTTTTGTTGTGATATTTTCAGCCTTCACAATACCATGGTGTGGGAGAAAAAATCCCAAAGAGTGTGATCCGAGACTTGAAGTTTCCATATGTTGTAATGTTAAATATTCGTTCATAAACTGTCTATATTGTGACGCGAATTGTTGATTTTTGACGAACCGACGCTCCATGGAAAAAAGTCGTGTTATTGCTTACTGTTTTGAATATCCAAGCAATCTCGGATTGTGCTTAAAAGGAAGTCTCACTTGATATCTTCCGCACGGTAGACGTTACACTGTTTGTTGATAATGTTCTTCACATTCCTGATCCATTGGCTGCAATTTGGTTGATGATGTAGGTTCCTCGATGTCCCAAAAAGATCGTAGCGTTTGGTCTATGTTTTGTGGAACATGTAGACATAGAGGAGGTTGAAGTTGAGACGCTTGGCCTCCTATAATCCAACCGAAAGCCGTTGAGGATGAGTTTACAGATGAAGATGACTCCTGTTTAAAGGACTTGAAGAAAATGTCTACCCCAATAATGATGTCAATCTTGGATGGACGGTCGAAATATGGATCTGCTAACTCGTTAATCGATTTGTAGTGTTGAATAGATGATGATGATATTGGTGCTGATGGTAGATAACTGCTTACCGTGTTGAGGATATACCCTGTTATCATGAAGGTCTCTTCAGTGAATCTTGATTTAAGGGTTAGATTAACACTACCACGGGTGCAGGTTGCCTTAGAATCTTCGCCGTCAATCCCATTTATGATTATTCTAGCATTTGTGCGTTTCAAATTTAACCTTCGCATTCTGATATTAACGTTAATTGCGACCCGGAGTCTAATAACGCACGACATGTTTGATAGTTGTTGTAGCTATCCTTAACGAGAATAATTGATGTTGGAAGTAGGGATGGCCGATTACATCGTGATTAATCGGACAATCGATTATTCGATTCGATTAATCGAAACAATCGCATCGTTTTTTTCCAATCCGATTACATCGAAAATCGATTATTTCATGCGATAATTGCATCCGATTATTAAAAAATAAGAAAATAATTATTGGATTGTTAAAAATTGTAAAACATAAACAACAGATAAAAGGTTGACAGAATTTGAACCTAGATAATTGTTATTAGGTTGGCAGTACAACGGCTTCACCACACGTTCCTATATCAAACGCAAGTATTAAAAAGATCTAGGTAACGTAAACACCTTGTCTTGTCGGTTGGCATTCGCGACTAAAATTCTTGTGCGTCGATCATCCGTTGAACAGAGGGATAGTAGATTTTGTTCGGCAAAACGGGCACCACTCAGCGAAACTCTGTGGGCAAAATATAATCTTAAGTAACTTGCTTCTAGATTGATAAGTAATATACTCTGTTATCAAAAATTATTCTATGATCGTTTCAGATGTATATTCTATATGGTTGCGAGTAGGTGGAATAAAAATATTGCGGCTAGGTAGTGACAGCTCCTTCCTCTCTTCTCTCTATCTTCCGTCTGTCTTTATTCTAAAGAATTGTAAAATCTCTTAATTGCATAACCACTACCTATAATTTAATTTTGATAATTTTATATTACTATATTACTTTGTACAACCAAAAATTAAAAATAACAGTAGAAAAGTGTTTTTATCATTTTTTATTGAAAATTATTCGATTATTACATTAATCGATTGGTTTCAAACGATTAATCGATTAGAGATAATCGAATGATCCGATTAATCGGCATTCGATTAATCAACATTTTTTTAGTAATCGGCCATCCCTAGTTGGAAGTATGTTTTGTGTTGAGTGATTCACCTAGGAATACCCTTGTTGCACTGGAGATGCATCTTGTGGAATTGATGCATCATTCTTTTATGCCGATGTGATGGAAGTTACCTTGACCACCGCTGATGATGATGAGGGTGCATTTGAAGAGAGTGGTTGGGTGCCTGTATGCAACAACGAGTGATGACGCTTGGAACATATCTAACAGTTGATTGTAGAGCGACAGTCCTTCACTAGATGCTTGCCTTTGATACAATTGAAGCAAAAACCGTGTTTCTTGATGAAGGCCTCACGATCTGAAAGTGACAAGTGTGTAAATTGAGGGCAGGCGAAAAGATTATGATTTCTGTTGCACATGCTGCATGTTATCGTGGTTACTGTGTGCGTGGACTTGCGCTTCTGAGATTGACTAAGTTGAAGTTTTGCTACCCTTGGTTGATGATTATGTATCACACTTAACTCATAAATACGGTCGTCCAGAAATCGTTAGGTCATTGAATGTAGGATCATCCACCGTAGCTGTTTGTCTTCTCCAAAGTTGTTCCGATTCCTTGTCTAGTTTGGACACCAGGACAAAATTTAACCAGTGGTCCCAACGCTCCACCGGAAGTCCTAATGCCGCCATTACTGTTACTGATTCGTTAAACAGATTTAAAATGGTTCGTAAACCTTCAGCAGTTGGATATCTTATACCTTCACTCTGCATTATAGTTTTTAAATGAGACTCTATTATATGTATATCCTTTCTTATTATATTTTCTTTTCAGAAGCTCATATGCAGCCGTATAATTTACCTCTGTGATTGTCAAATGTTTCAATGTTGACGCAGCGTCTCCCCGTAGTGAAGTTTTAAGGTGCTGGAACTTTTGTACGGGTGATAATATTTTACTGTTGCCGACCACTAATTGAAATATTTCATGGAATGAGGGTCATTCCTTATAATCCCCATCAAATGCAGGAATAGTGATGGTTGGCCTTTCTTATCGAAGGCTGTGTTTCAATTGTAGTTGATGTTGAAGTGGAGGTTGTAGGATTTTCTGTAAGTGACTGGACTATACAGCCGGCTTTGGTTCAAGACTAGTGTTTCCAAGGTTACGCTGGGTGTGTTCGCTTGAGCCTGATTTAGATCTCGTCCACTAGCTGTGAGCTCACTTAATTTTTCTTTACACTTGCTTATTGCGTTGATGCATTGAGTCTCAACTGTTTATCGATGGTCCGCTTCCTCGCACAATTCCAAATCTGACATGTCGGCTTCAATCTGGTCCTGGGCCAGGGTGAACTCTTGGAACCTTTGTCTAATCAATTCCATTATTGTTTCGACGTCATGTATGTTGCTGGTAGTTGCATGAAAAATCTTCTCACTGTTATTGCAATACCGTGTTAGTCCTCCTTTAATAGTGCTTCTTTGCTTTTTTAATTTTTCCTTCGTGTTGTTGTGAATTAATTACGTACGCGACACGACACTTCACGCTTACACGTATATACTCTTAAAGAGTCGGGCGCCATGTTTGTAGAATATTTGCCAATGGTTGAAGAATCTTTTCCTTTTAAAAATTAAACAGCACGAGAACTAATTTAAAAACGTTTTATTTCTTCCAATATATACATATATAAATCCGATTTTCTTTTGTTAATGACGGATAACCCAAAAAACGAAGCAAGCGAAAATTTCCCCAATAACCACTTTTACTGTAGAGTGTCTACTGCTCGAACACGAAGGGTTGCTACGACTGATCTTTAACAATCAGTTTTATGCAATTTTTGGCTAAGCAAAGATTGTTCGTGAGATGAATCTGCATAAAAATGTCATATACGAAATTTACGTAGAACCAATGGTTTTTGAGATATGGGTTTGGGAAAACTCGGACATCGCACTACATTCTTTTCAGCCCCACCTTTGAACTATAATGCAAGCAGCGGTTTTACATGGTATCCCTAGTAGGCCTAGTCCAAAGGTTACCAAGTATGAAATTTTTTTGTTGATTATCTCTCTATATCTTCTATCTCCACTTCTTTCATGCTGTCATCTTCATCAACACTCATTCCAATTTGTTTGGGGATGCCTCATTCTATCATGGCTTTGTAGAGTTCTACTCTGGCTATGCTATCATAAGCGGATGGTTCGAGCGGGTGGGGCCATTATATTTTGTAGGGCTGCGGAGAATATCTTGTACACGGTACTCAACAACGTTATACCCCGATAATTAGTGCACGCTATATCTCCTTTTATATGCACCGGGCAGAGGATGCCTTTTCTCCAGTCTTTTGGCATCACTTCCCGCTCCCATACTTGCACGATTAATTCTTGAATCGCTTGGTGTAACGTAGATCATAGGCCTTGTTGTTTTTTAGCCAGGCTATGGCTCTGCTAACTTCTTCTAAGCTTGGTGGCGGCAGCATAGCATTTTCATCAGATATTAGTGGAGCCTTTAAATCCTCAGTTAGCTCGCCATTTAGCAATTCATGAAAGTGTCCTTCCCATCGCTCCAAGATGCCTTTAGGACCGGTGGTCAGATTCCCTTCTTTGTCCCTGTACTGTACTGTACTGTTCTAGACGAGACTTTTTTCCCAGGCTTCTTTTTTCGTCTGTGAATTCTCTTTTCTTCTTTTCCGAGCTCTATATATTTTTCTTCGCGTGCTCTTGTTCCCTGAAACTGCTGCATTTCACGTGCATCCATTATCGAACCAGTCGTTCCGATCTCTACGACTTCTGCCTAAGATAGAATCAGCAGTACCAATGACAATATTTTTAAAGTGGGTCCAGCTCTCATCAACGCCCGGCATCTCATCCCCAGGACTTATGGCGAGTTCTAATTCATGATCGTAGCTGTTGCATTACGTAATGCAGCTGTGTTGATTCGGGCCTGATCAGCGGATACAAAGCTTTTCAGGGCTGTAATGTAATACGCTCTCGGAGCACCATAGAGGTCGCGCCAAAAGAGTTGATGCCGAGAAAGTCGCGTTTTCCATGCGCAGTAGAATCCCCGCATGCCGTTCCCGTCCCTTAGCCTAGTCGCAACAAATTTCGAAGGGGAAATTTGAAAATACATAAGCGCATTTCTTATCCACATGTGCGCAATTTTTATTTGTGTGCAGCTTTAATTTCCCCAGCTGCGCGCTCCGGCATCAACTCTTTTGGCGCGACCTCTACCAACAAGATAGTGATGAGAGTCGAAGGTGGCACCTCGGTACGTTCGTACCGTCATCAGACCCGAAAGATGGTGGCGATGTATCAATACATGGTCTATGTGGTTGCGAGTGGCTCCATCAGGAGTTACCGAGGTGGCTTTATTGATATCTTTACGCGCAAATCTAGTAGACCAGCTCCCAACCTACTTTAGCGTTCATGATTTTATATATTATAACCACAGTTGAATCTGTCCCATTTGTTGTGTATTGTGTATTGTGCAGATAATGCAACTTTTCTTTAGGCGTTGTGCAGCATAGTAATTCATGTATAGCTGCTGAGAGCGATTCGCCTCCTTGTTTGATCAACTATGCTGGGGTATTATCAATTCTTGAGGAATTGTTGTGTTTTAGAGATTGTATGTAATTCTTCCAGGCTTCATACATTTGTTTCTCTGGTAACATCGTTATGCGTTATGTAGATGGGAATCTTGGACATGTCTGGTGCTTTCATTTGCGTTCAGCAGCTGAAAAATCCCCCACCGTTTCTTTACGTCTTCGCTGCCTGTGACTGCAGTGCAGTATCTTGTTCTATACCGGAAGCCTTTCTTGAAGAAGTTTATTTCCTTGTATGTTTCGCGAGTTTTGTTTTCTGCAAAGTTTTCCTCCGCTCTCAGGATGTAAAGGCCCAATTACAATGACTGGATTAGAGCGGAACAGAATCGGATTGAACTGTCAAAGTGGTTTTCCAAGCATGCGTTTTCTATTTAACCGATTCCACTGAACGGATTCAAACGCATTTGACCGCATCTGTGCCGGATTCGTTTTAGTTTGTTTAGAAATCACCGGATTGAGCTGTCAAAATTTTGGTAAACAAAAGCTGTGAATGTTTAAGGTTTTATTTTTTTGATTTGTTATGTTTTTAGAAATGTTTTCGGACGAGCAGTTAATCGCAGAAGTGAAAGATTATGAAATACTGTACAACAAGGCAAAGAGTGGATATAAAAATTCCAAGATTAAAAATGAAATGAAGTGTTTGTATACTAAACACTTTGACGTTTAAATGCGAACTGATCCGTTCATTGTGGGGTGCTACACGGGGACTCAAGAGGTACGAAAAAACCGGTTTTACTGGCAAGAAACGAGGGAAGAGAAGGGAAAGAAGGCGCGCTTGACGAATCTTTAACGAAAGAATTTTCATCCAGAAATTCCCTGGGTGAAAACTAACACAAATGCACATTTCTTTCTCTTCTCTTTCTGACAAATGAAAATAAAGAAACGCCGCTTACTACACACACAGTCAAGGCTTTCATATATAAGGAATTATCTAAGCTGAAGACAGCCTCGTGTAGCATTAAATAACGAGACTCAAATATGAGTTCGGCCGACTTCTTGAGTCTCCGTGTAGCACCCCCCATTGTAATCAGTGCAGTTTCCTATCCGTTCTGATGCGTTCTTTTGACATTTCAATCCGCGTAGATCCGCTCATTGAAATTGGGCCTTAATTTTTGCGTAATTACCTTTTCTTCTTCCGGCAAATGTTTTTTGCTGTTTTTCGTGTTTCCTCGTATTTGCATTTCTTCTTTCTCGCCAGTCTCTCTATGTATATTTTCCTACTTTTATTTCTGGTCTGTATAGATGCTTTGCATTCCTCGTCGAATCATTCACTGGCTCTGGCTGCGCGTTTGTAACCTACAGTTTCCTTCGTGACATCTGTGAGTATTGTCTTCAATCTTATTCATTTTCCCTCGACCGTATCTTCATTATGGACCTATCATTTCTGCTAGAAATGCCTAATATCTCTCCAGCGTAGTCTATTCCCGCAGGCGATCGATCCTAAAATAAATAAAATTTGTGTATACAACGAAAAAGCAACGATACTTCGAAAATATCACGGTGCATAACAGAAATTAGTTGTAATTCACTAACGACATAACGTCGAAAAAACGTAAAGTAGAACTACGCAAAGTGAGGTAGGTCTTGGTATATACTGCTTTTATAGTATGTACTATATTTTTCTATTTCTAAATATTGGCGCCTATTGCGAGTGTCGATACCTAATCGACAAGCGACAATTATCGATTATAGAGTGTCGACTATTTAGTTTGATATTGCGAATGTCGATTGTAATCGAAAATTGTCGATTTGACAGTCGACTTTTATCGATTGCTTTTTTGCTCACGACAAAATTTGAAATGAATTTCAAAAAAAAAAAAAATTTTCTAATCAGAGTAGCCCAAATATTTGTCGATTGGGTTATACAATGCCAAAAAGAAAATTAATCGACACCATCGACTATAGTCGAGTCGATCGTTAATCGACACTCGCAATAGGGGCCATTATTCGACTATAATATAATATAATATTCATGCGACTATTTCATGCACTTATCATTAGCAAAAACAGCTGAGCTTTAGAAAGAGCTTTTCGATGCAATTGCAAATCTCATTATAGTTGCATTTTACTATTAAGTTTATAAAAAGCGCCAAAATATATGCAATAAATTACTGCCAGTAATCTACCGAGATTAGTTAACCGTCACTTCGGCTCTTTTGTTGCGACTTTGTACACCTGACGTTCGAGTTCAACTAATTGGAAGATTTACGGATATAGATCAAATAAAGGCAAGATTACGTTTTTCTTAAAAAGTCTTCAACAAGTAGAAAAAACTTACTGTGATGCACTTTTTGGGGAATACTGCAAGAGACTAAAGCGGTTATCTTTACTTTAAGGCAAGTTAAGACTAAAGTGTCTCAAAAATGTCTCAAGATCTGTTGCAACATCTCCAAAAACAAAGCCATTTTGAAAATGATCTAAAACACTTCATTATTCTACCTTTCATCATCTTTTCCCACTTGTGCAATGGCATGTCGAATTCTTTATTATTAGCTTAAATCCAGGGCAAATTTTTACAAACCAGAATAAAAAATGTCTTGATGGCGGTTCAAATGATCTCATTAACAACTTTTTTTCAGTCTCCACTTGGGAGTCATAAAACAATTTTTCGACACCAGTCGACACCATGGCCTAAAAAAACCAGCGGGCAGGCGCCTTTCATTGTTCCTCGAACTTCGCTATCATAAATCCCATGATGAATTTTTGGCAATTAAATTTAATTTGAATCAGCATTAAGGCAACTAGACACCGATTTCAGGTACATTTGCGCCAATTTGTTCAGGTGAACAGCTCCCACAAAAATTCGGACACTTGAAGGTCTGGGCTTTAAGGTCTTGATCGCGTGCCACCGTTGGTGGTGATACTACCGTATGAATGAAGGATTGACTTAGACCTCAGCTGGGCATATGAAGAGATCTCTTCAGCTACTTTCATATCAGACATGAAATCATGATCACAATGGACGATTGTGTAACGCAGGTAAGCTGATCTTGTTTATTTAGCTCAAAACTGGTAATTAATTGAGAGTGAAAATTTTACGGCTGCCAAAAGGAATTACTGCTCGGCCGCTGAATTCACTTTGTGGATGACTTGGAGGTTTTAGTGATTGATTCGGGTAATAACTGTGTGAAACGATAATAGATCTAGGATTTTTCATCGTTGGTTAGTGGTCATACAATTGCTTATGAGTTGCTTAGACATGTGCCTATCGCATTATAATTGATAGAACATGTATGCATTAGTTGATTGTAAAGAAAATTAGGACAATGAATATTGCAGTTCGTCACGGACAAAAATAATTAAGCCTATTGGTTCCTTCATGTAAAAATACATTGACAATTAAAATACCTATATATTTATAATAAACTTGAAAGTTGTTTATCGTTTTCATTTTAATGAATGTGTTTTAGTGGCAGTAGATAAAGCCAATATCAAACCGAAGGTCACCTACGCAGCCTTACCTTACCTCTACGCAGTTTCAAGAAGAGAAAACTCGCAGATTCAAGAAGAGAGAAACGTTCCCAGAAACGGTTACAACGTGGGCTCCAGCAGCGAGAGGGATATTTTGAGCAAACTTCGATTGCAAAATCAAAAGCTGTGATTGACCGTTTTAAAGTATGACTCTGAGCCTGTTTTTAAGTGAGAGTTTATGCTTAGGTGAAAACCTTTGTACTACCAGATCGTCATGCTGTTCACGTCATGGTAGAATATGTAAGGTTAGTCAAAGGGTAGAAAATTGATAGGTTATATTAGAAGAAGTCGAGGGAGGGGTGATGCTGGAGGAGATCGCCATGACCCCTGCCAAACCTGAATGGCTTAATGAGCACCATCAATAAGTTTGAGAGCGGGGTTATGCCCTTTGTCCAGAACTCGGCCCAGATATACGAGTTATATTCAAGGTGGGGACGAATATAAGACTTGTAGACTACATCGACGCACTGGTTTGATTGTATGCAACGCAGATCTTCAATTAAAGTTTTTCCCTTAGTTTCAGGTCCCCTATTGAAACTGGAAAGATTGTACAGCACGTTTTATTTGAAATGAGCCAGTACTTCGTTTTTCATTCGTTAGCATCATTCTTACAGCTTGAAAGGATTATGTCGACAAGGTCTGCTTGCCTTCCGAAGCCATATAAGGAACATAGAGTACCGTCGTCAGCAAAGGTCATTTATAACATCTACGAATAGAGCTTGGAGTATAAACTGGCGCTTAATTTTTAATTTTAATTTTGACCCCATTCAATACTACCTTGATTGAATGATCAGCAAGAAAGGTCTCATTCCAGCTCTTTGGAGAAAAGTCAATACTAATAATAAGTGGACTGTCATATTCTATCAAAAGCCTGTAAAAATCACTTTTTGACCAAACAAACACTCAAAAACGGTTTTTGGTTTTTTTCGAAAATTGTATTTTGTAGGCAATAACGTTTGGTATAAGTAGATGAAAAAAATAAATAGTTTAAAAAAACTAGAAAATACGCTTTTATTTATTTAAAAATTAACCAAGAAGTAAAAAATAATTTTGAATGTGAAGTTTTTACTGCTGCAGCCACTTAAGGCTAGCCAAACTTGTCTCACCCTGCACCCTACAGCCTTTCTCTGCACGAACACTACGGTTTAGAGGTTCGTTTATAAGTAGAACAACTCGATTGTGGAAATGCTTTCCGAGTTCGGTGCTTCCGGGTTAATATGAATAACATCTCAGAGCTCATCAACAGTTTCATCATCTTACCACAAAAAAAAATTAAAGAGGAAGGGAAGATGAGATGCCACCCACTTCTCTCCCCATTTACAAAATTCTTGAGGAACGTTCTTAGTAGTGAAGCGTCTAAACAGAACACATCGGAATAGGGCAGTTATTGAAGTCCGCGGATAGTTCTACATCCATCTTAAGATTTAAGTGAGTGCATGAAACCCTTAAATAAAGCACGGAGCGCATATGCATGCCTGTTCCGCATATGGAGATCAACGGAGATCTCAACTAACACCAAATTGCGGCTGTTCAACTCCAACGTTAAGGCAGTACTTTTGTACGGTTGCGAAACATGGAAAGTCACCCAATTCATCACAAGGCGCCTACAAGTCTTCATCAACAAATGCCTGCGTGGTATCCTAAAAATCCGCTGGCAGAGCTATGGCGCCGTGCCTGCCGGCCAAGAAAGGATAGACGACCAAATCAGACGAAGGAAATTTAATTGGGTTGGCCACACATTGCGACGCGAAAACGAAAATCTAGCCAAACAGGCCCTCGACTGGAATCCCCAAGGATCCCGTCGAGTCGAAAGACCTAGAACAACGTGGAGGAGAACCCTACTAGCAGAAGCCGCAACAACTGGGAGATCCTGGTCGGAGCTGAGAGCTGTCGCGCAAAACAGAGTCCGCTGGAGGGCAGCTGGCGGAAACATGTCCCATGAGGTATTAAAGGAGCGCAATGATGGAACCCTTTATTATGCTTCCAAGTCCGCCATGAATTTCTATATACCTGCACTGTTTCAAAGGCTCACCCATTCTAAGGTACGGTCTACGATCTGCGTATGACTGCGAGTAAATAGAAGCATATCAACCAAAGCTTTCACAACTTTGGGGAGTCTGGTCAGGTTGCTTTAGATATCTCAAAGGCTTTTGACAGAGTATGGCAACCTGCTCTGTTGACTAAACTCCAAGGTATTGGTATAAACATGGTTCTAAGGAACTGGATTTAGAGCTTTCTTTTTGGCCGTTCAATCAACGTAGAATTGGATGGCGTCGAATATAACCCCACACCGAACTTTTTCTAATCTTCATTAATGATCTGCTCTCAAACCCACTTCACTGCTTCGCCCATGACGGTACTTTGCATTTCTCTTACTCCTTCGACAATATAAGACAAGCACATGCCAGACCTTGTTTTTACCACCGTGTACTGATGTCCACTACGATCAACCGGGATATCGAATCGATTCTTCATTAGGGCGATATGAATCGTGTTTAACGCCACCAAAACAAAGTACTGTCTGATCTCCAACAAAAATTGTACCGACCTTCCTCCTATCTCAGTGGATAAAGAGGATCTAACGGCTGACTGAACTCTTAACATCGTAGGGGTAACTTCAACGGAGGCTCCGCAATAAAACGATCACATATTCCAAATCGCCAAGCAAGCCCCCCAATGCCTTGGATTTCTCAGGAGACGCAAGTTCCTCCTGCAACCAGCCTCTTGGCTACAATATACAAATCCTACATTTGGTCCGGCCTTGAATACAACTCGTATATCTGGGCAGGCGCCCCAAAAACCACCTTGGCTTGTTCGACAAGGTGTAAATGCGTGCCCTGAAACTCATTGGTGATGGCCCCTTTCGCGCCTCCATTCCGCTCGCGCTCGGCTCGCCCATACTCTACAGCCCCCGTTCGTGCACAATACGGTCTAGAAGTTCGTTTATGAATAGAACAATTCGTTTGTGGAATAATCTCAGTATTTCCGAACTCCGTACAACACCTCAGAGTTCAAACGTGAGGTTCATCGTCAAGTGATCCGAGTAGTGGTTTAATATATTTAAGCTAGTAGTTATAGGTATTCAAGAAGCTGCTCACCCCTTTTGTTTATCCCACTACTGCTCCATGTGTCATGTTGAGCATTCGAAACACATCCTGCAATCATCTTCAGTCCGCTCTTTCTAGACGGATCCACTATATCCTTGATTTTAATGTATAGTGGTGGATACCTGGGGTCAAAAGGGAGGTATGCTGAGTATAAAATACACTTGCTCCCCCTCTAGTCTTTATCTTCATCACTGCCACGTCCACTCCTGAAGTATCACGTTCACACTGCCATAGAGATACAAAATACATTTAGTATGATCCGTATCCATAAGCCATTTTATGGGATTGCACAGAACTGAATTGTTTATAGACCAGTGCCGATAATTTTTGAGAAAAAAAATTCTTAGCAGTATAGGTTCTCCTGAAAAATTAGGAAAAATGGTACATATTCACGAAAGGGGAGGGGATGCCAAAAGGTGGGTTTTGGGGGGTGAAACGTGTTTTTATGATTTCTGAGCAAAGTAGACCTCTTATCGAAAAACGTTTTAATGTATAAGTTGTAGATAATTTAAAAAATCTAGAGCTTTCATTCAAACCATTTTTCGACATAACGCCAAAAACAATGGAGAAAAATGTTAAAACCGATTTTTTCACTTATCTTTTTTATCTTTCACAATCATGTTAATGTTAAATAATGTTAATGAAGTTTTGTGAAAATACACATTTTCATGTTACGAAAAGCCATAGTTTTTTGAAGCGATCGATTGCTTAGTTTTTATTTTATGAATTTAATTGAAAAAATTGGCCCTATTTTCAATCAAAAAAGTTGACGAACAAATTTTTGAGTTTTCAAATTTTTGAGACCGCTGTGTTTTCGTTGAGACCTCTACTTTTAGATGGTGTAAAAAATTATAGTGTCACAATGGAAAAACATCGATAAAAATTCGAAAAATTAAAAACATCCTTTTTCAAATATCGATTTTTCCGTAAACTTCGTCAGGCAAAACTGTAAATTTAATGTAATATATTATAAGGGACCTTCATGTTACCGTTTCAGTGGTAAAAAATTGTTTAAACACGTATTTCACCCAAGACAAAGAGGCAAAAATTATCCATAAATAACGTGATGCAATTTTTGCGATTTTTCGACCCGCCTTCCCTCTTGGAGAGATGTCGTAAATCTAAGTCTAGCTAGACGCCTCCGCCCCTAATCTCACGTGTTTTTTTTTTCTCAAATTTTAAAAAATCGCTAGTATTTACACTAAAAATAAGTATTTACCGGTGTAACCACAAGATTTAATTCTAGATAACTGATAGTTCGAACTCCTATTTGCCCCTCCTCTATTCCATTGGCTTTTCAGCTTGCAGTGGACACATAACTACCCAAACGTGAGCACTCATACCCAATAAGAATTTCATTACGCTAAGATTCGGGCCCTTCCTGTAATTCCATATATTCTAAGGGCTTTTTCGCGGGTCAGTGTTACTTGGCCCATATGCCACAGCATTCATTAAGCCCCGTCTTTTACTGGGATTTTTGGGCAGAATTTAGCCATATATTAGGCCGTGGCCTGAAAATTTATGCTTTGAAGACAAGTATTATCACACACTCATGCCTGCTGGGGCCTGCAGTCCAAGAAAATTTACAAAAATTTTTATGTGTAGGAGCATTTATCGTCAGCTTTTACCTGAAGATCTAAACTTTTATTCAGTCTCAAGCCGTGATTTTACACGAATTTACGCCGTATCCATTCTCAACGGAAAGCAAGGCGCGAAAACCATTCACAGTTGCGTTCGCGCTTGTTCGCGGGTGTTCACGGCGTGAGTCTGGAGTCGCCTTAAGGTACAAATACATTGGCGCAGAGGCTGTGACGTACATTATCTGCTACTTTTACTCATACATTATCTACTACTTTTACATTTAACGTTTTTTGATAAGAAGTCTACTTTTCTTAGAAATCGTAAAAAACACGTTTTACCCCCAAAGCTCCCATTTTGGCATCGCTGCCCCCTTCCGGTCGTATGCTGCGGTGCTTTTGATTTTTCTCTGTTTATGTACCATTTATGCTAATTTTCCCGAATTTTTCTAGTTTTTGGCTTTTCAAACGGGATTTGGCACAGGTCTATTAATTCAGTTTTAGTTTTGGATTTATTTTCTAAAATTCTTTAAGATATCCGATTTTTTAAAACAATCAAAGTAACTTCACTTTGTTAAACACACTACACATGAATTCACAATTTCCGTAGGTAAGTAAAAATTATTAATTCACACTAAAACCCCTCTTCGAGTTTAATGACTCAATAAAGAGCAAAAATCTTCAATTATTTTCCTAGGAAGTACCCAACTAAAATGACCAGTCAAACTGACCAAAAATTATGTTCAGTTTTTCATAGACTTGAAGGTCACCGCTGCCCCGATTAAGATTTCTATCGCCGCAATCCTAATCTCACAATCCAACAAAAGAAGCCGTTTAGCCCCAATCACAAAAAAAGCTAAGATCAAAAAGATTTCACTTTGACCTCTTCACAGGTTAAACTCCCATTCAGGAAAATCAAGCAGAATTTTCCATTATTCACCTGGGAACATTTTCTTGTGATAATCGCATTCGGTTGGGCTAAGAAGACGTTGGCGACGTCTTAGGAGAAGAAGAATGGCTGAAGTTGGTTCGATGGCAGAATGCTGAGAAGTCGTACACGCATGCCGAGAGCTTGCGTTGATTCTCCCTAGTTTTGAGGAAATTTTTCTCGCACTGATAACCCGCTTGGCCGGACAAAGGAAGTAGCGGCTGTGATTTGGCGGCAATTTAAGAACAACGCAAGGTTGTGGTGCCCATTAAAGACGCTGGAGTTACATCACTAAGAAAATAAATTGTTGGACGAGTCGAGTCGCTGGTCTAGGAGGAAACGCTTTACCCTAATGCCATTGCAGTATATAATGACGATCATAGTCCTAGGCTTCATCAGTTGGATTTTGTGTGTTAACAGTGATTGAGTATTCTAGAATCATGCTGAGATATGTAAGAAATTTGTTCATCAAAAAAGTGCAGTTTGTGTAATTTGTGTTTTTTTATTGAAGATCTTCTGTGCTGTTTTTGTGTCACTGACTGCTGCTAAGCCGGGCGGCTACTTGGATGATTCCAGTCTGTCATACGCCTCTGGATATGGCTACCCTTACTATGGGGGCGGATATGGACACTCATATCTAGGAGGTCATATTGGACATTCTTATCCACCAGCTATATCACACCAAAGTTCAACGATTTTTCACGATAAGCATCACCCAATAATTAAGCCAGTTATTAAGACGTATCTCCCGCCTCCACCTGTTGTAAAGACATACTTACCACCACCTGTGATTAAGTCATACATCCCACCGGTTTACAAATACTCACATTATCCTAGCTACGCGTTTTCTGGATGGCCATCTTATGGATCCCATAGCCTTTGGGATTCAAGCTGGCCTTCATATGGTTCTCATTATGGCTCTCATGGACTTTGGGATTGGTAAAGAGGTCCTTTGAGCTCGTAAGAAACCGACTTTTTTCTAATTTTAAAGTAAGTAAAATTAAGTACAATTTTCTTTTAATGCTTGGTGTGAGAAATAGTAAATGCAGTAAATATTTTTACTTGAAAACTAATTTGAGTTTTTTTTTTATTATTTTATGATATTTAACTAATATTTTTCGTTAGGTATGCAAAAATGTAAAAAAATCACATACAATAATGTTCGTTTACATCCATAGATACAGCCATTATATTTGCAATATTCACGATACTACTCCTATCCACCACGTCCCCGTCGTGACCTCTGGGCAATGCAGGTAACTTGAGCTAAGGTGGGGGGCGCACACGAGTTTTCAGCGCGGAAAAACCGATCATACTGGTTGGGCACTAGGCTAAGAATTTTTGTTGTTTTGTGCACAACCACATAGACAATAGAATTTTTACACGGAAAAGAGGCAGAAATTTAAATGCACCGTGTAATACTCAAATTTTACACAGACAGGTTTGGCGTGAGTCCCAAGTGAATGGCCGTGTAATATCACTCAATAGCAGCATTGCAAGAGACCAGATGGCGAGATAATAATAATAAGATTATAGAACTCAGAACATGTACAATCTTCCCTTGTGGAATAGCATAAACGGGCAAAGAATTTGGAGTGCCATTTTTGGTGGACAACTCAATAAATCCGAGCATCATCGATTTTAAAGGTATCAGTAGAACAATATGCTTACTAAGACTCAAGACGCGATTCCTGTTATTCCTGATTATCTGTTCAGAATCAACATGCACGCTTCTACAGAAGAGAAGCAGGACGAAGAAAAGGATGCGTTCTACGGCACTCTGCTAAGAGCTTTTAATCAAATTCCGTCGATCGTGAGAGACGCTAATGCGAAATTAGAAAAAAAAAAGAGGAATTCGTTGGTACCATAGGCCAACATAGCCTACACAACCACACAAATAATAATGGTACCCGCCTAATTGACTTTTCACATCGCGCGGAATTATGTCCACCCTTTTTCCACATAAAAACATCCACAAAATGACGTGGATATCACCCGCCAGAATTACGAAGAACCGTAGAAGAGTCTCCGAAAGGTTGGAACAAGAGCCGAATAGCATAAATGAAATATAGGAATGCATAAAAGATAGTTTAAAGCAGTGGTTCCCAAACTTTATTTCGTACGGAACCTTTCTACAATGTATAAAATTTGGCGGAACCCAACAATGAAAAAATAAAATAATATATGCATATATTTATCCTTTAATATATTTTAAAACGTTTTTATTAGCTCGCTTTCTTGTCTGTCTGTTTGTCTGGTACATATCTTGCAATTGGGGGCCTCGGTAGCCTAGGGGGTAAGGCGACTGGCTACTATCCGAGAGGTACCGGGTTCGATTCCCGGCCAGCCCCACGGTCCTTCGCCTTTTCCACTTTTCCACCTACATAACTTTCCGTCTTTCTTCTTCCCTCTTTACATTCCTGATTCCTTCTGTCATAGCCTTCCTTAGCCCTTCCCCGCTCCACCAAAGCGTATGTCATCGGTTGGTTGATGAGATTCAACTCGTTTCAGGAGGCCTAACACTCCAGCGAGTTGTTTCTCGATGCCCCGATGTCAAAGTCGCAATAGTAATGGTTGGAATTAGGTAGACTAAAAATATCGCGGGTAGGTTGTGGCAGTTCCTTTCTTCCCCGACTAGAGCTGCTGTTCGACATTGCAATCTATACGAATAAAATAGATTGTCGACAGTATAAAGGGCCTTTCCTGTGACTCTAGTCTTTCACATAAAAAAAAAATCGATTTTTGAAATACTTCCGGCTACCCGATGACCCTGAAATTTTGCACACAACTTCAGCTCCAATGACAATGCAATATGGGATACTCAATATACCTTTAGATCTATGGCGGCAGTCTCAGGAGGGCGGATTGAAATATTCTTCACAACCCCTTCGACATGGGTATCAAATGAAAGGGTATGATAAGTAGAACACCATAAGCAATATAATATACTCAATATATCGTTTGCTCCATGGCGCCCATCTCAAAAGGGCGGATTAGCATTTTCTTCACAACCCCCTCGACATGGGAATATGGAATGGGGGCCAAAATGTTACGCGGCGTGACGTAGACCAAATTTCAAGGAAGAAGGGCCACTCGCACTTTCTGATTAGCAAGAACGCGTTAAACGGCCGGCGCAGCGCCAGTGAGTCTGCGAATGTATTTGCGCTTCGGCGCTGGTGACACGGAACCCTAAAATTTTTTCGTGGAACCCTAAGGTTCGGCGGAACCCACTTTGGGAATCACTGGTTTAAAGGCCCCTGCCGCAGGCGCCATCGGTTGGTACGAAGAAGAAGCGGGGACGATTGGTTTAAAAAATCTAGACCCGAAAAAAGGACATGGACCTGACAATCTGCCCCCAATTTTTTGGAACGATGCTCAAATCATATCTCATTCCCTCTGCATCTTATCTTTAGCAAATCATTATCGTTAGGAAGTTTCCTACGTTGTGGAACAAATCCTCCCTCATACCAATCCATAAGGCGTTTGATAAGCATTCAGTGGATAACCTTTAATCTCTACTTTCAGAAACCGTTTTGTGTATTTAAATCGAGCCACTTTGCTAATAGTGGCGCAATGTGTTAGGATATATTTTGTTTATACTGCAATTATGCAGAAACTATACATGCGACAAATTTCATCTTTCGGCAGTTTAAAGTATATGTACCAGGCTCTCACATCCCAAAAATCATCCCCTAGTATAACAAATTAACAAAGTTATGAATTTTTGAAAAAGGGGCATTTTTAAGGGGGTTTCTAGCTTTTCTCGACATTTTGTACAAAATTCTCTACAAATGTCCTGTTGAGGGTAACGTGATTCATCCAGCACTTTTTATTGTATGGGCAAAAACGCGAAAAAGGCATATTTGCACATTCAAAACCCAGCAAAAAAAAGTTTACCGACCGAGTTTCTTGTGGGTTTTCCCCCCATGTGGCCCCAAAACAAGCTCGTTTCTGCTACAGTGGTTACAAGGCTGTACGACCCATTTTGGAACTTTCTTGGGGAAATTTTCTCAGAATTTCCATCTTTTTTTAAGATTTCAAGAAAAAGCTGCCACGGAGGGGACTATTTGACTTAAAATCGCTTTTCTGAGTTCAGGAAGAATCCTGAGTGAATTTCCGGTTACCGGTGACCGCAGCTTCTTAGAACAACTTGAACTTTCCACTTCTGACGCGTTTTTTTCGGTTTGAAGTTGAAACCGCGACTGCCACGATGGGGACTTGTTTGAATATGCGTTTGCACTTTGAATTTTAGAGCAAGCGAATTTTACAGTTAAATCGAACGCGCCGAATGGGTTTTCGAATTGTTGCAGGTTCATGAAACATCCCCCGAGCAGAGGGAGCCACAACAGTACATTCGAACACATGCAGGCTCTAGCTGCACTGCGGTTCGCAATTTTAACGGAAAATTTCGGACAAAATTCGAATACGTGTAAGTTCTGTAGTTTTAGGCCCCAAAAACCATTCGTGAACGCCCTATCCCGAATCGCACAAGTTGGTCCATTTAATATGCGCAATTAATCTGGATTTTTGTAGTTGGGACATGCCCTATAGGTTTCTGGGGCCTGCCGGGCTTTATGGCTGGCTGGATGGCCATTTTTTTTTTTTTTGTGTGGAAAAATGTTGTCTAGGTCGGTATCCACCGAAAGCATTTTTTTTTGGGGGGGTACTCATTTCCGACTCTAAAACGGTCATCGGCTCCGGACACGCATATGCCTTTTTCCGCGTTTTTGCCCGTATACTCAAAAATCGAAAAAATCCCCATTTTTGTTGTTAATTATTATTTAAACAACGTGGAAACACGACTAAAATTTGGCTGGTTTTTGGGTTTTAGTAATGGATACCCGTGAAGTGCAACTAGTTTGCTGTACAATTTTATAGGATGAAAAAATCTCGAATGACTGGTCTATTAGGAGACCGCGAGATTTATGTTACATATTTGAAGGAATTGTAGTAGGCCTGCCTGAATCTGAAAAAAAATTTATAAAAATTGATTCTTTATTTTTCTGTGGGAAAATATTTTTGATTTAACATTCGGCACGGCCCACCAAAACTCCCGGTAGTTGGGTAGACCTGTCCAGCTCTGGTGGTGGCACCCGACTTGTCACTTCTGTCAAAACCCGAGATTCACTGCAGACCAGCGAGCACTAATAACAAGAGTGATGAGCTAGAACAAATTTTTAAAAATGTTTCATTGCCCTTGAAATCAGCTGATAAAAATTTCAATAGGAGTGAAAAAGTCAAAATGAACAAAGAAGTAATATCTATGATAAAAGAAGGCAGAATTACTTAGCCACTAAACGCAGCGTATGTGAAAGAAAGATAAAAAATGAAGGGGAAGTGGCTGGAATGTATATTATAAGATTCCCGCCTTTTTTAATGGACAATACAAGTGCATTCGTACGCCCAAAACAACAATACATATGCATTCGTAAGCCAAAATCGCTATACCAACACGAATTGTTTACCCATCAAATTACTGCTCTGTTCCAGTTTTGCTTCCATTTGAATGTAAACATTCCAGTAGGGGAATCAAGGAACATCTTCTGTTTCTTTCGTAATAATGTATTTTTTGCATAAGATGTATTTCCATCGCGCGTTTGTTATTATTTTTTTGACATTTTTGCTTACATGTTATTTCTAATCTCTTCTTTCATATGTTTAACTCTTTTACTTGTCCTTGAGCTCTACCTAATCACTCTTGTTATTAGTGCTCGCTGCTGCAGACGAACACCAAGCAGCTCTGTTTGCAAGGCCTACCCTGCGGTGCCCCTGGTGTACTTGTTCGGACGAAGGAGATGGCGAATGGCGATGGCCATAAAACAGATCCTTAAGTCGGTTGGGCTGAGGGTTGGCAACCCGCTCGCATAAAAAACAAAATTGCTACGAATCGGCAAAGAAAGCCTCGGACCCGAATATGAGAACACTGCTTGCTGATGGACGGCTGGGTGAAGTCCTGAAGGAGATGAATCGATATAAAATCAAGATTTTGGGACTCGGCGAGACCAGATGGCCCCACGCGGGGGAGCATATCTGCCCAAAACGGTGAGTCGTTTACTTATATTCTGGCAGAAATTAAACTGAAAGCCGTAGGGATAGCGTTGGCGTAATATTCACCAAATAAGCCAGGTCCAGCCTCATTAGCTGCTCACAGTTTCTGTAAGGATTATTACCGCTACTCCAATGCTACGCTCCAACTGCAGACGCAGACGACCATATCCAGGAACTTTCGAAAATATCAGTTTTTGAATGAAATTTTGGCCAAAAAGTGATTTTCGAAAACTTTGACCTTGAATAACTTTCAAAAGGTTAATCGGGTCAACTTTTTCGTGGGAATTTAAGTTGTAGAGAATTCATTCTAAACATTTTGGGCGCTTGCACGGGGTTGTATGGCCTACAAAAACCGAGATACATGGAAAACTCGGGAAAAAAGAGATATGTATCTCTGGCGGTCATGTTTTTTTTTTTTTTGGATTCCGAAATTGTTTTCTTAAAAAGACACAAGGAAGGTGAGTACCAATTTCCAGTCATTTTGAAGTTTTGTCTCCTTTCGTGCGTTTTTTTTTTTGCTAATTTCCCCGGACCATTGAGGTCTAAAAGATATACAAAATCATTTGGTCAAAAAAAAATCGCGTGCGGTATTTTTCGCATTACGAAAGCCCTTTTTCGACCTATTTATTAGACTAATACCCCACTAAAGGAAGAGACCGGAAGTAGGCAAAAAGGAGTTTAGTGGAAGAAGACCGTTCATGAGAGACTCTCTCTGTTTTTCTGCTAACCCCAGCTGGACATTCGCAGAGAAGTCTCGTCGCCTTCCATGCAGAGTAGGCATCGTTTGATCCGCTCGAATACTAAGCAAATAATGCCTAAAGCAGTACAAATTGGAACAAAGCGTATTATCACAAAAAAACATCCAGATACTAATCTTCTAAAACCTAAAGCAAACATTTTCAAATGGTAGTGATCTAATCCGATATGTTCGTATTTGTTGTGAATAACACATCTCTGTTTACTCTAGTAGCTTTATAACTTAAACCGTCAGTCCGGAAGTTACCCCAAAGTCAAGCAGGGTTATTGCGTCTCTAACGTTTATCTGAGCATGAATCTAAAAACAGTAGAACTTAATACGAAAAAACGTAATGCCTGATTTCATTTGAGAATTGAAAATTATTTTGCCGTAAAACAAAAACCAAATCAAACGCTTCAATGAATTACGAAAAAAATATATTCTCTCACACTATAAATTAATTTCTCAGGAACACAACAAATTAATAAATTATTCACCAGCCATGACCTCCGTGTCCATATCCGTAGCCACTGTAGCCACCATAGCCGCCGACGTATGCAATAGGTGCTTCATAAGTCTTAACCACTGGAACGGAGTATGATTGGATGCCATGTGCAAGAACTGGAGTTACATGAGGCTTGCTATGGACGATGGTTTGGCTTTGATGTGAAACAGCAGATGGAACACTGTGAACGATGGCCCCAACTTTGGCAACAACTGGCTCATGTACCTTGACGTATTCCTGATGTACTATTGGTGCAGAATATACTAATGGAGCTTCTACATGGCTGAGATATCCTGGACGGGCAGCAACAACAGCAAGGAGGGAAGACAACACCACCTTAAAGAGAAATTCATTAATAACTTTCACGATTTTTCTTTGGTGCCAATGGCGGAAGGAAACTCACCAACTTGAACATTTTTTTATTTTTTAAGATTTTCACGGGTCTGTGCTGACTTAACTCAAAACTCCAAGAACTGGACTGATAACTAAAACCGATCAGGTATGCCTTTTTATACAACCCAACTTGTGATCGGACCACCTGAGGTTTTCTTCAGTTTGGCATTTGTTGCGTCACCAAACAATTACTTTTGGCCATGAAAATTGGCCTGCACCAAATGAACGTGGAGTGGCCAGGTACTAACTACCGCGTGCCCACCTTTTTCATGCCGGATGGGTGCTTCGTGCCTGCATTGAAGAAACCTAGTCTAGTTTCTAGTACTTCGGACAAACGTCTCAATTGTGGGGACTTCTGTAATTAACGTTCGCTGCGATATCGAGATTTTCTCAAGATAAATCGGTTTGAAGGCTAATTTCTATTTACACAAGTCAATCAGATTTTTTTTTTGTTATATTCATATGACCGGTCAATAACTTGACAAGAAAATTTTATTCAGGCATTTCGGGTGAGAAGGTAAAATCCAGTGCGTTTCTAGACCGAAACTAATGTGGTAGTTACAAATTTACAGCAGTGAAAATTATTTTTGATTAATTACATGACAACGAACAATAAATCTGATACAAATCAATCATAAACATTTTGTTTTAATGGTCAATAACAAAAATTTCATATATTTTGAAATCGAAAGTGAAACTCCTTCCATTTTATAGATGCTAGCTTCCTGTTTGGTTTCCATCCTAGGATATTAACCTTCCGAAAAGGTTGCTATCGCTCCTTCTATGATAGCAGAGAAAAATCTTGAACAATTCTTCTGCAAGTTATCACTCGAAAAGGGAAAAAGGTCAGTCGGAGTCAACGACTTTCCTATGAGTTCTCTTTTTTATTTTGAATATTAAAAAGAGTCATCTTAACCCGGAATGCCCTTACGGGATAGCAATAAGGATAAGTGCTGTCGATTTTACAGAATTCAATCGCAATTCAAACACATTTCGAATTTATCGAAATTTACTTAATGTGCGGCTATTTTGTGGATATACATATACTTTAGCAGGACGTTAACTCGTAACTCGTTTTGATAATAAATATTTTAATTTACTAAGAAGGTTCAGTGACTTGTGACATATGGAGAATGATTTGGAAGTTATATGCAGGCTTTACTAATTTTTTTAAAAAGTGTCTGAAGAGTTTTTCGATTCTCCATCTTTAAATCAGCGTCTAAAGTTTTGCTAACATTGCCTTTTGTATGTGATTCCAATTAGGGTCCCAAAAATTTTAAATATATCCCTTCAAATAAAACCTTACTGGATTATGATAATGAATTAATTAATATTAAAAATATAAAGCCTTCGCTCTACTAAGGCACGCTAAACTCTCGTCCCGTCACAGCTTAAATTAAATGGTTTAATGAGCTCCCTTGTACGGTGCCATATTCATGGCAAGTAAAACCGGTTTTATAGATGAGAGGGGGAAGGAAACGGTAGAAATTTACGAATAAAACCGGTTTTACTCAACAAACTTATGGAAATGATCAAGAAATGATAGACAAAAACCTAAGAGGGGGGGGGGCTTTCTCTGCCCGTTTTCGAAATAGGTGTTTTGAATTTTGCGTGTGAAGAAAAGTGTAGTTTAATGAAATAGAATAATTGGCCCTTGACTGGAATCCGCAAGGATACCGTCGAGTCGGAAGACCTAGAAAAACGTGAAGGAAAACCCTACTAGCAGAAGCCGCAACAACTGGGAGATCCTGGTCGGAGCTGAGAGCTGTCGTGCAAAAGAGAGTCCGCTGGAGGGCAACTGTTTCCATCCTATGTGAGAGGGAGTAGAGGAGCCTTTAACGAAAATAATCGTAGTGTTTCCCGTGGTTTTTCGCTATGAACGGCAAAGGTTTCAAAGTTCCGAACATATTTATACCTTTCTAAATTCGCAACAGTTTCATTTTTCTTGTATCATCTAAATAAAAATTCCCTTTCAGAAATCCATCGGTTAATTTGAATCTTCCAAAGTTGCTTTAAAAATTTTCTAGGGCACTACAAGATTCCAGCTGAATCGGTTTTTTTTTCTATTTACCTTTCAAAAATAGGTGTCACCCACTAATCTTTTTTTCCGTTTTTAGCCTTTCAAAATAGCAGGAATAATGGAAAATAGCAAAGAAGCCAAAGGCGCTGATGTTTTTAACTGTTCCAAAAACTTTTAAAGTGGGTTTTCAGATGTTAAATACATATGTTTATGAAAAGGGGTTTTAATTGCCTACTTATTGAATTACAGTGAAAAAGTATGAACAATTGTTGGAATATTAAAAACAGATCGGTGAGTGATACCTATTTTTAACCGACTTCAAAAAAAGAGGAGGTTATCAATTCGACGTGTAGGTATGTTTTTGTTTAGTCCTGTTCACGCATAACTTTGTAACGCAATAGCTTTTTCGCTTTTTTCTTTTGTTTGTTTGAAGGGGTCGTTTTCCACGGTGGTCCCGTGCAATTTTTTCTTGATTTTGATGAAGGAGTTCGAAGTTAGGTTTAAAACACTGCAAAAATTAGCATACCCTGAACCTTTCATAGACACCGGACAAATTACTTTATTGTCGCCAAACTGGCAGAAGACCGGTGGAGGAGTGCGTAGGTCGGCGATCTTCGATCCAGCGTAGTATAGCGTTGCAGGTTCATGCCCCAGTCGGGGCAGCTCGATTTTTTCCTTTTTTCTTTTTCTAAATCTATTGTGATTGAAAGAATGTTCTAAAGCTTCTTCGGTGAGAAATTTCGTATTCTTATGGAATTTGTACGAATATTTTATATATTTTACTTTACCTATTTTCTGAAATGATTTATTAACATATTAGACAATCGTCATGGCCATGGCGCAGAGGGCTTGCAGCGTACTTCTGGTCTGTGGACTCTGTGGGGTTGCGAGTTCGATTCTTCCGCGCTGATTTTTTTCAATATGATCGTCACAATAATTTTTTTTAAATATCCTTCGGGGAATTTTGTTTCATATTAAACAAGTTTTTGAGGTGAATACGTCTATAAATTTGCTTCCAGAACAAAAGACTGATGGTAACGAAATTATGGCATCTAGTTTTGATTTGCAGCTCAAAAACTATTGTTTATATCGAATAAATAAATAAATCAAAGAATTTTATTGTTTACATTTAATTTCCCCGATATCAATGGAAATTAAGCATTTATACGCCTCATATTATCTTTATCTGTATGTGTGTGTAGTGTAAACAAATCTTGCAGCTTAATTTTGACCCACTTCCAAATTACCGATCAACTGCAAATTTTGCACATACGTATAGTTCGCATGACAATATAATTTGACTATTTTGTAAAAAAAATCAAGATGGGAGTCGAATTTCGCAATTGGGCTCCCCCTCTTTTGAAGACGGCGCCAGGTAGTAGTTCACTTTCATTGCACTAACTCTTGCTTCGAAAATTTGTTTTCATATCTTTGTTAGGCTTATGCCCTTAATACATCACCCACAGGGTGTTAGCACCGTATTCAAAAGTGATTCTTCATTCTAAATCCATTCTGATTGGATTAATGTTGTTAAGAATTCCAAACAATTGTCCTCGGAACGTAGGGACCCCAAAATGAATACGAAAAACAATTTCGAACGAAAAATAAATTTTTGATGGTGGCAAGTGGCAGGGCCGCGTTTTTGCAATAAAAGTTCAATTTTAGATGTACAAGCGTTGATCAAAGGGCGCCAAAAGACAATCTCGCTCAAAATTTGAGCAACCTTTCATGCCCACACAAAACGCGGACTTTTCTTTAAGTATCGCTGGTTCGACCGGGTGGCCTAGAAACCCTAGCTACTGTCTTTCAACGAAGGAGGCCTTCCAGAAAGCAGTTAAAGTTTCGAAAACCAATGGCAATAGTCAACCAAGAACAACCACACTCTCGATGTTAAATATTCTTTCAACTCCACGAGTTGGAGCAAGAGAATCGAAGTGGTATTCTACTTTGGTGCATATATAAGGTCAGGGAAGTTAAAGAGTGTCTAGACAATGCGAGCTTAGCACTTGTAGAATATACAACGTCCTTGCTTATAATCAGCAAGAGACGGAAGAGACGTTCATAAGAATTAGAGTAAGTAGGAGGTCATTTTTTATTTAATGTTCGTGTGCCACAAAAGACAACCATACTATCAAGAGGCACACAAGTATGCGGTTGTGCTAATCGGCATAAAGACCTTTAAATAAAGCCCGGTACTGAGAGTGGTGGCAAACAGGAGAAGGCGTGGAAGCTACATAGCATACTTTCGACGATTTGGCTCTCTCGAAATATGCTGATGAAAAGGAAGACTTGTGAAACATATGTATCTGTTTCAGATCCCCAGGTGGTTTTCACCTTAAAGAGGGCCAAACTAGATATGTACTGATTTTTTTGTATGTGAAAGACTAGAGTCTCAGGAAAGGCCCTTTATACTGTTGACATTCTATTTTTCTTCGTATAGTGTGCAAAGTCAAACAGCAGCTCTAGTCGGGGAGGAAGGAACTGACCTACCCGCGTTATATTTTGTCCACCTACTCCCAACCATTACTTTCGCGACTTTGACATCGGGCCATCGTGAAACAGCTCGCTGGAATGTTATGTCTCCTTAAACAAGTTGAATCTCATCAACGAACCAATGACATGCGCTTTGGTGGAACAGGGAAGGGCTGAGGATGGCATGACAGGAGGAATAAGGAATGTAAAGAGGGAAGAAGAAAGAAGGGAAAGTGGAAAAGGAAAAGGACCGTGGGGCTTCCGGGATTCGAACCCATGACCAAACGCCTTACTCCCTAGGGTACCGAGGCCCTTCCCCCCCAAAAAGCACACATAGACTCAGAAAATAAGCTACAACAAATACAAGCTACAAAGGAATAGGGTGAAAGAAATGAGGAAAATCAATCGCCGGAGTTTAAGAATTAAGAAACAAACAGGAGAGAGAGTGTTAGGATATATAAGATGACCTAAAATAAAGGATGTTAAACGCAATCTCCAAAAAATTATATGTGACGTATCTTGTCTATGTCCCCTGTGTGTTTTAAAAACTTGAGGCTGCTGATACAAATTCTTTGCAGATGACGAGCAAGGAGCTGGAGAAGCCATCACCAAGGGAAACGGGGAACTTGAGTTTCATCGTATGGTGCCTGGAAGTCTCCACAGTGGAGGAATTCAAAAGCCATAATTAAATAATTGAAAACTTACAGGAATTGCATAGAAATTGTATAAATAAAGCGGTTGTAGGCGTGTCGCAAAGCTTCATTTTTTATTCTTATTGTTCATTAAGGATTCCTCCCAGAAATCTATATCTCTGGCGAAATGGTGGCGCTGAAGGGGCTGACCACCAGGGAGGGCGTGCTATAACTTATATAATTAGAAAATTAATTTGTAGCATATCAAAATTGCTACGAATCCAAAATATTAAAAAAAGTCCTAAGTCCTAAATGAAATCTTAGTAAAGCACAAAATTATTTCAAAATAAACATAATATAAATATTACAAAAATTTAACAATGACAAACCAAACATAAATATTACAAAAATTTAACAATGACAAATCAAACATAGATATTACAAAAAAAAATTTATTTTAATTAGACCTAACAATTAAAATACCTAATCACTTAAAAACCTGTAAGACCCAAACAGAGCGGAAGTTCGAATGCCCGAGTCTTCGAAAACGGCCGCGTGGCGAGAAAATAGAGAACCGATCCTTCTTCTCGTGCCAGCATGCAAAGAGTATAGACCTATAGTGAACAGAAAAGTAAAATTTAGAAAAGTGGAATTCAGTAAAGTTTAAAACATTTAATATATATATAATTACTCTAAATAAATGTATCAAAGTTTAAATAATATGAGTAGTACACTCATAATAAAAAAAAATGTACCTAATTAAATAATGCTCCAGGTAGCCAGAACACATAAAATAAAAAAAGAAAGGGAATATGCAACAAAGGAAATAATTAAAACTACCTACCAACCACCAGGGAAAAGGAAATATATGGAATATAATAAAAGCATAACCTGTCGGAGGAGGCAAATAAATCAACGCCACATGCAGACACTGCACAACTTAACCAACGTGGGACTTCCAGATAAGAAAAAAAACATAATAATTCATATATATAAAATAAAATAAAAAACAAAAAAAAAACCTTATTATAACTTATATTTATTCTATTATATTTATTATATTACATATTTATTTAACTTATTATCTATATTGGTCAAATTCATGCTTACATAGTCTGTAAATTATTCCCCTTAATTTATTATTTATGTAAATTGCATGCCTAGGAAATACAATATTAGTTAGATGGGCCCGGATTAAGTAGGTAAGCGAGTAAGTAGCATAAGGATGCTTATACCTTTAAGAAGTTTTGAATATTATAATAAATTACTAAGCGTTATGTGTAAGGCATTTGAGAAAAAGGATATGTTTTTATTTCATTCTCCGCAAACCAATTCATTTCCAAAAGAAAAGAAATATTATGACAGGGAACTACGTATACAAATTTCGTCGCCTTCCATGGCCTACGAAGGGTTCCCGCCCGGGAAAAAGTAATAAACGTTAGATCCACGATATTAAAGGAAATACGCGATAAAATTTGGGGGCTCGTCCGGGATTTCTTTTTATAATCAAACACGCGTAAATTTCCTAACTTCATATTTAGGTGCCAACGACCAATATTCATATTTACGATTATCCCCTTCAAACTAAGGTAACAATAGGAATCAGCCATTTCATTTCAATGCCATCTATCAATTTTTCATTCTTGGCAAAGCAAAATCGTAACCGTGCATTACAATATAAGGTCCAGTGTCAGTGTCATCCAAATCTCCGTCTGTCAAGTCGAAATTGCAATACAAGTCCGATTAATCCGTGTACTTCGGAATAATTAAAAGTAATAATATATAAAACAAGTGATTAGATATCTATTTAAATTAGTAACAACTAAAGTGAAAATAATGCTAGATAGTGTCAAACTAAGTGCGCCAAAATCTCAGATAGCGCCGTAGTCTAATTAATTTGTAGTGCTTATATTTTTTAATGAAGTAAACAAAGTGATGACAGGCAGGGCTGCTGTGACAGATCCCATACCACAAAGTGATATTAAATTTTGTAAATAGTGCAATTGATAGTCAACTTACTTGCGACATATTGTGATTCATTTGCATGTAAGAATTTTTCAGATTTAATGTTACCTTCAAATATCATTGAAAATAGTACCCATTTTAGTGTCTTTGAGTTAAATTTATGTTATTGTTAGGATTATCAACTCGATACCCATTCATTTGTTTCAAAGTACTTGTGATCTTATTATTATACGTCGAAATTATAAGGTTTTCCTCAAAGGTTTTCTAAAATTTAATAAATTTTGTGCTACTTTATAGTTTAAGCGCTCAGTGATTTCATACAGATCGTTTATAGTCATGTCATCATGATAAGATTCTGTTTTGAGTATTCCTTTTAGGTACAAGAAGATTTCTTTTGTTTCTTTAAGCCTGCTTCAGTTTATAGTTATTTCAACCGATCCTAATTTGACCATACCTTTTGTTTTGAAAGGCAATATCAAAGTTGAGGGCGATAACATGAGGAAGTGGCGATCGGAATTTAAATAAATAAAGTTTTGAATAGAAGTATGGGTAATTTATGTAATTTATATGATAATGATAACAAGTGATGCGCAGTATAAGTGAAAGTTTATATTTTCTGATTGTGATTAATTTTTGGTCGGTAAATAGTTAATGCCTATTATTTGCGTGGGATATTTACGTATAGCCAAGTGAAGTAACATGACGTTTTAATATACTTCGCTCGAATTTTGTAGACATTTAAAATTTTGTTAGTTTATTTTAGACGAATGTTGGCAGCTCTCATTGTGTTGAATCTTTTATGTCCTAAATATCCGTAATAAAAGTTGGTGATCTTATTTAGTAAATTATCTAAAATTTTATCTGTGCGTAAAGAAATTTAATTGATAGAAAATGTCGAGATCAAGAGCAAGTTATACGTGGGATCGCGGTATTTTCCCCGCTCTACGAACAATTATGCATTTAATTGCCGTCACACATTATTGGTACGCGATTTACCACGATTTCAATCACGTTGAAATTCCGGTAGGCTCCAGGTTCCACGGAATGGGAAACTCTTTCGGAGGGAAATTCAAGTACCTGACTGTTTTAGATGCGTTTATCCAAGCAATTTACTCCACGATAAGTCTTTTAAATGATTTTATCGGAACAAACGAAGTAGCACCAAAGAAAACGCCTACTATACGACAGTTAAAAGATTATTTGCTGGCAGCACTAGCATTTCCTGTAGCACTAAACGTTGGAATATCATTTTGGACAGTAATGGCTATAGACAGGGAGCTGGTCTTCCCAAAAGCGTTTGACGGATTCTTTCCCAGTTGGCTTAATCATGTTATGCACACAACTATAACGGTATTTATTGTGCTAGAGATGTTTATCTCCTTAAGACAATATCCTAAACGTAGTAAAGGATTACTAGACCTTCTATTGTTTATGGCAGGATATTTAGTTTGGCTTCCTAATATAAAACACGTTTCTGGTGTTTGGGTATATCCATCATTAGAAGCATTGGATCTTCCACAACGAATCGCCTTCTTTATTGTTAATTTAGGATTGGTAGTATTCTTGTATTTAACTGGTGAATCCCTTAACAATAAGATTTGGATAAAAGAACTAAAGCTTGCGCATCGTAAGACAAATTAAATTTAATTTAGCTACAAATTAATATATCAAAAAAAAATACCGTTGAGGTATTTAAAAAAAAAAAAAAAACAAAAACCAAAAACAAAAAAAAAAAAAACGATTCCATAGAATTTTAAAATAAAATTTTTTGCACTTGCGTAGGGTATTTTTCATATGCAAACGATTTGTTTTTATTAAATTAAAATAAAGTTAGAATTCTTTGTAGCTTCAAGCAATTTTACTAAATGATAAACAAAACATTCATAATTAATTTGTTTTCCTATTGTTTAAAGTTGTTGCTTAGTTGTAGAATCCACGTGTATTTAAAGGGCATTTTTTAAGCGATCAGTAAATCTAAATTTCTCTATAAAATGTATTACGAGTCATTTTATTAAAATATATAATGAAGAGATTACCAAATTATACACATATATACAGTATATAAAAGAAACTAAGTACTTTCGGACAAATCCAAGGGATTCTCCGCGATGAATGCACAGTTTCTGAAAAGATTTCTGACCTGTGTTATAGATTAAAAGATAGGAATGGGGTGGATATTGGTAAATGGCACATAAAGGATCTTAAGTAGTATTTGTTAAATAGTATATTTTTCAAGTTAATAATCCTTTTATAATCGTGTACTTCCAATAATTATTATTAAGAGCGGCAAGCGTAGAGCTCCCGACTCAACTAATGTACAAAAAACTAATAATTATAATTAAGAGCGGCAAGCGTAGAGCTCCCGACTCAACTCAAGTTATAAATCCTTTTAATCGTGTATTTCCATTGTTATTAAGAGCGGCAAGCGTAGAGCTCCCGACTCAACTAGTATACAAAAAAAATTGTCCTTAACACGGATTCGCGAAGCACAATTTTTTTTCCCAGGTTCGGAGGAAATGTAGCATATCAAAATTGCTACGAATCCAAAATATTAAAAAAAGTCCTAAGTCCTAAATGAAATCTTAGTAAAGCACAAAATTATTTCAAAATAAACATAATATAAATATTACAAAAATTTAACAATGACAAACCAAACATAAATATTACAAAAATTTAACAATGACAAATCAAACATAGATATTACAAAAAAAAATTTATTTTAATTAGACCTAACAATTAAAATACCTAATCACTTAAAAACCTGTAAGACCCAAACAGAGCGGAAGTTCGAATGCCCGAGTCTTCGAAAACGGCCGCGTGGCGAGAAAATAGAGAACCGATCCTTCTTCTCGTGCCAGCATGCAAAGAGTATAGACCTATAGTGAACAGAAAAGTAAAATTCAGAAAAGTGGAATTCAGTAAAGTTTAAAACATTTAATATATATATAATTACTCTAAATAAATGTATCAAAGTTTAAATAATATGAGTAGTACACTCATAATAAAAAAAAATGTACCTAATTAAATAATGCTCCAGGTAGCCAGAACACATAAAATAAAAAAAGAAAGGGAATATGCAACAAAGGAAATAATTAAAACTACCTACCAACCACCAGGGAAAAGGAAATATATGGAATATAATAAAAGCATAACCTGTCGGAGGAGGCAAATAAATCAACGCCACATGCAGACACTGCACAACTTAACCAACGTGGGACTTCCAGATAAGAAAAAAAACATAATAATTCATATATATAAAATAAAATAAAAAACAAAAAAAAAACCTTATTATAACTTATATTTATTCTATTATATTTATTATATTACATATTTATTTAACTTATTATCTATATTGGTCAAATTCATGCTTACATAGTCTGTAAATTATTCCCCTTAATTTATTATTTATGTAAATTGCATGCCTAGGAAATACAATATTAGTTAGATGGGCCCGGATTAAGTAGGTAAGCGAGTAAGTAGCATAAGGATGCTTATACCTTTAAGAAGTTTTGAATATTATAATAAATTACTAAGCGTTATGTGTAAGGCATTTGAGAAAAAGGATATGTTTTTATTTCATTCTCCGCAAACCAATTCATTTCCAAAAGAAAAGAAATATTATGACAGGGAACTACGTATACAAATTTCGTCGCCTTCCATGGCCTACGAAGGGTTCCCGCCCGGGAAAAAGTAATAAACGTTAGATCCACGATATTAAAGGAAATACGCGATAAATTGACCACTTCAGGAATCCTAGAAATGTGGCCGAGGGCTGTCAAGCCCCACTTTAATACTCGAAATCTAGGCTAGCCCGGCCTCTAGAATTTGTCTGGGGATGGAAAGGGAATATCCAGGACCCAGTGCGTCCTCCGACATCAATAATTAAATTTCATTAATAATATTTTATTCCCGATTGGAGTCGAGTTAAGCCGGTTGGAAGGCGTACTGGAAATCCCTAAAATAGTGGGTATCTCCCCGTATAAACTGGGCCCCTGAAGCGGAAGAAGTGTGAAAAAAGTGAAAGTGCCAAGGTCAAGTGGCGGTTTAAGCTAGGAGGAAGGAGTCGTTGGTGGAGTTGTTGGAAGTGCGGTTAATTGTAAAGTTAAGTACCCTACTGTACACTGATTTTTTTTTATAATATTTTTTCAATATAATTATTTTTTTACTTCATTTTATTATTTTGGTTTTTTCCAATAGTTTGGTTTTTTTATAATAAAGTATAATTTTGGAAATTCTTTGTTTTATTGTTTAGTAGCATACATTTTTATTTGAAGTTTATTGTGGGTCCAAGCCCCATTAGGAGAGATTCGTAGCCCATTTTTAAGTAATTATTCCCCGGCGTTTTTTTTTGTCGAACCACCCCTACGCTGAGTGCAGAGAGAAAATTGGTACGTAACAAAAAGAACCCTAGAATTAGCCACAGTTGATTTAAACCATCCAGCTCTGCGACAAATATCATACAGCCAGATTTTTAAGCTTTCCACCTTGAAACGCCGAAGAACCAACCCACAATAAAAAGTCTAAGTGATAAAACAACAAAGACGCCAATTGAGTTTAGAGATTCCAGCATTTATGTACAAGCCATGTGGGCAGTGGCCGCTTCCTTCTATCATAATATCCCTGGAGTCACAGGACCCATGAAATATTGCCTAATCTTTAACAAAATAAAGACGAGAGACCGTTTTTACATTTGTACCAAAACCATCACTTTCGCGAGCTGTTTGAGTATTCTTGACTTGTCTCTTCCACACAAAATATTATTGGCAAATCCGCTTAGATAATCTGAACGCCATGGGATTGCAAATAGAATCATCATCATGCCCTTCTAATTCCTGAAGCTAGGTAGCATGCACTGATCGTATTCTTTCAATGGAGTGAGCAGGTCTTATTGTTTAAAGCAAGTTGAGTATTAATTAATAATTAAATAGGCAGGTGGTTGTCTCATTGCAAAAGGACTAATGAAAAGAAGCTCTTTGAGTTTGTGCAATTGAGCATTGATTTTGTGTATAAAATGGAATTTCGTTTACTTGTTTTTTTTTTGTAGTGTGGTATTGGGTCCAAAAGTGCTTAGGCCAATCGCTTGGTCTATTGTACTGCACCGCTATACCTCACATTTCTAGGCCATTAGCGCTGAAACAAGTTTAGCCATTTAGAATAGACTAGGAAACATAACAAGCATTAGAAAGAAAAATATTGATTTTTAGAGAGTTTTAGATTTTGGGGATTCAACAAAAATAAATAGTTTTTTTATAAAAAAAAAGAAAAAAAGATTTGAAGAAACAACTTCCACATTTAAAATATTAAGTTTTTTTTTTTGTTTTTGTAAAGATAAGAGTAAATTGTTCAAAAATTGAAAGAAAATTGGAAGATCAAAAAAAACTCCCTCTTATTGTTGTCAGTAGTTTATGGCAGTATGCAGTATTGCGAGACAGACTCGTCGGAGAGTTATGCCTCCTGAAACAAGAGAATCCCGCTAACCAGCCGACAAAGGACCAGTCCTAATTTTAACTTTGGTACCATATTATTCACCGATTACGTCGGCGGGATGACTTATTAGGGCTACGAACCCTGTATTTTTGTAAACCTATAATCTATTTCCATAGAAGAGGTTCTAATGTAAGCAGAGCAGATTTTTTTGTATGTGGCAGTGCTAAGAGCAGGAATCAGCCTTTGTACTACCAGTCCGTCATGTTGTTTGTCATGGTGGAATGTCTAGCAGCAAGCTTAGTACGGGGTGAATAGGTTAAGGGTTATGAGGTTTGGAAGGGATGTTGAAGAAGGTGGTGGTGATGAACCCTACTTTTGAACTCTTGGATGTTGTAGGAGCTCGGAAATACCGACTGCGAAAGATTGTCGTATAGTTATCTACATATATTTAGAAACGAGTTGTTACTTTGTTGAGTGCGCGAATAGGCGAACTGCAGGTGGTAGTAGTGAGATGTGTGGGCTAATCTGGTGATGTAAGTATAAGATTGCCGTGGAGGCAGGAGAGAGTTTATTTCGATGAAGCCGCCTCTATGATAGTAGCGATAAAATAGTGTAGTGGCACTAGTGGTAGTGGGCCAGCAAACAGATATTATCCGCGTAGTTGAGATCCTTAAGGCGGTCTAGCATTCCCCATTGTATACCGCCAGTTCTACTATCTAGAGCACCACAAGAGTGTCTTTTATTACTATAAGAAATAGTAATGGCAAAAATATGCATCCTTGTCATACTCTTGAACTCACCTCACACCTATCGGATAACTTTCAGTTGTGAAGAACTCTATTTGTAATTGTTGTATAGAGCTTTCATAAATTATTCTATTATTTTATCTGAGAGTCCACATTGCCGTAAAACTCGATATATGAAACTTATGTTAACCGAGTATTCGACCCTCGGCTTTCTCATAGTTCACGAAAACAAGTTAAAGGGAGGATCGTCCTTCAGTCGATTGCTCTACTATGATTCTTAAAGTAATATGATCTATTTATGAACCCTATCTGAATCCAGCCTGCTGCCTTTTAAGCGTTCGGTTTACTGCCACTCTTATCCTAGATTATAATACTTATGAGGACAAAATTTTACCTTTTTAAGATAGGTGAAACAAATGGAACGAGAACTACGATGGGCAAAAAAACACAATATTTCTTTTTAAACGATAAGGCTGTTTCTGATCCAAAGCAGCAAAGCAGAACCATCGGCAGAGAATTGTTTCTATTGGCTTACGCTGGTCACGTGACAAGAAAAGCAGCAGAGAGTTCTGCCGATGCCTTTTGATCTTAAATCCTTTTTCTCCTGGTTTGCAAAGCAGAATTTTTTGACTTTTGAAACATTTGTCTCTTGGCAAGTTGTTTTTAAATGACAAATGGCTCGGAAAATTGAGAATAGATAAATAATTAGCGATTATTAATATCATCTCGCACTATATTGGGGAAAAATTAGTATATTCGCAAACAATTTAATTTAACGTTAGTTGTAGGTATAAATCTGCTTCTGCGGCTGTTAAAAAAGTTGCATCTATACTGCTATACGGCCTATACGCGAAAAATTGTAAGAGGAGGATCTGAGAGACTTGTTCTTTTTTCGACACGAAATTTCCCGCAGTTGAAAAATTACTTTCGTTTTGCGTAGAAGTTGGTTTTATCGTTTGTAATGTTTGGCGTAAGTTGAACATTGGTAGAAAATATCGTGATTTCTCTCAATAACGTTTTGAAGTCTCCATCAGATATCTGAGATGATTTGTTGCTTTCAAGAAAGTTGTATTTCCAGCTGCATTTTAAGAATTTCTTCATTAGTGTTGTGCATATCCTTCTGGTTCACAACATTGGATTTTAATTCGCAATCTTCAGTTCCCATTATTTCTGCATTCTCTGTAGCTAATTCAACAATAAGGTTTCTATTACCAGGCGATTCATCAGTTGATACAGGAAAAAGCCTTACCATCAAGCTTTCAGCCGATTTGATGCTTTCATTTTTCCTGGTCATGCTGAAAAATTGATCTTCCACATTTTCCAAAGAGGATGGGTCCTGTAAAAATTTAAGAAAAGACACTAATGATTTATGCCTTTTTTTCCTATACGAACTTTTAGTTCTTCAAGCAACTTTAAAGCAAAAACAGAATGATTTTTTCTAGTTCTTGAAAAATAAATTTGAGGACTCTTTCCGCCGTCAATAAGGTTGTATCATTATTACGACTTAACCTTTCTATTGATATTCGGGCAGGTTTCAAAACATCCAACATATCACTAGCGTTAGTAATATCATCAATGCTTAATAGATAATCCATGTAGCCTTTTTTATAGGATCAACTATAAGAAGAAATCATTCTACCATTGACTCTAATGTATTTCACCTGGTCTTACAATCCAATAATAGCGATAACTCCTTTTGCCCTGCGGCTTTAACGCAATTTTGCAAGACGCCATTTCTTACCGGTGACTTCTTGAAAAGCTTAACACTTTTCGAATGTTTTGAATAGTGTTATTAATATTTATATCGGGTTCGGGATTGGTTATCAAATCGCTTAAATGCTGTTCCTGGAAGTTACTATTAAATGAATCACCTTCATTTGGTTAACAATTAGAATTTTCGTCATCGCTGGTTTCTATATTTTCTGTTTTAGATACGATTATTTGCCATATTTTATCATGCACCGCTCGCACCGTCTGATGTAGATGCCACAATATCTTTAAAAAAAACGTATGCCAAACGATTCCAATTTTAAGTTCTATAATTTCTTCAGCAGGGCAGCTTCCTTTTTTGAAACTGGTCCTTTTTTGAAACTGGCTTCTGTTTTTGAAACTGGTCCATTCATCAATTGACAAACTAAATTTGTAATTCTGTTCTTTTAGCGATTTGATTTTAAAATCTAGTATATCTTTCATTAAGCAATAATACTTATTCACCAGATTTATGACATCTGACGGCTGCTGTGGCAATGAAAAGCCCTGCTCTTTTATACTTTTACGAATGAACTTGCTCTTACTTATACCCAAAATACTACCACCATCTTTGGCTGCTAATTCTTCCAATGGTTCAATATCAGGGACCAGTTCATGCAATTCGACGTCGACTGAAAACGACGCGTTAAACGTCGTTTTGGGTTCACGCAAGTCGACGTTTTATGTTTGTCGTTTTAAAAGTGTCGTTAATCTTCTCGACGCCAAAGTTGGCGTCGAATTCAGTTATTTGTATGTTAGTTTTTTAATATATTCGTTAATTTCTCTAAAATTAATTTAGTATGTGTGAAGGAAAGTAGTAATAAATGCGAACGCAGCCTATAATTGCCATCTATGATAAAAAATTGCAATTAACAGTGACAATTTAATCCTTCAAAATTTTGTTTATACCTATGTATGTGCATTTTTATTTAGTCAAATGTGTTAGGGATCCACAGGTCGAAAATGTAAGTATATTACAAATATATTATAATTTTTGAAAAATTGACAATATATTTTAGGGCAAATCAAACTAATAAAAAACAGCTGCAAATTATGGTGGAATGGATGGAGAGGCATCAGCCAATAGCAAAAATTCTTTGCAAACTACTATAAATGGCAAAAAAAAGAAGAGCGAGTTATGGTGCCATCTAAGCGATATATGTATTAAATTCAAATGGACCGCCAATCAGAAACTCCAATGGATGGCAAAAGGTATTTGAATCAAATAAAGTAAAAAAATTACAATTACATTAAACTTATTTTAGGTATGGCGAGATTTCAAATATAATACCAAAAGAAAATTAGTGGCGAATAAGAAGTCTATTGCCAAGACTGGTGGTGGATTGAACGAAACTGTACATTTAACTCCACTAGAAGAAACTGTGATATCGGCGGCAGGTTTGGAAGCGTCTGTTTCAGGGCTCCAACATGGCAAAAGTTAAGGGCCTGGAAGCAATAATGTGGAACGTAGACCTGCACCTGCACCTGCACCCTGTGTTGACGATATTGAAGCAAATTGAATAAGCTTATTGGAAGATTCAACTTCTGATTTTGAAGCTGAAAATGTTCCACCTAGGCCTACAGAAGAAATGAATAATGGAAGAACAAAATACATAACTCTTCAATTAGGCAACGGAGTGGTCAAAATTTATCTCCTGAGGCTTACAGTCTCTTTAAGGAAGAACTGCAAGAACGGAAAGAATTCCACACAAAACTTCTTGCAGTTCTGCAAGAACGAAACTCGATAGAGAGAGATAAACTTCTACTCGAGAAGGGAAAAATTAAACTGCTCCGAGAAGAGAGCCTCGTTAGAAAAACGTTCCTAAAAAAATAACGCTAGAGTTAAGATTTCAAAATGTGATTTTTTGTTTTTGTTTTTATATTTTATTTTAATCTTGAATTTTTTTTACTCCTTGAAATGGAATTTATATTTTGCTTCTTTTTTTTTTTTTTTTTTTTTAATGAAGTTTAGCTAGTTTTATATATTTATATGACGTGTACATAGTTAAGACTGAAATATTTGTTTTAGATACTGAATTCTTTTTATTTTGTTATTTACATTTATGTTTCTTTAGTTTAAAATTATTAAATGAAGTTATAATATGATTGACTTTTTAATGTTATTTCTAACCCTTTCCGCTTGTCGCCTTAAAGATGAGGAAGAATTAATATTCACATCAATTTCAGTTGACGATTCAGGTTCTTCATTAAATGGTGTAATACTATTATTCCTGACGTTGTAATGAATGCGAATGTTATGCAAGGCTGCACAAAAATAGGCAATGCTGGCTACTTTGCTAGGTGTGTACCTCGCTCTTCTCTCTTCGGAGAGTATTCTCCATACTCCTACAGAAACCTCATTAAAATAAAAATAATGTGATACAATTAATATTACCTTTATAAACTCCAATGCAACGTTCCACCGTGCTTCGTGCTGTTTGCATGAACGTTGTTAAAGCTTTGCTCGGATGTATCCTCGGGATTCCGATATGGCGTTATCAACCATGGCTCAAGTGGGTAGGCACTGTCACCTTTTAAAAGAATTGTTTAACTACCTAACTTTTAGATTTTTGTCAAAAATATGTATAACTAAAATCGCAAATCTGTAAAAAAATCGTTTTCAGTGTTACTTTGTAACTTAAAATGATTATACTCACAATCATAACATTCAAGCTATGTTTGCCTTTTCTGTTGAAGAACATAAATTCATCCTCCGTTGGTTTCAATAGATATATATATGTGTCCCGTCTATGCAGCCTACAACTGTAAAATTGATTTTAAAACCGTAAACTAAAACTTTCAGCCTTATAAACAAACCTCCGGGAATTTTATATTTTTGTAGGAATAATATTTTAGTGTTTTCCATTTCCTTAACACCTACCCACTCTCTACACAAATTTTCCTCCAAATAGAAAAGGACATCCGAAAATATTGTTGATATGGATCCTTTTGAGATGGGAGTACAAAAATCATTTCTCACTAAATTTTAGTATCCACCTGTTGCTAATATTACAAGCGTCATGGCAAGTCTTGCAACTGGAGGAATATAGGCACTCCGAGTTCCCTCAGTTTAACCTATTTAAAACATAAATAAACGCTTCCTTCGAGAGCCTGTATCTCTGAATAAATCTAAAAGTAAAAATTGTTGTTATTTATTCCTATAACAGCTTAACAATACTTACGCATTTTCTGGAAGAGACAAGGGATCTAAATAATCTCTAAGGCCTCGCCTAGTTATTCTTTGGGAATATTCCCCTTCTGGCTGCCCTTCTAACATCAAATATCTCCACATTGTCACAAAAAATATTAATAAAAACTTGCACTACTTCCAACTTCAAATAAACGAAACGTAAACAAACTTTGAAATGTCAATTTTCAATTCAATTTATTCGACTTAATATTCACAGTTACAATATCTTATCTTCTAGTTACTAATACTAATGTAATTGATGGACTATATATATGTATTGTCCATTTGCCTATTATAATCATATGAAACTGCCGAGCTTTATGCAATAAAAGTTGGAGTCTGCACACTTGCGACCGGTGTGCTTAATACAGTAACGGTCCTCAATGGGCTACACTACCTTAAGAAACTAAAATATAAAATATATATATGTACAAATGCTAAACTAAAACTAAAAATTATATCTAGGTTCAAAAGCACTAAAAAAGGGAATAAAATCACGATTCCATTACTTAACTAACATTTAATCGAATCTCACTTAAAATAAGCCGACAAAATTTTAAATGAAATTCGATTATCATCTCATAGACAAAATAAAAATTAATATACATATTGTAATATTGTAAGGCAATCATTAGAAGACTAAACTAAAACTAAAAAAAATTTTACATCAAGACAAGTTAGATGAATTTCGCAAGATAGAAACTCATCTAAGTCGTCTTAGTCCAATAAATCTAAATTAGGAGAAAATTGCAGATTTTAATCTTAACATTAACATAAGTTTCAAATTTTATATTTTGACATGATTACTTTAAGCTTTATCAGTATTATCAATGGTTACAACTAAGTATTAAAATAATTATAATCAGGGTTAAATTTGAAGACAAGTTAGATGAGCCTCTTCAGCCATAACCTCATCCAAGTGGTCTTCATACGATTAACAATTACAACTAAGTATAAAAATCTTATTATTATCAGAACTGAATTGTGACCAAGTTAGATGAGCCTCTCCAGCCATAACCTCATCCAGGTCTTCGTACAAGTATTATTAACCGCAAATCAGTAAATCTTCTAGGTTTCCTCATTCCAGAACATTAGTGAAAAGATTATTTTTCTTCTTAATCCGTAAGTCTCTTTTTTCCACTCTATCAGCTATATCCCCTCGTTTTTTGGTTACAAGAAGTTTAAACATTACACCGTAACACTTATACTTTTAATTATTATTAATTATGACTTTATAAATTATTTAAATTCACTTGAATTGAGACATTTGTCTTTAGATAAATTTTGTTACTAACGGTAAATTACTTTTGCCGGTTCGCTTTTATGCGACCACGTTTTCTTTTTGAGATGCTCCGCATCTCGACACTTGCGTTCGCTTTGACGCTCACCAAGCGAATGAAATGTCATAAATAACAATGTAATTACAACGGTTACATTGGATATTGCATATTTTTTGGGATCAGTTATTTTGTGAAAATAATGGCCTCGATTCCCAGATCCGGCGGCGGGGAAGTGAGTTGCGGATTTGACACTTTGCGATTCTCAAATCCGCAACCCCGAATTTCTTTTTGACATTTTCCGCGCTGTAAAAGTGTGATCCGCAACAAATTTTCTGCGGATTTGAACGACAAATGCGCCTAAGATAATCCGACATCGTATATTTCATTATCGCGTGAGTCTTCACTCCGAATTTTCGATTTAAACCAATCCGGGACTGCGGATTTGAGAATCGCAAAGTGTCAAATCCGCACTCACTTCCCCGCCGTCGGATCTGGGAATCGAGGCCATAATATTCGACGCGTCGACTTACGTGAACCCAAATTTAACGCTGAAGAAATTAATGTCGTTTTCATAAAGCGTCGACGTCGACGTCGAGTCGAATTGCGTGAACTGGCCCCAGTATTGTGGCAGTCACAAATTTGTCCATCGTTGATGATTTTGCAGAGCTATGGCTTTTTGAAGTTCCTGCAGTTGCTTTCCTCTTCATGATACTAGTTAAATGACGATGAAGTCCAGTTGTTTGCGATACTTTATGTCATATAGATTTTTTACAAAGATTGCTATATCCTTATGTATGCTCAGGTTGTATAATGCGTCTGCTTCATTTTATGGCTTCAAAATTGATACTAAAATTAAATTATTTAATTGTTTAACATTTTAAAACAGCCAAAATAAATATTTTCCATTTAAGGATTTTTTTCAGGATGTTGATTGTTGATATGATAATCAATGTAGAAAACAAAAGGCAGACAATTAAAAAAAGTATATGCAGTTCCTCTTTCTCCGTAGTTTAAAATTAATTTGATTTAAATAATTTCTTTATTGAGAAATAACATAAATTGTCAAGAATCGAGAAATTGTAAATTGCTGAGAATTCTCGAGAAATCGACAATTGAGAATTCTCGATCATAACCCCTAAGCAGCGCCTTTCTATCCTTAAAATTAAAAGCCAACATAATAACAAACATTTCATCTTACTAATGCGTTTATTTAAATATATATATATTTTTTTTTTTCTAAATATAGAAAGTGTGAATTTTTATTACAGAAATTAATGTGCAAATTTTAAAATGATTTATCTAATTATTGCGAAAATGTCAAAATTATTTATCTAAAATTCAATGATGTAAATCATGGTGTAAATCATGAGAAATAAAAGGTTTTGGAACAGGAGCAATATATGTGTTGAGTCCATGTGCCAGAATCGGAGTGACAATATTCTTGCCATGCACAATCGTCTGGGTATGATGGGACACAGCTGTTGGTACATTATGGACGACATCTCCTATTTTACTAACCACTGGTTCATGCACCTTCACAAAGTCATGATGAACAGGTTGATGCAATTTAACAAACTCTGGATGAACAACAGGAGATGCGAATAGTATCCCACTTCCAATCGGCTTAGGGGATGCAGTTGTAATAACGATAAGTGCAAACAGTGCTACCTTTAAAAGAAAATAATGTTAGAGTCGATTTTCGTTTTAGTTTTGATAGTTACCAATTTGTTCATTTTGATATTAATTTTGGTAATAAATTAGTGTTAATAAATTAAGATTGAAGAAGTAACTGATTCCTTCCTACATATTCACAGACCTTTTATAGTACTCGGGTAGGAATTTTCTCCAGACTCTTCTCATGATCAATTACCCACCCGCAAGTATCGCGTTTTTTACAAATTCATCATTGAAGGTCGATGAGCATACGACAAATGCCTTGGAAATTCTTCATCTAGAAATATTTTCGCTCATTCATTTTCATTACCCTAAAATTTTTGAAATGTAATCATTTAAAATATTTTTATCATCCATTTTTTTTTAAATTCGACATTAACAAAAAGAAATATTCAATAAATAGAATTCATTGTGATGGCATCCACGGAGTTAGACATTGGCCCCGTTCCAATTCCATTATAGTAATTAAAATATTGGAAGCAAGTTTTCCTATGCAAATCCAACAATTTAGAAGCACTAGACCAGAACCTTTAGATTCAATATCAATATCAATGCCAATTGATTTTACCTTTAAGCTATACGGAAATTTCTGTTTTGTGCAGTGAATTAGCGACATTTCGCGCAATCAATGCATCAGGCAAGACAATCTTAAAGAATTTTTCATATGCTCATCGACCTTCAAGGTCGTGTTTATGCAAAATAAAAATAAACATTAAATCCACGTTTGAATAATCAATAAGAAGGAAAATCTGCTTTAGGAAAAACGTTGACAAGATTTGGTATAAAAGGTTTTGGAGTTTAGGGAATGGTATCAGTTCACTTGTCACTTCAGTTGCAATAAAAACAATACAATATAAAAATGTTCAAACTTGTGAGTTTCCCGATTTTTAATCAAATTAATATTTTTAATAATATTTTATTATATTTCCTCTAAAGGTAACCATCTTCGCTCTTATCGCCGCTACCAATGCAGCTCCTGGACCTATTGGAGGAGATGTTCTCTTCTCATCTCCTGTTGTTCATCATGGGTTCGTTAAAGTGCATGAACCTGTTCATCATGACTTTGTGAAGGTACATGAACCAGTCGTTACTAAAGTAGGAGATGTCGTCCATAGTATACCTACAGCGGTGTCCCATCATACTCAGACTGTAGTGCACGGCAAGAATATTGTCACCCCGATTCTGGCCCATGGACTCAAGACATATGTTGCTCCTGTTCCGAAACCTTTCATTGCTCATGATTTACACCATGATTTACATCATTGAATTCTAGAAAAATAATTTTGTCATTTCCACATTATATTTATGTAATTTAAATTCACTCATCTTATATTAAAAACAAAATATTTAAATAAACGCATGCAGCAGATGAAACATAATTTTTATTTCTCATTACTGTGGGCACGGGAGTTACTTCGAGGAATTTAGTCGAGGTTGAGTTGAAGTTTCAACCACCGTATATGATGTCGAGTTGAGTTCACTTCAGGTTTAAATAGAGTTGAACTGAAATCTAAACCAAACCTCAACTTATTGTTTAAAATTCTCATTTATACATACGGGGTGTCCTTTGGGACTTCTTCCGTGTGATGTGTCACCTCCATATCAATGCCCGGCGATTCTCGCACTAAGTGAAACTCAAGTCATCGATATTGATTTCATGCGACTGGGTATAGCTTAGTATGTAAGCCATATACATATGTTAGGAATGATGTAGCTTTCCAGAAGGTGTGCAATGGTACATCTTCTGAATTTAATTACGGGTCAAAATAATTCTTCATAGCCACGTCATATTCTTCTGTTTTCTATAGAGAAGTGCTAATATACAGGGTGTTCCAGACCACCCGTCCAGGCTGATTATTTTGAAGAGTTTCAAAAAAAAAGCCTGAACAAAAAAAAACACGTATTCAATATTTTTTGAAACTCTATCCAACCATACCAAAAACACCCCCATCCCTTACCCTCTGTTAGGGGTAGGGGGTGCAACTTTAAAAAATCAAATGGAAACGCCTATTTTTTTGCAGATTTGGATTTGTCAGAAAAAAAGACAAACATTTTGTCCGAGAATTTTTTTTAACTTCCCAGTATAGGAAGTTATTGTAATCGGTCCGAAAATCGAAATCGAAAATTTCAACGTATTTTCATCTTTCAAGGTCCCAGGAGCATGTTAAGCAAAAAATTGGGAGGAAGTATGTGTGTGTGTGCGTACGGATGTGGTCATTTTTTCCTGCACGCTATCGTGCGAACCAGAACTGATATCGACTTCGTTGAGGTGTCGTTCGAAGCGTATTAACCGATATATGATCTGAAAATATTTTCATGAAATTCGGTCCAGCAGTTTTTTTGTTTAAGCGACGTATGTGATTTTTGTACCTGCACGATATCGCCCGAACCACGAAAGATATCGTTTTACTTGAGGTGCCGCTCGAAGCGTATTAGCGACAATATAATCTGAAAAGAATTTTATAATATTCGGTCGAGCGGTTTTTTGGTTTGGAAGAAATGCTCTGAAAAAAATTTCATAATATTCGGTAGGGCCTTTTTAGTTTAAATAGAAAAACTTCGGCTAATTGTCGGAAAGACCTTAAATTGACAAGTTTTGCTAATATCTAATAAACTCAATGGAATAAGACCCGTTCTAAACGAAGTGATCTTTTTTGGGTTCTGTACAGCGATAGCGCCTTCGAACAAAACATCACTTGTAAAAATCCGACAAGCTTTCAAAATCGTGGAAAAATTTCGTTACCCTTTACAAACCGCGCGAATTTTTCAAACCTTGGATTAGCACTTTTTCACGGGGAATTGTTTTCTAAGCGTGATACAGTTTCAGAAAATTGCGGTTCATCCCGGGTAGTAGTTACCGCAAAATTTGTTCTTTTTGGTTAAGTCTGACAAGTACTTAACAGTTACAGTTTTGCCAATATCTCCGGAAAGCTTTGGAACTTCCAAATGAAGTCATTCGCTTCTCAGTTTGTCAATGGCGCTTCAACACGCTCAATACTAATTTGAACACCCTCTTTAGTGCAGCGAACGAAATACGGAGGAAATGTTTGTTTGCTAACGTTCAGAAAAAACAAATTCTCTAGAAAAATCTTGTGGACTTACTACTATTATAGTTATTTGAACTAGCTTCTCTCGGGATTGCTTTGTCATTAGTTCTGATACTAGCCAATTTTCCAGTAGTGCTAAACGAATAACAATTTTGTAAGTAGTCAGTTTATTCCATCTTCGTTCGTCATACTGGGAAGCTCATCGTGTGGACCGAAGGGGTCAAACCAACATCCCAACTAGTTCGATTTGCGGTAGATGGCACTGCAATCGACTAAAAACAGTTCCTAATTTAGATACATAAGTAAAAATGAATTTTTATTTTATTATTTTAATTTTTTTGAAATTTATTATAGAAAAAAATTATTTTTGTTTTGTTTTTCCTATTTTACTATGATTTTAAAATTTTTTGTAGTAAATTTCAAAAAAATTAAAATAATAAAATAAAAATTCATTTTAACTTATGTAAATTAGGAACGGTTTTTGGTCGATTGCAGCGCCATTTACCGCAAATCGAAAAAAAATTCTCAGACAAAGTGTTTGTCTTTTTTTCTGACAAATCCAAATCTGCAAAAAAAATTAGGGGTTTGCATTTGATTTTTTAAAGCTGCACCCACTACCCCTAACAGAGGGTAAGGGGTGGGGGTGTTTTTGGTATGGTTGGATAGAGTTTCAAAAAATATTGAATACGTGTTTTTTTTGTTCAGGCTTTTTTTTGAAACTCTTCAGAATAATCAGCCTGGACAGGTGGTCTGGAACACCCTGTATGTAGGTAATGAAACCTCGACATTAGCCATCGCAGCGAATCTCCGCATTTTAATTTCCCACCCGGAATATGAAAACATTGTTGCGGGTGATTTTAACCTTTATAATGCCAATTGGCTAAATTACTCAAATGGCACCAGTGTTTCTGACAAGGTTGGGTTAGCTCAGTGGCGGATCCAGGGGGGGGCCATTGGGGCCATGGCCCCCCCCAAACCAACAAGTATCACTATTGTTTAAAAAAAAAATAAAAAAAAATTGTTCCACTTTTCCACATTCTGTTCACACCAAGTGTGACAAACAGGTAAAAAGATTCGTGGGTCATCAGCATTTGAATCAGTATCATTAGTTGGTATTATCTGACAAGGATCAAGGACTCTATTGCAAGTATTGCGTCATTTTTGCGGCCGGTGAATATGGCGGGCATCAGGCAAGCGCACGTATGGGTAATCTTGTGAAAACGCCACTGAAATCATTTGCAAAACTGACTGGAATACGAGGTCATCTTGAAAGCCACTTGAAAAATCAGTATCACAGAGATGCTGTAGAGGTCGGGCAGGAATTTCTTCGCCGCTACCACTCAAAAGATCCTGATGTTGTAAATATGATTACTACTCAACACAAAAAAACAGTTGAAGAAAACAGAGTCAAATTGCGCAGCATTGTTGAAACAATAATCTTTTGTGGACGTCAGAATATCCCACTTAGAGGCCACAGAGATGATGGTAGGATTGCGAGCTGTGACGATGTGGATGTTTCTTTTTCGACGAATGAAGGTAATTTCAGAGCTTTGCTTCAACTTCGAATGCTTGCTGGAGATGCCGTTTTACAAGAACATCTGAAAAACGCATCATCTAATGCTTTGTATACTAGCAAGACCAACAAAATGAAATCATTGACTGTTGCAAAAATGAAGTGCAAGAGCAGCTAATCAATCAGGTGCTTCAATCAGGAATTTATAGCATCATATTTGATGAGACTACTGATACGTCGCATACCGAACAACTTAGCCTTTCTTTACGGTATTTTTACGAGGGCCAAATCAGAGAAGATTTCTTATCTTTTGTCGATTGTTACGAATCTATTCGCAAGGAGGACGTTGCTGAGCACGGAGAGAAACGACTTTCTGGCGAGGCTCTAGGTCATATAGTGCTGGATATTGTCAAGTCTTTTACTTTGGATACCTCAAAATGTGTCGGGATCGGAACGGACAACTGCAGCGTAATGATTTCTGGAAACCAAAAGAATCTGGGAGCTGTTGCAACAATCCAGCTTGAAGCAACGAATGCCAAAAGATGCCCATGCTACAACCATTCTTTGAATAATTATCTTGCAAAGACTTGCAGTGTGGCGTCCTGCAGAAATGCTATGGGAACAATGAAAAAAGTGACTCAGTTCGCTAATGCTTCAGCCAAACGGGCTCACTTATTTCGACAAGAACTCGGTATAGCTTTCAGTGGGCTTTGCGAAACTAGATGGGCGGAAAGACACGATGGCGTTTTGCAATTTCGTACAAATTTGCCAGGAATCATGAACGCACTTGACAAAATCGAGAATTGGCAGGACAAGTCAACATCATCGGAAGCTTTTTGTCTTCGCAGTGTCCTTGAAAACAGCGACTTCTTGGTTTCAGCAATTGTTCTATGCGATGTCCTGGAAACTACACAACAACTCAGTACTCTTCTGCAGTCTGAGTCGTTAGACTTGGTTTGTGCAAATGATGCTCTTCCAGATGTGTTGGCTATTCTACAGTCACATCGAGAAAAAGCATCTGAATGCTTTAAAAACCCATTCGTCGAGACGAAAATGATTACAGAAGAAAGAGGTATTCAAATTACCACTCCACGCAATTCCTCAAAAGCCCGACAAGAACATCGATCTAATCCACCGGCAGATAACGTGGAAGAGTTATACTTGAGGTCAGTTTATATCCCGGTCTTAGACTACGTTATTGCAGATTTGAAAGAACGTTTACCTAAAGATACCTTAAATTCTTTTAATCTGGCCATATTCATTCCGAGCCCTATAACTGATAGCAGCGAAGATGTCAATAAAGCATTGTCATTGGCAATCCAATATAAGGATTTTCTTGAAGATGTAAGGGGAGCTGTATCCTTTAAAATGAAAAAGGAGTATGAATCCTGGAGACAAAAATGGAACCGAGAGAAGGAAAAGGGAAGTTCCATACCCGAAACTGCTGTTGCGACATTCAGTTATTGTAACAAGGATCAGTATCCTATCATCAGCACAATGATACAGATATTGCTTACGCTTCCATCAAGTGTTGCGACAGATGAACGGTCCTTTTCAACATTACGTCGTATTAAAACATGGCTGAGGACCTGCATGGGTGAAGACAGGCTTACGGGTCTAGCCCTGCTAAATATTCACCATGATATCCATATGAATATTGATAATATTATCGAAAGATTTGCTAAACAAAAAGCAAGAAGACTTAATTTTATTATTTAAATAAATAAAAGTTAAGTTAAGTTATTTCAATAACTAAAAACAAAATCTTTGTGTTTTTATTTATATTTGTGAAGCTCTACAACCCTTCGTCAAAAGCTTAAAAAATTCGCCAATGGATGAGGATGGCCCCCCCCCCAAAATGAATTTCTAGATCCGCCACTGGGTTAGCTTAGGTTAGATATGGCTGAGGTGCTGGTTCACAACCCAAACACTTAGGTAGGCCAAAGGGCTAGGCCCATTGTGATACCAAAATGATCCCACTTTAAACCAGATGTTAAAGTGTCTTTTCTTCGCTAAACCACCTTGAAGATGCAATTAATCTTCTTTGTTGCGGGATCCCCAACCTCGGGATTTCCTAGGCTAGGGTGCTTAGGAAGAGTTCACCAAAAGTAGTAAGCCTCCTTTTGCTTAGGGCTAAGCAGTGAGAGAGAAGGTGTTTTAGACTTTCCTCCTCGTCTAGATTCTTACAGATGCTGCAAAAATCGTAGGTTTCGAGACCTAAGCGGCCGCATGCATCCCTATCAGACAGTGTCCGGTCAGCACTGTCACTGTAACTGAGAGGTCTCGTCTACTGAGGCTCAGCAGTGAGGTGGTCCACCTGAGGTCATAGGAGGGCCAAGTCAATTATGCCAAGGTGCGATTGTTAAGATCTCTCCAATGCTTCTGTGCTAGTTGCATTGTGTGGTGTTTGCATTGGAGTTTAAAAGTGGCGTAAGACATACTAATCCTTTCCTTTCCCGGAAGGAGAGTTGCGGTCGTGCCTTTCCTAGCCAGTTCGCTAGCTAGACAGCTCCTAGACAGTTTCCCTTGAATATCTAATAACATGTAGACAGTCCGATTGCTATCGCCTTGCTGGTTGATTTGCAGATCAGCCTGTTGTATGGCTAGAGCCTCCACTTGGTATACATACATTGCGCGTAAACGGAAGGAGACTTTGATCCCACGTTCCGGTAAGAAGACTCCTCCTACTACTGGACCCTCGAGCTTAGAGCCATCAGTAAGAAGTTTATGGCATCCTGAATACTATGTGGTCTATTTCTCCATTCACGACGTGGAGTTCGTTGTTCTTCGTAAAGGTGACCTCGGATGTGCGAAAATCAATATCTGTGGGAATGTTGACAAAGTCTAGCGCCTTAAAGTGCCCTACGCTGATCCCGGTGCAAGATCCAGATTCTTTTAATCTAATCCCTGCGATAGTCACATTTCCTCTTGACACAAGGTTCAAAGCAGGGAGGTATTGTAGGGACATCGTCCCACTACTCACGTATTACTTGACTGCAAAAGACTTTGCACAAAAGCATAGCAAACTTGCATCAAGTAATATTAAAAAAATTTAAAACAACAAATAAATTAATTAGTTGTCAATATAAAAAATATCTTTTGACGTACATACTTATGTATTTAAGAGTTTATCACAAAATAAGAAATTAAATTATTATTAAAACAGATATAAAGACTAAAATATAATTTATATTAAAACTGTTATAAAAAACTTATAAAAAACTGTCCACAAATAAAAGTTCATAATACAACAACCTTAGTGTTAACAATAAAAGATAAAGCTGTTAAAAAACAAAGGTGTTTAAATTAATGTAAGAAAGTGGATTGGAGCGAAGTCCAATAAGTGGTGACCCCGACTCCCTAGTGGGGAAAAGAAAAAAGAGTAGGAAATTTTTTCAAGTTATTAAAATTGGTTCTCAACAATTAATTCAATAGGACGAAAAACAAGAAAGGATTAAGATAAGAGTTTTGATTACATTATATTTAAAAGATTAATTATATATATTTAAAACATTAATTAATTTAATTTCACATAAATTAAACACATTTATTTAAAATATTTAATTTCTCATTTATTTAAAATATTTAATTACTAATCAATTATTAATAGAATTTTAAAAAGATTTCTTGTTTGTGTATCGGTTTACCGTTGAATTTAGAAACAATACTTATATCTTTGCTGGTTTCATCATTTTGTTAAATGGAAAGGCAGAATTTTTTAGATAATTCTTTTGTGGTTGACTTGGAAGAATCCTTGAACAGCCTGGGAGGAGGGGCTGCCGGATCGACATAGGGTTTAGGCGGAAGTTGACGTAACCTCAACGGCTAGATTCAATCTGCCCGAATTCCATCAGAGCGACCCGGCAGTCTGGTTTTACCAGGCTGAGGCTCAATTTTCCCTTAATTCCGTAACTTCGGACAAGCAAATGCTGTCCCATATTATGTCCGCTTTCCCAACGGAGGCGACCAAAATACTCCTGCACGCTTTCCCGGATCTCAGCACCGCCAGCTATACGGATGCGAAGAGGCGATTGCTAGAACGATATGGATAATCGACAGGGAATCGACTCGAGCAGCTGTTGGCAGCGCACGAGCCCCGAGAACGCAAGCCCCTCAGATTTCCTTAGGGGCTTGCAAAGTCTGGCCCGAGACTGTTTGGGCGATGGGGAGGAGCTCATCCGGAATCTTTGGGAGCGGAGGCTTGCCAGACACTTCGAGGTGGTGCTCGCCGCATCCGCAGACCAGTCCCTAGGCCAGCTGTCAAAACTGGCGGATTACCGTATGGGAGATTACGGCCCATCCGACACAGGCTCAGGTGGCTGAGGTGAGGTCGTCGTTGTCCTTGGGGCGGACCGTGCACTCTCTCCAACGTGAAGTCCAGCAATTGCGAGGACTGGTGTTGGGGAGTGGGCAGGGTCAGGGCCAGGAGTCGACGAGAGGGTCTGCTGGTCCACGGCAATGGGGCTGATCACTGGTTCGTCAACCAAAGGCGCCATCGGCGGGGACCAGTAACTCCACCAAACAAGGAGCGGTACCTAAACCCCTCATCTGCGCAGGCGCTACCGCGGACTCTCTGCTACTTCCACTACCGCTACGGTAGTGGGGAAGAGCGGTGCACCCCACCGTGCGCCTTTAAGAGTCCTGCCTTATCAGAAAAAAAATTAAATTGGCGCGGAGTCGCCACCATCCGTGGGCGTCTCTCAGCAGAGACGCTCCTAAATATTATATGTCCGCGACCAACATAACCAGATCGACTTTTTAATCGATTCTGGCGTGGACATATCTTTAGTTCCAAATCACGTTTAGGGTACAAACTACATGCCCTAATTTATTCTGCGGGCCGCAAATGGATCCACGATCCAAGCTTTTGGCACGAAGTTGCTGGAACTGAACCTAGGTTTTCGCCGACGGTTCATCCACAACTTCATAATAGCCAACACAAACAAAGCTATATTCGGTGCGGACTTTCTCACAAAGTTCGAACTCATCCTCGACTTCAAAAAGCGAGAATTAGTTGACTCACAGACCAGTTTTCGGACTGACGTCTGTGCAACTGGTGAGTATATGATCGAGAGCTTTGAATGCCAACATCTTGGCAAATATAAAGCATTGTTAATGAAGTACACTTCATTAACACAACTACCTAATTTTAACCTACCGGTTAAACACAATGTCCTACTTACCTTTCGTTACCGCGAAGCTCAAGGTAGCAAAATTGGAGTTTGAACATATGGTTCAACTAGGGATTTGTCGACCATCGTCGTCTCCCGCAGCATCTCCACTTCATCTGGTCCCTAAACGGGATACAAATGATTGGAGGATAGATATCCAATTCCGCACATTCACCATTTTTCTGTGAACCTTCACGGGTGCACGATTTTCCCCATTGCACTAGAAGACGTGCATAAGACTGCTTTAATAACACCCTTTGGTCTGTTTGAGTTTACTCGCATGCCATTTGGGTTAAGAAATGCAGCCCAGTCATTTCAAAGGTTTATGAATGAAGTCACAAGAGACTTAGACTTCATTTATGTCTATCTAGACGATATACTTTTCGCTGGTAAATCCGAGGATGAGCATCTCATTCACCTCGAAGTACTGTTTAAACGTCTTGATAACTTTGGGTTAACCATAAAGTTATCAAAATGCGTTTTTGGTGTCAGTGAGATCATGTTTTTGGGACATAGTATCAGCAAGGATGGAATCCTTCCATCACCCGAACGTGTCCAAGCAATTAATGACCTCATAACTCCAACAACAGTTGAACAAATTCAAAATTGTTTAGGAATGGTGAGCTTTTATCACCGATTTGTTCCTAACTAGCACAAATGTTAGTGCCAATTAATGAACATTTGAGGAAACTCCTCAATCGTCCATCAACAACAAAAAATAAGAAACAACTTCGTTGGCCCGCAGAATGTCAATAAGACGTGAAAGCCGCAATGGCTGCAGCAGTTATGCTGATACATCCACTAGAGGATGCGAAATATATGTAGCGTCACAACTGATGCTTCCGATTTTGCTATCGGAGCTGTGCTGGAACAGTTTAACGGTCAAAGGTGGCAACCATTAGCTTTCTATTCTAAGAAGTTGTCATCTGCTGAACGAAATTATTCTGCATTTGATCGCGAACTACTCGCAATCTATGCAGCAATAAAACATTTTCGGTACTATGTTGAAGGAAGAAATTTTGTGGTCTACACCGACCATAAACCATTAATACATGCCTTTCACACAAAAACCGAAAGATCCCCGCCAAACAAGACACCGGAACCATATTCCCAGTTCACAACACATCAACATCAGACATGTCTCTGGGAAACAAAACGTTGTCGCAGATTATTTATCTCGCTCTTTAGCGGCCGACAACGTTGACACAATCACCTTCGATTTGCCACATCTGGCGAAAGCACAAGAAGGTGACAAAGAGTTACAACGGCTCCAAGAGCATCCCAGTAGTTGCTCAAAGGTAAAACTAATGCTCACACCAATCCCTTTCACAACTCATGAAGTTTGGTGTGAGATTAGCACGGGTACATTACGCATACGTTTCTTCCCTATGGAAAGCGTTTTGTTCGCTTTCTTAATGAACTCTTCTGTGTTTTCATCCCTGATAAGCTTCTTGTCCAGGTCTACTCCTAGATATTTGGCACTGTTGCTAAGTTTGAGCCTGACTTTGTTAAGCCGGGGGAGTTAGTGGTGGAGTTATATACCTTCTCGTGAAGAGGACTAATTCTGTGTTTTCTGGGTTAACAAAGCCAAATATCGTTATAGGCATGGACTTATTAAATCGTTTTGGACTAGAAATGAAGTTCACAAGCCAACCAGAGGTAACCAGTACGAATATCTCTGAAACCGATTCAGTCTTAACTATCACCGCACACGAGGAGAATGAACTCGGAAAATTTTTACAAAAGTAACTAGCCAAAATTTGAAAGATTAGGAAAAACTACCTTGTCGAACATAAGATTTGGCTAAAAACCGACCAGCCAACAAAACACCAGGCCTTTCTAAGGTCTTGTCGGCGTTTCTTATACAGTGTCGAGATGAATGATCCGCATTTATTCTGAAGGGAGCTATCCTGATCGACGGATCTTAAAACTGCTTTGGAAGGGGGTAGGATTCGGCAAATATAAGTACCCTTCCACCCTCCTTGGCCTCATTTGATCCGCCGCTGGTGCAATCCTAGAATATGCTTGATCAATTTGGGACTCCATATCTGATATTAATTGCAACAGGTTTGAATTTGTTAAAAGGGATGCTTTATGCTCCCGATTTACCTTTTTTTTATTTTATATGAAAAAAACCAAGCTTAGGTGTAACCCTTTATACTACCAGTGCGTCATGTCGTTCAGTTCATGGTGCAATGTCTAGTAGTAAGCTTGGTTGTTTGAAGAATAGAGGAGAATAGGAAAGGTTAGAGGGGGTCTGGAGGGTGTAGAAGAAAATGACGATGAACCTCACGTTTGAGCTCTAAGGTGTTGGACGATTTCGGAAATACTAACTGCGGGAGATTATTCCACAGTCGAGTTGTTCAATTCATAAACGAACTTCTAAACCGTAGTGTGCGTGAACGAGGGGGCTGTAGGGTATGGGGGTGAGCCGAGCGGGCTAGTCTTGTTTTGCCGGAAAAGTATTGCCGTGCAGGCAGGAGGTCCAAGGACCAGCCAAGGTGGTTTTCGGGGCGCGTGCCCAGATATGTGAGTTGTATTCGAGGCGTGGCCGAATGTAGGATTTGTATATTGTAGCCAATGCGGCTGGCTGGAGGAGGAACTTGCATCTCTTGAGAAATCCAAGGCATTGGGAGGCTTGTTTGGCGATTTGGAATATGTGATCATTCCATCGCAGATGCTCCGTTAAAGTTACCCCTAGGATGTTGAGAGTTGAGTCACCCGTTAGATTCTCTTTATCCACTGAGATAGGAGGAAGGTCGGTACAATTTTTGTTGGAGATCAGACAGTGCTTCGTTTTTGTGGCATTGAATTCGACGCGGTTCATTTCGCCCCAATGAAGAATCGATTCGATATCCCGGTTGATCGAAGCCGACATCAGTTGACGGTGGTAAAGACAAGGTCTGGCACGTGCTTGTCTTATATTGTCGAAGGAGCAAGAGAAATTCAGAGTACCGTCATCAGCGAAGCAGTGAAGTGGGTTGGAGGGGATTGGGAGCAGATCATTAATGAAGATTAGAAAAAGTGCAGGTGAAAGAATTGACCCCTGGGGAACTCCGGCCGAAATGGCGTGGGGTTGGATTCGACGCCATCCAATACTACCTTGATTGAACGGCCTGAAAGAAAGCTCTTAATCCAGTTCCTTAGAACTAAGTGTATACCAATAGCTTGGAGTTTATTCAACAGAGCTGGTTGCCATACTCTGTCGATAGCCTTTGATATATCTAGAGCAACCTGGCTAGACTCACCAAAGCTGTGAATGCTTTGGTTGATACGCTCAGTTAAACACACAAGCAGATCGCCAGTAGACCGTTTAGATCTGAAGCCGTATTGCCTGTCGTGTATAATTTGGTTGGATTCTAGATATTTCATCAGCTTTTTATTGATTATTGTCTCCATGATTTTGGAGAGAACAGAAGTAATTGCTATTGGGCGGTAGTTTAAGGGGTCGCTGGCTTCACCTTTTTTTGGGATTGGCTGAACATGAGCTAGTTTCCAAGAGTCGGGATACACTCCGGAGAAGTAAGACAGGGCAAAAAGTTTGCGCAGGGGTTTAGCCAAAGGTGAGGTACATTTTTTAAGTACCATAGGGGGGATTTTGTCGGGACCAGTGGATTTATTGGCGTCGAATTCCTTGAGACACCTAAACACCTCGCGAGTCCTGAAGTGAACTCCGTCCATAGAGTGGGTGGTATTCTCGAGAGTGGGGGGTGACATAGCAGCAGAGAAGCTAATAGGTCGGCCTTGGGTTTGCTTTCTGTTATCACTTCCTTGTTGTGAATAAAAGGAGGTGTTGAGGAGGAAGTAAAATTCTTCTTGATGGCGGTTACCAAGGACCAGAAGTTTTTGCTGCCTGTAGTGGAGATAAGAATCTTACTTCTCAATCTATCATCAAAAAATGATTATTTGACTCTCCTGATGATGGAGTTACAGGAGTTTCTCAGTTTGATGTACTCACGACGAAGTGGCTTACCTTGAAAAGATCGACTCAAAGTTATGGATCCTATGTCACTGTCGATCCTAAATGATAACCATAAAGTGCAGTTCTTGTCCGCCCGGTGGAATTTTAATCTAAAAGAAGGCAAAGCCTATTTTTTTAATTTCTCCTGATGTTTCTTTATATTTTTTAAATGTTCACTGAGCTCTTTACTTCAGATATCGGAAATCAGCATTTTGTCTCGATAGTATTGGTTGGGTTCGGTTGAAGATAGATAATATGTGTTGCGGATGTCAATTCTTTCACTTTTCTCTCTATTATCTTTCCAAGCTTTCCGAAAATGTCACATAAAAAACAAAATATGATATGAAATATGTATAAAAACTTCGAATCATACTCTTTCATTCTCATTTCAGTTTCAGTTTCAGTCTTACCCAAAATGATTCCGGATCTGCTAATATATCCACTCAGAATTTCTCTATCACTTCATAAGTCCGGTAGCCCCAAACTCCCAGACGATGAAACCTGTTCAACTATTCACCACATGACTTAACAGACAAAACAAATTCCTTGATAAAATTTACCCCAAAAACGAAATGAAGGAATGCAATGCTGAAAATTTATGGACTTGAAAAACATTTTTTTGCGCAATAGTTAGCCCACATTCGTCTCGTGTTACATAGGTAACATGTAGGTAGACCTTCTTGACATATGACCCACTGCTTTTGTCCGGCGAGCCGGAGACGCTATGTTATACATACATATATTGCACAAAACGGACCTCAACCAATTCGCATTTCGCTCAACATTAAGATTTTATTGTTTGCATGTCCGTCGGCAGCAACAATTAAGAAATTTTTATTATCAAATAAAAGTGAATTCGTGAAAAATAGCGGCCATTAAAGTTAGTTAGGAATAATGCTTCTGTTTCTCCAACCTGTGACTTACTAGCTGCGATTGTTGTTTGTTACATTTTAAAATTTCGTAGGAGCAACTGTTGACCCATAAACCACGCACTTAGGGAATTGTATCAGTTAAGAGGTAAAAGTTTTTGCTTGTACGTTACTATAAATAGTTGATTGTGTGTGTGTCGACATATCGATATTCATTACTTCAACGATTTCCTTTCTTAACCAATAGACAAACCATCGATCCGCTGCAATAATTCTGCATTCACCTGGTTTCATTTTCCAGTCTCAGGTGCGTGTACCAATTTCAATCAAATTAATCAATATCGGAATTGAGACAAACATAAGAAAAAAATTTTCAGAGCAATGTCAATAGCACTTGAGCGTTATTTAAGTGAAATATTTTCATCATACAAAAAAACAACAATAATGACCAGGTATAGGATAAAGTGGCCAGAAGGTGTTGTTGCTCTGACCATGCAGAGTTATATACCGCTGCAGCGGCGTCATATATGCTACCTGTAAGTGTCCAGTACGGAAACTTGTTGCCGGCTGTCTGCCTGCATCCATTACAAGAGACGGCCACAGCAAACGATGTGGAGTGGATTAATTTAGGAGAGTATGCGGTAATGCCAGACAAGGTATCGACCTTCGAGGCCGAATTTCTTCCAGAAGCATAGTTGAGTGACGTGCAACTGAACATTGTTACACAATAGAAACCGTTTGCCCGACTCCAGATTGAAACCTGGGAAGATCTAGTTTGGTATAAAAGGGTTAAGCATTGTGGATGGTGATATCAGTTCACTCTCAGAGCTTTAGCTATTCAGCACAGACCTGCGAACAAATCAAATAAAATTCAAAATGTTCAAATTGGTAATTATGTGATGTTAGTTATTAACCATAATTTTCAAGCTAAAATTAAATCTTACACAGGTGGTGTTGTCTGCTCTTTTTGCAATTGTTGCTGCTCGTCCAGGATACTTGGGAGGACATTTAGAGACTCCTCTAATCTACGCTGCTCCAGTTGTTCATCAGGAATACGTTCAAGTCCATCAACCAGTTGTTCACAAAGTCGGAGCGATCGTAGAAAGCGTCCCATCAGCTGTATCTCACCAAAGCCAAACAGTCGTCCATAGCCAAGGACATATCGTTACACCTGTGCTAGCTCATGGTGTTAAGTCTTACGTTACCCCAGTTCTTAAGACTTATGCTGCTCCAGTGTTGAAGTCATATGTCAGTCCACTTGCATACGGCTATCATCATCACTGATACCTTCAATCTAATCTATGAAATCTTGTAATTTATCTCGTCTCAGATGCTAATAAATTATTTTTAAATAATAATTATTTCTCGTACACTTAATTTTCAATTCATCATAAACCACTTTTAGTAACCTGAAACGATCGACAGCGAAGTCGTACACCTTACAGCTATTACCACACGACGGCGTGCGTTTAGTTGCGATATTTCTACAAGAATATATTGCAGCAAATTAAGATTGTCTCTTAAGAAATGCTGGGGTTTTTAATCACCTTCATATTTTGCCAGTCCATTATTAAAGTATATAATAGTGTTTCAAGTAATAGAGAAAATGTAGTACGCCGGCGCAATTTCAGTGGCAAATAAATGGCTATTATCAATGCTGATTGCGTTTCTTTTTATAGAACAGTGACGAAACACCGCTTAATCGAAACTATAGGCGGATGAATTATTGGTTACATATATGGCTCAAGATGCGCTTCAGTGATTTATTCGTTGATGAAATTGATTCTTAATGTTTCTTATGTTGTTTTTTTTTTTTTTTTGTGATACGATGAAGCTTAGGAGTCACCCTTTGTACTACTAGTCCGTCATGTCTTTCGAGTCATGCTGCAATGTATAGTAGTAAGCTTGATCTGAAGGATAGAATAGAAAGAATAGCTTAGGGGTCTGGAGGGTGCATGAGTAGGTGTCGATAAACCTTGCGTTTGAACTCAGAGATGTTATATGAGCTCGGAAACATCGACTACGGAAGACAGTTCCACAGTCGAGTTGTTCTACTTATAAACGAACTTTTATACCTAATGTGCGCGAAGAGCAGGGCTGTACTGCGTGGAGGTGAGCCGAATTGACTAGTCTTGTCTTGCGGGAAAAAAGTTGCCGTGTAGGTAGGAGGTTCTTTATTTCAGTGGAGCAGTCACTGTAATAATAGCGATAAAACTTGCTGAGTGCAGCTATTTTCTTTCGGTGACTTAAAGGGACGATGGAACAGCAAAAAGTGCTATCGCCAATAAGTTTGATGGCGCGGTTTTGCACATTTTCCATCCAATCCAAGATGGTTTTAGGAGCGCCCCATAGTCATGCCAAATCTCGATTTCGTGGCCAAAAATCCAAAAATCGAAGTTTCAATTTAGGACTTTTTATGTATCGGAATAGTTAGATCGGTACCTTAAGTGATTGGAATGAGCGATACGAGGGCCGAGTCACCAACATTGCTCGCGTGAGGTGGAGTGTAACATAACCTTCAAGCGAATCGTTTACGAAGCTCACACCCAACACGTTTTTCAAAAAATTTAAATCGTCGGTAGTTTTTTCCTCTCTTAAGATATTTTGGTGATTCCAAATGGACAAAAAAGGAGAAAGTAAGTAGATTCAGACCAATTAATAACAATTAATAATGATAACGTATGATTGCTTTTAATTTTATCGCATAATTTACAATGTTGTTTTTAATACTTTTTACTTCAAAAAATCATTCTTCAAATATGTAGAAGTAAAATCCTCCACGATCCTCCGCTCTGAATTTTGTTTTATGGTGTTCTTCAATCATTTTTAAACAATTTAAATAAAACTAAACTTGCCCCGGGTTGCCCCCATTTTTTTAATCACATTTTTTACGCAGCTGCGCACTAGATTTTCAGGCAAAATCAAGTTTTGCTAGTACAGTTTCCAGAGTAAAAAATTCACTAAAAATGAAATTTGAAATGGTGGGAGTTTAGCAATAGGAGAAAAGGTAACCGTTGAGTTCCGGGCCGTACTTTGTGAAAATCACGAGAAAATCCGATTGAAAGGATTTTCCGACGCTTTCCCGGCCGTATCTCGGGAAAAACGTCGAAATTGGAAAAATGTTAAGAGGACAAAATTAAAGCTATGAAAATCCTCCACAAATTAAGCCTTTCCCGGAAAACCTCACGTTTGGTCGGAAAATGGAGGTTAAGGAAAAAAATTATGAAAAATTATTTCGTATATATGTATATTGTTTTCTTTATGCAGGGTGTCCCACCTAAAGTTACAAAGTGGCGGGGTGTAGATAGGCTTTGGATAGACGAACAAAAAATCATATGAGAGGGGGGCGGAAATCGTAACGGTTTAGCCACTAGGGCGTTTTGATTTTTTTTGGATAGAGGCTTACATATCACCCTGTATTTTAGTAACCCGATGGCCTACTTCCATGAATTGGGTAGCAGTATACGCAGAATACTCCCACCTTATCTAAAACAACAAGTGTTGCTGGTTTGGTGTGTTGCAAAGCAAGTCGCATCGAAAATATGCAAGACGTTTTTTGGCGACTTTTAGTATCGTCAGCTTCTCTAATATGTATGTACATATCTAGCATACGTAAATTGCCGAGAGGGAAATTCAAATCATTAGAACCAATTGAATTACTGAAACCGCGCAGCTTTTATTCACAAATCGAAATGCCGATAAATGGAAGCAGTGAGGAAGAAACCGAACACTCTTATGATGAATATTAAGCTGTTTTTGCAAGATGCATCTTTGTTCTGTATTTTGTGTGCTTACATTTAATAAAAACTGATAATGAAATTTACTTTATTTAGATTTTTATTATTCTACAGTATGTCCATCTATATTACCGAAAAATTATATCCAATTTGACATTAGCGATCTCGAATGCACACACACACACATCAATTTTTGTCCAAATTTAATGAGCACATTTGGTCCGGCATTTTGTTTTTTGAAAAAAATAATATTTTATTTGAAATCCCTGATCTCAACAACCTTAATGGACTCATTTCCAAAACCATTTGAACAGGATTTCTAATTTTGGCCACAAAATCAAGATTTGGCATCACTGCGCCCGCCCAGATATACGAGTATTCTAGGTGGGGTCAATTGTAGGACTCGTAGATTGTGGCTAGAGCAGCTGGCTGAAGGAGGAACTTGCATCTCTTAAGGAATCTGAGGCATAGATACGCTTTTTTGGCGATTTGAAATATGTGACCATTCCATTGCATATCATTCGATAGAATCATGCTCAGTATGTCAAGAGATTGGTCGGCGTTAGGTTATCCTCCCCCACTAACTTAGAGGGAAAGTCGGTACAGGTTTTGGTGGATATAAGGCAGTACTTTGTTTTTTAATGCGTTAAATTCGACCCGATTCTTGCGGTCCCAGTCAAGAATGAGTTCGATGTCCGCGTTAAGAAAGCTGGACATGAGTTCGCGGTTTAAGAGACAAGGTCTGGCACTTGTTTGTCTAAAGTTAGCGTAAGAGTAACGCAGAGTGCTGTCATCGGCGAAACTGTGGAGTGGGTTAGAAGGGATTGGGAGCAGATCGTCAATGAATATTAGAAACAGGATCGATCCTTGGGGAACGCCGGCTGAGATTGAGTGTTTGTTGGATTCAACCAAATCCAATACTACCTTGATTGTTTGAACGGCCAGAAATAAAGCTCTCAATCCATTTCGTAAGGACTGAGTCGATACCAATAGCTTGGTTTTATTTCATTAAGGGCGTAATAATGTGATTTACCTCACATCCATTCGGATTGTAGTTAGAGATATTGCGAACTTTGTCGTATGAAAGGGGCAGCCCCTCTAAGAACCGAGGACGAGGACACGGTTGGTACTGGGATTATATCGTTTTGTAGCGCAGCGTTACGTAAATATTTGCCAAGATAAAAGCAAGATCTTATGCAGGAGCACTCCACCCCGAATTCTATGCTGGATGTACATATAGAAGACGCTCTGGAGGACACCTACACAGGGTATATTGGCGAACTCTACAATGCGACCAATGCGATGTTAAAATATCGATGTTTTCACGCTCAACATCGATGTTTCGATAACAACCAACACCAAACATAAAAAAATTCTGATTATAATAGAGTGATGCCGGCCACACGGAGTTGCTAGCTCGCCGGATGGGGGTCGTGGGGTGTGTGGCCGGGCCGGTGCTTACATGGTTCACCACTTACCTTAAATGTCGGTGCGATTGATTCCTTTCGTCACTCCATCTTTATCTGCGTGGTGCCGGTCGTGACATCACGATTCGCGGACCTGGAAAAACTCTAAAATAGCATCAAAGCAAAGGACAGAACCCCGGAGCGGAACCTCAGTTCAACCATCCTGAAAGCAATCTTTAAAATTTAGGCTATCATGCCTATTAAAAAACTGGCGCCAATACTGTTGTACATTAAATTCTATTTACAACACAAAGGACTTCAAAAAAAATAACAAAAAAATATTGTTGATTAAGTGTGATAACACAAGTTAAGTATAACAACAAGTTAAATTAATAAGTTAGTGCCGATAAAGTCGGGTAAAAAAAACAACTGATAGAATCTATTGAACAAAAGGAGAGGGAAAAACACGTCGACCTGGCCAGTTCGATTTCTTTGCAGAACAATAATTAAGAACAAGTATAATTATTTATGAAACCAACCACAAGTTAAAGTGCTCACACTAGCAAGTATTTAAAGTGTATGAATGAATGGAACAGTGTAGTGTAATTCTCGTTAGGGTGCAATTTCAATATAATTTAATATAATAAAAATGTTAATATTCTGATATTAAAAGTATGTAACATAGTTACTACAACAAAATGAAAACGACTGAACAATTCAAAAACAATGTACAATAGATAGAAAAAAAAAACATAACAAATCTGGAGTCGCGCCTCTGGCGTCCTTCACAGAAAATTGCGGCGCCAGTTATTTTAGATCAATATCTTCTGTCGGTTGCTATACTCAATTCTCCAATGCTGCGTCCAATTAAATAGCGACTCGCTACCACCAAATTTAAACAATCCTCTGTTTAAATAAAAGCTACAGCCACTTCGAGTCCCTAGCTATTAACTGCTGTCAACTCAATAGTACAAGTTAGGTGAACCCAGAATTTGTTTTTGGAGGTTGTTTAGCAGGGCCAAAACACATTTAGTTCGGGCTTCCTAATCTCTTTCTCACAATTTTAACATAAATCACAATGCAAAAATACCTTATTCTCTCTCCTTCTCTTGTGCGAAACTATATAATTACCACATTCGACCTTCCTACCGCAACGTTCATCCATGGGCCAAAATAAGGATGCTTCGTTGTGGATTCACCAGCCAACTTTCATCTCAGGGCCTCACCTATTACGCTCTAGGTAAATAGGTTTCCCAGATAGGTAAATAAGTTGCCAGTTTTTTTTATTCAAATGGGCCTAATTAGCGATGAATTTCGTTGCTTATTTCTTCAGGAACTATTCATGTCACATCGGCACCAATCGATTGTATTTGATGCTCCCTTCTACCAGAAAAACTTATTTTCTGTATTTTCACTAATCGCGAATTATCGTCAGGATGGCGTAAATTCAACATAAAGGGCTTTTTAACACTATCATGATACCACGAATGTGCACTTGATTTGGTAATTTGTCTTAACAATACCTACAGCACAATGGGTCACAGAAAAAAAACCGTCTACCGTTTACACCCACATTATCTATTCCGAATTGATATTTACATAACTATATCTTTCCCGAAATCAATACATCTCAAAAAATGACTCCTCCACTCACTGACTGAATTTTTTTTCCTCCTTTTTCCTTGTTTTTTTTCTACGCCTCCTCGTTTAAATTTTCCAGTCGGATGCAAGGTGATTTCATAAAAAAATTCCCAATTCCCGCGACAGGGATATAAACGACCGTTACAGCGGGAAAAATTCGAAGCGCTTCTAGGGGGAGGGAATTTGGAGCGATGTTAGTATGGTCCAATTGAAGCTTTAAGAAATTGTATGAGACGAAGACCGTTTCTCGTTCGAAGACGTAGTCAAGCAATATATTAGAAGTGTTTGGTCACACCGCTTGGTAAAGCCGCTATGAATACTCGTGTTAGGAAGGGCGAAAAGGGAGCAATTGCAAAAGATGAACGAAAATACAAAGCTTTTCGACACTACAGTTGTTTCACATATCCACAGGTGCTAGCAAATGAATTGGAGCGTTGCAATGTTTTTTCTACTTTTTTGACTGCTCCAAAAGTGCTTCTAAGTGCTCCCCACTGCGATCATGCAAGGTTAAAAAAGATATAGAACTGGATGGGAAGGGGGACGCCCAAGCTTTTTAAGGAGCGTTCCAGTATAAGATAATGCATCGGTCGATTTCCTTCTGAAAACCGTTAGGCACATCATGCCCTGGTTGCAGGCATTGTTTACTGGGTGCCTTCAAAATAACTGCATCCCCTTTAGCAGTTTTTATACCAAATGTAGGAAAAGGCCAAGCAGCGTATCATCCTTTCTATTAAAATCTCTAGAAAGACTAATCAAAATGTATCTGAAGCAGACCATACTAACCTCGAAACTCACTGGCGCATAGCACGCCTATACAAAGGGCAAATCTACTGATACTGCTTTTCACTCATTGGTCTCAACCATTGAAAAATCCCTCGAAGTCAAAGAATATACATTAGTAGCATTTATTGACATAGAGGGAGGGTTTAACAAGGTAGTCCTGGACGCCATTAGCCTGGGCTCGACAGAACAACAATTATCGAATTCAACGTCGTTACGTCATCGTTTTGGATTTTCACTACTATGTACTTTGAAAATACACTTTATGGGCCGTCCACACTACGCAGACTTAGATCCTACGCGCTTTTCACCGTACGGCCTCTGACAAAAGCGCGCATGAGTTCTGAATCGTGAGCAAATTGAGAAAACAAATCAATTTTTGTTTGAAAAATCATACGCGCTTTTGAAAAGCCCGTATTGTGAAGACGTACAATGTACCTTTTTAAGCACAGCCTTTGGTCCGCGCAGTTTGGCTGTACTGCCTTTGCCATTAAAAATATCGCAAAAAAAGGCATTAAACTCTATATGAAAAAAAGAGACAAAAGCGCGTATGACCTAAGTCCGCGTAGTGTGGATGCACCATTAGGGAAATCATAATCACGTACGCTAACACTGTATAAGTATTGAATGTTTAAAAACATAGATGCACGAATTTATTGACATGTAAAACTAAAAATAAAAATATATCAGTATTAGTCAGATAGTATTAGTAAGTAGTCTCAAATATAAATAACGTTCCGGTTGTATGTAACCGTTGAAAGTAACGATAACTTTAAATAAATTAAATATAAAAATATAAGTTAAACGTTTATAAAAAATAAATTAAATACTAAAATAAATTAATATAAATTAATTCAAAATATAATAAATAGTTTAATTACAATTTTAAACTATTATGATGACCAAGACCACATCAAATACTTTCCCCGCTTCCGACGCATGTAGACTACTTCTGCGAAGGATACTGTTTTGGTCCCCTACGTCTTGGACTTTTTCGGAACTGGGCTGTGGGTGGTTGGTTCCTCTAGAGATCGTTGGCTTTTAGAGGTTGGTGCACCTCTAGGCCGCTCATCCAAGTTTGGGATGACTTCTTTGCCCAAGCAATGTTACCCTTGACTTTGGTGTAGCCCCTTTCGACAATTGGTCTTACCTGATGGGGTTGGTGGCCAGGCGATAAAGGATTCTGCTGGCCACGCGGAATTCTTGATGACCTGCCTTTGCAGGGTTTGGTCTTTACAGGCTCTTGGCCCTTCCGCAGACCGTTCGCACCCCTGTTCCCCGCAGCGCCTATGCCAGCAGGAGTGCGCTTGGCAGCGACGGAGCCAGAAGCCTTTTTTCGAGGGGTGGAGCTTGTGACCCAGCGGTTTAGGGATTGGGAATGGCAAGGATTGAGACGGGAGTGGAACGTAAGGAAGGGAGAACGACTGTCCGCTATGTTCGAGAACGCATTGTCCAGGGTGAACCAGCTTGATGGACTCGACACGCATAACGGGGACATCCTCGTCATTACAGCCCTGTATTTTACATACTTCTATCTGTTCCACATGTATAGTATGCTTATGCACGTAACTACTCAGTATATAATCAGGTAAAGATACTTGCACGGATGACATGTGTAAAATTCCCTAGGATTTTTCAAAATATGTATTAAAATTGCGTATTAACAATGATGTATGCTTAAGAATGATAAGCATTTCACACTATGGGTCGTTGATAATACTATTATGCATGGCGATGAAAATACCCATGTTTTACAAAAGCATTACTTTTCACTTTTATCTTCCTTCTTTATACACTAAATCATCTCTTTAATATGAATACGAAAAAAACTCCCACCAAAATATATCTCATCCTTCGTTGAATACCTCGAAATAGCAATGCCCAAATCCTACATGTCCTTGCGCCAAAAGAATATTTCCACTGCTATAATATGTGTATGTATGTGTATAATTCCAGCAAAGTTTTTCCTGCCACCAAGAAATGACTACAATTACTCCAACTTCTCTTCCATAACAAAATCCATTGACGTTAGAATTGACGAAGACAAGAATTATCTCAACTGGATAAGAGCCTACATGGTTATGGTACTAGTATCCAAGAGTCTGGACAAATAAACCATTTCGGATTAATCTAAAGATTCAAAGCATCCCACCGTGGGGTTGTTTACATGATCCAGCTGAGAATTGACTCCTAATCAAGTTCAGACACCCAACAGAGACTAAACAAAGGTGACTAGACAAATTGTACGAAGCACTTAGAGGACAAGAAAAAGTTAAGACGTCGAGTCATAACTCATGAAGGTCACTATAGTATAGCTCGCGATCGGGTTAGCTGTTCACAGGCGGACATGTCGCAATTTTCATTGAAAAGAGAACAGTTGGCCACAAATGAATGGTAACCGAACGCGGAACTTGGGCCTAGGCCGTTGTGGAAAATCTCAATCGGTCTATAAAAGTCCGTAATTGTCTTCTGATTGGAACACTTCGAGTCCCCAGTTCGAGTAACACAGACCTCCAAGAAACTTCTGAAAATGTTCAAGTTGGTGAGTAAAGCTTCGAGCTTAACTTTTTTTGAGTCGGAAAAACTAGAAGGTTTTATTAATTGGTTGATTATTTGCTCTTCAGGTGGTGTTATCTGCACTTTTTGCCATTGCTGCTGCCCGACCAGGTATCTACAGTCACTTGGCCAGTCCCGTGGTGTATGCTGCAGCTCCTCATGTTGCTAGTGGATACGAATATTCTGCTACTGTTCACGCTCCAGATTATGTCAACCACGTGTCTGTTAGCTCCCCATTAATTGGTGCTGCACACTACCCAGAAGCCATCTCACACTCACATCAAAGCCAACACATTGTTCATTCAAAGGCCCTGGTTTCACCGATTATCGCTCCTGTAGTGCATTCTTATCATGCACCTCTAGTCCATGGGTGGTAAGGTCTATAAGAGCAGAGATTGGAAAGCGCTTTAGAACTGGAATAAACGATTTTATTTATTGAATTTTGGTGTTTATGTCTTAAGAATGGTGGGAAATTTCAATCTTCCATCGTACACGATGGTAAAACGAAAGTGATATCACATTCAATCCTCCCTTATTATTAATTCCCTTTGCACATGGAAGTTATAATTTTATGGTTCCATCGGCACAGTAGTACTAAACAAGTGGCAATCAATTGTACAAGCTTTTATAAGTCCTAGAAATATCAATCGAAATTATCGAGTGTCAGTTTACTGACATTTTACTATAGTGTCACTCATATTTCGAAACTATGAAGGATTATTGTAAAGAAAATATTTAAAGCCAGTAATGTATGGTTTTATAGAGCGGCTCATAGGGATGCAGAGCACTGACGAAACAGGACACGCTGTTTTAATTTTAGAATTATAACTAGGCGGTACGGTAACTTATAATCAAGAATAGTGGGGGAAAACCTTCTATATCATATTAAAGAATTATAAAGTTAACTACACATTTGAATCAGCTCTCACCTCAGTTTTATACGAATGAACCTTAACTGTTCCAAATAATATTTTGTAGTTTACAATAATTATTTTTGCATTGGGGAAACACAGGCCTCATTCCCAGAAATCTTTGAGCACCTCCACACGACACAGTATTTGTTCGCACGCTTCAGTTGTGCGATGTTTCAAATGAAAATAGATTTTTTCCCAATGTTTCTGAAATAAAAGTTGGGAGATGGGCCACCCATTAGATTCTCACCATGCACAGAGGCAGGAGGGTTGGTACAAGATTTCGTACATGTAGGTGAGACAGTGTACCTCATTTTGGGCGCGTTAAATACCAGATTTTTAGACCCTAAACAGGAATCGATTTGATATTTCGGTTTATTGAATTGGACATTAGTTCACTATCATGTTGACAAGGTCTGGCTCGTGATTGTCTTACATTGTCGAAGGAGTAATAATAACCCAGACCAATGTCTCCAGCGAAACTATGACGTAAGTTAGAGAGATTGAAAGCAGATCATTTATAAAAATAAGGAAAAATGAGGAGATAGAACTGACACATACAGGGGTTGAATTCGACGTCCTCTGGTGCTACCTTAATTGAAGCGGTACCAATAGCCTGGAGTTTAGTCAGCAGGACGGGGACACCTGCTCTGTCTAAATACTTGGAAATATCAGACCAGACTCTTCAACGGAAGAGACAGTTGGGTAAACACACAGTAGATCTTTTTGGTCTAAAGCCGTTCTGCTTGGGCAGAATTTGGTTATATTCTAGATATTTTATCAGCTTTCTACTGTGTTGTCTCCATAATTCTGGATAGAATAGAAATAATTGCTATTGGCCGGTAGTTAGAGGGGTTGTTGGACTCACCTTTTTTTTCTAAATAGACGAAATATGTAAGTTTGCAAGAGTCTGAGCATATTCCGAAAAAGTGTGACAGGAGAAAAAGTTTGCCAAAGCTGAGGCACATTTCCATTTCCTACGTGGGAATATTGTCAGGACCAGTGGATTGATAGGCGTCAAGCTCTTTGAGACACCTATATATGTATACCAGGAGTAGTGAAGAAAACCATAAGGCATAGCAGATTTTGGTAAAGATGAGTTTGAGGCAAGCGGAAATGGCAATAAATCGGCCTTGGATTTGCTTTCACTTATCACCCACCTCCACATCATAAATGAAAGAAGGTGTTTTTATTGTATGTTGAGGTGTTGCAAATGTATATAGCTTTTCAACCTATCATTAACTATAATAATATTCTACTTGTGCCACTTTCTACATTTGTCCAAGGGAATAATTGCCTTCTTTTTGCACGGGAGACGAGAGAAATCGAAAGAGATTTTTTTTTTTTTTTTTCAATAGAGAATTTTTTATTTTCAGTTGTTTTATATTTTTTACAGAAGAGAAACTCGTTTTGATTTTGTTATTTTTGCTATTTGAACGCTTCAGCTGCCAAATCAATTAACTCCACTTTTGAATTTTATTAATGCTTGATGTTAAAATAATTATAGACTCTTAACAGTAAATATTCATAACAAATTACTCTGATAGCAGTTATTTAGAAGTGTTAATATGTTCATCCACTTAACCCGGATAGGAATACACTTAGCTACTTACAAACAAGCTGTAAGGAAAGTCAGTTTAGCTCGAGCTGGGTTAAGATGGACCACAGCAACGATGTGGGCGCGTTCAATAATGCAGGATGCGTGCGCAAATGACTTATTCAGTAATTGAAAGTGTGAAGCTTTCAATGACTGACAATGTGTCGCACTCTTCATGCAATGTGGCCAACTTTGGACGCAAAGCTTTCAAAATCTCTTGTTCAGTTCAACAAAAAGGAGAAAAGGCATGTAGTAAAAGTGCTGAGCGGTCACTGTCTGGCCCGCAGAAGTTTGTGGCAATGAAGAAGAGAGAGGAAACTGTCTCCTATCTTCTCTGTGTATGTTCCGCCCTCGCAAGGAAAAGAGGGACCTTCCTTGGCTCACCCTTAACTGATGGATTGAGCGAGCTGCAAAATGCTGGTGCTCCTAGCCTCTGTCCCTTTATTAAAAACTCAAAATGGCTTGAAATGGCCTAAACTTTGTCCCAACACTAAAATGGTCCCAATGGTGTGCCTAATTGGGCTCCCTATTGGCGGAGCAGCCATTTAAATCTAACCTAACCTATGTACACTAAAGAATCTATAAATTAATTTAACATTAAGATTTAATAATATTCAAAACAGAAGTTAATTGATTTGGCAAGTGAAGCATTCATTTTACGTTTAATATAGATACACGACGAAGGGACCCATTTGGGGAACACCTGTACCAATTGGTTTTCTCATGTACCTCTGTTTCTCGTTTTAATTTCTATTGGACCATCTATATACTGCCTAGGCTTTATACATTTGGAAAAGTGAGGAATGAGCACACAACATACGTATTCCCGCCCATATAATTTTGAGGACACTACTACTATACTACTAAGGAAATACAACTCCCAGTCAGTGGCTTGTAACAAGCGAATAAGATGAACCAATTGGTTTTCTCATAGTTCCAGATGGTACAGCTTGACAAGCGAAGGGTATACTTCGAGTATGTTCGTGATAGATTGTTTTGCCTTGTTACGATTTCATGGAGCTAGCGACATCAAACGCCAGCCGTCATGCTGCCTCAGCCCACATTCAACATAAAAAGTGTTATCACCTTTTCCATTATGATCTCGTGAGAATCTTATTAAGAAGTGCAGTTCAGTTTAGTATTTTTTTATAGTTCATGTCATTGATATATGTATCTACTACTGATACATAGTAGTGCAAGATCCGGTATAAGAAATGTATACCCTCATCTGTTATTTGATTATGACAAATATTATATGGTAGATAATATATAAATTGATAAATCGCGCATGGGTTGCCTAGCTAAATCGCGTACCGAAGGTGTTAAATAAAAGAAGTTGTAATTAACTTTTTTGGACCAACTTAATCACTCATTTGTTAATCATAAAAATCGATCGTTAACTGACAGAATACGACACAAGGAATAGGAAAAATAGGGGTTGCCTGATTTCTACCGGGCCCAATTGTGGGGTTGCCAGGTATAAACAGGTAAGCAAGCATAGATAATATACCCTCATCTGTTATTTAATAAATTTTTTTATGAAATGAAAGGTTATTTCATTCCCTATCCACAGTATTAGGCTGCCTCAGCAAAAGTGGGTCATAACGAAGGTTGCCTAGATTTTAGAGTTCTTCTGAAAGAAGATTTTTTTGTTCTTTGTTTTTGTCCGTTCCATATGTTTTTTTGGAACATGCGATACATGATGGACTAGTGGCACAAAGGGTGATCCCTTTCATTTCATAAAAAAATTGATTAAATAACAGATGAGGGTATATTAACAACGCTTGCTTACCTGTTTGTACCTGGAAACCCCACGATTGGACTGGGTAGAAATCAGGCAGCCCCTATATTTCCGATTCCTTGTGTCATATTCTGTCAGTTAATGTTCGATTTTTATGATTAACAAATGAGAGAAGTTGGTCCAGAAAAGTTAATTACAACTTCTTTTATTTAACACCTTCGGTACGCGATTTAGCTAGGCAACCCATGCGCGATTTATCAATTTATATATTATCTACCATATAATATTTGTCCTAATCAAATAACAGATGAGGTATATATTTCTTATACCGGATCTTAGACTATAGTGTTTGTAGCGACAACCTGAATTAGCAAAATTTCAAGTTCATACAAAACTGAGTTACCACTACATTAGCCACCAGCGCTTGAATAAGCTTTATGATAACAGAATTAATATCAATCTTGTGATCGCTCTCTCTGAGTAAAGACATGATCACAAAAGGTTCATTTCATTTTAACCTCGGGCAGCAACAGTGATGTTTAACAGAAAAAGACTCCAGTTATATTATGTCAACCACTAGGTATATGGAATCATTCTGATGAAGTCGAATCACGGTTGGCATCCTTTGTACTACCAATCATTGGTCATGTCTTGGTGCTATAAGAAAGTGAAGTCTGGAACCGTGTGGTCGAAAATTTGGACCCAGCGATATTTTAGAAAAATCGTCTGAGGGTGTCTATTACATAACCGTATTGGGCTGTAAGCGATGGATATGAAGCAATCGTGCAATCCAGTTGGCTGTTCAACTACAACGTTGAGGTAGTTCTTTTGTAAGGCTACAGCATGGAAAGTTACCCAATACCTCATAAGACACCTACCTAATATTCTACAACATAAATAACGGAACACGTGTTTCAGCATTTCTCAAAATTCATCCTCTAAGGGTCTAAGGGAATGAAATGGGGATTCTAAATTTGTGAACTAGAAATCTATATACATATATAAAAGCGAAGTACCACGAAATCGCCGAAACTATATAGCCTAAAAACTTTGCCAGGTACGTTCCTTATACGATGTGGGCGTCTGCTAATAAACAATTTTTCAAAATATATTCCCTAACGGGGTGGATAGTATGGGAAATTTTTTTTAGTCACATTTTCTTCAAAACTTGGAATTCGGCAGGTAGGTCCTTTACACGACCCAGGTACACCAAACCCGAGCGGATTCAATTATAATGAGTTCCGAATAAATTACAAAGTAAGGGGTAAACAAAAACCTTTGTCAGCCTTTACTTGAGGCGGTGCACTGATAGCCTGGTAGGGTCCAGATGCACCGTTGTACTTCTTGGAAACTATTTTTAGTTTTTGAAGAGTTATGACATCTGGAAAAATTGATTTTGGATACATAAAAAACAATTTTTGGGCAATTTCCTATGAATAATGCATAACAACTTTTATGCTAGGGGGCTTTTACTTTTGAAGTTATAAGCAATAATATTCTACTTGATCTGCCATAGCCAAATATGGTTTTCAATCTACCTAACAAAATATATGTGAAAGTACTTTGCAAGTTGTGTTCTGTACTTTTTGCAATTCATCAGGTCACTTTTTCTGTGTGTAATTGTACCTAGAAGCCATTCTCTTGGAGTCTTTCTACTTTTTCATAGTTTGCAAGGCATATCATAGTTTTATCCTAGTGATGAGCTAGACTTGTCTTGAAGTTTTGCCTGATCTTGCACATTTAGCCAGATCAAAGTAAGAGCAAGACAAGACTGCAAGATCAAGATAGGAAGACTTTTTGCTCAAGTCTTGCAAAAAGTCTTGCTAAAAGTCTTGCAAAAAATCTGGTAGAAAGTCTTGCAAAAAGTCTTACAGCCTTGTCTTGGTATTGCTAAATGTGCAAGGCAAATCTCTTTACTCATCACTGAAAGACTTTTGGCACTTAGTGATGAGCAGAGAGTTTTGCTGTGGGCTTTTATCGTATTTACTTCTTTGTCAGAGCTCCTAGCGTCTTTATAATTAATCGTCCGTCTGAATGAATGCATAATACACCAGTCCGGCCTGAGTCCGAATATCAAGATTGGTTCACCTCTGGTAAAACGGATTCGGGATTTTTATATTCTACCATCCGAAGTGGTCGTTGCGGACTATTTCAAGGTGTTTAAAATACAAATCCGATGAATAATTACTTTAAGGCATTATTGGCAGGTACGCTCAGCTCTTTGCGGATACAACACAACAAATCAAATATCAATCTACGTACAGGGCTGGCAGTTGGATTTTTTGCGCCCGGTGCACTATGCCAGATTGCGCCCCATAAACTGTTCATTTTTGAACGCAGTAAAGGACAACGGAAAAAGACACAAACAATTGCTAAATGGGAGAAATAATTTTCATAGTTTGCGTAAAATTTAAGATTGCACCATAACAATCCGAATAACATACAAAAAGATTTCATAGATAAGAAGTTGCTCAACACAAAAATCTGCTGAAAACGTCGTTTGCAAAGAAGAAGGTAGGTGAGGGCGATAGGCCGGTTCGATTCTTTGAACCTCTGAATTCTTTCACTGAATTTTTAAATCAACTTTTTGACAGTTGTGTGACTGTTTTTTTTTAAGTGGCAGTGTTAAGCTCAGGAGTCACCCTTTGTACTACCAGTCCGTCATATCATTTGTCACGTCATGGTAATGACAGTAAGTTTAGAAAGGAGGAGGAGATGTGGGGCGACGAACCCTGCGTTTGAACTCTTGGATGTTGTAGGAGCTCGGAACTACTGACGGCGAGAGATTATTCCACAGCCGAGCTGTTCTATTCATAATCGCTGCGAGTGGTGGGAGTGAGATGAGTGGGCTAATCTGGTGTTGCGGATATAATATTGCCGTGGAGGCAGAAGAGCGATTATCTCGGAGGAACAGTCACTATGATAGTTGTTTGAATGTTGTTGTTTTTTGTCTCGCTTTTAGTAGGAAAAGAAGCGTAAAGAAATGGCGAACGGAAGAATTAATATTAAAAGCAACAACAACAAGCTAAAGCATTCTAACGTATAGTTTGTGGGAAAAGTTGGCCCTTGTGAAAACCCATGCGATTCTTCATCAAATTTCAAGTGACGATTACAGCAGGCTTCACTGACCGAACCGCGCAAGTTCGCAACTTCCTGCACGAGGAAAAGTGAAATTTAACCGTTTTTTTCATGAGAAGGGACAAAAACTGTGTAAATTTGTATTATTTCTTGCACCCGCGAGAATACTATTCATTTTTTGTTTTCAGAGTTTTAATTTTTTTTAAATCTTAATTTCTGAAATTGCGCCAATGCTGAAATTGCTGCAAGTGCACCATTCGCACCTATGAAAGCACCGCTCTGGTCTATGTACCTCCTTCGTCGCAAGCCATAAATAACTTGTTCCTTACTTTTCTTTCCTTATTACTAATCCTTTCTTAACTCGGGTCAAGGTCTATTCAGAGTTGATTTTCCATATCCACCTTTTGTCAAACCAATGCAGCCATACCACACCGAACTGTCTGACACTGTGAGAAAGCCTTCTGGTTCGGGCTTATTCGCATACTCCGAGCCACTGACTGGTATTTGTAGATCTGCAGAAAACCCACAAGCAGCACTATTGCTCTCGATGTAACCAGAGTAAACTTGACCCCTTGAGCCACCGTAGGAATGTAGCTGCACTAACAAAATTTTATCGCTACTTTCATAGTGACTGTTCCTCCGAGCTAAACGCTCTCCTGCCTCCACGGCAATCCTATACCCGCAACACCAGATTAGCCCACTCGTCTCATTCCCTCCACCTGCAACTCCCAATTTCACGCACTCAACAAGATATGAATTCGTTTGTAAATAGAACAACTCGACTGTGGAATAATCTCTCGCAGTCAGTTTTTCCGAGCTCCTACAACATCCAAGAGTTCAAACGCAGGGTTCATCACCACCTTCTTCAATACCCCCCCGCACCTTTATAATCCTTAACCTATTCCCCCACCCTCCCTCCCGTACTAAGCTTACTGCTAGACATTGCACCATGACATGACAAATGACATGGCGGACTGGTAGTACAAAGGGAGACTCCTGAGCTTAGCACTGCCACATAAAAAAAAAGAAACCTATTTGGTTTATTCATTCTGCATTTTGCAACATGTATTGGCCTCGAAACTAAGCCCCAAATCATTCTGGCGGTGATACCCAGGCAGGGCTCAGTCATATCACCCACTCTTATCCTAATAATGACCTGCCTTGCAACCAACTTTGCAGTTTCGGTCATAATTGAATTCTACATAGGTAAGACAAGCATGTGCCAAACCTTGTCTTCAAGATTGTTGTTTTTAATGCCAGGAGTTTAAAAAATAAAATGGATGAGCTGAGAAACTTGCTCGATTGCCCCAAAAGTCATGTGTTAGTTGTAAGTGAAACGTGGTTAAATCCGGAAATTCCCTCCTCCTATGTCTCCCTTTCTGGCTTTACTATCCACAGAAATGACCGTGTTGGTCGCTGTGGAGGTGGCGTTGCTGTGTATGTCTCGTCTGTGCTTTCCTCTAGAGTGATTTGTAAATCTAGAGATTCTCCACTTGAATTTGTTGCTGTGGAATTAAAATCTTCCGTTGATAAATGTGCTACCATAAGTGTATACTGTCCTCCCACTTTATTTGATCCTGTGGTTGCTGCTGAATTCCATTCTGCTGTCTCTAATCTCTCTCGCCAGTATGAGAATCTAGTTGTTGCTGGTGATTTCAATGTTAACTTGTTAAAACAAAATGGTCAGGTGAAATCTCTTAATTATATGTTTGAGTCTCTGGACCTTCAAGTTTTAAATAAACTCCCAACTTTTATGAATTGTCGTAATCCGTCATTGCTTGATGTTCTCGCTGTTACGTCCGTCGACTCAGTGGTGAGGCACAGTCAAATTTCTAATCCGAGTTTTCTTGACCATGACATCCTTTTTCTCTCTATCTCTTTCTCATTCCTACCTTCTTCTTCGTCTCCTTCCCCCTCTTACCGTGATTACAGTAGCATCAATCCTGAGCGGCTTCTAACTGCTGTTTCTTCTCTACCTTGTTACACATCTATTTCTCTACCTCTGTCGACGATAAGGTAGCTATCTTGTCTTCCTTCATCCAATCAGTGTACGATCAATGTGTACCGCTTGTTAGCCGTAGACTTAAAACTCCTTCCCATTGTCCATGGTTTTCACGCGAGATTCGGGATTTGATAATCCAGCGCGACCATATGTACCGGCGTTACGGTAGAACTAAAATTCGCAGCTACCTAATTGAGTACAAAGTACTTCGCAATCGCATCAACCTCAAAGTCAAAGCTGCCAAACGTGTGTTCTATGCTCGCAAGCTTAATCCTAACCTGGATCCGAAACGACTTTGGTCTAACCTTCGCTCGCTTGGTGTTCATTCTTCTACATCTGACCCTTTTGATGTTGATGTTGATCATTTATCCTCTCTCCCCCGAGATATGATGGTATCTCTTTCACTAATTCCTCCTCCTCTGACTCACTCAGTCCTGGTAGCTTTTACTTCCGCTGTGTTGATTCTTTAGAAGTTCTTGAATCTCTACTGTCTATCTCCTCGAACAGTATCGGCTTTGATGGAATCTCTCCACGCTTTCTCAAAATCCTGTCTCCCCTAATTGCTGATCCTATCACTCATGTTTTTGGGTGTTTCTCACCAAAGTGGTAAAATCGCTGTCCTTGGCAAATATTACGTAAACTATGGTGAGAAATATTTATATTTCTGCAAATTTCAATTTATAACTATCTAAACTATAGTATACAATATAGAAAATATCTCACTTAAAAACCTATATGGTTTCAATAACGTATTTTTTAGGTCTAAAAACAGTCCCCTAGCCGGTCCCCAAACCAAAATATTTTCTATTGAGTTCATTAATTGAACTAATATTTTAAAAACAATTAACTTATATAACACAATCTAATCAATATGAAATGATATGCTATTAGACTCTAATATCAATTTATTTAAACTATTTTTTGATTAGTTTAATTTAACCTAAAGTTGGTCCCCGAATTTCATGAACAGTCCCCTGCCAAAGTTTCGAGTTACGCATCAGGCCATCTACAGTAAAGACAGACTTGTTAATGGGCGTAACGAAACGTGAACGACATGAAATTAGCTTTGTTACCCCCAAAAGTAGCTATACCTCATTTTGTTTAGTGTTACAAGAGTTAGAGGGGCACATGCGCGTATCGGTACGCAACATTCGACAGTCCTCTGCTAAGTGTTATTTTTATTTTTTTAAAGTGTTCCAGTTTTCTCTATTGTGCATAGTTTTAAATAAGATGGCTTATATTGTTTCTATATAACAAAATAAAGTCATAATGAAGGAATTTTATGGTACCGTACCAATTACACAAATTAAACAGTCCCCTGCCAACAGTCCCCGTCAACAGTCCCCCGCTACATACAGAAACAGGAGACTGTTTCATTTATTAGGGCACTGTTATTGTACTTTTGCCTTTGTTTTAGGTCTATAACCATCTTTTAATCATGGCGCGAGAAAGAAGAAAGTGTCTAAGGAAGAAATAAAAGTTCACAAGTTTACTTGGAACTACACAGAGAACTTGGAACTACCAAAGAAGACTGTTTTATTTTTATATATATGCGTCATGAGGAATGTTTTTAAAGTATATATACTACTAATAAATGCTCATTTCACTTATATATACAGTCCTCTGACATATGCAACAGTCCTCTGACATATGAATTTTTTAAATTTACTCAATAAGTCCTAAAATAAAACAAATATATTTGGGTCCCTTACTGTTTATTATCCACCAGATAGATATCTATTTAATTGTATATTTTTTTTTCATATTCACGTAAAAAAGTTACTGGGACAGATTTCTTGCAAAAATTTACCAGTTTACAGAGAAACACCCTTTTAACTATTGTCTTACTGCATCTGAATTCCCTTCGCTCTGGAAAAAGGCCATTGTGATTCCTTTACCCAAAAGACCGTCTCCATCTGATATATCTGATTTTCGTCTTATTAGCATCCTTCCCTTTCTTGCTAAAGCTTTTGAAAAAAATATTTTTACTCAAGTGATGAGCCATCTTGAACGTAACAATTTTCTTTCTATCTTTCAATCTGGATTTCGTAAATCGCACAGTTGTGAGACTGCTATGTTAAGAGTTACAACTGATCTAAGGTCTACCACCCAAGTAACAAAATGGGCTTTAAATATACTCTAAAGATGCTTATAGAGCTATTACTTAGAGCTCTACAGTAAAAAGCCAGAAGTGCTTAAGTGCAAATTTGACGATTTTGAGTTTATTGCATTTTTGTATTCAGTATGTTATTCTTAATCATTGCTATAATTCTTATCTTAAACTGAGCTGTGGTTGCTGAGTTACTGAACCGGCAAAAGTGGTTTTGTGCACAATTCTGTATCTAAAAAAAACTTTGAGGGCGCTTTTCTCGAAACGCATATTTTGCACTTAAGTACTTTTGGCTGTGTACTGTAGAGCTATAAGTTTAGTTTTAAGCTGCAACAGCGCCCTTAAAACTTTTTTCGAGCTTCTATACAGCAAAAAGTTCCGCTTATAGAGCATAATTTTGCTTTAAAATTTTGTATATTGTAGGTTATTAAGAGTTCTTTGCTTTATAATGTTAGTTCTATAAGCGTTGCAAAAGCATTTGTAAAGCTTGTTATAGAGCTGTTATTGAACTTCTGGATCCAAATGGCTTTATAATAGAGACTTTATATTCCAGTATTCAATAATAATAAATAAGAGGAAATGAAAAAGCATTACATCTTCCCTTCTTCAATGGTTAATATTTTGACAAAGTTGAACCAATATGGAAATAATACTTATTCATTTTCATTACAAATGAAACAAGAAAAGTAATCATTTCTGCGTATTTTAAACGGAATTTTTAATGCCATTTAAAATTTATCGTAAATATTGGGGAAATACTTCGATAAATTACAATGCGCTCTTTTAATTCTAAAAAATAAATTAATATTGTTCTTAAAAAAAAAAAATTTGTAATTAAATTATGTACTAAATGCAATAAAAAAATTTCTAATGAATTTCTTAGAGTGGAAAATACCTGAAAATCTTAGTTATGACAAAAGAAAACTCTGAAATAAAAATTAATGTAATTATTTTATTTCTCATTTTTATGGCAGCCATTTTTTACACAACAAATTAAAAAAAATACTTCGAGTTACTTCTTATACTCAGTTAGAGCCATTTGCTCTATATACCCAGCAATTTAGAAGGTTAGTAGCTACTTGCTCCATTAAAAGCTTTATTGTAGCTTTTTTAGAGCTAGCAGCTGAATAGCTTTGCTTTTTAAAGCTACTACAGGAATACCCCGATTTACGTCGAAAAGCGTTCCGAGAAAACACGACGTAAATCGAAACGACGTAAATCGGGGTAAGAGAAATTATAACACCAATTATAACACGACGTATTTTAAAAGGCTTTTTTTTCAGAAATGTCACATAATTTTTTTTTTATTAAAAGTATATAAATTATAAACTTAAATTATAAAATTTACATCTATTGTAACATCTTTTTTATATGTACATAGTTTCAATCGTCTGAACTATCATCGGATTCAACCGTATATACCTTCGATGATCTTCCTTCAGAAGTAGACGGTTTCGGTAATTTCCGTTTAGAAGATACCGGCTTGAAAAACGACTCGATTCTCCTTTGGGGTAAATTCCTACGTTTTTCCGTGTATAAATCCCTGTAGTACCCTACACCATTGAAAACAGCCGTTCTTGTTGCTTCGAATCTCTCCGCGTCGTTGTCATATTTTTTAAAAACCTCCATTGCTTTTTTTAAATATTGAAATGCTTCGGAAAGCTTTTGTAAAAGAAATTCCAAATCTTTCTCGTCATTTTCGTTTGATGTGATATTGTCCTTCACATTTTTATTTTGCGAATTCTCCAATAGTAACTCCAAAATTTCTTCTTGGTTATGGATTCCGGATGAGCTCGTAAAGTCTCCGTAACATCGGCATGACTTACTTCTGTAAAGCCAATGCGATGGGCCAATTCCACAATTTCTGTGTGCAATTCTTCCGGGTTTTCCACTTCACATCCATCAGAGGTGCATTCAGGCCATAATTTCTTCCATCCTCCATTCATAGTAGAAATTGCAACCTCATCCCACGATTTTTTTATATTTTCGACATCCTTCAATATATTAAAATTACGCCAAGAGGTCATTTCTATTTTCTTCCTCTGAATTAACAGCTTCAATAAGTTGATTTAATGTTCGACGCAAGAAGTATGATTTAAAAGTAGCAATAATACCTTGGTCTATGGGTTGAAGAAGGGATGTGGTATTAGGCGGCAAGAAGATTATTCTGACGTTTTCGTTGGATTCGTCCAAATTAATAGGATGTCCTGTAGCATTATCAATTAATAACAAGGCTTTATATGCTATATTTTGACTTTCACAATACTTTTTCACTTCAGGGCAAAAAGTCTCTTTAAACCAATGGCGAAAATAGTGGCTGTTACCCAGTGGCTTTTTTGTTGGCTTTCCATATTACTGGGAGAGTTTCTTTACGCACATTTTTCATTGCCCTTGGTGTTTCTGATTTATAAACCAGCACTGGTTTAAGCTTGAAATCTCCCGACGCATTTTCTCCGATAAGTAATGTTAGCCTATCCTTTGCTACTTTAAAGCCCGATGCATCACTTTCTTCTCTTGATGTAAAAGTTCTAGAGGGCAAACGCTTGCAAAAAAGCCCCGTTTCATCAACGTTAAATACTTTTTGGGGGGTTTCCATTAACGATTATTTCCTTTAACTTTGCAGGAAATTCTTTTGCTGCTTCCAAGTCCGCACTTGCAGTTTCGCCGACCATTTTTATGCTGTGTAGTTGGGCTCTTGTTTTGAATCTGTCGAACCATCCGCGACTTGCATTGAAAGCCTCATCTTTACTTTCTTCGCCAGCCTTATTCTTCAAATCGTTGAACAAACTTTTTGCTTTCTCTTGGATTATTTGCGTTGTTACAGGTATATTTTTGTCACTTATATCAGTTATCCATAAAGTTAGCGCTTTTTCCATTTTTTCTAATAAAAGCGACCTAGCCTTTGTTTTAATAGCAGCTGATTTTTCGGCTCCTGCTGCTACACTTTCACGTATTTTATCGGCATTTTTATATATCGTCCTCACAGTTGTAGGTGGCAGTCCTAGGGAGAGTTTTAAGGGCCCAATACACGAGCGCACCATCCAACCACGCCACGCCAAAAAAACAACAATTTGTACCTATACAAATGACAAGTGCATACAAATTGTTGTTGTTTTGGAGTGGCGTAAGTCGGATGGAGCGCTTGTGTATTGGGGCCTTCATAGAAGTATTGTTTAAAGAAAAAAAAAATGAAAAACAGAAACTTAAAAAATATTTGAGTTGAAAAATTTTGCGACGTAAATCGGGGTAAAGACGACGTAAATCGAGTTATAGGATCAAATATTTCGACGACGTAAATCGAAACGACGTAAATCGGGGCGACGTAAATCGGGGTATTCCTGTAGTCCATTTTCGCACACAGTTTCTGCGCGACACGATAATTTACTTTAATTTCGAAAACTTTCAAGTGATAATCGGCTTTATTTAAAAAAGTGTTTTATTTCGATTAAAATATCCTTCAAAATCATTCAAGAATTACAAAAAAAAGGGTACGTATTAACAATCATTCCCGAAGCATTTGAAGAAAATGGCGTATTTTGGTATCCTCCATCATCCTGGAGTTCAAAAAAAAGAAATTCACTTGTTAAAAATGCTTTTGCCAAGCCAGATAAGAGCAACTGGATACCTAGACCATGTGTAGTTAAAAAGAATAATATAACAACTTATAATTTAGCGGAAGATCATGAAGAACAATTTTTATTAAAAAGCGTTACAACCGAAACTGAAGACGACGACGACGATGATTTTTTTAAACCAATTTCTAAAGAATTACCAACAGTTGAAAGATTGAGACCAAAGACTAAGCCAAAAACTAGATCCCCACAGAAAAATTTCGATGACTTGGCAAAAGAATGTCTTTCTTTCAAAACATCACAGTGTCCTTTACCAACCAACCCATTGGAAGTTAGTGCCGCAATCAAGCCATCAAGTAAAATTTCTTCCGCTGTTCAAGATGACTTGTTATCATTGCCAATTATACCAATTCAAAAAACTATTGAGCCTGCATCATCGGCGAGTACAATTGAAATGATGTCTAATGTCGATGATGACAGAAATGCTATAAACTGTATCAATTCAGTAACTGAAGATCATTCGAAAAATCGAAGTCCTAGTGAATATCTAAATCAATCGGAAAGTATTTATATAGACTACACAAATACTGATGAGTTACCAGTGCAATTATATCTGGATGCAGCACTCAGTGTTATAATAAATAATCAGAAAATGTTATTAGATAATCAAAATATCCTTTTAAATGAGGTAAAAGAAATTAAAAAAGTTATAAACGTCGGATTTTCGAAAGCATTCACTCAAATTGAAACACTGGTAAAAGCACAAAGTTCAACTGCAAATTATAGTACTGAAAATAAAAACAAGGAATCGTTCTTTACGGAAACTTTTGAAAAAATTTCAAATTCAGAAGGAGCAAATAATATTGAAAATTCTTTAAAAAATCCACAATATATGTCTGATATGGTAAACATTTTCGATTTAGTTGAAATAATAATAGTTAATAACTACAATTTTTAGATCAAAAGAATGGCTTATGTAGTAGGGAAAAATGGGAAGAGAACAGGTGAAGGGTGGACCTGCTGTTATGAATTAGTCGACTGTTTCTTCGAAAGATCTTTTCTTACGGAATGCTCATGGACTAGAGCCTCAACCAGTAAATCTGATACAGGAAAAATTGCTTTTCTGTCCTTCAAAAATCTAATATCTTGTTTTAATTCAATAATATTAAATGCAGATCCACATTTTAGTTTAGAAGAAACTAAAAGATTTTTTAAAATTTTGCTTCGAAATTCCACTCGATTTTTAAAACAGGAAAACCAACAGGTTCGAAAATCTGCGAAAAGAAATCGAATACGACTTAAAAGTTCAAATAAAAAAATGGGAAGAATAAGCACCTAGTAATATATTTCCAATACTAATATAGAATTTATTTTTACTTTATTAAACCTCTATTTAGTGAAAAATTGGGTGACGGCTCTGATTGTGACACACATACAATGGCAAATAACATGTCGCTTGAGGCAAAGAACGGCGCATTAAATACAGCGGCAGTATAACAGGTATACTTTTGTAATAAATCCTTCAATAATGGCATACATTACTGTAAAATTTTAGCTACCAACTAAATAAATAAATAAGGAGGAGATTATAATAACGTCCCAGAAAGGAATTACTATTTTCATTTTTATTTTTATAATTTTTTTTACAATGCAGTGTAAAATGAATTCAAACATAAAGAATTAAAAAGTCTTATTTTCTAATTAAATGAATTTTTTTTTTTCAAATCGTGGTTACATAATTATGTATATTTTATTTCAATAGATTAATAGAATAAAAAGCTATCAAATGCTTACAAAAGTAATCCGAATTAATTACCAATTGTGTGAATAAGTGGAATAAAAACTAGTCCGTCATTATTGTATGGAACAGCTACAAGTTTACATTTAATATCTTTTACTTCATACAATGATGCAGGGTTTTCTTCACCATTAGAAAAATAAATACTCAGTAAGGACGATTTAATTGGAGTTAAAAAGAAATCATCTTTTTTCTTTAGAGACACACCCCGGATAGTAATGTTATTATTTCGAAAATATATTTTTTCTAATCCAAATATTTCATTATTTGTAGTCAGAAACCACCTGTTTTGCATTTCATGAGATAACATATAATTTTTGAAAGTAATAGAATTAAATGTCCCATCTTTGTTCGGCTTCTTTAAAACTGGTGCCCCATCCGATTTCTCTGCTTCATATTTGTTTACTTTATTAAGCTCTCCAATTCTTTTTGCTACTTGAGCTAAGGGATGGGAACCTGTTCGCAACATATTTTTTATTGATTGAAGAAGATTCTCAAACGGATATGAGTTGAAAGTCCCTAAATTACCAAAAATTTCTACTTCATCCACAAGATGACACAAGTTATGAACATTACTTGTAATAGAAGATTTTTTATAAAGTTCCACATATTTCTCTATGTAATATTCCAAAAAATTTCTAGCTAGTGGAAGAAAGTATCGATATTCATCCACATAACAGATGGTAATAGCACAAAAAAATTCTAAGAAATGTTCGTAGGCATCATAACGTAAGTGATCTTTCAACACTACAATACCTAAATATAAAAGGAATGTTCGGAATTCGGTACCTTTCCAGTACGATAAACAATCGAGGCCTCTAATAGTTCGATGTATTTCTTTTGGCATTTTCATACTTATTAATTTGTTTGTAATTACATTAATATCTTTTCCAGAAAACTTCTAATTTCTCAACAGTTTGAGAAATTAGAAAGAAAAATTGAAACATTAGTGAAAAAAGAGTTTACCTAAATCGATTAGATGCAATGAATCCCCAATAGGAAAATCTTCAATCATGTCGATTGGGAGTTTTTCGAGTGGCGAAATACATTTGTGATGAAGATCATACATTTTTTTCGAAAGCTTTCGTTGGTTCTTCTGGCACAATCAGTTCTTAAAAAAACAGTACAATTTGAGATATATTCACCAATTACTGTGCATTTCAAACAACCATGTTTTCCATTGAAGTAAGTTACACCTGGGATTTTTATCTTTTAATAGGAATAACTCAAAAAATATAATTACCTTTTATATAGGCTCGCGCTGGCGAATCGCAAATAAAGCATCTAATAGAAATGTTGACTTTATGGCCATTTATAACCATACCGTTTTCCAATAAAACGATACACTCATCAACAAACTGACTTAAATAGTCATTTAAATTCGATGGCTTCCCTTTACCACAATATATACCAATTACCATTGGTTTAAAATTTTTAATCTCAAAAATAGAGAATACAATTGGCCAAAACTGGATGTTCGAGCTTTTATATATCGGAAGGCCATCAATATTAATATTTAATGATATATTAAATGATTTATCAATATTATTATCGAAATATTCTCTTAAGCAAAATTCTAAACCTTGATGCCAATACAATCCCTCACCAACAGGTTGAAATGTTATACATTTAGGCGTACACACTAAAGTTCTGGGATCTTTTGGAAGATCCGCTTGAGGATAAGCCTGCCGAAGTAATAGTAACAATTTGGTTAAAGCTTGGTGCTTTATATTATTCTCAATTGCCCACTTTCTAAGCTCTTCTCGCACGTTTAATTGGGAATCAACTACTTCTACATTGCAGGGATCTTGAATATCTTCTTTAGATGATCCATCATTAATATCAAACTGCAGTAGCCAATTATTCCAAGCAGTATCATTTATTTCAGCGTCAAAATTATCTGCAGCACTTCCGCAATTCTGGTTGCATTCAGACGTAGAAATTTGGGTAGAGTTTTCATGCTCTATTATATTTGGTGCATTATCTCTTTTATTGCTGATTTTTTCAAGCCACAGTCTATTTTTCAACACACTTTTTCTAAAATTTCTGCTACTTTTATATTTTCTCCAACTTTGCAGATTTTTAAACATTCTGGATATTTTCACTTCCACGACTATCCGTACGAACTTTGACACTAAAAGTAAATATAGCAACTAGCTTCAAATTATGTTACCCCAACACCTATAGCTTTAAAATAATTTAAAATTCAGTTGACAGCATTAGAAAAGAGTTTAACGCTCTATATCAACATCTTTTAACACATATCGCTTTTTGTCAGAAAAATTGCTCTATATAGTGATTATAGCACGGACTTTTAGAGCAACTTTAGTGTGGGAAGTTTATTCCTCTAAAAATGCTCTATAAGAGATTAACTTTCCATAATAGAGCTGTTATAAAGTATTTAACTTTTCATTAAAAGATGCTTTATAATAAAATCAATTTCTGCTCTAGAAATAATTATAGAGCAATTTATTACAGCCTTAAGCTTTATAAGGAAATAGAGCTGATAGAATAAAAAAATAAGTTATAGAGCATTGTCATTAATATTTGTGCTCATAATTACTTTTGCCGATTATATAAAGCGGGCCACTTAGTTTGATACTCTTTTAAAATAGTTATAGAGCAAAATTTTAAAATCGTTGCTATAGGCTTTTAAAAATGCTACTTGGGCATTGATCAGGGTAATATTGCATTTCTAGCTCTGCTCGACTATTCTAAGGCTTTTGACTTCGTGGTCCATCCGCTCCTGTTGTCCAAACTTAATCAACTCTATCAGTTCTCTTCCTCTGCCACGCGTCTTTTCTCCTCTCTTCTTTCTGATAGATTTCAAAGTGTTCGGCACAACGGCAGAATATCCTCTCTTCTGCCGGTGCGTCTGGGTGTCTCTCAAGGCTCGATACTGGGTCCTCTTCTTTTCTCCCTATATATTAATGATCTTCCCTCTGTCATTGATGGCTGTTCTTTTCATATGTATGCTGATGATCTGCTGTACAATTCTTTTCCTCCTAGTGATATTGCTTCCGGTACAGCAGTTATGAATAATATTTTATATCGTATCAGTATTACAAAACCCTATTAGCGCGAGAGTGAAAAATTTGCACTTTCGCGTCTCTGGCATAAGGGTGACGATATGGTACCTTGCGAAAACTGTGGCTGTTCGCGGATCTGCTATCACCCTCTATCCGTGCCAAGCTTGTGAAATCCCTAATTCTGCCGCATTTTCTCTATGGCGCCCTTTTTTATATATCTCTTGATTCGTCCTGTCTTCAACGACTCAGGGTTGCATTCAATGATTGTTTGAGATTTGTTTTTCACCTTCGTAGATCCGATCATGTGTCGGGCGTGCAAAATTCACTACTCGGATGTGGGCTCTTTCATTTTTTCAATGTCATGGCACTAGCTCTCCTATATAAAATATTGTTGTTGATTTTTAAAGTTTACTAGCTTGAAGCTAGTGTACCACTAGGGTCTCTTATTGGCCTCAGACTTTCATCTATAATGACCACGAATCTTTGATGTTTAACAACTTTTGGCCTTGTTTTCCTTTTTATATAAAGGAAAAAACTATCTCTCTGATCGTCAATCCCAATCTGATGGGCCAATTCAGAAGGGATGTCGTCTTGTTACTGTGTGTCAAGTTTGTCTTAAAGTCTTTACAATGATTTTCAGGCTGCTGTGCCTCATTTTAACATAATTCAAAGCTAATAATTTAAAATATATTATTGTCATTGATTTTAAAATTATTTAAAATTAAAAAAATTTAAAGGCTAATTGATCGGTGGGCACCTTTATGTTGGAGAAATTATCACTCCAAAAGGCTAAAAAAACAGTGAATTTTGAGAATTTCCTTCCCTGTTAAGAGTTCTTTGTTTCCAACTAGTCAAAAGACTAGTATTGTTCATGTAGAAACATAGATGATTTGTTACCTAGAGGATATGGCCCACATTGACATAGAAGGGGCAAGGTCCGAACAGTCAGTGCTCTTCGTTTTCTGTAATTTGAGGCCCAATGCTGTTACGTCCTATGAGGGAAAAATCCTTGGTCATCGCTTCTCTTACGAATTCATTGAGCTGCAGTTCTATCTTGTCAAGGTCCAAGGAGTTGTCAAGTTCTGAATCCAGAGAACTATTCATTTGTAAGGTGAGCACACTGTTTGCCTTTGATTTTTCCTTCTGGATGGGGACTTGTAAGGTCTTCTTTTGATTCTTCAGATTTCCCTCACCATTTCCTAACAGGGGATCCCTTGGTTTCATTTTGCAAGTGTTGCTTTGAGAAGCCTTTGATTTGTCCACGAACTCATTGTTTCCTTGTGAGTTCTTTTTCCGTTGGCTGGGATTTACCCTGAGGTTACGTCTTGCTGGGGTTCTATTTTTTGATTTAAAGATCCTCAAGGCATCATTTCTTGAGTGGTTACCTCTTCTCATAATTTCAACAATCCCCTTTTCTTTAAGCCAGACTGGGCAAATCTTGTCAAAGGCGCTACGGTTGCCTTTACAGTTCACACATTTTTCTACTTTCCTGCATTGCTTGTCTTCCTTACAGTTTGCCTCTCCACATCTTCCGCAAATTATCCATTTGGATTTGCAAAAACGGCTTAAGTGACCAAAGCGTTGGCACTTGAAGCATCTCGATGGTGCATGTACAAATTTGTTGACATTGAAGGTTGAGTAGTATATTTTGAGTTTTTCTGGGATTTCTTTTCCTCCAGTGTATACTTTGACTTTATTGGTCACTGATGTTAAGGTCTCACCATCTACTTTCTTTTTCCATTTTATCCTAAAAACTTTTCTGACATCTAGTGAGGGGTTACTATCTTTTAAGGCCACCAAAAGTTCCTCGTCATTCAGATCGACATCGATTCCATGAATTATGACTGGGGTTGACACTAGTCCTAAAGGTATGAAGGCCCTATATTTCCAGTCGAGGGGACATTTCTGTATGAAGTTGTTTGCATTATTAGCACTATCAAATTCAATCCTACATTTTCCTGGTCCCATCCTTGTGATGTGTGTAGCACCAGTTGTAGAGGTACTTATCAGGTATTTACCTAAGGAGAGTGGATTTATTTTGATTACGTTCTCTTCTAGGGGGTTTCTATTTTGAACAAAGACATAGAAGGGACCGGAGTCTTGTTCAATGTAACCAAAAGGAGTGTTAATTACTTTAGGCGGACTTGCGATAGGCTTTGCATTTGAATCCTTTCTCACATTTTTATTTGGACCTTTTGGGGAACTTGTACTGGGTTGTGGCGAGTTTGAATGTGGAATTTGAGGTAGCTCTCCTTTCTTCTTTGTGGGACCAGATATTGTTTTCATTGCTCGGAGGCTTTTGCTCTTTTGTTCGTCTGTTTTAGCTCGTAATTCCATCATTTTCCCCAGACCATTTTCTGTTTTTGATGTAGGAGTGACCTTTTTCCCCATGAGTCTTGCCGAGGCTCTCGTTGTGCTCTTCATCATGTTACTATCAACGTGGTAGGAAGTAGAACTATGTAAACAGGATAAGAAATTACTCAAACAGCAAGAAAAAGGGTGAAGCACACTTTGACGAAGGTGAAAAATAAATTATAAGCTAATTACGATGAGACCCAGGGAAACATTAATTAAAAACTGTGCCCACTGACCATGCTAGCCAGTAACAAAAGTAAAATAATAAAACCAAATTGGTAATTTTAAAAGATCTTGAAAACACATTAAAATTGAAATGAATCAAAAAAATCAAAAAATAAAAGTTCAAAACTAAAGTTAGGATGCTTAAATCATAGTTAAGAAGATTAAACAATGAAATTATAAAAATATATCTGGGTTAAAAAAAAAAAAAAGTTGAAGATAAAAAAAACAAAAAAAACCAAATTAAATAAGTGAGCTCAATAAAATTAATTAATTCCAAATTATAAAATGATTTAAATTCAAGAAATCACAAAATTTAAGAGGAAAGTAACAGTTCTAAAGAAAAATAACAGGACACTTTAAAACAGTAGAACTTATATCTAGAAAATTTTTATTAATTTAAGCAATTTAACTGTAAATTGAAAAAAAAGAGCTCAATAAAATAATTAATTTAAAATATTGAAATGGATCAAATTCAAGACAATCAAAATTTCACATTAAAAAGGGAACATAACTGTATAGTTTAAAACAGTAGAGCACATTTCCAGCAAATTCTAAAACTTACGGTAAACTGATAAAATGAAATGCACTTAAAAAGGGAATTATATTATTATAAAATATTCTAGCAAATTATAAAATTTAAGCATAATTTAAAATAAAATTTATACTTAATTGCCTTGGATACCAACAAGATTTAAAAGAAAACTAAAAACTTATCACAAAAAGACAGCAGCCACATTTCACAAATTTATTTTAACACACAAGAGAGACCGTCCAACTGTTCACGTCCGCGTATGGAGAGAGAGTGTGTATATAAAATATTTTACTCTAAGCGTCCTTCCTCTCTGATTTCCTCGTCCCGATGCAGTCCTTGAGATCAGTTAAGTTGCTTATCCCTTTTCATCGTTCCATGGTAGGCAGTCGTTCTTTCTTTGTGCATGCGATTAGACTTTGGAATAGACTTCCTATATCCATCCAAAAATTCAGCACAGCCACAATGTTAAAAAAGCAGGCTTCTATATTTCTAAGCTCTCTTCCAGCTTCGCAGTAGTACTACTACTCTACTGTTCTTAGCTTACCTAGCTCTATCGTATTTTCTTAATCTCTTACTTCTTCACTTCTCTATATTAAGCTAGTTGTAAGAATTTATGGATTATTTACCGTTTGCTTTGTACTCTGTCCAATAAATAATAATAATAATAAGATCATGCTACCACGTCCTGTTCAATCGAGTGGGGTCTCACACTCATTTATTTGGGCTGAAAGAATCGGGTCAAATTCAAAGCCGTTCACATCATGGTGCAATGTCTAGTAGAAAGTTTGGTTCGAAGGATATAAAAGGGGTAGGATAGGTCAACGGGGGTTTCAGGATGCACGAGAAGAAGGCGGTGAACCTCTCGTTTGAGCTCGAGCTCTTGTATATTGTATGTGTTAATTTTTTAAGCATTTTTCTTAAGTATTGTCAAAACAAAAAGCTTGATATCCTGAATAGATAGAATTGAAGCCGCTAGCCTAAATACAGTATACGAAAACCTTCTTAACTACTTTACTATAATCCGAACCTCGCTGCACCTACTCAACATATTGCAGTCCGACATTACGCCCTTTCTAAGTGCACCAATTTTCCTTGCTTGACCCAATTCTTAAAACAATCTAATATACAGAACCTATTTGAGAATTTAAAAGTCATTTCGATAACACAAATCGTTAAAGCATTGGTAATCATCGAATTTGAAGCTGTCCTGAGGTTAATAACGCAATCGATATGCTTCAAAGCAACCTAAGTTAATTAGTTTTTCAGTTCTTTGAACGCTAAGAACATTTCAAGGATCCATTGAACTGCAAAACTCTTAATAATAGACTGTTATTGTCTGGCAGAAAAAACTGTGCCAAATTCAATACAGAATCATTTACTGTAATCCGATCTTAAAAAATCAAACGCAACATTAGCCACAAGCCACAAAGAGGGCAACTACCATCTCAAAATCACCTCTTGCAGCTCACCACCAACCGGTTAAAATATCCAAAGTTCATTCATAATCATTGCTACAACCTAGACTAGATAAATTTATACCATCAATGGAAACTGATACACCCGCATAAGCGTTTGTTTAACATAATGAAATTATATTCGTTCGCCGTCTTTCTGCAAGCGACATTACGTTACATTCGACATAGCTTGTCATCTGACACCTCAGCACACCATCCATTTCATAATCTGTTCATTTGCTGCTAGCAATATATGAAAGGTGCTAACTTTATTGTTGGGGGTGGTGCCTTTCAAAATCATATATAAACATGATGCAGCACAGAGAACAGCATCATTCAATCATCATTTGATATCGTTAGACATTCTCAACAATCAAAGCAAAAAACCAATCCATCAAAATGCTTAAGCTCGTAAGATATCTTCATTTGAAAATCATTAGCATTTGTGTGGTGTTCTTAAATTATTTTTGGAATTTTCCAGGTAACATTCTCAACTCTCTTGGCCGTCGCTGTTGCTGCTCCAACCATTTTGCACAGTGACATTGTCGGTTCTCCACTTACTGCAATTGCTGCTGCTCCTATTACAACAATTGCCGCTGCACCTGTAACTACAATTTCGGCTTCACCAATCCTAACTGGAATCAAGACTGTCCTTGCACCTGAGACAATTCAAATTCATGAGCCAGCGATTGCCAAAGTTGGTGACCTCGTTCAAAAGATCCCAACTGCAGTATCCCATCAAAGCCAAACTGTTGTGCACAATCATGCCGATGTCCATACGCCAATTGTAGCACCAGCTGTCAGGACATACACCTCTCACATCCTCAAGGCCTACTCCTCTCCACTGGTCTACGCCTCCGCTGCTCCTGTACTAAAGGTCCTTCGTGATTAATTTCCTCCACAAATGAATTTCGTTCGGATTTGTCAAATTTGTCTTAGTTGAAATAGTAAATAAATTTGTGAAATAAAAACAATGTCTTTCTTATGTGTACTGCAGGCGATCATTGGATTTACGACCGAGTCTCCCCATCCAGAAGGACTCAGATTTTAAGTCGCCCCCCATAAAATATTATGACGTTGGTGCTGTGCTGGTGATGAGTGAGTTCAAGAAGCGAAGTGCATTTCGGTCATTAACTTCTTCATAGCTAAGAACATACCTTCAGTTAAAACGTCAGTGGTCCCTCTGACGTAAGACCCCTTTGTGCTCTCGAGAGATAGTGGAGTAAGATGTCGTGTTCGGGTGTACACTGATGGGGGTTTTGTGGTAAGGTGAATATCCACTTATTTATAACCGTCGGTTTTTCGTAGTGGAGTTTGCTAAAGCAATCGAAAATGCATTAACGTGGCCCGTAAAAGAGGGCTTTTTTGATCTCTTAGGTGCGTGGGTTAAGTGATACTTATCTCAAGCTCCAATGTAATTTTACATTATGTTTAATTCCATGGGCATTACTAGAAAAATCGAAAATGGGCTTTAATACACTGAGCAGTTTGTAGTATAGAAATAGTTTAAAAACATTATTTCATTATAAGCTAGGCGAGATTATTATTGGAATCGCTTCGTTTTAGTGTTTTAGGGGTGGGCGAGCCCGGGCGACCAAGACGACGCACGGCGATCCATTAATGCGTTCATTCATTTAGTTATTAAATGATAACACATCCACAATGGAAGAAACCACGCCGGATATGCACAGGATGTAAACAAAGCTTGTGCTCAAAGAAAACGTTAAAGACAGCGGGCAAGGGGGCTTTATTATACGTTCTTTTGCGATAGTGTGTTCAGTTTCTACCAATAAACTAGTCCTGGCCAATTCCATTTCCTTCGCCTGATTTGGTCGTCTACCCTTTCTTGGCCGGCACGGCACCGTAGTTCTTCGTTTGAAACTCTATCTTGCCAGCGGATTTTTAGGATACGCCGAAGGCATCTGTTGATGAAGACTTGTAGGCGCCCTGTGATGAATTGGGTGACTTTCCATGTTTCGCAACCGTACAAAAGTACTGCCTTCACGTTGGAGTTGAACAGCCGCAATTTGGTGTTAATTGAGATCTCCATATGCGGAACAGGCATGCATATGCGCCTCGTGCTTTATTTATTCTGGAACTGACATCTTCTTCTGCACCGCCATTATCGGTAATAATACTACCGAGGTAGCAGAATTTATCGACCAGTTCCACGTCACGGTTATTCAGCGCAGTCTGTTCAATGGTGTTTGCATTTATCCGCATTTCTTTAGTTTTAGTTGGATTTAGCCTTAAGCCTGCTGGACTACGTTCTGTTGCCAAATTGTTAATCATGTTTTTGAGGTCCCGCTGTCTGTGGGCCAGCAAACTGATATCATCTGCTTGGTCGAGATCCTTAAGGCGGTCTAACAAACCCCATTGTATGCCGCCTGTTCTACTATCTAGAGCGCCGACAAGGATGTCATTTATTACTATAAGAAATAGTAAAGGCGAGAGTAGGCATCCTTGTCGTACTCCTGAGCTCACCTCGAAGCTGTCGGATAATTTTCCATTATGGAGAACTCTGCATTTGGAATTGTTATATAGGGCTTTTATCAATTCTATTATTTTATCAGGCAATCCACGTCGCCGTAGTGCCTGCCATATAAAGCTCCTATTGACCGAGTCGAGCTCTTTCTCATAATCTACGAAGGCAAGGTAAAGGAGGGATCGGAATTCAGTAGACTGCTCCACTATTATTCGTAAGGTGTTGATATGATCAATACATGAGCGGCCCTTCCTGAATCCGGCCTGCTACCTCCTAAGCGTTCGGTCTACTGCCTCACTTATCCTAGATAGTAATATATGGGACAAAATTTTACCCACAGTACATAGTAAACAGATGCCTCTCCAGTTGTCGCACATTGTTAGGTCCCCCTGTTTTGGTATTTTGACTATGATACCTTCCGTCCAATCCTCCGGAAAGGTACAGGTGTTCCATGCTATTTCTAGGATTGGCTGAAGCGCATCTGCTATGAGGCTTGAGTCGGCTTTCAACAATTCTGGCGGGATGCTATCTTTCTCAGCTGCTTTACCATTGGCCATCGCATGAATTGCGGTTACTATTTCCGTCTTGGATGGGGCCCGGGTGGTGATTCTTATAGGCTGTGCATTGTTGCTGGTTTCCTGATGTTCCTGTGTAAAGGAACCATTCAGGGCGGCGAAGAAGTAATCGATCTTTGGAGCTGCTCCTCGTCGCTGCACAGCAGCCTTCCATCCGCACTCTTAACGTCATGCCTTTTAGTAGAGTGCTTTCCCGTGAGCTGTTTAGTAATTTGGTACAGCACCTTACTGTTGCCTGTGTTTGCGCATTTTCCGCTTTTTCTGCGAGCTCATTTATCTGCTGCCTTTTATCACGCCGGACACTTCTCTTTACCTCCCGGTGTAATTGGGAGTATTCCCTTTCCAGTTGGTAACGTCTTTCAGGGTCGCTTGTAGAGTTTACGTTAATTTTGAGGGCTCTCCTGCGTTCTATTTTTTGCCAGGTTGTGTCCGAGATCCAGTGTTGCTGGTTTCTTTGGACATAACCGATGCTCGTTTCCGCAGCCGTCAATATTGCGCCCTTTGTCCTACTCCACAGCTCTTCAATATTTGTGTCGTCAGAAACGTTGTGCTGGTTTAATATTTGTTGTAGGTTTCCAGCAAATTCCCGCTTTTAATAGCATTGGGATGTTATTTTTATAAAAATTAATGTGTATCTTTTAATATTTCCAAGTAATTTCCGAATAAATCATTCATAAATCAATTTTCCGATTTTCCCTGCTTTCAATTTGACAATTGACAAAAGAATAATATAGAAAAAGAATTTGGCTGCCCTGAATTTGGAGGAGCAGAAAAAGTGAGAATTCTCAACCCAGAGCAGGCTAAAAAAACGCAGAGCAAGGCAAATGGGAGAAGAAAAGATTTGTCAAAAAGTCTCAAAGAACGCAAATTGCTGATTTTTCTGCTTAAAGTTGAGCTGGAGCAATCATCGAACACACTTATAGTGACGAGTTAAACGCTCTCATGCCTCCACGGTAGTCTTCTACCGGCAACACCAGATTAGCCCACTCATCTCATTCACTCTACCTGCCACTCCCAAAGTCTAGTAATAACAAGTCTTTCATCTTCATACAAAATTTCCCCCCCGTTAGTTGTGTGCGTGCATATATGAACATCACTGCTGAGCAAAACTCAACGCATACTTCGTGAATTCAGCGAGACAAAGCCAGATTCTCTCTTTACGATAAAGTATGCAGAACAGAAAAGGAAAGAAAATTGAATCAGCTGTTTTCTTTCATAAATCAAAACAAACGAGCAAGTATGTACCAATACATTAAGTTTATTCCCATATAAACTCATAAAAGTTTAGCTGTTTAGTTGTATGCACTCCGCGTATAAAAATGTTGCATTCTCTCTCTCTGATAGACATCGTCATTTGAAGAACTTTTGCATATAGCTGTTGGCCTTCCACTCATTAACTATATGAAAATGAAAGACTCGTTAATTTCTAGACTTTGGCCACTCCCCCTTTCACGCACTCAACAAGATATGAATTCGTTTGTAAATAGAACAACTCGACTCTGGAAAAATCTCTCGCAGTCAGTACATCCAAGAGTTCAAACGCAGGGTTAATCACCACCTTCTTCAATACCCCCCGTACCTTTATAACCCCCCCCCCCCTAAGGAGTTCCTGGTAAAATGCGATCCTCCTCTAACCGATGCCTGGAAAGGGGGAGAGATATTACCAAAAGACCAAGGGCGAGGATCTGGCTCTCAAAAATGGAAGCAGAGCCAGGTAAATTGCGCGATTTGCTTCGGCGTTGCAACAGGGACATCCCTATGGACAACTGAAATATACTCAATGCCGGGGAACCGAACTAGTATAGCTCTGGTCTGCTAATCAACGATGAGTAACTAGAATGACTTGAAAGATTTGACTATAAACTACATTTTGGACTAAGATAGGCTCGGATAAAGGTTTTCAAAACGACTTCATCTAACGGATAGGCTGACTCCGATAAAGAGCTCCATGAGCGCTTGATGAACTAGCATTCATCGAGGTTGAGAGCATCTATGAGCTCAGATGCAGCAATGTAGTATTGACAGCAGGCGGCTTGTATCATCATGCAACTGCGTGAAGCGAACTGATAGGACGAGAAGACCTATGGGCGCAGTAATATAGTACGCTCTCTACCACAGGAAATTGTATCAACATCTACCGACCACATGGTCGCAAAATTAAATTTCGGCAGTGAGCGGGAGACAAAAGGTCACTCTACAGTGGGTACCGTAGTGGATATTGGTTTAACAACCTAAGTGTACCCACAATTTGGTTGACCGCATAACTTTTTAATTAATTTATTGTAAATAAAATATGCACTTTTTTATATTTCTTTCAATATCTCCGTTCCTGGTAACTTTTTGTATAACATATGCATTGGGAAAGGTCTTTATGAAATTCTCTAAAAAATAAGCCCTGTTAGAAGTCCCTAGGTGCAAGTATGATCTTGAAATTTCAACGAGATGGCTTCATTACTTTTTGAGTAATAAACGATCTACTTTTTTTAACATTGCCACCATTTCACGATCTCACAGGTTTATAATTGGAAAACTTATTTAGAAAACTTGAAAAACAATTGAATATAAAATCGCGTTAGAATTTTTGAAAAATCGCAACAGCTGCACTTAAGAAGCTATGTAATGAAGGCTAGAACACATATTTGCGTGACCTGTTCGTATTACATTCACAAACCAAGCTTTCTTTTCTAGCTTTAATACGGTGCACACCCACACTTATAGGGAAAAGGCATAATAGTATAGCTATGTTGGTCCGAGCTACCTATGTATTTCATAATATTGCGCAATTAAGCTTTTGCGGTCTTGTGGTGAGCTTTTTGCTGTGATCCTAACGAAATTTGGTTTTATGGCGTAGAGAGCTCGCCGTTCGCCCGTCTTTCCTTTGCTCCTTCCCAAGAAGTAACCGAGGGGGCAGTGCGGGGAGGTAAGATTCTGAACAGATCTGGTAGGTGTTTGTCTGCAGTGAATCTTCTCGGGTTTTGATAGAAGTGACAAATCGGGTGACACCACCTTCCGAGGTGTTTGTTAGCCGTTCACCCCTCCCCCCTCGTAGTACACGTTTTTAAAGTAAAACTTCTTTAGGGATTTCTTCTTTTAAAAAATTTACATGATAGTGAATCAATTTCATTCGTGTAACGCGTAACGCTCTACACATTGAAAAATCGTCAGAACTTTCGAATAACGATGAGAAATGGGGCGGACGGGGTACAAGAAACGAAGAAACTCGGGGCTGTGTATGCAACAGTGCAGCAGTTTACTGCATAGATTTTCTGGCATGTTAGCTACGTCGTCGCCCAGACTTTGCTTTATCTCATCATAGGAATACAAATTCACCATTATGTAGAGGTGAATTATTTCAGATTTTTCTTGTGGTTTGGTCAGTGGCCAGGCTTGTGCCGCGGACACTTTGGAGTTGACTGACATGATGGAAGCGTCATATACGGCAAGAATATACGGCGCAGCCTGAGCAAGTAGATCTGCTTTTTGGCGTGGCCAAACATGTGGCACTACCGGAAAGTTACGGTATAAACCCTTGAGACTTTCTTAAAATGCCAAATGATGTAAGCAAAAATGAAAAAAGAAATGAACAATACATCTTTCTTACTTTTAATTTGTAATTGTCTCCAATATAAAATACTTTTTGCACGCTTCAATTGATAAAACCGAAGCTGTTAAAACCGTATGTCAGCGGTTTGGGTTCTTAAAATACCAAAAGGGAGTGGTGAATTAAATGGGGGAGGTGCTCTTAAATTGGCACCCACTTCCCCTTTGGTGAGATGTGCTAGACCTTTCCCCTTTTTAAATTACAATTTTTTAACTTGCAACAAATCGACGAATCGTTTATGTCAAAACATTACACTGTTGTGAAAATCGTTCCTGATATGTTTTTTGGGTCGCTGATTACGAAAATCGAGGTCCCACAATCTTGAAATATGCATGTCACCTTTAAATATGCTTAAAAACACCCTTTTTTAAGGGGTTTCCGTTTCACGATATGAAATTAGTACATTTTTTCCAATATTTATATTCAAAAGTGGGTGATTTATAACAAAGCAAATTTTATGATAAGGGATAATAGTAAAGGGCTGAAACTATCCCTATATCGACTGAAAATATATAGGTTTGTAAAAAATGTGTTTTTCAACTTTATGCTTCAAATTCGGTTTAATCAACTAAAATAAATTATTTTCAACTACGCCTAGAAAGAAAAATTTGAAAAAAGGTTGATTGTTCTTTGCATTTCTTTTTGCTCCCTTTAAAATTAATTGGCTCCCTAAAAGATTGTATGGGACGAAGAAATCAGGTAATTGGGTAGGTGGGTGCCAATACCATGCTCAAGTAGACTGGCTCTCGTTTGCGTAGGTAAAGCGGCTCGCGTAGGTAAAGCATTATTGGATGTGGTTGGCGGACTGCTTGGTTAAACAATACTTGGGTTTAGAATAGTCTATGACGATGCGGATGCAATTATTAATGGGTCTATTCAGACGCTGCCATAAGTGTGCTGAGCAAAACCGGTTTTATTCAACCGCTCGGAACACACACGGGACGTAATTGTGTTTAGAACATTTGAAAGCTTTACAGGAACGTTTAAATGTATTGTAAACAAAATTCACTTGTCAGACAAAAACAGAGCTAAAGAAAACAAGAGATAGAAGTAACATTTTATATGTGCGTTTGCTTTTGCGTGGAAAATGTTTCAATAAGTTCTTCCTTTCCCTTCCCTCTCTCATCCATAAAACCGGTTTTACATGCCATGAATGTGCACCGTCTGAATACCCAATGATACCCAATATGATGAATGTAGCAGGAGCGGAGCATGCATACAGCTGGTGACATATCCAAGCGTACATGCGTTCAATTCGTTGATAAATAATATAGAAGTGTGTATATTCAAATGCGACCTGACGGAATATTCCATGAATATTGCGCATTCGAAATAGCACACAAGTATGCACAACAAACACATGCACCTTGCATGCACTCGTTACCTAGATTTTCAGGCTATGTGTGAAAGCCGGGACGGAAAAAAACCATGCAATTTTATGTCATAGGAAATTCCCTGCATATCATGGAACCTCTGAATGCAATGCATGTACGCTTGCATATGTCACCGGCTTACTTCTATGAGGCGAATGTTTAGATTTTCGTGCCTGTGGCAGTAGTATCCATGCCTGTGGCGGAAGCGTGCATACCCGTGTGGGATGCGCACTTATATGCTATACATACTAGGTGCACCGCGTGTATGCTTTTAAGAAAATTAGCCCACAAAATTATTTTTACTCGGTTACTTTTAGGTTTTAATGTAAATAGGAATTCATAAATATTTTCAAATAGAATTTGTATCAAGTCCGTCAGTAGATTCGTCACTATTCTTCCTGTATCTGTGGTTGTCGTTTTCTCAAAGCGTACTATATATCCGTCAGACTTTCCACTATATCTATTGCATATTACTAGCCGTTGGGCACAAAAGTTTTACTTCTAAAGTGTGGTCTTGAGCACACTCATATTTTTTTTATTTATTATTTCAATACTCACTATACACGAACCATTTGCTTAGATTTTTTCATTCTTGAACAAGTTTTTGTTTGATTCAAATCAAACATAACCGTTATCAAATAAACACTCCAAAAATGTGCCTATGCTGTTCTTTCCTGTGAAATTGGTTTGTTTTTTTCATTGAAATGAAAAATAGCTAAATCGTTCTAAAAAAGGATTGCAGCAGGGATAGTGGTGTCGAATTGTAAACGCAGTAAACAAAAGGTAACGGTAATAGTGTTGGGACACCTTTCCTTACAATTTTGCAGATAAGCAGTTAGTTAAAAAAACCACAGTATTTTCAAATAGATAAACTTAACCTTCAAAATTAAAAGCCATCTATTTTTGAGTAGTTAAAGCTTTGGAAAACCTGGTGGAAATTTTTTGCGTAACCTGCCCAAAGGGCACGGGTAGTTGCGAGTAGCTAGCAGCAGCTTTGAGTTCTTTACCAGTCCAAATGGATCACAGCTATTCTGTACAGCATTGAACTCGTAGACTGAAAGAACGAAAAGATCGAACGAAGACGAACGAAGCTAAGTGATCCATCCTTAAGAGGCCCGAGTTCTACAAGGACTGCAGTGCCAGTTAAGAAGAAAAGTTCCTCGAATAGAAAGCTCTCCATTATCATCTATAAAATATTAAACCACTCCCTTATTAGTTTCCTCTTTTAGAAAGAACAGATTTGTATTTGTACACGAACATTGCTCTCCAACTATTGGTTTTGGACTAAAACAAATTCTTTCTTTCATTATTATTTGTTTCCAAAAAAAACTAGGAAGTACTAAAATTAGAGAGGAAATTTCGAGTTAATGCAATTTACGATAACACTAGTTATTTTTGGGTACTTTCTCGTAATAAACATCAAATACAAAACCTGCTCTAAATGTACGCCAACAGCGAAAACAATTGAAATTTCGCAATGCCCAAAACTGTTTTTAAAACAAACAAGTTCTTCGGCACACGAAACCGCATTTTATCAGATCTATGATAACGCAACTGTTATATAAAAGGTGTGTTGCAATAAGAACGGCACAGTAATTACCAATCATCGAGCCTAAATACCAACTGCACCATGAAAGTTTTTAAACTCGTAAGGAACAATCTATGTATTTTACAAAATTCAATTTTATTAGATTTCTGTTTTTCCACCAGATTTTTGTTTTGATCGGCATCTACTTTGTCAGCTGTGACGCCATCTTCTTAAAAAAGTTCGTTGTTGGAAACTTGCCAAATATTAACATTCAAATTTCAAATGGTTCTGAGGAGAAAAAGAAGGAAGAAAGTTCGGCAGAATCACGTGTGGCCTATTACAGTGGCCCTCGTCGCGATAGAGATATCATAATTGTTGATACAGTAACTCGCAGTGGTGCAGCTATTCCAGAACCGGTTTGGGAGGAGTATTTCTCAGGTACAGCTCAATCGCCTTTATCCGATCCAATAATAATTTCTTCCGATGAAAGTAGTCCAGCGCCGAGTTCGTCTTTAAATCTAATTATTACGCTAATCCGATTTATCGTGCGAGTGATCAGAAATTCAAGGAATATGGAAGGGATGCAATTTTGAATAAATATTGAAAATAAAAAATAATAAACTTAATTTATTACAAACGTCCTTGACCAAGATGTAAAGCCACAAAGTCTTGAAATTAACCGCACAGATGTGATGATTCTTCCACCACTGATTGATTTTCCAGTCCGTTAAGTGTCACAAATTACAATCGCCCAGGAACGCAATCGATCAGTATCGCATGTAATAATAAGACAATAATTCGGTGGTAATGACCCGTGACTTATGTAATCCCGACCAGGTTAAGTGATCCATTATTCCGGCAGGTAAGACATGACTTCGGAATTTCGGTGCATTCACTTGTAAAGTACATTGCCACACTTTGAAGTGACGTGATTAGCACTGTTTTAAGGTCGTTTGCAATTCTTTGGGGAAGCTATTTTTTGAAATTGAAACTTGTTTACTTCAAGGAAGGTGAAATTTTTAGTGGAAGTCGATTTATGTTTTTGTCTTTTGGATACCAGTAGCTCCAATTTTTAATTGTCGTGTTGTAGTGTAAACATGTAGATTACCTTGACAGGTGTGTCTAATGCTTTTAATTATGTTTACTAGACTAGAAATTTGTTCTTAAATGGCTACACAGTTTCTTCATTTCAGCAATTGTTATTGTTACAGCAAATTTGAATTATTTGGAGCATCTATAGTTCTTCTACTATCGTGACACACATGAATAGTTACGCTTTTTCTTAACAAACTTCAATATCCACTCTCTATAAATAAGCTGATCACATTCTATTTTGTTTTTACTACGTATGGAGCAATATGGACGGTGAACACTGCTACCAAGTTACTCCCACTAACGGGCAGACAAGAAAGTCTTTAGTTAAAGAAGACCGAACATAAGTGTAGTAAAAAAAATCACTGACAAACGTTCTTCTGGTAATCCAATTCAGAGCAGGACATTGACAGAGAACAGGCGTGGAAGTCTCATCGCATTCCATGCAGAGTCGGCATTTGATCTCCTAAAATAGTCCTAGATTTTGGAGGTGATACCGCAGCCTTACATGGCCAGTCAGTTATCTCACCATCAGCCTGCGGTCCACGCTGTTTAAAGTGATACCGCCCTTTAGGTAGGGTTAGCTATTTAGCGTGTCAAGGGCCTGAAACTGAGTGGTTCAGCCCTTAACCCAGGTACTTGGAGGTGGACCATGAGATGCTACTACGTCGATTGAGTGGTATGTGTCATAGCACGAATGATCCCTATTGATAATCTTGCAATTGGAGGGCGAGAGGTTGTACGCCATGGAATATGCAAGAACGGAGTCCATAGTCCAGAGCCCAGACTCTGAAGCGTATCTAGTCAACAGCACAGCAGAAAAGTCAATAGCAGAGCAGCGCTGGTGGACCCTTAGATTGTTTTTTTTGCTTTATGTGGCAGTGCTAAGCTCAGTAGTCACCCTTCGTACTGCTAGATCGTTAAGTCGTTTGTCACGTAATGATGTATAGCAGTAAACTGGGTACCGGGTAAGAGTGATGAGGTTTGGGGGGTTAAAGGAGGTAGGAGCTCGGAAATACTGACTGTGAGAGATTATTCCACAGTCGAGTTATTCTATGTACAAACTTTTGCTAACTTGTTGAGTGCCCGAATAGACGGGTTGCAGGTGGTTGGAGTGAAATGAGTGGGCTAATCTAGGGTTGCGAGTATGAGATTGCCGTTCAGGCAGGAGAGCGGTTATTTCGCTTCTGGCGATGAATTAGGAAACATGGAAATCTATGGTGAGAGCGCAGTTTAGGGAGAAGTTGACGCATTGACAGACTCCGAGATGGGCAGAGCCGTCGGTACCCTGTACATGGAGCGCCACCACCTCAACTCAGACATCGACGAAGTCACCTCCAGCTATAAAGAAGCGGAGGTGATCGTCGTAGAAGCAAAACACCCGGGAACTGGTGCACGCGATACAGATAAACCTGCACCATTGTAAACCAGCCTCCGCTTCGCTTCTGCTTCACCTGGCCTGGCATTAGACGAAGTTGATGTTGCCCTAGCTCAAGAGCCATGGATTATAGTTAATTTAGTGACGGAGACCGCACTGTGGTCGCCGTAGAGTTAAAACAGGAGAAACTCAGGAAGGCCTTTTTCTATCTAGCCCACGATGAGGAGGGCCCTCTACCTCCTATGGCCTCTCAGGACCTGGTAAGACGCACCAATCCTACCACGGTCCTGGTTATGGGAGTGATGTAAATGCACACCATATAATGGAGCAGACGGACACCTATGACCCACCACCAAGATCCCACTTTTGTTGCCAAAAACAGAGAAGTGCTGTACCTCACCCTTTTCTCAGACTGCCACACTGACCAATTAGTGGTCTGGAAGATTTTGAAGGAACACTCCTTCTCAGACCACAGATTTATAGCGTTCCAACTGCAAGACTCTAGCCCAACCACCCCTTATAAAATTAAAAAGCTCGAAAGGACAAACTGGGGTTACTATACTAGGCTAATCGCAAAGAACCTTGCTCCTAGGTCGCCCTGTATTCCCAAAAACCGGGAACAACTCGACAGCTTTATGGACATTTTCACAGTTAGTCATCGGATTCATAAAGAAGAAACGCTGAGAAAAGAGTACCCATGGTCTTGCTGTCTCCCTTACTGATTTCCACTTTTACTACCGCCAACTCGAATTTGTCTGTAAAACCAACACAGAGATTTTCGTTGCCCATTCTATTCTGTTTATTTACAAAGCCAGCCAAGTCTAAATGTGCCTCGTCAATCACGATGATTTTAAGGTTATGCGGCATACTTCAAAAATTTCCTTGGGAAAGAATTGATTTGATTCGCATCACGCTCTCACACATTGAAAAATCAGATTTTTTGGGTACCTACGTCAAACAGTTTACATGCACTCTGCCTTACGCATATTTTCTGGCGTATGTTTACTACATACGTTGTCGCCCTGACTTTGGTTTATCTCATTGTACAAATACAAATTCACCATTAGAGGTGAACTATTGCAGTGGTCATCGACATAAGTGAGGTGTTTTGTGAGATGTAGTGAACCCCCCCCCCCCCCCCCACATTATCAAGATTTACCCTTTAACTTAGCTACAAGAAATCGACGAATCGTTTCTGTCAACACATTACACTATAATAAAAATTGTTCCCTATATGTTTTTGGCTCGGTGAATACGAAAATCGAGGCCCTCAAGTCCTAAAATATGCAAAACACCTTAAAAGTGCAAAACACAATCTCTTTTTAAGGTTTTCTCGCAATAATTTCAATAATAATCAAATATAATCCAATGGAATACACTTACTTCAATATTTGTTTGCTAAGGTGCTTGATTTATAACATATCGAGCCAAATCTTATAACAAGGGATAATACTTAATGGTTAACGTACCCCTATCGTCTAAAAATTTATAAAAAATTGTTTTCCAACTTTATGCATCAAATTCGATTGACACCCGAGTAAAAATAAAAAAGGGCTTATGACGGGCGAATTACGGCCGCTTGGCTTTTTTAGGGGGTACATTCGGCTTTTCGACGGCCAAATTTCACCGAAAGATTTAAATGGCCAAGAACCAAGCTGTACACGCGGGCATTCCACGGGCAAATTTATGCCAAATAATAATATGACCCAAATGTATTGTTGAATTTGATTTCTGGGAACTTGAGCATTTTCGTTATGTACAATGAATGGTCCTTTCGATTTATCCTACAAGATTATCGATTAGAGCTCGCCAGTGGTTCCAGACGGTTTGTTGTAAGGGAAGTGTGTAGTGCGTGTTGATTTATATTTTAGTGGAAAATTTTGTAATTAAATCGCTAGAAGAAGAAAAAACAGCGTGTTGATGATGTTTTTCTCAATAAATACGCAGTGAGTTTTGTATTTTTACACAGATGAATATTAAAAAGGCAGTTCTTTTGTACGGTTGCGAAACAAGGAAAGTCACCCAATTCATCACAGGGCGCCTACAAGTCTTCATCAACAGATGCCTTCGTCGTTTCCTAAAAATCCGCTGTCAAGGTAGAATTTGAAACGAAGAACTATGGCGCCGTGCCGGCCAAGAAAGGATAGACGACCAAATCAGGCGAAGGAAATGGAATTGGGTTGACCACAATTTGCGACGCGAAAACGAAAATCTAGCCAAACAGGCCCTTGACTGGAATCCGCAAGGTTCCCGTCGAGTCGGAAGACCTAGAACATCGTGGAGGAGAACCCTACTAGAAGAAGCCGCAACAACTGGAAGATCCTGGTCGGAGCTAAGAGCTGTCGCGCAAAACAGAGTCCACTGGAGGGCAACTGTTTCCGCCCTAGGTCACATGAGAGATTAAAGGAGTTTAAAGAAGAAAAAGAAGAATATTAAAAAGAATTTTTTTTAATCGCATTATGTACAAACATACACCCGTCGGTATGTGTGGGCGCGTGTATGGTACTCGGCCGGACTGTCCTGCAACAAGCCTTCTAATGCCCTTCATATGGTCGAGGACTATGTTTAAACACTTTTGGTGTTCGCCCGTTGAAAGGCCTTATTTTATTGTTACTTGGGCTAAGATATTTTCTTATAGTAGAGCGAATATGCACTGTACCACCGTCGTATGCCCTTAATAGCAACCACACGGCCGCCATAACCGTCGTATGGCCGTTATTGGTACTGCTAGGCCGTCACTCCACCGTCAGTCACCCCCTGCATGGCCGCACTGTCCTGCAACGGGCCTTATAATGCCCTCCATATGGCCGAGGGCTATAACAATCACGCCCTTTGAAAGGTCATAATTTATTTTTACTCGGGATGCGTGCTATCTGCCGAAAATAATTTATTTTCAACTCTTAAGAGAGTAAAACTAAACCTAGATAAGAGTTGTATTTGAAAAAAAGTTTGAAACTGGAAGAAAACGGCAATTTGATAGGGTGGCAATAGCATACTCAGTAGACCGGCTCTCATTCGGTTGTGTAGGTAAAGCAGCATTGGACGAGACTATGGCTCAGTTGGGGGACTTCTTGGTAAAACAACACTCGAGTTTGGAATGGTCTGTGCCAGTGGGGATGCATTTCATACCTGTAGCGGGAGCGGAGCGTGCATACTTCTAGCAGGCGAATTTTCGTATTGTGGCATGCGCAATGGTTCGCTATACGTGGCAAGTGCAGGGCGCGCATGCTTTTAAGAAAATTATCCAACTAAATTATTTTACCCTTGTTTGAATAGACTAGGATTATCAATTGTTCAAGTATAGTGAGAATGTACAAGACTTAGATGATGAATTTCTAAAAAAAATAATAATATATTTCTTTTATCAGAAACTTGGATGAAAAAGGAATAATATGACCATGAAATGTGTAGGCAGATGTGTGCCACAAAATGAAGAAATGAATTTGATGGCGGTTATTTATGTATCGCCGTATAAAACTTTACCCAAAATAAGAGGGGAAGTGAAGATGATGAGAGATACCACCCACTTTACAGTTCATCCACAAAGTTCGTGAGGAACGTTCCAGGGGTCTAAGCGTCTAAACAGACGTAATATTGACAAGAGTTCTACGACATATGGAGATTCTCTATATGCAGTTTTTACGCGATTTGTAGATCAGTCTCAATCAAAAACATTTCACTTTTCATTTAACTTTCGCTTTGTTTTTCGGTTTTATGTAAATAGGAATTCATAAATATCGATATTTTCAAATTTTTGGCTAGTCACTATACATACTTCCTGCATCTTCGACAGACCTTCGACTATATCTATTGCATATTACTAGCTGTCGGGCAGAAAAGTTTTACTTCTAAAGTGTGGTCTTAAGCACATATATTTATATATATTCATATATTTTTTTGTCAAAAAAGTTGTTCGTTTATACCGAGCGGTATCGCCCGTTGGTACGGCGTTAGATACTCCCTAAAAAATTACTATCGACTACCATCCATAACTGTCGAGTGTAAAGAAAGATAAAATGCAGTCTGATTATTTAATATTTTATATGAGGTTAACTCATTTAATTTTAACTTTCACTCTCATCAACAGTATTATCCCTTTACAATACACCCTGAAAAATACTAAAGCAACAAATAATCCAGCTTTTTACAAAAATTCAAAAAAAAACAAAACAGTAATTATTTCCGTTTAAACAATAAATTAAAATTTATTTCAGTTCTAATCTTTCTCTTAGAGAACAATAGATCTAAAATTAACTAAACTTCAGTCAAACTTCAGTCGAACTTCATCGCAAACTGCCATTTACCAGCCATGAGCCAAAGGAGCAGAATATGCCCAAGGAGCAGCATAAGAGTGGACGAGTGGCGCTGAGGCATAAGTCTTCAATACTGGAGCAGCAACATACTGCTGGGAAGCAATAATTGGAGCAGCATAGGTCTTCACAATAGGAGCAGTGTAGGTCTTGACAGCTGGAGCAACAATTGGGGTTTCAAAACTAGCCTTGCTGTGGACAATTGTTGAGCTTTGATGAGACACAGATGTTGGGACACTGTGGACGATGCTTCCGACCTTAGCAACAACTGGTTGACGGACCTCAACATGACCTGGCTCAGAGATAAGAGCGGTCTTGATAACTGGAGCAGTAAGTACTGGTGCAGCTGCGTAGGTGACAGTTTTAGAGATGACAGGAGCTGGAGCAGCGTAAGCGAGATGAGCACCAGAGAACTGGATACCACTTGGCTTAGCAGCAACAACGGCGAGAAGAACGGACAACACCACCTGAAATAAAAGACACTTTCTTAAAAGCCAATCTCTTCGTCTTCACAAATATTCCAATCCTTACCAACTTGAACATTTTGATTGATTTTTTGTAAAGGAGGTCTGTGCTGAATCACTGAAGTAATAGAATTGACTGATACCTTTCTTTACAACCCACGGATCTTTTATACCTGTCGAATCTTGCAATTAACCTGAGTGCCACCTTTGCATTATACCCATATACCGGGTTCGTCAACTAGATTACAACCGGGCACAAGTGCACCGTTGACCATGAATTTTTAACTTCACTTTCGCTCATTTCTGGTCTTCTTTTCTTGGGTGACGTCGCCCTGGAAACGTGTATAGAAACCGATTATTGGTCTTTAATTGAACTTTAAAACGTAAAGACGATTTATTTGTTTTAATTTCGAAACGACATTCCTTAAGAAATTTACTTAAGAGGATTTAATTAGGAATTTCTACAGCCCGAAATTCGGCTGAATAAAATTCAAAGTACTTTTTGTATGCTTTCATGCACAGTTTTGCATTTCGTAGTAACCTTAACAAATGCTATTTAGCATAATATACCATTTTCAATTCTTGGGATTCGCCATGTATTAAGATATTCAGTCCAACTAGTTTTATGTAATCGTTTTTTATGTAGACTAATAGAGTCCAGTAAAGATGATAAGAGCCAGTAAATATTTCATCCTGAAGTTTTGTTTTTGAAATTGCCAGTCAGTAATTTATCGCATCCAAAAAATAGTCGAAATTGTTTTTTAACTTTTATAAATAAAATGCGCTAAAATGCAGAATAATTTTTTCTTCGGCAGTGGTTTGTGTAAATTATTGTTGTGTTAAAAATTACTTCAACACTGTGCAACCTTTACTGGGAACATAAAGAGTATACGAGGGGATCATCTAATTAGGATTTAACATTGATAACAGGTACGGGTTTGAAAGCGGGGCCGCTGAACTACATTTAATGTCAATGTTAGAAAAATTTTATATTTTTTTGGCGGACTATGGAGTAGGCGCGATTTACGTGTCCGACATTCTTATCACATCAAAGGCAGTAGTTTTTGGTACATAACACCGTTTTTGTCCGACGGTTATGTATAAATTTTTTTCCTTCATGAAATAGAGGACTTTGACTCGTCGGACGGCGAAATCGGCAAACAAATTTTGTCGGACACATATACCAGGTAATTCCACATATTTTTCTTAAGCGATCCTGAAAAAATCAGGTGGTTATTAATAAATTTTTGGAAGCCCATAACTTAGCAGGTTTGGGGTGATAGACATCCTTAACGGTCCAACATTTTTGTCGGACGAGTATTGTTTCGCGCGTATCATCGCCATCTCATGCGGCTATGATTGTTAGAAAAACAGTATCTATAAATTTTTTGGGTATCATAGAAAGGTTGACTTTCGAAGCAACCTGGAGGAAAAAAGCCCGGGTTTCATAAATTTCCGCAGAGCAAAAGATGGTAGACTAGGTGTCCTTAAACCATACAAAAAGTTTTGAGAGAGTATGTATAATTTTTTTTTTGTTCGCGGGCACTTAGTCTATAAAGTATAAATGCTAGAAAAAAATGTTTCAACGGAATTTTATAACAAACATATTTGTTGGTATAACTTGTCGTAAATAAATAGTTGACTAGATATTTGCAAAAACCCATTTTTAATAAACTTTTGAGGTGTAATAAATCCATAAATATCAACTTTATAGAAAAAAGTAAAGGCAGCAAATGTGGGCAATGGTGAGCTCAACACACGATATAATCAGTTTTGAAATGAAACGGGGAAAGAAAAAGATATTAGGAAATTTTTGTTTGTTGAATTTACATTTTCCGACATTTAAAGCGCTATAACTCGTGAAAAATTAGCCCTATCTAAAAATGATACAAGCAAAAATTATAGATAATAGTGTGTTCTATAAAGTCTTAGGAAGGACCTTTTTATGGCGGGCTAACCGTTAACGAAATATAGTGCAAAGAAAGTAATGTATAAAGTTTGAAGCACTATAACTCTGAACATATTGCCTTTACAAAAAAAAATTCTGAACAAAAAAGTTAAATCACTTATTTATCTACAAAAAAGATTATATACATTTTTGTCGTAAAACGCATAGTTTCTGAGATATAGAATTAAACGCGTTTCCCTTCATTGTAAGTGAAGCATAAGGGTGGGAATGACGCCATTTTGAATTTAAGCTCATAAAAATATGTTAAAACACTTGGTAACGCAACGGAATGGAGAGTCAACGGAATGGAATTTTGCTGGTTATACTGACGGCTTCTGTAGCTGTTTCTGGCCATGCTACGGTCAGGCATTAGAACTCACCCTAAGTCCTGGGGATGAGATGCCGGGCATCGACGAGAACTGGACCCGCCTTAAAAATACTGTCGTTAGTACTGCTGATTCCATCTTAGGCAGAAGTCGCAAAGATCGGAACGACTGGTTCGATAATGAATGCAAGCTGGCAACTGAACGTAAGAATGCTGCGTACCGAGCCATGCAGCAGTCTCAGAGAACACGGGCACGCGGAGAGAACTATAAAGAGCTCAGAACAGAAGAAAAGAGAATTCACAGACGAAAAAAGGAAGCCTGGGAAAAAAATCTCGTCTGTGAGCTAGAATAGTACAGAGAACGACGGCCGCACCAGGCGCGGGAGTTCTACCAAAGAGTCCGCAGTATGACGCAATTCACACCACGCTGCACATACTGCCAGGACAAAGAAGGGAATCTGATCACCGATCCTAAAGGCATCTTGGAGCGATGGGAAGAGCACTTTCATGAATTCCTAAATGGCGAGCTAACTGAGGATTCGGAGGCTCCACCAATATCTGATGACAATGCTATGCTGCCGCCACCAAGCATAGAAGAAGTTAGCAGAGCCATCTGCCGGCTCAAAAACAACACGACCTCGGGTGCAGACGGCATCGCAGCGGAGCTGGTTAAATATGGAGGGCCTACATTACACCAATCGATTCATGAATTAATTGTGCAAGTATGGGAGCAGGAAGTGATGCCAGAAGACTGGAGAAAAGGCATCCTCTGTCCGGTACACAAAAAAGGAGATATCACAGCGTGCACTAATTATCGCGGTATAACGTTGTTGAGTACCGTGTATAAGATATTCTCCGCTATCCTAAAAAACAAGATGGCCCCATACGCCAGAAACATCATAGGCCATTACCAGTGTGGCTTCAGCCCAGGCAAATCAACGACTGATCAGATTTTCACCTTGAGGCAGGCTATGGAAAAATGTCTAGAGTTTCAAAACTCAATTCAACACCTCTTCATACACTTTAAAGCCGCCTATGATAGCATAGCCAGGGTAGAACTCTACAAAGCCATGAGAGAATTCGGTATCCCCAACAAACTGACAAGACTATATAGGCTGACCATGATCAATGTGTCAAGCCAAGTAAAGGTATCCGGAACACTGTCCAGACCAATCAACATCTATAATGGACTCCGATAAGGGGACGGTCTGGCCTGCCTCCTGCACATCAGATGTTACTAAGTCAACAACGCTGAGAGGAACAACCCTCGATTTGACTTTTTCAAGGCACATTACACTTGAAACACTCCCATTCATTTCATACTTTTCCTATCATCGACCTATCCTTAACAGAATAACACAGATTGCAAGAAGTTAAATATCAGACATGCATATAGCTGTAAATGAATTTGTTACTACACATTGTTACTTGTAAATAATCTGTTCATTAAAGTAATAAACATATTTGAATTCATTAGTGCAAATAAAAGCTAATTTATCAATCAAAATGAATATTTCATTTCACTCCTTTTTGTATCCATACAAAATAATGATAATTTAATATAAATGATCCATAAAAGTATGCAATCATTTCATCAATGTTTTCTCATGTCGTTGTCACTATCGTCCGTAAACCCTCTTTACAGACAACAAATTTTTTTTTATATATGAAAGACTAGAGTCTCAGGAAAGGCCCTTTAACGACGATCAAGGGCTATTCTAAAGGTGATTATAAGCACTTTAAGTATATTAATAAGAACTAAGCCAAAAAAATTAAAATTTTACGAGTAATCCTGAAAAAACTGTAATAAGTTTTCTCATTGTCAGATGTACCCGAACAAATGCCAAAAACAAAATTTGGCACATCGAAAAAGGTAATTTCATCTACTAATTTGACTGCGCTATAACAGAAACGTTTATAACTTTAATTATAAGCCTCTCCAAGGGAAACATTTCTAGTTGTGGAAGTCAGCTTCAAAACCTTAAGGACCTTCGCAACGACCAACCGCAACATATGTGTCATTCACTGCAAAAGCGGTGCAATTCCACACTTCAAAACATTAGAAATTGACCCGCTTTGGTGTCACATTCCGCCAAATCGTCTGCTACAAAACCAAAGCAACTCCAGAAGTGCACTATATTTGCACTTAGAGCGCACTCGTGGAGCCGCTCCTCGCAACACAGCGAAAGATATGACAAAGTGCGACTCCAAAACAAATCAACTTCCAATACTCTAAAATACGGAGCCACACCACTCCTTGAACGATACAAAGGTTCTTCGTTCGTTTATGCCAATCCCGTCGTTAAAAACCTTAAAGGTTAAAGCCTGGACTAAAATAGATGTACATAGGTCGACGTAAACGCCAGTAGGAATTCTAGGCAGTAGTTACCGTTGGAGCACTGATATGAATAGTCATCTGGTAAGGGGTACTCATATTTTCATTGGTGTTAGATGAGCCCTTATATAACGCATTAAAGAGAAGGCAGATGGAAAGATGTAATCCAGAATTAGACCCAATCAAGTGAGAATTTGCTCATGACTTATTTGTTTTCGTATTTTTGTAATACACAAAATCGGAAACTGTTCAAACCTATTTAGAACAATTTGTAAAAGAACTTTTTCAAATCTAATGTTATAACGTATATTGCAAATAATATTACACAATTGGTAATGGGGTCTGAATATCTTCAGCTGCAAAATGAAAATGTAGGTCAGATATATCGTTTATAGATATAGAGGTTAACTCATTACTACATTATCATAATCATCATTTTCAAAACATTACTAAAACAATAAATTAACTTCAATACTATAAGAATAAAACAAAACAATAATTTTTTCCGTTTAAACAATAAATTAAAATTTATTTCAGTTCTAATCTTTCTCTTAGAGAACAATAGATCTAAAATTAACTAAACTTCAGTCAAACTTCAGTCGAACTTCATCGCCAACTGCCATTTACCAGCCATGAGCCAAAGGAGCGGAATATGCCCAAGGAGCAGCATAAGAGTGGACGAGTGGCGCTGAGGCATAAGTCTTCAACACTGGAGCAGCAACATACTGCTGGGAAGCAATAATTGGAGCAGCATAGGTCTTCACAATAGGAGCAGTGTAGGTCTTGACAGCTGGAGCAACAATTGGGGTTTCAAAACTAGCCTTGCTGTGGACAATGGTTGAGCTTTGATGAGACACAGATGTTGGGACACTGTGGACGATGCTTCCGACCTTAGCAACAACTGGTTGACGGACCTCAACATGACCAGGCTCAGAGATAAGAGCGGTCTTGATAACTGGAGCAGTAAGTACTGGTGCAGCTGCGTAGGTGACAGTTTTAGAGATGACAGGAGCTGGAGCAGCGTAAGCGAGATGAGCACCAGAGAACTGGATACCACTTGGCTTAGCAGCAACAACGGCGAGAAGAACGGACAACACCACCTGAAATAAAAGACACTTTCTTAAAAGCCAATCTCTTCGTCTTCACAAATATTCCAATCCTTACCAACTTGAACATTTTGATTGATTTTTTGTAAAGGAGGTCTGTGCTGAATCACTGAAGTAATAGAATTGACTGATACCTTTCTTTACAACCCACGGATCTTTTATACCTGTGCAATTAACCTGAGTGCCACCTTTGCATTATACCCATATACCAGGTTCGTCAAGTAGATTACCACCGGGCGCAAGTGCACAGTTGACCATGAATTTTTAACTTCACTTTCGCTCATTTCTGGTCTTCTTTTCTTGGGTGACGTTGCCCTGGAAACGTGTGCAGAAACCGAAGACGATTTAATTCTTTTAATTCGTAAACGACATTTCTTAAGAACATTTATTTAAGAGGATTTAATTATGAATTTCTTCTGTCCGAACTTCAGCTGAATAAAATTCAAAGTACTTTTTGGATGCTTTCATGCATTATTTTGCATTTTGTGGTAACCATAACAAATGCTGTCGTGCATATGATACCATTTCGATTTCGCCACCTATTAAGATATTCAGTCCAACCATGCAATTTTATGTAATCGTTATACATATATGTAAGCAAATCAAAAATTCTTAAGTAAGGTTTGAACAAAAGTCTGGTGATCATTGAGAATCATTAAATTTGGTTATTTAGAGCAATTCCTTTTTAAACTAGGTTGAAATGGTAACAGAATTAAAATGTTGAGCGTAAATCTAAAGCAAGAAACGTTAATGGTGAAGATTTAAAGTGTCAACAATCTTGCTTTATTGTAACAAGCGCTTAACTCTGATCAGCAACAGAGACGCAAATTAGGGCATGAAGAACGTTTGTTTTTTTTGTAATAATAGAGTAGCCCTTCTAACACAGAAGGCGCACTTTTCAGCTGGGCTGAGAAACATTTACCACTGCTCTGTGGCTCAGCTGGAGCATGCAAACATAAAAACAAACATATATACAGAAACATATAAAAAAAAGCGTGCAATAGGAAAGAAGGAGTCACGCCATATCAAAAAGACATTTTTTAAGAGCAACTTCACTTGCTGGCATGCTAAAAACACTGATATTTTAATTGACATAAGCATGCGATTAACAGGTTCGTACCTGCCGTAATTTGTATTAGAGGAATTTGTAACAGAGGCTCACCCCTCGGGTTATAATCATTCGCTCTAAACGACGCAAGGCTAAGTGGCCTAAGTTCACCTTACCATTCAGTAGCCGGCGACTTCGAAAATAATTTCAGCACCGTCTCGACGCTTATGGAGGGAGCTTAAATTGATTAATTTAAGCCTGTTCTCGTAAAACGGAAGAATAAGAGGGTTATCACAAGGAAGGCGGCTGAGTGCAAATCGGACAAACTTCTTTTGAACCGATTCGAATCTTCCAATTTGAGAGGAGTAGTGAGGAGACCACACCTGGGAGGCATACTCGAGTAAAGGCCTGACTAAGGATATGAACAAGTGCTTAGTGATGAGGGTAATGTTGAGCTCCTTAGACCATCTTTTTATAAATCCCAGGACTAAACTGTCCTTAGAAGAGATTTAATTGAAGTGAGTGGAAAAACCCAGCTTACAATCAAACCTAACCCCAAGACCAGTTACAGAGTCTAGAGAGAGATTATATTGCGAAGAAAAGTATAGTCATAAATTATCGGACCACGTTTTCTACAAAACGTCATTACTTCGCACTTGCTAATATTATGAACCAGGTTGTTATTAGAACACCAAGAATAGAAGGTGTTAAGGTCAATTTGCAATCCTCGGTACTCTTTATGGTACAATTTGATGTAATCGGCGTAAATAAGGATATTACAATGCTTTAGTAAGGTGACAATGTCATCGATAGATAAGATAAAAAGCAGAGGACCACGATGACTGCCTTGCGGGAAACCAGAGGAAGACAATTTATATTTCAAGTTTCTTTTTATATCTCTATATTATTTCCTACAACATAAAATGTTGCTTTTATGAAGCTACGAAATTATTAATTTAGCAAAATAAAAAACTGCTACTACTATAAAAAGTACTGTAGCTATTTAAAAAGCACACTTTTTTATATAAAAAAATACAATACTACTAAACATATGGTTACGGTTTCACGGCACAAGGCGTCTCTCACACTGAAGCAACAAGCAATAAGCTACTAGCAACTGGTGATAAGCACTACGCAACCTTATTTTGACGTTATCTCACATTAAAGCAACAGTATTGTTAGAATTCCGTATGTCTCATTGGGTGGACCCTGCAATTATAATTGCTTTCCATGCCCTATCAATTACTTTTCTTCTGCTGTGATTATTCCTAGTGAAATCGTGAATGCAAGGAAATTTTTCCACTGTTTCTAGCACTTTCGAAGTAAAAACTGGATCGCCCGACTTATTTTTCAACAGGCAAAAAAAAGTTTAAAAGAGTTTGCTGTACAGTCAAATGAAGCCGAAAAAAGCGAAATAGCGGAAATGGTCGGGTACAGGCTGAAAATTGGCACAGAGCTTCCTTTTAGGGTTCTTAATAAGGGGTTATAAAGTCTACCGATTTTCCACCCCGGGAACCTTTCTTTCTAGGGGGTTTTAGGGTCAAAATATTTGTTTTTTGCAAATGCATCTGAAATCGTAAGTCCTATCATAAAAAAATGTTCACAAAGTTTGTAGCTCATACGATTTTCTACAAAAAATGTTATTATACATTTTCCCGTACGTATTGCCAATCATGAGATATCACCGTTTTAAAGATTTAAAATATTCATATGAACTCATTCACGACTTGTATAGGTTTTCCGACGTTCAAGTTGGACTACTTTTTTAATTTTTTCAGGGGTCATTCCTGGATGTATTTGGAGGAAAAATGTGTTTTAGATAAGGGGCTAACCACTAAGATACAGGATGTACAAACCTGGAGAAACATTCTCCATTTTCAATATTTCGAATCTGTATTGTCGTTATAATTTTATACAAGTTTCAATTTGCACTACGTTTTTTAAGCACAGAGCCGAACGCTTTACAAATAAAAATGGCCAAGTTCGACCTGCTGTGCAGCTTCAAGGAAAAACAATTAACCGTTTCTTCTGCCGAGATTTAATAGAACCAACAATACTGTAGTCAACCCAAAACATGAAAATCCCTAGATCGAAACTTTTATTTTCGGACTTTTGTCCACGTTTTAGGCAATTCGTCCCACTGTGCGACGTGACAAATGACATGACAGACTAGTAGTACAAAGGCGACTCCTGAACTTAGCACTACCACATAAAAAAATATCTTTCTGCCGACCGGACAAACTTTTATACCACATCATGAAAATTTTATATCAGTTTATTGTCAACAACAATTCCAGATAACACATAAAGTTCCTCCGTATAGTACGTCAGTACAGTTTCCATATCACCAACAGGATTTCAGGCTTCCAGCCACTCAGATGTCTACAGTTCCAATGAGATCACAAATAAATATTCAAGAGAGCGACAGAAACTATGAGAACTGTTCTAGATTACGTAGTACCAAGGCAAGAAGGTCATTACGTAGAAACGTAAGAGACATCATCGAGATCATAACAACGTTTCACCCGTTCGAAGCAACATCTCTAAAGGCAGCTCAATTCGTAGAGAGAATAAACCAACTTACATCGGTATATGAATGGGATGAAGAGATCCTGCTTTTCGCTAAGCTAAAAGGTCCAGCAAAGATGTGAATAGATAATTCTAAAGTAACCACTTGGAAGGAGTATACAACTTGCTTCTTTAAGGATTTCACCTCCGCGGGGTGCACACTGGATAGCCAACTAACGACGGTAGGACCGAGCGTTGGAACCTATATTCCCACATACCGGCGACATGCTGGCAAAACGTCCTGGCATTACCACATTACCACGAGACCTACAACAGAGCCTCGGATAGGATTGACTACACAACGAAGATCCGGATATCGTATCAAGGACCATTATTTACGAGTTTTTTCTTGGAATGTAAGAACACTGTATCGATCTGGCAGATTAAAAGTTCTACTAAACGAATTCTTTTCCTTCTTTAACGGCTCTACAACCGGGATCCGGTCCTGCCCTCGCGCAACTGTTCTCTCCACCGGTCCCGATTCTGAGCCGATGTCATCCAGTTTGACATCCCTAAACTCTGAGCGTCCTGGTCCACGCCATCCTTCCAGCGAAGGTTGGACCTCCCTCGCTGTCGCACTCCATAGTGTAACTGTCTAAGAAATTTGTGCCGGAGCACGAAGAAGGGAGTGGGCCCTAAAGGCCAGAAGTCATCGTCACAAAAACAAGGGATGGAGAAAGGATGAACGAAGAAGGTGTGGCAGGGACGGTCCGACCGCCGGGAGGGTATCGCCTAGAATACTTGTATCCCATGCACCTGAAGTCGGCACGACTTGCGATGCTCAAGCTAGCTCGCCGGATGGGGTGGGGTTCGTGGTGCAGGGATACAGAAGGGATGACAGTTAGACTGTTTAAAAACTCGTGCCATTAAAGAAAATTTAACGAAAGAAAAGGGGCGATAATGGGGCTACGTGAGCCGTCCGCGACCAACGAGAGGGGGATCAAGAAGGGGGGAGAGTAAGAATGGTCATTGGTCACTAGTCATTCGAGAGGTTACCTTACACAAGACCAGGAGGTGACGCGCACTTACCCCGGGTTGGGTCGCCCATGATCCCGAGGGCCAACCGGGGGGGCTTACATCAACCTCATACTAGTAGAGATAGTTTCTCGCAATCCCCGTTTAGTCTTTTAAATATGGTGGTTATTGCTATATAGTTAATTCTCTTAATGCCTTAATTCTCTTAATTCCCTTCTTGCCGTTAAATTAAATTTACGTTTATACTAGCATAAATGGTCGATGTTAATCCGTCTCTAATTCATTAAATTCCATATATTATTTCTTCTTTCCGTTAAATTAAATTTAAGTTTACCTTAGTATAAATGGTCGGTGGTAATCCGCCTCTAATTCATTAAATTCCATATGTTATTTCTTTTTTCCGTTAAATTAAATTTAAGTTTACCTTAGTATAAATGGTCGGTGGTAATCCGCCTCTAATTCATTAAATTCCATATATTATTTCTTTTTTCCGTTAAATTAAATTTAAGTTTACCTTAGTATAAATGGTCGGTGGTAATCCGCCTCTAATTCATTAAATTTCCTATATTATTTCCCCTTGTCTGTTTTTTTTTCTTTTTTTGTTAAATTAGATTTACGATCATGTTAGTAAGGTGGCCGACATTAATCTATGATTAATTCAATAGATTTCTTCTTTTACTTCGTTATTTTTTTCAATAGACTAACATCAGGTTTGTACCACTACATTGGTCGCTACTAATGTATCGTTAATTCAACAGATTCCCTAATATTTTAGTACTTAGTGTTATCATTAAAAATTCAATTATATTCATACTTCTGCTACCGATACCACGTTTTAACAATAGCGCATTCATTAAATAAAATGTAAATCCTATCAAAATATGTGTGTGAGGTGAGTAGTAAGTAGGTAGTGGGAGGGGTAGCGACTGGCACCACGGATTTAATTCATACAAATCCGCAGAATGATTTTCCGAAGTTACGATTTCCTCTTCATATTCCTAATTCTTTTCTTATTATTCTGTAGAGATAAGCACCAATTCATTACTGGTAAGGCTCTGCTAACCTCAAAGCGAGAAAACCATTCACGATCCTTATTGACGTGAACAGGTCTATGACAAATATTTATATGTTTAATTTTATGAATGACAGAAGAAAATTATATTAAGAAAATTTCAAAAATCGAATCATCAAGATAAATAGTATAAATCCGCTGGATCCAATCCAGAAAACATTTCACGTTTTAGTCACTAATTTTTAATCACGAAGAGAAATGAAAATGTACAACTCTTAACATCTAAAAGAAACCATCCGCGCACCCAACTCAAAGTCTCCAGACTCTCTCCTGTTTCCCGTTAGTGGGTTTGCATGATCTTAATATTAACGGTGCTTGATAAAAATTGGCGTTATCTTGAAAAAGGAATGGGTAACTATCTTAATGATTAACCCGAGGTTAAATATTCACACTATTGTAATTAACTTGGGGTTTTCTCATAGTTAATTTAGAAAATATATATAAAAAAAAACATAGCTTTCATAATTCACGGCCCAACTCCTCCACAATTCCGTCAAATCCCCCAGAACAAACGCAGATGATCATATAAAACGAATTTAGTCGTAATTTCCAATCCAAAAAACTTTTCTTACTATATACTTTCTATTCACTATATTTTGCTTTACTAAGAAAATTAATAATGCACAACTCTCAACATCTAAAAGAAAACATCTGCGCACCCAACTCAAAGTCTCCAGACTCTCTCTCCTGTTTCCCGTTAGTGGGTTTGCATGATTTTAATATTAACGGTACTTGATAAAAAATTGGCGTTATCTTGAAAAAGGAATGGATAACTATCTTAATGATTAACCCGAAGTTAAATATTCACACTATTGTATTTAACTTGGGGTTTTCTCATAGCTATTTTAGAAAATATATATATAAAAAAACTTAGCTTTCATAATTCCACGGTCCAACTCCTCCACGATTCCTTCAAATTCCCCGCAGCAAAAGCAGATGATAATTTAAAAAAGATTTAGTCGTAATTTCCATTCCAGAAAACCTTCTTACTATATACTTTCTATTCACTATATTTTTTTTTTTGCTAAGAGAAATAATAATCCACAATTCTCAACATCTAAAAGAAAACATCCGCGCACCCAACTCGAATTCTCCCGACTGACTCCCACTTCCCGATTCAAATTCTTCCCAGCGAGACCAAAATCCTTTTACCGCTTTCAATATTTTTCTATCGCTTTCAATCTTTCCCGTTAACTGGCATTCCTCTGTATTGAGTATCATGGTGTTTTCTTACATTTCCTGGGTCTGGAAGTTGCCAGATCAGAAAAAAAAGTTTATGCATTGACTTGTGGAATCAGCCAACAAGTGCAGGGCGTGTTGCCATCCATTTTATAAATTTTTAGTTGACTAATTTGAGTCCAAAGTTCGCCTATGGGGGTAAGATGATGTTTTTTTTTTTGTTAGAGGCTGGCTTCTTGGGGCGGCCGTTACAACGCGCGCTACTTAGACGCCGCCAGGGGAGAGGGAGCGCGAAAAAAAAACAAACGGACGGACGGTTTACGAGGTTAAGGTTCCATCCGCAGCGTGGGGCTGACCCACGACCCTGAGATTAAGAGTCTCATGCTCTACCGACTGAGCCAGCCGGGCCCATTAATCCATACAAATTGACCGCACTTTGCTTAGGATCACCATCACAGTTCTGCACATCGGACTCCCGCTGTGCTGCCAAGGTGCTGTTTAGATCTTCCCTGGTCTTTACGTTTAGGAGCTGCCTAAATCTTAAATAGTTTCTGCTTCGGCGAGGTCGACCGTCTTCCTATCACAAGTACCCTTCGGACAATCGCGCTCGTCAAAAGTCTCTGGAACATCCATTCACCATGCGTTCCCTGTTTGTTTCTTTGACGTGGCTAGTGTGCCAACAAGAGCATAAAAGGGTTAGATGTGTAGTATTGGAATCATAGGCGAACGTCTTACAGGGTGGACCTCATGAGCATTGGATGTCAGGATGATAAGGGACTGGGTCGAAGCTAATACGTACAGAGCGACTTTCAAGTGGCAGCTATCAGTTATTTCTGTGCTGAACGAGGGAGAACCAGTTGAAACATGTTTTTTTTTTTTTTTTCAGCACAGTAACAGCGGACAATATTTGAACGTTTGGTCGGTCAAATAATGTGGTCCGTATGGCACAGCCAACAGAGCACGAGACGGGAACCTTCAGGGGGTGGTTGAGACGTCGCGCAGGGAACAATCTCTGGGTTTGCGGCTAATGAAATCGGAGGACCGGGAGAGTAGACTTACAATATTAGAAGCACAGAATAAAACGAGATAGAAATAGATAAAAATTAACAAACTTTTAATAGACGGAAAGTGTTCTGGCAAAATTTTTAAACTTACTTCTAGTTTTGTGAGAAATTTGCAATAAACAATTAATAATAGAAAAATTTCTCAAAATAGAGCGAAAACATCTATAAGGGAACATTATAAATGTCGGTTCAATCCAATAGGGTAATAAGCAATGATTCCACAATGTTGTCAAGTATTCTTAACAAAGTTAAATATATGCGTTTTTATTTAAATTTTTTTTTTTTTTTTTTTTTTTTTTAACAAAATAATAACATAGTTAATAAAATAGCCGAGTTGCAATCGCGATGGTGATTAATTAATTCATTTAAAGAAATGGGTGTGAAAAGCCAAACAATATTTCCAACATCCTTCTTACATTTCCTTGTTTCCTCTAAGCCTATACAAAAGCTTAAAATTTTATCAATGTACATTTACACAATAAACAATAAATTTAATAATAATATGTTTGTTCCTATATAAAATGGGTATTTTGTGCGAAATGGAATAACTACGAGTACACTCACATCCCCCATATGAACTCACACAAGTTTTTTCAGATTTTGTCCTTCCTATTTGATTTAAATATTTTCGATTTGTTAGCCTTATCCAAATGTGAAGAGAGAAAATAACTTGAAACTAAAATCTACCGCGTCCTCAGGCAGGTGATCTTGAGCGGAATCTTCCCCTAGGTCCACCTCCGCTACGGCCCGTCAGGCTTTGAGATCTTTGGCGTGGTAAATACCGATAGGCTTCCCTTTCATGTCTTCCAGGTCGTATCTCCCACTCCCCAGCTTTCGCCTCACGCGAGCTTTCGTGAATTTATCGGCTAATTTTGCGCTAAATTGTTCAACCTTATTGCTTACCGGGAAGGTTCGGCGGTAAACCACCTGGCCGGGCGAGAACTCTACTACTCTACAGCGCAGATTGTAGTGTTTCTCATGTCTCGTGTGCGCCGCGGCCAAGTGGTGTTCTATCCGGTCACGTCGGGACTGCCATCGGTCTACGGCCGGAACTACGGTTATGTCTCCCTCTTTCAAGGCACCTAAAGTCTTCAAGATAGGGTAAGCGGATCCGTGCCGGATCATTGGACACCCGAACAGGGCCTGGTATGGGGAGGTACCAATAGACGTGTGATGGGCGCTCCGTAGGGCACATTCAATTGCGGATAGGTGCAGGTCCCAATCCCGGTGGTCTTCTTTCAAATACGCACGGATAGCAGCTAAGACTGAGCGGTTCACCCGCTCGGAAGCGTTGGCTCGTGGGGAATAGATAGCGGTGAGGTGGTGTTTGATGCCGTACTCGGACAACAGCTTCGCGAATTCCTTGGAGGTAAAATGACTTCCATTATCAGAGAATATCACCTCGGGGACTCCGAAGGTGTGGAAGATCTGATGTTCAAGGAAATTCACGGCGGCCTTGGATGTTTCGCCTACTACGGGGTGGAGAAAACTGAATTTGGAGAACGCGTCTAGTACTACCAGCACAGCCGTGTGGCCTTTCTTCGTCCTTGGGTAGGGGCCCATATAGTCGATGTATAAGAGTTGAAAGGGTCGGCACACATCCATGGCTTTTCCCATCGGGGGCCGAAGGGGTGTGTTTGGAGCTTTCGTTTCTTTACATACTTCACAGCTCGCGATGTACTTCCTGACTTGGCTGATCATGCCGGGCCAATAATACTTTTCTCGGAGGCTTGCAAGGGTCTTGTGAACACCGCCATGGGCAGCTTGAGGGGGCTCATGAGCTGACTCGATTAAGGGAGCAGTTAATTCTGCAGGGATCCACAATTTCCAAATCAGATCGTCCGTCTCTGGGTCGCCAGTTCGTGGGGCCGAACGGTGGAATACGTATCCCTCCGAAACCTGAAGATCAGGCAACTGTCCAGCATCCCTACTGATTCTTTCAGCGAGATGTTGGTAGTCCGCTGATCTGAAGGCGGGGGACGATAGGTCCACTTCACGACAGAAGGTCACTTCATCGACACAGTCGACTCGTGATAATGCGTCCGGCACCACGTTTTGACTACCCTTGCGGTGCTCGATTGAAAATTGGAAGCCCTGCAGCTTTAGGCTCCACCTCGCTAGGCGACCGTTTAGGTCTGTCTGGCTCATGAGCCACCTCAAGCTGGCATGGTCGGTAATTATAGTGAATGGCTGCCCTTCCACATACGCCCGGAACTTCTTAACGCTCAGCACCGCCGCGTAGCACTCGAGTTCCGTGAAGGAATAATTACGCTGGGCGCTGTTGAGCTTCTTAGAGAAATATGCGATGGGATGTTCTTCATCGCCCTGTCTTTGGAAAAGGACACTTCCTACCCCCGTTTTACTGGCATCACACTGGATGTAAAAGGGGCGAGTGAAATCTGGGGTGACCAGTAAGGGAGCAGACATCATTAACTTCTTAAGTTCCATGAATGCTTGTTGGGCGTCGTCAGACCAAGCAAATTTGCCACCTTTTAGGCAGTCCGTGATGGGTGAGGCGATGCTCGCATAGTTGCCTATGAAGCGCCTATACCATCCGGTCATACCTAAAAATCGTCTCACCTGCTTGGCTGACTTTGGAACTGGGAAGTCCCTGATGGCTGCCACCTTGTCGGGGTCCGTTTTTAGGGACCCATCGCCAATGATGAACCCCAAATATTTCACCTCCCTGACGCAAAACCGGCTCTTGGACAGATTTACTGTCAACCCGGAGCGACGAAGGCAGTCAGCGACCTTTTCCAACAACTTGAGGTGGGTCTCAAAGTCAGGAGACACCACCAACAAATCGTCTAAGTAGACAAACACATTTTCTCTAAGAGAGCCTGGTATCGCTTTATCCATGAGGCGACACATGCGTTGCGGAGCGTTACAAAGCCCGAACGGCATCACTGTAAACTGATACAGCGGTCTTCCTGGGACGGTGAAGGCTGTCTTTTCCCTCGACTTTTCCTCTAAGGGAATTTGCCAAAAGGCGTCCTTAAGGTCAATCGCAGAGATGAACTTCGTGTCTTGCAAGCGCCCCAGGAGACCGTCTATATGAGGCAGTGGATAGGCATCCTTCACTGTTACCGCATTAACCTTGCGGGAGTCCAAACAGAGGCGGACCTTTCCAGGTTTGCGGACCAGGACCACGGGCGAGTTCCATGGACTGTTGGACTCTTCGATCACACCTAAACTCAACATGCGATCGACCTCCTCATACATGAGGGCCTGAATGGCGGGAGAGACCGGATAGTGCCTCTGCTTAATAGGCACCGCCTCGCCAGTGTCGATCACATGCTGTTCCAGGTGAGTTCTGCCGAGCCCACAGGTGTCGAAAGACGGGAACCGCGCTCGAGCCCGGTTCAGTCGCTCCTGTTGAGACTCCTCAAGGTTATGGCAATTGGGATCTTGCTGTGGGGTATGATGGAGTTCCCCTATTATATGAGGGGCCAAACTAAAGGCCCTCCAAAAATCAACTCCCAGGTAAAGGTTCTGGGCCAAGCCAGGAACTACATATATGGTCATAGTGATGGTTTTCGGTCCATAAGATACTGGGACAGTAATGAAACCGATTACGTCCTTAGGCGTACCGTCAGCTACCTGGACATCGGCGCGTAAGCGGTATAGTTTAATGGCTGGGTTCTCCTGAAGGAACAACTCCGCCCCCCTACCCAAGCAACTAATGCTGGCGCCGGTGTCCAGCAGGCCTGTTAAGGTTACACCTTGAATCTGTACGTTGACGAAAGGTCGATCATCCCCGTTCTCATGTAATACGGCGGCGACAATCTTTTGACTGTGTGCCCGCTTTTCTATTGCACATAACCTAATACGCGGGGCTTTGTGAACTGGTGGTTGTTCAGCAATGTCATTGAATATTCGCTTACGGACTCGATGATAATTTGCCCATCGATGCATAAAAGAGGCTCTGACCTGCGGAGAAGGGAAGCACGGCAGAGATTCCATGGTCGATAGGTCAGAGATATTAGACAGGCTGGTAGATAAATCCGGTATAAAGGGGGAATTTTCAGGGACTAAGTCGGGCGCGAACCTCCCCGGGGCCTCGCACCCAGGTTCCGGTTTCCCGAACAGACTGGACAGGAAGTAGTGTAGACTTCGGGGCGCCCACATCTATAGCAGAAAATCTTCCTATTTGGAGAAGGGCAATCCGAGAACGAGTGTCCCTCTTGATTGCAGTTCCAACACGTGACGGGGCGGCGCGGAGTAGCGTCAGCCCTCATCTCTTCTACTGCAGGTGTTGGTGTGTCGCGAAGGTAGTTGGGATGGGACAAGGCCGGTGGCTGTGGGTGTAAGTCGTCCAATTCATGTACTCGGTGCGAAGGGCGGCTCTCCTCCTTCTTGGCCCTCTGCCATCTCTCTACACGAATGCATGCTTCGCGGAGCTGGCGTAGGTCTGCGTAGGTAGATCCGATTATGGCGATCCCCAAGGTCGCGTTTAAATTGGTCATAATGATGCGCATCAGCTCGATGGGGGGCATCGGCCGCGTTAGGCGGTTCGCCAGGGCTATTATCTTTGACGAGAAAGTGTCGTAGGTTTGGTTGAATTGTTTAGTTTCTAGCATCTGACTGATTATTTCATAGTCTGTTTCAAGTCCTCCAAACTGACCTACTAGACCAGACTTGAAATCCGCCCACAAGGGACTGGAATGTTGTCTCCGGAACTGGGTCCAGTACCAGTCCTCAGCGGGTCCTGTCAGTAACGCGGCCACATTCCGCACCAGCTCCCGTGAAGATATGTCCTCATCTCGAGCTCGGGTGTCGAGTCGATAGAGAAATTCCTCTGCCGAGGTTTCTCCAGGGCGACCCGTGAACTTGAGGTTCCAGTTCAAGACTGGCGACTTCTGCCTGATGGCAGAGCCGGTATATTCAGGGCGGTAATGGGGGCGCTCCCCGACGCTGCTGGACCGCGGAGGAATGCCACTGGGCCCCGCTCCAGGCGACGTAGGCAAGTGCAGAAAGTTAGACACAGTCTCATTTAGGGGTGGTTCTTGGGGGCCGCGCTGTTTCATCCGCTCCATTTCGTGTTGTAGGGCCGCCACTTGCTCAGCCAGGGCTGTCAGCACGGCGTCCCGTTCCAGATCTCCTTCTTCAGATGGAGTGTTCTCATCGTCTCCTTCAACCTGTTTACCTGGGGCAAATTGCCCCTTTTCATTCCGATTCCTTGACATGGTTGGGAGACCGACTAGCAGATAGTGACCTAGGGAAACCCAAAATTTAAGAAAATGGTACGACTGTTGTTAGCAAATTCTGTGACCGTCCAGTAATAATGGCTATCGCCAAAAGAAATAAAACTCGGAAGGAAAACCTGGCTCAATGACGCAAATCCGAAAATCGAAATTAGAAGAGAAAATCTATATGTATATTTAGTTATAATAAAGTAGAGGGAGCAGAATGCTCATACAGTGACGAAAATCCGAATGACGAAAATCCGAAATTCAAAATTAGAAGAGAAGTGAAAAAATCTATATATATATATATTTATTTTTAATAAAGTAGAGAGAGCAGAAAGATCATACAGTGACGAAAAATTTTATTTACTTTGTTTTATTTAATCTTCGATGTGGCCCCCAGGGAAGGATGTCCCCTCCAAGGGTACGGTGGCTGACGGCGCCGATGACAGTCTGCCTGTACTCCGTGCAGATTGGCATCCACGTCGTCAGAAACACCAAGTGCATTCACCTTCGGGATCAGTGTTGGGGTTGGCGTTAGACTGGTGCCTAACAACACCCCCAACACCGATGTCCCTATCTTCCGATATACTGCAACCCCTTATCATGACCGGATCCACTGTGACCAAGAAGAAAGAGAGAGATAGAAGCCTCCACATGAATTTGGGGGTGAATGTTCTGGCAACCCACCACAACTGGTCAGCAACTCTGCTGAGCCCCAGGAAAGCGGATTGCCAGAGCGTTCATGGAACGGGAGGTGTGGTTGCATTCTGCAACATCGATTCTGTCGCAAGGCCAGGCGATAGGACGCCTGATAGCCCAGACGGGACAGAACCGACGTTCCAGAATAAACCCACCCATGCTACAAAATGAAGAGAAGGAAATTAGAGAGTGGTGTTCTCTGTCAGTGTAGGCTCGCGCAGAGTCAGGCGTTGTACGCCTGTTAACCAGACTCCGAGCCTCACTGACAGGAACAGTACAAAGATTTAGGGAAGCTACCGCTGAAAGATAATGAAAGTTGAAGTGGGTGAAGAAGAAGAAAGATAGGAAGGAGGAAAGAGAAAAAGTGATAAGGGCTAAGGCACCGCGGTAAGCACCTTCGCCCATTTCCAGAAGCCGGAGGAACTTGGACTGAGAGGTGAGATAAGGGAGAAGGAAGTCCACTCCAGACTCCTCTCGCTGGCCTAAGCCACAAAGCGAATAACAAAAAGGTCGGCTGATTTGAAGAGGGAACTGATTAAGCAATGATGGCCTGGGATGGAGAACAAAATACTAGAAGAAAAAATGCCGACGGGGAAAGTTAAAATGTCACTGAGTGACACACAGACTTGTCCATGCCATCTGTCCGTTAGACTAAGGAACTCAACGTGAATTAAGCTCCTTAGCCCAGCGTTGGGCGCCATTTGTAACTGTCTAAGAAATTTGTGCCGGAGCACGAAGAAGGGAGTGGGCCCTAAAGGCCAGAAGTCATCGTCACAAAAACAAGGGATGGAGAAAGGATGAACGAAGAAGGTGTGGCAGGGACGGTCCGACCGCCGGGAGGGTATCGCCTAGAATACTTGTATCCCATGCACCTGAAGTCGGCACGACTTGCGATGCTCAAGCTAGCTCGCCGGATGGGGTGGGGTTCGTGGTGCAGGGATACAGAAGGGATGACAGTTAGACTGTTTAAAAACTCGTGCCATTAAAGAAAATTTAACGAAAGAAAAGGGGCGATAATGGGGCTACGTGAGCCGTCCGCGACCAACGAGAGGGGGATCAAGAAGGGGGGAGAGTAAGAATGGTCATTGGTCACTAGTCATTCGAGAGGTTACCTTACACAAGACCAGGAGGTGAAGCGCACTTACCCCGGGTTGGGTCGCCCATGATCCCGAGGGCCAACCGGGGGGGCTTACATCAACCTCATACTAGTAGAGATAGTTTCTCGCAATCCCCGTTTAGTCTTTTAAATATGGTGGTTATTGCTATATAGTTAATTCTCTAATTCGATTTACTTAATTCCCTTCTTGCCGTTAAATTAAATTTACGTTTATACTAGCATAAATGGTCGATGTTAATCCGTCTCTAATTCATTAAATTCCATATGTTATTTCTTTTTTCCGTTAAATTAAATTTAAGTTTACCTTAGTATAAATGGTCGGTGGTAATCCGCCTCTAATTCATTAAATTCCATATATTATTTCTTTTTTCCGTTAAATTAAATTTAAGTTTACCTTAGTATAAATGGTCGGTGGTAATCCGCCTCTAATTCATTAAATTTCCTATATTATTTCCCCTTGTCTGTTTTTTTTTCTTTTTTTGTTAAATTAGATTTACGATCATGTTAGTAAGGTGGCCGACATTAATCTATGATTAATTCAATAGATTTCTTCTTTTACTTCGTTATTTTTTTCAATAGACTAACATCAGGTTTGTACCACTACATTGGTCGCTACTAATGTATCGTTAATTCAACAGATTCCCTAATATTTTAGTACTTAGTGTTATCATTAAAAATTCAATTATATTCATACTTCTGCTACCGATACCACGTTTTAACAATAGCGCATTCATTAAATAAAATGTAAATCCTATCAAAATATGTGTGTGAGGTGAGTAGTAAGTAGGTAGTGGGAGGGGTAGCGACTGGCACCACGGATTTAATTCATACAAATCCGCAGAATGATTTTCCGAAGTTACGATTTCCTCTTCATATTCCTAATTCTTTTCTTATTATTCTGTAGAGATAAGCACCAATTCATTACTGGTAAGGCTCTGCTAACCTCAAAGCGAGAAAACCATTCACGATCCTTATTGACGTGAACAGGTCTATGACAAATATTTATATGTTTAATTTTATGAATGACAGAAGAAAATTATATTAAGAAAATTTCAAAAATCGAATCATCAAGATAAATAGTATAAATCCGCTGGATCCAATCCAGAAAACATTTCACGTTTTAGTCACTAATTTTTAATCACGAAGAGAAATGAAAATGTACAACTCTTAACATCTAAAAGAAACCATCCGCGCACCCAACTCAAAGTCTCCAGACTCTCTCCTGTTTCCCGTTAGTGGGTTTGCATGATCTTAATATTAACGGTGCTTGATAAAAATTGGCGTTATCTTGAAAAAGGAATGGGTAACTATCTTAATGATTAACCCGAGGTTAAATATTCACACTATTGTAATTAACTTGGGGTTTTCTCATAGTTAATTTAGAAAATATATATAAAAAAAAACATAGCTTTCATAATTCACGGCCCAACTCCTCCACAATTCCGTCAAATCCCCCAGAACAAACGCAGATGATCATATAAAACGAATTTAGTCGTAATTTCCAATCCAAAAAACTTTTCTTACTATATACTTTCTATTCACTATATTTTGCTTTACTAAGAAAATTAATAATGCACAACTCTCAACATCTAAAAGAAAACATCTGCGCACCCAACTCAAAGTCTCCAGACTCTCTCTCCTGTTTCCCGTTAGTGGGTTTGCATGATTTTAATATTAACGGTACTTGATAAAAAATTGGCGTTATCTTGAAAAAGGAATGGATAACTATCTTAATGATTAACCCGAAGTTAAATATTCACACTATTGTATTTAACTTGGGGTTTTCTCATAGCTATTTTAGAAAATATATATATAAAAAAACTTAGCTTTCATAATTCCACGGTCCAACTCCTCCACGATTCCTTCAAATTCCCCGCAGCAAAAGCAGATGATAATTTAAAAAAGATTTAGTCGTAATTTCCATTCCAGAAAACCTTTCTTACTATATACTTTCTATTCACTATATTTTTTTTTTTTGCTAAGAGAAATAATAATCCACAATTCTCAACATCTAAAAGAAAACATCCGCGCACCCAACTCGAATTCTCCCGACTGACTCCCACTTCCCGATTCAAATTCTTCCCAGCGAGACCAAAATCCTTTTACCGCTTTCAATATTTTTCTATCGCTTTCAATCTTTCCCGTTAACTGGCATTCCTCTGTATTGAGTATCATGGTGTTTTCTTACATTTCCTGGGTCTGGAAGTTGCCAGATCAGAAAAAAAAGTTTATGCATTGACTTGTGGAATCAGCCAACAAGTGCAGGGCGTGTTGCCATCCATTTTATAAATTTTTAGTTGACTAATTTGAGTCCAAAGTTCGCCTATGGGGGTAAGATGATGTTTTTTTTTTGTTAGAGGCTGGCTTCTTGGGGCGGCCGTTACAATAGGTCTTGCCGTAGAGAACTTTCCGAGCAGGCTCATCTTCACTCATACGAGCTAGATGCCCTGCCCACCGGAGCCTACCGAGCTTTATTTGCTTCACAACATCTATGTCGCGATAGCGCTCGTAGATCTCGTCATTGTAGTCTCCGGAATCGTCCTTCCTCACTTACGGGGCCAACAATCCTCCGAAGTATTTTCCTCTCAAACACGCCCAAGAGGTTTGAGTGTTTTTTGCTAAGCACCCACGTTTCGGATGCATATGTGAGAACGGGTGAGACCATCGTCTTATATAGTAAAAGTTTAGACGTTATGGTTAGATATTTGGATTTGAAGAGCCTTGACAGACTATAGTAGGCTTTGTTGTCTTTTAGCAGTCGTGCGCGTATTTCTGGTTCCATGCTGTTGTCGGCTGCTACTATTGACCCAAGGTAGGTAAATGATTTTACCACGTCAAACTCGTGTTCCGCTACCTTGATTGTGGAACCAATGTTAGGTGTTCTTCCAGACGAGGCCACCACGTACTTTGTTTTGCTTTCGTTAATGTGCAGTCCCAGATTTCCTGCCGCTTGCTCAATCTGAGTGAAAGCTTTTTGTACAGCTGTTGTTGTTCTTCCAATGATGTCAATGTCGTCTGCGTAAGCCAGTAATTGGGTGGACTTGTGGAGGATTGTACCCCTTGATGTCACGCCCGAATCTCGGATCACTTTCTTCAACGCCAGGTCGGAGTCCATTATAGATGTTGATTGGTCTGGACAGTGTTCCGGATACCTTTACTTGGCTTGACACATTGATCATGGTCAGCCTACATAGTCTTGTCTGTTTGTTGGGGATGCCGAATTCTCTCATGGCTTTGTAGAGTTCTACCCTGGCTATGCTATCATAGGCGGCTTTAAAGTCTATGAAGAGGTGTTGAATTGAGTTTTGAAACTCTAGACATTTTTCCATAGCCTGCCTCAAGGTGAAAATCTGATCAGTTGATTTTCCTGGGCTGAAGCCACACTGGTAATGGCCTATGATGTTTCTGGCGTATGCCCGAGTAAAAATAAAATAAGGGCATTTGGCGGGCGTTGGGGCAAATGACGGGCGTAGAATTTTAAACCATTTTTTATGATGGCCTTTCAAGGGCAAAAAACGGCGACTTGGCTTTTCAAGGGTCAAACGACGGCCGTAGAGTTTTTAAATTTTTTTAGGGCGAGCACAGATGGGCAAACGACGGGCAAATGACGGGCAAACTTGAACAAAAGATTTCAATTTCCGAGAAGGCCTTATAGAGGCCATAAAAATGCCAAATGCGTAAAGCGTGATTTATGTATTTTTCTCGTTATTTCTCGCTCGAGTAAAAATAAATTTTGGCCTTTTGACGGGCGCGATGGCCCGGCCATATGGCGGTCAAATGACGGCCCGTTGCAGGACAGTACGGCCATTCGGCGGGCGATTGACGGTCAAATGAGGGCTTTTCAGTCGCAAAAAGGCCTTTCGGGGGACGATTGACGGTCAAATGAAGGCTTTTCAGTCGCAAAAAAGGCCATTCGGGGGAAAAGCCCTCCAAAAGCCCTCATTCGACCGTCAATCGCCCCCCGAATGGCCTTTTTTGCGACTGAAAAGCCCTCATTTGACCGTCAATCGCCCGCCGAAAGGCCGTACTGTCCTGCAACGGGCCGTCATTTGACCGCCAAATCGCCGGGCCATCACGCCCGTCAAAAGGCCGAAATTTATTTTTACTCGGGTGGGGCCATCCTGTTTTGTAGGATAGCGGAGAATATCTTATACCCGGTACTCAACAACGTTATACCGCGATAATTAGTGCACAGGGGGAATAACATGTAGCATAACATGCACGTGCCGTAACTATTTCGGACTGATGGAAGTGCGATCATAACCTCCTAGCGGTGGCCACTGGTAACTATTCTATGAGAGAGGATAGGCTAATATGATCGGGCTATTGCTAGTCCCTTCCAAGTAAGGTTGGCGTGAGGCTAATAACCTCACCCGTAAAAAACAGTTATTACGGAACGAGCAACATGCCTCGGATACTGGAATAAACGACGACTAAACGAATTAGATAAATATAAAAGTGATCTAACAGCAGTACAAGAGGTGAGGGATTGAAAAGCGAAAACCTAGAGAAAAAACGCGCTGTAACGAGAAAAAGCATACTTTTGGAACAGTATTCATTGTAAGAAAACAAATTAAACATCTAGCAATGGGGTTTGACGCTGTAGACGAAAGAATCTGTAGAATACGTATAAGAGGAAGATTCTTTTATTACTCCACTAGCATGAAACCCGCGTGCCTTGCAACGCCTTTAAATAAAAACTGTTTATTATGTGCAATGTTTTTTTTCCAAAAAAAAAACAAACAAAAAAGTCAGCTGTTATTATCCCTAAAAGGGTTTATTATAGTGCATTTTTTATTAAATATGGTAAACAAATTGCTGCGTATATCACCTCTGCTCAACAAATCTTCAAGTTTTGAAGCAGAGATTGGCATGTATATGTCATCAAAAGAAGTGACATTTTAGGGTTTGACGAACGTTAGTTAAGTTTGTTCGCCTATTTACGTGGGTGCAAGAAATTATGAAGCAATCACAAATGAATATTAAATAAAGTGAATTTCAAGTCATTCATTTCTAAGTGATTATAGGGATGCACTGTCAAAATTTCAGCCTTTCAGCTTCAGAGGTTTGGGTTAACCCCATTCCACCTCCTTAGGGGGTGAATTTCGAGTAATCGCCTCTTAGTGGATGTCCACGTCATTATAGGGATGCACTGTCGAAATTTCAGCCCTATAGCTCCAGTATTTTGGTAACCCCATTTCACTGCGTTAGGATATGAATTCCGAAAAATCGCTTCTTAGTGAATGTCCACGTCATTATAGAGATGCAATGTCAAAATTAAAGCCCTTCAGCTCCAGCGGTTTGGGTTAACCCCATTTAACCCCCTTAGGGGATAACTTTCAAAAAATCGCTCCTAAGTGGATGTCCACGTCATTATAGGGGTGCACGGTCAAAATTAAAGCCCTTCAGCTTCAGCGGTGTGGGTTAACCCCATTTCACCCCCTAAGGGAATTAATTTCGAAAAATCGCTTCTTAGTGGATGTCCACGTCATTAAAGGGATGCACTGTCAAAATTTCAGCCCTATAGCTCCAGCGGTTTGGGTAAACCCTATTTCACCCCCTTAGGGGATGAATTTCGCAAAATCGCTTTATAGTGGATGTCCACGCCACTATAGGGATGCACTGTCAAAATTTCAGCCCTATAGCTATAGCGGTTTGGAAAAAATCCCATTACACCCCCTTAGGGGATGAATTACGAAAAATCGCTTTAGAGTGGATGTCCACGCCATTATAGGGATGGACTGTCAAAAATTCAACCCTATAAATTTAGCGGTTTGGAAAAACCCCATTTCACCCCCTTAGGGGATGAATTTCGAAAAATCGCTTCTTAGTGGATGTCCACGTCATTAAAGGGCACTGTCAAAATTTCAGCCCTCTAGCTCCAGCGGTTTGGGTAAACCCCATTTCACTCCCTTAGGGGATGAATTTCCAAAAATCGCTTTAATAGTGGAAAACCACGCCATTATAGGGATGCACTGTCAAAATTACAGCCCTATAGCTTTACCGGTTTGGGTAAACCCTATTTCACCCCCTGAAGGGATGAATTTCGAAAAATCGCTTTATAGTCGATGTCCACGCCATTATAGGGATGCACTGTCAAAATTTCAGCCCTATAGCTATAGCGGTTTGGAATAACCCCATTTCACCCCCTTAGGGGATGAATTTCCAAAAATCGCTTCTTAGTGGATGTCCACGTCATTAAAGGGATGCACTGTCAAAATTTCAGCCCTATAGCTCCAGCGGTTTGGGTAAACCCTATTTTACCCCCTTAGGGGATGAATTTCGCAAAATCGCTTTATAGTGGATGTCCACGCCATTATAGGGATGCACTGTCAAAATTTCAGCCCTATAGCTATAGCGGTTTGGAAAAAATCCCATTTCACCCCCTTAGGGGATGAATTACGAAAAATCGCTTTAGAGTGGATGTCCACGCCATTATAGGGATGGACTGTCAAAATTTCAGCACTATAAATTTAGCGGTTTGGAAAAACCCTTTTCACCCCCTTAGGGGATGAATTTCGAAAAATCGCTTCTTAGTGTATGTCCACGTCATTAAAGGGATGCACTGTCAAAATTTCAGCCCTATAGCTCCAGCGGTTTGGGTAAACCCCATTTCACTCCCTTAGGGGATGAATTTCCAAAAATCGCTTTAATAGTGGAAGACCACGCCATTATAGGGATGCACTGTCAAAATTACAGCCCTATAGCTTTACCTGTTTGGGTAAACCCTATTTCACCCCCTTAAGGGATGAATTTCGAAAAATCGCTTTATAGTCGATGTCCACGCCATTATAGGGATGCACTGTAAAAATTTCAGCCCTATAGCTATAGCGGTTTGGAAAAAACCCATTTCACCCCCTTAGGGGATGAATTATGAAAAATCGCTTTATAAAGGATGTCCACGCCATTATAGGGATGCACTGTCAAAATTTCAGCCCTATAAATTTAGCGGTTTGGAAAAACCCCATTTCACCCCCTTAGGGGATGAATTTCGAAAAATCGCTTTTTAGTGGATGTCCACATCATTATAGGGATGCACTGTCAAAATTTCAGCCCTATAGTTCCAGCGGTTTGGGTAAACCCCATTAGGAGACGAATTTCCAAAAATCGCTTTAATAGTGGAAGACCACATCATTATAGGGACGCACTGTCAAAATTTTAGCCTTATAGCTCCAGCGGTTTTGAGTTGACCCTATTTCACCCCCTTAGGGGATGAATTTCAAAAAATCGCTAGGGATGCACTGCCAAAAATTTAAGCCCTTTAGCTCTAGCGGTTTAGGTTGTGCGTTGTCTGTCAGTCAGTTACTTTTTATACAATAAAAAAAAAGTACAGAAAAAAAATCCCCTTACAACTTATTGAACCCCATTTCACCCCCTTCAACCCTTTTTTCTCCAAAAAAAAGTAGCCTATGTCCGTCTCCAAGGTCTAAACTATGTCTGTTGCAAATTTCATCAAAATCGGTCCAGCGGTTTAGGCGTGAAAGCGTAACATACAGACAGACAGACAGACAGACAGACAGACAGAGTTACTTTCGCATTTATAATATTAGTAAGGATAATAAGGATAATAAATATACATGCCCCGACTGAAGATGCACTAGATGAAGTCAAAGATGCATTCTATGAAACCTTAAATATCAGAATATCGACAGTAAACGAGGAAGAAACCACAGGGAAAACAAATTTAACGTAAAGAAGGAAAACAAGAAGAATATGTAGAAGAAATAAATAGAAGTGGCAAATCTAAATAACGACAGCGCCGAAGACATAGAGGTTAAATGGAGTAACTTTAAAACCCTAATCAAAGAATCGGTGTCAAATGCAAATCCCTTTAAAAAAGAAATGAATGGTTCGTCAATGATTGCGCACGAGTAACGCAGGAAAATTAGTATCAAGAAATGATACAGAACGGGAAATGCAGTTGAGACATTCAAAGAAAAAAAAGCCGGAGAAAAGAATGCACAAAGCGAAGAAAAAGTAGTACTGGGAAAACGAAATGTCAAAAAAAGAACAAGCGAACAACCGAAATGACGCCAGGAAACTATATAAAAAAGTAAATGCGCACCGAATCGGTTTCAACCCCAGAGTAACAATGTGCAAAAATAAGGATGGGGAGATCTTAAGCACCAAAGAACTAGTTCTAACTAGATGGTATAAACCCTTTCAACAACTGCTCGGGATGAGGAGCAAAAGTTAACATAAAACGTGGAACTAGCAGAAGAACTGGCGGGAGACATGCCTACATTAGAAGACGTACAAGACGCAGGGGAAAAACTAAAAAACAATAAATCCCCGGGCAGAGATAACATTGTAGCAGAGCTATTAAAACAAGGAAGTGAAAACGTAATATTAAGCCTGCATGAAACCGTAACACTAATATGGACACAGAAACAAATACCATCGGAATAGAGCGAGGGCATTATGTGCCCTACATAAAATAGGAGATCAGCTAAACTGCCGTAATTATAGAGGCATCACTATACTGAACGTAGCATATAAAGTATTATCAAATATTAAACTGAGCCATACGCAAAAGCGGCTCTGGATTTAACATAAACATACATTCTTTATTCATAGACTTCAGAAACGCCTATAATAAAATAAAACGTGAAGAATTATATAAAGCTATGGAGTACTTAAGATTTCCCAAACACCTCGTCGATTTGACCAAAATGACAATGAACGAAATAATATGTAGAATAAGAATTGAAGGAGAGCTGTCAGAAACATTCAACGCCACACTAGGACTAGGACAAAGAGATGCCCTGTCGTGCTTACTATTTAACGTAGCTATGAGAAAAGTAATACGAGACGCAGGAATTAACACCGCCGGCAGTATTTTCAACAAGTCGGTACAACTATTGGCATACGCTGACGACATCGCAATACTAGCCAGATCCCCCATAGCAATAAAATAAGCCTTCATATCGCTAGAAAGAGCAGCAAAGAAATTCGGACTAGAAATTAATGAAGAGAAAACGAAATATATGGGCATCTCTAAAAGAAGGAATCATCGCCAACCAAACCCAAAATATGACAATTGATACATACAACATCGAAGGAGTACAACTATTTATATGCCTAATACGCTAATTTCAAAAGGGGCTGGGAAATAGATGCTACTACACTTCTTAACAAGGGACATATCAAGGAGGACTAAAGTGAAACTATTTAGAGCTCTTATAAGGCCAATTTTAGATCTGACTGTAACATGATGTTATCTATGTAACTCTATCGGTATCAATTTATACGAGAATTGCTTCATCAATGCAGCAAATGCACTGAAAAGGCTAAAATGAATATGTCCCTTGAGATTCGTGGGCTTAGGCACCATATACGCTCATACCAAGAGAAGTAGGACATTTTAATTGAGGCCTCGGTACGATTTACCGTGTAAGAGACAAATGTACTGCCTCGTAAAAGACCTGCTCAACTCTAACCATAGCGAATGTGTTAACCAAGTTATCTATAGATTTATTGTACCTAGATATGGCTTCAAAAATCAGTTTTCTATTAAGCCGCGATTATAAAAATTCAACAATTTCAGATACAGACCTATTTTGATTAGATAACATTTCATTCATTTAAAAATTTGGTTGCTATTTTTTCGATTTTTTTTCGTTGAAAATAAAGCCTGTCATTTTTACGATTAAGCAAATTTCTTAGTTCAGGTGATTTTTTCCAGAAGTATTCATTTCCCTCCCTTGTATCCGCCACTGATTATGTATATACTTCTACCAAAAGCAAAAACTTTTCGGTAATAACAATTACCCGTCTAGCGCCTAAGGTAAGGCTTTTATACGATTTCGTCCGATTACATTGACGATAACAGAGATAACTTCAAACATATTACGTTTTTTGTCCAAACTCTATGTACAAATATCTCTATTATTGTTTGTCGGCGTTCTGTACTTTAAAATCGATGTGAACCGTTACGCATTGCAGCTCTTATATTTCTTAACAAACACACAAAAAGTAACAAAATATTTTTGATAATAAAATAAATTAAAATTTATTTCAGTTCTAATCTTTCACTTTTTCCAGAGAACAATAGATCCAAAAAAAACTTAACTTCAGTCAAAATTTCATCGCGAGTTGCTATTTACCAGCCGTGGGCAATTGGGGCACCATATGTCAATGGGGATCCGAAAGTCTTAAGGATTGGAGCACCAGCAGCGTAGGTCAAAGGAGCAGAATATCCAGAGTAGGCCAAAGGAGTGCCGTATGAGTTGATGAGTGGAGCACCAGCATAAGCCTTCAATACTGGAGAGACAGCAAGGTGTTGAGAAGCAATAACTGGAGCGCTGTAGGTCTTCAGAACCGGAGCAGTGTAGGTCTTGATAGCTGGGGCAACAACTGGTGTGACAAAGTTAGCCTTGCTGTGGACAATGGTTGAACTCTGGTGAGATACAGCTGTTGGGACACTTTGGACGATGCTTCCGACCTTAGCAACAACTGGTTCGCGGACCTCAACATGACCTGGCTCAGAGATGAGAGCGGTCTTAACAATGGGTGCGGCTTCCAAAGCGGGCTTGATGATAGTTGAGCTGTATCCTGCGACTACGGGCTCAGCTGCATATGTGACAGTTTTGGCGATGACTGGAGCTGGAGCAGCGTAAGCGAGAGGAGCACCGGCTAGGATACCACTTGGCTTAGCAGCAACAACGGCGAGAAGAGCGGACAACACCACCTAGAATAAAAAAATCATTTTATTAAAATCCAATCTTTCATCTTCACCGTTATTCAAAACCTTACCAACTTGAACATTATGATTGATTTTTTGTAAAGGAGGTCTGTGCTGAAACACTGAAGCAATAGAATTGACTGATACCTTTCCTTACCAGCCGCAGATCTTTTATACCTGTCCAATCTTGCACTTAACCTGGTAGCACTTTTGCATTCCCATCTACCGGGTTCGTCAACTTGATCACCGCCGAACGCAACTGCACAGTTGACCATGAAATTTACGCTTCACTTTCGTTCATTTCTGCTCTCGTTTTCTTGGGTGACGTCGCCCAGAAAATGTTCCATCACCGCCGAAGCAAATCTTCAGGTAAGAACACAAACCGGTAACGAGATTTTCTCAGTCCACTCTACGAGTCGAATGCTTTCTTTAGATTACCAAATGCGTAGAACAAGTTATGCCTGTACTGAGTTGCTCGTTAGGGCGGATGTGGCGGCTTAGACCAATTTTAGCAGTAGGACGGATACAGAAACTGGCATTGAAAATAAAATTGCTAGATCAGAATCTGGCGGACAGGAGGCACTAGTCTTCACAACACCTACAATTTCCGACGAAGGCGGACCTGCGCTGCTTTATGTAATTGCGGCACCGACAGCGTCCAGAACGATCCGATTCTGCTTTTAGAGAAATTGGCTTAATGCGTTGTTCTAAGGTGCGATTTACTACCTTTGATTAAATCACTGACATTTTAGTGCGTTGAATTGTTGCACGTAGGCCGGGTACAATTTTGCGCGATTTGTCCAAACAAGTTTCTAGATTTTGATGGATTTTTCTACTTGTTTTTTTGTTTATTTGATTAATGACTTTTTTGTTTGATTATTTGTGATTTATTTAAGAGCAGTTTTGCTGGAAATGTCGTGGGCGGCCAACGTTGTCTTTAATAAAAAAAAGGAAGAACAGGATTTTTTTGCCTGATGCACATTTAACATTCTTATCTCATTTTGATTGAAATTATACGGTAAACGAGAATGGAGTGTGGTATCAAAAAATATATTAACCAAAAAAATTTATCATTATTTTATTCAATTATAATTTCGTCACAGAGTGAGATTAATAAACGCTGAAAGTTAATACTGAATGCTTCCTAATATGTAAATACTTTGACTAGAAGTGCTGACATTGAGGATGATAGAAATTTGGTGGCGCTTGACAATCGTTCTTCGAATTGTCGTGTGACCTTAATTCTGACGTTTATAATATCGATTTTGAAATTGTTTTATTAGGGCGACGTAGGGCGTAAGGATTTAAGGGGATTTATAAAATATATACAATTCAATCACGTGCAGATTTCATTGGTGTACCAATTTGCCTAACCTTTTTAAGCTCATTGAAAGATAGCCGAAAGCCAACCGCACCCGTTAGATCTTACTACCATACAATGTGAAGCCATTTTTTTAAATAAATCTTCTCCCGCTGAATGGCGAAAATTAATGGGGCACAATCTATTTAGTAATAGATCTTTGATTTGGTGGGGCAACAAGTCAAAAAGGAAAGAAAAGAAACAAAAAAATATATTAAAAGTGGTTTGGTTCACCGGTTATTGACACCATAAACAACTTATTCACACTCCTAAATTAAATTACCTGAAATGAAATTCAGTGTTCTTTAAAAGTGAATAATTAAAGAATGATCATATGTAGTATTCTCGATTTTAACAAAAAAAATACGAATTGATTGTCATTTAATTAGTCATGTTTAAGATTGATTTTCAACAAGGCGTTGTGGACATCTTTTATAGGGCTAGATAGACTAACAGCCGCAATTATCAAAGAGGATAATACTTTTTAGTGATGCAATAATACATATCAACCTACATACATAATCACGCCTACAAAAACTAACTCTAAAGGCCCAATTACGATGACCGGATTAGATCGGAACAGAATCGGATTGAACTGTCAAAGTGGTTTTCCAAGCATGCGTTTTCTATTTAACCGATTCCAATGAACGGATTCAAACGCATTTGACCGCATCTGTGCCGGATTCGTTTTAGTTTGTTTAGAAATCGCCGGATTGAGCTGTCAAAATTTTGGTAAACAAAAGCTGTGAATGTTTAAGGTTTTATTTTTTTTGATTTGTTATTTTTTTAAAAATGTTTTCGAACGAGCAGTTAATCGCAGAAGTGAAAGATTATGAAATACTGTACAACAAGGCAAAGAGTGGTTATAAAAATTCCAAGATTAAAAATGAAATGAAATGTTTGTATACTAAACACTTTGACGTTTAAATGCGAACTGATCCGTTCATTGTAATCAGTGCAGTTTCCTATCCGTTCTGATGCGTTCTTTTGACATATCAATCCGCGTAGATCCGCTCATTGTAATTGGGCTTTATGACTTTAGGCTTCACGGTATACATATGTACATAAATATAAGGTAATGTAAACGTGAATGTCATTTTTATGCTGACGTCACTAAAATCGTCAAATAAAGTTACTTTTTTCGAGCAAGCAAATTTTATGTGATTTTTTGAATTAAATAAAAGAATAAAGATTTCGAATTAAGTGGGATTGTACTTAGGCCTAATTCTGGATTTAAAGCTGAACGCGAGGTTTACTCCAAGATAGGGCAAAGACTAGGCTCTCATAAAAGAATGACATGTCTAAAAGCAACTGGGGTTTTGAGGTATTGAAAGATACTTTTTACCTTTTTCAAATGACTTGCCATTGACTTTTTAATGTACATATCATCACCATCTGCAGCACGACAGCCTATTATTGGCCTTGGCTTCCCCCAGCATTTTGCTCCATGCCGTTCGGCTCCTGGCTAATGTCTTCCAGTAACTTTAATAAATCTTCCTCAACGGAGTCCATGTTTCGCTTCTTTGACCGACCTGAATTTCGCTTTCCAAGGGATTCGTTTTAACGCTATTTTTGCAGAGTCACTATCGTCAAGCCTTTGTACTTGTGCCATCCATTGTTATCTACTTAATTTTATACTTTTCACAATGTCGGGTCCCCGGTATATTTGGCATAATTCATGATTATATCTCCTTCTCCATAGACCGTTTTGTGCTTAGATTTTTTTTTCAATAGTGCCTAGAGGAGTTTCATCAGTTACTTTCAAAGTCCATGCCTCTGATCCAAACATCAGAACGGGCTTGATTAGCGTGATATACAGTTTTCACTTCATTCCTCTAGACAAAAAGCGTGATGTAAAGGGCCCCGCAGACGATCAATAATATTGTCAATACGTCTCTCAATAATATTGACGAGGCGCATTGAAAGACCATATTGACCGTTTACGAGGGGTTCAAACGTATTGTCAATTTATTGAAGCATATTGATAGAAATTTTGATTGAAGCGCATTGACGCGAGGCATATTGATGCACGCATTGACGTTTACAAGGTTTATTGGTCAATATTTCGTTAGTATTTCAACTTATTCCAAAAATAAACACGTCAAAATCGCCACCGCGTCACAACCGATTTTTAAGAGAACACTGCGAAGTCGCCATATTGATAGATTGACGAGATTTTTGAAGCGTATTGACAGGAGCTTCAATATTATTGTCAATACGTATTGACAATATTATTGATCGTCTCCGGGGCGCTTAAGATGTTGTTGAAGGCCAAGCTAGCTTCAGCAACGTTTACTCTCCTTCTGATCTCCACTGTCTTGCCGCTGTCAGCTTGCAATACTGTCCCAAGATAAGTAAATTCTTTAACAGTTTCTATGTTATATGAATCTACGGTAATGTTTTGCCTTGGGGTTGTGTTTTTTTTTTTTTGAAGTGCAAAGACACTTAGTTTTTGCTTCGTTGATGAGTAATCTCATTCTTTTCGCAGCTGTTTTCAGTTTGATGAAGGATTCTCTCACGCTTGCAAAAGACCTACCTATTAGAGGGACGTCATCAGCATAAGCCATTGTCTGTGTGGACTTGTTAAAGATGGATCCCGTCGTTTCCACTCCAACGCCTCTTACTACCTTCTCCAACACTATATTAAATAGGAGGCATGACAGCGCGTCACCTTGTCTGATGTGAAACTTTCTGAGATGTCTCACTCGACTCTAACTCTGCATCGAACTACACCTCGATTGTAGCTGTTGTTACTTCGATTAGGTGTTTTGGAAATCGTAAGCACTCCATAGCTTTGCCTTCTGCGATAGGTAAAAATTTTTTGTACAAAATAGTGGATAGTATTTTATACACTGAGTTGAGGAGGGTTATACCCCTTGAGTTCTCATATACGAGTTGATCTCCTTTTTCATGCAGGGTGCATATCAAACCTTCCGTCCATTCAAGTACGATCTTTTCGTGACGCCAGATCGATTCTAAAAGCTTATGCAATCCCTTCCTTAACCCTTGGCCCGCATATTTTCACTTCTCAATTGCTATGCTATCTTTCCCTGGGGCATTATTGTTTTTAAGGTACGTCATAGCTTCTTGTATGTCGTCCATTGACGGCACCTCACTTTCTTCATTAGTAGCACCAGTATCACTACCGCTATCGGCTTGTGCGTTTCAAATCGGTAGCTCATTAAAATATTCCCTCTATCTTTCTAAGTCTTCTTGTTTTTGGTTCAGGATATTACCGTTTTTATCATTACACATGGATACTCTGGGTTTAAACTCTTTACGTTGCTTGTTCAGTTTCTCATATAACTTTCTGACATTATTATTCCCGAGTTCGTTTGTCTCTTCCATTTGCTTATCCAGCCAAGTATTTTGCTTTCTTTTGTGCGTACGTTTTTCAATTCGTCGTTTATCCTTATAGGCCTAGTTCTGTGTGTTTGCAGCATATTAGCATATGCTTCATTCTTATCTTCCGTTACTCTAGCCCACTCTTCATCGAACCTTTATTATGGTCCTAAGTTCAGCCCATTCCTCGTCAATATTGGTATTGATACTTGCAACATCGTTAGCCGCAGCACCGAACCTTCTATTTAGATTTGTTACATATTATTCCCTAATTTGCTCTTCTTTGAGGGCCGTGGCATTATATTTTCGCTCGCTTTGTTCTCTCTTTCCTCCTGTCCTGACGCATGATATGCTATCTTTCATTTATGCACCTGCATCTGTCCACGTTTGCTCCACGGTACGTTCTAACATCTATTATACATATACTGGAGCTGTACCTTGTACTAATTTGTATATGGTCTATGGCATTGACTTGTCTCCTCATTAGGAGATTTCCAGGTTACTCTGTATATTCTTCTGTGTTGGAAATTCGTGCTGGCCACTATCATTTTAGCTTCAGCAGCGAAGTTCACCACTCTACGATGATTATCATTAGAATCAGGGTGTATACTGTGCTTTCCAATGGTTGGTAAATAGATTCGTTCCTGCCTCCACGGCAATATTATACCCGCAACACCAGATTAGCCCACTCTCTCACTCACACCTATCGCAGCTCGCCTATTCCAAAGTCTAGAAATTAATAAGACTTTGGTTAATGAGTGAGAAGCGAACAGCTATAAGCAAAAGCTCTTCAAATGTCGATGTCAGGCTATCAGAGAGACAATGCAAAATTTTTAAACGCGCTCGCACACAAATATACAGCGAAAAATTTTATGAGTTTATATGGGGATAAACTTGATGTGTTGGTGCCAGTGTTGGGCATTAATCAATTAAATTTTCAATCAATTAATTAATTGATTAAAAAATTAATTGCGATTAATTTAATTGCAATTAAAATTAATTGCGATTGAACTATTAATTGCACCCCACAATTAATTTATTTGGATTAATCTGTATTAATTGTATATTAGAACTAAATCAATTGCAATTAATTTATCAATTGCAATTAATTTTGTCAATTGTTCTAAAAAACAATTAAAACTAACAATTATTCCGCTTCAATATAGATATAGACACTCCAATTTTATATGATCCTGCCATTTTTTTGGAGAATCATCCATATAAAGAGCATAATATGAAAAAAAAATATGGGGAGTATGGCGGCCAAAATGGCTGAAAGAAGAAAAATTCAAAATGGGGGACTAATTTTGGAAATTGTGCTCCGATTGTGCTGTAAATTACTGTCGGGGGGTTTTGAGGGATCCAAATGACAAATTTGGGGTTAAAATTTTAAAATTCAAAATGGCGGACTAATTTTGGCAATTGTGCTCCGATTGTGCTGAAAATTAGCGTCAGGGGGTTTTGAGGGACCCAAATGACAAATTTGTGGTCAAAATTTTAAAATTCAAAATGGCGGAAAATTTTGGAAATTGTGCTCCGATTGTGCTGAAAATTAGTGTCGGGGGGTTTTGAGGGATCCAAATGACAAATTTGTGGTTAAAATTTTAAAATTCTAAATGGCGGACTAATTTTGGCAATTGTGCTCCGATTGTGCTGAAAATTAGTGTCAGGGGGTTTTGAGGGACCCAAATGACAAATTTGTGGTCAAAATTTTAAAATTAAAAATGGCGGAAAATTTTGGAAATTGTGCTCCGATTGTGCTGAAAATTAGTGTCGGGGGGTTTTGAGGGATCCAAATGACAAATTTGTGGTTAAAATTTTAAAATTCAAAATGGCGGACTAGTTTTGGCAATTGTGTTCCGATTGTACTGAAAATTAGTGTCGGAGGGTTTTGAGGGATCCCAATGACAAATTTGTGGTTAAAATTTTAAAATTCTAAATGGCGGACTAGTTTTGGCAATTGTGCACCGATTGTGCTGAAAATTAGTGTCGGGGGGTTTTGAGGGATCCAAATGACAAATTTGGGGTTACAATTTTAAAATTCAAAATGGCGGACTAATTTTGGCAATTGTGCTCCGATTGTGCTGAAAATTAGTGTCAGGGGGTTTTGAGGGACCCAAATGACAAATTTGTGGTCAAAATTTTAAAATTCAAAATGGCGGAAAATTTTGGAAATTGTGCTCCGATTGTGCTGAAAATTAGTGTCGGGGGGTTTTGAGGGATCCAAATGACAAATTTGTGGTTAAAATTTTAAAATTCAAAATGGGGGACTAGTTTTGGCAATTGTGTTCCGATTGTACTGAAAATTAGTGTCGGGGGGTTTTGAGGGATCCCAATTACAAATTTGTGGTTAAAATTTTAAAATTCAAAATGGCGGACTAATTTTGGCAATTGAGCTCCGATTGTGCTGAAAATTAGTGTCAGGGGGTTTTGAGGGATCCAAATGACAAATTTGGGGTTAAAATTTTAAAATTCAAAATGGCGGACTAATTTTGGCAATTGAGCTCCGATTGTGCTGAAAATTAGTGTCGGGGGGTTTTGAGTGATCCAAATGACAAATTTGTGGTTAAAATTTTAAAATTCTAAATGGCGGACTAGTTTTGGCAATTGTGCACCGATTGTGCTGAAAATTAGCGTCAGGGGGTTTTGAGGGACCCAAATGACAAATTTGTGGTCAAAATTTTAAAATTCAAAATGGCGGAAAATTTTGGAAATTGTGCTCCGATTGTGCTGAAAATTAGTGTCGGGGGGTTTTGAGGGATCCAAATGACAAATTTGTGGTTAAAATTTTAAAATTCTAAATGGCGGACTAATTTTGGCAATTGTGCTCCGATTGTGCTGAAAATTAGTGTCAGGGGGTTTTGAGGGACCCAAATGACAAATTTGTGGTCAAAATTTTAAAATTAAAAATGGCGGAAAATTTTGGAAATTGTGCTCCGATTGTGCTGAAAATTAGTGTCGGGGGGTTTTGAGGGATCCAAATGACAAATTTGTGGTTAAAATTTTAAAATTCAAAATGGCGGACTAGTTTTGGCAATTGTGTTCCGATTGTACTGAAAATTAGTGTCGGAGGGTTTTGAGGGATCCCAATGACAAATTTGTGGTTAAAATTTTAAAATTCTAAATGGCGGACTAGTTTTGGCAATTGTGCACCGATTGTGCTGAAAATTAGTGTCGGGGGGTTTTGAGGGATCCAAATGACAAATTTGGGGTTACAATTTTAAAATTCAAAATGGCGGACTAATTTTGGCAATTGTGCTCCGATTGTGCTGAAAATTAGTGTCAGGGGGTTTTGAGGGACCCAAATGACAAATTTGTGGTCAAAATTTTAAAATTCAAAATGGCGGAAAATTTTGGAAATTGTGCTCCGATTGTGCTGAAAATTAGTGTCGGGGGGTTTTGAGGGATCCAAATGACAAATTTGTGGTTAAAATTTTAAAATTCAAAATGGGGGACTAGTTTTGGCAATTGTGTTCCGATTGTACTGAAAATTAGTGTCGGGGGGTTTTGAGGGATCCCAATTACAAATTTGTGGTTAAAATTTTAAAATTCAAAATGGCGGACTAATTTTGGCAATTGAGCTCCGATTGTGCTGAAAATTAGTGTCAGGGGGTTTTGAGGGATCCAAATGACAAATTTGGGGTTAAAATTTTAAAATTCAAAATGGCGGACTAATTTTGGCAATTGAGCTCCGATTGTGCTGAAAATTAGTGTCGGGGGGTTTTGAGTGATCCAAATGACAAATTTGTGGTTAAAATTTTAAAATTCTAAATGGCGGACTAGTTTTGGCAATTGTGCACCGATTGTGCTGAAAATTAGTGTCGGGGGGTTTTGAGGGATCCAAATGACAAATTTGTGGTCAAAATTTTAAAATTCAAAATGGCGGACTAATTTTGGAAATTCTGCTCCGATTGTGCTGTAAATTAGTGTCGGGGGGTTTTGAGGGATCCAAATGACAAATTTGTGGTTAAAATTTTAAAATTCAAAATGGCGGACTAGTTTTGGCAATTGTGTTCCGATTGCACTGAAAATTAGTGTCAGGGGGTTTTGAGGGATCCCAATGACAAATTTGTGGTTAAAATTTTAAAATTCAAAATGGGGGACTAGTTTTGGCAATTGTGTTCCGATTGTACTGAAAATTAGTGTCGGGGGGTTTTGAGGGATCCCAATTACAAATTTGTGGTTAAAATTTTAAAATTCAAAATGGCGGACTAATTTTGGCAATTGAGCTCCGATTGTGCTGAAAATTAGTGTCAGGGGGTTTTGAGGGATCCAAATGACAAATTTGGGGTTAAAATTTTAAAATTCAAAATGGCGGACTAATTTTGGCAATTGAGCTCCGATTGTGCTGAAAATTAGTGTCGGGGGGTTTTGAGTGATCCAAATGACAAATTTGTGGTTAAAATTTTAAAATTCTAAATGGCGGACTAGTTTTGGCAATTGTGCACCGATTGTGCTGAAAATTAGTGTCGGGGGGTTTTGAGGGATCCAAATGACAAATTTGTGGTCAAAATTTTAAAATTCAAAATGGCGGACTAATTTTGGAAATTCTGCTCCGATTGTGCTGTAAATTAGTGTCGGGGGGTTTTGAGGGATCCAAATGACAAATTTGTGGTTAAAATTTTAAAATTCAAAATGGCGGACTAGTTTTGGCAATTGTGTTCCGATTGCACTGAAAATTAGTGTCAGGGGGTTTTGAGGGATCCCAATGACAAATTTGTGGTTAAAATTTTAAAATTCAAAATGGCGGACTAATTTTGGCAATTGAGCTCCGATTGTGCTGAAAATTAGTGTCAGGGGGTTTTGAGGGATCCAAATGACAAATTTGTGGTCAACATTTCAAAATTCAAAATGGCGGACTAATTTTTGCAATTGTGTTCCGATTGTAATGAAAATTTGTGTCAGGGGGTTTTGAGGGATCCAAATGACAAATTTGTGATCAAAATTTTAAAATTCAAAATGGCGGACTAATTTTGTAGTTTTAGATGGGTGGGAGTATCATTGCTACCATATTCATGAAAATAGGTCCTAGGGTTACTTAAATTCAGGGTGATACGTAAACCTGCACCAAAACAAAATCGCACTAGCGGCTAAACCATTACGACTCCAACCACCCCCTTTCCCTCCCATACTATCCAAAACCTAACCAAAGTCAGCCGCTTTGAAAAATCAACGGATACTGTATATCAAAAACGAAACCGTAATGTTTTTTTGCGTTGTAGTGGTGTATTTTATGTTATATGGTAAAGCGAATTACCGTAAAATTTGGCATGAATATAATACGCGTTAATACTGATCATGGGCGCAATAACAGTACTTGTTCCTTATAACCCTAATAAAATGTACTATCAATAACCTATCTCAAAAAACCTAAACAAAAATATATATCATAAAAAAATGTATGTGTGTCTGGGCACATTTTGGAAATTAAGACCTCTATGGTCATTCTATATGTCCAAATCAATCTTAGTCCTACAGAAGGATAAAGGTCAATAAATTTTGTATATACAATAATACATAATACAAAATACGTAATCCGTAATATATAATACATATGTAAATAATACATAGAACATAATTCATAGTACATATTACACAATATAGTACATAGTAGTAGTGAATAATACATAGTTCATAGTAAATAGTACATAGCACTTAGTACATAGAACATAACACATTGAACATTGTACATAGTACATAGCTCATAGTAAATAGTACATAATACATAATAGATAATACAAAACATAATACATAGTTCATAGTACATAGTGCAAGTACATAGTACATAATACCTTTTACATAGAACATAGTATATAGTGTTTGGTACAAAGTACATAATATTTAGTAGAAAATACATAATACAGAGTATATAGTGCAAAGTACATAGCAGATAACACATAGTTCATAATACTTAGTCATAGTACAGAATAAATAGTACATAATCGCAGTACATAGTATATAATACCTAATACATAGTACATTGTGAACAGTATATGGTACCTAATCATAGCCCCCAATACATAGTACATAATACATAGTACAAAGTACATAGTACATACTTCATAGTACATAATTCATAGTAAGTAGCACATAGTCCGTAATGCAAAGTACATAATACCTAGTACATAGCAGATTATACATAGTACATAATACCTTGTACATAGTACATAGCACATAAAACATAGTTGACAGTATATAGTAGGTAGTATATAGTCCAAAATAAATAGTATATAATACTTAATACATAGTTCAAAGTACAAAATATATAGTTCATAGTACATAATTCATAGTAAATAACACATAGTCCGTAATGCAAAGTACATAATACCTAGTACATAGAAGATTATACATAGTACATAATACCTTGTGCATAGTACATAGCACATAAAACATAGTTGACAGTATATAGTAGGTAGTATATAGTCCAAAATAAATAGTACATAATACATAGTACAAAGTACATAGTACATAGTTCATAGTACATAATTCAAAGTAAATAGCACATAGTCCGTAATGCAAAGTACATAATACGTAGTACATAGCAGATTATACATAGTACATAATACCTTGTACATAGTACATAGCACATAAAACATAGTTGACAGTATATAGTAGATAGTATATAGTCCAAAATAAATAGTATATAATACATGATACATAGTACAAAGTACATAATATATAGTTCATAGTACATAATTCATAGTAAATAGCACATAATCCGTAATAAAGTACATAATACCTAGTACATAGAAGATTATACATAGTACATAATACCTTGTGCATAGTGCATAACACATAAAACATAGTTGACAGTATATAGTAGGTAGTATACAGTCCAAAATAAATAGTACATAATACATAATACATAGTACGAAGTACATAGTACATACTTCATAGTACATAATTCATAGTAAGTAGCACATAGTCCGTAATGCAAAGTACATAATACCTAGTACATAGCAGATTATACATAGTACATAATACCTTGTGAATAGTACATAGCACATAAAACATAGTTGACAGTATATAGTCCATAATAAATAGTACATAGTACATATGGCATAGTACATAGTCCGTGTACATAGTACCTAATACATAGTGCATAACACTTAGTATATAGCACGTAGTACATATTGCTATATGTTACATAATAATATATAATACACTAGTCCCTCTTTAAACACAAAACGAAAAATAGCAAAAAAAAATCAAACACAAAACGAAATTCTCTTCTGTAAAAAATTCTCTTCCGGTCAAACAAAAAAACATAAAATAAAAAAAATCTCTTCTAAAAATGGATTGCTCCATTGATTTCGATTTCGAAAAATGTTGAAAATGGCACAACTAGAATGTTATTATAGATAACTCATACAATACAAACTAAAATCCCCAAAGCCAAATTGTTCCCCCACGGCACGCAAAAAATTGACCGTGACGCAAAGGTGCGCAACGTGGCTAAAAAAGTTTTTACTTTAAAAACTAAAAACACGCTTTTTAAAATGAACTAATAAAAAATAACATACTACTACTCTTTCCATATAATAATAAATTTTAATTTTTAGTTTTTAATCAAATCCATAAAAATGATTGACAATTGATTAATCGTCTTTAATTGTGGAAACTCACGACTAACAATTAATTAATTGTTAATTGCGAATTTCCACAATTACAATTAATTAATTGTTAATTGCAATAGACGCGATTAACAATTAATTAATTGTTAATTGCGAGTTTTCACAATTACAATTAATTAATTGTTAATTGCAGTAGACGTGATTAACAATTAATTAATTGTCAATTTTTAATCGTCCAGAAATTTAGTTTTGCCCAACACTGGTTGGTGCATATTTTCTCGCTGTTCGAAAAAAAAACCAGCTGATTCAATTTATTTTCCTCTTCTGTTCTGCATACTTTATCGAAGAGAGAGAATCTAGCTTTGTCTCGCCGAGTACACGGGGTATGCGTTGAGTTGTGTTTAGCAGTGATGTTCATAAAATCACGCACACAACTAACGAGGGGAGGGGAATTTTATATAAAGATGAAAGACTTGTTATTACTAGACTTTGATCTATTCGCGCACTCAACAGAATAGCGATTCGGTTCTAAATAGAACTGCACGACTGTGGAACATCGTTCGCAGTCGTTATTTCCGAGGTCCTACAACATCCAAGAGTTCAAATGCAGTGTTCTTCTCCACCTTCTTCAACACCCCTTCGAGCCCTCATAACTTTTAACCTGTATAACCTGCCGTACTAAGCTTGCTAACGGACTGGTGATATAAAGGGTAATTCCTGAGCTTAGCGTACCAGCGTTCCAGCTTCGTTTGGACTACTTCATGCGTCTTTTATTCGTACGTACCTGTCGGGCTGCATTTGGAAAAGTAGAATTTTTACATAGGCGTTCTGTCCCTTTTTTAGTTTGGGCGAGTCTTATTTTTACTCAAGACTGTTTCGTTGCGCCATGCAGTAGTTTTGTCCTTGTGCGGTCCTGTTGTAGGCTAAGAATGGGCGAGTCTTTTTTTTATTCTGGTGGTAAGGGAAAAAAGCAATAGGCTCAAGTTTGCCGCCCACAAATTATGACTTAAAACGTGTGAAATATTTCTGTGATTTTTTTAACTAACTGCTTATCTGCAAAATTGTAATTTTACAGGAGATTGAAATTTGTATCGTTATTACAAAGCAATTATAAACGAGATAAGATGATATCAGCAAAAAAACTTTGTTAATAATAGTAAATTCAATTGCAACAATTATAAGGTTTTGTGTACATTTTAATTCTGAATACTTTAGTATAAATAACTCAAAATCATAAATTTTGCAGATAAGCAGTTAGTTAAAAAAAACCACAGATTTGTATTTCAACTTTTAAATGTAATTTTCAGGAAAAGAAATGTGAAAGGGAATTTAGTAAACCCTTCGTATTGAATCTTTTCGTTATGATCAACATTAGATGAAATCGCTCAAGTCTAAAATAGCCTTTATAACTGATGCAATCACTCTTAAGCAAAAACCACTAAAACCTAAATCATACGTTTCATACGAAAACAATCTGCCATAGTACCTACATAGTTCTATTTGCAATATTTTTTTTTTTTTTTGTAAAAATCCAAATTAAAAAAAAATCAAATAAATTTCATTAACACTTTAGCAAACCGCATCCCACACCAACCATTCAAGGCCGTTATTTGTCCTTCACACAAAGTAATTTACCCTTTTTTTTGCAACCTATTTTTAAAAGAAATTGTTCAGCTTGCATCAAAAGAAATTAATTTTTTTTGCTTTGCATAACGATAACACACGCGCAAAAACCAACAAAACTACTTCAATGTCGCTTTATCCGGAAGGTACAAAACAGTGCAAGTAATTTACATACATGCTCGCAAAGCCGGTCAAGCATGCGCGTAAGTTTTGAATCACTTCATCGCTGCTCCATTCTCCATGAACTAATTTATGCATTAATGCCCAGTTCGTATGGTCACTCAGCCTAACGGAATGGTTTGTATAGTAATTTCTGTACTAGTAGTAATCAAGTCATATTGAGGACAGCATAACAATCTTTAAGCGATAATGTCTCAAGTCTGTCTCAGATCTTAGCCAATTGTAAACACGCACAAAATAAAAATATAAAAAAAAAATTAAATGAAAATCGCAATCTTCTTTTTAGCGCGCTGGACAAGGAAACAAAAGACGTCGCAAAAGTTGAATTGCATTACGTTTACATGATTTACTTGAGTTCCTGACTTGAAATTTACTTGAAACTCAAGTTGCGTTTTCGGTTCATGTACTTGACTTCAAAATGTCTTGAAATTTTCTTGAACTGACACTTGACCTTTCATATTATAACAGAAACCATCTTCAAATTATAATATAAATAACTTTAAAAATATTGCATCAAAAGTATACATTCACTACAGTTTTTATCTCCTTCTTGTTCCAAGGAAAAAATACGCATGCAAATTTTCAAGTATTCAAGTAGTGTTTACATAAACTTTTTCAAGTCAATCAAACAAATTTTTGTGATTTACTTGACTCAAGTATACTTGAAGTCAGGACGAGTTTACATGCATATTTAGTTACTTGAAATCTACTTCAAGTATACTTCAAGTAAGCATGTAAACGTAATGATGGATCAAGTTTTATTGCAATTGCAGCACTTGATATGATACTTGACGGTGATGATCTTGAAATTCCATGACGCCCCTTTCTTCTTGGAATTTATGATGCCTACGATGAATCTTGTGCAAGAACTTTATTACGTCGGGCAACTGTTAAGTGTTCAGCGCATGCGATCATGTAAACTAGTTTCTTGCATGGATTTTGTGAACTAAAGGGTGCTGCATCCTGTTATTTGTAAACGAATGGACTTTTTTCTGATATTTACGTTACATCCAAGTTGTTTCATGGCCAGTAACTGCATTTCCTTTATTGATCAACAGGGCATCTTATCAGGTTCATCAACTGGTATATAAGCACCTTCTTATAATGTAAGGAAGTCACAATTTACAGAAAGTCTCATAGTTTACAACACAGACCTCCTTAACAAACAAAAAATCACAATGTTCAAGTTGGTGAGTATTTTTAAGATTTGATCTTTTTCAAAATGTACTAAAACTTTACTATTCACTCATAGGTGGTGTTGTCTGTCTTCATTGCATTTGTTGCTGCTAGTCCGAGTGGTCTCCTTGCGCCGCATGCAATTGTCGCTGAAAGATCGCACATCACATACCAGGAACCAACCCTTGCTAAAGTTGGACACTATGTCGAAAGTATCCCAACTGCTGTCTCTCATCAGCATCAAACCGTCGTTCACAACAGGGCCAACATCATCACCCCAATTGTAGCACCAGCTGTGAAAACCTACACAGCGCCAATCGTGAAGACCTATGCCGCTCCCCTGCCGTACGTAAAATCGTTCCTGCCAACATATGGCGCAGTTCCACTCATTCATCATCTCTAAACTTGTCAATTTCTAATTTCCCTTCTAAGATGTAAAAGATAAAACAATAAAAAAAATGTTAACTACAAGCGAAAGGGCAATTTAATCTCAACCAGCCTTTCCCAATCATCCAGTTCCACACAGCCGTCGCCACTTGCATTAGGATTGATTTTCCTGTTCGTATCGAGTGTTTGAGATATTTCGACACATCAGACCTTTGATCTGGTTACCAATGCACGTTAGCCCAAGAACGGATACAGCGCTCCGCACCATTGTATCGTATCTCATTGATTAATTGGAATCCAATTTTCACACTGCCACTGACAGGTAAATTGCTTGCACCTAGCGCTGCGGTGAAGTGCGCTAAGTGTAATCGCCAATGATGCAACTTCCTGATTACTTTTTTCCTCATTTTTATCTAGGATCACAATGTGCTGCAGGTGGGTGGCAGAGTGGACAACATTTTAAATCCTATTATGCAAAGAACTTCCATTACAGCTGACAACTGCAACAGAGGCTAGCTTTCTCGAAGATAAAGCCCTCTACGTAGAGGTAAATTGGGTTAATCAGTTGGAAGGGTTGATACTGACTCGAACTATTGTCGATAAAGGGATATTAGCAAACAATTTAAATATATCAAATGCAGATGGAGGAATTTAACTATAGACTTTCTTCGGAACTGTATGGAACACCCACTGCATCGATCCAACCACGCGTCAATGAGAATAATTACTTCAAGTTCAACATGGATCCTTTCATAAGAAACATTTCGATTCCTTTTATACACAAATAGATTTTTATACTTTGGCAGAAGTTTTTGTGACGCTCACCTACGTTGGTGGAGATTTATCTCCAATTATTGTTTATATCTCTCAATCTGGTCGTTTGTGACGACGATAAAAAGATGTAAGAACGGTAAAACTGTGTGTAGGTGGAAATCACGCTGATGAATACACCTTGAAACCTCTACACTTTTGTTTACTTACAAGAGCATTTAGATACAAATGAGCGTCATCGTTTGTTATCAAATGTTCGATGATATTATTTTATTTGTTATCATGTTCATTTTTTTTTTTATCCTTTTGTAAAAATCTTCGAGATATCTCTAATTGCTTGGATCGGCTGCTTCGTGAATATTTCAATGTTGTTTTTCCTTACGATAAGATTTTTTTTCTGTACTACTTACATACACACTTCCAACAATAATTCGTAGTAAGTTATTAACAACCCCCAATTTTTCAAATTATCTAACCAGACGTTAATTTTAGATTTTAGGAATATTTAATAATAATCTTATTCTTAACATTATTCAATATCTCGCGAGACATAGGGCGGGAAATGTTGCCCTCCTGCAGACCCTGTTTTGTACAACAGCTATCGAGTCTACCCAGGATCTACCAGTTTTTGTGGCCTTTGATAATAACGTTCTCTTTCACTTTGTTTGAGGTCTTCTAAATCGGTGAGTTCTTGCCGATTCCAGTCAAGGGCATGTAGTATCGTTGTCGAGTCGCAGGGTATGTCACTTTTGCTTTGGAAGAGGGAATTCACACCCAAAATATTTCAAATACATCTAATAATCCAGAACATTGAAGGCCGTTTTGGTGGCTGGGAACGAAGGAACATGGTCAAAGGGCCGACCACAACCAAGGCTTTTCATACGAAAACTAAATCTAAAGACACACACTGAATTGGTCATCACGATATAGACGGAATTATTAAACCTACAGCCTTGAAATTTGGCATGCATGTTTCCGCAAGTTCTTTACCCTCTCAATCATAAACGTACATGCGGAGACGGAGGAGAAAGCGGACACGCCAAAGGACACTTTCTATTATAAGCTTAAGCGCGCATATGATACGGCCCCTTCCAATGACATCAAGATGGGGATAGGAGACCTCAACGCCAAAATTGGAAGAGAGAACTGGCATAGACCGACCATTGGAAAGGAAAGTCTTCACGAACATCAAACGATAACGGACAACGTGTTATCGATTTCGCAATGAGTAAAAATATGATCGTCAGCTCAACATATTTCCCAAGAAAGGACATTCACCAATACACATGGCAATCCCCCAGTGAAAGATACTGCAATCAAATAGACCATATTCTAATAGACAGAAGGGCAGCTTCCAGTATCCTGCAAGTAGGGGTGCAAATTGTGAATCGGACCACTTTCTAGTTAAAGGTAGATTCAGATGTCGGCTGTCTACTCAAGAACAAAGAAACAGCAAACAAAAGAAATTCGACGTCGATCAGCCGTGTTGGAGAGATATCAGGAAACTCTAGCAGAAAGGATAGGTATAAATAATGAAGATACAGTCCAGGGAAAATGGATGAGATTGAAGACGGTACTGACAGATGTCACGAAGGAAACTGTAGGGTATAAACGCACAGCCAGAGCCAGTGACTGGTACGACGAGGAATGCAAAGAAGCTATAGAGGCCATAAATAAAAATAGGAGAATTTAGATAGAGAGACCGACGAGGAGTAAGAAATTGAAATACGAGGAAACAAGAAGAACCGCAAAAAACATCTGCAGGAAGAAGAAAAGACAATTCCTCAACAATCACATCCTGAGAGCAGAGGAAAACTTTGCCCAAAACAATACACGGGAAGCATACAGGGAAGTAAACTTCTTCAAGAAAGGCTTCAAACCCTCTTCCGGTATATGCAGAACAAAACAAGGCACTATAGTCACAGGCAGCGAAGATGTAAAGAAAAGATGGAGGGAATTTTTTAGCGAGCTGCTGAACACAAACGAGAGCATCAGACATGTACCAGATCCAGAACCCCGTCTACAACATAACGATGACACCAGAGAAACAAATGTACCCACTCTGGAAGAAGTACAAAGTGCCATACGATCATTAAAAAGCAATAAATCTCCAGGAAGTGATAACATCCCAGCAGAGTTGATCAAACAAGGAGGCGAATCGCTCTCAGCAGCTATACACGAATTACTATGCTGCATATGGAGGAATGAAAAAATGCCTGAAGAATGGGAGCAAAGCATTATCTGCCCAATACACAAGAAATGGGACAGATTCAACTGTGAAAACTATAGAGGCATATCTCTTTTAAGCACAGTATATAAAATAATGGCCAATATAATTAAGACCAGACTGGAACCTTACGCAGAAGCTGCAATAAGTGAATACCAAGCTGGATTCAGAAGAAATAGGTCAACAATGGATCAACTTTTTACAATAAGGCAAATCCTCCGAAAATGCTGGGAATACAACATTGACGTGTATCAACTTTTCATCGAATTTAAACAAGCATACGACAGCATCGACAGGGAGCAAATGTATGCAACAATGCTGGACCTAAACATCCCCCTGAAGATAATAAAATTAACAAAAATTACAATGGAAAATACAAGATGTGCAGTCAGAATACAAGGAAAATTGACGGAATCCTTCCCAGTCAAGCAAGGCTTAAAGCAGGGCGATGGGCTGGCATCCATGCTATTTAATCTCTGCCTAGAAGGAGTAATTCGCAAGGTTAACATTGATGCGAACGCAACCCTGCTTAACAAATCCAAACAGTTGGCAGGATATGCCGACGATATAAACTGCCTTGCAAGATCACTGTCTAGAGAAATATTTACAGAATTAGATGGAGCAAAACATATAGGGCTGCAAATAAACGCAGAGAAGAGCAAGATTCTAATTCAGTCAAGGGTGGAAAGAAGAAGAAGAAACCACGATACCACCTGGGGGAATATAACTTTGAACGGGTAAACCAATTTAACTACCTGGGGTCCACAGTCAGCGAAGACAACGATGAAACGATAGACGTACAAAGAAGAATAAACGCCGCGAACAGAACATACTTCTCACTACTGCCAGTAATGAAATCCAGAGACATCCACAGAAAAACTAAAATAAGAATCTACAAAACCATCATACGTACAGTAGCTACGTATGGATGTGAAGCTTGGAGTATCTCCCAGAAATCCGCAGACAAGCTGGATATATTTGAGAGGAAGGTTCTCCGAAGGATATACGGCCCAATCAATGAAGACAGTGCATGGAGAGTACGCTACAATCACGAATTGTACGACTTATATAAAGAATGTAAACTTTCGACCCATGCCAAACTACTACGTTTACGTTAGGCCGGCCATGTCCAAAGAATGGATGATTAAAGGATACCACAAAAAGCCCTGTATCTACTACCAGATGGCAAAAGACCAGTTGGCAAACCACGGTTAAGGTGGGGAGATAATGTTAACGCCGATGCAGCAAAACTGCTCAACACAAGAAACTGGAGACAAGCTGCGGAGCAGAGAGACGTCTGGAGGAAGAAGCTGATGGAGGCCAAGGCTCGAATTGGGCTGTAGAGCCATCGAAGAAGAAAAAGTTTCCGGTAAGAACGAGTTTTTCAAGAATCAACGACTGTGAGGAGCTGTGGGGCGTTATAATTAAAAAAAATCCTAAAAAAAGGCCTACAGACCTGAGTTTTAGTAGGCTTTTATATTATAGATTTACAATACAAATGGACTTTCCTTCGTTTTCTAAGGCAGTAGTTTCCAACCTTTATGATACTGCGGCCCACCTGTTACATAAAAAATCCTTTGGGACCCCCAATAAAATATATGTAAATTTGCGTACTCGGTGGGGTGTGCCATTTAGACCTTCGGTACTCCAACATTTTTTAGCTGATTCTGACAAATGAGCAAGATTTATTTACCATTAAGCCTATTCAGACGCTGCCATAAGTGTGCTGAGCAAAACCGGTTTTATTCAACCCCTAGGAACACACAGGGGGCGTAATTGTGTTTAGAACATTTGAAAGCTTTACAGGAACGTTTAATTGTATTGTAAATAAAATTCACTTGTCAGACAAAAACAGAGCTAAAGAAAACAAGAGATAGAGGTAACATTTTATATGTGTGTAAGTTTTCACGCGTTTGCTTTTGCGTGAAAAATGTTTCGTTAAGTTCTTCCGCTCCCTTCCCTCTCTCATCTATAAAACCGGTTTTACTTGCCATGAATGTGCACCGTCTGAATAGCCCCATTTACCATTTCTTTCAAATCAGCTTTTGAGTACAATGTCGATTAAATGACCTCCATTCGATACACAAAAATCAGCTACGTTATAGGGCGTTATAGCCGCTATTTCGACTCATTATTATGTTTGCTTTAAGTTCGTCAATGGTCTTCGACTTAACTTTACTTTTGCAAGAGCTTCATCGTAGTAAAAAAAGGTTCGTCATTCCTCGCCGAGGGTTTCTTGAACTTTGAAGAAAACTGGTCCGATGATGGGGTTTGAGCGCACTTCAACCCATACAGTGACTTTCTCGTTGTGGAGTGGTATTTCGTTGAGGGTTTTCTTTTCCCCAAATACGACAGTTTTTTTTATTGACTCCAGAGAGTGTAAAATGAGCTTCGTTCGTCATCCAAATTTTGTCCTAAAAATCTGGCTCGGCATCGATCATTCTTACGACGGCAAGTCGAAGTCCATATTACAAACGACGCGTTGGAAACAATCATTTAGTAAGTTGCATTTTGTATGGGGAGAGATGAAGATCTTGCTTCATTATCCTCTTTAGAGTCTTTCTACTAACGTTTAATTCCTGTGATTGCCAACACTCTATTACCGCTATAACAACTTCATTGCAGTGACGCCGTCGAATGGGACGCTGGCGAGTGGCTACAGACCCGTACTCAATGAAATTCTTCACCAAACTACAAATTGTGTAATCTGAAGGCGCCGAATTAAAAAACTAATTTTCTTAATTTTCTTTGGTGCACCCTGTTACTTTGTTCTACTATATTAAAAAGGATTACTGTAATTTTTTGGGATTTTTAGACTTAGGTTTAGGGGACGCTACCGCTAAGTATAAATTCAATATTTTAGGAATGACATCTGGATGTTTTGGGCCTTCTTCAGTGGTTCTTCTTCATTCTTGTTGTCTTCATTTGTTAAGGCATCCAACATTTTCCTTTAGAACAGCTAGTTTCAAGCACGGATCTGCTGATACTTACCCAAGAAATGATTTGCAGCTTTTGAAGAGTTTAAAAGATTATGAAAGTGTCAATAAGGAAATTTCAAAGAGCGCAATGAAAAATTTGTTCTCCGGCATTGGTATTACTTACCAGAGGAACTGGTAGTATTTGCATTTTATGATGACGAAGTTACTGTAAACGAGGCAACAAAAATGAAGAAAAAACCATCGAAGAAGGCCCAAATAGATCCCTAAAATATTGAATTCCCCAAAAAATTACAGTAATCCTTTTTTATATAGTAGAACAAGGTGCCCTAAAGAAAATTAAGAAAAAACTAGTTGGGATGTGGGTTCGACCCTTTCGGTCCACACGATCAACTTCCCAGTATGATGGAGGGAAGCTCTTTGAAATAACGATAAGAATGGTAAATCCGCAAGGCTTTTCTAAAGAACTTTTTTTTTGTTGAACAGTAGCAAACAAACATGTCCCTGGCACTTCGTTCGCTACACTATAAAGCGAATTCATTTTGAGCGTGTTGACGCGATGATGATAAACTGCAATGGTAAAAACTTCATTTTCAATTCGAACGATTTCAGGAGATAGTAATCACTGGAAATCCCGCGATGAACTCAATTCCCAAAACTGTAGGACATGGAAAGCAATCCGCCGTTCAAACAGTTCTGAACTAAAGTTTGAAAATTTCGTCATATTTGTAATGGATAACGTATTTGTTGAATGGTTTTTAAATAAAACTCGGATTTTGACGAGTGATGACTCTTTGGGAAGCTATTGCTCGGCTGAATCCATAAAAGTGAACTTCATTTTGAACGGGTGTCATTCCAACGCTTCGATCGGCACCTCAATGAAGTCAATGTCATTTTTGGTTTGCGTTCTATCGAGCATGTACAAAAATCACTTACGCCCTTTACACATAGATACCGCTTGATCGAATTTTATGAAAATATTTTCAAAGTGTACTTTCGGTAATACGCTACGATCGGCACTTCAAAAAAGTCGGTATCATGGTTGGTTCGTGCTATATCGTGCATATACAAAAATCACTTACGTCGCTTAAACAAAAAAACGGCTGGACCGAATTTCATGAAAATCTTTTCAGATCATATTTCGGTTAATACCCTTCGAACAACACCTCAACGAAGTCGATATCAGTTTTGGTTCGCGCGATATCGTGCAGGAAAAAATGACCACATCCGTACGCACATACACACACACATACTTCCTCCCAATTTTTTGCTTAAAATGCTCCTGGGACCTTGAAAGATGAAAATACGTTGAAATTTTCGATTTCGATTTTCGGACCGATTACAATAACTTCCTATACTGGGAAGTTAACAATTAGGGACCACCCTAACGCACAGTCTTCGATGTAAATAGATTCATAGCTAAAATGGCACTGAATGACGTTTCAGTAGGGGAGATGTATAATGTATATACGCGATTTGAACTATAAGCGCCCCCTTGGAGGGGGGGAACTTTCGTTCTTGCACGCAGCTTGTTGGCTCTCGAGGCGGTGGTGAAAAATGCCGATGTTAATGCTGGGTGAGGTTTTTCACTTGGATCTTTCGCAACTCCAGTTGAACTTAAATTAGAGCAAGGTATTGGTTTGCTCAATCACCACAAGTTTCGTCATCCCGGATGAATTATTCGTTGATTAGGTGATGAATTATTCGTTGATGAATTAGGTTGTCCAAGGCGATGACCTGGGTTTACACAACCAGACAAGTCATTTTTCTGCATTATATTACATGTCTGATAAAGGTAATTTTGGTCACACTACAAATAAATGCATTTTGAATATAAATACTTGGTTTTTCATTATTGGTTATGAAGAATTTAATTTTAAGGATCATACAATCTTCTTCTTTGACGGTTTTACAACCGAGATCCGGTCCTGGCCTCTCGCAACTATTCTCTCCACCAGTCCCAATTCTGAGCCGATGACATCCAGTTTGGCATCCCTAAGCTCTGAAAGTCCTGGTGTGGAAGATTGTGTCACTTTAGGTCACGCCCGAATCTCGGATCACTTTCTGCAACGCCAAGTTGTAAAGAAGGTAGACCAGACCGTCCGCTTGTCAAAGTCCATTATAGATGTTTATTGGTCTGGACAGTGTTCTGAATGCTTTAAAATCTATGAAGAGGTGTTGCATTGAGTTTTGAAACTCTATACATTTTTCCATAGCCTGACACAAGATGAAAATCTGATAAGTTGCTGATTTGCCTGGGCTGAAGGCTCACTGGTAATGTTCTTTAATGTTTCTGGAGTATGGGGTCATCCTGTTTTGTAGGATAGCGGAGGATATCTTATATTATACGCGATACTCAACAACGTTACACCGCGATAATTAGTGCACGCTGTGATTTTTTTTTTATGTACCGGGCAGAGGATACCTTTTCTCTTGTCTTCTGGCATTACTTCCTGCTCCTATACTTGCACAAATAATTCATGAATCGCTTGGTGTAATGTAGGCCCTTCATGTTTAACCAGATGCCATCTGCACTTGAGGCCTTGTTGTTTTTGAGACGGGTTATGGCTCTGCTAACTTCTTCTATGCTTGGTGGCGGTAGCAGAGGTTTATCATGAGATATTGGTGGAGGCTCCAAATCCTCAGTTAGATCGCAATTTTGCAATTCATGAAAGTGCTCACCAATCGCTCCAAGATGCCTTTAGGATCGGTGATCAGATTCCTTTCTTTGTCCCTACAGTATGTGCAACGTGGTGCGAATTGCGTCGTCATACTACGGACTCTTCGGTATAACTTCCGCCGTGGGGCCGACGCTCTCTGTACTGTTCTAATTCACAGACGAGATTTTTTTCCCCAGGGTTCTTTTTTTCGTCTGTGGATTCCCTTTTCTTCTTTTCTGAGCTGTTTATATTTCTCGTTATGCTACATGCTATTCCAATAGAATACCATTTAACGAAAATCTTCGTTTGCCTTCGAATTTATAATTTTTAGTATAATTTAAACCGATTGAACCCAAATTTAGAGAGTAAACCTGTCATCAGATAATTTGTCATGTTGGACTCTTGGTCTATAGTACCTATATTTTGTATAATCTCTATTTACGATTTCAAATGAAATATTTTGAAATAATATTAAAAGAATATTTTGATGTACATAACTTGAAATGCTTTGTTACTTCTTCTTACTATTTCACGGTATCAAGCTTCTACACGACCATCAAATTCAAAAACATACATATATGTACACTTACTCCACCCTCTGTACTTGATATGACCACCTTGCAAAAACATAAAAAAACAATTTAATTTTATCAAAAAAATAAACAACAAAATTAAAAACGTTTTCCCCTTCGGGCTATAATCGCTCTCAACAACATCAAGAAATAATAATTTGGGATGGAACCTCTTCATTTCTAGAAGTTTGAGGTGCCTTAAGTAGTTAATGACCACTGCAACCGGTTAACTGCATTTTAACTGGACTTTATTAAGTGGTGCAAGTGCAACTGCATATCTTGTTCTGCACTTGTTTTTAATTTTTGTTGTTGTATTTTGTGTCACCAAGCGTGAAAGTATTGAAGGTCACTATCAATGCCAATCAAGTTTTAAATGAAGCGATATAAGAGGAATGATGCGATCATTGCTGCCCCAGACGATATTGATGCTCATTGCAGTCGAATATGAACAAGTTTATGATAAAATTTGGTTGGGCTTTAATTTCGGTTGAATATAAATAAGTTGTAATTTTGTTGGGGCTTTGTTAATATCAGTAAATTTTATCGGACTGGAATAGTATCATATGATAGAGCGAATCTTTTAGTACTTTAAGTAAATAGTTGTTAAAATATTTTTCCTATATAGACTATTTTTATTTATTTCTTCTATATTGGTTTCAGTATTTCTCCTTATTAACTACAACATTCCAAGGGCTAAGTTAACCCCTAAAATATACTCTTTTTTCTACCATTTCTCGTATATACACAGCCTTCCTTCTTTACTAACAGGCCAAAATACTTAGGCCGGCTGCTCAATAGCAACTAACTTGAAGCAACTTTTTAATCACAAAAATAGAACGCGCTAGAGTATACGTTAGCCTGCACACATGCAATTTTTAGTTGCGGCAACAATTGATTCAACTATTTAATTACCGATAACAAAAGTTGCTAGTGTGCAACCGGCCTTACCATATCGGTTTACTATAGTTTCATATGAGTCTAATGGTATTTTTGGAAACAGTAAACATATCTACAATAAAGAATCTAGCAGTACTACGAACATCTAGCAGTACTATGACATCTTCCGCCAAGTTTATCTTTCGTCAATATCAGTCAAATTCTTCATTATGTTTTGACAGTTGTAGTGAATGATAGATGCCTTGTGGTCAGCCGGCCGGTCTCTCAATCGGCTAACCTGGAAACGAGTAATATTATTTACTATTTAAAAAAAAAATTAAAATAAAAACTAGCTGCTCACACTGAAAAACGCCTGAAAGCGGGCTTTTTCTAATAATCTATCGACCGACAGATGACTCTCTATTTGAATTTGCGTCGTTCGTTTTCGTCGTTACGTATTAGTTACCCGAGTCAACAATAAAGGTTAAGGTGGCACCATGTTAATATGCTCTTTGAAATATGGAAACCAAAACAAATAAATAAATCTAATGGAACCAATTTTGCATTTTTGTAGTTTTAGCTTCTTCAAATTAAGGTAGACAATTTAGAAAGATATTTTCAGCGTAGGTACTTTTGACGGTGATTAGACTGTTGGTTCCTACGTACGTTCCTCAGGAGCTAGTGCTATGTACGTTCCTGAGGGGTTTCATCTCCACTTCTCCGTTCATCTAAAAGCTCGTGAGGAACATACGTAGGAACGAAAAGTATAATCACCGTCTTTGAACGAACATTTTGACAGTTCCTACGTTGTTGTTGTTACTAGGGCAAAAAAGCAAAAGATAATATCTAAAGCCAACCAATAACAAAAAGCCAATAAGATTCGACTTGATTTGACTAGTTGGAGTTCAACGTGTAAAACCTCATGCGCATTCCATCGGACTTCCACTCATACGAGCTAGGTGCCCTGCCCACTCGAGCCTACCGAGCTTTATTTTCTTCACAACGTCTATGTCGCCAAAACGGTCCTAGATCTCGTAGTTATATAGTCTCCCGAACCGGCCAACAATTCTCCGAAAGAGCTTCCACTCAAACTGCTAAGAGAGAGAGAAAGTGTGTGTTTTTCTGAGCACCCACACCGCATCTAGGCAGGGTTCTCACTTTACTGCTTTCGCAGTAGATCTACTGCAATTTCCAAAAAAAAAATTGGAGTTCTACTGCCTACAGCACTTTTCATTTAAACTACTGCAAAATTCAATTAAATTTTCGCTTAAAAAGAAGTTGCATGCCTTTCTACGCATGAGTCAATGCTCAAGAAGTTCAACAAGTTTCACTCTTCACATGCCTATAGTCTTCTCCTTAGAAGCTAAATATTAACCATTTTAAAAGATTTGCAAAAAAAGGTTAAAAACTTATTGATTTTATTAAAGAAACATTTTTTACTTCTCTGCAAAAATCATTTTATGGTGTTTAACTTATTAGCCCAGTCACTTTATACATGAACCTCTGAAAAAATGCAACTGGAGATTTATCAGCGGGATTCTCTTTATTTTGGGCTCACAAATAATTGCCTAAAAGTCCATAAAGCCAAGTGACCGGCTACTCGAGTTATGGAGGGTCAAAGGTCACGAAAATCTATTTTTATCAAATATCTGGTAAATTATCGGTTTTATGCTATTTTTGGCTAAGTAGAGATTGTAGGTGAGATAAATCTGCATAAAAATAACACTTTTTTTTTTCATATTATAGAGTGCAATGTCGAACAGCAGCTCTAGTCGGGGAAGATAGTAACTGTCACAACCTACCAGCGATATTTTGCAGTCCACCTACTCCCAACCATTACTGTCGCGACTTTGTCATCGGGGCATCGAGAAACAACTCGCTGGAGTGTTATGCCTCCTGAAACGAGTTGAATCTCATCAACCAACCGATGACATGCGCTTTGGTGAAGCGGGGAACGGCTAAGGAAGGCTATGACAGAAGGAATCAGGAATGTAAAGAGGGAAGAAGAAAGAAGGAAAGTTATGTAGGTGGGAAAGTGGAAAAGGCGAAGGACCGTGGGGCTGGCCGGGATTCGAACCCGGGACCTCTGGGATAGTAGCCAGACGCCTTACTCCCTAGGCTACCGAGGCCCCCAATTACGTAGAACCAATGATTTTTGAGATGTAGGGCTGGGAAAACTTATTCTTTTCCGCACCACTTTTTGAAAAATATTGCAAACAGCGTTTTTACATGGTATTCCCCATAGGCCTAGTCCGTAGGTTAAAGGTATAAAAATTTTTCGTGGGTTATCTCTCCATCTCTTCTATCTCCACTTCTTTCATACTGTCATCTTCATCAACACTCATCGAAGAGGAAAATAACAAATTGTGGTCGACGTCATCACCATCCAGTTTGGTTAGCACCCTGCAAAGGACTGCCGGAGCAGCCCTACTGGGTTGTAGGTTCAGTAGCGTAGCGTGGGGGTGCAGAGGGGGCCATGACCCCGGGCGGCGTAGATGTTGGGGGCGGCGGCCAAACTGGACCGAACTAGAGATCCTGCCGGCAACATCAGGCCCTAACCATTTCCATATCCAGCACGATGTCCTGGCTGATGGTGTCTACAGGCCAAACATAAATGGGAAGGGAAGTGAAGTGAGGTGAAGTTAGGTACCATTCCATATAAATGTATGAGAGCAAGGGCGACGCCTTCATAGGTGAAAATGGTGCACTTGCACCGGGCGCAATTTCAGAAATTAAGATTTAAAAAAAAAATTGAAAAAATTGAAAAAGTGATCACATTGTCATATATTACACGAAATGCACCTTCTGTGCGTTTTACCATTGTCTTCTGCAAGGTGGCCAATGCAATTTCATTTAGTTCGCCTGATTTTGTCGTCTATCCTTTCTTGGCTGGCACGGTGCCACAGGTCATGATTTGTAATTCAAATTAGTCGTACTATTATAGATCACTACTTCGGCGAGAAACATCTAGGTCGCCTATGTTCTGAAGTTTTTGAAAGCGGCTTCTATGTCCAGTAAGGCTGTTAAGTGGACTGCTTTGTTATGCAAGACTCTACCGTAGAAACCAATATATGCAGTGCAGTTACCACCTATTATCCTTCGAAATATAAAGGATTGGAGAACGACATAGAGACCTCCGTTATGGAGATTCGAGTTTATAGTATTATTAGTGCTGGAAATAGTTAAGGAAGTGCAGCTTACAATGAAAATCATCGGAGAGAATTAATCAGCATTAGCGGGAGAGTTTTGTGAACTTAAAGCGTAAGTAAACTCAGCACAAAAGCAAGATCCCGAAGCAAATCCTGATTGGACAAAGGCAGGGGCGCGCTTTCAGTGCCTTCATTTTCAATGAGTTTTTTTGTATTCTTTCATTTTCCATTACTGCCATCAAAACATGAATACAAATGAAGGGGGCACAATATGTATATCACATGCTGCACCGGGCGCAAAAAAGCCAAACGCCGGCCCTGTATGAGAGTGACCAATATGGCAGTAAGTGGATGTTACATCTACTTCAGTGGAAGTTACGTCTACTTTACTTTTGCGTTACTTTTCATTTAGGTTTGGCCTTATTTCTGGACTATAAAGTTGAGGCATCAAAATTATCCAACCAAACTCTCCTATTTGATGCATTATCAAAAAAGCGTACGCCTCTGATGGAAGACAAGAATAACTCATGCATGGACCTTCTTTTTGTATCCATGTTTGTGTAAATGGTTCAAAACACTTGTGAGCGCGCATATGAATCACGATAGGTGTCCATTGGCAGCTGACAGCGGATTGCCAAATTGTGAATAAATCAGAGTCGGTTAGATTGTAGTGAAAAATTGATTCAGTTGTTTATTTTCAGTTGAATTGTAGTTTTGTTGTAAGTTCGTTTGTTCGTTCGTTTTTATACAAACAGAGTGACGTTGCTCTCTTTTATGAGACTCTCAATGTGCATGGAAACAGCGATTTTAAGATTCCCTTCTTTTATGACGCGGACTGTAAATGCTGAAGCTTGAGAAAGACTCCAACAGCTGCCGCATTTTTCGTTAAAATCCCCTGTAATAGTATTGGGTTACGATGATGGGGAAATGAAACGTCCAGATATTGGACAGAGAAATTACTGATTCCAGCTCACTGAGTTTGTTAAAGTTTATAATTTAGGTTAACCTTGAAGCACGGATATAGCCTGCGCCAAAACAATTGGAAATCTCAAAATCGATTTTTTGATGAGCAGTGAAAGTCTCAAATCCTCACCACGAAAGTAGATTCGAAAGAAAAGTGCACCTCATCATTACGTTCGTTTAAAACCCCAAATCACCCGCTCATTTATATTTTCAATCACAATTCAATCCGTCTCATTACGACTCTTGTCCTGGTCAGATGCTATGGTGGAGTGTTGTTCCCGGTAAACGAGTTTCAAAAGGGAAATTAAAATGCATGTCCGCTTGAGTTTTATCCATACACGGAATGTTAATGTATGTGGAGTTATCATTTCCTCGCCTGCGCGTAAAATTCCCATTTATTTTGGCGCACACTATACCGAACATTCATTAGTTACATATAATTCATTGCGTTTACATGATGCCTTGAATTCTTGGATTGAAAATTACTTGAAATTCAAGTTGGGTTTTCGATTCATTGATTAAAAATTATTGAAAATCTACATATTGAATTTTCAACATCGCAGACTTTTACCAATTCAATTCGAAAGTAAGAGGCAGCAAATTTATGGTTCGTCCCCGGCGGCAGAAATCCACGCTACGCCACTGTGTAGGTTGCACTGTACCACCCGCATCCTGGGGTTTTTGCTGTTGCTGTGAGCCAACAGGAGTCTCCTTTTTTGAGCCAATCTCCTTGACTCTGATTCGGCCGAAGCTGTAGACTATGAACCTGCTCTTTAAGCTACATGAGCGACCTCTCGTCAATGCTAAGGGGAAGAGTTTGACCCTTCTGTTCACCTTCCTACCTATCAATTTCCATGAGGTCACCTTATAAATTTTCAGCCTGCGGAGCACCGGTTCCGGTTCCCTAACATCATTAGGAACCAAAAATGCGATCCGCTTGAATTTGGGATGGTCCTTTTCCTCGATTTCTTTTAAGTTGGACCCTTCCCAAACCTGCAGCCTGGCGATAGCATTTGTCAGCCATTGGCTGGTAGGTTCGTTGGCGCATGTGATCTTAATGAGACCCCTTACACCTAAAAACTGAGGCGGGCAGTCGCCTTTAAGACTTTTGTCCACCTCAATCAGGATGAAATCGCAAATAGAGGATGATTACTCCTCCGTCGATTTGCCTTCGGGATAGTTGTCCAGGACCACTGCCACGGTGATCCCAACCGATTTCTCACGGTATGAGGGTTCTTGCGACTCCCCTCTTTTTTTCTACTGGGGTCCCTGCCCAGCCGAAGAATTCCCCAGCCGCTGCCGTTTTGGCAGTGCCTCAATTGGGTCCGGCATGCGACATAGCCCCCTAAAGGATGTAGGAGTATGTGCTACCAATTTTCTGGCGGGTCCAGCAACTTCTGGCAGTGCAGCGGCTGTCTGGGTCCGCTCCTTGGAGCCCCCTTATGTTCTGACCACTGTCCTGTTTTTGATTTGTTGGGAAGGAAGTTCCGTGGAGCTCCACAATTCCGCTGAAGCTTTCCTTGTCTTGCCCCTCCTCCTCCTGGCAGCTTAAGGGTAAGGATAAGCCTATTTACCACTGGGTGCCCAGATGAGATCGTTCGGGAAAGTGCAACAGTACCCACTGCCACGCAGCCCTCCACACGATGACATTTACATCTTGGCGTGGTGGGCTTTTAAGGGCCTGCTTCCTACTACCGCCGTTAGTTGGCTATCCAGGGAGCACCACGAGGAAGTGACGGCTCGATTTTAAGGCCCAATTACAATGACCGGATTAGAGCGGAACAGAATCGGATTGAACTGTCAAAGTGGTTTTCCAAGCATGCGTTTTCCATTTAACCAATTACAATGAACGGATTCAAACGCATTTGATCGCATCTGTGCCGGATTCGTTTTAGTTTGATTGAGTCGCCGGATTGAGCTGTCAAAATTTTGGTAAACAAAAGCTGTGAATGTTTAAGGTTTTATTTTGTTTGGTTTGTTATGTTTTTAAAAATGTTTTCGGACGAGCAGTTAATCGCAGAGGTGAAAGATTACGAAGTACTGTACAACAAGGCAAAGAGTGGATATAAAAACTTTGACGTTTAAATGCGAACTGATCCGTTCATTGTAATCAGTGCAGTTTCCTATCCGTTCTGATGCGTTCTTTTGACATTTCAATCCGCGTAGATCCGGTCATTGTAATTGGGCCTTTACACCCTAACATTATTCTTAGGATATACAAGTTAAAGGTTAACTGCTGTGCAGTTCGAGCTCTGTACAAAGTGCAACTTAAGCTCTGCACAGAATGCGAACATTAGATGGGAAAATTTTCTTAACGATTGGCCATTTGCACTTCAGTGTTACCCGTCTTGTAACCAGTTCGGAATAGCTACGAAAGTGTATATTTGCACATACTACTTGGTATTTTCCCACTTGGCTGATGGCTGACTGGCGAAGAAAAGTGAGAAGTTTACTAACCACCCCGTAAGAAGTAAAACCATTATCGAAGAACCATTACTATTTATCGTTTAAAAACAGATTGCTTTAACGCAACAACATACCCACGATTAATAGTAACGTTGGTTCATAGCTCCTTCAGTGAAATCTAAAGGGTCGTCCAATAATAAGGGAGGCGCTTAGGGAAGGGGAAGGGGTCGAGCCAAATCTCACCCGATCTCACGTGGGGAGTATTTTTTTTTAAAGAAACCGTGTAAGATTGTTAGAAAATTGGGTTAAATTAAGTAAAACATTAAGTGACTTGTCAGACCAGCTCGTTCGGCATGACTAAGCCTGACTCCGTTTAACTGAGGGATGATAGTTAGGTATCGGCCTGATAGGCCGTGGCATGCAGGTGGAGTCAAGATTCCCTACAGGCAAACAGGCGAAAACGACTGCTTAGCATAGCAGGTTATTAATTCAAGTGCAAAAATGTTCATGGCCTCAACGAAAGCTTCAAGGCGGCTCCAGACTCACGTCGTGAGGACCAGCGAACAAGCGCGAACGCGAGTGTGGGTTGTTTTCACGCCTAGCTCGCGCCTTGCTTTCCGTTCCGAGTGGATACGGCGTGAATTCTTCAGGGCTCGAGAGTGAATAGAAGTTCAAATCTTCAGGCACGAACTGTCGATAAATGCGATTGGGCACAAGGCGAAAACCTTCAGGCCACGGCCTGCCGGCTACCTGTATGTAAATTGGGGCCTTAAGATATGGGTAAATCCTACACAAAAATTTTTACTCGATTGTTTTGCCTCCACCGGCTAGCCAAACGCGCAACTCCTCGGATGCTGCAGAGTCAAGAAGCACTGTCCGCGAAAAGGCCCTTAGAATTTCGAACTACAAGAAGGCACACGCCGAGTTTTAGCGTAATGAAACGCTTGTTGAGTGAGTGCTCACGTTTTGGTAAATGTGTGTCCACTACAAGCGGAAAAGCGAATGGAATAGAGGAGGAGTCCAAATTATCAGTTATCTCAAACAAAATCTTGCTCTCATCACCTCCAATTTTTAAACGCCTTTCACTCCGAATTTTAATCAGCTGATATTACACAAAGCAGATATAATTTGACACTCAACTGACCCAGATTTCACTACGGCTACGTCAGGATTTTATACGCGAGGGCCTTTCCTGCAGTTCTAAAGAAAGGCCCTGCTGTGGTTACGACCGTAAATACAAGTACACGTACGTATTTTTAGTGTAACTACAAGAGATTTTTTAAAATTTGGAAAATCTCACGTGAGAGTAGGGGGAGGGAGGGAGTCGAGCCAAATCACACGAAACCCCACCAAGGGAAGGAAAGGAGGGGTCGAAAATTCGCAAAAATCACCTCACGTAATTTATGGACGACCCCTAAGGGAAAATGTTTTCAGCTTATAAGGGCGAGAATAATATTTGATCCAAATAAATTATTATCTGCCTCAATAACACTCCGTAGCTGTTTATAGCCAAATTTGTACCAAATATGGCAGAATTTTCAATCCATACTTGCAAAATTAATCATAAAATCACGAATCATACTCATATTATATGAATACATCATACTCTTTACTCCCTCCTTGGTGTGTTTGTTTACTTGAGGTTGCTGGTTATCTTGTATATATCTTGGTTTATATACGCTGATGATACGAACTCCTCCCTTGTAATTCTTTGGAGCGTTATACATATGTATGTATAACAACAGATAAACATTTCATGGCTATTAACCTGCTCTCACCATTTGTTCACAATTAGAAAAGGATTAAATATGTTTAAAAATCTTAGTGGTTAGTTACCAAGGCAAAGCTGTTGCAGTTCTGCACTTAACATTCCCTGGGTTAACGCGGTTGCAGAATTTCCTATGTAGTTATTCTGGCTTTTGCTCCTTGTGCACTCCTGTTTTGATAAAACTCACCGTGCAACTCACCAATATCAGAAAAACAAACATCCTTTATTATTTTAAACTACGTTGCAATTTCCTGATACTCCTCCTGACTTATACATCTAGAAACTGCAATTAAAACCGCAACACCTTGGTCATTGTAGTAAATTGTAAAAAATAACAAATTTCCTTCATTATTCAATCCAACAAAAATACTTGCATTACCACCAGCTTACTTGCATTATTGCCTTCAAAATATGAGACAACACGAAGATGATAAGTAACAAAAACTAAAAACTAATCCCATCGGATCCCATCGTCGCTGCGCTAGTTGTCCAGGTAAATCCAGTTTCTAGCAGGCAACAAAGAGGACTTCCACTTAACAACAATCCGCTTCGAATCTTATCATATAGCAGATGACCAGAAGGGCCCCATACAACAAAAGCGACGAGTTGAATCAATTAAGAAAAACATTGAATGCTGTACATACAAGACCGCAGGCCATAACCAAAGACTATTGACTCCAATTGCACTCAAACCAGTCCTCAAGTATCAAGGTCACCGGAGTGGAGTTGCATTGATTATCAAAACAAACCGCTACGGGTTTCTAGAAGACGCTTCCGACGACCTCAGCCAAAGAACGAGCGCTTTGCAGATGGGTATAAAAATGGTTAGCAAGAACTTCTAGACATCAAATTAGAACTCAGTGTCTTACTAGCAACAGTTCCAAGTTCCAATATCACAATCTATCAAGATGTTCAAATTCGTAAGTTTACCTGAAAGGGTTCGATTAATCGGATTTACTGACAACTTTTTGTCGGTCGTTTGCAGGTCGTTCTTGCCGCTATTCTTGCCGTTGCCGCTGCTGCTCCATCACCAGGATTGGTAGGTACCCCACTTTTGGCTAAGTTGGCTCCAGCACCCGAAGCCCCAGCAAATACCGAGCATGCAACACACGTTTCTGCCGCTCTACCGGTCGTTCGTTATGCACCTCTTGCATATTCTGCACCTCTAATTGCACCTGGAGCTTTGACTTACGCCGGTGGATATGTAAGTAAAATAGTTAGTTTAACCAATACACAATTTAATGCCTCTATTCTCCACTAGCTGGCGTACCAACCACTTGAAGCTCATGGATATCGGTTTTCGTACTAAATAAAATTCGATAACAATTTTGGAAAACTCTGGAGAAAAAACATGACCTTTGGATAATGAAAATAAAAAAAAAATTAAAAACTCTCCAATTAATTTCGTTTTTATTTGTTCTTAATAGTTAAACTCCTTTTTCTACATAACCCTAACCCACATAAGATTTTATTTTGCTAAGAATTAGACCAATCAGGCAACAAATTTACTTGAAAAAAAAATTGAGAAAATAAAATAAATTCGCAGAAACCGTTATAGCCAATTGATTTTCTTTACTCGGAAATTTTCCCAGATAAACACATCAATTTTCTCTGCGGGAAAATTATTTCAACAGAAAGGATATCTTAATAACAAATTGAGGGTTAGGAAGATTCCGTCGAGGACGTAGTAAAGGGATATTCTTGAAAATTGTAGGTATACATAGTACGATTTAATTTTAAAGAATGTATGTAAACAATGTTTTGGGTAAATATGATGCATTTAATTTAATTAGATAATGTTTATAATGCTTTAATTTTAATAATTATGTCAATATGGGGTTCCAATGGTGTAATAAGGAATGTCTGAAAAGCAATAACACCATTGATTAGATTTCGGATTTGGGAAAATTTTCTAAAAATTCTTTAGTTGCGATTCGCATTTCCAACCATAATAGTGTACCTTAAGCAATCTATCATTTACTTTCCGAAATTTCACTACCAGCTTTATAGTGTCCAAGGCACTATTTAATCAGCTATTGATTAAATCCAACTTATAGAAAACAACTGAAATGAAAGTTTTTTAAGTCACTGTATGTTTCTAATAAATCATCTTAGTGTATCACAACCACAGCCGGCGGATAATGTAGGTATGGAGGGTAGTAGTATCCAACCGGAAAATTGAAGGTGGGGTATTTTACGAACCCGGAATTTGAGAGTAAAGGTACGATTCCGAACAAGTTTGTATGATAAAATCAGTGTCGCCTGCGGCTTGCGATTTTATCATACAAATCAGTAGTGTCGCCTGCGGTTTGCAGTCTGCCGCCTTGTTCGGAATGGTACCTTAAGTAGTCCTAATTTGTAAACATATGCCGATTTAACTTCGCACTTACGATTTTATTTATTACCTGCAAAAACCCGCGTGCGTTACATCGCCTTTTAATCAATTGTGTGTGCACAGTCCGGAATAAGATAAGAGTATAATGAAACAAAGAAAAGATCTGCAAAACATGATTTTATAATAATAATAATAATTTATTTTTGGACAGTACACAAGATTCACAGCTTTTAGAGTACAGTACATACAGAAATTACAACAACAGAAAGGATTTACAAAGGAAAAAACTAGATTTAAAAATTACAATTAAATTAAATTACAATTACATTAAAACTAAAATTAAAATAAAATTAAAGCAAAAATAAAAGAAAAAGAAAATTAAGAATGAAATACAGAATTAAGTAAAAAGAATAAAGTAGGAAAGTGATGAAAGGGAGATAAAGAAATCTAGTGAGACGAAGAAGATAGAAAAATAGATGCAGGTTTTTTGAATACTGTGGCCGTGCTCATCCTCTGAATGTGACTAGGAAGATTATTCCAGATTCTAAGAGTATATACAAAGAAGGAACGACTACCAATTAGGGAAGTGTGGGCAGGAATTAGGAATTTGATGGATCTCAAGGATTGCAGAGGAGCAAGGAAGTTAGCAAGGTAGCAAGGACTTTTGGAATAAAAGACCTTATGCAAGAGAAGTAGAGCCATGAGATCAAGGAATTTAAAGAGGTCACAACCCAGTAGGGAATTTTGGACACCCGACACATGATCAGACCTTCTCATATGAAAAATGAACCTAATGCAATCATGCCACTTTAAGACGCTGACGGCAGGATGAGTCGAAGAAAATATACACCAACGAGCCATACAGAAAATGGGGAACAACAAGTGATTTGATGAGTTTAGATCGAATAGGCGAAGATAACAGACTTCCATGTAGCCGCAATTTACGAAGAGTGCCATAGATTTTAGAGAGCATCGACGAGACATGATTACAGCAGGAAAGTTTGGAATTGACAACAATACCCAGGTTTTTGGCACATTCAACAATTGGTAGAGGAACATTATTAAGTAAAATAGGCGGGAAACCATACAGGGACAGCGAGCAACGACTAAGGAAAAGTACTTGTGATTTAATTGGATTTAGTTTGAGGAAATTACTAGAACTCTACTCATTAATTTGAGATAGGGTTCTATTGAGTTTAGAGACACAGTACTCAATCTGATGAGGCGGACACGAGATATATAGCTGAAGGTCATCAGCATAGAGATGAAAAGAGCAGTGACGGATAACGGATGGAAGATCATTAATATAAAGGGAGAAAAACAAAGGACCAAGAACCGAACCCTGAGGCACACCTGCAGGTACTCTAAGGAAAGAGGATACCACATTATTGTGCCGAACACACTGAAGCCTATTAGAGAGAAGAGAAGAAAAAAGACGAACAGAAGAAGAAGAGAAGTGATACCGTTGACTAAGTTTATGAAGGAGATGCGAGTGAACCACAGAATCAAACGCCTTGGAAAAATCAAGAAGAACTAGTACTGCAATATCACCTCGATCAAGGGCGGAACGAAGATCAGTCGTTACCTTCAGTATAGCAGTTTCGCAACTGTGGAATTTACGGAAGCCAGATTGGAGATTAGAAACGAAATTATTAGAATCAAGATATCGAATGACTTGAGTGAATACAATTTTCTCAAAGACTTTAGCTAAAAAGGGAAGAATACTAATAGGTCGGAAATCAGACAAATCAGCAGGGAAGGACTTTTTAGGTATAGGAGTCACTATGGCTTTTTTCCATAGTAAAGGGACTTGGGAGGTTGTCAGGCAATAATTAAGAATATGCGTGATAATTTCAACAATTAAAGGGGAGAGAGTCTTAAGAAAGCGAGGAGAAATTCCATCATAGCCAATGCTGTTGGACGAAATGGAAAGCAGTATTCCAAGTACTTCACGTGAGTCAACGCAACGAAAATTAAAACCATCAAAACATAGAGCAATGGAAAAAGGGGAACCAGAAGAGGAAGACAATGAGGAATTGGGAGGGGATTGAATGAAGGATGCATTGAGTGAGTTTACATCTACATCATAAGAGTTAAGCTCAGAAGAATGAATGCCTAGAGAACGGAGATTACACCAAAGTTGCTTTGTGGACAGAGCAGGATCAAGTTTCCGGGAGTAAAATTCACGCTTGGCCGATTTGACTTTGTTATTGATTAAATTGCGAAGATTTTTGTATTCACGAAGGTAGCTCGGGATCCTCATTCTGCGATAAAGTCTATACAAGAACTCACGCTCAACAATCAGGTTGCGAATTTCGTAAGAAAACCAAGGACAAGATGGAGTTTTACAACGTCTTCTTGTAACTAAAGGGACACATTGATTAAATAGAGACTGAGTGAAAGAATTAAACAGATCGACTTTGGTGTCTACGCGGGTTGTATTATAGATATCAGCCCAAGGTATAGACGAAGAAGCTTCAGAAAGGCGAGTAAAATTGATGTTATTGAAGTCACGATACGAAGAAAACGCAGGCAAGGAGGAGGAAGGGTAAAAAGTAAAACGAAGCGAGAGGAAGAGAATATCGTGATCAAAGAAGCTGGGGGGAGAAATTTGGTTCTGTTTTAACACTGAGTTGGTGGAGGTAGCAGTGAGTACATCAAGGAGCGATGGATTACGGCAGTTTAAAAATGTGGGCAGTTGATTTAGAATACGTAGATCCAATGACCCCAAGAAGTACTTGAGTGTATTCGCACGTTCATTAGCCTTCAGTAAATAAACATTAAAGTCACCAGCAGCAATTATATTATCGTAATGACGGGAAAGCCTAGAGACAAGATCAAAAAAGTAACCAGCAACATCAGGAGTAAACACATTAGGTGGACAGTAGACACTTATAATAACACATTTATCATGGGATGATTTTATTTCTACTGCGATAAATTCAAATTGTGAGCCAGTGGACTGGCCCACTACTTTTGAGGAGAGAGAGGTGGTGACATAAATAGCAACACCACCCCCAGTACGACCCAAGCGATCATTTCGATGCAAAGAAAAAGTAGGCAAGGAGACATAAGAAGTTGGGATTTCTGGTTTAAGCCACGTCTCATTGACTACAATAACATGCAATTTAGTGTTATCAAAAATGCATCTCAGTTCATCTAATTTATTCCTCAAACTTCTTGCATTGAAGGTACATATATTCAGCCCTGAGGAGGAGGAGCAAAGAATATTTAGTAGCGTTCCTTCATTGTACACTCTATCAGGGGAGTTCATCATTAAAAAATGAGCAACAGAGCCACAGAAGCCAAAACACACACGGAAAAAGAAAATAAATAAAAGGTGAAAAATTAGGAAGAAAGAAGAAAAATAGAAGAAGAAGACTAGGCGAAACACTTAAAGCTAGCATAAAAAAGGAAACATAAAATAAAATGTAAATAAAATTAAAACAAAGCATAATAAAAACAATAAAACAAAGCAAAATAATGAAAATAAAAAGAAAAAGAAATTGCAAATATTAAATAAAAGAAAAGAGGAGAAAAAAAATAGAAAATATTAAAAATGAAAATAATAATAATAATATTAAGTAGGATCAAATGCTGACACTCCGCGACTCCAACGTTTCGATGGATGGACACTCCAGTTCGGATAGATCACGCACAACAATCGGGCAGTCATCTCTAGTGCGTTTAATGTGTACTAGGCCATCCCGGGTATACACCGCAGCCAAAATCCCCATTTTGCGTAATTCCAAGGCTGCTCGCAGTAATTCGTTGTTTAGTGGCGATAGGCTCTCATTAATGTGAACAGGAGAGTCGGCTGTAAAGCCCTCCAGTTCCTTAAGAGGGAATTTATATTTTTTTGATTTTCTCAGCGCAGACATGAAAGCCTTGGCTTCACGCTCGCTGGATAATTTTACGACGATTGGAGTGTCCCTGCTACTGCTTTTGCCCCGCTTCAGTCGGAAAGCATCAACGTAGGGAGGCAGTTGATGGTCCACTTTTGCAGCTATGCTTTTGATAAATTTGAGTGGATTTTGGTTGCATACAAAAATTTAGTGTTGCATATAAAAACTGTATTACCTACAACTTTTTTTAAAATTCGGGATTAAGTACCACTTATCGGAAAAATTTGGTACTATATGCACAACAGACACTTAGCCAATTATATTCAGATTAAATCTTGTGCGCCTAGATTCTGATGAGGTAATTGGCACTCTGTGCAGAACTTGCTCTTTGGCAACCTATACATTTTTTCCCAAAAAAAGCTCTAAAAAGGTCATCAATTTTCCAAAACTACCGCCAATTGTTCAGCCCAAAAATTCACATTTTGGTATCCCTAAAAAAATCGAGTAAGTACATTTCGGCTTGAGACGAACATTGGCAACATTATAAGACAACACTACTGATTTAATCCTCAAAAAAGCCGTTACTGTATCCCGTTTTCCTGTTTCGTCATTTCATGCTTTAGCAGCTGGTAACACCGTCCGCACGGCACTGGCAATTCAAAAATGTGCATAATAATGCAAGCATAGCATTTCACTGTAACGCTTGTTTATAAACAATGCTCGATGTTTGAATTAGTGATGAGCAAACGCATAACAAGACAAGACTAGTCCAGTCTTGTTCTTGGTCAGTCTGACTTGCTATTGTTCTTGCAAGCTTGACTAAGTCTTGTTCTTGACTGCAAGAACAAGACCATTTTTGCTCATCACTAGTTTGCGCACAATGCATGCAAAGTCATTATGTACTTATGTACAAATGCTTTTACAATTATCATACTAAATCGTAAATATACACACATGTATTTATATCATAATTACTTGAACATCATAATCAATTTTATATTTTTTATTTTTAAAAGAATGAGTTTAGGTAAAAATTTTGCAAGAATCTTGCTAAAGTCTTGCTTTGGGTTTTGTTCTTGCACAGTTAATCTTGTTCTTGTTCTTGCAGGCATAACTAAGTCTTGTTCTTGCTAAATGTTTTTACTCTTTAAGAATAATATACACCATTTTTATTCAAACTTATTGATTTATTAAAGATATCAAACTGAAGTTAACTTGAGATAATCTAATTACACTTGGGATCACTTTGCTACTACGAGCTACTTCACTTGATGTTCATCTATCACAGAGGTTCTGTAGCTACCTCGATCGCGCATTTCTGAGTAGAACCCTCCCCATTAGGTGGTAACAATGTGCTGATGATATTTTCTCTGCTGATCCTGCTGGGGTGGTCAGATTAGAATAATTTTATATTTGTGTTTTCTAGGAGAAATTGTTCGCCTAAACAGCAAGAACAAGACCATTTTTGCATTGTAAGTATGTATTGTAAGTATTACAACGTTTGCGATATTACTGAGTGAGTAACTAAGTTGAGTTGATATTTTGCAAATAGTCATAAATGCCGCTCATCAAAATTTCGGTGTCTATTACGAGCTGTCAAAGAGCAGCCAGCAGCTCAATGCCATGTTTATCATTAACATTTTCTATATCCTGTATATTGAGGACAATAGTACTGAATTCTGGGTTTTCCGATTGAGATCTGATATTTTGTTTTAACTGGCGGTTTTCAATTTGTCCCTAAATGAGTGATCATTTTAGACGTGCATTGATTTCATCGGCCCATACATCTGTCGCGACAACTGGCAGCTTTGGCGCGAAATCTATTCCAATAAAACAGTTACTCACCAAAGTAAGTGGTTTATACTTCTTAAATCTTGCATTGTTCTGTATGGCTGCAATAGATACTACATTTACCGATATTTACCATGGTACATTCATCTCATTCCCAGACAACCAACATGCAGTCTTGTAAAACTTTAGCTTTATGGCGGTTTTAATATTTGTTCCACGCAGGATTTTCCATATGACCTTCTTCGATCAGTATCATAAACATAGAAAGAGCTGTTTTTGCTTATGTGAGTAAAGTTGCCGAAACCTCCGCTAATGAGCCTGCTTCGGTAACCCTTTTATCTGCTCATATTTTGAGCTTAATTAAGAAAATCAAGAAAGTGCCTCCTGGTGGGCCTTAAAAAGTTTAAGTTTGGTTTATTGTGTTCCATATACTCTCTATTTAAATTATCTTCAGATCCATCGATTATTTTAAACCATAACGATCCTTTGTATTTCCACCAATTGAAAGAGCAATATCTGGCAGTGAGAGCATTTCATTAGCGTATATTGTAAAATTATGTCCTTTTTGCCAATATACAAATATTAAGAGATATTACAGGGTATCATGTTATATGTGAGTCTCTGTGACTCATTGTAATTTTTTATTTTTTCTAATAAGTATAATGTCCCGGTTAACACATGGTTGATTTACCAATAGAACAAAGATTTAATTTTTAGGCGGTTTATTTTGGTGCTCCGTTGCAGGTCGTCGGTCTGCATCTTATAATTTTATTCTAATTGTAGACCTCAAAGAGATATCCATTGGTGCCTAAGTACATATCGGACTATAAGCAGCCCTTACTACACAGCTTCTACCAAAAAGAAAAAGGCTTCATATAGTACGTCAACTTTGGCGAACGTAAATATTTAGATAGAGCTCTTTGACCCCTAGAATTGGAATTATAAAAAAAGTCTTCGATCGATTTCTTACGATCTTCTTATTTCGGTCTAATCGGGGGACCGTTTATCTATATTCTTATTTTATTAACACCAAAACTTTTATCGAACGCCCCATCTGATATCCATTTCGTGTGAGCTGTAAAGAAAAAGGTTGTCCGCCATTTTGTATTGGACGCCATTCATAGCAACTTGTCATACCCATTCATTTGATACCCATTTCCGGGGTCGGAAAGCACAATTACGAAATGTTCAGATTGCATTGTCACGCGAACTTTACATACATAGGTGCAAAATTTCAAGTTAATCGGTTATATGGAAGTGGGTCAAAGTCAAGTTGCAAAATTGGTCTACATACATACAAACATGCGTGCATACAGATGAAGCTTATATTAAGCGTATACAAACAGCCAGGGGTGGCAGCATGTAAGTTGTTACAATCGACCTCTCCATTCAAAAATCTTGAATTTTTGTATGAAGAGGTCGATTGAAACAACTTACGTGCTACCACCCCTGTATCTTCCAGTGAAAACCCCATCCTAATCGGATTAGCCGCTTCCTAGATCTAGATTAGCGCGGCAGACAGACATACAAAAAAACAAAAATTTTAAAAATACTTGATTTTGTTTTAATATCACGTAAATAGCCATATGAACTTAGAAAAACATAATTATTTTGAAATGACAGACAGACATCCAATTATATTTATATACAATACATACATAAATTAATTAAAAATTTATGCAGTCGAACAAATTGTGGGCAAACCCAGAGACACACTTGTGGTATAGTAATTACAATTATGAGCAATATTGCAATATACTTCAGGTGTGTCTCTATATACTGAGAAAAAATCTAGGTAACACTCAGTATACTCAACATTGAAACTCAATATCCCAATTGAGAAAAACTTCGTGGTATAGCTCAGTATACCCTAGATTTAAACCGAAGAATAGTCTGGGCATAACCCAAAATGATAATTTCGAACAGAATTTTAATTCTTCAATTTTGGCAGCACTACATATCAAAGATTTTTATGTCAGTTGAAGGAGCTAGTTGTTTATTTTTTTGACAGATAAATGACAACCAAAACAACTCAGTATACTGATGCAAGTGTGTCTTCAAATTTTTATATTGCAATATGGCAATATTGCAATATCCCGATCTCAATTGCTATACCACAAGTCTGTCTCCGGTAGGTGTCAAACTATACTCTAAAACAAAGCGATTCCAATAATAATCCCTCCTATGGGCTAAAACGGCCATAAAATGCCTCGACTACTAGCCTATTACAAAATGTAGCATATAAATTATTCTCGTATACCCATATGGTTATTTACATGATTTTAAAACGAAATCATGCATTTTTAAAATTTTTCTCTGTCTGTATGTCTGCATGTCTATATGTCTGTCTGTCTGATTGTTCGGGCTAATACATGAAACGGCTAATCCGATTGGGATGGGACTTTCACTGGAAGATTCAGTATTTTGGCGGACATGTTTTAGGCTATCCTACATATATGCACTATATATTAGCTCTACCTGCAAAACCTGCTCTACCTCTAAAACAAAGCGATTCCAATAATAATCCCTCCTATGGGCTAAAACGGCCATAAAATGCCTACCTACCTACCTATTAGCTCTACCTGCAAAACCTGCTCTACCTCTAAAACAAAGCGATTCCAATAATAATCCCTCCTATGGGCTAAAACGGCCATAAAATGCCTCGACTACTAGCCTATTACAAAATCTTACTAATATTATAAACGTGAATGTTTGTATGTATGTTTGTTACTCTTTCACGCAAAAACTACTGAATGGATTTTAATGAAACTTTACAATAATATAGCTTATATATCAGAATAACATATAGGCTATAATTTATAAAAAAATTCAACATGGCCGCCGAAAACTCAAAATGGCCACGCAAATTGTGTTCCGATTTCAATAAAAGTTGGTATATAGAGGTTTTTAAGGTCGCTAATAACGAATTTGTGGTCAAAACTTATAAATTCAAAATGGCCGTGCCAATATGGCCGACGAATTTGCCAATTGTGTTCCGATTCCAATGAAAATCGAAATCTGGCGGATTTTAAAGTTGCAAATAACGAATTTATGATCAAAACTTATAAATTCAAAATGGCGGACGAATTTTTCCAATTGTATTCCGATTCCAATGAAAGTTAATATCTAGGGGTTTCTAAGGTTGCAAATAACGAATTTATGATCAAAACTTATAAATTCAAAATGGCCGCGCCAATATGGCCGACGAATTTTTCCAATTGTATTCCGATTGCAATGAAAATCGGTATCTGGGGGCTTTTATGGCAAACAACGAATTTATGATCAAAGCTTATAAATTCCAAATTGCGGGTCCAATATGACGCACGAATTTTCCCAAACCACATTCTGAAATGTAGTAAATTTCTAAAATTCCCTCTAACCAGTATAGAAACAGTAAAAACGGTAGAAAGAGTCGAAGTTTGCAAATTTGTTAAACGATGTCATCTATCGCTTCCAAAAAGTTCGATCGGAAAAAACGGGACCTGGAGGAAGCTGTGTTCGGGACGAATACTGAGTAAGAAGGGGCAGTGTAACGGCTAACCGAAAAGAGAAAGTTAAAATTCCAATTCACCGAGAAGTTACATGTTTAGATGCATCTACTTGAATACATAACGCTGTTCTAATTGAATCACCGATAAGATTGGGGAGAGGGAATTTTTTCCAGATTTATTGTTTTTTTTTTCCTACAGCGTACAACGCACACATAATTTTTTTTTTTATTTAAAAGCCTTGCAACGCACACAGGTTTCTTGCTATAGGCTATCTTACTAATATTATAAACGCGAATGTTTGTATGGATGTTTGTTACTCTTTCAAGCAAAAACTACTGAATAGATTTTAATGAAACTTTACAATAATATAGCTCATACTTCAGAATAACATATAGGCTATCTCGAAACCTTCGGGTAGCTGTAGTGTACTGATATAGAAAAATCCGAAACTTTTGTATGGGAGGTACTCTTCAAATTTCTGCTAAAGAAGTCAGATCCATTTTATTTTGGTTTTTTTCCGAAAAAAATACGATTTCCAAAGTTTCAGATCGATCGGAGTTTATTTACGGATAGTTGCCGTACAATTTTGTTGAAAAAATCAGATTTATCGCGAAGGACGCGGTTCTCTGAACTTGGATTGAAGTAACTTCGGCTGCATGTGCCTGATTTTAGCAATGTATGGCTTAAATGAAAGGTCTCGAAACCAAAAAGACGACAAATTCAATAATCAGATGTTCGTCGCTTTTTCTTTTTGAGCTATGGTACCTGGAAATTTGCATAGATTTCAAGGTGCTTGATTTTTCAACATACAATAATTTTGCATGGGACATATTTTTTTTCATATTTCTTACGGAAAAATTACTCTTTATCATGCCGTTAAATGTTTGAAAAGTTCGCCCAATGTTGCCAAACGTTGCTTATTGAACGTATTAACTGTCTCCATTCATAGTGTGAAGTGTGACATCATCGGGCATTGCATCAACGCTACTTGATGGTGGATGTTTAGTGTATTGAGCACCCAAGTTCCTATTGAATTTGAACCAGAGAGAAACACCTACATGTAACATCAGTAAAAACTCCCGTATTGCCACATCCGTGCAAAATTATTATTTTGGAGCGAATGCACCATGGCCTATAAAAAATAGGTCGAAGCGCATGACAGGGCTTTTCAAGATTTCCGAGGAAAACCTAATCCATGGTAGGCGCTCTGACACTACTTGCTCAACTTTGCCTGGTATACTTCGATCAAAGCCTGCAAATGACCTGAACGGATGCATGCTTGAAAGCATCACATCTATGGAACAGTATTGAAAAAACCAACTTTTGGTCGTTTCAAATAGCGAAATTTCAATCGATAGCATCGATATTATTCGGAATCAAAAATACGAAAATGGCTCCTACTGTATATTAAAATTCTTATCACCTCAACTGCAAAATAAACGGAAGCTATAGCGCGTACCAAAAGAATTGGAAATATAAACACAGGCGGTGAACTGACAATTTCACACCCATTAAAATTTCGTGTATGGATAAAGTTCAAGCGGACGTGCATTGTAATTTCTTCTTCGAAATTCATTTACGGGCAAAAACACTCCCTCATAGCATCTGACCACGACAAGAGTGGCAGTGAGACCGCTGAATTGTGATTAGGGATATAAATGAGCAAGTGATTTGGGTTTTTAAACGAACGGAGTTACACTTTTCTTTACGAATGTACTTGCATCCCGGGATTTGAGACTCTCAGTGCCCATCGATTTTGAGATTCCCAATTGTTTTGCGCACGCCATACTATTGGCTTATTTGTGCAGCGAGGCGCACCGGGTTCCAGCTAGTGTAGCATATATGTAAATTATTCTCGTATACCGATATGGTTATTTACATGATTTTAAAACGAAATCTGTCTGTATGTCTGCATGTCTATATGTCTGTCTGTCTGATTGTTCGGGCTAATCTCGGAAACGGCTAATCCGATTGGGATGGGACTTTCACTGGAAGATTCAGTATTTTGGCGGACATGTTTTAAGCTATCCTACATATATGCACTATATATTAGCTCTACCTGCATGTATGTATAGATGGATGTATGTAGAAAAATCTTGTTTTTGACCCACTTCCATACAACCGATCAGCTTCAAATTTTGCACATATTTACATTCAAGTGACAATGCAATCTGACCATTTTATAAAAAAATCAAGATGACCGTTTCAAGATGGCGGCCGAATTTCGCAATTGTGCTCGCTGACCGCCGACATGGGTATGAAATGAAAGGGAATGATAATATAATTACCTATTTGGTATCATTCCAAATTCAAAATGGTGGCCGGAACAAAATGGCGGCCAACACAGATGACGGATTACTTTTTATTTACATCACGATCGGTATGGGTATCAAATGAAAGGATATTTTTTTGTTTTATGTGATAGACTAGAGGCTTAGGGAAAGCCCCTTTGTACTGTTCGATAATCTATTTTATTTGTATAGAGTTTAATGTCGGACAGCAGCTCTAGTCGCAAGATAGAGAGAAGAAAGAGAGACATAGTCCATTCAAAACGCGCGTTATGGTGTTCCAAAATAACACCGTTAAGAAAATCGAACCCTAAACGTTTTTGGGGTCGCTGATCGCGAAAATCAAGGTCCCGCGATCCTATAATTAGGGCGTCACCCCTAAAAATGCAAAAAACACCCCTTTTTAAAGGGTTTTCACGATTATTGCAGTAATAATGAAAACTAATGCGATGAAATGCACTTTTTTTAATATTTATTTGCGAAGGTGGTTAATATTTATTTTGCGAAAAGGGTTGAAACTACCCCTAAATTGGCTAAAATGGCTAAAATTGGGAAAAAATTTTACAAGTTTATGCTTCAAATTCGATTGTGGGCGTACTGTCAGGCAAAAATAAATTATTTTCAACCCTTAAAGGGTTAAAACTACCCCTACAATATAGTTCATTGAAAACACGTAGGGTGGGGGAGGGGGCGGTCATAAGAGGAATAAGTAAGGAGTACCCGTTACCATTAAGTTCGCCTTAATTTAGTATAAATCAACCACCTTTGCAAATAAATATTTAAAAAAGTGCATTTCATCGCATTAGTTTTCATTATTACTGAAATAATCGCGAAACCCCCTAAAAAGGGGTGTTTTTTGCATTTTTAGGGGTGACGCCCTAATTTTAGGACCGCGGGACCTCGATTTTCGTGATCAGCGACCCCAAAAACCTTTAGGGTTCAATTTTCTTAACGGTGTTAATTTTGGAACCCCCCACCGCGTTTTGAATGGACTAACAGAGAGAAGAGAGTAGGAGCTGCCACAACCTAGCCGCGATATTTTATTCCGCCTACTCCCAACCATTTCGCGGCTCTGGCATCGGGGCATCGAGAAACAACTCGCTGGAGTGTTATGCCTCCTGAAACGAGTTGAATCTCATCAACCAACCGATGACATGCGGCTTGGTGAAACGGAGAAGGACTAGCTAAGGTTATGACAGGAGGAATCTCGAATGTAAAGAGGGGAGAAGAAAGAAGGGAAGTTATGTGGGTGGGAAAGTGGAAAAGGCGAAGGACCGTGGGGCTGGCCGGGATTCGAACCCGGGACCTCTGGGATAGTAGTCAGCCGCCTTACCCCTAGACTACCAAGGCCCCCAAGTATGACAAGTAGAATAGTATTACCTGGGTGGCGTAATTCCAAATTCAAAATGGCAGCCAACACAAAATGGCGGACTACCTTTTCTTACAACGCTCTCGGTATGGATACCAAATAAAAGTGTATGATGAGTAGAGTACAGTAAGCTGGGTGACCTCATTTTAAATATCGATCGTCACAAAATAACGGAAGACATTATAATAAACTAAAAGGTAGAAAACTAAAAATATACTTTAAAAGACTTAAAAATATGCGTTTGCTTAAAAATGAACTAAAAAGTAAAAAATTATGTTGAATGAAAATTTTTTTTGCTCAAGCCAGGGGCGCTAGCAAAAAGTTGCAGTAATAATAAAATAAGAATATAGGTAAAGTCGGAAAGGTCGGTTATTTGGCCAATATGAGATCAGGAAAGTAGCAGAGATTTCGGCAGCTTTACTCACATCAGGAAGAACAGCTCATTCTATGCTTAAGATACCGATCGAAGAAGATCATATGGAAAAAATCTAAAAACCTGCGTGGAAAAAATCTAAAGTTTTACAAAACTGCATGATGGCAAATAAAGTATCTATTAACAGAACACCGCGAGATTTAAGATGTAAAAACCAATTATTTTGGGGGGAAACTGTTTTATTGGCATAATTTCCGGCTGTCCGGACAAATATGTGGGCCGATGATATTGATGCATGTCTGAAATGATCACTCATTTAGGGACATGTTGGAAAACGTCATTTACAGCAAAAGATAAGAACGCAATCGGAAAACTCAGAATTCAGTAGGTACTATTTTCCTCAACATAGGATATACAATAGCAAATGTTCTGAGATTAATGAGAATGATGACAGTGAGCTGCTGGATGTTGTTTGAAGGTTCGTAATAGACGAGGAAATTTTGATGAGCGACAGCGTTACTCCAATTTTTTTAAATAATTTGTTTTAGGGCTAATATATTGTAGAATTTTAATTCTAAACAAAAAGTGTCCTTGCAAATTTTCGGTAAAATGAACCGTTTCGGAGATATAGTGGAAAAACCATTTGCACATGTTTTCCAAGATGGCGGCCAAATGGAGGGGTTAGAATCCCGAAAACTCAAACTTAAGCTCACATTGACAACCCCTACACATCCCAAAAATAAAACCTTGTCCTGCATTTTTGCAATGTTAAAGTACCGTTTCCATGGACTACAGTCACAAGTGCCTTTTTGTTCTACATATACCGGACGAGGGTTTGAAGCCTTTCTTAAAAAAGTATAAAGGGAAGCATACAAGCTTCCCGTGTTTTGTTTTGCGAAAAGTTTTTCTCTGCCCTCAGGATGTAATTGTTGAGGAATTGTCTTTTGCTGTTCTTCTTGTTTCCTCGTATTTCAGTTTCTTGTTCCTCGTCGGTCTATGTATATTTCTCTTTTTTTATTTCTGGCACCTACAGCTGCTTTACTTTCCTCGTCGAACCATTCACTGGCTCTCGCTGTGCGTTTATAACCTATAGTTCCTTCGTGACATCTGTCAGTATTGTCTTCAATCTTATCCGTTTTCCCTCGACTGTATCTTCATTATTAATGTTTGGACCTATTCTTTCTGCTACAGTTGCCTGATATCTCTACAGCATAGTCTGTTCCTAATGTGGGTTAGGGATATATAGAAAAAGGAGTTTAACTATTAAGAACAAATAAAAACGAAATTAATTAGAGTTTTTAAATTTTTTTATTTTCATTATCCAAAGGTCATGTTTTTTCTCCAGAGTCTCCCAAATTGTTATCGAAATTTATTTAGTACGAAAACCGATACCCATCAAGCGGTTGGTACGCCAGCTAGTGGCGAATAGAGTTATTAAATTGTGTATTGGCTAACTAACTATTTTACTTACATATCCACCAGCGTAAGACAAAGCTCCAGGTGCAATTAGAGGTGCTGAGTATGCAAGAGGTGCATAGCGAACGATCGGCAGAGCGGCAGAAACGTGAGTTGCATGCTCGGTACTTGCTGGGGCTTCGGGTGCTGGAGCCAACTTAGCCAAAAGTGGGGTACCTACCAATCCTGGTGATGGAGCAGCAGCGGCAACGGCAAGAATAGCGGCAAGAACGACCTGCAAGCGACCGACAAAAATTTGTCAGTAAATCCGAATAATCGAACCCTTTCAGGTAAACTTACGAATTTGAACATCTTGATAGATTGTGATATTGGAACTTGGAACTGTTGCTAGTAAGACACTGAGTTCTAATTTGATGTCTAGAAGTTCTTGCTAACCATTTTTATACCCATCTGCAAAGCGCTCGTTCTTTGGCTGAGGTCGTCGGAAGCGTCTTCTAGAAACCCGTAGCGGTTTGTTTTGATAATCAATGCAACTCCACTCCGGTGACCTTGATACTTGAGGACTGGTTTGAGTGCAATTGGAGTCAATAGTCTTTGGTTATGGCCTGCGGTCTTGTATGTACAGCATTCAAAGTTTTTCTTAATTGATTCAATTCGTCGCATTTGTTGTATGTATTTCATTTTTAAAAAATAGCAACTCTTAGATATGCAGGAGTGAATTTTCTAAAGTAAAAATATAACAAGAAGTATGGTTTTTGATGTCCCGTATAAACGTGCGTAAAAAACCATAAAATCGACTAAATTTCCGATTTTTCAAAAATTCCAACGGGATTTCATTTTCAATTGTTTCTTGGGTTTTCTAAATGAGTTTCCCAATTATAAACCGTACTTACAAAAAATTTCAGCAATGTTAAAAAAAATTAGATCGTTTATTACTATAAGCAAATATATAAGGAATGAACCGATCTTGTTGAAGTTTTTTTGTGGACCTCTTCATATAAAATTTTTTTTAACCTTTGAATTTTTGTATGACACAAACAACTCGACTGTCGACTGAAACAACATGCCTACTATCACCCCAGAACTTCTATTCAGTCTCAATCCGTGAGTTTACGGCACGAATTCAAGCCTATCAACTTGTTGAAACTGAAAGCAAGGCGCGAACTAGGCACGAAAAACATCCACATTCGCGTTCGCGCTTGTTCACGGGTGTTCATGGCGTGAGTTCGGAGCCGCCTTAAGGCACAAATAGATACATAGGCACGGAGGCGGTGACAGTGGTTGCCTGCGAGATAGTTTCCCATACATTTCATTTCTCTGCGCCGCCTGCGCATTGTGTCAGCAAATATGATGGTCCGTGTAATTTAATGGTTTTTCTAGTCACCAAAAGTGTTCAAGTTTTCGTTGAGGCCATTTACAAGGGAATCATGATGTCATTTGCAAGCCCTCATCCCTTAGTCAGACTGAGTATAGTGTGGCCTTCATCTGTCCGTGCCTGCCGACCTGGACTGTCGGCGGCCTGAAACATGTGCTACTTTTAATTTAACCCAGTTTTCTAGCAATTTTACAGTTTCTTGAGGAAAAAAACGGCGTGATATTTTCCGAGACCCCCTCTCCCTCACTTGAGATGTGGTGATATTCGGATCGACCCCTCCCCCCTAAACGTGTATGGAATGCTCTTAATTAAAGCAGTCTGGCTTACATATATGAGGTTTGTGTATGAGTGTAGTACAATAAATAGACCAAACGAGTGGCCTTGGTACCTTCAGACCCAAAAACTCAACAAAAGGAAAAAGAGCCCTTATAATTATTTCCTCATCGTCCTGACAATATCTGGATTTGACATTTATCTCTGCAAAAAGCTCTTTCTATGCCGTTGAACAAATTTGCGACGCTTCTACGCCCAATTGTATACAATTAACATTGGTTGATTTTAAAAAAATATATCTTCTTACAAGTAATGCAAAATTTGTTTGCTAATAATCCCTTACTAATATTATAAAAGCGAAAGTAACTCTGTCTCTCTGTTACGTTTTCACGCTTAGACCGCTGAACCGATCTTCATGAAATTTGTTACAGAGATAGGATAGACCTTGGGGAAGGACATAGGCTACTTAGTGTCACTAAAAAGAACTTGAAACGAGTGAAATAGAGGGTGAAAGTTCGTATGAAAGTGCAAATTATTTGCATTTTACTAGGTTTTGTTGTTCACCTATATAACTATGCTTAGGCGCGGGGAGTTAATGTTTTTCGGTTAAATACAGAAATTTGTTTAATATAATTTTCTCTATAGTGACTAAAGGTTTCAGTTTTTCAATATTTTAATTAGGTTTTTTTTAATTAATTAATTAGTATGTACGTCACCATTTTTTGCGATCTGTTCTCTAGCAACTGGATTTTGACCCACTTTCATGTAACCAGTTAACCCCAAATTTTACCCACATGCATAATTCGCGTGACAATGCAATTTAAAATTTTTGTAAAAACCAAGATGGCGGCTTCAAGATGGCGGGCGAGTTTCGCAATAGCGTTTCCCGATTACCGATAGAGGCTCAGGAAAGGCCCCTTATACTAATGACAATTTATTTATTTTTTTCGTATAGAGTGCAATGCCGAACAGCAGCTCTGGTCGGAAGATAGTAAAGAGAGGGAGAAAGTGAAGAAGGAAGGAACTGCCACAACCAAGCCGAGATCGTTTTTATTCCACCTGCTCCCAACCATTACTAACGCGACTCTGACATCGGGGCATCGAGAAACAACTCGCTGGAGTGTTATGGCTCCTGAAACGAAGTGAATCTCATCAACCAACCGATGACATGCGCTTTGGTGGAGCGAGGAAGGGCTAGGAAGGCTATGATAGGAGAAATCAGGAATATAAAGAGGGAAGAAGAAAGGAGGGAAGTTATATAGGTGGGAAAGTGGAAAAGGCGAAGGACCGTGGCGCTCTGCCGGGAATCGAACCCGGGACCTCTGGGACGGTAGTCAGACGCCTTACACTCTAAGCTTCCGAGGCTCACAAGACCCAGACCCAGTCATGGGTATCAAATGAAAGGGTATTACCTGTAGAATTATGTTCCGCGACCTCCGATATGCGTATCAAATTAAAGGGTATAACAAATAAAATACAATTAGTAGTGTGGCGTCATTCCAAATTCAAAATGGCAGTCAACACAAAATGTCGGATTACCTTTTTCTTTACAAGCTACTCGGTATGGGTATCAAATCAAAGGGTAGGACAAGCGTCATTCCAAATTCAAAAGAGCGGCCAACAAAAAATGGCGGATTACCTTTTTCTTTACAAGCTACTCGGTATGAGTATCAAATCAAAGGGTAGGACAAGCGTCATTCCAAATTCAAAAGGGCTGCCACCAAAAAATGGCGGATTACGTTTTTCTTTACAACCTACTCGGTATGGGTATCAAATCAAAGGGTATGACAAGTAGCATCCTATTATCGGTGTCGCATCATTCCAAATTCAAAATGACGGCCAATACAAAATGGTGGGGTTTATATTTTTCTATACAACGCCGTCGGTGTGGGTATCAAATGAAAGTGTATGACAAGTATAGTACAGTAAGCTGTGCGACGTGATTTTAAATCAAATATAATAGACTAAAATTAAAAAATAAAAATATAGTTTAAAAACACTTAAAAATACGCTTTTATTTTAAAATTAAATAAAAGGTAAAAAATAATTTTGAATGTAGAGTTTTCATTGCTCCAGCCGGTATATGGAAACAACAAATATTTCTAAATGTTAAAAAATCGTGGGGCGCTAACGAAAAGTTCCAGTGTTAATACAATAACATAGGTAAAGATAGGTATTCCATTTTTTCTGGAGCACCATGTATGTTTTGGGCTGCCAATAGCTGCTAAATTAGCAAAATTAATTGCTATTTTGGCACTTTTTCTGGAAAAAACAATTTGGAGGAGAGGTGGGCCGCCATGAGCGAAGTTCTTTCTGTACAGGGCGCCTAATCTCTCGCCACAGCAAAATCTATGCAGACGATTCTGATTATGTTTGGCTCGGTCCTTGGTCTGTTGTGCAGGTAGTACAAAATTTTTCATCGTCGACTCTTAAAAAAGTTGTAACATACTCTAAATTTTTTCAAGTATCCAAAATCAATTTTTGCAGATTTGTTCTTTTTCATTATAGCTTTTTCCTCCAGCGGATTGTGCACTCATAATAGGTCTGTTCCTGTACTTTTCCTGTAAAAATTTGTTTGGCAAAAACTTAGTGAATGGTGGGGATAATTTTGTCAAAAATTCAGAAAGTAAAGAAACACGTTTTGGGCAATTTCTTGCAAATAAAGAAGAAGATAACATAAATGTCGATTGTCTATGTGTATGCCGCTTTTCAAGATACCCACACACATAAACAAAATGTCAATTGACACCTTTTGACAATTTGCAAGAAATCGCCGGACCGAAAACCTCCTGCAAATTCCTGCAAGAGGGGAAGTGAAAATTTCCCCGCTTTTTCTTGCATGAGAAAGTAAAGAAACACAAATTGGGAAAATTTTTGTCCCGCGTGATCCCACATTCGAGTTCAGGAACAGACTTAATATCTTTTTTAATGAAAGGCGTTGCAACGCACGCGGGTTTTTGCTAGTTATAATATAATTTCAGAAACACTGCACTTATTCTTTAAGGAAACTTCAAACAATACTCAATTTATAATCTAAATGCCAAAACAAATCGCAAAAGTCAAGTTCACCACATCTGCTGTCAAAAAAATATATTTCATAAAAAAATGCAAAAAAATTGCTTAAAGGAGTTCATATTAAAGCAAAGAGAATTCTTGTGTAACGTCGGTCCCTTACCATCGATTTACCTCAAGGAACATGTCTACCCAGAACTGAAACCAGCCATGGAAAGAGCCATTTGTCTTGCTATTCTAAAGAATATGGTTCGTGATTCGAAACAAGTGTTTAATGTCATCGATTGCATTGCGGAATACTTGTGGAATATGAATGAAAAACATCCAAGAAGACGATTTAATTGGAAGCCAGCATATTTTATATTTGGTATCAATAGGTGCGTCTGCAGACCAATTTACCCGGAATCATGGGTGCTAACTAGAGATCAAGCTTCGGCTAAAATTCAAGCCTTTGCTAGAGGGTATCTTGTTAGAAAGCAGGATGATGTCCAGTGTGTAAGAAATTTTTGGAAAGTGAGTAGTAGCTATTTCCTTACAAAACCCTAAGGGCCAAACAGTTGATTTTAAATCTAATAAAACCAAATATACTTTACAGAAAATCAAGTCAGAACACTGGATTTTAAACATTCGCACGCCTCGACCAGAACCGAAGTGTCCACAAAAGAAAAGACACACATTACGTGCCTTCTAAAAAACTTCGATCCATATTATAAAAATAAAACTAATCATCATTTAAATTAATATTTAGCATCGTTTTAATTTAATTTATAAATAATGAGGTATGAACAGTGAACAAGCTTATCTCTCAAACATGCAAACGCATTACACAAATCTCCAAGGCAGCAGAATGCCCCGAAGCAAAAATTCGCATCACTAACTGTGACTGGATGGTGAACAAAAATCGAAATAATACATAATATAAAAAAACAGTAATCTCTACAATAAATAACAAGGACTTCACTAGTCGCCTAAAAGCTACAAATAAATAATGTGCAGTAAAGCGCTAAATTGTGACTTTTGTAGTCTATTTTAGTAGCTCCTCGTAATTTGATTGATCCAGTCCAGGTAATATGACACGCGTACATATACACCAGGAACATTGACTTGTCCGCATCCGATGCCCCAGGATACAACACCTACGAGCTGCCAAACGCCGTTACGTTCACAAACCATCGGCCCACCGCCGTCTCCTTTGCATGCATCCTTGCCTTCCTCGCCGCCAGCACAAACGAACCCAGGATGTAGCTTGAACTGGTGTCCTAGACGGGTATGACGAAGCTGGTTCTGACACTGTTGCTGGTTAATGATGGGCACGTCAACCTCCTTTAGAATGTTTTGATACTTTCCATAGTCTCCGAAGGCGTCCTTGCCCCATCCCGTGGTCCAGCAGCGAGCTCCAGTATAATCCGAATATTTGTCTGGCAGACAAGCGGGACTAATGTGGGGGGATTTTGTAAAGTCTATGGGATGGTCGAGCTTAAGGATTGCCAAGTCATTGTCTAAAGTTCCAGCATAGTATTCAGGATGTACATGTACAGATACTACATCTCGTTCGATGTATGGGAAGAACTCCACATCGTGGTTAACATCCCACTCCCCAAGACGTGCACGTAGGTCAAAACCTCCATAACTGTTGGGGGGCAAAAGGAAGGAAATAAATAACTTGAAATTTTTTTGACAATTCGAGTTACTTACGTTTTAACACAGTGAGCGGCTGTTATGACGTGAAGCTGATCAATGACGGTTCCACCGCATACGTAAACAGATTCCTTTGGATCCTTCTTAAGAATAGCTACCTGCCATGGGTATTCACCGAATTCACTGTCTCCATCGATGTAGACAGGATTCTTTATACGACCAGTGATTCCATGGGCATTTCTGGTTCCGCAACGTCCCAGTTGCTGCTGTTGCTGTGGTCTGAACGGCCTTCGACAGCAGACTTGCGATGGGCTACATTGTTGTGGTCGTCCACCATATAACTGGCGCTGAAAATTTTGAGGTTAAGGATTATCTTGAAGGTCTTTTTTATTTAATGTTTAAAGGGATTAAAGTAAAAAGGATCAGGTTACCTTCTCTCGGCGGTTTTCGTTATTATTACCATCGTCCTTTTCAACAACTTCTCTCTCATCCAAGCTTCGTCGTCGTCTATCATTTGGGAATGCTATATTTTTTCCACCACTAGCAGCACCAGGGACTTGGGTCGGGATTGTTTGGATAAAGCTTGAGAGGGGTTCATCGAATTGGATTCTTTTTCCTTGACGGTTTTCCCTAGAATAGTCATAGCTTTCAGCGTAGCCCGTTCCATCAGTAACATTAGAACTTCTGTCATAAAGACCCCGGGAAGTAAATCCAAATGGGAAGGACGGTCCTGTAGGGTAGTGGGCGAAGTCTGGGGCTGTGTGCTCAGGCACAAAAGATGGTGGAGGATGTGCAAATCCATAGCCTCCTCCGCTTGGATAATATCCTTCTCCTGTTGGGTGATGAGGGGCGAAAGGTGGTGGAGGAGCATAATTGAAAAGTGGTGGTCCATGGATAATTTCTGGTGGATGGGGGTAAGCATGATGCGAATGATGGTGGATATGCTGTTGGTGCGGCAATTTTGCTGCTTGAAACAAGCTACTAACTTTATGTATTACCCGTTCGTTTGGAGTTATATGAAGATTTACAAGTGGTTTCACCAGCCTTTCACCCTTTTCACTTTTGGTCACTTGCAAAGACACAAGCGGATTAACATTAACCAAACCAAAATTCAGCCCATCAAGGCCGAGAGCTCCGAAATTCGGATTTACATGACCACCGAAGGCTCCACTTGGAAGAGGCAAGCCAAAGGACACTCCAAAAGTTGGTAACACCTTCTTTCTTTGCAGGGTGATGATTGTTTGTTGTGGTAGATAATTATTGTTGTTCGGGTAGTTATCATAATTATCATCGTCCGGGTAGTTATTGTTGTTGTTGTAGTTACTGCTCACAGTTAAGCGCTAAAAAATTGATTTTCCTCACTTAAGTGAAATGTTTTCAATATGTGAAAAGTTAAAGGTTATCAGTTCAAAGCTCTTACAATAGCCACCACAAATCCCTTACGTGCCATTATAGTTTTAGTTTATGTTAGTCGTAGTGCCACACATAAACCATACCAGCAGCTCGAAAGTATTTGCTTGTGGGCTACACTAGAACCTTTTGACAGGTAACCTTCGGGCTCCCGATTTTAGTGCCACAATACGAATAGTATGCATGGAAGAGAAAGAAGCTGGCTGTGTGTTTAAGGACTGCAACAATTAATGAAACTGCCGATTTTAAAAGTGTAGTGTAGGATTAATTTGTGTAAGATGGTTAGTATTTTTCTTGACTGCATTTTGTTAGTTACTAATTCAAAAATAATCGAGTTTGAACTTACTGCTTCGGCGTTGGCGGACGCTTGTTCAGGTTCATCGGATTGTTTGTCCTGTGCAGCTTCACGTTTGGAAATTTTCTTAACTTCTTCAGTATTGGCAGGGCTAGGGGTTGTTGTGCTGTTATTTTGATCTTCGGGTAGAGCTTCGATTTCTGACCCCAAGTTTCTAGGATCTAGAGGTAAGATTAAGTCATCTTTACGCCCAAGTCTGTCTGCTGCAGGGCATTGATTGAATGGTACACAAACACAATCAATGCTTTGTTGACGGGAAGTTTCCAATCCACTATAGTCTTCAGATCCTGCGTATTGATTGAATTGCGCGCCATATTGGGATCCGTATTTGTTTTGTTGAGCATAGCCTGTCAAACTGTTACCTTGAGCGCCTCCATTGATGTTTAATTCTTTTTTATAGTATTCTGGGTTAGATGAATGGAAGCCGCCAGCAGCAGCACCATTAGATGATTGGTAGCCACCTGCTGCATTATATATTCCAGAAGCAGTTTGATCGAATCCGGAGCTGCCAAAGGAACCACCATTGGCGCCAAAGGAACCACTACTGGCGCCAAAGCTACCACTATTAGAGCCAAAGCTACCGCTATTGGAGCCAAAGCTACCAGCATTGGAGCCGAAGCTACCACTGTTGGAGCCGAAGCTACCAGTAAATCCAGATCCGTAGCTTCCAAGTCCTGGTTCAGATACTGGTTTAATTCCAGACCCATACAAGCCATTAACTGGACGCACAGCTCCTCCATTAACACCTCCTAGTCCAGCACTTAAAGTGTTTCCAGCAAGAAAACCACCTTGAGTTGCGCTGTTGAATCCTGCATTGAAAGCGGCCGATTGGCTAACCTGTTTATTGAGCTCGAAGCCGTTATTTAGCGAGTTTACATGGCTGATAGGAGCAAAGGCTGCTGATGAGGTAGCAATAGATGCGAAGTCTGAAGTAATGGAGTTTCCAGAAGGCAGAGGGACTGCAACTGGAACAATTGGTGCCTTCGCAGTTTCTCCATCAACATGATGGAAGTGATGATGAACGTGTTGTTGAAGTGATGCGCTATTAGCAGCTTGAGCTTGTGATAGACCAGCACCAGCGCCTCCACCTTGAGCATTTACAACGATAGTAGGCTTGGGTTCACCAATTCCTCCTAATCCAGTTGATTGTTGGTGATGAGCATATGAATTTTCAACATGGATCTTTTCACCAACGATATGCTCAAAATTGTATGGTGCATCAACACCTTCGAAGATTGCTCCTGGTGGCTTTGATGATCCGTAAATGATTGATCCTGGTGGTGGTTTTGAGAATGTAATTCCGGAGTCGCCACCATGTATTGATGGTGGTGAATCGACGAATTGTCCTGAGTATACTGGTCCTAAAGTATGACCTGGATATGGTGGCTTCGATAAAATTGGTCCTTCGTATCCAACTTTTCGTGGCGGTCCGAACTTTCCTCCAGATGGTGGATAAGGCATTGGCTTTGGTGGTCCATAAGGTCCTTGTGGTGGCCCAAACGATCCAGGTGGTGGCCCGAAAGATCCATGTGGTGGTCTAAATGGTGGACGTGGTGGTGGTGGACCTTGCGCATAGATAGCCGAACCAGGTGGCCTATAGAATCGTTTTCCTTCAGCATCAGCAACATCACATTGCATAAGTCCAAGACTGCAAAGTTTCTCCTTAATTAAATTTCTTGCTTGAGAATCATCGCCTCTTTGTAAAGCTTCTTGTACACTTGGGTCGGTGTAGACTTGTCCATATTCATCCAAGTTTCTTCCTTCCCTTCCGAAGCTTAAAATAGAATCTACAACATCATCAACGCTTGTATCATTACTGTATATTTCTTGCTCACTATAGAGATGCCGACCTTGACTATCAGATTCATTAGCTGTGCTGTTAACCTCATCGGATCTCTTTTGCGCAATCGGGGATGGTTGTTCTTTCTGATTCCATGCCCATGATGGCTCTTCTGCTACACAGAGGGATAGAAATTGTATGGCTGAAATAACAGCCACTATTTTAAGATTCATTATATCTGAAATTAAAAAAAATAATAAATGATTATTTTAAGTTTTTCAATGAAGATTTTTTATTATATATGTAGAAATTATCTACCGAGGTAGGTTAGGCTAGGTTGAAATGGCTGCCTCCACTAGGGAGCCCACATTCTGATGCCATTCTAGTGCTGGGACAAATCTCAGGCCATTTTAAGCCATTTTGAGCTTTTGATAAAGTAACAGAGGCTAACACCAATATTTTGCAGCTCGCTCAATCCATTAAGCAAGGGTGAGCCAAGGAAGGTCCCTCTTTGTACAGAGAAGATGGGAGACAGTTGCTTCCTCTTCTTCATACCCACAACTTCTGCATAAGTCGTTGTGGGGAAGTCCTAATCTTTCGGCGTGCGGTCCAAAGGGACAGTGACCGGTCAGCACCTTTACTACATGTCTTATCTCGTTTTTGTTCAACTGAAAAAGAGATTTTGAAAGTTGGCCACATTGCATGAAGAGTGCGGCACACCTTTGCTGTGGTCCATCACAGCCCAACTCGAGCCCCCAGATCACAGTGACTTCCGCTTGGAAGACGCTGCAGAGGTCGGGTAGACGAAGAGAGTTACATTATATTCAATGCCTCGGAGAAAATACCAGAGCCTACGCTATTCCCAATTTTTGAGCCATCTGTGTAGGTACATAATGCCCCAGTTGGGATAACACACCATCTGTTCAGTCATCTCTGGCCGGAATGATGGTATTGAAACCCTTTTCCAAGGTCCACGTATGTAGGGGTAGATAGTCTAGGTTGTCTAGGAAGCACCTCAGCAGCTGATCAATAAAGGAACCGGAGCACCTTCAACATACAGACGCTGGAGTGCTCCTTGACCGCATAAGGTTCAACATTGTTGAAAGCACCTTCAGTATCTAAGAAAGCAGCCAACATGAATTCCTTAAATTCAAGGGATCTTTCGATGACCACTACCAGGGAGTGGAGAGAAGTGCCTACTACTCTACTACTACCGAGGTATGTTTGCGTCGAAATTGTTCAGAACAAAAGGAGCCGATAGATTTTTTTAAAAAACGGACGAAGCTAAAAGTTTTTGAATTAGTGGAATTAGTCCATAAAATTGTCCAATACTGATATGGTGTTCAAAGCTGGCAGATTTAGTTTAATCATTTTTAATTTAATAGAAGCCATGTCATTATTCTAAAAAATTTCTAAATTCGGTGCCTGGTCGTAAAGCACATTTCCATTCCACTTAGTTCAAGACACATTTACCCATCCAACCTTAAAAATAATGAATAAAAAAATTTAACCCCAAATTAAGTAAAATTACTGTCCTCAACGCAACCAATTTGCATATAAAACTGATTTAACAAACGCAATAATCCATAACAAGTTCAGCTCAAAACTTTCTTTTCTGCCTACATAAATTCTCCAAAAGTAAGAAGGCAACAACAAAAAAACAAAAATATTGTATTCCAAAAACCGCACCGAAATGTTCCGCATCGTAATAAAATCACATAATGAAAATTCATCAAAGGCACGATGAGCATCATCACCATCATCATCGTCATCATGGCCATAAGTTGTTCCATAACATTGAATAATAACATCAACCCAAAAAGGGGTTAAATTGCAAAGGAATACAAAAAAAATTGCTTAAGCCACAAAACGAAATTCAAGCAAAAAGAGAAATAAGAAAATGTTAAGAAAGTCACGATTCAGATAAGAAAGAAAACGATTGATCCATAGTGAAAGTAAAAGTTTTGTTTGTAACGAGGGTCCTCGGAGCTTCGGGGTTGAGTCACGGAATCTTCATCATTCACTTTCGTTGGAAACCGGTTAGATAATGGATAGCTTTGGTGGTGTCGTTCGGATGCATGGGGAGCCCACATCTTGCTGTTTTCAGATTCGGATGACCGCATCGCATTTGTTTCTGCTGCAAAAATAATTTCACTTTTACGATGAAAAACAAACACAGCAAAAAGTTTGGTAAACATCTCGTAATCTGGGTGTTTGGGGCGGTGAACTCCAAGTATTTTGTCGTAGAAGATGGAAACCTACGCATCCCGTTTATAAAAAAGAAATTTAAATATTCGAAACAGACATTTCATTTTCGCATGTACGGAAGTTTGCCATAAAGTTTGTTTTATGGAACTGAAACTGATCCGCACCCAATAAAAATTGAAAATGTTCTTTTGATGCTCTTAAATAAAACAGGTTAAAGAACAAGATTTATCGATTAGGGTAAAAATAGCTAAGGAACAAGGAGATCGACACCTCGCTACAACGAACGAACTGCAACAGTCAAATTGATACGATGCCTTCATAACAGCAGCAGAGGCGAATTGTATTGCGAATGGGTAAACAAGCAGTAGGATCCTACGAACTAGAGAGATTAGAACAGTTTGCGAGACCTTGCCCGGATTAGTGCACCCAGAGTTAAGAGCATCAAGGAATTTGAGTACCAAACGTCATGTGTGGCCTAAATTGAATACTAGATACATTAACAGGTTTGTAAAAGCACACAGTCCGTAACCCAGCTCAACAACCCTAACTGCCAGTGAGGGGAGGGCGCAGCAAGGGTGCCTCGGTAGCCTAAGGATTAAGGCGTCTGGCTACACGAATAAAAATAGATTGTCAACAGTATAAAGGGCCTTTCCTGAGACTCTAGTCTTTCACATAAAAAAAGGGGGGGGGGGGGGGCAGGGGCATCTTCAGGTCCTTAACTTAACTATAACTACCTTCTACAATATAGAAGCTATTCCAACAACATTATATGAAGATATTTATGGCCATTTATGGAAGCGGGGATGCTATCGAACTACATTCCCAACGCCAGCCGTGAGGTAGAGCGAGCAGAGCGGTCGTTCTAAGTACCAGGTGGCCAGGGGAGCAAAAATCAGCGCGTTTTTGCACTAAAAGTTGCAATTTGTAAGAATGCAATTTTTGTGATGTAAAAGCGTCGACCAAAGGGCGCCAAAATCTTGCTCTACCCTGCTCAAGGGCTACCCTGATCAGATTAAGGGCGCTGTGCATGCCCTTTGGGATTTAAAAATTTGAGCAACCTTCCGTGCCCACACAAGACAGTATAACGTGGACTTTTCCTAAAGCATCGCCGAGTACACTCGTATGGCACACGGATGGCTCCAAAACAGAGACAGATGTGGACGCCAGAGCCTAAGATACCCTTGCCTGGGTTCCGGGTCACCGCGGTTTCAAAGTCAATGAAAAGCTGGATGCCCTAGCAACGGTCTAAAATTGCATTCATCAGTCCAGTCCAGGCCAATCGCACTTTGATAAAACATGCTGAACGCTGGAGGTCCGTGAACCAGCCAACTCTAAGCGGTTCCTTCCGGTGCCGTCTCATAACGCGTCCAAGCAATTGCTGTGGCGCAGTAGAAACAATATCAGGACACTTGTTTGCTTGATTACCGAACACTGCACCACCCACATGGAAAAAAATATAGCCAAAAATATATCCTAAAAAGTAACCAAAATATAGCTTGGATATCTAACTTTTGGCCGCTCTTTTATATCTCAGATATATCTCAGATATAGAATATATATTGAGATATATTTTTCGCATATTCCTAGATACATATGGAATCTAAGCGGTAAGAATATATCCAACAATTATATCACAGATATATGTATTTATGATATCAAGTTTATATCTTGCCTATATAGGATATATCTCGAGGTGCAAACCGAGTTATATTTTTTTCCATGTGGGCAGTCACTTAGGAAGAATAGGAAGGGCAGAGAACTCTCCAGGCTTTGGTTTGAGGAGGATGGGTCCGCCCTCCCCGTTCTCTGTGAGTGCCTGGCGATAGCGAAAAGCATGGTCTCATCGCTCGATGAGACCCTGCCTAAACATTCAAGTCTAAGCGACAAGCCCCTAGGAAGGCTGCTAAACTTGTACATCTGTGGATTATCATGTATGATCTAGCTAGGTAGCTAGTCGGCTAGACTGTTCCGGCTCTGATGAGCACCTTTGAGGTATCTTTTTTTAAGGGTCATGCTTATGACGCCACGCTGAAGTAATGCCTTTACGGCTCATTCTTGGACGTTTTATTAAAAAGGGTGAGTGAGTTTAGTCAATGGGAATCCGACACTAACATCTGGGTACACATCCGCAGCGGTGGCTGTCGCACACACTCCCTGCTGTTAGACCAATGTAAGATTTTCACCCCTCCCTCGTAAAAAAACATGCTAGCTATGCGTTTTCTTGCAGAATCATTTTTACTCCAGCGATTACGACTTCAAAGTCTGTTTTAATCATTATAATGCTATTTTCATCATCGTTTTTACAACAACAAAAATTACTTTATACAGGTAACCGTAATAAGGCATTCCGCCGGCTAAACCAGATATTAATAGGATACCAAAAGTGCGCTTAGGTCGGGTTTTCATCTAGCGGACGGTGTAGTTCCTTGTTCACCTGGTGGTCTGGTAGTGCCTACGTCACAGCCTTTGTCGGCTGGTTAGCGAGATTCACATGTTTCAAGAGGAATAACACTGCTGTCCAACAACATCCAAGAGCTCAAACGCTAGGCTCACTGCCTCCTCCGAATAGACCCACCAGACTACCCCAAACCTATCATATCGTTTTTCTATCTTCAGATCAAGCTTACTACTAGCCATATCACCATGTATGTATGTATGTATGAATGTATGCATGAAATGTGCGGAAGGGGCACATGTTTTAGCTGCTAGCTGCCCTTTTAAAAATGTTCATATAGACTTTCACAAGGGAAAACTTTTTGCTTAAGTTTTTCAAAATAAATGGCAAATTACCAATGAAAAATATTACAGCACAAACTGCACCTGCTACATTTTATTCTGCTTGAATAAGCCGATTTAGAGTTACACTAAGGATATCGACAGACCAGGGGAATTAATTTAAAACGACTGACTTTTTACACGGTTGACGACATTATTAGTTTCTAAACGTGTCCATATGATACAATACCAATGGAGTTTTGGCCGTAGACAGCGAAGTGAACGGACGTGTGCTGGTCCGGTCCGTCAAACACGCCCCGCTAAATACATAATAAAAAATTTTTTTTTCTTTGTGAAAAGTGAAAAAAAAAAGTCTAAGCCCACAAAAAAACCACAACAACAAAACAATAGTGGAAGAAAATACGCGCGGCAGTGTAAAGTGAAGGCCTCATCACCCTTTCTACAGACAAGCGACCGACGAACAGCACAAGTAAGTTCCTTTGCTTCCTACCCTCACTCGATTCTCGGACCTGCAAGTGTCGCACCCGAAATCTGTCGGTCGACGAAATTTGCTTCGTTTCAAAAGGCATAACACTTTAACGCAGGCAAATTTCGTTGACTCTGATGGTTGCGGCAGATGTAATTCCGGGAAATATCTCTAGGAATGTGGCGATTGAACCCGCGCAACCGAAGTCCCGTTACGAGTCAAGTTTTGGTATTGACTTTTGTAACATTCGCGGACTTCAAGCGAATTTCTCTTTTGTTGAGTGCCACTTATCTAATTACAAACCCCCAATCTTCGCACTTAGTGAAACCCAAATATCACCCGATAATGATTTAGGTTATTACCAGGTGTCGGGGTACACTTTAGTGCACAATCTCTCCCCCCATAGGGGTATTGCCATTTATGTTAGGGACGACGTGGCTTATTGTAAAATACATTCAAGCACAACTTCAGATTTTAATTATCTTTGGATTAAAATCATTTTCCAAAGCCACGTCATATTCTTCTGCTTCTTATACAGAAGCCCTAACATAAGTAACGAAGCCTCCACTTTATCTTTTGATACTATTTCCGAACAAATCTCGGGATTTTTGTCGTCCAATCCTGAGTGTGAAATCATCGTTGCGGGTGATTTCAATGTTCACAACGTTAAATGGTTGACTTACTCAAATGGCACCAGTATTTCTGGCAAGGACGTCGAGCTCTTTGCAGACATCAATAACTTGCATCAAATTGTGGATCATCCCACAAGAGTCCCTGATGTTGCTGATCAAGGAAGATATCTCCTTGATCTTTTTCTAACTTCTCATCCAGCGCGTTACTCCGTCGAAGTTGATTCACCTCTCGGCAATTCAGACCACTGCCTAATCAGTGCTAACTTCCCATTCGAATTTCCCACCCCTCCCAAACCAGTTCGAAGAACTGTATGGCATTATGGGAAGGCCAATTGGCTGGGGCTTATTAATTTCTTCCAGTCTACAGACTGGAACCTGTGTTTCCGGAATAGAAACGCCAACTCTGCCGCTATCCGTATCACCCGGATCATACAGGCAGGAATGCATTTGTTCATTCCCCATTCTACCAAATCTGTGAAGCCTAGGCCCAACAGATGGTTTAATCGGGAGTGTATGAATGCAATCAAAACTAAAGAAGCCGCCTTCCGAGCGTACAAGAGCTTCCCGAGTGAATCGCTCCGTTTAGAATACATACAACAAAGAAATTCTTGTAAAACCGCCATCAAAAAAGTCAAAACCTTATTTGACAACAAATTGAGAAGTAAACTCCTAAATGCAACCTCAGGTAGCAAAAACTTCTGGTCCTTGGTAAGTTCCATCAAGAAGAATTTCACTACAACTTCAACCCCTTCCTTTATTCACAATGAGAAGGTAATAGCAGACAGCAAATCCAAGGCCAATTTATTAGCATCTATGTTCGCTTTGAATTCTTCTTTACCCGAAACTGATGTGCTACCCCCTGTTTCCGAGCGTAACGCCCATTCAATGGACAGGGTTTTTTTCAGGACTCGCGAGGTGTACAGGTGCCTCAAAGAGCTCGATGCCAACAAATCCACTGGACCCGATAATATACCCCCAATCGTCTTAAAACAATGCGCCTCACCTTTGGCTAAACCTCTGCGCAAATTATTTTCCCTGTCATATTTCTCCGGAGTTTATCCCGACTCTTGGAAACTTGCCCATGTTCAGCCCATACCGAAAAAAGGTGATTCCAGCGATCCCTCCAATTACCGCCCAATAGCAATTACTTCTATTCTCTCCAAAACCATGGAGACGATAATCAACAAAAAGCTTATGGGATATCTAGAATCCAACCTACTCATAAACGACAGACAGTATGGCTTCCGACAAAAAAGATCCACTGGCGATCTTTTAGTCTGTCTTACAGAACACCTCAGCCGTAGTCTGCATGAATCCGGTGAGTCTAGTCTGGTTGCTCTGGATATCTCCAAGGCTTTCGATAGAGTTTGGCACACAGCCCTGTTAGCTAAACTCAAAGCTATTGGAGTTGACTCACTTCTACAGAAGTGGATTGAGAGTTTCCTTTTTGGCCGTTCAATCGAAGTAGTATTGGATGGCGTCAAATCCGCATCCCACCCGATCTCTGCGGGGGTCCCCCAGGGGTCAATTTTATCACCGGCCCTATTTCTCATATTTATAAATGACCTTCTTTCAATCCCCTCCAACCCACTCCTCAGCTTCGCTGACGACGGTACTCTACGTTACTCGTACAGCGTCGATACAAGACAGACTCATGCCAGATCCTGTCTTGATGATCGTGAACTAATGTCCAAGTCGATTATAAATGACATTAAGCTGATTCTAGAGTGGGGAAAGAAGAATCGTGTTGAATTCAACTCCGACAAAACCAAGTACTGTCTTATTTCCAAAAAGAAGTTCAACACCTCACCATCCTTGAAAGTGGATGACGTGGTACTAAAGGCCGACCCATCCCTACACATCTTAGGCGTGACTTTAGCCAAAGACTTGCGATGGAATGACCACATATTCCAAATCGCCAAACAAGGATCTCAGTGCTTGGGATTTCTTAAGAGGTGCAAGTTCCTCCTCCAGCCATCGGCCCGTGCTGTTATTTATAAATCCTACATTCGACCTCTTCTCGAATATAACTCCCTCGTTTGGGGCGGCGCCCCAATAACCACCTTGGCATGGTTAGATAAGGTGCAAAAAAGGGCGCTCAAGTTAATTGATGACGACACCGCCTGCTCCACCATCGACCCCCTGAGCCACCGTAGGAATGTAGCAGCACTGACAAAATTTTATCGCTACTACCACAGTGACTGTTCCTCCGAGTTAAACGCTCTCCTGCCTCCACGGCAATCTTATACCCGCAACACCAGATTAGCCCACTCGTCTCATTCCCTTCACCTGCAACTACCCTTTTCACGCACTCAACAAGATATGAATTCGTTTGTTAATAGAACAACTCGGCTGTGGAACAACCTCTCGCAGTCAGTATTTCCGAACTCCTACAACATCCAAGAGTTCAAACGCAGGGTTCATCACCACCTTCTTCAATACCCCCCCGTACCTTTTAATCCTTAACCTATGCCCCCCCCCCCTCATCCCTCCCCCGTACTAAGCTTACTGCTAGACATTGCACCATGACGTGACAAATGACATGACGGACTGGTAGTACAAAGGGTAACTCCTGAGCTTAGCACTGCCACATAAAAAAAAAAAAAAAAAAAATACCATCCCCAAAGCAATGGCATAATATAATGTTTGCACAGGACGTTAAGTGCTGCGGGGAAAGGACTAAATTAAAGAAAGTGGACACGTAGATTACCGGCAATGCTCCTAGGCATCAGAGCAGCGTTTAAAGAGGACCTTAATAACATAGGAGAGATGATCTACTGTCAAGGAATTCATCTACCAGGAGAGTTCGTCCTTCTGAGACTCGACCACTTCTTTTGTATGGAAACATGGAAAGGCATCAAACTCATCACAAAGCGCCTACAAGTTTTCATCAATAGATTCCTACGTCGTAAACTAAAAATCCGCTAGCATGATAGAATTACAAACGAAAAGCTATGGCGTCGTGCCGGCCAAGAAAGGATAGAAGACGAAGGAAATGGAATTAGATTAGCCATACCTTGCGTCGCTAAAACGAAAATCTCGCCAAACAGGCCCTTGACTGGAATCCGCAAGGAGCCCATCGGCGTTGGCGTTCGTTTATACAAAGTTGTTTTGTAAGTTCAAATCCAGCAATTTTGATCTCATACCGACCATGAAGACCAATAACTTTAGACAATGACGTCTGAGGGGCGAAAGTGGAAACAAATCCTTTAGCAGACTGGTAAGTATTCAGAGCAGGTTGAATGCATAAAACGACATTACTTTCCAGTCGCCCAATATAAGATTTTTTTTGGCATGTTTAGTTCTACCTTCACATGAATTTAAATATTTATAGCTTGTGTCAGTAGTTCCATAAATTAGGAAATTTGGTGAATAACATATAATATGTTGAATTAATGCCCTTGAAATAAAATCCCAAAATATAACACACTGAACATTGATAGCTTCCTTCAATTAAATACTTTTGAGAATGGTTCATGTATTTAAAAGAAATCTGCATTTTATAATTCTGTGTCACATACAACGATCAGCAATATGTATTAACTTGAAGAGCAGTTAACAGATTTGTAGGCAACCATAAACCACAGCAAGAAGACTCTACTTTGATCGTGATGTTGTTGAAGAAATTTTTAAAGGCAACTAAAAGCCATTTCAACTTTATTAGCTACTTTCCGTCATCAATAACTGAATTATTTCACAGGAAAATAATTAAATAGTATAATCCGGCAAACAACAAACTTTCACACATCAGCAATTAATAAAAGCATTTTTAGGCACAATCATCATAATTAAAAAAATTCTTAGCTTTCATTGAATTCACGATAATTAATAACAATCACTCCTTTGCAAATGCAAAGTGTAAAAAGTGAAAGTGAAAACCCACACTTAAAATGCACTTTCCTTGTAATTTTTTCTACAGGAAAGCAATTACATAATAAGTACTTGCAAGCGTTGGTGACATTTTTTTTAAATTAAAACAAAAACAGGAAACAAGCACAATAAAAACAAAAATTCACTTCAACTTAAATTTACACCTTTATAAGCACTTTCAATCTTACCTTAAAATTTAAATTGAAAAATAACTGAAGAATAATCCACAAGAGTCGTTAACTTTTCACCGCTGAACAAAGGTGCGCAGAAGTCTTGATTAATCCAAACAATATATAGTAAAAGATAGTCACTAGCAGTGACAATATCCTCAAGTGACTAAAGTACAATTTCACTGCGGTCTTCAATATATAAGATCCCACCTTAAGTCTCAAGATTTTGTACCCTCTCCGTTTGCCTTAACGGTTATGGGCTGAGTTTTATAATTTTAATTTTTTTTGTTTTGTTTTATTGTACACTTTTTAAGGCTCCGATTTATCGTGGTTGAATTTTTCGGAGCGAATCCACTATAGCGCACAAGTTATAAGCCACACACAACTGCACACACGAAATCTACTTTCTCCGAGTTTTGAACAAAGCTGGAGCCAAAGATGCCGGCTGACGTCTCAAAAGATTTGCACTTTCCCGGAGCGGCTTTATATCGTACAGTAGTAGAGTACGCTTCGGATGCGGAGGCGATGTTGTTTTGATACTGAAACTTGCTTCGAATTTGGTTTTTATAGTATTATATATTCAAGATTGGACCTTCGGAATCTCCCTAAGGTCTCTCGCACTGTCTCTTGACGCAACTTCTTCTGCAGCGTACAAAAATTTGTCTTTAAGACCAATTCCCACCTTGCGCAAAAAAATGAAATGGAGTTCCCGGATTCAGACTCTTATGCAATTTTTGGTGAGTTAACGCGTTGGCCGACGTCAGTTGCTAATAATGTTGCAAGAGTATTGAGTGTCGCTGTTTGAAATTTCTGGGGAATTTGTTTTCAACATTATCGCTTTGGACAGTGCAGGGCCAATGGAATTACCTGGAGTGATGCAGTTTTGTTTTAGGGTGAGTAACTCTTTTTAGGAGCGCGAATGTTGGCGTGGTAAGAGTTGAGCCAGCTTTGTTAAAATCCATTGCTGGAAAGAAGGAAGGATTGGGACAATTGCACTTTAGCATTTTAGTCCACATTAAAAGTGAATTTAATTACATATCAGCAAAAATAACTTATATGTATATGTTGATCAGGAAGATGAAAAGCAACTAAAGGACTAAATAGAAGAAATTAGCTTCAAAAACGCTCCTAGAAGAAATAAATCAATAGTACTAGTTCTACCCCTAGGGAGCGAATGGCTAACAAAATCCTTGGAAGGTGGTGACACCCAATTTGTCACTTCTGTAAAAACCCGAGAAGGGTCACTGTAGATCTGTTAGCAAGTCCTAACCCCACCTCCCCGAGGTGTCCCCTGGGGTACTGTTTCGGAAGGAGCTGACGGGGAGATGGTCAAGTGGCAAGTTCGCGGCGTCAAAAAACAGAGTTTTAAGTCAGTTGGGCTGAGGGTTAGCAACACGCTCCAATAAAGAACACCATTGCTACGAATCGGCAAACAATGCCTCGGAACCGGATGGACAACACGACGACGACCTTTGCTTTTCGAACAAGGACACGAATCGGATCATGGAATGTGAGAACACTGCTTGCTGAGGGACGGCTGGATGAAGTCCTTAACGAGATAATTCGATATAAAATCAAGATCGTGGGACTTAGCGAGACCAGATGGCCCGATGCGGGGGAACATATCTGCCCAAACGGTGAGTCCTTCTTATATTCTGGTAGAATCGAAACTGAAAGCCGTAGGAGTGGCGTTGGCGTAATACTCACCGAAGAAGCCAGCTCCAGCCTCATTAGCTGGTCACCAGTTTCTGAGAGGATTAGACTCGTGCGCCTGCGTACCAGTCTAGAAGTACTACGGTAGTCCAATGCTATGCTCCAACTGAAGACGCAGAAGATGACATCAAGGGGGGACATCATTGTTTTAATGGGTGACTTGAACGCACAGATCGGCCGTGACAACACCGGCCTTGAACACACTATTGGAAACCAAGGCCTAAGCCAAGTTACCAATAACAATGGTGAGCTTTTCGTCGACTTTTGTAGTTCCCACCAACTCATAGTAGGTGGAACTTACTTTTGTCACAAGACTATACACAAAGAGACCTGGGTATCGCCCGATGGTAGAACGAGAAATCAGATAGATCACGTGGCCGTCAGCCGCAGATGGAGAACTATTCTTGAGGATGTCAGGAGTTTCAGGGGAGCGGATACTGGAAGCGACCACCATGTGGTTGTAGCAACTATTCGCCTTAAAATCGCCGCAATCAGAAACGTTCAACATGATGCTAGAACCCGTAGATGGTTTAACGTAGACCTTCTGCGGGAGAGCGCTAAAAAGCGGGAATTTGCTGGAAACCTACAAGAATTATTAAACCAGGGCGCTATATTGACGACTGCGGAAACGAGCATCGGTTATGTCCAAAGAAACCAGCAACACAGGATCTCGGACACAACCTGGCAAAAAATAGAACGCAGATGGACCCTCAAAAATAAAGTAAACTCTACAAACGACCCGGAAAGACGTCACCAGGAATACTCCCAATAACATCGGTGTCCGGCGTGATAAAAGGCAGCAGATAAATGAGCTCGCAGAAAAAGCGGAAACGCGGCAAACACAGGCAACAGTAAGGTGCTGTACTAAATCACTAAACAGCTCTCGGGAAAGCACTCAACTAAAAAGCATGCCGTTACGAGTGCGGATGGAAGGCTGCTGTTCAGCGACGAAGAGCAACTCCAAAGATGGAGAGATTACTTCTTCGCCGCCCTGAATGGTACACTTACACAGGAACCTCAGGAAAACAGTAACAATGCACAGCCAATAAGAATCACCACCCGGGCCCCATCCAAGACGGAAATAGTAACCGCAATTCATGCGATGGCCAATGGTGAAGCAGCTGGGAAAGATGGCATCCCTCCAGAATTGTTGAAAGCCGACTCAAGCCTCATACCAGATGCGCTTCAGCCAATCCTAGATATAGCATGGAACACCTGTACCTTTCCGGAGGATTGGACGGAAGGTATCATAGTCAAAATACCAAAAAAGGGGGACCTTACAATATGCGACAACTGGAGAGGCATCTGTTTACTATCTACAGTGGGCAAAATTTTGTCCCATATATTACTATCTAGGATAAATGAGGCAGTTGACCGAACGCTTAGGAGGCAGCAGGCCGGATTCAGGAAGGGCCGCTCATGTATTGATCATATTAACACCTTGAGAATAATAGTGGAGCAGTCTTCTGAATTCCGATCCCCCCTTTACCTTGCTTACGTAGATTATGAGAAAGCGTTCGACTCGGTCAATAGGAGCTTTATATGGCAAGCACTACGGCGACGTGGATTGCCTGATAAAATAATAGAATTGATAAAAGCCCTATATAACAATTCCAAATGCAGAGTTCTCCATAATGGAAAACTATCCGACAGCTTTGAGGTGAGCTCAGGAGTACGACAAGGATGCCTACTTTTGCCAGTACTATTTCTTATAGTAATAAATGACATCCTTGTCGGCGCTCTAGATAATAGAACAGGCGGCATACAATGGGGTTTGGTAGACCGCCTTAAGGATCTCGACTACGCCGATGATATCTGTTTGCTGGCCCACAGACACCAGGACCTCAAAAACATGTTAAGCAATTTGGCAACAGAAAGTAGTCCAGCAGGCTTAAGGCTAAATCCGACTAAAACTAAAGAAATGCGGATAAATGCAAACACCATTGAACGGACAGCGCTGAATAACCGTGACGTGGAACTGGTAAATAAATTCTGCTACCTCGGTAGCATTATTACCGAAAATGGTGGGGCAGAAGAAGACGTCAGTTCCAGAATAAATAAAACACGAGGCGCATATGCATGCCTGTCCCACATATGGAGATCAACGGAGATCTCAACTAACACCAAATTGCGGCTGCTCAACTCTAACGTTAAGACAGTTCTTTTGTACGGTTGCGAAACATGGAAAGTCACCCAATTCATCACAGGGCGCCTACAAGTCTTCATCAACAGATGCCTTCGTCGTATCCTAAAAATCCGCTGGCAAGATAGAATTTCAAACGAAGAACTATGGCGCCGTGCCGGCCAAGAAAGGATAGACGACCAAATCAAGCGAAGGAAATGGAATTGGGTTGGCCACACCTTGCGACGCGAAAACGAAAATCTAGCCAAACAAGCCCTTGACTGGAATCCGCAAGGCTCCCGTCAAGTAGGAAGACCTAGAACAACTTGGAGGAGAACCCTACTAGAAGAAGCCGCAACAACTGGAAGATCCCGGTCGGAGCTAAGAACTGTCGCGCAAAACAGAGTCCGCTGTAGGGCAACTGTTTCCGGCCTATGTCCCATGAGGGATTAAAGGAGCTTAGATAGATAGATAGAAAAGAAAATTCTGATGCTAACCTGTTGTATTCCACTTTTAATTCCTCAGTTACATGAGGGTTCTTTTTGATCTGATTATACAATTTATTTCTCTGATTGGAAAGAGATCGAATGTTTTTGTCAAGCCAAGGCTCCAATAATTTATTCCTTTCAATAATTTTGGGTATATATTTATATATTTGTCAATGGAATTTAAAATGATGGTATAGAAACAAGATACTATTTCGTCAAGATCATTGGCAGATAGCCTATGTTCCCAGTCAACTAGGGATAATTCAGAGCAAATACTATCGAAGTCTGCGTTTTTAAAGTCATAAACAACAGTATTGTTGTATGTTGTTTGGTGTATTTTTTTATGTGTATTTTTTGTATTAACGGTACATTGAAAGCCTGAAGTTTTTTTTAAATTTAGATAGTAGACATATGAACTAAAAGAACTGCATCATTGGATTTATTTTGTTTCTTCAAAAAAAAATATTCACACATACTATACAATTCGAAGTCGCTACTGTACGATGACTTTTGTATTTGTATTGAAAACAATCCGTGATCGACCGCAATATGGGGCTACCAGTGCATCATGTGCGAATATTAATGATATAAATTCAAATAAATAAAAAAACATCAACAAAAATTTATTAAAAGTCAACTTCGCACCTCCTTTGTTTACTTTCGTCCACATAAGTGAACAACCTTAGAGCTTTGAGCACACGTAAAACGCTTAACCTCATTAAATCAAAACGTTCCCAACAATTAGTCATCAATCTGAATCCACAACATTTCAATTCTTATATCATAAACCAGGGAATCCCGAAGGCTTCCACAACCCAGACAGTTGTGAGCATTGTGGCATGTTTTCTTAAGTAACCGGAGCTCCTCTAGGCACAACTTCGCTGGTAATCCACTGTAGCTACGATCTAAGATACAACAGCAAAAAGATATCTGCTAATGGTAGGCATCAATAACCTCCCGTTAACTGTATATCAAATTGGATTTTGATCCAAACGTAATTTTTAGGGGAATTCCCAACTAATTTTTATGCCAATTTACCGCCAGTTGAAAGCGAAAGTATTTCGTTTTTTCATTCATTTTTTTGTAATCTAATCGCTGATGGTTTTCTTGATCTTATGACACTGGTGGAAATTCCAGGTATTTTCATGCAATTGCGAGAAGCTAGGCTCGAGTTGCAGGAACTTGCAGGTCTTGTTTGATGGTTTTGGTTTTTTTAAATTTAGCTAAAAAAAACTAATTTTGTGAAATAGGAATTTTGCAGAGACTGTGATGTCCATGGCAGGTTATATATAACAATATATTGACGTTCTTCTTTTTCTTTCTTTTGAGTCATATGACAGCCCCTCAGGTCAACTTTAGAGGCAACACAGCATTTTGGTATGCGACGGTTCAAAAACTGATATAGCCTAAGGCAGGGGCGGATTTACACAATTCCCGCTTAAGGGCTGGAAGAGATCTGCCGCCCCACCACCGCTCTTACATAATCCATCAACCAAGTTTTTATAATCACTGCTAACACCAATACCACACAAATACTAGCCTATCGCGAAAAACGTGAAAACTAAATTTAAACTTAGGTTGAATAAATATTATTTTTGTTATTTAAGAGTTATAACGGGCATTTCCCATCACCGATTAAAGATAAATAATTTTTATTACATTTCAGGGTCTGGAATCTCACTTCATCTTCAACCTTTTTCTCTATCAGTGACGGAAAATGTCAGCAGTAATTCCTTAAAAACATGAACTCACAATCAACAACAATCATTTAAAATAAATAATATTCCTAATGTTATATTTTACGACAACATATTGATTTCGGAAATGAAAAAAACAGAGATAATAGTTTTATAGATATATATTAATGATATAGCATTCTTATCCTTTACATTACAATAAATTCCTTACAAAAAAGAATGTAATCTAACATTTCCACTCTGTATAAGCGAGACTCTTACATTAACACTGAACAACTCATAACTTGCCGTATTTAACTGAAATCACAATATCAGTTAAAACTAAGGCATTTAAAACAATGATTTGGTAGCCTTTGAATTCAAAACTAAAATAACTTCCTTCGTGATTTTTTGTTTGAAAATGAATCGACGATATTATCAAAGTCCAAATTCTTTGTAATGTCATGTTCGATCGTTAAAACTGCAACATTCCTCAGGCTGGTCTCAGTGATTGTTGATCTAGAGTAGTTTTTGATTCTTTTAAGCACAGAGAATGACCTTTCTGCCGAACAGTCCGTCGCGGGGATGACCAAAAATAGTTTTAATGCAATGTTTATGTACGGGTAAACGTCTTGTAGATCGTTATCAATTAAAACTTCAAACAAATTCAAGATTGTTTTTGGCCGTTCTATTTCTCCAAGTTCTTTCAATAATCCCAAAAAGTGAACATACTCACTCACAAAACTCTTCCGGTGTTGGCAAATCTTTGTTGTAGAAAGTGCACAATTTTTCGCTGTGTACAGCAAGTGCCTTCATGTCAAGATCTTTTTTTCCACTATTGATCAAAAATCCAAACAGCGAGTTTAGCTTATCATACGCAGCTTTTCTTTTTTCCATTTCATTGATCAGTGTGTCCAGTATTACATTGTAAGTATTTATTCTAAAATTTTGTCTGCCGGTAAACTGTACCTCGCCTTCTCGAGTTTCGTCTGGTTGGAGTTTGCGTATTTTCTTCCTCTTTGTCTCGTCTTCATAGACAGACACTTCAAACTTTGTCAGGGCTCCATTTTCATAAACATCAAAGTCTAACTCCACTTTTATGCTTTTGATATACTCCGTTAGAGATCCATGCAGTAGCACTACAGTTGACAAGTCTGTCTAAGATGATTGTACGTTTTCGACAGTGATTTCAAATTTAAGTTGCTCTTTTTGCTAAGTTGCTTGGATATCGTAAAGGATTGGGATTAAATGTGTACAGTAAATAGTCTCTGATTACTACCTTCTTTATGACATATGGTTTCAAATTATCATTCGTTCTCATAAAAATTATCATTCGTTGTCCGGTTAAAATATAAAAACAAAAATTGCCAGTTATAGGGACCGCCGATAGAAGTGAAAACTTAGAACTTAGATGTTGAAATTAGATTCTTTGGAAGTAATACAAAATTCTATATTTCTTGAAAGGACTAAATCTTTTTGATTGCAGTATTTTCATTAGGACATTAACCAACTTATTAAAATATGTAGCACAGGTAACTGCGTCTTCATTAATAAGTGTACTTTTTTCTATAAAATTTAATGCTGCTGCATCTTCAACCGATATCTCAGAATTATTTTTTAAATTATAATTGTAGCATTTTTGACCATCCTATTTCATTAGCACTTATTGTAAAAAAGATACAATCGGGTTATGGTAACTAAAGTAAGAAATAAAAATGTTTGATTCAAATTTATCTAAGTATCGCGTAAAAACCGCATCGATCGTCGTTTTATATTTGGTAGTACTAAGTTTCCGATCATTGGACACATTTAAATTAAGTGTTGCATTTAAAAATTCAATTAATGGTAGATTTTTATCATCTGCAAAGTTAATATTGAAGTCTCCACTTAAAATCATCATCAATCATATTTTTCGCCGAATCTTTTTTCGAGAATTTCAGAACCTTCTTTTGTATAAATCATCAAATTTTCGAATAAAAATTGTTGTATCTGTCTCATAGATTTTCCAGGCGAAATATAAAAGGCAACCATTAATATGTATTGCCCATTCTCGGAACTGCAACGAGCAACGCATATTTCGCCTATATCAGAAACATTAACACCAATGCTTCTAGTGAATTTAGTATGTATGTCCATATATGAAGTAATGAAGTGTGACGTATCTTGAGTATTGTGATAAATAGCTACTTCTGCTGCTGGAACTTCGGGTCTTTTATAACTTACAACAAAGTTGAAATTCGGAACATCAAGTGGTTCTTCGTTTTTCATACGAGTTTCTGACAAAAGCAGAACATTTGACTTTTTTACGATAGCATCATTTTTTAGATCAGCTGCATGCGCATTAGGGTGGTTCAAAAATGCCAAAAAAAATTCAAAAAAACGTGCACCCCCCTATTTTTAAGTTCAATTAAAATGATGATTTTTGGCGGCAATCGGAGAATTTTTGATTGACACTAACCATTGCCGCCGAGCACATTTCGTTTTAGAGATTTGCGATTTTTAACAGCTGTTTTTGAAAGCTGTCATGTTGCAAACCTTTGATTTGACGTCATATTCGTAATCAGCGACCTCGAAAACCCTCTATAGCACGAAATTTCACGTCATTTTGAAAAAAATGTAAAAAAAGGCAATATTTTGTTCATAGTTTTACAGCGTTTTTGACAGCTGTCATTTGTCAAACCTTCGATTTGACGTCAAATTCGTAATCAGCGACCTCGAAAACCATATAGAAACCACGATCTAGGTAGTTTAATGGACGTAAATGAACAGAATTATCAAATTTTTATTATCGTTTAAAAATCGTAAATCTCTAAAACGAAATGTGCTCGGCGGCAATGGTTAGTGTCAATCAAAAATTCTCCGATTGCCGCCAAAAATCATCATTTTAATTGAACTTAAAGATAGGGGGGTGCACGTTTTTTTGAAATTTTTTTGCCATTTTTGAACCACCCTAATGCGCATGCAAACTTTGACAATTGAATGAAAATATCGATAATCCTTTCTTGTTGGAGATGAATTCTAGAAAAGTTTTGGTGACCGTTTGTAGTGTATTGTTTTGTAACCTTTTCAATTCTAACGTTAGATCCTCTCGATGACTTGTTGATCTTTTATGATGTTTATCTGTTTCTGAAGCATTTAGAGGTGTTCCTGTTTTACCAATCCAAAATTTCCAGCTGCTGCTAATATTTTCTTGAATTTAACACATCAGTCAAAATGACTGGTTTTATATTTTCATTTTCGATACTTAATTGAATAATAGTAGGCGGTCAGATTTATTTTTTTATTCAAAATCAAAATGTTTTTGATTATAATCGATTGAGCGCGTGCGCCAGTAATGAGCATGTCGGTGACGCTATGGGTTCGCACACATTTTCCCCTATCAAAAAGTGCCCAACGCGGCTAAAGAAGTTTTCACTTCAACAATGTTTTGAAAATTTGCCGCCCCTTAAAATTTGCCGCCCTGGGCTGAAGCCCCTATAGCCCCCCCCTAAATCCGCCACTGGCCTAAGGAGTAAAATATCCATGTCCCTTGGAACTAACTCAACTCTTTTTCAAGCTGAAGTAATTAATCGAGCTCCAAAAAGCTGTCATCATCATATTCTCGGGCAATTAAGCTGCCCTGTTCGTCATTAAATCTCCCTGTTGGTCGTTAAAAACTACTCAGGACTGCCTCCTATCTCTGAAATCCCTAAGCAGGAGCAACAATGTTACGGCTATGTCTATTCCAGACCACGAAAGCCGATGGCCTGGGACAAATTCGTCACTTGTTGGCCAGGACCATTCTGCAGCTTAGGCAGCTGCCATCTAAGATCAGTCATCAGGATTGGGTCGACCAGCTGTTTTGTTATAGCATGATGCTCGACAAGCTATAAGATTTGTTCAAATCGACAATTATCATCTAAGCAGGATAGGGTTGGTAGTTGATTGTAGCTGTTGGTTCTACTGCTCCCGAAAATGCGGAGCATTTGCTCTGCAACTGTAAAGGGGCCCATACACGGTCGAACAATTTGCGCGACGCAGCCCGTTGTGCAAACATTTTCCTCGTGTATGGGGTGGTTTGATGTGTTGCGCAGCTGTTTGATGAAAATTAAACGCGTTTGAAAATTTTTGAGGAACGTGCAGCGTAAAGGGGCCCATACACTGTCGAACAATTTGCGCAACTTAGCCCTTTGTGCAAATATTTCCCCCGTGTATGGAGCGGTTTGATAAGTTGCGCAACTGTTTGCTGAAAATCAAACGTGTTTGAAAATTTTTGTGCAACGGGCAGCGTTGCGCAAATTGATTTCTCGTGTATGGAGATGTTGGTGCATTTTACAGACATTGAAATTTTAATTGCTCAAGAATTGTGCTAAAACTAAGGCTGTGTTCATAAATACAAGTTTCTCAAATCTTGCATGTAGCATGTCGTTCAGTATTACATCTGAAAAAAAGCAAAGCGTTCTGAAATACATTTGCAAATGATCGCAACCCATGCATGTATTTCAAAGTACTTGCTAGTTTGGATTCGCGAAGAAGAAGAACGAACTGTCAAATAAATTAAAGTGGGCAGACAGTAGCTTTTTAAAAATGGTGACATGCGTTCATTTAAGCAACCATGAATAATTCGCAAATGACTAATCTGACAAGAAAGCGATTGCAAGGTTGCCTGCATGCAAACAAACAAACCTTGCATTTATGAACACGGCCTAAATGAGAAAATGGCAGTGAAGGAAAGTGGATGAAGGATTCTGGAGGGAATTCATCGAAATGCATTGCCTTACTTTCTGCAAAACTTGTAATTCTAATTGCCAAACACGTATAGCCTCAGACATGTTTTCTCCACGAAAACATAACGTAAATGAATTTTGTGCAACTCTTTGCGTAGTGTATGGACAATCTCTTATTTTTTGGCAAACATAAATTTGCGCAAATTGTTCGCTGGTGTATGGGGGGCCCCTTAACATAAAAGGAACTGAAGTTTGCGCAACTCGTTGCGTAGTGTATGGGCAAACACATATTTTTTGGCAAACATAAATTTGCGCAAATTGTTCGCTCGTGTATGGGCCCCTTAAGGCTACAACGAGATAGAGATTGAGTTTCGCAACTTCCCTGCTCCCTTAACCTGGAACGTTTTAAAATATGGAGTTGGCACAATAGACCAAATAAAATAGGTCGCATCCGGAAAATTCCAGAATTTCAGAGCAGCCGAGCGTGTGACGCGATCTTGGTTTTGATCTTGCGAGCATGGCGAAGTCTTGATCTTGGACTAAATGTTCTAAATGTGCAAGACCAAGACAAGACTGCAAGGCCAAGACTATTTTTGTTCATCACTAGTTACCACATAAGTACCCGTTGGTGCATCGGAACGTGGACAGCAATCTTTTTTTAGGTGATAAAGTCTAAGCTTAAGTGCCACTCTAAATACTACCAGTTCACCCATGTCGTTTTATCATGGTGTAATTTCTAGTAGTAAGCTTACTATTAGCTCAAAGATAGAAGAGGGATATAATGGGTTAAGGGTAATCTGGAGAATGTATGAGGAGGAAGCAGTGAGCATTGCGTTTGAGCTCTTGGATGTTGAATGAGTTATTTTTTTAGCAGGCGGCATCCTCGTCGGAGTGTTACACGTCCTGAAACAGAAAAATCTCGCTAAGCAGCCGACAAAGGTTGTGACGGGGGCAGTACCAGACTACCAGTTGAACAAAGAGGTGCACCGTCCACTAGTTGAAGACCTGACCTAAGCGGAACTTTAGCAAACTATTATTAACCGGTTTTGCCGGCGGGATGCCTTATTAGGGCTACCATCAAACTCTACCTAGAAAGTTCTGCCTCTCGGTTCTAAGGATCTCTAGCCCAGCCTACGCAAAGAACCAGCTCCTTCTTAACTCTCATTCTCCCCGCTTAACCGGCTTCTGCCGTTACGTCATGGGGCTGGATCAGCTATCTCTCCTGATATTTCTTTAACTTTCTCTGCTTCGTATTGCTCAAGCTTGAATGACCTTCAGCGCCACCACCCTCCGGTGTTAACTGCACCTCAGCGGCTGTTTAAAGAGGACATGACCCGCGTCCTCTTTAGCATCCGGATATTCTGGGCAGGAAAGTGAATCGTCCAAGCTAAAGCGGTGAGGTACGCTCTATAGCTTCCATGCCCACTCAGGAACTGCATCAGATAGTAACTAACGTCCCCATGCTCCCTTATAACCCACTTCTCCACTTGGTATGAACCTATGCGTTCATCCACCCAAGTTGCGATGGACTGACTATGTGCACTTCCTTGGACTTCAATATTCCGGTTTGTACAACCTTTTGCCTTCCGCCATAAGAATATCAATGGAGTCATTCCTGATATTGCGCATTCTGCTTCGTCAGAATTCGTACAGTATCCTACAATAATGCACAGATTGCTCGAAGGGCGCTTAACCGATACGCAGAATTCATTTTCCTGCTATTGATCCTTCTGTCCAATGCCACTGCTAATACTGCCGGTGCATATAATACGGCCTAACTAGCCACTCTTACGATGTGGAGGCGTCGGCTTGGCCTGGGATCTCGACGTTCAGCCTTCAAATACCTAAATGCGAGCTGAAAGCGGGCGACCTTTCACCGCTACGATCTCCACATTTTTCCACTTGCTCATGAGCACTTCTTCCGTTTTGTGCTTAGCTTCCCATTATGCCAGCGATCTCCAGCCATGTGTTTAGCTTTCATATCTTTCTGTTCGCGAATATCTCGATTTCGTCGAGTCGCTTTCCTTACTACCGCGGCGCCGATGTCATCGGTGAACCCGATAGCGACCGCTTCTCGCAAAAGGCGTAGCGACAATACTTCATAACACATGATTATCCACAGCAGAGGACCTAGGACATGATTATCCACAACAGAGGACCTTGGAGTTGGGGAATGCACAGGTGGTGCTGTATTCCCTTACCCCTCGCCTGACTCGCATTTCAGGGTCCTACCTACAAGGAAGTTTATCACAAGTTTAGATACTGCAGTGAATCTCGTTTTATCAACGCATCGACGATTTTATTCCCCTTCGGGAAGGGTGTGTTTGTCTGACTACCCACGCGGGCTCAACACGATCCACCGGTACTGCACATTGGTATGCTAAAAAGTATTAAATAATACCAGACATTATCCTAATGTATGGTGAGATTCTTGGAATATCTATTTAAAAATCGGAGGAAGACCCCTCAATAACTCACATGTTATTCACATAGCTAGCTCACAGTGTTCAAATCTTGAGATATAATTAGGCTGGGAATAGTTATTGCTGTTCCTTTCAAATTATGAACTCCCAAGGATAACGTAACCTACAAAATACAAAAGGAGTCTATGAAATACTGAACTGAACTGAACTGAACTGAAATATACTGAAAGACAAACCCAACATTCTTGTTATATCACTTATTTAGTCCCACGACGACATACAGTTTTGCATTCAAAAGCTATCTCTTTAACTACACAAAAAATATGAAAATAATCCAACATGTATGGGACTACTGAACTAGTTACGAAACTGACAACTGCAAAATGCATTAAATATTTATAAATAGAATATATTAAGGTGTGGGTAGTTGCCACAAAAGTGTGTCCGCAAATGTGCGAACATTCTTAAAAGTCACCTATAATTTTAGTTAACCCCTTGTGTTATAACGTCCCTGCGAGAGCTTAATTAAATAACGATCCTTTAAATAAATCTCGCTAATCCTTTTTACTGATACAATGGCTTCGAACGTGTCATCTAGATATGCAAATCCCACATTGAGGATTATGTTTACTCATGCCATCGCATAACCTTTTACTGTGCTCAAGGCACGTCATAGACTATTATACATGTATGTACATATGTTATTAACGTATAGTGTGATTGATTCTACTCAAAAACTGATAAAAATTCTCAAATAATTTATGAAAGAAAAAAAGTGAGTGGGATGAACAACGGTCAAAACTTATATAACTAATTTCCCTGAACAATAATCAATCGGAAATAGTCCAATAAAGTTATATCAACTGGACCCATGCCCCAATCGCTGAATCACGTAACACCTGCGAAACGCTGGTCAAGTTTTTTGTTGTTAAAATGCAATGAAGGTCCACCAATGCGTGCGGTTGAAGAAAGCGACGACATTAGCGTTACTCACCTGAAACCCAACGGAACTGTTGCTGGCACTCCACTCATTTTGGGGCTTCTTTGCATAACAGCGGAAAGTGAAAAATAAACGAGCCGGTAACTTGCTGGTGTGACACGCTTTTCTCATTATTTTTCCGGGTGAATCATGGCTGGATCGTTGATATGCCATTGTTTGGAATCTCGGGATTTTCTAACTTGGAATAGTCTTTTCGTTGGTTTCAGTTCTTCAGGTGGAGGTGGCGCAGTTCACTGGGCTGTGAATATCCTACGCTGTGGTTGACCGATTGGTGAAAGTGATATTCGGCAGCCTATTTGATGGTTAAGAGTAAAGTCAAGTTCATTGTCTGCTGGGTAGCGTGGCAGTGAGATGAGATGGCCAGTTTGTTTTTCGGTTTAAAGTTCAGTTTTATAAAAAGATCTCGGACTATATGTATATGATAAATGAAGGCACAAACCGGTGGGTCTATACTGGAAAAACTGTTATATAATATTTAAGTAAACCGAAACATCAATTTTTTATCAGTATTGAAAAAAGATTATTTTATATTTTTGAGTTGAGCTTTATGAAATAAAATATATGAGGTCTTGATCGATGATTTTGTGCTAATTTTTCTGGTAGTCATTGCTTCATATCTGTAAAATTTATCAAAATTGGAATTGGATCAGAGATATTCAATGTGCAACGATTGCAATAATCTCAAAATAGCTGTTCTAAGTTATCGTTGCGCACATTCTAATCCATACCTCCCATAGGCAAAAAACGTCTCACACGGATTAATATTTCAGCACTACAGGAAGCGACCACCATTTGGTAGTAGCAACTATTCACCTTAAAATCGCCGTAATCAGAACCGTTCAACGCAATGCTGTAAACCGTAGACGGTTTTATGTAGACCTGCGGGAGAGCATTAATGGGCGAGAATTTGCTAGAAACTTGCAATAAATATTAAACCAGCAAACCGTTTCTGACGACACAAATATTGAAGAGTTGTGGAGTACGACAAAGGGCGCTATATTGACGGCTGCGGAAACGAGCATCGGTTATGTCCAAAAAAACCAGCAACACTGGATCTCGAACACAACCTGGCAAAAAATAGACTGCAGGAGGTCCCTCAAAAATAACGTAAGCTCTACAAGCGACCTGGAAAGACTTCACCCGAACTTGAACGGACACCGGGAGGTAAAGAGAAGTGCCCGGCGTGATAAAAGGCAGCAAATAAATGAGCTCGCAGAAAAAGCAGAAAACGCGGCAAACACAGGCAACAGTAAGGTTCTGTACCAAATCACTAAACAGCTTTCGGGGAAAGCACTCTACTAAAAAACCAGAACCAGAACCTCAGGAAACCTGCAACAATGCACAGCCAATAAGGATAGGAATCACCATCCGGACCCCATCCAAGACGGAAATAGTAACCGCAGTTCATGCGATGGCCAATGTTAAAGCAGTTGGAAAAGATGGCATCCCGCCAGAATTGTTGAAAGCCGATGCGCTTCAGCATAGCCTGGAAATAGCATGGAAAGCCTGTACCTTTTCGGAGGACTGGACGGAAGTTATCATAGTCAAAATACCCAAAAAGGGGGACCTAACAATATGTGACAACTGGAGAGAAATCTGTAGGTCTGTTCCTGTACTTTTCCTGTAAAAATTTGTTTGGCAAAAACTTAGTGAATGGTGGGGATAATTTTGTCAAAAATTCAGAAACTAAAGAAACACGTTTTGGGCAATTTCTTGCAAATCAAGAAGAAGAGAAACATAAATGTCTTCAGTCTTATTTTTTTACATAAACAAAATGTCAATTGACAACTTTTGACAACTTGCAAGAAATCGCCGGACCGAAAACCTCCTGCAAATTCCTGCAAGAGGGGAAGTGAAAATTTCCCCGCTTTTTCTTGCATGAGAAAGTAAAGAAACACAAATTGGGAAAATTTTTGTCCCGCGTGATCCCACATTCGAGTTCAGGAACAGACCTTGTTTGTTATCTACTGTGGGCACAATTTTGTCCATATATTACTATCTCGGATAAGAGAGGCAGTAGACCGAACGATTAGGAAGCAATAGGCCGGAGCAGTCCACTGAATTCCGATCCCCCTTTACTTTGCTTTCGTAAACTATGAGAAGGCGTTCGACTCGGTTAATAGGTTTATATGGCAGGCACTACGGCGACGTGGACTGCCTGATAAAATAATATAATTGATAAAAGCCCTATATAACAATTCCAAATGCGTTCTCCATAACGGAAAATTATCCGACAGCTTTGAGATGAGTTCAGGAGAACGACAAGGATGCCTACTTTCGCCTTTAATATTTCTTATAGTAATAAATGACATCCTTGTTGGCGCTCTAGATAGTAGAACAGGCGGCATACAATGGGGTTTGCTAGACCGCCGTAAGGATCTCGGCTACGCAGATGATATCTGTTTGCTGGCCCACAGACACCCAGACTTCAAAAACATCTTCAACAATTTGTCAACAGAAAGTAGTCCAGCAGGCTAAATCCGACTAAAACTAAAAAAATGCGGATAAATGTAAACACCATTGAACGGACAGCGCTGAATAACGGTAGCGTGGAACCGGTAGATAAATTCTGCTACCTCGGTAGAATTATTACCAAAAATGGCGAGCAGAAGAAGACGTCAGTTCCAGAATAAATAAAGCACGCATATGCAAGCCTGTACCTCAACCAACACCAAATTGCGGCTGTTCAACTCCAACGTTAATTCAGTTCTTTTGTGCGGTTGCGAAACTTGGAAAGTCACCCAATTCATCACCGGGCGCCTACAAGTCTTCATCAATAAATGCCTGCGTCGTATCCTAAAAATCCGCTGGCAAGATAGAATTTGAAACGAAGAACTATGGCACCACCGTGCCGGCCAAGAAAGGATAGACGGCGAAATCAAGCGAAGGAAATGGAATCGGGTTGGCCACACCTTGCGGCGCGAAAACGAAAATCTAGCCAAACAGGCCCTTGACTGGAATCCACAAGAATCCCGTAGAGTCGGTAGACCTAGAACAATGTGGAGGAGAACCCTACTAGTAGAAGCCGCAACAACTGGGAGATCCTGGTCGGAGCTGAGAGCTGTCGCGCAAAACAGTGGCCGCTGGAGGGCAACTTTTTCCGCCCTAAGTTCCACGAGGTATTAAAGGAGCGTAAAGAAGAATAAAAGAAAGACTGACTTGATTTTTCTTCTTGAAACTAGTGCTATCTGCTTTCACTATCCTGTCTTTCGGTTTTTTGGCAGCTGCTGAGAATACTATTCCTGGACATATCTTCTTTTCATGTAATTTCTTTAGAAGGAAGCAATTTTAAGGCAGCTCAAACCGTATACAATAGTTTGCTTGCAACACTCCTCAAATCCGGTTACGGTTATAGCTTTTAAAGCAATCTGTATTTCGTGAAGCTTTTCTAGCTTCTCTGTGATATGAATTCTATAATCTCAACAGTCGGCTTATTTTGAGTCAGAATTATTACGAAACGTTTTTAAATTATGGTATCGTTTCAGTAAAGGCTTCTATTTTAGCCTTAAGCCCGATTTACTCCCAAAGTCAAAGTGGAAGTGCACTTTGAAGCTCTTTTATCGCACAGAAATTTGTATGCTTTGCTTGTTGCCCGAAAGAACAGAGAGAAAAATTATACAAATGTCTGTGGGATAATAGAGCGTGAAAGTGCACTTCCACTTTGACTTTGAGGCGGTCTTTATACTTCCAGATTTACATTTTGTTCATATACATAGTTAGTTCATTCCCAAGTAACAAAATTCATCTCATAAGACTCTACTAGTGTCTTATGAGAGGATATTCGACTTTTTAAAGAGAGTATCACTCTCATAACTTACTCTTATAGAACACTACAAGTGCTTTATGAGTGCGTTGTCAGAATTAAATGGCACACTTATAAGAGTTATTTTTGTCTTATAAAAATACCTTAGCTCTCTTTACAAGGGTAACTGTAAGGGTGCTATAAGAGCTATACTCTCCTTAACAGAACTGTTAGAAAGGGAGCAATATATGGAAAGGTGATGTTGTTTAGAATAAAATATTTTTTATGAGAATTATTTGCTCTAAATAACTGCCATAAGAATCTATTCGGAAAATATAACACTTTAAAATTAAACATTTATTATGTATGATTATAGACTTTAGAATTAGATTTTTAACGAAAATATAAGCCACAATTTTATTGCATTTGAAATTTTACTGATAATAATAACCATTCTACCTCGATAAAAATCAAAGCGCCTTAAAAATAATCAAAATTTAATATATTTTTGGAAATTTTATTTTTTAAGAAAAAAATAAAAACTTTAGTATTGCTCAATAATTTATTTTAAATTGGTTTATCATCTGAAAAAAATAACTTTTTATACTTTGCACATATTCAATTAGGGAAATTAGCTTGATTTGAGGAATTTCGTTTTAGAATAAAATTCTATATTAAGCGAAAATATGGCGGGTCAGTGGTTTAAGTTTTTTTATAAGAACAAAATTCTGGTTATGAGATGGTAATCTTTTTGCACTATCAAAAGTCTTTTTATAAATGTTTTAACATTTTTCGTCTCATAGAAACATTTTTATAAGAAGGGATATACTTAAAAGTCTTGTAAGATCTTTCTTATAAGTGTCATAACACTCATAAGGAAATTTTTTGACATTTAAAACCTTTGAGAGTAAAGCTTTTATAAAAAAGACTCAATAAGAATAGAGGTTTTCTTGTACTCAATATAAGAGTATAAACATTATCTCATTATGAGAATGAAAGACTTACTAACTCTAGTAGTTTTATTATCTCATAACAATACTACTATGAGACTTAATTTGATTCTTATTCCAAGAGTTATGTTCTTGAGAGTATCGAAGGGTGTTAAGAGAGTCTTATAAGATAATTTCATAATTTGCAAGATTTTTGCTCTGGAGAGTTTGTTAGTTGGGTTAGGCTTGCTTGTTAGAGAATTTACCTTCTTTGTTATATATTTTGTAGTGCATGCCATCATCTATCTTCGCACCGTGAAACTGCCTTAACCACTTTTCCCATTTGTATGCAGCTGAATCGGTCCCTACATTTTTTGGTTATTTTGTCCGATAACCCTGTGCAGTGATAAAGTCCAGGAGTCGGGGGATAAGTAATCCATTTCCGCTACTTCAGATCCAAACAAGGATTAGCAAGGTCATCAGCAGCGCAAGAACGTGCATCAGAAGAGATCAAGGCGGAAGTGTTGGCATTAAAAGATGAACAGAAATTGCTAGCAGTAGTTCGTAAACGCTCGTTATCAGAGCTCATATAGACGATGGAGGAACAGAGAAACCAGCTGGAGTAGAAACTCGAATTATTGATGTCCATTTCTGTCGACAAAAAACGCTGTGACTATTACTACAATACATATTAATTTTTCGACGTGACAACGTCTTATAAATTGATGAGTATAGGAAGTCATTAGCGCCACGCGCGACTATCCCCACCACTACTTAGCGACGGGAAGCGCTGAGGAACACCGGAGACGGTGGGACGCTATGACCACGTGTAGGCAGGCTAAGATGGTGCTTACGTTGCCGATTACCGCAGCCAGAAGAAAGATCCTGCATATGCAAAGGAGAACCCTCATATGGTTGGTGGCACTGATTACAGGACACGGATGTTTCAGGTATCACCTAAAAAGAATGGGAATTCTGGAGGATGACACCTGTCGGATGTGCCTGGAGGAACCTGAGACGGCCACACACATAATGTGTCTTTTATCTAGTTTATAGCTACTCCAAAAATAATTCGAATTATGGATCATCCCAAATTTTTTACCCTATAAACGAGGTAATTCGAATTATGGCTTAAACCGAAATATTTCGGCTTAATCCATAGTTATAAGAATGTATTTAATACCCGTTTATACGCTAATTCGAAATTTGGATGTAACTTTGAGTTAAATCGATTTAATTTTTCTGCTATAAACTAGGTAACTGTTCGGCGGTGGCGAGAAAAAGGGCTGCCATAACTGGACTCCATTGGATGGAGGACATGAGGCAGACTCCCTTCAATCAGATGCTTGCGATAACTAGGGTAGTCGAAGCAAGGGAGCAATGGGACAACCCACTGCAACCCCAATAAGATGACTCTAGGCAGAGGGACGAAAAGGGACCCGCAAATAGTGGTCTGATTCGGTATCCCTCGAAAATCTATATAGGTATAAGCGACGGGAACGGGACGGGACATTTTGCGCTAATGACTTTCTATACTCATCGATTTATAAGACGTTGTCACGTCAAAAGCTGGATAACAAAATAGAAAATGTAAGGTGTTGGAGCCAGAATTTATTAATACCATCACGACTCCGGAGACGAAGGATTCTTCCCAACTCGGACACATTGTGTGAACTCCATAGGAAAAATTAACGGTTAGCCTTATCACTAGCAACCCAACGGGTTATAGTTGGGAAGAGAAGAAAAAGTTTGTTAAAAGCAAACTCGATAGACAGACGTTGCCCCGGTACGGTCCACACCGAAACTCTATTAAAAACGGTTAAAGAATAGAGAGAGTGTTTCCTTTTTTTATGTGAATTGTGGAATATATAATAAAGTGAAAGTGACAAATCTAAGTGCAACCCCTCAACTTTATAAAAACACCAACACAGGAAACTCAGGTAATTTCAAAATTAAACATAAGGACAAATCTGAAAAAAAAAACTCGAAAATTCCTTGAGAGAAAACAAAGAAGAGGTAAAGATGGAACTGGAAACCGTCAGAGCCGATAAGGTAAAGATTCATCACCCAGCAACAATATCTCCTGAAATCATCGGAGTTAGGAAACTGCAGCCTCCAAATTTCGATGGCAAATCCCATGGCTTCTTAGAAACTTCCATTATAAACCAGTAATAGGAAAAATCTGGACTGAGAAGGAAAAAGCAATGGCCTTAATGTTGTCACTAGGGGTACAGAAGCAGAAATATTACAGTCAATGGGCCGGCATACACGGATCATAACGTCAAGACTAAAAAACCGGGTTTTGGACAGAGGAGCAAAAGGAAGAGAAAAAGCTGTAACTTTTTGAACAGAAATTTTTAGCGTGAAAACTAACGCATGCATAAATGTATCTTCTTATCTTCTTCTTCATTGGATCTGATATTGACATATCTCTAATAAAGTTACTTTCGGTAAAATAAATACCCAGGTACGCCGAGACTCTCTTAAAAACACAGTTTTTTATTGTGTATGCCAGCCCAATAAATTGACTTTACTGCAACTTCAACACTCAAATTAATTTTATTTCCGAAATTCAAAAAATTAGCGACATCTGTTTCTCACACTAATGAACAAGCAGATTTATTACACAAGCAGATGTTAGCCATTTTGTATTGAAAAACATAAACAGTATAAAAATAGAAAAACTATTACACCAAAATTCTTTTGAGAGCTTGACGAATGCATAATTTTTGAAAATTGAGATAATAAAAAGCTAATTTTCAGTTTTTTTTCTTTCGGGTCATTAGATAGCAGTACCTACATTTTTAGTAAATTTTATTTTAAAATTTATAAAGTTCGTTCAAACCAAAGTTTTAGTATACATCAAGAATTCTTTTAGCAGTTTTTTTAGTGTATATTTTTACCCAGGCTCTCCACGGGCATTTTTTTCCGGCAATGCCAACCAGAAATATTGCCAATTCCGAAAAATTGATGGTGGAGACGCCGAAATATTTTCGGTAATATTCCGCTAACCCCGGGGCTCCACGAGCATTTTTTTCTGGCAATGCTAACTGACAATATTGCTTGTCAAAGTGTCAAAGGTGGAATTTCATTGCTTGGAAATTTTATTTTTAAAAGAAATGCGCGTGAGCAGTAACATGACAAATATTAAAGAAACAATCCAATTAATTCAAATCTTGAAGAATTTAGAAGAATTGGAGAAACTGGAGTCGGAGTTTTCTTTTTAAATCTGTTCTTTTATAAAGAGCACTATGGAAATTCCATAATGCCTCCTTATTCCGAAAAGATTGTATTAGCTGTAAGGTTTTTTCTTTTGAAAATTTTACTTCACTCATCTTCGACTGAAAAAATCATTTTCCACCATCTTTATTTTAAAAATTGCTGAAAAAAGTAGCTAAGCAATAAAGGTGGATTTACATATCTGACATTTTTCCGTCGCGCCGTATCACAGCTGATAATTTCTGTCGCAGATTTTCAATACGCGTTTTACATTTGTGACGAATTCTGTCGCAGCCAAAAACAATCGTGAATTTTGATCACAGACTTGGAGAGAGTAAAAATGAAAGTAACTAAAAAATATAAATTAACAAACAAACTATTTTAAATAAAACCTCTCTTTAGTCCACGCAAAACCAAGCAATTTCAAATAAATAAACATTTCAGTGACACATAACCTCAAATTTTGCTTACAGTCAGCTGTTTCTATCACGCAGTCACAGGAAAAGTTGAAGTTCGTTCAGCTCTTGCCCGTGACGGTAAGATGTCGCAGGGATTGTTTCCTATTGGTCGAAATTATAAAAAAGAGCGGCGCGACAGAAAAACGTCGGATATGTAAATCCACCTTAATTGTCTCGGTAATAATTTAGCGGAATATTACCGAAAATATTTCGGCGTCTCCACCATCAATTTTTCGGAATTGGCAATATTTCTGGTTGGCATTGCCGGAAAAAAATGCCCGTGGAGACCCTGGGTAAATTATTACCGAGACAATTATTGCTTAGCTACTTTTTTCAGCAATTTTTAAAATAAAGATGGTGGAAAATGATTTTTTCAGTCGAAGATGAGTGAAGTAAAATTTTCAAAAGAAAAAACCTTACAGCTAATACAATCTTTTCGGAATAAGGAGGCATTATGGAATTTCCATAGTGCTCTTTAAGGCACCTTTACATTATATGACTTGTCATATGACTTTACTGTCAATAAAGTCAAAGCTAACATAAAATGTCAAATGACATTTGTTTTTGACATGTCATACGACTATCTGTCAAAATTTGCTTTGAATATTTCTGTTATGACTTGTCAAAATTAACTGTGAACACAATACGAAGCAAGATAGATTATCAACTTGTAATTTTGATAGAAAAATCATATGATAAATCAAGTCAAAACAGAGAATATTCAAAACAAACTTTGACAGAATGTCGTATGTCATGTCAAAAACAAATGTCATTGTTAGGTTTGACTTCATTGACAGTAAAGTCATATGACAAGTCATATAATGTAAAGGTACCTTTATAAAAGAACAGATTTAAAAAGAAAACTCCGACTCCAGTTTCTCCAATTCTTCTAAATTCTTCAAGATTTGAATTAATTGGATTGTTTCTTTAAAATTTGTCATGTTACTGCTCACGCGCATTTCTTTTAAAAATAAAATTTCCAAGCAATGAAATTCCACCTTTGACACTTTGACAAGCAATATTGTCAGTTAGCATTGCCAGAAAAAAATGCTCGTGGAGCCCCGGGGTTAATCATTACGTTTACATGCTTACTTGAAGTATACTTGAAGTAGATTTCAAGTAACTAAATATGCATGTAAACTCGTCCTGACTTCAAGTATACTTGAGTCAAGTAAGGCCGTGTTTTTTTAATGAACTATACCAGGTCTTCCCCATACAAATCCGAAAACCCCAGTTCTATCCAGGTCTATCTGGGTCTCTATCGGGGTTACTGGGAAATTTAAAAATTTCCCTGTTTTAAAGAATGCGGCTAACTTCGTGCGAAAGGAGAAATGACACTTTCATTGCACGTTTTGGCTGTGAGACAATGGAAGATAAGAAATATAAGTATCTACTGTTAATCTTTGTTGTAAATTAGATCTTAAAAAAATAGCCTTCATGCAAGAAATGCTGAGTACAACCCAAAACGATTTGCCGCAGTTATTATGAGAATAAGGGAGCCTCGAACCACGGCTCTTATATTTTCTTCTGGTAAAATGGTGTGTACTGGTGCAAAAAGTGAGGAAGACTCAAGACTGGCAGCTAGAAAATATGTATGCAAGAATCATACAGAAATTAGGTTTTACGGTATTTGATATATTTTTCTGTTTGAGTCCACTATTTACTTAATCTGTACTCTTTACAGGCAAAATTCTTAGATTTTAAAATACAAAATATGGTTGGGAGTTGTGATGTAAAGTTCCCAATACGATTGGAAGGCTTAGTAGCTGCGTTCCATTGGGAGATTTTTTCTACTCCCGAGTACATGGCCAATGGAACGCGATTTTTGATATAAGAAGTAAACAAGGTTATAATAAAACAATTTTTTTTATCTTACTGTATTATATCTATCAATATTATCCATTTTATAATTTTTTAAATTGCACTGTTATTTATTTCATTCACTTTAAACTGTTACTTGTTTTGTTTACTTTAAAAATACCTCATATAATAATTAATCTGACAGTTTATTTTACTGAAAAAACAAAAGGCCATCTACTTTTAAGTAGCTAAAGCTTGAAAACCTGGCGGAAATTTTATGCGTTTCTACTAGGAGTGAAATCCCCCAAAACAAGAGCAGGGGTAGTTGGAGGTCCTCGGGTTTACTCCGGAGTAGCAAATATCGCCCAATGGAACGCACGTAGTGTTGACCCATGCTACTTTCAGTTCATACGAACCAGAACTATTTCCAGGATTAATTTATCGTATGGTAAAGCCAAGGATTGTATTGTTAATTTTTGTATCCGGTAAAGTTGTGCTAACAGGGGCAAAAGTACGTCAGGAAATTTATGAGGCGTTCGATAAGATTTTCCCATTTCTTAAAAGTTTTAAGAAACAATAATCAAAAGCTGATCATTTCGTTATAAGATTTTTGTATCGTTAGTTTCCAATTAAAAACAGAATTTTGTAAATTTACTTTAATATAGTGCTAATATTTTATAATTATGTAGTTTCATTATGTTTTCATTTGTGAGTTTTGGTATTTTGGCTAAATTGGGGCGACAGTGAGAGCCTTTGTAGAATTTTTCTAGCTTATAAAACTAGAGATCTAATCACAAAATGCAGAAGGTGATTGTTTACATTTGAGCTATAAACACCACGAAGATAGCCTCAGTTGAGATTTTGGAAAATTTCCCTTGCCGTTTTTTTAATGAACTCAAAACCTCGCAAAACCCAGTTCATTAAAAAAACGCGGCCTAAATCACAAAAATTTGTTTGATTGACTTGAAAAAGCTCATGTAAACGCTACTTGAATACTTGAAATTTTGCAATCGTATTTTTTCCTTGTAACAAGAAGAAGATAAAAACTGTAGTGAATGTATACTTTTGATGCAATATTTTTAAAGGTATTTATATTATAATTTGAAGATAGTTTCTGTGATAATATGAAAGGTCAACTGTCAGTTCAAGAAAATTTCAAGACATTTTGAAGTCAAGTAAATGAACCGAAAACGCAACTTGAGTTTCAAGTAAATTTCAAGTCAGGAACTCAAGTAAATCATGTAAACGTAATGAATGTAAGAGCTGTGATTGACATTTTTTAAATTATATCCGAAAGTTCCCTTCAACACTGCAAGCAAAGAAACAAACCACAGTAATAATTTCGAAATAAAGTTTTCTTCCCGTGCTAGCAGCGACACTAACCATTTTAGCGCGAATAGGTGAACTTTTTGTGCTCGTGTTTATACCGCACCTTCTTTTCCCCAATTGAAATAGTATTTCCAACTTGGCTAGCTTCTCTACCGTAACACTCAACCGGGTTGTGGGCTACATTTTGGTCACGACACACAAATGACACAAATCTTCGGAGGCAACGTCAAAGTGGTTGTGGTGTGAACGCGGCTATTCCTTAACCTCAAACTTAAACTTCAAAAAATCTGAATAAATCGAAAAATGTCTGTAATCAAATATTTCGGCAGAACTACAGATTTTAAAGGAAAAACATTATGGGAAATTGTAGGAAACTTAAAGAACTATGGTATTGGACGGATAATAACGCGTAGCCGATTTGAGAGGTACGAAGAACCTTGTTACATGAAAATCCTCAAAGTTGAAGCTCTCCCAAATGAGGTCAGTTATGTTAAGCTATAACTACATCCAAATAATATTTTTCCTTCTAGGAAGTACGCAAAGTAAAAGTAACAGTAGAAAAAACATTTAGGGGACAAACATATATGAAACCGATAGTTCTGCTAAGCTCTTCATATAAAGCAGACTACCGCCTCATACCAAAGGTGGAGGAGGCAGAGTACTGCAAAGTAACTTCCAAAGTACAAGAAAAGATCCTGCCAACCACAATAGAATTTCCACCACTTCTAAAAGAATTCATAGCCGAAGAAACGGGCGAAAAGAATCCAGTTATGAAAGTCCACTTTAAAGGGAGCGCTAAAAGGCTCTGCCGCTTAGCGAAGGATGGTGAAACCCCAACAGTTGATTTGAGTATGGGAATTGGCAAGCCTATAAGTTCAAAAATCTATGCAAATTGTCAGTGAAATTGGTGTAGTTAAATTAGAATAGCCTTAATTTGAAATCGTCTTTTATTTATTCGGTCCTCCACGTAACAGGAACTTCGTCTGTCCGGAATCTTTGAGTTATGGTTGAGTGTTCAAATTTCATTCTTGTACCAGACCGGAACATTTCAGCGCCAGCGTGAGCAATCATAATTCCGTTGTCAATGCAGAATCTTTCGTCAGTGGCAAACAGTTTTGCGCCTCTTTCTTCGCACATTATTCCCATCATTTCCTGAAGCCGTTCGTTACAACCAACTCCGCCCACAATGAGAACCTGCAAAAAACTTGCCAAGTTTTGTTCCAGATGCACTTTACGTTTCATACCTCGTTAGATCCACAATGAGCCATCGCTCTTTCTGTAGTCTCCACTAGCATAGCAAAAATAGTTTCTTGGAGGGAGAAGCACAAGTCCTCATGAGAATAGGACTCGTTCCTTGACGATTTCGGGCCTGCATTTGATCCAGTTGGATTTGCTACGCGTTCTATAGATGACAAAATGCCTGAAAAACTGACATCCATCCCTTTGACAACATAAGGTAGCTTTAACAGCTTCTGTCCTTTTTTTGCCATCTGTTCTATATTGTAGCCGGGACTAGGATCGTTTGAAAGTTTTAAAATCCGAGCAAATCTGTCTAGACAGTTTCCAACAGCAATATCTATCGTTTCTCCAAAAATTCGGTACCTTTTGTTCGAGTATGCAATCACCTGGGTGTTCCCGCCACTTACATACAAAACTATTGGATTGTGCGCTCCTGTAATTAAACGGCCCATTTCAATGTGACCAATGCAATGATTCACTCCTAGAATTGGTTTCTCCCAAATTAGGGACAAAGTCCTAGCCACAATGGCCACTGCAAGCAAGGGAGGCGCCATCCCTGGACCTTTGGTATAGCAGACAACATCGATGTCAGATGGTGATATTTTAGCAGTTTCAAGTGCTTCTTTGGTTAATCCTAGTATTTTTTCGCGATGATGTTGAGCAGTCTCCTTGGGTAGGAATCCTTAAATGCTAAAGTTTAGAGCTAGTTTCGGTGTTTGTGAAAATTTACCTTCTCCCGGCGGCGTAACGTAGGTTTTACGTACATTTGCAAGTACTTCGCTGTCTCTTATTATTCCTACTCCAATTTTGTTTGCACTGCCTTCAAATCCTATTGCAATCACCATTTTTATTGTTATTCCGAAATGGAATGACGCTTTCTCAAAACACTGAAAATATGTGTATATTAGGTCAGTTCGTTTACTCAAAGCGAAATTCCGCGTGCGCAAAAAAAACCTTCCAGGAAAAAGCGGAGAAATGTTTACTTCTCGGCACAGAAATTCTACCGGCGAGAAAGTAATTTGAAATGTCAAAAGCAGCTGTTGTTTGTCATGGCAAATCAAAACAGTAGCTTTGTTCCCGTACTTTTCCTGCAAAAATTTGTTTGGCAAAAACTTAGTTGAATGGTGGGGATAATTTTGTCAAAAATTCAGAAAGTAAAGAAACGACTTTTGGGCAATTTCTTGCAAATAAAGAAGAAGATAACATAAATGTCGATTGTTTATGTGCATGCCGCTTTTTAACATACCCACACACATACAAAAAATTGTCAATTGACAACTTGCAAGAAATCGCAGGACCGAAAACCTCCGGCTGATTCCTGCACGAGGGGAAATGAAAATCTCCCGCTTTTTCTGTAACGTTCTCATGTAAAGAAACACAAATTGGGAAAATTTTTGTCCCGCGGGATCCCACATTCGAGTTCTGGAACAAACCCAGGTGCAACTCGGGTTCAAACCAGTCATAAACGAATAGGCCCCCATCCACGGTCAAACAAATCGTCAAATTCCTGGCCAACATCGAAAAAATTGCAAGTGTGCGTGTATAAAATACAAGTTTTCGAAGTTGGCCGCTGTTTGAAGAAAATATTCGTCTGGTTTAATATTTCCTTCAAACAGCTTAAATGTGTGTGTGAGTTTTGCCTGTGTGCCATGTAAAGTTCGCTTTGTTTACAGTAGATTATATGAAATGTCGCTCGGGATGTTTGAAGAAAGTTTTCCTCGTTGATGGCCAAAAATGTCAAAGCATAAATGTGTGCGCTGTTTGTCGAAAATTGGTTTGACGATTTGTTTGACCGTGGATGGGGGCCTAATGTCGAGTTGAAACTAGGTCCACTCAACCCACCTCAGCTCTCCTACCTAGATTGAGTTGATATTTCACTTCATATACGGGAGTTGAGTTGAAATTGGGTTGAAGTGACATTCTTTTGTTTGTTTACCATCGCGAAGTCCACTTTCGGCGTTAATTTTGTATTGGATGTTTTTTCTGATACACGAAAAATAAATTATTTAGTTATGATTTTTTACGTATCTATAAATGAGAATTTCACACAAAAATTTGAGGTTATGTTTTGATATCAATTCAACTCTATTTCAACCCAAAGTGAACTCAACTCAACATAATATACGGTGGACGAAATTTCAACTCAATCTCGACTAAACTTTTCGACCTAGTCATAAACGGGGTAAATATATACCGCTTAAGTCGACTTAAGTGCCTGTGCCAAAATACATTCCAAATGTCAATTTGTATGGAAAACGCATTTCGATTTAAAATTTCAATTTTCAGAGGTTTGTGTCTTTGGAAATGTAAGGAAATATTTTGAATTGTAGGGAAATACTAGGGGTATTCATGATCTGTGTTAAACGTCGAGAAATCGTAAAATGTTATCTTCGAAATAGACGAGATCGTGAGCGACCCCTTTCAATTTCCATGTTAAAGTGTTATTTCGAATAATCGAATTTCAATCTTCTTTTCTTCTCTGCCATCTCTGCCATTTACCACGTTTATAAGCGGAGTTTCACTCCCGGATCTTCAGTCCAAAGTAAAACTCCCGATGGGTTTATAAGCAATGGGAGTGAAAATCCAAAATACTTTCTGGTTTGAAATGACAGCTCCAAGCTCAAATTTAAAATCATAGCAAAGACAAATTGTAAACCCAATGTTTAATTTAATGTATTTAAAAAATCAATAAATAAAGAAAAAAACTATTGTAGCAAAATAAAACACCCAGCTTCTTCTTTACTAAGTTTTCCCCCCTTGGAAAAAAATCTCACTCCAAGTCAGCGTTTATAAGCACAACATAAACCGGGATCGAAGTTTCACTCCAGCTTTTTCTTCGGGAGCGAAAATCCAAGTTCTGGAGTTTCACTCCCAGTTTATAAGCGGTGTTTCACTCCGGATCGAAAGTTCCATCCGGAGGGAAACTCCGCTTATAAACGTAGTAATTATGTTATGTTTAGCTGTCAATCAAAATTAATTCTAAATAATAGGGGTTGCCAGTAAAAGAAAAAAAAATGAAGTGCCATATGATTATTTCGATCTCGATATCGAGTTGTTGAATTAACACGCCTTTTCAGATGTTATTTGTTAAAATCGAAACAAATGTCATTTACTAAGGAAAGTTTCTCGATTTGTTAAACTTTTTTCTCGATTTAACACAAATAACACGAATAACACAAATAACACAAATCATGAGTACCCCTATTATCTAAACATTCGTTTGACAGTTTGTTGGATTTTGTAGCAGTTTGTCATAATTAAATAAATGTTATTTTTATAAATGCTGACAAACATCTTGCCTTTGACTCCAAAAATACAACTTCTTGTTGATACATATATTAACCATGCAAAGGATATTCGTGCAATCTATGGCCCTAATGCATTGTGGAATAATGAACTTGTATGAAAATTGGTTGAATCTATTTCCAATTATTGGAGTACAATATCCCGAGTTTTTGCAATTTTTAGCGTACGATTGTTCTCACTGTATATTACTACTACACCGTAGTGCAACGTTTAACAACGCCAATTAAAATAAAATTAACAAATCAATTTCCGTACAAAAATTAAATATTTTTTTTTAGATGGATGATGCTCATGGACCCCTTCCACTTCCATCATTCCAAAAACATTAATGTAGAAATTATTACAAATTTTATGAGTAGTAGATTTCAAATTTTATGAATAAATTTTAAATTTTCTGCCATGTTTTAAAAAATAATATCAATTGTCAATGAAATGCGGGAAATGTATTTTGGCACACTTTGTAATTTCGAAGTGTCCTCGGTGAAAGTAACAAATTCGGAATTATATTTTGGCATTGAATTCTCCGTATTTAACCCGCCGTCTAGACGAGACATAAGCCAAAAACAGAATGAATGCAGAAACTACGACTTTGACTTCACCGTTGCAGTAAAGTCGACTTTGACGCACAGCGCTAACACATTCATTTCGGCAACTTCAAAGTCTATAATTTGACAGGTAGTATTTACAATTGCGATAACCATTTAATAACATACCAGAAGTTATAAATTTTGAATAAATGGACCAATTTATTTTAATTGTATGTGGCCTTTACGTATATTACCTGCGAAAATTATATTTTTCATACAATAAACTGAATCAATTTAAATTTTCTAATTTGGCTACAGTGACAAAATTGAAATATTATGTTGGTAGCTCTGCAACTTTTGCAGCAACTTTAAAAATTTTCAAAGTCGAAGTCGGCGCAAAGTTTACTGCAACGCTTACCGCATTGAATATGTTAACTGAACGTGAGTACTATAGAAAATGTATGAAGCTGTCAAAATGCAAAGTTGAAGTCCAAGTTTCTGCATTCATTCTGTTTTGGGCTTTATTTTCAGTCTTGACATCTGTCAATCTTGCAATATGTCTCGTGTGGACGACAAAAATCTTCATGTCAAGACATGAGGACAGAAGTCAAGACATGGTGATGTCAAGACTGAAATGAAGACTGATTTTTGACAATTGCGAAAACGAAAATGGCCGTTAGGTAGTTTGCCAATTATTTTTGCTTTTGTAATTAAAAATAAAAGAAACAAATTTAGTAACTTTTAAAAACAGAATCCACCTTTTAATTGTGAGCTGACTCTAGAGCATTTAAAATGAATTTGCGAATTATTTTTGCTGGTTTGGCAACTTTTCTCATGGTATTTTTGCTTTATGCTACACAATGTTGCTTCGTTGACTTTAATTAAAAAATGAAACGGCGTAACAGAATTTACCCACAAATTTGTTTCTGTCTTATTTCGAAAAAAATGTCGACTGAAAATATGTCTCGTCTAGACGGCGGGTTAATCCCTCTCGACACAAAATTTGATGCCGGATTCATCGTTGCGGATGATTCGCGCCGCACTTATGTGCGCGCATACTTTTTGTATGAAAAATTGTACCTTTCTCAATTTTGGGAAATTTTTGGGATTTTTTTTTCTCTCTCAAAAAAAGTTGAACCAACTTCAACTTTTGTGCGGCGGATTTTAAAAATTGTCAAAAAAATCCTATGTTTTTGATGAAAATTGTCTGAAAAACTGTCAAATCATACAAAATGTGCGGCACACTATGATGCCGGATTCATCGTTGCGGATGATTCGCGCCGAACTCATGTGCGCGCATACTTTTTGTATGAAAAATTGTACCTTTCTCAATTTTGGGAAATTTTTGGGATTTTTTTTTCTCTCTCAAAAAAAGTTGAACCAACTTCAACTTTTGTGCGGCGGATTTTAAAAATTGTCAAAAAAATTATATTTTTTTGATGCAAATTGTCTGAAAAACTGTCAAATCATACAAAATGTGCGGCACACTATGACTACAACAATGAATCGAAGTTCAGCTGACTCTCTTTTTGGGAAATTTGTGCGACGCGACTAATCCGCAACGATGAATCCGGCATGACTACAACAATGAATCGAAGTTCAGCTGACTCTCTTTTTGGGAAATTTGTGCGACGCGACTCATCCGCAACGATGAATCCGGCATGATTCTCTTCGGACCAATAGGCCGTGTTTTTTTAAGGGAAATTTTGCAAAACCTCAACTGAATCTATCTTCAGAGTATTTATCATAAATAGCTGTTGCCTTGGTGATATTCAATTCAAAGTTTGGTTTCGTAAATATTTAGACACATGAGGATATTGTCTAGGGCATAGAGAATACGCTTCACAAATTAGTCTTTTACCCTCAGAATCCACAGGATTATTTGGTATCACTGTCTAGTGATAAAACATTTAAAGAATATCAATTCGGAAAATATCTGAAAATGTTTGCCATATAGATTTCCACCATAGAAGAGAAAAACCATGGAGGCTATACAAGGAGGAATAACTCATGGGGAAAATAACCGGAAATTGATGCGTAGCAGAAACTAAACTTCTAGTTCATTTTTGGCCACAGATGTCGCCTAAAGCTGACGTGCCCCACATGAAGTTAGCTGAATTTTACCAATTTCGACGATATCTTCAAAATTGTCAGCCGAAATGCAAAAAAAATCATTGGGAATTAATAAAAATTCATTGGAAAACCCATAAAATGGTTAAATATGAAAAATCAGAAGCTGATTTGTCAGGTTAGGCGTAAACATAAAATATTTTAATAGTTAACGAACTCGGCCATGAACCGGATGAATATAATCCGCCATGTTTTTTGGGGTACATGTGACTGTGGCGCCCTCATTAATCAAACGAAAAGTGACAACACGGAGTTATATCTACTATACGATGAATCCAATGTTGGTTGCTGGTCTGTGCTCGTTCCACTACTACTAATCTACTTGAGTTCTCTTCTCACACTGTTCGGGGCTTTGTCACTGGTTGCCAAACCGATTGCGTTTATACTGACTTCAGTAAGGCCTTTGACAAGCCCTCTCACTCGATTATAGCTCTCAAACTAAAAAAATTAGCCTTTCCGCATGCCCCTGTGGCATGGTTCCAATCATACTTAGCCGAGAGAACCTATCAAGTTCTATTTCGTGGAGCCAAATCCAGAAACATTGAAGCGTCCTCTGGTGTCCCGCAAGGTAGTCATCTAGGTCCTCTTCTTTTTATCTTATCTATCGATGACATTGTCACCTTACTAAAGTACTGTAATATCTTTATTTACGCCGATAACATCAAACTGTACCGTCTTATAAGGAGTACCGAGGATTGCAAACTTCTGCAAGCAGACCTTAACACCTTCTATTCTTGGTGTTCCAATAACAACTTGGTTCTAAATATTAGCAAGTGCGAGGTCATGACGTTTTTTAGAAAACATGATCCGATAACTTATGAGTATACTTTTGTTCACAACATAATCTCTCGCGTAAATTCTGTAACTGATCCTGGGGTTGGATTTTTCCACTTACATCAATTATATCTCTTCCAAAGGCAGTTTAGCCCTGGGATTTATAAAAAGATGGTCTAAGGAATTCAACAATCCCCTCATCACTAAGCACTTGTTCATATCTTTAGTCAGGCCCTTACTCGAGTATGCCTCCCAGGTGTGGTCTTGTAGTGAGATCAAGAATACATGAAAATCTCACTAACAACAATCCAACAACACACAATGTTGCATCACTATAGCAACATAAAATCAAGCACACAAAGTAGAGCACTTGAACCCGAATGCAAATAATAAAATCGAAGACGCATCAAAAATCCATGCGGTAATAATTAACAGCCACGGTCACCGCGACCAAAGCGATGTAAACAAATAAATTACATCACAGAATGCAAGTGCAAGAACGATGCACATGTGACCCGAATAAATGAGCATAAGAGCTGTTCATGAAAGAAATACCTTAATAAATACGAAGTTGGGAAAGACCAGGAACAAGAACGCTTGAATGGCATGAAAACGCGAGTATGATTAAAACAATTGAGGTAGGGGAAAATTAGAGTAGCGTAGTGGTAAGTTTTCGATATAAATAAGGAAACTTAGAATTAAGAATCAGATTTGTAATCTCAACCGACCGAGAAGGCACTGACGGCAGCTCACTGCTGTAAAGCTTTAGTGGTCTAAATCAAAATAAATACAAAAAACATAATAGAAAAGAAAATCTTTAATTTTAAAAAGAAAGATCATCTTTAATTGGTTTCTACGTGGGAAGCACCGACAAGAAAAATACCCCAGCATTACATGGCGACCCTGCCCATCGAACAGGAACTTTTGAAGGAAGAATTAGGAGGCTCACCCGTAAGATCCAGCTGCAGAACCAGAAAGACGAACGGCAGAAGACCAAGTTTTTGAAGGAACTGGAGGAGGTCAACAGCGAGATCTCTAAAAAGAAGAAGATTTAAAATGGGAGGAAGTGCGACCAAGGAGGATATTGTTGTGGCAAACGCAGCGGGAACAAACATAACTCAGGAGACAATTCAGGACGCCGGCTACGTGGCCATCATTGCTTTTGTTGTAGTAGTCATTTATAATTGCTTAGTTAGAAAGTTTAGGAAACAAGTATAGTTGTTTTCAAACCTCGTGACATCCCGCGCATATTCCCCAGCTAAGCTCTTAAAAATGTTTAAAAGTTCAGACAAAAGCTTCAGTTAACTCCTCCTATCAAATCACTTGTTGCCTTGCCATGTAATCAGTCGCGACTGCGTATTGCTACCGGGAGGTGTATCTTTCTGGGACTTCAATGATTATTTAAAAAATTTACAAATTATGACTGAAAAACACCCGTTTTTATATATTTTTTTATTTTAAGTTTTTTATATTTTACACATATGCCACAGAAATAATTTGTAGTAATTTCTACTAAAAAAATATATAGTTTAAAAAAACCAAAAAATACGCTTTTAATTTAAAATTAGCTAAAAAGTAAAAAATAATTTTTAATGTAAAATTTGTATTGCTCCAGCCAGTATATGGGAACAACCTACGTTGCGAAATGTAAAAAAGCGTGGGGCTCCTTAGCTATTTCCTTATTTTATTAACATTGGAACTTTTCGTTAGCGCCCCACGCTTTTTTACATTTCGAAACGTAGGTTGTTCCCATATACTGGCTGGAGCAATACAAATTTTACATTAAAAATTATTTTTTACTTTTTAGCTAATTTTAAATTAAAAGCGTATTTTTTGGTTTTTTTAAACTATATATTTTATTTTCTACTTTTTAGTCTATTATATGGCTTCTACCATTTTCTTGTCACCACCATCTTAGATTTAAAATGGTGTATCAGTCAGCACTTTTCCCACCTTGGCTTCGGTGGGACCTCATAGTCTACATCATTTAATGAACTCTAGCTCTTTATGCTACTTGGCTCAATCATCAGACTCCTTCATACACTTTCATTTGATACCCAAACCGAGTGGGTTTTAAAGAAAAAGGTAATCGCCATTCCGCTATTTTGTGTTGGCCGCTATTTTGAATTTAGAATTACGCTACGCAGCTAATTGTATTGTAGTTGGCATACCCATCCATTTGATACCCATGTCGGGGGGTCGGCGAACGCAATTGCAAAATTCAGCCGCCATCCTGGACCCGTCATCTTGATTTTTTTACAAAATAGTCAGATTGCATTGTCATCCAAACTAAACGTGTGTGCAAAATTTCAGCTCAATCGGAAACCGGGAAGTGGGTCAAATTTAACTTACAAGATTTTATTACATAGTTACAAGTGAAGCTAATAAAAGCGTATTAAAAAATTTGTTGTCTGTAAAGAGGGTTTACGGACGATAGTTTAACGTGACAACGTCATGAGACCGTGGTAGCTGGCTGAAATCTCCGCATAATATCACGTGGATGTCTCCGAATGGTTTGTCATAAAAGCCGGTAATCTGCTGCAGTCGGTAGTTGATTTTTTGAAGAATGGCTGAACTTAACATGCTGATCTCGTCGACGAAAACAGCTTTGACGCCAACGAACATGTTTCTGTAGGCTTGCGAATTTTCTGTGGATAAGAGTTTTGTCACGCGAGAAGTTGTGAGACGAAACGCTGAATGCACTGTAGTGCCACCAAGAGGTACAGCGGCTTTACCTGTGCTTGCACAGGCAATTTAGGTGTTGTTCATCGAGTTGTGCTCCTGAGTGTATCGGTTGTACGTTTCCATAAGGCACTTTAATGTGTAAGTTTTTCCACAGCCCGCCGGAACAGTGAAGAAAATTTGTAGCGCTTCCAAAATGCCATCTCCACAACCATGTAATCGGTGAATGACTTCAAGGATGATCTCCCGTTGTTCCGGATTGGTGGTTCGAAGAAACTCGCAATACTGCTGCTTTGACATCACAGTGCTGCGCTTTTTCACAATCGAGAATCCACAACAAATATTATTGTTGACAATTTTTGACAATTTTAATCAAATTTTTAAGATTACTACAATCAAATTTTTATTAAAATTACTACGGGACTAACGGGACTAACGGGACTAAAGGGACATAACGGGACAATGAGTCATCATTTTTCGTGCATGCAGCCGGCTTTCATCGTTTTAATAGACGTTGTCACGTCAAAAATACGATATTTGTGTTTTTATCACTTTGATTACTAGATTTTTGACATTTTCCGATTTCCGCCAGTCGAAAGCGCGCTTCTGCCTGGGGAGGTTGTGTTGCTTGCGGCTGCGGAGAACTCTCAATTTATGAATGAAAATGCTCATATCTTTAAAAGAAATTTTTCCAGCAATTCTTTTAATTTATTTTAAATTTAGGGATGAGAAATATTTAGCATAATTATAGTAAAATTATGCTTATTACGATAGATAAACTGCCTTTGTTGAGCAGGAGTTTTACATGTATTTAAAAGCTCTGCATATACATATAAAGATTACTTAACTTTATTTATCCGGCATGCGCACATCCCTTCCCAAATTATTTTGTTGAGTTTTTTCTGCGTTTGTTGCCTTTTTAAGTTAAAAGAGGGAAAATGATAGAACAAAATTTATGAAATTGGGCAACGAGGTGCGCAGAACCCTTCAAATTATTTGTGTCACGGCGTTTGAAAACTTCTATAGCTAATAATGTTAGTTTAGCTTAGAAATTTAGGTACATAGTAGTGTAACTTACAATAAAATTATTAAAATCACTAGATTGATATATTGAAATAAAAAAAAACAATAATAATAATATGCACTCTTTTTCTTTTTAATCGCTCAATTTCTACAAATAATATTTTTCTGTGGTTAAAAAAAAAAAATAATGGATATTGAATTTCAAAAGGCTTGTGATAGCCTAACAGAAGTATTTTCGTTAATGGAAAAAAAGGATTTAAATGAGAAAACTATTGCGGAATTAGAAGACAAACTAGAACAGTACAATTGCTATGAAAATTTTTATGAAAAAGAAATTGAGGAATTAAATAAGAAAATTGAAGACTTAGAACAGAAAAACAAGATTATTAAAAAGATGTTATCAGTTAGATTGAGTAAAAAGGTTATTTTATAAGAAGTAAACTAAAAATAACAGAGACAAAATTATGGAAGATATAAAGAAGATAATTTTATTTTTAATAATATTTTTAATAACGTTAGCGGTAGGTACTTTAATGATAATATATATCTCTGAGGAATTTGAGAAGATTATAGAATATAATAAAGAACGCCTAGAAAATTGGCAGCATTACAGCTAGAATTTTTAAACGAGAGGATTTAGATTAGGTTATCTAAGAAAAATAGGAAGAATAGAGATAGTTATATATAGTGCATCATGCCAGAATCATGCCAGAGTTGCAAGCACAAGAAATAGTAAATAAATTAAAAACGATATTACAAAACTTTAGAAAAGCGCCAAAGAGAACGCTAAAAGCATATACATTGCTACAGAAAAAGCTAGAAATAGAAGAGCTGAGAAAGCAAATAAATGAAATTGCATTAAAATATGATATAAATGCTCAAATTAAAGAGTTCAAGACGATACAAGCGGAAATAAATGAACATATTAGAAAACAATCTTCAGAGATAGAGGACGAAGAACCAGGAGAAGGAACCAGTTCCAATAGATTAGAAATTCAAGAGATAAATAGTGCTGCAAAAACAAAAAAAAAGGGGAACGTTAGACGTATTTCAAACATTGAAGTTGGTAACCACATTTGGAGGTGAAGAAAAAGAAGTAAACAATTTTATAAATACGGTAGAAGTGGTGGCTGAAACTTTGAAGGATGCAGAGGAAATTAAAAAATTAATTAATTTAATTTTAAAAACAAGAATAACGGAAAGAGTTCGGACGAAAATAGCGAATGCTAAACCACAAACAATAGCAGAATTTAAGGATTTAATAGAAAGGCATTTCAGGAAGAAACTGAATCCATTAAAAATCCAGAATGATCTCATGAAGTTAAGACAAGGAGATCAAACGATAGAAAATTTTGCAACAAGAGTTGAAGATTTAATAGCGAAACTGAATGGTATTCAGATATCGGAACGTGGAGAGGAAAATAGGGAAATAATCACTACCCTAAATGATAAAACTGGACTTAATGCTTTTCAAGCTGGACTAAGTGAACCGTTCAAGACAGCCGTATTTGCAGCAATGCCGTCAACTTTAGAAAAAGCTGTAAAAATAGCATCAGAGATGGAAGCAGTAAATGAAACCCAAAGGAAAGTTTATCATTTACAGACGAGCAACAGGGATAATTGGAATCAACGTCCAACTTACAGGATGAATTTCAGAAACAACGGGTAAAGGACATATAACAATAATTACAATAGAGTATACCAGAAACCGAAATTTAACAGCCAAAGCCAAGCTCCGAGGAACAATTATTTTCAGAGGAGACCAATGAATAGGCAGCAACAGAATCAGAGATTCAATAATCAGTCAAATCAAAGGGGCAACAGGTATAATACACAAAGTAGAAGAATAAATGTAATAAATACGGGAAACGACGAGACCGTCCCCGAAGCCCATCCGTCGAGGGACGAGGAAAAAGAATTAATTTAAAGAAGAAACCCAAAGTAGCAGCCATATATTCATTTAACGTTAAAAATTTGGACAACTACGTAAGAATAAGCATAGCAGGAACAAAAGAACCAGTAATAATAGAATAGATACGGGTGCTGAAATATCAGTAATAAAGAGAAGTTATGTAAACACTCCGATATTTGACGATGAAATTTGTAAAATAACAGGTATCACAGACAGCGATTTATACACTCTAGGAACAACTAATGCATATTTAAAGATTGAAGGAGAAGAAATAAAGCATAAATTACATGTAGTATCAGATAACTTTGCCATTGGAACGGAAGCGATTTTAGGAAAAGACTTTATATATAAATATAAATGTAAACTTAACTACGAAATTTTCATTCTAACGATTTCACTAAAGCAAATTGATCTTATTTTACCAATTTGCACACTATATGAAACCGTTAATATACCAGCAAGATCACAAATGATACATGCTTTGAATGTAAAAATTAAAGAAGACAGCATAATACTAAGCCAGGAGCTAGAAGACGGGATCTTTGTGGCTAATTCTTTAATACCATGTGAAGGAATAGCACACATAAGATTATTGAACACGCGAAACGGGAGTAAGAATAAAGTTACCAAAGTTAGATATTCGACCACTCAAGAATTACTATCTGGTGACAATAGATGAAGAAAGTAAACGAAATAGTCAAAACCGAAAGGAAAAACTGTACAACAACCTAAAGAGACTGATCAACTCTACATTTGGGAATGTACATCGATTTCTGAAACTAAACAAAACACATTACAAACATTACAAAACTAAAAACTGAGATAACTCATGAGAACAAGAAGAATAAGATGAAGAATAAAAAGAAGAATAGTGTAGAAGAAATGATGCAAAGAATAAATAACATAAAGCATGCAGAAATAAGTTATAACAAAAGAAGAAACGAATGTACAATACATTTTAGTGATAATCTAGTAGCAAACTTGGAGTTACTACCGGAGAAACTAATGGAAAAGTACAAAGATGAGAAGATATTAAAAAAGCTTAGTGATAATCTAACAGCAAACTGGGAGTTACTGCTGGAGAAGCTAATGCAAAGTGCACAAAAGTATAAAATTGAAAAGCTAGCAATGTCAATAGATGATGACATATTTAATTATATAAAGAAAGAAGAGCTCATAAAAATATATAACGAAAAGCATCAAAAAGGAGAAAATAAGTTAAAGATATTATTATATAAACCGCCCATAAGAGTGACAGATGTAGAAGAACAACTAGAAATAATAAAGAAATTTCATGATACACCCGCGATAGGAGGACATTCAGGAGTAAAAAGAACAATCAGCAAAATTAGACAAAGATACTGCTGGAAGAATTTAAACAAAATGGTTAAAAAACATGTAAATACTTGTATGGATTGCAAAAAGAATAAACAAATAAGACACACGAAAGAAAGATTACAATTAACAGAAACACCAACGACGAGCTTCGAGACCTTATCAATAGATACCGTAGGACCATTAAGACCATCAAAACAATACAGATATATATTAACGATTCAATGCGATTTAACAAAATACATAATAGCGATACCAATAGAAAACAAAGAAGCAGCAACAATAGCACGAACGCTAGTAGAAAACGTAATATTGAAATTCGGAACATTCAAAAATATCAAAACAGACATGGGTACAGAATTTATGAATGAAACATTTAAGAATATATGTGAAATGCTAAAAATAAAACATGTAAATTCAACACCATACCATCACGAAACCTTAGGATCTATAGAACGAAATCATAGAACACTAAATGAATATCTATTATCATTTAGTCAAGGATCAGATTGGGATGAATGGATCCAATATTATACCTTTAGTTACAATATAACACCACATTCAAATACAGGATTTTCACCACATGAATTAGTATTTGGAAAAGTAATAAATTTACCTGCAGAGATAACAAAAGATAACCCAGAACCAGTATACAACATAGAAGATTACGCAAAAGAACTTAAGTGGAAACTTCAACAAGCTCACCAATTAGCAAGAAAATTAATAGACTTTTACCCCGCGATTCTACATCACAGAAATCTGACTATAAACAGAAAAAGGCGAAAAAGCTTAAAGCTCTTGGCCCTTTGGTGGAGACTATGTGCTTTTGTTAGAAAAAGCAGGGATTTGGTATTCTGGATGTCAGATCTAACAAATGAAGGGGAAATGCAAGCTTTGAAAATCTAACTATAGCCAGCGACTCGCGAGCTGGCTGCGTTGGTCATGTTAATGATTTCGGTATTTACTTTCTTCGAAGCGCGAGGTTTAAAAAAGTGAAGCAATTATTAAAAAAAAAATGGACTCACATACAAGAAGGTTGTTGCGTGTTTTGAAGTTGCTTTTACAACTTCTGGAGGAAAATGTGCAATCCGAAATATTGAGGTAGGTGATTATTAATGTTTACCCAGCGCTCGAAGTGCAATGATTCTTTCTTGCAGACGTCAAAGGAGTTCAATGCGGCTATTGAGAGACTCCTGCAATCCATTTGATACTTTGAGTGATCGGCAGTTACGTCGGAATTTCCGATTTCCAAAACGGATTGTCCGCAAACTGGTCGATACTCTTCATCCATTTTATGAGGACCACAACTCAATGATTTCATTTGAGGTGAAAGTGTTAGTCGCATTAAAATTTTTTGCATGTGGATCATATCAAAATACAATTGGATGTCACGGAGCACTCAATCTAAGCCAATCGTCGGTTTGTCGAGCGATAGAAAAGGTGTCGCATTTGATTGTACGACACATGCACTCGTACATATGTTTTCCAAAGACTCTAGCCGAAGTCGATGTGGTCGCAAGTGGCTTCCGTAGGAAGTTCGGATTAGAGAATGTGGCTGGATGCATCGATTGCACCCATATTGCAATTGTGGCGCCGCCCTATACCGACGTTGAACACCAGCCAAGGCATTACCGCAATAGGAAAAGATTCTACAGCATTAATGTAGAAGCAGTAAGTACCTCACCATATGTATAAAAAATTCATTTAAAAATGTTTAATTTTTTTAGATTTGTGATGCAAACTTGAGGTTTCTGTCGGTAAACGCAAACTTTCCCGGAGCATGCCACGACAGTGGAATATGGCAGATGTCCCGAGCGCGGTCTGCAATGCGAGAGTTGCAGACGGTTCGGCAGTGCTGGCTATTAGGAGACAGCGGATACCCTCTGGAACCATGGCTATTAACGCCCTATAGGGCAACAACCGCGGAGCATGAAGAGCTCTTCAACCAAAGGCACATCAGTTCACTAAACACCATTGAAAGAGCCTTTGGGGTTTTAAAAGCCAAGTTCCGCTGTCTTCTAAAACACCGGACATTGCATTACCACCCAACAAAGGCAGGTTCCATCATTAACAGCTGCTTCATTCTATATAATTTTCTCCTGGACGAAGGCGCCATGAATGATGACGATGAGGACAACAATGAAGATGGTAGCTTTGCTGAGAGCATGGAAGTGGAGCATGATAATCCAGCACACGAAGATGTCATCGATGATATGAATTTTTCAGCGGGTATAACTATTTGGAAATGATACAATTTGGGAATTACTTTTTAAAATATTATTTTTCAGCTCCTGTCGACGGTGATTTGCTCATGCGCGCTCGAGAAATGCGCGATGACTATGCTCGTTCGCTTTTGAATGCTGAGCATTAAATAAGCTAAAATAGACATAAACAATTTATAAACAAAAAAAATTCAATTCAAAATTATATAATTAAAATAATAAAAACAGTTCATAAATAAAACAAAAAAAAATATTTCCATTAAATTTGCTATTCTAGGTTCCATAGTCGAGGCGGTCGGCGATGCGCCCTAGCAGAGCCAACATCGCTTCCATCTGCTGGCTACGACGCTCCTCACTAGCTTCCGTCCTGCGATGTCTTTCCGCCTCGGCTGCATCGATCGCTTGTTGCCGCTCCTGAGCGGCAGTGATTGAGGCAACAATGTCTGCAATGCCTTGCAGGACTTTTAAAAAATATATATAATATTTTGTTTTTAGGTACACTTTTTAATTACCGTCAGTTGTTCTTGTTGCGGGGGTTTGGGAACATCGCTGCCTGCTTCCCGAGGGGTGTGATTCTGCTGGTTGATCCGTTAGTGCTGTCGGTGGATCCGCTGGCACAGTCTCTGGAACAGCGACTCTCCTGTCCGGTCCATGGCCCAAATCGCCGATGGTGCGGTTACCTTCAACGATAACCCGGCCGAAACAGTTGAGGGCGCGTTCATCGAAGGGACTGAGGCCAGCGCCTTCTGGACCACCACCAGTTCCACCGACATGGGCGGTGATTTTTCGGGTCCGGCTTCGCAGCTGGTACTCCCAGCCCTTCAGATTCTGCAAAGTTTTTATTATTTAAATTTTTTTAAAAGTTTTGAAAAGTTATTACCAACTGCCATTCCTCAACGCTCCTTTTTGGGCCAAGCGTGTTCAGCCGGGTTGTCAACTGCTGCCAAAGGCTTCTGTAACCATCGGCTAACTTGTCCAGCACTTGAGGGTGGCGCTCGCAGAAGCTGATGTAGTACTCATGCTGTGCATGAGTAGTGCGATTGCGAGCACTGCCACGGTGCCTTGCGGCCCCCTTCATGCTGGATTGTTGATCCGGAGTTTTGCGCCTGTTTATCATTTTGCACGGGCTCCTCCTCGTTGTCCGCCACTACTGTTCCAGAAAATACCTCTTCCGAATTCATTCTAACAGGAAAATAAAAAAAAAATTACCATTAGCAATATTACAACTTCAAAAATAATTCAAAATACGCACTTTACTTACTTCGATTTTATTTTTTTTTCCTTCGCGCACTTGACACTCAAACGTAAACAAACCCTATCTCAATCATGGGACTTTTGAAGGGGAAGTCTGACTATTCAAAGTCTCCAAAATCGAGGAGAAAGCTTTCCGCGCAAGCTCTTTTTGAAATCTGGGGAGGAGTTGTTAGATCTGACAACAATCTAACATCTAGAATCGCGGGGTTAGCTAAAGAAAAAAGGAAAATAGCATATGACACAAAAGTCAAACCCCTAGAAGCTAAGGTAGGAGACAATGTTTTATTAAAAGTCGGTAACAGAAAGAAACATGAAGCACCATATGAAGGACCATACGAGGTAATAGAAAACATAGGAGTCAACGCTAAGATAAAAATAGGAGATAAAATTAAGGAGATACATAAAAATAGATTAAAAAACACGTAAATCATATAGGAAGAAAAATGTTCGCTCCAAAAGCACCGAAAATGTAGTGAGATCAAGAATACATGAAAATCTCACTAACAACAATCCAACAACACACAATGTTGCATCACTATAGCAACATAAAATCAAGCACACAAAGTAGAGCACTTGAACCCGAATGCAAATAATAAAATCGAAGACGCATCAAAAATCCATGCGGTAATAATTAACAGCCACGGTCACCGCGACCAAAGCGATGTAAACAAATAAATTACATCACAGAATGCAAGTGCAAGAACGATGCACATGTGACCCGAATAAATGAGCATAAGAGCTGTTCATGAAAGAAATACCTTAATAAATACGAAGTTGGGAAAGACCAGGAACAAGAACGCTTGAATGGCATGAAAACGCGAGTATGATTAAAACAATTGAGGTAGGGGAAAATTAGAGTAGCGTAGTGGTAAGTTTTCGATATAAATAAGGAAACTTAGAATTAAGAATCAGATTTGTAATCTCAACCGACCGAGAAGGCACTGACGGCAGCTCACTGCTGTAAAGCTTTAGTGGTCTAAATCAAAATAAATACAAAAAACATAATAGAAAAGAAAATCTTTAATTTTAAAAAGAAAGATCATCTTTAATTGGTTTCTACGTGGGAAGCACCGACAAGAAAAATACCCCAGCATTACTACTCCTCCCAAATTGGAAGAGTCGAATCAGTTTAAAGGAAGTTTGTCCGATTTGCACTCAGCCGCCTCCCTTGGGAAAACCCTCTTATTATTCAGTCTTATGAGCACAGGCTTAAATTAATAAACTTAAGCTCTCTCCATAAGCGTCGAGAGGCTGCTGACGTTATTTTCGTTCACCGGCTACTGAATGGTAAGGTAGACTCAGGTTTCTTGCGTAGCTGGGCGTCGTTTAAAGCGAATGATTATAACCTGAGGGGTGAGCCTCTGTTACACATTAATTCCTCTAATACGAATTACGGCAGGTATGAACCTGCAAATCGCATGCTTATAGAAAATATAAGTGTTTTTAGCATGCCAGCAAGTGAAGTTGCTATTAAAAAATCCCTTTTTGAGGTGGCGTGACTCCTTCTTTCCTCTTGCACGCTTTTTCATTATTTGTTTCTGTATACATATTTGTTTTTATGTTTGCTCCAGCTGTGCCACAGGGCAGTGGTAAATGTTTCTCAGCCCAGCTGAGAAGTGCGCCTTCTGGATTAGAAGGGAAACTCTATTATTATTATGATGTCCGTCACCTTCCGCAATACGCATTTCCATTGTTATTCTTCAAAGATTTTATGATGAACCTTATCTTGAACCTCGCACAGCTTAAATTTTCATCTCCTATGAAATAAATGTTAGCATTGACCGCTTCTCCTTTCAACTGCAAATCCTGCTTCACATTTTCTGTGATGAATGATGCTTGTGATCCCCCAATCGGGGCATGAACTATTCTCTCCTTGCCATTGTGAGACACCACTGTAACTAGCGCTGTAGCCAAAAGCACCTGATTGGGTTGAATTCGATTCATCTTGAAGACACCAAGATTGTTTGAGTTAGCACGTTCAACATGTTGAGTTGATTCTGTTAGGCTGCTTACACACCAAACTTGACATCGACACGACATTACAAAACGTCCATCGACAAAAAATTTTTTGTCGAATATTCGTACACACCAAATTCGACACCTAATGAACAAGAATTTCATGTCGTGTCATGTTGAATTCAGTGTGTACGGAGATTCGACACAATTCGACACTCGATACAACGAAAGTCACTGCATAAGTACTCGACGTGTCGAAAGTCGTCGTTCGACGTTTTTCCTCGTGTCGCCTTCAGTGGATATAAACTGATTTGAATGTGAAGCCCTTCGTCGGTAACAGTTTTTTTCCTTGTCGAGTTCTGTCGTGTCGATGTCGAATTCAGTGTGAATACACTCATTTAATAATAAGAATAAATGGGTGTCACAACAAAAAATCTTGTCGTGTCGTGTCGATGTCGAATTCAGTGTGAATAGACCCGCTTAATGATAAGAATAGATGTGTGTCGCGACAGAATAATGTTGTCGAATTTCGTCGTGTCATGTCGAGTTTGGTGTGTAAGCAGCCTAATTGTTCTATCTAATCAGGGTATCGTTGTGACGTGAACATTCGTTTGATTGTAATCTGGAGTCGACGTTTGACCTCTCGCGTTGCCACATTGGTTTGTTTGGGCTTCAACTGGGTTGTTGTAATGACGAAAAGTGTGATGGTGGTGTCGATTACGTTGCCGGCATCTTCGCCCGATCCCAAGCAGTTTATGCACAGTCCTGATTTTTTCACTACTTCCATTCCTTTAGATGTGGCACAAGATAGAAATTTGAAGAACTGTCTTATATTGTGGGGTTGTGCACAGAAGACACGTGAAGCTTGGGTTGCGACATGAAATGTCTTGGTTTGGAATCTAGATGGATGGGGTTTTGGAGCTTCCCTAATCGCAGTTGGTTTCCTAGTAGATGATATTGCTTCCCATGTCCTAAAACGATTCTTCAGAAACTCTTGTAGTTCCTTCCAGGTTGGTAATTCACTTCTTTCGCTTGTAGACTGCTCCCAAAGTTGATGAGTCGAAGAAGGGAGTCGCTTCACCACTAAGTACACGATGAGTGGATCCCAACTTGACAGAACGGTGCGGGTGGAGTGAAACTCCGGTTAGCCATTAGAAATTCGTTCACTCTTCTAGAGCTTGCGGTTCCACATTGCATTCTAGATAGAATCGTCGAGTACAAAAAGCCTCTGTGGTCTAGTCTTTCGCATAAAAAATATAAAAAAAACACAACTTTGATCCTTTTCAATAAAGAATTTTATTTTTTACTTTGTACAAATAACTCGCCTAGTTTAATTTCTTATCACTACGTCGAGTAAACTTAAGTTTAATTTCTTTTTTTGGTACAAATCCAAAAATAGAATTTTTTAGTTTTATAGGTACTTCTGTATCTTTGCCAACTTCTATCCTGAATTTAAGAAGTAAGTAATAAAGCATTGATTTCATTTCCATCAACGCAAATCGTAGTCCTGTTTAAATATTGAAAAAGATTGTTTCAAATATACCAAAAATTAATATTACAATATAATTACCGATACAATTTCTGGGTCCAATACCGAACGGCATGAATGCGTCCAGATTATTACTATCTTTATTTTCCTCACTAAATCTTTCCGGGTCGAATTTTTGGGGATTTGGAAAATATTTCGGATCCATATGAAATCCGTATGCTGGTATCCATATCATATCTCCTTCATTTATTTTAAACTTAAGCCCTTTATCATCTTCATAGGTGTAATCTTGAACACAAACTCTGTCTAAAACTACACCGGGTGGCCATTTTCTCATATTTTCATTTATAACCATAGCCATGTATGTCATAGATTTCATTGCATCATAAGTTAAGGGTTTACCATCAAGTTGAGAATTTGTTTCATCAATTTCTTGTATTAATTTAGTTTGAATTTCCTGATTAATTGCAAGTTCATAAGCAAGAAACTGTAAAACTCCAGAACTTGTCTCAAATCCTGCTAAGAAAAATATAAAGCTTTGTGCAATTAATTCAGTATCAGTCCAATTTCGCTTGATTTCTCCATTAACAAGTTCTTTTTCAACTTCTACTGTGGCATTATGTTCATCGTAAACGCTTGAGAAATCTCCTTCCTTCAAGCTCATTAACCAATTAATCATATCTGGACGTTTAATGCCTTGCTCTTTTCTCATTCTCATCGTTTCAATTATCATATTATAAAATACAGCCTTTACCTTTGGACTAAATATTTGAATTCCTAAGGCATTTGCTAATCCAGGTGCTGCACGTACAATACTCAACTTGATCATTTGCCAACTTTTTTGGAATGAAAGAAACTCTTGGCCAATTTTAAAGAACTCGTCATCCTTATTCTTTAGGGAATTACATTCAACACCAAAGGCACAAGATGCAATAACATCATTTGTGAATCGCGAAAACATGTCTTTCATGCGGAATGTGTCATTGTTATTATCACATTCCATTTCTACATAGTTTGTTAGTTCATTGGCACAGTGGATTACAAGCTGAAACATGAGCCTCATTTTACTTCCTGTAAAAAGTGGACTCAACGAAGATCTCATATCTCTCCATTGTTTTCCTTTCATTGCAAGCAGCATATTACCAAAAAAGTCATCCGTTTTTGGATCCACAAATGTTCGGTGGTCTTGAAAGTGGAAGAAGTCCTTTATAGCTATCTGCTTTACCAATTCCAGATCCCTAAGAACAAATATTGGTTTACTAAAATCGAAGGCGCCGAAGACTCTGAAAAATTAAAAAAAGAATTGTTAAAGTAACAATATAATCTAATTTGAGTATTTGACTGTGACTTCAAATTAATTGTTATTTTCTCAGGTCAAGCATTTTTTAAAATGATACCTCACAATTCTGTACTATTACTAAGCATATAGCACCTAGAGCAAGGGTCCAATGTTCCCATAGTACCAAAATCTGCTTCAGATTGTATTGGTAGCAGATTATTGTAAAGGAAGTTGATGGGAGTATTTCGGTGAGGTAAGGCAATTTAGGGGGAGGTTTGTTCTAGGTCCCAGTGACTGATATCAGTGGCGGTTCAGGTTAAGAGAAGCAATGCGCAAGGCTAACGATAAAAATAAAAGTATCGAAGGCGTTAACTAAAAAAACTGAAAAATAACATTTAGTGCTTATAAGGCAAAATATAAGGAATTGTTTCCACTCTCAAAAATATTTTTTGGACATGCACAAGAAATATTATTAAACTTTAAAAAGTAAAAAAAAAATCGAATCGAAAATCGTGCATTTGTGCATTTTTTCGTCAATTTGTTTCAAAATAGTTTCGCTGCTTGAGGGCATTTTGCGCTTTTTCTGAGATTCTGTTGATAATTAAAACGTCCAAAGAAATGTCGTTGAAAAACTGCAACTGCCACTTTGATCTCATTTAATTTTTAATACAAACGCATAATTTTGGCATAAAAACTTAAAAGATAATAATAATAAAACCCTGCATACCTCGCATACACACCCCACTGACATATAGAATGGACTGCTCATGAGGAATTTTTCATGGCACCAATTTGTTCCATACGCTACAACCATTTTTTCACTCCATGTAAACACCGGGATCACTTTTGAAATTTACATTTTTTTAAATACGTACTTAAAACATTAAAACAACACAAATATTTTGTTTAAAAAAATTAATAAACACTATTTTCACTTTTTCACCTTTTAAAATGCCTTTTTTTCATTAATTTCCAAATTTTATGTGTATCTGATTTAAGTTCTTAACGCCTGTTTTAGCAACTGACATTCTGTATGTCAAAATCCGGGGGTCTATGGGGAAAAGAGCAAAAGATATAAACATCACTAGTGCAAAAGGGAAAATATAAAATCAGGTCTGATTTTACTTCTGAGTGCTTCTGTCAGTTTGGGGGTCTATGGATGAGTGCGACAACTATACTTTTGGGTGCCATCGATTTGTATGGAATAATTTCAGATGAGCAGTCCATTATTATATGTCAGTGATTCCATTCTGAGCTGCTTTCCATTTTCCTTTCAACTCTAGTCTGTTTCAAACTTTGCATTGGAGTGAAAGAGAAAAAAAAAGAACGTCAAAAAGTGGAATGCAAAGTTGAATCTGTAGAACCGGTCCTAGGCAACCCGTACTTGAAAATACAATTCATAAAAATATTCTCTCTCTAATCCTTTAAATCTTTATTAAGGGGGTAGACTACAGTAAAATTTTCAAAAAATTCATTTCTTTTTTTTTGCTTTAAATTTGAAATCAGCCACCTCGAAAACCACCGAGTTAGAAATTTCATCACAAAATAATCAAGATTTCACGTTTTGGCCAGAAATTTGGGACTCTGTCCCACAGTGCAATGTTCAAACGCGTTTTTCTCGAAACGATGTTTTTCAAAACGGTGTACATGATATCTCAAGATCTAATCAACGAATTGACTTGAAATTTGACACACTTCTTTTATGGATGAGTGCCTCTGGCGTCACGTAGGATTTTGTCAATATCTTGCTTTGTTCAATAATTATTAACAATCATAACATGAAATTTGTGCAAATACGTTTTTTCGGCAAGATACCAAAAAGAAGGGAGTAAGGCTTAGAAATACGAGCAGGTAGATAAAAGCTGATCCAGCCGGCGAGGCTTATAAAGCTTAACATTCATTACGTTTTCACAGAAAATTAGCTAGTGTTAAGAAAATTTGATAAGGCATGGCACTTTTCGAAAAAGTCAAAGATTTGCAATCACATCAAAAATTTAAAAGTCCTGCGACGATCATAAGATTGCCATGACAATTTATTTACCAAAAGCATACTGTTCACATTTGCATTTGCTTTTAAGAGACTGGGTAACTTCAAAAATGCATCGATACTTCGATGATGCAGATCAAGTATTCATAATAGTCTGATGCGCATCGTGATGCAGCTTGTTTAATGTTCATTTTCGCCGCACATGCGCATCAGACTATTATGAATACTTGATCTGCATCATCGAAGCATCTGATGCATCAAAATCAAGCAAATATGGCATCACGGCATTTCATGATGCTCTGTTGTCGAGATGTCAAACGGATAAGTGAAATGAATAAAACGCCGCGAAAAATGGGAAATAATTAAGTGAGTGTTTGTTAAGCCATTTAATTGAGCATATAAGTGCAAAAAAAATACCAATAAAAAAAATAAACTAGTAGGGATGTGGGTTCGACCCGTTCGGTCCACACGATCAACTTCCCAGTATGATGGATGTTGAATATTATGATTGGATTGTAGTCGCCTTTATGGCGGAGTTTACGAAATAATAATGGAAACACTGCCTTTAGGTTCACTTATTATATTTTATTGTTTACACTTTAGTGGATCACAATTTTCTTATTTGTTATAACTAAATAAATCTTGCACTTGCATATACATATACGTATTAATTTTCGCGACGGCTTCTTTTAAAGGTTCGATCTAGTCGTGCACGAGGAGAAGAAGGAAGATGCCGGAAATGTGATATTTTACAACCCGATCGGGACGGAATGGAAAACGGCAAGATCACTGAACTTTGAGTTCAGTGATCGATGGAGTGTTCCGACTGATCGTTTTGATCGTGTCGGAAGTTGTTGTGTGACATTGCGTAAAGTTTGGTAATTAAACTTTACGCGGTCACTACAGGATATTTTAATAATAAATGAACAATAGGCAATATAGAATATATGTATAATACCGAGAATTTTTCACAATTGTTTATCAATATTTTCGCTAAAATGTCAAACTAAATGTGCGCACTTAAAAGATTAGGATGACGAAAATGTATATAAAATTGATGTGTTAATGTTTTTCGGCACCTCAATGAAGTCGATATAGTTTTTAGTTCGCGCGGTATCGTGCAGGTACAAAAATCACTTAGTCATTTAAACCAAAAAACCGCTGGACGGATTATTATAAAAATCGTATCAGATTATATTGTCGCTAATACGCTTCGAACGGCACCTCAATTAAGTCAATATCTTTTGTGGTTCGGGCCATATCGTGCAGGTACAAAAATCACTTACGCCGCTTAAATAAAAAAACGGCTGGACCGAATTTTATGAAAATCTTTTCAGATCATATTTTGGTTAATACTCTTCGGGATATCGTGCAGGTACAAAAATCACTTAAGTCATTTAAACCAAAAAACCGCTGGACCGAATTTTATAAAAATCTTTTCAGATTATATTGTCGCTAATACGCTTCGAACGGCACCTCAAGTAAGTCAATATCTTTTGTGGTTCGGGCCATATCGTGTAGGTACAAAAATCACTTAAACAAAAAATCGCTTAAACAAAAAAACGGCTCGACCGAATTTTATGGAAATCTTTTCAGATCATATTTTGGTTAATACTCTTCGAACGGCACGTCAATTAAGTCGATATCTTTTATAGTTCGCGGGATATCGTGCAGGTACAAAAATCACTTAAGTCATTTAAATTAAAAAACCGCTGGACCGAATATTATAAAAATCTTTTCAGATTATATTGTCGCTAATACGCTTCGAACGGCACCTCAAGTAAGTCAATATCTTTCGTGGTTCGGGCGATATCGTGCAGGTAAAAAAATCACTTACGTCGCTTAAACAAAAAAACGGCTGGACCGAATTTCATGAAAATCTTTTCAGATCATATTTCGGTTGATACGCTTCGAACGACACCTCAACGAAGTCGATGTCAGTTTTGGTTGGCGCGATATCGTGCAGGAAAAAATGACCACATCCGTACGCACATACACACACACACATACTTCCTCCTAAATTTTTTGCTTAAAATGCTCCTGGGACCTTGAAAGATGAAAATACGTTGAAATTTTCGATTTCGATTTTCGGACCGATTACAATAACTTCCTATACTATACTGGGAAGTTAAAAATAGAACTAGTTGGGATGGGGGTTCGACCCTTTCGGTCCACACGATCAACTTCCCAGTATGATGGATGTTGAATATATGATTGGATATTTTAATAATAAATTAACAATAGGCAATATAGAATATATCTATAATACCGAGAATTTGTCACAATTGTTTATCAATATTTTCGCTAAAATGTCAAACTAAATGTGCGCACTTACAAGATTAGGATGACGAAAATGTATATAAAATTGATGTATTAATGTTTTTCGGCACCTCAATGAAGTCGATATAGTTTTTAGTTCGCGCGGTATCGTGAGGGTACAAAAATCACTTAAGTCATTTAAACCAAAAACCGCTGGACCGAATATTATAAAAACCTTTTCAGATTATATTGTCGCTAATACGCTTCGAACGGCACCTCAAGTAAGTCAATATCTTTCGTGGTTCGGGCGATATCATGCAGGTACAAAAATCACTTACGTCGCTTAAACAAAAAAACGGCTGGACCGAATTTCATGAAAATCTTTTCAGATCATATTTCGGTTAATACGCTTCGAACGACACCTCAACGAAGTCGATATCTTTTATAGTTCGCGCGATATCGTGCAGGTACAAAAATCACTTAAGTCATTTAAATTAAAAAACCGCTGGACCGAATATTATAAAAATCTTTTCAGATTATATTGTCGCTAATACGCTTCGAACGGCACCTCAAGTAAGTCAATATCTTTCGTGGTTCGGGCGATATCGTGCAGGTAAAAAAATCACTTACGTCGCTTAAACAAAAAAACGGCTGGACCGAATTTCATGAAAATCTTTTCAGATCATATTTCGGTTGATACGCTTCGAACGACACCTCAACGAAGTCGATGTCAGTTTTGGTTGGCGCGATATCGTGCAGGAAAAAATGACCACATCCGTACGCACATACACACACACACACATACTTCCTCCCAAATTTTTTGCTTAAAATGCTCCTGGGACCTTGAAAGATGAAAATACGTTGAAATTTTCGATTTCGATTTTCGGACCGATTACAATAACTTCCTATACTATACTGGGAAGTTAAAAATAGAACTAGTTGGGATGGGGGTTCGACCCTTTCGGTCCACACGATCAACTTCCCAGTATGATGGATGTTGAATATATGATTGGATATTTTAATAATAAATTAACAATAGGCAATATAGAATATATCTATAATACCGAGAATTTGTCACAATTGTTTATCAATATTTTCGCTAAAATGTCAAACTAAATGTGCGCACTTACAAGATTAGGATGACGAAAATGTATATAAAATTGATGTATTAATGTTTTTCGGCACCTCAATGAAGTCGATATAGTTTTTAGTTCGCGCGGTATCGTGAGGGTACAAAAATCACTTAAGTCATTTAAACCAAAAACCGCTGGACCGAATATTATAAAAATCTTTTCAGATTATATTGTCGCTAATACGCTTCGAACGGCACCTCAAGTAAGTCAATATCTTTCGTGGTTCGGGCGATATCATGCAGGTACAAAAATCACTTACGTCGCTTAAACAAAAAAACGGCTGGACCGAATTTCATGAAAATCTTTTCAGATCATATTTCGGTTAATACGCTTCGAACGACACCTCAACGAAGTCGATATCTTTTATAGTTCGCGCGATATCGTGCAGGTACAAAAATCACTTGTCATTTAAACCAAAAAACCGCTGGACCGAATATTATAAAAATCTTTTCAGATTATATTGTCGCTAATACGCTTCGAACGGCACCTCAAATAAGTCAATATCTTTCGCGGTTCGGGCGATATCATGCAGGTACAAAAATCACTTACGTCGCTTAAACAAAAAAACGGCTGGACCGAATTTCATGAAAATCTTTTCAGATCATATTTCGGTTAATACGCTTCGAACGACACCTCAACGAAGTCTATATCAGTTTTGGTTCTCGCGATATCGTGCAGGAAAAAATGACCACATCCGTACGCACATACACACACACACACATACTTCCTCCCAATTTTTTGCTTAAAATGCTCCTGGGACCTTGAAAGATGAAAATACGTTGAAATTTTCGATTTCGATTTTCGGACCGATTACAATAACTTCCTATACTGGGAAGTTAAAAAGAAAAATGCAACTTATTACTAATATAATTTAAACTAAAAGAAGAAGGATTTCTAAAATAAATAACTACATAACTGTAATCTTTTAGAAACGGCATTAGAATGAAACGGACAACGTTTAAGGTAAGGGACAATTCAAAAATGTCAAACTATGCATCATAATCGTTCAAGTAGTGATGCCGCATCATTGAGTGCCAAGAGTTATGATAGAGCAGTGATGTCGCATCACTGCGTACATTTTTAACATTTTTGAATTTACCCACTGCTTTGTGGCACAGATTATAATCAAATTGTTGACTTATCGAAGTGTTTTTGAACACTTCACGCAATCGCCAAAATTTTGTTAGAACACTTGATTCAAATCAAAAGTCAGTCATTGACATTTTCGAAAAGTACACATCTTCAGGCCGTCTTAGGACGATTGCAGTTAGACCTAATGAGTCGACTAGTAGGTGATTTTACTTAGGATTAGATTCCGGCGTAATCGACAGTTTGGAGGGTGTCGGCATCATGATGCTTCCACCTTCTAACGCACGAAAATAAAAAGAATTTGTATGCAATTTAAAAATTAGTCTTAAAATCACGCCAAAGAAGTATGACTTCTAATGCGCGTACATAAGTACACACACCCACTGTTTTTTTTAATTTAGATAGTAGACATATGAAATAAGAGAGCTGCATTATTAGATTTATTTTGGTTCGTTAACACTGTTGCTACGCTCGATTTTGTGTATACCTATTTCGACCAAAAGGTCTCTTTTAGACACCTTTGCATTTGAATGCAAATAACTATGGAAATAATTTAATTAGTTAAATCTAGCTTGAGCTGAAGGCAAACTATACCGCAAAATAAATTAAAAAGTCATTGTATGAAAAGTCGAAACATGAATTGAAAGGTGTCTGACACCTTTGGTAGAAATAGTGTTAAAAACAAAAATTATTCACACATACAATTCGAAGTCATTACTGTACGATGACATTTGCGACTGTCCCGCGCATTTTAAATGCTTTTCAAATCTATCAATGAGAGTCGGGACACACCAACCGCAGAAGATATTAATATCATAGAACCCGCTCTGATCAAACTCGAATGCCACTTATATTACATGCAGATGGTAGAGCTGGCGCCGCCAATAAAAATATATTTTTTTCGGCATGTGGGGAAATTACAATTTCATGCAAATAAACTTTGCATACATACATAGGCCTCATCGAAACCTGTTGCGGCTTGACCACCGCACAGCATCGGACCACGGAAGGTATCACAGTGCAGCTGATTCTAATGTCGAAGGAATACCGGTGTGTGCCTTCTCATTGAATTGATCGGTAGTTACGGTTTAACTGCAGTAAAATGTATCTATTTTGACTAATTGTGATAACAATTTTCGCTATTTACACCATGATCAGACTTAGAGCTTCATTCATGATGACCAGACTTAGAGCTTCGGTAAGCGCGGCCACTGAGAATTGCTGCAGTTGTCACACAATTTTCTTTCGTAGTGGGGATTTGTATTCCCACTGCGCATGAAAGCCGCAACTTTGACATTATTCTTTTTTCGGCGTGGGTCATTTCATTATTGTTTCTTATAGAAGCAATCAACTGTTCTTAATGCGAAGAATAGCTGTGATGTAATGACACTATGTCCACTAATTATGATTCGAACAATGACTTGAGGCCATAATGAGCAATTCTTTGGTAAATTAGACAAATAAAAAATTAATTTGCATTGCAACTTCATTATAAACACCTAGACACCCGGCAAGGATATATGCAGTGATGTTAATGTGAAATCGTGTTTACTACAAAAAACAAAGGCAACAGTTTTTGAATGTTATACGAAGCAAAAGGTTAAAAACAAAAACTAGAATCGAACAGGTGTAAACTATTAAAGCATAAATACAATTATGATGTGATACTAAAAACTACTTGTATGCTTCTTTCATATAAGCCTTACCTTTCGGTTGAAAATTCGTTGTACAAATCTAGTATTGTTTCACTAATGCCCTTTGATCCTTTTATTATAAATCCATTGACTCCCAGCAAAGGTAGAGGCTTAGAATATTTTATGCCCACATGTTCAAAGTAATCGTAATTTTGTATCGACCACTTGTATAGTAAATATCCAATTAAAATTATTGCCACTAGTGGAAAAATAAACCCCAACATAATTGTATTGTTATCACTATTTCAAGCTCCGACCGACTCCACTGACATTTAAAATCAAACTGAGCTTAAAAGCTTTATGGCGTTGCTTTTTAGAGAGGTAATGCAACAACTAGACTAGACTATAGTCAAGGTCAAGAGAGAGTGGAATAGATTGTCCTGGAAAGAGGAACGATAAATTGGGGGGTCGATAGTAAAATTAGCATTGGGAATTTGGCGGCTATGGGCTGTTTCACACGAGCCGACGGCCAACCAACAGAAATCGGCTGTTATCGTCCATTCCCTTTTGAAACTCGACGAAAAGTCGCATGGGCTTTCACACGGGCCAATTTTTCCAACCAACTCTACGTCAAAACGCTTTAGCTTATTGTTGTTGTTTTGACTGTTGTTTTGTCTTTTCTTTTTCCCAAAGGTATAAAAAACAACAACAACCACACAGCTGTCAAAAAGTCGTATCGAAAATCGTGTGAGAAAGTTGAATGGGAAAATCTTCCCTCCCCATCGTCCTCTCTCACCCTCTTCTCTACAAATGACGTTTTCATTCGATTTCTGTTGGTTGGCCGTCGGCTCGTGTGAAACAGCCCTATCTAATCCTGAAGTTTGTTTTTTGGTATACTATCCCTCGATAATCATACGTCCATTGGAATTCTTGTAGATAATCAAATTAAGAGAGAGAACCATATTAATTAATGATTAACATTTCGGGGCTACGAGTTATTATTGAAAAGCTTTTCTTTATTTTGATGCCGTCATTTTCCAAATGCGATTATTCGTGTGGATTTTACAGTGGTGCAAATTCAGGGAAACATCTAATAACTTATTTGAGTTATTCTTATATTTGTCCAATGGGATTAAATTTAAATCTACCTTAAATTTAGCCTTGTTATTCTCTTTGTTGCAGGTGTTAAAAAGGATGAAATTACTAATTAAGAATTAAAAATTGAAAGGCAACTTTTAAAAAAAGAAAAAGCCAATATATGTAGGTATTAATAGGCATTTTTTAGCTTCACTTATTCATATGTATGGAAGTTGGAAGTTAAATTTGACCCACTTCCCGGTTTCCGATTGAGCTGAAATTTTGCATACACGTTTGGTTTGGATGACAATGCAATCTGACTATTTTATTAAAAAATCAAGTTGGGTATCAAATGAAAGTTTATGGCAGGTAAAATAAAATTAGCTGTGTGGCGTCACACAGTGGGGCAAAAGGGCGAAAAGCTGGCCAAAAGTTTTTTTAAATTAACCAATTGATTTGAAATTTGGTATACAGGGGTTTTTGGGGTCGCTGATTACGAAATTGGGGCTCCTTTTCTACATAAACAAGATGGCGGCTTCAAAATGGCGACCGGAAATACTGAAATATCCTTCAGTTGGCACAAAACTTGTTATACGGAGGTTTTTCTCATGGAGCCTAGACAAGGAGTTAAAACTCCGTGTTGTCAAATTTTGTTTGATTGAGTGAGGGCGCCACAGTCACATGTACCCCAAAAAACATGGCCGAGTATATTCATCCGGTTGATGGCAAAGTCCGTTATCTGCTAGGATATTTTATGTTTACGCCTAACTTAAAAAATCAGCTTCTAAATTGGATTTATATCGATGTCATTTTTCGTATTTAACCAATTTATGAATTTTCCAATGAATTTTTAATATTTTCCAATGAATTTTTTTTGCATTGCTTCATTTTCGGGTAAAATTCAGCAAACTTCATGTGGGGCACGTCAGCTTTAGGCGACATCTGTGGCAAACAATGAACTAGAAGTTTAGTTTCTGCTACCCATCCATTTCCGGTTATTTTTCCCATAAGAGTTATATCTCCTTGTATAGACTCCATGGTTTTTCTGGTCGCTGATTACGAATGTGTTCATTTTTTAATAATCAAGATGGCGGTTTCAAAATGGTGACCGGAAGTAGTGAAATATCTTTCAATTGCCACAAAACTTGGTGTACGGGGTTTTTCGGGCAGCTGATTTCGAATTTAGTGAAATTAAATAAAAAATAATATTTTAAATAAAACTGTGGTACAGTACTTGTACGCAGCTTGTAAGGTAGTCACTCCTGAAAATATTAGCCATATAGTCTAACACAGGATTTATTGAACGTTCTATGATCTTTACAAGTCCCAAATGTGTATATATAAGTATTTTAAATCTTTAAACGGCGATATCTCATGAATGGCAATAAATCGCAAATAATCGCATAATCTACAAACTTTGTAAACACTATTTTATGATAACACTTGCCGTTTAACATGTATATCCAAAAAACTGTTATTGGAAAGCTTGGACAATTTCCTATGAATAATGTCTAACAACTATTATGCTACGACCTTTACTTTTGAAGTTATTAGCAATTTTAACGCAAAAGTTGGCCTTATTTGGTGCTTATTTGGCACTTTTCGACAAATTTAACCATTAAAATTGCTAATACCTTCAAAAGTAAAGGTCGTAGCATAATATTGATATTGAACAACATATTGGTTAATTACGTATTTTTTGGAGAAAAAGGTGGTTGAAATGGAAATTTTAGTGTAAAAAACAAAATTTTGTTTTTGATGACTCATAACTCTGGATGTTGGTGGGTTGACCCCTTGATTTTTACAGATTTAGATAGGTGGGGGTATTCTTCGTAGATTGATGTCTTATTCATTAAAATATCTAATAAGGTGACAAAAATACAGGGTAATATGTAAACCTCTACCAAAAAAACTTCAAAACTCCCTAGCGTTACGATTACCCCTCCATCCACACGATTTTTTGTTCGTCTATCTAAGGCCTATCCACAGCCAAGCGGTTAGACACTTAAGCTGATACACCCTGTATACAGATATGAAAATAGACAATATTGCTTATAGAAATGTTTTCTATATATCCATATTTTTTTAATTTAATTACTTTTCACACTGTAGAATAATACGCACAACATATGGCAGCTTCGTCAAGGGCTTAAAAATCCACACACAATCCACTGCATCGGTCACTTTTGAAGAGAAAAAGGACACCTGACCTAGCGCCCCACGCGGTCCCAGTATTAATAAAATAAGAATATAGCTGAAGAGCGCTCTACGCTTTTTTCATTTAAGTAAGTGGCTGCAATAACAAAAACTTGTGTGCCACAACTACGCTTTTATGTGTGGAACCCCAATGTGAATTCTCGTCGATTTTTCAGATTAAAATAACATAACTTTTAGGCAATAAATAAAAACCCTACTTTTACAATTATGTTTTATTTAGAAATAATATTTATTGCTAATTATATTTAAGTATAAGTACAATATTTAATACTTATTCTACTTTGTTATTTACTTTTGCACGCGGAACAAATTTGAGTTTTATTTCTTTCTCTGGTAAAAATGAGAACAATGATTTTTTCAGTTTTAGTGGAACTTGAGTTTCTTTTGAGACATCTACTCTAAATTTAAGGAAAGTATAATAAAGAAGCGCCTTCATTTCCATTAAAGCAAAGCGAAAACCTATGGAAAATAAACGTTAAAAAAGTTAATTTATTTCTAAAATAAATTTTACTCAAATTACCAATGCAGTTTCTTGGTCCAATGCCAAAGGGCATGAACGCATCCAAATTGTTTTCTGTATTATCCTTACTAAATCGTTCTGGATCAAATTTTTTCGGATTTGGAAAATATTTAGGATCCATATGGAATCCATAAGCTGGTATCCATACCATATCATTTTCTCTTATCTTAAGCTCGAAACCATCCTCGCCTACATAGGTGTAATCTTGTACACACATCCTATCCATTACGGCAGCCGGTGGCCATTTTCTTAAGGATTCATTAATAACCATACTCAAGTACGACATTGCTTTCATTTGTTCATAATCGAAAGGCTCACCATTAAGTTTAGAGTTTGTTTCATCAATTTCTTGTATTAAGTTATCTTGTATATCTGGATTAATAGCTAACTCATAAAAAATAAACTGCATCGCTGATGAGGTTGTTTCGAAACCGGCTAGGAAAAATACAAAGCTTTGTGCGATCAATTCAATATCAGTCCAACTTCGTTTAATCTCTCCATTGACAAGTGCCTTTTCCGCCTCGACTGTTGCTTTATCCTCATCATAAATGGAGAAGTCTCCTTCCTTGAGACTCGTTAACCAGTTCATCATGTCTGGACGCTTAATACCTTGTTCTTTTCTAACTTTCATTGTTTCATTCATTATACCGAAGAATACCTGTTTAACATTAGGACTAAAAATTGTTATTCCCAATGCTGTGGCCAATCTAGGACAGAAACGTATAAAAGTGAGCTTGATCATTTGTAAAGTTTTTTGGAAGGCAAGAAATTCCTGTCCAATTTGATAGAAATGATCATTTTTGTTTGCGAGCGAGTTGCATTCAACACCAAAGGCACATGATGCGATTACGTCGTTTGCGTATCTTGATAACATGTCCTTCATTCGAATTGCTTCATTTTTATTAGTGTGTATATAGTCTGTTAATTGATTGGCGCAATGGGTAATTAACTGAAACATAATTCGCATTTTGCTTCCTGTGAATAGTGGGCTTAGAGATGATCTCATGTCTCTCCATTGCTTTCCTTTCATTGATGGCAACATGTTTCCAAAAAATTCATCTGTTTTTGAATCAAGAATAGCTCGGTGATCTTGAAAATGAAAGAAATCTTTTATTGTGATTTGTTTAACCAGGTCAAGATCTCTAAGGACGAAAATTGGTTTGGTGAAATCGAAGGCACCGAAAACTCTGAAAATTAAAAATGAATAATATTATTATACTTTTTTGGTAATTTAAATATTAGGCTATTACTTAAAATTTTGAGCAACTATTGAACCCCCTCGTTTTGGCGAACATATAGTCGTGCAACACATATGCCGCTTTAACAATGCTAACTACTTCATGCATGCTAAGACATCGTATGGCATACTGAGATTCGTAAAGGCTTAGCCGCTAGGGCGTTTTGAAATTTTTTTTGGTAGAGGTTTACATATTACCCGTATTTTTGTAACACTGGATATTTCCAAAATTGGTTTTTTTACTAAAATTTCAACTTAAACCACCTTTTTCTCCAAAAAATGCGTAGTAAATCAATATGTTTTTTACCAAATTGGAAAGCCTGGGACAATTTCCTATAAATAGCAAAGTTTACCCTGGATTAACTCAAATTAAGCGCCCATAGAAATACGGGTTGAGTATAGTTTCGTTAAATGCAAGGAAACTCCACGAAACCCGTCGGAATAAGTCGGGTTTTGCATAAGTTTTTTTTTATGTGGCAGTGCTAAGCTCAAGAATCACCCTTTGTACTACTAGTCCGTCGTGTCATTTGTCACGTCATGGTGCAATGTCTAGCAGTAAGCTTAGTACGGGGAGGGGGTTGGAGGGGTTATAAAGGTACGGGAGGGTGTTGAAGAAGGTGGTGATGAACCCTGCGTTTGAACTCTTGGATGTTGTAGGAGCTCGGAAATACTGGCTGCGAGAGGTTATTCCACAGTCGAGTTGTTCTATTAACAAACGAATGCATATCTTGTTGAGTGCGTGAAAGGGGGAGTTGCAGGTGGAAGGAGTGAGACGAGTGGGCTAATCTGGTGTTGCGGGTATAAGAATGCCGTGGAGGCAGGAGAGCGTTTAGCTCGGAGGAACAGTCACTATGATAGTAGCGATAAAATTTTGTCAGTGCTGCTACATTCCTACGGTGGCTGAGGGGGTCGATGGTGGAGCAAGCGGTATCGTCAGTGTTTGATTAAGTGTCAAGTTACCCTACTTGATGCTGCTTCTATTACCGAGTTTCCATGGGAGTCGAGTTGAGTTGAGGTTGAGTTGAAATGACACTTCAACTCAACGACTCAACTCTATGCGTTTCCATGGCTGACTTTTCTGCCTGTGTACAAACAGCTGAATGTGTGCTTGTATTAAGCAAGCAGCTGTTTGTAAAGTTGACGTAATATTTTTGTTATTATAATATAGCGATCATGGACCATAAAATTAATTTATTGTGTTCGTTGTATAACAGAAATGTTATAAACAGGCGCGACATTTTGACTTTTTTAACATTTGACAATCCCGTTTGTAGTTGTGTGCGTGAACTCTGCTCAATCTACCTATTTTCGTTGAGTTGAGCAGAGTTGAAAATCTTTAACGAAAACTCTTGACTGCGACTGTTTCCATGGAGTTCAACTCGGGTTCAACTCTGGTTGAACTCTCATGGAAACTCAGTATATGATGGCTCTGGGTGAAAGTGATAGATAAATAATTTTACATCGCGTCGCCGTTGATATATGTGCAGGAAAGGATACTTAATCACCCACATGCAAAACTCGATTTGAAGATTCCGCTGGAAACTCTGCTGTAATTGAGAGTAATTGCAGTCAAATCATATGAAACCTCGGCTTCAATCCATAATAGCCGTGTTTCTTTTTCCTAGAGTAACTACACCTGTGTACTTTGGAGTGCTTCCAACTACCCCTCACTTACTTCTTGGAGTACCTACTTGGAGTACTTCTACTAGGTAGTACTTCTTGGAGCACCTCTTTTAGGACTTGATAGTACTTCTTGGGATACTTCTTGGTCCTTATTTCTTGGTACTTAGTACTTTGGATACTTAGTACTTTGGATACTTCTTAGGGCGCGTCCACACCAAGGAAACATTGTGAAAGAAACAAATGTAAAGCAGAATTATTTTACAAAAGAAATGTTTTCCAAAGTTTCTAAAATTGTTTAATAAATGTTGTGAATATGTTTGAAAAACGTTTTTGAAACATTTGAAGAACTATTGTACAAGAAATGACAAAACGAATTAGTTTCTGATTTGTTCCAGTGTTGTAAAATGTACGTCGCACTAGTTTCTGTTTGTTACGTAGTAATGAACATTTCTGTTAAAAAAATTAAAAAGAGAAGATTAATTTGGAAATAATCGGAATCCGTTGCATCCCAGATTATTCGTTCATTTCAATCTTTTATATTAACTAAATCATTTTCTCCATATCCCATTTAAAGTTGTCCATGTTGATACTTTGAAGATTACGAATCCACTGACAAATATGCATTAAAAGTGTGGATTAATTTATTGACACTGGGTAATTGACACTTGGAAAACACTGGGTAAACATTTCTGTTCCCAGAAACTTAAAAAATCACGTACACACCAAAGAAACAAATATCGAATATTTCAAAAATGTTTCTGAATTATTTTTGAACATTTTAAAATTATTTAAAAAATGTGTCGGATACAAGTTTGCTTCAAACTTGTTTATGTTTCATAAATGTTTCTTTGGTGTGGATGCGCTTTTAGAGTACTTGGTAGTAAGTATTGGAGTACTTCTTAGAGTACTTTTTGGAGTACCTCTTGGAGTATTTGGTAGTACTTCTTGGACTACTTGGTAGCTTTTCTTGGAGTACTTCTAGGAGTATTTGGTATTACTTCTTGGAGCACCTACCTGGTAGTAATTCTTGGAGTACTTGGTAGTGCTTCTTGGAGGACTTATAATTGGTAGAACTTCTTTGAGTGCTTCTAATTGGTAGTACTTCTACTTGGAAGAACTTCTTCTAGTACTTCTAATTGGTATCTATCGGTACCTATTTCGCAGTAGGTACTTCTTGGAGTACTCGGTAGTACTTCTTGGAGTACTTGGTAGTACTTGTAATTGGAAATACTTCAACTTGGTAGTACTTATTGGAGTACTTCTAGTTGGTAGTACCTCTTGGACTAATTGGTAGTACTTATTGGAGTACTTGGTAGTATTTCTTGGATTACTTGGTAGTACTTCTTGGAGTACTTGGTAGTATTTCTGGGAGTACTTCTTTGAGTACTTGGAAGTACATCTTGCAGTACTTCTGCTTGGTAGTACCTCATGAAATAGTTTTAGGAGTACTTCTTGCAGTACTTCTACTTGTTGCACTTCTTGGAGTTCTTCTTGGAATACTTGGTGGAGTACTTGGTGGAGTAAACGATGCATCTGTTATAAATTTGAAATATTGATTCGTTCATTATTACTGATTTGAAGTGAAGTTCGCACCTCCTAACTGACCGAAATCTTAAGTAAGCTTCTTGCATAGTTTGAAACAGCTCGAGCTGTAACTATAATTGGAAGTAACAATTTTTATGATCATTTTCAATAGTAACATAATCTGTGGGCCTTCCCCTTCGTGGCAAAATAGGTGTTTTATGGTTGTGTGTGGTGCGGGCCTCTCGACGAACGCCTATGTTGCCTATGCTTAAATCCGGCCGGGCATAGGATTGTATTATTGGGTGTAGTATAAATAATGAAAAACAAATGGCATTAATATCAATTAGATTTAAACGTCTTTTATTGTCTTTATTTAAGGTTTAGTAGAATAAGGTTAAGTTAAATTAAAAGAGCGTGAGAGCTTATTAGCTTGTGACAAGTATAGTTGTTTTCAAACCTCGTGACATCCCGCGCATGTTCCCCAGCTAAGCTCTTAAAAATGTTTAAAAGTTCAGACAAAAGCTTCAGTTAACTCCTCCTATCAAATCACTTGTTGCCATGTAATCAGTCGCGACTGCGTATTGCTACCGGGAGGTGTATCTTTCTGGGACTTCAATGATTATTTAAAAAATTTACAAATTATGACTGAAAAACACCCGTTTTTTTATTTTAAGGTTTTTATATTTTACACATATGCCACAGAAATAATTTGTAGTAATTTCTACTAAAAAATACGATATTTGTGTTTTTATCACTTTGATTACTAGATTTTTGACATTTTCCGCCAGTCGCAAGCGCGCTTCTGCCCGGGGAGGTTGTGTTGCTTGCGGCTGCGGAGAACTCTCAATTTATGAATGAAAATGCTCATATCTTTAAAAGAAATTTTTCCAGCAATTCTTTTAATTTATTTTAAATTTAGGGATGAGAAATATTTAGCATAATTGAAGGGTTGTAAGTCTAAAGGGTCTAAGTGCCAAAAAATCAAAAGTCAATATTTTTACGAAAATACAATCTACGTGGCAAGCCTAATAATATCCAAATGGGTCAAGGTGCCTGTTTCTTTTAAAATTTTACTTACACACAAAAAAAATTGTGGCGGGCCGTAAGTGCCAACGTGTTTTTTATTATGTTTTTTGTTATATCTCCAAATAATAAAATTGGCACTTAGACCCTTTAGACTTACAACCCTTCAATTATAGTAAAATTATGCTTATTACGATAGATAAACTGCCTTTGTTGGGCAGGAGTTTTACATGTATTTAAAAGCTCTGCTCAATACATATAAAGATTACTTAACTTTATTCATCCGGCATGCGGACATCCCTTCCCAAATTATTTTGTTGAGTTTTTTCTGCGTTTGTTGCCTTTTTAAGTTAAAAGAGGGGAATTGATAGAACAAAATTTATGAAATTGGCAACGAGGTGCGCAGAACCCTTCAAATTATTTGTGTCACGGCGTTTGAAAACTTCTATACATAAAAAAGGCTCCCATCATTTTCGCTGGGTTCCTCGATTGAGTTTGTCTATAGCAATTTTTTTCTGAGATGAAATCACTAGGTTTTCGCGCAACCTAAACGTGGATCGAGCGTCATCCCTATTTATTTGGCCCTAAAACCGGAACACCAAAAAATACTTGTTTTATTACGTTGAAATACTACCAAGCACTAAATGATTATCCACTGAATTTGTTAGGTGGCGTTAATATCTAACTCTCTCTCTCTAACAACTTTTCGGTTTAATTTCTTTAATTATAAGTCTACAGCAGATCGTGAGTAGGCGTCAAGCAAATTAAGTGCTTAAGTATAAGATGTGCAAAGTCTCTATAATATAGAGAAACAATGACTTTTATATTCCACAAGAGTAAAGACGTTTTATTTCGCATTATTACAAGCCTACAACGTTGTTGGAATTATTTCATTTTAGCTCAAAAAAAAGCAAAACAAAAGCAATCAAAGCACAATTAACTCAATTCTCTTTTAATATCATCTAGGGGATAGCTATTTACACTTCTGTTGTATGCCAGAATAATATCTTAGTGAACATAAACATTCAAACAGATTTGCAATGAAGCTTAGGTGGCACTATTTTTAATAATAATTAAAGCCGCAGTAAATTGTGGCTAATGAAAGTATTAGAAAAAAATATAACCGGTTTAATCGCTTTACATGCCAAGAAATTCCGCCTCGACATTTATATATCATTCTTAAGGGGGTTTCCTAAAGAAAATTGTGAATGATAATCTCTAGTAAACAGTTTGAGTCACTTTTTAATCATTATCGCAGTATTTTTAATACAAGAATTATGACTTTTTTTTTATCACAAAACGAAGTTGTCGTCACAGTATATTATGTTCATTAAGGTTTAAGATTGGCTTAACGAATAAAAACTTATTGCGTTGTTTATTCACAAACCCAAATAAAATTTTAATCAAATAATTAATATTTAAAACTTACTTCTCCGTTGAAAACTCATTGTAAATATTCAAAATTAAATCGGAGATACTTCCTTCTTTCTTAAAGATCCATCCGTTTATACCCAATGCTGGAATTGGTTTGGAATATTTCATTCCCAATTCTTCAAAATATCCATAATTTTTTGTAGACCACTTATAAAGTAGATAAGTAGTTAAAATAGTTATTACTAATCCCAAAATTAACGCCAACATTTTTAATATATTTCAACTTATTATTTATAAAATTTCTGTATCAGAACTTTCAAGTATACCCATCCAGTGACAATGTCTAACGAGAAACTAAAACCGACTTAGGCCGATTGGGACCATCTTAAATTTAATTTTTGTTACTCTAGAGCTCACAACCAAACACTCCACTTGTGTTGATAAATTCTGCTTAATATTGTGACGTAAAAATTGTGGCGAATTTTAAAGAAAAAAAAGTGTAGCATTAATTGAAATTGCAGAGTCTTGAAGCTGGAATGAAAGTTATCAGAATTGTTATCTGGAGACAAATAAAAAGTCATAAATTAACCTTAAACCAAAAAATTTAAGACTTTTATTGACGAAAGTAAAACAAATTTTGTTTTTATTATTATCGTGAAAATTTATGAATTTTGGGGCCACAGAAATGAACCTGGACCTAGTAAAGTTCATCAACATTTTGTAGTCCTTTGTACATTAATTTTTGAAGCAGGCGCTTGCAGTTTTCGTAGACCACTATCAAAGAAAGAGAAAAGTAAATTTTGATAAGCTTGAAGCCATGGAACATACATGGAACGCTGGATCTACACATCAGTGGTTAGACCAGTGTTGACATATGGCTTTGTCATGTCGTGGCCTGTTCTTACAAAAGGATATGGGCGATTCTCCAGAACCTTTAACTTGAGCTAATTGGAAAAATGCAATTTCAAATTGATAGCACAACCGTGCCATGATATTTTTTGTGTTTCTTACTTCATAAATAAATGTTTTCTGATGTAGAACATTAAAAAATTCAATGCGTATATTTTTTTTATGAAAACATGACATGACATGGTTACAATTTTGACATTTCAAATTCGGATGGTTACAATTTTGACATTCGCTTAAATTACTTTTTTTTAAGATTCATGAAACAATTTAAGCGAAGGAAACGTTACATATGATTTAACTAGTTACAATAGGTCATAAGAAATTTTACGGGGATGAATTTAATGTAATATGAGCAAATTAATTGAAGTTACAACTTTGACATTTAAATGTAACCTACGTTCACGTTAGCCAGTTTTGCCCAAAAATCAACCAATTTCAACTTATTTTTGTCACAAAATGTATGCACATGTTCGTTAGTGTCTGAACAATAAGTGCGTTTAAAAAATTTTATGATAAAATGAGACAATTTGGAGTACTTCGACAAACTTCAGAGTTGTTTTTTTGGAAAATATAGCGATTTGACACTGCACCGAACACAACTGCATTTTTCCTTAAGAGCTAAACTACAACTTTTCACTTTTCACTATTTGTTTCAACGCTTCCTATCACAAATATAAATAGTTTTTCATTCAGATTAGCGCTAAAGACAGGCCGAAAAGTGACAGGTAACGGAACATTTTTTCAAATTTCATTGCAAAATATCGTTTTAAATGACTTCGTAGTTATTACCCCGTTTATGACTAGGTTCAACCTAGGTTCAACCCAGGTTGAACCCAGTCATAAACGGGGATCGAGTTGAAACTGGGTCCACTCAACCCAACTCAGCTCTCCTACCTGAATCGAGTCGATATTTCACCTAATATACGCGTGTTGAGTTGAAATTAGGTTGAAGTGACATTTGTTTGGATTTGTTTTGTTTGTTTACAATCCTTAAAGTTTGCGTTTGGCGTTAGTTTTGGGTTCGGTGTTTTTGTAGCGTGTTTATTATTTTATAAGGACTTTATATATAATAAAAGTGAAAAATAAATTTCGACAATGGCAAAAAGAAATGTTTGGGAGCATGAGGAGACAAAAGTTATGCTCGAAATAATGCAGGAGCAAAATTCCCTTCATCATTTTGATGGAAAACTATTTAGGAAGTCAGAAGTATTCAAAAATATAGAAAAGGAATTAATAAAAAGAGGCTTTACAACAAAAACAAAGGAGCAGATTGAAACAAGATTCAAGAATTTAAAAAAAGCGTATATAATCACAAAAAAAAATAATAATAAAAGCGGAAGCTCCAGAGAAACCTGCCAATATTTTAACGAATTGGACAACATGATAGGGCACAGACCGTTAGTCAACACAATAAATTCTGGAGTAGATACTTCAAGAAGTAAGTATTATATTTGACTAATTGCAAAATTTGTATAAATTAAATAAAATTATATGTAATTACAGGTGAAATCGAAAATATCCCCCTATTGAAGAAAGCCAATATTTATCGCAAGCTTCAACATCGCAAGCCTCGACTTCATCACAGGATGTAGGAGACTCGTCGCATGAACTGCAACTAAAAGGTGCAATTTATTTTTTCGTTTTTAATTTAATTATAATATTATACATATATAATATTAGGTGGGGGAGGAAGCAAACGAAGTGCGCCCAAAAATGGAAAAGGGAGTTACGCAAAAAGCATGGAAATGTTAGGACGGACTTTGGACAAAAATCAAAAGGAGCTGAACAAAGAGATTTTTTAAAATCAAAAAAAACTTATTGAGTACGAGTTCCAGCTGTACTCGAAATTAGAAAAAGAAACAGAAGAAAAGTTTCAAAAAAATATGAAGACAGCATTAGAAGAAACAACTAACACATTTTTAAACAAATTATCGGGAATATTAACTGGTAATAATTCTAATTTGATTGAAAATGATAGTATAATTTGTTTAACAAATGAAGATCCAACTTCCGTGGAAGAATATATTAGAGAATTTAATTTTAAACAAGAGTAAGGCTGCAAAGTCTGTTATATATGTTTTTTAATTTAAATATTGAATTTTTTTTATATGTTATTTTTAATTTAAATATTGAATTTTTTTTTATTTTTTTGGTTTTTTTAGTTTATTTTTTATTCATTGTTCTTGTAAATTTTGTTGGATTGGTTTTTTTGTTTATTTTTGTTTCGTTATTCTTTTAGTACTTAAGTTACTTCAATGTGCCATATCGCAATGTGATTAGATTTAATACAAAGATGTTATTTAAATAATTTATTTTTATATTAAAATTATTGTTATATGATACAGTTGTGTTTTTACTGTTACTTTTTCTTCAAACTTTGAATTATTCATATATTGTTTCAAATGATTTCTAATTTCAGTTCCTTCCAAGCTGATCATTTGAGTTTCACAAGATGGCTGCTGTAAAATATTTTCTGAAGTTGTAGCAACCTCAGTCCACATTTCTGTATATGGCGCCTTTCTTTTCTCCAACAAATTATGCAGTATGCAGCAAGTAGCAACAACTTTTGGCACAAAATTTATGTTCACGTCAATTCTTTTCTGAAGGATTCTCCATCTCCCTTTCAATCTTCCAAATGCATTTTCCACGACGATTCTTCCTTTATTTAGATATGCATTGAATGAATCCTCTTCGGGAGTAATATTACCTAAATATCCCTTAAGGAGCCAAGGTTGAAGGGGATACGCGGGATCACCTACGAAGAACGCAGGTATTTCTTTTCCGTCGATATTTTCTACGGGCTGATAATAATATTAAGTTTTTTTTAAAATAATGTATGGATAATGTAAGCGATTTTACCAAATCCAACTGTTCAATATTCCTGTAGAAAAATGAATCTTTTAATACAGTAGCATCGTGGGCTGAACCAGGATGTTTGCAAGTAATATCTATGAATCTAAAACATATATAAACTATGCATAAAATGAGTGATAAAATATTTGTTAAATGTTACCTATAATTGCAATCAACTACAGCTTGTAAAATAATAGATGGCCAACCTTTCCTGTTAATAAAGTCTGAATGTCCTTCTAAAGGGGCTGTGACTGGTATATGGGTGCCATCTATTGCACCAAGGATTTGAGGAACCCCGCATTTTTCTTTAAATCCTTCAATAATGCTTTGCGCATGGGTTCCCCTCGGCATTGTAATTTCTTCTTTCAAACAATTTTTAAGCATTGCATCGCAGAAGTTATGCAAACACTTAAGTACTGTACTTTTATGTACACCGAATTGGTTTGCTACGACCCTATATTCTGCGCATGATGCTAACTTATATATAGCAATGGCTACAATCATGTCAACGGGTAGAGCATGTACTATGTAGGGCTTGGGTGCTAAATCAGGTGCCAGTTTCTCACAAATAAAATTAAAGGACTCTCTGTCCATACGAAAATTTTCTGTCATTTGGTCGTCGAATGTTTTGTTTTTAACAATTTTGTACCACCATTGCTTGCTTCTTTGTTTAGACCACACTTTCCTCGTTCTCTGTTTTGGTAAATAACTGATAACGTGTTTTATTGTTGCTACCTTCTTTATATGAGCGGCGGTGAGTATGTTTAATCGTCTTGTTAGTCTTTTCATGGAGTTTTTTCTCATTTTTTTAATTTTCTTGTTATGTTGCTGTATTAATATCGCAACCACTTCATTAATATAAGTAACGTAGCTTGCACAGGAATATAGAATTATTTCATTCTGATTACCTTCCATGTTCTTAAAAAAGAATTTAGAATTTCATACAAAAATTGCAGGTTATGTTTTGTATATTTTAATGTCAGTTCAACTCTATTTCAACCACAAGTGAACTCAACTCGAATTCATATACGGTGGTCGAAATTTCAACTCAATCTCGACTCAACTTTTCGACCTAGTCATAAACGGGGTATATATCTCATTGCTCATTAATAATTTCTTAACATTATCGATAGCTTCTTTTATTTTTAATCTTCCTACAAAAATTGTAATTCATAAAAATATTGAAGCGACAAGCAGGTTAAAAGTTCCGGAGAATCGCCCATATAACAAATCAAGACTAGCCCAAATCCAAAGAGTAAGGCATTGATTATAGAGTAAGTAGATTGATATGTATGGACAAACATTTGTCCAGCTACGACGATAGGTGGCGGTAGTTGTACAGATTTAAGTTGGAGGGCTTGGGGAGCGAATTTCTGTTGTAAATTTTTAACATTAATGGGAATAGGTTTTCAACAATAATTTTAATAACAATAATATTTTTGAAGTTTTAATTTTTAGGAATGTGTTAACACTGTGCAACGCGAACGATATGGCGAAGGCCAGAGGCTATGGAGGGCAAGCATTTCAACTCCCACATTTTAGAGCAGATTGGGGCTTTTTAAGGGCATATAAAAATTCGTTGCCAATGTCCGAAGGAGCCCGACGTTGATGGCTGAGGGGTTCCGTCGTGAGGCTATGGAGGGAAATCCGATCCGTGCCCTATTTATCAACTATGCCCGAGTTTCTAAGGGCTAGTTTCACATGGGCCGACTTTTTCAGAAACGTCAAGGTATTTTCATTTTTCAAGGTCCCAAATGGTGTCTGCACGATATGGCGCGAAACTAAAAATATATCGACTTCGTTGAGGTGTAACAGAAATATGATTTGAAAAGTTTTTTATAAAATTCGGTCGACCTGTTTTTTTGGTTTAAACGACATAAGTGATTTTTGCACCTGCATGATATCGCTCGAACTTAAAAAGGTATCGACTTAGTTAAAATGTCGTTCGAAGCGCGTTAACGGTAATACAATCTGAAAAGATTTTAAACGACATAAGTGATTTTTATACCTGCACGATATCGCACGAACCACAAAAGATATCGACTTAGTGGAGTTGTAGTTCGAAGCGTATTAACAGAAATATGATCTGAAACGATTTTCATAAAATTCGGTCGAGCTGTTTTTTTGTTTAAGCGGTGTTCATTATGCACGCTTGATGCACGATACCGCGCAAACCAAAAACTATATCGACTTTTCGAGGTTGCGAAATATAAATATTAACGAAAAAATGCTCTTAAAAAATGTCATAACGTTCCGTCGGGCCCTTTTCTGTTTAAATGAAAAAACTAAGCTAAGTGTCAAAAAAACCTAAGTTTTGCTAATATCTAAAAAAAACTCGTTGGAATGAAAGCCGTTCTAAACGAAGCGTTTTTTTTTGGATTCTGCACAGCGATACCTTTTCCGATGTTTGTAAAGGGTAACGAAATTTTTGCACGATTTTTAAAGAGTGTCGAGTTTTGACAAGTGAGGTTTTTTTTAGAAAACTGTCGCTGTGCAGAATCCAAAAAAGATCACTTCGTTTAGAACGAGTCTCATTCTATCGAGTTTATTAGATATTAGCAAAACTTATCAATTTAAGGTCTTTCTGACACTTATACAAAGTTTTTCCATTTAAACAAAGAAAGGGCCCGACCGAATGTTATGAAATTTTTTTCAGAGCATTTTTCGTTAATACCCTTTTTTCGGCACCGCGAAGTCGATATACTTTTTGGTTCACGTGGTATCGTGCAGGTACAAAAATCACGAACGTCGTATAAACGAAAAACGAGTGTGCGTAGGACCACACTTTAGAAGTGTTAACTTCTATGGCTAGTCTAAATTTCCAAATCCATTTTAATGCAGGACGATAAGGATTAATATCTTTATTTATGAATATTCTGTTAAAGTTTATTTAATTGTTACTTATATTCACTCACTCCAAAATGTGTTGCAATGTTTTGGAAATTAAACTAATTGTCTTAAACTTATCACACAAAGATCGGACGATGGATGACTGGAATAATGTAGTTTTTAGTAAAAATAATAGATAATATATAGTAATAAATACATAGTACATAGTTCATAGGAAATATCTAGTACATAGTACACAGTACCTACTTATCGTCGGGTTGGTGCAATAGTCAGCTATTTTAAACATTGTGCAAATATGCAAAAAAGTCATATTATATTCAGCCAAAGTCACGGATCTAAATTTTTATGGGAATCTACTGGATTCAATTTGATTTTTTTCAGAACATAGTACATAATATGCAGTACATTGTATATAGTACGTAATAGATAATATATAATACATAGAAAATAATATAACATACCAGTAGGGAATGGAAGTACTGGAAAAACTATTTCTACAGAAGCAGTTCAGTACTTCCACCCAGTACAAAAAAGGCATTACATTTACACGGCGATGGCCTAGGCTGGGAAGTACTTCTTTTTTCCCTTCCATAGAATGTGTTTTGGAAGTACTTATACTACATTTATTATTAAACTCATAATACAAAGTTATTATACTGTAAATTTTTGTAATGTAATTTAGTTGGCGTAGGCGTGAAGAGGTGGGGTAGCTTGAAGTAAAATTAAGCGATTTATATTTATATCATAAACATAAATTCAAATATATGTTTATACATTAAAGATAAAAAACTTAATGGCTGAGATAACTGAGACGATTAACGAAGAAAACGACCAGCTATGAAGTTTATCAACACGCTTTTTGCGCGAAATCAAACGCTTGGTCACCAAATCCATTCTCCTCTGCATTACTTATAAGTCATTACAGAAAACACTAAATAAAGAAGTATTTCCAAATCGACTTCCCACAGTAAATACTTGCGATTTTTCCTACTGGGATACTACCCCAGTTATTTAAGTAAAATACAGACGCCCACTCGAATAGGCGAAACGCTGAAACGTATTCCATGTCGCCGAAAGTGATTAATCCAAGCAAAATATTTACATATTGCAGCCATTTAGCTGGCTAGAGCATGGCAACTTTTAGTCGAGGTCCAGCAACAGACAGCAGCGATGGTGATACACGCACTTTGCTGGGCACCCGTTTATGGCTACTTGTGCCTATGCAGCTGTCTAGCATGGAAACTTTTGGTTGAGCTCCACTTACAAACAGCAGCGTATAATTCTATGTGTGCGAGGCAAAATAGCCCGCGCTTGATGGGAGGGATTGGGTTTGAATGTTGCAATGCAGACGCTGCTCTCAGCATTCATTTCATATTCTCGCAATGCAGACGCCGCTTTCCAAATTCATGTCATATTCTCAACCAAAAGCTCCATGCTCTAGAAAGCTGCATAGGCACAAGTAGCCAGAAACGGGTGTGCAACAAAGTGCGCGTGTCACCATCATTACAGCAAGTGTCCAGAAACGGGTGAGCAACAAAGTGCGCGTGTCGCGAATTCTTTGTTTTACCCCCAGCGAAAAAGTGCCAAACGCGCCTAAAGAAGTTAACACTTCAAAAACGATTCGACCCAATTTTATGAAAATCTTTTCAGATTATATTTTCGTTAATACGCTTCGAACGGCACCTCAACTTCGTCGCTACATATCTTTTTTGGTTCGAGCGATATCGTGCCCGAAAAAATGACCACATATGTACGTACGCACACACACATATACTTCCTCTCAAATTTTTGCTTAAAATGCTCTAACCCAGTAGGGAATGGAAGCCTTCCAGAGTCGATTCTGTACATTTTCCTTCGAATGCGTAATGTCGATAATTATTACATCATCTTCATTTACGAGAGGCTTCAGCATTTTTCTTCAAAAGGGAAAAGTGTGTATGTTCCTTATGCATGACACTTTGCAATACCATTCTTTCCAATAGCCATCGATTCACATTGCTTCCAATATGTACAAAGATATTAGTCCATGGAAATGGTACTTTTACCCTAATTTGACACACTTCTAAAAAATTACGTAACTTACACTTGGGGTCAATCTGACCCCAGCGTATAAAAATGTTAATAACTTTTTTATTTGCTTATATAAAGGTTTATATAAAATTACACATATAGTTTGAACCTTTATGAAGATTAATATATGATTGTTGAAGTCAATTATTATTTTTTAATTATCTACAAAAAATTGTCGAATTGTCTACCGATTTGTTGGAGAACAATCGGTTCGAAAAAAGCGTGGGGTCGTTTTCACCCCAAGTGTCAAACTAGTGTTAACAACTAGTGAAAAATTGCTTTAGGAAAAATGGGAAGGCCGGGAAAATCGAAAAAAAAAGAAAAGTTGGAAAAAAATTCAGTTTTTGTCTTGACCAGCCCGTTTTTCTTCAGGTGCGAATGTTTAAGGATATTTTTAAAAAAATTTTTGGTTACGCAATAAGTGGTGTGTGGACATAAGCGTTAATATATATTTAAATTAAAAATAATCAAATAACGTTAATTAATATTTAAATTAAACATAATGAACCCAAGAAAAAAACATAAAGAATATAATTTTCTGTGTGAGTGCAAGAACCGAAACATATTAGAAAAAGAATTGAATTTATTGGGTGCAAGAGAGGAAAAATGGAGAACCAAAAGGAAGAATTTCGAACTATATTTGCAACATGGCAGTATTCAAAGAAGATGATGGCAGGTACCTACCTCTGGATTGGAGTAAAAAGAAAACAAAACAGGAGTAGAAGTGGACAAGAAGCGTATGGAAATTAAGTTAAGTTTTAGATGCTAAGTTTTTGGTATATTAGCGTTCGCTGCGTAATCAGCGAAAGAACAAATTGTGGAGGACCATTGCCTGGACTAACTTACGTATGTAGGTCCAATGGAGCCTAATTTCAAGGATGACAGAATAATAGATTACGGTTCAAGAAAAAAACAATTTTTTGTTGAAAGAACAAATACATATACCTACTATTATCTTAAAATTTTTTTCTTAATTTACACATTTTTACTTAATTTCCTTATTTATTTTATCAAATTTTATAAGTGAACATTGATTTTTAAAATTTTTTTTACATTAATTGTTATTTGATTGTTGATTATTTTATTTAACGATAGCGTTGGCCATAATAATTAATTCAACTTATTATATTGTTTATTATATTGATTTTCTGATTCCTTTTTTTCTGTGAGCGACTCCAGGGTTTTGAGTGAGGTCGTTGTGGCATCACATTTAATTTCCTTTTTGTCCCATAGGAGTATACGCGTACTGGTACCAGGGCGGGTGCACTCTTGCATGTTTCTTTGGGTTTTTGTTTAATTAATATCCAATATTATATAGCAGTCCCATTAACGGTATAATCACCCACCCTTAAGTCGTCTTGAAACCTCAACTATTGTAAGACGTGTTAATGTGTTAATGTCGATGTATTGTGTTGCCTACCTGCATGTATATTTGATGAGGTTGTATGTATTAAAGATACGCTGTTACAACGAGTTTTTTTTCGCTTGAAAAGATTTGAGTTTTTAGTTTTCTTTTAGCAGTTTTTTTTCAGAATAATTGAAAATAATATGGCCGGTTAACGGACGACCGACTTAGCGGCGAACGATGGTTTGCTCTCCGGAATTCTTTTTCAGGGACTTTAAGGTACGTCTACACTGGTGCGCTTTCGTCTTCCTTTTTCAATTCAACATGCGCTTCAACTTGCGCTTTCATTTTTCAACATAGCATGCGCGATTGAACGGAGGTTTGACACATGCAAAAAAGGCAAAAGGTTAAGAGAAACCGAGTGTGGATGAAAGATTTCTTAAAAACACGTAACTTTAATTTCATCAATGAACTGGAATGCAAAGATGATGGAGTGCTATTTAGAAATTTTTTTCGAATGTCAAAAACCGACTTCTACAAACTGTTACGTCTGGTTGAGCCCAAAATTGTTAAACAAGACACGAATTTCGGAGAAGCAATACCAGCCAAAATAAAATTGGCTATTGCGCTTTGGTATTAAGCCACTGGTGATTCCTTCACATCATAATTTTATTTATTCAAAGTCTCCGTACAGTTTATTTCTCAGATTTTACGACATGTTTTACATGCTATAATAGAAGGACTAAAAAATTACGTACAGGTAAGTAAAATATTTATTTTAAAAAATGTAAATATATATCATTAAAATTAGGAAGCTTAAAATTATAAGTCCTCGTCGTCCTTTCGTTCATTATTTTCGACACGCTGAATTGCTTGAAAAAGTTCATTACAATCATTGACCGTTTCTTCACTATTGGTTTGAGTTTGGTTTACGTTGTCCTTGGCAATATACCAAAATAAAGGTTGAGAGACAGGGGATAAAACAACTATTTAAACTATTTATTGTCATTAATTGGTCAAATTAATTTGGGTATTATCAACACTTTGGAGATTATTTAAATTTCATTCACTTGAAAACAAATAAAAATTCACTAACGAACAAACAAAACTTAACTTACAAGGAGAGTTGAACGAAAAATCCAAGTAGAGGTCGCGCCAAAAGAGTTGATGTCGGAGCGCGCAGCTGGGGAAATTAAAGCTGCACACAAATAAAAATTGCGCACATGTTGATAAGAAATGCGCTTATGTATTTTCAAATTTCCCCTTCGAAATTTGTTGCGACTATAGGCTAAGGGACGGGAACGGCATGCGGGGATTCTACTGCGCATGGAAAACGCGACTTTCTCGGCATCAACTCTTTTGGCGGGACCTCTAGTTGGATATGCGTGCGTCATGGCTTGCGCTGGTGGGGTGGCCTTCTTTCAACATCCAAGAGGCATACGTTGTGAGCATGCCTCCACGTGCGCTATGACGCATGCCCTTGTTGAAAGAAAAAGCGCACCAGTGTAGACGTACCTTTACTCGCTTCATGTAAGCACTCCACTTCCATCCCGATGGGAGACGCTCTCATACATGCAAATGGTGATGCATTGTAGGTGGTACCTCCAGGTTCTAAACACTCCACGACCCCCCGGCGAGCCAGCCCTTATCTTGAGGCCGGGGTACCACCTGGATTGGTTGGATTGGTTTTGACTGGGAGTTTTTTTATTCGTGTGTCCAAATTTTTGTTTTTTTGTAAGTGTAGCTAAGGTGGGCTTCTTCGGGCAGGCAACCCACCTAGGTACGCTGTTACAGGTGTGCAAATGAAATTCTTTGAATAATAACATGTATTAGTTATAGTTACTCCAATTTTTTAAAATAATATGTGTTAGGGCTTCACAAAAAAGCGCTTTATTCAGTTGTTTTAAAAATATGGACAAAAAGTGTCCTTGCAAATTTTCTGTAAGATTTAACGTTTCAGATATATAGTGGAAAAGGCCAAGGGAGGGGGGTTAGAATCCCGAAAACTCAAACTTAAGCTTACACTAACCCCCCTACACATCCCGAATATAAAACCTTGTCCTGTACTACCATTTCCGTGGACTATAAACTGCATTCCGATTTCATGAATTCGTAAATTCCCTACTGGGTGGGACCTTCCCTTTTCTGGGAAGTTAAAAAATCTTATATCTCTTCTAGGTTGGCCCCTACTCGTCATGGTACGCACAAGCAGACACACTGGTTGACAGATACACAGACTGACAGACACTTTCTTTTATTAATATAGATAGGTAGAAGATAGATAGATAGATGATAGAGAGATAAATTTCCTAGATCAATTCCTTTTACTTGAAATTTTGTCAGAGCTTTAAACAATCCATAAATCAAACGAGTTCATGGTGGCAGTGTCCCTCATTTCCTTGAATCCCCTTGCCAAAAAAAAAATGCAAAAAAAAATAATCTTGTTTAGGCCAAATTTGAATTTCATAAGTTACATTAATTCGATTGGACTTTCAATCATACAATCAATCAGAAATGACGACAACATGACTAGACAAAACTGAGAGATAATCAGAGAAAAACACTTGAAAATCAGAGATAAAAAATTGTTTGCGATATAAACAAATTCTTTTGCAATCTCTTCGATATTTTGGAAATAAATTTTGGCACGATCCCACGATCCGCAGTCGAACGCGACTTATCAAATCCGCATCATAATCAAAGCTAATTAAGCACTTTTTGTTGCCGGTTTTACATACTCGTTACTTAACTGGTTTATGTAGTAACTCCAGCTCCTATTTGCAGACACTAACTAACTAGTTAAGCTAGAGACTTTGGTTCAGCTAGTCGCAAGTTTCGTTCGTTCCTTCTGTTCAGTGCTAAAGTGGTTAAAATGTTGGGATTAATTGTTCCTCTCGTGGCAATTGCGTTTATTGCGTATTTGTTGTTTAAGACATCCACTAGTAACTATGACTATTTTGAGAAAGTGGGGCTAAAATATGTGAAACCCTTTCCGCTTTTGGGAATTAATTCGTTCATGTTCAGAAGTAATAAGAATATGAGTGATGTTGTTTTGGAGATGTACAATGATCATAAAACATCGAAGTAAGTCAATGTTATTGGTTGTATTCACACATGTTAAAGCTTAATGCAACATAGTTCATTAGCACCAATTCAATGTTATGTAAACCAGTTTTGCAATAAAGTTTAATTGATAAATTACTGCGTAAAAGTAGAAAAGACATAATATCAAACATTTGTTCTAAAGATAAACAAAACTTGATATGTATTCACTGTTGCGTGTAAAACTTTGTTTTATGTAATTTTTAACATTTTAAAGACAAAAAAATCATTTGATTTATGATTGGTAGATATGATTAAGCTATGTGTCGTATCAATATTAATTTAATAATTCAAGCAGATAATAGGTTGATTTGATGTTAATTTGCTGTAGAATCTTGGACGCTTTTCAAAGGATTTGATCCAACTTCAACCTTCATGAAAGTCCGGCATTGTAGTCCCATTCCATCCAGTTTAGAGGTTAACATTGTTGAAAAAATACTACGTGTATGTTTTACATACTAGCTTTTTAACTACTCAAAATTGTACAATCAAGCGGATACGTCTCGCTGCGTATCAAAATTGTGTTGGTGCTGCGGTAATGATCAAGCGGAAAAAGACATGATTTGGCAGTAATTTTAAGATCACCATGACGATTGGTCTTTTTGCTTTGTAAATATTCATCATCAGTGGTGAAGCGACACGCTTTGGCATTCTGCCTGCTTTAAGCTTCATCATCATCATATGTTGCACTACAGCCTAATTGGCTTTGGCTTCTTCCAGCATTTCTCTCAATGTCTTCGGCTTATTATCTCTAATTACGTAGGCCTAACTTAACTATGCGTCTCTTAATAGAGTCTACGTATAGCTTCTTTGGTCGACAGGCATTTCTCTTTCCATCATGCCGGGTTTTCATTAGTGCAATTAGTGTAAGAGTAATTGGCGTCCTTTTAAGCCGAGCTACAGTGAAAAACAGTGGTGGGGGACTGCAAATGGTATAGAGTAACTTTACCACGGTGCCATAACGCTCTATTCTACTATAACTTAATACTCTAATCTACCATTTACGTTTTTCATTCGGCGAGTTCACAGGACAGTTAACATTCGTTCAGTCTGTATAGTCTATCTCTCTAATGAAAACCCGGCATGAGGGATTTGATTCGCTAGTTTAGCTTGGAATGGATAGCCCAAGCTGGTTCACTACAAACCAAATTCCCACCATAAGAAGAATTTTCGGAAAAATCATGGGAATCTAGCATTGACATTCACGTACAATTTAAAGACATTAAGTAAACATATGACAACGTGAAGCTTGGAGTGCTATGGAGTGCTTCCGAATTCCAAAACACCTAAAAGAAGTAACAAAAACTTCAATCAAGGTAGTTCGATGCAATGTAAGAGTTGAACGAGACCTTTTAGAAAGCTTCAAATCACAAAAGGGTCTGTCCGGCCTCTTATTTAACCAGTGTTTGAGATGCTGGCAAGAGGCGCTGGGGTAGAAAAGACGGGATCCATCTGTAATAAGTCGACACAGGCAATGATCTAGGCTAATGACGTTGCCCAAACAAGCCTCCATCAATTTGGAAACAGCTACAATGTGATTACTCATCAACGAAGTAAAACCTGATTTCTTGGAAGAAAGAATCAGGCCATCTGGGCGAACCTTTTTCAGTATGCATTCCAAAAAACAATTTAATCTTTTTTTAAAATGACTGGAATAACGATGCAACGGTGTGATTTTTGAATGAGAGGAGATTTAAAGCAGGAAGGAATTCTATATTATTATTAAATGAGACAAGGCGTGAAGACGACGGCTTGTTTGTTTATTTTCAGCTTGTGTTTACCTCCTCCTCTCCCGCTTTGGTTGATGAAAGGTATCTTCGAGGTGATTGAAACTGAACATGCAAATGTTATTAATCGGTTAATTTCCTTTTCCAGTAACAACTCAACGAGCTCAAATTCTCTTGAGAGTAAATTCCACGAGCTCTCATATCGGGTCTCCATGTTCTTTGATACTGTCGATGATTTGCACTAAGCGATTCCTAACCGTGCTGCTGCTTCCTCCTTCTCAAATGAAACCTCGGCTGGCCTTTCTGCTATACATGTACGATGGGCGACAGGACTGAAGTCGAGTCGTTATCACTTACAGCGACTCCAAATTATAGGAAATATTTAGTGTTTTCGATAGTAAGTATTGTAATCTTGTGTACTCTGCCAAATAAATAACAATATTCCTGTGCTGCTCATTGTATGCGGGCCTCCAGTCTTTGCTACTCCTAAGGCTGGTAATGCCCTAATACCCGAGGAGAGCCCTTCGGTGGGGACTGACGCTAGGCTGGCTCCTAACTACACAAAAACCTGTGGAAAGCGTTGTAAACGTAGACGCAGTCGCATAATAACTATACAAGAGACTATCACTATGAACTCTTCTGTTAGCTTGTTGGTTCCCGCCCCTTCACTGGAATCTAACTCTATCCCAGAGTCTGATGTGACATCTAACTCCTCTTACAATATTGCCTCCTCTTACAATATTGTACCAACCTAGTAACGATGTCCAGGCCGCGAAATATTTTCATTTCCCGTTTTCCTCTGAAAGTACGCCAAAGGCAATGAAAGATTATTTAAAGGGAAAAGCGATAAATCTTGAGGCAATCTTCTGTAGAAGGATCAGCATTGCTTCCGAATCGGTCGCGTCCTTTGTTCTGTCTGCACCGCTCAACACCGCTGAAAAGCTTTTGGACTGCACGTTCTGGCCTCCGGTGCCTTCTCTAAATATTTTGTTCCCTGCACGAGTACATCGCACTCCTGACTCTCGCCAGGTTTAAAACTAGTTGGGACGTGGGTTTGACGTTTGACCCCTTCGGTCCACACGATTAACTTCCCAGTATGATGAACGAAGATGGAATAAACTGACTTCTGACAAAATAGTTATACGTTTAGCACTAGTGGAAAATTGGCTAGTATCAGAACTGATGACAAAACAATCCCGAAAGAAGCTAGTTCAAATTACTATAATAGTAGTAAATCCACACTGACAAAATAGTTATACACTAGTGGAAAATTGGCTAGTATCAGAACTGATGACAAAGTAATCCCGAGAGAAGCTAGTTCAAATAATTATAATAGTAGTATATCCACAAGATTTTTCTAGAGAATTTGTTTTTCCTGAACCTTAGCAAACAAACAGGTCCTCCGTATTTCGTTCTGCACTAAAGCGGGTGTTCAAATTCGTATTGAGCGTGCTGAAGCGCCGTTGACAAACTGAGAAGCGAATGACTTCAATTGGAAATTTCAAAGCTTTCCGAAGATATTAGCAAAACTGTAACTGTTAGGTACTTGTCAGACTTGACCAAAAAGACCAATTTTTGTGTAACTACTGGAAATCCCGGGATAAACCGCAATTTCCTGAAACTGTATCATGCGTAGAAAACAATTCCCCGTCAAAAAGTGTTAATCCAAGGTTTGAAAAATTCGCACTGTTTGTAAAGGGTAACGAAATTTTGAAAGGTTGTCGGATTTTGACAAGTGATGTTTTTTTCGAAGGCTATCGCTGTGCAGAAGCCAAAACAGATCACTTCGTTAAGAACGGGTCTCATTGCATCGAGTTTATTAGATATTAGCAAAACTTGTCAATTTAAGGTCTTTCTGACAATTAGCCGACCGAATATTATAACATTTTTTTCAGATCATTTCTTCGTTAATATTTTTTTTTCGGAACCTCAATGAAGTCGATATAGTTTTTAGTTCGCGCGGTATCTTGCAGGTACAAAAATCATAAACGTCGTTTAAACAAAAAAAACGGTTGACCGAATTTTATGAACATCTTTTCAGATCATATTTTGGTTAATACTCTTCGAACGGCACGTCAACTAAGTCGATATCTTTTATAGTTCGCGCGATATCGTGCAGGTACAAAAATCACTTATGTTATTTGAACGAAAAAACCGCTCAACCGAATATTATAAAAATCTTTTGAGATTATATTGTCGCTAATATGCTTCGAGCGGCACCTCAAGTAAGTCAATATCCTTCGTGGTTCGGGCGATATCGTGCAGGTACAAAAATCGCTTAAACAAAAAAACGGCTCGACCGAATTTAATGAAAATCTTTTCAGATCATATTTCGGTTAATACGCTTCGAACAACACCTCAACGAAGTCGATATCTTTTTTGGTTCGCGCGATATCGTGCAGGAAAAAATGACCACATCCGTACGTACACACACACAAACACACACATACTTCCTCCCAATTTTTTGCTTAAAATGCTCCTGGGACCTTGAAAGATGAAAATACGTCGAAATTTTCGATTTCGAAAATTTCGACCGATTGCAATAACTTCCTATACTGGGAAGTTAAAAAACTGAAGAGGCTCTACGGCTGGGCAAAGTACAAAGTTATGCGGTGAGTGCCCCAATTGCTTCATCATCTCGTCTTCCGCAATCGCTCGCAAATTTTCTTGAATTTATAGTACCCAGCGGGAAAACTAGCGAGGGGTTACTCAGGTAACCCGAATTCTTCAATGATTTGTGTAACCGCCTACATGGTCATCGAAAAATTCAACAAATTCAAGCAAAAGAAAAATGGGGGTCTTTACATTGTAATGGCTAGGTAAGCGACTAGGTAATGACTTGTAAAATACTTTCGTTGGAAATGTGATGTGCTTTTATTATTTGGTCTTTGGCTTGTCGAAGCTTGAGTTTATTCCGTCCTCGAAATTCGTTCGGAGTGGATCGTGACCAAGTGCAGTCAAAAAGATATCCTGCTAGTAAAACTCTCACCAAATCTAGCAGAAATGCAATGCTAATTTCGGACAGCAATGTTTTTAATGGTAAAAAGGGTAGCAAGAAATGTATTCTGTATGTCTTACATGGTAATCTATGTATTCACCTAATACACTTCACCTCTGAAATAAGTCCTCGTCTGTAATGCCTACAGTAAGTACTTACCGCCCTAGGATATCCCTATATAAAAGTAAGCTATGATTTCATCACAAAGGAAATGGGTCCATCTCATTACCACCTCGCTTACCTAGCCATTACATTTCCCACTGGGTATCTTTCGAACTAAGCTTACTACTAGACAATGCATCATGATATGAAGCGCTAGTGGTACCAAGAACGGTTCCTGAGTTTAGATGTTAACATAAAAAATTCAATTTATTTTCTAATTATAAATTTTCTCCGTTTCAGAGTTTTCGGCGCATTTGACTTCAGTACACCAATTTTTGTACTACGCGATCTTGATCTTGTAAAACAATTAACAATAAAAGATTTTCCACACTTCCAAGATCACCGAGCTTTTGTCGATGCAAAAACAGATGACTTCTTCGGGAACATGCTTTTCGCAATGAAAGGTAAACAATGGAGAGACATGAGATCTTCACTTAGTCCACTCTTTACTGGACGCAAAATGAGACTGATGTTTCAGCTGATCTCACTGTGTTCAAACCAACTGACCGATTACATAAAAGACGAGCTTCATACAAAAAAACGAGACACTTTTAAAATGAAGGATTTTTTCTCAAGATTCACCAACGATGTTATTGCTTCCTGTGCTTTTGGTGTAGAATGCAACTCCTTGAAGAACCCGAAGGACGAGTTCTATGCTGTTGGCCAAGAATTAATGAGTTTTCAGCAAACACTACAGTTACTTAAGTTTACATTAATACGATTTGCGCCAAGATTCTCACGTGCATTGGGACTAACTTTATTCAGTCCTAGAGTTAAGAGCCTCTTCTATAAGGTGATCATCCAGACAATGGAAACTAGAAAGGAGCAGGCTATTGATCGTCCTGATATGATTAATTTATTAATGAGCTTAAAGAATGGCGATTTCTCGAGTGTTTATAGCGAAGAAAACTCAGCTATGGAAGCAGAACAGAAGTTCGCTGATGGAGAAATTAAGCATAACTGGACCGATACTGAATTAATTGCTCAGTGTTTCATATTCTTTATAGCTGGATTTGATACTAGTTCCAGTGTAATGCAGTTTATGGCCTATGAACTGGCAACTCATCAAGAAATCCAAAACAAACTTTATGAGGAAATTAGGGAAACTAATGAGAAGCTTGAAGGAAAACCTTTGACTTATGATGCTTTGAAAACCATGACCTATATGAGCATGGTTATTAATGAAGCCTTACGTAAATGGCCACCGGTCTTGGCTCTAGATAGATTATGTGTTAAGGATTATAGTTATGAAGACGAGGATGTTAAATTTAAGGTTAAGGAAGGCGATATGCTTTGGATACCAGTTTACGGATTCCATATGGACCCTAAATATTTCCCTAATCCAGAAAAATTTGATCCAGAAAGATTTAGTGAGGAAAATAACGTCAATATGGATGCATTTTTACCTTTTGGTGTTGGGCCAAGAAACTGTATTGGTAAGATCAAAAATAGCATCATCGTTTCAGTGAATGTACATAACTAATTTGAATTTAAATTTTTTTAGGATTCAGATTTGCTTTGATGGAAATAAAGTCGATGCTGTATTACTTATTGCTGAAATATAAACTAGATGTTTGCAAAGAAACTCAAATTCCGTTGAAATTTAAAAAATCATTTTTCGGGTTTATTCCAGAAAAGGAAATAACATTAAAGTTTGAGGAACGCAATAGTAAGAAAAATAATTAAGTTATTAACTATGTACAAGCAAAAGATGTAAGATAATAAAATTGAAACTGATGTACGTATACTTTTTTATTAAAAAACAAGTTTGCTAGAATCAGACAATTTTCTTCACCATATAGTATGTACTCCAAACGCTAGTGCTGCTTTATAAAGAGGTCTCCCAACTAAGTACTAGCCACCAGCAGTGCTGCTTAACCTACGAAATTGATCGAGAGCCGGTCTACTGAGTAGCTAATGACATACTTTATGTTAACCAAGATAATTGCCCGTTTTCTTCGTCCTATGCAGTTTGATACCTTTAGTCTAGGGGGGCGAACACATAGTTGGGCTGAGGGTTAACAACCCGCTTCCATAAAAAATACCATTGCTACGAATCGGCAAACTATGCCTCGGAACCAGATGGACAACACGACGACGTCCGTTGCTTATCGAACAAAGACACGAATTGGATCATGGAATGTGAGAACACTGCTTGCTGATGGACGGCTGGATGAAGTCCTCAACGAAATGAATCGATATAAAATCAAGATCATGGAACATATCTGCCCAAACGGTGAGTCCTTCTTATATTCTGGTAGAAACGAAACTGAAAGCCGTAGGAGTGGCGTTGGCGTAATACCCACCAAAGAAGCCAGGTCCAGCCTCATTAGCTGGTCACCAGTTTATGAGAGGATTATTACCGAGCGCCTGCGTACCAGACTAAGAAGTACTAGGCCAATCCAACGCTACGCTCCAACTGAAGTCGGAGAAGACGACATCAAGGAAGTGTTCTATATGCGACTGAATGAGGTTTTTCGCTCTATTCCAAGGGGAGACAACATTGTTTTAATAGGTGACCTAAACGCATAGATCGGCTCCAACAACACCGGCCTTGAACAAACAATTGGAAATCAACATTTCCCACTAACTCGTGGTAGGTGGAACCTACTTTTGTCACAAGAAGATACATAAATATACCTGGGAATCGTGCGATGGTAGAACAAGAAACCAGATAGAGTACGTGGCCATCAGCCGCAGAGGAGCGTCAGCAATGAGCTTTAGCGGAACAGACACTGGAAGGGACCACGATTTGATACTAGCAACTATTCGTCTCAAAATCGCCCAATCAGAAACGTACAACGCGATGCCATAAACCGTAGAAGGTTTAAAGTAGCCCTTTTGCGGGACCGCATCAAAAGGCGAGAATTTGTAAAGAGTCTCTGACGAAAATAAGATTGAAGAGTTGTGGAGTACTACAAAGGGCGCTAACAACAGCGGAAACAAGCATGTCCAAAGAAACTAGCAACACTGGATCTCGGACACAACTTGGAAAAAAATAGAACGCATAAGGGCCCTCAATAATAACGTGAACTCTACAAGTGACCCGGACAAACGTCACCAATTTGACCGGGAATACTCCCAGTTATACTGGGAGGTAAAAGGAAGCGATAAAAAGTGGCAGATAAACGAGCTCGCTGGAAAAGCGGAAAACGCCGCAAACACAGGCAACTGTAAGGAGCTGTACCAAATCAATAAAGAGCTTTCGGGAAAACATGCCGTAAAGAGTGCGGATGGAAGGCTGCTGGGCAGCGACGAGGAGCAACTCCAAAGATGGGGAGATTACTTCTTCGCCGCCTTGAATGGTTCATTTGCACAGGAACCTCATGAAAGCAGCAATAAAGCACAGCCAATAAGAATCAACACCAGGGCCGCATCCAAAACAGAAATAGTAACCTGCAATGGTCAATGGTAAAACAACTAGAAAACATGGCATTCTGCCAGAATTGTTGAAAGCCGATTCAAGCCTCATAGCATATGCACTACAGCCAATCCTGGAAAAAGCAAGGCAACCTGTACCTTTCCGGGGGTTTGGACGGACGGGATCACAGTCAAAATACAAAAGACCAGCAGGCTTGAGACTAAATTCGAATAAACCAAAGAAATGCGGTTAAATGCAAACACCCTTGAGCGGACAGCGCTGAATAACCGTGACGTGGACCTACCTCCGTGGTATTATTACCGAAAATCGCGGGGCAGAAAAAGACCTCAGTTCCAGAATAAATAAAGCACGAAGCGCATATGCATGCCTGTTCCGCATATGAAGATCAACGGAGATCTCAACTAACACCAGATTGCGGCTGTTCAATGGATGTCTGCGTCGTGTCCTAAAAATCCGCTGGCAAGATAGAATTTCAAATAAAGAGCTATGGCGTCGTGGCGACCAAGAAAGGATAGACAGCCAAATCTGCGAAGGAAATAGAATTGGATTGGCCACACCTTGCGACGCGAAAACGAGAATCTAGCTAAACAGGCGCTTGACTGGAATCCGCAAGGATCCCGTCGAGTCGGAAGACCTAGAACAACGTGGAGGAGAACCCTGCTAGCAGAAGCCGCAACAACTGGAAGATCCTGGTCGGAGCTGAGAGCTGTCGCACAAAACAGAGTCCGCTGGAGGGCAACTGTTTCCGCCCTATGTCCCATGAGGGATTAAAGGAGAATAAGAAGAAGAAGGATGTCTGGACAATTTTTATCTTATGGCCTGTACTTTACTAACTCACATACATTAACTTTTATATTATATATACAATAGATTAATAAATAAAAAAACTGTAGTTACATGGGTTTTCATTTTTTTGGTAATGGGCAGTCGAATTCCAAAGCCTAACTCCCCAACCTTCGCTTCCCAACTGACTTTGCTCAATAGATATAAGACCTTGACCATCGCATCTTTATAGCAATGTCAATGGAAATCAGTCAATTATTTAATAAACATGGCTCCAATGATACGTGCACGCAACTGAGGAGCGGCACCAAAGACTTCTGCTAACAAAGTGCTTTTTTTGCAATAATTACAACCTCGTCATTAAAGTGCAAGTCACGTAAATACATACATGCATATGTGACTAAGGGCCGGTTTCACAGTGCGAACTTAAGTTTTGCTTAAACTTAAGTAAATTGTGTCACTTAAGTATAACTTAAGTCAAATTCCGTTTCACAGTGCAATTTTTTCTTCTTCTTACTATTATATTTGTTTCTTAGGGCGGCACTTCAATATTGTAAATTATGTACTTACAATAGCCGAACTTTACATGTAAAATTTTCTTTTAATCGCGTTTTCCTTGAAATGTACTGGAATCAACTGACATTTGAATTTTCTATGCATTCTGATTTAAGCAAAACTTAAGTCTAGAGAAATGCCTACTTAAGTTACACTTAAGTATATTTTAAGTAGCGACTGTGAAACAGGCATCCATACTTAAGTATAACTTAAGTTAATTTTTATACTTAAGTTCGCACTGTGAAACCGGCCCTAAGTGTTACAAATGCGACATTTGATTAAATTGATTGCAACTTAGTGAATAAACAAACAAACCGGCAGAAGATAACAAAAGTAAGTACATATTAGACTATTTTTAAACTCTTTTCTTTACTTTCACTTCGGAGCATCAAATCTTGTAACGTTAATTTAACCGCCTTTTACTCAATGCAAATGGATGAAACTTTGCAGGCATACATATTCCCGATGACAATACACGAATATGACATTTTGTTACATTTTTTGTTGTTGATTTTGTTGTTGAGCAACAAAAAACGATTTTTAATAAAAAATGCTTGGAATTATTCGTTCTACTCAATGTAGAGTCTTAAAATTCACTTCCCTTCAATAAAAATTGGTAAAAATTAACAGACATGTGTATTTCCGACGAAAACACACGAAAATGATAGTTCCAAATTAAAAATGGCGGCCAAAAAAATATGATGGATTACATTTTTCTTTACAAGCCACTCGTTCGATATGGGTATCAAATGAAAGGTTATAACAAGTTGAATACAATTAGCGTCATCCTAAATTCAAAATGGCGGTAGAAAAATGGCGGCATAAAAGTGGCGGCCAACACAAAACAGAGGATCAATTTTTCTTTACAACGCGCTCGGCATGGGTATCAAATGGAAGGGAGTGACAATTAGAATACTGTTGTCTGTGTCCCGTCATTTCAATTCAAAATGGCGGCCAACACAAAATGACGGTTTACCCTTTTATTTACTTCGCTCTCGGTATGGATATCAAATGAAAGTGTATTAAAGTGAGTAAGAAAGTAAACTGTATGACGTCGTTTTAAATCAAATATGGCGTTCACTAAAAAATGGCGGAAGACATAACATAGCTACCAATAGCAAATAAAAATATGATTTAAAAAGATGCAAAAAAATATGTTTCCAGTTTTTAGTTTTTATTGCTCCAGCCAGTATACGCGAGCACACTACCTTTCAAAATGTAAAAAAAAAACGTAGAGCGCTATTAGATTTTTGAGGGGTCATCAAATTGAGCATTTTTGGGCTGCACTTGAGAACTGTTGTAAAGAAACAAATACAAAACATGTAAAAAAGTTTCCTTATTTAACATGATAATCTAATTAAAAGTTTGGAAATTGTAATGTATTAATTAACGCTATTCGTTACTAAAAAGTAAAAAATAAAAAAAAGAAAAAAAAAATTTTTAAGAAACTCTTTTCTTTACCTTAATATATTGATCAGTTGTGAACACAAAATTAATATAAATACTAAAAAAATCGACTAAAAGGTAAAAAATAAGAAGATTTTAAACAATATAAACTTTTAAATCAAAATTGAAAAAATCTCACACATTCCTTAAAGAAAAGCGTGGGGCGCCCATACCAACCTGAACTTAAATAAAAAAAGAAAAAATTTTTTTTAAGAAACTCTTTTCTTTACCTTAATATATTGATCTGTTGTGAACACAAAATTAATATAAATACTAAAAAAATCGACTAAAAGGTAAAAAATAAGAAGATTTTAAACAATATAAACTTTTAAATCAAAATGGAAAAAATCTCACACATTCCTTAAAGAAAAGCGTGGGGTGCGCTTTTATGAAACAAAATGCTCAATTAGTGAAAATTCGTAGCTGTCTGAAATGTTAAAATGTACTCATGGCAGTCATGTTTTTTTAAGTTCAGGTTGGTATGGGCGCCCCACGCTTTTCTTTAAGGAATGTGTGAGATTTTTTCCATTTTGATTTAAAAGTTTATATTGTTTAAAATCTTCTTATTTTTTACCTTTTAGTCGATTTTTTTAGTATTTATATTAATTTTGTGTTCACAACAGATCAATATATTAAGGTAAAGAAAAGAGTTTCTTAAAAAAAATTTTTTCTTTTTTTTTATATTTAAAAATGTATTTTTAATCTATATTGGGCCATAAATGTTATGAGAAGAAAAGTTCCCGCCGTATGGTAAGTCCAGGGTGATTGACAATTAAGAGATTTTTAATTCACTGGAAATATCGTAGTCAATTAGGCAACTTTAATTCAAGAAGAATAATCACATTTTATACACGGGGATGCTTTCTAATATAACAGTCGATTCGATTGAAATCACTTATTCCTCTAGTTGAAAGTACTTGATGTAGTATTAGTAGTCTTTTATACAGGGTTATCCGTTAAGGGGTGATTCTTGGGTATATTTGGTGAAAAAATTGTAGGTGCAGGGCCTATAGGCACTAAGCACTGAGATACTAGGCCAGTCATTAGAGCGGAAAAAGGACGATTTTGCAATAAAATTGTACAGCAATCTACTAGTTTAGGGGTATCACATAGATTACTAAAATGAAAAAATCAGTGTAATTTTACTTACTTACTTCCAGGGTCGGACTAAATGGTGGGCCAAATGGGGGCCCCCACCGAATACCAAATGAAAACAATTTTTTTGGCTTATAAGAAAAATTGTAAGACGGTTTTGTCAATGTAGTAATCAATGCTTTACCGATGGTGGATTTTGTGATTGGAATCGTGCTGGACAACGTTTAAAGGACCACGAATCTTCCAAATCTCACCTAGACGCTGTGTTGGATTTCGCTACTCGTTCAAATGTTCAGATTTCTTGCATAATGGGGGCTGAAATTCAGTGAGGATTCGGAAATGGATCATCCGATAATGGAAACTACTTAGGCTTGCTTGAACTTTTGGCGGAGTATGATGATCTTCTCAAGAATCATATCACTGATACTGCCAACTGTGGAACCGGACATATGTACCCTTTCGTCGACAATCTGCAATGAGATAATTGAAACGATGGGGAAATAAGTACACTACTATTCGATTTCGATATATCCGACGCCAGACGAAGGCCACGCAGATCAACTTACCGTGGTTTTTCGAGACATGGATGATTGCACGGCTGTGGTAAGATTTTTATTTTTCTTGGCCAACCAAGGCCATAAAGCTCGAGAAATGTACGACTTGGACATTAAGGCTGGTCGTCCACTGGAAGCGTATTCGAGCGGCTACGCGCTTCGGCGACATGAGCTTCGGCGACATGCTGCTCAGTTTGAAGTGAATTTGACATAATAATTTTGTGATTTGTAAATATAGAAGGCTTTTAGTACAGTTAAATTAAGAAATTAAATTAAAAACGGAATAGCGGAAATGATTGGGTAGAAGCTGAAAATTGGCACAGAGCTTCCATTTAGGGTTCTCAATAAGGGGTTATAATACAAAATCACAATTTTATTCGTTTTTTAGCATTTTGCTCATGCTGCCAACCTACATATGAATGGAGTCACTCAAGTTCCTGTTATTTATATCAAATAAAAGAATACACATTCATCTAAAAGATGAGTCTAAGTATATTGGTTTACGATAATTAGTAAACTAGTTATTCAACTCTAAATAAATTAAAACAAAATACATTTTTTTTCGTAAACACCGTATATTTTAGTAGTTAACCCCCTCTTTAAAACACTATTTCTCCAAATACATCCAGGAATCATCCCTAACAAAATTAACAACGTTGGACTACTACGTTGAACGTCTGATAACCTATACAAGTAGTGAATGAGTGCATATGAGTATTTTAAATCTTTGAAATGGTGATATTTCTTGAATGGCAATTCGTACGGGAAAATGTATAATAACTTTTTAGTAGAGAATCGTACGATCTACAAACTTTGTGAACATTATTTTATTATAGGACTTACGGTTTCAGATGTATTTGCAAAAAACTGATATATTGACCCTAAAATCCCCTAAAAAATGAGCTTCCCGGGGTAGAAAATCGGTAGAATTTATAACCCCTTATTGAGAAGCCTAAAAGGAAGCTCTGTGCCAATTTTCAGCCTGTACCTAATCATTTCCGCTATTTTTCCTGTACTATTTGGAGAAAATTATTTCCTGATTCGAGCGGCTACGCGCGACCGATCCAAATTAATTTGGATTCGCGCGGCACGCTCGAATACGCCTATAGCCGCCCACTCAAAGCCGCTTTCAGTGGACGATGTTTGTATGAAATTCTTTATGTTGGATCTGTCGCGCGTAGCCGCGTGTAGCCGCTCATGTAGCCGAAGCGCGTAGCCGCTTGAATACGCTTCCAGTGGACGACCAGCCTAAACATGGTCGAGGGCAGTCTTACGACAACGCGTCTGCGATGAGTGGGAAATACAACGGTCTTCGAGCTCTTGTAAGGGCGAACAATGATTTGGCTGATAGGATTCCTTGTGCTGCACATTCCCTGAACCTAATCTGCAAAGATGCTGCAGAATGTTGTGTTGTAGGAGTACGGTTTTTCAACTTTTTGGAAGAAGTCTACTTGTTTTTCACAAGCTCTACAAATCATTACAAGAAACAGAAGAAAGATTACAGAAGAACTGCATGCATCTCATTCCGGCACAGAGGAACGTTATATAAACGTCCCTTCTCGAGTTAAGACCACTCGTTGGTTTCGTCGTGCAGATGCTACTAGAGCTATGGTGCTTGGATATTGTAAAATAAAACGAACACTGTTGGAAGATGATGAGCAACATTCGAAAACCTGAGTCGAATGTAAAGGTTTGCATTTGTTCGTCATTTTTGGGTTGAATGTCTTCTTAAAATTCATTTAAAGTTTGACCTCCAATTATTTATTTATTTATTTATTTATTTGCCAAACAAGGCATACTTAAACCTACTACAGAATTATACAATGCATTTATGACTAAGGTACAAAGTCTGGGGGCCTCGGTAGCCTAGGGAGTAAGGCGCCTGGCTACTATACCAGAGGTCCCGGGTTCGAATCCCGGCCAGCCCCCCGGTCCTTCGCCATTTCCACTTTCCCACCCACATAACTTTCCTTCTTTCTTCTTCCCTCTTTACATTCCTGATCCCTCCTGTCATAGCCTTCCTTAGCCCTTCCCCGCTCCACCAAAAAGCGCATGTTATCGGTTGGTTGATGAGATTCAACTCGTTTCAGGAGGCATAACACTCCAGCGAGTTGTTTCTCGATGCCCCGATGTCAAAGTCGCGACAGTAATGGTTGGAAGTAGGTGGACTAAAAATATCGCGGGTAGGTTGTGACAGTTCCTTTCTTCCTCGACTAGAGCTGCTGTTCGACATTGCACTCTATATGAAGAAAATAGATTGTCGACACAGTATAAAGGGCGTTTCCTGTGACTCTAGTCTTTCACATAAAAAAAAAAAAGTCAGCTTAAGTCTATGCTTATTTATGGTAGTAATTGTGATGTTAGAAGGGATATAATTTTTTGTTTAAAGAATGTTTTTTTAATGTGGGGTGAGAAGCAAGCACTATGGCTGTTAAAAGTCATACAACATCTGTTGACGGGTTCGTTCTTTGCATATTCGGTCCGATGAGGGTATTCTTTAAGCATTTTGGTATGCCTATTGTGACGAACTTCGGTATTGAACTTGATTCTATCGGACAGGAACTGCACCTTAACGTTATCGTTTAGGACGTCCAAAGTTAAGCACGAGATAAGCACTTTCCTCCGATGTGACAGCGGCATGAGTTCTAACTTCTTGAGTCTGTCCGTGTAGGGCGGTAAGTTGAAAAAGTCGCGCGGGTCGTGCAGGTTTCTCAGAGCGAAGAGGAGAAATTTTTTCTGTATTGATTCCAACCTACTGCTGCTTACCTGGAATATAGGGTCCCAGATCGGGCACGCATATTCCAAGATAGGGCGGACGAGCGAACAGAAAAGAGTTTTTGTGACCCGAACGTTATTGAATTCTCGGGCTCTTCTCTTTATAAAGCCCAGAAGCTTGTTGGCTCTTGCAGCAATATTATCGTAGTGCAAGTTGAAATTTAATTTATTGTCTAGAACAGTGGTTCCCAAACTTTATTTCGTACGGCACCTTTCTACAATGTATAAAATTTGGCGGAACCCAACGACGAAAAAATAAAATAATATATGATATATGTACATATATATTTATCTATATAAATATAATTGGAGTGTCTGTCTGTAATTTCAAAATAATTATGTTTTTTTAAGTTTTTTTGGTTATTTACATGTAATTAAAACAAAATCCACTATTTTTAAAATTTTTGTCTGTCTGTATGTCTGTATGTCTGTCTGTTTGGCCGCGGTAATCTCGGAAACGGCTGGGCCGATCGGGATGGGACTTTCACTGGAAGATTCAGTATTTTTGCGAGCATGTTTTAGGCTATTTATATACACCGTATATTAGCTCTATCTGTATGTATGTATGGATGTATGTATGTAGACAAAACTTAAAACTTGATTTTGACCCACTTCCATATAACCGTTCAACTTCAAATTTTGCACATATATTTAGTTCGGGTGACAATGTAATCTAACCACTTTGTAAAAAAATCAAGATGGCGGTTCCAAGATGGCGGGTGAATTTCGCAATTGGGCTCGCCGATCCCCGACATGGGTATCAAATGAAAGGGGATGATAATTAGAGTACAATTACCTATTTTTTGTCATTATAAATTCAAAATGGCGACCAACTATGCCGGACTCACCTTTTCTTTACAACCCACTCGATATGGGTACCAAACAAAAGGATATGGCAAGTAGAATACTATTACCTGAGCGGCGTCATTCAAATCTATCTATCTATATAAATGTAAATGGCGTGTCTGTCTGTGATTTAAAAATATAGTTCTGTTTCATATGGTTATCGATCTTCTATCTATCTATCTATCTATATAATTATAATTGGAGTGTCTGTCTGTGATTTCAAAACCCATTTTTAAAATTGTTGGCTGTATGTATTGCAATGGGAATTTCACAAAAAGATTTAATACTTTTGCGGCCATATTTTAGACGAATATGACTATCAGATACGATTATCGGTACCGACTATCGTGTCCGACTACCGGGTTACTTTTTAGTCTAACCTATAGGAGAAGGAAAGCAAGTGATCATTCGAATTGTATACTTGACAGACCTGTATCTAAATATCTAGATATTCCAAAAAATATCCTGATCGTTTTATAGGAAACATTCACGGAACAATCGATATTTAAATAGGCTCTTTCAGGTCTACAATTGCAATGATAAAAAGTTTGTACTCTATCAGGGATATATTTTTCCCGATTATCGCCTTCGGTTTTTCAGTCTGATCCGACAGTAGAATAAGGTTTCGAAAGGCAGCCATCGATATTTATTATCGGCCTTGAAAATACTACTCCTTCTGAAACTTCGACTCTTTTAAAAATGACTTCCACTTTTTGACTTTCCTCGCTATGAAGGATTTTTATTGATTGTAAAAATAGGTACGCATTCTTTCTGATTCTGGCTTCTTTTTCACTCGAAAAAAAAAAAATTATTTTGTTGATATACATATACTAGCGAGCCGTAATTGGGATTCCATTTTATAGAAATAAAGAAGTATGCATAGCAAAGGGAACTTCCAAAACCTCAATTTCAGTAGACAATTTACAATATTAAAAAAGGAAACCGCAAACAATGTAAATACAAAAGTCGCATGCCATATTATCCTACAAGAGAAATTACGTAAACAGGTGAATGTTCAGGTATTGTTTTGGGTCGAAAATTCGGCCTTCCAGGAATGGCAATAAAAAAACGAGTACCTGTTTTTATGATGGGTTAAAAAGAAGTCTATGAATAGGATATTTAAAACAAGGTTCTGCCAATTATTGTAACGGTACACTTTAAAGGAAGCTAGAGTATTTCATTCAACACTTTAGTCTTGAAGAAGGCTTTGAATGATCGAGTTTTGTTTCGTAACGAAGTGATTTTGTGACGAAGCAGTTTAACCTTGGTTATAGAAAAAAAATTGTTTTAATTGATTTGGTGATTTAGCGTGAATTTATTGAGATAATTTTGAATTTTATTTTTTTTCCCAATCTGTGATTTTTTAAATTAAAGTGGAAATTAATAAGTGTAAATAAGAGATATCTGTGAAAATTCGAGTAGGCGTTGCAAGGCACGCGGGTTTTTGCTAGTCCTTTAATATATTATAAAACGTTTTTATTAGCTCGCTTTGTTATCTGTCTGTTTGTCCGGTACATATCTTGCAATCGATTTTTTGAATACATCCGGTTACCCGATCACCCTGAAATTTTGCACACAACTTCAGCTCCGATATACTCTATACTCATTATACCGTTAGATCCATGGCGGCCGTCTCAAGAGCATGGATTACTGTTTTCTTCGCGGAACAAATTTTGCAATCGATTGTTCAAAAACTTCCGGATCCTGTCATGCTGAAATTTTGCATACAGCTTTAGCTCCGATGACAATGCAATATGGTAAACTCAATGTACCTTTAGATCTATGGCGGCAGTCTCAGGAGGGTGGATTGAAATATTCTTCACAACCCCTTCGACATGGGTATCGAATGAAAGGGTATGATAAGTAGAACACCATAAGCAATATAGTATACTCAATATATCGTTTCGCCCATAGCGGCCATCTCAAGAGGGGGGAATACCATTTTCCTCACAACCCCCTCGACATAGGAATATGGAATGGCGGCCAAAATTTTACGCGGCGTGACATAGACCAAATTTCAAGGAAGAAGGGCCACTCGCACTTTCTGATTAGCAAGAACGCGTTAAACGGCTGGCGCAGCGCCAGTGAATCTGCGAATGTATTTGCGCCTCGGCGCTGGTGACACGGAACCCTAAAATTTTTTCGTGGAACCGTAAGGTTCCGCGGAACCCACTTTGGGAAACACTGGTCTAGAACAATACCTAGATCTACAACTTGATCGACACGGTCTAATGCCTTGTCGTTGAGATAATATTCCTGTAGCTGGGTGATTCTTTTGCGGGAGAAGGTAATAACATGACATTTGCTGATGTTTAGTTCTTATTTATTGGTAGTACACCAGTCTTGCAACGCGTTTAGCTTTGTTTGAAAGAAAGTAACATCGACCGGGGACCTTATGACATTAAAAATTTTGAGGTCGTCGGCATAGAAGAGATGCGGAATATTTTCCAGTGTATCCGACAGGTCTGAGATAAATATATTGAATAACAGAGGGCCTAGATGGCTACCCTGAGGGACCCCGGAAGTTACTGAGATTTCTTTTGACAGAAATCCTTGGAATCTGACAACTTGAGTTCTGTTGTCGAGATATGATTTAATCCATTCCAGGGCAGGACCTGATATTCCAAATTTTAGTAGTTTTTTACTTAAAATATGGTGATCAACACGATCAAAGGCTTTGCTGAAGTCAGTATAGACCGTATCTATTTGATGACCCTTCTCCATAGCACATAGTAGATTGGAGGTTAGAATCATAAGGTTTGTAGTAGTCGATCGTCCCTTTCTGAAACCATGTTGCTGTTCATTAATACCTGGGACACACATGTGGTATCGATATTATAATTTCGATATCATAATATCCACAATATCATAATATCGTCAGACCCGTGACACACATAAATCTAGTATCGAAGTAGTTTGCTTTGACATTTGTGTTTCCATTTGATTTTGGAGTAGCAAGCGGCAAATAATTAATATTTCAATGTTGTTTAAGTTGATTTGTCAAAATAATCAGAACATTAATAAAGCAAGCGACTATAGTGGAGAAAACACTATAAACACAGAATCTCACAAGCAATTGACAACTTTTTTGTGAGGAAAATTTTCCGGCAGAGGCGCTGTGCACAGTAAAAATAATGTATATTACCTTAATACCACCTAAATTTAGCAAATCTCATACTACGTATAAATTAGATTGTCAACCTGGTATATTGCTAGTATTGGGTGACACACATGTAGTATAAACGTAATATTTCGAATATTATAATATCGATACCACATGTGTATCAAGGGTATAAGACATGGGTCTATTAGAGGGGCAATCTTATCGTAAACAAGTTTCTCGAAAAGTTTAGGAATAGTTGATAAGATGGCAATACCCCTGTAGTTTTCCACCGAGTGCTTATTAGATGTTTTATGGATCGGAGTAAGATAGGATTTTTTCCATATCTTAGGGAACTTTCCTGTCGATAATGATTTGTTGAAGATAATATGGAGGGGAACCAAAATTTGATTTGAACAGCCCTGCAAAAACAAAGGAGGCAGGTTCTCAGGACCATGACCTTTATTGATGTCGAGATTGTTTATACCGGTCATTACATCGTCAAGGGATAGAGATAAATCAGTTATAGAAATTCTAGTGTAATTTTTTTGAAGTGTTAACTTCTTTAGGCGCGTTTGGCACTTTTTCGCTGGGGGTAAAACAAAGAATTCGCGACACGCGCATTTTGTTGCTACACCCGTTTCTGGACACTTGATGGCGGCACGCGCACTTTGTTGCTCACTTGTTTCTGGGCACTTGTGCCTATGCAGCTGGCTAGAGCATGGAAACTTTTTGTTGAGCTCCACTTACAAGCAGCAGCGTATAATTATATGTGTGCGAGGCAAAATAGCCCGCGCTTGGTGAGAGGGATTGGGTTTGAATGTTGCAATGCAGAAGCTGCTCTCAGCATTCGTTTTATATTCTCGCGCAAAAAGCGTGTTGAAAAACTTCGTAGCTGCTCGTTTTCTTTGTTAATTATCTCAGTTATCTCAGCCATTAAGTTTCTGATCTTTAATGTATAAACATATATTTGAATTTATGTTTATGATATAAATATAAATCGCTTAATTTTACTTATTTTACTAGTTCTGAAAAAATTCAAATTGAATCCAGTAGATTCCCATAAAAATTTAGATCCGTGACTTTGGCTGAATATAATATGACTTTTTTGCATATTTGCACGATGTTTAAAATAGCAAAAATTTCTGTTTCGTGACTATTGCATCAACCCGACGATATGTACTGTGTACTATGTACTACATATTTCCTATGAACTATGCACTATGTATTTATTACTATATATTAGCTACTATTTTTAATAAAAACTACATTATCCCAGTGATCCATCGTCCGATCTTTGTGTGATAAGTTTAAGACAAATAGTTTAATTTCCAAAACATTGCAACACATTTTGGAGTGAGTGCATATAAGTAACAATTAAATAAACTTTAACAGAATATTCATAAATAAAATATATTAATCCTTATCGTGTTGTATAAAGATTGATTTGGACATTTAGACTAGCCATAGAAGTTAACACTTCTAAAGTGTGGTCCTACGCACACTCGTTTTTTTTATGTGGCAGTGCTAAACTCAGGAATCACCCTTTGTACTACTAGTCCGTCATGTCATTTGTCACGTCATGGTGCAATGTCTAGCAGCAAGCTTAGTACGGGGGGGAATAGGTTAAGGGTTGTGGGGGAGTGGGGGGAATAGGTTAAGGGTTATGGGGGTGTGAAGGGGTGTTGAAGAAGGTGGCGATGAGCCCCGCGTTTGAACTCTTGGATGTTGTAGGAGCTCGGAAATACTGACTGAGAGAGATTATTCCACAGTCGAGTTGTTCTATTTACAAACGAATTCATATCCTGTTGAGTGCGTGAAAGGGGGAGTTGTAGGTAAAGGGAATGAGACTAGTGGGCTAATCTGGTGTTGCGGTTATAAGATTGCCGTGGAGGCAGGAGAGCGTTTATTTCGGAGGAACAGTCGCTATAATAGTAGCGATAAAATTTTGTTAGTGCTGCTACATTCCTACGGTGGCTCAAGGGGTCGATGGTGGAGCAGGCGGTGTCGTCATCAATTAATTTAAGGGCCTTTTTTTGGACCTTATCTAACCATGCCAAGGTGGTTACCGACGCGCCGCCCCAGACGAGGGAGTTATATTCGAGAAGAGGCCGAATGTAGGATTTATAGATAACAGCGCGGGCCGATGGCTGGAGGAGGAACTTGCACCTCTTAAGAAAACCCAAGCACTGGGATGCTTGTTTGGCGATTTGGAATATGTGGTCATCAGAGCTGCACAATACTTGAAGTAAAGTACTTGAAAAAGTACTTGAATTACTTTATATAACTTGAAGTATTTTACTTCAATTACTTTTCTAAACCAACGAAAGTAATTGGTGTTGCAAGTACTTTACTCAAATACTTGTACTTGGTAATTGGTTTTGATATTTTTAGTTACTTCAAGTACTTATAAAAACTTGAAGTACTAATAGAAACTTGAAGTACTAATAAAAACTTGAAGTACTATGAAAAACTAGAAGTACTAATAAAAACTTGAAGTACTAATAAATAGTTCAAGTACTTATAATAATTGCTGTCTTTTATTCTCTCTGTCCGTTTTCCGTTTTTCGGGTTACGAATCGCTTGCACCACCTTTGCTTAAACAGCTTTCACTTGACTTCCATTTAGGCTTCTTTGCACACGTTATGTTTCCCGGATTCCAAAGACAGTCTTGTCAGAAAGTTTTACCTTAACTTTACTTTTAGAACCTCGAAAATTATGATTCTTAGCTGCTATTTCCCATTATTATAATTTTCCAAAGTAGTTAAATAACCCAAAATATATGTAGATAATTCAGGGCGTTACATAAAATTCTAATTCATCCGACACGCGAAACTGGCTGGAAGCGAGTTATTCCCCGAGAAGTGTCACAACCTTCGAGGTTGACTTTTCACCTGTTATGTCGCCGACATGAAACGACATAGAGTTTCGGCCAATAGCCCATTTGAAAGATATTTTAATACCCGTATTTCTGCTTCTTACTACATTATCATATGAGCAACCGTTAAGGAGATATTCAAAAAAAAATGGCGTTATCAGTTATTTCAGGCACGTGCAGTACGAACTTTGGCGTTGGATTACTCGCAAACTGTACAAGCGAGAACGGCGACTAAGGGCTTATTCTAAAGGTAATTACTAGCACTTTAAGGGGTAATTTTAACCCCTTAAGGGTTGAAAATAATTTATTTTTGCCTGACAGTACGCCCACAATCGAATTTGAAGCATAAACTTGAAAAAGAAAAAAAATTACAATTTTTGCCATTTTTCGCCAATTTAGGGGTAGTTTCAACCCTTTAGGAGTACCCCTTACCATTAAGTTTGCCTTAATTTTGTATAAATCAACCACCTTCGCAAATAAATATTAAAAAATTGCATTTCATCGCATTAGTTTTCATTATTACTGAAATAATCGCGAAAACCCCCTAAAAAGGGGTGTTTTTTGCATTTTTAGGGGTGACGCCATGATTTTAGGACCGCGGGACCTCGATTTTCGTGATCAGCGACCCCAAAAACCTTTAGGGTTCGATTTTCTTAACGGTGTTATTTTGGAACACCCCCCCCCGCGTTTTGAATGGACTAACATAGGAAAACTACAAGTAATTGAAAGTAATTGAAGTATGTACTTAGATATTTCAAATACTTAAAATATCAATGTACTTAAATTACTTGCAATTACTTGAAGTTTTTCTATGTACTTGAAGTAAATATTTCAAGTACATTTTGGAAGTAATTGATAATTCAAGTACTTTAAATATTAATGACTCATAATACTTGGTACTTCAAATACATTTACCAATTACTTAGTACTTACTACTTCAAGTAATTTTGGTCAGTACTTTGTGCAGCTCTGGTGGTCATTCCATCGCAAGTCTTTGGCTAATGTCACGCCTAAGATGTGTAGGGATGGGTCGGCCTTTAGTTCCACGCCATCCACTGACAAGGATGGTGAGGTGTTGATCTTCTTCTTGGATATAAGACAGTACTTGGTTTTGGAGGGGTTGAATTCGACACGATTCTTTGTTCCCCACTCTAGAATATGTTCAATGTCGTTATTAATAGAGTTGAACATTATTTCACGATCATCAAGACAGGATCTGGCATGAGTCTGTCTTGTATCGTAGCTGTAAGAGTAACGCAGGGTACCGTCGTCAGCGAAGCTGAGAAGTGGGTTGGAGGGGATTGAAAGTAGATCATTTATAAAGATAAGAAATAGGGCTGGTGATAAAATTGACCCTTGGGGGACCCCCGCAGAGATAGGGTGGGGTTCAGATTTGATGCCATCCAATACTACCTTAATTGAACGGCCGGAAAGGAAATTCTCAATCCATTTCTGTAAAAGTGAGTCGATTCCAATAGCTTTGAGTTTAGCTAACAAGGCTGCCAAACTCTATCAAAAGCCTTGGAGATATCCAAAGCAACCAGACTGGATTCACCTGATCCATGCAAACTTCGGCTGAGGTGTTCTGTAAGACAAACTAAAAGATCGCCAGTGGATCTTCTGTGTCGGAAGCCATACTGTCTATCGTTTATGAGTAGGTTGGATTCTAGATATCCCATAAGCTTTTTGTTGATTATCGTCTCCATTGTTTTGGAGAGGATAGAAGTAATTGCTATTGGGCGGTAGTTAGAGGGGTCGCTGGAGTCACCTTTTTTCGGTATTGGCTGTACAAGGGCAAGTTTCCAAGAGTCTGGATAGACTCCGGAAGAGTATGATAGGGCAAAAAGTTTGCGCAGAGGTTTAGCCAAAGGTGAGGCGCATTGTTTTAAGACGATAGGGGGTATATTATCGGGTCCAGTGGATTTATTGATATCGAGCTCCTTGAGGCACCTGTACACCTCGCGAGTCCTGAAGAAAACCCTGTCCATTAAATGAGCGCTGTGCTCGAGAACCGGGGGTAGCATATCAATTTGGGGTAAAGAAGAATTGGAAGCAAACAGAGATGCTAATAAATCGGCCTTGGATTTTCTGTCTGTTATCACCTTCTTATCGCGGATAAATGAAGGAGTTGTGGATGAAGTGAAATTCTTCTTAATGGAGCTTACCAAGGACCAGAAGTTCTTGCTACCAGAGGTTGCATTAAAGAGTTTACTTCTCAACTTGTTGTCAAATGAATTTTTGACATTCCTGATGGTGACTTTACAGGAATTTCTTAGTTTTATATACTCTACACGGAGCGATTCACTAGGCGAGCTCTTGTAAGCTCGAAAGGCGGCTTCTTTATTTCTGATTGCATTCATACACTCCTGATTAAACCATCTGTTGGGCCTAGCCTTCACAGATTTGGTAGAATGAAGAATGAACAAATGCATTCCTGCCTGTATGATCCTGGTGATACGGATAGCGGCAGAGTTGGCGTTTCTATTCCGGAAACACAGATTCCAGTCTGTAGACTGGAAAAAATTAATAAGCCCCAGCCAATTGGCCTTCCCATAATGCCATACAGTTCTTCGAACTGGTTTGGGAGGGGTGGGAAATTCGAATGGGAAGTTAGCGCTGATTAGGCAGTGGTCTGAATTGCCGAGAGGTGAATCAACTTCGACGGAGTAACGCGCTGGATGAGAAGTTAGAAAAAGATCAAGGAGATATCTTCCTTGATCAGCAACATCAGGGACTCTTGTGGGATGATCCACAATTTGATGCAAGTTATTGATGTCTGCAAAGAGCTCGACGTCCTTGCTAGAAATACTGGTGCCATTTGAGTAAGTCAGCCATTTAACGTTGTGAACATTGAAATCACCCGCAACGATGATTTCACACTCAGGATTGGGCGACAAAAATCCCGAGATTTGTTCGGAAATAGTATCAAAAGATAATGAGGAGGCTTCGTTACTTATGTTAGGGCTTCTGTATAGGAAGCAGAAGAATATGACGTGGCTTTGGAAAATGATTTTAATCCAAAGATAATTAAAATCTGAAGTTGTGCTTGAATGTATTTTATAATAAGCCACGTCGTTCCTAACATAAATGGCAATACCCCTATGGGGGGAGAGATTGTGCACTAAAGTGTACCCCGACACCTGGTAATAACCTATGTCATTATCGGGTGATATTTGGGTTTCACTTAGTGCGAAGATTGGGGGTTTGTAACTAGATAAGTGGCACTCAACAAAAGAGAAATTCGCTTGAAGTCCACGAATGTTACAAAAGTCAATACCAAAACTTGACTTGTAACGGGACTTCGGTTGCGCGGGCTCAATCGCCACCTTCTCGGAAATATTTCCCGGCATTACATTGCCGCAGCCATCAGAGTCAATAAAATTTGCCCTCGTCAAAGTGTTATGCCTTTTGAGACGGGGCAAATTTCATCGGCCGACAGATTTTAGCCGCGGCACCTGCAGGACCGAGATGCGAAAGAGGGTAGGGAGAAAGAGTACTTACTTGTGCCGTTCGTCGGTCCGGTCGTGTCTAGTGAAGGGTGATGGGCCTTCGCGTTAGACTGCGCTCGTTATTGTTTTTTGTCACTGTTTTTTTAGAGTTTTTTTTGTGCACTTTTTTATATTTTTAGTTTTTCACTCTCACAGTTTGTTTTATTATTTCGATTTTATTATGACGCGTTTTTAGGGACCGGAACAGCGCACGTCCGTTCTCCTTGCTGTCCTAACCCAAATTGCGCGTACTTACTGGGTCAGTGTGTACTACATTAGACTTTGGGCAAAAGACTTCAATGAATTTGTCAGCAAACATGTTGCAAATTTCTTGGGGACATGAAGATTGTTTTCTGCCGTTTGTCATAGTCGTTGGATAGCCTAGGGTCTTTCTTTTTATGTTAACGAAATCGAAAAATTTTCTAGGATTCTGAATAATGTTATCCCCGACAGAGTCAAGATATGTTGTATAGGCCTCACGCGACCTAAGAGTAAATTCTGAGGCTAACCTAGTGTATGCTAATTTCTGTTCCGCATCTACATTAGGGTTGTTCCTAATCAGTTTATATAATTTATTTCTCTGATTGCGAAGTTTTCGAATATTTTTATCCAGCCATTGTTCAGATAATTTATCCCTTTTTTTGATTCTGGGCACATATTTGTCAATAATGTTGAAAATAATAGTGTAAAATGAAGACACTATCTCGTCAATATCATTACCCAATAGCCTAGTTTCCCAGTCAACTAGAGATAATTCGAAGCTGATGCTGTTAAAGTTCGCATTCTTAAAATCATAAATAATTGAATTATTGTATGAAGTGCTGTGTTTAGAGATTGTGAAATTAATCTCTAGGATCCATGCGGAGTGGTGGACAGAATTGCTAAATAGGTTTTCCTCAGGCGAAGCAGGCAGAAGGTTTAGCTCCTCATGTGAATTAGTGAAAATTAGGTCTAACCATTTTCCAGAAGAATTAGGGGTTCTGATAATTTGGTGTAGACCGTTGCCATAAAAAGTGTCGATAAGTTTTATATCGATAGAATTTATGACATTGATCGGAAGTAAATTATTATCTTCCACGTCAGGAGTGAATGAGAGATTAGGGTGGTTAAAATCTCCTAAAACGAAAATTTCATCGCTTTCGCGTAGGGAATTATTAATATCATCTAAAATATGTAATAAATCATCATATTCAGATTCGTCAGAGTTTGGGGGTATGTAGAACGTGCCGATAACGATATGTCTGTTGTCCGATTTGACTCGTATGAAAACATGATCAAATGAGTGTGCACGATCAGTCTTGATCAGTTCACTATTTAAAGATACTTTGACTGCAATAAGAACACCTCCCCCTCTTGAGAGACCGGTGGCGTTGTAGTCTCTATCACATCTATATATTGTCCAATTGCAGTCTAAGATCTCCTCATTTAGAAATGTATCGTTTAACCATGTTTCTGTGATTACAAGGACATTGAAATTACACGATTTCGAGTCAATAAAAAGATTGTTAATTTTGCCTCTCATACCACTACAATTGTGATAAAAGAGTCTTATGTCCGCGCGAGGGTTTGGGTTAATTGAGATTTGAATGTCCGTTGGTGAGGTGGCTAGTTAGGGGCGATAATATCTAGTCATTTCATCACGGCTTTTTTGTAGCTTAGATACATGTAGTGATCTTACATGCGAAGCATAACTGGAGAGATCATTGCTTACTTGTTGGGACGTTACCTGATATTGCTCATGATACGTAGTATATAGTTTGAGCAGAGTGTTGCGATCCGTAGGAAGACCTTCTTGCTGGATCGAAACTATGAGGCTCGTCCTGGGGCCGTATTTGGTTTCTCGAGTCGATGGATCGACTCGACAAAAAAAGCTTCTCGATTTTCTTTAAGTTTCATATTTGGTTTCACGACCAAATCGACAGCTAAGCGCAGCCATACAAAACCATCAAATTGTGTGGTATTACTTCAAGGCAGCAAACCACATGAATTTAATTAAAATAGAAATTGTTAGAACTTTATTGCATGCATAAATTGAGCTTTTTAATAATCGTCAAACGTCTTTATCGACACGTAAAGAGACGATATCATGTCGCCAAATGCCAATTTTTATTTATCGACAGACGACAATGTCGACTCGAGAAACCAAATACGGCCCCTGGTCTTACCATTAATGCATGTATAGTCGGGTTTATCGTGCATATAAGCTAGAAAGAGTCTTATGTTATCGTAGATCCTACTTTCTCTAAGACGAGAAAGTAAGTACCGACCATCTGGGGAGTCTGCAGAAATCAAAGTGTTTTTCACAACCGGAGGTTGTAAAGGGTCCAAGAAGTGAGGTTTGACGGCTGTAATGATATTTTTAGAAGAACCTGCCTGGATCGATGTATTATTTGTGGCTGTACTTGGTTCCAAGGTAATGACAGAAGGGTTGTTGTTAGGAATTTCGTTCACATCGGCATAAGAATGACCGCCTACGATAATGTGGCTACGGGAAAAATTAGGATATGGACCTGGACTTTTATTCTTTATTGCTGTAATGACGACATGAGGTGATGCATTAGTGGTATTAGTACTACGAGTGGTATTATAAATATTGCGGGAAGTAGGTGATAGAAAGGGAACGTTAATTTTAGTAGTGGTGTTAGTAGTTTTAGTTTAATTATGTGCGCTATTAAGTAAAACATATAACGAGGTCCTATCATAGGGGCCCCCGCCATCCTTAATCCGGCCCTGCTTACTTATTCCCTTTTAACCACTCATGAGACATAGGGCGGAAACAGTTGTGTATTCTAGAACTGACGTCTTCTTCTGCCCCGCCATTTTCGGTAATAATATTACGAGGTAGCAGAATTTATCAACCAGTTCCACGTCACGTTTATTCAGCGTTGTCCGTTCAATGATTTTTGCATTAATCGGCATTTCGTTGGTTTTATTCATATTGATCCTTAAGCCTTCTGGACTACTTTCTGTTCCCAAATTTTTTACATGGTTTTGAGGTCCTGAAGTCTGTGGGCCAGCAAACAGATATCAGATGCTGCCTGTTCTACTATCTAGAGCGCAGACAAGGATGTCGTTTATTACTATAAGAAATAGTAATGGCGAAAGTAGGCATCCTTGTCTAACTCCTGAACTCACCTCAAAGATGTCGGATAATTTGCCGTTATGGAGAACTCTGCATTTGGAATTGCTGTAATCTGCTTTTATCGAATGTATGATTTTATCAGGCAGTCCACGTGGCCGTAGTGCCTGCCATATAAAACTCCTATTGACCAAGTCGAACGCTTTCTCATAGTCTACGAAAGCAAGGTACAGAGAGGGATTGTAATTCAGTAGACTGCTCCACTATGATTCGCAAGGTGTTAATATGGTCTATGCAGGAGTGGCCCTTTCTGAATCCATCCTGCTGTCTTCTAAGCGTTCGGTCTACTGCCTCTGTTATCCTTGATAATAGCGCATCTATAGAGCAATTACCTTCTGCTCATCATGATATCGATGCAAGTCATTGGGGGCCATCGGTAGTCTAGGGGTAAGGCACCTGACTGCTATCCCAGAGTTCCTGGGTTCGAGTCCCGGCCAGCCTAACGGTCCTTTGCCTTTTCCACTTTCTCACCTTCATAACTTTTCGTCTTTCTCTTTCTTCTTCTTTACATTCCTGATTCCTCCTGTCATAGCCTTCCCTAGTCCTTCCCCACTCCACCAAGCGCATACCATCGGTTGGTTGATGAGATTCAGCTCGTTTCAGGAGGCATAACACTCCAGCGAGTTGTTCTTGATGCTCCGAGCCGCGAAATGGTTGCGAGTAGGTGGAATAAAAAAAATCGCTGCTAGGTTGTGACAGTTCCTTTCTTCTCGTCTCTCTCTTCTCTCTATCTTCCGGCTAAAGCTGCTGTTCGACATTGTATACGAAAAAATTGATTGTCGACAGTACAAAGGGACTTTCCCTAAGCCTCTAGTCTGTAAACGTAAAACAAAAAAAAAGTTTTTACATAGTTAGTTACAGGTGAAGCTATTAAAAAGCATATAAAACAATATCAATAGACGCATATATTCCAGTCTGTTATCAAATTTATATTTTTTAGTATAACTTATGTCGATTAAACGTCGTGCCGGGTAAATAAACAAAAATTCCTCGGTCTGCCACTTTTAACGTTTACTAATATTAGACTATTAGTTTCTATCTTCGAGTTTGCAATCGATTTATATTTTTTCGTATCATTTAACCAGATTAACCCTAAATTCAGAGAGTAGAGAGTAGTAGATTATCATCAGATAATTTGTTAGGTTGGGCTCTTGGTCTATATAGTTGTTAAAAAGGGCGGCGGACGGTTGCGAATGGTGCACTTACACCGGGCGCAATTTCTGAAATTAAGATTTAAAAAAGAAAAATTGAAAAAAGGGTTTGAAAAAAGAAAAATTTGAAAATGGTCTCTAATAATAATAATTTACCCAATTTCTGTCCTTGTACTATGTCCTGCAAGAAAAATCGAGGAGATTTCACTTTTTCTCGCGCAGGAAGCTTCCAGAGATTTTAGCTTCGAGATTTTCATAAAATGTTACAGATGTATTGTTATGTTACTCGTGTTTTCACTCAAAAAGTGAAGGAACAGACCTTCGAGAATCAGAAGCATAAATGCGGGAAAAAAATCTCCCAAGTGTGATATACTACGCTGGAGCACTTTTTGAAAATTCTGTAATAAGCACCATATCTAATCATCATTTTCATCATTGTGCTCCTTTAATCCCTCATGGGACATAGGGCGAAAACAGTTGCCCTCCAGCGGACTCTGTTTTGCGGGACAGCTCTCAGCTCCGACCAGGATCTCCCAGTTGTTGCGGCTTCTGCTAATAGGGTTCTCCTTCATGTTGTCCTAGGTCTTCCGACTCGACGGGATCCTTGCGGATTCCAGTCGAGGGCCTGTTTGGCTAGGTTTTCATTTTCCCGTCGCAAGGTGTGGCCAACCCAATTCCATTTTCTTCGTCTGATTTGGTCGTCTATCCTTTCTTGGCCGGCACGGCGCCATAGTTCTTCGTTTGAAATTCTACCCTGCCAGCGGATTTTTAGGATACGACGCAAGCATCTGTTGACGAAGACTTGTAGGCGCCCTGTGATGAGTTGGGTGACTTTCCATGTTTCGCAACCGTACAAAAGTACTGCCTTTACGTTGGAGTTGAACAGCCGCAATTTGGTGTTAGTTGAGATCTCCGTTGAGCTCCATATGCGGAACAGGCATGCATATGCGCCTCGTGCTTTATTTATTCTGGAACTGACATCTTCTTCTGCACCGCCATTTTCGGTAATAATACTACCGAGGTAGCAGAATTTATCGACCAGTTCCACGTCACGGTTATTCAGCGCAGTCCGTTCAATGGTGTTTGCATTTATCCGCATTTCTTTAGTTTTAGTTGGATTTAACCTTAAGCCTGCTAGACTACTTTCTGTTGCCAAATTGTTTAATATGTTTTTGAGGTCCTGGTGTCTGTGGGCCAGCAAACAGATATCATCGGCGTAGTCGAGATCCTTAAGGCGGTCTACCAAACCCCATTGTATGCCGCCTGTCCTATTATCTAGAGCGCCGACAAGGATGTCATTTATTACTATAAGAAATAGTAATGGCGAAAGTAGGCATCCTTGTCGTACTCCTGAGCTCACCTCAAAGCTGTCGGATAATTTTCCATTATGGAGAACTCTGCATTTGGAATTGTTATATAGGGCTTTTATCAATTCTATTATTTTATCAGGCAGTCCACGTCGCCGTAGTGCCTGCCAAATGAAGCTCCTTTTGACCGAGTCGAACGCTTTCTCATAGTCTACGAAAGCAAGGTAAAGGGGGGTTCGGAATTCAGTAGATTGCTCCACTATTATTTTCAAGGTGTTAATATGATCAATACAGGAGCGGCCCTTCCTGAATCCGGCCTGCTGCCTCCTAAGCGTTCGATCAACTGCCTCACTTATCCTAGATAGTAATATATGGGACAAAATTTTGCCCACAGTAGATAATAAACAGATACCTCTCCAGTTGTCGCATATTGTTAGGTCCCCCTTTTTTGGTATTTTGACTATGATACCTTCCGTCCAATCCTCCGGAAAGGTACAGGTGTTCCATGCTATTTCTAGGATTGGCTGAAGCGCATCTGCTATGAGGCTTGAGTCGGCTTTCAACAATTCTGGCGGGATGCCATCTTTTCCTGCTGCTTTACCATTGGCCATCGCATGAATTGCGGTTACTATTTCCGTCTTGGATGGGGCCCGAGTGGCGATTTCCTCTTTTTCTGCGAGCTCATTTATCTGCTGCCTTTTATCACGCCGGACACTTCTCTTAACCTCCCGATGTAATTGGGAGTATTCCCGTTCTAATTGGTGACGTCTTTCCGGGTCGTTTGTAGAGTTTACGTTATTTTTGAGGGCCCTTCTGCGTTCTATTTTTTGCCAGGTTGTGTCCGAGATCCAGTGTTGCTGGTTTCTTTTGACATAACCGATGCTCATTTCCGCAGCCGTCAATATCGCGCCCTTCGTCGCACTCTACAATTCTTCAATATTTGTGTCGTCAGAAACGATTTGCTGGTTTAATAATTCTTGTAGGTTTCCAGCAAATTCATGCTTTTTAACGCTCTCCCGCAGGAGGTCTACGTTAAACCGTCTACGGGTTCTAGCAGTTTGTTGCACGTTTCTGATTGCGGCGATTTTAAGGCGAATAGTTGCTACAACCAAATGGTGGTCGCTTCCAGTATCCGCTCCCCTGAAACTCCTGACATCCTCAAGAATAGTTCTCCATCTGCGGCTGACGGCCACGTGATCTATCTGATTTCTCGTTCTACCATCGAGCGATACCCAGGTCTCTTTGTGTATCTTCTTGTGACAAAAGTAAGTTCCACCTACCATGAGTTGGTGGGAACTACAAAAGTCAACGAAAAGCTCACCATTGTTATTGGTAACTTGGCTTAGGCCTTGGTTTCCAATTGTATGTTCAAGGCCGGTGTTGTCACGGCCGATCTGTGCGTTTAAGTCACCCATTAAAACAATGATGTCTCCCCTTGGAATAGAGCGAAAAACCTCATTCAGTCGCATATAGAACTCGTCCTTGATGTCATCTTCTGCCTCTTCTTCTTAGTCTGGTACGCAGGCGCACGGTAATAATCCTCTCAGAAACTGGTGACCAGCTAATGAGGCTGGACCTGGCTTCTTTGGTGAGTATTACGCCAACGCCACTCCTACGGCTTTCAGTTTCGTTTCTACCAGAATATAAGAAGGACTCACCTTTTGGGCAGATATGTTCTCCCGCATCGGGACATCTGGTCTCGCTTAGTCCCATGATCTTGATTTTATATCGATTCATCTCGTTGAGGACTTCATCCAGCCGTCCCTCAGCAAGCAGTGTTCTCACATTCCATGATCCGATTCGTGTCCTTGTTCGAAAAGCAAAGGTCATCGTCGTGTTGTCCATCCGGTTCCGAGGCATTGTTTGCCGATTCGTAGCAATGGTGTTTTTTATGGGAGCGGGTTGCTAACCTTCAGCCCAACCGACTTAAAACTCTGTTTTGTGGCGCAGAGAGCTCGCCATTCGCCCGTCTCTCGTTAGCTCCTTCCGAAGAAGTACCCCAGTGGGCACCGCGGGGAGGTGGGATTAGGACTTGCTAACAGGTCTGCTAGGTGTTCGTCTGCAGTGACTTTTCTTGGGTCTTGACAGAAGTGACAAATCGGGTGCCACCACTTTCCGAAGTCTTTGTTAGCCGTTCGCCCCCCACCGTTTACCGTGATTGATATAAATTCCACGATGCTGTTGGTTGATGCACTTTTAAATTCTGTTCCAAGAATTGTCAAAGGAGGTAAATGAACGACATGAGAAAAAAAAATCCTTCCTTGTGGCGAGAACTCCTTTCTAAGTACTCTTTTTTGTTTGTTCCTTTACTGTCTAACAAATTAATATGGCCAGTTACACATGGACCAACCAACAAAAATTGGCTGTAATCGTTTATTACCTGAAGAGTCGCATTTCTCCATTTGTCTTTTCTCATTGCGCGTCACTGCTTTCAAAAATGAATAGCTTATGGGGTGCAATATGACAGGGTACACCGGGCGCAAAAACCCCAAACGCCGGCCCAGACTGTTAATCAATTATTATAAAAGGACTGTTGTACTTAGTTTAAGTGTGCCTTGTTGGGCGAATAAATAAATAAATACAAAGGCAAAACATTTATGTACAATATTTATTACTAATTATATTTAAGAATATGGGCAATACTTATTAAAGTTTCTTAGTTTACTTTCGTACGCGGAATAAATTTGAGTTTTATTTCCTTCTCTGGTAAAAATGAGAACATTGATTTCTTCAGTTTTAGTGGAACTTGAGTTTCCTTTGAGACATCTACTCTAAATTTAAGGAAAGTATAATAAAGAAGTGCCTTCATTTCCATCAAAGCAAAACGAAAACCTATGGAAAATAAACGGTAAAATAAGTTATGTTATTAATAAAATAAATTTTACTCAAATTACCAATGCAGTTTCTTGGTCCAATACCAAAGGGCATGAACGCATCCAAGTTGTTTTCTGTATTATCTTTATTAAATCGGTCTGGATCAAATTTTTTCGGATTTGGAAAATATTTAGGATCCATATGGAATCCATAAGCTGGTATCCATACCATATCGTCTTCTCTTATCTTTAGCTCGAAACCATCCTCACCTACATAGGTATAATCTTGTACACACATCCTATCCAATACGGGACCCGGTGGCCACTTTCTTAAGGATTCATTAATAACCATGCTCAAGTACGACATTGCTTTCATTTGTTCATAATCGAAAGGCTCACCATTAAGTTTAGAATTTGTTTCATCAATTTCTTGTATTAATTCATCCTGTACATCAGGATTAAGAGCTAACTCATAGAAGATAAACTGCATCGCCGTCGAGCTTGTTTCAAAACCAGCTAGGAAAAATATGAAGGTCTGTGCAATCAATTCAATGTCAGTCCAGTTTCGTTTAATCTCTCCATTCACAAGCGCCTTTTCTGCCTCAATTGTTGCTTTATCCTCGTCATAAATGGAGAAGTCTCCTTCTTTGAGACTCGTTAACCAGTTCATCATGTCTGGACGCTTAATACCTTGTTCTTTTCTTACTTTCATTGTTTCATTCATCATACCGAAGAATACCTGTTTAACATTAGGACTAAAAATTGTTATTCCCAAGACTTTGGCCAATCTGGGACAGAAACGTATAAAGGTGAACTTCATTATTTGCAAAGTTTTTTGGAAGGCAAGAAATTCCTGTCCAATTTGATAGAAATGATCATTTTTGTTTGCCAGCGAGTTGCATTCAACACCAAAGGCACATGATGCGATTACATCGTTTGTGTATCTTGATAACAGGTCCTTCATTCGAAATACTTCATTTTTATTAGTAACGCATTCAGTTTGTATATGGTCTGTGAATTGATTGGCGCAATGTCTTATTAACTGAAACATAATTCGCATTTTGCTTCCTGTGAAAAGTGGACTTAGAGATGATCTCATGTCTCTCCATTGCTTTCCTTTCATCGATGGCAGCATATTTCCAAAGAATTCATCTATATCTGAATCAATAAAAGCTCGATGGTCTTGAAAATGAAAGAAATCTTTTATTGTGATTTGTTTAACCAGGTCAAGATCTCTAAGGACGAAAATTGGTTTGGTGAAATCGAAGGCACCGAAAACTCTGAAAAATAAAAATAAATTCAATTAATAATAGTTTTAAAAAATTGGTATTAGAATTTCGCATTCTTTAAGATTCAGCTAGAAGACAAAGGTATTTAGAATGGGTTTTATTCCAACGTGCTTATTAGAAGCAATTTAACGTCATTGTGCCACTTGGGCGAAGTCTTTTCATTTAAACAAAACAAAAAAAGACGTGGCCGAGTACTATAATTTTTTTACAAAGTATGTTTCTTAAATATGTTTCGATTGTCATCTCAACGAGGTCTATATCATTTTTGTTCGCACGATATCGCGTAGTTAAAAAATACCGACGTCGTTTAAACAAAAAAACGGTTCGCCCGAAATTTATGAAAATTTTTCTGGCCATACTTTCGTTTCTCTGTGGTCTTGCATTTTAATCAAGTATCATACGATTATATAGATTTTGGAGAATTTAAGACTGCAGGATTAAATATCATTTTTTCCCCTCATTTTCTTAATCTTAATCTTTAAATTTTCCCTACACTTTTCCACATGGAGGGTTACCATTCCTGCAAGCACTGCTCATCCGAGATTGTTCGTGATGGCATTTCTTGCGATGGCGTCTGTGGAGGTATATTTCACCCTGACGGACTGCCTGAATGGTCGTGTCAAATGTACATAGGTCCTCAGCTTCGAGAGGATCTACTTGCAAAGAATGTTCCGACATTAAACCCTGCCATGTTCTAAGGTTGATGATACCCTTCTGAGGTGATTGTGACTGATCATGCAAATGTTCTTAATCAGCTAATCGCCCTCTCGGGTAACGTTTCACATTTCGAAGATATCCAATCCGTTAATGTCCGGCTCGACCAATTATCTAATACACTGTCTCTCTTCCAAACAAACTCGAATTCGCTAGTGACAAAATTCCACAAACTCTCGTCTCGAGTTTCTACGGTCTTAGATGCCGTTGACGATCTGCATTCTGCGTTTTTCAACCCTGGCACTGCTTTTTCCACCTCAAAGGAAACCCCGGCTCCCCTTTACCCAATCTTGAATGATATCAAAAGGTGTACAATGCGGGTCAAGGCTGAAGTTGAGTTTACTGTCGCTCTCAGTTTCTCAAAACTGCACAACCCTGAAAACAATTTCTGAAAGACTGAATGCTTTCGACTGTAATTATTCCCGCAACTCTCAGGTTGTTGTTGAACAAAATGAGCCTCTAGCCTCCACCCTGGCTGCTGCTTCTGCGACTGGAAATGTCGTTGGCACGGATATAATACCTGAGGAGCACTTTTCAGATGAGTCGGTCCCTAGGCTGGCTCCTGACCACCCTAACCACCCTAAAACTTGTTTAAAGTAGCCGAAAACTTGTGGCAGACGCAATCGTAGTCACGAACTCCTTTGCTACCCCGCCCGTCCCCGCTGTTTCACCGCCAATTGGTTCTAGCCCTACCCCTGAGCCGGATGTTGCATCAACCAGCTCTACTAGTATTGATAGACCCGCGATGTATTTCTGTCAACTTCGGCTAGTGATTTCGATATAATCGCTTTCACTGAAACATGGTTACATAGTGGGATTCTTAAAGCCGAAATTTTTGATTCTTCCTTCCAAGTTTTTCGGAAGGATAGGTACATATACTGACTCGGAGGCTCGCGGAGGTGGTGTACTACTTGCCTGTAGTAACCTTCTCAATTGTTGCTTATTAACATATTATCTTGATATTTTTAAATTCATTTTTTTTAGGAAGTTGCCTATTTGGTCAAAGGAAGCGCCACTGATTAAGAGCCAGGTTGTTATTGGAACACCAAGAATAGAAGGTGTTAAGGTTAATTTGCAATCCTCGGTACTCTTTATGAGACGGTAAACTTTATCGGCGTAAATAAGGATATTACAGTGCTTTAGGAAGGTGATACTGTCATCGATTGATAAGATAAAAAGTAGAAGACCTACCTTCCGGGACGCCAGAGGACGCTTCAATGTTTCTGGATTTGACTCCACGGAATAGATCTTGATAGCTTCTGTCGGCAAAGTACGATTGGAATCATACCAAGGGGCATGCGGAAAATCTATTTTTTTTAGGTTGAGAGCTATAATCGAGTGAGAGAGCTTGCCACAGAAGGGCTCCTGCATAGCATTTTAGAACAGCAGGGGGAATACCGTCAGGGCCAGACGAGTTTTGCATAACTGACTTAAGACGACGGATCGATATGTGTATCAGCAGTTGCGTAAAATGTATCTTGGAGGAAAGAAAATATAGCAAAAGAGAGGCAACCCTACATCCGATACGCAAAGGCGAACGACCGTTCGAGACATTCCACTGTGATAATCTAGGACCGTTGGCCACTACGAAGAAAGATTACCGATATATCTTTGCCTTGATCGATGGTTTTACGCAATTTTGTTGATTGTTCCGAACAAAGACTTTAAGTACAGATGAAGTGATAAAAAAATGCGAAATTATAGCGAACATATTTGGCATCCCAGAAAGGATAATCGCGGATAGAGGAGGCGCTTTTACCTCCAAAAACTTTCGGCAGTATTGCAAGGAGCATGATACTAAGCTTCATTTCATAACTGCAGGCATACCTTGCAGTAATGGACAGATAGAGAGATTTCATTCAGTGGTTATAGCAGCGTTGACTAAAATGTCTCTTGGGAATCCCGAGAAGTGGTTCATGCATGTCGCCCCGCTACAAAGGGTGTTAAATAACACTTTTCATCGCGCTATCCAAACAACCCCTTTCGAGTTATTATTTGGTACTAGAATGAGGACTGGAACGGATTTGAGAGCGCTGGAAATAATAAAAGAAGAATATGCCATGAAGTTTGAAGATGACAGAAACGAGTGTAGGAGGAAGGCGAAAGCTAAAGAAGCAATTATCCACATACAGGAGGAAAACCAGAAACAAAACCAGAAGAGACGGTCACCCGAATATGCAGTATGAGACCTCGTAGCCATAGCAAGGACCCAGTTTGGAGTGGGACTCAAAATAAGGCCCAAATTCTTAGGCCCTTACCGAGTGACCTCAAAGGGTTTCGCCAGATATCTCGTGGAAAAAATTAGAAAAGGCGAAGGGTCAACTAGCGCCGACAAAATGAAGAAGTGGGCCAGCGAGGAGACCGAGGAAGACACCGAACCTGAGGAGGAAGTTGAAGCAGCGTCGAGTTCATCTGAGGCAGACGAAACGGCAGGACGGCCGGATGTGGGAACGCGAAAGGAGTAACCGCATCTTCAACGGGTACGGGGAAGAGCAACCAGAGACAGTCGAAAGTGGACGTGGAGCCGGCAAGTCGTCCGGCGATAACGAAGTTTTAAATAAACATTTTGAATGCAATAATTCGTGTTTTTTTGCTTTTAATTTCCTACATACATTCGGGGCCTCGGTAGCCTAGGGAGTAAGGCGTCTGGCTACTATCCCAGAGGTCCCGGGTTCGAATCCCGGCCAGCCCCACGGTCCTTCGCCTTTTCCACTTTCCCACCTACATAACTTTCCTTCTTTCTTCTTCCCTCTTTACATTCCTGATTCCTTCTGTCATAACCTTCCTTAGCCCTTCCCCGCTTCACCAAAGCGCATGTCATCGGTTGGTTGATGAGATTCAACTCGTTTCAGGAGGCATAACACTCCAGCGAGTTGTGTCTCGATGCCCCGATGACAAAGTCGCCAGTAATGGTTGGGAGTAGGTGGACTGCAAAATATCGCTGGTAGGTTGTGACAATTCCTTTCTTCCCCGACTAGAGCTGCTGTTCGACATTGCACTCTATATGAAGAAAATAGATTGTCGACACAGTATAAAGGGCGTTTCCTGTGACTCTAGTCTTTCACATAAAAAAAAAAAAAAAAAGACAGATGCAAATTTTAAAATGTTATCCAAGTATTGGATCCAATTATTTGGAAATCACACTCGCTCCAATAATTGTATGTAGATCAAGTAACAACGCCTTTGTTATCACTACTTTTAATTATAAATACATTAAGATTTCAGTTTCGTTTTATCAAATAAAAAAGTACAACAACTTTTTTGCGCAAATCCAAAATCAAACATTGTTAAATTATAAATAAAAGATAAAAAATTAAATTACTAAATAATTTTACAAAAACACATTCATAATTAAAATTAAAAACTCACTTTTCTGATGAAAACTCATTGTAAATATCCAAAATTAAATCGGACATACTTTTATTTTTCTTAAAGATCCATCCGTTTATTCCCAATGCAGGAATTGGCTTGGAATATTTCATTCCCATTTCCTCAAAATATGCGAAATTTTTTGTAGACAACTTATAAAGCAAATAACTAACTAAAATAGTTATTACTAATCCCAAAATTAACGCCAACATTTTTATAAATTTTAATTTAGTTTTATGTCACAGTATTATTTATAAAATTTCTATATCAGATCTTACGACTCCATTTAGTAACGATGTCCAACGAAAAACTAAGCTTAAATTTAATTTTTGTTACTCCATAAGCTCCAAACAAAACACCCCACTATCTAGCGTTGATAAATTCTGCTTAATCTTTTGTGACGTAAAGATTGGTGAGAATTTCTTAAAAGAAAAGTTTGTCTTTAATTAAATTTGCAGATTCGTCTAGCTAGAATGAAAGTTATCAGAATTGCTATCTGTAGACAAACAAAACAAATAATAAATTAATTTTAAACAAAAAATGTGAAGACTTTTATTGATAAAAGTAAGCAAAATTTTGTTTTTATTATTTTCGCGAAAATATATAAATTATTGGGGGTCACGGAGGGCATATGTTGGTGCGCTGGCCTTACACAGCAGAGATTAGACCAGTGGTAACATACGGCGCTGTCTTGAGCTAGTCCACTATTACAAAGTGATATAACAAATCCATTGAAATTAAAAACACAGCTAATATAATAGTATTTAAAGGTGGAAAAATTCAAAAATGGCTGAAAAATGGTACACAGCTTCCTTATGATTTTTTAAGAAAACAATTTCGGAATCCAAAAAAATAAAACATGGCCGCCGGAGATATATAGCCTTTTTCCCGAGTTTTCCGTATATCTCGGTTTCAATAGGAAGGTCATACAAGCCCAGGGCAATGACAATGACAATGAAATTCTCTACAACTTAGGTTCTTACAACAAAGTTGACCCGATTAACCCTTTGCAAGTGGTTCAAGGTCAAAGTTTTCGAAAATCACTTTTTGACCAAAATTTCACCCAAAAACTGGATCAGTCCATACGAAACGTTATTGCCTACAAAAAGTCCTTTCGTCATTTTTTCGAAAACTTAATCCTTTCGAAGTTATTCAAGGTTAAAGTTGGCAAAAATCACTTTTTGGCCAAAAAATCACTCAATACTCGTTTTTTTTTCGAAAATTATATTTTGTAGGCAATAATGTTTAGCATAAGTAAACGAAAAAAATGTTTTGCCTAGAAAATCAAGTTTCGAAGAAAAAAAAAACAGTTTTTGGACGACTTTTCAGTTCTTATCGATCTAACTGCCAATCATCTCAAAAAACGTACGTTGAACATGGTTCTTTTTGCGTTTTTAGACGTATAATGAAACTTAATTCATTTCCATGAGAGCGTGCAGATGCCGTACGTGGTACGTAAGAACGTGCATTATAGTTGCATCTTTTCGATGCGGGCAAAGTTGAGCGTCAACTGATGTTACTGTAAATTCTGAACGGAACGATATTTTGATCTGAAAATTTACAGAAAACTGCTTTAAGTATTCCACTACAATGTGCAATAGCCAAAAAGCGAATTTCAAAAATCTATAACACAACTTTTTGATTAGAAAAAAAAAAACATCTCATGTATCGGTTGGAAAACTTTTAATCATTCGCCATTTTGTTTTTAAATTATGTAAACAGTTCGGTTAAAGTTTTATATTTAGAGAATTAGTTAAACTAGATTGTGTTAAAATTTTAAATCGATACCTGCAATATAAACTGACTGACTAGACTCAATAGATTAAAGGCAGTGGCGGCTCGTCCTTAGGGGCTAGTGGGGCTTAGCCCCACCAGAAATTATCGATTAAATCATAATCATACATTTTTAATTATTTCCATTTTTGCAAAGAAGCAACGCAATTTTTTTCTGTAATTTATTACAATTTCTAAAAAAAATCTCAAAATAATACCCCACAAAAAAATTCGAAGTAGAACTTCATAAAAAAAGTATCAAAAACAAACCAAATAAAAAAACAAAAACAAAGAAAAACTCTAAGCTCTCTTCTCTCTATCAAAATAATCTGGCCGAATCATAATGCCATTCCTATAGGAAAAATATATTTACATGTAATTCTCTACACTCAGGGGCTATCCTTGAGTCAGCCCCGGAGACGAACCATTTTTTAACCGACTTCAAAAAAAGAGGAGGTTACTCAATTCGACGTGTAGGTATTTTGTGGTCCTGTTCACGCATAACTTTGTAACCCAATAACTTGTTTGCTTTTTTTGGTTCATTTGAAGGGGGAGCTTCCCACGATGGTCCCGTTAAATTTTTTCTAAATTCTGATAACGGAGTTCGAAGTTAGGCAGAAAAAACTGTTAAAATTCAACCTGTTATAGTTCAACTTAAACATTTCATGGGCACCGAACAAATTACTTTATTGTTGTAAATCTGGCAGCAGGCCGATGGCGGAGTGGGTAGAGCGTCGGATCCTCGATTCAGCGTAGTGTGGCGTTTGCAGGTTCGATTCCGGTCGGGGCAGCCGGTTTTTTTCTTTTTCTCTTTTTCTTCTTTCTGAAATGATTTTTTATTAACATATTGGTCACCGGCCGATAGTACTTGACATAGCGCAAAGGGCTAGAGACAAGTATTCTTGTCTGTGGGATCTGTGGGGTGCGAGTTCGATCCCAAGGGCTCGCGATGCTTTTTTTTCTATATATCGACAAAATAATTATTTTTGAATTTCCTTCGGGGAATTTTGTTCCATATTAAACAAGTTTTCGACGTGAATGCGTCTGTAAATTTGCTTCCAGAACAAAAGCCGATAAGAACGAAATTATGGCGAAATTTGCAGCTCAAAAAACTATTGTTTATATCGAATAAATATATATACCATGCGTGGATGAAGAATCAAAGAATTTTATTGTTTACATTTGATTTCCCCGATATCAATGGCAACTTAACTTTTTATATGCCTTATATTATCTTGATCTGTATGTGTGTATAGTGTAAACAAATCTTGCAACTTGATTTTGACCCAGTTCCATATAACCGATCAACTGCAAATTTTGCACATACGTATAGTTCGCATGACAATACAATCTGCAATCAAATTTTGCAATTGCGCTCCCCGACCCCAGACATGGGTATCTATCAAATGAAAAGGTGTGACAAGTAGAATACACTTCGCTATGTGGTGTCGTAAAAACGTAGGCTCCTTGCAATGACAGGCAATATTAAAAAATGAATGGACTAAAAAGCACGAAATAAAAAAAAAATTTTAAAACCGACTTCAGAAAAAAACCATTCCCGCGATGCACAAAAAAGGATGAAATAATTGTTTGTAATTCTTAACAACATCAATCCAATAAGAATGGATCTAGAAAGAAGAATCACTTTTGAAGACGGTGCCAGGTAGTAGTTGATTTTGATTGCACTAACTCTTGCTTCGGCAATTGTTTACATTTCTTTGTTAGGCTTATGCCCTTGATATATCACCCACATGTGTTAGCACCGTCTTCAAAAGTGATTCTTCTTTCTAGATCCATTCTTATTGGATTGATGTTGTTAAGAATTACAAACAATTATTTCATCCTTTTTTGTGCATCGCGGGAATGGTTTTTTTCTGAAGTCGGTTTTTAAAATTTTTTTTTATGTATGCTAAATTTCTTGACTCAAGCGATTGATTCATGCACTTTTGTTCTACCAAGCGGGGCTAAAATTTACTAGCCCCGAGCGATTCATTGGGATTCTCTCTCTGGCATGAATGGATTCTCTTGCTCTGTTGGGTTTACTCGCGCACATAGAGTGTCAGTGTTGTCGATTCGTTCCTTTAGTTCTGTTCTTATATTTCTAAAGGAATTTTGCTTGCATTTGATACTAATTGGCTGAACATTTAGAAACTTTTTTTACACTTATGGGTTTTATATACGTGAAGGGCTGATTTTATTTAGCCCGTAGCAAATATCTGGATATAAATTTAGTAATAAGTAGTACAAAGAGAAATTCTTATTGGAAAAATGGCTAATTGGAGATTGAAATTTAACTGAAAGTTTCAAGTTTATTAAGTGAAAAATGTGTGATTGCAAAATTACGGAGACATATGTATATTGAATTATTCGCCAATAATTAGTATGTATTAAATTATTAGTTATTTAACTATTTGTTAAATATTAATATACCATTTTGCAATATATACCTGTATATATGTGCCCATAATTATGAAAGTGGTCTAAGTCATATATTTCTTGTTTGAAGATATTTAATGAATTGCATTTGACACACTAAATGAATTCCATATAATGTTGAAATTACAACCACTATCTAATGGTTCATTTTTGACAATTTCGTAAAAATTACATTGAATACATTTAGTTTAAACTAATGTGGTATGAAATAACTGATAAACTCATTTTTTTTAAATTTTGACTTAGACCACTTTCATAATTATGGGCACATATATTTTTCTTAGATTAGATTTATATTGATTCAATTTTTGTTTTTGCTTCAAATGAATCACGTAGATAATTTATTGAAGAAAAATCAGGTGCGGTCATGGGACCCCCGTCAGGAACAAAGTTCCTTACGATTTTTCTACAACTGCGAATGTAACTCCAAATAAAATCTGTATATTTTATTTATTTTTACTTTATACCATTTTTCAAGCAAATAATGTAAAGGATCGAATCAAATCAAAAATTTAATTTAATATTTTAGGAAAATATTTATTATAATATTAACATTCCAAAACTTTCCAAAAAAAAATTTTATCACCAAATTGTAACATAGAAATTATTGGCTTATGATAACTATAATAAGATGCATATACTTCAGAATCAATTGTGTCCAAGAATCTTGAAAAAACGGCATCAACTGTAGTACAGTATTTCGTTGTGTACTGTGCTGGATCATTATTCATACTAAAATTAAATGTGTCAGATAAAAAACACTGCATTGTGATTTAATAATTCACAAATTGCCTACTGGGACCGATACTCGCACGCATAGATACACAAAATATCGCATTTTCTTACGTGACGATTTCTCCCAATTCACTCTACCCGCAAGCCGCGTTAAGGAACTTCGTTCCAAAAAAAATTCTCTTTTGTTATTAGAAGAAAAATTAGAAATTAAACGTTGAGGACCGCGTCAACCATTTGATTTTAAATTAATTTGCACGGCAAAATACTAAAGTAAAAAAATTTGGTCGAATTGGTGTTCCAAAAAAGAAATGGTTTACGATTGGAATAGAACAAAATTCATTGTCTTGTTTTTATTGCGGCTTGTTTAAAGGAGAATCGACTTGGACAGAAAGTGGTAGGATTTAAAACATGTATCGGAAAAAATTAAAATCCATGAAACAAGCGCTACGAATTTAAAAAATGCTTTAAATTACCAAACCTTCTGGTTGGTCAATATTATCGCACTGATCAATGAAGGATATGCGAGTTCTATAGCGAAATATAAATAATCATCAAGTATTGAGTCAAATTTTGGATGGCTTAAAGTTTTGGGGTGGTCACAATTTTACTCTTAGTGGCCACGATGAATGTGAATCAATCAATAATCGAGGAATATTGCCTGATATGGTTACTTAAAACAGATCAATAGATATCACATTCGATGTCTACTTGAAGAATAATCAAATCGTAAAAACTCTTCAAAAATTGGTTACTTGAATGCTGTTTACAGGTTTATCTCGATAAACTGAAATCTGAATTTCAAGCAAAAATTTGTGTATGTTCAATCTGATGAAACAGATTAACAGATTACATTATCAATATGTAATAAATATGTATATTCCCGAGATTCCAAATTGTAATGAAAAGCTATTGAATTGTTCGCGCAGCAAAAAGAACATCGGACAGATTATTTACATAAAACAGTTTAATTTTTCCTTTTTCTTTTATTGATTTGTTGAATTTTTGGTTTTTTTTGTTAAATATTTTATTCTTTTATTCTTTTATTTTATTCGTTTTCCAAAGAAGTTGAGCTTATATTCTTAAAATTAGTGGGATAGGCCTAAATTTGATAGCAACGAATAGAGTTAAATTCCTTTTTCTAAAATCATTTCTCAAGCCCCACCAAATTTTAGAGGCAGGAGCCGCCACTGATTAAAGGCCACGATCATCGCACTTTTTGATAATATCAGTCAATTATTTAATTAAAATTGCTCCCAGATACTTACATGCACGTAACTGAGGAGCGCCTTTAAATATTTGTACACTTCATCAAAGTGCAAGTCACGTAAATATGTGGCTAAGCGTTACTAATGCGACTGCAACTGCAAATTAAAAACTAAACAATAGTAACAAAACTTTCAGTGAATAAACAAACCCGCAAAAGATAACGAAAGTATTTATTACCTTGGGATATTTTTATATTTAATACATTTATTTTTAATCTTTATTTTATATATACCTTTTCTGTAAAAAAAAAACAATTCTCAGTCAATGAGGAAACAAGGTTGTCGTGTTCGCCAATTAAAAGTTTTTTAAATCACTGGAAATATCGTGGCGTTTGAAAGAATTGATTAAAGAAAAGTCTGGCGTCATCAGCTTTACCCTTAAAAGGGTTCCTCGAAGGTGCTCACCAGAGCGGGAACAGTGGAGCCTAAGGATCAGTGACCTACCGTCTCTGCTTTCTTTGACGGAAAACTGAATTCAACGATGCGCGCTACTCAATTCGCTGGTTACATGAATCGCCGTAGGCGTTTTTGAAGGCGAACATCATTCTACCGAGGAGTCCAAGAGAAGAACCCCCACTTCTTAAATCTAATTTGTTTGTCACCAATTAACGACATTTGGTATAAGTCTATAAGGACCATCGACCACCTCTTCTGCCATGCTACGATGGACTGGATGCGCGCCACAGCCTGCCGTATTCCTTGGAATTTCGCATATTGCTTCGTTCGCGATTATCTCGATTTCATCTATCGCGACTTCGATATCATCGGCGAACCCAATAGTGACCACTTCCTGCGGGAGACGCAGTGTCAGTACTTTATCATATACATGATGATCTACAGGAGGGGATGTAGGACGGAACCTTTAGGGATCTAGCGATCTCCCTTAATCCCTTGTCTGACTCGCAGTGTCATGTCCTACCTACAAGGAGTTTTATCCCAATGCGCTCTGGATATTTGAAAACGACTTTCACATCAAGGGATATCAATTTGCAACTCTTATTTATATCCACTGCGGTCCTTGCTGGTCTGATCGTTGAAAGCATTTGTTGCCTTGGCAGCATCTGTTGCTGATCTAGCCTTTCTGAAACCGAATTGCGTTTCCGACGCCGCATTCTTTTTGCGCTTGGGAGTAATTTGTTATATATGGGCCTTTTCAATAATGCAGGTTGCGAGCGCAATTGACTTATTCAGCAATTGAGAGTGTGTAGCTGAAAAAGTCAATTGCGCACGCAACCTGCATTATTGAAAAGGCCCTATGTCACCCTTTCGAAAAGCTTGTCCATGGTGTGTAAAAAATATATCGGCCTGTAGAAGCTTACCCGGATCATTGAAGAGCTCGAGCTTTCGACGCTTCCATTGCTCAAGAAGTACCCTGCGAGTACTTGGGCGAACCCAACTGGTGCCACAACGACTGCCAGCTTCACCACTCTCTCTGTTCGGTATACCGCACGCCGCCTAGGGACTTATGTATGTAAGGGCAATCCTTTTCACTGCTTTCACAATTCCTTCCCCCTTCTTGTCTGCGTCATCCATTTTTACTGCAGGCAGGCATTCCGTATTCCAAAATACTTAACTGTGTTTTATTATACCTGGAAATCATCATCCTCTGGAGCTCCACAGCCTATTGTTGGCCTTGGCTTCCTCCAGCGTTCGCCTCCATGATTCGCGATCCCCGGGCCGGCTTTTCCAGTTTCTTATATACAACTGTCTCAAGTCATGCTCGACGTCATCCATGTATCTTTTCTTATGACGACCTGTTCTCCGTTTTCCTGGCGGTACTTGGCCCAGAACTATCTTTGTCGGACATGGACCAATCCATCATAATCTGTCTATGTTGATCCCTTTAACAATGTTTCGAATCTTACTGATTTCATAAAACTCTGAGCTGTATCTTCTCCTCCAAACGCCTGTATCCCTTTGGGAATAGTGTAGGCTCTGGTATTTTTTCCGAGGCATTAAATATAAATACCTCTCTTCGTCTACCCGACCACTGTAGCGTCTTCCAAGCGGAAGTCACTGCGATCTGGGAGGCTCTCGAATGGTTGAAGATAAATCATATATCTCATAATATATGTATTCTATCGGATAGCCAGGCCCTCAAGGCTCTTAATTCTGTCGTCACAACATCCACGACTCTTCTGAACTGCCGCAGGTCTCTGTGTGAGACTGCCACTCAGTTTGATACAACACTGTATTGGGTTCCTGGACACAGTGGGATTAGGGGAAACTGTAGGGCAGATGAGCTTGCTAGACAGGGAACCGAAGTGGAAAGGACACCCCACTGAACCCGAATGGGAATGCCCTTAGTCACCTATAAACAGCTGTGAGAAAAATCAGCTTAGCTCGAGCCGGGCTGAGATGGACCACAGCAACGGTTTGTCGCACTCTTCATTCAATGTGGCCAACTTTGGATGCAAAGCGTTCAAAATCTCTGGTTCAGTTGAACAAAAAGGAGATAAGCCACGTGGTAAAGGTGCTGACTGGTCACTGTCCCTTTGGCCCACACGCCGAAAGGTTAGGACTCCCCCACAACGACTTATGCAGAAGTTGTGGTAATGAAAAAGAGGAATAAACTGTCTCCCATCTTCTCTGTACATGGAAAAGAGGGACCTTCCTTGGCTCACCTTTCCTTGGTGGATTGAGCGAGCTGCAAAATATTGCTGTCTCTAGACTCTGTCGCTTTATCAAACGCTCAAAATGGCTTGAAATGGCCTGAACTATGTCCCAATACTAGAATGGCTTCACAATGGGCCCAATGGCGTGCCTAAGTGGGCTCCCTGGTGGGGGCAGCCATTTCAACCTAACCGAACCTATCCCTTTGTAGATAGAACGATGGATTTTTCAAATCTTCCTACCAATGCTTCCTCTGTGTTTTTCAATGTCCACACTTCCGAACCATATAGTAAGACAGGACTTATAAGTGTTGTGTAAAGTACCAATTTTGTCTTCCTTGAAATATTTCTGGACGTCAGGGGCTTGCGAAGACCAAAGTAGCAGTTATTAACCAGTGCTATTCATCTTATGATTTCGGCCGATGTGTCGACGGTTCACACTATCGTAATAGTACAGTCAAATTAAGCCGAAAAAAGCGAAATATCGGAAATAGTCGGGTACAGGCTGAAAATTGGCACAGAGCTTCCTTTTAGGGTTCTTAATAAGGGGTTATAAAGTCTACCGATTTGCTACCCCGGGAACCTTTCTTTTTAGGGGGTTTTAGGGTCAAAATATCTGTTTTTTGCAAATGCATCTGAAACCGTAAGTCCTATCATAAAAAAATGTTGACAAAGTTTGTAGCTCATACGATTTTCTACAAAAAATGTTATTATACATTTTCCCGTACGTATTGCTATTCATGAGATATCACCGTTTTAAAGATTTAAAATATTCATATGAACTCATTCACGACTTGTATAGGTTTTCCGACGTTCAAGTTGGACTACTTTTCTAATTTTTTCAGGGGTCATTCCTGGATGTATTTGGAGGAAAAATGTGTTCTAGATAGGGGGCTAACCACTAACATACAGGGTGTTCGCGAAAAAACAATGTCTTTTTTTGTCATTGATTTAGAGTTGAATAACTCCTAGACCAATTATCGTAAACCAATATACTTAGACTCATCTTTTAGGTCAAAGTGTATTTGATAAAAGATCAGGAACTTGACTTGCTCCGTTTAGAAGATATGTAGGTTCAAAGCATGAGCGAAATGTTTAAAAGCCTAATGATATTTTTTTATTCATGAAATCGGAATGCAGTATATCTTTGTAGATATAGGAAGCAATGTGAATCTAAGGAATTGTATTGCAAAGTGTCATGCATAAGGACATTCCCTTTGTTCATTATCGAGGAAAAATGCTGAAGCCGCTCGTAAAATAGGATGATGTAATAATTATCGTCTCTCTCCCACCTTCTTCTTTTTAAAACCGGTTTTTGGAACTTATGGTAAAGCAAAAGGTAGCTCTTATGCCTTCATATTGGAAGGTATGGTAATGCAAAAGGTTGCTACTATGCCTTCATATTGGAATGCATTGTATTGCAAAAGGTGACCGTTATGCCTTCGGCCCTTGGACATCGCAATGTCAAAAGAAGGGATGATTCGATCTATAAAGTAGACATTATGCATTCGAAGGAAAGTGTACAGAATCGACTCTGGAAGGCTTCCATTCCCTACTGGGCGCATCCATATTTATGTTTGTCTTATTTTCTTCACTAAACAGTTTCGGATAAAAAATATCCGGTCTCGGGAAGTGTTGCGGATCCATAAAAAGTAGATAGATTTCAACGTTAATAACTTCGCCTTCTTTAATATTGAATTTATAACCATCATTATTTTCGTAACAATAATCCTTGGTACACATTCGATTTATCTCAAGAGCTGGTGGCCATTTCCTAAGGCTTTCATTTACAACCATATTCATGTACTCAACAAACAATTTTATTCCTATATGTACCTCCAAGATCTTCTAGAGAACAATTCTTGCGCACTTAAAGTCCTATATAAAACCAGATATTAATCTGACGGTGCTCCCAGGGAATAGTGCTAGTCCCTTATAGCGTTATAATGGAGAATCCTATATTATTCTCCGAGAATAAAATTTAGTCTTGATATTTAGTCTTATTTCTCATAATGTACTTATATCGAAATCTCATATTAGTGTATAGCACTTTTATACGCCTTAATACAATTGCTATTGTACGAGGTGTGACAATTAAGTAATGAAACTGATTATATTGCCGCGATTGTGGTAACCCTGCGACCTTAAAATTCCCTTTCCCTTCTTTCGGCATCCTTCCCCTCTCCTTTGATCGCTCTAGCTTGTTTAGTTCGCCTGCTCTGTCGTGTAGAGTAAACGTGTGTTCGTCGTTGGAAAAACGAAATCAAGAACAACGCGTCGCGATAAAATTTTGCGTCAAATTGGGCGAAACAGCTTCGGAAACGTACGCTAAAATTGTAAAAGTGCTTGGTGATAGTGCTCTTAGTCGTGCCCAGGTGTTTCGATGGCACAAAGAGTTTAAGGAGGGGCGTGAAAGCGTGGAAGACGAGGCGGGGAGTGGGAGACCAGTCGAGGTGCGGACTGACACGAATGCGCAGCGTGTACGCGCCCTGATCCGTGAAGATCGGCGTTTAACAGTTCGAATGTTGGCGTCGGAACTGGGTATGAACCGTTGAACTTGATTTTTTGCAATGTACAGCATGAAATTCAACGGTTAAAAATTTACTGTTGGTATGTAATACGTTACCTCGAAAAATAACAACGCGCCTTAAGATAAATGAATAAATTAGAAAATTTTATGAATTATGTAAAAAATATATTTTCGTTTCACAAAAAAAAAATTACTGAAGCTAAATATATTATATGTATTTTTCAATCGAATTTCAATATAACTATTTATTTACATGCATGTAAACTCATTTATTCTTAAACTTTTATCCATAAAAATGCTTTTACTTTTATTTCAAATATGGCAGTTTTAAAATTTGACATACATGTATGGCATACGAAAAAGAGATCTTATAGGACTAAAGATCTCCTTTAACGATAGTAGATCTTGATATAAAAGCCGAAATTTGATGTCTTCACTTTAAAACTAGCATAAGCATTCCTAAGCGCTTATATAAGATTCAAGTTCTTGTGAAAAAATTTAGACTGCTGACTTAAGAATAAAAATGCCGATACAACATTTGTAGTGCTACATCAGTACTTTACAGAAAAGGGGAGCAAAGTGTAATCTTATATAACACCTATTTAGAGAAAAGAATTCTTCTGATAGTCTGTCTGTTGCAGTGGCAATTCGTAAGGTTTAGGATAAGGGAAGTAATGTGCAAGGCGAACGATAAAAGTAAAAGTATCGAAGGCTTTACCTAAAAAAATGAAAAATAGCTTATAGTGTAATTAGGTAAACAAAAGATAAGGAATTGTTCCCAGTCTCAAATTTTTTTTATAGAACATGCTAGTTACGTCGAACGGTATACGAAATGGACATTTTCTACCTCTATCTAGGGGCGTTGCGTTGCAAGTTATCGGTCATTTTGTGAAAATTTTACCATTTTGATCGTTCTTTCTAACTAAAGATGCGTATACCTCGGTATGTCTAGAGGTACGAAAGAAGCGAAAAAAAAATAAAGGCAGTTCGTCATAATATTGGCTATCAGCGGTTCTTTCTTATTTTTAAATTTAGGTTCTTTTGTGCATACACCCCCTACACCACCACCGACCGACATTACATTCTCCTAGCAAAAAAACACTTCAGGCAACCCGTACTCGAAAATACAATTCATAAAGGAATCATCTTTAAAGAGAATCTTAACAAATATAATGGAAGCTACAAAGTTATCAGCTTATATTCATTATACTGACTGCCACCCCACAAAAGATAAAGAGAAACTTCACCTATCTTCGATCTCTTTTTTCTTGACCCAATATACAAACGAAAATTCATATTTTAAGAAGAGTCAAAAACAAAATTTCGAAGCAAAATTTTAAGAGCAAATTTAATATTGCTCAAAGCCAGAACAGATTACCAGAAAAAGAAACCAAGAAAACAAAGAGTACATGGTGGATACAGAAAATTGCTCTCTCTTCGACTTCTCGTATCCCACTGTTCGGCTCCGAAGAAGCTGCGTTAAGCTCAGCTTCTGAGGGCACTGTATCAACGCAAACCTTTGCGCGAGTGTGAGTTCAATTTAATTGAATGTGTTGGAGTTTTCACGTTAATTTTCCGTGGCAAAGAAGCTGACGATATTACAGCTTTCCCATGTTGTGTAAGGTCTCGGCCACTATAAGAGCGGTGAGAGGCACTTTTGTATTTGCCACTCTGTGACTCAGCGCTCATATCGTGGCTAAGGCTTTACTCTTTGTTATTGTTTACAGTAGGATGATTAATTTCTATTGTACATTTTATATAAAAAAATCTGTACATTGCATCTTTAGTGTTTCCAGAGGAGGAAATATATTAAGATTTTTCTTCTAATCTATATTAATAAAAGAAAGTGTGTGTCTGTAAGTCTGCTTGTGTGTGTCTGCTTGTGCGTACCGTCACACATTGTAGCCAAACTAGAAGAGATAGAAATCTGAAATTTTTTTTGTAGATGCATGGATATCCCAGAAGGTGGAAGTAAGTTTCCGTTTTTCGCTATTTTTTTTTAATTAATTAATTAGTACGATTTGTCACCATTTTTTACGCTCTACGCCTGGTATCTCGGCTAATGTATATCGTAAAACATTATTAATGCCACCAATTGAAAGATTAGACAATTCTGGTTTAAAATTATTTGTTTCAAATCTCAGAAAGGCCTGAAAAAAAATACTGTCCGAAGAAAAAAGGTAAAACATCAAATACGGCAGCAAAAGTAGTAAAGTAAATTTTCAGAAACTGAGTTTTTATGATACGTTTCCGGTAGGTATACAAAGTAATAAAATTAACGGACTGTATTCCCTCGAAGTTTTTTACCTGTTTCATCTGTTCCCTGGGTTTTTGTTTTTTACGGTAAGTTATTAGGAAAGGGTGCATAAAAGAGGGCTTTTCCTGTTGCATCCTGAATGAATTGGTAACATCCGATATGTTATGATACGAGTATTTAAATATCAGTTATTTTAGAAATATCCTCAATTTAAAATTGAACACACTGGTATTTGGTCATTATCCGTACAAGTGTTATTTTTTTTAAATAATTTTTTGTTTTTTTTTATGTGATAGAAAAAAATTAACATTAGCCTGGTGGTGTTTGTTTTAATTTTTAAAAGTTTAACAGTCCCAGTGTTTTTTTAAACAATTACAGTGTATTTGAGAAAGTAAGTACACTTCAATGGTTTGCAATTGCAAACAAATTGGTTTGCATATTCTTTTTAAATATTTTCTATTGTATAAAAACTAACTGGCTGACTGACAACGAACAACCTAAACCACTAGAGCTAAAGGGCTGAAATTTTGACCGTAGATCCCCAGCGATTTTGCGAAATTCATTCCCTAAGGGGGTGAAATGGGGTCAACCCAAAATAACTGGAGCTACAGGGCTGAAATTTTGACAGGCATCCCCATAATGACGTCACTAAGAAGCGATTTTTCGAAATTCATCCCCTAAGGGGGTGAAATGGGGTCAACCCAAAGCCGCTGCAGCTATAGGGCTGAAATTTTGACAGTGCATACCTATAATGACCTGGACATCCACTAAGAAGTGATTTTTCGAAATTCATCCCCCAAAGGGGTGAAATGGAGTTAATCCAAACAGCTGGGGCTGAAGGGCTGAAATTTTGACAGTGCATCCCTATTATCCCGTGGAAATGAATGACTCGGAATTCACTTTATTTAGGATTCCTTTGTCACTTCTCTTGATGACATATACACGCCAATCTGTGCTTCAAAACTTGCAGGTTTGTTGAGCAGAGGTGATATATGCAGCAATTTGTTTACCATGTTTATTTAAAAAATGCACTTTTTAGGGATAATAACAGCTGAATTTTTTGTTTGTTTGTTTTTTTCAAGGAAAACAGTGCAAATAATAAACAGTTTTTATTTAAAGGCGTTGCAAGGCACGCGAGTTTTATGCTAGTAATCTTAATATATTTAAATTAATTTTTATTGAGTTGCCTATTTGGTCAAGGGAAGCAGTGCCTTTGCTTCCAATGAGGAACCGCCACTGGTCTGTTGACAGGTGTCTGTGATGTCTGTTTACATTCTTCTAGTTGGGTCAATAGGTTGCACTCATTATTGAAATATTGCACTTTTTACCAGTTTGTAAATGTTATAAAGGGTTAGTTATTATATTTCCCACGGCACTTCAGTATCTAATAAAAGTTCTTATACAATATATGAATAAAAGTTAAAAGTGCTCCCTATGATCCCATATGAAAGTTTGTTAAAATCTGGTTTCCTATATAAGTGCTGATACAGAAATTAAATTCTCACTACGAGTAGTTTTTTTTCCATTCTTATATAAGATTCGATTTAAGATTAATATGAAGCAATAGATGTCAAATTAGCACTCTAGTTGATGCTTTAAGAACTACAAGATCTTTATAGAAATTTAAATGCACATCATGACTAATATAGGGGTTCTATAAGAAAAATCTAAATTTTCAACACTTGAATTCTTAGCAATGTTCCTTCTGGTATTTCATATCACGCATTGTATCATAAGTTAAGGGTTTTCCTCTTGAATGTTCATTCGTTTCTAATACTTCCTGGTACAGTTTTTCTTGGATATTTTGATTAGCAGAAAGTTCAAAAGCGATAAATTGTACCAAGTCAAAACCTGCCAGGAAGAATCCAATGCATTGAGCGACAAGTTCATTGTCCGATTACTTGAATTGATTTTTTCTCAATGTAGTGTAATCAATATTTATTAATAAAAGAGCTCATGTATTCTTTTATTTCAGATTAGTCCTTTTCTAGGATCCGAAGTAAATTTAATAATTCTAAATTATTCCCTACTTACGATTCAGAAAATATCGTTCGGCCAAAAGCGCGCGGGATCTAAGTCCGTGTAGTGAGGACGGCTCTTATAACAAACCTCAGTTCGCCCAACTGCACCGGAACTGAAGTTAAACCTAACAATTCGCTCAAAAAAGAGTAATCAACTGAAATAATGGAATGCAATTCCCGTGAGCTTTTGTATCTCTAACTTCTGGCGAAAAAGCAACAAGCATTTGAAGCATGAACTGAGCATGAACTAGACTTTAGCCGGCGAAGCTATGTGGATTGAACTGAACTTTATTGAACTAACGCAGGTGAAGCCGGAGTTTCAGCCGGCACTCTAAGGCTATACACGATTCGAATAACAAATCTTACCGACTTAACTTCGTAGTCTCAAAGTTCCACTAAAGTTGAGTCTTTACCTAACGGACGACACACCTGCTTGTTCCACCTGGTAGTTTGGATCTGCCTGCGCCACAGACCTTGTCAGCTGGTTAGCGGGGTCCACCATTTTTAGGAGGCGTAAGACTCCAACGAGAATATCTTCCGCTAACCCCGACGACGGTTGCCTCTGAACTCATAGAGCCTCAAGAGTTCAAACTCGAGGATCATCGCCAACTCCTCATGCATCCCTAGACTTCCTTTACACTATCCTACCGTTTTTCTCTTCTTGAAACTATAGTCCAGTCAAATTAGAGGTTTGACTGGAAGATAATTCGGAAGTTGCTGAAAATTGGAACAGCCCTTAAAAACATTATTATACATAAGCTGTAGAAACTGCCACGCGATTGGACGACTGCAAACTTTTTTATTCAAGGTCAAAGGGTCAAAATATCAGTTTTTTTGCAAATATATGCTAAACCGTACGTCTTATCAGAAAATTGTGTTTACAGCGTTTGTAGATTAGGCGATTATCTACAAAATAATATATTATACATCAGGAATTGCCATTTCTGAGATATTGTCGTTTTAATAAGTTAAAATACTCATATTCTATCAGCATTCCCGACTTGTAAAGGTCATCAGAAATTTAACAAATCCTTTGTTGGAGTACGCGGCTAATATTTTCAGGGGTGATTCCTGGATATCTTTGGAGAAAAAAATCGTTCTACAGAGGGCGGCTATCTCCACTATCCACTAAGATACAGGGTGATTAGGGAAAAAATTTTGTTTTTTTGTAAAATTCACTGAAATTTGAATAACTCCTAAAGTAATTATCATAAAGTAGCCTAATTAGGCTCATCTTTTAGGTAAATGTGTATTCTTTTATTTGGTATAAAGCAATACCAATAACGAAGTCACTCAGGTTGCTGTGCTTTATACCAAATTAAAGAATACACATTTACCTAAAAGATGAGCCTAATTAGGCTACTTTATGATAATTACTTTAGGAGTTATTCAAATTTCAGTAAATTTAAAAAAAAACAAATTTTTTTCCCTAATCACCCTGTATCTTAGTGGATAGTGGAGATAGCCGCCCTCTGTAGAACAATTTTTTTCTCCAAAGACATCCAGGAATCACCCCTGAAAATATTAGCTCCAACAAAGGATTTATTAAATTTCTGATGACCTTTACAAGTCAGGAATGATAGAATATGAGTATTTTAACTTATTAAAACGACAATATCTCAGAAATGGCAATTCCTACGAGAAAATGTATAATATATTATTTTGTAGATAATCGCCTAATCTACAAACGCTGTAAACACAATTTTCTGATAAGACGTACGGTTTAGCATATATTTGCAAAAAACTGATATTTTGACCCTTTGACCTTGAATAAAAAAGTTTGCAGTCGTCCAATCGCGTGGCAGTCTCTACAGCTTATGTATAATAATGTTTTTAAGGGCTGTTCCAATTTTCAGCAACTTCCGAATTATCTTCCAATTATGGCGTTTTTTCGTCTATTTTGACTGGACTACTAAGCTTCCTACTAGGCATTGCACCATGACATGAAAGACGTTAATATAAAGAGTGACACCTGAGGTTAGACAATGTTCAAGCTGCTAAAGCCTTACAACATCGTTGTTAGAATGTGACAAAATTAGTAATGAAATAGCAAAAGTGGCCAGACAATTATTAAAATCGAGTCAATTCTGACGATTTCTTGTATTTTTGGTTTCATTCCGCTTCAGATGATGGATTTGACGCCCATATTCATCAACTTTGGCAAAAAACTCTTGGTTTTTATGTAAGTTAATCATCAGATCAGTAGTAATTGATGCCTTATTATGGCTTAGTGCATGGCCAATACTAGTTTTGGATACTTTCCACTTATCACCAAAAAACCCACTAGCCACTAGACGCGATTTTTTCTCACTAAAGGCAAATCTAAACCACCAGTTCTACTTGTAAAACCAAGAAGGTGGAAACGCTGGTAAAATCGCTGTCCCTGGCAAATATTACGTAAGCTATGGGGATAAATATTTATATTTCAATATAAAAGTCAATGTTCGTGGGTTTGTGTGTTTGTGGACTTGTGAGTTTGTTGTTTATGGACTCCTAAGCCTATCAACCGATTGCCACAAAAAGTAAACAAATTGAAAAATATCTACCAGAACACCGGATGAACTTTATATTAAACAAAACCCAGGTCTAATCCATCTCTGTACCAAATTTCATTTAAATTGGTTCAGCGGCTTAGGCGTGAAAGCGTAACAGACAGACAGACAGTGTTACTTTCGCATTTATAATATTATAGTAGGGATTGCTAACAAAAACTCAATAATTACTTCGTATTCATTTATTGCATTTCAACATTTTGGTATTAATTATCTACCAAGATTTAAGGACAATATTTCTGTGGTCGAGTTTAAGTCCATCACGTATCTGAAAGAAGTCGGGACGTAGGGAGTCTACACTGTAAACAAATGGCCTTGGAATGTCGGTCCTGATAATGTGACTACCTTCCCATGGACCAAGGGTTGTTGACCATGGTGCAACAGCTGGCAAAGTTGAATAGACGTGTCCAGGTAAGGTAGAGAAAGCAACTGGAGCATGAATAACTGGAGTTTCCTTAATCAAAGTGTTGCGGATTTCAGCATCCTTAACGGCAGCCAAATGTTCACCCTTAGCCTTAGCTACTTCAGGGGTATCGGTAACAGGTTTCGGTAGCTCAGCAGAGAGATCGATTGGCTTGACAGGTGTACTATTGCGGATCTTAGCTGCTTCTACAGCAGCCAAATGAATTTCACGTTCACGGATTACAGCAGGATCATCACGGATTGGTACTGGAAGGATTACTTCTGCTCCCTTGATTGGTTTGATTGGTTTTGGTATATTGGTTCCAGCAACACGGAATCCATGGATGGCATCGGCGGTGTAATCGACGGTTTGCAATTTACCTTCAGCATCAACGTAGCTGTAAGAACCACGAGTTACTCCGTCAATAGATTTGATTTCCTTCTTCGCTGAGAGTCCATCGCTGTATCCATATGCGTATTGTCCTAAAGTGTCCTGGGAGTGGAATTGGCTTGACAGACTTGCTGGAGCTGCAATCACTTTTCCAGGATAAGCCAAAGGAAGTCCGGAGTAGGCGAACGGATATCCAGAGTATGCCAATGGTAGAGAATATCCTGATGGCGTGGCGAAAGTAACAGCCAAAAGTGTGGTGAATGCAATAAGAACCTTCATTTTGTTTAAGTAAAAAATTGTTAAACCTCAAAGGCGCTGCTAGTGTATCTACTAGTATTCGCTATTGAGAACTGTGTCATCTACTTCGACTATCACGTCTTTTATATGATTAATTGTCACGGGTGTAGCCAGAAGTGATAACAATTTTCGACTTGGATCCAACATTCATTTCCCAATTTACTTTATCGACATTTGCCTGAAGCATTTCTAGTTCTAGGTAGTACAACTCGACGATACGTGACAGGTTACATCTTAATGACTTACGTGAAGGTCAGGCTAAGTGCATCCATTGCTATTTTTATAAATGCATTTTGGTGAAAGGTTTTGATAACCAAATGCGAAATTAAATGTATAATTTTGTTATGGAAAATCATTTATTCCATCAATTCACACCTGTGTGTGAACACATTCTGGTTTAGGTAAGACCTACATAGATAAACTAGTTTATTGATTTAATTTTTTGTAACATTTTGTACAAATTGGTTTAAATGGATTTAGATGAAGAGATCTAAATTAAATAAAAGAGTCACTAAATTAATGTTAAAAAAATAATCGATATGTCCTATACGACGAACACTCGATAGCTCGTTTACTCAAGGTAATACTGGATGGTGTCAATTCGAACCCTACTCCATCTCTGCCGGGGTACGCCAGGTGCAGTTCTGACACCTGTTGCATTCTTAATCTTCAGTTACCTAATCTCAGTTCCTTACCCGGCTGTTGCGGCTTCTGCTAATAAGATTCCATTTCGTTCGCCGGGACACGTCACGGATAACCACATACATTCGAGCTGGGGAAATTAAAGCTGCACACAAATAAAAATTGCGCACATATTGATAAGAAATGCGCTTATGTATTTTCAAATTTCCCCTTCGAAATTTGTTGCGACTAGGCTAAGGGACGGGAACTGCATGCGGGGATTCTACTGCGCATGGAAAACGCGACTTTCTCGGCATCAACTCTTTTGGCGGGACCTCTATCAAACAAGCGTCCCAGCACCAGGGATATCTTCTTCTTTTCTTTAATGGTTCTACAACCAAGAATCGGTCCTGGCTTCTCACAACAGTTTGACATCCTTAAGCTCTGGGCTTTCGGTTTCATGCCATCTTTCCCGCGAATGTTGGATCTCTCTCGCGGTCGCACTACATTGAGAACTTTCGGAACAGTTTCCTCTTCAAGCCTGAACTACATTGAAAAGCAGTGCAGTGCGGCACTGTGCAGTATGTTGCAGTGGTTTATTAGAGAACGCGTGGTAAAACACATTGAATAAGCAGAGTTTTGATATTCACTGTTCATATATAGTCTTTAACAATTTTGTTGTAGTCCCTCGGACTTTTGTTGTATAGAAAGTCCTTGTTTCTCAGTAAATCTATCAGTTTTGACAACAATGGCAATGACAACTTCATATCAAGTTTTTTTAGAAATTGGCATGCAGAGCGAAGCAGTTTTTAGAAATTAGCCTAAGACAAGGCAGTGCAGTGCAAGGCAGTGAAGTTAATGTGATTCCACATTCAGTTTCAAGAAGTCTAAATTTCATTGCGTAGTGCTTCACTCACACGTGCTGGATGCTGTAGTGGCCTACCTTTATAGAGTGGAGCGGTTGGCCACTAAATATTAAAAAAATTTAGTTTATGTAAATCTAGTTTATTTACAATATATACATTGGATGAATTGCTAATTACAACTAAACTTACATATATTCTAAGGGTGAGTTGCACCAACTAACTTTAAGCGTAACAAAAGCTTGATCGGTTGTCAAATCTACGGTTAGACAAAACGAGAGTTGCACCGTTTAACAATTGTTAACATGACGTAAAATTTTAACGTTAACTTTAACCAAGCAAATTCGCCCGGTTAGTGTTATTGATATAGTTAACTTATGACAGTTGTCACAGACCCAGACAGGGGTGCCATTTTCAATTTTTCAATAACATTTTCAATGTGAAACTTATAAATACACATAAATGTAAATTTAAATCAAAGTAGCCTTTAATTATAACTTTAACAAACGTTTAGGTGGTGCAACTCAATTTTACAAACTGCAACTTTAACAACTTTGTTATTGTTAAAGTTAATTTTAACAATAACTTTAATCAATGATTTGGTGCAACTCACGCTAAATGTTTGCCTTATATAGGCTGGAGATATTTCATCGTCTACTTAAAGTATACAAGGAAATAGCTCCAGCCCGCTGTTTTACTATTTACTATGGTACACCAGGTAGTTGCTATAACAGCCTACCTGGTTCCCATAATGTCCTGTCCACCGCAGCCTATCAAGCTTTAATTTTTGACAAAGGGGTCAAGAATCCTCCGAAGGACTTTCCTCTCGAACACGGCTAAAGGGTTAAGGTACTTATTCTAAGCATCTACGTCTCGGGTGCATTTGTCAGTACCGGTAAGTCGATCGTCTTATGTATAACTTAGTTCATTAAAATCTTTTGGTTAAGTTTGGCCATCGTGAGGCCGTATGTGGTCCCACACCATGTGGTGGTAAAAATTCTACGGCCATCATATCCCCCTTTAAAAGCCAAGTGGCCCTGGTGCGCCCGCCGAAATTCCATTTTTTATTTTTGCTCGGGTACGCAACATTCTTACATTCAGTTGTTGCCAGCTTGTGTTCATCCTTAAACCAGTTGTTCTAAAGTCTATGACTTCCGCTTAATGACAGTATTTTTAAAACTTGTCCAACTTTCGTTGCTGGACGGTATCTCGTTTTCAGGAAGCTTGCTGAGCGCGATTTCTAACCCATGTCCGTAGATGTACATAACTAAGAAGTGCAACTATATTGATTCGAGACTTTTTTGCTTTGTAATGCCCTGTTGGAGCACCATACCAAAAAGATAGTGATCTGAGTCAAAATGGGCACTCAACATATGGTGTATTTGGTGCGATGCTTTTACGCGTAAATAGCAAATAATTAATGCTGCGGGCTCTGGGTCAAAAGAAAAAACTTCCTTAAGTGTGCGACGTTTCGGATGTGTTTACATCCTTCATCAGGCCTTTATTAAGAATAATAAAAACATATCGTCAATATACAAATAATATATAAAATCGCAACACTTACAGTACAAATAATACACATAAAAACACAGCACTTATAAAAAATAACAATAAACACTTGCAACGAGCGAGCCAGTATGCCCCGCAAACCAGAGGAAGCTTACTCACTAGAGTGTTTTATCCCGATCAGCTGCTTATAAGCCTGGCTAAGGTTGTCGCAGTCTGAACGTCGAATAGCTTTGTCAAATCTTTGTTTGATCAGAATATTATCAATGAATATGAGAAGAAACGTATGACTACCTATACAGCTCATAGCCCTCGAATCTATGGACTACCGAAGGTTCATAAAGAGGCCGTGCCGTTAAGACCCATATGTGCATCAACCACTGTGCCGTGCTATGAGCTGTCCAAATACATAGTCAGGATCCTCAATAAATTGACAGAAAACTCCAAATTTAATGTCCAGAATGCCAAACATTTCATCGAGGTGATCTCTCCGTTTAACCTGGACGATGATGAGGCAATGGTGTCGTTTGATGTTGTCTCTCTCTTCACCAATGTTCCAGTTCGTATGATATTGGAGATTATTGATAGAAAGTGGAATGACATTAAAAAACATACAAAGATTAAGAAACCCTTATTTATGGATATACTCAGGTTTTGTATCATCGAGAACAACTATTTAGAATTTGAAACGAGGATATACCAGCAAAAGCAAGGAGTTTCTATGGGTAGCCCGGCATCACCAATAGTTGCAGACATAGCAATGGAGGCTTTATTGGAGGACGTTATTGCGAAGCTGACACCAAAACCAAAAATAGTCACCAAATATGTTGACGACTTATTTGCGATTGTAAAAGCTAGTGAGATTGAAAGAACACTTACCGCATTGAACTCTTTCCACCCGAAGATACAATTCACTGTTGAGGTTGAGAAAAAAGGAGAGCTGCCGTACCTTGACGTCAAAGCAGTCAGAGACAATGGTACAATAATTTTTGATTGGTACAAGAAGCCTACATCTTCGGGCCGGCTCATAAACTTCCACTCAAAACAGCCCAAGACGGTAATATTCAGCACCGCGCAGAACTTCATCAATAGAGTACTTGACAACAGCCACATTAACTTCCATCGTAAAAATGTAAACATCATCAGAGACATCCTGTATTCCAATTCCTTCCCTACTAACGTCACCAATAGCATGATCAGAAAATACCATAGGAATACCATCGACCCTCCCTTAGATGTTCCACCACCTGCATTGGTAACTTACTGAAGCGCATTATATGTTCCGTCACTTTCCGATCGCATGAAGGCAGCACCTATACGCAACCGTGAGACTACTAAGATTGCGTTTAGATCGGTTAACACACTAAAATCGCTACTGTTTACCAACATCAAAGGGAGACTGGACAACTTGGATAAGTCGGACACAGTCTACAAGATCGTGTGTTCAGGGGGTAGAGGGACGGCCTGCTCAGCTGTATACGTTGGGACTTCAAAACAAAAATTGCGCAAACGTCTCTCAGGTCATCGCTCCGACATCAACAATGGAGGTTCCCAAAAAACTGCTCTTGCTCTCCATTGTCTAGAAAATGACCATGAACCTGACTTCAACAATGTCAGCGTGTTGGAAGTCGAGAAAAATTACAGCAAGAGATTACTGCTGGAGATGCTGCATATAAACAATATGGAGAATGCGGTTAACCGACGTTCGGACTGCGACAACCTTAGCCAGGCTTATAAGCAGCTGATCGGGATAAAACACGTGAGTAAGCTTCCTCTGGTTTGCGGGGCATACTAGCTCGCTCGTTGCAAGTGTTTATTGTTATTATTTTTTATAAGTGCTGTGTTTTTATGTGTATTATTTGTACTGTAAGTGTTACGATTTTATATATTATTTGTATATTGACGATATGTTTTTATTATTCTTAATAAAGGCCTGATGAAGGATGTAAACACATCCGAAACGTCGCACACTTAAGGAAGTTTTTTCTTTTGACCCAGAGCCCGCAGCATTAATTATTTGCTATTCAAGATCCAGGGGTCACATAAATTCCTATAATTTACGCGTAAATGTAGTGCTTGCAATGACAACTTCTTATTTGCTTCCATGTTCCATCTCTATAACTCACGGAGGCTTCGGGTGCCGACTTATTATCCGTTTAAGGGCTCCCGACCTACCTTGTCCTTAAAATATCTTTCTGTTAAGTGCCTTGCTTGGCAATAAATAAATAAATAAATTTCCCAAGATTTTTCCGGCAGGGCATTACAGTTAAACTAGATATTATTATCCTTCTTTTCCATTTTCTGTAGGTGTGAACTTTGCCAGGGATCATTTTCAGCTATCATTGTAACAAACGAGTTATATAATATGTATATACAAGCTTTTAATCTTTTTCACTATGGCGGCCTTTCCCAACCCACTGCCACCCCACAAACATGGCTTTTTCTTATCAGATGTATCGGAACAAAGGTAAAAAATTTGTAAGTACATCGTAAAATACAATTTCATTCAGTAATTGCACAGGACTAGATTGAATATTATTTTAGCTAGATATACTTTTTCCTACGTGTATCATTTACCCTGTATTAATAAAACTTTTACGTAGACTGACTTTTGTGTAACACTACAATGTAAACAATGCTACAACAATTAAATCAATAAACTAGTTTATCTAGGTCTTACCTAAACCAGAATGTGTACACTGCAAATTTGATAAAATAAATGACTTCCCGTAACAAAATTATACATTTAATTTCGCATTTGGTTATCAAAACCTTTCACCAAAACATAAAAATATATGGATAAAAATAGCAATGGATGCACTTAGCCTGACCTTTACGTAAGTCATTAAGATGTAACCTGTCACGTATCGTCGAGTTGTACTACCTAGAACTAGAAATGCTTCAGGCAAATGTCGATAAAGTAAATTGGGAAATGAATGTTGGATCCAAGTCGAAAATTGTTATCACTTCTGGCTACACCCGTGACAATTAATCATATAAAAGACGTGATAGTCGAAGCAGATGACACAGTTCTCAATAGCGAATACTAGTAGATACACTAGCAGCGCCTTTGAGGTTTAACAATTTTTTACTTAAACAAAATGAAGGTTCTTATTGCATTCACCACACTTTTGGCTGTTACTTTCGCCACGCCATCAGGATATTCTCTACCATTGGCATACTCTGGATATCCGTTCGCCTACTCCGGACTTCCTTTGGCTTATCCTGGAAAAGTGATTGCAGCTCCAGCAAGTCTGTCAAGCCAATTCCACTCCCAGGACACTTTAGGGCAATACGCATATGGATACAGCGATGGACTCTCAGCGAAGAAGGAAATCAAATCTATTGACGGAGTAACTCGTGGTTCTTACAGCTACGTTGATGCTGAAGGTAAATTGCAAACCGTCGATTACACCGCCGATGCCATCCATGGATTCCGTGTTGCTGGAACCAATATACCAAAACCAATCAAACCAATCAAGGGAGCAGAAGTAATCCTTCCAGTACCAATCCGTGATGATCCTGCTGTAATCCGTGAACGTGAAATTCATTTGGCTGCTGTAGAAGCAGCTAAGATCCGCAATAGTACACCTGTCAAGCCGATCGATCTCTCTGCTGAGCTACCGAAACCTGTAACTGATACCCCTGAAGTAGCTAAGGCTAAGGGTGAACATTTGGCTGCCGTTAAGGATGCTGAAATCCGCAACACTTTGATTAAGGAAACTCCAGTTATTCATGCTCCAGTTGCTTTCTCTACCTTACCTGGACACGTCTACTCAACTTTGCCAGCTGTTACACCATGGTCAACAACCCTTGGTCCATGGGAAGGTAGTCACATTATCAGGACCGATATTCCAAGGCCATTTGTTTACAGTGTAGACTCCCTACGTCCCGACTTCTTTCAGATACGTGATGGACTTAAACTCGACCACAGAAATATTGTCCTTAAATCTTGGTAGATAATTAATACCAAAATGTTGAAATGCAATAAATGAATTCAAAGTTATTATTGAGTTTTTGTTAGCAATCCCTATTATAATATTATAAATGCGAAAGTAACACTGTCTATCTGTGTGCTTGCCTGTTACGCTATCATACCTAAGCCGCTGAACCGGTTTTGATTAAATTTGGTGCACAGATAAAATAGACCTTGGTTTTATTTAATATAAAGTTCATCTGGTTTTTTAGTAGGTATTTTTCAATTTGCTTACAGAATTTCATGGTTTTGTTAATGGTCTTCGGTGAAATACAGTAGGTAGTTTTGTTTAATATAATACCTCTATATACCAAACAAACCGCGGGATCTAAAGAGTTGGCATTTTGACAGTGCATCCCTATAATGACTTCGACATCCACTTAGAAGCGATTTTTCGAAATTCATTTCCTAACCGGGTGAAATGGAGTTGAACTTGAACATGTTGTATGGGGAGTTTTTTCTTTAATCTGATTTTCTTCTAACTAAGTATAAATACTCCACACCATAAATAATGCAGCACATGTTTCAGCATTTCTCGAAATTCAATCCCTAAGCGGGTGGAAATGGCGGTTCGAAACTTGTGAAACTCGAAATGGTAGCACCACGCCACAACATCATTTACATACTTCATTTAGGATTCGTTTTTTAATGGTTGATAATTTCTTGCACAAACCTAAATGAACGAACTCACTTAACAAGCGTTCGTTGACTCCTAAAATGTCACTTCTTTTGATATACGTGTCAATGTATAGCAGTGGTTCTTAACCGGTGGTCCGTGGACTACCGGTGATCCCTGGAAACACTCGGAGTGGTCCGCGACATCATGCTAAAATTATTAGAATTATCATAAAATGATTAAATAAATGACAGAGTTGACGACGAAACGTCAAGGTGGCGGCCCTGACGGGACAAACATTTAAAGTAGTTATAGACTAGTTCTCGTTACTTGAAAACTGAATATTTTCAAGAGGCGGAAAAATGTTCGATATTTTATCAGCAACACATGTATTTGTATGTATGACATGAATTTAAATTTCCAATACTCTTGTAACAATCGGTTAAGATGTGCTGTTTAATCAAGGCATCAGTTTTGTGTGCAGGTGACAATTTAAGGAAGCTCCTACGTGCTGTAATCTCGACCTCAAGACAATTAATTCTGTATTCCTCAAGGTGCATTATTTCCAGCATTTTGTTCAAACTTGCCGGCAATATATCCGCCCGACGATACTGGCCATATTGCAACTACTGGCGGGCATGTTGCTTTTGATATCGATCGTAGAGCGAAAATATTTAAACATTGCTGGCTACTTAAAAATTATTCCGAAATTTTTTTTTACTAGCAGTATGTAGTATACCATAAAGATGGCATAGTTATGGGCGGTGTAGGAGTGCACTTTATCTGTGCTCGGTATGCTTGAACCCACACCATCCGACGAACCAAGACGCACCCAAATACCTGCAGAGTTCGAGGAGATTCCCCTGACTGAGGCCATGCCGTCTCCCAGCAATAGGTTGCATTTTTTCTTCAATTTATAATTTGGCATTTTTTACAGCGATTATATCGACGGTAAAATACTAATTCCTCGTAACCCACAATATTTAGTAAAGCCTGATTTTTACATATACATATGTATCGCGTAACCGTAACCCATTCTCCTTCATTCTAGAATTGCCCATAAGCTGCAAAAATTTGTATTCTGTTCTGTTAATAATTTTATAATTTTCTAAGGCAGGTATAAATCAAACATAAGAGTAATTGCTCGAATTCAATAATACATAATTTATATAATTTCATAATTACTTCAATAATTCAATGATAAGAAGTATGTATATGCAAAGTGCCCATTTAATTATTTTGCAAAGAAAAAATCTCTTTGAAATTATCATCCTACTCTGTTTTTGCTCCCCTGTAAAATTAAGTTTCGGAGGGTTACGAGAGGTATTAGTACTTTGCCGTCGATATGCCTATAAGCTTGTCATCCTTTATGCTTAAGACTGTAGAACACATGTTAGTTCTGTGCTTTATCTTATATATTCTATAACAGAGCACGCATATTGTAAAGGAACATTGATAGACACCGTACCGTATGAAGTAGCGCTTCCAACAATGCCAGCATCTAGATGGACCTGACGGAATTCGGGATCTACAATGGTTTAAGTTAGTGTTTCCCCCGCATTCTTAGAACTATAATATTCAACAACGGCTTAGATAACGGTAGAGTGGTAAACACAGGGGCCTCTGCGTACCTCGAGGAGTACTCTCACCGCTGGCTTATGGTTGTGGACAGAGCCGACGGTATTTTGGCACAATTTTATAGTTTTACAAGATTACCAAAATTTTTCATTAGATTCAAATGCACACATAAACTCAAGATAGGAACGGTCCAATAGACCGACGCGGTCATCAGGAGAAAAAGGATCGGTATGGATATCAAATCGGTATGGATATCAAATGAAAGGATATGACAATTAGAATACTATTAGCTGAGTGGGTTACTTCCAAATTCAAAATGGCAGCCAACACAAAATGGCGGACTACCTTTTTTACAACGCTCTCGGTATGGATACCAAATAAAAGTGTATGAATATAGTACAAAAAGCTGGGTGACCACATTTTAAATATCGGTCACCAAATAGCGGAAGACATATAATAAACTAGAAGGTAGAAAACTAAAAATATAGTTTAAAAAACTTAAAAATATGCTTTTATTTAAAAATGAACGTAAAAAAATAAGAAATTAAAAAAAAAAAACTAAAAAAAGCTTTTCTTTTAAAATGAGCCAAAAAGTAAAAAATAATTTTGAATGTAAAGTTTTTATTGCTGTACCGACTTACTTAAACGTAAAAAAGCGTGGGGCGCTAACGAAAAGATCGAAAATCGTCATAAATATCGCTCATCAAAATTTCCGCGCCTATTACGAACTTTCAAACAACAGCTAGCAGCTCACTGTCATGATTCTCATTAATCTCAATCCTATGTTGAGGATAATAGTACTGAATTCTGAGTTTTCCGATTCTTAAATCTCGCGGTGTTCGGTGTTAGATACTTTATTTGCCATGGTGATTTCATCCCCGCAGGGTTTTAGATTTATTCCACGCAGGACTTTCCATATGATCTTCTTCGATCGGTATCTTAAACGTAGAATGAGCTGTTTTTCCTGATGTGAGTAAAGTTGCAGCAATCTCTGCTACTGTCCTGATCTCATATTTGTCAAACAACCTACCTTTCGAAATGTAAAAAAACGTGAGACTTTACCTATATTCCTTTTTTATTAACACTGGAACTTTTCGCCCCATATATTATATACGCCCATAGCGCCCCATATATTATATATACTGGCTGTAGAATCTTAAAATTGTATAATATTTATTGTTAGATAAATAAACTTCACATAATTTAACAATTGACGCTCAATTTTTACATATTCGATAAATAAACAATTAAGCTGAAAAACGCTTTCCAATTTTGGCCGCTATTCACGTTTATACATTGTTTACACCCTTTCAAGAGGGAATTAATTATTGGACTTTGAAGTTTATTTATCTAGCAAAAAATTTTGTAAATTTTAAGACTCTACATTGAGTATAACGAATAATCTATAACGAATAATAAGCATTTTTATTAAAAATCGTTTTTTGTTACTCAACAACTACAACAAAATTTCGGGAATACATATGTCTGCAAAGTTTCATCCATTTACATTGAGAAAAAAAACGGTCAAATTAACGTTACAAGATTTGACACATATGAGTGAAGTAAAGAAAAGCGTTTAAAAATAATGTTGAACGTAAAATTTTTATTGCTGCAGCGAAAATATCAACGTCGACTCCACTCAGTAATGCCACAAACGCTGCAATACTTACAATTGAAACATCGAACATCGTTTATAAACAAACGTTACAGTGAATTGTTAACCAGTGCGGTGGGGGTGGTATGACCAGAAACGACGAAACACGAAAACGGGAAGCAGCAAACTGCCCTTTTTAGAGTCAAATGAGTAGTGTCGTCTTATAATGTTGGCAATCTTCGTATTAAGCCATATTCACCATGGGGAAAGTTCAGGGTGCGAATTACCTGGGACCGTCATCTACGCGCACAAGACATATTCTGAATATAATTGGCTAGGTATCTGTTGTGCACGTAGTACAAAAGTTTTCCGATAGGTGATGATTAGCCTCGAATTTTAAAAAAAGTTGTAGGCAACATATTTTTATAGTCAACTTTAAAGTAGTTTATGTCCCCAAAATCATGTTTTGCAGATTTGTTCTTTGTTTCATTATACCCTTTTCTTATCCCGGACTATGCACACATAATTTTGTTTTATTAAAAGGCGTTGCAACGCACGCCTGTTTTTGCTAGTTTATTATAAACGACCTCTTCCTCTATTTCAAGATGGCGTCTTTTCCAAACTCACTGCGTCCCCACAAACGTGGTTTTTTCATTTTCAGATGTACCCGAACAAATTCTAAATACAAATTTAGTACATCGTAACATGCAATTTCATTTACCAATTGAAACAAAATAATATGTCTGTAATTATTTATTGAATTAATTACCAAGATTTAAGGACAATATTTCTATGGTCGAGTTTAAGGCCATCGCGTAATTGAAGGAAGTCGGGACGTAGGGAGTCTACACTGTAAACAAATGGCCTTGGAATGTCGGTCCTGATAATTTGGCTACCTTCCCATGGACCAAGGGTTGTTGACCATGGTGCAACTGCTGGCAAAGTTGAGTAGATATGTCTAGGTAAGGTAGAGAAAGCAACTGGAGCATGAATAACTGGAGTTTCCTTAATCAAAGTGTTGCGGATTTCAGCATCCTTAACGGCAGCCAAATGTTCACCCTTAGCCTTAGCTACTTCAGGGGTATCGGTAACAGGTTTCGGTAGCTCAGCAGAGAGATCGATTGGCTTGACAGGTGTACTATTGCGGATCTTAGCTGCTTCTACAGCAGCCAAATGAATTTCACGTTCACGGATTACAGCAGGATCATCACGGATTGGTACTGGAAGGATTACTTCTGCTCCCTTGATTGGTTTGATTGGTTTTGGTATATTGGTTCCAGCAACACGGAATCCATGGATGGCATCGGCGGTGTAATCGACGGTTTGCAATTTACCTTCAGCATCAACGTAGCTGTAAGAACCACGAGTTACTCCGTCAATAGATTTGATTTCCTTCTTCGCTGAGAGTCCATCGCTGTATCCATATGCGTATTGTCCTAAAGTGTCCTGGGAGTGGAATTGGCTTGACAGACTTGCTGGAGCTGCAATCACTTTTCCAGGATAAGCCAAAGGAAGTCCGGAGTAGGCGAACGGATATCCAGAGTATGCCAATGGTAGAGAGTATCCTGATGGCGTGGCGAAAGCAACAGCCAAAAGTGTGGTGAATGCAATAAGAACCTTCATTTTGTTTAAGTTGAAACTTGTTAAACCTCAAAGGCGCTGCTAGTGTATCTACTAGTATTCGCTATTGAGAACTGTGTCATCTACTTCGACTATCACGTCTTTTATATGATTAATTGTCACGGGTATAGCCAGAAGTGATAACAATTTTCGATTTGGATTCAAAATTTGTTTCCCATTTTACTTTAATCGCTGATGCCTGAAGCATTTCAAGTTCAGGCTTACCATAACTTACCGAGACATTTAAGTAAGCCTGATAGCTTCATGGAGGGCTCTCTCGTGTAAAGGAACGAGTCTAGTGAGATTCTTTTATATCAGAACGGGAAGTGTAAGCTGTTAGTTGCTTACAATTTCTAGATTTTAATTTTTTTTTTCGATTTGATTTGAATTCAGTTGTTTTACGACATTGGCGGAAAGTGTCATGAAATTTAAAACACTCTCTTAATTGTAATCTGAAAATGTTTTAATGCAAATTTTTCTTTATGCATTTATTCTAGATTTTGAGTCATTTTTTTAGTTTTTGGTGATATATTTAAGTATTTATCACATATTCATTTTTCTTTCAAATACATATACATATGTTCCAGAATGGTGTCGGTTTTTTATTGCTATTGATTCATTATTAACTTCCTAGTTTATAGGAAAGTTATTGTAATTGGTTCGAACATTGAAATAGTAATTTTCAATTTTCAAGGTCCCAATACCATTTTAAGCAAAAAGTTGAGTAGAAGTATGTCTGTGTGTGTGTGCGTATGTAAAAAAATTTATCAACTTCGTTAAGATGCCATTCGAAGCGTATTAACGGAAATTTGGTCTGAAAAGTTTTTCAGACAATTCGTTAAAGGACGAACGACAGTTTTGTACCTGGACGATATCATGCCAACGAAATATGATATAGACTTCGCTGAAATGGCGATCGATGTGTATCGACGAATATATAATTTGAAACGATTTTCATAAAATGATTTTTATACCGACACGACGTCGCGCGAACTGAAAATGATACCTACACTTTGTAAGGTGACGTTCGAAACGTATTAACGGAATCAATATGTATCGAAAAATTTTCATAAAATTCGGTCGATCCTTTTTTTTGCTCAAACGGCGTACGTGATTTTTGTACCTAAATGATATAGCGGAACCAAAATTTGTGGGGTTTAATTAACACTGATTTTCAAACTGACCAGCTCGCCATCCAAGTGTGTTCCTAGACTTGTATTAGTAGAGCTCGAAATAGCTTTAACATAGTCATTTTCTCACAGTACAGCTGCCTGTTAGCCCTTTAAATCCCACAGGCCCCAGGCTAACCTTGATTGTGTCCTATCTCTGAAATCCCTCAGCAGGAGTTTCGACAAAGCTAAAACGGACAAACTATTCCATTTCAATCGAAATAGATAATCCGTAATATTCATGACCAAGATCACACGAATATTTGTTATCGAACTTTCCTAAAACGGTAGAAACTATTCTGTTGGACATACATATAAAGAATGTATTAAGAAATTAAAGTTGCAAGCTGAAGTTTTCAGCAATGCCCATCGATAATCCAGTGGATAGCTAAATTACGCTAAATTTGTAAGTAAGTAGGATTTCAAGAAACAAAAGTTATATAATGCTGACGTGTGCTTTTTCCCTGGAGGGGAATAGCAACCCTTCTAGAGGGACCACTCAAAATAAATGCTGAAATCGATAAAGGGATGGATTGAAAGCAAAAGATGTTATACACTACGGGAACTTGATTACCTTCACTTGAAATTTTAACCTGAATCGTACTGCAATGGTAAAATCTTCCGAAAAACCTTTTTTGTATAGTTATAAATTAGCAAGAAAATAACTGGAAACGAGAATGATTGGAAATCCCGTTATTCGATTTTAGTGCTATTTGCAATGCGACACTTGATACCCTCACCTAAGAAAATATACAGGGCGTCCCGTCCTGGCTTGCCAAGCGATTAATGTTAGAAAAAATGATGGAAAAAAAAACAAAAAAACGGGTGGCTATCTCCATCCGTTTACGAAATAGGGCGTTTAAATCTTGTTTTTTTGGGAAAAAGTTTAGTTTAATGTTTTAGAATTAAAAGGTATTGAAAGAACTTGATGTCCACAAATAGGGTATCTTTGTAATCGTGAGGAATGCGGCTTTTATTTCAATAATAAAAACATTAGGATAAAAAAGAGTTTTTTTAAAAAAAAAACAAAAAAAAGGATGGAAGTTTTCCCACTTTTGTCACTCTTATTCAAAAAGTAGGTACTTAAGGTTCCTTTTTTTGAACATTTTGAGCATCTCCAAAAGCTCCTTCAAAAGTTCATACTCCAAGACTCCAGCTGCCTGGGTTTTTTTACTATATCCAATTCAAAATATACATACATAATTGCTATATCCAATTCAAAATTAATTATTATACTTAAGTGTCACTCACTGATTAGTACAGTCAATCTGTAAGTGAGCCTCCGAAAATGACATACCGAAATTTGACTTAATGAATCGTTAGGGGGGCATGTGATGAAGTTAATGTCAAATTTACGAAGTCCCCCCTCCCCCTGTTTTTGAGAAAATCCAAAAAGGGTCGAAATTGTGAAATGCGTTTTTCTCAGAATCTATGGGTTTTGGTGAAAAGTTTATTTAACAAAAAATGTAAAGGACATTGTTAACTACATTTTATGTCATTGAAGTGACGTCATGCGACTTGAAATACAAAAAGTAGGTGGCGCTGAAGCATCAAAAAAGTGTTTGTTTGCTATTTTCGTTAAAAAAATAGTTTTTATGCAATGATGTAAATGAGAAAGTTGTTCGTCACAAAATCGGCTACATTTTTTATTTAAACTATTTTTTTTTATGAAACTTACCGTTTTCGGGTTGGAGCTTGCCGAGGTGTACAAATTGTACATTATGTGCTGCGCCGATGCGTGTTGTCATAAATTGTATAGAAAGATTATTTTGGGATTAATAGACAATAATGTTTACTTGATATTCTTATTTTCAACAATAATTCAGATAAACAATTAATAATGTTACCCTTTTGGTACAGCTTGTTGTAAACGGTTAACATACAGTAATACAGTTAACGAATGTAACACAAGATAGGCGTGAAAGATTCTCACAAAATGTTAAGACTAATTTTCTTTTAATTTAAAATTTGTCACTATTAATTTATTTAAGAAACCATAAAAATAGTGTCACGTGTTCACATTAAAAGATTTCCAATTTAACCTTTTGTAAAAGTGGAAAACAAAACTCGGTAAGATTTAAATATTCAGAATCTATGAATTAAATTTAAAGTATTTAGTTTCCATTTTGTCTCATAAACTCACTTGTCTCACAAACGAAACAGACACTCATTTTAAGAGAGCAAAGTTTGGACGCCTTTACTCTCCGAAACTCACATAGCAACTGAAAAATGTACGTGTCGTAGTGGATTAGGCAGATTTTAGAAACCGGTCTTTTGTCCAAACTATGCCGACTTGCCGACCGAAAGTAACAAAAGAACCGTTAACTACGCGGTTTGGCACTTTTCGCCTACAGCTCGAAAACGGTAAGTTTTATAAAAAAAATAGTTTAAATAAAAGTTGTAGCCGATTTTGTGACGAAAAACTTTCTCATTTACATCATTGCAAAAAAAACTATTTTTTTTAACGAAAATGGCAAACATTTTTTTGATGCTTCAGCGCCACCTACTTTTTGTATTTCAAGTCGGATGACGTCACCTTAATGACTAGAAATGTAGTTAACAATGTCCTTTACATTTTTTGTTAAATAAACTTTTCACCAAAACCCATAGATTCTGAGAAAAACGTATTTCAAAATATGGACCCATTTTTTGGATTTTCTCAAAAACATGGGGAGGGGGGGGCTTTGGAAATTTGACATTAACTTCATTACATGCCCCCCCCCAACGATTCATCAAGTCAAATTTCGGTATGTCATTTTTCGGAGACTCCCTATTTTTTCGTGACAGACTGTACTAGATCGGTTTTCAGGGGTGGTAGCACGTAAGTTGCTTTAATCGACCTCTTAATTCAAAAATCTTGAATTTTTGTATAAAGAGGTCGATTGAAACAACTTAAAGTGCTACCAGCCCAGTATTTTTAAACACTTAAGACAGTAACAACAGGAACAGATCACATATACATATTTGTCTTTAAATATACATATATTTGCAGAGTTATTCGCGATTGAAATTGTTGATTTTTCTTCTAAAAAACAGGTTTTTCACGAATAACTTAAAAACCTAACGTTTTTTCAAAAATTATATTGTAGAAAAGCTTTTAGAATAAGAAATCGTTAATAATCGTTTCGCTCGCACCATTCGACGTTAAGTGAAGACTAAACGACGAATTTTTGGAGAAAAATTTATTGAACCTTATTTAAAGTACTTGAAAAGACCATTAAAATGAGTTTGGGTAAAATTCATTAGCATCGATACTTATGTAGTTGTGATGAAAATAATAGGGTTGCCTCCATTTTTCAGCAAAAAACGAATGCATTCTCGACAAGACTTGAAAGTAAACGAAACCCATGCACAATTAACTTTGTTTAGGTATAGGTACATATTAGGTAGGTTTTAGGTATTAACAATATGTTCTAAAAGTTTGAACGGCTTAGAATGTCTTTTTCCTTAATAATAAATTTTGAATTTAAAAAAAAAAAATGCGTTTTCCGCAAGAGCTAAAAACTAAGTGAGATACGAAAAAAACTTATGACACAAAAATGAAGGGCGTTTCTTGGGAAGGGTTTTCGTTTCGATTCTGTGCGATGAAAAGCAATTGAGATATCTTCGTTGTAAGTTCGCATATGGGTGCGAGAGCCACTTTTCCGAGCAATTTAAACTTTAAAACATCAAAAAGTAAGCGTTCAAACCAATCGCATTTTTCAATGAAGATGTATTAATCTCGACAATTTTACAGCATTAATAAGCACATCTAAACAGATATGACCGCATATACATATATGGCTAAGCGTATCTTCATAGACAGCACGCATGTATAAACGTATGTATAACATGCATGCACATATTTATGCATGTATGAAATTGTATGGCTCTTACTTTTGGTTTGGAGTCCCAATAACACCCGCCCCAAGTTGCTATAAGAAAAATGTGTGCCCCCGCTTTAAAATCACTATTGAAGCACTCAAAAATCACTCTGAATACCTCAAAAAAATTTAAAGCAATCTTAGCCTGGAGCCCTAATTCACCCCCATCCCGCCGAAAATAAAATAGGCCTTTCCCGCCATGAAAATACTTTTGGGGCACTAAAAAAAACCCAAATGCCCGAACTTTTTTTAGAGCGATTTTACTCTGTAGCCTTAATTCTAAACATTTACTTTACTATAAATGCACCATTCCAAAATTTGTTGTTGAAATTTTTCACAAATTTCTTATTAAGGGGTAGTTTTTACAGTTTCAGACGTGTAATGATGTAACGGTCGGTTATAAAATTTATTTTGGTTGGGAAATTTTTTTCAAAATCACTTTGTAGGTAATGGGAAAATTTAAACGAGGGATGCGAGAAAAAAAAATAATTGAGGAGTTCAGGAAAAAATTAGTCAGGAGTTGAGTTCAGGAAAAATTAGTCAGCGAATGGTTTTTGTTTGGAATATGTGAGTTGAGGACCGGACTCTCAAAAAAAAGAAACTTATCTCGTGTAAATGTAATACGGTTAAAATTATAAAAACAGGAGAGGAAAACAAGAACAACCTAAAGTATATCCGGTGCTAATAAAATATAATTACTCGTTTATGGAGGTGAAGCAATCCGACAAGGAGGTAAAATTCTGTGCGGCCGTGTCCAGCAAGGATACCCCGAAACCAGTTGAAAGCAGTCGCAGATCTAATCCAGTCTATGAAAATTGAGATTGCCTTCATGCAATCAGACCAACTTAGGAGAATAGTGATAAAGGAAACACTAGTATCTGAAGATTATTGGTAACCCATCCTATAATTATTTTTATGCAAAAAATTGGGAATTTAGGGTATTAGGAAGAACGCAGGATTAATTCTTGCCCATTGGAACAACGCCCGAAATAATTGTCCGAGACGGGGAACAATCCTGAAGGATTTTTGAGCTTAACTAGGTACAAGAGGAAAAAAATTATTACGCATTTGTGTTGGTTGCGCATAGCTAGTGGTATCCTAGATGTGATAATGGAGTCAGTAACCGGCAGAAAGTATTGACTAAACTAACTGGCGCCGGCATTTTCCATTAAGGTCTTCAGAGGAGAGATTTCCAATTTGATATGGTTTTTTTCTATTTATTATACAATTTTTGAATATTTTAATTGTTTTGTCTTTGTGACTGCAGTAATTACATTATTTTTTATATTAGAATATTAATATTTACAATTATTAAATTATATTGAATGCATAAATTTCACTACACTATTCATCTTTTATACTCTAATTCTTGGCTCTGGGGAGCATTTTAACTTGTTGTTGTGGTTATAAATGATTATATATGTATGTTCTTGTTTAGCGTTGTAAAAAGACATCGAACTGGCCAGGTCGACGTGTTTATGTTTCGTTAATTTACCCTATTCTCATTGTACGAGAAAGGGCTCTCAGAGTTTGTACGGTTGCACTCGACGTTATCTGTTATAAATTATTAATTTTCAGTTATACCGAATTCTGTATCCTCATACGATACAAACACATTTTTTTGTTGAACACCTTTTTGTGTATTTTAAATATAATTTAATTTTAATAATATTGTCACCAGTTCTTTTAATAGGCCTTATGGCCTAAACAGTTAAAAACAACTTCCAGGATGGTTGGGCTGGTTTCACTCTCGGGGCGTTTCTCGTGGTTGCATATTATTTTGTTTTCCAGGTCTGCTTGGGTATCCACGATGGCGCTCGTTGAGGAGCGACCAGGGGCGAAGAGAGACATGTAGAGGAACTCGAAACAACATTTAGGTAAGTGGTGAACCATACTGTGTATAGGCCCGGCCACACACCCCACGACCCCCCGGCGAGCTAGTGAACTCCGTGTGGCCGGCAGCATATCCCCCTAACATTAGTATCGGCGGTTGGGGAGGATAGGAGTTCCGGAATTTTTTTTTCTCTTATGTATGGTATTGACTCCTTGGTCATGCTTTTCCGGGCTTATGGCTAAGGGGGCAATACCTCGCATAAGTGGCGCCCAATATATAGTCGCGCCATTATGCTGTTACAATGAGAAAATAAGAAATAATAGTATAAGCAAAGAGGGGATTATAATTTATCATAAATGCACGATGAAAAAATTTTAAACTCTAAATTTTGTTGTGACCCAACAAACAAACTCTCCAGAGCAAAACTCTTGTAAATTGTGAAATTATCTCTCTCAACACTATTCGATAGTCTCAAGAACATAACTCTTGTAATAAGTATTAAATTAAGTCTCATAGTAGTATTATTATGAGATAATAACTCTACTAGAGTTACTAAGCCTTTCATTCTCATAATGAGATAATGTTTATACTCTTATATTGAGTGAAGCAAACCTCTATTCTTATTGAGTCTTTTTTATGAGAGCTTTACTCTCAAAGGTTTTAACTAATAAAATGGCCTTATGAATGATATGACACTTATAAGAAAGTTCTTACAAGACTTCAAGTATATTCCTTCTTATAAAAATGCTCTTATGAGACGAAAAATGTTAAAACATTTATAAGAAGACTTTTACTAGTGCAAAAAGATTACATCTCATAATCAGAGTTTTGTTCCTATAAAAAAACTTAAACCACCAACCCGCCATACTTTTGCTTAATATAGAATTTTATCCTAAAACGAAATTCCACAAATCAAGCTAATTTAGCTAATTGAATATGTTCAAAGTATAAAAAGTTATTTCTTTCAGATGACATACCAATTTAAAATAAATTATTTATTGATTTATTTATTTTCCAAACAAGGCACTTAACACAAACAATTACAGATAAAAAAAAACATATTAACATTAATAAAGGAACATTGCGAGTATTTAACTATTTAAATATTAAACTAAGATCTAGGTCTATTAGCCCAGTCACTTTAAACATGAACCTCTGAAAAAATGCAACTGGAGATTTATCAGCGGGATTCTCTTTATTTTGGGCTCACAAATAATTTCTCAAAAGTCCATAAAGCCAACTGGCCGGCTACTCGAGTTATGGAAGGTCAAAGGTCACGAAAATCAGCTTTTCTCAAAAATCTCGTAAATTATCGGTTTTATGCAATTTTTGGCTAAGTAAAGATTGTTCGTGAGATAAATCTGTATAAAAATGTCCTATACGAAATTTACGTAGAACCAATGGTTTTTGAGATATGGGTTTGGGAAAACTCGGGCATCGCACTGCATTCTTTTTCGCACCACCTTTGAAGTATAATGCAAGCAGCGTTCTTGCATGGTATCACTAGTAGGCCTAGTCCATAGGTTAAAAGGTATGAAATAATGTTTTTGATTATCTCTTTATCTCTTCTATCTCCACTTCTTTCATGCTGTCATCTTCATCAACACCTATCCCAGAGGAAAATAACGAAATGGGGTTGGCGTCACCATCGTCCACCTCAAGTTCAATGGTTTTATCCTCGGACATCGAATTGACATCGGGCGGGGGCCCAACAAGAACCATACGCAACGGAATATTGTAATGCTACTATTCTGCTATGCTGCAATTTATACGTATATGTACATAAACCTCTAAAAAAATGCAACTGGAAATTTTCCAGCGGAATTCCCTTTATTTTGGTGTGACAAATAATTTCCCAAAAGTCTATAAAGCTAACTGGCCGGCTACTCGAGTTATGGAGGATCAAAGGTCACGAAAATCAATTTTAGTGCATTTTGCAAAACTAATGTACGAATATTTCTGAAAAATTGATGTCCGATGACCGAGTTTTCCTAAACCCATATCTCAAAAACCATTGGTTCTACGTAAATTTCGTAAAGGACATTTTTATACAGATTTAGCTCACGAACACTTAGCCAAAAATTGCATAAAACCGATAATTTACGAGATTTTTGAGAAAAGCTGATTTTCGTGACCTTTGACCTTCCATCACTCGAGTAGCCGGCCAGTTGGCTTTATGGACTTTTGGGAAATTATTTGTGAGCCCAAAATAAAGAGAATCCCGCTGATAAATCTCCAGTTGCATTTTTTCAGAGGTTTGGCCCTTTTTTTGCATAAAGTGACTGGGCTATATAGTGTTAGTTAGAAGAGGACAATAGGGAAATTAGTTTTCCTTTATAGGAACTTTTGTTAATTGAGGGAGAGAAACAGGACGCGTAGGAATTGAAGGTAATGCAGCACCTGTTAACGGGTTCGTTTCTAGCATATTCAGTGAGATGCGGGTACTCTTTAAGCAGTTTGGAATGTCTTGTTTGTCGAGTATCGTTAAATTTGATTGTGTTCGACAGGAACTGCACCTTGAGGTTATTGTTCACTGCATCCAGGGTAAAACAAGATATAAGCAATTTCCGTCTAAGGGATAGAGGCAAGAGATCAAGGATTTTGAGCCTGTCCTTATAGTGAGGAAGGTTGTGAAAATCCGAAGGATTGTAGAGGTTTCTAAGCGCGAAAAGAAGGAACTTCTTTTGGACAGATTCTATTCGATTAATACTAATTTGAAATATAGGATCCCAGATCTGGCACGCATACTCAAGAATGGGACGGACCAATGAGCAAAACAAGGCTTTAATAACCCAAACATTGTCGAATTCTTTAGCTCTTCTTTGGATAAAGCCCAACAGCTTGTTGGATCTAGCAATAATATTATCAGAGTGTAAGTTAAAGTTTAACTTGCTGTCGAGGACTAAATCAACGATGTGATCGACACGATCCAAGACATTGTCATTGAGATAATAATTTTGCAAATGTTTGTTTCTTTTCCTGGAGAAGGTAATTACGTGGCACTTACTGATGTTAAGAAGAAGATTGTTAGTGGCGCACCAGTCTTGTAGTGCATTACGTTTCGACTGTAAAAAGGATACATCAGTTTGAGACCTTATAGCACTATAAATTTTTAAATCATCGGCGTAAAAGAGGTGCGGAATGCCATTTAATATTTCAGATAGAACGGAAATGAATACATATGTTAAATAGAAGTGGCCCTAGGTGGCTGCCTTGCGGTACACCTGAGGTTACATTGATTTCTTTTGAGAGGAAGCCCTGAAATCTTACCACCTGAGTTCTCCCGTTAAGATAGGATGTTATCCAATCCAGAAAGGGGCCGGATATCCCAAATCTTAATAATTTCCTAAATAGTATGTGGTGGTCTACTCGATCAAAGGCCTTGCTGAAATCAGTGTAGACAGCGTCAAACTGGTGGCCTTGTTCCATACCGCACAGCAATTCGGATATCATTATCATAAGATTGGATGTGGTGGAACGACCTTTTATGAAACCATGTTACTGAACGTTTAGGTTCGGAAAAATTAGAGGGGCAATCTTGTCATAGATAAGTTTTTCAAATAGTTTAGGGATAACAGATAGGATAGCAATACCCCTATAGTTGTCCACCGTAGGTTTATCACCTGACTTAAAGATTGGTGTGAGGAAGGATTTCTTCCATACCGAAGGAAACTTAACGGCAGAAAGGGACTTGTTAAAAATGAGGTGAAGAGGGAGAAGAATGAGTTGGGCGTGGCTCTGCAGAAAACTTGCAGGAAGATAGTCCGTACCGTGACCTTTATTGACCTCCAGATCTATAAGACCTGTCATTATATCTTCGGGCGATAGAGATATATTGTCTATAAGGACCGCAGTTTCGAAATGCTCTCTTGGGACAGTGTGTGCAGTCGAAGAAATGGAGCAGAAGATTTCACTGAACCTGGCCGCAAACATGTTTGAAATTTCTTGGGGGAGAGAGGAGTGCGTGATACCGTTTGTCATTGTTGTCGGGTAGCCTGATGTTTTTCGCTTTAGGTTAACGAAATCAAAGAATTTTTTAGGATTTCGTATGATATTTTCACCGACAGTCTTTGCATAGGTAGTATAGGCCTCCCGTGACCTATGATTAAATTCTGAGGCTAACCTGGCATATTCAGATTTCTGCTCAGCACTAACATTGTTGTTATTTTTCACTACGCGGTACAATTTATTACGAAGGGACCGACTGTTTTTGTCAAGCCATGGCTCCGTCAATTTATCTGTCTTTTTGATTTGGTGTACGAATCTGTCAATGGCGTTGAAGATAACAACGTAGAATCTAGTAACTAGCTCGTCAATATCATCACCATCAAATAGATCCTCCCAGTTAATAACCGATAATTCAGTGCTAATACTAACATCAGCATTCTTAAAATCGAAGACTACAGAGTTGTTATAGGAGGCGAGATAATCAGTTGTTGTAGAACTCAGCTCGATGACCCACGCGGAATGATGCGTGTATTATTAAATAGATTCTCCTCTCCAGAAGCGGGAAGCACGTTCAAATCCTCATAGAGGTTAGTGAAGATTAAATCCAACCATTTCCCATTTGAATTTGGTTGACTAATTACCTGTTGCAGGTCGTTGCTATAAAGATTGTCGATAAACTTTATATCGACGGGGTTTGATACATTAATCGGAAGTAAATAACTGTCTTCCTCGTCACGAATAAAAGATATATTAGGCCGATTAAAATCACCTATGATTAATATATCGTCGGAGTTTGGAGATAAGTAAAAAGAACCGATGACAATGCATTTCTTTCCGAACTTTACTCGTACTAAAATATGTTCAAAGGTTTGAGACGATGTAGTCGCGATCAGTTCACTATTTAAGGAGTCTCTAACAGCTATGAGGACACCACCTCCTCTTGAGAGACCGGTAGATATATAATCTCTCTCGCATCTATGAATGCCAGTTGCCATGCAAGATCTCCTCGTTAAGGAAGGAGTCAATCAACCAAGTCTCGGTTAACACTAGTACATTGAAGTCACATGATTTGGAGTCGATAAAAAGATCCTTCAGCTTGCCTCTCACTGCACTCTTAGATTTACTTAGCCTATCTATCCAAAGGTGTAGAATTAAATTCTTCCATGTAAAGATCTCTGCCTCAGAGTTCTGGAACAACCAATCGTATCTAAAGGGCAAGGCCAATTTGAAGCTCCTGGGTTTATTGGGTTTCTTATTTCGATGACTGACTTCTTCGCAGTTGGATATATCAATCGAGAAGTCAGTTTTAAACAACGAAATTACCCAAGATGAGTTAAATCGTGGTTGCACGCCCTTGAGGAAATAATAGGACACGTAGTCGTTGGAGCAATACTAAAGTTTTTATTTTTACCACAAGAAATAAAATTTCATAAAATATATTAAAATTTGATTATTTTTAAGGCGCTTTCATTTTTATCGAGGTAAAATGGTTATTATTATCAGTAAAATTTCAATCACAACAAAATGTTAGCTTATATTTTCGCTAAAAATCTAATTCTAACTAAAGTCTATAATCATACATCCATATGTAATTAGTATTAAATTCTCAAGTGTTATATTTTTCGAAAAAATTCTTATAAGAGCTATTTAGAGGAAATAACTCTCATAAAAATTATTTTATTCTTAATAACATAGCCTTTCCATATATTGCTCCCTTTCTAACAGTTCTGTTAAGGAGAGTATAGCTCTTATAGCACGCTTATAGTTACCCTTGCAAAGAGAGCTAAGGTATTTTTATAAGACTAAAATAACTCTCATAATTGTGCCATTTAATTCTGACAACGCACTCATAAAGCACTTGTAGTGTTTTACAAGTGTAAGTTATAGCCTTATGACACTGGCTTCATCGTAGGCTGAAAATACTGCCTTGGCTAGGCTGAAAACTGAAAGAAAAAATTCAAAGGAGATTTTCCCATATGTAAGAGTGAGAGGAATATACTCAAACTTTTCTTGGCTGAATTTTAAGTGTTATAAAAAGTCTAGAAAACTGTTATAAAAAGCATAGGAAAAGAATGAAATTCATGTTCTTTTTTCTATGCTTTTTATAACAGTTTGCTGCATCTCTAGACTTTTTATAACAGTGAGTGAGAATAAAAATAAATTGAAGTGACAACAAATATAATTTAAGTGATAATAATTATTTATTAATAATAAATAATATGTAATTAATTGAAGGGTAAATTTTTGAGGTTTTTAGTGGGTTTTTTGATTGCCCAAAGTAATTTCATGGAGTGGGAAACATATTTTTCTTATTACAACGGAAGGGCGCGGGTAGCGAATTGGGGGAATCTGAATTTTGAAAATAATAATTTTTTTGATATTTTACTTAGTTTTCGAGATGTCGATATTTGAAGTTGTTGAAATATTTTTGAATATATCTTCAAATTGGAGCTATTGTTTTACTCTGGAGCCCCAATTCTAAACATTTACCATTCATTTTATAATTGAAGTGATAAAAATTATATACATATTTAAAAGAGTGTGGCGAAGTGTGAATAACAATAAATTAAAGTGACAATCCTTACTAATATTATAAATGCGAAAGTAACTCTGTCTGTCTGTCTGTCTGTCTGTCTGTCTGTCTGTCTGTATGTTACGCTTTCACGCCTAAACCGCTGGACCGATTTTGATGAAATTTTCAACAGACATAGTTTAGACCTTGGAGACGGACATAGGCTATTTTTTTTTTGGAGAAAAAAGGGTTGAAGGGGGGAAATGGGGTTCAATAAGTTGTAAGGGGATTTATTTTCTTTACTTTTTTTCTATTGCATAAAAAGTTACTGACTGAAAGACAACGCACAATCTAAACCGCTAGAGCTAAAGGGCTGAAATTTTTGACAGTGCATCCCTAGCGATTTTTCGAAATTCATCCCCTAAGGGGGTGAAATAGGGTCAACTCAAAACCGCTGGAGCTATAGGGCTGAAATTTTGACAGTGCATCCCTTTAATGACGTGGACATCCACTAAAAAGCGATTTTTCGAAATTCATCCCCTAAGGGGGTGAAATGGGTTTTTTCCAAACCGCTAAAGCTATAAGGCTGTAATTTTGACAGTGCATCCCTATAATGGCGTGGTCATCCACTATTAAAAAGATTTTTCGAAATTCATCCCCAAAGGGAGTGAAATGGGGTTTACCCAAACCCCTGGTGCTATAGGGCTGAAATTTTGACAGTGCATTCTTATAATGATGTGGACATTCACTAAGAAGCGATTTTTCGAAATTCATCCCCTAAGGGAGTGAAATGGGGTTTTTCCAAACCGCTATAGCTATAGGGCTGAAATTTTGACAGTGCATCCCTATAATGGCGTGGACATCCACTATAAAGCGATTTTTCGAAATTCATCTCCTAAGGGGGTGAAATGGGGTTTTTCCAAACCGCTATAGATATAGGGCTGAAATTTTGACAGTGCATCCCTATAATGGCGCGGCCATCCACTATGGAGCGACTTTTCGAAATTCATCTCCTAAGGGGGTTTAATAGGGCATACCCAAACCGCTAAAGCTATAGGGCTGTAATTTTGACAGTGCATCCCTATAATGGCGTGGTCTTCCACTATTAAAGCGATTTTTCGAAATTCATCCCCTAAGGGAGTGAAATGGGGTTTACCCAAACCGCTGGAGCTATAGGGCTGAAATTTTGACAGTGCATCCCTATAGTGATGTGGACATCCACTAAGAAACGATTTTTCGGAATTCATCCCCTAAGGGGGTGAAATGGGGTTTTTCCAAACCGCTATAGATATAGGGCTGAAATTTTGACAGTGCATCCCTATAATGGCGTGGACATCCACTATAAAGCGATTTTTCGAAATTCATCTCCTAAGGGGGTGAAATGGGGTTTTTCCAAACCGCTATAGATATAGGGCTGAAATTTTGACAGTGCATCCCTATAATGGCGTGGACATCCACTATAAAGCGATTTTTCGAAATTCATCCCCTAAGGGGGTGAAATGGGGTTTTTCCAAACCGCTATAGATATAGGGTTGAAATTTTGACAGTGCATCCCTATAATGGCGTGGACATCCACTATAGAGCGACTTTTCGAAATTCATCCCCTAAGGGGGTGAAATAGGGTTTACCCAAACCGCTGGAGCTATAGGGCTGAAATTTTGACAGTGCATCCCTATAATGGCGTGGTCTTCCACTATTAAAGCGATTTTTCGAAATTCATCCCCTGAGGGAGTGAAATGGGGTTTACCCAAACCGCTGGAGCTATAGGGCTGAAATTTTGACAGTGCATCCCTATAATGGCGTGGACATCCACTATAAAGCGATTTTTCGAAATTCATCTCCTAAGGGGGTGAAATGGGGTTTTTCCAAACCGCTATAGGTATAGGGCTGAAATTTTGACAGTGCATCCCTATAATGGCGTGGACATCCACTATAAAGCGATTTTTCGAAATTCATCCCCTAAGGGGGTGAAATGGGGTTTTTCCAAACCGCTATAGATATAGGGTTGAAATTTTGACAGTGCATCCCTATAATGGCGTGGACATCCACTATAGAGCGACTTTTCGAAATTCATCCCCTAAGGGGGTGAAATAGGGTTTACCCAAACCGCTAAAGCTATAGGGCTGTAATTTTGACAGTGCATCCCTATAATGGCGTGGTCTTCCACTATTAAAGCGATTTTTCGAAATTCATCCCCTAAGGGAGTGAAATGGGGTTTACCCAAACCGCTAAAGGTATAGGGCTGAAATTTTGACAGTTCATCCCCATAATGGCGTGGACATCCACCATAAAGCGATTTTTCTAAATTCATCTCCTAAGGGGGTGAAATGGGTTTTTTCCAAACCGCTTTAGATATAGGGCTGAAATTTTGACAGTGCATCCCTATAATGGCGTGGACATCCACTATAAAGCGATTTTTCGAAATTGATCCTCTAAGGGGGTGAAATGGGGTTTTTCCAAACCGCTATAGCTATAGGGCTGAAATTTTGACAGTGCATCCCTATAATGGCGTGGACATCCACTATAGAGCGATTTTTCGAAATTCATCCCCTAAGGGGGTGAAATAGGGTTTACCCAAACCGCTGGAGCTATAGGGCTGAAATTTTGACAGTGCATCCCTATAATGATGTGGACATCCACTATGGAGCGATTTTTCGAAATTCATCCCCTAAGGGGGTGAAATGGGGTGTTTCCAAAACGCTATAGCTATAGGGCTGAAATTTTGACAGTGCATCCCTATAATGGCGTGGACATCCACTATAAAGCGATTTTTCGAAATTCATCCCCTAAGGGGGTGAAATGGGGTTTTTCCAAACCGCTATAGCTATAGGGCTGAAATTTTACAGTGCATCCCTATAATGGCGTGGACATCCACTATAAAGCGATTTTTCGAAATTCATCCCCTAAGGGGGTGAAATAGGGTTTACCCAAACCGCTGGAGCTATAGGGCTGAAATTTTGACAGTGCATCCCTATAATGATGTGGACATCCACTAAGAAGCGATTTTTCGAAATTCATCCCCTAAGGGAGTGAAATGGGGTGTTTCCAAAACGCTATAGCTATAGGGCTGAAATTTTGACAGTGCATCCCTATAATGGCGTGGACATCCACTATAGAGCGATTTTTCGAAATTCATCCCCTAAGGGGGTGAAATAGGGTTTACCCAAACCGCTGGAGCTATAGGGCTGAAATTTTGACAGTGCATCCCTTTAATGACGTGGACATCCACTAAGAAGCGATTTTTCGAAATTCATCGCCTAAGTGGGTGAAATGGGTTTAACCCACACCGCTGAAGCTGAAGGGCTTTAATTTTGACCGTGCATCCCTATAATGACGTGGACATCCACTTAGGAGCGATTTTTTGAAATTTATCCCCTAAGGGGGTTAAATGGGGTTAACCCAAATCGCTGGGGCTGAAGGGCTTTAATTTTGACAGTGCATCTCTATAATGACGTTTACATTCACTAAGAAGCAATTTTTCGAAATTCATTCCCTAACGCAGTGAAATGGGGGACATAAACATGCCAATCTCTGCTTCAAAACTTGCAGATTTGTTGAGCAGAGGTGATATACGCAGCAATTTGTTTACCATATTTATTAAAAAAAAATGCACTATAATAAACCCTTTTAGGGATAATGACAGCTGACTTTTTTGTTTGTTTTTTTTTTAAGGAAAACCTTGCACATAATAAACAGTTTTTGTTTAAAGGCACGCGGGTTTTATGCTAGTATTATATAAAAATAAATATAATAATAATGGATAGAAATCTAGGATTTTAATTGCCTATTTAATGTTTAGGCAAAAAGTGTATTTTATACACCAACTGCGAAGAAAAACAAAAAAACGTGAAAGAACTCCCCATTGTGGCTTCTTTTCAGAGAATCGGAAGATTTTTCCCATAAATTATTAAAGGAAATAGAGGAAGTGGGCAGCAGGTTGTACCAGAAGGTTTTGAGGAGGATGCCACAGGAATTTGAAAAGTTACTCCAGGAAGTAAGCTCACTAATTGCAAAACAAAAAACAAACTTTAGAAATTCTATCGGTCCATATTTCCAATCTATATCCAACTATCCGAATTTTTGATTATCCGAATTGCCCTAACCCCCAATTAATTCGGATAATCGGTGTTCTACTGTGCAATAAATTTAAATTAATTTAATTTAAATCATAATAAATTTAAATATTTTAATTATTTCCCCACGGATTTCTTCTAGATTCACAACTATCTGTTATAATAATCAGATAATCGTTCTTACTCTCACATGCTATCTCTGTCACACAGTATAACAGATTTCGTCATTTTCAGCCTAGCCAAGGCAGCATTTTCAGCCTACGAAAAAGCCAGTGTCATAAGGCTATTAGGAGAGTGGTTCTCTCTTAAAAAAGTCGAATATTCTTTCATAAGACACTACTAGAGTCTTATGAGACGAAATTTGTTATTTGGGGAATTTCGTCATAGGGGTTTGCAGGGGCTGAAACATTGAATTAACCATAAATTACATTTCAGTATAAGAAAAAAAGTTTATTTTACATATTTAAACATAATTTAATCGAAACATTGCTTAAATATATTATTTTTAAATTTTTGTCAATAGGGGTAGTTTTCAGCCCCTTAAAACAAAAAGCACACATCAAGAACATACAAGTTTTGAAGAGGAGGGTAAGATAAGCCTAAAATCGGTCTTGTCCGAAAGAATTCGGCGGTAGTACACTATTTTTAGCGCTATCCACTGGACTTCGAATAATTACGAACAGAGAAGCCGAATACACTGCGTGCAATTTTCGAGCTTATTGTGAAGAGCACCAAACTCAACACGTCCTTGAAATGACTGAGGTCCTACGAAGCAACGATTTAGTTGAGTGCTTAAAATAAAAAAAAGTTACTACCGCTGCCGATCATATGAAAATTGAAGTCTACTAAACGATGACGAGGATGAAGATAATTTGGCGGAGGCGCTGACTCACATTAAAAGTGATTTGGAAGCTTGCAGCGCAAAGGCCTTTAACACGGACAGAAGTGCCCAGCTGATAATTCAGAATGTGGACGAGCTTTCTTATGCGGTGGATAGGATTGAGAGTAGCCAACTCCAGACCGCTAAGAGTTTTCAACTTCTTAGATCAAAAGTTGATAATTTATCGCTATCCAAGGATGCCCCTAAGTGCTCTGATCACTTCGAAAAATTTTTGAAATTTGAGCTTAATATGATTGCTGCATCCCTAAAAAAAATTAAGTTGAGCTCAGATGCTAATCGCTGCAGTTCCAGCAATGATATCCAAGATATCCTAGCTGGCCATGGGAGCAAATTCTCTGAGTTGGAAAAGTCAGTTAAGCTACTTAAAAGGGAACTAAATTTCCAGCTCAACAACCTCCAATTTGAACTGGCTGCCATTAAGTCACTACCTAAAAATGGTGACTTTCTAAATCCAATAGACCCGATCTCTCCTCCTGCTGGATTAAGTGAAGATCTGCCGTTCAGTGAAAATATCAACGATATTATCTACGACGACAACTTTACTCTGAGGTCCCCAATCAACGGCCTCCACCAGCGGACCTTATCTATTTCGGAAAATTCGCCGACTAATCTACCACCGCTTCATTTGCCGGAGCGCACGATTAATAAGTTCGGCACGACTTGGTCTCAGGGAGAATGGGATGCCCGGCTGGAAAGGATCAACAACAAAAATCAACAGACACCGAAAACTTCCGGGCGCAGCAATAGAAAGAAACAGCGTGCCCCCATATGCAGGGGCATAAGTAACGTCAGGACAGTAAATGTCTCGAGCACCAACGACAACGTGTCCTATTATTTCCTCAAGGGCGTGCAACCACGATTCAACTCTTCTTGGGTAATTTCGCTGTTTAAAACTGACTTCTCGATTGATATATCCAACTGCGAAGAAGTCAGTCATCGAAATAAGAAGCCCAATAAACCCAGGAGCTTCAAATTGGCCTTGCCCTCTAGATACGATTGGTTGTTCCAGAATGAGGCAGAGATCTTTACATGGAAGAACTTAATTTTACACCGATGGATAGATAGGCTAAGTAAATCTAAGAGTAGCCCTAAAGTAAAACCTAACAAAATATACACTAACACTACTAATAATTCATTTCCAACTACTAAATCACTAACCAAGAATACTAATACAAAAAATTTACTTCCAACCACCACCAGAAAAACTAAGAGCGCTAACGTTACTAATGATCCACTCCCAACCACTAATTACCCGAATTTCGCGCGAAGTCACATTATTGTTGGCGGCCGTTCCTACGCTAACATCTGCGATGCTCAACCTCAACCAACCCCGCCACAGCAAATGTCATCGGATTCTTCGGTAAGATCCAAGTCGCCTTTCTTGAATCCTCTACAACCCCCGGTGGTAAAAAACACCATTATATCTGCCGACTCCGAAGATAAGAGATATTTGCTTTCACGCTTGCGAGAAAAGAGGATCTTTGATGATGTTCGCCTATTCCTGGCTTACATGCACAACAAACCAGATTCAACTTGCATTAATGGTACGACCAGGACTAGTCTAATTATTTCTATTCAGCAAGAGGGCCTACATAATGCCCTCCTAGAACTGCTTCAAATTTCTATGAACAATTCCAAATTTCCCCTCAACAAGTTAGCAAGGACCTCTCTGCATATGGGTCCCATGTCAGAGCAAAACATATCTCCCAACTTCAAAGAAGTCGGGACGAATCAAATAGATATTATCGTCCTTAACTAGCTTCCCCCCGAAATTCTAACCATCTCCCAGCCCGTTATTCAAAACTAACATCTTCCGATAACTTAAGACTCTTCTATCATAACTGCAGTGGGATGAGAGGCAAACTGAAGGATCTTTTTATCGACTCCAAATCCTGTGACTTCAATGTACTGGTGTTAACCGAGACTTGGTTGAATGACTCCTTCCTTAACGAGGAGATCTTGCATGGCAGCTGGTCCATTTATAGATGCGATAGAGATTATATATCTACCGGTCTTTCAAGAGGAGGTGGTGTCCTCATAGCTGTTAGAGACTCCTTAAATAATGAACTTATCGCGACTACATCATCTCAAACCTTCGAGAACATATTTTAGTACGAGTAAAGTTCGGAAATAAATACATTGTCATCGGTTCTTTTTACTTACCTCCAAACTCCGACGAATCTATATATGATAATGTGATTCATATAATAGATGAAATATCCAACGATAGCAAAGTTATATTAATCATAGGTGATTTTAATCGGCCTAATATATCTTTTATTCGTGACGAGGAAGACAGTTATTTACTTCCGATTAATGTATCAAACCCCGTCGATATAAAGTTCATCGACAATCTTTACAGCAACGGCTTGCAACAGGTAATTAGCCAACCAAATTCAAATGGGAAATGGTTGGATTTAATCTTCACTAACCTCTATGAGGATTTGAACGTGCTTCCCGCTTCTGAAGAGGAGAATCTATTTAATAACACTACACATCATTTCGCGTGGGTCGTCAAGCTGAGTTCTACAACAACTGATTATCTCGCCTCCTATAACAACTCTGTAGTCTTCGATTTTAAGAATGCTGATGTTAGTATTAGCACTGAATTATCGGTTATTAACTGGGAGGATCTAGTAGGTACTAGGACCCTTGTGCGTGGGAACCAAAACCGGTTTTGGGATTTAGGTCAAGGTGATTAATCACGTGTAATTATGTCAATTGGTTGACAGGTCATTAACCTGTAATTATGGTAAGTGGGTGACCTTGGAATGTGTGCCAGACGTATTAATTGTTTGAGTAGATCAAGGTCATCGTTGTTATTGTTGTGTGTGTGAGGCACGCCCACTTGTGCGCCGCGAAGGTGAAAGTTTGAGTGCGGAGATGTGGAGGGGAGTGCAGCGGAAGTATTAGCGATGGCGATGGCGACGACGGGGGCGGAGGCGGGGGCGGGGGCTGGGGCGAATGTTGAGAACTCGATGGCTCGACGGGTACATCATGTCTGTGGGAGGTGTAGGTTTTGAAACTCTGTGGGTAGCATTGAAAGTAGAACTGGAAACCTGAAAATGACTACAATTTGATACATTAAAAAAAACAATTATTTTAACATTTTTATTTTTTCAATCAAATACATAAACATTGAAATTTATTTTAAAATTTTAGTTTTTACATGATTTAATATTTTTTTCTGTTTTGTGATAAAATAATGTTCCCTTCACCGTCGTCCACATTCAGTTCGTGGGGATTTCCTGATCTTTTCTTAAATATGATTTCGAAGGAATTACCCATCTCTCCCAAATTCTCTATGGCATATTTCCCCTTTTTTAATAAATTAATCCCCCTATCGGAGAGGTCAGTATACCTTCCCGGTAAGTATATAATACTATCCTTCAGCTCCACCAGCACCTTTTTCCCGAACTTGGTATTCACCTTCCTAGCATCAATTATGTTGTACGCTTCGTTGACTTTCATGTCTTTCAAAGGCATATTTTTCTTATATTGAAAACTGTTGATTTCCTCCAGTATGCATTCCTCATCCTCATCGACATCAGTATCATCATCATCATTCACAGAGATGATAGGGGACATGCTTTTCTTCCTTTTGCTAAGAGTCGACTTAGAAAAATCCTCCTCCTTCTTCTCCTCGAAAAGTCGCCTCTTTACCCCTTTGTTTGTTGACGATTTCCTAGCTGACTCCAAACTATCAGCACTTAACTCAAAATTATTACTATTCATACTGCCTGCCATATCTGAAAAGAATAAAGTCGAATGGTAAAATAATTGAAAATTTATTTATTTAAAACATTCTTACCCAAATGTTTCTTTTGATTTTCAATAAAAAATTCTGCTCCTCACTTGATTTAACTTTGGAAAGTTTCTTCTGCCTTCCTCTAAAACTGATGAAACTCTACTTAAGAATCATCAGCCAAAGTGGGGTTTATATAGGCCTGAACTACCCATACATTGATACTGTTAAAACAAGTCGCTTTAATAATTTATTACGATCACGCAAGCAGATATACTGCGCAATTGCACATCATTCGGTTGCAGCTGCAAGATCCCGTTTGTTTTTGTTTTGTTTTGCGTTTTTGCTCATTTCGCAGCTGTCGCAGAAATGAAATTATTATCTAGTTAAGAAATGCAGATGCCAAGCGAACCATTTAAAATAAATAAGCAGGCGAGTTCAACTTCCAAAGATTGAAACAAGTCGCATTAATAATTAATTGCGATCACGCAAGCAGATATACTGCGCAATTGCACATGATCCGGTTGCAGCTGCAAGAGCCCGTTTGTTTTTGTTTTGCGTTTTTACTCATTTCGCAGCTGTCGCAGAAATGAAATTATTATCTAGCTAAGAAATGCAGATGCCAAGCGAACCAATTAAAATAAATAAGCAGGCGAGTTCAACTTCCAAAGATTGAAACAAGTCGCATTAATAATTAATTGCGATCAAGCAAGCAGATATACTGCGCAATTGCACATGATCCGGTTGCAGCTGCAAGAGCCCGTTTGTTTTTGTTTTGCGTTTTTACTCATTTCGCAGCTGTCGCAGAAATGAAATTATTATCTAGCTAAGAAATGCAGATGCCAAGCGAACCAATTAAAATAAATAAGCAGGCGAGTTCAACTTCCAAAGATTGAAACAAGTCGCATTAATAATTAATTGCGATCAAGCAAGCAGATATACTGCGCAATTGCACATGATCCGGTTGCAGCTGCAAGAGCCCGTTTGTTTTTGTTTTGTTTTGCGTTTTTACTCATTTCGCAGCTGTGCAATTGCACATGATCCGGTGCAGCTGCAAGAGTCCGTTTGTTTTTGTTTTGTTTTGCGTTGGGTCGCGTATATAAAAACCTACCCGAATGCATCTCCGTCATTCGAAGGTTGATTTTAAAATCGCGAAAAGTGAGTCGGGAAGTATTTACCTTGACAGTTTAACTTTAAAAAGTGTTTTGAGAAGTTTTAATCTAATCGGAATTTCGAGTGCTGAAAGTGTTTTAAAAAAGTGTAAAAGTGTGGGTGGATATTATTTAAAAACAAAAAGGAATTTTGAGTGTTAACATTGTTTTAAAAAGTGTAAAATTGTGGGTAAATATATATTCAAAAATAAAAAGGAAGTTCTAGTGTTAATATTGCTTTAAAGTGTAAAAGTGTGGGGGATATACTTATATTTAAAAATAAAAAAAGGGTGAGCAACTAGTTAATTTAAGCATGAAAAAAATGTTGTAACTTAGGGCTCAGGTAGACGAGGAGCTTGGAATGTTTAGTAAATTTTCCATCACCAACGATATGATAACGCATATCAGGCGTTTCAATCTGAGGGGACGCAAAATTACTTTCAAAATCAATAGCCCACCTGCAAATGTGGAACCCTCAGATTGGATCAAAAGTGCAGTTGACGATATTGTTCAACACGCACTCTTAGAAGTTCAGCCGGATGATTTCCTTGGTTTTACCTTTTGTGGAGCGTCCTTTATGGAGAAAGGTCCAGGGTGGTTAAGTTACAGATCGGCCTCCACATTGAAAGTATCCGATGTGTGGGACACCATTGGAAAAATTTTTCAAAGCAATTCAAGTGGATTAAGTACCGACACGTTTTGCTTGAATGTTACCACAATTAGACTGCCACAAGGGAGGGGAAGTGATAGAAGAAGGAAATACAGCACATTTGATGAGGAATGTACAAAGAGAAGGGGTATCGTACTAATAAAAAACAAGGATAGCCTGTGTCTAGCAAGAGCATTGATTGTTGCCATGTCCAAAGTGAATGAGGAGACAGAGTTTGACACAGTGAGGCGGGATATTGGAAAATTACAAACTCAACGAGCAACAGAACTTTTGTCTGAATCCAGGATAAATATACCCAATGAAGGTGCCGGAATTCCGGAGTTGCAAAAATTCCAAGAACATCTGAAAGATTATAAGATTATAGTGTATAGATATGGTGCTAAAGGAAGAGATGTGGTATTTGAGGGACAAAATACCGGAAAAAAACTAAATTTACTGTACCACAACAATCATTACAACGTCATAGGTTCGCTAACTGCAGCATTTTGCTGTGCGTATTATTGCGAGGAATGTCATGTACCATACAATACCAAAAACGATCACAGATGTGGAGGAACCTGTCCTTGCTGCCAGCAGACTCCAGCATGCGCTAAAGACTGTATCGAAAAGCTGTGTAAAGAATGTAATCGACATTTTAGAGGAGAATGTTGCTTCAACTATCACAAAGCTTCAGGGTCGTTAAATAAGAAAAGTGTTTGCGAGGTAATAAAAAAGTGCAAAGATTGTCTAAAGACATATAAAGCAGATAAAACTCATATATGCGGTGAATATTATTGCAAGATCTGTAATAAACGCGTGGAACAAGGACACTTCTGCTTTATCCAACCGGATGTCCGAGCACCTCCAACAAAAGACACTCTTTTCGTCTTTTACGACTTGGAAACAAGACAGGAGAAGATTGTAGGAGAAAAATATATAGAAGGAGAATCAGCTGGAGACATAAAGCTGCATGAACCGAATTTATGTGTTGTTGCAAAGCGTTGTGAAATCTGCGTGGATATAGAAAAGTTACATTTTTGCCAAAAATGTGGATATAGATTGAAGATCTACCAAACTAATGTAGTGAACGAGTTTTTGAAAGATTTGTTGGAATTAAGGAAGGGCAAATTTAAAAGGATAGTAGTCTTAGCTCATAATGGTCAGGCGTTTGACCATCAATTCATACTGAATTACATTCTGAAAAAGACAGACCTGAAACCCAAATTAATAATGCGAGGAACGAAAATTATAATGATGCAGTTGGAAAACATAAAATTTATCGACTCACTAAATTATTTTCCTATGAGCCTATCACAACTACCAAAGGCCTTTGATCTACCAGCAGTGTATAAAAAAGGATACTTCCCTCATCTATTTAACACGTTTGAGAATAGGAAATATATTGGGAAATTACCGGCTGTAGAATATTACAGTCCCGACTCCATGAAAACTGAAGATCGTGATAGTTTCCTCGAATGGTACGAGAAACATAAAAATGAAGACTTTGATATGCAGCGTGATATTGTAGACTATTGCATTAGCGATGTACAGATTTTGACAGAGGCATGCTTAAAATTTAGAAAATTGATGTTAGTAGAATGCAAAGTTGATCCATTTGTTGAGGCGACAACTATTGCCTCTGCATGCAATTTAGTTTTTCGGCGCAATTTTCTTAGACCGAATACTATTGGTATTATTCCAAGAAAGGGATTTAGATATGCCGATAATCAGTCAGCAATAGCAATTCAATGGCTAATATCTGAAGAAAAACGCAGAGGAATTAATATTACACATGCAGCCAAACAAAGAGAAGTTGTTCTGAAAGGAGTAAAAGTAGATGGCTATTGTGCAGAGTCTAATCAAATTTTTGAATTCCATGGTTGCTATTACCATGGACACCCCACATGTTTGAAACATAACCGTGATCAACCTCTTCATGACGACCATAGCGATACTCTAAATCACCGATATGAAGTAACAACCGCAAAGACGGAGCGTTTACGTTCTTATGGATACGAGGTCATTGAGATGTGGGAGTGTGATTTTCTCAGACTGATGGAAACGAATAAAGACATTCAAGCTTTAAAAGACCATCCTTTACTGGTACATTCACCTTTAAATCCTCGAGATGCTTTTTATGGGGGTCGAACAGGTAATGTTTATACACATTACGAATGCAAGCCAGGTGAAAAAATAAAATACATAGATGTATGTTCATTGTATCCATGGGTTTGCAAGTATGGAAAATTCCCAATCGGTCACCCTGAATTATATGTCGGAACAGATGCATGCTCCAAAGTTGATTTAGGTAAAATAGATGGTCTGATCAAATGTAAAATTTTACCGCCCGAAGGAATGTATCACCCCGTTCTACCGATTAGACAGAATAATAAATTGATGTTCCCCTTATGTCATAGATGTAGTGAGGAGAAAAACCAACATCATGAATGCACACATACGGATGAACAAAGAGCTCTTATTGGAACATGGGTAATTGATGAGGTAAAAACAGCTCTAAGTAGAGGATACAAAATGCTGAATACATACGAAATATGGAGTTACAAAACTGAGGCGTACGATAAATCAAACCTTTCGGGTGGACTGTTTACTTCAATGATGAACAAATTTATTAAGATGAAACAGCAGGCATCAGGATGGCCCAGCAAATGCAGTTCGGATGAAGAGGAAAAGAGGAAATACCTGGAGGAATTTCTGCAAAATGAAGGTGTAAAACTGGAGTATTCAGAAGTTAATAAAAATCCTGGGCTAAGATCATTAGCCAAGTTAATTTTAAACTCCTTTTGGGGAAAATTTGGACAGCGAGAAAACCAACCGAAGACCAATATAATTAACAGTTCAGGAGAGTTGTATCAGTTTCTAATAAATCCGGCAGTAGAGGTACAACATCTTCTTCCAGTCAATGAAGAAACGCTTATTGTAAACTGGAATTACAGAGAAGAAGCTGCAGAATCTCTAGGAACAGTTAACGTTTCTATAGCATCTTATACAACCGCACAGGCACAACTTAAGTTATTTAGCTATTTGGAGCAGCTTGGAGAAAGAGTTTTATATTATGACACTGATTCTGTCATATATATTAGCAGAGAAGGAGAATACGATCCCCCGACTGGAGAATTCATTGGAGATATGACCGATGAGTTAGAATGCTACGGTCCTGGTAGTTATATAAAAACTTTTACAAGTGGAGGCCCTAAAAATTATGCATATGCAGTTTATAGCACAAGGGATGAATCCATCAAGGTACAGAGTAAAGTAAAAGGAATCTGTCTGAATTATGAAGCTTCGCAACATGTCAATTTAGATTCAATTAAAAATATGATATTAAATGACAACGAGGAAGACCACATTCCTATCCTATCAAAAAATATTCGCCGCACAAAAGATCACGAGGTAGTAACAGTTCCTGAAATAAAAAAATATAAGGTGACTTCAAATAAACGAAGATTTCTGGAAGATTTCAGCTCCCTACCATATGGGTTTAAAAGACAGAAAAGATGAGAAAATGTGTTTGGAAGACAACAACAGAGATAAATATATGAATTTGTCGCTGCTTACACCATGCCAATTTAGAAAAATAAGATATTTGAATAAGTTTCGTGGAGTAGGCCTAATGGGGATACCACATGATAAAAAAAGCGCACCAATAAACTCTACCCCAGGGGTTGGTGTGGAAATGAGTTCCATATTTGTTAAGATATATAAGACATTAAAATATGTATTTAAGAGTCATTTGATATTTTCTCCTGGATCGTTAAAGTCATGAATTCGGCAACTGTTATTTTGGATATACAATTTGTCAGTGGAGTAAATGGTCAGCTGTTTGCTAAGGAGATGGTAGTCTTACAACACGGATCACTTTTACCGAGCTTATACTACTTCAAGCCACCTTTTCCGTATAGTGAATTGACTCCAAGAGCTCGTTGGCAGGATGATTTCAACTTTAGGAAAATAAATGGATTAAGATGGAATGGTGGAAATATTGATTACAATGAATTACCCAACCTATTGACGAATTATTCAAATTCAACAATTTATGTGAAAGGATTGGAAAAGGAGAAATTTATCCGGAAATACCTCCCTGAAACGAAAATAATCCAGCTGGAAATACCAAAACTAAGTAACTTGGAAAACTTTGAGTCTTTCTGTATGATACATGGAAAGTCACCAACTCTTCGATGTGCCGTTCAAAATTGTGTTAATATATATTTATACATGTTAGTGAATAAATTTTTTAAATAAAAGATATCTTTAGTTTTATTTTATTTATTTGCATTCAAAATTTATCGTATCAAAAACAAGATTTGCAATACAGTACAACGGTATTTCATAAAAAAGTCGAGAATAATTTAAGTGTACATAAGATGTTCGACTTGGAATAAAAAAATCTTCGCATGCTAATGTCAATACATTTTTTTCTTTACATTTTTCAACATATTTTCTATAACATTCTTTCACACTATCCGCAGCATTGTTATTGTGGTACATTACGATGTTTAAAAATTTCAGCATTTCAAATAGTTTACAAAGTTCAGCCTGTCTTAAGGTGATGCTGCCACTGCCAACGGGGATTTTGTGTTCTTTTTGTAGCTTTGGTTGATTTGCTGGAGATGTATTTTCCATTTTGATTTTTAAAGCGCTAAGATAGCTGTAAATTGTTGTCCATTCAGAATAAGATACTGATATTGGTATGAGTCCGTGGCGATGAAACACTATTTTTGCCTCAAATGATGATGGGTCAAATCCGAGAATTATTTTCCGGTTGTGACAATCGTCCAGATGATATGTGTAGTTTAATAACAGATTTTCACCCACAACTTTTGCTTCACATTTGGACAACTTCTTTTCTCCTTTAGCACCAGTGGTCCTTTGTCTCTTACGTGATGGCTCCATGCTACTCAATTTAAACTTATACACTGAATATTAACATCCTCTGTTTAGGGTTTTTATAGTACTGACCTCTGCTTTGCATGATTGGTTACAGAAATCTCCGCCATTTTGTGAAAAATTCTTTATATATAAATTAATAATTTTATTATCATTTGAACTGAAATCGCTGGAGGCGAATTCTTTTAAAAAAGTTTTCAAGCTTTTTCCCCTGCATCGTGAATATAGAAATACACAGCAATAATGTCCACAAGTCGCGGAAAATTGACTTTGCAATCGTTTTTTATTATTCAAAAAATTCTTTGAATTATTTAGTAGAAATCTTTGAAAATATTTATTGGTGGGATACCTTCCAAATGAGTCAAAGTACTCTGCCGAGCCTTGTTTAGGGAAATAAAATGCAACCCAATGAGTTCCGTCTTTGTGTGCTGGATCTGTATTAGCTATGACGCATGCTGGTTTTTTTATTTTTTGTGTAAGATGATCGCATGTGAAGACTCCTCTAAAAAATTTGTTTGTTACGCGATTGTTTGTCAATGCAGTTGCAAGCTCGATCGTGTTCATTCTTGTTCACAGGTAAATGCTGCTTCTAGGTCAATGACACTGGTGAGAGATGTAACGTAGTTATTTATAAACTCCTTAGTTGGTGTTCCACGAACAAAGATTGTCTTAAATTTCGCTAGAGTTTTTATAAGGTCTTCATCTATCCGTTTTAGCTCAAGGTTACCAAATTTAGTTGATTGTTGTTGCTCATTGCATTCTATAGTAGATGTTGGATATTTAAAAATTATTTCCTTCGCAAACGTTTTATTTTGTGCAGTGAATCCAGCGAAAGAGACTTTTTTAAAGAAGGTATATTCACCTCCGCAAAAGTATTCCACATTAATTAAACAGCTCATTGTTACCGTAAAAAATCAATTCACCAACTAACAGTTGGAACATATCGTATCCACCTTATATAGATTTAAAAATTTGTGTAAACATTTCGATCCTTATCAATTTCAATGCTTCCATCGTACTCAGCATATACAATGCATGTCACACTATTTTTTAACGCGTCTCTAAATTTTCCTTCAACTCGTACTGTTCCCTGATTTAGTAAATTGCCGCAAGTCGCGTTATATGAATTGTCTGTTGTTAAATCGAAAGCGAGAAGAAAACATCCCTTGTCAAATAATTTCTTGGATATTTGATGACCTTTATCGAAATAATGAATACCTGTTCCTCTGAATAACGTATTGTAACCGCGTGTACTAATCGGATTATCTTTAGAGTAGTCAAATTCGAGAGGTTGATTTGGTATCTGCACGCCATTCACTGATAAATTGAATCTGGTAATGTTGTTATGTTTAAAGTTGAAGGGGTTCTTTGTTCTTCTGCCAGTGTAAGCATCATTGTCCACCATACCAAAAATTATTAAGTTCGGTAACTGTCCGAGGACGATATTATCCAGTGAAAGTGTGAATGTGTTTGCTGGAATAGTGTAACTTTTAACTTCAACTCGCTTGTATGGGTATATGGCGTTTGATCGCTGTAAAACTGTCTCATGTGCTAATAAAATATTCGGATTAACTGTCACGTGATTCATGTACATGGTTGCATCCAAGATTTTTAATTGTGGTGAGTCGGTCCCGTCCTTGGATAAAACATAAAATTCTGGTTTTTCAAGCGATAAAACTACACGTAAATCGACACCGTTTAATAGCAACTTATCCTGATTAAGCAAGTCAGTATGGATTTTCCCCATCAATTCAACTACATTGCTTTTATTGAAGAGTTTTTGCCGATCTAAATAGCCTTGATGTAATTCAGCGACGGGTTTATCGATATCTGCAATTTCCGTGTCATCTTTGTCAAGATACCAGCCAACCGACTCCAAATGGGTAGATGCCGCATCTTTGCCATAATTTAATAAATTTTCAATATAAGCTCGATAATTGTAATTGTGATCGGTTTGAGCAATTGGTTTTCCATTTAAATATACGGTGCACTGGCGAAATATGGAGTGCAAGATGTTGTTTATTAAACCTGGAGCATCACCATCATCTGAACAAAGTTCTTCTTTTCCATCTTTTATTTTAATTAACTGCAGTTTTAAACGAAGATAGATGCTAGATAAATCACGATATGTATCTCCATGACCCAAAGTTACAAACTCTAGAACGGAAGAGTTGTCGAGTGAGGCTATTGGCTTATAGGCTACTTCTTCTGTTTTCAAAATATTGCTCTGAACTGGTGGTGTGGAAAAAAGATCCAATTCCGATTTCATGCATTCTTTGTACGACATTATGTTTATTACTTATCAAAAATGTCCAGTATACGTTTACGTATCTTTCGTTTTGTTTTCAAAACTCCTGCTGTTATTCCTTTTCTTTGATTTTCAGTTTTGCAATTTCTCGTGCGTTTAGGTGTTTTTCCACGTCTTTTGCGTTTAAGAACTGGTTTTATATGCAAGGTTGTAAACGGGTTCGGTCTTTTTATACCTGTTCCACTCATGCCGTCAAACAGTTTATTTATACCTTTCTGAGCTAGATCTTGGACAGCAAGTCTACCGTGATCTTTTAAAATATCTTTAACTGATTTGCTGCTGATGTTTTTATCCTGTATTATCGCCTGTAATGTTTTTACAGCCTGTTGTGCCAATGTTTTTAATCCTGATGTAGCTATGGGTTTTAAGTGTCGAAATAATGCACTGAAGAAGCTACCGATACCTCTTCCACGTTGATAAATAACTGGACCACGATATAATTCTCCAATATCTGACAGGCCGCCGCCGCTTTGTATTAAATAATAACGTGTATAATAGGAATCCATCTCGTAATTCTATTTATACTATGCAAGAACAGCCTGTTGTGCAAATATTTATAGTTTTTATTGTCTTTTAAAATGTAGCATTACATATGTAGGAATATAACTTGTTTTAAAGTCTACTAACTCACCTTGATGATCAGTTATTTTTATAGAAATACTTTCAATAAAAGTTTTTTCAATGGGACAGTATTCTACATGTTCAAATCTTAATATAGTACCACACTCTTGAATCGGTATTATTCGTAGATATCTTACTAGTTTGTCGCCTATAGCTCTAGGTTGAATAATATCAGTGTGTATATGAATTATATTTTTCTCAGAGCAATTTTTTGTAGTTTCTTGTGTACTTCTTGGTAATCGCAACATTAATTCTTTAATTGTTGTATTAAGAGAATTAATTTTTTCCATTATTGACATATGCTCTTGGCGTAAGCCCGCAGTGTCAAATGACTCTTTTATTTCTGTCAACAATGCATCAGGATTACGTTTGTTTTCAGGTGTTTGCAGAAATACATCTGTGATGAAGTTTGACAGATTATCTATATTTGTATTAATAGGTACTGGTGTAGATAAAAATTCGCCCGAGCTTTGTTTTTCATATGGGACCTGCAAAATTTCACTGTTTTTAGTTATTTTCCGTTGCTCGGGTGTCTTTGCTTTGAGTGAATCTTTCTTCAGTCTATTCAATATTTCAAAAATTGTATTTTTAATTTCAATAATTCGTTTATGTTTTTCTTCCTCGCTAAGTTGTTTATCGTCAAAGTGTAAATTGGCTAAAAGCAATGTCATGAGATCTTTAACATTCAAGTGTGAGGGTAGTGGTTTTTTTATTTTTATCGTAACACCCAATTCCTCTAAACGGAGTTCGAATACATCATGCTTCTTTTCACTACCTTTTTTCTCTTTATTTTCAGCTGTTTTTATGCTAGCCGTTGGATGTGTATAATTGTCTATTGTATTCTTCAAAACAGGATGTTTTCTATTCTTCCTAGGAACTTGACCAAATACATCATCAACAAAATCTTCAATTGATTCATAGTTCTTATATTTTAAAACAACGTTTTCTGAAGTCTTTTTTCCTTGATATATGTGCAATATGTATTCGTCTGGCTCGTGCTTATACTTTATTTCAGGGATAACTTCATTAAAGTGGTCATCTTCTAAGCGCTTCCACATTTTCGATTTAACATCATTCAAGTACATGGTATACCATGAAGGTGTAACTGCATTATAAAATGTTAACAAAAATGCTGAAAGGTTTATTTGTCCAGGTCTGTAACTAACTTGTTCAAGATTTTCTGGTGTCCATTCAAGTTTTACATTTTCATTTATTTTGATGCTAAGTATTTTAAAATCCTTTTGATGCTGCTTTCTAGTTTCCTTTAACTGGTCATATTCACGCCTCACTCGTTTACGTACATTTCCCTTATTGTTGGAGATTGCACGTTTTGTTATTTCAAAATTTGGTAATGCAATTTCAGTTATTCCAACACGCCAGTTCCCATGAAACTTGTATGGTTTAGCAAGTGCATTTGTAAAAGCCGATAGCGTATTTTCCGGGTAAAATTGCATAGAGTTATTACTTAAAAGACATACGTAAAAATCATTTTCTTTTATTTCCACTGGCATTGTTTACAGTCTTTCCCAAGCAATGTCCGACGTACTTGTAGTTCTATCCTTTTTAGTCTTCAGACGCTCACTCTGTCTAACACCGAGCTTACGTAAAGGAAATGAAAGCATATATTGACCAGATTCTAGTGGAGAGGGTATTAATATAGACTGTTTCTGGACTGCTTTTTGTTTTTCACTTTGTTCTAATTCTTCTATATGTTCGCTAGCTTCATCGGCAGTCATATTCGTAGGTACAGTATACTGCGTTACACCATCCTCAGCTGTGATTATTTTATAATCCTTTTCACGTGCATTAGGTGCAGATGTTGTTCTTAGTAATTTTGGTGGTGGCCTTAGAGTTTTTGCTATTCCGCTAGCTGATAATCGTCTTTTGGCGGCTGGTGATAAAGATCTTCTTGGCGGGGTTATGTTATGTGCTTCTTCAAAGACTTCTTCTTCGCTTAGGAAATCCTTTGCTGGTGGTGGTGAAGTCTGTGTTAACACATCATCTTTAAATATAATTTTCGTTTGTGTGGTACTATCTCTTAAACTTTTTTGTTTGACATTATGTTCACGTGGCAAGTAAAAATTTGTTTCTTTATCAAGGGTTCGTTTGGATTTCCGATTGTGATTTAAAAAGGAAATTAGTTGGTTTCGATAGCTATACCATTTTTCGGAATCATTCATGTCTTTATTCTGTAGTATTTTATTCATTGCTCTATCAAAAATGGACTGATTTGCAGTCATTTCAATTTCATCTTTAAGCCTGTTGTAAACCTCTGGCGACAGAAGTAGCATCTTGTTAAGTCCATTATTTCTATGCATATTTTTCAATTAATGAGCCGATAACTCCTGATAGTACACTTCCTAATAAAACTGGTAAAAAACCTCCTCGTTGCACTAGTATTTTACGCTGTTTAGCAACAGATCTCTTTGCGCAAATCAATTTACGCATGTCCTTTTTATACCTACACAGTGAGTTGTAGATATTTCCATGGGGCATGTGGTTACCTTTTAAGGTGTTGAGTGTAATTTCACAAAGAGTTTTTATAACCTCAGGGTCAGCATTTTGTATGATGGACTTTCTCAGATTTGGTTTAGCCTTTTTAAGCACATATAGCATATGCTTGTTCTCCCTTAATCGTTTCATTCGTGACGCCATTCTTACCATTTAAAGAGTTTTGCGGGCAAAAACAGGTTACAAAGTGTTTATTAAATATATCAGTACGAAATCTTAAGACGTCGTTAATGTCCTGAGTTAAATCAATTAGCAAATACCCGTAAGGCATTTGAGTTATCTCTTTATATATTCTCACAAGTTCTAAACTATTTTCTGGGTAAATTTGTCGGGCCAGATGTGTAAATTGACTTTTATCCCGGGGGTTTTTAAATACAACAAGATATTTACAATTGAGCGATATATCACGACTGAATTTTCCTTGATGAAATACGTTTTGTGTCACAAGAATTACTGAGAAATTACGATGATGAGACCCCTTAGTGAATAGTTCACAAACTTCTTTACTATATGCATTTAACATCATGTCATCTATAACAATCAACGTTGGTTCGTTTATGTGATTTACAAACTCCTCCGGTATAGCATTTAAATATTCAATATTTTGTAGTTTAATATCTGTTGGCAGTGCACCGTGTTCTGCATTACACCATATAATTTTTCTAATTTGTGGATATATAAATACCTTATTAGTATTAAGAAGATTTTTTATAAATGTTGTTTTCCCGCATCCCGAAGGCCCCGCAACCATCATTGTAAACGGATGATTAAACCTGATCATTCTTGTTTTGTATATAAACTGGTTATTCAACCGCAGGTATTTATACATTCGGTACAATGAGCAGAAGGCAGATAATCAATGAACTGCATAAACCAGTGCGAAAAAATTTTAAACGTCGACATGTCACTACCAAAGATATAGATGATTTGTGGCAGGCAGACCTGGTCGAGATGGGTTCTTACTCATCAGAAAATCAGGGGTTTCGTTTTCTTCTCACTGTAATTGATACCTTTTCAAAGTATGCATGGACACTGCCTTTAAAATCTAAAAAGGCATCAGAAGTTGTAAAAGCATTGCAGTCGATTTTTAATACAGGACGCATTCCAAGAAATTTACAAACCGATGATGGAAAAGAGTTTTTTAATAAACCGTTTCGTCAACTGATGAAAGATTACGAAATAAACCATTATTCCAGCTACAGTACTTTGAAAGCCTCGATTGTAGAAAGATTTAACAGAACGCTGAAAAATATGATGTGGAAAGAATTCAGCATGAATGGCAATTATCACTGGATTAGCATGTTGACCAAGTTGACAGACGACTACAATGCAACGAAACATCGCACGATTAAGATGAGACCTGTAGATGTTGGGCTGCATAACGAAAAACGTTTAATATCTGTGTATAATTACCCTAAAATAAAATCAAAGTCTAAATACAAAGCAGGTGATTTTGTCCGTATAAGTAGACATAAACATGTATTCGAAAAAGGCTATACACCTAATTGGTCCACAGAGATATTTAAAATAAAAGAAGTTAAACCTGTTTACCCGACAACATATATTCTCGAAGATTACCAAGGAAATATAATTCAAGGTAGATTTTATGAACCAGAAATAGCTCCTGTGAAAAACCCTGATGTTTATTTAGTAGAAAAGGTTATAAAAAGGCGCGGTAATCAAGTTCTAGTGAAGTGGCTTGGTTTTCCTTCAAAACACAATTCTTGGATTAATATAAAAGACGTGATATAAAACCTGTTACACTCATTCAAAATGTTAAACTTGAAACAAGAATACGATCGTTTGAAAACATTCGATAATCTAGCAATAGACTTAGATACAGCAGACCAGCTAGCGAAAAGTGGATTTTTTTACACAAACATCAAAGACCGTGTTCAATGTTACTTTTGTTCTCTGCAGATAAACGCTATGAGTTGCGCATCGGATGTAGATTTTGATCATAGACATCGTTCACCACACTGTATCTATGTTAATAGGAAAGACGAATGCGGACGATTCAAAGATCAGCTAGCACCACTTACAGAACAACCTAAATCAAAAACTATACTTTGGCCTTTCAACACTTTGAAATTTTTAGCTGGTATTTTATTCGTTCTAGCAATTCATTATTATTTCCATGAGCAGATATGAGGAAGAAAATAAGTTTCAATGAAGACCCACAAGTTAAATATATGGTAGTATGGAGTTTCGCATACAGACAAAGTAGGAAAGGACCATGGGAGCAGTATGCAGTGGATACATTTAGATTTAAAAACAGAATTTCACAACTGAGTGTAATAATAAATCCGGTTTTAGAAAATAAAATAAAAATGTTCAACAAGTAGCATATTGTTTTTTTATTATGATCATTCCCTAGTCGTTTTCAGGTTTTGTTTGGAAGCCCACCTTCACTGACAGGTGATTGACCTAGTTCCGTGACCTAGAAAAAAGTTCCCACGCTACAGGGGGCCTACTAACTACTTCTACACCTCCCATAGACATGATGTACCCGTCGAGCCATCGAGTTCTCAACATTCGCCCCAGCCCCCGCCCCCGCCTCCGACCCCGCCCCCGCCCCCGCCCCCGTCGTCGCCATCGCTAATACTTCCGCTGCACTCCCCTCCACATCTCCGCACTCAAACTTTCACCTTCGCGGCGCACAAGTGGGCGTGCCTCACACACACAACAATAACAACGATGACCTTGATCTACTCAAACAATTAATACGTCTGGCACACATTCCAAGGTCACCCACTTACCATAATTACAGGTTAATGACCTGTCAACCAATTGACATAATTACACGTGATTAATCACCTTGACCTAAATCCCAAAACCGGTTTTGGTTCCCACGCACAAGGGTCCTAGTACCTACTTGCCCTCCTAGAACTGCTTCAAATTTCTATGAACAATTCCAAATTTCCCCTCAACAAGTTAGCAAGGACCTCTCTGCATATGGGTCCCATGTCAGAGCAAAACATATCTCCCAACTTCAAAGAAGTCGGGACGAATCAAATAGATATTATCGTCCTTAACTAGCTTCCCCCCGAAATTCTAACCATCTCCCAGCCCGTTATTCAAAACTAACATCTTCCGATAACTTAAGACTCTTCTATCATAACTGCAGTGGGATGAGAGACAAACTGAAGGATCTTTTTATCGACTCCAAATCCTGTGACTTCAATGTACTGGTGTTAACCGAGACTTGGTTGAATGACTCCTTCATTAACGAGGAGATCTTGCATGGCAGCTGGTCCATTTATAGATGCGATAGAGATTATATATCTACCGGTCTTTCAAGAGGAGGTGGTGTCCTCATAGCTGTTAGAGACTCCTTAAATAATGAACTTATCGCGACTACATCATCTCAAACCTTCGAGAACATATTTTAGTACGAGTAAAGTTCGGAAATAAATACATTGTCATCGGTTCTTTTTACTTACCTCCAAACTCCGACGAATCTATATATGATAATGTGATTCATATAATAGATGAAATATCCAACGATAGCAAAGATATATTAATCATAGGTGATTTTAATCGGCCTAATATATCTTTTATTCGTGACGAGGAAGACAGTTATTTACTTCCGATTAATGTATCAAACCCCGTCGATATAAAGTTCATCGACAATCTTTACAGCAACGGCTTGCAACAGGTAATTAGCCAACCAAATTCAAATGGGAAATGGTTGGATTTAATCTTCACTAACCTCTATAAGGATTTGAACGTGCTTCCCGCTTCTGAAGAGGAGAATCTATTTAATAACACTACACATCATTTCGCGTGGGTCGTCAAGCTGAGTTCTACAACAACTGATTATCTCGCCTCCTATAACAACTCTGTAGTCTTCGATTTTAAGAATGCTGATGTTAGTATTAGCACTGAATTATCGGTTATTAACTGGGAGGATCTATTTGATGGTGATGATATTGACGAGCTAGTTACTAGATTCTACGTTGTTATCTTCAACGCCATTGACAGATTCGTACACCAAATCAAAAAGACAGATAAATTGACGGAGCCATGGCTTGACAAAAACAGTCGGTCCCTTCGTAATAAATTGTACCGCGTAGTGAAAAATAACAACAATGTTAGTGCTGAGCAGAAATCTGAATATGCCAGGTTAGCCTCAGAATTTAATCATAGGTCACGGGAGGCCTATACTACCTATGCAAAGACTGTCGGTGAAAATATCATACGAAATCCTAAAAAATTCTTTGATTTCGTTAACCTAAAGCGAAAAACATCAGGCTACCCGACAACAATGACAAACGGTATCACGCACTCCTCTCTCCCCCAAGAAATTTCAAACATGTTTGCGGCCAGGTTCAGTGAAATCTTCTGCTCCATTTCTTCGACTGCACACACTGTCCCAAGAGAGCATTCCGAAACTGCGGTCCTTATAGACAATATATCTCTATCGCCCGAAGATATAATCACAGGTCTTATAGATCTGGAGGTCAATAAAGGTCACGGTCCGGACTGTCTACCTGCAAGTTTTTTACAGAGCCACGCCCAACTCATTCTACTCCCTCTTCACCTTCTTCGGTATGGAAGAAATCCTTCCTCACACCAATCTTTAATAATAGAGTTTCCCTTCTTATGAAGAAGGCGCACTTCTCAGCTGGGCTGAGAAACTTTTACCACGACCACGTGGGCTCGGCTGAGACATGCAAACATAAAAAATTAAGTACCCATAAAAATTGCATGCGAAACACATAAACAGTTATAAGAGAATAAAGAGACTCCTTTTAAGGAGATCTTTACCAATGCTCACGCTAAAAACATTAATATTTTTATTTACATTAATGAACATGCGATTAACAGGCTCAAATCGGCCATAGTTGGTGTTAGAGGAGTTGATGTGTAAGAGCGGTGGTCCTCTCAGATTGTATCGGCTCTCTCTAAACGACGCACGACGCAGTGGCGAGGCGAGCTTAACACGCGCCCGGGGCACAGTACCTTTTTAGCGCCCCCCCCCCCCCCCCCCTCGAAAACCATATTATATGTAAAATGCAACGTGACGCTAGCTTGGGTTAGAGGACATACAGGAATCGATGGGAACGAAAAGGCTGACAACCTGGCAAAACAGGGGTCAACCTCGGAATTCTGGGGACCGGAGCCATACTCTGCCATTGGCAGAGGGTTGGTAAGGAACTACATCGAGAAATGGGTCGCTGAGGAACACCGGAGACGGTGGGACGCTATGACCACGTGTAGGCAGGCTAAGATGGTGCTTACGTTGCCGATTACCGCAGCCAGAAGAAGGATCCTGCATATGCAAAGGAGAACCCTCAGATGGTTGGTGGCACTGATTACAGGACACGGATGTTTCAGGTATCACCTAAAAAGAATGGGAATTCTGGAGGATGACACCTGTCGGATGTGCCTGGAGGAACCTGAGACGGCCACACACATAGTGTGTCACTGTCCGGCGGTGGCGAGGAAAAGGGCTGCCATAACTGGACTCCATTGGATGGAGGACATGAGGCAGACTCCCTTCAATCAGCTGCTTGCGATAACTAGGGGAGTCGAAGTAAGGGAGCAATGGGACAACCCACTGCAACCCCAATAAGATGACTCTAGGCAGAGGGACGAAAAGGGACCCGCAAATAGTGGTCTGATTCGATATCCCTCGAAAATCTATATATAAGTATATATGTAAAATATACTCGTAAATTAATAAATAAATAAAGTAAAATAAGTAAAGTCATAGGCTAAGTCATAACTTAAACGTCAATATTTCGGGTATTTCCCTAATTTGTTGCGGACTTCCACAACCTGTCCCAAGTGTCACGGATATGTACAGTCGAGGAAAAAAAGTATCCCCAAAGTAACAAATAAAGAATCTTTTTTTTTAATTCAGATAATTCTCAATTTATGTAACCACACAGCGTAGATGCCATACGGAAGTGCTGACAGACACAGGTCAAGTCAGCCCTGCCAGTAAAAAAGACGCACCATTTCTACTATGAATATATTATTACAGTTTGATTTAGACATTATATTCGTGTTCTCTTTTTTCCTTTTTATTTACGAATTAACATCTATAACACTATTCTAGTTGTGCCACTTTCAACATTTTCCAAGAAATCGAACTAGAATTTTTTTCAGAAAATTTCTTATTATTTTCTGTTGTTTTGTTTGGTCGGAACAAAATTTTTTACAGAACAGAATTTCGTTTTGTGTTTGATTTTTTTGCTATTATACGTTTTGGGTTTAAACAGGGCCCACTAGTTTATTATATTACACTGGCACTAAATTTAAAATTTATTTTCCAGAAATCAATAATAAAAATAAAAATTATCCAGCAATTTTTTGTTTTGCGGACCATTTGGCGCCCCTTTGTGAGTAGCGCCCGGGCCATGAAGCCCCTCCTGCCCCCTTCGCTTCGCCACTGGCACGACGACTTAGAAAACCTGAGTCGACACGTCCATTAAGAAGCTGGTGGACGAAAACAATATCGGCCACCTCACGACGTTTGTGGAGAGTGTTTAAGTTGAGTAACTTAAGTCGGTATTCATATGGTGGGAGAATTAAAGGGTCTTTCCAAGGAAGGTGATTCAATGCGAATCGAACGAACCTACGTTGAACCGACTCAATTTTTCCAATATGCGCAGAATAGTGAGGAGACCAAACCTGGGACGCATATTCAAGTAAAGGTCTGACAAGCGAAATGTAGAGGTGTTTAGTGATCAGGGTGCTGTTAAATTCTTTGGACCACCTTTTTATAAAACCCAAGACTAAGCTGCTCTTGGAAGAAATATAGTTGATATGAGTAGAAAAGTCCAGCTTGGTGTCAAATCTAATCCCGAGATCTTTGACAAAATTAACACGGGGGACACCCTCACTAAAAAATGAGTAGTTATAAATTATAGGATCACGTCGCCTACAAAAAGTCATGACTTCGCATTTACTAATATTAAGAATCAGGTTGTTGTTAGCACACCAAGAGTAAAAGGTGTCGAGGTCGACTTGCAAAAGTTTGCAGTCCTCCATACTCTTTACGTGACGGTACAATTTGATGTCATCAGCATAAATCAGGATTCTGCAGCGTCTTAGCAGGGTAACAATATCATCAATAGAAAGAATAAAGAGGATAGGGCCAAGATGACTGCCTTGAGGGACACCGGATGACGCCTCAATGGTCGCGGATTTGGATCCACGGAAAAGGACTTGGTAGGTCCTGTCAGCTAACTAGGACTGGAACCATAATACAAGGGCTTCAGGGAAACCTAACTTTTTTAGTTTGTAAAGTATAATGGAGTGGGAAAGCTTGTCAAATGCCTTACTGAAATCAGTGTAAACACAATCAGTTTGGCAACCGGAAACGAAGCCTTCAACAGCATGGGAAGTGAATTCTAGGAGATTGGTGGTAGTGGAACGAGCTGGAAGAAAACCATGTTGGTTCGTAGAAATAAGTTTTTTGCAGATGGGCACGATTGCAGAATAAATGATTGACTCAAAAAGCTTTGGTATGACAGACAGCTTGGCAATTGGTCTGTAGTTCGATATTTCGTTCTTGCTACCACTTTTGTGAATAGGAATTATGAACGAATTCTTCCAAAGAGTAGGGAAGTACCCTTTATCCAGGGACTTTTTAAAAAGGGTTTTCAGTGGAGACTGGAGAACCTCCACACAGGATTTAAGGACAGCAGGAGGGATACCATCAGGGCCGGAAGTGAAATCGTATGGGAGTTCATCAATATGTTTCACGATATCGTCACTGGAAATTGAGAGAGATAATCTAGTAGCCTCTCGGTGTGGAGTTATGTGACGAAAATTATTGCCATTAGGCTGAAAGTTAGAAGGAGTGAAAGATTGATGAAAGAATGAAGCAAACATGTTGCAAATCGAGGAAGACTCACTACTAGACCAGTTAGTGTGCTGCATAGTATTTGGGTAGTTATCGACTTTTTTCTTAGAGTTGACAAATTTAAAGAAGTTTCTAGGATCAGTATACACCTGGTCCCTCATGCTGCTGAGATATTCACCATACAGAGCAGAAGAGAGTAAACGAAACCTGTTATAGCAATCAGTAAATGTAGTAAGACTCGGAGGGTCCTTTCTCTTTAAATAGGTCTTCCAGAGTCTATTTTTCTGATTCCTTAAATGCTTCAGCTCATTATTGTACCAGGGTGGAGTAGAACTGCGCAATTTTTGGGGCTCTAAAGGTACACATGAAGCAATAGCTTCATATAGTACGGTATAAAACCGTGCCACATCGACATCCAACTCATTTGCGGAAAGTAAGCTGTTGAAATCAATCACGGCAAGCTTAGATGAGAGTTCATTAAAGTTAGCCTTCATAAAGTTGAAGGAGTGAGTTACCGCCTCCGGACAAGGATTGTTCTTTGAGTTGAAGCAGTAATTTAGCAAGAGAGGAGGGTGGTAATTGTCAACGGACGTCATGACTATTGGACTGGGTTCAAAAATCATGTTTCCTGAGTCAGTAAAGAATACAAGATCCAACTGCCTCCCTAACACATTAGTCACACCACTCATTTGATTAAGGCCGAGTGAGAATAAGGAATTGAGAAAACAGGATTCCTTAGAATTAATATTGCCTTCAGGGAGGTAGTTATCGTCAACTTCGTCAAATACCCACTGAATATTGGGTAAATTGAAGTCCCCAAGTAGAAGTAATTCATCCCCAGTGTTCATCATACTCAGGCTATAATCAACACAAGAGATGAGAATATCATAGAGGCTTTTACCTCCATCGTCAAGTGTGCTAATCATATCTGGTTGGATATAGCAGCACAGCAGGAATAGATTTGATTTAGAAAAGGAAATCTTGAGAGCGACAAGCTCAATGTCTAAGTGGTTAGAGAAACTAGGAAGCGTAATTGGGTAACAATTAAGGGGACTGCGGCAAGCAAGAAGAACGCCGCCCGCACGAGCTTCCGAGTCAGTGTAACGGTCCTTCCGAAAGACTTGGTAGGAGGAATCGAAGAGTTCAGCATTAAGAAAGCCTTCGTGGAGCCAAGTTTCCGTGAGTGCTATGACATCGAACCCGCTAGCCGCCGATGACTGAAGGATGTCGTTGGTTTTTGATCTTAACCCCCTTACGTTCTGGTAGTAGAGGGCAAGCGTCTCTAGTTTTTTGACCTCCTTGCTGTACTCGGAATGGAGACGTTTGAGTGATGGGCTCGAGTACGGCTACGGGGAACAAAAAGCTTGGTAAGGGCACCAGCAGGCCAGAAGCCAGGGTCTAAAAGAGTCTCGGCAATAACGGGCGGTGCAGACAAGACAAAAGAAGCAACAGGCTTGGAAGCCTTGTTGACTTTTCTGCATGAAACAATTCCAGGGTCTATAGATTTCTTCCTCATATATTCACAGACTCCGTCATAGTTTAAGGAGAGAATCGTGATATGAAGATATTTAAAGGTCTCGGTATCGTAACTAGGGGGGTGCACGGTTCTTGGGGAGCTGTAGCTTCAGTGACCGGGGGATTGGCCACTATTAGAGGCGAAGAGGTGGATATCGAGACCGGCCTAGAGGTCGACTCAATCACTGGAACGCGGGGCAAGGAACTCAAGGTGACACCGTAACCAATGATGGCTTGTCGATCTCGATTCTTCCTGCGACTTTTACGACGCGCCTTAGTACTAGGTACAAGTCAGGTGATAAACATGCGGTGGACAACTATAGGGGTATTGCTATCCTATCTGTTATCCCTAAACTATTTGAAAAACTTATCTATGACAAGATTGCCCCTCTAATTTTTCCGAACCTAAACGTTCAGTAACATGGTTTCATAAAAGGTCGTTCCACCACATCCAATCTTATGATAATGATATCCGAATTGCTGTGCAGTGTGGAACAAGGCCACCAGTTTGACGCTGTCTACACTGATTTCAGCAAGGCATTTGATCGAGTAGACCACCACATTCTATATATGAAATTATTAAGATTTGGGATATCCGGCCCCCTTCTGGATTGGATAACATCCTATCTTAACGGGAGAACTCAGGTGGTAAGATTTCATTTCTATCTGAAATATTAAATGGCATTCCGCACCTCTTTTACGCCGATGATTTAAAAATTTATAGTGCTATAAGGTCTCAAACTGATGTATCCTTTTTACAGTCGAAACGTAATGCACTACAAGACTGGTGCACCACTAACAATCTTCTTCTTAACATCAGTAAGTGCCACGTAATTACCTTCTCCAGGAAAAGAAACAAACATTTGCAAAATTATTATCTCAATGACAATGTCTTGGATCGTGTCGATCACATCGTTGATTTAGGCATTGTCCTCGACAGCAAGTTAAACTTTAACTTACACTCTGATAATATTATTGCTAGATCCAACAAGCTGTTGGGCTTTATCCAAAGAAGAGCTAAAGAATTCGACAATGTTTGGGTTATTAAAGCCTTGTTTTGCTCATTGGTCCGTCCTATTCTTGAGTATGCGTGCCAGATCTGGGATCCTATATTTCAAATTAGTATTAATCGAATAGAATCCGTCCAAAAGAAGTTCCTTCTTTTCGCGCTTAGAAACCTCTACAATCCTTCGGATTTTCACAACCTTCCTCACTATAAGGACAGGCTCAAAATCCTTGATCTCTTGCCTCTATCCCTTAGACGGAAATTGCTTATATCTTGTTTCACCCTGGATGTAGTGAACAATAACCTCAAGGTGCAGTTCCTTTCGGACACAATCAAATTTAACGATACTCGACAAACAAGACATTCCAAACTGCTTAAAGAGTACCCGCATCGCACTGAATATGCTAGAAACGAGCCCGTTAATAGATGCTGCATTACCTTCAATACCTACGCGACCTGTTTCTCTCCCTCAATTAACAAAAGTTCCTATAAAAGAAAACTAATTTCCCTATTGTCCTCTTCTAACTTACATTATAGACCTAGATTTTAGTTTAATATTTAAATATTAAATACTGCAATGTTCCTTATTAATGTTAATATGTATTTTTTTATCTGTAACTGTTTTTGTTAAGTGCCTTGTTTGGCAAATAAATAAATAAGATGACACAAAAGGATCACCTGAGACAGACGATCACCAGGATTGTGGGAATAAAAATTTCGACAACAGCAATAACTGCATCGATCAATGATAGGCAATCGTCGTAAGCGCGATAAGTCGGTAGGACGCGAAGCACTAATTTCCGGATCTCTTCGGTAGCCATACTTTAGGCAGATATCGTGGCATCAAATAAATATTCATCACATGTTTCATATAAAAAGTGTCCCAAAAACTAGGGTCAATTTGAACGTGGACTATTATATATCCATGTGTCGCTTTCTTTATTGTTTGAGATAAATTAGTTATGAAGAATTTGTACAATTAATAAAACAAATATTCACTTTTGATCTGGAAACTTTTGATAGAGCTCAACAAGCTTCTCAGACAATCCTTGACGTTGGTGTGAAACGAATCCATTTGAGCCGAACGAAATAATAGGCTTTACGGACTTTATCCCTAATTTATCAAAACGATCATGATTTCTAGTTGCATATTAAAAGTAAGATCAACAGAAGCGCTGAAACTGGAAGTATTATTAATATCATTTTTTGCATTTAGTTTACAATTCGCCTAAACTGGCACAGCAATGAGTTGTGTACTAATATGACACTGCGAATAGCGAAAAGCTGCCGCCTTACCAAATCGGTCACAGATGCGCAGAAGAGCCAAAGTTAATCGCGAATAATTTTTGATAATGGCCACTCCATAAAGAGTAGCACGCCTACACGCGAGTAAATATGGCCAACAGCTCTAAGAAAATAATTATCATATTTTTGCTGGCCATAAAACGATTATTCAATTTAAGCATTGATAAAAAGCACTTGCAATATTTAAACAATGAAAATTATGCTTAAAATTAACACTATCCTCATTCCAGGCGATATAGATAAATTTTTAATTGCAATAATATGTTTGGCTTTTTTTTCTTTAAGCGAAAGTCACCATAGTCCATAACCATAGTCATCACTCCTGAAGCTTTCGTGATCCATAGTATCAATATTATCGCTATTTTGCTGAAATCCATAGTCCAGTCAAATTAGAGGTTTTACTGGAAGATAATTCGGAAGTTGCTGAAAATTGGAACAGCCCTTAAAAACATTATTATACATAAGCTGTAGAGACTGCCACGCGATTGGACGACTGCAAACTTTTTTATTCAAGGTCAAAGGGTCAAAATATCAGTTTTTTGCAAATATATGCTAAACCGTACGTCTTATCAGAAAATTGTGTTTACAACGTTCCGCTGTGCCTACATTGCACCGCCTCATTTTTACCAAGCACTATGCATGTGACGTCATGGGATAGAAAGTTCCTTCACTGGCCTTACAGAAACGAGCAAGAGATCTTCCTATGAAGAATCTCAAGTTTCTACAGATTAACATCGCCTTCAACGACTGCGTACGATTTGTCCATAAACTTCGTCGTTATGATCATATATCTCCCTACTCCTAACTCTATCCTTGGTTGTTCTTTCAGTGACTATCGGGAGTATAGACTCTTGCGTCTACTCCATGATATCCTGTATCACCGTAAACCGGATTACCTTAACCAATTCGTAATACCCTCACAATCTCTCAGAAATAATAATTTAATTATTCCACAATTTCGTACCTTGATTGGACAACGTTCTTTCTTTGCCTTCGCGGCGTTGCTTTGGAATTGTCTTCCAGTTGATCTCCAGCGCATTGATTCAGCGGGCATTTTTAAGAAGCGTCTTTTCCATCATATCTCTAACAGGGTTGTTTAAAGCGCAAATTCGAGTTTTCTTTTATAAATTTTCTTTCTTTTAAGCTATTTATCTGATATACTTTTTCAATTATGTGTTTTTTTTTCTCTTAGAACATTTCGTTTATTAAAGTTATAAGCTTAAAAAATGATTCAACCTAGTTCCACTTAGAAACGCAGCTTCTGGAAGAACCATTTATTCTTGCCTGCCTTATATTTGGATTCAAACTTGACTCGTGTCTGGAAACGGTGTGCTTTCCTCTTCACGGGGTCCTTCAAGTCCTTAACAGAAACTTTGTCAAACGAAATATCTGGGACAGTGTGACGTGTGGGCATCAAATGATTGTAATTGAGAATTTTCAGGAATGGCTTAATCTTTGACTTCTTCTTTAGTTTAGCTTTGCCCATCTTCTTGGTTACTTTGCGTGGGTACCTATCAATACCAGCAACGAGTGCATGTCCAAATTGTTTCTCAGACGTTCCTCTTTCATATCCTCCTACCCTACCGATGTATTAATAAATGTACTAGTTATAAGATTCTATCTTGTGTACATGGTAGTCAAATAAATCTATATCTATAAAAATCTCGTGTCACAGTGTTTGTTACCGTACTCCTCCGAAACGGGTTGACCAATTTGCATGAAATTTTTTGTGTATATTTGGTAGGTCTGAGAATAGGTCGTAGGCTATTTTTTATACATTTAACCAAAAAAACAGCTGCAAAATCCAAACAAAAATGGTAATTTTAGGAATTTTCACTTCATTTTAGTTTCAATAGCTTCATGGCCTACCTATTGTTTGACAAATGTAAAATTGTCATTAAATTGAATCATTACATTTAATGAAAATTTCAAATTTACGCAGCTGTCAAACAATAGGTAGGCCATGACGCTATTGAAACTAAAATGATCCATAGCGGCCGTCTCAAGAGGGCGGTGTACCACTTTCTTCACAACCACCTCGACATGGGTATCAAATGAAAGGGTATGATAAGTAGAATACAATAAGCAATGTAGTATACAAAATATATCTTTAGATCCATGGCGGCCGTCTCAAGAGGGCGGGGTACCACTTTCTTCACAACCACCTCAACATGGGTATCAAATGAAAGGGTATGTTAAGGAGAATACAATAAGCAATGTAGTATACAAAATATATCTTTAGATCCATGGCGGCCGTCTCAAGAGGGCGTGGTACCACTTTCTTCACAACCACCGAGACATGGGTATCAAATGAAAGGGTATGATAAGTAGAATACAATAAGCAATGTAGTATACAAAATATATCTTTAGATCCATGGCGGCCGTCTCAAGAGGCCGAATTACCACTTTCTTCACAACCACCTCGACATGGGTATCAAATGAAAGGGTATGATAAGTAGAATACAATAAGCAATGTAGTATACAAAACATATCTTTAGATCCATGGCGGCCGTCTAAAGAGGCCGGATTACCACTTTCTTCACAATCCCCTCAACATGGGTATCAAATGAAAGGGTATGATAAGTAGAATACAATAAGCAATGTAGTAGACTCAATATACCGATTCATGACGGCCGACGCAAGACCCATGTTCTTTGAGGCATTTCATCTGTGTAAAATTCATATCTCGAAAAATATTAAGTCAATGGATGGTTTTTATTGTTTACTATTGACTTATGGGTGCAGCGTAGGCGCACCGGGTCCCAGCTAGTAATCTTATATATTAATAGGCAAACAAAAAGTTTGTACACGCTAAGGCTTTTTTGTTCGTGGACCGATTTCGTTTAAATTTTCAGAAAATGTTCTTTTTATGGCATAGTTTTGTAATAAGGAATTTCAACGAAATCGATTCACGAATAAAAAAGTTATAGCGATTTTAATTTTTCGGATTTTAAAAAGCCGTTGGAAAATTTGATTTTTTTTGAGCATCAACGTAGAGCTGAGTAGCCTACGATTGACACAAATGCCGTTTCAGTGAAGCGAATGAACAGAGAAAAACAAGCGTTTGTGTGGATTTTTGGCTGCATAACTGACATAAAAAAAAACTCGGTCACTTTGTGCGTGCATTATTTATACTCTTTTGTGTATAGTATTATTGAGTTGTATTGTGTAAGGCGCTGCCGTTCGTTTTTTGGCGAATGCCTTTAGAAATTTTAATTGATTAATTTAAGTGTGTTTTGAATGTTATTCTGCGTAATTTTTATTCGTTTTCGTATGGTTCTCGGAATCTGAGTTGTATTTTTGTCATTCCAAACAGTTAACTGCGAATTTCGAGTGCAATTTATCGGTGAGTACTTACGTTTTTTTCCGCGTTTTCTTTTCGAAATGCCAAGACAACGACGGGGACACTCGAATGTCGATTTTAGATCGCTTCGCGAAAATACTAGAAGTCGCGTTAGAAATCTACGTAGTGCTAATGAAATGAATGTTGCAAATAATGAATTGAATAGTGGTGTGAATGAAATGAATGTTGATGCATTTCATAATGAAATGTTTGTTGATGGTGTTGCACCTTTAGAAATTTTGACTGATTCTTTTAAATGTGCGTTGAATGTTATTCCGGTTAATTTTGATTCGTTTTCCTGTGGTTCTTTTAATATGAGTTGTCATTTTTGTCGTGCCAAACATTTTCTGACTGAAGTAACTTTACGTAATACTGAGGCATTTTCTTTGTGTTGTTATAAAGGCAAAGTTAATCTACCTCCACTTTCTCAAAATAACTTTTTCAATAATTTTTTTGAAGGTTTAACTTCAAATGAAAGTGCCTTTGCAATGATTAGCTCTGAGTGTAATTTATCAAATGACACTGTAAATGGCATTTATCATTTTACCACATAGCCAAGCAAGACGTCATGGATGCGATTAAAAAAATCCTGGGAAATTTTAGATGCTCTGGAGCGACAATGGAAATGTTTCATAGTAATTAAAAATTCGCCATTGCGAATATATTTTTTTTAAAATAAAAATATTTAAATTGAATTTAAATTCGAACAAATCGTGATTTATTATTTTTGTGACCGAATTTCGGTAACAGGCATCCCAACTAGTAATAATAATTTCACCACAAGCTTTGGGCCGTATAATATATATATCTTTATAAAAATCAACAGACTAAGTCTAGCCGGCCACGTAATCAAGATGGAGGACAACAGTATTCCAAAACCGGTCAAGGTGGCAGAAATTTCGGGAAATAGACTAGTAGTGAGACCCAGGAGGAGATGAATAAACTCTGTAACGGCTGCTGGAGAGCCGCTGGAAGCGCGCCAAACTTGAAGAAATTCTCTAGAGGGGGCCAAGGCTCGATTTGGGCTGTAGCGTCTTTGGATGGATGAAGGCATGTGTTTATAAATTAGTAGTAAATTATTTTAAAAAAGGTTTTATTTTAAAAAAAATTTAGAACTAATAAAATTACATAGAAAAATCTTATCTTTCACGCCAAATCTTGATAAGATTGGTCTTCATTATTCACATGACCGTAGTAAGAATGCATTTCCGTTTTTATACGGGAATGAGATTCTTCAGACGTTTCTATCCTGGAGGAGATGTTCAGAGTTTCTATTTCTGCATAGAAAATTGCATCATTTATTAATTTTTGGCAATAAGGAACCATAGATGATGGAATGGACCGAAGCTTCTCGGACACATATTCTCCAAAAGCATCATGTTGTTGTCTGGGTTTTTCAACAGGTGCTGGTGCATCCATTCGTTTTGCAATTTTTTCTAAAACTATGTCCACTTTCGGTGCTGGTCGTTTGAATGACAATGGAGGTGTAGAAACGGAGCAATTTGAGGGCCCAGGGCTCTGTGTATTGTCATCCATTGAATCAACAGTCTGAAAATTTTAAAAAATATATTAATTTATTTTCAAATTAATTATAAATAATTATTATTAAATATAATCACTAATTTCTTTTATTATTTAAAGTTGACTAACAGATAAGTGGGACCTTAAATGTCACTTCCGCCACATTGCGTCATCTTACCGCATTATTCCCATCAACATCATCCGCTACCAATTTATCACTCTGTAGTAGTTTTTGGTACTAAGGAAGCAATGGCAGCCAGCGATTAGGGAAGATCTGATCTACATAATTCCCATACATACAACGTGGAAAAAATGGAATCAGAAGAGGAATGTGAGGTAGCAAACAACGAATTTGTGATCAAAACTTATAAATGGCGGACGAATTTTTCAAATTTTATTCCGATTTCAATGAAAGTGGATATCAAGGGGTTTTTAAGGTTGCAAATAACCAATATATGATCAAAGCTTATAACTTCAAAATGGCCGCACCAATATGGCCCATGAGTTTGCCAATTATGTTCCGACTCCAATGAAAATCAATTTATACGGTTGCAAATCCTTACTAATATTATAAATGCGAAAGTAACTCTGTCTGTCTGTCTGTCTATCTGTTTGTCTGTCTGTTACGCTTTCACGCCTAAACCACTGGACCGATTTTGATGAAATTTGCTACAGACATAGTTTATACCTTGGAGACGGACATAGGCTACTTTTTATGGAGAAAAAAAAGGGTTGAAGGGGGTGAAATGGGGTTCAATAAGTTGTAAGGGGATTTTTTTTCTTTACTTTTTTTTTCTATTGTATAAAAAGTAACTGACTGACAGACAACGCACAACCTAAACCGCTAGAGCTAAAGGGCTGAAATTTTGACAGTGCATCCCTATAATGATGTGGACATCCACTAAGCAGCGATTTTTCGAAATTCACCCCCTAAGGGGGTGAAATGGGGTTTACCCAAAACCGCTGCAGCTGTATGGCTGAAATTTTGACAGTGCATCCCTATAATGGCGTGGACATCCACTATAAAGCGATTTTTCGAAATTCATCCCCTAAGGGGGTGAAATGAAGTTTACCCAAACCGCTGAAGCTGTAGGGCTGAAATTTTGACAGTGCATCCCTATAAGAGCGTGGACATCCACTATAAAGCGATTTTTCGAAATTCATCCCCTAAGGGGGTCAAATGGGGTTTACGCAAACCGCTGGAGCTATAGGGCTGAAATTTTGACAGTGCATCCCTATAATGACGTGGATATCCACTAAAAAGCGATTTTTCGAAATTCATCCCCTAAGAGGGTGAAATGGGGTTTATCCAAACCACTAAAGCTATAGGGCTGAAATTTTGACAGTGCATCCCTATAATGGCGTGGATATCCACTAAAAAGCGATTTTTCGAAATTCAACCCCTAAGGGGGTGAAATGGAGTTTACCCAAACCGCTGGAGCTGTAGGGCTGAAATTTTGACAGTGCATCCCTATAATGGCGTGGACATCCACTATAAAGCGATTTTTCGAAATTCATCCCCTAAGGGGGTTTACGCAAACCGCTGGAGCTATAGGGCTGAAATTTTGACAGTGCATCCCTATAATGGCGTGGACATCCACTATAAAGCGATTTTCGAAATTCATCCCCTAAGGGGGTGAAATGGGGTTTACGCAAACCGCTGGAGCTATAGGGCTGAAATTTTGACAGTGCATCCCTATAATGACGTGGATATCCACTAAAAAGCGATTTTTCGAAATTCATCCCCTAAGAGGGTGAAATGGGGTTTATCCAAACCACTAAAGCTATAGGGCTGAAATTTTGACAGTGCATCCCTATAATGGCGTGGATATCCACTAAAAAGCGATTTTTCGAAATTCATCCCCTAAGGGGGCGAAATGGAGTTTACCCAAACCGCTGGAGCTGTAGGGCTGAAATTTTGACAGTGCATCCATATAATGGCGTGGACATCCACTATAAAGCGATTTTTCGAAATTCATCGCCTAAGGGGGTCAAATGGGGTTTACGCAAACCGCTGGAGCTATAGGGCTGAAATTTTGACAGTGCATCACTATAATGACGTGGACACTAAAAAGCGATTTTTCGAAATTCATCCCCTAAGGGGGTGAAATGGAGTTTACCCAAACCGCTGGAGCTGTAGGGCTGAAATTTTGACAGTGCATCCCTATAATGGCGTGGACATCCACTATAAAGCGATTTTTCGAAATTCATCCTCTAAGGGGGTCAAATGGGGTTTACGCAAACCGCTGGAGCTATAGGGCTGAAATTTTGACAGTGCATCACTATAATGACGTGGACATCCACTAAAAAGCGATTTTTCGAAATTCATCCCCTAAGAGGGTGAAATGGGGTTTATCCAAACCACTAAAGCTATAGGGCTGAAATTTTGACAGTGCATCCCTATAATGGCGTGGACATCCACTATAAAGCGATTTTTCGAAATTCATCCCCTAAGAGGGTATAAAGCGATTTTTCAAAATTCATCCCCTAAGGGGGTCAAATGGGGTTTACGCAAACCGCTGGAGCTATAGGGCTGAAATTTTGACAGTGCATCACTATAATGACGTGGACACTAAAAAGCGATTTTTCGAAATTCATCCCCTAAGGGGGTGAAATGGAGTTTACCCAAACCGCTGGAGCTGTAGGGCTGAAATTTTGACAGTGCATCCCTATAATGGCGTGGACATCCACTATAAAGCGATTTTTCGAAATTCATCCTCTAAGGGGGTCAAATGGGGTTTACGCGAACCGCTGGAGCTATAGGGCTGCCATTTTGACAGTGCATCACTATAATGACGTGGACATCCACTAAAAAGCGATTTTTCGAAATTCATCCCCTAAGAGGGTGAAATGGGGTTTATCCAAACCACTAAAGCTATAGGGCTGAAATTTTGACAGTGCATCCCTATAATGGCGTGGACATCCACTATAAAGCGATTTTTCGAAATTCATCCCCTAAGAGGGTGAAATGGGGTCAACTCAAAACCGCTGGAGCTATAAGGCTGAAATTTTGACAGTGCATCCCTCTAATGATGTGGACATCCACTAAGAAGCGATTTTTTGGAAATTCGTCCCCTAAGGGGGTGAAATGGGGTTTATCCAAACCGCTAAAGCTATAGGGCTGAAATTTTGACAGTGCATCCCTATAATGGCGTGGACATCCAATATAAAGCGATTTTTCGAAGTTCATCGCCTAAGGGGGTCCAATGAGGTTTACGCAAACCGCTGGAGCTATAGGGCTGAAATTTTGACAGTGCATCCCTATAATGACGTGGACATCCATTAAAAAGCGATTTTTCGAAATTCATCATCTAAGTGGTTGAAATGCGGTTTATCCAAACCGCTAACGTTATAGCGCTGAAATTTTGACAGTGCATCCCTATAATGGCGTGGGCATCCACTATAAAGCGATTTTTCGAAATTCATCCCCTAAGAGGGTGAAATGGGGTTTATCCAAACTTCTAAAGCTATAGGAATGAGATTCTTCAGACGTTTCTATCCTGGAGGAGATGTTCAGAGTTTGTATTTCTGCATAGAAAATTGCATCATTTATTAATTTTTGGCAATAAGGAACCATAGATGATGGAATGGACCGAAGCTTCTCGGACACATATTCTCCAAAAGCATCATGTTGTTGTCTGGGTTTTTCAACAGGTGCTGGTGCATCCATTCGTTTTGCAATTTTTTCTAAAACTATGTCCACTTTCGGTGCTGGTCGTTTGAATGACAATGGAGGTGTAGAAACGGAGCAATTTGAGGGCCCAGGGCTCTGTGTATTGTCATCCATTGAATCAACAGTCTGAAAATTTTAAAAAATATATTAATTTATTTTCAAATTAATTATAAATAATTATTATTAAATATAATCACTAATTTCTTTTATTATTTAAAGTTGACTAACAGATAAGTGGGACCTTAAATGTCACTTCCGCCACATTGCGTCATCTTACCGCATTATTCCCATCAACATCATCCGCTACCAATTTATCACTCTGTAGTAGTTTTTGGTACTAAGGAAGCAATGGCAGCCAGCGATTAGGGAAGATCTGATCTACATAATTCCCATACATACAACGTGGAAAAAATGGAATCAGAAGAGGAATGTGAGGTAGCAAACAACGAATTTGTGATCAAAACTTATAAATGGCGGACGAATTTTTCAAATTTTATTCCGATTTCAATGAAAGTGGATATCAAGGGGTTTTTAAAGTTGCAAATAACCAATATATGATCAAAGCTTATAACTTCAAAATGGCCGCACCAATATGGCCCATGAGTTTGCCAATTATGTTCCGACTCCAATGAAAATCAATTTATACGGTAGCAAATCCTTACTAATATTATAAATGCGAAAGTAACTCTGTCTGTCTGTCTGTCTATCTGTTTGTCTGTCTGTTACGCTTTCACGCCTAAACCACTGGACCGATTTTGATGAAATTTGCTACAGACATAGTTTATACCTTGGAGACGGACATAGGCTACTTTTTATGGAGAAAAAAAAGGGTTGAAGGGGGTGAAATGGGGTTCAATAAGTTGTAAGGGGATTTTTTTTCTTTACTTTTTTTTCTATTGTATAAAAAGTAACTGACTGACAGACAACGCACAACCTAAACCGCTAGAGCTAAAGGGCTGAAATTTTGACAGTGCATCCCTATAATGATGTGGACATCCACTAAGCAGCGATTTTTCGAAATTCACCCCCTAAGGGGGTGAAATGGGGTTTACCCAAAACCGCTGCAGCTGTATGGCTGAAATTTTGACAGTGCATCCCTATAATGGCGTGGACATCCACTATAAAGCGATTTTTCGAAATTCATCCCCTAAGGGGGTGAAATGAAGTTTACCCAAACCGGTGAAGCTGTAGGGCTGAAATTTTGACAGTGCATCCCTATAAGAGCGTGGACATCCACTATAAAGCGATTTTTCGAAATTCATCCCCTAAGGGGGTCAAATGGGGTTTACGCAAACCGCTGGAGCTATAGGGCTGAAATTTTGACAGTGCATCCCTATAATGACGTGGATATCCACTAAAAAGCGATTTTTCGAAATTCATCCCCTAAGAGGGTGAAATGGGGTTTATCCAAACCACTAAAGCTATAGGGCTGAAATTTTGACAGTGCATCCCTATAATGGCGTGGATATCCACTAAAAAGCGATTTTTCGAAATTCAACCCCTAAGGGGGTGAAATGGAGTTTACCCAAACCGCTGGAGCTGTAGGGCTGAAATTTTGACAGTGCATCCCTATAATGGCGTGGACATCCACTATAAAGCGATTTTTCGAAATTCATCCCCTAAGGGGGTTTACGCAAACCGCTGGAGCTATAGGGCTGAAATTTTGACAGTGCATCCCTATAATGGCGTGGACATCCACTATAAAGCGATTTTTCGAAATTCATCCCCTAAGGGGGTGAAATGGGGTTTACGCAAACCGCTGGAGCTATAGGGCTGAAATTTTGACAGTGCATCCCTATAATGACGTGGATATCCACTAAAAAGCGATTTTTCGAAATTCATCCCCTAAGAGGGTGAAATGGGGTTTATCCAAACCACTAAAGCTATAGGGCTGAAATTTTGACAGTGCATCCCTATAATGGCGTGGATATCCACTAAAAAGCGATTTTTCGAAATTCATCCCCTAAGGGGGCGAAATGGAGTTTACCCAAACCGCTGGAGCTGTAGGGCTGAAATTTTGACAGTGCATCCATATAATGGCGTGGACATCCACTATAAAGCGATTTTTCGAAATTCATCGCCTAAGGGGGTCAAATGGGGTTTACGCAAACCGCTGGAGCTATAGGGCTGAAATTTTGACAGTGCATCACTATAATGACGTGGACACTAAAAAGCGATTTTTCGAAATTCATCCCCTAAGGGGGTGAAATGGAGTTTACCCAAACCGCTGGAGCTGTAGGGCTGAAATTTTGACAGTGCATCCCTATAATGGCGTGGACATCCACTATAAAGCGATTTTTCGAAATTCATCCTCTAAGGGGGTCAAATGGGGTTTACGCAAACCGCTGGAGCTATAGGGCTGAAATTTTGACAGTGCATCACTATAATGACGTGGACATCCACTAAAAAGCGATTTTTCGAAATTCATCCCCTAAGAGGGTGAAATGGGGTTTATCCAAACCACTAAAGCTATAGGGCTGAAATTTTGACAGTGCATCCCTATAATGGCGTGGACATCCACTATAAAGCGATTTTTCGAAATTCATCCCCTAAGAGGGTATAAAGCGATTTTTCGAAATTCATCCCCTAAGGGGGTCAAATGGGGTTTACGCAAACCGCTGGAGCTATAGGGCTGAAATTTTGACAGTGCATCACTATAATGACGTGGACACTAAAAAGCGATTTTTCGAAATTCATCCCCTAAGGGGGTGAAATGGAGTTTACCCAAACCGCTGGAGCTGTAGGGCTGATATTTTGACAGTGCATCCCTATAATGGCGTGGACATCCACTATAAAGCGATTTTTCGAAATTCATCCTCTAAGGGGGTCAAATGGGGTTTACGCGAACCGCTGGAGCTATAGGGCTGCCATTTTGACAGTGCATCACTATAATGACGTGGACATCCACTAAAAAGCGATTTTTCGAAATTCATCCCCTAAGAGGGTGAAATGGGGTTTATCCAAACCACTAAAGCTATAGGGCTGAAATTTTGACAGTGCATCCCTATAATGGCGTGGACATCCACTATAAAGCGATTTTTCGAAATTCATCCCCTAAGAGGGTGAAATGGGGTCAACTCAAAACCGCTGGAGCTATAAGGCTGAAATTTTGACAGTGCATCCCTCTAATGATGTGGACATCCACTAAGAAGCGATTTTTTGGAAATTCGTCCCCTAAGGGGGTGAAATGGGGTTTATCCAAACCGCTAAAGCTATAGGGCTGAAATTTTGACAGTGCATCCCTATAATGGCGTGGACATCCAATATAAAGCGATTTTTCGAAGTTCATCGCCTAAGGGGGTCCAATGAGGTTTACGCAAACCGCTGGAGCTATAGGGCTGAAATTTTGACAGTGCATCCCTATAATTGCATGGACATCCACTATTAATCGATTTTTCGAAATTCATCCCCTAAGGGGGTGAAATAGGGTTTACCCAAACCGCTAAAGCTATAGGGCTGAAATTTTGACAGTGCATCCCTTTAATGACGTGGACATCCACTAAAGAGCGATTTTTCGAAAAGGGGTTGAAATGCGGTTTATCCAAACTTCTAAAGCTATAGGGCTGAAATTTTGACAGTGCATCCCTATAATGGCGTGGACATCCACTATAAAGTGATATTTCGAAATTCATCCCCTAAGGGGGTGAAATGGGGTCAACTCAAAACCGCTGGAGCTATAAGGCTGAAATTTTGACAGTGCATCCCTCTAATGATGTGTACATCCACTAAGAAGCGATTTTTCGAAATTCATCCCCTAAGGTGGTCAAATGGGGTTTACGCAAACCGCTGGAGCTATAGGGCTGAAATTTTGACAGTGCATCCCTATATTGACGTGGACATTCACTATAAAGCGATTTTTCGAAGTTCATCCCCTAAGGGGGTGAAATAAGGTTTTTCCAAACCGCTAAAGCTATAGGGCTGAAATTTTGACAGTGCATCCCTATAATTGCATGGACATCCACTATTAAACGATTTTTCGAAATTCATTCCCTAAGGGGGTGAAATAGAGTTTACCCAAACCGCTAAAGCTATAGGGCTGAAATTTAGACAGTGCATCCCTTTAATGACGTGGACATCCACTAAAGAGCGATTTTTCGAAATTCATCCCCTAAGGGGGTCCAATGAGGTTTACGCAAACCGCTGGAGCTATAGGGCTGAAATTTTGACAGTGCATCCCTATAATGGCGTGGACATCCACTATAAAGCGATTTTTCGAAGTTCATCCCCTAAGGGGGTGAAATAAGGTTTTTCCAAACCGCTAAAGCTATAGGGCTGAAATTTTGACAGTGCATCCCAATAATGGCATGGACATCCACTATTAAACGATTTTTCAAAATTCATCCCCTAAGGGGGTGAAATAGGGTTTACCCAAACCGCTAAAGCTATAGGGCTGAAATTTTGACAGTGCATCCCTTTAATGACGTGGACATCCACTAAAAAGCGATTTTTCGAAGTTCATCGCCTAAGGGGGTCCTTCTTCTTCTTTGATCCGTTAGCTGGCGGTCCGAGCGGGACGTCCCCGCAACGGATACGCTGCTGTCGGTGCCGCTGGGTCCCGAACTCTATTCACGATTCGCTTCCATTCTTCTCGCTTTTTGGCGGTGTCTCGAGCCTCGGTAACAGATAATCGTTGATTCTTTAAGTCACCCTCGATATTCTTCAACCAGGTTTTCTTCGGTGCCGATCGCTGTATTCTCCAGTCTGCAGGACGGTCTCGCCAGAGAAGTTTACGTGGCAAGCGGTTATCATCCATTCGGCAAACATGTCCAAACCACCGTAGTCGACGTTTTTGCATTTCTTCTTCGATCAGTGTTTGCTGATCGCATCTTTGTCTGACAACCTCGTTTCGAAGGCGATCACGGAGTGAGACACGGAGGATCTGCCTCAAACATCGCATTTGGAAGACCTCGAGCTTCTTAACGTCCGGTTTGAGCAGTGTCCACGTTTCAGATCCATAAAGAAGAATCGGAAGAATCAACGTTCGGTAAAGACGTAGTTTTGTTTTGATGGAGATATTTGCTCGTTTTCATATGCACCACTTGAGCGAGGCGAATGTTGCTGTTGCCTGGCCGATACGGCTGTGAACGTCGGCCGTCGTTTCCTCAACCAATGATCCCAAATATTTGAACCTTGGAACCTGTTCGATTTGGGTTCCATCGAGGTGAACACTGGCTCTTGATCCATCCGTTGTGAGCACTTTGGTCTTTTCCGCATTGATTTTTAGCCCGTATGTTTGGGCGATGCGGGAAATATCGTATAAGATGTCCGTTGCTTCGGCATCCGTGTCGGCGAAAACAGCGCTATCATCGGCGAACATTAAGTCTGTTACGAAGTTGTTGTCGTCGTATTGAACTCCGAGTCGTCCATCGAATGCTTCACGCATAATCGCGTCGATCACAACGTTGAAGAGAAGTGGCGAAGCGACGTCTCCCTGTCGGATACCCGTCTGAATCGGGAACTCCTCGGATAAGTCGATTCGAATACGAACGCTGCTGGTTGAGCCATCGTACGACGCTTGGAGAAGTTGGATGATTCTCAATGGCACGTGTTCGGTTACCAAGACTCTCCACAAGCTGTTCCAATCGATGCAATCGAAAGCGGATTTGAAATCGATGAAAACGATGACAATTCGTTTGCCGCAACGAATTCTTTCTTCCATTAACTGACGGAGGGCGAATATTTGATCAATGCATCCTCGATGTGGTCTAAATCCCGCATGTTCCTCCCGGCTCGTTTGCTCTCGATGTTTCTGTAGCCTCGATTGTATTATTTTCGTAAATACTTTACCGACGATCGAAAGAAGGCTAATACCGCGATAATTCTTGCATTCCCGACTGTCGCCTTTCTTCAAAATTGGGACAACGATCGCTTTCTTCCATACCGAAGGGACACGATCCGAATGCCATATGTGTGTTATGAGGACATGAAGTCGTTGTGATAAGACATCACCTCCAGCTTTGATCATCTCGGCGGTTACTTGGTCTATTCCCGGCGCTTTTCCATTTTTCAGCGATTTTATTGCTGTCTTCACCTCGATAATTGTTGGTTCGGTATCGAGAGACTGATTCATCGGCTGTTCGATAATCGGTGGTTCGGGTGCTGGACCTTGCGGCGGATCGTGGTTATACAGCTGGTGGAAGAATGCTCTCCACCGCTCCAGGCGTTCATGGGCAGAAGTCACAAAAGTTCCATCCGATTTTTTGATGTTGTCGTTTGTTGATGTTGTTTTGCCGCCTAACCGGCGGATTGTCTGGTACAGCGTCCGGTACTCGTGCCTCGACGCCGCTTTTTCCATGTCGGCCGCAACGTTATTCCAGTATGCTTCTCGTTCCAATTTCATTTTCTGCCGAACTTCTTTGTTCAATCTTCGGTATTCCTCAAAGTCGACGTGTTTCATGCGCTTCCGCTGATCGACGAGGTCCAGACAGCTGTCCGAGATCCATGGCTGCGTCCGTTTACGGATAGTTGGACACAACTCCATTGCACACTCCACAATAGACTCCGACAATTGCCTTTCTTCTACATCGATATCGTCCGGTATTGCGAGCGCCGCGAATTTGTTGGATAATGCCATTTGAAACTCTCGCCCGATGGCCGGGTCCCGTAGGCACGCCCAATTTTTCTTGGCTGGTGGTGGCTCCGTTTTCTTCGCTCTTTGCAATCGCATCTGCAATTTCGCTCGAACAAGATAATGGTCCGATCCGCAATCGGGTCCACGCATTGCACGTACGTCTTTAAGCGTCGATCGGAATCTTGTGTTGATCAAAACGTAGTCTAACATCGCCGAGTCTTTGCCGGATGGATTTCGCCAGGTGAGTTGGTGTTTGAGTGGATGGCGGAAAATGCTGTTGCCAACGATCAAGTTGTTTGACGATGCGAATGAAAGCAGGCGTAAGCCGTTGTCATTAATTACTCCGTGTCCGAATTTGCCCATGGTTTCTTCCCAGCCGGTTCGATCTACTCCTGAATGTGCATTGAAATCCCCCGCGAGAATTATTAATTCGGTTTGAGGTATCATATCCAGCGTCTGTTGAAGCTGATCGTAAAATTCGTCCTTGTTCGTGTCCGTGCTGGTCTCGGTTGGCGCATAAACAGATATGATATGGGTCTTGATCGTTCCACTGATGGTTATAACCGCCAAACGCTCGGATATCGGTTGGAATGCGATAACGCTGCTGGCAGCCCGTCGGTCGACCATAAAGCCGACGCCGGCCTCTCTTTTCTCACCACCGGAATAGTAAAGCATCATCGTTTCGTCGATTGTTGGCGGGACGATTGTCAATATCCCGGATCCGGTAAGCCGTAGTTCCGATAGCGCAGCAATTGATATTTTGCATTTCAACAATTCCATTGCTATGATTTCCTTTTGACCAACGTGATGTCCTGTTCGTACATTCCACGCAGCGAATTTTAATTCCCTTTTCGGTGTGACTAATTTGGGTGTTCGGCCAGTAACCCACTTCTCACCAGCGTCCCTGGTCCCCAGCGCTGGCGCATCGGCTGCCCCGGATGCAGTAGCATTATTTCGGCCAGTAACCCACTTCTCACCAGCATCCCTGGTCCCCAGCGCTGGCGCATCGGCTGCCCCGGATGCAGTAGCATTATTTCGTGAATGGTTAGTTCGTGTATCCATGCGGTTTCTTGCCTAGTTTTTACGATCGACTCGGCAGGTCGACAACCCTCCTCCTTTCACACTCTGGGCTTGGGACCAGACGAAGGCGGAGTTAAGGGGGTCCAATGAGGTTTACGCAAACCGCTGGAGCTATAGGGCTGAAATTTTGACAGTGCATCCCTATCATGGCGTGGACATCCACTATAAAGCGATTTTTCGAAGTTCATCCCCTAAGGGGGTGAAATAAGGTTTTTCCAAACCGCTAAAGCTATAGGGCTGAAATTTTGACAGTGCATCCCTATAATTGCATGGACATCCACTATTAATCGATTTTTCGAAATTCATCCCCTAAGGGGGTGAAATAGGGTTTACCCAAACCGCTAAAGCTATAGGGCTGAAATTTTGACAGTGCATCCCTTTAATGACGTGGACATCCACTAAAGAGCGATTTTTCGAAAAGGGGTTGAAATGCGGTTTATCCAAACCGCTAAAGTGATAGCGCTGAAATTTTGACAGTGCATCCCTATAATGGCGTGGGCATCCACTATAAAGCGATTTTTCGAAATTCATCCCCTAAGGGGGTGAAATGGGGTTTACCCAAACCGCTGGAGCTATAGGGCTGAAATTTTGACAGTGCATCGCTATAATGACGTGGACATCCTCTAAGAAGCGATTTTGCGAAATTCATTCCCTAAGGGGGTGAAATGGGGTTAACCCACACCGCTGAAGCTGAAGGGCTTTAATTTTGACCGTGCATCACTATAATAACGTGGACATCCACTTAGGAGCGATTTTTTGAAATTTATCCCCTAAGGGGGTTAAATGGGGTTAACCCAAACCGCTGGAGCTAAACGGCTGAAATTTTGACAGTGCATCTCTATAATGACGTGGACATTCACTAAGAAGCGATTTTTCGAAATTCATCCCCTAAAGGGGTGAAATGGGGTTACCAAACTACTGGAGCTACAGGGCTGAAATTTGGACAGTGCATCGCTATAATGACGTGGACATCCACTAAGAGGCGATTACTCGAAATTCATCCCCTAAGGGGATGAAATGGGGTTAACCCAAACCTCTGATGCTGAAGGGCTGAAATTTTGACAGTGCATCCCTATAATCACGAAAAATTAATGACTCGAAATTCACTTTATTTAATATTCATTTGTGATTGCTTCATAATTTCTTGCACCCACGTAAATAGACGAACAAACTTAACGAACGTTCGTCAAACCCTAAAATGTCACTTCTATTGATGACATAAACATGCCAATCTCTGCTTCAAAACTTGCAGATTTGTTGAGCAAAGGTGATATACGCAGCAATTTGTTTACCATATTTATTAAAAAAATGCCATATAATAAACCCTTTTTAAGGATAATAACAGTTGACTTTTTTGTTAGTTTTTTTTTTTAAGGAAAACATTGCACATAATAAACAGTTTTTATTTAAAGGCGTTGCAAGGCACGCGGGTTTTATGCTAGTAACTTATAAATTCAAAATGGTGTGACGTGTTTGAGTTCACTGGGCTAGTAGTGGTCAGGCAGTGCGGGAGCACATAATGTAAGTAAATACGTCAATTTTCAAAATCCTGGCATAAACTCTATGCCCCCAGATATTGACTTAGCACGCCACCATTCATCCAAGAAGCTACCCTGCTTTTGGCGGGATTCAAACAAAGCTATTCGGCAATCGTGTCTCTCTTCCACACTATTACTGTCCTTTTAAACAAGCTACCTTTAGTGTGGTCGCTCATGTACCGGGTTTTTACACGACACAGCCGTTCCGTGTTAGTTTATGTTTCTATGGTACTACTAGTCCGTCATGTCTTTTAAGTCATGGTGCAATGTATAGTAGTAAGCTTTATCTGAAAAAAGTATATCAACTGTAAAAACGGTTGAAATAAGTTTTCAAATTTGTATGAGAAAGAACTGTATATAGTTAAAGCAAATTTTGCTTTAAAGTCCGTACTAATGCCTGCCTCCTTAAAATTATTATAGCACACTGAAGATCTGACCTTTTTTTATGCGCATGATAGTTGCTGACATCTGCTTTGGTCTATTTTTAAATATTGTTTCACTAACATATACATATTTTGGTTGGGGGATCTTTAGGGGTGAGGGGAAATGAAATTTTACTCAAAATCTGGAGATGATGTTATCTGAAATAGAATAGGGTGTACAGTTAAAAAAAATTCCCCGGGTTGAATAAAAGATGGCCTTACAACGGGCGACCACTGGCCGTGTTAGAAACCTAGTCCTAGGACATGGGGCGGGCATCCGAAGGATGTTTGTTGCACTGTACGGCCGTATATTTATTGTGCAAAACATCATGAAATGTGGTGCTCATGTCTTCGTATTCAAATATTAAAAACCTTTTATCAACGAACTGCAATTAAAGTTTTAATTTTTTTTCGGTCGTTTTTTTTTTTTTGAACCGCTTAAATCAACAAAATTTCTCACTAACATAAAAATCATTACCAAAACTCGGTGTACGGTGATTTCAGAAACCGACGACAGGCGAACCTGTTTTTTCTTATGCATCCATAGCCTTTAAGTATGAGAATTGAAAGGCCGACAGATAACGAAAGTGATCAAGTTCCCACACACCACAATACAATACATTGGTGCAACTCAAACTTACCGTTGTATGCCGTGTGTACAGCTTAGTACTCGGCCATTTAATAATTTTGGTCAAGTTTGGCCGTCGTCAGCCCGTATGTGCTCCCGTTAAAAATAGTTAAAAACTCTACGGCCATCATATACCTCTTAAAAGCTGTAAGGCCATCTTTTATTTTTATTCGGGTCACAAAAAAACGTAGCAAAATGCTTAAAAAACCAAGGTATATGGGATTTTTCTCATGCTTTGATCTCCTACCAGTACATATTTTCTAAATGGAGTCACTCAAGTTTCTGTGTTTCGTAAATACCCTGTATGTTAGTGGAATTTTTTTCAAATATATCGAGGAATCATCCCTGAAAATATTAGCCGGGAAGTCGAACATAGGATTTTATTGAAGGTCTGATGACGTATACAAGTATGAATATTTTAAATCTTTAAAACGCCGAAAATGTACATATAATATTTTTTGCAGATAATGGCATTACCTACAAGCATTGTAAGAACTAGCCTTAAACGCTATATTTGCAAAAAACAGATTTTTTCATCTTTTGAATAAACTTTTTTGCAGCAATGTAACATTTCATTTATAATGATGTTTTAAGGGCTATTCCAGTTTTCAGCTATTGCCGATGTTTGCGGCAGTTGAATGTCTATTTTGACTGGACTATGCCTGCCTGTCAAAGGGTATAAAAAATCTCTGTACACCTGCGCATCAATGCAACAAATGGACTGAAAGGGATAAAACGGTTGTGTTCCTGTGTCCCTTGATATTCGAATAGATAGATAGAAGATATATGATCTATGAACCCTAGGTATAAGAAATTGGAGACTTCAAGACAGAGACCGACAATCGTGGAAGACGATGTTGCAAGAAGCCAAGGCCAATAACAGGCAGTGGAGCTATTTATGTTATTTGGGTGCAGGTATACACGCTCATACCAGTAGGACATTTTTTAAGTGGGACATCTAAAAAAATTTAGCAGTCAGTACAATTTACCCTCGTGTAAGGGACAAGTGTACTGCCTAGGATAAGTCCGGCTAAAGTCTTACCGTATGGAATCTGTTAATCAAAAAGCTCACAGAGCTATTGTAACTATATATTATAACTATGTAGGTTATAAAACGCGTTTTTCAAAATTAAGCGATTACAGATAGAGACCTATTTTGATTAAATAACACTTCAAACTAAGCACACAGCTGCAATTTAAAAATGGGTGGCATTTTGTCAAGATTTGTTTTTTTTTTCGTTAAAAATAAAGACAATAATATTTATGATTATATATTGAAGTAAATTTCCTAGCTCAATTTCACTGGACATATTTTTTCAGAACTGAATCCAAATCCAAACTCACAGAGCTCTTTGGGGGGAAATATCCCTCATTTCCCCCCATGAATCCGCCGCCAAATAAAAAAAAATTATACATAAATATTGTGTTTATTACCTCGTCTTCACCAAATGGAAGGTCATCAATAATTGTCCTACTCTTTCGTGGTATTTCTTGGTCTTGAAGAAAACTGAGGGAATTATAGTACCACAGTTTTGGAACATGGACACTATCCGGATCACACCCACTTCTCTGTGATGTTTTTACCTTTAATTACAAAAACCTACATATAAGAGAATGAAACGTGAAAAAGGAAAGCTTACCTTTCTCAGCTCTTTATTATAAGAACTCCGCATACTTTGAAGTTTCTTTTGGACTGTTTCCCTGTTTGCCTTAGGGTCCTTTGTATGAAATAATTGCAATATATCGTCCAGGGCAGTATTTCTCCTGTTTTTTTCATGGTAATGTTGATTAGAAACTTTCCAAAGGCATTCATGTGATTTATATTTTTCGATCACCTCCAACACAAAATCATGGCCGGTAGTACCCATAATGTCCTAATATGTATGTATCTTCAGTAAAGATAAAATAAGGAAATATGTTATCACAAGGTAAAGTATGAACTAAGGCTATGAATAGGGTGCACTACACGATCATTCCTTCAACTGTTGCAAAACCGGTTGTACAACATAATTAAGGTCTACATATCTATACTTTACCGTAAATAAGCTCAGTGCTTAAACACCTTTAACATGCGACAAGGGCCGAAAGCACCACTAGTCAAGATTTATAAACCCTGAGCGTACCAAGCCTTTTAGTCCATGGAAATGGTACTTTAACATTGCAAAAATGCAGGACAAGGTTTAATTTTTGGGATGTGAAGGGGGGGGGGGGTCAGTGTAAGCTTAAATTTGAGTTTTCGGGATTGCAGCCCCCCATTTGGCCGCCATCTTGGAAAAGGTGTGCAAATGGTTTTTCCACTATATCTCCGTAACAGTACATCATACAGACAATTTGCAAGGACTCTTTTTGTTTAAAATTGTTGTATAACTCATTTCCACACCCCCTACGAGGTACAGTTTGTTGGTGCGTTTTTAAAGCGGTGTTCCCAATGTAACGGTCGGAATTATTAGTTATTTGGGTGGGGAAATTTAGTTGGGAAATCACCTTGTAGGCAATGGGAAATTTATTGTAAATCACTTTTGAGGAAAAGGAAAAATTTAAAAAGAGGTAGGCGAGAACAAAAAAAATAATGGAGTCTGGGAAAAAAATCTGAATTAGGAAGGGAGTTTTTTTTTAAAAAGAGAGAAAGGACAGTTTCAGTAAGAGGCCCGGTTTCTTGTAAAAAAAATGAAAAAAAGTTTTTGGTAGAAAAAGAAGTTTGTTGCTTTGGACGGGAGGTTGGTGTATGAAGATACTGGAACTTGGATGCGGTACAATTTAGAGGAGGTTGCGAATTAACATCTAGGGGAGTTGCTGAGCAGTAAGCCCAGACGAAGGTTAAGCTTGATTTTTAACTAACTCGAGGTCCACATCAGCAGTTAATATCAATTGAAAATGAGGAATTCAGGTACATATACACCTTATATTATAAAAGTGAGAAGTGAAGAAGGGGGCTATAAAGTCGGCCTGCATTAAGAGAACCAAATTTAAAATTCGAGTCATTTGGCTATGCGAGGTGCTACGAGTCCCAGTTTGATCTCGTATGGAACGGAGAGCGACAATCGACGACATAAAGAACAACAGGCTGTGATATTAATTGAAGAATCTTTTTAATCGTTTAATTTTACGAATTATCTTTCCGGACAGAAATATCGGAGGGCTCAAAATCCCTTCAAATCCGCTTCAACAATTTTTCAATTTCGTATGGGAAGGACCCAGTGTGGCGGGGTAATCCCTTGGAATAATTTATTACCAGAGGTCACTAAAACGAGACGTCATCTAGTTTTATTTAGTTAGTTTTTACTGTTATTAAATACAAATTGATTTCAGGTTTTTTTTTGTGTTACAAATATGTTCATTTTTTTTGTACAGTTATATATATATATGGTCATTTGGTGGCCTAATTACACAGTTTAGTTGCAAACACAAAACACACCATATAATTGTTCCTGGTGGGAAGTTATGGTACTCATCGAGGAGTGTTGAGTTTGAGCGGAGTTTTTATGATATTTGCAGTCCTAGTCGGCAGGTTGACGCTGACACTGATACGTTTGACACTACGCTTTGGCCAAATCGTCGTTGTCCTAGTCCGGCGTGTATTTAATCATCTGGTAGTGGGTGCACCGGCATCTTTCACCTGTTTTGATTTCTGTGTTTCCCCCCAGTACACTGGTTGGTATATTGTTACATCTACATTAAGCATTCATACACTTTAACTGCCCCATTGGGAAGTCGTTGTAACTTTCTGTAAGCAATTACGTAAAAATATAATTTTGTTAAACCTGGAATCTTACCTGAACTTACCTGTCTTTTTAATGGAAGGCTAATTTGGTATATAAAATTTTTGCTGGAATGGTTGGGGCGGAGGTCACTCCTTTTCAGGTTTCTTAAGTAGTGTCGTTCTTTGCCAGCTGGTGGTTACCCAGACTATGAGCTGGCAATGAACCGAACTACAGTGGCGATGACTGGAGAATGAGGGAGGCGGAATTCAAAGTTGCACCGATACAGGTAAGTGGTGAACCAGCCTCGGTAAATCCCGGCCACACACCCCACGACCCCTCCGGCGAGCTAGCTAACTCCGTGTGGCCGGCGTAGGAGTTCCGGATTTTCTTTGTATTTCTTATGTATGGTGTTGGCTCCTTGGCCATTCTCTTCAGGGCTTATGGCTAAGGGGGTGACACCTCGCATAAGTGGCGCCCAATAAATGGTCGCGCCATTATGCTGCTACATAAATGGCGCCCAACGCAGCTTTTAAAGCCCGTTGACTGTCCTACACGGACCCTGAAGTTTAAATTTTTTTGGTTTAATACCACTTGTGCCTTCACGGACAATGTTTGATTTTTTTTCGTTTATGGTTCACCACTTTTACCCAGCGCTCGCTGTGGGCTAAGGTAGTACCGCGAGGCCTTAGCCTTTGTCTGTTTTGCCGAATTTTTTTTTCAGCGTTTGTCCAAATTCTATGTGAATTTTTATTTGTCTTCGCTTTTAGGCCTGTCCGTTTACTTACGCGGTAACTTCTTCGTTTTGGAGTAGCTTCGAACCATGCTGACCTGCACGGCTTGCTAACAAGCGGTGTTCGCTTGGCTATGCGTGCAGGGGTAGTAGTGGGTCATCTTTGTCCTGTTTCTGGGGTCGGCGACTCTGGTATCAGGCGTGATACCGCCTGCCACTGCGTCGGTCTTTGAACAGGATCTTCTTTAATTTTCCTGGTGGAAGTTGAAGTTGGTGCAAGGGCTTAACCGTCTTTGGTAACAGGCGTGTTACCGCCTGCCACTGCGCCCCTTGTTCCTTCGGAAGGTCCATTCAGCTTTTTAAATTCTAATTTTTTGTTTACGTCCCGAATTTTTCCGTCTGGTTCTTCCCAACTGATTGATTTTCCGAAAGGTAGCTCAGTTGTGGTTGGACAGCGGATCCCCCAAAATTTTTTTATTTTTGAAGAAGTTTCCTTTCTTTTCGTGTCGATGCGATTTTGAATTTTCGTTTCCGTCCTTCGTTCCGGGTTTACCTGAAGCTGGGTCGGCGACCTGGATGACACTTGGTGATGACTATGCTTCATAGTTTTCACCAACTGGCATCGAGGCCATTGACATGCGGGATCCCTGAGGGGAAGTGTTATCCGTCTCAACCATTCCACACTTAGATTGAATTAAAGCTTATACACTAATCTATATAGACACTCATACACTTTGATTGTTTTGTCACTACACACTAATCACTGTTGATTTTTTTTCGGGGGTTGCATACAATATTATTAACATCTATGTGATTTGGTTATTTCCACTCTTTGCTTACGGGTTATCGTTTGTTTTTGTTTTGAGTATATCGGGGGGATAATTTTGCTTCAAGTTATACTTTGATTTTTCTTTGAATTGTGTATTTGTCGGTGCACTGCTTGTTATCTCCTCAAGGTTAAAGGATCTTTAGTATTATTGAAGTGAATTGAGGCATGGAACTTAGAAGTGGGAAATCTGCGGGTGCAACTGCTGGGGGAAGTAATCTTCGTAATGTCGCTGGTATTAGTAATGGCACCGAAGCCGGCCAAGGTGATACACCCACTGTCCCCGACCCTACTCCTTCGCTAGAGGAGCGAGTTTTACAGTTGAGTCAACTAGTAACCACGCTTCTAGCTCAGCAGCGACCAGGGGAAAGGCCAGAGACCCCTCGCGCCGCCAGAGACCAGTTTTTTATGCCAGTAGGGAATCCACAGGCAGACGGCGGAATAGTTTCGTCCGTGGCGATTCAACCTCGCAAGTCTCCAGTTACCTTCTGGAACTTAAAGTTCTCCGGCGAGGACAAGTTGTTGTCGGCGGAGGAGTTTCTGTTCCGGGTGGAGCTGAAGGCTCGCGATGATGGAGTCCACCAATCAGAAGTCTGCCGACATTTTTCTTCTTTGTTGTCGGGGCGAGCCACCGACTGGTATTGGTCGCAGTTTCGGCGCCAATTCGTAGATCCTGACTGGGAAACAGGTAAGGCCCAGTTCATTCGCTATTTCCGAAGTCGAGAGTCGGATGAAGAACTTATACTTCAGATGATGGACACTAAACAACATCATCTTTCCTTTGATGAGTTCACCGCCCAATTGTTGTCGGTACACAACCGAATGAGTCATCCTATGTCTGAAAGCGGTTTAATAGGAATAATAGTCCGAAATCTAAATTTCGCTTTGGGGTCGGCAGTAATCGGACATAGTTTCACCAGTATGAATCAATTGCGTGAGACCTGTGTTCGCGTTGAACGCTGGCAGCAACAAAAGAAACTAGAACGTCGGGGCGATAGACAAATACACGAGATTGAACACCCGCCGCCGGTACATTCTGCTGATCAAATACCCCCAGACCTGTCTTCACCCGGAGTAGAAGCGATAACCTCTTCGCGTCAGTTCCAGACTAATCCACGATCGCTCCGATGTTGGAATTGCCAGCAACCGGGTCATCCATTCATGGACTGCCCGTCTGAGATTCGGGGCTTGTTCTGCTTCAAGTGTGGCAAGCCAGGAGTCGTGACTCCAGTGTGCCCCACCTGTCAGGGAAACCGGAGCGGGGGTGCGAGACCGTACGGGAGTCCGCGCCCGAGCTAAGCTCGCCCGTTTTCCCTACCCATTCCTTATCTACACCTGATATGACTGCCATCAGCGACTTTACGTCAACTGATGCTCTTCCTGATTTTCCCTCTGAGGAGGTTAAACTTTCATTCCTTTCCCGTTGGAAGAGATATATCTCCGCTCGTTCGCGCATATTTTCGGAGCCACCTTTCGTGGACTCCATAACTTCCAAGCGCACCCCTCCCCAAATTAGAGTACGAGCTAAGGAGAAGCGACAATGTTTGCAGAAAATTGTTTCTGCCTTCATCTCTGATTCGTCAGATCCTCGGCTGTTTACGAAGGTCCTCGTAGCTAACGAGGAAGTGGTTGGGTTGTTGGACAGTGGTGCCACTGTTAGCTGTTTGGGAAGAGATGCCGAAGCGTTTCTAGCTAATCATCCCGAAGTGACAGTCTACACTTTGCACTCGGTAGTGCATACTGCTGACGGGGCTCCGCAGAGACTTTGCGGTTATATTCGAGTTCCAATCTCCTTTGGAGGAAGGACCCGTGATATAACCATCTATGTAGTGCCCAGTCTCAGCCAGAGACTGTACCTAGGGATGGATTTTTGGAATCTTTTCGGCCTAGCTCCCCAAATAGTCGGCGAGATAAACGCTCCATCCGTGTCTGCAAAAATGCACGACTTAACGTCCACGCAATGCGAACGGTTGGAACGCGTCAAGGCCAGATTTCCCTCTTTTGATGTCTTCGGACTGGGGAAGACTAACCTGGAGGAACACATTATCGACACTGGTGACTCAGTTCCTATCAAACAGAGGCATTATCCCGTCTCACCCGCTGTACAACAGCTGATGTATGGTGAGTTGGACAGGATGCTGTCGCTGGGGGTGATTGAGCCATCAAATAGTCCCTGGAATTCTCCAGTGGTGTTGGTTCGTAAACCAGGTAAGGTCCGCCTGTGCCTTGACTCTCGCAAGGTGAACAGTGTCACGGTGAAAGACGCCTATCCACTTCCACATATTGATGGTCTTCTTGGTCGTCTTCAAGACACCAAGTTCATCACGAGCTTGGACCTGAAGGACGCCTTCTGGCAAATCCCTTTAGAGAAGAAGTCGCGAGAGCGGACAGCTTTCACTGTCCCTGGTCGTCCACTGTACCAGTTCACAGTTATGCCTTTCGGCTTATGTAACGCCCCACAGCGCATGTGTCGCTTGATGGATAAAGCCATCCCGGGCCATTTACGTGAAAACGTATTTGTTTATCTGGACGACCTGCTCATAGTTTCACCTGACTTTGACTCCCACCTAAAGCTTCTGGACGAAGTGGCCAGCTGTCTCCGTCGTGCGGGGTTAACCATCAATTTATCTAAAAGCAAATTTTGCGTGACTGAAGTCAAGTATCTCGGCTTCATAATCGGTGATGGGACTCTGAAAACCGATCCTAACAAGGTGACGGCCATCATGGACTTCCCAACTCCGAAGTCTCATAAGCAGACTCGGAGGTTTTTGGGAATGACCGGATGGTATCAGCGTTTCATACCCAATTATGCTAGCGTGGCTTCTCCAATCACGGATTGTTTGAAGTCTAAATCTTTTAGTTGGAATGATGAGGCCCAGCAGTCGTTCGAGACTTTGAAAAAGCTGATGACGGAAGCTCCTCTTTTAGTCACTCCAGATTTTTCTAAGCCTTTCTATATTCAGTGCGATGCCAGCAGAACTGGTGTAGGTAGTGTGCTTTTTCAAAAGGACATGGATGGAGGAGAACATCCGATTGCTTATATGTCCAAGAAATTGAACGGAGCACAACGGAACTACACCATTACTGAGCTCGAATGCTACGCAGCCGTGCTGAGTATAAAGAAGTTTAGAGCGTATGTTGAGGGACAGACTTTCACGGTCATTACTGACCATGCAAGTCTGAAATGGCTCATGGGCCAGAAGGAGCTTAACGGCCGTTTAGCCCGGTGGAGTCTTAAGCTTCAGGGGTTCGACTTTACAATCGAACACCGTAAAGGCACCCACAATGTGGTTCCCGATGCCTTGTCACGCATGGATTGCGTTGACGAATTGTCCTTGTGTTTCGACGTGGACTTAAATGCCCCGTCTTTCAAGTCCCCGGAATATCTTCGTCTGGGTGATAGCCTCAGGCAAGCCTCACCGCAGCTACCAGACCTGCGAGTTGAAGATGGGTACGTTTTCAAGCGTACCTCCCCACGTACTGGAAACCCGATTGTTGACGACCTGACATGGAAGTTGTGGATTCCGATGGAATTGACCGCATCGCTCGTCGAATCGTATCATTCGCCTCCCCAAGCTTCGCATGGTGGAGTAGGGAAAACCCTAGCCCGATTGCGATGTAAGTACTTTTGGCCAGGTATGGCAAAACAAGTTCGGGAGTTCATCGGTAAGTGTGATGTCTGCAAAACCACCAAAGCCCCCAGCTTGGTACTTCGACCACCTATGGGAAACCCCATGGATGCGTCGAGGGCGTTCCAATTTTTATACGTCGATTTCTTAGGTCCTTATCCCAGGTCGAAGAAAGGCCACACGGCAGTATTTGTTGTATTGGATGCATTCACCAAGTTTGTCTTCCTGCACCCCGTGTCCGCTGAGACCACGGCGGTGTCCGTCAAGTTTCTCGAGCAAACTATCTTTCATACCTATGGAGTCCCTGAAACAGTCTTCTCCGACAATGGTCGGCAATTCACCTCCAAGGAGTTTGCTAAATTACTACAGGATTATGGCGTACAACATGTGCGCACGGCTGTATATTCGCCGCACCCCAACGCTTCCGAGCGGGTGAATAGATCCATCCTAACCGCCATTAGGGCGTATTTAAAGGAGGATCATCGTGAGTGGGATAGACATCTGTCGTCCATTGAATGTGCTCTTCGTAGTACCCACCACGAGGCGATCGGCATGTCCCCGTATCAGGCCCTGTTTGGTAGCCATATGATCCTGCACGGATCAGCATATCCAGTCCTGAAGAAACTGAACGTTTTACAGGATGGTGACATAGTTTTTCTACCATTGACGGACAAAATGCAGATGCTTCGTGAGCGGATTGCTGTTAATTTAGCCGCCGCACACATCAGACATAAAACCCAATACAACTTGCGGTGTCGTGTGGGCAGTTTTCGTCCCGGAGATGAGGTTTACCGGAGAACTTTCTAGGTGAGTAACCGAGCGGGTCGTTTCAGTGCCAAGTTGGCACCCCGGTTTCTGAAAGCTCGGATACGTAGAAAAATTGGAACCAGCTTGTACGAGCTGGAGGATTTGGCAGGTAAGAGCATAGGGGTATATCACGCCAAGGACCTACGTCGTTGATTTTCCTCAAGGTTTCCTTATCATCTATTTGTTTTTGGGCCAGGCTGTGGGTGCACCTCGGCGAATTAGTTACCTGTCGTCCTACTGGGGGGAGTCCAATGCAATGTGGGATTGCGTGAGATTAACTCCATGGTACGAGGGGAAACCGGTTCTGGCGAGAATGTCTGTAAGTTTACAGGAGCCGGAGGGGGACAATATGGAATTGCCTTCAGCCGGATCCTGGGGCTTCCAGATATTCGTCCGAGCGAATCGACTGACGGCCCCACATTTTTTTTAAAAATTGGCGTAATCACTCCTCTAACCTCGTTTCGAGTTAATCCTTTTACCTGGGAGGCCCGGCTAGCTCACTAGAACATGAGACTCCTATTCTCAGGTCGTGAGTCGAGACCCACATTGGCGCCAAAGATATTAGACCTACGGCGACCGTTTTTTTCGGCTCCTCACTGCCTCGCGAGTCGGCCTCGTGGACCCGAGGGTATGTAACGGTCGGAATTATTAGTTATTTGGGTGGGGAAATTTAGTTGGGAAATCACCTTGTAGGCAATGGGAAATTTATTGTAAATCACTTTTGAGGAAAAGGAAAAATTTAAAAAGAGGTAGGCGAGAACAAAAAAAATAATGGAGTCTGGGAAAAAAATCTGAATTAGGAAGGGAGTTTTTTTTTAAAAAGAGAGAAAGGACAGTTTCAGTAAGAGGCCCGGTTTCTTGTAAAAAAAATGAAAAAAAGTTTTTGGTAGAAAAAGAAGTTTGTTGCTTTGGACGGGAGGTTGGTGTATGAAGATACTGGAACTTGGATGCGGTACAATTTAGAGGAGGTTGCGAATTAACATCTAGGGGAGTTGCTGAGCAGTAAGCCCAGACGAAGGTTAAGCTTGATTTTTAACTAACTCGAGGTCCACATCAGCAGTTAATATCAATTGAAAATGAGGAATTCAGGTACATATACACCTTATATTATAAAAGTGAGAAGTGAAGAAGGGGGCTATAAAGTCGGCCTGCATTAAGAGAACCAAATTTAAAATTCGAGTCATTTGGCTATGCGAGGTGCTACGAGTCCCAGTTTGATCTCGTATGGAACGGAGAGCGACAATCGACGACATAAAGAACAACAGGCTGTGATATTAATTGAAGAATCTTTTTAATCGTTTAATTTTACGAATTATCTTTCCGGACAGAAATATCGGAGGGCTCAAAATCCCTTCAAATCCGCTTCAACAATTTTTCAATTTCGTATGGGAAGGACCCAGTGTGGCGGGGTAATCCCTTGGAATAATTTATTACCAGAGGTCACTAAAACGAGACGTCATCTAGTTTTATTTAGTTAGTTTTTACTGTTATTAAATACAAATTGATTTCAGGTTTTTTTTTGTGTTACAAATATGTTCATTTTTTTTTGTACAGTTATATATATATATGGTCATTTGGTGGCCTAATTACACAGTTTAGTTGCAAACACAAAACACACCATATAATTGTTCCTGGTGGGAAGTTATGGTACTCATCGAGGAGTGTTGAGTTTGAGCGGAGTTTTTATGATATTTGCAGTCCTAGTCGGCAGGTTGACGCTGACACTGATACGTTTGACACTACGCTTTGGCCAAATCGTCGTTGTCCTAGTCCGGCGTGTATTTAATCATCTGGTAGTGGGTGCACCGGCATCTTTCACCTGTTTTGATTTCTGTGTTTCCCCCCAGTACACTGGTTGGTATATTGTTACATCTACATTAAGCATTCATACACTTTAACTGCCCCATTGGGAAGTCGTTGTAACTTTCTGTAAGCAATTACGTAAAAATATAATTTTGTTAAACCTGGAATCTTACCTGAACTTACCTGTCTTTTTAATGGAAGGCTAATTTGGTATATAAAATTTTTGCTGGAATGGTTGGGGCGGAGGTCACTCCTTTTCAGGTTTCTTAAGTAGTGTCGTTCTTTGCCAGCTGGTGGTTACCCAGACTATGAGCTGGCAATGAACCGAACTACAGTGGCGATGACTGGAGAATGAGGGAGGCGGAATTCAAAGTTGCACCGATACAGGTAAGTGGTGAACCAGCCTCGGTAAATCCCGGCCACACACCCCACGACCCCTCCGGCGAGCTAGCTAACTCCGTGTGGCCGGCGTAGGAGTTCCGGATTTTCTTTGTATTTCTTATGTATGGTGTTGGCTCCTTGGCCATTCTCTTCAGGGCTTATGGCTAAGGGGGTGACACCTCGCATAAGTGGCGCCCAATAAATGGTCGCGCCATTATGCTGCTACACCAATACGCCCAGTCCAGGATGCTGCTTTTTTTTCTATTCCATCCTTGGTCTTTTTGAAGGCCGTGCAGCGGTTCATAATCAATTACTGGGTATTTTAAGACTCCCTTGTTATTATTTTTTTGTTTTGAAAGGCATATAGAATAAAATATTGTGACTAGTTTTTGTGTTCTAAGGCTTACACTTCTTATATATTCAATTTACGACAAAATACTTGTATAATAAATTGTAGATAATTTAATTCTAAACAAAAAGTCTTTAAGATGAACTGTTACGGAGATATATTGGAAAAACCATTTGCACACCTTTTCCAAGATGGCGGCCAAATGGAAGGGGGGGATGGTTAAAGGTTATTTAAGCTTACACTGGCGTGAGACTAACAACCTTACCCGGAAATCAACGACTACGACCACGACAATGAAAAAGGCAAAACGATTTACGAATTTTCTCATGGAATGTTCGAACTATGTACAGTACTTGAGCTACACAACATCTGGCCAATACCCGGTCAAATCAAAGTATAAAGCTGACATTACCGCCATCCAGGAGATGAGATGGACAGGTGTTTTGCAAAAACATGAGTATATTACAGCTGTCATACAAAACACTATGTGCTCGGAGTAGGTTTTATGTAGTGTTGGGTAGGACACGAATTTAAAATGAGTTTGTAAGAGGTGCCTCTTTTCTCTTTTGAGCCAGTACAATGTCATACTTCAAATGAGGCGAGGTGCTATTGCAACGCCAAAATGTCAAAAACAAGTAAACGGAAAAAAATAATAAAGAGCTTTTTTATAAGGTTAATTATAATATGCATTAAACGGCATGTGAGTATGTAGGTGTAGGGACAACGTCCCACTAATGTCATATTACTTGAGTGGACAAAAAAACAGCCGACTTGCATCAAGTTATTGAAAACACTTACTTAATTAATTTGACTCTTGATTCCTTGAATTTAAAAAAGCTAATAATAAAGATCCGTAATAATTAAAAAAAGTTTCTATTAAAAAATAAATAAATAGAGATTAGCCTCACAATGTTCTAGATTAGTTTCATGCAATAAAGATAGTTACAATAATAAAAACTCCACGTTACATAAGTGAAATCTATTTAATAAAAGGCTAATACATAGACCAGTGCAATTAGTCGAAAAAAGGGCATGAAATTGCATTTCATGATGTACAAAAATTTTTTTTTGGAATTTGTTCGGGTACATCTGACAATGTTAAAACCAAGTTTGTGGGGTCGCAGTGTGATGGGAAAAGCCGCCATCTTGAAAAAGAGGTAGAGGTCGTTTATACCAAATAACTCGGTTGTGTGCAAGGATAGCTGAAAATGATCAATACAAAGTCATTAGAGAATAAAATTATCTACAAAATGAGCCCTTAACGAGGTCTGTAAGTTAATTTGGCTCACAGTTATGGCCGCTCAAAGTTAGAACTTGTTCGGGTGGTTGAGGTTGAATGCAGTTTTTTGCGATTAACTCGTAAGATATTAATTTGGGTGGGTTAATGCCGATTACCAAACTTATAGCGCTATTGATTACCTTTAGAATAAACCCTTAGTCATCGTCCTCGCTTGTATAGTTTGCGAGTAATCCAACGCCAAAGTTCGTACTGCACGTGCCTGAAATAACTGATATCGCCATTTTTCTTGAATATCTCCTTAACGGTTGCTCATATGATAACGTAGTAAACAGCAGAAATACGGGTATTAAAATATCTTTCAAATGGGCTATTGACCGAAACTCTATGTCGCTTCATGTCCGCGACATCACGGGTGAAAAGTCAACAGCGAAGGTTGCGACACTTCTCGACGAATAACTCGCTTCCAGCCAGTTTCGCGTGTCGGATGAATTAGAATTTTATGTAACGCCTTGAATTATCTATATTTTGAGTTATTTAACTACTTTGGAAAATTATAATAATGGGAAATAGTAGCTAAGAATCATCATTTTCGAGGTTCTAAAAGTAAAGCTTTTGATGGGACTGCCTCATACATATGCGGAAAATAACAAAATGTGAAATGTAAGGTAAAACTTTCTGACGAGACTGTCTTTGGAATCCGGGACACATAACGTGTGCAAAGAAACTTCAGTGAAGGTCAAGTGAAAGCTGTTTAGGAAAAAGTGATGCAATCAATTTTAAGAGGAGCATTGCAAGAAAAGACAAAGAAAATGGGAAATTACTGAAAAGTATTTCGACCGCCAACATTCAGGTGGGGTGCTAAATTCGATACTGGGCCGAAGATGAAGGTATTCTCCCACAAAAGAAGTACTCACAGTTTTGTTTATATTAAAGATTTATTGAAATAAAAATATATGATATATTGTAAGGGAGTGCTTCAGTTTTCGCGAAAATGATGATTCTAAGCTACTATTTCCCATTATTATAATTTTCCAAAGTAGTTAAATAACCCAAAATATAGATAATTCAGGGCGTTACATAAAATTCTAATTCATCCGACAGGCGAAACTGGATGGAAGCGAGTTATTCGTCGAGAAGTGTCACAACCTTCGCTGTTGACTTTTCACCCGTGATGTTGCGGACATGAAACGACATAGAGTTTCGGTCAATAGCTCATTTGAAAGATATTTTAATACCCGTGTTTCTGCTGCTTACTGCATTATCATATGAGCAACCGTTAAGGAGATATTAAAAAAAATGGCGTTATCAGTTATTTCAGGCACGTGCAGTACGAACTTTGGCGTTGAATTACTCGCAAACTATACAAGCGAGAACGATGACTAAGGGCTTATTCTAAAGGTAATCACTATCACTATAAGTTTGGTAATCGGCATTAACCCACCCAAATTAATATCTTACGAGATAATCGCAAAAAACTGCATTCAACCCCAATCACCCGAACAAGTTCGAACTTTGAGCGGCCATAACTGTGAGCCAAATTAACTTACAGACCTCGTTAAGGGCTCATTTTGTAGATAATTTTATTCTCTAATGACTTTGTATTGATCATTTTCAGCTATCCTTGCACACAACCGAGTTATTTGGTATAAACGACCTCTACCTCTTTTTCAAGATGGCGGCTTTTCCCATCACACTGCGACCCCACAAACTTGGTTTTAACATTGTCAGATGTACCCGAACAAATTCAAAAAAAAAATTTGTACATCATGAAATGCAATTTGATTTACTAATTGCACTGGACTATAAGGGAACACTAAAAAGTATTTAACATAACGAAAAATTGTTTTAATTAAACAAGTTCAAATTGTTACACAATATAAGAAATCTACGATCTACAATGTTATTTTGCAATCCAACCTCGCCTGATTTCAAGTTGGATATTTTGCTGCCCTAAAAGAAATAAAAAATGTCTCTCCAATACAAAACTTCACTCCCTCAAAAAATGTAAGAAATGTCTCTTCATTACAAAATTTCACTCCCTCGAAAAATGTAAGAAATGTCTCTCCAGGACAAAATTTCACTTCCTCAGAAAATGTAAGAAATGTCTCTTCAGCACAAAATTTTCCTCCCTTGAAAAATGTAAGAAATGGTTTTTCAGTACAGAACTTCACTCCCTCTAAAAAAAGTAAGAAATGTCTCTCCAGCTCGTATTTACAATCTCACATTATCATTTGGGTATTTTACTTCCCTAAAAGAAGAAAGAAATGTCTCTCCAATTCGTGTTTACAATCTCACTTCGCCTGATCTCAAGTTGGTTATTTTACTGCCGCAAAAAAATTGAGAAATGTCTCTCCTCTCCAGCTCCTGTTTACAATCTAACCTCGTAGTTCAAATTGGATATTTTATTGTGGCCAAAAAGTCAGAAATGTCTCTCCTGTTATGCTTACAATCTCACCTCGCCGCGGTTCAAATAGGAAATTTTACTAAAGCAAAAAGTCAGAAAAAATGTCTATCCTGCACTTGCCTGCCCCAGGTATGATGTAAAAATCATACTGGGAAATCTGTACGCCAAAGTAGGCCGGGAGCACATATACAGGCAATATATCGGCAACCACAGCTGGCATGAAAACGCTAATGACAATGGACAGCGAGTTGTAGAGATGGCAACAAGTAAGAACTTGATCGTTGCAAGTACTAGATTTGCGCGTAAAAATATCCATAATACCAACTTGGTATTTCCAGATGGAGCCATTTGCAACCAAATAGACCATGTGTGTCACCTTTCGATGACGGTACGAACGAACCGAGGTGCCAACTTCGACTCGAATCACTATCTTGTTGGTTTGGTGCTCCGAGAGCGCATTACAACGCTGAAAAGCTTTATATTCGCTGATCAGGCTCGAATAACACAGCTGCACCGCGCAATGAAATGGCCAGAAACAGCTACGGTCATGCATTAGAACTCGCCCTAAGTCCTGAGGATTAGATGCCGCGAGTCGACGAGAGCTGTACCCGCCTTAAAAATAGTGTCATAGGTACTGCTGATTCCATCTGAGGCAGAAGTCGCAGAGATCGGAACGACTGATTCTATAATGAATGCAAGCTGGCAACTGAACGTAAAAATGCTGCGTACCGAGCAATGCAACAGTCTCAGAGAACACGGGCACCCGAAGAGAAATAATAGTATAAAGAGCTCAGAAAAGAAGAAATGAGAATTCACAGTCGAAGAAAAGAAAACCTGGGAAAAAATCTTGTCTGTGAACTAGAACAGTACAGAGAACGACGGCCGCCCCAGGCGCGGGAGTTCTACCGAAGAGTCTGCAGTATGACGAAATTCTGATCACCGATCCTAAAGGCATCTTGGAGCGATGGGAAGAGCACTTTCATGAATTGCTAAATGGCGAGCTAACTGAGGATTCGCAGGCTCCACCAATATCTGATGATAATGCTATGCTGCCGCCACCAAGCATAGAAGAAGTTAGCAGAGCCATCAGCCGGCTCAAAAACAACAAGGCCTCGGGTGCAGACGGCATCGCAACGGAGCTGGTTAAATATGGAGGGCCTACATTACACCAAGCGATTCATGAATTAATTGTGCAAGTATGGGAACAGGAAGTGATGCAAGAAGACTGCAGAAAAGGCATCCTCTGCCCGGTCCATAAAAAAGGAGATATCACAGCGTGCACTAATTATCGCGGTATAATGTTGTACCGTGTATAAGATATTCTCCGCTATCTTACAAAACAGGACTGACCCGTACGCCAGAAGCATTATAGACCAATACCAGTGTGTCTTAGCCCAGGCAAATCACAACCGATCAGATTTTCACCTTAAGGCAGGCTATGGAAAAATGTCTAGAGTTTCAAAACTCAATTCAACACCTCTTCACAGACTTTAAAGCCGCCTATAATAACATAGCCAGAGTAGAACTCTACAAAGCCATGAGAGAATTTGGCATCCCCAACAATCTGACAAGACTATGTAGGCTGGCCATGACCAATATGACAAGCCAAGTAAAGGTATCCAGAACACTGTCCAGACCAATCAACATCTATAATGGACTCCGACAATAGGACGGTCTGGCCTGCCTCCTTTTCAACCTGGCGTTGGAGAAAGTGATCCGAGATTCGGGCGTGATATCAAGGGGCCCAATCGTCCACAAGTGCACCCAATTACTGGCCTATGCAGACGACATTGACATTAGTTAGTAGTAGTTAGTTAGTAGTAGCTAGTTATATTATAAGACGATGGTCTTACCGGTTCTCACATATGCATCCGAAATGTGGGTGGTTAGCAAAAAGCAGGTGTGAGTGTTGGGCGTGTTCGAGAGGAAAATACTTCGGAGGATTGTTGGCCCCCTATGTGAGGAAGGACGATTCCGGAGACTCTACAATGACAAGATCTACGAACGGTATCGCGACATTAGATGTTGTGAAGAAAATAAAGCTCGGTAGGCTACGGTTGGCAGGGCACCTAGCTCGTATGAGTAAAGATGAGCCTGCTTGGAAAGTTCTCTGCGGTAAGACCTATGGGGTACGACAGCGAGGGAGGAAGTATGGTGGAGGCCAGGACGCCCAGAGCTTAGGGATGCCAAACTGGATGACATCGGCTCAGATTCGGGGCCGGTGGAGAGAACAGCTGCGAGAGGCTAGGACCGGATCCCGGTTGTAGAGCCGTTAAAGAAGAAGAAGGGATTTACCATTTAATAGTTATTTGCAAAAACAGATTTTTCGATCTCTTCACCTGGAATAAAAATTTAAATTGTAAATTTTATTTATAATTATCCCGTTTATGACTAGGTTAAAAAGTTGAGCCGAGGCTCAGTTGAAATTTCGACCACTGTATATTATGACGAGTTGAGTTCATTTTGGGTTGAATTAGAGTTGAACTGAAATCAAAACATAACCTCAAAATGTGAAATTCTCATTTATAGATATGTAAAAATTCAGAACATATTAATTTTACATTCTTGTGCCAGAAAAACTACCCAAAACTAACGTTGAAGGCCGACCTTACAGATAGTAGACACACAAAACAAATGTGACTTCAACCCAAATACAGCTCACCTCGTGTATATGAGGTGAAATATCAACTCCACCCAGGTAGGCGAACAGAGTTGTGTTAAGTGGACCCAGTTTTAATTCGACCCCCGTTTATGACTGGGTTTAACCTAGTCATTAACGGGGTAAATGATATACCACTTTTTAGCAACTCTATTTGAACTGGACTAATAGCTCGGAACCATAAAACGATTACATAAATAATAAAAGCCGGTTCAGAAGCATGCGAGCAAGCTTTATGTGTAGCTGCCATTTCCGCCGTGTATATGGAGGTCCAGTCAGGCATTCTTCCCACGCTAACCACGTTTCTTTCGCTATCTACGATGTCATATTAATTGGCAATCCTATTCAGCGTGTCGATCGTGCTAAAAATCTCAGAGTAACTCTAAGCGATATGATAGTTGTGACCATATCCTATATACATATAGTGAATAAAATCTAATGTCCTCAGGAAACTCCGTCTGTATGGAAACTTGATGACTTGTGGCCGTCTTTTGCGCTTATCAAAAGCGCTACTCCTGCCCCATCTCATGCATGGCTACTTACTCCTTCCCTCGTTAGATGTTTCTGGTGCTCGCAAATTTGAAGTCGCATACAATGATTGCATACGCTTTATTTATAATATACGACGGTATGTCACCCTACGCCTTTTTGATCAATGCTTGGGGTGTTCCTTAAAAAACTTATAAAGACTTGAGGTTGCTGTGATTTTTTCATGACATAACTTAGACGGCGAAAACCCTCCTACCTCTCTGTATTTCTCCAGCTCTCGCGATCGCGTAGAAATAACAATGTAGTTATTTCTCGGTTTCGTTCTTTGTTAGGCCAACGTTCATATTTGGTTTATGCAGCTCTGCTTTGGAATTCTCTTCCTTATAATCTACAATTTATCGAATCAAGCTGTGTTTTCAACAGGCGTATTATTGAATACGGGTGGCTTCAAAAATGTTAAAAATGCGCGTAGTGATGCGGAATCACTATCCTATCATGACTCTTGCCTCTCAATGATGCGGCATCACTACTTGAACGATGATGGTGCACAGTTTGGCATTTATGATTGGTCTCTGCATGAAAAGAGCTGAGAGTCAGTTTGTTTTTTCTTTTTTTGCACTTATATTCTTTATTAAATGGCCATTTTATTCATTTCACTTTGGCGTCTCGACAACAGATGCCGTGATGCCATATTAGCTTGATTTTGATGCATCAGATGCTTATATGCAGCGAAAATGAACATTAAACAGGCTTCATCACGATGTGCATCAGACTATTTTGAACACTTGATCTGCATCACCGAAGCATCGAGGCATTTTTGAAGTTACCCTACCTCACCAGACCGTCTAAGAATGCAAATACCGTCTCAATTTGCTTGCACTCCTATAAAGGTCTCTCAAAATGCAAATCTATTTTTTTTTCTACCCTCTTTCAATATTTTTTTTGCACTTCTTTGTTCTTTTTTATCTTTTTTTTAATGAATTTTTTGATTTATGAATATTATAGTATTTTTTTTATGTGGCAGTGCTAAACTCAGGAATCACCCTTTGTACTACCAGTCCCTCATGTCGTTTGTCACGTCATGGTGCAATGTCTAGCAGCAAGCTTAGTAAGGGGGGGAATAGGTTAAATGTTATGGGGGTGTGAAGGGGTGTTGAAGAAGGTGGCGATGAACCCCGCGTTAAGTCTTTGTTCCTCTGTTTATTGTACTAATTTAAGCACTATTATTTTGTACAAGTATTGCGCAAATAAATAATAATAATAATCTTTGTCCTCCAAAAGAGTATTGGTTGGTTACAAAGAATGTTTAAGTTTTTTTGCTTTCATAAATGAGCACATCGAAAGAGAAATATTCCTTAAAAGAAAAACAAATAAGGAGGTATCAAATCAGTCACATTTTGAAATGCTCATTATTTTATCGTAAACTTCATACAAATAAAAAATTTTATTTGTGGGACATTTGTATCCTATTTTAAAAAACAAACTGGTTAAATTACTTTGCGTCTGAATACTGCGGCTGGGCTGCAACATTCAAAATTACGATATTTCCTAATTGCACTGCAGCTTGAAGCTTTCAATATAAATCCGCTCAGAATACACACAAATACAAAAGCTTCAACAAATTCCGAAACCGAAAGTAATATATCTATCTCCTTCTACTTCTCATTATCAATCAAAAATGAGCATTTTCTGGAGCAATAATATTTTTATTAGAAAAGAACAACTATAGTATATTCCGTCTAACAAAGTAATCGAGACGAATGAGACAACTGTGCTTGTGACTAATATGACACACCGCTAGGAAGGTATGGTAATGCAAAAGATGGCTTTTATGCCTTCATATTGGAAGGTATGGTAATGCAAAAGGTGGCCGTTATGCCTTCGGTCCTAGGACATCGCAATGTTAAAAGAAGCGATGATTCGATCGAGAAAGTGGACATTAAGCATTCGAAGGAAGGTGTACAGCACTGACATATAGTACTGGACTGCTGATTGACAATTTTCGATGGCACCAGTTTTCTCCAGAAGTTGAGCACCTTTTTTATGTAAACAAAAAAAAATCTTGGAATTTTGGAGAAAATAACTAAAAAGATACTTGTAATATGTGATACAAAAAAATCTCCATCATTATTTTTTATGTTATAGCACTTTTTTCATTAAATAAATGAATTTTTATCACCTATGTAAAGGTTACTTTACCCTGTTTAACGAACTTTTCAAAATAGCTCAAGAGAGGGACAGAAAAATAAAGACCATATACCTGTCTATTTTTTTCAATTTATTTTGACATTTTCCCAAAAAAGAAGAAGAAATCAGGTATGGCAACTTTGAAGGCAAGAAACCGTTTTGGCGGTTTAATTTTTAAAATCGCGCTAAAACAAAAGTCAAAACAAAGAGAAAAAAAGCGGAAGATTTGTAAAGAATTAAAAGAGAAAAAATTTGTGAAAAATTAATTGTGATTAATATAAAATATTAAAGTGATATTTTGTGGTGAGTGTGCTTTAAAAAGTATGTAGTGAGTGCTAATGAAAAAGTGATTTGAAAAATATTTTTAGGATTTCAAATGGAATATACTCCAGAAAAATGTGGAGCAAGTGGGTGCGCTTTCGACGAAAATTCCTTTGTAGAGGGAAAATCATTATTTTTATTCAGGTATGTTTTAATAATTCATGTAATAACTGCTCCTTTCCTAATTCGGGCTTAAATGTACATGCGATTTCACATCTGCCTTGAAACTTAAATAATCTAATATTTCATTAACTAATTAACTAAAAATTAAACTAACTAATTAACTAAAAATTTAAAAGTGAAAACTTCCATATTAAACCATTCTACCCAAGTAAATAGTATATCTAAAATCTTTAATATATTCTTCATACTGTTAAGGTAGCGGTCTTCACTTTTCTTTTACATATATTTCTATTCTTCTTTCAATAGTTCTTATATAAAATGTCTTCTTAACTCTTTCTAAGTCTGTTGTTTAAAATTAATTTTTCTTGGTGCGAAGCCTTCCATAATATTGTAGCTTTTCTGTTCGACGAATCACTTATTTTTAAATCTTTAACCAAGAACTGGCTAGAGAATCAAAACAGTGTGCTTTAGCCTTTCAATACCCACAAACAATGTTTTTACCAAAAAGCGATTCATTATTAGAAATTGTTTTAAATGGAAAGAAATAAAATGCAAGAGAAAAATTTGTATATTTTTTCATGATATTCGCAGATTCTTAATAAACAATACGTGTCAAGAAAAGATGACTTTCATCTTCAAAAACTTAATCGAGATCATTTTGATTTGATTAGGAATCGCTTATCTCGCTATATTATATTTAATCATAGTTAGTTTTTGGTATTATTTGCATTCTCAACCAATGCACTGAACTTTTTTTTTTATTTTAAAATAATTTCAGTTCATTGGGATTTAACGTGGGAGCGGGATGCAAATAGTGTTTGGTGCCATATTTTTGTATGGGATTTTATGTCATTTATCAGTCCAGTACTATATGTCAGTGGTGTACAGATTCGAATCTGGAAGGCTTCCATTCCCTACTGGGGGTATTAATGTTTTTTATGTAGTTGTGTAGAGAGAAAAATCCTATGTCCCTAAAGAGAAAATACCCTCATGTGAATAACTGAGAGGTAAATATATGTACATATGTATTTTGGAAATTTACACGTACAAAAGGGGTGCCAGAATAAGTACACATGAGAATGAAAGTCATACGTCCCGGGTCCCACTCTGCTTCCTTGTTTTTTTCCACGTGTCCTTTTTTAAGTGTTCGACAAGCAATTCTTTTTCTGTTGTCTCATATCATGCCAACCTTGTTATACAGATGTTCCGCTTCATACAAAATGTTGTAGTTAATTCTGTGATAATTATGTCGACATTGAAATGTCGTATATTTTGACAGTGATAGAGTAAATTAATAGTACTATCCATTTTATCTTCCTTTGGATTATTTTCGTTTCACATAAAGCTTAGTATTGAGTTCGAGTTAAATGGTCGTGAACTGTAAAATTCCGTACATTTTGGGCTCAGGTTTTCATGCCCATGAAATTTATTCAAACGAAACTCCACGATTCCAGTATTAAGTTTATATGTGGATAGGGCTGCCATCGCCTAAATTGCCAAAGCCGGACAAAAATTACAAAAAATCTGGACATTCGGGTGAAATTGAGTTTTTTCCCACGGACACCCATTTTTTTTTTAAATTTAACGAATATGTTTTCTGATGAGTTAAAATTCAACCGTCGCGTCGCACAGTGGTAAGGTTCTGCTTAAAACTCAATTTTCAAAATTTGGAAATTTTTCAAAAAAATTGTATCATCGTAGTTGTAATAATGTATCAGATCACGTGTAAAAATATTAAGTCGCTGACTGCTATGAGTCATCGAGCGCATGAGCATAAAGTTCATAGTTGAGGCAAAATAATACTTCTGCGAATAAGGAATGCCAGTTTATGCTCGATATAAAAACATTAATTTCTAAGCGAAAAATAAACTCGACCCAGGTAGGAGAACTGAGTTGGGTTGAGTGGTCTCAGTTTCAACTCGACCCCCATTTATGCCTGCGTTGAACCTGGGTTACCCTAGTTATAAACGGGGTAAACAAAAACAAGAAGAGGAAACACAGACGGAAAATAAATGTGCCAGAATTAAAAAAAGAGCAAATTAGGGGTGAATGTGAGAACCTACTAGACGTAAAACCTGTACTCCATTACTCGCGAAGTTGCTTCGGCGTAGTCTTCCTCGAAATTTATCTAAATCCGAAGCACGGTATACAGAAACAACACAATGTAAAAGAGAAATGTAATTTTAGTGCTGAAGTCACTAGGTGACCCCTTTCTATATAAAATCGAAGCTATTGTTGTAGTTTCTGCATTAGTGGTGATGTCACTAGGGGATGCTTTTTTACGGTATTCGAAGCTGTCATTCTCTTTTACATTACTTTGTTCCTGCATACGAGCGAGGTGTTCAGTCGCCCGGCACACCGCACAGCGCGAGTCGTTTGACTAGGGCACAAAAGCCGCCCGAAAGGCGAAGTAAACCTACACAAAGTGAATCGAAGTCCCTCTCTACATTCTCGACTTCGATCAACTTTGCCTTCCAAACTAGGACAAATCCGGGGAAACCCGAAATGATGGCAGTTGTGAATGGAAAATTGAAAAACTGCGTTTCTTAGCCATAAGAGATGGGGCTAAAACAACTTTTTCACTATCTATCTATCTAAACTCCTTTAATCCCTCATGGGACATAGGGCGGAAACAGTTGCCCTCCAGCAGACTCTGTTTTGCGCGACAGCTCTTAGCTCCGACCAGGATCTCCCAGTTGTTGCGGCTTCTTCTAGTAGGGTTCTCCTCCAAGTTGTTCTAGGTCTTCCTACTCGACGGGAGCCTTGCGGATTCCAGTCAAGGGCCTGTTTGGCTAGATTTTCGTTTTCGCGTCGCAAGGTGTGGCCAACCCAATTCCATTTCCTTCGCCTGATTTGGTCGTTTATCCTTTCTTGGCCGGCATGGCGCCATAGTTCTTCGTTTGAAATTCTATCTTGCCAGCGGATTTTTAGGATACGACGAAGGCACCTGTTGATGAAGACTTGTAGGCGCCCTGTGATGAATTGGGTGACTTTCCATGTTTCGCAACCATACAAAAGAACTGCCTTAACGTTGGAGTTGAACAGCCGCAATTTGGTGTTAGTGAAAATCACCGTTGATCATGCGGGACAGGCATGCATATGCGCCTCGTGCTTTATTTATTCTGGAACTGACGTCTTCTTCTGTCCCACAATTTTCGGTAATAATGCTACCGAGGTAGCAGAATTTATTTACCAGTTCCACGTCACGGTTATTCAGTGCAGTCCGTTCAATGGTGTTTGCATTTATCCGCATTTCTTTAGTTTTAGTCGGATTTAGCCTTAAGCAAACAGATATCATCGTCGTAGTCGAGATCCTTAAGGCGGTCTACCAAACCCCATTGTATGCCGCCTGTCCTATTATCTAGAGCGCCGACAAGGATGTCATTTATTACTATAAGAAATAGTAATGGCGAAAGTAGGCATCCTTGTCGTACTCCTGAGCTCACCTCAAAGCTGTCGGATAATTTTCCATTATGGAGAACTCTGCATTTGGAATTGTTATATAGGGTTTTTATCAATTCTATTATTTTATCAGGCAATCCACGTCGCCGTAGTGCTTGCCACATAAAGCTCCTATTGACCGAGCCGCTTTCTCATAATCTACGAAAGCAAGGTAAAGGTTGTATCGGAATTCAGAAGACTGCTCCACTATTATTCTCAAGGTGTTAATATGATCAATACAGGAGCGGCCCTTCCTGAGTCCGGCCTGCTGTCTCCTAAGCGTTCAGTCAACTGCCTCACTTATCCTAGATAGTAATATATGGGACAAAATTTTGCCCACTGTGGATAGTAAACAGATGCCTCTTCAGTTGTCGCATATTGTTAGGTCCCCCTTTTTTGGTATTTTGACTATGATACCTTCCGTCCAATCCTCCGGAAAGGTACAGGTGTTCCATGTTATATCTAAGATTGGCTGAAGCGCATCTGCTATGAGGCTTGAGTCGGCTTTCAACAATTCTGGCGGGATGCCATCTTTCCCAGCTGCTTTACCATTGGCCATCGCATGAATTGCGGTTACTATTTCCGTCTTGGATGGGGCCCGTGTGGTGATTCTTATTGGCTGTGCATTGTTACTGTTTTCCTGAGGTTCCTGTGTAAGTGTACCATTCAGGGCGGCGAAGAAGTAATCTCTCCATCTTTGGAGTTGCTCTTCGTCGCTGCACAGCAGCCTTCCATCCGCACTCTTAACGGCATGCTTTTTAGTAGAGTGCTTTCCCGAGAGCTGTTTAGTGATTTGGTACAGCACCTTACTGTTACCTGTGTTTGCCGCTTTTTCTGCGAGCTCATTTATCTGCTGCCTTTTATCAGGCCGGACACTTCTCTTAACCTCCCGATGTAATTGGGAGTATTCCCTCTTTTTCAGTTCTTTTTCACTAGTGGTCACTTAATTGCCTATGAAATTTGACAATTCCAAATGTAGTGTGATACTGAACGGAGTGATTAATTAAACGTTTTTACAATGGAGGCGATAATAAATAATATCTAATGTGAAAAAAAAGAACCTAGTGAAATTAGTTAAAAACTGCTCTGCTATCTGAGAAACGCCAAACATCTTTACAAAATATTCATGCCTACTTGTCCGTGGACGGCCACCAATTTTAAACCTTTGAAAGGTTTCCATTTCACTTGAACTCAGTACTATGCTTTATCTTGATTTCAAAATTACTGATCAGCGCGCTTAGGCCCGAGTTACTTTAACTCTGTTAAACTAGCGCTGTTAACTTAGCACCATTTCTAGCATGCCATTTGATAGTTCACATTTTATAACTAAAAACAAGCAAATATAATATTTCTTATTTTACAAATAAAGCTAAAAAATTACTAATAATAAAATCTATGTATTCTGAATTATTTGCTTACAACAAAAATCTACAAGCAAACGTCAATCCATTTTGACAGTATTGAGCTGTGCTACATTTTAGCTAAGCCAAAAAGTACAAATAAGTTAGCTAAACAGCGCTAAAAAAATTGCTGATTATGCCGTTGTTAACTTGCCTAGCTCAGTTAAATTAACTTGGCCTTAAACGGTGCCCATCGCCTTGATAATATTGGGATATTGCCGAGAATATTGCTGCGGCATTACCCAAACACTAGCACATGGATATCCCAGGTAAAAACGCCAAAACTTCTCACATTTCTTCATATAAACGAAGAAAAAACTTACGATTTTCGTGAATATTTAAAAAAAAAAAACACTTTTTTACCGATTGCAAAGAAAAGAATTGTTGCCTTAAAACGCACAAAATTCCAAGCGAAAGAAAAATTTCCCTTCAAGTCTTACCTCTTTTTTAAACAATTTCTTATCAATAGCACTGCACTTTAGTAGATATAATATACTATATATTATATAGTACTTAATTAATTAGGTAATAGTTTTGAATATAAATTTTGTTGAACTTCAATAAAACATACAAAAATCTATAAAAATCATGGAAGCACTCTGTTCTTACTTTTTTTATATTCACTTACAGGCCGAGTATTCTCAAGTTACATTAACACGAGCAATCCATGAGCACAAATGGCCCCGAGCCAAGCCAAAACCTCACCGCGAGCGGAGAAACTCGGATGGACTCGTGCCAATTTGGCGTCGAGCTGAACTCGCCGTGTGTGTGCATGAAAGCTTCAAACTGCGAGCTGCAAGCTTCGAAAATTTCGACTATAGAATTTAAATGCAATCACTCACAATGGATGGCTGCAAGTTTCAAACTTCTATTACGGCACCCATACACGAGTTCTATCCATTATGGATGGCATGGCATCACTCCATTGTTTCCAGTCCATTGGACCAGGTCTAAAATTAGGGGCACACACGATAGCGCCTGAGCCAGTCTGCCGTGCCGATGGCAGTCGGTTAAAACAGATGCAGTAATTAAATTTTATTTTCAAAAGGGTTGCGTATCGGACAAAGGGATAATGGTTACAAATAGATTTTATTGTCATCAAAATTGAAATATTTCTTAAAATATTGAAATATTTATATTATCAATTAACAACTGGGCCACATTTTAATTTAAATTTTAAAATTGTTGCATCGTAAAATTTATACATATGAAAACGAAACTATCCCAGCAGGAAAATCAGTAATTACTGAACACAGTAATAGGTGTTTTCTTGCAAGAATCAGTATGGTTATCCTCACGTATTACAATGTAATGCAAAAAGTAGTAAATCAACCTTTAAATCGATATTTCGAACATTTATTCTTTTATTTTTTCTCTGTTTTGTTTGCCCATTTGACACATTTCCTTTGGAGCTTGTTTGATCTTGTTTTCAATTGTGTGCGGGATTTTGTCATTCTACGTCATTCGTCGATTACCGTCCTAGGACATCACAATGGAAATGTAATCGATTCCGTAACGCAAAAAGTAATGCAAAGAATTTTTCGGATGGATTACAATTTCGATGCCACAACCATTACTTTTCCTGCTGGGATGTACAGTGAGTCGCAAAAGTCTAGGTACCTCTGAAATGAATACAGCAAAATTCGTATAACTGCTGTTTTATATAAAGTATATAACATTTATTGTAAAATTTATAATTACTGATGAGTAGATTTAAGAAATATATAACCAAAATGTTTACTAGAAAAACTGTAAATAAATAAAAAAAAAAAACTAGTTGGGATGTGGGTTTGACCCCTTCGGTCCACACGATTAACTTCCCAGTGTGATGAACGAAGATGGAATAAACTGACTTCTTACAAAATAGTTATACGTTTAGCACTAGTGGAAAATTGGCTAGTATCAGAACTGATGACAAAGCAATCCTGAGAGAAGCTAGTTGAAATAACTATAATATGTAGTGGTAAATCAACAAGATTTTTCTAGAGAATTTGTTTTTCCTGAACGTTAACAAACAAACATTTCCTCCGTATTTCGTTCGCTGCACTAAAGCGGGTGTTCAAATTGGGCTGACTGAAGCGCCACTGACAAACTGAGAAGCGAATGACTTCATTTGGAAATTCCAAAGCTTTCCGGAGATATTAGCAAAACTGTAACTGTTAAGTACTTGTCAGACTTGACCAAAAAGAACCAATTTTGCGGTAACTACTGGAAATTCCGGGATGAACCGTAATTTTCTGAAACTGTATCACGCGTAGAAAACAATTCCCCGTCAAAAACTGCTAATCCAAGGTTTGAAAAATTCGCGCTGTTTGTAAAGGGTAACGAAATTTTGAAAGGTTGTCGGATTTTGACAAGTGATGTTTCTTTGAAAGGCGATGGCTGTGCAGAACCCAAAAAAGCTCACCTCGTTTAGAACGGGTCTCATTCCATCGAGTTTATTAGATATTAGCAAAACTTGTCAATTTAAGGTCTTTCTGACAATTAGCCGAATTTTTTCTATTTAAACAAAAAAGGCCCGACCAAATATTATGAAATTTTTTTCAGAGCATTTCTTCGTTAATATTCTTTTTTCGGAACCTCAATGAAGTCGATACAGTTTTTAGTTTGCGTGGTATCGTGCAGGTACAAAAATCATAAACGTCGTTTAAACAAAAAAACGGTTCGACCGAATTTTATGAAAATCTTTTCAGATCATATTTTGGTTAATACTCTTCGAACGGCACCTCAACTAAGCCGATATCTTTTATAGTTCGCGCCATATCGTACAAAAATCACTTATGTCATTTAAACCAAAAAACCACTCGACCGAATATTATAAAAATCTTTTCAAATTATATTGTCGCTAATAGGCTTCGAACGGCGCCTCAAGTAAGTCAATATCTTTCGTGGTTCGGGCGATATCGTGCAGGTACAAAAATCACTTACGTCGCTTAAACAAAAAAACGTCTGGACCGAATCTCATGAAAATCTTTTCAGATCATATTTCGGTTAATACGCTTCGAACGACACCTCAACGAAGTCGATATCAGTTTTGGTTCGCGCGATATCGTGCAGGAAAAAATGACCACATCCGTACGCACACACACACACATACTTCGTCCCAATTTTTTGCTTAAAATGCTCCTGGGACCTTGAAAGATGAAAATACGTTGAAATTTTCGATTTCAATTTTCGGACCGATTACAATAACTTCCTATACTGGGAAGTTAAAAAAAAAACTATTTTTTTTTAACAGAAAACACATGCAAAATTATAGGTACCTTTAAAAATGTAGGTACATATTAGTATACAAGGTGTATCAGTTACTTGACGAGTGAAATGGAAGCGAATCGTGAATAGAGTTCGGGACCCAGCGGCACCGACAGCAGCGTATCTGTTGCGGGGACGTCCCGCTCGGACCGCCAGCTAACGGATCAAAGAAGAAGAAGACTTGACGAGTTAAGCCCAAAACAGAATGGATGCAGAAACTTCGACTTTAACTTCATCGTTGCAGTAAAGTCGACTTTGCCGCACAGCGCTAACGCATTCATTTCAATAACTTCAAAGTCGATAATTTGACAGATAGCACTTACAATTGCAATCACCATTTAATAACATACCAGAAATTATTAATTTTAAACAAATGGGCCAATTTATTTTTATTGTATGTGGCCTTTATGTATATTACCTGGGAAAATTATATTTTTCATACAATAAACTCAATCAATTAAAATTTTCTAATTTGGCTACAGTGACAAAATTGAAATGTTGTGTTGGTAGTTCTGAAACTTTTGCAGCAGCTTTAAAAATTCTCAAAGTCGAAGTCGGCGCAAAGTTTACTGCAACGCTTACTGCATTGATTATGTTAACTAAACGTGACTCCTATGGAAACTGTATGAAACTGTCAAAATGCAAAGTTGAAGCCGAAGTTTCTGCATTCATTGTGTTTCGGGCTTTAGGCTGTGGATACGTCTTGGATAGACGAACAAAAAATCGTTGGGTGGCGATGGGGAAATCGTAGCGTTTTGAAATTTCTTTGGTAGAGGTTTACATATTACCCTGTATTTTTTAACCCTACTAAATATTTTCATGAATAAGGCAGTAATCTACACAGAATACTCCTATCTTTATAAAACTGTAAAAGTCAAGGTTTTAACCCATCAACGTCCAGAATTATGGGTCGTCAAAGTCAAAATTTTGTTGGTTTTTACTAAAATTTCAACTCCAACCACCTTTTTCTCCAAAAAACACGTAATTAACCAATACTTTTTTTGCAAAATTAGAAAGCTTGGACAATTTAGTAGTTACCAGACGGAGTAACTAATAATCAAATTGACCACGTCCTAATTGAAAGAAGAGGGGCCACGAGTATACTGGACGTAAGAACAATGAGGGGAGCGTGCTGTGGCTCGGACCACTATCTAGTCAAAGTGAAATTGAGAACCCGGATAGCAACTAAAACGCATTGAGTGCAAACTCAACCAAAATACGATATAGATAAGCTAAAACGGGAAGAAATAAGAAATGCCTACCAACATGCTGTCGTACAAAACTTGAGAGAGGTAGATGAGCAGCCCAATGTCAACGACAAATGGGAACAGGTCAAAAGCAGCATAAAGGGGGCAGCAGAAGAGGCACTAGGCTGGGCCCCCAGACAGACTAGAATTGATTGGTTCGACCAAGACTGTAGAACCGCAATTGAAGAAAGAAACCAGAGCCACCGAGAGTACATCGCAAGGCCAACAAGAGCAAGGATGGAAGTCTTCAAGGAAAAAAGAAAAATTGCAGACAAGCTGTGCAGAAAGAAGAAGAGGGAATATCTAAATAGGAAAATCTTACAGATACAGGAAGACTTCAATGAAGGGAGAATTAGACAAGCGTACAAAGGAACTCGCCAGATCACCAATAAGTTCCAGCCAAGAACGGACATCTGCAAGGACATAGATGGGAACTTGTTGGCAGATCCTGATAGGATAAAGGAAAGGTGGAGAGAGTATTTTCAGAACCTATTGAATCCTATCTCCCTATCAAACGAGAATGCAGAGACAGAGGCATTTGTAATTCCCCAAGATAACATCTCAATAGAACCACCAACACTGGATGAGGTGCGAGAAGCTGTAAAAAGGCAGAACAGCACATTACACGAACTCATATGCACCATCTGGGAGGAAGAAGTTATACCAGAGGACTGGAAGAAAGCGATTATATGTCCAATATACAAGAAAGGAGATAAATTAAACTGCAAAAACTACAGATGCATCTCACTCCTCAGCACCAGCTACAAAATCTTCACAATCCTTGTGAAACAAAAACTGGAACCTATAGCGGAAAGCCTTATAGGAGAATATCAAGCAGGTTTTAGGACAAACAGGTCAACATCGGACCAACTGCTGACCTTAAGGCAAATTCTGGAGAAAACCTGGGAAAGGAATGTAGATGTATACCAGATATTTGTCGACTTTCAACAGGCATATGCCTCAATAAACAGAGAGAGGCTATACGAGATCTTATCGGAAATAGGAGTCCCCTCAAAGTTGGTACAACTGATCAAATGCGCCACAAACAGCTCACTGGCGAAAGTAAGGATCCAAAATGTTCGAGGAGTTCGAAGTACGTCAAGGGCTTAGACAAGGAGATGGGCTGGCCCCCATGCTTTTCAACCTGGCCCTAGAATGGGTGATAAGGAAAACGTCAGTCCAGCGAAGTGCAGTCGGTACAATTACTTGGATATGCGGATGACGTAAACATCGTGGGAAGGTCCTTTTTGGCAGCAAAAGAAGTCTATGTTGAATTAAAAGAGGCGGCAAAGGACATAGGCCTGAAGATTAACGAAGAAAAAACGAAGGTGATGCAACAATCCAGAGCAGGACGATTTAGAATGGGAAGAAATATAACCATCGACGAACATAACCTAGAAGTAGTCGATAAAACAGTCTACCTTGGGTCTACTATCACAAAAAGAAACGAAGAAAAAGAAGAAATAACTAGACGAATACTACTGGCTAATAGAGCCTTTTATGCCCAAAAACAAATCCTGCACTCAAGATTTGTGCACAGGAAAACGAAACTCTTGAAATGGGGGACGTACTAATTTTTGCGTCTTCCCTCATCTCATTGCAATATATAAGTGATATATGTATATATATTGCCAATAAAAACTTTTTCTTCACATATTTTATATTAATATTATTCTTTTATTTAATACGTTTATTTAACATTTATCTATTATTATATTTAATAGTTTTAGATTTTAATAGTTTAAGATTTTTTATTTTTTATTATGTCACACCGAAAATTACATAACGGTTTTTAATTATACAACTTATTATAGGAGACTTCCTTATCGAATAAACTCCTAACTAATACTCTCACAAATATTCAAAATAATTTTTAATATCACAATATTTGTGTGGCTATGTTTTTAAAATTGTTTCTGTGTACAGTGTATACATACGTGATATGACAATCCAAATTCCCCAAGTGTATTTAATAGTAGTAGTGAGAATCCAAATTGTGACGTAACCAAAAACACTGTGCTTAAAATTATTAGAACAGAAACTGAGTGGATACTTGAATAAAACTTATTACAACGAAACGCGTATATATAAGTAGCGACTGCTACATAACTCCCCCTTCAGCGCGAGCGTCCATGAATGTACTATCATGCTTAATTTTAATATTTAATTACTCAAATAAAACGAAAAAAATTTTTTAATTTTATAACCGAAATGAAACCTTTTTCTTTGAACCTCTAGTTACTGGTTTTTCAGTGTCTTCCTTTTTTTCAATAAAGGCGGGTTTTAATCTATCAATTGATACTACCGTTATTTTTCCGTTGACGTCAATCGTGAAATTTTTTTTATTTCTCTTAATAACTTTAAAAGGACCTTCATAAGGATCCTGCAAGGATCCCCTACTTCTATCTGTCCTCAAAAACACGAATTCGCAATCTTCTAAGTCTTTTGGAACATAGAAATTTCTTCTTTGATCCCGAGAATCTGTTGGCACGATGTTCCTCATGTGATCTCGTAATTATTCTACTAGGTCTGTTGGATCTGATACTTGGTGTGGATCCCTCACAAAGAATTCTCCGGGGATACGTAATGTTTGACCATAAACTAATTCAGCCGGACTACACTTAAGATCCTCCTTAACTGTTGTTCTTAAACCTAGTAATATAGCTGGTATGTGCCACAACCAATTCGGATTAGACATCTTAGCTCTAAGAGATGCTTTTAACTGTCTGTGTAGCCTCTCCACCATTCCGTTTGATTGTGGGTGATACGCTGTTGTTCGAATCCTATGGGTTCCTAATAATTTTGAAAATTCCTCAAAAAGTTTTCCTTCAAATTGACCTCCTTGGTCCGTAGTAACTGTCAATGGAATCCCAAATCTCGGAAAATATTGCTCATATAATGTCTTGACTACTATGCTGGCTGTAATACTCTTTAGTGGGTATACTTCCGGCCACCTGGTGAATCGATCCACTACGGTTAACAAGTATACGAATCCTTCCACCGGATGCAATGGGCCTACCAAATCTACATGGATGTGTTCAAACCTTCCCATAGGTATCTGGAATTTTTGTATCGGAGATTTTGTATGTCTGTGAATTTTCGCTTTTTGACACGTTATACATGACTTCGCCCATAAATTAATATCAGTATTCATCCTAGGCCAAAAATATCTTCTTGTAATTAATTTCCTTGTACCTCGTATTCCTGGATGTGATAAGTTATGGATTTTGTCAAATACGCTTCTTCGAAATATCTCTGGTACGAATGGACGATCTCTACTAGTGGAACACTCTAACCAGATTTTACTTTCTAAGAAAGGTACATCTGTTTCCACTAAAATGAATTTCGAACTTTTATTTGGGTTTTCAATCAACTGTTTTAACTCTGTATCATCCTTTTGTGCTTCTGCGATAATGCTTAAATCTATTTGTTTTTCGCTAACCGCGTCACAATTGCTATTTTCTACGGTTACCCGTGATAAAGTGTCAGCTACTACATTTGATTCTCCCTTGATGTATCTTATATCGGAGGTGAATTGGGTAACATAGTCTAATTGTCTTGCTTGTCTTGGACTTCTCTCCGCTTTGGTCCAAATTGCGGATGTTAAAGGTTTGTGATCCGTGAATACTGTAAATTCACGACCTTCCAAAAAATGTCTAAAGTGCTTAATACTTGAGTACATTGCCAAAAGCTCTCTGTCAAATGTAGAATACTTAATTTCTGCATTGTTTAATTTTCTGGAATAAAACGCTAAAGGTTCGCTTTCATTGTTGTTAATTTGTTCCAACATTGCTCCAATCGCAATGTTTGATGCATCAACCGTCAACTTCAAAGTAGGATTCTCCGCTGGATGCACTAATAACGTTGCCGAAATAAAAGCCTTCTTCACTTTGACGAACGCGTCTTCGCATTCTTCCGTCCACTCAAAATTTTTTAAACTCTTAGGTTTTTTAAGCTCCCTAACTAAATGTATATGAATGGGGCTTAACAACTCTGCTAATCGTGGAATGAATCTGTGAAAGTAATTTACCATTCCTATGAATTGTTGAATCTGCTTAATGGAAGTAGGAGAAGGGAAATCCTGGATGAATTTAATTCTATTTTCTATTTTAATTCTATTAGAAGAATCCCGTCCTTCGTAATTTTGTGACTTAAAAATTCAATTTCATGTACACCAAAAAGACATTTCCCTGGATTAATATTTATTCCATATTCTTCTAAACGGCCAAACACCTGCTCTAAGTGTTTCTTGTGTTCCTCCTTATTTTTGCTTGCAACCAATATATCGTCAATGTAGACAAAAACGAATTCCAAACCAGTTAAAACTCTATCCATAAATCGTTGGAAAGTTTGAGCAGCATTTCTAAGTCCAAAGGGCATTCGAGTAAATTCGAATAAACCGAAAGGTGTAGTTATCGCTGTCTTATAGATATCTTCCTCTGCCATAGGTATGTGATGGTAAGCTCTCACTAAATCAATCTTCGAAAATATAGTACAACCATTCAAATTTAACGTAAAATTTTGAATGTGAGGAATCGGGTATCTGTCTGGAATTGTTATTGAGTTTAGTCTCCGGTAATCTCCGCATGGTCGCCAATCAGTGGAATCTTTCTTTGGAACCATGTGTAGTGCTGATGAGACTGATGACGAAGATGTTCTGCATAAGCCTAATTTTACCATGTGCTCGAATTCTAATTTAGCGATTTTAAATTTATTAGTGTCGAGTCTTCTAGGTCTTGAAAATGGTAGTTGACCTTTAGTGGTAATAGTATGCACTATATTATGTCGTACAGGTAAATCATAGCGTGGAGGTTGAGTTAGAGAGGGAAATCTAGCTAAAACATTACCATATTCACTATCAAAGGTACAATGCCTGGGTGAAGGAGAATCTGTTTTAATCATGATTCCATTAACTGTTAACTCGGTGTTACCATCTATTATTCTCTTATTTTTCAGATCAACCAGCAAATTGAATTCAGAAAGAAAATCTGCGCCAATAATAGGTTTGTCGACGCTTGCTATAATGAACGGAAAAGTTAAATCTCGTCTTAATCCAAAGTCTATCTTAAGAAGTTTTTCTCCGTAAGTATGGATAATTGATCCGTTAGCTGCTGTAAGAATTAAATTTGGATTTCTCTTACATTTGCCACAATATGAATTCGGTATTACTGATAATTCCGCTCCTGTATCAATTAGAAATTTAAGTTTATTTTCTTTATCGTAAATAAAAAGTCTATTAGATTTTTTTGGAGTATTATTTTTAAAACACGCTGAAGGGATATTTAGTTTTTTTGATTATTATAGTTGCAAGGTTTAATACATCTTTTAGCCTTGTCGCCGAATTTAAAATGAAACCAACAAAATGGTTTATTATTATTATTATTGTATTTCGACCTATCACGGCTTCTACTTCTAGACCTTGACCTGTGATGAAACTCATTATTCCTATTAAATGTAAGTTTCTTAATTAAATCTGTTAAATTTTCAATTTTATTCTCTAAATCATTAACCTTCTTAGCATAATCAATGTTATTTATATTAATACATTTTTGGTTTATAAAAGGATTTGAAGAACAATCATTGATGGATGAAGTATACTGAAATTTGGAACATTCGAATATTTTATCTGCTAAAATTAGAATATCTTGGATGTTTTGTTTGCCAGAGGACATCAATGCGATTTTAATACCAGGCGGTAATTTTCGCATCCAAAGCTTCCTAATCAGATCCTTTCCTAAATTCGAAGATGTTCCTGCAAGTATCTCCATTGATCTATAAAATTCTGATGGTTTTCTATCTCCCATCTCAGAATTGCACAATAATTGTTCCAACTTTTTCTCTTCAGACTCTGTAAATCTTTGAATTAATGTTGTTTTTAATGCTTGGTATTTATTCTCCGATGGTGGGTTTTGAATGAAGTCCAATATATTCATTATTATTTCTAAAGGAAGAGCTTGTATCACATGTTCGAATTTAGTCTCATCCAGTCTAATTTTTTTAGAGTTAAATTGACTTTCTGTTAAAATAAACCATGCTTCTGGGCATGGAGACCAGAAAGTTGGTAGCTTAACAGCCGATGCACTAATATTCTCATTATCAACGTGCATTCTTTCACTATCACCACCTTGGACACTCATATTAATCACAATTTTTAAATAAAACTCGCGTAAAAAGAAGTTCAATAAAATTTCGACTTTACTTAAAAACTTCGCGATACTTTAAAATAACACCCGTGGACGTTCGCGAAAAGAGTCGATTAATACTCAAACTTAAATAAATTCCCGAAAATTTTATTCACGTCTCACTTCCTAAAAAAAAAATTTTTTAGAGGAAAAATATTTGAAAGAGGAAATAAATTGAATTGTCACCACTACTAAATTATGTAAGTGTAATGTTCTTTTTTTAGTGTAAGCAATTCCGTACAATTTAAATTTTAAAATTAAAGAAAAATATTTAATTAAAATAAATACTTGGTCTCCTTAATAAAAAATGAACCTCTTCTTAAAATTTTTCACCAAATGCTTTTCTTTCTTGAATCTTCTTCTTTTCTTCGTAAAATTTTCAAAATTTTCTTCATATCTTCTTTCTTCATAAATTTTCTTTCATAAAAATTTTTTAAATTCTTCTTTCTTCTTTGAAAAATTTCTTCGTTCTTCTAATGTCGGGGTCACCAATATGAAATGGGGGACGTACTAATTTTTGCGTCTTCCCTCATCTCATTGCAATATATAAGTGATATATGTATATATATTGCCAATAAAAACTTTTTCTTCACATATTTTATATTAATATTATTCTTTTATTTAATACGTTTATTTAACATTTATCTATTATTATATTTAATAGTTTTAGATTTTAATAGTTTAAGATTTTTTATTTTTTATTATGTCACACCGAAAATTACATAACGGTTTTTAATTATACAACTTATTATAGGAGACTTCCTTATCGAATAAACTCCTAACTAATACTCTCACAAATATTCAAAATAATTTTTAATATCACAATATTTGTGTGGCTATGTTTTTAAAATTGTTTCTGTGTACAGTGTATACATACGTGATATGACAATCCAAATTCCCCAAGTGTATTTAATAGTAGTAGTGAGAATCCAAATTGTGACGTAACCAAAAACACTGTGCTTAAAATTATTAGAACAGAAACTGAGTGGATACTTGAATAAAACTTATTACAACGAAACGCGTATATATAAGTAGCGACTGCTACAACTCTCACTCTACAAAACAGTAATACGACCAGTACTGTGTTATGGTAGCGAGACTTGGACTATGACCCAGGACATAGAGGAACGAGTCAACAGGTTCGAGAGGAAAATTCTCAGATGCATAATAGGCCCAATCAGAGAGGATGGAATATGGCGAAGAAGATACAACAACGAGTTGTATGAAATTTTTGACGACCCACAACTCTCAACTTTCATAAAAATCAACAGATTGAGACTAGCCGGCCACGTGATCAGGATGGAGGACAATCGCATCCCAAAACGGCTTATGGCATCAGAAATTTCGGGAAGTGGGCCAGTAGGTAGACCCAGGAGGAGATGGATAGACTCTGTGACGGCTGACGCAGAGTCAATGCTCAACATCCGGAACTGGAGACATGCTGCAAGGGACCGTCAAACTTGGAGAAATGCGCTAGAGGAGGCCAAGGCTCGATTTGGGCTGTAGCGCCATTGGATGGATGAATGGACAATTTTCTATGAATAATGTCTAGCAACTATTATGCTGCGGCTTTTACTTTTGACGTTATAAACACTGTTAATATGAAAATTGGCCTTATTTGGTGCTTATTTGGTACTTTTCAGTAAAACTCAGATGTAAAAGTACCAAAAGGAAGATATGGCGTAGATTGCTGGCTTATTCATGAAAATATCTAATAGGGTTACAAAAATACAGGGTAATATGTAAACCTCTACCAAAGAAATTTCAAAACGCCTTAGCGGGTAAACCGCTACGATTTCCCCTCCGCCACCCAACGATTTTTTGTTCGTCCATCAAAGAACTATCCACAACCTAATTCGCCAAGTAACTGATACACCCTGTATACTAATATGTACAAACACTTTGGAAGGTACCTATAATTTTGCATAAGTGTTTTCTGTTAAAAAAAATAGTTTTTGTTTTTCATTTATTTACAGTTTTTGGAGTAAATATTTTGGTTATATATTTTTTAAATCTACCCATCAATAATTATAAATTTTACAATAAATGTTATATACTTTATATAAAACAGAAGTTATACGAATTTTGCTGTACATATTCATTAGGTACCTAAAATTTTGCGACTCACTGCATATTTCAAGAACATTTGTAGTTCGGGTCACTTGTTGCCTGGGGACATTCACATGACGCTCTGCATAAATTCAAAATGATCTAAATCGTTGGCTTTGGGATACGAGTACGTACGAGTTTCCCTACGGAAATCAGAAAAAAATTTCAAATCTTTTGCAAAGTTTTATTGAAAGTTGACATTTAAAATTGTAGGGGTAGTTTTAACCCCTTAAGGACGGAACATAATTTTTTTTGCCTGACAATACGCATTCAGTCGAAATTCAAGCATAAAGCTGGAAAACATTTGTTAGAGGTCCCGCCAAAAGAGTTGATGCCGAGAAAGTCGCGTTTTCCATGCGTAGTGGAATCCCCGCATGCCGTTCCCGTCTCTTAGCCTAGTCGCAACAAATTACGAAGGGGAAATTTGAAAATACATAAGCGCCTTTCTTATCAATATGTGCGCAATTTTTATTTGTGTGCAGCTTTAATTTCCCCAGCTACGCGCTCCGGCATCAACTCTTTTGGCGGAACCTCTACAATTTTTTTTTATTTTCAGTCGATTTAGGGTAGATTTTCACCCTTTAGAATTATACGTTATGATAAATTTGGCTTGATTTTGTATAAATCAACCACATTCGCAATTAAATTTTGCAAAAAGTGATGTCATTAGATTATCTTCGATTATTAGTGAAACTATCGCAAAAACCCTTAACAAAGCCACCTGGCTATCTCCTGATGAAGCCACTCGAAACCAAATAGACCGTGTCGATGAACCGCCGCCACTTTTCTGGTCTGTTGGTTACTCCTGGAATGCGATTCGAAAGTGAGAAGCAAACGGAAACCAGTTGCGATGCGATTTAGTTATTGTATCGCTGAATGCGATCGTATCGTATTGGAATTATTGTCTGATAAATATTCGAAGCGAAGTTATTTTCGGCCAATCAACTTCATTTATCAACTTAATTAGACATTTTAATGCGAACATTCAGGAATATTTAATCAGTTTTTAAAATATTTTAAAACGAACAAATAATTTCAAGGCATCATTACTCACGAACTGGAATCCGATGACTGAAGGACAAATTTAATTCGAATTCGCATTGGCGATACTATTTTCTAATTTTCGATTTTGATGAGTTTCGAATCGCATTCCAGGATAACCCCCCTGATGACGGTACGAACGTACCGAGGTGCCAACTTCGACTCGGATTCTTCGCTTTAAAGATATCAACACATGCGGATTTGAATAACTACCCATCTATCCAATGGCGCTACAGCCCAAATCGAGCCTTGGCCTTCTCTAGGGCATTTCTCCAAGTTTCACGGTTCCTTGCAGCAGTTCTCCAGTTCCGAATGTTGACACAGCCGTCACAGAGTCCATCCATCTCCTCCTGGGTCTACCTACTGGTCTATTTCCTGGAATTTCTGCCACCATGAGCCGTTTTGGAATACGGTTGTAGTCCATCCTAATCATGTGGCCGGATAGTCTTAAGTCTCAATTATACTGGACGCAACAGAACGCAACGGACCGGATTGAAATGTCAAAATGAGTTTCATTATAGAGAAATTGTATTGAAGTAGTTATACTGGACGCAACGCAACGGAACGGACCGGATTTAAGTTCAAAATTTTGGAACTTGAAGGAACCGACGGATTGAAGTGTCAAAAGCACCATTAAAAACAGCTGATTTTGTCATTTAATATTTAGCCTAAAATATCGTCAGAGTTTGTTGTAGTCTAGTCAAATTAGAGGTTTGACTGGAAGATAATTCGGAAGTTGCTGAAAATTGGAACAGCCCTTAAAAACATTATTATACATAAGCTGTAGAGACTGCCACGCGATTGGACGACTGCAAACTTTTTTATTCAAGGTCAAAGGGTCAAAATATCAGTTTTTTTTGCAAATATATGCGTATATAATATAACGTTTGTAGATTAGGCGATTATCTACAAAAAATATATTATATATTTTCTCGTAGGAATTGCCATTCCTGAGATATTGTCGTTTTAATAAGTTAAAATACTCATATTCTATCATTCCCGACTTGTAAAGGTCATCAGAAGTTTAATAAATCCTTTGTTGGAGTACGCGGCTAATATTTTCAGGGGTGATTCCTGGATGTCTTTGGAGAAAAAAATTGTTCTACAGAGGGCGGCTATCTCCACTATCCACTAAGATACAGGGTGATTAGGGAAAAAATTTTGTTTTTTTTTAAATTTACTGAAATTTGAATAACTCCTAAAGTAATTATCATAAAGTAGCCTAATTAGGCTCATCTTTTAGGTAAATGTGTATTCTTTTATTTGGTATAAAGCACAGCAACCTGAGTGACTCCGTTCAAAAAATATGTAGGCTCAAACCAATGCTACTATGCCGCAGTTGAAAGACGAGTAACTTTTTAATTGTTCACGATAAAACTACTACTACTACTACCTACAAAACTACCCAAAATAAACACTAATTGTGTACGGAAATATTGTAGGTAATAGTTTGGTGCATCAGAAAAGCAAAAAAAATGTACTGTTAGAAACGAATTTTCTGAGAAAAACGAAGAAATCTGCCAGGTCTAGATGCAAAGCATTGGTTTGAGCCTAACAAGAGAAGGTTTAACCCATTACAAGAGAAGGCAGATGGTAAGGTGTAGTCCAGAATTATTCCCAAACAAGTGAGAATCTGCCCGATGACTCAAGGGAGCTTTCCTGGAGTTTTCATAAATTTTATAGAAAAAAAGAAAACGGGCAATTATATTCGTCGACATAAAATGCGACATTAGCATACTCAATAGCCCGGCTCTCATTCGATACGGAGGACAAGCAGCTTTGGAAAGTGGTTAGAATGTAGTTGGGGGACTGCTTAGGTAAAGCCACTCTCGGGCTTGGAAAAAAAGGCATTTGTAAAAGATGAACGAAATAAAAGCATTTCGATACCGGATCACATATCCACAGGCGCCCATGAATATTTCTTTTTGCAATGTTCCATTTGCTGCCTTACTATACCCCTTACAGATGAGCAGTTCTATAAGTACTCTAAGGTAAGTACTAAAGTAAGGCCTTACCTCCTATGACATCGTGTGTAAAAGTAAGCACTTATGTAAGGGGTGTGGTAAGGCCTACCCCTTACCAGTAAGTGCTGATTTCAGTACTTCTGTAAGCTTACCGGTCCTACTGGGAAGCTGGTGACATATACAAACGTACATGCATTGTATTCAGCGGTTTCATAATATGCGGTGAATTTCCTCTGACCAAGACCCTCTCAACTACAGGCCATGGCATGCATGCAGTTGTGTCTGGCACCAATACAACAATAGCTGAGAATGGTCCCAAAATTTGACAGTTGCTGAGAATTTAATGGCGCAGAGTACGTTCGGGAGTGTTTTCGTTATAGTTTTGTGGTAAAAAGTGGTAAATTATTGAAATTTATCGCTTTAAACCATACAAGGATTATCAGTGATTATTTCTTTAGTGATTTAATAAAAAAATATATAAAAAAATAGTGATTTAGTGTATTTTTGGTGTCTTAATTGTTAAGGTGATCAATTTATTTTACATTCGCGGTGTTTTTTTCGTGTATATTAAGGGAAAATATGCTGAATATTTAATTAAAAGTGATTTTAAAGTCTAATTAATTTATTACTAAACATATAAGTACAGAAAAGTGCGAATGGAAAAGTGAATAAGAGAAGTGTTTTTCGGCACCTATATTTTTAATAATAATATCATAATATATGTATTAATCACTTTAAAATCACTTTTAATTCCATAACTACACAAAACATTAAATATTCAACATTTTTTTCGTAAATAAACATGAAAAAACACCGTGAATGCGAAAAAAAAGTTGATCGCCTTAGCAATTTGAATACTTAATCACCAAATTTGTTTTATTTTTTTTAATGAAATCACTAAAAAACTATTCACTGATAAATCCAAGTGCAGTTAAAAGTGTTAAAATACAATATTTTATCACTTTTTACTGCAAAAATAAACACAAAAATTCTGCGCGTACGGCTTCCGCGCCATGTTACTCCGGTGTGCTGTGACTTTTGGGCCTATTACCAACACCACGAAAAATTTATCTACGAGGCCTGTAGTTGAGAGGGTCTTGCTCTGACACATAATTGCCTGATTGTTTTCCGTACCGGCTATCAAATGAATGCGGCCATGCACAAAAAGTTGAAAGTAGCCCGACCTTTGCTTGGCATGCATTCCATTCACGGAACATTCCGTCAAGTCGGATTTGAATACACACACTTCTATATTATCTGTCAACGAATGCAACGCATGTACGCTTGGATATAGTCCAGTCAAATAGGGGTTCCACCTCGGAATTCGAGGTAATAAGCTGAAAATTGGTATGAACCTTTGTTTCGGCATACTATATGACACGTCGAAAGTCGCATATAATCTCGTTATCGCCATTTTTGGCCGATTTAGGGGTAGTTTCAACCCTTTAGGACTACCCCTTACCATAAAGTTCGCCTTAATTTAGTACAAATCAACCACCTTCGCAAATAAATATTAAAAAAGTGCATTTAATCGCATTAGTTTTCAATATTACTGAAATAATCGCAAAAACCCCCTAAAAATGGGTGTTTTTTGCATTTTTAGGGGTGACGCCCTAATGTTAGGATGTTTTCGGCGTCATCATAGTCCTGCTCAGATTCACTGGTTGTATCCTCGGGAATCAAATTGAGACACGGCGGGCTCCGGCAAAAGCCTTACGCAAGAGAATGGGTAAATTCAAAAACTAATCACTGCCGCATCAATGCAGAAGTCAGCTACAGACTTCAAATTGAAGTCTGTATCTGAATTCTGCAGTGATGAGTTTTTGAATTTACCCATATCTCAAGACGCGGACACGAGGTTATATGAGACTTTTGACACATCATATAGAATGCCAAAACAAAGGCTCATACCAATTTTCAGCTAATTAAATCGAATTCCGAGGTTGACCCCTTTTTTTGCCTTATTTGACTGGACTAATATGTCACCAGCTTAAAGTTACTTATTATTTAGACACATGCTATTAATATCAATTTAATAATCAATAATTGAAAATTAAATTAACCTCTGACATTTATTACCAACTCATTTTATAATATGGATCATCACCTAACCTTAGAATAGAGAGGATAAGGAACATACGAGTATAGCGTACATGTATACGGATTCGATTGGCGCTCTCTAATTCTCCCTCCCCTGGGTGTCAAGCAAGGCTTGTCTTTGACAGTTCTGTTCCCGCTTAAAAATTTATGGAATTTCTTCGTAAAATTAAAATTGTGAATTGAAGTTATCGGTTTTTTACACAGTGACAATCCTGTGCCTGATAATGATTGGCGTAGATAAAAAGAATTGTGCCGTAAAAGGCTGTTCGGAGAAGAAAGTGCCGTGGAAGGCAATTGAAATCATTCGCTATCATAAGAAAGTAATTTTTCTTAACTTATGAATATAAAGTGTAGAATTTATCCTTCCAACTTCCAGTTGGGTATTCAGTTGTTTTTTTGGAAGTGCGAGTACATTTAACGCTAATAAAATAAATCAAAAGTGCAGTTTTTTTCCGCAATTTGAAATGTAAACAAATTTGGTCGCAACAACAAAATACATTGTCTAACTTGAACACAGGCGTAGGGAACTTCTTTCGGTTTTGCTCCAAACATTTTCAGCCAAGTGATGTGTCCTTATCTGGTGGTTGCTGAGAAACGCATCTCTCCCGTTTTTTGACTAAATATGAGCGCGCCATTATTCTACCGGGCTATACACAAATACTAAATAATGTTGTGCATATGTATACAGGGTGTATCAGTGAAAATGTCGAAACGTCTGGGTGTGGATAGGTCTTGGATAGACGAACAAAACGGAGCGTCTCTGGACGTTGGTGGGTTTAAGCCTTGACTTTCACAGTTTTAGATAGGTGGGAGTATTCTGCGTAGATTGCTGCCTTATTCATGAAAATATCTAATAGGGTCTTAAAAAATACAGGGTGATATGTAACCCTCTAACAATAATTTCAAATCACCCTAGCGGCGTACGCTTTACGATTACCGTTAGGTACGATTCCCCCGACCCATACGATTTATTTTCGTCTATCCAACATCTCTCCACAGCCGACTTTAATTAATTGCGCTTCCTTCTCTTCTCTATTCTCAAGACCCAACACAACTCATATGGTTTAGTAAGTATAGGTTTCAAAAATTTTCGGGGAGAAGTAACGAATCTGGTAAATATAGAGCTATCTCTAGAGCACTCAGGGAAGAAATGCACCCATGATCTGGCAGCACTGCACTCGTTCCACTGCCACTCGGAATTAGTGTCCCGGCCACCTAGCCGACACGCGCTGCATGCTCAGGTAAGCTGGAGACATACATATATGAACAAGCGTACATGCATTGGGCGCGTTCAATAATGCAGGATGCGTGCGCAAATGACTTATTCAGCAATTGAAAGTGTGAAGCTTTCAATGACTGAATAAGTCAATTGTGCATGCATCCTGCATTATTGAACGCGCCCATTGTATTCAGCGGTTCCATGATATGCGGTGAATTTCCGCTAACACATAATTGCATGATTGTTTTCCGTCCCGGCTTACTCACATAGCTCAAAAATCTAACGAGTGCATGCAAGGTGCATGTGTTTGTTGTATATGCTTGTGCATGCTATGTCGAATGCGGCAATGCAGAAAAAGTTGAAAGTAGCCCGACCTTTGCGTGGCATGCATTCCATTCGCGGAATTCTATATTATCTGTCAACGAATGTACGTTTGGATATGTCACGCATGTACGTTTGGATATGTCACCAGCTGTACGCGCCTGCGTCGACACGTGAGAGCAAATGCTGAGTTTGGTACTGCGCAATAGGTTTCAAATACTGCCACTTGAACGCGGCTCGTGCCGACCAATGCTAGTGTGGGCATGTGCGTCGGGCGTGAGGACCATTTTCGGTACATTATCAGTACCAGTGGATTTATAGACGTCAAGTATGTGGATTTATAGACGTCAAGGGCCTTTTCAAGAATGCAGGTTGCGTGCGCAATGACTTATTCAGCAATTGAGAGTGTGTAGCTGAATAAGTCATTGCGCACGCAACCTGCATTCTTGAAAAGGCCCTTTGCTATGCACCTGACCTCTGAATTAAGCGCTGAAAGTCAATAAACCAGACAATTTTTTACAAAACAAAAGAATTTCTAGTTGAAGACCTTTAAAAAACAAAAACATTTAGCGCGAAAGCATTGTTTACCATAATGTTTGTTTCTATTAACTTTTAAAAAATTTCTCCGAATGCTAAATGAATACCGTGAATCCGCTTAATAAATTCCACGCAATCAACATGGAGCTTGGATGAGATAACACCAATCAAAAAACAAAACTCCGCAGTTAGAGCTTCAACTTCAGCGAATTCGTTTGTCCGTTTGGAACCGGTTCAAGCTTCTGATCTTTTCTTCTATTTTTGTTTATGCGTGAGCCATAAACAATGAAAGCTTTACTGTGTCCGCCAGCTATCAGACATATGGTGTTCCAGATTAAATGGTCCAAAAAGTGCTTGTCATCTTCGAGTGAATCGATAAAACAGTTACGTCATTTGCGATATTTTTGGGTGCTTCTCTGGGAACAGAATGGGAGATAAAAAATTGTAAACAATCAAGTTGAGAGGCGGCGTGAACTTCAACCGTGAAATTTTCGGAATGGAATTTGCAGAGATTTAAATTTGAATAGCTATAAAAAATGCAGGCAATAAACATGTTTTTATGTGGAAGCTCTAATTTTATTTTTGTAATCCTAGCTTCGTAGGAATTTGGGCAACATTAATTATCCATATCAAGACGGTTTTAAAATATTAATTAGAATGCCCATTAGCACATAATTATAGTATTTCATACTTTACATATATGTATGTATGTATGTAGATATCGATACCGGAAATTGTTAAAAGCGACATTTTCGCATAAATTTGGGTTTTTCCTTCTTCTTCCAATGGCGTTGCGGCCTAACGCGAGCTTTGGCCATCTCTAATCTTTTCCTCCAGCCTTCTCGATTTCTTACCGAAGTTATCTAACTCGATGTCTGCAGTAACGTCTCCGCATCTGTAACAAAACCATCCTTCCGAAACCGCATCCTTCCAGCTTTTCCTCGGCCTGCCTGTAGGTCTTTCTCCTTCGATATTGCCAGTGAAGATCTTCCTTTTTTGCTTCTTTGCGTTGCTGCTCTGTCTGGCATGCGCTCGACGGGTGCAGCCCAGCGAAGTTTGGCTTTCAGAAGTTATGAAATTATTAATTATTCTTTATAAAATAATCACATCTACAAGCACTCAAGAAGAGGGTAAAATTTTCCTGATTGAACGACAAAAAATAACCAGTAAATCGCAGTCCAAGAATTATTGCATTTTTGGTTAGATTGAGTAGGACTAGGAGTAGGGGTAAAGTCCTAAGTCCTGGCAAATGGTTGATTCTGGTCTTCTAGAAGAAAGAATTTACATCACTTGAGAATACCGAGGAACTTGCTTGTAGAGTTGAGCCGGACTTACAAGATGGTAAATTGTATTGAGAACTGAGGCCTCAATTTTTTTAAATGTTCCGGTCCAAAAATAATGTACTACTGCTACTAATCCAGGCTAGGGGCGCGTGCGTGCTAGTAAGGAAATTAACAATTAAATTATTTTTATTCGGAAGGGCCGGAGGGGACTAGCCATTAGGCAGGTCGGCCGGCCCGGCCAGAAGAACATAGCAGGTTGTTAATTCAAGTACAAAAATATTCATGGTATCAACGAAAACTTTAAAGACACAAACAGATTGGTGACTCGAAAAACCGTAAAAATCCACGGACCACCATATTTGTATTTGAAATGCTCTCGCAGAGGGCCGCCGTCACCACCTCCTCACCAATATATTGATGACTTAAGTCGGCTCCAGAATCGCGTGGTGAGCACCAAAGTCTAGTAATAACAAGTCTTTCATCTTCATACAAAATTTCCCCCCTGTTAGTTGTGTGCGTGCATATATGAACATCACTGCTGAGCAAAACTCAACGCATACTTCGTGAGCTCGGCGAGACAAAGCCAGATTCTCTCTTTACGATAAAGTATGTAGAACAGAAAAGGAAAGAAAATTGAAACAGCTGTTTTCTTTCATAAATCAAAACAAACGAGCAAATATGCACCAATACATTAAGTTCACCTCCATATAAAAACCATAAAAACTGATAAAAGTTTCCGCTGTTTAGTTGTGTGCAAACGCGTATAAAAATGTTGCATTCTCTCTCTGATAGCCTGACATCGTCATTTGAAGAACTTGTGTATATAGCTGTTCGCCTTTCACTCATTAACCATATGAAGATGAAAGACTTGTTAATTTCTAGACTTTGCCACTAACAAGCGCGGCTTCGAGTGTAGATGGTTTTCACGTTTTGTTTTCAGGTCGGACTGGATAAAGCGTGAACTCAAAAATGTTACAAAAAATTTTCTATGAAGAGGTCTATTGAAAGAACTTACGCCCTACAACCTCAGATTTCCAGGCACAAACTGAGGACAAATGCCCACACATATAAAGATTTTTATCCCGTTTTCTTGGTCTGAAGGCCCCATCCAGTTGGCGGCTGGGAGGTGTGTAAAGGCGAAAATCTTCAGGCCATCGCCTGCCGCCGACCTGTGTGTCAAAGGGGGCCTTAGGATATGGCTAAATCCTCCACACAAATTTTTATGCGAAAGTAGCATAGCCGCCACGAGGCAGCCAAACGCGCGATCGTAAAGTCGCAAAAATCACCTCACGTAATAATTTCAGACAGAACTCCGTCTAAAATTCATTTTTAAAACGTTTTTATTAGCTCGCTTTCTTGTCTGTCTGTTTGTCCGGTACAAATCTTGCAATCGATTTTTTGACTACTTGCGGTTACCCGATCACCCTGATTTTGCACACAGCTTCAGCTCCGATGACAATGCAATATGGTATACTCATTATACCGTTAGATCCATGGCGGAGGACTCTAGAGGACGGATTACTGTTTTCTTCACGGAACAAATTTTGCATTCGATTTTTCAAATACTTCCGGATATCCTATCATGGTGAAATTTTGCACACAGCTTTAGCTGTGATGACAATGCAATATGGTACATACCTTTAGTCCATGGAGGCCGTCTCAGGAGGGCGGATTGAAATATTCTTCACAAACCCTTCAATATGGATATCAAATGAAATGGTATGTTAAGTAGAACACCATAAGCAATATAGTATACTCAATTTATCGTTTGGTCCATGGCGGTCATCTCCAGAGGGCGGATTACCATTTTCTTCACAACCCCCTCTATATGGGTATCAAATGAAAGGGCATCATAAGACGAATGCAATAAGCCATGCCCTTAGATCCATGGCACTCCTCAGGAGGGTGGGTTACCATTCTCTTCAGAACCCTTTCGACATGGGTATCAAATTAAAGGGTCTCGACATGGGTATCAAATGAAAGGGAATCATGTGTCGAATGCAATAAGCTATGTCTTTAGATCCATGGCGACCTCCTCAGGAGGGTGGGTTACCATTCTCTTCAGAGCCCTTCCGACATGGGTATCAAATGAAAGGGTATGATAATTAGAAAACAATAAGCAATATAGTACACTGAATATTTCGTTTGGTCCATGGCGGCCATCTCAAGAGGACGGATTAAAATTTTCTTCACAACCCCCTGCACATGGGTATCAAACGAAAGAGCATCATAAGTAATGCAATAAGCTATGTCTTTAGATTCATGGCTACCTCCTCAGAAGGGCCGGTTACCATTCTCTTCAGAACCCTTTCGACATGGGTATCAAATAAAAGGGTATGATAAGTAAAACACCATAAGCAATACAATACTCAGAACATCATTAGGTCCATGGCGGCCTCCTCAGGAGGGTGGGTTACCATTCTCTTCAGAACCCTTTCGACATGGGTATCAAATGAAAGGGTATGATAAGTAGAATACCATAAGCAATATAGTATACTCAATATTTCGTTTGGTCCATGGCGGCCATCTCAAGAGGACGGATTAACATTTCCTTCACAACCCCCTCGACATGGGTATCAAACGAAAGGGCATCAAAAGTAATGCAATAAGCTATGTCTTTAGATCCATGGCGACCTCCTCAGGAGGGCCGGTTACCATTCCCTTCAGAACCCTTTCGACATGGGTATCAAATGAAAGGGTATGATAAGTAAAACACCATAAGCAATACAATATACTCAGAACATCATTAGGTCCATGGCGGCCTCCTCAGGAGGGTGGGTTACCATTCTCTTCAGAACCCTTTCGACATGGGTGTCAAATGAAAGGGTATGATAAGTAGAATACCATAAACAATATATTATCCTCAATATTTCGTTTGGTCCATGGCGGCCGTCTCAAGAGAACGGATTAACATTTACTTCACAACCCCCTCGACATGGGTATCAAACGAAAAGGCATCAAAAGTAATGCAATAAGCTATGTCTTTAGATCCATGGCGACCTCCTCAGGAGGGCCGGTTACCATTCTCTTCAGAACCCTTTCGACATGGGTATCAAATGAAAGGGTATGATAAGTAAAACACCATAAGCAATCCAATATACTCAGAACATCATTAGGTCCATGGCGGCCTCCTCAGGAGGGTGGGTTACCATTCTCTTCAGAACCCTTTCGACATGGGTGTCAAATGAAAGGGTATGATAAGTAGAATACCATAAGCAATATATTATCCTCAATATTTCGTTTGGTCCATGGCGGCCGTCTCAAGAGAACGGATTAACATTTACTTCACAACCTCCTCGACATGGGTATCAAACGAAAAGGCATCAAAAGTAATGCAATAAGCTGTAACGGTCAGTTTTGCCTAAATATCTACTTGACTAAAAATTACTGTGGAGAAGAAAATCGAGTAGTTGGTTGGGAACAAATAGGTAGGCGGGGAGAAATGAAAAAAATAAAATGGGAGTTCGAATTTTGAAGGATGTGAAAATTGACTGAAAAAGTTTTGGTTTAAAAAAATTTAAAATTAAATAAAAAAAGAAAACATTGGATCTGGATTCCATAGCCCCCATTCGATGTCCGTTTTTAATTTCAACTATTAATTACGAGGTGTAATTAGAAAAATACTGGATGTAGACAGCGATGAAGACTATTACGAGCCAGCAGAATTCCTCAGTTATGCAGATTTCGAATCCAATCTCTGGCCACAAGAACTAGAAGATCCCAACCTGCAGGATCTGTTGACTTCAGTGTCGGAAGCCCCGGATTCCAACCGGTCGGATTGCGAGTAAGTTCTTGGGTATAATTTGTAAGTAGGATTCCCGACGGAAGGCTGCTAGGCAAGACGTGAGGGCCAGAACCAGGAGGAGTGGTAGCAAGCCTTGATCGTGACGGTCGGCGGCGTATTTAAAAGAGCGCTGCCCGACGCTGCCCCCTCGCTTTGTAGAGGAAGAATTTTGCTCACCGCCCGGTCCTCCCAGAAGTTACCCCTCAATTAGAATTGCGGCTACCAGACCAGGAAGATTAGCGGCTAGTCCTCCAGCTTGGATGGTCTTTGCTTCTGGACACATACCTTTTATAGTTAATTTTTATAATTCTTCTTGTCTTGATTTCATCTACATATACACATTTTGGTTTGTTTTTTTATGTAATAACCTACACTTTCCAGGTTAAGTTAGTACATATATTGAGTACATATACTGATATAATAATCATTGTGCTAGCCTTAGGTGACAACTTGTGAAGCAATTTATTAAGTTTTTATGAAGTCGTGTTTTTGGTGACTCCTTGTCAGAATTATTTGCTTTAATCTTGCGTTGCTTACTTTCTTAACTTCTGTGTTGTTTTTTTCGGGAATTTGTTCATCCGTAGATTGACCCAAACGTTTGTGTTAACGAAAGTACAAAACGAGGAGTGTTGGTGCCAAGACTGCGCGTTTTTTTTTCCTTCTTGATCCTCAGACTAATGTATATCTAAGAAAATTTCATTGTAAGTTCCTTGACATTGATCATTTAATAGGATAAAATAATATTTTTAATATCTGCCAAGGAGACCTATAATCTTTAGTGAAATTGTTCCTTGTTCTCTATGTTGTTTGGCATTTTGATTGCGCCTGTAAGATACAAGTTATTGCAATGTATTAAAATGATTATAACTATTATGGCCATGTATTAACTTTCTTTGGTGGAATGGTTGAGGGGGGGATCATTTCCTTTCAGGGTTTGACGAGGCTCAGGTGATGTCCGGCGAAGGATGAAGGTGGAATTCAAGATTGCACTGGCACAGGTAAGTGGTGAACCAACCGCGGTAAGCCCCGGCCACACACCCCACGACCCCTCCGGCGAGCTAGATAACTCCGTGTGGCCGGAGTAGGAGTTCCGGAATTTTATTTCCTTTCTTATGTATGGTATTGGCTCCTTGGTCATGCTTTTCCGGGCTTATGGCTAAGGGGGTAATACCTCGCATAAGTGGCGCCCACTATTTTATCGCGCCATTATGCTGTTACAAAGCTATGTTTTTAGATCCATGGCGACCTCCTCAGGAGGGCCGGTTACCATTCTCTTCAGAACCCTTTCGACATGGGTATCAAATGAAAGGGTATGATAAGTAAAACACCATAAGCAATACAATATACTCAGAACATCATTAGGTCCATGGCGGCCTCCTCAGGAGGGTGGGTTACCATTCTCTTCAGAACCCTTTAGACATGGGTGTCAAATGAAAGGGTATGATAAGTAGAATACCATAAGCAATATATTATCCTCAATATTTCGTTTGGTCCATGGCGGCCATCTCAAGAGAACGGATTAACATTTTCTTCACAACCCCCTCGACATGGGTATCAAACGAAAGGGCATCATAAGTAATGCAATAAGCTATGTCTTTAGATCCATGGCGACCTCCTCAGGAGGGCCGGTTACCATTCTCTTCAGAACCCTTTCGACATGGGTATCAAATGAAAGGGTATGATAAGTAAAACACCATAAGCAATACAATACACTCAGAACATCATTAGGTCCATGGCGGCCTCCTCAGGAGGGTGAGTTACCATTCTCTTCAGAGCACGGCTTACCATTTTCATCACAACACCCGCGACATAGGTACTACAGAAAAGGGTGTGATAAGTAGAATACAATAAGCTATATGAGGTCATTGTAAATTTAACTTGGCGGCTGACATAAACTGGTGGATTGCCTAACTTTACAACAACCTTCCCATGTATCAGTTACATAATTTAAATTAATACGGTAAATTATTCAAAGTAAAATGAAAGATAAAATTTTCAGATAATTACGACTCAAATTTAATTTATAGATGTTTTTATATGAAGAAAGCAGTTAAATACAATCAAAAGTCAGCTAAGCGCTTTTCAGTAAAGGAGTAGTTGCGAGCACTCACGAGTGAAAATAGTAAAAAAAATGATCAAAAAAGAGATGCAGCTATTATTGAAATAAAAATCGCATAAAATTAATTTAGCTTACTCCTTCATTTTAATTTTCAGGAATTTCAAAATTAAAAAGATTGGTATATTATTAGTAGATTTAGGTAACAATTTTCCACATGTATCCGTCATAATATCATGACCATGTTAAAAATTGATTGCAAAATGTCGCACAAAAGACTAAAAAGCAGATAATAATTATTAGATAAAAAAAAACTTTTTAATATAACACGTTTTTATAACGAACTAAAAAGTATAAAATAATGGCACTAGCCCCATACAGATTTAGAACCTCAAACATATTTCTAACACCATACAGATAGTCCTGAAAATTTGTGATTGTGAATTTGTAATAGCTATGAAAATATATGTAAAATTTTAAACGAAAAAACGTGGGGCGCATGCTATAGACAATAGTAAGGAGTGTAGAGTAGCTGGGTTGAGAAATCATTCGCATCAATACTATATACGCCCCACGTTTTTTCGTTTAAAATTTTACATATATTTTCATAGCTATTACAAATTCACAATCACAAATTTTCAGGACTATCTGTATGGTGTTAGAAATATGTTTGAGGTTCTAAATCTGTATGGGGCTAGTGCCATTATTTTATACTTTTTAGTTCGTTATAAAAACGTGTTATATTAAAAAGTTTTTTTTTATCTAATAATTATTCAGTTTCCTTTTAGTCTTTTTCAGTCTTATGTTTTCACCCGGGATCCGAAGATATCACAGTCAGCGGAAACTGTGGCTCAGCCTGGTAGGGTTCGTAAAAAACTCAGCCAGGCTAATCCTCGAAGATGAGGCTACATCGATATCTGCCCGCCTTCTACGCCGATCCGGCAGTCCCTCCGCCAGGCTGGCCAACGACTTGTCCATATCTACTATAAATGAGTCGTTCATGCTTGTCCTGTATGGTTTGTTTTCATAGGAACCAGAAGAAATTAGAATCACATCTCGTGTCCCATCCAAGGCAGAAATAGTTACCGCAGTTCATGCAATACGACGCGAAAACCAAAACATCCTCAAAGGACCTGTCGACTTGTAAAACCTTAAAAACCTAGACAAGAACCTTATTGGAAGAGGCCACAATAACTAGAGGATCCTGGACCGAGCTAAGAATTATCACGTAAAACAGAATCCGCTGAAGGGCAACTGTTTCCGCGGTATGTCCCGCGAGCGGAACATCAAAAGAAGAAGAAATCAAATTAAGCTTTACAATTTGACTAAAAGTGAATAAAAAACTATGGCTAAACATGCAGCTACAACTACCTTTGCGGGGTGGATCTGCTGTTTACTGTACCAATAGTATTCTCAAAATAAGAAAGCATTAATTTCTGTCTTTTTTCATTTGGGGAACTCGTATTATAAAACTCCATAATTCAAATAATATACTACATATCGTCGGTCTAGAACCAGAACAACGTATGTCCAAAAAAAAAAATAATTACTTTTTTGAATTTTCTGGTTGTAGAAGGGTTACTTTATCTGTCTTTATATAATTTCGGCCATAACATTTTATAATAGTAGTGGTTTCCATTTTATCGTATTTCCATTTCCCATAACGATAATGCATAAAATTCACCTTTTAATAGCTCTCCTGTAAAATTTCAAAATTGGTGGTTACGTTCTTCTGGTTCTAGACCGACGATATGTACATATTATTGCCAAAAATTTGTTTTGGTTTAATTCACTTTAACCCAACTTCTTCTCTGTAATCATGAATGGCAGTTGCCAATTTGTAGAGCAAATAGAAAATTACTACAATTGCCGAGACCCGAAATAAAAAATTTCAACATCTTGTCGCACTATGGACGCCGTCCACCGTGAAGTTCAAGACCATGCAAGGCCAAACTTTGACGGCTCAAATTAAATTGAAATTTATCATTTTGTCGCTGGCAGAAGAGGCCCGCGGCTAGTTTTTTTGAAAGTACATACATATTATCAATTGACTTCTAATCTTTTTCAACCTGATACCGTCCGTCAGACGGATTTGGCACAGAATTATTGTTGTGTCACTTGCATGCAGCAGCGCGGTTTTCACTCTGAAATAATATTGATATGTAAATAGTGAAGTCATAAGACAATATTCGATGCGTGCTTCCTGGGTTTTGATGTGCCTTTGTTTGGAGAGCTTTTTCTAGATGTATTAATTAAGTAAAATGCGCAGTTTTCAAGCCCAGATGAAATCATGACAATGCGTCATCGACTCCGGTTTGTAACTTTAAAGTAAATATGGGCGGTTTTCAATGTTGATGAGAGCAATAATCAATTATTTGCTGTTAATTGTAAACTTTGAAGTACTTAACTAAGTGCTGCTATTTACATATATGCCCGCATCGAGACTCTCCAAAGTACTAGTATAGGGATGTAGTACCATGTCAATGAAAAAAAAATTCTGCCGCACGATAATGTTGGTTCTTTTAAGGCTAAATAACCGTTAAATACGAGTAGCAGAAATTCAATCTTTATCATCTATTTTTTTTATGTGATAAAGTCAAGCTTAGGAATCACCCTTTGTACTACATGTCTGTCATGTCGTTCAAGTCATGGTCAGTGTCTAGTAGTAAGCTTGATTTGGAGGATAGAGGAGAAAGGATAGGTTAGGGGTCTGGAGTGTGCGTGAGTAGATATCGATGAACCTTGCGTTTGAACTCTGATATTATATGAGTTCGGAAACACCGACTGCGGAAGAGAGTTCCACAATCAAGTTGTTATATTTATAAACGAACTACTAAAAAGTATTGTGCGCGGAGAGGAGGGCTGTAGCGTATGAGGGTGAGCCTAGTTGGCTAGTCTTGTGCTGCGGGAAAAAATTGCCGTGTAGGCAGAAGGCTTCTGATTTCAGTGGAACAGTCGCTATGGTAATAGCCGTAAAATTTGCTAAGGGCTGCTACATTCCTACGATGGCTTAAAGGGTGCTATCGCCAATGAGTTTGTTGGCGCGATTGTGCACCTTGTCCAGCCAAGCCAAAGTAGTTTTTGGGGCGCCCGCCCAGATATAAGAGCTGTATTCAAGACGGAGCCGAATGTAGGACTTGATTTGGAATATGTGATATATCCATCGCAGATTTGAAGATAAGGTTACGCCTAGGATGATGAGATGAGTCAGCCATTACATTCTCTTTGCCCACTAATATAGAGGGACGGGCGGTGAAGTTTTTTGTAGAGATAAGACAGTACTTTGTTTTGGTTGCGTTGAATTCCCATAGTGCCAGACAGTTTTTTTGGGAACTGTGCCGGTTGGAGTGAAGGATGGATATGGGGACTTAGGTCAAACTAAATCAAATATTTGGGAGCAAATTTAGACAAGAGACTGAACTGGAAGACTCAACTTGACTACGTAGTCAGCAAATCCACAAGGGCCATATGGGCCTGCAAAAGGTTTCTGGGTAAGACATGGGGTCTTACACCACAAATGATGTTTTTTTTTATGTGACAGACTAGAGGCTTAGGGAAAGTCCTTTTGTACTGTCGACAATCTATTTTTTTTTTTCGTATAGAGTGAATGTTGCTGTTCGACAACTCTCTCAGGAAGTAACTGTCACAACCTAGCCGCGATATTTTATTCCACCTACTCACAACCATTTCGCGACTCTGACATCGGGGCGTCGAGAACAACTAGCTGGAGTGTTATGCCTCCTGAAACGAGTTGAATCTCATCAACCAACCGATGGCATGCGCTTGGTGGAGCGGGGAAGGACTAGGGAAGGCTATGACAGGGGAATCAGGAATGTAAAGAGGGAAGAAGAAAGAAGGAAAGTTAGGTGGGAAAGGCGAAGGACCGTGGCGCCGCCGGGATTCGAACCCGGGACCTCTGGGGATAGCAGTCAGGCGCTTTACCTCTAGACTACCGAGGCCCCAATGATGTACTGGATGTTCAATACGATCATTAAACCTGTGGTCACTTATGCCGCATACAGACTGAAATACATACCATTGCGACCTGCCCTAGGCTCAACCTTGAGAAAGGTATAAAAGGCGCCACCATTAAAATGAAGCAGCCAAGATGCCATCAAGACAGTCTCAACGTGGAAGTTTTCTTCCAAAATAGTTGCAGGGTGTTTCGTCGTACTCAGGAGCCTGACCAAAAGAAATGACGTCTCGGTCTGCTGGATCCCCAGACACTGGGATATCGAGGGGAATGAGGCTGCAGACAGCCTCGCGAGGAAGGGGTCTGAGACGTTGGTCCAGGGCCCAGAACTCTTCTGTGGCAACTCTTGGTCCACCTCCAAGTCCTGGGTAGAGGAGTGGATTAAGGGACTGAATCCCAGGTCTTAGAGTCCCAGGTCTTACACAGGCTAAAGATCTTATAAGACCCTTTGCCTTAAGGGGCACTATCAGTTTAAACAGAGCAGACCTAAGGCAGCTGGTGGGTTACCTGACTGGCCATGTAGGACTGCGTTACTTTTTGTGAATGTCTTGCTCTTATCTGGCTTAAAATAAGATCGTTTATCAGAGAATTTTTGAGTCCTACTCGAATCCGGTCTTCATCAATTAAAGACCTTCTTGAGTTAAACCGGAAGGCAGACAATCAGCTCCGCTAGTGGGGACAATAGGCCTAACTTGGCCGCAGTGTTCACCATGTGAGTTGCCTCTCAATCATTAAAAAAAATGCAGAACAAAAGTACAAAAAATTACATACTCGTGAAAGACTAACACCAAAATGCGGCTGTTCAACTCCAACCTTAAGCCAGTTCTTTTGTACGGTTGCGAAACATGGAAAGTCACCCAATTAATCACAGAGCGCCTACATACAAGTTTTCATCAACAGATGCCTACGTGGTATCCTAAAAATCCGTTGGCAAGATAGAATTTCAAACGAAGAGCTACGGCGCCGTGCCGGCCAAAACCGGATAGATGATCAAATCAGGCGAAGAAAAAGGAATTGGATTGGACACACCTTGCGACGAAACGAACCAAATAGGCCCTTGACTGGAATCCGCAAGGATGCCGTCGGGTCGGAAGACCGAGAACAACGTGGAGGAGAACCATACTAGCAGAGACCGCAACAACTGAAAGATCCTGGTCGGAGCTGAGAGATGTCGCGCAAAACTGAGTCCGCTGGAGGGAAACTGTTTCCGTCCTATGTCCCATGAGGGATTAAAGGAGCATAAAGAAGTAAAGAAATAGTTTTCATTGAACGGGTATTTGGACAATTAAAAATGAGTTTTGACAATTAAATGTGATATTGTGAACCGAGAGGGTTCCTAAGACAGTTATGACTCTTTGCGTTTTGCGCAATGTAACAAAATTTCAAAAGGATTCAGATTTCTCGCACTTGAAATGCTGTAAATTTACACAATTCATTGATAAGAGTCAAACATTTAAAGTCAAACGAGATAATATATGTATATTATTTTTACACGCCAAACTAAGTGTACACTCCATGAAATGAAGTGAACACTTACACTCAATTTTTATTAAATCCACCCCTTATGTTGTAGAAAATAACACAGAGTCTTAAAAACAAAGTTTAAATTAATAATTAATATCCTTTGTTATAATATAACGCAGTATTATTGACATTTTAAATCTTCACCACTAACGTTCCTTGCTTTACATCTATGTTCAACATTTCAATTCTGTTACGAATTTTACCGAATTTAAAAAAAAGTTGATATCAACTCTAAATAATCAAATTTCAAAATAAGATATTTACTAGACTCTCAAGGATCGACACACTTTTGAATAAAATTATCTTAAACAGTTCTGTTTAGTCTAGATAAACAACGATTAGATAAAATTGTCGCTTGGACTGAATATCGTAATAAGTGTCGAAATCGAAAATGGTATAATATGCAAAACAGCGTTTGTTAAGGTACCTGTGAAATACAAAACTATGCAAGAAACCATCCAAAGTATTTCAGCTGAAACTCCTACAGAAGAAAATCCTAATCATCTCAATTAAATATTCTTACGGAATGTCGTTTCGGAATTAAACGAAAGAAAACGGCTTTACCTTTTAAAGTTCAATTAACGACCAACGAATCGGTTTCTTAACACGTTTCCAGGGCGTCACCTAAGAAAAGAAGACCAGAAATAAGCGAAAGTGAAGCTAAAAATTCATGGTCAACTGTTCAATTGCACCCGGTTGTAATCTAGTTGACGAACCGGGTATATGGGTATAATGCAAAATTGGCACTCAGGTAAATTGCAAGATTTGACAGGTATAAAAGATCCGTGGGTTGTAATGAAAGTTATCAGTCAATTCTATTACTTCAGTGTTTCAGCACAGACCTCCTTTACAAAAATCAATTAAAATGTTCAAGTTGGTAAGGATTGGAATATTTGTGAAGATGAAGGGATTGGATTTTAGTAAAGTGTTTTTTTTTTAAATTTCAGGTGGTGTTGTCCGTTCTTCTCGCCGTTGTTGCTGCTAAGCCAAGTGGTATCCAATTCTCCGGTGCTCATCTCGCTTACGCTGCTCCAGCTCCTGTCATCTCTAAAACTGTCACCTACGCAGCTGCACCAGTTATTACTGCTCCAGTTATCAAGACCGCTCTTATCTCTGAACCAGGTCATGTTGAGGTCCGTCAACCAGTTGTTGCTAAGGTCGGAAGCATCGTCCACAGTGTCCCAACATCTGTATCTCATCAAAGCTCAACCATTGTCCACAGCAAGGCTAGTTTTGAAACCCCAATTATTGCTCCAGCTGTCAAGACCTACACTGCTCCTGTTGTGAAGACCTATGCTGCTCCGATAATTGCTTCCCAGCACTATGTTGCTTCTCCAGTTTTGAAGACTTTTGCCTCAGCGCCACTTATCCAGTCTTATGCCGCTCCTTGGGCATATTCTGCTCCTTTGGCCCATGGCTGGTAAATAGCAGTTGGCGATGAAGTTCGACTGAAGTTTGACTGAAGTTTAGTTAATTTTAGATCTATTGTTCCCTAAAAGAAAGATTAGAACTGAAATAAATTTTAATTTATTGTTTAAACTAAAATCATTATGTTTTTGTTTTATTTAAATTCTTTTATTATTTATTGTTACTCACAATGTTCGTTATAACAGGAGAGTAAATAACACTATCAGCATGCGTACCAGGCGGGCAAGTCTACTGAGACAGCACTGCACAATCTGGTGCTCAGGCTTGAACATGCAGCTCTAAACAAAGGAGTTGCGCTGACGGCCTTCCTCGATATCGAGGGAGCCTTTGACAACACATCCTTTGATACTATAGCTAGGGCTCTAAGTAGACACAGTCTAAGTAGCACTTTCTGCAACTGGATTGACTCTATGCTGAGAACTCGCAAACTAATTGTTTCTCATGTTGAGGGGTCTCTGGAGGGCACTATAGCAAGAGGCTGCCCGCAGGGAGGAGTTTTATCTCCACTTCTCTGGTGCCTTGTTGTAGATGAACTCCTCGAGCTGCTTAACGGTCGAAACATTTTCGCCCAAGGTTACGCTGACGATGTGGTCATAGTAATTACATGTGAATCTGAAGACGCCGTGTCAAGGCGCCTGCAGCAGGCACTTGATCTGGTCTCTAGCTGGTGCGAGAGCGTAGGTCTAAAAGTGAATCCCGACAAAACGATCCTAGTTCCTTTCACCAGGAAACGATCACTATCGGGAATTTGGGAACCTACATTCGCGGGCAGAACTATAGGCTTTTCACAACAAGCCAAATATCTAGGAGTGACGCTAGATGCCAAGCTCAACTGGAAACAACATATGGACACTCTGATGTGTAGAACGCGCAGATCCCTGTGGGCTTGCCGCAGAGCTTGTGGTTCCACCTGGGGTTTGCAACCGAAAACCATGTATTGGATATACACCACCATCATAAGACCCATGGTAACTTATGGAGCTTTAGTTTGGTGGCACAGAACGAAGCTTAAGGGTTCCATAACCATTTTAAGCAAAATTCAAAGAATGGCTTGCCTCTCCATCACTGGGGCCATCCGCACTTCCCCAACGGCAGCGCTGGAGACTCTCCTCAATTTGTTACCCCTCCACCTTGAGGTAGGGAAGTCCGCCATAAACGCGGCGCTGCGGCTGAAAGCGAATGGTTACTTGGGCGCTGGTCTTGGGCGAGGACATTCTATAATAATCAACATCATAGAAGAGATTCCGGAAGCGGAGATGCTATCGGACGGCATGCCCTATAAATTCTCAAAATTTAAGCAACCTTCTGTACATATACAGGAAAGGCTTACATGGACTTTTCCTAAAGTTTTGCCGGGCGGGCTAGTATGGTACACGGATGGCTCTAAAACGGAGAAAGGTGTAGGCGCCGGAATCTGGAGTGAAAGTCCCAGATTCAGCAAGGCTATAAGTCTAGGCACTCTGGCAACTATCTTTCAAGCAGAGGTGTACGCTATTCTGGCATGCACTCATGAGAACTTAAGGAGGGCCTACCAAAATAAACGGATTTTTATCTTCTCTGATAGCCAAGCGGCAATTAGAGCGATAAGGTCCCGTAGGACCAAGTCGAAATTAGTTTGGGACTGCCAACGTGCTCTTCATGAGTGGGGCGTTCTCAATCAAATTACACTTGTCTGGGTCCCGGGTCACCGGGGCTTCGAAGGCAATGAAAGTGCGGATGCCCTGGCTAAACAGGGCTCTGATTTAGAATTCATTGGTCCAGAGCCGGCTATCGGGGCATCGTCCAGCTTGCTGCAAAGGGCCCTGGCCGATCGGACCTTGATGAAACATATTGAACGCTGGAGGTCCGCGCCTGGACTGGCCAACTCTAAGCGGTTCCTTCCAGTGCCGTCCCCTAAGACGGCCAAGGAATTATTACGGCGCAGTAGGAGTGATGTTAGGACACTTGTTGGCTTAATTACCGGACACTGTGCCCTAAATTACGGAAGATAGGAAGGGCGGAGGACCCTACATATAGGCTTTGCCTAGAAGAGGATGAGTCTGCCCCCCATGTTCTCTGTGAGTGCCCTGCAATAGCGAGGAGCAGGGTCTCTTTGTTAGAGAAGTCCCTGCTCGAACACTCAAGTCTAAGCGACAAACCACTAGGCAGACTGCTGAACTTGTTCAGGCGGTCTGGCTTACAAATATGAGGTGTAGGGGTTGTAGTACAATATGCCAACTAAATGGCCGCAGTACCTTTGGACCTAATACCTCACACAGGAAAAAAAATATAACACTAAAACATCGTCCAAAAATGAAATGTAGTGTGCAGCACACATCCGGCTACTTAAAAGAGCGATTTTTTTTTATATTAGAAAAAAAAATTGATTGGGTTCTATCAGTTATTTTACAATATCATACATGCTTATGTTTTAAATTTTAGAATGGACCTTAGTCCGTTAACTTACATCTATATAACTAGCTTCCTATGATATGACTTAGCGTATGACTGTGCACAGCTATAACGCTTTTGTAAATATTCATTAAATTCTCAGTACTCAGTCCGAGAAAAAGTTGCAATCACTTGCGCAACGAGAATATATGTAACTGTGCTTAAAAATATTAATAAATATATATTAATCTATAGCTTATTCAATTTATTCATCCCTACACTAAAGACGGCGGCAATAGACGCCATGCACAAAGGCTGTTCTCTAGTCTAGAAAACTTTTAGCACCTCACATTACTTCGTGCAGCACAATTGCGAAATTCGGGCGCCAACTTTTATTAAATGGTCAGATTGCAGTGTCACACGAACCCTACCTAAGGGCAAAATTTGAAATTGATCGGTTATATGGAAGTTGGCTAAAGTCAACTTGCAACATTTGTCTACATACAAACATACATACAGGTGAAGCTAATAAAAAGCGTATAAAAATAAAATCAGATCAGCCGTTTCCGAGATTAGATACAGATATACAGACAGACAAATTTTTTAAAAAGCCACAATTCTTAGGGGCTTTTTCGGCAACAATGTATTAAGATCCACATGCTCAAATTGTACTGAAAATTGGCAAATTTTTGAGCTCAAAGTGTATGGTAACGGGTGATGAAAAGGGGGAAAACCACCTTTAATTGACATAAAGATGGAAACTGCTGGAATTTTTTGTTTTCACTTCAAAATAAAGATGATTCCAAAATTGACACAGTTTTTTCTCACTATCTAGCCGTGAGAGCTACACTTTAGAAAGTTGGCCTGTTCGCTGCCCAGCAGAAGTTGTGTTCTCTTTTGAATAAATGGTTGTGCCTGGGAAATGTGCCTGGAGCAATATTATCCAGGTTTCTTCCCTAGACTGTAGCCATCGGTTCTCCTGATGGATCCAAGATCTACCGACAAGCCCTTTGATAAAGCTTTATAGATTTTTGCTGAGTCTCGAATGTCTTCGACACTCTTGCAGAAATTCCTCCAGCTATTTCTTTTTGCTCGTCTGATCGCCCTGTTATAGCTGGTTAGCGAGCTTTTATAACTCTCCCAGTTGCCGCTCTTCTTAGCTGCGTTGAACAGTTTCCTCGTAGCGGATCTTAACTTGGAGAGCTCGTTATTCCACCATGGAGTTTTCCTATTACGCGTCCTCATCAGAAAAGGGCAGTTATTGTTGTAAGCAGCAGTAACCACCTCCGTAAAGAAGTCCGCGGATAGTTCTACATCCATCGTAGATTTGATTGAGTGCATGGAACCCTTGAATATGCTACTGAGTTCGGCCCGAAAGTCTGTCCAGTTCGTATATCTAGGATTCCTGTATGTACTCACATTCTCCAAAGACTCACCCACCATAAAGTAAATGTGTCTATGGTCTGAGCACGATGGCTCATCTGAGACCCGCCAGTCACTCACGTAAGTGGCAACTTGTTGAGTAGCTAGCGTGATGTCTATAACCTCACGTCTCCTACCGTTGTCGAAGGTAGGATCCGTGCCGCGATTTAATATGTCCAGGTTAGTAGTTAAAAGGTAATCAAAAAGGTATTCACCCCTCTTGTTCACTCCACTGCTACCCCAGGCATTATGATGGGCGTTCGCATCACATCCTACATGATCTGCAGAACCGCTCCTGTTAGAGTGACCCACGATATCCTTCAGTTCTTTGGACGGTGGTGGATCTCTGGAGTCATAGGGGAGGTATGCCGAACATAAGGTAATCATGCTCTTGCTGCCCCCCTGTTAATCTGTATCATCACCACTGCCAGGTCTCTCGACGATTTATCTGTGAGAGGAAAGCAGTTACTGTTTTTATTGTAAACTACACAGGTCCGAGGGTCGCCGTCCATATCACTGCATGCAATGCTGTAGCCGGTTGCCCGCAAGCCCTGTATAGCACCGTTATTTACCCATGGCTCCTGTACAAGAGCCACGTCGATAGCTTGGGTGGCCAGCACCCTGCAAAGGACTGCCGAGGCAGCCCTACTGTGTTGCAGGTTGCACTGTACTACCCGCATCCTGAGATTGTTCCCACTGCTGTGAGCCAGCAGGAGTCTCCTTTTTTGAGCCAATCTCCTTGACTCTAATTCGTCCGAAGCCGTAGAATAGCTTCTGCTCTTTAAGCTGCGTGAGCGCCCTCTCGTCAATGCTAAGGGCAAGAGTTTGACCATTCTGGTCCACCTTCCTGCCCATCACTTGCCAAGAGGTTACCTCAATTGGCTGGTTCTGTACTTCCAGCCTGCAGAGCACCTGAGGTTGGCCCGTTCCCGCAACTGAAGCCTGGTGACAGCATTTGTCAACCATTGGCTGGTGGGTTCGTTGGCGCAGGTGATCTTAATGAGACCCCCTGCCGCCCTTGCACCCAAAAACTGAGGCGGACAATCGCCTTTACGACTTTTGTCTACCTCAGACAGGATGGCATCGCAGACGGAGAATGATTGCTCCTCTGTCAATTTGCCCTCGGGATAGTTGTCCAGGACCACTGGCATGGTGATCCCAGCTAACTTATCTCGGTATGAGGGTTCTTGCGACTCCCCCTTTTTTTCTTCTTCTTCTGGGGTCCCTGCCCAGCCGGAAAATCCTCAGACCGCTGCCGTTTTGGTAGTGCGTCAGTTGGGTCCGGCATAAGACATAGCCCCCTAGAAGTTGTAGGAGTTGGTGCTACCAATTTCCCAGGTCCAGAAACTTCTGGCAGTCCAGCGGTCGTCCAGGTCTGCTCCTTGGAGCCCCCCGTTCTGACCACTGTCCTGCCTTGTTGATTGAGAAGCCGAAGATTCTGTGCTAGACGAGGTACCTCCAAGGAGTTCCCTCTCCAGCTCTGAGCTGATACTTATTGCATCAGAATCACAACCTCTTTCTTCGTCTGTTTTTATTGAAATTTTTTGGTCCATAAGAGTCCCACGAGTACGGCAGGAAAGGGAAGGTCCATCCTAACAGAGCCTCCATATTAGGATAAGGCTATATACATCTGGGTGCGCCCGGTGCCCAAAGGAGATCGTTAGAGACAGTGCAGCACTACCCACTGCCACGCAGACCTCGACACGATGACATTTACATCTTGGCTTGGTAGGCTTTTAAGGGTCTGCTCCCTACTACCGTCGTTAGTTGGTTATCCAGGGGGCACCACGAGGAAGTGACGGTTCGGTTTTGCCCCCCCGGTACTAATCTTACTGCAAGACATTGCATGATGACGTGACAAATGACATGACGGACTGGTAGTACAAAGGGTGACTCCTGAGCTACCACATAAAAAAAAATTAAAAGTTTCGATTCCTGGGGTGTTTCGAACGTCATACTCCGCTAGTGGCATGTCGCTTAGACTTGACTCGACGAACAACGCGTCACACACAGAGAACGTGAATTGTGGACTCATCCTTCACAAGGCAAAGACTGCAGATGGGATCCTTTGCCATTCCTATCCTCCATAAGTGATAATTTAAGGCGAGCTCTCCGTTAATCAACGCAAAAATTGTCCTGGCATCATTTCTACTACAATTCCTTGGCCGCGTTAAGAGACGGCACAGGAAAGAACCGCTTAGATTTGCCCAGTCCAGGTGGGGACCTCCATTGAACGGTCAGAGCCCTTTGGCCCGTTTTTCCATCATCCTCTCTCATCTTCTTCCCCATAAAGTGCGGTTAGTTTTGTTCGTTAGGTGTCCGGTCGTGTAAAGCGGCCATTGGGGTTTGTACATCCTTCTTTCAATTGCTTCCTTGCTGCCCACTTTTCGGCCATATTACGTACTTTCTTTTGTCGCGCAGGGTACAGGAGGCGGACTAAGAGCAAACAAAATTAACAAGAAAAGGCCAATTATTGTATATTTTACAATCAATTTTTATTAAGTATAAGTTATTATCTACAAATAGAACATATGTGTTACCTGTTTATATAGGAAAAAAACAAATTTTCATAAGCTTAAATTATGTACATACATACTTTATACAAAACAATTACTTGTAATTACACAAAGCTAAAAATAAAAACCTAATTCAAGTATTTTTTTTGCTATTCCTTGATTCAAATTCAACTTGTATTTCTCTTACAGGCACTAAACCAAACAGCGATGATTTTAGTTTCATTGGAACGTCGGTGTCTTTTCCAACGTTTAGTTTAAAGTTCAGTAATATATAGTACAGCAATGCTTTAACCTCCATAAGAGCGAACCGAAATCCTGATTTAAAAAATATATCTTGATAAATTTCTAAAATTTAAATTTTAGCCAAAGACTTACCAATGCAATTTCTAGGGCCAATACCGAATGGTAGAAATGCGTCCATATTAATATTACCAATATTTTCATCGCTAAATCTTTCGGGGTCAAAAGCCTCAGGATTAGGAAAATATGCAGGTTCAAAATGATATGAATGAATAGGAACAAAAAGAATATCGCCTGCTTTTACTTTGAATTTAAGTCCACTTTCGTCTTCATATGAATAATCTTTCACGCAGAGTCGGTCCGTTGCTACAGCGGGTGGCCACATTCTTAGAGACTCATTTATAACCATTTTCATGTACTTCATTCCCTTCATAACTTCATAGTTAAGCGGTGCACCCTTTAGTGCCTCATTCGTTTCAAGGACTTCTTCGTAGAGTTTCTGTTGAACATCTTGATTAACTGCCAGTTCATAAAAGAGAAACTGCATAGCGGTTGAACTTGTATCGAAACCAGCCAAGAAAAATATAAAGCTTTGCGCAATAAGTTCACTATCGGTCCACGTCTTTTTGATTTCACCATTAATCAGGTTTCTTTCTTTCTCCAATTCTTTGTTATCTATCTCGTTTAGACTTGCGAAATTTCCATCCTTTAAGCTCATAAGAAGTTGAATCATATCTGGTCTTTCAATGCCCCCATTTCTTCTCATATCCATAGTTTGAATGATTAACTGATTAAACATATTACGAACTTTTTCGCTAAACATTGTGATACCTAGCGAGTTAGTAAGTCTCGGAGCAAATCGTATCAAGAGAAACTTTACCATCCTCCAGGGTTGCTGAAATTTTAGGAATTCTTGACCAATCTCAAGGAATTCGTTTTCAGTATTTTTCAATGAGTTGCACTCCAAGCCAAATGCACATGATGCAATAACATCATTGGTGTACTTTGAAAATAGTTGTTTAGCTTTATAATTCACTTTGCCCGTTTCTTTGCATTCGTCATGCAAATGTCCCACAAATTGATTTGCACAATGATTGATCAATTGGAACATAACTCGCATTTTACTTCCAGTGAATAATGGACTTAAAGTTGATCTCATATCTCTCCATGGTTTGCCTTTCATTGCAACTAGTGTATTGCCGAAAAAGTTATCATATTCCGGATCAACAAAACTTCTGTGATCTTGAAAGTGAGAGAAATCCTTGATTGCTAACTGTTTCAAAAGTTCGATGTCTTTGATGAAAAATGATGACGTTCCAAAATCAAACAATCCGAAGACTCTGTTAAAATGGAAAAATATTGAGTATTAATATGGTTGCATATTAGGTCTGAAAAATTAATAATCCGAGAGCTAACGGCCGAATTATGGTTGATATTTGAATTATTGGTGAAGCAATATTCTATCTAAAAGCTTAACATTTGTGCAATCGAAAACGAACCGAAAACGGTTTTATTATTTTTTTATGTGGCAGTGCTAAGCTCAGGAATCACCCATTGTACTACCAGTCCGTCATGTCGGTTATCGTCATGGTGCAATGTCTAGCAGCAAGCAAAATGCAGGTTTTATAAATAACAGCACGGGCCGATGGCTGGAGGATAAACTATCTGGGTCGGGTCGGCCATTAGTTTAACGTCATCCACTGTTAAGGATGGTGAGGTGTGGAGCTTTTTTTTCGAAATAAGACAGTACTTAGTTTTGGTGGAGTTGAATTCGACACGATTGTTTTTTCCCCACTCTAGAATGAGATTATTGTCGTTATTAATAGAATTGGACATTAATTCACGATCATCAAGACAGGATCTGGCATGAGTTTGTCTTTGTATCGTAGCTGTAAGAGTAACGTAGGGTACCGTCGTCAGCGAAGCTGAGAAGTGGGTTAGAGGGGATCGAAAGTAGGTCATTTATAAAGATAAGAAATAGGGACGGTGATAAAATTGACCCTTGGGGGACCCCGAGGAGATAGGGTGGGGTTCAAATTTGATGCCATGCAATACTACCTTAATTGAACGGCCGGAAAGGAATCTCTCAATCCACTTCAGTAAAAGTGAGTCGATTCCAATAGGTTTGAGTTTAGCTAACAAGGCTACGTGCCAAACTCTATCAAAAGCCTTGGAGATATCCAAAGCAACCACACTAGATTCACCAGATCCATGCAAACTTCGACTGAGGTGTTCAGTAAGGCAAACTAAAAGATCGCCAGTGGAGCTTTTTTATGGAAAGCCATACTGCCTGTCGTTTATGAGTAGGTTGTGTAATAAAGTGTTTGTTCTCACACGACCCTGGACAACTCGAGAGCCCCCGGCAACCCTCCCTTAAAAAAGGAGGTTAGAGGACACTTCCGACGAAACACCATTACAAAATTGGCGCCCGAGCAGGGACCTGTAAAAGAGTCAGAGTCAGAAAGTAGTCAGAGTTCAAAGTGAGTACATCTAAGCAAACCAGACCCAGGAACATCAAATTAATATACCGAATCCGAAATAATCCTGAACCTCGAAAAGACAAAGCAAAAGTCTGCAGTATGGACAACCGGAACCAGGAAATCCGCCCAATGAAGAAGACGGAGCTAGTAGCCGAATTAAGATTTCACCGACTATCCACCACTGGCGACGTGCACACGCCAAAGGTACGCCTACTCCGGCAAGGCCCACCAAGGGAAAGTTCATCTGTACCCCACACCCCATTGATGACCCCAGCAGGCCAGACACCAGTAAGAGCACCCGATCCAGTCATCATCCAAATATACGACCAGACCGACCAGCCAGTAAAACACCGATACTTCCCTAGAAATCCAGCAATGCAACAAGTAATCAACACCGAAATAGACCGTGGCTGAAAAATTATTGAACCGTCCAGCAGCCCTTACGGTTCACCCGTAGTTCTGGCAAGGAAAAAGAATGGCCAATACCGATTCTGCATCGTCTACCGGAAGATCAATGAGATCTCAAAGATGCTTACCCGTTGCCTCAAATCAATCATATTCTAGACCGATTGAGAGGCAAGATATATAACCAAAATCGACCTACACCAGGGTTATTGGCAAGTGCCATTAGCTGAGGAGAGTAAACCAGTCACCGCATTTACTGTCCAAGGTCGGGGTTATACCAGTTTACCGTCAGGCCATTCGGACTCCACTCCGTACCAGCAACGTCCCAGCGATTACTTGACGCCATAATAGTCCCAGAAATGGACAAAAGGAAAAAAAAGCATTGATATATCTAGACGAAAATTATCATCCTAGGAAGAACCTTTGAGGTACACCTAGTTAATTTACAGGAAGTATTCCAGTGTTACGAAGAGCAAATTCCGACTAAATCCCGACAAATGGAAGTTCTGTCCGCCGTCTATCATCCGTTACCGAAAACACCTTGGACAAGAACTACAAGCCAACAAAACCAAATCAAAGCAGGCCAAGAAAAAAAAAGAAACAAAAAAAAACCTTGACAAGAACTACAAGCCAACAATACCAAATCAAAACAGGACAAGAAAAAAAGAAAAACACCATGAACAAGAACTACAAGCCAACAATACCAGATCAAAGCAGGCCAGGAAAAAGGAAAATATATAAAAGAAAAAATAAGACGTAACCAGTTCAGTAAACACCATGAGTCCGAATACAGCCCTCCGAAGGACCCAGCCCCGCCGAGTTACAACGGGTAGGAAAATACCCACAGTAGACCAAGTCGCCCAAATCCACCGGTTAAGTGCTCACCACCGCACCCAACCCCTCCAGCAAACTGTAGGACGGAAGAAAACCGAGCTCCGTTATCTGCCTACCAGGCCTTTAGGAATCCGAAACCGGCACCCCACTGAGAGCGATATACTACCCTGCCTGGCGAATATCCAAGTTGCCACAGACGAAGATTTCCTCGAGGAGTTGGAAATAGCCATACAACATCACACGGTGCAATTAATAACACCAATTCCCGACCACCAGGAGGACCCGGAGAACCAGGAACATATACCAGACCCAATCCAGCCAAATGTACCACCCCCAAGCCGACCAAAATCGCCCGATCTGAACAACCAAATAATACCTCAGGACCAAAAACCAATTGTCCGCGCCAACTGACAACAAATCCAGCCGAATTTGACATCAATGGTACTTGGAAAAGCCTTTTTAAGACATCCACCCGGATCAAAAAGAAAATCCACGGAATCCGCCATGTCCTGAAAAAACATCCAGACGGAACAATATTAATATATAGAAAATAGAATTTTTTTTAAGCCATTGTAGTTTATATGTTTTTTGTTCACTTTAATTTTGTGATTCTCTGTTTTGTTCATTTTATTAATAAGGTAGAACCCATTTATGTTTTGTTAATGCCAAAGAAGCTACTTGAATTTTTAATAAACGCTTTTATTTAGAAAAAATGTATTCTGACCGTAAATTATCTGTTTTCCCTCTCCCCGAAGAAAGAGGGGGAAGGGTATGTGTGTAATGCGGAGGTCGATATGTGGTCGGTATGCGGTCGGTTTGTATCTGGTCATACCGCGACTCTGGTATAGGCAATGCTGCCGGGAACAATGTCGGATCATACACCACGACATTGGTCCAGGGAACATTCCTCAGGTATTCGGTAGTCGGTCGGTAGGTGTTATGTCTGTAGTCTAACCGTGTCGGATCGTACACCACGACACGGTATAAGAATAGCTACTTCGGCACATTGCATTGTCGGATCGTACACCACGACAAGGCCTCGGCAACATTCCTCTGGAAATGACGGTATAGGAATAGCTACTTCGGCACATAGTCGGATCGTACACCACGACAAGGCCTCGGCAACATTCCTCTGGAAATGACGGTATAGGAATTGCTACTTCGGCACATAGTCGGATCGTACACCACGACAAGGCCTCGGCAACATTCCTCTGGAAATGACGGTATAGGAATTGCTACTTCGGCACATAGTCGGATCGTACACCACGACAAGGCCTCGGCAACATTCCTCTGGAAATGACGGTATAGGAATTGCTACTTCGGCACATAGTCGGATCGTACACCACGACAAGGCCTCGGCAACATTCCTCTGGAAATGACGATATAAGAATAGCTACTTCGGCACATAGTCGGATCGTACACCACGACAAGGCCTCGGCAACATTCCTCTGGAAATGACGGTATAGGAATTGCTACTTCGGCACATAGTCGGATCGTACACCACGACAAGGCCTCGGCAACATTCCTCTGGAAATGACGGTATAGGAATTGCTACTTCGGCACATAGTCGGATCGTACACCACGACAAGGCCTCGGCAACATTCCTGAGGGGCAAAGTATGACCGTGCCGGATCGTACACCACGACACGGTCTAGGACCAGAGAGGGTGACCTCTCCGGAACGAGCCTGGTTAGAGACTGAATTTTAGCCTGGTGAAGCCGTTTATTTTATAGCCGTGAAACTGTCAAAGGATAATAGCCCAGCCTGCTGGGTGAATATTTTATTTTCCTAAAGCTTACTTAAGAGAATTTCCCCGCCTGCTGAGTGAATATTTTTCCTTAAGCCCCCCATACACGGTCAAATCGGCTGTACATCCATGCTGTACAACCAAAACTGTGATATCCCACAACTGTGCTTTTTGGTTGTACAACTTCATTTTATGTGCGGTCGCGAAAGGGTTAACAAGGGTAATAACCAGCAGCTAAAATGATTGTTATCAACGATGGTGATAGACATTTTCTACGAAGAAAAAAAGCAAGAAAAAGAAGAAGTCTATGGACCAAAGAATGGCTCTTGAAACGGCAAAAATATTCTCACGTTAACTTATTAAAAGAGTTACAAGAGACATCCATGGGGGATTTAAAAAATTTCCTCAGAATGGATGAAAAAAAAAATACTAAAAATTATTGGAATTAGTGACAACTCTCATCAAAAAAGAAAATAATATTATGAGGGATAAAATTTCACCCAATGAAAGGCTCTCCGCCACTTGGCGATTTTTATCCGCAGTCCATGTTTTGAAGATCTTAAATATTTAACCGCAATATCTCCTCAGAGTTTAGGAGTAATTATAATGGAAACGTGTGAAGCAACATAACAGAGTCATAAAATTTGCAATAAGATTCAAGAATGATTTTTGTTGTATCTTTACCTCAGAGCTGGACAACATCGAACAACAACCTTTTTCCTACACGCTCTTGCGGCAGTGAGTTGCGTTCGTCCTACTCGCTTTTTCGGCTTCCAAGTGCCAGGGTATGCTTTACTAGTTCTTTACCTAAAAAGGTAATATTTTCCCTACCTAAAGGGTTATGTAAGTTTTTTTATGTAAAAACCTGCAATGGAATAAATTAAATGATGCATTTTTTGAGTGTAAATTGAGCTATTTTCCTAGAAAAGGAAATATTAGTCCTCCCTGCTTTCCGTAAATTTACCAACAGCCCAAAAGAAAACGAAATAAAAAATTTCCGATTTGCCAAGTTTGGGGATGTTTATGTTATCAGAGATTTTAGAATTGTAGAAATGACATACACAAGAATAATTTACTATTTGCCGCTCACGAATAATCCAAATGCATCAAAATTTATTTAAATAATAGCTTTGTTCGAAATTAAATAAAACGAGAGGATTTCATTAAAAGTAAACTTCTGAAGGACGTGCTTCGATGTTCTTCAACTAAAGAAGGATGAATTACAACCAGGAATCGTAACTCTTACAATAGAAAAAATCAGAAATTAATACTTATTTTGAAATATATGACAGTAACAGTTAAATTTTAGCAGAAATAATAAAAGTTATTTTTAACTATAGTTTTTAACTTACAACAAAAGAAATATTATTTGAAAACATTTCTTTAGAATGCAATCATATATTTTTTATTTAATTTAAAGGATTTCATATTTTACAAAGACTTTGTTTCTTCATTTTTGAAATCCAAAAATTCATTAACAATTTTTAAAATTACTTAAATCCTGCTAATGAATTATTTTAATGTAATGTTTTTCGATGTTCGGTTGGAGCACTACGCCACTACTTTCATGCATGTTGGAGCACCGGTGACCACGCCTCCGAAAAATCCAACCACGCCTTCAAAAAATCAAACCTAGTTTGATTTTCATCAAGCCGCTGGACGTACCAATTTTTGGTCGGCCGACCGGTCCACTATCGATAGTTTTGGTTGTACATCCGCCCTTCGATGTACATCCAATTTGACCGTGTATGGGCCCCTTTATGTTCGTGGAGTGAAATTCTTAGTAACGAAACGTGGTTCGTTACAGTTGGATTCTAGATAACCCATAAGTTTTTTGTTCATTATATTCTCCATGGTTTTGGAGAGAATAGAAGTAATTGCTATTGGGCGGTAGTTGGAGGGAAGGCTGGAGTCACCTTTTTGGTATGGGCTGAGCATGGGGAAGTTTATAACATTGAACAGCAAGCTCTAGTACGCAAGAGTAGAGACAAGAGCGCACCACGCCGATACGCGGTGTTCTTCAATACTACACAGTTGTTGTGTATACAATAATACTTATAGGTGATCGCAAGGGATTTTTTTTGTAAACTCGTGACTCCAATCACCTACTTCTGGGATGGTAGTTAGTCGTGCGTCCTAACCCCTAGGTCAAAAAGACTGCCAAGTAACGTTAATTCTGGAAGTAATAGAATAAAATAACGTGTTTAAAATCTTATTCCCGTCCTGGAATCATCCTTTGTACTACTAGTCCATCATGTCGTTAGTCATGGTGCAATGTCTGATAGAAGAGAAAGGTTACGTTAGAAGTCTGGAGGGTGCTTTATTAGATGCCGATTAACCTTTCGTTTCCTTCAACATTCCAATAAATAGGTCGAAAGTTGTTCCATTTAAAAAAAAGCCTTTAAAACTGGTTCTGGTTCTTAATATTAGTAAATATTAGTAAATGTGAAGTCATGACTTTTAGCAGAAGGCGTGATCCTATAATTTTTATCGACGCCTTTTGTAATGAGGATATCCCTCGTGTTAATTTTGTTAAAGATCTCGGGATTGGAGTTGATAGTAAGCTAGATTTTTCCACTCACATCAACTACATCTCTTCCAGAGGTAGTTTAGTCCCGAGTTTTATAGAAAGGTACTCCAAAGAATTTAACAACCCCTTGATTACTAAACACCTATACATTTCTCTTGTTAGACCATTACTATTTTTCGCATGTTAGAACTATTGAATCGGTTCAACGAAGGCTCTTTCGATTCGCACTGAATCATCTTCCTTGGGAAAACCTAATAGTCCTTTCATAATATGAATCCCGGCTTAAGTTACTCAACTTAAGCTCTCTTCACAAGCGTTCATATGCGAATGCGAATATGCGCTCATCATCAGAAAAGTCGACTCAGGGTTTCTAGGTCGCCGTGGGTCGTTATAATCTGAGAGGTCCACTTCTTTTACAAATCAACTCCTCTAACACGAATTACGGCAGATTTGAATCTGTCAATCGCATCTTTATTAATGTTAACAATAATATCAATGTCTCTGGCGTGAGCATTAGTAAAGATGTCTTTAAAAGGAGTCTTTTAAATCTCACGGGTCCACTTATGTTTCCTGTTGCTTGCGTGGGTTGCATGTTAATTTGAATTTTTTTAATAAACTAATTTTTATATTTGTATGCTTAGCTGTGAGCCTCATCTCAGCGCTTGGTTGTGCTGAGTAGGTAAATCTTTCTTGGCCCAGCTCAGAAGTGCGCCTTCTGTGTTAGAAGCGTTAACTTTATTACTAAAAAAATAACCCTATACCCCCGGCAGTTACCTTGGTGCTAGACATGGCACCATGACGTGCCAAACGACATAACCGACTGGTAGTACAAAGAGTGATTCCTGAGCTTAGCACTGCCACATAAAAAAAAAGTGAAATTCTAATTTTGCCACCTTCCGGGTGGAGAGTACTTTTTAACAGCTCTTTATAAACGCATGAGGCAGATTTGGACTGATAGTCAATTGCGGCGGAGCACACAATGATTCTAAAATTATTGTGGTTTCCGAATAAATGTCGAATTTTAAAATCGTTTTAGTCTCGGCAATGATCAAGTTGCCAACATATCATTTGAGAAGAAGTTCAAGCAACTTTGTACCGAAAGTGTGGATCTGCGATCTATTGGCTGACCACACAAAAGGACGTTTGTACTGCCTTTGTAGGCCACAAACGCCTTGGGGAACAAGTGGTATGTCCGTGCCTGAATCGTTTAGAAAATCTTTCCGATTCGCGTACAAATAAGCGTGTGGGATTTTGGTATGTGGTTTGCGTAAGACTTGTAACTTAAGTTTTATACGCGTTCGCCACACCATTATAAAAAAGTCTGATCCATATGGGTCTGAGCGCAGGGTGGTAAGTGTTAATTACCGTTGACAGTAGTCTACGAGATGAAAATATGCCGCAAATTTTTTGGTGGAATACAGGAAAACAATCAATCTAGGATAATGACAAATCAAGAAATCTGCCATCTGTATCAGGGGTGGCCAACCCAAATGGTATCGCGGGCTTCTTTGAAAATGCATTATCATCCCACGGGCCGGGGTGATATATTGGGTGATTTAAATTTAGGTTAATATGTATAATTTAGGGAGAGAGTTCCAAAACTGTGATGCGAAGAAAAAGAATTATTAAATTACTAGCTGGGACCCGGTGCGCCTACGCTGCACCCATAAGTCAATAGTAAACAATAAAAACCATCCATTGACTTAATATTTTTCGAGATATGAATTTTACACAGATGAAATGACTCAAAGAACATGTGACTTGCGTCGGCCGCCATGAATCGGTATATTGAGTCTACTACATTGCTTATTGTATCCTACTTATCATACCCTTTAATTTGATACCCATTTTGATAGGGTTGTGAAGAAAGTGGTAATCCGGCCTCTTTAGACGGCCGCCATGGATCTAAAGATATATTTTGTATACTACATTGCTTATTGTATTCTACTTATCATACCCTTTCATTTGATACCCATGTCGAGGTGGTTGTGAAGAAAGTGGTAATTCGGCCTCTTGAGACGGCCGCCATGGATCTAAAGATATATTTTGTATACTACATTGCTTATTGTATTCTACTTATCATACCCTTTCATTTGATACCCATGTCGAGGTGGTTGTGAAGAAAGTGGTACCCCGCCCTCTTGAGACGGCCGCCATGGATCTAAAGATATATTTTGTATACTACATTGCTTATTGTATTCTACTTAACATACCCTTTCATTTGATACCCATGTTGAGGTGGTTGTGAAGAAAGTGGTAATCCGGCCTCTTGAGACGGCCGCCATGGATCTAAAGATATATTTTGTATACTACATTGCTTATTGTATTCTACTTATCATACCCTTTCATTTGATACCCATGTCGAGGTGGTTGTGAAGAAAGTGGTACCCCGCCCTCTTGAGACGGCCGCCATGGATCTAAAGATATATTTTGTATACTACATTGCTTATTGTATTCTACTTAACATCCCCTTTCATTTGATACCCATGTTGAGGTGGTTGTGAAGAAAGGTGTAATCCGGCCTCTTGAGACGGCCGCCATGGATCTAAAGATATATTTTGTATACTACATTGCTTATTGTATTCTACTTATCATACCCTTTCATTTGATACCCATGTCGAGGTGGTTGTGAAGAAAGTGGTACCCCGCCCTCTTGAGACGGCCGCCATGGATCTAAAGATATATTTTGTATACTACATTGCTTATTGTACTTAACATACCCTTTCATTTGATACCCATGTTGAGGTGGTTGTGAAGAAAGTGGTAATCCGGCCTCTTGAGACGGCCGCCATGGATCTAAAGATATATTTTGTATACTACATTGCTTATTGTATTCTACTTATCATACCCTTTCATTTGATACCCATGTCGAGGTGGTTGTGAAGAAAGTGGTACACCGCCCTCTTGAGACGGCCGCCATGGATCATTTTAGTTTCAATAGCGTCATGGCCTACCTACTGTTTGACAGCTGCGTAAATTTGAAATTTTCATTAAATGTAATGATTCAATTTAATGACAATTTTACATTTGTCAAACAATAGGTAGGCCATGAAGCTATTGAAACTAAAATGAAGTGAAAATTCCTAAAATTACCATTTTTTTTGGATTTTGCAGCTGTTTTTTTGGTTGAAGGTATAAAAAATAGCCTACGACCTATTCTCAGACCTACATGTGTTGCTAAGCGACGGAACCCCTCCACTAACATTTAAATCTTATGGTATGCTATTAAAAATTAAAGTACAAATTGACTTTTAAGTATTATTACGAATCTTTTGTATGGGAATATAGAGGAGTGTTTTTTTTTGTTTTTTCAGGCAATTTTTTAAAGTTTTCTCTCCGTAAGAACCATCCTCGTACTTCAACGAATATTCGAAAAAAAAATTAGTCCAATAGGTCCAGCCGTTCTCGAGTTTTGCGCTTAGCAACACATTTAGCGATTCATTTTTATATTATAGATTATTTCTGAGGAATTTCGAAAGCTATAAAAACTGGTTGAGGTATGCAGGTTTGCGCTCGTGTAGGAACGTCTGAAATAGTCGCAGAAGCCTATACTCATGATAGTTACTTAGAGAGCAGCCCAAAACGGAGTTCGAGTAGGATGAAATGTGGTCAAAATGGCGTAACTTATAAACAAGCCACAATGATAACGAAGTTTAGACAGGAGTCCGTAGGTTTTACTAACAATGAAACTAATTTAATGTCGACCAGTAGGATACATGACGCAAGTCAACAGTTTTTTTCTTGCTAATTAGAAACTATATAAAAAGAGTTAAAAAATGCAATGGAAATGGTTTTCGGGAAATTTTACCATTGCAGTACGATTCAGGTAAAAATTTCAAGTGATGGTAATTAAATATTGCGCAGTGTAGCCTCCTCCGCTATTTGCTTGAATTATTCCGGAAGTGTCTATTTATTATTTATTTGCAAAAACTCATTGTTAACATTAAAACAAATGCCAAAGAGTTGTTTTTATTCTTCTTCGTCCTAACTATCGCTAGCCATGCTCCTGACCAGGGTTAAAGATTATCTACACCATGGTTAACCACGGGAGTTTGTGAACGTCAAAAAGTTATGCTCGTGGTTATGTTGTAGTTAATCACGGAATTTTTGAAGGACAGGTGTCGGACGTTGGAAGTTGAAAATTGAGGAGGCTAAGACTCAGTTGGGCTGCGATCTGATCTTGATGAAGAGCCGTTATTTTAAATAATGGATTTTCATAATGAAAATTCGATTGTAAAAACTAAATTTCCCTATTAAAAATATATTTTCTGCTTTTCAGTTGGAATTAATAAAAAAAAGCCTTTTTAAAAAATAAAATATCTATCTCAACTTGCTTCACCATTGTAAAATGAAATTACGCTTTGACATCATTGACTAGTAGTATAAAAAGAGAGATTAAAATTTCACGCAAAAAAGTAAGTAAACAAATTCTGATTTTAAATTGGAGATTAAGTGATATACAGAAAAAAACATTGGACGTTGGATAATGGAGGGATGAAATAAACATTATTATTTTGTTAAATACAGCAATTAGACAGTGTCACAAAATAGCTAGAAATCACATGACATTGCGGGGGTTTTTGGTTATTATGAAACAATCGCCCATGATTAAAAATTGTGATTAACTGGCTAAAAATGTCATTAAAATGGCTAGAGAGATTTGAATCTTTCGGTGATATATTATATTTTACAAAAAAAAAAAACCTTAAATAGGAAGAAAACTCCGCAATAATTTCAAGAAAGTCCTTTGTGATGCTTGACTTGAAGAAACTCATATATTCATAGTTTGACGATTTTGAAAGAAAATCTGATTTACATCTTTGAAGCTGTTTAAAACGATATCACATTAAGCAAGATAAAAATTGTATTCAGAAATCCCTCCTCAATTATGTCGCTGGTCATTTACCCTATCTTATCCGTTAACCACCCATACAAATCAGTTAAGTATTTCGCAACTTGAGTAAAAGCTCAATTTAGAGAGTTTGTTAAGTGAAATCTAAAATTATTGCCGAAATAATACTTTTTTAAAATTGTCAATTGAATTGTCAAACTTACTTTTCATCTCGGTATTTCTTCCAAAATACCAAAAGTTGTTCATGGATTGCTTTTTTCCCAAATAGCATAAAGCTATTGCTACCGACCAACGGCAACGGCTTAACATACTTTAGGCCCATCTTCTCAAAATAATCATGGTTTTTTGTTGTTACTTTATACAAGAACAACAGCGCAATCGCGAAGGCGACTAGCAATAACAAAACACTTATCATTTTTTTTTCTATTAAAACACAATCCGCGGCCTGCACAAGTCGAGCTTCAAAATTTTACTGAATTCTGGAGAGCTACCTGAGAACACATTTGCGCCTGCTCAAGAAAGCTTTTTTGTAAGTGCAAAAAATATAGAAAGTTTGCGCAAACTTGTTTTTCGACAGATTTTTTTTGATAGACTCTACTGATAATCACGAGACTTTTATAGTTGCCGGTGTTTTGTAATTATTGTTGAATATTTATTGTTTATTTGTTAGTGAAATTAAGAAATTATAAATCATTTGAAGCTTTGTAACTGGTTAAACAGGTTATGAGAAGAATTTTGCTGGTGCCGAATATATGTATGGTTGGAGGAGATGTGTCTGCGGAGGGCCCTTTGAATTTGAATTGATATAAGAGAGAACACATCCGTCTTGAAATGAAGACTATGTACCCAGTAGGAATTCTAGGAAGGCCTTACCGATGGAGCACTGAAATAAGTACTCATCTGGTAAGGGGTACCCCTTATTTTCTTGGTGCTAGATGAGCCCTTACAAACCCCATTACAAGAGAAGGCAGATGGTAAGGTGTAGTCCAGAATTATACCCAAACAAGTGAGAGTCTGCCCGACTCAAGGGAGCTTTCCTGGAGCTTTCATAAATTTTATAGAAAAAAAGAAAACGGGCAATTATATTCGTCGACATAGAATGCGACATTAGCATACACAATAGCCCGGCTCTCATTCGATACGGAGGACAAGCAGCTTTGGAGAAGTGGAGAATTTAGTTGGGGGACTGCTTAGGTAAAGCCACTCTTGGGCTTGGAAAAAAAGGCATTTGTAAAAGATGAAAAAAATAAAAGCGTTTCGACACCGGATCACATATCCATAGGCGCCCATGAATATCTCTTTTTGCCATGTTCCATTTGCTGCCTTACTATACCCCTTACAGATGAGCAGTTCTATAAGTACTCTAAGGTAAGTACTAAGGTAAGGCCTTACCTCCTATGACATCGTGTGTAAAAGTAAGCACTTCTGTAAAAGGAAGTGGTAAGACCTACCCCTTACCAGTAAGTGCTGATTTCAGTACTTCTGTAAGCTTACCGGTCCTACTGGGTAGGTATAAATATATACTAGTGAATTTTGTAAATCTCGTGTTTAGAGGTATAACTAGACACCCATGACGCGAGGAGATATATAAAGTAAATCTTTGGGAAATGTTTCTCCTTTTATGGGATTTCGCAAGAGGTAGACAAGCAATACTCAAGACGCCCAACATTCTTGTTATGGAATAAAGATGTCGACTTTGGGACAGTCCAGATTCACAGCAAAGATCTGAGTCATGTCACAGGATAGAAAGATTAAGAGACTACGATATAAATTCGCCAAATGGAGTATCAGGATATTGGGGCCTATTCTGCCGGTAAAATTTTATTATGATAAAACTGACCTGATTGCCTGGTTGAGGCGCTCCACCTGACAAGGGGTGGGAGGGGTCCTAAATTTGGTCTGTTAAAAGTCCCACAATATTACTTAATCCGTTGACGTTGCGCCACAAAGTGCCCCTTGGCATACGACATGAGAAAACAGAACGGCTACTATTGCACGATTTCCTACCAGACGTCAGAATCTCAAGAAGGCTATGTTTGTGTTCTAATTATTTTCTACTTTTTGGTACAGCTTATGATTTCAAATAAAACCATTTGAATAAAAAGATTTGTGATCCAACTACCGCTGCTGCATTCGCTGCAGCTGGCTTTTTAGAGGCTGGTCTTTTGGCATCTCGCTCCGTCTACTCTTTAGGAGAGGATCGAGGTCTTTGGTTTGATTTAGTGTCATTATATAAACTTTTCAACTTTTCCATTGCATCTTTATTGCACGGTTAATTTCTTACAATCAAACTCCTCAATACATAGCCCTTCCAAAGCCTTTACGCGACTCATTGCTACATACGCTTGACCTTCCTCAAACAGTTTAGAGCCCAAATACACTACAGCATGGTCAACAGAACTACCCTGCATTTTATGGACAGTGGAGAGCCATGACAAAATTATTGGCAACACCCTTCTATCGTCCGTTCCATAATTAAACTTTCCTGGAAATTGTATGGCTTTAGGATAGATAAGGTGCACGCCGTCCGTTTCAAAATCAATTTGAACAGATGATATGTTTGTTTCATACATTTGCGTTCGACGAAACTGAGGCCATACAATCTCTGCGATTTAGCCGATAGCGCCGTTCATCAAAGCTTTTGAGGCGTCAACGTAATATAACTTTGGTTCAATCTTTCGCCACCACCAAATATCTGAGTTTGAATTGATTTGGTTACTACTATCGTAAATATTTTTCTCTGACCAGCATTCATAGCTCGTTGAGTCAATTGGAACTGGTTTTCGTTCATGGACAAGTGTGGTACTTCTTTTCTTTTCTAACTCAATTGGTTCAACCTGTTCTCATATGTGGAACGCGTATTAGTTAAAATTTTTAGCACAGATTCTTCTTTTTGGACCTTAAGAACTTCCCGATACCGACTTTCAATGGATTCAGAACAAATTGAAAAATCCATCCACCATTTTTAATTTTCAAATTTTGACCACAGAATCGCCATTTGTGGGCCTAAAACCCCCACTACGCCGATATTCCATTGAATCGGAACCCAATTGCAAAAAATTTCCGCCATCTTGATTTTTTTACAAAACTGTCAGATTGCATTGTCACGGGAACTCAATGTGTGTGCAAAGTTTCACAAGAATCGGTTAAGTAGAAGTAGTTGAAAAAGCTGTCGCAAAATTTGAACCAAAGAAACAAATGTGACCAGCTGTGACAAGAACGGCGGAGGGGTCAAAAAATCATGAAATTCGTGTGACGTAATTTATGGATGGCCCCCTAGTGACAAAAAGGTGCTGTATCTTCTTGTCCTCACAATAATTTTTGATAGTGTTCGACGTGAAAGTAGCTCTCCTGACTGCGATCACTCTGTGTGGATGGCCAAAAATTTCGGATTGTAGCTCTAGCTTCTTAGATCGTCTATGTTTTGATATATTGCTTCTAGGCACGACGATTTCCTCCTGCAAATTTATATATCGCACTGATTCTAAGCAGATAATCTTCAAAGGTACCGCTCTTAAGAACGAGGGGACGTTTTTAACGGTAATAGTCTTTCTTTCTTCTAATGGCCCAACACTACCATCTTCCACTATATGCTCAAGGAACGCTGCAGCTCTTCGTAAAAACATACATTTTTTCTATTTTATCCCTAGGCCATGTTCTGCAGCGACTCCCAGTACGATCTCTAGCCCTTTAAGGATCTCCTCTTCTGTCTGTGATGGAATAATAATGCCATCTAAATAGACGAGCATCACTCCCTTCCGAACAAATGGCTGCAAAATGCAATTTATAAAACGTTGAAACACGCTGGGCGAATTTCACAGGCCAAAGGGAACTTTTCGAAACTCGCACTGTCCATCGGGAGCAACAAATGAGGTATACTTCCTGCTTTCATCACTGATGTCCAACTGAAAAAATCTGTTTCGTATATCAAGTGTAGTACACACGCAGGCCCGGCTTTCGGTATTTTGGGCTCCGTGCGAGATATTTTTGTGCGCCCTTAACTTTGTAGACATTTCTTTTCGGTAGATTACTTATATTATTATGCACGAATTATACAATCACCCGAATGAAAATAACAGATGGCTCTACAACGGGCAAACATTGGCCGCTTGGAAGCACATACGGGCTCATGACGGCAAAACTTGACCAAACGATTTAAATGGCCGAGAACTGAGCTGTTCACACGGGCTTACGACGGAAAATTTGAACCAAAAAAGAATTTTCACTAAATGTTTTGTTGAATGTGCTTTATGAGTACTTGATAATTTTCGTTGTGTACAATCGTCCTTTGGATTATTATACTTAAAGACTATCAATGCACAAGAGAAACAAGCTTGCCGGCCGCCGGTTTGTTTTTCGGGAAGCATGCCGCTCGTGTTGGTCTGTGATTTCTATTTTAGTGGTAAGACTAAGGTAGAAAATGCTGTATAGTTGATTTATACTTTGTCAGCTTAAGTCTATGGTTAATTCATGGTAATTGTGATGTCAAGAGTATTTTGTTTATAGGATTACTTTTTTTGTTGGGTGAGAAGCATGGTGGGTAAAATCGAACCGTCACCTCCACGTGGTGCCCACTGGATAACCAACCAACGACGGTAGTAGCGAGTGTGGGACGCTATAATCCCGCCTACCAGCGAAGGACTAGCAATCCTCCCTGGCAATATCAATTGCTATGAACCCGACAGCAGAGCCTCGGACCGGACGGATAACTCAACGACGAACTGGCAAACGGAAAAAGGACAATGATTTCGGAATATTTACTTGGAACGTGCGAACTCTATACCAACCTGGTAAGTTAAGAGTACTATTGGACCAGCTTGAAAAATACAAGGCCGAATAACGGGGATTCAAGAAGTTAGATGGTTGGGGAAAGGCATAATGGAGAAAAGGAATTACACAATATACTGCAGCCGCAGAGATAAAGAGCACACTCTAGGTACGGCATTTATCGTTAGAAAAAGCTTAAAACATGCTGTAATAGGATTCGAAGCAATAAGCGAAAGAATGTGCAAAATTCGAATTAAAGGCAAATTCCACAATTACTCCCTCATTAATATACATGCTCCAACCAAAGATAAGTCTGTTGAAGAAAAGGAGGCCTTCTATGAAAACCTTGAGAGAAATCTCAGAAAATGTCCCAGGTATGATGTAAAAGTAATTATAGGAGACGCTAACGCAAAAGTAGGGCAGGAACGAATCTATTATCCAACCATTGGAAAGCACAGTATACATCCTGAGTGCAATGATAATGGTCGTAGACTGGTGGACTTCGCTGCTGGAGCCAACATGATAGTGGCTAGCACGAAATTCGAACACAGAAGAATACATAGAGTAACCTGGAAATCTCCTAATGAGGAGACGGTAAATGCTATAGACCATATACTTATTAGTACAAGGTACAGCTCCAGCATAATAGATGTTAGAACGTACCGTGGAGCAAACGTGGACTCAGACCACTTTCTGGTGGGTGCTAAGATAAGAGATAGGATTTCGTGCGTTAGGACAGGAGGAAGGGTGCAACAAAGCGAGCGAAAATATAATACCGCGGCCCTCAACGAAGAACAAATTAGGGAAGAATATGTAGCAGAGCTAAATAGAAGGTTCGGTGCATCGAATAACGAAGCTACAAGTATCGATGCCAATATTGATGAGGAATGGGCAAAACTAACTACCATAATAAAGGAAGCCGCTGCAACCAAGCTAGGCTATGAAAGACGAGCAAGACGTCAAGACTGGTTCGACGAAGAGTGCGCTAGAGTAACGAAAGATAAGAATGAAGCATATACTAATATGCTGCAAAGATATAGAACTAGAAATTCCGTAGCGACCTATAAGGAAAAACGACGACTAGAAAAACGTACGCACAAAAGAAAAAAGAAGACGTGGCTGGAGGAACAATTTGTAGAGATAAACGAACTCGGGAATAATAACGAAGTGAGAAAGTTATATGAGAAAGTGAACAAGCAACGTAAAGAGTTTAAACCTAGAGTATCGATGTGTAAGGACAAAAACGGTAATATCCTGAGCCAAAAACAAGAGGTTTCAGAAAGATGGAGGGAGTATTTTAATGAGCTACTGAATAGAGGCGACGAAAATGAGAGTGAAAGTGATGTGAATCAAACAAATGGAAACGCACCAGTGTGATAGTGATACTGGTGCTGCTAATGAAAGTGATGTCCCTACAATGGACGACGTACAAGAAGCTATGACGAATCTCAAAAACAATAAAGCCCCAGGAAAAGATAGCATAGCAATTGAGATGTGGAAATTTGGGGGCCAAGAATTAAGGAATTTATTACATAAACTTATAGAATCGATCTGGCGTCAGAAAAAGATCCCACTTGAATGGACGGAAGGTGTGGTATGCCCCCTGCATAAAAAAGGAGACCAACTCGTTTGTGAGAACTATAGGGGTATTACCCTCCTCAACTCAGCGTATAAAGTACTGTCCACTATTTTATACAAAAAACTTCTACCCATCGCAGAAGGCATAATAGGTAGTTAACAATGTGGCTTTCGACCAGGTAGGTCCACTACAAACCATATTTCCACTCTAAGAAGAATTTTGGAAAAATCATGGGAGTTCAACATCAATATTCACGTACTGTTTATAGACTTCAAGCAAGCATATGACAGCGTCAAGCGTGAGGAGTTATTTAAAGCTATGGAGTGCTTCCGATTTCCAAAACACCTAATCGAAGTAACAAAAGCTACAATCGAGGTAGTACGATGCAGAGTACGAGTTGAACGAGACCTCTCAGATAGTTTCACATCACAGAGAGGCCTGAGACAAGGTGACGCGCTGTCATGCCTCCTATTTAACATAGTGTTGGAGAAGGTGGTGAGAGACGCTGGGGTAGAAACAACGGGATCCATCTTTAACAAGTCAACACAAACGATGGCTTATGCTGATGATGTCGCTCTAATAGGTAGGTCGTTTGCGAGTGTGAAAGAAACCTTCGTCAAACTGGAAGCAGCTGCGAAAAAGATGGGATTGCTCATCAACGAAGCAAAAACTAAGTATCTTTGTACTTCAAAAAGATACGCAACTCCAAGACAAAATATCACCATAGATGCATATAATATAGAAACCGTTAAAGAATTTACGTATCTTGGAACCGTATTGCAAGCTGACAGTGGTGAGACAACGGAGATCAGAAGGAGAATAAACGTTGCTAACAGATGCTATTTTGGACTTCGACCACATCTTACATCACGCATTTTGTCTAGAGGAATGAAGTGTAAACTATATACCACGCTAATCAAGCCCGTTCTGATGTTTGGATCAGAGGCATGGACTTTGAAAGTGGCTGATGAAACTCTTCTAGGCACTTTTGAAAGAAAAATTCTACGTACAATATTTGGCGGTGTCTGCGAAAACGGTGAATGGAGAAGGAGATATAATCACGAATTATACCAACTGTACCGTGGACCCGACATTGTCAAAAGTATAAAATTAAGTAGATTGCGATGGGTGGCACACGTACAAAGGCTTGACGATAGCGACCCCGCAAAAATAGCGTTGAATCGAATTCCTGATGGAAAGCGAAATTCAGGTCGACCAAAAAAGCGATACATGGACTCCGTTGAGGAAGATTTAGTAAAGTTAGGCGTACGCAACTGGAAGGCATTAGCCAGGAACCGAACGGCATGGAGAGAAATGTTGGAGGAAGCCAAGGCCAATAATAGGCTGTAGTGCTACAGATGATGATGAGAAGCATATACAACATTTGTTGACTGGTTCATTCTTTGCATATTCTGTCCGATGAGAGTATTCCTTAAGCATTTCCATGCTTATTGTGTCGAACTTGATTCTATCGGATAGGAACTGTACCTTAAGCTGGTATGCTGCAAAAATCAGGTGGGTCGTAGCGGAGCACACAAAAAAGAGAAGAGCCAAGAATCTTTTGGCTCTGACAGCAATATTGTCGTAGTGCAAGTTGAAATTGAATTTATTGTCTAGAAGAATGCCCAAATCTACAATTTGATCGAGGCGGTCTAAGGCCATAAGGTTTGTAGTAGTCGATCGTCCCTTTCTGAACCATAAAGGCCTGGGTCGATCAGAGAAGCTAGGAACAGCCCTGCAGAAAACTGACTGTTCTCAAGACAATAGTTGCAACTCGAGACAATAGTTGCAAAAGAACGTAAAATGAAGCGCCCTTGCTAGCTACCTTTTAGGATTTTTTAAACACAACCTTTGTTTACTTCCTGTGCATATCCGAAGTTGTGTCTTGAATTGTGGAGACGTTATCATTCAAAACCTAAATGAATGAACACATAACTGGATGGCATCGGTGCCCTAGGACATAGCCCCCTCGGCCGGTCGCCCAGGTTCGCCCACCCCTAAAGCCGGTACTGTATACACGCGTACTTTGTACAAACTTTCCAGCACTTCCTCAATTACCGGAAGCAGGTATCGATCCTTAATCTTCTCGTTCAGTTTTCGGAAATCTACATATAATCTGGAAATCTAAATACAAGTGTTGTCTTTTTTCTTCACAACGTCGATCGGACTCCCGTAATATGAACAGCTGTGCGTAATTATCTCATCATCTAACCATTCTCGAATCTGCTCTCTAACAATTTCTTTTTCTCGTGGAGCCAGACGTCGGGGTTTTTGGTAAACAGGAGTCTCGTCTTCCAGACAGATCCTCATGCTGATACACGATGTCTTCGGATTTTGAGGGGTGTACTATTCAATCATCAACTTAACACGTTCGCGTAGCTCTTTACATGGTATATCATTGGTTGGGGTTGACGTGTCTTCCTCAAACAGCCGGACCCCGTTTATTCTGGCTAGAAAATCTTGACCGGGATCATCCATTTATTCTTGCCTTCTCTCTACCGTTACCTTTACGCCTTCGAATGTTACCTTAGCTTGTCTTAACAGATCCTTTCCGACTAAAATGTCCCTTGAAATCCAATTGTCCGGTACTACAGTGGCACCTCAAAGCATTCTGTTCACCATCTATTGTTAATTCGTACCATCGTACAATTACTATATAAACTTAATTTTTTTTAAATCTGTGACCTCTTACGTCTGGTTGCAACAATCAACAACAGTCAATTATAAAAATCACAACCTTAAAAAACTCACTAAATGGTGCTAACATCTCTATATTTTTTCATTCGAGAAGCGTATTACAAAATCGGAGTATTATAAAATCAAATAACATAAACTTAAATTGTGCTTAACTACTTTTCTTAACATTCCTTAACTCAAATTCGATTTGAATCTCTTTCGCAGGCGTCCAAGCAAGCAGAAAATATTTGAGCTTCAATGGAACATCTGTGTCTTTTCCTAGATTAAGCCTGAAGTGCAGCAGGAAGTAGTACAACAGAACTTTGATCTCCATCAGGGCGAACCTAAATCCTGATTGAAGAACTGATGCATTAAAATATTATTAATCAAAATTTTACTAAATCTTTTACCAATACAATGTCTAGGTCCAATACCAAAAGGTAGGAAAGCATCCATGTTGATATTGTTAATATTTTCATCGCTGAATCTGTCTGGATCAAACACATCAGGATTTGGGAAAAGCGTAGGATCAAAGTGAAACGAGTAAATGGGGACTGAAACGACATCGCCTTTTTTTATATTAAATTTAAGTCCACTTTCATCTTCGTAAGAATAATCTTTGACACATTGTCGATCGCCAATTAAAGATGGTGGCCATCTTCTGAGGGTTTCATTTATAACCATTTTCATATATTTCATGTCTTTCATAACCTCATAATTTAAAGATTCACCATTAAGTTTTTCATTAGTTTCGAGAATTTCTTCATAAAGCTTTTGTTGAACATCTTGATTAGCTGCTAGTTCATAAAGGAGAAACTGTATAGCAGTCGAACTAGCTTCAAAACCAGCCGCAAAAAATATAAAACATTGCGCCATCAATTCGTTATCAGCCCACGACTTCTTTATTTCCCCATTCAGCTGCCGAGTTACATTCTCTAATTCCTTGTTGTCTTTCTCGTACAAACTTTCGTATTTTCCATCTCTTAAATGCATAAGTAGTTGAATCATGTCTGGCCTTTCAATTCCACTATTTTTTCTCATTTCCATTGTTTGAATGATCAACTTATTGAAAAGACTTATTACTTTGTGACTTATTATTCTTATATCCAAGGCTTTAGAAAGGCGAGGAGCTAAATATACTAGAAAAAATTTTAGAATGCCTAAAGGCTTTTGTAAGTTCTGAAACTCAGCACCGACTGCAACGAACTCATTATTAGGATTTTTCAACGAATTGCATTCCAAACCGAATGCACATGAAGCGATAACATCATTTGTATACTTGGAAAAGAATTTCTTAACCTTGTAACTAACCCTGCCCGTTTCTTTACATTCATCATGCACGTAATCTACGAACTGATTGGCACAGTGATTGATCAGCTGAAACATGATCTTCATTTTGCTTCCAGTAAAGAGTGGACTTAATGTTGATCTCATGTCTCTCCATTCCTTGCCGGTCATATTGAATAGTGACTTTGAAAGAAGCGGGTCAAATTCTGGATTAATAATAGTTCTGTGGTCTTCAAAGTGAGAGAAATCCTTTATTGTTAACTGTTTTAGCAGGTCAATGTCCTTGATGAAGAATGTAGGTGTTCCAAAATCAAATAGTCCAAAAAGTCTGGGAAAGAGTAAAGTCTAGAATTTCATAGTTAAATACATTAAATATAATATATTAAAAAAACTTTTTAAATAAACAACTTTTATAAATCCATGTAAATTAATCTAAATTAATAAAAAAAGCTTCTGTATGTATGCATGTATGTATGCGGGTACACAATAGTGTGCTCACCAGTCATCTCACAGAGCTCCGAAATTTTGCACGGTGGTTTGTGGGGGTCTCCCATGATGCACCGCTTTTGGAAATTCAAAGGGGCGCCCGAAATATGACCGAAATTCAAAATGGCCACCCAAATATGAATTTGCCAATTATGTTCCGATTCCAATGAAAATCGGTATCTGGCCTTTCTTTATTTCGTTGAATAGTATTACTACATAAATTTTCAAATTTCTCAAAAATTCCGCTAACTTAATCTATTTTATAAAACATAACCTAAATGTTAAAAACCTAGAAAATACAGAAACATAACCTAAATGTTAAAAACCTAGAATAGCCAAGTCGTAAGACAGTTACCAGAGACTCAGACTGGTGGCTCTCGCCCGAGTTTTGTCACCCGCGAGTGCTGAGGTTTTACAGTAGCCTGAGAGCTCGCGGGTGGTAGTATTTCAGGCTACCTCTAGCTAAACCTAAACTTATAACTATGTTATAACTAAACTTATTACAATGGTAATCCCTTGACTAGATAACTAATTCCTCTACTGGAATCGTAATCCTACTTAGGAGAACGTCTGCGCTCACACCATGCCTAAACACATTTCATTAATGCATTCACATTGATCCGCTTCATCCTGTTGATTCTTCCAACCACCAGTACTTGGAACTGGCTCTGGTCTCTGGAAGCTGAAGGACCGACTCGCGTGCTGAATCGCAGGAGCTCTGCGTTTAGCCCATCGGTTCGCTCTTGTAACTACACACGTTTATCAGGCGCCCGGCGATAACTGTGGTATATTAGCCGTGCTCCTTTTCTACTCTTAAGTACTCCGGAGTAAAACTTAAAAGGAACACATTTTTTTTTGTTTTGGGTAACGTTTTGAACTTTCCTTCAATTATTGTAAATATAATAAGGGTACTTAATACTTACCATTACAAAAATAAAAATTAAAAAACCGCACATTAAAATTCTTGATTCTTTTTATAACACCGAAAGCTGTCAGTTCGTCACAATTCAATGAAAATCCATCTATCGGCTCTTTAGTAAGTGAAAAATAATTCACAATAGACTGCAAATGGCGATATTCCCCTAGTGGATGTTAGATGCGTATTACTCTAGTTATCTACACCTCTGTAAGGGCAGGTGTAGTTGAGAGTAAATACAAGGGAAAAAAAGCAGAAAAGGAACACGGCTATTAAAGGTACTCTCTTCCAGTCTTCTATCAGACCTTATGAATCTAGCCACGGGAATGTTTTTGGTGGTAGATGTCGTGTCCGTCTTGTCATGTTATAGTAGTCTGTTTTGGGTAATAAGACCCAAAAATGAGGGGATTACCGCTCTTTTTCGCGCTTACAACGTGATTTCGGATAAATCTGATAATGAGATTGTCTTATTGAGTCTCTGTGCCCAACAGTAATCGTAGGACTGATTGGATTTAGATTTAGTTTGTGGATACAACTTTTATTTTATTGGATTTATTACTTTTACAACATAGTGTCTTCTTCCTTAAAGGCTCTACAACCGGGATTCGGTCCTGGCCTCTTGCAACAAATGTGTCGTTCACTGCAAAAGCGGTGCAGCCCCACACTTCAAACACTAGAGGTTGATCCACTTTGAAGCCACATTCCGTCACATCCCCCGCTAAAAACCAAAGCAAATCCAGAAGTGCAATATAATTGCACTTATAGTGCACTTTTGGAGCCGCTCCACCCCCACAGCGAAAGATACGGCGACTCCAAAGTTAGTCAATCTCCAATACTCTAAAATTCAGAGCCACACCATTCTTACATTGAACTACACAAATGTTGCTCGTTCCGTAATAATTCTTTTTTCCGGGAGAGGTTAGGTTATTAGCCCTATTTATTATTTACTAGCAAAAACCCGCGTGCCTTGCAACGCCTACTCGAATTTTCACAGATATCTCTTATTTACATTTATTAATTTCCACTTTAATTTAAAAAATCACAGATTGGGAAAAAAAATAAAATTCAAAATTATCTCAATAAATTCACGCTAAATCACCAAATCAATTAAAACAATTTTTTTTCTATAACCAAGGTTAAACTGCTTCGTCACAAAATCACTTCGTTACGAAACAAAACTCGATCATTCAAAGCCTTCTTCAAGACTAAAGCAAAAATTACCCACAAAGATACGACACTCTCAAAATTTCCCATAAGCTCCCTTGAGAGTGAATATATCAATCGACAAGGTGCAAGCGAGACAAAATTCAATTTAAAAACAAAACAAAAATCGAAGAAAGAGAGGGTAAATAAAGAAATGGTATTTCACGAAGTGCGAAAGAGACGCACTGATTTCTCTTCTCCGCAATTTTTTGTGCCGTCTGGACTTTTATTTTGCTTGTGTGAATTGATGTATCATTTTCGTGTACTTCCTGCTCTGCATGTGTTTGTGTAGTTTGCCGTTGCTCCGCCCTCTCGCCATTCCGGAGCGTGTATATGAATAGATTAGAATGAATAGATTTTTACTTTCCTTTTTCTTCGCACAGAAAGGATTACAGTGTCGTATCTTTCTGAGTAATTTTTGACTAAAGTGTTGAATGAAATACTCTAGCTTCCTTTAAAGTGTACCGTTACAATAATTGGCAGAACCTTGTTTTAAATATCCTATTCATAGACTTCTTTTTAACCCATCATAAAAAACAGGTACTCGTTTTTTTATTGCCATTCCTGGAAGGCCGAATTTTCGACCCAAAACAGTACCTGAACATTCACCTGTTTACCTAATTTCTCTTGTAGGATAATATGGCATGCGACTTTTGTATTTACATTGTTTGCGGTTTCCTTTTTTAATATTGTAAATTGTCTACTGAAATTGAGGTTTTGGAAGTTCCCTTTGCTATGCATACTTCTTTATTTCTATAAAATGGAATCCCAATTACGGCTCGCTAGTATATGTATATCAACAAAATAATTTTTTTTTTCGAGTGAAAAAGAAGCCAGAATCAGAAAGAATGCGTACCTATTATTACAATCAATAAAAATCCTTCATAGCGAGGAAAGTCAAAAAGTGGAAGTCATTTTTAAAAGAGTCGAAGTTTCAGAAGGAGTAGTATTTTCAAGGCCGATAATAAATATCGATGGCTGCCTTTCGAAACCTTATTCTACTGTCGGATCAGACTGAAAAACCGAAGGCGATAATCGGGAAAAATATATCCCTGATAGAGTACAAACTTTTTATCATTGCAATTGTAGACCTGAAAGAGCCTATTTAAATATCGATTGTTCCGTGAATGTTTCCTATAAAACGATCAGGATATTTTTTGGAATATCTAGATATTTAGATACAGGTCTGTCAAGTATACAATTCGAATGATCACTTGCTTTCCTTCTCCTATAGGTTAGACTAAAAAGTAACCCGGTAGTCGGACGCGATAGTCGGTACCGATAATCGTATCTGATAGTCGTATTCGCCTAAAATATGGCCGCAAAAGTATTAAATCTTTTTGTGAAATTCCCATTGCAATACATACAGCCAACAATTTTAAAAATGGGTTTTGAAATCACAGACAGACACTCCAATTATAATTATATAGATAGATAGATAGATAGATAGAAGATCGATAACCATATGAAACAGAACTATATTTTTAAATCACAGACAGACACGCCATTTACATTTATATAGATAGATAGATTTGAATGACGCCGCTCAGGTAATAGTATTCTACTTGTCATATCCTTTTGTTTGGTACCCATATCGAGTGGGTTGTAAAGAAAAGGTGAGTCCGGCATAGTTGGTCGCCATTTTGAATTTATAATGACAAAAAATAGGTAATTGTACTCTAATTATCATCCCCTTTCATTTGATACCCATGTCGGGGATCGGCGAACCCAATTGCGAAATTCACCCGCCATCTTGGAACCGCCATCTTGATTTTTTTACAAAGTGGTCAGATTACATTGTCACCCGAACTAAATATATGTGCAAAATTTGAAGTTGAACGGTTATATGGAAGTGGGTCAAAATCAAGTTTTAAGTTTTGTCTACATACATACATCCATACATACATACAGATAGAGCTAATATACGGTGTATATAAATAGCCTAAAACATGCTCGCAAAAATACTGAATCTTCCAGTGAAAGTCCCATCCCGATCGGCCCAGCCGTTTCCGAGATTACCGCGGCCAAACAGACAGACATACAGACATACAGACATACAGACAGACAAAAATTTTAAAAATAGTGGATTTTGTTTTAATTACATGTAAATAACCAAAAAAACTTAAAAAAACATAATTATTTTGAAATTACAGACAGACACTCCAATTATATTTATATAGATTGTATTTATTTTCGCTATTTATTGATTTCTTTAACTTGAACTAACTTTTTCAAATCTAACTATGCCCAAACTGCCAAAATTTGTAAAATTTATTATTATTTTCTTAATTAGCCTTGACCTACTTGGTTTTCAAGACAAGTCTCCTTGGCTAAGGACGGAAGTAGTCAATTTCTCCATATATGATGGGGATATGTTCCACCATACGGGGCAGCCGTAGCTGAGTACCGGTCTGACTAAGGTCTTGTAGCAATTCACCTTAACTTTGGAGTTGAGGTGTTTACTAAAAAAGAGCCTCTTCGTCATTTGGAAAGCCTTACGGGCTTTGACCATAGCAACACGTAATATGTCTCTCGTAATACTGGTCCAGCCAAATTCCTAGATACTTAACCTCGGTTTTCTTTACCAGCGTCTGTCCCGTATGGCTTCGTATATAAAACTCTTTCTAGTTCCTCCTAACATCGCGTGAAGCTTTATTAAGAGAAGTCCTGAAAAGGATCGTTTCGCATTTTCCATGATTGATTTTGAAATTCCAATCATCAGCATAACGCTCGATTTCCTCGAAGTCGTGTTGTAGTAGCGTCTGGAGGACGTCACTCTTCGGTCCTGTCCTATATATGACGGGGTCTTCCGCGAAACCCAGCGCGCTCGCGAAGGGTCCCAACTAGATCTCTTATATAAATGTTGAAGAGAAGCGGTGAGTTCACAGTTCTTAGCTGCAACTCGTTTTTAATTTCAAAGACCTGTGAGCTAAAATTCCCACATTTGACCAAGAACTTCTTTTCCGTTACGTCACAGATCAAGCGAAGCAGGGGATCGTTCATTCTATATCTTATTAGCTTTCGTACTGGCCCCTCGACCCACATAGAGTCGAAAACCTTTTCCAAGTCTACAAGGCATGCTCCTGTACTCTGTTTCTTACTGAAGTTCGTGCGATATTCCGCTCGAAATTCGATCCGGTTGTCCGGATTTTATATTCCTCAACCCAGCTTGCCAGCGAACGATTAATTACAAGCTTAATAACTTTACTGATGTTTGGAAGTAAACTAATTGATCGGAGATTAGCAGGGCTTGTCCTAACTTTTTTTTTTGAATCACCGATTTTTTATTATTCAACGTTTGGAAGATTCGCAGGAGTTTGTCTTCCTCAAGAAGATTAAATGTTCGGAAGCCTCTGAGTATCGCCTGCTGGGCAATCTTAACTGAATTTGACTAAATATCAATTCTCAGATTTTTGTGCTCTGATTTCGCATTGACGGACGGAATGATTTAATAGTGCCGGATTCTCCAGATCAAAGCTCCGTCTAGAAAGCCCCTACTAGATCCAGTGGCGTTCCTGGTACTTTCGCCTCCCGGGGCGCTCTCATTTTCCCGCCATTTTTAAGTCAATCAAATATTGGTTTTTATCAATTAATAAACATAAATAAGTAATTGTAATTGAGACAAACTTTACCCGACCTATAGTTTCCCTCAAGGGGGAGCTTTTTCACCATTGGATGGCATATTTAAATTAGGCATTAATAAAGGAGAACGCATAAGTTGATATACCTCTGTTTTGGGCTGTCCTCTTGGTTTCAATCCAGTTTTGTCAAAATTGACGCATTTCTATCTTTTTTGTAGGGTGTGCCCCATTCACATCCTCGGCGTGACTTTCTCCAACGATCTGCGTTGGAATAATCACATACTCCAAGTCAACAAACAAGCGTATCAATGCCTTGGCTTCCTCAAGAGATGCAAGTTCCTTCTTCATATCCCAATTTCCTGCATAAATCATACCCAGGATATGATGGATTCTAAAGACGAAATCCTACTTTTAGGTGATTTTAATTTGCCCAATGTTCAATGGGTATCTTGTGATGACGACGATAACTACCTCCCTGAAAACAACCTTAATTTTAGGGAATCCAGCTCTCTGAATTCCCTATTCTCATGCGGCCTGAACCAAATGAGTGGTGTGAATAATATTTTAGGAAGGCGGTTGGATCTTGTATTCTTCTTCGACTCTGACAACATGATTGTTGAGCCCAGTTCAATCGATAATTATCACCCTCCTCTACTTCTAAGTTATTGCTCTGCCTTTAACAATAAACTAATCCATGAAGAGGCCACTTTTACTTTTAATTTTAAAAAGTCAAATCTTGAAGAACTGTCATCCAAGCTCACTTCGATCGATTTCAAGAGCTTGCTTTCCTCAAATGAGTTGGATGACGATGTTGCAAGGTTTTATTCCGTTCTGTACGAAACCTTTGCATCTTGTGTACCTATTGAGCCTCTAAAGCTGTCCAGATCATCCCCACCCTGGTACAACTATGAGTTGAGACGTGCCAAAAACCAGAAGAATGAACTCTGGAAAACTTACCTGAAGAGGAAAGACACTGCAAGTCTCTGTGCATTTATTAACTGCCATGAGCAATTGCACGCACTCTCCGAAACTCTCTACAAGGAGTACCTGAGTAACATGATAGACAGACTGTATGGAGATCCCAGAACCTTGTTTAAATTTATCAATACTGAGAAAAAAATTGATTACCCTAACACCATGCAACACGAGAACTCCTGCAGTACGAACCCATCCGAGATTTGCGAAATGTTCGCATTCTCGTCCCCTGTCTTTCAACCTGACGTAAACAATTTTCGGCATATCAATGCATCTCTAGTGGCTCAAAACTTATCTCTCTCTATTACCAGAGAGGCTATCTTAAAACATATTTACGAACTCCCACAGGATTTTTCGTCCGGCCCTGACGGTATCCCCCCTGCTGTTCTAAAATCCTGTGCTGGGGCCCTTCTATCTCCCCTTATGCAATTATTCCAAAAATCCATTAATACAGGGTGCTTGAGAGCTGCACAATACTTGAAGTAAAGTACTTGAAAAAGTACTTGAATTACTTTATATAACTTGAAGTATTTTACTTCAATTACTTTTCTAAACCAACGAAAGTAATTGATGTTGCAAGTACTTTACTCAAATACTTGTACTTGGTAATTGGTTTTGATATTTTTAGTTACTTCAAGTACTTACAAAAACTTGAAGTACTAATAGAAACTTGAAGTACTAATAAAAACTAGAAGTACTATGAAAAACTAGAAGTACTAATAAAAACTTGAAGTACTAATAAAAACTTGAAGTACTAATAAATACTTGAAGTACTAATAAATAGTTCAAGTACTTATAATAATTGCTGTCTTTTATTCTCTCTGTCCGTTTTCCGTTTTTCGGGTTACGAATCGCTTGCACCACCTTTGCTTAAACAGCTTTCACTTGACTTTCATTTAGGCTTCTTTGCACAAGTTATGTTTCCCGGATTCCAAAGACAGTCTTGTCAGAAAGTGTTACCTTAACTTTACTTTTAGAACCTCGAAAATTATGATTCTTAGCTGCTATTTCCCATTATTATAATTTTCCAAAGTAGTTAAATAACCCAAAATATAGATAATTCAGGGCGTTACATAAAATTCTAATTCATCCGACACGCGAAACTAGCTGGAAGCGAGTTATTCCTCGAGAAGTGTCACAACCTTCGCGGTTGACTTTTCACCCGTTATGTCGCGGACATGAAACGACATAGAGTTTCGGCCAATAGCCCATTTGAAAGATATTTTAATACCCGTATTTCTGCTTCTTACTACATTATCATATGAGCAACCTTTAAGGAGATATTAAAAAAAATGGCGTTATCAGGGGCCGTATTTGGTTTCTCGACACGATGGATCGACTCGATTTTCTTTAAGTTTCATACTTGGTTTCACGACCAAATCGACAGCTAAGCGCAGCCATACAAAACCATCAAATTGGGTGGTATTACTCCAAGGCAGTAAATCACGTATATTTAATTAAAATAGAAATTGTTAAAAGTTTATTGCATGCATAAATTGAGCTTTTTAATAATAGTCAAACGTCTTTATCGACACGAAAAGAGACGATATCGTGTCGCCAAATGCCAATTTTTATTTATCGACAGACGACAATGTCGACTCGAGAAACCAAATACGGCCCCAGTTATTTCAGGCACGTGCAGTACGAACTTTGTCGTTGGATTACTCGCAAACTGTACAAGCGAGAACGACGACTAAGGGCTTATTCTAAAGGTAATTACTAGCACTTTGAGTTTGGTAATCGGCATTAACCCACACAAATTAATATCTTACGAGTTAATCGCAAAAAACTGCATTCAACCCCAACCATATGATCAAGGTTGAACTTTGAGCGGCCATAACGTTGAGAGCTATCAGCTTTCAGCTATCACTGCATGGAAACTGGTTATTTGGTATAAATGACCTCTACCTACCTCTTTTTCAAGATGGCGGCTTTTCCCAACACACTGCGACCCCACAAACTTGGTTTTAACATTGTCAGATGTACCCAAACAAATTCCCAAAAAAAAAAAAATTCGTACATCATGAAATGCAATTTCATGCCCTTTTTTCGACTAATTGCACTGGACTATTCGTATTTTTCTTGAAATATTTGTATTGAAATATTTGAAATATTTACTTCAACTACATAGGAAAACTTCAAGTAATTGAAAGTAATTAAAGTACTTAGATATTTCAAATACTTAAAATATCAATGTACTTCAATTACTTGGAATTACTTGAAGTTTTTCTATGTACTTGAAGTAAATATTTCAAGTACATTTTGGAAGTAATTGATAATTCAAGTACTTTAAATATTAATGACTCATAGTACTTGGTACTTCAAATACATTTACCAATTACTTAGTACTTACTACTTCAAGTAATTTTGGTCAGTACTTTGTGCAGCTCTGGGTGCTTCCCAACCTTATGGAAGAACTCTTTTATAGTCCCCGTCCATAAAAAGGGATCCAAGAACGAGATATCGAATTATCGACCGATTGCAAAATTATCGTGTATACCAAAACTCCTTGAATATTTACTCTGAGATTGCTCCTATCTGTAAGAGACTTATCTCAGCAAATCAACACGCTTTTCTTGCAGCTCGTTCCACTACTACTAATCTACTTGAGTTCTCTTCTCACACTGTTCGGGGCTTCGTCACTGGTTGCCAAACCGATTGCGTTTATACTGACTTCAGTAAGGCCTTTGACAAGCTCTCTCACTCGAATATAGCTCTCAAACTAAAAAAAATTAGGCTTTCCGCATGCCCTTGTGGCATGGTTCCAACCATACTTAGCTGAGAGAACCTATCAAGTACTATTTCGTGGAGCCAAATCCAGAAACATTGAAGCGTCCTCTGGCGTCCCGCAAGGTAGTCATCTAGATCCTCCTCTTTTTATATTATCTATCGATGACATTGCCACCTTACTAAAGTACTGTAATATCCTTATTTACGCCGATGACATCCAGCTGTACCGTCTCATAGAGAGTACCGAGGATTGCAAACTTCTGCAAGCAGATCTTAACACCTTCTATTCTTGGTGTTCCAATAACAACCTGGTTCTTAATATTAGCAAGTGCGAGATCATGACGTTTTGTAGAAAACGTGGTCCGATAACTTGTGACTATACTTTTGATCACAACATAATCTCTCGCGTAAATTCTGTAACTGATCTTGGTGTTAGATTTGATTGTAAGTAGGATTTTTCCACTCACATCAATTATATGTATCTCTTCCAAAGGCAGTTTAGCCCTGGGATTTATAAAAAGATGGTCTAAGGAATTCAACAATCCCCTCATCATTAAGCACTTGCCGAAAAAAGAATATTAAATAAGAAATGCTCTGAAAAAATTTCATAATATTCGGTCGGGTCTTTTTTGTCTAAATAGAAAAACTTCGGCTAATTGTCAGAAAGACCTTGACAAGTTTTGCTAATATCTAATAAACTCGATGGAATGACACCCGTTCTAAACGAAGTGATCTTTTTTGGGTTCTTCACAGCGATAGCCTTCGAACAAAACTCCGGAAAGCTTTGGAATTTCCAAATGAAGTCATTCGCTTCTCAGTTTGTCAACGGCTCTTCAACACGCTCAATACGAATTTGAACGCCCGCTTTAGTACAGCGAACGAAATACGGAGGACATGTTTGTTTGCTAACGTTCAGGAAAAACAAATTCTCTATGAAAATCTTGTGGATTTAATAGTATTATAGTTATTTGAACTATCTTCTCTCGGGATTGCTTTGTCGTCAGTTCTGATACTAGCCAATTTTTCACTAGTGCTAAACGTATAACTATTTTGTAAGAAGTCAGTTTATTCCATCTTCGTTCATCATACTGGGAAGTTAATCGTGTGGACCGAAGGGGTCAAACCCACATCCCAACTAGTTTCATCTTTCCTTCAGATCAAGCTTACTACTTCATTTTGCACCATGACTTGAACGACATGACGGACTAGTAGTACCAAGGTCGACTCCTAAGCTTCATCTTATCACAAAAAAAAAGTTCCAAAAATTAGACATATAATTCGTAAAGATTTATTGACGAAAATTTGTATTTTCTTTATGTCCTCGTGGTTTATGAACCAGGTCTCACTTACCATATACTCCGTTTATAACTAGGTTCAACCCAGGTGGAACCGAGGTTCAACCCATTCATAAACGAGGATCGAGTTAAAACTGGGCTGGAGTTGATATCTGGCCTCATATACGCTGGTTGAGTTGTAATTGGGTTGAAATGACATTTGTTTTGTTTGTTTACCATCCGTGAAGTCCGCCTTTGGCTTTAGTTTTAGGTTTGGTGTTGCACAGGAATAAAATATTATTTCATTCGGAATTTTTACGTATCCATAAATAAGAATTTCACACACAAATTTGAGGTTTTGTTTTAATTTTAGTTAAACTTTAATTCAACCTAAAGTGATCTCAACCCGTTGTCAAAATTTCAATTCACACTCGACTCAACTTTACAACCTAATCATAAACGGGATATAAAAGTAATGCAGAGTTCACGCACGAGCTGAAAATATTTAATTTAAAATTATTTTAATATTATCCCAATGTCGACCCATCCTAAATTTTGGCGTTATATGTACGTTAAGAGTGTATGCACAAAATACATTTTTTTTTCAAAATTTTGAAAAAAACATTATTTTGATATAGTATTCCAAAATCAAAATTGTCAAAATTCCTAAAAAGGTTTTATTCTTAGTAATAATACTATGATGTATATTCAATTAAAGCCTTATTAAAGCAGAAGAAATTGGTGCTACTTTCAGCTTTCTATGTCAAATAGACCAATTTAAAGATTTCAAAATTTGTCGAAAATTCAAGATTTTCTATATTTTGAAAATTTATAACTAAAAAAAAGGAAGTCTAAAAAATTTGTTTTTTTCTTAGTTTAAACCAGAAGACCAGAGGTCCAAAATTAATTAAAAATTGGTTGATTTAATATGGAATGACCCCTATATTAAAACAAATAGCATACATTTTAACTTTGGATTAATCTGAGTATTTTGAACGACTACCCAATTGTTTCACGTTTGAAAATTAAGAAAACTACGCAAGGAAGTATTCCAGTCTTATTCATAGAACACTAGTGCTATGATTCTTTTAAAGGTAACTTGTTATATTTCCTCAATCAACTTACTTTTCGCCTGGAAATTTATTATACAATAAATTAAGTTGTTCATGAATTGCTTTCCGAGACGTTAACAAGTAACTATTACTGCCGATCAATGGCAAGGGCTTTATGTACTTAAGGCCCATATTTTTAAAATAATCATGATTTTTTGTTGTTACTTTATAAAATAAGAAGGAAACAACAGCAATGGCGACTAGAGTAAATAAAACACTTAACATTTTTCTTAATTTAAATACAGCAGTCCACCTAAACCAAACGAGCTTCAAAGTTTGACTAAATATGGCTAGAAGAGAGCGATATTTGCCGGCGCTCTACAAAGCTTTCGGAGAATAAAAAATTAAAACGTGGGGGGAGGCGCCACAAAACTGTTTGTGTTTGTTTTTGTGATAAACGTCGAGCTTTTTATTAATCGAGTTTTTTTGTTTAATAATGAAGTTAAGGAGTAGATGAAAGTGATGATACTTGCAGATACATTTAGCGACATGGTCTCAACTCAAGAATTTTTTTTACAAACAACTGGAAACTAATGAGAACTAAACTGGAAACTAATGGTGTCATCATCTTCTAAAATAATTGTCAGTCAAAATAGAACAACATCTTCACCAAATTAATACTGCCAGCTTGCACACCTTTCCCCTAAGGCCGCTATTACATTAGGATGCCATGGCAGCGTAACCAGCAACGTAACTATGGCTACATCAAATTTTACAAGTTGCCAAATGCAGCGGCCAATGTGAGATGCCAATGTCAGATGTTATTTTTAAAATGGAAATCGAAGAAAAAATGTTGTATTTGTGTCGCAAAAAGGCATCAGAGGTTTGAAAAGGAATAAAAGGCGCTATTGGGTACACCCTATTTCTTTTTTACCCTATCTGAATATTCCTCTGAGGAAAATCGCCGGTCTGCTTTTAAAATAAATCTTTCCGTATCTAAAAGTTCCATTCCAACAAAACAATAAAAACAAATAAAATACGGAAAGTGACAGCTAATCGGAGTAAAAAAATTCACCGGCGACATAACCAAATAGATCTGGGATTTGTGAACGCTATGGCCACGCTTCCATTCTGTATACGTGGCCAGGCCGTCGCCAGGTCTAATACTCATAATGCAAATGTACATATTCCAGATGGCTACGTTGCTGGCTACGCTGCCATGGCATCCTAATGTAATAGCGGCCTAACTCTGAAAGCAATGCAACCAAAGCTACATAGTCAAGCATACATTGGGGCGAAACCTTTAATTCTGATTGCGGATTGAGTTTAGTCTTCTTGGGCTTCGATCAAGGTTCGATCATTTGATTGCATCGAATCTAAACCGCTCATCGTATCTGTCGATGTAAATGTTCCGCCAAAATGAACGCCCTCGTGTCGTGCCTTAATGGCAATATTTTTTTGCGCTGCAAGAAGAACCAGCTCCATTCATCACACCCTTCTTCCCCACAATATTGTCTATAAGTCAACTTCCAGTGAAGCAATACTCCGTTTAGTATTTTTAAACTCGAACATAAATCTTTCAAATTTAAGTTCAAACGTAACGACATCGGGTCTTTTAGTCTGTTAGGCTTAGAGTTAGCAACCCGCTCCGATAAAAATACCATTGATACGAATCAAAAAACCATGCACCGGAACCGGATGGGGAACACTACGACGACCTTTGCTTTTCGATCCAGGACACGAATCGGATCATGGAATGTGAGAACAATGCTTGCTGATGGACGGTTGGATGAAGTACTCAACGAGATGAACCGATATAAAATCAAAGCCATGGGACTCAGCGAGACCAGATGGCCCGATGCGGGGGAACATATCTGCCCAAACGGTGAGTCCTTCTTATATTTTGGCAGAAAAGAATCTGAAGGCCGTAGGAATGGCGTTGGGGTAATACTCACCAAAGAAGCCAGGCTGAGGATCATTAGCTGGTCACCAGTTTCTGAGAGGATTATTATCATGCGCCGGCTTACCAGACTAAGAAGTACTGCGCTAGTCTAATGCTACGCTCCAACTGAAGACGCAGACGATGGCATAAAGGTTGAGCTCCAGCTCTCTTCCAAGGGGAGATATCATTGTTTTTATGGGTCACTTAAGCGCACAGATTGACCTCAACAACAGCAGACACTGTATACTGTAAATAACCCCCATTTGACAGTAGCAACTTTTCGCCTAAAAATCGCCGCAATCATAAACGTCCAACCCGATGCCACAAACCGTATACGGTTTAACGTAGATGTCCTGCGGACAGCATTAAAAAGCGAGAAGAGCCTGACGAAAATAATATTGAAGCGCAGTGGAGTACTATAAGCGACATTATTCAAACGCTACCAGCGACGTCATAAACTTGAACGGGGGAGTATTCCGAGAGGTAAAAAGAATCGTCAGGCGGCTTATCTTGCAATGTAAGCGGGGCCTATGTAAGGCTTCGGACGATTAGGTGGCCTTGGTCTTACGCAAGAACCAGACCAAGAATGCAAGAGCAAGACAATTTTTGAACATCACTAGATAAAAACCAGAAAATTGTTCATTTAAGGGCGATCCACACATATCCGTGACGTGACAACGACAACAGTGCAGTACTAAGGGCCGGTTTCACAGTGCGAACTTAAGTATAATGCCTCGTGCACAATGAGAAAGTGAATTTATTTTATGTTTCGTCCCGCTCATTCCACTGCCTAATTCTCTATTTCCATCTCAAGTCAAAATTTGAGAACATCAGTTAAAGTTGGCTCTACTTCAACTTCAACACTCAAATTTCGGAAATTCGGAATAAGCAAGTGACATCTGGTTCTCACACTAATGAACAAGCAGAATTATTGTACCAAAGTAGGTTATTTATGTTGCTTATTTTGTATTGAAAAACATAAAATATATTAAAAATAAAAAAATTATTGCGACAAAAGTCATTTGAGAGCTTTGCGAGTGCATAATTTGTGAAAATTGAGTTAATAAAAATCTAATTTTCCGTTTTTTCTCATTCGGGTCATTAGATGGCAGCACTTACATATTTTTTCCGAAAGAGATAATCTGAACTAAAATTCAGTTAACAGAAATCTCGCCAAATTTTATCGACTTTACTTAAAAATTAAGTAAATTTGATTTTAAAATTAAGTAAAGTCCGGTCAAATTAAGTTTTAGTAAAGACCCATAATTCTGTTGGCAATTTCTTTAGTGAATAATTTTTTTAATGTAACAGCTGATATTGACATTATGTCCGAAAATTCAATTCAACACTGTGCACATAGCAAAATTAGCACTTTAACATTGTGAACACGGCATAAAAATTTTTTCTTAAATCAGAATCCATAGAAAATTCAAACGTCAGTTTCAAGGAAAACGCGATTAAAAGGAAATTTTACATGTAAAGTTCGGCTATTGTAAGTTCATAATTTACAATATTAAAGTGCCGCCGTAAGAAACAAATATAATAGTAAGAAGAAGAAAAAAATGCACTGTGAAACTGAATTTGACTTAAGTTACACTTAAGTGAAAAAATGTACTCAAGTTTAAGGAAAACTTAAGTTCGCACTGTGAAACCGGCCCTAAGAGCATCAGTGAACAAAAATTATCGGTACGAATAATTCCATTCAAGCAAATTGAGGAAGGCGCGACATCCCATGCAGTGAGGCCCCAAGTTTCTCAGTACCCTCTCCAGGCGTCGCTGAAAACACACAAAAAAAAAAACGTTTGCACCGATATTTTTTAATTAATCCTGGACATGACCCAAAATTTCTTAAATTTAAATGAAAATTTTATAAAAATCAACAGAAATTTAAGTAAAACTTATTTTAAATACACTCAAACTTGTTTCAGTGCGACAAGAGTCCACCTGGGACGAGCTCACTCTCTCGACGCTAAATTCCATGGTTTCATTGGAGATTGCTGTCCAAATTTGAAAACAAAAATGTCAGATGCCATTGAACATTGAGCACTGATACGAAAAAAGCCGTGCTGTGTCAATGTCTGTGAAAAATGCATCACGTGCCTTTACGGATATGTGTGGATCGACCTTTATTCATATTCGACGCACTTTCCTTTGGGATTTAGCCGTCTGCGTACGGTGTAGTTCCAAATCGCTTAACGGCTCTCGGGAAAGTACTATTCAAAAAAGCATGCCATAAAGAGTGCGGATGGAAGGATGCTATGCAGCGACGAGGAGCATCTTCAGAGATGGAGAGATTACTTCTTCATCATCCGAAAGGCCTCTTTTTCACAGGAATATGAAGAAAACAACAACGTTACACAGCCAATAAGAATCACTTCTCGCATCCCATCCAAGACAGAAATAGTAACCGCAATTCCTGCAATGGTCACTGTTAAAGCAACTGGAATAGATGGCATCCCGCCAGAATTGTTGAAAGCCGACGCAGACCTCATAGCAGATGCGCTACTGCCAATCCTGGAAAAAACATGGAGTACTTGTACATTATAGTAAACATGGGGGACCTAACAATGTGTGAAAATTGGAGAGGCATCTGTCTACTATCTACTACGAGTAAAATCCAAATCCAAATATAATATTATATGGATAAGAGAGGCTATAGACCGAACGGTCAGAAGACAACAGGTTGGATTCAGAAAGGACCGCCCTCCATAGACCATATTTATTTATTTATGCATTCGATTCGGTTAGTAGGAGCTTTATTTGGCGAGCTCTACGGTAACGTGGACTGCCGGACAAAAAAATAGACTTTATAAAAGTTCTATACAACAATTCCAAATGCAGAGTTTCCATAATGGAAAATTATTCGACAGCTTTAAGGTGACCTCAGGAGTACGACAAGGATGTTTACTTTCGCCATTACTCTTTCTTATAGTAATAAATGTCATCCTTTTCAGCGCTCTAGATCGTAGAACAGGTGGCATACAATAGGGCTTACTAGACCACCTTAAGGCTCTCGACTACGCGGACTACATATGTATGTTTGCTGGCCGACGAAAACTAAAGAAATCCGGATGAATGCAAACAACATTTTGTTAGGGGTTTCGCTTTCCAAACGGGGGAATATACTAAGGGTACCGCCGCTTTCTGCGGTCGCGCTTTTATCATAGAGTGCAATGTCGGAAAGCAAGCTCTTGCCGAAAAGATTATAGAGAGAAGAGTGAAGGAAATGACAACGCCAGGACGTGGTTTTTTTCATCGGCTTCTTGCTCAATACTACCGTAAGAGAACCCTGACTTCGGTAATCGAAAATAATCTCGATCCTTGTTTGCCTTGGTTAGAGACGATAGTAAGAGAGAGGGCGAAGGACCATGCAGTGGAATCATGGCGAACTCTTGTATCCATTGTGTAGATCAACTGGTAGATGTTTTAAGGGCAAGGCTGCCAAAATTAATCTCTTTGTATTCTCTTTGTATGTAGTGATGTTTACTGGTTTTCCTTTGCAATAAGCATGCTGGGACGAAGGCATAGAGACATCTTTCATCGAGTTTCTAAGTATAGGTGTAGCATGCATTCTTGGGACTTCACCACAAAGGATGACAATCTGTCATCCTGTCAATCCACTATCCAATCTATGGAATGAAGATCACTTTGTCCATCCTTTAGCTACGACGCATATGGCTGTAATCTATAATATAAAAATGAATCGCTAAATGTGTTGCTAAGCGCAAAACTCAAGAACGGCTGGACCTATTGGACTAATTTTTTTTTTCGAATATTCGTTGAAGTACGAGGATGGTTCTTACGGAGAGAAAAATTTAAAAAATTGCCTGAAAAAACAAAAAAAAACACTCCTCTATATTCCCATACAAAAGATTCGAAATAATACTTAAAAGTGAATTTGTACTTTAATAGCATACCATAAGATTTAAATGTTAGTGGAGGGGTTCCGTGAAAGCAAAACAATTGAGTGACATTAGTATCGTATAGATGATAATGGCAATATTTGTCAATATTTATACGATGGTAACATTGAATCATTGTTTTGTGTGTAATCGATGTTTTGGCGGGGTACCACTTTCTTCACAACCCCCTCGACATGGGTATCAAATGAAAAGCTATGATAAGTAGAATACAATAAGCAATGTAGTATACAAAATATACCTTTAGATCCATGGCGGCCATCTTAAGAGGCCGGATTACCACTTCCTTCACAACCCCCTCAACATGGGTATCAAATGAAAGAGTATGATAAGTAGAACGCAATAAGCAATGTGGTATACTCAATATACGTTAGATCCATGGCGGCCTCTCAAGAGGCCGGATTACCACTTTCTTCACAACCACCTCGACATGGGTATCAAATGAAAGGGTATGATAATAGAATACAATAAACAATAAAGTAAACTCAGTCCATGGCGGACATCTCAAGAGGGCGGATTACCACTTTTTTGATATCCCACTCGACATAGGTATCAAATGAAAGGGTATGATAAGTAGAATACAGTAAGCAATGTAGTATACAAAATATACCTTTAGATCCATGGCGGCCATCTCAAGAGGCCGGATTACCACTTCCTTCACAACCCCCTCAACATGGGTATCAAATGAAAGGGTATGATAAGTAGAACGCAATAAGCAATGTGGTATACTCAATATACGTTAGATCCATGGCGGCCTCTCAAGAGGCCGGATTACCACTTTCTTCACAACCACCTCGACATGGGTATCAAATGAAAGGGTATGATAATAGAATACAATAAACAATAAAGTAAACTCAGTCCATGGCGGCCATCTCAAGAGGGCGGATTACCACTTTTTGATATCCCACTCGACATAGGTATCAAATGAAAGGGTATGATAAGTAGAATACAATAAGCAATGAACCGCAATATACCGATCCATGGCTACCGTCGCAAGACCCATGTTCTTTGAGACACTTCATCTGTGTAAAATTGATATATCGAAAAATACTAAGTCGGTGGGTGCTTTTATTGTTTACTATTGGCTTATGGGTTCAGCGAGGCGTACCGGGTCCCAGCTAGTGTTCTAATAAAAAGACATCAGCCATGCATTATGTAATCTGTTATACTTCGTAAACGATTCACTAATCAAAGGAAAATTTATCAACGGTGTGGCAGGTTTAGGCACATAACTTTAGGAACCTTTCTGGGCCCTTTTTCACAGGCCGAGAAGTATTCAAGAGTATTCAGGAGAAGATCCATGGGATGCTGAAAGTGTGTTTGTATATAAAAAGTTATAGCACTCCGTTATGAAATCAGGAATTAAATCAAACACTAGTCTGTACATTTTTCCATTTTTATGATAATTATATAAAAAGCAAACTTGATAATTATTATTAAAAACTAATATTATTAATCTTTGACTAGCGAATTCAATTTCGAAATACAAACTCAAAACGCATCTTAGACTGTGCTTAAACATTTTTCTTAATATTCCTAGACTCGAATACAATTTGAATCTCCTTTAAAGGTGTCCAACCAAGCAGAACATTTTTGAGCTTCAATGGAACATCTGTATGCTTCCCAAGTTTTAGCTTGAAGTTCAACAACAAGTAATAGAGCAAAATTTTGATCTCCATAAGAGCAAACCTAAATCCTGATTAAAGCAATTTTATATTGTAAATTTCTAAAAATTTATATTTTATCAAAACACTTACCAATGCAATTTCTGGGTCCAATACCAAAAGGTAAGAAAGCATCCATGTTGATATTATTAATATTTTCGTCGCTGAATCTTTCCGGATCGAAAACGTAAGGATTTGAGTAAAGAGTAGGATCTACATGAAAAGCATAATTGGGAATGAAAATATAATCCCCCTCTTTTATTGTGAACTTTAACCCGGTTTCATCTTCATATGTATAATCCTTCACACATACTCGATCTGTGACTCCTACTGGTGGCCATAATCTGAGGGCCTCATTTATTACCATTTTCATATATTTCATTTCTTTCATAACTTCATACGTTAGGGCCCGATCACCAAGTTTTTCATTAGTTTCAAGAACTTCTTCAAAAAGTTTTTGTTGAACATCTTGATTAGCTGCCAATTCATAGAGAAGAAACTGCATAGCATTCGAAGAGGTATCGAAACCAGCCGCAAAAAATAAGAAACTTTGAGCTATCAACTCATCATCAGTCCACGACTGCTTTATTTCAAAATTGCGGGTTTCATTCTCTAATTCTTTGTTGCCTTTCTCATATAAACTTTCATATTTCCCATCCTTTAAATTCATGAGAAGCTGAATCATGTCTGGCCTTTCAATTCCATTCTTTTTTCTCATATCCATGGTTTGAATGACAAGCTGATGGAAAACTTGCTTTGTTTCCTCACTAAATAAGGATATGCCCAAAGCTCTAGTAAGACGCGGAGCTAAATATATTAAGAAAAACTTGAGGACTTTTAAGGGCTGCTGGAACTTCAAGAAATCCTGGCCGATCTTATAGAATTCATTGTCTGGATTTTTCAAGGAGTTACAATCCAAACCAAATGCACATGAGCCGATAACATCATTCGTGTACTTTGAGAGCAATTGTTTCGCCTTACATTCGGCTCTTCCGGTCTCTTTACACTCATCCTGTATATAATCCACGAATTGATTGGCACAATGATTGATCAGCTGAAACATGATCTTCATTTTGCTACCAGTAAAAAGTGGACTTAAAGTTGACCTCATGTCTTTCCACGCTTTGCCTCTCATGTTGAATAATGTATTTCCAAAGAGCGTGTCAAATTCTGGCTCAACAAAACTTCTATGGTCTTGGAAGTGCGAGAAATCTTTTATTGCTATCTGTTTTAGTAGATCGATGTCATTGATGAGAAACGATGGTTTACTAAATTCAAATATTCCAATAACTCTGAAAAATAATATATAAAAAAGGGTAAAAATTAGTACCTAGAGAGGTAGAATGGTATTGATGTAGTAAATTTGGTCAGTTAGTTGAATAGAAACAGTTATAATATGGTTTCATATAAATTTACCCTGCAAATATTACGAATGAGTTTTTGGCGAGTGATTCTGGCCTCATCAACAAGTCGTTAAAGCGATGAATCGTTAAACTGTTTGCAGGGTACCTTGAATTCAACCTTCTACCACTAATAAACCCTCTAATATACATACATATAAGGGCCTCATTTCATACAGACCTCAGATTTTCGACTTATTGGAATCATTTATGTATATCGCCTAACCTAACCTCGTATGAGTGAAAATGCACCTGCTCGGAAAGTTATCTGCGGTAAGACCTATGGTTTGTGACAGCAAAGGAGCCCCAAGCTCCGTTGGAAGGATGCCGTAGACCAGGAAGCTCAGGGATGCCAAACTGGATGACATCGGTTTAGAATCGTCACCAGTGGAGAGAACAGTTGCGAGAGGCCAGGATCGGACCCCGGCTGTAAAGCCGTTAAAGAAGAAGAATCTGCCATCAATGCCATGAATCTGCATTATGCCGCGACCTCGAGAAATAGCAGCAATTTCGTGTTGAAATGTCGCAGCAACCACCTCTGTAAACAGGCACTATGAAAGCAGCAGGTGAAGATAGCACCAACCAAACAAGGGGCGCAACCAGGGCCGGATTAACCCATAAGCAAACTAAGCAGCTGCTTAGGGCCCCCGAAAAATTGGGGCCCCGAAGATCAGGCGTATAATTTTTTCTGAGTTTTAAAAAGAAATTTTTAAACAAAACAAAATCTTAATTTCCATGAAATGAGTCTTTCGTTGCTAATTAACTAAATTATTCATCATCATCATTGCGCTCCTTTAATCCCTCATGGGACATAGGGCGGAAACAGTTGCCCTCCAGCGGACTCTGTTTTGCGCGACAGCTCTCAGCTCCGACCAGGATCTCCCAGTTGTTGCGGCTTCTGCTAGTAGGGTTCTCCTCCAAGTTGTTCTAGGTCTTCCGACTCGACGGGATCCTTGCGGATTCCAGTCGAGGGCCTGTTTGGCTAGATTTTCGTTTTCGCGTCGCAAGGTGTGGCCAACCCAATTCCATCTCCTTCGTCTGATTTGGTCGTCTATCCTTTCTTGGCCGGCACGACGCCATAGTTCTTCGTTTGAAATTCTATCCTGCCAGCGGATTTTTAGGATACGACGCAGGCATCTGTTGATGAAGACTTGTAGGCGCCCTGTGATGAATTGGGTGACTTTCCATGTTTCGCAGCCGTACAAAAGTACTGCCTTAACGTTGGAGTTGAACAGCCGCAATTTGGTGTTAGTCGAGATCTCCGTTGATCTCCATATGCGGAACAGGCATGCATATGCGCCTCGTGCTTTATTTATTCTGGAACTGACATCTTCTTCTGCACCGCCATTTTCGGTAATAATACTACCGAGGTAGCAGAATTTATCGACCAGTTCCACGTCACGGTTATTCAGCGCAGTCCGTTCAATGGTGTTTGCATTTATCCGCATTTCTTTGGTTTTAGTCGGATTTAGCCTTAAGCCTGCTGGACTACTTTCTGTTGCCAAATTGTTAATCATGTTTTTGAGGTCCTGGTGTCTGTGGGCCAGCAAACAGATATCATCTGCGTAGTCGAGATCCTTAAGGCGGTCTTACAAACCCCATTGTATGCGGCCTGTTCTATTATCTAGAGCGCCGACAAGGATGTCATTTATTACTATAAGAAAGAGTAATGGCGAAAGTAGGCACCCTTGTCGTACTCCTGAACTCACCTCAAAGCTGTCGGATAATTTTCCATTATGGAGAACTCTGCATTTGGAATTGTTATATAGGGCTTTTATCAATTCTATTATTTTATCAGGCAGTCCACGTCGCCGTAGTGCCTGCCATATAAAGCTCCTAAATTATTAACAAAAAAAAAAAAATATGGGGCCCCATATCATTCACTGCTTAGAGCCTCACAGACTGTTAATCCGGCCCTGGGCGCAACGGGCGGTAGTGGTCAAAATTGTTTCAGTTGCGAAGAACGACATTTAAGGTCTACGTGCATGTGCCATTTCCGAAATGCTATTTGTAATGGTTGCGGTAAAGTACATAAAAAATGCATGCGGAAGCAGAAACGATAGTGCATCTAACAATAAGCAGCGAAAACATTTAAGTATTTTTTTTTTTTTTAATGAAAAAACCAAGCTTAGGTGTAACCCTTTGTACTACCAGTCCGTCATGTCGTTCAGTTCATGGTGCAATGTCTAGTAGTAAGCTTGGTTTGAAGAATAGAGGAGAATAGGAAAGGTTAGAGGGGGTCTGGAGGGTGTAGAAGAAAATGACGATGAACCTCACGTTTGAACTCTAAGGTGTTGTACGAGTTCGGAAATACTGACTGCGGGAGATTATTCCACAGTCGAGTTGTTCTATTCATAAACGAACTTCTAAACCGTATTGTGCGTGAACGAGGGGGCTGTAGGGTATGGGGGTGAGCCGAGCGGGCTAGTCTTGTGTTGCGGGAAAAGTATTGCCGTGCAGGCAGGAGGTCCTGAATTTCGGTGGAACAGTCGCCATGGTAATAGCGATAAAGTATGGAGAGGGCTGCTACATTCCTACGGTGGCTCAAGGTGTCTATGGAGGCGCGAAAGGGGCCATCACCAATGAGTTTGAGGGCACGATTTTGTACCTTGTCGAGACAAGCTAAGGTGGTTTTTGGGACGCCTGCCCAGATATGCGAGTTGTATTCGAGGCGCGGTCGAATGTAGGATTTGTATATTGTAGCCAATGCGGCTGGCTGGAGGAGGAACTTGCATCTCTTGAGAAATCCAAGGCATTGGGAGGCTTGTTTGGCGATTTGGAATATGTGATCGTTCCATCGCAGATGCTCCGTTAAAATTACCCCCAGGATGTTGAGAGTTGAGTCAGCCGTTAGACTCTCTCCATCCACCGAGACAGGAGGAAGGTCGGTACAATTTTTGTTGGAGATTAGATTTGGGGGCCTCGGTAGTCTAGAGGTAAGGCGCCTGACTGCTATCCCCAGAGGTCCCGGGTTCGAATCCCGGTGGTGCCACGGTCCTTCGCCTTTCCCACCTAACTTTCCTTCTTTCCTCTTCCCTCTTTACATTCCTGATTCCCCTGTCATAGCCTTCCCTAGTCCTTCCCCGCTCCACCAAGCGCATGCCATCGGTTGGTTGATGAGATTCAACTCGTTTCAGGAGGCATAACACTCCAGCGAGTTGTTCTCGACGCCCCGATGTCAGAGTCGCGAAATGGTTGTGAGTAGGTGGAATCAAATATCGCGGCTAGGTTGTGACAGTTACTTCCTTCTCTTCTGTCTATCTTCCGGCTAGAGCTGCTGTTCGACATTGCACTCTATACGAATAAAATAGATTGTCGACAGTACAAAGGGACTTTCCCTAAGCCTCTAGTCTGTCACATAAAAAAAAAAAAAAAAAAAAGTGCTTCGTTTTTGTGGCGTTGAATTCGACGCGGTTCATTTCACCCCAATGAAGAATCGATTCGATATCCCGGTTGATCGAAGCCGACATCAGTTGACGGTGGTAAAGACAAGGTCTGGCACGTGCTTGTCTTACATATATTGTCGAAGGAGTAAGAGAAATTCAGAGTACCGTCATCAGCGAAGCAGTGAAGTGGGTTGGAGGGGATTGAGAGCAGATCATTAATGAAGATTAGAAAAAGTGCGGGTGAGAGAATTGACCCCTGGGGAACTCCGGCCGAAATGGCGTGGGGGTTGGATTCGACGCCGTCCAATACTACCTTGATTGAACGGCCTGAAAGAAAGCTCTTAGTCCAGTTCCTTAGAACTAAGTGTATACCAATAGCTTGGAGTTTATTCAACAGAGCTGGGTGCCATACTCTGTCAAAAGCCTTTGATATATCTAGAGCAACTAGGCTAGACTCACCAAAGCTGTGAATGCTTTGGTTGATACGCTCGGTTAAACACACAAGCAGATCGCCAGTAGACCGTTTAGATCTGAAGCCGTATTGCCTGTCGTGTATAATTTGGTTGGATTCTAGATATTTCATCAGCTTTTTATTGATTATTGTCTCCATGATTTTGCAGAGAACAGAAGTAATTGCTATTGGGCGGTAGTTTAAGGGGTCGCTGGCTTCACCTTTTTTTGGGATTGGCTGAACATGAGCTAGTTTCCAAGAGTCGGGATACACTCCGGAGAAGTAAGACAGGGCAAAAAGTTTGCGCAGAGGTTTAGCCAAAGGTGAGGCACATTTTTTAAGTACCATAGGGGGGATTTTGTCGGGACCAGTGGATTTATTGGCGTCGAGTTCCTTGAGACACCTAAACACCTCGCGAGTCCTGAAGTGAACTCCGTCCATTGAGTGGGTGGTATTCTCGAGAGTGGGGGGTGGCATAGCAGCATCGGGTAAAGAAGAATTTGCGGCGAACAGAGAAGCTAATAAGTCGGCCTTGGGTTTGCTTTCTGTTATCACTTCCTTGTTGTGAATAAAAGGAGGTGTTGAGAAGGAAGTAAAATTCTTCTTGATGGCGGTTACCAAGGACCAGAAGTTTTTGCCGCCTATAGTGGAGTTAAGAATCTTACTTCTCAATCTATCATCAAATGATGATTTGACTTTCCTGATGATGGAGTTACAGGAGTTTCTAAGTTTGACGTACTCACGACGAAGTGGCTCATTAGGCGAACGTCTGTATGCTCTATATGCGGCTTCTTTAGCTTTGATTGCGTTCATACATTCCCCATTGAACCATTTGTTCGGCCTAGGCTTCACAGATTTGGTAGACTGAGGGATGAACAAGCGCATACCCGCTCGAATAATTTTGGTGACACAGAGGGCCGCATAGTTCGCATTGGCATTACGGAAACACAAATCCCAGTCAGTGGCCTGGAAGAAGCGAATAAGACCCAACCAGTTGGCTTTCCCATAGTGCCACACAGTTCTTTTAGGAGCTGTGGTGGTTGTGGTCGAGGATGGATATGGGAAATAAGCGCTAATTAGTTTATGGTCCGAGTTGCCAAGGGGTGAGCTAACCTTGATGGAGTACCGCGTCGGATGGGAAGTAAGAAACAGGTCAAGGAGATGGGCTCCTTGACCTGGAATATCAGGGACTCTCGTCGGACATTTGACAATTTGGTGCAAGTTGTTGAGGCTCGCAAAGAGCTCGGCGTCTTTGTCAGGAATACTGGTGCCATTTGAGTAATTTAGCCAATGTACATTGTGAACGTTGAAATCACCCGCAACAATGATTTCGCTTTCCGGGTGGGAAAATAAAAATCCGGAAATCTGTTCGGAAATAGCATCGAAGGCTGAGGTGGTGGCCTCATTACTAATATTAGGACTCCTATATAAAAAACAGAAAAATATGACGTGGCTATGGATAATTATTTTAATCCAAAGATGATTAAAATCACAGGATGTACTACTGTACACCTTCTGAAAGGCCACGTCATTCCTAATATATATGGCTAATCCCCTATGGGCGGAAAAGTTGTGCACTAAGTTATACCCTGTCACCTGAAATCGATCTAAATCAAGATCTGGTAACACTTGGGTTTCACTCAGTGCGAAGTGCGGCTGAAGTCAGGGGCGGCGCTTTCATAGGTGCAAATGGTGCACTTGCACCGGGCGCAGTTCCAGAAATTAAGATTTAAAAAAAAATTAAAACTTAAAAAAATGTATAAAGTATTGTCATGTCTTACAGAAAATGCACCTTCTGTGCCTCTTTTTCCATTATCTTCTGCAGGATGTTTCCAATCCAATTCCATTTAGTTTACCTGATTTCGTTGTCTATCCTTTCTAGGCTGGCACAGTGTACATATAATTCTTGATTTGTCAATATCCCTAATTCGGCGAAGAACATCTGGATCGCCTCTGTTCTGAATTTGTCGAAAGCGCCTTCTATGTTCAGTAAATCTGTTAAGTGGACTGTTTTTTTTTCTATGCAAGATTTTAGCGTAAAAACTAATAAATGAAGTATAGTGACCACTTATGACCCTTCGAAATATGAAAGCTTGGGGTACGACATGGAGACCTCCATTATGGAAATTCGACTGTATAGTACCTACTATATATTTTCGGAGCCCAGTATTTTGCTGGAAATAGTAAGGGAAGTGCGGCTTGCACCGAAAAACATCCTGGACCTTAATGGCATTAGGGGAAGAGTTTTTTGAAGTTCGTAAGCAAACTCAGCACAAAAGCAAGATCGCAAATAAAAATCCTTATTGGACAAATGTAGGGCCGCGGTTTTAGGTGCAATTAGTGCATTCGCACTGGGCGCAATTAGACGGGGAGCTATTTCAGAAAAAAGTAAAAAAAAATTAATTCTCGTACCTTCATTTTCATATATTAAAGGAACTCCAAGGAGTATTTTCTGTCTTTTTTCATATTAAAGAAGAAGAAGTTAAAATTCTTATCACCTCAACTGCAAAATAAACGGAAGCTATAGTGCGCACCAAAGAATTGGAAATTTAAACGCGGTTGGGAAAATGACGATTTCCCACACATTAACATTTCGCGTACGGAGAAAAAAAAGGACGCGTATAGAATTTTTCAAACTCCGTGACACTAAAAATTTGAGCAGTTCTGCGCACCTCGTTGCCAAATTTCATAAATAATGTTCTATCATTTCCCCTCTTTTTAGTTAAAACGGCAACAAACACTGAAAAAACTCAACAAAATAATTTGGGAAGGGATGCGCGCATGCCGAATGAATAAAGTTAATTTATCTTTCTATGTGCTGAGCAGAGCTTTTAAATACATGTAAAGCCCCTGCTCAACAAAGGCAGTTTATTCAACATAATAAGCATAATTCTACTTTAATTATACGAAATATTTCTCATTTCTAAATTTAAAATAATTTAAAAAAAATGCTGAAAAAAATTCCTTTGAATAAATGAGCGTTTTCATTCATAAACCGACAGTTCCCCGCAGTCGCAAGTAACACAACCTCCCCGGGCAGAAGCGCGTATGCGACTGGCAGTGGCAGGAAACGTCAACAATCTAGTAATCAAAGTGATAAAAACACAAATTTCGTATTTTTTAGTAGAAATTACTACAAATTATTTCTGTAGCATATGTGTAAAATATAATAACCTTAAAATAAAAAAATTATATAAAGACGGGTGTTTTTCAGTCATAATTGGTAAATTTTTTAAATAATCATTGTAGTCCCAGAAAGATACACCTCCCGGTAGCAATACGCAGTCGCGACTGATTACATGGCAGCAAGTGATTTGATAGGAGGAGTTAACTGAAGCTTTTGTCTGAGCTTTTAAACATTTTTAAGAGCTTAGCTGGGGAACATGCGCGGGATGTCACGAGGTTTGAAAACAACTATACATTGCAATTTCCCCTTCGAAATTCGTTTACGAGCAACAACATTCCAGCATTGTATCTAATCACTACAAAAGTGGCAGTGAGACCGTTGAATTGTCATTGGGTATAGAAATGAGTGGGTTATTTGAGTGTTTAAACGAACGGAGTGGCACTTTTCTTTACGAATGTGCTTTCATGGTGGGATTTGAAAATCTCATTGCCCATTAAGCACACAATTTTGCCATTTCCAATTGCTTTGGTGCACGCCATACTATTGGCTTATGGGTGCAGCAAGGCGCCCGGGTTCCAGCTAGTTTCAATTAAATAAGCTTGATACCGTCGTCTTTTTTGTTAACTGCTAAGTTTACCTAAAATCCTACAACCAGATTTTATATATGTGGAAGTATACATCGACGAATAACCCCTCAGCGGTAGTCCGAGGCTACGAGCTAATCAGGATTTTGAACCCGCTTCTGCGTAGAATCGAATCAACGACCTAAAGATTAGCAATCGGCGCCCTTAACGCCTACCGAAGGCTGAATTGAATTATACTAGTTGAGGTAGTACAACTGTACAACTGATATCCTGCTATGAGACTGTGGTATATGGTCTATGCAGAGATAAAAGAATGAATTACAAGAGCTAATTGTGATTTACGAAACTATCCATACAATTTCGCTACAACCCAAATCGAACTCTAGGGCATTTCTCCAAGTTTGACGGTTCCTTGCAGCAGTTCTCCAGTATCGAATGTCAACCGTCCCAGAGTCCATCCACCACCTCCTGGGTCAACCTACTGGTCTATTTCCTGCCACCAAAAACCGTTTTGGAATACGGTTATCGTCCTTCCTGATTACGTGACCGGCTAGTCTTAGTCTGTTGATTTTTATAGACGTTGAGAGTTCTGGGTCGTCAAGAATTCCATACAACTCGTTAATGAATCTTCTTCGCCATATTCCATCCTCTCTCGTTGGGCCTCTTATGCATCTGAGACCTTTCCTCTTAAACCTGTTGACTCGTTCCTCAATGTTCATGGTCATAGCGTAAGTCTCAACTGGTTGTATTACTGTTTCGTAGAGTGAAAGTTTCGTTTTTCTGTGCACAAATCTTGAGTGCAGGATTTGTTTTTTGGAATAAAAAGCTCTATTAGCCAGTAGTATTCATCTAGTTATTGCTTCCTTTTAATCGTTTCTTTTTTAGTTGTAGACCCATGGTAGACTGTTTTATCGATTACTTCTAGATTGTGTTCGTCGATGCATCACCTTTGTTTTCTCTTCGTTGATGTTCAGCCCTATGTCCTTGGACGCCTTTCATAATTCGACATATACTTCTTGTGCTGCCAAAAAGGACCTTTCCACGATGTTCACGCCATCCGCATATCTAAGTAGTTGTTCAAACTGCGTTGCTATGGAAGCACTTCTCTGTACTGACGTTTTTCTTATCACCCATTCTTGGGCCAAGTTGAAAAATATGGGGGCTAGTACATCTCTACCTTGTCGTACTTCGAACTCTTCTGTTACTGGATTTTGGATACTTACTTTCGTCAGGGAGCTATTTGTTGCACATTTTATCAGTCGTAACAGCTCGGAGGGGACTCCTAATTTCAATAGGGTCCTGTACAGCCTCTCTCTGTTTATTGTTGCCTGTTGAAAGTCGACAAATATCTGGTATAATATATGCATTCCTTTCCCAGGTTTTCTCTAGAATTTGTTTTGTCAGCAGCTGGTCTGATGTTGACCTGTTTGTCACAAAACCAGCTTGGTATTATCCTATAAGGTGTTCCGCTATAGGTTCTAGTTTTTGTTTCACAAGGTTTATGAAGGCTTTGTATCTGGTGCTGAGGAGTGAGATGCCTCCGTAGTTTTTACAAGTTAATTTATCTCCTTTCTTGTAGATTGGACATATAATCGCTTTCTTCCATATAATCGCTTTCCTCCTCAGCACCTTCTTCCTTCCAGATGCTGCATATGAGTTCGTGTAAGTTTCTTAAGAGTTCTGGTTCTGCGGTCCTCCTTCCTTTAGTAGCTCAGCTGGGAATCCATCGATGCTTGGGGATTTGTTGCTTTTTTGCCCTTTCACAGCCTCCCGTAGCTCATCCAGGGTTGGTGGTTCTATCTTGGAATTCTAACTTGAGGGATTACCATTGCCTCCGCCAGTGAGTCTTCGTTTATTCCTTCGGTTGGATTCAATAAGTTTTGAAAATATTGTCTCCATCTTTCCTTTATCCTATCCGGTTCTACTAATAGATTCCCATCTATATGTCCCTGCAGATATCCGTTCTTGGCTGAAACTTGTTTCTAATCTGGCGTGTTTCTTGATATGCTTGAGTAATTCTCTCTTCGTTGTAGTCTTCTTGTATCTGTAGGATCTACCTATTTAGATACTTTCTCTTCTCCTTTCTGCACAGCTTGTCTGTAGTTCTTCTTTTCAGCTTAAAGACTTCCATCCTTGCTCGTGTGGGCCTTGCGATATACTCCCGGTCGCTCTGGTTTCGTTCTCCTTTTGCAGCTCTACAACCCTGATCAAACCAGTCAATTCTAATCTGTCTGGGGAAACAGTTCATTTAAGTTCAATTCGTGATTACCGACGTTTATAATTTCAATACTGTTCATAACTCCTAAGGCAGTACATACGTTGATCCAGTATCCAAATACGATTTTTTCAAAAACCTACAGTTAATAATAAATCAATTAAAATTATTCGAGAAATATTTTATTCAATTTCTTATAGAAAATTAGGATTTATTTATTTTGAAAACATTTAATTTTTCGTTGTTTTTATTACTGTGCTGTGGATACTCCAATCTTATAAAAATTGGTTATGATTAATATCGAGGCATTTGAAGTATGAATCAAGAGAATCTAAAACTTTACGAGTACCTACAAATTTTATCGGGATATGTACAAAGAAGAGATAAGAAGTATGTATTAACTTGACCAGTACAAATGTTATCTGAATGTGTAAAAAGAACTTTATTGAATTTGTTTTTTTATATTTCCTGTCCAACTGTAGCATACATGGTATAAAATCTTTGCTTACAACATTCATATAAATAAACTTACTTTTCATCTGGATATTGATTGTGATACATAGTGAATTGCTCATGAAAGGACTTCTTTCCGAAAAGTAAGTAACTATTACTTCCGATCAACGGCAGAGGCTTTATGTACTTTAAGCCCATGTTCTTAAAATAGTCATGATTTGCTGTCGTTACTCTATAGAAAAAGTATAAAGCAACCGCAACAGCTACAAGCAATAACAAAACACTCAACATATTATTATTAGATTTTAATGACGTTCACGCCCCCAAACAGACCGAACTTCTGTGTTTGACTGAATAATAATAGCGCGTGTTTGAACTAATTATATGATGGCCAGGTCTGGAGCGGAAATGCGCTCTCCATTGATAATAAACAGCTTTCAATTAGTGTATAAAACGCGAAGTCCCGAAACTTATCTTTTGTGAGCTTGATGACGTAACGAACTCTTGGAATAAAGTCCAGGTTCCGTAAATTGTTGCTGATTAAATTTATTTTTTGTTGTGGAAAATTTTTATAAACCCGCATTTTGAGGACCGTATCGAATTATTTGGAAATCAAAATCATCAAAATAGATTCCTTGATACAGAACAATAGGAAGATCTAGTCTGAGGGGTGATAACTGGAACACAGAAATAAGAGAAACTTGGTTCAAAACAAATAAAAACTAAATAAAACTTGATAAAAAAATAAAAATTAATTTACGACTTAATCAAATTATAAACGAAATATAGAGAAATGATACCACTATTCCCAATCTAATCTTAAACGGGAGTTAACTTGATATAATGAACCACAGAAATCAAATATAGTCTATACCTATTTGAACTACTAAGATCTGAGTAAATTATAATAAACTAATGGGATTGTGGGTTTGACGCTTTCAGTCCCAACGATCAATTTCCAGTGCTGCCACTTTGGATACGTTCGTATCATTACGGATACTATTTAGTGGAAAAAAATCATATGGATATACGTTTTTCCGAAAAAGGATACTTTCGCGCTTATCGTAATTTTATTTTCATTTTTCAAAATCTATATCTATTATCATTTCTTGTCTAATCAGTAAAATTAATTTCTAATATCTGTTACATATTATATCAAAGTTGTGACGTACTTTTCATTATGAGTTGTGTTTATTGATCTCAGCAAAATGAGCCTGCTTTAAAGTAGCCCCTTACAGTATCAGTTTAACTCTGCGGTTTACCACGTGTGACGTCATGAACGAAAAAATTGTGTGAACTGTGCAATTTTGAACTATTTTCACTCAGTCCGCAGACCTGAGCTTCTCGACCCTCTTCTGCTGCGATAAACTGCGCAGGTCAGACAGTTTATCTTCAGCTCCGTCAGATGTTTTCAAATCAATAAAACTGATTAGACTGAGCAAAAAAAAACCGTGCAACGAACTGACGAACCCATGCACTTAGGTCAGGTCAGTTTATCGTACAGATTTTACACAGTTAAACTGCGCAGTTAAAACTAAGAGTGTGTTGGCCGCTTAACTTGAACTGGAGCAACTTAAAGCACGGGTTTCTGCTCTATCTTTTTTGGTAGAGAAACTTCGGGGAAGATTTCTTGTTCTACTTTTTTGACAGCTGCTTTTCTCTGAGCTGCCTTGAGCTGCTCTGCTTTTTTCGGTTACAGTCAACAAGGCTATGATGTTTTTGGCTTGTCGTGTTCATGTGGGTTTTTTTAAAGTGAAAAATGGTTACGTTACTTATTGTTTGAGTATTGTATCGTGTTGGGGTGCTGTGAAACTAGTGCGATGGATAGGTAATTTTTTAATAATTACGAGTTACGGTATCTTTAAGTAATTTCCTTTTTTTTTATATTTAGATTTGTTGCTGGAAAAAGAAAAAATGCAACCAAAGACACACAACTAACAGAAAAAGTAGTGTTAGATGTGCATAAATTTTATATTGCGAAACACATCTATGTTCGTACGCGGATGACGTTACCATTACAAAAGGAAAATTTCCTTGACTGTTCCGTGAATTCATGGAGACGGCACTACCAACCCTTTCAAGCTGAACTACCACCCGCGGACTCAGCGGTAACCCAGTAAAAACAAAACCAATATACAAGTACGTACAGAAAGGTTATGGATACGATTGGATACTTTTTCTGTATTGTAATGGATACGACAAAACGCTGAGAGAGTGGCAACACTGTCAACTTCCCAGTTTCCACAAGATTTTTCTAGAGAATTAGTTTTTCCTAAAAATTAGCAAACATTTCCTCAGTACTTCGTTCGCTACACTAGAGCGCGTGGTGGAATTCGTCCTGTGCACGTTGAAGGGCTGTTGATAAACTTGGAAGCAAATTACTTCATTTGGAAACTGGAACGATTTCAAGACTTAGCAGACTTGACCGAAAAGAATACACTTGCGGAATCTACAGGAAATTTCGGGATGAAATTCTGTAGGACTTGGAAAACAATTTCTCGCCCAAAAACTGCTGGTCTAAGGTTCGAAAAATACGTGATGTTTATAAAAGTCACTGCACGTTTTTATGCGGTATAAATCTTACCGAATAAATAGTGGCGCGTACATTGAGTATAGAACCGTTCACACGTCGCTTGTACTCATTGGCGTAACTAAGGGGGCCAGGGTGGGCCTGGAACACTTTTGAACGGCCATGCCCCCAACAGAAAAAAGCCAATTGGGTGCCTGGATATTCAAAACTTGCCATATGCTCTATGGAAACATGAAAAAGTATTGCCCATGAAGGAGAAGAGAGATTTAACTCCCAGCCTGTACAAGCTATTGCAAGTTAGAAGTTACTGTAGGCCTTTCGGTGAGCTCAACTGGTGCAAAAAGAGTTTGTCTGCTATAAGGTGCATAAATACTAGGCTTAGGGACACAATGATCTAGGACAGATTTTCGACATTGATAACAAGCTAATTAAGCGAAAAGTGCCAGTTTATTTTTTTGTGCCAAAATAGGATTTCTTGTGGTTATCTAACCAAGTTTCAACCAATTACCGAGAGAAAAAAAATTACTACACCCTTTTACTTTTTGTAAATATAATGACATTATTTATGCCCTGAGCTCATAACACGAAATTTAACAAAATTTGAGTTCGGTGACAAAAGGGGCTTATGGACGAGCGAGAGGACTATCCTTTTCGGTTTCATGTATTTATATGGGAATATTTCAGATGAGCAGTCCTTTATAACATGTCAGTGGCAAAGTCTAGAAATAACAAGTCCTACATCTTCATATAAAACTTTCACTTATTTGTGTGCGTTTATATCTGAACATCATTGCTGAGCACAACTCAACGCATACATTGTCAACTCGGCGTTACAAAGCCAGATTCTCTCTCTTCGATGCAGAACCGAAAAGGGAGGAAAATTGAATTTGCTGTTTTGTCTCATAAATCCTGCAAATATACACCAATACATCAAGTTAACTCCATATAAAATCTTTGAATCCCAGCAGTAAATTAATCAAGCGCATCCAATTCATAGTTATGGAAGCTCCCTGGAAGCACGCATTATACAGGGTGTATCAGCGAAAATGTTGAGACGCCTGGCTATGGATAGGTTTTGGATAGGCGAGAAGAAATCGTTTGGGTGGGGGGAGGGTCGTAACGGTTTAGCCGCTAGAGCGTTTTGAATGTTTTTTGCCATAGGTTTACATATTACCATGTATTTTTGTAACCCTATTAGATATCCTACCAGCCGGGCGGATCTACAGAGACTGCTATTCATGTGTTAGTGAGAGATGTTGAGAAGTACCTCAGGGCCAAGGAATTCTCTCTCTCTCTCTGCGTCTTTGCAGACTTTGAGGGTGCGTTTGACAACGTCACCTTCGACGCGATCAATGAAGTGGCAGTAAAGGCATTCATCCCCCCACTGCGAGATGGATCACGTGGCTTCTCAGCAGCAGATTGATAACTGCTGAGTTAGATGCTGAATCGATTACGGTAATGGCTGTTATAGACTGTCCGCAGGGGTATCCTATCACCCCTATTATAGTCAATCGTGATCGACAAACTTCTTGCCGACGTGAATAGCCGGGGATTTAAAGCACAGGCCTATGCAGACAAAAAACTGTCATCGTACCATTTCGTAATAGTAGGAAGCTAAATTTATAAGCTCCCTCTTTGAATGGCAAAGAAATGGTTTTCTCGAAGGAGGCTAAATATCTTGGCTTAATCCTGGATCAAGAGCTCTCCTGGAAACCCCAAATTGAGAGAGTAACTGCGAAGGCAATTACATCTCTCCATATTTGTCGCCAATTTGCAGGAAAAACCTGGGGCCTCAAACCTAGGTTAATGTTTTGGCTATATATGACGGTCGTAAGGCCCATGGTCACGTATGCGTCCATCGCTTGGTGGGTCAAGACCAAACAAAAGAGTGATATGATTAAGCTGGCCAGTGTGCAAAGACTGGTCTGTGTTGGCATCTATACGACTGCAGATATAGAGGCCCTACTGAACCTCCCTCCGCTATACCTAGTAGTGAAAAGGAGGCTGTGGTGGAGCTGCGTCTACGGGAGCTATTCTCCTTTAAGCAAGGAGACCTTCTGGATCATTTATCGATCCAACCTGAAGCCAATGATATCATTGTCCGAAACCATTCCTGCCAATCTTGACTTTGACAAATCAGTTACGACGATTATTCGAAATAGGTCAGAGTGGCAACATGGCAGGCCTTTCTTTAGAGGAAGCACAGCCTTTTGGTATACGGACGGTTCCAAAACGGATAAAGGAAGAGGGTTAGGTGTTTATGGCCCAAGGATCTAAATATGTGTGGCTAGAGTAGCGGCAAACTCATCACTTATCGGTCCAGAACCTTTCTGTAGTTTAGCAAGCTTCCACGTAAGAACGGCTATCAAAAATTGGGTCCACCAGAAATCGAGATTTATTCCTTGAAATTATTTCTTCATTGAAACTATTATTTTAAAAAAATAAATTTTTATTACCATTTTTAACAATTATATTACATTGGAATTTATTAGTTAGGAAAAAATAACAAAATTCGACCAGCGAATTTAAATTGTTTAAAATTAACTAAGCAGTTTTCTTAATATTTCTCGACTCAAATTCAATTTGAATGTCCCTCTCAGGTATTAAGCCAAACAAGGATTTTTTCAGCTTCATTGGAACATCTGTGTCCTTTCCAATTTTTATCTTAAAACTAAGCAGAATATAATACAACAAAATTTTGACTTCCATAAGAGCGAAGCGGAAACCTATGTGTTAAAAAAATTTATGTTTAAATTATCGATTGTATATGTTTTATTGAAATATTTACCAATACAATTTCTAGGGCCAACACCGAATGGTAAAAATGCGTCCATGTTTATATTGCCAATATTTTCATCACTAAATCTTTCTGGATCAAAAACCTCAGGGTTCGGGAATAATGCAGGATCTTCATGGAAGGAGTGAATAGGTATGGTGAGAACATCGCCTTCTTTTATTGTGAATTTAAGACCATTTTCATCTTCATATGAGTATTCTTTTACACATTGTCGATCGGTAGCTATGGCTGGCGGCCATCTTCTAAGGGATTCGTTAATAACCATTTTCATGTACTTCATGCCCTTCATGACTTCATAGTTAAGTGGTTCACCCTTAAGTTTTTCATTAGTTTCAAGAATTTCTTCATAAAGTTTCTGCTGGACATCTGCATTAAGCGCCAGTTCATAAAAGAGGAACTGCATAGCATTCGAGCTCGTATCGAAACCAGCCAAGAAGAATATAAAACTTTGAGCGATAATTTCGTCATCGGTCCACGTCTTTTTGATTTCACCATTAATCTGATTTCTTTCGTTCTCCAATTCTTTATTGTCCTTTTCGTTTAAGCTTGCAAAATTTCCATCCTTTAAGCTCATAAGAAGTTGAATCATGTCTGGCCTTTCAATTCCACTATCCTTTCTCATAGCCATAGTTTGGATAATCAACTGATTGAACATGCCTCGTACTTTCTGACTAAACATAGTAATACCCATGGCACGTGTTAATCGTGGAGCAAAGCGTATAAAGAAAAACTTCATCATCCTCCATGGCTGCTGGAACTGTAAGAATTCTCGTCCAACCTCCAGAAATTCATTGTCGGTATTTTTCAATGAGTTACATTCTAAGCCAAATGCACATGAAGCGATTACATCATTGGTGTATTTAGAGAATAATTGCTTCGCTTTGAAATTAATTTTGCCCGTTTCTTTGCATTCGTCATGCAAATGATTTACAAATTGATTTGCGCAGTGGTTGATCAATTGGAACATGACTTTCATTTTGCTCCCAGTGAATAGTGGACTTAAAGTTGATCTCATATCCCTCCATGCTTTGCCTCTCATTGCAAATAGTGTATTGCCAAAGAATGTATCAAATTCGGGATCAACAAATGTTCTGTGATCTTGAAAGTGATGGAAATCCTTTATTGCCAGTTGTTTCAGGAGATCGATGTCTTTGATGAAGAATGTTCGTGTACCAAAATCAAATACCCCAAAGATTCTGTAAAAAAAGAAACAAATTTCATAATATCAGTTTTTCGTTCAAAATTTCAATTTTTATTTTTAATTTTCGTAGTGCATTCTTCTGTATTAAGGGGTAACATATGTACATCTATATGGGGGAAAATAATTAATTTCTCAAGTTTGGTTGATTGCTCTAGCTATGAGCTATATCGACGACATTACAACCTATAATGAAAAGGTGCGTGAGGAGCTATGACGGTTTTGAATAATTTTAACCAAGCTATATTTTCAAAAACGTAAATAAAAAATAATGGTGTACTAGTACATTGTAATTTTTCGATTCGATTCGTTTCCAAAATTGCTAAGATTGTGTAATGCAATCGAATGCAGTTAGAGATTTCATTATGTAGTCTGTGACACGAAATAGCTAATTTTATTCTACTTGTCATACCCTTTCCTTTGATACCCATGCCGGGGGCTCGCGAACACAATTACGAAGTTTAGCCGCCATATTGGAACTGCTATTTTGATTTATTTTCCAAATGGTCCGATTGCATTGTCACTCAAACTATACATATACTATGATTACATGCATACTTGAAGTCGGCTTCAAATAGACTTGAAAATCATGTAACCCCAGATCGACTTCGGCCTATTCGGAAACTCAATAGATGGCGACACCGTAAGATTTTAGAAAAACAAATTTTATTTTATTCTACTTAAATATTTATTCTTTTAATTCAATTGAAATTTTAAAACTAACAAATCCAAAAATCCAATTTTTACTTCAATTTCAATTCCTTATAATATTCTAAATATTCCTCAATTCTATGGTTTGATTTCGATATAACCGTGATGCTGTTTTGGTAGAAGTCTTGACTAAATTCTATTTTGGGTGAGGAAAAAGGATGATATTCAAATTTTCGGGATTGGGAATTTGCATGAACTCGACTCGTTATGGGGCCCATCTACGGGCCAACTAGTTGCCCAAACTGAGTTGTGTAAAGAGTTGGTATTTTGCCACAAACGCTTCAACTGAGTTGATACTTCAATTGTCAATTCAATATGAGACAACAGAATGCAACTCAACCACTCACACATGCGCGAACTGCCAAAGAAGCAAAAATAAAGCTAACAAATATCATGCAGCTGACAGTGGGGTCTGTCCTGAATTTTTAAGGCAAATTGAATTCATTCATAATAGGACAAATTATTCCGTGAAAGAAATATAGTAAATTTCGTTTGTAGCTGAACTAATTATATAGTAAAAGACATATAGTTATATAATAAAGTAAATATAAATATGTCAGAAGAAGGTAATCATTTAAACTTGTTATTCTTAAATATTCGAAGTTTGAGAAACAAACTACATGAACTACAAGCACTTTCAGCTAAACACAAAGAGGTACAGATAATGGTTTTAAATGAGACTTGGCTTTATTCAGATGAAACTTGCTACTTTAACTTGCAGGGTTTTTCAGCAGAATTCAATTGTAGGGATAGCTCTAGAGGTGGCGGTTCTGTTCTTCTTCTTCTTTGATCCGTTAGCTGGCGGTCCGAGCGGGACCTGTCCCGCTGTCGGTGCCGCTTTGAAAAATGCGGTTTCTTGCCTAGTTTTTACGATCAATTCGGCAGGTCGACAACCCTCCTCCTTTCACACCCAGGACTTGGGACCAGGCGACGGCGGAGTTGGCGGTTCTGTTATATATGTTAAAAATGGTCTAGATTATAGAGTAGCTTTTAACGGCGATGGTGATAAATATAATACTATTGTAATCGAAATAAAAACTCTTGATGGAAAAACTCTGAATATTATGACTATGTACAGACCTCCTAATGTTAATACTGTGGACTTCATACAATACTTGGAAAGCAAACTTCTACAGTAAAAAGCCAGAAGTGTCTAAGTGCAAATTTGACGATTTTGACTTTATTGCATTTTTGTATTCAGTATTTTAGTCTTAATCATTGCTATAATTATTATCTTAAACTAAGCTGTGGTTGCTGAGTTATTCGCCCGGCAAAAGTGGTTTTGTGCACAATTCTGTATCTAAAAAAATCTTTGAGGGCGATTTTCTCGAAATGCATATTTTGCACTTAAGCACTTCTGGCTGTGTACTGTAGACTTGACCTCTACAAGGACCTAATATTTATAGGTGATACTAACATTGATTTACTAAAAAACGATAACATGGCAAATACGTTACGTAATATGACCTCTGCTAACAACTACAGAATACTAAACAAAACTGAAACCGAACATTATACAAGGCAAGATAAAAATACGCATTCAATCATTGATCACTGTTTTACAGATCTTTCTCAGATCTATACAATAAATACTTTCTTACAAACAACTGCGATATCAGACCATCGATACATGATAATTCACATCTCCAAAAACAATGTATAATCAAAAAACCTATGACCACATCTAAAATTACATTAAAAATTAAAGGCAAGTATAGATTCCATGTGAAAAAACTGCTTGCTAGGATAGAAAACCCTAAAATTAACAATATTGTAGATGTGTTACAAAAAGCCAAATCACTTAGCTCCATCCACAAAAAAGTTAGAACGCGATCTAATAGCTGGATAACGAGCGAAATTATTATGGGAATAAAAGAGAGAGATTCCTTATACTCTCAAATGAAAAAGAAACCAAATGATCACGTTTTGTGCGCCGAATATAACAGAATACGCAACAAGGTTACAATGGAAGTAAGAGTAGCCAAGGATAATTATTATGTAAATGATAGAATATCACATGCCGGGAGACCACAAGAAAGCTATGGAAAGTAATAAATAAGGACATAATAAACAAGCAAGAAACAAAATCGAAAAGCGATCTACAGAAAATTATAGTAAATGGCAAGGCAATTGAGAGTGCGGGTGACATTGCAACTTCTTTCAACACCTACTTTAATGGAATTGGTAAGTCTATCCAGGCGGATATACCTATCAAGCTACCTGTAGATACGCCAATGGCAACTAACTCAATCTTTATGAATCCTACCAGCATGGATGAGGTAGAACGTGTTGCTCTGAATTTAAAAAAGAGTGCAGCTCCGGGTAAAGATGGAATTTCTACTGAAGACATAGTCGATGTGATAGACATCATTAAGAAACCCCTCACTAACCTTATAAATGAGGCAATGAGTAGTGGCACTTTCCCTAGCTGCCTCAAGGATACGATTGTAACACCTATTCTGAAAGGAGGAGACTCGGCTGACATGAATAATTACAGGCCCATAGCACTCATAAGCAACGTGGGAAAAATCTATGAAAAAATCTTTGAGAAAAGAATAAGAAATTTTATCGCTAGAAATGGAGGTCTAGACAGTAAGCAGTTCGGTTTTCAAGAACGCAGTAGCGCTGAACTGGCTGCTTCGGAAAGCCTGAACCTAATAAACAGTTATCTCGATGCAGGTTACTATGCAGGGGCAGTATTCATAGATCTTAAAAAGGCATTTGATACAGTGCATCATGACGTCCTACTAAGTATCCTCTTCAACCTTGGAATAAGGGGCTCGTCGAATGATCTGCTGAGGAGCTATCTTACTGGGAGGCATGTATCTACAAGAGTTAATGGTGTCTCGAGTGATCAACTAGTGCTCACAACTGGAGTTCCCCAAGGCTCCATATTGGGACCACTTCTATATTTGCTCTACATCAATAACATCAAATACTCAAGGCTCAGTGGACAATACCATATATTTGCAGATGATACTAACCTCATTTATCGAGCTAGAACTGCAGAAGAGCTAGAAAATAGCATAAATAGTGACCTGAAAATCTTCAAGGACTGGGCGGATGGAAATAAATTAAAGATAAATGAAAAAAAGACTAAGTATATGATATTCCATCAGAAAAATAAGGCAGATATTAGAATTACGGTCAAGATAGGCGATGAAAAAATAGCTAGGGCAACTGAAGTTGTCTATCTAGGACTTTCAATTGATGATGGTCTGAACTGGAGGAAGCACATAGGAAAAATAGGAAAAACCCTCGCCCCTCTAATAGGAGTTTTCAAAAGAAACCCCAAACTCCAGGAGAAAATAGCGCTTCAGGTTTATAATGCACATATCCTATCTAGGGTCCGTTTTAGTATCCTTAACTGGTCGCAGTGCTCTCAGCGAGTGTGCGCAGATGTAAAAATTCTGTTAAACAGGGCGCTGAAAGCTCTATATGGTCTTCCATGGAGTACAGCCACTCAAGATGTTTACCGACTCGCGGGACAATTAACTTTGGACCAAGTCATCCGAATGGAAAAGGCAAAGTTCATATATAAGTTGAAGGAAAAACATCTGAGATCAAACTTAGAAATTGTACAATATTCAAGCATACACGACTACATTACGAGAAACAGGGACAACTTTAGGCCAACGCAACCTAGAACGGAGAGGACAAGAGAGGGTCTGCTTTATACTGCGGCGGAAATTTACAATACTCTACCGGACCACATCAAATCAGCTCCGTCTTTAGTAACGTTTACAAAAAGGCTAAAGAAGTATCTGATGGAGGAGGTTCAGCCTCATTAATTGTTTAATTTAATTTCTTTAATTTTTTTTGCATTTATTCTTTTTAATTCTTATTTTAATCTTTATCTATTAATTTTTTATATATCAATTTTCTTATTTATTTATTTTTATCTATCTATATTATTTATTCATTTTTATTTATTTCTCTTTCACTTTTTCACACTTTTCAAATAGGACTTCTAAGCTTTTAAAAAAATGATTTTGAACTAGTTAATAAGCGCTCCCCAACTCTCATACCAGCTTCGCTGACTGAGTGGGGATTTTGTAAATATTATTTATAATGATACAAAATAATGTACTTGTACTTATAATAATAATAATAAATAATAATAATAAAAAAAAAAAAAAATTTATAGGCAATTTGAAAGTTAAATGAAATTGTAGAAAACCCGCGATTAAATTTTATAATGGCCTCGAATCCCAGATCCGGCGGATCGGAAGTGAGTGTGGATTTGACATTTTGCGATTTTCAAATCCGCACCCGCGAGTCTCTCCTTGACATTTTCCGCGCTGTAAAAGTCTGATCCGTAACAAATTTTCTGCGGATTAGAAACGCCAAATGCGACTAAGATAATCCGGCATCGCGTATTTCATTATCGTGTGAGTCTTCACTCCGAATTTTTGATTTAATTAAATCCGCAACTGCGGATTTGAGAATCGCAGTGTCAAATCCGCACTCACTTCCGATCCGCCGGATCTGGGAATCGAGGCCAATAATAACAGATAGAGAACGATGATTTTTTAGATTAATTATAATTTTTTAAATTATTAATATGAATATTTATATGTTTTAAAATATAAATTATATTCTAAAAGTATAAATTTTGAAAATAATGTGAAAGGATTATGTGAACTTTCATAATTTATATTAAAAATAATGCAAAATAATGAAAATATAAACTTTCAAAAAAAAAGCTATTCTTCGAATTCAGGCTTAATTCATCCAAGTAGTTTGCCAAACTGCAATACACACAGTGCAACTAGTTGCCCAAACTCTAGGCTCCGCCCCATAAAATTAAAATATTTTTATTTATCCCAACTGAAAACCCAACTGTCAACTTAGTTTGCCAACTGCCCCACACACGATGCGATTCAGTGACAACACAACTTAGTTTGGGCAACTAGTTGTCCCGTGGATGGGCCCCATTATATTTTGTTTCTAATTGGTTTTTTTGTAATTTTAGGAATGTGGTTCTGCGATGGAGGAAGGCGTGTTTGCTAATTGGAGTGATAGTTTGGGGTTGTCAGGTAAGTTTTTCTATTTTACTTAGACTATTTTCTTGGTGATTTTTTGTTTACATTTTTCAGGAGTGAAACGGCGATGATTTTTCCGTTGCCACGACGGAACAGTGGGTCACCATCAAATGGCAAAATTTGTATACATACACAGATACATACATATATATATATATATATATATATATATATATATATATATATATATATATATATATATATATATATATATATATATATATATATATACATACATACATACAGCGAAAGCTAATATACTATAGGGTATAATAATTGCTTAGAGCATGTCCGCAAAAATACCGAATCTTCCAGTGAAAGTCCCATTCCAATCAGATTAGCCGTTTTCGAGATTAGTCCGGACAAACAGACAGACATAAAGACATTTTCTTAAGAAGTGAAGGGGCAACCCACATGGTGAACACTGCGGACAAGTTAGGCCTATTGTATACGTACCCCACTAGCCGAACAGACTATCAGCCTTCCGGATGAAGGACTTTAATTGGCGAAGACTGGACTTGCGCAGGACTCAAAAACTCTCGTTCTACGCTAAACGTTCTTCTTCTAAGACAAAGAATATGTGTGAAAGCCTCATCGCCTTCCATGCAGAGTCGGCATTTTATCTCTTTAGACAGTCCTAGGTTGTGGAAGTGATACCGCAGTCCTACATGGGCAGTCAGCTTTAGGTCCGCTCTAGTTTAAGGCAAAGGGTCTTATAATATCTTTAGCCTGTCTAAGACCTGGGACTGACTCCCAATAGGCTAGGCTTAGTCCCTTAATCCACTCCTCTACTTGGAGGTGGACCAAGGTATGACACAGAAGTGTTCTGGGCCCGGGACCAATGTCAAAAACCCCTCCTCCGCGAGGCTGTCTGCAGCCTCGTTCCCCACCATACTCCAGTGTCCGGGTACCCAGCAAAGCGAAACCTCATTTCTTTTGGTCAGGCTCTGGAGTACGTCAAAACACCCTGCAACTATTTTGGAAGAAAACTTCCACGCTGAGAGTGCCTTGATGGTAGTTGGCTGTCAGAAATGATTTTAATATTGGCGCCTTTCAGACCTTTCTCAGGGTTGCCCTTGGAGATGGGTCCTGCGACACCAGCCCCTGTGCCATGTTCCATTTTTGAACCGTCGGTAAACCGTCCCCGGAAGAATAAGTTCCTCCCAAAGAACGATCCGGGCTAATCGCCCTGAATTTCCCTTGGAACCGCAGTTCACTAACCATATGGTCGGATACGTGGCAAATGGAAATGTTTAGAATATTGTTGAGGATATCCATGTGTCCTTTGACTGTATAGGGTCAGTTGGATGGATGAGATGATCGCCTCCATTGCAGCTGTGGGACAGGTTCGCAAAGCTCCGGTAATGGAGTAGCAAGCAAGCCGCTGCAATTTGCTACACTTGAGCATCGACGTAACCTGTTTAGATTTGGGCCACCAAACTATAGCGGCATAAGTGTCCACAGGTTTAACGATCGTATTGTACATCCACTACATCATTTATTGTGTAAGACCCCATGTCTTACCCAGAAGCCTTTGGCAGGCGCGTATGGCCCTTGTGGCTTTGCTGATAACGTAGTCAAGTTGAGCGTTCCAGTTCAGTCTCTTGTCTAACTTTACTCCCAAATATTTGACTGAGTCTGAGTATTCAACTGTGGTACCCTGGGTACAGATAGGACCTAGATCCACTTTGTAGCGTTTGGAGAAAGGTACCAGAACAGCCTTACTTGGTTTGATTGACAGGACCTCCGTGAACTTGTCGGAGCGCTGTTCTCATGACGTCTGTAATGGTCAAGCCAAACTTACCAGAGACAAAGATGGCAAGATCATCTGCAAAACCGATGACATCGAAACCGGATTCAGATAGTTTGGTTAAAAGTTCATCCACAACTAGTGACCAGAGTAACGGGGAAAAGCCTCCACCTTGAGGGCAGCCCTTAAGGGGAGGTCCAACCCAAAAATGATAAAAATTGAAAAAAAAAAAAAAACTTTTTTTTATTGTGTTTTCAGATACTATGATTCTTCTAGTATAGTATTTATTAGTATTTAAACTTTGATTAGAATGTAAATAAACTCGAAAAAAAAATGAAAAAAAGCATTGCTTTTCTTTGATCGCCATTATCTCTAAATGTCATTTGTCATGTTTTCTCGTAGGTGGATTAATTTTTCTCAGTCAATTTACAGCCGATTTGCCTGAAATTTGGTACACACCCTCTTCGAACAATAATAAAGATTTTTGTAAAACAGATTTTTGATACCGTTATTTAAAAAAAAGTTATATCGCTTCAAAAGTGAAAAACACTCGAAAATAGCCTCAAAATAGCGTTTTTCTTGCATGTCATTATTCCAACTAGCGTAACTTCGTAACAAAATAAAAATTCAAAAATCTGTTTTACAGAAACTTTCATTATTGTTTCAAGATGATATGTGCCAAATTTCACGTCAATCGGATGAAAATTGGCCGAGAAAAATTAATCCACCTACGGGCATATTTTTCACTCTTTCATTCAAAAAATGGTGGGGGAAATTTTTGGAGAGGGTTTTCGTACACATTTTCTGTTAAAGCCAATTAAGATACACAATATATCTGAAAATTATGCAATTCGATGAAAAATTGTAGATTTTAGCCATTTGGGTTGGACCTCCCCTTAATAGCCTTAACACTAATGGTGGAGACACCTAGGGCAGAAGAAATATCACGATCTACAAGTATGGCATTTTTGCACTCAATAGGCTCATTCAGACGGTGCACATTCATGGCAAGTAAAACCGGTTTTATAGATGATAGAGGGAAGGGAGCGGAAGAACTTAACGAAACATTTTTCACGCAAAAGCAAACGCGTGAAAACTTACACACATATTAGTCCAAGAGCTAGTGACAGATTTGCAAAGTGATTTTGCAGAGGATGGGCCTTTGATATATGTTAGATTACTTAAAGCACAACTGATTAAGACTAATCGCCAATTCGAGTCTACTTAAGTTTTAATTTTATGACCTTTTGAACTTGTAGATTTTTTGACCATGAAAAAAGTGATATTGCAGAGGATGGGACTTGGTATATAGGTAAATTGGGTTGCTCCCACCTCATCTTCCGATTGCCATCTCGTTTGGAGGTTAGGTTTGAATTTTGGGAATTTTTGAAAATGTCGGTTTGGTCCAGTTGAACAAAGTGATATTGCAGAGGATGGGATTTGGTATAATGGTGAGATAGACCACCAATAGCCCAAATTCGGGTGCCCATCTCATATGTAATCAAGGTTTCCATTTTGGCGGCTTTTGATTTTGTAGCCATTTTGGGTATGACCCAAGTGATTTTGCAGAACCCAAAATTTTGACCATAGGTTCTTGGTATCTACCAAATGCTACATTTTCAATCCCATCTCCTTTCCATTAATATTTTCAGTTTAATTGAGAAAAATTGGTTGATTGACGTCAGAGCAAAATTCTAATGAAGTCCCCTAACTAAGTGTTAACTCCTAAACTAATTATCGTAGACCAACGTTATTAGGTTCATATTTTAGTTAAATTAGTATTATTTTATTTAGCATAAAGAGCAAAAACTTGCGTGATTTCGTTTCTAAGATATGTATATTAGGTTCAAAATATGAGCAAAATGCTAAAATATTAGGATTTTCCTCACGCTTTTAACTAAATACCTTCTTAACGGAATTCTTTTCTTAATATCAAATAAAATAATACACATTTTTCTTAAATATGAACCTAATTATGTTGGTCTACGTTAATTAGTTTAGGAGCTATTCAAGTTTAAGTAGATTTTAAAAAATATATGTTTTTCATTCGTAAACACCATGTATCTAGTGGGTAGTGGGGATAGGTTCCTCTCTAGAGCTTTTTTTTTCTCCAAATACATCCAATCACCCCAAAAAATATTAGCCACGTTGTCCAACAAAGAATTTATTGAACGTCTGAAGACTCATACAACTTGCGGATTAGGGGGTATGAGTATTTGAAATCTTTAAAACGAAATAACTCATGAATGGAAACTCCTATGAACAATTTGCTGGTTTTAGGGGTACAACCAATTTCCCGACACTTTTTTAAAAAAAACTCTACTTACTGGCTTTAGCATTGCCTGCTTTCCACGCGTTCACTGGATGTGATTTCAACCCGTCCTTTTATAGACGGGGAAAAACAAAGCCATTTGAACTAATGGAGCAGAATGAAAGATATATAAGGGCGTTTATGAACATAAGTCTATACCTTTTCAACTTCAAATTGGGACTAAACAATTTCAAATTGAGACTAAACAGTTTTAAATTGGGAGTAAACAGTTTCAAATTGGGACTAAACAATTTCAAATTGGGAATAAACAATTTCAAATTGGGAATAAACAATTTCAAATTGAGAATAAACAATTTCAAATTGGGATCGAACAATTTGAAGTAATAAATGAACAACTATTAGTAAAGATTAAAGTATTAATTATTTTTAATAAGTCTGGAATAAATATGAACACAGATAAACAACATAAAAACATTATTTAAAAACGAACATCCACCATATTTAATGCATCACACCTTTGAACATGGGCAGTTTTGTGCAATTCACAACAGTTTGATTTCTTTTATCATTAATTAACATGGTTTGTAACCGTTGTAAACGATATTCGGCTTGAGTCATATTAGCCCTGTCGTCACCGGTTAGAATTTGTAGCGTTTGAATTGCTAATTCTATTTTAACGTTAGCTTTTAAGCTTGAACAAGCGTGCTCGATAGTTAGTCCTTGGACTATATGGTCCAAGTCTAAGTCGGGAATGTTTTCTGCTTGATATTCTAAAAGTTGCTGAGCATAATTACGCCTTTTAATTTTATTTTTCTCGCTGTTCGCTCTTTGTGGTTCCTTATGCATATCTTTTCATGTAAATAACATAACATCTAAAGTTAAAGAAAGAAAATTTTTGGTAATTTTAACTTACTCCCAATTTGAAATTGTTTAGTCCCAATTTGAAGTTGAAAAGGTATAGTTGGGCTATCGGATGAAACGTTCAATGTTTTAGAAGAGTTTGTATGTCAAATGTACACCTTAAAAGAGATAAACCGAGTTAACGATGGTAGAATGGCTATTTTTTCTGCGAATTACAAGACATCAAAAGTAACTGAAACTTTTTTAAAGAAAATGAAGAGTTTTGATGGTTCCTCTCTACCACCATGTAAAAGCGAGTTGACACAGCAAATAAAACGTAGTTGCTATATAGCTACTCTCTGGACACACGCCTATTTAAAAGTTCCAACGCGTTACAAACCAGAAGAATGGGGGTGGAAGCTCAGTAATGATGATGATGAGGATCTGAAGCTTCTATTCAACTGGTTTGATGGTAACGAGGTGCCACCTCAAGTGTCAGACGTTATTGTTGAAGATATTGAGGAAGATGAGATATCAACTACACATGCTATACATACATACATATATGCGTAACTAGGTTTAACAACTATGACCCTGATAGCGATAGTTAATGAGTCTATCATATTTATGTATATCAAAAATAATATTAGTATTTATTATTATGAATATACAAATAAAAAATTTGAAAATTGGAAAAAAGAAAATCAATTTATTTATGATAAAAGTATATCAATTATTATTTATCTGAAAATGATGTTTTACTTTTATTTCTTCTTCTTCTTCTTCTTTGATCCGTTAGCTGGCGGTCCGAGCGGGACGTGTCCGCAACGGATACACTGCTGTCGGTGCCGCTTTGAAAAATGCGGTTCCTTACCTAGTTTCTTCGGTCATTATAGTGAACGATTCTGGTCAACTCGGCAGGTCGACCACCCCCCTCCTTTCACACCCTAGGCTTGGGACCATGCGACGGTGGAGTTTTACTTTTATTTAATCACATACAATACCCAACTACTCATTATATCTTAAAAATATACCATAAATATGCTACCAGATGTGTATATACACTCATTTTAACTAAATTTAATATATAAAACTTGATTTTACGATTTTCCAACTTCAACTGGAGATGGCATGGGTTTCTACAAATAGGAAAGAGATGGGCAAGTGGAGAAGTATTATATATGTCGTAACGAATCCTAATGTTCAAATCCCATCTCCTGCAAAATCACTTGGGTCATACCCAAAATCGCCACAAAATCAAAAGCCGCCAAAATGGAAACCTTGATTACATATGAGATGGGCACCCGAATTTGGGCTATTGGTGGTCTATCTCACCATTATACCAAATCCCATCCTCTGCAATATCACTTTGTTCAACTGGACTAAACCGACATTTTCAAAAATTCCCAAAATTCAAACCTAACCTCCAAACGAGATGGCAATCGGAAGATGAGGTGGGAGCAACCCAATTTACCTAGATACCAAGTCCCATCCTCTGCAATATCACTTTTTTCATGGTCAAAAAATCTACAAGTTCAAAAGGTCATAAAATTAAAACTTAAGTAGACTCGAATTGGCGATTAGTCTTAATCAGTTGTGCTTTAAGTAATCTAACATATATCAAAGGCCCATCCTCTGCAAAATCACTTTGCAAATCTGTCACTAGCTCTTGGACTATATAAAATGTTACTTCTATCTCTTGTTTTCTTTAGGTCTGTTTTTGTCTGACAAGTGAATTTTATTTACAATACATTTAATCGTTCCTGTAAAGCTTTCAAATGTTCTAAACACAATTACGCCCCGTGTGTGTTCCGAGGGGTTGAATAAAACCGGTTTTGCTCAGCACACTTATGGCAGCGTCTGAATAGGCTCAATCGTGTGAGGATCCAGGTTTTCTGCGAGTAAATGCTCTAGAGATAGAATCAAATCCAGTGTTATCGAAAGCACTTTCAGGAAAACTAAAGTATTTTTTTTTTCTCTTTTCCTTAATAATAAAAAATTGAAAAACCCCGAATACAGAAGTCACGACTATATAGTAGCCCAGTCACTTTATACAAAAAAGGGTCAAACCCTGTCATATACGCCGTCCTATTAGTCCAGGAGAGATAGCGAAAAAGTAGTTAAAAGTTGAAATAAATCTACCCTGCGATTTCTTGACGCTATAATTAAGAGAAAAATCGTAGGAATTCAATGAATGTGTTTTGGATAAAATTGGTCCAGGGCAACAGGTGGTAAAAAGCTAATAAAAGGAGCGAAAACGCGTTTTTTCACGTTTTGGGTACGAAAAATATGTTGTTTTGGAAAACAAAAAATACTACATAATAGTGCTTAAAAAGACGAAAATTATTAGTTTTGGACCATTGATATCGGTCAACAGGTTTTTGCAGAAAAATTCAAAAACCGTTAAAAATTGTCATTTTTTAACATTTAATTATAGGGAATTTAATTATCGTAGAATCGTGCGGCAGGGCTTAAATTGTGGTTTCTGATGGTGCCTACCTACAATAAAAATTTCATGACAAAATAATGGTAACTTTTCGAGTAAATCTCAAAAATGTAAAAACACATGTTTCACAAAAAAAGGTTGAACAAGGCCACCAGTGGTCCTGGAGTTTTTTTGATGAGCCCAATTTATTACCAAAGAGTTGCTCTACAACCCCATTTTCATGAAATGTATGTAAAGTTTGATTTAACACCTTAAAAACACGATTAAAAACCACCCTTTTTCCAGTTTTTTTGAATAAAAAGCTTTTCTTTTGAGTTTTCTTCGTGAGCTCTTTGAGCTTTTTCTTAAAAACAAACAAAAACTGCGGTTTTTCAACACTATAATTAAGAGAAAAATCGTAGGAATTATATGAATATGTTTCAAATAAAATTGGACCTGTAGAACAGGTGAAAAACAAACTAATAAAACTGTCGAAAAACGATTTTCAAGAAAAAGCTCAAAAGTAAAGTTTTTAATTCAAAAAACTGGAAAAAGGGTGGTTTTCAAACGGGGTTTTAAGGTGTTAAATCAAACTTTACATACATTTCATGAAAATGAGGTTGTAGAGCAACCCTTTGCGAGCCAAAATGCCAATCAAAAAATTTCTAGGAAAATTGTGGGCCTTATTCAACCTTTTATTGTGAAACAGGTGTTTTTACATTTTTGAGATTTACTCGAAAAGTTACCATTATTTTTTCATGAAATTTTTATTGTAGGTAGGCACCATCAGTGGCCACAATTTAAGCCCTGCCGCAAGATTCTACCATAATTACACTCCCTATAATTAAATGTCAAAAAACGGCCATTTTTAATGGTTTTTGAATTTTTCTGCAAAAACCTGTTGACCGATATCAATGGTCCAAAACTAATAATTTTCGTCTTTTTAAGCACTATTATGTAGTATTTTTTGTTTTCCAAAACAACATATTTTTCGTACCCAAAACGTGAAAAAACGCGTTTTCGCTCCTTTTATTAGCTTTTTACCACCTGTTGCCCTGGACCAATTTTATCCAAAACACATTCATTGAATTCCTACGATTTTTCTCTTAATTATAGCGTCAAGAAATCGCAGGGTAGATTTATTTCAACTTTTTTTCTATTCTTCCTGGACTATATAGCCACCAAGAGCAGATAAAAGGACAACGACTACGGCGGATATGGAAACAAACAAAAATTCTCTCGTGAAATGACTTGCTTGCCTATATATGACTGCTGATTGACAAAAAAATGAGTTTACAATTTATTAAACCAGAGACATTAAAAAGTCTGATGGCGATTAAGCACATTTTGTTACTTAACTATAGCAGTTTGGTTTTACATGTGAATTATATCATGAAGGGAAAAATTTCAATCAAATTTCATCAATATACATGGGCCTCATAAGGAATTACTCAATAATACCTAACGGGGTAAACACCTTCTTTCCCAAATAAGGCCCTTGTAAGATTTCGCTAATGAAAACCTAATCTTAGAGTGCATGCGGAGTGCCTCATGTATTTGGTATGAGGCCCTCGTAAGGTATTCATAAAACAAATTTAATTTTGGTATACCTATGAGGGCCACATGAGGTGTTCATGAGGCAAGTCTAATCTGGTATACCGAACGTTTACCTCACGAGGCCCGTACATAACTTTAGGCATGCCTTACATTGAATTCTAGTCGGGAAGTGGTCAATTATCCAACTGTATTTGAATTTTCTGAAGAGGCCCAGTTTGCCATCATGCTGCGATACATCAATCAACCAAGACTTTGCAATGGCACAGAAGAAGCTAATTATAGGTTAGGTTAGGTTGAAATGGCTGCTTTCCCACTAGGAAGCCCACCAAGGCACGCCTTTGAGCCCATTGTGATGCCATTCTAGTGTTGGTACAAAGTTCAGGCCAAGTCAAGCCATTTTGAGCTCTTGATAAAACGACAGAGGTTAGGAACACCAGTATTTTGCCGCTTGCTCAATCCATCAAGGAAGGATGAGCGAAGGAAGGTACCTGTTTTCCTTGTGAGCGCCAGCGCGGGACATGTGCAGAGAAGATGGGAGACAGTTTCTTCCTCTTCTTCATTACCACAACTTCTGCATAGGTCGTTGTGGGGAAATCATAATCTTTCAGCGTGCGAGCCAAAGGGACAATGACCGCTCAGCACCTTTACTACATGGCTTATCTCCTTTTTGTTCAACTGAGATTCAAGTGATTTGGAACGCTTTGGGTCCGGCGGCACACCCTTGCTGTGGTCCATCTCAGTCCAGCAGCTAGTTTGTAGGTGCCTAGGGCACCCCCATCCGGAATAATTGGGTGTCCTTTCCACTTCAGTTCCCGGTCCAGCAAGCTCATCTGCCCTACAGTTTCCCCTAATCCCACTGTGCCCTGGAACCCAGCACAGTGTTATATCAAACTAAGTGGCAGTCTCAGAGACATAGACCTGCGGCAGTTCAGAAGTGTCGGGGATGCTGTAACGACAGAATTAAGAGCTCCCAGATCGCAGTGACTTCAGCTTGAGGGGGTTTGAAGCTCCAATTGACTAGTTGAGAGGGTCTTGATGAAGACGAAAGACTGGTTATTTTTAGACTTTGTATGTCGCCTGCTCTTGCATTGGAAAACCATCAGCTTTGTGCCTATAAGCAGAAGACAGTAAAACAAAAAAAAAACGTCAAGGCCAATCGGCGAAGTAAAACACGAAAAGGCGAAATACGAAAATGACAAATAGTCCAACATACACAATTTGATATTGCCGGTGTTTGTCTCAAATTGGTGATCTTTTTGGCTCTTCTTTTTTGGGAAAAAAAAACTTGAGGGCAGCCATGGGCAACGTTCTGCACAGAGTGCCGGCACGGCACTGTGTATAGCACATTTTTGTATCGTTGTATATTAATATTAATGTCTTAATTTATTTTGTTTTACTTCTTTCTTAAGTAATTAAATTGTCACTTATTCTTTTAGTAACTCGAAAGTTCACGTATCCACTTAAAGTGGGTTAAATGTAAAGAAGTAAACATAATACACAGTTCAATTGATATTTCACGCAATGATAAACTGAAATATTTCATTTAGTCCTTGGTACGGAAGAGGCGTAGACTGATTATAAATAATTATTAATAATTTTCAAGGCCAACAAATTTTCGAGTCAAAAGCCGCCACCGATAATGCCGAAAACAAACATGTCTTATTGTATAATCACAGATAACAAATATTTAAGATAGCTACAATCTTTGGAGCAAAAATAATTTTGTCGCAAGTCACTTTACGTTTCGACGTCTTTATTTTGTTGTCACAAATTTTAATATAAATTTTTTTATATCAATTTTTTGCACGATCGAAACGATAATTTAACTTTGATAACTTTTTTTAAAACTTTGCAACAACATCGTCATTAGCAAGTGGGTGTCAATGGTGCTTAATGGCATTATTTTCAAGTGGGCATTTACAACGCCACTTGTGATGATTCTTTGTAGCCAAATAAATTTTGAATAAAATTTTCATTTGTATGATTACTACTGCGCACCTACTAAGTATGCTGCAAAAACTTTTTCATTTATACAATAACTCACTTTTCATTCGGAAATTTGTTATAAAAGATCTTAAACTGTTCATGAATTGCCTTTCGCCGAATAAACATAAAACTATTACTACCCAGTACCGGCACTGGGTCAATGTATTTTAGGCCCATATTTTTAAAGTAGTCATGATCTGCTGTCGTTACTTTATATAGTAAATACAAAGCAATCGCAACAGCGATTAGCGATATTAATAAGCCTAACATTTTGCAATTATTTTCACTCCGCGATCTAGCTAAACCGAGCTTCAAAGTTGAACTAGCAGAATGACGACAGAGAATTACTACTTTATAGTGTGCTCTGGAGTAAGCTTTTAATAATGGAAAAATAAAACATGAAAAAGCTCAACATTTTGTTTTTTATGTAATGTATGATAAGATTTAAAATGAAGCACCATGCTCACAAGCTCGTGGCTTATTGCGATTACTTTCAATAGATAATCTAGCTTTATAATTAAACCTATTTGAAGAACAGAGTAAGTGGTTAAGTCAAATTCGATGAGAGCGTTGGTAATCGCAGAGTTGATTTGTAAACGCCTTTTATGGCATAGCATTCTACGCTATTTCATAGATTGTATGAAAAAGTCAGGGTTATTCTATTATCATATAGTCAAGCGGCCATTAAGGCATTAGAATCGGCCCGTATAACTTCTAAGCTGATAGACAATCGCAAGAAGGAGCTCTATTCAACGGTCGAGAGGTACAGGGTCACTCAACAGTGGGTACCGGGTCACTGGACATCGAAAGCAACGAGAAGACAGATGAATTGGCCAGAGAACAACTCTCGCAGGCCTACGGATGGAAAATGTATAGAAGCCTCTGTGAAGATGGAGTAGTCTATCATCTTGTGACAAGTCGAGTAAGACTTGGCCTTGTTACAACAAACAAAAATACTGAGACCTCTTGGTGCAGCACGGCTAGGATTTTGCCGGAGTCGTGTAAATATAATGGGACACTGGCCAATTGGGAAACATGCAGCAAGATTAACAATTCCGCATTACGCCCGCATTACGCGGCGCAGCTGCGAAAAGGAACAGGGCGATGGGACAACCGAACATTTTCTCTACAGCTTTCCAGCTCTGGCCAATATCAGACATCAAGTATTTGAAGGCCTATTCTAAATGATTTGGGGGAAGTTTCGGTGCTTAAAATAGGAGATTTGATCCGGTACCTAATTTGACGGGATGGATCTAAAAGCCCTTATTACTCCTTGCACGAAAAAGTTTTTTACTAGTTGGTCAGGTAAATTAAGCCGAAAAACGCGAACTTTGTGAACATCACTTTACGATAGGACTTACGGCTTAAGATGTATTTGCAAAGAACTGTAGAAAATCGGTGGACTTTATAACCCCTTATTTAGAACTGTAAAAGGAAGCTCTGTGCTAATTTCCAGCCTGTACCCAATCATTTCCGCTATTTTTACTATTTTACCTGTACTAGAGTGCTGCTAGGAAACTGTGCACCTTAGCGACAATTGAGTCCCAGCCTACTGTTGATTAAACTCCAACCTATTGGTATGAATTTTTTTCAGTGATTGGAATTGCTGCGCAGAGGGTTCGGTTGGGAAGGAAGTGCGTTTCGATTTTAAGGCGACTCGGGTTTGTTTTTTCTGATCGGCTGTCTGTTTTAGTTTCATTTTAAATCATCTTGTCAACCGCAGTGATTTTATTAGGAAGGAAAATTTTTTGGCATACGCTGTCAGGTTGGGCCAAAAGAGCAATACATTAAAAAACTGCTTTAAATTTAAAATTAAAAGTAATGAATTTTGATTGCATATAAGGGGTCATCCACAAATTACGTCACACGTTAAGAGGGATGGAGGGGGTCGACGAAGTGTGACATTGTGAGATAAGAGGGTGGGAGGGCTCTTAAATTTCGTTACGTCACATTTCAAAATCTAACATATTTAAGTACAGTAATACCCCGCTTTACGCGAGGGATATGTTCCGCGAAAACTCGCGTTAAGTGAAATTCGCATATATAGGGGGTTGTGTTTAATCATAGCCAAAAGCCACTGCAAAATGCAAATCAATACTCTATGCATTTACAATACACATTTGAAATATATTTTTGGTGGGCTTGGAAACACTTTTATCTAGACAACCCGTATTATTTAATTATACAGTCGTTATATTGGTTTTTATGCGCCCCATATTTTTATTTTGGTCTGTTAAAAGTCCCAGAATATTACTTAATCCGTTGACGCAGCGAAACAAAGTGCCAGTGGCATACGACATGAGAAAACAACACGACTACTATTGCACGATTTCTTATCAGACGTCAGAATCTCAAGAAGTTTATCGTTTGTGTTCTAATTATTTTCTAGATTTTGGTACAGGTTATGATTTCAAATAAAACCATTTAACTTAAAAGATTTTTTTACATATTTTTTTATTTTCTAGTTTTTAGTTTGATGTTTGGCTCGTTTTATTCTTTATCCTTTCCAACTCTTTCATTGCATCTTTATTACATGGTTTATTTCTGGCAATCAAGCCCTTCTAAACATAGTCCTTCCAAAGCCCTTACGCGACTCAATACTGCATACGCTTGACTTTCCTCAAACAGTTTGGAGCCCAAGTACACTACAGCATGGTCAACAGAACTACCCTGCATTTTATGGACAGTGGATGGACCATGAAAAAATTATTGGCAATATCCTTCTCTCGGCCGTTCCACAATCAAACTTTGCTGGCTTTAGGATGGATAAGGTATATGCCGTCCCTTTCAAAATCAATTTGAACAGATGATATGTCTGTTTCATACATTTGCGTGCGACGAAATTGAGGCCATACAATCTCTGTGATGTAGCCGATAGCGCCGTTCACCAACCCTTGCAAGACGTCAACGTTATCACGTAACATAACTTTGGCTCCAAATAATATTCTCAATCTTTCGCAACCACCAGATATCTGAGTTTGAATTGATTTGGTTACCATCGTAAATATTTTTCTTTGACCAGCATTCATAGCTCGTTGAGGCAATTGGAACTGGTTTTCGTTCCTGGACAAGTGTGGACTTCTTCTTCTTTTTCTAACTCAATAGGCTCAACTTGTTCTAATATGTGGAACCCGAATTAGTTATGCAGCACTATGTTAAATTTTCTAATTTTCACATTTTCTTGATTCCCATTTCGGGTCATTTGTCATTTCGTCATTTGTGACCTTAAAAACTCCCCGTTGTCGAATTTCAATTTATTCGCCAATTTTCAAATTTTGATCACAGAATCGTTATTTGTGGGCCTAAAACACCCCGATGCCGATTTTCAATGGAATCGGAACCCAATTCCAAAAATTGTTACGGAAACTCAATCTGTGTGCAAAGCTTCATAAGAATCGGTTAAGTAGAAGTAGTTGAAAAGCTTTCGTAAAATTTGAACCAAAGAAAGAAACAAACAAATATACGAGGTCAAGCCAAATAAAACCATTAAAAATAATTTAAATGAAAGTACGTTTAATTTCGGAACTGCTGTTTTAATTTAATAAGATGTAAAATTGCAAAATATGTGACGTCACACTAGGGAGGGGGAGTGGCTCAAATGTGACCAGCTGTGACAAGCACGGGGGAGGGGTCAAAAAATCATGAAATTCGTCTGACGTGGATGGCCCTGCATGTAATGAGTTGAGTTTAACGAAATATTATAATTACCTACTATTTGTAGAGTTTACGATTATCTAGAAAGCTGTTATGAGTACATATTCGTAAAACGTTTTTTTAGAAGAGCTATGCAACAACCAATAGCACGCGGAGTTTTCTCTATGTTGTTCTTAGGGAAGATCTAAAAGGCCATGAGGCACACTTAAATCTCACATGCCAGAATTCTCCTTGCACAAGAACAATTTTTCACATATTTTGCATTTTTACATCTACAAATTATTAAATTAAAACAGCAGTTCCGAAATTAAATTTATTTCCATTTAAATTAATTTAAATTATTTTTTAATGGTTTTATTTAGCTTGATCTCGTATATTTGTTTGTTTGTTTCTTTGGTTCAAATTTTGCGACAGCTTTTTCAATTACTTCTACCTAACCGATTCTTATGAAACTTTGCACACACATTGAGTTCCCGCGACAACGCAATCTGACAATTTTGTAAAAAAATCAAGATGGCGGACAATTTTTGCATTTGGATTCCGATGCCATTCAAAATCGGTATCGGGGGGTTTCAGGCCCACAAATGACGATTCCGTGGTCAAATTTTGAAAATTTAAAATAGAATTTTGCAAATGTATTCTGAATCCTTTGAAAGTCGATATCGGGGAGTTTTTTAGGTCACAAATGACTAATCTGTGGTAAAAGTTTTAAAAGACTTAAATGGGAATTAATGAAACTCTTGTCAAAATTAGAAAATTTAAAATGGCGCTGACAATATGATATGCATAACTATTACGCGTTCCACATATTAGAACCAGTTAAGTCTATTGAGCTAGAAAAAGAAGATGAAGTACCACACTTGTCTAAGAACGGAAACCAGTTCCAATCGGCTTAACGAGCCATGAATACAAGAAATATTTACGATGGTAACGAAATCGATTCAAACTCAGATATCTGGTGGTGGCGAAAGATTGAGAATATTATTAGAAGCCAAAGTTATGGTAAGTGCTAACGTTGACGTCTCGCCCTATCCATCCTAAAGCCATACAGCCTAAAGCCAGCAAAGTTTAACTATGGAACGACCGAGAGAAGGATGTTACCAATAATTTTGGCATGGGTCTCCACTGTCCATAAAATGCAGGGTAGTACTGTTGCCCCTGCTGTAGTGTATTTGGGCTCCAAACTGTTTGAGGAAGGTCAAGAATATGTAGCATTATGTAGCTTTGAGTAGTCCCGTAAGGGCTTTGGAAGGCCTATGTATTGAGAAGCTTGACAGAAATTAACAAGTAAGAAACTATACAATAAAGATGCAACGAAAGAATTGAAAGGATGAGGAGTTTGCATAATGATACGAGCCAAAGATCAAACTAAAAACTAGAAATTAAAAAAAAGAGAAAAAAATATTTTAAGTTATATGGTTTTATTTGAAATCATATGCTGTACCAAAATCTAGAAAATAATTAGAACACAAGCTTCTTGAGATTCTGAGGTCTGGTAAGAAATCTTGCAATGGTAGCCGTGCTGTTTTCTCATATCGTATTCCAAGCGGCACTTTTTATCGCTGCGTCAACGGATTAACTAATATTCTAAAAGCCGATAGACCAAAATAAAAACATGGGGCGCATAAAAACCAGGATAACCACTGTATAATTAAATAAGAACGGCTTGTGTAGAAAAATGTGTTTCCAAGCCCACCAAAAATATATTTCAAATGGTATTGCATTTTGTACTAACTTTTGGCTATGTTTAAACGCAACCTGCTATATACGCGAATTTCACTTAACGCGGAACGTATCCCTCGCATACAGCGGGGTATTGCTGTACTTAGATATGATAGATTTTTAAGTGTGACGTTATAAAATTTAGGACCCCTCCCACCGCTTATCACATAATGTCACACTTTGTCGACCCCCTTCCTCCCCCTTAACGTGTGACGTAATTTATGGATGACCCCTAAGCAAACTTTCGCTTTCGCCTCAAAAGGAGCGACAAGGAAAACAGTCTGAACACGTACTAGCATCGATTATGGTATGGTAAGCCAAAGCAAATTTTTTGGGTCCGTTTTTCGGAACTGAATAAAGATATAATAATAATAATAAAATAAATAATAGAACTGAATAAGAAAGAAACTAATTGGCAGGACAATTTAGGATAAATGCTACATAAACAAGGAAAAATCGAGAGCACCGCAACAAATGGCCGAAACGGGGCGGGGTGCCAAAATGTGGGTTTTGGGGGTGAAACGTTTTTTATACGATTTCTGAGAAAAGTAGACCACCTATCGAAAAAGTTAAATGTAAAAGTTGTAGATAATTAAAAAATCTAGAGCTTTTATTCAAACAATTTTTCGACATAACCTAAAAAAAATGGAGAAAAAAGTTAAAAACCGACTCCTTCATTTATCATTTTTATCTTTCACAAAAATGATCCGATTTTGACGAAATTTTGAAAAAAATTAGATTTCCATATTTTGAAAAGCAGCATATTTTTTAAAAGCAATTAATTGCTTAGTTTTTGTATAAATTTAATTTACAATAAAAATTAGACGTTTCACCCTCCAAACACCACATGTTGGCTCCCCCGCCCCCCTTCCTATCATGTGTTGCGGTGCTCTCGATTTTTTCTTCTTTATGCAGCATTTATCTTAAATTTTCCCGCCATCCATATACTGCTAAGATTTTTTTTCCTCAAAAATTATCGGCACTGGTCTATAAGTATATTATGTGAGAACTAAGAATAGGCATTCATTTTTCAAAGCAAAATACTGTCTTGAAAGCCGTTGGAGATATACTATAAACTTTCTTTTCTTCCAAAAATTCTCTAAGTGTGGGTGCAATAATCCAGCAAAGGCCTCAGTTATTATTAGATGATTACAACATTTTTTCTAGCAGCAATTGGATCTTGATATATGTATGTAAATAATTCTTCGCGATTCTTCAATCTAGTAGCTAGCTTGGCGATAGATTAAACTATGTAGTACTAAGACGTCACTATTTACTTTCTCATTGAAAAGACTTTCACCGGTTTCGATACTATACTTCGTTCGACCTTATCTTGGTAGAGTCACAAAAAAAATATTGATACTACGTCATAATTTTCATTGTTGAAAGCTTTCTTAAGAGTACAAAAATTCACGGCTAGTATGACTTCTCCAAAGTTGACCTAGTATTTCTCAGTCAAGCTTCGAAGCTCGCTTTAGTAAGATCAGTTCGGTGTTGTTAGTATGTACTAAATTTTCGCAATGTTAAGTGTTTTAATTTCTTTAGCCGCTGTTGCTGCAGCACTGTTTTGGCTGTACAAAGTAACAACATCAAATCATGACTATTTTGAGAAAATGGGCTTGAAGTTCCTCAAACCATATCCGATAGTTGGGAGTAATTTTAGCATGTTTTTCGGAAAAGCACCAATGCACGAACAGCTTTCGGCACTTTATCATACTTTTCCAGATGAAAAGTGAGTTATTAAAATTTGTTTGATTATTTTTAAAAATGGTGGTTTATGTTATTAGCAGGAAGATACTTAGTAGCGATTCAATATCGATTAGCGATATGGTGTACGCTTCAGCCAATCCAACTATTGGTAGATAAGCTAAAGCTAAAGTTTTCTAACAATTCATTTTTTATCAGAAAATATTTAATAATTACTTTTAAAATTTATTGAAAGAAATATTTTCTATTTTTATCATAGAATCTTCGGCACGTTTGATTTTGGTTCACCAGCATTTTTTATAACTGACATCGACCTTTTAAAGCAGCTAGCCATAAAGGATTTTTCTCACTTTCAAGATCATAAAATTGTCATTGAACCAGAATATGACACTTTCTTTGGCAATACATTATTTGCAATGCAAGGCAAGGCCTGGAGGGACATGAGATCAACTTTAAGCCCACTCTTTACTGGAAGTAAAATGAAAGTAATGTTTCAATTGATTAATCACTGCACCTCACAGTTTGTGGATTATGTGCAAGAAGAATGTAAAAAGACAGGCAAAGTGAATTTCAAATCGAAAGAGATGTTCTCCAAGTTCGCCAATGATGTAATTGCTTCATGTGCTTTTGGACTGGAATGTAATTCCATGAAGAATACAGACAACGAATTTTTAGAAATTGGGAAAGAATTCTCAAAAATGCGAAATCCTTGGAAAATGTTAAATTTTGTTCTTATTCGCTTTTTCCCAAAATTGACTTCTAGCCTGGGTATAACCCTTTTTAGTAAAAAGGTAAGAGCTATGTTTAATAGACTAATCCTTGATACCATGGAAGTAAGAAGGTCAAGAGGAATTAAGAGACCCGATATGATTCAACTTCTTATGAGCTTAAAAGATGGAGATTTTGATAGTTTATATGAAAAGGATAACAAAAAATTGGAGATTGAAAGGAATGAGATAAAGGGTGAAATTAAGAAGTCCTGGACCGACGACGAAATCATTGCTCAAAGTTTTATATTCTTCTTAGCTGGTTTCGACACCAGCTCAAACTTTTTGCAGTTTATTTTTTACGAACTAGGAATTCATCAATATATTCAACAGCGACTCTATGAAGAAATTGTGAAAACCAGTGAAATACTTAAGGGAGAACCTCTTACCTATGAAGTCATGAAAGGAATGAAATATACTAATATGGTTATAAATGAAGTTCTTAGAAAATGGCCACCTATAATAGCTACTGATCGACTCTGTGTTAAAGATTATTCTTATGAAGATGACAGTGGCCTTAAATTTACTATCAAGGAAGGCAATAATTTTCTTATTGCATTTTATGCTTTCCATATGGATCCAAAATATTTTCCAAATCCAGAAGTTTTTGATCCAGAAAGATTCAGTGACGAAAATAAGGGTAATAATAATATGGACGCGTTTATGCCGTTCGGAATTGGGCCTAGAAGCTGTATTGGTAATTATGCAAAACAAAATATGATAATCAATATTAATTTTTTTTATATAATGTTTTCCAAACAGGATTTAGATTTGCATTAATGGAGATTAAGTCATTGGTATATTATCTGCTGTTGAACTTTAAGGTAAACATTGGTAAAGATACCGATATTCCATTGAAGCTAACGAAAACATTCTTTGGTTGGTCTCCTGAGAGAGAAATTCAAATTGAGTTTGAGCCAAGGAATGTTAAGAAAGATCTCTAGTTTGAGCTTTTTTGGTGCTTTATTGTTTTGTTGTTTTGTATTTTGAAACAACACTCCCTGGGCGAATTTCTTAATAATTTTTAGCCAAGGTTAATCTTAAGAATTATATGTTAATAAAAAATATTGTTGTTACCTAATAAAATTTTGTAAAACTTTAGTTGCTATTATATTATTTTGGTATCTTCTATAGATATTTCCATCTTGTACAATGTGTAGTTTTGTTTTGTCGTCTTAAGAGCCCAGGTGTTGGTTGTTTCTTTGAGGATACTGCAGTACCATGTTATTCGAGACCTGCCTTGATTTTTTCTGAGTTGCGAGTTCCAGGCTTGTTTGTTAACCTTGAGTCTGGACTGTACCTGTAAGAAGTGTGGGCGTGTGCTGCTGACACTCCTCTTAAACCGAACTAAACCGAACCGAACTAAAACGATCCCCAACTAAAACATTAAGAATTAAAAAAAACCAAGTGAAGACCATCAAAAAGTAATAAACCAAGGAATACTGCTGGACTACAAGTAAGTCCCTCTGATATCAACGCCTAAGCCAAGTTACCAATAACAATGGTGAGTCTGATATTCTTGCACTGAGTGAAACCCAAGTCTTATATGATCTTATCAGTCTTGTCATTACAGCGTGGTGACTAATACTTATGACTATATCGTACTCTTATGCGGGAATCACAAATTTGTGATGACTTGTGGAGCAGGTCACAAGGAGTTTACACCTAATGATAAATAATAATAATGGGAGCATTTTTATTAAATTTGTTTTCTTGAGCAATACACACCAGACAAAGTAAACAATTTAACAAAAAAAGAAGAAAGTGTAGGTAGGTCGAATTTCCGGATGATTCTGGTAATGTTCAAGCGGTCGCGGAGGTTCTTTGATAAGGCTGTAATGTGTTGAAATTTCTTACTATTCACAGGAAAATGTACCTGTTTACATTTTGTGCACGTTTAGTGATTGCCAATGCAGCTGAGACGTTGATCACATCATTTCCACTCAATTATTTCACTGATAATATGAAACAGCTGTTCTGTCACAAGATTAATCTTGTCATACTTGCGAATGACATGACTAAGAGTTGCCCTATCGATTTCAGGTAACAGGGTATAGATTCACCATATTGGTCTGTCATTGGCCTTGGTTTCCTGCAACATCTTGCTCCAGAAGTGGTGGTCCCTGTCATGAAGTCTCCAATTTCTTATACCGAGGGTTCGTAGATCTTCTACGATATCTGTACATCTCTTTTTTGGACGTCCCGTACCTCTGTGTGCGTCTGTTCTCTTGTTCATAATACTTTTTGTTATACTATCACATTGCTACGTTCCCATCGGGTTCTGTAAATTTTATAGTTTTTATGATGTTTGGATCTTTATACAACTGATACAATTCGTGATTGTATCTTCTCCTCCAAACGTTGATTCCTCCATATATAGTGCGCAGGAGTTTTCTTTAGAAGCACCCTAGGAGGTGCTGTATATTTTCACTTTAGTCCTCCTTGATATGTTCCTTGTTAAGAAGTATTTACGTAGCCCAAAGTAGAATCTATTTCCTAGCGCTAATGGGCCTCGGTAGTCTAGTCTAAAGGTAAGGCGCCTGACTACTATCCCAGAGGTTCCGGGTTCGATTCCCGGCGGTGCCACGGTCCTAGCCTTTCCCAATTTCCCACCTACATAACTTTCCTTCTTTCTTCTTCCCTCTTTGCATTCCTGATTCCTTCTGTCATAGCCATCACTAGTTCTTCCCCGCTCCACCAAGCGCATGTCATCGGTTGGTTGATGAGATTTAACTCGTTTCAGGAGGCATAACACTCCAGCGAGTTGTTCTCGATGCCCCGATGTCAGAGTCGCAAAATGGTTGGGAGTAGGTGACATAAAATACCGCAGGTAGGTTGTGACAGGTCTCTCCTTTACTTCTCTCTCTATCTTCCCACTAGAGCTGCTGTTCGACTTTTCAAAAATAAAAAAAAAATACATGGTCGACAGTACAAAGGGGCCTTCCCTAAGTCTCTAGTGTGTCACATAAAAAAAATCCCCGTTTGACTTCTAATGTCGTGTCGTTATCTTTTGAAATTAGCGACACTAGGTATATAAATCCTTTTCTCCTACGATCTTGTGTGTATCAATTGTCATATTCTGGCGGTCATTCCGTCTTTTAGAGATGCACATATATTTCGTTTTATCTTCATTAATTGCTAGCCCGAATTTCTTTGCTGCTCTTTCTAGCGATATGAAGGCTACGGGAGATCTGGCTAGTAATTCGATATCGTCAGCGATGTTAGTTCCTGCGTCTTTTTTAGGGTATGGATTAGATCACAAATTTGTCGCTCATAGGGGATTAGCCATGAATGTTAAGAATGAACCATAGTTCCAAAAGGTATTATTTCATCAAAATCAAAGTTTAAATGCAAAAAAAAAACTTTAATCTAAGGGTACTTTTTGTTTATTTAACCAAATTTCAAAAAGCAGAAAAAATGTTTTTACAAATTGTTTGCAGTTTTTTTTATTGAAAGTTGCTTTTTAAAATCGTAGTGGTAGTTGTGGTGCCCCCTGGATAAACTGTCTGACCTGGACAGTTTATAGGAGCAAAAGAGTATCCAGAAGCTCAGCTCTGGGGACTGAGTAAAAATAGATCCAAACTGCACAACAACACAATTTATCGCTCAAACATGACGTCACACGTGATAGACTTCTCAGTAAAATTGACAAACTTAATAATTTACTCCGCCGAACCGAACAACAGTACGCAAGACATTGCTTATAGAGAAGCATTCTTCTTTCTTCGACTTTTTTCTTTGATCCGTTAGATGGCGGTCCGAGCGGGACGTTCCCGCAACGGATACGCTGATGTCAGTATAGCTTTAAAAAATGCGGTTTATTGCCGAATTTCTTCGGTTTCCTGATTCTGGTCAATTCGGAAGGTCTACCACCCTCCTCCTTTCACACCCTAGACTTGGGACCAGACGATGGCTTAGTTAGAGAAGCATTAAAGTAGAGATATTGTAAGGGTGCTAACGAAAATATCCAGTATTAATAAATTAAGAATATAGGTTAACGCCTAACCCTCTTTACATTTAAGTAAGTGGCTGCAGCAATAAAAACTTTACATTCAAAATTATTTTTTAGTTTTTGGTTCATTTCAAAATAAAAGCGTATTTTTTAGCTTTTTTAAACTATTTACTTTTTATAACTAAAATCAATAGTTTTCGAGATAATCGTGAAAAACTAAAATGCTTCAACCCTCTTAAAAAACCACACCCGGTGAAATTTAAACAAAATGCTCAATCAACACATAGCAGAGGAATGGAACCTGAAATATTCTTCAACCTAGCTTGCCTCACCTCACCACATTTTTCCCATCAACATCATATACCAATCATCTACTACTAAATTAGCATTTTGGTTTTTAGATGTGTTATATTTTTAGTGGCGAGTAGTAAACTTTCATAGTACGGATGACGCTGGTTAATTATTTGATGTTGCCATTACCAAATTATTGATTGGCATCAAAAATAACAACATCCCCCTCATATATCTCTGTATTTTGTTAGTCATCAAAGAACACTACAATATTTTCAGCGTTAATGCTGGTTTCTTATAATATGACATCAAGCTCACAAAAAACAAGTCCAAGTTTTACGTTTTTCTTATTAATTGAAAGCTTTTATTTTTTAGAGAACATTTGCTCTCCACTCCAGAACGTCCAGAACTGGTCATATAATTACTTCGGACTCGCGCCATCATTATTCAGTGAAACTCAGAATTTCGGTCAGTTTGGAGCGCGAACGTAGCTTAAATCTAATAATGTTGAGTGTTTTATTACTGCTAGTAGCTGTGGCGGTTGCTTTGTACTTTTTCTATAAAGTAACGACTGCAAATCATGACTATTTTAAGAAAATGGGATTAAAGTACATAAAGCCGCTGCCGTTAATCGGAAGTAATAGCTACTTACTTTTCGGAAAGAAGTCTATTCAAGACCAATTTATTATGTATCATAATCAATATCCAGACGAAAAGTGAGTTTATTAATATACATATGTATGTACTATGAGTATTGCTCGTATTTCAATGTATGGTTAATTAAATTCGGTTGACAACTTCCTAATGAATTTTGAGAGTGTCAAATAACATTTGTGAAGCGGTATAACAACTTTATATCTTCAAATGATTCGACATAAGTGAGAGTGAAAGTTGTATGCACAAACATATTGATAAACCGAAAGAAAAAAATAGCAATAAAATTAATTGATTCTAATTTTTGGTTGAAATAAATTAAAATTGGGTTATTTTAATTAAACAATTATTATATGATTAGATTATTGTAGAGTTTTTTCACAGTTCTGTAAGAATTTCCTTCATCAATTTATATGTAGTTAACGTCAAGGCTTAGCTATTTTGGCGCCCCATGTGAGATATTTTTATGCGCCCTTAACTTTTGAGACATTTCTTTTAGGATTACCAAATAAAAGATGGCCTTACAATGGGCGAACACTGGCCACTTGGGAGCACATACGGGCACACATGCACATACTTGACCAAAAGATTTAAATGGTCGAGAACTGAGCTGTGACAAGGGAATACTACAGAAAATGTGAACTAAAAATAGAATCTGCACCAAATGCATTGTTGAACTGGATCATTTTCGTTACGTGCAATCGTCCTATAGATTATTATACTTTAAAACTATCGATGTACAAGGGAAACAAGTTCGCCAGTTGCAGGTTTGTTTTTCGGGAAGTTTGTGGTACGGATTGGGCTTTCATTTCTATTTTAATATTAAATCGCTCGAACAAAAAAAAACAAGACTAAGGTACAAAATGCTGTATTAGTTAATTTATGCTTTGTCAGCTTAAGTCTATGGTTAATTCATGGTAATTGTGATCTGTAATTGTGAGGTATAAAGTTTTTTGTTTAAAGGAATATTTTGTTGGGTAACTCGTTCTTTCCATACTCTGTCCGATGAGGGTATTCGTTAAGCATTTTTATATGCCTATTGTAGCGAATTTGATTCTATCGGACGAGAACTGTACCTTAACAGTATCTTTTAGGACGTCCAAAGTAAAGCAAAAGATAAGCACTTGCCTCTTATGTGAGAGCGGAAACTCATTTATTCTGTCCATTTAGGGCGGTAAGTTGCAAAAATCACGCGGTTCGGGTAGGTTTCTCAGAGCGAAGAAGAGAAATTTCTTCTATACTGATCACAACCTACCGCTCCTTACGTATTTCTATTTCTATTCTTCTTCTTCTTCTTCTTTAACGGCTCTACAACCGGGATCCGGTCCTGGCCTCGCGCAACTGTTCTCTCCACCGGTCCCGATTCTGAGCCGATGTCATCCAGTTTGGCATCCCTAAACTCTGAGCGTCCTGGTCCACGCCATCCTTCCAGCGCAGGTCGGGCCTCCCTCGCTGTCGCACCCCATAGGTCTTACCGCAGAGAACTTTCCGAGCAGGCTCATCTTCACTCATACGAGCTAGATGCCCTGCCCACCGGAGCCTACCGAGCTTTATTTTTTTCACAATATCTAGTCGCGATAGCGCTCGTAGATCTCGTCATTGTAGAGTCTCCGGAATCGTCCTTCCTCACATACGGTGCCAACAATCCTCCGAAGTATTTTCCTCTCAAACACGCCCAAGAGGTTTGAGTGCTTTTTGCTAAGCACCCACGTTTCGGATGCATATGTGAGAACGGGTAAGACCATCGTCTTGTATAGTAAAGGTTTAAACGTTATGGTTAGATATTTGGATTTGAAGAGCCTTGACAGACTATAGTAGGCTTTGTTGGCTTTTAGCAGTCGTGCGCGTATTTTTGGTTCCATGCTATTGTCGGCTGCTACTATTGACCCAAGGTAGGTAAATGATTTTACCACGTCAAACTCGTGTTCCGCTACCTTGATTGTGGGACCAATGTTAGGTGTTCTTCCAGACGAGGCCACCATGTACTTTGTTTTGCTTTCGTTAATGTGCAGTCCCAGATTTCCTGCCAATCTGAGTGAAAGCTTCTTATACAGCTGTTGTTGTTCTTCCAATGATGTCAATGTCGTCTGCATAAGCCAGTAATTGGGTGGACTTGTGGAGGATTGTACCCCTTGATGTCACGCCCGAATCTCGGATCACTTTCTCCAACGCCAGGTTGAAAAGGAGGCAGGCCAGTCCGTCCCCTTGTCGGAGTCCATTATAGATGTTGATTGGTCTGGACAGTGTTCCGGATACCTTTACTTGGCTTGACACATTGATCATGGTCAACCTACATAGTCTTGTCAGTTTGTTGGGGATGCCGAATTCTCTCATGGCTTTGTAGAGTTCTACCCTGGCTATGCTATCATAGGCGGCTTTAAAGTCTATGAAGAGGTGTTGAATTGAGTTTTGAAACTCTAGACATTTTTCCATAGCCTGCCTCAAGGTGAAAATCTGATCAGTCGTTGATTTGCCTGGGCTGAAGCCACACTGGTAATGGCCTATGATGTTTCTGGCGTATGGGGCCATCCTGTTTTGTAGGATAGCGGAGAATATCTTATACACGGTACTCAACAACGTTATACCGCGATAATTAGTGCACGCTGTGATATCTCCTTTTTTGTGTACCGGACAGAGGATGCCTTTTCTCCAGTCTTCTGGCATCACTTCCTGCTCCCATACTTGCACAATTAATTCATGAATCGCTTGGTGTAATGTAGGCCCTCCATATTTAACCAGCTCCTCTGCGATGCCGTCTGCACCCGAGGCCTTGTTGTGTTTGAGCCGGCAGATGGCTCTGCTAACTTCTTCTATGCTTGGTGGCGGCAGCATAGCATTGTCATCAGATATTGGTGGAGCCTCCGAATCCTCAGTTAGCTCGCCATTTAGCAATTCATGAAAGTGCTCTTCCCATCGCTCCAAGATGCCTTTAGGATCGGTGATCAGATTCCCTTCTTTGTCCTTGCAGTATATGCAGCGTGGTGTGAATTGCGTCATACTGCGGACTCTTTGGTAGAACTCCCGCGCCTGGTGCGGCCGTCGTTCTCTGTACTGTTCTAGCTCACAGACGAGATTTTTTTCCCAGGCTTCCTTTTTTCGTCTGTGAATTCTCTTTTCTTCTTTTCTGAGCTCTTTATAGTTCTCTTCGCGTGCCCGTGTTCTCTGAGACTGCTGCATGGCTCGGTCAGCTTGCATTCATTATCGAACCAGTCGTTCCGATCTTTACGACTTCTGCCTAAGATGGAATCAGCAGTACTAATGACAGTATTTTTAAGGCGGGTCCAGTTCTCGTCGACGCCCGGCATCTCATCCCCAGGACTTAGGGCGAGATCTAATGCATGACCGTAGCTGTTTCTGGCCATTTCATTGCATAGTGCAGCTGTGTTGATTCGAGCCTGATCAGCGGATACAAAGCTTTTCAGCGTTGTAATGCGCTCTCGGAGCACATTTCTATTCTTGGCCCACTTTTATTCAGCCTGTAAATAAATGGTAGGACGAGAAATCAGATAGATCATGTGGCCGTCAGCCGCAGATGGAGAACTATCCTTGAGGACGTCAGAAGTTTCAGGGGAGCAGACACTGGAAGCGACCACCATTTGGTTGTAGCAACTATTCGCCTTAAAATCGCCGCAATCAGAAACGTACAACGCGATGCTATAAACCGTAGACGATTCAACGTAGATCTTCTGCGGGAGAGCGTTAAAAAGCGGGAATTTGCTGGAAATCTACAACTAATACTAAACCAGCACAACGTTTCTGACGACACAAATATTGAAGAGCTGTGGAGTAGAACAAAGGGCGCAATATTGACGGCTGCGGAAACAAGCATCGGTTATGTCCAAAGAAACCAGCAACACTGGATCTCGGACACAACCTGGCAAAAAATAGAACGCAGGAGAGCCCTCAAAAATAAAGTAAACTCTACAAGCGACCCTGAAATACGTTATCAACTGGAACGGGAATACTCCCAATTACACCGGGAGGTAAAGAGAAGTGTCCGGCGTGATAAAAGGCAGCAGATAAATGAGCTCGCAGAAAAAGCGGAAAACGCGGCAAACACAGGCAACAGTAAGGTGCTGTAACAAATCACTAAACAGCTCTCGGGAAAGCACTCTACTAAAAAGCATGCCGTTAAGAGTGCGGATGGAAGGCTGCTGTGCAGCGACGAGGAGCAGCTCCAAAGATGGAGAGATTACTTCTTCGCCGCCCTGAATGGTTCATTTACACAGGAACCTCAGGAAACCAGCAACAATGCACAGCCAATTCGAATCACCACCCGGGCCCCATCCAAGACGGAAATAGTAACCGCAATTCATGCGATGGCCAATGGTAAAGCAGCTGGGAAAGATGGCATCCCGTCAGAATTGTTGAAAGCCGACTCAAGCCTCATAGCAGATGCGCTTCAGCCAATCCTACAAATAGCATGGAACACCTGTACCTTTCCGGAGGATTGGACGGAAGGTATCATAGTCAAAATACCAAAAAAGGGGGACCTAACAATATGCGACAACTGGAGAGGCATCTGTTTACTATCTACTGTGGGCAAAATTTTGTCCCATATATTACTATCTAGGATAAGTGAGGCAGTAGACCGAACGCTTAGGAGGCAGCAGGCCGGATTCAGGAAGGGCCGCTCATGTATTGATCATATCAACACCTTACGAATAATAGTGGAGCAGTCTACTGAATTCCGATCCCCCCTTTACCTTGCTTTCGTAGATTATGAGAAAGCGTTCGACTCGGTCAATAGGAGCTTTATATGGCAGGCACTACGGCGACGTGGACTGCCTGATAAAATAATAGAATTGATAAAAGCCCTATATAACAATTCCAAATGCAGAGTTCTCCATAATGGAAAATTATCCGACAGCTTCGAGGTGAGCTCAGGAGTACGACAAGGATGCCTACTCTCGCCTTTACTATTTCTTATAGTAATAAATGACATCCTTGTCGGCGCTCTAGATAGTAGAACAGGCGGCATACAATGGGGTTTGTTAGACCGCCTTAAGGATCTCGACTACGCCGATGATATCTGTTTGCTGGCCCACAGACACCAGGACCTCAAAAACATGTTAAACAATTTAGCAACAGAAAGTAGTCCAGCAGGCTTAAGGCTAAATCCGACTAAAACTAAAGAAATGCGGATAAATGCAAACACCAACGAACGAACAGCGCTGAATAACCGTGACGTGGAACTGGTAAATAAATTCTGCTACCTCGGTAGCATTATTACCGAAAATGGCGGGGCAGAAGAAGACGTCACACAGTGGGCGGAAACGATCAAAATTACGCGCGGGGCAGAAAAAAACGTCCAAATTAAGTCTTTCTTTTTTTTAAATACTCGTTATTATGTCCGCTATCTTGTATCACTGCGGAAATCCAAATTTATAGGGGTAAAAACCACCCCTAAAGGGTTTGTTGAGGAATGCATTTTTGTTAAGAAACCCAGTTGATAGAAGTTGCTCTGCCCAGGGTTAGGTAGGTTAGCCTGCTTGGGGGTTGGTAGGGGTGGTTTTTAAGGGTTGTAAGGGTCTGTGGTAAGGGCCTGTCTGTTCTTAAGGAATGCATATTTGTTAATAAACCAAGTTGATAGAAGTCGCTCTGCCCAGGGTTAGGTAGGTTAGCCTGCTTGGGGGTGGGTTGACCGCTTTAGGGGTGGTTTTTACCCCTATAAATTTGGATTTCCGCAGTGATACAAGATAGCGGACATAATAACGAGTATTTAAAAAAAAAAAAGACTTAATTTGGACGTTTTTTTCTGCCCCGCGCGTAATTTTGATCGTTTCCGCCCACTGTGCGTCAGTTCCAGAATAAATAAAGCACGAGGCGCTTATGCATGCCTGTCCCACATATGGAGATCAACGGTGATTTCCACTAACACCAAATTGCGGCTGTTCAACTCCAACGTTAAGGCAGTTCTTTTGTATGGTTGCGAAACATGGAAAGTCACCCAATTCATCACAGGGCGCCTACAAGTCTTCATCAACAGATGCCTTCGTCGTATCCTAAAAATCCGCTGGCAAGATAGAATTTCAAACGAAGAACTATGGCGCCGTGCCGGCCAAGAAAGGATAGACGATCAAATCAGGCGAAGGAAATGGAATTGGGTTGGCCACACCTTGCGACGCGAAAACGAAAATCTAGCCAAACAGGCCCTTGACTGGAATCCGCAAGGTTCCCGTCGAGTAGGAAGACCTAGAACAACGTGGAGGAGAACCCTACTAGAAGAAGCCGCAACAACTGGGAGATCCTGGTCGGAGCTAAGAGCTGTTGCGCAAAACAGAGTCCGCTGGAGGGCAACTGTTTCCGCCCTATGTCCCATGAGGGATTAAAGGAGTATAAAGAAGAAGAAGAAGTAAATAAATGACCTACCAAAAATAGTTTGAAATTGTGCTACCCATTTATGTATATGCCGATGATGTCCAATTGTATCTCATTCAATGCAAATGCAATGTGCTCATGAATGGTCTTAGACCAATGACATGTTGCTTAACCCATATAAATCAATCTTCTTAGCTATTTATAGAGACATTATAGACGCAAGAGACTTACCACCTGTCGTATTAAATAATTCCGTTATTGACTATGTGCATTCTGCGAAAAGTTTGGGTGTTTAACTGAACTCTATCTTTAGGTGCTGCAGTCTTGTTCGTTTGACTTTGGGTAAAATTTATAGTAGCTTAAGGCAGCAGTGGATTAGCTCGATTAGTGTACCTCCTGGGTTACGAATGAAGTTAGCTAAGGCAATCGTGCTACCTCACTTTATGTATGGTAGCCTTAACTTTCCCAAGTTGGATTCTGTATGTGCGAGGAAATTAACGGTATCATTTAATGATGTCATTAGGTATGTCTACAACCTATCCAGGGGAAGTCACATTTCCATATATGTCTATTCGTTTGTCGATATATCCATTGAGACTAAAGTGTGAAGCTTTCAATGACTGAATAAGTCAATTGCGCACGCATCCTGCATTATTGAACGCGCCCTTATTGTGCAAGGCGTGCGCTTGCTTTTCCTCATAAACTAATACATACTAAGAGCCCAGATTACCTACACGGCCGAAATCGAGCTTTTGCCGTGCGGTATACAGCCCATGGGAACGCGGCCTAAGTAAAACCCTCAAGTGAGAATTTATAATGTGAACCACATTCAGCTGTTTGTCACTGGATTATCTCACTTGAGGATATAGAATCGCTTTGTTGACAAGAAGACCCGATGAGAGTGAGAATGAAAAGACTTTTCACGTTTTCACTTTCTCATAGTTATAGAATAACCACTCAGGACTGGAAATCAGTAATAGACGTAGAACTGCTCTGACGCAAATAAAGTATGGTAAAATGGAAGCGTACAACCATATCGATACCCTCATTCTAATACCACGTGTGAGCATTTTTAGGGAAATGTTGAATTTGAGTGATTATTATGTATCTTGCAAATCTGTACATAGCAGCTGCACTGTTATTCTATTTAAACTAAAATCACTTATTGAGTGCTTCAGAAGACATAAAAAGTTTTTTTTGCTTCTCCTGAAAATATTGAACTCGTACGCGGTATTAGAATGAGGGTATCGGTATATTTTAGATAGAGTATGAGAAACCTAATCATCATCATCTGTAGCGCTACAACCTATTATAGTCCTTGGCTTCCTCCAGCATTTCTTCCATGCCGTTTGGTTTCTGGCTACTGTCTTCCAATTACGTACGCCTTACTTTACTTAATCTTCCTCAACGGAGTCCATGTATTGCTTCTTTGGCCGACCTGAATTTCGCTTTCCATCAGGGATTCGATTTAACGGTGTTTTTGCAGGGTCGCTGTCGTCAAGCCCTTTGTACGTGTGCCACCCCTGGTAATCTACTTAATTTTCTACTATTTACAATGTCGAGTCCCCGGTAAGGTATAATTCATGATTATATCTCCTTCTCCATTGACCGTTTTCGCAGACACCGCCAAATATTGTGCGTAGAATTTTGCTTTCAAAAGTGCCTAGAGGAGCTTCATTAGCCATCTCTCTGATCCAAACATCAGAACGCTTGATTAGCGTGGTATACAGTTTACACTTCATTCTTCTAGGGTGGCCTCGGTAGTCCAGGGGTAAGGCGCCTGACTATCCCAGAGGTCCCGGGTTCGAATCCTGGCAGCCCCACGGTCCTTCGCCTTTTCCACTTTCCCACCCACATAACTTTCCTTCTTTCTTCTCCCCTCTTTACATTCCTGATTCCTATTGTCATAGCCTTCGCTAGTCCTTCCCCGCTCCACCAAGCGCATGTCAACGGTTGGCTGATGAGATTCAACTCGTTTCAGGAGGCATAATACTCCAGCGAGTTGTTTCTCAAATGCCTCGATGCCAGAGTCGCGAAATGGTTGTAGGTGGAATAATATATCGCGGCTAGGTTGTGGCAGCTCCTTCCTACTTCTCTCTCTCGTTCTACTCTCTATCTTTCGGCTAGAGCTGCTGTTCGACATTCTATACGAAAAAAATAGATTGTCGAACAGTACAAAGGGGCTTTCCCTAAACCTCTAGTCTATCACATAAAAAAAAAGCGTGATGTAAGATGTTGTCGAAGGCCCAACTTCTTCTTCTGATCTCCGCTGTCACGCCACTGTCAGCTTGCAATACTGTCCTAAGATAAGTAAATTCTTTTGCCTTGGGTTTGTGTAACTTTTTGAAGTGCAAAGATTCTTCGTTTTTGATTCGTTGATGAGTAATCTCATTCTTTTCGCAGTTGTTTCCAGTTTGATGAAGGCTTATTTCACACTTGCAAAAGACCTATCTACTAGAGCGACGTCATCAGCATAAACCATTGTCTGTGTTGACTTGTTGTAACGGTCGGTTATATCCCCCTCGCGGGAATTTTGGAAATTTTCATGCAATCACCTTGCATCCGACGCGAAAATTTAGACGGAGTATGCGGGAGGAAAAAGTAATTTTTTTTGACAGGAAAAAAAAAGATAGTTTTTGGAAAAACACGAAAAGTGAAAGATATACCCCGGAAAAATTATTACGAATAATGTATAAATGAAAAGATTTTTTTTGGAAACCGGAGGCTGCGATCATTGTGCTAAAAGAAAATATTAGTAGAAGTTTTTCCCGAGTTTCCTTGAATGAAGCTGGATAAGGACCTCAGAAACCGATTAGACATCTGGGAACCAGACAGGAGCCACTATTGAGGACGCAGATAACCAGGGTGATAAAGAAGGAGGAAGGAGAGAAGGAAGACACGTACCCAGCTGTTGCCAGTAGTACAACCATCTGCCATTTGGTAGCAACCGCATCGTGGAGCGAGGTATCACAAGGAAGAGGAGTACATGCTACTAAACCAGGTATCCTTAAAAATAAGTTAGTGCGGGGGAGGCAGTCCCTCACAGAGGACGTCCCTGAAGGAGTATTGGTGGATAATTATTCCTGTAGCAACTTGGACTATACTACAGCGAAGAAGATTTAGTGTAGCGGAGCCCTAGGGTGGTACCTCGTGGGCCACCTACCTTGAAGAAGTCGCATGAGCTCACCCAAGAGTGCCCTGGGCCCATTAAGTGACGAGACATTTGTTCCCTCTCGTACCATTTTGAATTATTATTGGCATATAGTCCCAATTTATTGATAATCAGTCATTTTCTTAATTAAATATATGCTACACCTACCTAGAGAGAAGAATTGCATAATATTATAGTTTCCCTTTCAAAAAAGGTGTTGTTTTTGCGTGGTCCGCCTATTGCGGATTAAACCAAGATTTTTTGTTGTCGGCATTTATTCGTTGCTGTCAGTTGGCGTTCTCACGAAAATACTTTGGTATTTTTTTCAAAGTGGCGAAATAATTCAAGGACAGATCGGAAATTATTGAAAATAAAAAAAAAAGGAAACGAGAGCAAATGTTTGGCTGTGCGAGAAGGAGTAAGACACGATGAGTACTCAACAAAATAACCACACCGTTTGAGGCGAGAAGAAAACCACAATACATCTTGTTACTTTTTTTGTTCGATATTTGTTTGTTGATTGTTGGTATTCTTTTTGGTACTTATATTGAGTTTTTAATTAATGATAATTATTTTACGTATTTATATTTTTGACATATTGTTATACTAATTGAATGGTATATTTTCATATTTCTTTTGATACCACAATTACATTTATTACATATTGTACATACACAAGGAAAAACGACGTTTTGGCCAATACGACGTCTTTCGTCAATTCATATTTGAAATTAACGTATATCTAAGTTCTGTTTTGTTTTGTCTGATGTATGCTGGCTATGATGAAGTAAATATGAAAGTTTTAACTAAGTATGCGTATTGTTCCACGATGAAGTGGTAAATTTTCATTGACGTTTTCCAGGATGGTTGGGCGGCTTCCCTTCTTAGGTGATCTCGGGGTTGCATCGCTTTCGTTTTCAGGTCCAATTACTGCGTTAGACATCCATGATTTCGCTCGTTAAGAAGCGACCATAGGCGAACCGGGGCATGAAGAGGAACGCGAATCGACATCCAGGTAAGTGGTGAACCATATTGCACGGCCCCGGCCACACACCCCACGACCCCTTCCGGCGAGCTAGCGTATACCGTGTGGCCGGCATAACACCCCCCTAACGGTTATTTCGGCGGATTAGGGAGGGTGAGTTTTCAGAATTTTTTTTATGTCTGGGATTGCTTCCATAGTCAGCTTCTTCAGGGCTTCTGACTCATGGGGCATGACCTAGCATAATGGCGTCCACAGATGCTGTTGCAGCATAACGCCATTGTGCCAGTTACATAAATGGCGCCCAACGATTTATCGCGCCATTATGCTGTTACATAAATGGCGCCCAACGCGGCTTTTAAAGCCCGTTGACTGTCCTACACGGACCTTGAAGTTTAACTTTTTTTTTTTGGTTTAGTACCACTTGTGCCTGCACGGACAATGTTTGATTTTTTTTTAATCTATGGTTCACCACACTTACCAAGCGCTCGCTGTGGGCTAAGGTAGTACCGCGAGGCCTTAGTCCTTGTCTGTCTTGTCGAATTTTTTTCAGCATCCTTGTCCAAATTCTATGTGAATTTTTAGTTGTTTTCGCTTTTAGGCCTGTCCGTTCACTTACGCGGTAACTTCTTCGTTTTGGAGTAGCTTCGAGCCATGCTGACCTGCACGGCTTGCTAACAAGCGGTGTTCGCTTGGCTATGCGTGCAGGTGTAGTAGGGGTTCCTCCCTGTCCTGTTTCTAGGGTCGGCGACTCTGGTATCAGGCGTGATACCGCTTGCCACTGCGTCGGTCTTTGAACAGGATCCTCTTTTAATTTTTCCTGATGGAAGTTGAAGTGGGTACAAGGGCTTAACCGTCTCTGGTAACAGGCGTGTTAACGCCTGCCACTGCGCCCCTTGTTCCTTCTGAAGGTCCATTCAGATTATTAAATTCTATTTTTGTTTTGTCCTGATTCGTTTTTCTTCGTCTGTTCATCCCAACTGATTGAATTTCCGAAAGGTAGCTCGGTTGTGGTTGAACAGCGGATTCCCCAAATTTTTTTATTTTTTTGAAGAAGTTTCCTTTCTTTTTCGTGGCGATGCGAATTTACATTCTTTTTATCCGTCTTTTGGGTATAGACCTGAAGTTGTGTCGGCGATGTGGGTGACTCTTGGTGATGACTGTGCTTCATAGTCTCCACCAAGAGACATCGAGGACATCGACGCCTGGGGGTCCTGAGGGGATTCATGCTGCGACTCAACCATCCTGGAATATTTTAGAAAACTATTTTGCGTACTAATTTTGTTTCGAACTTTCGGTGTTTGTGAATTGCGAGAACGTTCATTGGTTATTGTTGAAACGACGTCCTAATTGTTTTGATTTTGAACTTATTTTTGGCACTATTTGATCGACTGTCGATGTTGATGATTTTCCAGTAGTATTAACAGGTAATATTAGCACGTCTTTAGAAGCATAGCCAATCCCAATTATTTTGTTCACTTTGATTCGTTCACGTTAAGAAAATGGAGCTTCGAAGCGGAAAAGTTGCCAGTTCTGATCGTAGCGGGAGTGACCTGCCAAGCGGATCCCAAGCCGCCCCTGACGAATCACCGAATGCTGAGGAAAACGCTCCCTCTCTCGAGGAACAACTCCAAGCGGTGAGACGAGAACGAGATGCGCTTCTTGCTCAGCACCGTGCGCTGCAGACGCCGGCGACTCCTAACCTCGATCACTACTTTTCCCCGGCTGAGCCGGCATATCCTGGAGCCCGAAGGGACTCGTGTGCCGGAACTTATCGCCGCAAGTCCTCAGTGACATCTTGGAACATCAAGTTCTCCGGTGAGAGCCCTGCGCTGTCGGCGGAGGAGTTTTTGTTCCGGTTGGAACTGAGGGCAAGCGACGAGGGGGTCAGCCAGTCTGAGGTATGCCGAAATATCTCGGCCCTATTGACCGGCAGAGCCGAAGACTGGTACTGGTCCCAGTTCCGCCGGCAGGTACGTGACCCCGATTGGGAAGGGTTGAAGCTTCACCTAATTAGACAATTTAGGAGTCGCGAGTCAGACTTCGAGCTTATAAAACGCATGTTGGAACTGAAACAACATACCAGTTCCTATGATGACTATGTCGCAAAAATGTCATTGTACAACCGTATGTCCAATCCAATGCCAGAGTCGGACCTAGTGGACATAATTGTGCAGAATTTAGATGCACCCTTGGGTTCGGTAGTGATAGGGCAACGTTTTTCGTCTATGTATGAATTACGGGAAGTCTGCATCCGCGCCGAACGCTGGCAAAAACAGAAGCGACTGGAACGTAGGTCCGATCGGCAAGTACATGAAGTTGAATATTCAACAACCTACCAGACCAACCATGTGTTACCGGACATATCTTCACAGGGAGTAGACGAACTGACGGCTATGCGTCAGCCTCCGACGAATCCACGACCCCTCCGGTGTTGGAATTGTCAGCAACTGGGCCATCCATTTATGGACTGCCCATCTGAGACTCGTGGCATGTTCTGCTACAAGTGTGGCAAGCCAGGAGTCGTGACACCAGTATGCCCTACCTGCCAGGGAAACCGGAGTCGGGGTGCGAGACCATACGGGAGTCCGCGCCCGAGCTAAGCTCGCCCGTTATCCCTTCTTCTAATACCAAGGCTATGACTACCATCAGCGACTTTACGTCATCTGAGGCTCTTCCTACTTTTCCCTCCGAGGAGGTTAAACTTTCATTTATTTCCCGTTGGAAGAGATATATCTCCACTCGTGCCCGCATCTTTTCGGAGCCCCCTTTTGTGGACTCCCTACGTTCTCGGCATACCCCTCCCAAAATTAGGGTACGAGCAAAGGAGAAGCGACACCTTTCGCAGAAAGTGGTTTCTGCAATCATCTCTGACTTGTCAGATAACCGTCCATTTGCTAAGGTCACTATATCTAATGAAGAAGTGAATGGTTTATTGGACAGTGGTGCTAATATCAGCTGTTTGGGAAGAGATGCTGATTCCTTTCTAGCCAACCATCCCGAAGTTACAGTCTACACTTTGCACACTACGGTGCGAACTGCTGACGGGGCTCCGCAGGAAATGTGCGGTTATATCCAGGTTCCTGTATCCTTTGGAGGAAGGACCCGGGATATGACCATCTATGTGGTGCCCAGTCTCAGCCAGAGACTGTACCTCGGGATGGATTTTTGGAATCTTTTCGGCCTCGCTCCCCAACTAGTCTGCGAGATCAACGCTACACCCGTGTCAGCAAAAATGCATGACTTAACGTCCACGCAATGCGAACGGTTGGAACGCGTCAAGGCCAGATTTCCCTCTTTCGAAGTCTTAGGACTGGGAAAGACTAACCTGGAGGAACATGTCATTGACACTGGTGACTCAGTTCCCATTAAACAGAGGCATTATCCGGTTTCACCCGCCGTACAACAGCTGATGTATGGTGAGTTGGACAGGATGTTGGCTCTGGGGGTGATTGAGCCGTCGAACAGTCCCTGGAATTCTCCAGTGGTGTTAGTTCGGAAACCAGGTAAAGTCCGCCTGTGCCTTGACTCTCGCAAAGTCAATAGTGTCACTGTTAAAGACGCCTATCCACTTCCACATATTGATGGTCTTCTTGGTCGTCTCCAAGACACCAAGTTCATCACGAGCTTGGACCTTAAAGACGCCTTCTGGCAAATTCCGTTAGAGAAGAAGTCGCGAGAGCGGACAGCTTTCACTGTCCCAGGTCGTCCCCTGTACCAGTTTACAGTTATGCCTTTCGGCTTATGCAATGCCCCACAGCGTATGTGTCGCTTGATGGATAAAGCCATCCCGGGCCATTTACGTGAAAACGTTTTTGTTTATCTGGACGACCTTCTCATAGTTTCACCTGACTTTGACTCCCACCTAAAGCTTTTAGATGAAGTTGCCAGCTGTCTCCGTCGTGCGGGGTTAACACTCAATCTGGCTAAAAGCAAATTCTGTGTGACTGAAGTTAAGTATCTCGGCTTCATAATTGGTGATGGGACACTGAAAACGGATCCTAACAAGGTGACGGCCATCTCGGAATTCCCGACTCCGAAGTCCCATAAGCAGACCCGGAGGTTCTTGGGTATGACCGGATGGTATCAGCGTTTCATCCCCAATTATGCTAGCGTGGCTTCTCCAATCACGGATTGTTTGAAGACTAAACCTTTTAGTTGGAATGATGAGGCCCAGCAGTCGTTCGAGACTTTGAAAAAGCTGATGACGGAAGCTCCTCTTTTAGTCACTCCAGATTTTTCTAAGCATTTTTATATTCAGTGCGATGCCAGCAGGACTGGTGTAGGTAGTGTGCTCTTTCAAAAGGACATGGATGGAGGAGAACATCCAATTGCTTATATGTCCAAGAAATTGAACGGAGCACAACGGAACTACACCATTACTGAGCTCGAATGCTACGCAGCCGTGCTGAGTATAAAGAAGTTTAGAGCGTATGTAGAGGGACAGGCTTTCACGGTCATTACTGACCATGCAAGTCTGAAATGGCTCATGGGCCAGAAGGAGCTCAACGGTCGTCTAGCACGGTGGAGTCTTAAGCTTCAGGGGTTCGATTTTACGATCGAACACCGTAAAGGCACCCACAATGTGGTTCCCGATGCCTTGTCACGCATGGATTGCGTTGACGACTTATCCTTGTGTTTCGACGTGGACTTAAATGCCCCGTCCTTCAAGTCCCCTGATTATCTTCGTCTGGTTGAAGGAATCAGGCAAACCTCACCGCAGTTACCAGACCTGCGAGTCGAAGATGGGTACGTATTCAAGCGTACATCCCCAAGTACTGGAGACTCAGTTGCTGACGATCTGACATGGAAGTTGTGGGTCCCAACGGAACTGACAGCGCCACTCACCGAGTCGGCTCACTTGCCACCCCAAACATCCCATGGCGGTATAGTGAAGACTCTAACCCGTCTGAGAACTAAGTACTTCTGGCCAGGTATGTCCAGACAAGTGCGGGAATACATCGCCAACTGTGAGGTCTGCAAGACCACCAAAGCCCCCAGTTCAGTACTACGACCACCTATGGGCAATCCCATGGATGCGTCGAAGCCATTTCAATTTTTGTACGTAGACTTCTTGGGTCCTTATCCCCGGTCGAAAAAAGGCCATACGGCAGTGTTTGTCGTCTTGGACGCCTTCACCAAGTTTGCCTTCCTGCACCCCGTGCCCGCTGAGACCACGGCGGGGGCCGTCAAGTTTCTCGAGCAAACTATTTTTCACACCTTTGGAGTCCCTGAAACCATTTTCTCCGACAATGGTCGGCAATTCACCTCCAAAGAGTTTGCTAAACTGCTAAACGAGTATGGCGTGCGACATGTGCGCACGGCCGTATATTCGCCTCACCCTAACGCTTCCGAGCGGGTGAATCGATCCGTTCTAGCCGCCATCAGGGCGTACTTAAAGGAGGATCATCGTGAGTGGGATAGACATCTGTCGTCCATTGAATGTGCTCTTCGTAGTGCCCACCACGAGGCGATAGGCATGTCACCGTATCAGGCCCTTTTTGGTAGCCATATGATCCTGCACGGATCCGCTTATCCAGTCCTGAAGAAACTGAACGTTTTCCAGGAGGGTGACATCGCTTTTTTGCCCTTGACGGACAAATTGCAGAGACTTCGTGAGCGGGTTGCGCTACATATAGCCGCCGCGCACACCAGGCACACCACTCGGTACAACTTGCGTTGCCGCGTGGGCGGGTTTCGCCCTGGGGATGAGGTTTTCCGTAGAACATTCTGGGTGAGTAACCGAGCTGGTCGCTTCAGTGCCAAGTTGGCACCGAGGTTTGTGAAAGCCCGGATACGTGGAAAAATTGGAACTAGCTTGTACGAACTGGAGGATTTGGCTGGAAAAAACATAGGCGTATATCACGCAAAAGACTTACGTCCCTGAATGTCGTCGAAGCAAGCGCTCCTCTGAGTAGCCCTAAGAAGGCATCTCGCCGGCTTCACCGGTTAATAATAGGGTACCCGTCGTGGTCCGCTTAGGTAGCTTCCCTAGCGGATGGTACACCTCCTTGTCTCTCTTGGCAGTCTGGGCCAAGTTTTAATGAATTATTCATCAGGATCTGCCAGACCAGACCCCCACTGAGGCATGGTCTCCTCGGGTATGTTTTCTATTTTTTCGGTCAGTCTGGAGAATTATTCTCGGCGAACTGTTGCCTGTTGTTTCACTGGGGTAGGTCGACTGCAATGTGGTATTGCGGCAGACTGACCCCAAGGAAACGAAAGGAAAACCGGTTTATGCGTGGATCTCTGGATGTTTGTAGGGACCCGGAGGGGGACAATGTGGTATTGCCTTCAACCGGATCCTTGTAACTCCAGATAATCCTCCGGGAGATTCTACAGACTGTCCACCACCAAAATGTCACTTAAGACCATGTATTTAGATTATTCTCTAGCTTCCCACCCATTCTTTATAGAGCCCAACCTCAGTTAGACCGTTGAGGCCCGGCTAGCTCAGTTAGTAAAGCATGAGACTCCTATTCTCAGGGCATGAGTCGAGACCCACGTTGGTTCAAAATTAACGTCTTACTGTATAAATACACCGTCCGTTTTTTTCGGCTCCTCACTGCCTAGCGAGTCGGCCTTGTGGACCCGAGGGTATGTAACGGTCGGTTATATCCCCCTCGCGGGAATTTTGGAAATTTTCATGCAATCACCTTGCATCCGACGCGAAAATTTAGACGGAGTATGCGGGAGGAAAAAGTAATTTTTTTTGACAGGAAAAAAAAGATAGTTTTTGGAAAAACACGAAAAGTGAAAGATATACCCCGGAAAAATTATTACGAATAATGTATAAATGAAAAGATTTTTTTTGGAAACCGGAGGCTGCGATCATTGTGCTAAAAGAAAATATTAGTAGAAGTTTTTCCCGAGTTTCCTTGAATGAAGCTGGATAAGGACCTCAGAAACCGATTAGACATCTGGGAACCAGACAGGAGCCACTATTGAGGACGCAGATAACCAGGGTGATAAAGAAGGAGGAAGGAGAGAAGGAAGACACGTACCCAGCTGTTGCCAGTAGTACAACCATCTGCCATTTGGTAGCAACCGCATCGTGGAGCGAGGTATCACAAGGAAGAGGAGTACATGCTACTAAACCAGGTATCCTTAAAAATAAGTTAGTGCGGGGGAGGCAGTCCCTCACAGAGGACGTCCCTGAAGGAGTATTGGTGGATAATTATTCCTGTAGCAACTTGGACTATACTACAGCGAAGAAGATTTAGTGTAGCGGAGCCCTAGGGTGGTACCTCGTGGGCCACCTACCTTGAAGAAGTCGCATGAGCTCACCCAAGAGTGCCCTGGGCCCATTAAGTGACGAGACATTTGTTCCCTCTCGTACCATTTTGAATTATTATTGGCATATAGTCCCAATTTATTGATAATCAGTCATTTTCTTAATTAAATATATGCTACACCTACCTAGAGAGAAGAATTGCATAATATTATAGTTTCCCTTTCAAAAAAGGTGTTGTTTTTGCGTGGTCCGCCTATTGCGGATTAAACCAAGATTTTTTGTTGTCGGCATTTATTCGTTGCTGTCAGTTGGCGTTCTCACGAAAATACTTTGGTATTTTTTTCAAAGTGGCGAAATAATTCAAGGACAGATCGGAAATTATTGAAAATAAAAAAAAAAGGAAACGAGAGCAAATGTTTGGCTGTGCGAGAAGGAGTAAGACACGATGAGTACTCAACAAAATAACCACACCGTTTGAGGCGAGAAGAAAACCACAATACATCTTGTTACTTTTTTTGTTCGATATTTGTTTGTTGATTGTTGGTATTCTTTTTGGTACTTATATTGAGTTTTTAATTAATGATAATTATTTTACGTATTTATATTTTTGACATATTGTTATACTAATTGAATGGTATATTTTCATATTTCTTTTGATACCACAATTACATTTATTACATATTGTACATACACAAGGAAAAACGACGTTTTGGCCAATACGACGTCTTTCGTCAATTCATATTTGAAATTAACGTATATCTAAGTTCTGTTTTGTTTTGTCTGATGTATGCTGGCTATGATGAAGTAAATATGAAAGTTTTAACTAAGTATGCGTATTGTTCCACGATGAAGTGGTAAATTTTCATTGACGTTTTCCAGGATGGTTGGGCGGCTTCCCTTCTTAGGTGATCTCGGGGTTGCATCGCTTTCGTTTTCAGGTCCAATTACTGCGTTAGACATCCATGATTTCGCTCGTTAAGAAGCGACCATAGGCGAACCGGGGCATGAAGAGGAACGCGAATCGACATCCAGGTAAGTGGTGAACCATATTGCACGGCCCCGGCCACACACCCCACGACCCCTTCCGGCGAGCTAGCGTATACCGTGTGGCCGGCATAACACCCCCCTAACGGTTATTTCGGCGGATTAGGGAGGGTGAGTTTTCAGAATTTTTTTTATGTCTGGGATTGCTTCCATAGTCAGCTTCTTCAGGGCTTCTGACTCATGGGGCATGACCTAGCATAATGGCGTCCACAGATGCTGTTGCAGCATAACGCCATTGTGCCAGTTACATTGTTAAAGATGGATCACATCATTCCAACCTCTACGTCTCTTACCACCTTCTCCAACACTGTGTTAAATAGGAGGCATGACAGAGCGTCGGCTTGCCTCCCGGTCTCTATGTGATGTGAAACTTTTTTTCGATTGTAGCTTTTGTTAAGTGTTTTGGAAATCGAAAGCACTCCATAGTTTTAAATAGCTCCGCACGCTTGACGCTGTCATATGTTTGCTTGAAGTCCATAAACAGTACGTGAATATTGATGTTGAACTCCCATGATTTTTCCAAAATTCTTCTTAAAGTGGAAATATTGTTTGTAGTGGACTTACCTGGTCGAAAGCCACATTGATAACTACCTATTATGCCTTCTACAATCGGTAGAAGTTTTTTTCTGCAAAATTGTGGACACTGTTTTATACGCTGAGTTGAGAAGGGCTATACCCCTATGGTTCTCACAGACGAGTTTATCTCCATTTTCATGCAAAGGGCATATCACATCTTCCGTCCATTCAAGTGGGGCTTTTTGACGCCAGATCGATTCTATAAGCTTGTGTAATCCGTTTCTTAATTATTGACCCCCATATTTCCACATCTCAATTGCTTTGCTATCTTTTCTTGGGGTTTTATTGTTTTTGAGATTCGTCATAGCTTCTTGTACGTCGTCCATTGTAGGCACCTCACTTTCATTAGCAGCACCAGTATCACCACTATCGTTATCGGCTCGTGCGTTTCTACTGAGTTTTTTCACTTCACTTTCTCTCTCTCATTTTCGTCGACTCTATTCAGTAGCTCGTTAAAATATTCCCCCATCTTTCTAAGAGTTCTTGTTTTTAGCTCAGGATATTACCTGTATTTGTCCTAGCACGTCGATACTCTGGGTTTAAACTCATTACGTTGCTTGTTCATTTATATCTGCCATATGTCCCGCCAGCCACGTCTTTTTCCTTATATGCGTTTCTGAATTTCTAGTTCTGTATCTTTGCAGCATATTAGCATATGCTTCATTCTTATCTTTCGTTACTCTAGCCCACTCTTCATCGAACCTCGGGGTCAAAGTCGCGATAGTAATGGTTGGTAGGTGGACTAAAAAATATCGCGGGTAGGTTGTGGCAATTCCTTCCTCCCCGCTGAGATGGGAGATCGAAAACCATCAGAATTTTATAGATCAATGGAGATACTTGCAGGAACATCTTCGAATTTAGGAAAGGACCTGATTAGAAAACTTTGGATGCGAAAATTACCGCCTAGTATTAACATCGCATTGATGTCCTCTGATAAACAAAACATTCAAGATATTCTAACATTAGCAGATAAAATTTTCGAATGTTCAAGATTTCAGTATACTTCATCCATCAATGATTGTTCTTCAAATCCTTTTATAAACCAAAAATGTATTAATATAAATAACATTGATTATGCTAAGAAGGTTAATGATTTAGAGAATAAAATTGAAAATTTAACAGATTTAATTAAGAAACTTACATTTAATAGGAATAATGAGTTTCATCATAGGTCAAGGTCTAGAAGTAGAAGCCGTGATAGATCGAAATACAATAATAATAATAATAAACCATTTTGTTGGTTTCATTTTAAATTCGGCGACAAGGCTAAAAGATGTATTAAACCTTGCAACTATAATAATCAAAAAAACTAAATATCCCTTCAGCGTGTTTTAAAAATAATACTCCAAAAAAATCTAATAGACTTTTTATTTACGATAAAGAAAATAAACTTAAATTTCTAATTGATACAGGAGCGGAATTATCAGTAATACCGAATTCATATTGTGGCAAATGTAAGAGAAATCCAAATTTAATTCTTACGGCAGCTAACGGATCAATTATCCATACTTACGGAACAAAACTTCTTAAGATAGACTTTGGATTAAGACGAGATTTAACTTTTCCGTTCATTATAGCAAGCGTCGACAAACCTATTATTGGCGCAGATTTTCTTTCTGGATTCAATTTGCTGGTTGATCTTAAAAATAAGAGAATAATAGATGGTAACACCGAGTTAACAGTTAATGGAATCATGATTAAAACAGATTCTCCTTCACCCAGGCATTGTACCTTTGATAGTGAATATGGTAATGTTTTAGCTAGATTTCCCTCTCTAACTCAACCTCCACGCTATGATTTACCTGTACGACATAATATAGTGCATACTATTACCACTAAAGGTCAACTACCATTTTCAAGACCTAGAAGACTCGACACTAATAAATTTAAAATCGCTAAATTAGAATTCGAGCACATGGTAAAATTAGGCTTATGCAGAACATCTTCGTCATCAGTCTCATCAGCACTACACATGGTTCCAAAGAAAGATTCCACTGATTGGCGACCATGCGGAGATTACCGGAGACTAAACTCAATAACAATTCCAGACAGATACCCGATTCCTCACATTCAAAATTTTACGTTAAATTTGAATGGTTGTACCATATTTTCGAAGATTGATTTAGTGAGAGCTTACCATCACATACCTATGGCAGAGGAAGATATCTATAAGACAGCGATAACTACACCTTTCGGTTTATTCGAATTTACTCGAATGCCCTTTGGACTTAGAAATGCTGCTCAAACTTTCCAACGATTTATGGATAGAGTTTTAACTGGTTTGGAATTCGTTTTTGTCTACATTGACGATATATTGGTTGCAAGCAAAAATAAGGAGGAACACAAGAAACACTTAGAGCAGGTGTTTGGCCGTTTAGAAGAATATGGAATAAATATTAATCCAGGGAAATGTCTTTTTGGTGTACATGAAATTGAATTTTTAAGTCACAAAATTACGAAGGACGGGATTCTTCTAATAGAATTAAAATAGAAAATAGAATTAAATTCATCCAGGATTTCCCTTCTCCTACTTCCATTAAGCAGATTCAACAATTCATAGGAATGGTAAATTACTTTCACAGATTCATTCCACGATTAGCAGAGTTGTTAAGCCCCATTCATATACATTTAGTTAGGGAGCTTAAAAAACCTAAGAGTTTAAAAAATTTTGAGTGGACGGAAGAATGCGAAGACGCGTTCGTCAAAGTGAAGAAGGCTTTTATTTCGGCAACGTTATTAGTGCATCCAGCGGAGAATCCTACTTTGAAGTTGACGGTTGATGCATCAAACATTGCGATTGGAGCAATGTTGGAACAAATTAACAACAATGAAAGCGAACCTTTAGCGTTTTATTCCAGAAAATTAAGCAATGCAGAAATTAAGTATTCTACATTTGATAGAGAGCTTTTGGCAATGTACTCAAGTATTAAGCACTTTAGACATTTTTTGGAAGGTCGTGAATTTACAGTATTCACGGATCACAAACCTTTAACATCCGCAATTTGGACCAAAGCGGAGAGAAGTCCAAGACAAGCAAGACAATTAGACTATGTTACCCAATTCACCTCCGATATAAGATACATCAAGGGAGAATCAAATGTAGTAGCTGACACTTTATCACGGGTAACCGTAGAAAATAGCAATTGTGACGCGGTTAGCGAAAAGCAAATAGATTTAAGCATTATCGTAGAAGCACAAAAGGATGATACAGAGTTGAAACAGTTAATTGAAAATCCAAATAAAAGTTCGAAATTCATTTTAGTGGAAACAGATGTACCTTTCTTAGAAAGTAAAATCTGGTTAGAGTGTTCCACTAGTAGAGATCGTCCATTCGTACCAGAGAAATTACGAAGAAGCGTATTTGACAAAATCCATAACTTATCACATCCAGGAATACGAGGTACAAGGAAATTAATTACAAGAAGATATTTTTGGCCTAGGATGAATACTGATATTAATTTATGGGCGAAGTCATGTATAACGTGTCAAAAAGCGAAAATTCATAGACATACAAAATCTCCGATACAAAAATTTCAGATACCTGTGGGAAGGTTTGAACACATCCATGTAGATTTGGTAGGCCCATTGCATCCGGTGGAAGGATTCATATAATTGTTAACCGTAGTGGATCGATTCACCAGGTGGCCGGAAGTATACCCACTAAAGAGTATTACAGCCAGCATAGTAGTCAAGACATTATATGAGCAATATTTTCCGAGATTTGGGATTCCATTGACAGTTACTACGGACCAAGGAGGTCAATTTGAAGGAAAACTTTTTGAGGAATTTTCAAAATTATTAGGAACCCATAGGATTCGAACAACAGCGTATCACCCACAATCAAACGGAATGGTGAAGAGGCTACACAAACAGTTAAAAGCATCTCTTAGAGCTAAGATGTCTAATCCAAATTGGTTGTTGCACATCCCAGCTATATTACTAGGTTTAAGAACAACAGTTAAGGAGGATCTTAAGTGTAGTCCGGCTGAATTAGTTTATGGTCAAACATTACGTATCCCCGGAGAATTCTTTGTGAGGGATCCACACCAAGTATCAGATCCAACAGACCTAGTAGAACAATTACGAGATCACATGAGGAACATCGTGCCAACAGATTCTCGGGATCAAAGAACAAATTTCTATGTTCCAAAAGACTTAGAAGATTGCGAATTCGTGTTTTTGAGGACAGATAGAAGTAGGGGATCCTTGCAGGATCCTTATGAAGGTCCTTTTAAAGTTATTAAGAGAAATAAAAAAAATTTCACGATTGACGTCAACGGAAAAATAACGGTAGTATCAATTGATAGATTAAAACCCGCCTTTATTGAAAAAAAGGAAGACAATGAAAAACCAGTAACTAGAAGTTCAAAGAAAAAGGTTTCATTTCGGTTATAAAATTAAAAAAATTTTTTTTTTCGTTTTATTTGAGTAATTAAATATTAAAATAAAGTATGATAGTACATTCATGGACGCTCGCGCTGAAGGGGGAGTTATGTAGCAGTCGCTACTTGTATATACGCGTTTCGTTGTAATAAGTTTTATTCAAGTATCCACTCAGTTTCTGTTCTAATAATTTTAAGTACAGTGTTTTTGGTTACGTCACAATTTGGATTCTCACTACTACTATGAAATACACTTGGGGAATTTAGATTGTCATATCACGTATGTATACACTGTACACAGAATCAATTTTAAAAACATAGCCACACAAATACATATTGTGATATTAAAAATTATTTTGAATTTTTGTAAGAGTATTAGTTAGGAGTTTATTCGATAAGGAAGTCTCCTATAATAAGTTGTGTAATTAAAAACCGTTATGTAATTTTCGGTGTGACATAATAAAAAATAGAAAAATCTTAAACTATTAAAATCTAAAACTATTAAATATGATAATAGATAAATGTTAAATAAACGTATTAAATAAAAGAATAATATTAATATAAAATATGTGAAGTAAAAGTTTTTATTGGCAATATATATACATATATCGCTTATATATTGCAATGAGATGAGGGAAGACGCAAAAATTAGTACGTCCCCCATTTCACTTAAGACCACACTTTAGAAGTAAAACTTTTGTGCCCAACGCCTAGTAATATGCTATAGATATAGTGGAAAGTCTGTCGGATCTATAGTAGGCTTGAGAAAATTCAGGCCAACGACAGATGCAGGAGAATAGTGACGAATCTACTGACGGACTTGATACAAATACTATTTGAAAATATCAATATTTATGAATTCCTATTTACATTAAAACCTAAAAGTAACCGAGTAAAAATATTTTTATTGGCTAATTTTCTTAAAAGCATACACGCGGTGCACCTAGTACGTATAGCATATAAGTGCGCATCCCACACGGGTATGCACGCTTCCGCCACAGGCATGGATACTACCGCCAGAGGCACGAAAATCTAAACATTCGCCTCATGGAAGTGTAAGCTGGTGACATATGCAAGCGTACATGCATTGCATTCAGAGGTTCATAAAATTGCATGGTTTTTTTCCGTCCCGGCTTTCACACATAGCCCGAAAATCTAAGTAACGAGTGCATGCAAGGTGCATGTAGTTGTTGTGCATACTTGTGTGTGCTATTTCGAATGCGGCATTACAGAAAAAGTTAAAAGTTGTCCGACCTTTGCGTGGCATGAATTCCATTCATAGAACATTCCGTCGTGTCGCATTTGAATACACACACTTCTATATTTTTTATCAACGAATTTAACGCATGTACGCTTGGATATTTCACCAGCTGTATGCATGCTCCGCTCCCGCTACATTCATGATCATTAATAATTGCATTCGCATCGGCATAGACTATTCCAAACCCAAGTATTGTTTTACCAGCAGTCCGCCAACCACATCCATTGAAGCTTTACCTGCGCGAGCCGCTTTACCTACGTGAACGAGAGCCAGTCTACTTGAGTATGGTATTGGCACCCTTTATGGCCACCTAGCCAATTACTTGATTTCTTCGTCACTAACAATCTTTTTTAGGGAGCCAATTAATTTTAAAGGGAGCAAAAAGATATGCAATCAACCTTTTTTCAAATTCTTCTTTCTATGCGTAGTTGAAAATAATTTATTTTAGCTGATTAAACCGAATTTGAAGCATAAAGTTGAAAAAACATTTTTTTCAAACCTTTATATTTTCAGACGATGTAGGGATAGTGTCAGCCCTTTACTATTATCCCTTATCATAAAATTTGCTTTGTTATAAATCAACCACTTTTGAATATAAATATTGCAAAAAATGTATTTTATTGGATTGTTTTTGATTATAATTAAAATTATCGCGAAAATCCTTAAAAAAGGGAGTTTTTAAGCATATTTAAAGGTGAGATGCATATTTTAAGACTGTGGGACCCCGATTTTCGTAATCAGCGACCCAAAAACATATCAGGAACGATTTTCACAACAGTGTAATGTTTTGACATAAACGATTCATCGATTTGTGCAAGTTTAAAAAAATAGTAATTTAAAAAGGGGAAAGGTCCAGCACATCTCACCAAAGGGGAATTGGGTGCCAATTTAAACCAAGAGCACCTCACACATTTAATTCACCACTCCCTTTTGGTATTCTAAGCACCCAAACCACTGGACATACGGTTTTAACAGTTTCGGTTTTATCAATTGAAGCGTGCGAAAAGTATTTTATATTGGAGAAAATAACAAAATAAACGTAAGAAAGATGTATTGTTCATTTCTTCTTTCATTTTTTTATATTTGTTTAAATCGTTTGGCATTTTAAGAAAGTCTCAAGTGTTTATACCGTAACTTCCAGACAGTGCTACATGTTTGGCCACGCCAAAAAGGAGATCCACTTGCTCAGGCTGCGCCGAAAATTCTTGTCGTATATGCCGCTTCCAACATTTCAGTCAACTCCAAAGTGTCCGCGGCATAAGCCCGGCCAGTGACCAAACCACAAGAAAAATCTGAAATAATTCACCTCTACATAATGGCCACGACAACGTAGCTTACATGCCAGAAAATTTATGCAGTAAGGCAGAGTGTATTTTAACTGTTGCACACACAGCCCCGAGTTTCTTCGTCTCTTGTACCCCATCCGCCCCATTTCCCATCATTATACGAAAGTTCTGATGATTTTTCATGTGTGAGAGCGTTACGCGGATGAAATTCATTCACTCTCATGTAAATTTTTTCAAGCAAACGTCCCTAAAGAAATTTTACTTCAAAAACAAAAGAAAACAGTCGACGTCTTGCTTGTATTTCATAACCTAGTTTAGTTGCTGCGGCTTCCATTATTAAGTCCTACGTTTAGCCCATTCCTCGTCAATATTGGTATTGATACTTGCAGCTTTGTTATCCGATGCACCGAACCCAGTGGCGTAGCTACCTAGGGGCTAGGCGGGGCAGTGCCCCGGGGCCCTCAAGATCAGGGGGCCCTCGAATCCTTACCAGAAAATCTCAATCGAACTGAACTTTTAAAAATTTCTCCCATTTTCAAAATAAATATGACAGGTTGCAACCTGACTTTAATCATGGCAACTCAGTTGAGAGAAATTCGAAAGTTATACCTAGGGATTTCCCCTAAATTCTTTCTGGGGGTGGCAGTGTTGTCAATTTGACCGATAGCGATATGTGCGTTTTATTGTGAATTCGAGTCAAGATTTTTTTTTCGAGATCGGTTAAAAAATTAATGCTGTATCAGGAATAAGTAAGCTGATGTTAATAAACTTTTTAGTACTGGTCAATATAATGGTTCAATTTTATTTGATTTTAGTACCACTCATATTGATGTCTGTTACGTCAATCAATCATGTCAAATCTATGGATTTCGGCTACTCATTGTATAACGCAAAATATCGTGAAAAAAATGCAGATCACCTGCAGTAGGTGCATTAATTCAGGTCCGCGCGCGAGGAGATCGTTCTTGGTCCGTTAAATGTGGTAACATTATGCGCGTTCCATTGGGAGATTTTTTCTACTCCCGAGTACATGGCCAATGGAACGCGATTTTTAACATAAGAAGTAAACAAGGGTATAATAAAACAATTTATTTTATCTTATCGTATTATATCTATCAATATTATCCACTTTATAATTTTTTAAATTCCACTGTTATTTATTTTATTCACTTTAAACTGTTACTTGTTTTGTTTACTTTAAAAATGCACCTTATAATAATTAATCTGACAGTTTATTTTACTGAAAAAACAAAAAGCCATCTACTTTTAAGTAGCTAAAGCTTGAAAACCTGGCGGAAATTTTATGCGTTTCTACTAGGAGTGAAATCCCCCAAAACAAGAGCAGGGGTAGTTGGAGGTCCTCGGGAGTACTCCGGAGTAGCAAATATCGCCCAATGGAACGCACGTACTAGAGGCGATAAAATGATTGCCGGGGATTCCCCAACGACGTCTTGTAGCGTATCATTACGTTTCTCCTTCCTTTTACTTTTAACGTCGTCAGTGAACAGTGAGTACCTCGAGCACAATCTAATATAAATTCTTCTTCTTCTTCTTCTTTGTGCCCCTTTAATCCCTCATGGGACATAGGGCGGAAACAGTTGCCCTCCAGCGGACTCTGTTTTGCGCGACAGCTCTCAGCTCTGACCAGGATCTCCCAGTTGTTGCGGCCTCTGCTAGTAGGGTCCTCCTCCACGTTGTTCTAGGTCTTCCAACTCGACGGGATCCTTGCGGGTTCCAGTCAAGGGCCTGTTTGGCTAGGTTTTCGTTATCGCGTCGCAAGGTGTGGCCAACCCAATTCCATTTCCTTCGCCTGATTTGGTCGTCTATCCTTTCTTGGCCGGCACGGCGCCATAGCTCTTCATTTGAAATTCTATCTGGCCAGCGGATTTTTAGGATACGACGCAGGCATCTGTTGATGAAGACTTGTAGGCGCCCTGTGATGAATTGGGTGACTTTCCATGTTTCGCAACCGTACAAAAGAACTGCCTTAACGTTGGAGTTGAACAGCCGCAATTTGGTGTTAGTTGAGATCTCCGTTGATCTCCATATGCGGAACAGGCATGCATATGCGCCTCGTGCTTTAATTATTCTGGAACTGACGTCTTCTTCTGTACCGCCATTTTCGGTAATAATGCTACCGAGGTAGCAGAATTTATCTACCAGTTCCACGTCACGGTTATTCAGCGCAGTTCGTTCAAATGTGTTTGCATTTATCCGCATTTCCTTGGTTTTGTTCGGATTCAGCCTTAAGCCTGCTAGACTACTTTCTGTTGCCAAATTGTTTAACATGTTTTTTAGCTCCTGATGTCTGTGGGCCAGCAAACAGATATCATCCGCGTAGTCGAGGTCCTTAAGGCGGTCTAGCAAACCCCATTGTATGCCGCCTGTTCTATTATCTAGAGCGTCGACAAGGATGTCATTTATTACTATAAGAAATAGTAATGGCGAAAGTAGACATCCTTGTCGTACTCCTGAATTCACCTCGAAGCTGTCGGATAATTTTCCATTATGGAGAACTCTGCATTTGGAATTGTTGTAAAGGGCTTTTATCAATTCTATTATTTTATCAGGCAGTCCACGTCGCCGTAATGCCTGCCATATAAAGCTCCTATTAACCGAGTCGAACGCTTTCTCATAATCTACGAAAGCTAGGTAAAGGGGGGATCGGAATTCAGTAGACTGCTCCACTATGATTCTCAAGGTGTTAATATGGTCTATACATGAGCGGCCCTTCCTGAATCCGGCCTGCTGCCTTCTAAGCGTTCGGCCTATAAATTAGAAAACTAAAATTATGGACAAGATGGTCCAGTAGGGTCAATACGATATCTGCAATAAAACTTCGTTTTTTTGATATTATCAAAGCATTATCAGAAATAGTTCTAAAGAGTCCTAATAACGATGGGCGTAGTGAAGCAGAGAGTATTAAAACAAAAATGCTAAATTTCGAGTTCGTGTTGCTTTGCGAATTCATGTACAGTGTATAGAATGAAATCACTTATGCATCCAAAACTTTACAGAAATGCGACATCATTTTGGGCGAGGCAAGTAAAGCTTTAGCAGAGACCAAAGCAAAGTTGCAAATTTATAGAAATGATTTCGAATTATTCAAGTGCAAAGCCAGTGAAACTGCAAGAAAATATGGTTTAGATACCCATTTCCAGGAAAAAAGGCAAAGGAAAGTTAAAAAACATTTTGATGAATTAGCTGCTGATCACCCATTTCCAAACAGAGAAGAAATATTTAAAATTGAGATTTTCTAACACCAACATTTTTATTACATGTTGATGAAGCAACTTTATTACAAAAGTGAGACGAATTTCAAAGAAAATATTCAGATATAATAGGTCCTAGCTTTTCACTTCAATTTATTAATATTTACCACCTAGTTTTAGCTCAATTAACTCAAGCATTGACTGTTCACCAATTATGTAAGGAAATAATGAGCAAATATGGAGTGCTAGAATGCGACCTAACGGAAGTATTTACAGCAATGTTATTATTCTTTTGACTGATCAGTATATGGTCTAGCATTGATCGTCTCCTCATTAGGAGATATGCAGGTTATTCTTCGCTCCAGCAGCGAAGTCCACCTATCCATTATCATTACACTCAGGATGTATACTGCGCTACTCAGTGTGCCCAACACCGAAAAATTTTCCCCCCTAAAAGTGAGTCAAAAACCCCCTAAAATCAGACCTAAACCCCCTAAAATTAATAGTATGGCATTTCGTAGAATAGTAATATTGTCTCTTGCTATAAAATTATAGCAAGTTACATATGTAATTTTTATTCTGATCAATTCCAGGAGTTACAGATATTATATGTAAAAATCTTAAGGCCGTGTTTCGCGCAGTGCCAGCTTGCAGTGTGAAAAATCCGTCATTGACAACACAGCGGATCTTACATTTTTCTCTAAATAATAATATTGCATGACATTTTCTTGCAGTTATGAAATTATTGCAAGTCAGAAACTGCAACGCGTACACGAAATCGTTAAGCTGTTTCTGATTCTGTTTGACATCTGAATTGAATTTGAATCCAGATCAAGCAGCTTAAACTTACAACCGCTTTTATAATTACAGTTGACGGTTTACAGGACTATACCAACAGATGTCGTCAATCGTTACTGTCTGATTAGTCATAAAAAATGTAATAAAATGAAATATTACGAATATAGCGATTTAGTAAAACATAAAGATTTGGCAATATTCGATACTCATGGTTTCAAAATTAAATATAATTTTTTTTTGGATGACCGTAAATTTATTTTTAAAACCCCTAAAAAAAACCCTAAACATTTTTACCCCCTAAAAAACCCCCCATTGCGATTGTTTCCCCCTAAATTTAGGGGGAAACCCCCTAAGTTGGGCACACTGGCGCTACTGTTCTTTTTAGATCGATAATGTTAAGTAGTCGCGAATTAAAGAAACAGCTGAAGATGAAAATCTCAGGTAACTTCTTTATGTGTTTTATTTTTAGTGGTCAAACTTAGAGAGTTAGTTCAACATAATAACAGTTTTCACAAAAATTTTGCTTTTATGAAATTTTTATAGTGTTGTACTGATATTTTCTATATTTAGTGAGCTACATCTGCAACTGCTTGATTATCTTTAGATTTTACACAATTCAATGTTTAAAACAACATTTTGGCGTGAATTGGGGCAAGAGACTCAAAATTTGTCTAGTTTTTTAAAATGGTACAAATTTAAATACTGAGTAATTGAATTTATTACCTAATGCCTTAAGGTCTATTCATTCAAATTTTGCAATGCAATTATATTTCAATAAAAATATGTTTGATTTTTCAGAATTATTGGATTGTTTGAATTTACTAAACCATCGTTTCTCATCAATGACATTGATCTACTGAAACAGGTAACAATAAAGGACTTCTCACACTTCCAAGACCATAGAACTTTTATTGAACCAGAATTCGACACGTTCTTTGGCAACACATTATTCAACATGAAAGGCAAGGCATGGAGGGACATGAGATCAACTTTAAGTCCACTCTTTACTGGAAGCAAAATGAAGATCATGTTTCAGCTGATCCATCACTGCGCCACTCAATTCGTGGATTATATACAGGATGAAGGTAAAGAGACCGGAAGAGCCGAATTTAAGGCGAAACAATTGCTCTCAAAGTACACGAATGATGTTATCGGGTCATCCGCATTTGGCTTAGATTGTAACTCCTTGAAAAATCCGGACAATGAATTCTATAAGATTGGACAGGATTTCTTGAAGTTCCAGCAGCCCTTAAAAGTCCTCAAGTTTTTCTTAATATATTTAGCTCCACGACTTACTAAAGCTCTGGGCTTATCCATATTTAGTAAGGAAACAAAGAAAGTTTTCCATGAGTTGATCATTCAAACAATGGATATGAGAAAAAAGAATGGAATTGAAAGGCCAGACATGATTCAGCTTCTCATGAATTTAAGGGATGGAAAATATGAGAGTTTGTATGAGAAAGACAACAAAGAATTAGAGAATGAAACACAGCAGATTAATGGAGAAATTAAGAAGTCGTGGACTGATGAGGAGCTGATAGCTCAGAGTTTTATATTTTTTGTGGCTGGTTTTGAAACTAGCTCGAATGCTATGCAGTTTCTTTTCTATGAGTTGGCAGCTAATCAAGATGCTCAACAAAAACTTTATGAAGAGGTTCTTGAAACTAATGAAAAACTTAATGGTGGGCCTCTAACTTATGAAGTTATGAAAGAAATGAAATATATGAAAATGGTGATAAACGAGGCCCTCAGATTATGGCCACCAGTAGGAGTCTCAGATCGAGAATGTGTGAAAGATTATTCATATGAAGATGAAACCGGGTTAAAGTTCACAATAAAAGAGGGGGATTATATTTTCATTCCCAGTTATGCTTTTCATATGGATCCTACTCTTTACTCAAATCCTCAGGTTTTCGATCCGGAAAGATTCAGCGACGAAAATATTAACAATATCAATATGGATGCTTTCTTACCTTTTGGTATTGGACCCAGAAATTGCATTGGTAAGTGTTTTGATAAAATATAAATTTTTAGAAAGTTACGATATAAAATTGCTTTAATCAGGATTTAGGTTTGCTCTTATGGAGATCAAAGTTCTACTTTATTACTTGCTGCTAAACTTCAAGATAAATCTCGGGAAGGACACAGGTGTTCCATTGAAACTCAAAACATTTCTGTTTGGGTTTTCACCTTTAAAGGAGATTCAAATAGAATTCGAGTCAAGGAATTTTAAGAAAAATGTTTAATATTGATTTATAGTATTGCTTTTGGGTTGGTCGAAAGTTTGTAACGTTAACTTTCGATTATTACTGTCGAGGTTCTGTTTTATATAAAATATTTTAGACAAAATTCGAATAATATATAGATACTGTACATTTGATTTTCATAATATTGATTTATTTTATACTTATGTCAACAAACTTTTAATATATTTACTTAAAAAAACTACAAAATGTTTGTTTTCCCAATATTTTTATTATGATAGGCTCTAATTCCAAATTGTTAAAGGTTATTATAAAAAAAATTACATAAGATAAACAACATAGCTTATGTCGAAAAAAACCAAGTGACAATTTTCAGGTCAAAGTTGCCTGCAATTTCCCCAAATAAGGCCAATTTTAGTATTAAAATTGCTTATATCTTCGAAAGTAAAGGCCGTAGCATAAAAATTGTCTAGACATTATTCATAGGAAACACTCCAAGCTTTCTGATTCTGGGAAAAAAAACATTAGTTGACTATGAATATTTTGGAGAAAAACGTGGTTGAAAGTGAATTTTTTTTTAAAAAATCAATATTTTGACTTTGACGACTCATAACTCTGGAAGTTGGTACTGTGGTACCGTCGTTTTTACAATTTTAGATAGGTGGGAGTATTCTGCGTACACTGATACCTTAGTCATGAAGATATGTGATGGCGTTACAAAAATACAGGGTTAATTAGTCATTTCGCCCGAATAAAAAGAAATAGCATTATTAACACCTTAGCCACAGTTACGGGATATAACAACTATACAGAAATTCAATACTTATTATAGCCGATAATCTGAGATACTTTTCTCTTGCGCCGGGCCTGGGGTAATTTTGTATGGGCTGTGACCCACCTCCTTTACCAGTTTACAGAGAAACACCCATATCTCTATATATTCACTATAAAGTTCTTTTCGGGGGTCCCTTGCCAATCCAGGAAAACAGCTGAAAAGTCTAAAAAATGTGCATTTTAAAAGTGATGTCGTTCGAAAGCAGAGAAAGCAACTGTCGTGCACCTTCTACCAACTTCTACGTTCAAAAATCTATTATATCACACCCTCTGTCCTATTTTTTGATGATAGGTATGTTCAAAAAATCGCTTCGGGGAGTTGCTCCTCATTACAAGGAAATCGTTAAAAGCAGGTAAAATATGAGTATTTTCAAAGGAATTTACCTTGGGAGGTAAAGTTGCCACACTTGCACGCTCTCTGTCAACTTATTCTCCATTCAAAAATCTACAATTCCGTACAGGGCAGGTCCCTTTTCGCATGGGGTACAAAAACTATCTGGCGGAGGATACTCTGCGTTCCAGTAAAATCGTTGAAAAAACTCAAAAAATGTACATTTTCAAAAGGACATAACTTGAAAGGCAAAGGAGCGACCCTCAAGCGGTTTTCATCGACAGGCAGGCAAAATAAGCTCACAAAACCAGAAATTTGTGGGCGCTTTCAGTAATGCAGGATGCGTGCGCAAATGACTTATTCAGCAATTAAAGTGTGAAGCTTTCAATGACTGAATAAGTCAATTGCGCACGCATCCTGCATTACTGAAAGCGCCCTGTCTTACAAACAAAATAAACCAGTTGTGAGAAAATAATGAGATCATGAGAGGAAAGTGAGAAAGAAACCGAAATTGAATGTCCCACTTAATGTTCATTGATTGGAAGGTTGTTATGGGCTAATTATGAGCAATTGGTTTGATAACAATTTTTAAGACGGAATCATCGAATTTTCGGATGAGGAAGAATCAAATCGAATGAGAAATGAAGTTGATAATTTGGGCGACTTATCTGAATAATTTGACGATAATGATGATATCAATATTAGAATAGGAGATGCAATCGCGGGAATTGGAAGTTGGGCTAACAAATATGATATCGGTAGAAATGGAATAACTGATTTACTTAGTGTTCTGAACAAACTACTTCCTAGTAAATTTCCAACTGAAGGAAGAACCGTTCTGATGACACCAAAATCAGTAGAAGTGACGAACATCGATGAAGAATGCAAATATTGGCAGCAAGATGTTACAGTTTGTCTTAAGAAGGCATTTTAAAATTTACAAAAAGATAATGGCATTTTGTTAAACATTAATGTCGATGGTTTGCCAATTTTTAATAGCTCAACTGAGCAATTTTGGCCAATACTTGCGAATGTCGAAGGGATTATAAAGGAACCTTTCGTAACGGTTCACAGTGGAACGAATTGCCGAAAACGTGGACAAAAGTCTAAATATTGATGAATTTGGACGAAATTCGGTATTATAGGGTAATCGAGCTCACTGATCACGAATTTAATATCAAAAACTGAAAATTCAAAATGGCGAATCCAATATGGCGGATATTATTTTTAAAACATTGTAGAAACAAACTCAAAACTTGTATCTAGATGTTTTTGGGCATGCCGATTACGAATTTGATGTTAAAATTTGGAAATTCAAAATGGCGGATCCAATATGGCCGACATAATTTTCAAAATTGTTCAAAACTTGTATTTATATGATTTTGAACATGCTGAATACGAATTTGATACTTGAATTCGAAAATTTTAAGAACAGGAACTTGAGTGACTCCCTTTACAAGATATGTAGGTTCAAAATAAGACCAAAATTCTAAAATATTGGAATTTTTCTGAAAAAACAAAAAACATTGGGATTTAGATCACATTTTTAATTACATATCTTGTAAACGATGTCATTCACTTAATATCATATAAAAGAATACACATTTACCTAAAACACGAACCGAATTACGTTGTTCTACGATAATTAGTCTAGGAATTATTCAAGTTTAAGTAAATATTAAAAAATACATTTTTTCTTTCGTAAACACCCTGTACCTTAGTGGATAGTGGGGATAGCCCCCTCTCTAGAACAATTTTTTTTCTCCAAAACCATCCAAAAATCACGCCTGAAAATATTAGCCGCGTAGTCCAACAGAGGATTTATTGAATGTCTGATGACCGATACAAATTGCGTATTAGGTCATGTAAACAAATTCATGAACGGTGATTCTTTGTAGATAATCGCATTATCTACAAACTTTGTAAACAATATTTTAGAATGGGACTTGCCGTTTAAGAGATATTGGCCAAAAACGGAATTTTCTGATTTTAGGAGCAGCGGACAACCAATATTCCGAAACTTTTTTAACATATTCTACTCACGAAAAACTTGTTTTTTTAGAAAAAGTTTCGTGAGTTAACATTTAGTTAGAGGTCTGCATTCGCATTGTGCTTTGACGACTGAACTAATATTTATAGGTATATATGTATATATCCGTGACTTTGAATTTCCTAATTTTGATATCAGATTCGTAATCGGCATGCTCAAAAACATATACTATGTAGATACAAGTTTTGAACTTATTTCTACAAATTTTCAAAAATTATGTCCGCCATATTGGATCCGCCGTTTTGAATTTTAAAATGTTGACATCAAATTCGTCATCAGCGATGTCGATAACATAATACCACAAAATTTCGTGCAAATTTAACAATATGGAGAATTTTCCCGCACTTTTATAGACATTTCATCAAAAATAAAATGTAGCAGCCGTAACTGCATATGTGGTTTACTAAGAGAGTTACGACTAGTAGCTGGATTTTCTTTTTTAATCCTGAAGTAAATATAACTTATTTTATAAAAAAAATACTACACTTAGTGGTATTCCGTGGAACTCATAACTTATCTCTTAATTTCGATTGCATTTTATAAATTTTTCTCGTTATTATACATAATTATTGTTTATTTCAATAACAAATGTTAACACGTCGCTTAAGAAGTCATAAAGCATTTAAAATTTAGTATATACCTGGAGAAACATTCTCCATTTTCAATATTTCGAATCTGTATTGTCGTTATAATTTTATGCAAGTTTCAATTTGCACTACGTTTTTTAAGCACAGAGCCGAACCTTTACAAATAAACAATGACCAAGTTCGACCTGCTGTGCAGCTTCAAGCTGCCCCAACCATACCAGTTCCTAAACGATCCGTTTGGCACTATGGGAAAGCCAACTGGCTGGAGCTCTTTCGCTTCTTCCAAGCCACTGGGTGGAAGTTGTGTTTCGGTCCCGCCCACTTCAACTCTGTCGATCTCTGTATCACGATAGTTAGACAGGTGAGAATGCGTTTACTCATCCCACATTCAACCAAGTCTAGCCACGTTGGAATAAGTGGTTTAATGGGGAGCGTATGAAAGCGATAAAATTAAAATAAGCCGCCTTCAGAGCGTACAGGCGATCCGCGAGCGAGTCACTTCGACGCGAGTATATTAGGTTAAGAAACTCCTGTACCTCCATCATGAGGAAAGTCAAATCATCTTTGGATGACAGGTTGAGAAGTAAGTTACTCAATACTACCACCGGCAGTAAAAATTTCTGGTCCTTGGTAAACTTCCATCAAAAAGAATTTATTAGCATCTCTGTTTGCCTCAAATGCTCTACCCGATGCTGCTATGCAACCTCCCTCCCTCGAGAACTAGAGATGCATATCGATGTCTCAAAGAGCTTGACGTCAATAAATCCATTGGCCCCGATTAAATACCCCTTAAGGTTATCAATATATGTATGTGCATCACCTTTTGCTAAACCTCTGCGTAAACTTTTTGCCCTGTCTTACTTCTCCACAGTCTATCCAGACTCCTGGAAACTGCCTATACTGAAAAAAGGTGACTCTAGGGATCCCCTAAACTACCGCCCAATAGCAATTACTTCTGTTTTCTCCAAAGTCATGGAGACTCTAATCAACAAAAAACTAATGGAATATCAGGAAACTAACAAAATTATTCATGACAGACAGAACGGATTTAGATCCAAAAAAATACTAAATTTTAGCACGATTTGGTATGCTCTGTTTTTCTCCGCTGGACCAATTACATTGTTAAGTTTATTTATTCTTAAGCCTGCACTACACTAGTCGTAAAGTTGATGGAAATTGGTTGAAATCGAGAATGTAGAGAGACACTTCGATTCACTTTGTGTAACTTTACTTCGCGTCTTTGGCGGTTTTTGCGCCGCTGTATGGGGTGCCATGGGTTGCGCGGGTGTGTAGTTTCGTACTTCGAACCGCGATCAACTTCTACCGAGTTTCAATGGGAGTCGAGTTGAGTTTAAATGACGCTTAAACTTATGCGTTACGTCTACAACTTAACTCTATGCCAGTGATTCCCAAAAAGTGATTCCACGAAAAAAATTTAGGGTTCCGTGTCACCAGCGCCAAAACGCAAATACATTCGCAGACTGACCGGCACTGCGCAGGCCGTTTAACGCGTTCTTGCTTATCAGAAAGTGCGAGTGGCCCTTCTTCCTTGGAATTTGGTCTACGGCACGCTGCGTAACAATTTGGCCGCCATTCCATATTCCCATGTCAAGGGGGTTGTGAAGAAAATGCCAATCCGCCCTTTTGAGATGGGCGCCATGGACCAAACGATATATTGGGTATACTATATTACTTATGGCGTTGTACTTATCATACTCTTTCATTTGATACCCATGTCGAAGGGGTTGTGAAGAATATTTCAATCCCCGCTCCTGAGACTGTCGCCATGGATCTAAAGGTATATTGAGTATACCGTCTTCTTCTTCTTCTTTGATCCGTTAGCTGGCGGTCCGAGCGGGACGTCCCCGCAACGGATACGCTGCTGTCGGTGCCGCTGGGTCCCGAACTCTATTCACGATTCGCTTCCATTCTTCTCGGTTTTTGGCGGTGTCTCGAGCCTCGGTAACTGATAATCGTTGATTCTTTAAGTCACCCTCGATATTCTTCAACCGGGTTTTCTTCGGTGCCGATCGCTGTATTCTCCAGTCTGCAGGACGGTCTCGCCAGAGAAGTTAACGTGGCAAGCGGTTATCATCCATTCGGCAAACATGTCCAAACCACCGTAGTCGACGTTTTTGCATTTCTTCTTCGATCAGTGTTTGCTGATCGCATCTTTGTCTGACAACCTCGTTTCGAAGGCGATCACGGAGTGAGACACGGAGGATCTGCCTCAAACATCGCATTTGGAAGACCTCGAGCTTCTTAACGTCCGGTTTGAGCAGTGTCCACGTTTCAGATCCATAAAGAAGAATCGGAAGAATCAACGTTCGGTAAAGACGTAGTTTTGTTTTGATGGAGATATTTGCTCGTTTCCATATGCACCACTTGAGCGAGGCGAATGTTGCTGTTGCCTGGCCGATACGGCTGTGGACGTCGGCCGTCGATGCTACTTTCGTTTCCTCAACCAATGATCCCAAATATTTGAACCTTGGAACCTGTTCGATTTGGGTTCCATCGAGGTGAACACTGGCTCTTGATGCATCCGTTGTGAGCACTTTGGTCTTTTCCGCATTGATTTTTAACCCGTATGATTGGGCGATGCGGGAAATATCGTATAAGATGTCCGTTGCTTCGGCATCCGTGTCGGCGAAAACAGCGCTATCGTCGGCGAACATTAAGTTGTTGTCGTCGTATTGAACTCCGAGTCGTCCATCGAATGCTTCACGCATAATCGCGTCGATCACAACGTTGAAGAGAAGTGGCGAAGCGACGTCTCCCTGTCGGACACCCGTCTGAATCGGGAACTCCTCGGATAAGTCGTTTCGAATACGAACGCTGCTGGTAGAGCCATCGTACGACGCTTGGAGAAGTTGGATGATTCTCAATGGCACGTGTTCGGTTACCAAGACTCTCCACAAGCTGTTCCAATCGATGCAGTCGAAAGCGGATTTGAAATCGATGAAAACGACGACAATTCGTTTGCCGCAACGAATTCTTTCTTCCATTAACTGACGGAGGGCGAATATTTGATCAATGCATCCTCGATGTGGTCTAAATCCCGCTTGTTCCTCCCGGCTCGTTTGCTCTCGATGTTTCTGTAGCCTCGATTGTATTATTTTCGTAAATACTTTACCGACGATCGAAAGAAGGCTAATACCGCGATAATTCTTGCATTCCCGACTGTCGCCTTTCTTCAAAATTGGGACAACGATAGCTTTCTTCCATACCGAAGGGACACGATCCGAATGCCATATGTGTGTTATGAGGACATGAAGTCGTTGTGATAAGACATCACCTCCAGCTTTGATCATCTCGGCGGTTACTTGGTCTATTCCCGGCGCTTTTCCATTTTTCAGCGATTTTATTGCTGTCTTCACCTCGATAATTGTTGGTTCGGTATCGAGAAACTGATTCATCGGCTGTTCGATAATCGGTGGTTCGGGTGCTGGACCTTGCGGCGGATCGTGGTTATACAGCTGGTGGAAGAATGCTCTCCACCGCTCCAGGCGTTCATGGGCAGAAGTCACAAAAGTTCCATCCGATTTTTTGATGTTGTCGTTTGTTGATGTTGTTTTGCCGCCTAACCGGCGGATTGTCTGGTACAGCGTCCGGTACTCGTGCCTCGACGCCGCTTTTTCCATGTCGGCCGCAACGTTATTCCAGTACTCTTCTCGTTCCAATTTCATTTTCTGCCGAACTTCTTTGTTCAATCTTCGGTATTCCTCAAAGTCGACGTGTTTCATGCGCTTCCGCTGATCGACGAGGTCCAGACAGCTGTCCGAGATCCATGGCTGCGTCCGTTTACGGATAGTTGGACACAACTCCATTGCACACTCCACAATAGACTCCGACAATTGCCTTTCTTCTACATCGATATCGTCCGGTATTGCGAGCGCCGCGAATTTGTTGGATAATGCCATTTGAAACTCTCACCCGATGGCCGGGTCCCGTAGGCACGCCCAATTTTTCTTGGCTGGTGGTGGCTCCGTTTTCTTCGCTCTTTGCAATCGCATCTGCAATTTCGCTCGAACAAGATAATGGTCCGATCCGCAATCGGGTCCACGCATTGCACGTACGTCTTTAAGCGTCGATCGGAATCTTGTGTTGATCAAAACGTAGTCTAACATCGCCGAGTCTTTACCGGATGGATTTCGCCAGGTGAGTTGGTGTTTGAGTGGATGGCGGAAAATGCTGTTGCCAACGATCAAGTTGTTTGACGATGCGAATGAAAGCAGGCGTAAGCCGTTGTCATTAATTACTCCGTGTCCGAATTTTCCCATGGTTTCTTCCCAGCCGGTTCGATCTACTCCTGAATGTGCATTGAAATCCCCCGCGAGAATTATTAATTCGGTTTGAGGTATCATATCCAGCGTCTGTTGAAGCTGATCGTAAAATTCGTCCTTGTTCGTGTCCGTGCTGGTCTCGGTTGGCGCATAAACGGATATGATATGGGTCTTGATCGTTGAGTATACCGTATTGCATTGTCATCGAAGCTGAAGTTGTGTGCAAAATTTCAGGGTGATCGGGTAACCGGCAGTATTCAAAAAATCGATTGCAAGATATGTACCGGGCAAACAGACTGACAAGAAAGCGAGCTAATAAAAACGTTTTAAAATACATTAAAGGATAAATATATGCATATATCATATACGAGTATTATTAACTTCCCAGTATAGGAAGTTATTGTAATCGGTCCGAAAATCGAAATCAAAAATTTCAACGTATTTTCATCTTTCAAGGTCCCAGGAGCATTTTAAGCAAAAAATTGGGAGGAAGTATGTGTGTGTGTATGTGCGTACGGATGTGGTCATTTTTTCCTGCACGATATCGCGCGAACCAAAACTGATATCGACTTCGTTGAGGTGTCGTTCGAAGCGTATTAACCGAAATATGATCTGAAAAGATTTTCATGAAATTCGGTGGAGCCGTTTTTTTGTTTAAGCGGCGTAAGTGATTTTTGTACCTGCACGATATCGCTCGAACCACGAAAGATATTGACTTACTTGAGGTGCCGTTCGAAGCGTATTAGCGACAATATAATCTGAAAAGATTTTTATAATATTCGGTCCAGCGGTTTTTTGGTTTAAATGACTTAAGTGATTTTTGTACCTGCACGATATCGCGCGAACTATAAAAGATATCGACTTAGTTGACGTGATGTTCGAAGAGTATTAACCAAAATATGATCTGAAAAGATTTTCATAAAATTCGGTCGAGCCGTTTTTTTGTACCTGCACTATATCGCCCGAACCACGAAAGATATTGACTTACTTGAGGTGCCGTTCGAAGCGTATTAGCGACAATATAATCTGAAAAGATTTTTATAATATTCGGTCTAGCGGTTTTTTGGTTTAAATGACTTAAGTGATTTTTGTACCTGCACGATACCGCGCGAGCTAAACACTATATCGAATTCATTGAAGTGCCGAAAAACATTAATACATCAATTTTATATACATTTTTGTCATCCTAATCTTGTAAGTGCGCACATTTAGTTTGACATTTTAGCGAAAATATTGATAAACAATTGTGACAAATTCTCGGTATTATACATATATTCTATATTGCCTATTGTTCATTTATTATTAAAATATCCAATCATAATATTCAACATCCATCATACTGGGAAGTTGATCGTGTGGACCGAAAGGGTCGAACCCACATCCCAACTAGTTCTTTAAAAGTATTTATTTAATATCAAGTCTCTTCTGACGACCAAGCGAGATGCAAATTTTTCACATCTTGTAACTGTGGGCCATGCTCAAACTTTTTTCGTGAAACCGCTGTTTTACATTTTTGCGATTTACTCGAAACGTTACTATTATGTAGGTAGGCACCAACAGAATCCATAATTTAAGCCCTGAAGCAAGGTTCTACGATAATTACGATCCTTATAATTAAGTATTAAAAAATTGCCATTTTTCTCAGTTTTTTAATTGATTTGCAAAAACCTGTTGACCGATTTGAAAGTCCAAAGCTCATATTTTTCGTCTTTTAAGGCACTATTAGGTACCATTTGTTGTTTTTCAAAACAAAATTTTTTTCGTACCAAAAATATGAAAAAACCTGTTTCCGCTACTATTATTATTTTTTTTCCAATTCGCCTGGACCAATTTTACCCAAAACACATTCATTGAATTCCTATGATTTTTCTTCTAATTTATAGCTTCAAGAAATCGCAGGGTAGACCTATTTCAACTTTTGAATACTTTTCCGCTATCTCTTGGAAAATGTACTGGCTTGGAAAATGTACTAGTACTAAGTCATTAAAAAGCAATAGTCTTATTTACATCCTTATCGTAATCTCTTTCACCGGTTTCGATATCTTATATCATAAAGTAGAATTTAACTTGGTGGAGTGGAATCGTAAAAATGAATGTAGATGTAAATGCGGTAGAACGACACCTCGTCATTTATTGATTTTCATTCTTAAAAGCTTTCTCAAGAGTCCAAATTCGCGGCTAGTATAACTTCTCCAGAGTGGCGCTGACATTTCTCAGTTAAGCTTCGAAGCTCACTTTAGTAAGATCGACTCGCGGCTGTTAGTGCTCAATTTTCGCAATGTTATATGTTTTGATTTCTTTAGTCGCTGTTGCTGTTGCTCTGTTCTGGCTGTACAAAGTAACAACATCAAATCATGACTATTTTGAGAAAATGGGCTTGAAGTACCTCAAACCATATCCGATAATTGGTAGTAATGTCCACATGATGTTTGGACGAAAAGCAACGCATGATCTGCTTGCGGATTTTCATCATAAATTTCCTGGTGAAAAGTGAGTTTTTAGATTTGACTAATTAAATTTAAAAAAAGATTTCATCTCCCCACTGAATATTTTTTAGCAGTTTCTTAAAAGAGTTGGAGAATAAATAATTGTATTACTTTAAATATCAGTTAAAAGAACAGTATTGGCACAGACTTAACTTATTTTTATAAAGATGTTATGCTTCATACAAATTTGTTCAAAAAAGCTTTTCGTGCAGCTGAGAGTAGAATGGATGGGTTAAGAACTTATTCCCACGCACAATTTATCCGCCCGCTCCATGCTCCACCTCACTCGCTCACTTTGCAAAGTCGGCTAGTAGTCCAGTAAATAGGTCGAAAAAAAGGCCTTCGTAATGCGAAAAATACCGCACGCGATTTTTTTTACCAAATGTTTTTACATATTTTTATGAATTTAAATTCAAAATGGCGTCATCCCCACCCTTATGCTTCACTTACAATGAAGGGAAACGCGTTTAATTCTATATCTCGGAAACTATGCGTTTTACGACAAAAATGTATAATCTTTTTTGTAGATAAATAAGTGATTTAACTTTTTTGTTCAGAATTTTTTTTGTAAAGTCAATATGTTCGGAGTTATAGCGCTTCAAACTTTATTCATTTCTTTCTTTGCACTATATTTCGTTAACGGTTAGCCCGCCATAAAAAAGTCCTACCTAAAGCGGCCTACACACGACAAACTTGGTTGCCAACCTTGTTGGCAACATTTGATGTTGGTGTTAGAATTGAAAGTGTGTGGATTGGTTGACAACTTTAAATTGAAGTTGGTCAAGCGGTTGGAATGAAATCAAAAAATTTTGATTTTCAGTAGCAGTTGGCAACCATGTTGTATGTTTGTAGTAGTGTTGCGAACTTAGCAGGCGAATATTATTTGAAATAATTTTTTGTACTGTGCACTTCGTCGATTCGTTGAGAATTGTAAAGTGAAAATTACAGAAAATAACGAATTTTGGGGAGAGTTTTTCCAAATAATATATAAACAATTACCGGAGCTATGGAAAGTAAAATCGAATGTTTTTAAAGACAAATATTTAGAAAAAGTGGCTTGGGAAAAACTTCTTGAAAAATATAAAGAATTCGAACCAAACGCAAGTGTAGAAAGTGTAAAAAACAAAATAAACAACATTCGCACCTGCTTTCGGACAGATTTAAAAAAAGTTATGCAGATAACAAACCGCTAATGTTATTATTGTAGTCTTCTGTGGACTAAGATTTAGCTTGTTTAATAAAACTCGAAAACAAAGCATTCTCAACAATCCTTCGTGCACGAGATAGTCTATAGTTAAATACAAGTTCTTCGTTTTTTTTTATGTGGCAGTGCTAAGCTTAGGAGTCACCCTTTGTACTTCTAGTCCGTCATGTCATTTGTCACGTCATGGTGCAATGTCTAGCAGTAAGCTTAGTACGGTGGAGGGGTGAGGGGGGGGGTATAGGTTAAGGATTAAAAGGTACAGGGGGGTATTGAAGAAGGTGGTGATGAACCCTGCGTTTGAACTCTTGGATGTTGTAAGAGCTCGGAAATACTGACTGCGAGAGGTTATTCCACAGTCGAATTGTTCTATTAACAAACGAATTCATTTCTTGTTGAGTGCGTGAAAGGGGTAGTTGCAGGTGAAGGGAATGAGACGAGTGGGCTAATCTGGTGTTGCGGGTATAAGATTGCCGTGGAGGCAGGAGAGCGTTTAACTCCTTCCGTTTGATAGATTATGGCTTCATCGAATTGTTTTCGAGGGGAATCGCATCGTCACCTACGCAAAACGTTTTTTAAGTCTTCTGGTGCACTTATCGAAAGTTCAGTCATCAGATTTATATGGGAAAATGCAGTCTCTTCATATGGCAGTCTTTACACCATAATCTCTTTTTTTAACTACTTTTATTTCATCTTCTAAGCACTCTTCAATAATTATATATGTAAATAATTCAACACTCATTTTTAAAAAAATAAATTAAAATGCTAAATTAACTTCCAAGTTAACACCATAAAATTTTAAACGGAAATGATGTTTGCACGAATGTTGGCAATCGAGTTGGAGTGTCTGTACATTTCATGATGACAACTTGGTAGTCAACCAAGTTTGTCGTCTGTAGGCCGCTTAAGACTTAAAGAGAACACGATTTATCTATAATTTTTGCTTTTATCATTTTTAGATAGGGCTAATATTTCACGAGTTATAGCGCCTTAAATGTCGGAAAATGTAAATTCAAAAAAAAAAAATTTCCTAATATCTTTTTCTTTCCCCGTTTTATTTCAAAACTGATTATATCGTGTGTGGTGCTCATCATTGCCCACAATTTGTGGCCTTTACTTTTTTCAATAAACTTGATATTATTATGGATTTATTACACCTCAAAAGTTTATTAAAAATGTTTTTTTTGCAAATATCTAGTCAACTATTTATTTATGATGACAAGTTATACCAACAAATATGTTTGTTATAAAATTCCGTTGAAATTTTACTTTAAACATTTTTTCTAGCATTTATACTTTAGCTAATGTTCATACATAGGTATAATTAAGAAATTTCGTTGGCGTAGAATCGGAATGATAAAAGAAGTTTGGACATTGTGCGAGATTTGAAAACCACACCATCTACAGGGGGAAAAGGGGGTCGTCCTAATAAAGGAATGTCCGAGGTGATGCAAGTTATGTATTTGTAGCTTTATAACGAACAGTGAGGAATGTCAATTTAGAGTTTCTGAGTTGCTCGCCTTAATCGACAAGGAAAATCGTCGTGAAATTCGTTTGTTTAAGCATTCACTAAGGTTCAAATGTTTTGGAAAATCGGCTACAAAAACCAAAGTGAACTTATCAGCTCTGCCTCCAACTAAAGATGCTGCTCGACTTCACTCATTTCGAGTATATCATCAAGTGCAAACTTGGCTTGGTAGTTATCAAGACCCGGAGGAATGGGACTGGAAGCGAACAAGATTTGGCTTACAACCAGTCCCAATGACAATTGCTCCGGCACCAGCAAATTTATTAAAATTAATATCCTGCAAATGTAGGAAAAAATGTGACGGTTCCTGTGGATGCCGCAAGGCCGGTCTCAAATGTACCATAATTTTCTCTAACTGCAGTGGAGGAAATTGCGAAAATGTGACGAAGGATGCAAACCTCCTTGAAAACAATGAAATAAATGAGAACATTTGCGAGTTTTCAAGTCTCCCAGATAAATCATTCGACGAAGACAACGTCAAGTCATTAGATGGCAGCTTCATTGGTCTATCCGATTGTCAACCGACATCTTCGCAACATATGAGGCTAAATAACATGTTATAGCATCATGGTTTCGTTTTCTTGTGGATTAGGCCTACTGGGGAAACCACAATAAAAAACGCGCCAAAAACTCGACCTCCAGGGTGCTGTTTAAAAGCGTTTGTACGCCAACGAAATTTCTTAATTATATGTATGAACATTAATGTGTATCTATATGAAACAATCGGCGCTGGATTGCGGCTAAAGTATAAATGCTACAAAAAAATGCTTGAAGTAAAATTTCAACGGAATTTTATAACAAACAAATTTGTTGGTATAACTTGTCATCATAAATAAATAGTTGACTAGATATTTGCAAAAAAAAAAAACATTTTTAATAAACTTTTGAGGTGTAATAAATCCATAAATATCAAGTTTATAGAAAAAAGTAAAGGCAACAAATTGTGGGCAATGATGAGCTAAACACACGATATAATCAGTTGTGAAATGAAACGGGGAAAGAAAAAGATATTAGGAATTTATTTATTTTTTTTTGAATTTACATTTTCCGACATTTAAGGCGCTATAACTCGTGAAATATTAGCCCTATCTAAAAATGATAAAAGCAATAATTATAGATAATCGTGTGTTCTTTAAGTCTTAGGAAGGACTTTTTTATGGCGGACTAACCGTTAACGAAATATAGTGCAAAGAAAGAAATGAATAAAGTTTGAAGCGCTATAACTCCGAACATATTGACTTTACAAAAAAAATTTCTGAACAAAAAAGTTAAATCACTTGTTTATCTACAAAAAAGATTATATATATTTTTGTCATAAAGTGGGGATGACACCATTTTGAATTTGAGCTCATAAAAATATGTAAAAACATTTGGTAAAAAAATCGCTTGCGGTATTTTTCGCAAAGAAAAAGTACCTATTTACTGGACTATAGTATAGGCAATCAAATAAATATTTAACTGAGTGATACATATGTAATTCACAAATTGCTGAAAATTGGTTTAAGGGCTGTGCACATTAAAAAAAATGTCGATTCTCCAGAACCATCGGAGGGGGCCAAAAATTTTTATCCAAGCTAAAACGGTCAAAATATCAGTTTTTGCAAATATTTCTTAGACGAGAAGTCATCATAAAATAGTTTTACAAAATTTATATGTGAAGCAAAAAAAAGATATACATTTTCTCGTGTGTATTGCCATTCATGTGGATTTAAAATACTCATGAGCTCATTCCTGATAGTCCGGGGAAATTAGCAAAAAAAAAATGCACGAAAAGATACAAAACTCCAAAATGGCTGAAAAGTGGTCCACAGTTTCTTGTGACTTTAAATTGTTTCCTCAAGAAACAGTGCAAAATTGCTACAAATTTTTCTCCACTAAAAACCACCATTCACTTTCTGGCCGCGGGCAGGCCTGGTCGGCATGCGCGGCCCAATGAAGGCCACGCAATACTAAGTTTGACTGAGAGATGAGGTCTTCAGGTATCCGCCTATCCAGGCGAAGGCGATAGTTTAGCAAGTTGTTAATTCAAGTGTAAAAATGTTTACGCCCAGTAGGGAATGGAAGCCTTCCAGCGTCGAATCTGTACACTTTCCTTCGAATGCATAATACATACTTTCTAGATCGAATCATCCCTTCTTTTAACATTGCGATGTCCTAGAGACGAAGGCATAACGGCCACATTATGCAATACAGTTCATTCCAATATGAAGGCATGAGAGCCACCTTTCGCAGTACCATACCTTCCAATATGAAGGCAAAAAAGCCACCTTTTGCTTTACCATGCCTTCCAATCACTGGTTTTCAAAAGAAGAGGGTGGGAGAGAGACGACTGAAGGCAAATCAGTATTACATCATCCTATTTTACGAGCGGCCTCAGCATTTTTCCTCGATAATGAAAAAAAGGAAAGGTGTGCATATTCCTTATGCATGACACTTTGCAATACCATTGCTACCAATAGCCATCTATTTACATTGCTTCCAATATCTACAAAGATATACCTACTGCATTCCGATTTCATGAATTCGTAAATTCACTACTGGGTGGCCTCAACGAAAACTTTAAAGGCACAAACAAATTGGTGACTGGAAATTTTTTGTAAATAAACGGACCACCATATTTGCTGAAATTAAATGTATGGGAAATTCTCTCGTAGCCAGTCGCCGTCGCCGCCCCCGCGTCAATCTGCTTGTGCCTTAAGGCGGCCCCATACTCACGCCATGAACAAGCGCGAACGCGAGTATGCATGGTTTTCGTGCCTAGCTCCCGCCTTGCTTCAGTTTCGAGTGCATACGGCTTGAATTCGTGCCGTAAATTCACGGCTTGAGACTAAATAGAAGTTCTACGATGGTAGCACGTAAGTTGTTTCAGTTGACCTCTTCATACAAAAATTCAAGTGTTACAAAAATATTTGGTGATTGAAACAACTCACCTGCTACCACCCCAAATCTTCAGGCACAAACTGACGATAAATGCCCACACACATAAAGATTTTTGTCAGTTTTCTTGGACTGCAGGTTCCATCTACGTAGTTGGCGGCCGGTGAATGTATTGTGATACTTGGCTTGAAGGCGAATACCTTCATGCCGCGGCCGTGGAAGAGGGCCTTGGGATATCACTACATCCTACAGAAAATGTTTTACGCGAACGCCAGAAAGTAGCATAGTAGCCCCTCGATTGTTTAGCCGCCACCGGCCAGCCAAACGCGCGACCCGCCGAATGTTGCGGCGTACGAGCCAAGTAACAGTGACCAGCGAAAAATTAGAATATAAAACTATAGGAAAGGCCCTCGCCGAATATTAGCGTAATGAAATTCTTGATGAGTATGAGCGCTCCTGTTTTGTTAGTTGTGTGGAATAGAGGAGAGGCAAGTAGGGGTTCGAATTATCAGTTATCTACATATAATTAAAGATTGTGATTACGTCCGTAAATACGTGTTTTTAGTGTTAAATACTAGAGATTTTTTCAAATCTGAAAAATCTCACATGAGATTAGGGGAGGGGAGAGGGGCTCGAGGCAAGTCTCGTGACATCTTACCAAGCGGGAGAGGGGAGGGGTCGAAAAATATACCAAATATGATATTCCAAATTTTGAAAGTTTTGTTATTGAAATATGGTGGTCACCACGATCAAAGGTTTTGCTACAGGTCGTATATAGACAGTGTCGATTTGATAACCATTCTCCCAACCACATAACAGTTCAGAGGTTAGGATCATAAGGTTTGAGGTGGTTGAATGCCCTTTTCTAAATCCGTTCTGTTGCTCCTTGATAATTAGCTCAATGATGGGAACTATTTTGTCGAAAACAAGTTTTTCAAAAAGTTTTGATATTGAAGACAGAATGGCAATCCTCCTATAGTTGTACACCAAGTGCTTATGGAGAATACTAGAGATGCCAGCACAAGTAGAAATGCCGGCACAAAAGAGATGCCATCAACACCACTGATGACTAGTGATGTAAAATACTCAGGTATTTATGAATCAGGGTAAATGTACAGGGTAAATACTCAATGTTCATAAATACCCGGGTACTTTACAATTTAAAAAAAATTCCTTTCGGAGTAAGTTAAACCTTGGGAAATGTTCGCACAATAATTTTTTTGAGTGGCTACAACATTAGAAAGTTATTAAAATTAACAGCAATTAAAATTAGAACTTAGCACTTCGGTTGAAGGATAAGGAAATAAAATCAAACAGGTATGTTTGAGAAGGGAGCACACATAGTGAAATTCTCTTTATTGATCGTGAACAATGTTAATTGAGCAATGACAGCCTGGGTACAAATTAACTGAACTTAATTGAAAAAGGCCAAAAGCTAGGTAGGGGTGTAGGTTAAATGCTAAATTACAATATAAGATCTACATTACCACATCTTTTAATATCCAAAATAATTCCATAAATCAAATACAAAGACAATCTAATCTGAAAATGGAAGGAAAAGCAGTGTCAGTTTGACTTCTGGGTAGGATGCGCTTAGCAGTGTTGCCAATCCACTTGCTTACGGGCAGTTGGCATACAGCCTTATTATACTGAAATTACCCGGTTAGACACCCAATTTATATTTACCTAGCCACTGGGTATTTACCCGGCCCACATCTCTACTGATGACACCATCCATCGTCGCTACAACCCAAATCGGCACGGTTCCGAATGTTGAGCATTGTCTCTGCGTCAGCCGTCACAGAGTCCATCAATATCCTCCTGGTCGTCAAAAATTTCATAAAAAAAAATTTCATTGTATAAGAAAAAAAGTTAAGATTGACATATTGTAGGAACCTTGAAATTGACTTAACCTTCACCCCCTGTCCCCAGTCTCCTTATTAACAATGCATGTTCTCATTTTTTGTTAGAAATTAATAAAAGTAATACCTTCAACTTTTTTTGATTTTAGAATTATCGGCTTCTTTGATTTTGGATCGCCTGCATATTTTGTAATGGACATCGACCTTTTGAAGCAGCTAACTATAAAGGATTTTGCTTACTTTCAAGACCATAAACCTTTGATTGACCCAGAGTATGATACTTTCTTTGGCAATACCTTATTCGCTATGCAAGGCAAAGCCTGGAGAGACATGAGATCAACTTTAAGCCCACTCTTTACTGGAAGTAAAATGAAAGTAATGTTTCAATTGATTAATCACTGCACCACACAGTTTGTGGATTATGTGCAAGAAGAATGTAAAAAGACAGGCAAAGTAAATTTCAAATCGAAAGAGATATTCTCCAAGTTTACCAATGATGTAATTGCTTCATGCGCCTTTGGTCTGGAGTGCAATTCCTTGAAGAATACAGACAACGAATTTTTAGAAATTGGAAAAGAATTCTCAAATTTACAAAAGCCTTGGAAGTTGTTTCAGATTGTTCTTATTCGATTATTTCCAAAATTGACTTTTAACCTAGGTATAACATTTTTTAGTACAAAGGTAAGAGCAATGTTCAACCGGCTTATCATTGATACCATGGAATTAAGAAGGGCAAGAGGAATCAACAGACCGGACATGATACAACTTCTTATGAACTTAAAAGATGGAAATTTTGAAAGTTTATACGAAAAGGATAACAAAAAATTGGAGATTGAAAGGAATGAGATAAAGGGTGAAATTAAGAAGTCCTGGACCGACGAAGAAATCATTGCTCAAAGCTTTATATTCTTCTTAGCTGGTTTCGACACCAGCTCAAATTTTTTGCAGTTTATTTTTTACGAACTAGGACTTCATCAAGATATTCAACAGCGACTCTATGAAGAAATTGTGGAAACTAGTGAAATACTTAAGGGAGAACCTCTTACCTATGAAGTCATGAAAGGAATGAAATATACAAATATGGTTATAAATGAAGTTCTTAGAAAATGGCCGCCGATAGCGGCTGTTGATAGACTCTGTGTCAAAGATTATTCTTATGAAGATGACAGTGGTCTTAAATTTACAGTGAAAGAAGGCACAAATTTCGGTATTGCCATTTATGCTTTCCATATGGATCCAAAATATTTTCCAAATCCAGAAGTCTTTGATCCAGAGAGATTCAGTGATGAAAATAAGGGTAATAACAATATGGACGCGTTTATACCATTCGGAATTGGACCTAGAAGCTGTATAGGTAATTATACATTCAAAATTCAAAATTAAAATTTGTTAACTAATATTTTCCAAACAGGATTTAGATTTGCATTAATGGAGATTAAGTCATTGCTGTATTATCTGCTGTTAAACTTCAAAGTTAACATTGGAAAGGATACCGATGTTCCATTGACGTTTTCTAAGTGTTTCTTTGGCTGGTCACCTAAGAGAGAAATTCAAATTGAGCTTGAGCCAAGGAATGTTAAAAAGGATCTCTAGTCTGACCTTTTTATTTATATTTTTATTTGTTTCGTATTTGTAAATATACATAATTAAAAAAATATAATAATTAAAACTTCGTTGGGCATTTGTTTTAATCACTTAAAAGTTAATCTAAAGAATAAGAATTAAGAATTTGGGAGTCTGGGCTAGGCTAGCACGGTGTGTGGACGTGCGGGCGTGTGCTGTCGCCACCCACTTAAAATATTTCGTGCTATATCACTAAACCACCGAATTAACACCAAAAATCAAACAATCTAAGTTTTTTTTGTTTACTGTGCCGGGACCAATTATTGAATTTCATTAAAAACACGTTAATTAATTAAATAATTGTGAAGTGATGTGCAGAAAAACTAAATCAACTAAACAGCTGCTGTGTTATAAGTGTGAAGTGAAGGTGTCACCAACGAAACAGTGGATGTAACGGAGACAGACGGACGGTAAATTGTAAATCTTCTCTCCCCTTTCCCACACCCGTTCAAGGCACTGCCGGCGTCAGAGCCAGTGTCGGTCAGCTGACGGGATTCTCCTTGCTTTAGGAGGCATAACACTCCAGCAAGGCGCATCCCGTTAACCCCGACGGTGATGACAATGGCACTGCCGGTTGCGACTGGGGCTTGCAACCTTGTGTTCACAAAGCAACGATACAATAATTTTTGTATCGACTTTGCTAATATCCGTGGGTTAAAAGCGAATTTTTATTCCGTGTTGTGCCATCTCAACACCTATTCTCCCCCAATCTTCGCACTAAGTGAAACCCAGATTTTACCTAACGATTGTCTAGATTGTTATCAGGTTTCCGGGTACACTTTAGTGCACAATCTGTCCCCACATAGGGGAATTGCCATTTATATTAGGAAAGACGTTGCCTTCCAGAAGGTGTACAGCAGTACATCATCTGATTTTAACCATCTCGGTATTAAAATTTCACTTCGTAATCACGTCATTTTCTTCTGTTTTCTATACAGGAGTCCTAATATTAGTAATGAAGCCTCCTTATTAGCATTCGACGCTATCTCCGAACGTATCTCCGAATTTTTATCCTCCCATCCGGAGTGCGAAATCATTGTTGCGGGTGATTTCAACGTTCACAACGTAAATTGGCTGAATTACTCAAATGGCACCAGTGTTTCTGGCAGGGATGCCGAGCTCTTTGCTGAGACCAATAACTTGCACCAAATAGTGAAACAGCGTACGCGCGTTCCTGACACTGCGGGACAAGGGGCACACCTCCTTGATCTTTTTCTTACCTCCCACCCTTCACGTTACTCCGTTGAGGTCGATTCGCCTATTGGAAACTCGGATCACTGTCTGGTCAGCGCTTACTTCTCCTATCCATCTCCAACCCCAACAACGCCAGCTCCTAGGAGAATTGTTTGGCATTATGGAAAAGCCAACTGGTGGGGGCTGATTCGCTTTTTCCAAGCTACTGATTGGGATTTGTGTTTTCAGAACCGCGATGTTAATTTTGCGGCCATCTGTATTACCAAAATTATACTGGCCGGAATGCGTTTATTCATTCCCCATTCTTCCAAATCCATAAAGCCTAGGCAATATGGATGGTTCAATCGAGAGTGTATGAACGCAATCAAAACCAAAGAAGCCGCCTACAGACAGTACAAAAACTCTCCGAGCGAAACATCTCGACGTGAATACATCAGGTTGAGAAACTCTTGTAAATCCACCATCAAGCGAGTCAAAGAATTATTCGATGAGAAACTGAGAGGTAAACTCATAAACTCCACTGCCGGCAGTAAAAACTTCTGGTCCTTGGTAACCTCCATCAGGAAGAATTTCACTTCTCATTCAACGCCTCCATTCATTTACAACAAACAGGTGATAACAGAAAGCAAACCCAAGGCCGATCTACTCGCACTTCTGTTCGCCGAAAATTCTTCCTTACCCGATGCCGTCATGCAACCCCCCACCATCGAGTGTTCCGCCCACTCAATGGATAGAGTTTTCTTCAGGACGCGTGAAGTATATAAGTGTCTCAAAGAGCTGGACTCCAACAAAGCCACTGGCCCCGACAAAATTCCCCCTATAGTTCTTAAAAAATGTGCCTCACCTTTGGCTAAACCTCTGCGCAAACTTTTTGCACTTTCATACTTCTCCGGAGTTTATCCTGACTCCTGGAAACTGGCTCATGTTCAGCCCATACCGAAAAAAGGTGAAGCTAGTGACCCTACTAACTACCGCCCAATAGCAATTACTTCTATTCTCTCCAAAGTTATGGAGACAATAATAAAAAGAAAGCTTATGGAATATCTTGAATACAACCAAATATTGAATGACAAACAATACGGCTTTAGATCGAAAAGATCTACTGGCGATCTCCTTGTATGCCTAACGGAGCACCTCAGCCGAAGTATACACCGATTTGGTGAATCTGGTCTGGTTGCTCTGGATATCTCCAAGGCTTTTGACAGAGTATGGCATCCCGCTCTGTTGGCTAAACTCCAAGCTATTGGTATTGACTCTGTTCTGAAGAACTGGATTGAGAGCTTCCTTTCAGGCCGTTCAATCAAGGTAGTATTGGATGGCGTCGAATCCGACCCCCACCACATCTCCGCAGGTGTTCCCCAGGGCTCAATTCTATCACCAGTTCTCTTCCTAGTTTTTATAAATGACCTGCTCTCAGTCCCCTCTAACTCACTCCACAGCTTTGCTGATGACGGTACTCTACGTTACTCCTATGGTTTTGATAATGTAACACAAGCGCGTGCCAGACCTTGTCTACATCATCGCCAACTGTTGACCAATTCAATCAACAGGGACATCGAACGAATTCTTGAATGGGGCCGAATGAACCGTGTCGAATTCAATGCATCTAAAACGAAGTACTGTCTCATCTCCAATAAAACTTGCACCGAACCGCTTTCTATTTCAGTGGACAACAAGACCGTAACGGCAGAACCCTCTCTAAACATCCTAGGCGTAACATTAGCTGAAGATCTGCGCTGGAATAACCACATATTCCAAAGTGCTAAACAAGCATCCCAGTGTCTAGGATTCCTCAAAAGGTGCAAATTTCTCCTTCAGCCGTCTGCCAGGGCTATAATTTACAAGTCCTACATTCGTCCCCGTCTTGAATATAACTCGTATATCTGGGCCGGGGCCCCAAGAACCATCTTAGCTTGGCTGGACAAGGTGCAAAACCGCGCTCTCAAACTTATTGGTGACAGCGCCATTTGCTCTTCAATTGACTCATTAAGCCACCGTAGGAATGTTGCAGCTCTAGCAAAATTTTATCGTTTTTTTCATAATGATTGCTCCACTGAAATAAGTAACCTTATGCCTCCACGGCAACATTTTTCCCGCAACACAAGACTTGCCCGCTCGGCTCACCCCCTCAGTTTACAGCCCTTATCTTCGCGCACACTCCGATCTAGAAATTCGTTTATATCAAGAACCACTCGTCTGTGGAACAACCTTCCAAAGACGGTATTCCCGAACTCATACAACATCCAAGAGTTCAAACGCAAGGTTCATCGCCACTTTCTGCAACACCCCCTTGACTCCCCCTAACCTATTATGTCCTTCTCTCTATCTTTCGAGCTAAGCTTACTACTGGACATTGCACCATGACCTAAACGACATGACGTACTAGTAGTACAAAGGGTGACACCTGAGCTTAGACTATCACATAAAAAAAAAAAAAAAAAAAAAATTATACAATAGAAGTTAAGGTGAGTCTCTTAATTGTGAATAGGAAGATGGGCCGACGGTGTACAGAACAACATGTGTTGTTCTAGGAAATCTCCAGTTGATCACAATGTGATGTGTTGAGGACTCGATGAGATCGAGTTATGCGCGAACCAAGCTATCTGAAGTATAATAGCGTGGCCTGAAAGCGCTGTTCTGTCGTTTGATGATCACCGAGCTGCAACTGCACTGATCAGCAACATGGGAAAACAAGTATCCGTAGAATCAACGTATGCAACAAATCATTCACTCACAGCTCGCTTTAAGGGACCTGGAACTGATGATCGACCACAGGCATAATTTTAAAACACACTTGGAGGGCATGGCGGATAAAGCTTCCGCTATCATTTATCATTTCCATGAATGCTGCCCAACGTGGGGGCCTAAACCAATCCCTTGACTCCTGTAGGTGAGGGGTTAGCTTAGTTTAGCTTTTCGCAGTACCAGTATGGGCAGCACGCAGCAGCAAGAAAGAGGGCTTGCAGCAGAAAATTGAGGGCCGTATACAGACTAAAGTTGGAAACAGATACGTGGGTGCGTACAGTGTCTGCAGTTTTTCGCTGACAAACAATTGCGCGAGTTAAAAAATTTAATTATATTATTAATAAAAAAAAAATTTAAAACACAAAATTTATTTGGAGAAGGTTTAATCTACTTTCGTTCAACGGTACATCGAGACTGAATGAATCTTAAAAGTAACTTAAGATCTAAGATTCTACTTGTGCAAATTGTGTGTGGGATAATTCTGTGGAATTTAGATATGAAAAATGCTCTTTGGATATTTTCTTGAGAATTTTGTCTGGAAATAGGAAATGGATATGGGAACCTTGGAGTGCAGGTGCATTATCGCAACATGTTGCTAAAATATTATTAATACTATTAGTTATTTGTTGATGTCCATAACTCCTCCCCTCTAAGATGAAGCGAAGGCCAGGAAAGTTTCGTGGGCTGAGATTCTGGTATTGATGAAGTGATAATTATGTTTTCAGGGATCACCTTGGTTTTTCTGCTAATCCAGGATTTTCTTAACTTTTTGAAGATGTAAACGGCGATTGCTGCTATGATGAGAATTGATGTTAATCCATATAAAGAATACTTCTGCTGCTGGGTTTTTATTTGTAATAGTTCTATGTTGTTGTTGTTTTGAAGATGGTAAGTTTCTAGTTGTTTTAGGTTTAATTTCCGGACGGTTTTTGTTGGTTTAATTTCGGTGAATGTTGAAGGGATTATTTGAACTTTGTCCCAAAATGTTCGCTTTTCGTTGGTATAATTTATATTATTAATTTGAATTTCGCAGTCTTTATAGTGAATTAGTAGGGTTCCAGAAATTGTCTTCTTTTTTATGTCACAAGTCGTATTAATTGGTCCTGATTTTCGATGAGATCGCATATGGCTTCTATATTTTTAATAAGGTTCGGTATGCAGCTGTTTGTTGGAATTTTCTCTAAGATGTCCTTGTAGCAGTAGTATGAATCTTCTATCAGCATGCATGGCTTGTCTAAAAATTGAATATAATTTTCGCTCATAAAGGAATAGGGTTGGGTCAAGTTAATGGTAAAGGTCTTATTGATTGGAAGGTTAATCAAATGGTATAAGTTAAAATGTTCATGTGATACAACTGGAAGTTTTATGTTAAATATTATATTCGAACCATTATAGTATGCTTGAAGAGCTAAAATTTGATAAATTTGTTCGTCTGCTTTAATTGTAATATTTTGTTTTGTAATAAAATCATATGCGAATTCTAATTCACTGGGGCTAAGAATTTGTTTTGATATTATATTGAGTTTAGCAAGAGTAATAGCTTCAGAAACTTCTTGCAAATGATTAGTTAATATTTCTATATTAAAATTTGTCTGATGAATATTCTGCAAATGCTGAAAATCTTCATTCTCGGAACGGATTCTCTGTGATATTGATGTTTGATATTCATATAGATAATTTTGTAAAATTTGCTGTTGCTCATTAATGTGGTTGGTTATGTTATTAAACCGTTCTAACATTTTATTATTCAGAAATGTCTGTTTTGTCAGTCCGTCTTTAAGTGCTTGTTGGTTAAATCGTAGTCCTTCAGTTGCTTCGTTTATTTGTATTGCATCGTTTTCGTCCAAGTTTCCAGTAATGAATTTGATTACACTTCCTAAACCGTTTATCAGGCCTCGTTTATTTCTAGGTTTTGGAGATAATGTCAAAAACTTGTGCTCTAATTCTTTAAATTTTAGATAACTTATTTCTTTTAATATTCTTAAATTGCTATCATTACTATTTTTTATTATTTCAACGGATTTTCCGATTATTTCTATGTTTTTAGCGTATTCTGTTAGATTGACTATATATATTAATTTGGCGTGAGACTCTATAAGTTTTCCTGATCCTAATTTCATTGATAATAAACCCTGACTATTCGATAGGTCCTGGATCTCTATCCGTTGGCATGATATTATTCTGAAATTTAAGTTTATTTTTAAGTTTATTCTTATGTGCTTTCCTATGATTAGGGGTTACTACAACTACTTTGCGATTAGATACTACTTTTAATTTCTTAGCTCTAGGGGTCATTTTATTTCTTCTATTATTATATTCGTATACTATTTCATTTTCTTCGAAATCTCGTGGTGGTTCACGTTTTTTATTTAAATTATCAATTTATCGATTTGTTATGGCTTTCTATTTTAGATTTTATTTTATCAAATAAATTCGTTTGATATTCATGGAGCTTATTTAAATAATCGTGTTCTGATTCATTAATAATTCTATTAAATTTATATGTCCTACCTGTCATTAACTCAAAAGGAATTAAATTAGTAACCGAATGGATTGCATTATTATACGTTATAAGTGCTTCATTTAATATATCTTTTGATATTAACTTTTTATCTTTATCATAAATTATTCTGTAGATTTCAGTGAAATGAGTGGGAGATCCTGGTCGGAGCTGAAAGCTGTCGCGCAAAACAGAGTCCGCTGGAGGGCAACTGTTTCCGCCCTATGTCCCATGAGGGATTAAAGGAGCGCAATGATGATGATGATGATGTTGAGTGAAATCTTTCAACTGTTGAGTTACCTGTTGAATTTTGAGGGGTAGTAATATGTATTCGAATTGAATATTGGTCGCAAAAGTCTTTAAAAAGATTAGATTTGAATTCATTAGCAGCATCACATATTAATTTCTTAGGGATACCATGTTGTGAAAAGAACTCTCTTAATGCACTAGCTATGCTTACACTATTTCTTGCAGGTAGAATATATGCTGAGGCAAATTTTGAGAATTTATCTATTATTGTTAGAATATTTTCATTGTGAATATTATATACGTCAATATGAACTATGTCCAGTGGTTTAGAAGGAGTTTCAGAATATTCGTATTGGACTTTGGGAGGATGTCTATCATATTTCAGAAGTTGACATTTTTCGCAATTATTAATTGTCTTTGTAATTTTCTCTTTCATTTTTGGAAAGTAGTATGTTCTACGTAAGTGGTTAAGAGTTTCATTTATTCCACGATGATTGTGTTTTTGATGATACTCATTTATGATTTGGTCTTGACGGTCTGAATCTACTACATCGTTAAGCTTTTCCGTACATCTTAATAGTTTAAATGCTCCATTGTTTGAAAAGAATTTGGAGTACACATTTTGTACAATTTTGAAAGTATCGTCGTCTGTGAAAATGGCTGTTAACTTACCAGGATATAAGTACTGTTTTAAAATATTTGTTATAACTTCTTTTTCGTCTAAATTTGGTTGCCTAAAAATGCGACGATGTTTTGTCTCGAATAATACATTATATACCATAGGGGATTTAACTATACTATTAGTTTTAATGAGAATTAATTGGTGAGTAAATTCATTAACGGGACGTTCTGAAATGGGGATGCCGTCGTTTAAATTTTCTTGAGTGGAATGAATGGTAGAAGAATCTGAAGTTTGAACCGAATCAGCGGCGTTATTATCTGTTGAATCGTTATTGTTAATTTCAATGCGACTTAGAGCGTCTGCATTCGTGTTCAATTTTCCTTTTTTATAAACTATTTCGTAATCAAACTCTTCAAGTTTGAGTCGCCATCTAATGAGTTTGGAGTTGGGCTCCTTCAAGGAGAATAGCCACGTAAGGGGCTTGTGATCAGTTATTATTTTGAATTTGTGACCATAGATATAAGGTCGAAAATATTTGGTTGCCCACACTATTGCGAGGAGTTCCTTTTCTATTGTACTGTAATTGATTTCACTTTGCGTTAAAGTTCGAGAAGCGTAACATATTGGCTTATCGGATCCAATAGGACCTTGACTAAGTATGGCTCCGATGGCAAAATTGCTGGCATCCGTAGTTAAATTAAATGGTTTCGAAAAATCTGGATATTGCAATATTGGGTCATTTGTAAGAAGATCTTTGCAATGTTCGAAGCATTGTACATATCACTCATCTAACTTTATTTGTTTACCTTTTTTCAGGCATTCTGTTAAAGGTTTAGTGAGTTTGGCGAAATCTAAAATGAATTTTCTATAATACCCTAATAAACCTAGGAAAGATTTTATTTGTTTAGTGGTACGAGGAATTGCAAAATTTTTCGCTTGAATTTTTTGGGGATTTGGTTTAACGCCGGAGGGAGTAATAATATGTCCAAGGAATGCAACTTCCTTGCGGAGGAATTCCGATTTATCAAGCTGAATTTTTAAATTAGCTTGACGTAATTTATTAAATACTTTAGAAAGGTTTTCCAAATGTTCTTGTAAGGATGTTGAGAACACTATTATGTCATCCATATAGACGAGGCAAACTTTTCCTTGTAATTCTCTTAATACATTATCGATTACTCTTTGGAATGTCGAGGGCGCATTTTTTAAGCCGAATGGCATGCGTACGAATTCGTAATGCCCATTGTCGACAGTGAAAGCTGTTTTCTGGATATCTCTAGGATCAACCTCAATCTGATGAAAACCTGAGGCTAAATCGAGGGTTGTAAAGTACATACATTTACCAAGCTTGTCAAGTATTTCAGTAATATTCGGGATGGGGTACCGGTCGTCTATGGTTTTCTCATTGACTTTCCTATAGTCTACAACGAGTCTCCATTTTTGTTTTCCTGAAGCGTCTTGTTTTTTCGGAACCATCCAGATCGGACTACTCCATGGGGAGTAACTAGGCTTAATAATTCCTTGGTTTAATAAATCTTGAATTTGGGATTTAACTTCGGATTTATGGATTTCAGGGTATCTATAAGACTTAGCGTATATTGGAATATCGTCTGTAGTTTTTATGCGATGTTTGACAGCATTCGTGAATGTTAATGTTTGCCCATTATAAAATATATCATCGAAATTTCTGCAGAGTTTAACAAGGGATCTTTTCTCTTCGTTGTTTAAGTGTTCTGTTCTTAGAGCTTTGGTTATGTCACAGGTTTCTAAAGAATCTGCTTGGCTGACAACTTTAACGTTATAATTATGGACTTCGTTGAAATCAATGAATTTTTCAACTTTAAGAGGTTGTTCAATAAAAAGTTTTTGGTCAAGGGAGGACAGATTTGTTACCTCTACTAAGCTGTACCAATTGTTAGACTGGTAAATACCTTCGGATACTATTAAATAATTATTAATTTTGGTGGGTTTAATGAAAATGTCTCCTTCTTCTATGTCTACTGGTAACCTGGCTATAATTTTTGAATTAGAAGAGACAGTATAAACTGCTGATGCAAAATTTGGTTTAAATAAAAGTTTTATTCTTGCATTGTCCATTTCCAGGACTTCGTCTTTAAGATTTACTTTCATTCCTAAATCTTTCATTGTTTTCAGGCCAATTAGACCATCAAAATAGTTATGGAATCGGAATATTAGAAACTTCATATCGCTTTTTGTATTAAATTCCCTAAATGAAGGGAAAGTTATTTGTTTGTCTACTAGGTATTTATTAAAAACGGTTGTAATTTTGACGGGGTTTATAGTTTCGTGATGGCGAGGATCTGCGAATTCTGGGTTAATAAAATTCAAAGATGCACCTGTATCGACGAGGAATTTAAGAGGACGGCCAAAAGGTGATGATACGTGGATGTAGCCTAACACAGTGGCTCCATGTGCATTAAGTTCTACGAATCCAAATTGTTCTCCGAGGCTGTTGACTGAAAATTTGAATCATCTATTTCATAGGTATTTTGAAAGGAGTCTAATGAGTTCTGCTGTTCAGGGGTTTCTTCATATTGGTCTGTTATTGGACAATATTGATCAAGCTGAGTTTCGTGATCAATACCGTAGTTTTCAGGGACGTTTGTATCGCCATTAAAGTTGTCTATGTTATGTAATTCTCTAAAGGTAAAATTTGGAGAATATTTAGTTGCACTATTATTTTGGCTTTGGTTGAATGGAACCTGTCGAGTATTTCCGGATGAAGTATCCATCGGTACAGGACGTGGTTGTTGCGAACTAAACATTGGTTTGGGTGCAAACACGTTATTATTATTTTCGAATCTTCTGAAAGGGTAAGATTGCTGTTGTTGGAAGGGAATTGCTTTTCGCATGAAACTATTGTTACTATTTTGGTTCACTCTAAAATTGGGACGTTGCTGTTGTAAATTAAAAGGTTTGTGAATAAATGGTGGACGAACTGTTTGATAATTAAAATTTGGTCGAATTTGAGGATTCATTCGATAAGACGGTTGATATGAGTAAGCATGGGTTTGAATTTGGGGTTTTGCAGTAATATGATTCGCTTTATTTTGACCGAAATTTCTTAGGTAATAAGTATTTTGCTCTTTAATGCAATAATTAAAAGCTTCCGTGAGGGAATTCGGTTTCATGGCCCTTATAGTAGCACCAAGGGGCTACTCTTTTAATCCAGTAAGAAAATTATTTAAACACATTTCAGAGAAAAGCCTCTGTTTCGCCGATATCACTTTAGAATCACTTTCATGTAAATTTAAATGGTTCATTAACGTTGAAAATAACTCAATTATTTTCGATTAATAACTTTCTACCGTATCATTAGTTTGTCTTATATTGTGTAAGTCTTTAATTAAAGAAGTCTCGTTTCTTTTATCTGAATAATGTAATGTTAGATTAATTTTTATTTGCTCCCAATTTAAAGGGGTGCCGTACATATTTAAAATTTCATTGGCTTGACCAATGATTTTGCTTCTAATGGCACGTAAAATTATTTTGGCATAAACCGTGCCATCAATTTGTACCATTAGACTTAAAATTTCTTCAACATTGTTGATGAATTCGTAAAGTAATCGAATATTACCATCAAAGGGTGGCAAATCTTTTATAGCGTCTGGAATACGCAAATTATCAAAAACGCTTGTTATTTTTAACTTATTTTGATTAGCAATATCACTAGAATTAACGTAACCCGCGGCAGCATTAACATTATCTTCATTCACAGACATTTTGATAATTAGGTATTTATTTTCTTATTTGTTTTGATTTATTTAACTTAAAAAATATTAAATAGACGTTTCTATTTCAAACCACTTTTATATTTAATTTATTTAAATAATGGATTTTCTTTGTAATTTTACTTTACTTCAGAACTTTTTTTACGGATTTTTTCCTAATTTTTGTTGATTTTTATATATGTACTAGCATAAAACCCGCGTGCCTTGCAACGCCTTTAAACAAAAACTGTTTATTATGTGCAAGGTTTTCCTTAAAAAAAAACAAACAAAAAAGTCAGCTGTCATTATCCCTAAAAGGGTTTATTATAGTGCATTTTTTTTAATAAATATGGTAAACAAATTGCTGCGTATATCACCTCTGCTCAACAAATCTGCAAGTTTTGAAGCAGAGATTGGCATGTTTATGTCCCCCATTTCACTGCGTTAGGGAATGAATTTCGAAAAATTGCTTCTTAGTGAATGTAAACGTCATTATAGAGATGCACTGTCAAAATTAAAGCCCTTCAGCCCCAGCGATTTGGGTTAACCCCATTTAACCCCCTTAGGGGATAAATTTCAAAAAATCGCTCCTAAGTGGATGTCCACGTCATTATAGGGATGCACGGTCAAAATTAAAGCCCTTCAGCTTCAGCGGTGTGGGTTAATCCCATTTCACCCACTTAGGCGATGAATTTCGAAAAATCGCTTCTTAGTGGATGTCCACGTCATTAAAGGGATGCACTGTCAAAATTTCAGCCCTATAGCTCCAGCGGTTTGGGTAAACCCTATTTCACCCCCTTAGGGGATGAATTTCGAAAAATCGCTCTATAGTGGATGTCCACGCCATTATAGGGATGCACTGTCAAAATTTCAGCCCTATAGCTATAGCGTTTTGGAAACACCCCATTTCACTCCCTTAGGGGATGAATTTCGAAAAATCGCTTCTTAGTGGATGTCCACATCATTATAGGGATGCACTGTCAAAATTTCAGCCCTATAGCTCCAGCGGTTTGGGTAAACCCTATTTCACCCCCTTAGGGGATGAATTTCGAAAAATCGCTCTATAGTGGATGTCCACGCCATTATAGGGATGCACTGTAAAATTTCAGCCCTATAGCTATAGCGGTTTGGAAAAACCCCATTTCACCCCCTTAGGGGATGAATTTCGAAAAATCGCTTTATAGTGGATGTCCACGCCATTATAGGGATGCACTGTCAAAATTTCAGCCCTATAGCTATAGCGTTTTGGAAACACCCCATTTCACCCCCTTAGGGGATGAATTTCGAAAAATCGCTCCATAGTGGATGTCCACATCATTATAGGGATGCACTGTCAAAATTTCAGCCCTATAGCTCCAGCGGTTTGGGTAAACCCTATTTCACCCCCTTAGGGGATGAATTTCGAAAAATCGCTCTATAGTGGATGTCCACGCCATTATAGGGATGCACTGTCAAAATTTCAGCCCTATAGCTATAGCGGTTTGGAAAAACCCCATTTCACCCCCTTAGAGGATCAATTTCGAAAAATCGCTTTATAGTGGATGTCCACGCCATTATAGGGATGCACTGTCAAAATTTCAGCCCTATATCTAAAGCGGTTTGGAAAAAACCCATTTCACCCCCTTAGGAGATGAATTTAGAAAAATCGCTTTATGGTGGATGTCCACGCCATTATGGGGATGAACTGTCAAAATTTCAGCCCTATACCTTTAGCGGTTTGGGTAAACCCCATTTCACTCCCTTAGGGGATGAATTTCGAAAAATCGCTTTAATAGTGGAAGACCACGCCATTATAGGGATGCACTGTCAAAATTACAGCCCTATAGCTTTAGCGGTTTGGGTAAACCCTATTTCACCCCCTTAGGGGATGAATTTCGAAAAGTCGCTCTATAGTGGATGTCCACGCCATTATAGGGATGCACTGTCAAAATTTCAACCCTATATCTATAGCGGTTTGGAAAAACCCCATTTCACCCCCTTAGGGGATGAATTTCGAAAAATCGCTTTACAGTGGATGTCCACGCCATTATAGGGATGCACTGTCAAAATTTCAGCCCTATACCTATAGCGGTTTGGAAAAACCCCATTTCACCCCCTTAGGAGATGAATTTCGAAAAATCGCTTTATAGTGGATGTCCACGCCATTATAGGGATGCACTGTCAAAATTTCAGCCCTATAGCTCCAGCGGTTTGGGTAAACCCCATTTCACTCCCTCAGGGGATGAATTTCGAAAAATCGCTTTAATAGTGGAAGACCACGCCATTATAGGGATGCACTGTCAAAATTTCAGCCCTATAGCTCCAGCGGTTTGGGTAAACCCTATTTCACCCCCTTAGGGGATGAATTTCGAAAAATCACTCTATAGTGGATGTCCACGCCATTATAGGGATGCACTGTCAAAATTTCAGCCCTATAGCTATAGCGGTTTGGAAAAACCCCATTTCACCCCCTTAGAGGATGAATTTCGAAAAATCGCTTTATAGTGGATGTCCACGCCATTATAGGGATGCACTGTCAAAATTTCAGCCCTATATCTAAAGCGGTTTGGAAAAAACCCATTTCACCCCCTTAGGAGATGAATTTAGAAAAATCGCTTTATAGTGGATGTCCACGCCATTATGAGGATGAACTGTCAAAATTTCAGCCCTATACCTTTAGCGGTTTGGGTAAACCCCATTTCACTCCCTTAGGGGATGAATTTCGAAAAATCGCTTTAATAGTGGAAGACCACGCCATTATAGGGATGCACTGTCAAAATTACAGCCCTATAGCTTTAGCGGTTTGGGTAAACCCTATTTCACCCCCTTAGGGGATGAATTTCGAAAAGTCGCTCTATAGTGGATGTCCACGCCATTATAGGGATGCACTGTCAAAATTTCAACCCTATATCTATAGCGGTTTGGAAAAACCCCATTTCACCCCCTTAGGGGATGAATTTCGAAAAATCGCTTTATAGTGGATGTCCACGCCATTATAGGGATGCACTGTCAAAATTTCAGCCCTATATCTATAGCGGTTTGGAAAAACCCCATTTCACCCCCTTAGGAGATGAATTTCGAAAAATCGCTTTATAGTGGATGTCCACGCCATTATAGGGATGCACTGTCAAAATTTCAGCCCTATATCTATAGCGGTTTGGAAAAACCCCATTTCACCCCCTTAGGGGATGAATTCCGAAAAATCGTTTCTTAGTGGATGTCCACATCACTATAGGGATGCACTGTCAAAATTTCAGCCCTATAGCTCCAGCGGTTTGGGTAAACCCCATTTCACTCCCTTAGGGGATGAATTTCGAAAAATCGCTTTAATAGTGGAAGACCACGCCATTATAGGGATGCACTGTCAAAATTACAGCCCTATAGCTTTAGCGGTTTGGGTATGCCCTATTAAACCCCCTTAGGAGATGAATTTCGAAAAGTCGCTCCATAGTGGATGGCCGCGCCATTATAGGGATGCACTGTCAAAATTTCAGCCCTATATCTATAGCGGTTTGGAAAAACCCCATTTCACCCCCTTAGGAGATGAATTTCGAAAAATCGCTTTATAGTGGATGTCCACGCCATTATAGGGATGCACTGTCAAAATTTCAGCCCTATAGCTATAGCGGTTTGGAAAAACCCCATTTCACTCCCTTAGGGGATGAATTTCGAAAAATCGCTTCTTAGTGGATGTCCACATCATTATAAGAATGCACTGTCAAAATTTCAGCCCTATAGCACCAGGGGTTTGGGTAAACCCCATTTCACTCCCTTTGGGGATGAATTTCGAAAAATCTTTTTAATAGTGGATGTCCACGTCATTAAAGGGATGCACTGTCAAAATTTCAGCCCTATAGCTCCAGCGGTTTTGAGTTGACCCTATTTCACCCCCTTAGGGGATGAATTTCGAAAAATCGCTAGGGATGCACTGTCAAAAATTTCAGCCCTTTAGCTCTAGCGGTTTAGATTGTGCGTTGTCTTTCAGTCAGTAACTTTTTATGCAATAGAAAAAAAGTAAAGAAAATAAATCCCCTTACAACTTATTGAACCCCATTTCCCCCCTTCAACCCTTTTTTCTCCAAAAAAAAAATAGCCTATGTCCGTCTCCAAGGTCTAAACTATGTCTGTTGAAAATTTCATCAAAATCGGTCCAGCGGTTTAGGCGTGAAAGCGTAACATACAGACAGACAGACAGACAGACAGACAGGCAGACAGACAGACAGACAGACAGACAGACAGACAGAGTTACTTTCGCATTTATAATATTAGTAAGGATATATATTTTTTTTTTATAACTTAAAACAATAGGTTATATTTATTTCGCAATTTTAAACACTATAAATTATGTTGTTCTTTTAAACACAGTTTAAATGAAAAATAAAAAGATTATATATATAAATATATTTTTTGTAACTTTAATATATGTGTATGGAAAAAAAGGAAAGCGAAATTATTCAATTTTTTAGACTTACAATAATCCAATTGAGCCAACGATGATCGTGAAGAAATTTGATGTCATCCTTCTGTAGGTTCCGTCCGATTTGAAGACTTAAGAGTCACCAGGAATTAATGGTGTGAAAACAGACACAAAAAAACACTTTACGTTATATATCGATAATCCGTCGGTACCGGAAATTTCACTACTAATATCGATCGCCGATAAATTAATTTAAAAAATTTCCGTAGAAAAACTGTCTTTATCTGAATTTCACTTTTAAATCCCGTAATCGCATACCATAAACCGTGGTATCCTACCGACTGCGCCAGTTAAAAAATTTAATTATATTATTAATAAAAAAAAATTTAAAACACAAAATTTATTTGGAGAAGGTTTAATCTACTTTCGTTCAACGGTACATCGAGACTGAATCTTAAAAGTAACTTAAGATCTAAGATTCTACTTGTGCAAATTGGGATAATTCTGTGGAATTTAGATATGAAAAATGCTCTTTGGATATTTTCTTGAGAATTTTGTCTGGAGATAGGAAATGGATATGGGAACCTTGGAGTGCAGGTGCATTATCGCAACATGTTGCTAAAATATTATTAATACAATTAGTTATTTGTTGATGTCCATAACTCGCGCTTGGGTTCTGTCTAATCTTTCATGGGACATGGGGTGGAAACAGTTGCCCTCCAGCGGACTTTATTTTGCGCGATAGCTTTCAGCTCCGATCAGTATGTTCCAGTTGTCGTGGCGTCTGATAGGATTCTTCTCAAGTGGTTCTAGGTCTTCCGACTCGACAGGATTCTTGCGGATTCCAGTCAAGGGCCTGATTGGCTAGATTCTCGTTTTCGCGTCGCACGGTATGGACCATTCAATTCCATTTCCTTCTCCTGATTTCGTCGTCGATCCTTTCATGGCCGGCATGGTACCATAGTTCTTTGTTTGAAATTCTATCTTGCTAGCGGATTTTTAGGATACGACGCAGTGTTAAACAGAAGCAATTTGGTGATAGTTGAGATCTCCGTTGATCTCCATATGGGGAACAGGCATGCATATGCGCTTCGTGATTTATTTATTCTGGAACTGACGTCTTATTCTGCTATTAACCGAGTCCAACGCTTTCTCATAATCTACGAAAGCAAGGTAAAGGGGGGATCGTAACTCAGTAGACTGATCCACAATTATTGTCAAGGTGTTAACATGATCATAATACCTGAGCAGCCCTTCCTGAAACCAGACTACTGCCTCCTAAGCGTTCGGTCTACCGCCTCTCTTTTCCTAGATAGTACCTAATATATGGGACAAAATTTTGCTCACAGTAGATAATAAACAGATGCCTCTCCTATTGTCACATATTACTAAGTCCCCGTTTGTTGGTATTTACACTATGATACCTTCCTTCCAATCCACCGGAAAGGTACAGGTGTTTCATGTTATTTACAGGATTGGCTGTAGCTCATCTGCTATGAGGATTGAATCGGGTTTCAAAAATTCTGGTGGGATGCCATCTTTTCCTGCCGCTTTATCATTGGTCATCATAGCACGAATTGCGGTTACTATTTCCACCTTGGATGGGGCCCGAGTGGTGATTCTTATTGGCTGAGCATAGTTGCTGTTTTCCTGAGGTTCCTGTGCAAGCGAACTATTCAGGGCAGCGAAGAAGTAATCTTTTTATCTTTGGAGTTGCTCCTCGTCGCTGCACAGCAGCCTTCCATCCGCACTCTATACGGCATGCGTTTTAATAGAGTGCTTTCCCGAGAGCTGTTTAGTAACCTTACTGCACCTTACTGTTGCCTGTGTTTTCCGCGTTTCCGCTTTTTCTGCGAGCCTACCATGAGCTGGTAGGAACTACAAAAGTCAATGAAAAGCGCACCATTGTTATTGGTAACTTGGCTTAGGCCTTGATTTCAAATTGTGGGCTCAAGGCCGGTGTTGTGGGGCCGTTTAAATCACCCATCAAATCAATGATGTCTCCCCTTGGAATAGAGTGAAAACCCTCATTCAGTCACTACAGAACTCGTCTTTGATGTCATCTTCTGCTTCTTCAGCTGGAGTATAGCATTGGACTACCGTAGTACTTCTTAGTCTGGTAACCAGACACAGAGTAATCCTCTTAAAAACTTGTGACCAGCTAATGAGGCTGGACCTGGCTTCTTTGATGAGTCTTACGCCATTCCTACAGTTTTTAGTTTCGTTTCTACCAGAATATAAGAAGGACTCACCGTTTGGGCATATGTATATGTTCCTCCGCGTCGAACCATCTGGACTCGCTGAGTCTCATGATCTTGATTTTATATCGATTCATCACGTTGAGGACGTCTTTTTTATGGGAGCGGGCTGCTAGCCCTCAGCCCAACCGACTTAAAACTCTGGCTTGTGGTGCAGAGAGCTCGCCATTCGCCCGTCACCCATAAACTCCTTCCGAAGAAGTACCCCAAGAAGTACCGCGGGGAGGTGAGATTAGGACTTGCTAATAGATCTGCTGGGTGTTTGTCTACAGGGAATATTTGGGTTTTTTGCAGAAGTGACAAATCGGGTGTCACCACCATCCGAGGTCGTAAACTAAAAAGCCAGCACATAGCCGTTACGATTTCCCCCGTTACACCCTGTATGAAATATTTTTCAATATGGGTTGAACATGATTTAAAAAGATATTCTTAAAGCTTTCTCTTAGCGTGGACGTGATAAACCAGAAAACAAACAACTTAGCTATTTTTAGATAATTACAATATTCCCAGTGGCAAAAAATTTAGATTTGCAATTGGGTCTTGATATAAACAGTCCTTACCGATTATGATCCTATAGTAAAGCAGGTCTGGAGGAATTGTACTATAGTATAGTACTAAGTCATTTCGAAATAATAGTCTTGTTTACATCCATATCGTAATCTCCTTCGCCGGTTTCGATATCTCAAATCATAAAATCGAATTTATCTTGGTGGAATCGCAAAAAAATAAAGTTGTCGGCACGTCATTTCCTGATTTTCATTCTTAAAAGCTTTCTCAAGAGTGCTGACATTTCTCAGTCGAGCTTCGCAGCTCACTTTAGTACGATCAATTCGCGGCTGTTAGTGCTCAATTTTCGAAATGTTAAGTGTTTTAATTTCTTTGGCCGCTGTTGCTGCTGCTCTGTTCTGGCTGTACAAAGTAACAACATCAAATCATGACTATTTTGAGAAAATGGGCTTGAAGTTCCTCAAACCATATCCAATATTTGGGAGTAGTGCTCACACGTTGTTTGGACGAAAACCAACGCATGATCTGGTTCTGGCCTTGCATCAACAATTTTCCGGTGAAAAGTGAGTTTTTTAGATTTGACTAATTAAATTTAAAAAAAATTACATCTCCCCACTGAATATTTTGATTTTTGATATGCTATTAGGAAATTCTTAAAGGAGTTAGGAGATAACTAATTGAATTATGTTAGTTGCTTCATATGTATATCACAATCAATACAAATCTTAAAACCGATTTCTAGAGAGGCTCTTGGAAAATTTTTAGAAAAGAGGTGGGTCGCAGTCCATTCAAAATTATTCCAGGCCCGGCGCAAAAGAAAAGTATCTTAGATTATAGGATATAAGTAATTTTTTTGTGCTTTAATTAAAAATTGCGTCATCCCCTGATGGCTGAGGCTAAACTTACAATGAAGGGAAACGCGTTTAATTCTTTTTTTTTTGTAAAGTCAATATGTACGCTGTTATAGTGCTTCAAACTTCATACAACCCCGTGCAGGGGCCCAAAATGACCACATTCCTTTTTTTTTTTTTTTTTTTTTCAAAAATTGTATTTTGTAGGTAATAATGCTGTGCGTTAATAACGTTGATGTTAATAATGTTAACGTTTCATATTGACTGATAAAAAAATATTACGAAGATATCAGTTTTTGACTGCAATTTTGCACAAGGGCTTAATCGAGCCAACTTTTTTCTTAGAACTAGGCCCTTGCGCGGGGTTGTATGACCTATAGAAACCGAGATACATGAAAAACTCAGAAAAAAGGCGACATCTCGGGCAGCCTTGTTTTTTTTTTGAAGTTATACTTCTTTAGTCGCGTTTTGAAAAATATTATGAGAGTGAATTTTTACGAATTCGCAACGCAACGCAACGGAGGATATGGGCGAAGGGGTGGAGGCAATGGAGGGCAAGCATTTCAACTTCCATTCTTCATGTGCACTGGGATTATCATTATTATGGGCATATGGAAATTCGTAGCCCATGCCGGTTCACGATGTCGATGGATGAGGGGGTTTTTATGCCGAGGCTATGGAGGGAAATAAATTTCATGTTCGATTCATCAGCTGGATTTTTCGTGGGCATAGGAAGATTCGTAGTGTTTTAGGCACAAACAGATTGGTTGCGCCAAACTGGCTGTGGTTTTATTTTTGTATCGCTATTTAGAGCTATTTTACTAGTATACTTAATTTCTAGTTCGCCCCGCCCGTAGGCTGATGTTTTTGGGTGTTTTAAGTTTACTATTTATTCATTTATATTTCGTTTGGCGTGTATTTGCTTCGTAACTCTGCTGCTTTCATAATGCCTTCACTAGCTATTTTTCTTACCAATTCATTCGGGGGCATGATTGCGAAGTCTATTTTGCATTAGCTGGAACATGTATATCAGGATTGCTGTAATGTTCGCCCATTTTCCGCTGCAATGGAATAGAGGAAGGTACAGTGCCTAAGTATTGTCCTTTCCAAAAACTGCAACTTATTTGCCACCTTTGTGGATATTGGGAAAGCTTAGGTTAGTACTGGTCGTACTATTATCTTATAGCGCAAGTTTTTAGTTTCTGTTGCTGCGTCCTAGATTTCATTAACGGCTTTAGGCTAGTTACTATTATACGGGCGTTTATCAGTTTGAGTCTTACGTGTGGGTTCCACATGATTCTGTGATGCATCTGCACTCCCAGGTACTTCATCAAATAATTGTGTGACCATTAATGATTACTTTCCAGAGTTTTGATTACCGTTGCACGTTTCTATGTTCTTTACCTGAGAGATTCCTGAAGCAGGTTATTAAACTTTTCCCTGATTAATTTCTACGTTCCATTTATCTAGGTTATATTGTTGACGTGTGTTTGGAGTTCTTCTAATAATAGGTGAGACTTGTATTCCAAACAAGTGTATCATCAGCGTATTATATGCAAGTTGTGTTAAGAAGGGGAATTATGTTGGGGAAGTCGTGTATAAATATATTGAAAAGCTTGGGGCCTAAAATGGAGCCTCGGGGAACTCCAGATTCAATTTTCAATGGTTGAGAGGTTAGTTCTGTGAAGCAGTCTGAATTTATAAGTTGTGATAGCAGTATCTGCTCCAAAGTATTTGCTCCAAATCAAAAATCTAATTTTTGAAACAAGTATTATGGCCATACAAAAAAGACTGAGAAGAAGCTCTTGAGAGAGGCGAAGATTCCCGTCCACCTATTAACTTTCTCCAAGATCATGTAAATCTAGCCCTGAATAATGATCGATTGGTTGCAAATACACGGCACGGTACCATAAATGATGCTGTATTTGCCCGAAACTCTTTGTATGATATTTCAGTTACCCTAACGCGATCAATTTAATTGAGTAACCACAAGTAGAAGAAGCTAGAGAAGTAAACATAATTTAGAAGTGACGTTGATTTCAGTAGTGGCAAAGGAAGTAAAATTAGTCTACCCAAGGTCGGTGAACTCACAGGCTCATAACAAACGTGGAAGGATGGGTCTCGAGAGAGCATGGAGAGGTGAGTTATGAAGGCATACCTCCATCGGCTCGGACAATATGAGTCCACGCAATGCCCGGTATTCCTAAATGTGAAAGAGGACACAGACCGCTCCTTTTTGGAGCGTGGAAGATTAGCCGAGGAAACTGCTACACTGTAACCCACAGCTAAAGGCACGGCTAAGAGCAAAAAAGACAATAATGGTACCATTGTGTGATCTATGGAATAAAGTGGAGGAGAAGTTAAATATCAAGGCGGAAACCAAAAGGAAGAAAGTAATGCTTAGAAATAGCTGCAGTATTATCAGGTAGATAAGAGCTGAACCAGCTGGCGACGCATATGAAGGTTAACATTCTTTGCGTGTTGACAGGAAATCAGCCAGTCTTAAGAAAATTTGATGAGGCATCTTAAAACCATTGTAGTTAAGCCTGATAAGTCAACTAGTAGGAGATTTCAGTTAGGATTTGAGTCCGGTATAATCTGCAGGCTAGAGCGTGTCGGCATCATGATGCTTCCAACTTCCAACGCATGAAAATAAAAGAATCCAATTAGTTATTTGTATGCCAAAGAAGTATAACTTCTAATGCGCGTACATAAGTACACACACCCACTGTTTTTAAACACTATTTTATTATAACAGTTACCGTGTAAGAGATATTAGAAAAAACGGAAGGTGTGGTTTTTTGGGGTTCCCACCCCTACGGCGAGAGAAAAAATTTAAAAAATATCAGTGCCAGGATTTTTTTTTTCAACTTTTAGGAGAAAATGTAGTTCATCGTCTGGCCTATAAGCTTCTGCTTGTTGTTACATTCATTTTAATTAAAACAATATCTTTTATACTTTTTAGTTCATTTTATTAACGCATATGTATATAAAAACTTTTTTACTATTAAGTACTTTTTAGTTTATCTAAAGAAATCATACATGCATGTCCTCGACTTTTGTTAAGAAATGTTTAATAATTATTTTTAAAATTAATAATATTAATATATTCTACTATTTTTGATCATAGAATCTTCGGCTTCTTTGATTTTGGATCGCCTGCATATTTTATAACGGACATCGACCTATTGAAACAGCTAACTATAAAGGACTTTGCTTACTTTCAAGATCACAAACCTATGGTTGACCCCGAGTATGATACATTCTTTGGCAATACCTTATTTGCAATGCAAGGCAAAGCCTGGAGGGACATGAGATCAACTTTAAGCCCACTCTTTACTGGAAGTAAAATGAAAGTAATGTTTCAATTGATTAATCACTGCACCACACAGTTTGTGGATTATGTGCAAGAAGAATGTAAAAAGACAGGCAAAGTAAATTTCAAATCGAAAGAGATATTCTCCAAGTTTACCAATGATGTAATTGCTTCTTGCGCCTTTGGTCTGGAGTGCAATTCCTTGAAGAATACAGACAACGAATTTTTAGAAATTGGAAAAGAATTCTCAAATTTACAAAAGCCTTGGAAGTTGTTTCATTTTGTTCTTATTAAATTATTTCCAAAATTGACTTATAACCTGGGTATAACAATTTTTAGTAAAAAGGTAAGAGCCATGTTTAACCGGCTTATCATTGATACCATGGAAGTAAGAAGAGCAAGAGGAATCAAAAGACCGGACATGATCCAACTTCTTATGAGCTTAAAAGATGGAGATTTTGATAGTTTATATGAAAAGGATAACAAAAAATTGGAGATTGAAAGGAATAAGATAAACGGTGAAATTAAGCAGTCCTGGACCGACGACGAAATCATTGCTCAAAGCTTTATATTCTTCTTAGCTGGTTTCGACACCAGCTCAAATTTTTTGCAGTTTATTTTTTACGAACTAGGACTTCATCAAGATATTCAACAGCGACTCTATGAAGAAATTGTGGAAACTAGTGAAATACTTAAGGGAGAACCTCTAACCTATGAAGTCATGAAAGGAATGAAATATACTAATATGGTTATAAATGAAGTTCTTAGAAAATGGCCACCGATAACAATTGTTGATCGACTCTGTGTTAAAGATTATTCTTATGAAGATGACAGTGGTCTTAAATTTACAGTGAAAGAAGGCACAAATTTCGGTATTGCTATTTATGCTTTCCATATGGAGCCAAAATATTTTCCAAATCCAGAAGTCTTTGATCCAGAGAGATTCAGTGATGAAAATAAGGGTAATAACAATATGGACGCGTTTATACCATTCGGAATTGGACCTAGAAGCTGTATAGGTAATTATACATTCAAAATTCAAAATTAAAATTTGTTAACTAATATTTTCCAAACAGGATTTAGATTTGCATTAATGGAGATTAAGTCATTGCTGTATTATCTGCTGTTAAACTTCAAAGTTAACATTGGAAAGGATACCGATGTTCCATTGACGTTTTCAAAGTGTTTCTTTGGCTGGTCACCTAAGAGGGAAATTCAAATTGAGCTTGTGCCAAGGAATGTTAAAAAAGATTTGTAGTCTGGGCTTTTATGGTGCTTTATTAATGTTTGCCTAAATCTTATTTGTTAATCTACAATAGAAACTAAGCCAGAAAAGTAATTCTAAGGAATAATACTGATTAAAAATGTTGTTTTAAGGATATTAAAATTTTGTAAAATAAATGTTTTTTACTACAAAGCATAGACCGTACTCTAGGCTGTACCATAGTTGGAATGAATGACCGAACAATAAACCATCAATGTTTTTTATATGACAAGACCTCCAGAAATCTAACATCGCCAAAGACAACATTGAATAGGGCGAGAGCCAAGAGCCCCCAGATCAGACGTCATTTTCTTAAAGCTGATGTTTCTTATATACATACATAGTGTGATACGCAGTTAGCCCGGGAAACGGGCCCTACGGTATAAAAAAAGCCAATGTAACCTAAGAAAGACGCAGGGGCGGCACTTTCATAGGTGCTAATGGTGCACTTGCACCGGGCGCAATTGGACGGGGCGCAATTTTAAAAGTTGGGATTTAAAAAAAGTGTATTCTGTAAAATTCTAACATAAAATTTCAACTGATCTTACTGGCTAAAACGTTATGATTTGCCGGACCCCAATCCCTACGAATTTTTGTTCGTCTAACCAATACCACCCGCCAGCGCCGGCCCTGGGGTAGAGCGAGTGGAGCGGTCGCTATAGGCGCCAGGTGGAAAGGGCGCCAAAATGAATGCGAAAAACAAGCCAAAAATAAAATTTTGATGGCACGTTTTGAGGGCGTTGTTTGTTGCTAGCCAAGACAGTCTATTACCGAGTTTCCATGGGAGTCGAGTTGAGTTGAGGTTGAGTTGAAATGACACTTCAACTCAACGACTCAACTCTATGCGTTTCCATGGCTGACTTTTCTGCCTGTGTACAAACAGCTGAATGTGTACTTGTATTAAGCAAGCAGCTGTTTTTAAATTTGACGTAATATTTTTGTTATTATAAAATAGCGATCATGGACCATAAAATTAATTTATTGTGTTCGTTGTATAACAGAAATGTTATAAACAGGCGCGACATTTTGACTTTTTTAACATTTGACAATCCCGTTTGTAGTTGTGTGCGTGAACTCTGCTCAATCTACCAATTTTCGTTGAGTTGAGCAGAGTTGAAAATCTTTAACGAAAACTCTTGACTGCGACTGTTTCCATGGAGTTCAACTCGGGTTCAACTCTGGTTGAACTCTCATGGAAACTCAGTATATGTTCTCATAAATGTGACTCGAACACGGCACAAGCAGGGAGCACTGACTCCAAGACCGATTGTACAAGGCTATAGACTGAAGAGAATGAATACGGCGGATCTAAGCTCGATAAAAACCGCAATCCAAATCGTGCTGAAGCTATTAATGGTACTGTGTGAATGTACTACTAACGATGAACTTCGGATACCAGGCGAACTTCGGTTTGAATTAGCCTTCCAATGGTGATACAAAGCTCTGCCATTGCGACCGTCCTTTCTCGCCCAGCTCGTGGTATCAGTATAGAAATACCTTAAAAAACTTTGAAGGTGAAGCACTTCTTAACGTTCCAAACATTTCTGGGCTCCCACAGCTCAAGAACGACCTACAAGGCCAGTTAGATATTTTTGGATCCATGCCTCAAGGTGTCGAATGCGGTCCCGTGAAGGAGAGTTTTCGGGATTCTTGTTCAGGGAGGGCAGTCTGAGCCAGGGATCTCCTTAGATCTCCTGCGGAAGTAAGGGCACCTAATCGGAGAGGCGACTTGAAAAAACGTCCGCTTTCAGAAGACGGCCTGGCGCAGAAAACGTTTTACGCGATATCTGGAAGCTGGCTGTAGAGGCTGGTAGGATCTGCGTGGCCCTCGAGGAAGAAAGGAATGCCGATTTTCTTAATAAGAAGAGGGTTAAATCCTCAAAAGGGCGAAGGCTTTGGCCATACGTTTTGAAAAGACTTCAGAAAAGTCGGACGCACCCATTGTGAAGTGTAGAACGACTTCAAAGCCGACCTTCTGTCAAATAGCAGAAAGTGTCAGAATGTACGTGCTTGCGTCTAACAATCTGGAGACTCTCCCGACCACGAAACAACTAGTTACCGTGCAAGGAAGTCTTCTGGAAGCGATAGCCGAATTGTCTCATGGTTAAGAACAGCCCAGGTCCCCAGGGGTCAGCGCGCCCCCTACGATGGGCCGCCTTAAGCCCTGGAAGATGGGAACAAGCTGCCGCGCAGCCTTTTTGTAATCGGGTACTTCCGGCAGCGACAGAAGATCACACTGGCATTATGTCGAAAAGCATAGGGATCCAAAAGAATACCCTAAGGGTGTAGGAGTAGAATACTTCACAAAGTGCACCGCATAAAATTCACAGAGTTGACGTTGTCAGGATGGTGAACACTGCAATTTTGGGTTGATGGTAGGAGAAGCCACTTTTAACGAGAAGGTCTCCACCATTTCTAACTTACATGCCCAGCCATGCAATACAAACAACCAAATAGCCTCCAAAGAATGTGGTGATGTTCGCGAAACGTCGGCGATGAAACTCTGAGAAGAAATGCTTCCTCTACTACCGCTACAGGGGGACTGTAACCCTAAAACCACTATCGAAATCCTTATGGGGCCCCAGCCCATAAAGGCTTGCAAAAGGCGAGATATAATCTCGTTAGGAAATGGCAGGCAGTGCTCGAAAAAGTTTTATCGGGGACAACTGGAAATACAATTTATGTGAAGTGAAAGCGTCGACCAAAGGGCACCGAAAGACAATCTCGCTCCACCCTCAACAAAGGCTAGGGCCGTCGCTGATTCGAACTATTATGAACACTTTTAATAAGATAAGCGAAATCGGTCCAGCCGTTCAAAATATTTGTTCGCGCAAAAAAAATGTTTATAGATCTCGACAACAGCGTCACTATCTATCTATCTATCTATCAAAACTATTACTTATTCACAAAATTTCATTGAAATCAGTTTGGCGGTTTCGAAGTTAGCGTGGAAGATTGGAACTGATTTAATTTCGAAGACACTCTGTATAAACCAATGTGAGAAACTTCTGATCTTCATTGTTACCTAAGAAAACTTTAATCTGTCCAAGGCAGACTACATCAATACTCGAGAATTCAACCACAGGATTCCTCATATCTGCTTCACTGTGCCCTGGACAGCAAATGTGACTCTTAGATAATAATTGAATATTAGTGTCAATAATATTACTGACCACTATTCTTCGGAAGCTCCTTGTCACCTAAAAAATATTATTTCCAAAACAAACGCTTTACCAACAATATATTTCCTTGACATTGACCCGTTACGTAATGACTTAAATCTCCTTATCATACTAATCACTTTCTTCGGCTCTGGGACTTTACATAATAAAATTTGATAATAACTGACAAAAGTATAGAAATATGTAAACAAAAACAAAATGGTTATCAGCTTGAAATGTGAAATAGATAGTTGAGTTACTTTCAAAGTTCATAAAGTGAAGATCATCAATATGCAGCTGTTGAACTTATCTGTTCCGCAGGCGGCGTGGAGACATTAAATGTATGGGAAACTCTCTCGCGACTTCCGCGCCAATCTGTTGGTGCCTTTATTTTTCATTCTTAAAAGCTCTCTTATCTACTACACCTACCACAAAATTTCTAGCAGTATTGAGAGACGCGCTCGAATTCTTCAGTCTAGTTTCGAAGCTCTCCTAGGTGTTGGTGTTGGGTTCCGTTCATGATGAACGTTTAGGAGAAGTGGAGGTACCGAAAGGAATCGAAACGGTTTACCCGGTAGGGCTCGTTGAAATATTTTAACTGGGTTTTGAGAGCTTTTGAGTTCATTAAAAAAACGGCAAGGGAAATTTTGCAAAACCTCAACTGAATCTATCTCCAGAGTATTTATCATAAATAGCTGAAACGTCAACTGTCGCCGACTTCTTTTGCTTTGCTCTTCACTGCTGTAAAAATTGAACTGCTGCTGGGGGCGCGCAATATGGCATACTGCACCGGGCGCAAAAAAAGCAGTGACAGTTTATTTGTAAAAATGTTTATTTACAAAATTTAATTGACATTTCTCCACCGGCGTGAAGTAGGCCGCATTCTGGAAAGCAGGGAAATTTCAAAATTTCCCAGTAACCTCGATAGAGACCCAGATAGACCTCCATAAAACCTGGGTTTTCAGTTTTATATGGCGAAGAACCAGCCAGTTCATTAAAAAAACACGGCCTTTGTAATAGGTTACATATCACCCTGTATTTTTGTTACCTTACAACCTATTTTCACGGATACGATGTACGCAGAATACTTCCGACTATCTAAAATTGCAAAAGTGATCGTTCCACCCTGTAATATTTCAGAGTTAAGATTCGTCAAATGCGAAATTTTGGTTTTTTCATTGAAACATCTATTGACTATAATCCCGTGATGGAAAATTGTTTAACTCCGTGACCGTGAGTTACGAGTTGAGCTAAGGGTTGAGTTTAGATATTTCCAGTTGAGATAAGCTGAGTTCAGAGAAATTGAGAGTTGAATTTAAAGTGGAGTTTAAATAAGTAAAGTTGACTCAAGAGTTGGTTTTAGAGCTGCGCTAAGGGTTGGGTTAAGAACTGGCTTTAGAATTGAGGTAAGAGTAGAGTTAGGCGATAAGTTGAGTTTAGATAAGTTCAGTTGAGTTAAGAGTTCGATTAAAAGTTGAGTTAAAAGTTTAGTTGAGAGATAGGCAAAAATTTAGTAAAGAGTGAGTTCAGTGGAGGTCGGTAGATTTTTAAAAGTTGAGTTAAGACTTGAGTCAAATTGAATTTAAGTGTTGAGTCAAGTAAAATAGTAAAATCTAAACGGAAAAATGTCAGAGCTGCGGTAGATGCAATATATTGAAAACAAACATATATAGAACTTACAATAAAAAATCTTACCCAAGCAAGATTTACTTACAGGTTTTAAGGTGAGTACTCCCTAATAATCGTTCAATTGGCCATTTAAGAAGAAAAAACAAGTTGGAAATTGGAGACAGGGGTCAAAATGGACCCATTTTAGTTTTTCCAATATATCTCGCAAACAAAGCAAAATTTCGTTATACTTTATATGAAATTTTTTGTAAAAAATTAAATTTCCATTGGAAATGGCTTATTTATAAAAATTTAAAAAGAAAAAAAAAGGAATAGGTATAGCTTTATAAAAAAACTAGACAAAATTTCCTTTAATAGCATGTACCTACACACCGACTTGGTTACTATTATTGAGATGGTTTCAAGCGCTAACCATAATAATTTAGATGGTTTGTGCATGGTTTGCCGTACATATTCAAACCAAGCAAGAGTTGCAAACCAAGCAAAATTTCAATGGTTAACTCGTTAACCATGATAATTAACTGGCATGAGTGCCATCTATCAATGAAAGTTTTAAACAATCTACCAAAATTTTTTGTCAACAATCATGATATTTATTTTGGATATTATTTGAGAGACATGATATTTTTAAATTTTTCGCTGAAATTAAAATCAGCCTTGTAGAACCGCAAAAGAAAAAACCACATTCCTGTTTTAAAACTTTCGAGATTCGAAAAACACTTAAATATTCATTTTGCAAAACATTTAAAACTCCTTCATTTTGTAATAACATAGAGATGACATTTATATTTAATATTACAAATGACAGAAATAACCCATCGAGTTAGTGTTCACAGTTGTTAGTTTTGAAATAGTTTGAAACCACATAAAGAGATAACCAAGTCGGTGTGTACATGCTATAAAATACTGGACCGAAATTTTTTTTGGTTCAAAAATTGACCGAAATATGGCTACTTGAACATAGTTTTTTCTTATTTTTATCTCTTTTATACAGATATTGTTTTCATTCTCATATCGTTAAAGGGGGATAAATCACTTCGAGTACATCAAAATTTTTGGGATGCCTGGAACGATTTTGTCTCCCCTTCCTTGAAATTATTATTGAAGCACTCAAAAATCACTTTGAATACTTGAGCATTTTTTTGTCTTGGTATTGCGTAGCTTAAATGTTGTGCATTAATAATTATGTACATATTTAGCCGCCTTTTATTTTGGCCGCCTGCGTACTGCCACGCAATGAACGCTGGCCAGGTACGGCCAGCACTAGATCTTATTTTATCTATGAGAGTCAAAGTTTTTTTTTCTTTTTTCATATACGCATTTTGGAAAAAAGTGAAAGACTTATAATATTGCTTTATTCACAAGAACGCAAGGTTAAACCTTCTTTTTGGCACTGAAATATCGCGACTCAAATCAAGAGCGAAAAACCGATATACAAAATGTATGATCATTTGTATAAATACGCAGTCAAAGTATGAGCCCTTGTATGAGCTTCTGTTCCGCGTTTTGTTTATTTGACTTGTATTTCATACAACCATGAAACGACGAAACAAGAAAACGGGAAGCAGCAGAAGCCCTTTTCAGGATCAAATCAGTAGTATCCACTTATAATGTTGCTAGTGTTCTTTTCAACCCCAATATTGAGGTAATCAAGGGGCAAGTTCTGCATAGAGTGGCAATTACTTAGGAACGTAAAAATCTACACGCACGAAACGTATTCTGAATAAAATTGCCTTGGCGGTGCTCAACCGCCATTGGCGGTGCTCAATCTCGAATTTTAAAAAAGTTAGAATCTCGAATTTTAAAATTAGTGCCCGAGGTTTTGAGCCCAGTGACTGTGGCTGGCTGTCAAAACAATTTTGTAGTGCATTTGAATTGTCAAAAGGAACTGTCACTTATCATGTTAAACCAAAAATTAAGAAGTGTGATGAAAATAAATTCTTTATTTGGTGCTTAGTACAGTTTTTATATTTTAAATTCACCCATTTGCAAATCAAATTAATCCTTTTGCAAATTAAATTCACCTTTATAATAATAAAATCACCTTTATACAAATAAAATTCACCTTTTTGCAAATGAAATTCACCCTTTTGCAAATCAAATTCACCCGCTTGCAAATTAAGTACTTATTCATTATATATTACTAGCTGGAGCCTGATGCGCCTTGCTGCACCTATAAGCCAATAGTTTGGCCTGCGCCAAAACAATTGGGAATCTCAAAATCGCTTTTCCGTTGGCAGTGGAGAGTCCCAAACCCCACAACGAAAGTACATTCGAAAAGAATCCCAATCACAATTCAACGGTATCACTGCCACTCTTGTCATGGTTAGATGAAGGAAATGTTATCCGTAAACAAATTTCGAAGGGGAAATTGCCATGCACATGCGCTTGTATTTTATCCATACACGAAATGTCAATGGGCGTTGAATTGTCATTTCCAACTTAAGGGATCGGCTAACATACTTGCACTAAACTTGATTTTGGAAAAGACTTCCCCGATGGTATTCAGCATTAGTGAATTTGATGGTAGAAAAAGTAGAGTGTGTCTTTTCTTAACAACAATATGTATGAATAGTAATAGATTATGGTCGAGCTTGACCGAACCTGGGGCGGGTTCGTGTATGGCGAACGACGATAGTCGAACGAAAAAAAATTGAAGTCGAAAAATTTTGGCGACTTACGCGAAAGTCGAAAGAAAATTGTTCGTGTCCTAATGCAAAAACTCGATAACCCAAGACCTTTCGAGTGCCTTTCGTCGGCTTCAGGCGAAAATTTTCAATTTTTTCGACTTACGCGTACTCGAGACGAAAAAAAAATTTCGTTTTCGACATACACGAACTGGCCCCTGGATTTACTAACATTGTTATAGAAGTACTTAGTTTTCAAACGGGTGAATTTGATTTGCAAAAAGGTGAATTTCATTTGCAAAAGGATTAATTTGATTTGCAAATGGGTGAATTTAATGTGAAAAAACTGTAACAAGATTTTGAACAATTTTATAAATATATTATTAGTTTCAATAGCTTTATGTCATTAATTTGAAGACCCAAGTGATTTCTAGGTTATAGTTTTCTTGATTCGCAACAAACATCCTAGAAAGTGTTTTCTTACTTTCATATTTTTATCTTAACTATTCAATTTTACTATCAAAAATCTTGGGATCCCGCGGGATTTAATTTCAACTAAGCGGACACTCATAATTTTTTGGTATTAAAAGGCGCTGCCACGCACGCGGGTTTTTGCTAGTGTTAAAATAAAATGAATCTTCTTACCAAGAGGAACCGCTACTCGATTTAAACTAGTGGGATGTTGTGCCTAGAGACTAGCCACTAATTACGCTTTTTCATGGTATTCTTTCTGTTGAATAACACAGACTGGATGACAATATATTAAGTGGAGATTGTGAAGATTCACGAAAACAATCCAACAAATAACTTGAAAAACTAACGCATCTTTCAAGTAGATGCTGCTGAAAGAATTATATAACATATGTTCAAATACTTTCACAGCGAGGAATTTCCTTTGGTTATCTGTTAAATTTGTCTTCTCAAGGTCCAATCACCAAATCACCGTTAGGATATTTAACGCCCTTTTTATTTCAGATGGACAACATTAATTAACAAAGAAAGGGTCAAATTACATATGGCTTGGAATCACGTATCAAAGGAAGCGTAGTCATTCGGGTACAGTGGACACTAATCAACATAAAACATTATCATCTCTGGCGATCTTGGACATTTATCAGCACCACTTTACATCGTAATCGATATTGAATAATCTAAATTTAAGTTTATTAATCGAACATTCACTTAAAATTTACGATATTCAAATTTTACTCTGGTAACACCTATCACCTCACACATGCTTACGTATAAAATTGCATCCATACTTCTATCATCGAAGCAAGATCACTTCACGTTACGGTTTTCCTTTGTATCCCCACTTGAATTGAATTCAAGCAAACTGATAAAAATTGTTGCGCACGAAGCGATCGCTCTCTTGGTACCAGATCATCATCGAGGTAAGTTGCTTTGAACTTGGACATTTTAATTTTTTCCTTTTTTTCCTTTTCCTAAATTCTTTCTGTTGTTGGGTATCGACCATCAACAGAATTATTAACCTATTCCTTTTGTTGTTGGGTATAGACCATCAACAAATTACTAATATTCCTTTTGTTGTTGGGTATAGACCATCAACAAATTACTAATATTCCTTTGTTGTTGGGTATAGACCATCAACAAATTACTAATATTCCTTTTGTTGTTGGGTATCGACCATCAACAAATTATTAACCTTTCCTTCTGTTGTTGGGTATAGACCATCAACAAATTACTAATATTCCTTTTGTTGTTGGGTATCGACCATCAACAAATCAATCCTTGTTCCGTTTTTTCTTTCCATATAATACCAAGTTCAAGGCCAACTTCAGAATTCAGGTGAGTACCTTATTCAGAGCATACATATATATTTCAATTTTTCATACATATAAATTTTTCGCTTTATTTGGTGATTTGGTGAAGTAATTCCCAACAATTTTTCTCGTCATTTATTACAAAGTTTCTTTTGGTTTTGTCGGATTTAGTGATCAACGTGGTAGAGGTTTCGATGCAATTCAATTAATAACTATAGCTTACAACGTTGATGAGGTGGAGAAAAAGGTGAACATTGATGAATTTACATTATAGTTAACAACGTTGTTGAGGTTGTACAATAAATTTTGGGTGAATGTTCATTTTGCGTCAATTTGAATTATAGCATATTATATTTTCTTTCATTGAATTTACTTTGTCGTTGAATTTAAATTAACTAACTGAATTAATTAACTAATCCTAACAATAATTATATCAGATAACCATTTTTACTTATATCATATGATCATTTTTAATTTCCAGAATTAATATTGAAATTTTTGAATTCACGAATTTATTGAAGTTATTAAAATAAAATTGAATTGTTCTAAATGAATTTATACTCTTTTATTCAGGTGTTCGGCAATTAGAAGCCAATTGCGTCCGAGAAATTCCTCTATTCTTTTGAAGTTTTTAATACAAAAACATATGGTCCTTCGAGCCGGATGTGCTTCTAAATGCAGTGCATAGTGTTTAAAAGAGTTAAGTGGAGGGAAAGTTCCTCATTTCATAAGATATTAATATCACACAGTTCTGTGAACCTAGTGCTCAAGACTTTCTATTTTCAAGACAAGGTGTTTCATGTCAAGCAATCAAACTCAAGAGAATATTTTCAAACTGTTTACTCGAGTGTTTTTAAGTTGAGTTTATTATTTTTTTTCGAGGCAAGTCCCTCACCCACAGCAAGGTCTTAAGCACCAAGCTAAATTTACATGAGCTTAGTCCTCAACTATAATATTTTCAGAGGCAAGTCCCTCATTTGAGATCAAATCAATTGGAAGGTTTTCATACCAACCCAATTTATTACACACTCGAGGCGAGTTTCTCAGTTATATCAACTTCTTCCACACTAAGTGTTTACAAGAGTTTAGTTCGTACATATACACCTAATTTATTAAAGCTTAGTCCTCGATTTATATTTCAGGGAATAACGCCCTAACGTTGATCAAGTGCAAGTGGTACATTCGTGATACATTAATTCATAGTTGTTTTGAAGGTTTGTGATTGACTAGTTCAACATGGCTACAGAAGCATCTTTTAATGAAGCCTTACAATTGCAAAAGGTGCATATTGATCTTTTGAACAAGGCAATCTCCAACTATAAGAAGACTGCTCTTGTCAAAAGAACCAAGGAATACATATCCGAACGTATCACTAAATTTCGAGAACAATGGTCGCGAATAGAAGAGAACCACATTCAGGTTGAATTAATGTTTGCCAGCTTAGTTGATAAACCTATTTGTGATTATTTTGTGAATGATATTTACTTAAATCTTGAGGATAAGTATTTTGAGTTTATAGGTGGAATAAGAACTGCACTAAGCAAATTTGAGGAACAAACACCTCCACCAAGCCCTTCACCGCATGAGTCGACGCACTTAAATTCATCAATGTCAACACAGCTGCTGCGACTTCCAAAAATTTCACTTCCCACCTTTTCAGGTTCTTATGAATCATGGCGCTCCTTTCATGATTTGTTCAACTCCTTAGTACATCAAAATCCCTCTCTTTCCAATGCACAAAAGCTACATTATTTAAAATCTGTGTTATCTGGTGAAGCTGAACATTTACTTCGACAGTTTCAAATAACAAATGCTAACTATGAAAAGGCATGGTCAATATTGCTCAACAGATATAATAATAACAGAGTTCTGGTCAATTCTCAACTCAAACGTTTATTTAATCTTAAAGAAGTGTCTAGTGAATCGGTGAATTCTATTAAATTCTTAATGGATAGATCTAACGAGTGTTTGTGTGAATTGGAAGCTTTAGGTGTTAACACGTCTTATTGGGATCCCGTTCTTATTTATCTCATTGTTCAAAGACTTCCTTCCGAATCTCATCGGATGTGGGAAACAGAACTAAATGGAGAATCAACACTTCCAACGTTCGAAAGACTCAAGCAATTTCTCGAGAAGCGTTTTCGCATGCTTGAAGCTATGTCAGAACATAAATCTAACATTCATCAACGCCCATCTATTGGATCACACTCCAAATTTCTCACCCATTTTTCTTCCACCGCAATGACTACTTGCCCTTGCTGTAAGGAATCTCATACAATATCCGCATGTTCCAAATTTTCAAGTCTCTCTCATCAACAAAAGTATGACATTGTAAAGTCAAACAAATTGTGTTTTAATTGTCTTTCAAATTCTCACTCCACTTTATACTGTGCTAGTAAATTTAAATGCAGGAAATGCGGCAAAGCTCATCACACCTTACTACATAGAACTCCATCACAAAGTTCAATTCCCAATAACATACAAAATGTAAATAGTCAAACGTCTTCTTCAGGGACTTTAGCTCCCAACTTGAATAGTGCACATAGTTCCCCTAATAATACCGAAACTACGGTATTTCTCTCTACACAATCGTTCTGCTGTACTAAGGAGAAAAATCTTTTCTCTAAAACCCTTCTTTCCACTACCTTGCTAAATGTTCCAACCAGAGCAGGTGTTGTAACTTTACGAGCTCTCGTGGACCCGGGATCACAAGTTTCTTTTGTTACTGAAAGAACAGCGAGACAACTTCAACTGAAAGGCTCCCCTGCTTCAGTAACAATTAATGGAGTATGTGAAAAGCCAATTACCCAAGCTCATAAACAAATACAATTTTCTTTTCAGCCAAGAGATCTTCCAACTCAAGAGCAAGTTTCTGTGACGGCCCTAGTTGTTCCTTCAATCACAAATTTCTTGCCACCATCTCCACTTCCGAGAGATGGTTGGATCCACTTAACTAATCTTAATCTTGCTGACCCATAATACTATCTGCCGGGAAAAATTGACTTACTACTTGGAGCCGATGTGTATTCAGATTTGATCTTAGATGGCCTAATTAAAGGCCCTAAAGGTACGCCTACAGCTCAAAATACCTTACTTGGTTGGATTTTATTCGGACCAATAAATTCAAGAAGTGAAAAATCTATCATACAATCACCAATTACTCAAGCTATATCCCCACTTCCAAAACCAGAACAATCTTCATGTTTATCTGCTCTTAACACAGTCACCGCAAATTGCTTTTCAAGTTTTGTTTCAACATCCATTAAAGAAAATAAAAACCAATCTAATAACTTTATTCAAAATTCTTCCACTAATCCCATTACCGCTAAATACCAAATTGCAATCACTACCTCACTGACTAATTTTGGTCAACCTAATTACAAGGGTTTCTCCAAAAAGTATAAACCATACTTAAATGGATCGCACTCATCACGATCAATAGCTGTATGCACACCTCGTCCCTTGGCATACATTCCCAAGCCACTACCAGTTGTTACAGATTCTGAAAATCTTGCGCTGGAGGCCGGTTATCTTCGATCATAATGACCACTTGACCTACGTTTACATCTGGTTGCTTAGTGCGCCATTTTTGCCTTTGTTGCAGCTGTGATAAATACTCACTAGACCATCTTTTCCAAAAATACTGCAACGTTTGTTGTATATATTTCCACCTGTCTACATAGCTGTGGGTTTGTTGAAGTTCTGGATCTGGTATCACTTGCATGTTTCGTCCTACTAAGAAGTGTCCTGGGGTTAACGCATCGACTATAGATGAGTCTACTGACAGTGGCCACAACGGTCTCGAATTTAAACACGATTCTATTTGAATTAATAAAGTATTTAATTCCTCAAAGGTAAATATTCTTCCTTCTGTAGCTCGCTTCAAGTGAAATTTAATACTTTTAATTCCGGCCTCCCATAGGCCGCCAAAATGTGGAGCAGCAGGTGGATTAAAGTGCCATTTAATCCCTAGATGCGCTACCTGCTGTGCTGTTACTGCTGATGCTTTTTCGATGGCTTCTTTAAACTGGTTTCGTAGTATTTTACTAGCGCCAACAAAATTGGTTCCATTATCGGAGTAGATATTCTCGCATAGATCTCTTCTTCCCACGAATCTCCTAAACGCAGCCACAAACGCATCAGATGACATGTCGGAGGTTACCTCTATATGTGTCGCCTTAGTCGTCATGCATATAAATATGCAAAAATATCCTTTATAAATTTTTGAGCCTTTGTGTTTTGACATCTTCAATTCTATTGGGCCGGCGAAATCCAGCCCGACGTTCTGAAAGGGATACGTCTGTGCAAGTCTAGCGTCTGGTAAATCTCCCATGATCTGCGTTGGTGGTGCTGCCCGAAATCTGATACACCTTGGACATCCTTGGATCCTCTTTTTTACTGTGGACATACCATTAATAATCCAAAACTGCGTTCTTATGGAATTTAGAACTAACTGGGGTCCACCGTGTAACGAGGTTTTGTGATAATAGTCCACTATGATGTTCGTTATATGATGGTTGGGCAGCAGGATCATCGGGTGTTTTTGGTTATACGAAATCCTTGCATTGCGTAATCTGCCTCCTACTCTTATGGTTCCATCTGCTGCGAGAAATGGGGTTAATTTGATCAACTGGCTGTTTCTTTGTAGTGTTTCTCCTCGGTGTAACCGATTATATTCGGATGGAAACATGTACCTTTGCACTAGTCGAATTACCCGTGCTCTGGCATCATTTATTTCTTCTGCAGTTAGCTGTGTGCTGTCCACTTTTTTCTTTCCTTTGCATCGTTGGAAAAATCTCATACAGTAAGCTATTGTTCGTATTGTCCTTGTATATGATGAGAAACGATTCAACCAGTCCTGCTCTTCATCCGCGTTAGTAATCATTGCTGTCGTATTACTCCTTTTCTCCAAATCCGTGGTCCATTCTTTTATGTCACCTTTGGGCCAAGTGTCTTCGAGGTCCTTTAACCACTTCGGTCCTTGCCACCATAGTGAAGCGGTTGCTATCTTCGATAGCATTACTCCTCTGGACGCTAAGTCTGCTGGATTTTCCTTGCCGGACACGTATCGCCATGAACTGTTGATGGTGTTTTCTGTGATTTCTACTACCCGATTAGCTACAAATGTCTTCCATCGGTTGGGGAGTCCTCTTAGCCAGGCTAAAACAATCGTTGAGTCGGTCCAACACCAACTCTGCCCGTGCTCAAGTTTCATGTCGACTTGGATCTGCTTCCTTAGTCGGCTCAACAGGGCTGCTCCACACAACTCTAGTCGTGGCAACGACGTGGGCTTAATGGGTGCTACTCGTGTCTTAGATGCTATAAGGTTAACATGAACTGTACCATCACTGCTTATCGTGCGTACATATACTACTGCGGCAAATGCTCGCGTGGACGCATCACAGAAACCATGTAATTGATATGTGGGCCTGGCCTGATACATGTTAATCCATCTAGGTAGTTTTAACTCAACAATATGATGTAGCTGATTCTTAAATTCACTCCACTCTTCTATCACTTCTTCACCAGCCGTTTCGTCCCAATCTCGTCCGGCCAACCACAATTTTTGCATAATAAATTTCGCGATCAACACACAGGGAGATATCCATCCGAGAGGGTCAAATAACTTCGCTACCTCGGATAATATCTGTCTTTTAGTAGTCGCTGCCTTAGTAAATTCTGCTTGCTTAATTGCGTACGAGAAGTAATCTTGATTTGGGTGCCACAAAATGCCAAGCGCCTTGATATGATTTTCCTCTTTCAAGTTAAGAGGAAGTTGTATTTCTCGATCCTCTACGCGCACCTGTTCTAATAACGCTTGGTGATTAGCTGCCCATTTTCTTAGGTGGAATCCACCTCCCTTTAATAAATTTATGAGTTCATCTTGTATTTCCAATGCTTCCTCGATGGTATCTGCACCAGTCAGGACATCGTCTACATAAAAATCTGAGAAGGCTACCTTGGATGCCTTTGGATATTTTTCTTTATCATCTGTCGCAAGTCGTTGAAGAGTCTTGATTGCTAAGTATGGTGCTGAGGTGGTACCAAACGTCACTGTATTCAGCTGATATTCCTGGATGGGCTCGCAGCTATGTTCCCTCCACAATATAGTTTGATACTTTCTATCTTCTGGGTCGAGAAGGATCATCCTGTACATCTTCTCGATGTCTGTTGTCAACGCATACTTATGTTTCCTCCAGTTGGACAGGGTGGCATATAATTTCGGTTGTAAAGTTGGACCAGTCAACATTTGTTCATTTAGGCTTCGCCTATTTGATGATCTGGCTGATGCATCGAAAACCACTCTGACCTTGGTTGTTGTGCTCTCCTTAAACACTGCATGATGCGGCATATAGTATGCCCGTTCTTCTTTGGTCGTTACTGCATTCATATGTCCCATGGTTATATATTCCTTTAGACATTCAGCATAGGGTGACTGTATGTCTGGCCTTTGAATCAGCTTCTTTTCTAACTGCTTAAATCTTGAAGCTGCCTGCGCCTTGCTTTCTCCTAACTCTGGAGGTGTGCCTCCTCTAAATGGTCACTTTACTTGGTACGACCCATTGGACAAACGTTTTGTAGTCCTTTCGTAAAATAGTTCACAATCCTTTTCTTCACTTGTCATCTTCCTTTCTTCTGATACTTCTTCCCATTCCCAGAATTTCCTTATTTGTTGACTAATACCATGTTTCCATCGCACTTGAAATCCGCAGGTTTTGATAAAACGATTTGGCGAAATCCAAATGTGTTTCCATCGCACCAGGCAGTTTTCGCTTGTCATAACAAACTTGCACATCAAATTTTAAAAACCTAATTATATCAACAAAACTGTGGAATTTGGAAATAATAGGCTGTAAAATAAGGAAAAAAATATAAACATTCATTTAAGCTCCATTTTAAACGTTAAAGATAGAAAATTTAAAAATGACAAATTCGTACTGTCAAAATTTTTTACAGCTGAGAAATTTCCCCAAAATTTCCCACTTGCTGAATAGGCTGAATAGTCATTACCAAGATTTCGATCGAGATTTCATTGAAATCTCCTCCGAAAGGCGATTTCATTTTATATGCTTTAACATGAGATTTCAAACGAGATTTCGTCCGAAATCCTCATTTTTGCCGAAATCGGAAGATTTCGAGTGCGATGGAAACATGGTATAAGTATGTTTAAATCATTACCTTCTGAAATTGTGAACCCTGAAAAACTTGTGTTATGGTTCTGGGCTGGTGCTGTTGCTACCTCTCCGAGTAATATCCATCCCAGGCTAGTCTTCTGAGCGGTTGGTGATTGGTGATGTCCCTTGCGTATTCCATTCTCAATGATGTTCGCGTACACTTTTACACCAAGAAGAATATCGATTCGTCCTTGGTCGGTGAACTTTGGGTCTGCTAGTTCCAATCCATCGATGTAAGACCAGTCCTGCCATTTGGATCGTTTCGGTGGGCATATGTTCGTTATGGCCTTGACGACATATGCTTGTACGGCTGTTTCATAATTAGAGCGTGTAGTGACTGCTAACGTAAAACAGGCAATTTTTCTAGATGATGCTGCTTTTATAGAACCCAACCCGTTTATCTGCATCGTAGTTGGTATTGTTTCTGGCTGTAACGTTTGGAATGCTGCTTCGGTCAAAAATGAGCTTTGGGACCCCGGATCGATCACTGCTCGCAGGGTTATACTGTTGCCCTTGTTGTTCCTCACCTTCACTAAAGCTGTAGCTAGCATACTTTGCGTTGCACTTTCATTATAATTACACGTCGTTACTTCATGTTGCTGCGTTTCGTTGGCCATTTCACCTTTAATATCCTCATGTAGTAACGAGTGATGTCCCTTTCCACATTTGTAACATTTATTACTGCTGGGACATACTCTGCTGTGATGCGGTCGCAGGCATCTATAGCATAGTCTGGATTTACTCGTCAGATTACGTCTTTCGGCTATGTCCATTCCTAGGAATTTCTCGCATTGTTGTAAGGAATGCGTTTCCTTGCACACCGGACAGGTTTTGTTCGATTGGCATGGACTGCCGTGATGACTTCCTATGCAGTCAAAACAGAGTTTGTTTTCTTTTATTAATCTGCTCTTTTGAGCAGGAGATTTTCGTTGCAGGTACCTACAATACTGCGGCTGATGGTTCCCCTTGCACAAAGGACAACCTTTGTTTTCGCTTACATAGCAGTTTGTGGTACGGTTGCGCACTCTCTCTAAACCTTTGTACTGTGTTGTGGGCTTGTGTGTATTGACATCCTTTATTGCTTCCAAAGTTCTGTATCTCTCCTCAAGGAACTTGGTAAAATCTCCTAATGACGGCATCTCATCTGATTTGGATATCAATTCTTCCCACTGATTCCTTGTTTTGTCTGGCAATCTGTGCGATGTTACGAAGACAACAATGTCGTCCCACTCAGATATGTTCACCTTTAACACCTGAAGGGCATGTCGAATGCGCTGTAAATCATCTGCCATCGTTCGTAAATCTTTGTGCGATTCATGCGTGAGCTTGGGTTGATAGAATAGACGTTTCAACTGGGCGTATATCAGCAATCTTCTCTTATTATAACGTTTGCACAATAAGTCCCAGGCAGCCATATAATTCGCGGAGGTCATATCGAATGCGTCGAGATCCCCACGTGCCTCTCCCGTAAGGCTACCTTTCAAGTAGTGCAACTTGTCCACAGGCGTTAAACGAGCATTATTATGTATTAACGATGTAAACCTGTCATGAAATGCTTGCCATGCCGTATATTGCCCGTCAAATTTTGGAATTTCCACCGTCGGCAGCTTCAAAGGAATACTTTGCTGATTTGGCAATTCATTCGATGCAGACGAAGATGCTTGTTGGAGTGCACTAGATGCCAATGCATCTTGCAGCTCTCCGAAGAACACTGAATACGCTTCATCAAATTCTCTGTATCTAGTGCCCTCTGCATATGCGGCTAAAGCGGCTTGAGTTTTTTCATCCTTGATGCTGGTTATGTCCGCGGCCCCTAATTGCAGATGGTTCTCATCGAAATTTCTCCAGATGTTTCTGATTATTTCCAGCCTCCCGTTGATATAACCTGCAGTTCGACGGTGTTTCGACGTTTTATTATAATTTGCAACTGTCTGGTCTAGTTGGGCTTTTAGCGTGGTCTGTTGTAGCAATACGTCCTTCATTTTTCACGTTTAGTTATTAACATATATATAAAAACAAACAACCAACAACAAAAATATTTGGATATTCAACGTCAAATCTCAATCAAATTAACTAATAATAAACAATAAAGTAATTTATCTGCAACCAGATCCGGCTCGAAGGACCAATGTAACGGTGTCACCTGACCGTTGCTGAAAATAATGTGGATCAGGTTCTTTTTTAATAAAAAATTTGGTTCGATCTAAATTACTTTATTGCTTCTTATTTCTTTCATTTAAATATTTTATAAATTCCATAAATTCTAAATCTTTAATTTCTATATACGTATATATTTATCCAAATATTTTTATTTTTTGGGCAAATTCCCTGGTTAGTTTTTTATTATTATTTCAGAAAATAATTATTTAACCTGAGGCAAATGCACTCAAGGAAAAATAATAAATCTTCCTTATTAACTTATCTATGCAATTTCTCAATTGAATAGATAAGTTACTTTAATTTTTTTTTATATTAAATTTTAAAATTTTAAAAATTCGACCTATTCTACCCTAACAAAGAGAAGACGGTGAATACTCGCCTTCTATATAACTCTAATCTAGACGCTGTGGGCAACGCCACTGCAAATTCGCGATTAAAATATGGAAAAAAACTCGATGTACACTTGAATGTGGGCAATGCCACAGCTTTTACTTGCACAGATCAAAAGCCCCGCACTGTAATTGCGTCGGGTTTATATTTCCCCCGGCTGTCCCCCCACCTTGCAACAGTGACAACTTTCATCGAAATTTTTACTGAGCTACGCGTTAAAAATATGGCGACGATTGCTTTCGTTTGTTATAATTTGAATTATTTTGCGTTTTAGTACTCAGAAAAGCTTCTGGTTTGACAAAAGCTTTTTTTTGACAGTTCGTGTAATTTTTGTGCGCGAGTGCGTTGTTTTTATTTAGTTTATTTAATTGTTTTGAATTTCGGTTTGTTTTTACGTGTTTCGTGTTAATAGATTGTTTATTATGGTGAGTATGTTACTCTTGTAAACATAAGTTATATGTTTAGTTTTGTTTTATATGTTATATTTCATGTTATGTGTTACTTTCAGTTTTTATGTTCTGGTTTGTTTACATTTATTTTTAATGTTTGTTATATTGTCATTAATGTTCTTATTATGTATATATATCATGTAAAAATTTTGTTAACTATGATTACTTATGTTTTTATTTCTTTTTCTTTTTAGGCTGTACATCAAAATTATGGGACCTTGGGACTTAGTTATTGTCGCCAAATCCAGGTTATGTTTTTTGTTACTTATCTTGTTTTTTTAATTAATCCCTTTTCTTTATTCTTTTTAGCATTATTGTGCAATAAATGTTTCGGACCGAAACACTAGGCTTAACAAACCATTATTTATACCTTTAACATATGATAAGAAGACCATGGCGTCCTCGAAAACTGTTACATGTACAAAATTCAGCAATAGAATTAATGGCAAAACTAACCTATCAAATAAAACAAATGCAAATTTGAAAACAGATCCCTTGCCGATTACATCTACAGAAACCTTACCTAAATTAAAAATAATTTCATCTCCTAATAATTCTAATGTTTTTATTAGCTCGTATAAACCAATTTGCTACACAAGTAATTCGTTAATCAATGTTAACTCATTAAATTTTCAAAATAATATGTTATCTACAATTAGCCACAAGGATACTGTGAAATACTCAACTGCTACGGAAAACAGTTAGCAGTGAATGCATCGCAAGCATCTCAATACAAAGAACTATGTATTTCCAACGTCCAACGCAACACCAGTTGCTACTAATAAAAACAAACGTCGCATAATGAAACCAAAATCAAGTGTTTCTTCGTATTTTATTTTTTCTTCAACAAAATCCTCATGTTCTATCTTTTCTTACAATATTCCACCCAGTCAATAAAGGCCAGTGACTCAAACAATTCAACTTTAACTACTTCATCCAATAACTATTACCCCATTCAAATCTATTAACCCATTCAATCCTCGAATTGCAGGATGATTTCATCAAATAAGTATTACCCCAATTCTCGGATGATTTCATATCCTCCTTTAAAATCAGAACAACCATAATTAACCTACATAACAACTGGCTATAATTTATGCCTTGAGATTCAGTGCCCACATAAAAGAATCCAACTTTCTTTACCGCCGTTAACTTATATGAAACACAATCATATAAATCCCACACATATAAAATCTGAAAAAAAAAAAAAATATTATTCTCTTTTAACATAATTGATAATTTCAACAGGTATCAAACCAATTACACGCCCTGTACATAAGTATTACACATTGCAAGTCTGAAAATTGAATTTGAACCCACTTCCTCATACATACATATGTACATAACCTAATATCAGTTAAACAAATCGCATTTAATTTCAGTCCATCCACTCTGCTCCACTTTAAAATTTAGTTGTACAAATCTCCTTATTAACAGTCTCAATAGTCAATTATCCTTGAACTTGAAATCAAGTAAATTCCTGGTAATAAAATTTTTCTAACAGTTGAATATTAACAATTCTGTTATCATAAAAGGTTCGCTCTCTTAAATCCCTTTGTTATCAATTAATTATTTGTTCCCGATATCTGTGAACAACTCATACCGATCATTGCATATAATGTACGAAAACACAAACAAATAATATGGTACAAAGTTCAAAACAGTCGAGTCATAGGATCATCGTCTCTTACAAAGACGTAACCGAGATCGATAATGAAAAAAAATAAATTCAGGGAATCACCTTCATTGAGAGAATTAAAATTTATATTTTAGGCCACTCGCTTGGTTTCTCAAGGTCTTAATGAAAATTAGATGTACTGCATATTACATCGAAACCAATTATTACTTGGAGATGATAAAATTTCAATTTCATGCGTATCCTAAGGAAGATACATTTCATTTATTCATAATTAATTTGTATTATTTTGCTTCCCTTTAGCCAATCCCATTGATCATTTACCAATTTAATTCTAGAATCATTGTTATTGTTTATTTGCTACTTAGTTTTGAAACGAAGAGGACAATTATGTAGAAACACAAACATTTTCGTTTAAATATATGTTAAAAACATCCCGACGTAAAATGCGTCTTCATTTTAGTAATGGAGACACTATTAAACTCAAGGTGTTGCAAAATGGATTAGTAAAAGTTACTCGATTCTCAAGTTATAGTTTATTTATTTATTGCTTCTCTATTCCCTCTTCTCTTATTGTATTTATTTTTTTTTTTCTTTCTCAATTCATCAAGGTCGACTTGGGCTAATAAAGGTTACTGAGTCTAGCGCCATTGTTTCAGTTCATCTATTGTTTCTCCCCTTCCTCTTCTCCCATTTAGTTTCAACACCTCAAGGTGATTTGTTAATTTACTGTTTTGAAACATACCAAAATGTTTCAACGGGGGGAGTATGTTCAAATACTTTCACAGCGAGGAATTTCCTTTGGTTATCTGTTAAATTTGTCTGCTCAAGGTCCAATCACCAAATCACCGTTAGGATATTTAACGCCCTTTTTATTTCAGATGGACAACATTAATTAACAAAGAAAGGGTCAAATTACATATGGCTTGGAATCACGTATCAAAGGAAGCGTAGTCATTCGGGTACAGTGGACACTAATCAACATAAAACATTATCATCTCTGGCGATCTTGGACATTTATCAGCACCACTTTACATCGTAATCGATATTGAATAATCTAAATTTAAGTTTATTAATCGAACATTCACAATTTACGATATTCAAATTTTACTCTGGTAACACCTATCACCTCACACATGCTTACGTATAAAATTGCATCCATACTTCTATCATCGAAGCAAGATCACTTCACGTTACGGTTTTCCTTTGTATCCCCACTTGAATTGAATTCAAGCAAACTGATAAAAATTGTTGCGCACGAAGCGATCGCTCTCTTGGTACCAGATCATCATCGAGGTAAGTTGCTTTGAACTTGGACATTTTAATTTTTTCCTTTTTTTCCTTTTCCTAAATTCTTTCTGTTGTTGGGTATCGACCATCAACAGAATTATTAACCTATTCCTTTTGTTGTTGGGTATAGACCATCAACAAATTACTAATATTCCTTTTATTGTTGGGTATAGACCATCAACAAATTACTAATATTCCTTTTGTTGTTGGGTATCGACCATCAACAAATTACTAATATTCCTTTGTTGTTGGGTATAGACCATCAACAAATTACTAATATTCCTTTGTTGTTGGGTATAGACCATCAACAAATTACTAATATTCCTTTTGTTGTTGGGTATCGACCATCAACAAATTACTAATATTCCTCTTGTTGTTGGGTATCGACCATCAACAAATTACTAATATTCCTTTGTTGTTGGGTATAGACCATCAACAAATTACTAATATTCCTTTGTTGTTGGGTATAGACCATCAACAAATTACTAATATTCCTTTGTTGTTGGGTATAGACCATCAACAAATTACTAATATTCCTTTGTTGTTGGGTATAGACCATCAACAAATTACTAATATTCCTTTTGTTGTTGGGTATAGACCATCAACAAATTACTAATATTCCTTTGTTGTTGGGTATAGACCATCAACAAATTACTAATATTCCTTTGTTGTTGGGTATAGACCATCAACAAATTACTAATATTCCTTTGTTGTTGGGTATAGACCATCAACAAACTACTAATATTCCTTTTGTTGTTGGGTATAGACCATCAACAAATTACTAATATTCCTTTGTTGTTGGGTATAGACCATCAACAAATTACTAATATTCCTTTTGTTGTTGGGTAGACCATCAACAAATTACTAATATTCCTTTGTTGTTGGGTATAGACCATCAACAAATTACTAATATTCCTTTGTTGTTGGGTATAGACCATCAACAAATTACTAATATTCCTTTGTTGTTGGGTATAGACCATCAACAAATTACTAATATTCCTTTTGTTGTTGGGTATAGACCATCAACAAATTACTAATATTCCTTTGTTGTTGGGTATAGACCATCAACAAATTACTAATATTCCTTTTGTTGTTGGGTATAGACCATCAACAAATTACTAATATTCCTTTGTTGTTGGGTATAGACCATCAACAAATTACTAATATTCCTTTGTTGTTGGGTATAGACCATCAACAAATTACTAATATTCCTTTTGTTGTTGGGTATAGACCATCAACAAATTACTAATATTCCTTTGTTGTTGGGTATAGACCATCAACAAATTACTAATATTCCTTTGTTGTTGGGTATAGACCATCAACAAATTACTAATATTCCTTTTGTTGTTGGGTATAGACCATCAACAAATTACTAATATTCCTTTGTTGTTGGGTATAGACCATCAACAAATTACTAATATTCCTTTTGTTGTTGGGTATAGACCATCAACAAATTACTAATATTCCTTTGTTGTTGGGTATAGACCATCAACAAATTACTAATATTCCTTTGTTGTTGGGTATAGACCATCAACAAATTACTAATATTCCTTTTGTTGTTGGGTATCGACCATCAACAAATTACTAAAATTCCTTTGTTGTTGGGTATAAACCATCAACAAATTACTAATATTCCTTTGTTGTTGGGTATAGACCATCAACAAATTACTAATATTCCTTTTGTTGTTGGGTATAGACCATCAACAAATTACTAATATTCCTTTGTTGTTGGGTATAGACCATCAACAAATTACTAATATTCCTTTGTTGTTGGGTATAGACCATCAACAAATTACTAATATTCCTTTGTTGTTGGGTATAGACCATCAACAAATTACTAATATTCCTTTTGTTGTTGGGTATAGACCATCAACAAATTACTAATATTCCTTTGTTGTTGGGTATATACCATCAACAAATTACTAATATTCCTTTGTTGTTGGGTATAGACCATCAACAAATTACTAATATTCCTTTGTTGTTGGGTATATACCATCAACAAATTACTAATATTCCTTTGTTGTTGGGTATAGACCATCAACAAATTACTAATATTCCTTTGTTGTTGGGTATAGACCATCAACAAATTACTAATATTCCTTTTGTTGTTGGGTATAGACCATCAACAAATTACTAATATTCCTTTGTTGTTGGGTATAGACCATCAACAAATTACTAATATTCCTTTGTTGTTGGGTATAGACCATCAACAAATTACTAATATTCCTTTTGTTGTTGGGTATAGACCATCAACAAATTACTAATATTCCTTTGTTGTTGGGTATAGACCATCAACAATTTACTAATATTCCTTTGTTGTTGGGTATAGCCCATCAACAAATTACTAATATTCCTTTTGTTGTTGGGTATAGACCATCAACAAATTACTAATATTCCTTTGTTGTTGGGTATAGACCATCAACAAATTACTAATATTCCTTTTGTTGTTGGGTATAGACCATCAACAAATTACTAATATTCCTTTGTTGTTGGGTATAGACCATCAACAAATTACTAATATTCCTTTGTTGTTGGGTATAGACCATCAACAAATTACTAATATTCCTTTTGTTGTTGGGTATCGACCATCAACAAATTACTAATATTCCTTTGTTGTTGGGTATAGACCATCAACAAATTACTAATATTCCTTTGTTGTGTTGTATAGACCATCAACAAATTACTAATATTCCTTTGTTGTTGGGTATAGACCATCAACAAATTACTAATATTCCTTTGTTGTTGGGTATAGACCATCAACAAATTACTAATATTCCTTTTGTTGTTGGGTATAGACCATCAACAAATTACTAATATTCCTTTGTTGTTGGGTATAGACCATCAACAAATTACTAATATTCCTTTGTTGTTGGGTATAGACCATCAACAAATTACTAATATTCCTTTGTTGTTGGGTATAGACCATCAACAAATTACTAATATTCCTTTTGTTGCTGGGTATAGACCATCAACAAATTACTAATATTCCTTTGTTGTTGGGTATATACCATCAACAAATTACTAATATTCCTTTGTTGTTGGGTATAGACCATCAACAAATTACTAATATTCCTTTGTTGTTGGGTATAGACCATCAACAAATTACTAATATTCCTTTTGTTGTTGGGTATAGACCATCAACAAATTACTAATATTCCTTTGTTGTTGGGTATAGACCATCAACAAATTACTAATATTCCTTTGTTGTTGGGTATAGACCATCAACAAATTACTAATATTCCTTTGTTGTTGGGTATAGACCATCAACAAATTACTAATATTCCTTTGTTGTTGGGTATAGACCATCAACAAATTACTAATATTCCTTTTGTTGTTGGGTATAGACCATCAACAAATTACTAATATTCCTTTGTTGTTGGGTATAGACCATCAACAAATTACTAATATTCCTTTGTTGTTGGGTATAGACCATCAACAAATTACTAATATTCCTTTGTTGTTGGGTATAGACCATCAACAAATTACTAATATTCCTTTGTTGTTGGGTATAGACCATCAACAAATTACTAATATTCCTTTGTTGTTGGGTATAGACCATCAACAAATTACTAATATTCCTTTGTTGTTGGGTATAGACCATCAACAAATTACTAATATTCCTTTGTTGTTGGGTATAGACCATCAACAAATTACTAATATTCCTTTGTTGTTGGGTATAGACCATCAACAAATTACTAATATTCCTTTGTTGTTGGGTATAGACCATCAACAAATTACTAATATTCCTTTTGTTGTTGGGTATAGACCATCAACAAATTACTAATATTCTTTTGTTGTTGGGTATAGACCATCAACAAATTACTAATATTCCTTTGTTGTTGGGTATAGACCATCAACAAATTACTAATATTCCTTTGTTGTTGGGTATAGACCATCAACAAATTACTAATATTCCTTTGTTGTTGGTATAGACCATCAACAAATTACTATATTCCTTTTGTTGTTGGGTATCGACCATCAACAAATTACTAATATTCCTTTGTTGTTGGGTATAAACCATCAACAAATTACTAATATTCCTTTGTTGTTGGGTATAGACCATCAACAAATTACTAATATTCCTTTTGTTGTTGGGTATAGACCATCAACAAATTACTAATATTCCTTTGTTGTTGGGTATAGACCATCAACAAATTACTAATATTCCTTTGTTGTTGGGTATAGACCATCAACAAATTACTAATATTCCTTTGTTGTTGGGTATAGACCATCAACAAATTACTAATATTCCTTTTGTTGTTGGGTATAGACCATCAACAAATTACTAATATTCCTTTGTTGTTGGGTATAGACCATCAACAAATTACTAATATTCCTTTGTTGTTGGGTATAGACCATCAACAAATTACTAATATTCCTTTGTTGTTGGGTATAGACCATCAACAAATTACTAATATTCCTTTGTTGTTGGGTATAGACCATCAACAAATTACTAATATTCCTTTGTTGTTGGGTATAGACCATCAACAAATTACTAATATTCCTTTGTTGTTGGGTATAGACCATCAACAAATTACTAATATTCCTTTGTTGTTGGGTATAGACCATCAACAAATTACTAATATTCCTTTGTTGTTGGGTATAGACCATCAACAAATTACTAATATTCCTTTGTTGTTGGGTATAGACCATCAACAAATTTCTAATATTCCTTTTGTTGTTGGGTATAGACCATCAACAAATTACTAATATTCCTTTGTTGTTGGGTATAGACCATCAACAAATTACTAATATTCCTTTGTTGTTGGGTATAGACCATCAACAAATTACTAATATTCCTTTGTTGTTGGGTATAGACCATCAACAAATTACTAATATTCCTTTGTTGTTGGGTATAGACATCAACAAATTACTAATATTCCTTTGTTGTTGGGTATAGACCATCAACAAATTACTAATATTCCTTTGTTGTTGGGTATAGACCATCAACAAATTACTAATATTCCTTTGTTGTTGGGTATAGACCATCAACAAATTACTAATATTCCTTTTGTTGTTGGGTATAGACCATCAACAAATTACTAATATTCCTTTGTTGTTGGGGATAGACCATCAATTACTAATATTCCTTTTGTTGTTGGGTATAGACCATCAACAAATTACTAATATTCCTTTGTTGTTGGGTATAGACCATCAACAAATTACTAATATTCCTTTTGTTGTTGGGTATAGACCATCAACAAATTACTAATATTCCTTTGTTGTTGGGTATAGACCATCAACAAATAACTAATATTCCTTTGTTGTTGGGTATAGACCATCAACAAATTACTAATATTCCTTTGTTGTTGGGTATAGACCATCAACAAATTACTAATATTCCTTTGTTGTTGGGTATAGACCATCAACAAATTACTAATATTCCTTTGTTGTTGGGTATAGACCATCAACAAATTACTAATATTCCTTTTGTTGTTGGGTATAGACCATCAACAAATTACTAATATTCCTTTGTTGTTGGGTATATACCATCAACAAATTACTAATATTCCTTTGTTGTTGGGTATAGACCATCAACAAATTACTAATATTCCTTTGTTGTTGGGTATAGACCATCAACAAATTACTAATATTCCTTTTGTTGTTGGGTATAGACCATCAACAAATTACTAATATTCCTTTGTTGTTGGGTATAGACCATCAACAAATTACTAATATTCCTTTGTTGTTGGGTATAGACCATCAACAAATTACTAATATTCCTTTTGTTGTTGGGTATAGACCATCAACAAATTACTAATATTCCTTTGTTGTTGGGTATAGACCATCAACAAATTACTAATATTCCTTTGTTGTTGGGTATAGACCATCAACAAATTACTAATATTCCTTTTGTTGTTGGGTATAGACCATCAACAAATTACTAATATTCCTTTGTTGTTGGGTATAGACCATCAACAAATTACTAATATTCCTTTTGTTGTTGGGTATAGACCATCAACAAATTACTAATATTCCTTTGTTGTTGGGTATAGACCATCAACAAATTACTAATATTCCTTTGTTGTTGGGTATAGACCATCAACAAATTACTAATATTCCTTTTGTTGTTGGGTATCGACCATCAACAAATTACTAATATTCCTTTGTTGTTGGGTATAGACCATCAACAAATTACTAATATTCCTTTGTTGTTGGGTATAGACCATCAACAAATTACTAATATTCCTTTTGTTGTTGGGTATAGACCATCAACAAATTACTAATATTCCTTTGTTGTTGGGTATAGACCATCAACAAATTACTAATATTCCTTTGTTGTTGGGTATAGACCATCAACAAATTACTAATATTCCTTTGTTGTTGGGTATAGACCATCAACAAATTACTAATATTCCTTTTGTTGTTGGGTATAGACCATCAACAAATTACTAATATTCCTTTGTTGTTGGGTATAGACCATCAACAAATTACTAATATTCCTTTTGTTGTTGGGTATAGACCATCAACAAATTACTAATATTCCTTTTGTTGTTGGGTATCGACCATCAACAAATTACTAATATTCCTTTGTTGTTGGGTATAGACCATCAACAAATTACTAATATTCCTTTGTTGTTGGGTATAGACCATCAACAAATTACTAATATTCCTTTTGTTGTTGGGTATAGACCATCAACAAATTACTAATATTCCTTTGTTGTTGGGTATAGACCATCAACAAATTACTAATATTCCTTTTGTTGTTGGGTATCGACCATCAACAAATTATTAACCTTTCCTTCTGTTGTTGGGTATAGACCATCAACAAATTACTAATATTCCTTTTGTTGTTGGGTATCGACCATCAACAAATCAATCCTTGTTCCGTTTTTTCTTTCCATATAATACCAAGTTCAAGGCCAACTTCAGAATTCAGGTGAGTACCTTATTCAGAGCATACATATATATTTCAATTTTTCATACATATAAATTTTTCGCTTTATTTGGTGATTTGGTGAAGTAATTCCCAACAATTTTTCTCGTCATTTATTTCAAAGTTTCTTTTGGTTTTGTCGGATTTAGTGATCAACGTGGTAGAGGTTTCGATGCAATTCAATTAATATCAGCTTACAACGTTGATGAGGTGGTGAAAAAGGTGAACATTGATGAATTTACATTATAGTTAACAACGTTGTTGAGGTTGTACAATAGATTTTGGGTGAATGTTCATTTTGCGTCAATTTGAATTATAGCATATTATATTTTCTTTCATTGAATTTACTTTGTCGTTGAATTTAAATTAACTAACTGAATTAATTAACTAATCCTAACAATAATTATATCAGATAACCATTTTTACTTATATCATATGATCATTTTTAATTTCCAGAATTAATATTGAAATTTTTGAATTCACGAATTTATTGAAGTTATTAAAATAAAATTGAATTGTTCTAAATGAATTTATACTCTTTTATTCAGGTGTTCGGCAATTAGAAGCCAATTGCGTAAGAGAAATTCCTCTATTCTTTGAAGTTTTTAATACAAAAACAACATATTTGACCAATGAACGAACCCAAAGACGTTCTAATGTAGGGCCGTGGTCCTTAGAAAAATTTTAGTGTACCTACATATACCTCTACTGTAAGCGTACGTCCGATGTCTTAGCATAAAGTTTTTCCGGTTGTTAGTTAGATGGCCAACCAGTCAGTTCAGTTTTTACGCATCGAGCACAAACGCTTGCAGTTTCGGCTATTTTCTGCCCAAAACAATTACTCAAAAATTATGGAAAAACAAAATAATGACCTCGATTCCCAGATCCGGCGGGTCGGAAGTGAGTGCGGATTTGACACTTTGCGATTCTCAAATCCGCCACCGCAAATTTCTTTTTGACATTTTCCGCGCTGTAAAAGTGTGATCCGCAACAAATTTTCTGCAGATTTGAAACCACAAATGCGCCTAAGATAATCCGACATCGGGTATTTCATTAGCGTGTGAGTCATCACTCCGAATTTTTGATTTAATTGAATCCGCGACTGCGAATTTGAGAATCGCAAAGTCTCAAATCCGCACTCACTTCCGACCCGCCGGATCTGGCAATCGAGGCCAATAATTCGAATGTGTCAAATTGAAAAAAAAGACACATCACACATGTAAACACTATATAAAACGAATCTAAACATTTTTCTTTGGATTGGAGGCAAATCTAATGTGATGCACTTTGCACAACAGAATTATGTGTATTATTTTACTTAAAAATACATATATTATTGTTAAAAATTCGGCTTACCGCACCTTTTGTATTAATTTACACTTCAATTTAACATTTTTTTAATTTTTAAAGAAAAAATCACGCACGCATTTCACTTTTCTTTAAATGTAGAACATTAATTGAAAAACACAGGCACCTGTTTATCCATTGCATATGCACGTGCACGCACACAAGTACCCCCACTTCGCAATGAGACCAACACCAATAATTACCCGCCAAGAATTTGAAAGAATTGATATATTTTAATTGCACCCCATCTATGACAAAGAATAGTGAACACCATCTATGGCAATATTACATTACTCTTCGTTTTACCTATGATTATCAATTTCCATAAAATATACAAAAAACATTTCATAAATAATCTGTTGTCATAATTCAGTTGTTTACTTCCTTCGAAACTTTATACATATCTTGCATTGGAATGTACCTTTTTACGTAAGCATGAATAAATATGTTTATTGCCACATTCCTACAAGTTAGCGTTTGGAGAAATGGGAAGGCGCTAGATCGGGGTGCGAAAGGACCAAGGTTCGATTCTTGAATTGTATAATTATTTCAGCAGCATCTCCATGAAAGATGCGTTAGTTTTCCAAGTTATTTGTTTGAATGTTTTCGCGATTCTTCACAATCTCCACTTAATATATTGTCATCCAGTCTGAAGTGTTATTCAACAGAAAGAATACCGAGAAAAAGCGTACTTAGTGGCTAGTCTCTAGGCACAACATCCCACTTTTGTTTCTGAGAAAAATCACTTCCTTATATTGATGGACTATAAGGACGGTCTTAAATACATTGTTCGTGCAATTAAATTTATAAATTTTCATTCATTTCAGTAAGCGTTTATATTCCCTGGTAAAAATTTCGTTTTATGTATATCTACTGACACTCACTAATAATTTTAATAACTGCGATTATTCATTTTTCATAAACCTACCAAATGTTTCGTTTAAATCATATGTACATATTTTTTGTGACAAATCCACATGTTTTGGTCTACAGCACCACCTACATGACTATAAACTAAAAAAGACGGGAAGTGCCATGGCTTCTCGATGGCACAGTAGACATGAATATGTCTTATCCCTGGGGTCTATTTGTTTCTTGTTCTTATTGGAAATCACCTTCTTGTTCTTATTGGAAAGAACCCCTGGAGGGGGTCGAAAGGAATGCACACAACAATATATATATCTGGCTCGCTTCAATACATACCCTTCAACCACCGTATCCTTTTCCACAATGTAACAGAATACAAACACACGAAACGAAATCGTTCAAAATAAAAAAATTGTGCTTTTGCAAAAATTCTAAACGCGCCGCGGCCGCACCACACTCAATCCGCAAACTGCGTAGTTAGAAAATTCCCTGATATCGATTCTGATTCCGCCCCGCTTCGAAAACACAAAAATATCGCGCGACGGACGACTCAAGCACACCTTTTCTAATGGGGCCCATCCACAGGCCAACTAGTTGTCCTAACTGAGTTGTGTTGTCACTGAATCGCATCGTGTGTGGGGCAGTTGGCAAACTGATTTCACAGTTGGGGTTTCAGTTGGGATCACTGACATATAGAATGGACTGCTTATGAGAAATTTTTCATGGCACCAATTTGTTCCATAGGCTAAAAACCTTTTTTCACTCCATGTAAACACCGGAATTACTTTTGAAATTTACATTTTTCTAAATACGTACTTAACATTAAAAACATTAAAACAACACAAATATTTTGTTTAAAAAAATTAATAAACACTATTTTCACTTTTTCACCTTTTAAAATGCCTTTTTTTTTCATTAATTTGCAAATTTTATGTGTATCTGATTTAAGTTCTTAACGCCTGTCTTAGCAACTGACATTCTTTATGTCAAAATCCGGGGGCTTATGGGGAAAAGAGCAAAAGATATAAACATCACTATACCCGTCTATTTTTTTCTAATTGATTTAACGCAAAAGATATAAACATCACTATACCCGTCTATTTTTTTCTAATTGATTTTATTTCTGAGTGCTTCTGTCAGTTTGGGGGCTTATGGATGAGCGAGCGACTATACCTTTTTGGTGCCATCGGTTTGTATGGGAATAATTGCTGATGAGCAGTCCATTATTATATGTCAGTGGTTGGGATAAATCAAAATCTTTTAATTTTATGAGGGCGGGGTTTAGAGTTTGGGCAACTAGTCGCACTGTATGTATTGCAGTTTGGCAAACTACTTGGATGAATTAAGCCTGAATTCGAAGAATATATTTTTTTGCAAGTTTATTTTGCATTATTTTTAATTTAAATTATGAAAGTTCACATATTATTAAATTATTTTCATAATTTATACTTTTAGAATTTAATTTATTTAATTTATATTTTGAAAAATATAAATATTCATATTAATAATTAAAAACAATTATAATTAATCTAAAAAATCATCTTTCTCCAATTTTTATTATTATAAAACTTAGTGCGGGTTTTCTACAATTTCATTTAACTTTCAAATTGCCTATAAAATATCGAATTGACAGTTGAAATATCAACTCAGTTGAAGCGTTTGTGGCAAAACAACAACTTTTTACACAACTCAGTTTGGACAACTAGTTGGATGGGCCCCATAAGCTGTTTAAAAAATCTCACACAAAGTAAAAAATCCTGGACACTTTTTCTCACTCTTGGAACAAGAACTCGCAGCGATTGAACAATAAAAAGCTGCTATGATATTGGACGCAAAAAAGCTGCTAGCATAGCTTCTTGTTAATGTATGTGCTCGAAACAGTCATTTTGGCAAAACGACAAATATTCATGTCAAAAGAAATGTCTCGAAAATTTTCTAACCTTAAAGGCCCAACTATAATGCACGTAAGAAACGCACGTCATCTCGGCGCTCTCATGGAAATTAATGTGTTCGGCCATATTGGACGTACGCCAGTCATATTTTATTTCGTTAAGTTTCGTTAAACGTAAAAATGGGAAAAGAACCGCGCTCTACGTAAGTTTGTTTGTAGTTACATCGATGAAAGCTAATTTTTGACATGAATATGTCTTATCCATGGAGTCTATTTGAAAGAATGTGCGGAGACGAAAATCGTTACCATGACTCATTATTGTTTAGCATACTTTTAGGATAAATTTTTGTTTTTTGCTGTTTTTGTTGTTTTTGTTGTTTTTGTTGTTTTTGTTGCTTTTGCTGTTTTTGTTGTTTTTGCTGTTTTTGTTGTTTTTGTTGTTTTTGTTGTTTTTGCTGTTTTTGCTGTTTTTGTTGTTTTTGCTGTTTTTGTTGTTTTTGTTGTTTTTGTTGCTTTTGCTGTTTTTGTTGTTTTTGCTGTTTTTGCTGTTTTCGTTGTTTTTGTTGTTTTTGCTGATTTTGTTGGTTTTGTGTTATTTGTTGTTTTTGCTGTTTTCGTTGTTTTTGTTGTTTTTGCTGTTTTTGTTGGTTTGGTTGTTTTTGTTGTTTTTGCTGTTTTTGCTGTTTTTGTTGTTTTTGTTGTTTTTGTTGTTTTTGCTGCTTTTGTTGTTTTTGTTGTTTTTGTTGCTTTTGCTGTTTTTGTTGTTTTTGCTGTTTTTGTTGTTTTTGTTGTTTTTGCTGTGTTTGTTGTTTTTGTTGCTTTTGCTGTTTTTGTTGTTTTTGCTGTTTTTGTTGTTTTTGTTGCTTTTGCTGTTTTTGTTGTTTTTGCTGTTTTTGTTGTTTTTGCTGTTTTTGTTGTTTTTGCTGTTTTTGTTGTTTTTGCTGTTTTTGTTGGTTTTGTGTTATTTGTTGTTTTTGCTGTTTTCGTTGTTTTTGTTGTTTTTGCTGTTTTTGTTGGTTTGGTTGTTTTTGTTGTTTTTATTGGTTTGGTCGTTTTTGTTGATTTTGCTGTTTTTGTTGTTTTTGTTGCTTTTGCTGTTTTTGTTGTTTTTGCTGTTTTTGTTGGTTTTGTTGTTTTTGTTGTTTTTGTTGTTTTTGCTGTTTTTGCTCTTTTTGCTGTTTTTGTTGTTTTTGTTGGTTTTGCTGTTTTTGTTGTTTTTGATGTTTTTGCTGTTTTTGTTGGTTTTGTTGTTTTTGTTGTTTTTGCTGTTTTTGTTGGTTTTGTTGTTTCGTTCTTTTTGTTGTTTTTGCTGTTTTTGTTGTTTTTGTTGCTTTTGCTGTTTTTGTTGTTTTTGCTGTTTTTGTTGTTTTATTTGTTTTTGTTGTTTTTGGTGTTTTTGTTGTTTTTGTTGTTTTTGCTGTTTTTGATGTTTTTGCTGTTTTTGTTGTTTTTGCTGGTTTGCTGTTTTTGTTATTTTTGCTGTTTTTGTTGTTTTTGCTGTTTTTGTGGTTTTTGCTGTTTTTGTTGTTTTTGCTGTTTTGTTGTTTTTGCTGTTTTTGTTGTTTTTGTTGTTTTTGTTGTTTTTGCTGCTTTTGTTGTTTTTGTTGTTTTTGCTGTTTTTGTTGTTATTATTGTTTTTGTTGTTTTTGGTTTTTGACATGAATATGTCTTATCCTTGGGGTCTATTCATGTCTACTGTGCCATCGAGAAGCCATGGCACTTTTGACATGAATATGTCTTATCCCTGGAGTCTATTTGAAAGAATGTGCGGAGACGAAAATCGTTACCATGACTCATTATTGTTTAGCATACTTTTAGGATAAATTTTTGTTTTTTTTTCTGTTTTTGTTGTTTTTGCTGTTTTTGTTGTTTTTGCTGTTTTTGTTGGTTTTGTGTTATTTGTTGTTTTTGCTGTTTTCGTTGTTTTTGTTGTTTTTGCTGTTTTTGTTGTTTTTGTTGTTTTTGTTGTTTTTGCTGTTTTTGTTGTTTTTGTTGCTTTTGCTGTTTTTGTTTTTTTTGTTGTTTTTGTTGTTTTTGCTGTTTTTGTTGTTTTTGTTGCTTTTGCTGTTTTTGTTGTTTTTGTTGTTTTTGTTGCTTTTGCTGTTTTTGTTGTTTTTGATGTTTTTTCTGTTTTTGTTGTTTTTGCTGTTTTTGTTGTTTTTGCTGTTTTTGTTGGTTTTGTGTTATTTGTTGTTTTTGCTGTTTTCGTTGTTTTTGTTGTTTTTGCTGTTTTTGTTGGTTTGGTTGTTTTTGTTGTTTTTGCTGTTTTTGTTGTTTTTCTTGGTTTGGCCGTTTTTGTTGATTTTGCTGTTTTTGTTGTTTTTGTTTGTTTTTGCTGTTTTTGTTGTTTTTGTTGTTTTTGTTGTTTTTGCTGTTTTTGTTGGTTTTGTTGTTTTTGCTGTTTTTGTTGGTTTTGTTGTTTTGTTCTTTTAGTTGTTTTTGCTGTTTTTGTTGTTTTTGTTGGTTTTGTTGTTTTTGCTGTTTTTGTTGTTTTTGTTGTTTTTGTTGCTTTTGCTGTTTTTGTTGTTTTTGCTGTTCTTGCTTTTTTTTTTTGTTTTATTTGTTTTTGTTGTTTTTGTTGTTTTTGCTGTTTTTGTTGTTTTTGCTGTTTTTGTTGTTTTTGCTGTTTTGCTGTTTTTGTTGTTTTTGCTGTTTTGTTGTTTTTGCTGTTTTTGTTGTTTTTGTTGTTTTTGCTGCTTTTGTTGTTTTTGTTGTTTTTGTTGTTTTTGCTGTTTTTGTTGTTTTTATTGTTTTTGTTGTTTTTGTTTTTGTTTTTGACATGAATATGTCTTATCCTTGGGGTCTATTCATGTCTACTGTGCCATCGAGAAGCCATGGCACTTTTTTTTTTTCTTTTTTGTTGTTGTTTTGTGGTTTTTAAAGAAAAAAGAGTATGGAAAATGTTGTGGTTCAAATACATGATAGCGATTTTGATGAGAAATTTATTATAATTGAAAATAAACACGATTATTAATAATATGCAAATATTAATAGCCTAGTTTTAATAGTCAATGAATAATATTCAAGCATTTTAATAATTTTAAACTTTGAAGTCTCTCCCAATACGCAAACCAATTAGTCGGTTTTGCGTTTGACGAAATTTACGCACGTCGATTGACGTGCGTTTCTTACGTGCATTATAGTTGGGCCTTAAGAAAGCTTTCGATAATATTTTCACCTAAAAATATGCAGAATTAAATATAAATTTAATTTGCTTCTAAAATTTATCCTAAAAGTATGCCAAACAGTAATGAGTCATGGTAACGATTTTCGTCTCCGCACATTCTTTCAAATAGACCCCAGGGATAAGACATATTCATGTCAAAAAAATTTAAAAAACCGACTTAAAAAAAACCGCACAAAATGCACAAAAAAGGATTAAATAATTGTTTGTGATTCTTAACAACATCAATCCAATCAAAATGGATCTAGAAAGAAGAATCACTTTTGAAGACGGTGCCAAGTAGTAGTTGACTTTGATTGCACTAACTCTTGCTTCGGGAATTGTTTTCATTTCTTTGTTAGGTGTATGCCCTTAATACATCACCCACAGGTGTTATTGAAGTGTTGATGGAATAATATTATTTTTAAATCCAACAAATTATTAATTAAAAATTGATCACTTCATTTATTTGTAAATCTTTAGATAATTTTATTTGAAACTCTCAATATTTTATTTTATATTAAAACTTTAAAACTTTTACAAATTATTATGTAAAGGCAAATCGACTTGAATAAAGAGATTTTTATAATTCAGAATTCTAACTAATACTAATACATTTTTATTTTTATTTTACATGACAACTTTTTGTGTGTCTATGTTTTTGAAAATCGTTTATGTGTTCAGTGTCTGCGTATGCGATATCTGATTCAATATTCCTAAAGTGTATTTCTTAGTAGAAGTGAAAATATAATTTTTGACGTATTAAAAACACTGTACTAAAAAGTTACTAGTATAGGAACTGAATTGAGTGTTGAATAAACTTGCTACAATAACGAACATAAATTAATAACAAGTAGCAATGAACATAAAATAATAACAAGTAGCAACCGCTACATTATCACCGTCTTCAAAAGTGATTCTTTTTTCTAGATCCATTCTGATTGGATTGGTTGGGACAAACAATTATTTAATTCTTTTTTGTGCATTTTGTGCGGTTTTTTAAGTCGGTTTTTAAATTTTTTTTTTAAATCCATTCTGAGAAGTATAACACGCCGCCCGTCGAGTAAGGATAAAAATCGAAGCAGGAGCTATAAACAAGAGGAACAAGCAAGAAAACGGGAAGCAGCAGAAGCCCTTTTCAGGATCAAATCAGTAGTATCCACTTATAATGTTGCTAATGTTCTTTTCAACCCCAAAATTGAGGTAATCATGGGGCAAGTTCTGCATTGAGTGTCAATTACTTAGGCACGTAAAAATCTACACGCACGAAACGTATTCTGAATAAAATTGCCTGGCTGGCTGTCAAAACAATTTTGTAGTGCACTTGAATTGTCAAAAGGAACTGTCACTTATCATGTTAAACCAAAAATGAAGAAGTGTGATGAAAATAAATTCTTTATTTGGTGCCTAGTACAGTTTTTTCACTTTAAATTCACCCATTTGCAAATCAAATTAATCCTTTTGCAAATTAAATTCACCTTTATAAAAATAAAATTCACAAATAAAATTCACCTTTTTGCAAATGAAATTCACCCTTTTGCAAATCAAATTCACCCGCTTGAAAATTAAGTACTTCTACATTATATATTACTAGCTGGAGCCTGATGCGCCTTGCTGCACCTATAAGCCAATAGTTTGGCCTACGCCAAAACAATTGGGAATCTCAAAATCGCTTTTCCGTTGGCAGTGGAGAGTCCCAAATCCCACAACGAAAGTACATTCGAAAAGAATCCCAATCACAATTCAACGGTATCACTGCCACTCTTGTCATGGTCAGATGAAGGAAATGTTATCCGTAAACAAATTTCGAAGGGGACATTGCCATGCACATGCGCTTGTATTTTATCCATACACGAAATGACAATGGGCGTTGAATTGTCATTTCCTATTTAAAGGATCGGCTAACATACTTGCACTAAACTTGATTTTGGAAAAGACTTCCCCGATGGTCTTCAGCATTGGAGAATTTGATGGTAGAACAAGTAGAGTGTGTCTTTTCTTACCAACAATATGTATGAAGAGTAATAGCACAGAGTACTTAATATACAGAGGGAACAACGAAGAACAAAATGTGTTATCAAATTATTTTCAAGTAAGCTTTTGGCAAGCTTTTTGTGAGAGACAATATCTCATTTGAAGAGAGAAAATTCTGTCCAATTTAACTTTTTCTCACGACTTCGTTGGCGCAGCAGCAAGCGCCGGGCAGAGGGTCTTACCTCACACACATATAAATAATGTGCCAGCATATTATTATGGAGGAAGTTGATAGGAGCATTCCGGTGCGGTAAGGGAAATTCGAAAGGGGGGGAGGTTTTTTCTAGTCCCAGACGTCTGCTATGAATGTTTTTTTTTGCATTTATGCACGTACGAAGAAAAAAACAAAGTTTTCTGCTCATGAACAAAATTAAATTTTGGTGGATAGCATAAGAAATCTACCTTTCTGGTTTAACCTAGGAATATTCTCGGGGATATTGGCTTTTTATTGTTATTATTGTAAAATGTGAGAGTACTTAGTTTGATTTTATTTATAACTGATAAAGCAGAATTGTTGTGGGCATCTTTGTTATGATGTACGACAGGCTATATAATGTAAATTTCACCTGGTGTGGTTAGGGATAAAATTTAGTTTTTCATGATTAGCTCGAAAACTATTGATTTTTGAGATATATAGTTTTTATAAAAATTAAACTTCATTAAATGTTTACAAGAAATGGAAGGAAACTATTGTAGCATACATTTTTAACCGACAAAGACCTACAATTATATGGTGCGGATTTTTAAAACCAGGGCTAAAGATGACTAACTAACTTACTATCAAACCTAACTGCAAAAATTGCGAAACCAGTTTTATTATTTGATGAATCCCATCAGCTGACCAACCAGCAACGATGATTCATACAAAGTAAGTTGTCTTCTTGTTTGGAGACAGCGTTCGCCATCCCGGCACTGAAGTGGTCCTCGAATTTATCTTCAGTTTCTAAGGGCATTCCCATCCGGGTTAAGTGGGGTGTGCTTTCCACTTCGTTTCCCTGTCTAGCAAGCTCATCAGCAGCAGGTCGTTACCAAAACATTTTTGATTTGATATGGTCCTGTAAATTGAATTGGTTGAAGCTTATGACTTTCTCTGGTAGATGGTCGTTCATATGTGGTTAATACGAGGTCGTTAAGTGAATACGGTTTATGCGATGTATGCATCCATCCATTAATGACTTCTTCTTATTTAAGGGCTCTACAATCGCTTTACCGTCCCGCCCACTCGCAACTATTCTCGCCACCAATCCCGATTCTATCCAGCCATCCTTCCAGCGAACGTTGGGTTTCCCTCGCTGTCGCCCTCATAGATCTTACCGTAGAGAACTTTCCGATCCTGTCCATCTTCACTCATAGGAGCTAGATGCCCTGCCCACCGGAGCCTACCGAGCTTTATTTTCTTCACAACATCTATGTCGCGATAGCGCTCGTAGATCTCGTCATTGTAGAGTCTCCGGAATCGTCCTTCCTCACATACGGGGCCAAAAATCCTCCGAAGTATTTTCCTCTCAAACACGCCCAAGAGGTTTGAGTGCTTTTTGCTAAGCACCCACGTTTCGGATGCATATGTGAGAACGGGTAAGACCATCGTCTTATATAGTAAAAGTTTAGACGTTATGGTTAGATATTTGGATTTGAAGAGCCTTGACAGACTATAGTAGGCTTTGTTGGCTTTTAGCAGTCGTGCGCGTATTTCTGGTTCCATGCTGTTGTCGGTTGCTACTATTGACCCAAGGTAGGTAAATGATTTTACCACGTCAAACTCGTGTTCCGCTACCTTGATTGTGGGACCAATGTTAGGTGTTCTTCCAGACGAGGCCACCATGTACTTTGTTTTGCTTTCGTTAATGTGCAGTCCCAGATTTCCTGCCGCTTGCTCAATCTGAGTGAAAGCTTCTTATACAGCTGTTGTTGTTCTTCCAATGATGTCAATGTCGTCTGCGTAAGCCAGTAATTGGGTGGACTTGTGGAGGATTGTACCCCTTGATGTCACGCCCGAATCTCGGATCACTTTCTCCAACGCCAGGTTGAAAAGGAGGCAGGCCAGACCGTCCCCTTGTCGGAGTCCATTATAGATGTTGATTGGTCTGGACAGTGTTCCGGATACCTTTACTTGGCTTGACACATTGATCATGGTCAGTCAACCTACATAGTCTTGTCAGTTTGTTGGGGATGCCGAATTCTCTCATGGCTTTGTAGAGTTCTGCCCTGGCTATGCTATCATAGGCGGCATAGGTATATACTATGCATATCATAGGTATATACTTACTATGCAAAATATAAATTCGAAAACTTTTGGAATGCAATATTTTACGAGGTCTCACTCGTAAGAAAAAGGATCGTTTGTGAAAAAATTGCATGATCTACAATCCATCCATTTAAGAGATATTTGTTTTTGAACGTTGGATCTTGGAAAATTTTGTAAAGTAAGTTCGATAGATTGGACTAGATGTATTTTTGTTCCAGTAAGAGCTTTGGGAACGAGTCCCCCAAATTTTGACAGCAAGTGGGGTCACGGCTCCCAAGTTGTGTTCGAAACATCAGGCCAGTTCAAAGAAAAGTGTGTTTAAAATGCATGAATACGATGCAACTACTGACATTCGCTCTGCGCTTGATAAAGGTGACGTTGCAGTATTAGTGCTTCTTGATTTCTCGAAAGCCTTCGACTCGGTGGTGCACACGATCCTGCTTTCCAAACTAAGTCAGCGCTATCGCTTCTCTTCTTCTTCTACACGGCTTTTCTCCTCTTTGCTATCTAATCGCTTTCAATGTGTTCGTCATAATAATGTTGTATCCTCTCTCCTACAGGTGCCTTCTGGTGTTCCACAAGGTTCAATTCTTGGTCCTTTACTATTTTCATTATATATTAATGATCTCCCCTCTACTATTGGCCACTGTTCCTTTCATCTATATGCTGATGATCTCCAATTGTATACTTCTTGCCCTCCTTCACAGATTGATTCTTGTATTTCTGACTTGAATAGCACTCTATCTCGAATAAATGAGTGGAGTGCTCTCAATTTCCTTAAATTAAACCCTAAAAAATCACAAGTACTTGTGTTAAGTCGTAGCTCTATGCTCCCCGTCAGAATGCCACTCATTTGTCTGGATAACATACCTCTTCCTATTGTTGATCGGGTCCATAATCTTGGTATTGCCATTAATGCCAAACTAACCTGCTGTGATCAAGTTTCACTAATGCTCTCCAAAATCTATGGGACTTTACGTAAGCTCTGGCTTTATGGTAGTCTCCTATCACCCACAATTCGTTCAATGCTTGTAAAATCTCTCATTCTCCCGCACTTCCTCTATGGCTCACTTGTTTACATTGTGTATGATTCATCCTGTCGTCAACGACTTAATGTTGCATTCAATGACTGCTTACGCTTTATCTTCCACTTGAGAAGATCAGATCATGTATCATCGGTTCGGAATTCACTAATAGGCTGTAACCTCTTTTGCTTTTTCGATATTATGGCACTAGCTCTTCTACATAAAGTCTTCTACGCTAAAAGCCCTTCTTACCTATCCGACTTCCTTACCCCCTTGCAAACCTCGAGATCACTTAAATTTCTTATACCAGCCCATCGGTCTCGAATTGGTAGTCGTTCCTTTTTTGTGCACGCGATTAGACTCTGGAATGATCTTCCCTCCTCTTTACAAAGAATTAGCACAGTCACCACTTTCAGGAAACAAGTTTCTCTTCTCCTATCCACCTCTTCTCTATAGCTTTCCCTTCTTTCTTCTACTTTCTAATAGCCAAAGTTCCCCTCTTTCTATCTACTATTGAACAACCTTGATATTCCTCTTAACTCTAGCTGTTCTCTATTCTGTTAGGTATTAAGCTTAGACTAGGTATTTTTCTTGCCATGTTAGATTTCAAATTATAATATTGTACTCTAAAAGATGTAAGTCTTGTGTACTTCCTTATGTATAAAATAAATTGAATTGAATTGAATTGAACTAACAAAAATGTCAAATATTCCAAGTAACTACCAAGAAAATTGAAAAATTAAGAGTTTCAAACAAAGTGGAAACATTTTTGTTTTTGATATAACGTGTAAATTTAATAAATAAACCACCTGGTTCCACTATTAGAGCAGGCAGCAAAGGAACTTTCGACCGCGTCATCGCGTCACAGGATAAATTTTCTATATTAGGATAGTATTTTTATAATTGTGTTACGAAACGTTGAGTTGCCAAGCTATATCCTGGTACCATAAGGGATATAATATTATAAACAGTTATTTTATAATAAAACGAAAATTAAATTTTCAACAATTTTGTAATATTTTTGGACGGATTTAGAACTAGAAATGTAATATAACGTTTTTTTTTCGTAAAGTTGATAATTTAAATACATACACATTAAACTTTAAAAATTAAAAATTTTCCAATCATTTTACAATTCTTCATTTTTTATATCATCTAAACTCCCAAAAAATCTTATTAGCAATTTTAATATTTTAATTTTTTTTATATTTTTAGTGCGCCAGCCTAATCGTTCGTTTACGAAAAAAAGTTAGTTAAAAACAATATAAGACCCATTTCATTTTATTATCACAATCGCAGGTAGAAAAATATTCTTTTCCTTTTCAAAGATTCTATTTCAGTTCATTACTATACTACCGCACCAAAAAGTTATTGCGCACACACATCCTGCTTAGCAGTGAAAAACTTGAAGAGAGAGTCATGATGAGTTTCGCTCTCAAAGAAAACAAAAAGCTCGGATGGGTTACGACTTGTGACCCATTTTGGAAGTCGTAACCCATTGCTCCTGTTGTTCCCTCTGTATATTAAGTACTCTGTGGTAATAGATTATGGTCGAGCTTGACCGAACCTGGATTTACTAACATTGTTATAGAAGTATTTAATTTTCAAACGGGTGAATTTGATTTGCAAAAAGGTGAATTTCATTTGCAAAAGGATTAATTTGATTTGCAAATGGGTGAATTTAATGTGAAAAAACTGTAACAAGATTTTGAACAATTTTATAAATATATTATTAGTTTCAATAGCTTTATGTCATTAATTTGAAGACCCAAATGATTTCTAGGTTATAGTTTTCTTGATTTGTAACAAACATCCTAGAAAGTGTTTTCTTACTTTCATATTTTTATCTTAACTATTCAATTTTACTATCAAAAATCTTGGGATCCCGCGGGATTTAATTTCAACTAAGCGGACACTCATAATTTTTTGTTATTAAAAGGCGCTGCCACGCACGCGGGTTTTTGCTAGTGTTAAAATTAAATGAATCTTCTTACCAAGAGGAAGCGCTACTCGATTTAAAAAATGTGCTTTGAATAACTTTTTGAAGCGCTTTTTTCCTACTGGGACAATACATTTCCTTACTTATTACGAACATTTTAAAAACAAATTTAGCCAAATCAGTCCAGCCGTTCGCAAGATCGTTCTTACCAACGAACAGCATTTCATTTTTAATTAAACAGATTAAGTTCAAAAGAAATATTGTTGTTATTATTTTTTTAATTATTTTGTTGTTATTATTTTTCAATTTATATTAGCAGCTGAGAAGCTTTACACAAAACATGTAATTCCTCGAAGAATTTCGTTAAAATTATGAAATGGCGACGAAATCAACACTGCAGCATGACATCAACCCAAACCCAAGTTTACGATCAACAAAAAAAAGACTTATATGTATGTGATGTCTCACTGTAAAAGCTTTTCCATTTTTTTTTATTTTTTGAAAACTTCCAGTTCGCGAAGAAATTTCTCTGGAAAAGATAGTCTGGCGGTTGCTATTTACTTTCGCACACTATGGACTGAGCGAGTATATCTTGAGGCACGACTCCAGCCTGGACTTCAGTGAAACATAGAAGCTTGATTAAGTCAGGTCGCGAAAGGTGTTGAGATTCGACATGTTAGGTGCTTTAGTTCTAGTAGCAGTTGCGATTGCGCTGTACTTACTGTACACAGCGATGACAGCAGATTATGATTATTTCAAAAAGATGGGCCTAAAGAATAAAGAGCCCCAATCGATAGTTGGGACTATCATAACCCTGATTTTCGGTAAGAAGGGACTGCATGAACAAAATCTCGATCTCTACAATCAATATCCAGATGAGAAGTGAGTATGAAGTTTATTTTTGAATCCGGCAGATACTTGCGTAAACATATTTACTTTGTGATTGATTTACAAAAATAGCATACCAAAAAGTTTGATCCATAGAACTCAAATTTAGCTTAGATCTTTAAAATCAGCGCTAATTGCGTTATTGTTTTACGTCGTGAAGACGATTTGATTAGAACTACAAAGTGTTTGTGTAAAGAGTTTAATAGCGTTAAGATTTACTCATTTTTGTTTCTTTTTTTTTTTAAATTATACTTAAATGCATAAAAAATATTTTATAAACTTTTTGCCATCTTTTATTCACAGAGTCGTCGGTATGGTTGATTTTGGTGTAAATGCATTTTTCATCAAAGACATCGATCTACTAAAACAACTAGCCATAAAAGATTTTGCACATTTCCAAGATCACAGAACTTTCGTGGATCCAGAATATGATAATTTCTTTGGTAACACATTGCTAGCTATGAAAGGTAAAGCCTGGAGAGATATGAGATCTACGTTAAGTCCGTTATTTACTGGTAGAAAAATGAAAGTTATGTTCCATCTTATCAATCATTGTGGAAATCAATTTGTTGATTATATTCATGAGCAATGCCACGAAACCGGAAAATGTAATTATAAATCGAAAGAATTATTCTCCAAATACACCAATGATGTAATCGCTTCGTGTGCATTTGGATTGGAGTGTAACTCTCTAAAAAATTCTGATAATGAATTTCTTGAAGTTGGTCAAGAGTTCCTCAAATTTCAACAGCCCTGGAGGATAACAAAATTTATTCTTATACGAAGCGCACCAAAATTGTGTCAAAAATTAGGTATAACCATTTTTAGCGAAAAGGTAAGGAAAATGTTCAATCAACTAATTACACAAACAATGAACATGAGAAGAGAGAGTGGAGCTCAAAGACCAGATATGATACAACTTCTTATGAGTTTGAAAGACGGCAATTTTGCAAGCTTAGAGGAAAAGGACAATAAAAAGTTAGAGAATGAACGTAACCAGATCAATGGTGAAATTAAGAAGTCGTGGACCGATGATGAAATTATTGCTCAAAGTTTCATATTTTTCTTGGCTGGTTTCGATACTAGTTCAAATGCCATGCAGTTTATTTTTTACGAGCTAGGCGTACATCAAGATGTTCAACAGAAACTCTACGAAGAAGTACTAGAAACAAGCGAAAAACTTAAGGGTGAACAACTCACCTATGAAGATATGAAAGGCATGAAATATATGAAAATGGTAATAAATGAATCTCTTAGAAAATGGCCAGCGTTAATAGCTGTTGATCGACTCTGTGTAAAGGATTATTCATATGAAGATGAAAATGGCCTTAAATTTACGATAAAGAAAGACGACACTCTTTTTATTCCAATCTACTGTTTGCACATGGATCCCAAACATTTCCCAAATCCTGAGGTTTTTGATCCCGAAAGATTTAGCGATGAAAATATTGGAAATATTAATATGGATGCATTCTTACCATTCGGGATCGGGCCCAGAAACTGTATTGGTAATTCTCCAACTAAATACATATAAATTCAACAATTTTCTAATAATATCTTTCAAACAGGATTTAGATTTGCTCTGATGGAAATTAAGTCATTATTGTATTACATACTACTAAACTTCAAAATAAACGTTGGAAAAGATACAGATGTTCCACCGAAGCTGAAGAAATCTTTCTTCGGTTTAGTACCACAAAGAGAGCTTCAGGTTGAGTTTGTGCCGAGGAATCCTAAGAAAAACCTTTAATGTGAATTGTAATTGTTGTTTTTTGAATTGTTTTATTCTTAAATGCTAGTCAAATAGATTTTAACAATGATAGATTTTCCTTTCAAAAATTTTAACTACAGAGATTACGATTACGGAATTGGGAAATCACTAAAAAAGTTTAAGTACAATATTTAGTATTGGAGATATTGGAGCTTTTACTCCTTGTTTAAATAATGTACCTTGCACACTCCACAAGAACAATACTGGAAATGAGAATGAGAATTGCAATGCGACAATTTATTACCCTCACCTATAAAAATATGCAGAGTGTCCCGTCCTGGCTTGCCAAGCGATTAAGGTGCCGGCCCATAGAACGCGTTAACGCGTTGCGCGCGCAAGATGCGTCTGACATTTCAGTTAAAGTCAATGTTCTTTAATGGAAACAGTCCCAATGACTGTCGCGACACACGCAAGTAAAGCTACAAACGCTTGAAGTTGACCAATTTTCAACTTTTCTATGCGATAGGCGCGTTTGACGTTTGTTGTGTACATAATTTGAATTATCAATCTAGTGTGCGAAGTTTAAAAATATAAATTGAGTTGAAATATCATACGCGTAGAACGCGTCCATTGGGTCTGCCGAATGTTTCGGAACCGGAGCTGTTACACGCATCTTGCGCGCGCAACGCGTTAACGCGTTCTATGGGCCGGCACCTTTAATGTTAGTAGGCAAAAAATGATCGGCAAAAAAGAGGGGGCTCTCTCCAACTGTTTACGCAGGAACGGGTCCAGAAACATTTCTCTTGGGGGGGGGGGGGGGGGAGTGTCTGGCCTTACAACGGGCGAACACCGGCCGTGTTTGAAACATAGTCCTACGAGACATGTGCCGGGGATCAGAAAGATGTTTGTTGGACTGTGCGGCCGTATATTTATTAAGAAAAACATCATGAAATCTGGTATTCATGTCTTCGTATTCGAATATTACACAAATTTTATCAACCCACTGCAATTAACGGTTTAATTTCGATAAATTTTTTTTCTTGAACCGCTTAAAATAACAAAAATTCTCATGGAAATATAAATCAACATCAAAACTCAAGTGTGCTGTGCGGTGGTGCCTTCACAAACCGATAACTGGCAAACCTGGTTTTCTAATGCATCGATAGCCCTTAAGTATGATAATCGAAAGGCGGATTGTTCATAACGAAAATGATCAAGTTCCCATTCAACAATACATTGGTGCAGATTCTTTTTTTGGCTCAAATTTACCTTCGTATGCCCGTGGGTATAACTCAGTACTCGGATATTTAATTCTTTTGAACAAGATTCACTGTCGCAGGGCCGTATGAGCTCCCGCGAAAAATAGTTAAAAACCCTACAGCAGCGGTTTCAGGTTTCAGCAGGCGCGACCCCCAAAGGGGGAGACTCTAGCTCAAAGGGGGGGGGGGGGGGCAATTTTACACATCAGCTGTATCATCCACTGCTCTACGGACATTTGGGTGAAATTAAGTTTTTTCCCTGGCCACCAATTTTTTTTAAACTAACGAATACGTTTTTTTGGCGAGTTAAATAAAATCCAACCGTCGCACAGTGGGGCAAAAGGCTGAAAAGCTGGCCAAAAGTCTTTAACATTAACCAATCAATTTGAAATTTCGTTTATGGGGGTTTTTGGGGTCGGTGATCACGAATTTAGTGTCAATTTTTCCATAAACAAGATGGCGGCTTCAAAATGGCGACCAAAAGTAGTGAAATATCCTTCAATTGCTACAAAACTTGGTATACGGGGGTTTTTGGGGTCGCTGATTTCGAATTTGGTGCCAATTTTTTCATATCCAAGATGGCGGCTTCAAAATGGCGACAAAAAGTACTGAAATATCCTTCAATTGCTACAAAACTTAGTATACGGGGGTCGCTGATTTCGATTCGATTTCGCGGCATTTTTTTAATAAAAAAATATAAATTTTAAATAAAAACTTATAAGGAAATCAATCCTGTTCACAAGATAGCTTAGAATCTATTATAACAGCCAGAGTATTTTCTCCTGATAAAGCCTGTTGCGGCTCTAATAATTTATTGTAGTTTTGTTAATAAATTCTGGCCTCTTCTGGATTTGGGGCTATATTTTTTATAACTTTTGAGGCCTGAACCTGTCCTTCAGCTTGTAACTTCATACAACTAGCATATATCAATGATTCTGTAGGAACAGAATCACGCAACTCTTTTGTCTTAGACCTTTTTGTTCGTTCAGAACATAATTTAAATGGAATAAGTTGTCGACCACGTTTTTTATTCGAAAGTTGTTTTGTGAAACGAGGGAAAGAAAGTACAGTTTCCAGCCACTCTTTATTATTTTTTCGAAATTTGTCTTCGATCCTACATGCTTTTGACCATCTTGTTTTATACTCATACTTAAACTTAGATAGAGTCTGTTTTAAAATACCTAAATTACTCTGATCACAACTAGTCTTATGTTGCAGCTCTTTCAGCATAAAATCATATTGGTCGCTAAAGCTATCCTTTCCAGAACACTTCATAAAATTAAGAAGTTCTTTTCTGGTTATAAATAATGTATTTAGACTCGTCCCTAAAATAAGTAATGAATATTACTGCACATTGAAATATTTAAGAAAAAATTTTGGTTTCACAAATATCCATAAACATTCGCATAATTAATAAAGTAGCAAAAAGTAGCAACTTTTTTTTTGTTTTTCTTTAAGTACATGGTATAAGGATCCTACCAATATTTAAGTTGATACTTGATATGCTTTGGAACCTAAAGAAAATCTCCTCTTATTTTTGGATATTATGTGTACATAATTAAAAGTTAACAGTTACTAAAATATTGTTTCGTACCTGAAGTTGAAGCTTCCATGGTTGATTTGTATAAATAAATTATAAATGACACCTCAAAACTACTTTGAAACGGTTCAAAATAAATGGCCGCCCAAAATACGTGAGCAAATGACGAATAAGGCACACTTTTGTGGCCGTTAGGATAAGTTACGAAGCATTTAATTTCTGCGAAATCGTAGGTAGGTAAGTGTTATTTTGAAATAGTACAAGTGGGTATTTCTAAATAACATTTCATTTTATGAATTTCTGCCAGTTTTTGAGGGTATCTGCCCCAGTGTGCGTCGTATCGAATCGATAACCAACTATATATTCGGTTACCAGCGAAGGGCTAGCAACCGTTTCTGGCATTAAGCTGTTGCTATGAAACCTACGACATAATTTCGGACAGGACAGAAACTCAGGAAACGGCAAAGATATCTAGAATTACGCCGTTTATGACTAGGTAGAAAAGTTGAGTCGAGGTTGAGTTGAAATATCCACCACCGAATATGATGTCCAGTTGAGTTCACTTTAGGTTGAAATAGAGTTGACCGGAAATAAAAAATAACCTCAAATTTTCGTGTGAAATTCTCACAGAACGAAATATATTTTTTTTCCTGTGCAATCAAAAACACCGAAGACAAAACTAACTTTCAAGGTGGACTTCAGGGATGGTATACAAACAAAAAAATCACTTCAACCCAATTACAACCCAGCCAGCGTATATGAGGTGAAAAATCTACTCGAGCCAGGTAGGAGAGTGGACCCAGTTTCACCTCGGTTTGCGTTTGTGACTGGGTTGAACCTGGCTTGAGCCTAGTCATAAACGGGGTAAATAAAAACAAGAAGAGGAAACAGAGATGGAAAATAAATGTGACAGAATTAAAAGAAGAGCAAACTCTAGGTGAATATGAGAACCTACCGGATCTACAGCCTGCCCTCCATTACTCGCAAGGCTGACGACGAAGTACTTTTAGAAGTTAAGCGAATCACGGTTTACAGAAACAAGGCAATGTGTAAAAGAGAAATGTCAATTTAGTGCTGAAGTCCCTTGGCGACCCCTTTGTATATAAAATCGAAGCTGTTGTTATCGTTTCGTCACTAGGAGACCCTTTTCTACGGTATTCGAAGATGTCAGTTTCTTTTACATTCCTTTGTTTCTGTATAGCGTGGTCCGAAAATCGTGACTACACACTCATGCAGCCTCGCGAGCAGCCCCGTTACCCGGCACACCACACACCTCGAGTCCTTTGACTCAGACGCAAAAACCACCAAAGATACAAAGTCGCCCGAGGCCTCTCTACATTCTCTACTTCGACCAACTTCGCGAGTAGAGTAGTGCAGGGTTAAAAATAATAACTGTTGGATAATCTCTCGCATTCAGTATTTCCGAACTACTTCCACATCTAAGAATTCAACGCAGAGTCCATTACCACCTTCTTCAATACCCCGTACCTCCATAACCCTTAGCTATTCCCCCCATACTAAGCTTACTGCTAGACATTGCACCATGACATGACAAACGACATGACGGGCTGGCGGTACAAAGTGCAACTTCTGAGCTTAGCACTGCCACATAAAAAAGAGACCACCTTTTATTTTAGTGTTTAATTACTACTTAAACCTTAATAACTCCTATACCACTTGCTTGGTCATTTTGATCTGAAAAGAAATCGGTTGGACATTGAGTGGTGTGATAACTAAAATCTTGGTTTCCTTGAACGACTGGATTAACTCCTCTTTTCGTTTCGCATCGGTGTACGTTTGATAGAGGTCGCGCCAAAAGAGTTGATGCCGGAGCGCGCAGCTGGGGAAATTAAAGCTGCACACAAATAAAAATTGCGCACATATCGATAAGAAATGCGCTTATGTATTTTCAAATTTCCCCTTAGAAATTTGTTGCGACTAGGCAAAGGGACGGGAACGGCATGCGGGGATTCTACTGCGCATGGAAAACGCGACTTTCTCGGCATCAACTCTTTTGGCGCGACCCATAATTGAATTGCCGAGCAAAAGCGAGAGCATTTTCGCCAAGCCGAAGTTTGCTTGGGTGCGGATTAACAGTCAATTTTTAACTAAGATTTGTTTTAATTTATTGAGTATCATTCAATTGATCGGGTCACCCCTGACACAAACTTTTCAAAACTCCGCCCGGGCCGCCCCCGGAAGCCATCCAAATTAGGACAAAATCAAGGTAGAACTTTGAGTGACCATAACATAAACTTTAGAGTTACACGAAACTTTTTAATAGTTTCGATATCTATGAATGAGTGGTCATTTTGCTGAGTTTTAATGTTTCCTTTGATTCCCCAACGAAACATACATTGCTTTATATACCATCAAACATTGAAATTTGTGTACATATGGATGGCGCCGGGCACTGACCGCGTTTTTTTAAATTTGTATGACGTTAATCTGTATAAGTATATGTATAGTAAAGAAATGGTTAAGTCTGTAGTGCTATTCTTTTCTTCAACCATTACAGCCAATCTGACTGCCTTGAGCAAAACTCATTAGAAATTTAATTTTGGATAGATAATCCAAAATTAAATTAACAAAGCTCTGTCCACATGTGGCTAATAAATTTTACATAGCAAACTATCAACAAAAGTAAGTCCGGCTCCAGATCACGAGTTTCCGAATCGAATCCCGGCGTATCTCACGTTTTTGCGGAAAAACAAGTTTTTTGCCGCTTTCATTCTTGCTTCTTAAAGCTTGAATATTTGGCAATTTTTTCAAGTGCGCTGTCCAGCCAATTTCGCTAAAAGAACGAGTTGTTACATACTGGACATACACGGCATCTAGAGATTCACCTGAAACCAGTTAAACTTCAGAGCTTGGCTAAGCCGGCAACAGGTGTGTATCGAAATGTTCGGGGTTTTAATTTCGTTATTTGCTGTGGCGATTGCCCTGTACTTACTTTACATAGTTACCACAGCAAATCATGACTATTTCAAGTTGATGGGACTAAAATATATTAGGCCCTTGCCCTTGGTAGGAAGTAGTGGATACGCATTCTTTGGTAGAAAGGGAATATACGAGAAAACTCTTGAGTTCTATCATGAATATCCAAATGAAAAGTAAGTTTTAAAAAACAATAATAAGTAAAAAACAGTAATAATATACATATGTGATGAAAAAATGCTAATATACTCGAATGTTTACAATTACAAGTTTTTAAATGTGGTTAATCTTGTTTTGATTCATAAGATACAAATTATTGTTATTATTTCATTAAAGAATGAATAATTTGTTTACGTATTCGATTTCGTTTAAGTGGTAATATCCTTCCGTTGTTGACACTATAAAAATTGTCCATAGCTTATCTTTAAAGGTAATTAACGTAATCGAGGTACATATTGATTTGCAGCGTTGATAAACCAACTTAAAATTATTATTATCAAATGTTATATATTTTTATCAGTTTTACGGCATAATTTCTTTAACAATATAAAAAATTATAAATGGCTGTATCTACCCCGGCAAATGACATAATTATCAGGTTCAAGCGAGATAATATACAAAAATTAAATTGCATTCCGCAGAACAAATAAATGAATTAAGAGAGTGATTGTGCCAAAAAGGAACCTATTTTATTCTAGTTCTAGCAACCCGCGTGCGTTACAACGCCTTTCAATAAAGAAAGATTAGGTGTGCACAGTGCGCAGTCGGCAGTGCGCGGTAGGAAAAAGGTATAATGTAAAAATGTCAAATCTACAAAAATTTCTTTTGAATATTTGTAGAGTATGTTACAACTTTTTTAAGATTTGCTGATGAACATGGAACAGACACGTAGCCAAACATATTCAGAATCGTCCGCATAGATTTTGCTGTGCGGGAATTAGACTATGTAGTCCAGTAAATAGGTCGAAAAAAAGGCCTTCGTAATGCAAAAAATACCGCAAGCGATTTTTTTTACCAAATGTTTTTACATATTTTTATGAGCTTAAATTCAAAATGGCGTCATCCCCACCCTTATGCTTCACTTACAATGAAGGGAAACGCGTTTAATTCTATATCTCAGAAACTATGCGTTTTATGACAAAAATGTATATAATCTTTTTTGTAGATAAATAAGTGATTTAACTTTTTTGTTCAGAATTTTTTTTTGTAAAGTTAATATCTTCGGAGTTATAGTGCTTCAAACTTTATATATCACTTTCTTTGCGCTATATTTCGTTAACGGTTAGCCCGCCATAAAAAAGTCCTTCCTAAGACTTATAGAACACACAATTATCTATAATTTTTGCTTTTGTCATTTTTACATAGGGCTAATATTTCACGAGTTATAGCGCTTTAAATGTCGCAAAACGTAAATTCATAAAAAAAAATTCCTAATATCTTTTTCTTTCCCCGTTTCATTTCAAAACTGATTATATCGTGTGTTGAGCTTGTAACGAGCGGCGCCTCCGCCCGTTACCTTTTACTCAACCTTCATATTCCCAAGGTCATTCCAACTCAAGAGACCAATTCTGGAAACTCGATATGAGTTTCCGCCACATGCATTATTATTTCTTTTACTCAACATTTCCAAGGGCATTTCAACTCATTCCTTTAACTTCCATTTGGCATTTTAAAAGAAACCAATTCTGGAAACTCGATATGAGTTTCCGCCACATGCATGCCATAACCGATTTTTTTAAGTACATTCTAAAAATCCTAAAATACACGCTTTAACAGGAAATTCATTCTGGAAACTCAATATGAGTTTCCGCCAAGCCCAATAATCCCACAAAATAATATTAGACGCATGCAAAAACGATTTCCGTCGATCATCGGTAACGATGACACAGGTCAACACTTTCCACATGTTGACCTCGAGTAAATTTGCTTCGCGCACACTCTTCCCCTCTTGAAACACCACGAATACTCGATCACTCGCATGATCAAAGATTCTCACCTGCTTTAAAAAAAGCTTTCCTCGCGTTTACCTTCCACCAACAGAACCCCGAGGTGGGGGAGCGATTGGTTAATTGGTTTTGGAGGCCTACGAGGGTGACCGGCCGAGTGATAGAAATCAATCGGTATCGGTTGGTGAGCGAGTAACAGTCGGTCGATACCTGAAGACTGGCTGGAGATATTGACCCAGTAAATAGCAACTCAAAATGTATCATTGCCCACATTTGTTGCCTTTACTTTTTTCTATAAAGTTTATATTTATGGATTTATTACACCTCAAAAGTTTATTAAAAATGGTTTTTTGCAAATATCTAGTCAACTATTTATTTACGATGACAAGTTGTACCAACAAATTTGTTTGTTAAAAAATTCCGTAGAAATTTTACTTTAAGCATTTTTTTCTAGCATTTATACTTAAGCCGCAATTCAGCGCCAAATGTTTCATATAGATACACATTAATGTTCATACAAATAATTAAGAAATTTCGTTGGCGTAGGTACAAACCCTTTTCCACACCAGGGTGGAGGTTGAGTTTTTGGCGCGTTTTTTTATTGTGGTTGCCCCAGTAGGCCTAATCCACAAGAAAACGAAACAATGATGCTATAACATGTTATTTAGCCTCATATCGAAGATGTCGGTTGAAAATCGCGTGCGGTATTTTTTGCAAAGAAAAAGTACCTATTTACTGGACTAATGCAGAACTTCGCTCATGGCGCCCTCCTCATTGTTTTTTTCCAAAAAGGGCCAAAAAAGTAAGCAATTTTACAAATTTGGCTCCCATTATGCAACCATGAAAATGCACAATTTGGTGCCAGAAGAGGTAAAAAAAATTTCAGGACTAATCTATGGTACTTTTCGTTAGCGACCCATGTTTATTTACTTTTTGAAAGGTAGGTTGTTCCCATACACTGGCTGTAGCGACAAACACTTTACATTTAAAATCAACTTTTACTTTTTAGTTCTTCATAAATATAATTGGAGTGTCTGTCTGTGATTTCAAAATAATTGTGTTTTTTTAATTTTATATGGTTATTTACATGATTTTAAAATGAAATCACGCATTTTTAATATTTTTGTCTGTCTGTAGACATGTATCTGTATGTCCGTATGTCTGTATGTCCGTATGTCTGTATGTCTGTATGTCTGTATGTCTGTCTGTCCGTTTGTTCGGGCTAATCTCGGAAACGGCTAATCCGAATGGGATGGGACTTTCACTGGAAGATTCAGTAATTTGGCGGGCCTGTTTTAGGCTATTTATATGCACTATATATTGGCTCTACCTGTATGTATGTATGGATGTATGTATGTAGACAAATCTTGAAAATTGTTTTTGACCCACTTCCATATAACCGATAAGCTTCAAATTTTGCACACATGTTCAGTTCAAGTGACAATGCAATCTGACCATTTTATAAAAAAATCAAGGTGGCCGTTTCAAGATGGCGGCCGAATTTCGCATTGTGCTCGCTGACCGCCGACATAGGTATCAAATGAACGGGAATGAATGTATTATAATTACCTATTTGGTGCTATTCCAAATTCAAAATGGCGGCCGGAACAAAATGGCGGCCAACACAGATGGCGGATTACTTTCTTATTTACATCACGATCGGTATGGGTATCAAATACCTGGGTGGCGTAATTACCTATTACTATTAATATACTATTACCTGGGTGGCGTAATTCCAAATTCCAAATGGCAGCCAACACAAAATGGCGAACTACCTTTTCTTACAACGCTCTCGGTATGGATACCAAATAAAAGTGTATGATAAGTAGAGTACAGTAAGCTGGGTAACCTCATTTTAAATATCGTTCACCACAAAATAACGGAAGACATATAATAAACTAAAAGGTAGAAAACTAAAAATATAGTTTAAAAAACTTAAAAATATGCTTTTTGTTTAGAAATGGACTAAAATGTCAAAAATTATGTTGAATGAAAACTTTTTTGCTCAAGCCAGTATATGGGCAATTCTCCAGAACCTTTAACCTGAGCTAATTGGAAAAATGAAATTTCAAATTGATAGCACAACCGTGCCATGATATTTTTTGTGTTTCTTATTTCATAAATAAATGTTTTCTGATGTAGAACATTAAAAAATTCAATGCGCATATTTTTTTTATGACATGGTTATATTGACATGGTTACAATTTTGACATCAAATTTGACATGGTTACAATTTTGACATTCGCTAAAATTACTTTTTTTTAAGATTCATGAAACAACTTAAGCGAAGAAAACGTTACATATGATTTAACTAGTTACAATAGGTCATAAGAAATTTTACGGGGATGAATTTAATGTAATATGAGCAAATTAATTGCGGTTACAACTTTGACATTTAAATGTAACCTACGTTCACGTTAGCCAGTTTTGCCCAAAAATCAACCAATTTCAACTTATTGTTGTCACAAAATGTATGCACATGTTCGTTAGTGTCTGAACAATAAGTGCGTTTAAAAAATTTTATGATAAAATGAGACAATTCGGAGTACTTCGACTTACCATGCGGGTTACAACTTTGACGTCAAAACCTAGGGACAAACTTCAGAGTTGTTTTTTGGAAAATATAGCGATTTGACACTGCACCGAACACAACTGCATTTTTCCTTAAGAGTTAAACTACAATTTTTCACTTTTCACTATTTGTGTCAACGCTTCCTATCACAAATATAAATAGTTTTTCATTCAGATTAGCGCTAAAGACAGGCCGAAAAGTGACAGGTAACGGAACATTTTTTTCAAATTTCATTGCAAAATATCGTTTTAAATGACTTCGTACTTATACCTCATTGCTCATTAATAATTTCTTAACATTATCGATAGCTTCTTTTATTTTTAATCTTCCTACAAAAATTGTAATTCATAAAAATTTTGAAGCGACAAGCAGGTTAAAAGTTCCGGAGAATCGCCCATATATGATATATGGGGCGCTAGCGAAAAGTTGCAGTAACAATAAAATAAGAATATGTAGGTAAAGTCCCACGTCAGGACAGTAGCAGAGATTTCGGAAACTTTACTCACATCAGGAAGAACAGCTCATTCTATGCTTAAGATACCGATCGAAGAAGATCATAATGGAAAATACTACGTGGAACAAATCTAAACACCTGCGTGGAAAAAATCGAAAGTTTTACAAGACTGCATGATGGCTGTCTGGGAATGCGATGAGTGCACTATGGCAAATAAAGTATCTATTAACAGAACACCGCGAGATTTAAGATGTAAAAACCAATTATTTTGGGCAGTAACTTTTTTATTGGCATAGATTCCGGGAAAATGTTGTCGGCTGTCCGGACAAATATGTGGGCCGATGATATTGATGCATGTCTGAATGATCACTCATTTAGGAACATATTGGAAAACGTCATTTAAAGCAAAAGATGAGAATGCAATCGGAAAACTCAGAATTCAGTACTATTCTTCTCAACATAGGATGTACAATAGAAAATGTTCTGAGATTAATAGGAATGATGACAATGAGCTGCTGGATGCTGCTTGAAAGTTCGTAATAGACGATGAAATTTTGATGAGCGACATTTATGACGATTTCGAAAATATCAACTCAACTAAATCGACTCAATTCAGTAGTGCCACAAACATTGTAATACTTACAAGTGAAACATCTAACATCGTTTATAAACAAGCGTTACAGTGGATTGTTAACCAGTGCGGGCGGTATGACAGGAAACGGCGAAACACAAAAACGGGAAGCAGCAACTGTCCTTTTTAGGTTCAAATCAGTATTGTCTTAAAATGTTGACAATCTTCGTCTCAAGCCATGTTCGCCATGGGGCAAGTTCAGGGTGCCAATTATCTGATAACGTCAAAATCTACGCGCAGAAGACATATTCTGAATAAAATTGGCTAGGTATCTGTGGTGAACGTAGTATAAAAGTTTTCCGATGATTAACCTCGGATTTAAATAAAAGTTGTAGGTAACATATTTTTATAGTCAACTCTAAATTTTTATACAGTGCCGGACAAAATTGTGGGCACACTTGCAGTTAGTTCATAGTTTTGACAATAAGTGAAAACAAAGCGTAAAAACTCCAAATATTTCTTCGCAATTTTAATCTTTAGTATCTTTATTACCAAATAAACAAAACATTTCATACAAAAATAAAACATTTAAAAGATAATATAACAAAAATACGGAAATTATTAAAATTCGAAGGGGCAAAATTATGGGCACACCGAATCATTATAGTTTTAAATTTTACTTTAAATAAATATTTATATAAAAATTAATATCTTGTAGGATATCCTTTACGACGGAGGATTTCTTTTAGCCGATTTGGCATTGTAGATACCAATTTACTCGTAACCTCTGAGCCTATTTTGTTCCATTCTTCGAGTATAACTTCTTTCAATTGAGATTTGTATGTTATGCTATGATTTCGGATGCGTTTTTCCAATTCTTCCCATAGATGTTCTATAGGGTTTACATCAGGACTTTGTGGTGGAGTTGGCAGAATGTGCGGGAGACTCCATATGGTCCACATACGAACAATGCCGGCTGTATGTTTCGGGTCATTGTCGTGTTGAAAGTAGAACTTTTGACCCAAATTAAGCTTCTCAGCTGACTTTTTTACATTGTTTTTCAATATTTCAAGATATTTGTATTTATCCATAATTGTTTCGATAAATTCCAATGCTCCAACTCCATTTGAAGACATACAAGCCCAAATCATTACGCCTCCACCACCATGCTTCACAGTGTTTTGCAAATTTTGTGGTTCCCATTCTGCATTTTTTTTTCTCCACACTCTGATTCGTCCATCGGACTTATAAATATTGAATTTTTTTTCATCTGAGAAAAGTACATTTTCCCAAAATTCATTCTTTTTGTAAAAATTGATTAGCAAATTCCATTCGTTTTTTTCTATTAGTTTTATTTATATAAGGTTTCTTACGTGCCACTCGAGAGTTATACCCATGACGACGTATGGCTCGTCGAATTATTTTCGCATGAATTTCTTTATTTAATTCATTTTTAAAGTGTGCTGCAATAGCCGTTGAAGTAATTTTAGGATCAATTTTAACCATCGACATAATTTTTCTTTCGTCACGGCTTGTTATCTTCTGATGTCGTCCTCTACCAGGCTTATTTCTTAAAATATCTCGATTTTTAAACCTTTTAATAACGCTTCTTATTGTAAATCTACTTCGCCCAACTATTGTGCCAATTTCACTATATGACTTATTTTGTTTATGAAGTTTTAGAATTAACTCCCTTTCTGTTAAATTTGTTTCCTTTCGTTTGTTTTCCATTTTATTTACTTTAAACACTTTTCAATATTATTTGCACAAAACTGTTGCAAAGGGACTTCAAAATTTAAAAATAATATAACGGGACTTCCCCGGATTTCGAAGCCCTTTATTACATAATCCAAGTAGGGTTACCAGCTCCCAATTACAGATACTTTTTGAAGTGTGCCCACAATTTTGTCCCTTCGAATTTAACTAACTTCCGTATTTTTGTTATATTATTTTTTTAAAGTTTTATTTTTCTATGAAATGCTTTGTTTATTTGATAATAAAGATACTAAAGATTAAAATTGTGAAGAAATGTTTGAAGTGTTTACGCTTTGTTTTCAATTATTGTCAAAAATATTAATTAACTGCAAGTGTGCCCACAATTTTGTCCGGCACTGTATATATCCAAAATCATATCTTGCAGATTTGTTCTTTGTTTCATTATACTCTTTTCTTATTCCAGACTATGCACACATAATTTTCTTTTATTAAAAGGCGTTGCGACGCACGCGGGTTTTTGCTAGTATTAAAATAGAAACGTATTTTTAGTTTTTTTTAAACTATATAGTTTGTTTTCTACTCTTTAGTCTATTATACAGGGTGAATTGCTGAAACTGTCAAAACGACCGAATGTGGATAGGTCTTGGATAGATAAATAAAAAATCGCGGGGGGGGATCGTATCGGATTAGCCGCTAGGGTGTTTTGATTTTTTTAGAAGGGGTTTACTTATCACCTTGTATTTTTATAACCCTATGAGATATTTTCAGAAGTAGGCTAGCAGCCTACCCAGAATATTCCTATCTAAAACTGTAAAAGTCAAGGTTTCAACCCACCAACTTCCAGAGTTATGAGAATTTTTTTTCCACTAAATTTTCAATTTCAACCACCATTTTATCCGCAAAATACGTCATCGTCATCATCATTGCGCTCCTCTAATCCCTCATGGGACATAGGGCGGAAACAGTTGCCCTCCAGCGGACTCTGTTTTGCGCGACAGCTCTCAGCTTCGACCAGGATCTCCCAGCTGTTGTGATTTCTGCTAGTAGGGTTCTCTTCCACCCAGATCTAGGTCTTCCGACTCGACGGGATCCTTGCGGACTCCAGCTAAGGACATGTTTGGCTAGATTTTCGTTTTCGCGTCGCAAGGTGTGGCCAACCCAATTCCATAAAAATACCTAGTTAATCAAAAATTTTTTTTTTCCAAAATTGGTCGCCATATTCGAACCGCCATGTTGATTTTTTAACTAAATGGTTCGATTACATTGTCATGCGAATTATGAATATGTGCAAAATTTGAAGTTGATAGGTTATATTTTCTACGTTTTATTCAGTCTTCCGCCATCTTGTGTTAGCCACCATTTTGAATTAGAAATAATGCCACCTAGGCAATTGTATTCACTCTTAATACCCTTTCGTTTGATAACCAATTTGAAGCACAATTGCAAAATTCGGCAGCCATCTTGAAACCGCCATGTTGACATTTTTTTATAAAAATTCATATTAGTCCAGTGCAATTAGTAAATGAAATTGCATTTCATGATGTACGAAATTTTATTTTGCAATTTGTTTAGGTACATCTGACAATGTTAAAACCAAGTTTGTGGGGTCGCAGTGTGTTGGGAAAAGCCGCCATCTTGAAAAAGAGGTAGAGGTCGTTTATACTAAATAACTAGTTTCCATGCCATGATAGCTGAAAATGATCACTGGCAAGGTATTAAAAAATAAAATTATCTATAAAATGAGCCCTCAACAAGGTCTGTAAGTTGATTTGGCTCAAAGTTATGGCCGCTCGAAGTTCAACCCTGATCGTGTGGTTGGGGTTGAATGCAGTTTTTTGCGATTAACTCGTAAGATATTAATTTGTGTGGGTTAATGCCGATTACCAAACTTAAAGTTCTAGAAATTACCTTTAGAATAAGCTCTTACTCGTCGTTCGCGCTTATATAGTTTGCGAGTAATCCAACGCCAAAGTTCGTAGTGCACGTGCCTGAAATAACTGATAACGCCGTTTTTTTTTAATATCTCGTTAATGGTTGCTCATATGATAATGTAGTGAACAGCAGAAATACGGGCATTCAAATATCTTTCAAATGGGCTATTGGCCGAAGCTCTATGTCGTTACATGTCCGCGACATAGCGGGTGAAAAGTCAACCACGAAGGTTGTGACACTTCTCGACGAATAACTCGCTTTCAGCCAGTTTCGCGTGTCGTATGAACTATACCTTTACAAGTTCAAATTGATACAAAACAATTTTTAATTGAGACTAAACAATTTCAAAATGGGACTAAACAATTTCAAAATGGGACTAAACAATTTCAAAATGGGACTAAACAATTTGAAAATGGGACTAAACATTTCAAAATGGGACTAAACAATTTCAAAATGAGACTAAACAATTTGAAAATGGGACTAAACAATTTCAGAATGAGAATTAAAAAATGTTAGTGACAATAAATGAATGTTTTATTGAAAAAAACTAAAAGGATTACAAATTATTAATAAGTTAATTAAAAACTCATATCTATCATGTTTATTGCGTCTGGTATAAATTTTTGAATGTGAGCGATATTCCGGATACTAGGAACATCAATTTTTGATAAGTTTTCTCGAATAATACTTTCTAGCCGTTGTAGACGAAACTCGGTTTGCGTCAAATTTGATCTGTTCTCACCAGCGAGGATTTGCGGCATTTGAATACTTAAATCACTTTTGACGCCAGCTTTCAGGCTTGACCAAGTATATTCAATTGCATTGAACATTGGGCTATATGGACCAAGTCTTAGTAGACGATTATTAAGAAATTCGCCTTCTTGAAAAACCTCCTGAATGGCGGCATGACATGGAGCATTATCAATTACCAGTACAATTGGTGTCTGGTACATAGTTTGAACATTGCGAAGACAACGGCAAACAAATTCTTTCGCTTCTGGTTTCTTAAATGGTATGTACCTATTTATTTTCGCTGAATTTTTTAAATTCCCATTTTGAAATTGTTTAGTTTCAATTAGAAATTGTTTAGTCTCAATTAGAAATTGTTTAGTCTCAATTTGAAATTGTTTAGTCTCAATTAGAAATTGTTTAGTCTCAATTTGAAATTGTTAAGTCTCAATTAGAAATTGTTTAGTCTCAATTTGAACTTGTAAAGGTATAGAATTTTATGTAACGCCCTGAATTATCTACTCGCAGAGCGCTTCTCCAACTTATGTATATGAACCTGTTTACTGCGCAAAAATGAACCGAATAATTTGTCAGAATGTTCGGTTCGGTACATTTTTGAGCGAATATTTTACCGAATATTCGTATTCAGTCGAACCCATATTCGGCGCATCTCTAGTAAAAACGTTTTTGTTTTCCTCTTAATTGCAAACTAATTACTATTCGGAATTCATTCGTATGGATTCAATTTCGGTTTTTCCCGCTGGAAGCGGTTTTGACGTTTCTATTGTTCATTGAACACTCCTTCGCCAAGGCACGCTGTTAATACTTGCGCTGCCAGCTTCACCACTCTGTTTGGTACACCGTCCAGCCCAGAGGCTTTCCCAACGGAAATTATCCAGCGGAATCCCACCTTACCTATCCAAGTTTACTACAGGCAGGTTGCCCGGATTCGCATTCTGTGGAAACTATGTCTGTTCTGGAGCGGCTAGCTTCAATCGACGACATTTTTACCCTGTACCCACCCCCACTCCCCCATGGATTACTATCCGCTTCGTTGCACGAGTTCTTAAAAAACCCGCATTGGACCCTGTTGTCGCCTCCCCCTCTAAGTCTGGCCTTGATACAATAATGTGAAAGTTTGTGAATATGGGTCATTCTTTTACAAACCGAACGGATTTTGCTAAAAATTAATCGTCACCTCTCCGATTGGGCTGAAAATTTTTTTCCAGTTTCTATATTGAAAAATAAGAGATACGTGTCCGAGGAATTTTTTTTTATAGCCTATTTTCGATTTTATAAGTTATAACAAATTTCATAATAGTGGTTGGTGACTCATTTTAAACAATGTATAGCTCCAAATCCTTAAGAGCTACAAAATTTTCACCAATGGGACTAGTAGTAGAGCTATGTCACTCCGGCGCCACCTCCTAGGTGGCTTAGAACCCGCCTAGGATTTGGGGGGGTCTGAAAGCTCTTCATGTACGTGTACGAGGTGTTTTAGGTTTGTGTCTTGGATAAGGTGGCTTACAGTTGGTGTGTGGAGATGGGTGAAAGCTCTTTATGTGCGTGTATGAGGTGTTTTAGGTTTGTGTCTTGGATAAGGTGGCTTGAAAGCTCTTGATGTGGGTGTATGGGGTATTTTTTGGTGTGAGTCCTGGATAAGGTGGCTTACAGTTGGTGGTTGGAGATTGGTGAAAGTTCAGGTCTTGGATGTGGTGTAGAACCGGCATGGGATTTGGGGTGTGACTGAAAGCTCTGGATGTAAGTTTGTGTCTTGGATGGGGTGGCCCAGAGCAGGCATGGGATTTGAAGGTGGCGCAGAAATGGCATGGGATATGGCCCAGAGCTGGCATGGGATTTGGGGATGTGACTTAAGGCTCTGGATGTATGTTTGCGTGGCCCAGAACCGGCATGGGGTGGGAAGTTGGTGCGAGATGTGAGCGCCAGCTGTGAGAAGCTAGTTGAACTAAGAATTAAAGAAGCTCTTGGGGAACCTTTGGATAAATTTCTCTGTGAGTGGAATTAAACTAAGCTGTGTGTGGGGGATTGAGAGCTTTGGTTTCGAGATGTTTTCTGTAGTATTAATTCTGGTGCTTTGGAATGAGCTTTGATTCTGGAGCAAAAATATACATATAATTCAGTGAAGAACTGGACTTTCAAGTAACACTAAGAATTAAATTAAGCTTTAGCTGAGATGGCTATATATTATTCTCGACAACAACCCGGTGCGATCTGTAAGCTATGATCTGGATTGCAACCATATGTCATGATATATTATTATTATTATTATTATCTTCCAAAGAATTTTTAATGAGAATACTCACCTCAAGTCGCAATATTATAACAACCGCAACTTGAAAATTGCTAAGTGGTCAAAAAGATGAAAAAGATATTTCCCATAAGCATCAACAATGCAGCGAAGGCTCCCATTTTCATCAGACTTGTGATGCTGGATATATTATATTTTTAAACAATAAATTTAAGGTAAAATACCTTTCACAAACCACAAATATTACACACACTAAGAAGTGGCAAAAAGCTACCGCAAAAAATACTCGGTCACATACTAAAAACAATGAAGATTCCCATTATCAGCTAACTTATGCCTTAATTATTCAATCTTGAACGTATTGGATAAATTCTATTATTTAAACTGATCACCTTAAGTGCTAATTGTACCCAATGAGTAAATTTTAATAACGGTTAAATAAGAAAACATCGGATTCCTTATCAAGCAAAGATGTGAAAATTTCAGTCTTCTCATGCTGCGAACGTTTATTGAGATAAACAAAGTGCATCAGTGAATGTAATCAGCAAGTTAGTACTGAAAAGAAAAAAATTAAACGGCAGAGCAAACTTCTGAAATATTTAATAAAGTTAGGGTATTAAAAAGAATTGTTGTTGTTGTAATAGCTACAAATAAAAAACCTATTAATTAGAACACATATTATTTTTATTCTGATAAATCATACAATTATTTGTTTATTCAAGATACAGCACAGTATTATTATTCACCAGGAAATTTCCTTTTCTTGTTGTTAGGATTGTAAAAATTAGGGATTTCACTTGAATTATCGGTATAAAAACTATAATTAACTGGAATGGCATCAATTTGTACAAACTTGAAAATAAATGTCTTCCCCTGCGGTCCAGAATTGATTACGTGGAAATTTCCTTTGTTGTTGATGTCTTGTAAGGCTGCATCAGAAAGTGAACTGTACCTGGCTGGTAGCAAAAGCTGATACTCCTCTAACTCAAGATGAATCCGAACACCATACACTGTTTCAAGCCTGCTTGCAGATTTTATTTTATATGGGGTTCCAAACTCCATGTCGGACATCCTTAAGTATGGTGAGTATTCCAAGCTTTTGAGTTCTGTTGCTGTATCCATGTTTCTGGGGCTGATGCTGTTGATCTCCAGGTGGTTGGGGTTGAACTGCTAGCGTTCTCCTTCACAGTTCTCATTATATACCCTAAATCTAGAAACATGATTGAACTTGTCCATGAGTCCGCAGCACATAGATGCACCTGTCTAAACAACTTTGGGGTGGAAGTTTTCATGATACACCTGTGTAAACAACTTTTGGGGCCTAGGAATTCGCTACGTCAGCAGTTTTTGCACCTGCGTGAGAAAGCTATAGACCGGAAGTTGGTAAATTGAATTGAATTCCATGCACCTGTGTAAACAACTTTTGGGGAAGGGGTAGGGATTTGCCTGTCTGTGACTATGGTGATGCAATTCCATCTAAGACAGCCGGATACCGGAAGTTGGTAAATTTTGTACTTGTCCATGAGTTCCATGCACCTATGTAAACAACACTTAGGGTCAGGAATTTGCTACATAGGCAGATTTGCATGATCGAACTTGTTCATGTTGTGCAATTGCGGGTATTATAAAAGAAGCAAAGCTGAATCTCCAGCACGCCGAAGATCAAAAAAACAAAGCAAAAAAAGAGTACAAGCTCATGAAATATTTAATAAAGTTAGGGTATTAAAAAGAATTGTTGTTGTTGTAATAGCTACAAATAAAAAATTATTATTAGAATAAAACTTATTTGTGTTAAATATTTATAATTCTGCTCTCATTTTTCCACGGTTTTCTAGGTAATTGATCGCGCTCCTCTAAAGTGGGTTATATGCTGTGCATATTTACGCAGATCATTTTCAGTGAGTGCTCTATTGGATAGTGACTTTATTAGTTTTTTGGTTGGGTGTTGAGAAAAAGCCCCAGTCCTTTCCTATATGGCTTTAGAAATAATCCTATTTGCATTATTCCCGTTCCAGTATGAGGAGTGTGAATCAACTTTTTTATTATGTTTCTATATTTGAAGCTATTTGTTCCTTTTATTTGCTGGTTTTCCTTAAAATCACGTCTGTGGGTGCATGTATCATTTACAATTTTTTGATAATTGGACAAGTCTTCTTTTGAGTAGCCTCGAGGCTTTTTCATAAAAATTAATTCAGCTAGACCTTCAGTTATCTTGTACCGCTTGCCATCTATAAGAAAGTATTCTTTATCAACTTTTAATCTCGAATTACCAATATTCCACATATCGTTCTTATAGTACGCTCCATACGTTTTATCAATTCTCGTGCTATCATTTTCCAGTAGTTGTTTATATTTGTTTAGTATCTGGTCTGCAGACTCTAATTTTGGTTCTTTTGTAGGTGTGACAAACTGATCATCATCATCATCATCATCATCCTCAGAATAACTCGGTGGCTCTAGCTTTAAGTATTTACGTGGTGGTGGTGGTGGTGGTGTGTATGCTTCTTCATTGCCCTCGTGCTTAATTTCTTCTTCTTCTTCTTTTGGTTCAAGTTTCACTGATGCTGCTGTTGTTGTGAGTGCTTTTTTCAGCGTGTTGGTTATAGGTTTAAATGTTTCCTCTAATTCAGCTTCAGATTCAATTTTACCAGTCTTGAGAGCTTTATATTTTCTTCGTATAGCCTCACGTGTTTTTATAATATCCTTCATCAATTTTTCATTCATGTTGTTACACGTGTGGTTACAGCTACAATGATATACAGCTATGCTAATAAGCATTTATATAGATCCAGACGTACCAGGCAGGTCAACCAGATAGATCAGCCAGACACACCAGCCAGACAGACCAGCCAACCAGCCAGACAGACCAGCCAGACAGACCAGCCAACCAGCCAGACAGACCGGCCAACCAGCCAGACAGACCAGCCAACCAGCCAGACAGACCAGCCAACCAGCCAGACAGACCAGCCAGACAGACCAGCCAAACAGCCAGACAGACCAGCCAACCAGCCAGACAGACCAGCCAACCAGCCAGACAGACCAGCCAGACAGACCAGCCAACCAGCCAGACAGACCAGCCAACCAGCCAGACAGACCAGCCAGACAGACCAGCCAACCAGCCAGACAGACCAGCCAACCAGCCAGACAGACCAGCTAACCAGCCAGACAGACCAGCCACCCAGCCAGACAGACCAGCCAGACAGACCAGCCAACCAGCCAGACAGACCAGCCAACCAGCCAGACAGACCAGCCAGACAGACCAGCCAACCAGCCAGACAGACCAGCCAACCAGCCAGACAGACCAGCTAACCAGCCAGACAGACCAGCCAACCAGCCAGACAGACCAGCCAGACAGACCAGCCAACCAGCCAGACAGACCAGCCAACCAGCCAGACAGACCAGCCAGACAGACCAGCCAACCAGCCAGACAGACCAGCCAACCAGCCAGACAGACCAGCCAACCAGCCAGACAGACCAGCCAGACAGACCAGCCAACCAGCCAGACAGACCAGCCAACCAGCCAGACAGACCAGCCAGACAGACCAGCCAACCAGCCAGACAGACCGGCCAACCAGCCAGACAGACCAGCCAGACAGACCAGCCAACCAGCCAGACAGACCAGCCAACCAGCCAGACAGACCAGCTAACCAGCCAGACAGACCAGCCAACCAGCCAGATAGACCAGCCAGACAGACCAGCCAACCAGCCAGACAGACCAGCCAACCAGCCAGACAGACCAGCCAGACAGACCAGCCAACCAGCCAGACAGACCAGCCAACCAGCCAGACAGACCAACCAACCAGCCAGACAGACCAGCCAGACAGACCAGCCAACCAGCCAGACAGACCAGCCAACCAGCCAGACAGACCAGCCAGACAGACCAGCCAGGCGGAGCTGAAAGACCTGGTCAGCTGATTAGGTGGGCTCCTTCATAGGCTCATGAATACATCAAAGCCTTTTCGATATCGACCTTTGCCCATGGGGCTGTCCTTATCAATTACTAAGAATCCATATTTGTCTTTCCAACAGTTTGCACACGCTTTTCTGAACTTTGCGAATTCCATATCACTATTCACATGATCATTGTATACATGCTTCAGGTTCAAATCATCTTGTTTGAATATGATCAGAAAGTTTGCATTATCTCGGATTAGATGCTTTGGTATATGAGTATAAGTTTGACAGAGGTAAAAGCTGTCAATGTCGTTATGTCTCCCCATACAAAAGTAGGCTCTAATATTATTTTGTTTATCGCAGGCTACATCATCAAAGATGAAAATTGAGTTTGGCTTTGCTTCCTCCGGTGGTATAACATCGCGGTTGTTAGAAAACGTATAATAGCCCAAACCTGATATGTGAGCTACAACTTCTCCTAAATACTCGTATTTCGGCTGACTTAGCGACTTAAGTGAAAAGTTTTGTTTTTGTTATTAATTATTATAACTTTTAAAATGGATACACGCAGCATTATGAGTGGACTAAATAAGCAAGCCGCAGATTGCTTAAGAGGCAGAGACGCTGCGCAAAGTGTAATTATTACCAAAGTGTGTAGTTTATTCATTAAAAAAAATAAAAGCAGCATGCAGGGCCGAAAAGCAGATTGGGACCAAACAACACTATCAAAATTGTATTGCGCAACTAAGAGGTTTACAAGTATTGTTGAAAGCTGGCAGCAACCCCCATGGAGCAGGTGTGCAGGAAGGAGGAAGAAGTGAAAAAAGAAGTGCTCGTGTACGCTGGGAAGAGCTGCATAATGCGTTTGCATCACGAATCAGGACAGGCGTCATCATTAATATAAAGCACATCGAAGTGAAGCAATTTCTAAAGGATGGTTATGCTTTGTTTGAGCGGCGCGTTAAGAACATTTTAAAGAAGCACAATTTCATCAAGATATCAACGACTTTAAGCTGCGAGTATGTTAAGCATGGTGTTAATGATGGTGATATTATAAGCGGCATAAAATACTTTCACACCAAAACTACACCCATTGGGAGCACCGATGATCTGGAACAGTGGTTTTTGAAAAACGTGCAGGATGATCTATTGGCCCAGGTTGAGGAGTTCCAAGAGAGAGATAGCGGTTGGGCTTTACATACCATAGTGAACTTAATGGTGCACATAAACAAATACGAACCATTAAGAGGATCATCCTATATAAAATTGCCACAAAGCATCGCAGCAAAACAGGCATGCGTAAATGTGAGGAATAATGATAATGCATGCTTTGCGTGGGCAGTGGTCTCAGCTTTGTATCCAGTAGAGCACGGGGATCATGCTTATAGAACATCAAAGTACCCGCACTACAACAATGTGCTAAACTTGAGCGGGATTACTTTTCCAGTTACACTGAGTCAAATAAAAACATTTGAAGCAAACAATGGATTATCGATTAATGTTTTCATACTGGAAAAGGAAAAGACAAATGAATACACGACTGTTCCAGCTTACTTAACGAAGAAGAAATTGGATAAACACATCAACCTGCTAATGATAAAGTCAAATTATGACTGCAGTGAGGATGGTGATGATAGTGACGGTGATAGTGATATTGTTTATCATTTCTGTTGGATTAAAGACTTGTCGCGTTTGGTGTGTAGCCAGGTTTCTAAAAATAAACATAAAAAATATATCTGCGATAGATGTTTATTTTATTTTTATACTGAAGAAATGCTCGCAGCGCATGTGTCTGAGTGTGAAAAGGTGAATGACTGTAAAGTTGCTTTTCATAAGGAGAAATTTATCACTTTTAAAAATTATAATTACAAGAATCCGGTACCATTTACAGTATATGCAGATTTGGAGTCAATATTGATACCTGTTACCGATGCTGGTAGTAATGGTGATAAGACAAGGAAAATTCAAGAACATGAAGTTCATAGTATTGGATTATATTTTCACTGCTATTACGATGAATCTCTATCATTTTACCGATCGAATCGTGGAAAAACGTGTCTTCAGTGGTTTACATTGCAGCTGCAGGAGATCGCAAATATAGCCGAAGAGCAAATAAAGGATATAAAACCACTAGCACCGTTATTAGCGCAGGAAAAGTGCATTCAATTAAACCAACCATGCTGCCATATATGCGAGAACATCTTGGATATTACTGAAGGCACAAGCCATGATAATAGCATAACAAAAATTGACTACCACACTTACTCATCGTTCACCTCTTCATTTAAAAACAGTGATGAAACCCGCATTCCAGTGCAAAACCAAGACCTGTATATCCTCCCAGCTGAAAGTTTCATATACATTGAGGGAACAGTAACTAAACCTGACGGAACAATATCCAGCACTGCAGGGCTAGTAAATAATGCTATAGCGTTTCTCTTTGAGGAAATTCGCTATGAAATCAATGGTGTAGAAATTGATAGAACTCGAAATCTTGGAATAGCAACAACACTAAAAAATTACATATCATTAAACCCAAATGAGAGTCGCATGTTATACAACGCTAGTTGGTCGCCGGATAAATCAATTACATCCCCCCATGGATTCTTCAATTTCTGCATCCCTCTAAAAACATTGCTGGGCTTTGCTGAAGATTACAATAAAATTATCGCCAACGCTAAACATGAACTCATATTAATACGAAGCAGGATGGATGAAGATGTGGTCATATCACCGACAGATGATGTAAACATCTCAATCTCGAAACTTCAGTGGCGCATTCCCCATGTTAATGTGGCCGATCATGAGAAAATTGCTTTATATAAAATCATTGAAAGCGGTCGTGAAATACAAATGCCATTTAGGAGCTGGGACATATACGAGTACCCCACGCTACCAGCAACGACTCATCACACGTGGTCTGTCAAAACGTCATCGCAGATGGAAAAGCCCCGATATGTCATACTAGCTCTCCAAACAAATCGTAAAAATGATAAAACAAAGGATGTCAGTAAGTTTGACCACTGCAAGCTGACAGATGTTAAAGTGCACTTGAATTCGGAATCATACCCATATGATGACCTGAACTTGAAATTTGATGCTCATAAATACGCTCTCCTATATGATATGTATATAAAATTCCAAACTTCATACTATGGACGCCAGTTGCAGCCACTACTCTCAAGGGAAGAGTTTATGCGTGATGCTCCGATCGTAGTCATTGATTGCTCTCGGCAAAACGAAACCATTAAAACAGGTCCTGTGGATATAAGGTTGGAATTCAAAACATCGGAAAACGTTCCCACTAACACAACAGCATACTGTTTATTGCTACATGATCGATTAGTGGAATATACACCTCTAACCAACGAAGTCAGGAAAATTGCTTGAAATGGATGCCATTATCATCGATCTTCAAGGATTCAAATTACAAAACAATCAATTTATTTTCAAAGAAGTGGCCATATTAAATTGTGAAAATCAAGTGCAGCACTACATATTCCAACCACCATTTGCACATAAACAACTAACTCGATCTGAAAAGAAGCAAATTGAATGGCTCAGACGCAATCATCATGGATTCAGATGGGGTGATGGGTACATTCCCTACCGCACACTATATTCAGTTGGAGATCTGCTGCATGATAAAATAATCTATGTTAAAGGAGCTAAAAAGAAACAATGGATTCAGGAATTATTTGGAGAGGAGCTAACCATATATGATGTAGAAGAGGAGGGATGCCCCAAACTATCAACAACAACAACAACAACAAATGGTTTCTTATCCTGCATAATACACGAAGGCCGATGTGCTCTGAAAAATGTTTTTGTAATAAGGGAATTTGTAAATAAAACAAATTTTTTATAAAAAGTTATAATTATTCTTTTATTCATACTATTTACATATTGCACTTGTGTGAATTTTATTCTACATCCATGTCTTCTTGCTGCTGCTGCTGCTGCTGCTGCACTGAAAAATGTCCCCATGGTAGAGTGTCGATCCCGTTGTCCATAATGCAGCGTTTATCATCCTGTGGGTTTAAAGCGATCTTTGCTTGGTTTAAAGTGTACACTTTATGACTATATGAACGAATGCTTTTTTGCTCAGCTATCTTGCTTTTTGAATTTTGCAAACATTCAATATAGTCGCTAATCTGCAAAGTTTTCGTCACAACGTTCTTCTTTACCCCTTTTGCTTTCTTCACTTCATCAACACCATCTATTTCAAGGGAGTACATTTTAGACCTTAAGCCTACAAACAATGTCATTATTCGGCCATTTAATTCATCTTTCATCAATCCAGGAACTTTTTTATTTGCTTGCGGCATATTAAACTGGTTGGTCATAGGATAATCACTAGTATCAAATTTATCTATGTTTTTCTTCATAATATTGTATATGTCAACATTTTTTATTTCATATACTAATGAATCCGTATCCATGTACATTATTTTGCATTTATCAGCATCCAACTCTTTTAGCATAAAGTCATAATGGAATTCGTACAGTGCTATTTTAGAAATATCGAGAATCGCCATACCAATGTATAATGGTTTATCGAATTTAACTACCAGCTTTCGTAATTCAACTGCTACTAAATTTTCATTGAAAATTGCGCGACTATGGAAATTCGGTGCTGCAATGAGGTTTCTAGCGCCATACCGCCCCTCCCACTTTGTACATAGTTTTATGTTTGAATATTTTCGCACATTTTCCATAGTTTTTCCGAAAACAGCATTAATTATTTTCTTATATTGGTTCTTCTCGTAGGCATTTTTGGCTTGTTTCCTTTTATCTGTATTTAAGTCCACATATGGTTTAAGCCATGGTGATTGATCGAACTGCAGAATGCGGTGAATTTTCTTGAGTATTAGTCCATGTGATAAACATTGTTTTAGGTTGCGGTAATGTATAACATATTTTTCTTTGGTGTGTAAAGTGGTTAAAAGTTTGCCTTGTTTTGATCCTGGTGGTGCTGAATGAGTGGGGCAAAATGGAAAATCTTTATGCAAATTATGCAGCTCCTGCGGGTATTCAAGATCTACCTCCAACATATAGCCGATCGGTGAATTATCATCAACACTCATAACATCAACATTATCAATCCATTTAAAGTTTCCGATTGGAAGTGATTGCGACATGGCCCATTCATATAAATTATTCACGTCATAGTACATAAGATATTTAGTTTCTTCATCCGGTTTAAAGTTTTTCATATATTTATTGTTGGCTTCACTATATCTGCAGCAGCATTGTCTAATTCCACCTCGGCAAGATTTTTCAATAAATAAAAGCATGTCAACATCCATTATCCTTTCTAAGCGCACTCCCGTGTAATACAGCATCGCTGCCCATGTATATCCAGGCAGTGTGAAGACGTGTGCAGGGTCAAGTTTGTAAGTCTCCAGTCCCATAGCTCTAAAATTTGTAAAAATATCCGCCAGCAGAAGAACATCTGTTTTTAAATACAAATCTGAATACTCTCCCAGGCTTTTAATGTTAAATTTTTCCCACAGTTTTTGCGCATGTTCATAATCTTTTTCAGTTATCGGCTCATCAATCATTTTATTATAAAAATGCTCCACGCTAGGTAAACTATTACACTCCAATTTATCCCAACCATCGATGAAGTCATATGGGAAAACTCCTTTGCGCGTGAGAAGGTTGAAGCTTTCATCATCCAGGTCTTGCCATTGAGCTTTTGTTATTTTTAATTTTTCCTTAGGCAGCAGTCCGGCTAATTTATCCAAAGATTCATCCATAAATCTATTAGGAGTCGATGAATCTCAGCTTGATGGAGCTATTTTCAATGTGTTTGGTAAATGAAATGTACCGCTCTTTGTTCAACGGTAAAAGATCCACTTTTCCTGGTATGGTTAGTGCTACATCCTTGATTATGAAATGCGCATCATATCCTGATAAATTGTGGAAAATGACTGGGATGTTGCGGCAATCATTATAATTGATGTTGCAGCTGTTGTTCGCAGGTCCACGATATTTGCCTGTGAGGTGGCAATGATCTCTCACTCTAGTTTCACCAAGCGTAAAGGGTTTCTCGCATATATGACAGCATGGTTGGTTATATTGTATGCACTTTTCCTGCGCTGATAAGGGTGCTAGTGGTTTTATATCTTTTAATTTCTCTTCAGCTATATTTGCTATTTCCTGCAGCTGCAATGTAAACCACTGAAGACACGTTTTTCCACGATTTGATCAGTAAAATGATAAAGAGTCATCGTAGTAGCAGTGAAAATATAATCCAATACTATGAACTTCATGTTCTTGAATTTTCCTTGTCTTATCACCATTACTACCACCATCGGTAACAGGTATCAATATTGACTCCAAATCTGCATATACTGTAAATGGCACTGGATTCTTATAATTATAATTTTTAAAAGTGATAAATTTCTCCTTATGAAAAGCAACTTTACAGTCATTCACCTTTTCACACTCAGGCACGTGCGCTGCGAGCTTTTCTTCAGTATAAAAATAAAATAAACATCTATCACAGATATATTTTTTATGTTTATTTTTAGAAACCTGGCTACACACCAAACGCGATAAGTTTTTAATCCAGCAGAAATGATAAACAATAGCACTACCATCATCTTCGTCCTCACTGCAGTCATAATCTGACTTTATCATTAGCAGGTTGATGTGTTTATCCAATTTCTTCTTCGTTAAGTAAGCTGGAACAGTCGTGTATTCGCTCATCTTTTCCTTTTCCAGTATGAAAACATTAATTGATAATCTGTTGTTTTCTTCAAATGTTTTTATTTGGTTTAGTGTAACTGGAAAAGTAATCCCGCTCAAGTTTAGCACATTGTTGTAGTGCGGGTACTTTGATGTTCTATAAGCATGATCCCTACGCTCTACTGGATGCAAAGCTGAGACCACGGCCCACGCAAAGCATGCATTATCATTATTCCTCACATTTACGCATGCCTGTTTTGCTGCGATGCTTTGCGGCAATTTTATATAGGATGATCCTCTTAATGGTTCGTATTTGTTTATATTCACCATTAAGTTCACTATGGTATGTAAAGCCCAGCCGCTATCTTTCTCTTGGAACTCCTCAACTTGGGTCAATAGATCATCCTGCACGTTTTTCAAAAACCACTGTTCCAGATCATCGGTGCTCCCAATGGGTGTAGTTTTGGTGTGAAAGTATTTTATGTCGCTTATAATATCACCATCATTGACACCATGCTTAACATACTCGCAGCTTAAAGTCGTTGATGTCTTGACGAAATTATGCTTCTTTAAAATGTTCTTAACGCGCCGCTCAAACAAAGCATAACCATCCTTTAAAAATTGCTTCACTTCGATGTGCTTTATATTAATGATGACGCCTGTCCTGATTCGTGATGCAAACGCATTATTCAGCTCTTCCCAGCGTACACGAGCACTTCTTTTTTCACTTCTTCCTCCTTCCTGCACACCTGCTCCATGGTGGCTGCTGCCAGCTTTCAACAATACTTGTAAACCTCTTAGTTGCGCAATACAATTTTGATAGTGTTGTTTGGTCCCAATCTGCTTTTCGGCCCTGCATGCTGCTTTTATTTTTTTAATGAATAAACCACACACCTTTGTAATAATAACACTTTGCGCAGCGTCTCTGTCCCTTAAGCAATCTGCTGCTTGCTTTTTTAGTCCACTCATTATACTGCGTGTATCCATTTTAAAAGTTATAATAATGAATAACAAAAACAAAACTTTTCACTTAGCACTTGTTAAATTGGTTGGATGCTCACTGTTAAAATCGCCAGTATTAGCAGGAGTCGTAATTAATAACACTTTACTAGTTAACTCGCGGGATGCTCGTTGTAAACTGTGAAAATACTACTGCTACTTTTATAATACCCGCAATTGCACAACATGAACAAGTTCGATCATGCAAATCTGCCTATGTAGCAAATTCCTGACCCTAAGTGTTGTTTACATAGGTGCATGGAACTCATGGACAAGTACAAAATTTACCAACTTCCGGTATCCGGCTGTCTTAGATGGAATTGCATCACCATAGTCACAGACAGGCAAATCCCTACCCCTTCCCCAAAAGTTGTTTACACAGGTGCATGGAATTCAATTCAATTTACCAACTTCCGGTCTATAGCTTTCTCACGCAGGTGCAAAAACTGCTGACGTAGCGAATTCCTAGGCCCCAAAAGTTGTTTACACAGGTGCATCATGAAAACTTCCACCCCAAAGTTGTTTAGACAGGTGCATCTATGTGCTGCGGACTCATGGACAAGTTCAATCATGTTTCTAGATTTAGGGTATATAATGAGAACTGTGAAGGAGAACGCTAGCAGTTCAACCCCAACCACCTGGAGATCAACAACATCAGCCCCAGAAACATGGATACAGCAACAGAACTCAAAAGCTTGGAATACTCACCATACTTAAGGATGTCCGACATGGAGTTTGGAACCCCATATAAAATAAAATCTGCAAGCAGGCTTGAAACAGTGTATGGTGTTCGGATTCATCTCGAGTTAAAGGAGTATCAGCTTTTGCTACCAGCCAGGTACAGTTCACTTTCTGATGCAGCCTTACAAGACATCAACAACAAAGGAAATTTCCACGTAATCAATTCTGGACCGCAGGGGAAGACATTTATTTTCAAGTTTGTACAAATTGATGCCATTCCAGTTAATTATAGTTTTTATACCGATAATTCAAGTGAAATCCCTAATTTTTACAATCCTAACAACAAGAAAAGGAAATTTCCTGGTGAATAATAATACTGTGCTGTATCTTGAATAAACAAATAATTGTATGATTTATCAGAATAAAAATAATATGTGTTCTAATTAATAGGTTTTTTATTTGTAGCTATTACAACAACAACAATTCTTTTTAATACCTTAACTTTATTAAATACTAGCATAAAACCCGCGTGCCTTGCAACGCCTTTAAATAAAAACTGTTTATTATGTGCAATGTTTTCCTTCAAAAAAAAAAAAACAACCAAAAAATCAGCTGTCATTATCCCTAAAAGGGTTTATTATAGTGCATATTTTTAATAAATATGGTAAACAAATTGCTGCGTATATCACCTCTGCTCAACAAATCTGCAAGTTTTGAAGCAGAGATTGGCATGTTTATGTCCCCCATTTCACTGCGTTAGGGAATGAATTTCGAAAAATTGCTTCTTAGTGAATGTCCACGTCATTATAGAGATGCACTGTCAAAATTAAAGCCCTTCAGCTCCAGCGGTTTGGGTTAACCCAATTTAACCCCCTTAGGGGATAAATTTCAAAAAATCGCTCCTAAGTGGATGTCCACGTCATTATAGGGATGCACGGTCAAAATTAAAGCCCTTCAGCTTCAGCGGTGTGGGTTAACCCCATTTCACCCACTTAGGGGATGAATTTCGAAAAATCGCTTATTAGTGGATGTCCACATCATTATAGGGATGCACTGTCAAAATTTAAGCCCTATAGCTCCAGCGATTTGGGTAAACCCCATTTCACTCCCTTAGGGGATGAATTTCGAAAAATCGCTTTAATAGTGGAAGACCACGCCATTATAGGGATGCACTGTCAAAATTACAGCCCTATAGCTATAGCGGTTTGGAAAAACCCCATTTCACCCCCTTAGGGGATGAATTTCGAAAAATTGCTTTATAGTGGATGTCCACGCCATTATAGGGATGCACTGTCAAAATTTCAGCCCTATAAATTTAGCGGTTTGGAAAAACCCCATTTCACCCCCTTGGGGGATGAATTCCGAAAAATCGCTTCTTAGTGGATGTCCACATCACTATAGGATGCACTGTCAAAATTTCAGCCCTATAGCTCCAGCGGTTTGGGTAAACCCCATTTCACTCCCTTAGGGGATGAATTTCGAAAAATCGCTTTTATAGTGGAAGACCACGCCATTATAGGGATGCACTGTCAAAATTACAGCCCTATAGCTTTAGCGGTTTGGGTAAACCCTATTTCACCCCCTTAGGGGATGAATTTCGAAAAATCACTCTATAGTGGATGTCCACGCCATTATAGGGATGCACTGTCAAAATTTGAGCCCTATATCTATAGCGGTTTGGAAAAACCCCATTTCACCCCCTTAGGGAATGAATTTCGAAAAATCGCTTTATAGTGGATGTCCACGCCATTATAGGGATGTACTGTCAAAATTTCAGCCCTATAGCTATAGCGGTTTGGAAAAACCCCATTTCACCCCCTTAGGGGATGAATTTCGAAAAATCGCTTCTTAGTGGATGTCCACATCATTATAGGGATGCACTGTCAAAATTTCAGCCCTATAGCTCCAGCGGTTTTGAGTTGACCCTATTTCACCCCCTTAGGGGATGAATTTCGAAAAATCGCTAGGGATGCACTGTCAAAAATTTCAGCCCTTTAGCTCTAGCGGTTTAGGTTGTGCGTTCTCTTTCAGTCAGTTACTTTTTATACAATAGAAAAAAAGTAAAGAAAATAAATCCCCTTACAACTTATTGAACCCCATTTCACCCCCTTCAACCCTTTTTTCTCCAAAAAAAAATAGCCTATGTCCGTCTCCAAGGTCTAAACTATGTCTGTTGCAAATTTCATCAAAATCGGTCCAGCGGTTTAGGCGTGAAAGCGTAACATACAGACAGACAGACAGACAGACAGACAGACAGACAGACAGAGTTACTTTCGCATTTATAATATTAGTAAGGATTTCAGAAGTTTGCTCTGCCGTTTAATTTTTTTCTTTTCAGTACTAACTTGCTGATTACATTCACTGATGCACTTTGTTTATCTCAATAAACGTTCGCAGCATGAGAAGACTGAAATTTTCACATCTTTGCTTGATAAGGAATCCGATGTTTTCTTATTTAACCGTTATTAAAATTTACTCATTGGGTACAATTAGCACTTAAGGTGATCAGTTTAAATAATAGAATTTATCCAATACGTTCAAGATTGAATAATTAAGGCATAAGTTAGCTGATAATGGGAATCTTCATTGTTTTTAGTATGTGACCGAGTATTTTTTGCGGTAGCTTTTTGCCACTTCTTAGTGTGTGTAATATTTGTGGTTTGTGAAAGGTATTTTACCTTAAATTTATTGTTTAAAAATATAATATATCCAGCATCACAAGTCTGATGAAAATGGGAGCCTTCGCTGCATTGTTGATGCTTATGGGAAATATCTTTTTCATCTTTTTGACCACTTAGCAATTTTCAAGTTGCGGTTGTTATAATATTGCGACTTGAGGTGAGTATTCTCATTAAAAATTCTTTGGAAGATAATAATAATAATAATAATATATCATGACATATGGTTGCAATCCAGATCATAGCTTACAGATCGCACCGGGTTGTTGTCGAGAATAATATATAGCCATCTCAGCTAAAGCTTAATTTAATTCTTAGTGTTACTTGAAAGTCCAGTTCTTCACTGAATTATATGTATATTTTTGCTCCAGAATCAAAGCTCATTCCAAAGCACCAGAATTAATACTACAGAAAACATCTCGAAACCAAAGCTCTCAATCCCCCACACACAGCTTAGTTTAATTCCACTCACAGAGAAATTTATCCAAAGGTTCCCCAAGAGCTTCTTTATTTCTTAGTTCAACTAGCTTCTCACAGCTGGCGCTCACATCTCGCACCAACTTCCCACCCCATGCCGGTTCTGGGCCACGCAAACATACATCCAGAGCCTTAAGTCACATCCCCAAATCCCATGCCAGCTCTGGGCCATATCCCATGCCATTTCTGCGCCACCTTCAAATCCCATGCCTGCTCTGGGCCACCCCATCCAAGACACAAACTTACATCCAGAGCTTTCAGTCACACCCCAAATCCCATGCCGGTTCTACACCACATCCAAGACCTGAACTTTCACCCATCTCCAACCACCAACTGTAAGCCACCTTATCCAGGACTCACACCAAAAAATACCCCATACACCCACATCAAGAGCTTTCAAGCCACCTTATCCAAGACACAAACCTAAAACACCTCATACACGCACATAAAGAGCTTTCACCCATCTCCACACACCAACTCTAAGCCACCTTATCCAAGACACAAACCTAAAACACCTCGTACACGTACATGAAGAGCTTTCAGACCCCCCCAAATCCTAGGCGGGTTCTAAGCCACCTAGGAGGTGGCGCCGGAGTGACATAGCTCTACTACTGGGACTTTTGTAGCTAAAGAGTTGAACTTTAAGAAAAAAAATTGAGAAAAAAAAATTATCAACAAATTAATATTGTTATTAACAATTTAACTGTTTTAATCGATTTTTAACAATTGCCCCCAAAATGAATCGAGTTTTTATTATTACCATCGTATTCTGCGTCAAATTTTACGTAAAAATCATGTTTCTAAAATATGGGGACTTTTCAATTGTTATTGTTAAAATATTAATTTATGTAGCGCGTAATGGTAAAAAAAACTGTTTTTTGAGTATAAAATAATATCTGTACCTCGTATCAAAAAAAGTTAAACGTAAAAGTTGTAGATAATTGAAAGATCTACAACTTTTGTATTTACCATTTGTCAGTATAACCTCAAAATTTTGGAATATCATGCAAAAAAGCGAGAAATCACCATTTTATCATTTATTTAGTATAAATTTTCATTAAAATTAAATCATGAGTGATTTGTTTTCCAATCTAATCTCCTGAATGATGAAAAACGAATTTTTATTAAAGAAAAAAAAAATTATTAACCACTAGACAAAAAAATAATAATAACAATGCTCGACGTAACATCAACACGTAAACTGTTTTTTGTTCTTCAAATTTTTTTATTGCTACTTTGTTTTTTATTGTTTTATTAATTGTCTGCTTTTATATAAAAAATAGATTCTTCCTCTCTCTGATTTTTTGGAATTTTAAAATTTCGCGGGGAAGCCTGCCTACTGTACGATCTATGATTCAAAGTGTTACACACGCTACTCGCGTACATTCCCCGTACTACAAGTTCGTTGGCTTTTGGATCAGCTGTGCGTTTATTTTGGTCCGCTACCAAGACATATTCTCACTCGTTGTAATTTAAAGTTGAATAATTTTTACTTTGTAACAATGCCACGGAAAGAGGCACGTAAAATGCAAAATACTAGTTATCGATCAGACAGATGTTTTAATCCTTTTAATCTCAAACATCCAACAACAAACACTTCCGATTTGAGGACAGTAAATGAAACCCAACTTTTGAAACTGGACTTGGCAATTTCGTCAGATGCATTACAACAAAAAATTTGTTCTTCTTGAAGCTTAAAGTTATCAAGGTTGAAAAAAGAAGATACAAAAGAGAGTGAAAATGAACTTCCAGAATTGGTACGTACAATATTTTGATTATTATATTGAGTTCAGACATACCTAACCTAAGAAGCGAGGCTGTTTTCTTTGCACGAAAAAACAAATATTGTGAAAATTTTCAAGTGACATAATTTTGTTATGAAACTGTAAAAAAAGTTTTACTCTCCATTTTACAAGTAAAAAATTACTCTAAATAAATGATAAAATGGTGATTTCTCGCTTTTGATAATCCAAAATTTTGAGGTTATACTGACAAATGGTAAATACAAAAGTTGTAGATCTTTCAATTATCTACAACTTTTACGTTTAACTTTTTTTGATACGAGGTACAGATATTATTTTATACTCAAAAAACAGTTTTTTTTACCATTACGCGCTACATAAATTAATATTTTAACAATAACAATAATTGTTCAATTATTGAAAAGTCCCCATATTTTAGAAACATGATTTTTACGTAAAATTTGACGCAGAATACGATGGTAATAATAAAAACTCGATTCATTTTGGGGGCAATTGTTAAAAATCGATTAAAACAGTTAAATTGTTAATAACAATATTAATTTGTTGATAATGTTTTTTTCTCAATTTTTTTTCTTAAAGTTCAACTCTTTAGCTACAATTTGGTGAAAATTTTGTAGCTCTTAAGGATTTGGAGCTATACATTGTTTAAAATGAGTCACCAACCACTATTATGAAATTTGTTACAACTTATAAAATCGAAAATAGGCTATAAAAAAAAAATTCCTCGGACACGTATCTCTTATTTTTCAATATAGAAACTGGAAAAAAATTTTCAGCCCAATCAGAGAGGTGAAGGTCAAAACCCGTTCGGTTTGTAAAAGAATTACCCATATCCAAAGACCCAAAAATATTTTCTGGGCTAAATTTAAGCATTATCGAAAACAGCTTTCTAATAACTTGGGTACTTTTTCAGAATCATCGGCGTCTTTGACTTTGGAGTAAACATATTTCTTATCAAAGACACTGACCTTCTGAAACAACTCGCCATAAAGGACTTTGCTCACTTCCAAGACCATCGGCGTTTTGTTGATTCAGATTTTGATGATTTCTTCGGCAATACATTATTTGCCTTACGGGGAAAAGCATGGCGAGACATGAGGTCCACTCTTAGTCCACTTTTTACTGGAAGTAAAATGAGAGTTATGTTACATTTGATAAATCACTGTGGAAAACAGCTTGTAGACTATCTTCAAGACGAGTGCAAGCAAACAGGAAAAGTCAACTACAAAGCCAAGCAATTATTCCTAAAATACACAAACGATGTGATCGCATCATGTGCATTCGGTCTGGAGTGCAATTCCCTGAAGAATACCGACAATGAGTTTCTAGAGGTTGGACAAGAATTCCTGAAATTTCAACAGCCATTAAGAATGTTAAAATTTATGCTTATCCGTTTTGCTCCAAGACTAACGCACAGATTGGGTATAAAACTTTTTAGTGAAAAGGTGAGCAATATGTTTAAGAGGTTAATTATTCAAACGATGGAAATGCGGAAAGAAAGTGGCATCGAGAGAACCGACATGATACAACTTCTGATGTCCTTGAAAGATGGAAATTTTGCAACTTTGAACGAAAAGGACAACAAAAAATTGGAAGATGACATGAACCAAATTAATGGCGAAATCAAAAATTCGTGGTCTGATAATGAAATTATTGCTCAAAGTTTTCTATTCTTCTTGGCTGGCTTTGATACTAGTTCAAATGTTATGCAATTTCTGTTTTATGAGCTCGGAGCTCACCAAGCTATTCAACAAAGATTATATGAAGAAATTTTACAAACCAATGAAAAACTTAAAGGTGAACCGTTGACTTACGACGTCATGAAAGGCATGAAATATATGACAATGGTTATAAATGAAGCTTTAAGGAAATGGCCGCCAGCAGTTGCCCTAGATCGACTCTGTGTTAAAGATTACTCCTATGAAGATGAAAGCGGTCTTAAATTTACAATACGTGAAGGTGATGTTCTCAATATCCCAGCTCATGCGCTGCAAACAGATCCAGCAAATTTTCCAAATCCTGATGTGTTTGATCCAGAACGATTTAGTGATGACAATATTCACAATATTAACATGGATGCATTTGTGCCATTTGGAGTAGGACCGAGAAATTGTATTGGTAATAAAATAAAATTAAATAAAAGTTTCTGCTATAAGTAATTTATTTCAAATAGGATTCAGATTTGCTTTAATGGAGGTTAAGTCTTTACTGTATTATCTGCTGTTAGACTTTCAGATAAATATTGGAAAAGACACCGATGTGCCGATGAAGCTTAAAAGGTCCTTATTTGGTTTAGTACCGGAAAGGGAGATTCAACTTGAGTTTCAGCCAAGGAGTATAAAGAAAAACTTGTGAGATATACGGTGCTAATTTTTTTATATTAATAGCTAATGTGAAATGATTAATGCAATAAAAAGGATTTTAATAAATTAATTTAAAATAAATGTGAGATTTCTGTTGGGACCAATTACTACTAGTGGTTTAAATACATTGATCCGTGATGCTATCCTGTGTTGAAATTAGAGAATTAAATTAAATTAGCATTTTTTAGGACGATGGGACTGTATTATCGGGTCCAGTGGATTTGTTGGCATCAAGCTGCTTGAGGTACCTATAAACTTCTTTGTTGGACTGTAGCGCTATTGGAAGAAGAAGAAGAATTATCTTTGTCAATCTTAGTTTTGAGGATCATCTCAGCGCTTGATTGTGCTGAGTAGGTAAATCTTTCTTGGTCCAGCTGAGAAGTGCGCCTTCTGTGTTAAAAGGGTTAACACTATTACTCAGGGCCGGCTTTAGGTATTTTGGCGCCCCGGGCGAGATATTTTTATGCGCCCCTAACTTTTTAAAGGCTTTCCTTAGATTACCAATGTTATTATGAACAAATTTCACAATGAAGGAAAGTAGATAAGAGTACCTACTATAAAATAATTTAGGTATAAAATGAATTATTTAAAAATTTCAATTTTATTTAACTAACTAAATAGTTTATTTTGCATATTTAAATTATTATATACTAAATATGGTACATATATATATACACTATGAAAATTTCTATAATGTATCTATTCAAGAAAATTTCACTTTTCTGGCTTTTTTGTCCGCGAATTCTTTAGTAACACTAGTAAAATCCAGATTTCCTGCCAACTCATTTTCAATAGATAGTATCGCTAGACTTGCTAGTCTTGTTTGGGACATTGTTGACCTTAAATAATTTTTTATAAGCTTCAATTTAGAGAAGCTGCGTTCCCCACTAGCAACAGTCACAGGTATTGTCAACATGATACGAAGTGCTATCCATGTATTGGGGAATAGTTCTTGCAGATTGTGCATTTTGATAAAGTTCAAAACTTCTATAGGCGTGGCTTGATTTTCACAACTAGGTAATGCTGTAGACCGATGATTTCTTCGCACAACAAATCCCCATTTATATCTGTTTTGTTTACGTTGCCGGTTAAATGTTCTTGCAATGCCGAGCAATGTTTTTTTAGCACTTCTTTATTCATATTTTTTTTAATATCAAACATGAAACACCATGTGATAGAAAAATCATGAAGCTGTTGAAACCGCTCTCTCAAAGATATATTTACTGTGTCTAATAGAGCATTAAAAAATTGCACTTCGAAGATTTTTTTTGGATCATGAATTGGTTCATCCAGAGCTTCTTCTCCCGGTTGTCGCTTAACGCGTCTAAGTCGCGTTTGAGGCTTGAAAATTGGCTGCACATTTAGCTCTGATGCAATTTCAGTCGCTGTTACAATAGCTTGTTGAAATCCTGTTTCTCTATATTTTTCCAAGTAGTCACAGCATTTTTCAAACATTTCTGTGAACTGGGCAAAGTCAGTTTTGGGCGACTGACTTGCTTTGCTAACAACATTGATTTGAAATAGAACATCATACCATGTTACAACAGAAACAATAAAGTTAAAATCTTTAAGTTGTTCTCCAAGTGTAGTCGCCTCATGTGACGTAATAGCATCATTTTGTTTGGTCGCTTCAGCCAAAGTAACCAAAGCATCATAGACCTCACCAAATTGATATCGAAGCGCTTTGACGCTTTCGATTCGTGCTTCCCAACGAGTATCACTCAATTTTTTCAAGCTATAAGTTTTGAGATGATCATTAAGTATTTTCCATCTATTTACAGATCCCGAAAATAGTGTAAATAGCTTTTGCAGAATTCCGAACAGTGAGACCGATCTTACTGATGATTTTGCGGCATCACACAGGACTAAATTATAATTGTGACATCCACATGGCACAAAAAAAGCAAGAGGATTGAGATCAATAATTCTCTTCTGCACGCCATTGTTTTTTCCTTTCATGTTTGCGCCATTATCATACCCTTGTCCTCTGCAATCGCTAATATTAAGGTCGTAATCAGTCAATGTTTTTAAAATAGTTTCTGTTAGACCTGCACCAGTTGTGTCGTCGATTTCCAAAAAAGTAATAAAATATTCTTTGATGTTAACATCAGCGTCATCAGATATGTCGACGCATCTTAATGTGAGGGAAAGTTGCTCTTTGTGGCTTATATCGGGAGTGCAGTCAGCTATGATGGAATAGTAATTTGAATTCTTTATGTGGGATAATATTGTGGATCTAACTTTTGATGCCAACAATTCTATTAACTCGTTTTGAATGTTTTTCCCGCAGTAATGGTCAACCAACTCCCCTTTCATCGCCAATCTGACACGTTCTTGCATGACAGGGTCAAATTTTGCCATTAGCTGTACAAGGCCCAAAAATTTTCCATTATTTGAGCTAAACAATTTATCAGACGATCCTCTAAAAGCCATGTTATTTTCAGCCAAGTATAATGTTATGTGCATCAATCTTTGAAGCACATTGTTCCATCGCAAAGTTTCTTTAGAAATCATCTTTTGTTCCTCCTTGTCGATTTTTTGTCCAGTTTTTAATCTTATTTCAGCTTCAGTCCACTGAACGAGTGCTTTTTTGTGTGCTACACTGTTTTCATGCATTTTCAGTGCATCACTTAAATGACGCCATTTATTAAAGCCTTCAGTGGAGGTAAGATTAGATAATGACGTCAAATCAAACAATCGACAGCAAAAGCAAATCACACTGTTATTTTTTACTGAATAAACTAACCACCGACGTCGGATGATTTCGTCATTTGGAAGTTTTCTCGAATAATGGGCTGAGGAAAAATCACGTCCGTTTTCGTCTTTTGGAAATTCACTTTGCTGAACTTGTGAAGGTCCGCTTATTAATATGTGATCTACGTCACTTTTATTTAATACTTTAGGCCATGTCGCTACGTCAGAAACGTCGTAAAGAATTGGATTTGTGGTTGTGACAGTTTCCGCGGGAACAATGACTGTAGGTCGATTTTGAAATGAGGAAAACTCCGACGATTCAGACGGTGAATCAGTACTTTGTTTATTTTGAACAAATGATTCTTGACAGGACTCCTCTTTAAAGTACTTGTTAATATTCATACACTTTTTAGCTTCTTCAAAAAGTTTATCTTTCTCAGCTTTTCTTTTTCGATTTTCATAACCGGAAAGTTTTTTTCTTGTCTGCCATATTGATTTAGTCCTATTTAGGTAAGAAAAACAACTGTTGCTTGCACTTATCAATCAAGTAGGTATGGTGTAGCAAACTATAACTTAAGCTACTTATATTTAGTTACCCAACTAGTGCATATAATCTGCCACTTTTCTCTAGTTCAAGAATGTGTTTTATAACACCTAAAAGATAGATTTTAGAACGTGCATAAGCGGCAGATTGTATAGCTTGATCTTTGGCTTTCTGTACTTACTAAACGTGTTTAAAAAATTTGAACAGAATGAAATTTACTAATTAGATATTTAAACTAGCCAAAATATATGTATTTCACATAGTCAGGTACTCACACACGCAAAAACTTCGTCATACTCGCACGTCTCGCTCTTCTGAAAAATTTAGGATACGCGGGTTTCGCTAAAATAACGTTCTTGAAAATTGTTATAACCGCCCGAAGGTTTAATAGCAACTGGACAGCCAATGCTTTCTTTATTTTGATAAATTATGTGAAAAGTAGAATATCAAAAAACGTTCTATGAAATAAATCACGCGATTTAAATCTAATTAATCGGTTGAATGTGTTAGTGAAACAAATTCAAATTGTTAAACGAATTTTAATATTATATTTCGCCTAAAAAATTGGGTCACTTAGCAAGAAAAGCAATAAAACTACGAAAGGAGACCAAATGAGGACCGTTTTTTCAAAACTCATCATTTGAAAAAACTTAATTTTTCAGGAGAAACATTTTTTGTTATACAAATTGAAAGAAAACTGACTGTTTTGCAAAAACTGACAATTTTTAAATACTTATAGTATCTAAAATAATAAGTTTATTGAAAATATGATTACACCAAATGAAAGAGATCATTTAAAATAAGGCGATGACATGTAAAACTCATTTTCGTCAAAATTGGAGCTATGCAGTTTTGAAAAAACGGTCCTCAAATTGGATCGGAAAAGCAGCAATAAAAACAGAAAATCATGAAAGAATGCTCGTGATCGCCGGAAGAATTTCCTAGGAAAACCAATAAAAATTCAAAACAATCCAAATTGAGTAGCTTAAAATCGTCAGCTAAATTGCGCACAATTCTCTTAACACAGGAAATATGATTGAACTACTGTTGCCCGGCGCTAGTTAATTGCTAGAAAGTGGAGACAATAGATGGAAAAGTATAATAAAGCGCCCTCTACCTTTTAAAATTTTTCAATACAAGCTTTGTTTACCTTCTGAGTACATGGCATGTGTTTTGTACATATTTTAGAGGCGTTATTATTTTATAAGTACATATGTAAATAAATGAGTACATTGGTGAATCTCGACAGCAGTGCCGGCGCCCTTTCGGACCCGGCGCGCTAGGGGGTTCGCCCGGGTTCGGCCCCACCCCTAAGGCGGGTACTGCTATTACTAATAATCATAGTTGTGTGTGTAATTGTATTGTAAGTAAATTGTGTTTTAGAACTGCAGATAATTACGACATGTAACACGCCTACTTCCCGCCCTCAGCTGAGTGTCTGGAATTCGAGAATGTGCGCTGACGATGGCCAGCTAGACTAGTCGGGATTTCATCATCCTGCACCAGGTTTTTTCCGGCGATTCGGATTTGAAAAAAAAGTCATCAACTTCGATGTGCTGCAGCCTTTTGTATACAACCAAATTACGGCACGTTACCAAAGACGAAACCCATCGCGAGAAAAAAATTGGCCATGGGTCTCTTTTAGTCCCTTTATATGATCGGCTTTCTGCCTGGAACAAAACTTCATAAACTTCTCAAAACATTTTTATCTTGGCTTTCCTTTTTTTATTAAAATGCCGAAGTTTTTACATATTAACATATTGTTCAAATATTTAAAACATTTTCAATAACTTATGTGAAACAAAAATTAAATTTTCTGTACCGATATTAAAATATAATTAAAGATTATCAAACACCTATGCAATATATGAAAAGGTTTACTATTATTTTTTTTATTATTATTAATTAAAACTATATATTTTTCTTAATATTCCTTGGTACAAAATGTACCATAATGTCCTTAGCAGGTAACATTCCAAAAAGTGTATTTTTCATCTTCAATGGAACCTCTGTTTCATCTGATAATTTTATTTTAAAATTCAATAAAAGATTGTAAAGAATCACTTTGGTTTCCATTAATGCGAATCGAATGCCTAAATAAATATTTTTACATAACTTTTTAAAAACAGAAAAAATATTCATATATTTACCAATGCAACTCCTTGGCCCAATGCCAAATGGCAGAAAAGCATCCATATTATTACCAGATTTATCATTATCATCAAATCGTTCTGGTTGAAATTTTTTTGGGTTTGGAAAGTTCTTCGGATCCATATGAAAGGCATACGCAGGAATTAACAACTGATCACCTTTCTTAAAATTTAGTTTTAGCCCGCTGTCATCTTCATACGAATAGTCTTTAACGCATGCGCGATCAAGCAAAACAACTGGAGGCCACATTCTTAATGTTTCATTAATAACCATCGTCATATACTTTAAGTCTTTCAGAGATTCATAAGTCAAAGTGTTGTCACCAAGTTTCTTACTAACATCTTCAATTTCTTCAAACAGAGTCTGTTGGACGTCTTGATTAGAAGCAAGTTCGTACGCTAAAAACTGCATTAACGATGAAGTTGTTTCGAAACCAGCGAAAAAGAATATGAACGTTTGAGCAATTAATTCGTCGTCGGTAAATGTTGTTTTTATATCACCTTGAAGCATTTCTCTTTCTTCCTGCAACTCCTTGTTACCACTTTCATCCAAGGTTGAAAAGTTACCCTCCCTCAAGCTCATGAGCAGTTGAATCATGTCTGGCCGCACAATCCCTTTCTTCTTTCGAATGGCAATCGTTTCCAAAATCAATTTTCTAAAAAGGTTTTTAGCTTTACCACTCATTATTTGTAAATTGAAGAGTTTCGATATTCCCGGTAAAAGTCGAATAAATATAATTTTCGTCATGCCCAAAAGTGACATAAAACTGCGCAATTCCTTTCCGATATATAAAAACTCGTTATCAGTGTCTTTTAAGGAATTACATTCAATGCCAAACGCACACGATGCTATTACATCATTTGTGTAGTTTGTTAGTAATTGTTTAGCTGAAACTGGTGCTTCACCTTTCTTCTCATATTGCTCATGAAGATACTCAACCATTTTATCGGCGCAGTTATTAACTAGGTGCAGCATTTGTTTCATTTTGCTTCCTGTAAATAGTGGACTTAGAGTGGATCGCATATCCCTCCATGGTTTTCCTCTCATCGAGATCAGCATGTTTCCGAAAAGCTTGTCCCGTTTGGGATCGACGAAACTCCTGTGATCTTGGAAGTGTGCAAAATCTTTAACGGCCAATTGCTTTAGTAAATCGAGATCTCGTATTAAATATGATGGCGTTGTGAAGTCATAGATTCCAATTATTCTGAAATGAAATTAATATTACTCTTTTAGTATACAAAGTTTATTCTGAATAATTTAGAAAATCCAAAATCGTTGTAAAGATCAAAAGTGATCCCATCATTGTATCAGTGTATCATTTCCGAACAGAATTTTAATTAATTCATAATTTTAATCATAATCATAAAAATGTTTTTATTGATTTTTCATAATTGAACGCACTTATAGATAAAACAAAATTAGATTAAGTTTGGAAGTAGATTTTTATCTTTATGAACTCTCAATAATGTGCTTTTTAATCATGATTATTATCGTTTTATCCAATTACAGATATATTCTATTCACCACCATTTGCTTTATCTTGTATTTGTGTGTCACTTACTTCTATTGTACTAAATCCACGAAGCTTGTTAAAAACGAAACTAATAGATAGTGATATAAATCATAAAGATACATGGATTTTTTTTTTCAAATATTAAGTAAGTAATAGGAAAACTAAATTACGTTAAAAAAGTGGGCTTTAATTCGGAAAAAAAATTCATTATGGATTTTTTATCACAGCCCGCGGACAGCTTTATTTTAAGGATTCAGGTAGCAACCTGTATATGGTGAGCACTGCGGCCAAATTAGGCCTATTGTGTAGGTACTCCACTAACGGAACATACCATCAGCCTTCCGGACGATGGCAAGAAGGTCTTGTTGAAGTTGAGTAAAACCGGACTGGAACGGTGCTCATAAGCTCTGTTCAGGCACTGGCCTGATAGGCTAGTGCAAATAGGTTTTTGGAAAAAAAAATTAATAGCAGGCAAGGCTCAGCAGTTAAATGTGGTCAAGGCTATAACTAAGAGAAAAAAAAACTTTTAAACACGAAAAAAGGGGAAATCTTAAAATGGGGATGCTATTTAGGGGTTGAAAACGGTTTTTTGTGATTTGCGGTGAAACATGACCTCCTAGTGGAAAACGCTTCATGGAAAAGTTGTAGATAATAAAAAAATCTATAACTTTTGTATATAACATATTTTGACATAACCTCAAATTCTATAAGAAAATGGCGGAAAACCGATTTTTCAGTTTTTAATTTTTTTCTCACGTAAACTTAATTCAATTTAAATGAAAATTTGTAAGAATATACCTTGTATTGTGTTAAATAAGCATGATTTTTTCTTGGTTTGAAAAACGAATGGTTTCCTAGATATTGACATTTTTCGAAAAAAATACCCTAATTTTGCAAGAACAACTTTATTGGTGTTTTTTCGGATTTCGATGTTCAAATAAGTGCTCAATTAACCGTTGAAATGTCTACTTTCAAATGGTCTAATATGTTAATACTTTATTCTTCATTAAACTGCTTAAAATTAAGAAAACCCGAAAAAGGACTTTTCGGATCACGAATTTTTCAATTTTACAACTTTTTTAAAATTTTGAATTAATTCCGTTAATGACGGTTAAATTTTAATGACAGAACTTATTTTCATATAATATTACTTAAATTAAATAAAGTTAATTACAGAAAGTGGCACACACCATCCGCAACGTTTTAAATAAATAAAAAATTAAAAAAAATATGTACGTATAAATTTTGTTTCACTTGAATTACCCGCCTTGGGTGGGCGATTTCAAGACTGGCAGACACCACTTAAACGCACTCTACTAGTACGGGCCAAGATTTGTGATGCTGGCAAAGAGTCTTGATATCGAAAATGAAGACATCGATGACATCGATAATTTTGAAGAGCCTACCCAATTTGAAATTTCGATCGATGAAAAAGAAAATCCGCAATGTAAAAAACCTAAATTTAATTAAAATAATTAATTGTTCAATTTGTTAGTTTTATAAATGTGAAAAAATTATATGTGTTACTCATATGTACTTAACAATTATAATGATCGTGCAAAAATTTGTAATAAAAGTAAAATCATAAGAGTTACCGACAGTGTTGAATGCTAGGAAAAAATACTACCATAGATTTTCACCTTGTTATTTTACGACGAGAGCAGATTCTAGTCGATAAACATTTTTTTTATTTAGATTTCAAACTTAATCACCACGTGCTCTTCTACAAGCCAGCATCACAAATCTTGGCCCGTACTAGTAGAGTGCGTTTAAGTGGTGTCTGCCAGTCTTGAAATCGCCCACCCAAGGCGGGTAATTGGGTTTGGGCGGGTAATTCAAGTGAAACAAAATTTATACGTACATATTTTTTTTAATTTTTTATTTATTTAAAACGTTGCGGATGGTGTGTGCCACTTTCTGTAATTAACTTTATTTAATTTAAGTAATATTATATGAAAATAAGTTCTGTCATTAAAATTTAACCGTCATTAACGGAATTAATTCAAAATTTTAAAAAAGTTGTAAAATTGAAAAATTCGTGATCCGAAAAGTCCTTTTTCGGTTTTTCTTAATTTTAAGCAGTTTAATGAAGAATAAAGTATTAACATATTAGACCATTTGAAAGTAGACATTTCAACGGTTAATTGAGCACTTATTTGAACATCGAAATCCGAAAAAACACCAATAAAGTTGTTCTTGCAAAATTAGGGTATTTTTTTCGAAAAATGTCAATATCTAGGAAACCATTCGTTTTTCAAACCAAGAAAAAATCATGCTTATTTAACACAATACAAGGTATATTCTTACAAATTTTCATTTAAATTGAATTAAGTTTACGTGAGAAAAAAATTAAAAACTGAAAAATCGGTTTTCCGCCATTTTCTTATAGAATTTGAGGTTATGTCAAAATATGTTATATACAAAAGTTATAGATTTTTTTATTATCTACAACTTTTCCATGAAGCGTTTTCCACTAGGAGGTCATGTTTCACCGCAAATCACAAAAAACCGTTTTCAACCCCTAAATAGCATCCCCATTTTAAGATTTCCCCTTTTTTCGTGTTTAAAAGTTTTTTTTTCTCTTAGTTATAGCCTTGACCACATTTAACTGCTGAGCCTTGCCTGCTATTAATTTTTTTTTGTTTTGAAGCATTTAAATCGTATTTGCACTAGCCTATGAAGGTAGAAAAGGTATAGAAGCAGGCGACGACTTGTACTATGCAAAATGTGTCAAATTATTTATCCAAATATTCAAGTAGGCGTCGCGTCGGCCTGGTTTCAGAGTATAAAAGGCCGGCCGGAACCAGGAGAAAATAGTCAACCGTCTGTGGTCAACCCATTGACAAGTCCCGCTGCATGTAAACTCAAATCGCATTAGTTCCAGTTGAAGTCTCATTAGTTCCAGTTGAAGTTTCGTTAGTTCCAGTTGCAGTTCCATTGTTCGTTTCTTGTTGGTATAAATAAATTCATGATAAAGGTATAACTGCTTTCATTATTAATCTTATACACACTGGCACAAACATGTCCCACGGTGACATCTTGCCCCTACATTAGTAAGAGCGGGTTAGACGGTGTATACATGTCAGTTCCTGACATCGCTCCAACTATCCCGCTCTGGTTTTAGAACAACACAAACCCAACACAACAAATAATTGTATGGTCGAAGTTGTTTTACATTTCATTTAGGTGAGAATAAAGATATACCAACCAAAAGTTGGGCTGTTGTTCTTGGTGGATACATTTTGGAAAGGCTAAGCCTTGAGGTCGATATAAGGCTGCTTTCGGTATCGTCAAATGATCGTCAATTAACTGCGTCGGCTGCAAAATTGACTAGTTTTACAAAAGTAAGCGCTGCAAATGACGATTCCGAACACCTGACTGCAATACCGAACGAATGAGTTGCGTCTACTGCCCTGCAAATGACGTTACCGAACGCAGCCTAATACAAATTGCCAATGTTTCCATATCCACTACACTATATCCTGCATTAAACAAGCTCTCTGATAAAAGTTCTTCTTCTAAGACCGGGGCTTCTCCTCCTTCTTCTCCTAGGAATATTTCTCTCGAGTTTTGTAGATGAAGAGAGAAGTGGAGTGGTACCACTCATCATCCCCATTTCCTGTTCATCGACAAAGTTCGTGAGGAACGTTACTGGAAATCACGGTATACAGAAACAAGGTAACGTAAAAGACTGTAAACCGTATTCGGTATTTTAGTGCTGACGTCACGTGGGGGACACTTCGTATATAAAGTCGAAGTTATTATTTCTGCATTAGGGCCGACGTCCCCAGGAGCCCATTTTTTACGGTATTCGAAGCTGTCGTCTCTTTTACATTACCATATGTTTCTGTATACCGTACCTGGAAACGAACCGTCTAAACACCATCTACGTATGAAAGTCTCGCGCCATGCAGAGTCACCAATGTCTCTTGAGATAGTCCTAGATTCTGGTGGTGGTTGTGGATATATCCCAGGACCACACGGCCAGTCAGTTAATCTACCAATAGCTTTAGGCCCACTCTGTTTAAAGTGATGATGCCTCTTAAGGCTCTTGAGACAAAGGGTGTTATAAGATCTTTAGCCTGCCTAAGACCTGGGACTAATTTCCCTTAATCTACTCCTCTATTAAGGACTTGAAGCCTCAAGAATCTTCTCTTAACGTTCTCGGTGTTCCGTTTTGCTCTTCCAGTTGGTAATCCTAATTGTACGTGAGTCCATTTCAATAGTGTCCCTTCCTACTAGGTCTTCTTTCTGGCCTTCTTTTTTCTGGGGTTTGCAGGAGCAGGGTTCTAGGATGCTTGCCATACCTAATAAGCATCCATGCTTTTGATCCCTTTATGAGTTCTGATTTTTTATGGTTTTGTATAACTTAAATTTTATACTTCTGTTTTTTCTTTTTATATTAAAGTATGGAGTATACCGTAGAAAAAGGAGAAAGCGTAAAGGAGTCGAAGACCTGAATTACGATCTATACCACAGCTTGGGGAAAGTACATATGCAATCCTCGAAGTACCAAAGGCTGCAAATGAGTATACTCAGCGGTAAGTCTAGGAGTCAAATAGGATGCACCTCATCACTAAGATAAGCTAGGACAAGGGTCTGTGCGTAAACAACCCTCAATCGCGAACTCCTTTTTGTTATGGAAACTTAAGAAGGAGAAACCGAACGGACTGTTTTGTTTGCTCACAGGCTTTAGTGAATAGGATTAATTGATATGGAAAGTTCCGTTCTACCATTGCTTCGTAGAAAAATATGTACTTTTATTAAAAAGCATATAACGAGTGATACATTTATCAGTGTTTTTCATGACATATGCGTGATTTGTGTCAAACTCTAAGGCTGGTCGTCCACTGGAAGCGTATTCGATCGGCTACACGCTTCGGTTACATTAGCGGCGGATCTCCACTCATTTTGACATATTTTTGACATTTATTTGAAAAACATAAGTACACAAGATTAAAATCTTAAAGTACATAGAAATATTAAACTTTACAATCAAAATAGATCTATAACTTAAAAAAAATAAAAACAAGAATGTAAAGGTACTCGACGACATTAGGTTCCAATAAAAAGGGGCGCTACATACAGCCAGCAAAACCATGGTTTATTGCAGGAACAATTCTGTAAGCAGTTCTTTCTTCGGACTTATGGGCCATTTAATATTATGCCTCCTTTGGGCTATAACCTAAGGACTAGTCATGGGCCAAATAACACCCGAAATGTCCGAAAGTGACATTCAAAATTGGAACATCATTTGAAAGAAGTCATGTTTTAAAAAAACTGGGTGTGTGTACTTACGTACGCACATTAGAAGTTATACTTATTTGGCGTGATCTTAAAACCAATTTTTAATTTGCATACAAATAATTTATTAGATTCTTTTTATTTTCGTTTGTTGGCAGGTGAAAGCATCATGATGCCGACAAGCTCCGGCCTGTAGGTTATACCGGATATTAATTTTAACTAAAATCATCTACTAGGCGATTCATTAGGCCTAACTACAATGGTCTTAAAAAGGGCCTAAGATGCCTCATCAAACTCTTAAGACTGGTTAATTTTCTGTCAAAACGTAATGAATGTTAAGCTTTATATGCGTCGCCAGCTGATCTCCAGATAACCTGATAATACTGGTGGTAAGCCTTACTATCTTCCTTTAGGTAAGCCTTACTATCTTCCTTTAGGTTACTTTGCCCCTTAACTTCTGAGTGAGGCTATTTAACTTCATCTCCACTTTATTCACACGCTATAGTCTATGGCGCTATCCTCTCTTAGCCGAGCCTTTAGCTGTCGGTTACAGTGCAGCAGTTTGCTCGGCTAATCTCCAGTATTCCAAAAGGACATGGTCTGTGTTATCTATCTCATTAAGGAATGTCTGGCATTGCAGGGACTCGTCTTGTCCAAACCGGTGGTATGCCCTGGAACACACATGTCCACTCAAGAACTGTGCGAGGATCCTAACTCACCTCTCCTTGCTCTCTCGACCCATCCCTCCACGTTTGTTATGAGCCTATGGGTTTATCTACCTTGGGTAGACTCAATCTATGTAGATACTTCCTTTGCCACTACTGATATAAAAGTCACTTCTAAATTATGTTCAGTTCCCTAGCTTCTTAGTGGTTACTAAACTGAAATTGAGCGGGATAGGTTAACTGAAATATGTTTCGAAGAGCTTCATACTAAGGACATTAACGTATCGGGCAAATGCAGAATCGTTATTCATGGTTCGAATTACATTATCTTGGAGAAAGTTAATAGGTGGACCCGAATCTTCGCCTCTGCCAAGAAATTCTTCTCAGTCTTTTGTGTGTGGCAGTAGTACCTGTTAGATTAGATTTTTGATTTGGAGTAATGAAATTAGAAAATAGATTTTTGATTTGGAGTAATGTATACTGCTGTCAGAATTCAGAGTGTTTCACAGAGCTAACTCTCAATCATTCAAAATTGAATTTGCCCCAAGCTTTTCAATATATTTATACACGAATTCCCCCGTAAAACTCCCCTCCTTAGCACAATTTGCATACAATACGCTGACGAAACATTTGTTTGGGATGCAAGTTTCTCTCCTATTAGGGCCCCGGAAGAACTTCAAACACGCGTAAACAAAACTCCCTGGATAAATGGAACATAGAAATCAGGGGAAAAGTTTAATAACCGGCTACAGGAATCCCTCAGGTAAAGGACATTGAAACGCCCGCGGGAATCAAATCTTTGCAAAATAACCATTAATGGTCACGCAATTACTCCCAAATATTTTATGAAGTATCTGGGAGTCCACAGATTCAAGTGGAACCCAAACGTAGGACTCAAACTGAAAAACACCCGTATAATAGTTGCAAGCCTAAAGCCGTTAATTAATTCTAAGACGCTTCCAAGAGAAAGGCAATAGTACAACCAGTACTAACCTACGCCTTCCCAGTTTCAAAGCGCGTCTAAAGAAGTAAAACTTCAAAAATCTTGGAAAGATTCAACAAAGTGAGCAAGTTTCTGCAATCTGTAAGAATCGACCTAGGTACGTACGCCCAATTTATCAGTCCTTGGTAAAATATCTCGAAGACGTCAGAAAATCCGGTGGTACCTTTGATCATTATAAGTCGAAAGCTATTGAAAAATCCGGTGAAAATAGATAGGCATATGACATGCGGATGAAACCCAAGCGTAAAGTCCAGGTCGACTAAGTCAAGGGAAAAGAGACCGAACTTTCTGACAGGGACAGATGCAGAGTTACGATTTTTAACGTCATTATAGACAGGCTGATTGCAGAACTACGGACCCGCGGATCTGCTTATGAGGAGTTAGGGGGCCTCGGTGGTCTAGAGGTAAGGCCCCTGACTACTATCCCAGAGGTCCCGGGTTCGAATCCCGGCCAGCCCCACGGTCCTTCGCCTTTTCCACTTTCCAGCCCACATAACTTCCCTTTTTTCTTCTCCCCTCTTTACATTCGTGATTCCTCCTGTCATAGCCTTGGCTAGTCCTTCCCCCCGCTCCACCAAGCGCATGTCACCGGTTGGCTGATGAGATTCAACTCGTTTCAGGAGGCATAACACTCCAGCGAGTTATTTCTCAAAAAGTGCCCCGATGCCAGAGTCGTGAAATGGTTAGAAGTAGGTGGAATAAAATATCGCGGATAGGTTGTGGCAGCTCCTTCCACTTCTCTCTCTTTCTACTCTCTATCTTCCGGCTAGAGCTGCTGTTCGTCATTCTATACGAAAAAAAAGAAATAGATTGTCGAACAGTACAAAGGGACTTTCCCTAAGCCTCTAGTCTATCACATAAAAAAAAAGTTAAGCAAAAAGTTTGACCTTCTACGTCGTGTGGAATTTAAAGACATCAGTGAAACAGCCAGATTTTACCTTTTTGACTTTTTTAGATCACTGTTTAATATCTACTTAAATTTTAGTGTGTCTTTTCTATTATACATCTCGTCTTCTAAAACGTCATTCAGTACCATTTTGGGATGAGTCTATTCACATCTACATCTACTAATTATAGCGGTTTACATTAAAAAAAATCGTTCAATTGTAGACTGTGCGTGCTTATCGTAAAAATATAGTAGAAATTCGGCGCCTTCAGATAACACAACTCGTAGTTCAGTGAAGAATTTCTTTGAATACGAGTCTGTAGCAACTCGCCTGTGTCCCATTAGACCGCGTTCGCGACACTCCAATGAAGTTGTTGAAGCGGTAATAGAGAGTGTTGCCGATAATCCAAATGTGTTGTATCGCCGCTCATCGCAGGAGTTGAATGTGAGTGGAACGACTCTAAAGAGGATTATGAAGCAAGATCGTCAACTCTTCCCAAACAAAGTGCTACTTATTCAACGCCTGTTGCCAACGGACAAGCCGCATCGTTTGTAATATAGAAAAGCCGTCGCACAGTGGTCTGAAATCCCCAAAACCTGGACAAAATTAATTTACTACCGTAAGAAAAATTATTTTTTTATGAAAATCGGTATATGGGGGTTTTCGGGGTCGCTGAGTAAGAATCCGTTATCAGATTTTCAAAAAACAAAATGGCGGATCCAATATGGCGACCAACTTTATGAAAAATTAAGTAAATTTGATGAAAACCGGTATATGGGGGTTTTCGCGGTCGCTGAGTAAGAATCCGTTATCAGATTTTCAAAAAAAAAAATGGCGGATCCAATATGGCGACCAGATTTATGAAAATTTAAGCAAATTTGATAAAAATTGGTATATGGGGGTTTTCAGGGTCACTGAGTAAGAATCCGTTATCAGATTTTGAAAAAAAAATGGCGCATCCAATATGGCGACCAAATTCGTTCATATTTAATTGAATTGAATGAAATTATGCAATAGTGGCTGTTCGGAGTCGCTAATTATTAATCCGTCATTAGATTTTTACTAAACAAAATAGTGGATCCAATATGGCGGCCAATTTTGTTTTTTTGAATTAAATGAAAATCTGTAATAAGGACGTTTTGTGGTTGCTCAGTAATAATTTTTAACGAAAATGTACTAGAATTGTTAATGAAAATAAACTTTTTTTATTTAATTTAACAATTACTAAATTAATTTTAGATGCAAACTTTTTTGCAATTTCAAATACATTAGGATTTATTTGTTGCAAAGATTTGTTATAAATACTTTGTTATAAAGATGAAAAAAGTTAATATATAGCGCCTGAATAGGACGTTCAAAACTATACGTTGAGCAAATATGTAGTATATCGTGGATTTTTCTATTTCTTGTTAAGGGGTGCCTTTGCCGGCACTGCGACCTATTTATTTGGTCTATTGTGCCATCTCCGTCTTTAAAACCCATCAAGGTTAAGGCTTCTAATATAGCCTAAAAGTGATTTAGGATTTCTGTCCCAAAAGTCCCTGGGGGTAGGGAAGTCCCAATGGAGGAGGCCCAATCTCTTCCTCGCTGTAGCCTCACAGTCCACAGCAAGCGCTCCGCAGCTTCGGGAGCTGCTCCGCAGAACCGACAGCTACAATCAGCCACCAGACCTATTTTGTTTAGACGGTAGTTAAGCGAACAGTAGCTCGTCAAGAGCTCTATTATTATTTTTAGCTCCCACCTGTTGAGATGTAAAAGTTTTCCCGCTTTAGCTTTATCGATTTGGATGAATAGTGAATAGGTGATGAGTTTGCGCCTACTCTAGCCAGGCTGTCGGCAATTTCATTACGAATGTGACCTTCGTGGCCCGGAATCCATATCGGCGTGACACTGTTGTTCCTGCTTAAGAATTTCGGAGATCGGAGACAATCCAGGACAATCTTTGATGACACCCTGTGATATTTAATGGCCAGCAATGCAGCTTGACTGTCGGAGAAAATAACAATGTTAAAGCTATTGGAGCTCTATTAAGACTCTATACAAGTCTGAGCACACACCTGGATGGCAAGTACCTCGGCCTGAAACACAGTGGGGGTAGTGCCCAGAGCCATGGATATTTTGCTCTATCGTGGATAAAATGACATGGAGCAAGCAGGAGCAGCTGATTTTTTTATATGTTTTGCAGAGATGATTAATAAACAATTACATGCGTATTACTTAGTGGAAGTCGATGGAAGTTTGTACTTAGCCATCAATTTATAAGCCGAATCGTTAATCAAATCACCACAATTTACTACATATTTGATCATAAATAAACAATACAATTATTTATTTATGTTCATTTCAATAACACAGTATAATTGTACTTACTCTTAGGAGAAGAAACCTTTTTACAGAAAAGGAAACGGGCAAACTTACTGCAATCTACACGCAAAAACGTAACACGTGCTTTTGCTCCGAGAGAACGTGCTGCGTGTAGCGTGTTCGACACTCACTTTCCAAATGGAATACAAAAGAGGTTTCGAACATCTGCCTCTTGCCAAGGGCCTTGAAATACTCAAGGGGGGCACTATACCTAACCCACGCGAAAAAAGTACCTAAATAAAAACTTTCGTTTTGGTACTTTTGTCCAGGTTTTGGGGATTTCAGACTACTGTGCGTCGTAAGAATGATTGATGCCGAGCCAGATATTTGGGACAAAATTTTGATGACGAACGAATCTCATTTTACAATAAAAAAAAATTGTCGACAGAGAACCCATACGCCATTCACGAAACACCACTGCATGACGAGAAACTGGCTGTTTGGATCAAAGTGTGCTCAAAACCAGCATCGGACCATTTATCTTCAAAGTTCGAGAAACCCTCGACGACGCACGGTGCGAACCAAAAAGACAGACCGCAACCCCTACGACGAAGTTCTTGCAAAAGTAAATGTTATGCCAGCAAACAGACGGCCATTGACGAACTCAAAGCTAACAAACGAGCTGAAGTAGGGGTCATTTAATGGACATAATCAGAGTCTGTTAAAATTATATTATATTTTCTGTACCTGTACTTGTGCATTTTCTTTGCTAAATTTCCAAAATGAGATGAGGAGCCACGCACGTACGCATACACACACACTCATACTTCTTCTCCTATTTCTATATTTGGACCGATTTCAGTAACTTCCCCATAAACTGGGAAGTTATCATAATATAATGACAAACAAACTTACTTCTCATTCGGGAACGAATTATAAAACTCCACAGTTTTTTCACTAGCACTTTTTCGCATGAGGATCATGTACCCATTATTACCAAACACTGGTATGGGTTTAATGAACTTTATCCCAGCTTTTTCGAAGTAATCATGATTGGCAGTTGCCAATTTGTAAAGCAAATAGAAAATTGCTGCAATTGCCGAGAATAGAAATAGAAAATTCAACATCTTATCGCGCTATGGACGCTGTCTGCCGTGAAGTTCAAGAGCACACGCAAGCCCAAACTGAGGGCACAAATTAAATTGAACTTTATCACAATGAAAACTGAACTGAAATTCATTTTATCGTTGGCTTAAATATAGAAAAGTACGGGCTAGTTTTTTTTGTTTTTTTTTGAAAGTATTATCAATTGAGCATTATCTTTTTGAAGCTGATATCGTCATAGGGAGACGCTATCGGTCATTCCACACAGTGCAGCTAGAATGCGGGTGATTTTTCGCCGTGATATAATATTGATAATTATAGAGAGGTCGTATGTAAGTTAAGAGCCTTTTCCGCCTGTTCATGTAGGGCATTTGTTCAAATGTTCAGTTCTTAAGCACAAAGGGAACCATTGCAAAGCGTCATCGACTCCGGCAGGGCCGGATTAACGTTTGTGGGGCCCCTGGACGCTTTTTACGTAGGGCCCATTTAAAAGATGGACGATTTTAACAGATACAAAATATTTTAAATTTTTTTACTTAAATAGTTCAAATGTGTAGGTGTTCTAAATTTACATCAGTTAGCAATCGAAAGCAATAAACCCAGTCTTTACCCTGGAAGTTACGAACCCCCGCCAGGAACGTGACAGAAGGAAGTGGTGCTAACTTAAAAAATATAAATATGCGGCAAATCGAAGTTTACGGATCACCCTTTCTATCACCTCTGTGATGCATCCTCCATGTCGTTGGTCACGTAATAGCACAATATCTAGCAGTAAGCTTAGTACGGGTGATAGAATAGGTTTCCGGTTATGAGGTGTCAGGCCGATGTTGAAGGAGATGGCGATAAACCCTGCGTTGAGACTCTTGGATTTTGTATATGATAATACTGCAAAATCGGTTGTTTTGTCACTATTTGTAAACGAATCTTTGTTTGTGTCGTGCGCAAAAAGAGGATCGGCAGAAGCGCTGAAAAGGAATGCCAACGCGCTTCTTATTCATATCCCAATACCTTTCCTTTTAACACAGGTATATCGGTGATTCCATGTCAAACCGGACGCTTTTCGTTAAAAATAATAATTGATGATTCCGATTTTTTTTTTAAATTTGGCAGGCATATTCTACACATGAAATAATGAAAAGCGTGTCTCGCGAAAAAAATTTGGAATTTTTTTTTTCAGAAGATATAGACGGTTGTAAGTTGCAAGATATTTCAAAAAACGACGCTCGGCCGACCTTTCAAATTACTGTATCGTCGAAACCATTAGTCGTACAAAAAAATGACACAGGTCGATTTTGAAGATATCGAGTCACTCTATGTAGTGGTATAAATAAAATTTGAGTTCGGTGTTAATAAATTATTATTAATTTGTTTATAAAGTTTCATTACCACTTTTCGCCTTCAGCTCACCAACTTAAAATTTTGGAAAAAATATCATCGTGTTCCCCTTTCAATTCTAAGGAAACAGTGAAAATTTGAAAATGGAACTCAACCGGGCCCTTATATTTTGTTGTTGAAGAAGCGAAATTGAAGCTGAGAAATTGAAGCTCTTGGGAAGCTCCTGAAGCTTTCGTGATCCATAATTTCAATATTAGCAATATTTTGCTGAAATCCAACCCATAATAATTTTTCAGTTTTAATAATTAATTTTTACACAATTAGTTGAAATATATTTATTAAAAATATTTTTTACAACAGCGTTAATTCAATAATAAAATGTCATTTATTGCTTTCACCAGAAATAGTAATTCACAACTAGTCTTGCCAGGTGTCCCGATTTGTGCGGGACGTCCCGATTTTCAGGGTCTGCGGACGCGTCCCGATTTGCACCTGATCGGGACACTAAACGTCCCGATAAATCAATAAATTTATTAAAAACCATTATTATTAGAAAAAATAAATAAATTATGCCTCTTTAGTTGTCGCATAGGGCATTTTCGAGAATTCACCATGGTAGCTTCTGGTCGAACCAGAAGTTAATCTACTATTGAGTACTAGCCGCCTTATCCTGTGGTGAGACTCTGGTTACCTTACCGGTGAATATTCGAACATGGTGAGTGATGACTTATGGTAAGTAATCAATTGTCGAACATGGTAGATAAACTTCTGGTTTGACTGGTAGCTACAATGGTGAATTCTCGAAAATGCCCATATTGTTAGTAGGTCCCCCTTTTTGGTATTTTGACTATGATTCCTTCCATCCAATCCTACGGAAAGGTACAGGTGTTCCATGCTTTTTCCAGGATTGGCTGAAGCGCATCTGCTATGAGGCTTGAATCGGCTTTCAAAAATTCTGGCATGATCAGTACCGACTTTAGGGGTGGGCGACCGCCCGAGGGCGCCGCCGCCATCCAGTAATGTGTTCATTCATTTAGTTACATATCAAATAATACCTTCACAATACAAGATGCAACGCCGGAAAGGCACAGGAAGCAAACAAAGCTTGTGTTTGAAAAAACGTAAAAGACAGCTGGCCAGGGCGCTTTTATACGTTGTTTTGCAACTATTGCGTTCAGTTTCTACCAATAAACGAGTGCTATAGCTCTTGAGAGCCACAAGAGCTTCCCCAGAAGTCGCAGATCCCGTCAATCCTGCTTATGAGTTCAACTGAGAGAGGTATAGGACCCTCTAATGTTTTATCTTTTCTTCTTCCACTGTGACAAACGGCTGAAAACAATATTCATGTCCCCAAGAAATTTGCAACATGATTTCTGACTTTATTAAAGTTTTTTGCCCAAAGTTATGGATAGGAAAGCTCCCTAATATATGGGAAAAATCCTATCTCACTCCAATCCACAAAACATCTAATAAGCACTCGGTGGATAACTACAGGGGTATTGACATCTTATCAACAAATACTCGAGAACCTTGTTTGTGATAAATTGCTCCTCTAATCGATCCATGTCTTAATGAACATCGTTTCAGAAAGGGACGATCGACTGCTACAAACCTTATGGCCTTAGACGGTGTCGATCAGGTCGTGTCAAATGGTTAAATAACAAAATTAGAGATCCCAGACCAACACGCACCACACACTTCCCGATAAATCAAGCGACAACTGGCGAACTTGTTTCCTTTGTACATCGATAGTCTTTTAATATAATAATCCAAAGGACGATTGTACAAGTTCACATAAAGTACATGCAACAATACATTTGGTTCAGATTCTATTTTTGGTTCAAATTTGCTATAGTATACCAGTGGGAACAACTCAGTTCTCGGCCATTTAAATCTATTGGTCAAGTATGTGTATGTGTGCCCATATGTGCTCCCAAGCTAATTATGAGCAAATGGTCTTGGTCTTGCACATTTAGACTAACACTTAGCTATGCTGAGTCCAACACTATATCAGCCTTGTCTTTTTATTGCGTTTGCTCATTACTATACCAAGTGGCCAGTGTTCGCCCGTTGTAAGGCTATCTTTTATTTTTACTCGGGTTATTGTATAATTTGGGCATAATAATATAGGTAATCTACCGAAAAGCAATGTCTACAAAATTAAGGGCGCATAAAAATATCTCGCAGGGGGCGCCAAAATATCTAAAGCCGGCTCTGAACAGGATGCCATATTTTCCATCTGCATTTCCATTGGCCATTGCATAAATTACTATGTATTTTCGTCTTGGAAGGGTCCCGGGTGGTGATTCTTATTGGCTGTGCATTATTGCTTTGTTCCTGAGGTTCCTGTGTAAGTGAACCATTCAGGGCGGCTAAGCAGTAGTCTTTCCATGGAGTTGCTCCTCGTATCTGCACAGCAGCCTTCCAGCCGCACTCTTAACGGCATGCTTTTTGGTAGAGTGCTTACCCGATTGCTGTTTAGTGATTTGGTTCAGCACCTTACTGTTGCCTGTGTTTGCCGAGTTTCCGTTTTATCTGCGAGCTCATTTATCTGCTGCATTTTATCACGCCGGATACTCCGCTTTACCTTTCGGTGTAATTGGAAGCATTCCCGTTCAAGTTAGTGACGTCTTTCCGGGTCGCTTGTAGAGTTCACGTTTTGCCAGGTTGGTCCGAGATCCAGTGTTGCATGTTTCTTTAGCCATAACCGATACCCATTTCCGCCGCCGCCAATATAGTGCCCCTTGCCGTACTCTACAGCTCTTAAATATTTGTGTCGTCAGAAACGGTTTGCAGGTTTAATATTTGTTGCAACTACGTTAGAATAAACAAGGCAGTCCTAAAGGCAGCAAAATATAACGAAAAATATAATTTTAATTAAAAACAAATTATTTAAACTTATAAACCACGTCAATAATTAAACTACGAGTTTATTGCAATATGTTGTAATTACTTCTAGTTCAGCAAGCCTGGCTATTATTATGTAGGATTAAATTCAGATGTAGGTACTAGTAATATTAGTAATAATAATTAAACTTTAACTTAAAATACCTTGTTTTTTTGTTTGTCCCGATCTACAACCCTAAATCCCGATTTGTTTTACCTTCTGCCCCGATTTAAAACAAATCGGACCTGGCAAAATTCTTCACAACCCACAAGAAAAATTGAGACTACTTTCTCTTGGTAGGAATAAGGAAGCCTTCCTGTTCGTTGCCCAGAGAAGGTATAGAGAATTTTTTAAATTTTATTTCCGCAGAAGCTTCATTCTGAAAATTCGGTTGAAATGAAAATTTCTTGTTTGGACTTGTTTAGTTTTCTGTTTTAAAGAATTCTGTTTTTATTAGAGACGCGCACTTTTGTTCGAGCTGTGGCAGTGCATCGAAGTATTTTATAGTGAAGAATTTATTTATTAAAGAGAGTGAAAAAAAGTGAATTTTAAAAGGTAAGTGATTTTAACATCTTATCAACAAAAGAAAATCAAAATCTCAATTTTTATCACCACACTCAATTTTTATCACTATAATTTACAAACATCGCGATAGATACATATATTACTTCGTTTTCGGTAGTAATTTTCATTTCAAATTATCTGTCATGTTTTAATTTGCACTAATGTTTTTATAGTTTTTATCATAAATATAAAATTAAGTGATTTTAAAGTCGCCACGATATTCATTATATTTTCTTTAGTTTTAATAGTATATTGTAGTTAGTTAGATATGTCGAATAAAACAGCTGGAGTGAGCAAAAGGCATTTTAAGCGACTACTTTGTAAAGAAGGGGACAAATACTTCACAAGCAATCTATATATATAAAAATGAATCATTGTTTTGTATGTAATCGATGTTTGAAAAATTGGCTGTATGAAATGACTGATTGAGTGTGGTTTATGTTAGAAGACCTCAATAGCAAGGTTTATGTATATAGTTTTCATGATTATGTCTGTTGGTATTTTTGTAATGGCGCTTGAAAAAGAATTGTCGATATCCTTATTGGAAATTTTTTCTTCGCATTTAATTGATATGATTTGTACGTGAAATCGGTTTGTTTTATTAAATGAAATAAAAAAAAGTAAAATCGTTCTAAAAAAGGATTGTAGCAGCGATAGTGGTGTCAAATTATAAATGCATTAACCGAAACGTAACAGTAGTAACGTTAGAGTGCGTTTACATGTTACTCTCATTAGGCTGGCGTACACGGGTCAATATTTAACACTTGGTTAACCGGTTTGTTATCATACTCTCGGGGTACATGGGTCTTGCTTCACCAAGATTAACTTATTATCTTTAGATGGGATATCAACGGCTAAGGCCGAGTAATGTTTCTTTATCTATAAGGCATTTGTGCATGTGTTAGTTTTTAAGCAAAAATTTTTGTTGAACAAGGTACAATACTTCCCTCTCTTGCTATTGACCCAATTTTTATGTTAAAATGGACTTTATTTAGTAGTTTTCGACAAAGGCATATGTGAAAAAGAACAAAAAAAATCAAAGTTGGCGCAGACGAGCGGTTACTTTAACAATTTTAGTTAGGTTCAGCAAAGAAAATCGATACAGTTCGAAACGAACGTTGGAAAATCGTTGATGCATTATGTGTCGGAAAGCATATGTCCAATATAAATATGGTCGTCAGATTTGTTCATAACTTTTACTTGCAATCCACAATGGGATGAGACTGAATCATGATGCATGTTAGAAATATTCAAAGCGGTATTCAAGAGCATTGATTTCTGAAAATGTAATCGGGAACAATGGTTACCCAATGTATCTTTGTCGACCGACTAAGGTCAATGGCAAAGAGATAACTTGGAAGGTTACGATTGTGAAGCTGACAATCGTTGGGTAGTACTCTATTCGCCATTATTGTCCAAGACGTTCAATGCTCTCATAAATGTTGAATTTTGCAATTCCGTCGAATCAATCAAATTCATATTCAAATATGTATATAATGAAGGGGAGCGACATGGCTGATTTTGGTGCTGCTAATGCAAATGCGATCGGCAAAATAACACAATATTAAATGGGACGTAATGTTAGCAATAATCTAGCGGTATGGCAATTTCTTTCATTCGCCATTCATAAAAGATATGCAACTGTTGTTCATTTGGTTGGACATCTAGAAAATGGCCAGCGTATATATTGTACAACGGATAATGCTGCGGAAAGAGCTGAATGGTAACCATCCACCACATTGATGGGTGCAGCGAGGCGCAACGGGTTCCAGCTAGTAATTTAGAAAATGAATTAGAACTCGAGCCTAATTCTTACGGTACTTGGAGTAATATGGAAGAGCAGTTGCAAGTCGAATGAAAGGGTGTGATAAGTAGAACACCATAAGCAATATAGCATACTCAATATATCGTTTGGTCCATAGCGGCCATCTCAAGAGGGCGGATTCCCATTTTCTTCACAGCTCCCTCGACCTGGGTATCAAATGAAAGAGTATGATAAGTAGAGCACCTTAAGCAATATAGTATACTCAATATATTGTTTGGTCCATGGCGGTCATCTAAAGAGGGCGGATTATCATTTTCTTCACAACCGCTTCGAGATGGGTATCAAATTAAAGAGTATGATAAGTAGAGCACCATAAGCAATATAGTATACTCAATATATCGTTTGGTCCATAGCGGCCATCTCAAGTGGGCGGATTACCATTTTCTTCACAATCCCTCCGACATGGGTATCAAATGAAAGAGCATTATAAGTAGAATGCCATAGGCTATGTCTTTAGATTCTTGGCGGCCATCTCAAAAGGGCGGAGTACCATTTTCTTCACAACACCCGAGGCATGAGTATCAAATGAAAGAGTATGATAAGTAGAGCACCAGAAGCCTTATAGTATACTCAATATATTGTTTGGTCCATGACGGTAATCTGAAGAGGGCGGATTACCATTTTCTTCACAACACCCGAGACATGGGTATCAAATGAAACGATGTGATAAGTAGAACACCATAATCAATATAGCATACTCAATATATCGTTTGGTCCATAGCGGCCATCTCAAGAGGGCGGATTACCATTTTCTTCACAACCCCTTCGAGATGGGTATCAAATGAAAGAGTGTGATAAGTAGAGCACCGTAAGCAATATAGTACACGCAATAGTTCGTTTGGTCCATGGCGGACATCTCAAGAGGGCGGATTACCCTTTTCTTCACAACGCCCGAGACATGGATATCAAATGAAAGAGTTTGATAAATAGAAAACCATAAGCAATATAGTATACTCAATACATCGTTTGGTCCATGGCGGTCATCTCAAGAGGGCGGATTACCATTTTCTTCACAACACCCGAGATATTGATACTATTTTCTTCACAACCCCTTGGACATGGGTACCAAATGAAAGGCATTATTATATCTGTGAATTTATTAGATAACCGCATATGTTGCATTCGAGAAGAATAGTAGATTATTCTACAAGTACAGAAAAGTGATAATTTGCCAGTGAGCTACGCTCCCTCGTGAATTAAACATTTACACGAGCTGGAAAACTCACTTTTCTTAACGCGTTGAACATGCCATTTTTTCGGGAATCGTATAGAAATACGTACATTAAACATCAAAAATCGTAAAGAAAAGTGAGACAATATTTATAACTACCAGATGCAAATAGTTATACTGGCCATTGTTTTCGCAGGATGTTTTTGTTGTAAAAACTTCAAAAAATAGAGGAATTCATCGGACCAGTTTTTTTGCATATTAAACTAATCCAGCTCGAAGGACCATATGTTTTTGTATTAAAAACCTTCAAAAAAAAAAATAAAGAAAATTTATTTGCCGCCTTTGGCTTCTAATTGCCGAACACCCGAATAAAAGAGTACAAATTCAATTAGAACACTTTAATTTTATTTAGTAACTTCAATCCAATAAATTCGTAATATTAAATGTGAACTCAAAATTTTCAATAATAATTCAGTAAATTAAAAATGGTTATATGATATAATTATTGTTAGGATTAGTTAATTAATTCAGTTAGCTAATTTAAATTCAATGAAAGAAAAATATATAAACATGTTATAAACTCAAATCAAAATACATATAACGCAAGTGAACATCCACCCAAAATTTATTATAACACCCTCAACAACGTTGTAAACTATAATTTAAATTGCGAGAGAAAAAATATATATATGTATAATGTATCAATGTGTTGAAGAAGGTACTCACCTGATTTCTAAAGTTGGCCTTGAACTTGGTATAATAATAGGTAGAGAAAACGGAACAAGGATTGATTTGTTGATGGTCGAGCCCCAACAACAAAAGGAAGGTTAATACTTTGTTAATGGTCAAATCCCAAAAACAAAGTAAAAGGTGTTAGTAATTTGTTGATGGTCGAGTCCCAACAACAAGGAAAGTTAATAGTTTGTTTGTGGTCGAGCACTAAAAACAAACGGAATGTTAGTAATTTTGTTGATGGTCGAGTCCTAACAACAAAAGGAATTTAGGAAAAAGGAAAAAAGGGTTCAAGTTCAAACCAACTTACCTCGTCGACGATCTGGCCCCAAGAGAGCGATCGATTCGTGCGCAACAATTTTTATCAATTTGCTTGAATTCAATTCAAGTGGGGATACAAAAGAAAACCGTAACGTGAAGTGATCTTTGCTTCGATGATAGAAGTAGGGATGCAATTTTATACGTAGGCATGTGTGAGGTGATAGGTGTTACCAAAGCAAAATTTGAAGGAATATCGTAAATTTTAAGTGAATGTTCGATTATAATAAACTTAAAATTAGATTAGTCAATATCGATTACGATGTAAAGTGGTGCTGATTAATGTCCAAGATCGCCAGATATTATGATGCTGCATGTTGATTAATGTTCACTATAGCCGAATGACCATGCTTATATACATATATTAATTTCAGCTTTGTTAAAATACCGTAAATTGTTCACTTTTTTGAGGACTTTCAAAAGTGTCTACCATGACCTTGGAACCGCCTTGCTGTCTGCCATTGTTATTTTTCAATAATAATAACATAGTATTTTAACATATTCAAACGGCAGCTTTGTTACTATAACGTGAAATTCAGTCAAATTTCAACACCTTCCACACCTGAGCCCGCCCATAGGAACCGCCAGTCAGAAAAAAGAGTCCCCATCTCATGTACGGCAGGTATAAGAGAACACAGGAAGAAAATATGAGTTTTGTTAAAATACCGTAAGTCTGCCGACCACTGGCTCTTAGACTATATTGTAACCAGCCTTAAGGGAATCATTATCGGTGAGAGGCCAACAAGACGAACGAGGTTTGACGCTGTAGAAGCAGACGCTGCACACTTGTTGGGCCTACGAATTTGGAGGTGTCTAGCCAGTGAGCGAGAAGGTTGAAGGAGATAACTGAAGGAGGCCAAGTTTCGATTTGGGCTGTATTGCTATCGAACTGAACCAAATCGCATAGCGTTAATTATGTTTAAAGAGAGGTCCAATATATGGATAATTTATCAACTAGAGTTGCGCAGGACTTACACGAGGCTGTACAGTTGTCCCGAACTAGATGGTAAATTCTAGCGAGACTTAAATTATTTGAATGTAATGTCTCGGTTCAAAAATAATGTCCTACTGCTCTTGGTATGAGCGTGTGTATTGAGATAAATTCATTTTTTATTTTCGATTTTCAACAAACCTGATGAAATAAGACAAGGAGTAGTTGTAAATACATAGTAGTGGATTTCTTCTATCAAACATCTTGTCCGGGAGTAAAACTCCTACCTATAAAGTTTAAATTAGGCGAAGTGCGATTGACTTTGGAAAATATTTTTTTTGCTGTGTGAGGTATTGGGTTTAAAGGTACAGCGACCATTCATTTGACCTATTGTACTACACCCCTATACCACAAGTTCAGCAGTCCGCCTCTTAAGGCCCAGTTACATAGCAGCGTTGCGTTGCGTTGCGTAGCTTAGCTGAGCATGACTTTTCGCAACCTAGTCACATAACAGCTTAGCGTTGCGTTATTTGACAAATAAAGTTCCGTTAATTGGCGGAGTTTGTTTTATATAAAAAGTGGAAAAAATGCAAGAAATAATGAAAATCTATAGTTTGTTATTATAAGTAAATATAATTTACCAATTATATCAACGATTAAAGACTCTTTTAATTCCCAACTGTTACGTTTTAAATTGAAAACGTTTGCTTCGCGTAAAAAATTGAACTTTGTTCAACTCCTGCGTTGCGTTGCGTTGCATTGCGCGCAATGTAGCAAGCCCCATTTAAATTACATAGTTTTAATTTTGACAGACGCTACGTAACGCAACGCAACGCTGCTATGTAACTGGACCTTTAGACTTGAGTGTTCAAGCAGGGACTCCTCGAACAAAGAAAACCTGCTCCTCCTTTTGTGGAGCACAGAGAACATGGAGGGCAGACTCACCCTCTTCCAGGCAAGCCTACATGTGGGGTCCTCCGCCCTTCTTATCCTCCATTATTACCACTGAGCAGAGTGTCCGGTAATCAAGCCAACATGTGTCCTGACATCATTCCTACTGCACCCTAACATTTCCTTGGCCGCCTTAGGGGACAGCACAGGAAGGAGCCGCTTAGAGTCACCCAGTCCAGGCGCGGACCTCCAGCGTTCAGTATGTTTCATCAAAGTCCGATCGGTCAGGGCCTCTTGCAGCAAGCTGGGCGGTGCCCCAATAGCCGGCTCTGGCCCGATGAATGCAATATCAGAGCCCCGCACAGCCTGGGCATCCGCACTTAAGCAACGTTCTGTGTCACCAAACTAAAGCTCCATAAGTTACCATGGGCGTAATGATGGTGGTGTATATCCAATACATGATTTTCGGTTGCAAACCCAATGTGGAGCCACAATCTCTGCGGCAAGCCCACAGAGACCTGCGAGTTCTGCTCATCAGAGTATCCATGTGCTGGTTCCAGTGGAGCTTGGCATCTAGCGTCACTCCTAAATATTTGGCTTGTTTTGAAAAGACTATAGTTCTTCCGGCGAGTGTAAGTTCAAAAAGTCCCGGTAGTGATCACTTCCTGGTGAAAGGAACTAGAATCGTTTTGTCGGGATTGACTTTTAGTCCTACGCTCTCGCACCAGATAGAGACCGCTAGAGTACCTGCTGCAGGCACCTTGACATGGCTCATTCAGTTTAACCTATAACTACTATGACGACATAGTCAGCGTAACCTTGACCGAAAAAGTTTCGGCCGTTCGGCAGTTCATCTACAACAAGGTACCAGAGAAGTGGAGATAACACTCCTCCCTGTGGACAGCCTTTTGATATAGTGCCCTCCAGAGACCCCTCAACATGAGAGACCATTATTTTGCGAGTTCTTAGCATAGAGTCAATTCAGTTGCAGAAAGTGCTACTTAGACTGGGTCTACTTAGAGCTCTAGCTATAGTATCAAACGATGTATTGTCGAAGGCTAACTCGATGTCGAGGAAGGCCGTAACACCAACTCCTTTGTTTAGAGCTGCGCATTCCAACGTGAGCACTAGATTCTGCAGTGCTGTCTCAGCGGACTTGCCCGCCTGGTACGCCTGCTGATAGGAGCTTAGTGCGAAGGAACCCCTGAATATTTAGCATAATATGGGAGTGACTAGGTCGCAGCCCTCCTTGTAGCAGAATGGGATAGATTCGTCTGCTCCAGGGGACTTTATATGGTTTGCACGATCTAATCGCCTCCCTAATAGCTTCATAGTTAAACACTGTTTGCTTCTGTCCTGCAGCTTTGGTCACTTTAGAAAGTGGGTCTGTTGGCTGCCAGAAGAGACTGCGTTCCAATTTGAATAAATGGAAAGTATTAAAATACATTGCGGAGACATGGGTTTCTTATTCTCTTATTCTAACTCTAAGGCAGTTTAATGCATATTAGAATCAAACACGCAAAAAAGCTCTTCGTTGGAAATTACTTTCTCTAGTTCTTTAATTTACCTTTTTTGACATTTTAACATTAAAATGACACCTCGCCTCATTTGAAATATAGCATTGTACTACCTCCAAAAAATAAGAGGCACCTCTTACAAAACTTCTTTTATAATCGTGTGCTACCCAACACTAGTATCAACAACGGCGGAATATTACCACTTAAACATATTCTAATACGTAAACAAGTTATTCAATCTTTAAACCAATAATAACAATAATTTGCACGAGTATTTAATTAATCTAAACAAGATTAACCGCATTGAAAAACGTGTTATTGTATATTTATTAGTATCATCACATTAGCTCACTCACAAAAATATTTTTTTGAAAAACTCTCGTATATTCCCTTTTTACTACGGAATCTGCATCCGCTACTACCGACTAAGGCCAAGGGCCTTATATATTTTAGCTCTTCCAACTTGAAATAATCATGTTCTGCTGATGATAAATAAGTACAATGTAATCACTGCAGCAATGAACGAAATTAAAACCACTAGCATTTCGATAAATACCGGATGCTCTGACCTGACTAAGCGAAGCTCTGAGATTTAACTGGTTTCTGGATGATCTCTAGATAGAGAGAGTGCCTTCAGAAAGTAAGAACTAGTTCCTCTTGCGTAATTGGCTGAAAGAATTGCCAAAATATTCAAGCTTTTAGAAGCAAGAATGGAAGTTGAAAAAACTTGTTTTATTTCCCATAAACGTGAGATACGACGGGCTTTGACTCTGAAACTCGTGATCTTGAACCGAACTTACTTTGTTGGTGGTTTTTGGTTTAGTTATTGAATTTCAAACGTTATTAACAACCTGTGGGCAGAACTTTTTTAATTTGAATAATAATTTAACTTAAAAATACAATTCTCTATTTGCATGTTATTTATTCAAAGTCAAACTTTTCCTCGATGCAGATAGATTGATCGTTGAAGACAAGAATAGAGCACTACCGACCGACAATTAAAGAACACAAGTCGTTAGTTTAGTGAGATGAAAAAGCAAATAATATCCCATCTAATAGGGTTTTGTTACAAATATGATAAGGACCCCACACTTTTTCTGTGGAAAATGTCTTTCGATTAATTTTCTTGAAATTTTGCAGGTTGATAGTTCTCAACACGTAGATCAAAAGCCTCAATGGCGCAAGGCTCTATCAACACTCCTTCATCGCCAAAAACCACCCCAAGGGGCTATGGGGATTTAACTGATTTCTGAATATAAAATTCTTGTAGTCCAGCCAATGATCAGCCTAAACAACCACCTCTTTGACCAACCACCGACCCTGCAACCTCTCCCCACGTCCCCTACCCTCACCACGACCCTCCCTATGGATTTTTCGATTACTGAATGAAAGGTAGGCAACCAATGACATTTCATCCTCTGATCATCTAACCCTCATGTAGATCAAAAGTCTCCTCCTCTCTGCCCTACCTTTCCCACCACCACATCCACGAACATCAAACTCCATCCCTTAATATCACTCCGAAGAAGAATGGGGCCGGATTTAACTTATCATGAGTATTGGCGAACCAACATCTTTTTAATCTCAAACAACTATTACACCCGACCCTTGTCCCCCCGACCATTTATCACCTTTCATAACAACCCTCCCTTGGAAAAAAATCATAAGTTGTTAATATTTTCGAATTATTTTGTCATAGCTTTAAGTTATAGTTCTAATTATTTTGCTTTGACGTTGACAACTAATAGATAAAGGGGGGGGGGGGTGGTTGGTGTTATCAAAGGTGATAAATAGCCGGGGGAAAAAGGGTCGGAGGGTTGTCTGAGAGTAAAAAATGTTGGCTCGCCAATACTCATGATCAGTTAAATACATCCCCAATCTTCTTCGGAGCAGTATTGGAGGATGGAGTTTGATAGTCGGAGGTGGTGGAGGCTGGGACCGAGAGAGAGGGGGCCTTTTGATCTACAAGAGTAGTAGTGCTATGCGACTACTCGACCAGTGACATTATCAGTTGTTGTCTTGGGTGTGGATATCGTCTTCGATGTTAGTGAGCGCCGCCTGTGTGAGATTGGGTGAACTTTACTGAGTCTTGGGTGAGCTTATGGAATTATATTGAGCTTCCATGTGCCTTAGATGAGCTTTAATGCTGGATAAGCTTTTGAATTGTTGAAACTTCTTGAAACTTCGCTATTTGCATGGGTCTAATGCGCCTTGTGTCTAGGGTGATCGAATCTACAGTTTTGAACTTCGCTGGGCTTTGGGTGAGACCATGTTAAGTGAGACAGCCTTCTCCATATGATTGTTGTTGTTTCCGAGATATAAGCGATTTTTTGTTTAAGATGAAAATTAAATAAAAGATTTTTTGCTATATAAGTTATATTTATGTATTAACATTTCGTACAAATTTTGAGGATTTTCAGTGTAATAATGAACGTTATCAAACAAATTTGCATGCTGCACAAATTTATATACAAATGTTTTTCCCTGCGCTCCAATATTTATGATGTACAAATTTCTCCGGCTATTAATGTCAGATATTTCTGACTTCCTCAAGTAGAGTATGAATTCCAAGTTTTTCAGTTTGGAAATTGTAGTAATATTGCAGGATTGATGTGAACGCAAGTTTAAGTTTAACTGCTAGGATTTGCCACACAGGGCTCAAGTATGCTGAAACCCTCCAGGCACGATTGAACAAGTTCAGTTAAAATGTGACTCAATGAAAACAAAGTTGACGTTATCAGCATTTTTGGAGCGGTACATTATTATGAGATGCAGCTGTATAAGGAAAAATTAGCTTCAAAATTCATGAAGCAATCAGAATCAGCAAACAAATTTGGCATTGTGGTCACAGATTCAGCGATTGTTTGGTCCCATTGGGAATCGTCCTCCAATAAAATCAAACGTTGATACCCCTCTCTATATGTTTGACAAAGATGACCATTTACCATTCGTAAATGTCTGAATGATTTTGGAGATACATGGAAAACTCAGGAAAAACACGATATCTCCGGCGACCATGTTTTGTTTTTTGGATTCCGAAATTGTTTGGCAAAGTCCCAATAGTTTAGCATTTTGCTTATATTTGGAACCTACCCTACATATCTTCTAAACGGGGTCACTCTAGTTCCTGTTTTTGATATCAAATAAAAGAGTTCAAGTGAATTTTTAAAAAATAATTGTTTTTCTTTCGGAAACACCTTGTATCTTAGTGGATAGTGGGGGTAGCCTCCTCTCTAGAACAATTTTTTCTCTAAATACATCCAGGAATCACCCCTGAAAATATTAGCCATGTAGTCCAACAGAGGACTTATCGAACATGTGATGTCCTACACAAGTAGCGAATAAGAGGAAACATACTCGTATGAGTATTTCAAATCTTTAAAAGGGCGATATCTCATGAATGGCAATTCGTACGGGAAAATGTATAATATCACTTTTTGTAGATAATCGCATGATCTACAAAATTTATAAACTATATTTTATGATAAGGCCAAAAAAGGAATTTTATGTTTTTAGGGGGTGGTTTTTACGTGTAGCCTACAATGAATTTTCCGAGACTTTTTTTGAACATATTCTACTCACTACAAACTATATGTATATTAAAAAAAATTAGTGAGTTAACATTTAGTTAGAGGTCTGCATTAGAATTTTGCTCTGACGACTGAGTTAAATATCAGACATGTATAAAAGCTGTAAATGAATTTGTTACTACCTACACATTGTTACTTGTAAATAATCCGTTCATTAAAGTAATAAACATATTTGAATTCATTAGTGCAAATATGCTATATCTAGATTTGTGCCTGTGTCCGTACGTAAAAAATCTTTACATCCGACCTGGTTCTGCAAAAGCTTACTGAGGCTAAAGAATGCTAAGAATAAGGTATAGTTGTTTTCAAACCTCGTGACATCCCGCGCATGTTCCACAGCTAAGCTCTTAAAAATATTTAAAAGTTCAGACAAAAGCTTCAGTTAACTCCTCCTATCAAATCACTTGTTGCCATGTAATCAAACGCGACTGCGTATTGCTACCGGGAGGTGTATCTTTCTGGGACTTCAATGATTATTTAAAAAATTTACAAATTATGACCCGTTTTTATATATTTTTTTTATTTTAAGGTTATTATATTTTACACATATGCTACAGAAATAATTTGTAGTAATTTCTACTAAAAAATACGAAATTTGTGTTTTTATCACTTTGATTACTAGATTGTTGACGTTTCCTGCCAGTCGCACACGCGCTTCTGCCAGGGGAGGTTGTGTTGCTTGCGACTGCGGGGAACTGTCGGTTTATGAATGAAAACGCTCATTTATTCAAAGGAATTTTTTTCAGCGCTTTTTTAAATTATTTTAAATTTAGAAATGAGAAATATTTCGCATAATTAAAGTAAAATTATGCTTATTATGTTGAAAAAACTGCCTTTTTTTGGGCAGGGGCTTTACATGTACTTAAAAGCTCTGATCAACACATAGAAAGATAAATTAACTTTATTCATTCGGCATGCGCGCATCCCTTCCCAAATTATTTTGTTGAGTTTTTTCAGTGTTTGTTGCCGTTTTAACTAAAAAGAGGAGAAATGATAGAACATTATTTATAAAATTTGGCAACGAGGTGCGCAGAACTGCTCAAATTTTTTGTGTCACGGAGTTTGAAAAATTCTATACATAAACGATTCTTAAAGCATGGTGGGGATGATAATCTTGCTCTGTTCTGTAGATTACGTCGGGAATATAACTGTCTGCTTAATTTTCTTTTTAGGAAATATATTTGTTTTGTTGAGATGAATATAAAGCAAGATAGTAGGGCATTCTGGGCATTTGTAAATTTGAAACGTTCTTTTTCTTCCTTGCCGCGTTTAATGAAGTTGGATGAATTAGTGTCGCAGTCTACTGAAGACACGGTAGAACTTTTTGCTTCTTACTTCAAGTCGGTTTACAATATTAATCATCATGTAGTCGATTTGGACTTTTTAAATATTGATACTTGTGTCGATATCTGCGGCATGAAACTTGATATTTCCGAGGTAATCAGTAAATTGTCCGGTCTATCGAATGATACTTTCAATGGGGAGGATAGAATATCGAATATACTTTTAAAAAGATGTGCTGAATCGCTTGCTACCCCATTACTGTTAATTTTCAATGCTTCGATCAGTTGCGGGCTTTTCCTGAACTGCTGGAAGTTTTCATACATAAAGCCGTTGCACAAATCAGGCCCTAAAGATGTTGTTAATAATTACAGGGGCATAGCTAAACTGCTTCCTGTCCCGAAAGTTTTTGAGGCTATTGTTAGGGATAAATTATATTTTCTGGTTAAGGAAACTATAGATGAAAGGCAACATGGATTTGTTAGTGGTAGATCCACTATTACGAACTTAGTTCAATTCAAAAATTTTGCTGTGAATGCTATTGAAAATGGTGAGCAGGTTGATTGCATTCTAACTGACTTTGTCAAAGCTTTCGATAAAGTGGCTCATGATACCCTTATTATGATTCTTATGGCTTTTGGTGTTAATGGTAGCTTTCTTACATGGCTTGAGTCATACTTAAGAGGTCGTAAACAAGCAGTTTTGATTGGCTCTGTAATATCCAGGCCCTTTGAAATTACATCTGGTGTCCCTCAGGGCAGCCATTTAGGGCCTCTTTTGTTTGACATTTTTATAAATTCTGTGTGTTGTTTATTTATGCGTCAGTATCTTTATATGCTGATGATATAAAAATCTTTGCACCTATTAGCAGGGTCTCTGATTGTTTATGTCTTCAAGGTGATGTTAATTTATTTGTTAACTGGTGTAAATGTCTGGGACTGGAGTTGAGTATTTCTAAATGTAAGGCGTTCTCCTATTACCGTGCACGTTCTCCAGTTATTTTCCCATATTCCCTGGATGGTGCTCTTCTAAGTCGTCCGTCGACTATTTGTGATTTAGGTGTTCACTTTGATCACAAGTTTGATAGTGCGGTCCATGTTGATGTAATTTGTTCTAAGGCTAATCAGATGCTTGGTTTCATAAAAAGAAATTCATCCATGTTTGAAGATCCTTACACTCTAAAAATACTATTTGTGTCTTTAGTTAGATCATCGTTGGAGTATGCGTCAGTAGTCTGGAATCCACACTCAAATGTTCTTTCTAGTAGGATTGAATCGGTTCAAAAAAGGTTTACAAGATATGCTTTGCGCAAATTGCTTAGAACTTATTCGGTTCCTACATATAATGCTCGTTGCCAACTTCTTGGTCTAGAATCTCTTCAGAATAGGCCGGATTATCGCTTCGATTATGTTTGTTAGGGATATCTTGTGTTACAGAGTATGCTCATCATCTTTACTTGCTTTGTTTAACATCTATTGTATGCTCCAGAGTTGTGTCTTAGAACTAGACCATTCCTTAAAATACCATCGCATAGAACATTGTATGGGACAAATGAGCCGATTACCCTCTCAGCATCGTGTTTCAACTCTATATGTGATTATGTTGATTTAATCATGGATAGAGATAAATTTAAACTTATAATGAAATCACATTTACTTGCTGCTTCATAGTTTGCCTTTTGGTGTTTTGGCTTTCTATACTCTATTTAATCTTTTTTTTTATAGTTTTTAGTTCTAGTTTTCAAGCAAAATCTGTCTTTGTTGAATTAGCATTTCCATTACAATGTATTGTAATTTATTAATATTGTAATTTTAATTGCTTGGTTCTTTTAATTTTAGTGTTTTTTAGTTAATTAATTAGTTTGCTTTAGTAGATAAATAAATATATATTGTAGATATATTTACTTATAATTTCTAATAGTCTGTAAGTTTGAATGTACTGTAGACTAAATAAATAAATAAATAAATAAATAAAAGCTAATTTATCAATCAAAATGAATATTTCATTTCACTCCTCTTTGTATCCATACAAAATAATGATAATTTAATATAAATGATTCAATTTTATTCATAAAAGTATGCAATCATTTCATTAATGTTTTCTTGAGCGTAACGGGACATAACGGGACAATGAGTCATCATTTTTCGTGCATGCAGCCGGCGTTCATCGTTTTAATAGACGTTGTCACGTCAAAAAATTTGGAAAACATTTTTAGCAAAAATAAAGTACGGAGCGACCTCGAGCCCTGTTAACCGTTTCGGCATCCCAAATATCTTCCTCATTATCCGTTATGTATTTAAAAAGAGTATTAAGATTATCTAAATTATCATGAATAGTTAAAATAAGTCTACTATTAAAATTCCAGCGAGCGTGAGCTACTTTTGGTAGTCTTCGCTTTAAAAACTTGTCGACAACAGCGGTTCTGTTAGTTGAGTTACTAAAGAAAGAGAAACCTGTGATTGACTGAAAAAAGATTCGGCACTCACGAACCTTGTCACATGATTTCGATAAAACAAGATTTAACCGATGAGCAAAGCAGTGTACAAAGAGAGTATTTGGATAAGTTTCCTTAACTCGGGTTTGAAGACCACCAGCTTAACTTCACCAGCCATACCTGAAGCTCCGTCATAGCTTTGGCAAATTAATTTGGAACCACATGCGAAATTCTGCATAATAGAAACTACATGTTCATGCAAACGAACTGCTCTTCTATCATCGGAGATATTTTTAACGCTAATGAATGTTTCTTTTGTCCCACCAGAGGAAGAAATGTATCGCAAAGTGGTTGACAACATAGATCAACAAGAAATATCCGTGATTCCATGACAAATAATAGCGACAAACTCATAATCTTGGATTTCAGACGTAATTTTTCTTGTAAAAGTGGAGGAAATAGCCATTATTAAATCATTTTAAATATTGTTTGATAATCCGGAAAATACTGAAGCTGCCTCTGAATGATTTTTCAGTTCTGGATTATGTTTGGGCAAAAGTGAAATTAATTCAACATAATTTCCCCGATTAACACATCTTTCCCCTCGCGGTGTCCGCGAAAGGCTTGCTCTATCTATAAAAAATTTAATAATTTTCCGGTTCTTTTTAAATAACTCATTGTTTTTTATAATTGAGGTTTTATAATGAGTGTCAACTAGGCTTTCAATCCTTTGGCCTGTACTGAATTTAGAAAGAGCTAAAATCGATTTTAAATATTTTAAATGCTCAGAGGATTTTTTGGCAGGCCTATAAACAGTTTTATGAAAATTATTTAAATCATTATATCAAGAATGGATTTCTTTTTCGTAAACGAACGCGAGCTAAAAAATTGCTGAAATAAATTGTCAATTACACAAAAATGCTCACCTTCAACATCACCCATGATATTTACAAGCAAAATCAAACCAGCAAAAATCTATGAATATTTTTTAAATTCTTCAAATTTTTTGAAAGTTACTTTTTTTAAACTATTTGCACTATTTTGAAAGCACAAAACAAATCTCACAAACTAAATCGCATGCAAAACAATATATTTTAATTAATTTAATTAATCTAAAAACACTGCCTTCATTCTCGGAATGAATGAATTTTTACCTAACAGTCGAGGCTAGAAAAAAGGCAAGGACTTTTTATTAGTAATCTCAGAATGTAAAAATTAATTTTTTTTTTTTTTGAAAAAGAAAATTATAGGTAATTATTGATTTTTTGAATTTTTATTTTTATTTCTTAAGAAATTGTAAGGGATGCAATGCATCCCGTGCTCCCAAAGACACCACGCCACTGAACCATTGTTAATTCCTTTTGACTAAAAAGAATAAAAAACTGTACATAGTTTAGTTCACATATTATTTGGAATCACCACAAAGAGTACAATAAAACGTAATTTCTGCAGGAAAAATGTTCGAAAGGACAATCTATCAATAAATCTAAATTGTTACCTTAAAATCTATTTGACTAGCATTTAAAAGTAAAACAATCAAAATTTGCATTAAAGATTTTTCTTCAGATTCCTCGGTACAAACTCAACTTGAAGCTCTCTTCGTGGCACTAAACCGAAGAAAGATTTCTTCAATTTCGGTGGAACATCTGTATCTTTTCCAACATTTATTTTGAAGTTTAATAGTATGTAATACAATAATGACTTAACCCCCATCAGAGCAAATCTAAATCCTGTTTGAAAGATATTATTTAAAACTTGATGAATTTTTATATTAAGTTTAAGAATTACCAATACAATTTCTGGGTCCGATCCCGAATGGAATGAATGCATCCATGTTATTATTTCCAATATTTTCATCACTAAATCTTTCGGGATCAAAAACTTCAGGATTTGGGAAATTTTTGGGATCCATGTGTAAACAGTAAATTGGCACAAAAAGAGTGTCGTCTTTCTTTATCGCAAACTTAAGACCACTTTCATCTTCATATGAATAGTCCTTTACACAGAGTCGATCTAAGGCAACAGCCGGTGGCCATTTTCTGAGAGATTCGTTTATAACCATTTTCATATATTTCATGCCTTTCATATCTTCATAAGTAAGTTGTTCACCCTTAAGTTTTTCGCTTGTTTCTAGCACCTCTTCGTAGAGTTTCTGCTGGACATCTTGATGTATGCCTAGCTCGTAAAAAATAAACTGCATGGCATTTGAACTAGTATCGAAACCAGCCATGAAAAATATGAAACTTTGAGCAATAATTTCTTCATCGGTCCACGATTTCTTAAGTTCACCATTAATCTGGTTTCGTTCATTCTCCAATTTTTTATTATCCTTTTCCTCTAAGCTGGCGAAATTCCCATCTTTCAAACTCATAAGAAGTTGTATCATATCTGGTCTTTGAACTCCACTCTCTCTTCTCATATTCATCGTTTGTATAATTAGTTGATTGAACATTTTCCTTACTTTTTCGCTAAAAACGGTTATACCTAATTTTTGACACAATTTTGGTGCGCAGCGTATAAGAATATATTTTGTAATCTTCCACGGATGTTGGAATTTGATTATCTCGTTACCAATTTCAAGAAATTCATTATCAGCATCTTTTAGGGAGTTACACTCCAATCCAAAGGCACACGAAGCGATTACATCATTGGTGTATTTGGAGAATAATTCTTTCGATTTATAATTACATTTTCCGGTTTCTTGGCATTGTTCATGAATATAATCAACAAATTGATTTCCACAATGATTGATAAGATGGAACATAATTTTCATTTTGCTACCAGTAAATAGTGGACTTAAGGTAGATCTCATATCCCTCCAGGCCTTACCTTTCATAGCTAGCAACGTGTTACCAAAGAAATTATCATATTCTGGATCCACGAAAGTTCTGTGATCTTGGAAATGTGCAAAATCTTTTATGGCTAGTTGTTTTAGGAGATCGGTGTCTTTGATGAAAAATACATTAACACCAAAATCACGCCTACCGATGACTCTGCAAAGAAAAAATGTCAGAAAGTATTGATTTGTATGTACAATATTGCATTGATTTGTATGTACAATATGGCTTGTGAATTCGAGCCTAAATGAAAAAAAAAAAACGAGTTGGGATGTGGGTTTGACCCCCTCGGTCCACACGATCAGCTTCCCAGTATGATAAACGTATTCGGAATAAACTGACTTCTTACAAAATAGTAATACATTTAGTACTCGTCGGAAATTAACTAGTATCAGGACTGGTAAGAAGCTAGTTTAAATAACTATAATAACGGTAAATTCTTAAGATTTTTCTAGAGAATTTGTTTTTCCTGAACGTTAGAAGACTCACAGGCGGAAGCAATGGTAATACCTCAAGATAGTATCCCAATAGAACCACCAACACTGGATGAGGTACGGGAAGCTGTGAAAAGGCAAAAAAGCAGCAAATCCCCAGGCATCGATGGAATCGCAGCTGAGCTACTAAAGGAAGGAGGGCCGCAACTCTTAAGGAACTTACACGAACTCATATGTAACGTCTGGGAGGAAGAAGTTATACCAGATGACTGGAAGAAAGCGATTATATGTCCAATCTACAAGAAAGGAGATAAATTAACCTGTAAAAACTACAGAGGCATCTCACTCCTCAGCACCAGCTACAAAACCTTCACAATCCTTGTGAAACAAAAACTAGAACCTATAGCGGAAGGCCTTATAGGAGAATATCAAGCTGGTTTTAGGACAAACAGATCAACATCGGACCAACTGCTGACCTTAAAACAAATTCTGGAGAAAACCTGGGAAAGGAATATAGATATATACCAGATATTTGTCGACTTTCAACAGGCATATGACTCGATAAACAGAGAGAGGCTGTACAGGATCCTATTGGAATTAGGAGTCCCCTCCAAGCTGGTACGACTGATAAAATGCGCAAAGAATAGCTCCCTGGCGAAAGTAAGGATTCAAAATGCAATAACAGAAGAGTTCGAAGTGCGACAAGGTCTTAGACAAGGAGATGGACTAGCCCCCATGCTTTTCAACCTGGCCCTAGAATGGGTGATAAGAAAAACATCAGTACGGAGAAATGCGTCCATAGCAACGCAGTCTGTACGATGGTTAGTCTGTGTAGCGGCGTTATAAAATACGACAACTTGTATTTACTTAGCACTCCTTTTAAATAAAAATATTTCGATAAAAAAAATTAACTATTCCGTTTTTTCCTTCTTGTTTTATTATAAAAATTTCTTCACACTTCTTGCTTTATTATAAAAATTTCTTCACACTTCTTGCTTTATTATAAAAATTTCTTCACAATTTTTTGCTTTATTATAAAAATTTCTTCACAATTTCTTGGTTTATTATAAAAAATTCTTCACAATTTCTTGGTTTATTATAAAAAATTCTTCACAATTTCTTGGTTTATTATAAAAATTTCTTCACAATTTCAATTTTTCTTTGAATAATACAAACTAAATTTTCTACAAGTAACAAAGTTTAACAATTTAATTATAATTCTAGTAAATTCACTATCACTTGTTTTTCTCCTTCTCTGAAACCAATTGTTAACATGCTTGATGCGATGCAGGAAATTGCATGTTTGCACCTTGCAGGTTAACGATTAATATATTTTAATTGAAGGCTTGATGCCAATTACTGACATGTATGCCAACTATAAATTAGCAAATTTATTACCTTCCCTTTGTTCCCTTGCGCGTAGATTCTCCTTAGTTCCTTCGCATCTGGAGTTTGCTTGCCGTGGATGTCTTCCTTTGAAACCTGGATTTTGGTTGCACGTGATCGTCCCTTTCACCTCCTTCAAACCTGGATCTCTCTGCAGCTCACTTTTATTTCACTCAACTATTAACCTTTTCAAAACTTTTGCAAAACAAGAGGGCTGTCACATCTGATGTCGCACTTTTATAGGCGAAAAGGTATCCATTAAGGAAATTCCAACTTCCCTGGAAATACTGGGATGAATTTCCAAAAATTGCTCTAAAATTGACAAAATTGTTGTCATCCCTTTTCCACATAATGTCCTTTTTTTTCTTATTGTCATTAAGGTAAAAATATCTTTTTGGCAATATCTTTTAATTTCGAAAAAATACTACCTTTCTGGCATCACCATTGTTTTCGCCGGGAAATTTGGTATTGTTTTGACACCTCAAACGTCGCGAGATGTCAAAGTTAGCCCGAGTTGAAGTTCCGTGTCGCGAGTGTTTTGTCTACCTGTGCCGGTTAATTAACGCAATTTTGTTGCGTTTCAGGTGAGTGTCGCTTAAGCTACAGTGTTTAATTGTGTTTCTGCGTGGTTGTTTTCAGTTTTAATGTAGCCTTTTATATTTTTTATTTTGGGGTTATGTTTTATCAAAACCCTTGTAATTCGTTCAATTTTCCCCTTTTTTACTAATCTAATAAGACTAATTCGCGATTAATTCATGTTATATGTTATATTTAATTCATTTATGTATGTTTTATGTGGAATTCATGTTTATTTGTTTTAATTATGTCATTGTTATTGTTGTGGTCTTTGTTGACATTTTGCCCCTTCGAGTGTATTAATTTCATTTTCATTTCAGATATTAATTGTTGGATTGTGCCTGTGTAACACCCAGGCACCAGGTATTACTTAAGTATTCAAAATTTCGTGTTACTAATTTCTTTTTTCATTTTAGGATTCAGGTTGAACATCCCCCCCCCGTTGATCGTTCTCGATCAACAAGTTTCGTAATTTTGAAATTCCTCTTTTCCGATAGTGGTGAAAGAGGATGTTTCCGTCGGCCTTTACCTTAACCTTCGCTTGATAACGGCCGGGGAGGTTAATCGTCTGCTCCCTTCCCCTTCGTCGTTGGATTTTTTCGAAATCTATTTTGCATAATACCTGTTTGGACAGAAAAATGTCGACACCTTCTCTCGTGGTAAAACGTTGAAAATCGTTGTTTTCTCTGTCCTTATATTCCTTTAGCGTACGTGTTGGTCGCAGTATTCGTAACGAAGAGACGGGTCTCCCATTAATGTTTGCCGGTTCTTCGACAGCTGAGACAGTATACCTGGTTTGCTCCGGTAGCGCGGGTGGATATTCCTGGGTAGTTGTAGAACCTTGTAATGCTTGATTAAGAGGGCTCGTCGAACCATCCGGTGTAGGAGGCGATAACGAGACCTCTTCGTCGATGTAGAGGTAACTGTCCCAGTTGTCCCAGTAGCCTTGTTCTTCGCATTCATAACGATTACCCATCTGAAATATTTTGATTTTAATTGTTTGCTTTTAACTACATGACATTAAGAGACGACACTTTGGACGAACATGACAATTAAAGTTTCTTATGCCTGCATGGGCAAGAGACATAGTTTGGTGACTGGACGTTTAAAAAGCCCTAACTGAGTGCGAACTTGTACCACCCGTACTAAATCATCATTCCCTGGGTAGACTTCTTCAACTATTCCAAGTGGCCAAGCTGTAGGTGGAGTGGTGTCGCCTTTCAACAGAACAACTTGTCCGGGCTGGATGTTACCTTGTTGCTGTTGCCACTTCGGACGTTGTTGGAGTTGGTTTAAATAATCCTTCGACCACTTGTCCCAAAAATGTTTCGTCTGGTTTCGCGTATGTTGCCATCGTTGTTTCAATGAAGCGGTGCCTGCATCTGACTCTGGTAGAATTGTTAGTGACTGACCAACTAGGAAGTGACCAGGAGTTAAGATGAGTGGATCCTCAGTGGTATTTGGTACATAACACATTGGTCTGGAGTTGAGGCAGGCTTCAATTTGTGTAAGGATGGTCGTAAATTCTTCGAAGGTGTTGACTGCGTTTCCCATTGTTCTTTTGATGTGGTACTTAATTGACTTGACCCCTGCCTCCCAGAGACCTCCAAAGTGCGGGGCTGCTGGTGGATTAAAGTGCCAGTTTATTGCCAAATTTGATAAATATTGACCAACTGCTGGACTGGATTCCTTAATTGCTTGTTGTAGTTCTTTCTCCAATAGCTTTCGTCCTCCAACGAAGTTGGTGCCACAATCGGAATAAACGTCGGTACATTTGCCTCGTCTGGCAATAAATCGCTTAAATGCCGCAACAAAGGCTTCTGATGTTAGGTCTGATGCCAGCTCAATGTGAATCGCCTTCGTTGTCATGCATACAAAAATGCAGATGTATCCCTTTGATACCTTGGCATTACGGAGTTTCGATGTCTTGATGTTAAACGGACCGGCGTAGTCAACTCCTGTATTCGTGAAAGGTTTGGACACATTGGTTCTGCATGATGGTAAGCTGCCCATCAGTTGGTGGGTTGTAGTCTGACGATGTCTGGCGCAGATGATGCATTTGTGCAGTCTCGTGGTGATACATCTCCTACCATCCAATATCCAATATTTATTCCTGGTTGTGGCTAAAACCAACGATACGCCACCATGCAGTGTCTCAAGGTGTGTTTTATCGATGATTAGCCTTGTAACATGATGATCTCGTGGTAACATAATTGGGTGTTTCTGCGCGTAGGGAATCATGGCATTCGTTAATCGTCCTCCGACTCTGATCAGGCCATCTGGATCAAGAAATGGATTCAGCTTTAGTAGGCTGCTCTTTGATGATAGTGGTTTGCCATGCTGTAGGCTGTAGTATTCACCGTCGAAAGCGAGTTGCTGAGTTTGTCGTAAAATTATTATTTCCGATGCCCTTAACTCATCTGTCGTTAATGGTTGTGTTTGTTTTGCAGTAGGGTTTCGTACGTTGTATATAAAGCGATATATTGTGGCTATTATACGAACTAAGTATGTATACGATGAGTAGCGATGTGTTAAGTCATCCTCAAGTTTATTTAGCAGGACTGTTGTAGTTTCCTTAGCCTCCAACGTTGTTTCTTCCCTTATAGTAGCGCCGACTGGCCAGTCTTCTGGATCCTTGATTAACCATGGTGGACCATTTAGCCAAAGTTTGTTGTTTATTAAATTACTCGCAGTGGTTCCTCTACTTGCTAGGTCCGCGGGATTCCATTGTGTTGCGATGTGTCTCCATTGATCATATTTAATCAGTTCCTGAATCTCAACGACTCGGTTTGCTACATAGGTCTTCCATCGAGCCGCATGTTGTCGAATCCATTGGAGGACAATAGTAGAATCCGTCCAAGCGAAGACTGGAATATCTTGAAAATGCATAGTCGATACAGTTTCCTTCATTAAGCGAGCTAGAAGCAGTGCACCGTTTAGCTCAAGTCGAGGTATGGTAACTGGTTTTGTAGGCGCGACCCTCGTTCGTGATGTTATTAATGTTGATGTAACATTGCCCTTGTCATCCATAACTCGAAGATATATGACCGCTGCAAAAGCGCGTACAGACGCATCGCAAAACCCATGTAGCTGCATGTTGCATTGTGGTGAATAGTGAATCCATCGAGGAATGGAAAACTTGTTCAGGCTTTGTAAATCCGTTTTGTATTTTATCCAGTGTCCTTTGATGTGTTCTGAAACGGGTTGATCCCACGAGCATCCGGTTACCCACAAATCCTGTATAATCATTTTAGCTAAGATAATCACTGGCTGAATTAATCCTAGGGGGTCGTATAGGGAAGCTACATCTGATAGTATCGTTCGTTTGGTTATGGTGCTGTGCTCCTTGAAGGCCTTGTAGTTGAATGAAAATTGATCAGAATATGGTTGCCAGCGTACACCTAGAGTCTTAATGGAATCTGCTTCGGAAAATGATACGATGTCCTTATGTTCCCTGTAATTGGTTGGCAGATGTTCCAAAATTTTCGGATTGTTGCTGCTCCATTTCCTGAGATTGAAACCACCCGATTTCAACATAGCGATTAATTGGGATTGCAAGTTTAGTGCTGTGTCCACGTTGTCTGCACCCGTCAACAAATCGTCAACATAAAAATCACATTCGGTTGCCTTCGCTGCGAGTGGAAAGGTTTGACTTTCATCCATTGCGAGTTGGTTGAGTGCACGTATTGCCAAGTATGGAGCTGCTGTAGTTCCGAAGGTGGCTGTAGTTAGCTGGTAATCTTGTACGTTGTGTGAGGATGAGTTCCGCCAAAGAATTCTCTGATACGTCTGATGTTCTGGTGCCACTTGAACCATCCTATACATTTTCTCTATGTCTGCGTGTACAGCAATTTGGTGTTTTCTCCACTTCAATAGAGTACAAAATAGTTTTGGTTGTATCGTTGGACCAGGTAACAACCAGTCGTTTAATGATTGACCATTTGTTGTCTTGGCCGACGCATCAAATACCACCCTCAATTTAGTTGTACTGCTCTCTTTTATTACCGCATGGTGAGGAATGTAGTAGTTTGGTTCATTGTTGGTTGGAGGTCCTGTTTCAATCATATGTCCTAATTGGATGTACTCGTTGAGACAAGCTGCGTATTCTTCCTTTAGGATTGTGTTGTTGTTAAATCGCCTTTCTAAACAGTAGAGCCTTTTTAGAGCTAATTCACGTGAATCGCCCAGGATGGGTTCTTTGCGTTGTTTGAAAGGTAGCTTGACTTCGTACTGCCCATTTTTTAACCGCTTGTGTGTTTCTGTAAAATAGTCAGAACATTCTTGCTCGTCTTGAGTTAAGTTTGGCCTTGTGGGAAGTTCCTCTTCCTCCCAAAATTTTTTAAGTTGATTCCCGAGGTCTTGATTTGTTACTTGTATACTGAAGTTGTGTGAATCAAACTGTTTCGTGTGGGTTACATCTCCTCCAACGATCCATCCAAGGCTGGTGTTGATTGCCACTGGGCTGAGTTCTGATCCTCGACGTATACCTTTTTGAACAATTTTTGCGTAGGCGCTGATGCCAAGTAAAATATCCACGTTGCCAGGTTTCCAAAATTCTGGATCCGCTAGTTCGAGACCCCGAAGATGGCTGCACTCCTGTAGTGATATCGTAAACCTAGGTAAGGCGTCTGTGATTTTGTTGACTACCAAAAGTGTTTCTGTTATTAGGAAGTCCTTAACAACGCGTGATTGTAGGGTGAGCCTCGTTTGTTTTGTAGACCTTCCCGTTGCAATTGCTCCCATGACTATTATGTTGCAGTCAGCAGGACTATAATGTACTCCTAGTAGTTTGCAGGTGCTCTTGGTTATGAAAGATGACTCTGATCCTGGATCCACTAGACATCTGATTGTGTGTTGTTTTCCGTTGGTTCCTTTTATCAGTACTAAGGCTGTTGACAACAATGCACGTGTATCCTCCCTAGTGCAGAAGGCTTGGACATCATTTGGTTCGGTACCACTACAGGCTGGCTGGTTAAATTGCTGATTTGTTGTTGTGTTCGCATCATTTGTTGCATGCCTCACAAGATGTGCTTGTATGTTTGAGGTGTGTGTGATTGCGTTCTTGGATTGTTGAAGGGTCGAATTTGCGTTGGAAGAACCAGGTTGAATCTCATTGTGGAGAGTGGTATGGTGTTTCTCCTTGCACTTTAGACACCTAAATTTGCTTTTGCAGTTTTATGATCCATGTTCCTTGGACAGGCAATTGTAGCAGTGACCAGTGGTTGTGACCAATTTTCGTCTGGCGGTTGGGTCCATGCGTAAGTATTTGGAGCATCTCTGAAGCCAGTGTCGTTCGTTGCATGCTGAACATCTGTTGTCCTTAACTGTGTGATGAACCCTTGTATTAAGTTTTGAGTGACTTGTGTGTGGCTGTTGATTCGTTGAGATGACATCTGAAATTGATTCCAACACCTTGTGTCGCTTACACAAAAATGTATGGAATTGTTTGTATGAAGGAAGATCTTGCGAAGCTCCTTGTTCTTCTTCCCACATCTTCAGTGTAACGAGTGGTAGCCTTTGAATGAGCATGTGTACAAGCAGGAGATCCCACGATTCTGTGTCTATTTTCAAGTTGTTTAGTTGTTGCAAGCAGTCATCGGTTGTGGAGATAAACGTTCTAAGGCCGCTAGCAGTTTCTGCAGTAAGTTTGGGTTGATTTAACAGCGTTTTTAAATGGTGGTTTGCTAAGATACGTTTGTTTTCGTAACGTTGTTTCACCTTGGTCCATGATGCATCGTAATTGTCGTTGGTAACAGGTATATGCCGTATTAGTTTCTCAGCATCTCCAATTAAACATGATTTAAGATGATGGAATTTTTGTACCGGACTCAAATGCGTGTTGTTGTGCACCAATGATACAAACAGGTCATGGAATGAATACCATGAGTCGTAATTTCCATCAAATTTTGGTAGATCGATCCTAGGCAGAATTGTGTCTTGCCTAATTGGCGTTGTTTGGGTCGATTGCACTTCTGTTGAGGTGAACTTCCTAAGTCCTTCAAGCACTTCACTCAAGTAGTCAGAATATTTAAACTCTAAATTAACGTAGGCATCATCAGGGATTGCGTTGTCCGGTTCCTCTATTATGAGAGCCTCCAACAGCGTTTGATCTGCTTCCTTGTATTCTGCCCATAATTCCTTGAGTTCTTCTAACTTTACTTCATAAAACGATCTTGTCCGTTTAGCCGTAGCTGTTTTCCTTGCATTCTCAATAAGCCTTTCGATGCGACTTCTTAATGACTGCTCTCGTAGCATAGCCTTCTTTGCTGCACTCATTGTCGAAAATTTTTATTTAAATTCACTAAACAAATAGGTTGCCGTTCCTGGATGGAACCACCAAAATGTACGATGGTTAGTCTGTGTAGCGGCGTTATAAAATACGACAACTTGTATTTACTTAGCACTCCTTTTAAATAAAAATATTTCGATAAAAAAAATTAACTATTCCGTTTTTTCCTTCTTGTTTTATTATAAAAATTTCTTCACACTTCTTGCTTTATTATAAAAATTTCTTCACAATTTTTTGCTTTATTATAAAAATTTCTTCACAATTTTTTGCTTTATTATAAAAATTTCTTCACAATTTCTTGGTTTATTATAAAAAATTCTTCACAATTTCTTGGTTTATTATAAAAAATTCTTCACAATTTCTTGGTTTATTATAAAAATTTCTTCACAATTTCAATTTTTCTTTGAATAATACAAACTAAATTTTCTACAAGTAACAAAGTTTAACAATTTAATTATAATTCTAGTAAATTCACTATCACTTGTTTTTCTCCTTCTCTGAAACCAATTGTTAACATGCTTGATGCGATGCAGGAAATTGCATGTTTGCACCTTGCAGGTTAACGATTAATATATTTTAATTGAAGGCTTGATGCCAATTACTGACATGTATGCCAACTATAAATTAGCAAATTTATTACCTTCCCTTTGTTCCCTTGCGCGTAGATTCTCCTTAGTTCCTTCGCATCTGGAGTTTGCTTGCCGTGGATGTCTTCCTTTGAAACCTGGATTTTGGTTGCACGTGATCGTCCCTTTCACCTCCTTCAAACCTGGATCTCTCTGCAGCTCACTTTTATTTCACTCAACTATTAACCTTTTCAAAACTTTTGCAAAACAAGAGGGCTGTCACATCTGATGTCGCACTTTTATAGGCGAAAAGGTATCCATTAAGGAAATTCCAACTTCCCTGGAAATACTGGGATGAATTTCCAAAAATTGCTCTAAAATTGACAAAATTGTTGTCATCCCTTTTCCACATAATGTCCTTTTTTTCTTATTGTCATTAAGGTAAAAATATCTTTTTGGCAATATCTTTTAATTTCGAAAAAATACTACCTTTCTGGCATCACCATTGTTTTCGCCGGGAAATTTGGTATTGTTTTGACACCTCAAACGTCGCGAGATGTCAAAGTTAGCCCGAGTTGAAGTTCCGTGTCGCGAGTGTTTTGTCTACCTGTGCCGGTTAATTAACGCAATTTTGTTGCGTTTCAGGTGAGTGTCGCATAAGCTACAGTGTTTAATTGTGTTTCTGCATGGTTGTTTTCAGTTTTAATGTAGCCTTTTATATTTTTTATTTTGGGGTTATGTTTTATCAAAACCCTTGTAATTCGTTCAATTTTCCCCTTTTTTACTAATCTAATAAGACTAATTCGCGATTAATTCATGTTATATGTTATATTTAATTCATTTATGTATGTTTTATGGGGAATTCATGTTTATTTGTTTTAATTATGTCATTGTTATTGTTGTGGTCTTTGTTGACATTTTGCCCCTTCGAGTGTATTAATTTCATTTTCATTTCAGATATTAATTGTTGGATTGTGCCTGTGTAACACCCAGGCACCAGGTATTACTTAAGTATTCAAAATTTCGTGTTACTAATTTCTTTTTTCATTTTAGGATTCAGGTTGAACACAGTCTGTACAATTACTTGGATATGCGGATGACGTGAACATCGTGGGAAGGTCCTTCTTGGCAGCAAAAGAAGTCTATGTCGAATTAAAAGAGGCGGCCAAGGGCATAGGGCTGAACATCAATGAAGAAAAAACGAAGGTGATGCAACAATCCAGAGCTGGAAGATTTAGAATGGGAAGAAATATAACTATCGACGAACATAATCTAGAAGTAGTCGATAAAACAGTCTACCTTGGGTCTACAATTACAAAAAGAAACGATGAAAAGGGAGAAGTAACTAGACGAATACTACTGGCTAATAGAGGTTTTTATGCCCAAAAACAAATATTGCACTCAAGATTTGTGCACAGAAAAACGAAACTCTCACTCTACAAAACAGTAATACGACCAGTACTGTGCTATGGCAGCGAGACTTGGACTATGACCCAGGAGATAGAGGAACAAGTCAACAGGTTTGAGAGGAAGGTGCTCAGATGCATAATAGGCCCAACGAGAGAGGATGGGATATGGCGAAGGAGATACAACAACGAGTTGTATGAAATTTTTGACGACCCAGAACTCTCAACGTGTATAAAAATCAACAGACTAAGATTAGCCGGCCACGTAATCAGGATGAATGAAAACCGTATCCCAAAACGGCTTATGGTGGCCGAAATTCCAGGAAACAGACCAGTAGGTAGACCCAGGAGAAGATGGATGGACTCTGTGACGGCTGACGCAGAGACAATGCTGAACATTCGGAACTGGAGAACTGCTGCAAGGAACCGTCAGACTTGGAGAAATGCCCTAGAGGAGGCCAAGGCTCGATTTGGGCTGTAGCGCCATTGGATGGATGGATGGAACGTTAGCAAAACAAAATTCCTTCCCACTTCGTTCGCGACACTAAATCGGGTGTTCGAATTCGTATTGAGCGTGTTGAATAGCCGCCACGTAATTTTTGCACGATTTTTAAAGGCTGTCGCATTTTGACAAGTGATGTTTTGTTGGAAAGATATCGCTGAGCAGAATCGAAAAAAGATCACTTCGTTTAAAACGGATCTCATTTCAAGTTTATTAGATATTAAGATATTACCAAAACTAATCTATTTAAGGTCTTTCTGACACTTGCCCAAAGTTTTTCCATTTAAAAAAAAAGGCCTGACCGAATGTTATGAAATTTTTTTCAAAGCATTTTTTCGTTAATATTTTTCTTTCGGCACCTCAAAGAGGTGGCACAAGTTGACATAGTTTTTGGTTCGGGCGGTATCGTGTAGGAGAAAAATCACGAACGTCCTTTAAACAAAAAAAAAACGGTTCGACCGAGTTTTATGAAAATCTTTTCAGATATATTCTGCGAATAGCACCTCAACTAAGTCGATATCTTTTATGGTTCGCGCAATATCGTGCAGGTAGAAAAATCACTTATATAGTTTGATCCAAAAAACGGTTGGACCGAATATTATAAAAATCTTTTCAGATCATACTTCCGTTAATACGCGTCGAACTACACCTCAACGAAGTCGTTATCTTTTCTGGTTCGCGCGATATCGTGCAGGAAAAAATGAACATACGTACGCACACACATATATATTTCTCCTCAAATTTTTCTTAAAATGCTATTGAGACCTTGAAAAATGAAAATACGTCGATAATTTCGATTATAATTGCGACAATAATTTCCCTATACTGGGAAGTTAAAAAAAGTCTGCAAAGCTTAACGCTAGTAAATCCTTCGAACGCTCGTTCGAACGCTCTGTAGTTTAATCTAATCGTCTTCAAGTACCGTGACGTAAAATAATAACATAATCAACGCTGCTTTCAATGTGTAAACTTAAGCCTGAACTACATTGAAAAGCAGGGCAGTGCAGCACTGCCCAGTGAAATTCAGACTTGTTGTAACTGTATGTGACATTAACTTCACTACCGTGCACTGTGCTGCCTTGTCTTAGGCTAATTTCTAAAAAAACTACTTCGTACTGCATGAAAATTTCTAAAAAAAACTTCATATAAAGTTGTCATTGCTACAGTTATCAAAATGGATGACGAAAAACTGTTAGAATTAGGAAGAAATAATGAATTTCTTTACAACAAATGTCAATGGACTTCAAAAAAAAAGTTACAAAAGACTATTATGAACAGTCAATGTCAAAACACTGCTCATTCAATATGTTTTACCACGTGTTCTCTAATAAACCACTGCAACATATGTACTTGACAAGCTGCACTGCACTGCTTTTCAATGTAGTCCAGGCTTTAAAGACCTCCAACAACTTAAAGCCACGAGGACCCCATGGGGCCAGTCTATAGGCCCGGCTTCAACTTTACCAAGTTAAAGTCATGTGAGTAATTGTAAACAAATCTATAGTTCTATGCCACGAGTTCGACGGATTTTACCTTTATACGGCGAGGCTCTGTCATGGACCGGTGCCTTAAGGCATATGCATGTATGTATGTCTGAGGTAAGTTTCAGTCCTGTGCCTCAAGTTTCACTAAACCCTCTAAACACAAGTCGCTTAACTCGCACGGTTAATCACTTTCTGGTATTCCCTATGTAATAGGGTTGATACACGGGCACAAACGAATGATCATTCTTCCAGCTTCATCCATTTGAATGATCATTCGTTTACATGCTGATACACGGCCACCGTGAACCACGAACTTTCAAAAACGTTTTGAAAACGTCAAAATATTCTTCCTCTTCTTCTTTTTATACCAAGGGTACATAGCACAGACAAATTTTTTAACTTCTAAACACTTTAAATAGTGGAAAATTTCCAGTTTCCAACTTCATTGAAGGCGAATGAAGTTCTATTTGCTTCATTCAGAAAAGAAACGAATGAAGATATTAATGTTCATTAGAACTTCATTGCATGTGATACACGAAGACGAATGATCATTCCTCTTTCAATGAACATTCGTTGGTGCCCGTGTATCAACCCCATAAGTAAATCAATTACATTTCTAACCAAGAATCTATTAGATTCGAAAAATAAACTTCATACTCACTTCTCATTTGGATATTTATTGTAGAGATCAAGATTTAGTTCATGCAATCCCTTCTTGCCAAAAATCAGGGTTATGATAGTCCCAATTATCGATTGGGGCTCTTTATTCTTTAAACCCATCTTTTTGAAATAATCATAATCTTGTATCCTCGATCTGTACAACAAGTACAGCGCAATCGCAAATCCTACTAGAACTAAAGCACCTATCATTTTGACTTTGAACACCTTTCGCGACCTGACTGAATCAAGCTTCTATGTTGTACTGAAAGCCGAGCTGGAATCGTGCCTCAAGATATACTCGCACCCAGTCCATACCTGTGCGAGAGTACATGATCGCTGGTCAAATTATCTACTCCAGCAAAATTTCTTCGGAAGCTTTATTGCCAAAAATAAAAGTTACTACGAAGAGGGCACACACTGGAAAAGCTCTTTGAGCCAAAACATCAGATAAACATCACAAAATGTGGAAGGCTTTGTTTTGCACTTATTACAGCATCAACTAGCTGAAGACTGCGGCAGCCTCAGCGATTCGGATGAGACGGGATGCCGCATGGCAGGCGTCAGGAACCTTATATGGGCACATGAAGATCCTGGATCGCATTAAAGGGATTAGGGAGCTCATGATGCCCATGGAAGGGATCACAAAAATGAGGGTGACCGAAAGGTATCATAAAACCCTCATAGGGAACGGAACGCTCCCCGAAGGGAGACCGGAAGACATATATATCTTCACGGACGGATCCAAGATTGACGGCAGAGCAGGTGCGGGAGTCTTCTCGGAGGACTTAAATCTGACCTGCTCGCTGGCTTTGGGGAATTACACCTCAGTCTACCAGGCGGAAATGCTTGCTCTGCTGCACGCGCTGGATCACATAAATGAGGGTCAGGTGCAGGGAAGAAGTATCCTTATAGCACTGGACAATCAGGCTGTGATTAAGCGCATGAACCAGACAGAGATTAATGCGTCTCTGGCGTTGGAATGTGTCCAAAAACTGAACAGGTGTGCGCAACAAAACAACGTGACGCTAGCTTGGGTTAGAGGACATACAGGCATCGATGGGAACGAAAAGGCTGACAACCTGGCAAAACAGGGGTCAACCTCGGAATTCTGGGGACCGGAGCCATACTCTGCCATTGGCAGAGGGTTGGTAAGGAACTACATCGAGAAATGGGTCGCTGAGGAACACCGGAGACGGTGGGACGCTATGACCACGTGTAGGCAGGCTAAGATGGTGCTTACGCTGCCGATTACCGCAGCCAGAAGAAGGATCCTGCATATGCAAAGGAGAACCCTCAGATGGTTGGTGGCACTGATTACAGGACACGGATGTTTCAGGTATCACCTAAAAAGAATGGGAATTCTGGAGGATGACACCTGTCGGATGTGCCTGGAGGAACCTGAGACGGCCACACACATAGTGTGTCACTGTCCGGCGGTGGCGAGGAAAAGGGATGCCATAACTGGACTCCAGTGGATGGAGGACATGAGGCAGACTCCCTTCAATCAGCTGCTTGCGATAACTAGGGGAGTCGAAGTAAGGGAGCAATGGGACAACCCACTGCAACCCCAATAAGATGACTCTAGGCAGAGGGACGAAAAGGGACCCGCAAATAGTGGTCTGATTCGGTATCCCTCGAAAATCTATATATATCAACTAGCTCCATATTATAATGGACGGACATGGTTCGCTCGCTTTCGTTTTGGTGGGGCTTATTCTGCAATCCGTTTCACGGTATTTTCTATGTGAAAGGTGAGTCACGTCGTGATCAAATAATCACTGAAAAAGCTGATGAAATTCTTGAAAAAGTTCAGCAAGATGGTATAATGAGCAATCGCAATGTCGATATTGGTATTGATCTAGGTTCTGCTCGGCCATAAAACTCCCTGCAAACATTTTATCGACTCGTCGATTTAACGACTCGTTTACGAGTCGAGAATCGCTCGCCAAAAAATTGGTCCTCGACTCGTCGTTACAACGTCTCGTTTACGAGTCCAGAATTACTCGCCAAAACTTGATTTTCGACCCGTAATCGTAAATTGTAAACTTTGCCTGACAAATGATGTTTTCATTTTATAAGTGGGTTCTTTTATTGAGCACAATAATTTTAAAAACATCAATCTTTTTCAAGACAGTTTTAAGACTTTATTTTATAAGTTACAGTTTTCTGTATACTTGTATATTTTTTTAATTTTTAATATTTTGAATTATTAAAACTATGTTACGTTAAGAATTAATATTTTATATGAGATTTTTTAGTTGAATTTCCATTATCAATATTTCAAAGAAATTTTTTTATTTATATAATATCCTTCGAAAGCTTGTTTTTTATATTTTTGTTTACAATATGTTTCGCGCCCCCCAAATAAAATTAATCTAGCTCTTCTATTCAAAGTCGCTACTACGAGTAGTTATTGAGTCGTCAAAGCGATTTGCTATAGCATTCCGTTTTCGTTGTTTACAACTCGTTAACGTTTCGATATCGACTCTCGTCTGCAAGCCTTTTCGAAGATTTCGCGACTCGTTTTCGATTCGATCTCAACTCGTAATGTTTGCAGGGTTGTTTTGAATCCTTTACGCAAAGCTGGTTTGTATTGGTTACCCTTGTAGCTCAGAAGATGCACTTCTCAGCAGGGCTGAGAAACATTTACCACTGCAGTCGGGCTCAGCTGAGACATGCAAACATAAAATATTAGCTAACATATAAGATCACAAAACATCAAACAGATAAGCATACAAAAACAAAAAGGGGGGTGGGACAGGAAGGGTGGACTACTTAGCAGGCTAAATACACTCCTATATTTGTTAGTATTTATAAGCATGCGATTAACCGGTTCGAACATGCCTTAGTTAGTATTAGAGGATTAAATGTGCAGGAGAGCATCACCTCTCAGGTTGTAGTTATTCACTCTAAAAGATGTGTGGCTTCTTAAAAAACCTGAGTCCACCTTATCATTCATCAGCCGATGAACGAATATAACGTCAGCGACCTCGCGACGCTTATGGAGAGAACTTAAGTTAAGTAATTTAAGTCTGCTCTCATAAGGCTGAAGAATAAGTGGGTCATCCCACGGGAGGTGGCTGAGTGCAAACCGAACAAACTTCCTTTGAACCGATTCGATTCGATCAACATGGGAGGAGTAGTAAGACCATACCTGGGAGGCGTATTCAAGCAAAGGCCTAGCCAAGGATACGTACAAGTATTTAGTTATGAGAGGGTTGTTGAATTCCTTTGACTATCTTTTTATAAATCCCAGGGGGTTATCCAGGAATGCGATTCGAAAGTCATCAAAATCGAAAACAAGAAAATGGTATCCCCCAATGCGAATTCGAATTATATTTGCCCGTCAGTAATCGGATTTCAGTCCGTGAGTGAAGCCATTGACGGATGCCTTAAATTTATTTGTTCGTTTTAAAATATTTTAAAAACTCTTTAAATATTCCTAAAACAATTGTTCGCATTAAAATGTCTAATTAAGTTGATAAATGAAGTAGATTGGCCGAAAATAATTTCGTTTCGAATATTTATCAGACAATAATTTCAATATGATGCGATCGCATTCAGCGATACAAAAACTAAATCGCATCGCAACTTGCTTCCGTTTACTTTTCACTTTCGAATCGCATTCCAGGATAACCCGAGCTGTTTACAGAGTTCGAACATTCCATGAGAAAATTCGTGAATCGTTTTGCATTTTTCGTTGCCGTGGTCGTCGTCGTTTATTCCAGTATCCGAGGCATGTTGCTCGTTCCTTAATAATTATTTTATTCCGGGTGAGGTTATTACCCTCACGCAAACCTTACTTGGAAGGGACTAGTCCGATCATATTAGTCTATCCTCTCTCATATAGTAGTTACCAGTGGCCTCCGCTAGGAGGTTATGATCGCACTTCCATCAGTCCGAAATAGTTGCGGCACGTGCACGTTATGCTACATGTTATTCCCCCTATTCCGCTGATGACTGACAAAGATGTCAGAAGAGAAGAAAAGAGAGCCCTTAGACAGAAAAAGGAAACTTGGAAGAAAAATCTGGTTGGTGAACAAGACAAGTACAGAGAACGAAGGCCACACTATGCAGGGGAGTTCTACTGAACAGTCCGTGGTATATATGACGTAATTTACAACACGTTAGGCCCTCCGCACACGAGTCGACTGATTAGCAATCCCAGTTTGCAACTGGTTTTACAATAATGACGTTTGCAACCAGTTTGCAACCAAAACGAGACTCTTGTCCACACACGAGCGCAACCGATTTTTGATCAATCGGTGTTCATATGTCAAGTAGTTCAGTAATTCAATATGTCGAGTAGCCCAGATGAGGAAGACATAATCGATTTTTATCAATATCGCAAAATTAAAAAAAAGTACGAAGGGAATATTGGTGCCATCCGTATATAAGTATAAATGCGAAATTTAGACTGTTTGTTGAAGCAGATCAATTAAATAAAACGGACTCCAAATTTAAAGCATTCTACAGAATGTCCAAAGATTCTTACCTGGAATTGGTGAGGATGATTGCTCCTTCCATAATGAAGATGGACACAAATATGAGAGAATGTGTGACTGCAGAAGAAAGAATACTAATAACAGTGAGGTAAGTTTTTATTTCTTCTTCTTCAAAATACAAATTATAAATTTATAATTTAACTCATATCGCTAAAGAATAAGATAAATGATCTTGTTTCACTTATTTATTCTGCATCATAGTCGTCTGGGTCCAAAGCCGGTGTAATTTCAACAAAAAATTGATTTGCCTGCACAGGTGATGATGGTGAGGGCGAAACTTCGTCCTGTATTGACTCTGAAAGGGCATAAGTTCCCGAGTTAAGTGAAATACCCAAAGTCTGCGAATAATCTGATTGTGGTGATAGCGTTGTTATAAATGACGAACACCGGGGGTGTAATGGTGTAGATATCTCATCAATGAGACTGAAAACCCTGCGTTTAAATATTTTAATTTTTACATCGCTTAGTTCTCCCAGTTCGGGCAATAAGCTGAGTAAGAACATTTTTAAAGCTTCTTTCTTAGTTATGTCAGAGCTAGTATCTGCTTTGTTTACTGCTGTGTCCAGTTTTGCCCTTTTGGCTCTGAAATATTCGGCAACACTTAGGTCTGCATCTGCTGTTGATTTATTATTCCTCGACTGTTTAGGTCGAGGGCGAAGCATGCGTCGAAGGGTGAGCCAGTACTGCAGTGCTTTGTCGAAACTGTATGGTTTTTTTTGTAGGCACTGAAGAATTGGAGATTAGTTGTGTCGGTGATGCTTCTGAAGATTCTGAAGACTGCATTATATCTGACGAGGCACTCTCATCACATCTTCCTATATTATCTGATATTTCATCAGTAATTTCGTCTTGTGGTACAATTGGCATATTTCCAGATGAAGGCGAAGTCAACGCTTTTATGAAAGGTAAACAAAACTGCATGGCCTCTGCCAAATAGTGTCTTTTTGTTCGCTCCTGACCCACTTGATGGAGGTTCGTAGATTACGCCACTTTTCTTTGCATTCAGCAGCTGAAATCAAAAGAAATAAAAATTAAAACTTATTCAAACTATTTATTTCGTTTTTACTTTAGTCACTTTTTTACAGGTACTTGGCTATAGGCTGTGGAACTTTCATTATATTTTCGAAGAGGAGAGAGTGCAGTCGGAGCCATTGTTAAAGAGACTACTAATAGTCCAGGCGCTAGAGCAGTGAAACCTATAACTTTTGGTTTTGGCGTGATGTAACGGACTTTTTTGGTGGAATCGGTCAGAAATGATATCCTCAACAATATTTAGGGGGTGCGCAAGCATGAAACTCCCTGGAAAACTTTTGGTAGCCCAAAAACTGAAAAGTTCACTAAAAATTCCCTGTTTTTTGGCCTTTTTTGTTAAATATCTCTTAACGAAGGCTTCTAGGCGAAAAATTTGTTGAGCATGTTTTGTTCGTTATTAGATTTGCTAAAACCTTACCCTAAGGTGGATTTTTGAAATTTGAATTTTTGCATTGCAAAATAGCCGAAAACCGCGAAAAAAAGTACCTCACTTTAAAGTTAGCACAAGGAAAGGAGAGACCATTATCTTCCAATTTAATTTTGGAATTAAATAGTTAAAGGCATGATTAACTTATATCCAAAACCCGATCACGGTCGGTCAAATAGTTTTTGCATAATGTATTTTGCAATTAAGTGAATTTAAGAAGTTAAATTTGTTACTGCGCCAAAAGAAAAACTCCCATGTTGGTCCTGATTTTTTTACGTATGCTCTAAGACTCTCTTTACAATATCCAATCATTAAAATTCTGGTTTTTAAATTTTTTTTATGGTTTTTATTTTTTTAAAGATTTTTGGCAAAAAACTGCAACTAAGGCGTTTTTTCCACAAAAATTGCTAACTCGGCGACGCCAGGAATACTAGGCGCGTTTCAAATTCGCTCGAAAAAGGACTCAGTTTCTATTGAGCACAACTTTCAATAAAATATTGTTAAACATAATTTCTTAAACAAATTAGAAAAATTACCGAATTTTGTTTGAATTTTTTTGTTGTTACTAGCTCGGACGCGGTGCGGCTCGCTGCACGGAACGTTAAAACATTTAAAATTAATCCAAACCTTCAAAATTAAACTCTTCATAACTAGTGAACAAGACAAAACTAATATAGTCTTGGCCTTAGTCTTGCGAGCACGGCTAAGCCTTGGTCTTGCGAGCATGGCTAAGTGTTGTCTTATTCTTGGTTTTGCAAGCCGAAGACAAGACTTCAAGACCAATATAGAGGTAGGGAAGAGCTTTAAATACCTAGGAACAATAGTGTCGTCAACAAACGAAGAGCTGGAGGAAGTTAAAAGCAGAATACAACAGGGCAATCAAAGTTTTTATTTACTGCGTAAAGTACTTCAATCAAGATTGTTATACAGGAAAACTAAATTTGAACTCTACAAATCTCTTATAAGGCCTGAGGCTTGTTGTGACTCGAAGACGTAGACAATGACCTCCTCAAAAAGTCGCAAACTAATTTGGAGAAAAATCTTAAGACACATTATTGGACCATTAAACGTAAACGGTATGTGGAAAGTCAGATACAATGACGAACTGTACCAAATCTACAAAGAAATAGACATCGTCAACTAAATCAAAATAAATAGACTACGACGGGCAGGACGCGAATGCAGGAAAACAGACCAGTGAAGAAACTATATAAGGTAATCATAATCGGTGACAGCAGGATGGCCGAGGAAAAGCCGCCGTAGATACAGACGCTGAACACCTGTTGGGCGTACGAAATTGGAGGACTCTAGCCAGTGAGCGAGAAGCTTGGAGGAGAAAACTGAATGACCATTTTTGTACATCACTATTCTTAACTATTAACGTAAAACCAACTATTCCTTAAAATTTTGAGAACATTAGATGCATTTATTTGAAGTGTGACCAAAACTATCTGCGTATTCTGTTAAAGCCTTGAACGTTAAAACATTTAAAATTATTGCAAATAGCAGGACTCAGCACTCGAAATTCGAGGGCAATATTCTTTTATTATGAATTTAAATCTAGAAGTCTTCAATAACCAAATTTTTCGAGAAAAATAAAACTAAATTGAAAAATAAAACAAATTTTTTATAGTTGGAAAAAGCAATGCCAAAAAACCAACTTTTATTACCTTTTAATGTCGCATATTGCAAAATTGTGCTCATATATGGGAATCAAATATAACAGAGGCCATAAGTAAAATTAATTAATTTTGCGCGTTGTATTGTGCCGTGTATAAATAAAATTGTGATTTTGCACTCAGAACTCAGGGCTGCACGGTGAAAAAGTTTTCAATACATTTGGAGAGTATAAACTCTTTGTCACAAAACAAGTGCTTGCCATGTAATATATAATCTTCTGAAGTTACTCGCGATGAAAGAATACCAGTGTGGATTAACTTGAAGAACCGGCCCTGCTGCTGCTGAATGAATATTAGTCTAGAAACTCACAATGACATCCTTTGTATTGTACAATTGTACTAACACCACGCTCTAAGCTACTACTTGGCCTCTACTAGTCTGAACAAAATTTGTCCATATCGATTCATCCAGTAAAATTAAGCCTTTTTGATTCCATTTTGAAATATAAAAAAAAGCAGCTAAATTGGTGCAATAGAAACTGAGTCCTTTTTCGAGCGAATTTGAAACGCGCCTAGTATTCCTGGCGTCGCCGAGTTAGCAATTTTTGTGGAAAAAACGCCTTAGTTGCAGTTTTTTGCCAAAAATCTTTAAAAAATAAAAACCATAAAAAAAATTTAAAAACCAGAATTTTAATGATTGGATATTGTAAAGAGAGTCTTAGAGCATACGTAAAAAAATCAGGACCCACATGGGAGTTTTTCTTTTGGCGCAGTAACAAATTTAACTTTTTAAATTCACTTAATTGCAAAATACATTATGCAAAAACTATTTGACCGACCGTGATCGGGTTTTGGATATAAGTTAATCATGCCTTTAACTATTTAATTCCAAAATTAAATTGGAAGATAATGGTCTCTCCTTTCCTTGTGCTAACTTTAAAGTGAGGTACTTTTTTTCGCGGTTTTCGGCTATTTTGCAATGCAAAAATTCAAATTTCAAAAATCCACCTTAGGGTAAGTTTTAGCAAATCTAATAACGAACAAAACATGCTCAACAAATTTTTCGCCTAGAAGCCTTCGTTAAGAGATATTTAACAAGAAAGGCCAAAAAACAGGGAATTTTTAGTGAACTTTTCAGTTTTTGGGCTACCAAAAGTTTTCCTGGGAGTTTCATGCTTGCGCACCCCCTAAATATTGTAGAGGATATCATTTCTGACCGATTCCAATAAAAAAGTCCGTTACATCACGCCAAAACCACGGGAAATGCTCCAGCGCCCGGACTATAAAATAATCTGGGACACATTGAATGAAATTTCTATGCCTGTACCTACCTATCAATGGAAAATGATTGCTGATCGTTTTGAAACTTTATGGAACCTTCCCAACTGCCTTGGAGCCTTAGACGGGAAGCATATTCGAATAGAAAAATTCCCAAATACCGGTTCCTTAAATTACAACTACAAGCACTTCCATTCAACCGTTCTATTGGCCTGCTGCGATGCTGATGGTCTTTTCACCATGATTGAACCAGGCTAAGCTGGACGAAACAGTGATGGAGGTATTTTCAAGGCCAGTGCTATGAAATATTGGTTATCCCAAGGCCGTTTTAATATTCCTCCGCCTTCGCCATTACGATACGATGAAACAAACAGTCCATTTCCGATCTACTTCGTGGGAGATGAAGCGTTTCCATTGTCACACAATTTAATGAGGCCCTATGCAAAAAAAAATCTGGACAATGTCAAAAGAATATTCAATTATAGATTGAGCCGTGGAAGGAAAACTATTGGAATGGCAGCAGAAAAGTTTGCAGTGTTGAATGGACCCACACGATGTCGCAATGCAGAAGTAGTAAATGACATCGTAAAAGCAGCTTGTGTCCTTCATAATTATGTCCGCAGACGAGAATTAAATGAGACGGCGGAAGTGCCTACCAACATACTAAATCAACTTGTAATACATGACGGCTCTTCGGCGGCAACTCTCAGGAATTATTTAGCCAACTATTTCCTTTTTTCTCGTGCTTCTATACCATGGCAGTGGAAATACACTGTACCATGAATAAGAAATAATATTACTACTTAATATTACTTACTGTAAATATTACCTTAACAATAAAATAACAAAAAATACATACCTGTCATGTTTACTTTGGCTGCCACCTCTTGCCATGCTTTTTCTACCACATCTTTCCTAGAATATCCGGCAAGTTTAAAATTATATAAAACTTCAGCTTTTCGACTTCAAACACAAATTCAATATTAAGTTTTTGCTCGCACATTTTATTTCCGAACTCTTTATAAACACTTTATAAACTTTATGAACTTTGAATCTAACCTATAAAATTTGACAGCTACAAGTGCAACCACGCAACTGAAATCGCTTTCGACCGGCAAGCCCAGTCGCCCAAGACCAGTTGCAAACTAGTTTCAAATCAGTCTTGTTTCTGTCGACCCGTGTGTGGATTCCCATTTGCGTACACAGGCAAGGTCACTAAACAGTTGCGTATGCAACTGGGATTGCTAATCAGTCGACCCGTGTGCGGAGGGCCTTACAGTTTAGCCACTAGGATGTTTTCAACTTTTTTAGAGTTTTGCAAGATTCGATTCCCAAGGCTCTATAACGACGAGATCCAGGAGCGCTATTGCGGCATGAAGAAGAAAATAGATCAGATCATGTGAGCGAAGAGTACCTGCTCGGAAAGTTCTCTGCGGTATGATGTATACGCTTCACCAGCTAGGGACTCCCAGTCTCCGCTGAAAGAATGACGTAAACCAGCACACCCAGAACTTAGGGATGCCAAAGTGGATGGCAGAATCGGTGTCGGTGAAGAGAACAGTCTCAGGCCAGAGTCGAATTTTAGCCTCGACTTTTTTGTGGTTATCGAGTTGCTTTGATAAAATATTTTAATCACTCAAAGAATATTTAACCAATCCATCTTCAGGTATGAAGAATAACATATGACGAACTATTACAATACAATATCTTCTATAGCATAACGCTGTTTCACTTTGAAAACATATAATGAGGTTTTTGGCATTTGAAAACAAAATATAAATGAACAAACAAATAATTTCACTCAAAAAAACACTTTTCTATTTATCATTCCAATATTTCAAAAATTACAATTTAACAATTTCTACATAAAGCAATTCTTTTACCAATATTTTAATCCATCACGCAACAGAAAGTAGTTTGGGTGAACAGAGCTTGTGCTGTAAGCAAAGGGTTTGCGGATCTCAGTCTTGAAGATTGGTCGAGAGTCCCATGGGGCAACAGCTGGTATAGCGGACCATGGTGCAACGGCTGGTACTGCTGAGTAGCCATGTGCAAATGGATAGGTATGGAATGCAGCTGGAGCATAAGTAATTGGGATTTCCTTTACCAAACTGTCGCGGAGTTTAGCATCCTTTACGGCAGCCAAATGTTCAACCTTAGCCTTGGCGACTTCAGGGGTGTCCATGACTGGTTTTGGTAACTTAGCACTAAGATCGGCAGCCTTAATTGGAGTCTGGTTGCGGATTTTAGCTTCTTCTACAGCAGCTAAATGCATTTCTCTTTCACGGATGACCTCTGGGAGATCACGGATTGGGGCAGGTAGGCTCAATTCAGCGCCCTTGATTGGTTTTGGTAGGTTGGTTGCAGCAACTCGGAATCCATGGATGGCATCGGCAGTGTATTCAACTGTTTGCAATTTTCCTTTAGCATCGACATAGCTGTAAGATCCACGGGTAACTCCATCAAGGGATTTGATTTCCTTTTTGGATGAGAGCCCATCGCTGTATCCATATGAGTACTGTCCTAAAGTATCCTGTGAGTGGAATTGGCTTGAGAGACTCGCTGGAGCTGCAATCACTTTTGCTGGATAAGTCAAAGGAAGTCCAGAGTAGGCGAAAGGATATCCAGAGTAGGCGAAAGGATATCCAGAGTATCCCAAAGGAAGGTTGTATCCGGAATGACTTCCGAAGGCAACAGCCAACAGTGTGGTGAATGCAATAAGAACTTTCATTTTGAATTATTAAAAACTTTAATCAAGCTCAAAGGCGCTGCTAGTGTTTTCCTAGTACTCGCTTTTGACAACTGTGCTTTCTTCTTCGATCATCACGTCTTTTATAAGGGAATCAACTTCATACGCATAACAATTCGACCTCCAAAAATCGACTTGAACACCTATTTCATTTACTGCTGCACTGGCTTGTTGCTTGGGGGATTTCAAGTTCACGGTGACCTATGCACTACGGAACTGGAAATTAATTGAAGATATCAGTAAAGGGCCGACAGACATCATTGCTGCAAGAATTCATCATTTATGCATTAAAACCAGTTTAAGCAAATTCTTTCGTGTTCAAGGGTAGTAGCCGCAGTTTTGATAAATTACTGCCTTCAGTTTAGTTTATTTTCATTTTAGGTTTGCGTGATCCGGGTCCGGTTGAGTAAGAAATGGACAATAATTATCAATTTAATGCATTACCAGGAATTTACAAAAAAATCGTTGCTGTATATGAAGTGAGTTAGGAATATCTTAAGGATGCTTTGATGCATTCATAAGTGTTTAACTTGTGCTTTTGCTAAGAATAGAATGATCGGAATTGTAATTGGCCGGAATTTTGGAAATGAAAAAGTGTTATCTGAAAATATGCATACCCAAATTTACGTGTTTAGAGTTGGGATGACGACGACATTGTTAAAAATCATCTAAAGCAGTTGTAAATACATATACATATGTAAAATACATACATGAACCCTGAAAACATTACACTCCTTTTTTTAGGGCAGAATTGTGTTCTGACAGAATCGTCGTTTATTTGCTTTATCCTTTACTTTCGTTGAAGTAAGCTGCTTTTATTTATTGGTGGTTCGCTATATTCTCGATTGAAGTTTAGCGGTCAATCGCCAATCTCTATTTCAATACTTTTTGGTCGATTTGTCGTTGGCTTGTAGAAGATGTTGTTAATCGGAATGTGTTTCTTCTTGATGGACTCGGGAATCTTGAAGACTCCTCTTCCAGTCGTTTATTTATTTATTTTAACTTTTAGCACATGTACAAAGATTGAAATCTTATATTAAAGTATGTACATTAATTAAAAATTTGGAGAACATGATAACAAGAAGAAGAAAATGAAAAAAAAAAAACTAAAATAAACTTAAGAAGGCAGAAAAAAGAAACAATTGACAGAAGGAAACTAGAACTAATACGATAATATAAAATGATAACTAGTTGGGATGTGGGTTCGACCCTTTCGGTCCACACGATCAACTTCCCAGTATGATGGAAGGAAGCTCTTTGAAATAACGATAAGAATGGTAAATCCGCCAGGCTTTTCTAAAGAACTTTTTTTTTGTTGAACAGTAGCAAACAAACATGTCCCTGGCACTTCGTTCGCTACACTATAAAGCGAATTCATTTTGAGCGTGTTGACGCGCTGATGATAAACTGCAATGGTAAAAACTTCAGTTTCAATTGGAACGATTTCAGGAGATAGTACCAAAATTAATCAATGTAACGGATTTGTCAAACTTGTCCGAAAGGGCCAAACTGTAATCACTGGAAATCCCGCGATGAACTCAATTCCCAAAACTGTAGGACATGGAAAGCAATCCGCCGTTCAAACAGTTCTGAACTAAAGTTTGAAAATTTCGTCATGTTTGTAATGGATAACGTATTTGTTAAATGGTTTTTAAAGAAAACTCGGATTTTGACGAGTGATGACTCTTTGGGAAGCTATTGCTCGGCTGAATCCATAAAAGTGAACTTCATTTTGAACGGATGTCATTCCAACGCTTCGATCGGCACCTCAATGAAGTCAATATCATTTTTGGTTTGCGTTCTATCGAGCATGTACAAAAATCACTTACGCCCTTTAAACATAGATACCGCTCGATCGAATTTTATGAAAATCTTTTCAAACTGTACTTTCGGTAATACGCTACGGTCAGCACCTCAAAGAAGTCGGTATCATGGTTGGTTCGTGCTACATCGTGCAGGTACAAAAATCACTTACGTCGCTTAAACAAAAAAACGGCTGGACCGAATTTCATGAAACTCTTTTCAGATCATATTTCGGTTAATACGCTTCGAACGACACCTCAACGAAGTCGATATCAGTTTTGGTTCGCGCGATATCGTGCAGGAAAAAATTACCACATCCGTACGCACACACACACACACATAACTTCCTCCCAATTTTTGCTTAAAATGCTCCTGGGACCTTGAAAGATGAAAATACGTTGAAATTTTCGATTTCGATTTTTGGACCGATTACAATAACTTCCTATACTGGGAAGTTAAAAATATTAAAATTAATACAATTAAAGTTATGTAAAGATAGGGCTGCCATCCGTCCAGGAGGGGTTTTAAAAAGTGTCCGGGGTGTACACTTTTTGTGTCAGGGGTGACCCGGTCAATTGAATGATAAGCAATAATTTCAAACAAATCTTAGTTCTTGACTCGTAGTCCGCATCTAAGCAAACTTCGGCGTGGATAAATGCAAAGAAAAGTTATCAAAAGTACACTGATCCGAAACGAAAAGAGGACTTAATCCAGTCGTTCGAGAAAACCAAGTTAGTTATCAAACGACCTAATATCCAATCGATTTCTTTTCAGATCAAAATGACCAAGCAGATGCCAATCGGTATGGGAGTTATTAAGGTTTTAGTAGTAATTGAACACTAAATTAAAAGGTGGTCTGATCTTTGTTTTCTAGTATAAAAATGTTTAAACTTTAACTCGATTGTAGGTTGAAACTCTTACTCGATAGGTCAGTTGCGATCCCAAAACAATAACAAAAAAAGTGGTCTGCCATGTCATTAGCTTCAGAATTGAGTACTAAATTTTTAGAGTAATTCCAAGCTCTCACTCGGTAGGTCACGATGCGGTCACAAAAATTTTCCGGAGAACGAACTCAACTCAATTTGGGCACTACTTCCACCCAGGCAGGGTCTGTTCAAGATTTCTGCTAAAGCAGCTTTTAGCAGCTTTTGTCATGCTTTTCGTGTCCAAAACAGCAGAAAAGCTGCTAACGAAGCTGCTATTTTCGTGTCCAAGATTCGAAAAAGCTGCTAATGTAGCTGGTTTTTGTTGCTCGCACTTTCGACTGCAAGCAAGAAAGCAGCTACGTAAATCATACATGTGTGTGTAAATGTGATTTGTCATTTTGCAAAAATGACTGACTCGAGTGCTGTTTTATTGGTATTAATATTAAATAATAAATTCAGGGATTGCAACTGCACGGGCACGCTTTTTTTCTAACCGTAGGGAGAAGAATAGTTGACTGCATGAAATACTCATACACATGCATTAAGAAAAGGCTGTGCTAGCAGCTTTTTTGCGTCCAAGATATCATAGAAACTTTTTCTTACTTTGTTGTAATTTGACAGTTTAAACATTCTGCTACCAAAGCAGCTTTAGCAGAAATCTTGAACAGACCCCAGACCTCGATTTTTCTTATGGCCACTGTGAGTACTAACATTTCGAAAACATTTCATCCTCGTACTCGATAGGCTCGTTTTTGCAGCTCTTGGTATTACTATACGTCCTTATTTTTATACTTGCAGCATCATCACTCTGGTTTAAATTCTTTACGTTGCTGATTGTCATTTGAGTTTGCTGATTCTTCTTTTTTTGCGTTGTTAGGCTCTTCTTAGCTTGTTTCTTTCCTTTATGAATCTATTGTTCTGTGTCTACCTAGCGTGAGTGCTGTCAGCTCTGCTTTTATTCGCTGGGTCAGTTTATTTATTCTTAAGCCTGCAATACTCTACTCGCAAAGTTTAGTGAAGTTAGTCGAATTCGAGAATGTAGACAGGCACTTCGATTCACTTTGTGTAACTTTACTTCGCCTCTGGCGACTTTCCATCTTTGGCGGTTTTTGCGGCCGAGTCAAATGACTTACGGTGTGTCGTGTGCTGCATGAGTGTGTAGTCACGCACTTCGGACCACGGTATACAGAAACAAAGTAATCTAAAAGAGACTGACAGCTTCGAATACCGTAAAAATGCGTCCCCGAGTAACGTCAGCACTAATGCAGAAACAACAACAGCTTCGATTTTATTTAGAAAGGACTTCAGCACTAAAATGACATTTTTCTTTTGCATTGCCTTATTCGTGTATACAGCGCTTCTTACTTAGATCAACTTTGAGAAAAACTTCGCCGACGCAACTTTATGAGTAATGGAGTTCAGGCTATACATCTAGCAGGTTCTCATATTCACACATGAAGACCTTCGGGGAAAAACCAACTTAGTCCACTTTTTCAAAAATCAGAGAATTCAGCTCCATCTATTAGCTGCTAAGGTGTACTACAATTCAAGGTATTAACTATGGGGAAAAACCAACGTAGTCCTGACAAAATGAACGGGCAATAATAAAAGGTTCAGGGAAGAACCAACTGAGTCCATGGGAATGAGGGAAAACACTTTTATTTTTTGGAATTTTATTTTTTGGACTAAGTTGGTTTTTCCCCGAGGGTCTTCACATATTTGCTCTTCTTTTAATTCTGGCACTTATATTTTCCGTCACTGTTTCCTCTTCTTATTTCTATTAACCCCGTTTCTGACTACATAGGTTCAACCCAGTTTTAAACGGCGCGGCGGTCGAGTTTAAACTTTGTCCACTCAACCCAACTCAGCTCTCCTACCTGCGTTTTTTCGCCTCGAAGTGACATTTGTTTTGTTTGTTTAACATCCGTGAAGACCGCCTTTGGCGTTAGTTTTATGTTCGGTGTTTTCGCTTGCACAGGAATCAAAAATTATTTCAGTCTAAGATTTTACATATCTATAAATGAGAATTTCAAATAATTTGGGGTTGTGTTTTGATTTCAGTTCAACTCTATTTCAACCTAAAGTGAAATCAACTCGACATTACATACGGTGGTCGATTTCAACCTAGTAATAAAAGGGGTAATTGAAGATATCGTAGGTTTTCGTAGCAACAGTTTAATGCCAGAAATGGTGGCTAGACCTTCGCTGGTAGCCAATGGTTATCGGTTCGATACGACGCGACGGTTGGACTGTAACTCGGCCGAAAACATATTCTTTAAATGAAAAAAAAAATGGGTATCCGAGGAAAAAAACTCAATTTTACCCAAATGTCCGGGGTTTTTGTAGTTTTTGACCGGCCTCGGCAATTTAGACGATGGCAGCTCTAGCCAAAATGCCAAAAAGCTGGCCAAGAGTCGAAAAATCGAAGTTCGATTTTCGGACTTATTACGTGATAAATAACTAGTAGGAGACCCCTGCCACACATTAACCCGATTTGTGGCGGTGGTCAGGTGTCCTTTTTCTCTTCGCATGATCAGTTCAAAAGTGACCGTTGTACCTACTGTTTCTGTGAATTTCAAAGCCCTTGATGAAGCTGCTAAATGTTTTGCGTATTATTCTACAGTGTGAAAAAAATGGATTCTGCTCCTCAAGGTATGTAGAAAACATTTCTATAAGCAATATAATATTGTCTATTTTCATATCTGCATATATTAATTAATTAATGAAAAACAGTAAAATTTTTATAATTTGTGCTGGAAATTCTTTTCTTAAAGAAGCCCTACAAAAAAGTCTCACTAGGTCCCGCTTTGAAATTTTTTAATATGTACGTTCTTTAAACATTTCTACACAAAATTTAAACAACAAAGATTGAGATATTTTGCGATTTTTTAGTCGGTGGATGTTTTTATTTAAAAAGTTCATCATTTTATGGTTTATTTCCACCATATTTGTGTATAAATAATCTTTTTTGAATTTATATTACATAAGTTATGTATGTATTATATAATATATGTAGGTACATATATGAATATTGTTTTTGTAAACTGCTGCATAAAATTTTTCGAAATTTGCTTTATCTTTGTTGAGTTCGCAAACAATACAGGTAAATTAAGACGAAAAAATCGAAATAGCGGAAATGTACAGACTAGTGATGAACAAAACTGGTCTTGTTCTTGCAGTCTTGTCTTGTTCTTGCACATTTTGCAATACCAAGAACAAGACTTAGTTATGCTTGCAAGAACAAGAACAGTGCAATAAGAAGACCTAGAGCAAGACTTTAGCAAGATTCTAGCAAAATTTTCGCCTAAATTCTTTCTAGCCCAGTTGTCAGAGCCAAATTTATACTGAAAGCCAGCACAAAGTGAGATATCGCTGAAAATTGGGTCATAGGTACTTTTTTGGGTGTAGAACACGATAAAGAAATCTTTGCTGCTCTAAAGTTTATGCTAACTTCACAATTTCGAAAACATTTTCGAAAATTTAGTTTTTGCGTTATTTCTCAAAAAACTAATTGCACCACGTGAAAGAGCGGAAAATTTCACTAAAAATTATATAATAACATATTTAAAAATTTCTTTTTATTATTATAAAAAAATATTAAAATAAAATAAGTGGTTAAAATTTTTTTTTTTTTTTTAAATTCTTTTAATTAACTAAAACATGTACTGAAAAGTAAAAAATAAAAAATATTTAAAAGAAAGCGTGAAATTTCAATTTTAATGAAAAAGTTAATTAAAAAAGAATGGCGCATTTTTCATCAAAAATTGAAAATATAACTATAAATCGCATTAGATTTACAACAACCCTCAATTTTTTGCTTTGTTAATTTCAAATTCACATTTTTTTTTATAAAATCATCTTTTTTAATTTTGTTTTATTTTTCAATATATTTAAGATTTTATGTATTAATTTATAAGGCGTAGTAAAAAAAATTAATTTAAACTTGTTGCTTTGCTCAACTCACTTTGAAGAAAATTCTAACAAAATGTTTTGATGAAAAATGCGCCATTCTTTTAATTAACTTTTTCATCAAAATTGAAATATCACGCTTTCTTTTAAATATTTTTTATTTTTTACTTTTCAGTACATTTTTTAGTTAATTAAAAGAATTTTTTAAAAAAAATTTTTTTAACCATTTATTTTATTTTCTACTTTTTAGTTTGTTATATGTATTCCGCCATTTTATGATGGCAGTTCTATTAGCACTAAACCTACCGATACTTCATGTATTCCTATTCCTACCAAAGCGGGTCAAATGACCCGTCTTTAAAATGTTATATCTATTACTATGTCTAGCGAAAAATATATCAATTAGGCCAATTTGGTACATGAATAAAACAATTTTTTTCAAATAACGATTCAAAATAGTTTATGTTATATGTTATTTTCAAGAAATTCTGACAAAAAGTTTAATATGGGTCATTTGACCCGTCCACGGTAGGTTTAGTGTTAGATTTAAAATTACGTCACACACTTACTATATTCTACCTGCTGTACTCTTTCATTTGATACCCATGTCGTGGACTGGGTCAGATTGCATTTAGTACTTATATATGATGAGTTGAACTCAAGTTGAACCCAAGTCTAACTACATGTAAACGGGAGTCGAGTTGGAGTCGACTCAGCTCTGCTACCTGGGTTGAGTTTAAATTATGCATACGGACATGAGTTCAGTATTTGAGTAGTTGAATTTAGTTGACAGCAGCATCTCTGTGTTTGTTCGTGATTTTTTGTAACGTGTATTACTTCTTTATTTTCAATTCACTCTTAACTCAACTATTCATCTCATCATTCATACATATTAATTATCACCCGAACTACGAGTGTGTGCAAGATTGGAAGTTGATCGGTTATATTTTCTACTTTTTAGTCTAAGCTATTCGTGAATTTGTGTTGGCCGCCATTTTGAATTTGGAATGACGCCACATAGCTAATTGTGTTCTACCTGTCATGTCCTTTCATTTGATACCCATGTCAGAGGGCCGCGAAGCACAATTTCAAAAATCGGCCGCCATTTTGGAACCGCCATCTTGATATTTTTACAGAATGGTCAGATTGCATTGTCGTCACAAACTAAACGTGTATGCAAAATTTCAGCTCTATCCGAAACCGGGAAGTGGGTCAAATTTAACTTCAAAGATTTGATCAGTCAGGATTGAAGTTAAATAAAAGAATTTGAAAACTCTATGCTTGGCGCTACGAATTCAAATATCCAAGTTAGGCGTTCGGGGAAAAACTAAAGCAACCTTGCCTAAAATGTACCCATAAAAAAAAAAACAAAAAAAGGATTTTAAAGAGGAGACTCTAAGCTTTCTAAGGAAGCCATTAATTTTTAATTTTTCTTTTTTTTTCTCATAGAAAACCTGTCCGGAAGTTTGAATTTCTATAATTTTTGCTGATGTTTATAATTATGTACTATATTAATCGAGACTTACTACAAAAAAATCCTTGTATATTTATCATCATTATACTTTAGCTTCTGATGTAAAAATAATTAAAATGATACTTACGTTTTAAAATAATCATTTTCTCTTACAGCATTCATTCAACGCCATTTTATTTGCACAAATAGCCATAGGGTACAGCCGAGAGAAGTAAAGGCTGTAACATGTGTGTCCCGGCTATTTGTGCAAATAAAAATGGCGTTGAATGAATGCTGTAGGAGAAAATGGCCGTTAAATTCGTAAGCAGCGACTCGAAAAACCCTTGTATACCAAGTTTTGTGGAAATTGAAGGATATTTCACTACTTCCGGCCGCCATTTTGAAGCCGCCATCTGGTTTATTGAAAATATGGACACTAAATTCGTAATCAGCGACCCCAAAAACTCCGCATACCAAATTTTAAATTAATTGGTTAATTTTAAAGACTTTTGGCAAGCTTTTCGGCCTTTTGCCTCCTAATGCAAGGAGAATCTTGTCAACTGACCCATAAAGGCTGTAACGCCAAGATGGTGGTATTGGAAAGTAGTAAAAAAAACTTACCTTTTCCGCCTGCCTCTGAAACCCACTGCTGTCCCGGCTGTTGATAATACTTTCAGTCAGAATTTTGATACCTCCCTTCCAATAATTGCCTCTAATCAGTAAACACAATTCTAATCAACTGGTGTAAACAATATTTTTTTGTAAAAAAGTTGAAAACATAAACAATATTGTATATATCGTTCAACTAAAGTTCAAATCATCCTATACTCACAAGCACGTGAATTATCTGCGCTCCGATAAAGAATATAATCGCACATGAAATTGATATCAATTTATTCTTCAGTGACCTTTTCGCCATCAAGTGGATAAGAACCTCGCGACTTTATAGTGCAAATAATTGGCCAGATAAAAAAGTTTTAATAAAAAATAACAATAAAAACTAGACAAAATGTTGGGATATATAATACCATTGTGTGCAATAATTGTGGCTTCATATTTGTTTAAAAAATGGCTTACAAAAGATTTGGATTATTTTGATAAGAAGGGACTGAAATCGGACAAGGAATTTAAATTTCGTAATTTGGTGAAAATTTTTAAAATTGATTTAATTAAAACATTTTTGGATTTATATAACAAATTTCCGGATGAAAAGTAAGTTTGTGTTTTAAATTTTATTTTGAATTAATTGTAGAACAGTTTAGCACTTTTTCGGTTTCGGTCTTAATTAGAGGTAGTCACGGACATATGTAAATGCGATTTTAATTACCAACAAATACAATTAGAATTTTATGGACCAATCCTAGGCAATAGTGAGAGTTAATTACCGAATATGACTATAATATCAAAGTTGCTAATATTGACCTTATGTCGATTTTTAATTATTTTAACTGAAAAAATATTTTCTATATTATCGTCGTATGTTCAGATTTTTTATTATTTTATAATGTTTGACAATATGCACTAAACAGAATTCAAATCGCAGAGTTTTAAACCTGAATTTCATTTATCGCAGTGAAATGTTTATATAAACAATTTTTAAATTATTTGTTCTGTTGAAATTGTGATAAGGTGAATTATTTATTTACGCCCACCTGTTGTTTTTCTTTTTGTTTTAATTATAAGCTATGCTATGTGGTACAAGGGATTGGCTTACGCTTTAGTAATGCTCGCAAGATTAAAAATGTAATGCAACGATTAAACTTTGCCGAATTTTAAATAGTTGTGTTTAATGAGACTGAAAGAAGCAAAGCAGCTCATGACAGCTCACAGTAAAGCAGCTGTCAAAAAATAAGAAAAAAAATTGGAGCAATTCAGAACAGGAAATTTTATGAAACACTTTTCAGACAACAATTCTCACAGTGAGTTGTCAGAAGTTCAACCTGTCAGTTATTAAAGTGAAGATTTGTTGAATTTTATAAATACGCTACTAAGGGGCCATTCATAAATTACGTCACACGTTAAGGGGGAGGGAGGGATCGCCAAAGTGACATTATGTGCAAGGGGTGGGAGGGGTCCTAAATTTATTGTCACCTTTTAAAATCTAATATACGTACATGTATCTGATTTGCTTTTTGCAAGGCACCGACTGGAATTTGTGTTTCCGCAGTGCCAGTGCAAACTATAACCACAGAGTACTTAATATACAGAGGGAACAACGAAGAACAAAATGTGTTATCAAATTATTTTGAAGTAAAGCTTTTGGCAAGCTTTTTGTGAGAGACAATATCAAATTTGAAGAGAGAAAATTCTGTCCAATTTAACTTTTTCTCACGACTTCGTTGGCGCAGCAACAAGCGCCGGGCAGAGGGTCTTACCTTACACACATACATATAAATAATGTGCCAGCATATTATTATGGAGAAAGTTGATAGGAGCATTCCGGTGCGGTAAGGGAAATTCGAAAGGGGGGGAGGTTTTTTCTAGTCCCAAACATCTGCTATGAGTGTTTTTTTTTTCATTTATGCACGTACGAAGAAAAAAACAAAGTTTTCTGCCCATGAACAAAATTAAATTTTGGTGGATAGCATAAGAAATCTACCTTTCTGGTTTAACCAAGGAATATTCTCGGGGATATTGGCTTTTTATTGTTATTATTGTAAAATGTGAGAGTACTTAGTTTGTTTTATTTATAACTGATAAAGAAGAATTGTTGTGGGCATCTTTGTTATGAATTATTATTATTATTATGTAAATTTCACCTGGTGTGGTTTTTTAGGGGGGTTAAAAGGGATAAAATTTAGTTTTTCATGATTAGCTCGAAAACTATTGATTTTTGAGATATATAATTTTTATAAAAATTAAACTTCATTAAATGTTTACAAGAAATGGAAGGAAACTATTGTAGCATACATTTTTAACCGACAAAGACCTACAATTATATGGTGCGGATTTTTAAAACCAGGGCTAAAGATGACTAACTAACTTACTATCAAACCTAATTGCAAAAATTGCGATACCAGTTTTATTATTTGATGAATCCCATCAGCTGACCAACCAGCAACGATGATTCATACAAAGTAAGTTGTCTTCTTGTTTGGAGACAGCGCTCGCCATCCCGGCACTGAAGTGGTCGTTAGGTCAGGTTAAAATGGCTGCCCACTTAAGCCCGACATTGGGCACATTGTGATGCCATCCTATGTAGTGTTGGAACAAAGTTCAGGCCATTTTAAGCCATTTTGAGCTTTTGATAAAGCGACAGAGGTTAGGAGCACCAATATTTTGCAGCTCGCTTAATCCATCAAGGAAGGGTGAGCCAAGGAAGTTCCTCTTTTTCTTCCGAGGGCGGGACATGTACAGAGAATATGGGAGACAGTTTCTTCTTCTTATTCATTACCACAACTTCTTCATAAGTCGTTGTGGGGAAGTTCTAATCTTTCGGCGTGCGGGGCAAAGGTACAGTGACCGGTCAGCACTTTTACTATATGGCTTACCTCCTTTTTGGTTCAACTGAACAAGAGATGTTGAACGCTTTGCGTTCAAAACTGGCCACATTGCATGAAGAGTCCGCACACCGTTGCTGTGATCCAACTCAACCCAGCTCGAGCCAAGCTGATTTTCCTCACAGCTTGTTTGTAGGAGGCAAGGGCATTCCCATCCGGGTTAAGTGGGGTGTGCTTTCCACCTCGTTTCCCTGTCTGCAAGCTCATCAGCAGCAGGTCGTTACCAAAACATTTTTGATTTGATATGGTCCTGTAAATTGAATTGGTTGAAGCTTATGACTTTCTCTGGTAGATGGTCGTTCATATGTGGTTAATACGAGGTCGTTAAGTGAATACGGTTTATGCGATGTATGCATCCATCCATTAATGACTTCTTCTTATTTAACGGCTCTCCAATCGCTTTACCGTCCCGCCCTCTCGCAACTATTCTCGCCACCAATCCCGATTCTATCCAGCCATCCTTCCAGCGAACGTTGGGTTTCCCTCGCTATCGCCCTCATAGATGTTACCGTAGAGAACTTTCCGATCCTGTCCATCTTCACTCAAAAAAGCTAGATACCCTGTCCACCGGGACCTACCGCGCTTTGATTTCTCCACAACATCTATGTCGCTATAACGCTCGGAGATCTCGTCGTTGTAAAATTTTCGGAATTGTCCTTTATCTCCATCATCATTGGCACTACAGCCGTCTGTGAGCCTAGGCCTCCCCAAGAACTTTCGTTCAATGATCTTGGTCCTGTATCTCTGTGTTCTGGTTGGTAACCCAATTGTAAGTTCATTTTTATGTCACCTTTATATCTCTTCCTAGGTCTTGTAACCCTAATCGCTCTGGCCTTTGGAGGGACAGGAAGTTTGGGGCACTTCTGCAGGCATTCCCATTACATGTCCTATCTAATGTAGGCGTGATATATCTATGGTTGTGGCAGGTTCTTTATATATTTAGTACAATTTGGGGTTGTATCTTCTTCACAACAATTTTCCGAAGGAAGTTACTGTCGAACAAGGTTAAGAGGTTAGAGTGCTTGGATTTGAAGTGTCTTGACACACTGCAGTAGGTTTTGTTGGCTTTTAGAAGCCGTGCGCGTATTTCTAGTACCATGCTATAGTGGGCTGCTACTATTGACTCAAGGTAGGTAAATACTTTTACCACTTCAAAATCGTATTCCTCTACCTTGATTGTGGGAGCAATGTTAGGTGTTCTTGCAGACGAGGCCACCACATATGTACTTTATTTAGCTTTCGTTGATTTGCAGTCCCAGCTTTCGTGCCGCCGGTTCAATCTGGGTGAAAGCTACTTGTACTGTTCTTGATGGTCTTCCGATGATGTCAGTGTCATAAGCCATCAGTATTTGTGGAGGATTCTGCTCTTTAATGTCACCCCTGGATTATTTTCTCCAACACTAAGTTGAAAAGGACAAGCCGGTCGGAGTCCATTATAGACCAGACCTATAAGGACAGTGGTCCGGACGTTTAAATCCTTATCGCAGATAATGTCATTTAAAATTTTCCAGCCGAATGACATGCAATGAAGATGAAGATTTTACTTAGTTAGATGCTGTGAATTATAATCAATGTTAAACAAACGTAGGGGGTGTTCTTGCCAAGAACTTACTTTCTTTGTAAGTCGATAATGAAAATTTTAATGAAAGTACTGGTATTTAGAAGAGGCACTTGATACCGTTGTTTAAGCACTATTTCTACCAAGAGGTGTCGAAAGACACTTTTCAAAGTATGCGTGTGGAAAATGCTTAGTAGAGAAACCATTGATTTGTAAAAACTGTGATATTAAATAAGGAAAAAGTTTTATTACAGTGCTGTTTTTATGATTACTGTTTTTTCTTGTTACAAAGATTGAAAAGACACCGTTTGGTCAAAATAGGTACACACAAAATCGTGGTAGAAATAGTGTTAAAAAATAATTTCTCAGATGAGGCTTCTATAAACTAATATATATTCAAAACAAAGGTTGAACATTGTAATAATTGCAAGAATATTTATTAAAACAAGGAGAATGGCTTGGACTTAAAAATGAGTCCCTTTTAAATAGTAAAAATTACATAAACAGTACTAATCCGGGGTCTTACATTCGCCTTGACAACTTCTTTTTGATTTGGGTAAAGCTCATATCAAAATTTTTGGGAAGGGGTTTAGTGAACGGTCGCAAGAAATTCCATTAAATCAAAACCTATGCAAAAGTGCTATACCAGAAAAGACAGAAACATTGCTAATAACGATTAATAAATAGGTTGGTGTACTGTATGCCCTCCATATTTCCCTCTTATCCTCTTTGTTCCTGCCGTATATGCAAATATAGTTGTGCTTGTTTGATCACAACAAATCGTGGGTTGTGCCTACGTTTTAAAATGCGCCTACGGTGGTGTTATATACTATAATATAAACTTGCAAAATATAAATTCGAAGGAGTATATACTATCGTTTGTGAAAAAATTGCATGATCTACAATTGTTATTGTAATTATTTTTGCGATAAAACCTACCATTTAAGAGATATTTGTTTTTGAATGTTGGATCTTGGAAAATTTTGTAAAGTAAGTTCGATAGAATGGACTAGATGTATTTTTGTTCCAGTAAGCACTTTGGGAACGAGTCCCCCAAATTTTGACAGCAAGTGGTGTCACGGCTCCCAAGTTGTGTTCAAACCATCAGGCCAGCTCAAAGAAAAGTGTGTTTAAAATACATGAATACGATGCAACTAACAAAAATGTCAAATATTCCTAGTAACTCCCAAAAAAATTGAAAAATTAGGAGTTTCAAACAAAATGGAAACATATTTGTTTTTGATATAACGTGTAAATTTAATAAATAAACCACCTGGTTCCACTATTAGAGCAGGCAGCAAAGGAACTTTCGACCGCGTCATCGCGTCACAGGATAAATTTTCTATATTAGGATAGTATTTTTATAATTGTGTTAGGAAACGTTGAGTTGCCAAGGTATATCCTGGTACCATAAGGGATATATTATTATAAACAGTTATTTTATAACAAAACGAAAATTAAAATTGTAACAATTTTGTAATATTTTTGGACGGATTTAGAACTAGAAATGTAATATAACTTTTTTTCGTAAAGTTGATAATTTAAATACACATTAATCTTTAAAAATTAAAAATTTTCCAATCATTTTACAATTCTTAATTTTTTATATCATCTAAACTCCCAAAAAATCTTATTAGCAATTTTAATATTTTAATTGTTTTTTATATTTTTAGTGCGCCAGCTTAATCGTTCGTTTACGAAAAAAAGTTAGTTAAAAACAATATAAGACCCATTTCATTTTATTATCACAATCGCAGGTAGAAAAATATTCTTTTCCTTTCCAAAGATTCTATTTCAGTTCATTACTATACTACCACACCAAAAAGTTATTGCGCACACACATCCTGCTTAGCAGTGAAAAACTTGAAGAGAGAGTCATGATGAGTTTCGCTCTCAAAGAAAACAAAAAGCTCGGATGGGTTACGACTTGTGACCCATTTTGGACGTCGTAACCCATTAGCCCTAACTATACCTAATGGTCTTAAGACTACTTAAGATGCCTCGTCAAATTCTTTTAATACTGTCTAATTTTCTGTCAAAACATAATGAATCTTTATCTTTATAGCTAAGCTTATGATTCATTACGTTTTGACAAAAAATTAGCCAGTTTTAAGATAATTTGACGAGGCATCTTAAGCCGTCTTAAGACCATTATAGTTAGGGGTATTGTTCCTGTTGTTCCCTCTGTATGTTAAGTACTCTGTGCTATAACCCTTCCAGTATTACTAAAATAATACGGGCAGGAATGTGTTTGTTCATTCTGCATTCTATCATATCCATAAAGCCTAGGCCAAACAGTTGGTTCAATGGGGAATGTAGGAACGCAATTCAAGCCAAGGAAGCCGCTTATAGATCGTACAGTGGTCTGAAATCCCCAAAACCGGGACAAAAGTACCAAAACGAAAGTTTTTATTTAGGTACTTTTTTCGCGTGGGTTAAGTATAGTGGCCCCCTTGGAGTATTTCAAGGCCGTTGGCAAGAGGCAGATGTTCGAAATCTCTTTTGTATTCCATTTTGAAAGTGAGTGTCGAACACGCTACACGCAGCACGTTCTCTCGGAGCAAAAGCACGTGTTACGTTTTTGCGTGTAGATTGCAGTACGTTTGCCCGTTTCCTTTTCTGTAAAAAGGTTTCTTCTCCTAAGAGTAAGTACAATTATACTGTGTTATTTAAGTGAACATAAATAAATAATTGTATTGTTTATTTATGATCAAATATGTAGTAAATTGTGGTGATTTGATTAACGATTCGGCTTATAAATTGATGGCTAAGTACAAACTTCCATCGACTTCCACTAAGTAATACGCATGTAATTGTTTATTAATCATCTCTGCAAAACATATAAAAACTAGTGGGATGTTGTGCCTAGAGACTAGCCACTAATTACGCTTTTTCATGGTATTCTTTCTGTTGAATAACACTTCAGATTGGATGACAATATATTAAATGGAGATTGATCCGCACTCACTTCCAACCCGCCGGATCTGGGAATCGAGGCCAATAATTCGAATGTGTCAAATTGAAAAAAAAGCGCATCACACATGTAAACATATAACGAATCTAAACATTTTTCTTTGGATTGGAGGCAAATCTAATGTGATGCACTTTGCACAACAGAGTTAGGTGTATTATTTTACTTAAACATACATGTATTATTGTTAAAAATTCGGCTTACCGCACCCTAGTTTGGCCATGGAGATTCATAAGTATCACACTGACCAACGCTATATATCAGCGGTGTCCAACACCATCGCCACTAGCCACATGTGGCGAATAGACTAGGTGAATGTGGCGAATGCAACATTGAAATATGTCATATTTTTCGAGTAATAAATATTAAAATTAGCTAGTTTTGTAAACCAATTTCTCAGAAAAATCTTTTAGACTAATCACTATTACAGTTATTTGAACTAGCTTCTCTCAGGATTACTTTGCCACCAGTTCTGAAACTAGTCAATTTCCCAGTAGTGCTAAACGTAATACTATTTTGTAAGAAGACAGTTTATTCCGTCTACGTTCATCATACTGGGAAGTTGATCGTGTGGACCGAGGGAGTCAAACACACATCCCAACTAGTTTATATTTATTTTCAATGTGGCGAATGAAATTATTTTAAAATAGCGATTGTGGCTACAAACGAATTTCTGTTGGACACCGCTGCTATATATAATTAATCTTGAAAAGTTTTTCTTAAAGGCTTATGTAGGTTATAAGTTGTGAGACTGCGTAATCTAAAACTTAACAAAGTATTTAACAAACACTACAATATAATCATCATAGCTTACAAAAAAGGAAATCAAATGTAAACAATAAAATTCTTTGATTCTTCACCCACGTCATGGTATATTTCTTTATTCAATATAAACAATAGTTTTTGAGCAGCAAATAAAAACTATATGCCATAACTTCGTTATCATCGGTTTTTGTTCTGCAAGCAAATTTAGAGACGTATTCATGTCAAAAACTTGTTTCATATGAAACAAAATCCCCGAAGGAAATTTAAAAAAATTATTATGACGAAAAAAAAGCACCGCGAGCCGAAGGATCGAACTCGCAGCCCCACAGACGAGGGACTTTCCCTAGCCCTTTATAGTCCATGGAAATGGTACTTTAACATTGCAAAAATGCAGGACAAGGTTTTATTTTTGGGATGTGTAGGGGAGGGTCAGGGTGAGCTTAAGTTTGAGTTTTCGGGATTCTAACCCCCCCCCCCCTTTGGCCACCATCTTGGAAAACGTATGCAAATGGGTTTTCCACTATATCTCCGAAACGGCACATCTTACCGGAAATTTGCAAGGACACTTTTTGTTTAAAATTAAATAATCTACAATTTATTACTTAGAAATTTTGTGGTAAAATGAATAATTAAGAAGTTATAAGCCTTAGAACACAAAAATTAGTCACAATATTTTCTTTAAAGGCTCTTTTTTGTTGTTTAAATATACTTCTGGTTGAAATTTCCAGACCATTTTCTCAGTTTTTGGTCTTTTGACCAAGAGCTACATTTTGAGATATTTCCCAAGTCTGTAGCTGCAGTACTTTCAGAGATGAAAGTAGGCTTCAGACGGACGGACGGACAGACGGACAGACAGACAGACGGACAGACGGACAGGGCCTCTGTATAAGCTTTTTTTTTTAAAGCTAAAATCAGCTGCTCCTGCTTGCTCCATGTCATTCTATCCACGATAGAGCAAAATATCCATGGCTCTGGGCACTACCCCCACTGTATTTCAGGCCGAGGTACTTGCCATCCAGGTGTGTGCTCAGACTTGTATAGAGTCCTAATAGCTAACATTGTTATTTTCTCCCAGCTGCATTGCTGGCCATTAAATCTCACAGGGTGTCATCAAAGACTGTCCTGGATTGTCTCCGATCTCCGAAATTCTTAAGCAGGAACAACAGTGTCACGCTGATATGGATTCCGGGCCACGAAGGTCACATTGGTAATGAAATTGCCGACAGCCTGGCTAGAATAGGCGCATACTCATCACCTATCGGTCCGGAACCTTTCTGTAGCTTAGCAAGCTACCACGTTAGAACGGCCATCAAAAATCGACCAGCTGTTTCTTCATAGCTGGACAAACACCCAGGGTGCTCGTCAAGCTAAAAGATTCATCCAAATCGATAAAGCTAAAGCGGGAAAACTTTTACATCTCAACAGGTGGGAGCTAAATTAATAATAGAACTCTTGACGAGCCACTGTTCGCTTAACTACCGTCTAAACAAAATAGGTCTGGTGGCTGATTGTAGCTGTCGGTTCTGCGGAACAGCTTGCTGTGTGACTGTGAGGCTACAACGAGGAAGAGATTGGGCCCCCTCCACCGGGACTTCCCTATCCCCAGGGACATTTGGGACAGAAATCCTAAATCAGTTTTAGGCTATATTAGAAGCCTTAACCTTGATGGTTTTTAAAGACGGGGATGGCACAATAGAGCAAATAAATAGATCGCAGTGCCGGCAAAGGCACCCCTCAACAAGAAATAGAAAAATCCACGATATACTACATATTTGCTCAACGTATAGTTTTGAACGTCCTATTCAGGCGCTATATATTAACTTTTTTTCATCTTTATAACAAAGTATTTCTAACAAATCTTTGCAACAAATAAAGCCTAATGTATTTGAATTTGAAAAAAAGTTTGCATCTAAAATTAATTTAATAACTGTTAAATTAAATAAAAAAAATTTATTTTCATTAACAATTCTAGTACATTTTCGTTAAAAATTATTACTGAGCAACCACAAAACGTCCTTATTTCAGATTTTCATTTAATTCAAAAAAACAAAATTGGCCGCCATATTGGATCCACTATTTTGTTTAGTAAAAATCTAATGACGGATTAATAATTAGCTACTCCGAACAGCCATTATTGCATAATTTCATTCAATTCAATTAAATATGAACAAAGTTGGACGCCATATTGGATGTGCCTTTTTTTCAAAATCTGATAACGGATTCTTACTCAACGACCGCGAAAATCCCCATATACCGGTTTTCACCAAATTTGCTTAATTTTTCATAAAGTTGGTCGCCATATTGGATCCGCCATTTTGTTTTTTTGAAAATCTGATAACGGATTCTTACTCAGCGACCCCAAAAACCCCAATTATACCGATTTTCATAAAAAAAATAATTTTTCTTACGGTAGTAAATTAATTTTGTCCAGGTTTTGGGGATTTCAGACCACTGTTGGGAGTAGGTGAAATAAAAAAAAATACCCCAGATAGGTTGTGACAGTTCTTTCCTTCACTTTTCTCTCTATCTTCCGACTAGAGCTGCTGTTCGACATTTCAAAAATAAAATAAAAAATACATGGTCGACAGTACAAAGGGGCCTTCCCTAAGTCTCTAGTGTGTCACATAAAAAAAAAAAAAAAACTGTGAGACGTTTCCCTCACGAGTCACTTCAGCGTGAGTATATCAAGTCGAGAAACTCCTGTAATTCCATCATCAGTCAGGTCAAAGCATCATTTAACGACAAATTAAGAAGTAAGATCCTCAACATTCATTTAGGCAGCAAAAACTTTTGGTCCTTGGTAACTTCCAATAAGAATAATTTTACCTCTTCCTCAACCCCTCAATTCATTAATGGAAAGGAGGTGATGACAGAAAGCAAATCCAAGGCCGATTTATTAGAATCTCTGTTCGCCTCAAATTCTTCTTTACCCGAAGCTGATACGTCACCCCCGGTCCTTGATCGCAACGCCTATTCAATGGACGAAATTTTCTTCAGGACAGGAAAGTCCCCCCTATGGCAATCAAGAAATGTGCTACCTCTACGCAAACTTTTTGCCCTTTTTGCCCTAAACTCATTCTTGATTGGGGCCGCAAGAACCGCACCGAGTTCAACGAAACCAAAACCAAGTACTATTTATTCTTCACTAAAACCTGCACAAATCTTCCCTCCATTTCAGTGGGCATGGATAATATAACAGCTGATATATATCTTTACATCGATCTGCGAAGCAATAATCACATACTCGAAGTCACGAAACAGGCGTATCAGTGGCTCGGCTTCCTTAAGAGCTGTAAGTTTCTCCTTCATCCAGCTGCCTTGGCTACAATCTACAATTCTTACATTTGGCTAAGCCTTGAATTCAACTCGTATATCTGGGCGGGCGCCCCTAAATCCACCTTGGCTTGGCTAGACAAGGTGCAAAACCGCGCCATCAAACTTATTGGCGATAGCACCATTTTCTCCTCCATCGATCCTTTAAGCCACCGTAGGAATGTAGCAGCGCTCAGCAAGTTTTACCGCTATTATCATAGCGACTGCTCCACTAAAATCAAAAATCTCCGCGTAATTGAAATATATTTTTGGGGGGGCTCGGAAACACAGTTTCTAGACAAGCCGTTCTTATTTAATTATACAGTGGTTACACTGGTTTTTATGCGCCCCATGTTTATATTTTAATCTGTTAAAAGCACCAGAATATTACTTAATCCGTTGACGCAGCGACACCAATTACCCCTTGGCATACGACATGAGAAGATAGCACGGCTACTATTGCACGATTTCTTACCAGTCGTCAGGATCTCAAGAAGCTTATGCTTGTGTTCTAATTATTTATGATTTCTAATAAAACCATTCAACGTAAAAGATTTTTTCAGATTTGTTTTTTGTTTGATCTTTGGCTCGTAAACTCTGCAAACTTATCATCCTTTTTCACTCTTTCATTGCATCTTTATTGCAGGGTTTCTTACCTTTTAATTTCTAACAATCAAGCTCCTCAATACATAGCCTTTCCAAAGCCCTCACGCGACTCAATGCTACGTAATGCTACATACATTTGGGGCCTCGGTAGTCTAGGAGTAAGGCACCTGACTACTATCCCCAGAGGTCCCGGGTTCGATTCCCGGCGGTTCCACGGTCCTAGCCTTTCCCAATTTTCCGCCTACATAACTTTCCTTCTTTCTTCTTCCCTCTTTGCATTCCTGATTCCTCCTGTCATAGCCTTCACTAGTTCTCTTCCCCGCCCCACCAAGCGCATGTCATCGGTTGGTTGATGAGATTCAACTCGTTTCAGGAGGCATAACACTCCAGCGAGTTGTTCTCGATGCCCCGATGTCAGAGTCGCGAAATGGTTGGGAGTAGGTGAAATAAAAATACCGCAGCTAGGTTGTGTCAGTTCTTTCCTTCACTTCTCTCTCTATCTTCCGACTAGAGCTGCTGTTCGACATTTTAAAAATAAATACATGGTCGACAGTACAAAGGGGCCTTCCCTAAGTCTCTAGTGTGTCACATAAAAAAAAATACCTTCCTCAAACAGTTTGGAGCCCAAATATATTACAGCATGGTCAACAGTACTACCCTGCATTTTAAATTACTGGAAAAAAACCTTCTCTCGGCCGCTCCATAATTAAACGTTGCTTAAAATTGTATGACTTAAAGATGGAAAAGGTAAACGCCGTCCCTTTCAAAATCAATTTGAACAGATGATATGTCCGTTTCATACATTTGCGTTCTACGAAACTGAGGCCATACAATCTTTGTGATGTAGCCGATACCGCCGTTCACCAACTCTTTCGAGACGTCAAAGATAGCACGTAACATAACTTTGGCTCCTAATAATATTCTCAATCTTTTGCCACCACCAGATATCTGAGTTTGAATTGATTTGGTTACCATCGTAAACATTTCTTTTTGATCAGCATTCATAGCTCGTTGAGCCAATTGGAATTGGTTTTCGTTCATGGACAACTGTGGTACCTCTTCAATCGCTCAGCTTGCTCTAATATGTGTAACGGGTATTAGTTATACATACCATATTGCCAGCGCCATTTTAAATTTTCTAATTTTGACAACAGTTTCATTAATTCCCATTTTAGTTTTTTTAAATTATTACCATAGATTCGTCGTTTATAACCTTAAAAACTCCCCGATACCGACTTTCAATGGATTCAGAACACATTGGCAAAGCTCATCCGCCATTTTAAATTTTAAAATTTTGACCACAGAATCGTCATTTGTGGGCCTAAAAACCCCCGCTGCCGATTTTGAATGGAATTGGAACCCAATTGCAAAAATTGTCCGCCATCTTCGACTCAATTTGTTTGCAAAGTTTTATAAGAATCGGTTAAGTAGAAGTAATTGAAAACGCTGTCGCAAAATTTTATCCAAATAAACAAACAAGCAATACGAGGTCCAGCTACTGTTGTCAAAATTTTGAAAATTACGATGTTCCACCAATCGTAGGAAGAATGTTTTCTAAATTTTGCTTAGGATATACAAGACAATAGAAAATACGGAAACTCTATAAAAAGAGCTTTTGACATACATGGAGTTCGAGGGTCTCAAGTATAAAAGGTTAAAAACAAGACAAATCTATTTTTCTATTTTATTACATTGCAAACACACACTTTACCAAACATTATTCAATAAAACTTTGTTGCCTTCCCACTTTGATCCATCACGCAACAAAAAGAAATTTGGGTGAACAGAGCTTGTGCTGTAAGCAAAGGGTTTGCGGATCTCAGTCTTGAAGATAGGCCGAGAGTCCCATGGGCCAAGAGCTGGTACAGAGGACCATGGTGCAACGGCTGGTACAGAGGACCATGGTGCAACGGATGGGACTGCTGAGTAGCCATGTGCAAAAGGATAGGTGGAGAATGGAGCATATGTAATTGGGATTTCCTTAACCAAAGTGTTGCGGAGTTTAGCATCCTTTACGGCAGCCAAATGTTCAGCCTTAGCCTTAGCGACTTCAGGGGTGTCCATAACTGGTTTTGGTAACTTAGCACTAAGATCGACAGCTTTGATTGGAGTCTGATTGCGTCTTTTAGCTTCTTCTACAGCAGCTAAATGGATTTCTCTTGCACGAGTTACTTCGGGGACATCGGGGATTGGTGTAGGAAGGCTCAGTTTAGCGTCCTTGGTTGGTTTTGGTAGATTGGTTGCAGCAACACGGAATCCATGGATGGCATCGGCCGTGTATTCAACGGTTTGCAATTTTCCTTTAGCATCGACATAGCTGTAAGATCCACGGGTAACTCCATCAAGGGATTTGACTTCCTTTTTCGATGAGAGTCCATCGCTGTATCCATATGAGTATTGTCCCAAAGTATCCTGGGAGTGGAACTGGCTTGAGAGACTTGCTGGGGCTGCAATCACTTTTGCGGGATGAGCCAAAGGAAGGCCGGAGTAGGCGAAAGGATATCCAGAGTAGGCGAAAGGATATCCAGAGTATCCCAAAGGAAGGTTGTATCCTGATGGACTGCCGAAGGCAACAGCCAAAAGTGTGGTGAATGCAATAAGAACTTTCATTTTGAATATTTTAAAAATTAAAGAAACTCAAAGGCGCTGCTAGTGTTTTTCTAGTACTCGCTTTTGAGAACTGTGTCATTTCCAAAAACCTTTATGTCTTTTATATAAAATTTTTTTGTATTGTTATAAAACTTGTCATGTTTTCTCCTCTCTCCAAATATTCTCACATTTTTTACTTTCATCGCCTGAGGCTTTCATTCGCTGCTACATTTTTACTGAAGTTGAAATAATTTTTTTAGTGTAACCTTAAAGGCCCTATACACGAGAGCTAAACCTGCTTGCATTGTTGTGCTAGGTTTGAATTGTTTTAGACCATCGATTTAAAAGTTGTTGTTGTCATCATAGGTTACAATTTTTCTTGTGTAAGTTTGTATTTTTAGGGCAAGAAAAAAAGAAGAAACTCGAAAATAACTTTTCATTTTCTAAGTACATTGCAAATGTACGAGATTTTCTTATTTCTGAGACTCAAAGTAAAGTTAATTTAAATTCATTTCACATTTGGCAGCTAGAGTATCAGGTAGTGGATCATCCCTGTCTAGATTAATCTGCCAAAACTGTTGACATGGAATTTTTACCGATACGGTTACTGGTGCTAAGAGTCTCAGTGGGTCAAATAATCTTGAAGATTTTGATAGTATTTCTCTCTTTTCAGTGGTTCACTGCCAAGATTGGATATATGAAATGAGAGGGTGCTGTCTTAGGTCAATTCGTAAAATCTCGGTTGTTTCAGAATAGTTATCAATAAGAAAGAACGTGCCAATCGCTTTGTTGAAATAGTTTCAAGTGATAAGATTTCCACTTCGTAAGGTTGAATCCATGATTGATTAGTCCGAATTTTATTGAGTGTCGATTTCAAGTTATAGGCTTAGGAGTGAAGTCCAGAAAGTAGATCATCTACATAAAACTCGTCTTCAATGGATGCGTGTGGATGACATAAGTTAATATCTAGCGCTATTTACTTAAGACATTTTATTGCCAAAAACAGACCTGAAGATGAGCCACATGTAACTGTAATTAACCTGTAATTTTGTATTGGTTTGATTGGGCATTTTCTCCAAAAGATTCGTTAAAAATTGGTATCGTTTTTACCACGCGAATTTGGCGGTACATTTTTTTGTGCGGTTTCCATGGGCGCCGGGAGGGGGGGTGCAAGGGGGTGCACTTGCACCCCCCTGGCTTTTAAACTAAAGGCCTAAATAGACTACAAACTTAAGATTATATGAGAGAGGCCAAACCATTAGTAAATAAATCAAAGAGTTAATACAGTTAATGTAACTTTATAATGTAACTAGCTGGATCCCGGTGCGTCTCGATGCACCTATCAATGTGGTGGATGGTGGTCGTTCAGCCCTTCCGGCAGCATTAGGGCCAGGACACACATCCGTACTGTGTCTACACCTCATCCGCACCGTGTCCGCGCAAAAACTAAACTCAAGTAATTGGACTCGGTGCGGATACACACAGGTGGGGACTGACTGGTAAAATTGTATTTGTTTACTCTCTCTCCGTGTGTTGTCCAACACACGGCCGTCGTGCGGTACGGGCGCAGTGCTAAATGAGCTTTCGATACTGCATGTTGCTGCTGGAAGAGTAAGACAAATCCTGATTGCCTCAACTTCAGCTGGATGAAATGGTGTTGCTTTAGAGTTCAAATCTGCATATTCCAAAGATTCGTTTGGGAACAGACCACATTTTTTACCAAATATTTAGTCTCGAAACAAAAAGTGTCCTTGCAAATTTTCGGTAAGATGTGCCGTTTCGGAGATATAGTGGAAAAACCATTTGCACACGTTTTCCAAGATGGCGGCCAAATGGGGGGGTTAGAATCCCGAAAACTCAAACTTAAGCTCACACTGACCCCCCCTACACATCCCAAAAATAAAACCTTGTCCTGCATTTTTGCAATGTTGGAGTAAGTTTTCCATGGACTATTACGGCGTGGATGGAAGCCGATTTAGCCGAGTAACTAACAATCACTAGGAGAGTTATGATATACATTGGAGTAGTATGTAGAGTTGATGTGCTTTTACTTTTGTTTTCGAATTGGGTGTTGGAAAATGATGCTTTTGTAATTTGCTGACCACCACATTTCACAAAACAGCAGGTTATTAGAAATCTTGTGACGTCGTAATGTACTCTCTCTGAAAAAAATTATGATCTCCTTTGTTGTAGCAGAGGTATTTCTTACTTCGCAAACATAATTCAGGTCAAGGCAAGATTCAAAATATGGTTGTCAAGGTGGAAGAATAGCGCAATAGGTGGAAGAATGGATATTTGTCATTAATTTGAACACCGCTAATAGAACCCGCCATTGCAGCATACCCTTCATATCCTTGGCCAACGAGTCGATTTAAATCCAAGTTACAATCGTCCAGAAATTTGAGAATAGTGCCTGAAATATATTTGGAGTTTAATTCTTCCAAAGGTACATATCCTAGAATTTTTCACAAATTGTTGGTTTTCCGTTTTTTTTTTTTTTTTTGATCGCAGCGAAGATAGCGAACTCCGATTAATAATTGTTCAATTCCACTAATATCAGAAGTCTCGTCAGCTAAAATAGCGCTCCTTTACAAGGAGAGGAGGAGACCTCTATACAGAAGCGCTTTTTGCTTCGAGCGTAATCTTGGCTTGAAGAACTTCAGAACACTTTTGAATCAACTCGTCCTGAATCTGATGCGAGATGTGTAAGAAACTCTTCGTTCTCGATTCCAAATGTTCCTTTAAAATGTTATCTCCAGATTGGAAATAAGGCTTTGTTATGGTATCAGAAATTAAATTGAGGATTTTTTAAACCGTGATCCCCAAGATGACCTCTGTTAATAGATTTTTTGGAAGAAAAATTTGGGGTTTGTAGCCAACATAGGAAATGTTTGTTCATAAGAGTATAATGTTACGAAACTGAATTTTAAAACTTTGCAAACAAAATTTTTTGCACCCCCCTGACAAAAATTCTGCCGCCGCCCATGGCGGTTTCTATAATAATAATAGAGTTACCCTTCTAACTCAGAAGGTGCACTTCTCAGCAGGGCTGTAGTCGTGGCTCAGCTGAGACATGCAAACATAAAATATTAAACAGAACAAACAAAGAGGGAGTGGGCACGCAGACAGTCACGGCACAGTAAAAAAGTCCTTTTAAAAACAACTTCACTAGTTAGCAAGCTAAACACACTCCTATATTTGTTAGTATTTATAAGCATGCGGTTAACCGGTTCGAACATGCCATAATTGGTATTAGAGGAATTATTGTGCAAGAGAGGTTCACCTCTCAGGTTGTAGTTATTAACTCTAAATGACGCGCGGCTTCTTAAGAAACCAGAGTCCACCTTGTCATTCATCAGCCGATGAACGAATATAATGTCAGCGACCTCACGGCGCTTATGGAGAGAGCTTAAGTTGAGCAACTTAAGTCTGTTCTTATAAGGCGGAAGGGCAAGTGGGTCATCCCACGGGAGGTGGCTGAGTGCAAAACGAATGAACTTTCTTTGAACCGATTCGATTCTACCAACATGGGAGGAGTAGTAAGAAGACCACACCTGGGAAGCGTATTCAAGCAAAGGCCTAACCAAAGATACGTACAAGTGTTTAGTGATGAGGGGGTTGTTGAATTCCCTGGACCATCTTTTTATAAATCCCAGGACTGAATTGCCCCTGGAGGAGATATAATTGATGTGGGCGGAGAAATCCAACTTACTTTCTCACCGAACCCCTAGATCGATTGCAGATTTAGCACGGGAGACCTTGTTGTCAAGAAAAGTATAGTCATAAGTTATAACACCACGTTTCCTACAAAAAGTCATGATGTCACATTTACTAATATTAAGCACAAGGTTGTTGTTGGAACACCAAGAATGGAAGGTGTTTAGATCTGCTTGCAGAAGTTTTCAATCCTCTATACTCCTTATGAGGCGACATAGTTTGATGTCATCAGCGTTGATGTCCAACTCTATTAATAACGACATTGAACTCATTCTAGAGTGGGGAAAGAAGAATCGTGTTGAATTCAACTCCGACAAAACCAAGTACTGTATTATCTCCAAAAAGAAGTTCAACACTTCTCCACCCATGAGAGTGGATAAAGTTCACCTAATGGCCGACCCATCCTTACACATCTTAAGCGTGACATTAGCCAAAGACTTGCGATGGAATGACCACATATTCCAAATCGCCAAGCAAGCATCCCAGTGCTTGGGATTTCTTAAGAGGTGCAAGTTCCTCCTCCAGCCATCGGCCCGTGCTGTTATCTATAAATCCTACCTTCGGCCTCTTCTCGAATATAACTCCCTCGTGCGGCGCCCCAAGAACCACCTTGGCATGGTTAGATAAGGTGCAAAAAAGGGTACTCAAGTTAATTGATGACGACACCGCTGGCTCCACCATCGACCCCTTGAGCCACGGTAGGAATGTAGCAGCACTGACAAAATTCTATCGCTACTATCCTAGTGACTGTTCCTCCGAGTTAAACGCTCTCCTGCCTCCACGGCAATCTTATACCCGCAACACCAGATTACCCCACTCGCCTCATTCCCTTCACCTGCAACTCCCCCTTTCACGCACTCAACAAGATATGAATTCGTTTGTTAATAGAACAACTCGACTGTGGAATAATCTCTCGCAGTCAGTATTTCTGAGCTCCTACAGCATCCAAGAGTTCAAACGCAGGGTTCATCACCACCTTCTTCAATAACCCCCTGTACCTTTTAACCGTTAACCTATACCCATCCACCTGTACTAAGCTTACTGCTAGACATTGCACCATGACGTGACAAATGACATGACAGACTAGTAGTACAAAGGGTGACTCCTGAGCTTAGCACTGCCACATAAAAAAAGTATTTTACAGTGCCTTAGCTGGGTAACAATATCGTTAATTGATAAAATAAAAAGGAGAGGGCCAAGATGACTACCTTGAGGGACACCAGAGGACGCTTCGATGTCCTTTGATTTGACTCCGCGGAATAGAACCTGGTAAGTTGTGTCGGCTAAGTACGACTGGAACCACATCACAAGGGCATGCGGAAAGCCCAATTTCTTTAGTTTAAGAACTATAATAAAGTGAGGGAGCTTGTCGAAAGCCTTACTGAAGTCTGTGTAGACACAGTCAGTTTGGCAGCCAGTGGCAAAGCCTCGAATTGTGTGTGAAGAGAACTCCAGTAAATTAGTAATAGTGGAACGGGCTGCAAGAAAACCATGTTGAAGTTAAAATCGCCTACGAGTAAGAGTTCGTCTTTGGAATACATCTTATCTAGGTTCGTCAAGTGTGCTGAACATATCTGGGGGGATGTAACAGCAAATTAAAAGTAGGTTGTTATGGACAAGGGAGACTTTACGAGCGAGGAATAGAATATCATCAATGTCCAGAGAGTTTGGAAACTTAGGAAGCGGTATTAAGCAACAGTTGAGAAGGTTACTACAGGCAAGTAGTAGTACACCACCTCCGAGTCTCCGAGTCAATAAATCTATCCCTCCGAAAAACTTGGAAGGAGGTATCGAAAAGTTCGGCATTCTGAGTCCCACTATGTAACCATGTTTCTGTAAAAGCGACTATATCGAAATCGCTGGATGAAATCGACAGAAACACATCTTGGGTTTTGGATCTGAATCCCCTCACGTTTTGGAAATAGAGGGAAATCGTCTTAAGTTTTTTGAATCCTGTAATGTGTACGAAATACGCTGTACACGCGTGCGGGGAACGAAACACTTTGAAAATATAATAATATTCATATATAATATGAAGAAAACCCCCTTTGAACAATTTGGCCCACCAATAGGTTTTGAGTTTAAGCACACTCCTAAAGACGACTTTGTCGTTCGATCTAAAACGACTCCAAAATGAACCTTACATATTGTTCCTTTTATATTGGGTCTATTTGGAATCGTCGTTCCACCAAGTGGAAATGTTTCAGAGCGTTTGCAAGTTAACAACTCAATGTATGCGCTTGAGGTCTGAAGGGTGAAAACCTACTACATATCTGCAGGTTTGGGCTTGATGATAAAGATTCTGAAAGTATCGTTCGCATAATAACGAGTTGGATGTCGATGTAGCACGGTTTTATGGCGTACTATACGAAGCCCTCGTTTCTAGCGTTCCCTACGAGCCTCAAAAATTAGCCAGTTCCTCTCCTCTTTGGTTCAATAGTGAACTCAAGCATTTAAAAAATCGAAAGAATAGGCTCTGGAAAACTTATTTAAAGAGAAAGGACTCTCCGAGTCTCAATTCATTTATCATTTGCTATAACCAGTTTCGTTCACTCTCTTTTACTCTGTATCGTGAATATCTCAGCAGTATGAGTAATAAAGTATTTACTGATTCCAGAAACTTCTTCAAATTTATCAACTCGAAGAAAAAAGTTGATAATTACTCTAATACTATGCAGCACAAGAACTGGTCTAGCTTGACCTTCTTTCAATCCCCTCCAACCCACTTCTCAGCTTCGCTGACGACGGTACTCTACGTTACTCGTACAGCTTCGATACAAGACAGACTCATGCCAGATCCTGTCTTGATGATCGCGAAATAATGTCCAAGTCGATTAATAACGACATTAAACTCATTCTAGAGTGGGGAAAGAAGAATCGTGTTGAATTCAACTCCGACAAAACCAAGTACTGTCTTATCTCCAAAAAGAAGCTCAACACCTCTCCACCCTTGAGAGTGGATGGAGTGTAACTAATGGCCGACTCATCCTTACACATCTTAGGCGTGACATTAGCCAAAGACTTGCGATGGAATGACCACATATTCCAAATCGCCAAACAAGCATCCCAGTGCTTGGGTTTTCTTAAGAGGTGCAAGTTCCTCCTCCAGCCATCGGCCCGTGCTGTTATTTATAAATCCTACATTCGGCCTCTTCTCGAATATAACTCTCTCGTTTGGGGCGGAGCCCCAAGAACCACCTTGGCATGGTTAGATAAGGTGCAAAAAAGGGCGCTCAAGTTAATTGATGACGACACCGCCTGCTCCACCATCGACCCCTTAAGCCACCGTAGGAATGTAGCAGCACTGACAAAATTTTATCGCTACTATCATAGTGACTGTTCCTCCGAGTTAAACGCTCTCCTGCCTCCACGGCAATCTTATACCCGCAACACCAGATTAGCCCACTCGTCTAATTCCCTTCACCTGCAGCTACCCCTTTCACGCACTCAACAAGATATGAATTCGTTTGTTAATAGAACAACTCGGCTGTGGAATAATCTCTCGCAGTAAGTATTTCCGAACTCCTACAACATCCAAGAGTTCAAACGCAGGGTTCATCACCACCTTCTTCAATACCCCCCCGTACCTTTTAATCCTTAACCTATACCCCCCCCCCTCATCCCTCCCCCGTACTAAGCTTACTGCTAGACATTGCACCATGACGTGACAAATGACATGACGGACTAATAGTACAAAGGGTGACTCCTAAGCTTAGCACTGCCACATAAAAAAAAAAAGCTGTGAGTCGCCCGCGATTTGCAACATGTTTGCGTCATTCTTTCATCAATCTTTCTCATCTGCAGACTTTCAGCCTGACGACAATAATTTTCGTCACATTATTCCCAACCGAGAGGCTCATTTTTTACCTCTCTCAATTACCATTGCCGATATCGTGAAATATATTGACGATCTTCCATTTGCCTTTACTCCTGGCCCCGACGGTATTCCTCCTGCTGTCTTTAAGGCCTGTGTGGAGGTTCTCCAGTCTCCACTGAAAATCTTTTTTCTAAAATCCCTGGATAAAGGGTACTTCCCCACTCTGTGAAAGAATTCGTTCATAATTCCTATTCACAAAAGTGGTTGCAAGAGTGAAATATCGAATTATAGGCCAGTTGCTAAGTTGTCTGCTATACCCAAACTTTTTGAATCAATTATCTATTCTACACTCGTTCCTATCAAAGTCTAGTAATAACAAGTCTTTCATCTTCATACAAAAATTTCCGACCGTTGATTGTGTGCGTGCATATATGAACATCACTGCTGAGCAAAACTCAACGCATACTTCGTGAACTCGGCCAGACAAAGCCAGATTCTGTCTTTACGGTAAAGTATGCAGAACAGAAAAGGAAAGAAAATTGAATCAGCTGTCAAAATTGAAGTCATCAAAACAAACGAGCAAATATGCACCAATACATCCCCATATAAACTCATAAAATTTTCCGACTTATGGTTGTATTCCAGCGCGTATAAAAATGTTGCATTCTCTCTCTGATAGCCTGACATCGTCATTTGAAAAACTTGTGCATGCAGCTGTTCGCCTTTCACTCATTAACCATATGAAGATGAAAGACTTGTTAATTTCTAGACTTTGGTTCCTATCTGCAAGAGGCTGGTCTCAACGAATCAACATGGTCTTCTTGCAGCTCGTTCCACAACCACTAATCTTCTTGAGTTCACTGCTCATGCTGTCGAAGGCTTCGTTTCCGGTTGTCAAACTGATTGTGTTTACACTGATTTTAGGAAGGCATTCGACATGCTCTCCCATTCCATTATTATTCTGAAATTAAGAATGTTAGGCTTTCCGCAAGCCCTTCTAGTATGATTCCAGCCTTACTTAGCTGACCGGATCTACCAAGTTCTTTTTCGTGGATCCAAATCAATAACCATTGAAGCGACATCTGGTGTCCCTCAAGGAAGTCATCTTGGCCTTCTCCTCTTTATCTTATCAATTGATGACATTGTTCCCTTACTAATACACTGTAGAATATTGATTTACGCTGATGACATCAAATTGTATCGGCACATTAAGAGTATGGAGGATTGCAAACTTCTGCAGATTGACCTTGATACCTTTTACTGTTGGTGTGTGCAACCTGGTTCTTAATATTGGTAAATGCGAAGTCATGACTTTTAGTAGGAGACGTGATCCTATAATTTTTAACTACACCTTTTCTGATGAGGGTATCCCTCGTGTTAATTTGGTTAAACGGGATTAGATTTGATAGTAAGCTGGATTTCTCCAATCACATCAACTATATCTCTTCCAGAGGTAGTTTAGTCTTGGGTTTTATAAAAAGGTGGTCCAAGGAATTTAATAGCCCGTTGGTTACTAAACACCTATACATTTCCCTTGCCAGACCATTACTCGAATATGCGTCCCAGGTTTGGTCTCCTCACTACTCTTCGCATGTTAGAACTATTGAATCGGTTCCACGAAGGTTCGTTCGATTCGCACTGAATCATCTTCCTTGGGAAAACCCAATAGTTCTTCCATCATATGAATCCCGGCTTAAGTTACTCAACTTAAGCTCTCTTCACAAGCGTCGAGAGGCCGATGTTGTATTTGTTCATTAGCTACTTAATGGAAAGGTCGACTCAGGTTTTTTAGGTCGCCGTGCGTCGTTTAGAGAGAGTCGTTATAATCTGAGAGATCCACCTCTTTTACAAATCAACTCCTCTAATACCAATTACGGCAGATTTGAACCTGTAAACCGCATGTTCATTAATGTTAACAATAATATTAATATCTTTAGGGTGAGCATTAGTAAAGATGTCCTTAAAAGGAGTCTTTTTGATCTCACGTGACCATCTATGTTTCCTGTTGCTTGCGTGGGTTATATGTTAATTTGGATTTTTGTTTTTATTTACTAATTTTTATGTTTGCATGCTTAGTTGTGAGCCTCATCTCAGCGCTTGGTTGTGGTGAGTAGGTAAATCTTTCTTGGCCCAGCTAAGAAGTGCGAATACCCTTCTGTATTAGAAGGGTTAACTCTATAACTCTATTGCTAACATAATGCTTCCTCAGCTATTGGTATGACCTTATCGTCTCCGACGTTCATTTTCCCAGAAGCGTTGCAGCTTGCAGCATGACATCAATGGCATCGGGAAGATAGCTCAGCGCCTTCAAATAATTACCAAAAAGGAAAAATCTCTAAAGACCAACAATAGTCCGGAAGCTTCTACTTCAGGAGCCCAATAATCAGGCTCAACTCAACAATATAGTGAACCACCTTCTAGTGTTATTTCAGAGCGTTTGCAAGCACACTAACCTTTGCCAATTCTAGTACCGACATACTCCTGGACCTTCTTTGGGCCGACATCGAGACCAAAATATCTGTCATATTCCTGGAGTTCGTGATGAGGCAAGAGTCGTCAGAAGGGCTGCTGCCCCCTTTTGATTCCTCGCACGGTTCCGAGTTATATCTTCTCAAAAATGGAAGCCGAGTCAGACAAATTACTGAGTAGCGTCGACACCACAACCGGGACATCCCTATGGACAACTGGAATTTACTTAATGCCGTGGACCCTAACGAAATAGTGGAACACTGGTACTGCTAATCAACGACGAGTGCCTAGGGTGGCTCGAAAGAGTTGATTATAAACTCTATTTTGGTTTAGGATAGGCATGGATAAAGGTTTTCAAAACGGCTTCATCTAACGAAAAGGCTGACTCCAATAAAGAGCTCTGTGAGTACTTAGATGAACTAGCAGTCATCGTGGTTGAAAGGGAGTTAGCCTCTATAAGCTCAAATGCAGCGGTTAACAATGTAGTATAAATATGGCAGCAGGCGTGTGGCCTCCAATTAGGTAAGTAGTGGTAGCTTGGAACCAGTATGGAAAAAATTTCGTCTCTTCGCTCTGAGAAACCTACACGACCGCGCGATTTTAGCAATTTTCCGCCCTCCACGGACAGACTCAAGAAGTTGGAACTCATGCCGCTGTCACATAAGGGGGAAGTGCTTATCTCGTGCTTTACTTTGGTCCTAAACGATAGAGTTATGGTACAGTTCCTGTCCGATAGAATCAAGCTCGATACCACAGGAATACCCAAATGTTTAAGGAATACCCTCATTGGACAGAATTATGCAAAGAACGAGTCCGTCAACAAATGTTGTATATTACGGTGGTCCTTAAAAAACTTTTTTCTTAATTTTCTTTGAGGCACCCTGTTACTTTGTTCTACTATATAAAAAAGGATTACTGTAATTTTTTGGGATTTTTAGAGTTAGGTTTAGGGGTCGCTACCGCTAAATATAAATTCAATATTTTAGGAACGACATCTGGTTCTATTTGGGCCTTCTTCAATAGTTCTTCTTCATTTTTGTTGTCTTCATTTGTTGAGGCATTCAACATTTTCCTTTAGAACAGCTACTTTCAAGCACGATCTGCTTATACTTATCCAAGAAATGATCTGCAGGTTTTGAAGAATTTAAAAGATTAAGAAAGTGTCTATAAGGAAATTTCGAAGTGCGCAATGAAAAATTTTTTCTCCGGCATTTGTATTACTTATCAGAGGAACTATATAGACTTGTAGACTGAGTACATGGTGTCCCACTGCCTCCACAAACAGTTAAAAACAAGGCGAAATTATTTACTTTTCTTCAACTTTATTAAAAACACATAATTTACCAAACATTATTCAATAAAATTTTGTTGCCTTCCCACTTTGATCCATCACGCAACAGAAAGAAGTTTGGGTGAACAGAGCTTGTGCTGTAAGCAAAGGGTTTGCGGATCTCAGTCTTGAAGATTGGCCGAGAGTCCCATGGGCCAAGAGCTGGTACAGAGGACCATGGTGCAACGGCTGGTACAGAGGACCATGGTGCAACGGATGGAATCGCTGAGTAGCCATGTGCAAATGGATAGGTATGGAATGCAGCTGGAGCATAAGTAATTGGGATTTCCTTAACCAAAGTATTGCGGATTTTAGCATCCTTTACGGCGGCCAAATGTTCAGCCTTAGCCTTGGCAACTTCAGGGGTGTCCATAACTGGTTTTGGTAACTTAGCACTAAGATCGACAGCCTTGATTGGAGTCTGATTGCGTCTTTTAGCTTCTTCTACAGCAGCTAAATGGATTTCTCTTGCACGAGCTACTTCGGGGACATCGGGAATTGGTGTAGGAAGGCTCAGTTTAGCGTCCTTGGTTGGTTTTGGCAGATTGGTTGCAGCAACACGGAATCCATGGATGGCATCGGCAGTGTATTCAACTGTTTGCAATTTTCCTTTAGCATCGACATAGCTGTAAGATCCACGGGTAACTCCATCAAGGGATTTGATTTCCTTTTTGGATGAGAGCCCATCGCTGTATCCATATGAGTACTGTCCTAAGGTATCCTGGGAGTGGAACTGGCTTGAGAGACTTGCTGGAGCTGCAATCACTTTTGCTGGATAAGCCAAAGGAAGTCCGGAGTAGGCGAAAGGATATCCAGAGTATCCCAAGGGAAGGTTGTATCCTGATAGACTGCCGAAGGCGACAGCCAAAAGTGTGGTAAATGCAATAAGAACTTTCATTTTGATTTTTTTTTTTAAATTAGTAAAACTCAAAGGCGCTGCTAGTGTTTTTTCTAGTACTCGCTTTTGATAACTGTGTCATTTACAAATATCATTAAGTCTTATATACAAAATTTTCAATTTTCTTCCTCTCTCTCTCTAGATTGACACGATTTTCACTATCATAACCTGAAGCGTTTTGTCCCAGCACCAAAGAGTTGATTGAAGTTGAAACAATGTTGTTTGAAGTACCTTGAAAATATGAAACCGCTGTTAGGCTGGTATTATTGTAGACAACTATTTGAAAACTTGTTTCGATATCTTTTATTGTTTTCAAATTTTCTTTGCTTTATTTGTGAAATTTAGTATCTTAGAGGCAAAAATAAAACCAGAATAAGACTAAATTTTTCAATGAATTTTATACTTAAAGTCAATGATGACTCTTGTTGGTGATAATATTATAGTTTTGGCATATTTGATGATAGTTGAATTAGTTAAATTGTATATTTCATAAAATACAACTACAGACAGTTATAAATATTCTACAATTAGTACCCTGTGGTTAAATGCTCTTTAAATAGAATTATATAAGCATATACAAAATAAATAAGAGTATTGTTAGTGAAGCAGCAGATGTGAGGTTCTTTATGGCACTCGAGTTTATTCGGGGGGCGAAGTCTAACCCTCACCTCCACATGGCGATCCTTGAATAACCAACTAACGACGGTAGTAGGTAGTAGCGAGTTTGAGACGCCATATTCTCGCCTACCAACGAAGGGCTAACAACTCTTCCTGGCATTAACATTTTGCTATGGAACCAGCGGCAGAGCCTCGGACTGAACAGATTTCACGCAGACTACCCGGCAAACATATCAACGATAACGATTTGAACTTATTTTTATGGAATGTAAAAACACTATACCAACCCGGTAAGCTAAAAATCCTGTAGATGATGAATCTAGACTAGATGAATAGACGAAATACATAGTGGACATAGCAGTCATCCAGGAGATGGGATGGACTGGACAGGAAAGGGAGGACACATTACATATTTTATAGCTGCAAAGAAAGAGACCACATATTAGGTACAGCATTCATTGTACGAAAGGAAATAAAGCACCTTGTTATAGGGTTTGAAGCCACAGAAGAAAGAATGTGCAAAATTAGTTTAGGTAATGTTTAGGTTTTTGTAATGCCGGGAAATATCCCCGAGAACGTGGCGATTGAGCCTGCGCAACCGAAGTCCCGTTACAAGTCAAGTTTTGGTATTGACTTTTGTAACATTCGTGGACTTCATAGTCCATGGAAATGGTACTTGAACATTGCAAAAATGCAGGACAAGGTTTTATTTTTGGGATGTGTAGGGGGGCCCAGTATGAGCTTAAGTTTGAATTTTCGGGATTCTAACCCCCCATTTGGCCGCTATCTTGGAAAACGTGTGCAAATTGTTTTTCCACAATATCTCCGAAACGGTACATCTTACCGAAAATTTGCAACGACACTTTTTGTTTAAAATTAAATAATCTACAATTTATTACTTCGAAATTTTGTGGTAAAATTAATAATTAAGAAGTTATAAGTCTTAGAACACAAAAATTAGTCACAATATTTTCTTTTAAAAGCTATAACTTTTTTTCCTTCAACTTTACCAAAAAAAAATTAACAAGTTTTTTGTAGAGGGTTTCATGAGGAATAATTTTCTTTCATTACTTTTTTAATTTCATTCACTACGAAGGGTTTTACAGCGCCCCGAAGGTATGAAAGTGACAGATTTTCGGAATATTTTATTACAATTTTACCTCCTAGAAATTAATAATGAATGAATGACATTACGTTATAAGAAATGCCGATGTTTGAGTAATGTAATAAAATTGTTTCGCATTTTTTTGCGGGTTTTTATTGCTGTTATGCCATGTTTTATAAGGTACGATATGGTTTAAAATGAAATTCTTTGAATAATAACATACGTCACTCCAATTTTTTAAAATAATTTGTTTTAGGAGTACACAAAAAAGTGCTATCTAGCATGAAATCCTGGTAAACTTAATGATAAAGACCGGTTGTGACTACAATCCATCATTTTTCAATAAAGGGAAAAGGCGGCGTTTTTTAATTCTAAAGAAAAATTTAGAATATTCAGAAGCCTTCAAAAAACTTAGGAGTGCTTATAAAACAGGGTGCAGCAGTGAAATTTTTCCAATTACTGAAAAATTTGTCTGTGAAATGTATAGCAGCAAATTAGTTACTGTTAACGAAGCAAGATATGATAAGTTCATCATCACTTATAAACCAAAGAATGTGGATGAGCCCATTAATAAAAAATATTTAAATTACGACTCATCAAATTTACCACCGTGTAGGACCGAATTACATGAGCATTTTCTACGCGCACAATATATAGCGAGTATATGGGGCAATGCCAATATTAAAGTTCCTACAACGTTAACACCAGAGACTAATGGGTGGATTATTGATGATAATAAGTATATATACAACTGGTATGACGGTGACACTGTGCACCTTTTATTTATGATGCTCTTGTACAATCTGATCAGTCTAATGACATTGAGTCAGGTAAATTATTGTTGTTTTTTATCTGTACTTTTCTTCATTTTATTTTATTATAAAAACTTTTTACATCTTTTCCAGAAAACGATGAAATGATAGATAATAATTATCATTATGATTCCGAAGACGAATAATAATAATATTATGGAGACGATTTTAATCATAACTTTGAATAATAAATATTTAATAAGTAAAAATTTATGCTTTACAATGTATAACTCTGGTTATCTTTAATTTCAGTGATCCTTCATCATATCTTCACAATAAAATATATCCAATATTCTCCCCACCTTCTCACCATCTCGCAGGCGTGGGGGTGAATAATGGTAACCACCATTTTTTCATATGGATATCGTTCTCCGACGCGAAATATTAAACTTTTGTTCGACAAATTTTTTACCCGAAGCTTCCCTGTACCCCCAAATAAATGATGTTATGCGATAATTTTGATTTTTGATGATTTTTCGGGATTCAGGGGGGCTTCGGGGAAAAAAATTTCAGATAAAAGTTTGATATTTTTCTTGGGAGAACCAATATTCGTGAGAAAAAATAGGGGTTGCCACTTCAAATTTCAGATTTACCCCAATCCCCTGCGAGGGTAGTGAATTTTGTGTGCAACCGATTCCACACTCTAAGTGGAGCAACTTTTGCTCGAAACTTTTTTCACGAAAACCTACCCTTCAGGAAATATCGGATCGTTCCCAGACTTTCCCCGCACCCTTTATACTCTTCTGGCAGATAGCTGCAACCGCTAGAATGTTACATACATACATATGTATACTTTTTATACAATTGAAAGAATGTTCCCTCAAAATTTGAGCCTTGTGGGAGCAGGTTATGAATTACTATCCCCATGACAACTTTGCTATTGTCTGGCACATACTTGCAACCCTCAAAATAGGTTGTCATTTTGTTTTTACACTTAAACATATGTAAATTACAACATATTAAAATTTTAGCCTTGTGGGAGTAGGTTAAAATAAAAAAAAATTTTACATTTTCAAAAATTTAGGGGATGATGACGCAACCGCGAGATGTCTGCCAGAACGGTACTTTCTTACTCGACTGATAATAAAACATCATTTAAAAATTTTCTAGCTTTGTGGGAAACGGATTAGTCAGATGGTTCACTAGCTCTCCTACTAAAGTGTATTGTAGCGAATTTAGCCGATGTTCAATCCGCACAATAGCGGTTATAGCCTTTTCGGTGTATTCTATCTGAGAACTAAACTTCGTTTCGTAGTTTTTCTCTTCTATATGAGGACGTACATCTATATTTGCTTGTTTCAGAGTTTCGTGTAGGTTCTGAATACGACAGCGTTGCGTTTTAAGCGTTTTAAGAACCGGGTCCTTTGAATCCGTCGATGAAGACAGATTTTCTAAATTGTCATTAACTTCTTTTACCCTTTTCGTTAATTGGCCTCTTATAGCTGATCGATATTGAACTTTCATCATGAACATGCGGCTTTTACTTCACTTTCTACAGTTTGCAAACTGTATTCACATGTTATCCGTTATATATTACCACGGTAGGCACGTTTTTATGTTCCCGTCCCGGGTTTCGGCACCATGAAATAAAAGTACTTTAACAACAATGATTAAATCGTTAACTCAATTTTCAACATATTTAATTCAATTCTTTATAAATTTTAAAAGGGCTACGATAAGGAAACTTCATGTAACAGTTTCAGATGTGACAAAAATTGTTTAAACAATTATTTCACCCAAGAAATCGAGGAAAAAACTACATTTTTAGCCCAAAAAAATTTGTTATGACTTATAAATTAAAACTTACTACAGGACCCAGCACTCATCATTCGGGCGCCAATTCCTTATCTACTTGCTAAAGTCTTGCTCTGGTTCTTGCAAGAAACAAGACAATTTTTGCTCATCACTAGCATCAAACCTAAGAAGGACGTTCTGTAAATTCTATTTAGAATACACAAGGCAACAGCATTTATGAAGAAACTCTTTACGAGTGACCAACACAGAGTTCGCCCATGTCAATAGCAAAGGGCAAAAAACAAAGCAAAATAATTTTTCAATTTCATCAACTTTAATATATTACAAACACACAATTTACCAAACATTATTCAATAAAACTTTGTTGCCTTCCCACTTTGATCCATCACGCAACAAAAAGAAATTTGGGTGAACAGAGCTTGTGCTGTAAGCAAATGGTTTGCGGATCTCAGTCTTGAAGATTGGACGAGAGTCCCATGGGCCAAGAGCTGGTACGGAGGACCATGGTGCTACGGCAGGTACAGAGGACCATGGTGCAACGGCTGGTACAGAGGACCATGGTGCAACGGATGGAACTGCTGAGTAGCCATGTGCAAAGGGATAGGTGGAGAATGCAGCTGGAGCATAAGTAATTGGAATTTCCTTAACCAAAGTGTTGCGGATTTTAGCATCCTTTACGGCAGCCAAATGTTCAGCCTTAGCCTTGGCGACTTCAGGGGTGTCCATAATTGGTTTTGGTAACTTAGCACTAAGATCGACAGCCTTAATTGGAGTTTGGTTGCGTTTTTTAGCTTCTTCTACAGCAGCTAAATGTATTTCTCTTTCGCGGAGTACAGCGGCATCTTCACGGATTGGTGTAGGAAGACTCATTTCAGCGCCTTTGATTGGTTTTGGTAGGTTGGTTGCGGCCACACGGAATCCATGGATAGCATCAGCAGTGTATTCAACAGTTTGCAATTTTCCTTTAGCATCTACGTAGCTGTAAGATCCACGGGTAACTCCATCAAGGGATTTGATTTCCTTTTTCGATGAGAGTCCATCGCTGTATCCATATGAGTATTGTCCCAAAGTATCCTGGGAGTGGAACTGGCTTGAGAGACTTGCTGGAGCTGCAATCACTTTTGCGGGATGAGCCAATGGAAGCCCGGAGTAGGCGAATGGATATCCCGAGTATCCCAAGGGAAGGTTGTATCCTGGTAGACTGCCGAAGGCAACAGCCAAAAGTGTGGTGAATGCAATAAGAACCTTCATTTTGATCTTTCTATTAGTAAAACTCAAAGGCGCTGCTAGTGTTTCTTCTAGTACTCGCTTTTGAGAACTGTGTCATTTACAAAAACCATTAAATCTTTTATACAAAAAATGATTTGCATATTTACAAAAATTTTCCTCTTTTCTACTTTCTCTACCGATTGATATCATTTTTACTACCATCGCCTGGGGCTTTCTTTGCCTGCTAAAAGTTGATTAAAGTTGCAAAAATGTTGCTTTGAGTAAATGCGAAAGTATAAACCTGCTTTAATTGTTGTCTTAGTCAATTAATAGAACAAATTGAAAGCATGTTTCTAGGTATCTTGTTGTAGTTTTTACATAGTAGATACAATTTTGTTTGTGTTGTTAATTCGTTTGTGTAAATTAATATCTTTAGGTAAGAAATAGAAGAAGAAACACGATTATGACCTGTGATTTTCAAAGTATGTAGATTCAATGAACACGACAATCTGTATGCAGAGCCGGTTTTAGGTTATTTGGGGCTCCGGGCGAGATATTTTTATGCGCCCTTAACTTTCAGACATTTTTTTAAGGGAGACTACCTACGTTACACAAATTATACTGTAACCCGAGTAAAAATAAACTAGTGGGATGTTGTGCCTAGAGACTAGCCACTAATTACGCTTTTTCATGGTATTCTTTCTGTTGAATGACACTTCAGATTGGATGACAATATATTAAGTGGAGATTGATCCGCACTCACTTCCAACCCGCCGGATCTGGGAATCGAGGCCAATAATTCGAATGTGTCAAATTAAAAAAAAAGCACATCACACATGTAAACACTATAGAAAACGAATCTAAACATTTCTCTTTGGATTTGAGGAAAATCTAATGTGATGCACTTTGCACAACAGAATTAGGTGTATTATTTTACTTAAACATACATGTATTATTGTTAAAAATTCGGCTTACCGCACCCTAGTTTGGCCATGGAGATTCATAAGTATCACACTGACCAACGCTATATATAATTAATCTTGAAAAGTTTTTGTTAAAAGGTTATGTAGGGTTATAAGTTGTGAGACTGCGTAATCTAAAACTTAACAAAGTATTTAACAAACACTGCAATATAATCATCATAGCTTACAAAAAAGGAAATCAAATGTAAACAATAATATTCTTTGATTCTTCACCCACGTCATGGTATATTTCTTTATTCAATATAAACAATAGTTTTTGAGCAGCAAATAAAAACTATATGCCATAACTTCGTTATCATCGGTTCTTGTTCTGGAAGCAAATTTAGAGACGTATTCATGTCAAAAACTTGTTTCATATGAAACAAAATCCCCGAAGGAAATTTAAAAAAATTATTATGACGAAAAAAAAAGCACCGCGAGCCGAAGGATCGAACTCGCAGCCCCACAGACGAGGGACTTTCCCTAGCCCTTTATAGTCCATGGAAATGGTACTTTAACATTGCAAAAATGCAGGACAAGGCTTTATTTTTGGGATGTGTAGGGGAGGGTCAGGGTGAGCTTAAGTTTGAGTTTTCGGGATTCTAACCCCCCCCCCCTTTGGCCACCATCTTGGAAAACGTATGCAAATGGGTTTTCCACTATATCTCCGAAACGGCACATCTTACCGGAAATTTGCAAGGACACTTTTTGTTACAATTTATTACTTAGAAATTTTGTGGTAAAATGAATAATTAAGAAGTTATAAGCCTTAGAACACAAAAATTAGTCACAATATTTTCTTTAAAGGCTCTTTTTTGTTGTTTAAATATACTTCTGGTTGATATTTCCAGACCATTTTCTCAGTTTTTGGTCTTTTGACCAAGAGCTACATTTTGAGATATTTCCCAAGTCTGTAGCTGCAGTACTTTCAGAGATGAAAGTAGGCTTCAGACGGACAGACGGACAGAGCCTCTGTATAAGCTTTTTTTTTTTGAAAAAGCTAAAAATGGCCTTTAATGGGTGAACACTGGAGCACATACCTACGGGCTCACGACGGCCAAAGTTGAAGAAAAGTTGAAATGGCCGATTTGCGACGGCAAAAGACCCCACACTTTGTGTATGAAAAATGACTTTCGGCTAATTTTCTAAAATTTTTGCAGGTTGATAGTTCTCAAAAAGTAAATCAAAAGCCTCAACAGGCATAAAGCCCCATCAGCCCTCCTTCGCCACCAAAAACCACCCCTAAGGGGCTATTGGGATATAACTGATTTCTGAATGTAAAACAATTTATTCGTTTAATCCAGCCACCGATTATACCAAGCAAACTGCTTTGACTCTTAAGCACCGAACATGCAACCCCTCCGATCAATGTCCCCACCCCCTTCACGACCCATCCTATCGATTTTTCTGATTATTGAATTACAGCGTAAACAACCAAACCTTCAATCTTAGGTTAGGTTACGTTGAAATGGCTGCCCCCACTAGGGAGCCCACTTAGACACGCCATTGGGCCCATTCTAGTGTTGGCACAAAGTTCAGGCCATTTCAAGCCATTTTGAGCTTTTCATAAGGCGACAGAGGTTAGGAACACCAATATTTTGCAGATCGCTCAGTCCGTTAACGAAGAGTTATGACCACAACTTCTGCATAAGTCATTGTGGGGAAGTCCTAATCTTTCGGCGTGTGGGCCAAGGGGACAGTGATCGGTCAGCACCTTTACTACATAGCTTATCTCCTTTTTGTTCAACTGAACAAGATATTTTGAATGTTTTGCGTCCAAAGTTCGCCGCATTGCATGAAGAGTGCGGCACACCGTTGTTGTGGTCCATCTCAACCCAGCTCGAGCTAAGCTGATATTTCTCACAGTTCACAGTTAGTTTGTTGGTGGCTAAGGGCATTCCAATTCGGGTTAAGTGGGGTGTCCTTTCCACTTCGGTTCCTTGTCTAGCAAGCTCATCAGCCCTACAGTTTCCCCTAATCCCACTGTGTTCAGGAACCCAACACAGTGTTATATCAAACTGAGTGGCACACAGTGTTATATCAAGAGTCGTGGTTGTTGTGACGACGAATTAAGAGCCTTGAGGGCTATCCGATAGAATATACATATATTCTTATGAGATATATGTATTATTTATCTTTAGCCAGTCGAGAGCCTCCCAGATCGCAGCGTCTTCGACTTGGAAAAGGCTGCAGGGGTCGGGTAGACGAAGAGAGGTATCTATATCTGTGGCCAAAAGCGATAACCGCTTAAGTCGAGTTTAGACAAAACTGAGATTTTACTATCTCTGTACTCCTCATATCAAAGCAAATAGGCACACAAAATTTGGTTCTCCTACTCCCTCTCCAACTAAAGTTATTGTTTAAAAACATTATCGCTTATGTCTAAATGTCATTGGGTTGCATATGCAATAACCGCTTAAATTCGCCTTAGAACATGATTAACACATTTATTGTTTTTCAATACCAGCTTATATAGAATTAGGTTGTTATTTTGCATCAATGTTAGCAACAAATCTCATTTAAAATATAGCATCTTAAGAGTAGCTAATGTCGAGTTAAGCGTTTCTTGTAAATTTTTAATATCGTTTCATAACTTTTCTTGTTGAGATAAGATGTTATTGCAAAACTGTTATTAGTTAAGCGATTATTGCATACCTGCGGAATTTTAAACTCGTAATTTAAATCGAAGTAGGCGGTTATGTTCAATGCGTTAGTGAGTCAGAGAACTCAGTTATACTCGATATAGGCCAATATGTTGATTGGATTAGTTAGGGGCATGATACACGGGTCAAAATGTTGAGCAACACGAGCTGAAACTAGAAACGATTTCTATTTTTCCTCCAGTTCCTTGAAAAATGTTTATGTATGCGTAACTGTCAAGCGATTCTGGGTGAAAATAATTTGGAATACACACCCACACATATGAAATCGCAATGTTATTACACAGAGTGTTGCGTGTAGCGTGTTGAGTCGTGTTTCGCCTCCGCTCTATAAACTGACAGTGTGTTGCATAGACACGTTGACTCGTGTATCATCCCACTAAGTAACAGAACTCAGTTAAATGAACATAGCCAACTAGTGTTGGCGTTTTTATTATAAATTATAAAATTAAAAATAGTCCTTAGTGGTGAGGCGTTTAGGGGAGGGAGGGGGTCGAGCAGATTCTCACCAAATCTCACGTGGGGGAGAGGGGGGTCTCGGCAAATATCACGTAATTTTTTTTTATTTTAAAGAAACAATGTAAAATGCCCAGAAAACTGGGTTAAATTAAGTAAAACATGTTTCTCCACTAAAGACCTGCATTCACTTACAGGCCGCTGGTAGGCAGTGGCTTGTCAGACCAGGTCGACCAGCACGACTAAGCTTGACTCAGTCTAACTGAGGGATGATACTTCAGGTTCCCGTCAGACAGGCCATGGCATGCAGATGAAATCATGATTCTCTACAGACACACAGGTGAAAACGACTGCTTAACATAGCAGGTTATTAATTCAAGCATAAAAATGTTCATGGTCTCAACGAAAACTTCAAGGCGGCTCCAGCCTTACGCCTCACCGTGAACACCCGCAAACAAGCGCAAACGCGAGTGTGGATGGTTTTCACGCTTAGCTCGCGCCTTGCTTTCTGTTGCGAGTGGATACAGCGTGAATTCTTCCCCTCAATTCACGGCTCGAGATTGAATAGAAGCTCAGATCTTCAGGCCCGAACTGACGATAAATCCGATTTTTGTCAGTTTTCCTGAGCTGTAGGCATTCTTGAACTTCAGGCCATACATTTGGCGGCCGGTGATTGTATGGTAATACTTGGCCTCAAGGCTAAAACTTTCAGGCCACGGCCTGCCGGCGAACTGTGTGTAAATTGGGCCCTTAAGATGTGGGTAAGGTAGGACACACAAAAAAATTACTCGATTGTTTAGCCTCTAAATGCTAGTCAAACGCGCGACTCGTCGAATGCTGCAGAGTACGAACCAAGTAATACTGAACCGCGAAAAGGCCATTAGAATTTAGTGCTACAAGAAAGCACATGCCGAATTTTAGCGTAATGAAATGTTGGGTGAGTGCTCACGTTTTGGTAGTTGTGTGTCCACCACAAGCAGAAAAGCGAGGAGGGCAAGCAGTCCGCATTATCAATTATCTCAAATAAAATCTTGCACCCAAACCTCCCCATTCACACAGATGAACTTTTTACACATCTTTCACTAGATTTCACTACGGTTACGGACACGGATTTTATACGTGAGGGCCTTTCCTGCAGTTCTACATTCAAACTCTGTAGTTACGACCGTAATATCGTATTTTTAATGTAAATACTATGGATTTTATAAAATTTGAAAAATCTCACGTGAGATTAGGGGGGAGGGGGTCGGGACAAATCTCACAATATCTCACCAAGGGGGGAGGGGGGTCGAAAAATCGCAAAAATCACCTCACGTAATTTATGGACGACCCCTTACAGTAGTATTTTAAGCAAATTAAAAAGCAAAATGTTCTCCCGTGGTTTGAGAATAGCGAAGTTAGCACAGAAAAAAATTGCAATTGGTGAAAAAGGTAAGTTTTCTGTAAGAAATACATATTGAATATGAAAAAGATTATAGCTGATCTAATATTTATAATAACCGACGAATATCGTTTTTAATAATCAGGTAGTCAGCTAACACATACACAATATGAAGATGCTAGCTCTAACACCGGAAACAAACAATACGACAGTCATAAAATTGCGAATTTTGAACCTAATGTTTTAAATGAAACCGATTCATTTGCTAATGGATTTAGATATGAAAATTTGAATTTTTTACATCAAGCTTTTAGCAGTGATCCTAAAGAACAGGAGAATGCTAATTCCAGAAAAATATTTGATTTTGATTCTGATGATTCTGTTAAAGATCCTGATTTTCAGTTATCTGATCAAAGTTTATCCTCAGAAGCAGAAGCTGATGAAGAACTAACACTATTGGGTAGACAAATCGAGGAAAATATGAACGAACCTTCACAATCTGTTTCTGAAGATAATGTACATTCAGAAAACACCAATAAGGTTTCGTACTCCAGAGAAATATAAAAAAAAACGTATTGTGGAAGCAAGAAAATTTATACCTTTATCCTCAAACTGCCATAAAAGATGCAGGCAAAAAATTACTGAGACGATGCAGAAAACGTTTTTCGATAAATATTGGTCCTTGGGGATATACAACCAAAGAATTTTATTTATTGGTGCTCTCATAAATATAGAGAAAAAGAAAACGCAATCCTTAAAAATTCATCCTGATAAACCTCGTAAGCGACAGCATCATATATACTATTATTTAGAATATGAAGGTGAGAAAATCGAAGTATGCCAGAAATGCTTTAAACAATGTTTCGGTGAAACAAAAAACTTGAACAACCTGATAGTGCATTTTGTGATCACCGGGGATCCGGAGGGGGCCATAACAAATTATCTGCAAACTTTGTTGAAACTGTAAAAGATCACATAAACAGTTTCCCGAATATTAAATTCAAAAAACCAAAGATAGATACCTGCAGTAAATGTGACACCTTTCAAGCGAAAATTAATATACATAGCTAAAACTGAAAATGATCACGATTCTTTAAACGAGCTGCAAAATGAACTATGTCTTCACCATAATGAAGCAGAGCTAGCTTATGAATCAAAAAGAACTGACAAACTGTTAGCAGCTAGCGATACAACAATTAAGGTTTTTGCATTTGATTTGCAACAATGTTTGCCTACTCCATTTCTAAGAAACGCAGTTTCTTTTTACAAAAGGCACCTTTGGACGTACATATTCATGATTGCGTGGGAGGAACTCCTCATTGTTATATGTGGCACGAGGCTATATCTGGTCGTGGAGGTAATCAGATTTCGTCCTGCCTTTATAAACATAATAAGCGGTCTGCTTTTTCACTCTCAAGTAAAACACATAGTGTATTACAGTGATTCATGTGCTGGGCAAAATAAAAATTCTTATGTTTCTGCAATGTTTATAATGGCTTGTCATAATCAAAAAAATATTGAAATTATAGATCATAAATTCTTAGAACCAGGACATACACATATGGAATGCGATGTAGACCACGCCGCTATTGAAAGAAGGAAAAAACGAACCGACGCAAAGATTCATCACCCACACGATTGGTATAATTTTGTAAGAACTGTTGGTATAAAACATAAATTTAATGTTATTGAAATGGAAAAGAACGATTTTTTCAATTTTTGCTTATTCGTAAAATCCAAATTTTTGTGGAGAAATAGGAACGAAGATGGTGAAAAATTTGTTTGGCGAAATGTCAAATGGTTGAGATACATTAAAGATTTCGGGAAAATTCTTTATAAAACTTCTTTAAACCAAAATGAACCGTTTAAAGTTTTAAATATACGAAAGCGAGGTGTTAATACTCTGAGCTATGACAGCGTTCCTCAACTTGAAGAGCATATTAAAATTAATACAAACAAGAAAAAGGACCTCCTGGATTTATTACCTTTCATTAGTCGATGTTTCCACGACTTTTATAAAAGTCTTGAAACGATGGATGGACCCGATATACATCCAGATTTAGTGGAGGAAGATTCGGATACTGAGTTATAATATCACTAACGTCACAGTATTACACATAATATAAAAATATTTTTTTAGTCTTTACAAGGAATTGAATTTTTTATTTTTTATTGTAATCGAAGAAACTTAATTTTGTTATATGTAAATGAAATAAATTAAAATTATAAAACAAGTATTTCAAAAATACAATTATGAATTTTTCTTACATTTCAGCCTAATTCATAATAAAGCGAAATTTGAGTTTTCAATAAAAACATAAGTCAATTTAATTTTCAACAGGACAGTATTTTGTGTTTACAATAACCGCTTAAGTCGATATAGAAATTTGAAATACAAGTTTCTAAATTTTATATAATCGCCTTTAATTAAATTTTGGATTTTTTCTCTAAAAAATGATTTAGTATTACTGATTTTCAATACATTTCCTTTAACTTGTTCCAAACTTTAATTTAGAATAAAAATTAAAGCCCTTATACCTCCTACTTTATTCACTAATATAATTTTATTTTTAATTTACGATTTCTCAAAATCACAAATTTAGACTTAAGCGATTATCGCTTGTGGCCACAGATATATTTAATGAAGAATTTATTGTCGAAGCAATTGGCTTAGAGGGAGTTGGAAGCTTCGGGTAGGAATCTAAAGCTCCTTTTTCTCCGGAAAAGAGTTTTTGTAGCTCGAACGTTATTGAATTTTTAAGCTCTTCTCTTTAAAAAGCCAAGAAGATTGTTGGCTCTGGCAGTCTAGAACAATACCTAGATCTACAACTTGATCGGCACGGTTATCCTGCAGCTTATTTTCGGGAGAAAGTAATTACATAACATTTTCTGATGTTGAGTTGTAATTCTTGCAACGCATTTAGCTTTATTTGAAAGAAAGTTACGTCGTTCTGGGACCTTATGACATTATAAATTTTAAGGTCTTCGACATAGAAGAAATGCGGAATATTCTAGAGTTTATCTGACATTGTCTAAGATAAATATTTTGAATAACACCGGGCCTAGATGGCTGAGATGTTTTTTGGTGAATTAAAATCCATCTTCGCATCGAATCGATAACCAACTATATATTCGGCTTCCCGCGACGGGCTACCAACCCTTTCTGGCATTAAGATCTTGCTATAAAACCTACGACAGGCAAAGATATCTACAGTTACCCCGTTTATGACTAGGTTGAAAAGTTGAGTTGATATATCCACCACCGAATATGATGTCGAGTTGAGTTCACTTTTGGTTGAAATAGAGTTGACCGGAAATCAATACATAACCTCAATTTTTTGCGTGAAATTCTCAAAACGAAATAGAAGAAGAAGAAATGAGGGAAGAATCAGCAAATTCAAATGACATAAGAAATTTTTACAAGTTGATAGGCAACATAAAGAATTTAAACCCAGACAGACGATGTTGCAGGTATAAAAATGGAGGAGTACTCACAGCGACAATAAGAAAAATCGTGGCCTGCCTGGGCGGAATTAGTGCCAGTGTTATTTTGGGGCTTCAAGTAAGAATTTCAACCTGCAATCACCTTTTTATACTAGAAAACAAAGGTCTGCCGGGTTTGAACCGGTGCGAAATGTCTGGCTGTTCCTCCGAAAAACACGCTCTCCTGCCTCCATGGCAATATTATACCCGCAACACAAGATTAGCCTACTCATCAGACTCTCAACATTTGAAGACTGTCCGTTCGTCCACTCAACAAGATAACAATTCATTTATCAATAGAACAACTCGACTGTGGAATAATCTCTAGAGCTCAAACGCAAGGTTCATTACTTCTTTCTTCGATACCTCCCGTACCTTCATAATCCTTAACCTCTTCATCCCCCGTACTCAGCTTACTGCTAGACATTGCATGACCTGACAAGCGACATGACGGACAGGGGGTACAAAGGGTGACTTCTGAGATTAGCACTGCCACATAAAAAAAGACCACCTTTTATTTTAGTGTTTAATTACCACTGAAACCTTCATAATTCCTATACCACTCGCTTGGTCATTTCGAACTGAATAGAAATCGGTTTGAGAATGAGTCGTTTGAACAAATATCTTGGTTTCCTTGCACGACTGGATTAAGTCATCTTTTCGTTTCGGATCGGTGTTCGTTTGTTAATTTAATTGTCACTGGAACTTTCAACTTAATCGAGAGCATTTTTGCCACGCCGAATTTGCTTGGATGCGGATAACGAGTTTTAATTTATTAAGCATCATTCAATTGATCGGGTCACACTTGACAAAAAAGGGGCCCGGGGGTTTTACCCGGACACTTTTCAAAACCCCGCCCGGACGGCCGGCCCCCGGACACCCTCCAAACTAGCACAAATCCAGCGAAACCCGAACTAGTCCATGGAAATGGTACTTTAACATTGCAAAAATGCAGGACAAGGTTTTATTTTTGGGATGTGTAGGGGGGGTCAATGTGAGCTTAAGTTTGAGTTTTCGGGATTCTAACCCTCCCCATTTGGCCGCCATCTTGGAAAACGTGTGCAAATGGTTTTTCCACTATATCTCCGAAACGGTACATCTTACCGAAAACTTGCAAGGACACTTTTTGTTTAGAATTAAATAATCTACAATTTATTAGTTAGAAATTTTGTGGTAAAATGAATAATTAAGAAGTTATAAGCCTTAGAACACAAAAATTAGTCACAATATTTTCTTTTAAAGGCTATAACTTTTTTTCCTTCAACTTTAACAAAAAAAATAATAACAAGTTTTTTGTAGAGGGTTTCATTAGGAATAATTTTCATTCATTACTTTTTTAATTTCATTCACTACAAAGGGTTTTACAGCGCCCCGAAGGTATGAAAGTGACAGATTTTCTGAATATTTTATTACAATTTTACCTCCTAGAAATTAACAATAACAGCTAGCAAGTAATAATAATGAATGAATGACTATACGTTATGAGAAATGCCGATGTTTGAGTAATGTAATAAAATTGTTTCGCATTTTTTTGCGGGTTTTTATTGCTGTTATGCCATGTTTTATAAGGTACGATATGGTTTAAAATGAAATTCTTTGAATAATAACATGCGTTACTCCAATTTTTTAAAATAATTTGTTTTAGGTCTGGTTGTTCCTGGTCTTTTTGAAGGGCTGTGCAGCGGTTCATGATCAATTACTGGACATTTTTAGATTTGCTGAGGAATTATAGCAGAGTACAAAGGTGTCAAGGCTGAAAGTTCAAAGAGAAAATGAAACAGTTGGTCAGGAAATTAAAATCAATCAAGGGAGCTTCTATTATACAAGACAGTATCGTCGCTGTTGCTGGTACTATGACAACAAACGCTGTTATCCGTACGACTATCAGAATAACTTTTATAACAAATAGAGTGTAAACTATCCTCCAAAACTTGTGTTTTGGTAGTATGCGCAACTGAATAACTATTTACAAAGTTATAAATATGAAAATTTAACTAAGCTCAAAATAAAATAACAATTTTGAAATAAGAATAAGATAATTCCAACTTTGATCACAAACCGAATACGTCCATATTTTGCTAGATAGTTAACATAACTGAATAAAGCACTTTTTTGTGCAGCCCTAAAACAAATTATTTTAAAAAATTGGAGTAACGCATGTTATTATTCAAAGAATTTCATTTTAAACCATATCGTACCTTATAAAACATGGCATAACAGCAATAAAAACCCGCAAAAAAATGCGAAACAATTTTATTACATTACTCAAACATCGGCATTTCTCATAACGTATAGTCATTCATTCATTATTATTACTTGCTAGCTGTTATTGTTAATTTCTAGGAGGTAAAATTGTAATAAAATATTCAGAAAATCTGTCACTTTCATACCTTCGGGGCGCTGTAAAACCCTTCGTAGTGAATGAAATTAAAAAAGTAATGAATGAAAATTATTCCTAATGAAACCCTCTACAAAAAACTTGTTATTATTTTTTTTGTTAAAGTTGAAGGAAAAAAAGTTATAGCCTTTAAAAGAAAATATTGTGACTAATTTTTGTGTTCTAATGCTTATAACTTCTTAATTATTCATTTTACCACAAAATTTCTACCTAATAAATTGTAGATTATTTAATTCTAAACAAAAAGTGTCCTTGGAAATTTTCGGTATGATGTACCGTTTCGGAGATATAGTGGAAAAACCATTTGCATACGTTTTCCAAGATGGCGGCCAAATGGGGGGGGGTTAGAATCCCGAAAACTCAAACTTAAGCTCACATTGACCCCCCCTACACATCCCAAAAATAAAACCTTCTCCTGCATTTTTGCAATGTTAAAGTACCATTTCCATGGACTAAACGGATAGCAGCCCTAATGTGTGTTAAATTCTGAAACCCTAAAAATTGTTAACAAACCTGAAGGTCGAGGGTGTCAAGTACAAAAGGTTAAAAACAAGACAAAATTATTTTATTTTTTCTTCAACTTTATTAAATTACAAACACACAATTTACCAAACATTATTCAATAAAACTTTGTTGCCTTCCCACTTTGATCCATCACGCAACAAAAAGAAATTTGGGTGAACAGAGCTTGTGCTGTAAGCAAATGGTTTGCGGATCTCAGTCTTGATGATTGGCCGAGAGTCCCATGGGCCAAGAGCTGGTACAGAGGACCATGGCGCAACGGCTGGTACAGAGGACCATGGTGCAACGGCTGGAATTGCTGAGTAGCCATGCGCAAATGGATAGGTATGGAATGCAGCTGGAGCATAAGTAATTGGAATTTCCTTAACCAAAGTGTTGCGGATTTTAGCATCCTTTATGGCAGCCAAATGTTCAGCCTTAGCCTTGGCGACTTCGGGAGTGTCCATAATTGGTTTTGGTAACTTAGCACTAAGATCGACAGCCTTAATTGGAGTTTGGTTGCGTTTTTTAGCTTCTTCTACAGCAGCTAAATGTATTTCTCTTTCGCGGAGTACAGCGGCATCTTCACGGATTGGTGTAGGAAGACTCAGTTCAGCGCCTTTGATTGGTTTTGGTAGGTTTGTTGCGGCCACACGGAATCCATGGATAGCATCAGCGGTGTATTCAACGGTTTGCAATTTTCCTTTAGCATCTACGTAGCTGTAAGATCCACGGGTAACTCCATCGAGGGATTTGATTTCCTTTTTCGATGAGAGTCCATCGCTGTATCCATATGAGTATTGTCCCAAAGTATCCTGGGAGTGGAACTGGCTTGAGAGACTTGCTGGAGCAGCAATCACTTTTGCGGGATGAGCCAATGGAAGCCCGGAGTAGGCGAATGGATATCCCGAGTATCCCAAGGGAAGGTTGTATCCTGGTAGACTGCCAAAGGCAACAGCCAAAAGGGTGGTGAATGCAATAAGAACCTTCATTTTGATCTTTCTATTAGTAAAATTCAAAGGCGCTGCTAGTGTTTTTTTTTCTAGTACTCGCTTATGACAACAACTGTGTTATTTACAAAAACCATTAAGTCTTTTATACAAAAATAAATTTTTGTCATTATGAAACTTTTCATATTTCTCCTCTCTCTAAAGATTGATACGATTTTTACTATTTTCGCCTGAGGCTTTCTTTCTCTGCAACAAGTTTATTGAAGTTGAAACAATGTTGTTTGCGGTAACTTGAAAATATGAACCCGCTTGAATTTGTGTGTTAGTCTAGGAATATTATGGACAAATATATGAAAACTTGTTTCGCGACCCTATTCCAGAATTCACTTCCACTAAAATTTTACGATTTCATTTCGCGACGAAGTGACCAGATATAAAATAAAATTACTCGCGTTACAAGAGATCAAATCGATAGGAGACGAGATAATGGGCTTTGGCAACTACAGGATATTCTACAACTGCTGAAGAGAACATCACTTAGCATTAGTAGTACGCAGTACACAAGTCAATTTATTGATAATGTCATAGAGCTCAAGCCAATCAGTGAACGGCTATGCTCAATACGACTACGAACAAAATTCTTCACTCTTTCTATCATAAACGCACATGCGTAGACGGAGGAAAAAGCGGACACGACAAGGTATACTCTCTATTATAAGATAGAACACGCATATGACACGGCCCCTTCCAATGACAGCAAGATGATGATAGAGACCTCAACGCCAAAACTAGTTGGGATGTGGGTTTGACCCCTTCGGTTCACACGATTAACTTCCCAGTATGATGAACAAAGATGGAATAAACTGACTTCTTACAAAATAGTTATACATTTAGCACTGGTGGAAAATTGGCTAGTATCAGAACTGATGACAATCCCGAGAGAAGCTAGTTCCAATAACTATAATAGTAGTAAATCCACAAGATTTTTCTAAAGAATTTGTTTCTCCTGAACGTTAACAAACAAACATTTCCTCCGTATTTCGTTCGCTGCACTAAAACGGGTGTTCAAATTCGTATTGAGCGTGCTGAAGCGCCGTTGACGAGCTGAGAAGCGAATGACTTCATTTGGAAATTCCAAAGCTTTCCGGAGATATTAGCAAAACTCAGGGGCGGATGGGCCATAAGACTTACCGGGAAATTTCCCGGTGGAAGATGTGAAATAACTACTACAGCCCGCGGAAAAATCGTAAAGTTTATTTTGGCCCATGTTATAAAAAGGCTGCCCACCCTTGACTTAGACGTACTTTCAGCCACCGGCCCTGCGGGCCTCTGAACAACCGGCCCACCGGGAAATTTCCCGGTAAGTCTTATGGCCCATCCGCCCCTGGCAAAACTGTAACTGTTAAGTTCTTGTCAGACTGGACCAAAAAGAACAAATTTTGCTGTAACTACCGGAAATCCCGGGATGAACCGCAATTTCCTGAAAGTGTATCACGCGTAGAAAACAATTCCCCGTTAGTCAAAAAGTGCTAATCCAAGGTTTGAAAAATTCGCGCTGTTTGTAAAGGGTAACGGAATTTTTGCATGATTTTGAAAGGTTGTCGGATTTTGACAAGTGGTGTTTTGTTCGAAGGCTATCGCTGTGCAGAACCCAAAAAAGATCACTTCGTTTAGAACGGGTCTCATTTCATCGAGTTTATTCGATTTTTTTTTGTTATGTGACAGACTAGAGGCTTAGGGAAGGTCCCTTTCTACTGTCGACAATCTATTTTTTCCGTGTACACTTTCGAACAACAGCTCTAGCCGGAAGATACAGAAGAGAGAGAGAGAATAGAGGAAGGAACTGTCAGTCACAACCTAGCCGCGATATTTTTATTCCACTCCTTCTCGCAACCATTTCACGACTCTGACATCGGGGCATCGAGAACAATTCGCTGGAGTGTTATGCCTCCTGAAACGAGTTGAATCTCATCAACGAACCGATGGCATGAGCTTGGTGCAGCGGGGAAGGACTAGGGAAGGCTATGACAGAAGGAATGTAAAGAGGGACGAAGAGAGAAGGGAAGTTATGTAGGTGGGAGAGTGGAAAAGGCGAAGGACCGTGGGGTTGGCCGGGATTCGAACACGGGACCTCTGGGACAGCAGTCAGCGCCTTACCCCTAGACTACCGAGGCCCCCTAGCAAAACTTGTCAATTTAAGGTCTTTCTGGCAATTAGCCGAAGTTTTTCTATTTAAACAAAAAAGGCCCGACCGAATATTATGAAATTTTTTTGAGAGCCTTTCTTCGTTAATATTCGGCACCTCAATGAAGTCGATATAGTTTTTATTCGCGCGATATCATGCAGGTACAAAAATCACTTACACCGTTTTAACAAAAAAACGGCTCGACCGAATTTCATGAAAATCTTTTCAGATCATATTTCGGTTAATACGCTTCGAACGACACCTCAGCGAAGTCGATATCTTTTTTGGTTCGCGCGATATCGTGCAGGAAAAAATGACCACAAAAGTGCGCACACACACACGCATACTTCCTACCAATTTTTTGCTTAAAATGCTCCTGGGACCTTGAAAGATGAAAATACGTTGAAATTTTCGATTTCGATTTTCGGACCGATTACAATAACTTCCTATACTGGGAAGTTAACTAGAAGAGAGAATTGGCACAGAACGAAAAGTATCCACGAAACTTCAAACGATAACGGGAAACTTGTTATCGATTTTTCAATGAGCAAAAATATGATCGTCAGTTCAACATATTTCCCGAGAAAAAACATTCACAAATCAACATGAAAATCTCCCAGCGAAAGATACTGCAACCAAATAGACCATATTCTCATAAACAGAAGGGCAGCCTCCAGTATTCTCCAAGTAAGAACCTGTAGGGGTGCAAATTGTGAACCGGACCACTTCATAGTTAAAGCTAGATTCAGATGTCGGCTGTCCACTAAGAAAGAAGAAACAGCCAACAAAATAAAGTCGACGTCGATCGCCTGCAGGAACAGACTATGTTGGAGAGATGTCAGGCAACTCTAGCAGAAAGGATAGGTCCAAATACAAATACAAATAGTTAAGATACAGCCAGAGCCAGTGAATGGTACGACGAGCAGTGCAAAGCAGCTATAGAGGCCAGAAATAAAAATAGGAAATTATACATGGAGAGACCGACGAGGAGCAAAAAATTGAAATACGAGGAAACAAGAAGAACCGCAAAAAACTTCTGCAGGAAGAAGAAAAGGAAGTTCCTCAACAATTTTATCCTGAGGGCAGAGGAAAACTTTGCACAAAACAATACACGGGAAGCGTACAAGGAAGTACACATCTTCAAGAAAAGCTTCAAGCCCTCTTCCGGTATATGTAAAACAAAAGAAGGCGCTATAGTCACAGGCAGCGAAGTTGTAAATAAAATATGGAAGGAGTTTTAGCGAGCTGCTGAACGCAAATGAGGGCACCCGACATGTACCAGAACTCCGCCTACAACATAACGATGACACCAAAGAAACAATTGTACCCACTCTGGGAGAAGTACAAAGTGCCATATGATCCTTAAGATACAACAAATCTCCAGCAATTGATAACGAATCAACATGGTTTTCTTGCAGCTCGCTCCACTACCACAAATCTTCTAAAGTTCACTGCTCATGCTACCGAAGGCTTCGTTTCCGGTTGGCAAACGGATTCTGTTTCCACTGATTTTAGTAAGGCATTTGACAAGTTCTCCCAATCCATTATAATTCTCAAATTAAGAATGTTAGGCTTTCCGCAAGTCCCTCTTATGTGGTTCCAGTCTTACTTAGCTGACCGAACCTACCAAGTTTGTGTGTCCGAAAATGCATGAAAAAGTCATGACGAACCTTTTTTTTCAAAGGCGGTGCACCTTACCACACCGCAGTCTCTACCATGAAGCTCATGCAAAAGTAATGTTTATATCATTGACGAACTCAAAGCTAACATGCTATAACGCCCGAAAACAGCCGCTTTTTGCGCATCGTATTGAGTCACTTAATCGACGTTGTATTCAAAAACTGATTTGAAATAAATTGTACAGAATATCCTAAATAAATCTTGCTCATTTGTCAAAATCGGCTAAAAAATTTGTGAATTATTCAATGGTGAAATACCGAAGGTCTAGATGGCACACCCCATCGAGCATGCAAATTTACATATTTTATCGGGGAGCCCCAAGGGTTTCTATTTTCTTAGGGGCCGCAGTATCATAAACATTGGAAATCACTGCTCTATAGCCCAGTCACTTTAAACATGAACCTCTGAAAAAATGCAACTGGAGATTTATCAGCGGGATTCTCTTAATTTTGGGCCACAAACAATTTCCCAAAAGTCCATAAAGCCAACTAACCGGCTACTCGACTTATGGAAGGTGAAAGGTTACGAAAGTTACAAAGGTTTTCTCAAAAATCTCGTAAATTATCGGTTTTATGGAATTTTTGGCTAAGTAAAGATTGTTCGTGAGATAAATCTGCGAAAAAATGTCTTATACGAAATTTACGTAGAACCAATGGTTTTTGAGATATGGGTTTGGGAAAATTCGGGCATCGGGCATCAATTTTTCAGAAATATTCGTACATTAGTTTTGCAAAATGCACTAAAATTGATTTTCGTGACCTTTGACCCTCCATAACTCGAGTAGCCGGCAAATTAGCTTTATAGACGAGCTCAGTTCTTGTGCACCACGTGATACCGGCCTAAAGCACCACTAGTCAAGATTTGTAAACCCTGAGCATTTTTACCTACAGTGGTGACTTTGACGTAGGTCTGGAACGCCTAGTTCGGATCCTTTACCAATCACGCGCGGTCTCCCGCAAGGTTCCATATTAGAACCGTTGCTTTTCAGTATGTACATGAACGACCTCATCGGTATCGTGACGAATTGTAAACTGCACATACATATATGCAGATGATGTCCAAATTTATTTAAATATTCCCATTGAATTGGTAGAGAACTGTGTGCATAATATTAATGTCGATCTGGAGCGTATCTTTCAATGGTCTTTATCCAACCACTTACTGCTAAATGCTTCTAAATCCTGTTGCATTCCACTGTGTAGAAATCAGTTAGACATTTCTTTTCTTCCACCTATCATTCTCATGAACACGTTCTTATCCTACAAACTTCGAGTCAAAAATCTAGGTGTCCACCTGAACTCACATTTAACCTGCTGTGATCAGGTGTCTCATACCTTATGTAAAATAAGTGGTATTTTGCGGCGTTTGTGGCTGTACGCTTCCGTTGTTCCTCTAGGAATGGGTTCAAAGTTAATTAAAATTCTAATTTTACCGCACTTCACTTCTACGCTAGCATGCATATTACTAAAAACAGTAATGTAAAGCAAACAATACAACCTGATTACATGGTGAATATATTTCGTATGGATGTATGTATAATAATCTTGAACAGTATCCAACAAGAAATCGCGGAATAAAATGAAACGGAGTACGAAAGTAGCAAAAAAAAAACAAATTTTCTTTTTTCATCAACTTTAATATATTACAAACACACAATTTACCAAACATTATTCAATAAAACTTTGTTGCCTTCCCACTTTGATCCATCACGCAACAAAAAGAAATTTGGGTGAACAGAGCTGTAAGCAAAGGGTTTGCGGATCTCAGTCTTGATGATTGGCCGAGAGTCCCATGGGCCAAGAGCTGGTACGGAGGACCATGGTGCTACGGCTGGTACAGAGGACCATGGGGCAACGGCTGGTACTGCTGAGAAGCCATGTGCAAAAGGATAGGTGGAGAATGGAGCATACGTAATTGGGATTTCCTTAACCAAAGTGTTGCGGACTTTAGCATCTTTTACCGCAGCTAAATGTTCAGCCTTAGCCTTAGCGACTTCAGGGGTGTCCATAACTGGTTTTGGTAACTTAGCACTAAGATCGGCAGCCTTAATTGGAGTCTGGTTGCGGATTTTAGCCTCTTCTACAGCAGCTAAATGGATTTCTCTTTCGCGGAGTACAGCGGCGTCTTCACGGATTGGTGTAGGAAGACTCAATTCAGCGCCCTTGATTGGTTTTGGTAGGTTGGTTGCAGCAACACGGAATCCATGGATGGCATCGGCAGTGTATTCCACGGTTTGCAATTTTCCTTTAGCATCGACATAGCTGTAAGATCCACGGGTAACTCCATCAAAGGATTTGATTTCCTTTTTGGATGAGAGTCCATCGCTGTATCCATATGAGTATTGTCCCAAAGTATCTTGGGAGTGGAATTGGCTTGAGAGACTTGCTGGAGCAGCAATCACTTTTGCGGGATGAGCCAAAGGAAGACCAGAGTAGGCGAAAGGATATCCAGAATATCCCAAAGGAAGGTTGTATCCTGATAGACTGCCGAAGGCAACAGCCAAAAGTGTGGTGAATGCAATAAGAACTTTCATCTTTATTTTTTTTTTTTTTAATTAATAAAGATCAAAGGCGCTGCTAGTGTTTTTCTAGTACTCGCTTTTGATAACTGTGTTATTTACAAAAACCATTAAGTCTTTTATACAAAAATAAATTTTTGTCATTATGAAACTTTTCTCTTCTCTTCTTTTTTCTCTTCTCTCCAAAGAATTCAATTTTGTCACAATTTTGATTATCATAGCCTGAGGCCTTCTTTCCCTGCAAGAACAAGCTGAAGTTGAAACTATGTTGTTTGGAGTAACTTGTTGTATTAAGCTGGAATTACTTGCTATTTGAAAACTTGTTTCAATATTGTTTTGTAGTTTTTCTATAGATTAAAAGTTTCGGTGTATTTTTTATAGTATATAGTAATTTAGAATTTTTAGGCAAGAAGAAAAACATGAATATGACTAAATTTTTCTGTACATTTTATCCATTCAATGAACATTTTTATTGGCGACATTATTATGGTCTTTGTATAAGTGAGTTACAGTTACAGTTCTGTAGAAAAGTCAAAAGAGCATCCAAAAAAAATATGTTGTCAGTAAAGCACAATATTGGATTTTCTTTGTGGCATTTGGGGTTATCCAGATATTATTCTTATCAGAAACGATTTTAATATAGCGTGAATTATTATAATTAAATGCTCTTTTTTGCAGAAACAGCGAAGAATAGCCGCATATAATATTTTTAATACAAAGAGTCAGTGACAAATTGAGAGGACACCTGTAAAAAAATTGTTTGTGCGCCAGGGTAGCCCGAAAATTCTAAATTATCAGAAATTATTTTTCTACTCACATTTAGATATATTTTAGGAAAAAAAGACTTGCTTTTGCTGATTCAAATTTATTACAAGTGTCCTCTCAATTTAATCACTGACTGTATCTTCCTTCTTACATCAATTTCCTAGATTTTTTTGGCTGCCAATCGAGTCAAAAATACGTTTGAATATTATTCCATATTTTTAAAACATTTTATTCTTATATTTCTCACTGTATAAAGCTTACTTTTTATTCTATTTTTTCTTTGAATCAATTTCCGCGGATCCGACAACACGTCATTCTGGTGTCCGAAGCCTTATTACGCAATCATGTCTCCTTGAAACTCATGCCATTAGATGGCTTCAATCTATTCAGAAACTACAGGAAAAATCATTTTGGCGGTGGAGTAGTAGTGCTGCCCGATCAGGGGAATCTCCCCTAAATTTAGGGGAGTTTTAGCTCGCCAGGGGAATTACAGAGGAGAAACCACGTCAGGGGAATTTCTAGGGGATTCAACCTTAACGTATATTCTAGATTTAATTGAGTCAACGTAGAAAATAATAGTTGTCCCACAATATTTGAAAACAATCAACAGAAACTCGTTCAGTAAATTCCCATTTCGTAACTACTTAACGCCGGTCGAATATATCAATTATGGATATGATATCAATGAATTGCGATCCGAATACTTTGTTTTCATTCAACAACTGAACCCAGACATGCCTAAAAATGTACAAAGAATAGCTTTTATTTAGAGAAAATCAGCATAAATTCAGATATATTCCGACATACAAGATTTTGTCACGGAATTTCAGAATGTTTGTTTCGATATTGATAAAATTAGAAAGGACTGCAACCTTCTTCATCGTTTTGGAATAAAATACCCCGTTTATGACAAGGTTCAACTCAGATTCAACCCACTTATAAACGGGGGTCGAGTTGAAACTGGGTCCACTCAACTCAACTCAGCTTCCCTGCCTGGGTCGGGTTGATATATCGCCTCATATGTTGAAGAGACATTTGTTTTGTTTGTTTAAAATCTGTGAACGCTGCCCTAATGATAAGTTTTAAAGATGCAAGATGCATTTGGTGTATTCGATAACCGCTCAAGCTGCCAAAAGCTCTTTTCTATTCTCAATTATCCTGCTCTGTGTTCTTTGAGCCTGCTCTGGGATGGCAACCCTCGCTTTTTCTGCTTCACCAAATTTTTTTAACGTAAAGATTTGTAATTGATGAAAAAAGCATTTCATAAAGGAAAACTCATCAAAATTGTGTTTGTTATTTTTGGTAACAAAAAGTTATTTTGTTTCGAATCTACAAAAATCACTGACGTTGTCAGTTAAAAAAGTTTTGCCACCTATGGAACGAATTGGCGCCATGAAAATTTTCTGATGAGCAGTCCATTTTATGTCAGTGGAGCAGGCAGAGCAGCGAAATTCTTCTTCTTTTTTGACAGTTGTCATATCGAAAACAGGGGAATTCGAAAAATTGATTTATAAATGATTTATTCGGAAAATACTTGGAAATAAACAAAATTAACATTAATTGTTAAAAAAATAACATTTTGAGAAATTGCTTTTATTGGCATATGTATTTGTTCTTATAAAATTGACACTCGCACCTAACCTATAAAAGAGAATTTAAAGCGAAGTAGAGCAGAATAGTGTTCTTTGAGATTGTATTCTATTTTCTGATCTTTTCTGTCAACACCAGCGCCGTAACTAGGCATGTGCAGGCGGTGCGGCGCACCAGGGCCCCCGGCACTGAGGAACCCCCGAAATTCTTTTTTTTTTAGTATTCGTTTTAAAGTATGAGCTAGAAAAGATCTTCGATAATGTTTTTATAACATTGTATAAAATTGGATCTACTTTTTTAGGGAAAGGGCCCCTGGGAAACTTTTTTTTCTAGAACGCTCTTATTAGTGTCTAATAGAAAATGTTTTCGAGAACCCTTTTTGAAGTAAAACTTCTTTAGGGACGTTTGCTTGAATAAAATTACATGAGAGTGAATCAATTTCATTCGCGTAACGCTCGCACACATGAAAAATCGTCAGAACTTTCGTATAACGATTGGAAAAGGGGTGGACGGGGTACAAGAGACGATTACACTTGGGGCTGTGTGTCAACAGTTAAAATACACTCTGCCTTACTGCATAGATTTTCTGGCATGTTAGCTATGTTGTCGCCCAGACTTTGCTTTATCTCATTATAGGAATACAAATTCACCATTCTGTAGAGGTGAATTATTTCAGATTTTTCTTGTTGTTTGGTCACTGGCCGGGCTTATGCCGCGGACACTTTGGAGTTGACTGACATGTTGGAAGCGGCATATAGTCCATGGAAATGGTACTTTAACATTGCAAAAATGCAGGACAAGGTTTTATTTTTGGGATGTGTAGGGGGGGTCAGTGTGAGCTTAAGTTTGAGTTTTCGGAATTCTAACCCCCCCCCCCCCCCATTTGGCCGCCATCTTGGAAAATGTGTGCAAATGGTTTCTCCACTATATCTCCGAAACGGTACATCTTACCGAAAATTTGCAAGGACACTTTTTGTTTAGAATTAAATAATCTACAATTTATTACTCAGAAATTTTGTGGTAAAATGAATAATTAAGAAGTTATAAGCCTTACAACACAAAAATTAGTCACAATATTTTCTTTTAAAGGCTATAACTTTTTTCCCTTCAACTTTAACAAAAAAAAGTAATAACAAGTTTTTTGTAGAGGGTTTCATTAGGAATAATTTTCATTCATTACTTTTTAGCTTTTTCAAAAAAAAAGCTTATACAGAGGCTCTGTCCGTCTGTCCGTCTGAAGCCTACTTTCATCTCTGAAAGTACTGCAGATACAGACTTGGGAAATATCTCAAAATGTAGCTCTTGGTCAAAAGACCAAAAACTGAGAAAATGGTCTGGAAATTTCAACCAGAAGTATATTTAACAACAAAAGTATATTTAACAACAAAAAAGAGATTTCTAATAAAGTTCATTTATCGGTAGCCTAGAGGTAAGGCTCTGGAGTCATATCCCAGGCGAACCAAGTTCAATCCCCGACCGCAAAATGGTGAAATAAATTTTTTTTTTTACGTCGGTGTAACATGTTTTAATTCTATTTCTCACTAAATTATATTATTTAATAATGATACTCAGGAGAACATAAACATTTATTTAATTAAAAGTGCAAAAAAATCATTTTCTTGAGTTTTTATGGCTCTTCGGCGGCTTTATAAATCATTAAAAAATTTCGCGGAAATAATATAAAGTATTTATTTGTTTATATGCATATTTATATGCTGTTCATTTTATTATAGTTTATAGTCATGTAGGTGGTGCTGTAGACCAAAACAAAAATTCAATTTTATCGAACTTCGCTGTGGATTTGTCACAATCAACCAGAAGTATATTTAAACAACAAAAAAGAGATTTCTAATGAAGTCCATATCGGTAGCCTAGAGGTAAGGCGCTGGAGTCATATCCCAGGCGAACCGAGTTCAATCCCCGACCGCAAAATGGTGAAATAAAAAATTTTTTTTTACTTCGGTGTAACATGTTTTAATTATATTTCTCACTAAATTATATTATTTAATAATGATACTCAGGAGAACATAAACATTTATTTAATTAGAAGTGCAAAAAAATCATTTTCTTGAGGTTTTATGGCTCTTCGGCGGCTTTATAAATCATTAAGAAATTTCGCGGAAATAATATAAAGTATCTATTTGTTTATATGCATATTTTATATGCTGTTCATTTTATTATAGTTTTTAGTCATGTAGGTGGTGCTGTAGACCAAAACAAAAATATAATTTTATCGAACTTCGCTTTGGATTTGTCACAAAAAATATGTATGATTTAAACGAAACATTTGGTAGGTTTAAAACGAAAAGTAGATATCTAATTTTTACCAGGGCATATAAACGCTTACTGAAATGAATGAAAATTTTTAAATTTCACGAACGATGTATTTAAGACCGTCCTTATAGTCCATGAATATAAGGAAGTGATTTTTCTCAGAATTTTTAATATTTTACAAAAATTTTACAAACGATTTGCCCCATATCTAAAAAATTTTGCAGCCCTTTGTTTAAAAGCATATTTTTAAGTTTTTATTAACTAAATTTGTATGTATCTCTTCAGAATAACAAAACAAAAGTGGGATGTTGTGCCTAGAGACTAGCCACTAATTACGCTTTTTCTTGGTATTCTTTCTATTTAATAACACTTCAGTCTGGATGACAATATATTAAGTGAAGATTGTGAAGAATTGCGAAAATATTCAAACAAATAACTCGAAAAACTAACGCATCTTTCATGAAGATGCTGCTGCAAGAATTATACAATAATTGCCCGCCAAGAATTTGAGAGAATTGATATATTTTAATTGCACCCCATCTATGACAAAGAATAGTGAACACCATCTATGGCAATATTACATTACTCTTCGTTTTACCTATGATTATCAATTTCCATAAAATATACAAAATACATTTCATAAATAATAGAAAATCTGTTGTCATAAATCAGTTGTTTACTTCCTTCTATAGTTTATACATATCTTGCATTGGAATGTACCTATTTATGAAAGCATGAATAAATAGGTTTATTGCCACATTACTACAAGTTAGTGTTTGGAGTAATGGGTTGGTGCTAGCTCGGGGTGCGACAGGACCCGGGTTCTCGATACTGGGGATGGCCGCGTACTATTTTTTTTTAAGTTATGATGATTTTGGTAGAACTCACTTCCGACCCGCCGGATCTGGGAATCGAGGCCAAAAAGAAATTTGCGGTTGCGGATTTGAGAATCGCAAAGTGTCAAATCCGCACCGCCGGATCTGGGAATCGAGGCAAATAAAATAGAATAGAATATTTCAATATACATAAGTAGCTATTAGCCGTGTTTTTTTTTAATGAACTACATATATAGTTATTTTATCGAGTTCATTAAAAAAAAGCTAAAACGACAAGAAAAATTTTTTGGAGCGTCTACTTCGATACTTAAAAATTTCAAAAGTAAATGTAAGTTAATACCCACGACACACCAGCACTCATAATCTTGATTATGACGTCAGAATGACGTAGATTGCATTTTATTTCCATATCTTTTGGGTCTACGTCATTTTGACGTCATAATCAAGATTAAGAGTGCTGGTGTTTCGAGGGTATAAAAGTGTCAATTTACTTATGTTTCACGAAATCCCATGTAGAAAATAATAAATAAGTTTCTAAAATATGAATTATTTATAACAAATTTGCTCTCAACACTTCCCTGTTGTTTTTAACCGACTTCAAAAAAAGAGGAGGTTACTCAATTCGACGTGTAGATATTTTGTAGTCCTGTTCACGCATAACTTTGTAACCCAATAACTTTTTTGCTTTTTTTGGTTCATTTGAAGGGGGAGTTTCCCACAGTGGTCCCGTTAAATTTTTTCGAAATTCTGATAACGGAGTTCGAAATTAGGCATAAAAAACTGTTAAAATTAATTCAACCTAAACATTTCATAGGCACCGAACAAAATACTTTATTGTTGCGAAACTGGTAGAAGGCCGGTGGGAGAGTGCGTAGCGCGCTGGATACTCGATCCAGCGGCGCGTAGTGTTGCAGGTTCAAGTCCTGATCGGTCGGGGCAGATTGTTTTCTTTTTCTCTTTTTCTTCTTTCTGAAATGATTTATTAACATATTAGTCAACCACTGATAGTATCAGCCATGGCGCAGAGGGCTAGGGAGAAGTACCTACGTCTAGGAGCTTTGTGGGGCTGCGAGTTCGATTCTTCGGCTCGCTGTGCTTTTTTTTCGTCATAATAATTTTTTTTTTCAATTTCCTTCGGGGATTTTGTTTCATATGAAATAAGTTTTTGACGTGAATACGTCTCTAAATTTGCTTCCAGAACAAAAACCGGTGATAACGAAATTATGGCATATAGTTTAGATTTGCAGCTCAAAAACTATTCTTTATATTGAATAAAGAAATATACCATGGCGTGGGTGAAGAATCAAAGAATTTTATTTTTTACATTTGATTTCCCCAATATCAATGGGAATTAGGCTTATATTTCCTTGATTTGTATATGTGTGTACTGTAAACAAACTTTGAACTTTTGACCAACTTCCACTGCAAATTTTACACATACTAATAGTTCGCATGACAATACAATCTGATCATTTTGTAAAAAAATCAAGATGGCGGTTCCATAATGGCAGTCGAATTTTGCAATTGGGTTCCCCGACTCCAGAAATGGGTATAAAATAAAAGGGTAAGACAAGTAGAACACACTTCGCTATGTGACGTCATTCAACACCCAAAATGGCGGCCAACACAAAATGGTGGCTTACTTTTTCTTTAAATCGTTCTTGTTCTGGGTATCAAATGAAAGTGTATGACGAGTATAGTACAGTAAGCTATCGACTTCACAATAAATATTTCTTTTAATTTCCCCGGAGAATTTTGTTTCATATTAAATAAGTTTTTTTTTGTAAATTCGTTCGAAAATATGCAAATACATTACTGCAAAAACCATTTAGTTACTGCTTAGATTTTTTCGATGGCGCGGCGGCGTGTTATACTTCCCAGAATGGATTTAAAAAGAAGAATCATTCACGCAATACGTACGCTGCATCGTCGGTTAAACGATACTATGGCAGCGTCTCATATATATCGTAAAGGTAGGCTCATACGCAACAATTTAGTTTTTTTTGATTTGTCTAGTCTGGCGCAAGTCGAATTGTGGAAATAAACTGAGTGCAAATGACGAGTGAAAACTACCTCCATTAGTTATTGCGCATTATATTTATACTTATCTACGCGTTGTACTATATTACATTGATTGTGATAAGGTCGGAGGAGCAAGTGGTTGAACATCACAGACATATTTGGTACAATCCAAACATTTTACATTGTGCAAGCCGAACAGTTGAGTTCACACGCAACGATCTATTTGTGCCCTGTAGACCAACCTTAATATTTTTTTATATTGCCCCCGAAAAAAATGAATGGTTTAGTACGCAATAAAAAAAATTTTAAAAACCGACTTCAGAAAAAAAAACCGCACAAAATGCACAAAAAAGGATGAAATAATTGTTTGTAATTCTTAACAACATTAATCCAATTAGAATGGATCTAGAAAGAAGAATCACTTTTGAAGACGGTGCCAGGTAGTAGTTGACTTTGATTGCACTAACTCTTGCTTCGGCAATTGTTTTCATTTCTTTGTTAGGCTAATCCCCTAATGCATCACCCACAGGGTTGAGCACCGTCTTCAAAAGTGATTCTTCTTTCTAGATCCATTCTGATTGGATTAATGTTGTTAAGAATTACAAACAATTATTTCATCCTTTTTTGTGCATTTTGTGCGGTTTTTTTTCTGAAGTCGGTTTTTAAAATTTTTTTTATTATTTTTAAATTACCTTTTCAAACCGCCGAAAAGTATGGAACATTCCGAAAAGAAAGGGATATTGAGAAATTTTCCAAAACCTCGATAGAGACCCCGATAAAACTTAGGTCTTGAGATTTGTATGGGGAAGAACTATATAGCTCATTAAAAAACACGGCTATTAGCTATTTGAAAGTAAAAATAATTATATTTTATACAAAGTAGCAGTTGTAATGGAATATAAAGTTGTGATCATTTTAGTTTTCTTCTAAATATCAATAAAATATTATTGTAAAATATTTGATTAGAGCCTATTATACGTTAAATTTTTATTATTTCAGATTAGTTGTTTTACAACAAACTGCTACGATTTTGTCAGGTAAAATTTGTTCGTTTTGTGTTTGTATTAAATCAGCTGTTTTCACAGCTATTTATCCTTACTAATATTATAAATGCGAAAGTAACTCTGTCTGTCTGTCTGTCTGTCTGTATGTTACGCTTTCACGCCTAAACCGCTGGACCGATTTTGATGAAATTTGCAACAGACATAGTTTAGACCTTGGAGACGGACATAGGCTATTTTTTTTTGGAGAAAAAAGGGTTGAAGGGGGTGAAATGGGGTTCAATAAGTTGTAAGGGGATTTATTTTCTTTACTTTTTTTTCTATTGTATAAAAAGTAACTGACTGAAAGACAACGCACAACCTAAACCGCTAGAGCTAAAGGGCTGAAATTTTTGACAGTGCATCCCTAGCGATTTTTCGAAATTCATCCCCTAAGGGGGTGAAATGGGTTTTTTTCCAAACCGCTAAAGCTATAAGGCTGAAATTTTGACAGTACATCCCTATAATGATGTGAACATCCACTAAGAAGCGATTTTTCGGAATTCATCCCCTAAAGGGGTGAAACGGGGTTTTTCCAAACCGCTATAGCTATAGGGCTGAAATTTTGACAGTGCATCCCTATAATGGCGTGGACATCCACTATAGAGCGACTTTTCGAAATTCATCCCCTAAGGGGGTGAAATAGGGTTTACCCAAACCGCTAAAGCTATAGGGCTGTAATTTTGACAGTGCATCCCTATAATGGCGTGGTCTTCCACTATTAAAGCGATTTTTCGAAATTCATCCCCTAAGGGAGTGAAATGGGGTTTACCCAAACCGCTGGAGTTATAGGGCTGAAATTTTGACAGTGCATCCTTATAGTGATGTGGACATCCACTAAGAAGCGATTTTTCGGAATTCATCCCCTAAGCGGGTGAAATGGGGTTTTTCCAAACCAGATGCGGTGAAATTGGGTTTTTCCAAACCGCTATAGATATAGGGCTGAAATTTTGACAGTGCATCCCTATAATGGCGTGGACATCCACTATAAAGCGGTTTTTCGAAATTCATCCCCTAAGGGGGTGAAATTGGGTTTTTCCAAACCGCTATAGATATAGGGCTGAAATTTTGACAGTGCATCCCTATAATGGCGTGAACATCCACTATAGAGCGACTTTTCGAAATTCATCCCCTAAGGGGGTGAAATTGGGTTTACCCAAACCGCTAAAGCTATAGGGCTGTAATTTTGACAGTGCATCCCTATAATGGCGTGGTCTTCCACTATTAAAGCGATTTTTCGAAATTCATCCCCTAAGGGAGTGAAATGGGGTTTACCCAAACCGCTGGAGCTATAGGGCTGAAATTTTGACAGTGCATCCCTATAGTGATGTGGACATCCACTAAGAAGCGATTTTTCGGAATTCATCCCCTAAGGGGGTGAAATGGGGTTTTTCCAAACCGCTAAATTTATAGGGCTGAAATTTCGACAGTGCATCCCTATAATGGCGTGGACATCCACTAAGAAGTGATTTTTCGAAATTCATCCCCTAAGGGGGTGAAATGGGGTTTTTTCAAACCGCTATAGATATAGGGCTGAAATTTCGACAGTGCATCCCTATAATGGCGTGGACATCCACTAAGAAGTGATTTTTCGAAATTCATCCCCTAAGGGGGTGAAATGGGGTTTTTCCAAACCGCTATAGATATAGGGCTGAAATTTTGACAGTGCATCCCTATAGTGATGTGGACATCCACTAAGAATAGGAAAACATTGCACATAATAAACAGTTTTTATTTAAAGGCGTTGCAAGGCACGCGGGTTTTATGCTAGTTATTATATAAATACATATAATAAAATTTATAGTACAAAGATTTAGAACAAAATATGCCTCGAAAAAAATACTCGATAGCGCAAAAAAAAGAAGCAGCCGAACGACGTCGTACTCTTCGCACCGCGTCGCAGCGAAATAGACGTAGTAATAATGAATACCGTCACACACAACGACAAGTAGATGCAGAAGCTCATAATAAAATTGCACGTGAGCATGAGCATCGTCGTCGGCAAGAGCAAGAACGAAATACTGAGGCCCACCGACTTGCTCGCAACGATGAAGATCGCCGTCGACAAGAGCAAGAAAGAGATGCTGTAGCCCGCACATTTGCTCGTAAGGAAGAAGATCGCCGTCGGCAAGAGCAGGACCTAAATACTCAAGCCCGCAGACTTGCTCGTACGGATGAAGATCGCCGTCGGCAAGAGCAAGAAAGAGATGCTGTAGCCCGCACATTTGCTCGTATGGAAGAAGATCGCCGTCGGCAAGAGCAGGACCTAAATACTCAAGCCCGCAGACTTGCTCGTACGGATGAAAATCGCCGTCGGCAAGAGCAAGAAAGAGATGCTGTAGCCCGCACATTTTCTCGTATGGAAGAAGATCGCCGTCGGCAAGAGCAGGACCTAAATACTCAAGCCCGCAGACTTGCTCGTACGGATGAAGATCGCTGTCGGCAAGAGCAAGAAAGAGATGCTGTAGCCCGCGCATTTGCTCGTATGGAAGAAGATCGCCGTCGGCAAGAGCAGGACCTAAATACTCAAGCCCGCAGACTTGCTCGTACGGATGAAGATCGCCGTCGGCAAGAGCAAGAAAGAGATGCTGTAGCCCGAACATTTGCTCGTACGGATGAAGATCGCCATCGGCAAGAGCAGAACTTAGATACTCAAGCCCGCAGACGTGCTCGCAATGACGAGGATCGCCATCGGGAAGAGCAAGCTCGAAACACTCGAGCACGTCTACTTAATCGAGAAAATTTGAACCAGTCCTGGCACAGTGCCAGTTCAACTTTTCTTAATACGATCAAGGAAGGCCCAACAGTATCATGCAATTGCTGTGAAGGACTTTGGTTCGCACGGTCTATAAAAACAATGTCCTTACAGCAACTTGAAACTAAACCTGCAGATTTCAAAACTAAAATTGGATTTATATCCCAGTCAAAAGGGTTATATAATCTATGTGGGACGTGTTATTCTGCCATTAAAGGGAACAAAATTCCGAATTTATGCCTCACTAATGGCCTTTCATTTCCATCGATCCCCATTGAAGTCTCACGCCTTACTAAGCTCGAGGCACGTTTAGTTTCACCTCGTCATGTGTTTCAATGTATTTGGGCTGTTTACGGAATTCGTGGTCAATATCGAACTAAGGGGCAGATTGTAAATGTGCCTGTCTCTATTGACACGACTGTCTCATCATTGCCAAGACAAGTCAATAACTCGGGGTGCGCATTCATTCGCCTTGCCAGACAAATGCATGTTTTGTCAAACTATGCTTCCGAAAATATACGTCCACAGCTCGTCTATGATGCTGCTCGTCGCCTCTCAGCTTCACCTCTTTATCGAGAGTACGGAATTTCACTTAGTTCCAACTGGATGCAAGAAGTTCAAAGAGTTGGTACACAAATTCAGGATATCGATGGAATTTTATTAGGATCACCATGGGCTGAAGAAGGTAATGCAAGTGTTGTAGGACATAATATTCAAAATATTATGATTGAGGCGCCAGATGATAGTGAGGAATTAAATCCGGGCGGTACTGAGACATTGATATCCGCTGAGATTCAACAATTGGACTCTGTAGAAGGAATTCGTTTGGCTCCTGCCGAAGGAAATCGGCCGATTTCTGTACTTTTCGATAAAGATTCTCCGTTTTTAGCATTTCCAAAATTATTCGGAGGGGAAAGGTTATCAGGCAAAATTAACGCTGCAGGAAAGGAAAAGGAACTCAGCAAAACTGAACTCTTTAAATCTTTTGTAAGGAGATCAGACAGAAGAGCAGCTGAATCAACTGAATTCGTTCTTTATGCTGCAAAAGTTCTTGAAATTAGTCGAATTTCAAGTAATCACCAAATTTGTCTTCGTAAAAGAAGAAATACTGGAGAGCAAGTTGTCACGGCAGCACAAATTTCTAATCCCGACTTTGTGGATGGTATGCTGCGTGATGACAATGCATATCGCATTTTTCAAGGAATTAGAAATTCCTGTCATCATTGGCATCAAGAGGGACTGAGAGTACGAGCAATGGTGCGTCAATGGTGCGGTTTACCGAATTTGTTCCAAACTCTCAGTGCTGCTGAAATTAAATGTTCTTGACGATGAGGAGATTTCTATAGAACAAGCAGGTGAAATCACTAAGCATGAAAAAGAAATTTTAATTCAGCGTGACCCTGTAACTTGTGCAAGATACTTTGACAACCGATTCCAAGCGCTAATGAAAACCTTCAAATGTTCAGAAGGCCCTTTAGGAGATCGAGAAATTCTCCACTACTTCTATAGAGTGGAATTTCAACATAGAGGCTCTTCTCATGTTCACATGATTCTCTGGGTCGGTAACGCTCCCATTTACAAAGAAAACGATGTTCAAAATGTTGAAGCAATATGTCAATTCATAGATGAACTGATCTCATGCTCAACAGACTATCCTGAAGAGGACCCTATTCATCAACTCTTGCCTCTAAATACACATCGTCATACTTCCACATGCAGGAAGAAAAGTAACAGAGGAATAAAATGTCGGTTTGGAATTCCATTATTTCCTATGGACCGCACACGAATTCTTACTCCTCTTCATATATCAGAAAATGAAATAAGGAGTTGTAAAAGTGAATTAAAACGGATCAAAATATATCTTGAGTCAGATGGACCTCTTGCATTAACCTCTTTCGATGAGTTTCTTAGAGCTCTTCATCTTGACAAAGAAACATCTATATCTATAAAAATCTCGTGTCACAGTGTTTGTTACCGTACTCCTCCGAAACGGGTTGACCAATTTGCATGAAATTTTTTGTGTATATTTGGTAGGTCTGAGAATAGGTCGTAGGCTATTTTTTATACCTTTAACCAAAAAAACAGCTGCAAAATCCAAAAAAAATGGTAATTTTAGGAATTTTCACTTCATTTTAGTTTCAATAGCTTCATGGCCTACCTATTGTTTGACAAATGTAAAATTGTCATTAAATTGAATCATTACATTTAATGAAAATTTCAAATTTACGCAGCTGTCAAACAATAGGTAGGCCATGACGCTATTGAAACTAAAATGATCCATGGCGGCCGTCTCAAGAAGGCGGTGTACCACTTTCTTCACAACCACCTCGACATGGGTATCAAATGAAAGGGTATGATAAGTAGAATACAATAAGCAATGTAGTATACAAAATATATCTTTAGATCCATGGCGGCCGTCTCAAGAGGCCGGATTACCACTTTCTTCACAACCACCTCAACATGGGTATCAAATGAAAGGGTATGTTAAGTACAATACAATAAGCAATGTAGTATACAAAATATATCTTTAGATCCATGGCGGCCGTCTCAAGAGGCCGGATTACCACTTTCTTCACAACCACCTCAACATGGGTATCAAATGAAAGGGTATGTTAAGTACAATACAATAAGCAATGTAGTATACAAAATATATCTTTAGATCAGTGCTGGGCATTCCTATGCCCGCGGGCAAATGAGCTTTAAAGCTCTGAATATGTATACGAAGTCAAATGACTCGAATATGCACAAAAAAGCATATCAGTCTTAATTAAGACTTCATGCGAGTGGGAGCGTATTTTGAGCGACTTTGTGCTCATATATGTACTGGATACACTGTTAAAGCAGTAATTTATTTTCAAATTGTCAATTTGTCAAAATTAAAATCAACTACTTAATATATGAGACTTAAATTATATTTCTTATTATATGTTGCAATAAATTTAAAAATATGCAAATTTTCTAAACTCGATAACCGTGTGAAGCTTTAGAAAGCTTTTGATAGCTTTTACACAAATGCATTTCTTTAGCTGTGTAGGTTTGCCCGCCACTGCTTTAGATCCATGGCGGCCGTCTCAAGAGGCCGGATTACCATTTTCTTCACAACCCCCTCAACATGGGTTATCAAATTAAAGGGTATGATAAGTAGAATACAATAAGCAATGTAGTAGACTCAATATACCGATTAATGGCGGCCGACGCAAGACCCATGTTCTTTGAGGCATTTCATCTGTGTAAAATACATATCTCGAAAAATATTAAGTCAATGGATGGTTTTTATTGTTTACTATTGACTTATGGGTGCAGCGTAGGCGCACCGGGTCCCAGCTAGTATATTAATATAATCCGTTCTTCACTAGCGAGAGATAAAGTCTTCCTGCGTCGCCGGCCTTGTGAAATATTCATTAATAATTACAATGAAAAAATACTCAGAATTCACAAGGCCAATATGGATATTCAGTTTGTCTTGGATGCATACGCTTGTTGTTGCTATGTAATTGACTACATTAACAAGAGTGACAAGGGTATGAGTGACCTTATGAAGAGAGCACTGGAAGAACATCGATCAGGTAATCAAAGTCTTTCATCTCTCATGCGTAGACTTGGGTCGGAATTTCATAGAAACAGTGAGTTATCAGCCCAAGAAGCAGTTTACAACATTCTGCAAATCCCGATGAGCAAAGCTTCTGAGCAATGCCTTTTCGTTCAGACGGGTCCGCCTCATGAGCGATCGAGAATGTTATTATCGCCAAAACAGCTTAAAGAGCTTGCGGATTGCAATTCAGAATCGTCTGAAATCTTTGTGGCTGGACTTATTGACCATTATGAAGCGCGCCCGGATTCTCTTGAAGATATCAGTCTGGCTTACTTCAGTGCTTGGTACGAATATTCGAAGTCGAAAAGATCGACTCGAAACCAGCTTGATGTGAATGAAGATGATATTCAAGATTGCGATGTAGAACACTCCAATCCATTTTTAAGTTTAAAACAAAATTCTGGTTTTGTGAAGAAGCGATCTTTTCCGAAAGTGATCCGATTCAGACGCTTTAATGTCGCTCAAGATCCAAACAATTATTACCGCGAAACAATCATGCTATATTTACCTTGGAGGAAGGAAAGTGAAGATCTTGTAGACTGTGAGGCCAAGTATCGAATAAACATAGAACAGATTATCTTGAATCGAAGTGAATTCAATGCCTTCGATGATGAATTTCTCGAATCTCAAATGAGACGCGCCAAGTCAGGTCACGAAAATCGGGCTGATCCAAATGACTATGATACTGATCGTCCCAATTACGATGAGTTTCAAAGATATGTTCTTCAAGATGGGATTGAACAAGTCAATGAATTTGGTGATTACGAAAGAAGATCATACTCAGAGAGATTCGTTCTTCCAAATCGTGTATCAAATGAAGACTTTTACAAGATGCTTTCTTCTCTAAACTTGGAACAACGTGATTTCATAACTCATGTTGTGTCTCATTTCAAGTTCTCACAACAAGACCCTTTATATCTCTATCTCAAAGGGGGTGCTGGGGTAGGAAAGTCTCATGTCATCAACACTCTCTACCAGGCTCTAATAAGAATTTTCAACTCAGAAGTTGGCGATGATCATGATAAACCTACCGTCCTTTTAACTGCTCCTACTGGGAAAGCTGCTTTCAATATTCTCGGGCAAACACTTCACACATCTTCTTCACATTGATGAGATAAGTATGGTCAGCGAACAAGTTCTCCGAATGGTTGATAAGAGGTTAAGGGATATCTTCAATAAGAACAAAATGTTTGGAGGAATTTCCGTAATCGCTGTCGGAGATTTCTATCAATTACCTCCTGTCATGGCCACATCATTAATTTCCACTAAATCATCCGACGCATTTGTCGAGCTTCTTCAAATACCTCTTTGGCATTATTTTAAGGTTCATGAGCTCACAACTATCATGAGACAAAGGGATGATCCTAATTTTGCAACAGCTCTTAACAACTTAGCAAGAGGAACAATGACGGAAGCAGATGTGAGTCTTATGCACTCAAGACAAAGGTCTAATTTGACAGCGGAAGAGAGTCAGCAGAAACCAATTCATCTTTTCTATAAGAATAAAGACGTCGATGATTTTAACACTTTAGCACTTCAGTCCATGCCGGGAGAAGCAGCGAAGAGTGATTCATGGGATATGACAAGTGGCGAGGGAACTCCTAGTGGCAAACGAGCAATCCTCGAATCAGTGTCACGACCTACAGTTAAGCTTTCGGAAACTCTGGGCCTGGGAAAGAGCCTATACCTTAAAGTGGGTGGACAGTATGTAATGACTTGCAATCTTGATTGCTCGGATGGTCTCGTAAATGGCGTCGTTGGAATTTTAAGAAGAATTGATCGAGGTATCATACCTAATAGTCCATCAATGACAAAGCCATTACGAATATGGATTGAGTTCGAGACCCCACGATCTGGTCAGAAACTTCGACAGAAGCATCAGAATTTATTTTCAAATTTAGGAGTGGCGAATACTTGGACTCCAATCGAACCAGTGGCTTTAATAATCAAAAGAAAAGCCAACAGCAGCCTTCAAGTTATTAGAAAACAGTTTCCAGTAGTGCCTGCGGAAGCAATGACAATTCATAAGAGCCAAGGTTCAACATACACAAATGTTGCTGTACACTTACAGGGAATATCTAAGAGATCCCTGCTGTACGTGGCATGCTCCCGAGCAACAACAGCAGCGGGTCTTTTCTTAATCGGTACATTTGAAAAGACCAAACCACCTTCTGCGACAGATGATTTGACACAGGAAATGAATCGGCATCAGAATTCGATGCTTTGTCCTCAATTCCTTTTTCTACGCTCTGTAACAGAGAATATTCGACAAATCATATTCCACAATGTGCAGTCTCTTCATAAGCATTCCCAGATTTACTCCACAGATAATGTGTTTATGAACTCCCAAGTAATACTAATGGCAGAGACTTGGACTACTGCAAATGATGAACCTTTTCTTTCCGGACACTCGTTGATTGGCTCTGTCGATTGCACAGGTCGCCGCCACGCAATGGGAGCGCGATGCTACTTGAAGGAAGGCTATCGTGATTCTTCGGCATCCGCGTTGAACATATTCTCCAGCGATACAGATGGCAGTGTTAGTGTCTCGAGCTTCATCTTAGAAGGAACTCTCATTGCTTCTGTGTATCGATTACCAAAAAGCACTTTTGAGAATCTCCGGAATTGTCTTTCCAATCTCCTGTTAGAATATCCAAATATGCCTACTGTAATTGCAGGAGATTTCAATTATAATCTTCTTGCATCCGACGGTGATCACCTTCGATTATTTTTAGCGGTATATGGATTGGAGTTAGTATCCCCATTGTCAGCCACAACTCGAAACGGTACTCAACTAGATGCCTTTTTTCCAATTTAAGAAATACGAGTTCCGGACTGTATGTGTCATGTACAGGAGTACACATTCACGAACCAATCTGGATTCGTTATTTAGCCGAAAGAGTGTCGTGATAAAGCTTAGTGAAGGTTTGGCTTACATATCTGAGGTATGGAGTGTGCGTTAGAATATGACTTGAATTGAGTAACTGAATTTACCACTGCAGCTCTGTCAGCTAGTCCGATTCACCGCGTCCACGCCGTAACCCCTGGTTAATACAATCTAATTTGACAAGCTCTCCCATTCCATTGTAATTCTAAAATTAAGAATGCTTGGCTTTCCGCAAGCCCTTCTAGTACGGTTCCAGTCTTACTTTGCTGACAGGACCTACCAAGCTTGGTTCGTTTTCGTGGTTCCAAATCAGTAACCATTGAAGCGACATCCGGTGTCCCCCAAGGAAGTTATCTTGGCCCTCTTCTCTTTAGCTTATCAATTGATGACATTGTTCTCTTGCTAAGACACTGTAGAATACTGATTTACGCTGATGACATAAAATTTTACTGTCACATAAAGAGTATTGAGGAGTGCAAACTTTTGCAAGTTGACCTTGACACCTTTTATTCTTGGTGTGCTAACAGCAACCTGGTTCTTAATATTAGTAAATGTGAAGTCATGACGTTTAGTAGGAGATGTGGTCCTATAATTTTCAACTACACCTTTTCTAATGAGGGTATCACCACGTGTTAGTTTTGTTAAAGATCTCGGGATTAGATTTGATAGTAAGTTGGAGTTTTCCACTCACATCAACTATATCTCTTCCAGAGGTAGTTTAGTCCTGGGTTTTATAAAAAGGTGGTCCAAAGAATTTAAAAACCCTTGATCACTAAACACCTTTACATTTCTCTTGTTAGACCATTACTCGAACATCATAATGGCAGTTGTTTACATTTCGCCCAATAACGCAGTTAAAAATATCATAAAGTTTATATACAAAAGACTTATGATTTACGGTCGAGTAGGTTCTGAAGAATTAGGAGAAAACTATCATACGTTGCCACTAATTGTAGCAGGAGATTTCAATATTAATTTCGCGTCCGAAGATGGACAACTCTTGGTAAACTTTCTACGAGATAAATTAGAACTGCAAATGGGTGTTTCTCACCAAAGTGGTAAAATCGCTGTCCTTGGCAAATATTACGTAAACTATGGCGAGAAATATTCATATTTCTGCAAATTTCAATTTATAACTATATAAACTATAGTATACAATATAAAAAATATCTCACTTAAAAACCTATATGGTTTCAATAACGTATTTTTTAGGTCTAAAAACAGTCCCCTAGCCGGTCCCCAAACCAAAATATTTTCTATTGAGTTCATTAATTGAACTAATATTTTAAAAACAATTAACTTATATAACACAATTTAATCAATATGAAATGATATGCTATTAGACTCTAATATCAATTTATTTAAACTATTTTTTGATTAGTTTAATTTAACCTAAAGTTGGTCCCCGAATTTCATGAACAGTCCCCTGCCAAAGTTTCGAGTTACGCATCAGGCCATCTACAGTAAAGACAGACTTGTTAATGGGCGTAACGAAACGTGAACGACATGAAATTAGCTTTGTTACCACCAAAAGTAGCTATACCTCATTTTGTTTAGTGTTACAAGAGTTAGAGGGGCACATGCGCGTATCGGTACGCAACATTCGACAGTCCCCTGCTAAGTGTTATTTTTCTTTTTTTAAAGTGTTCCAGTTTTCTCTATTGTGCATAGTTTTAAATAAGATGGCTTTTATTGTTTCTATATAACAAAATAAAGTCATAATGAAGGAATTTTATGGTGCCGTACCAATTACACAAATTTAACAGTCCCCTGCCAACAGTCCCCTGTCAACAGTCCCCCGCTACATACAGAAACAGGAGACTGTTTCATTTATTAGGGGACTGTTATTGTACTTTTGCCTTTGTTTTAGGTCTATAACCATCTTTTAATCATGGCGCGAGAAAGAAGAAAGTGTCTAAGGAAGAAATAAAAGTTCACAAGTTTACTTGGAACTACACAGAGAACTTGGAACTACCAAAGAAGACTGTTTTATTTTTATATACTCGTATATGCGTCATGAGGAATGTTTTTAAAGTATATATACTACTAATAAATGCTCATTTCACTTATATATACAGTCCTCTGACATATGCAACAGTCCTCTGACATATGAATTTTTTAAATTTACTCAATAAGTCCTAAAATAAAACAAATATATTTGGGTCCCTTACTGTTTATTATCCACCAGATAGATATCTATTTAATTGTATATTTTTTTTTCATATTTACGTAAAAAAGTTACTGGGACAGATTTCTTGCAAAAATTTACCAGTTTACAGAGAAACACCCAAATGAATAATAACCGTAATGAGCCAACTACAAGACATGGAACAACAATCGATGCAGTTTTTTCTAGATATCTGTCTAATTTTAATTCGAAAATATATGTGTCTTATTTCTCGTACCATAAGCCTATTGTCTCGGTTTTTCCATTAACCACAGTAATTACTGATGTGTCCAATAATGAAAATAATGAATAATAATGAATAAAAATAAAAGATCTTTACAAAAATATTTATTTTCCAATGAAAACATGAAATAAATTATAATATTTGTAGGAAATTAATATATGTATATGTACATACATGTATATATTGTACACACACCCATATATATATATATATACACAGGCAGATGGAGCGAAAGAAGTTTCACTTCAGTCGTGTGGTCATAAGCACACTCATATTTTTTTTTTAGAAATTCATTTTCAAGGGCCCCTTACGAAATCTTGCACAAGGGCCTCCGAGACCCTCGCTACGGCGCTGGTCAACACATGTGGTTTTGAATAAAGCGACTTATTATTTGGAAACAATCTTATATATTAATAATCAATAATTGAAAAAGAAAGTAAATTAACCTCTGAAATTTATTACGAACTCATAAAAATGGTTCATGACCGAACACAAATCATATGGCTTAGTAAGTATATGTACGTTTCAAATATGTTAGGGGAGAAGTGACGAGATTTAGAGGAATATAGAACTTCCTCTAGGGCACTCAGGGGAGAAACGCACAAATAATCTGGCAACAATGTTAAGAATAGCCTAAGGTTTCTCAAAGTTAAGGAATCTGTATCTAATGCTTTGGAGTTCCTATCGAATTTTCTCGCTCACTGAAGCTAGCGAATTGGAAGAATGGATGTTCGTAGCCATTGGCGTAACAAGGGCCCACCCTCCCCCCCCCCCCAAAATGGCGATGGCTCGCCCAGGAAAAAGCCAATTGACCGCCTGGACATCCAAAACTATGAATCGGATGAATTCGTAGCAAATTACAAGGATGCATTTAACATCGATATTTCCGCACTGAAGGCTGAAGTCTTAGTAACGCAAAATTTGTTCAAACCCCAAAATTTAGAAAGCAGTTTGAACAATTTGAAAAGTCAGGTGAAAAGCGATTTCACTCCCAACTTATACAAGCTACTGCAAGTTTCATGTTCTTGTTTATTGTTTCATGTTCTTTTAAATAAAAATACTCTAACAATTACGCATAAGTAAAGTGTTTTTCTAAACCTTTCCCGCGTAATAATAACTACTTTTTATAGTCTTATAAGGTGTCAACCACCATTTAAAAATTTCACATCTCTTTTATTGGACAAGAAATTATTATCATTAGTTAAATCTATATAAGAAATTACAGTGAAAAACAGTGTTTGTCAAGACACTTGTTTTTAAGCATACATGAGACAAAATGGGATTTCCTATCTACTTTGCATTTCGAACACAAAGGACAATTTTTCCTCCTCTTGTTACTCATATTTTTAATAGCTGCCTGACAAGACATACTTTCCGCTTCAGTGAAAAACAGCAAAAGCTGTCGCACTCCCTAAAAGCAAATCCCCGAAAGGTCCCGCTGGTTATCGTCCTATAAGCATATTATGTTTCATAAGCAAAGTAGTGGAAAAACTGTCTTGGGAATTCGAGGGGCACTGCAAAACAGGGTCTCTGTTGTCGCATGCACAGTCTGGTTGGCGAAAAGGAGTAGTTGTGAAACTGCACTGCTAAAGTTGACCACCGACCTGCGAATGGCTCTTGATTCCCATGACATTGCTTTTCTTGTACTTCTTGACTTCAGTAAGGCCTTTGACAGTGTTAGCCATAAGCTTCTAGAAATGAAGTTATTAGACCACATGAGGTTTTCATCCTCAGCTGCGTCTCTAATTCGGGAATACTTACATAATCGATCTCAAAAAGTTTGGCTAAAAAATTCAATTTCCTATCCTTTACCAATCACGCACGGTGTCCCGCAAGGTTCCATATTAGGACCGTTACTTTTCAGTATGTACATAAACGACCTCAGCAGTATCGTGACGAATTGTAAACTGCACATATTTGCAGATGATGACCAAATTTATTTAAATAGTCCCATTAGATTGTGCATAACATTAATTCCGATCTGGAGCGTGTCTTTCAATGGTCTTTATCCAACCACTTACTGCTGAATGCTTCTAAATCCTCTTGCATAGTAATGTATAGAAATCAGTTAGACACTTCTTTCCTTCCACCTATCATTCTCATGAACACGTGCTTACTCTACCAACTTCAAACCAAAAATCTAGGTGTCCATCTGAACTCGCAATTAACTTACTGTACGCTTCCGTTCTGCCCCTAGGAACTCGTTCAAAGTTAATTAAAACTCTAATTTTACCGTACTTCACTTACGCTAGCTTGATCTTTCCTTCCCTCGATGCATCATGACGTGATAAACTCAGTGTATCATTCTTCCGTTTTGGGGTGCACAGTTGAAGTGTACTTATCGCTCAAGGCAATGACATTTATTTACAAACTCTTACACTAAAATCGTCCATCATACCTCCATGAATATCTTCGATCATTCATTTATTTTGCACTTATTTTAGTTTTCCAATCTCGCATTTCGTCTATTTTCATTAAATTACCTAAAATATACTATCTACTAGAAATTACTTTACATCACAAAAAATAGTTTTAAAACAAGTTTTCAAGTAATTTTCTATGACAATTCCAGAATAAGACAACTAAAAACAGTGTTCATGTTTTCGATTTACTCGAACAACATTATTTCAACTTCAACAAACTTGTTCTTGCGGGGAAAGAAAGCCTCAGGCGATGATAGTCGAAATTGTGTCAAAATTTAGAGAGAGGAGAAAATATGGAAAAGTATAAAAGACTTACCGATTTTTGTAAATGTCAGTTATCAAAAGCGAGTACTAGAAAAAACACTAGCAGCGCCTTTGATCTTTATTAATTAAAAAAAAATTAAAAATGAAAGTTGTTATTGCATTCACCACACTTTTGGCTGTTGCCTTTGGCAGTCATTCGGGATACAACCTTCCTTTGGGATACTCTGGATATCCTTTCGCCTACTCCGGACTTCCTTTGGTTCATACCGCAAAAGTGATTGCAGCTCCAGCAAGTCTCTCAAGCCAATTCCACTCCCAGGATACTTTGGGACAATACTCATATGGATACAGCGATGGACTCTCATCGAAAAAGGAAATCAAATCCCTTGATGGAGTTACCCGTGGATCTTACAGCTATGTCGATGCTAAAGGAAAATTGCAAACCGTTGAATACACTGCCGATGCCATCCATGGATTCCGTGTTGCTGCAACCAACCTACCAAAACCAATCAAGGGCGCTGAATTGAGCCTTCCTACTCCAATCCGTGAAGACGCCGCTGTTCTCCGCGAAAGAGAAATCCATTTAGCTGCTGTAGAAGAGGCTAAAATCCGCAACCAGACTCCAATTAAGGCTGCCGATCTTAGTGCTAAGTTACCAAAACCAGTTATGGACACCCCTGAAGTTGCTAAGGCGAAAGCTGAGCATTTGGCTGCCATTAAGGATGCCAAAATCCGCAACACTTTGGTTAAGGAAATCCCAATTACGTATGCTCCATTCTCCACCTATCCTTTTGCACATGGCTACTCAGCAGTACCAGCCGTTGCCCCATGGTCCTCTGTACCAGCCGTTGCACCATGGTCCTCTGTACCAGCTCTTGGCCCATGGGACTCTCGACCAATCTTCAAGACTGAGATCCGCAAACCCTTTGCTTACAGCACAAGCTCTGTTCACCCAAATTTCTTTTTGTTGCGTGATGGATCAAAGTGGGAAGGCAACAAAGTTTTATTGAATAATGTTTGGTAAATTGTGTGTTTGTAATTTAATAAAATTGAGGAACTAAAAAATGAGTTTGTCTTTTTTTAACCCTTTGGGTTTGTCAACAACCCTTAAAGGGTTTCGGCTGTTGCGTTATATGTATCCTAAATAGAATTTTCAAAACACCCTTCCTAAGTTTAATGGAAAACTTTCCCTATAATAGAAGCGTACGAATTTTAAACCTTCCAGCTTAAGTTTTTAAATGAATGTTTTCACTCTTTCCCTGAAGACCTTCCTAAATTTTTTCAATAAATTATCATCTATGGACAGATATATGGGATCTTTGGTTTCATAGAAAAGCAGTTTTGTTTTGATAAATGACGAAACAATTTTCTTTAAATTAAAGAAAAAGAAGTGATTCAGATACAATATCCTTACAAAATTCCCTCAAGAGATCGCTAGACATTTTCGAGGACTGGGCAGCAGAATACAACCAGAAGAGCATAAGTGCAAAATATGTGTTTCGCGTTCAAAGTTCTTCATGGAGTGCGCCATTTAGACCTTTGGTATTTCCACATTGAATAACTCTGACCAGTGAGCAAAATTTATGATATTCTCTACCATTTATTCCAAATCAGTTTTCGAATACAATGTTAATTAAATGATCACCTCCATTTGATACGCAAAAAGCAGCTCTTTTTCGGGCAAAATGCAATAACCTCAAAATCATCGAATTTGCTCTTAGGCACTTCTGGCTTTTTACTGTGGTGTGCTGGATATAATTCCACCCTCTAAATATTTTTATTAAAAGGCTCTACAACTATGTATGTAGCTGCAAAAGCGGTACGACTCCACATTTCAAAACACTAGAGAGGTTGAGCCGCTTTGGAGTGACATTCCGTCACATCGCCCCTACAAAAGTAAAGCTACTCCAGATTCTGCCCTTCTGGAGCCACTCCACCCCCACAGCAAAAGATATGACAAAGTGTGACTCCAAAGCAAATCTACCTCCAATACTCTAAAATACGGAGACACACCACTCCTACATTGAACGATACAAAATGTCGTTCCGTAATAATTCTTTTTTCCGGGTGAGTTTATAAGCCTTAAGCGTAGGCCACATAGCACACGTGCTCCTAGTTCCGTTTATCGTTTTCCGTCTCTTCGTCTTTCCGTGTCCCGATATTTATTTGTGTATTAGCCACAATTATCCGATTTCTGACTCTCCGTCTTTTGGAGTTCCGATATTTATTTTTATGTAGCCACAAGCTTCCGTTTCCATAGCATCCTTCATTTTATTGACAAGTGAGTACTTTTCGAGTTCTAGTTATTATTATAAGGAATGAGGGGGCAACCCATATGGTGAACACTGCGGCCAAGTTAGGCCTATTGTGTACGTACCCCACTAGCGGAACAGACTATCGGCCTTCCGAATGAAGGCAAGAAGGTCTTTAGTTGATGAAGACCGGACTTGGGCAGGGCTCAAGAACTCTCTGATAAACGTTCTTCTTCTAAGCCAGATCAGAGCAGGACATTCACAAAGAATATGTGTGGAAGTTTCATCGCCTTCCAAGCAGAGTCGGCATTCTGTCTCTTGAGACAGTCCTAGGTTGTGGAGGTGCTACCGCAGTCCCACATGGCCAGTGAGATAGCCCACCAGCAGCCTTAGGCCCGCTCTGTTTAGAGTAATAGTGCCCCTTAAGGCAAAGGGTCTTATAAGATCTTTAGCCTGTCTAAGACCTCGGACTGACTCCCAATAGGCTAGGTTTATTTTCTTAATCCACTCTTCTATCAAGGACTTGGAGGTGGACCAAGAGATGCCACAGAAGGATTCTGGGCCCTGGAACAACGTCTCAGACCCCTCCCTCGCGAGGCTGTCTGCAGCCTCATTTCCCTCGATACCCCAGTGTCCGGGGACCCAGCAAAGCGAGACCTCGTTTCTTCTGGTCAGGCTCTGGAGTACGTCAAAACACCCTGCTACTATTTTGGAAGAAAACTTCCACGTTGAGAATGCCTTGATGGCAGCTTGGCTGTCAGAAAAGATTTTAATGTTGGCGCCTTTCAGACGTTTCTCAAGGTTGAGCCTAGCGCAGGTCGCAATGGCATGTATTTCAATCTGGAAAACAGAGGGCCACTTACCCATTGCAATCGAGACCTTGGAGTTGGGTCCTGCGACACCAGCCCCTGTACCATGTTCCATCTTTGACCCGTCAGTAAACCAGTGGAGATGTTTTGGATCCCTAGGAAGAATAATTTCCTCCCACTCAGAGCGATCCGGGATAATTGCATTGAATTTCCTTTGGAATCGCAGTTGACTAACCATATGGTCGGATACGCAGCAGATGGAAATGCTTGGGATATTTTTAAGGATATCCATGTGTCCTTTGACCGTATGGGGCCAGTTGGATGAGATCTGAAGTCTCAAGGCACTTATGGCGGCGGATTTCCATATGAAGAGATGCAAAGGGGTCAATCCAATGATTGCTTCCATTGCAGCTGTAGGGCAGGTCCGCATAGCTCCGGTAATGGAGAGGCAAGCAAGCCGTTGCAGCTTGCTGCACTTGAGGATAGACGTAACCTGTTTAGTCTTGGGCCACCAAACTATAGCAGCATCAGTGACAACAGGTTTAACGATCGTATTGTACATCCAGTACATCATTTGTGGTGTAAGACCCCATGTCCTACCCAGAAGCCTTTTTCAGGCCCATATGGCCCTTGTGGCTTTGCTGATGACGTAGTCAAGTTGAGCGTTCCAGTTCAGCCTCTTGTCTAAATTTACTCCCAAATATTTGACTGAGACTGAGTACTCAACTGTGGTATTCTGGATACAGATAGGACCTAGGTCCACTTTGTAGCGTTTGGAAAAAGGTACCAGGACAGCCTTATTTATTTATTTATTTATTTTAATCAAAAAATAAAGTACACAAGATTTACACCTTATTTCGTACTGTAACACAGGAAAATAGTATTGATAAAATTAAAAACAAAATTAAACTTAAAATAAAAATTAAATTTAAATTTAGAAAAGGGAAGAGAGAAAGAAAATAAAAATAAAATAGAAGTACTAGAACTAGACACAGTTAATTTATTTTAATTTAATTTAATTAAGACATAATTCATAGCCGGTGAAATGAGTCTGAAGATGAGAAGATGAAATTTTATTTGGGTTGATTGACAGACCCTCCTTGGTACACCATCTTTGAACTTCTCGAAGTGCTGTTCTCATGACCTCTGTAATGGTCAAATCGAATTTCCCAGAGACAATGATGGCAAGATCATCTGCATAGCCGATGACATCGAAACCAGATTCAGATAGTTTGATCAAGAGTTCATCCACAACTAGTGACCAGAGTAACGGGGATAAGACTCCACCGTGAGGGCACCCCTTAATAGCCTTAACACTAATGGTGGAGACACCTAGGGTAGAAGAAATGTCACGATCTGCAAGCATGGCATTTATCCACTCAATCGTGTGAGGATCCAGATTTCTGAGAGCCAGTGCTCTAGAGATGGAATCATAGCCAGTGTTATCGAAAGCACCTTCGATGTCAAGGAACGCGCATAAGGCAGTTTCCTTAGCGAGGAAGGCCTTTTCGATTTTACTGACCAGGTGGTGTAAAGCAACCTCTGTTGATTTACCTTTAGAGTAAGCGAACTGGGAGCTATGTAGAGGGAGGGAGAGCTCCAGTTTGCACCTAATATGAAGTTCTAGCAGCCTTTCCATTGTTTTCAAAAGAAAAGAGGTTAAGCTGATAGGTCTGTACGATTTAGGCAGCTCGAGGGGTCTGTTGCCCTGCTTCGGAATAAAAACCACCACGACTTTCCTCCAGATGGTTGGAATGTATCCCCAATTGAAGCTGGCTCTAAAGAAGCAGGCCAGGTTGTTGAGGATCAGATCGAAGTGCCGGAAAAATTCCGTCTCCTCCGGGTGACTTATAGGGTTGAAAAGAGGCCACTGCCCATTTAACCTTGTCACAGTCGAAGATATTCCCTGAAAGACTGCGGGAATAGCGGTCTGGGATGGTCCTATGACTACACCCAGGATCCAATGGATAAGCGGTCTGGAGGATTGACCCTGGAAAGTGCTCTCTGAGCAGGCACCTTAAGGTTTCCTCATGGTTAGAGGTGTAGGAGCCATCCTCCTTTTTGAGAAGGCCCACTCCGTTGAAGGAGTCTTTGGAAAGTAGCTTTTGGAGTCTAGTCGCCTCTGGTAGAGTCTGAATGCTCTCACAGTGTTTCCGCCAGGCAATCCTTTTGGAACGTCTCAACTCCTTGTTATAGGTTGTTAGGGTGAACCTATATTCATCCCAATACCCGGTGTGTTTTGCTCTATTGAACAATCTCCTAACATCTCTACCCATTGCAGCTAACCTGTCATTCCACCAGGGCACCTTTCGCGATGACTGAAAGGAAGAGACAGTGTTGCTGTCATGGTAGGAAGAGATCAGCACGTCAGTAAGCTGCGTGGCCGCATTCTCCAGTTCATACACTGAGCTGATAGAAGCCGCAAGCTGGTCTGATTTCGAGGCCACAAGCCCCTGAAACTTAGACCAGTTGGTTTTCTTAGGAACTAAAAAAGAGACGCGGATACATATGTGGAAGGCCCACAATGTCAAATCTAATGTGCAGATGATCCGACAGTGAGGCCTCGTCCAGAACACGCCAGTTTTCAATCCTGTCGGATAAAAGCCTACTCGTGAAGGTGAGGTCCAGCACCTCCTTTCTACTAGCAGTGATAAAAGTGGGTTTGCATCCTCTATTTGCCATATCTATGTTATTCATAACAAGAAATTCTAGAAGACACTCACCCCTTTGGTTTACATCGGTACTCCCCCAGATGGAGTGGTGAGCATTTTTGCATCACAGCCGATGACGAATTGCCGGTTCGTCTTGCGATAGAACTCAATGAGATCTTGAACCTCCTGGGGTGGCACTACTGCTACATCCCCCGGAAAGTAAGCGGACGCGGTGGGAACCGCAACCGAGATCGCCACTAGATCTCTAGAAATAAAGTTAGTAATGGAGAGATAAGTGACACGATTGTCAATTAGGAGGGCAGCGCGAGGCGCCCCACATCTCCGATCAAACACTAGTTTACTTGAGCCGGTGGTAAGTCCTCTGACTTTGCCATCGGTTACCCAGGGCTCTTGAATAAGAGCAAGGGTAAGGTGCCTCACCGCAAAGGTCTTGCACAGGGTGGAGGATGCCCCTTTCGCATGGTGCAAGTTTGCTTGGAGTGCCCTTATGGCGCTCATTTTTTTTTCCAAGGAGCGTTTGACAAGCCCGGTCTTCTTGGCTTGTCTAGGACCCTTTGTCCTACCGTCTTTGCCCTTGGGGGGTACAGATTTGCCCCGTGCTCCGACTCCAAGTTTTGCAGGCGTGTTCTTTTCCCGCTCCGCAGTTAGCTCCGATGCAGACTCCCTGGCGCATGCTACAGATGCGGGGGCCGGGATTGGAACAACGCCTGACGGTCCCGGAGTCACAGCGAGCGCAGCTCCGCCGTCAGATGACCCTATGGCCAAAGTAGCGGCATTGCTGTCCTCGGTGACAAAGAAGCATCGGGAGGCGCCATTTCAGACCCTGTTGTCTGATTGTCACACGACGAGCCCTGCCCTTGCGACTGCTTCTTTGCAGGATCTTTATCCTTGAGAATTAGCCTGATCTGGGAGAATCGATAGGCGATTTTCCCCTTCAGACTAATTAACTTAGCCATGGAGGCGGTGTCCACTACCATGACCAAGTGAAGGGTGTTGTCATTTACCCGCCTCTGGACCACTTTCCACTTGTCAGCGGGAACCGAGTTTTGTGCGGCAATAGTAGCCAGCACTTTCTCGTTGCTTCGGTTAGTTCTAGTTACTCAATCTACAAAAAAGTGAGGTAACGTTTCCGTCAATCCGTTCAAAAGTTGAAATTTGTTTATCTTCTCCGTTTCCGTGTTTTTATCGTTCCGTTCTTGTTTTGTTTATCTGGTCAAACAGGATTAAGACAAAGCAACCAACTTTGATAGGAAACGGAGCACGGAACATGGAGAACGGAAGACGTGTGCTATGTGGCTCCCACTTTACGACAACCTTACTTGGAAGGGCCTAGCCCGATCATATAAGACTATCCCCTCTCATAGCATAGTTACCAGTGACCACCGCTAGGAGGTTATGATCGCACCTCCATCAGTCCGAAATAGTTGCGGCACATGCAAGTTATGTTATGAGGGCCTCAGTATTTTGGGGAGAAAGGCGTCTGCCCCACGGTCTTTCGCCTTTTCCCCTTTCCACCTACATAACTTCCCTTCTTTCTCCTTCCTTCTTCACATTTCTGATTTCTTCTGTCATAGCCTTCCTAGCGCTTCCCCGCTCTAAAGGTAACTTCATCTGGTCTTGCTGAGTCCCATGATTTTGATTTTATAGCGGTTCATCTCGTTTATGACTTCATCCAGCCGTCCATCAACAAGCAGTGTTCTTACATTGCATGATCCATGATCCTGTATTGCTATTGAGCCTCTAAAGTTTTCCAGATCATATCCACACTGGTACAACAATGCATTGAGGCATACCAGAAACCAGAAGAGTAAGCTCTGGAAAATCTATTTGAAGAGGAAAGACAGTGCTGGTTTCTACGCATTTGTCAATTGGTATGACCACTTCCTTACACTCTCTGAAACTCTCCATAAGAAATACCTCAGTAACATGAATTATCAACTGTATGCTGACCCCCGAGCATTCTTTAAATGTATCAACACTAAGAAAACAACTAATGATTACCCTAACACCATACAACGCGAGAACTCCTTCAGTACCATCCATTATTTATTCTGTTATCGCCCCTATCTGCAAGAGACTTATCTCAACTAAACAACATGGTTTTCTTGCAGCTTGCTCCACTACTACTAATCTGCTTGAGTTTTCTTCTCACACAGTTCGAGGCTTTATTACTGGATGTTAAACCGACAGTGATTACACTGACTTCAGTAAAGCTTTTGACAAACTATCTCACTCTATTATAGTTCTTAAACTGAAAGAAATGGCTTTCCCCATGCCCTTGTGGTATTGTTCCGGTCGTACTTAGCCGACAGGACCTACCAGGCTATATTTCGCGGAGCCAACTCTAGAAAAATCGAAGCATCCCTCTGGTGTCCTGCAAGGCAGTCACCTTGGTCCTCTCCTTTTTATTTTTTCAATTGATGACATTGTTGCCTTGTTAAAGAACTGTAAAATCCTTATTTACGCCCTGACATTGTATTAAATAACCAAACCGATCTAGATGGCGCACTCCGCAAAAAATTTTGAACACTAATATTTTGCATTTATGCACTTCTGACTATGCTCTGTAGCCCAGTTCTCGAAACTGTCTAAGCATATCTTAAGGGAATTTTGTGAAGATATTGTATCTGATTCACTTCCTTTTGTAAAAAGCCAACTTGAGGAAAATTGCTGTCATTTAGCAAAACAAAAGTGCCTAAGCTGGAAGGGTTAAAATTCGTACGCTTCTATTATAGGTAAAGTTTTCCATTAAACTTAGGAAGGGTGTGTTTCCTAAATTCTATTTAGGATATATATAACGCAACAGCCGAAACCCTTTAAGGGTTGTTGACAAACCCAAAGGGTTAAAAAAGACAAACTCATTTTTTAGTTCCTCAATTTTATTAAATTACAAACACACAATTTACCAAACATTATTCAATAAAACTTTGTTGCCTTCCCACTTTGATCCATCACGCAACAAAAAGAAATTTGGGTGAACAGAGCTTGTGCTGTAAGCAAAGGGTTTGCGGATCTCAGTCTTGAAGATTGGTCGAGAGTCCCATGGGCCAAGAGCTGGTACGGAGGACCATGGTGCTACGGCTGGTACAGAGGACCATGGGGCAACGGCTGGTACTGCTGAGTAGCCATGTGCAAAAGGATAGGTGGAGAATGGAGCATAAGTAATTGGGATTTCCTTGACCAAAGTGTTGCGGATTTTGGCATCCTTAATGGCAGCCAAATGTTCAGCTTTCGCCTTAGCAACTTCAGGGGTGTCCATAACTGGTTTTGGTAACTTAGCACTAAGATCGGCAGCCTTAATTGGAGTCTGGTTGCGGATTTTAGCCTCTTCTACAGCAGCTAAATGGATTTCTCTTGCACGGATGACCTCTGGGAGATCACGGATTGGTGTAGGAAGGCTCAATTCAGCGCCCTTGATTGGTTTTGGTAGGTTAGTTGCAGCAACACGGAATCCATGGATGGCATCGGCAGTGTATTCAACGGTTTGCAATTTTCCTTTAGCATCGACATAGCTGTAAGATCCACGGGTAACTCCATCAAGGGATTTGATTTCCTTTTTCGATGAGAGTCCATCGCTGTATCCATATGAGTACTGTCCTAAAGTATCCTGTGAGTGGAATTGGCTCGATAGACTTGCTGGAGCTGCAATCACTTTTGCGGCATGAACCAAAGGAAGTCCGGAGTAGGCGAAAGGATACCCAGAGTATCCCAAAGGAAGGTTGTATCCTGAATGACTGCCGAAGGCAACAGCCAAAAGTGTGGTAAATGCAATAAGAACTTTCATTTTGAATTTTTTTTTTTAATTAATAAAGATCAAAGGCGCTGCTAGTGTTTTTTCTAGTACTCGCTTTTGATAACTGTGTCATTTACAAAAACCATTAAATCTTTTATACTTTTCCATATTTTCTCCTCCAAAGATTGACACAATTTCGACTATCATCGCCTGAGGTTTTCTTTCACAAGAACAAGTTTGTTGAAGTTAAAATAATGTTGTTCGAGTAAATCGAAAACATGAACGCTGTTGTTAGTTGTCTTATTCTGGAATTGTCATAGACAATTACTTGAAAACTTGTTTTAAAACTATCTTTGGGATGTAAACTAATTTCTAGTAGATAGTATATTTTAGGTTATTTAATGAAAATAGACGAATTACGATTATGATTTTTGTTTTTCTTAGTTAGTACATTTTACTTTTTCAATGAACACATTTATTTGCGACGATATTATACCGAGCGCCGGAGGGATGCAATTAAGTGTCCAAAATGGCCAAATTGAGTGGTTTTAATTTTTTTTTTCGTAAAAAGTTGGTGACCGATTTCAATTATTGTCCAGAATTAATTTCTTCACTTATAAGAGCTGTTACGTAAAATTTTTAACTTCCCCGTTTATAGGGAAGTTATTGTAATCGGTATCCGAAAATCTTAATTTTCCACGTATTTTAATTTTTCAAGGTCCCAATAGCATTTTAAGCAAAAATTTGAGAAGAAGTATGTGTGTTTGTTTAAATCACTTACATATGTGATTTTTGTACCTCCACGATATCGCGCGAACCAACAAAGATATCGAGTTCGTTGAGATGCCGATCGTAGCGTATTACCGAAGTTTTACTTTGTAAAGGTTTTCATAAAATTTGGTCGAGCGGTTTTTTTTGGTTAAATGACGTACGTGATTTTTGTACATGCACGATATCGCCCGGAGCAAGTATGATACGGGCGTCATTGAGCTACCGATCGACCTGCATTCTTCTTCTTCTTCTTTAACGGCTCTACAACCGGGATCCGGTCCTGGCCTCACGCAACTGTCCTCTCCACCGGTCCCGATTCTGAGCCGATGTCATCCAGTTTGGCATCCCTAAACTCTGAGGGTCCTGGTCCACGCCGTCCTTCCAGCGAAGGTTGGGCCTCCCTCGCTGTCACACCCCATAGGTCTTACCGCAGAGAACTTTTCGAGCAGGCTCATCTTCACTCATACGAGCTAGATGCCCTGCCCACCGGAGCCTACCGAGCTTTATTTTCTTCACAACATCTATGTCGCGATAGCGCTCGTAGATCTCGTTATTGTAGAGTCTCCGGAATCGTCCTTCCTCACATACGGGGCCAACAATCCTCCGAAGTATTTTCCTCTCAAACACGCCCAAGAGGTTTGAGTGCTTTTTGCTAAGCACCCACGTTTCGGATGCATATGTGAGAACGGGTAAGACCATCGTCTTATATAGTAAAAGTTTAGACGTTAAGATATTTGGATTTGTAGAGCCTTGACAGACTATAGTAGGCTTTGTTGGCTTTTAGCAGTCGTGCGCGTATTTCTGGTTCCATGCTATTGTCGGCTGCTACTATTGACCCAAGGTAGCTAAATGATTTTACCACGTCAAACTCGTGTTCCGCTACCTTGATTGTGGGACCAATGTTAGGTGTTCTTCCAGACGAGGCCACCATGTACTTTGTTTTGCTTTCGTTAATGTGCAGTCCCAGATTTCCTGCCGCTTGCTCAATCTGAGTGAAAGCTTCTTGTACAGCTGTTGTTGTTCTTCCAATGATGTCAATGTCGTCTGCGTAAGCCAGTAATTGGGTGGACTTGTGGAGGATTGTACCCGAATCTGGGATCACTTTCTCCAACGCCAGGTTGAAAAGGAGGCAGGCCAGACCGTCCCCTTGTCGGAGTCCATTATAGATGTTGATTGGTCTGGACAGTGTTCCGGATACCTTTACTTGGCTTGACACATTGATCATGGATCGACCTGCATTAACGAATATATTATAATCTGAATAGATTTTTTATAAAATTCGGTCGAGCCGTTTAAACTTTACTTTTGAACCTGCACGATATCGCGTACACCAAAAATTAACCCGAGTTTTTTGAGTTACCGATCGAAGCACATTAACGAGAACATGCTCTAAAGAAAATTTCATAACATTAGATAAAGCCTTTTTTGTTTAAATCGAAAGACTTCGGCTAAAGTTCACACGGAACTTAAATTGATTAGTTTTGCTAATATCTAATAAACTCGTTGGCCATTCTAAATGACATTACCTTTTCTTATTTCAGCAAAGCGAAAGCTTCTTATCAAGACGTCATCTGTCAAAATTTTAGCACTCTTTAAAAATAGTTACCCTTACTTACGTTACCCTTTACAAACACAACGAACTTTTGGAATTGTTTAACGCGTCCCATAGTTTGTAGAAATTTAAGTTCATCTCGGAATTTCCAGTAGTTACCAGAAAATTTTGCCTTTCCGGTCAAGTCCAACAAATCTTTTACATTCGTTAGTTTCGCTAATATCTATTGAATTCGGCCACGCGCTCAATGGCAGGGAATGAATCCCGAAAGAAATGTTCTTTGAACTAGCTCCTCTCAGGATTACTTTGGCATCAGTTCTGGTACTAGCCAATTCCTCACTAGTCCTAAAACTATTACTATTTTTGAAGTAGTCAGTTTTGTAACATTGCTCGTGCTATTCGTGACATACGTGGTGTGTGCATACGCATGTGGTCATTTTTTCCTGAGAATATCGCGCGAAAAAAAAGCTATAAAGCTCGTTGAGGTGTCTTTCGACACGTATTAACGGAAATATGATCTGAAAAGATTTTCATAAAATTCGGCCGAACCGTTTTATTGTTCAAACGACCTATGTGATTTTTGTACTTGCACGATATCGCGTGATCCAACAATGATACGGCTTCGTTAAGGTGCCGATCGTAGCGTATTACTGAAACTATAATTTGAAAAGATTTTCATAACATTTGGTCGATCGGCATTTTTTATTGTTTAAACGACGTAAAAGTGATTATTGTACATGCAAGATATCGCGTAAAGCAAAGATGACATACACATTTTTGAAATGCCGATCGAAACATATTAACGAAAAAAGTCTCTGAAAAGAATTTCGTAATAATCGGTCAAGATCTTTTTTATTTAAATGAAAAGACTTCTAATGGGTTAAGGGGGTCACAAAAACCTTAAATTGATAAGTTTTTCTAATATCTAATATACTCGTTGGAATGAAACCCGTTCTAAATGAAATCACAGTTTCTGAATTCAGAAGAACGATAGCTTACCAATAAGACGACACTTGTCAGAATCCAAGTACTTTTTAAAAATCTTTCAAAACTATCGTTACCTTTTCCGAACATCTCGTACTTTTCAAACTCATGATCGGCAGTTTTTGGACGGAGAATTGATTTCCAAGACCTACAGTTTCTGGACTTTGAATATCATCCCAGAATTTCCTGAAGATGATTCCGAAAGGTTTGGTCGTTTCGAACAATTCTAACAAGTCATCTCCTGAAATCCCTCGAGTTTCCAATTTAGTCCAATCAATCTAAAATAGCCCCATGTAATTTTTGCGTTAACTGCCAACCCAACAGGAAACAAAAAATATGGTCATACAGAAAAAAAATTCTAAAATAAGATAGCGTTTTCTTTTTTTGATTTTGAAATGGCGAACCTAACCTAAAAAATAAAGTGTAAAAGACGCTTTTTAGCGAATAAAAGAAAAACGTGACCTCGGATAGAAAAAAATCAAATTATGAAGTTGTAACTATTCAAATGATCTTTCGATTGATGTATATTGAGCTATAGGTTAGAGCACAAAACATAGATATAAATGGGAAAAACTGTTGAAAATCACGATTTTTTAGTTTTTTAATAACTTTTGTTTAACGCCACCTACATATTTGGTATATGGTACAAATATTGCTTCTTGATAGCTGAAAAAATAGTGTAATTTTTGTTGCGAAATATCGAACAGTTTCCTTGAAATTCCACTTTTTGTAAAAAAAAGGCGTTCTTGTAAAAACGTTCCTCTTGGTCCATGGAATTCGCTGGATCAACGTTCGAGAGCTTAAAATTTTCTTCAAACTTGTACTATTATATACAAGTTAAAAAAGTACTATTATATACAAGTTAAAATGCTTACAGTGCACAAAATGGCCCCGAAAAACGTATTAATAACATAGGTTTGGTTGAAAAAACGGATTTTCTAGGTTATTTCATTAGTAACACGATGAAGGGAAAACTCCCTCTGACTTTACACTAGTTGGAAGAACGCATTTGAAATTGCTGTATGCCATCAAATATTTTCTTCTAGAGCCACCATTTTCGTAGATCGGATTATGCAGATAATTTAACGCGGCAACCAACAACCTGCATTCCTTTATCCTAGGTTTCAAAGAGATGAAAAGTTTACGAGCTACTGACTCATGTTGCAAAGCTAATTTTTGGAACATAAACACCAAAACCACTTCAGAAGTTATTAGGCTAGCGTGTCTTTGAATTTGTCCTCGGCTAACTAAAATTCTTAATTACTTAATTGAGTACAAAGTCCTTCGCAATCGTATTAACCTCAAAGTCAAAGCTGCTAAACGTGAGTTCTATGCTAACAAGCTTAATCCTAACCTAGATCCGAAACGACTTTGGTCTAACTTTCGCTCACTTGGTGTATCTAACCCTTTTGATGTTGATGTTGAGCTCCTCAACTCATCATTCATACTCTCTCCCCCGAGATATGATCGTCTCTCTTTCTCTAACTCCTCCTCTTCTGACTCGCTCAGTCCTGGTAGCTTTTACTTCCGCTGTGTTGATTCTTTAGAAGTTCTTGAGTCTCTTCTGTCTATCTCCTCGAACAGTATCGGCTTTGATAGAATTTCTCCACGTTTTCTCAAAATCTTGTCTCCCTAATTGCTGAATCTATCACGCATGTTTTTAACTATTGCCTCACTGCATCTGAATTCCCTTTGCTCTGGAAAAAAGCCATTGTGGTTCCTTTACCCAAAAGACGGTCACCATCTGATATATTTGACTTTCGTCCTATTAGCATCCTACCCTTCCTCGCTAAAGCTTTTGAAAAAATTATTTTTACTCAAGTGATGGGCCATCTAGAACGTAATAATTTTCTCTCTATTTATCAATCTGGCTTTCGAAAATCGCACAGTTGTGAGACTGCTATGTTGAGGGTTACAACTGATCTTAGGGCTGCGATTGATCAGGGTAAAATTGCATTATTGGTTCTGCTTAACTTCTCCAAGGCTTTTGATTCGGTGGTGCATCCGCTCCTGTTGTCCAAACTTAATCAACTCTATCATTTCTCTTCCTCTGCCACGCGTCTTTTCTCCTCTCTTCTTTCTGATAGATTTCAATGTGTTCGTCACAATGGCAGAACATCCTCTCTTCTGCCGGTGCGTCTGGGTGTGCCTCAAGGCTCGATACTGGGTCCTCTTCTTTTTTCCCTATACACCAATGATTTTCCTTCTGTCATTGACGGCTGTTCTTTTCTTATGTATGCTGATGATCTTCAGCTGTACAAATCATTTCCTCCTAGTGACATTGTTCCCTGTACTGCCGATATGAATAATATTTTATCTCGAATCAGTGAATGGAGCTCCAATAATTTCCTAAAACTTAATCCAATTAAATCCCAAGTACTGCTTATAAGTCATCGTCCTATATCCTCTGAATATACTCCTAATCTATTAGTAGATGATGTTCCGATTCCTGTTGTTGATTGTGTCAAGAGCCTTGGGATATTTATTAACTGTAAGCTTTCCTGTTGTAATCATGTTTCCTTCATGCTGTCCAAGATATATGGTACCTTGCGAAAACTGTGGCTGTTCACGGATCTGCTTTCACCTTCTATCCGTGCCAAGCTAGTGAAATCACTTATTCTGCCGCATTTTCTCTATGGCGCCCTTGTTTATTTGTCTCTTGATTCGTCCTGTCATCATCGACTCAGGATCGCATTCAATGATTGTCTGAGAATTGTTTTTCACCTCCGTAGATCATGTGTCGGACGTGTGCAAAATTCACTATTGGGATGTGGGATCTTTCATTTTCTCAATGTCATGGCACTAACTCTTCTGCATAAAATTTTTTTATTCTAAATGTCCTTGCTACCTCGCTGACTTCCTTATCCCCATGCAGTCCTTGAGGTCATTCAAGCTGCTTATCCCTTTCCATCGTTCCTTGGTTGGTAGTCGTTCCTTCTTTGTGCATGCGATTAGACTTTGGAATAGACTTCCTCTATCCATCCAAAAAATCAGCACAGCCACGATGTTCAAAAAGCAGGCATCTATTTTTTTAGCTTCTCTTCCAGCTCCACAGTAGTACTACTACTCTACTGTCCCTACCTATTTCTTTCGTTTCTTCTTTCTTTTCTCTTACTTCTTTCAAATTCTTCGCTCTTCTATCTTAAGCTAGTTGTAAGAATTTAGGATTATTTACCATTTGTTAAATGTACTCTAAAAGATTGTAATCTTGTGTACTCTACCAAATATATAAATAAATAAATAAAAAAAAATAAATAAAAAAAGTTGGTTTTAAGCATTTCAAAATATTCTGCTGAGATTAGCCAGTGCTTGAATTCGTATTCAGATATTTACAGATCCTTTTTAAATCTTTCCAATCTATTTTAAATCTGTCTGCGCCGATTTTATTTTTTTAAAACTTAAGAAATATAAAATCCCGAAAATACCGTAAATCCCGATTTAGAAGTCCTTAGTCGGTATTTAGAAATCCTTCATTTGGTCTGGTATCCCGGTATTTCCGAAAACCGGGATACCGGTTGGCGACGCCTTGTAGTCCCACAAGAACTAATCGAAAGGTCGCACGACCTTGGAGGCCAATTGACGGGTCCATTTCTCGAAATCAGCTTATCGCCAAATGTTGATTTCAATAAGTCAATAGTTGAAATTTTTGGCGTCAGCTATTTTCTGAGGTATCGTTTTTAAATTTTTTCTTTAAAATTAATAGTAATTTGCTGTTGTGTTTTCTGCAACAATATTTGAAATTTTTTTAATTGTTTTACCACAAAAATACTCAACACATTCTTTAGTTGCCTCGACATGGCTAAGCTTTTGAAATGATCTCAATTAGTTGAGAACATTCTCATGAGCAGATTCACAACTTTTTGCAGTTGAAAATGAGATTGAGATCAGAGTTTCTGTTCGATCTCCAAAATAGAGGAAAAGGTCCACATCTCAGTCTCCGAGATTGATTTCATTTTTTACATACGACCCAATGATAAATTGGCCGAAATCTGAAGGCGAATAACACTGGCTAATAAATTTTACTTTAGTTCACGCAAACACCTGCCGTTTGACATTTTCCTGCAGGTTAAAGGATTTACGCAACATGGTAGTATGTATTATCTATTTTATTCGTGCTTCTTAATTTTTCAATACTTCCATAATATTATATTGGTGATCCTTTTAGAAAGGCTGGCAGCAAGTAAGAACTTGGTCGTTGCAAGTACTAGATTTGCGCGTAAAGATATCCATAAAGCCACCTGGGTATCTCCTGATGGAGCCACTCGCAACCAAATACATCAAGTGTTGATAGACCGCCGCCACCTTTCGGGTCTGATGACGGTACGAACGTACCGAGGTGGCAACTTCCATTGGGATCACTATCTTGTTGGTATGGTGCTCCGAGAGCGCATTACAACGCTGAAAAGCTTTGTATCCGCTGATCAGGCTCGAATCAACACAGCTGCACTACGCAATGAAATGGCCAGAAACTGCTACGGTCATGCAGTAGAACTCGCCCTAGGTCCTGGGGATGAGATGCCGGGCGTCGACGAGAACTAGGCCTGCCTTAAAAATATTGTCATTAGTACTGCTGATTCCATCTTAGGCAGAAGTCGTAAAGATCGGGTTCGATAATGAATGCAAACTGGCAACTGAACGTAAGAATGCTGCGTACCGAGCCATGCAGCAGTCTCAGAGAACACGGGCACGCGAAGAGAACTAAAAAGAGCTCAGAAAAGAAGAAAAGAGAATTCACAGACGAAAAAAGGAAGCCTGGGAAAAAAATCTCGTCTGTGAGCTAGAACAGTACAGAGAACGACGGCCGCACCAGGCGCGGGAGTTCTACCAAAGAGTCCGCAGTATGACCCAATTCACAGCACGTTGCACATACTGCAAGAACAAAGAAGGGAATCTGATCACCGAGCCTAAAGGCATCTTGGAGCGATGGGAAGAGCACTTTCATGAATTGCTAAATGGCGAGCTAACTGAGGATTCGGAGGCTCCACCGATATCTGATGACAATGCTATACTGCCGCCACCAAGCATAGAAGAAGTTAGCAGAGCCATCTGCCGGCTCAAAAACAACAAGGCCTCGGGTGCAGACGGCATCGCAGCGGAGCTGGTTAAATATGGAGGGCCTACATTACACCAAGCGATTCATGAATTAATTGTGCAAGTATGGGAGCAAGAAGTGATGCCAGAAGACTGGAGAAAAGGCATCCTCTGTCCAGTACACAAAAAAGGAGATATCACCGCGTGAACTAATTATCGCGGTATAACGTTGTTGAGTACCGTGTATAAGATATTCTCCGCTATCCTACAAAACAGGATGGCCCCATACGCCAGAAACATCATAGGCCATTACCAGCTTCAGCCCAGGGAAATCAACGACTGATCAAATTTTCACCTTGAGGCAGGCTATGGAAAAATGTCTAGAGTTTCAAAACTCAATTCAACACCTCTTCATAGACTTTAAAGTCGCTTATGATAGCATAGCCAGGGTAGAACTCTACAAAGCCATGGGAGAATTCGGCATCCCCAACAAACTCTTTCTTCTTTAGACTCCTTTAATCCCTCATGGGACCCTCCAGCGGACTCTGTTTTGCGCGACAGCTCTTAGCTCCGACCAGGGTCTCCCAGTTGTTGCGGCTTCTTCTAGTAGGGTTCTCCTCCACGTTGTTCTCGGTCTTCCTACTCGACGGGAACCTTGCGGATTCCAGTCAAAGGCCTGTCTGGCTAGATTTTCGTTTTCGCGTCGCAAGGTGTGGCCAACCCAATTCCATTTCCTTCGCCTGATTTGGTCGTCTATCCTTTCTTGGCCGGCACGGTGCCATAGTTCTTCGTTTGAAATTCGATCTTGCCAGCGGATTTTTAGGATACGACGAAGGCATCTGTTGATGAAGACTTGTAGGCGCCCTGTGATGAATTGGGTGACTTTCCATGTATCGCAACCATACAAAAGAACTGCCTTAACGTTGGAGTTGAACAGCCGCAATTTGGTGTTAGTGGAAATCACCGTTGATCTCCATATGTGGGACAGGCATGCATATGCGCCTCGTGCTCGTGCTGTTTACTATGTAGGCTGACCATGATCAATGTGTCAAGCCAAGTAAAGGTATCCGGAACACTGTCCAGACCAATCAACGTCTATAATGGACTCCGACAAGGGGACGGTCTGGCCTGCCTCCTTTTCAACCTGGCGTTGGAGAAAGTGATCCGAGATTCGGGCGTGACATCAAAGGGTACAATCCTCCACAAGTCCACCCAATTACTGGCTTACGCAGACGACATTGACATCATTGGAAGAACAACAACAGCTGTACAAGAAGCTTTCACTCAGATTGAGCAAGCGGCAGGAAATCTGGGACTGCACATTAACGAAAGCAAAACGAAGTACATGGTGGACTCGTCTGGAAGAACACCTAACATTGGTCCCACAATCAAGGCAGCGGAACACGAGTTTGACGTGGTAAAATCATTTACCTACCTTGGGTCAATAGTAGCAGCCGACAATAGCATGGAACCAGAAATACGCGCACGACTGCTAAAAGCCAACAAAGCCTACTATAGTCTGTCAAGGCTCTTCAAATCCAAATATCTAACCATAACGTGTAACCTTTTACTATATAAGACGATGGTCTTACCCGTTCTCACATATGCATTCGAAACGTGGGTGCCTAGCAAAAAGCACTCAAACCTCTTGGGCGTGTGAGGAAGGACGATTCCGGAGACTCTACAATGACGAGATCTACGAGCGCTATCGCGACATAGATGTTGTGAAGAAAATAAAGCTCGGTAGGCTCCGGTGGGCAGGGCATCTAGCTCGTATGAGTGAAGATGAGCCTGCTCGGAAAGTTCTCTGCGGTAAGACCTATGGCGTGCGACAGCGAGGGCCTTTAAAGAAAGAAGAAGAAGATCCTTTTAGAAATGTTTCTTGATCATATCAGTTACAGTAGTAGTAGTGCTAATAAATCCGAATACTGGCTTTGTTATTGTTAAACAATCTAGATTTTAAACGGAATTACGTAACATTACTCGTATTTATGCGTAACATTATCTAACCTAATATCGATGGGTCTTACGAAAAAGATAATGTTTCAAGATATGATATGTTTTTCAGCCAGAAAACGAAACAATATGTTCTTCACCGAGAAACCGAAACAATATCTTTTTCAGCAATAAATTGAAACAATATCTTTTTCACCAACATTTTGAAACAATATCTTTTTCGTAAGACCCATAGATATATGTAAACATCTGGACAATAAAATAGGTAGAACCATTGCTAAAAATTGTCTTAAATTTTCATTTGTTCTAATGGACCAGGTGTGTATTTTGTTTTAATTCAAATCGAAACATGCAATTGCATCAACTAGGCTAAGAGTATCTTAAATGGTTTATAACTTCTTTAAATAAATTTATTTCTCTGCAATTATGAACCAAATAGCAATGTCTCAACTATTGGGCGTTGAAGCATTTTTCGTAATATTGGAAATATTTTTAATTTGTTGTCAATCTCTTTGTTGACTATTAATATAAACAAAATAAAGAGCACACACGCCTCTGAAAATGCTTCCTCTCACTTCAAAACAAGTAAAATATAAGTAATTAGAAGCAACATACACACCTTGAGAAGTTATGTATATCCGTACTTGTAACAACAACCGTTATTCGATAGTTTCTAGCTGCTTTGCGATACGTTGAATATTTGAAAACGAAAACTGGTAACGAAACCCGTAGGCACGAATTCATATCAAATTTTGGAGAATGTAGAAAGTTCAAAATATTAAAAATGATAGAAATAGCTTTTAATATAAAAGACAATATTATTTTGTAGAAGACACACTTCTCAATAGCTAGTACTAGTAGATACACTAGCTGGGACTTAGGGATTTGAAAATCTTTCAATTAAAATAATCTTTTCAAAATGAAGGTGTTCATCGCATTCACTACACTCTTGGCTGTTGCCTTCGGTAGTCCATCAGGATACGCTCTACCTTTGGGATATTCCGGATATCCTTTCGCCTACTCCGGACTTCCTTTGGCTCATCCCGCAAAAGTGATTGCAGCTCCAGCAAGTCTCTCAAGTCAATTCCACTCCCAGGATACCTTAGGACAATACTCATATGGATACAGCGATGGACTCTCATCGAAAAAGGAAATCAAATCTCTTGATGGAGTTACCCGTGGATCTTACAGCTATGTCGATGCTAAAGGGAAATTGCAAACCGTTGAATACACTGCTGATGCCGTCCATGGATTCCGTGTTGCTGCAACCAATTTACCAAAACCAATCAAGGACACTAAACTGAGCCTTCCTACTCCAATCACTGAGGACGCCGCTGTACTCCGCGAAAGAGAAATCCATTTAGCTGCTGTAGAAGAGGCTAAAATCCGCAATCAGACTCCAATTAAGGCTGCCGATCTTAGTGCTAAGTTACCAAAACCCGTTTTGGACACTCCCGAAGTCGCCAAGGCTAAGGCTGAACATTTGGCTGCCGTAAAGGACGCTAAAATCCGCAACACTTTGGTTAAGGAAATTCCAGTGACTTATGCTCCAGCTGCATTCTCTTCGTATCCTCTTGCACATGGCTTCTCAGGAGCCGTTGCACCTTGGTCCGCTTATCCAGCAATTGCACCATGGTCGTCTGTTCCATCAGTTGCACCTTGGTCCGCTGCTCCAGCTGTTGCACCATGGTCTGCAGGACCAATCATCAAACCTGGCCTTCTAAGGCCATATGATTATGGTGTAGATCGTCTACACCCAAGTTTCTTCCAATTACGCGATGGCAGATGGTAAGTGGGTAGTAAATAGTTAATTTATTGTTTACTGTAGAAAGAACTAAAGCAAAAACTCAACACATGTTTGATTTTTATTTCGAGGTTTAGGAATAAATAAAATATGCATAATGTAATGTCGAAATAGATTATTTGTTGTATTGGTGATTCCACAAGAGCGTACACACAACACGCCAAGCGTTGGTTGCAAAGGTGGTTTATGGAAAGAGGGTGAGAGAGGACGATAGGGTGGGCACCATAAACCGCTTTTGCAGGAGATTCTTGTCGTGTCATGAGTGCGCTCGTGTGGAATCACCCATTCAGACTCAAATTCCAACAATGATTACTGAGATTACCAAAGTTGACAAATATAGTCTGACATATAAAGTCGGGCAAAAAAATTATACACACCCTGTTGAAATTTTTTGAATGGATTAAGGAGCCTAATCTTCCAAATTTTCTTCTGCGAAGATTCTTGAAACTGCGGCATTTTGCCTCGAAAGTCGAACTTTTTATGGTGCCCATAAACTTGTTGATACTGTATTTTTACCAATCATAGCCGCATGAAATGGCGATGATACGTAAGAAGTAAAACTTGTACGACAAAAATGTTAGACCATTAAGAGTGTCTACCACCACAAACCAAAAATTGATTAGCAACCAGCTGATTTGTTCAAAAAAGTATGTGGAATTACATGGTATATGTGTCCGACAAAATTGGTTTGCCGATTTCGCTGTCCGACGAGTCAAAGTCGTCTATTTCATGAAGGGAAAAAATTTATACATAACCGTCGGACAAAAATGGTGTTGGGTGCCAAAAGCTACTGACTTTGGTGTGATAAGAATGTCGGACACGTAAATCGCGCATACTCCATAGTCCGACAAAAAAACATAACATTTTTATAACATTGACATTTTAATGTGGTCCGTTGACCTCCAGCCTTCAAGTCCGCATCTGTTTTCAATGTCTTCTACCAAATCCTATGTAGTGGGGATTTGTCGACCTTCGTCGTTCCCCGCAGCATCTCCGCTTCATCTGGTCCCTAAACGGGACTCACATGATTGGAGGCCATGCGGCGACTACCGTCGCCTTAATGCTGTCACTGTGCCGGATAGATATCCGATCCCGCATATACAGATTTCTCCGTGAATCTTCACGGCTGCACTATTTTTTCGAAGGTTGACTTGGTACGTGCATATCATCACATACCAATCGCCCCAGAAGATGTGCATAAGACTGCACTCATTACGCCATTCGGCCTATATGAGTTTACCCGTATGCCATTCGGCTTACGGAGTGCAGCCCAAACCTTTCAAAGGTTTATAAATGAAGTCACGAGAGATCTCGACTTCGTTTATGTATACTTGGACGATATACTTATCGCCAGTAAAACCGAGGATGAGCATATCGTTCACCTTGAAGAGCTCTTTAAACGCTTCGATAGCTTCGGTTTAACCATTAAGCTAGAGAAATGCGTTTTTGGTGCAACAGAGATTAAGTTTCTAAGCCACCGCATCACAAAGGATGGAATACTTCCATCCTCCGATCGGGTTCAGGCTATCGTTGATCTCGCACCTCCAACTTCTATCAAATCGATCCAGAAGTTTTTGGGAATGGTGAATTTCTATCACCGATTTATCCCAAAATTGGCTGAACAGTTGGTGCCTATAAACGAGCATTTGAGAGAACTTCTCAACCGCTCACGTGCCAATAAAGTTTTTGACTGGCCAGCAGAATGTCAGGCGGCAAGGTAAAAACCTCGAAGGCTGAAGCAACTCTGCTGAACCATCCAATCGAGGATGCAAAACACAGTCTTACGACTGACGCCTCTGATTATGCAATCGGAGGCGTATTGGAACAATTCAACGGTCATCGGTGGCAACCACTAGTTTTTTATTCCAAAAAGCTGTCACCCACAGAACGGAAGTACTCTGCATTCGATCGCGAACTTCTCGCAATCTATGCAGCGATCAAACACTTCCGTTACTTCGTTGAAGGACGCAATTTCGTGGTCTATACTGATCACAAACCACTGGTACGCGCCCTTCACACAAAGACCGAACGATCCCCTCGACAGACCAGACATTTGGGTCTAATCTCTCAGTTTACCACAGACATCAGACATGTGTCGGGTAAACAAAACGTTGTCGCAGACTACTTGTCACGCTCACTAGCAACCGACAACGTCGACTCGGTCAACTTCAACCTGCCTACACTGGCTCAGGCCCAACAAGGTGACACAGAGTTGAAGTCTCTACAAGAGCACCCCAGCAACGGCTCACGGGTAAAACTAGTTCTCACGCCAATACCATAGACCGCCCATCAGGTGTGGTGTGAAACTAGTACAGGCATTCCAAGGCCTTATATACCCACTTCCTTACGTAGACTAGCGTTCAACTCCGAACATTTTCTCTCTAATCCTGATATTCGTGCTACAAGACGAGCCGTTATCAAGAAATACTTCTGGCCATCTATCAATAAAGACTGCAATGAGTGGTCTCGATCATGCCTAGGTTGCCAAAAGTCCAAAGTTTCACGACTTACCAAATCTCCATTTGAAGCTTTCAAACTTCCAAATAATAGATTTGACCATATCCATATGGATATAGTGGGACCCCTACCCCCATCTCGTGGATACTCTTATATCTTAACGATAGTCGATAGATTCACGCGATGGCCTGAAGCATACCCAATTCGGGATATCTCAGCTTCAACAGTGGCAAAAAGATTCGTCACTGAATTTGTCCCACGATTCGGCGTACCTCTTGAGATCACAACCGATCAAGGTACGTAGTTCGAATCGAAACTGTTCAATGAGGTTGCCAAATTACTCGGCACTTATCGAATCCGGACAACCGCCTACCATCCACAAGCAAACGGGATGTTTGAACGGTTCCACAGTCAACTAAAAGCAGCCTTAATGGCAAGGGACAACACTACTCATTGGAGCGAAGACTTGCCCTTTGTCATGTTAGGCATGCGCACGGCAATTAAGACCGACTTACAATGCTCACCAGCCGAGCTCGTATATGGTCAGAATCAGTTCGAAAACCTTTCGAATCTCCATATGAGGGCCCATATGAAGTAATCAAACGATTACGAAAACACTTCGTGGTCAAATTGAACGGCACAACCAAGTCAATATCCATTGACAGGCTAAAGCCAGCCTTCGGTTGTGACCGCGACAACGAAGCTAAGCCGTCTAAAGCGGTAACATCCCGTTAACGCTACGCTGGGGGGGGGAGTATGTAGTGACCGCGTAAAGTTTAATTACCAAACTTTATGCAATGTCACACAACAACTTCCGACACAATCAAAACGATCAGTCGGAACACTCAATCGATCACCGAACGCAAAGTTCAGTGATCTTGCCGTTTTCCCGCGTTTATCGAGTGAATACTTTCCGGCATCACTTGTGTTTCTTCCCTCGTGTCCTAAGAGTGCGGTTCCCAAAGTTAAAAGCTAAAAGTTAAATATATATATATATATATATATATATATATATATATATATATATATATATATATATATATATATATATATATGTGTGACACGATCCGAGAAAAGGGAGCTACTATCCAAAAAGAAAACTTTACAGGAGAAGCGATTGAAAGAAAGACGGAGGAGAGCGAAAGCGCTGAGCCACCGACGTATATAAGGGGGGGGTTTCGGGGGTCCGGACCCCCCCCCATTGAAGCCCCCGCACTAATAAATTTTTAGCTATGCGATGTGTGATTTTTAATATATAAATACAAAATTATTAAAATGTTTTTGAAGTTTCAATACAGTTTAAATGAATTTGAATTTCTGTCAGTTTCATGAAATTAATTTTTTATATTAATCTAACTCTTCAAAAATAATTTTTTTCGGAACGTTTTCCACTTTTGCAAAACTCAAATTCAAAGACTCTCCCACGCGGCTATGCCATTGGAGAATGGCCACGTAGTACGTTGGCCTACCACCAATCTTAGCGAGCGACAATTGACAGTTGCTCCGACATTTTCGATCCAGTGCTGATAGTTCTAGCACATTCATGTCAGATACCTATGATACGGAACTGTATCGGAACCATAAAAAGTGTAATCAACTTTTTCCGACAATCTCCACTTCGAGACAACCTTTTGAGGAAAACTGCGGATGAAACTGACTCATCACACTCAACACTTATCTCCCTTTGTGAGACGCGGTGGACAGAAAAGCATGCGGCTGTGGAAAGATTTGCAGAAATGTTTCCCGTAGTACGTGCAACACTTGAGGCACTCCAAAACGCTGCTAATAGGGATGTTGCAGCTCAAGCGTATCAACTGCAAACCGCTATGGAAAATAGTCAGTTTATCGTGTCGCTAGTTATACTGAGGAAAGTGTTTTCGTATACAACAAACTTAAACAAAGCGCTACAGAAGGTCAATGCCGATTTGTCCAACACTTGCAGTTACGTGAAGACAGTAAAGACAACTTTACAAAATCTAAGGACTGAATCGCAGTTTTCGACTCTCTTCGAAGAAGCAAAGCAGATGTCTTCAAGCGATATATTTGTTCCGAGAACGACTGGAAGGCAAACTCAACGCAGTAATGTACCAGGAGAAACTGCAGAAATATATTATCGCCGCAACGTATTTTACCCTTTTCTTGAGCATGTGATTACAGAACTCGCTGCTCGCTTTGATCCACATGAAACAACAATCAAAGGGATTCAAATGCTTCTGCCTAACAGGACCAATAATAACTCCGAAACAAAAGAAGCCCTCAAAAAGATAGCACAAACATTTCTTGGTGAAAATGAAGGCATGAATTATCCGACGGAATATGAAATATGGCACAATCACTGGACATATGAATCTCAAAAACCTGCCACTGCAATAGAAGCTGTCGATCAGTGCGATGAACAGTTTTTTCCTTTGACGAAGAAGCTCCTTATGATTTTAGCTACACTTCCAGTGTCCACAGCCACCCCTGAAAGATGTTTCTCTACTCTGAAGAGGTTAAAAAATTACCTTAGAAATAAAACAGGAGATGAAAGACTGACTGGTCTTGCTCTAATGAGTACTCATCGTGATCTGGCAATGCAAATAGATTCCGACGAAATTATAGACAAGTTAGCAATAAGACGTAAAAAATTGAATTTAGTAATGTAAATTGACGTTCTTATTTTGATTACATTAGATTTTAATTTGAAGTCAAACTAAAAGCCAAAGTCAATGCCAAACTTAACTATAATCTTTGATTTGAATATAAAACTGTTCAAGATGTGTTGTTACTTTTGTGTTTCCTTTTTTATTAACAAATACCTCTTCTGACAGCTTCTATGTCTCGTACCAGGTAGATTCTGAAAACATTATGATTTTACCCGAATAAAGTTCAGTGTCGTACCCCCCCCCCCCCCCGCCCCCCCTTATGAAAGCCATAGCTACGTCCGTGCCAGTGTCGGACCCCCCCCTTATGAAAGCTATAGCTACGTCCGTGCGCTGAGCTGCCACTTTAAACACTTTTGAAGACACATTTGTAAATATTTATTGCTCAGAAAGTAATTGGAATAAATTAATTCTGATTGCACAGAATTAAAGAGGAGATTCAAAACCTTAAGAATCACTCATAATCCGAAAATCGATTTTTTGTCCCTTTTCTCGGATCGCGTCACATATACATATATATATATATATATATATATATTCAAACCACTTCGTAATATACGTATAAGTTACGCATAATATAACCAAGTGATGTTCAATTTAAAAGTAAATAAATAACAATATAGTGATCTAAAAATAAAACAAAAGTGTCTTATTATATGGAACCAAACGGCATCCATACCTAGTTAGATTATCCCCTCGCAATACTGTCTTGATGTTCCCAGTAGGGGTTGCACAGTGTTGAAGTAATTTTGAACACAACAACTAACAAATATTAATATTACTTTTTCGGAGCAGTTTATTGCGTTTTTAAGCTATACAAAAAGAGGGAGTGATTAACATTCCGCCTGAACCCCAACTTACGAGATAAGGAATGGCACAAGAAACAATTAATGGTGACTATAACCGTAAGCAAAATAATTGTATGTTACAAACAAGCCGCGAATGCTTCTAGCAAAGGCAACCGATATTCTTATATTGAAATGGAAAACGAACACACGCTTTTATAAAAATTTTGAATACTCGAGAAAATTAGAGCGAGTATAGGCAGAAAGACGGCGTATCACCTAAGTTGCACTATCCATCAGTTCTTTTATTATCCCCATACACAAACCGGCTTAATAGGAGTATAACATCTTCAACTTCTCATCTATTGTACAACTATACAGGCATCACCTGAGACGGCCACACACATAGTGTGTCACTGTCCGGCGGTGGCGAGGAAAAGGGCTGCCATAACTGGACTCCATTGGATGGAGGACATGAGGCAGACTCCCTTCAATCAGCTGCTTGCGATAACTAGGGAGTCGAAGTAAGGGAGCAATGGGACAACCCACTGCAACCCCAATAAGATGACTCTAGGCAGAGGGACGAAAAGGGACCCGCAAATAGTGGTCTGATTCGATATCCCTCGAAAATCTATATATATATATATATATATATATATATATATATATATATATATATATATATATATATACAGTGGTGGTCATTAAAATAGAGCCACAACCATAAATATGCTTTGTGCATCAACTTTAGCACAAATTTATACATATGCTATGATGCAATCTATGATATTAACCAAGCAATAAGTTTAGTACAAGATACTATGACTATATCCGCTAGAGTGCATTTCCGTTACTGAACGAAAGCTCATTTTCTCCAAAAGCGTCAAATTCTCCTGGTCATAAAAATAGAGCCATTGTATAAATTTACAGCATTTTGATTTGAGGAAAGTTCTTTGTCAGCGTTATTTGAATTGTAGCATCAGGTAATAGCGATTTTATTAAAAAATAATCAAATTTAGGGTATATGCATGTCGAATTTCAGTGAAAATGGGTCGCGGAAAACATTGCTCTTTGGAAGAAAGAACAAAAATTTTAACGTTACGGAAGGAAGGAAAATCTCAACGGGAGATTTCTAAAATTGTTGGCCGTTCGAAGAAAATGGTTGAGAATGCGCTAAAACCAAAATATTCTGTTGAAAATCGTGGGCGAATAAGAAAAACTACGGCCAAAACTGATCGGCTCATCGCTAACACCTCAAGAAAAGACCCTTTCAAGTCCTCGAAACAAATTAAAGTTGAATTAAATCTCGACGTAAGTGAACGTACAGTTCGCAGAAGACTTGAGGAACAAAATTTACATGGAAGAATAGCGAGAAAAGTTCCGCAGTTGAGCATCCATGTTTTCTTTGATCCAGTAAATTGGTCCAATTCCATACCACGAAAACGAACCCCATAGCTTTATGTTCCCTCGTCCGTGTTTACAGTTTTTTTTGTGTATTGTGGGAGGAATTCTTTATTTGGAGGCCTTCTAACATAATTCCGACCATCGGATCCAAATAAATTTATTTTAGTTTCGTCCGTCCACAAAATATCCCTCCATTTTTTATGCCCTCATTACCATCCCAGTTAACATGGTCAGATGCAAACTTAATTCGGCTTTTAATATTCTTTTCTCGCTATTCTTCCATGTAAATTTTGTTCCTCAAGTCTTCTGCGAACTGTACGTTCACTTACGTCGAGATTTAATTCAACTTTAATTTGTTTCGAGGACTTGAAAGGGTCTTTTCTTGAGGTGTTAGCGATGAGCCGATCAGTTTTGGCCGTAGTTTTTCTTATTCGCCCACGATTTTCAACAGAATATTTTGGTTTTAGCGCATTCTCAACCATTTTCTTCGAACGGCCAACAATTTTAGAAATCTCCCGTTGAGATTTTCCTTCCTTCCGTAACGTTAAAATTTTTGTTCTTTCTTCCAAAGAGCAATGTTTTCCGCGACCCATTTTCACTGAAATTCGACATGCATATACCCTAAATTTGATTATTTTTTAATAAAATCGCTATTACCTGATGCTACAATTCAAATAACGCTGACAAAGAACTTTCCTCAAATCAAAATGCTGTAAATTTATACAATGGCTCTATTTTTATGACCAGGAGAATTTGACGCTTTTGGAGAAAATGAGCTTTCGTTCAGTAACGGAAATGCACTCTAGCGGATATAGTCATAGTATCTTGTACTAAACTTATTGCTTGGTTAATATCATAGATTGCATCATAGCATATGTATAAATTTGTGCTAAAGTTGATGCACAAAGCATATTTATGGTTGTGGCTCTATTTTAATGGCCACCACTGTATATATATATATATACAGGGTGTCCCACATAAACTTACAAAGCGGCCGGCTATGGATAGGTCTTGCATAGACGAACAAAAAATCGTATGGGTGGGGGGGGGGGAAATCGTAACGGTTTAGCCGCTAGGGCGTTTTGAAGTTTTTTTGCTAGAGTTTTACATATCACCCTGTATTTTTGTAACCGTGTAACCCATTTTCATAATTATGGTACCGGTGTACGCAGAATTCCCCCACCTATCTACGACGGTAAAAATAATGGTCCTATCTTATAAACTTTTGGAGTTATGAGTCGCCAAAGTCAAAATTTTGTATTTTTTTCACTAAAATTTCAACTAAAACCACCTTTTTCTCCAAAAAATACGTGATAAGCCTAAACTTTTTTTTCCAAAATTAAAAAGTTTGGACAATTTCCTATAAATAATGTATTACAAGTTTTATTCTAGGGCCTTTACTTTAGAAGTTATAAGCAATTTTAAAGTTAATATTGGCCTTTTTCGATGCTTATTTGGCACTTTTCGACAAAGCTCAGATGGAAAAGTACTAAAAAAGGACGAAATAGAGCCAATTTCAACATTAAAAATGCTTATAACTTCAAAAATAGAGGCTGCGGCGTAAAAGTTGTAATACATTATTTATAGGAAATTGTCCAAACTTTTTAATTTTGGAAAAAAAAGTTTAGGTTTATCACGTATTTTTTGGAGAAAAAGGTGGTTTTAGTTGAAATTTTAGTGAAAAAAATACAAAATTTTGACTTTGGCGACTCATAACTCCAAAAGTTTATAAGATAGGACCATTATTTTTACCGTCGTAGAGAGGTGGGGGAATTCTGCGTACACCGGTACCATAATTATGAAAATGGGTTACACGGTTACAAAAATACAGGGTGATATGTAAAACTCTAGCAAAAAAACTTCAAAACGCCCTAGCGGCTAAACCGTTACGATTTCCCCCCCCCCACCCATACGATTTTTTGTTCGTCTATCCAAGACCTATCCATAGCCGGCCGCTTTGTAAGTTTATGTGGGACACCCTGTATATATATATATATCTTCTTCTATATCTATAAAAATCTCGTGTCACAGTGTTTGTTACCGTACTCCTCCGAAACGGGTTGACCAATTTGCATGAAATTTTTTGTGTATATTTGGTAGGTCTGAGAATAGGTCGTAGGCTATTTTTTATACCTTTAACCAAAAAAACAGCTGCAAAATCCAAAAAAAATGGTAATTTTAGGAATTTTCACTTCATTTTAGTTTCAATAGCTTCATGGCCTACCTATTGTTTGACAAATGTAAAATTGTCATTAAATTGAATCATTACATTTAATGAAAATTTCAAATTTACGCAGCTGTCAAACAATAGGTAGGCCATGACGCTATTGAAACTAAAATGATCCATGGCGGCCGTCTCAAGAAGGCGGTGTACCACTTTCTTCACAACCACCTCGACATGGGTATCAAATGAAAGGGTATGATAAGTAGAATACAATAAGCAATGTAGTATACAAAATATATCTTTAGATCCATGGCGGCCGTCTCAAGAGGCCGGATTACCACTTTCTTCACAACCACCTCAACATGGGTATCAAATGAAAGGGTATGTTAAGTACAATACAATAAGCAATGTAGTATACAAAATATATCTTTAGATCCATGGCGGCCGTCTCAAGAGGCCGGATTACCACTTTCTTCACAACCACCTCAACATGGGTATCAAATGAAAGGGTATGTTAAGTACAATACAATAAGCAATGTAGTATACAAAATATATCTTTAAATCCATGGCGGCCGTCTCAAGAGGGCGGGGTACAACTTTCTTCACAACCACCTCGACATGGGTATCAAATGAAAGGGTATGATAAGCAGAAGACAATAAGCAATGTAGTATACAAAATATATCTTTAGATCCATGGCGGCCGTCTCAAGAGGCCGGATTACCACTTTCTTCACAACCACCTCGACATGGGTATCAAATGAAAGGGTATGTTAAGTAGAATACAATAAGCAATGTAGTATACAAAATATATCTTTAGATCCATGGCCGCCGTCTCAAGAGGGCGGGGTACCACTTTCTTCACAACCACCTCGACATGGGTATCAAATGAAAGGGAATGATAAGTAGAATACAATAAGCAATGTAGTATACAAAATATATCTTTAGATCCATGGCGGCCGTCTCAAGAGGCCGGATTACCACTTTCTTCACAACCACCTCAACATGGGTATCAAATGAAAGGGTATGTTAACTACAATACAATAAGCAATGTAGTATACAAAATATATCTTTAAATCCATGGCGGCCGCCTCAAGAGGGCGGGGTACCACTTTCTTCACAACCACCTCGACATGGGTATCAAATGAAAGGGTATGATAAGCAGAATACAATAAGCAATGTAGTATACAAAATATATCTTTAGATCCATGGCGGCCGTCTCAAGAGGCCGAATTACCACTTTCTTCACAACCACCTCGACATGGGTATCAAATGAAAGGGTATGATAAGTAGAATGCAATAAGCAATGTAGTATACAAAATATATCTTTAGATCCATGGCGCCCGTCTCAAGAGGGCGGGGTACCACTTTGTTCACAACCACCTCGACATGGGTATCAAATGAAAGGGTATGATAAGTAGAATACAATAAGCAATGTAGTATACAAAATATATCTTTAGATCCATGGCGGCCGTCTCAAGAGGCCGAATTACCACTTTCTTCACAACCACCTCGACATGGGTATCAAATGAAAGGGTATGATAAGTAGAATACAATAAGCAATGTAGTATACAAAATATATCTTTATATCCATGGCGGCCGTCTAAAGGGGCCGGATTACCACTTTCTTCACAAACCCCTCAACATGGGTATCAAATTAAAGGGTATGATAAGTAGAATACAATAAGCAATGCAGTAGACTCAATATACCGATTCATGGCAGCCGACGCAAGACCCATGTTCTTTGAGGCCAGGCCTTTCATCTGTGTAAAATTCATATCTCGAAAAATATTAAGTCAATGGATGGTTTTTATTGTTTACTATTGACTTATGGGTGCAGCGTAGGCGCACCGGGTCCCAGCTAGTATATTAATATAATCCGTTCTTCACTAGCGAGAGATAAAGTCTTCCTGCGTCGCCGGCCTTGTGAAATATTCATTAATAATTACAATGAAAAAATACTCAGAATTCACAAGGCCAATATGGATATTCAGTTTGTCTTGGATGCATACGCTTGTTGTTGCTATGTAATTGACTACATTAACAAGAGTGACAGGCATCATAATCGTTACACGATGCGTCTCTTTCGTGAATGCTTCATACACAAACCGTTTTAATGAGAGGACTGAGTGATGGACATTGTAATTTGCACCTACAGTCAGCATCATAAGTGATGCAACACCTAAAAATTTTATCTTTTGCCTTAAATATCTTCGTAATATAAAAGTGGAAAATAGTGCTTAATATCTTAAAATATTGCTTTATTTATCAACAAAATATTTTATAAAATATTTCATTACAATTGTAAAATGTTAAAACATAAAATTGCAAGTTTTACCTCATTTTTGATTGATATGTTAAAAGCTTTTTTGGTTAAATGAAGTACAGCTTTCTTGTTTTTATAGTTTTAATAAAATTTTGTTGAAAAATAAAGATAGCATTATTTTAAGATATTAAGCACAGTTTTCAGTTTTCACATGACGGCGATATTCAAGGCGAATGATAAAATTTAAGGCGTTCATCAGACGGCAGGTGTTGCTGCCAGTTTTGCCACAGTCACTGGTATGACTGATAGATAACCTACCGTCTACATAAGGTGATCACGATTGATGGAATTAATGAATGGATGGATGACGCGTGAAATGGACTCCTTAAGTGTTGCGATACTTTTGACGCTCACTGTATAATACACCTCGTGGGAAGTGTATTCTACATATTTTTTTGAAGCCGTGTGGAAAAGATCAGCTTTATAATTTTGGTTCCTTTTTTTCACGTTAAAGACAATGTTTTTTTGTCGGACAACGTATATGGAATGTTTGTTTTCCTATTATAAAATTAAATAAAAAAGAAAAAAGAGGTTATGTATAAATTTTGTCCCTTCATGAAATAGACGACTTTGACTCGTCGGACAGCGAAATCGGCACACAAATTTTGTCGGACACATATACCATGTAACTCCACATATTTTTCTTAAACGATCCTGAAAAAATCAGCTGGCTATTAATAAATGTTTGGAAGCCCATAACTTAGCAGGTTTGGGATGGTAGACATCCTTTAGGGTCCAACATTTTTGTCGGTCGAGTTTTGTTTCGCGCGTATCATCGCCATCTCATGTGACTATGATTGGTAAAAACCTAGCTCATTCATCATTCAGCCCATTCCCCAAAAAATGTGAAACCAGCGACCCTCTAAAGTAAAGTCCTGAAGTAAAACCCGTCCATTGAATGTGTGATAAATTCGTGGTTGGGGTGTGATAGCAGTTTCAGGTAAAGAAGAAGCTTTGCCATAATCATTGACAACTATTATACAAGCTATTATTAGAGGTAAAGCCAGAATAAATATTGATTTAACATATCTCAAAAAATTCAGATTTCGTCCATTATCCGAGACGACACTTCCTTAACCTCGAACAGTTCCCCGGGAAGTTGTCGAATAATATAAAAACAGCTCAAGAGACTTAACAATATTTTTTAGCCATAGTTTAGCAAAGTTTCAGAAACATACATGAAAGCAGCTATGAAATTTTTCTTTCGTAGCTGGTTTCATGTGTATTTCTGAAACTTTGCTAAACTATAGCTAAACGAACTCTTCATTGAATTAACGGTCATTGTACTTTTTTGAGCCACTCGTTTTCCAATACTCGAAATAAAAATCAATCTTAATTTTTTGGTTTATTTTTTTTCTACAGTAAATACTTAATAACTAACTATTTACTATTGCTTACCATCTGCCATCGCGTAATTGGAGGAAGCGACGATCTAAGCTATAATCATATGGCCTTAGGAAGTCAGATTTGATGATTGGTCCTGCAGACCATGGTGCAACAGCTGGGACCGTGGACCATGGTGCGACGGCTGGAGCAGCGGACCAGGGTGCAACTGATGGAACAGACGACCATGGTGCAACGGCTGGATAAGCGGACCAAGGTGCAACGGCTGGTACTCCTGAGAAGCCATGTGCAAGAGGGTATGAAGAGAATGCAGCTGGAGCATAAGTCACTGGAATTTCCTTAACCAAAGTGTTGCGGATTTTAGCGTCCTTTACGGCAGCCAAATGTTCAGCCTTAGCCTTGGCGACTTCGGGAGTGTCCATCACTGGTTTTGGTAACTTAGCACTAAGATCGGCAGCCTTAATTGGAGTCTGATTGCGGATTTTAGCCTCTTCCACAGCAGCTAAATGGATTTCTCTTTCGCGGAGTACAGCGGCGTCCTCAGCTATTGGAGTAGGAAGGCTCAGTTTAGCGTCCTTGATTGGTTTTGGTAAATTGGTTGCAGCAACACGGAATCCATGGACGGCATCAGCAGTGTATTCAACGGTTTGCAATTTCCCTTTAGCATCGACATAACTGTAAGATCCACGGGTAACTCCATCAAGGGATTTGATTTCCTTTTTCGATGAAAGTCCGTCGTTGTATCCATATGAGTATTGTCCTAAGGTATCCTGGGAGTGGAATTGACTTGAGAGACTTGCTGGAGCTGCAATCACTTTTGCATGATGAGCCAAAGGAAGTCCGGAGTAGGCGAAAGGATATCCGGAATATCCCAAAGGTAGAGCGTATCCTGATGGACTACCGAAGGCAACAGCCAAGAGTGTAGTGAATGCGATGAACACCTTCATTTTGAAAAGATTATTTTAATTGAAAGATTGTCAAATCCCTAAGTCCCAGCTAGTGTATCTACTAGTACTAGCTATTGAGAAGTGTGCCTTCTACAAAATAATATTAAGTCTTTTATATAAAAAGCTATTTGTATCATTTTTAATATTTTGTAGGTATTTTCTACATTCTCCAAGATTTGATATGAATTCGTGCCTACGGGTTTCGTTACCAGTTTTCGTTTTCAAATGTTCAAGGTATCACAAACCAGGTAGAAATTATCGAATAACAGTTGTTGTTACAAGTTCGGATATACATAGCTTGTCAAGGTGCTTCTCATCATATATAACTTTTGCTTTCTTTATTTTGTTTACATTAATAGTTAACTTAAACATCCAGTTCGGCAACAAATTTAAAAAAATTCAATATTACGAAAAATGCTTCAAAACTCAATACACTTTCGAGTAAAAACGCCTGTGGGCATTTGGGTATTATTGCAGAGAAACAAATTTTTACAAAGACATTATTGACAATTTCAGATACGCTTATAATAATTGATGCCATTTTATGTTTCCATTTGAACAATATCAATACATAATATATTATATCATGTTAGATGATGTTACGCATAAATAAGAGTAATGTTACGTAGTTTGTTGAAAATGGCAATTTGGACGATACCCTGTCGTTAATTTCCCCTTTTATTTTATTTATTATCTGTGTATTGGGAAGTACCCATGAACTAAATCTTTTAAAGTACAGAGCAAAAGGAAAAAGAAAAAATACAAATCTTAGTAAATAACTTAAACTTGCGTTAAATAATTAATATTGCAAACTAGTTGAAAATTAAGAGAAAAGAAAATTATAGCAGATAAGAGTGAAGAAGGTGGAAGAAAAAAGAGACAAAATCTAAAGAAAAGGTGAGGAAGAGGGGAAAATAGGTGCTTGTTTTCTCAAAACAAAGCCGTAGGAGTGGCGTTGGCATGATACTCACCACAGAAGCCAGCTCCAGCACTATTAGCTGGTCACCCAGTGTTCCCAGGTTTTTGATAACTGAAATCCCTAAGAAATCCCTCAGGGAAGTGTAAAATCCCTTAGTTTAAGAAGTTAAAAATCCCTTAACAAAAAGTTACTTTTTCGAAACGAAAAAACTAAACTTTATTCAAACATAATTATACATAACATATACCTGCATTTATATCATCGATAAGTATCTGGGGCTTTATAAAATTTTGTAAAAATTGCATTAACAATTTGTAAGAATTTTCAGCAAGTACGTGAATTAATACAGTATTGCTTTGAAAAAGTGCGTTAAATGAATTGAAAAATTGTAATGAATATGTTAAAAAATAAAAATATGCTTTAGTAGATTCCTCTAACATCAACTTAAAAATGATATGTGCTGATTCTAAATCATCTTCAAAATTCGCCAAAGTGCAGTAAGGCTGACCAATTTTCAAGGATACGTTCGACACACTTCTGATTTGCTAACCAACGCGTCCTAGATAATTGTACTATTTTATTTACATTTTTACTGAATACCTCCTGCATTTCTTTGAGTTGCGCACACCGTTTAGAACTCCCTGATACATAGTTATATATTAATGAACACATATTCTCCACATGACTGGGAATTTTTTTCGTTACCGCTGAGGCTGCTAATGCAGCTGAATGACAAATGCACTTAATTAAAGTTAAATGCGGCACATCAACTTTTAAATGGCTGTAAAAAGAATTATGGGCACCTATCATAGTATTACAACCGTCACAACTTAAGCCTACAATATTTCTAAGTGGTATATTGTTTTCACTGAAAAATTCTTTAAATTGTCTATATAAATTTCTTGCAGTTGTGTCCATAGCTTCGATTTCTAGCAACGTTAATAATTTCGTATTTACCGCCTCCTTAATTTCATCAAAATATTGGACAATGACACACATACATATTCTTTGTTAGTCCAATATCAGTGCTCTCGTCAATTAAAATAGAAAATGATACCTGAAACAAACGTAATTGTATATTTATTATAGTAGTATAGTAGGGAATAACTTACATTTTTTAATTTTTCAGTTGTTTCCTTGATTATAGATTTGGATATAACGTTTTCTAAAAATTTTGTGCATTTAGTAGCTCCAAGTTTTGCGTTTTTTAATATATTTGAGTCATCTGCTGCTGCTCTTAAGACTTCCATTAAGAGCCCCCGCATACTACAGACTTTCCATCGGCCGATAGTTTGGTCGGGTTGGACTTGTAAGCGCGCACACTGGACCAACTAAACCGTCGGGCTGGTGGTGAGTGCGCAGACTAGACCGACTGTCGGCCGACTGTTCTCGAAGGATTTGCTAGTTAGCTAGCAAGTAGCTAACTAAATAAAAATAAACATGTCTTGATACGTACCTTGTTTTGTTTTATCCTCGGCACTAAGCTGATTCCAATCAGGCACAACTGCTTCACAGACTTCCTCCCATAATTTTTTTTTCCGATTCACATCAGAATACTCCTTTAAGTTTTTTTTAAACAACGCGGGCCCTTTCTCAACTTCCTCTATTAAATTAATTACAGACGTTTCGACAAGTAGCGATGCCATCATGAAAATAACCACAACCATCCAACGCAAAAATATGAAGCGAAGTGAACTATCGGCCGAATTAGCCGACTAAACAATCGGCTAATGTGCGCGCGTGGAAGAGCTCCATACTGATTAAGGAGTTGGCCGATAGTTTGCCGACATTATAGTTTGAAGGCAGTCGGGTAGCCCATCAAACTTATTTATCGGCCGATTCTGAATCGTTGTAATATGCGCACTTGCATACATGTTAATACTGATTAAGAGCCCGACTAAACTATCGGCCGATGGAAAGTCTGTAGTGTGCGGGGGCTCTAAGTCTTCACATAATGAAACAGCAATGTTGTGTCGCGCGAAAAAACTGCTTAGCAAAATTTCTGCCTTTTTCACCCTTTGGGTTTGTGCATGTTGGCTTTAAGCCAACCAGGTCACCAGTTTCAGAGAGAGCGCCTGCGTACCAGACTAAAAAGTACTACGGTAGTCCAATGCTATGCTACAACTAAAGACGCTGAAAATGACATCAAGGACAAGTTCTATATGTCGCATGTACGGGATTTTTCGCTCTATCCCAGCGGGAATTCTAGGAAGGCCTTACCGATGGAGCACTGAAATAAGTACTCATCTGGTAGGGAGTACCTCTTATTTTCTTGGTGCTAGATGAGCCCTTATTTAACCCATTACAAGAGAAAGCAGATGGTAAGGTGTAGTCCAGAATTATACCCAAACAAGTGAGAATCTGCCCGATGACTCAAAGGAGCTTTCCTGCAGTTTTCATAAATTTTATAGAAAAAAAGAAAACGGGCAATTATATTCGTCGACATAAAATGCGACATTAGCATACTCAATAGCCCCGCTCTCGTTCGATACGGAGGACAAGCAGCTTTGGAAGTTAGAATTTAGTTGGGGGACTGCTTAGGTAAAGCCACTCTCGGGCTTGGAAAGAAAAGGCATTTGTAAAAGATCAACAAAATAAAAGCATTTCGATACGGGATCATATATCCACAGGCGCCCATGAATATTTCTTTTTGCAATGTTCCATTTGCTGCCTTACTATAACCCTTACAGATGAGCAGTTCTATAAGTACTCTAAAGGTAAGTACTAAAGTAAGGCCTTACCTCCTATGACATCGTGTGTAAAAATAAGCACTTCTGTAAGGGGTGTGGTAAGGCCTACCCCTTACCGGTAAGTGCTGATTTCAGTACTTTTGTAAGCTTACTGGTCCTACTGGGATTCTAAGGGGAGACATCATTGTATTAATGGGTGACTTAAACGCACAGATCGGTCCCAACAAGACCGACCTTGAGCACAAAATAGCAAATCAAGGCCTTATCTAAATTACCAATTAAATAATTATTGGAAAATTGAGGCAAATAGCCAACACTATTTTATGGAAATTTATTTTAAATTTTCTTTACGACGTAGTTAACCACGGTGCGCTCAAAAACCTCCATGGTTAAACATAAACTATTCCAAATCACTAAAAAACTCTCCGGAAAGCACTCTACTAAAAAGTATGCCGTTAAGAGTGCGAATGGAAGGTTGCTGTGCAGCGACGGGGAGCAACTCCAAAGATGGAGCGATTACTTCTTCGCCGCCCTGAATGGTTCACTTGCATAGGAATCTCAGGAAAACAGCAATAATGCACAGCCAATAAGAATCACCACCCGGGCCCTATCCAAGGTGGAAATAGTAACCGCTACACCATAAATAATGACACTTGTTTTTCGTAATTCATCCCCTAAGGGTCACCCCCTGGTGTTGAATAGGATGTAAGGGGATTTTTTTTTATTTTGTCAGATTTGCTTCAAACTTCGTAAAAATACTCCTCACCATAAATATTGAAACACGTGAGGATTTTTCGAAATTCATTACCTTAGGAAATGAAAGGGGTTCAATAGGTTGTAAGGACAGTTTTTTTTACTTCTTTTTTTTGTATTGTATAAAAAGTAACTGACCGACAGATAACGCACAGCCCAAACCGCTTGACCTAAAGGGCGGAAATTATGACAGGGTATCCCTAAAATGACGTGGACATCCACTAAGAAGCGATTTTTCGAAATACGCCCCCTAGGGGGGTTTAATGGGGTTGACTTCAACCGCTGGACCTAGGGCTGGAATGTTTACTATAATATCATGGACATTCACTATGTAACGATTTTTCGAAACTCATCCCCTAATACCGGAGACACACTAGCACCCTTAATCCAGATTATGACGTCAAAATGACGTAGACCCGACCCCAAGATATGGAAGTTAAATGAAATTTACGTCATTATGACGTCATAACCCGGATTATGTGTGCTAGTGTGTCGAGGGTATAAGGGAGTGAAATGGGGTTGAAAAGGTTGTAAGGGGAATTGCTTTCTTTAGTCGTATTTTCTTGCAACTTAGTAAAAATTCTCGACACCATAAATAAGGCACGTAGCAAGGCACGCGGGTTTTAAACTAGTCTAAAATTTCTTTTTCTATATTTCTTTCTCTGCAATAATGAATCCCATACCGATGTGCCCCACTATCAGCGGATAAACTCGAAAGTTTATTGAGTTTTGTAGCATATTTTGTAATATTATAAATATTTTGCAAAACTGGATATTTAAGTTTACTATTAATGTAAACTAGTTGGGATGTGGGTTTGACCCCTTCGGTCCAGACGATCAACTTCCCAGTATGATGAACGTAGACGAAATAAACTGTCTTCTTACAAAATAGCAATTTAGCACTAGTGGGAAATTGACTGGTGACAGTCACTTAAATGGTGACAAAGTAATCCTGAGAGAAGCTAGTTCAAATAACCATAATAGTGGTTAATCTAAAAGATTTTTCTAGTGAATTTGTTTTTTCCGAACGTTAGCAAACAAACATTTTCTTCGTACTTCGATCGCTACACTTAAGCGGGTGTTCGAATTATAAACTAACTGGGAAGAGAATGACTTCATATGGAAACTCCAAAGCTTTCAGGAGATAGTGCTTGTCAGACTTGACCAAAAAGAACAAAAGTTTTTGGTAACTACTGAAAATCCCGGGATGAACCGGAATTTCCTGAAACTATATCATGCGTAGAAATCAATTCCCCGTCAAAAAGTGCTGATCCAAGGTTTGAAAAATTCGCGGTGTTTGTAAAGGGTAACGAAATTTTTGGACGATTTTCTAAGGTTGTCGGATTTTGACAAGTGATGTTTTGTTATGTGCAGAACCCATAAAAGATCACTTCGTTTAGAACGGGTCTCACTCCATCGAGTTTATTAGATACTAGCAAAACTTATCTATTTAAGGTCTTTCTGACACTAAGCCGCAGTTTTTCCATTTAAACAAAAAAAGGGTCCGACCGAATGTTATGAAATTTTTTTCAGGGGATTTTTAATATTGTTCTCTCGGCACCTCAAAGAAGTCTACATAGTTTTTGGTTCGCGCGGTATCGTGCAGGTACAAAATTCACGAACGTCAAACAAAAAACGGTTTGACCGAGTTTTATGAAAATCTTTTCAGATCATATTTTGGTTAATATTCTTCGAACGGCACCTCAATTAAGTCGAAATCTTTTAAGATCTCGCAGGTGCTAAAATCACTTATGTCGCATAAACCAAAAAACGGCTCGACCAAATTTTATAAAAATCTTTTTATATCATATTCCCGTTAATACGCTTCGAACGACACTTCAACGAAGTCGTTATCTTTTTTGGTTCGCGCGATATCGTGCAGGAAAAAATGACAACACACGTACGTACACACACATACTTCCACCCAAATTTTTGCTTGAAATGCTCTTGGGACCTTGAAAAATGAAAATACGTTGAAAATTTCCATTTCGATTTTTGGACCGATTACAATAACTTCCCTATACTGGGAAGTTAACAAAATAAAGAGCAAACACCCCTGTACAGAAGAAAACACCCACGGAACAGAAAAAGTTACATATGAGGATTTAAAACCAAAAGAAGCACCTTGAGCAGTTATGTATATCCGAACCTGTAACAACAACTGTAACTCGATAATTTCTACCTGGTTTGTGATACCTTGAACATTTTGAAAACGAAAACTGGTATTGAAACCCGTAGGCGCGAATTCATATCAAATCTGGGAGAATGTAGAAAGTACAAAATATTAAAAATGATACAAATAGCTTTTTATATAAAAGACGTAATATTATTTTGTAGAAGACACACTTCTCAATAGCTAGTACTAGTTGATACACTAGCTGGGACTTAGGGATTTGAAAACCTTTGAATTAAAATAATCTTTTAAACATGAAGGTGTTCGTCGCATTCACTACACTCTTGGCTGTTGCCTTCGGTAGTCCATCAGGATACGCTTTACCATTGGGATATTCCGGATATCCTTTCGCCTACTCCGGACTTCCTTTGGCTCATCCTGGAAAAATTATTGCAGCTCCAGCACGTCTCTCAAGTCAATTCCACTCTCAGGATACCTTAGGACAATACTCATATGGATACAACGACGGACTTTCATCGAAAAAGGAAATCAAATCCCTTGATGGAGTTACCCGTGGATCTTACAGTTATGTCGATGCTAAAGGGAAATTGCAAACCGTTGAATACACTGCTGATGCCGTCCATGGATTCCGTGTTGCTGCAACCAATTTACCAAAACCAATCAAGGACGCTAAACTGAGCCTTCCTACTCCAATAGCTGAGGACGCCGCTGTACTCCGCGAAAGAGAAATCCATTTAGCTGCTGTGGAAGAGGCTAAAATCCGCAATCAGACTCCAATTAAGGCTGCCGATCTTAGTGCTAAGTTACCAAAACCAGTGATGGACACTCCCGAAGTCGCCAAGGCTAAGGCTGAACATTTGGCTGCCGTAAAGGACGCTAAAATCCGCAACACTTTGGTTAAGGAAATTCCAGTGACTTATGCTCCAGCTGCATTCTCTTCATACCCTCTTGCACATGGCTTCTCAGGAGTACCAGCCGTTGCACCTTGGTCCGCTTATCCAGCCGTTGCACCATGGTCGTCTGTTCCATCAGTTGCACCCTGGTCCGCTGCTCCAGCCGTCGCACCATGGTCCATGGTCCCAGCTGTTGCACCATGGTCTGCAGGACCAATCATCAAATCTGACCTCCTAAGGCCATATGATTATAGTTTAGATCGTCGCTTCTTCCAATTACGCGATGGCAGATGGTAAGCAAGTAGTAAATAGTTAATTATTGTCTACTGTAGAAAAATTAAAGAAAAAACTTAATTAATTTTTAGTTTTATTTCAAGTATTATTTATTTATTTATTGCCAAGTAAGGCACTAAAAAAATTGATTACAAATTGCGAGTGAAGTGAGTCTAGGTGTTTCCAAGAAATCAAGAGTAAAAGGAAGTTAGTTTTCTTTTATATGGCATTTTGCTAGTTGAGGGCGAGAAACAGGCTGCATATGGGTAGGTATTGAAGATAATCCAGCACCTGTTAATGGGCTCGTTTCTAGCAGTGACGGATCCAGAAACAATTCTTGTGAAGGGGAATGAAATTTTACTCGAGCTCTGAAGATGATATTAGTTGAAATAGTGTTCGGTGTACAGTTCAAAATTATAGTAACAATATTGACTCCCTAAGAATAAAGTAACTCACCAGAAAAAAAAAGTTTGTAAATCCTAAAATTTCATAAATACCCTGTATCTTAGCGGATAGTGGTGATAGCTCCCTCACTAGCACTATATACATATCGAGGAATCACCCCATAGTTGAATGTCTATTTTAACTGGACTATGCCGTCTGTCAAGGGTATGAAAAAACGAACTGTCTATTAGCCCCAAAAAAACGGGTTACACGGGTAACACGACTATGCGGGCCACATGAGTTGAACAAGGCTACTATTAGTCTTTTTTTTTTATAAAAATACAAAATGTTTGCTGGTGCTACCACATTACTCCCCTTTCCGATGGGATCATTAGCTCCTGAACCCGACAGGCTTGACTATTTTCCAAGTCCGTGTTTTTGATAACTCGGTGGTTCTTCTAACGACTCATGATCTGGCTGTGACCCTTTTATCACATAAGACGATTTTTGTCGATCGATAGATATCTTTCTCTTCATTTCCGTAAAATTTTGAAACTCTTTGGTCCTCTTTTCATTATCTTAAAAGGTTCCTTGTAATGCGACGTGAGCGGTGCTATACCCATGTTATCCCGCACAAATACCTATGCTGTCCTTTACTGATTCATGTCCTCATAACATATGTCATTCGGATCGTGTCCCGTCGTCGTACGGTAGCTCAACCAGCAGCGTTTCTTATTCGAAGCGACTTATCCGAGGAGTTCCCGATTCAAACGGGTTTCCGACAGGGAGACGTCACTTCGCCACTTCTCTTCAAAGTTGTGATCGATGCCATTATGGGTGAACCATTCGATGGACGACTCGGAGTTTGATACGACGAAAACAACTTTGTAACCGATTTAATGTCCGCCGACGATAACGCCGTCTTCGCCAACACGAATTCCGAAGCAATGGACATCTTATACGACATTTCCTCCATCGCTCAGTCATACGGGGTAAAAATCAATGCGGAAAAAACAAAGTGCTTACAACGGGAGGATAGAGGACCAGTGCTCACTTCGATGGAACCCAAATCGGACAGGTTCCGACGTTCAAATAATTAGGGTCATTGGTTGAGGAAACGAAAATGGCATCGACGGCCGACGTTCACAGCCGCATCGGCCAGCCAACAGCAACATTCGCCTTGCTCAAGTGGACCATATGGAAACGAACAAATATTTACCGAACGCTGATCATTCTCATTCCTCTTTAACTCGAGATCTTCCAAGTGCGATTCTTGAGGCAGATCCTCGGTGTCTCACTCCGCGATCGCCTTCGAAACGAGACAGTAAGACAAAGTTGCGATCAGCCACTGAGATTGATCGAAGAAGAAATGCAAAAACGTCGACTACGGTGGTTTGGACATGTTTGCCGAATGGATGATAACCGCTTGCCACGTAAACTTCTCTGACAAGACCGTCCCCCAGACTGGATTATCCAGCGATCGGCACCGAAGAAAACCTGGATAAAGAATATCGAGGGTGACCTAAAGAATCAAAGATTATGAGTTACTGAAGCTCCAGACGTCGCCAAAAAGCGGCAAGAATGGAAACGAATCGTGAATAGAGTTCGAGATCCAGCAACACCGACAGCAGCCAATCCCCTGCGAGGACGTCCCACTCGGGTCACCAGCTAACGGAAAACAAGAAGAAGAACCGCCATTTCGTGTTGGCGTCCATTTTGAATTGGGAATGAAGCCACACAGCTAATTGTATTCTACTTGTCTAACCCTTTCATTTGGTACCCATTTCCGGGATTCGGGGAACACAATTGCAAAATTGGGAATCATCTAAGAATGTATAGTAACAATGCGGCCGGCTGTGGATAGGTTTTGGATAGACAAATGCAATTTAAAAAAAAACACATTGATGTATTTTTTGGAGAAAAGGGAGGTTGAACTTTCTAAAGTTTCTACATATTCAAAAAATTGGTTTAGTCTGGGCTAAATTCAGAACTTTAAAATCAAGCCCATACAAACCCTAAGGTAATAACAAATTAAGGAAAACCACGAAAATATCTTCTTATCAGTTTATTGAATTATCAAAAAGTAACAATTACAATCTACTTAAAATCATTTACCACCTACCATCACGCAACTGATACCACCCTTGAAATCCCGGATCGTAAAATTTGTAAGGGAGTGGCCTTGGAATTTCAGAATTAAGCAAAGCGGACCACGGTTCAACAGCTGCTACAGAAGACCATGGGGCAACCGGTACAGTTGGTGGTAAAGCTGAAAATCCATGTGCAAATGGATAGGTGGAGAAGGCAGCTGGAGCATAAGTTACTGGGATTTCTTTAACCAAAGTGTTACGGATTTTAGCATCCTTTACGGCAGCTAAATGTGTAGCTTTAGCCTTGGCGACTTCAGGTGTGTCCATAACTGGTTTTGGTAATTTAGCGCTAAGATCGACAGCCTTAATTGGAGTCTGATTGCGGATTTTTGCCTCTTCTACAGCAGCTAAATGGATTTCTCTTTCGCGGAGTACAGCGGCGTCCTCAGCTATTGGAGTAGGAAGGCTCAGTTTAGCGTCCTTGATTGGTTTTGGTAAATTGGTTGCAGCAACACGGAATCCATGGATGGCATCGGCAGTGTATTCAACGGTTTGCAATTTTCCTTTAGCATCGACATAGCTGTAAGAACCACGGGTAACTCCGTCAAGGGATTTGATTTCCTTTTTCGATGAGAGTCCATCGCTGTATCCATATGAGTATTGTCCTAAAGTGTCCTGGGAGTGGAATTGGTTGGAGAGACGTGCTGGAGCTGCAATAATTTGTGCAGAATGAGCCAATGGGAGTCCGGAGTAGGCGAAAGGATATCCAGAGTATCCCAAAGGAAGGTTGTATCCAGATGGACTGCCAAAGGCAACAGCCAAAAGTGTTGTTATTGAGATCAAAACTTTCATTTTCAGTAATGTTTTATCAGAAATACTTCTAATATAACTAGCTAAAACTGTGCACTAGCTAAAACTGTGCTATTGTCAAATTTAACCATCGCTTTTATATGCAACTAAATCTAAACTAGAAAACATTACGACCTTCATAAACCACAGTTAATGTGTTTTATAGGCAATATTTAAAAGTAGCCCGAGGCGTTTCAAGATCGTGATATACAAGACCAACATCATAAAATTACTTTGCGGGTCACTTGTTACTTCCTGTGCTGCAAATGACTTCTTTAGGGCAGTCTGGAAGAAAACTCGCCCTAAGTGAGTTTAGCAACCGAAAAAGATATAGATAAATTTTTGTTATGATTTAAATGTTTTGATGCGATTCTCTTAAAATTTTAGTAACTATTTAAGAATATTTCGTTATTATTAGAAACTACATATATTCAAATATATGCCCTGCACCTTTTAATAATGTAGATGGATAGTTCGGGCTCGTTTTACCGGGTGTATACACTAGGCCGGCTGTGCATATGTTTTGCTCAGACAAACAAATTGTATTAGTAGGGATAAGGAAAGGGGATGGAGGGTAATGGTTGAATCGTTGCGGTTTAACCGGTAGGGCCGTTGAAATTTTTTGTTAGTGTTTTACATATTACTCTGAATTTTTTAGTTACCCTACAACATACTTTAATGGATAACCAATCGTATCTATTTCAAAATTGGAATATTTCCTTTAAATAATGTTCAGTTAAAACTTCCTTTATTTTAGCAAACACCCGCGTGCGTTGCAACGCCTTTCAATAAAAAAAGTTATGTGTGTACAGTCCGCGGTGGGAAAATGTATAATAAAAAATATCAAATCAGCAAAAATTCATTGTGAATATTGAAAAATTTGTAGAATATGCTAAATTTTTTAAGATTCTATTATATAAAATTGTGTACTACAGGCATAACCGACACCTAGCCTAACATATTCAAAACCGTCCGCATGGATTTTGCTATGCGGGGATTAGACGCCCTGTGCAGAACTTCGCGCATCCCACCCACCTCTCTTCACAATTCTTTTTTCCAGAAAAAGTGTCAAAAAAGTAATCAATTTTGCAAATTGGCTACCTACTGTGATGCCCAAAAACGCACATGGTGCCCCAAAATCCCTAATGCTGATCTTCACCTATCGCAATGTATTGACACCGGAACTTTTCCTTAGAGCACCACGCGTTTACATTTCGAAATGTATGTACTTTTCATATACTGGCTGGAGCAATAAAAATTCTACATTCAAAATTATTTTTTACTTTTTACTTCATGTTAAAATAGAAGCGTATTTTTTAGTGTCTTTAAGCTACATATTTATTTTCTATTTTTAGTTCATTACATATCTTCCACCATTTTTCGGTGACTGCCATATTTGACTTAAAATGACATCACACAGCTTACTGTACTATACTCGTCATACACTTACATTTCATACCCATACCGAGGGCGTTGTAAAGAAAAAGGTAAACCACCATTTTGTATTGGCCGCGATTTTGAATTTGGAATGACTCAACACAGATAAATAGAATTCTACTTGTCACACCCTTTAATTTGATGCTCATACCGTGTGGGTTGTAAAAAAAAAATTATACTCTGTTTTTTTGCCGCTATTTTGAACTTGGAATAAAGCTGCACAGCTACTTGTCTCACCCTTTCATTTGTTACCTATACACAGTGGCAGAAAGCAAGAAAAAGGTTATGCCCTGTTTTGTGCTGGCCGCCATTTTATGTTTGGCGCCATTTTGATTTTGGAATGACGCCACACAGCTAATTGTTGTCATACCCTTTCATTTGATACCCATGACGGGAATCGAGGAACATAATTGCAAAATACGGCCGTCATCTTGGAACGGTCATCTTGGTTTTTTACAAAATTATCCGATTGCATTGTCACGAAAACTATGCAAATGTGCAAAATTTAACGTTGATAGGTTATATTTTCTACTTTTTATTCTATTAGGTCTTCCGTCATCTTGGGTTGGCCGCCATTTGGAATTTGGAATCATGCCACACAGCTAATTGTATTCTACTCGTAATACCCTTTCACTTGATACCCATGTCAGAGATCGGGAAAAACAATTGCAATATTCGGCCCCATCTTGGAACCGCTTGACTTTTTTACAAAAATGTCATATTGCATTGTCACGCGAAGTATGCATATGGGCAAAATTCGGGGCTGATCGGTTACATGAAAGTGGGTCAAAATCAAGTTGCAAAAGGTATAGAGCTTAAAAAATTGTGAAACATCGTACTAATTAATTAATTTAAATAAACTAATTAAAATTTCGAAAAACGGAAATTCACTTCCACCTGTCGGAGTATCCATGCATCTATAAAAAAACGGATTTCTATATCTCTTTTAGTTTGGCCCCAACGCGTGACGGTACGCACAAGCAAACTGACAGGCACTTTCCTTTATTATTATAGACAATTTTAGTACTTTTTCACATAAGCTCATGACAGTACTAAAAATAGACAAAGGACTCTATCTCGATCGTAGGACCAATATTAGGTTTTGATGCAGACGGAGTCACCATAGTGTTGATTTTCCTGGGCTGAAGCCATGCTGGTACTGCTATCAGTTGCCAGATGGTCGCACAGTTGTCCCGCCGACAGATGGCCGTGGAGGAGCCCAAAACCGCCCAATTTGCTATTTGAATTTTTTTTCGATTACGATGTAAAAACCAGTCAAGAAATCAATTCGGAGTCGATTCTAATCATTTAAAAAATTTAATTTGATCTTTTTTTAATCAGTCAATTTCTTTTATTTATATACTTTTACTACATTATTCACATTTTACTTTGACATTGCACATATAATATTTGTCATTGCACGTCATGTTAATAAAAATAAAAAATAATTTAATCAAATATATGAATATTAATACGAATTGACCATTTTGACTACAGTATTTGCACTTATTCGTTCAATAGATCGCAAACTTCCTCTTCATCTTCAGCGAACATGATCATGTCCAAGACATCGTCTTCAAGTGTTGAATCCTTGTTCAGTAGATTTGCAGTTCCTGGTTTTTGTTTCTGTTCGTACATCTCTTTGAGGCAAATTACACGGCATAACATTTCTTCCATCAACACTTCCAATAATTCCAATAAACCGGTTTTATAGGCAAGGGGTCGCGGGGAAGTTTGTTACTTGTGCACCCCAAAAAATTCTCGACTGCACAGAGCAACACACTAACACAATCATAATTTCATTCTCGGGGCCTACGAAAATGACTTAGCTTAACTGACAGTTTGTACACAGCTAGAATTGTTACACGAAAAAATGCAGAACAGTCAGTTTATCGTGTAATTCGTATGCCGTGTAACTCGCCTCTTTCGTGAACCGCCTCAACATGTCAGCTGATGGTTCAAAGACCACGCAGCAGTTTTTGGACTCAATTTTCAATATTGAAAACTTTGTGAAAATTGTAACATTCACACAAAAAATACCTTCGAGCCCAAACCGCCCAACGTTTTGAATTAAATAGCCCAAAGGGCGGTTTGTCGCGGATCGCATTTTTTTTGTCGCGACTTCAACTACCTGTGTAGCCCAATCGGCGAAAAATCGCCCAATCTGGCAACTCTTACCAGAGATAACATAATACTCCGTATAAAGATGCGACAGCTAGAACAAAAAACCCGAACGCTTTTCGCATCGGCAGACCTCTGAGATTGCCTCCACCTTAGCAACATATTAGAATTTCCAGCTACACAAGGAGGCGAACGTGGTCATGGTCCGCAGCACAAGACATGCGGTGAGTTTGTTGATAAGGAAGCTATAATTTTTGAGGGGCAAGGAACTGACAACAGAATGTTTCTCGCAGCATTGTCATCTTTCGAACGTTTGCCTCTAGCGCTACATTGAACGATTTTCCTGATGCTTTGTATTTTAACTATTTCTTGGAACATTCAGTGTGTTTTTTTAATGACTGTCTGTCCACTATCACTTGATTTCAAATTCTTGGTGAGAAGGTTTGCGATATTTTTAAAATAGGTACTTAGTTGAGGTTTTGGTTACTTTTTTGAAGTGTTAACTTCTTTAGGCGCGTTTGGCACTTTTTCGCTGGGGGTAAAACAAAGAATTGCCCAGTGCCCAGAAACGGGTGCGAAGCAAAAATGCGCGTGACCATCGCTGCTGTCTGTTGCTGGACCTCGACTAAAAGTTGTCATGCTCTAGCCAGCTAAATGGCTGCAATATTTAAATATTTTGTTTGGATTAATCGCTCTCGGCGACATGGAATACGTTTCGGCGTTTCGCCTATTCGACTGCGCGTCTGTATTTTACGTACATATCTGGGGCAGTACCCCAGTAGGGAAAATCGCAAGTATTTACTGTGGGAAGTCGATTTGGAAGTACTTCTTTAATTAGGGTTTTCTGTAATAAGTTATAAGTAATGCAGAGGAGAATGGGTTTGGTGACCAAGCGTTTGATTTCGCGCAAAAAGCGCGTTGAAAAACTTCGTAGCTGCTCGTTTTCTTTGTTAATTATCTCAAATTATCTCAGCCCTTAAGTTTCTGATCTTTAATGTATAAACATATATTTGAATTTAGGTTTATGATCTATATCTATAAAAATCTCGTGTCACAGTGTTTGTTACCGTACTCCTCCGAAACGGGTTGACCAATTTGCATGAAATTTTTTGTGTATATTTGGTAGGTCTGAGAATAGGTCGTAGGCTATTTTTTATACCTTTAACCAAAAAAACAGCTGCAAAATACAAACAAAAATGGTAATTTTAGGAATTTTCACTTCATTTTAGTTTCAATAGCTTCATGGCCTACCTATCGTTTGACAAATGTAAAATTGTCATTAAATTGAATCATTACATTTAATGAAAATTTCAAATTTACGCAGCTGTCAAACAATAGGTAGGCCATGACGCTATTGAAACTAAAATGATCCATTGCGGCCGTCTCAAGAGGGCGGTGTACCACTTTCTTCACAACCACCTCGACATGGGTATCAAATGAAAGGGTATGATAAGTAGAATACAATAAGCAATGTAGTATATAAAATATATCTTTAGATCCATGGCGGCCGTCTCAAGAGGGCGGGGTACCACTTTCTTCACAACCACCTCGACATGGGTATCAAATGAAAGGGTATGATAAGTAGAATACAATAAGCAATGTAGTATACAAAATATATCTTTAGATCCATGGCGGCCGTCTAAAGAGGCCGGATTACCACTTTCTTCACAATCCCCTCAACATGGGTATCAAATGAAAGGGTATGATAAGTAGAATACAATAAGCAATGTAGTAGACTCAATATACCGATTCATGGCGGCCGACGCAAGACCCATGTTCTTTGAGGCATTTCATCTGTGTAAAATTCATATCTCGAAAAATATTAAGTCAATGGATGGTTTTTATTGTTTACTATTGACTTATGGGTGCAGCGTAGGCGCACCGGGTCCCAGCTAGTATAAATATAAATCGCTTATTAACTTCCCAGTATAGGAAGTTATTGTAATCGGTCCGAAAATCGAAATCGAAAATTTCAACGTATTTTCATCTTTCAAGGTCCCAGGAGCATTTTAAGCAAAAAATTGGGAGGAAGTATGTGTGTGTGTGTGTGTGTATGTGCGTACGGATGTGGTCATTTTTTCCTGCACGATATCGCGCGAACCCAAACTGATATCGACTTCGTTGAGGAGTCGTTCGAAGCGTATTAACCGAAATATGATCTGAAAAGATTTTCATAAAATTCGGTCCAGCCGTTTTTTTGTTTGAGCGACGTAAGTGATTTTTGTACCTGCACGATATCGCCCGAATCACGAAAGATATTGACTTACTTGAGGTGCCGTTCGAAGCGTATTTGCGACAATATTATCTGAAAAGATTTTTATAATATTCGGTCCAGCGGTTTTTCGTTTAAATGACATTAAGTGATTTTTGTACCTGCACGATATCGCGCGAACTATAAAAGATATCGACTTAGTTGACGTGCCGTTCGAAGAGTATTAACCAAAATATGATCTGAAAAGATTTTTATAAAATTCGGTCGAGCCGTTTTTTTGTTTAATCGGCGTAAGTGATTTTAGTTCCTGCACGATATAGCCCGAACCACAAAAGATATTGACTTACTTGAGGTGCCGTTCGAAGCGTATTAGCGACAATATAATCTGAAAATATTTTTATAATATTCGGTCCAGCGGGTTTTTGGTTTAAATGACTTAAGTGATTTTTGTACCTGCACGATACCGCGCGAACTAAAAACTATATCGACTTCATTGAGGTGCCGAAAAACATTAATACATCAATTTTATATACATTTTCGTCATCCTAATCTTGTAAGTGCGCACATTTAGTTTCACATTTTAGCGAAAATATTGATAAACAATTGTGACAAATTCTCGGTATTATGCATATATTCTATATTGCCTATTGTTCATTTATTATTAAAATATCCAATCATAATATTCAACATCCATTATACTGGGAAGTTGATCGTGTGGACCGAAAGGGTCGAACCCACATCCCAACTAGTTTTACTTATTTTACTGGTTCTGAAAAAATTCAAATTGAATCCAGTAGATTCCCATAAAAATTTAGATCCGTGACTTTGGCTGAATATAATATGACTTTTTTGCATATTTGCACAATGTTTAAAATAGCAAAAATTTCTGTTTCGTGACTATTGCATCAACCCGACGATATGTAATGTGTACTATGTACTACATATTTCCTATAAACTATGCACTATGTATTTATTACTATATATTAGCTACTATTTTTAATAAAAACTACATTATCCCAGTCATCCATCGTCCGATCTTTGTGTGATAAGTTTAAGACAAATATTTTAATTTCCAAAACATTGCAACACATTTTGGAGTGAGTGGATATAAGTAACAATTAAATAAACTTTAACAGAATATTCATAAATAAAATATATTAATCCTTATCGTCTTGTATTAAGATTGATTTGGACATTTAGACTAGCCATAGAAGTTAACACTTCTAAAGTGTGGTCCTACGCACTCGTTTTTTTTTTTATTTTCTGGTATTTCGATATTGACTAACTCGGTTGATTTTAGAAACGAATTTAGGTAATTATTCTTTGTTTTATTTTATCTGAATTTTCGCTATTGGCTTAAAATGTTGGGTTTTGGCTTTATGTAAGTCTTTTGTTGTAGGTATATTGTGAGTGTAGATTTTTGGACACATTTTTTATAAAAAATGTTACAAAGTTGCACAACCTGGGGAGTTGTTTGCATCATCCAAAGTTGCAAAGCGCATAAACGTGCTCAGCCAAATCTGAAATTCTTTCGATTTCCAAAATCTGGGACAAGTGTTTTTCATAAATGCTTGTAAAGTTAGCTCCCCGCCCACAATAAAAAATCGTACGTCTGCTTAAAACAATTCGATCGTAATTGTTTTGGTAAAAACAAATTAAAAATAGGTTCAATACCTTCCTTGTTATTTGTAAACTCTTCAATTAATGAAGATGAGGAAAGGCTTCATGTGAAGTCAATTTTCAGGGAAAACGTACATATGACAGAAGGAATTCAGTCTCGGACTTGCAATTACAGGATTTATCTATTTTAGTCTCCTTATCAACGTTTAAATATTGAGCCCGTAAATATATTCTGCAAACAATGGAAGATGAAAAAAAATTCCTTTATATTTGTTCTTCATTCGCCATTTTTTTTTGTGTTCGCCATTTTGTTGTGTAGAAATAGCCCTTAGGATACGCTCTATTTGGAGCCCAAAATCAACCCTGTCAGACCCGGGGATCCCATCCCTTAACTTTTCGCACGATCTACAAACTTTGTCAACATTTTTTTATTATAGGACTTACGGTTTCAGGTGTTGTAAGCTAAAGTTAAATTTGAAAAAAAAGGAGGGAACTTTAAATTAAACTCTGATGGTACAGTACAATTAAGAAAAATTCAGTTTATTTCGGATGACTAACACGTTTGAGATCTCGAACACAAGTGATCGAGCCGGTTAATTGGTTGGCTGAAGGCCTGTACAAAATTTGTAGTAGGAACAATTGTGGTAGTAGATCATGATGAGGTAGTAGATCTAAACATTTCCGCCCGCCTCGTAGTTAGACGATGATGAGTACTCCGCCCGCCATGAATGACCAAGAACGCTGCAATTGCCAAAGGTTTAAAGTTGATGACCTGTAGAGTTAGGTGAGCGTGAGGTGAGCATCCGCCCGCCGTGAGGGACGGAATTAAATTCGTGGTAAGTTGGTTGTTGTTGGTTAAGATTGGAAATCCTGACTGTAAATGAAGTAAGCAATTAGTTAGTGGTATGAACCGTAAAACACATATGTTAGTGATAGAACGGTTGTTAATCGCATGTAAGCAGTTAATTTGGACTGTGCACAGGAAGAACACATAATTTAGTAATAGAGCGTTTGTAGAGTCCATCTTTATGGCGGACAGTCACGACTCTAATGTTGCCATCAGGACCGGGATGCACTTCATTAACGCGGCCCAGGAGCCATTTGGAAGGAGGAAGTTTATCGTCTTTGATAAGCACCAAATCGTTGCATTTCAGGTTAGTTTGTGCATGGAACCAGGTATTCCTAAGTTGTAAGTGGTGGATATATTCCTTGTACCATCTACTCCATATATCTTCGTACATCCTTTGAACTAATTCCCATCGAGTAAGTCGGTTACTAGGACAATCTAACCTAGTCGGTGTTGGAACTGTAGATAAATTGCCTCCAGTCAAAAAATGTGATGGCGTTAACGCTGAAATATCTGCTGGATCGTCTGATAAAGCGTATAAAGGACGTGAGTTAAGGCAGGCCTCAACTTGCGTCGTGAGCGTCAACATTTCTTCCACAGAGAGTATGTGGTCTCCTACTACGCGTCGGAAGTGATGTTTATAATATTTGACTCCTGCTTCCCATAGGCCTCCGAAGTGAGGAGAAGCAGGAGGGATGAATTGCCAATCGGTCCCGTCGTTGAGCAAGGCTTCAGGAATTTGAGCTTCTTGTAAGGCGCATTGAAATTGGCGACTTAGTTCCTTGTTAGCCGCTACAAATGTCGTGGCGTTATCACTGTATAATTTAGAACAATTTCCTCGTCGGCTTATAAACCGTCTAAAGGCAGCTATAAAGGCTTCAGCGGTAAGATCCATCACGAGTTCTATGTGGACTGCTCGTGTGACAAAACAGATAAACAAGGCGATGTAAGACTTGACAACTTTCAAGCCTCGTCCTTTGACAGGCGTGATAGAAAATGGGCCTGCATAATCAACACCGGATGTTAAAAATGGTTTGGCTGGGCACACTCGGTCACGAGGGAGGTCCGCCATGATTTGGCTTGCTGGTCTCGCACTGTAGCGAAGGCAGACTATGCAGTTCCTTACGAATTGTCGCACCTTGCTCCTTCCACTTATAATCCAGTATTTAGTGCGGATTCGATGCAAGGTTAGTTGGATACCGCCATGCAAAGTAGCAGTGTGGGCATGATCGATTAACAGCTGTGTGAGGTGAGTATCTTTTGGCAAGATAATCGGATATTTTTCATCCCAAGGCAATAGCGAGTTTGTTAACCTACCAGAGACTCGTAGAATACACTCCTTATCTAAAATTGGGTTGAGGCGGATGATGCTGCTGGATGCTTGAAGTGCTTTGCCACTCGCTAATTTAGAAATTTCCTTGGAAAATGAGTGTGATTGCACTAAGCGAATGAGTCGTAACAAGGCTGAGTTAAGTTCTGCTATTTTAAGATGACCAGTAAGTTTTTCCGCATTCGGCTTCGCGTTAGCGTAAAAGCGACAACAATAAGCTGTAACACGTAACAGTTTCCGAAGATTGGAGTATCTGCTGAGCAGTGGAAATTCATTTATTTCACCTCTGGATAGTAACGAGATATTCGGGCGTTTTTCTTCATCAACTAATGCAGCAGATGAGGTAGATGTTGGCATCAGCGGCCACGTAGTGGAGTTCGTTGTCAGCCATTGTGGTCCAGACCACCATAACGAGTGAATTTTTAATTGTTCAACGGAGATCCCTTTTGTTAGACAGTCGGCAGGATTGTGTTCAGATAATACATGTCGCCAAGTAGCGTGGGGTAATTTCTGATGTATTAAACTGACCCGATTGGCCACGAATACCTTCCACCGCGCTGGATGTTCTCGTAACCATGTTAAAACAACTGTGGAATCACTCCATGCATGAACAGGAATCTGGTGAAAGTCGAGGCTGTCTTGGACATAGGATACGAGTTCAGCTAATAAGGTTGCACCACATAGCTCAAGTCTTGGCAGCGAAATCGTTTTTATGGGGCTGACTCTTGTTTTAGCTGCAAGTAGTGATACCTGGATGATATTATAATCCTGTATTACGCGAAGGTAAACAGCTGCACCATACGCTGATAATGATGCGTCACAAAAGCCATGCAACTCTAATCCAATGTAAGAGTCATCAATTCCTACCCAACGTTGGATAGTTACATCATGAAGCTGTGATAGATCTGCCTTATAACTGATCCAAGCAGCGACAATTGAGTCTGGAAGATTGTCGTCCCATCCTGATTTTGCCAACCATAGTTGTTGTAAGAAGATCTTTGCTTTGATTGTGCTCGGTGACAACCAGCCTAGTGGGTCATAGATTTGACTTATGGTCGATAGAATGGACCGTTTAGTTATGTTCGCTGCGGAAGACAACTGCATTTTGCAGCTCAGCTTATCCGAAGATGGGTCCCATTTGATGCCCAGGGCAGAGACTTGCGTATCACGTAACAGTTTAGATGCATTAACTGATTCCTTATCTCGATCCGGAATATCAGCGAGAAGGTCCGGATGATTCGATAACCACTTGCGTAATTTGAATCCACAGAGTTGTAGTACTTGACGGATCTCATTGCGTATTTGTATCGCAGTGTGTAGATCAGATGATCCAAACAAAGCATCGTCAACGTAGAAGTTTTTACGTAGTACTGATGCCCCTAGTGGGTATGTAGTATCATAGTCATTGGCTATCTGTTGAAATATCCGACATGCTAAGTATGGTGCGCAAGCTGTGCCGTACGTGACTGTGTTTAATCGATAGCATTGTACTGGTTGAGTTGGATTGGAACGCCATAAAATTCTCTGTAAGTCCGTGTCTTGGGAGTCAACGAGTATCTGACGATACATTTTTTCTGCGTCAGAAGTAAAAACATATTTAAATAATCGCCATCGTAGTATGACTGCACGGACATCTGTCTGAAGTTTAGGACCTGTATGCAAAATGTCGTTGAGCGAGATGCCTGTAGATGAGCGTTGAGAGGCGTTAAAGACAACACGCAGCTTAGTAGTAGTGCTGCTCATCTTAAGCACTGCATGATGAGGAAGATAATAGACATGATCCCCATGACTGTCTTCTGACAAGACAGGTTCCAGATGCCGAAGTTCGCTATATTCGTTCATGAAGTTAGTATAATCCTCACGCAGTTGAGGATCGTGATCAAACCGACGTTCTAACTTGTATAAGGTAGCAAGAGCTGCTCGTCGAGAGTCGCCTAAACTATTCCGTGACGACCTCAAGGGTAGATGAACAACATAGCGTCCTTCAGGAGTACGATAATGAATATCTATGAAGTGTTGTTCACATTCAGCTTCAGCAGGAGTGAGTTGAGGTGGAGAAGGTAGTTCTTCCGTTTCCCAAAACTTAGATAGAAGAGCATCAATCTCAATAGATGATGTGTGGCAGCTACGAACCACAATAGTAGGAGAGGTGGGAACCCTGATACTTCCGAGTAGAATCCAACCTAGAGAGGTGAGCTGAGCTGTAGGAGATCCAGCTGGCCCGCGTAGTACCTCCGACTCGATGATTTGAGCGTAGATTTCGGCTCCTAGAAGAATGTCTATACGAGATGAAGTGTGAAATTCAGGATCAGCTAATGACAGCCCCTGTAGATGTGGCCAGTGACTTGTAGGTAGGTCGTGTGTCGGGAGTAAACGTGTTACAGTGGATAGAAGTAACGAATCAACGTAAAATGAATTGTGCTGGTTTACAGTAGAAATGATTTCATAAGAGACAGACGTTCTGGCTCGTCCGACTTCGACTTTTCCGACTGTTTCAACAAGAACATGTACCTTTTGTTTAGGTAGACGAAGTAAATTGGCTAATGAAGTCGTGGTAAAGTTGGATTCGGATCCTGGATCTATGAGTGCTCGAGCTTTGATGATTCTACCATCTGTTGATTTTATGAACACCATAGCAGTTGCTAATAAGACTGACGACGAGTATCGTGAATTATTTGCTAGATGAGCACTGGTTTTGCGAACTAGAGGAGTTTCCGCTGAATAAGCTAGTGAGGTAGTTGGCGTGGACGCTGAACTATTAGGCTTTTGGTTGGTAACAGCTTTGTGTACCATCGTGTGATGCTTCTGTCGACAGAGCTGGCATCGTTTGGTCGACTGGCAATCCATAACTTTATGATCCATTCTAAGGCAATTGGTGCAGAGCCTCTTGGTTTGCAAAAGAGCTAATCGTTCTTCAGGGCTTTTTGACCTGAACTGTCGGCAAAAAAGTATGAAGTGATTTCGTTGACAGTGACTGCAGACTGGCGGTACTGTTGAATGGTGACTTCTAGCTAATGTAGGAGAAGAACGATGTGATGACATATTTCTCTTATCTATGTGAAGATTCGGTGTAAGTGCATTAAGTGTATGAATGCGACCTTCCAGAAATGTTTTCAACGAAGCAAACTGAGGTATATGCGTGGAAGATTTTAGCGAGGTTTCCCAATCCCTTCGCGTGACTGGATCAAGTTTAGTTGACAAGAAATATGTGAACCAATCACCCCAATGTTCAATAGGCCTTTTCAAGTTTTCCAACGCTTTGACTGCTTGGGTGAAACCATCAAGGACTCGACGGAGTTCTGGAGCTGTCTCAGCTGACATGATTGGAATGGTGACCAAGGATACTATGTTCGCATTTACCAGTACTCTGGTATTATCAAACCGATTTATCAATATTTCCCAGGCTGCTTCATAATTTTCGGAGGTTATTGCCAAATGTTGTACGAGTTTAAAGGCTTCCCCGGTTAAAGATGATTTCAAATAGTGCATCTTTTGAATTGAAGCTATGGAATGATTGTCGTGGATCAGGGATCGATAAGTATCTCGAAACGAGGGCCATTCGAGATATGAGCCACCAAAGCTTGGTAAATTAATCTTGGGTAACTGGACAGCATTATTATTAGTAGCATTAGGTGCAAAACTCATCGATAAGTCATGCGATGGTTGAAGAGGTTCTAACTCTTCCTTCAGCCAACTTATTGCTTCTGTATAAGCACATTCGACTAGTGAAAATATATCCTGCTTCAGGATTTCCTCGGTTGCTCTTTGGTCTCCAGTAACAACTTCATTCAGTTCATCATAAGATTCGACGAATTGAGCCCAATAGCTTTCCAGTAATTGAAGACGGGCATTTAGAAAGGATACTGTACGCTTATCTTTTGCTGTCTTACTAGAATTCACCTTAAATTTAGTAATTCTGTCTGCCCGTGAGCTAGCCTTAGTTTTAAGTGATTCGAGTAGTGTGTTCGATTTATGTGTAGTCATGGTATATTATAGGAAAAACAGCGTGGCAGAATAACTACTAAGAATCGCTAACGTTTAATTATTAGGTAAAATGTGCAAAACCTTGTTCTAAAACCGTGTTAGAATATACTTATAATATTATATAATCAAGTAGTAAATGTATATATTTAATAAATAACGCAAATAGTTTGTTTAATTCAATATTAATTTCAATATAATTTAGTTAAGTTCAATATAATTTGCACTTCAATGACACGAAATCAGAGTTTAATTATTATGCGCCTAGCGTTAGGCAATAAATTTTCACTATATTTCTAACATTAAATGTTTTGGTTATATTATCACTGTATGATTGTCAAAATCACAAAAAATATAAATATAGTAACACTGGAATAAGAATTAGTAAACGAAGTTTTATTAATGAGCACCTAAATGCTTAGTATGTTGCAACAATTAATCAAAAAGTCATTGTAATTTGTCCATAGGAGTACACAGGCAAATGCAGTTATCACTCAAGATGTTGACAATGTAAATCCATGCAACAATGTTGATATCAGTTAGAATGTTGCAGATGAAGCTAGCACTGCTGACTCTAGAAATCAATGTGAATTGATTCCGTCTGTAAAAGTGTCTGAATACAATAACGCAAGTATGCATTTACCGCTGCACGTTATTGCAGTAAGAATGTACTTTTGTGTTAGTGCATATAAATTAGAACGGACTCACCATAGAATTAGCATGATATGAATGTAATGATCGTCCGATGTATTATCAATTTTTTCTCAGCATCGCCTGCACTCCTGTAGATTTTAATAAATTGTTCCCGATAGATTATTGTTGACTTATTGAAAATTGTTATTCCACTTCGTCTTTTAAATGTTTTTTTCACATGTCTTAGAACCACTTGCACTATTTATGATCACTACTTAGGATCACTACAATAAGGTACCGGTAAGTAGATCCGGCTCGAAGGACCAAAAAATGTAAGCTAAAATTAAATTTGAAAAAAAAGGAGGGAACTTTAAATTAAACTCTGATGGTACAGTACAATTAAGAAAAATTCAGTTTATTTCGGATGACTAACACGTTTGAGATCTCGAACACAAGTGATCGAGCCGGTTAATTGGTTGGCTGAAGGCCTGTACAAAATTTGTAGTAGGAACAATTGTGGTAGTAGATCATGATGAGGTAGTAGATCTAAACAGGTGTATTTGCAAAAAACTGATATATTGACCCTAAAACCCCCTAAAAAATTAGCTTCCCGGGGTAGAAAATATGTAGACTTTATAACGACTTATTGAGAACCCTAAAAGGAAGCCCTGTGCCAATTTTCAGCCTGTACCCAATCATTTCCGCTATTTTTCCTGTGCTATTGGGGAAAATTATTTCCTGATTCGAGCGGCTACGCGCGACCGATCCAAAGGCAAGGCGCAAATTGAGACGCGTATAGCGCGTGTGAGCTGACATGACGCGACCAGCATGACACGCACGTGTCACACGCGTAGCGCGGTGATCCGCATATTGAGACGCAGTTTCGATGTGACACTAGCTGCAATGTCTGGCTCGCGGAAAAAAAATTGTTATTAGAGTTGTTAAGTTCAGAATCAGAATCAGATAATGATGCTGAGGACAAAATGTTTCTACATTATTTAGCGACAAAAAAATTGAAATCACCCAATAAATATATCCTATTAGAAAGGGAAAAATGTGGACAATTTAGAACCACAAGTAAGATGAGTGATGCTGAAGTGAAGAAGAGTGAAGCCATTTCTTGTGCAATATCTCCCTAAATCCTAGTTTTTAACTTTGTCTTCATGTAGTTCGGGTTTTTTAGGTCATAAAGCTCTCTGTGCCCCCTCACAGCCTCGATTAACCTTTCTTCAGCCATAGGTAGGTATTTAAAAACACAGTAATCAAAAACAAACTAAAATAGTGGAAGAGAAAAAGAACAAGAAAATAATTTCAAGAAGAAATTTAGAAATACACTTGTTACTTGTTGACCACGACCGGCACGAGAAACTGTGGTTCGACCACAAAGTCACGCGTGTCGTAGATGACGCGAGTCGTGCCACCTCGCGTCCACTAGTTAATTTGCGCGGCTCTATTAGTTTCCCATGGTTACAGAAAATCGCGCTGTGCTGCGCCACCCCACACGCGCTATACGCGTCTCAATTTGCGCCTTGCCTTAGCACTTACAGCGCGATTTTCTGTAACCATGGGAAACTAATAGAGCCGCGCAAATTAACTAGTGGACGCGAGGTGGCACGACTCGCGTCATCTACGACACGCGTGGCTTTGTGGTCGAACCACAGTTTCTCGTGCCGGTCGTGTCAACAAGTAACAAGTGTATTTCTAAATTTCTTCTTGAAATTATTTTCTTGTTCTTTCTCTTCCACTATTTTAGTTTGTTTTTGATTACTGTGTTTTTAAAAACCTACCTATGGCTGAAGAAAGGTTAATCGAGCCAATGAGGGGGCACAGAGAGCTTTATGACATAAAAACCCGAACTACATGAAGACAAAGTTAAAAACTAGGATTTGGGGAGATATTGCACAAAAAATGGCTTTGAAAAGTGGTAGATATAAATTTTGTATATATTTTATGTACGTTTCCACAGACTTTTGATATAACGTTTCAACAGTTTATTGTCGTCATCTCCAACGCTAAAAAGGGGTGTCTTCTGCTATATGTTTCGTTTCGTGTTTTTGTGTATAAGGACCCCTTCATATTATAAACATATAACGTCGGCGTAAAAATCATTCTGTTCTTTGTCTAATTTGTTTTACTATTCACATTCATGCACATTTAAATAAACATGGGAAAGTACAATATGATGAAAATAAATAATGCAGCATTTTCATTTATCCTTAAATAATGCAAAATTTGTGTAACTTACCTTAAGAAAACCGCAAGTTTTTCATCGGTTGGAATCGGTTTTTGGGCATTGCATCCATTTGCATCAATGGAATGTTCGATCATTCCATGCACTTCAGTAAATTGGCGTCGACTCATTCGGAAGTAATTACAAAAATCAGCATCACTCATCTTACTTGTGGTTCTAAATTGTCCACATTTTTCCCTTTCTAATAGGATATATTTATTGAGTGATTTCAATTTTTTTGTCGCTAAATAATTTATAAATATTTTGTCCTCAGCATCATTATCTGATTCTGATTCTGAACTTAATAACTTTAATAACAATTTTTTCTTCCGCGAGCCAGACATTGCAGCCAGTGTCACATCGAAACTGCGTCTCAATATGCGGATCACCGCGCTACGCGTGTGACACGTGCGTGTCATGCTGGTCGCGTCATGTTAGCTCACACGCGCTATACGCGTCTCAATTTGCGCCTTGCCTAACCGAAGCGCGAAGCCGCTCGAATACGCTTCCAGTGGACGACCAGCCTTATGTGCACGTGTTCTCTGAGACTGAGGCATTTTTCAGATTATTTTTGAGTTACATATAGTTTTATTAAGAAGTGGAGTTTTGTTTAATTGCAGACGACTCAAGTCCCAGAAGCGCAAATCTTAAAATAACTTTGTGGGTCGGTAAATAAAAAAAAATTTAAAAACAATATATTTAAGCAAATTTCGATTCAACCATGTTTAAATATGTGAAATAAATTGGAATGTAATTTATAATTAAATTCAATGTTTCAGCATCTTCAAACCCCCTATGACGAAATTCACAACAAAATTAGTTTTAAACAGTTTAAAATATTTTAATAGTGCATTCATGATAGATTAAAAACCCCTTATTACGAAATTTGTAAAATAAAATTTCAACACTGGAAATTTTGGATTTGAGGCTCCAGATTAAAATACCTTCTAAAAAATTGTCAGGATTTGTTTTTGAGGTATTCAGAACAATTTGTGAGTGCTCCAATAGTAATTTAAAGACGGGGGCACATATTTTTCTTATCGCAACTTAGGGCGGGAGAATTGGTGCTCATATCTGTTTTGATGTGTTTCGAAATGCCGTTAAATTGTCGAGATTAATACAAATTAGTGCTGCTTGCGACTTCGGAGAATTATCGTTTTATGAATGAAAAAGCTCATGCATTCAAAAGCAATTTTTACAGCATTTTTTTTAAATTATTTTAAATTTAGGGATGAGAAATATTTCGCAAAATTATAGTAAAATTATGCATATTATGATGAATAAGCTGGATTGGTTGAGCTGGGGTTTTACATGTAGTTAAAAGCTCTGCTCAACACATATAAAGATAAATTAACTTTATTCATTCGGCATGCGCGCATCCCTTCCCAAATTAATTTTCTGCGTTTGTTGCCGTTTTAACTAAAAAGAGGGGAGAAATGATAGAACAATATTTATAAAATTTGGCAACGAGGTGCGCAGGTTCAATTTTTTTGTGTCATGAAGTTTGAAAATAGGTTAAGCTTCAATTTATTTGGCCTATATTTAATTTAACGTCGAATGGCGAAACCCGCTATCCACTGGACTAGTAACAAAATCTTCCTAATCGAAGTCTAAAAATGTGTGTGTGTGTGTGTGTGTGTGTGTGGGCATGTGTGTGTGTGTGTGTGTGTGTGTGTGTGTGCATATATGAACATCACTGCTGAGCACAACGATAAAGAATGCAGAACAGAAAAGGAAAGAAAATTATTGCGTTCTCTCTCTGATAGCCTGACATCGTGATTTGAAGAATTTGTGCATATTGCTGTTCGTCTTTCCATATGAAGATGAAAAACGTGATAATTTCTAGACTTTGGTCCTTATCACTGAATTTTCCAGGCAAGCTCGTCGCTTTTTTTGAATTTTTGAAATACGTATGTATTTTGAATCAATTTTAGATCTGTAGATACAGTAGTGGCCAAAACAATAGCAACTAAAATTGAGAGTTATCATTTTGGCATAAAAACAAAGAACTGAATAGGTTTTAATATAAATATTATTTTATATTGAAAGAATGTTTGCTAGTCTTACAAAAACATAAATATTATATTTCAATAACAACAACAAGTACATTAAATAAAATTAAATACTTTCAAAGTACTATATAAGCCGTTTATTTGGAAAGTGGCATAAGTCACTTTGTTTTTAAATCGATACATTTAAGGGTTTGCGTTTAAACACGTTTAAAAATATCGATGCTAACTTTTCAGAAGATTTACTTGAATTTGTTATCTCAGGATAAATATATTTTTCTTAGTATAAATCATTTTTTTTATTCATTGAAAAATACCACTTTTCCTTACCGTAAAGTAACTCATGCCACTTTCAAAATAAACGGCTCATATAAAGCTGGTCAAAACTATAGCAACTAGGGTATTTGTTTTTTCTGGAGGCTTTTGGGTACCTCCAGGACCCCCTTAGAGGCAAATAATGATTTTTTTCTTATTTTTTACGGATAGTAGGGACTGTTACGAAGATTTTGAGGGGTCGGGGAGCCTCCTACGACCATTTTTGGGGATTTTTTAGGGCGTACCACTGACATATAATAATGGACTGCTCATCTGAAATTATTCCATACAAATCGATGGCACCCAAAAGTATAGTTGTCGCACTCACCCATAGACCCCCAAACTGACAGAAGCACTCAGACCTGATTTTATATTTTCCCTTTTGCACTAGTGATGTTTATATCTTTTGCTCTTTTCCCCATAGGCCCCCGGATTTTGACATACAGAATGTCAGTTGCTAAAACAGGTGTTAAGAACTTTAATCAGATACACATAAAATTTGGAAATTAATGAAAAAAAGCATTTTAAAAGGTGAAAAAGTGCAAATAGTGTTTATTAATTTTTTTAAACAAAATATTTGTGTTATTTTAATGTTTTAAGTACGTATTTAAAAAAATGTAAATTTCTAAAGTGATTCCGGTGTTTACATGGAGTGAAAAAAGGTTTGTAGCCTATGGAACAAATTGGTGCCATGAAAAATTCCTTATGAGCTGTCCATTCTATATGTCAGTGGGGCGTACTACAAAACACCTGTAAATTGATGTACTGAGCCCCCAGGTGGGTTGTAATGAGTTTTTTTTGGATTAATTACGAATTATTACAGGTAAATAAGTTAATTGCGTAATTATGACATGGGTGTAGTGCATAGGGGGAGGTTTTAGGGGGGGCAATCTCTATGACCCCTTTAGAGGCAAATAATGATTTTTTGTTTTTAGCCTTTGGGGAGCCTCCTGGCCCCCCTAGAGGCAAGGGCGGATTTTTTTTTAATTATAGTAGGGACTGTTACGAAAATTTTAAGGCGTCATAGTGCCCCCTACGACTTGTTTTGGGGCCGCGGGAGGCAAAAGAGAGGGTTTTTTTAGTGCATTTTTTAGTGCATTTTATGATGCACCTACAAATTGATGTCATTAGAGCCCCAGGTGAGGTGCAATGACTTTTTTTTGATTGATTATGAATTATTACAATCAAATGAGTTAGTTTTATAATTTAGACATGGGTGGCGTGCATAGGGTGCATATGAGGGGGGGGGGCAAACTTTCAGGACCCTTATGCCAAAATGAAAACTCTCAATTTTAGTTGCTATTGTTTTGGCCACTACTGTACATACATTAGACCAGTGCAAATACGCTTTTGAAAAGCCAAAAACTAGAAAAATTCTTAGCAGTATATGGAAGACGGGAAAATGTAGGATAAATGCTACTTAAACAAGGAAAAATCGAGAGCACCGCAGCAGATGACCGGAAAGGGGGTGGGGGAGCCAAAATGTGAGTTTTAGGGGGTTAAACGAGTTTTTTTTACGATTTCTGAGAAAAGTAGACCTCCTATCGAAAAACGTTAAATGTAAACATTGTAGATAATTAGAAGATCTAGAGATTTTGTTCAAATCATTTTTCGACATAACCTCAAAAAATGGAGAAAAAGGTCAAAAACCGAGTTTTTCGTTTATCGTTTGAAAAAGGATGTTTTTGGTTTTTCGAATTTTTATCGATGTTTTTCTATTGTGACACTATCATTTGTTTACGCCATCTTAAAGTAGAGGATTCAACGAAAAAAAACCCGTCTTCAAAATTTACAAAATCAAAAATTCTTAATTTTAAATTAAGGTCATAAAAACAAAACGAAACTACCAATTGCTTTAAAAAAAATTGGGCTTTTTCGAAACATGAAAATCTACATTTCCCTCAAATTTCATTAAAATTGGATCATTTTTTGAAAGATAAAAATGATAAACGAAAAACTCGGTTTTTGACCTTTTTCTCCATTTTTTGAGGTTATGTCGAAAAATGATTTGAACAAAATCTCTAGATCTTCTAATTATCTACAACGTTTACATTTAACGTTTTTCGATAGGAGGTCTACTTTTCTCAGAAATCGTAAAAAACACGTTTAACCCCCTAAAACTCACATTTTGGCTCCCCCACCCCCTTTCCGGTCATCTGCTGCGGTGCTCTCGATTTTTCCTTGTTTAAGTAGCATTTATCCTAAATTTTCCCGCCTTCCATATACTGCTAAGAATTTTTTTTCTCAAAAATTATCTGCACTGGTCTACATACATACATGGGTTTTAATTTTTCTGGTCATGAGGCGGTTTGATCCCCACACCCTCCTTCCACTAAACACCTGTAACCAAAGTAAATCTTACAAAAAAAAAATTGGCAGTTATAGGGACTGCCGATAGAAGTGAAAACTTAGAACTTAGATGTTGAAATTCGATTCTTTTGAAGTAATACAAAATTTTATATTTTTCTTGAAAGGACTAAAACTTTTTGATTGCAGTATTTTCATTAGGACATTAACCAACTTATTAAAATATGTAGCACAAGTAACTGCGTCTTCATTAATAAGTGTACTTTTTTCTATAAAATTTAATGCTGCTGCATCTTCAACCGATATCTCAGAATTATTTTTTAAATTATGTAATAATTGTAGCAATTTTGACCATCCTATTTCATTAGCACTTATTGTAAAAAAGATACAATCGGGTTATGGTAACTAAAGTAAGAAATGAAAATGTTTGATTCAAATTTATCTAAGTATTGCGTAAAAACCGCATCGATCGTCGTTTTATATTTGGTAGTACTAAGTTTCCGATCATTGGACATATTTAAATTAAGTGTTGCATTTAAAAATTCAATTAATGGTAGATTTTTATCATCTGCAAAGTTAATATTGAAGTCTCCACTTAAAATCATCGGTACATTATCATATTTTTCGCCGAATCTTTTTTCGAGAATTTCAGAACCTTCTTTTGTGTAAATCATCAAATTTTCGAATAAAAATTGTTGTATCTGTCTCATAGATTTTCCAGGCGAAATATAAACGGCAACCATTAATATGTATTGCCCATTCTCGGAACTGCAACGAGCAACGCATATTTCGCCTATATCAGAAACATTAACACCAATGCTTCTAGTGAATTTAGTATGTATGTCCATATATGAAGTAATGAAGTGTGACGTATCTTGAGTATTGTGATAAATAGCTACTCCTGTTGCTGGAACTTCGGGTCTTTTATAACTTACAACAAAGTTGAAATTCGGAACATCAAGTGGTTCTTCGTTTTTCATACGAGTTTCTGACAAAAGCAGAACATTTGACTTTTTTTACGATAGCATCATTTTTTAGATCAGCTGCATCTGAAGACATCTTCAGGATCAAGGATCCAAACAAATTTGGAAAACAGATATTTAACACATCAGTCAAAATGACTGGTTTTATATTTTCATTTTCGATACTTAATTGAATAATAGTAGGCGGTCAGATTTATTTTTTTATTCGAAATCAAAAAGTTTTTGATTATAATCGATTGAGCGCGTGCGCCAGTCATGAGCATGTCGGTGACGCGAACCCATAACATTTTCCCCTATCAAAAAGTGCCCAACGCGGCTAAAGAAGTTTTCACTTCAAAAAAATCTAATATCTGACTAAACTCAAATTTTTAACTGAATGCACCCTCTCCGAACTATCAACAATATAGTTAAACTGACAGTTTTATAAAATAAAACACAACAAATATTTTTCGTGCTTTATTGCATTGCTAACAAATAACAGTTTTTTTCATCTAGAAAAATTTACCACCTACCATCACGTAAATCAACGAATCCACTAGGATGAAGGGAGTTTACACTGTAAACAAATGGTTTGCGAATCTCAGCCCTGATGATTGGTTGCGCGTCCCAAGGTGCAACCGCTCGAATGCCAGACCATGGTGCTACTGCTGGAACCGATGTGTAGGCATTTGCAAGTGGTAAGGTGGAGAATGCTGCAGGAGCATAAGCAATTGGAATATCCTTAACTAAAGTGTTACGGATTTCAGCATCCTTGACGGCAGCTAAATGTTCGACCTTGGCCTTGGCAACTTCAGGTGTGTCTACGACGGGTTTTGGTAAATTAGCAGTAAGATCGATTGGTTTGATTGGAGCTTGATTGCGGATTTTAGCGGCTTCTACAGCAGCTAAATGCGTTTCTCTTTCACGCATTACAGCAGGATCATCACGGATTGGTGCAGGAAGAGTCAACTCAACGGCCTTGATTGGTTTTGGTAGATTGGTTCCAGCAACACGGAATCCATGGATGGCATCGGCAGTATAGTCAACGGTTTGTAATTTTCCTTTAGCATCGACATAGCTGTAAGATCCACGGGTAACTCCATCAATAGATTTGATTTCCTTTTTCGATGAAAGTCCATCACTATATCCATATGCGTATTGTCCTAAAGTATCCTGGGAGTGGAATTGGCTTGAGAGACTTGCTGGAGCTGCAATAATTTGTCCAGAATGAGCCAATGGAAGCCCGGTATAGGTGAAAGGGTATCCGGAATATCCCAAAGGTAAAGCGTATCCTGATGGACTACCGAAGGCAACAGCCAAAAGTGCGGTGAATGCAATAAAAACCTTCATTTTGTATTTATAGAAATTAATTTAAACTCAAAGGCGCTGCTAGTGTATATTTACTAGAACTCGCTATTGAGAACTGTGTCAACTTGAAAAATTCTTAAGTCTTTTATATTAAATTTTTGTAGAGTACAAGAACAAGATTCGCAAACGATCTTCCAAGGTTACCCTGAACACTTGAGCCTTTTATAAAATGCCCTGGAGCATTTTAAGTTAACAATAAGGTAGAATGACTTGTTAATAACGGAATTGCATGAATGAGGTAACTTGTTACCGCCAGACAGTGTTACCTTAAGTACGTTTAATGACTTTGAAGAAGTGCAAATCCGGTTTAACAACTTATGCATTTTGTTAATTGATTACCAAGCGAATATGCGAATATAAGAAAGATAATAATTGCATTCCAATGGCGTCTACTTCAGAGGGTATTAATAAATCTAATTGTGCCCTTCTAATGGAAATAATATTGTAATGAGAATTTAATTGAAAATGTATTATATAATAATACTAAAGGAATTGTATAACACAAGAGGAAGTAAATGTAATCTAGGGAAACTAGTTTAGTGACGAAACCACTGTGGTAAATCTGTACTTTGATAATTAAAATTCGTGCTTCTAATATTGATATAAGAACTTCTGTTAGTAAAAATTAATACTGAATTATCAATTTTTACGTGTATTTTCGTATAAAAGAGGTATCCACAAATGACAAGAGTACAGTTCTCATTAGCGAGCGCTAGTACATCACCTAGCAGCGCCATTAAGTTTTAATTACATTGCAAACATTCAAAATGAAACTTTTCATTGCATTCACCACACTTTTGGCGGTTGCCTTCGCTAGTCCATCAGGATACGCTTTACCTTTGGGATATTCCGGATACCCTTTCACCTATACCGGGCTTCCATTGGTTCATTCTGGACAAATTATTGCAGCTCCAGCACGTCTTTCAAGCCAATTCCACTCCCAGGACACATTAGGACAATACTCATATGGATATAACGATGGACTCTCATCGAAAAAGGAAATCAAATCTATCGATGGGGTTACCCGTGGATCTTACAGCTATGTTGATGCTGAAGGAAAATTGCAAACTGTTGACTATACTGCTGATGCCATTCGTGGCTTCCGCGTTGCTGGAACTAATTTACCAAAAGAAGTCAAGGACGTTAAATTGAGTCTTCCTGCACCAATCCGTGAGGATCCTGCTATAATCCGTGAAAGAGAGATGCATTTGGCTGCCGTAGAAGAAGCTAAAATACGTAACCAAACTCCAATCAAGCCAATCGATCTTACCGCCAAATTGCCAAAACCTGTCGTAGATACACCTGAAGTTGCCAAGGCCAAAGTTGAACATTTAGCTGCCATCAAGGATGCTGAAGTACGGAATACTTTGATAAAGGAAATCCCAATTGTTCGGGCTCCTGCTGTATTTTCCACAATTCCAACTCTACCTATTGAACACGCCTTCAAATCTCTGCCGGCAGTTGCACCGTTGTCCGGATTACCTCTTATCAGGTCCGAAATTCGAAAACCATTTGTTTACAATGTAAATTCTCTCCATCCCAGCTTAATTGATTTTCATGATGGCATATGGTAAACTGTGTAAAATCCGCGTGCCACTTCATCATTTCGAAATTTTTACTTTTCCGCAGGAACTTCGACATTCATTTGACACCTGTCAAATTAAAAGCCAGATAGAATTGGTACTTGTCCAAAAACGCATTTCTTCGAAAATTAATTGACAGTTTTAAATGAATTTTGTATAAGAAGCCTTTGAAATGATGAATTAGCACAATGTTCAAATAATGTTGTTATAGTTGGCGAGGTAATTAAACAGTAAAAAATAATTTGGTTGTTAAAGTTTTTTAGATAATAACGGTCTAAGTAATTAGTTAATACGGGATGATCAGGTTGGCAGGTAGCGTTTTCTCCCGTGATGGTTGTCGTTAGGGAATCCAATCCCGCGAATGCGGGATCAGTAATGCGGGACTAGACGTGCAGGATCCGCGGGATTCCAGGGATTTGGGCAGTAGAAGCACCTCCTATAAGAACTGGGACTTATAGAGAAATATTTCAAAAGATAGATATTGTCCCTCCGAACACGAGTTGATTGATTTGCAATTCCAGTTGCACATGCATCTGTTTCGTCACATCAACCCAGAACAGTCATCGAGTTAACTTGAGGAGAAAAGCTTTCTGTAAACTGTACGAATACTCTATTGCAGTTTATGGAAACACAGTAAAGTCAAGCTACCCTACAAAATCTATTTTTTGCAGTCCCGCAAATGACCTCGATTCCGCAGCCTTGCGGGATTGAGATTTTCATGCGGGATTGGATTCCCTAGTTGTCGTTACTCTAGCAAAATTTCGTCGGGGTCTGTTTAGGAGGCCCATTGCTTTCTCTTTGTAGAGGTGGATAACTATTGATGCCATCGATAGTCACCGATAGTTTCCCCCATAACATCGATACAGTATCTCGGAGTATCTTTATTGGATTTATCTACAGCACAAAAGGGGTTTCCTCTGAGCTCTAACCTTTCACATAAAAAAAATTCCGACTAGCTAAACACGACTACAGAGACTTAACCATTAAATGAGGTGAGTACTGCAGTCATACTTAATGAACTACTCATATTCAACCAATGAACCCAGAACTTTGCTTCATGCGACATACATACATAATCTTATAACCTAATTTCACCAGCAAAATTCGCTGTTCGATTAATTCATTTTAATCAGAAGATTGTGGGTCTTAAATATGTGGTCCACAGGCGTCAACCTCCTCCGCAAGTAATAAAATGCCCAAGCAAATAAGCATGGCGCGGTCTTGTTTTGTTGTTTACTTTGCCCTAAGACACCAACCGAGTGAAACAAACGAAAGAGGCGTTTGATTTGTTAATCTTCTTTATTTAACAAAAAAGCAAATACTTGAGTGGCAGCCCATATGTTAAAACCCGTGACAAGTTAGGCAGTTCCAGGAACGAAAAAGGCCGTCTGCCCTCCGAACGAACGTTAGAAAATCTTTAGTGACCTGACTTGAGTGGACTCATAGGGCCTGATTATTGAATCCGGCGGATCGGAAGTGAGTGCGGCTTCGACACTTTGCCGATTCTCAAATCCGCATTCGCGGATTTAATGCGAATTTGATTACCAAAAAAATTATGGCTTGGATTCCCTCATAATGTGTTGTAATTCGCCACAGAGATTGTTCAGGTCTCGTTTTAAGTTTCATTTCATGTGTCATTGTCGTGAATATTGAATTGTGAGAATTGCACGAAATGATAGAGTGGTGAATTCGGTACTAAAATAATTTCGAGTTTCAAAAAATATTGAACACGTGTTAAATAGGGCATTCCTTATAACGAGGCGCGAGTGATACAAAGGGTTAGACGCCCTGCGTAGGTCTTATAGAACGGGGTCCACATGAGGTAGTGGGATAACTTATACCTATCAATCACCCTTCAAAATGGCAGTCAGGCACCAAAAAATTTAAAACCATATAACTCAACAGACAGCTGGTAAATGAATTGACTGAGTGATTATCGTTTGCATAGGCCTTTGTTTTTAAGCCCCGGCTAGTTAGGCCGCACAGTGGGGGAAAAGCCCGAAATCCTGGCTAAAAGTCGAATTATGAACTTCTGATTTGAAGCCTATGGTTGGTAGGGATCGTTTAGGGACTAACCTTTCTACACAAAACCGTTAGGCCGAGCCCCCTGCTACTTGTGGTTGTCGAAATATTTCAGTCTCAAGTTGACCTCCGACGACAGATTTTCGACGACGCGCGCATGAACGGATCGCAGTGAAAAGTTTACATTTGTATAACTTGAAAGTTTTCATCAAAAAAGAAAGTCGAAAAAATGGATGCGGTTCCTGGAGGTACATATGTAGAATATTACGAATATTTTACTTTTCCAAAAAAAACGTTGCTCTGTTTGTTTATTACATACATATAATTATACATCGAAAAAGTGACTACTCGTTTGAAATAAAGCTGATGATATGTATACCAAAAGTACCAAATCCCGCTGAATCCCGTTCATTCTGCGATGAGCTTGAAGTATAAACTATTATGAACTCATTGTGCCAAAATCAGCTCCTAATTTTGCCTAGCCTTGATGTGAGGTATTTTTTTCACATAGCGCGCAGCGTGCTATGTTCAAATATATGATGTAGTATGCAAACACAGCTCTATAATAGATATTTTAATACAGTAAATACAGTAGCCGTATGTTTTCAGGATCTCAGGATAAGCTGATGTTTAGGCCACGGACAAAGGTATTTTCCACACTGCGCAACTGCATGACCACGGACTTTGACGACCAAATTCTAAGTTTGGAGCACGAACTATCGAAAGAAGTTAATTGTCCTGTGAAGATACGTACCAATGCCAGACAGCAGTTATCAAAACTGTTTTTTAAAATGTGTACGAAGTGGAAGGAGGCCAAATGGAACGAAAAATTTTTTTTCCTCAAAAATAAGGATTGGCTAAATGTGGATGTCTCATTCCCCGTTCACTCAATAGATGAAGCAAAAGACTTGAATGAATCTCGGACCACACACGGTCGGCCATCGTTGGACTTCGCTTAATCAAGCGATCGCACAAAACGACGAAAAACGGAAGAGCTTCGCAAAAATGTTTCAACTGCAGAATTATTACATGCAACGAGATCCACACGATATAGAGCAGCGCTTGCGAAAGCATCTGCTGCACAAGAGAGAACGATTTCTGCAGATGAAGCGCTATCAGATATAAACTAACAAGAAAACAGTACAACGTCATTAGAACAACAATGAAAAATAATAATTGCAAATTATACCCTAGCTACGACTCCGTCCAAGTAGCCAAGAAGCTCTGTTATCCGCCTCCATCCAGCATTACTGTTACACAAACTAGTAAGGAGAATGATAAGGAATCAATCAATCAGCGCAAGTCAGAAATCCAAAAAGAGTTGCGATCGAGCTTGGGGCTCATCGTAGATCGACCAAAACCGGGTTATGGTAGCAGTAATGACGGTAACACGGCCAGGCGTTTCTTTGAAAACTGGTTTGAATGAACGGTTGATGGAGAGATTCCACGCAATTCTACAGGCGATATCCAGCGGACAAAATATCGATGTGGAAAAGTACTCAGAATACGCACTGGGAACAGCAAGAATGTTTGTGGCCGAATACCCGTGGTATAATATGCCGACAGCAGTGCATAAGCTGTTGATCCACGGTTCTCAAATAATACCTTCCGCATCTTTACCAATCGGGCAGCTATCTGAGGAGGCTCAGGAAGCGCGAAATAAAGGTATAAAAAAATATAGAGAGGGATTCTCTCGAAAAAGCTCGCGAGAAAACACGATGCAGGATACGCTGAACTGGCTCTTGGTGTCATCAGATCCTTATATCTCAAGTCTCCGAGAACTTCCAATGAAAAGGATAAAAAACTTTTACCTGATGCTCAGCGGCTAATATCTTGTACCCAAGCAGAGACACATTCAAGCGAGGACGAGGAATGTTATTCTGATTAAATTGTACAAACATTTTGTCAAATAAAAGTTATTAATATGATCGCTCTTCAACAAAATGTCTCCAATTTGTGTACAGTGAACCCTAAAATTCAGTATTTTTTGGCTATATGCAAAGGTATTTCGATAATCAAACCGCCATATTTCGGCCGCTATTTTGTTTTCAAAAATTTGCGTCTCATATTGGTAGTTCATATTTTGTAACTATTGTTTTTATAAATTTCTGGGGAAAAAAATAATTTTGCTCAATTTTTGTCAAGATCTGACACCTTTTTAACATCCATGTACGCCATATTGGATCGGCCATTTTGTTTACAATAATTTGGCTTTCGGATTCGTAATCAGCGACCTTCAAAACCCCTGTATGCCAATTTGTATTCCCATCAGAGGTCATTTGAGGTTATGGCCACGATTTCGGTCTTTTCCCCCACTGTGGGCCGGCAAGAAGTTCGACGATTCAATTGACCATAGGAGAGGTGACAGGATACCTTTCTGAGGACATCCTTGAGCAGCCATTGCCGTAACGATTCGCCATTCATCTCAGAAGTTATCAATTTGCTGCCGAGAATCGACGTCGTCGTCGCTGCGGCTTCATGGATCGCTTCCGAAGTAACGCTGCCAAACGGGAATTTCCGTTGCCCAAAGGGACCTCTCGATATCCCTCCCTAGCACGTTGATCGCAGTCTCTGTAGATCTGCTTGGCCAGTAGGCAAGTAGCAAACAGTAAAGGGAGTTCGCTATAAGGACTTCTCTAATATGCCTGTCTCAAACCGTCTCCACCGTTTTCATCATAAAGATGGAGGCTGATGGGTCGAAAAGATTTTGCTTCCTTATATGATGTTCACCGCTATTTAGAGATAAAGACCACCCAGCACATCAGAATATGGATCAGCGTAAAGCTACCACAGAGTAGTGGCAGCAGAATTGGTAAAATCTCTTTCAAATCCCTTTGAAGAAGAGCCGGGAAAAACTGATCTTTCCCAGCAGCCTTGAAGGCTTTACAGGTGCCAATGACCCATTCGATCTTACGCGCAGTAAAAAGCCAAGGGTGGCAGCACGGAATTTTTGTCTTGACTTTACTCAAACTCATGTCCAATTCTATAAATTGAAATGAGCTTTTTATGAAGCCAGGAACGTGTTCGCCCCTAGAAATAATATTGGTAACGCGTGTTGGCATTGCAGCCAATCACCAACTGAATGTTTATTTATTTATTTGCCAAACAAGGCACTTAACAAAAACAGTTACAGAAAAAAAAAACTACATATTAACATTAATAAGGAACATTGCAAGTATTTAATATTTAAATATTAAACTAAGATCTAGGTCTATAATGTTAGTTAGAAGAGGACAATAGGGAAATTAGTTTTCTTTTATAGGAACTTTTGTTAATTGAGGGAGAGAAACAGGACGCGTAGGAATTGAAGGTAATGCAGCACCTGTTAACGGGCTCGTTTCTAGCATATTCAGTGCGATGCGGGTACTCTTTAAGCAGTTTGGAATGTCTTGTTTGTCGAGTATCGTTAAATTTGATAGTGTCCGACAGGAACTGCACCTTGAGGTTATTGTTCAGGACATCCAGGGTAAAACAAGATATAAGCAATTTCCGTCTAAGGGATAGAGGCAAGAGATCAAGGATTATGAGCCTGTCCTTATAGTGAGGAAGGTTGTGAAAATTCGAGGGATTATAGAGGCTCCTAAACGCGAAAAGAAGGAACTTCTTTTGGACAGATTCTATTCGATTAATACTAATTTGAAATATAGGATCCCAGATCTGGCACGCATACTCAAGAATAGGACGGTCAAATGAGCAAAACAAGGCTTTAGTAACCCAAACATTGTCGAATTCTTTAGCTCTTCTCTTGATAAAGCCCAACAGCTTGTTGGATCTAGCAATAATATTATCATAGTGTAAGTTAAAGTTTACCTTGCTGTCGAGGACAATGCCTAAATCAACAATGTGATCGACACGATCCAATACATTGTCATTGAGATAATAATTTTGCAGCTGTTTGTTTCTTTTCCTGCAGAAGGTAATTACGTGGCACTTACTGGTGTTAAGAAGAAGATTGTTAGTGGTGCACCAGTCTTGTAGTAAGTAGTAAGTTTCGACTGTAAAAAGGATACATCAGTTTGAGACCTTATAGCACTATAAATTTTTAAATCATCGGCGTAAAAGAGGTGCGGAATGCCATTTAATATTTCAGATAGATCGGAAATGAATATGTTAAATAGAAGTGGCCCTAGGTGGCTGCCTTGCGCTACACCTGAGGTTACATTGATTTCTTTTGAGAGGAAGCCCTGAAATCTTACCACCTGAGTTCTCCCGTTCAGATAGGATGTTATCCAATCCAGAAGGGGCCGGATATCTTAATAATTTCATATATAGTATGTGGTGTTCTACTCGATCAAAGGCCTTGCTGAAATCAGTGTAGACAGCGTCAAACTGGTGGCCTTGTTCCATACCGCACAGCAGTTCGGATATCATTATCATAAGATTGGATGTGGTGGAACGACCTTTTCTGAAACCATGTTGCTGATCGTTTAGTTTCGGAACAATTAGAGGGGGCAATCTTGTCATAGATAAGTTTATCAAATAGTTTAGGGATAACGGATAGGATAACAATGCCCCTATAGTTGTCCACCGCATGTTTATCACCTGACTTAAAGATTGGTGTGAGGAAGGATTTCTTCCATACCGAAGGAAACTTACCGGCAGAAAGAGACTTGTTAAAAATGAGGTGAAGAGGGAGTGAAATGAGTTGGGCGTGGCTCTGCAAAAAAACTTGCAGGTAGACAGTCCGGACCGTGACCTTTATTGACCTCCAGATCTATAAGACCTGTCGTTATATCTTCGGGCAATAGAGATATATTGTCTATAAGGACCGCAGTTTCGGAATGCTCTCTTGGGACAGTGTGTGCAGTCGAAGAAATGGGGCAGAAGATTTCACTGAACCTGTCCGCAAACATGTTTGAAATTTCTTGGGGAGAGAGGAGTGTGTGATACCGTTTGTCATTGTTGTCGGGTAGCTTGATGTTTTTCGCTTTAGATTAACGAAATCAAAGAATTTTTTAGGATTACGTATGATATTTTCACCGACAGTCTTTGCATAGGTAGTAATAGGCCTCCCGTGACCTATGATTAAATTCTGAGGCTAACCTGGCGTATTCAGATTTCTCCCCAGCACTAACATTGTTGTTATTTTTCACTACGCGGTACAATTTATTTCTCCTATTACGAAGGGACCGAGTGTTTTTGTCAAGCCATGGCTCCGTCAATTTATCCCTTTTTTTGATTTTGGGTACGAATCTGCCAATGGTGTTGAAGATAACATCGTAGAATCTAGTAACTAGCTCGTCAATATCATCATAAATGTTCCCCCTAGCTCAGTCCTCCACAAGCCTCCTCACAGCTGATGGCGATAGACGGCTCTTACCCTTAAATGTAGGCCGAGGCTATGGCAACCCTGGGTCCAGGCAGCACTACTTCCGCCGCAGAGACAGTGCCGGATTAAGCCAAATGGGGGCTCTATGCCATTCAAATTTTGGGGCCCCCTTTTTTAATAATTATAATTATAGTCGACTCTCGATAAGTCGAACCTCCATAAGTCGAATTCCTCGATAATTCGAGTTTTTCCGGTTCCCTTTAAGCGCTTCGTTTAGCGCTGTTTCGGTTTAGCGCTCTTTTATTTCAACCCGGGGATCAGTGGCGTAGCGTGGATTTGTGCCACCCGGGGCGAACCATAAATTTGCTGCCCCCTACTTTCGAATTGATTCTTTTAATCAATGAATCAAAACCCAACTTGAATTTCAAGTAATTTTCAATCCAAGAATTCAAGGCATCATGTAAACGCAATGAATTATATGTAACTAATGAATGTTCGGTATAGTGCGCGCCAAAATAAATGGGAATTTTACGCGCAGGTGAGGAAATGACAACTCCACATACATTAACATTCCGTGTATGGATAAAATTCAAGCGCACATGCATTTTAATTTCCCTTTTGAAACTCGTTTACCGGGAACAACACTCCACCATAGCATCTGACCAGGACAAGAGTCGCGTAGTGAGACGGATTGAATTGTGATTGAACATATAAATGAGCGGGTGATTTGGGGCTTTAAACGAACGGAATGGCGAGGTGCACTTTTCTTTTCGAATCCACTTTCGTGGTGAGGATTTGAGACTTTCACTGCGCATTAAAAAATCGATTTTGAGATTTCCAATTGTTTTGGCGCAGGCTATATCCGTGCTTCAAGGTTGGCCTAAATTATAAACTTAAACAAATCCAGAGAGCTGGAATCAGTAATTTCTCTCTGTAATTTATTTCAGTCTGTCTTTAGATAGAAAGCCTCGTAGACGCTTAAACTCTTCTCTGTTCCAATATCTGGAGGTTTCATTTCCCATCATCGTAGCACAATACTATTACAGGCGATTTTAACGACAAATGCGGCAGCTGTTGGAGTCCTTCTCAAACTTCAGCATTTACAGCCCGCGTCATAAAAGAAGGGAATCTTAATATCGCTGTTTCCATGCACATTGAGAGTCTCATACAAGAGAGTAACGTCACTCTGTTTGTATAAAAACGAACGAACGAACTTACAACAAAACTACAATTCAACTGAAAATAAACAATTGAATCAATTTTTCACCACAATCTACCCGACTGATTTATTCACAATTTGGCAATCCGCTGTCAGCTGCCAATGCACACCTATCGTGTTTCATATGCGCTAGTCCAGAAATAAGGTTCATATTTATAGTCCAGAAATAAGACCAAACCCAAATGAAAAGTAACGCAGAAGTAAAGTAGACGTAACTTCCACTGAAGCAGATGTAACATCCACTTACTTCCAAATTGGTCACTCTCACACAGGGCCGGCCTTTGGCTTTTTTGCGCCCGGTGCAGCATGCCATATACATATTGCGCCCCCTTCATTGTTGTTCATTTTTTTGATGGCAATAAAGGAAAATGAAAGACGACACAAACACTCATTGAGAATGAAGGCACGGAATTTTTCTTTCACTTTTTTTTGAAATTGCGCCCTGTCCAATTGCGCCCAGTGCAAATACACCAGTTGCACCTATGAAAGCGCGCCCTTGCCTTTGTCCAATCAGGATTTGCTTCGCGATCTTGCTTTTGTGCTGAGTTTATTTACGCTTTAAGTTCACAAAACTCTCCCGCTAATACTGAGTAATGCTCTCCGATGATTTTCATTATGAGCTGCACTTCGTTAACTATTTCCAGCACTAATAATACTATAAACTCGAATCTCCATAACGGAGGTCTCTATGTCGTTCTCCAATCCTTTATATTTCGAAGGATAATAGATGGTTACTGCACTGCATGTATTGGTTTCTACGGTAGAGTCTTACATAACAAAGCAGTCCACTTAACAGCCTTACTGGACATAGAAGCCGCTTTCAAAAACTTCAGAACAGAGGCGATCCTCATGGTCGACAGTACAAAGGGGCCTTCCCTAAGTCTCTAGTGTGTCACATAAAAAAAAAAAAAATCCACGTGTTTCTCGCCGAAGTAGTGATCTATAATTGTACGACTAATTTGAATTACAAATCATGACCTATGGCACCGTTACCAGCCAAGAAAGGATAGACGACAAAATCAGGCGAACTAAATGAAATTGCATTGGTCACACCTTGCAGAAGACAATGGTAAAACGCACAGAAGATGTATTCCGTGTAATATATGACAATGGGATCACTTTTCCAACTTTTTCAATTTTTTTTTAAATCTTAATTTCTGAAATTGGGCCCGGTGCAAGTGCACCATTTTCACCTATGAAAGCGCCGCCCTTGCTCTCATACATTTATATGGAATGATACCTAACTTCACCTCACTTCACTTCCCTTCCCATTTGGGTTTGGCCTGTAGACACCATCAGCCGTGCTGGATGTGGCAATGGTTAGGGCTTCATGTTGCCGGCAAGATCTCTAGCTCTGTCCAGTTTGGCCGCCGCCCCCAACAACTACGCCGCCCGGGGCAATGGCCCCCTCGGCACCCCCCACGCTACGCCACTGCCGGGGATTCACCGAAATTGCTCGCAGCACGAGAATCCTCAAAATTGGGCGCAGCGCTAGATTTCCCCATTCTGTACATAGCATATCCGAAACCGCGTATGTGTTTCTTGTTTGGTGCAGTGGTGTACGATAGCCTGATTTAGCGCTGCTTCGCATACGCTCTACTTTGATGGTCAGTTTTATTCCTTTGTGCTAACGAGTAAATTCGAGTTCGTAAGTAGCAATGAGTGGCAGAAAAGTGAAAACGTTTACGTACTTAGCATTGTAAAGGCTGTAGAGAATAAAGTTTGCTGTTAACCTTTGTAACTCGAATTTTATTTAATTTTCCCTCCCTATCTCGTTACCCCTATAAGTCGAATTATCTATAACTCGAACTATATTGTAAGTCGAACTGTACGTAACTCGAAAAAATATAACGTTCCCTTGAATTTCGAGTTATCGAGAGTCGACTGTAATTATTTTGCGGTTAAAAATACATATTAATATGATAAATAAATTGGTTGGAAATAAAAAATTAGAAATCTGTTTCTCAAAATTTAAAAAAAAAAATAAAAATTAACTTGAAATTAAAAATTGTATTAAAAAAATTATATCAGATTTTCGTGGGGGCCCTGCTCGTCGGGGCCCTAGGCCATGGCCTAGTCTGGCCTAATGGGTAATCCAGCACTGCGCAGAGAGGTTCTGCTCTAGGGCAGTATTGCTTATACTTCCTTCCCCTTCCAAAATTGAATCTTATCTTATCTAGAAGACAATCAATCAATATCAACATTCAATTTCTAGAAGACAATCACCTGAAATAACAAGAAATACGAATTTTCTTTAATGGCTGGTAGATTAAGTCCAACAATAAGTTCACCTACATATCTTTGTGTTTGATAAACTCCATTAATATTGTAATATTTCTTTGCAGGATTTTTGGAGCTTTCCAGTTCTTTCAGCCTGTTTTCTTCTTACGAACGCCTGAAATCATTAAGCAAATTGTGGTCAAGGATTTCAATCACTTCCAAAATCGTAGAACAGTGCTGAATGTAAACATGGATAAGTTTTTGAGTAGTATGCTTGCTTCTATGAAGGGAAAAGAGTGGCGCGAAATGAGAAATGCCCTAAGTCCAGCATTTACAGGAAGTAAAATGCGCCATATGTTCCCCTTTATTACTAAATGCGCCAAACAAATCGTGGACTATTTTGATGAGGAGTACACAGCGAATGGACCTACACCACATAACATGAAGCAATGTTTCGCAAAATACTCGAACGATGTAATAGCTTCCTGCGCTTTTGGATTGGAATGTGACTCCTTTAAAGATCCTGAAAATATAATTTATAAAATTGGGAAAAAATTTTTAGAATTTCAAAAACCACTGAATTTAATCAAAAGTGTTATAATGATTTTGTTTCCAAGATTTTCAGCGTTGATTGGATTGAAATTTTTTGATAATAAGAGCAAAAAGTTATTTTTCGATATCATCTTAAACAATATGGATGAACGAGAGAAGCTTGGCATACATCGTCCCGATTTAATAAGTATTTTGATGGAACTAAAGAAGGGTCAAAATGTAATTTCAGATAACTTGGAACATAACGAGGAAACACAACCAAAGCGAACCTGGACTGACGAAGAGCTGGTTGCGCAATGTTTTTCATTTTTCCTGGCAGGATTCGAAACGGTTTCATCAACTCTAGTGTTTGCAGCTCACGAGCTGGCTGTTAATATCGATGTTCAAACGAAACTTGTTCAAGAAATTGAAGAGATGAATGAGCGTTTGAATGGAAAAGACATTTCTTACGAACAGCTGCAGTCTTTAAAATACCTGGACATGGTGGTCAATGAAACCTTAAGAAAATGGCCTTTAGCTGTGGTTGTTGATCGGGAGTGTGTTAAAGATTATAACTATGAAGATGAAGATGGCCTTAAGTTTACTATTGAAAAAGGAAAAGGTATATGGGTGCCGGTTTATCCAATCCACATGAACCCAAATTATTTTCCTGAGCCAGAAAAATTCTATCCAGAACGATACAGCGAAGACAACAAATCGTGGGCAGATATGAACGCCTTCTTGTCATTTGGAACTGGACCAAGAAATTGCATTGGTAAAATAGTTTCCCGATCAAAACAAATTCTTATTATATTTGATGTAATTTCAGGTTCAAGATTTGCTCTGATGGAATGGAAAGCTGTGATTTACTACATTATACTAAAATTTCAATTCAAAGTATGTGAGGAGACCGATGTTCCAATAAAATTAAAAAAGACTATGCTAGGCTTATTCCCTGAAAAAGATGTTAAATTATTTGTTCAACCTCGATGACTTCAATAAAAAATTGATTATAAAATAATGTAGGACTGCTCATTTACAAACACTCTTGAAAACATTAAATAAATTAGAGATGCGCCGAATATGGGTTCGACCGAATACGAACATTCGGTCAAAAAGTACCGAAACGAACATTCGGCCGAATTTTTCGGTTCATTTTTCCGCATTAAACAGGTTCATATAGGTCGGCGAAGCGCTCTACAAGTATTAACGTTCGCCCACTCCTCCAGCACTTCGCGCTAGCTCGGCTGGCTCACTCAATGCGCTGCAATTTCTTTTAAGAGTAGTTCTCGCCAAAAAATAAGGGACTAAACCAAGAATGTGGGGAAATGACAATTCAAAAAACATTGAACGCATATGATTCGACTGCAATCCCAGTTTCAAACTAGTTTCACCATTATCACGCTCACAACCAGTTTGCAACCAAAATGAAACCTTTGTCCACCCACAATCGCAACTGATTTTTGATCAGTCGTTGTTTTGTGCTCACGAAGATTTTGTTGAATAAACTTTGACACGTAGAAAAGCAGCCACGTAGAAAAGCAGCCAAGCGTCCTTGCGTTGCATTCGGTGACAGACAATATAGAAGTGTTGAATACCGATACTGATACTGATGATAATGAATGCCACTTGCCGGAATATTTCGTGCCAGTGTCCCGGAGCTCCCAGGGCTCTGGGGTTGCAAAAACTTAGTACCACCTATTGAACTTACAACCACAGTTTTGTCAGCTTAGTCCGATTCACAACGTCCACGTCGTAATCCCTGGGAAATACAATTTAAATGTAGCAGAGGTTAAAGGGCGAACGCGAGTATTCGGCGCCTAAAACCTGAACGTATTGGTTGGGCTCCAGTCCAAAGACCTGGTCCTGGAAAAAATTCACTGTTACTAATACTCTAAGAAGGCGTCGGACCGGATTGATCACCCGGTTACAACTCAAGCGACGAAATATGAACTTTGATTTGGTTAAATGGAATTAGAAAGAAACTAGGTGGACCAACAAAGACATAAGTGATGTCAATTCATACCATCCTCTCAAGTGGAAGTACAACAGGGAAACCTCAACTCGGAGTAGCTTTTGTAGTCGATAAATCTCTAAAGCCCCAAATTCTGGACTTCCAGCCAATCAGTAAGAGATTATGCACACTCCGAATAAAGACTAAATTTCGCAACATCTCCATAATCAACGCATATCCCCGAAGGAAGAAAAGCTGAAGAAGAAAAGGATTTGACTAGAATCTTATGAGGATATTCGACCATATACCCTCTAATGATATAAAAATTATGTTGGGCGACTTCAACGCTAAGATCGGGAAGGAAGTTCAGTATATAGAACCATAGCTTTCACGCAACCACCTACGATAATATTGTCGGGCTTATAAATCTCACCAGTAGCAAAGGAATGATGGTAAGCTCCTGAAAAAGACCTGGACGTCACCGGATGGAAGGACTAGCAACAGATCGATCATGTACTAATTGAAAAGCTGCTGCGGCTCTGATCACTACATGATGAAAGCAAGGTTTAGGCACAACTATCAGTTCAGGGGTTACAAACAATTCCCAGGGAACGAAAACTTAACATTGATAAGTTAAAAGTCCCAGATGCAGAACAACGCTACAGAGAGTCAACACAAACGAGAATGCTCTCTGAAAGAATGTCCAACGATATTGAAGCCATCGGACATCTATTAAGCGTGTCTGCTGCTGAACAGGCAGTAGGAGTACAAGCAAAAAAAGTGAGAAAGCAGCAGAGAGAAACTCAAGATGTCCATCCTGTTAGCCCCGCCATTTTGGAGTTTTAAAAATGCTAAAATGTGCTAAAATGCGCCCAATATGTGCTATCACGTACCGCATTGAAAAAAAAATTTGTGCAGAAGATATCATATTTATGAGGAGGTCCTTTTTTTCAAGTCCAGTTAGCCCCGCCACTTTGATATACCAGAATTGCAACAATTGTGCCATAATGTGCTCAAGATGTGCTGCAATGTGCCGTTGCGGATTGTACAGTTAAAAAAAATATGTCCATCCTGAATAAAACTAGACCGGCTTAACAGTTTCTAAACTGATATATGTATGTACATGTCTATATAACAAAGAGCACTCTACTAAAAAGCATGCCGTTAAAAATGCGGAAGGCTTGCTATGCAACGACGAGGAACAACTTCAAAGATGGAGAGATTACTGCTTCGCCGACGTGAATGGTTCATTTGCACAAGAACCTCAAGAAAGCAGCAATAATGCACAGCCAATAAGAATCACCATCCGTGCACCATCCAAAACAAAAATAGAAACCGCAATTCATGCAATGGTCAATGGTAAAGCAGCTGGAAAAGATGGCATCCCGCCAGGATTGTTGAAAACCGACTCAAGCCTAAACATACTAAACAATGCGGCAACAGAAAGTAGTCTAGCAGTCTTAATGCTAAATCCGACTAAAACTAAAGAAATGCGGATAAATGCAAACACCATTGAACGGACAGCACTGAATAACCGTGACGTGAAACTGGTAGATAAATTCTGCTAACTCGGTAGCATTATTACCGAAAATGGCAGGGCAGAAGAAGACGTCAGTTCCAGAGTAAATAAAGCACGAAGCGCATATGCATGCCGTTCCGCATATAGAGATCAACGGCGATCTTAACTAACACCAAATTGCGGCTGTTCAACTCCAACGTTAAGGCAGTTCTTTTGTACGGTTGCGAAATATGGAAAGTCACCCAAATCATCACAGGGTGCCTACAAGTTTTCATCAACAGATGCCTGCGTCGTATCCTAAAAATCCGCTAGCAGGATAGAATTTCAAATGATGAACTAGGGCGCCGTGCCGGCCAAGAAAGGATAGACGCCCAAATCAGGCAAAGGAAATGGAATTTGATTGGCCACGCCTTACGACGCGAAAACGAAAATCTAGGATCCCGTCGAGCCGGTTTACGTGCCAATTTTGCACGCAAGGCTTGGCCGGGCTCAGCGTAGGGCGTGGTACTAAAAAAAACTTCTGGGGAAAATTTGATTATACTAAAAATGGGCGCCACTAGTGTTTCTTCTCGAGAATTTTTTCTCGAGAAATTCTCGAGAAAATTATAAAATTATGAAGCCACAATTCTCGAGAAATTTAGATATTTCTCGAAAAATATGCAAAAATTATAATTAAGTGAATTTTTTGAATAAAACTTGGTTATTTTTGGAAATTCTTAAAACTTTAATAATTTGCCGTTTTGTTCATTTTCGTACTCATCACTGTCATACAATTTTTTTTAAAAACACCGTTAGTTTTCTATTTTGTTATTCATAATTTACCTAGTTTATTGCTACTCCAAAAATAATGTTTTTGTTTTTGTACCCGTTTATACGCTAATTCAAAATTTTCACGTAACTTTGAGTTAAATCGATTTAATTTTTTTTGCTATAAACTTGGTTGTTTTATGCTTAACAATTCGGGGAATTCCCGATAGTATATTTATATAATAAATAAATCATCAGTTAACAGCAATTGCGTTGTGAACGATTTTTTTTTTTTAAAAGGAAGTACCATATATGTATGTATGTAAGATAAACCTACATAATAAATTTAAGGTTCTTTTATTATAAATTTTGTTTTTAAAATAATCTTAATTAAAAAAATAGAAACCAACATAAGAAAAATTTACCAGGACTGTTGGGAACATTTTAAAAAAAGTGGAAGGAATAAAGATTTGGCAATATGTAAGATATGTCTTAAATCACTTTCATGCAAAGGTTCGGCGACTATTGGTCTGCGTAGGCATCTTGAAGGTGTACATGAGTATAAAAGAGAAGAAAATAATGATGGTCAAAGTACCTTAGCAAAAAGATACAGGTACGGAAATAATTCAGTAATTGAATCTTTCTTAAAACGACCAACTATGGGTGAATTAATTTCAAAGTTAGCAGCTGTTGATGGAATATCTTTTAACAGAATTACTAAAAGTGAATTCATTAGAACATCTATGAGTGGCAAAGGATTTAATTTACCACGAAACCCTACCAAAGTGATGTAATTAATGCTGAACTTTTATGAAGATATAAAACATCTGATTAAAAAAATAATTAAACACCAAGATAATGGTAAAAAATTCAGTATATCCATTGATGAATGGACCAGCATGAAAAATAAAAGATATATGGATGTACACCTTTACTATAATAACAAAGATTCAGACAACTTAGGGATGGTTCCTGTCGATGGTAGTTGTCCTGCTAAAAAAGCATTGGAATTAGTAGAAGAAAAATTAAAATCATTTAATATCATATTTAATGACTATATAGTAGCTACAATGAGTGATGGTGCTGTTGTAATGCAGAAATTTGGAAAATTATCTTCTCATTTTCACCAACTTTGTTACAATCACGGGTTGCAATTTGGCTGTTCTGAAAGTATTTTATAGCAAGAAGAGACATCCTGATAACTTTGCTTGTATCGGTGAACTGGAATCTGATAACGTATCTGAAGTGCAAGATTTAGAAAATGAAAATAATAACTCTGATGATGATTCTGATATAGAAGTTGTGGAAGACGTTGAGGTTTAGCCCCAAATCGAAAAAGTTATTAAATCCATTCGAAAAATATCAAAAATGTTTAGAAACTCCCCCTTTAAAAATGCTATATTGCAAAAATATGTAGTGGAACAGGAGAAAAAGGAGCTAATGGTAGTCTTAGATTGTTCTACTAGATGGAATACAATGGAGACTATGGTAGAAAGATTTGTAAGAATTAGCGGCCCAATAAAAAAAGCATTATTGATTGAAATAAATTTGGGTAGTTTGTGGAACGAGGACTATGTTGAGGTTGCTAAAATAATATTAGCAACATTAAAACCTCTCCAGATTACAATTGAAACTCTTAGCCGAGAAGATTCTACACTATTATCTGCTGAAGGAGCTCTCAGGTTTTTGTTTACAACTTTGGAAAAATTAAACACTAATTTAAGTCGAGACCTCATTAAAGCAGTTAAGGAGGAAATGTCTAAAAGAAGGGATTCTACTTTAGTATCTGTTATTAGGCTCCTACAGAATCCTGCTTGTGTGTCACAGAAAGAAAATGATAGTTTTTTCGACATGGCACCAAGACAAGAGATTTATAAATTGGCTAAATATATATCATCTAGAATTTTTGAAACTAAAAACAGTGATAACGATAATACTGAAGAAACTGATGAAACTGAAAATATTGAAGAATGTCCAGATCGAGAAGAAGAAGCAAGTCTACAGCAACAAATAAATTTTGAAATTTCAAAAAGTTTAAAAGAATATGAAAGTCCGAATGCTGATAAATTTCAATCATTAACAAAGGAATTTAAAATATTTGAAGCCAATGGGAAGAGAACCTCAAATTTGCAGAATCTTTTGGATGCACTTCTGACCATTAAACAAACTTCTACGCAAAATGAGCGAAATTTTTCTATTGCGATTATATTACCAAAAAAGAAGAAGGATGGGAGAATCAACTTTGGATGCTCTGTGTTTCTTAAAACATTATTTTAAATCACAAAAATGATAAATTTATTATATTTTTATAAACCTTTTTATATATTTTTGTAAAACTTGAAGAATTTATTTTTACGTTACTATTTTTTATTTTGTTCTATAATAAAAAAATGAATTTCAGTTTATATTATAAAGTGCATTAGATTTTTGTTTTAATAAGTTATTTTCTCAAGAAATCTCGAGAAAAATAATGTATGTTTTCTTTTCTCGAGAAATTAAAAAGGGTGAGAAATGTGAAACACTAGGCGCCACGTAGTTTTCAGGTCTACGAACCTATTCTACCAAACGTGGGGCTTGAACCCACAATATTAACACTCAAATTAAAACATGAAGAAAAACCCAAAGATTTGCCGTGACCGCTTTATTCATAAAAGAAAAACGGGATTCTTCACTCGAGAAACATATACCTACATATTTTTTTTATATAAAGAGAATAATGTAAATGAAAATCTATACAAATCTTTAATTTAATTTTGTTTACAAAAAAAGTACTCAGCCTTAATAGCAATTCCTCGCTCGCAAGGACTCCTCCAGCGTCCCTCCGTCCTCAGAACTTTCCAAAAAAATTCCTATCATTTCAGTTTTAAATACAACTTGGCACACTTTCACTTTTCAACACTCCTATATACTTTCCAGCACTGAGAGACCGACCGCTTCAGGGGCCCTGTTTATAAGGGGAAATGCCCACTATTTTAGGGATTTCCAGTGCGCCTTCCAACGGTTTAACCCGATTCGAATCGAGAATATAGTATTATTTATAAAATTTAATTTCCATCCCCGGAAAAATTCTAGAGGCCGGGCTAGCCTAGGTTTTGAGTATTATAGTGGAGCTTGACAGCCCCCGGCCACATTTCTATATTTCCTGAGGTGGACAATTAATTTTCTAAAAATACCCGTTGGAGCTCGCCCTGCCTGCTGGTCAGCCCTTTCAGCGACACCATTTCGCCAAGGATCTGGATTTTTGGGAGGATTCCTTAGTGAACCATAAGAAGGTTAGGGTCGTTGGGGAGGCCTTTTGTCGCGCTTACAACTGCTTTGTTTATATATTATTTCTACGCAATTTCAGTAAATTACAATTATTTAATAATGGATATTGGCTTCCTCCACTGTGGAGACTTCCAGGTACTACCGTCAATATGTACCATACTGTAGGTTCTGCTGTTGGATTAAAATTGTTGCCTCGGGCTCATCCTCGCTGCCTTCCGATGACGGACGTGTTGCTGAAACGCAAATTCCCTATTTTCCATGGTTTGCTCGTCATCTGAAAAGAATTGGGATTAGCAGCCTCAGGTTTTTTTTTAAACACACTGGGGACAAGCACTAAGGACGTCACACGTAATTTGCATTGATCCTGGGTATGACATAGAGGTAACACAGAAGTGAGGTAGGTGAATTAATTATTCCTATTTTAGTACTTTAATTATTTTCCATTTTAGGAATTTTAAGATCCTAACAGCCGGAAGACCTAGAACAACGAGGAGGAGGACCCTACTAGCAGAGGCCTCAACTGGGAGATCCTGGTCAGAGCTGAGAGCTGTGTCGCGCAAAGCAGAGTCCGCTGGAGGGCAACTTTTTCCGCCCTGTGTCCCATGAGGGATTAAGAGAAGAAGAAAGATCCGGTTCGCAATTTGCATTATCGAAGACGTAATAGTAACTTTAGGTACCGTCATCAATAAAGATAGGAAGATAAATTTTAAGAATACATGCCTGGGTTTACCGACATATATGGTGTACAGTAAAAATCTGACACCATTCAATATACCTTGAGAGTATGGCCAGAAATAAAAACTCGATCAAAAGCTTTGGGGAGATGTGCAGCACCCAAACCAGACTCACCAAAGCACTGCATACTTTGGATGATGCGTTCTCTTATATAGATGAGACGATTACCGGTGGACCTGTTTATCATTTAATAATAGGTTAGATTCTACATACTTCGTTGAACTCTTCATGGTTTTAGACAGAATAGAAGTAATTGCTATTGAGCTTTCTAAATATGTACTTAAGCCTCTTTTTAATGCAAGCATATATCACGTAATTTGTAATAAATATTAATAAATGAAAATACCCAATAAATTTCAATAGTAGCAAATTATATCAACTTTATTCTTCACATTAAAAAAATATACCAAATATAAAGATCAAGTCTGCAGTTCCTCACTAGACAAAATGTAACATTATTATTTAAATAACAGCGAAACAAAAACACATAAAAACTGGAATGTAAAAACGTAACTTTAAAAAATTAATCAGAGTCAGAAATTTCATAAGTAATTTGTTTCTTCGTGATACGTTTTTTGGCATTACTTTGAGAAAACGCATTAACTATTGACGATTGGTTATTTTTCTGCTAAACAAAAAATAAAGGAATTAGTTTATTTAATTGTTAGGGGAATAATGACTCACTGAAACATCTAACTCCGCTTTTGCTGCACCCCTGCCGCGACCTCGACCCCTTCCACGGCCTCTAGTAGTAGTTTTTGATGTTTCGCCGGCACTCTTAGCACCTCGACCACGTTTTGGAGGCTCATACCCTGGCATATCTAAATTTATTTCAGAATCATCATCAAAGTGACTTTGGTTCTGTGAAGCTTTTTTGGATCCTCGTTCATCCAACATCTAAGTATAAAATGGTAAAACCCTATATTTTATCTTGTACTAAATGAAATTAGGTAATTTACCTTTAAAATACTTTCATGAATTTCTTCCGACTTTTCTTTAAATTTTAAAATTTCATTATCGAACTCATCTTCTTGTGGTAGAATTTCCATTAAGAAATCATTTGCTTTTTCTTTGTAAAAACTAAATGGAGATATGATTGTTAATATTTCAACAAATAATCAAAAAGTATGCATATACCTTATTATATTTTCTGCAGCATTTACATCATTTCGATCAACTAATCTAAAACACATTTCGGAAAGTATTTGTGGAGACATGAGTTGAAGTTTTTTGGAGTCTTCAACTTCAGCAAAGTAACGATTTACGACATCTTCAACTCGACTTTCATGATTTATTTTCTGAAAAAATTAGGGCTATTAACAAGGAAGCACCATTTGCTTTATTTAATCGATTAAAAATTTATTTAAATGAACCATCTGTCTAGTTTTAATAATTTTTGGTTTGTCAAAAATACAGATAAGGGGTCGTCCATTAATTACGTGAGGGGTTTAGGGGGACAGGGGGTCGAGCCGAATCTCAACCAATCTCACGGGGGGAGGCGTCTCGGCAATATCATGTAATTTTTTTTTAAGAAACAGTGTAAAATTGCGAGCAAATTAGGTTAAATAAAGTAAAGCAAAAAATTTTACTCGACTGTTTGGCTTCCACCGGCAACGCGCGACTCAGCGAATGCTGCAGAGTACGAGCGAAGTAATACTGACCCGCGAAAAGGCTCTTAGAATTTAGAACTACAAGAAGGCACAGGCCGAGTTTTAGTGTAATGAAATGCCTGTTGAGTGAGTGCTCACGTTTTGGTAGTTGTCTGTCCACTACAAACAGAAAAGCGAGTGGAATAGAAGAGGGAAAGGAGTAAAACAATCCCAAATATCACCTCACGCAATTTATGGATTACCCCTAACTAATAGTCAGCCTTCTTCAATTTGTACTTTGACGTAGATCTGGGAGGCCTTGACTCTTAGTCTACCCCAACCCAACTAGTTTCAGTATTTCCCAATATTACGTAGTAGCTCTGAAGTATGATTTCTTCATAAAGAAACCCAAGCTTCTTGAAAACTTTTAATCTTTCTTCTTCTTTCTTCTTTCTTAAATTACGTTATCGATGGTCCTTTCAACTAAAAAATTACGTTATCAATGACCATAATTATTTGAACAGTGTAATAGCCTTGTACAGCCAATTACTGCCAACAATCGCTATGAGTTTTCACTTACTTTAGCAAAAATACTGGCGAATACTGCAGTAGTCCTTCATAACAGATATTGCAAATGTTTGGGGTAGGGCTTGCAACAAAGGGTATGTTTTACCCCAAAAAGAGCAAAATTTCGTTCTCAGGATAACGGGATAGCTCATGATAAACCTTTATACTACTAGCCTATCATGTCGTTGATCATGTCGTGGTGCAATGTGTAGTACTAAACTTAGTTCTAAGAATAGAACTGATTATGAAGTCAGGGGATATTGAAGGGAATGGAAGTAAACACTGGGTTTGAGCTGTTGGATGTTGTAAGTTTCCGGAAATTCTGATTGCGCAAGATTTTTCATAGTCGAATGTTCTATTAGAAACGAAATCTGCAGAGTGCGCGGGTTGTAGGCAAAACAAGCTACTCTGGTGTTGCAGATATCAGGTTGTCGTGGAGGCAGGTTTATTTAAATGAAATATTCACTGTTGTAGTGAGGGCAAATGGCGAGGTCGTCAATTCATTTCTATCCATCCAATGGCACTACAGCCCAAATCGAGCCTTGGCCTCCTCTAGGGCATTTCTCCAAGTTTGACGGTCCCATGCAGCAGTCTCCAGTTCCGGACGTTGAGCATTGCCTCTGCGTCAGCCGTCGCGGAGTCTATCCATCTCCTCCTGTGGGTCATCAAAAATTTCATACAACTCGTTGTTGTATCTTCTTCGCCATATTCCATCCTCTCCGGTTGCGCCTATTATGCATCTTAGGATTTTTCTCTCAAACCTGTGGACTCGTTCCTATAAGTCCTGGGTTTTGTAGAGTGAGAGTTTCGTTTTCCTGTGCACAAATCTTGAGTGCAGGATTTGTTTTTGGGAATAAAAGTCTCTAATAGCCAGTAGTATTCGTCTGGATATTTCAACTTCTTCTTCGTTTCTTTTTGTGATTATAGACCCAAGGTAGACTGTTTTATCGACTACTTCTGCGCTATGTTCGTCGATGGTTATATTTCTTCCTATTCTAAATCTTCCTGCTCTGGATTATTGCATCAAATTCGTTTTTCTTCGTTTATTTCAGGCCTATGTCCTCTGCCGCCTTTTTTAATTCGTCATAAGCTGTCAAACAGGACTTTCCCACGATGTTCAAGTCATCAGCATATCCAAGTAATTGTACCGACTATGGAGCTATTGATGCACTTCTCTGGACTGACGTTTTCCTTATCACCCATTCTACAGCCAGGTTGAAAAGCATGGGGGCCAGTCCACCTCATTATGTAAGTCCTTGTCGCACTTTGAACTCTTCTGTTACTGCTTTTTGGATCCTTACTTTCGCCAGGGAGCTATTCGTTGCACATTTTATCAGTTGTACTAGCTTGGAGGGGAATCCTAATTCCAATGGGATCCTGTACAGCATCTCTCTGTTCATCGAGTCATATGCCTGTTGAAAGTCGACAAATATCTGGTATACATCTACATTCCTTTCCCAGATTTTCTCCAGAATTTTCATTAAGGTCAACAGTTGGTCTGATGTTGACCTGTTTGTCCTAACATCAGCTTGATATTCTCTTATGAGGCTTTCCGCTATAGGTTCTAGTTTTTGTTTCACAAGGGTTGTGTGTGAAGGTTTTGTAGCTGGTACTGAGGAGTGAAATGCCTCTGTAGTTTTTGCAGGTTAATTTATCTCCTTTCTTGTATATTGGACATCTCTTCTTCCAGTCCTCTGGTATAACTTCTTCTTCCAGGATGGTGCATAGAGTTGGGGTCCTGCTTCCTTCAGCAGCTCAGCTGCCGCTCCATCGGCGCCTAGCGATTTGTTGCGGTTTTGCCTTTTAACAGCTTCCCGTACCTCATCCTGTATAGATAGTTGTATTGAGATGTTATCTTGGGGAATTACAAATGCCTCTGCCTGTGCATTCTCGTTTAGTATGAGGATAGGATTCAATAGGTTCTGAAAATACTCTCTCCACCTTTCCTTTAGCATATCATGATGTGCCAACAAGTTCCCATCGATGGCTTTGCCGATGTGCGTTCTTGGCTGGAACTTATTGGTGATCTGGCGAGTTCCTTTGAACACTTGTCGGATTCTCCCTTCATTGAAGTCTTCCTGTATCTGTGAGATTCTCCTGTTTAGATATTCACTCTTCTTTCTGCAAAGCTTGTCTGCGAATTTTCTTTTTTCCATGAAGACTTCCATACTTGCTCTCAATTGCGGCTCTACAGTCCTGGTCAAACCAATAATTTCTAGTCCGTCTTGGGGTCCAGCCTAGTGCCTCTTCTGCTGCCCCCGTGATGCTGCTTTTGATTTGCCCCATATTTGTCGTTGATGTTGAGCTGTTCATCTACCTCTCTCAAGTTTTGTACGACAGCATGCTGGTAGGCATGTCTTATCTCTTCCAGTTTTAGCTTATCTATATCGTGTTTTGAGTTTGCCCTCTATGCGTTTTGGTTGCTATCCGGGGTCTCAATTTCACCTTGACTAGATAGTGGTACAAGCCACAGCACGCTCCCCTCATTGTTCTTACGTCCAGTATACTCGTGGCCCCTCTTCTCTCAATTAGGACGTGGTCAATTTGATTATTAGTTACCCCGTCTGTTGACTGACGCGTCATCTTAAGGGTATTTTTGTACGGGAACATTCTTGAACTTACTACCATTGAGTTTGAGCTTGCGAGATCGATCAATCTACTACCGTTGTCATTGGTAACTTTGTGTAGGCTATGCTTTCCTATGACTCCTAGGAACTCCTCTTTTCCTACTTTGGCATTCATATCTCCAAGCAACATTTTAATGTCATTTGACGGTATTAACCTGATGGTGTTTGTTAGCTCTTGGTGGAATTCCTCTTTCTCCTCATCCGTTTTCTCTTCTGTGAGTGCGTGGATGTTTGAGGGCCCCTTTTTGTTCTTTATCCAGCCATGCTAGGATGGTTTTCGAAGGCCGGCTGCAAATTGGAGTTGGAGTTGTATCCACACTGAAAATACAATTTCTATATTACAGCCAGGGCCGATTAGTGCTTGTTTGGCCATTTGGAACATCGGCAACTCTTGTATAATTTTACGCCTGGGTCAACTATTTGTTTTACAGCTTCCACTGGCACGGATGGGTAAGTGTATCTGATTTTGTTGGAAATAAGACAGTATATAGTTGTAAAGTCATTGAATTCAACAGGATTTTGTATTTTTTGCTGCAGAAGTAATGTTTTCATTGTATTTGAGAGAATATAAGAGAATAACATCTTAATTAGTTGACAAATATATTTACTATAGGAAATAATAAAAAATAATTTACTTACCTCCTGCTTGTATATGTCCTCCATAGTAGATTTATCAAATTCTGCCTTCCCTAGTTTACCCCTTTTAACCAATCTTTTAAATAATATCATGTCCATAGGATTTGCAACCTGAAAAATTAATATTAACATCGTAATTTTTTAAGATTTTGATTTTTAAGATTTTTCAAATCTCCTTACCCTTTCATTATACTGTTGACCAAATCGAATGGCATTAAACATTTGATCTTCTTCAGTATACATTATTCTTAACCGAATTAGTGGCTCCTTGGGCTGACGGAGATCTCCAGTTAACTTTTCTTTCGCACTTTTAATCATTCCCTCAACAACATCTTTTGCAATATCCATTACCTTAAATTAATCAGCGAAGATTGGAAAATCTGACCATTATATTGACAATTACCTTCGCCGCAATGTTCCCTTCTTCTAGATCCTCCAAGTAATCAGGAACATTAATTGACTTAAATATAAATGGCCTTACAGTTTTTAGTGGCACAGGATTAAGTTTGAATTGCTTTTTATGTATTAACAAAATGCCACAATTCTTTTCTACAGATTCACCTTCTGCCAAAGACGTAGCCACTGATGATCCCGGCTGGCAAACATAGAAATTTTTTACATTATTTGATTCTGGTATGATGCGGCAATCATGTTCATGTCCCCAAATAACAAGATCCAAAAATTCTGGAAGGATTTCTTCTGGCACATAATTCTTGGGGCCTCTGTCAGCACGATTCTGATGTAGAACCATTATATTAAACCACTCGCCAGTTTTCTCATCTGGTCTTTCCATAAAAACTTTACTATCCTTGAAGAGACGAAAGAGGCGGGCATCGTGAATGTGACTAAGTCCATATAGCGCCAGTTGAGTTTCTCCCTTCTTGAGTAGAATTGGACTTATATTAATTTTAGTCAAATCTACCCACTTTCCAAAGTAATTTATTAATCCAGATGTAGATAGAATATCTAGGGAACTAAGCCGACCAAATCCACTGGGATCATCATGATTTCCGTGAATAGAAAAAACTGGAATTGATATATTCAAGTTGGGATCTTCATAGTTAACAGTTTGATTCAGCGAATCGAAAAAATTAACGGATTGGTCACTAAGGAATTCTATCATAATAGGCTTGTCACCTAAGGTGAATCTTCGCAGAAGTTTTAAGCATCTGAAAGGCGCATGAAAGTAAAACACGGCCAAAATACTATCAGTAAACTCTTACTTATGAAGTGCGTTTTGTGATGGTGTAGCATCGTGAAATAAGTCTCCACCTAACAACACAAAATCAACGTCATTTTCCACTGCTAATTCCAATATTTCTTCAAATGCTGTAAAGCTATCTTCTCCTGCAATTTACAAAAATGATCAAACTGATATCGGCTTTGTGATAGCCTAAAATCTTAATACGAACCTCTAATTGAGTCTTTTTCACAATATCCTAGATGAATATCTGTAGCTACCATTACTTTTATCAAATCATCGGGATTAATGTCTTCTGTGCCATTTTGTGACATTTTTTATTTAATTTTTAATATGAACTTAAACGGATTTTATATTTGAAAACAGAGCACCCGGCACAATTGCGAAATTCACGCCAAATACAAACGTCAATTTTTTGCGAGATTTGTTTGTCGACGAACTTATGTACAATTCCGGTAGGTGTCACTTGGCACTGAAAAAAGAATTCGTTTGATTCATAAAACGGAGAAAATCCGTTAATATGCGTTAACGAATTAGCAATTGGATTTAAGCAACCGTGCAAGTATTTCTGTTTACATGGTATTGTCGACTGCTACCCGTGAGTAAATATTTTTTAAAGAGTAAGAGCCAGGGCCAGGGAGGGGCTAAGCTCATTTACGTTAAAGTATAAAAGCTGAAATTTATGTATATGTACATAGTGTTTAAACAACTATTTTATGACAGTATGTATGCCCATAGTCAGATTTTATACATAAACACCGTCTTCAAGAATTTTCAGTCCTCTATGTGCAGTTGTTTTCGAGTAAACAAATAGTGAAATTGACGTGTTTGAGCACTTTGGAAGCTATTTGCAAGATCGGACTTGCACCTAGCCACTTCTGACAGGGCTTATTTTTTAGTGAATTTTAAAACGAATAACTTTCATATGTTATACTAAAAGTTAAAAGGAACGAAAAAATTGAAAGAAATATAGAAAAAGTGCCTATTTTATTCTTACTTTATGCTCCTCCAGCGGACTCTGTTTTGCGCGACAGCCCCAGTTGTTGCGGCTTCTGCTAGTATGGTTCTCCTCCACGTTGTTCTAGGTCTTCCGACTAGACGGGAATCCTTACGGATTCCAGTCAAGGGCCTGTTTGACTAGGTTTTCGTTTTCGAGTCGTAAGGCTGCTCCTTCCTTTGGCTGATTTGGTCGTCTATCTTTCTTGGCCGGCACGGCGCCATAGTTCTACGTCAGCCAGAAAAAGTCCAAAAGTTCACGATTTTAGATTCCATGCATTGCGTCCCTTATCCTAAACCTTACGAACCGCCACTGGCAATTAGTCGCTGCAGTGCAAGTGTACATTCGTAGTGCGATGTCGACATTCGAATAAATTCCATGAAAATCATTTTCTCTGATCCAATGACACAAATCGATGGAAGTTTTCGGTTTCAAGTTCTGATTTAGTGTTGCCAGATGCGATTTCAATTTCAAGTATAGTAATTCAGAAAGTAAACTTTCCTCTAGATCGTTTGGAAATGAAGAAACTAATTTTTTCGCTGCAACCTCTAGTTTGACGTGAAGACAAACTTTCGAACTGAATAATCGCTTTAAATTTCTCGTTGATTGCTACATATGCGACTCGTCTCATGTCCAGATCGAAAATTAGTTTTTCACTAATGAGTTCAGTTCTTTTTCTTCTCGCAATTTAGCATACTGACTGCCGCTTAATCGCTTTCTACCAACACTCATTGTACCTGGCTAATATACTGGGGCTGGATGTTTTGAATTGAAGCTTACTTGCATGTACTGTACACAGAACTGTAGGTTATGTCATAGGTTTTGCGCCAAGAGCACCGCTGATTGGTCCATTAGATAATAAATTCTGGCGTCAAAGTTTGAAATTTAAATAAATCATTATAAATGTATTGTAATACGTCAATGGTGAAAATGAAAAAAAAAAACTACGAGATCAAAAAAATATTTTTTCATTCCCCTAAAAAAATTCATTCCAAATTTTTGCCGCCTTTCAAAATTTGCCGCTCCAGGCCAATGCCTGCTGTGCGTTAATTCGCCCCTGGTCTACAGCCTCTCATATCCTAGATAGTAATATATGAGACAAAATTTTGCTCACAGTAGATAATAGACAGATGCCTCTAAAGTTGTCGCATACTGTTAGGTTCCTTTTTTTTGGGGGTTTTGACTATGATACCGTCCGTCGAATCCTCCAAAAAGGTACAGGTGTTCGTGTTCCATGCTTTTTCCAGGATTGGCTGTAGCGTATCTGCTATGAAGCTTGAGTCGGCTTTCAGCAATCCTGGCAGGATGCCATGTTTTCCAGCTGCTTTACCATTGACCATTACATGAATTGCGGTTTCTATTTATGTTTTGGATGGTTCACGGATGGTGATTCTTATTGGCTGTGCATTATTGCTGCTTTCTTAAGGTTCTTGTGCAAATGAACCATTCAGGGCGGCGAAGAAGTAATCTCTCCATCTTTGGAGCTGTTCATCGTCGCTGGACAGCAGCTTTCCATCCGCACTCTTAACGGCACATAAAAATTGTAACAGGAGTTCTAAGAGGTAATTTCCAAGTAGAGCGCACAAAACAAGTAATTATCGCCGTATTGGCAAAGTTGAAGATTCGAGCAAATGATATCGCCACGTTGAAAAGGTGCAGAGATGTTTAAACGTGACATATCAAAGGAGTATCGACTCGACCCCATTTGAAGTGCTTACAGGGGTAAAAATGAACAATACAAATGATCACGATATCCTGATGATGTTACAGCACGAAATAATCCAAATGTTTAGTGACCAAAAGGAGTTGTTAAGGAAAAAAGCTCCAAGGCCCAACAGGCCTAGAAACGCAATTCGATCGAAGGAGAAAGAAGACTACCAAACACGCAACACGCCGTAGGAGATTTAGTTGCTGTGCTGTGCACAATTCGATACTGGTATGAAGCTGCGAAGCAAGTTTTTAGCTGTTGGAGAAGGACCTCAAAGAGCATCCAGTGTGGCAGAACAAATGAAGAGCTGGCAGCAAAAATAGTTGGAAACCAATTACTAGAAGGAGTGCCGTGTGAGACTCCACTCCAACAACCCAACTTAGTTATTATTAGTTTTGAGATTTATTTGACCAAGTCGTCGCGTCGGTGCAAGATGTAACCCGGCGAAGTTGCCTAAAAAATGTAGTTTTGTTTTGTTTTTTGAAAATAAAATATCTGGAAGAATTATCGAAGTCTTACATATATTTTCCAGTTTTGTCTACTAATTTTTTGTTTCAAAAATAAATCATTAAGCAAATTAATTGATATTATTAGCACAGGCTAAATCGATGGTACTGTTAGAAGCCTAGAAGATCAAGCTTTCACCAATAATATTTAAGCTACTTATGCTGTCTTCCTGACAATCGCAATTCTACTACTAATTTCTTAAATCATAGAGCTTTGTCTCAGCATATTTTAAAGAAGCTAGTACAATGTCTATGATTAAACAGCTTCTATATTTTACAAGAAGTATATCCCACTTGTTCTACTGTCTCACATTAAACAAAATACACCTGCGTTTAATAGGCATGCCGCAAAAACTAAAATCACAGTAATTTTAAAATCATTTTCTTTTGTAAGATCAAAATCATAGAATAATATTGTATATCAGAAATAAATATATAAAAGCGATATGAATACTTTTAACAAAAAGTTGCACAAATTTTAAATTTTATCTTCAATTGTACTCCAATACCGAGTCATTTTAACCGGATATAATTGTTTATTTTCTATAATCCAAATGGATCCATTTTCGCTCTTTTCAATGGCATTTATAATGCATTTCGAAACATCAGTAGGACTAAATGAAAATTCATATAATTATGTAAGAAAATTTATGTAAAAGAATAATTCTATACCTTTGCTTATGTAAGCGATCCAAAACTCGATATGCTTCATCACCCATTTCCGGGAATATAATTTTCTCCGTGAAATTTGTAAATATTTGTGTTATCGTTGCTCCTGGACACAAGATAACAAAATTTACGCCGGTTTTTTCTTTATAGTACTCATTCTAAAAAAAAAAAACAGATAAATATTACACGTATTATTAAAATGATGTTCGCGGTAGGAAAACAGTAGGTATAATTAAAAAACAAATCTGGAAAAAATTATTTTGGATGCCATATACAAATTTAGAGCTAGATACCTATAAAAATATTGTAATATTTTTTCTTGAGCCTTCTCGGATTCGTGACGGATTAATTGCAACAATTCGTTTCTTTAATAACTGTAATTTAAAAACAACACTTTTTGCACACACGTGCTCCTTCTGCCTTTTCCCAATCTTATCGGTGGTTCAATTAGAACAACCGTTCTAAATTGGGATATGACACTGCGTTATGTATTCAAGTAGATGCCTCTGAACATGTAACTTTTCGGTGAATTGGAATTTTAACTTTCTTTTTTCGGTTAGGCGTTACACTGCTCCTTTCTTACTTAGTGATCGTCCCGAACACAGCATCCTCCAGGTCTCGTTCTTACTGGTCGAACTTTTTGGAAGCGATAGATGACAATAGGGGTACTCATGATTTGTGTTATTTGTGTTATTCGTGTTATTGTGTTAAATCGAGAAAAAAGTTTAACAAATCGAGAAACTTTCCTTAGTAAATGAGATTTGTTTCGATTTTAACAAATAACATCTGAAAAGGCGTGTTAATTCAACAACTCGATATCGAGATCGAAATAATCATATGGCAGAGTGGCAGATGTGAAATTCGATTATTCGAAATACCACTTTAACATGGAAATTGAAAGGGGTCGCTCACGATCTCGTCTATTTCGAAGATAACATTTTACGATTTCTCGACGTTTAACACAGATCATGAATACCCCTACTGTTTAACCTCGTGATGTAGCGGCGCACAAATTTGAAAACTTCGACGCTTTCTACCGTTTCTACTGTTTCTATACTGGTTAGAGGGAATTTAAGAAATTTACTGGTTTCAGAATGTGGCTTGGCAAAGTTCGGGCGTCATATTGGACCCGCAATTTTCAACTTATAAGTTTTGATGATAAATTCGTTGTTTTCAACCCTAAAAAACCCAGATTCCGATATGCATTGTAATCGGAATACAATTGAAAAAATTTGTCCGCCATATAGAGGCGGCCATTTCGAATTGATAAGTTTTGATCATAAATTCGATATTTGCAACCTCAAAAACCCCAGATATCGATTTGAATTATAATTGGAATTCAATTGGACAAACACGTCCGCCATACTGGGGCGGCCATTTTGAATTTATAAGTTCTGATAATAAATTCGTTATTTGCTACCTTAAAAACCCCTATAGACATATTTTCATTGCAATCGAAATACAATTGCAAATTCATATTTGGGTGGCCATTTTGAATTTCGATCATATTTCGGCGGTCATTTTGAATATCGAAAATCGGGCTTTCAGGTGCATCATGGGAGGCCCCACGGACCTTCGTGCAAAATTTCGAAGGTCTGCGATGACTGATCCGCTATAGCACACACATAAACGCATACAAACACGCATACATACACGCATATACATAGAAACTTTCTTTATTAATATATGTAGATACAGAGTTCTTCTGCATACAAATATGAAAATCTATTTTCACAGTTTCTACAGTTTTTACTGTTTCTATACTGGTTAAGAAAAATTTAAGAGAAACCTTGAACAGCCTTCATTTAACTGAACGGGAAATAACACTTATTTGGCAAAATTGGTCCTCCCCGAAATCATAAATTCGTTATTTGCAACCTTAAAAACCCCTAGATATTCCCTTTCATTGGAGTTGGAGCACAATTGACGAATGCGTCGGCCTTATTGGCGCGGCCATTTTGAATTTATAAGTTGACCATAAATTCGTTATTTGCTATCTTAAAAATCCCCATATACCGATTTTCATGGAAATCGGAGCACCGCATTCGGAAATCGAATCCCCCATTTTATTTTAGCCGCCATTTTGTGTTAGCTGCCATTTTGAATTTGGACTCACGCCACATAGCTAATTGTTGTCTATTTCTCATACTCTTTCATTTGATACCCATGTCGGGAATCGGGAAACACAATTGGAAAATTCGGCCGCCATTTTGATTTTTTACAAAACTGTTAAATTGCTATGCGTATGGGAAAAATTAGGCGTTGTTCGGTTACATGAAAGTGGGTCAAAATTGCAAGAGGCGCAGAACGTAAAAAATGGTGAAAATCGTACTATGGTACTAATTAACTAATTTAAAAAAAAAAAAAACTAATTAAAATTCCGAAAAACAGAAACTTACTTCCACCTGTATCCATGCATCCACAAAAAAAATCAGAATTCTATCTCTTCTAGTTTATCCCCAGTATGTGACGGTACGCACAAGCAGACACACAACGCCAGACACTTTCTTTTATTATTATAGATAAGTTTTCTGAAATTTGCTTACCGCTAGGCACCTTGTGAAACCAACAATCGCATGCTTGGTTGAAGTATAAACAGGCATCAAGAAAAGTGGATCCAAACCAACAACTGAAGACATATTAGCTATGACACCTCCTCGTCCGCCCTTTTCCTTACTCATATGATTCAAGGCAGCAAATGTTGAATTGATTATGCCTCCCTGCAAAAGCAGAAATTGTGAATCTGTATATTAATCCATTAAATGCGAAATAAATCATATACAATATTGACATCAATTGTTCTTGCTACATCGAGATCGTTGAATATACCAGCAACGTTTACAACAATATCAATATGACCGAAATTCTTTATGATTTCGTCATAAGCTGCCTCGATTCCCTTCTTGTTGGCTACATCCATTTTGATAACGATCAACGTTTGTGTTGGATGATCTGCTCTTAGCTTGCATATGGCATCTAAATTTTCTTGAATGTCGATCACTGCAACATTCTGTTAAAATAACGACAAACTTTTTAATAGAGAATGAAGAATTTTGAAAAAGTACTAAAACTACTGAAATATCGTTGTCCAATAGCTGTTTGCAAACTTCAAACCCGATACCACTAGCACCACCAGTCACGACAGCGTTTTTGCCCTGGAAAGCCATTAAGCCGAGATAATGTTTGACTTTCCTCGCAAGTAGTCTAGTATCAAGACCAAGATTTTCAAAGAAATTTGGAAAGCACAGTTTTATAGCTAGCAAGTTTCCTCCAATAAGAAAAGACAGGGCACGCGCCGATAGAGCAGGCGACAAACTGACTTCAAGATTATGTAGTTCTTCCTATTTATACGATCGTCCGATCATTATGAAAATGGGTATTAAATAATGATTTTCATATTACATCAGGTGTATCACTATGTGTGGTTCATGGTGTCACTGTAACCGAAGATCAATTCCGATCTCGGGTTTCAATTATTCAAAGTTGTTAATTCTAAGTCTCTGTGTGCTCCATTTTTCGTTTGGTAACTTTGGGCGTGCGTCTGAAAATGTGATCAGCTGAGCTTCAGATAAAATTGTGATCAAATTACTTTTAGGGACACAAATTGATGAAGTAAGATTAATTGCCTGTCACCAAATCTCGTCACCTAACCGCTATTAACCGTAACCATCTTTCAATTGCAGGCAAAAAGTACAGGGCATTAAAGCGCTTGGAGTATTGAGTTTCAGTGCTATTTTATGTACAGCCTAGAACTGATTATTAAATCAGAATTGATCGTTTATAGGTTGAAAAATAATTATTTCAATTAAGTTTTCGTTTCTCTCTTCTCAGGGGCGTAGCCAGAATTTTTGTTTTGGGGGGCTGTTATAAAATTCAATGGATAGATGGACATTATTTCTATTCTCCCCAAAACCATGTAGACAATTTTCAACTAAATTGCAAACGGGGTACCTTGAGTCCAAGCAAATCATAAATGACACTTTGCAAATTCAGGTATTTCTAAACATTGTGTTTAAATTTTAAACGTTTATTGAAAGTACACACTTAAAGTATTTCACTAGTAAAAGTTTGTAGCTTGTTTTAGGTGGAAAAGGCTTTCTTATTCCCCCGGTGTCGCGAGTGTCGTTTTTCCAAGCGGCCCCCCTCACTAAGTACTAACCACAACCAATGCTGCTTGACCTCCATCATCGAATGAGAACCGGTATATTGATTATATTATATAGCATACTTTGCGCTCACCAACATAATTGCATGAAATATGAATCACGTCATAATTTTATACGAAGCTTCTTTTGGTATAGGAATGAATTAATATTATAAAACTTTTAAAGTGTTTAATTCTTCGTACGTGTTTTATCATAACTAAATGTTTACTATCCCAATTTTTAAAAAATTCTACCTATATTTGTGCTAAGGTTAAAGTTAATTAATTATTTACGTGTTTCATTTTTGTTAAAAACTTTAGTGTTGAAGAATAAAACACTTTAGTGATTAGATTTTGTGCATCAAACACTACACCCTACCATTAAACTTTGCGGTTTACAAAAAAAACAATATTATATTTCATTTCTGTATACCATGGCTTAACCAAAATATGCACCGGCAAATGCGGACTGGTTGTTCCGGATATCTCCAAGGCTTTTGATAGATTTTGGCATCTTGATCTCTTAGGGAAGTTGCAGGCTATTAGTTGGTATTCACCCAGCTCTAAAAAGCTGGATCGAAATTTTTCTTTCTGGCCATTTTGGCTTCAAATTTCAGTCCTTCACCATCTCTGCCGGTGTCCCTCGAGGGGTCAAAGGCCCTGATCCTTTTTTCTAATCTTCTCAAACGACCTACTCTCTGTTATTCATTGGCCTTCGATAATGCAAGACAAGCACGTGACATATTAAGGATTACGATCTTGACGAATTCAATGGACCCAAAGCCAAGGATTGTCCCATTTCCAATAAAACATCTGTGTCAGTGGTTGGTGTTGAGCTAATGGCTGACCCCTACCCCTAAGCGTAACTTTAGTCAAAGACCTGCGATGGAATGACAACATATTTCAAATTGCCAAACAAGCTTTACAGTGCCTGGTATTCCTTAAGCTCCTCCTCCAGTCATTGGCTCTAGCTGTAATATACCAACTATACATTCGACTTCTTCTCGAATACACCTCCCTTATTTCAGTCGGGGTTTCGAAAACCCACTCTCGCGTGATGGGATAAAGAAAAAGGGCCTGGTGTTGATTGTTCTGGACAGTGTTCCGGATACCTTTACTTGCTTGTCACATTGGTCATAGTCAACCTATATAGTCTTTTCAGTCTGTTGGGGACGTCGAATTCTCTCATAGCTTTGTATAGTTCTACTCTGGCTATGTTATCATAGGCGGCTTTAAAGTCTATGAAGAGGTGTCGAATTGAGTTTTGAAACTCTAGACATTTTTCCAGAGCCTGCCTCAAGGTGAAAATCTGATCAGTCGTTGATTTGCCTGGACTGAACCCACACTGGTGTTGGCCTATGATGTTTCTGGCGTATGGGGCCATCCTGTTTTGTAGGATAGCGAAGAATCTCTTATACACGGTACTCCACAAAGTTATACCGCGATAATTAGTGCACGCTGTGATATCTCCTTTTTTATGTACCGGGCAGAGGATGCCTTTTCTCCAGTCTTCTGGCATCACTTCCTGCTCCCACACTTGCACAATCAATTCATGAATCGCTTGGTGTAATGTAGGCCCTCCATACTTAACCAGCTCCGCTGGGATGCCGTCTGCACCCGAGGCCTTGTTGTTTTTGAGCCGGCTGATGGCTCTGCTAACTTCTTCTATGCTTGGTGGCGGCAGAATCAGATGTTGGTGGAGACTCCGAATCCTCAGTTAGTTCGCCATTAAGTGGTACCTATTCCAAAAACAATTTCCCCTTTGCTACCCTCTGATTTCCGTCCATTTAGTCTTCTATGTTTTTTGTCGAAAGTATTTGAAAAAGTAAGACCCCTATCCCATTGCCACCTCACTTTTTTTCTCACCTTACATTTTGTGTCTTGTCACTTTTAAAGTGGTATTCTCATAGTCGAATGACAAGGAAAAAATTTGTGAGATAAAATGTCACAAGACGTGGCATTCTCGAAGTCATTTTTTGTAGCAAATGTCACTGAAAATTGTCATTTTTTATCACTTGGAAATAGTAGGTAAGAAATTTTAATATTGAAATTTTAATATTTCTGATGGTTTAACATTATTCTTATATTCTAGAATTAAAATAATGAACAGGAGGCAATTTATCGTAAACAGCAAGGAAATAGCGAAGGGGTAAAAGTTAGCCAAAGCAAAGCGGAATGTAAAAATATTCGTTAATTATGAGTAGTTAAGTCCATCAACCATGACGGCCGCTGAGTGGTAAAAGGGACAAACAAATGCCGTCACTTTCTACAATAGGTGACTACGAGAATTCGAAAATTGGTTTGTCACATTTTGCAATGGGTGACGTGACTATGGGAATATGGGCCTAATTTTTAAGCAACTTATTCCGCATATTGAAGAAAACTGTCTTCTTTCTGTATGGCAATCTGGCTTTAGATCTGGACATAGTTGTGAAACTGCACTACTAAAAGTCTCTTCTGATATCTATGATGCCTTGGACAACCGCAAAGTAACTTTCTTGACTTTACTCGACTTCTCGAAGGCATTTGATTCGGTTGATCATGTCAAGATCTTACAGAAATTAGGTAGTAATTTCGGTCTTGGTTCTACTGCTGTGAAATTGATTCTAAGATACTTGTATGGTCAAATAGTTAAAATCCAGGATAAATTTTCCGAGTCCATACATCTATGCTGTGGAGTGCCACAAGGCTCTATTCTAGGTCCCTTGTTGTTTAGCATTTACATTAATGACCTTCCTCTTGTAATTAAAAGCACATCTATACACTTATATGCTGATGATGTGCAATCTACATAAGTATGCCCACTTAACGATGATTTGAGGAGTATTTATGATTCGACTGTTACTAATAAACTGCCCCTAAATCCTAGGAAATATTCATGCCTGGTGGTTAATAAGACTCCCTTTGTATTAAGCACACTCGCACCAATTATAATAAATGATGTAATTTTGCCTTATGTTGACGGTGTTGTGTTTAACTTTAAATTAAGTTGTTGTAGTCATACGAGCAGAGTTTTTCAAAAAGTCTATGAATGCTTACGTCAACTATGGGTAATGTCTAGCCTCCTCACGTCACATCTGATATGCGTAAAATGCTTGTGATTGCTCTAATTATGCCCCACTTGAGGTATGGTAGTCTAATTTTCCCCAAACGTGACTCGGTGTATATGAGAAAAATGGAAGTTGCATTTAACGATTGTCTTCGTTTCGTCTATAGGCTAAAACCATCCATCCAATGGCGCTACAGCCCAAATCGAGCCTTGGCCTCCTCTAGGGCATTTCTCCATGTTTGACGGTCCCTTGCAGCATGTCTCCAGTTCCGGATGTTGAGCATTGACTCTGCGTCAGCCGTCACAGAGTCTATCCATCTCCTCCGGGGTCTACCTACTGGCCTACTTCCCGAAATTTATGATGCCCTAAGCCGTTTTGGGATACGATTGTCCTCCATCCTGATCACATGGCTGGCTAGTCTCAGTCTGTTGATTTTTATTAAAGTTGAGAGTTGTGGGTCGTCAAAAATTTCATACAACTCGTTGTTGTATCTTCTTCGCCATATTCCATCCTCTCTGATTGGGCCTATTATGCATCGGAGAATTTTCCTCTCAAACCTGTTGACTCGTTCCTTTATGTCCTGGGTCATAGTCCAAGTCTCGCTACCATAACACAGTACTGGTCGTATTACTGTTTTGTAGAGTGAGAGTTTCGTTTTCCTGTGTACAAATCTTGAGTGCAGGATTTGTTTTTGGGCATAAAAGTCTCTATTAGCCAGTAGTATTCGTCTGGTTGTTTCTTCTTTTTCTTCGTTTCTTTTTGTGATAGTAGACCCAAGGTAGACTGTTTTATCGACTACTTCTAGGTTATGTTCGTCGATGGTTATATTTCTTCCCATTCTAAATCGTCCTGCTCTGGATTGTTGCATCACCTTCGTTTTTCCTTCGTTAATCTTCAGGCCTATGTCCTTTGCCGCCTCTTTTAATTCGACATAGACTTCTTTTGCTGCCAAAAAGGACCTTCCCACGATGGTCGCATATCCAAGTAATTGTACCGACTGGGTAGCTATTGATGCACTTGCAATTCTAGGGCCAGGTTGAAAAGCATGGGGGCCAGTCCATCTCCTTGTCTACTTCGAAGTCCTCTGTTACAATATTTTGGATCCTTACTTTCGCCAGGGAGCTATTTGTGGCGCATTTGATTAGTTGTACCAACTTTGAGGGGACTCTTATTTCCGATAAGATCTCGTATAGCCTTTCTCTGTTTATTGAGTCATATGCCTGTTGAAAGTCGACAATTATCTGGTATACATCTACATTCCTTTCCCAGGTTTTCTCCAGAATTTTTACAGCTTCCCGCACCTCATCCAGTGTTGGTGGATCTATTGAGATTTTATCTTGGAGAATTTCAAATGCCTCGGTCTCTGCATTCTCGTTTAATATGGAGATAGGATTCAATAGGTTCTGAAAATACTCTCTCCACCTTTCCTTTATTCTATCAGGATCTGCCAACAAGTTCCCATCTATGTCCTTGCAGATGTCTGTTCTAGGCTGAAACTTATTGGTGATCTGGCGAGTTCCTTTGTACGCTTGTCTAATTCTCCCTTTATTGAAGTCTTCCTGTATCTGTAAGATTTTCCTATTTAGATATTCCCTCTTCTTCTTTCTGCACAGCTTGTCTGCGATTTTTCTTTTTTCCTTGAAGACTTCCTTCCTTGCTCTTGTTGGCCTTGCTATGTACTCTCGGTGGCTCTGGTTTCTTTCTTCAATTGCGGCTCTACAGTTTTGGTCAAACCAATCAATTCTAGTCTGTCTGGGGGCCCAGCCTAGTGCCTCTTCTGCTGCCCCCGTTATGCTGCTTTTGACCTGTTCCCACTTTTCGTTGATGTTGGGCTGCTCATCTACCCCTCTCAAGTTTTGTACGACAGCATGTTGGTAGGCATCTCTTATTTCTTCCCGTTTTAGCTTACCTATATCGTATTTTGGTTGAGTTTGCCCTCTATGCGTTTTAGTTGCTATCCGGGTTCTCAATTTCCCTTTGACTAGATAGTGGTCCGAGCTACAACACGCTCCTCTCATTGTTCTTACGTCCAGTATACTCGTGGCCCCTCTTCTTTCAATTAGGACGTGGTCAATTTGATTATTAGTTACTTCGTCTGGTTGAGCTTACTACCATTGCGTTTGAGCTTGCGAAATCGATCAATCGACTAACATTGTCATTGGTAACGTTGTGTAGGCTATGCTTTCCTATGACTCCTAGGAACTCCTCTTCTTTTCCTACTTTGGCATTCATATCTCCAAGCACCATTTTAATATCGTTTGACGGTATTAACCTAATGGTGTTTGTTAGCTCTTGGTAGAATCCTTCTTTCTCCTCATCCGTTTTCTCTTCTGTGGGTGCGTGGACGTTTATAAGACTGATGTTATGTAGCCTTGTTTTAATGCGAAGTGTGCTTATTCTATTGCTGACTGGTTTGAAGTCCAGAATCAGTGATTTCATTTCCTTCTCTATGATGAATGCTACAGGCTAAGACGACATGATCATATTACATCATATGCATCCAGCTTATTGGGTCTTACTTTTGCAAACCATCGCTCGAACCACGATTTAAAATATATCTTTAAGCTTATGAATAAAATGTATCCACGTTATTTGTTTGAGAAACTACGTTTCTTACAATCCAATAGGCAGGTATCATTATTGATTCCTAGGTGTAACTCGTCATTTGGTCCATCGTTCTTACTTTGTCCAAGTTTCGCGTAAATGCCTTGCTCGGGGTTATTCAGAGTGCGACATCTAGCCGAACTTTCAGCAAGCTTTTAAAAGACCATTTTAGTTGATTCTTTCTTTCTTTCTTTTAAGGTCTTTCTCTTTCTTTTCTCTTTTCTTCTCCTCTCATTCTTTTTTCTTTTATCAATTATTCAAATATTTTTTATTTCCTCTGCTTTTAAGTACAGTTAACATCAGTTAGTGATGTTTAATCTTTGTGCTATACCAATAAATATTATTATTATTATTATAATTAAGTATTAACATAATTCGCAGGTGTTTCCCTTTGACTCTCCTACCACAGTTATCGCAGTGGAGCTTCATATATCTTTTTCACCTTTATAATTTCAGATGTGGAATGGGCAGTGGCAGTGGGATGAAATAAAATATTACTTTTAATCTTAAACAAAAGTAAAAATTTATTTTTATAACAATCGTACAATATTATCAGTATATGGGGGAAAAAAGAGTGCGTATATAATATATATGTATGAGTATAATTTTCTCTTGGGATTAAAACGGAAATATACATTGTCAAAATATCGTTTTGGAAATTTCCTTGATTAATATACATATATAGAAGGTATGAAAAATATTGTTTCTAGGTTTCTTCTTTAACTTTTTTGTTTTTGTATATAATAATAATTATAATGCATTTGTAAATATGTTATTTCTGTATAGCCATATGATTGTATGTAATTTGTGACATCAAGTTTAAATTGTACAAGATTTGGTTGCAATATATATTATTAAACTTATATTTCTACTAAAATTAATTATAAAAAAATATATAACTGCACCGTTTGTAACTAATTCAAAAAAAAAATTGTTTAGGCAAAAACAAAACCGATTATTGAATTATGGTTTTATTTATTTAAAATGGAAGAACTGAAGTACACTATAAAGAAAGTATGGCACTAATCAAATTTGATAGAAGGCAATATTGTTGTTCCAAAATATTCAAACATAACTGATAACAAAAAACTTGCAATACAATAAATTGTACTAAGTACATTATTCCATTCCATTAACTTACTGTATTAAAATAAATTATTATTTTTTTTTACTTAAAAAAATGTGCTTAATCATGGAAAAAGTTTTTTTTTATTTATATTTAGTGTCAAAAAAGTTTGATACAAAAAAGAAGACATTTTTTTCAATAAGTTCGTTTTTCACCATTATATCACAAAAATCTTTTATTAATTTTTTTGCTATTTGGACTGATTGAACTGAAACTAATACAGCGGAAGGTATAAATATATTTTTAAACCTTTAGTGTGTTCTTTAATATTTGTTTAATGGGTTTTGTCAAAGGTATCTTTATGAGTGTACCCAGAAACATAGCCAGAATTATCAACTAAGTCTTTGCGACCAGCTGTACCCTTTCCTTTTCCAGTTGATGTATCAAATCGTTCTTTATGAGATCCGGTGAACTTTTTGACATCGGTTAACCGTTCAACAGTTGATGATGCTTTTCCAGGCTAAAAATAAAAAAAAATAGATTTATAAATTATTAAAGGTTTATTTACTACTTATAAAACATGGAAAAACATTGAATTAATCTGATTAAATTTTCTCTGCGGTTGATACCAGATAAAGAGATAAGTGTTTACGTCTTGCAAAGTTCAATGGCAGCGTAGATACACAAATGCATAAAACTGCTTTAACAAAGATAAGTATGTATTTGCAAAAGAATACATTCGGCCTTATGGAATTCTTCATCCCTTGAAGTCATATAGGGTGTATTGCTGAAACTGACAAAACGCTCGGCTGTGGATAGGTTTTGGTTAGACGAACAAAAATCGTATGGGTGGGGGAAATCCCAACTTTTAACCGCTGGCGCGTTTTTTTTGGTAGAGTTTTACATATCACCCTGTATTTTTGTAACGCTATTAGATATTTTCATAAATAAAGCAGCAATCTACACAGAAGACTCCCGCCTATCTAAAACGGTAAAAGTCAAGGTTCCAACCCCCCAACTTAAAGAATTTTTGTTTTTTTTTTTTCACTCAAATTTCAACTTTAACCACCTTTTCTCCAAAAATTGTCCAAGCTATCCAATTATGTAAAAAAAAAGTATTGATTAACTAGTATAAAATCAAGATCATTGGACTTAGCGATGCATGGAAACATATCTGCTCAAACGGTGAGTCCTTCTTAAATTCTACCAGAATGATTCTGGGTGAAATGAAACTGAAAGCCGTAGGAGTGGCGTTGGCGTAATACAAAAGAAGCCAGGTCCAGCCTCATTAGCTGGTGACCAGTTTCTGAGAGGATTAGTATCCTACGCCTGCGTACCAGACTAAGAAGTACTACGGTAGTCCATTGCTATGCTCCAACTGAAGATGCAGAAGACAAGTTCGATATGCGACTGAATGTGGTTTTTCGCTCTACGTCAAAGGGAGACATCATTGTTTTGATGGGTGACTTAAACACACAGATCGGCCTAAGCCATGTCACCAATAACAATGGTGGCCTTTTCGATGACTTTTGTAGTTCCCACCAACTCATGATAGGTGAAACTATTACTTTTGCTACAAGAAGATACACAAAGACACCGGGGTTAGGGTGGAACGAAAATGGCTTTTTGAAGTAAAACTTCTTTAGGGACGTTTGCTTAAAAAAATTTACATGAGAGTGAATCAATTTCATTCGCGTAACGCTCTCACACATGAAAAATCGTCCGAGCTTTCGTATAACGATGGGAAATGGGGTGGACGGGATTCAAGAGACGAAAGAAACTCGGGGCTGTGTGTGCAACAGTTAAAATACACTCTGTCTCACTGCATAAATTTTCTGGCATGTTAGCTACGTTGTCGCACAGACTTTGCTTTATCTCATTATAGGAATACAAATTCACCATTATGTAGAAGTGAATTATTTGAGATTTTTCTTGTGGTTTGGTCACTGGCCGGGCTTATGCCGCGGACACTTTGGAGTTGACTGACATGTTGGAAGCGGCATATACGACAAGAATTTTCGGCGCAGCATGAGCAAGTGGATCTGCTTTTTGACGTGCCAAACATGTAGCACTGCCGGGAAGTTACGGTATAAACACTTGAGACTTTCTTAAAATGCCAAACGATGTAAACAAATATGAAAAAATGAAAGAAGAAATGAACAATACATCTTTCTTACGTTTATTTTGTTATTGTCTCCAATATAAAATACTTTTTGCACGCTTCTTCTCTTCTTCTTTGATCCGTTAGCAGGCGGTCCGAGCGGGACGTCCCCGCAACGGATACGCTGCTGTCGGTGCCGCTGGGTCCCGAACTCTATTCACGATTCGCTTCCATTCTTCTCGGTTTTTGGCGGTGTCTCGAGCCTTGGTAACTGATAATCGTTGATTCTTTAAGTCACCCCCGATATTCTTCAACCAGGTTTTCTTCGGTGCCGATCGCTGTATTCTCCAGTCTGCAGGACGGTCTCGCCAGAGAAGTTTACGTGGCAAGCGGTTATCATCCATTCGGCAAACATGTCCAAACCGTGCATCCATGAGGCGAGTGTTTAGATTTTCGTGCCTGTGGCGGTAGTTAGTATCCATGCCTGTGGCGGAAGCGTGCATACCCGTGTGAGATGCGCACTTATATGCTATACGTACTAGGTGCACCGCGTGTATGCTTTTCAGAAAATTAGCCAATAAAAATTATTTTTACTCGGTTACTTTTAGGTTTTAATGTAAATAGAAATTCATAAATATTGATATTTTCAAATAGTATTTGTATCAAGTCCGTCAGTAGATTCGTCACTATTCTTCCTGCATCTGTCGTTGGCCTGAATTTTCTCAAGCGTCGTATAGATCCGACAGACTTTCCACTATTGTATATTACTAGCCGTTGGGCACAAAAGTTTTACTTCTAAAGTGTGGTCTTAAGCACACTCATATTTTTTTATTTTCACTAACTCCCAACCATTTGCGACTCTGACATCGGGGTATCGAGAACAACTCGCTGGAGTGTTATGCCTCCTCAAACGAGTTGAATCTCATCAACCAACCGATGACATGCGCTTAGTGGATCGGGGAACCACTAGTGAAGGCAATGTCAGGAGGAATCAGGAATGCAAAGAGGGAAGAAGAAATAAGGAAAGTTATGTAGGTGGGAAAGTGGCACCGCCGGGAATCGAACCCGGGACCTCTGGGATAGAAGTCAGGCGCCTTTCCCCTAGACTACCGAGGCCCACTGTCTGAAAAGGACGCATGCAACCCGCTTAAATCTTAAAACCTACGATTTTGGTAGAAGCCGAAAAAGTCAGGACGAGGAGGAAAGTGTAAAACATTTCCTCTGTCACCCAGCATTAATCAGAAGGAGACTGACCGCATTTGGTGAACGCCTGCAGAAATCTCGAAGATTGGGATCCCGCAACTAAGAAGATTCATTACGTCCTCCAGGTAGCGAAGAAACGACCCTTTAAGACGAGGTTTAAAGTGGGTTCATTTTAACATCACAATGGGCCAATATTTTGGCATAAGTGTAGCCCAGCCTTCATAAGCACCACACTCCAAATGACACGCCACTTTTAGAATTTTTCCAAGGGTGCATAGATCAAAAGAAAAACTGTATAATTGAGTGTCAAGTGGAATGTAGAAAAAATTGGCGTGTGATGTTGACCACACACGTTGGCATAAAACTGGCAGTTTGCGTGGCGCGACAATTGGCGCGTGGAAAAAACTGCTAGTGTATGGCTTACTAATGTGTCTGGAATCTTCCCGTCAGTGATTGCATTTCTATCTACGGAGCTATGTTGCGAGTTAATCAACAAACCAAACCAAAATTTGTAAAATTAACACCACAATAAAGGTAAAGCCTCAAGAACTATTAAATACTACCAAATAAGAATTTGACTTTACTTACTGTAACTTGCGTAGAAACTCCCGGCTGTCCGCAATTGGCCATTTTACTTCTAATCTGTGCCAATTCAACTTTTTTGGTATTCGCAAGATCTTCCAAAAATTTGCAATAATCATCGTAGGTGACCTTCATTTGCTTCAATTTCTTAAAATGAATTGCTGTGTCCGTGGTTGTTATCTTCTTATCAATAACTTTGGCTTGCTTCATCCACTTATCACTTTGCGACAGTGTTATATGTTTGCCATCTGATTTGCAATCACCAAATTTTGAGAATGCTCTGAAAGTTTCTTTGAAATTTCCACTTGGCTTCTCTGGTGGACTCTTGCCATCCTCTTTTATGTCCAAAGCAATTTGTGCCATTTCTACAACCGGTGGGGTGGGTTCAGCAGCACCATTTGCTTCTGCATTACTCTCCGACATTATTACAGATCTAAAATAAAGAAATTAATTTTTTTTATATACTGAGTTTTATTGATGTTGATTATAGATTATTTATTTGCATAAATTAATTAAATTTTTACCTATGAATAGCGACGTGTGCGTACATTTTTATATAATTCTTGGATAAATTTACAAATTTTATTTTCTGTTTTTATTAAAATTTATTAAAATTTACTGAACCTAGAAGAGATGATGCACAGTTTGTATACAAAATAATTTTTATATTTTTTTCTTTCTAGATTTTGAAAAAAAAGTAGCACCCCTTATTGAAAAATTTGAACTATAAGCTAAGTACTAGACCAGCCCAGTATGAAGGATCCTTGCAATGCAAAGCAATACAGCTTTCGGCCTGAATGTCTAGCTTGTAATGAGCCCAAATGAATGAATGCAAATTACAAACATTCATAAAACACCAGCTGATGATTGATAATATAATGACCGAAGTTAACCAGAAACGAGATTTTATGAATCATGGCCAAGAAGAGTTTCATCACAATTATTGATATGAAAAATTGTTGCGTCAACGATGATGTACATATGTAAATAAAGAAACTTAGATATCAATCACACAGTTTTGAAGTTGATAATGAAAGTTGTTGTATTTCGCATAAGGAAGTTTAATTTCATAATTACATTTAATGATGAAAAATCTATTAGGTTATCAAAATGCCGTCGTGCAGGTTATCTGTCAAGATCGATTGATGCAGGTCGAAAAAAGTAACAAAAGTCGAAATGCTATTTGTTGATAAATCGCCCATTATTATTATTACCTTGAACTTTTAGATTAGGAATGAGCTTAAAATACTATATCGATGAGAGGTTTCGCGCCACAAAATATATGTATGTGATTTGATATGTCACTCAGCTTCATGTGGCGTGGAATGAATTTACCACGATCCAAAACACAGTTTACAGTAATAATATTCGTAATTTTATGTGTAAATCTAGGCCCCTGTGCTGAATGTCGAGTCGTGATTTGTGACAAGTTTTTTGAGTTGAAGAAAATTGTGTTTCGGACGAACTGCGACTTTCAGCATAGGGGGCTATACTCGCACTTATAACTTTCACTCTAGGCCACTATGCTGAAAATCGTAAGTCGATTAAAACGTCACTTTCTTCAACTCAAAAAACTTGTCACAAATCACGACTCGACATTCAGCACAGGGGCCCTAAGCTCAGGTGTCACCCTTTGTACTAGCAGTCCGTCATGTCGTACACGTCAAGGTCAGATGTCTGGTAGCAAGCTTAGCTCGAAGGATAGAGAAAGGATAAGATAGGTTAAAGGGAGTTTGGGGTGCATGAGGAGATGGAGATGAACCTTGCGTTTGGCCTTTTGGATGTTGCATGAGTTCGGGAATACTGACTGTGGGAGGTTGTCCCACAATCGAGTTGTTCTTGAAAAGAACGAATTTCCAAACTGATGTGTGTGTGTTTGTGTATGTGTGTGAAATTAAGGGCTGTAGATAATGAGGATGAGCCGAAAGCGCTAGTCTTGTGTTGCGGGAAAAATACTGCCGTAGAGGCAGGACGTTGTATATTTCGATGAAGCAGTCGTTATGGTGGATGTGGTAGAATTTCACCAAAGCCAGAGCCGGAACAAATGGCGCCTTCGCCAATGAGTTAGAGGGCGCGGTTTTTCACCTAGGAGATTTATAGATTATAGCCCTGGCCGACGACTGAAAGAAGAAATTGCATCTTTAAAGCTTGTTTAGCGATTTGGAATATGTGATTACTCCAACGCAGATTTTCTGTTAATGTTATGCCTAGGATATTAAGGGATGGTTCTGCCAGTAGTTCTAGAAAGTCCACTGATATGAGAGGAATTGGGGAGCGCGTTTTTTTGGAAAAGAGACAGTATTTTGTTTTCCGGGCGTTGAATCCGACACGTTTCTTGAGGCCCCAATCTAGAATCACCTTTACATCCCTATTGATTGAAATGGACATAATTACACGATCAAGCAGACAAGCTCTTGCACATGCTTGTCTTGCATTTTCGAAGCTATACGAGGAACGGAGAGTACTGTCGTCAGCAAAGCTGTGAAGTGTGTAGGATGGGATTGAGAGCAGGTCATTTATAAAAACTAGGAAGAGAGCTGGTGATAGAATGGTGGATGGGAACGCCTGCAAAGCTGGTGTGGGGATTAGATTCGACGCCGTCCAATACTACCTTGATTGAACGGTCAGAAGGGAAACTCTCAATCAAATTCTTTAGAAGAAAGTCAATACCAATAGCTTGGAGTTTACTCAATAGAGCAGGGTTTCATATTCTATGAAGGGCTTTGAGGATGTGCTCAGTTAGGCATACCAGGAGATCGCCAGTAGATATTTTAGATCTAAAGCCGTACTGCTTGTCGTCCAATATTTGTTTGTATTCAAGATATTCGCTTTCGCCATTATTTTGGAGAGAATAGATGTGATTGCTATTGGGCGATAGTTAGAGGGGTCGCTAGAGTCACTTTTTTTCGGTATAGGATGAGCATGGGCCAGTTTCCAGGAGTTAGAGAAAACTCCGGAGAAGTATGAAAGGGCGTAGAGTTTCCGCAGAGGCTTAGCCAAAGGTGAGGCACATGTTTTAAGAACCATAGGGGGATATTATCGGGGTCAGTGTATTTATTGGAATCGAGCTCCTTGAGGCACGAGACGTGAAGAAAACTCTGCCCATTGAGTGAGGAGAACCCTCTACAATGGGGGGTTGCAAGGCAGTATCGGCGAAGGGAGAATTTGAGGCAAACAGATATGCGAGTAAGTCGGCCTTGAATTTGCTTTCTGTTAGCACCTTCCCATCATGAATGAAAAAAGGAGTCGACGATGTGGTGAAATTTTTCCTGATGGAGGTTCCAAGGACCAGAAGTTTCTACTGCCAGCAGTGGTGTTAATTAGTTTTTATTCTGTCATCAAAGGATACTTTGATTTGCCTGATGGTGGTTTTGCAGGCGTTTTTCAACCTGATGTACTCACGTCGGGATTATTCGATCAGAGAATGTCTTTGGCTAATAAAGTAAGGTACCAGTGGGATATTTAAATTTCGCCGAAAAAACTATGGGACAAGGTTTTCTTTTGTCAGTTTTGAAGAAATTAGTTATCAAGAAACCATATTTTTATTTTATGCAGGAGACACAGGCTTGTGTTCCATCACCGCAGCATTGTTTGAGAACTAGTTTAATTAAACCAGTAATGCTGGCGTCCTATTTCATTTTGCCATTTACTTTTTTTTGGGCTTGAGCTTCTCGTCCGGCATTGCACTTTGTAGCAGAAACATCGCTAGTAGAAAAAGGATCTACCTCTAGGATCTTCTGCTCCTCATAAAAAAACCGGTATATTGGGGTAAGGAAGAATCCATACGTTCGGGATACTGAAGTACTATATCAGAACTATGAAGTCTGACTAAACGCTCCAATTCAGAACTGAGAAGAAACTGCCATCGGGAACCAAAATGTAGACATTTGTTTAAAATACCGCACAGGTAGCAGGCAGTATTTTTTAAGTAATTCGCTGCACACTCGTGTCCCAAACATGTAGGTATAGTAGAGGACCTTCTGTTTCATCTCTGAAGTAAGAGTTCTGACGGGGTCATATTGGATGTGAACAAGTTGAACAAAACCAGGTGTTAATATGGACGTTCATTCATTTCTTACCGAATAGTGTCGTCTGTTCCATATGATTTGATAGAATCCTTGGTAGTTCGAATTTTACAAATTTCACAAAAACTGCATTTTCTTTTCAGTTTTATATTTTTTATCTTAAGCACACATTTATACAGGCACCTAAAAAAACGTTCACTAATACCTTACAGCTGTAGTACAATGAACTAAAGTGACCTCTACTTATTTATCCTTTCAATTGAGAAAGGTTTATGTAGTTACGAATCTCGTAAGCGCCTTAGGGGATATTCGCCTCAACTAGTCATGTTTTATGACGGCTTAAAGGGACAGCGTTTTATACAAAAAAAGCCTTAAAAAGAGTGCGAAATATAGTACAGACTTGTCAGTGATGGGACCATTTAAGACCAATAAAACGATATTATAACCACCATTCACATAAAGCATGTAAACGTCTGTTTCCTATGTTGAATCACTAGATACTCATGAAGCAAATAAGGACACACCAACAATAAAAGGGCGTTTTCGCACTTTATAAGGGATTCAGTAAGCTTATTTCCGTTTGTTTCTGATACGATGTTATCTTTAGTGTGATTAATGGTCCCAGGGTGTCCTTATTCGCAAAGGAATGATTTTTATGTAAGCGCCCGTAAAAGGAGGATATCTTATTTCATATCTGAGAGGATAATATCGATTTAATATTCTTAAAAGGAATTCGGGAATATTCAAAACAATTTATTTTCTTTATACCCGTGCTTTTTATGTTATGAGCCACTATTATGGAGTGTTCAGTACACCATATTCTGCCAATCTTTGGTTTTGTTTTATTTTGGGAAGCAAAATTTTGCGTGTTTGAATTATTTTGAATTATTTCGTTTTACCTTTTGTAATGAAATCAGAGTCTTTGAAACTCGCCTCGCGTGTGATGTAAATTTCCATGATTTAACGTTTTATCCTTAAACAATTTCTAAGACCAGGAACTTACGATAATACTATGTAATGATTACAGCAATATAAAGTACCAGATATGATACGCTTGAGAAACATTTTGGAATTCTTCCAGGGTACGGAAATGCTCGCAGCGAGCAGCTCACGAGCGAGCCCTTGGTAAGTGCTCGGCTATGCTTAGCTCGCGCTCGCGAGCCATTTTAAGCTCACACCAACTATCGGCTCTGGCTCCGAGAGCGAGCGCGTTTGAAAATGGCTCGCTCGCGAGCGCTCAAATGAAGCTCGTTAAAAAAGGCCCTTGCTCGTGAGCGTGAGTTGCGAGCTAGCTCAAAATCGCTCACGAGCCGAGCCAGTTTTAATTCTCTCGTGAATTTGATTGATTGTGGTGGGTGAATTTGGAGAAGTGAATTATAAAAATTAAATATTTATAAACCATGAGTCGTTTAAATTTAAATAAATATATCAGTTATAATGCCGAAACTAATAAATCGAAATGTATTGAAAATAATTGTGGAAAGGAATTAAGCAGTAAAAAAATATATAATACTAGCTGGGACCCGGTGCGCCTACGCTGCACCCATAAGTCAATAGTAAACAATAAAAACCATCCATTGACTTAATATTTTTCGAGATATGTATTTTACACAGATGAAATGCCTCAAAGAACATGGGTCTTGCGTCGGCCGCCATTAATCGGTATATTGAGTCTACTACATTGCTTATTGTATTCTACTTATCATACCCTTTAATTTGATAACCCATGTTGAGGGGGTTGTGAAGAAAATGGTAATCCGGCCTCTTGAGACGGCCGCCATGGATCTAAAGCAGTGGCGGGCAAACCTACACAGCTAAAGAAATGCATTTGTGTAAAAGCTATCAAAAGCTTTCTAAAGCTTCACACGGTTATCGAGTTTAGAAAATTTGCATATTTTTAAATTTATTGCAACATATAATAAGAAATATAATTTAAGTCTCATATATTAAGTAGTTGTTTTTAATTTTGACAAATTGACAATTTGAAAATAAATTACTGCTTTAACAGTGTATCCAGTATATGAGCACAAAGTCGCTCAAAATACGCTCCCACTCGCATGAAGTCTTAATTAAGACTGATATGCTTTTTTGTGCATATTCGAGTCATTTGACTTCGTATACATATTCAGAGCTTTAAAGCTCATTTGCCGGCGGGCATAGGAATGCCCAGCACTGATCTAAAGATATATTTTGTATACTACATTGCTTATTGTATTGTACTTAACATACCCTTTCATTTGATACCCATGTTGAGGTGGTTGTGAAGAAAGTGGTAATCCGGCCTCTTGAGACGGCCGCCATGGATCTAAAGATATATTTTGTATACTACATTGCTTATTGTATTGTACTTAACATACCCTTTCATTTGATACCCATGTTGAGGTGGTTGTGAAGAAAGTGGTAATCCGGCCTCTTGAGACGGCCGCCATGGATCTAAAGATATATTTTGTATACTACATTGCTTATTGTATTCTACTTATCATACCCTTTCATTTGATACCCATGTCGAGGTGGTTGTGAAGAAAGTGGTACACCGCCTTCTTGAGACGGCCGCCATGGATCATTTTAGTTTCAATAGCGTCATGGCCTACCTATTGTTTGACAGCTGCGTAAATTTGAAATTTTCATTAAATGTAATGATTCAATTTAATGACAATTTTACATTTGTCAAACAATAGGTAGGCCATGAAGCTATTGAAACTAAAATGAAGTGAAAATTCCTAAAATTACCATTTTTTTGGATTTTGCAGCTGTTTTTTTGGTTAAAGGTATAAAAAATAGCCTACGACCTATTCTCAGACCTACCAAATATACACAAAAAATTTCATGCAAATTGGTCAACCCGTTTCGGAGGAGTACGGTAACAAACACTGTGACACGAGATTTTTATAGATATAGACTAGTTGGGACCCGGTGCGCCTACGCTGCACCCATAAGTAAATAGTAAACAATAAAAACCATCCATTGACTTAATATTTTTCGAGATATGAATTTTACACAGATGAAATGCCTCAAAGAACATGGGTCTTGCGTCGGCCGCCATGAATCGGTATATTGAGTCTACTACATTGCTTATTGTATTCTACTTATCATACCCTTTCATTTGATACCCATGTTGAGGGGATTGTGAAGAAAGTGGTAATCCGGCCTCTTTAGACGGCCGCCATGGATCTAAAGATATATTTTGTATACTACATTGCTTATTGTATTCTACTTATCATACCCTTTCATTTGATACCCATGTCGAGGTGGTTGTGAAGAAAGTGGTAATTCGGCCTCTTGAGACGGCCGCCATGGATCTAAAGATATATTTTGTATACTACATTGCTTATTGTATTCTACTTATCATACCCTTTCATTTGATACCCATGTCGAGGTGGTTGTGAAGAAAGTGGTACCCCGCCCTCTTGAGACGGCCGCCATGGATCTAAAGATATATTTTGTATACTACATTGCTTATTGTATTCTCCTTAACATACCCTTTCATTTGATACCCATGTTGAGGTGGTTGTGAAAAAAGTGGTAATCCGGCCTCTTGAGACGGCCGCCATGGATCTAAAGATATATTTTGTATACTACATTGCTTTTTATATTCTACTTAACATACCCTTTCATTTGATACCCATGTTGAGGTGGTTGTGAAGAAAGTGGTAATCCGGCCTCTTGAGACGGCCGCCATGGATCTAAAGATATATTTTGTATACTACATTGCTTATTGTATTCTACTTATCATACCCTTTCATTTGATACCCATGTCGAGGTGGTTGTGAAGAAAGTGGTACCCCGCCCTCTTGAGACGGCCGCCATGGATCTAAAGATATATTTTGTATACTACATTGCTTATTGTATTCTACTCATCATACCCTTTCATTTGATACCCATGTCGAGGTGGTTGTGAAGAAAGTGGTACACCGCCCTCTTGAGACGGCCGCCATGGATCATTTTAGTTTCAATAGCGTCATGGCCTACCTATTGTTTGACAGCTGCGTAAATTTGAAATTTTCATTAAATGTAATGATTCAATTTAATGACAATTTTACATTTGTCAAACAATAGGTAGGCCATGAAGCTATTGAAACTAAAATGAAGTGAAAATTCCTAAAATTACCATTTTTGTTTGGATTTTGCAGCTGTTTTTTTGGTTAAAGGTATAAAAAATAGCCTACGACTTATTCTCAGACCTACCAAATATACACAAAAAATTTCACGCAAATTGGTCAACCCGTTTCGGAGGAGTACGGTAACAAACACTGTGACACGAGATTTTTATAGATATAGATTAAAAGACATTATTTAACAGTTCATAATAAAAAAATTGGAATTAGTGATGATGACAGTGAAAATAGTGGAAATGATCCTGTGCCATGTAAGAAAATCAGGAAAAATAAGCAGTGTTCTAAAACAAGCGTTGACATTAATATGGACGAAAGTGAATTTGTTAAGTGCTGTATTGGTCTGGTGACCGTAAAAAACATTCCATTTAGAATTTTTGATGATCAGGATTTTTTTTAAAAACTCATAATGCCTTACGAGACAAAATTTAAAACTAATATGAATTCTAAAAATATTGTGAAAACAGTTGAACAAGCGAGTCGGCAGATAAAAGAAATCATTTCCAACAGAGTTCATAAAAATATGGTTTCTTTGAAAGTGGATATAGCAACCAGGTCAGAAAGAAGTATTTTGGGAAGCAACGTTCAATATATCAAAGACCATAAAATTAATATTAACACTATAGGTAAGATTATTTATTATCAAAAGTACTGCATATTATAAAACAATTTCGCAGGTATGATTCAACTAACAAAAAGACATACGGCGGCATTCTTAAAATTGGAGATTATGAAATGTTTAGAAGAATTTGGGATAGACATCAAGCAGATTTACTCCAACACAACGGACAATGGCGCCAATGTACTGAAAGTGTCAAAAATGTTGCAAGAAATGCAAGAAGAAATTATTAGTGGCACCAATCAAGAAGATGATGATCATGATAGCATCAATAGGATTGAGTCAGAAATTGCAGGAGTATTTTCAGTGGTGCGATGTGCTGCACACACGTTGCAATTAGCTGGACATGACATTATTAAAACGTTGGAGACAGAAATTAATGAATGCCGTTACGTTGCAAAAAAAAAATGTGAACTTTTGTCAGAGCCGGTGATATGGACATAAGCATGCCTTCTTTAGACAACACCACCCGCTGGAACTCAACATATGCCATGCTTGACTCAATCCTATCATTGAAGCAACATATTGAGAACCAAGATGATATTGTTCCCATGGAGATTAATTGGAATTTTATTCAAGATTTTGTGACTGCTTTCAAGCCGTTATTTGATTGCACTCTGAAAATGCAAAAGGAGTAAGGAGCAATATATAATTGGTGACTTTCGAGATTGGTTGTCCTGTGAACTTGAAATGAAGGATATAATCTCGACAAATTCATATCGTCGGCTTAGAGTGTAAACCTGCTAAAGGCATAATAGGTAATTTTACAGGAGACACAAAAAACATTCCTAAAAATATAGAAATTAATTTTAAAAAAGGGATTTTATACAGTTGATGTATTGTTTTGTTCTTTATAATATAAAATAAAAGAAGAGTTAGTAAATTCAGTATTTTATTTATTAATTAACACTTTTGTGACTTAGCAGGTTTTTGTAATGCAATAAAATTTTTAATCAAGGAGTTAGCAGTTCTTCAGTCATAACAAAAATTCAATTATTCAATTAACAAAAAAATATATAAACTCCAAATATTTGTACTCTTTAACATAAAGTAACTTAAACATATTCATTTTCAAAATATATCCCTTTAGGTACTAAGATTACACAACAGTTAGTCTCAACCATTACTAATACGAGTTGTGACTATTCATGAAGTAAATTATCATAATAATAACGATAGTCTTCAGGTAAAGTGTTTTTCAAATACTGCAAGTCTTCAAATTTCCTCTTGGTAATTTTTCTTTTTGTTAGGAACTGATTTCGTAGGGAATTAAAAGGCAAGGCAATTACAGCCGGTGATTTTCTTTGCGGTAGTATTTTTCATTTATCAGTCAATCTCAATTTAAAAAATACGTCACCGTTTGGAGTGTATTGAAGAGCTCTAATATCAGTAACTTTAGCGTCGCCTTTACCACGTCCAGGTCGAATGCTTTTAAAAAAATTTACGTTACCAAAGCTTTTGAAAAAAGTATGGTTTAAGTAAGTCACATCATAAGGTCTAGGGTTTTTTCTTGCCGATCTGCAAATAGATATATACTCCGCAGGAACATTGATGTTTTTGTGTTTAAGAGCCCGCTCAACAGAGGAATGAATGCTGTCCGCTTCCATCTGTGTATGCCCAACTTCTAGAAAGTTTTGTTCTATGACTATGTTGTTGTTTATAGCCGTCAATAGCAATGAATTAGACATTACACAGTTCCGGTTTTGATAGGTGCAACCATCGCTATAAAAAATGATTTTAGTTGTTTTATGTTTACTTGTTCATTTTGTTGTAAAACCTTGTTTTCAATTAAACTAACCCATACACTTGCAAACTCTTCCGAGTTTAAACCTCCTTCGGTTTCATTCCATAAATAGCAATTGTGTATTTGGAGCTTTGTTCTGTAGTACAAACTACTAATTTTTGATTTGGGTGCCATCAGAACCGCCTGCAAATCAACCGTAAAAACGAAACTTTCTTCAGCTTTATCCTTTTCTTTTTCTGCTCGAGCTTCTTCTTTTTTATTTTGATGTTCTTAATAATCTTCTTGCGACTTATTCCCAACTTTAAAGAGAGCACATATCTCACATTGGTCCTTTTTAGAATAGTACAATCCGAGATTTTGTATATCAAACTCCTCATAAAACTTGCAGATAGACAAAGCATGCACGTTGCGCGTTTTACACCAATCGTTTACATAAAAATTGTAAAGGGATCGTTTTGCAATATTAGCAAATTACTCATTTTCTGATCAAGTTTACTCAAAATGGCAATTATATAATAAACAAAAATACATACCTTTGCAATATTCCAATCCTCAAACCTTCGTTTGCACTAGTAATAACGAACTAAGTAATTATTTGCAAGAGCACACGCGCCGGCATCGAAAACTCAGTACAAAATTGCAGTCAAGGTGGAGTTAGCAGCGAACTTTTGATGACATGGATTTGGCAGTTTTACTCATCACGTGATTTAATCAATTTAAAATCAAAAATTATAGTAGGCTGTTTTAATAGTTTGTGTAATTTTTTTTTCTCTTTTGAATGGTAGGAAAATCGTTATAACGGTCAAAAATGGATTTAGCAGGGTTACACTCTAAGCCGACGATATGCATTATCGCTCATCGAAGCCATAGCTACAAGGAAGATGCTTATGAAGAATGACGCTTTTCTTGCAGCTTTTTACATGGACCAGCGGTTCAATTTTGAAAATTCACCCTTTCTATCAGATAGGGAAAAGGAAATTGCACTGGTACTATTCCACATTAATAACTATTTTAATAATATCTTATTAAAATAATTTTATTTTACAGAATCATTTGTTGAAGACATATACCATTATTCAACAATTAGCAGCAGAAGACAACTTTCAGGACAACAATGCAAACATTATTCAACCTCAAGATGCGATTCCCTCTACATCCAGGGCTGGTAATGAAAGTTTTTCAAGATTAACTCAGCATTTGCATTACTTAATGCAGAGTAGACCAGCATGTTCATCAACAAGCCGGAATTTGAATATTAAACAAAAACTAAATTTTTTGTGCGACCGCCAAATGGAACCTTTTGATTCAAACATATTAGAGTACTGGAAAAAACAGAAGCATGAGGTAGAGCGGGCTTTTAGTGCATTGGCAACAATTTTAACAAAATTAAGAAGTAAGCTTTCTTCCACAACGCTTAACAGTATTTTTCTTGTTAAGTTAAACTTTGATTTAATAAAAAATAATGATTTAAATTTATCTAGATTTAATTAGATTTTTATTAATAAGAAACATTTTTTTCTAATAAACCAAAAATTTCCAATGACTGTTTTTTTTACTTTTATTTATTTTGTTTATTTACAACATCTTTGTCTGGCTGTATTCCTGCTTACAGAACCATCAATAAATAATGCAAATAAAAAATTTTGTTAAAATTTCGATGTTAATGGAACATTTCTTTCCATGGACTATTAGGACTATTTCTCTGTGTTCAACTGAAGAGCGAGTTTACCCTTTTGGGCTCGCTCGCTCGTGAGCGCGAGCAGCAGCAAGAATAAACTAGTGGGATGTTGTGCCTAGAGACTAGCCACTAATTACGCTTTTTCATGGTATTCTTTCTGTTGAATAACACTTCAGATTGGATGACAATATATTAAGTGGAGATTGATCCGCACTCACTTGCAACCCGCCGGATCTGGGAATCGAGGCCAATAATTCGAATGTGTCAAATTGAAAAAAAAAAAAAAAAAAAAGAGAACATCACACATGTAAACACTATAGAAAACGAATCTAAACATTTTTCTTTGGATTGGAGGAAAATCTAATGTGATGCACTTTGCACAACAGAATTAGGTGTATTATTTTACTTAAACATACATGTCTTATTGTTAAAAATTCGGCTTACCGCACCCTAGTTTGGCCATGGAGATTCATAAGTATCACACTGACCAACGCTATATATAATTAATCTTGAAAAGTTTTTGTTAAAGGCTTATGTAGGTTATAAGTTGTGAGACTGAATCTAAAACTTAACAAAGTATTTAACAAACACTACAATATAATCATCATAGCTTAAAAAAAAGGAAATCAAATGTAAACAATAATATTCTTTGATTCTTCACCCACGTCATGGTATATTTCTTTATTCAATATAAACAATAGTTTTTGAGCAGCAAATAAAAACTATATGCCATAACTTCGTTATCATCGGTTTTTGTTCTGGAAGCAAATTTAGAGACGTATTCATGTCAAAAACTTGTTTCATATGAAACAAAATCCCCGAAGGAAATTAAAAAAAATTATTATGACGAAAAAAAAACACCGCGAGCCGAAGGATCGATCTCGCAGCCCCACAGACGAGGGACTTTCCCTAGCCCTTTATAGTCCATGGAAATGGTACTTTAAGATTGCAAAAATGCAGGACAAGGTTTTATTTTTGGGATGTGTAGGGGGGAGGGTCAGGGTGAGCTTAAGTTTGAGTTTTCGGGATTCTAACCCCCCCCCCCCATTTGGCCGCCATCTTGGAAAACGTATGCAAATGAGGAGTGACTTTTCAAAAGGCCTTATTTCCATTTAGATTAAATTTTCAGAAACCGCAAATTTCTGTGGTACGTCCAAAATATGCAAAATTATTATTTTTTTTTGCATCAATATAGTCTGTCCTAGTATAACTATATTTTTACAGTGGTAGATGAAAAATATTGTAAGTGCGACTTCATTAAAAACAAAAAATAGTTTGGAAATATGCCCTTTTGTTTGAAACGTTTGGAAATAAGACCTTTTGTATGGGACCTCCATAGGAAATATGACTTTATTACATTTTTCAAAGGTTTTTTGCTTGAAATCTTTTAAAATACTACAAATTCACGCAGGAAATGTGAAGTTTTGTTCAATTAGATACACCGTTTATTTCATACGTGGAAATATGCTGGTTTGATAAAAAAATCTATATTGGTATCCATTTTTTTATAGGAACGAAGGACTTTTCTTTCGTCCTATTAACGTGAATAGGTGATAATTTAGCCTTGCTACTGGATTCCATCGAAATTTGCTCTAAAGTAAAAAATGGAAATAAGGCCTTTTGAAAAGTCACTCCTCAAATGGTTTTTCCTCTATATCTCCGAAACGGCACATCTTACCGGAAATTTGCAAGGACACTTTTTGTTTAGAATTAAATAATCTACAATTTATTACTTAGAAATTTTGTGGTAAAATGAATAATTAAGAAGTTATAAGCCTTAGAACACAAAAATTAGTCACAATATTTTCTTTAAAGGCTCTTTTTTGTTGTTTAAATATACTTCTGGTTGAAATTTCCAGACCATTTTCTCAGTTTTTGGTCTTTTGACCAAGAGCTACATTTTGAGATATTTCGCAAGTCTGTAGCTGCAGTACTTTCAGAGATGAAAGTAGGCTTCAGACGGACAGACGGACAGAGCCTCTGTATAAGCTTTTTTTTTAAAAAGCTAAAAATGCGCTCGCTCCGGCTCCCGAGTTTTTTTAATGGCTCGCGCTCACGAGCCGAAAATGAGCAGTGAGCTGTTTTGTGAGCGCTCGCGAGCGTACCATTTCCGTACCCTGAATTCTTCATCCAAATGGCATCAGTTGACGAACAAAAAAGCATTAAATATGACCTTTCCAAATTCGACGAGAAACATTTTAAATAGTTTTATACTGTTGCACTAAGAGGGTGAAAGGCCGCCGAAAGGGGTGGCACCCGATTGGTTTCAACTATCAACGAATTACTGCAGCTCTGTTAGCAAATCTTAATTCCACCTCTCCACAGAGTTCTACTTCAGAATTTTATGTCGGTTGAGCTGACGGTTAACAGCCCTCTCTCACAAAAACACTTTTGCTACGAATCGGCGAACAATGCTTCGGAACATGCTGAATAACACAACGACGACCATTGCTTTCCGAACAAGGACACGATTTGGAATATGATATGTAATAACGCTGATTTTTTATGGATGGCTGGTCCTTAAAGAGATGATCATGCAAGTTAGTGGGACCAAATGGCACAATACGGGAAGCATATCTACCCTGATTGTGGCAGGAATCAAACCAAGAACTACGATAGTATGTTGCATGGAATACATAATGATCCTGCGGCCAGGGTGGTATATAGGGTGATTCAAAAATGACCAGATTGATAGTAATTAAAGAATATAATTGAATTTTTCAAAATATAGTAAACATTATGCATATGATTATTCTTGGGTCAAGGGACTCCACTAATTTTGTTTATTCACGTTGATTCAATAACGAATCCTACACTATAATAATTCAAACTGTTTTTATCTCTAATTATTTATCTCTAAGTATTCTTGGAAAATATTGTACTATATTTTATAAAACGTAGCTATTATCAGAGATAATAAAAGGGCAATAAAATGGTACTAAAGAAAAGCTAAAACAAAACATCATTTGATAGGCGCACTAAGGAGATGAGTTGTGTTTAATATGTATTGAATAAAAAATAAAAAAGACTTCCACTTTCAACCCGTTTTCAAGGTTTAAGGTGTCCCGGCCGAAACATACAATTTAAGATATATAAAGGCTTTAGTCACAGTAGAGGATATAGAAGTCCGTTAGACTTCTATTAAGGGAATTTTAGTGCAAAATTAAAAAAAGAAGCTGAATTAATGTGGAATTATGTGGAAGGTTAGTGAATGTCAAAGCTGGTTCAAAAGATTTGTAGGTTATCTGACGTGTACGATCAATACAATAAGTCTTCTAGTTATCTATAAATCAAGTTGAATTGGCTTTAGAAATTTGCAGTTTCTGATACATCTAAACTATTGTGGAAACTAAGAAAAAAAACTTAGTATTTCTCAAATTGTTATGAAACTGAATAAATTTCATGTAAACGTAATTTTTAATTCATTATTTCACTGTAAATCAATTAGTAGTTCTGTTTGGAGATTATCTGGAACTATCTCAACGTTAGGAAGCGCTGGGTACGATTTCATGAATATTGGAACTTTTCAGTACAAAATATTTTGTTAATTGCTTTGAATCTCGTGAGCAGCAAATTTTCTGGCGGGGGCCGCAAGGGAACCGAGGACCGCGTGTTGACCAGTCCCGGTCTGAGCGATAAGATGGTAGAGCGAGAAATCAGAGAGACGATGGTAGACGGTGTAACGTGTTCCTTCTTTGGGACAGCATTAAAACGCTGCATTTGGTTGGGACTACAAAGCTTAAACCTGCAAAGCGTGTATGAAGGCACTAATATTGGAGAGCTGTGAAGTAAAATAAAGGACGCTTTATTAACAGCGAGTATTGGTTATGTGCAAAGAAACTGGCAACACTGAATCTTGGACACAGCCCTTAATGGGCCTCAAATATTAAATAAAGTCTACAACGGAAAACGGCATCAACTTGAACGTGAATACGTACATACATATGTTAGTCCATTCAAAACGCGCGGGGGGGTGTTCCAAAATAACACCGTTAAGAAAATCGAACCCTAAACGTTTTTGGGGTCGCTGATCACGAAAATCGAGGTCCCGCGGTCCTAAATTAGGGCGTCACCCCTAAAAATGCAAAAAACACCCCTTTTTAGGGGGTTTTCGCGATTATATCAGTAATAATGAAAATTAATGCGATGAAATGCACTTTTTTTAATATTTATTTGCAAAGGTGGTTGATTTATACTAAATTAAGGAGAACTTAATGGTAAGGGGCACCCCTAAAGGGTTGAAACTACCCCTAAATTGACGAAAAACAGCAAAAATTGTAAATGTTTTTTTTTTCAAGTTTATGCTTCAAATTCGATTGTGGGCGCACTGTCAGGCAAAAATAAATTATTTTCAATCCTTAAGGGGTTAAAATTACCCCTACAATATAGTTCATTGAAAACTAGGGGGGTGTTCCAAAATAACACCGTTAATAAAATCGAACCCTAAAGGTCTTTGGGGTCGCTGATCACGAAAATCGAGGTCCCGCGGTCCTAAAACTAGGGCGTCACTCCTAAAAATGCAATAAACGCCTCTTTTTAGGGGGTTTTCGCGATTATTTCAGTAATAATGAAAACTAATGCGATGAAATGCACTTTTTTTAATATTTATTTGCGAAGGTGGTTGATTTATACTGCAGAGTTTATTTAAAGATTCCACGAAATGAAATATTTCTCAATATATTTTTTATTTTTTTTTCTTTAGGGGTGGTTTAACCTCTGTACAAAGGGGTTTATAGTGAAATGTTCCAAATGTTGTAACGATTACAAATGGAAAATAAAATTTAAATGTAAAACAATAAATTTTAATTTGTTTCAATTACAGTTTTAATGTGGGGTAGTTGTACCCCCTTAAGAGTTGGAAAAATTAATTTTTTTGCTAATAATACCTTTTGAACCAAATTTCAAACAAAAAGCAAAAAAAATAATTTTTTGCATTTTTTTTATATTAAGTTGTTTTTATTATTGTAGGCGTAGTTTTAACCCACTAAGGGTTGAAAATAATTAATTTTTGCCTGACAGTACGCCCACAATGGAATTTGAAGCATAAACTTGAAACAAAAAATGTTTACAATTTTTGCCATTTTTGGCCGATTTAGGGGTAGTTTCAACCCTTTAGGACTACCCCTTACCATAAAGTTCGCCTTAATTTAGTATAAATCAACCACCTTCGCAAATAAATATTAAAAAAAGTGCATTTCATCGCATTAATTTTCATTATTACTAAAATAATCGCGAAAACCCCCTAAAAGGGGTGTTTTTTGCATTTTTAGGGGTGACGCCCTAATTTTAGGACCGCGGGACCTCGATTTTCGTGATCAGCGACCCCAAAAACGTTTAGGGTTCGATTTTCTTAACGGTGTTATTTTGGAACACCATAACCCGCGTTTTGATTCATTTGATCGTGATTCCGGTGTTTACATGGAGTGAAAAAAGGTTTATAGCCTATGGAACAAATTGGTGCCATGAAAAATTCCTCATGAGCAGTCCATTCTATATGTCAGTGAGTACAACAAGCACTCCTACTTTCGTACAATGATTCCGTTCCGTACCGTTTCCTATAAATGTCAAAAGTAGTATTGTTAAAAGTGAAGTGTTCGTTGAAAGGGAAGGGTGACTACAATGGACGGTTCGGAACGATGTGGAATGGAAAATATGAGCAAATGCTATCTGTAAACGAAAAGGTCGTAAGTCATAACCTACAAAAGTCATTTGGTGGTCGTTAATTTAAAACGTAAATATGGAGGACGAAAAAATAATTGAATTAGTGAAAATATATTAGGAAATTTCTAATAATTCACTGTACATTTTATTATTTCTGCACTTTCTTTTAAATTTGATAGTTGTCAAACCCGAAATGAATAGGTTCTATTATAGCCAGTTATCCAACTCCACGGAACGGTACTGATACGGCGCGGTTCGAAACGGAATCATTGTACTCCAGCCTTTACTTTTTCTTATAGTAATAAACGACATCCTTGCCAGCGCTTCCAACAGTAAAACTGGGCATACATTGAAAAGCGTGCATTAGCAAGAATCTGGAGACGAGCTGCAAAAGCCTGTAGACGTTCGAAGGCGAAAATTGAAGAGGGTAATGGCAGCGAGCACTAATATTGCTCGCTGGTAATGGCCCGTCCACATCACGCGTTACAACTGAAACAAAGGTAAGCCGCTGTTTACAGTTTACAGCGCGCAAAACATTCCGTTGGTCGCTTCATTCAAACTTCACAGTCTGTCAAGAAGCTGACACGGAAAGCAACACGGGCAAATACCTGTCTGTATCTTGCGGGCCCACCATAAGATTCGCTTGTGATGCGATGCTATATGATGATGATGAACGGACATGCCAACGCTGTCCTCTTCCTTTCCTCTGACAGAAAATGCTTTGTTTGGATTACAATTCAAACACAAATCTGTCACAAATACATACATATAACCACAAATTGCATTGAATTTTAAAAACCACAATTTCTTACAACGTTATTGATGATATCATTTCGTTAAAACAGTTTTTATTTAACTTTACGCACAACCTTGAAATTTTTCAACAATAAAGCACTAAATTGAATTTGTGAACACCTGCTAAAAAATCACTAATAGAAGGTAATCAAAGAAAAAAAAACCCCTCAGCTGATTCATTAGCAGCAGGATTTAAGTGAGCGCTAAACTGCATGAGTTTTGCATATTGAAACGATTAAAAATTTAAAAATAAAAACCTAATGTGAAAAAAAATTATTTTGTATGTATACTTCTAGGTCTAACACCTGACAAGGTTTAAAAATTATTTAAAAATGCAAAAAATCGTTGTTTAAAATATTGCGTTTTGTTGGCGGTTCCACGGTTTATCTCGAAATAATTTTTATAGCTTTATTGTTTTTAAACATTTTTTTATGTTGTTTTTTTTTAACTTTTATAGCGTTGTTTGCGGCTTTAAAATATTTATGTGCGCACGTTCGGCTTTCTTAGGTTGTAGTTCTAACATAAAATTTGTTCATAAATTGTTTGTGAATTGCTAGCAGCACTAAAAGAATTATTTACAATAATTTTTAAACAAACTCCAATGACTTGTGGTTGTAATTAGTAAACTATTGCATCACTTTGAACTTTTAATTCAGGTTTTAAGCCGCCTCAGAACTCGATAAACGTATCTCAACAAAACCGCGCTTGCGAACTTCTTCTAAAATCGTACTAAATGCCGACTCTCCATTAGATAAGAAATTGTTGAGTAGCATCGAAATAAGCCGAGAGAGAAATTCTTGAAATAAAAACCACAACTCACACACACCCAAACAAATCAAGCTTTAAAGCTCGAATAAATTTGTAGTTAACCATAGCAGCTGACTAGTAACGAACATTTTCTTACAATTAAAAGAAACAACAAAAAAACCCCAGCAAACAATTTGGAGTAAAGTTTATCGCACGATAAAAGAGCGTAACAAAGCGATATCTTCCGGATGTAAAATTTATCGTAATTTTGTTATATTTTTATATTCTGAATGATATTGTAAGGACGATAATAATTCGAAAAGAATTCAATTCGTTCTGGCGATAATAGGAAGAAAAGGGAGATATTTATTCTCCTTTTCTCCTCCTTACGATACGAAAACGATGTCATTCTATTGCGAACATAGCAGAAAGAAGATGTATGTATTTGTGATTCTCTTCCTTCTATCAAACTGGCGAAAAACTTTTCTTCCTTTTCCCTTCATCGGTAATGCATTGGCAATAAACTTCTCTTCCTTTTTCCATAAACATAACGGTTGTTTGGAAATGCGTTCACTTTGGTGATAGCGTTTGACGTGCAAAGTTCAAATTCAAAGTTAGAGTTTCAAAGTTAAAGTTCTTCCCCAGCAAACAATTCTTATCTTCCGGAATACAGAAAGCGATTCGCCATAGAAGATATCTCTATCTTCTGGGATATCGTCTTGACTGCACCGGAAGATAGTTTCGTTGGGAGAAAATGGTCCGCCAATGCGATACCCCCAGAAGAGATCCATGCGTAACAACAAGGCAATAATAATGCGAATTGCGGGAGGGAGAAGAAAGCGATACGAATTCTTATCCTCCACGCGATACGAAAACAATTCCCTTCGGCGATAGTTCCTCAATTCGCTTTCTTCTCCCTCCCGCAATTCGCATTATTATTGCCTTGTTGTTACGCATGGATCTCTTCTGGGGGTATCGCATTGGCGGACCATTTTCTCCCAACGAAACTATCTTCCGGTGCAGTCAAGACGATATCCCAGAAGATAGAGATATCTTCGATGGCGAATCGCTTTCTGTATTCCGGAAGATAAAAATTGTTTGCTGGGAACAAAAATTTAATTCCGGGGATTTACAAACAAGGTGTTATGGATGTCAAGGTTAAGATAAAAATTAATGATAATTGCTGCACGCGTTTATGGGGTTGGGCATTGTTTAAAATTGGGATAATCTTTGGTGTGAGGACCAATGTTGAGAACTTTTCTCATGTCTGCGATCTTTGGAAGTATTTCTCTAAATATTTAAAACTCAATTTATTGATATTGAATGATGTTGTTTTTCTACCGCTACACAATTATTTATATCGTTTTAGTTTTATATTAATTCGACTCGATATTAGTAACAAAAATAACGTCATTTTAAATTATGTACTAAATGAAACCACTTTAAATTAGTCGGGTTGTGAGGATGGAATCCAATGCCGCATCAAAATCTCAATCCACGTTAACAATCCCGCGAACCCGCGGGATTTGCAGTACTGCAAAAAAATCATAGATTTTGTTCTAAGTAGTTATGTTTATGAATTTATGAAGTATTATATGAAAAACACCATTAATAAGAGCCAATTCAGGCCAATTCTAAACTACGCTAGAATTTTCATACATAGTAGCATAAAGTGTAATTTTCCGTTACACCAGAATTTATGCTAGCGATGTAAGCATATTCCAGCGGAATCAATCTAGCGTAGTTTAGAATTGGCCTGAATACTTTGTTTGACAGACTCAGTAGTTTGTATGACATACAATACAATTAGCCGCGAGGGTAATCCCCGTACACTCCATGTACGTGTGGAAGTATTCGTTGAGTTAACAGAAGGCCTTTCCCCTTAAGTTAACTCGATGCTGTTTCCATGACGGTTCTGGGTCGAAGTGACAGATAAGTAATTTTACGATAGGACTCCGTTGATATATGTACATATGTGCGGCTTAACCCGACGTGTTTCGTGGAGTTTCCTTGGATTTACCGGAACTTAACTCAACCCGCTTTTCCATGTAGCGAGTTTCCTTTGTTGTGTTGTGGTTGAGTTGAAAAGACACTTTAACTCAACGATATACGAGGTGTGACAATTAAGTAATGAGACTGATTATATTGCCGCGATTGTGGTAACCCTGCGACCTTGAAATGCCCTTTCCCTTCTCTCGGCATCCTTCCCCTCTCCATTGATATATTTGCCATCGCTCTAGCTTGTTTAGTTCGCCTGCTCTGTCGTGTTAAGTAAACGTGTGTTCGTGGTGCTCGTCACGAAAATGGAAAGTTTCAAGTCGGTCTCGTCTCTGTCGACCAGTGTATGGATTCCCACTTCCGTAGACGGGCAAGATCACGAAACAGTTGCGGGTGTAGCTGGTATTGGTATTCAGCCGACTCGTGTTCGGAGGGCCCAACTCTAGTTTTTTTAATACTTTGCAATATTGTTAGTATTTCCCGGTCCCGGTTCTTATAATAGGTGATCTGCTGCCCAAATCCCGCGAGTCCCGCGGATCCCGCATGTGAAGTCCCGCATTACTGATCCCGCAAAAATTTTGCATCCCGTATTTCCAGGACCCCGCGCTCGCGGGATGGGATTCCCTAGTTGTGAGTTTTACCCTTTCGATCAACTTCCCAGGATGATAGTTGAATATTATGAATTAGAGATGCGGCGAATGTTCAGTTAAACATTCGAATTCGGTATATTCGGCGTATTTTTTAATGTTCGTATTTGGCCGAATATTCGGTTTGTTTGCCGAATAATTACCGAATATTTAAATAGTATTATTTTAATAGTACATAAGTTGAGGGGGGCTTTATTCTGGAACGGTAAATATGTAGGTAGTATTTGTAAATGAAACACACACTTCGCTGTGTAACCATATTTATTCACAAAGTCAAAAATTAAAAAAAGAAAATCCACGCAGGAGTCGAAAGTAGAGAAGGCGAAGGACCGTGGGGCTGCCGGGGCTGGATTATAGCCAGACGACGCCTTACTCCCTAGGCTACCGAGGTCCTTCATTGCATTCAGTCGTTCAATGATATGCGTCGAGTTTTCACCAATACCTAATTGCGTAGTTGCATTCGGCCCAGGCTTTTAAACATACCCAAAAAATCGAGTAACGAGTGTATGATTACGTATAGCGCACACACGAATGCGGCAATACAGAAAAAGTTTCAAGTAGACTGATATTTGTGTTACATGCATTCCATTTCCATTTCTTCGAAGCTATTTACTGCGCCAAAATGAACCGAATAATTCGACCGAATGGTTGGTTCGGTACATTTTTGACCCATATTCGGCGCATCTCTATTATGAATAGATATTTTAATAATAAATTTAGAAACCGGGACGACTCGCTGCACCCATTGGCTGCATAAGCCAATAGTAGCCAATAAAAATCATCCATTGACTTGGTATATTTCAAGATATAAATTTGACACAGATGAAGTGCCTAAAAGATGGGGTACATGCAATATTAATAACCTCTAACGAAAGAATCAATTATTATTTCTGTAAAATTTCGAGACATTAGATTCAATATGCAATTATAATAAGTTTGACTGATAGAATACAATAAGCAATGTAGTATAGTATACTCAATATACTGTTAGATCCATGGCGGCCGTCTCAAGACCCGGTACGCTTCGCTGCACCCATAAGCCAATAGCCAATAGCTTATAAAAACGATCCATTGACTTGGTATTTTTTGAGATATGAATTGAAGTGCCTCAAAGAACGAGTACATGGGCCTTGAGACGGCCGCTATGCATCTCACTATACTATATTGCTATTTGTATTTACTATTATTTTGAATATTCTATTGTGTTTTCTATTAGCTGGGTGGCGTCATTAGAAGTTCAAAATGGCAGCCAGCGCAAAATAGCGATTAACCTTTTTCCATACAACGGTCTCGGTATGGATACCAAATAAAAGTGTATAGTAAGCGGTGTGACGTTATTTTGAATATCGGTCACTACAATATATCGAAAGACAGGGTATATTGCTAACTAACAAAACGCCCGGCTGTGAATAGGTTTTGGATAGACAAACAAAAAATCGCATTATTCATAACGCCGCTAGAGCGCTTTGATGGTAAAAATCATGGCTCCAACTTCCAGAGTTATGAGTCGTCAAAGTCAAAATTTTATTGTTTTTTTTTTCACTAAAATTTTAACTTTTTCAAAAAAAAAATTTTTTTTTTCTAAAATTGAAAATCCTGGACAATTTCCTAGGAATAATGTCGGGACAACTACTGCTACTGAAAATAGTGACTACTTTGAAAATAGTACTTAATAGTTTTAGTGACAGCGAGAAATTGACTAGTATCAGAACTGTTGCGAAAGTTATCTTGAGAGAAGCTAGTTCAAAAAATCGAAACTAGTGGTAAATTAGAGGGGGTGGGGATGGGGTATGCGGGACATCAGCTCCTCCCAACCTCTAAAGGAACCCTATGAGTTGCGGACTATGTCAAATCTGAAAAATATGTCAAGTGAAATTGAACTAGAAAATGTTATTTGTAGCCCAATCACTTTGTACAAAAAAAGGCCAAACCTCTAAAAAAATCAACTGGAGATTTTCCAGCGGGATTATCTTTATTTTATGGTCACAAATAATTTTCCCAAAGACCATAAAGCCAATTGACCGGCCATTCACGTTACGGAGGGACAAAGGTCACGAAAATCAATTTGTCAGAAATAATTTCACCCCCCCCCCCCCCGCATCCGCCCGCAGCAACTAAAAAAGTTATTGAGTGATGTTTATAATAAACAACAAAGATAGCTACTAAACTGGCATAAAGCAATTATTGTATAAGAATCAACAAAAATGAATGCCAAATATTTATTAAGTCGCCCCAAATCGTTCTTATCATACTATTTTATAGGTTAACCAACTTTTTATATAGATTGCCAATTTACACCTGTAAGCTGAAAGTAGCGCAGAGAATTTACTTGTAAGTTGAAGATTGATTATTAGATCTGTTCGATGACACCTGCAGCTCAGAAAAAATCACAAGGGGATGAAGTGATACACCGCTCAAGGCATTAGTCATTTCCCTTGTCATTGATGGAGCAAGGGAGGGATCAGAGCACTGACATATAGTAATGGACTGCTGATTGACGATGCTGAATGGCACCATTTTTCTCCAGAAATAGAAAACCTTTTTTATGCAAACAAAAAAAATTCTTCGAATTTAGTAGAAAATAAGTAATAAGATGTTTGTTATAATTAACGGAAATAAATTTCCATCACTCATTTTTATTTATTAGCAGTTTTTTCATTAAATAAATGTATTTATTCCAAAACCGTGACGGTTATTTCCCCTGTTTAACGAAGTTTTCAAAATAGCTCAAGAGTGAGACAGAAGAACGAAAACTATACCTGTCTATTTTTTTCTAATTATGTTTATATCGCTGACATGCGCTGACGATTACAGTTCATTGGGATTTAACGTGGGAGCGAGGCAGGAATAGTTTTTGGTGCCATTTTTTTGTATGGGATTTTGCTCATTTAGCAGTCCATTACTATATGTCAGTGGATCAGAGTGAAGAATGCGTTAAAATCGAGTCAATGCAATGCGCCATGTATCATCGCCCTTGTGTTTTTCCTGGACTAGAGAGTCACCGAACCGAACATGAACTCTGGAATGGTAGTAAGGGCACTTGATATTTACCACGTTTATAAGCGGAGTTTCACTCCCGGATCTTCAGTCCAAAGTAAAACTCCCGATGCGTTTATAAGCAATGGGAGTGAAAATCCAAAATACTTTCTGGTTTGAAATGACAGCTCCAAGCTCAAATTTAAAATCATAGCAAAGACAAATTGTAAACCCAATGTTTAATTTAATGTATTTAAAAAATCAATAAATAAAGAAAAAAACTGTTGTAGCAAAATAAAACACCCAGCTTCTTCTTTACTAAGTTTTCCCCCTTTGGAAAAAAATCTCACTCCAAGTCAGCGTTTATAAGCACAACATAAACCGGGATCGAAGTTTCACTCCAGCTTTTTCTTCGGGAGCGAAAATCCAAGTTCTGGATTTTCACTCCCAGTTTATAAGCGGTGTTTCACTCCGGATCGAAACTTCCATCCGGAGGGAAACTCCGCTTATAAACGTAGTAATTGTAGTGGAATAGTTTGCTACATCTCGAAAGTGCTGGTAAAACAACTAATAAAACCCATGTAAGCACTCGAAAGAGGAATAATAAGCCAAAACTATCTTAACTAATGTAAATTTTTGCTAATCTCATCAAAAATTCTAGAAAACACTTCTTTTGAGTTTCTGGTAAGTCACATTACAAATTACTTAAAATTCAAGATTCGTATCAACCCAGGATGTGAAACACACATTCAAATGCTAAATCTAATAATTATCCATGCGTTAATGACACAAAAACTTCGTAATTAATTTTGCATACATGACTTCAAGTTTCATAACCAAGTCTCAATAATATTTTCGTTCACAATTAAATTCAAGGGAAATCGCTGGTGCCCAAAATACACATTCCATACATCTACCAAACATAATAACGAGCCACTCTCACTGTCCTAGCTTTTATGAAGCAACTCTTCTAATTGAAGATATTTTTACCTGACGACGACATCCAACTCGACAACAGGTTCCCAGGCAGCACCTCGCCCTGTCCTACCTTGTTAATTAATTTTGAGTCTCGTCACTTCAAGGTCAAGTTCAGATAACCGGAGAATTTCTTTCTACCTTGGGCGAGGAGAGTTATTGGAACAGTAGCTACCTTGATTTGGGTCAGATTTATTTTCACATTCGAACAATGTGATTGCAGAAGCTATTGTCAACATTGGGGAGCGACAGGAGCGAATGAAGACGCATTATGACAAGTCATGATATCTAAATTAGAAGTTGGAGTCATTCATAGCGGCCAAAGCTCATCGGATTCAGCGGATAATGCGTGTTCATCTAAAATAGACTTTAGGGGATTTTCTGTGCTGTTATGATAAAATATTTGCAGTTAATATGATGATAGAGTCAACTGGCCTGTCAATGGCGACATGCTCAATCATTTTCAGCAGCGCCTAAACTACTACCATCAAAAGGTCGCTTGGAAGTGGAATATGGAATCGGTTACATAATTGCATAATATTTGCCATTCATTCCAGCCGCAAAGTTAAGTTATCATTTGCCGAACTAAAAATAAAAATTCAGTCATGTTCGGATCAAATGGATTTCGTACGCTGGCATAAATCATCCAGTTGACGTCCAACGTTCTGTGGCAAGAGAAACTTCAATCCATTATCATTTCTATTTATATGTACACCCGAGCAAAGCGGCAAATGTGGGATCGCATATATGCGGCCGATGATAATATTGGACCGGAAGATTACTTACTTCCTCTCCTCACGATTCAGATTCGTTATGGAAGAGGGCTGGGCGCCAAAAGTGACACGAATGTCAGTGGAAAATAAATGAACATTTGAACCAATCTTTAGGAAATATTGTCCAAGGTGAAATTTTTTATTTATTTTTATACGAAATAAACAATTTCATGGGCGGTTAGCAATTTTTTGTTGTTGTGTGTTTTAGGTGTTATTTATGTGATTTTTAGAGAAGATAAAACAATTTTATTACCATTCTTTGATTACAAACAATGCAAAGCTTCATGCAAATGGGAAAATATTTGGTATGGCTAAAAACTAGTAGAAACCCTGACCTTAGTCATTAGGGAAATCATGGAACGTGAGAAATATTTACTTTCAAAGTTCAAGGGGTTGTAAATCATGTGCGTCATAATGTGTGAATCTTCCAACAATTATAGAAGACAGTACAAAATATTCACACTGCTTTTAATGTGTCATCATATCATTAGGAGCTCCACCGCCTATTGTTTGCCACAGCTTCCTCCAACGTTCGCCTCCATGACTGTCGATTTCTGGTCTGTCTTTTCCACTCTCTTATATCTAATTCTCTTATGGACGTCGTCTATATATCTTTTCTTAGGGCATCCTGCTCTCCGTTTTCCTGTCGATACTTTCCCCAGTACTATTTTGTCTGGGTTCCGTTCCATACCTCGTTCGAAAAGAACAATCCATTATAGTCTGTTTATTTCAATCACTTTGCCAATGCTTTGAACTTCACTGATTTCATTAAAATCCGAATTGTATCTTTTAGCTAAAAATACCATACTTGTAAATCGACCGAAGATTTTTCCTTTCGAATTTTCCTGCCAATGCTTCGATTGCGTTCTTCAATGCCCACACTTCCGAACCTTATTGTGAGACACTCTGCTCTGCCGTCGTCTAGTCTAGACCCAAGCCCAGGGTGTGAAAGGGTGTGACCAGAATCAGGAAACCGAATAAATGGCCGGGGGTGGAGGTTGGGGTTGATGGCCGAACACCCAAATTGGAAATTCAATTCGCCGGGTGGAATGTACGAACAGTACATCACGTCGGTCAAAAGGAAGTCATAGCAATGGAATTGTGGAAATGAAAAATATCAGTTGCTGCCAACAATCGACGGAACAAAGACGCTTTACTATTCCGGTGGTGAGAGACGAGACCGGCGTCGGCTTAATGGTCAATAGACGGGCTGCCAGCAGCATTATCGCATTGCAACCGATATCCGTGCGTTTGGCGGTTATAACTATCGGTGGAACGATCAAGACCCATATCGTATCCGTTTACGCGCCAACCGAGACCAGCACGGACGCGAACAAGGACGAATTTTACGATCAGCTCCAACATACGCTGGATATGATACCTCGAATCGGAATAATAGTACTCGCGGGGGACTTCAAGGCACATTCAGGAGCAGATCGAACCGGCTGGAAGGCACGATGGCCAAATTCGGACACGGAGTAATTAACGACAACGGCTTACGCCTGCTTTCATTCGCAGCGTCAAATAACTTGATTGTTGGCAACAGCATTTTCCGCTGTGTTCCGATGTTAGACTAGGTTTGATCAACACAAGGTTCCGATCCACGCTCAAAGACGTACATGCAATGCGTGGGCCCAGTTGCGGATCGGACCATTATCTTGTTCGAGTTAAATTACAGTTTTGATTACAAGGAGCGAAGTAAACGGCGCGGCGCGCCACCGCCAGCCAAGAAGAATTGAGTGTCCCTACGGGATTCGGCCATCGAAGAAAGGCTATTGTCGGAGCCTATTGTGAAGTGTGCAATGGAGTTGCGTCCACCTATACTTAAACGGACGCAGCCATGGATATCGGACAGCTATCTGGACTTCGTCAGCAAATGAAACACGTCAACTTTGAGCAATACCGTCGTTTGAACAAAGAAGCTCGACAGAAAATGAAATCGGAACGAGAAGCGTACTAGAATAATGCTGCGGCCGACATGGAAGAAGCGGCATAAAGGCACAAGTACTGGACGCCCAGAAAATCCGGCGAGTAGGCGACAAAACAACATCAAGAAGCGACCGCATCAAAAAATCTGATGGAATTTTCGTGACTCCTCCCCCCCCCCCCCCTGCAGCGGTGGAGAGAATTCTTCCACCAGCTGTACAACCACGATCAACCACAAGGTCCAGCACCCGAACCGCCGATTATCGAACAGCCGTAAAATCAATTTCTCGATACTGAACCGACAATTCGTTGGCTGACTATAACAAAGTTCTATGTTACCATTGAATTGCAATTAACATAGAACCTTGTAATAGTGAGCCAACGAATTATCGAGGTGAAGACGGCAAATCGCCGAAGAATAGAAAAGCACCGTGAATGGACCAAAAAACCGCCGAAGCCGGAGGTGATGTCTTGTCACAAGGACTTCATGTCCTCATAACACACATATAGCATTCGGATCGTGTCCCGTCGGTGTGGAAGAAAGCGATCGTTGTCACAATTTTGAAGAAAGGCAACAGTAGGGAATGCAGGAACTATCGCGGTATTAGCCTCCCTTCGATCGTCGGCAAAGTATTTACGGAAATCATACAATCGAGGCTCCAGAAACATAGAGAGCAATGGATTTAGGATCGCGGATGTATTGATCAAATATTCGCACTCCGTCAGTTAAAGGAAGAAAGAATTCGTTGCGGCAAACGAACTGTCGTACGAACGTCCCGCTCGGACCTTCAGCTAACGGATCAAAGAAGAAGAAACCGCCACAAGGACTGCATGGTATTAAAGTTGCCATAACTGATTTCATATTTTCAGTTTGCAAATGTCAGAATATTTCCAAAAAAAGACCGGTATAGTATTTTTTATTTCTTTCTCTTTCCCCCATAAGCCCTGGATTTTGTTGAAATAGGGGTAGAGAACCTCGACTTTTTTAACATTAATTGATGAAAAAAAGCATTTTAAAAGAGCAAAACCCTGAATTTATTAATTTTTTTAACAAAATATTTATTTTGTTTCAATCTTTCAAATACGAATATAAAAAATTTTAATTTACAAAAGTCACTGACGTGTATACATGTCAGTGAAAAAAGGTTTACCACCTATGGAACGAGTTGGTGCTATGAAAATATTCTGATGAGCAAACCACTTTATATGTCAGTGATTGAGTTTCATAGGATTGTAACAGCCATGGGCAAATTTTATAGATATTATCACAATATTACCACTTGAAAGACTTACATACCCTACAGCCCTCCTTTTCGCACACATTTCAATATATAAGTTTGTCAACTGTGGAACAATCTTCCGCAGTTAGTATTTCCGCATTGTTACAACATCTAAAAGCTCAAAATCAACATTATTTGCATCCTTCCAAAGCTCTTCCTAAACAATCTTCTATTAGTCCCTTAGTCTAAGCTGAATCCATAATAATACCCTGCTTTTGGAATACATTTTGGCAGATAGATACTTATCAGGCAAAAACTGATTCCAACAACAAAAAATTAATGTAAAACTTTCAAACTATATCAAAACAAGAAGATCCGGCATACTTTGACCCTCTCGTTCTGGAAGAAAATATTTATGTTATCTTTTACTAAAACAAAAATACACTGACTGGGATTTCAATCACGAAATCTCACTCACTATCACCCAACTAGTTACTTCATCATTTCTGTATAAGTTCTAACCTATGTATTATTTTATCATTTAGCTCAAATATGACATGCACAAGATTGCTAGAATAACTTCTGTTGAAAAGCAATAATAATGAGACATCTTCTGCATAAAACCATCAAACAATTATTACACAGTCAACTTTGCAGAATTCTCGTCAGAACTTTTTTTGTTAACAACTTTAATAATAAAAGCGAAAAAAATACACCAACTCAGTCTATTCCAGATCATGTTTGGATTTAAAAAAATTTTCTACAGAAAAAAACATACAGGGTGAGAGAAAAGTCCGGCACCGGTTCGATATTTCCTAAACGGTAGGTTTTCGTGAAAAAAGTTTGTAGCAAAAGTTGCTCAGCTTGGAGGGTAGATTCGTTTGAACACAAAACTCACCCCCACCCACTCACCCCCTCGCAGGGGGTGGGGGTAACTCTAAATTTTTAAATAGCAACCCCCATTTTTTTTCACGGATTATGATTCTCCGAAGAAAAATATGAAACTTTCGCCTTAACATTTTTTTTATCCGAAGCTTCCCTGCACCCCCAAAATGAATTTTTGGGGATGGGGAATAGTCCGGCACCGTTTCGATATTTTCTGAACAGTAGGTTTTCGTGAAAAAAGTTTGTAGCAAAAGGTGCTCAGGTTGGAGGGTAGAATCGTTTGAACACAAAACTCACCCCCACCCACTCACCCCCTCGCGGGGGGTGGGGGTAACTCTAAAATTTTAAATAGCCGTTATGAAAATTGAGACCTCCAGTATCCTGTTTTTCAAATCATGAATGTCAGCAGGCTTACTTTCGTAGAATGGATTTTTCAAGACAAGAACGATTTCTCAGAACAACAGGGTCTATCAGTGTAACTCCGCTTAATTAAAATTTCAATACTGTCTCTTTCTGAGAACATATCGTCTCGGTTAAGAATGTAACAAAAAAACAAGAACCTAACAAGAACGAATTCTCGTGGATACTTTTCAATAAACATTTGTAAAAGATCAGAAGGCAAGAGTGCATTTTCAGATCAATAGTTGATGCCTTTAAATTGGAAAAATCTTTTTCAAACTTTGAATACCGGCCTGAAATATCTGGTTTCATTTCCATTGGGATATCACACCTACGTTTTCTTCTAGAATTGTACTTGTAATCTAAGTTTATTTTATTATAACCATGCCTCTCACTGAACGAGAGAGGATTGAAATTTTGATTATGCGGGGCTACGGAGATCGAAAACGCTCTAATCAGGAGACTGCAAACCTATTTAATGAAACACGTCCAGAACGTGCCATCCCGATAAACAAATCTACCGTCAAGCGAACAGTTGATCGGTTCGTAGAAACAGGTAAGTCCTTTAAATGGTTTTGCTGATTTGTTAGGTAAATGCTGCTTTTTTGCATTCAATAAACAGGTTCTGTCACAGACAGGCCGAGACTCGGACGTCCGAGAACAGCTACAAATCCTGAAACATCACTGAATGTTCTCCTCAACTTCACCGAAGATTGTCATAAGTCGACACGGAAAGTAGGTCAGGCAATGGGAATTAGCGATTGGTCCGTGCGAAAAATTTTAAAAACTAACAAGTATCATCCATACAAAATTTGCTTGGTACAAGAGTTGACGGACAACGATTTCGATCTGAGAGTCGAGTTTTGCGATGTCATGATGGATCGATATGATCAGAATCCAATGACATTTTTCTGGACCTGTTTTTCGGATGAGGCAAAATTTGAGCTAAATGGAAATATGAATCGACACAACAGCAGGTACTGGTCTAGTATAAATCCACACTGGATGAGAGATTCTCACACACAATACCAGCAAAAAGTTAACGTTTGGGCTGGTATTGTTGCAAATCAGATTGTGGGACCATTCTTCTTTGAAGAGAATCTCACAGCTACGCGATATATGAGAATGCTCCAAGAAGAAATTGTACCTGCAATCCGAAATATCGTTGGAGATCAATTTGAGCTAGTTCAGTTCCAACAAGACGGGGCACCAGGACATTTCGGACTGCAAGTACGTGCGTATCTGCATGAGACATTTCCCGGAAGATGGATTGGTCGGAGAGGAGCGATCGAATGGCCGCCACGATCGCCGGACCTGACACCCCTCGATTTCTTTTATTGGGGTTTCTTGAAAAATCGCGTCTACGAAAGTAAGCCTGCAGACATTCATGATTTGAAAAACAGGATTCTGGTGGTCTCAAATTCCATAACGGCGGAAATGCTAGCACACGTTACAAACAATTTCTACCAACGGCTGGCTCATTGCCAAGCAGTGGAAGGTCAACAGTTTGAGCACCTGCTTACATAAGTGAGAGTGCGTCGAAGGTTTGGAGTCATTAAATACTGAGGGAGCGACGAACCTCGGGGTCCTTCAACGCTTCCACTTTAATAAACGGCCCTTTTCAGGGCCAAAATGATGTGTGAAATCCGACCTGGAACCTCCACGTGGTACACATCGGATAACGCTAATCCAGGAGGTGATGTCTGATCGTCTACTTGTCAGTAACCACACGTCAATACGTCGACAGTATTCATTCGGGAATGCAGGGAAGCTTCGGATAAAAAAATTTTTAGACGAAAGTCTCATATTTTTTTTCGGAGAATCATAATCCGTGAAAAAAAATGGGGGTTGCTATTTAGAATTTTAGAGTTACCCCCACCCCCTGCGAGGGGGTGAGTGGGTGGGGCTGAGTTTTGTGATCAAACAATTCTACCCTCCAAGGTGAGCAACCTTTGCTACAAACTTTTTTCACGAAAACCTACCGTTCAGGAAATATCGAAACGGTGCCGGACTATTCCCCATCCCCAAAAATTCATTTTGGGGGTGCAGGGAAGCTTCGGATAAAAAAAATGTTAAGGCGAAAGTTTCATATTTTTCTTCGGAGAATCATAATCCGTGAAAAAAAATGGGGGTTGCTATTTAAAAATTTAGAGTTACCCCCACCCCCTGCGAGGGGGTGAGTTGGTGGGGGTGAGTTTTGTGTTCAAACGAATCTACCCTCCAAGCTGAGCAACTTTTGCTACAAACTTTTTTTACGAAAACCTACCGTTCAGGAAATATCGAACCGGTGCCGGACTATTCCCCACCCTCAAAAATTCGTTTTGGGGGTGCAGGGAAGCTTCGGATTAAAAAAATTTTAAGGCGAAAGTTTCATATTTTTCTTCTTCTTCTTCTTCTTTAAACTCCTTTAATCCCTCATGGGACATAGGGCGGAAACAGTTGCCCTCCAGCGGACTCTGTTTTGCGCGACAGCTCTTAGCTCCGACCAGGATCTCCCAGTTGTTGCGGCTTCTTCTAGTAGGGTTCTCCTCCACGTTGTTCTAGGTCTTCCTACTCGACGGGAACCTTGCGGATTCCAGTCAAGGGCCTGTTTGGCTAGATTTTCGTTTTCGCGTCGCAAGGTGTGGCCAACCCAATTCCATTTCCTTCGCCTGATTTGATCGTCTATCCTTTCTTGGCCGGCACGGCGCCATAGTTCTTCGTTTGAAATTCTATCTTGCCAGCGGATTTTTAGGATACGACGAAGGCATCTGTTGATGAAGACTTGTAGGCGCCCTGTGATGAATTGGGTGACTTTCCATGTTTCGCAACCATACAAAAGAACTGCCTTAACGTTGGAGTTGAACAGCCGCAATTTGGTGTTAGTGGAAATCACCGTTGATCTCCATATGTGGGACAGGCATGCATATGCGCCTCGTGCTTTATTTATTCTGGAACTGACGTCTTCTTCTGCCCCGCCATTTTCGGTAATAATGCTACCGAGGTAGCAGAATTTATTTACCAGTTCCACGTCACGGTTATTCAGCGCTGTTCGTTCGTTGGTGTTTGCATTTATCCGCATTTCTTTAGTTTTAGTCGGATTTAGCCTCAAGCCTGCTGGACTACTTTCTGTTGCCAAATTGTTTAACATGTCTTTGAGGTCCTGGTGTCTGTGGGCCAGCAAACAGATATCATCGGCGTAGTCGAGATCCTTAAGGCGGTCTAACAAACCCCATTGTATGCCGCCTGTTCTACTATCTAGAGCGCCGACAAGGATGTCATTTATTACTATAAGAAATAGTAAAGGCGAGAGTAGGCATCCTTGTCGTACTCCTGAGCTCACCTCGAAGCTGTCGGATAATTTTCCATTATGGAGAACTCTGCATTTGGAATTGTTATATAGGGCTTTTATCAATTCTATTATTTTATCAGGCAGTCCACGTCGCCGTAGTGCCTGCCATATAAAGCTCCTATTGACCGAGTCGAACGCTTTCTCATAATCTACGAAAGCAAGGTAAAGGGGGGATCGGAATTCAGTAGACTGCTCCACTATTATTCGTAAGGTGTTGATATGATCAATACATGAGCGGCCCTTCCTGAATCCGGCCTGCTGCCTCCTAAGCGTTCGGTCTACTGCCTCACTTATCCTAGATAGTAATAAATGGGACAAAATTTTGCCCACAGTAGATAGTAAACAGATGCCTCTCCAGTTGTCGCATATTGTTAGGTCCCCCTTTTTTGGTATTTTGACTATGATACCTTCCGTCCAATCCTCCGGAAAGGTACAGGTGTTCCATGCTATTTGTAGGATTGGCTGAAGCGCATCTGCTATGAGGCTTGAGTCGGCTTTCAACAATTCTGGCGGGATGCCATCTTTCCCAGCTGCTTTACCATTGGCCATCGCATGAATTGCGGTTACTATTTCCGTCTTGGATGGGGCCCGGGTGGTGATTCGAATTGGCTGTGCATTGTTGCTGGTTTCCTGAGGTTCCTGTGTAAATGAACCATTCAGGGCGGCGAAGAAGTAATCTCTCCATCTTTGGAGCTGCTCCTCGTCGCTGCACAGCAGCCTTCCATCCGCACTCTTAACGGCATGCTTTTTAGTAGAGTGCTTTCCCGAGAGCTGTTTAGTGATTTGGTACAGCACCTTACTGTTGCCTGTGTTTGCCGCGTTTTCCGCTTTTTCTGCGAGCTCATTTATCTGCTGCCTTTTATCACGCCGGACACTTCTCTTTACCTCCCGGTGTAATTGGGAGTATTCCCTTTCCAGTTGATAACGTATTTCAGGGTCGCTTGTAGAGTTTACTTTATTTTTTAGGGCTCTCCTGCGTTCTATTTTTTGCTCCGAGATCCAGTGTTGCTGGTTTCTTTGGACATAACCGATGCTTGTTTGCGCAGCCGTCAATATTGCGCCCTTTGTCCTACTCCACAGCTCTTCAATATTTGTGTCGTCAGAAACGTTGTGCTGGTTTAATATTAGTTGTAGATTTCCAGCAAATTCCCGCTTTTTAACGCTCTCCCGCAGAAGATCTACGTTGAATCGTCTACGGTTTATAGCATCGCGTTGTACGTTTCTGATTGCGGCGATTTTAAGGCGAATAGTTGCTACAACCAAATGGTGGTCGCTTCCAGTGTCTGCTCCCCTGAAACTCCTGACATCGTCAAGGATAGTTCTCCATCTGCGGCTGACGGCCACGTGATCTATCTGATTTCTCGTCCTACTATCGGGCGATACCCAGGTCTCTTTGTGTATCTTCTTGTGACAAAAGTAAGTTCCACCTACAATAAGTTGGTGGGAGCTACAGAAGTCAACGAAAAGCTCACCATTGTTATTGGTAACTTGGCTTAGACCTTGATTTCCAATTGTTTGTTCAAGGCCGGTGTTGTCACGGCCGATCTGTGCGTTTAAGTCACCCATTAATACAATGAAGTCTCCCCTCGGAATAGAGCGAAAAACCTCATTCAGCCGCAAATAGAACTCGTCTTTGATGTCATCTTCAGCGTCCTCAGTTGGAGCATAGCATTGGACTACCGTAGTACTTCTTAGTCTGGTACGCAGGCGCACGGTAATAATCCTCTCAGAAACTGGTGACCAGCTAATGAGGCTGGACCTGGCTTCTTTGGTGAGTATTACACCAACGCCACTCCTACGGCTTTCAGTTTCGTTTCTCCCAGAATATAAAAAGGACTCACCATTTGGGCAGATATGTTCCCCCGCATCGGGCCATCTGGTCTCGCTAAGTCCCATAATCTTGATTTTATATCGATTCATCTCGTTGAGGACTTCATCCAGCCGTCCCTCAGCCAGCAGTGTTCTCACATTCCATGATCCGATTCGTGTCCTTGTTCGAAAAGCAAAGGTCGTCGTCGTGTTGTCCATCCGGTTCCGAGGCATTGTTTGCCGATTCGTAGCAATGGTGTTTTTTATGGGAGCGGGTTGCTAACCCTCAGCCCAACCGACTTAAAACTCTGTTTTGTGGCGCAGAGAGTTCGCCATTCGCCCGTCTCCCGTTAGCTCCTTCCGAAGAAGTACCCAGGGGGCACCGCGGGGAGGTGGGATTAGGACTTGCTAACAGGTCTGCTAGGTGTTTGTCTGCAGTGACTTTTCTCGGGTTTTGGCAGAGGTGGCAAATCGGGTACCACCACTTTCCGAGGTCTTTGTTAGCCGTTTGCCCCCCGTTTTTCTTCGGAGAATCATAATCCGTGAAAAAAAATGGGGGTTGCTATTTAAAAATTTAGAGTTACCCCCACCCCCTGCGAGGGGGTGAGTTGGTGGGGGTGAGTTTTGTGTTCAAACGAATCTACCCTCCAAGCTGAGCAACTTTTGCTACAAACTTTTTTTACGAAAACCTACCGTTCAGGAAATATCGAACCGGTGCCGGACTTTTCTCTCACCCTGTATATCAAACCCTTGTTGTCTAGTGCAGACGTTGCTTCCATCCACTTTAACTCAATTAAAATTACCCTTGCAGTTCCAAATTTATAAAGTCTGTTTAATTTTCAAACAAGAGAGCTGGGGAACACAAGTTTGTAGACAACCCATATTTATACTGCTATACAGATGTCAAGTCGTACTCGAAACACAAAGGCTTTTCAAATCCTACTTCAACTGGTGTTTGCTAACAGATGCTTGTGTTCCCAGGAAGTTGCTTAAAAATTAAATGTTTTTGAGGAAAGAATCAAGTGAAACTTGGATAATTTATAGTTTTCCTTCAAATTGGCTTCCAAATCACAATTTATTTAATATTTATAAAATTTGGTAGAAGGTCAGTAGTTTTATTAAAGTATGCTGTGGGGCGAAGAATGCTGGATTCAAATTAAGTAAGATTTATATACATACTAGCTGAAACCCGTTGCACTTCGCTGCACCCATCGGATCAAGATAACAGGACAATTGCTTGATCCCTGGGTTCTCATCTGCAATGTCACTGACCCAGGATTTATTTGTTTATCCAGATGCCAGCCCCTTCCCGCATTTCAGAATCCTAGACTTACACCTACAATTTCAGAGGTGGAGGATTTCTTTAATTCTTATACATTGTATATAAATCCCACATTTTCGCTTTTCCATACCATCTTTCAAAAAAAACCTTGCTGATCAATCGAGCTGACAGAAAGAAAAAGAAAGCTTCAGGATATATTATGTTCAATGTTTTTCCATTTGTAGCTAGGATGTCAAGATTTTTCCAATTTTCTAACTCTTGAGCAACCTACATACAGCAACCCGGGAAATGACACTTATTTGGCAAAATTCTTCCGCCATATTGGCTCAGCAATTTTGAGTTTATCAGTTTGAATCATAAATTCGTTATTTGCAACCTTATGAAGCCCTAGTTACCTACTTTCATTAGAATCATAACAAAATTAACAAAATTCGACCGCCATATTGGCGCGGCCATTTTGAATTTATAAGTTTTGACCCCAAATTCGTTACTTGCGACCTTAAAACTCCTAGATACCCACTTTCATTGAAATCGGAACAAAATTGGCAAATTCAACCATATTTCCGCGGCCATTTTTAATTTCGGTCATATTTCGGCATCATCTAGGAGTGGCTTAAGAAAGTAATAGAATAGTCTATATGTTCTTTCTGTTAATGTAAATAGCACATGGTTAAAATTTCTTTAAGATCGGTTGACCGGTGTAGCCTATTGCGAACATGCGAACATACACACATTAGTCGTTAAATTATCTGAAATTATCTTCTACAAAGTATACCTAAGAGAACTTTAAAAGAAGATGAATGAAATCGGTACAGTCGTTCTCAAGTTATGGTGTCACCAAGTGGAACAGGGATACACTTTTAAATATAAAAAATTCGTATTTTATTCATTATTAATAGTTCTGAAAAAAAGCTCGTGGCCTTTTCCGCAGTCACCCTCGATATTCTTTATCCCGGTTTTTTTCGGTGACGATCGCAGGATTCTCCAGTCTCCAGTCCAGTTTACGTGACAAGCGGTTATCATCTATTCGGCAAACATGTCCATACCACCGTAGTCGACGTTTTTGCATTCCTTCTTCGATCAGTGTCTGCTGATTGCATCTTGGTCTAACTGTCTCACTTCGATGGCGATCGTAGAGTGAGGCACCAAGCATCGCATTTGGAACACCTTCTTGACGTCCGGTTTGAGCAGTGTCCAAATTTCAGATCCATAAAGAAGATTCGGAAGGATAAACATTTGGTAAAGGCGTGCTTTTGTTTTGATGGAAATATTGGTTCGTTTCCATATGCACCACTTGAGCGAGACGAATGTTGTTGTTGCCTGGCCAATGCGGCAGTAAACGTCGTCCGCCGATGCCACTTTCGTTTCCTCAACCAATGTCCCAAATATTTGAATATCGGAACCTGTGCGATTTGTTCGGTCAACACTGGGCCTCGATCCGCTTGTTGTGAGCACTTTGGTCTTTTCCGCATTTATTTTTAACCCATACACCGGGCGACGCGGGAGATGTCGTATAAGATGTCCGTTGCTTCGGCATCCGTGTCGGCGAAGTGCATATATCGTCGGTGAACATCAAGTCGGTTACGAAGTTGTCATCCTATCGAACTCCGAGTCTTCCATCGAATGCTTCACGCATAATCGCGTCGATCACAACATTGAAGAGAAGTGATGGAGCGACGTCTCCCTGTCGGACACCCGTTAGAATCGGGAACTATTCGGATAAGTCATTTCGAATACGAACGCAGCTGGCTGCACCATTGTACCGCTTGTTCAATGTCGGTCGCAACGTTATTCCAGTACGCTCCGTTTTCATTTTTTTTTTCTAACTTCTTTGTTCAATCGTCGGTATTGCTCAAAGTCGACGTGTTTCATTCCCTTACGCTGATCGCCGAGATCCAAACACCTGTCCGAGATCTATGGCTGCGTCCGTTGCAAAATCGTTGTACACTCCTCAATAGACTCTGACAATTGCCGTTCTTCTACATCGATATCGTCCGGTATTGCGCGCGAATTTGTTGGAGAATGCCATTTGAAACTCTTGCCCGATGGCCGGGTCCCGAAGGTACCCCCAATTCTTCTTGGCTGGTGATGGCTCCGTTTTCTTTCCTCTTTGTAAGCGCATCTGTAATTTCGCTCGAACAAGATAATGGTCCGATCCGCAATAAGGCCCACGCATGGCACTTATGCCTTTGACCGAGGATCGGAAGATTGCGTTGATCAAAACCTAGTCTAACATCACCGAGTCTTTGCCGGATGGATTTCGCCAGGTGAGTTGGTATTTGAGTGGATGACGGAAATGCTGTTGCCAACGATCAAGTTTTTTGACGTTCGATCTGCTCCTGAATGTGCATTGAAGTCCCCCGCGAGTATTAATAATTCGGTTCGGGGTATCATATCCAGCGTATGTTAGAGCTGATCGTAAAATTCGTCCTTGTTCGCGTCCGTGCTGGTCTCGGTTGGCGCATAAAAGGATATGATATGGGTCTTGATCGTTCCACCGATAGTTATAACCACCAATCGCACGGATATCGGTTGGAACGCGATAACGCTGCTGGCAGCCCGTCGATCGACCATAAAGCCGACGCCGGTCTGGCCTCACCACCGGAATAGTAAGGCGTAAACCATTGTCGTTGATTCCGTGTTCGAATTTACCCATCGTTCTTTCGCATACAGTTCGATCTGCTCCTGAATGTGCATTGAAGTCCCCCGCGAGTATTAATAATTCGGTTCGGGGTATCATATCCAGCGTATGTTAGAGCTGATCGTAAAATTCGTCCTTGTTCGCGTCCGTGCTGGTCTCGGTTGGCGCATAAAAGGATATGATATGGGTCTTGATCGTTCCACCGATAGTTATAACCACCAATCGCACGGATATCGGTTGGAACGCGATAACGCTGCTGGCAGCCCGTCGATCGACCATAAAGGCGACGCCGGTCTGGCCTCACCACCGGAATAGTAAAGCGTCTTCGTTTCGTCGATTGTCGGCGGGAAGATCGTCAATGTTTCGGGTCCGGTAAGCCGTAGTTTCGATAGCGCAGCAACTGATATTTTGCATTTCAGCAATTCCATTGCTATGATTTCTTTTTGACGGACTTCATGTCCGGTTCGTACATTGCACGCGGAAAATTTAATTTCCATCAGTGCTGGCGCATTGGCTGCCCCGGAGGCATTATTTAACCCACTTCACACTAACATCTCTGGTCCCCAGCGCTGGCGCATCGGCTGCCCCGGATGCAGTAACATTATTTCGTGAATAGTTAGTTCGTGTATCCATGCGGTTTTTTGCCTAGTTTCTTCGGTTTTACCGATTCTGGTCATTTCGGCAGGTCGATCACCCTCCTCCTTTCACACCCTGGGGTTGGGATCAGACGACGGCGCATTTCAACTTACCTACAATTAATGGCCATGCACTGAATCTATCCCGCTCAGCTAAGTAGTTGGGCCTTATTCTGGACCCTAAGGTGAATAGGAGACTCAATATCGAAAAATGGGAAAGAAGCTCAGTATGGCTTTATGTTCCAGTAACGAGTAGTGATGAGTAAACGCAAGAACAAGACAAGACTAATCTAGTCTTGTTCTTGTCTTGTTCTTGTTCAATCTGTCTTGTTCTTGTTCTTGTAAGCATAGCTAAGTCTTGTTCTTGTTTTTGCTAAATGTGCAAGAATAAGGCAAGATTGCAAGAACAAGACCCTTTTTGCTCATCACTAGTATGGAGAACTTCGCAAAGAGATGAGGCTGAAGTCACACATGGTGCGTTGGCTCTATTCAACAATGACTAGTGCTGACATATGGCTATGTCCTCACACCAGCGGAGAATGTACAGTACATGCATTTCGTTTCAATGGCAGGGTTCGGGTGGAGAAGTTTAACATCATGCGGCAAGATTAGAAAAATTGGCCTGACTGCATACAGTAGAAATCACGCGACATACTGATGATCATAACAAACCAATTGGTGAACATCCGACCTTATTATCCCACACAACAGTCACTATCGCAGGTACAAATGTATGGAGGAGAAACCAGAGAGACAGCCGAACATTTTTTTATAGTAATCCCGTATTTTTTTTTTTTTCTAACAATTGTTTTAATTATGTACACATTTTAATAACATTAAAAGTTTTTTTTATGTGGCAGTACTAAGCTCAGAAGTAATCCTTTGTACTATCAGTCCGTCATGTCATTTGTCATGTCATGGTGCAATATGTAGCAGTAAGCTTAGTACGGGTTATAAGGGTACGGGGAGGTATTGAAGAAGGTAGTGATGAACCCTGCGTTTGAACTCTTGGATGTTAAAGGAGCTCGGAAATACCGACTGCGAAAGATTATTCCACGAGTTGTTCTATTTACACACGAATTCATATCTTGTTGAGTGCGTGAAAGGGGGAGTTGTAGGTGGAGGGAATGAGACGGATAATCTGCAAAACTATGTTCAAAACTTTTCTTTAATTCTATTTTTTGATTCTTTTTTAATTTAACGACTAGAAGGTAAATTGTTCCATTTTGAATTTGAGGCACTGTATGTGTGCAAAAGCCCCAAAACCAATGATTACCATAAAACAAAGAATTTTATTTTATCTGATAATTACTGATAAGAAATTAAAAATAAGATTTCAAGAAGAATTAAACATAGATATTAGACGAAAATATAGATATTTATCCAGGACATTACCATGACAAAAATTTTGCAATCCTCTTTTAAATATGTATGTAGATTACAAAATCCCACAACCAACATTCTCCAGCAATTTTCGCGATGACCTAGAAAGATATGGACACGGAATTTTTATATGCTCACATTTTCCATTTAATTTTTCTATATTGCGTATTCTGCCAACCCAAACCACTTTATTAAAATACGAATTTCATTTATCTGCGTATAATCAACACGTTTCGCCATAAATCCAACCGAAGTAAAAACACGAAAGAAAAATTAGTGCTAACTTCTTCATTACATGGTAAATGTCCTTTTGGTGTGCGCTAAGTTAGGAGGATTATCTTGATTTGAAAGGTAAATAGAAGATTTTTCTTTCTTGTGACTATGTCAGCATATGGCTATTGGCATGCCAACGCAATTGGTTATGAAATCATTGGAGAAAATTAGAATGGAAAAGCTTGGGCTAAAGCATATGTAATTAGATGCTTAATGCGAATGTAATAATACAGCGACCATTAGGACGTCGCGAAAAATATGTTAAAACATCCGTTAGGCCGCATTAAGCAGTATTAAACCATTATTTGACATAGATTCACTCATGAAAGTTGTGCAGCACGTGAACCCATAATGATTTCCTAAGGAATAATAAATGTATTTGATGTTCTTGATTATTATATGCTGGGCTTAAATTTTTGTGGAAAAATAGTTCAGGTATAATCAGTCAAGATATGAAATAAAGGTACAAACTAGTGCAACAATTCTATGAATACATTTGCATTTTTACATTGAAATACAAAATAGTAAATTCAAGACTAATCGGCTTGTGTGCCATCATTAGTCAAATTCTCATCAATTAACAAGTGTGCAATCTTCTATTTCTGGTGATTTTAACGCTAAGTTACATAAATGACACTACATTTTTCAGCGAAGACTTTGAACTTACAGACACTTATAATCTAGCATCATATTGAAAATCATCCTACGTTGCAGGGGCCTAGTCCAGGATGTGAAAGAGTTGACCAAAATCAGGAACCGAAGAAACTAGGCAAGAAATCGTACGGATACGGTCTCCTATTAAGAAAACGGAGTCACCACCAGCCAAGAAGAATTGAGCGTACCTACGGGACCCGGCCATACGGCAAGAGTATCAAATAGCATTATCCGACAAATTCGCGGCGCTTGCAAAACCGGACGATATCGATGTAGAAGAAAGGCAATTGTCAGCATCTATTGTGGAGTGAGTGTGCAATGGAGTTGTGTCCAGCTATCCGTAAACGGAGCCGGATCTCGGACAGCTGTCTAGACTTCGTCGATCAGCCGAAGCGAATGTAACACGTCGAATTTGAGCAATACCGACGATTGAACCAAGAAGCTCGACAGAAAATAAAATCGGAAAGAGAAGTTTACTGCAAAAACGTTGTGGCCGACATGGAAGAAACAGCTGTACCAGACAATCCGGCAGTTAGGCGGCAAAACAACATCAACAAACAATAACATCAAAAAATTGGATGGAACTTTCGCGACTTGCATGAGCGCCTGCAGCGGTGGAGAGAATTCGTCTACCAACTGTACAACCACATTCCGCTACAAGGTCCAGCAGCCGAACCGCCGATTATCGAACAACCGACGAATCAATTTCTCGATACCGAGCCGACTTTCGAGGTGAAGATGACAATAAAATCACTGAAAAATGGAAAAGCGCCGGGAATAGACCATGAGGTGATGTCTTATCAGAACGACTTCATGTCCTCATAACACACATATGGCATTCGGATCGTGTCCCGTCGAGTGGAAGAAACCGATCGTTGTTCCAATTTTTAAAAAGGGCGACAGTCGAGACTGCAAGAATTATCACGAAAAAGGACACATCGTGACCAAACGAACCGAAAAGAACAAGCAAGATTTACACCACATCGAGGATGGATTGATAAAATATTCTCACTCCGTCATCTAATGAAAGAAAGTATTCGTTGCGGCAAATGAACTGCCGTCGTTTTCATCAATTTCAAATCCGCTTTCGATTGCATCGATTGGAACAACTTGTGGAGAGCCTTGGAAACCGAATACGTTCCATTGAAAATCATCTCCAAGCGTCGTACGATGGCTCAACCAGTAGCGTTCGTATTAGAAGCGACTTATCCGAGGAGTTCTCGATTCAAAAGGGGGAGGATCTCTCTGCGCGAAGCATTGGATGGACGACTCGGAGTTCGAAAGGACGACAACAACGTCGTAACTGACTTGATGTTCGCCGACGACAACGTCGTCTTCGCCAACACGGATGCCGAAGCAACGGACATCTTATACGATATTTCTGCATCGCCCAGTCATACGGGCTAAAAATCAATGCGGAAATGACCAAAGTGCTCACAATGGACGGATCGAGGGCCAGTGTTGACCTCGATGGAACCCAATTCGAACAGGTTCCGATATTCAAATATTTGCGACCATTGGTTGAGGAAACGAAAGTGGCATCGACGTCCAACGTTCACAACCGGATAGGCCAGGCCAGGCAGCATTCGCCTCTCTGGAAACGAACAAATATTTCCATCAAAACAAAAATACCCCTTTACCGAAAGTTTATCCTTTCTATTCTTCTTTACGGATCTGAAAAGTGGACACTGCTCAAACTGGACGTCAACAAGCTCGAGGTCGTCCAAATGCGATGCTTGAGGCAGATCCTCTGTGCCTCACTACGCGATCGCCTTTGAAACGGGACAGTTAGACAAAGATGAGATCAGCAGTCACTGATCGAGGAAGAAATGCAAAAAGGTCGACTACGGTGGTTTGGACATGTTTGGCGAATGGATGATAACCGCTTGCCACGAAAACTTCTCTAGCGAGACCGTCCCGCAAGCTGGAGAATTCAGCGAACGGCACCGAAGAAAACCTGGCTATCTATCGTGTCCAATCAGCATTTCCTAATGTCGAAGCAATTTTGAGATTATTTTTAAGTATTGATGGTCGCGAAAAAAATTGTTGCCTGGACATTATTCATAGGAAATACTCCAACCGGAAATTAATATTTTGGAGAAAAATGTCGCTTTAGTTGAAATTTTAGTTTAATACCTGTATACTACTTCTTAATACCCCGGCTTCATCGACCAAACTGCGCAAGATCGAGCAAATTCGTGTATTGAACTTCAATTGTAGTCTCTGTCCCCATACATTATATACACATATGTTGAACTCAAGAAAAATCAAGCCTGAGTTCGTCCAACAGAACATGAAATTGAGATTGAAAGTAAAAGCTCGCTCAAAAGAAGGTAATCAACTGGAATGTCATTCCAGTGAGGCTTTGCATTTCTAATTTCTGGCGAAAACCCAACAATTTCAAGCACGAACTGAACATCCCAACCGGTGAAACCACATATGCGAATTGTAATGAAGCCGGGGGTATATTTGTAATTCAGTTTAACCCTCTAGGTATCCGAAAATCAAATAGCACTGACATAGAATATCGGTCATTCCATGCGTTACGGACGGGACATTCGTACGATTTTTTTTTTCTAATATTTTCTAAGGAAGTACTAATTGATTGTGCATTTAAACATCAGTTTATAATTTAAGCAACAAACTATGAATAAAAATTAAGATAACATTTGCAACTAAATAAAACCTAAGATAATAACTTTGAAAATGCGTTACGGATGGGACAAAACATGAAAGTTAGTTTAGTTAGAATTATTAATATATTTCCGAAGCTCTGCGAAGCGCATTCATACTCTGAATGACAATCATGTAGTTATTTTCGGATACATATTTAGATATTGGTTTATGTAAATAGGGCAGTGCAACGCTTTAACTATGCAAACGTAAAAAAAATGTGCTAATTTCGCGTCCGTAACGTATGGAATGACCCATATATAGATTATAAAGGGACCCATATCTCAAATAGCTTCGGGTCTTATCAAGTCTAAATCCGGCCCTGGGTATGGAATGGATTACATATAAGGATTAATTCGTAACTATGAATACATAGAGAGATATCCAAAAATTTTAACTTCAAAACATAAATAAAATGTCAAATAAAAGATATCTTGAACAATATAGCTGCATGAATTACCTAAATCAACAAGTTTTCTTTACTTCCGCTTCGCATACTTTTTAACTATAGTTGGTACTTCTAAATTTATTTATCAATACTAAATAAAAAGTCCTGATCTAAATTCACTTCATATATGTACATATTTTAATATTTCTTGATCGAATATATTCATCAATATTTGTATAATTTTTAGCAATTTAAATTAAATTAAACACAAAAATATTGCGAATAACGAAAGAATGGAGAAGCTATAAATATATTTTCCTAAATTGCTTTTGAAAAAATGTTTCAATTATAAATTAACATAAAATTTGAGAAAAAAAAATAGAGGAAGTAAACACACCCTACTATTGTACATTATAAAAATTGAAATAATTAAACCCCAGCTATATATCGTCACCCTTATGCCAGAGACGCGAAAGTGAAAATTTTTCACTCTCGCGCTAATAGGGTTTTGTAATACAAAATTGTACAAAGATGCCATGCCAGAAGTACGAATGTGGGTTTATTATATAGCTATATTAAAAGAAGATTGGACGCGTAAAAAAAAAATCTGATAGAGACAGTCTTTTAGAGACAGTTTGAACATTTATCTAGCAATAACTCAAAACTGCAGATTACACTTTCGCGTCTCTGGCATAAGGGTGACGATATGATATCTCTGGATGATGTAAGTACTCGAGTATGATTTCATTCAGATAAAAATTACTCTGTGGCTTGTTTACTCGTTTTACTTGATTCATCTCTAAAATAAATATTTTCCATCAATTTTTAATTCTGCGCATATTCAGTATCGATTCTCATCTCTTTCATGGAGGAAAAAAAATGGAAATGCACTACATAAAAAAGCCCATAACTTGAACAAAACACAAAAATTCCCACTGGAAAATGCTTTTGTTTATCTTATTTCCCATTAAATTGCGATCCACAGCAAAGATACAAAAAAAAATGTTGTGATAATAAACTTAACGTTTAACGTTTTAAATTGACTAAAAAAATTAAATTAAGAAGAAATTTGTGGTATTTTTATCGATTCAGTAACTTAAGACATAAATAATCTTTCACTTGATAAGTAATTTACCTTTGCTCTAGTATTTAAGATAAACTTCCCTCTTCAGTCTAACAACAACAAAATTGTATCGGGTCTGCACTGATAATACTTAATCCAAAATCAATTTACTTTTACCCTCATAAAATCAAAGCCACTTCACAATAATCAATTTTATTATCCCGTAAATATTTCACCTTTTATCTTTCCTCGTGCAATAATCTTTCACACCTTTAATTATACTTTTACAAATGCCAATACTAAAACACGACTAACCGCGCCAGACTAAACCGCCGAATGCACGCTCCACTCTTCAACTGAAATCGCTACTAACTTCGACAAGACAATGGCTAGGCCCCGAAGTTAGAAACTTAAGTCTGCTAAAAATTGTCGATGCTAGAAATTGTTTGTGTAAGCTTCGTCCCCCCAAGCAGAAGTTTTCCGGAAGATGCGCGCTGGATCTGGATGCTATCACCACCAACGATTCTTTCAGCTTTCCCTACATAAATCCGGACACAGGAAGTTTCCCCCGAGCATAGTTTATAGAAGCAGGGTGGCTATGGGTCGTCCAAATGGGTGGTATGGGTCGTCAAAATGGGGGTGGCATGTTTTTGTATAGAGGTGCGAATGTGAATAGCTTTTCATTGAGACTTCACCATGCGCAAAAGCTTCTTCTCTTTTAGACACGAAGTTCACTGGACTAAAGTGCAATTTTGTGTTAGGCTCTAATGTGAGAGTTCGGCTCCCTCCATCCCCATTTTTTGCCACCTGAAGATATGTTTACATCCTGGAGTGATATACACACATACATACTTGTATAAGCCACATGTTTGTCAACAAAAACAAAAACTTATGCGAGCGATTACAGAAGCTGATGTCACTCTGGGTGAACTGGATTCTCTGCTGTGACATCATCACTGAAAAACTTGTTATCGCACGAGGACTCGCCCCTATTATTTGGCGACCATTATCTTCTCCGCCAGCGATTGTTGTGCAAAGTGCAAGTTGCTGAATGGGAATATCATAGCGAGACGAAGATGGTGGCAACTTTATTTCTTTTCTTTTCGAAAGCGAAAAAATAATCTATTTGATTAATTCAAAAATTTTGAAAAAAAAAAAAAAAAAACAGAAAATTATTCATTTCTTTGTTATTCAATTTCATCGGCACGGCCGCCATATTACTTAATCACTAGGAAAGATACCCATTGACTAGTGTTACTGGAAAGATTGGTCTGTTCGTCGAATTTCAACTCAAAGGTGCACAAGAAAATAAGTGGTTAGAAATGTTTACAATAAGCCTGTTCGCTTACTTAAAATGGGATCCCTCGGGATCCCGAGATTTTCGACAATAAAGTTGAAGAGTGGGGATAAAAATATGAAAGTAAGCGAACACCTTCTGGGCTGTTTTTGGCAAATCTAACCTAGAAATCACTTGGGTCTTCAAATTAATGACATAAAGCTATTGAAACTAATAATTTATGCATGAAATTATTTAAAATCTTGTTACTAGGCACCAAATAAAGAACTTATTTTCATCAAGTCGTAATCGTTTTGGTTTAACATGATAATTGACAGTTCCATTTGACAATTCAAATACACTACAAACAGCAATCCACAATCGCCGGGACTCAAAACCTCTGGCACAAATTGGCAAGAGGGGAAGCGAAAATTTCCCCTCTTTTTCGAGCCCGAGAAAGTAAGCGAACACGAAATTGGCGCAAATGGGATCCCGAGGGATCCCATTTGGAGTAAACGAACAGGCTTAATTACAGCAGCCTCAACCTCTTTTTATTTCAAACAAAGACTGACATCTTGGAGTTGATTGGAGTTGTGAACAATAGAACTGGCAGCTCTTGGGTTAGTTACATGATCCACCGATTTTTTTTAATGTGGTAACGTCAAGCTTAGGAATGAGCCTGTGTACTACTAATCTCTCAAGCTGGACTGCCACCCGCGGACTCAGCATTAACCCAATAGAAACGGGGCTGGTCCTTTTCACAAGGAGGTATAAGATCTCTCCGTTAACACCCCCCGGCTTAACAATGTTAGGCTCAAAATTAGCAACAGTGCCAAATACTTCGGAGTAGTCCTAGACAAAAAACAGTGGGTGTGTGTACTTATGTACGCGCATTAGAAATTATACTTCTTTGGCATACAAATAACTAATTGGATTCTTATTATTTTCATGCGTTGGAAGTTGGAAGCATCATGATGCCGACACGCTCTAGCCTGCAGATTATACCGGGCTCAAATCCTAACTGAAATCACCTACTAGTTGACTTATCAGGCCTAACTACAATGGTTTTAAGATGCATCATCAAATTTTCTTAAGACTGGCTGATTTTCTGTCAACACGCAAAGAATGTTAACCTTCATATGCGTCGCCAGCTGGTTCAGCTCCCATCTAGCACAGATTTGAATTTGTAACAAACTAATATTACAATAGGGTTGTAATCCAGTTTTTTTAAACGAATTTAGTGACATATAGGTTATGTTATTGTTTCGAACTAGCATGTTGTGATTTGTTGCAACCGGCCCGGTTCAGTTACACTGCAGTTTTAATTTTGTTACGAAAAAATGCACTTGTTGCAAAAGGGTGCCGTAACAGTTGCAAAAAACGATGTCGTATTTAAATTAAATTAAAGTTATTGAAACATTTCGTTTAGTAACACCTTTCAAAAATGTTATTATATTGTAACTGGCACAAACAGAGTAGTTAGTTAGCAACCTTGAGGTGACCAAGTTGCTGTGTGTTTTTATCCAGTTATCTATTACATTTTAAATGTTTAAAACGCTGCAAGGAGGTTTTTGTTCAGTTATAAGGACTTTGGAAAAAATCTGTCAAAAACTCAATGTTTTTCCTTCATGATGCAGTTTTATTTAAAAAAAAAACAAATTCAATTTCCTCTAGTACTTCATATTTCCTATATTAATTTTTTAGTGCAATATGACAAAAAAGTGCAATATGATGAAAAAGTGTATTTAGCTACAGTTTTCAGACTGCTATGCTTATAATAAAATTTCGAAAATTTTCTAATTTCCAAATTATTTTCCATATTTTCATTTTTCGGGTGGCGCGTGAATTTTCCATCATCAGCAAAATGGCATTCGTTCTATAATTTTGGTGTAAAATCCTGCAATGTTTCAATTTTAAAGTACATAGTGAGTATCTTGTCTTTTCATTTCATTCCATTAGGTCTCAGACTTATGGAACACACTTAAACTGCGATTTCGTCTTTGTCACAAATATGTATGCATTCTATATGTTAGAAAGAATAATAACTTTTCCGAATGTTCAAAATTGTTCATCTTGATGCGTGAAACTTAAGATTGAGGCAACAACACTTTTAAAACATAGTAACAACACATTTCTCGCTTCGTTGCGAACAAAGTTGTTACAAAATAAACATTAAAAATATGTTTTTTCAGTCGCAATGAAGCTACAGTTGCATTAAATATCATATTTTGCGACCCTTTTACTCCATTGCTACTAATTTGTGCTAGCTGGGCTCTTATCTACCTGATAATACTGCTGCTATTTCTAAGCCTTACTCTCTTCCTTTTGGTTTCACTCCGCCTTACCTACCAATAGAGGATATTTAACTTCTCCTCCACTTTATTCCATAGATCACACAATGGTACCATTATAGTCTTCTTTGCTCTCAGCCGTGCCTTTAGCTGTCGGTTACAGCGCAGCAGTTTCCTCGGCTAATCTTCGACGCTCCAAAAGGGCATGGTCTGTGTCCTCTTTCACATTTAGGAATGCCGGGCATTGCGTGGACTCATATTGTACGAGCCGAAGGAGGTATGCCTTCATAACTCATCTCTCCATGCTCTCTCGAGACCCATCCTTCCACGTTTGTTATGAGCCTGTGAGCTCATCGACCTTGGGTAGACTAATTTTACTTCCTTTGACACTACTGAAATCAAGGTCACTTCTAAATTATGTTTACTTCTCTAGCTTCTTCTACTTGTGGTTACTCAATTAAATTGAGCGCGTTAGGGTAACTGAAAAATCATACAAAGAGTTTCGGGCAAATACAGCATCATTTATGGTACCGTGCCGTGTATTTGAAACCAATCGATCAATATTCAGGGTTAGATTTACATGATCTTGGAGAAAGTTAATAGGTGGACGGGAATCTTCGCCTCTGCCAAGAACTTCTTCTCAGTCTTCTTTGTATGGCCATAATACTTGTTTCAAAAATTAGATTTTTGATTTGGATCAAATACTGCCTACTAATAATTTGGAGCAGATACTGCTAACACAATTTGTAAATTCAGACTGCTTCACAGAACTAACCTCTCAATCGTTGAAAATTGAATCTGGAGTTCCCCGAGGCTCCATTTTAGGCCCCAAGCTTTTCAATATATTTATACACGACTTCCCCAACATAATTCCCCTTATTAACACAACTTGCATATAATACGCTGATGATACACTTGTTTGGAATACAAGTCTCACCTATTAATAGAAGAACTCCAAACACACGTCAACAAAATAATAGATATCCTAGATAAATGGAACGTAGAAATTAATCAGGGAAAAGTTTAATAACCTGCTTCAGGAATCTCTCAGAAAGGACATAAAAACGTGCAACGGTAATCAAAACTCTGGAAAATAATCATTAATGGTCGCACAATTATTTTATGAAGTACCTGGGAGTCCAGATGCATCATAGAATCATGTGGAACCCTCACTTAAGACTCAAACTGATAAACGCCCGTATATTAGTAACTAGCCTAAAGCCGTTAATGAAATCTAGGATGCAGCAACAGAAACTAAAAACTTGCGCTATAAGACAATAGTACGACCAGTACTAACCTAAGCCTTCCCAATATCCACAAAGGAGGCAAATAAGTTGCAGTTTTTGGAAAGGAAAATACTTAGACACTGTACCTTCCTCTATATTTCAGCGGAAAATGGGCGAAAATTACACCAATCCTGATATACATGTTCCAGCTAATGCAAAATAGACTTCGCAATCATGCCCCCGAATGAATTGGTAAGAAAAGTAGCTAGTGAAGGCATTATGAAAGCAGCAGAGTTACCAAACAAATACACCCCAAACGAAATATAAAAAATAGTAAACTTGAAACACCCAAAAACATCAGCCTACGGGCGAACTAGAAATTAAGTATACTAGTAAAATAGCTCTGACAAATGTAAGTCAGCGATACAAAAATAAAACCACAGCCAGTTTGGCGCAACCAATCTGTTTGTGCCTAAAACACTACGAATCTTCCTATGCCCACGAAAATCCCAGCTGATAAATCGAACATGAAATTTATTTCCCTCCATAGCCTCGGCATAAAAACCCCCTCACCCAACGACATCGTGAACCGGCATCGGCTACGAATTTCCATATGCCCTTAATAATGATAAATCCCAGTGCGCATGAAGAATGGAAGTTGAAATACTTGCCCTCCATAGCCTCCACCCCTTCGCCCATATCCTCCGTTGCGTTGCGTTGCGAATTCGTCAAAATTCACTCTCGTAATATTTTTCAAAACGCGCCTAAAGAAGTATAACTTCAAAAACTCCTCTGGAATAAAAACACAAAAGAACGCATTAAGAAAGCGAACATAGCGCTTGCGAAAAATCCATTGGGAAGAAATGGGGCTTCTCCCCTAACATAGTACGATGGATCTACACAGTGATCGCCCTCCCAATTCTCCTTTACGGGGTCTTAATATGATGGTCAACCCTGAGTAAATCCATCATATTAAACACACTACAGAAAGTACAAAGATGTGCGGTGTTATGCTTAACAAGAGCATTTTACTCCACACCTACAGATGCCCCAAATGTTATGCTATACCTCCCTCCTTTAAATCTTGTGGCTAGGGAAAGCGCAACGATCGCAGCCCTTAGAATCAGAGAATCTGGTTTTTTGCCGGAATCAGGGGAGGGCACACGAAAGTGCAGAACTCTGTTACTATCCCCACAAAAACTGGCTGTGTACATGTAGATGAATCTTGAGTTTGAACTCTGAAATGTTGTTTGAGTTCAGAAACACCGATTGCGGAAAACAGTTCACAATCGAGTATTGTTCTATTTATAAATGAACTACTAAAACTTAGTGTGCGCGAAGAGGAAGGCTGCAGTGAGTGAGGGTGAGCCGAGTTGGCTAGTCTTGTGTTGGGCTAAGGGCTGCTGCGTTCCTACCGTGGCTTAAAGAATCGATGGAAGAGCAAAGAGGGCTATCGGCAATGAGTTTGATGGCGCGGTTTTGCACCTTGTCCAATCAAGCCAAGGTGGTTTTTGGGGCACCGGTCCAGATTACGAGTTGTATTCAAGGCGGGGCCGAATGTAGGGCTTGTAGATTACAGCCCGGGCAGTTGCCTGAAGGAGGAACTTGCATCTCTTTAAGAATTCGAGGCATTGGCAAACTTGTTTGGCGATTTGGAATATGTGATCATTATATCGCACATCTGAAAGTAAGGCTACGCCTAGGATGTTAAGAGATGGGTCAGCTATTATATTCTTTTTGCCCACTGAGATTGAGGGACGGGCGATGCAGGCTTTTGTAGAGATTTTCTTTCGTTGCGTTGAATTCGACACGATTCTTGAGGCTCCAAGCAAGAATGAGTTCAATGTCTCCGTTATAATTGAACATGAGTTCACGGTCTATGAGACAAGGTCTGGCACTTGTCTTATCTTATCGAAGGTGTGGGAGTAACGCAGAGTACTGTCGTCGGCGAAACTGTGAAGTGGGTTGGAGAGGATTAAGAGCAGATCATGAATGAATATAAAAAAGAGGGCAGGTGAGAGCATCGAGCCTTGGGGAACGCCGACCGAATGGAGTGAGGGTTGGATTCGACACCATTCAATATTACCTTGATTGAACGGCTAGAAATAAAGCTGCCAATTTAGTTCCTTAGAACTGAGTCGATACCAATAGCTTGGAGTTTATACAAGAGAGGGGGATGCCAGAAAAGATAGCTCGGAAACACCGACTGCGGAAAAAAGGTTCCAAATTCGAGTTGTTCTATTTATAAACGAACTGCTAAATCGTAACGTGCGTGAAGGGGAGGGCTGCCGGGGGAAGGGGTGAGCCGAGTTGGCTACTCTTGTGTTGCGGACAAAAATTGCCGTGTAGGCCGGAGATTTTTGATTTCAGTGGAGCAAGATAATAGCGGTAAAACTTGCTGAGCGCTGCTATATTCCTACGATGGCTTAAAGAATCGATGGAGGAGCAAAGGCTGCTATCGCCAATGAGTTTCATCTTGCTAGCGCGGTTTTGCCCCTTGTCTATCCAATCCAAGGTGGTTTTAGGGGCGATAAACTATGAGAGAGATAAACTATGAACATCTAGGTTAGGAGTTAAGTGATGAAAGTTATTGTCGTTAGGCGGAAATTCAGAAGGTGTAAAAGATTGGTCAAAGAAAGATGCAAACATGTTACAGATCGCGGAAGACTACAACTAAAAAAGTTAATATGCTGCATAGTATTCAGGTAGTTATCAACTTTTTTTTTGAGTTGCCAAATTTGAAGAAGTTTCTAGGATCGGTCCCCCTCATCTTGCTGAGATATTCTTGATGCAAAGCAAAAGATAGTGAACGAAAACTGTTATAACAATCCTTAAATGAATTGAGACTCGCAGAGTCTTTTCTCTTTAGGTAGGTTTTCCACAGGCTATTCCTTTGGTTTCTTAAATGCTTCCGCTCATTACACAGGCCTGCGAAATACAACTTTTCTTTCCCCTTCAAATAATTATGTTTTTCGTTAATTAATTAGGTATGTAAAATTAAAATACACTGCTGGTTTGTTAATAGCACATCGAGATTTATTTTAATTGAAGAAATGCATATTTACAGTTTAGTTACAAAATTAATAGCATTAGTTTTAAACAAGACTTAAGAAATTACATTCCTAAATCAAAATCATTTATGATATCTTTTTCTGTTTTCTTTAAAACTCCTGTTCAATCTTTTTCTCTTGTAGATTCGATTTGGTTCATCTCTCTTTAACATCCAGCAATAGTCTGCCAGCATGCTAACGTCCCACCTTCCTAGATATCTGTTTTCCATAACCTTAATGTCTTGGTGAAATCGCTCCCCCTGCTCTTCACTTACAGCACCAAGGTTCTCTGGAAAGAAGTCAATATGAGATTGCAGAAAATGCAACTTTACACTCATATTAGAACCCAGTTTATTGAAATTATAAAGCATGCTGTTGACTATATTTTTATAATCAGGGCTTTTCTAAAAAATGTGTCACGACCTCTTAAAATGATTTCCCAGCGAGCTCTTCGGTTTTATTCATAGTTTTTTCAAAGTTAGCATCTTGCATTAATTTACTTATGTCAGGGCCAACAAAAATACCTTCTTTGATCTTTGCATCTGATAAATTCTTAAATTTATCATATAAGTATTTGAAACAAGGACCGTCTTTAGGTAGTGCCTTAACAAATTGCTTCATAATTCCTAATTTAATGTGAAGTGGAGGTAGCAGAATTTTAGAGCGATCAACTAGCGCCTCTCGTACAACATTTTTACTCCCAGGGCTTAATACTGCTCTCTGTGGCCAATCTTTTTTGATCCAATGTTGTGCTCTATTTCTACTATCCCATTCACACAGGAAGCAGGGGTATTTTGTATACCCTGCTGGCTGACCCAGAATCATTGTCAATATCTTTAGATCACCGCATATAGTCCATCTATGATCGGAGTAGTTTATCTTTTTAAGACAAAGTTTATATTTTCATAACATTCTTTCAAATGAATGGAATGTCCGACAGGTAAAGAAGCGAATTTGTTACCATTGTGTAGTAACACAGCTTTAAGACTTCGTTTCGAAGAATCTATGAAAAGCCTCCAATAATTTGGATTGTGCTCTACATCAAACAGCTTGAGTAGGCCAGGCACATCACAACAATAAACTAAATTTTCTTCTTGTGAAAAATATGGAAGAAACTCCTTTTCTCTCTTCCTATACCAATAAAAGCTCGTTTTAGGTCCTAGCTAGTTTTTTTCTTTTAATCTTGAGCCGAGTAATTCCGCGGCATCTTCCGAAAGATTGAGATCTCTTATTAAATCATTCAATTCACGTTGAGGTATATCGTTGCAATCATACTCATCGTCAGAGTCTGAAGTGTATTCTACAGCCTCTTGAACATGTGCTAATGATGAGCCGGCAGTATGGTATAACTCTTGGTCATCGGGATCTTTGTAGGTAGGTAAAATCACAGAACGAACATTGGCATAAGTTACTTCTTTTTTATTTTTAGCATTGAATCCTTTTATGTGTGAACAGCAAAAGAAGCAATCGTCGATATGATTTTGTGGTTCCATACAAATCATTGGAGTCTTCAAACTAAAAGAATGTGTTTTTCCGTTTGAAAATTTACAAAGTTCACGTACACAAGTTGAACACATTTTATGAGGCACCCATTTCTTGTCTTGGTTTTTTATCTTAGTTTTAAAATATCTTTCATACAGCTGTTCGATAGATTTAGAAATACATAGTTTGTTGTAGTTTCCGTATTACATAAATTCCACATATATAGCAGAAGTTATCTAGAGAATTAACACAACGAGGAGCCATTTGTAACGCTTTTTTTACTTTAACCACACAAAAATCACAAAAATTGATTAGCACAGTCGACACACCAATCTCTAAATATACTCACAATCAAGATAGACAACGACTAGTGAGGGTAGATGAATATTTAAATGTTAAAAGTACTATTAAACCATACCGCTAACAAAGGAATTGGACGTTAACTCTAGTAATACTAAGAAATTTGAAAAAACCCTTTTCCTGAGAAAATTGGCATGATAGAATTTTTTAAATATTTTTTTCAGAGTTAACTAGCTATTACCAACGGAAATTATTACTCAATTTTTTTAGGGGAAAACCATCGCAGGCCTGTGTTATTGAACCACGGTGGAGATGAACTGAGCAATTTTCGGGGCTTAAAAGATACGCAAGAAACGAAGCTCCATAAAGTACGGCATAAAACCGTGCCACGTCAACATCCACCTCATTTGCGGTAAGCCAACTGTTAAAATCGATCGATGCAAGCTTAGATGACAATTTCCCAAAGTTAGCCTTTTTAAAGGAATGAGCTACCACCTCCGGACAAGACGTATTCTCTTAATTGAAGCAATACTTAAGCAGAAGCGGAAGGTGGTAATTGTCAACAGACTTCATGACTAAGGGGACTGGGTTCGACAGTCATATTGACTGAGTCAGTATAGAATACAACATCTAACTGCCTCCCCAAAACTTTAGGCATACCGCTCATTTGATTCAAGCCAAGTGAGAATAAGGAATAAATAAAGCAAGATTCCTTAGAATTCAGGTTGCCTGCGAGGAGGTAGTTTTCGTCATCTTCATCCGATACCCACTGATTATTAGGTAAATTGAAGTCCTCTAGGAGAAGTAACTCATCAAGAGTGCTTATCATATCTGGTGGGATTTAGCAGCACAGCAGTGAGAGATTAGTTTTTGATAAGGAAATTTTAAGAGAGACAAGCTCAATGTCAAGGTGGATAGAGAAACTAGGAAGGGAAATTGGTTTACAGGACAAGTGGCTACTATAAACAAGGAGTACGCCACCTCCACGATCTTCCGAGTGAGTGTGACGATTCCTCCGAAAGACTAGTTCAGTAAATAGGTACTTTTTCTTTGCGAAAATACCGCACGCGATTTTTTTTACCAAATGATTTTATATATATTTTTATATTTAAATTCAAAATGGCGTCATCCCCACCCTTATGCTAAACTTACAGTGAACGAAAATGGTTTAATTCAATATCTCGGAAAGTATGCATTTGACGACAAAAATGTATATATTTTTTTTGTAGATATGTAAGTGATTTAACTTTTTGTTGAGAATTTTTTTTGGAAAGTCAATATGTTCGAAGTTATAGTGCTTCAAACTTCATATAACACTTTCTTTGCACTATATTTCGTAAATGGTTAACCTGCCATGAAAAAATCCTTCCTAACACACAATTATCTATAATTTTTGTTATACATAAATATTTTTTACGTAGGGCTAGGCTAATATTGCACGAGTTACGGTGCTTTAAGTGTCGAAAAACGTAAATTCAAAAGTATTTTTGTTGCAAATATCTTTTTAATTACACGTTTTATTGCCAAGGAGACTATACAATGAGTTAAAACTCTTACGCGGAAAGTAAACGGAAATGGGTAGCAGAAACTAAACTTCTAGTTCATTTTTGGCTACAGATGTCGCCAAAAGCTGATGCGCCATGCGCCCCACATGAAGTTAGCTAAATTTTATCCACCTCGACGATATCTTCAAAATTAAATGGAGCAATGCAAAAAAATTCATTGGAAAATCCCTAAATTGGTTAAATACGAAAAATCGCATCGATAATGTAAATCCAATTTAGAAGCTAATTTTTCAAGTTATGCGTAAACATAAAATATCTTAATAGTTAACGAACTTGGCCATGAACCCGATGGATATAATCGGCCATATTTTTTGGGGTACATGTGACTGTGGCGCCCTCATTAATCAAACGAAAATTGACAACACGGAGTTTGTACTTCTTTTATAGTCTCCCTGTTTTGTCCGTTAGTTGGTGTCCGCCCGTGTAAATGCCCAGCCGACGCTACACCGGGCTTCAAAAGATAATTAACAATTACAGTTAAGTTTTGTCTGTTCGATGTCCACTCGTCTAAAGAGGGCCTATGATTACATACGGTGCAAACTACAAAATGAGCTGTCAAAACAAGTTGCCTGACAAGGTGACAGGTAGAATAAAAGCGTTTCGTTTCATTTAGTATTTTTTAGATACATTTAAAAAAAATTGGTCACTCCCGATAATCTCAGTTTTGTGAAATGTAATCTCGAATTTTTCGGAACTGGAATAGGGCCGGGATCCCGGGTTCTTGGGATTCGGGATCCTGGGATCGAATCCTCTAAATGCAACTGAATGAAACATATGATGCTTTGTAGAGCAGCAAACATAAGCTTTGATGTGGGAAATTTATTGCTGGTAATTATTTATATCAGGTAAGCATCTACGTGGATCGCACTTTCAATTTGGTAATAATAACGAACGACGATTAACAAGTTAGTCTCCAGACATCAAGTAGAAATTCATTTATAGCCAGATGAAAATTGGATCCTTACATCAGTGACTCCGTTCAAAGCAGACAGCAAAACTAATTCTGGAAATATCCTACGGTACACATATGAGAATTTCTTCGTCACCAACCAATAAAAATCACAACGCAATTGGCTAAACTGTGGCTAAAAATAAGTTTTCGTTAAATATCTAAAAAAAAAAAAAATTTAAAAAAGCATGTCATAAAGCGTGTCTTTAAAGTTTTAATTTGCATACTAAATACTTTAATTATTGTATTAATTAATCTTGATTTATAACCCGACTGAATTTAATTTAATTAAACAATAAGTGTGAAATTTGTTTTTGATTTAACGCTTTACAAAATTTTGTGTTTTTTTGTGTTACTTTATTTGCTAATTAATATTTTCATAATGCACGACAAAATAAGCAGGTGTACTAAACAGAAATGTCAAAGACAATTATTTTTATAACTAAGGAAAGATTATTATAATGGTAAATACTCTGAAATAATTTTATTAAAAAAATTCTATTGTTACACATAAAAATCATAATAAAATAAAATTTAAAAATTATTATAAAAGCCTAATAGAATACTAAAAAGTTGCAATGAACAGGAAATATTCAAAAGAGTTCAACAATATTACAAAAATCTACGGATTATCAATTTTAATCTCACATATGTATTAGAAGCGTAAAACAGCAGACAAACTGCTAATAACATATTTTGCTGTTAATTCAGCAATTTGAATGCAAAATAAATTTATTACAACCAATTTGATAAACAAAGTAAAACAGCTTCTGTCTAGTTATAAACTTAAAAAAAAAAACAATTTAAATACATCCGTTTCCAGGCGTTTTTTTAATATTAATAAAAAATAAAAATCTCTTCTAAATAAATTGTTCGCCGTAACGGCATAATCGTGGACAAATTAATATGAAATAAAAACGAAAATTATTTTTATTAATGGCGCCAATCAAGCCATCCTGAAGACGCACTTGCATTTTCTGAATATTATATGTGCTCCCAGCACTGCGCCACTTTAACCACAAGTCATGTGCAAGGTCGAAACTGGTGCATCAATGCATATTGCCAACCAAATACCTGTAATATACAGTTACTGACCACTTGCCATCAGTGGTATATAAAAAACAAGTTTCACTCATCAATCGAGCCCTTGGCCGCCAGTCACCTTGGACCGGTTATGGTTGATGCTCTGAAGAAGCCACTTTGTCCGTGAAAGGATGCGGGTTCCGTGTCTGTCCAGGTGTTTTTTTACAAGAAGAAACAATTAGGTATGCCAGCGACAATCATTCCCGTAATGAAGATGAAATCCCGTCGGGGAATAAAAAGTGCAAGTCAAGGTCTTTTCGATCTTGCACAATAGTGGTAATCCTCATTTCATTTTTCCCTTCGATCAAGATTCTCATATAAAAGTGGGTAAGATATTCCAAGTAAGCATAGTTCTCAATAGCGAGTCCTAGGAAACACACAACTAGAAGCGCCTTTGAGTTTTGTTAATACTAAAACATCCGAAATGAAATTCCTCGTTGTACTTTCTGCTGTTTTGGCTGTTTCATCAGCATCAGGAATTGCTCTTCCGCTATTCCGCAGTGGAATTCTAGCACCAGCAGCTGCACAAACTCAATTCCACGCTCAAGATGCTTTGGGACAATACTCATATGGATACAGTGATGGACTTTCCACAAAACAAGAAGTCAAATCGTTCGATGGAGTCACTCGGGGATCTTACAGCTACGTTGATGCTAAAGGCGAACTCCAAACTGTTGACTACGCTGCCGATGCTTTGAATGGATTCCGTGTTGCTGGAACGAATCTTCCAAAAGCCATTCCCAACCCTGCACCAATTCTTCCTGCTCCAGTTGCTGACACTCCCGAAGTGCTACGTGCCAAAGAAGCTCACTTCGCCGCTCTAGAAGACGCCAAGATCCGTGCTAGTCAACCTGCTGCTGAAATCAAGTCAATTCCCCGCACTGAGGATTTACCAAAGCAAGTTGAAGATACACCTGAAGTCGCTTTGGCCAAGGCTGAACATTTTGCTGCCAAGAAAGATGCTGAACTCCGAAACTCGATCATTAGTGTAGCTCCAGCTCTCCCAGCTATCTCAGCCTTCCCAGCTTTACGTACAGTTGGTTTCGCTTCACCAATCCACACCGCTGCCATTTCCCAAGGAGTATATCCAGCTGTAAGGACTCTTATTCCAGGAACTGAAATTCCAAGTGGCTTCGCTTACAACGTACGTTCTCCATTGTGGAATTCCCGATTTTTAGGAACACCACTTATTTATTAAATTATTAAATGTTTGTTATAATGGCTGGACCGATTATTAAATGATACATTCGCATGAAATTATTTGTTTTTTATTACTGTTTTTTATAGATTTCATATCATCGGCTGAATACTTATTTGCTCCATTCGTAATTTTTTGACATTTTAAGTTAAGAATGCTACTAATGGTTTTTGAAGGTTCTCTTTCCGAATATGAAATCCATTTCTCTCTATCTTTTGTAGTTTTCAAGATACAACGTGTCCACTTTGCTTCATATCCCTGTTTTTTTTTAAATCAGTGGGTTCTTGTTTAACGCAATAGCCAATTTTTTATCTATAGAGCACAATTACTATTAGGGAATCCAATCGTGCATCAAAATCTCAATCCCGCAACCCCGCGGGATCGTGGCAAACAATCCCGTGAATCCTCGGGAATTGCGAGACTGCAAAAATTAATAGCTTTTGTTCTAAATAGTTATGTTCATGAATTCATGAAGTATTATATGAAATAAGAGCATAACAAACTACAGTCAAAGAAGATATTCAGGCCTATTCTGAACTACGCTGGAATTGATTCCGCTGAAATTTTCTTACAAAGGCATAAAATTTAATTTCGAAATTACTCACAATTACAGCAGAGTTTATGCTACCGATATTAGAAAATTCCAGCGGAATCAATTCCATCGTAGTCTAAAATTGCCTGAATACTTTGTTTGACTGACTCAGTAGTTCGTTTGACATACAACATACAACACAATTAACCGCGAGGGTAATCCCCTTACGTTCATATGTACTGTAGTCCAGGAATGAATAAAAACAACTTGTAGAGAGTAAAAATCTACACAAAAAACATCTTTACATATTTCTTCGAAAATTGCTTCCTATGGAAGATATGAGGTATGAGCTATAATTGATATAGCCAGATTTCCGCGCGAATAGCTCGGAATATCTTAAAATTTACATTGACGTTCGACTAAAATCTTTATAACTCCCTTGTTTTTGATCGAAAATTCAGCAGGTCACATTTGAACAAATCAGATATAACATTCATTCCCAATTTATCTTGGGCTTAATATAAACGAGCTTTTCCGTAATAACGGAACTAAAAAGCAACAGGTAAAGAAATGTATGTAATTACCGAGGTGGAAAAGAGCGGAAGGCAGAAAAAGGATATTGCTGCACAATTTGGTATTCCACCTAACACCTTTAGCCCAGTTGTCAGAGCCAAATTTATACTGAAAGCCAGCCCAAAATGTGATATCGCTGAAAATTGGTTCATAGGTACTTTTTTGGGTGTGGAACACGATAAAAAAATCTTTGCTGCTCTAAAGCGTATGCTAACTGCACAATTTCGTAAACAATTTCGAAAATTTGGTATTTGCGTTATTTCTCGAAAAATTAAAAAAAATTCAAAAAATAATAATTGCACCACGTGAAAGAGTGGAAAATTTCACTACAAGTTATATAATAACATATTTAAAAAATTTCTTTTTATTATTATAAAAAATTATTAAAAATAAGAAAGCGAATTCGAAAACTCTACGCGCGCCAAATCTCAGAACTCATATATTCAAGTTAGGCGTTCGGGGAAAAACTAAAGTATCCTTGCCTAAAATGTACGCATAAAAACAACGAAAAAAGGATTTTAAAGAGGAGACTGCAAGCTTTCTAAGGAAGCTATTAGTTTTATTTATTTTTTTTTTCTCATAGAAAGCTTGATCGGAAGTTAGAATTTCTATAATTTTCACTTATGTTTATAAAATTGAAAATACATATGTGAATATATTAATCGAGACTTACAACAAAAAATCCTTGTACTCATCATCATTATACTTTTGCTTTTGATGTAAAAATAACTAAAATTTTCTCTTACAGCATTCATTCAACGCCATTTTTATTTCCACAAATAGCCGGGACACACAATTTACAGCCTTTTACTTCTCTCGGTATGAGTTGAACGCTGCCTTGGACAGTACGATCACAGACTTAAATATCGGACAGATATATACATAAGTCTGTGGTATGATAAACAAACCATTTTTAATGCCGATGAGACTGGATTATTTTTTAAATATCTACGAATAACTGTTATGGTTGGACCCAGCAGGCATTATAGCTCATATTGAGCTAAATATGATCTATTTGCGATTGGCAATTTTTTCGTTTAAAGTCTCAAATAGTAATTTATGAGATACATATGAGGAAATAGTGAGTTAATTACCTACTATTTTCACATTAATTTTTTTTTTGTTCCTGTCTTTTTCTACTATTTTTTATATTCATATAATTTTATATTATTATATATTTTCATATTTTACTCATGATTTTGAGAATATTTTTTTTTCGATTGCCTTGTACGAGATTCGAACCTGGGTCATTGGAACATGAAGCCAACATTCTACCAACTGCACTATTGAGACTACTGTGTATACGCCGCCGTAAGAGTGTATATAAATGACAAATATAATATGAGCTAAATATGAGCACATTGTGAGATTTGTCTCAATAAATACCTAACGATGGAGGTTTTCTTATAACCGCACAGTGGGACGAATTACCTAAAACGTGGACAAAAGTCCGAATATAAAGGTTTCGATTTAGGGATTTCCATCTTTTGGTTTGAATACAGTATTGTTGACACTATTAAATCCCGGCAGTAGAAACGGTTAATTGTTTTTCCTTGAAGCTGCACAGCAGGTCGAACTTGGTCATTGTTTATTAACTTCCCAGTATAGGAAGTTATTGTAATCGGTCCGAAAATCGAAATCGAAAATTTCAACGTATTTTCATCTTTCAAGGTCCCAAAATTGGCAAGCCATCGACATTAATGTTTAACAAAATGCTATTATCTTTTTGTAAATTTTAAAATGCCTTCTTAAGACAAACTGTAACATCTTGCTGCCAATATTTGCATTCTTCATCGATGTTCGTCACTTCTACTGATTTTGGTGTCATCAGAACGGTTCTTCCTTCAGTTGGAAATTTACTAGGAAGTAGTTTGTTCAGAACACTAAGTAAATCAGTTATTCCATTTCTACCGATATCGATTTGTTAGCCTAACTTCCAATTCCCGCGATCTAATATTGATATCATCATTATCGTCAAATTATTCAGATAAGTCGCCCAAATTATCAACTTCATTTCTCATTCGATTTGATTCTTCCTCATCCGAAAATTCGATGATTCCGCTGTTCCCATCTAAAAAGAACTTGAAGCAGACTACTAGAAGAGGCTTGACCAGCTTGAGAAGTTTCGAATGCCATTCTTATATATCGTCGGTCTAGAACCAGAAGAACGTAACCACCAATTTTGAAATTTTACAAGAGAGCTATTAAAAGGTGAATTTTATGCATTATCGTTATGTGAAATGGAGATACGATAAAATGGAAACTACTACTATTATAAAATGTTATGGCCGAATTTATATAAAGACGGATAAAGTAACTCTTCTACAACCAGAAAATTCAAAAAAGTAATTATTTTTTTTTTTGACATACGTTGTTCTGGTTCTAGACCGACGATATGTCCGCTTGTCTCTGGTGAACTTTCCACTTCTTTTATATTTTTGTAGCAATTTTTTGTCCATCAAAAGATACCGCGGTTACAAACTTCACTAACAGTTTCAGTCTTTTGCTTGAAAATGTCAAATTGGGAATGACGATAATAGTCTTAAAAATTGTAGTCAAACGAATTGCTCATAATTAGCTCATAACAACCTTCCAATCAATGAACATTAAGTGGGACATTCAATTTCGGTTTCTTTCTCACTTTCCTCTCATTATAATCTCATTATTTTCTCACAACTGATTTAATTTTTTTTGGCATTTGGGATGTCATATTTTCCTCATATTTAGCTCATTTTTTTTTTTTTTTTTTTTTTTTTATGTGAAAGTGCTATGCTCAGGAGTCACCCTTTGTACTACCAGTCCGTCATGTCATTTGTCACGTCATGGTGCAATGTCTAGCAGTAAGCTTAGTACGGGGAGGGGAGGGGGTATAGGTTAAGGGTTAAAAGGAACGGGGGGGTATTGAAGAAGGTGGTGATGAACCCTGCGTTTGAACTCTTGGATGTTGTAGGAGCTCGGAAATACTGACTGCGAGAGACTATTCCACAGTCGAGTTGTTCTATTAACAAACGAATTCATATCTTGTTGAGTGCGTGAAAGGGGGAGTTGCAGGTGAAGGGAATGAGACGAGTGGGCTAATCTGGTGTTGCGGTTGTAAGATTGCCGTGGAGGCAGGAGAGCGTTTAACTCGGAGGAACAGTCATTATGATAGTAGCGATAAAATTTTGTCAGTGCTGCTACATTCCTACGGTGGCTGAGGGGGTCGATGGTGGAGCCAGCGGTGTCGTCATCAATTAATTTAAGGGCCTTTTTTTGGACCTTATCTAACCATGCCAAGGTGGTTATTGGAGCGCCGCCCCAAACGAGGGAGTTATATTCGAGAAGAGGACGTATGTAGGATTTATAAATAACAGCACGGGCCGATGGCTGGAGGAGGAACTTGCACCTCTTAAAAAATCCCAAGCACTGGGATGCTTGTTTGGCGATTTGGAATATGTGATCATTCCAACGAAGGTCTTTGGCTAATGTCACGCCTAAGATGTGTAGGGATGGGTCGGCCTTTAGTTCAACGTCATCCACTGTCAAGGATGGTGAGGTGTTGAACTTCTTTTTTGAGATAAGACAGTACTTGGTTTTAGAGGCGTTGAATTTGACACGATTCTTCTCTCCCCAATCTAGAATTAGTTTGATGTCTTTTTTAATAGAGTTGAACATTAGTTCACGATCATCAAGACAGGATCTGGCATGTGTCTGTCTTGTATCGAAGCTGTACGAGTAACGTAGAGTACCGTCGTCAGCGAAGCTGAGAAGTGGGTTGGAGGGGATTGAAAGTAGGTCATTTATAAAGATGAGAAAAAGGGCCGGTGATAAAATTGACCCCTGAGGGACCCCCGCAGAGATGGGGTGAGATTCAGATTTGACGCCATCCAATAATACCTTAATTGAACGGCCGGAAAGGAAACTCTCAACCCACTTATACAGAAGTGAGTCAATTCCAATAGCTTGGAGTTTAGCTAACAAGGCTGAGTGCCATACTCTATCAAAGGCCTTGGAGATATCCAAAGCAACCAAACTAGATTCGCCAGATCCATGCAAACTTCGGCTGAGGTGTTCTGTAAGGCAAACTAAAAGATCACCAGTGGATCTTTTTTGACGGAAGCCGTATTGTTTGTCGCTGATAAGTTGGTTGGATTCTAGATATCCCATAAGCTTTTTGTTAATTATCGTCTCCATGGTTTTGGAGAGAATAGAAGTAATTGCTATTGGGCGGTAGTTGGAGGGATCGCTGGAGTCACCTTTTTTCGGTATTGGCTGAACATGGGCAAGTTTCCAAGAGTCTGGGTAAACTCCGGAAGAGTATGATAGGGCAAAAAGTTTGCGCAGAGGTCTAGCCAAAGGTGAGGCGCATTGTTTTAAGACGATAGGGGTATATTATCGGGTCCAGTCGATTTGTTTACATCGAGCTCCTTGAGGCACCTGTACACCTCGCGAGTCCTGAAGAAAACCCTGTCCATTAGATGAACGCTGAGCTCAAGAACCGGGGGTAGCATATCAGTTTGGGGTAAAGAAGAATTGGAAGCAAACAGAGATGCTAATAAATCGGCCTTGGATTTGCTGTCTGTTATCACCTTCTCATTGTGGATAAGTGAAGGAGTTGTGGATGAAGTGAAATTCTTCTTAATGGAGCTTACCAAGGACCAGAAGTTCTTGCTACCAGAGGTTGCATTAAGGAGTTTACTTCTCAACTTGCTGTCAAATGAATTTTTGACATTCCTGATGGTGACTTTACAGGAATTTCTTAGTTTTATATACTCTGCACGTAGCGATTCACTCGGGGAGCTCTTGTAAGCTCGAAAGGCGGCTTCTTTATTTCTGATTGCATTCATACACTCCTGATTAAACCATCTGTTGGGCCTAGCCTTCACAGATTTGGTAGAATGAGGAATGAACAAATGCATTCCTGCCTGTATGATCCTGGTGATACGGATAGCGGCAGAGTTGGCGTTTCTATTCCGGAAACACAGATTCCAGTCTGTAGACTGGAAAAAATTAATAAGCCCCAGCCAATTGGCCTTCCCATAATGCCATACAGTTCTTCGAACTGGTTTGGGAGGGGTGGGAAATTCGAATGGGAAGTTAGCGCTGATTAGGCAGTGGTCTGAATTGCCGAGAGGTGAATCAACTTCGACGGAGTAACGCGCTGGATGAGAAGTTAGAAAAAGATCAAGGAGATATCTTCCTTGATCAGCAACATCAGGGACTCTTGTGGGATGATCCACAATTTGATGCAAGTTATTGATGTCTGCAAAGAGCTCGACGTCCTTGCCAGAAGTACTGGTGCCATTTGAGTAAGTTTGTGAGTTGTAAGACAAATTTCTGGTAAGACAAATTTCTGGTTTTGTGAGCTCATTTTGCCTGCTGGGGAACCAATATGAGTGGATCCTAAAAACTAAAAATACTCGAAATTCCGCGTTGTTTCAAATGTATCAAATCACTTGATGCAAAAAGCAACAAGAAGGCATGGGTGACAAGTGAACTTTATGAAAAATGGCTCTTAAAACTAGATAAAAAGTTTGTTGCTCAGAGGGGAACATTTTACTCTTTGCTGATAACTGTCCTGCACACCCAACTAATATACAAGAAAAGCTAAAAAATATCAAACTTGCATACTTCACTAGCAAAAACTGCGAACGTGTGCTGTTCCAGTCCATAAAATACGTAGACGCTTTTGAAAACAAAAATCACACTGAAACAAAAAAATAATAAAACATAAAAGTGAAAAAAATGAATGCTACTAAAATTACAAACAAAATCAAAAAATCCAACTGCTGCACCTTCGCGTTTTAAGCGAATGCCACCAGCAGAACTTAGCGGACGCACATAGATAGGACTATAGGCCTATTCAGAAACGCCAGCAGCAACGGTAGCCAACTGTTCCTATTGGCTAATGATGGTCATATGACAACAAAAGGGCTATTCAGACGCTGCCATAAGTGTGCTGAGCAAAACCGGTTTTATTCAACCCCTCGGAACACACACGAGGCGTAATTGTGTTCAGAACATTTGAAACGTTTACAGGAACGTTTAAATGTATTGTAAATAAAATTCACTTGTCAGACAAAAACAGAGCTAAAGAAAACAAGAGATAGAAGTAACATTTTATATGTGTGTAAGTTTTCACGTTTTCATGTTTCGTTAAGTTCTTCCGCTCCCTTCCCTCTCTCATCTAACCGGTTTTACTTGCCATGAATGTGCACCGTTTGAATAACCCCAAAAGCAGAAGCGATTGCTAGTAAAACCAAGCTTGCTGCCGGTGCTGCTGCCGTTTCTGAATGAGCCTTAACGAACAGGAACTTGCCCGTTTCAAGAGGCTTAACACTCGGACAAACTTTATGGACTACCTATGGGAAGCATTCCCCGTCCAGGGAAATACAAGGAGTTAAAACTCTTATGGGGAAAATAACCGGAAATGAATGGGTAGCAGAAACTAAACTTCTAGTTCATTTTTGCCCACAGATGTCGTCTAAAGCTGATGTGCCCCACATGAAGTTAGCTGAATTTTACTTATTTCGATGCTTTGTTCAAAATTAAGTTAGTCGAAATGGAGCAATGAAAAATCATTGGAAATTAATAAAAATTCATTGGAAAATCCATAAATTCGCATCGATATAAACCCAATTTAGAAGCTGATTTTTCAAGTTAGGCGTAAGTCTCGGTTTTGCGTTAACTTTTGTGACATTCGTTGACTTCATGCGAATTTTTATTCTGTAGAGTGCCACTTATCGTATTTTAAACCCCCAATTTTCGCACCCAAATATCACCTGATACTAACCTAGGTCACTACCAGGTGTCGGGGTATACTTGAGTGCACAACCTCTAACCCCACTGGTGTGATGAGGGTTGAGTTGGCTTACCTTAAAATTTATTATAGCCCGCTTTCAAATTTTAGCTACCTATGGATTAAAGTCATTCTCCGAAACCACGTTATTTTCTTTTGCTTCCTATACAGAAGTCCATAAGTAACATAAGTAACGAAGCCTCATCATAATCTTTTGATGGTATTTCCGAATAAATCTCAGGATTGTTGTCATCCGATCCTAAGTGTGAAATTATTGTTGCTGGTGATTTCAATGCTCACAAGGTAAACTGGCTGACTTACTCAAATGGCACCTGTGTTTCTGGCAAAGAGGTCGAGCTGTTTGCAGACATTGTAGATCATCCCACGAGAGTCCCCGAAGTCGCTGGCCACGGAGCCCATTTCATATTGCTGTCCATTGCTGGAGCTCGTCCAAAAGTTGCCCAACTCCAGCCAGATACATGGTTACAAGAGCCCAGAAACGGGTGCGTAACAAAAGTGCGCGTGATGCGAGTTTCGAGTTTTTACCCCAGGCCAAAAGTGCCAGTCGTGCCTAAAGAAGTTATCACTTCAAAAATTCTGCTTTCTTTCTTTCTGCTTTCTGGGGATTTTTGATGAAAAAGCAGCGGCAGAACTCTCTGCTGATTTTCTTGTCAAGTGACCAGCGTAAACCAATAGAAACACTTCTTTGCTGACGGCTCTGCTTACGCAAGTACGCGAACAAAGAACTTTTCTAGGCATGTACATATACAATTTCATTCCACACGTAGCAGCAAATCAGATGTCTGTACAGCATGTGCTCGGCCAACACATTGTATTTTTATAAAAAAAAGGCCCTGTTCAGCCCGTCTGGTTCGTATAATCGTGTGACCCAAGGCCGGTGTGGCGCGAGGGTCCGGCGAACTTGGTGAAAAGTCTTGTAGGAGGCCAAGATGGATGAAAATCCACAGTGATATTGCTTTTAGTAGCTGGGACTATTTTGTTTTACAGGATACCGGAGAAAATCGCATACACAGTGTTCTAGAATGCAGATTCAAGCACCATTATACTTAATTCGAATATTTTTATTTGATCCAGGATTACTTGTGTTCATGTATGAACTTCTAATGAACTTGAAACATTAAAACATGTTGAAAGTTTTTACAGATGAAAACAAATTTTATTCGATAAAACTACTATATTTCAGGTTATGTACACTGACAATCTTGTGAATTCGAAAAAAGGTAAAAGAATACAATATGTAAAACAAAACTAGTAGTAGATCAAGTATAAAGTAAAGTATAGATCATCGAATTTCTGTATGTCACACATAGATGTAAGTAACATCATACGTTGATTAAAAGCTTATATTCAACACTCCTCCTCAACGTTGATGTTTTAAAAACCTTCCAATCCTAGTAATTGAAAACAATATATGTGCTTACGTGCAGGTACAGGTTTCGTTAACGCATCTGCTGGCATCTGATCCGTCTGGAGATACTCAAGCTTCACATAACCATCTTTGATAGCCTCTCGTACAAAGTGATACCGCAAATGTATGTGTTTTGTCCTTGAATGATAACCCATAGATCTCGCCATGCACTGCGAACTTTGATTATCACCATAAATCGTAACTGGGATTCCAACATAATAACCTAATTCCTCTAAAAGATACTGCAAAAAATATGCTTCTTTTGACGCTTGGGTTAAAGCAATGTATTCTGCCTCGGCACTTGAAGTTGCAACTATATTTTGTTTTCTGGATTCCCAGCTGATGACACCTCCACCCAAAACGAAGCAAAATCCACTTTGAGACTTCCTGTCATTGATATCTTCAGCCCAAGTGGAATCAGCAAATCCGTAAAGTGGCAAACCAGTTTTCTTATAATGAAGTTTAATATTCTTGGTTGACCGCAAATATCTCATTAGTTGCATAGCTGTGTTCCAGTGTTGAGCCCTTGGATCCTGGCAAAATTGTGCAAGCATGCTCACACTGCATGCTATATCTGGTCGACTATAAACTGCTAAATGCATCAAAGATCCTATAAGTTCTTGGTATTTCTTTAAGTTGACCTTCTTTCCTTCTGACGGTGCTTTGGGGTCCCGCTCTAGTTTTATTTTTGGTTGCATAAGTACTTTTGTTGATTTACAATTATCCATTCCATATTTCGTAAGTAAATTATTAATGAAGCCAGTTTGTGAAATGGATAAGTTGTCATCTTGTATATTAATCTCTAAGCCAACGCAAAGGGATGGCTCTCCAAGATTACGTATATCAAAATGTTTGCTAAGTTCTGTTTGAACCCTATTTGCTTCTTGCAGATTATTTGACGCAAGTAACAAATCGTCAACATAAACAGCTATTATTGTAATATTTTCAACCTTTCTTTTAAAATAAAGACATGTGTCATAATGGGATTGTTTAAACCCAATAGACTTGAGTTTTTCATTAATGGTCTTATTCCATTGCCGACTGGCCTGCTTTAGACCATAAAGAGCTTTATTTAAACGACAAACTTTATTTTTACTCTTAGTGTCTATGAACCCTTTAGGTTGTGTCATAAATATCTCTTCCTCCAGAACTCCATTTAAGAAGGCTGTTGACACGTCCATGTGAAATAATTTTAAATCGAATTCAACTGACAATGCATAAACTAATCGGATAGAACTTTGACGTATAACCGGTGCATAAGTTTCATTGTAGTCGACCCCAGGAACTTGTGAGTAACCTCTGGCTACTAATCTCGCCTTGCGACGTTCTACCCTTCCATTTTTATCATATTTTGTTTTGTAAACCCATTTACAGTCAATAATTTTTCTTCCTTCAGGTAGGTCGCACAGTTCCCATGTGTCGTTTTTTAATAGTGAATTATATTCTTCCTCCATAGCATTATACCATTCCTCTGAATCTGGTGAGCTCATGGCTTCATCAAAAGAGTTTGGATCTTCAAGTGTAGTATTTATTAAGGCTACTTCATTCGCTTGCTTCAACATCTGGCGTGGTCTCAACTTTTTCCTCATATTTCCCTCTTCAGCTTTGCCTGGATTGTTGTTATCTGCAAGTTCCCTTTCTGTAAATTTGGTAGCAGAGCGTAGTTCCCTTTCTGTAAATTCACTGCCTTCATTCTGTTCCTTATCTGTAAGTTCCTTTTCTGTAAAATCTTCATTCTGCTCCTCCTCTGCATGCACTTCATTGTCAGTTCCACTTTCGATATGCTTTACTTCCCTTTTATATTCTTCCGTATTTGAATCTTTATTTGTTGGTTGTAATAATGTGAACTCATAATTTTTAACCGACGACGGCAATGATGAGTTTGACGTAGAAGGAGGAGTGGATAAACTTTCAATGAATTTGACATCTCGACTTTTGATTACTGTCTTGGTTCCCTCTTTCCACAAACGGTAAGCCTTTGACTCATCCGAATAGCCAATTAGGATATATTCGTCACTTCTGGGGTCCCATTTAGAAATACCAGGTTTCTTCTTTAAAACAAAGGCGCGACTACCTATTCGTCGAAAGTGACTTACAATCGGTATTCTTCCATTCCAAACTTGTTCTGGGGTTTTATTTAAATTTAACGTAGTAGGACTGTGATTCCGTAAGTACGCCGCTGTATGCACTAGCTCTGCCCATAGAAATTTTGGTAAATTTGCTTCAATCATGATGCAGCGTGCCATTTCAACTAAGGTGCGATTCATGCGTTCCGCAACTCCATTTTGTTGTGGAGTATATTGGGTTGAAAGCTGTCGCTTAATACCATGCGTGGCTAGAAATGATGTAAAATTTGAGCTTAATAACTCAGCAGCATTATCACTTCTGACGGCTTTTATTTTTGTACCTGTTTGGTTTTCAACAAAACTTTTGAACTCCTTAAAAACTTCTAGGTATTCACTTTTATTGCGTAAAAATCGCACGAACACTTTTCTCGAGTAGTCGTCTATAAATGTAACGAAGTATAAACTCCTACTAATGGATTCTACATTCATCGGTCCACAGAGGTCAGTGTGTATTAAATCTAGAGTATGGGTTGAACCCTTTTCATTTTTATTTGCGAAAGGCAGTCTTGTTTGTTTTCCTCTTATACAAGCAACGCAGCCAATTATACCATCTCTCTCAAAGTTCGGTAATCCTATGACCATTCGACTTCTTTTGAGTTTTAACAAGGAATTGACATTTAGGTGGCCATACCGCTTGTGCCATAATTCAAGATTGTTATTTTTTGTTAACATGTTATTGCATTTTTCTGTTTTATTAATGCCCTGAGTGATAGCGTTCACTAAGAATAGCCCATTTCTTTCGTTGGCTTCCAATAATATTTTATTTTCCCTGACAATTAAAGCTTTGTTTTCTTCCATGATTATCTTGCAGCCATTTTGTGTTGCTTTACTCACTGAAATCAAATTACTATTTAGCTTTGGAACAAACAAAGTATTATACAAATTTATTTCCTTTTTGTCATTGCCCCTTTTAATCCACAACTTTACCGTACCAATCCCAACTATGTCTATGGGGCTCATGTCTGCTAGGTGGACTTCTCCTGAATAATTTTTATTTATTTCACTGAAACATTCTTCTCTACAGCACATATGTGATGTAGCCCCACTATCTACACACCATAAAATGTGGCTTTCTATTTCATCATACTTTTTGCATGATCTGACACTTTGTGTAGCTTCATTAAAATTATTCTCATTTCGCTTAAATTCACAAGCTATAAATCCATTAGCACTTTTCATATAGGACGCCTTTTCTTTATTTTCTTTCCATTTTACTCTGCAGTTTTTCTTCATGTGCCCTTTTCGTCCACATTTGTGACAATTGTATGGGAAAAAATTGGATGTACTTGGATCTTTAAAACCTTTTGGAACATATTTTACCTTCATTGCGTTGTCCTTGTTGTCTACAGCTTTCTTCCTGTCCCCTATTTCAAGTAGACGTGCTCGAAGCGTGTCCATAGATGGGAACTCCTTGCTAGCATCAAATGCCGCTTTTATTTCTGTATAATCATCTGATAGGCTGTCCAGTAATACTACTGCCAACAAGTCTTCATCTAATTTTGCATCTAATTCCTGCAACTTTGAAATAATAGAATTGAAATTAATTAAATGCTGTTCCATTGATATTCCATCACTCATCTGAAAGGTTATAAACCTTCGAAATTCTTCCACCTTCTTTCTTGTTCCCTTCCTTTCATAGGTATTTTCCAAAAATTTCCACACATCGTTAGAAGATTTTAGATTTCTAACCAATGATACCAGGGCGGGTTCCATAGCAATAACTAATTCACATCTTGCATCCATATCTTTATCATTATATTCCTCCAATTTAGCTGGATCATTTGGCATGACTATTTTACCCTGAACATATTTCAGAAGCCGGTTTTTGTGTAAAATGGCCTCCATTTGACTTTTCCATGTGGAATAGTTCTCTCCATTTAAAGATGGTATTTTACCTGTGAAAGTAGTCATGATGCCCAAAATAACAATCACCTTTTAACATTGAATTTTTTTTTTCAACTTCTGGGCCCATAACCTGTTGAAAGTTTTTACAGATGAAAACAAATTTTATTCGATAAAACTACTATATTTCAGGTTATGTACACTGACAATCTTGTGAATTCAAAAAGGTAAAAGAATACAATATGTAAAACAAAACTAGTAGTAGATCAAGTATAAAGTAAAGTATAGATCATCGAATTTCTGTATGTCACACATAGATGTAAGTAACATCATACGTTGATTAAAAGCTTATATTCAACAAAACATATGTAAAATTTTGTGTTTGCTGCGTTCGAAGTTCCTAAATAATATGAAATTTTAACCCATAAGATTTCAAAATAATATTTTTTAGTAATATTTTTGGCGGTATACAAAATTTTTCTATTGCTAATAAGCAAAGTGATATGACACGTGATATTAACAAATCAGCTAGAGTGCTTCCTTTACTTTGAAAGCAGACAAATCTTTGTAATGACACTATCAAAACTCGATAACAAGAAAAAACTTGTTTTATTATTTTCAAATTGAACCATCCAAAATAATTCTCCCTTTACAATTAATAAAAACCAATTACATTGAAATAAGTGACCTTAAAAGCCTTCAGCTCATCAAGTTAATCAAGTTACGCGCCGGTCGGAAGATATCCAATGCAGAAATAAATAAAAAGTGAAGAATCATAACGAGTCAAGGCCATTGGTACCGACTAACTGCAGTTGGAGTAAATACCAAAGATGCATCATCAAGGTCGACTGATTCCTGTTCCCTTTGGGAATTGGATCTCGATTTCATATAAAAGACAGGTGAAGCTTCAATGACAGCATAGCTCTCAATAGCGAGTCCTAGGAGACACACAACTAGAAGCGCCTTTAAGTTTAAAAATGAAATTCCTCGTTGTACTTTCTGCTGTTTTGGCTGTTTCATCAGCATCAGGAATTGCTCTTCCGCTATTCCGCAGTGGAATTCTAGCACCCGCAGCGGCACAAACTCAATTCCATGCTCAAGATGCTTTGGGACAATACTCATATGGATACAGTGATGGACTTTCCACAAAACAAGAAGTCAAATCTTTTGATGGAGTCACTCGGGGATCTTATAGCTACGTTGATGCTAAAGGCGAACTCCAAACTGTTGACTACGCTGCCGATGCTTTGAATGGATTCCGTGTTGCTGGAACGAATCTTCCAAAAGCCATTCCCAACCCTGCACCAATTCTTCCTGCTCCAGTTGTTGACACTCCCGAAGTACTACGTGCCAGAGAAGCTCACTTCGCCGCTCTAGAAGATGCCAAGATCCGTGCCAGCCAACCTGCTGCTGAAATCAAGACAATTACCCGCACTGAGGATTTACCAAAGCAAGTTGAAGACACACCTGAAGTCGCTTTGGCCAAGGCTGAACATTTTGCTGCCAAGAAGGATGCTGAACTCCGAAACTCCATCATTAGTGTAGCTCCAGCTCTCCCAACTATCTCAGCCTTCCCAGCTCTCCGAACTGTCGGGTTCGCATCACCAATCCACACCGCTGCTATTGCCCCAGGAGTAAGGACCATTATTACAGGAGCCTCAATCCCAAGTGGCTTTGCTTACAATGTGCACGCTCACGCACCATTATGGAATTCCAGATTTTTGGGTTCCCCACTTATTTATTAAATTGTTGATTGTTTGATTTTGTACCAGGACTGATTTAAAAATATATTTGCTAAAAAGAAACCTTTTTTTGTATACATTTATTATTATTATTATTGTTATTTACAGTACACAAGATTACAATCTTTACATTACAAATGGTAAATAATCCTAACTAGCTTAAGATAGAGGACCGAAGAATTTGAAAGAAGTAAGAGAGAAGTTACCAAATACCAAAAAGGTAGGTGAGGTAAGGACAGTAGAGTCGTAGTACTGCTGTGAAGCCGGAAGAGAAGCCAAAAAGCTTTTTGAACATCGTGGCTGTGTGGATTTTTTGGATAATAAGAGGAAGTCTATTCGAAAGTCTAGTCGCATGCACAAAGAAGGAACGACTGCAAACCAAGAAACGATAAAAAGGGATATAGTCCAGGAGAGATAGAGAAAAAGTATTTAAAAGTTGAAATAAATCTACCCTGGATTTCTTGACGCTATAATTAAGAGAAAAATCGTAGAAACTCAATGAATGTGTTTTGGATAAAATTGGTCCAGGGCAACAGGTGGTAAAAAGCTAATAATAGTAGCGAAAACAAGTTTTCCACGTTTTGGGTACGAAAAAAGTGTTGTTTTGGAAAACAAAAAATACTACATAATAGAATAGTGCTTAAAAAGACGAAAATTATGAGTTTTGGAGCATTGATATCGGTCTACAGGTTTTTGCAGAAAAATTAAAAAACCATTAAAAATTGCCGTTTTTTGACATTTAATTATAGGGAGTGTAATTATCGTAGAACCTTGCGTCAGGGCTTGAATTGTGGCCACTGATGGTGCCTACCTACAATAAAAATTTCATGAAAAAATAATGGTAACTTTTCGAGTAAATCTCAAAAATGTAAAAACACCTGCTTCACAAAAAAAGGTTGAACAGGGCCCACAATGGTCCTAGAAATTTTTTGATTGGTATTTTGGTTCGCAAGGGGTTGCTATACAACCCCATTTTCATGAAATGTATGTAAGGTTTGATTTAACACCTTAAAAACCCGTTTCAAAACCACCCTTTTTCCAGTTTTTTGAATTAAAAACTTTACTTTTGAGCTCAAAGAGCTCACGGAGAAAACTCAAAAGAAAAGGTTTTTATTAAAAAAAACTTTGCGCATACGTGACTCATAACTCCAAAAGTTGGTAAGATAGGACCACTGTTTTTACCGTTGTAGATAAGTGGAGGAATTCTGCGTGCACTGGTACCATAACCATGAAAATAGGTTATACGGTTACAAAAATACAGGGTGATATGTACAACTTTAGCAAAAAAAATCAAAACGCCGTAGCGGCTAAACCGTTACGATTTCCCCCCCCCCCACCTATACGATTTTTTGTTCGTCTAACCAAGACCTATCCACAGCCGACCGCTTTGTAAGTTTATGTGGGACACCCTGTATATATACATATATATATATATATATATATATATATATATATATATATATATATATATATATATATATATATATATATATATATATATATATATATATATATATACAGTGGAGTTCACTTAACACGAAAACGGATAGCACGAAATATTGCATAACACGAAAGAACAGAGTAGTCCCGGTCCATTAATAATCTTTTCATGCGAATTTGTTCTGATATGGCGAAACGTTCTTCGCTTAACACGAAAAAAGAGTCTCTGCGGCACTTATTTTGTTCATATTTTCTCCAATATCTCTGATGATTTCTTGCCCCTATAGTATTTTTGAACGTCAAAATTAATTTTGTTCTCTGCCTTCTCCTAAATATGCTGTCTTATTCTAAACTTTCCTGGAATTTTCTTACATCCGTAGAGGTAAGAAAATTCCAGCGATGTTTAGAATAGGACTAATATTTTTGAAAATGGGGGATTCGAGTCGTAGTTAAGTTGACTAAATTTAATCTTTTTAATTTTCAAGAAAAGCTTCAGTCTGTTTTTGATTTTCGGTGCACCACGCTTTTTATTTTTGTAATTTGTGCGAATAAGTAATGTTCAATTTTTTTACTGTTTCATTATGTATTTAACTCGTTATTATTATCGTATTTCAAAGACAACGGTTAATACGAAAGTCGGATACCGCGAAATCCTCAACCGGGCCCCACCATTTCGTGTTAACCGATTTCCACTGTATATATATATATATATATATATATATATATATATATATATATATATATATATATATATGTATATATATATATATATATATATATATATATATATATATATATATATATATATATATGCAATTTTTTCATTTAAAGTCTCAAATAGTAATTTATGAGATACATATGAGGTAATAGTGAGTTAATTGGCGCATGTTTCTGAACTAAATATGAGGTCAATATAATGTAAATCAAGAGCTAAATACTATCTCAAAATGTTCTCATATTGAGCTCACTGACCAGAAAAAAAGTACTGAGAAATGTTAAAAAACAAAATTACTATTTTCACATTATTTTTTTTTGTTCCTGTCTTCTTCTACTATTTTTTATATTCATATAATTTTATATTATTATATATTTTACTTATGATTTGAGAATATTTTTTTTTCGATTGCCTTGTACGAGATTCGAACGTGGGTCGCTGGAACATGAAGCCAACATTCTACCAACTGCGCTATTGAGACTAATGTGTATACGCCGCCGTAAGAGTGTATATAAATGACAAATATAATATGAGCTAAATATGAGCTCATTGTGAGATTTATCTAAATAAATACCTAACGATGGAGGTTTTCTTATAACCGCACAGTGGGACGAATTGCCTAAAACGTGAACAAAAGTCCGAAAATAAAAGTTTCGATTAAGGGATTTCCATCTTTTGGTTTGACTACAGTATTGTTGGTACTATTAAATCCCGGCAGTAGAAACGGTTAATTGTTATTCCTTGAAGCTGCACAGCGGTCGAACTTGGTCATTGTTTATTTGTAAAGGGTTCGGCTCTGTGCTTAAAAAACGTAGTGCAAATTGAAACTTGCATAAAATTATAACGACAATACAGATTCGAAATATTGAAAATGGAGAATGTTTCTCCAGGTATATACTAAATTTTAAATGCTTTATGACTTCTTAAGCGACGTGTTAACATTTGTTATTGAAATAAACAATAATTATGTATAATAACGAGAAAAATTTATAAAATTCAATCGAAATTAAGAGATAAGTTATGAGTTCCACGGAATACCACTAAGTGAAGTATTTTTTTTATAAAATAAGTTATATTTACTTCAGGATTAAAAAAGAAAATCCAGCTACTAGCCGTAACTCTCTTAGTAAACCACATATGCAGTTACGGCTGCTACATTTTATTTTTGATGAAATGTCTATAAAAGTGCGGGAAAATTCTCCATATTGTTAAATTTGCACGAAATTTTGTCGCATTATGTTCTCGACGTCGCTGATGACGAATTTGAGGTCAGAATTTTAAAATTCAAAACGGCGGATCCAATATGGCGGACATAATTTTTGAACATTTGTAGAAATAAGTTCAAAACTTGTATCTACATATATGTTTTTGAGCATGCCGATTACGAATCTGATGTCAAAATTAGGAAATTCAAAGTCACGGATATATATACCTATAAATATTAGTTCAGTCGTCAAAGCACAATGCGAATGCAGACCTCTAACTAAATGTTAACTCACGAAACTTTTTCTAAAAAAAAACAAGTTTTTCGTGAGTAGAATATGTTAAAAAAGTTTCGGAATATTGGTTGTCCGCTGCTCCTAAAAACAGAAAATTCCGTTTTTGGCCAATATCTCTTAAACGACAAGTCGCATTCTAAAATATTGTTAACAAAAGTTGTAGATAATGCGATTTTCTACAAAGAATTACCGTTCATGAATTTGTTTACATGACCTAATACGCAATTTGTATCGGTCATCCGACATTCAATAAATCCTCTGTTGGACTACGTGGCTAATATTTTCAGGCGTGATTTTTGGATGGTTTTGGAGAAAAAAAATTGTTCTAGAAAGGGGGCTATCCCCACTGTCCACTAAGGTACAGGGTGTTTACGAAAGAAAAAATGTATTTTTTTAATATTTACTTAAACTTGAATAATTCCTAGACTAATTATCGTAGAACAACGTAATTCGGTTCGTGTTTTAGGTAAATGTGTATTCTTTTATATGATATTAAGTGAATGACATCGTTTACAAGATATGTAATTAAAAATGTGATCTAAATCCCAATGTTTTTCGTTTTTTTCAGAAAAATTCCAATATTTTGGTCTTATTTTGAACCTACATATCTTGTAAAGGGAGTCACTCAAGTTCCTGTTCTTAAAATTTTCGAATTCAAGTATCAAATATGTATTCAGCATGCTCAAAATCATATAAATACAAGTTTTGCACAATTTTGTAAAATTATGTCGGCCATATTGGATCCGCCATTTTGAATTTCCAAATTTTGACATCAAATTCGTAATCGGCATGCCCAAAAACATCTAGATAAAGTTTTGAGTTTATTTCTACAATATTTTAAAAATAATGTCCGCCATATTGGATTCGCCATTTTGAATTTATTTAGACTTTTGTCCACGTTTTCGGCAATTCGTTCCACTGTGAACCGTTGTAAATTCCAATTACGAAAGGTTCCTTTATAATTCCTTCGACATTCGCAAGTATTGGCCAAAATTGCTCAGTTGAGCTATTAAAAATTGGCAAACCATCGACATTAATGTTTAACAAAATGCCATTATCTTTTTGTAAATTTTAAAATGCCTTAAGACAAACTGTAACATCTTGCTGCCAATATTTGCATTCTTCATCGATGTTCGTCACTTCTATTGAGTGTCATTAGAACGGTTCTTCCTTCAGTTGGAAATTTACTAGGAAGTAGTTTGTTCAGAACACTAAGTATATCAGTTATTCCATTTCTACCGATACCATATTTGTTAGCCCAACTTCCAATTCCCGCGATTGCGATATCATTGATATCATCATTATCGTCAAATTATTCAGATAAGTCGCCCAAATTATTATCAACTTCATTTCTCATTCGATTTGATTCTTCCTCATCCGAAAATTCGATGTTTCCGTCTTAAAAATTGTTATCAAACCAATTGCTCATAATTAGCTCATAACAACCTTCCAATCAATGAACATTAAGTGGGACATTCAATTTCGGTTTCTTTCTCACTTTCCTCTCATTATGATCTCATTATTTTCTCACAACTGGTTTAATTCTTTTTTCATTTGGGATGTCATATTTTCCTCAGATTGAGCTCATTGTGAGTTGTAAGACAAATTTCTGGTTTTGTGAGCTCATTTTGCCTGCTGGGTATATATATATATATATATATATATATATATATATATATATATATTTAATTAATTGACCAGCGCATGCTGACATAGAATAGCAAAACTCAAATATTATCTGCTCCATTCAGGATTATTCAGTCCCCAATACGTTAAGCGGAACCTGTATTTTACTAAATATTCATATCATATTCATGAACCGATCATCATCTGAGAAGGCTCCAATAATATTTTACTATCTCCTTATACAAAACTTTTATGAGTAATCAAAGCAATGAAATCATAAAGCGTAAACCGGTCATCGCAGTTTATTCCGGCATTGTAACCCCAGAGAAAAGTAATTATAAGAAAGGTAAATGTTAATTGCTTTGATCGATAGACTAATTATTATTAAGTTAGAAAATAACTTTAAAATAAAGCATATCTTATGGTGAGTTGCACCAAATCATTGATTAAAGTTATTGTTAAAATTAACTTTAACAATAACAAAGTTGTTAAAGTTCCAGTTTGTAAAAATGAGTTGCACCACCCATCCGTTTGTTAAAGTTATCGTTAACGGCTACTTTGATTTAAATGTACATTTTTGTGTATTTATAAGGGTGTTTCTCTGTAAACTGGTAAATTTTTGCAAGAAATCTGTCCCAGCAATTTTTTAAGGGAATATGAAAAAAAAACTATACAATTAAATAGATATTTATCTGGTGGATAATAAACAGTAAGGGCCTGTTTCACCGCTTGCTGATAAAGTTTCAGATAGTTATCTGCCATATAACAGTATCTAACAGATAAAGGCTGCGTAATATTTTCATAATATTCATCAAATTCATCTTCTAAAAATTCGAATTAATCCATTTGGAAATCTTTTGTAACCGCAGTCTTTGATTGTTCACGTAAAAATGCTACCAAAAAAAGCTCTAAAACTTAAAACATTTTTTATTATCTTCCAGATAAAGCCTTAACAGCCACTGAAATCGGCTGCTAAGTTACCAGCAACATTATCTGCCAGATATTTCTATCCAAGACCTGTGAAACCAAAATTTGTAGTTTATCTGGCAGATAAGTTCCGAATAGGCTATCAGGGGATTTATCAGCAAGCGGTGAAACCGGCCCTAAGGGACCCAAATATATTTGATTGATTTTAGGAATTATTGAGCAAATTTAAAAAATTCGAGACAGGGGACTGTTGCATATGTCAGAGAACTGTTTATATAAGTGAAAGATACATTTTAATTAGAAAAATAAGCATTTATTAATAGTATATTATAAACTTAAAGAAACATTCTTTATAAAACATATATATACATATAAACAAAACAGTTTTCTTTGGTATACAAAAAATAATAACAAAAAAATCAGTTCAAAATATTAATTATTGGAGATGCCTTATAAACAACTAACTAAAAAGTTGAAAATATACTAGTATAGCAGAACAGTCATTATGCTACGAAAACATTTATGGGTGAAGGAAATTTGTAAAAGACTCTATTTCCTTTCCAACCGTATTGTGCGTAGGGTATGGGGGTGAGCCGAGCGGGCTAGTCTTGTGTTGCGGGAAAAGTATTGCCGTGCAGGCAGGAGGTCCTGAATTTCGGTGGAACAGTCGCCATGGTAATAGCGATAAAGTATGGAGAGGGCTGCTACATTCCTACGGTGGCTCAAGGTGTCTATGGAGCCGCGAAAGGGGCCATCACCAATGAGTTTGAGGGCACGATTTTGCACCTTGTCGAGACAAGCCAAGGTGGTTTTTGGGGCGCCTGCCCAGATATGTGAGTTGTATTCGAGGCGCGGCCGAATGTAGGATTTGTATATTGTAGCCAATGCGGCTGGCTGGAGGGGGAACTTGCATCTCTTGAAAAATCCAAGGCATTGGGAGGCTTGTTTGGCGATTTGGAATATGTGATCGTTCCATCGCAGATGCTCCGTTAAAGTTACCCCTAGGATGTTGAGAGTTGAGTCAGCCGTTAGATTCTCTCCATCCACCGAGACAGGAGGAAGGTCGGTACAATTTTTGCTGGAGATCAGACAGTGCTTCGTTTTTGTGGCATTGAATTCGACGCGGTTCATTTCGCCCCAATGAAGAATCGATTCGATATCCCGGTTGATCGAAGCCGACATCAGTTGACGGTGGTAAAGACAAGGTCTGGCACGTGCTTGTCTTTTATTGTCGAAGGAGTAAGAGAAATTCAGAGTACCGTCATCAGCGAAGCAGTGAAGTGGGTTGAGGGGATTGAGAGCAGATCATTAATGAAGATTAGAAAAAGTGCGGGTGAGAGAATTGACCCCTGGGGAACTCCGGCCGAAATGGCGTGGGGGTTGGATTCGACGCCATCCAATACTACCTTGATTGAACGGCTTGAAAGAAAGCTCTTAATCCAGTTCCTTAGAACTAAGTGTATACCAATAGCTTGGAGTTTATTCAACAGAGCTGGGTGCCATACTCTGTCAAAAGCCTTTGATATATCTAGAGCAACTAGGCTAGACTCACCAAAGCTGTGAATGCTTTGGTTGATACGCTCGGTTAAACACACAAGCAGATCGCCAGTAGACCGCTTAGATCTGAAGCCGTATTGCCTGTCGTGTATAATTTGGTTGGATTCTAGATATTTCATCAGCTTTTTATTGATTATTGTCTCCATGATTTTGGAGAGAACAGAAGTAATTGCTATTGGGCGGTAGTTTAACGGGTCGCTGGCTTCACCTTTTTTTGGGATTGGCTGAACATGAGCTAGTTTCCAAGAGTCGGGATACACTCCGGAGAAGTAAGACAGGGCAAAAAGTTTGCGCAGAGGTTTAGCCAAAGGTGAGGCACATTTTTTAAGTACCATAGGGGGGATTTTGTCGGGACCAGTGGATTTATTGGCGTCGAGTTCCTTGAGACACCTAAACACCTCGCGAGTCCTGAAGTGAACTCCGTCCATTGAGTGGGTGGTATTCTCGAGAGTGGGGGGTGACATAGCAGCATCGGGTAAAGAAGAATTTGCGGCGAACAGAGAAGCTTATAGGTCGGCCTTGGGTTTGCTTTCTGTTATCACTTCCTTGTTGTGAATAAAAGGAGGTGTTGAGGAGGAAGTAAAATTCTTCTTGATGGCAGTTACCAAGGACCAGAAGTTTTTGCTGCCTGTAGTGGAGTTAAGAATCTTACTTCTCAATCTATCATCAAATGATGATTTGACTCTCCCGATGATGGAGTTACAGGAGTTTCTAAGTTTGACGTACTCACGACGAAGTGGCTCATTAGGCGAACGTCTGTATGCTCTATAGGCGGCTTCTTTAGCTTTGATTGCGTTCATACATTCCCCATTGAACCATTTGTTCGGCCTAGGCTTCACAGATTTGGTAGAGTGAGGGATGAACAAGCGCATACCCGCTCGAATAATTTTGGTGACACAGAGGGCCGCATAGTTCGCATTGGCATTACGGAAACACAAATCCCAGTCAGTGGCCTGGAAGAAGCGAATAAGACCCAACCAGTTGGCTTTCCCACAGTGCCACACAGTTCTTTTAGGAGATGTGGTGGTTGTGGTCGAGGATGGATATGGGAAATAAGCGCTAATTAGTTTATGGTCCGAGTTCCCAGGGGGTGAGCTAACCTTGATGGAGTACCGCGTCGGGTGGGAAGTAAGAAACAGGTCAAGGAGCCCATCTCCGGAATATCAGGGACTCTCGTCGGACATTTGACAATTTGGTGCAAGTTGTTGAGCTCGCAAAGAGCTCGGCGTCTTTGCCAGGAACACTGGTGCCATTTGAGTAAGTTAGCCAATGTACATTGTGAACGTTGAAATCACCCACCCGCAACAATGATTTCGCTTTCCGGGTGGGAAAATAAAAATCCGGAAATCTGTTCGGAAATAGCACCGAAGGCTGAGGTGGTGGCCTCATTACTAATATTAGGACTCCTATATAAAAAACAGAAAAATATGACGTGGCTATGGATAATAATTTTAATCCAAAGATGATTAAAATCAGAGGATGTACTACTGTACACCCTCTGAAAGGCCACGTCATTCCTAATATATATGGCTAATCCCCTATGGGCGGAAAAGTTGTGCACTAAGTTATACCCTGTCACCTGAAATCGATCTAAATCAAGATCTGGTAACACTTGGGTTTCACTCAGTGCGAAAATAGCAGGGGTATGGAGGAGTAACTCGCACGTAACGGCCAGGAAGTTCGCATTCAGTCCCCGAATGTTACAAAAATTGATTATAAAATCATTGTCACATTGGGGACTGTTTTGCGTGAGGTCCATAACCTCATTTGTATTTCTTCTTTATATACTTTCTTTTTTCTCGGCGCCATAATCAAAAGATGGTTATAGACCTAAAACAAAGGCAAACGTACAATAGAGTCAGTCCCCTCTTAAATTAAACAGTCCCCTGTTCCCGAATATAGCAGGGGACTGTTGGCAGGGGACTGTTTAATTTGTCTATTTGTTACAATACCAAAAAATCCCTTCATTATTATTTTATTTTGTTATATAGAAGACATATTAACTATCTTATTTAAAACGATGCACAATATATATAACTAAAACACTTAAAACAAAGAAAAATAACACTTACCAGGGGACTGTTGACTGTTGCGTACCGATGCGCGCATGTGCACCGCTAGCCCGTGTAACACTAAATAAAATGAGGTGTAGCTCCTTTTGGTGCTAAAAGAGCTAATAGACTACAGGCCCATGTTCAAAAATGGATGGGTCATATGAACCACCAGATGACGTATATGGTACGATATAAGACCATGCAATAATAAGATTCAGCACTATGCCGTCACTTGTAAGGTGTCCAACTGAGTGCTGGTGAAAATTCAAAAGTGCAGGTAGGGCTGAGTAGATTTTGTTCACATATTTTTGTACGGCATTTTTACCATCGTTAGATTTATGAAAAGTAATAAGAAAACACGCAGTGCCGTAAAAAAATGGTGCGCCACAAAGTAGGGAAATTTTTTTGATTTTCTGGCATTTTCCAGGGTACATTTGGTCACTTTACTCTGTACGGCATCAGTTTCATGATGCTTCAATACAGCTTTTAATCTATTATTCCGCAACCCCGTACAAAAATCGTGCGACAAAGGGAAAAATCAAGGGTTGCAACCCCCTTTCTTTCCGTGCTCCGGGGGGTGATTTGAAACAACATAAAATTAATTTATTCTGAAAGTATTTTATGCATAGATAATATTTTTTTACATGCCGTACATTTTCGTTGGTCCAAAGGTTTGTAGGGGAAAAAAAACTCAAGGAAAAATCCATAGAACGAAATGTAAGACAATTCCATATAACGAAATGTAAAGTGAAATTTATGACGATATTTTTTTATACGGCATTTAGATAGTTTATTTGTACTTAATGCAATAATTTATAAAAAGTTAATGCCGTACAAATCTAAAAGTTCATATAGATAAAAAAGTAATAAAAATATGAAATAAATATAATTTACATATATATCGTTTACGGAGCGACGTTCTGTTATGACGTTTAGCATTTGTAGACATATACCTACACCTGCCTATACTGTACTGTGTGCTAAGTAGTCGTGGGTCATAACGTATTTTATTCGGATGTACTCGGCTTGGACCCGAGTAAGGTGTTCGTTTGCGCTCGCTCACACATAGTTCGATTAGTATGAGTGTACTGTTCTTTCTATAGTTGTGAGAGACGAACGTTTCGTAGTCGATGCGGAGATGAAGAAGCCGATACGAAAATAGTTTATCATGTTTGCGCTGTTGGGTCAAGTACGAACATTTTGATCAAGTGTTCCGACACAGATATTTTCGTCATATTATTAGCTAATATGAAACAAATCCTAGTAAATGTGGGCGAGAATCAGTTCAATGTCGATCGCAAGATATGGATGCAACTCGGAACCGGTAATCACATGAAAAACATTGACGTTTGTGCTGTGTACAGAGACTTGGGCGAGAAGCTCTGTTCTTCGTTGGCTGCATTCCATGCTTTTACGGGATGCGCCTTAAATCCCGCATTTTATAGGAAGGGTAAAAACAGACCATTAAAAGTATTGGAGAAATCGTTTGTTACAGATCCACTACTCATGGAACAAACTTTCAATGTTCTGCAAGAATATGTATGCGTTTTATACAATGTAAAAGCAAGAAAAACTGTCAACGAAGCAAGGTGTATCATATTCGATAGGATTTATACACCGAAAAGCTGTAATGAAGCTTTCAAAAAGAAAGCTATGAAATTGGAAGCAACGTCGTTTCCCCCTTGTTTCCGGGAGTTAAAACAACATATGAAGAGAAGTACCTACATAGCACAGATTTGGTGTAATGCCTACAAACAAATACCGTCGACCTTGTTACCAATAAGATATGGATGGATGTTCAATGACGGTCGGTACGATTTCGACTGGTTCCACGGCGAGGAATGCCCCCAAAAAGTCAGTGACATAACGGAACCGGATGAGGAATCAGGCGAAGAAATTGATGACGTCATAGGTGAATAAATATATCTTTACATCTTCAATCTGTACGTAAGACTTTAATTTTGACAAAAACTTATTCATGTTTCAGAAAATGATAGAGAAGATAATTCGGACGTCGATGAAGACGTTGACTTCGATAACAACTCAGCGGCTGATTCCGATACTGATTAATTTAAATAAAAACCTTATTTTGTATTATCATCTTTAAATATATCGAATTTATCTAAAAAATAGTTGTTTCATTTTCATCAGCCTAAAAGATATGGACTGCATTAAAATGTACGGCATCATTTTTTCCTAATTCATTTATCTTAATACTATTTAAAACAAGGGGAGAATGAAGAAAATTGCTATATTTTATTAATCTATGAATATTTAAATTTTTGCAATAGTTTAAAAAATTACAGTTTTTGTATTTCTCTATAATTTTTTTTTGAACAGTTTCTTTTGAACGGCAATACTATATAACAGTTGTATTTTACAATATCATGTTAAAAAAAAGTTGCCGTACAGAGTTAAATGATTTTACAGCTTTATAAATCAAGTATACCATGAAATTAAGATAATTATTAATGTACATTCAAATGAACAATAATTATTTGATGGCATTTTTTTTAATAGTACTTTTGAGTGCTAGGTAATGTTTTGGAACCAAAGCCGTACTTTTTCAAATCACCCCCCGGAGCACGGAAAGAAAGGGGGTTGCAACCCTTGATTTTTCCCTTTGTCGCACGATTTTTGTACGGGGTTGCGGAATAATAGATTAAAAGCTGTATTGAAACATCATGAAACTGATGCCGTACAGAGTAAAGTGACCAAATGTACCCTGGAAAATGCCAGAAAATCAAAAAAATTTCCCTACTTTGTGGTGCACCATTTTTTTACGGCACTGCGTGTTTTCTTATTATTTTTCATAAATCTAACGATGGTAAAAATGCCGTACAAAAATATGTGAACAAAATCTACTCACTCCTACCTGCACTTTTGAATTTTCACCAGCACTCAGTTGGACACCTTACAAGTGACGGCATAGTGCTGAATCTTATTATTGCATGGTCTTATATCGTACCATATACGTCATCTGGTGGTTCATATGACCCATCCATTTTTGAACATGGGCCTGTAGTCTATAACTTCATTCCTTTCACGTTTCTTTACACGCATAAACAAGTCTGTTTTTACTGTATATGGCGTGGCACGTAACTCGAAACTTTGACAGGCGGACTGTTCATGAAATTCGGGGACAAACTTTAGATTAAATTAAACTATTCAAAATATAGTTTAAACTAGTTGGGATGTGGGTTCGACCCTTTCGGTCCACACGATCAACTTCCCAGTATGATGGATGTTGAATATTATGATTGGATATTTTAATAATAAATGAACAATAGGCAATATAGAATATATGTATAATACCGAGAATATGTCACAATTGTTTATCAATATTTTCGCTAAAATGTCAAACTAAATGTGCGCACTTACAAGATTAGGTATTAATGTGTTTCGGCACCTCATTGAAGTCGATATATGTAGTTTTGAGTTCACGCGATATCGTGCAGGTACAAAAATCACTTAAGTCATTTAAACCAAAAAACCGCTGGACCGAATATTATAAAAATCTTTTCAGATTATATTGTAGCTAATACGCTTCGAACGGCACCTCAAGTAAGTCAATATTTTTCGTGGTTCGGGCGATATCGTGCAGGTACAAAAATCACTTACTTCGCTTAAACAAAAAAACGGCTGGACCGAATCTCATGAAAATCTTTTCAGATCATATTTCGGTTAATACGCTTCGAACGACACCTCAACGAAGTCGATATCAGTTTTGGTTCGCGCGATATCGTGCAGGAAAAAATGACCACATCCGTACGCACATACACACACACACACACACACACATACTTCCTCCCAATTTTTTGCTTAAAATGCTCCTGGGACCTTGAAAGATGAAAATACGTTGAAATTTTCGATTTCGATTTTCGGACCGATTACAATAACTTCCTATACTGGGAAGTTAATAAATCAATATTAGAATGTAATTGCACATCATTTCATAATGATTAAACTTTGTTATGTAAGTTAACTGTTTTGAAAAGCTAATACTGAATTAATTAACTCAATAGAAACTATTTTGGTTTGGTGACCGGCCAGGGGACTGTTTTTAAACTAGGTTTTTGAAAACATATAGAAAATGAGATATTTTCTATATGGTATACTATAGTTTAGATAGTTATAAATTCAAAATTGAAATTTAAATATTTATCCATATAGTTTACGTAATATTTGCCAGGGACAGCGATTTTACCACCTTGGTGAGAAACACCCATAAGTTACACAGTTTGTGAGTTTATTGAAAATGGCACCCCTGTCTGGATCTATGACAACTATCATAAGTTTACAATAACAATAACATTAACCGGGCGAATTTGCCTGGTTAAAGTTAACGTTAACAATTGTTAAACGGTGCAACTCCCGTTTTGTCTAACCGGAGATTTGACAAACGATTTAGCTTTTGTTACGGTTAAAGTTAGTTGGTGCAACTCACCCTTAGAGGTTAAATTGCTTATTAGTTGCTAACAACTCTAAACTCAATTGGGTCATTTTTTTAAATTTCTGACTTTCGCCAACCTGCACATTTGGCACATTAGGCATGTCCTAAATAATAGTAGGATAGTTGGTCGTTAATTATTATCGCATATTGACTTAATATGACATTATACAAAAATACACTTTTAATAACTCCGCAACAATGTTACTATATAAACTAAAACATTTTTAATTTAAAAAACAAATGTAAAAAATTCCCTTCAAGAAGGGTGAAATTTTGCTGATTTAAGGTTACCTGCTGCAACTTGGTGTTAGAACTCCGTGCCAGCCATACTCCCAAAAACTCAAACTTGGCTGGATTTTCGTCAACCTAGTATCCGCATCGGAAAACAATCGATGAAACCAAGATGCGAACTGTACCCGCCCTTAAATGAAATTGATGATAAGCAACGAGCGCATCTCTCACATCGGAAATAATCAATTACGATAAAAGCAGTCGTCGCATCAAGATCAACAACTTATTCACCGGCCGGCGTAAGAAAACAATAAAACGTAAAGTGCAACTGAAAGGCTTATGGCAACGAATAACTGCAGTTGGAGTAACCACCAAAGGTGCATCATCAAGGTCGTCGATTCCTGTTCCATACACGAATTGGACATCGATTTCATATAAAAGACAGGTGACGCTTCACTGACAATATAGTTCTCAATAGCGAGTCCTAGGAGACACACAACTAGAAGCGCCTTTGAGTTTAAAAATGAAATTCCTCGTTGTACTTTCTGCTGTTTTGGCTGTTTCATCAGCATCAGGAATTGCTCTTCCACTTTTCCGTAGTGGAATTCTAGCACCAGCAGCTGCACAAACACAATTCCACGCTCAAGATGCTTTGGGACAATACTCATATGGATACAGTGATGGACTTTCCACAAAGCAAGAAGTAAAATCGTTCGATGGTGTCACTCGGGGATCTTATAGCTACGTTGATGCTAAAGGCGAACTCCAAACTGTTGACTACGCTGCCGATGCTTTGAATGGATTCCGTGTTGCTGGAACGAATCTTCCAAAAGCCATTCCCAACCCTGCACCAATTCTTCCTGCTCCAGTTGTTGACACTCCTGAAGTCCTACGTGCTAAAGAAGCTCACTTCGCCGCTCTAGAAGATGCCAAGATCCGTGCTAGCCAACCTGCTGCTGAAATCAAGTCAATTACCCGCACTGAGGATTTACCAAAGCCAGTTGAAGACACACCTGAAGTCGCTTTGGCCAAAGCTGAACATTTTGCTGCCAAGAAGGATGCTGAACTACGAAACTCGATCATTAGTGTAGCTCCAGCTCTCCCAGCAATCTCAGCCTTCCCAGCTTTCCGAACTGTCGGGTTCGCATCACCAATCCACACCGCTGCTATTGCCCCAGGAGTAAGGACCATTATTCCAGGAGCCTCAATCCCAAGTGGCTTTGCTTACAATGTGCACGCTCACGCACCATTATGGAGTTCCAGATTTTTGGGTTCACCACTTATTTATTAAATTGTTGATTGTTTGATTTTGTACCAGGACTGATTTAAAAATATATTTGCTAAAAAGGTTTATCTCTTATTAAACTCTTTTCTTTACTTTCACTTCGGAGCATCAAATCTTGTAACGTTAATTTAACCGCCTTTTACTCAATGCAAATGGATGAAACTTTGCAGGCATACATATTCCCGATGACAATACACGAATATGACATTTTGTTACATTTTTTGTTGTTGATTTTGTTGTTGAGTAACAAAAAACGATTTTTAATAAAAAATGCTTGGAATTATTCGTTCTACTCAATGTAGAGTCTTAAAATTCACTTCCATTCAATAAAAATTGGTAAAAATTAACAGACATGTGTATTTCCGACGAAAACACACGAAAATGATAGTTCCAAATTAAAAATGGCGGCCAAAAAAATATGACGGATTTCATTTTTCTTTACAAGCCACTCGTTCGATATGGATATCAAATGAAAAGTTATAACAAGTTGAATACAATTAGCGTCATCCTAAATTCAAATGGCGGCATAAAAGTGGCGGCCAACACAAAACAGAGGATCAATTTTTCTTTACAACGCGCTCGACATGGGTATCAAATGAAGGGAGTGACAATTAGAATACTGTTGTCTGTGTCCCGTCATTTCAATTCAAAATGGCGGCCAACACAAAATGGCGGTTTACCCTTTTATTTACTTCGCTCTCGGTATGGATGTCAAATGAAAGTGTATTAAAGTGAGTAAGAAAGTAAACTGTATGACGTCGTTTTAAATCAAATATGGCGTTCACTAAAAAATGGCGGAAGACATAACATAGCTACCAATAGCAAATAAAAATATGATTTAAAAAGATGCAAAAAAATATGTTTCCAGTTTTTAGTTTTTATTGCTCCAGCCAGTATACGCGAGCACACTACCTTTCAAAATGTAAAAAAAAACGTAGAGCGCTATTAGATTTTTGAGGGGTCATCAAATTGTGAATTTTTGGGCTGCACTTGAGAACTGTTGTAAAGAAACAAATACAAAACATGTAAAAAAGTTTCCTTATTTAACATGATAATCTAATTAAAAGTTTGGAAATTGTAATGTATTAACTAACGCTATTCGTTACTAAAACGTAAAAAATAAAAAAAAGAAAAAAAAATTTTTAAGAAACTCTTTTCTTTACCTTAATATATTGATCAGTTGTGAACACAAAATTAATATAAATACTAAAAAAGTCGACTAAAAGGTAAAAAATAAGAAGATTTTAAACAATATAAACTTTTAAATCAAAATGGAAAAAATCTCACACATTCCTTAAAGAAAAGCGTGGGGCGCCCATACCAACCTGAACTTAAAAAAACATGACTGCCGTGAGTACATTTTAACATTTCAGACAGTTACGAATTTTCACTAATTGAGCATTTTGTTTCATAAAAACGCACCCCACGCTTTTCTTTAAGGAATGTGTGAGATTTTTTCCATTTTGATTTAAAAGTTTATATTGTTTAAAATCTTCTTATTTTTTACCTTTTAGTCGACTTTTTTAGTATTTATATTAATTTTGTGTTCACAACTGATCAATATATTAAGGTAAAGAAAAGAGTTTCTTAAAAATTTTTTTTCTTTTTTTTATTTTTTTATTTATTTATTTTATACATAAGTAAACGGAAGTATACATGACTTAAATCTTTTAGAGTAGAATTATAATTTGAATTTTGATCGAAAAAAGGTAATACGAAAAATACCTAACTTACAAACTAAACATACTAGAGTTATGGCTATTAGAAAGTAGAAGTGGGAAGTAGTCCATTCAAAACGCGCGTTATGGTGTTCCAAAATAACACCGTTAAGAAAATCGAACCCTAAACGTTTTTGGGGTCGCTGAAAAATTTTAAAATTTTTGCCATTTTTCGCCAATTTAGGGGTAGTTTCAACCCTTTAGGAGTACCCCCTACTATTAAGTTCGCCTTAATTTAGTATAAATCAACCACCTTCGCAAATAAATATTAAAAAAGTGCATTTCATAGCATTAGTTTTCATTTTTACTGAAATAATCGCGAAAACCCCCTAAAAAGGGGTGTTTTTAGCATTTTTAGGGGTGACGCCGTAATTTTAGGACCGTGGGAATTGTTTTCTTAACGGTGTTATTTTGGAATGGACTAAAGAGAAAACTAAGTAGTAGAGCGAAGAGAAAGCTAAAGAGAAGAGGTAGATAGAAAAGGAGAAGCTTGTTTCCTGAAAATGGTGACTGGGCTAATTCTGAGAATTTAAGTGATCTCAAGATTTTCAGAGGGGTAAGGAAGTCGGAAAGGTAAGAAAAACTTTTAGCGTAGAAAACTTTATGTAGAAGAGATCTTTTAAAAAAACAAAAGACGTCATAGCCTATTAGTGCATTCCGAACAGATGATACACCATCTGACCTTCTCAAGTGGAAGATAAAGCATAAGTAAGCTTTGATTACAACATTAAGTCGTTCCCACAGGAGGAATCATACTTACATAATGCAAACAAGTAAGCCATAGAGGAAATGCGGGAGAATAAGAGATTTTACAAGTTTCGAACGCATAGTGGGTGATAGGAGACTGCCATAGAGCCAGATAGTAGGTAAAGGGTAAATCATTGATATATAATGAAAATAGTAGGGGACCAAGAATTGAGCCTTGTGGAACACCAGAAGGCATCTGTAGAAGAGAGCAGATAACAGTGTTATGACAAACACATTAAAGACGGTTAGATAACAAAAAGAAAAAAAACCCTGTAGCAGAAGAAAAGAAATGATTGCGCTGACTTAATTTGAAAAGTAGGATTTTTGCTAATATGACACATTTTGTATTGTTTTTCAATGATTTTGATTACCAATTGATGTGTGTATATTGAACCCTAGTTCAGAAGTCCAGTATTCCACATTCGCTTTATTGATTTGTTGTTGTAGTTAGTTTAAGGCGGCAACCCCGTACAAGATCCAAGGGCAGGGCACAATTGGCGCTGAAATAGCACTGTTCAGTGGCAACAGTATTAAAAAGCCTTCAAGTAGGTATATGGCTGTATGGCTGAAGTAACGTTGGATGAAGCCTGATATATACAGGTACTAGCAAAAACCCGCGTGCGTTGCAACGCCTTTTAATAAAAAAAAATTATGTGGGCATACTCCGGGATAGGAAATGGTTATAATGAAGCATGGTTATGGGTACATAAAAGAATTTAGAGTTACCTATAAAAAATATGCTTCAAATTTATTAAAATTCGAGGTTGAGCACCACCTATCGGAAAAAAAATTATGTGTGCGTTGTACGCGGTAGGAAAAAAAGTATAATGAAAAAACAATAAATCTGGAAAAAATTGCCTCTTCCCAATCTTATCGGTGATTCAATTAGAACAGCGTTATGTATTCAAGTAGATGCATCTAAACATATAACTTTTCGGTGAATTGGAATTTTAACTTTCTCTTTTCGGTTAGCCGTTACACTGCTCCCTTCTTACTCAGTATTCGTCCCGAACACAGCTTCCTCCAGGTCCCGTTTTTTCCGATCGAACTTTTGGAAGCGATAGATGACATCGTTTAACCTCGTGATGACAATGTAGGGGCGCACAAATTTGCAAACTTCGACTCTTTCTACCGTTTTTACTGTTTCTATACTGGTTAGAGGGAATTTTAGAAATTTACTACATTTCAGAATGTGGCTTGGGAAAATTCGTGCGTCATATTGGACCCGCAATTTTGAATTTATAAGCTTTGATCATAAATTCGTTGTTTGCCCTAAAAGCCCCCAGATACCGATTTTCATTGCAATCGGAATACAATTGGAAAAATTCGTCGGCCATATTGGCGCGGCCATTTTGAATTTATAAGTTTTGATCATAAATTCGTTATTTGCAACCTTAAAAACCCCTAGATATTCACTTTCATTGGAATCGGAATACAATTGGAAAAATTCGTCCGCCATTTTGAATTTATAAGTTTTGATCATAAATTCGTTATTTGCAACCTTAAAAACCCCTAGATATTCACTTTCATTGGAATCGGAATACAATTGGAAAAATTCGTCCGCCATTTTGAATTTATAAGTTTTGATCATAAATTCGTTATTTGCAACCTTAAAATCCCCCAGATTTCGATTTTCATTGGAATCGGAACACAATTGGCAAATTCGTCGGCCATATTGGCACGGCCATTTTGAATTTATAAGTTTTGATCATAAATTCGTTATTTGCAACCTTAAAATCCCCCAGATTTCGATTTTCATTGGAATCGGAACACAATTGGCAAATTCGTCGGCCATATTGGCACGGCCATTTTGAATTTATAAGTTTTGATCATAAATTCGTTATTTGCAACCTTAAAATCCCCCAGATTTCGATTTTCATTGGAATCGGAACACAATTGGCAAATTCGTCGGCCATATTGGCACGGCCATTTTGAATTTTTTTATAAATTATAGCCTATATGTTATTCTGATATATGAGCTATATTATTGTAAAGTTTCATTAAAATCCATTCAGTAGTTTTTGCGTGAAAGAGTAACAAACCTACATACAAACATTCACGTTTATAATATTAGTAAGATAATAACTTTTGAGGAGTTGCAGGTGGAAGGAATGAGATGAGTGAGCTAATCTAGTGTTGCGAGTATAGGATTTCCGTGGAGCCAGGAGAGTGTTTATTTCTCTGGAACAGCCACTATGATAGTAACTTATCGGGTCCATCTTATCGGGATTTATTGGCATCGAGCTCCTTGAAGCACCTGAACACCTCGCGGGCCCTGGAAAACGCCCTGTTCATTGAATGGACGTTGTGCCGGATGATATCTGTTTGCTTGCACACAGCCATCAGAACCTAAAAAATATGTTAAGCAACTGACAAAATATTTGAATGATCGATTTACAGCAAACATTGATTTATGTATATGTTATTTGCTAATACCATGAATTGCTAAAACTTCTCTTGTCTGCTGCTTTTTCTGTACCCAGGCATCACGATCTAGGACCTGAGAGCAGTCATGCCGATTAATTCTGCAGCATTTTGGCCCCCATATTCCAACATTAAAACTAAAGGTGCGATTCCACTTATACACTTGTGGGCACTGCTTGTCGTCTCCGCCGTCGTTTGGTCCCAAGTCCAGGGTGTGAAAGGAGGTGGGTGGTCGACCTGCCGAATTGACCAGAATCGGGAGACCGAATAAACTAGGCAAGAAACCGCATGGATACGCGAACTATTCACGAAATAATGCTATTGCATCCGGGACAGCCGATGCACCAGCGCTGGGGACCATATGCTGGTGTGAAGTGGGTTACTGGCCGAACACGCAAATTAGTCACACCGAAAATGGGAACTCAATTGCCCAACTTAACGGATCCGTAACATTAACGATCGTCCCGCCAACAATAGACGAAACAATGACGCTTTACTATTGCGGTGGTGAGAGACGAGAGGCCAGCGTCGGATTTATGGTCAATCGACGGGCTGCCAGCAGCATTATCGCATTCCAACAGGTATCCGAGCGTTTGACAGTTATAACCATGGGTGGAACCATCAAGACCCATATCGTATCCGTTTATGCGCCAAATAGTCAACTCAAACACCAACTCACCTGGCGAAATCTATCCGGATAAGACTCGGTGATGTTAGATTACGTTTTGATTAACGCAAAGCTTCCGATCAACGGCCAAAGACGTACGTGCAATGCGTGGGCCCGATTGCGGATCGGACCATTATCTTGTTCGAGCAAAATTACAGATGCGATTACAAAGAGAGAAGAAAACGGCGGCACCACCAGCCAAGAAGAATTGGGCTTGCCTACGGGACCCCGGCCATCGGGCGAGAGTTTCGAATGGTATTATCCATCAAAATATTGGCGCTCGCAATACCGGACGATATCGATGTAAAAAAAGACAATTGTCTGAGTCTTTTGTGGTGTGTGCAATGGAGTTGTGTCCACCTATCCGTTAGCAGACGTAGCCATGGATCTCGGACAGCTATCTGGATCTCGTCAATCAGTGGAAGCGAATGAAACACGTCGACTTTGAGCAAGAGCGAAGATTGAAAAAAGAAGTTCGACAGGAAATAAAATCGGAGCCGGAAGCGTGCCGGAATAATAACGGACAGATCGAGGGCCCGTGTTTACCTCGATGGAATCCAAATCACACAGGTTCCGATGTTCGAATATTTGGGATCATTGGTTGATTAAACGAAAGTGGTATCGACGGCCGACGTTCAAAGCCGCATGGGCCAGGCAACAGCAGCATTCGCCTAGCTCAAATGGTGCATATGGAAACGAACAAATATTGCTATCAAAACGAAAGTACGTCTTTACCGAACGTTGATCCTTCCAATTATTCTTTATGTATCGGATTGTAGTGTACTTGTTATACCCTTTCATTTGATACTCATGTCGGCGGGTCGGGGAGCACAATTGGGGAATTCGGCCGCCATCTTGGAATCACCATCTTTATAATCAAGATTTATCTACATAAAGATGCACTTTGCGATGCAGCAATAGAATTTCAAAAATGTACATCACCAAAATATGGCACAAAGTTTCTAGACGAGCTAACAAAGTGAATGCAAACCCCATCTCAATCCGACTTAATGCACAAAAAAGTAAGCTTGACTACTATATTTCCTCGTCTATTAGTCCATATTAGTCAAATATTCCAAAAAAATGCACTTGTAATAACTACGCAACAATTATACTAAATAAAAATAAATTAAATTAAAAAAAGAAACACAAAAAGTAAAAAATTTTTCAAAAGGAACCTTTTTTCCCATACATAGAGGAACTTTTTGCCCGTACATAATTCAACTTGGTATTAGCACTCTTGAGAAACTTCATTTCGCACCGTACTTCCTTCTAGCATCAAATTAATCACCAAGTTGTGTGGGCCCTTAAGTGGTTGATAACGAACGAGTGCATCTCTCACACTGCAAATAATAAATTACGATAAAAGCAGTCGTCGCATCAAGATCAACAACTTATTCACCGGCCGGCGTAAGAATACAATAAAACGTAAACTGCAACTGAAAGGCCTAAGGCGACGACTAACTGCAGTTGGAGTAAACACCAAAGGTGCATCATCAAGGTCGCCGATTCCTGTTCCATTCGCGAACTGGACATCGATTTCGTATAAAAGACAGGTGAGGCTTCACTGACAATATAGTTCAATAGCGAGTCCTAGGAGACACACAACTAGAAGCGCCTTTGAGTTTTGTTAATACTAAAACATCCGAAATGAAATTCCTCGTTGTACTTTCTGCTGTTTTGGCTGTTTCATCAGCATCAGGAATTGCTCTTCCACTGTTCCGCAGTGCAATTCTAGCACCAGCAGCTGCACAAACTCAATTCCATGCTCAAGATGCTTTGGGACAATACTCATATGGATACAGTGATGGACTTTCCACAAAGCAAGAAGTAAAATCGTTCGATGGTGTCACTCGGGGATCTTACAGCTACGTTGATGCTAAAGGCGAACTCCAAACTGTTGACTACGCAGCCGATGCTTTGAATGGATTCCGTGTTGCTGGAACGAATCTTCCAAAGGCCATTCCCAACCCTGCACCAATTCTTCCTGCTCCAGTTGTTGACACTCCTGAAGTCCTACGTGCTAAAGAAGCTCACTTCGCTGCTTTAGAAGATGCCAAGATCCGTGCCAGCCAACCTGCTGCTGAAATCAAGTCAATTCCCCGCACTGAGGATTTACCAAAGCCAGTTGAAGATACACCTGAAGTCGCTTTGGCCAAGGCTGAACATTTTGCTGCCAAGAAAGATGCTGAACTCCGGAACTCGATCATTAGTGTAGCTCCAGCTCTCCCAGCTATCTCAGCCTTCCCAGCTCTCCGAACTGTCGGTTTTGCATCACCAATCCACACCGCTGCTATTGCCCCAGGAGTAAGGACCATTATTCCAGGAGCCTTAACCCCAAGTGGCTTTGCTTACAATGTGCACGCTCACGCCCCATTATGGAATTCCAGATTCTTGGGTTCACCACTTATTTATTAAATTGTTGATTGTTTGATTTTGTACCAGGACTGATTTAAAAATATATTTGCAAAAAAGAAACTTTGTACTGCTTTGATTTTTAATAACAATTGTGTCTATATAGTACAGGTAAACTCCTAAGGACTGATTCGCAGCAGTGCGTAGGGGTCGTGTATGTGTGTCCCTAATATTGGACCCGGTCCAATGGGCTGGCAGCAAGAGAGTGGCACCATAATGGAGCATTTTGTTTAGCACTTTATTTTCACTCATTTGGCCTATTTTAGTTTTAACTATTATAGTTTCAACTTTCTCGAATATGTATTTTTCTCTGAATTTTATTTACAGTTATTCTTTGTGTTGTAATTTACATCACTTCAGATTTATGACATTTAATCTCACACTTTACACTTTTAAATTTCTTAGAAAACTGGGGGCATAAATTTTTCCAGATTTGACCTATCTTCGTTGAGCATCGATTAAAACAACACAAATCAAGTCTGTGGTGTTATCTAGAAAGTAATAACAAATTGCCTTATCATTTCACTTCTAGCAAGTTCACTTTAGTTAACGCGTGAACATCTTTCAAAACACTGCAGTCTCCAGCCAGCAACCGAGTTTAGAATGGATCTTAAAGGAAAAAACGTTGCAGTTGTCGGTGGTTTTGGTGGAATTGGTTTTGAAACTTGCAAGTGTTTTTTACAAAAGGGAGTCCCTGTAAGGTTTTAACAATAAACTATAAAAGTACAACGAGCGTCTGAAAGTGTCCTTTTTGTAACATTGCAGAAACTAGCGATATTTGATCTTAAGGAGAATTCAGTGGCTTTAGCGGAAATTAAAACGAAATATCCAAGAGTGGAAATTCTATTTCTACCTTTGGATATCACCAACAAAGCCAACATCGAACAATGCTTTAGGGATGCTGTTGCTAAATTTAAACACCTTGACATTGTTGTTAACTCAAGTGGAGTCGTTGCAGATCATGACCCAAAATTAATTTTAGATATTAACTTGGTAATTTTTGTCTTTAAATGAATGCAAATTTATACAATTTTTACAAATACAATAACATTCCAGTTAGGACTTATAAATAGCACACTAACAGCTTTCAATTACATGGACAAGACTAAAGGTGGGAAAGGTGGTCTGATTGTTAATGTAGCCTCTGTGCTTGGCCTAGAACCATGCGCACCAATTGCTATCTATTCGGCCTCGAAACATGGCGTTATTGGATTTACAAGATCTTTATCGGTTTGCATTGCAAAATATTTTTGTACTTTTAATTTTTTACAAACCAAAAAAATATATTTTTAGGACGATTTTTACTACCAAAGAACTGGAATTAAACTTATTGCTATATGTCCCGGTGTAACTGAGAGTAACTTAACTATAACATTTACAGGAAAGACTACATTCCCGTATGCACAGGATTTGGCTGATAAATTTTTAGCTTACAAACAAACGGCAGCTGAATGTGCTGTTAATTTGATTAAAGCTGTTGAGTTCAATAAAAATGGATCGATTTGGATTTGTGATCATGGAAAGCTACAAGAGGTGAACCCAACAAAGTATTGGGTTGGTGAATTGTAAATTTAAGTTTTTCATCTGCTTTTCAAAATTATTTGTGTAAAATTATTGTAGTAAAATGTTCCTGGGGGGCGAACGGCTAACAAAGACCTCGGAAAGTGGTGGCACCCGATTTGTCACTTCTGTCAAGATTCGAGGAAAGTCACTGCAGACGAACACCTAGCAGACCTGTTAGCAAGTCCTAATCCCACCTCCCCGCGGTGCCCTCTGGGGTACTTCTTCGGAAGGAGCTAACGGGAGACGGGCGAATGGCGAGCTCTCTGCGCCACAAAACAGAGTTTTAAGTCGGTTGGGCTGAGGGTTAGCAACCCGCTCCCATAAAAAAACACCATTGCTACGAATCGGCAAACAATGCCTCGGAACCGGACGGACAACACGACGACGACCTTTGCTTTTCGAACAAGGACACGAATCGGATCATGGAATGTGAGAACACTGCTGGCTGAGGGACGGCTGGATGAAGTCCTCAACGAGATGAATCGATATAAAATCAAGATCATGGGAGACCAGATGGCCCGATGCGGGGGAACATATCTGCCCAAATGGTGAGTCCTTCTTATATTCTGGTAGAAACGAAACTGAAAGCCGTAGGAGTGGCGTTGGCGTAATACTCACCAAAGAAGCCAGGTCCAGCCTCATTAGCTGGTCACCGGTTTCTGAGAGGATTATTACCGTGCGCCTGCGTACCAGACTAAGAAGTACTACGGTAGTCCAATGCTATGCTCCAACTGAAGACGCTGAAGATGACATCAAGGACGAGTTCTATATGCGACTGAATGAGGTTTTTCGCTCTATTCCAAGGGGAGACATCATTGTTTTAATGGGTGACTTAAACGCTCAGATCGGCCGTGACAACACGGGCCTTGAACACACAATTGGAAACCAAGGCCTAAGCCAAGTTACCAATAACAATGGTGAGCTTTTCGTTGACTTTTGTAGTTCCCACCAACTCATGGTAGGTGGAACTTACTTTTGTCACAAGAAGATACACAAAGAGACCTGGGTATCGCCCGATGGTAGAACGAGAAATCAGATAGATCACGTGGCCGTTAGCCGCAGATGGAGAACTATTCTTGAGGATGTCAGGAGTTTCAGGGGAGCGGATACTGGAAGCGACCACCATTTGGTTGTAGCAACTATTCGCCTTAAAATCGCCGCAATCAGAAACGTGCAACATGATGCTATAACCCGTAGACGGTTTAACGTAGACCTTCTGCGGGAGAGCGTTAAAAAGCGGGAATTCGCTGGAAACTTTTTAGAATTATTAAACCAGCAAACCGTTTCTGACGACACAAATATTGAGGAATTGTGGAGTACGACAAAGGGCGCGATATTGACGGCTGCGGAAACAAGCATCGGCTATGTCCAAAGAAACCAGCAACACTGGATCTCGGACACAACCTGGCAAAAAATAGAACGCAGAAGGGCCCTCAAAAATAGCGTAAACTCCACAAACGACCCGGAAAGACGTCACCAATTAGAACGGGAATACTCCCAATTACACCGGGAGGTTAAGAGAAGTGTCCGGCGTGATAAAAGGCAGCAGATAAACGAGCTCGCAGAAAAAGCGGAAAACGCGGCAAACACAGGCAATAGTAAGGTGCTGTACCAAATCACTAAACAGCTCTCGGGAAAGCACTCTACTAAAAAGCATGCCGTTAAGAGTGCGGATGGAAGGCTGCTGTGCAGCGACGAAGAGCAACTCCAAAGATGGAGAGATTACTTCTTCGCCGCCCTGAATGGTACACTTACACAGGAACCTCAGGAAAATAGCAACAATGCACAGCCAATAAGAATCACCACCCGGGCCCCATCCAAGACGGAAATAGTAACCGCAATTCATGCGATGGCCAATGGTAAAGCAGCTGGGAAAGATGGCATCCCGCCAGAATTGTTGAAAGCCGACTCAAGCCTCATAGCAGATGCGCTTCAGCCAATCCTAGAAATAGCATGGAACACCTGTACCTTTCCGGAGGATTGGACGGAAGGTATCATAGTCAAAATACCAAAAAAGGGGGATGTTTTTTGCCTCTTTCTTCCTTCCGTGGTTTGTCCTTGGTTGCTACACTCACTCACACATTAAAAGATGTAGATTCAAAATAATGAAAACCACTTTAATTAACACACAATGAATTTGAGATAATATAAATACAAGAACAATGAAAACACTTTAATTGATACACAATGACTTTAAGATAATATAAACTTCATAATAATTCTGACTGTAATTCTGACTGTTGCTTTCGCGGCGGCGTGGTACTCACTGCCCTCACTGCCCAACGATGGTAGGTGCGTGCTGGCTGATTGGAATGATGAACCCGGGGGTTATTGCCGGTCATAACCTGTCGCAATTTCCCAACTGCTGAGCGTAGTTGTTTCAGCATTGGTTGACCTAATTATTGTTCTTCGTACTTGCTGATGGTTGCAGCCACGGGTTGTTCACTGTTGAATTGGGACGTTGAACATTTGATGGTTGCAGCAACGGGTTGTTCACCGGGACGTTGAACATTTTGGGCCGCCTTGAAATATCTGTATTTCAAAGATAGAAAAAAAATACTAATTAAATGGGGTTATGTGGCTGGCATTTCCTCCGAACCACAATGGATTCCTAGTGCAAGGAGTTATTTGATGGGCGCTCCGACTCGCCCCAGATTAGGGATATAGATAAAGGATATGGAGTGGAGATGAGTTTGTTTTTGGATAAAGGGGAGGAAAATGCAATGCAAGTTGGTTTATGCTTTAGAAATTAGTGATGGATATATTTTTGTTTGGCGTTGAAGTGAGTCTAATGTCACAGTGCTGCTACTTAACTCTCGAACTCCATTTGTCGGAAGTTCATTGGTCTCCTCTGCTGCTTGTTGAGGTGACTCGGTGCACACCGACGTCAATTGTATGTCCACAGCCAATGAATCCAGCAGATACTTGACCTAACGTTGAGAATATAGACCAGGTTTGAAACAGATATTCCGATATTTGAGTAAAATGATGATTCGAGAAGAGGTGTAGAATGTTGATATCCTGTTGATCTATGTCGTGTCCGACTAAAGCCTTGGTAACGATGTTCTCAATTGCTTGACGTTCTGAAGGGTACATTATCTGCTTTCGTAGGTCATTGACACTTTCATAAGAGTATATTCCAGATTTAATCAATTCATGAGGATCATTATATTTCCACGGTATATCTTCTGATGGTTTTAGTGACTCGGGTGACTCTAAGCGATGGATTTGTGGCGAAAATCCATACCAGGTTCCGTGTAGAAAATAAGTTGAGGTAAGGGTCGACGAGCAAGGTATCTCCGTACCAAATTCTTGGAGCAGATGTGTTATCGGTGTGATGAAGAAGCTTCGATTTTGATATGTGACGGGGAGCTCGCTAAAACACCGTTCGGTTTTTCGGATTATAACTTCGACTGCTTGACATTTGATGAGGTAGAGGACTTCTCCTCTTGATATGGCGGTATACCCTGGCTCTTTCATTCTCATGAAAGCAAATTCTGTGGGATGTTGATGGGCTGCGACTAGCTGGGTTTTTAAGACCTCCCTTTCAAGTTCACATTTCCTTTTCAGGAGATTAAGGTAGAGCGTCTGGATTTGCGCCTTTATGTGACGTTCTACATAAACAAATTTGGCATTGATATAAGTGAACAAGTCCAACCCTTTTGTGTTCATTGGCTTAATAAACGGGTAACCATGTCGTGACTTCTTCACAATGACTAGACGAGGATGCTCCGTTTGATATCCGTCATAGTGGCATACCGAGATTGGTTTTACTGTCTCTAGTGCAAAAATGACTTCTCCAACGCTTACTGTGTATATGGTGTGAGTTTCTTTTCTATATACATCCAAGCTTTGTGCTTTGGTAGCATTTCCTTGATAGAGTACATTATAACCCACAGCTTCACATCCTACATCTGTAAGCAAATTCCAAAAACTGATACCGTACTCAGGGTCGATACACCTGCCCTTCATATAAGGACATACTAAATTGTTACGAAGTATGATTTCGTCATTGTTCAAGTGCGCACTACCGTTGTAGTCCATTATGGTCACTTCCATGGCGTGAATGACTATAACGTCGTTCCACGACGTTTGTCCATAGGTGTATGTTGTGCCTTGGCAATTGCCTTTGGGGTCAACTGTTCCAGCAATAACTTCGGTGAATCGGGTAGATGAGTTGGTCTTGATACCTGCTATAACCCGGTTGTTTTGCAGTTCTAACGTACCAAATTGATGTATTTTAATACAGGTTTCTTTAGATATTTCCATTATGAAGGTACTTAGCCCTCCCGGGACCACAGAAAGGTGACTGAACATACCGCAATAATACACCGATTGCAAAACATTAATTTTACATTGGTATATATGGACAGAGGTCACTTCATTTAGTTCTAAGAGCTGTATATCCTCCTCCTCGTATTTAGTGGTCGGGTTTTCAATATTGCATGGTTCGACATTTAATAAAGAAATCACTGTTTTATTTATTTGCTCATGACCACAGTCGTAAGCAATTAAAGAGCTAACATTGCCAATCAAACTAATTATAATGCCGATTTTCCACATTTTGCTATCTCTGGGTTTCCTTTGATCTGCGAGAAAGAGATGTTTTCCTAAATTATTGTGTAGTTGTATATAGATAATATATGTATATTTACATCTTAACCTAATAAATTGATTTATTGGTGCTACTTAATTTTTAAAAGGCAGACAGCATATCTTCGATATGGCTCTCTTCAGTTGATTAGTTGAGGTTTTTACCGTAACTACTCGTACCTTACCATCTCTTCCGCTATGCAATTCAATTACTCGCGCTAATTTCCAAGCTGAAGGAGGCAAGTTATCTTCCTTAAGTAGCACTAGCGTGCCAACTCTTATCGACGGCTCTTCAATCTTCCATTTGGGTCGTTGTTGTAAACGATGAAGATATTCCGCCTGCCAACGACTCCAAAAATCATATTTTAGTTTTTGTAGATACTGCCATCTGGATAGGTGAGACTGCTGATAAGAACTCCAATCCGTTTCAGGTATTGATGACTGTGCGTTGCCGATAAGAAAATGAGCTGGTGTTAAACACGTAAGGTCTTCCGGATTCTCAGAAAGTGGACACAATGGACGGGAGTTAAGAACTGCCTCGATCTGGGTGAGAGTCGTCATTAGTTCCTCAAACGTTAATAAACTTTGTCCAATCACTCTGCGTAGGTGGTATTTGATAGATTTTACGCCAGCCTCCCATAATCCACCAAAATGCGGGGCTGCTGGTGGGATAAAATGCCAGTTAACCTTATGATTTGCATACCCTTCTGCAGCTATTGGGATGTTGTTTTTCAAGGCACTTTCTATTTCTTTATCCAATGATCTGGAAGCGCCTACAAAGTTGGTTCCATTATCAGTGTAAATGTCTCTTGAAACACCTCGTCTAGAGAAAAACCTTCTCAGTGCGGCGACGAATGCTTCGGATGTCAGATCCGATACCGCTTCTATGTGTAGAGCTTTTGTAGCGAAACACACGAAAACTGCTATATACGCTTTGGCTGTCTTTGAGTTTCGCAGCTTACTTAATTTTATGTTAATGGGTCCAGCGAAATCGATGCCGACTGTAGCGAAGGGTCTCGTTAACTCCGTTCGTAATTTAGGTAAATTGCCCATTATTTGCGTTGTTGGCTGCTGTCTCCATCGCGAGCAAATGATGCACTGATGCCACTGGCTTCTAATGACGGATTTTGCTCTAGGTATCCAGTAAGTTTTCCTCAGAGTCGTAAGTGTGAGATTCGGGCCACCGTGCATGGTAACTTGATGGATATGTCTGATAAGTAAGACTGCGAGCTTTGAGGAACAAGCCAAGATTATTGGATGCTTTTCTTCGAAGGGTAGGTTTGCATGCTCTAAACGCCCTCCGACCCGTAATACATCTTGGTCGTCTAGAAATGGATTGAGTGAAAGTAAGCTACTTCTCTTGTTGATGTTTTCTCCTTTCCGCAGACTTATTATTTCGTCAGGATAATGCTGCAATTGACTCAGCCTGATCAGGGTTAATTTGGCCTCCTGAATTTCTTCTGCAGTGAGATAAGGGGAGCGATTCTTCTTCCAGAAACGCCGACAGTAGGCTATTACGCGACATGCTCTGGTAAAATTAGAAAATCGATCTATTATGTTTTCAGTTTCCACGTTAACCTGAAAAGTTTTAACTCTTTTCATTTCTTCTTCGGCGGCTTTTGATGGTTCAAGGTGAGACATTTGGGGCCACTCTGTTTCAGGTTCCCGAAGCCATTCTGGTCCTTCCCACCAAAGAGATCGGGAAATCAGATCTGCTTTAGTGGCTCCTCGTGATGCTAGGTCAGCGGGGTTATGTTCGGATCTAACATGTCGCCAAATATTTTCTGGAAAGTTATTGTGGATATCCGAGATTCGGTTGGCAACGAATGTCTTCCACCGGTTTGGATGATTGGTCAGCCACGTGAGGACAATAGTGGAGTCTGTCCATAGATAAACTGGGGCGGTTCTTCGTAAATTGTCTCGAAGTTTTTTAACCAGCTTGGATAGTAGGTGAGCCCCACATAATTCTAAACGTGGGAGTGACAAGGTTTTTATTGGAGCGACTCTAGTTTTTGATAAAAGCAGATGAGTACTGATTGCCCCGTCGCTTTGCTGAACTCTTGCGTATATTACAGCAGCATAAGCTCGTTCGGAACTGTCACAAAACCCATGGAATTCGATTTTTGCGGAAGCCAGATAATTAATCCACCTAGGTATTTCGATGCTTTCAATTATTTGTAGTGTATCTGTAAAATTGTGCCATTCTTGTTTGAGGGTGTCGGGAATATTTGAGTCCCAATCTACCTTGGCCAACCATAGTTTTTGTATTAAAATTTTCCCAGAGATAATAACAGGGCTCAACCAGCCGAGAGGATCGAATAGTTTAGCAATTTTGGATAAAATTTGTCGTTTTGTAAGGGGCCCCGCCAAATTTATGTTCAGCTTATAGCGAAAAACATCATCTTGTGGATGCCAAGATAGGCCAAGCGCCTTTATAGTGGGATCCTCTTGTAGTTGCAAGAGTGCTTCTGTGGATATTTCATCCTTGGGTAAATCTGTTAATATGTCCTGGTGGTTAGCTGAAAATTTTCTCAGAGGAAATTTCCCTTTATTCAAAAGTGCTTTTAGTTCATGTTTGAGTAGATTTATTTCCTCTATCGTGTCTCTACCGGCAAGTACATCGTCGACATAAAAATCATTTTGTAAACACTCAGAAGCATTAGGAAATGTCGATTTTTCATCCTCCGCTAATTGATGTAGCGTTCGGATGGCTAGGTATGGTGCACACGAAACTCCAAAAGTGACGGTCAAAAGACGATAGTCTTTGATAGCGTGTTTTGGTGTGGGCCGCCATAATATGCGTTGATAATCCACATCATCGGGATGTATCCAAATCTGTCGGTACATTTTCTCAATGTCCGCAGAAAAAACATACCTGTGAAATCTCCAATTCAATAGAAGAGTGGTGATATCTTGCTGTAAAGCTGGGCCCGTTAGTAGGGATTCATTAAGGGATATGCCTGATCCTGTTTTACAAGAAGCGTCGAAGACCACCCTCAACTTTGTAGTGGTGCTGGCCTCCTTAAAAACCGCATGATGTGGTAGATAATTCCCTTTCCAAGGCTCCCCCCCGGGTTGATTTGCAGTGATTTCTTCCATTTGATTCAGAGTTAAATATTCCTTTACCACTTCGTTGTAATTCTGCAACATACCTTTTCTCTCTGCCGATTTTTCACTGTGTATCAAGCGCCTAAGTGCAATTTGACGGGATGCGCCAAGCATCACTTGATTTTTCTCTAAAAGAGCCTTAAATGGTAAACGAACTACATAGGAACCATTCGACTTTCGGTAATGAGTTTTTGCGAAATAGCTTTCACAGAAGGTGTCTTCAGGAGTATCGACTTTAGGCAATGAACATTCTTCGATTTCCCAGAATTTCTTTATATCAAATAGACAGTCATCTACAGTGTTGACATATGATACTATCTCAACCTTGTTGTTCGCGTTCTGATTACCCGTTGGACCTGTTAATATCCACCCAAAAATGGTATTTTGAGCTGCAGGTGAACCATTAGGTCCAAGTTTTAATCCATCGAGTAGGATCGAGGGATAGATATCTGCTCCTATGAGCAAGTCGATTTTTCCCGGCGTGTTGAATGCAGGATCGGCTAACTTCAATTCTTGGAGATGATCCCATTTTTGTGGTTTGATCTTTGTCGATGGCAAGAGCTCGGTGAGTTGATCCAAAACTATTGCGTTGACTTCGATGTTATTATTCGCATTTGTGTCCTGAATAATAAATTTCGCCATTTTTTGGGAATTGGCAGTTTCAGTGTTCATAAGACCAAACATTCTGACGGTTGTCGACGTCGTTTTAATTTTCAAGCGTTGTAGAACGGCTTTTGTGATAAAGGTGGCTTGCGATCCGGGATCTATCAGAGCTCGCACACTCTGAAGTCCTTGTTTTGTTTTGATGAAAACGATGGCTGTAGCTAGTAATACTTGCCTTCTTTCATTAGTAAAATGTGTGAGTATATTGGGAGTTGCTGCATCCGTGTGGTTGTTGGTGTCATGGATGGGAGGTGATGCTCGGATAGATCTGGAGTCATTACCTACGTGACTTTGATGATTTCCCGATACATTTTGAGATTTACCTCCTGATAAATGTAGTAATGTATGATGTTTTTGTTTACATACATTGCACCTGTTTTTGCTTAGGCACTTGCTTAAAGCATGGTATTTACCTAGACAGTTGAGGCAATATTTTTTAGCCTTGGCCACTTTTATTTTAGCTCTCACGTCTAACTTCAGGAATCGGGGACATGAGCGTAGCCCGTGATTTTCAGAGCATAGCTCACAGGCTGAATTAGAATTGAAAAAATTCTGTATAAGATTTTTGGAGGTGTTATTAGGGCCGTCTGCGCGTTTTTCTTTGGCTTTATTTGACCCTATCGCTTCCAAAGTGCGGAAACGAGTTTCAAGAAATTTCTTGAATGATGGCCATGTCGGAACGTCATAGCTGTCTCCAATGGATTCCTCCCAAGCTTTGTGTGTTTCTGGAGGCAGTTTCTGAACCAGGAGGTGAATAACGAGGGGATCCCAATTTGAAATATTTACTTTCAAATTTTCCAGTGACGCTAAAGCTTCGCTCGTGGTGTCAAGTAGACTTTTAATGGCACTTGCTGATTCAGCGATAATTTTTTGTTGTGACGTAAACGTGCGTAATAATGAAAAAACTAGCACTCGGGTGTTTTCATACCGCTCGGTCAATGCCTTCCAGGCGGATGAGTAATTTGCATTGGTGACACTGAACTGTTTTATCACGTTAGCAGCGTCACCAGTGAGTGTTGTTTTGAGATAATGGAACTTTTGCACGTTTTCCAGATCCGAATTTTGATGAATTACGGAAAGATATAAATCTCGGAAACTGATCCAATCGTTGTAGTTCCCTGAGAAGGTGGGTAATGAGATTCTAGGCAAGCTGGTATGAGTTTTGCCAGATGTGGATGCCGATAATGTGGTATTAACGTCCTGGTTATGCCTGGACGTATTTGCAGGTTGTTCTAACCTCGATACGTGGTCAATGAGTTCGCCTTTGAACTCGTAATAAATCTGCTCTTGTGCAGAAAAAAGATCCTCAGTGAAGTACGGATGATTTGAGTTTTCGGGAGTTTGGCTGATTCGAAGATCATTAGCAGCGAATTGATGCCACAAATCATGCCACCCGTTTACGCGTGATACATAAAACCCGTGCGTTCTTTTCGGGATTGCCGCCTTTTTTATATTCACCATGAACTTATGCATTTGCTCGATCAATGCACTTTGGATGTCGAGCAATGTGTCATGGGAACTTGATTCCGTTGGAGTTTTAGACATTGTTTACGATATTACGATAATCACTTGCACGAAAAATTTTTTTTTTTTTTTTTTTTTTTTTTTTAAATTAAAAACTTTTATTTATGTATTTGTTTATACGTGTGACTTTATTTTATTATTTTTGATTTAGAGTTATGTAAATATATAGAATTACAGAAAAAGAAGTTTTATTTTATTTAAACGATAATTTATTTTGATGTTATTTAATTAAAGTATTTAATTAAATGCATTGCACTTAAGGAAGGGAAAATGGGACTTACGTGATACAAGGTTATTTTATTAATTTAACGATGACTGCTGATTCCAAGATGAATCCGGCTCGAAGGACCAATGTTTTTTGCCTCTTTCTTCCTTCCGTGGTTTGTCCTTGGTTGCTACACTCACTCACACATTAAAAGATGTAGATTCAAAATAATGAAAACCACTTTAATTAACACACAATGAATTTGAGATAATATAAATACAAGAACAATGAAAACACTTTAATTGATACACAATGACTTTAAGATAATATAAACTTCATAATAATTCTGACTGTAATTCTGACTGTTGCTTTCGCGGCGGCGTGGTACTCACTGCCCTCACTGCCCAACGATGGTAGGTGCGTGCTGGCTGATTGGAATGATGAACCCGGGGGTTATTGCCGGTCATAACCTGTCGCAATTTCCCAACTGCTGAGCGTAGTTGTTTCAGCATTGGTTGACCTAATTATTGTTCTTCGTACTTGCTGATGGTTGCAGCCACGGGTTGTTCACTGTTGAATTGGGACGTTGAACATTTGATGGTTGCAGCAACGGGTTGTTCACCGGGACGTTGAACAGGGGACCTAACAATATGCGACAACTGGAGAGGCATCTGTTTACTATCTACAGTGGGCAAAATTTTGTCCCATATATTACTATCTAGGATAAGTGAGGCAGTTGACCGAACGCTTAGGAGGCAGCAGGCCGGATTCAGGAAGGGCCGCTCCTGTATTGATCATATTAACACCTTGAGAATAATAGTGGAGCAGTCTACTGAATTCCGATCCCCCCTTTACCTTGCTTTCGTAGATTATGAGAAAGCGTTCGACTCGGTCAATAGGAGCTTTATATGGCAGGCACTACGGCGACGTGGATTGCCTGATAAAATAATAGAATTGATAAAAGCCCTATATAACAATTCCAAATGCAGAGTTCTCCATAATGGAAAATTATCCGACAGCTTTGAGGTGAGCTCAGGAGTACGACAAGGATGCCTACTTTCGCCTTTACTATTTCTTATAGTAATAAATGACATCCTTGTCGGCGCTCTAGATAATCGAACAGGCGGCATACAATGGGGTTTGGTAGACCGCCTTAAGGACCTCGACTACGCCGATGATATCTGTTTGCTGGCCCACAGACACCAGGACCTCAAAAACATGTTGAACAATTTGGCAACAGAAAGTAGTCCAGCAGGCTTAAGGCTAAATCCGACTAAAACTAAAGAAATGCGGATAAATGCAAACACCATTGAACGGACAGCGCTGAATAACCGTGACGTGGAACTGGTAAATAAATTCTGCTACCTCGGTAGTGTTATTACCGAAAATGGTGGGGCAGAAGAAGACGTAAGTTCCAGTATAAACAAAGCACGAGGCGCATATGCATGCCTGTTCCGCATATGGAGATCAACGGAGATCTCAACTAACACCAAATTGCGGCTGTTCAACTCCAACGTGAAGGCTGTTCTTTTGTACGGTTGCGAAACATGGAAAGTCACCCAATTCATCACAGGGCGCCTACAAGTCTTCATCAACAGATGCCTTCGTCGTATCCTAAAAATCCGCTGGCAAGATAGAATTTCAAACGAAGAACTATGGCGCCGTGCCGGCCAAGAAAGGATAGACGACCAAATCAGGCGAAGGAAATGAAGACCCTCGGGGAAAAACCAACTTAGTCCAAAAAATAAAATTCCAAAAAATAAAAGTTTTTTTCCTCATTCCCATGGACTCAGTTGGTTCTTCCCCGAACCTTTTATTATTGCCCGTTCATTTTGTCAGTACTACGTTGGTTTTTCCCCATAGTTGAATGAATTTGAATTTTAGTACACCTTAGCAGCTAATAGAAGGAGCTGAATTCTCTGATTTTTGAAAATGGACTAAGTTGGTTTTTCCCCGAGGGTCTTCAAATGGAATTGGGTTGGCCACACCTTGCGACGCGAAAACGAAAACCTAGCCAAACAGGCCCTTGACTGGAATCCGCAAGGTTCCCGTCGAGTAGGAAGACCTAGAACAACGTGGAGGAGAACCCTACTAGAAGAAGCCGCAACTACTGGGAGATCCTGGTCGGAGCTGAGAGCTGTCGCGCAAAACAGAGTCCGCTGGAGGGCAACTGTTTCCGCCCTATGTCCCATGAGGGATTAAAGGAGTTTAAAGAAGAAGAAGAAAATGTTCCGAAAAGCGTCAGTAAAACCCTAATAATGGTACTTAAAACACAAGTTCTTTGTTGAATTTAAATTTTACAAATTAACATAAAAACCCAAATAACAATTTTACTTCTTCATTGAAAAAAGCCATCAAATTTGGATTTCAAAATATTTGTGCAATTTTTATTTTTGTGTTTCAAAATTATTTGTGCATAACAAAAATTAAAGAAAAAACTAATATAAATTAAATTAAAATTATTATTTACTCTGTTTCACTGCGTAAACACCTTGTGGTATTTTTTAATGGGATGTACTCCTCCCTCTCGCCACAATGGCCAATTGCAGACGCCTTTGAACTAAGTCAATTAATTTTTTGCATGTTTCGATTTGGCTTCAAACTTGAATAATATCGTTCCAGGTGTCGTTTGTTCCTCTTGAAATCTTGGAGTATTTTAAATTTCGTGACCTGCCATAGAATTTCAATAGCATTCAAGTCAGGACTCCGCGGGCCAGTCTATAACTTTTTGTCTAACTCCATTTAAAAATATTTTATTGAGCCTGTTAGTATGAACTGGGGTATTATCTAGTGCTGAGCAAGACTAGTCTCGCACTTTTAGCAAAACTAAGCGAGACCAAGACAAGAGAGGACAAGGACAAGTCAAGACTGCAAGATCAAGATAGCAAGACTTTTTGCTCATCATTAAGTGGAAAAAGTTTTCCAGTAATGAGCAAAAAGTCTCGTCTTGCACATTTAGCAGGACAAAGACAAGACTACAAGACTTTTTGCAAGACTTTTAGCAAGGCTTTTTCGAAAGCCTTTTGCTCATCACTGCAAGACTTTAGGCATTTAGTGATGCGCAAAAAGTCTTGCTATCTTGATCTTGTAGTCTTATTTTATCCTGTCTTGTCTTGTTCTTGCTTTTTTTCTTGCTAAATGTACAATAAAAGGAAGAACTGCAAGAAAAGTCCTGCTCATCACTAGTATTATCCTGCTGAAGAACGAAACCTGGACCGATTAGATTATCACCAGCAATGAAAACACACTTGTTTAAGACGTCCAAGTACCTTAACTTTCTAAGGAAGTATCAATAGAGGCAGTGCTGGCGGATCGTGTTGGGCCCGGGTAGGTAGTCAGGTTTTTTAACGTAGCCTGAAAGCGCTTGTCTGTCATTTGCGCAACACCAAGCTGTAACTGCGATGGTCAGTCATCAGCGGAATAGGGGGAATAACATGTAGCATAACATGCACGTGCCGTAACTATTTCGGACTGATGGAAGTGCGATCATAACCTCCTAGCGGTGGCCACTGGTAACTATTCTATGAGAGAGGATAGGCTAATATGATCGGGCAAGTCCCTTCCAAGTAAGGTTGGCGTGAGGCTAATAACCTCACCCGTAAAAAACAATTATTACGGAACGAGCAACATGCCTCGGATACTGGAATAAACGACGACGACCACGGCAACGAAAAAGGCAAAACGATTTACGAATTTTTTCATGGAACGTTCGAACTCTGTACAGAACTCGAGCTTCAAAACATCTAGCCGATACCCTGTCAAAGTATAAAGCTGACATTACCGCCATTCAGGAGATGAGGTGGACAGGGAATGGTGTTTTGCAAAAAATTGAGTATGACGTATATTACAGCTGTCATACAAAACACCATGTTCTAGGAGTAGGTTTTATGGTTAGCAAAAGAATGAAGCCTACCATTATCGGCTTTAAAGCAATAAACGAAAGGCTATGCTCCCTTCGTGTGCGAGGTAAATTTAAGAACATCAGCCTCATAAACGTTCACGCACCTACAGAAGAGTCCCCGGATGATGATAAAGAAGAATTCTTCGAATTAGTTGAACGGGAACTTAATGCCTGCCCCAGGTATGATGTAAAAATCATACTGGGAGATCTGAACGCCAAAGTAGGCCGGGAGCCCATATACAGGCAATATGTCGGCAACCACAGCTTGCATGAAAACACTAATGACAATGGACAGCGAGTTGTAGAGATGGCAGCAAGTAAGAACTTGGTCGTTGCAAGTACTAGATTTGCGCGTAAAGATATCCATAAAGCCACCTGGGTATCTCCTGATGGAGCCACTCGCAACCAAATAGATCATGTGTTGATAGACCGCCGCCACCTTTCGGGTCTGATGACGGTACGAACGTACCGAGGTGCCAACTTCGACTCGGATCACTATCTTGTTGGTATGGTGCTCCGAGAGCGCATTACAACGCTGAAAAGCTTTGTATCCGCTGATCAGGCTCGAATCAACACAGCTGCACTACGCAATGAAATGGCCAGAAACAGCTACGGTCATGCATTAGAACTCGCCCTAAGTCCTGGGGATGAGATGCCGGGCGTTGAAGAGAACTGGACCCGCCTTAAAAATACTGTCATTAGTACTGCTGATTCCATCTTAGGCAGAAGTCGTAAAGATCGGAACGACTGGTTCGATAATGAATGCAAGCTGGCAACTGAACGTAAGAATGCTGCGTACCGAGCCATGCAGCAGTCTCAGAGAACACGGGCACGCGAAGAGAACTATAATAGCCTTATGACACTGGCTTTATCGTAGGCTGAAAATGCTGCCTTGGCTAGGCTGAAAATGACGAAATCTGTTATACTGTGGGACAGAGATAGCATGTGAGAGTAAGAACGATTATTTGATTATTATAACAGATAGTTGTTAAGGGGAGGAGAAATCCGTTGGAAATATTTGAAATATTCAAATTTATCATGATTAAAATTAAATTAATTTAAATTTATTGTATTTAATATTAAACATGGTAATTTGCTACTTCCTCATTAAAAAATCTTGTTTGAGCTGAGTCCTCCAGAGTAAAACAATAGCTTCAAATATTTTCAAAAATACTTCAACAACTATATATAAAAAAAAAATATTTTTCTTTTAGACTCCCCCAATATACAAAAATACATATGTCTCCCACGATTTGAAATCTCTTTGGGGCAATTAAAAATCACACTAAACACACCAAAAATTGTTTGGAGCGATTTTACTCCGGAGCCCAATTCTAAAAATTTACCCTTCAATAAAATATTATTTATTCTCACTACAATTATATTTTCTGCCACTTCAATTATAATTATTTCAATTTATTACTTCAATTTATTTTGATTCTCACTCACTGTTATAAAAAGTCTAGAGATGTAGCAAACTGTTATAAAAAGCATAGAAAAAAGAACATGAATTTCATTCTTTTCCTATGCTTTTTATAACAGTTTTCTAGACTTTTTATAACACTTAAAACTCTGCCGAGAAAAGTTTGAGTATATTCCTCTCACTCTTACATATGGGAAAATCTCCTTTGAATTTTTTCTTTCAGTTTTCAGCCTAGCCAAGGCAGTATTTTCAGCCTACGATGAAGCCAGTGTCATAAGGCTATAAAGAGCTCAGAAAAGAAGAAAAGAGAATTCACAGACGGAAAAAGGAAGCCTGGGAAAAAAATCTCGTCTGTGAGCTAGAACAGTACAGAGAACGACGGCCGCACCAGGCGCGGGAGTTCTACCAAAGAGTCCGCAGTATGACGCAATTCACACCACGTTGCACATACTGCAAGGACAAAGAAGGTAATCTGATCACCGATCCTAAAGGCATCTTGGAGCGATGGGAAGAGCACTTTCATGAATTGCTAAATGGCGAGCTAACTGAGGATTCGGAGGCTCCACCAATATCTGATGACAATGCTATGCTGCCGCCACCAAGCATAGAAGAAGTTAGCAGAGCCATCAGCCGGCTCAAAAACAACAAGGCCTCGGGTGCAGACGGCATCGCAGCGGAGCTGGTTAAATATGGAGGGCCTACATTACACACACCAAGCGATTCATGAATTAATTGTGCAAGTATGGGAGCAGGAAGTGATGCCAGAAGACTGGAGAAAAGGCATCCTCTGTCCGGTACACAAAAAAGGAGATATCACAGCGTGCACTAATTATCGCGGTATAACGTTGTTGAGTACCGTGTATAAGATATTCTCCGCTATCCTACAAAACAGGATGGCCCCATACGCCAGAAACATCATAGGCCATTACCAGTGTGGCTTCAGCCCAGGCAAATCAACGACTGATCAGATTTTCACCTTGAGGCAGGCTATGGAAAAATGTCTAGAGTTTCAAAACTCAATTCAACACCTCTTCATAGACTTTAAAGCCGCCTATGATAGCATAGCCAGGGTAGAACTCTACAAAGCCATGAGAGAATTCGGCATCCCCAACAAACTGACAAGATTATGTAGGTTGACCATGATCAATGTGTCAAGCCAAGTAAAGGTATCCGGAACACTGTCCAGACCAATCAACATCTATAATGGACTCCGACAAGGGGACGGTCTGGCCTGCCTCCTTTTCAACCTGGCGTTGGAGAAAGTGATCCGAGATTCGGGCGTGACATCAAGGGGTACAATCCTCCACAAGTCCACCCAATTACTGGCTTACGCAGACGGCATTGACATCATTGGAAGAACAACAACAGCTGTACAAGAAGCTTTCACTCAGATTGAGCAAGCGGCAGGAAATCTGGGACTGCACATTAACGAAAGCAAAACAAAGTACATGGTGGCCTCTTCTGGAAGAACACCTAACATTGGTCCCACAATCAAGGTAGCGGAACACGAGTTTGACGTGGTAAAATCATTTACCTACCTTGGGTCAATAGCAGCAGCCGACAATAGCATGGAACCAGAAATACGCGCACGACTGCTAAAAGCCAACAAAGCCTACTCTAGTCTGTCAAGGCTCTTCAAATCCAAATATCTAACCATAACGTCTAAACTTTTACTATATAAGACGATGGTCTTACCCGTTCTCACATATGCATCCGAAACGTGGGTGCTTAGCAAAAAGCACTCAAACCTCTTGGGCGTGTTTGAGAGGAAAATACTTCGGAGGATTGTTGGCCCCGTATGTGAGGAAGGACGATTCCGGAGACTCTACAATGACGAGATCTACAAGCGCTATCGCGACATAGATGTTGTGAAGAAAATAAAGCTCGGTAGGCTCCGGTGGGCAGGGCATCTAGCTCGTATGAGTGAAGATGAGCCTGCTCGGAAAGTTCTCTGCGGTAAGACCTATGGGGTGCGACAGCGAGGGAGGCCCAACCTTCGCTGGAAGGATGGCGTGGACCAGGACGCTCAGAGTTTAGGGATGCCAAACTGGATGACATCGGCTCAGAATCGGGACCGGTGGAGAGAACAGTTGCGCGAGGCCAGGACCGGATCCCGGTTGTAGAGCCGTTAAAGAAGAAAGAAGAAGAAGCTGTAACTGCACTGATCAGCAACATGGGAAAACAAATATCCGTAGAATCAAGGTGTGGGAACAGATCATTCACTCACAGGTCGCCTTAAGGGGTCAGGGAGTGATGACCGACCACAGACATCACTTTAAAACACACTTGGAGGGCATGGCGGATGAAGCTTCCACTATTTTTGCATTATTTCCAAGAAGACTACCCAACATGGGGGCCTGAATCAATCCGCCGCCTGCTCTAGGCGAGGAGGTTAGCTTAGTCTAGCTTTTCGCAGTACCAGTGTTTGCAGCACGCAGCAGCAAGAAAGAGGGCTTACATCATAAAATGGAGAGCCACATACAGACTAAAGTTGGAAACAGATACCTACTTGCGTACAGGATCTGCAGTGTATGCGCAGAATATTTGCTGACGGACAGTTGCGTACTTGGGCTCTGCCTAATCTTTTACAAATAACCAAAGAATCTAAGCGACGACATGTTTGGGTATTTTTCAGACTATGGTGAAACCGGCAATGAGGGAAAGTTGGAAGTAGGGCGTTTAGGTAACTATCCTAATGAGAAATTAACAAACGGCTCAGATCTGTCTCAGCGCAGGCTACGGACATTCGACGCTCGGTAACTAACAGTTGGGCCAAACCTGGAAATGATAACGCTACCCAGCGCTCAGAGCCCATCGCTGGGCGAGTGCTGGCCGCCGAGCGTTTTTTAATATTAAATAATTTTTTGTTATTATTGATTTATTTATTTTGAGTAATTATATAAAATAACTAGTTGGGATGTGGGTTTGACCCCTTCGGTCCACACGATTAACTTCCCAGTATGATGAACGAAGATGGAATAAACTGACTTCTTACAAATTAGTTATACGTTTAGCACTATTGGAAAATTGGCTAGTATCAGAACTGAGGACAAAGCAATCCCGAGAGAAGCTAGTTCAAATAACTATAATAGTAGTAAATCCACAAGATTTTTCTAGAGAATTTGTTTTTCCTGAACGTTAGCAAACAAACATTTCCTCCGTATTCCGTTCCTTGCACTAAAGCGGGTGTTCAAATTCGTATGGAGCGTGCTGAAGCGCCGTTGACAAACTGAGAAGCGAATGACTTCATTTGGAAATTCCAAAGCTTTCCGGAGATATTAGCAAAACTGTAACTGTTAGGTACTTGTCAGACTTGACCAAAAAGAACAAAGGAGGTGGGTCACAGCCCATACAAAATTACCCCAGGCCCGGCGCAAAAGAAAAGTATCTCAGATTATCGGCTATAATAAGTATTGAATTTCTGTATAGTTGTTATATCCCGTAACTGTGGCTAAGGTGTTAATAATGCTATTTCTTTTTATTCGGGCGAAATGACTAATTAACCCTGTATTTTTGTAACGCCACCACATATCTTCATGAATAAGGTATCAGTGCACGCACAATACTCCCACCTATCTAAAATTGTAAAAACGACGGTACCACAGTACCAACTTCCAGAGTTATGAGTCGTCAAAGTCAAAATTTTGTTTTTTTAACAAAAATGTCACTTTCAACCACCTTTTTCTCCAAAATATTCATAGTCAACTAATGTTTTTTTTCTCAGAATAAGAAAGCTTGGAGTTTTTCCTATGAATAATGTCCAGACAATTTTTATGCTACGGCCTTTACTTTCGAAGTTATAAGGAATTTAAATGCTAAAACTGGCCTTATTTGCGGAAATTGCAAGCAATTTTGACTTTGACTTTTTTCACTTAGTGCTTTTCGACATAAGCTTTGGAAAAAGAGTACTAAAAAAGCACGAAATAACGCCAATTTTAGTATTAAAATTGCTTATAACTTCGAAAGTAAAGGCCGTAGCATAAAAATTGTCTGGACATTATTCATAGGAAAAACTCCAAGCTTTCTTATTCTGAGAAAAAAACATTAGTTGACTATGAATATTTTGGAGAAAAAGGTGGTTGAAAGTGACATTTTTGTTAAAAAAAACAAAATTTTGACTTTGACGACTCATAACTCTGGAAGTTGGTACTGTGGTACCGTCGTTTTTACAATTTTAGATAGGTGGGAGTATTGTGCGTGCACTGATACCTTATTCATGAAGATATGTGGTGGCGTTACAAAAATACAGGGTTAATTAGTCATTTCGCCCGAATAAAAAGAAATAGCATTATTAACACCTTAGCCACAGTTACGGGATATAACAACTATACAGAAATTCAATACTTATTATAGCCGATAATCTGAGATACTTTTCTTTTGCGCCGGGCCTGGGGCAATTTTGACCCACCTCCTTTTGCGGTAACTACTGGAAATCCCGGGATGAACCGAAATTTCCTGAAACTGTGCAAAACAATTCCCCGTCAATAAGTGCTAATCCAAGGCTTGAAAAATTCATGATGTTTGTAAAGGGTACCGAAATTTTTGCACGATTTTGATATGTTGTCGGATTTTGACGAGTGATGTTTTGTTGGAAGGCTATCGCTGTGCAGAACCCAAAAAAGATCACATCGTTTATAACGGGTCTCATTCCATCGAGTTTATTAGATATTAGCAAAACTTGTCAATTTAAGGTCTTTCTGACAATTAGCCGAAGTTTTTCTATTTAAACAAAAAAGGCCCGACCGAATATTATGAAAATTTTTTCAGATCATATTTTGGTTAATACTCTTCGAACGGCACGTCAACTAAGTCGATATCTTTTATAGTTCGCGCGATATCGTGCAGGTGCAAAAATCACTTATGTCATTTAAACCAAAAAACCGCTCGACCGAATACATATTTTAAAGATCTTTTCAGATTAGTCGCTAATACGCTTCGAACGGCACCTCAAGTAAGTCAATATCTTTTGTGGTTCAGGCGATATCGTGCAGGTACCAAAATCAGTTACGCCGCTTAAACAAAAAAGCGGCTCGACCGAATTTTATGAAAATCTTTTCAGATCATATTTCGGTTAATACGCTTCGAACGACACCTCAACGAAGTCAATATCTTTTTTGGTTTGCTCGATATCGTGCAGGAAAAAATGACCGCATACGTACGCACACACACACACATACTTCCTCCCAATTTGTTGCTTAAAATGCGCCTGGGACCTTGAAAGATGAAAATACGTCGAAAAGTTCGATTTCGATGTTCGGACCGATTACAATAACTTCCTATACTGGGAAGTTAAAAAATATGAAATATAAATAGATAATATGAGTAATTATGAAAAATGTATTTCCCTAAAAATTAATAAGAAAATTTGTTATTGAAGTTTTTAATTTTAAGTTTATAATAATTTCAGAATAAAAATTACAAATAGAAAACAATTCCAAACATAAGTTCTAATTTTAGAAAACCATCCAGATGTAGCTAAAGGGCAGAGATATGCTGACAAATTACACATATATTTGGGAAGAAATAACATAACATTTTTAATTCTTTGTGTTTGCTATCTTCATCTTCCGAACTACTTAACCACAACTTAGCAGAACCTAACATCTTTAATCTCAAAATGTTTATAATTTATTAAAATTCCTACGAAACACAAAAACGGAGCATATACACTCTAGTCTGACCCCTGTGCTGACAGTCGTAATTTTACTGAAACGACCATTTCTTCAACTCAAACGACTTGTCACGTCACCCGACTCTCAGCACACCAACTAAAAAACAAGACGTCAACGGCATATACATACATGCGACTGTCATATGACTCGACTTTCAGCACAGGGGCCTAATATTAATTGATTTGAATACTCCCGACAGGTCATGGACGAGTATTTTCTTTGAATTTCACTTTTTATAAATATGTTTATTAGTTAAAATTTTCAACCAATTAATAGTTTTCCTTTTTAAAAATATTCTAAATCCATAAAATTCCAAAATAAATTCGCAGTCTGGTTTATCACGTTAAAGACTTGACTCACTACAAGCTAAAACTGTCCGGTTTGCGATCTAAAAATTGAACAGCAAAAAGGTAAGTGAAATGTTTGTATAAGATGGACACCAAAAACAAAATTCCAAGGTCTATTACAATACCTTTGGTATTTTTTTTACCTCCTATCCTTTTCATATAAAAGCCGGTGCAATTTTAATATGAAGATGTACTCGGCTGCATCTATAGAAGCACTCTCACGGGTTTTAAATTAAGTCATACGCCATGAGAATTCTTGTTCTTATTACTGGAATAGTAGCCTCTGTTGCAGCAAAACCAACAAGTATCAATCCAACACTGGTGCATTCTGATGTTCTTGCTCCTGCTGGGATACCAACTCAATACCACGTTCAAGATATTACGGGCCAATATGCATACGGATACACCGATGGGATATCTTCCAAGCAAGAATTAAAAACTGCAGATGGTGTAACTCGTGGCGCATATACCTACGTGGATGCTAAAGGTGATCTTCAAACGGTAGACTACATCTCTGATCCTGTCAATGGATTTCAAGTTGCTGGAACAAATCTTCCAAAGGCTGTCCCCATTCCAGAACCAGTTCCTCTTAATCCTGTGACGGATACTCCTGAAGTACTTCGAGCTAAAGAACTGCATTTCGCTGCATTTTTGCAGGAGGCTAAGCTCAGGGAAGGCGAGCCTACAGATGACGTTGACAGATTTTGGGAAATTAATGGCTTACCAAAACAGGTCGAAGACACTCCTGAGGTTGCTGAACTCTTGGCTGGAAAGAAGGAGCCTGCAATTCGAAATTCTTTGGTGGTTGATATTGATGTTCGTGTGAACAATATTAACTCTACAGTTTCACCAACTGTGAAAACGGAAAAACATCCAAGTAAGTTCGTTTATACTGTTTGCACTCCAATATGGCATTCTAATATATTGTCAACTTCTAAGGAAGTATAAATACCTTTTATTAATGAATATTAAGATTTTATTAAAGGCAGAGAATGTTGTTAAATTGAAATTTTTGCGTTTTTTGTTTATTTTGAGTTACTTCTAAGTACATTTAAATGAAGGTCTATGCTACTCGCTTATTCGGGAAATTTCTTTCTCTACACAACCATGAACATATTAGTATCCTGGCAATCCAATTCTACTACAGAATAGTACATAGAAATCCAAAAACTAAATACTATCAATGTGTTAATTAGAAGATATTAATTAGAAACAACTACTGTTAACTAAAAACTCATTGATATAGCAGGAAAGATGAGATGGTATAGTATTACATCTCTTGAATTTAACCATCTCTGCCTTAAAAGGCAGATGCTATTTCGAAACGTCTCCCCTAATTATTAACTTCCCAGTATAGGAAGTTATTGTAATCGGTCCGAAAATCGAAATCGAAAATTTCGACGTATTTTCATCTTTCAAGGTCCCAGGAGCATTTTAAGCAAAAAATTGGGAGGAATTATGTGTGTGTGTGCGTACGGATGTGGTCATTTTTTCCTGCACGGTCCAGGGTTTTTTTTGTTTAAGCGACGTAAGTGATTTTTGTACCTGCACGACATCGCCCGAACCACGAAAGATATTGACTTACTTGAGGTGCCGTTCGAAGCGTATTAGCGACAATATAATCTGAAAAGATTTTTATAATATTCGGTCGAGCGGTTTTTTGGTTTAAATGACTTAAGTGATTTTTGTACCTGCGCGATACCGCGCGAACTAAAACCTATATCGACTTCATTGAGGTTCCGAAAAACATTAATACATCAATTTTATATACATTTTCGTCATCCTAATCTTGTAAGTGCGCACATTTAGTTTGACATTTAAGCGAAAATATTGATAAACAATTGTGACAAATTCTCGGTATTATACATATATTCTATATTGCCTATTGTTCATTTATTATTAAAATATCCAATCATAATATTCAACATCCATCATACTGGGAAGTTGATCGTGTGGATCGAAAGGGTCGAACCCACATCCCAACTAGTTTTTTTTATATGACAGACTAGAGCAGTGGTTCCCAAACTTTATTTCGTACGCAACCTTTTTACATTGTATAAAATTTGGCGGAACCCAACTATCAAAAAATAAAATAATATATGATATATGTATATATTTATCTTTTAATATATTTTAAAACGTTTTTATTAGCTCGCTTTCAGCTCCGATGTCAATGCAATATGGTATACTCATTATACCGTTAGATCCATGGCGGCCGTCTCAAGAGGACGGATTACTGTTTCTCAGCGGAACAAATTTTGCAATCAATTTTACAAATACTTCCGGATATCCTATCATGCTTAAATTTTGCAAACAGCATTAGCTCCGATGACAATGCAATATGGTATACTCAATATGCCTTTAGATTGATGGCGGCAGTCTCAGGAGGGTGGATTGAAATATTCTTCACAACCCCTTCGACATGGGTATCAAATGAAAATGTATGATAAGTAGAACACCATAAGCAATATAGTATACTCAATATATCGTTTGGCCCATGGCAGCCATCTCAAGAGGGCGGATTACCATTTTCTTCACAACCCCCTCGACATGGGAATATGGAATGGCGGCCAAAATGTTACGCGGCTTGACGTAGACCAAATTTCAAGGAAGAAGGTCACTCGCACTTTCTGATTAGCAAGAACGCGTTAAACGGCGCAGCGCCAGTGAATCTGCGAAGGTATTTGCGCTTCAGCTCTGGTGACACGGAACCCTAAAATTTTTTCGTGGAACCGTAAGGTTCCGCGGAACCCACTTTGGGAATCACTGGGCTAGAGGCTTAGGGAAACTCCCTTTGTACTGTCGACAATCTATTGTTTCGTATTCAATGTCGAACAGCAGCTCTAGCCGGAAGATAGAAAGAAGAGAGAGAGAAGAGAAGGTAGGAACTGTCACAACCTAGCCGCGATATTTTTTATTCCACCTACTCTCAACCATTTCGCGACTCTGACATCGGGGCATCGAGAACAACTCGCTGGAGTGTTATGCCTCCTGAAACGAGTTGAATCTCATCAACCAACCGATGACATGCGCTTGGTGGAGCAAGGAAGGCTAGGACAGGAGAAATCAGGAATGTAAAGAGGGAAGAAGAAAGCAGGAAAGTTATGTAGGTGGGAAAGTGGAAAAGGCGAAGGCCCGTGGGGCTGGCCGGGATTCGAACCCGGGACCTCTGGGATAGCAGTCAGGCGCCTTACCCCTAGACTACTGAGGCCCCCAAGCTGAGGTAAGCTGAACCTAATCAAGTGTCGCACCTCAACTACCCTTCCAGTAAAAATAAGACCATTATTTAGATATCGGTGCAATTAAAAATCAATAATGGATTTATTCCCCGAGAAATGCCAGCTTTAAGGCGTGCAGTATTCGCTGAAGCAGGCTTGGTATTTTGGGGTTTTCTTTGGGTTTTCATAGAAATGCTAGTTTGAACCTAATCAAGTGGCGCGGGGTGTACAAAATGGCTGTGTTATCTTAATGGCACCAGCAGTGCTGGCGGATCGTGTTTGGCCCGCGTGGGCAGTCAGGCAAACACACCCAAAACTGTTATTTGTTAACAACCTTTCCTAAAAAGTAGGTCACTTCATTGTGAATTGGAAGATGGGCTGACGGTGTATGGAACATGCTGAATTCTAGGACCTCTCCGGTGGATCACAATGTATCATGATGCGTTGAAGCTACGCCTCGATGAGAGCGAGTTATGCGCGAACGAAGCTATCTGAGGTATGAAAGCGTGGTCTGAAAGCGCTGGTCTGCCGTTTGCTGAGCACGAAGCTGCGCTGATCAACAACCTGGGAAAACAAGTATCCATAAGATTCTAGATATGGGAACAGATCACTCACTCACAGCTCGCCTTAAGGTACCTGGGAGTGATGATCGATCACAGGCTTCATTTTTTAGACACACCTGGGGATGGCGGATAAATCTTCCGCTGTTTTTGCAGCATTTCCGAAAATGTAGCCTAACGGGGGGGTCCAAACCAATTCATCGCCTTCTGTTAGCGAAGGTGGTTAGCTCAGTCTAGCTTTACTCAGTGCCAGTATGGCCAGGCAGCAACAAGAAAGAAGGCTAACAGCAGCCGTATATAGACTAAAGCTGGAAACAGATATGTACGTGCGTACAGTGCTTACGATGTATGCGAAAAGTTTTCGCTGACAGACAGTTCTTGGCGTGCTTGGGCTCAGCTAAGTCTTTTATAAATAAGCAAAAATGCACACGTCATGTGTTTGGGTATTTGAGACTGTGGTGAATGCGGCAATGAAGAAAAGGCGGAAGTAGACCAACTTTTGCATTGTTTACGTTCCGTTTATGTAACTATCTATCAGTTTGAATGTAAGCACTTCTATTATATCAATCCCCTCACGTATGTATCTGTCTCCAGCTTAGGCGTCCTACGCGCTTACAGGACCAAATCCAACGATCCAAGGTGCGTGTTAGCGGCAATTATACCCATAGTGATACTGGCGAGAGAAGGCATGCGTCTATAATCCAGAATATGTTAGAGAGAGAAAAAGTCAGTACGACGGCGTGTCTGTTGTTCAATATTCCTTTCTTGATATAGAGTAAATAATGCCAGTTAATTTAACTCGTCTGCTTGAAACACATTTATTGAAATAAAAATGCGTTTTTTTTAAATGATATATTCCTTTTATTAAAAATCAACTTTTATTAAATCAACTCAACGTAAACAATAAGGCCCGATTCACAATGAGAGCTTCAAGCGTCAAGCCTCAAACGTCATGAAGCTGACAGCTGGTTTTTGAAGCTTGTTAATTCACATTACCAGCTTCAAGCTTCAGAACCAAAGTCACAATTTCATGCATAAAATTTATTATTGTTTCTTCGTAACAATCATTCATCTTTCTATAATTGTTGAAATTGCCCGCTCGAAAGCTAAATTAAATAACGAACTAACAACCAACATAACAAAGGGTTTTTAGAACACAGAGAAATGCAAGCCTCAATACTATATAATGATACATATAGATATCGTAAAAGGGAATTTATACCTCTCTTGTTTGGTGTAATAAAATTTGGTTTTCCCAAGGGCTGCCATACGACAAAGTGATAATGATTACAAACAAATTTTACTATATTTTTGATCTTAAATAAAAAACCCAACAAGAATTTTAATTTAAAGAAAATATATTTCAGGTAATTTGTTTTCTGTTTAAAAAGATCTGGTTTCATTGCCTTGTTTCCGTTTCCGGTAGGTCCGCTGCAGGCCTCAAAATTAGGAATTTTCCTAACTAGAGCTTCAGCTTCATTTGAAGCTAGAAGTTTGAAGCTGTGAATGTGAATCATTGTACATAAATCCTATAATCCTAATTTTTGAAGCTGGAAGTTTGAGGCTTGAAGCTCTCATTGTGAATCGGGCCTAACACAATATGATATCTTTTGATGGTCTTCAATTCGAATTGAAACCACAAGTGTAATACACCTAACAGAATGCAGTTTTTTAATCTCTAACCTGCAAGCTAAACCCTCATTACGTTTACATGCTTACTTGAAGTATACTTGAAGTAGATTTCAAGTAACTAAATATGCATGTAAACTCGTCCAAGACTTCAACTCGTCCTGAGTCAAGTAAATCACAAAAATTTGTTTGGTTGACTTGAAAAAGATCATGTAAACGCTACTTGAATACTTGAAATTTTGCATGCGTATCTTTTCCTTGGAACAAGAAGAAGATAAAAGCTGTAGTGAATGTATACTTTTGATGCTATATTTGTGAAGCTATTTATATTATAATATGGAGCTACTTTCTGTTATAATATGAAAGGTAAAATGTCAGTTCAAGAAAATTTCAAGACAAGTAAATGAACCGAAAACGCAACTTGAGTTTCAAGTAAATTTCAAGTCAAGAACTCAAGTAAATCATGTAAATGTAATGCTTATCTGTGGACTTCAACGCGAATTAGAATCTAAATCAAATAAAGTGGGTGTTAATCCTAACCCAGCGCAGTTTGGTAATCCCTAACCAGCGATCTAAACCCTATCTGTGGCAAAAATCCACCGGCTCTTACTTGTTTATCTGGTAATCCCCAGTTAAGCAATGAGCAATTTCCATTATTTGTATCGGCTTTTTATAGTATGAAAGCTTAAACGCCTTGCTTTCTATGTTTTTTTATTGCCAAAAGCTTTTTAAGCTCTATTTTACTTGTTGCCTGTAAACTTGGTCTTGCCACACCTGACACTTTGTACAATTTGTACTAAATACTTGTATTATTCTGCCATCCAAGTTGGCTGTCAGTTTGACGTAAGTTTCATAAATTATCTGTTGCATATAATTTTTGTATATAATATATATTTTAATCAATTTCTTTTTAGGCAAACAATTGTTGTTGTTGTTGTATACCACATCATCTGTAACGTAATGGCAAGGCAAGTGAAACAAGTCTGTCAAAAGTCGGTGTACCCTCAGACTTATCCCAAACGTAGATAGATCGGTTACGAGGGAGTGTAGCGAAGTGAGTTACGACCTCACGCAGTTCTTGAGTGGAAATTGAGGATATAGAATATACCTGCATCACGTCGAGCACGATAGGTCAGTGCTGAGACTGGTATCCAGGATAATGCAGAGAACGTTTTCTAATATTTTGTGAGATTCGGCGAATATGGACCGGAATCAGAGGCATTCTTCATGTCACATGTCATTTATTCTCAAATTCCGGGTAAGTATTTTTGCCACCCGAAATATTACCGCTACCCACCGTACCCACATTATCTGCCGGGTATGGGCACCAGTTTCTGGCAGGAGTGTTAAGCTACTTGCGGACGGTATTAACGTACATCTCTACATAGTGATTATATTAAGCTAGCTACTGTAACTCCTGGAATTAGAAGATGAAGCTAAACATATAAGCAAATAAATGCAAAAAGAGCAAGAATCTAATTCATTCGAGGGCGGAAAGAAGAAGAAGAAACCACAACACCACATATATATAACTTCGCACAGGTAAACGAATTCAACTAGCTGGGCTCCATAGTCAGCGAAGATAAGGATGAGATGATAGACGTGCAAAGAAGAATAAACGCCGCAAACATACATACTTCTCACTACTTCCAGTAATGGAATCCAAAGACATTCTTAGAAAACCCAAAATTAGAAACTATAAAACGATCATACGTACAGTAGCTACGTAGGGGTGTAAAACATAGATTATCTCCCAGAAATCCGCAGACAAGATGTGCATATATATCTGAGAGAAAGTTTCTCCGAAAGATATGCGGCCCAATTAATGAAGACAGTACGGCCGTAACCCATACACATATCGATGAGTATACGTTTATATACATACTGTTACGTTTTTACGGCTTAACGGATTCGTAGGATTAATTAAGGAACACAATTTTTAATTATCCACACAAAATTTATTTATTACAAACCAAAACACAATACAATAACAAGCACAATTCTTAAGGCCCCCATACACGGTCCAATTGGTTGTACAGCGAAGTGCGGTTGTACAACCAAAACTATCGATTGTGGGCCGGTCGGCCGATCAAAATACATTGCGCTTATAGGTTTGATGAAAATCTGGTTGTACAGCCAATTTGACCGTGTATGGGGGCCTTTACAGTTCACTATAATCACTTTCAGTTTAATAACTCGCACTATTAAATTCTATCTATCGCTTTATAGTTCACTTTTAAATCACCACTTTTCGCTGTTCTCACTTTAGAACACTTTTATCGCCTTTCAAATCAAAACTGACTCACGCCTGGAAGTCGCTTTTATATCCCAGCTCCACCTTTATCTAACTTCTAGAACCTTCATCCCTTTTCTAGTGCCTAGTGGTATGTTCTTTCCTTTTCGGCAAGAAGCTTGAAGTTGTCTTCAATTATCGTTCGTTCCAATTTTAGTTTAGTACATAAATCATTAGTTTAGACAACAACCACAGTCGTTAACGACAATCGTTGATTCAGCTTTTTAACGAACAGATGGCGCATAAATAATCACAATATGATCCGAAAAAAATTCTATTTAATGTTCTGATATACAGTAGACTGGAGCAATAAAAACCTTACAAGCAAAATTATTTTTTACTTTTAGTTCATACTTTTTGTAAGTTCTGTTATTCATGTTTTTTACTATAATTTTTACTGAATACTATTTCAGATAAGATCATCTCCTGATTTTGCGTACAATTTGATTTCCCCCTCCAAGCATTGCTTCTGGATCCCCCCCTGTTTTATCTCACAGATATTTGTATGTTTTTCTCTTTCGTGCAACAGAGTCCTCCAGAGCTGCACTTCCACTTTGACTTTGGAATGTAAATGGGCTTTTATACTTACAGGCGATGGCAGGAGAGAGTCTAGAGAATTTTTTGAAAAGAGGTTAGAAAGGATGGAAAAATTATTTTATAGGTGGAACAAGAGAAAATGCGAAGAACCTTACCGCGGTCTGAGCCCCTATGGCTTAGACCGGTTCTACACATTCAACTTTGCATTCCACTTTTTGGCGTTCAACTTATTTTTCTCTTTCACTGCAATGCAAAGTTTGAAACAGACTTTTGTGTTTGCGTTCAACATTTTTATGTGTGTGCGAATATGTATGAATATGAGTGAACACGGATAGCAGTGACAGCCGAGCTTTTTTTAAATTCTTAAAAATGGTCGGAAAAATGAAGTGGACAAAAATAACTACTGAGGTGTTAATTAATATTGTTACGTTTTTACGGCTTAACGGATTCGTAGGATTAAGGAATACACTTTTTAATTATCCAAACAAAACTTATTTATTACAAACCAAACACAATTTAAAAATAAACACAATTCTTAGAGTTCACTATAATCACTAGCAAATTTAATATTTCGCACTATTCAATTCTAATTATCGCTTTTTATTTCACTACTTTTCACTGTTCTCACTTTAAAACACTTGTATCGCCTTTATAATCAAAACTGACTCGATAGCGGCTGCCAGGCGCTTTTATATAGGCAGCTCCACCTTTGTCTACTTTCTGGAACCTTCGTTTTCTGGTTCCTTGTGGTAGGTTCTTTTATTTCCTTAAGTTTCGACCAGCTTGAAGTTGTCTTCGCTTATCGCTCGTTAGTTTAGTACATAAATTCTTAATTCAGACAACAACCAAAAATCGTTGATTCATCCTCTCGACAAACAGATGGCGCATAATCATCACATTGCCCCCTTCTTAGGACTGTTCGTCCCGAACAGTTGTCCATCCTGGATCCGGCTGATGATATGGGCACAGCCTGTCTATGTGCACAATCTTCTTCTTTGCTTTGGGTCCTTGTTGAATCCTGTAGACCACATCGTTGATCCGTGTTAGGATTTTATAGGGCCCCTCCCACTGACGCTGAAGTTTCGGAGACTTGCCTTTCCGTCTTCGAGGGTTGAACAGCCAAACGAGGTCACCTTCCTGGAATCCGCTACAGTTTGCTCGGAGGTCGTACCTTGTTTTCATCCTGTCACTGGCTATCTTGAGATTCCTCCTTGCGAGCTGGTGGATATCTGCAAGTCTATCACGAAGTTCACCTGTATAACCGCCAGTAGATTCGTTGCTTTCCACAGGTGTCCCAAATTTCAAGTCGCTTGGCAGCCGGATTTGTCTTCCAAAAATCACACTAGAAGGGGTTTGTCCTGTGGAATTATGAACTGCTGTCCGATATGCCATTACAAAAATAGGGATATAACTGTCCCAGTCGCGCTGGTGCTCGCTAACGACTTTCCTTAAGTGCTCTAGCATTGTCCTGTTGAATCGTTCTACCATTCCATCGGATTGGGGATGAAGGGGCGTCGTCCTGGTCTTCTTCATTCCGAGTATCTTACATACATCTTGAAAAACTTGAGATTCGAAATTTCTCCCTTGGTCAGAATGAAGCTCATGAGGAACACGAAATCTGCAGATCCAATTGTTCACTAATTCCTCTGCAACAGTGATTGCTTCCTGATTTGGAATGGCATATGCTTCGGGCCACTTACTGAAGTAGTCCATAACCACCAAAATGTAACGATTCCCTCGGTCTGATGCTGGAAAAGGTCCCGCCACATCGATTGCAATTCTTTCAAATGGGGCTCCCACGTTGTATTGCTGCATTTCTCCTTTTGTTTTTACTCGAGGGCCTTTGCTGCTGGCACAAATTGTGCATTTACGGCACCAGTCTGTAACATCGTCCCGCATGTGAAGCCAATAGAATCTATCTCTTATTTTTGCCAAAGTTTTATTGACTCCAAGATGTCCTCCTGATGCGCCATTATGACACTCCTCGAGAATATCTCTTATTCTACTGCGAGGGACTAGCACCTGCATTCGGTGAGAGGTACCGTCAGCGGTTTCCATTTGCGCTTTAACACTCCTCGCTCGATGTGCAATGAATCCCATTGGGCCCAATAGCTCTTCAGGGTTTCGCTTCTCTCTGCAATATCCTTCCATTCAAGCTTCTCCTCGTATTCCTTCCATGCCAGAATCGAAGAAATATCTGGGTCGTCGCGTTGGGCGTCTCGGAGTCCCTGGTCGTCCCATCCTGTCGTTGGCTCAACGGTCGTCCTTTGACACTTTTCCTCAATACGCCCACAATGTTTGCAATCTTTTACGCGTGGTCGCCGGGAGAGTGCATCTGCATTTCCATGGTTTCCTCCTTTTCTGTGGCCTATATTAAAGTCGTAGGACTGAAGTCTCTCGATCCATCTTGCCACTTGTCCTTCAGGATTTTTAAATTGCATCAGCCATTTTAATGCTGCATGATCCGTTCGAAGGATGAAGTTTTGCCCATAGAGATACTTGTGGAAGTGCTTAGTTGGGTCCACGATTGCCAACAGTTCTCTCCTTGTGACGCAGTAATTCCGCTCCGATTTTGACAGCGCTCTACTGTAGTAAGCTATGACCTTTTCCTGCCCTTCGAAGTTTTGTGATAGCACTGCACCAATTCCGACATTACTCGCATCTGTGTCCAAAATGAATTTTTCCCCTGGCTTCGGATATGTAAGTATTGGTGCTTGGCAAAGTCCTTGCTTTAGTGTCTTGAAACTTTCCTCGCATTTTTCTGTCCAGATAAATGGTCTTCCTTTTTCTGTCAGTTTATGTAATTCCTTAGCTATGTCGGCAAAGTTCCTGACAAATCGTCTATAATAGGTGGCAAGTCCCAAGAAGCTTCGAAGTTCATGTTTATCCTTCGGTGTGGGCCAATTCTTAACTGCTGTTATTTTCTCAGGATCTGTTTGAACTCCATTGGATGAAACCACATGTCCGAGATAGTTGACTTGGTCTCTGAACAGTACGCACTTTTTAGGATTGAGTTTCAGTTGGGCAGTTCTCAACTTTTGGAAGACCTCTCGTAGATTGCCCAGATGTTCCTCGAAACTTTTTCCAACGACGATGATATCGTCCAAATAAACCAGACAAGTCTTCCATGTCAGTCCTCGCAAGACGCATTCCATCAGCCGTTCGAATGTAGCTGGAGCATTACACAGTCCAAACGGCATAACTGTAAACTGCCACAGGCCGTTTCCTACGGAGAAGGCCGTCTTTTCTCGGTCCTCGGGGTGAATTTCGACTTGCCAGTAGCCGCTCTTAAGATCCAAGGTAGAAAACCATTGAGCTCCAGAGAGAGTATCCAGGGTGTCGTCGATTCGAGGTAGTGGGTAGCTGTCCTTTTTAGTGATGTCATTTAACCGCCGATAATCCACGCAAAACCTTGTACTGCCATCTTTCTTTCTGACTAAAACCACGGGAGACATCCAAGGGCTTTTCGACTCCTCTATAAGGCCTTGTCTTCTCATATCTTCAATCATATTGGCTGCCTCTTCCCGCTTGGCTAGTGGTAGTCTTCTCGGAGGTTGTTTAATTGGCTGGGCATCTTTGGTATCGATCCTGTGTTGAACGATGTTAGTTTTCCCAAAGTCATCATCTCTCATGGCGAAGATATCACTGAAATCCTCTACTAATTTTCTTGCCTGGAGATACTGCTTTTGTTCAAGACAACTAGTTGAGAGCACTGCATTTACTAATTTCGTGGCCTTTGGCTTTGGTTTTGGGACCGTTTCGATGTTAGCGCACTCCACTAATGTAATCTGTTCTGCCGGTTCTCCTTTCCCCAAAACCGTATCCTTCTTCAATCGTACATCTCGTTCGTTAGTATTTAGCACTCTCACGAATACCTCCTTCTTGTCGTCGATGCTCACCAGACATTTTCCAATTGCTATATGTTTGCTTTGTTCCATTTTTTCTGGTTCTATAAGGTAAAATCGGTAGCTCCCGGGATCACCATCGACTATCGCTCGTACCAATTTCTCAGCACACGGAGGAAGCACGGTATCTTCACGAACGACGACTTTCAGCTCCGAATAACAAGTGGAACCTGTCGCCATTGGGATCTCCTTGTTGTCATATCTCAGTATTTCCTCTCCGATGCCCAGTAGAATTTTATGTGCTTTCATAAAGTCCAGGCCGAGAATACACTCGTCTGTTATATCAGCTACCAGGAACGAATGTGAAAATCCAATGTCAGCAAGAACCACATCCAACATAATTTCCCCGTGTAATCGTACTGGCTCTCCTGTTGCAGTTTTCAGTCTGTATTGGCGTGCGTCTTTCAGCCATTTATTACCGACCATGTCAGCGCGGATAACAGATTTTGAAGCACCAGTATCTACCGTTATTGTGCATTTTTCCGCTCCAATCTTTCCATCGACGACCAGGCTGTTGCCACTACGCTGCAGTTGTTTGATAGTGGTGATGATGACACCGGGGGCTTCGATTTCCCCGACTGACTCCTGCCCCATGGAGTCAGTCTTTATTCGTTTCCCTGCTGCTGTCTGCGGGGAGACACGGAGTCATTGTTTTCGGCCTCCCTCTGGTCGCTTTTCTGGCGATGTCCGCATTTTTCACAACAAGTTCCGCCACTCCTATTTTCGGTTGATTCTGTTCTCCTTCGCTTTCTGCAATTCCTTTGCAAATGACCCGGTTCACTACAGTTCCAGCATCGGAGTCGACCGCGTACTTCCGCTGCATTGATTCTGTTGCAAATATCCTCTGTTGTGTGGATCTCTCTGAGGCGGACTGCACTTCTTGATGCTTGCTTCGCTGCCTCGTATGCCAGAGCATATGCCAGAACTTCAGCGGTATTCTTCTTTCCGGCCAATCTCACTGCTTGTTGTAGATCTCGGTCGGCAAAAGAGTTAAGAAAGGCCTCTCTTGCTACTTCGTTGATGTAATCTTGGCCGAAACTAGGATAAGCCAGATGCACTAACCTGTAACCTCTCGATATCGGCGCATAGTTGTTGTAAAGTTTCTCCTGGCATTTGAAGTCTGTTTCGAAGTTGAAGTCGATAAACCTCTTGCAGGTGCTGATCACCGTAACGCATTTCCAGCGCTTGAACTAAGAACCCGTAGCTGTTGCGATGTTCCGCTGGTATTGACTGCAATATTTCTGCTGCTGTACCCCTTAGTGACAAAGTTAAGGCCATTGCTTTTTCCTCCTCAGTCCAGAAATTGCCTGCTGCTGCTGCTTCGAATTGGAGCTTGTAAGTAGGCCATGGGCTTTGCCCGTCGAAAGTTGGAGGCTGCAGTTTCCTAACTCCGATGACTTCATGAGATGCCGTCGCTGGGTGGTGAATCTTTACCCTTTCCAGGTCGGCTCTGACCGATTCAAGTTCCATCTTCAACTTTTCATCATTTTCCCTCATGGAATTTTCGAGCTTCTCCAGATCATTCCTTACATTTTCTTTCATGTTATCCAGCTGGCTCCTCTGTTCTTCCATCGACTCTTTGAGCTCTGCTAACGAACGTTCATGAGCTATTGCCAACAATTTCTGTTCGTCTTTTAGCGCCATCACTTCAGAATTGATCTCTGTTGTCGCTTCCTTCATCTCTGCTGAGGCACGTTCTTGCGCTGCGGATGACCGTTCTTGCGCTTCCTTCATCTCTACTGATGACCGTTCTTGCGCTTCTTTCATCTCGGTTGTCGCTTCCTTCATCTCTGCCGATGCACGTTCTTGCGCTTCCTTCATCACCATCAATGTTTTAAAAAGTTCTGCCATACTCACTGTCGTTTCTTCTGGCTCCGCTTCTACCTCGTCTTCAAACATGTAGGTTTCAGGATCCTTGCCTTCGTTCACCATAGCTTCTCGAAGCAGGGCGGTTAGGGAACTTTTAGCCCCCACCGTTGACAACGAGCGTTTACTTAATTCTTTTTTCATCTCTACAGTGCGCAAATCCACTAGCTTTCGACCCATTTTATTAATAAGTCCTTATTTCTCACGCACAAAATTTAAATTCCAATCACAATTATTGTTCAAGTTCACTTATTTCACTTATCTCTTAATTAATCCCACTTCTGACACCAATTGTTACGTTTTTACGGCTTAACGGATTCGTAGGATTAATTAAGGAATACACTTTTTAATTATCCAAACAAAACTTATTTATTACAAACCAAACACAATTTAAAAATAAACACAATTCTTAGAGTTCACTATAATCACTAGCAAATTTAATATTTCGCACTATTCAATTCTAATTATCGCTTTTTATTTCACTACTTTTCACTGTTCTCACTTTAAAACACTTGTATCGCCTTTATAATCAAAACTGACTCGATAGCGGCTGCCAGGCGCTTTTATATAGGCAGCTCCACCTTTGTCTACTTTCTGGAACCTTCGTTTTCTGGTTCCTTGTGGTAGGTTCTTTTATTTCCTTAAGTTTCGACCAGCTTGAAGTTGTCTTCGCTTATCGCTCGTTAGTTTAGTACATAAATTCTTAATTCAGACAACAACCAAAAATCGTTGATTCATCCTCTCGACAAACAGATGGCGCATAATCATCACAATATGTTGGGTGAACGGGTTTTTCTTTATGACGTTAAGCATAAAGACTATTTTAATAGAGTGAAGCGCGAAGATGCTTTGCGTGAAATGTGTTATATATTAAAAAATTATGATATGTATGTCCGTTGACGCAGAAGAACTCAAAAAGAAAATTAAAGGGCTAAGAACCCAATTTAGTAGGGAGAAGGCTCTTCTTGAAACATCAAAAAAAGCGGCTGCGGCGTTGAAAATGTTTACGAGCCCAAGTTATGGTGCTTCGACCAGTTAAAATTCTAGGACTCAGCACTTAACGGTAGAGCCAGCGAAAGCAATTTTGAGGTAATGGAAATCTAGATTTTTTGAAACAAAGTAAATATTGTCACATCTTACTATTTTCTAGATGCCGTCGACTAGCCACGGCATAGAAATTTCAGAAGAAGTTACTGAAGATCACTTCTTAGAAGAAAAGGAAAACGTTCCAGAAAATGATCAACCAAAAGCGGTATGAAATTAGTTAACGTGTTAAAAAGTGGTAATATACATACATAATTTTTCAATGCTTTCAGACTAAGAAGAGATGTAAAACCACAACACTGGATAGATATCAACCGGAGGCAATGGAGGCACTGAAAGTAGTGAAGGAAATTGCTGAAAAAAGGAAGCATGGGCAATTAGAAAAAAAGGGGAGTGCTTTAACAGCTTTCCTGGAAGAAGAATTATCTAAAATTGTTGACCAGGACATTTATGAGGATACGAAATATGAACTCATAAATGTCGTCCGACTGGCATTAAGGAAGGACAGGGACAAGGCGGCAGCGGCAGCAAATATTCTTCCCTCATCGACATTACATTCGTCATCCAGCTCTGACCATCATAAGAAGCCAAGGACATGCTCAGACTCTTCAACGATAACTGACATGTCCAATTCGTCAGTTGATTGTGCGTATTTTAAGCCTAGCACATCCCAAGTATCAAAGCCTTCAAAGGGCAAAGTAAATATTATAAGTGCAATAAAAATCGAACGGCCGGCAGTTTCTCAGGATATCCTTAGCAAATCGATGGAAGGCCTGTTTGACGGTGATGATTTTTTGCGGTTCACGTAAATCAGATTTATATTATGTTAAAATTGGTAATCAATGCTTTTAATGTTATGAAGTGCCGAAGTATGCTTATTTTCAAAAAGACTGTTTTGTAAATGAATTTTTATTTTTGTTAGGATTAAGTAGGAAATTTAAGAACTGATAAATTTGAATTTTTTTTATTTATTTTAATTAGAAAAAATATTTATTTTACTTCATAAGAACTGTTAAATTCGATTTTTTTTTTCATTATTTTAATTAGAAAACATATTTATTTTACTTCATAATCCTTTTCTATTAAAATAAAACAAAACAGTATATATTATATTAAATTCTTTCATTTTGCCAAGAAACCGAACCTTCGTTTGCAAAATAATTCGCAAACTCCTTTCTAACATTTCCAGCTTCCAGCAAGTTTTCACGAACTTCAGAAGAATGTTGGTATATATTTTCTTCTTCAGTAAAACTGTGGTCATATTTAACGCTTTCCTCGTTATATTCGGCAGAATGTGCTAACAAGAAGTTATGTAGAACGCAGCAGGCTTGCACTATTTCTTGAACTGTTTCCACAGGCAAATTCATAGGTTTCTGTAGTACTTGGAATCGGTTTGCTAAAATTCCAAAAGCGTGTTCTACGGTATGCCTTGCTGTACTTAATCGCGTGTTAAAAATCTTTTTATTTATTTCAGCACTTTTGTATGGATATGGTTTCATTAAATGCTTTTTTAGGGGAAAAGCATCATTTCCAACAATTACAAATGGCAATTTCCTGTTTTCTCCAATTATTTTATCTGGCGGGAAATAAACATGGGCTCTGTCTATCACATGCATTAAATTTGATCTCCGTAGCACACCGCCATCGCTTATACGTCCATTGCAACCAATATCGCAATAAATGATCCTGCAGTCGGCATCAACCAAAAGGAGCAGCACTATACTATCAAAACCTTTATAATTCCTATAATATGCCCCGTCCTTTTTATGGGGCCTAAAAGCGATGTGTCTGCCATCCAAAGCACCTAAACATAAAGGAAACTGCCACCGAATTGCAAACCTATTTGCGATCTTGCGCCATTCTTGTTGGCTTTTAGGAAACTAAAATAAAAAAACCAAAATTAAAATTTAACTAATATTCAAGTGTAACTAATTTAACTAATATGCAAGTATTCACCTTTCAATTTTTGGTAAATTGCCCTGCATATTATTGGGACGTTTTTACTCAAAAAGTCATCAGAAAGTTTCGTTTGATATTCCAAACTTTTAAAACTTTCGCCTGTAGCCAAAAATCTTAAAGTGGCTGCCACTTTTTCTTGCACCGGTATACACTTCCTCATCCTGTAATCGAGATTGATATTTTTTTAATTTATTTCAAACTGGAAGTGGAATGACGCACCATGTATCTTGTTTCGAAAGAAAACTCTCAATCCTTCTGATTAAAATTTCGAAAGTGTTTTCATTCATGCGTAAAAAGTTCTTGCATGATTTTGTATCCTTTAATCTTAGCTCGTGTTGCAAGAAGTGGAAAGAACTTTGATTTTCTTTAGTTTTTCTCCACTCCTTTATCCATTCTCGTTTTTTCTTGACAGCTTCTTTATTTTGAAAAATAACGGCGCAGCTCGCAGCGGGGACAGCCATCAGAACTTCCTCTTCTGACTCGGATGAGCTCATTTTTTAACTAAACTAAAAGTTGAAAGAAAAAGTTGAAAATGTGTAGACACGAGCGACAGAATTGAACGTTAAAAAGTGGAATGCAAAGTTGAATGTGTAGAACCGGTCTTATGCATATAACCGTGCCTATTTTCTTCTATGATTGCAGTTTCCTGCGTGTGAAGAATCCGTTTTGAAATTACATGAATCCTCATGTTAAAAAATATTATAGAACAAAATCAAAACAAAACAAATTTAATGCAACATTTTTATCGTTGTTTATTCAGTCTGGCCATATACAATAACATTTCAACAAATTAAAAAATAAATGGGGTATTTAAAACATGGGAGTTAAAAATTGGAGAACGGACATTGTAAGCAAAACCATTTGGAATTTCAGTTTTCAATGCTGGCAGCACAGCTGCGTTGTGGATTGGTGAAGCAAAACCTACTGTACGTACCGCTGGGAAGGCTGGGATTGCTGAAATAGCTGGAATTGCAGACAGGGCTGGAGCCACACGAACTTCACTGATGAGGGAGTTTCGGAGCTCAGCATCCTTCTTGGCAGCAAAGTGTTCAGCCTTGGCCAAAGCTACCTCGGGGGTGTCTTCAACTGGCTTTGGTAAATCTTCAGTGCGTGGAATGGATTTGATTTCAGCAGCGGGTTGGGTGACACGAGTTTTAGCTTCTTCAATAGCGGCAAAGTGAGCTTCCTTGGCACGTAAAACTTCAGGGGTTTCGGCAATTGGTTCTGGCGCGATTGGCTCAGGGATGGGGACTGCTTTAGGTAGATTTGTACCAGCAACACGGAATCCATTTACAGCATCGGCAGCGTAGTCAACAGTTTGGAGTTCGCCTTTAGCATCAACGTAGCTGTAAGATCCCCGAGTGACACCATCAAACGATTTCACTTCTTGTTTGGCAGAAAGTCCATCACTGTATCCATATGAGTATTGGCCCAAAGCATCTTGAGCATGGAATTGACTTTGTGCAGCTGCTGGTGCTAGAATTCCACTGCGGAAAAGTGGCAGAGCGATCCCTGATGCTGAGGAAACAGCCAAAATAGCAGAAACTACAACGAGGAACTTCATTTTTAATGTTTTAATATTAACAAAACTCAAAGGCGCTTCTAGTAGTGTGTCTCCTAGGACTCGCTTTTAAGAACTATGCTATCGGTGGGGCATCAGCCGTCTTTTATATGAAATCGAGTTCCAATTCACGAAGGGAACAGGAATCAGTCGACCTTGATGATGCATCTTTGATGTTTACTCCAACTGCTGTTAGTTACCATTGGCCTTTAGCCGCTGTTTACGTTTTATTGTGTTCCTACGCCGGCCGGCAAATAAGTTGTTGGACTTGATACGCCGACAGCTTTTATCATCATTTATTAATTGCTGTGTGCGAGATGCACTCGGTTTTTATCAACGGTTCAATTTACAGGAGGAGAATGCTCGTTTTAAGGAAACTTAATCCAATTTTTCCTATTTTATTTTAAAAAGGCTTTAGTTACATTGTTGCGATGTTCAAAAATATAGTAAAGATGGTATTTGTATGAAAGACGATTTAGCCGGACTGGGATAATAATTTTCAGCATCGACTATGTACTTGTGATTAGAGAAAGAAAATCATTTAAGTGAAAACAAATTATTTAAGTGATAAGAGAATATATCCGTTTTATCTTGAACGAATTAACAACATACTCGTATGTATGTATGTATATCTATAGAAAATAAATAAAATGAATTAATTATTGTAACAGGGCACAATGATTACACTAATGGCACAATGATTAGGAAGTTTTAAATAGTTTAATATTTATATGCTTGCATCGAGAGCTCCTTTTTAAGGTTTGTCCAATAAATGTGACACGAAGTTAAGTCAATTATCAATTGAACGTGTTGGAAGAAGAACAGTAATATTCCAAAAACATCTTTTTCGTGCAATAAAAAAGAAAACTGTATACCAAAGAAACTTGAAGTTTAAAAAAAACATATTTATCGTAAATTCGTAGAACTATGGGTCCAAAATCTGACCGACGGGAATATTACTCATGCTCCCCTTAACGATAGAACTTTATTTAAATTACAAACTGGCTATCTAAACCGTTCTTTCAAGGGTATTTGCATTTATCCCCATTTCTATAGTTTTAGTAGGGGATCGGAATTCAGTAAACTGTTCCACTATTATTCTCAAGGTGTTAATATGATCAATACATGAGCGGCCCTTCTTGAATCCGGCCTGCTGCCTCCAAAACGCTAAAAAAATGTTTTTTGGTTGAAAAGTGGAAAAACACTTTGTTGATACTTTAGCGCCCCTTATCTTTTGCATTTTAGGTCGTACGAGATTGACTCAAAGACATTAATTATAGATGACACTGTCCTCTACAATTTTTGTTAATACACTTTTTTCTAAAATGCACTGATTCCGAGAAAAATGCATTAAAAAACTTTTTGGGTTTTCCAGAAACCTGTGTGGGAGGTTTTTCATGACCCCCTAACGATTTATGAAAAAAATCCCCGGTGTATTTTTTTCAACAAACAGCCTTTTTTCACGACAGATTGACTGTACTATAGAGCGAGATTGTCTTTTGGCACCCTTTGGTCAAAGCTTTTACATCACAAATTGTATTCTTAAATATAAACTTTTATTTCATAATCGCGGCCCGCCCTTGGCTTTTAAAAGGCGTCATCAAAATTTTATTTTTCGCGTTCATTTTGGCACCTGACGCCTGCAGTGGAACACGCAGTCCAATGGAATACCTGCTTCCAGAATAGTGGTGGGCAAAATGGCTCTTTTCAGCGAACTGGGGCCAGTTCATGCAATTCGACACTCGACGTCGACATCGGCATTTCATGAAAACGACATTAGTTTCAACGACGTTGAATTTGGGTTCAAGTAAATCGACGTGTCGAATGTCGTTTTCACAAAATAACTGACCCCAAAAAGTATGCAAAATCTCATGAAACCGCTATAATAATACTGTTACTTTACTTTTGACATTGTACATAAGCAAGAAGAGATACACATAATATTAAACTTCAATTAATTAATTAATTAAACAAATTCATAATAACATTTGAAAATCTTAACTCTGAATTGATTCTTCTGCAATGTGGTTTTTCTAACTAAAATCTTCCTGGAGCAGTTTTATTTTTTATTTTTCGACTGTCACGTAGTTTATCTTTTTCTATTGCATTTCGCTTGTTCAGAACTGCAAGAAGTTTTGTGTGAATTTATTTCTTCTCTTGCAGTTTTTCTTCAAGATTAATGCGTTCTTCAGGAGATAAAAATGTTGATGCTAATTGAAGCGTTACATACTTTGAATAATTTTGTGTCCACCCTTAGAATTTGAATCTGTTAATAAGCTAATGAATTCACTCATTCATAAGACCAATTTCTTGTAAAGGTCTATTTATCGAGGAAGGATATTTTGCATTACTGCTGCCAGAGCCAGGTCCATATGATATCGCATGGGGGCACTTCTAAACATACTGTTCATATAGCACTTTCTTCTAGTAGCGTTATATGAAAAACTTCATAAAATCCACAACCAGTCTTAGCAATTGAATTCTTATTTGTCATTAATGTTCTTTTGATGTTATATTTAAATCCTCGCCACATCTAAAATATGTGTAATTCAATTGTAAATTTTTTACTTTTTTTATTTGAGATACTTTTTGCTATCCATTATAATTTCTTACGTTCGGTCCGTTTGAATTTAATTTTTCAGTTAATTGGTACCACAACTAATTTTTTAACATGCCAAAAGCATCATTCGACACCAACTTTGGCGTCGAGAAGATTAACGACACTTTTAAAACGACAAACATAAAACGTCGGCTTGCGTGAACCCAAAACGAGGTTTAACGCGTCGTTTTCAGTCGACGTCGAATTGCGTGAACTAGCCCCTGGTTCTTTTGGTTCCGCTCACTTAAAAGAACCATTCAAAAGTCTGTTCATTCGGTTCATTTGGTTCATTGGCCTTAAATATGGTGAAAACATCAAAACATGGAGTGCCCTAAAACACAACTACGAACAAGAACATATATCGTCACCCTTATGCCAGAGGCGCGAAAGTCTAAATCTTCAGTTTTGAGTTATTGCTAGATAAATGTTCAAACTGTCTCTAAAAATCAGATTTTTATTTGCTTTTGTGTTGTAGGCTTTACACTTTTTCGTTATATCACCGGATAAATCACATTCGTACTTCTGGCATGGCATCTTTGTACCATTTTGTATTACAAAACCCTATTAGCTATTAGTTAATATGATTACATGCATACTTGAAGTCGGCTTCAAATAGACTTGAAAATCATGTTACCCCAGATCGACTTCAAATCAAGAGCATTTAACTGTCAGTTCAAGTTCAAGTCAAGTCCTCAATCCGGCATGTAATCATAGTAAGTGAAAAATTTACACTTTCGCGTCTCTGGCATAAGGGTGACGATATTTCAATTTTTGCTACTTATAAGAATCAATGCATTTCCTACTAAAATCAATAATAATTGAAGTTTATATAATACATATACGTATCTAATTAGAACTTTCCCTAAATCTTAAATGTTCTTCATAAAATTTTCTTAATTCTCATCTACTTCAAAATGTCTATTTCCAATTAGAATTGTTTAGAGAGAAATTCCAAATCTCTCACATCTTGAATATATCATCAACAATACAACCAAAAAAGTTCTCTGAGAAAGATATCTTACCCAAAGCCTTCTATATTTACAAGCCATGCACAAAGAAATCTCACACTCACAATGAAAGCATAATAGGACTTCAATTTAGCTGTCAAACTGTGTGGAGTGTGGTTATGTTGGTTTATTGGGAATCAATTAATCTTCTTTAACCAATTAAAAACAAAAATTTTGGAAATTAATTGTAACATTTATTTACTACATATTACAAAGTTGAGTTAATAATGTAAATAATAAGTGAAATTGCTTCTCTGACTTTCTTCCTTAATGGATATCATGCCGTGTTTATCACACCAAGCAAAAGCCGTACCTGGAGGTAGGAAACTACCGCTAAAAATAAATTTATATAAATATTTGGCAATATTTAGCAAACTATTCGTTTTAACTTATCTTCATTTGCTTATATTCCTATAAAACTGTAACTGGCTGCAACAAAAACTGGCTGATCCGTCATGTGACATCATGGCCCCAAAGAACAATTTCCAGTAACAAAGCACAATTTTGCTTAACTACAAAAATCGCGCCAAACTGATATTATGCACCTGTTATTTTTATAAAAAAAAACTTATTTTTAACAAAAATCATGGCGCTTTCATTTAATAAAAGACTTTCCGCGGCGCGAATCACTTATTTTCCTCGGGATTTTGACATGTTGTTCCTCCATAACCAACATAAAACCCGCAAATCCTATTTTTAACATGTATAGTTAAATTATTAATTTATGACACATATTACGTTTTACTTTTTTCACTGTTTCACGTTTTTGATTTTGATGACATAACTTTTATTTTAAACAAAACCACACTTGCAACAGCACTTTCCGCGGCACGAAAACTTCTTTCCCTTTGATTTTAATGGGATTTTGACACTTCACGAATTTTGGTTGGGACTTCATACAACCACAAACACACACATGCAGCATGGCTTGTAAATATAGAAGGCTTTGATCTTACCCCTTAAGCCTGAACTACATTGAAAAGCAGTGCAGTGCAGCACTGCGAAGTGAAATTTAAGGCCCAATTACAATGACCGGATCTACGCGGATTGAAATGTCAAAAGAACGCATCAGAACGGATAGGAAACTAGACTGATTACAATGAACGGATCAGTTCGCATTTAAACGTCAAAGTTTTTATATCCACTCTTTGCCTTGTTGTACAGTACTTCGTAATCTTTCACCTCTGCGATTAACTGCTCGTCCGAAAACATTTTTAAAAACATAACAAACCAAACAAAATAAAACCTTAAACATTCACAGCTTTTGTTTACCAAAATTTTGACAGCTCAATCCGGCGATTTCTAAACAAACTAAAACGAATCCGGCACAGATGCGATTAAATGCGTTTGAATCCGTTCATTGTAATCGGTTAAATGGAAAACGCATGCTTGGAAAACCACTTTGACAGTTCAATCCGATTCTGTTCCGCTCTAATCCGGTCATTGTAATTGGGCCTTTAGACTTCTTGCTACTGAACGTGGCAACTCACATTAACTTCACTGCCTTGCACTGCACTGCACTGCGCTGCCTTGTCTTAGGCTAATTTCTAAAAAACTGCTTCGCACTGCCTGCCAATTTCTAAAAAACTTGATATGAAGTTGTCATTGCCATTGTTGTCAAAATGAATAATGAAGAATTGATAGAATTAGTGAGAAATAAGTATATAACAATAATCAGAGGGACTACAAAAAATTATTAAAGACTATATATGAACAGTGAATGTCAAAACACTGCTTACTCAATGTGTTTTACAACGCGTTCTCTAATAAACTACTGCAACATACTGCGCAGTGCTGCACTGCACTGCTTTTCAATGTAGTATATTACACAGGAAAAATGACTATAGCTAAAGTAGTTTACAGACTAACATTATTATCACAGAGTATATCTTTATAACATTTTAGTTGAAGTGTTAGTTCAGGGTAATTCGGATGACAAGAAGGATATCAAAGGATAATTTGCTAATTCCAGGGGAGAAGCAGGAACTGTGGCCATTGAAAATCATGCAACATCTGTTGATGGGCTCGTTCTTTCCATACTCGGTCCGATGAGAATATTCCCTAAGCATTTTCGTATGCCTATTGTGTCGGACATCGTCGTTAACTTTGATCCTGTCTGACAGAAACTGATCTTTGATCTTATCGTTTAAGACATCCAAAGTAAAGCATGAAATAAGCAGCTTACGCCTATTAAACAGTGGCATGAGATCCAACATTTTGAGCCTGGCTGTGTAGGGCGGTAAGCTATGGAAATCACGTGAGTCGTATAGATTTCTCAGAGCAAAGAGTAGAAACTTCTTTTGCACTGACTCAAACCTACTACTGCTTACCTGGTAAATAGGATTCCAGATCGGGCATGCGTATTCTAAAATTGGGCGTACTAGCGAACAGAAAAGGGTTTTAGTTACTCGAGGGCTGTCAAATTCCTTGGCTCTTCTCTTTATAAAGCCAAGAAGTTTGCTAGCTCTTGCAATTTTTTTTTTTTTGTAAGCATATTTATTTATTTATTATAATAAGACTTATAGGCTATGCTTAAACCTACTTTCTCTATCTAACTTAACTAACTTACTGGTCCTCCACGGACACTCTAAGCTAAACCCTATTTAACTTAATAAATTAGTTAATTTTGCCTTTCGGCCTCTTTATTTATTTAATTACTACAAAGCTTAACTCTAAAATTAACGCTAAGAAAATTGTAAAAAAAAGAAAAACTTAGCTAATTTAACCTATTTTATAAAACTTAACTTATATAATAAGACTTACAACTACCTAATCTAATCTACACATTTAAATCCTACGAACTAGTCTAGTCGGGCGACAGCCATCAGAGTCTCAGGCGACAGAAACTGATACCTCTCGCCCGACAGCGCACACTACCCCTATTCGACTAAACCTAACCTTAAAACTACCTATCTATCTTAAAACTAAACTTATTACAATGGTAATTCTATATCTATCCCTATTTCCCCTACAGGGATCCTAATCCTACTTAGGCTAACGCCTGCATTCACACCATGCATACACTCATTCGCACATTAACACGCTTTATTTCTTTTATTCCTCCAGCCACCAGTACTTCATACTGGCCCTGGAGGCCTCCTCCCTATCTGAAGGGCCGACTCGCGTGCTGAATCGCAGGAGCTCTGCATTCAGTCCATCGGCTCGTTCGTGTAACACACGTTTAAGCTGGTGACATATCCAAGCCGTACATGGAGGCAAGTTACACGGCATAACATTTCTTCCATCAACACTTCCAATAATTCCAATAAACCGGTTTTATAGGCAAGGGGTCGCGGGGAAGTTTGTTACTTGTGCATCCCAAAAAATTCTCGACTGCACAGAGCAACACACTAACACAATCATAATTTCATTCTCGGGGCCTACGAAAATGACTTGCTTAACTGACAGTTTGTACACAGCTACATAGACAATAGAATTGTTACACGAAAAAATGCAGAACAGTCAGTTTATCGTGAAATTCGTATAACACGCACAAACCGGTTTGTTACAGCAGAAAGTGTTATGCCGTGTAACAAGCCTCATGCATTGCATTCGTTGACAGATAATATAGAAGTGTGTGTATTCAAATGCGAGCTGACGGAATATCCCGTGAATGGAAGGCATGCCACGCAAAGGTCGGGCTACTTTCAACTTTTTCTGCATTGCCGCATTCGAGATAGCACACACAAGCATAAGCACACAAACACATGAACACGTTACTTAGATTTTCGGGCTATGTGTGAAAGCCGGCACGGAACGCAAACCATGTAATTATATGTCAGAGGAAATTCGCCGGATTTCATGGAGCCTCTGAATGCAATGCATGTACGGCTTGGATATGTCACCAGCTTTATCCCGCGCCCGACGATAAACGTGGTATATTAAAGGTACTCCCTCTCTGTCTTGTATCAGTCCTAATGAATCTAGCCATGGGAATGCTTCGGGTGGTATATATCCTGTCCGTCTTGTCATGTCATAGTAGCTTGGTTTTGGGTAGTAAGCCCCAAAAATGAGAGGATTGGCGCTCTCTGCCGCTCTCACAACATAATTTCGGATCAGTCTAATTATGAAATTGTCTATCCTCATGGTTGCTGCTTTTCCGTACAGGATGTCATTGGCATGGAATTTTTTGAAGTTTGACTCAGGCGTTCTATACATGCTTAAGCATGCCCTTAGGCAAGACCCTCTCCATTACAGGCCATGTAGTTCTCTCTTGAACTAATCCAACCATAGCTGAAGCCGGTCCACAAAATCTGACATTTGGTTAGAATAAACATGGCGCGGAATAGGCTCGGGATTATTTTCGTTATATTTTTGTGGTAAAAAGTGGAAAATCATTGTAAGTTATTACTTTAAACTAAACATGGATTATCAGTGGTTAGTTCTTTAGTGATTTAATAAGAAAAAATTTAAAAAAAAAAGTGATTTAGTGAGTTTTAAGTGTGTTAATTGTTGAGGTGATCAATTTCTTTTACTTTCGCGGTGTTTTTTTCGTCTTTATTAAGGAAAAATATGCTGATTATTTAATTAAAAGTGATTTTAAAGTCATTAAATAATTTATTATGGAATTATTATTAAACATATAAGTGCAGAAAGGTGTGAAAGGAAAAGTGAATAAGAAAAGTGTTTTTCTACACCTATATTTTTAATACTAATTACATAATATATGTATTAATCACTTTAAAATCACTTGTAATCCCATAACTAAACAAAACATTAAATTTTCAACATTTTTTTCGTAAATAAACATGAAAAAACACCGTGAATGTAAAAACAGTTGTTCGCCTTTACAATTAAAACACTTAAAAGACACTTAATCACTAAATTATTTTTATTTTTTTTAATTAAATCACTAATAAACTATTCACTGGTAAATCCAAGTGCAGTTAAAAGTGTTAAAATACAATATTTTATCACTTTTTACTGCAAAACTATAACCAAAACGTTCCCGAACTTATTCCGCGCCATGTTTATTCCGCTCTCTCCGGTGAATTTTTGGACCGGGTCGACCACCATGAAAAACTCTCCTTCGGGGCCTGTAGTTGAGAGGGTCTTGCCTTAGGCATTGTCTTTCGAACACCCTCAACTTCTCCATATATGATGGGGATATGTTCTACCATACGGGGCAGCCGTAGGTGAGTATCGGTCTGACTAAGGTCTTGTAGCAATTCACCTTTACCCGTGAGTTAAGGTGTTTACTAAAAAAGAGCCTCTTCGTCATTTGGAAAGCCTTACGGGTTTTGGCTATAGCAGCACGTATATGACTCTCGTAATACATGTATTGATCCAGCCAAATCCCTAGGTACTTAACCTCGGTTTTCTTCTCTAGCGTTTGTCCCGCATGGCTGCGAATATGAAACGATCGCCAGTTCCTCCTAACATCGCGTGGAGCTTTATTAAGAGGGGTCCTAAAGAGAATCGTTTCGCATTTTCCATGATTGATTTTCAATTTCCAATCATCAACATATCGCTCTATTTTATCGAAATCATGTTGCTCTTGCAATAATATTATCGTAGTGCAAATTAAAATTTAATTTATTGTCCAGGACAATACCTAGATCTACAATTTGATCAACGCGGTCTAATACCTTGCCGTTGAGATAATAGTATTGCAACTGCATGCCTTTTATACAAGAGAAGGTAATTACGTAGCATTTACTGGTGTTTAGTTGCAGTTTATTGGTGGAGCACCAGTCCTGTAATGTATTCAGTTTCGACTGAAGGAGAGTTACGTCAGCACGCGACTTTATGACACTATATATTTTGAGGTCGTCGGCATAAAAAAGATTTCGTATATTCCTTAGTTTTTCTGACAGGTCTGAGATGAATATATTAACTAAAAGTGGGCCAAGATGACTACCCTAAGGGGCTCCGGAAGTTACTTCGATTTCTTTTGACAGAATTCCTTGAAATCTAACGGCTTGTGTTCTTCCGTTAAGATATGATTCTATCCATCTTAGGACAGGCCCAGATATTCCAAATTTTAGTAGTTTTGTTACTAAAATATGGTGGTCGACACGGTCAAAGGCCTTACTGAAGTCAGTGTAGACAGCATCGATTTGATGACCGTTCTCCATACCACATAGTAGTTCGGAGGTTAGTGTCATAAGGTTAGTAGTTGTCTGAAGCCATGTTGTTGGTCATTGAGAAGCGGATCAATTATGTGGGCAATCTTATCGTAAACAAGCTTTTCGAAAAGTTTAGGAATTGCTGATAATATTGCAACGCCCCTATAGTTGTCCACCGAATGCTTATTAGATGCTTTGTGAATTGGTATGAGGTATGATTTTTTCCAAATTTTAGGAAATTTTCCTAACGATAAGGATTTTTTGAAAATAAGATGGAGGGGAAACAGAATTTGAGTTTAGTAGCACTGCAGAAAGCAAGGAGGCAGATTGTCAGGACCGTGACCTTTATTGATATCTAGATTGTTTAAACTTGTCATGATATCTTCGACGGATAAGGATATGTTATCCATAAGAGTTGAAGTAACAGTGCGCGTATGAGTTAGGTCTGTGTGTGTTGTATCAGATTTTGGACAAAAGATTTCGGTAAACCTGTCAGCAAACATGTTACAAATTTCCTGTGGGCAAGAGGAGTGTTTACTGCCATTGGTCATTGTAGTTGGATAGCCTAAGGTTTTTCCTTTTATATTAACGAAATGAAAGAATTTTTTGGAATCTCTTATAATGCTATCGCCAACACCCAGCAGGCAAAATGAGCTCACAAAACCAGAAATTTGTCTTATAACTCACAATGAGCTCAATATGATGAAAATATGACATCCCAAATGCAAAAAAAAATTAAACAACTTGTGAGAAAATAATGAGATCATAATGAGAGGAAAGTGAGAAAGAAACCGAAATTGAATGTCCCACTTAATGTTCATTGATTGGAAGGTTGTTATGAGCTAATTATGAGCAATTGGTTTGATAACAATAATTTTTAAGACGGAATCATCGAATTTTCGGATGAGGGAGAATCAAATCGAATGAGAAATGAAGTTGATAATTTGGGCGACTTATCTGAATAATTTGACGATAATGATGATATCAATATTAGAGTAGGAGATGCAATCGCGGGAATTGGAAGTTGGGCTAACAAATATGGTATCGGTAGAAATGGAATAACTGATTTATTTAGTGTTCTGATCAAACTACTTCCTAGTAAATTTCCAATTGAAGGAAGAACCGTTCTGATGACACCAAAATCAGTAGAAGTGACGAACATCGATGAAGAATGCAAATATTGGCAGCAAGATGTTACAGTTTGTCTTAAGAAGGCATTTTAAAATTTACAAAAAGATAATGGCATTTTGTTAAACATTAATGTCAATGGTTTGCCAATTTTTAATAGCTCAACTGAGCAATTTTGGCCAATACTTGCGAATGTCGAAGGGATTATAAAGGAACCTTTCGTAATTGGAATTTACAACAGTTCACAGTGGAACGAATTGCCGAAAACGTGGACAAAAGTCTAAATATTGATGAATTTGGACGAAATTCGGTATTATAGGGTAATCGAGCTCACTGATCACGAATTTAATATCAAAAACTGAAAATTCAAAATGGCGAATCCAATATGGCGGACATTATTTCTAAAACATTGTAGAAATAAACTCAAAACTTTATCTAGATGTTTTTGGGCATGCCGATTACGAATTTGATGTCAAAATTTGAAAATTCAAAATGGCGGATCCAATATGGCGGACATAATTTTTCAAATTGTTCAAAACTTGTATTTATATGATTTTGAGCATGCTGAATACTAATTTGATACTTGAATTCGAAAATTTTAAGAACAGGAACTTGAGTGACTCCCTTTACAAGATATGTAGGGTCAAAATAAGACCAAAATTCTAAAATATTGGAATTTTTCTGAAAAAACGAAAAACATTGGGATTTAGATCACATTTTTAATTACATTTCTTGTAAACGATGTCATTCACTTAATATCATTTACAAGAATACACATTTACCTAAAACACGAACCGAATTACGTTGTTCTACGATAATTAGTCTAGGAATTATTCAAGTTTAAGTAAATATTAAAAAAATACATTTTTTCTTTCGTAAGGTACAGGGTCCTTAGTGGATGGTGGGGATAGCCCCCTCTCTAGAACAATTTTTTTCTCTCCAAAACCATCCAAAAATCACGCCTGAAAATATTAGCCACGTAGTCCAACAGAGGATTTATTGAATGTCTGATGATCGATACAAATTGCGTATTAGGTCATGTAAACAAATTCATGAACGGTTATTCTTTGTAGATAATCGCATTATCTACAAACTTTGTAAACAATATTTTAGAATGGGACTTGCCGTTTAAGAGATATTGGCCAAAAACGGAATTTTCTGTTTTTAGGAGCAGCGGACAACCAATATTCCGAAATTTTTTTAACATATTCTACTCACGAAAAACTTGTTTTTTTTAGAAAAAGTTTCGTGAGTTAACACTTAGTTAGAGGTCTGCATTCGCATTGTGCTTTGACGACTGAACTAATATTTATAGGTATATACATATATCCGTGACTTTGAATTTCCTAATTTTGACATCAGATTCGTAATCGGCATGCTCAAAAACATATATGTAGATAGAAGTTTTGAACTTATTTCTACAAATTTTCAAAAATTATGTCCGCCATATTGGATCCGCCGTTTTGAATTTTAAATTTTTTACATCAAATTCGTCATCAGCGACGTCGATAACATAATACCACAAAATTTCGTGCAAATTTAACAATATGGAGAATTTTCCCGCACTTTTATAGACATTTCATCAAAAATAAAATGTAGCAGCCGTAACTGCATATGTATGTGGTTTACTAAGAGAGTTACGACTAGTAGCTGGATTTTCTTTTTTAATCCTGAAGTAAATATAACTTATTTTATAAAAAAATACTTCACTTAGTGGTATTCCGTGGAACTCATAACTTATCTCTTAATTTCGATTGAATTTTATAATTTTTTCTCGTTATTATACATAATTATTGTTTATTTCAATAACAAATGTTAACACGTCGCTTAACAAGTCATAAAGCATTTAAAATTTAGTACATACCTGGAGAAACATTCTCCATTTTCAATATTTCGAATCTGTATTGTCGTTATAATTTTATGCAAGTTTCAATTTGCACTACGTTTTTTAAGCACAGAGCCGAACCCTTTACAAATAAACAATGACCAAGTTCGACCTGCTGTGCAGCTTCAGGGAAAAACAATTAACCGTTTCTACTGCCGGGATTTAATAGTGTCAACAATACTGTAGTCAAACCAAAAGATGGAAATCCCTTAATCGAAACTTTTATTTTCGAACTTTTGTCCACGTTTTAGGCAATTCGTCCCACTGTGCGGTTATAAGAAAACCTCCATCGTTAGGTATTTATTTAGACAAATCTCACAATGAGCTCATATTTAGCTCATATTATATTTGTCATTTATATACACTCTTACGGCGGCGTATACACAGTAGTCTCAATAGCGCAGTTGGTAGAATGTTGGCTTCATGTTCCAGTGACCCAGGTTTGAATCTCGTATAAGGCAATCGAAAAAAAAAATATTCTCAAATCATGAGTAAAATATGAAAATATATAACAATATAAAATTATATGAATATAAAAAATAGAAAAAGACAGGAACAAAAAAAATAATGTGAAAATAGTAATTTTGTTTTTTAACATTTCTCAGTACTTTTTTTCTGCTCAGTGAGCTTAACATGAGAACATTTTTAGAAAGCATTTAGCTCTTGATTTACATCATATTGACCTCATATTTAGTTCAGAAACATGCGCCAATTAACTCACTATTACCTCATATGTATCTCATAAATTACTATTTGAGACTTTAAACGAAAAAATTGCCAATCGCAAATAGATCATATTTAGCTCAATATGAGCTATAATGCCTGCTGGGCAGAGTTAAGATATATAGTATAGGCCTCACGTGACATTCATTCGCTCTTTTTTCAGGTCTTTCCAGTTCAGGTCTTTTCATTAGAGACCCGTACATTTGGTTCTTTTCGTAAGTGTTTTAACTTAAGTCAAATTCGGTTTCACAGTGCAATTTTTTCTTCTTCTTACTATTATATTTGTTTCTTACGGCGGCACTATAAAATTGTAAATTATGAACTTACAATAGCCGAACTTTACATGTAAAATTTCCATTTAATCGCGTTTTCCTTGAAATGTACTGGAATTAATTGACGTTTGAATTTTCTATGCATTCTGATTTAAGAAAAACTTAAGTCTAGAGAAATTACCACTTAAGTTACACTTAAGTAAATTTTAAGTGGCAACTGTGAAACAGCCATCCATAATTAAGTGTAACTTAAGTTAATTTTTATACTTAAGGTTGCACTGTGAAACCGGCCCTTAGTAAACCAGATCATTTGGCTCAGTACGCTGTTCCGTTCAGAACGAACGGATCGTTCGCGAACGACACAGCACTATCCGAAATCTTTTCTATAACGTTGACTATTGTAGAATGTAGTTAAAGTTATGAACGTCAAGCTAGCGGCGAAGCTAGCGGCGGTTGCACTGAAAAGCGGCGAAGTTAAAACTCAACTCTATTTAAAAATAAAAAGCTAATGTCCCTCATTTAAATTATTTGTTTCTATGTATCTATATGTGTGAGGAAGATTGTGTAAAAATTTCAGGATAGTTCCATGGTTCTGAAGGAAATAGGATTAAAATTTTCCAGCCAGCGTTTTTGAGCTTAATTACAAAGTCACAGCCCTTTTCAGTGCAACCGCCGCTTGCTTCGCCGCTAGCTTGACGTTCATGTTAAAGTTAAGTGTGTGATTTCAATTTTATACATTTTATACCGTATAAGGTATTTTAGTGAAAACGTCACGTGGGGCCGGTTTTCCTTATAAAATCGAAGCTCTTGTTGTTGTTTCTGCTTTAGGGTTGACGTCATTAGGCGCCCATTTTTTACGGTATTCGAAGTTGTCGTCCCTTTTACATTACCTTCTGTTTCTGTATACCGTGCTGATTACTAACCGGGTTGTATCAAGATTAAAGACTTATTATTTCTAGCCTTTGGGTTGCACTCTTACGTGTCAAAGTTTATTTAACAAAATCTTTCTGACTAAAAATATGAGGGCACAGAACACCGACTGATCAAATTACGCTTGTGTGCGTACAAAGGCTTCATTTAGGTTGCGCGGGTTCGATTATTCGACTCATGAATTATTGCAAAAATAAACAAATTTATTATTTTCTAAAAGTAGCTAAATTAACAAAAGCAAAAACTTTATTTTCTTTTTCTCATTTTTCAATACACATTTGTTAATATTATTGTGAATATAAATTGTCGTTTTTACAGCAAAAAAATTTATTTACTTTAACACGAACCAACAAAAAGTCACTTGATTAAAATATGAATCTCTCTCATGAATATGGTAATGCAAAAATATTACGTATTCAAATATTGTAAATAATTATTCTTTTTTTCCACATGATCTCGAATTTAATTCAACCAAAAAATATATTCATTTACGTAATGGCAAGTGATTTGGATGAAAGAGAACAAGTGATGGTGGTGACTGCACAATATACCGCAGAGGGACAACTGGGCGATACACAACTGGTACCGGATGCAAGTAATGATGTTCAACGGGAGCAGTTTGTTCCGTATTAATAATTTCAACTTCCGATTTTACATCTCTTGGGGATTCAACGACAACAGAATCATATCCTCCTTCCTTTGGTGGCAATTGTACTTGCGATGGTTGTTTTGTTGTGAAAGTATTACTACTAATTGGCGGCACTGGTAAATCCTTTAGCGGATTTCTTGATGCATTTTTCAACACTTCCACATCATCAGTTGTGCGAAATATTCCATTTGCATCTAAGTAACTATATTCGCCTTGGGTTGCATTAACGTTTTGAACATGCGTTGTAACTACAACTGGTACAACCGGCACTAGAACCCCACCATGCGGTTTGCCTAAAGCAATTGATACTAATAAACCGAAAAACACTAAAATTCCTTTCATTTTGTTCATTTATTTCAAACACTTCTCTTCTTATCACTTACTAAACTGGAATACTGTTTAACCTCTTCCTTAAATTTATACAAAAATATATTGATATTGAAGCAGTCAGGTGTTTAAAGATCTAGGTTTACCTGTTTTCTAAGAGAACGGGTTTTTTTCTTAAGTTTTTGATATTTTAAATGCCGGAATTATTATTACTTTTTTTATAAACTACATTATCAACAAATTTCAATCAACTCGAGAGAAGCGTGGGAGCTTCATGATATCATTCAGATGTTCGAGGTTTCAGTGATAAAAATTATTCACAGCTAAATGTTTGTTTTTTCTTATTTGTTTTTGTTGAAATTTTTTTAACTATCTTCTTTTCGAAATAGTATTTATCGACACACTAGCTTCACTCCTACTGATATTTGGACCAGTAAATCTACCGTGGCACTAATACCACTTCCACTGTCAACATTCTGTCCAATAAATAGTGAAAACAAAACAAAAATATTAGTTTAATAAATCCAAATTTATTGTGTCACCTTTAAAATGGTTTCAATAGCCTGGACAATCCAATTCCATTTCTTTCGTCTGATTTTGTCATCTATGCTTTTTTTACTGGAACGACGCCATATTTCTTCCAATTCTAATCCTCTCTTGCTAGTGGGTTTTTTACCGACGGACTATTATTGCAAAGGTTATTCCTAAGCCTAATATTACCACATAAAATAAAACACCAAACTGGTCCTCTATGTTGACGATTGAGTGGCAGGCTGGCAACCTATAACCGTCAAAAACCACCGGTCACAAATCCTCAAGGTATGTCTCCGTCAGGAAGGACTCAACGGCAACGAACCAGGCAACGTATTATGGAACTTGGAACGTCAGTACGCTAAACAGGACGGGCGCAATGCGTTTGCTTATATCATCACTAAAAAAAACGGCATAGCGATCAAACCTCAAACCAAATAGACTCACAGTGGCATAATGGATCTGAGAGCCGGTACTGTACTCTCCATTGGATCACCAAACGGATGAAGAGAGTTTGGCTTTGGAGTGCTATTCATTCTAGGGGGAAAATGACAACACTTATTTGTTTCAAAGCGAGACTACATAGCATTAATCTTATAAACTTTCATACTCCCACAGAAGACAAGTTGTATGAAGAGAAAGAGGAATTCTACCAAGAGCTAATTAACGCAATGAGATTAATGCCGTAAAACAATATTGAAGTGATGCTTAGAGATATAAATAGCAAAACAGGAAAAGAAGAGGAGTTCCTAGGAGTTCAGGAAAGCTTAGACTACAGAATGCTACCAATGACAATCAGTGGTGCATTCAAGACGAGGCCAGTGAGGGCACTGGCCTCGGGCCGCCACCACTTCGGGGCATCCACCAGCCGCGTAAGAAATTGAAAAAAAAAATTCAATCAAAATTCCATGGAGACTATACAAGAAGATATAACTCTTATGGGGAAAATAACCGGAAATTGATGCGCAGCAGAAACTAAACTTCTAGTTCATTTTTGGCCGCAGATGTCGCCCAAAACTGACGTGCCCCACATTGCTGAATTTTACCCATTTCGACGATTTCTTCAAAATTGTCAGCCGAAATGCAAAAAAAAATCATTGGGAATTAATAAAAATTCATTGTAAAATCCATAAAATGGTTAAATACGAAAAATCAGAAGCTGATTTTTCAAGTTAGGCGTAAACATAAAATATTTTAATAGTTAACGAACTTGGCCGTGAACCGGATGAATATAATCCGCCATGTTTTTTGGGGTACATGTGACTGTGGCGCCCTCATTAATCAAACGAAAAGTGACAGCACGGAGTTATACCTCCTTGTATAGTCTCCCTGCAAAATTCTAAAAACAAAATTTCGTTCTAAATGAGAATTTTCGAGACTGATCAATTTTTCCATTATAATTTGCCTCTTTTTTGTATGTAGGAACTTGTTATAATCATGGACATGAAATTCAAAAACTTCCGAAATCAATGTTACGGCAGAAAGCTTTACACAGCAAAGTATTTTAAAGCCGGTGCATTTGCAGCCGGACCAGTACACAGTGGGTCCAAACCCAAAAAAGCTGGCCAAAAGTCTAAAAAAAGTTACTAGATTGCGTTACTAGTTTTTTTTTTGTGGGGTTGGTTCGAGGACACTTCCAATAGTGAGCAATCAGAAACGGAAGGTTCGATTTTTTTCTACGGACGGATAAATTTTAGTTGCTAGTTTATGTACTTTTTTTGCTTATTTTTGAACGTTAATATTGTGAAAAAAAAGTTAACGTTTTCAAAACGCTATAAAATATTAAGTAAATAAATATATGTGTGTGCGTACGTATGTGGTCATTTTTTCCTGCACGATATCGAGCGAACCAAAAAAGATATCGACTTCGTTGAGGTGTCGATCCAAGCGTTTAACCGAAATATGATCTGAAAAGATTTTCATAAAATTCGGTCGATCCGTTGTTTTGTTTGTTTAAACGACGTTTATGATTTTTGTACCTGCACGATACCGCGCGAACTAAAAACTATATCGACTTCATTGAGGTGCCGAAAAAAAAATTATTAACGAAGAAATGTTCTGAAAAAAATTTTATAATACATATACGGTCGGGCCTTTTTTGTTTAAATAGAAAAACTTCGGCTAATTGTCAGAAAGACCTTAAATAGACAAGTTTTGCTTATATCTAATAAACTCGATGGAATGAGACCCGTTCTAAACGAAGTGATCTTTTTTGGGTTCTGCACAGCGATAGCCTTCCAACAACACATCACTTGTCAAAATCCGACAACCTTTCAAAATCGTGCAAAAATTTCGTTACTCTTTACAAACAGCGCAAATTTTTCAAACCTTGGAGAATTGTTTTCTACGCGTGATACAGTTTCAGGAAACTTCGGTTCATCCCGGGATTTCCAATAGTTACCGCCAAATTTGTTCTTTTTGGTCAAGTCTGACAAGTACTTAACAGTTACAGTTTTGTTAATATCTCCGTAAAGCTTTGGAGTTTCCAAATGAAGTCATTCGCGTCTCAGTTTGTCAAGGGCGCTTCAGCACGCTCCATACGAATTTGAACACCCGCTTTAGTGCAACGAACAGAATACGGAGGAAATGTTTGTTTGCTAACGTTCAGGAAAAACAAATTCTCTAGAAAAATCTTGTCGATTTACTACTATTATAGTTATTTGAACTAGCTTCTCTCGGGATTGCTTTGTCCTCAGTTCTGATACTAGCCAATTTTCCAATAGTGCTAAACGTATAACTACTTTGTAAGAAGTCAGTTTATTCCATCTTCGTTCATCATACTGGGAAGTTAATCGTGTGGACCGAAGGGGTCAAACCCACATCCCAACTAGTTTTTTTTTCTCAGCATCAATCTGTCGTAAAATTATTAAAAATGGTGCAAAAATTAGCATAAAGGTCAAAGTTAGCAAATCGTTGGAGAATCATGTAAGAAAAGGTGTGCTTGAGTCGTCCGTCGCGCGATATTTTTGTGTTTTCGAAGCGGGGCGGAATCAGAGTCGATATCAGGGAATTTTCTTACTACGCAGTTTGCGGATTGAGTGTAGTGCGGTCGCGGTGCGTTTAGAATTTTTGCAAAAGCACATTTTTTTTATTTTGAACGATTTCGTTTCGTGTGTTTGTATTCTGTTACATTGTGGAAAAAGGATAAGGTGGTTGAAGGGTATGTATGGCGAATCTAACCTACAGAATATCGTAAAGTTTAAAACGGTTTTTAGCGAATAAAAGAAAAACGTGAGCTAGAATCGAAAAAAATCAAATTATAAAGTAGTAGGTATTAACATTATCCCTTGATGTATATTAAGTTATATGTTAACTTACATACTGCATAAAATTTATGAAAGATGTGTATAGTTCATTAAAATTACCAGTCATAATGGTTTACATTTATTTGATATTCTACAAGACATTTTAGAAACAAATGGACTACTACTGGATAGTTGTAAGGGACAGTCATATGACAACGCTACTAATATATCTGGTCAGTACAATGGTATACAAGCACTACTAAAACAAAAAAATAAATCCGGGGATTACATATGTATGTTCCGTGTGCTGCGCATACCCAGTTGGTGAAGAATCCGTGAAGGCTGCAACCCAAATTGTAAACTTTTTTGGAGTAGTGCAAAAGATATACGTTTTCTTTTCTGCTTTGACCTGTTAAATCGTGAAAAAACATTTACGTTAAAAAGTTCAAGTCAGACCAAAAGGTTTTGTCACAAAGCTTTAAAAAATAATTATGATGACTATGAACATTTTTAAAAGTTTCAGCGAAAATGAGGATGAAAAAGTTGATATCCGAAAAGGGGCACGAAATTTATTTAATAAACTTTCTAAACTCGAAACTCCAATTTTGATTTCTTCTTTCCATAAATTGCGAGTAGGGGGCGAACAGTTAACAAAGACCTCGGAAAGCGGTGATACCCGAAGTCCTCAACGAGATAAATCGATATAAAATTAAGATCATGGGACTTATCGAGACCAGACGGCCCGATGGGGGGAACGTATCTGCCCAAACGGCGACTGCTTATATTCTGGGAGAAACGAAACTGAAACCCGTAGCTGGTCTCCAGTTTCTGAGAGGATTATTACCGTGCGCCTGCGTACCAAACTAAGAAGTTCTACGGTAGTTCAATGCTAGGCTCCAACTGAAGACGCTGAAGATGACATCAAAGACGAGTTCTATTTGTGGCTGAATGAGGTTTTTCGCTCTATTCCAAGGGAAGACATCATTGTATTAATGGATGACTTAAACGCACAGATCGGCCCTGACAGCACCGGCCTTGAACAAACAATTAGAAATCAAGACCGAAGCCAAGTTACCCATAGCAATGGTGAGCTTTTCGTTGACTTTTATAGCTCCCACCAACTCATGGTAGGTGGAGCTTACTTTTGTCACAAGAAGATCCACAAGGAGACCTGGGTATCGCCCGATGGTAGAACGAGAAACTAGATAGATCACGTGGCCGTCAGACGCAGATGGAGAACTATTCTGTAGGAGCTTCAGGGGAGCAGACACTGGAAGCGACCGCCATTTGCTAGTAGCAACTATTCGCCTTAAAATCGTCGCAATCAGAAACGTGCAAGGCGATGCTATAAACCGTAGACGGTTAAAAGTAAACCTTCTGCGGGAGAGCGTTAAAAGGCGAGAATTTGCTGGAAACAACAAAATATTGAAGAGCTATGGAGTACGACAAAGGGAAAGGGCGCTATATTAAAGACTGCGGAAACGAAATACAACCTGGAAAAAAATAGAACACAGGAGGGCCTTAAAAAATAACGTGAACTCTACAAGCGACCCGGAAAGACGTCACCAACTTGAACGGGAATACTCCCAATTACACCTGGACGTAAACAGAAGTGTCCGGCGGGATAAAAGGCAGCAGATAAATGAGCTCGCAGAAAAAGCGGAAAACGCGGCAAACACAGGCAACAGTAAAGTGCTGTACCAAATTACTAAACAGCTCTCGGGAAAGTACTCTACTAAAAAGCATACCGTTAAAAGTGCGGAGGGAAGGCTGTTGTGCAGCGACGAGGGGCAACTCCAAATATGGAGAGATTACTTCTTCGCCGCCCTGAATGGTTCACTTGCACAGGAACCTCAGGAAATAAGGTAGGTTTACATTTGCAAGTGCTTTCGCGAAAGTCACTTTCACGAAAGTAAATAGAATAGGGCTCTATCCACTTGCGCAAGTGCTAGTTCACTGTCATGCAATGTTTACATAGCGTAAGTGGAACCGAAAGTTAGACTTTCATGTCAAAAACGACTTACTTTCGCGAAAGTACTTGCAAATGTAAACCTTACTATAACAACTATCCCCAGCCAATAAGAATCACCACCCGAGCCCCATCCAAGACGGAAATAGTAACCAATTCAGTAAACAATAAATTCTACTACCTCGGTAGTATTATTACCGAAAATGGCGGGGCAGAAGCAGACGTTAGTTCCAGAATAAATAAAGCACGAAGCGCTATGCATGCCTGTTCCGAATATGGAGATCAACGCAAGTCTCAATTAACACGAAATTGCGGCTGTTAACTCCAAATTTAAGGCAGTTCTATTATACGGTTGTGAAACATGGGAGTCACCCAATTTATCACAGGGCGCCTGCAAGTCTTCACCAACAGATACCTCCGTCGTGTCCTTAAAATCCACTGGTAAAAAGGAAGAGCAAAGGAAGAGCTATGGCGCCGTGCCGGACAGGATAGACGACCAAATCAGGCGAAGGAAATGGAATTGGGTTGCCAAACCTTGCGACGCGAAAACGAAAACCTAGCCAAACAGGCCCTTGACTGGAATCCGCAAGAATCCCGTCGAGTCGGAAGATCTAGAACACTGACATAGTAATGGACTGCTGATTGACGATGCCGAATGGCACCATTTTTCTCCAGAAATAGAAAACCTTTTTTAGGCAAACAAAAAAATTTTCTTCGAATTTAGGGGAAAATAAGTGATAAGATGTTTGTTATAATTAACGGAAATAAATTTCCATCACTCATTTTTATTTATTAGCAGTTTTTTCATTAAATAAATGTATTTATTCCATAACCGTGACGGTTATTTCCCCTGTTTAACGAAGTTTTCAAAATAGCTCAAGAGTGAGACAGAAGAACGAAAACTATACCTATCTATTTTTTTCTAATTATGTTTATATCGCTGACATGCGCTGACGATTACAGTTCATTGGGATTTAACGTGGGAGCGAGTCAGGAATAGTTTTTGGTGCCATTTTTTTGTATGGGATTTTGGTCATTTAGCAGTCCATTACTATATGTCAGTGATCTAGAACAACGTGGAGGAGAACCTTATTAGCAGAGGCCGCAACAACTGGAAGATCCTGGTCGGAACTGAGAGCTGTCGCACAAAACAGAGTCCGCTGGAGGGCAACTATTTCCGCCCTATGTCCCATGAGGCATTAAAGGGGAATAAAGGAATAAAGTAAAAAAAAAGTAATAGAACCTTTTATTCCCAAAAACACATACTGCATTAAAGATTTGTGCACTGAGAAACCAAACTCCCAAAACAGTACATAATACGACCAGTGCTGCCCTATGGTTGCGAGACTTGAACTATGAACAGAGACATAGGAACAAGTCAATAAGTTTACGATCAGGAATCAACAGACTACTAGCCGGTCACGTAATCCCGATGCAAGACCTTCGCATTCCAAAACGCCCTATGGCAGCAGAAGTTTCGTGAAATAGACCAATATCGCTATTGGATAGGTGAAAGTTTATGCTTGAGCTTAAGTTACTCAACTAAATATCTAGGAAAGGGGTAAAAACCACGTTCTGCTAATACTATGATATAGCTAATAAAAATGTCTCTTGGAATTGAATGATTTCGTAGTTTTTATCGAGGCTGTCCTTTATATTACCGGGCTCACGCATTACCTTCGCCATAGTTAAAACACAAAAACAATGCAAATTTCCACTAAAAATCGTCTCAAAATAAAACCCCCTATGTATGCAAAAAACAAAGCTAAATGTATTTTCTTTAAATTATACAACTATATAAATACAAAATAATGGATGATGACATGCATAATAATCGGTCAAAGCTTTTATCTTCTCTCAAAAAAATCCATTGGCGTTAGATACAAATTGTTAACAGTATAGAAGTCAATTTCTAGTGTAAGTTATTTCCATTTCCGTTCCCATTTCGAAGTATCTCTATGTTGCGATCAGTAAGGATCCTAGTTGTGACCGTTACAGGATGCTGGCGTACAACAGTTAAAGGTGCTGTAAGAATTGTTGGCGCAACAGGCGCATCCACACGATAGGCAAAAGATGATGATGGTATTCCTAGAGCTTGAATAGCAACAGTAGATGTACGTATTGGCGATGATACAATAGTTGTTGGAGTAGCTCCAATTGAAATGAATTGCGGTATTCTTTCACCATTTCCATTCAAGGCTCCATTGCCGTTTATGGCTCCATTTCCATTACCGTTTACAGCTCCGTTTCCATTTGTTGGTCCATGTCCGTTTCCTCCATTTCCATTGCCACCGCCGTTTCCGTTTGCTGCTCCATTTCCGTTAGCGGCGCCATTTCCATTGGAAGCTTCTGATTCCTTTCACTTTGTAAGTCTGGATATTTTGCTGCCCGAATTTCGGCCTCACGGAATGCAGCAAGATGTTCAGCTCTAGCCTGTGCTACTTCTGGAGTTTCCTCGACAGGCTCAGGAGCGACTTTATCATCTACCGGTGCCTTAGGTAAGTTAGTAGCAGCAGCCTGGAATCCATTGATCGCATCTGCGGTGTATTCCACTGTCTGAATGTGCCCGTCAGCATCCACATAGCTATAAGATCCTCTTGTGATACCATCAATAGTCCTGATCTCATTCTTTGCAGATGGTCCTCCTTCGTAAGCGTATTGATACTGACCCAAAGAATCCTGGGCGTGATACTGACTTGTAATGGGTATCTGTGCTGAGTAAATTGTTGGTGTAAATATTGTCGCTGTGGCAGAATGAACAGCAGCGTACGCTACAATAACACTAAAAACCGCGAACATTCTCATTTTTTTTTTGTTTTTTTGTTTAAATAAATTAACGAACTTTTCACAATTTTCGTTTTCTCAAACCCCGCTGTCAGGTATTTGTTACTAGTTCTAAGCCACAAATGGTTGTGATGATGGTTTCTGTAAACTTTTGCTTTTTATATCTATCGTGGAACAAAGAACGGTAGTCATTTACCATAGAGGGAAAATCTGAACCTAACGCCACCCTCATGACAATCGTCCTCGACTTTTTTATTTCGCTCTACATACGGCGATGCAGCCAGTACCTCTCACGCACATTAAATCTCACCCTCCGCGCAGCGTTCACTTCGTAACCAGATCTGCGTTGCCGCGGAAGACTTTAAGTTGTCCAAAGCTTCTTAAGTCGTTTTTTTCTTATGTTTTAATAAAAAAAAATAAGAATTTTAATCCAAGTGTATCAGCAACACCGATGCAATCTGATAAGTGCATCACACGCCAGGTCTAGGCTATTGCAACATCGACGCATTGAACTAGAAAAAAATCCCGCATGTCCATGTTGATGATGAGATGAGCTGTTGCTGATGGTGGAGCCACTACCAGGGGTATGAAGACATTTCGGGCGTCTACTTGCTCTGATTATCTTTTCAGTAACTTCTCTTGTCACAACACAACAGGTGACCTTCAAGGAGTTTCTTACTACCAATCTCCTCTGCGCTCGTCTTCTGGTATACCACAATTGGGAGTGCGTCGTCGTAGAGATTTTAGCCAGTTACAACTATTATGGGAAGACCTTAAAGGTATTTTAACTGGCGATCTTTTAACTTGATGCAATTTTTAGACTTCGTTAAACCTGATTCGAAGACGCATTTAGAACAGGTGAACGGGAACAGGTAACTGGATACTATTTATCCGATACCGTAATTTTTAATGTCTGCACAATTTCAATAGGGCGACGCTATTTCATCATCTTTGCGAACTTGTACAAGTTCAAGCTTGGCGCTTAGTGATTTTATGTGGTTTTAGCAAAATGAAAAAAAAGAGATTAACCAGACTTTACGATGAGTTTCAGTTGTTTAAGTAATTTATGGATTTTAATGTCGATAGCACTTTATTTTTTAGTTTACTTAAATTTTTCTGAAATCACTTCAAAAAAATAGTAGAAGGTGGTGGCACATCAGATCTTAAACGATAACTGCAGCTAACAGAAAAAACCTATTTTAGTTAATTTGTTAGGGGTTTTGACCTCTAACTAAAGTTAACTATCCCTAAACATTTTTTAAAAAAAATAGTTTTTAATGAGTAGAATATGTTAAAAAAAGTTTCGGAAAATTGGTTGTACGGTACCCCTAAAGACAACCTCCTAAAAACAAAATATTACCAAAATGCTAAAATATTGGAATTTTTCTTAAAAAAACGAAGAATATTGGGATTTTGATTACACTTTTTATCTATGTACATATCTTCTAAACAGTCACTCAAGTTCCTGTTCTTAACATCATATAAAAGAATACACATTTACCTAAGGGCCTGTGCCAAAATAGCAAATTCAAATGTCAATTTGTATGGAAAACTCATTTCAATTAGTAAATTTGATTTTCGACGGTTTGCGTCTATGGAAATGAGTAAATTATTTTATACATTTCAAACAAGTAAATAACAATAAATTATGGAAAAAATACGGGAAAAGACGTAACTTAAAATAATCAGTTTATTGCTTAGCTAAACGGATATGGGTCAAACAAATGTTTTGAGAAAAATATTACGCAAATAAAAACTCTGGCCGTGTTCGTAAATCCAAGTTGCTCAAATTTTGCATGTAGCATATCGTTCAGTATTGCAACTGAAAAAAGCCCAGCGTTCTGAAATGCAAGTACATTTGCAAATGATAGCAACCCATGCACGTATTTCAAAGTACTTGCTAGTTTGGATTCGCGAAGAAGAAAAACGAAGGCCGTGTTCGTAAATGCAAGGTTTGTTTGCTTGCATGCAGGCAACCTTGTAATCGCTTGCTAGTCAGATTAGTCATTTGCGAATTATTCATGGTTGCTTAAATGAACGCATTTCACCATTTTTAAAAAGCTACTGTCAGCCCACTTGAATTTATTTGACAGTTCGTTTTTTTTCTTCGCGAATCCAAACTAGCAAGTACTTTGAAATACGTGCATGGGTTGCTATCATTTGCAAATGTATCTACTTGCATTTCAGAACGCTTGGCTTTTTTCAGTTGCAATACTGAACGATATGCTACATGCAAAATTTGAGCAACTTGCATTTACGAACACGGCCGAACTGTCAAATAAATTCAAGTGGGCTGACAGTAGCTTTTTAAAAATGATGAAATGCGTTCATTTAAGCAACCATGACTAATCTGACTAGCAAGCGATTGCAAGGTTGCCTGCATGCAAGCAAACAAACCTTGCATTTACGAACACGGCCTTTAGCTATGAATTTTTTAAGCACTTTGGGTGTTCAAACCGAGTGGTGGAAACAATAATAGAAACAGAAAGAAATTTCATAATTTTGAAAATAAATATATTAAGGAAACAAATAATAAAAAACAATTCCATCTATTTACAGGGATGTATTTAATAAAACCTATGCCTTTAATGAACCGACATTTTTGGAAAAACAGAAGTTTTGAAAATTAAACAAAATGAAATTGTTCACAACTCTTCCTTATTTTTGGTTTTAAAAGACGCTCAATTGGAAGAGAGAAGAAAGGAAGAGACTTTATTCACATGAAACCAAGTTTTGGCAAGTTTTAAGGTGTTTCCGGGCATTATCCCGCAGGAGTTTCCATTTTAGAGACTACCTTCCTCTTCGTAGGGATGCATGGCCGAATACAGTATTTCTAACAATCTATCGCACACATCTTGCCTTTAATCCAAAATATGGGTCCAACATCGGTTGTAGAGGTTGTAGAAAGGAAAGCTCAAGGCATGATGCATCCTCCGCCGCTTTATCGGTTTTTGGTTGCATTTGGCCTTAAATTCACAATTGTTCCTATTATTTTTTAATAAAAAATCTTGCATAAATATTTCTTCGTCCATTTTCAATTAAAAATTGTTAGCTGTCGTTGAAATGTGTGAATTGATATTTTGGCACACTTTGGAATATCGTGCCCTGGGAAATGAGAAAGTTCGAAAGGGTATTTTGGCAAAGGGCCTAAGGCCCAGTTACATAGTTGCGTTGCGTTGCACAGCTTAGCTTAGCTGAGCATGACTTTTCGCAAACTAGTCACATAACAGCTTAGCGTTGCGTTATTTGACAAATAAAGTTCCGTTAATTGGCAGAGTTTGTTTTATATAAAAAGTGGAAAAAATGCAAGAAATAATGAAATTCTATGGTTTGTTATTAGAAGAAAATATAATTTACCAATTATATCAACGATTAAAGACTTTTTAATTCCCAACTGTCACTTTTTAAATTGCCAACGTTTGGGTGGGTGCCAAAATACAATTCCGAATTTGCTACTTTCACCACGGACACTTCGAAATTCCAAAGTGTGCCAAAATACATTTCACGCATCTCAATTGACAATTGATATTATTATTTGAAAACATGGATGACAACATTTGCAATTTATAATGTTTTAAATAATTTATTTTAAAGCAGCCTAGGACCACGCTGTTTTATGTTTTAAAATTATTGAAATGAAAGAGCTTCATGAGCATCTATTCAGTAAGGGTAGAATGGAAGCATCAGTTATGTACATATTAGTAAAGCTTTGAAAAAAAATGAGTCAAATCTTTTAGGAAACTTGGTTAATTTTATTATTTTTTTGTACATCTGTTGCAACGTCCTACCGTGTAGCAGGATCAGCCTTTAATGTATTAACGGTAAGGACAATCGTGCACTGAAAATTGCAAGAATTACACTATTAGGTGTGTTCGCGTACTCGCCTGCGGGCGCCACAAAGCGCCCGAAACCGCCAGATTTCTGTTCGTTCCTATAGAAACGAACAGAAATCTGGCGGTTTCGGGCGCTTTCTGGCGCCCGATGGAACCCGCAGGCGAGTACGCGAACACACCTATTGTTTTCCAATAATTATAAATGGATTCAACTAATATGGCCAAAAGTTCAAGATTTCATAACACAATAGGGCCAAAGATTTCACTCATATCAGGGTTAGTTGTCCTACACATAGCATAACTAGTATACCAACAGGAAATGGTACTATTTAATCCAAATGCAAGCCTTTTGTAATCATTTAGAATGTTATCTTTCACAATGAAATTGAATTATAACAAACTGTCAAACGAATGTCGGGACATCAATAACTATACTTGTTGTTTTAGTTTTACTTTAGAAAATTCGCTTCTGCATATCTAAAAGTTGGTTTCATTAAAAAACTAGCTGGGACCCGGTGCGCCTATGCTGCACCCATAAGCCAATAGTAGTAATCAGGTGATATGAATTTTAATATACAGTAGGAGAGTTTGAAAAAGTCCGCAGCTCTAGCCGTAGCATTTGCGATACAAACGATTTCATTCCGTACATCACGCTGCTGCTGTATTTGACAGATTAAGAATTAATTACACGCACTGAGCACAATCAATCACAATACAGTACTTACTGAAGGTTTTTTGATTGGTTGCTATGTTTGATTTTGTTTTCTGCATATGGCAGAAAAATCAAAGCACTGTTCAAATGAATAGATGGAAAGTATTATTTAACTCATTGAATGAAATTGAGATGAAAATAATAATGTTGTGGGAAAAATACATACCGTTCGAAAGGTAAATTAATGATTTTTCCAAATAGAAATGAAAACAGGTGTGTTCTAATACGAATTGTTGTATTTTGAAAAATGAAGGAACTTGAAATCTATGAAAATTTCCAAGTACCACATCTCAAAAAGTAAAAGTGATAAACATACGATTATTGAATTTGTTGTCTTTTTGGCTTCGAGACCTTTTATTTAAGCCATAGATTTCTAAACTCGGCTCATACAGTCGAAGCTACTTCAATCCAAGTTCAGGGAACCGCGTCGTTCGCGAAAAATCCAACAAAATTGTACCGCAACTACCAGTAAATCAACTCCGATCGATCTGAAACTTTGGGAATCGTATTTTTTCGGAAAAAACGAAAATAAAATGGATTTGAGCTCTTTAGCAGTGATTCGAAGAGTACCTCCCATACAAAAGTTCGAGATTTTACCATATCGGTACACTACAGCTACCCGAAGTGTTCGAGATAGAGCAAAATAGACCAGCTAGGAACACTCCCCGTACCCGAAAACCCCTATATCCAAAAAATTATGCCAATCGGATGAGCGGTTTCGGAGTCTATAAAGGACTTACACACACAGACAAACATTCACTTTTATATATATAGATAATGAATGTATTTCGAACGTATTTCATAATGAGATGTTTGTTGTCTCGTATAAAAAGGTAGTTGCGTAGAAAACCTCATAAAATCTATCAAAATTGCGATTTTTCAAAAAATCCAACGAAATTTCATTTTCAATTGAAATGTCAGCTCAGCCTAATGGGGCCCATCCACGGGCCAACTAGTTGCCCAAACTGAGTTGTGTTGTCACTGAATCGCAGTGTGTATGGGGCAGTTGGCAAACTGATTTGACAGTTGGGATTTCAGTTGAGATAAATCAAAATCTTTTAATTTTATGAGGGCGGGGCATAGAGTTTGGGCAACTAGTTGCACTGTGTTTGTTGCAGTTTGGCAAACTACTTGAATGAATTAACCCAGAATTCGAAAAATATTTTTTTGCAAGTTTATATTTTCATTGTATTGCATAATTTTTAATTTAAATTATGAAAGTTCACATAATATTAAATTATTTTCATAATTTATATGTTTAGGATTTAATTTATATTTTAAAAACATACAAATATTTATATTAATAATTAAAAAATTTATAATTAACATAAAAAATCATTACTACACTCTTAGAAAAATCCAAACCAAATTGACTCCGACTACCGGATAATGAAAATTTCCACTCCTTTTTCGGTTATTTTTTTATATATGTACAGAGTTAACTTATTTTAACTCTGAAAAAAGAATAAATGTGATATAGGAACAGTTTGCAGTTATTTACAAAAACTTGTTTCATCATGTCATGAAATAACTCCTTTTCGGTGGCAAATTCACTCCAAAAATGAGAAAATGCGTACATACATTTTCGACTTGTTGCGAAATAGATTTAGTTTTATTGACATTTTTGAAGAGTCCTGGCGTGTCGTGGCTTCTTCCAATATGGATAAAAAATTATTCCGTATTTCCTATTGTGGTGAAGTTAAGTATGTTTTTGTGAGGATAGATATTAACAGTATCGGTTTTGATATTTGGGATGTAGTTGCAGCGGGTGAGTATATGTAACTACAATTTTAGTTAAATTATCGAACATGATTGATTTACTTCAGTGTTATTGAAAGTGCAAGTGCTTCTAGCGATAAACAAATGATAATAGCAATAAATACTAAAAGTAAAAATATTCAGTATTTTTTTATAGTATTAATTATAAATTTAGTGATTCTGAGCTAGTGGAATGGTGTCATTCTCGGTTTTGTTGTGAAATTTTTTTCTTTACACAAGTCCGCCATTTTCTTTCATTATTTTTTTTTATTTCGTAGCGTGTAATACTTTTAATTTGGTTCCTGACGAGCACACTACTTTCCAACTGGTTGATGACCGAGAAGCAGAAATTTCCTCAGAAGTTTTAGATTATATGCTTGTGAATGGTGAAGTAACAAAAGAAGTTTTTTATTTAAAGAAAGTTGTTAGCCCAGGTAAAAATTACGTTTATTAACATTTTAAACCAAATAATTATATTTCATGTATGTTAGAACGTTTCAAGGACGTTGCAGTACAAGTGGGGTACAACAGCGATTCTTCTAGTGACAATGGGGCGACACCAGTTTATCGTCAAAACTGTTTTTTAGGAAATATTCCAAAAAAGCAAGCATTTGATATAGCTTTCATAAAAAGGGTAAATATTATAATAGTATAAATTTTGCGGGTATTAATTTTATTTGTTGCTATTCACAGATTATAGAAACACATTTAAAAAATAAAATTGGAGGAAAAGAAATTTTAAAAGAATATGAAAGTACAGGAACACTTGTAGATCGATCTCGAAAACGATTAATTAATATAACAGTGTCTCATCTCCAAGAAGAATACGGATCTCATCCAACTAAGACGGAAAAAATTGTTTGGGCTCAAGCTTTGGCTTCAATTTTTCCGAATCTTTGTGGGAAAGATCCGAATAAATACGTAAGAATTTTTTCTCAATATGTACAATATTTTTTAGCATAGTATTATATGTATATTTTAGGAAATATTTTACAATGCTTCAACTCGGGGCGGTTATATAGGTCACAAGCTTAAAACACTTAATAGATCTCGATCTCGGGGATTTATAGAATCTGAAAATCAAGAAAACATCAGCCCAAATACTTTGGAAATTTCTTCCGAGTTGAGAGAAAATGTTCGCTTTTTACAGCATGCTTGCCCAACAACTCAGAGAGATGAAATTTTTCAAATTATGGAAAATACTTTCTGTCTAAGGGATGAAAACAGACAAAATATACTTATTGAGTTTCCAAGATTTCTAGACACACCTGGTTTGGTATGCCATTTTTTATTTAACTTTTTATTTTTCATTCAACAATTAACATTTTTATTAATTTAGATTCAACAAGATTTTAGATTAAAATACCCTAAGTGCTACGACAATTTAATTCGAATTTTTCCGGATTTACAACCAAAAGTTCGTTCATTGGGGGACAAATTTAATATAAGAATTTATGATTCAGAAGTTTATGATGAAGATAGTACGTTTGGTAATTAAAATTATGTAAACAATTATAACGACTGTTCTTACAGAATGGGATGACACAACTAATACCTTCTACATTTTGATGAAATTGTTGCCAACAAGAGGAAGAGCCAGCAAATCAAAGGAAGATATAAATTATCGAATTTTACATTTTCAAAAGGTATAAAATACGAGAAACTCAACTAAGTATTTTAACGATTTTTTATTGAACTTTACAGATTGGAAAACCTGCAATTGATACAAGAGGACCACCTTTTTTAATTGCATATGGATCTACAAAGGCAGCGATTTCAAAATATACTATAGGAATCGACGGACAAGAAATCCCTATAGATGGAAACTCCGCATTATATGCTTTCGACGCATTGTTTAAAGCGTATTTCACCTTTAATTGTGAGTATCCAGAAAAATTAAAATTTTTTTTTGTATTTTTACAAGAATCAATTTTCAAATTAAAATTAAAGCCAAGCACGGCTAGAATAGTTGATATTACAAATAGATTAGAATTATAAAAAGTTTTTTGTAAAATGGCATTCAAATGTGCCTTGTGTGGAGAAAAATTACATACATCGCGTAATTATATTAATCATTTAAGAAAAAAACATTTACTATATGAAACTAAAGAAAAAAATATTTTATGCGGACATTATAATTGCAATCATTCTTTTATGACTTACAGTGGCCTTCGTAAACATTTGATAAAACATGAAGTTTTAGAAAATTTGTCACCAGTTGATTCCCTTGCTATTGTTAGTGAACAACCGCATTGTAATCTTGATATAAATTATTCAAGAAAGTCTGAAACCCCAAATACAAATTCCTCTGATGATAATGTCGAAATTGGTGATCTTGCAGACCTCAAAAATGCTGCAAACAATTTTATAAAATCCATAAGTACGATGAATATTCCACACAGTAAGATAGATAATATCTTGTTCTCCGCTTCAAAGTTAGTAAATAGTATTTCCATAAATTTAAAGAAAAATATAAATCAGGAAAATAACGAATGGCAAGGGCAAATTTTAAATTTTTTGGATAAGCCCTTCGACTTCGCTAGAAGCAAATACAAAAGACAAAAACAAATTAATCAATCAGCTCTGCCCAAACCGGTAGAATTTTCTGTTTCTATTAGAAGAGATAAGAGTTGGTGTCCAATAAATAACTCATACGTTTTCAGGCCTAAAACCAATACTTTTATGTATATTTCTATTATAGAGACTCTCAAAATGTTATGCTTAAAAGATAGTTTTACAAAACACATTTTAAAGAAATATAAACGAACACTTGGCTTCATTCGTTCTTATGAAGATAGTTTGAATTTTCGAACTAATCCACTTTTTGCCAAAAATGAGTTTACTTTTCATATTCAAATTTATCACGATGATTTCGAAACAACAAATCCTTTAGGTTCGAAAACGTCTATACACAAAATATGCGCCATTTATTTTACTATTTTGAATTTACCAGTTGAGGTGAGATTTCAGGAACAAAATATATTTTTGGCCGCTCTCTGTCACACAGAAGACATAAAAAGTTTAGGATTTGATCCTTTCCTGGCACCGATATTAAAGGATTTACAAATTTTGGAAAGAGATGGAATAAATATCTTGTACTTAAATAAGCAATATAATGTTAAAGGTTCATTGCATTCACTCGCATTTGACAATTTAGGTGCAAATGCCATTTGCGGTTTAAACGAATCATTTAATTCAAATTATTATTGCCGATTCTGTTTTTCGCGAAAGGATCAAATCTCATTTACAAAAGAAAACTTTTCCACATTACGAACCAGTAAAAACAGTAGAGAACCGAATGAATATGGACTAAAAAGGAAATGCATTTTGAACGAACTTCTGTATTTTAATTGTTTTGAAAATCAAACCGTAGACATAATGCACGATTTTTTAGAAGGTATTGTACCATATGAACTCAAACTACTTTTTCAATATATGGTTAAAGATAGAAGAGCAATCTCAGCAACAGTTCTTAATAATCGTGTCGCTAGTTTTAATTACGGGCGCCTAAATAGAAAGAATGTACCTAGTTTTATAAATGAAAATGGAAAAACCCTAAAGCAGAAAGCTTCGCAATCCTGGTGTCTTATTCGCTTCTGTTTCATAATTTTTGAAGACTTTGTAAATAATAAAGAATTACAATCGCAATTCCATGTTATTCGTTTACTTATAAAAATTATGCATATTGTATTTGCGCCCTGCTTAACCGAGGAACTTATTTGTACATTGGAAGAACTTATTAAAGATCACAATAATGCTTTTGAGACTGCATTTCCAAACTCTCATTTTATACCGAAGCATCACATTTTAGTTCATTATCCATCCGTTATTCGGAAAATGGGTCCACCAATTTATTACTGGACAATGCGATACGAAAGTAAACATAGTTTCTTCAAGAGAACAGCTGCTTATAGTAATAATTTTATTAACATTTGCAAATCTTTAGTTGAAAAACATCAAATCCGTTTTTTTTATAGCTTACTAGCAGAAACCCGCGTGCCTTGCAACGCCTTTTAATAAATAAAAATTGGGGTGCATAGTCCGGGATGAAACAAAGCACAAATTTGCAAAACATGATTTTGAGTACATAAAATAATTTAGTTACCAATAAATAATGTGTTACCCACAATTTTTTTTAAATTTGAGTTTGAGCACCACCTATAGGAAAAATTGTATACTACGTGACAGTACAGACACCTAGCCATATTCAGAATTCCTCTCGTGCGCCTGGATTTTTACGTTCCCATGTAATTGGCACCCTATTCAAGACTTTCGCTATGGCGGCCTCAACATTTGTTTTCCAAAAAAAGTTTTAAAAAAGATCATCAATTTTTCAAAATTGGTGCCTATTCTGCAGCTCAAAAATTCATAATTCTATTCTATGCCCCGAATAAATTTCCGTGGGAGGCGAACATTGGCAACATTATAAAGCGACAATACTAACTTGATTCTGAAAAAGGACCACTACTGCTTCTGAGTTCTGAGTTCTCCGATTGCTATCTTATATTTTATTTTAAATGAAATTTTTCAATCTGTCCCTAAATGAGTGATCATTTTAGACTTGCATTAATTTCATCGGCCCGCGTATATGTTGGAACAACTGGCAAGCTTTGTCCGAAATATATGCCAATAAAACAGCTTCTCACCAAAATAATTGGTATTTTCTTCTTAAATCTTACATTGTTCAATCTTAAATCTTACTTTGCTTCAATAGACACTATATTTATCAAGGTGCATCGTCCCATTCCCAGACAACCATCATGCAGTCTTGCAAAACTATAGCTTTGTGGCGGTTTTTAGATTTGTTCCATGCAGAATTTTCCATATGATCTTCTCCGATCATTATCATAAACATATGATGAGCTGTTTTTGCTTATATGAGTAAAGATGCCGCAATCTCTGTTAATTACCATGACGGGATAACCCTTTTATTTGCACGTAAGAACGTCATACCAGTGCCTCCTGTTGGGCCTTAAAAATTCAGCAGTATTGACACTGTTGATGATGCGTCAACTTTGTATTAGTGCTCCATATATTTTCTGTTTAGATTATTTTCAGACCCATCGATTAGTTGTAGAAATGGGAAACCATAATGATCCCTAGATCCCTTTCCACCAATTGAAAGAAAATATCTCGTAGTGACAGCATTTCATTCGCGTAGGCTGTAAAATTATACCCTCTTTGCCAATAAATAAATATTAAGGGATATTACAGTGTATAGTTATAACAGTGTAATATGTGAGTCTCTGTGATTCATTGCAATCTGTTATCCTTTTTAATATGTAGATATTATGACCCGGTTATTACATGGTTGATTTACCAATAGCACAGAGATTTAATTTTTAGTCGGTTCACTGTAGTATGTAGTCAGGTTGCATCTCATAATTTAATTCCAATTGTAAACCTCAAAGAGCTATCCATTGGGGCCTAAGTACATATCGTATTTTAGGCAACCCTAACTACGAAAATTTTACCAAAAAGAAAAAGCCTTCATATAGTACTTACGTAATTTTGGCGAACCTAAATATTTAATTAGAGCTCTTTTAGTCCTAGAATTGGAATGTTCAAAAAAGTCTTCACTCGATTTCTTTCGACAATGGATTCAAGTTTTCGGTCTAATCGGGGGACTTTTTACCTATAATTTTATTTCATTAACACCGGAACTTTTCTTAAGCGTCTCATTTGATACCCATATCGAGTGGGTTGTAAGAAAAAAGTAGTCCGCCATTTTGTATTGGCCGCCATTTTGAATTTAGAATGACACAAAATAGGTAATTGTACTCTAATTATCATCCCCTTTCATTTGATACCCATGTCGGGGGTCGGCGAGCCCAATTGCGAAATTCACCCGCCATCTTGGAACCGCCATCTTGATTTTTTTACAAAGTGGTCAGATTACATTGTCACCCGAACTAAATATATGTGCAAAATTTGAAGTTGAACGGTTATATGGAAGTGGGTCAAAATCAAGTTTTAAGTTTTGTCTACATACATACATCCATACATACATACAGATAGAGCTAATATACGGTGTATATAAATAGCCTAAAACATGCTCGCAAAAATACTGAATCTTCCAGTGAAAGTCCCATCCCGATCGGCCCAGCCGTTTCCGAGATTACCGCGGCCAAACAGACAGACATACAGACATACAGACATACAGACAGACAAAAATTTTAAAAATAGTGGATTTTGTTTTAATTACATGTAAATAACCAAAAAAACTTAAAAAAACATAATTATTTTGAAATTACAGACAGACACTCCAATTATATTTATATAGATTAGATAATAATTTTGAATTGCAAATGTCCTATCAAATTGATGTACACATTCATGCTTCAAAAGCTGATGAAGGAATACCGTTTCTACTAAATATGGAACCAGCCACTTACATAGACATTTTGAAAAGTGTAGTTTATGGATTCGAGTACAGACCTGGTTACTTTGTATGTCTTACGTCTAATTTAGTAGATTCTCCAAAGTTTTGTGAAATCAAATTGATATTTTTATTTGAAGAAAATATTTATTTTTTGTTACATACATACGAAACAATTAGTTACCATGAAAACGCGCAAGCATTTAACGTTGTTAAAACTACCGAAAAAATATGTACAAAATTGAAAAATTTACCACACAAGGATACATTTGAACGTCATGTATCCCTTTTTACAAATAATATTTTCATTGTTCCAAAACATTTTCTTTGAAGTAATATTTGAATGTGAAAAATTTATGTATACATATATTAACAAATCACATAGCAATCGTATATTAATTAATATGAATGAATATATGATATATGAACTAATAAAGGATAAAATATTTACATATGTTTAAAAAAATATACATAATAGTATACATAATTTAATAAAGAATAAAATATTTATGTTTAAAAAAGTATACATAATGTTATTATGAATGAATAAAATATATAATAACGAATTGGTTATTTTATTTATGGTTCGAGGTTTTATGAATTAATTTAGATTAAAAATACTAAAAGCACTGAAGTTTACTCCAAAAATAATTTTTTTTAAATTATATAAAGGAGTAAACTTTTAGCTGCTTTTAAAAATATTTTTTTAACTCCAGAATAAACTCAAATTTACACCGGATAGAGAAGTATTGTTTTTTCATTAAAAACGTATAATTTACTCAATAAAGTAGTAAAAATGTAACTTCTTTAAAACGCATACTATAAACTCTATGCAGAGGTATCAATAAAATCTTGGACTTTTTTAGACTCTGTTTCGGTGTTCCCAGAACTCCTTTTTTTTAAGAGTGTACCCATTTTTTATTATCATAAAACTTACTCGCGGGTTTTCTACAATTTTATTTAACGTTCAAATTGCCTATAAAATACTGAATTGACAGTATTGACTGAGTTGAAGCGTTTGTGGCAAAACACCAACTTTTTATACAACTCAGTTTGGCAACTAGTTGGTCCGTGGATGGGCCCCATAAGTTACATATTATATATTTGAATGTAAATTAATTCTTCTTGTAGTTATTAATAAAATTATCGAGGACACATTGTGGCGACCATGACAGGACCGCAGGTCTTTTAGAAAAAAAAATACTCAGTGATTCCAGAAGAGACGGAAAACCCCGAAGCGCTGTAAGGGCAAAGAAATAGAAATCCCTAGAGGAGTTAATAGTTCAAGAAGATAGGGATTTGGACCAAATAAAGGGATTATTAGAATTAATAATTCAGAAGAGGGATGAATTAAAAAGATTGAATTCCCTGTTGCAAGAAGCTCTTATTAATGATGAAGCGGACGATGCTCATATAGTGCTTGAGGACGACATTGATACGTGCGATAGTTATGAACTAAAATTCAATACCATACGAGCAAGTTGCAAAGTGATACTAAATAAAAGAGAAGTCATCTGACGTTATAAGCCAGGCAACACTTACAAGCAGTTTTCCGTCTCAAGAGCATCGACGACAGTTTAAGCTGCCTTTATTAGAATTAAAAGTTTGATGGCGAAGTTAGAGATTGGTTGCCTTTCTGGGCCCGATTTGAGAAGATAGACCAAGACAACTCAATCGACATGTCAGACAAATTCCTGTATTTAATTCAAGCCACTATAACTGGTCCAGAGCCAGAAAATTAGTGGAAAGTAAGGTAAAGGTTTTCCAGCCACGAGTGTTCAAGTCCCCATAAAACAAATTCAACAATACATTTGGAGCAGATTCTTTTTTGGCTCAAATTTGCCCGTGAAGTTCTTGGTCATTTAAATCTTTTGGTGAAGTTTGGCCGTCGTGGGGCCGTATGTGCTCCCATAAAGCATGGGTGAAAAGTCTGCGGCCGTCATATCCTATTTAAAAAGCCAAGCGGCCGTGATTCGCCCGCCATAAGCCCATTTCTTATTTTTACTCGAGAACGTCACCTACATCTTTCTGCAAAAACTATGTAGGCGAAGTTGATGTTTTTTCTAAAAAAAAAACTTTTTTATCTTTTATCTACATGAGTATATTGATTATGTCTTAAAAAACAGAATATTAAGGAACTAAGACGTTCACGGGCTTTTATTGCAGGAATCGTTCAATGGATCATTTAAGAAGAAAAAAACGCGGAGTGCTATCAAATTAGAGGATGGAAATTGGAGACAGAGGTCAAAATTGACCCTTTTTAGTTTTTGCAATATACATGTCGCAAACAAAGCAAAGTATAGACATATTTTATGTGAAATTTTTTGCAGAGAATTAAATTTCCCATGGAAAATTATTTATAGGTACATATGTAAAAAATGTTGAAACAAAAAGAGTAAAAGCCAAATTTTCGATGTTTCTTTGTTTTTTGCCTATATCTTTTTTTGGGTCAGAGATAGATATTGCTTAGAACAAAATTTCCTTTAAAATGCTGGGTCGGAAATTTTTTTTTCTTTAACGCCGTAAAGGAGACAAAACTCCAAAATGGCTGAAAATTGGTACACAGCTTCCTTGTGATATTTTGAGAAAACAATTTCGGAATCCAAAAAAATAAAAGATGGCCGCCGGAGATACAGCGTATTCCTGAGTTTTCCATGTATCTCGGTTTCTATATGTCATACAACCTAAAATCGCAAGGTGTGGCCAACCCAATTTCATTTCCTTCGCCTGATTTGGCCGTCTATCCTCTCTTGGCCGTACGGTTCATCATTTCAAATTCTATCTTGTCAGCGAATTTTTAGGATATGACGTAGGCAACTGTTGATGAATACTTGCAGGCGCCCAGTGATGAATTGGGTGACTTTTCATGTTTCGCAACCATACAAAAGAACTGCCTTAATGTTGGAGTTGAACGGCAGCAATTTGGTGTTAGTTGAGATCTGTGTTGATCTCCATATGCGGAACAGGCATGTATATGCGCTAAGTACTTTATTTATTCTGAAGCTGTCGTCTTCTACTCCGCCATTTTCGGTATAGTCCAGTCAAAATAGACGAAAAAACGCCATAATTGGAAGATAATTCCGAAGTTGCTGAAAATTGGAACAGCCGTTAAAAACATTATTATACGTAAGCTGTAGAGACTGCCACGCGATTGGGCGGCTGCAAACTTTTTTATTCAAGGTCAAAGGGTCAAAATATCAGTTTTTTGCAAATATCTGCTAAACCGTACGTCTTATCAGAAAATTGTGTTTACAACGTTTGTAGATTAGGCGATTATCTACAAAAAAGTATATTATACATTTTCTCGTAGGAATTGCCATTTCTGAGATATTGTCGTTTTAATAAGTTAAAATACTCATATTCTATCATTCCCGACTTGTAAAGGTCATCAGAAATTTAATAAATCCTTTGTTGGAGTACGCGGCTAATATTTTCAGGGGTGATTCCTGGATATATTTGGAGAAAAAAATTGTTCTACAGAGGGCGGCTATCTCCACTATCCACTAAGATACAGGGTGATTAGGGAAAAAATTTTGTTTTTTTTTTAAATTTACTGAAATTTGAATAACTCCTAAAGTAATTATGATAGAGTAGCCTAATTAGGCTCATCTTTTAGGTAAATGTGTATTCTTTTATTTGGTATAAAGCACGGCAACCTGAGTGACTCCGTTCAAAAAATATATAGGCTCAAACAATGCTTAGAATCTAGATCTGGCAGATTTCTTCGTTTTTCTCAGAAAATTCGTTACTAACAGTACATTTTTTTTTTGCTTTTCTGATGCACCAAACTATTACCTACAATATTTCCATATACAATAAGTGTTTATTTTGGGTAGTTTTGTAGGTAGTAGTAGTAGTAGTAGTTTTATCGTGTTTTATCGTGAACAAATAAAAAGTTACTCGTCTTTCAACTGCGGCATAATAGCATTGGTTTGAGCCTACATATTTTTTGAACGGAGTCACTCAGGCTACTATGTTTTACACCAAATTAAAGAATACACATTTACCTAAAAGATGAGCCTAATTAGGCTACTCTATCATAATTACTTTAGGAGTTATTCAAATTTCAGTAAATTAAAAAAAAAACCAAATTTTTTCCCTAATCACCCTGTATCTTAGTGGATAGTGGAGATAGCCGCCCTCTGTAGAACAATTTTTTTCTCCAAATATATCCAGGAATCACCCCTGAAAATATTAGCCGCGTACTCCAACAAAGGATTTATTAAATTTCTGATGACCTTTACAAGTCGGGAATGATAGAATATGAGTATTTTAACTTATTAAAACGACAATATCTCAGAAATGGCAATTCCTACGAGAAAATGTATAATATACTTTTTTGTAGATAATCGCCTAATCTACAAACGTTGTAAACACAATTTTCTGATAAGACGTACGGTTTAGCAGATATTTGCAAAAAACTGATATTTTGACCCTTTGACCTTGAATAAAAAAGTTTGCAGCCGCCCAATCGCGTGGCAGTCTCTACAGCTTACGTATAATAATGTTTTTAACGGCTGTTCCAATTTTCAGCAACTTCGGAATTATCTTCAGTCAAATCTCTAATTTGACTGGACTAGTACTAATACTACCGAGGTAGAAGAATTTATCTACCAGTTCCTCCACGTCACGATTATTCAGCGCTGTCCGTTCAATGGAGTTTGCATTAATCCGCATTTCATTGGTTTAGTTCGGATTTAGCCTGCTGGACTATGTACTTTCCGTTTCCAAATTGTTTAACATATTTTTGAGGTCCTGGTGCCTGTGGGCCAGCGAACACAGCGCCTGTTCTACTATCTAGAGCGCCGACAAGGATGTCATTTATTACTATAAGAAATAGTAAAGGCGAAAGTAGGCATCCTTGTCGTACTCCTGGGGCCGGTTCGTGTATGGCGAACGACGATAATCGTACGACAAAAAATTGAAGTCGAAGAACTTTTTCGACGAAAATTTTAGCGTTCGCATAGGTCGAAAGAAAATTGTTCGTGTCCTAATGAAAAAACTCGATAACCCAAGACCTTTCGTTGGCCTTTCGTCGGCTTCAGGCGAAAATTTTCAATTTTTCGACCTACGCGAACCCGAGACGAAAAAAAATTTTCGTTTTCGACATACACGAACTGGCCCCTGTGCTCATCTCAAAGCTGTCGGATAATTTTCCATTATGGAAAACTCTGCATTTGGAAATGATATATAGGGATTTTATCAATTCTATTATTTTATCCGGCAGTCCACGTCGCCGTAGTGCCTGCCATATAAAGCTCCTATTGACCGAGTCGAACGCTTTTTCATAGTCTATGAAAGCAAGGGGGGATTGTAATTCAGTAGACTGCTCCACTAAGATTCTCAAGGTGTTAATATGGTCATACATCAGCAGCCCTTCCTGAATCCAAGTCGCTGCCTTCTAAGCGTTCGATCTACTGCTTCTCTTATCCTAGATAGTAGTATATGGGGAAAATTTTTGCCTATGATACCTTCCGTCCAATCCCCCGGAAAGGTACAGGTGTTTTATGCTATTTCTAGGATTGTCTGAAGCGCAGCTGCGATGAGGCTTGAATCGACTTTCAACAATTCTGACGAGATGCCACATTTCCCAGCTGCTTTACCATTAGCCATTGCATGAGATATTTACTGAATTGGGTACTATTTCCGTCTTGGATGGGGCCCGGGTGGTGATTCTTATTGGCTGTGCATTGTTGCTGTTTTCCTGAGGTTCATGTGCAAGTGAACCATTCAGGGCTGCGAAGAAGTAATCCTTCCATCTTTGGAGTTGCTCCTGGTGGCTGCACAGCAGCCTTCCATCCAAACTCTTAACGGCATTAGTAGAGTGCTTTCCCGAGAGCTGTTTAGTAATTTGGTACAGCACTGTACTGTTGCCTGTGTTTGCCGCGTTTTCCGCTTTTTTTGCGAGCTCATTTATCTGCTGACTTTTATTACGCGGGACACTTCTCTTTGCCTCCCGGTGTAATTGGAAGTATTCCCGTTCACGTTGATAACGTCTGTCCGGGTCGCTTGTAGAGTTTACGTTATTTTTGAGGGCTCTTCTGCATTCTATTTTTTCCCAGGTGTGTCCGAAATTCAGTGTTTCTTTGGACATAACCGATGCTCGTTTCCGCAGCCGTCAATACTTTGTCGTACTCCACAGCTCAATATTTGTGACGTCAGAAACGGTTTGTTGGTTTAATATTTGTGGCAGGTTCCCAACATATTCTCGCCTTTTAGCACTCTCCCGCAGAAGGTCTGCGTTGAACCGCCTACGGTTTAAAGCATCGCGTTGAACGTTTCTGATTGCGGCGATTTTAAGGCGAATAGTGGCCCCTGTGCTAAAAGTCGTATTTGCTGTCATAAGAAGTGAAGCTAATACAGCGGTGTGCTGAATTTTTTGTTATTATTTCTTCCCAAACATTTGTGTAATTTGTCAGCATATTTAGCCACATCTGGATGGTTTTCTAAAATTCTAAATTATTAAAAACTTAAAATTAAACACTCTAAAGTAACAAATAAGTATTTTCTTTCAATTTTCCCTACTTTATCACTAACGCAAACGACCAAAAGTGACAACAAAACTACAATAACAACGACTGTCAGCACAGAGCACACCAAATAAGCTGTCGTTTATGTCAAGATTTTACACGACAAGAATCGACTGTCAGTACACCGCTGTATTAGCATCATTTCTTATGACAGCAAATACGACTTTCAGCACAGGGGCCTGTAACTTGGCTTAGGCATTGATTTCCAATTGGGTGCTCAAGGCCGATTTTGCCACGGCCGATCTGTGCGTTTAAGTGATCCATCAAAACAATGATGTCTCCCTTTGAAATAGAGCGAAAAACCTCATTCAGTCGCATATAGAACTCGTGTTTGATGTCATTTTCTGCGTCTTCAGTTGGAGCATAGCAATGGACCACCGTAGAACTTCTTAGTCTGGTATACAGGCGCCAGGGCCGTCTTTAAGGCAGGGGCCGTATTTGGTTTCTCGAGCCGACATTTTCGTCTGTCGATAAATAAAAATTGGCATTTGGCGTCACGATATCGTCTCTTTATGTGTCGATAAGGACGTTTGACGATTATTAAAAAGCTCAATTTATGCATTCAATAAACTTTTTACAATTTCTATTTTAATTAAATATACGTGGTTTTCTGTCTTGAAGTAATAGCACCCAATTTGATGGTTTTGTATGGCTGCGCTTAGGTGTCGATTTGGTCGTGAAACCAAATATGAAACTTAAAGAAAATCGAGAAGCTTTTTTTGTCGAGTCGATCAATCGACTCTAGAAACCAAATACGACCCCAGGGCACACCGGGCCGGGCCCAGGGCCTCCTGCAAAAGCGGGGCCTCTTAGTAGTAAGTAGATGCATACACACGCATATATACATATATATATGTGTGTATATGTATATATTGTATAGGTATATTCAAAAATACTTACCGTGAAATTCAAGATATACAAAAAGTGAAAATTCAGATAAAATTTTTTTAAAGGAAATTCACAATGATCAATGTTAGTGGTTTTTAAAAAATTTTAAGATTTTACGTCTCCTTAAGTGGGCCTCCACTGTAAGTAGGCCCAGGGCCTTCCAGCAATGAAAGAGGGCCCTGAAGGCTCACGGTAATAATCCTCTCAGAAACTGGTGACCAGCTAATGAGACTGAACCTGGGCCTGTACTCCCGAAGACAAAACAGAAAATCCTACCTGGGAAGACGATATCGTCTCGTTTTCGTCTAAACAAACGATAACATACTTGTAATCGTCTTCAGACGTTATTCTTGTTGTGTATCAGCGGTTTTGAGGTTAAAATGTAAGTTGAGATTGTTAATTATTTTGATAACTATAATTTATTTTGCATAATAGGTCGAAAATTACAAACGCAAGGCAGTACGAGATTATCGTCTTCAAGAATAGGAAATATCTCGTCTCGTTATTTCGTTTCGTTTCTTGATCGTCTCGTCTTCGGGAGTACAGGCCCTGGCTCCTTTGGTGAGTATTAGGCCAACGTTAAGTCCCATGATCTCGATTTTATATCGATTCATCTCGTATTCCATTCAGCCGTCCCTCAGCAAGCAGTGTTCTTACATTCCAAGTTCCGATTCGTGTCCTTGTTCCACTTGGGTAATTAATTAGTAAAATAAAAGTTAGAAATTTTGTTATAACTTTCATTTGGTTCTGCTGTAATGAGTTTGCCAGCATGATAGACCTAATTTTTTTTTATTACAAATTATGTCGTTTGTTTAGACGAAAACGAGTCGTTATTATCTCACCAGGGGCCTTATTCTCTATTACAATATTGTGAGAATTTCTCTCGAAACTGACAAAATGGTATTCTCTATTACAAAACTGACTAATTTTTACTCGAAACTGTAACAACATTGTTAGATTTTTGCTCGAAAGCTCAAGGGTAATCGAGCAATTTATAAAATTTTAGGTATGGGCGACACAATTGATGCCTCTTGTACTCATTTTCTTTTCGTTCGGGTATATTACTACTAGAGGAAGCAATATTGTAATAGGGAATACGGAAGCATTTTAGTTTCGGATAGCAGTAAAAAGCATTTGAGTATTGTAATAGATAATAGGTCCCCAGGTAGCATTTTCACGAAATAGTTTCGTTTTCGTTTCGTTTTGTTTTTCCCTGATCCTGATTTTACTGACAAAATTTTGATGACGAACGAAGCTCATTTCACACTCTCTGGCGGAGTCAATAGATGGCGTACCCCATATTTATAAAAATCTTTGAAGTTAAACCCATTTTCCCGATCCTCCTTTACGCCCCTCTGTGGCATACAGTTCCTCTGCTACTTAGTTAATAAAGTTCAGTAAAGTAAAATATTTTTTTTTCGAATTTCATTTATTTATTAAAATTCTAAAATGTTTTCTGACCAACAAATGATATCACGACTTGAAACAATTAATTGTTTTTAAATAATCCTTGAGAAATTACTGAAAAATAGTTCACTTAAAGTTAATCATATTTATCTTAAAATTTCTTCATTTTTTTATCTCTAAAAATAATCGCAGAAATTACAAAAATTGTTACAATTATAAAGTATAACGAAACTATGACTGCAAACTAATTTAATTTATGTAATTCGAGTATATAAAGCATTGACTTTAAATAAAGTTTAAATTATTATACACGTCTTCTTTATTTTTTGCATTTTTTGTTTGTTTTTTATTTATTTATTTGTAAATTAAGGCTTTTATGTTTCAAATCGAGTTTTAGTTTGGTACATTTCAAATTTCCTTTTCTCTGAAATAATTGATTAGAAGCAAAAATTATTATTAATCATATATATTTATATTTTTCTCATTTGTTTAATGTTATATACATGCCCAATTTATCAACATAAACTAGAATTTTGGTATTTTATACCTTTTCGAAATTGTACTAATTTGTTGAGTTTTTTTTATAAATATTTTTATTGCAAAACAATTAATTTATGTTTTTTGTTTAAGCAAGACACACAAACTGGTTTCATATTGATCGCATCAATATATTTGTACTACATTACATCCATTCTTTTGGACTTTAACTTATCGGAGAAACTTGATTCTCCTCCACTATTTTAACTTAGTTGTAGGTTTTATCAACTTTATCAGTATAAAGGGACACGAGTTCGCTTCCCTATCTGGTAAATATCTAGCTCCGTGCTGTCACTTAATCAGCCTTATTCTCGTTGTCGAGTGACGTGACAGATGTGTCACTTCGACTTTAATTCGGTACTCGCATTGTCAATCTAACCGATTTCTGGCAAACAAATCGACTAAATTCGTATTTAATTTTCGCAAGGTATCGTGTGAAGCGACATATTCCTCGATACGCGTAAAGGCATCGATAGTTTCATTCCACCGGGACCCTAGTAGTCACGTCACTTCCCAACGAGAACACCACCTTTGTAATAGTGCCCTGCCGGTAACTTTACTGGCTTTCATTAAGTTATGATAATTAAAATAACAGAAATAGAACAACTAGCCCTTACTATGACCGAGCGATGCATAGTGTGATTTACCACATTAAAACATCTTTCACTTCAAATGCAGACTATAAATTTAATGTTGGGTAGGACACGACAATAAAATGAGTCTGTAAGAGTTGCCTCTTTTTTTCGTTTGACCCAGTGCAATGTCCTACTTCAAATTAAGCAGATGCCGTTGTAATGCCCAAAACAAGTCAATTAGGGAAAGAATGAAGATAAATACCATAAAGAGTTTTTTACGAGTTTGATTCCAATATGCATTAAACTGTCTCCACAATGTATATTTATATTTTACAATCTCACCCTACCTAATTTCAAGTTGAAACTTTTGCTGGCTCGAAAAAAGTAAGAAATGTCTCTCCACTAGATACGTAGTATCACATCACATCTTGCCCTCTTTATCCCGATATACGCTCATATACCTGTAGGTATTTATTTTTAAACCGCTAAACTTCAACAAATTCAGGCCTCAGTGAAATTTACCATCGTGTAATGGACAAATGTACTGCCTCGTCTAAGTCCTGCTCAACTCTATAAAAAATACAGGCCACAAGAAGTTTTCAATGGACTACTACGACCCGCGGAAAAAGCAAAACATTTATTCTGGCCCATGTTATAGGGTGTGTTTCTTTATCCATTCCGTAGAAGGAATAGACAGAAAATGTGTTTCTTTATTCATTCCCAAGTTTCGAATTGACAGATGAAGCGTTTCTTTATTCATTCGGAATATTCGGAATGTATTCTTTTTAAACTACCTCTTGAGGTGGAACACTTTTAGAATAAAGGGAATTAACCTTACTAATATAACATAATATAAATATATTACTGTCATAATTGTGTCATTTGGCAAGAAAGCGGCAGCCATGGCCCTTATTTATTTGTTATCATTTTTAAAAGTATTTCTAATAATAATAATTTCAGATATGGATAATAATAATTTCAAATGGACCCCAGGAGACATCAAGGCCCGGTTTCATCGACCCGGATAATAATAAGACCGGATATATCCATTTCACCAACCTGGATATATCTTGGTCGGATAAAAATACGACTGCGTTGTGTTGGTCGTAAAAATATCCGATGAACATAACCTCATTTTGTATGCCTGATGTTCGAAATTTCGAAAATTATGTTTGACGTTAATAAAAAAAACCGTTGCATTTTATTTTTGAAAAGTGATATATATAAGAAGAGAATTTGTCAAGATGAGTACAGGAGAAACGCAAGATGGTATTAAAAAATAATAATTACATAACTATGGGCCCATACACGAACGAACAATTTGCGCAAATTTTGGTTTACCAAAAAATGTGAGTTCCTTACACTACACAACGAGTTACACAAACTTCAGTGGCGTTTATGTTTTCGTGGAAAAATATGTCTGAATCTGCGTGCTTGGCAATTATAATTGCAAGTTTTGCAGGAAATGACTTTAAAATGCACCATCATCACCATTGCAGAAAAATTTTCAAACGCGTTTGAATTTTTTTAAACAGATGCGCAACACATCAAACCGCTCCATACACGGGAAAAATGTTTGCACAACGGGCTGCTTTGCGCAAATTTTTCGACCGTGTATGGGCCCCTTAAGATAGATTTTCATTTGTATGTCCTTTTTAGATGTAAGAACTATTGACTATATTGAATTGTTCGACACAAGTTCAAGTAGTGATACACCAAGTGAGGACGAAAATGAGTTTTTCAACGAACTGGATGCAGCAATGCGCACATCCAGTAGGAAAAGTAAAACTTTTTACTACCACAATACTTTTGACCATCTGAATGAAGAAGAGTTTGAACGTAGATTTCGCCTTCCAAGACAGAAGGTCCAGGAATTGGCTGCCCAGTTGCATGATAAATTATCATATTCAGATGGGAGGAACTATCCAGTGACTGCGTATGAGCAGCTTTTAATTCTTCTCAGATATTATGCCACTGGTTCTATGCAAATGCTATTGGCGGATAACTTTAGAGTATCAAAGGGAACTGTCTGCAGAGTGCTATGTAGAACATCTCGAGCAATTGCTGAATTAGCTGCGCAGTGGATTGTATTTCCCCGAACAAGAGATGAACTAAACTCTACAAAAAGAAAGTTTTATGCCATTGCAGGAATCCCCAAAACTGTTGGTGTCATAGATGGTACGTTGATTAATTTTAGGTTGATATAATTTTACTTTGTGCAAATTAACTAATTTATGCATTCTCATAATGAAACTCTTTTCAGGGACTCACATTGCAATTGAATCTCCAGGCGGAATCAATGCTGAGCTGTACCGGAACCGAAAAGGCATATTTTCCATCAACACTCAAATTGTTGTTGACGCAGATATGAAAATTATTGATATTGTTGCTCGGTTGGTATTGTTAAAGCTACTTTTATGCATATAACAGGGGTGGGCACGCATGAGGTTAATGAGAGCCGCATGTGGGTTTTTCATAATTGTAAAGAGCCGCATTATATGTTATATGTATTATGTAATTTCAAAAATCAAAAATTAAGAGCATTTCCACACCCGTCTGGAATATTCAATAATTTAAAGAGATACGTTTGGAGCCGAACTTGATTCAACGAAGAGCCGCATGCGGCTCTAAGAGCCGCATTTGCCCACCGTTGGCATATAATAATCAATATTTATATTTCATTCCTTTAGATGGCCTGGTAGTAATCATGACCAGAGCATTTTTAATTTTTCGGCCATTAAAACACGGTTAGAGAGCCGAGAGTTTGCTGATTCTGTCATCCTTGGAGATTCTGGGTACGCTTGTAAAAGGTATTTATTGACGCCACTAGCGAATCCAGCAACTCCTGCAGAGCGACGATATCAAGAAGCATTTATTCGTACCCGTCTCATTGTCGAAAGAACAATTGGAGTCTGGAAAAGACGGTTTCCAGTAATGGGTGTCAGTAAGTCCTTTTATATCACTAATTTACAAGGTAATTATATTGGGATGTTTTCAGAAAGTCGGCGAAAGGTGGAAAATCATGTAGTCGATATCGTTGCCACTGCGGTTCTCCATAATATGCTAAGAGATCGACCAGTCCCAGAATCTGATGTACCCATAGAAATTATTCCAGAAGATACTGATCCACAAATACCGCCCTCGTCAGAAAACAGTATCCATCGCAGCAATGATTTTGCTCAAAGACGAGAGATAATAAATAATTTCTTTACGTAAATTAGAAAAAATTTGTAATACCGCAACAATATAATATATTTATATAGTAAAACATAAATTCATTATTTCTTTCTTTCTTAAATTAAATAAAAACAAAATAATTCAGATAAATAATAAATCTAACTGGAATTCAATTCCAATAACAAAATAAAAGGATTTCACAGGCAAATTGTAAAAAATTATCAATAATAGGAAACTCATTTCGGAGCATTGTCAATTATTTCCTGCAACACTTTCCGTTTTAGCTCATATACCTCTATTTTAGCTTTTGTTTTTTCAATCTCTGCCTTTAATTTTTCTTTCTTTAATTCAGCAATTTCTAAAAGGATTTTTGTTGTATGTTCGTTTTGTCTAATGGTTTTTTTGGTTCTTCGACTTTGCTCTCTACGTAAGTGTGCCGCTGGTCCTGATGGTTGAGGCCGCTTTGAGGTGGATTCTGTAGTACCCTCATTTTCTTCATCTTCAGCCAGCTACTTAGTTCGTATGCACATTAGTATCTATTCGTATTATATAAAATTAAGTTTACTCACTACATCATCACCCATAGTTTTCTCTAATGAATCTAGACTTTGTGGAGATAGTATCTGAAATCAAAATGACAAAATATTGAATTATTATAAAAAATTACTCGTTATACCTCAATTTCTTCAAGATAGAATTCCCTGTCAGAATCAAAAGGATTGGGGACTGTGGCAGTTTGTTCTTGCACAAGAGCCAATAAAGGATCGGCTTCGTTTATTCCAGGAGTTGTTCGTTTGCCTCCACCAGTTTTGCAGTTCTCTCTCCTATTTTCGGCTAGATGCTTTTTCATATCTGACTTGCAATTTTTGTAAAATACTTTCAGTTGCTCTGTAGATTTTTTTACTGCACTTATGCTGTTAAATTGCTGGGTGATATCTTCCCATACTTTGTGCTTTTCGTTTAGAGAAACTTTATCTGTTTGTTTGTTCTCTATGACGTTTTTATGCTGAAGAATTAGAGATATCAGAATTTCTTTGTCATTTGGAGAAATATGCTTCGATTTATTTCTTTTCGCGAAAGCCATATTTGATGTTATTTTTTTAAGTTTAACTTATTATTGTTGTTGCTGTTTATTAATTAACTAGCCAACAAGCACAGAACTTGAGAAAACTTGAGAAACCACAATGACATAGCAAGCAAAAACTGATTTCAAATAATGCTGATCAAGACGTTTCCACTGATAAAAATTAATATGAGAAAATTGTTTTTGGTTATAAAATCATTGATATTTACTGAGAAACTAGGCTAATTAATATTTTTGAAACACACAAATGATACACTGATTAAGTTTGCACGATCTAGTTGTTTTATTACATGTGGTCGAGAAGATTCAATTGTTACCTTATGTCAACATAACCGCACTTCCCTCTTCCCTACCGGGATATCGAAAAACAATAACAGCTGACTCTATGTTCGAATTCTATGTCCGAAAATAACATAGACTTTCGAATATGGAGAAATCAATTATCCCGGTCGATGAAACGCACCAAATATCCGACAGAATATCCAAGATATTTATTATCCATGGATATATCCGTGTCGATGAAACCGGGCCCAAAAGTCTAATCTTATTATAGTTTACATATAGGTCCCACAATATTTTTAAAATACACAACTCTTTTGAATAAATCACAATTTTTCTTCAGTTTGTTTACTGTCATTCCCGGTGCGTTTCTTTATTCATTCTATTCCGAATATTCCATCCAGTATTCTTTTTATTCTATTCCTTCTATGGAATGAGTAAAGAAACACACCCATAAAAAGGTTGCCCACCCTTGATCTAAACCAACTCAGGGGACTTATCCTGTCATCGAGTCATCAAATCTGAAAATAAGTAAAGGGTGTCTACCAATGCGAATGCGATTTAGGATTTGTCTGTTTGTCGTCGGATTTCAGGTCGTGAGTAAAGCAATTGGCGGATGCGCTGAATTTTTCTATTTGAGGAAGAGCTGTCATCTGCCCAGCTTCAAAAACCCAAGCCTAATCGATTGTACCTTGTAAGGCGCAAAGAGGGAAGAGATTTCAAAATATTTTAATTCAGAGTCATCGTTTTTATGGTTTAGCACTATAGCTGTTAATCCAGGGGCCTTATTCTCTATTACAATACTCAAATGCTTTTCACTCGAAACTGTTATCCGAAACTAAAATGCTTCCGTATTCCCTATTACAATATTGCTTCCTCTCGTAGAAATGTCCCATAAAGAAAAGAAAATGAACGCAAAGCTTTCAATTGTATCGCAAACACCTAAAATTTTATAAATTGCTCGATTACCCTTGAGCTTTCGAGTAAAAATCTAACAATATTGTTACAGTTTCGAGTCAGTTTTGTAATACAGAATACCATTTTGGCAGTTTCGAGAAAAATTCTCACAATATTGTAATAGAGAATAAGGCCCCAGTAGTTACAGACTGCCTAATAATGACTGCCTGTCGGGTTCACAATATGTGAACAATATGGATGCATTTCTTGAAGAAAATAAACAGTGCCTTTTTGAAGTTTCAAACTCAGCTGAAAAACCACCACAAATTTTTTTGTGTGTGCTGAGGTAAGCTTTGGTAACATTGAAGTTTTTTTTGATTACTTCCAGAGTATCAGTAGATCCCTACATTGGCAAATGAAAGAAGTGAACAGAACCGACAAAAATGATTGAAAATCAAGGGCCAGTTCGTGTATGTCGAAAACGAACATTTTTTTTCGTCTCGGGTTCGCGTAGGTCGAAAAAATTGAACATTTTCGTCTGAAGCCGACGAAAGGCACTCGAAAGGTCTTGGGTTATCGAGTTTTTGCATTAGGACACAAACAATTTTTTTTCGACCTATGCGAACGTTAAAATTTTCGTCGACAAAATTTTTCGACTTTTTCGTACGATTATCGTCGTTCGCCATACACGAACCGGCCCCAAGATGTGACAATTTAGAGCTTATGAACACAAGCAAATTTATTGCAAACATAATAATATTATACTTTCAATATAGATATACATTGCATAAGTACTAACCTGGGCCTGTACTCCCGAAGACGAAACGAAACGAAAACGAAACCGTTTTGTCAAAATGCTACCTTGGAAGACGATATCGTCTCGTTTTCGTCTAAACAAGCAAATGGTCTTCGTTTAGACGTTAGTGATTGTTAAATTGTATGTTAGAATTGTTAATTATTTCGATAGTTTTAATTTGTTTTGCATAATAGGTCAAAATTTACAAACGCAAGCCAATACGAGATTATCGTCTCCAGGAGTAGGAAATATATTTTCGTTTCGTCTCGTTATTTCGTTTTGTTTCCTCATCGTCTCGTCTTTGGGAGTACAGGCCCAGGGGCCTTATTCTCTATTACAATACTCAAATGCTTTTCACTCGAAACTGATATCCGAAACTAAAATGCTTCCGTATTCCCTATTACAATATTGCTTCCTCTCGTAGAAATGTTCCCGAAAGAAAAGAAAATGAGCGCAAGAGCTTTCAATTGTATCGCTCACACCTAAAATTTTATAAATTGCTCGATTGCCCTTGAGCTTTCGAGTAAAAATCTAACAATATTGTTACAGTTTCGAGACAGTTTTGTAATACAGAATACCATTTTGGCAGTTTCGAGAAAAATTCTCACAATATTGTAATAGGGAATAAGGCCCCAGGTATCCGCCTGACAGGCCGTGGCATACAGGTGAAGTCATGATTCCCTACAGACGCATAGCCAAAAACGAAAGTTTAGCATAGCAGATTATTAATCCAAGTGCAATGCTCATGGCCTCAACGAAATGTGCCGAATGTCGAGTCGTGATTTGTAACAAGTTTTTTGAGTTGAAGAAAGAGGCGTTTCAGACGAATTACGACTTTCAGCATAGGGGGCTAAACTCGCACTTAGCACTTCCACTCTAGGCCACTATGCTGAAAATCGTAATTCGATTTAAAAAAACGTCACTTTCTTCAACTCAAAAAACTTGTCACAAATCACGACTCGACATTCAGCACAAGGGCCCCAGACTCACAACGTGAACACCCCGGAGTTCAGATCTTGAGGCACGAACTGACGCTAAATGCCAGATATTTATGATTTTTGTCAGCTTTCTAGGACTGCAGGCCCCATACACTAAGCCAAATCTCGCGACTGAGCCAAATCTTGCGACATCTCCCCAAGGGGGCAGAGAGGGGTTAGAAAAATCGCAAAAACACCTCACATTATTTATAGACGACCCCTTATCTGTCGAATCGGTCGTAATGTCAAATATAAAACTTAAAGCAAATACGGCCTAATTTTGATTTCAAGTACATGTATCTTCCACAAAAATCGAATTGCGGGACACTACCAATAAACTTTAAAATCCCACGATATCAGCATTAGGGGCCTTAGATTATTAGATTTTATGCGTTCAAACAAATATTAGCAATGAGTGTTGAATTTATTTTTGGGGTTTTATGATTGTCACAAGTTTGTTCCAAATATCAAAATGGTTTGATTTTTTCGTATTTTTATTATTCTGGTCCAAATATTGTAATTTTTTTATTTGACAGCAACCGAAAAGATCTTGTTTATTCCTAGAAAATGAATACCTATTCCGGGGCACTTCTACAAACTAATAATAAATTTGAACTTCATTGTCCTAAAAAAAAGTTTGTGCGATTTTTTCAAATTATTCAAAACAATCAAGAAAAACTTGCTTAAATGTTTTTTTATAACAAGTTCTAATTTCTAAACAGGAGATAAAATCCCTACATTTATTCCAAATTGTTTCCAATATTTCTCAAATAGTTAATTTACAATTAAGTAAAATATTAATATTAAATTTAAATTAATTTTTTTTTTTCCATAATTTTATATTATTTAGAAATTTATTTTAATTGTATTGTTTCTTAAATAATATTGCATCAAAGAAGCATTACCATAAAATTTAGTTTTTTTTTTATTATATTACTCGTAATTTGAATAAAAATTGCCAGAAAAAGCATTTTTTTAAGTAGAGAATTTAAACGTAAGATTATACTAAGTTGATAATTAGGCACGTAACAACTTATTTTATTTTAATTTTTTCACTTATTTATTCTTGATATTCAACTTTAATAAAATAAAACAGGAAAAATAACTAAATTAATTAATTCAGAATATTATTTAAGCGATTTTAAGGAACTTCCTGCATATTTTCCTTGATTTTAATTTTACTTGTATAAAGCACAGCTGCATTTTACAATGTATACATTTGATTACATTTAGGAAATGATTTTGTTTTCGTAATTTTTCATTTTAATTTTTTCTTTTCTTTAATAAATTCAGTACGTCACATTTTGCGTAATAAGTGACATCAGTCTCAATATAACTAAAATTATATATAAAGAAATAGGAGGGTAGATGAAGGAATAATACTAGCTAAGAAATAAATATAAAATATAATCATCCTTATTATTTCCTTGCCTTAACACTTATGTCAATACCAAGTTTACTAAAATATCTTTTTAGTTCTCACCAGTCGAATATGTTGAATTTTTCTTTTACCGTTACAATCGAAAACTGGGTGTGTTTAAAGGCACTTGCGAGAACTCACCATGGTAGCTACCGGTCGAATCTACCATGTTCGAAAACTAATTATTTACCACAAGTCACCACTCACCATGTTCGAATATTCACCGGTAACGTAACCCGTCTCACCACCTCACCACAGGGTAAGGGGAGAAGTAATTAATGGGAGATGAACTTTTAGTTCAACCGGTAGCTACCATTATCAGTTCTCGCAAGTGCCCTAAGCTAGACAAATCATTCAACCAATATACAGCAATGTCTCGTCAGGCAATCGAGCATCCAAATTTTATCTCTAACTTTCGTGAACTAAAAGAAAGCTTTAAATTTTTGATTTTTTTGATATTTTCTTCGCACATCGTTACCACTATCTAAGCATATAGGGTATAGGGCCTGGGGCCGGTTCACGTAACTCGACAACGAAATTTGTTTTTCGTTTCGCGTTCACGTAGCTCGAAAAAATTGCAAATTTTCGTTTGTTGACTCGAAAGCTCTTATGTTATCGAACACTTGTATTATTAAGATTAATTTTCCAATTTAAAATTAGACTTTTATAAGTTTTTATATACGTAAATTATTTTAAAAAATTTAATTAAGTTGATGCCAATAAATTGTATAATTTTACAGCGGTTTTTGTAAACAAAATCGTGTTTCAGTAATGTGGTTTCCTTAAATTTTCTTTCGAGCTACGTGAACGCTCAATTTTTTCGAGACAAATTTTTTCGTATTCAAATTCGTTTCGAACGATTGTCGTCGTTCGAGCTACATGAAACGGCCCCTGATCCTGATTGGCGCTTGAAATGACAAACGACGCGGGGACTGAAAAACGCTATCAGAATTCTCCAAAAATTGTCGGAAAAAAACGAATTCAAACGTTCACACAGTGGATGGAGTATATCTTAGAATACAAAACTACAGGAAGGGCCCTCGCCAAATTAAAGCGCAGTGAAATTCAATTTGTATGGGTGCCCAGTCGTTTGTACACTACAAGCGTAGAAACCGAGTGGAATCGAGGAGGGGCAATAGCGAGTTAAAATTATGAGTTATCTAAAATAAAATCTTGCCCAGAAATGAACTTTTTACACCGCGTCACTCCGAAATATAATCGGCTGATTCCCCTGAATTTTGCGTTGGGGTAGGTAAACAAAGAAATACATGCAAATAAAATTTGTATTATTTGGACTATTTATCGCAGTGATTCACATATTTATTATTGTAAATATTTAATATATGCGTTTAGAAATTATTTTATTTAGCACGTTCACCAAAGATTTTCTCGCGCAAATTTCGATTATTCCTACATTCATAAACTGCACACTTCATTGCTCTTTTTTTCACATAAAACTCACTCGTTAAAACTTTAATTACACTTGAAATTCTTCTTGCTTTTTTTAAGTTAGTTTTGAGAATATAATTTCAGATAACTTTATAAAAAAAAAACTCGTTTTAAAAAAGTATTCCACCAAACGCCGGAAAACAAGCAGCTAACTAATCCAATTTGACATTTGTCTAACCACCAGGGGTCTGTTCAAGATTTCTGCTATAGCAGCTATTGTCATACTTTTCCTGTTCAAAACAGCAAAAAAACTGCTAACGAAGCTGCTATTTTTGCGTTCAAGATTCGAGAAAAGCTGCTAATGTAGCTGCTTTTTGTTGCTCGCAGTTTCGACTGCAAGCAAGAAAGCAGCTACGTAAATCATGACTGACTCGAGTGAGGTTTTGTTGGCATTAATACATATTAAATAATAAATTTAGGGATTGCAACTGCACGACCAGGCTTTTTTCTAATTGTAGGGAGAGGAATAGTTGACTGCAAGAAATACTCATACACATACATTAACACAAAGCTATGCTAGCAGCGTTCAAGATATCATAGCAGCTTTTTCTTGCTTTGCTGTAATTTGACAGTTTAAAAATGTTGCTACTTAAGCTGCTATAGCAGAAATCTTGAACAGACCCCAGATTTCCCTACGCTCACATACAGGGATTTTATACACGAAGGCCTTTCCTGTAGTTCTCTATTCTAAGGAGTATATACAAGGAGTATAAACTCCGTGTTATCAATTGTCGTTTGATTAATGAATGCGCCACAGTAATGTGTACACCAAAAAACATGGCCGATTATGTTCATCCGGTTCATGGCTAAGTTCGTTAACTGCTCAGATATTTCATGTTTACGCCTAACATGAAAAATCAGCTTCTAAATTGGATTTATGTATATCGATGCGATTTTTCGTATTTAACCGATTTATGGATTTTCGAATGAATTTTTATTAATTTCCAATGATTTTTTTTTGCATTGCACCATTGAAATGGGTAAAATTCAGCTAACTTCATGTGGGAAATGTTAGTTTTAAGCGACATCTGTGGCCAAAAATGAACTAGAAGTTTAGTTTCTGCTACCCATCCATTTCCGGTTATTTTCCCCATAAGAGGCTCCTGTGCTGAATGTCGAGTCGTGATTTGTGACAAGTTTTTTGAGTTGAAGAAAGTGGCTTTTCAGACGAATTGCGACTTTCAGCATAGGGGGCTTAACTCGTACTTAGCACTTCCACTCTAGGCCACTATGCTGAAAATCATAATTCGATTAAAACGTCACTTTCTTCAACTCATAAAACTTGTCACAAATCACTACTCGACATTCAGCACAGGGGCCAGAGTTTATACTCCTTGCATAGTCTCCATGATATGTTGTTCGCCAACTGTGATACGCCAGAGAGGTTTTTCCTGGGGTGGTAGCACGTAAGTTGTTTCAATCGACCTCTTCATACAAAAATTCAAGAGGTCGATTGAAACAACTTACGTGCTACCACCCCTGGAATGCGATTTGAAAGTGAGATGCAAACGGAAGCCAGTTGCGATTCGATTTAGCTTTGGTATCGCTGAATGCGATTGGATCGTATTGAAGGTATTATCTTATAAACATTCGAAAAGGAATTTATTTCGGCCAACCAACTTCATTTATTAACTTAATTTGTTATTTTGATGCGAACAATAGATACATTAATCCTTCTTCCTTAATCAGATAAGCAAGATTTGCGCAGACTTTCCAAGCATGTTGCAAATCTAAACAATTAATGCTTGCAGATTTGCTTTTCTGAACAACATGCAAATGATCGATTTGCGTAACCATGCAATTATGAAAAGGGCCCTAATCTTATCGCTTGATTTTTTAAACAATATTGCTCAGATATATTTCACTATGTTGGCAACTCATAATCATTAATCGATATTCAGTATTTTACTAGTATTTAATGGTTATGCATTATCAATCTTTTACTAAACATCGAGTAAGATACAGTGTAAATTGCATTGTTGTTGCTTAATTTTTATGTGACCTTACTAAATTTTATTCGACAAACGATTACGTATTATGTTCTCTGTAAGAAGAATGAATCGTGTAATGCCTCTTCATGATGATGCTGAAGAAACTCAGAGATATTAAATAAGAATAAGTTACTCATACTTAATCAGACAAAACATGGTGTTGTTTGCTCATTGTATGGTTTTGTATTTCAGTAAAGAATCAAGAAAGTAACGTATCGAAAATATTTTATAAAGATTGTAACCGACAAACATAGAAAAAGATGTATATCGTTAACTTGAAGTAGGTAAACTAAATAATCAAATTTTTTAGATTGCTCTTCCGTGTCTATGCTGTGTGTCTATTCTGTAATGAGCTGCATTAGGTGGAACTAGGCTGAAATATTATAGTTCGTCCGCTCCTTTCGTTTTTCCTGTATCAGTTGAGCAGAAGATCCAATCCATTCGTTTTTAATTGTATAAATTATATAAAAAAGGTGTTTAAAAAATTGTCGCGATATCAATGAGCGCGTTTAAGGACGAGTTACTTTAACTAGCGCTGTTAATTTAGCACCGTTTCTAGCATGCCATTTGATAGTTCACATTTTACAACTAAAAACAAGCAAAACGCAATAACATTTCTCATTTTACAAATAATAAAAAGCTAAAAAATTAATATTAATATGTATATCTTCTGAATTATTTGCTCACAACAATAATTTACAAGCAAACGCCATGCAAACAATTTCCCGGCTGCTCGCTTTCTCGAGCTATTTCCGAAAGAAAACTTGTCGAGAATTATTCGAGAAACAATCGTTAAAATGACCCCTAAGTTTTTACGCTCTTTTCATGATTTTGTTACTTTCTCCCTTCTAAAATTACTTTAAAATTTGAGATTTGGAGGGGTTTTGCGTACGCGCGTCACTATGCAGACAACGCAGGCGCGGTGGGAATTTGCTGGCGTCCATTTTCCCATTTGCAGTAGTTAAATCCTGATAAAAAAAAACACTCAAAATTAAAACAATAAACGAAAAGAAATTAAATTAAAACGATTAGGATTAGAAATTGATTATTGATTAGAAAAAAGCGGCTTGGTAGTGAACAATACTATATACCAGGTTCATGTTTGCAGTTCTGACTGCGCAGGGTAAATTTTTGCAGTTCTAAATTTAATGCTGCCTTAGTAGACTTCGACAATTTAACTGCGATGTGCATAAACGCTTTGCTGCTACTTAGATCTAAGTCAGTTCTGCAAATATGAGCCCGGCCATACTTGCTATAAAATATAAATTGAGTGGAAAAACGAAGTGCATAAACATATAAAGCATTCGAGATTCATTCGATATCGATTCGAAAAAACGGAATACCGGAACATACATGCAAAGCCTTCGTGATTCCATCGAAAAAGAGATTCGTTATAGCGTTCTTTTCATCATTTCCGTTAACGCTTTCGAACCGTTTTAGATTTCGTTATCGCAGAAATCTTTCGCTTTTTATGAATCGTTCTCGCTTCGATATCGTGTCGGAATGTTTGCAGTGCGTCAATCCATTTTGACAGTATTGAACTGTGCTACATTTTGTGATCTAAGCCAAAAGGCAAAAATAAGTTAGCTCACAGCGCTAAAAAATTGCTATTTATCCCAATTTGAGGTAACAGGGGCCTTCTATTACAATACTCCAATGCGTTTTATTCGAAACTGTTATAAAATGCTTCCGTAATAGGGAATACGATATTATGTTCGCTAGTTGAGTACAAATTTATAAATTTCTCGATTATTCTTGAGCTTCCGAGTAAAAATATAACAATTATATTACAGTTTCGAGTGGAATTTAGTCAGTTTTGTAATAGAGAATACCGTTTTGCCAGTATTGGTAGAAATTTTCACAATATTGTAGTAGAGAATAGGAATAGTTTAATGAGATGTTCTATGTTGATGAGCTTAGCTCAGAAATCTCAGCAAAAGGTGTGTTATGTTGCTCTAACTTGCACGAAATCGCTCTAATTTCTCGATTTTCTGCTTTACCTTTTTTGGTAGTGTAAGTACATTTTATGATAGGGAAAAAGGGAGACATTCCTCGCCTAGGACATCGCCGTGTTAATGTAATGTCTTCTTTGTACTGGGTGGAAGTACTTGACTGCTTCTGCAGAATGACTTCTATAAGTAATTTAACAAGTACTTCCATTCACTACTGGGATACGACACAGAATTACTCGAAGAATGTGCTAGCACTAGCACTAAATAATGAAAGGGATACCTCTTTAAGGCTACCTTCTCGCCATATCGTGTATCATGACCCAAAAAGATAATATATTACGTTTACATGCTTTCTTTTAATTACTGGAATTGAAATTCCAGCTACGTTTTCGGTTCACTTACTTTATTATAAAATGTGTTAAATTTCACTTGAACTAACATTGAGGGTTTCCTATATTATCATAAACTAGTTCTTTAGTATATTAATAATAACATTTGCATGCATATTTGGATACTTGAAAATGAATGAAAAAATGGCATATCTCAATGCAGAAACTGCCAAAAATTTGGCCATGCCGCCGTGAATTGTGGCTATAAATACAAATGCGTAAGATGCAACGACGACCATGGGCCCTCGAAACGCACTAGACCAAAAACAAAGGCGCCATACTGTGTAAACTGGAAAAGTAAGGGACACCTCGCTAGTTACAGGGGTTGCCCGACTTTCTTAAAATTCAACGAGAACTACAATAAAAAATCCAATCAGGGTAAGGTCTCTAGAGAGAAGGAATTCAAAAGTGCGGAGGAATCATTGCCGGGTCTTGGTAAGAATTATTATAGGCCTCCTACAAGGGCCACCCAATCGCAAACTTATGCCGAAACGGCTCGAAACAGTAACACTGGCAAAGGTAGCAATCTCCAAGATTTTCTTGAGATGCCAAAAATACATTTCGGGCTCAGTCTCACTGAGCTGTCGTCGAAGGTGGATGAATTCCTGCCAAAATACCAAGGACCCGGACGAGAGAAGCTTCTTATTCCTATCTTTCTTCGTTAATCTCCGTGCTAGGGATTAATATGGGAAGGTGGAGATTGGCGACTCTTAACGTCGGATCCTCGGTATCTGGAGTGAAAAGGTTGGAACTCAGAAACTTTATTAAAGAAAAAAAAAATGATATCCTATTGATGCAAGAAACCCATATAAGAAGTAACTCAAAACTAAATATCAATCTTTATAACGTTTTCAGAAATGATAAAATGCAGGGCACAGCAATTGTAATAAAAAAAAAGACGGGAAGTGCCATGGCTTCTCGATGGCACAGTAGACATGAATATGTCTTATCCCTGGGGTCTTTTTGTTTCTTGTTCTTATTGGAAGTCACCTTCTTGTTCTTATTGGAAAGAACCCCCGGAGGGGGTCGAAAGGAATGCACACAACAATATATTTCTGTCTCGCTTCAATACATACCCTTCAACCACCTTGTCCTTTTTCCACAATGTAACAGAATACAAACACACGAAACGAAATCGTTCAAAATAAAAAAATTGTGCTTTTGCAAAAATTATAAACGCACCGCGACCGCACCACACTCAATCCGTAAACTGCGTATTAATAAAATTCCTTGATATCGACTCTGATTCCGTCCCGCTTCGAAAACACAAAAAAAAATCTCACACATAATAAAAAATCCTCGACACTTTTTCTCACTCTTGGAACAAGAACTCGCAGCGATTGAGCAAAAAAAAACCCACCCAATGACGACGAAAGAATAAACAAAACAAAAACAAAATGAGTCAAGGAATGTGACGATTTCCGTTCCGCACATTCTTTTGAATAGGCCCCAAGGATAACACATATTCAAAATATAACTATTAATAATAGAATAGCTCACGAAGACGAACTGGTGGAGGCATTCGCCGACAATTTCAGGATCACTTTTCTCGAGAGGCACCCGCAATATAATCGTACAAATCGTGAAAGAATCTTAAACGAATTTGACACTCTAAAAGAAAGATTAGACTTATTGCCCCCTATTCCCATTATAGATTTTGACTCTTGGAATGGAGACCTGGAGCCCCCTTTCATTTCTGTAGAAAGGCTTTCTGAACACATGCATAAGCTGAATGGCAAAAGGTCTGCCGGATTCGATGAGAGACGGGCCCTAGTGGGCATATTTAATAACTGCATCAGCATTGGGCACGCCGAATCGAAAGCGGCTAAATTGATACCGATATCTAAGAAAGCGGACTGTTGCTCGATTGAAGATTTTAGACCCATCCCTTCCCTATTCAATCTCGGCAAGCTATTCGAGAGGGTCATTGCGGAAAGCCTAGATCATTACATATCGGAGAAAAACTTAATCCCGGACGAACAGTTGGTTTCAGGGTCGGCCATTCTTCAAAGTGTGCGCTACTTGTTTTCCAAAATGATATTCTAAAAGCACTTCGACAAAAAAGGGCCACTATTGTCTGCTCCCTTGACATGAGAAAGGCCTTTGACGCAGTCTGGCACAGGGGCCTGTTGGTCGAGAGGACTAACTTAAACAAGCCTCTGTTGAAACTTATCTACCAATTCTTAATCCGCAGATCGTTAAGAGTCTCAATAGATGAGGCGCTATCAGGTGAGGTTCTGGTGTCGGCTGGCGTTCCGCAGGGGTCTTTTCTTGGTCCCAAGGTGTTCAACTTGTACTTGGCGGATTTCGCGCACTACATCCTGGAACATAACTCTAAAGCTTTACTATACGCAGACGACACGATTCTATATGCCTCTGATCGGGAGCCCCTCGAAAGCATGATAAGCATTACCAAGCACCTAGGATGCATAAACAAATACTATAGTACATGAGGTCTCTCAATTAACGAAAGTAAATCCAAGTTATTGGCCATTAGGAATGCAAGTGGAATTGTAGCCCTAAGAGAGTAAAATTTTGCAAAAAATTAGTTATTACCTTATATAGGGGCTTATCGTTGTAAACGTACGTTTTAGGTGTTTCACTTCACCTTGAAAACGTATCGTGCAAAACGCGTGAATCCAACTGTGTTCGAAAGGTTTCGAAATCAGCTGATGTTTGTCAAAAATTACAAATCAGTCACGTCAGAGTTTTATTTAATCTTTCAAATTCAAAATCGTTACTTTTTTATTAAGTTTTAGTGAATATACGGGCTTATGAATTATAATTATGGACACCGTGGCATTGTATATAATGTGAAAATGACCATGAACGAGCTGTGTCCGTCATAATTAATGAAGTACAGGAAGAGATTTTTTAAATGGACGAAAGAGTGGAAAATATATCCCTAAATTAATAAACCAATTTATTTATTTGTGAAAATATACTTTTAACTTCATCAAAAATTTTCGCTTAAATAAGCTGCTTTCGGTATCATCAAATGACCGTCAATCAACTGCGTCGGTTGCAAAATTGAAACGCGCTCGCGTTTACGTTTTGTGCGATAAGCCCCATAATATCCAACAAGTTTCATGTATGAAACATCTTGGAATCCCCCTAATATATCGAGATCAACAGATAAAATTAATGCAGAAAGCTTAGATGAAGATGAAGATTATTTGAATATTGATAGTGATTACTCATTGAATTCTTTAATATTTTTAAAATATTTTAGCATAAATAATTCCTAAACGTATGAATTTGTTACTTTTATTTTATATTCTCTTTGAATTTTGTAAAGTTTTGTTTTTATTTTGTTTATACTTTGATTTTTTTTATTCTTTTCGAATTTTTTACGTTTTTGTTATGTTTAATTTTAATATTCAAAATATTATATTAATTTATGTGTCTAACTGTCTTATTATTTAATCTTTCATATTATATTAGTTATACAAAAACTGAAATACTTGTCTTTTAATTAGTATAAATCAATGTATATATTTGATCAAATTACGCAAACCGCGGTTTGCAAAAACACGGTTTGTTTGCAAACTCTATTCTTGCATGAGAAAGTAAAGAAACACAAATTGGGCAAGTTCGGGTGAATTCTGGCTCACGCCGGATCCCACATTCAAGTTCTGGAACAAAGCTATTATCTGTCAACGAATCCAACACATGTACGCTTGGATATATCGCCAGCTTAAGGCCCCAGCGCTACAGGAACGAACAGCCGGCGGTTTACAAAAATTGACTTCCTAATTTTCGTGTTACAAATAAATATTGTACATATTACAAAAATAACTACTTGAATTTTTATATACAGTGTAGGACAAAAGTCTACATAGATTTTATGAACTATGCTGTATGTAGACTTTTGTCATTTTAGGATTGAAATAGTTTGTGTTTATATTTGTTTAAATAAAGAGATATTCATTCATAATGGAACAGCATTACTAATTTTTCTTCAATGTTAATATATTTTACGAAACTTCATAATTTGTTGCTGTATGTAGACTTTAGTCCTTCAATGTATACAATGTATATATCTATTATCATTTTTGTGAGAAATTTATTTCTTTTAAACTTATAAAATGGTATTTGACACAAGGGCTAAAAGGATTATCTTTCCTGTTTCCATATATTTTGTAAAACTGGTATGCAATTTATCTAGCAGCTGTGCAAACAGCATTAAACTTAAATAAAAAAAACTTCACCAACTTCAAATATAATGTGTTTAAGACGAATGAATAAAAACATAATTTATGAATAAAATCAATACTCACTGAAAAAAAAATTAAATTTTTGAATTATTTTGTTTGCTTTTTTCATAGGCCTGAATATTTTTTTTTTACTTATTTCTCGCAAAAATCACTCATTTCCATTCAACATAAAAATTGATTAAAAAATAGTTATATTTTTTTTTGTTATGCTTGATAATGTGACGAGTTTCATATATAAATTTATGCTACATAAAAAAAATGAAAAAAAAACAAAGAATAATTATTTACTCTAAAAATATAAGATCATTTTTTTTTTGTAATTATTATTATTATCTCCTCATGCTTTTGTGAATGGCTGGCTGGTCGAAATTATTGATTTGTTTTTTTTTATATATAATATATTTTTCTAATTTTGTTTTTATTTAAAAATTACTATGACATGTTTTCAAAGAAAATTTACACTATATAATCAATGCATATTCTTTTCTCAGAAAAAAAAATTTTGTAATTTACAATGCATTTCTATTTTGTATTTTTTTTATAAATAATGAAATTCCTTTTTTTTGTATTTTAAAATAAATGTCATATCAAAGTCTTCTCTATATTAATAGTAATTGGTGGCTGTTTTAAGAATTACACAATTATTAATTATTTTTGTTTTTATACATACATGCTTCATTTTCAATTCATTTCAAATATATTACGTTTTTTTAATCTTCTTTTTGTATTCTTTCTCCCATTATTTACTTTTTTTTGTTTGCTCGTGTTTGATTTATTATTTTCTCTACATTTTTACTTCTTCTGTTTTCTCCTATTTAATTTTTTGAATCATCAATTTTCAATTATTTTTTATTTAACTTCTTTTTTTTCTTTTTGTTACAAATTTTTTTTTATATATATATATACTTTTTAATTTGTTTTTTTTATTTTATTTTAAAAAATATTCATTTCTTAAAGCAGTCTGAAAAATAATTTATATAATATGAATTGTGTTCATCTTCGCCTTTAAGAAAGATATTTTTGTTTGCTTATTTATAATTTCACTTTTATTGATTTCATTTACTTAAAATTTTTCCGTTTTTTTTTGTTGTATTCGTGACTAATATTAATTATTTTAATTATTTCGGCTGATTGTAGCCTTTCCCCGTGTTTTTTTTTTTTGTTTTTCTTGTCTTAAATTTTTTATTGATAATCTTTTTTTTTGTAATTCATATTATTTTGCAACCCGATTCACTAAAATGTTCATTTTCTTCTATTTAAAGTTTTGTGATTTTTTTTATCATATAAATAATTGTTTTGTTTTAAATTCTCATTTATTGGGAAGGATGTCAGCAGGTAAAACTAAATTTTGAAGCATTTCGTGAGCATTATTTACCTGAAAAAAGTATAAGAAAAACAATTTAGAAAGAATATGGATATTTGTATTTAAGTTTAATTTTAAAAAAAAAGTAAAAGGCCCAGCTTAATAGAAACAAATGTTTTCTTAAATATAATATTATCCGAAATAAAACAAATAGCGTGGAAGAATAAAATCAAGGAAATAATATATTATTGGTATAATCTGGGAAAATACCCTGTATCTTGTAAAGTTATAAGCTTAATTTTACACGTTTATTGTTAATATGTGTATTATAGAAAATAAGTAGGAGGAGTATTAAATGTATACAAGTAGGTGTCGATTTGCGACTCAGTTCTACGCCTAAAAGAACAGTAATCGGTGTAAAACGAACTAAATTGTTAAGGGTGGTACGAAGCTACCTTCCAATTAGTTTTACGTAGTAGTGTTGGGTAGGACACGATTATAACATGAGTTTGTAAGAGGAGCCTCTTTTTCCTTTTGAACCCGTACAATATCTCTCTTCAAATGAGACGGGGTGCCATTGTATTGCTAGCACGTCACGTAGTAGATGCGGGTAGATCTATTGCGTTTGCGAAAGAGGGGATACGATAAATGTTGAATTAATGAATGGGAAAATTAATTATCGTGCCTATGAGTCAATTACAAAAATATTCTTTAAAAGAACTGTATAAGGAAAAACATATTTACAGATTTAAAATGAAACTCCCTAAAATTGAAAATAACAGGAAAATATTTTATTTGTTAGAGATTTAAAAATAGTATCTGTGATACTTTGTTTCCACTTATCCTATTTCTTCTTTCTCCCAGAACTTGATCCGCTTTAGAAAAGAGGCGTTCAGAAAACACAAAAGTTGCAACACTGCACAGTCTTAGTTTAAAATAGTGTCTGATATGATATGATAAGTCTAGGATATTGATCTTTTCTCGAATACCACCACTTTGCTGGGTTTTTGTATCACAGTGGTCTATGGCTTCAGTTGTTTGATTTGTGGTTTTTATTAAGTCATACACCTGGGCCTGTACTCCCGAAGACGAGACGACGAGGAAACGAAACGAAATAACGAGACGAAAACATATTTCCTACTCCTGGAGACGATAATCTCGTATTGCCTTGCGTTTGTAAAATTCGACCTAATATGCAAAATAAATTAAAACTATCAAAATAATTAACAATCCCAACTTAAAAACCGATGGCACACAACAAGCACTAACGTTTAAACGAAGACGATTACAAATATGTCATCGTTTGTTTAGACGAAAACGAGACGATGTCGTCTTCCACGGTAGCATTTTGACGAAACAATTTTGTTTTCATTTCATTTCCTCTGCGGGAGTACAGGCCCTGCTTATCAAAGTCATACCAAATGCTAGACTTCAGCTCCGAAAGCGGAGACAATGTTGTAGTTGCAGATAATGGCATGGCTTCGGAATCACGGTTTTGAATCTCTTATGCATTAAACTGACCCACAGTAGGTATGAAAGCTATGCCTCCAGAAAGTATATTTCTATTTTACAATCGCACCTCGCTTAAAAAGAAGTAAGAAATGTCTCTCGAGTACAAAATTTCATTTTCTCGAAAAATGTAAGAATTGTTTCTTCAGTAAAAAATTTACCTCCCTCGAAAAATGTAAGAATTGTCTTTTCAGTACAAAATTTACCTCCCTCGAAAGATGTAAGAATTGTCTCTTCAGTACACAATTTACTTCCCTCGAAAAATGTAAGAATTGTCTCTTCCAGTACAAAATTTCACTCCCTCCAAAACGGTAAGAGTTTTTTCCCCAGTTCGTATTTACAATCTCACCACGGCTCGGTTTAAATTGGATATTTTACTGAGGCAAAAGCAGTAAGAAAATGTCTCTGCAGTTCGAGTTTACAATCTCACCTCGCCGCAATTCGAATTGGATATTTCACTGTCGCACAAGAAATAAGAAAATGTTGTTCCAGTTCGTGTTTACAATCTCACCTCGGCGCAGTTCAAATTAGATATTTTACTGGCGCAAAAGAAGTAAGAAAAGTCTCTCCACTTCGTAATTTACAATCGCACGATACACGCTCATATCACAGTAGTACATTATTTTCGAACCAGGACATTTAAAAAAGTTGAAGCCTCAGTACAATTTACTATCATGTACGGGACAAATGAACTGCTTCTTGTAAGTCCGGCTCAACTCTATTACGTAGTACACAATTATAAAATGAGTTTGTAAGAGGTGCTTCTTATTTTCTTTTGAGCCAATGCAATGCCATACTTCTTCAAATGAGGCGAAGTGCCAAATTGACAAAAATAATCAAATTAATCAAAGAAAGTAAATAAATACCCATGAAGAGCTCTTTTTATGAGAGCACTGCATCAGAGCAGGGATGTTGCGGATATTCGTATCCGCATCCGCAATTGCGGAGCTCCCGCATCGATTTCGACATCTGCATCTGCATCCGCATCCGCAAGGATCAATGCGGATGTTCATGCGGATGCAAATGTAGGTCAGGTCGCGACAAGAAAGAAATTGTTGGGTCGTGCCATGGGCACATGTTGATTGACCAATAGGAGCGAAGATTTCAGAGACAAGATTCGACGCGTTTGTTACTTTTTTTATCATTTGTTTTCCGGAAATCAACCATAACATGTTTCGTTTGAACTTTTCAGTTTTTAAATGTTGTTGGGAGTGAGTGACAGCCTGAGAAGGCGGCGATATTACTTTTTATTAAATATAATGCACCAATTTTTAACTATACATACTAAATATTTCATTATTTAATAAAAATATTTAAGCTTACTATCTTTTTATTTTATTTGTGCACTATTCCAAGTTTCTTAAAAATTCTTAAAATCCGCATCCGCATCCGCGGATGTGAGCCTTAAAAAATTCACATCCGTATCCGCATCCGCGGATGTCATTAAATCTGCATCCGCAACATCCCTGCAGTAAGATTAAAAGACCCATGAGGTATATTTATGTTTTACAACCTCACCTCGCCTCATTTCTAGTTGGAAATTTTACTGCCCAAAAAAAGTAAGAAACGTCTCTCCAGCAAATATTTACAACCTCATCTCGCCTCATTTCAAGGTGGAAACTTTACTGCCACAAAAGAACTAAGAGAGAAGAAGAAACCCACAACTAAGTATTTACAAGCATACCTCGCCTCACTCATGTATGTTAAAAATCAGATTGAATTTATCTCAGTAGTAAGACATTATTTAAAAAAAATGAGACCTCAGTACGATTTACCATCAGGTAAGAGACAAATGTACTGCCTCGTGTAACTCTCAACTCAACTTCCATTTATGGTTACACACTAAAATTCCTTTTAATTTCAAAAAATCCCGAGAAATACGACAATTCTCTTACGATACATCTTCGCACTTGTTTTGCGGCGATGATCTATCTCACGAAGATTCATTTAGTTTTACTGAAACTTTGTTTTTTGGCAATAAAATATTTTCATTGGAAAACATTGGTTGGTTTTCTTACGCTTCTACAATAAAACTCAAACCATGCATGCCATATTTTTTCGAAGTCCTATATTAATGTTGGCGGTCGTAGCAAATAATGTACAACGAAGAGGGTTTCAGCCTAGAATTTCGATATGGAAAGATAAATATAACAAAAAAATAATATGAGGATAAGAAATCTCGAATGCAATACCTAATAAGGTAGACGTAAACTAAGATAGTGGCGAAAATCAACACATTGAAACGATTCAAACCAATTATGATACTAATGCTGTTATCAAAATCCCCAAAATATATGATGTAAGACCAGATCTGAAACAGGAAATTACTTAAAATCCAGGCGCGATAGGATCGGAAGACATGTCAACATTAAAAGAAATACAGGACGAAGTGAAAAAGCTAAAAAACAACAAATCCACGGGCAAACATAACATTGTAGCAAAGATATTAAAACAAGGAGTTGAAAACGCAATATTAAGCCCGCACGAATATCGTATCGTTAATATGGACTCAGAAACAAACACCATCGAAATGAAGTAAGGGTATTATGCGTCCTATACATAAAAAGATCAGCTAAACTGTCGTAGTAATAGAGGCATTACTTTATTGAACGAAACAAATATTACAAATTGTATAAAGCTATATAGATTTGAGCAAAATGACAATGAAAGAGATTATACGCAAATAACATATCAAGGAGAAACTAAAGTTAAATTATACAGAAGCCTTATAAAACCAATACTACTGTATGGATCCGAATCCTGGACATTTAGAAGTAACGAAGAATACCCCCTAAGGTGTTCCACACATCATAAAAAGTACAATTAACAGAACTCGATGGGCAGAACATGTAGAGCATAACAGAGATTACAGCATAACAAAAATTAGTATGAACAAGTAACCAAACGGACACAGAACGTACCAAAAAAACTTATATAGATGGCGTGCAAGAAGATCCACCAGCCCTAGTTGTAAGAAATTGGAGCCAGGGAACGACAGTTCTGGAAAAAGATGTTGCAGGAAGACAAGGCTATTAAGAGGCTGTAGAGGTATTTATGATTATTACAACCAAGTTATTAAATCATGGAGATGACGAACTGGTATACACAGAACTTATGAGATAAAATTGATATGGTGGAAAAACGAATTTTAAATTAGGAGCATCGTACTACTACTTTTTTCTATTTGACATTCATTCGACAGTTTGATGAGAATCTTACTAGGGACCCTTTTAAAGAAAAAGATCTTCAGATACGTTTTGCAAGCACTAGCTTACTAAAAATTTGCAAATAAAGTCATCAGAGCAATTTTTATTCTTGTGTCATGTTACGCAAAACAGAGTCCGCTGGAGGGCAACTGTTTCTATGTCCCATGAGAGACTAAAGGAACATTAAGTAAGTAAGTCATGTTACGTAGCATTAACTTATTTCAAGAAGAATTTTGCTTCATAGTCATGTAATTTGGGCTATATGACGCTAGTATATCCCTATCATAAGCGATAATAGAACTATGTATAGATATTTCTTGACTAGCTGAAAATAATGAAAATGTCGACATTTTATATTATTACCAAGAAAAAGTGTCCCTCGCTATATAAAATCTTTAAAAAATGCGAATTGAATTTTTTATGTAAAGGACTAACGTTCCGTTCACACAGCGTGGCCGTTGTTCGCACATTTTCTTGTGTAAAGATGGCGACAGAATGAGTGTGTAGTCATTTATTTTCCATTTCCTTTTGTCTAGTAGTGCAAAAATCCAATAGTGCACAGAATAAGTTAAAAGGAATTACGCGAGTGATGAATGAAGCAATGAACCTCCATTTGAATCCTTAGATGTTGTAGGGAACATGCGAACTCTTTAATGAACGAAGCTATGTTTACTATCCATTAGTACTAGTAAAAAAATGGTTATTTCCTTTGTAATATGCAGATTTAACGAAAGAAATATAATCAAAGCAAAAAAATCAATTATTTCGTCAAGTTTTATATTTTTTTTTTATTAAACTGGGACCTGTTAAATATAATATAATTAAACTACATTACCGATATATTTTTCTATATTTTTCAATATCTGATTCACCGAAATTTTTCAAATCTTAGCGCCTGGTATTATTTTATAACTCACTAAACTGGAATGTCTGGTTTCAGCATTAGAGACGAGCATACCAAGATTTTTGAACTTTCACTGAGAAATCCAAGAAGCAAATTATGCAAGGCGGCAAAAATTTATAAAAAATATCTCAATTTACATTAAAGAAGAAAATAAAAAAATCGATTGAATTTTACTCTTTAGATAGCATAACATATAAGAACAAAGCCATTTACGTTGAAATGTGTATTCAATTTTGTAATAGTGTAATAATACTTAAGAGAATAGCATTCAGAACTTATTAAAAAATAAGAAGCAATGCAAGCCATTGGCAAAGAAAATAAAATTGACAAACATTTACACCGAAATATCAAGCCATATATAAAGTTAGTTAGATTTGTGTGAAAATTAAACCAATAATCATGGACAATTGATGTCTTTCCTAGTACAGTAAAACTTTTTCCTAATTCATTTACAAAAAGTCACTTCCATTTACAAATCTATTCATTTCTATTATCTCTTGAGCAATTTTGAATAATACATTCTGTTCAGAATCGTGTACAAAACTATTACCCCGCGTTTAAAAAAATGCATAACGTGTTACAACATAAACGAGCAATTTCAACAACAATAAATATATTTTATGGAAGGGATATGTTTTTACCTGCCGCTACCGTTTCTGTAGTTGGTTGCTGAGATTGCTGCGCTGGTTGTTGATTTTGTTGCTGAGTTTTATTTGGAAGACCGGTATTTTGTCCGTTCCTATTATTGTTATTATTTCTGCCTCTATAATTTCCTCCCCTATAACCTCTATTATATGTATTACGATTGTAGTATCCTCCTCGCCCACGGTAGCTACTTAAACGAAAATTTTAAATACAAAATTTAAATATTTATTATTATTATATTTTTAATCAATAAACATACTTTCCGCGCCGTGTCGATGAAATCCCAAAGGTTTCAGTATTTAATTTTCTTTCTTGACGCCAATCCGTACGATTTTTACCTTTCGACCTATCCGTCGCAGCCTCACATGAAATATTATCAAAGAATGATTTTGTCTTATCGTAACCAACAACGATTTCTTCTTCTTCCTGTTCATGTTCACCGGCACCAGTTTCGTTGCCTGAATCATCCTTCTTATCTGTTTCACCATTTACCTATTTTTTTAAATAAATGTATATTGCTTATTTTATTAATTAATAATTTATGACTTGTAAAAAAAAACAAAAAGAAATTCAACAAATTAAGCACAAAAATGCGTAAATGCTGGGTACCAAATTAAATCAATAGTTATATGATTATTTTTATGCTATTAAAATTTTAGTAATATATAAATATTTTTGTGCAAAATTAAGTGATCTGTCATTCATGTTCTATTAAAATTAGTTTGAAGAATAATAATTATAACTTCAGATAAGGAACACCAACGATATTTTCTTGGCGGAAATAGTTGAAAATTGCACTAATTACAACAGGGTATTGTATAATGCTACTTATATGTCCTTCCCCTATTATTTCACAGTTTTTTTAACACTAGTTCCGATGGGTAGTTTCGATTCTTTAAATAATTATTAACATATCTAACCTGAAGGATATAAAGAAAATTCAATTTTTTTCTTTACGATCCTTCCAATTTCTTAATTGCAATCTATGTAAGCCATGTAAGCATGGAATACAATTGAATATGGAAACGAACCTTTACATTCCAAAGATGTATCGGCAAGATGGAGGTGGATTTTATGTAAATCTTTACGATTGAAAAAAAAAATTAGACTGAAATATTTTGGCGGATATAGTTGGGCCCATATACAAGCGATTCATTGGTCCAAATGGTTCCGAACCAAGCCAAAAATGTTATCGTGTGCAGAGAAACTAGGATGAACGCTAGGCCTACTACCGAGTTTCCAGGGGCGGCACTTTCATAAATACCAATGGCGCACTTGCACCGGGCGCAATTGGTCGGGAGTTTCAGTAATGTAATTAACATTGAAACAAAAATTGAAAAGTATTCTCACGGGTGCGAGAATTACACAAATTTACCAAATTTCTATCCATGTACTTTCTCATGCAAGAAACACCGGGAAAATGTCACTTCTCCTCGTACAGGAAGCTTTCAGAGATTTCAGCTTCGACATTTTCTCAAAATTTAACTCAAAAAATGTTACTCGAGCGTTATTGTACTTAAAAAGTGAAGGAACTGACCTTCGTCTTCCAGAATCAGAAGCAAAAATGCGGGAAAGAAAACTCTCAAGTGAGAGAAAAGTCTCTTATTTATTTGGAGCACTTTTTGAAAATTCTGTAAAAAGCACCATATACACTCACACAAAGGCAAACTGTTACGATTGCTCTTCTTTAATTGTGTATTGCTGTTTACCTTGATTGATATAAATTTGAGGCTGCTGTTGCTGCGTGTTTAAATTTTGTTCCAAGAATCGCCCTCTCTTACTCTCTTCTCCCTAAATCTCAGCATATTTTTGCTGATTGGATTTTGACCCATGTGATCTTTTTTTATGTGCAATCTTAAATTTTGCGCAAACTATGAAAATTATTAAAAAATTAATTTCAACGAAACTGTAAAACTATTCGCAACGATAATCAAACCGTTTTCCAGGTAGAAGGAAGCAATATTTTTACCAAATAACACATATGTAAGTTGCGTTAAACAAAAATTATTAACAAATTTAAAAAACGTGATTTTAACGGGTTTTCCCGGTTTTTTCTATGTTTTGTGCCCGTACTAATATTTTAATATACATCAATCGAAAGGTAATTTGAATATCCACAACTTTATACTTTGATTTTTTTTTATCCGAGGTCTCGTCTTTTATTTGCTAAAAACTAGAGAAGCGCCGAATTCGGCCGAATATTCGATTGTTTTGCCGAATAATTACCGAATATTATTGTATTATTTTAAGAATTACGTATGTTACAGAGGCTTTATTCTGGAACCGTACATAGACATACTACGTTTATAAGCGGAGTTTTCCTCCGGATGGAAGTTTCGATCCGAAGTGAAACACCGCTTATAAACCGGGAGTGAAAATCCAGAACTTGGATTTTCGCTCCCGAAGAAAAAGCTGGAGTGAAACTTCGATCCCGGTTTATGTTGTGCTTATAAACGCTGACTGGGAGTGAGAATTTTTTCCGAAGGGGGAAAACTTTGTAAAGAAGAAGCTGGGTGTTTTATTTTGCTACAATAGTTTTTTTTCTTTGTTTATGGATATTTTTAAATTACATTAAATTAAACATTGGGTTTATATTTGTCTTTACTATGATTTTGAATTTGAGCTTGGAGCTGTCATCTCAAACCAGAAAGTATTTTGGATTTACACTCCCATTGCTTATAAACCCATGGGGAGTTTTACTTTGGATTGAGAATCCGGGAGTGAAACTCCGCTTATAAACGTAGTAACAGTCAGCCTTATTGTGGTTGTCACACTGCCAGTGAGAAATGGCGAAGTGAGAAAAAAATGCTATTGTGGTGCCTTAAAAAAAGTGACATCTGTCTATTTCAGTGAGGTAAGGCGAATTGCGGTTGTCACTGATATAGAGGAACGGCGAATTCAGTGACAATCGTTCTCACTTGACATTTGTCAGTGAGATTTCTCACTTGATGTTTGTTTGTTATAAATGATGGAAGCGAGAAAAAGGTAAGTGAAACATTTTCAAGTTTTGCAAATATTTTAAATTAAAAGTGTTATATTAATGTTATTAGTGTAAAAATAACGACAAGAAAGCAATTTGAGGTGATGTTAGATTTCATGCTGAAAAATCCTTCTGTAGCAAAGTGACAACCACAATAAGGGTGAAATTAAATTTCTCACCTCACTGAATTCGCCGGCCACAATACGGACAGTGACAGTGGCAGTGACATTGCTCACCATGGTGAGGTGACAACCGCAATAAGGCTGAGTATTTGTAAATGAAATAAACCCCACATTGTGTAACCATTTTTTATCCACAAAATCAAAAATTAAGAAAAATTACCAACTCTTTTGCATTCTTAATCACAATTCAAACATTTTCCCTGCGGTTCTGGCTCTTGGGAAATTACAATTCATCTGCCCTTGTCTTTTAACCATACACGCAATCTTAGGTTTAGTGACCTTGTCCGTGTACGCAAGTAAGAATCCACAGACTCATCGCTAGAAACGAAATCGATTTGAAACTAGTTTGGTACTGGTTGCGTGCGACTGTTCTTGCCAGTCGGAAGCAATTTCAATGTGGAAACAGAATTATGCTTGCGTGCAGTGCGTGCGACCGATCCGAAGAATGCGGCAAGTTTTCGCTGACAGATAGTTGCGTTCTGCCTAGACTTTCACATATAACCAAAAAGCCTACGCATAAAATGCATGTGTTTGTGGTGTGCGCTTGTGTTTGGGCATTTGAGGCTATATCAAATGTGACATTGTGGAAAAAGTTAAAAATAGATCAACTTTTACATTGAGTGCGCTTTGTTCACGCAACTAGATGTCAGATCTTATTTGAATGTACGGAGGACCTCAATGTTTAGGAAATTGTCATTTTCCCCATTTGGTCCTGCAGCTCTGTCTCATTGTCTCGCTATGTTGAAATGCCTCATGCCTCTTATCCTTATTTCGTTTTGCTTTATGGAGGATATTTCTATTTTGATGGGCTGGGCTCATTTATGAGAGATTGGAACATCAAAATTCTTTTACAACTATGGCTTTCCATCGCTTCGGTGGCTTTTGACCGAGTATGACACCCAGGACCGTTGATCAAACTCCAACCTATATAGACTAGACTTAGTTATGACGAACTAAGTACAAAAGGTAATCTCCAAGCTTGGTTTTTTCAATTAAAAAATATTATCCGTTTGTCGGATGGAGATGCAACCCAAATTTTATTACTGTGTTTGATCTTCTTTGTTGTGAACACAAGACGGCCCAGACCGACTGGAATAAACTGATTGACCAGAATCGGGAAACCGAAGTAACTAGGTAAGAGCCGCATTGAAAAAAAAACAGCGGCACCGCCAGCAGCGTATCAGTTGCGGGGACCCCCCCCCCCTCTTGGACTGCCTGCTAACAGATCAAAGAAGAAAGAAAAGAAGAATTTTCGACACGGTAAAATGGATGGGGCCTCCATCCATCCATATAATGATCATTGTCCCGTTATTAAAAGTTGAAGGAGTTGTACAAGTTGAAAGAGGATGCATACAAGCATGAATTACCAAAAAAGGTAGAGCAAATAAACCGAGCAACTAGTGTTGGGTAAGAAACGATTGTAAAATGAGTTGGTAAATGGTGCCTCTTTTGTCTTTTGTGCCAGTACAATGTAAATTGAAGCGTGGTGGTATTGTAATGCCAAAATAACATAAAACAAGCAAATTAAAAAAAGAAATAATGTAAATACAATCAAGAGCTCTTTTTAAGAGTGTGATTCTAATATGCATTTATATTTATATTTAAAATCTCAACTCGCCTAATTTCAACTTCCAAATTTCACTGCTTCAAAAAAAGGAAGAAATGTCGCTCCAGTATGTATTAGGCCGGTCGTATTCTAAAGCTTCACATGCTTATTAGCGACATTTCACACTTTTTTTATATAGAAGACATCGTCACATGCCGCTTTGCTACATTTATCTCCAAACAAAAAAGGTCGAAAAGCTGCCTATGCAGCTATGGTATACTGACCGGCTTAAAGATATCTTTATATTATGTAATTTATCATATGCCTTTACAGACAAAATTAGTTGGAAGTTCATCTGACGGTAAAAACTGTGTGTTTACAATCTCGCCTTGCTTCCCTTCATGTTTGAAATTTCCAGTTCGTATTTACAATATGAACTCATTCCGCCTCTTCTCGAATACAGCTTTATCATTTGGGGCGGCGCTTCGATAACCACCATGGAGTATTTAGATAATGTACAAAAGAGAGCCCGTTATTAATCGATCGCAACGCCGTTTGCTCCACCATCGACCCCTGGACCATCGTAGGAAAGTAGCCCAATCGTTTCACTCACTCCATCTGCAGCCTGTATTTTCGCACACTCTACAAAATAGCAACTCGTTTCTAAATAGAACTAAACTGCGGAATAATCTCTCTCAGACAGTATTTCCGAGCTCCTACAACGTCCAAGAGTTAAACGTAGGATTCATCGCTATCTCCTTCAACACCGGCCTGAACGCTCATATCCCCTCCCGATCTCAGCTTACTGTACCATGATGTTACAAACAACATAACAGACTGGTAGTACAAAGGGTGACTCCTCAAGTTTAGCACTGCCGCACACCAGCACGACAACATATTTGAACCGGGTAATTTAGAAAAAATTGAGGCCTCGGTACAATTTACCATTATGTAAGGGACAAATGTACTGCCGGCTCAACTCTACGACCAGCTGTTGTAGGTGGTTGGGCCATTGCCTTGGAGTAGCCATAAAGCTAACTGCATACGGTATTTTACTACATCTACGATGCAAGTAATTACAGGCAAGAGCAGCGCCATTAAAACAGCACAAAATAAGCATGTATTGTACGCAGGCTAAAGCTAATTCCAAAACAATTAATTTTCGAAAATGAAAGGAGATTATTTTATGTACCCGGATAGATTCTTTATCTTTATATTATAGTGCGTTACAATTGACTATTCAATTTCGCCTGTCAATACAATGCACAACTTCATTCGCATATAAACCATTGTCACTTTTTAATAAAACGTGGATGACAAATCATTCTTCATTAAATTTTGTTAATTATTGCGAAAATCATTGCATCTTTTTAAGATATTATGAAAATGTTCAAAAAATGCTTCAAATAAATTGAATAATATACAATCATTACTTACTTAGTTGATTATTAATAAGAAAAGCAAACATTTTTAAGTGCTTGTATATATGTTATGTAAATATATATATATATATTTGTTAAAATAATTATGTGTGAGTATTGAGGAATTAGCAAAATAAAAGGTAAAAACAAAAAAAAATACCTGCTCTGTTTTGGCATCATCGCCCACCTTAAGTTTCGATAATTGAGATCTCAGCTCTTCAAATTTACTGTTGGCCTGTTCAAAATCGTAATCTTGCTCAAATTTAATTGTATTTTTCGGACGACCACCTTTGTTTGGATTACCGCTTGTTTGTCTATAACCACCCTGGAAGAAAAATGTTGACTACGTAAATTATAATTTTTTTAATGTTCCATAATATTAATACTTGATTCTGCATTCGACCGCGTCCACGATTTCCTCTCATATTATTATTTCCTCGATTTACCCAGCCACGATTTTGATTATTTTGATGCTGATGTTGTTGATGTTGATTATTACGTTGATGATTTCTATTATCTTGCTGTTGATTATGTTGTTGATGTGGATGATCCATTTTACCCGAATCCCTACGATCACGTGGACCCCCACTACCGACCGGTTTCTGTTGCTGATTTTGCCTTTTATGACCAGCATCACGATTTCCAGCATTTTGATTAACCTGGACGGCCATATCAGCTGATGGGCTTTTTCTTGATATTAAACTAACCGGCGTTGTTGACCGCGATGCAGCAGCAAGTAAGTCTATGACAGATACTAAAGATTTCAAGATTTTTTCTTATCATTAGCAAAAAAAACTAAAATAATAAAACTTAAAAAAACATATGAAGCAATTAATGCACATACATACATATTGGTAGCTAAAATATATAAATGGTATAAAAACGTGCTCAATAATTTTTTTTAAAAACAAAAACTTAAAACAGATATAAACGAAGCACACATCGATAACATTTACAATCACACACGAACAAAAAAATGCCTAAACACGGAGACCAAGGATGAAAAATCATGTTTAATAGAGCAAATTTCATAGATTGAAGGTATAATACGTAACGTGCAAAAATATACAGTGTAATCGGATAAATTTTGTTCAGTAGTTTTTAAACCATTTTAGTTAAAGAATGTCAGAAGTAGATTAATATATAATATTACAGCATATCTGGGCACATGATTCCGTAAAATCCCATTTATGGCGTTTGTTTTTTGTTAGATTGACACAGCAACTAAACAGATGTAAGGAAATTGGGTAAGCAATCCAAAAATATATATATGGCAAAGTAGCAATCAAAGTAGCAAGGCATAGTAGCAGCGAGCAATAATAACAAGAGTGATTAGGTAGAGCTCAAGGCCAAGTAAAAGAGTTAAACATATGAAAGAAGAGATAAACCATAATATTAAGTAAAAATTCTCAAAAAAAAAAAAAACAAACGCGAGATGGTCATACACTAAAAGCAAAAAGCACTGGAGTATGAAAGAAACGGAAGATGTTCCTTTTTTCCCCTATTGGAATGTTTACATTCAAATGGAAGTAACATTGGAACAGAGCACGTGTAGTCGGTATAAATGTTGAGAATGTATGCGTTAAAATTTCGTGTTGGTACAGCATTTCTGTTATTTCACTTACAGTTGTATTGTCAGTAAAAAAAGCGGAGCACGTGTAGTCGGTATAAATGTTGAGAATGTATGCGTTAAAATTTCGTGTTGGTACAGCATTTTTGTTATTTCACTTACAGTTGTATTGTCAGTAAAAAAAGCGGGAGTCGTGCGATTTTTCGAAATTTTATCGGCAATTTTAGTTAATTTATAGTTATCCAGTGTACTTATAAAGTGCATATTTAAAAACGTCTTTATTAAGACGATTTATAAAAGTGATTTAAATTAACATAGAGAGTGACTTACATTATCATATAGAAGTGAACTAATTAAATTTGAGTGAGAGTAGATTTAAAAACGTGAATTAACGTTTTAATTAAAATAACAATATTAATAATATTTATAACAATTGTGAGTATTAAAATATTGAAAAATGTGTTTATTAAGAAGACGTACAATGAGTGTCATAAGTGAGTTAACATCAAAAATGTTATACTTCAACTTCAATATCTCAAGATTACAAACTCATGGAAGAACGTACACCTTGATTTGAAATCTTCCGATGTCATTAACCAAAAGATTTATAAACAAATATGAAAAAGTCCGTTTTTAGTGTTGAGGTATTGAAGTTGAAATATTAAATTTTTAAGTGTTGACACAGTTTTAACGCTCACTGTTCATATTATAATTCTAAAAATTGTGTAAAATAATTGTGCGGTCAAGTCAGCATATAATGTTTTCTCAAAATTTCTCTGCAAAACTTGGTGTCGGGCTGCACGGTGCTAATAATGTTGTATATGGTGTTGCAAATGGTAAATTTAATGCAATGAAATGTTCATGACTACATATGATTCGTAAAAAATCAATTTTATAATGTAAAATATCGGGAATCGATGACTTATAAACTTGCATCCGATTTCGATGCCATTAAAATGAGAACTGTCAAAATATTTCCAGTTCACATTCCAGTCACTTCCCCGTCATTTTTTATCTTGCTTTCACACACTTTGCGTATTGTGTGAAAGTAGTTCCGCCTCCTTTTATCATAGATATTACATCTTTGATATTTTGACTTTTTCACTCCTACTGAAATTTTTATCAGCTGATCTCAAGGGCATTGAAATATTTTTGAAAATTTGTTCTAGCTCATCACTCTTATTATTATTGCTCGCTGATAGTAGTTAGAAGTAGTGCATATGACAGCAAATCAGACCGAGCAGTCTGTGTGGAACGTCCAACAAGTCAAGTCGGTATAGAGTGAGTATTTCACGGAGCCTTTGGTTTTTTTTAGAAAATTAGTTACTTTAGCCGGAAAGCAGGCACATCGAAGGCAATGCTTTTAAGTTTTCTATGTGTCTGCTTGGCTAAAATGATGTTACATAATCTGTAGTTAATGGTTATTTCTTTGGTTATAAAGTTGCGACTCGGCATCGAATTGTGTGTGGCGATGTGTTAGTGTCCCACTTCGCGCTTGTGTGTGAACTCGCTTTTCGGCCAGACTCCCCCGAAGGACTAAAGGGTGTGAGGCCGCCGTCGGTTGCACATAGGCCGAAGTGTGCGTGAGAGAAGCCGCCGGGTCCATTCGATGTTCCATCTCAACACTCAGCCGTGAGTACGAAGCTTACGCCGGTTCCCCAGTAGGTGTGTGGGCAAGGTTTCGTGGTGCCGCTGCTGTGTTGAGCAGGAGCTGCCGAGTAGTTATAGACGTTAGATAAAAATCCTTACTTAGCTATTTTTTTTCTAATTCATGGCTCATGCGGTGCTTTCTTTCTGTCATTACAGGTTCCAGGTTGCCAGGGAGCGAATGTTCAAGTTTTCAATAAATTACTTAATTAAAATCTATTTGACTTTTTTTATTCTTTTTATTTATCCTTTTTATAATTCAGAAGTGGGATAGATATCCATTCAAAATATGCGAGTCGCTCACTGACAGCCTGTGGGGTTCCGCCCGCTTTTGTGAAATGTTTGTATTTAGTTGTTTCTTTTTAAAACAGAACAATTTTTTGACGTAAGTCATTGAATATTTATTTTTTTTGTTTTTAATTTTTTTAACAGAGAACTAGTGAGCATTTTTTTCCAGTTTTCATTAAACACTTTGCGATGGGTAAACACAGAAATAAAAGACAATGTAGAGAGCTGGATACTAGTGGTAGTGAAGGTGAATTTAATTATCGAAAACGGTCGAAAAGAGACCATAAACGAACAAAGAGACAGAAATCGGAATCAATGGACAAGCTCACAGATGCTATTACTGCATTAGTAGAGAGCACAGGTAATAGGAATCAGGGTCCTAGCTTCAAGGGCGAGGCTGTGCCAGAATTTAATCCTGAAGATAAAAACCAATCGGCTCGTAAATGGGTGCATAAAATCGACGAGCTTCGAGAAATTTTTAAGTGGAATGAAGAAGCGACTATTTATTTTGCTTTAGCAAAATTGAAGGGGCTTGCGCAAATCTGGTATAAGGGGCTTCCCAGTTTAGGGTTCTCTTGGGAAGAATGGAAAATTAAGATCCAAGAAGCTTTTCCAGCGAAGAGAGACTTCCATGAACAACTTGTAGAAATGATAGGACGCAAGAAACGTTTAGACGAAACATACTGTAAGTACTATCATGAAAAGCTAGTATTGATTCATGCGAGTGGTCTTATGGGTGAGGAAACGGTATCATGTATAATAGGGGGTATAGACGATCGCATTGTTAAGACTACCGCACAGGCAGGAAGACATAAGACCCCAGAACAACTATATAACTACTTGAGTCAACTTAACGGTCAGGAAAACAATTATCAAAGACAACAGACTAAATTTAAGAGATTTAATCATACTAACACCTCTAGTCAAGACAAAGGTAAGATACGTGCGGTTGAAAGGAATATTGTTTGCTATAAATGCGGAAAACTTGGTCATTTTGCAAATACTTGCGTTTCGAGAGAGTTACCTGGAGACAAGCGATGCAACTTATGCAGAAGTAGACATCATGAGGAGGCAATATGTCCAAAGAAAACCGGCAAGAAACCAAATACAATAGCAGTACTACAAACCAGATTTTCCGATTCAAGCAATAGAAAGTTCTTTAAGAAAATAAAAGTAAACGGAGCAGATATGAGGGGCTATGTTGATTTTGGTAGTTCTTGCACAGTATTGACGATAGAAAAGGCGCAGGAGATAGGGCTAGAAGTAAACACAAGGGACTGCATTCCATTGCACGGTTACGGTAATGGTATAGTGCTAAGTGTTGGAAGTGCTTCAGCAAGAATTGAAATTGACGGAGTTGAAGCAGAGATAAAGTTGGTTGTTGTCAACAACGATGACCAAGATGTAGCTATATTAGTTGGACGGACATACACCGAGTTGCCGCATGTATGTGCAATCAAAACCCAAAGCACACTCAGATTTTTCATAGAAGAGGATCCGTCGGACCATTTACAAATAGACGACATCCGTACTCCCAGCAAAGTTAAGTTGATTACTCGGTCAAAAACAGTTATACCACCACGGCATCTCAAACTAGTAGAAACCCAGTCAGAACAGGTGAACAAAGATGTCTACGTAGAGTCGTCATTAAGACCAAAAGAGGGGGAGGAAACTTGCGTCCCCAGAACAATTTTAAGAATCGACGAAGTCGGAATTTCATTTGTACCACTTATGAATCTCTCTGAACAAGACATGGTAATCAAAGCAAATAAAATAATCGCACGAGCACAAATTTGCAGGAAAGATATCGAAACACAAATTCTGAGTATACAAACTGGAGTCTTTGAGCCCCTAAAAGCGGAAGATATTACAGTAGGACCTATTAATGAAGTGCAAAAGAAAGAGTTGTTGGACTTATTAAACGAATATCGACAATGTATCTCGGTGAATATACAAGAACTGGGTTGCGCTAAAAATAGTGAAATGAGGATTCGATTAGAGGATGATCAACCCTTTACTTTCCGGCCGTATCGTATGGCACTGAAGGAACAAACAGTTGTACGGGAGATGGTAAAGGAACTATTGGACTACGGGATCGTTCGCGAATCAGAATCGGAGTACGCATCCCCAATTTTACTGGTGACAAAGAAAAATGGAGAACAACGTATGTGTATCGATTTTAGGAAACTTAATTCCAAGACAATAAAAGATAGTCACCCCCTTCCTCGGATAGACGACCAAATAGACAAACTTAAAGGCAGTATTTGGTTTGTAAGTTTAGATTTACGGTCAGGATACTATCAAATTCCACTAGAGGAAGCTTCCAAACGATTTACTGCTTTTGTCACTGCTAGTGGGCAATATGAATTTCAACGCATGCCGTTCGGACTGTGCAATGCTCCGCGAGTATTTCAGCGGCTAATGAACAGAATATTAGCAAGTCAGTTAGACACGGCCGCCATATATCTGGATGACATCTTGTTGCATGGAAAGACTCAGGAGGAAGTTATGGCATCCCTACGTAGGACACTGGACATATTCAAGCAGGAAGGATTAACTCTGAATATTAAGAAATGTTCTTTTCTCATGAACAAAGTTACATTTCTGGGATACGAAGTAGAGAAGGGAACGGTCAGGCCAGGAACGGAAAAGACAAAAGCCATCGAAGAATTTCCAATTCCAAGGACAGTTCACCAGATACGTCAATTTCTGGGGCTGACTGGATACTTCCGGCACTTCGTACAAAATTATGCTGAAATAGTTAAACCGTTAACTAGCCTCTTACGGAAAACGGCGGTGTGGCAGTGGACCCAGAAGGAGGAAAAAGCGTTCAACCAGTTGAAAGAGATCCTCTGTAAGGCTCCAGTATTAGCAATCTATAGAAGCGACGCAGTTCCTGAAGTACATACGGATGCTAGTTCGTTGGGTGTGGCTGGAATACTGCTACAGCAGCAAGAGGATGGTCGATTACATCCTGTTATGTACTTCAGCCGTCAGACAAGGCCACCTGAAGAAAAGTACCATTCTTTTGAACTGGAAACTATGGCCGTGGTAGAAACATTGAAGAAATTCCGTTCTTACCTCTTTGGGACCAAATTCACAGTTGTCACTGATTGCAACGCTTTAAAGACATCTAATGAAAAGAAGCACCTTATCCCTCGGATTGCTAGGTGGTGGCTTCAATTAATGGAATTTACGTTCGATGTGAAATATCGCCCGGGAGAACGTATGCGGCATGTCGATGCTCTAAGCCGAAATCCAGGCTCAGAAACGGTTATGGTTATTCGACAGGCTGACTGGGTATTATCGGGGCAATTGACGGACCACAAACTCAAACAGATTCATAACATATTAAAAAACCATCCCAGAACTGAAGAGGAGAAACGAATTTGTAAGGATTATGTTTTACGCGAAGGTCGAATATATCGGAATACTACTACCGGTACGCAGTGGGTGGTACCCAGGGGAATGCGACAGAGAGTAGTCCACGCTGCACATGATGAGCTGGGACATTTCGGTCTGGAAAAGACTTTGAAACGACTGTGTCAGTATTATTGGTTTCCTCAAATGCGGAAATATGTGGAGAAGTATCTTTCCTGTTGCATCCAATGTTTATATAATAAACGAAGCTCTGGTAGGGCAGAAGGATACCTGCATCCAATTCAAAAACAAGGAGTTCCAATGAGTATGCTACACATAGATCACCTTGGCCCATTCCCCAAGTCAAAGCACGGTAACTATTATATACTGGCATTAATTGATGGATTCACAAAATTTTCATTTATCAAAGCCGTGAAGTCCACAAAGACTAAGTTAGTCATAGAATTCCTGAGAGATATTTTATCAGTGTATGGATTACCAACCGTTATTGTATCAGATCGTGGAAGTTCATTTACGGCGAAAGATTTCAAAGACTTTTGTGGACAAAATAACATAAAGCATATATTGAACGCGGTTGCTACTCCGCGTGGAAATGGGCAAGTGGAGCGTCTGAATAGATCAATTTTGAGCGCTCTTCTGACTAGTACACTTGATGAAAATAGATGGGATGAAAACGTACGCCAAGTACAGTTCGCTTTAAACAACATCGAGAGCAAAAGCACAGGTAAAACCCCCAGTCAACTAATGTTTGGTATGCAACCACGTTATGGAACGGATTCAATTTTAAAAGACCAAATCAAGCCCACTGCTGAATTAATTGAAGATATCTATGACATACGCGCTAAGGCAGTCCAAAACATCGAAAAAGCTCAGAACCAACAGAAAGCCCAATACGACAAGAAAAGAAAGAGTCCGCGCCATTACCTTGAAGGTGATTTAGTACTCATTAAAAAGCAAGACGCAGCCACGGGTAGTAGCAAAAAGCTCTTACCACCCTTTAAAGGACCATTCATTGTGAAACAAGTTTATCCCAACGACCGATACTTAGTAAGCGATATGGTAGCTTCTCGACGTAACCGCAAACGGAATTATGAGGCGGTTTTGCCTGCCGACAGTATTAGACCTTGGCTGCTTCCCAACGGGATGTCAGGATGTAGTGACAGCGAGGAAGAAACAGGAGACTCGGCAGGGTCAGCGGACCAGCAAAAACAACAACTCGAGGCGAGTTCCTGTCAGGAAAGCCGACTGTAAGGAAATTGGGTAAGCAATCCAAAAATATATATATGGCAAAGTAGCAATCAAAGTAGCAAGGCATAGTAGTTAGAAGTAGTGCATATGACAGCAAATCAGACCGAGCAGTCTGTGTGGAACGTCCAACAAGTCAAGTCGGTATAGAGTGAGTATTTCACGGAGCCTTTGGTTTTTTTTAGAAAATTAGTTACTTTAGCCGGAAAGCAGGCACATCGAAGGCAATGCTTTTAAGTTTTCTATGTGTCTGCTTGGCTAAAATGATGTTACATAATCTGTAGTTAATGGTTATTTCTTTGGTTATAAAGTTGCGACTCGGCATCGAATTGTGTGTGGCGATGTGTTAGTGTCCCACTTCGCGCTTGTGTGTGAACTCGCTTTTCGGCCAGACTCCCCCGAAGGACTAAAGGGTGTGAGGCCGCCGTCGGTTGCACATAGGCCGAAGTGTGCGTGAGAGAAGCCGCCGGGTCCATTCGATGTTCCATCTCAACACTCAGCCGTGAGTACGAAGCTTACGCCGGTTCCCCAGTAGGTGTGTGGGCAAGGTTTCGTGGTGCCGCTGCTGTGTTGAGCAGGAGCTGCCGAGTAGTTATAGACGTTAGATAAAAATCCTTACTTAGCTATTTTTTTTCTAATTCATGGCTCATGCGGTGCTTTCTTTCTGTCATTACAGGTTCCAGGTTGCCAGGGAGCGAATGTTCAAGTTTTCAATAAATTACTTAATTAAAATCTATTTGACTTTTTTTATTCTTTTTATTTATCCTTTTTATACAGATATACTAACTTCAGCCTCAATAAACAATGCGTTTGATTTTGAAAGAAGACTCGTGGGACCATATTCTTAAAACGTACTGCATTATCATTCTCGTTATAATTAACCTCCATTTGGTAAAAAAAAGCAATGGGTGTTTCTCTGTTAACTGGTAAATTTTTCCAAGAAATCTGCCCCAGCAACTTTTTTACGTGAATATGAAAAAAAACTATACAATTAAATAGATATCTATCTGGTGGATAATAAAGAGTAAGAGACCCAAATTTATTGGTTTTATTTTAGGACTTATTGAGCAAATTTAAAAAATTCGACACAGTGGACTGTTGCATAAATGTCAGAGGACTGTATATATATATGTATATATAAGTGAAATAAGCATTTATTAGTAGTATATAAACTTTCAAAACATTCTTTAAACGCATATATATAAAATTCAAATTCAATTCGTCCACCCCAGGATCCGACGCTCTACCCACTCCCCCATCGGCCTGCTGCCAGATTCACAACAATAAAGTAATTTGTTCGGTGCCTGTGAAATGTTTAGGTTGAACCAATTTTAACAGTTTTTTATGCCTAACTTCGAACTCGGTTATCAGAATTTATAAAAAATTTAACGGGACCACCGTGGGAAGCGCCCCCTTCAAATGAACCAAAAAAAAAAAAAAACAAAAAAGTTATTGGGTTACAAAGTTATGCGTGAACAGGACCACAAAATACCTACACGTCGAATTGAGTAACCTCTTCTTTTTTGAAGTCGGTTAAAAAGAGGCGAGCTGAGTAGAGAATGCACAAAGTGAGAAAAAGGCAGTATTGGGAAGAGCAAATGAAAAAAATAGAAGAATCAGCAAGCCTAAATGATGCAAGAAATTTTTAAAAAAGTATAAACCAACAACGTAAAGAATTTAAGCCCAGAGTGAGAAAGTGCAGGTTGATGGCGTTTGGAGGAGAAGATACAACTCAGAGTTGTATGAAATCAGTAAGATTCCAAACGTTGTTAAAGTTATCAAACGAACAGTCTACGCCAGGAAAACGGACACCACGTCATCCTAAGAAAATATACCTAGATGACGTCGAGGATGACTTGAGATAGTTAATAAGAATAATAATATAAGAAACTGGAAAAGTCGGGCCAGGAATCGAGAATCATGGAGGCGAATGCTGGAGAAAGCCAAGGCCAATAATAGGCAGTGGAGCTCCTGACGATGACTTCAACCTGTAGTCTCAAAACAAGATTTTTGTTTATTAATTTTTTAAATTCAAGTTTCCACATTATAGGATTTTATCAACAAAACTTTGAAATGTCAATTCATACGAAATCTGCGACGCACTTAAACTGCAACAATGCATCGAAGTTCAGCCGATTCTCTTTTTGGGATTTTTGTGCGGCGCGACTCATCAACAACAATGAATCCAGCATTACGCCGCATTCCCATGGGCTGCATGCAGCACAACAACAGCTGGTAATATTCTCTGATTGGCCAGGAGAAAATCTATTTTCGCACATGTTTTCTCTCTTACTCAGCATAGCTGCAAAAATCATGCAGAGGAAATCTCTTATCCATGGTGCAAAATCGCAGAACTGTTCAAATTCAAGCTTTTACCGTGCTGCAAGCAGCCCATGGGAACGCGACCTTACTCGAATATGTTTGAAAGTATAAATAGAAGCCCTTTCAACATTATTTCTCTCTAACAATACAACATTTTACTCAAGTTGCTCCGTTAAACTTTTACAGTAATAAGTTTCATAGATCACATCTGGAAACATATTAAAGGAGACTAGATGCTTTTTAATAGATTCTAAAAGTTAAAAGTGTAGTTAAAAGGGTAAATAAGTACCTTACCGATATGTTAAAAATTACATTTTGAGCGAAACTTAGAAGAATTTTATGCCAAAGGTTTTTAAAAATATTTAAAGATGATACATATTACCATTCATTCTATCATACAAGACTACATAATTCTACCAATTAATACAATACTAGCTCTGGCTATTGGATTCAAATATAATATACATTTTTAAAATGTACTACTTTAAAATTAAATAATAGATGCGTGCTTTATTATGCTGCAGGCTAATAAAACCTAATTCTTGAATATATTTTTTATATGGAAGACCTTATAAGTATTTTTTTTTATATGAAAAAACCAAGCTTAGGTGTAACCCTTTGTACTACCAGTCCGTCATGTCGTTCAATTCATGGTGCAATGTCTATTAGTAAGCTTGGTTTGAAGAATAGAGGATAATAGGAAAGGTTAGAGGAGGTCTGGAGGGTGTAGAAGAAAATGACGATGAACCTCACGTTTGAACTCTAAGGTGTTCTACGAGTTCGGAAATACTGACTGCGGGAGATTATTCCACAGTCGAGTTGTTCTATTCATAAACGAACTTCTAAACCGTATTGTGCGTGAACGGGGGGGCTGTAGGGTATGAGGGTGAGCCGAGCGGACTGTGTTGCAGGAAAAGTATTGCCGTGAAGGCAGGAGGTCCTGAATTTCAGTGGAACAGTCGCCATGGTAATAGCGATAAAGTATGGAGAGCTGGCCCCTGTGCTGAAAGTTCAGTCGTCACGACACGATAAGTAGAAGAAAGTGACGTTTCAGTCGAATTACAACTTTCAGCACAAGGGCCTAGAGTAGAAATGCTAAGTTGAGCTCAGGCCCCTGTACTGAAAGTCGTGAATCGACTGAAAATTCACTTTCTTCTTCTCAAATGACTTGTCGTGTCGTGACGACTCGACTTTCAGCACCGGGGCTATGTATAAAAGAATAGAATGAAAATCACTAATGGCAAATTGGCTGAGGTAGTCGAAAGTGATTTACCGTGGTGTTCTACCAGAAGACTGTAGAAATATCCCTAAATATACGGTGATGCATGAAACAATGTCAAATTTGACGCAGACTAAACCAAGCTCCAAAAACTAGATAAGAGTTCTGTACCTATATTTTTTGAAAACAACCATTTTCTTAAACGTGTACAGGAATTTACATTTTCGGACACGGATGGATATGCATTCCAGGGAAATAATTCTAGATTTGAACCCTTATTACACATTGTCATCGGTTCTTTTTACTTACCTCCAAACTCCGACGAATCTATACATGATAATGTGATTCATATAATAGATGAAATATCCAACGATAATAAAGATATATTAAACATAGGCGATTTTAATCGGCCTAATATATCTTTTGTTCGCGACGAAGAAGATAGTTATTTACTTTCGATTAATGTCTCAAGCCCTGTCGATATAAAGTTTATCGATAATCTTTATAGCAACGACTTACAACAGGTAATTAGCCAACCGAATTCAAATGGGAAATGGTTGGATTGAATCTTCACCAACCTCTATGAAGATTTGAACGTACTTTCTACTTCTGCAGAGGAGAATCTACTTAATAATACTGCACATTATTCCACGTGCGCCGTTGATCTCAGTTCTACAATACCTGACTATCTCGCCTCCTATAACAACTCTGCAGTCTACGATTTTAAGAATACTGATAATGTTAGTATTAGCACTGAATTATCGCTTATTAACTGGGATGATCTAACTGAGGATGATGATATTGACGAGTTAGTTACTAGATTCTACGATGTTATCTTCAAGACCATTGGCAGATTCGTACCCAAAATCAAAAAAAGGATGAATTGGCGGAGCCAAGACTTGACAAAAACATTCGGTCTCTTCGTAATAGGAGAAATAAATTGTACCGCGTAGTGAAAAATAACAACAATGTTAGTGCTGAGCAGAAATCTGAATACGTCAGGTTAGCCTCAGAATTTAATCATTGGTCACGGGAGGCCTATACTACCTACTCAAAGACTGTCGATGAAAATATCATAAGTAATCCTAAAAAATTCGTTGTTTTCATTAATCTAAAACGAATAACATCAGGGGCCAGTTCGTGTATGTCGAAAACTAAAATTTTTTTTCGTCTCGGGTTCGCGTAGATCGAAAAATTGAAAATTTTCGTCTGAAGCCGACGAAAGGCACTCGAAAGGTCTTGGGTTATCGAGTTTTTGCATTAGGACACGAACTATTTTCTTTCGACCTATGCAAACGCTAAAATCTTCGCCGATAAAATTTTTCGATTTCAATTTTTTTTCGTACGATTATCGTCGTTCGCCATACACGAACCGGCCCAGGTTACCCGACAACAATGACAAACGGTGTCACACACTCCTCTCTCCCACCAAGAAATTTCGAACATGTTTGCGGACAGGTTCAATGAAATCTTCGGCCCGATTTCTTCGACTGCGCACACTGTCCCAAGACAGCATTCAGAAACTGCGGTCCTTATAGACAATATATCTCTGTTGCTCGAAGATTTAATGACGGATCTAATAGATCTGGAGGTCAATAAAGGTCGCGGTCCGGACTGTCTACCTGCAAGTTTTTTGCAGAACCACGCCCAACTCTTCTTCTTTTCCCTCTTCATTTAATTTTTAACAAGTCCCTATCTGCCGGTAAGTTTCCTTCAATAAGAAAGAAATCCTACCTCACACCAATCTTTAAAACAGGTGATAAACATGCGATGGACAACTATAGGCGTAATACTATCCTATCTGTTAACCCTAAACTATTTGAAAAACTTATCTATGACAAGATTGCCCTTCTAATTATTCTACCTAAACGATCAGCAATATAGTTCCAGAAAAGTTTGTTACATCACATCCAATCTTACGATACTGACCTCAGAATTGCTATGTATGGAACAAGGCCACCAGTTTGACGCTGTTTACACTGATTTTAGCAAGACATTTGATCGAGTAGACCACCACATTTTATTTGTAAAATTATAAAGACTCGGGATATCCGGCCCCTGTTTGGAATGGGTAACATCCTATCTTAACAGGTAGTAAAATTTCAGAATTTCTTTTCAAAAGAGATCAATGTATCCTCAGGTGTACCGCAAGGCCACCTAGGACCACTTCTATTTAACATATTCATTTACGATCTATCTGAAAAATTAAATGGCATTCCGAACCTCTTTTACGCCGATGATTTAAAAATTTACAGTTCTATAAGGTCTCAAACTGATGAATCCTTTTTACAATCGAAACTTAATGCACTACAAGACTGGGGCACCACTAATAATCTTGTTCTTAACACCACTAAGACCAACAACTGCAAAATTATTATATCAATGACAATGTCTTGGATCGTGTCAATCACATTGTTGATTTAGGCATTCTCCTCGACAGCAAGTTAAGCTTTAACCAAAAATTACGCTCGACGCTCTCAAAATTTCCCATAAGCTCCCTTGCGAGTGAATATATCAATCGACAAGGGGCAAGCGAGACAAAATTCAATTTAAAAACAAAACAAAAATCGAAGAAAGAGAGGGTAAATAAAGAAATGTTATTTCACGAAGTGCGAAAGAGACGCACTGATTTCTCTTCTCCGCAATTTTTTGTGCCGTCTGGACTTTTATTTTGCTTGTGTGAATTCATGTACCATCTTCGTGTACTTCCTGCTCTGCATGTGTTTGTGTAGTTTGCCGTTGCTCCGCCCTCTCGCCATTCCGGAGCGCGTATATCAATAGACAGAAGATCATAGATTTTTACTTTCCTTTTTCTTCGCACAGAAAGGATTACATTGTCGTATCTTTCTGAGTAATTTTTGCTTTAACTTACACTATAATAATATTATTGCCAGATCCAACAAGCTATTGGATTTTATTAAGAGAAGAGCTAAAGAATTCGACAATGTCAGCGTTTATAAGCACAACATAAACCGGGATCGAAGTTTCACTCCAGCTTTTTCTTCGGGAGCGAAAATCCAAGTTCTGGAGTTTCACTCCCAGTTTATAAGCGGTGTTTCACTCCGGATCGAAACTTCCATCCGGAGGGAAACTCCGCTTATAAACGTAGTAATTGTATGGGTTACCAAAGCCTTGTTTTGCGCATTAGTCCACCCTATTTTTGAATATCCTTGCCAGATTTGGGATTCCATATTTCAAATTAGTGTAAACCGAATAGAATCTGTCCAAAGGAAATTTCTTCTTTTCGCGCTTAGAAACACCTATAATCTTTCGGATTTTCACAACCTTCCTCACTATACCGACAGGCTCAAAATCCTTGTTTAACCCTGGATGTCCTGAACAATAACCTTAAGGTGCATCAAAATTAACGAACCTCGACAAACAAGGCATTCCAAACTACTTAAAGAGTATCATCATCGCACTGAATATGCTAGAAACGAGCCCGTTAACAGGTGCTCTAAATTTATCAATCTGGCAACTTTTTATTACTCTTATTCACATCAGAATCAACCTGATTTAAAACCATTGAATGTATCAATCGGTTCAGAAAATGTTTCCTATCTTATCCTTTTCCTATCTTCGAGGTGAGCTTACTACTAGACATTGCACTAGGAAGTGAACAATAAGATGACAGATGCAAGTGGAGCGAATGAGACGAGTAGGCTAATCTGGTGTTGCGGGTATAAGACTGCCGTGTAGGCAGGATAGCGTTTTTTCGGAGGAACAGTCGCTATGATAGTAGCGATATAATTTTTTCAATGCTGCTTAAGTCCTGTAAATATAGCAGAGCTCATGTAGAATACCGTGCTGTAAGAGGTTTACCTATACTATAAACGAAAGTGAAGCAGAGGATTAAATCATGGATATAGAATTTGAATTAAAGTTTTTATTGATACAGCCAGTATATGGGAACAATCTACCTTACGAGATGTAAAAAACGTGAGACGCTAGCGAAAATTCCCGGTGTTAATAAAATAAGAATATAGATGAAGAGGCTCACGCTTTTTCACATTTGGACACAGGAAGGTTGTCCCTATATACCGGCTGGAGCAATAAAAATTCTACATTCAAAATTTACTTCTCCGTTTATTTTAAAGTAAAAGCGTGTTCTTTAGCTTTTTTAAACTAATTTTTTTTCTCTCAGCTCAATCAGAAACCGAGAAGTGGATCAAATTTAGCTTCCAAGATTTTCTTACATAGTTACAAGTGAAGCTAATAAAAGAGTATTAAAAAGGAAGGCATAAAAAAAACTAAAAAAAATACGCTTTTACTTAAAATTTACATTTATGTAGGTTGTTTCCATATACTTGCTGGAGCAATAAACTTTACATTGAAAATTATTTTTTACCTTTAAGTTCATTTTAAAGTAAAAATGTATTTTTTAGTTTTTTTTAAACTATATTTAAAATCTCTAACCTGTTCTAATTGATTTAAACCCCCTATAACTTTCTAAATCTCCCATTGGATGGTCTAAAAATGGACAGTTCTAAAATCATACCAATGTGTGCTTTTAAATGAGTACAAATCGAAAAAAAGAAAAAATAATTTGCTGAATTACGTGAAAGCGTGCACTTTATATATAAAACAGAAGAAAAAATGAAATATTAAAATACTGAACAAATGAAACTTTTAAGCGAATTGCTACTTCTTTACAAAAGCTAAATGAAAGCGAAATATTTAAAAGAAAATTAAAAATATTTTTTTTTATTTTTTGAACGCGTAAGAATTTACCATCACACCTTGGTCTTTGTGTTCTGTCGCTGATGGAGCAGATAAAGTAGGTTCTGGAATGGCGTCGTTTAACTCACTTGGTTGCTTCGGTTTGTTGAGCATAAACGAACTAGGCCCCAAACCTGCTGCACCAATACCGAGGTTACCCATAGTTCCAAATGGATTTCCGTAATTACCCATTGGAGCGCCCATTGCTGTTGGCATAGGAAAATGTGGCATCATCGGCTGTCCATTTGGCAACTGCATCTGCATAATAGCTGGATCATTTGGATGTGGCATACCATTGTTAACAACACGTATATCTTTGATGTCCGATCCACGAAATAGTATATAATCATATATTTGGCTTTGCGGCGCAATTGGATATTGCGTTTCACGATCTTCTGTGCCAAATGAACGAACTGAAAAAAAAAATAGTATTAAAAAATATTTTTCAAAGGAGTTTAATATTAAAGAATTTAATAATGTAGAACTTTTTTAATGAGTTTTTCACGGATTTCGGAGGTTTTGTTTATGTGGAATAATAACTCGATATCAGAATCAAGTAGGTACACTTGCGCTGCCGACCATTTTGTCGTAAGTGTGAAATGTCTGACAATCAGGAAATCCGGCTCTTGGTTTACAAAATTCATTCACACAAATTTGTTAATTACTAAACAAATATATTTAATGAAAAAAAAATCCAATTCTAAATTTTGATACGTTATCCAGAACCATATCCTAAGTGTACGTGTAGGATATGTTTTTACAAAGAAACACAAACAAATTGAAATATCCCAGCATTGTAGTATTTATTTTATTTCAATGTTATTTATATAATTATATTATTTCTCGCTGATATTATATTCCAAATAGACATCTTCTCATCACCTCTTCAAGAAATCAGATGGCGCTTAATTTAATTGACGAACTGAATTTTAAAATAGTCTCAGATGCATACAATCTCCACATATTAAACTCAGGATAAAACAAACCAACTGGACTCAAACTGAAGTTAAACGTTAAAGCTCGCTCAAAAGAGAGTAATCAACTGGAATAATGGCATGCTATTCCAGTGGGCTTTTCAATTTCTGACTTCTGACGAAAAAGCAACAACATTTTCAAGCACGGACTGCATATGAACTGGCCTTAACCCAGTGAAGCCACTTATGTGGATGGAACTGAACATTATTGAACTGAGGTAGGTGAAGCCGGGGTATTATTAAAATTTTCCCCTTCGCATTTTACAAAAATAGGCTAAATTTACAGGGAGCACAACTTGTTTTACCTCTACAAAACTTCACAGACTGATGAATTTATAATTATGCAACAGTGTAAAATTTTAAATTCCCAAAAAACACTGTTCACCGTTATTGACTTCTCACTCTGACATACGTTCTTTATTGGTAACTGAGAAATTTTCATAGAAAAACGGTTCTCAGAATTTAATTCAGAAATAGGAAAAATCTCAATTTTTTGAGTAGATTTATAAATTTGCAACAGTGTCTGTCATATTTCAATCAGCCATATTTAATTTTAATTTATGCTATAGAATTTTGCCTTGGAATCACCCTTTGTACTACCAACCGGTCATGCTGTAAGATCCTGTAGTAGGGTGAAGACACAAAGAAAGCAAGGTGTCTGTTTTCAGATTTCCTGCAGGCGGAAAACTGCATTGATCGACGCCGATTCGCGCTGGTTAATGGCCATAACAAACGCATGTAGGAGCTGGTAAAATTACTAGCCACCATATCCAGATACTTAAAGTTGACCGTACTGCTCGATTCATAGAAAACCCGGTTTTTAGGACAGAGGGGAAAAAGAGAGAATGTTGTAACTTTTTGAACAGAAATTTTTGGCGTGAAAACTAACACATGCACAAATGTATCATCTTATCTTCTTCTTTTTGGGTCTGATGTTGACAAATCGTTTTGTAATTCGCGTTCGAGGTGTGCACACATGCATATCCAGTGTAAGGATAATAAAGCTACTCTCGGTGAAAAGAATACCCATGTACGAGAGCATCATAAAAAACTCTGCTTTAGTGTTGACGTTATAATCCGTGTATGCCAGCCCAATAGCTTGTAGTTCAGTTAGCAGAACACGGCGCCATTCTCTATAAAAAGCCTTGGAGATATCTAGAGGAAACAGACCCGATTCGACAAATATACGTATGTTTATCAGTGTTGCAAAATATGTGATTTCCGCTCACATCACTGCTTCCGCTCAAAATTTGATTCCGATCAGAATACGATAGGAATCAATTTATGAGCGGAATTAAATTAAATACATACTGATTCTGCTCACATTACTGATTCCTATCGAAATCGATTCGGCTCAACTTTCGATTTTAGCGCCACTCACTGAGCTGAACAATGCAAAAAAAAATTCATCTTGATTCGAACTCAACTTTAATCTATATAGGTGTACTTTTACCCCTTAACGGTTGGAAATAATTTATTTTTGCCTGACAATACGCTTTCAATTGAATTTGCATAAATTTCGAAATTTTTTCCAGTCGATTTCGTGGCGTTTTTAACTCTCTAGGATTATCCCTTACCAAAGAATTGGTGTAAATCAACCACCTTAGCAATTAAATATTGGAAAAAGTGTATTCCATGGCATTATTTTTGATTGTTATTGAATATATCATCGCGAAAACCCTTGAAAGGATGTATCTTTATGCATTTTTAAGGGTGACACCTACATTTTAGGTCTGCAGGACGATTTTCGTGGTCAGCGAATGAAAAAAACATATTTCGTACGATTTTCATAATGGTGGTATGTTTTGACACCCCCTCCCCGTGTTTTGAATGGCCTTTAAAGAGTAGCCGCGGCCGATATGCTGATTGCTGATTCCTATCGGGATTGACTTCTTCGCTTGATGTCGCTCTTGTACAACCATGATGTTTATTTTTGTTGAAGCGCTCTGTTAGACAAACAAGGTCTCTGGTTATATTCAAATCAACCATAAGCCTTTTATTGATTATTCATACGTTTTCAACAATTCGAGTGGAATGAAATGGATTGCGATAGTTACAAGAGTTTTTCGAGTCCTCATTTTTTTTGGTATGCACTGATTATTAGCTATATTCCCAGTCCGGGTAAACTCCAGAGAAGTAAGACACCATAAAAAGTTTGTGTCGAGGTTTAGCCAAAGCAGAAGGAGTATTGTGCATTTCTTGCCGACTTTGGATTTTCTGACTGGTATATAAAAGAAGAGATGGTATGAAATGACATTTTTATTGCCACCGGTTGCTACTTAAGAGCTTACTCTCGACCTATCAAAAATGATTTTCCTTCCTTGATGATAGATTTACGAAAATTTCTAAGTATGACGTACTCGTGATCTAATGCCCCTGAGCTTAAAGTCAAGTCGAGCGACACGACAAATCGAGTTGAAGAAAGTGACTTTTCATTCGAATCACGACTTTCAGTACAGGGTCCTAAACTTAACTTTGCATTTCCACTCTATTAGTGCGTTTCCATGACAGCTTGAAGCTTACTTGAAGCGTACTTCAAGTACAAATGTAAACGCAAGCAGCTCGACTGGAGTCGATCAAAAAGATTTTTGTGATCGGCTCGAGTGCTTGTCATGTAAACCAAGCTTGAAAGCTTGAGTGCTCGAAATTGCGAAAGTTGGGCCTGTAAATGTGTCTAAAGGTAATGTGTGGGAATATGAGGAGACAAAAAAATTTATGAAGAAATAAAAGCACCATAAAAAGAAGAAATAAAAGAAATATAATAGTAACTTCAAATGACAGCTAAAAAACTCAAGCTCAGTTCAAGCTAATATGCCGCTTCAAGTAGGCAGAGCATATACGCGCTCGAGTTCTTGAGATTTTCAAGCCTTCGAGTACTCAAGCTGTCATGGAAACGTAGTATATGTCCCTGCGCTAAAAGTCCTAATTCGCCTGAAACGCCACTTTCTTCAATACAAACGACTTGTCACGAAACACGACTAAACTTTTAGCGCAGAGGCCAATGACTCATTTCGGCAACGCTTTGCAGGCGGCTTGTTAGCTTTAATTGCGGTCGGGCACCCCATATTAAACCAGGCCGGTATATATTTCTTAGAATGAGGAGTGAAAAAACGCATTCTTAACTCTTCTAACTATAGCGCACTCATTTTGAGAGTCACATTATATACGGGTATAATTTACACTTAAGTCATCAGTAGTGATTCGAATGGGCGCATCTTGAAGCAATGTTAATGGCGCAAAGAAACAGAAACCTGAAATATTTTTAGATTGAGGGGATTAATTCTTCTTTGAGGTGAGTTCAGAAGTACGATAAGGATGGCTACTTTCGCAATTACTATATAACGACATCCTTGTCAGAGCTCTAGAAAGTAGAACAGGCGACATACAATTTGATTGCTAGACCACCTTAAGGATCTCGACTACGCGGCTGATATCTGTTTGCTTGCACACAGAAATCAGGAGCTCAAAAGGAGGTTAAACAATTTGGAAACAGAACAACAGGACAGCCGACAGGCTTAAGGCTCAATCCGAATAAAACCAATGAAATGCGGATAAATGCAAACGACTTTGATAGATAAATTCTGCAACTTCGGTAGTATTATAACCGAAAATGGCGGTGTGGAAGAAGACGTCAGTTCCAGAATAAATAAAGCACGAAGCACATACACATGCCTATTCTGCATATGGAGATCAACGCATATCTCAACTACCACGAAATTGCGGCAAGAAAGAATAAACGACCACATCAGGCGAAGGAAATGGGACGGGAAGCAAGAATCTAGCCAAACAGGACCTTGATTGGAATCCGCAAGGATCCCTTCGAGCCGGAAAACCTAGAACAACGTGGAGGAGACCCCTCTTAGCAGAGGACTCAACAACTGGAAGATCCAACTATTTAAAGGGGAATAAGAAGTAAGAATTCTTCTGAAGAAGATTTAACTTTTATTTAATTTAAATTCATTTAATTTATGATCTCGGATTTAAGGTAATATATCAGACCATGAAAGTTTCAATCTAGTAAAAAATCTTTGCAATAAAGTTACTATCGATAGATAGCTCAAAGCAAAGCAACAGTAATTTGTTGCCCGATATTAGCTTCTGTAGATGATACTTCATTACATGAAATTCCTTAAGATTCATTATAAGTATTTACATAATTCGAGACGTGGAGCTCCAATTGTACGAGTAATTGAGAAAGGCAATTTATATACTTTTTGCGAAGAAATGCATGTCTTTTACTAGAGTTAAGGACGCGTGCCTATGATAAGCTTTAATCTAGGTGATCGAAGCTGGTAAAAGTAATTTTTCTTATAGAATTAAATGTATTCTATCGCTTTATAAATTAATCCGTCTGTACCATGATTAAATGATGTCTTAAGATCACACAATGGGTCTGTTCCACTAACATATAGAAATGGATTGCTAAATAAGCAAAACCCCATACAAAAAATGGCACCACAAACTATTGTTATTTCCCACCCACGTTAAATTCCTATGAACTATATGTCAGTGGTCTATATGAACTCCGCCGTCGCCTGGTACCTAGCCCCTAGGTGAAAGGAGCAAGGTGGTCGACCTGCCGAATTGGCCAGAATCGGGACCCGAAGAAATTAAGCAAGAAACCACATTTTTCAAAATGGCATCAACAGCAGCGTATCTATTCCGGGACCGCACGCTCGGACCGGCAGGTAACGGATCAAAGAAGAAGAAGAATGATCTATATGAAATACATTAATTACGACGGAAAAATTAACTTCACGATAGTACATATGTAATATTATGCTGCAGTAAAGATGCAATAATACAAAACATAATTTACTGCAGTATAATTTGTAGCAAATCGGTGTCGAAAGTTCAGTTTCGGTCACCATCCCTCCCAACAGCATAATTATCCTTCCATCATTTTAAGTAATTTTTGTTTTTGTTCAGCATTCTTCAGCCAAATCCATACACGAAAATTTTCTTATCCGAGCTTCAGACTAGGGATGTTATGGATATGAAATTTCGAATGTGGATATGGATACGGATATATGAATATTATTATACCGGTTTCAGATACGGTTACGGATATGAAAGTATTTCGGATTATCCGATAGTTTCGGTTACGGCTATTCGCTTTTTAAGGAATTGTAAAAGGAAAATACAAATAGGTATTGCTATCATTTTGTACAGTAATGTCATGAAAAACTAACTAAACAACGCAAAGGGCGCCCGTGGTTAGTGTGTCTGCTTGGCCGGACGAAAACTTGTCATACGGCTAGCAACATAAGATTTTTCGTGCTAAATAGAACTCAAGCGATTAGGTTAGCTGCGACATACATTAAGGTTAAAAACGAATCGTTTTCAGAACCGAAAAGCAACCGTAACCATCCCTGTTACGCAACGCTGAACCGAAAGCTTTGAAAAACTCATTGAGCAAAATGTGTTGCGACATGTGATTAGGCTTCTCCCGGACGATGTGTTGAAATTCAGGCGATTGACGTAGTAATCAAGTATATCGCAGAACGCTTAATTTTAGAAGTAGAACGCGTAATTTTTGCCTTCCATTAAAAGCAACATAATTACAAAGTTCTAAATCACTCAAACTAGCCATTATTTTTACCCTTTCAAAATTAATGAGACGATACCACTGACTAACAGTTATCCACTATTTGGAAAAACCTTCTCGTATTTCATGTAATCACGGTGACTGAAAAAATCGAGAAGCCATCCCGGCAAAAACCTAATCGTTAGATCAGATTCGGTTACGGTTTCGGATAAATTTTTTTTCGGATATCCGATAGTTTCGGAGCTCCATAACATCCCTGCTTCAGACTGCAATTTTCCATTTTCGAAAATGTGAGTAGACTGTCACAAAATTTTTACTCGTGGCGAAACAGTAATGGGGCCCCTAGACTATCAATAAAATTGTGCAATATATTGATTTGCGCAATATTATTAACGGTCTGTGGGTGATATTGAAAGATTGTCTGATGCAAAAAAGGAAACCGTCAATATTTTGCTCAATATAATTGCCAATATCATTGAGACTCTAGGGGCCACACTTAATGGTGCATCCACACTACGCGGAATTTGATCATATGCGCTTTTGCTCCTTTTCTTTCATATATGTAGTTTAATAGGTTTTTTGCGATATTTTTATGGCAAAGGCAGTACGACCAAACTGTACGGACAAAAGGCTGTGCCTAATGGTGCGTCCACACTATGCGGTCTTAGGTCATACGCGCTTTTGCCTCTTTTTTTCATATAGAGTTTAATGGCTTTTTTGTGATATTTTTTATGGCAAAGGCAGCACGACCAAACAGCACGGACAAAAGGCTGTGCTTAAAAAGGTACATTTTACGTCCACACAATACGGGCTTTTCAGAAACGCGTACGGACTTTCATATGAAAATTGATTTGTTTTCTCAATTTGCTCACGATTGAAAGCTCATGCGCGCTTTTGGCTGAGGCCGTATAACGAAAAGCGCGTGGGATTCAAGTCCGCATAGTGTGGACGGCCCATAATGGGCCGTCCACACTACGCAGACTTAGATCCTACGCGCTTTTCGCCGTACGGCCTCTGACAAAAGCGCGCATGAGTTCTGAATCGTGAGCAAATTGAGAAAACAAATCAATTTTTGTTTGAAAAATCATACGCGCTTTTGAAAAGCCCGTATTGTGTAGACGTACAATGTACCTTTTTAAGCACAGCCTTTGGTCCGCGCAGTTTGGCTGTACTGCCTTTGCCATTAAAAATATCGCAAAAAAAAGGCATTAAACTCTATATGAAAAAAAGAGGCAAAAGCGCGTTTGACCTAAGTCCGCGTAGTGTGGATGCACCATAAAAAGGTACATTTTACGTCCACACAATACGGGCTTTTCAGAAGCGCGTACGGCTTTTCAAATCAAAATTGATTTGTTTTCTCAATTTACTCGCGATTGAGAAAATTAAAACTTCATGCACGCTTTTGTCTGAGGCCGTACAGCAAAAAGCGCGTGGGATCCAACTCCGCGTAGTGTGGACGGCCCGGCCAATTATGCTGCGTCCACACTACGCGGACTTTGGTCATACGCGCTTTTGCTTCTTTTTTTCATATAGAGTTTAATGGCTTTTTTGTGATATTTTTAATGGCAAAGGCAGCACGACCAAAACGCTGTGCTTAAAAAGGTACATTTTACGTCCACACACTACAGGCTTTTCAGAAGCGTGTACGGCCTTTCATATGAAAATTGATTTGTTTTCTCAATTTGCTCACGATTTAAAGCTGCGCTTTTGTCTGAGGCTGTATGGCGAAAAGCGCGTGGAATCTAAGTCCGCGTAGTGTGGACGGGCCTTAATGGTGCGTCCACACTACGCGGTCTTAGGTCATACGCGCTTTTGCCTCTTTTTTTCATATAGAGTTTAATGGCTTTTTTTGTGATATTTTTAATGGCAAAGGCAGCACGACCAAACGGCACGGACAAAAGGCTGTGCTTAAAAAGGTACATTTTATGGTGCATCCACACTACGCGGACTTTTGTCATACGCGCTTTTGCCTCTTTTTTTCATATAGAGTTTAATGGCTTTTTTTGCAATATTTTTAATGGCAAAGGCAGTACGGCCAAACTGCGCGGACATAAGGCTGTGCTTAAAAAGGTACATTGTACGTCCACACAACACGGGCTTCTTGACGGTTTTCTCAATTTACTCACGATTCATAAAATTAAATGCTCATGCGCGCTTTTTTCTGAGGCCGTACGGTGAAAAGCGCGTGGGATCTAAGTCCGCGTAGTGTGGACGGCCCATTATGGTGCATCCACACTACACGGACTTTGGTCATACGCGCTTTTGCCTCTTTTTTTCATATAGAGTTTAATGGCATTTTTTGTGATATTTTTAATGGCAAAGGCAGCACGACCAAACTGCACGGACAAAAGGCTATGCTTAAAAAGGTACATTTTACGTCCACACAATACGGGCTTTTCAGAAGCGCGTACGGCCTTTCATGTGAAAATTGATTTGTTTTCTCAATTTGTTCACGATTTAAAGCTCCTGCGCGCTTTTTTCTGAGGCCGTACGGCGAAAAGCGCGTGGGATCTAAGTCCGCGTAGTGTGGACGGCCCATTACGTCCACACAATACGGGCTTTTCAGAAACGCGTACGGCCTTTCATATGAAAATTGATTTGTTTTCTCAATTTGCTCACGATTTAAAGCTCATGCGCGCTTTTGGCTGAGGCCGTATAGCGAAAAGCGCGTGGGATTCAAGTCCGCATAGTGTGGACGGCCCATAAGGGAACCCAGTAGGGAATTTACGAATTCATGAAATCGGAATGCAGGTAGATATTGGAAGCAATGTGAATCGATGGCTATTGGAAGGAATGGTATTGCCAAGTGTCATGCATACGGAACATGCACGGATTATTATCGAGGAAAAATGCTGAAGCCGCAGCTGAAAATTCGTCCTGTCTCACCCTCTCCCTCATAAAATCTTACGATTTTCTTAAATACATTCATTATTATTCAGTCTTTTTATATTACAGATGGAAAATTAATATCATATTTCGGACTTGTGATTAATAAAGGATGTTTTTACGGGACCTCCGAATATGGTGTCAGCATGCTATTTACTACGAGAATTCCTAAATCTTAAATATAATGCCTTCCAATATAGATTGTTTACCTAAAAATGCAGGCATTATACCTACATATTACACTGAGGTATGATAGTGCAAAAGGTAGCTCTTATGCCTTCATATTAGAATGAATTGTATTGCAAAAGGTGGCCGTTACGCCTTCGACCATAGGACATCGCAATATTAAAAGAAGGGATGATTCGATCTAGAAAGTAGACATTAAGCATTAAGGCTTCCCATTCCCTACTGGGGAATATATTCACGTGCCCTATACAGTGGAATTCAAACATTAAAGAAATAAATGTTGAACAAACCACACAATATTAAAATATCTCTGTTGAAATAATTTTCTATGCTATATTTTAGGACGTAATATTTTAGTTGACTGCTTCGAAAATGTTAAACTTGAATAAATTGGCGGAACTTTGTACATAAATGGGACTTATAATTTTCTCATTACGATCGCTAGGACATATCAACTTGGCTTGAAATTATTCTTTTATGCTGCATGTTCCACCGCTTTTCAGAATAGATATGAAAAAATTGAATACTCGGCGATTTTTAAGCGCAAACCGACAGAATTTTGGTTGTTTTCCGATGCACTTATTTCAATTGTACTCAAGTTCTTTCACTGAAGTTGAAGGAATGGTGAACCTTCCGAAACGAAATAAACCCAGATAAATTTATTAAAGGACATTTTTTTTATTTATTCAGCCAAAAGCACACGATGTGTATTTATATTTTTATTGTTTAGCTTACAATTGTAAAGAGAATTCCTGCATTTTATCCGATAATTGATATGTTTTATATGGAAGGGATACATTAAAAGAAATTATTTGACTACATTAATCATTCAAAATAGCAAAACCGGAAAGCCAAGATTATAACAAATTAATTAAGGGCTTGTTTGTTTTGGTCAAATTTCGTACAAGTCGATTTATCTTTGCAGCGTTGTAGTCTTGTACACTCCAGAAAGCACCGAATTTGCAACACTTATTATAACTAATTAAAAATATGTAAAATTTGCGAGGAATACAACCCAAATTAAAATTACAAAAAGGATAACATGAGAAAATAAACTTAGCGAAATAGTTTTAAAAAAACATATTATATTGACGCACAAGTAATCAATAAAGCCACATACCCTTTATAACCTAAATTTTACAATCACTATGCATAAAAAAGAATCAAAACAAAATAACTTGAATTTGTTATCATATTTAGTTATAAATTATTAAATATTGTTTTCTTTAAAATTTTAAATTACAAGGGTATGATTTTTGCCATGTGTGTAGACGGCCATGCCGCCTTCCGGCCGCAGAATAGTACACAATTAAGTAACAGTACAAATTTTGGCGCCTCTCCAAATAGTGTATGCCCGGTATGCATCAACTTTAAATATTCCACTCCTAATTTTATAAAATATTAACAAAAAATTCCAAAAATTCTTTGGAAATGAATATAAGACCAAATTTGCACAAAAATTTCATGCCATATTTTGGTCAAAGTATGTCACATGGAAGGTGCAACATCATTCCTCCTTCATAACGGGAAACAACAAGATTTCCCACTTGAAATAATTCATATAAGAAAAATAATTTCTATATGCTAAATAACATTATTTTTTAATAGTTTTAATGTAATTTTAATTGAAATATAAATTTCTAGAATAAATTGCGCAAAATAATTAAATTGAAGCTGAGGTTAACTGTCAAAAGGCAATAATTTTCGTATGCATGTTCAGGAGGAAATCAGTATTAAAAATTGCATCTAATACTTGTTAAAAATTTCATTTGTAAAATCATTAAATTCGGCAACCGGTATTCCATTTCATTTCTAAATTAACAAAACACACGTAGCTGTAAATACTCGCTCGGAGGGAAGATATATCTATAAAAAACCGAAAGGAAAAACTTACCGTTCGCTAGGGCAATTGTACATTCCGCAGGGTCCACGGTAAATAGTCTTCCTTCATATCTAATGTCAGCTTTTGATATAAGACTAATTTTGGAGCCTAACTCAGGCATTCCACTACTCATTTTAATAACTTTTATGAAGCACTATATTGAAATTGATGAAAAATTATAATGCCACCAAATCGAGCAACTCTTTGTTCACAAATGGCGTACCCGAATTGAAATGATGGCGTACACTGAAACAGCTGACAGAAGTGACGTCACGGGATATTTCAAGTATATTTCCTTTTAAAAAATGGCGATTTCAATATGGCGATGGAATAATTTTCACGCGGGTTATTTGAATATTTATAAAAATTTGAATAGAGAATATAAAATAACAGTCGCAGTCAAGAGTTTTCGTTAAAGATTAGCCCTAACTATAATGGTCTTAAGATACCTTAAGATTTTTTACGCTCTTATGAAATGTCATAATACCAACTATAATGGCCTTAAGCAATCTTTCGTTAACTTTTCCAATCTTTCGTCAAGTCTTTAATGTACGGTAACGAGCGTACAAATCTTAAGCAATCATAAGAAAAAAGTAATTTTCTTTAATGTTTCTAGTTGCAGAAAACGTTTCTTTGAAAAATGAATAATTTGGAGTTATTAAATAATTTGGCGTTATTAGTGAAATTGGTAGAAGATGTGAAAAAAAAACTTAGATTGTGTTGTATAAGAAAAATAAATAGAGACAATAAAAAAACAGTTTTGAACTAATTCAATCAGTTCTTCATTAAAACTATTGTTAATTTCCATTTTTTTAATTTATTGGACGCTTTCCCAGGCTCGATTTGTTTACCTTTTACAAATGTCAAAACGTCTTAAGGCTATTATAGCTGAGCTTATTTTCAACTCTGCTCAACTCAACGAAAATTGGTAGATTGAACAGAGTTCACGCACACAACTACAAACGGGATTGTCAAATGTTAAAAAAGTCAAAATGTCGCGCCTGTTTATAACATTTCTGTTATACAACGAACACAATAAATTAATTTTATGGTCCATGATCACTATTTCATAATAACAAAAATATTACGTCAAATTTAAAAACAGCTGCTTGCTTGAGAGCATTTTTTTTCGCTAGCGTTTCGCTTACTAGTATCCCGCTTGAACGAAATTTCACAGGTTACAAATTTGATGAACAGTGTCGCCTTTCAATATTTCGAAGCGAAAAGAATAGATACCCTCAGTTTATAACAAACTGTCATGTTTGAATTTGAATTTGACTAGGCGATTTAAAACTATTAATAACATTAATAACAATAACACATTTGAAACATAGAAAATATTGAAATTGTAGGTTTTTGTCGATACTATTCGAATATTTTATGAATTTTATCTTTTGTATGCAGGAAGTTTTGAACTCAATTTTTGACTGTGAGTCACAGGAAATATATAATTTATCCCAGCGACATCTTGTAGTCATAGTGCCGAATTAAGCAAATGCTTTAGCAAATAATTTAAAAATATTGGCCTCGATTCCCAGATCCGACGGGAGGGAAGTGAGTGAGGATTTGACACTTTGCGATTCTCAAATCCGCAACCCCGAATTTCTTTTTGACATTTTCCGCGCTGTAAAAGTGTGATCCGCAACAAATTTTCTGCGGATTTGAACGACAAATGCGCCTAAGATAATCCGACATCGTATATTTCATTATCGCGTGAGTCTTCATTCCGAATTTTGGATTTAAACCAATCCGGGAATGCGGATTTGAGAATCGCAAAGTGTCAAATCCTCACTCACTTCCCTCCCGTCGGATCTGGGAATCGAGGCCATTGTGATGATTTATGCTTCGATTGTTAGAAGTTGAATCAACGGTTATTGGGGGTATTCAGACGCTGCCATAAGCGTGCTGAGCAAAACCGGTTTTATTCAACCCCTCGGAACACACACGGGGCGTAATTGTGTTTAGAACATTTGAAAGCTTTACAGGAACGTTTAAATGTATTGTAAATAAAATTCACCTGTCAGACAAAAACAGAGCTAAAGAAAACAAGAGATAGAAGTAACATTTTATATGTGTGTAAGTTTTCACGCGTTTGCTTTTGCGTGAAAAATGTTTCGTTAAGTTCTTCCGCTCCCTTCCCTCTCTCATCTATAAAACCGATTTTACTTGCCATGAATGTGCACCGTCTGAATACCCCCATTGATAACGACTTTGTTAGATTTTGAATTTACGATTTAAGCCTAGTACGCTGATCGAGCTAAAAAAAATTCTCTATGTAAAAACTATGTAAAAAAAATGGTTTAGTAGGTGGAGAAAATGGTGGATAAATTTATCCCGTAAAATGGTACGCAGTTCGGGCCAAAAGTGAAGTAAAAATTTAGATTTTCCTATTTAAATGTAGATGGCACTAGTGTATTTTTTGTAGAGATTTGTTTGTGTTTTTCATCCGCGAAGAAAAGAAATTTATTTTCTTGCGGGGATAAAAATTGACATTTGGGTAATTTCGTTGCAACGAGGCTATGGAATATGGCGGCCAACTAGGATTTTGTAAGTAATTTAGTTTTTTTATTGCAGAGGTGTATGATAATAATCATAATTTTTATTTCAGATTAGATCCAGATATATTATACAGTGTTGTTTTGCGTTTTTTAACGCAGAGAAATTTATATATTGGGTGGTTAATTTTGTTTCAATGTGACTTTGAAATATGGCGACCAACTCGGATTTTGTAAGTAATTTTGTGTACATTGGAATGATGTATCGTTACCCCGAAGATCCAACTTGTGAAACAAGAGACGTTGTTTGACTTTGATTTATTAGTATAGGTTTCTAAATTGCATTTGGTGGTTCTGAAGAGCATTCCATAATTTCAATAGTTTCTACTTGATCAATGGATGATGTAACAGTTGGGTTTTTAAGCAAAACATGGTCCTGTTTTACAGGTGCATTTTAAGGTGTAACTTTTAAAAGTACATGATTTACCGTTGTGTTGACATTGCATGTTGCCACAACTTATGTTCCCTGTGCAAATGGTATTGTGGTAACTGATTTTGTTAATGCATTGGCATTCGGCGGTGATGAAAAAACAACCACAGATTATATATAAGAACCTTCAATTCCTTGCATAACTTTATCCGGTTTTTGTTTCGTTATTTTTCTATTTGGAATCTTTTTCTGTTTGCCCACTCCTTGTAATTGTTGATGCAGTCGTTCAAATTCTTCCTCTGCTCCATTTCGATGCAAATATATCCAAATTTTTCGTTTAGCATCATATCGCACACAATGATTATGTTCAGCGTGCCTTTGGTTCTGGACACCGCTGACTATTGTCTGTAAAATATCTTCTTGGGCTTGTGGATTAATATATTGCGGTGGTTTTAGTAACTCGCATATCAGCATTCAGCATTCTGTATTATTTATGTTTAGACCTATCATAATATTATATTTATTATTTTAATTATTATATTATAATTATCATAATTTATTATTTTATAGATTAATTCAGTAGATTTTATCGAATATATTGAAGAGGATGATTCCTTTGGTGCATCTGGACAGGCGCAACCATCAACAACCAGGAGTAATATAGCACAAAAAGAAGGAAAAATGAAATCAAGCCGTGTGATTTCACGAAAGAAAAATACCATGGGTGTACCGGAAAGAAAACAACTCATTTCATTGGTAAAAAGTAACCCATCAATATGGGATATAGGAAGTGCAGCCCACTCCAATTCCACAGCAACAACAAAGGCGTGGGACAAAGTTAGCAGGGAAATGAAAAGATCCGGTTTGTACATGAAATACTTCTGCAATGATTACAAATTCTATAACATTCTATTTGCGCGTACTTTCAGTGGAAGAGTGTAAAAGCAATTGGAAGTCATTGCTTGCCAGCAGGAGATATAAAATTAAAAACCAATGCAGCACCAAAAAATCAGGCGATCCGGATGGCGAACCTTTAGATGAACCATATGTAGATAACGATGAGGAAGAGAGCCAAGAGTTTTCAGTTTTAAGGGAACTGTCATTTATTCCTGATACAACATTACAAAGAAAGTAAGTTAATTATTCGTATAACTAATGATTTTGTTCTGGTAATTATCAACACACACTTTTAGAACTTTGAAATCTACTGAATTTGAATGCGAATCAAATACAACATGGTCAGAATCAAATTACAAAACTAATGTACGTTTGTGAAATAAAGTATGAGAAATTTCTAACAATTAATGTCCTTTTTCATTACAGCGAGCGAGTATTAAAAATAATAATATGGAAGTTCCTCCTCAACTTTCATTATTGGCGGAATCTTTGCAAGGCTTTATTAAAAAGCAGACTGAAGACGTGGAAATGGTAAAGCCATTGAAACACCAAAGCATTTTTGCAGCCTTGGACGAGTACATGAAAGATCTGCCAAAATCAGCTGTAGATGACCTGCTTTATGAATTTATGACAGCAGTAAGGAACAAGAAGAAGCATTTAAATATATAAAAAAAACACACTTTTTTCTCTTGTAAAATGTATTAATATATTAATGTATAATAAAATATCTTAAGAAAAAATAAAAACAAATGCGTTCATTCTAATCCTGCAGCTTTTCTTTGCCATGGTATTGATCCTGTTGTATTAAACAAATTCATTAATTTCTGCCTTGTTATGATGGCATTTGCTGGTATACGTCCTTTGTTTCGCAATGGGGTAGCACTTATTAAGGAATCGCTCGCAATTCCTTTCCTCCATTGCCCTGGAATAAGTTGTCCTTCTTCATCATAATGATCAACGAAATTTTCTGGGCAGTATTGGCTCATTCTTGTTGAAATAAAATAATTGTGAAGCAAACAACAAGCTGATAAAATTTTTTGAGCTCTGTCTGGACCGCAGAACATTGTTCTCTTTAAACAAAGCCACTTGGTGCATAGAATACCAAAAGCATTTTCAACGCATCTCCGAGCCCTGCTTAACCGATAATTGAATATACGTTGTTCATCGGTTAAAGTTTTCATCGCAAATGGTTTCATTATTCTTTTGCCTAATGGAAAAGCACCATCACCCACAAAAGAGTATGGAAAGGTCTCTCCATCGATTTCCATATCATCGGGAAAATCTAATTCGTCAGACATAACTAAGCGACCAAGTTTAGATGATGCAAAAATGTTTGCATCACTTTCACTTCCCATAGCCCCTGCGTCGAAATAAATAAACTTATAATTGGCATCGCTGATAGCCAGTAAAACAATAGAAAAAAAACCCTGTAGGCAGAACTCAATTATTTATCTTTTAAATTTATTACAATAGTACTTTGTAATTGTAGAAAAGACTGCCAGATTTCCAAGGAGCTTTTAAGCCAACATGTTTGCCATCTATAGCACCAAGAGAAGTTGGAAACTGCCACTTGTCACCAAACTCCTTAGATACTGTTTTAAAGGTTTCTTTATTTAGTTTGGGCGTGTCCTGTCCAAACTCTGCAATTATAGCATCACACACTGCGTCAATGATTGTGCCAAAATGTTGTTTACTGATCCTATACGTTGAAGCAACATGTCTTTGCAAGGTACCAGAGGCTAAATATCTGAAAGGGAACAATGTTTGGATATAAACAAAATACAGAGAACTTACCCATAACTTACTCGATAACTGCAGCAAATTTTACTTTCGCTGGAATTTCGTCAATTCTTGTCGCTTTTTTGCACATCAAATGTTCTTCAACGCGCATAAAAATATTTTCAAAAACATTCGCAGTCATGTGGAAGTTTTCATTAAATGATACTTGGTGTTCCTTTAAGTCTTCGAACTATTGAAATAATTTAATTAGATCAACTATTACGAATAGCAATAAATAATATTTAAAATATTACGTCTCTGAAGAAGCGGCCCTTCATGTTCCTCTCCATTAAATATGGATTCACACGATATCTTGGCTTTTTCTTATTTATTTTCGTGTGGTACAATAAAGCAGACCACAGCACAATCACACTAGCGGAAATAACCGTATTGAAACCGTTCCGATCCATTTTATTTGTTTCTAAATAATTTTAAAATTTTCATTGACAAGGCGGAGATCCAAAACTTAAACAATCTACACTTTCTACACATTTCTACACAGGGGGCTAAATTTAGACACTGGAAAAGGAATTTTGAGGTGGATAAATTTAGACCGATCAGCGTACCAGGCTTTATTCACTATTTTAACATTGCGCCATCTGTTAGATTCTAGATATATTAAAAAGGAATGAAACTGAACTAGAAAATGGGCGAGGTCTCCAGAAGTTAGATAAAGGGGAGCTTGCATATTAAAAAGGGACATAAAACGGCATTTGGGAGTTAGTTTGATTTAAAAAGCGATGAAAGTGACCTAAAGCGGGAAGGGATGATTGAAAACTTGAGTAAAAAGCGATAAATAGAATTTCATAGTGTGAGATATTAAATTCCAAGTGATTATAGTGGACTTAAAGAATTGTGTTTACGAATCTTGAAAGCTGTAAAAATGTAACAATATATCAACACAGCATGAAGATATTATTATTGTTACTAAATTTTTTACCTTTTTGTTATTTATAAAATGAGAACTGTCACATGCAATGTAAGAAACGGTGCTAAGTTAACAGTGCTAATTTATTTATTTATTTATTACCAAACAAGGAACTTGAGTGGTCATTCATCAGCGAAATAGCAGGTATGTTCTAATCACAAATGCCGACGGCGACAGTTAGCGTTTCAGCTATATGCTGAAGATGGATTCAGTTGATGTTTTGCAAAATTTCCCTTGCCGTTTTTTTAATGAGCTCAAAATCTCTCAAAAACCAGTTCATTAAAAAACACGGCCAGAGAATGCGGGATACCGCGAGACCAAAGAAATCGCCCAATTTCGATTCCAATAGAATCTCATGCTAGGAAAAGCGGGGACATTTTTGCTTCCCCTCGACCAAGAAATTGCAGGAGATTTTTAGGTGGAGTGAAATCTTGACTTTCAATATGTCAAAAACAGCTGTTACTTTTCATGTCAACCCAAAATGATGACGGTTTGCCTTACTACATTATTTTGAATAATTTTATCTGGAGTTACTTTGGTTTTGTAGCGGAGATGTGACACAATAGGCGTGTTTCATTTTCCTGGTGTACCTCACTGACATATATTATATATATTATATGTCAGTGGTGTACCTACACCGGTGTAGTTTGGTGTAGTTCCAACTACCCCAGCTCATATATTGGAGTAAATGATTAGTGTAATTATGATTTTTTTTGCAACAGATGGCGCCTTAAAAATTTTGTGGTAATTGTATTGACTTTTTCGGTTATGTCATTAAAATTTTCGGTTAATAAAAATTATGTAACGGTTTTTATTGAAGTTATCATTCAAAATAGCATTGTTTATCTCAGAGAAAATAAAAAAATTTAAAGAATTAAATATGTCCATTGAAATTAGTGAAATGGTAAGAAAAAAATACACAGATTCCACTTGCCAAATATCAGCAGTGCTATTGTGATTCTTATTTTAAGGTTTTAAACTACACTCAAATAAAAAAATGCGTTTCATTTTCCATCTACTCCAAAGTACACTGGTGTATGTACACCAGGAAAATGAAACACGCCTAATGTGACTACAAGGCGGATCAACCTCTAGTGTTTTGAAGCGTGGAACTACATCGCTTTTACAGTGAACGACACATTTGTTACGATCGTATCCGGTTGTAGAGCCTTTAAAGACGGTAGCGTAAACGCGCCATTCACAGCTTCAAGCAGCAGGCCTCAAATGAAACAAGTCAGCTGAAGTTTTATTGAGAATCGGCCCTAAAAATTCAACTCTGTATCTCGACACAAAAACCTTACCTTTGAATAGGCTCCCATCCACGATCAAAAGATCCTCAAATTTCTGGCCAACATGGAAAAAATTCCAAGTGGTTTGTGTAAAATACATGTTTTCGAAGTTGGCCGCTGTTTGAAGAAAATATTTGTCTGGTTTTATATTTCCTCCAAATAGCTTAAATGTGTGTATGAATTTTTATGTGTGCCATGTAAAACTTGTTTTGTTTACAGTAGATTATAGGAAATGTCGCTCGCGATGTTTGAAGAAAGGTTTCCTCGTCGATGGCCAATAACTGTCAAAGCATAAATGGGCGCGGGTTTGTCGAAAATTGGTTTGATGATTTGTTTGACCGTGGATGGGGGTCTAATAGAGAAGGTAAGGAACTGAAAATAGCGTCGCGTTGCATATTCAGGGCCGGCCAGCCCCACGGTCCTTCGCCTTTTCCACTTTCCCACCTACATAACTTTCCTTCGTTCTTCTTCCCTCTTTACATTCCTGATTCCTTCTGTCATAGCCTTAGTTAGCCCTTCCCCGCTTCACCAAAAGCGCATGTCATCGGTTGGTTGATGAGATTCAACTCGTTTCAGGAGGCATAACACTCCAGCGAGTTGTTTCTCGATGCCCCGATGACAAAGTCGCCAGTAATGGTTGGGAGTAGGTGGACTGCAAAATATCGCTGGTAGGTTGTGACAGTTCCTTTCTTCCCCGACTAGAGCTGCTGTTCGACATTGCACTCTATATGAAGAAAATAGATTGTCGACACAGTATAAAGGGCGTTTCCTGTGACTCTAGTCTTTCAATAAAAAAAAAAAAAAAAAAGTGTGAGTACATTTAACACCAATAAAATACATTTGAAATGTAAACAAACGCTGACCACAGCAACAAAATACTATTATTGAGTTTACACGAAGAGTTTACCCTGAGTTTACTCAGATTTCGCGCATGGAAACGGGGATTGATTAAAGTTTCATTAAATCCAAGGGCCTATTTAGACGGTTCGCTTCCAGGAACATCCGTCACGAACTTTGAAGATGAAGGGGGAAGTAGGGATGATGAGAGGTTCTACCCCACGTCTCCCCTCATCCACAAAGTTCGTGAGGAACGCTCCTGGAAGCGAACCGTCTAAAAGGCCCCAAGAAAACTCGACGAAACCGGTTAAGCTGGGTTTTGTACATGTGTGTGTTTGAGTATCTTTTACTGAACATAAACCAACGGCGACGTAATGTAAAATGGATTATCTGTCACCTTAACCCAGAACCGTAATAGCCCTAACTATAATGATCTTAAGATATCATAAGATTCTTCGTCAAATTCTCTTAAGACTGGTTAATTATCTGTCAAATCTTAAGCTCAGCTATAATAGCCTTAAGACGTTTTGACATTTGTAAAAGGTAAACAAATCGAGTCTGGGAAAGCGTCCAATAAATTGAAAAAATGGAAATTAACAATAATTTTAATGAAGAACTGATTGATTGATAGTTCAAAACTGTTTTTTTATTGTCTCTATTTATTTTTCTTACACAACACGATCTAGGTTTTTTTCACATCTTCTACCAATTTCACTAATAACGCTAAATTATTTAATAACTCCAAATTATTCATTTTGCAAAAAACCGTTTCTGCAACTAGAAACACTAAAGAAAATTACACTTTTCTTATGATTGCTTAAGATTTGTACGCTCGTTACCGTACATTAAAGACTTGACGAAAGATTGGAAAAGTTAACGAAAGATTGCTTAAGGCCATTATAGTTGGTATTATGACATTTCATAGGAGCGTAAAAAATCTTAAGGTATCTTAAGACCATTATAGTTAGGGCTAATGGAAAAAGCATCGAGTTAACGTGAGGAAAAAAGTTTTTTGTATACTCAACGAATTCTCTACCCTGGCTCAAGGAAACACAGGCCCCTGTGCTGGATGTCGAGTCGTGATTTGCGACAAGTTTTTTGAGTTGAAGAAAGTGGCGTTTCAGAAGAATTGCGACTTTCAGCATAGGGGGCTAAACTCGCACTTCAGTTAAGCTGGAAGTACATAATTGCATTGCGTTGCACGAATGCGTTGACAGATCAAGTTTACACTGTATATTTCAATGACGGCAGATCTATTAATGCGGCTCTACCTTCAATGCAACGCAATGCAACAGTGTTCAACTTTGAACTTTTACGCATACAACGCATTCAATACCCTGTCAAATTGGTCTTGTTTTTTGCTGCAAATTATTATTAGCTCGGATTAACTCAGTAATATATTAAAAATTGATTTTCTTGAGGGACTCAACACAAATGCAACATAAATTCAAATTTCAAAACGCATTTAAATGCCAACACGCAACGCATTAATGTGTCAAATACATATAATGTAACGCATTGCAGTGAAATCCAATCAAGTATTGCAATGCAATGCAACGCAATTATGTATTTCCAGCTTTACACATAACCTCAACTTTTACTTACAATCAGCTGTTTCTATCACCCTGTCACAGAAAAAGTTGAAGTTCGCTCAGCTCTCCACCGTGACGGTAAGATGTCACAGAGGTTGTTTCCTATTGGTCGAAATTGTAAAAAATTGCGGCGCGACAGAAAAACGTCGGATATGTAAATCCACCTTAATTGTCTAACCTGGACAGAGGCGTGGTGAAATACGTTCAGGTTTGCGAAGGGTTTGCTCCAAACATTCAGCCAAGTGGTGTTCTCATGCGGGCTGAGAAACGCGATCCCTCCCGGGTTTTGACTAAATATAACACCGCCATTGTCCAGGCAGGTTAGACACAAAACTAAAGAATGCTGCGCATAGGTGTTACCAAAGTGCTTCGCTGATTTTAATTAATTGCGCTTCCTCCTCTTTTCTATTCAAAGACAAAACTAACAAAAGTTGTTACAGAAATTTTTTGAATCTAGGTATCGCTGATTTTGACGCCATAATCTTGGCTAAAATAAATTTATTTTTTAACGGAATAGTTATTGCGTTTTTTTTTATAATTTCGAACAATTTAACCCCATTAGTTTCACGTGACATCGGTTGACAGACATTCCGGGACTCATGGTGTGGGCTCTGTAATTTCAAAATATGTGGCTGCGTTCAGTAATTTTGTTGTTCATATGGTAAAATTCATGAAATATTATTTTAAGGCTCATTTTACACGATGAAACACGAAACGAAACAAAGTTGCCTGCAATCGCTAATTCCCTTTTGGAGTTTCCTCAAAAACTTCATCGGTGTCTACATGAGTAAACTTCTCATTTCTCTTTTTTACAAAGAAATCAGAGAAAAAACAACAACAAACCTGAAGCTGTCAAACTGTTTCCGCAAAGTTGCTTCCAAAAGTTTGTTGGCAAAATTTCACGTCCCCTCAAGCCCTCTCTCACCCCTAGCCTAAGCTTGCTGGAAACTTTATGTTTTGTGTTTCATCGTGTAAAATGGGCCTAAGAAAACTTCAATTTAAGGAGTTGTTACCCAGCGGGAAATGGAACCATACTATCATGCAAACTTGACGCCTTCCGTGGAAGGTGCGATGCATGACTCTTTATTAGACATCTTGTAGGACATTTGTACAGGCATGTCCTAGGGAGGAAGCAGTTGAAACTTTTTGATTTGCTTACCCCTAGATTCCATGGAAGGAATAAGGTATGCATGCCTCCTTATTGGACACCTTATAGGATTTTGAAAAGAAAGGAAGCAGTTTAAGCTTTTCAGCGTGCCTTTCCCCTAGGTATACCTTCCACCAAGCTTCCTTCGAGATCAACTTTGAATGGATGACGAATATTTGAACTGTTTCATTTTTTTTCTTTGAACTTTTACTGCTTCCACAAGCCTTCCAGAGGGAAGGCCTGACAACATTTCCCGCTGGGTATTTTATTGGGAATATGTACAATTTATATACTTACTTATATATGTATATATACACAGCTGCTCTTCAATAATGTAAATTTTTGATTAACATTTTATTTTTACAAATAAAATACAAAAGAGTTTTTAGCTGTTAAATTTAATTTTATAAGTACGTAATTTAGCATAGTGTTTTTATTTATTATCGAATTTTTCATTTTATTTTATTTAATTTTAAAGAAAATAGAAATGTATTAATACAGATAAAAAAAAACTAAAACTGTCAAAATTCATCTTACAAACTGTCATTTCAGTGCAGTCAGTTTCGAAGTTCACCTTTCAAAAGTCGTGTACCATTAGCCACCATGGCGGCTACAATAGGAAAATTCTGTGGATCTGGTCTATTAAAGACTAATGGAAATTTTGGATTGCAGCAGGTATTTAGTGATGATAATATATTGTGATTTTATGTTATGAAAATATTAGAAACAATTAGACATCCGTTGAAAATAAAGTATAACCACAAAAAAATTTTCACTTGGGTGTTCCTGTGACTTATACATAAAGTACAGTTTATGTAACTTTTCAATTTAATCTAAATGAGGAACATTATTTTATTTTAAGATATTTTTAATGTTAATTGCATGGTGTCGTAATTGTATCAATGAACCTGAGTGAAGATTCTTTGTGAAAAAAATCAAGAATGTTTATTATGTAACCAGCCAATTTTGTTAGAACTTGTTACCTCATTGATGTTCTATTTATTCTTTTCAGCTAAATAACTTTTCGACAACAACAGCATGGTCAAGTGGTAGGAAAAAGGTTTGTTTTAAGTTTTTTAACATCTAAAAAGCATAATTTATTATTTGAATTTGGTTAATTGCAAGAATATCTTGTGTTATAACCTCAAATCTGGAAATGTCAATCGATCAATAGATGTAATTTTTCTGGATATTTTTTCTGTGTGTTATCCTTCTAGTTGCTAGCTGCTATTGGTGCTGTTGCCGGAGGGACTGGTGCCCTTCTGTTTGCTTTGGAGCAATCAGTTCAAGCATCTGGAAATGAAGTACACCCTCAAAAAATGCCCTGGTCCCATAATGGGCTTATTTCAGCGCTCGATCATCAAAGGTAACGCATTAGCTATAATACGCTAAATCATCTTTTTTAATAGTGATTTTATTTGATTAACAGTTGCAGACGCGGCTATGAAGTTTACAAAAATGTTTGTGCTGCCTGTCATTCAATGAGGTTTATCGCCTATCGTAACTTAATTGGTGTTACTCATACTGAAGCTGAAGCTAAGGCAGAAGCAGAACAAATTCAGGTATAGGAGTTCAAAGTTTTTTGGTTTCAGGTTCTTTAAAGCAGCAGTCTGTCTGCAAGTCCTTTTTAAAATATTAAATTTTTCTTGATTAATTTGTCGGCTCATCATTAGTAAAATCATCCGCACGGGGCTACTTGAGAAGTACAATCTACTGAGTAATTCAAACTTGATCAAAATTAAATGCACATGTGAATTTTATCAAATTACTGTTACTATTTATCGGAAAGGTTTTTCCAGTTAGTGGTAAATGTTTCAATAGTGTCAGCGTTATATCCAGGGCGACAGTCAATTACTACAAACTTTTCAATCAGATATCTCTAGGAAGTCGAGGATACATATATGTATGTCTAACTTCATGCAAAAATTAAATGAAGGAGTACAGCTTGGACAAATTGGATAATATTTCCATGTCATGTTTTAATGCTTGTATGGCATTAAAGTATAAATTTAAAATGATAAAGATAAAGCTTTTGGCGATTTGCCAGAATAATTTATTGATCCATTCCCTCGCCGGCCACTATTAATGAATAAATTTTTTATGTACTGTGCCAATATGTAACTAAACATTCGCCAGCCATATTTTTCAAATATCGAAATGGTATTTTTTCCAGGGATCGTAAATAACTGTTATATTTGTATTTTTGAGTTAAAAAATCAGAATGTCTGATCTGTATAAAATTTATACCGGATACTCAAAATAACAAGTTCAACCTGGGGTATACTTTTATTATAAAACTGAGGTTTAATAGTTAGTATAAATTTTAATGTTTTTAAATCAAAAATAACAGTTATATTTAACTAAAAAAAATTTTAGGTCATTAAGAACACTAATTTTTGTGTTTTATTTGCCAGGTCTTTCAAAACTGTCATGAGTAGACTTTTATTTTTAAAATCAAAAATAACTCTTAAAAATGACTAATTTTTTTCTATCTTGCATAAAAGTCTTTTTAAGATTTGTATTTTTCTAGTTTTTTCTAGTCTTTTAAGACTTTTATTTTTAAAATGTAAAAATAAGTCTTTTTCAGAAAATAAATAAAATAACTACACGTTAGTATAGAATTAATATTAAACAATTAAGCACAATTGTAATTTGCCAAGTGCGATAATTATTTTATCTGTTTCACCAAAAGACTTTTATAGAAAACTGGAAAATTAAAAATCTTAAAAAGACTTTTATGCAAGACAGAAAAAAATAAACGCCTTTTTTTAACAATTATTTTCGATTTCAAAAATAAAACTATTTTAATTATTTCGAACAAAAAAAAAAATCTTTAATAACAATTTTAAAAGATTTAAATTAAAACAACAAAGATTACAGTTAAAAATAACTTTTAATATTCTTGCTAAAATTTAACTGTTACTGTTGTATTAAATCATATATGTTTCAAAATAATGATTAATTTCTGATTTTTTCGATATATGTTATAACAGTTACGATCCCCGATTTTTTCAATTAATATAATAACACTTCGGTCTATTTTTCAGTTGGTAACATAATATATTTCCGCTGGAGGACCTTGAAATTTTAAGTTCTAACATGACGGATCGGCAATGTTTAAAGTGAACGAGAATTACAGGGTCAAATCGTTATTAGTAGTCTAATTGATCCTAGAGAACTTGAAAAATTTGCTCAGCGAATCTGCTCGGTAAAGTATAGCATTATTGTTGGAAGAATACTTTTAAGAACTGATTTTTACGAAGTTCTGAATTTACAAGTTACGAAAAATTAAAAAGTTCTAAAGCTAGTAGAACAGCATTTTAAAACATTTAATACGGTGATTACTACCTGCAAAGTCGCGCGAGATATGAAGTTGTACATTATTAAAGAATCCTAAGTTCAAAATACTAGATTCGAGACTGATGAGAGGTTGACAAAACGATGATAATAAACATAATCTGGCAATGGAAGAAATTATCCTTTTCGTTAGAGTAGCTTAAGCGCCTTTCTAATAATATCCTGCTAGAACCCGAACCAAACCAACAAGCAACGGTCTTATCATTACTTGCTGTTTTTTCCATGAAACGTTTTTCTTTTAGAGATTAGTTTTAGGGTTTTTTGGGATTCGATATACATTGATGTATTGAATTCAGTTCATGTTTCCAATACGATACATCGAACCAATCCCATGTTTTGAAAAGCTATTTATTTCCTCGGTGCATCGATATATTTTCAAAAAAACATCGAATCTATTCTAAACTAGAATAACCATTGTTTTAAAAGTTAAACGAAGATTCTCTTGCCAAAAGAGTGTAGTCGCTTCTCCTTAAAGAGATTGAAAAAAGAAATGGTGTTATAGAGAGAGTGACTCCCGTCGCTATAGCCACGATACTGGATGCGCAGTTAAAAAAAGTGCATTTTACTGACCTAATAGCTTTCTCTTTGGCTATTGCAAAAGGCAAAGAATTGATGTGGACATAGCTCAAAATATTTTTTAAGATAATTCTGATAAACCAGCAAATTCTGACGATGCTATATCTATTTACTTGCGTGATCCAACAGGAAGACTCCATGAGCGCTGAGCTTCCTAAATTTCATACTATTGCCTAAAAATGCTTGATAACGGTGGGATCTTCAGATCCATCAGAACGTTTATTTTCTATAGCAGCTCAATCAATCAAAGTACTGCCTGATCTCCACCAAGGCTAACAGCGGCCTTCCTCCTATCTCAGTGAGGGAAGAGGATGTATCGGCCGACTCAACTCGTAACATCCTGGGGGTAACTTTAACGGAGAATTTGCGACGGAATGATCACATATTCCAAATCGCCAAACAAGCCTCCCAATGTCTTGAATTTCTCAAAAGATGCAAGTTTCTTCTCCAGGCTGCGAACTACAAATCTTACATTCAGCCCGCCTTGGGTAGAAAAGCGGTTGATGCCATCACTTTGTGGAAGGTGTCACCTTTATTTTTAGTGAAATAAACCTTTTATAATTCGATTTTTCCTTTGAATCTAGGCCATGGAACTTCGCAGAGCAGGTCGTTCAGAAAGAGAAGTAGCGAGCAAGCTAGCAATTAGCAAAACTTGTGTCCACCAAGCTTTTGAGTCATTCGGCGAAACAGGTACCGTGGCACATCTGGAACGGAGTCGTGCTTCCAAAAAAAAATAACGCCAAGGATCCGCAGGACTCTTTTACGTTTAGTTATGGCAAATCGACGTGCTAGCAACTCCGAATTATCATGTCAACTTCAGGAGAAGACCGGAGTCCAAGTTAGCGCTGGGGATATTCGGTCCTTGCTTTGCGCAACCACTCTCCTCGTAAAAAGGCACATTTGGCAGCGAGATATGCAAGAGCAAGGATGGTGTCCTCTTCTGGAGAAGAGTGCTCTTCTCGGACGAAAGTTGCTTTCAACTTTTCACGAATAGGGTGGTAAAAGTTCGCAGGTTCGTTTGCGAAGAATATCATGTCTCCACGGTCCAAATCCAAAGGCAGGGTCAAAGTGGTAAGGTTATGGTTTGGGGAAGCACATCCTGGTATTGGACGCCCAAATTTAGAAATTATACATGGATCAGTCGACCAGCATTCTTATATCGACATCCTCCATGGAAACATGATTCCATTCATGGATGAGGAAATGCCGTTAAGAGGAGCAGTGTTCCAACAGGATAATGCTCGACCTCATACTGATTGGAGCAGGAAATTTTGAATCTTCTTCCTTGGCCTTGAGCGGAATCAGTATGTATTCAATTTGATTCCGCTCATAAATTTATTCCTATCATATTTTGATCGGAATCAGTGATGTGAGCGGAAAATATATATTTTGCAACATTGCAAAACACTTTAACACCCCAGCGGCTTTCACTTTTTTACTACTTACCATTCAAAAATAGGTTTCACTCACTGATCTGTTTTTAGTATTTTGAAACACCAAAAAACCGTAAAAACAGAGCAGTGAGGGATAACTATTTTTGAATGGCAACTAGCAAAAAACCCAAGCCAGCTAGTCTTCCTTCTTTACCTTAGCTTTAGATCTGCTAGATTCCATGTTAATTTGTCAATGAAATAATTGTGACAGAATGTTGAATGTTCAGACTGAAAGTCAGCCTTTTCATTGCAGTCAGCCACTCCACGATGTACAACTAATCTTTACTTGATCTACATTCATAATTATGTTTCTCCTTTAGAAGGCAATTAAACGCAGTTCTTCTATCACTAAAATCGTTAATTTAATACTGATCTCAAATATGCAGATTTTTTGTGATAAAATATTGAGGAGAAAAAATAATTAAATAATTAAAAATATGTCGACAAATATGTGAATTTAACAAACGTCAGTAGTTGGATAATAAAGAAAATTCCTATTATACTTTTATACTTTCTGAATCGGCGTAGCTAATCTAAAAGTCAGATCAGATATCGAATACTCCCAAATTACTATTTGAAGATAACAGATTTGTACACTATCTATGACTACTTACTTTAAAGAAAAATTAATTCAGCGTATTTGAACGATTTTTTAAATACAGGTTAGAGATGGTCCAGATGAGCAAGGCAATTACTTCATGAGGCCAGGAAAACTTTCGGATTATTTCCCCAGCCCATATCCCAATGAAGAGGCTGCACGCGCCGCAAATAACGGCAGTTATCCACCGGATCTAAGTTATATTGTAGCGGGTAGAAAAGGCGGCGAAGATTATATTTTCGCCTTACTAACTGGCTATTGCGATGCTCCAGCCGGCATTGCGTTACGAGAGGGTCAATATTTCAATCCATACTTCCCTGGCGGTGCTATATCTATGGCTCAAGTCATATACAATGAGGTAGGCAAATATGATCTGAAAAACATTCAATTTTATATAAAATAATTAATAATTATTATTTACAGGTCCTCGAATATGAGGATGGTACACCACCAAGTGCAAGTCAAATAGCTAAAGATGTTTGCACATTTTTGAAATGGACATCCGAACCGGAACATGATGTTAGAAAGAAGATGATTGTGAAGGCGATAGGCATCTTTACATTCTTGACTGTTGTATCTTACTATATTAAGAGACATAAGTGGTCAGCCCTTAAATCAAGAAAGATAGTATATCAACCAAGGGGTGGCAATAAGTAACTGCCAAGGTTTTATTTAAATTAAATGGCGATAATGTTCCAAGGCAGGATGATGGAACATTTTATCTTAAATAAAAATTTAATTAAAAATCGAAACAAAAAAAAATATTAAAAAAAAAACTTTCTTTTAAATACCTTAAGCGAACTTTCGTCTAGAGATAATACAATTTGGATAACTAGATACATAATTGAATACCCCCAAAGATTTCATCATTAACGACAGCAGTAAAACTCAATAATGGCTTCGCACGAAATAGAAAATCTGCCGTTTTAGCATTTTTTTTGTTGTAATGTGTACTTGGCTCCTAAAGTATTATAAAAACAACTTTTGTTTTTCATTTTATCATCGTGTTTGGATGATACTAAATTAAAAAAATATGAGATAATATTTATAGCAGAGAGAGTTATACCAGCTGTGTATTTGTTAATTCACATAAATCGTAATAAAAATTGTAAAAATGGTGTAGTTACTTCGTTATGGATTTTTTTTGTTATACTAATTATCTCGCTAATGATACTCTTAGATTTTTAAGATTAATGGAGATTGTGGCATCCATTGATTCAATCAACGGAAGTTACGTAACTTGAATATTTTCTAATACAAAAATTTATTTTTGTTAACCTGCACCTTAATAAATCTTCAATATATAGACGTCTTTCAAGTATCATCAATTATTTCAATCACTTCATCTTGTCAACATCAGATAATGTCCCATACTCCATCATTTTATGTCGGATTCGAACAATTGGCCATCAATGATTATGGTTAATTTCCATCACTGATTTCTGATTAGTGATTATGATGCAACTTGAAACACACTCTAGATCTATGACATCAAATCAATTCAATAATACTTAGAGCAATTCCATTACAATTAAACTTTGAATTTTGTATGTGTAACTCCCAAATTTTCATGGAGCGTATCCAATAACAAGCATTTTCTGGACGTTATTCTAAAAAAATAGGTAAAAGCTTAAGTGTACCTACACTATTAATGTAAAAGGAGTAGTCCTAATAACACATTTCGCTGGATACCAAGTTCCGGTTAGGTCGAGTCCACCTTTTCAAGTGCTAGTCTGGTACTGCCGGCGTCACACCCTTTGTCGGTTGGGTAGTGGGATTCCCTTATTTCCAGAGACATAACACCTACGACGCTATCTATCGCTAACTTGCCGGCTGTATCCCTGGGCTGCTTTAAAAAAATGTTCTCGTATAACATCCAAGAACTCAAACGCGAGTTTCAACTCTTCATCCTCATGCATCCTCTGTAAGCGAAATGACGAACTGCTAGTAAAAAGAGTAAAACTTAGCTTAGACTTTCATATACAATACAGAAAGACCTCATGAGCCTCAAGAAATTTCTTATTATCAATGCTAAGTGATTTCAATGTCGAACACAATTTCCAGAAATTGACTAAAACAAGAAGGCTGCCCCAATAAATGTTAAGGCATAGATAAATTATAAATGAGAAAAGGAGAAGAAGATAAATGTTCAATGGAATTACAGTTATAAAACATTACAATTTCTTAAATATTTAGTTACTTAACGTGAAAAGTTATAAAATCACGATATATCCTTTTCAGGACCGAGCATTTGTGGCGCTATTTAAGTGCGGTTTTCGCAAAGGGCTCTATTTTCCAAACAAAATTGTATTAACGCAGTATCAGACGCTGCCGTAGCAGCAAGTCAGTTTTGATGCTCTTTACCTATGAACTATCTATGGTTTAATTTAGCATCACAAATGGTTATAGTTATTAAGGCTCGAAGAATAAATTGAATTAACTATCAAGTATCATTGGTTTTAGAATCTGCAATTATCTTTAAATGCATCCTGAAGATAGCATAGCATTTGTCTATGTTATCTCCCTGAATTAAAACCCAATGGCGAGCTTTGTTTTCGTTTTTTCAAACGAGTTTATGTTCAATTCTGCAAAATATTGCCCAATATGGTATTGTTAACTAATTAATAATCAGTACATTGGAATATCTATTTGAATTTACTAGGAGTTTAATATATGTAACTAGCCAAATCTAAATGAAATCGCTCCCTTATCTCTGCTATAAAATTCGCTTGAAACAGATAGTATATTATCATCATATTGATTTAGTATCATCAAATTTGTCCCATCCCATTTTCGTCCCATTTAAAAATGACCTTTCAGAGGTTGTCGGAACAGAAAGTAATTGTTTGCGTCAACAACAAATTTTTTAGATAGTTGAAGGGACGATTCGTTTGTCAAAATAAAACCGGTGCCCCGGGCCCCGATTATCCCGTGACAACTACCATGTTGCTTATTCGTTATGCAATATATGTATATAATAAACACAATATACATATAATTTTGCAGTATTTTTATTTTTATTTATTCTCAAATGTAACAATAACAGTGTGATTATTTATTCAGTATTTTTTATTTCCAATATACGCCCAGTGGGAAAAAGGAGTGCTCCAAGAGCCATCTTGGAGCGCTCCAAAAGGAGCAGAGAGTACTCCCGTTGCCATACCCGTTCTATATTCTTTTTAACATTGCATGTCATTGCGAGGGAGCATACGTTTTTATGCTCCCAAAAAGGCGTTGTTGGAGCATTATAAAAAAGCTTTTTAAAAAAGAAATATTCATGGGCGCCTGTGGTTATGTGATCCGGTATCGAAAAGCTTTTATTTTTTTTATCTTTTGCAATTGCCTTTTTCTTTCCAAGCCCGAGAGTGGCTTTACCAAAGCAGTCCCCCAACTAAATTCTAACCACTTCTAAAAGCTGCTTGTCCTGCGTATCGAATGAGAGCCGGGCTATTGAGTATGCTAACGTCGCATTTTATGGACATGAAGATAATTGCCCGTTTTCTTTTTTTATATAAAATTTATGAAAACTCCAAGAAAGCTCCATAGAGAGTGCTCCAAGTACACTCCCTTGTGCATCGTTCCCAATTTTTCCCACTGGGCGGCGGAGCCGGCGTCGCTTACTCACACATGCGCATAGGCCACGCCCACCACACACCGTTTCGGGACATTCTCCGTCCGCGCGCTCCGGTATAACCGATTTATAAAACGTTGTCACGTCAAAATGTCCGACTTTAAGGTCTAAAATTAAAGGGCGGATAAATGCAAACACCCTTGAATGGATAGCGCTGAATAACTGTGACGTGGGACTGGTAGGTAAATTTTACAACCTCGGTAGTATTATTCATTGATCTGGAAGTTTCAGTTCCGCCATTGCTTCGTACATTTTTAGTCGGAGCGCAATATCACATGCTGTTTTAAAATCAATTAAAAGAGGTGAGTTTCTATGTATATTAAATTCTTCTCAATTGCATGTCGTAATGCGTAACAGGTTCCTATGTTTCAATTGTCGGGTACCTCCAAATATATTGTACAATCTTGTGCATACATATGTACTTTTAATGTATTACTTAATTTTATTACTACAGTTCAGCTGGTATATTGTCTACACCTGGAGACTTGTTTTTATACTTAGTTTATAGCCTCATATACTTCTCGTACGGTAGGTTCTGGTACTGCTTCAGCATTCCTGGTGCTTTCGTTATAATCAAATATGTGTACAATAAATCCTTGTCGATCCAAAATATTACTGAAATGTCCCACCCATCGGTTTAGTAGTGCAGTCATTCTGTAGTATCCAGCTGCAGACTTCCAATTGCTGAATTCTGTAAAATTACTGCAGGCATGCGTTTTCGACCAGGGGTCTTATTCTCTATTACAATACTCAAATGCTGTTTACTCGAAACTAAATTCCTTCCGTATTCCCTACTACATTATTATTTCCTCTAGTATAAATGTTTCCGAAATACAATAAAATGAATTGAAGAGTTTTCAGTCGGGGATACTTAATATTTTATAAATTGCTCGATTAGCCTCGAGCTTTCGAGTAAAAAATTGTTACAGTTTCGAGTGGCTTTACTCAGTTTTGTATTAGAGAATACGATTTTGGCAGTTTTGTTAGATATTCTCACAATATTGAAATAGAGAAATTGGCTTTTGGCGGCACGATATCGGCAACATTAACGTGCCGATCTCTTAACGTGTCGATCAAGACATAGTTTATTAAAAGGCTCAATTTATGCATGCAATAAAATTTTTAAGTTTCTTGTTTAATTATTATAAGTGGTTTACTAAACTTGGAGTAATATCACACAATTTGATGGTTTTGTATGGCCACGCACTTATCTGCCGATTAGGTCGTAATGCCAAATATAAAAAAAACGACAAGCTTTGAAAAACCAAATACGGCCCCTGTCCCATTTAGAATATTTCCCTGTAAGCTGATATCTTGCAAGTGTCGCGGCCAAAATCTGTTGGACGATGAAATTGCGTTTCAAAAGGCATAACACTTTGACGAGGACAAATTTTAAAACCGAAGTCACGTTTTGTTATTGACTTCTGTAACATTCGTGGATGGATACTGACGTAGGTCATTAGCAGATGTCGGGGTACATTTTAGTGCACAATATCTCCCCCCATAGGGGTATTGCCATCTATGTTAGGGTTGACGTGGCTTATTATAAAATATATTCAAGAACGTCTCGATTTTAACTATCTTTGGATTAAAACATCTTCAGCGCATTCTCCGTCGAAGTTGTTTCACCTATGGGCAAACGCTAACTTTCCATTCAAATATCCCCTTCCAAACCAGTTAGAAGAACTGTATTGCATTATTGGAAGGCCAATTGGCTGGGGCTTAATAGCTTTTTCCAATATACTGACTAGGACCTGTTTTTCCGAAATAAAAGCGTTAACTCTGCCGCTATCCGTATCACCAGGATCATACAGGCAGAAATGCATTCGTTCTTTCCCCATTCTACCAAATCTGTGAAGCCTAGGCCTAACAGATAGTTTAATCAGGAGAATATAAACGCAATCAAAACTAAATAAACCGCTTTTCGAACGTACAAGAGACAACAAATTGAGAGGTAAACTCCTTAATACTACCTGTGGTAGCAAAAACTGCTGGTTTTTGGTAAGTTCCATCAAGAAGAATTTCACTACAACTTCAACCCCTTCATTTATCCACGATGAGAAGGTGATAACAGACAGCAAATCCAAGGCCGATTTATTAGCATCTCTGTTCGCTTCAAATTCTTTATCCGAAACTGATATGTTACCCCCTGTTTCCGAACACAACGCCCATTCAATGGACAGGGTATTCTTCAGGACTCGCGAGGTGTACAAGTCCCTCAAGGAGATCGATGCCAACAAATCCACAAATCGTCTTAAAACAATGCGCCTCACCTCTGCGCAAACTTTCATACTTCTCCGGAGTTTATCCAGACTCTTGGAAACTTGCCCATGTTCAGCCCATACCGAAAAAAGGTGACTCCAGCAATCGCTCTAACTACCGCCCAATAGCAATTACTTCTATTCTCTCTAAAACCATTGAGACTATAATCAACAAAAAACTTATGGGATATCTTGAATCCAACCAACTCATAAACGACAGACAGTATGGCTTTCGACATAAAAGATCCACTGGCGATCTTTTAGTTTGTCTTACAGAGCACCTCAGCCGAAGTCTGCATGGATCTGGTGAATCTTGACTGGTTGCTCAGGATATCTCCAACGCTTTCGATAGATTATGGCACTCAGCCCTGTTAGCTAAACTCAAAGCTATTGGAGGCGACAGAAGTGGATCGAAAGTTTCCTTTCCGGCCGTTCTTTCAAGGTAGTATTGGACGACATGGCGTCAAATCCGCAAAATCGCATCCGATCTCTGCGGGGGTCCCTCCGGAGTCCATTCTATCACCTGCCCTATTCATTTTTATAAATGACTTACTTTCAATCCCCTCCAACCCACTTGTACGGTACCCTGCGTAACTTTTACAGCTTCGATACAAGACAGACATGTGCCAGACCCTATCTTGATGATCGTGAACTAATGTCCAGCTCTATTAATAACGACATTGAACTCATTTTAGAGTGGGGAGTTTCTTATCTTCTTGTAGAACTGCCTTATTTCTTCCTAGCTACGAGGGCTTTCTAGTTCCTTCATCTTGCGCTTTTCTTATTCTCTTTTCTTTGTTTTATGTACTCTTTCCTCCCTTCTGTGGCTAACTCTGTAATCAATCTCTTCTGCGTTTCGAGTTTCTGTCTTTTTAGTTTTTTTTCATACCCCTAGCTTTTCTATTCTCTTGCTATCCAGGGATGTTATCCTGGAATGCGATTCAAAAGTCGTGAAATTCGGAAATAACAAAATGATATCCCCAATGCAAATTTGAATTAAATTTGTCCGTTTTTTATCGGATTTCAGACCGTGAGTAAAGCATTTGACGGATGCGCTGAATTTATTTGTTTATTTTAAAATATTCTAAAAAATTCTTCGCATGAAAATGGTAAATTAAGTTGATAAATGAAATTGGTTGGCTGAAAATAATTTCGTTTCGAATATTTATCAATATATTTAATATTTATACCTTCAATACGATGCTCTCGCATTCAGCTATACAAAAACTAAATCACATCGCCACTAGTTTCTTTTGCTTCCCACTTTCGAATGGCATTCTGGGATTGCGTACATAGTTCGCGTCAGTCCTAGGGTAGAGCGAGTGGAGCGGTCGCTCTAAGCGCCAGGTGGTAAGGGGCGCCAAAATGAATGCGAAAAACAATTTCGAGCAAACAATAAAATTTTGATGGCACTTTTTGAGGGCGTTGTTTGTAGCTAGCCAAGTTTACGTACTCATCAATATGACTCGAACACGGCACAAGCAGGGAGCACTGACTACAAGACCGACCGTACATGGACTTACGCCACGAGGAGATCGAGATCCATGGAGCAGACTGAATACGGCGGATCTAAATTTGAAAAAACCGCAATCCTAATTTGTAAACAATCGTGCTGGAGTTATGAATGGTACTGCGTGAATGTACCACTAACGAAGGACTGCGAATACCAGGCGAACTTCGGTTTGAATTAGCCTTTCATTGGTGATACGGAGCTCTGCCATGGGCGACCATCCTTTCTCGCCGAGCTCGTGGTATCAATATAAAATTACCTTAAAAAAACTTTTAAAGATGGAGCGCGTCTTAATGCTCCAAACATTTCTGGGACTCCCAAGCTCCCAAAAGAACGACCTACATGACCAGTTACATATTTTTGGATCCGTGCTTCAAGGTGTCGAATATGGTCCCAGTGAAGAAAAGTTTTCGGGATTCCTCTTCAGGGAGGGCAGTCTGAGCCCGTAAACCCAGGGATGGAGTACGTTGAGATCACTCCTTCATTGGGAGATCTCCTTAGATCTCGTGCGGAAGGGCACCTAATCGGAGAGGCGACTCGAAAAAACGATCGCGTTCAGAAGACGGGGTGGCGCAGCCCGAAAGCGTTTTATGCGATATCTGGAAGCTGGCTACCCCCGTGTAGGGGCTGGTAGGGTCTGCGTGACCCCCGAGGAAGAAGGGGATACCGATTTTCTTAATAAGAAGAGGGTTAAATTATCTGGATGTTCTCTAGGGCATAATAACCCGGCAAAAATGGCGAACGCTTTGGCCATACGGTTTGAAAAAGCCTTCAGAAAAGTCGGACGCACTTATAATGAAGTCTAGAACAACTCCAAAGCCGACCTTCTGTCAAATAGCGGAAAGGGTCAGAATTGGCGTGCTTGCGACTAACAATCCGGAGACTCTTCTGACCACTAAACAACTAGTTACCGTGCAAGGAAGTTTTCTGGAGGGGGTAGCCGAATTGGCTCAGGGCTCAGAACAGCCCAGGTCAATAGGGGTCGGTGCGCCCTCTATGATGGGCCGCCTTAAGGCCTTTCCTTGTTGCTGTAGACGGGAACAAGCTGCCGTGCAGCCTGTTTGTAATCGGGTACTTTCCGGCAGCAACAGAGGGCCCCACTGGCATTATGTTAAAAGGATAGGGGCCCAAAAGAAGACCCTAAGGGTGTCTCCGCAAAGATGACGTTGTCAGGATGGTGAACACTGCAATTTTGGGCTAATGGCAGGAGAAGCCTCTTTTAACGAGAAGGTGACTCTCTCCACCATCTCAACTTTACAACTGGGGCAGGCCCTAATGCCTAATCATGCAATAAAAACAACCAAATAACCTCCAAAGAAGGTGGTGCTGTTGACGAGCGAAATGTCGGGAAAGCAGCTCGAAGAAAACATACTTCCTCTATTGCCGCTACAAGCGGAACTATGACTCTAAAACCACCATCGAAATCCTTATGGGACCCCCAGCCCATAAAGGGTTTGTAAAGTTGGGGTATGTTTCTTACAAATGCTTCCCACGCAGAAACCAATTAAAGATAATTTTTCTTTTTAATTGAGTTTATTTTGTTATCGACCACTAAAGCTTTACAGCAGTGAGCTGCCGTCAGTGCCTCCTCGGTCTCAGTTGAGATTACAATCTGAATCTTAATTCTAAGGTTCCTTATTTATATTGAAACTTACCACTATGCTACTCTAATTTTCCCCTACCTAAATTGCTCGTTTCATATCAAAGTTTTCATGCCATTCAAGCGTTCTTATTCCGGGCCTTTCCCAATTTCTTATTTATGAAAGTATTTTTCATAAACACCTCTCATGTTCTTACTCAACAATTAGTTCATTGTGGCTAGAGTTGTTCTGGCCACATGTGCATCATTCTTGCACTTGCATTCTGTGATGTAATTTATTTGTTTACATTTCTTTGGTCGCGGTGACCGTGGCTGTTATTACCGCATGGATTTTTGATGCTTCGATTTTATTATTTTTACATTCGGGTTCAAGTGCCCTACTTTGTTTCACGCTTCTGTGCTACATTGTGTGTGGTTGGATTGTTGTTAGTGAGATTTTCATGTAGTTTGATCTCGGGCACTTTCGAGAATTCACCAGTGGTAGCTACCTTTTTGGTGACGGTACCATATTGGTAAGCTGATCAGGGTTAGTGTGGCTAGTTTTTACCAACTGATAGATGTGGTTAAGTGGTTAATTTCCGAACGAAAATTTGCCATTTGCGTTTTTTTTTTTTCATTTACAAGAGTTTCTATTCTATTTTTAAAATAATTTTTTTATAATATCTACAAATTTACTGAATGGATTCTTATATTTTTACATTTAAAATGCAGTTTGCTACAAAATCTGTGTACTTGCAGAAAAGTACTTAATTGCTCCATTTATATCACACATCTTATAAAATACCCACTCTAAAAAAATCCGAAATCTAAAAACTATCGTAACGTCAAAAACGTAAATATTTTTCAAATTACCACTTCAACCATCACACAAGGGCTAGGGCCGACGCTGCGCCAACCATGATTCGCCTTTGTTTTTTCGACCAATGTCTTTAATTTCGAGAATTATCATTTCGTTTTTCAGTTCCCGCGCCATTAGTCACTTCAAGCGCCAACCATGATAAGGCCCACTTACCAATCGAATATTCAGTAACAGCTTTGGGTGCTTTCAGTAATGCAGTGCGCAATTTGCTTCTGCTTTAGTTTCACTAATGCAAGCATGTGTTTGCACCGAGTTCATAAACCCAAACATGCGAAGCAAATGTACGCAAGTTTTTCGGTAACCATGGGAACAAATTTCAATATGTCTAAAGGGTGGTATTCTCGTTGGCGAGTGACGTGACTTCGAGGAACATGGTGGAACGAAACTCTCGATGCTTTCACACGTATCGAGGAAAATGTCACTTCAAACGGCACCTTGCTGCAATTAAATATGAATTTAGTCGATTTGCTTTTCAGAAATCTGTTAGATTGGAAATGAGAAAACCAATTTAAGGTCGAAGTGACACATCTGTCACGTCACTCGACAACGAGAATAAGACCCAAAGTATTGGTTAACAACATAAAATGGATGAAGAGAATATTGATAGCAGATGCCTAGGCTCATGGGTCAGATGATCTATTCGGCGGTGTTCCACAATTCGATTCCTATCGAATATATACTCGAAATCGAAATTAAATGCTCCATATATGCAACATATATTTAATTCGAGTGAAATTGAATTCCGATTCGATTTCATTCCACTCGAATTGTGGAGCACCCCGGAATATCAAGCCGTCCAGCTTTGACCTAAAACTGCTGTATGCTTCATCACATCCCTGCATACTCTAAAGTAGTTTCTGCATAAATTCGTCACCAATTATAAATAAACATTAGCTTTATCGAATAAAATAACATTGAAACTTAATTCAACGAAAGAAAGGCGTGTTCATTTATATCATTTTCAGATTGTTTTTTAAAGATAAAAGCAGATTTTTATTATTTATTAATATTACATACGGTGTTTAGCTTACATCATTAATAATAACATTACATTTTTTGTATAATAACGAAGCCTAAGACATTTTTTTTTTCTTTAATCTTTGAATGGTTTCATTATTTTTAACTTAAGGTTTTTTTTGTTTAAATTTTATATATATATAATTTGTTTTAAATCAGCGATGTTTATTTTTATTAAAAAACGTTCATAATAATCTCGCTACGCATGAATGAAAGAATAATTTCGCTTGATTTCAAACAAATGCTTTTGTGTGTGTGTATAGATGTTATTTTTCAAAGAACGTTTTTCTTATTTTTTAATTTTCAAAATAAAATGAAAATGTTGAAAAAAAAAAAAATAAATAATTGTCTCTAACATTAATTTACCAGCAATTAGATAGTAGAACAGTGTTAATTTCTTGTTGGTTGGTTGTTGCTTACTTTTCTTTGTGGGTACTTAATGCATTTTTGTTTGGTTTTTTTTAATATGGTCGTGAATTTTCAAAACTTTCTTTTTTAAATCTTTCAAAAACTTGATTTTTTTCTTTTTGAAAGCCTAGAAAATATTACAATTTTAACTTTTCATATCGCATAACCCTTGAGGCAATTTTTATATATAATTTATGATAATAAGGGTACAAAACAATATAATTACATTTATATTTTCCTTTTTTTATTTTCTTTCTTTAAATCTCTTTCTGTTCTTTCATTCTTTTATTTGATTTAACAAAATATTTTTTTCGTTATAAACGGCTGGGTATTTTTTCAATATATATATATTTTTTTAGTTATTTCTGTTCTCTTTTGTTGTTATTTTGACGGGATATTTTTTTCATTTTTAAATAATTTTTTTTAGAACGCTCACTAAAAACAGCTGCCCTCTGGGGGTTGCGCCAATTTTAAGTTTTCTTTGCAAGTCATAATTCGTCTTATTTCCTGAAGCATTGATTTGATCGTGTATTCACGATTCCACCTTGCTAGCATTGGTACTAATCTATGATCAATCTGAAAATATATGGTGCTTTAGTTAGTTAAAAATTGTTTTTACTAGGTTGATAGGAAATTAATGTCGGATTTTGGACATGTCCCTGTAAACTTATTCCCGATTACATGCCTTTACTGAGATAGTCACAATTCAATGAGCAAATAATATGTATATAAGTCTTGCTACAAAAAACGAAAATATTCATTTATCAGGAAACAACAAGGGGATTACCATCTTTATTGAATAATTATATGATCAAGAAGAATACGAAAGGCCTTTTTTATGTGAAGAACGACAGGCTCAGGGAAAGCCCCTTTGTACTGTCGACAATCTATTTTTTTCGTATAGAATGCAATGCCGAATAGCAGCTCTAGTCGGAAGATAGAGTAAAGAGAGAGAGAAGTGAAGGAAGGAACTGCTACAACCAAGTCGCGATATTTTATTCCACCTATTCCCAACCAATACTATCGCTACTCTGACATCGGATCATCGAGAAACAACCGGCTGGAGTGTCATGCTTCCTGAAACGAGTTGAATATCATCAACCAACGGAAATCCTAAGAAAAAATCTGATTTGTGTCGGTTTTGAGACCTATAATTTTAATCTTAAGCACACTCCGGAAATAGTCCAGGAAAGTGGAAAAGTATACAAAAGTTGAAATAACCTTTCCTGCGATTTTTTGACGCTATAATTAAGAGAAAAATCGTATGAATGCAATGAATATGTTTTGGATAAAATTGGAAAGGGGGGGAGTTAATAATAGTAGCGAAAACATGTTTTTTCATCTTTTAGATGCGGAAATGCGGTGGAAAATGTGAGTTTTTGCACAATTGAAATCGGTCAACAGGTTTTTACAAAAAAACAACAACTGAAAACCATTTAATTTATCATTTAATTATCGTAGAACTTTGAGTCAAGGCGCAGCCTATTGTTGACCTTGGCTTCCTCCAGCATTCGCCTCCACGATTCTCGATCCCTGGCCCAGCTTTCCAACTGTCAAGTCATTTTCGACGCCATCTATGTATCTTTTCTTAGGCCGACCTATTCTCCGTTTTCCTGGCCGTACTTTCCCCAGCACTATCTTTGCCGGATTCCGTTCCCCACCTCGTTGGACATGACCAATTAGTCGTAATCTGTTTATTTTGATCACTTTAACAATTTTTAGGATCTTACTGATTTCATACAACTCTGAATTGTATCGTCTCCTCCAAACGCCATCAACCTGTATCCCTTTGTAGATCGAACGAAAGATTTTCCTTTCAAAGCTTTCTCCCTTCATCTGTGTTTTTCAATGTCCACACTTCCGAACCATATAGTAGGACAGGCCTTATTAGTGTTGTGTAAAGTGCCAATTTGGTCGTCCTTGAAATATTTCTGGACATCAGGTGCTTGCATAGACCAAAGTAGCATTTATTAGCCAGTGCAATTCGTCTTCTGATTTCGCTCGAAGTATCATTTCCTTTTGTTATAATCGTGCCTTGATATACAAACTCATCCACTGCTTCTATATTGCAGGTGTCGATCGTTATATTTTGTCTGCTACTTCTGGCGTTTTTTGTGCACAAGTACTTTATTTTGTGCTCGTTTATTTCCAACCCGATTGCTCAAGTGCTACAAAGTTCTCCAGCATGCTCTCAAACGATCTTCCAAGGATAGCAATATCGTCGGCAAAGGCTAATATTTGCACTGACCCATCAAAGATACAGCCTGATATGTTAATCTATGCATCTCTTAGTGCTTTTTCTAGAGCCACCTTGAATAACAAGCAAAAAAGTGCGTCACCTTGCCTTAATCCTCTATTTATTCTGAGGGGTGTGGATAATTCACCATTAATTCTGACTCTACACCACCTTACATCTTTCATCGAGGATTTTTTTCAGTTGTACAAAGTGTTTTGGTATTCCGAGCTGCTCCATAGCATCAAATAACGCATTATGATTTACACTATCGTAAGCATATTTGTAGTCGATGAATAACATGTGGATGTTTATGTTAAATTCAACAGCCTTTTCTAGGGTTTCTTTGAGTTCAAATAGCTGGTCTGTTGATCTTTCAGGACGAAAACCGCATTGATACTCTCCGAATATTCTTTCAGCGTATGATGCCAGATCCTGGGGCCGTATTTGGTTTCTCGAGTCGATGGATCGACTCGACAAAAAAAGCTTCTGGATTTTCTTTAAGTTTCATATTTGGTTTCACGAACAAATCGACAGATAAGCGCAGCCAAACAAAACCATCAAATTGGGTGGTATTACTCCAAGGCAGCAAATCACGTACATTTAATTAAAATAGAAATTGTTAAAAGTGTATTGCATGCATAAATTGAGCTTTTTAATAATAGTTACACGTCTTTATCGACACGTAAAGAGACGATATCGCCAAATGCCAATTTTTATTTATCGACAGACGACAATGTCGACTCGAGAAACCAAATACGGTCCCTGATGCCCTATTATTTTTCAATATTCGCAATGGTTGGATTCCACTGCTATGGGTTCATTAGTGGTTCCTCGAAGTGCTCTCCCCACTTTTTTTCTTGCACATTATCACTCTAGGCTTAAAATCTTTCCGTTGTTCGTTTTTCTTATTGTAGAAGTTTCTTGCATCATTTATCTTGCTGATTCTTCTCAGCTCGCTTCTTTTCCTTATACTGTTCTTCAGAGTTTCTTGTACTGTGTCTATTAAGCATGACTTGATATGCTCGGTTCTTCTCCATTGTCGCCTGGGCGCATTCTTCATCAAACCACTCTACCCTTCGTCCTTGTTGCACGAAGCCTAGTAAATCTTCAGATGTTCCTTTTATTGTTCTTTTTATACCGTTCCATTGATCGTTCAAGTTGCCGTGTGTGTTCTGACTGGTTTCATTTATTCTTACGTTGAGGAGGTTCTCATATTCAGCCCTAGTTTGCTCTTCCTTCAATCCTGCCACGTTGTAATTTCTGTCTCTGCTTCCTCTACTTGTTTTTATTGTAGATATCCTGGTCTTAGTTTTCGTTCCTATTAGGAAGTGGTCAGAGTATTTGCGCTGCGATATAACTCTCATATCAAGCACATTGAATTGGTGACGTGTGTCTATAAGGATATGATCAATTGCGTTGTTGGTTACACCATCTGGCGACCATCCTTTCGTACAATGAATGCTGTACCTAATATGTGGTCTCTTTTTTGCAGCTATAAAATATGTTGTGTTCTTTTATCAAATATTCCCTGCCCAGTTCATCTCATCTCCTGGGTGGCCGCTACGCCCATTCTGCATTTCGTCAATTCGTCTAGGAGAATGTTTAGGTTACCGGAATTCATTATTATGTTGCATATATGTAGAGTCTCATTGCTTAAGTGTTGTAGTTTTGGAGTTTTTGATTTTTGAAAGCATCAGGCAATAAATTTCACTACTTCCAACGGATTTCATAATAGCCTTAAAAATTCCGCTGGATTTTTCTTTCCCCGGAATTGTAATTCCAGCGAAGTTCGGAATAGGCCTGAATATCTTTAAATTGAAATAACGAGGGGATAATACTGCCAACATTTTTTCTAATAAAACTATTCTTGGAGATTTCTTGTTCTCGATAGATTAGCGGTAATGAAAATCAGATAAAAATGCAATTGCAACAACATCGAGATAATCTGACATTAACTTCCAATCAGCATGGATTAACAAAGAAATTAATACTTACCACGCCATTACTTTGATTAATGCAATTAATATTTACTTTAGATAAAAATCTAAGCACTGGAGGATCATCTGGATAGCGCTCTCCACATTCAATTTTTAACGAATATATTCTGTTCTCATAAGGTGTCTTTAAAATAGAATAATATATATTTGTTTTAATATAAAAAAACAATATTTTAAAGAAACAAATCAGTAATATTACCCTAGGTGGCCCAATTATCATCCCTGTCCAATGTGTTAAAGTCATGTCATCATCATTTTCAAGGCCCCATGAAATAGTTCCATCACCAACACCCTTTTGACCCTGTTCTAATTCTTCAAGCAGTCTAAAATTTCTTGGGACCACTGAAAATATTGTAAAAATAAAAACTATTATAGAATATATTAAAGAAACTTAATTTGTGACTAAATATCTTACTTAATAGATTTTATAAAATAAAATTAGTGGATAGGTTAGATTTCGTTTTTCAAGTTATAATATTTAACATATTTACTTGACAATAGAGAACTAATTTGAGAGGACAATTGCACTGCAAATAAGTAAAATTTGTGCGCATCAAACAATCAAAAGGTAAATTAATATGGGACCGTGCAGAACAGGGCAAAAGAAAATTGTGGCAAGACATGTTGAAAGTTCTTTGCTCAAGTAAGAGAAAATCGAACAAAATCGACCGCTGATCTTTCGATAGATCTCCATTAAAAAGGTGGCACGCAAGTGTCTGCTGGTCACATTCAAAGAATCCTTTGCGCAAAAGGATTGTTTGCTCGGAGCGCGGCTAAAAAAAAAATTTTTGTACGTTCAGACATAATCGAGGAAAATTTTTTGGTGTAGAGTAGAGACTTCGCACGACTGGACACGAGTTCCGAGACTGTTTCCTAACCGTCGGGTCCTCGTACGACGACTTCTTTAAAATGAATACTTTCGCTAGTTTGTTCAATCACAGGTGTCATATTGGAGAAGCCAAGGTCTTGGTGTGAGTTGGTATTTCTTGATACACTAATTTTGAGATTATCACAGGAACAGTGAACCAGGAAAATCATAGACATATTAAGAAGGAGTATGATCAAGTTAATGCATGTCCATATGGATCATGAGATTCCCTAGCATTATTAGAGGAAAACCACATCAACGTTCTTACATGGCCCGCCGTCAGCCCTGATTTAAATATTATTGAAAATGTTAGTGTGATCGCGTGCGCAAAAACACGATCCAAGAGCTTCGAGAAAGACGTAAAAGGGAGCGGGTAAGGTTTCCAAAGGATGAGAGAATGCACCGTGCGAAGCGATATAAATCAAAGGCTGCAGTGATCTTAACTTTTTACGCAGGAAATGAAACACAGAAAAATAGAAGATAGTTTTAGTTAAATTTCTAGTGTTTCCTTTATGCAATCCAACAAGTGTTCAAAAGCTGCAGGCATCGAAAGTCAAATTGGACAAACTGTACGTGGTCTAAATTGTTTACGCAGCACAGTACTTCACTGAGCATTATTATGATTTTTATGCCGGATTCATCGTTGCGGATAAGTCCCGCCACACAAATTTCCTAAAAAGAGAATCATCTGAACTACGTTTCATTGTTGTGGATAAAGTGTGCCGCAAATTTTGTATGATTTGACATTTTGTCAAAGTTTTCTTGGTAAAATCCTATAATGTGGAAATATAAATTTCAAAAATGAAAAAGCATAAAATTCGTAGAATCCTTAAAAATGCTGAAATATTGACATAAAATATATGATTTTTTGACAATTTCAAAAATCTTCCGCACAAAAGTTGAAGTTGATTCAACTTTTTTCCAGACAGAAAAAAAATCCCAAAATTGAGAAATGCTCAATTTTTCATACAAAAAGTATGCGCGCACATAAGTGCGGCGCGACTCATCCGCAACGATGAATCCGGCATTAGAGAACTAGGTTATAATTAAAGAATACATTTTTCAAAAAAACTTATTTATAAAAAACAAAACAAAATTCTTCGAGTTCACTATTATCACTTGCAAATTAATATCTCACACTATTAAATACTAATTATAGCTTTTTAATTCACTTTTCAATCACCACTTTTTACTTTAGGTCACTTTAGAACACTTTCATCGCTTTTCACACCAAACTGACTTTCAAGTGCCGTCTCCACCACATTTATATATCCAAGCTCCTCTTTTATCTAACTTCTGGAACTTCTAGCCCAATTTTAATTTAGTAGGTACATAAATTGTTAATTCAAACTCTAACCAAATAACAGTTCATTCGGCTTCCAACAGATGGCACATAAATCATTACACTTGTGGCGACCCAACTGCAAAGGTTGTTCAGCGCCATCTACATGAAAGACGATCATACACAACAACATGTTACAGAAAAACCACTGTACACAAACGAAATTAAAACACTTTACTTTAGACCAAATTAGATTTAATTTTAGGATAAGTAAGCACTGATGTATTGTAACGTTTAATTTATAAATTGTTTTAGAATTAGAAATCAGTTCTCTTTGTACAGCCTTCGGGTTAACAACTTAATAAAAGAATTATAAATCATCCTCCTCTCTAAATTTATTTCTATGAGGATAAGATACGGAGTCAAGTCCCCATAGGAAATTGGTGACCCCGAACATAAACGAAGGAAGGACGACCGACCCCGAACATAAACGAAGGAAGGACGACCGACCCCGAACATAAACGAAGGAACGACGACCGACCCCGAGCATAAACGAAGAAGGCCGACGCCGTCCGAAGGAAGGACGACCCCGAACATAAACGAAGGAAGGACGACCGACCCCGAGCATAAACGAAGAAGGCCGACGACGTCCGAAGGAAGGACGACCCCGAACATAAGCGAAGAAGGCCGACGACGTTCGAAGGAAGGACGACCCCGCATACAAACGAAGGAGGCCCGACGACGTCCGAAGGACGGAGGACCCCGAATACAAGCAAAGGAGGCCCGACGACGATTGAAGGAAGAGAGACCCCGAATACGAGCAAAGGGGGCCCAAAGACGAGCGAAGGAAGGCCAGAACGCGAGCGAAAGAAGGAAGGAAGTCCCAGGAACGAACACCAGTCCCGACACGAGAGAAGGAAGGAAGGAGCCCCAAAGACGACAAAGAAACGAGAAGAGGAATATAAAGAAGTGAGAAGAAGACGACCCATTGCCGAACGCGAAGGAAGTTGCATTGAAGACAAAAGTTAGTAAGTTAGTATTTAGAGTTAAGAGGTTGTTCAATTTGTTCAATTATATATTTACAAAAGTCAAAACACATAACTCATATTTTTGTCATAAATTCACTAACCACGAGTTACTAACGGTGAATTCGACCGATTTGACATAGTTTTCTTTCGTGCGTTGCAAATATTACTGTCCGAGAAATACGGGAACCGGGGCAGTATACATATTATATTTCGAGAACCACGAAAGCAAATCGTAATTTTTTGTCTTCTTAACAAGTTTGCGCAAGTTAAAGTCAATTAATAAGTACACGCGAAGTCTTTTATATACATATATTCTCACAAACGGGGAAGGAATTGGTGACATGGATCAGCCAGCCGAAACACCAAGTGCTGTGCAGGCATCAGCCAACGAACAACAGCCACCACCCCGTTTCGAAGCAGCTTCCTCAACGGGTCATGGTCATGAATACGAAGGCAATCACATAAATGCGGTGTCTAGTATTAAATTACCACAACCATTCTGGAAGACATCTCCAGCCAGGTGGTTTGCAGTGGCGGAAGCCGCGTTTGGATTGAATAGGATCACTGCGGACTCTACGAAGTTTAGGCATGTTTTGGTCAATTTAGATAGCGAAATACTGGGAGTCGTAGAGGACATAATAGACTCTCCACCAGAAAGAAACAAGTACGACACTTTGAAGACACGGATCATCACAGCGTTTGGTGAGTCTTCTGAGACACGAGTGCGGCGTTTATTAAGGGGACAGCCAATTGGAAATGAGAAACCTTCGTTATATCTCCAGCGCCTGAGGAATTTGGCTGGAGGTCAATGCAACAATACTGTCCTGCGTTCGCTGTTCACTGAACAGCTACCTGAGCAAGTACGTGGTATCATAGCCGTCAACGATACTGAAGATCTGAGCGGTTTAGCACTTCAAGCTGATCGGATTGTTGAAGTCATGCAGCCACACGTCTACGCGCTAGAAAGGAAAATGCACGAGGATCCACATAAGGGATTTAAGCAAACGCCAACGGGACATAGCACAAGAGGTGATAACGCAGGAAGAGGTGACAACGCGAACGACAGCGTCATCAGCGAGCTGAGACTTGCTGTTGAAACTCTGTCGAAGGAGGTGAGGAATCTCCGGTCAAGGTCACGTGGTAGAGACAACGCCATGCACGCACGAGGTAGATCGAAATCGCCATGGAGAAAACCACAAGAGAATAGTGAAACTTGTTTTTACCACCAAAAGTTTGGAAACAAGGCACGTAAATGTCGACAACCGTGTTCTTGGACGAAGAATTCGGAAAACTAGGAGAACCGACGAGTACCGAGGCGTCCGTCGGTCAGCTATCAAGCTCAAAACGTCTCTTAATGCAAGACCGAAAGACTGGCACGCGATTTTTAATTGATACGGGAGCTGACGTTTCAGTACTAACAAAGAATTTTAGCAAAAATTGTCAATGCGATCCTGATTTTTTTCTTTATGCTGCAAATAATACCAAAATATCGACTTATGGACAAATGAGAATGACTGTTGATTTCGGATTAAGACGCATCTTCACATGGAACTTCATCATTGCTGACTTAGCCCAGCCGATTGTAGGAACCGATTTCTTACACGAGTACCATCTACTTCCAGATCTGAGGAATCGGAAGTTAATAGACGGTATAACGAACCTTACCGCGGTTGGCACGCTGACAGCAAGCAAGACGCCAACAGTTACAACGGTATGCGAGGAGAATGAATTTCTCAAGATAGTCAAAGAAAATATCGACGTCACACGAAGAGGGAAGTACAGGGAGCCGAAGCACAACGTGAGGCATTACATAATCACGAAAGGTCCACCCTGCTACGAACGCCCCCGACGATTATCACCAGGCAGATGCAAAGCAGCACGAAAGGAAATCAACGAATGGATAGAAGAAGGTATTGTTAGCCCCTCATGCAGCCCTTACGCAAATCCCATGATGATGACAAAGAAGAAGGACGGAACATGGAGATTATGCGGCGATTATAGACGATTAAACAAGATGACCTTACCAGACAAATATCCTGTACCGAACATACAAGATTTTTCACATCGTTTGCATGGATGTACCTACTTTACAACGATGGATTTGGAAAGAGCGTATTTCCAGATACCAATGGCACCTGAAGACCGAGAGAAGACGGCGTTAATAACACCGTTTGGACTCTTCGAATTTAACGTAATGCCATTTGGACTAACAAAGGCCGCGCAATCTTTTCAACGGTTTATTGACACAACGTTACGAGGATTGGAGTTCTGTTTTTGCTATGTGGACGACATTTTAATAGCATCGCGCTCAAGGGATGAACATATTAAACACATAAGAGAAGTCATCCAACGACTAAAGGATTATGGGCTTATAATCAAATTAAGTAAGTGCCATTGGGGACAGGAAAAGGTAGAATACCTCGGATATGAAGTCTCGAAGGACGGGATTAGACCACTCGAACATCGAGTACTTGCGATAAGGAATTTTCCCAAACCAAACACGGTTCAGGAATTAAGGAGATTCTTAGGAATGCTTAATTTCTACAGACGATGCATCAAGGGTGCAGCAAGTATCCAAGCACCTCTGCATTCTCTTACCACGGGAACGAAGAAACGGGATAAAAGACCCATCAACTGGAACACAGAGACAGAGGCGGCATTCGAAAAGTGCAAGGAGGAATTAGCAAAAGCCACGATCATTGCGCATCCAGCAGAGGACACACCACTGAAGCTGACGACCGACGCGTCTGACATTGCGATTGGCGCGCTACTGGAACAAGACATCGAGGGAAAACGACAACCGTTAGGATTTTTCTCAAGAAAGATGTCGGAAACACAAGCGAGATATAGCGCATACGACAGAGAACTTCTTGCCATATTCTCAGCGATCAAATATTTTAGACACTTGGTGGAAAGACGAAATACAACGATATTCACGGACCATAAACCGTTAACGTATGCTTTTAGCCAAAAATCATCGAAAGCATCACCGAGACAGCAAAGACAATTGGATCTAATAGGACAGTTTACTACGGATATTAGACACATCTCGGGAACGGATAATGCAGTAGCCGACACTTTATCGAGAATTAACGATATTGTCTTACCAGTTTGTGTCACTACGGAAGACATAGCGAGTGAACAGGAGAAGGACGAAGAACTGAAGGAACTACTGCAACACCCAGGTGCAATAAAATTTAAGAAGCTACGACTATGTAACACGGAGACTACGGTATACTGCGATGTTTCTACCGATAGGATACGACCATACTTACCCAAACCATTAAGAAAGAAGATCTTTGACAACGTTCACAACACTGCGCATTGCAGCGGCAAAGCTACGAGAAAAGCTATTGCGAGAAAATTTATTTGGCCAGGAATGAACAAAGACATCAACGGATGGTCACGATCTTGTTTACCATGCCAAAGGTCAAAGATTAGTCGACATACTAAACGAATACCACAACACATCGACGTCCCGGATGGTCGATTTCAACATGTGCATATCGACATTGTGGGACCGATGACGGAAGTAAGAGGGTACAAATACTGCTTAACGATGATTGATCGTTTTACACGATGGCCGGAGGCTACGCCAATCAAGGATATAACGGCAACCACGGTGGTCGAAGCGTTTTTTGAAACATGGATCTCAAGATACGGCACACCAGCTATCATAACGACGGATAGAGGCACGCAATTCGACTCGCAGATTTTCGACGCTTTCGCTAAACTGATTGGAAGTCGGACGAATCGCACTACACTACACAGTCGAGTGGGCTAATCTTGTGTTGCGAGTATAATATTGCCGTGAAGGCAGAAGAGCGTTTATATCGGAGCAACAGTCACTATGATAGTAGCGATAAAATTTTGTCAATGCTGCTACATTCATGCGGTGGCGCAAGAGGTCGATGGTGGAACAGGCGGTGTCATCGTCAATGAATTAAAGCGCATCGCCTAAGATGTGTAAGCAGGGGCAGCCATTAGTTCAACTTCATCCATTGACACGGATGGAGTTCGGATTTTTTTAAAATAAGACAGTACTTGGCTTTGGTGGGATTGAATTCGACACTATTCTTGCATCACCACTCTAGGAAGGAAAGGAAACTCTGAATACACTTCTGTAGAAATGAAGATAGTTGTATATATTTTAAAACGATAGGGAGTATATTATCGGGTCCAGTGGGTTTGTTGGCCTTGGATTTCCTGTCTGTTATCACCTTCTCATCGTGAATGAATGAAGGAGTTGTGGATGTAGTGAAATTCTTCTTGATGGAGCTTACCAAGGACCAGAAGTTTTTGCTACTAGAAGTGGCATTAAGGAGTTTACTTCTCAACTTGAATTTTTATGGCGACTTTATAGGAATTTCATTGTTGTATATACTCTTCAGGGAGCGATTCACTCGGAAAGCTCTTGCAAGCTCGAAAAGCGGCTTCTTTATTTCTGATTACATTCATACACTCCCGATTAACCCATCTGTTGGGCCTAGTCTTCACAAATTTAATAGAAAGCGGAATGAATAAATGCATTCTTTCCTGTATGAACCTGGTGATACGGATAACAGCATAGTTGATGTTTTTGTTTCGGAAGCACAAATCCCCGTCAGTGGACTGGAAAAAATTAATAAGCCCCAGCGAATTGGCCTTCCCATAATGCCATACACTTCTTCTAACTGGTTTGGGAGGGGTGGGAAATTTGAATGGGAAGCTAGCGCTAAGTAATTGGCATATTTCAACCATAATAATGGGATTTGGAAATGGCGTTATGTAGCGAGTCTATTATTACCAAAAGGGTTAGATGGTCCTTCCTCAAGATGTTTCACATTAAAATTCCAATAATTATTTCATCAATTATAGAATAACACATTATCCACATTTTGTTTGATTTGTCATGTTTCTGAGGATATATTCGAAATTAGTAAAAGATTATCTTACAATTTAATTTGGAGTATTTCTGCTAAAAAAGAAAGTAAATAATGCAAAACCTTAGATATTAACAGTAAACCCTAATGTACGTTCACTTAAGACTGCGTAAACAAGGGAAGTTAGAAGAACTGAAATAGAAATAAACTACCTAAACCAACGCATAAACTTTTTATTGTCGGTTTTATTATTGTAACCCACCTTGCAATTTTTTAAATTAATCCAAACACGAACATAGATAAACTATGCACCTAAATAATCTTAAGTAATTATACAATACATTCCTTGGTAAAATCGCATTCATCCCCCGAATTAATACATAATATCAACTAATATTTTTTACGTCATAGATAAAATTTTAAATTTTATTTTATTGCATGGATTTAAGTATAAACCAACCATCAGAACCGTAATGAAAATAATTACTTATTTTTTCGTCCATTCATCTTTGAAGTTTTTTTGACCCGAAATATAGTAGGGGTTTGCTTTGCAAAACCTCAAGGCCAAAGAACTTTCCCAAAAAGTTCGCAGTTATTATTTTTCCAGCACGATTTTCTTATGAATTTATGCTCTAATTGCAAAGGTTGAGCAAATACACGCCTTTTTTTGAAAAATTAAAAGTCTTAATCTAATTAAAACGACAAGATGAATGCAACCATAATCCAAGCAAATTGATATAAATCAATAAAAACCGCACAATTACATTTCAAATGCTGGAGAAAATGAAATTTTCTTAAGAGTTAACAATTTTTATTGCTTAGAATAAATATGCATTTCATTCCAAAAATTAAACCTTTTTTGACATTCGATTTGAGGGGGTTCATGATCCTCGAAAGGTTAAGTATAAATGCAGATTTATGTTAAATAATATACATATATTTATTTAACCAAATCAGCACTTTGATGATTCATAAAAATTAAGCTAAAAATATTCATAATTCCAATACAAAATGATTTTTTTCTTACCAACACCGGTACTAGTTTGGTTCGCCATTGTGATTTCAGCCCGCGATCTCTGGATGTGTGTGCAGACGAACTTCAAAATAAAATGTGACTGCAATCAGCGAACTGAAGAAAAATTACGTTCACGAACAAACTTTCCTCCTATTAACTAAAACCGAGATACAAATCATTCAATTAAACACTGCAAATCTTTTGTTTCTCCAATGTATTATTAATATTTTGTTCAAAAAGGCATTTTTCGAACTTTTGCTTCGTGTTTCCGTCGCCCGAGAACTTTTCGCCTGCCTGTAATTTTTTTGAATTAGCGTGAAGTTGGTTGCAGTGCATAAAATCAAAAAATTAATAGCTTTTTTATTCAGGGGTGTATACAATGTTTTTTATTGTTTGAATGTAATTTCACTATTTAAAAAATACAGAATAATTTACAAAAGGACATCTAAAATTCATTAATTAAAATTAATCTAAACATTATAATATACCATGTTAAATGTGGTGTAAATATCAATTCATTACTTGTTTTGTTAATTGAGAAATCACAAAAACATTATTTTAAATTAGAAATAATAATTCGAGTTTACACGGGTGCATTAATAATTAAATTGATGCACACTGCATTAGCCGTGTTGTTCACACTGTATGTAATTAGCTGTCACTTTTAGTTAGACGATAAAAAAGTAAATCAAATTACATGAAAATTTTCGAAATTTTCAGATTTTTTTTAGTGTCGATAATACAGTGTTTAGTCTTTTGGCGAGGAGACAAAATTTTTTGACAGTTGACTAAATTGATGTTGAATTTGTTTCAAAATTGTTCAATACAATGGAAAATAAAGTGAAGAACTAATAGGCTGCTGTCAATAATGATATCTTCTGCATCCATAAATTTAATTGCTTACTGTATCTAGCGTCTGCACTTGCCATATTTTATTGAATTGCTTATGGCATTGTTATCAAATGTCTGGTGCGGACAGGGTAAACTTGGCCATATTTTAGTGAAAGCAATATATGGAAAGAAATATTTTTTTCCATATCTGTTTCCATAAAGTTGGCAAGAAATGTGACATTTATAGTTACAAAATGGCGGAGTTCAAGTTAACATCGAAATTTTGCCTTCTTCCTAAAAATGGACATACCCAAAATGATGGTTTCTTTCTTAAATTACGCATTTCTTCGAATTCCATATGCTGTAGCAATTCTAATGTTTTTTAATTAAGCAAAATTTGTTGAAATCTTTGTTGTTGTCTCCTTAACGCCATCTTTCCAACTGAAATGTCCGACATAATTTGCCCACTATTCAAAATAAGCAATAAATCGTTGGCCATAACTGACAGATACTTTTCAATAACATATGGCAAGTGCAGACACGGTAGGGGTATTCATGATCTGTGTTAAACGTCGAGAAATTGTAAAATGTTATCTTCGAAATAGGCGAGATCATGAGCGACCCCTTTCAATTTCCATGTTAAAGTGTTATTTCGAATAATCGAATTTCTCATCTGCCACTCTGCCATATGATTATTTCGATCTCGATATCGAGTTGTTGAATTAACACGCCTTTTCAGATGTTATTTGTTAAAATCGAAACAAATGTCATTTACTAAGGAAAGTTTCTCGATTTGTTAAACTTTTTTCTCGATTTAACACAAATAACACGAATAACACAAATAACACAAATCATGAGTACCCCTGGTGTAACAAAACATATACTATAAATTATAAAAGTTAAAACTATTGTCAATTGAATTTAGTCATCAAATGAATTCACACAGCAATTCCCTTCATTAACGACTTAGTAAGAATTAAAGAAAATCTTCGAATTGGTTAAATTTCATAATTTTCTCAATAAAAGTTTTTATAAAAAAAAAAAACAAAAGCAGAAGAAGGTGATGCAAAAATAAGACTGCAGAGGAGACAGCTGGCACTGCGGATTCTAGAGGAAAGTATTTTTTCTTTAAACTTGAGTATGCGGACTTAACCGTTAATTTTAGTAACAACTAAAGTAAAATTTCCGAATTAGTTGGATTTCTTTCATTATTTCATAAAATAAGTTTTACAAAACAACCATTTAAGCTAAAATAGTTGATTTAAAATCAAGCGCCATTGAAGTGCGGAAATTGTGATAAAGCGATAAGACCGTAAAGCAGACAGTAATTTCGTTTAAACTCGTGTTTGCGGATTCAAATTCTAATTTTAATAAAAACCAAAGAAAATTTTCGAATTAGCTAGATTTCTTTAATAATTTCATAAAAGAAGTTTTATAAAACAAGCATTTAGGTTAGGTATTTAGTGCAAGTAACAAGATGGGCAAAAGGAATGCGCTACGGAGACAGAGTACCGTTATTGAAAGGGATGAAGAGACTAATTCGTCGAGGGATGAAACCGCAATGTATCAGCAGATGGTGAAAGAGTTAATGAGACAAATGGAAGTGCAAAACACCACCATTTTTTTTTTTTTTTTTATGTGGCAGTGCTAAACTCAGGAATCACCCTTTGTACTACTAGTCCGTCATGTCGTTTGTCACGTCATGGTGCAATGTCTAGCAGCAAGCTTAGTACGGGGGGGGGATAGGTTAAGGGTTATGGGGGTGAGAAAGGGTGTTGAAGAAGGTGGCGATGAACCCCGCGTTTGAACTCTTGGATGTTGTAGGAGCTCGGAAATACTGACTGCGAGAGATTATTCCACAGTCGAGTTGTTCTATTTACAAACGAATTCATATCTTGTTGAGTGCGTGAAAGGGGGAGTTGTAGGTAAAGGGAATGAGACGAGTGGGCTAATCTGGTGTTGCGGTTATAATATTGCCGTGGAGGCAGGAGAGCGTTTATTTCGGAGGAACAGTCGCTATAATAGTAGCGATAAAATTTTGTTAGTGCTGCTACATTCCTACGGTGGCTCAAGGGGTCGATGGTGGAGCAGGCCGTGTCGTCATCAATTAATTTAAGGGCCTTTTTTTGGACCTTATCTAACCATTCCAAGGTGGTTATCGACGCGCCGCCCCAGACGAGGGAGTTATATTCGAGAAGAGGCCGAATGTAGGATTTATAAATAACAGCGCGGGCCGATGGCTGGAGGAGGAACTTGCACCTCTTAAGAAATCCCAAGCACTGGGATGCTTGTTTGGCGATTTGGAATATGTGGTCATTCCATCGCAAGTCTTTGGCTAATGTCACGCCTAAGATGTGTAGGGATGGGTCGGCCTTTAGTTCCACGCCATCCACTGTCAAGGATGGTGAGGTGTTGATCTTTTTCTTGGAAATAAGACTGTACTTGGTTTTGGAGGGGTTGAATTTGACACGATTCTTTGTTCCCCACTCTAATATAAGTTCAATGTCGTTGTTAATCGACTTTGACATTAGTTCGCGATCATCAAGACAGGATCTGGCATGAGTCTGTCTTGTATCGTAGCTGTAAGAGTAACGCAGGGTACCGTCGTCAGCGAAGCTGAGAAGTGGGTTGGAGGGGATTGAAAGTAGATCATTTATAAAGATAAGAAATAGGGCTGGTGATAAAATTGACCCTTGGGGGACCCCCGCAGAGATAGGGTGGGGTTCAGATTTGATGCCATCCAATACTACCTTAATTGAACGGCCGGAAAGGAAATTCTCAATCCATTTCTGTAAAAGTGAGTCGATTCCAATAGCTTTGAGTTTAGCTAACAAGGCTAAGTGCCAAACTCTATCAAAAGCCTTGGAGATATCCAAAGCAACCAGACTGGATTCACCTGATCCATGCAAACTTCGGCTGAGGTGTTCTGTAAGACAAACCAAAAGATCGCCAGTGGATCTTCTGTGTCGGAAGCCATACTGTCTGTCGTTTATGAGTAGGTTGGATTCTAGATATCCCATAAGTTTTTTATTGATTATAGTCTCCATTATTTTGGAGAGAATAGAAGTAATTGCTATTGGGCGGTAGTTAGAGGGGTCGCTGGAGTCACCTTTTTTCGGTATTGGCTGTACATGGGCAAGTTTCCAAGAGTCTGGATAGACTCCGGAAGAGTATGATAGGGCAAAAAGTTTGCGCAGAGGTTTAGCCAAAGGTGAGGCGCATTGTTTTAAGACGATAGGGGGTATATTATCGGGTCCAGTGGATTTATTGATATCGAGCTCCTTGAGGCACCTGTACACCTCGCGAGTCCTGAAGAAAACCCTGTCCATTAAATGAGCGCTGTGCTCGAGAACCGGGGGTAGCATATCAGTTTGGGGTAAAGAAGAATTGGCGGCAAACAGAGATGCTAATAAATCGGCCTTGGATTTTCTGTCTGTTATCACCTTCTCATCGTGGATGAATGAAGGAGTTGTGGATGAAGTGAAATTCTTCTTAATGGAGCTTACCAAGGACCAGAAGTTCTTGCTACCAGAGGTTGCATTAAGGAGTTTACTTCTCAATTTGTTGTCAAATGAATTTTTGACATTCCTGATGGTGACTTTACAGGAATTCCTTAGTTTTATATACTCTACACGGAGCGATTCACTAGGGGAGCTCTTGTAAGCTCGAAAGGCGGCTTCTTTATTTCTGATTGCATTCATACACTCCTGATTAAACCATCTGTTGGGCCTAGCCTTCACAGATTTGGTAGAATGAGGAATGAACAAATGCATTCCTGCCTGTATGATCCTAGAGATACGGATAGCGGCAGAGTTGACGTTTTTGTTTCGGAAACACTGGTTCCAGTCAGTAGATTGGAAAAAATTAATAAGCCCCAGCCAATTGGCCTTCCCATAATGCCATACAGTTCTTTTGACTGGTTTGGGAGGGGTGGGAAATTTAAATGGGAAACTAGCGCTAACTAAGGAGTGGTCCGAATTGCCGAGAGGTGAATCAACTTCGACGGAGTAACGTGCTGGATGAGAAGTTAAAAAAAGATCAAGAAGATAGGTTCCTTGATCAGCAACATCAGGGACTCTTGTGGGATGATCCACAATTTGGTGCAAATTATTGGCGTCTGCAAAGAGCTCGACGTCCTTGCCAGAAACACTGGTGCCATTTGAGTAAGTCAGCCATTTTGCGTTGTGAACATTGAAATCACCCGCAACGATGATTTCACACTCAGGATTGGACGACAAAAATCTCGAGATTTGTTCGGAAATGGTATCAAAAGATGAAGTGGAGGCTTCGTTACTTATGTTAGGACTTCTGTATAGGAAGCAGAAGAATATGACGTGGCTTTGGAATATGATTTTAACCCAAAGATAGTTAAAATCTGAAGTCGTGTTTGAAAATATTTTATAAAAGGCCACGTCATCCCTAACAAATATGGCAATACCCCTATGGGGGGAGAGATTGTGCACTAAAGTGTACCCCGGCACCTGGTAATGACCTAAGTCAGTATCGGGTGATATTTGGGTTTCACTAAGTGCGAAGATTGGGGGTTTATAAGTCGATAAGTGGCACTCAACAAAAGAAAAATTCGCATGAAGTCCACGAATGTTACAAAAGTCAATACAAAAATTTGACTTGTAACGGGACTTTGGTTGCGCGGGCTCAATCGCCACGTTTTCGGGGATATTTCCCGGCATTACATTCGCCGCAACCATCAGAGTCAATAAAATTTGTCCGCGTCAAAGTGTTATGCCTTTTGAGACGGGGCAAATTTTATCGACCGACAGATTTTAGCCGCGGCACCTGCAGGACCGAGATGCGAGAGAGGGTAGGGAGCAAGGGTACTTACTTGCGCCGTTCGTCGGTCCGGTCGTGTCTAGTGAAGGGTGATGGGCCTTCGCGTTAGACTGCGCTCGTTTTTTATGACACAGTTTTTTATGACACAGTTTTTTATGACACTGTTTTTTTTATTGTGTTTTTTTGTGCACGTTTTTAGTTTGCGTACAATGTTGGAAAGTTTCGATAAACGAGACCGCGAACCTTCAAATAACAATCAGGCGAATCATGAGTCATGTTTAAATCATAGTAAATTTTCCTTTTCTGACATCGAAAATTCCCTTAATACTTTCAGTGGTCAAGATAATTACACTATTGACAAATGGGTGCATGATTTTGAAAGCGCAGCTTTTGTGTTTGGGTGGTCAGAACTACAAAAAGTCGTATTTGGAAAGAGACTCCTGAGTGGCACGGCTAAACTGGCAATTAGAAGTCAAGACGATCTCAACACATGGGAGCAGCTTAAGAATTTTTTGGGTGAAGAATTTAAAGAAAAGCCAAATAGTGCTCTAATTCATGACCAGTTAAGGAAGAGAAGAAAGTTACCAAATGAAACGCTTCATGACTATTTGCTAGCAATACGGGAGTTAGGAAACAGGGCTAACCTCGAAGAAACAGCATTAATCAAATACATCGATGACATCATCGTTCTGGCTGGAAGCGAAGATGAGGCAATTTCGAGACTGCAGGAAGTTTTAAAGAAAGCAGCTAGCCACGGACTTGATATAAAATGGTCGAAATGTGGCTTCTTAAAAAAACGAATAGAATATCTGGGATATGTAATCGAAAATAGTCGAGTTAGTCCGTCTGAAGAGAAGGTAAAGGCCATAAAAAACTATCCGATCCCAAAGACGATGCAACAGGTTCAATCTTTCCTGGGCCTCACTGGATATTTCCGGAAGTTCGTTGAGGATTATGCAATTGTAGCAAGGCCGCTCAGTGATATATTAAGAAAAGGAAATAAATTCGAATTTTGGGAAAAGCAACTAGCCGCGTTTGGCCGAATGAAGGAAGCATTATGTGCGAAACCAGTGATGTCGATTTATGACCCTGCAGCATATACAGAATTACACACTGATGCGAGTAAACTAGGGTACGGTGCAATACTGCTGCAACGAAATAATGAAGACCAAGAGCTACATCCAGTATATTTTTTAAGCAAGAAGACCTCACCTACGGAAGAAAATTACAGCAGTTACGAACTGGAAGTATTAGCGGTGGTTACCGCCCTAAGAAAGTTTAGAGTTTATTTGCTGGGGCTGAAATTTAAGTTAATTACAGACTGTACCGCATTCAAAGCCACAATGAATAAGAAGGAAACTACTCCGAAAATAGCACGATGGGCTATGACTTTAGCAGAATTTGACTATGAAGTTGAACATAGGAAAGGAAGTCGCATGCGTCACGTAGATGCTCTTAGCAGAAACCCCATTATTTTATTGATGAAAGATGATAACCTGGTGCATAAAATCCAAGCAGCTCAAGGTCAAGATTCTAGTATTCGAACTATTTTAGAGGTTCTGAAACATGGAGAATTTGAGGACTATATCGTGGAGGGCAAAATTATATTCAAGATTGTAGATGGCGCTAAGCTGTTAGTTGTTCCAACAGCCATGCAAAATGAGCTAATTCGAACAGTTCACGAGAAAGGTCATTTTGGACAACGAAAGATGGAACAGGTTATAATAAAAGACTACTTTATTCCAAAACTTGCCAAAAAAATCATGAAATGTATCGTTAATTGCATACCGTGTATTCTGGCTGCCAAAACAGGGCGTAAAGAAGGATTCCTACAAAAACTGCAAAATTTAGTTTAGGCATCAATTTAGTCCGAATTCACACAGGCCCTAAGTACTCGGGGGATGATTTAATCAAAATCCCGCAAAGTGAAAGAACGCTATTTCCTCGAAGACCGCCCTGACATATACAATGAACTGCTCATCAGAAAATTTTCATGGCACCAATTCGTTCCAAATGAAGAAAACCCCTTTTCACTGACATACACCTCAGTAACTTTCGTGAATTAAAATATTTTATATTCGTTATATCGGTTACGAAAATTCAAAAGAGCTCCATCTGTTGAACGATAGATCATATTAAAAAGCCCTCGATCGAAAAATATTACTTGTTTCCTTTACTGAGTTTCCATGCAGAGTTTACCCTGGGTTTGCTAAGATTAGTTTTTAAATTTGACGTAATATTTTTGTTATTATAAAATAGCGATCATTGACCATAAAATTAATTTATTGTGTTCGTTGTATAACAGAAATGTTATAAACAGGCGCGACATTTTGACTTTTTTAACATTTGACAATCCCGTTTGTAGTTGTGTGCGTGAACTCTGTTCAATCTACCTATTTTCGTTGAGTTGAGCAGAGTTGAAAATCTTTAACGAAAACTCTTGACTGCGACTGTTTCCATGGAGTTCAACTCGGGTTCAACTCTGGTTGAACTCTCATGGAAACTCAGTATAGGTTGCGAAAAGTCATGATCAGCTAAGCTACGCAACTCTGCTATGTAACTGGGCCTTAATTCTAAGCAGTTTACATAGCCCTTTGAATAGGTCGCTAAGAGAATTGGTGCCCCGATAGAACTTGGGTTTTCGATTTTGTATGGCGAAGAACCAGCCAGTTCATTAAAAAAACGGCCTAGGTATACCATAGCGTGTGATTATTTGATCGAAGACGATTCAGGCTACGGTATCGGCATAGCCTTCTATATATACAAGCAAAGCCTTCTATAGTTACAAGCCATGCACAAAGAAATCTCACACCCACAATGAAAGTATAATAGGACTTCAATTTAGCTGTCAAACTGTGTGGAGTGCGGTTATGTTGGTTTATTGGGAATCAATTAATCTTCTTTAACCAATTAAAAACAAAAATTATGGTCATTAATTGCAACATTTATTTACTACATATTACAAAGTTGCGTTAATAATGTAAAAAATAAGTATAATTGCATCCCTGACTTTCTTCCTTAATGGATATTATTTCAAATATCATGCCGTCAAGCCGTCACACCAAGCAAAAGCCGTAAGTGGAGGAAACTACCGCTAAAAATAAACTTATATAAATATTTGGCAATATTTAGCAAACTATTCGTTTCAACTTATCTTCATTTGCTTATATTCCTCTAAAACTGGAACTGGCTGCAACGAAAACTGGCTGATCCGTCATGTGACACCATGGCCCCAAAGAACAATTTCAAGTAACAATTCGCTTAACTACAAAAATCGCGCCAAACTGATAGTATGTACGTGTTATTTTTATAAAAAAAAAACTTATTTTTAACAAAAAATCACGGCGCTTTCATTAATAAAAGACTTTCCGCGGCGTGAATCACTTGTTTTCCTCGGGATTTTGACATGTTGTTCCACCATAACCAACATAAAACCCGCAAATCCTATTTTAAACATTTATATTTAAATTATTAACACACACATTTTATTTTAATTTTTGCACTGTTTCACGTTTTTGATTTTGATGAAATAACTTTTATTTTTCACAAAACCACACTCGCAACAGCACTTTCCGCGGCACGAAAACTTCTTTCCCTTTGATTTTAGTGGGATTTTGACACTTCACGAATTTTGGTTGGGACTTCATACAACCACAAACACACACATGCAGCATGGCTTGTAAATATAGAAGGCTTTGATACAAGCCATGCACAACTTTTGAGCTGCTTGAGTGTGTAGTTTTGTTTACATTCGTGGTGGTTTTTTGAGTTAATTTAGCGAAAAAATGTTGAATTTGTGTCGTAGTGAATTAAAAATGAATTTAAATTTAAAGTGGTTTAAAATTATCATGGAATAGCTATTAAAATATACATAAGTACACAATTAAAAGTGAATTTCAAGTGATTTGAAATTATTATGGAATAGCTATTAAAAACATAAGTATACACAATATGAATAGCAATTACTTTTTGGCTTTCCCCTACACATTTTTCTGCACTTATGTATTTAAAAATTATTCTATGACACTCTTTAATCACTTTTAATTCATTTTTAAATCATTACGACACAAATTCAACATTTTTTCGCTAAATTAACTCAAAAAACCACCATGAATGTAAACAAAAATGGCCACCTTATCATTTATCACTCTTAAAATGCACTTATTCATTCACTTTTTTTAATTTTTTCTATTAAAACACTGGAGCACTAATTCACGCGCGATTTTATTAACTTTAATATATATTTAATGCTTATTTAACTGCAAATTTAACAAATTTTTATGCGCGACGACACGTACATATTTCACTACCGAACAAACTTTGACGTTTAAGAGTCCCGGTCAAAGTACTACTACATGCAAAAGCGTTTGCATGGCTTGTATATATAGAAGGCTATGGTATCGGCCTCTATATTCGACATAGAATGGGGGTATTCAGACGGTGCACATTGTGGGGTGCTACACGGGGACTCAAGAAGTACGAAAAAACCGGTTTTATAGGCAAGAAACGAGGGAAGAGAAGGGAAAGAAGGCGCGCTTGACGAATCTTTAACGAACGAATTTTCATCCAGAAATTCCCTGGATGAAAACTACCACAAATGCACATTTTTTTCTCTTCTCTTTCTGACAAATGAAAATAAAGAAACGCCGCTTACTACACACACAGTCAAGGCTTTCATATATAAGAAATTATCTAAGATGAAGACAGCCTCGTGTAGCATTAAATAACGAGACTCAAATCTGAGTTCGGCCGAATTCTTGAGTCTCCGTGTAGCACCCCCCATTCATGGCAAGTAAAACCGGTTTTATAGATGAGAGAGGGAAGGGAGCGGAAGAACTTAACGAAACATTTTTCACGCAAAAGCAAACGCGTGAAAACTTGCACACATATGAAATGTTACTTCTATCTCTCGTTTTCTTTAGCTATGTTTTTGTCTGACAAGTGAATTTTATTTACAATACATTTAAACGTTCCTGTAAAGCTTTCAAATGTTCTAAACCAAGACCCTCTCAACTACAGGCCTCGTAGATGTATTTTTCGTGGTGGTGGTAATGGTCCCAAAAGTCACCACACACCGGAGTAACATGGCGCCGAAGCCGTACGCGCAGAATTTTTGTGTTTATTTTGCAGTAAAAAGTGATAAAATATTGTATTTTAACACTTTTAACTGCACTTGGATTTATCAGTGAATAGTTTTTTAGTGATTTCATTAAAAAAAATAAAACAAATTTGGTGATTAAGTGTGTTTAAGTGTTCAAATTGTTAAGGCGATCAACTTTTTTTTCACATTCACGGTGTTTTTTCATGTTTATTTACGAAAAAAATGTTGAATATTTAATGTTTTGTGTAGTTATGGAATTAAAAGTGATTTTAAAGTGATTAATACATATATTATGATATTATTATTAAAAATATAGGTGCCGAAAAACACTTCTCTTATTCACTTTTCCATTCGCACTTTTCTGTACTTATATGTTTAGTAATAATTGCAAAATAAATTAATTAATGACTTTAAAATCACTTTTAATTAAATATTCAGCATATTTTCCCTTAATATACACGAAATAAACACCGCGAATGTAAAATAAATTGATCACCTCAACAATTAAGACACCAAAAATACACTAAATCACTATTTTTTTATATATTTTTTTATTAAATCACTAAAGAAATAATCACTGATAATCCTTGTATGGTTTAAAGCGATAAATTTCAATAATTTACCACTTTTTACCACAAAACTATGACGAAAACACTCGCGAACGTACTCTGCGCCATTAAATTCTCAGCAACTGTCAAATTTTGGGACCATTCTCAGCAATTGTTGTATTAGTGCCCAATAAAACTGCATGGCCTGTAGTTGAGAGGGTCTTGTCTAAACACAATTACGCCCCGTGTGTGCCCCGAGGGGTTGAATAAAACCGGGTTTGGTCAGCACACTTATGGCAGCGTCTGAATACCCCCAATAGCAATCGATTAACTTCGTTAGGTTATGCTGGAATGTTTAGATATACAGAACTCCGCTGTCGTCTGGTCCTAAGTCTAGGGTGTGAAAGGAGGAGGGTGGTCGACCTGCTGCGTATCCGTTGCGGGTACTTCCCGCTCGGACCATTTTCAAGGTAGAACAAAAAGTCCAAGGAAAATAAATTAAATTTGATACTCGAAACCTCTTTATTTATTGCTTATGAAAGTGTTTACAGCTTGATTACTGTACAATTAACTTGTATTATAATTTTAAATAACGTATTGACGGCGATCTTTTTAATTTTTCTTAATTGCATATAGTAAAATTCAAAGCTCATTAAGATTTCGAGTTAAATTATAATTCTAAAGTAAGAATCTCTACATCGACGACTACAAATACCCGCAATTGCAATCGTAAAAGATATTAATTTATGTTGGTGGAATTTCATTTTCCATTTTAGTTAATTGAAGATTACGGTCAGTCTGTGTTGTCGGGGCAGCTAAACAAGAAACAACTGGATCTTTCAATTTCGATCGTAGATCTAATCCCCGTATATCAGTCATCATTGAATGTTGTTTATTATTTAGATCAGTCTCAAGTTTTTGAGCATGACTTTCAAGAGAATTATAAGTTTCCTTTGCGGCATCAACTTGATCGCTAAGAGCCTGCTTAATTTTACGAAGTTGGAATACTTCACTGCAGAGCTTCTCGTAAGGATCATCCAAACATAGCTCCATTCCTGAACGTTGTGCACGATTTTCAAGTCTGGTCTCAGCAAGTTTGAGAGTATTTGTTTTATCACGGAGGGCATTCTCAAGGGTTCTAATTTCACTAATACATTTTTCCATTTCATCTCTCATCTAAATAATAGAATAAATTTAGTTGCAAGATATAGGTAAATAGTAAAAAAAAGGTAAAAAAAATTACCTTTAGTCTCTGCCAATCCAATTCGTTACGAGCCCTCTGGGTTTCAAAGATTCTCTTTCTCAGAGAATGATCTGTTCTATCTTGCTGTGCTTTCATTATATTCCTTGCCTTTTCTCGGCAAACAAACATAGACTCTCTCAAATTGTAGGTGTCCGCCAGTTCGTTTTCTCCCATTTGTTTCATATTTTTCGTATGCTCCATCCATTCTTCGAAAGTGCAAGAGCTGTATAGAAATAAAAATTTAAAATAAGAAAGTGGCTTTTCATAGTAATTTAGATCGTCTACTTCCTAGGCCGCCTTGTAGGATTAGGTTTGTAGGTAAGAAAAGAACTATTTTTATCAAGAGCCAATTGTGATGAGTCGATAACTTGTGCTTCCGACTTGTTAGTTAATTCATTTTCAAGTTCAAATTTAACCTCCTCTAAACGATTTAATTTCTCCCAACATCTCTGACATTGTTCTCTTAATAGTTGTTGGTTATTCTCGATAACACAAAGTTCTTTTCGCAATTCAGTGTCGCCTTCATCAAAAGTAAGTTCGGAACCAAGACGACAATCTCTGGTTGAAAGACAATCTGCGACAACCTTTAAGGGTATAACAAGTCCTTCTAGCTCCAATTCTGTGTTAGCCTTTTCATCCTTTAATAGGTTCATCTCGCCAACTACGCGGTCCAATAATTTCTGCACCGTGATCCTCCATCTATCAATATCCCCAATCCTGAAAGAACGAATGAGAACAGCATTAAAGATTGCCCAATTATCAACGCCAGTTATACCTATCACTAAGAGACACATTAGTGTTATAATTGTTCCATTGAGCTTCAATGTTTGTCTCATTACGAAGAGTCCTTGATTTATGCCTAAGCTCCCACGCATTTTGTCTTCGAGCGTCAGCCACATTTTTTAATTGTGTTACTCTTCCATACCAATCACCCAGCCCCAAATGATGCACAGGTTTATCTAACGTTATAACTGAATGATTTGCCATTTTATCTTCTGCTTGCGGCTGCCTCACCTGTACCCGAAAGACTGAATAAACGTTTATATGCACTTCCGGAATTTAATAGAATGGAGACTTTCGTATTGACAAAACACCTTCGCTTGCTATGGATTCTTGTTAAATCGATTCCGGTTTCCCCCTAAGTATTTATAAAGAAGGCTGAATTGCAAACTGATCGCAAAAATGTCTGTTGGAATGCTATTTTTTTATTAGAAATCCCAGAAGAAGAAGTTCATCACCACCAGTTTATTTAGGTCATAGTCATTTTATTGGGCATGGGGCCACGAATTTAGGGCATTGCAGATAGGTGCTTGTTACTTTTTTCAGCTTAGGGAAGTAGTTTCGATTAGTTCATTCATTATGCCTTAAAGCAAAAAGGGTGAATTTATGGATTTTGAATAGGACTGGGTCCGGGAAATAACTTCCGAGGGTGAAAATGTTTATAAAATTTGATTCTTTGGAGAAGGAAAGAAAATATCTTATTATGTGACTTGTTATGTAGGAATCAAATAACTCCATATCGTCGTAGTTATTTACGAACGTAAAGATTCGAGAACAAAGAACTCCACAAACAAGTTTGTTTGGGTTAGCTGATAGAATGCGAAGTTTAAAGGAGATGATATGAGGCAACATAGCAAATCTATTAATGGCATAGGCTGCATTATCTTTAGTTCTTCTTTTTCTGAATAACTACGTTTATAATATATCTACTAAATCTATGTCTGCATATTGCGTTGTTGACGATCCAAACATCCTGCAGATCACATTTTATTGAATTATCCTTTTTTCAATGTCTAGTAGGGAATATCAGATCGAAGGAAATCTGGGAGAAATATCTCGTTTGTGAACTATAACAGTACAGAGAGCGAAAGAAGTAGAGTTCTAACAAAGAGTCTGTGGTATGACACACTTACTGCAAGGGCAAAGAGAGTAGTCTGATCAGCGACCATAAAGATATCTTGGAGCGATGGGAAGCGAACTTTCATAAAATCCTAAATGTTAAGCTAACTGAAGAATTAGAGGCTCCAGCAATAAGTCAAATCCTAAGCTGCCGCCGCCAACAAGCCGTTAGTAGAGCCATTAACCACCTTAAAACAACAAGGAAGGTGGCAACGCCCCAGACGCTAGAACCATCATAAGCCAATACCAGGTTGCTTCAGCCTAGGCAAACTAACAACTGATTTTATTTACACCTTGAGCCAGGCAATGGAAACATTTCTGGAGTTTCAATACTCAATCTAACACTCCTCCGCCAGCGTAGCCTGAGTATAACTCTACAAAGCGTGCAATTAGCTGACACGATTAAGTAGGTTGGCCTAGACCAATATGGCAAGCAAAGTGAAAATATCCGGAAAACTGGGCAGGAGAATCTTAATCTATAATGGACTCAAACAAGGAGACGGTATGGCTTTGCCTCCTTTTCAAATTCGCGATGGGGACAGTGATCGAGATCCACAACTCATCCAATTACTGACTAATTCAGATGACATCGACATTATTGGTTGATGAAATTGCCATCAATAATTGTGCAGAAAGCCTTCACCCAGATTGAGTGGGCGGTATAAAGGCACGAAAATCTAAAAAGCATGAGCTTTTATAAATGCATCCGCATCGGCAAAGACCACTCCACATGCCACGTTGTTTTACCAGGCAGTGCGCCAGCTAACTACTAACCACCTCCAATACTGCTTGTACTATGTAATCGAACGAGAACCATTCGACTGAGTATGCTATTGGCATCCTTTATGGCCAGCAAGATTATTGCCCGTTTTCAATTTACACTTTTCGTGCGGCGAATCTTATTTTTGCTCAATCGTGCATGCTAGCTGCGGGAGCCGTGCGGGCTAGTACTTACCTGCTGCATCCTAGGTGCTGGCGAGTTTCATGTTTACTCGGGATTGATACTGTGCGTGCGTTCCTGTACATGCTAAGTACGAGCGAGTCTTATGTTTACTCAAGGGTGCTAGCTGCGGGCTAGTGCGCACCTGCTGCATGCTAGGTGCGGGAAAGTTTCATTTTTACTCGGGGAACCCCAAAGAAGTTATGTCGAACTAAAAGAGGTGGCAAAGGACATAGGACTAAACATCAACGAAAACAGAATCATGCAACAGTTCAGAACTGGAAAATAGAAAAGGAACGAAGGTTCCAGAAGTTAGATAAAGGTGGAGCTGGGATATAAAACCGACTTGCAGGCGCTGAATGAGTCAGTTTTGATTTGAAAAAGGCGATAAAAAGTGTTCTAAAGAGAGAACAGTGAAAAGTGGTGATTTCAAAGTGAATTATAAAGCGATAGATATAATTTAATAGTGCGAAATATTAAATTGAAAGTGATCATAGTGAACTATAAGAATTGTGTTTGTTATTAAACTGTGCTTTGGTTTGTAATAAATAAATTTTGGTGTGGATAATTAAAAAGTGTATTCCTTAATCAATCCTACGAATCCGTTAAGCTGTAAAAACGTAACAATTGGTGTCAGAAGTGGGATTAATTAAGAGATAAGTGAAATAAGTGAACTTGAACAATAATTGTGGCTGGAATTTAAATTTTGTGCGTGAGAAATAAGGACTTATTAATAAAATGGGTCGAAAGCTAGTGGATTTGCGCACTGTAGAGTTGAAAAGAGAATTAAGTAAACGCTCATTGTCAACGGTGGGGGCTAAAAATTCCCTAACCGCCCTGCTTCGAGAAGCTATGGTGAACGAAGGTAAGGATCCTGAAACCTACATGTTTGAAAGCGAGGTAGAAGCAGAGCCAGAAGAAGCGACAGTGAGTATGGCAGAACTTCTTAAGACATTGATGGTGATGAAAGAAGCGCAAGAACGGTCATCAGCAGAGTTGAAAGAAACGCAAGAACGGTCGTCAGCAGAGTTGAAAGAAGCGCAAGAACGGTCACCAGCAGAGTTAAAAGAAGCGCAAGAACGGTCATCCGCAGCGCAAAAACGTGCATCAGCAGAGATGAAGGAAGCGACAACCGAGATGAAAGAAGCGCAAGAACGGTCATCAGCAGATATGAGGGAAGCGACAACAGAGATCAAGCCAGAAGTGTCGGCATTAAAAGATGAACAAAAAATGTTAACAGTAGTTCATGAACGTTCATGAGTCGATGGAAGAACAGAGGAACCAGCTGGAGCAGAAAATCGAATCATTCTCACTTTCCGTCGACAATAAGCTGGTTAACATGAAAGAAAATGTAAGGAATGATCTGGAAAGTCTCGAATCTTCCATCAAGGCAAATGTAAGGAATGATCTGGATAATCTCGAATCTTCCATCAAGGCAAACGTAAGGAATGATCTAGGAAAACTCGAAATTGAACTAGAAACCGTCAGAGCCGATCTAGAAAGGGTAAAGATTCACCACCCAGTGACAGCATCTCATGAAGTCATCGGAGTTAGGAAACTGCAGCCTCCAACTTTCGACGGACAAAGCCCGTGGTCTACTTACAAGCTTCAACTCGAAGCAGCAGCGGCAGGTAATTTCTGGACCGAGGAGGAAAAAGCAATGGCCTTAACTTTGTCACTAAGGGGTACAGCAGCAGAAATATTGCAGTCAATACCAGCAGAACATCGCAGCAGTTACGGGTTCTTAGTTCAAGCCCCAGAAATGCGTTACGGTGATCAGTACATGCAAGCAGTTTATCGACTTCAACTTCGAAATAGACTTCAAAAGCCAGGAGAAACTTTACAAGAACTATGCGCCGATATCGACAGGTTAGTGCATCTGGCTTATCCTAGCTTCGGCCAAGACTATATCAACGAAGTAGCAAGAGAGGCTTTATTAACTCTTTTGCTGACCGAGATCTACAACAGGCAGCAAGATTGGCCGGAAAGAAGAATACCGCAGAAGTTTTGGCATATGCTCTGGCATACGACGCAGCGAGGCAAGCATCAAGAAGTGCAGTCCGCCTCAGAGAGATCCACACAACAGAGGATATTTGCAACAGAATGAATGCAGCGGAAGTACGCGGTCGACTCCGATGCTGGAACTGTAGTGAACCGGGTCATTTGCAGAGGAATTGCAGAAAGCGAAGGAGAGCAGAGTCTCCCGAAAATAGGAGTGGCGGAACTTGTTGTGAAAAATGCGGACATCGGCAGTAAGGTGTCCAGAGGGAGGCCGAAAACAATGACTCCGTGTCTCCCCGCAGACAGCAGCAGGGAAACGAATAAAGACTAACTTCATGGGGCGGGAGTTAGTCGGGGAAATCGAAGCCCCCGGTGTCATCATCACCACTATCAAACAACTGCAGCGTAGTGGCAACAGCCTGGTCATCGATGGAAATATTGGAGCAGAAAAATGCACAATAACTGTAGATACAGGTGCCTCAAAATCTGTTATCCGGGCTGACATGGTCGGCAATAAATGGCTGAAAGACGCACGCCAATACAGACTGAAAACTGCAACAGGAGAGCCAGTACGATTACACGGGGAAATTATGTTGGATGTGGTTCTTGCTGACATTGGATTTTCACATTCGTTCCTGGTAGCTGATATAACAGACGAGTGTATTCTCGGTCTGGACTTGATGAAAACACATACAATTCTACTGGACATCGGAGAGGAAATACTGAGATATGACAACAAGGAGATTCCAATGGCCACAGGATCCACTTGTTATTCGCAGCTGAAAGTCGTCGTTCGTGAAGATACCGTGCTGAGAAATTGGTGCGCGCGATAGTCGATGGTGATCCCGGGAGCTACCGATTTTACCTTATCAAACCAGAGCAAAGGAAACCAATCAAAAATATAGCAATTGGAAAATGTCTGGTGAGCATCGACGACAAAAAGGAGGTATTTGTGAGAGTGCTAATAGCGAGCGAGAAATACGATTGAAGAAGGATACGGTTTTGGGAAAAGGAGAACCGGCAGAACAGATTACATTAGTGGAGTGCGCTAACATGGAAACGGTTCCGAAACCAAAGCCAAAGGCCACGAAATTAGTAAACGCAGTGCTCTCAACAAGTTGTCTTGAACAAAAACAGTATCTCCAGGCAAGAAAATTAGTAGAGGATTTCAGTGATATCTTCGCCATGAGAGATGATGACTTTGGGAAAACGAACATCGTTCAACACACCGAATACTATTGGACATTGGGGAAGGAATGATGAAACATCGAATTCCAATGGATACTGCACTGTCCCGGCGACCATGCGAACCAGGTTTTAAATATCGTTGGCGTGTTGAGGAAAAGTGTCAAAAGATGACTGCTGAGCTAAGCATAAAATATGAGGACCAGGGAATTCGAGATGCGCAACGCGACGACCCGGACATTTCTGCGATTTTGTCATGGAAAGAACACGAAGAGAAGCCTAAATGGAAAGACATCGCAGAGAGAAATGAAATCCTGAAGAGCTATTGGGCCCAATGGGATTCATTGCATATCGAAGGAGGAGTATTGAAGCGTAAATGGGAAACAGCTGATGGTACCTCTCATCGAATGCAGGTGCTACTCCCTCGTGCTGGAATAACAGTTATTCTCGAGGAATGTCATAATAGCCTGGCAGGAGGACATTTGGGAGTCAACAAAACTCTGGCAAAGATAAAGGAGATTCTATTGGCTTCATATACGGGAGGATGTTACGAGCTGGTGTCGTAAATGCACAGTTTGTGCCGGCAGTAAGGGTCAGAGCGAAAGAAGAAACGCGACAATACAACGTTGGAGCCTCAGTTGAGAAAATCGCAAAGGAGAATCCTAAGATGGCCATAGACGGTGATAGGATGAAGCCAAGCAAATGGTACCGGATACCAGGAAGGTGACCTCGTTTGGCTGTTCAACCCTCAACGACGAAAAGGCAAGTCTCCGAAACTTCAGCGCCAGTGGGGCCCTATAAAATCCTAACACGGATCAACGATGTTGTCTACAGGATTCAACAAGGACTCAAAGCAAAGAAGATAGTTCACATAGACAGGCTGTGCCCATATCATCAGCCGGATCCAGGATGGACACCTGTTCGGGACGAACAGTCCTAAGAAGGGGGCAATGTGATGATTTATGCGCCATCTGTTCGGTAAAAAGCTGAATCAACGATTGTCGTTAACGACTGTGGTTGTTGTCTGAACTAATGATTTATGTACTATACTAAATTGGAACGAACGATAATTGAAGACAACTTCAAGCTTCTTGCTGAAAAGAAAAGAACATACCACTAGGCACTAGAAAAGTGACGAAGGTCCCAGAAGTTAGATAAAGGTGGAGCTGGGATATAAAACCGACTTGCAGGCGCTGAATGAGTCAGTTTTGATTTGAAAAAGGCGATAAAAAGTGTTCTAAAGAGAGAACAGTGAAAAGTGGTGATTTCAAAGTGAATTATAAAGCGATAGATATAATTTAATAGTGCGAAATATTAAATTGAAAGTGATCATAGTGAACTATAAGAATTGTGTTTGTTATTAAACTGTGCTTTGGTTTGTAATAAATAAATTTTGGTGTGGATAATTAAAAAGTGTATTCCTTAATCAATCCTACGAATCCGTTAAGCTGTAAAAACGTAACAATTGGTGTCAGAAGTGGGATTAATTAAGAGATAAGTGAAATAAGTGAACTTGAACAATAATTGTGGCTGGAATTTAAATTTTGTGCGTGAGAAATAAGGACTTATTAATAAAATGGGTCGAAAGCTAGTGGATTTGCGCACTGTAGAGTTGAAAAGAGAATTAAGTAAACGCTCGTTGTCAACGGTGGGGGCTAAAAATTCCCTAACCGCCCTGCTTCGAGAAGCTATGGTGAACGAAGGTAAGGATCCTGAAACCTACATGTTTGAAAGCGAGGTAGAAGCAGAGCCAGAAGAAGCGACAGTGAGTATGGCAGAACTTCTTAAGACATTGATGGTGATGAAAGAAGCGCAAGAACGGTCATCAGCAGAGTTGAAAGAAACGCAAGAACGGTCGTCAGCAGAGTTGAAAGAAGCGCAAGAACGGTCACCAGCAGAGTTAAAAGAAGCGCAAGAACGGTCATCCGCAGCGCAAAAACGTGCATCAGCAGAGATGAAGGAAGCGACAACCGAGATGAAAGAAGCGCAAGAACGGTCATCAGCAGATATGAGGGAAGCGACAACAGAGATCAAGCCAGAAGTGTCGGCATTAAAAGATGAACAAAAAATGTTAACAGTAGTTCATGAACGTTCATGAGTCGATGGAAGAACAGAGGAACCAGCTGGAGCAGAAAATCGAATCATTCTCACTTTCCGTCGACAATAAGCTGGTTAACATGAAAGAAAATGTAAGGAATGATCTGGAAAGTCTCGAATCTTCCATCAAGGCAAATGTAAGGAATGATCTGGATAATCTCGAATCTTCCATCAAGGCAAACGTAAGGAATGATCTAGGAAAACTCGAAATTGAACTAGAAACCGTCAGAGCCGATCTAGAAAGGGTAAAGATTCACCACCCAGTGACAGCATCTCATGAAGTCATCGGAGTTAGGAAACTGCAGCCTCCAACTTTCGACGGACAAAGCCCGTGGTCTACTTACAAGCTTCAACTCGAAGCAGCAGCGGCAGGTAATTTCTGGACCGAGGAGGAAAAAGCAATGGCCTTAACTTTGTCACTAAGGGGTACAGCAGCAGAAATATTGCAGTCAATACCAGCAGAACATCGCAGCAGTTACGGGTTCTTAGTTCAAGCCCCAGAAATGCGTTACGGTGATCAGTACATGCAAGCAGTTTATCGACTTCAACTTCGAAATAGACTTCAAAAGCCAGGAGAAACTTTACAAGAACTATGCGCCGATATCGACAGGTTAGTGCATCTGGCTTATCCTAGCTTCGGCCAAGACTATATCAACGAAGTAGCAAGAGAGGCTTTATTAACTCTTTTGCTGACCGAGATCTACAACAGGCAGCAAGATTGGCCGGAAAGAAGAATACCGCAGAAGTTTTGGCATATGCTCTGGCATACGACGCAGCGAGGCAAGCATCAAGAAGTGCAGTCCGCCTCAGAGAGATCCACACAACAGAGGATATTTGCAACAGAATGAATGCAGCGGAAGTACGCGGTCGACTCCGATGCTGGAACTGTAGTGAACCGGGTCATTTGCAGAGGAATTGCAGAAAGCGAAGGAGAGCAGAGTCTCCCGAAAATAGGAGTGGCGGAACTTGTTGTGAAAAATGCGGACATCGGCAGTAAGGTGTCCAGAGGGAGGCCGAAAACAATGACTCCGTGTCTCCCCGCAGACAGCAGCAGGGAAACGAATAAAGACTAACTTCATGGGGCGGGAGTTAGTCGGGGAAATCGAAGCCCCCGGTGTCATCATCACCACTATCAAACAACTGCAGCGTAGTGGCAACAGCCTGGTCATCGATGGAAATATTGGAGCAGAAAAATGCACAATAACTGTAGATACAGGTGCCTCAAAATCTGTTATCCGGGCTGACATGGTCGGCAATAAATGGCTGAAAGACGCACGCCAATACAGACTGAAAACTGCAACAGGAGAGCCAGTACGATTACACGGGGAAATTATGTTGGATGTGGTTCTTGCTGACATTGGATTTTCACATTCGTTCCTGGTAGCTGATATAACAGACGAGTGTATTCTCGGTCTGGACTTGATGAAAACACATACAATTCTACTGGACATCGGAGAGGAAATACTGAGATATGACAACAAGGAGATTCCAATGGCCACAGGATCCACTTGTTATTCGCAGCTGAAAGTCGTCGTTCGTGAAGATACCGTGCTGAGAAATTGGTGCGCGCGATAGTCGATGGTGATCCCGGGAGCTACCGATTTTACCTTATCAAACCAGAGCAAAGGAAACCAATCAAAAATATAGCAATTGGAAAATGTCTGGTGAGCATCGACGACAAAAAGGAGGTATTTGTGAGAGTGCTAATAGCGAGCGAGAAATACGATTGAAGAAGGATACGGTTTTGGGAAAAGGAGAACCGGCAGAACAGATTACATTAGTGGAGTGCGCTAACATGGAAACGGTTCCGAAACCAAAGCCAAAGGCCACGAAATTAGTAAACGCAGTGCTCTCAACAAGTTGTCTTGAACAAAAACAGTATCTCCAGGCAAGAAAATTAGTAGAGGATTTCAGTGATATCTTCGCCATGAGAGATGATGACTTTGGGAAAACGAACATCGTTCAACACACCGAATACTATTGGACATTGGGGAAGGAATGATGAAACATCGAATTCCAATGGATACTGCACTGTCCCGGCGACCATGCGAACCAGGTTTTAAATATCGTTGGCGTGTTGAGGAAAAGTGTCAAAAGATGACTGCTGAGCTAAGCATAAAATATGAGGACCAGGGAATTCGAGATGCGCAACGCGACGACCCGGACATTTCTGCGATTTTGTCATGGAAAGAACACGAAGAGAAGCCTAAATGGAAAGACATCGCAGAGAGAAATGAAATCCTGAAGAGCTATTGGGCCCAATGGGATTCATTGCATATCGAAGGAGGAGTATTGAAGCGTAAATGGGAAACAGCTGATGGTACCTCTCATCGAATGCAGGTGCTACTCCCTCGTGCTGGAATAACAGTTATTCTCGAGGAATGTCATAATAGCCTGGCAGGAGGACATTTGGGAGTCAACAAAACTCTGGCAAAGATAAAGGAGATTCTATTGGCTTCATATACGGGAGGATGTTACGAGCTGGTGTCGTAAATGCACAGTTTGTGCCGGCAGTAAGGGTCAGAGCGAAAGAAGAAACGCGACAATACAACGTTGGAGCCTCAGTTGAGAAAATCGCAAAGGAGAATCCTAAGATGGCCATAGACGGTGATAGGATGAAGCCAAGCAAATGGTACCGGATACCAGGAAGGTGACCTCGTTTGGCTGTTCAACCCTCAACGACGAAAAGGCAAGTCTCCGAAACTTCAGCGCCAGTGGGGCCCTATAAAATCCTAACACGGATCAACGATGTTGTCTACAGGATTCAACAAGGACTCAAAGCAAAGAAGATAGTTCACATAGACAGGCTGTGCCCATATCATCAGCCGGATCCAGGATGGACACCTGTTCGGGACGAACAGTCCTAAGAAGGGGGCAATGTGATGATTTATGCGCCATCTGTTCGGTAAAAAGCTGAATCAACGATTGTCGTTAACGACTGTGGTTGTTGTCTGAACTAATGATTTATGTACTATACTAAATTGGAACGAACGATAATTGAAGACAACTTCAAGCTTCTTGCTGAAAAGAAAAGAACATACCACTAGGCACTAGAAAAGTGACGAAGGTCCCAGAAGTTAGATAAAGGTGGAGCTAGGATATGAAAGCGACGTGCAGGCGCTGAGTGGGTCAGTTTTGATTTGAAAGGCGATAAAGAGTTCTAAAGAGAGAACAGTGAAAAGTGGTGATTTAAAAGTGAATTATAAAGCGATAGATAGAATTTAATATTGCGAAATATTAAATTGAAAGTGATCATAGTGAACTATAAGAATTGTGTTTGTTATTAAAGTTTGCTTTGGTTTGTAATAAATAAATTTTGGTGTGGATAATTAAAAAGTGTATTCCTTAATTAATCCTGTGTGTGTATTCCTTAATTAATTGCTGCTCCATATGCCTTCTCTAAAGCATCGCAGTCATGATTTGACACGATTTTATTCAGTAATATGCAGTACGTCACTCTAATGTGGATGTAGTAGTTTTTACGTAGATTTAACGGAGCTGTAAAGGGGAAACAGTAGCTTATTTCCGTCTCCGTTATATCTACGTTAGATCTCCGTTTCGCGTCTCCCTAGACACTCCCTTATTTGTTATTTATGATTAAGGAATTGTCAGCAATCATTGCTAAAGGACTAGGGAATATATATATAAAAAAATCGCTTTCATTCTATATTCATTAATATTAATCATCCTATTACAACGTTGATTAATTTTCCTTCTACAATATAATTAGACAAGCAACAGTAAGCCATATACTGGTGAAACAACAAAATATATACTTTCTCTTTTACACGTCAATTTTTAACTAAAACTTAATATCACAATCTTAATAGAACTAAGTTTGTGTGTGAGTGTGCATCTTAAAATAAAATAAAACACAATTCTATTTAAATTTTAAACTATTTCAAAATTAAATTGTAAATTTCCTTCTAGTGGGTTAAAAGATACTTTCCACTTTACAATATTATTCGTTGAAACAATTTTTGGCTGAGAAAACAGGTGAACCCCTTGCCGAGTAAATAAGTCCCACGAAAGGAAAGATCCAATTTGAGTTGGTAATTGTGGCCCAGTTGAAACAATAGCTTTTGTGCTTTTAGAATTGTCCAGAATCCAATCAACCCAGAGGGCAACGCCATTGCAAGAAGCATCACTGAATTTATATAAGATATTTAAAAGAATTCATCATTCATATCTAAAATATTTCACCCACGTTTCAATTTTTATAGATCCATCCTTTTCTATCAGCTCATTGTAATTATTAAATTCCACTGATAAAATTTCCTGTTCCTTCGCAATAGCCTTACAAGGATACTCCCATAGCGGCTGAGCTTCAACGTTCGAATCAGCTAGTTTTGATGAATTCTAAAAAAAAATGTGTTCCATTTTAAGCAATTTTAATTTCTTATTCTCAAAATTCTTACGTCGACAAATTTATCAAACACAGAAAGATCGAAACCTTCACATTCACCCAGTGGCGATCTTATCTTATGCAAGTCTAAAAACTCTACAGGTAAAGCATAAATCCCCGCTCTCATGGGAAGAATGAACACGTCTGGCTTTAATTTGCTCTTGATTTTTGATAATAAAGTACCAAAATAGAAATTATCCCAAGGTAAGATTGATGTGATAAAAGAAGGTTCAGCTACAATATGAGTAATTTCCTCAATAGATTCGATTTCGTCTAAACTTTTAATAAGTTGGATGTTCTGAATTTGGTTATATTTGATATAAAGTTCCATTGCTTTGTGAGATATACTGTGTGCCTCCAAGCAGGTAACATGCCCAGCACCTAGAACTGCAGTAGACAATCCGATTAAAGATCCGTCGCTTATAGAAAGAACTTTGGAGCTTTTTGTGATTACTTCCTCTAAGATGCGGAGGTATTTTTTATTTCTAATACCATTATTGATTTGTCCAATTCTACTCCTAGAATACGCCATGTGAAATCCACAGGTGCAAGCGAACCTTTCTAGTTTCTTAGTCACGTTTGTATTGCAAATATCGAACCAGAAAGAGTACTCGTCATGATTCGCCTGCAGATAGAATTCTTGGCCGCTTGCCAGTTTCGTAGATTTCGGAAGATAGTAAAGGGCCTGCATCCAATGATCCCGCCAAGGTATGCTATTTTGTGCTGGCTTTTGTCCCCCATTTTTCTGTGAACATTGCTTGAAATCTGGGTGGGCCCAATATGGGGCGCAACTTAAAATAATTTCACCTTCTACATCCATTTTTAAGTCCCACCAAAAAAAGACAACTTCTGCAATCGCATGTTTGTTAGAAGCACTTTTTACAAAATTTGTACGAGATTTGGGAACTAAATCTTTCGAAGACCAATTGAAATCAAATATAGCAAGCGGCTCTGTTATCAAATTAACCATAGATGTATTAAGCTGACTCAACTGGATATCATGTACTGCACATTCACCCTGGCATTGCTCTATTTCAACTGGAGTCTTAAGAAGTGGTTCACCATCTAAGTTCGGGAGTAGCTTTGGTTTATTCCAAGATGCAGCTAGAGGACTTTCAACAACTTGAGCGTAAACTGTTGCAGAATGCGGTATAATAATGCAATCATCAGTTAATAATTCCTGTCGTGCATGATTGAAAATCCCAATGGCACCTTCACCTATGAGTTCAGTATCAAATACTTCTGTAACCAAAATATTTGCGCGCTCTGACATATCACCATTCGGACCTATTTCTATATCTGTGGATCTCTTCTTTATTAATTTTATAACACTACTCATGCCATTTCCTTTAATAATTTTTTCAGCACAATGTGCCATTGGCAGAAATGCTTCGCAAGCAGTGACTGAATCCGCTCCAGATTTTACTGCCATCATAGACAAAATTCCAGTACCTGTCCCTATATCCAAAACATTAGCTTTTAACCCTTTACTGTGCAGATTTTTTATAGTTTTCTTTAAAGCGGCATAATACTTTTGATTTCTTTCTGAATCATGAAGCATGTCCGCAAATGCCGATCTAGCCACCTCTTGATGATAATCGTAATCCTCGCATTGTGATTGCCATTCTGATTGTCCTGTGATTGGATTTAAAACTTGTGTAAAGCAGCTCATATTTCTGATTTTATAAATATATCTTTTTGTCTGTCGAAGCAGCGTTAGCATTTAATATATGGTAATTCTTTAACAAAAAAATAAATCGGGGATATCTAACAATCTCACGGTAACAAACTCATAACAACTCAAAACTGTCAGAAATTTGACAAGCTTCAAGACCGCGTGCTCGTGTAGGATACTTTTTTTTAGTAGCTCCGAAAGTGATTAGAAATTTTTGTGACCCCGCCCGAAAAGAAAATTCGAAGTGAATAAGGGCCGAAACACATCCAGGGTGGATTTAAAGCTCATCTCTCGAAGCTCTGTTTTCTTTGTTATTTTTTAATTGTTATTATGTAAATGAGGTGAAATTTATATAAAATAAAATTTGTTGACTTTTTTAATTATTATTTATTTGTTTAAAGTGAAATTTTCTAACATTTTGTATTTAATTCGTTTAATTATTTTCAATACAAACTCGCATACAAAATATCAACAGGCCCCCATCCACGGTCAAACAAATCGTCAAATTCCTGGCCAACATCGAAAAAATTGCAAGTGTGCGTGTATAAAATACAAGTTTTCGAAGTTGGCCGCTGTTTGAAGAAAATATTCGTCTGGTTTAATATTTCCTTCAAACAGCTTAAATGTGTGTGTGAGTTTTGCCTGTGTGCCATGTAAAGTTCGCTTTGTTTACAGTAGATTATATGAAATGTCGCTCGGGATGTTTGAAGAAAGTTTTCCTCGTTGATGGCCAAAAATGTCAAAGCATAAATGTGTGCGCTGTTTGTCGAAAATTGGTTTGACGATTTGTTTGACCGTGGATGGGGGCCTAACCTCAAAGTCCAACTGTCAAAAGCAAAAACTAGAGCCTCGGCCGTATACGAATTCCAGCATTGCCGGAATTCCGACAGACATTATGTTTACATGATTTACTTGAGTTCCTGACTTGAAATTTACTTGAAACTCAAGTTGCGTTTTCGGTTCATTTACTTGACTTCAAAATGTCTTGAAATTTTCTTGAACTGACACTTGACCTTTCATATTATAACAGAAACTATCTTCAAATTATAATATAAATAACTTTAAAAATATTGCATCAAAAGTATACATTCACTACAGTTTTTATCTTCTTCTTGTCCCAAAGAAAAAATACACAAGCAAAATTTCAAGTATTCAAGTAGTGTTTACATGAGCTTTTTCAAGTCAATCAAACAAATTTTTGTGATTTACTTGACTCAAGTATACTTGAAGTCAGGACGAGTTTACATGCATATTTAGTTACTTGAAATCTACTTCAAGTATACCTCAAGTAAGCATGTAAACGTAATGAGAGGCGAGCTTGGAATAGAGAACTACAGGAAAGGCCTTCGTGTGTATAATCCCTGTATGTAGCGTAGTGAAATCTGGGGGTTAGTCAACTGTCAAATTGGGTTAGTTAGCTGCTTGTGTTCCCGCGTTCGGTGGAATACTTTTTTAAGACGAGTTTTTTTTATAAAATCCGAAATCTTATTATCAAAACTAACTTAAAAATAGAAAGAAAGTATAAAGAATAGTTTAAAGTATAATTAAAGTTCTAGTGAGAGAGTTTTCTGTGAAAAAAAGAAGGGGATTAATCTGGGGAGTTTTCTAGTGAAGCGGGAGGAAGCCATTAATAATGGCATCAAGCCCAAGTGCGCAAATTGTGGGGGCGAACATACTGCGAACTTCGGTGGCTGTCCAAATCTTTTGGCCTATAAAAAAAGAGGGATTTAAATAAGAAAAAGATGAGACATGTGATGGAGGACAGGAGGGAGCGTCTGGCTAATGCTTTCGCGTACACCGGGTAAATCTTATGCTCAAGTGGTCTCTGACAACCAATCCTCTTTGTTGGGAAGTTTCATGGACGAGATTAAAAGGGCTCATTTTACACGATGAAACACGAAACGAAACAAAGTTGCCTGCAATCGCTAATTCCCTTTTGGAGTTTCCTCAAAAACTTCATCGGTGTCTACATGAGTAAACTTCTCATTTCTCTTTTTTGCAAAGAAATCAGAGAAAAAACAACAACAAACCTGAAGCTGTCAAACTGTTTCCGCAAAGTTGCTTCCAAAAGTTTGTTGGCAAAATTTCACGTCCCCTCAAGCCCTCTCTCACCCCTAGCCTAAGCTTGCTGGAAACTTTATGTTTTGTGTTTCATCGTGTAAAATGGGCCAAGGCATTTCGCCGCCCCGCTGAGTACTGTTATGTTAAAACTCAAGGCCTTTTGGCCAAGATACTGTCTACTTAGGAAGAGCAAAAGATGGAGGCGCTTTTGCAATTCCTCTTAGACAAGAATCGAACTAAAAATAATAGCAATAAATGTAAATTCTCTCCGGGGTAATGATCGAGTTACCTCGTTGGAGCAAGAACTTAAGGTACTTAACCCTCATGTGGTGTTTCTTTCGGAAACCAGACTCCGACCTCGGGACCGCCCCGTCCTGAAGGGATATAATATTATTAGAAACGATGCCGGCAGAGGTACGGCGGTTGTGTTGAGCGAAAAATTTAAGTGCTCGCCTGTTCTTTTCACTTCTAGCTCTCTTTCTTGCTGTCTCGTTAGCTGTTCCTGGGACTCCAATGAAAGAATATTACTGGGGGCAATTTATATTCCCTGCAAAGCGGGCAACGATCTCTCGGGCGAACTCTCTAGACTTGAAGTCCTTTTATACACCTACGACAAATGTATCATCGGGGGGGATGTTCAATTTTTGAGTACCCATCGGATCATTATGGTGCGCTACTTCATGTGGCTATAGCCCCAGACTTTGAGAGCCGGGTGCAACAGTTCACTAAATCATTTAAGTCCGCGAACTGGAAGACCTGAAGAATATGCTGGATATGGTGGGTCTGCCCGTAGACAGGAACCTAGCTAACGTGGAAATTGAGACTCACGTGAAGACCCTTACTGATGCACTACTGATATGTGCTGAATCGCAAGCGAAAATTGTTCCGGTTAGGATTCTCAAATACAGATATCTTTCGACAGACACGCTAAAGCTATTTAGGCTCAGAAGAAGTTGGGTTCAAGCACTAAAGAGGATTTTCCACAGGTCAGGGAATAGAGTCTCGCATGGTTATCAGGAACTGGCATCAAGGATTAGATGCTTAAACACCTTAATCCGTGAAAAGGCAAGAATCGATGGGAATTTTTAGTACAAACAACAACTTTTGAAAATTAAACCTAGTCCCTAAGCCTTCAAGGAGGTCTTTAGAATGACGGGGGCGAAAAGGTCTGGCATTCTGTCCTCTCCCCTTTTGGTCAACGGAAATCTTATTTCTGAAAATTGTGAGAAGGTAATGGTTACAGATGTCCTGCTCTCGAACTTTGGAAAACTCTTGGAAAAGATCATTTTAAGAAATCTGGAGGACTTCTGTTCGAGCAATGACTGTATTCCTAAACTTCAATTCGGGTTCGAGAAACAGCACTCCACTGAGCACGCGCTTCTTCTACAAGAGAATGTCATTAAAAATCTTAGGGCTAAAAAGTGCACGGTGATGTGTGCTTTGGACCTAAGGAAAGCATTTGACAGTGTCTGGCACGATGGTCTTATATTCAAGTTGAACAATCTGCATTGCCCATTTGGCATTACTAGGCTAGAGTGTAGCTTCCTTTCGAACAGATCAGCATTTATTCAGCTGGGCGACTCATCGTCGTCTGAATTTTAGATTAATTCAGGAGCTCCACAGGGCTCCATTCTTGGTCCTAAACGGTTTAACATCTTTGTACACGACTTTCCGCATGATAATGGCTACGGCTCGACTAGCATACAATATGCAGATGACACGCTGACCTGGACGGTTGACGAGTCCCGTTGCCTCCATTTGAATGTAAACATTGCAATAGGAACGGGAATCAAGGAACATTTATGTTTCGTTCATACTCTTGTGCTTTTTGCATGACGTATCTGCATCGCGCGTTTGTTAATATTTTTTTTGAATTGTTCCTTAATGTTATTGCTTATTTCTTCTTTCATATTTTTAACTCTTTTACTTGTCCTTGAGCTCTACCTAATCACTCTTGTTATTATTGCTCGCTGACCATTTTTTCTGAAGTAAAAATTTTTAATAATAAAGTCCGCACAACTAGAAAATCCATCTACTAGAAAAAAGGAAGTTATTTGTCCGAGCGATTATTTGTCGTTGGTATCGTCATATTTGCAGATGATAGGAAAAATCATCCAACAGAAGTGGTACGTGCTGAATTTCATCGGGGACACCCGGAGCGCGGTCAATAACCTTAAGCCTCAAACAGAACCAATCCGTTCCCTCCGTTTTTAAAAGTTGGAAATTTGACATTAGCATTAACTTTCCATGAGACTATCAAGCGGACGGAAAGTCAAAAAAATAAGTGCTGAGCGGAGGAAACGGATTGATTCTGTTTGAGTCGTTTTAAACTTTTCCCCATAAAATAGTCTCCGCTATTTGCTTGAATTATTCCGTATGTGTCCATTGACTATTTATTTGCAATAATTTCACAAATCTCACATAGATTTGTTCATTGTTAACATTAAAGCAGAGTTGTTTTTATTTTTCTTCTTAACGACCGCTAGCCATGCTCCCGAATTCCGTCGTCGCCTGGTCCCATGTCCAGGGTGTGAAAGGATGAGGGTAAGACCCTGTTTAGACGGTGCGTTTCAGCGCAAGTGCCTCACGAAATTTGTTGGCGCGGGGAGGTTTCGGGGCGGTGGGAAGTCTGTCTTGATCAGAAAGGGATTCACTTGCGCTTTTTGGCGTTTTAATTTCATTTTGTTCCATCTTCGTGTTCCATTTCACTTTCGTTTCAGCCTTCTAAGTGAAAACACGTGCGAGAAAACTTTTAAGAAACGTTATTTTGGCAATTTACAAAAACACCATATCACTTTTCTAATTTAAAAAAACGGAAATATTCTGGATATCGCAAAAATTGTTATCACACTTTATAAAAACACGCCAATACTTCGTAGATAGCAAATTATGCAAATTGTTTTATTCCATTTGTTCCAGCTGTAAAGGAAGCGACTGGGCTCAAAGCGAATCGTCTAAACGAATGTGCGCTTTGAGGCGACTCAAAGCGCGCGACAAAGCGCAACATCTAAACAGGGTCTAAGATTAAGCGCCCATAAGATTACTAAGTGCCTGTTTAGACGGTTCGCTTTGTCTCTCCTTTTGGGGAGTCCCAAAGCGAAAATTTGTTTAGACGGTTCGCTTTGAGTCCAGTCGCTTTTAAGACAGCTGGAACAAACGGAAAGAGAACTAGGGTTGAACAAAAAGAGCAATATTTCTTTTTAAATGATACTCGAGGGTGTTTTTTTTAATTGTACAAATAACTAAAAAAAGCTTACAACAATAGCAAAAATAAACTTGGAGAGCATTTAGATTTTTCATAAGAACAACATAGTATTAGAAGGAGGTTAGCAGCAAGAGCTGGTTGGCTCCAAGGATTTCATATTAAATAAATATCTTCTATTCTTGTATAAAGAAAATTATATTTTATAACACCCAATTGAAACAAAAATATTTTAGTGCCTGACAATTAGTTAAATTAAAAAGCAATACTTATGTAATAACAAAACTATAAATCAAGAATACACTGTCATTACATAGAGAAAACGAATATGTCTTCATAACAGTTTTGTAGAGAATCATATGATCTACGAAAAAGTCCTTATTATAATGATTTCGCTAAATTCAATAGTTTATACACATTCAGAATTCATTGCTAAAAAAATTTATCACGCTTTTAAAGGCTCAAGCAGAACCAATCCGTTCCGTCCGTTTTTAAAAGTTGGAAATTTGACATTTCCATAAACTTTCCATGAGACGAACGGAACGGTAGCCACAATCAAGCGGACGGAATGTCAAAAAGAACAAAGGAAAAACGTGCGGAGCGGACGGAACGGATTGGTTCTGCTTCAGCCTTTACCAAAGGTGTCAAAATATATTCATAAAAATGTTGATTTCATTACTTTATTTTGACTATTATTTTATTGAATTTTCTTATAATAATTGTTAAATTAATTTTTTAATTTAACATTTTGCTTCAGCTCATCCGTTTTAATAATTATTTCCATAGACCTTTTTTATGTGTTTACTTTTTTTTTAATAATTGCTTTTTTGGCCAACCCTAGAGAACATAAGTTAAAAGATTCTCCTTCCTCATTAAAACACGTCTGCTCATCGCGGCGGCTGAAACAAAAATAAAATGGAACACTAAAGTGATACAAAATGGAATTAGAACAACAGGTGATCAGAAAAGGCGAACGTGAGTCGCTTTAAAATCCAGACGCACTTCCGTCCCACCCGAACACTCCCCGCATCAACTAATTTCGTGTTGAAAGGTGGTGGGCACGACCCGTCTAAACAGGAACCATGGAAACGGGGCTTGAGTAAAATTTCGCTAAATCCAGGAAAATTCGACGAAACCACTCCGGGCTCCCCTGTGCATCGCTCCCAATTTCCCCCCTGCGATTTTATTAGTGCACATATACCCCAGAACCGTCATGGAAACAGCATCAAGTCAACTTGAGACAAATAGCTTTCTGTTTACTCAACGAAAACTCTACTTCGGCTCATGAGGCCCCCATCCACGGTCAAACAAATCGTCAAACCAATTTTCGACAAACAGCGCACACATTTATGCTTTGACATTTTTGGCCATCAACGAGGAAAACTTTCTTCAAACATCCCGAGCGACATTTCATATAATCTACTGTAAACAAAGCGAACTTTACATGGCACACAGGCAAAACTCACACACACATTTAAGCTGTTTGAAGGAAATATTAAACCAGACGAATATTTTCTTCAAACAGCGGCCAACTTCGAAAACTTGTGTTTTATACACGCACACTTGCAATTTTTTCGATGTTGGCCAGGAATTTGACGATTTGTTTGACCGTGGATGGGGGCCTATGGAAACACTGTATATTGAAACTTGGCCATGAAATATTGCCAGAAAACTGGCTTATGAACCCCGGGTAACGGATTTAGTACCATAATTTGTGATAGGGTATTACCTTTTGTTCCGAATTTGATTTGCTTCCAACTTCATTATTGCGCGCAGTCTTTGCGAAACGCCATGTTGTTATTTACAGTGAAGTTGACGGAGTTCTAAGTGGGAGAATAATTTTTGCAATTTTGATTAAAAAACGCCGGCAAATTAAAAAATTAATTGTATTAAAGTATATTGTGAAATAGGCATTACATAATGTCGAATATAACGTTGGATAAAGATACATTCTTTCGCCGAATAAAGCGTTTATATTCTGACTTAAAGGTATGATAGGGTGCTTTCTTTTCGATGCTTGAGAATTTTGAATTTAGAATCGAAGTTTTATTTCCTAACCTCAAAAAAGAAAACAATTTGTGACAAAAAATTCTTTACCATTATTACAATTATTAGGAGCCATCATTTACCCACGATGATTCTTTGTCCAAAGTGGATTGTATTATGACTGTTGTTGGGGTGGATGAAGACACCGTTTACAGCAAGTCAACAGCCCTTCAGGTACTTTCACGTTTTTAATTTAAAGTATACCACTATATGTTAAATTTTACTTGACAAATGCTAACTTGCTTTATAATTTACGATCTTACCATAATTCTTGATTTAATTTTTCCAGACATGGCTTCTAGGTTATGAACTTACGGACACAATCAGTGTCTTCACACATGAAGCGATTTATTTCTTAGCTAGCAAGAAGAAAATTGAATTTCTCAAACAGATAGAAAATAACAAAGAAGATGGGGTCCCATCTGTTAAGTTATTAGTTAGAGACAGGGTGAGTAGTTTTTTTTCAGTTAATTCATTTGTTACCATTTATGTGATTGAGCACATTTATTTTTATAACAGAATGATAAAGATAAAGCCAATTTCGAGAAGTTAATAAACGCTATGAAATCATCTAAAAAAGGCAAGACTCTTGGTGTTTTCATAAAAGATGAGTTTCCTGGAGAGTTCTGTGAATCATGGAAGGCAACTTTAAAGAGTCAAAGTTTTGAAAAAGTTGATGTTGGCGCAGCTATAGCATATATCATGTGCCCCAAAGATGACCCAGAAATAAATTGTATAAAGAAGGCATCTATGGTTTCGGTTGATCTATTTACAAAATATTTAAAGGATCAAATTATGGATATTATTGACTCGGACAAAGTAAGTCATATAAATTAAATCAAAGTAAATTTTAAGCAAATATTGATGCAGTGATTATCAAACCAAATTAATTTTTTCTAATAATTAACACAAATATTTTGCCTAATAGATTATAGTTTATTTGTTGTTGTTGTTGTTTTAAATTTTACTAGCATAGGGCTAGTGGACCACAAAGGTCTCTTACTGGTCCCAGCCTTGAAGCTACATCGACCACGAATCAATGATATAAACAACTTTAATTGGCCTCCTAAATTTTCTCTTTGTTAACTAACTATCCCATGCAACGTGGCCAAAACGCAGCTGGGAATTACGTTTTTTTTAAAACAGTTGATATAGTTTGTCAGTGTAGTCAAAGTTAGATGAGGTCTAGTCAGGCTTTAAAGGATTAATCAATAATAAAATATAACCTTGATGTATTAAAGATGTCACCTTTACTGCCATTTAGTAGATTAAATCCTCATCATTCAGTGGAACACAAAAAGATAGTTTAATGAAAGGTTACATGGATTATGAAGCTCTAACAGACTAGGAAAGATAAATTCTAGTGTATATCGAGCTAATGCTGGAACAATGATAAACAAAGAAAATTTTTTCCATTGATTGGGATGTTGGTGTGACACGTAGACACCCATACCGACTCAGGTTCAGGGATAAAATAAAGATAGACACTTAAGATATGAAGGTAGATTGTACTGGACGTACACACTTGAAACTGTAAGATATGAAAACAGATCAATATAGACAATCTATTTACTTAGATTAGAAGACTTCTTGCTGGGAATTGACTTCACTCAGAGGAGAGTCCTTTGGAGTGAAAACCTAAAGGGCTCATGTGTTAATCCTTTTTTAGAGTCGAGAACCAATAATTGGTTGTACCTGAACTCGTTTCCCTTATTAATGGAGGTTGTAAGGACCTATATTTTTCGAGGCCAGTATTATCTTGGAGTATCCTTGAGGAGATCCTAGAACTGATCGATTCACAATCCGAGTCCTCAGTGAGAGGATCTATATTTCCCTTTCCTGCGACATCAGCCACTGAAGATTTCTTCTTAGGCCTTTTTTTCCACATTTTAGGCCTCTTCGGAGATTTTTTACCTTTGTTTTCTTCAGCATGGAACAGGTTATTTATATTTAAACCCACACCCCGTGCTTGCGATTCCCCAGAACGTGTAGGGCTTATACCGTTTACAGTCCCTTTCTTACGATATTGAGCATTGAGAAGTCTATTCTTTGCCTTGTAGATCCTAAGCGCGTCCGATCTTGCATAGTTGCCCCTTCGCATTATTGTTACTAATTCCTTTTCTTTGAGCCACACGGGGCACACTTTCTCAAATGCTCCATGGTTTCCTTTGCAATTTGCACATTTAGCGGCTTTGACGCAATTTCTTCTTTCTTCACAATTTTGCGTTCCGCACTTACCACAGATCGTCCATTTGGATCTGCATTCCTTGCTGAGGTGGCCAAACCTCTGACATCTGAAACACCTTAAAGGGGGGGAGACAAATTTGTTCGTTTTGAGACTCGAGTAATATAGTTTAATTTTTTCTGGGATCTTGTCTCCACTTACATAAATTTTTATTTTATTCACCTCTTTAGTGACCACCCTCCCTTCAGAAAAGGTTTTCCACTTTAATCTGAAGCACCTTCTGAAATTGATTGAGGGATTGCATAATCTTAAAGCCTCAATCAGTTCTTCTTCACTCAGTCCTAAATCCACGCCATGAACAATAAAGGGAGTGGCTACTAGACCCAGCGGAATGTATGCTCTGAAAGTTGAGTCTACGGGGCACTTATTAATGAAATTATTTGCATTTTCTGCAGAGTCAAAGATGACTTTACATTTGTGTCTTGCAGTATAGGGAATTGAAAGTACACCCTTTGTGGTTGATAATAAGAATTTTCCCAAGGAAAGAGGGTTCAGGCTTTTGTTCTCCCTTGAATCAGGGTTGATATGCCGGACTATAACTGTGAAGGGACCAACATCGTTTTTGTTGTATTCAATTGGGATATTATTGGTAGAAATAGATGGATTGTTTGGTAAAATCCGTGAAGCTTCAGCTAAATTTTGTTGAGTGATCCCTATCGTAGCTGATGAGTCTTGAGAGGACAAGGTTGGAGATTTGCCCAGAGTATCACTTTTACACTTCAACGATGCGCCTACCTTCTCTGTTCCTTTTAGGTTTTTTTTGACAGGAACTACAGCTTTGGGCTGCACCATAGGTCTTAATTCAGGGACTACCTTAATTATGCTTGGTGGTGCGCCTTTTTTGTTAATTAACCTAGCTGACGTTCTTTTAGTGACACTTATTTTTTCCTTTCGATTTTCCCCGGATATAAGAGGAGAATTTTTTTTATCCATTTTAATAAAGTAAAGGGAGTAACGGTTGGATGGGTGTGAAGATTGAAGACCCAAAACTGGAGGCAAGTGGTTGGTTAGAGTAAAAAAATTGAAGTACCCAACGGAATTCTATTGAATTTATGAAATTTTATATGAAACTAAAGCTAAATTTCGATTTAATATCGAACTGAAACTGCCACTGTCTAACAAAAATAAAAATCACTAAAACATTAACATGTCACAAGGTGAGACGGTAATTTCATCATATATCTAAAAAAAAAAGAAAGGAAAAAAAAAACAAGCAATGGAAAAAATTTTCTATTTTTAGGTAAAATAACGGGATTTGAAGAATGCCGCTATACCAGGATTCAGTAAATTACACCGTAATGTTAAATTTTGTCAAACAATGTATTGGTAACAAAATAGCGGGACTCACTAACCACATGGATCACTAAAAATTCTAAAAAAAAAATTCCATAAAAGGCAGTAAAGGTGGCCAGGTGCTTTGAAAATAGCAAAGGAAACTCAAAAATTTACACTAGAAAATCTAAAAAAAAACAAAAAAAAGAAAGCACCTAAAAAAGAAAAATTTTGTATGCAATAAAAAAAAAAATTTTAAAAGCTTATCACAAAAGCACATGTAAAAGAGAATGTAAAAAACTTAAAACACTTGACTGAACGACATTCTTTTACAACTAATTAACAAACAAAATCAATAAATAATTAATAAATAATTAATAAATAATAAAAACCAGAAAGAAAAAACAAAATTAATTTTAAAAAGAAACACTTCGTCTATAAAGCACTGAACTGTAAAAACACTTTAAAAAGAAAAAGGAAAAGCACTGACTAGCCTATCCACTAACGTGTGACCAAGTCGGAGTCCAAAGAGGAAGTGTGAGTTTATTTGTAAAGAAATAGCAGTTCCGATTCGATCACTCATGGCGAGTAGCCTTGTTAGACCATAATCAGCATCTTACTTTCTTTTTATTTTTTGTTTCCTTTCAAATAAACTCCATGTGAGTCATTGCATTGCGTAGTAAATTTTCACCACTTACGAAATTGTAGTTTTTTACCAACTTCCCACCAGATCACTATATAGTGTGGGACTCCTTGTCGCTGGACGCTGCGCGTCTATATCTATACATTGGCATTTCTGAGAATTTTTTTTATATATGATATACGGTTGGGGGAATGTGTTTTTCTCGGATGTAATTTCTAATCATAACGCCCGTTACACACCTTCAGTTTTAACTGTGCGATTAAACTGCACAGTCGGACTGTACAGTTAAATCGTTAGGTGTGTATAACAAACAGTTGAACTGTTCAGTTAAGCTGAGATCTAATTAAAATGTCAATAGATAATACTGTACCGATAGACTTGTGCATCTAAAACTGAGAGTGTGTAGCAGAAAACTGCACAGTGAGCGAGAGCGAAATGCTAAACCGTCGTTTATAGAGGCCGTATTGATGAAAACTGAAAGATCGCGCAGTTTTACTTGAACGTGTGTAGGCCGTATGGCCTTCGGCGATAGTCTTCTTTCCGGCCAATCTGGCTGCCTGTTACAGGCCCCGGTCAGTAAATGAGTTAAGATGAGCCTCTCTTGCTATCTCGTTAATGTAGACTTGACCGAAACTAGGATATGCGAAATGCACTAACCTTCTCGATATCGGTGCACAGTTACTGTAAAGTTGCTCTTAGAATTCTATTTCGAAGTTAAAGTCGATACACCTCTTGCATGTGCTGATTGCCGTAACGCATTTTCAGCGCTTGAACCAAAAACCCGTAATTGTTTCGATGTTCTAAAATATAAGACATTTCTCCTCCTCGGTTCAGTAACTACCCGCTGCTTCAAATTGGAGCTTGTAAGTAGGCCATGGACTTTGTTCGTCCAAAGTTGTAGGCTGAAATTTTCCGATAACTTCCTGAGATGTTGCTGGGTGTTGAATCTTTACCCTTTCTAGATCGGCTCTGACCGTTTCTAGTTCAATCTCCAAATTTTCATCATTTTTCCTTATAGAATTTTTGAGTTTCTCCAGATCATTTCCTACTCAAGATGGTGTAAGCCAGCCTTGATGGAAGATTAGAGGTTTTCTAAATTATTCCTTAAGGTATGTATCCACATTTGCTCGCGGACAAAATAACGTCAAAATGACGTAAAACGATGGTGTCAGATGTGCATAGCTGCCATGTGCACTTTCTTTGTGAGTCATTTTGCCCTCGAGCAAATGTTAGTTTGCCTTGGTGGATACATACCTTTAAATTTTCTTTCATTTTATCCAGCTTTTTATCAACAGAAAGAGAGATTGATTCGATTTTTTGCTTCAGCTGGTTCCTCTGTTCTTCTATAGATTCTCTGATCCCGGCTGTCGCTTCCTTTATATCTGCTGATGTACGTTCTTGCGCTTCCTTCATCACCATCAATGTCGTCAAAAGTTCTGCTATGTACACCGATGTTGTTGATGGAGGCCTCTTTTACACTTGCAAAAGATCTCCCTATTAGGAAGATGTCATCAGCGTAAAGATGGATCCCGTCGTTTCTACCCCAGCGTATCTTACCACCTTCTCCAACACTATGTTAAATAGAATGCATGACAGCGCATCACCTTATCTCAGCCCTTTCTGTGATGCGAAACTTTCCGAGAGGTATCGTTTAACTCTTATTTTGCATCTTACTATGGAAATCTGAAGCACTAGATAGCTTTGAATAGCTACTCACACTTTTCTCGCGGTCATATGTTTGCTTGAAGTCAAACAGTACGTGAATATTGATGTTGGATTTCCATTCCTTTTCAAAATTCTTCTTAGGGTGAAAATGTGATTGTAGTGGACCTACATGGTCGAAGGCCACATTGATAGTTACCTACTATGCCTGCTGCGATGGGTAGAAGTTTATAATACAAAATAGTAGACAGTATTTAAAACGATGAGTTGAGGAGGGTTATGCCTCTATAGTTCTCATATATGAGTTGATCTCCTTTTTTATGCGAAGGACATATCACACCTTCCATCCATTCAAGTGGGATCTCTTTCTGACGTCAGATCAAAGTCATTCGTATACTACAGGAAATCGTATCGAAATGAGATGTTCAGGATTGGTACTATGCGGATTATGACCAGGAACGATGTCTAGTTGTCTTTTATAGTTGATTAGGCTGACCGCTAGGCATGTCAATTTTCACCGGAGCTTGGTCCTCCGCGATCAATCATCATCAACACCTCCTGCTCGATCACAATAACTTAGGACTGTCTCGTAAAAATAGTGAAAGCATTCGACATAATTAGTGTTTTTATGGTTCGAATTGAGTCACTATTCATTTAATTTTCTTTCGATTATTGATTTAAAAATTTTTTTTTAATATTTACAGAAAGTAAAACATTCGAAACTTGCCGAAGGTGTCGAAAGCTCTTTAACAAATAAAAAATTTGTAACTGGTGTTGATCACTCGCAGCTCGATATGTGTTATCCGCCAATAATACAATCAGGAGGAAATTACAGCTTAAAATTTAGTGCTTTTAGTGACAAAAATTACTTGCATTTCGGTGCAATTGTGTGTTCTTTAGGCTGTCGATATAAATCATATTGTTCAAATATTTCACGCACATTACTGGTTAATCCAACTGAAGAAATACAAGGGAATTACAATTTCCTTGTTAATTTAGAGGAAGAAATTCTTAAGTTACTTAAGCCAGGTGTAAAGCTTTGCGATATATACGATGCAGCTCTACAGTATGCTAAAAAAGAGAAATCAAGTCTTGTTGATAGCTTGACCAAAACCTTTGGCTTTGCAATGGGTATTGAATTTCGTGAAAGCTCAATAACAATCAGTCCAAAATGTAATGCTGTTGTTAAAAAAGGAATGGTATTTAATGTAAATGTCGGGCTAGCCAATCTAACAAATAAGGAATCATCTGACAAGGAGGGAAAGACATATGCACTTTTTATAAGCGATACTGCAATTGTAAATGAGGAACCGCCAGCTGGAATATTTACACCATCTAAAAAGAAAATAAAGAATATCGGTATATTTATAAAAGATGATGAAGATGAGGAGGAGGATGAAAAGGAAGAGAAAGAGGATGACAAAAGTACGGAAATATTAGGAAGAAGTAAAAGGAATGCTGTACTAGAAAATAAGCTTAGAAATGAACATAGCACTGAAGAGAAGAGAAAACAACACCAGAAGGAGCTTGCACAAATATTAAACGAAAAGGCAAAGGAGAGGCTTGCAAAACAGTCAGGTTCGAAAGAAATTGAAAAAGTGCGAAAATCAACTGTTTCTTATAAAAGTATAAATCAAATGCCGCGAGAGCCAGAAGTTATGGACTTAAAGTTGTATGTTGGTAAGATACACTTTTCTAAAAAAAATTCAACTTTTCATTTTCATTTATTTATTTAACAGATCGCAAGTATGAAACTGTTATTATGCCAATATTTGGTATTCCAGTTCCTTTCCATATTTCTATGATTAAAAATATATCTCAGTCTGTTGAGGGCGATTATACATATTTGAGAATAAATTTTTTCCATCCCGGAGCTACTATGGGACGGAATGAGGGAGGAATGTATCCTCAACCTGAAGCTACATTCGTAAAAGAAGTGTATGTTATTAATATTAATAATAAATATTTCTTTGTAATAATACATTTTAATATTACAGAACATATAGAAGCACAAATACAAAAGAGCCAGGGGAAATATCACCACCATCATCAAATTTAAATAACGCTTTCCGTTTAATTAAAGAAGTTCAAAAACGTTTCAAAACACGCGAAGCTGAAGAAAGAGAAAAGGAAGATTTAGTAAAGCAAGATACTTTAATATTATCACAGAATAAAGGCAATCCAAAACTTAAAGATTTATACATAAGACCAAATATTGTAACAAAAAGAATGACTGGTAGTCTTGAAGCTCACATAAATGGCTTCCGTTATATATCTGTTCGAGGAGATAAAGTTGATATTCTTTATAATAACATTAAGAGCGCATTCTTTCAGCCATGCGATGGTGAAATGATAATTCTTTTACATTTTCACTTAAAGCATGCCATAATGTTTGGAAAAAAGAAGCACATTGATGTACAATTTTATACAGAAGTTGGTGAAATTACTACTGATTTAGGAAAGCATCAACATATGCATGATCGTGATGATTTAGCCGCTGAGCAAGCCGAAAGAGAATTGAGGCATAAATTGAAAACAGCCTTTAAAAGTTTTTGTGAAAAAGTTGAAGCAATGACAAAACAGCAGGTAGAATTTGATACACCATTCCGTGAGCTAGGATTTCCTGGTGCACCTTTCCGCAGTACTGTTCTCCTTCAGCCAACATCCGGTAGTTTGGTTAATTTAACTGAATGGCCACCATTTGTTATAACACTTGAAGATGTTGAATTAGTTCATTTTGAGCGTGTACAATTTCATCTTAGGAATTTTGATATGATTTTCGTTTTTAAAGATTATATTAAAAAAGTTGCTATGGTTAACGCGATTCCAATGAATATGCTGGATCATGTTAAGGAATGGCTTAAGTATATTTTATCTTAATCACTGTTTGTAATATTAACTAAAAGTAATTTTCTCTAGCTCCTGCGATATTCGTTATTCAGAAGGAATACAATCTCTTAATTGGACAAAAATTATGAAAACAATTACTGATGATCCAGAAGGTTTCTTTGAAAATGGTGGATGGACATTCTTAGATCCAGAGTCTGGTAGTGAGGATGAAAAAGCTGGTAGTGAAGAATCAGAAGAGGATGAAGCATATGAGCCTACCGATATTGAAAGTGATGAAGAATCTGATGATGATTCTGAATATTCAGAAGCATCCGAAGATGAAAGCGATGAAAGTGAAGAAGGTATTATCATTATTTCGTTACATTCGTTCGAAAATCTATTTTAACTTTTTATATTAGAGCTTGGAACTGATGAAGAATCTGGAAAGGATTGGTCAGATCTTGAAAGAGAAGCTGCTGAAGAAGATAGAAATCAACAATACAAAGATGATTTCCCAGATAAAAATAAAAAGCCTACTACTGGAGGACGTCCAGAATATGATAAGAAACATGGAAAACATAGTAAACACAGGTAAGTGCGATACTAAACATTTAATTTTCCTAAAGTTTTAAGTATTTGCTATATAAATATACATGCTTAAAAACATGTATATTTGAGATTATATAATTGGAAAGATACGGTTTGGATATTTTCCATAATTTTTCATGCAACACAGAAAGGAATTACAACAAAAGAAAAAGAAGAAGTATAGTGCTAGGTTTGTACTTCTTTTAAATTTATTAATTAACTTTGACGCAATATATTGCCACTTGATTAGCTAGTTTAGTATTTTCTCCTATAAATGTGTAGTTATAAAAACTGAATTGTTTTATTTCGAAAAACAATATAAGTGAAAAGAAGCTTTTACTATAATTTTCTATTGTTTAAATATTTTAAAAACGCATACTTACAAAGTTTAAAGTGAATTTTATTACGATTATTTAGTTTATAATTTAATTTACAACTAATTTTGTTTGCATGATTAATTATGATTTTAAATTGAGTTCTGTTTTTTTTTAATAAAAGAGTGATTCATTAACACATTGCTTTATATTATTAATGCACATAATGATATTGATCTTGGATTTAATAATTTTTATATATTTGTTCATATAAAACACTATAAATACCAAATGTTAGAATTTTTGTGTTATGCAGTTTTTTATGCATTTCAAAAAATAAATTACCAAAATTAGGGTAAATATAAATAAATTAATTAGGATATGCTCGCTGCTTGTTTTTGTAGAATTATAAAAGCTGCATGTTAATTTCTGGCTATATGGCTATAGCATCCACATATGCTATCATTTGTGTTGATTAGGTGCATCTTCTCATACATTTAGCACACCCATTGAAACTGAAGTCGAAATAGTGAAGTTTTCCCAGAGCGTATTGCTTTAGAGGTGTTTAAATCGACGCGATATCAACGCGGTTTCAACTAAGCATGGTTCAATAATTTTGAAGTGCCTAAAAGTCGATGATAAGTGGAGATAAGTTGTTAGGGCAGGGTGGCCACTTTCTGGAAACCTTGGAAAAGTCAGGGAATTTGAGAGATCTGGAAAAATCAGGGATTTTATTTATTCATAATATTCAAATTATTTTTTGATGAAATCTATCTTATATAAATATAATTTGTGTCTATCTGTGATTTCAAAATGCCATTTTATAAGCTCATATGGTTATTTGCGTGATATTAACACAAAATCTGTGTGTTTGTTCGGGCTAATCTTGGAAGGGGCTATTCCGATTGCAATGAGCTTTCATTGGAAAATTCAGTTTTTTCTGTAGGTATTAGGGAATTTTTTTACTCGGACCCGACTAACGACTCCGATTCTCGATCCGATTATCTAGTCCAGCCCCTCTACTACCTCTACTTTTTATCGCAGGCCACCGATTTTGATGAAATTTTGGATTTACGCTCTACTTACTATCCTTTTAAAGCCTACTCTGTGCCGAGGTTAGTTTTTTATTTTTAAGGGGAAAACTACAACTTACCGTAAAAACTTAATGGGGGGTTTCAGACCTGATGTGGTAACAACGTTGTAAAATCGATTTTTTAGGAGAGAGAGGTGAAGGAAAGGGAAGGAGGTGTTGTAACCTTTCTCACAAAAATTTTTGGTTGAAAACTTTTGAACACTAACACTTGCACATGACCATTTTTATCTTTTTCTTCATTTTTCCCAATGAAATGTTATTCGTTAATTAAAAAAAAAGCGATTTCTGTTATTAATTTAAATAAAAATGGTAGACAATTGGACACGACAGCAAACTCGTTGTTTAATAGATCTATATAGACAGTGCGAGTGCTTATACAATGTACAACACCCTAATTATTTAAAAAGAAACAAAAAACAGGAAAAATTATTAGGAAAATTTAAAATAGTAAAGAAGAAGAATATCGACAGGAATACACACACATCAACAACCCCTTGTAAAGATAGAAAAAATGTTCCCATTGCAACAGGAACCGTGTGAAACGTGTGGAACGTTGTAACAACACCTAAATGACTCAACGTCTGAAACCACCCAATGAAACTAAAAAAATGGCAAGGAGGTCGCCCATAAATTTCGTGAGGCGATTTTTCGACCCCTCCGCCCTCGGTGAGATGTGAGATTTGGTTCGATCTCCTCTTCCTCGCTTACGAGAAAACAATGGATTTTTTTTAAATTTATTTTGAGTTGCTTCACGCATAATTGCGTCGATCCCAACATTGAAGAGAAGTGGTGAAGCGACGTCTCCCTGTCGGACACCCGTTTGAATCGGGCACTCCTCGGATAAGTCGCTTCGAATACGAACGCTGCTGGTTGAGCCATCGCACGATACCTGGAGAAGTTGGATGATTCTCAATGGCACGTGTTGGGGTTCCAAGACTCCAATCGATGCAATCAAAAGCGGATATGAAATCAATGAAAACGATGACAGTTCGTTTGCCGCAACGAATTCTTTCTTCCATTAGCTGACGGAGTGCGAATATCTGATCAATGCATCCTCGATGTGGTCTAAATTAGAGATGTTATGGATATGTAATTTCGGATCTGGATATGGATACGGATAAATGAATAATATTATTTCGGTTTCGGATACGGTTACGGATATGAAATTATTTCGGATTATCCGACAGTTTCGGATAGTTTCAGTTACGGACATTCGTAATATTCGGATATTTTTAAGGAATTGAAAAAGCTAAATACGAATAGGTAATGATTTGAGTTTATTTCTAGGTTAACATTTGGTCTAACAATCACTGGGCGGGTATGTCGGCTCGGTCGGTGTAAAACATGTCATAACGTGTCTCATTTAGACTCTGTCCCTATCCGAAATTATTCGAAACTTTTATATCGGTTTCGGTTACGGTTTCGGATAGATTTTTATTTCGAATATCCGATAGTTTCGGTTACGGAGCTCCATAACATCCCTGGTCTAAATCACGCTTGTTCCTTCCGGCTTGTTTGCTCTCGTTTTTTTTTTTTTTTTTTTATATGAAAAAACCAAGCTTAGGTGTAACCCTTTGTACTACCAGTCCGTCATGTCGTTCAGTTCATGGTGCAATGTCTAGTAGTAAGCTTGGTTTGAAGAATAGAGGAGAATAGGAAAGGTTAGAGGGGGTCTGGAGGGTGTAGAAGAAAATGACGATGGACCTCACGTTTGAACTCTAAGGTGTTGTACGAGTTCGGAAATACCGACTGCGGGAGAATATTCCACAGTCGAGTTGTTCTATTCATAAACGAACTTCTAAATCGTATTGTGCGTGAACGAGGGGGCTGTAGGGTATGGGGGTGAGCCGAGCGGGCTAGTCTTGTCTTGCGGGAAAAGTATTGCCGTGCAAGCAGGAGGTCCTGAATTTCGGTGGAACAGTCGCCATGGTAATAGCGATAAAGTATGGAGAGGGCTGTTACATTCCTACGGTGGCTCAAGGTGTCTATGGAGGCGCGAAAGGGGCCATCACCAATGAGTTTGAGGGCACGATTTTGCACCTTGTCGAGACAGGCCAAGGTGGTTTTTGGGGCGCCTGCCCAGATATGTGAGTTGTATTCGAGGCGCGGCCGAATGTAGGATTTGTATATTGTAGCCAATGCGGCTGGCTGGAGGAGGAACTTGCATCTCTTGAGAAATCCAAGGCATTGGGAGGCTTGTTTGGCGATTTGGAATATGTGATCGTTCCATCGCAGATGCTCCGTTAAAGTTACCCCTAGGAAGTTGAGAGTTGAGTCAGCCGTTAGATTCACTCCATCCACCGAGACAGGAGGAAGGTCGGTACAATTTTTGTTGGAGATCAGACAGTGCTTCGTTTTTGTGGCATTGAATTCGACTCGGTTCATTTCGCCCCCGTTGTTTCTGTAGCCTCGATTGTATGATTTTCGTAAATACTTTGCCGACGATCGAAAGAAGGCTAATTCCGCGATATTTCTTACATTCCCGACTGTTGCCTTTCTTAAAAATTAGTACAAAGATCGCTCTCTTCCACCGTGATGGTTACGATAGGTCTCGCCGAATAACTCGCTTTCAGCCAGTTTCGCGGCTCGGGTGAATTTTCACGGAGCACAACTTATGTTAACTCTAACAAACCTTCTCATTGACGGGTGGATTTATAATTATGCAGCAATGCAAAATTTGAAATTCTCAGAAAGCGTTAAAATTTTTACCGCTATTGAATCCTCATCTTAACATACGTTCTTTATTGGAAAAATCTCCATTGACTAAGTTGATTTATAATTTTACAACAGAGTATGTGTACTGCATCGGTAAACAGGCAGGAGCACCGCGTACAAAACATGTTTGTGAATTTATAGTTCGGATGTTTTATCTTTCTACGATTGGGTCGCCATTGTCCCTTTCACTTTTTGTTGCATATGTCTCATGCTAGTGATAACGGTTTAGTGTACCAATGCTCAGTGGAGATTTTTTTGTATAGCAAATATGTCACGCAACAAAATAAAAGCTAGTAGGAAGTAGGAAACGGGATTTCTGAATATGTAGGAGGGTTGGCAATGAAAGTAAAATTATATTTTCGTGTTATTCGGCTTGTTCATATTTCATATATACTGCGTATATCTTAATATATTTTATAGTTTTATTTTATATTATTAAGTAATGAGACTGATTATATTGCCGCGACTGTGGTAACCCTGCGACCTTGAAATTCCCTTTCCCTTCTCTCGGCATCCTTCCCCTCTCCATTGATATATTTGCCATCGCTCTAGCTTGTTTAGTTCGCCTGCTCTGTCGTGTTGAGTAAACGTGTGTTCGTGTTGAGAATCATCCAACTTCTCCAAGCGTCGTACGATGGCTCAACCAGCAGCGTTCGTATTCGAAACGACTTATCCGAGGAGTTCCCGATTCAGACGGGTGTCCGACAGGGAGACGTCGCTTCGCCACTTCTCTTCAACGTTGTGGTTGACGCGATTATGCGTGAAGCATTCGATGGACGACTCAGAGTTCAATACGACGACAACAACTTCGTAACAGACTTAATGTTCGCCGACGATAGCGCTGTTTTCGCCGACACGGATGCCGAAGCAACGGACATCTTATACGATATTTCCCGCATCGCCCAATCATACGGGTTAAAAATCAATGCGGAAAAGACCAAAGTGCTCACAACGGATGGATCAAGAGCCAGTGTTCACCTCGATGGAACCCAAATCGAACAGGTTCCAAGGTTCAAATATTTGGGATCATTGGTTGAGGAAACGAAAGTAGCATCGACGGCCGACGTTCACAGCCGTATCGGTCAGGCAACAGCAACATTCGCCTCGCTCAAATGGTGCATATGGAAACGAGCAAATATCTCCATCAAAACAAAACTACGTCTTTACCGAACGTTGATTCTTCCGATTCTTCTTTATGGATCTGAAACGTGGACACTGCTCAAACCGGACGTTAAGAAGCTCGAGGTCTTCCAAATGCGATGTTTGAGGCAGATCCTCCGTGTCTCACTCCGTGATCGCCTTCGAAACGAGGTTGTCAGACAAAGATGCGATCAGCAAACACTGATCGAAGAAGAAATGCAAAAACGTCGACTACGGTGGTTTGGACATGTTTGCCGAATGGATGATAACCGCTTGCCACGTAAACTTCTCTGGCGAGACCGTCCTGCAGACTGGAGAATACAGCGATCGGCACCGAAGAAAACCTGGTTGAAGAATATCGAGGGTGACTTAAGGGGGTAGACTACAGTAAAATTTTCAAAAAATTCATTTCTTTTTTTTTGCTTTAAATTTGAAATCAGCCACCTCGAAAACCACCGAGTTAGAAATTTCATCACAAAATAATCAAGATTTCACGTTTTGGCCAGAAATTTGGGACTCTGTCCCACAGTGCAATGTTCAAACGCGTTTTTCTCGAAACGATGTTTTTCAAAACGGTGTACATGATATCTCAAGATCTAATTAACGAATTGACTTGAAATTTGACACACTTCTTTTATGGATGAGTGCCTCTGGCGTCACGTAGGATTTTGTCAATATCTTGCTTTGTTCAATAATTGAAGGGTTGTAAGTCTAAAGGGTCTAAGTGCCAAAAAATCAAAAGTCAATATTTTTACGAAAATACAATCTACGTGGCAAGCCTAATAATATCCAAATGGGTCAAGGTGCCTGTTTCTTTTAAAATTTTACTTACACACAAAAAAAATTGTGGCGGGCCGTAAGTGCCAACGTGTTTTTTATTATGTTTTTTGTTATATCTCCAAATAATAAAATTGGCACTTAGACCCTTTAGACTTACAACCCTTCAATTATTAACAATCATAACATGAAATTTGTTCAAATACGTTTTTTCGGCAGAAATTTCATGTTATGATTGTTAATAATTATTGAACAAAACAAGATATTGACAAAATCCTACGTGACGCCAGAGGCCCTCATCCATAAAAGAAGTGTGTCAAATTTCAAGTCAATTCGTTAATTAGATCTTGAGATATCATGTACACCGTTTTGAAAAACATCGTTTCGAGAAAAACGCGTTTGAACATTGCACTGTGGGACAGAGTCCCAAATTTCTGGCCAAAACGTGAAATCTTGATTATTGTGTGATGAAATTTCTAACTCGGTGGTTTTCGAGGTGGCTGATTTCAAATTTAACCCTTATTTTACACACTGGGTCAAATTGACCCCACGGTTTGTTCGAGACGATTTTTCTCGAACAAACCGTTAGAATTAGGGCCTGTAGCGTCACTGGCATTTAGGGGAAGTTTCAAACTAAAGGCCCATGCGGAGAAAGTTAGTCAGTTGTGTTTTTTTTTGATAATTTTTTTTGTTAATTAAACAATAACAATTGACGTTAACAACCATGCAGTACTCTTCAGAAAGGTTCAAAATATATGTGTAATTTTTTACAACCCGTTATGTAAACAAATACAAAAGTTACTAACATTTTTCTCGTTGGGGTCAAATTGACCCAGTGTGTAAAGTACGTAATTTTTTGATAGTGTGTAACACAAGGGTTAAAGCAAAAAAAAAGAAATGAATTTTTTGAAAATTTTACTGTAGTCTACCCCCTTAAAGAATCAACGATTATCAGTTACCGAGGCTCGAGACACCGCCAAAAACCGAGAAGAATGGAAGCGAATCGTGAATAGAGTTCGGAACCCAGCGGCACCGACAGCAGCGTATCCGTTGCGGGGACGTCCCGCTCGGACCGCCAGCTAACGGATCAAAGAAGAAGAAGAAGAAGTGTTCGTGGTGCTCGTCACGAAAATGGATTACTTAATTGTCACACCTCGTATAGCATAATTTAAAGCCAACTCATTTCCGCACCATGTTTGAGCTAGGATTTTTAATGGATTCTTCTAGTTCGCCTAGGCCTAATACAAGGGTCGTAATATAATCATGTACATACTAATAATATATGTAATCATATACTACTGTTTTAAAATTAACGTAGTGCATTGCTCTAGCCAGTAAAATACAGTGTGTTTGTGAAAAGACGTTTGGAAAAGTTTTTTTTTAGATATCCACGTGCAGTTTGAACAGTTTATCAGTTATATCCACTGACATATAGTAATGGACTGCTGATTGACGATGCTGAATGGCACCATTTTTCTCCAGAAATAGAAAACCTTTTTTATGCAAACAAAAAAAAATTCTTCGAATTTAGGAGAAAATAAGTGATGTTTGTTATAATTAAGGAAATAGATTTCCATCACTCATTATTATTTATTAGCAGTTTAAATTAAATAAATGTATTTATTCCAAAACCGTGACGGTTAGTTCCCCTGTTTAACGAAGTTTTCAAAATAGCTCAAGAGTGAGACAGAAGAACGAAAACTATACCTGCCTATTTTTTTCTAATCATGTTTATATCGCTGACATGCGCTGACGATTACAGTTCATTGGGATTTAACGTGGGAGCGAGGCAGGAATAGTTTTTGGTGCCATTTTTTTGTATGGGATTTTGCTCATTTAGCAGTCCATTACTATATGTCAGTGGTTATATCGTTTACAAATAAACATCGTCATCGTGTCATGAGCTCATGAATCAAATCTGGTAAAAATACACGTATACCTAATGTGTAAACTTACATATTATATCAGAATAAAGTTGTTTTTATCGAAGTTATGGACTTTTACTAATTCGCTCTGCTGCTTTTTTTTCTCGGCTTCACGTGATTATTAATTTTCAAGACTAATTCCCGCGCTTGAATTTTAATATGATTTTTTCTTTTAAAAATCGACATTTTACAAGCTTTATTTGGCCTCGATTCCCAGATCCGGCGGATCGGAAGTGGGTGCGGATTTGACACTGCGATTCTCAAATCCGCAGTTGGGGATTCAGTTTAATCAAAAATTCGGAGTGAAGACTCACGTGACGTCTTCCGTCTGGGGCCGGTTCGTGTATGGCGAACGACGATAATCGTACGAAAATAAATTAAAGTCGAAAAATTTTGTCGACGAAAATTTTAGCGTTCGCGTAGGTCGAAAGAAAATTGTTCGTGTCCTAATGCAAAAACTCGATAACCCAAGACCTTTCGAGTGCCTTTCGTCGGCTTCAGACGAAAATTTTCAATTTTTTCGACTTACGCAAACCCGAGACGAAAAAAAATTTTAGTTTTCGACATACACGAACCGGCCGCAGATTATCTTAGGCGCATTTGTGGTTTCAAATCCGCAGTAAATTTGTTGCGAATCACACTTTTACAGCGCGTCAAAAAGAGATTCACGGTTGCGGATTTGAGAATCGCAAAGTGTCAAATCCGCATTCACTTCCGATCTGCCGCATCTGGGAATCGAGGCCATTAACTTCGTTCTCTGCGTGGGAGCAATCTTGTGATCGATATTTCGGCCATTTCCCGATATCAGATGATGCTCATTTTTGGCAGAAACCTTTGATTCTAAAGATATGTGACGTCATTTTAAATCCATATGGCGGACACCAAAAAATGGCGGATTATCTTTTTCTTTACAACCCCCCGACATGGGTATCAAATAAAACCAATATGGGGTCAAATGGTAGTAACGGCCTCAGGGATCTTTGTTGGTGCCGGTACAACAAAGAGATAAATCCTGAGAAACACCATCTGCGATCTAAGGTCTACGCGATCTAAGATCTTCCTATATGCTACCGAATCCTACCTCAACCTCCACGTAGATGTGACTTTATATCGAGTGACCCCTGGATGCTCTTGTGTATACAAGAGTAACAGGTTGAGGAAGATGAGAGGCGAGTGTTTCGCACCTCAAAACTAAGCAAATACCGGACTGGTCCTCCAGGTTGAGGGTTGGTCTGCAGGCTGACAACCTTCCATCGCAAAAACCCACCCGTCACGAATCCTCAAGGCAGACCTCGGATAGGACGGACAAGATGGACTCAACGGCAACGACCCAGGCAACGGAATGTGGTATTCGATCGTGAAACATGGAACGTCAGGACGTTCAACAGAATGGGCGCTGTTCGTTCGCTTTTATTAGTACTATAAAATATATAACATCGAGCTCTTTGCGCCACAGAAACAGAAGATCTTCTTCTTCTTCTTTACACTCCTTTAATCCCTCATGGGACATAGGGCGGAAAGAGTTGCCCTCCAGCGAACTCTGTTTTGCGCGACAGCTCTCAGCTCCGACCAGGACCTCCCAGTTTTTGCGGCTTCTGCTGATACGGTTCTGCTCCACGTTGTTGTATGTCTTCCAACTCGAAGGGATCCTTACGAATTCCAGTCAAGGATCTGTTTGGCTAGATTTTCGTTTTCGCGTCGCAAGGTGTGGCCAACCCATTTCCATTTCCTTCGCCTAATTTGGTCGTCTATACTTTCTTGGCCGGCACGGCGCCATAGTTCTTCATTTGAGGAGCGACAGAACAAAACATGATAATTCCATAATGTGCAACTTTTCACAAAAGCTCAAAAACCTGTAAATTCTTTGCCTTTGTAAAATTTAAAAAATTACGAGTGCCAATAAATAACTAAGGGTAAAAACTAATATACATGTTTTTTTATTTTTATTTTATTTTTATTATTATGTAGTTATTTTTATGTAAAATATGGAAATATCATGTTCTAATCCGGTCTGATGAAAATATCATGTTTTGAAAAAATCAGGTTAGGCAAAAACCCGCTTAATATTTGCCTGTACCATTCTAATTCTGACAGGTTCTCCCAATCGGTACCGAACTGTTTCATTAAGAGACTGGTCACATCATTTTTCTTTGTTTTAATGTTCAAAAAGCAGTATAATGCAGATCCAATTGACACAGCACCCTTGCCAGATTCTGTTTCATCCCAATTATATAGGCAAGAATTATTTTGCTGTGATAGGTCCATGACACACAAGTTATACAGGCTTATCTGACGGGAATAAAAAGCCTCTTGAATTGGTGTCCGAGGTAGAGGAAAAACTTGCTGGAGATCAGTGATACTGGAGTGGAGTGGAGTGATACTATTATCAACCTTTTCTTTCAAAAGTTTAAAGAAAAAGTTTGCTTGTAATTTATGGATACGAAGTTTTGTCATAAGTTCTGATTTTTTCCTTGAATGAATTTGAATTTACATGGAAATATCCTATTTTTTGCTGTATGAATTTTATCATGTTTTGTTCCAATTTTGTTTATTGATTCTTTTAAACATGGAAATATCATGATCTGCATCAAACCTTTTATTTTAGAGGCTAATTACTACAGGAATAAACATGACTTTAACCACACCAGTCTAAAGGATGATGTAATTCATGGTATTTTGTCCAATGTCACACGTAACTTTTTTTTTAATAAGTGGAATTATCATTTTTTGTTCCGTCGCTCCTCATTTGAAATTGTATCTTGTCAGCGGGTTTTTAGGATACGACACAGCCATCTGTTGATGAAGACTTGTAGGTGCCCTGTGATGAATTGGGTGACTTTCCATGTTTCACAATCGTACAAAAGGACTGCCTTAACGTTGAAGTTGAACAGCCGCAATTTCGTGTTAGTTGAGATCTCCGTTGATCTCCATATGCGGAACAGGCATGCATATTCGCATCGTGCTTTACTTATTCTGGAACTGACACCTTCTGCACCCTCATTTTCGGTAATAATACTATCGAGGTAGCAGAATTTATCTACCAGTTCTACGTCACGATTATTCAGCGCTGTCCGTTCAATGGTGTTTGCATTTATCCGCATACTCCGTATATCTTAATGTATTTTATAGTTTCATAAAATATAGGGCTATTGCATAATTTTAAAGCCAACTCATTTCCGCATCATGTTTGAGCTAGAATTTTTATTCTAGTTCGCCTTCAGGCCTAAAACACGGGTCGTAATATAATCATGTACATACTAATAACATATATAATCATAAACTACCGTTTTAAAATTACTCTAGCCAGTAAAATACAGGGTGTTTGTGGAAAGACGTTTGGAAAAGTTTTTTAGATATCCAAGTCTAGGTTGAACAGTTTATCAATTATATCGTTTACAAATAAACATCGTCATGAAACAAATTTGGTAAAAATACGCGATATTATACCAATTGTATTCTCATTGCCAATCTAACAGACTTCTGCCGAGTAAATCAACTAAATTCGTATTTAATTGTCGCAAGGTGGCATATGATTACGTGACTTACGTGTAGTTTCATTCAACCGCGTCCCTCGTAGTCACGTCATTCGCCAACGAGAGTACCATCGCAGGTGATGCTCAATTTTGGCACAAACCTTTGATTCTGAAGAGAATATAGTAAGATATGTGACGTCATTTTAAATCCAAAATGGCGGATACCACAAAATGACGGATTACCTTTTTCTTTACAACGCCCGACATGGGTGTCAAATGAAACCAATATGGGGTCAAATGGTAGTAACGACCTCAGGGATCTTTGTTGGTGCCGGTAGAACAAAGAGATAAATCCTGAGAAACGCCATCTGCGATCTAAGGACTACGCGATCTAAGATCTTCCGATATGCTACCGAATCCTACCTCAACCTCCACGAAGGTGTAACTTTATATCGAGTGACCCCTGGATGCTCTTGGCTATACCAGAGTATCAGGTTGAGGAGGATGAGAGGCGAGTGTTTCGCACCTCAAAACTAAGCAAATACCGGACTGGTCCTCTAGGTTGGGGGTTGGTCGGCAGGCTGACAACCTTCCATCACAAAAACCCATCCGTCACGAATCTTCAAAGCAGGCCTCGGACAGGACGGACAAGATGGATTCAACGGCAACGACTCAGGCAACGGAATATGGAATTCGATCGTGAACCATTGGACCGGACGGACGCTTAGGACACTCAACAGAACGGGCGCTCTGCGTTCGCTTTTTTTAATACTATAAAAATATAAAGATCACAGCCCTTCAAGAAACCAAATGGATCCATGGTGGTATAATGGATCTAAAATTCTTACTGTACTCTCCAGTGAATCATCGAACGGAAGAAAAGAGTTCGGAACGCAGAGGCAATGCTCAACATTCGGAAATGGGGAATTGCTGCCAGGAAGAGCGTCAAACTTTGATAAATGCCCTAGAGGAGGCCAAGGCTGGATTAGGGCTGTAGTGCCATTGGGTGGATGGATGGATGGCGGGCGGCCATCTTTTTCTTTGCAAACCCCCGACATTGGTAGTAAATGAAAGAATATGACCAGTAGAATACAGTAAACTTTGTAACGTCATTTGAAATCCAATCCCTCAGGGGGTCTAGTAATCCCCATTGTATGCCACCTATTCTACTATCGAGAGCGCTATCAAGGGGACGTATTTGGTTTCTCGAGCCAATGAATCGACTCGATAAAAAGCTTGCCGATCTTCTCTAAGTTTTGTATTTGGCATTAAGACCGAACCGACAGATAAGTGTGGCCATACAAAACAAATTGTGTGATATTTATTACTCTAAGGCCTACTGTCCACGTATACCGCACGTCATACGCACGCTATCGTCATTTGACGAATGCTTGCATCTTGGGTAGAAATAAACGAAACTGTGTCCACGGTGCGGCAACGTAGCGTTTGCCTGTCGACATGCGTTCGTCATGAAGCTCGTGCGGCAGCATGTTACTACTCAAGCGTATTGCAAGACGCAAAGACGTGTTTATTTTACAAAATGCCCACCTCAGCAATCCATTTTGTTGGCATTATTGAGCAGTATCCTTGCCTCTATAATAATAAACTACCGGAATACTCAAGGAAAGATGTTACGGACAGAGTTTGGAGCGAAGTTGCACAAAAAACAAACACATCTGGTGAGTAATAATAATGTACTTATTTATTTATTCAATTACACAGTAATTCCACTGCCAAGCAGTGCACAGTCAGGTTTAAAAAAATAATTTGATAAATAGTTACGTAAACCATTTGGTGTGTTTTCAAAAGTCATATTGGGTATCAAAATCGGTTTTTGGGTTTGTGTTGTTGAATCCCCGAATGTACTGATTGTGTACTGCACTCCTTCACGTTTACGTATGTAGTTATGCAAAATAAAGTTTAATAAAGTTGTATGCTATGATCACATCTTCATCATCACTTGACATCTTCCCAACCCAATACATATGTGCTTTCGCGTTGCTACTTGAAAGAAAAATGAAACGTTTTGTATCTTGAATACCGATTGTATGACGATACGTGGACATAACTAATATGCAAAAAATGCCTTACGTCATTTGTAGGTTGCATGCATTCGTCAAATGACGACGCCGTGGACAGTGTGCCTAACTGCAGCAACCCAGTGGCGATTCTAATTGATTTTGTATTATTGCTGTTTTCTTCAGGTTTCTAGTAGAGTGCTTTTGCGTGAACCGTTTAGAACAGCACGTTAGTGTTTGCCACGTTTCTGCTTATTCGGTGAGCTTGCTTTTTTGTCGTCTTTTATCCCGACACTTCTCTTTTCCTCCCCGTTTATTGGAAGTTTTTCTGTTAAAATTGATGACTTTTTTTGGGTTGGTTCACGTTATTTTTTAGTGATCTCCTGCGTTCTATTTTGTTGCTGATATTCGTTTTTGGTAATATAAATGACTAGTGATTTATTTCTAGAAAAAAAAGACAATTTAAATTATTTATGTTTATAAAAAGTTCTTTACTTAATCAATTTAGACAAAACCATTTTATTAAAATAAATCTTGTTAATAAAAAAAATTAAATTCTTGTTGTTGTTCCAGCAGCCCATCAAAAAGCGGCAGAGACAAGGATAGACATCATGATAAGCATCGAGACAAACATCATAAAGATCACCACAAAGATAGAAGCAAGGATAAAGATAGACACCATAATGATAAGAAGAGGTCAAGAGATGATAGTCGTGATGATGGTCGTCATCGGAGTTCGAAAAAATCGAAACACTAAATAAGAAATATACAATAAATAATTGTGAATTTGTTCAAAATGTGCGTAGATTTTTTTATTTTTGAGATAAATCCAAAAACACATTAAAAAAAACATCAATAATTCCATTTATTTTGAAGTGTTAAATCATAAGCTGTGTCAGTTTTAGTAAAAAAAAAGGAAAAGTAAATAAAATGAAGCAAGAAAAGATTAACAAACGTTGAAAATATTACGAATTTTCATTTATCAGTATATAATAAAATTGAAAGTTTTATTTTGTTTTTGATGAACAATAATAGTTATTACAAATTGTTTTTTTATTTTGAATTCTTCTATTGCAGTTTTTGGCGATTCTTTTAATACTTACAGTTTATGTTTTAATAATTTGTATTACACTCTTGTTAAGGCATATATACCTGTATGTTTTAAATTAATGTTATTTAATTCAATGTAATTCAATAGGCTCCGTAACTATGAACAACTTACTCTTTATTATATGTATCTCAAATAAACATTTTTTTTAAAAGATATCATTTACACCCATGTTTTGTATTTTTTTAAATTTCTTTTTAATTTAAGACTTGGTTTTCTTAGTTGCAACATAGTTTTTGTGATTCAAAATAATGTCTTAGTTTTAAAATTGACGATAAAACTGATTTTCATATTCTTAAAATTTTCCAAATATTTTACAGCTATTTCAGTGCTATAAAACGGGGTAACCATTAATAACCCTTGTGCTATGTAAAGGTAAAATGATTTAAGAATTTTTTTATCTTCCTTATGCTCCTTTAAGGGGGTCAACACGTGTAAATTTTCAAAATTTTCCAAAAATTTTTTTTTTATGAAATAGACTCTAGGAGGGGGTCTCAAGAATAATCCCCTTAAGTGGTTTTCAATTCTGATGATCCTCGCAATCAGGAAGGAAAGATGTATGGCCCTGGAATAGCTGATTAGTGTATGAACGCAAAGTTTAAACCGAATTATTTCGAAACACTGATTTTTAATTATGGAAGTAGAATATCTCGGCAAGTTTTAGTCCCACTGATCTAAAATTTGGACAGCAACTTGTTGAAACACAGAACTTCTAATCTAACTAAAAATTTCATTGTTTTTGGCGAAATCCGGGGCGCCATTTTCGCGCAATTAAGAAAAAAAAGGTCATTTTTTTCGGTTCGGGTGTATTTTTATATTTTTGCGAAAATATTTTTTTTTTTTTAGTTACTTTTCTGATAATAACTAATAGCAATAGTAATATAGTTACTATATTTTCTGATAATAACTAATAGCAATTTTTTCTCAGATGATTTTTGCGGCGCCGGCAAAACTTCTACTAGAATTTGGGCCTAATATTCGACCCCCACCACAGCCGCCATTTTCAGCACGCCACAAAAAAAAATTTTTTCTTGCACTTTTACGTTTTAATAAAAGAATAAAAAAAAGCAAATTTCACATTGCATTAATTTTTCCGGCGTACGCGCGGTTCCAAAAATACACGGTTTACACGTATTAACCCCCTTAATCCCTCATGGGCTTAGAGCGGAAACAGTTGCCTCTGACTCTGTTTTGAGCGACAGCTCTCAGCTCCGACCAGGGGCGGGTTCGTGTTTGGCGAACGACGATAGTTGGTCGAAAAAAATTTGAAGTCGAAAAATTTTGTCGACATAAATTTTAGCGTTTGCGTAGGTCGAAAGAAAACTTTTCGTGCTCTCGAAAGAAACCACAATATTCAAATACGAAAAATGTTACAATAACCGCTGTAAAAAGATACAACTTTATGAATATACTGGGTGTGTTTCTTTACTCATTCCATAGAAGGAATAGAATAAAATGAATACTTGATGGAATATTCGGAATAGAATGAATAAAGAAACGCACCGGGAATGACAGTAAACAAACTGAAGAAAATTGTGATTTATTCAAAAGAGTTGTGTATTTTAAAAATGTTGTGGGACCTATATGTAAACTAAAATAAGATTAGACTTTTGATGTCTCCTGGGGCCCATTTGAAATTATTATTATCCATATCTGAAATTATTATTATTATTAGAAATACTTTTAAAAATGATAACAAATAAATAAGGGCCATGGCTGCCGCTTTCTTGCCAAATGGCACAATTATGACAGTAATATATTTATATTATGTTATATTAGTGAGGTTAATTCCCTTTATTCTAAAAGGGATCCATCTCAAGAGGTAGTTTAAAAAGAATACATTCCGAATATTCCGAATGAATAAAGAAACGCTTCATCTGTCAATTCGAAACTTGGGAATGAATAAAGAAACACATTTTCTGTCTATTCCTTCTACGGAATGAATAAAGAAACACACCCACTGTCAATAGCTCAAGTATTATTGTTGTTCTTTTGAATAAACAAGCAGTGTTTTTTAAAATTACATCTTGTTTTGTGTTGTGATTGAATAAAATAAAAATTCACATTAAAGATTCGTGGTTAACTAAGCTGCAAGGCTCGGATCATTAAGGGACCCTTATAGGGTACACTAGCCCTTGCTAGTTAACAATGAACAACAACAACAATAAAATAAAAATAAAAACATTTCTGCGAAGAATACATTTTTTGAGTTTGTAAACAAAAAATACTTTGATAAATCTTGTTTTGTGTTGATGGAATAAAATAACATAAAAAATATTTTTGTAAAGAATACATTTTTTGAATGGAACTTTTTTTTTAAATCTTGTGCTTGTGCTATTAAGATTTACAATTTTAAAAATAATTACCATATGAAATTTATAAAAGTTTAATATTTGAAAATTATTCCTCATAATAATGCAAGAACTCGATAACCCAAGACTTTTCGACTGCCTTTCGTCGGCTTCAGGCGAAAATTTTCAATTTTTTCGACCTACGCGAACCCGAGACGAAAAAATTTTTTCGTTTTCGACATAGGCTGCGTTCGGAAACGTAGGTCCAAAAATTGAAAATTTTCGTCTGAAGCCGACGAAATGCACTCGAATGGTCTTGGGTTATCGAGCTTTTGCATTAGGACACGAACGATTTTCTTTCGACCTATGCGAACGCTAAAATTTTCGGCGACAAAATTTTTCGACTTCAATTTTTTTTCGTACGATTATCGTCGTTCGCCATACACGAACCGGCCCCAGATATCCGCGTAGTCGTAGCCTGTTCTACTATCTAGAGCGCCGACAAGGAAGAATAAACATTTTTGAGTTTGTTTCGCGAACATTTTAATAAATTATACATAATTTGAGATTAAAGATGATAAGTTCTTGTTGTGGTTTAGTAGTTTGGAAGATCAAGATAGCAAAAGCGAAAAATTTTATGTTATTATTTCTTCCCAAATATCGATGTGGTTTGTCAGCATATCTCTGCCCTTTAGCCACATCTGAATGGTTTTCTAAAACTTATGTTTCGAATTGTTTTCTATTTGTAATTTTTATTCTGAAATTATTAAAAACTGAAAATTAACCCCTCCAAAATAACAAATATGTATTTTCTTTCAAATTTTCCTACTTTGTCACTAACGCAAACAGCCCGACCAAAAGTGACAACAAAACGACAATAAAAACGACTGTCAGCACACCAAATAAGTTGCCGTTTATGTCGGCAGATTTTACACGACAAGAATCGACTATCAGCTGTATTAGCTTCACTTCATATGACAGCAAATACGACATTCAGCACAGGGGCCATCGGCTCAGAATCGGGACCAGTGGAGAGGACAGTTGCGAGAGGCCAGGACCGGATTCAGGTTGTAGAGCCGTTAAAGAAGAAGAAGATAATAAACAGATGCCTCTCCAGTTGCCGCATATTTCTAGGTCCCCCTTTTTTGGTATTTTGACTATGATACCTACCGTGCAATCCTTCGGAAAGGTATAGGTGTTTCCTGCAATTTCCAGGATTGGCTGAAGCGCATCTGCTATGAGGCTTGAATCGGCTTTCAACAATTCTGGCGGGATACCATCTTTTCCAGTTGCTTTACCATTGGCCATCGCATGAATTGCGGTTTCTATTTCCGTTTTGGATGGGGCCCGGGTGGTGATTCTTATTGGCTGTGCATTGTTGCTGTTTTTCTGAGGTTCGAATTTTGAATTTCCTTATGGTAAGTGCGAACTCTGTGCAGAGTTCGAACTGGGCAACATGTAACCGATACCCCATTAGAGTATAAAGCTGACACTAAAGCCAACGAAGAACCCTAATGTGGATATCGTCAATTTGACGACTTTGTGTTGTGTCCTTATCTTATAAAGAAAGAAAAACACAATTCTTTTTTCCTTGAAACTATTGAACTCTATTCATCAATAATTTATAGAAAAAACTGTCTGTCACGGAGCCTTCTTCATTTTTACGGTTGCCAACACCTCCCCTTTTAAATAACTAGTCATAGGGGCCGTGTTCGTAAATGCAAGGTTTGTTTACTTGCATGCAGGCAACCTTGCAATCGCTTGCTAGTCAGATTAGTCATTTGCGAATTATTCATGGTTGCTTAAATGAACGCATTTCACCATTATTAAAAAGCTACTGTCAGCCCACTTGAATTTATTTGACAGTTCGTTTTTTTTTCTTCGCGAATCCAAACTAGCAAGTACTTTGAAATACATGCATGGGTTGCTATCATTTGCAAATGTACTTGCATTTCAGAACGCTGGGCTTTTTTCAGTTGCAATACTGAACGATATGCTACATGCAAAATTTGAGCAACTTGCATTTACGAACACGGCCAGGATTTTTACTAGGTTTTACGGAGATCCTGCGTGGCTGCTTCCTATGTTTTGTTGATCGTCGAACTGTTTTCGGTTCAACCAGATTGGGCTTAACCCTAGTTTCCGGTTCTTCCTGTTCTAAAGTCCTCTTGAGTGGTGCCTTTTCTTCTGGATTGACGTTCGTGATCTCATTTCATTTGCAAAGTATCTTTGTATTTTCCCAGTTTCTAACCTTGCTTGATAAACTACCCCGTTAGTTGCCGTTATTCTAGCACATTATCAAGGTTGACTTTAGCTGCCTCACGTAAAATTTTCTCCTGTGTAGTACCGCCTTTCCTTAGACCCGTGTCTGCGGTTGAATTGTGCTTCCATTTGAACGTTTCGATGTTCTATAGGTGATCGCAGTGGTCTCAGTAAGGCCCTTGTGCTGAAAGTCGAGTCATATGACACATGGAGATGTCGATGTCGTCTCATTTTTTAGTTGGTGTGCTGAGAGCCGGGTGGCGTGACAAGTCGTTTGAGTTGAAGAGATTGTCGTTTCAGTAAAATTACGACTGTCAGCACAGGGGTCAGAGATTGTATCATCATTGCGCTCCTTTAATCCCCCATGGGACATAGGGCGGAAACAGTTGCCTTCCAGCGGACTTTGTTTTGCGCGACAGCTCTCAGCTCCCATCAGGATCTCCCAGTTGTTGCGGCTTCTGCTTTTTTTATGTGTTAGTGCTCAGCTCAGGAGTCACCATTTGTACTACTAGTCCCTCATGTCATTTGTCACGTCATGGTGCAATGTCTAGCAGTAAGCTTAGTACGGGGGTGGGGTGGGGGAATAGGTTAAGGATTATAAAGGTATGAAGGGGGGGGGGGTATTAAAGAAGGTGGTGATGAACCCTGGGGCCTTATCATGAAATGCGATTCGAAAATGAAAAAAACGATCATGCCATGTGAATTCGAATCGGTTTGATGCGATTACAAACGGATTTTTTTCCGATAGCTGTGCAGCTGTCGCATTTCGATTTCGTGAGTAATTGGTGCACACTTTAGGAATAAAAAATGTAAATTTATCTTTCATTTTTTCTTATAACTACATATTTAATTGATTATATAAATAAACAATTTTTCAGGGGAAAAGCTACAACACAAAAACAATACGAAATTTTAGTAACTTCGATGAAGACGAATCCCAGTTTAGCTAAAGGGTATTTGAGGAAGCATTCTTTTCTTCTGCATTTATAGTTTATCCATTTTGGACAGATTTTCATTGCCATGTAAGGACTTCCTTCAGATTTGTTGAAATGGTTGGTTGCGCCATGCCCACAAAACTATCCTGCCCCGTGCCTCTTTATTATCCTCCTTCCGCGAAAAAACGTAAAACAGACGCAAGCTTTACATAGCTTGGAATGGAAACCGAATTAGCCGCTGGGTTAAATTCATTGTTAATCTCTTCTAAAAGATACGGAAACACCGGCTTTGATGCTCGAAAGAATTGTATAAAGCTGTAACAGAAAATAATTGTAATGAAGAAACTAATAGGATTTGAATTATTATCACGAAGTTTTCTTCGAACCAATCGCATATTTTGAAGATTTTCTTCTTCACTGTCAGATGATGAGAAAAATGCTTCGACACTAATCATTTTTATATAATAATGTATGTAATATATATTTTATATATTTTACTTCGATTAAATTATTTAATTTTTGTAAAGAAAACTCACAAACTTTATTACCGCACTTATAAAATGTAAAATATTGGCATGAAGTTGCCTGCTTTCCCTGTATTGGAAAGAATTTTTAAGTTGCGTAGGGCAGTACTCCCTTTGCAATGCGAATTCGTAGTAGACGGATCCTATGATCGGTAGATTCATTCGTACCGCAAATTGATTTCGGTTCGTATTTACTTTCGTATCGCATTTCATGATAAGGCCCCTGCGTTTGATTCTTGGATGTCGTAGGAGCTCGGAAATACCGACTGCGAGCAGGGCCGGACTAGACCAAGTGCCGCCCCCACGCCAATCGCAAGTTGCCGCTTCCTTAAGGCTAGCGTTTTTGGAAACTTAAATTTTTTACCTATATATATATAGGGTAAATATAATGAAAATAATATTATAACTTATTATATGATTATTTAATATAATGATTTTATAGAATTATTATATAATTGTAGTGGTGAAAGATCTTTCTCAGTGTTAAAGAGAATAAAAAATTATTTACGTGCCAGTGTAGGTGACGAAAGACTTTATTCATTTGCAATATTGTGCATTGAAGCTGAGCTTAATCGATCTCTATATGTCGAATTGTTAATTGACGATTTTGCTCAGAAAAAAGCTCGAAAAGTACTAATTTAAAAACCGTAGAATAGTATGTATTAAAAAAAATAAATAAAAAAAATTTCATTCCAAAATATTTAAAAAAAAAATTTCACATTATTGCCGCCCCTAGTAATGTGCCGCCCTACGCCATGGCGTTGTTGGCGTAGGCGATAGTCCGGCCCTGACTGCGAGAGATTATCCACAGTCGAGTTGTTCTATTTACAAACGAATTCATATCTTGTTGAGTGCGTGAAAGGGGGAGTTGCAGGTGTGAGGAATGGGACGAGTGGGCTAATCTGGTGTTGCGGGTATAAGATTGCCGTGGAGGCAGAAGAGCTTTTAACTCGGAGGAACAGTCACTATGATAGTAGCGATAAAATTTTGTCAGGGCTGCTACATTCCTACGGTGGCTTAGGGGGTAGATAGTGGAGCAAGCGGTATCGTCATTAATTAGCTTAAGGGCCTTTTTTGGACCATGCTAAGGTGGTTATTGGAGCGCCGCCCCAAACAAGGGAGTTGTATTCGAGAAGAGGCCGAATGTAGGATGTTCAATTCTTTCACAGCGAGGAATTTCTCCTTGGTTATCCGTTGAATTTGTCTGCTCAAGGTCCAATCACCGAATACCGTTAGGGTATTTAACGCCTTTTTTATTTCAGATGGACAACATTAATTCACAAAGAAAAGGTCAAATTACACATGTCTTGGAACCACGTATGAAAGGAAGCATAGTCATTCGGCTACAGTGGACATTCATCAACCAGAAACATCATCATATCTGGCCAAGATCACCACATCAACCATCACCATATTACATCGTTATTGATATACTAATATAATTTAATTTTATTATAATCGATTTACAATTTACGATATTCATTCAAAATTTACTCTGGTAACCCCATCGCCTCAATACATGCCTACGTATAAAATCGCATTCCCACTTTAATTATCGAAGCAAAGATCACTTCAAACGTTGCGGTTTTCTTTTGTATCCCCACTTGAATTAAATTCAAGCAAACTAATAAATATTGTTGCGAACGACTCGATCGCTCTCTCTGGACCGGATCTTCACCGAGGTAAGTTGATTTTGAACATAAAACCTTTACTCCTTTTCCTATATTCCGTTTGTTTTTGGGATTCGACCATAAACAAACTCCTAATTTTTCCTTTGTTGTTGGGCTTCGACCATCAACAATTTTACTAATATTCCTTGCTGTTGGGATTCGACCATCAATAAGTTTTACTAATATTCCTGTGTTGTTGGGATTCGACCATCAACACATTACTTTCTTTCCTTTGTTGGTTGCATACAACAGTAACTCCCCTTTTTTATACAAGTTCAAGGTCAACTCTAGAAATCAGGTGAGTACATCATTTTACATACTGATAAAATTCTATATACATATGTATATACATTTTTTTTTCTCTTTCGTTTCTTCTGGTGATTCGGTGATCTATTTTACCATTTTCCCGTTTCTTCGAAAATTTAAATTTCGCGATTTATGCCGGGTTTTCATTAGTAGAATTAGTGGTAGAGTATACTGGGCGAGTACTAACTATCTTGAGAACTCGCTTAATGAAAACGAAAGTGGTAGAGTAGAGTACTTGATTACAGTAGAGTAGAGTGGGATAGCACCGTGGTAAAGTTACTCTACTAGTTCTGTCCCCCACCACTGCTTTCCACTCTACTCTACCGCCACTATGCTAATGAAAACAGTGTTGAGATAGTCGAGCATACAAGAAATTCGTGGCATTTAAGTATTTAGTGTGCTGTCATTAAAGTTTTAGCGTTTAGCAGCTAGTCACTATTACCTTCTGCACCATACTATTTTCAATTTAAGTGAAAACGGGTACTCTACCAAAATAAGTAGAGTAGAGTTAGCTCGGCTTAAAAGTACGCCAGTTACTCTACCACTAATTCTACTAATGAAAACCCGGCATTAGTGATCAACGTTGTAGAGGTGTTCTTTGCAATTCGATAATTGCTTAACTGATTTGTAGCTTACATCGTTGATGAGGTGATGAAATTGAATTTTAGTTTAGAACATTGTTGAGGGTGTTTTTAAATAAATTTTGGGTGAATATTCAAATTTTTTTTTTAATTTTCATTTTCCGACATTTAAAGCGCTATAACTCGTGAAATATTAGCCCTATCTGAAAATGATAAAAGCAAAAATTATAGATAATCGTGTGTTCTATAAGTCTTAGAAAGGACTTTTTTATGGCGGGGTAACCGTTAACGAAATATAGTGCAAAGAAAGTAAGGTATAAAGTTTGAAGCACTATAACTCCGAACATATTGACTTTACAAAAAACAATTCTGAACAAAAAAGTTAAATCATTTATCTACAAAAAAGATTATATACATTTTTGTCGTAAAACTCATAGTTTCTGAGATATAGAATTAAACGCGTTTCCCTTCATTGTAACTGAAGCATAAGGGTGGGGATGACGCCATTTCGAATTTAAGCTCATAAAAATATGAAAACACATTTGGTAAAAAAAAATCGCGTGCGGTATTTTTCGCATGGGGGGCAAACGGCTAACAAAGACCTCGGAAAGTGGTGGTCCGATTTGCCACCTCTGCCAAAACCCGAGAAAAGTCACTGCAGACGAACACCTAGCAGTCCTAATCCCACCTCCACGCGGTGCCCCCTGGGGTACTTCTTCGGAAGGAGCTAACGGGAGACGGGCGAATGGCGAGCTCTCTGCGCCACAAAACAGAGCTTTAAGTCGGTTGGGCTGAGGGTTAGCAGCCCGCTCCCATAAAAAACACCATTGCTACGAATCGGCAAACAATGTCTCGGAACCGGATGGACAACACGACGACGACCTTTGCTTTTCGAACAAGGACACGAATCGGATCATGGAATGTGAGAACACTGCTGGCTGAGGGACGGCTGGATGAAGTCCTCAACGAGATGAATCGATATAAAATCAAGATCATGGGACTTAGCGAGACCAGATGGCCCGATGCGGGGGAACATATCTGCCCAAATGGTGAGTCCTTTTTGTATTCTGGGAGAAACGAAACTGAAAGCCGTAGGAGTGGCGTTGGTGTAATACTCACCAAAGAAGCCAGGTCCAGCCTCATTAGCTGGTCACCAGTTTCTGAGAGGATTATTACCGTGCGCCTGCGTACCAGACTAAGAAGTACTACGGTAGTCCAATGCTATGCTCCAACTGAGGACGCTGAAGATGACATCAAAGACGAGTTCTATTTGCGGCTGAATGAGGTTTTTCGCTCTATTCCAAGGGGAGACATCATTGTATTAATGGGTAACTTAAACGCACAGATCGGCCATGACAACACCGGCCTTGAACAAACAATTGGAAATCAAGGTCTAAGCCAAGTTACCAATAACAATGGTGAGCTTTCCGTTGACTTCTGTAGCTCCCACCAACTCATGATAGGTGGAACTTACTTTTGTCACAAGAAGATACACAAAGAGACCTGGGTATCGCCCGATGGTAGAACGAGAAATCAGATAGATCATGTGGCCGTCAGCCGCAGATGGAGAACTATCCTTGAGGATGTCAGGAGTTTCAGGGGAGCAGACACTGGAAGCGACCACCATTTGGTAGTAGCAACTATTCGCCTTAAAATCGCCGCAATCAGAAACGTACAACGCGATGCTATAAACAGCGGTGTCCAACAGAAATTCGTTTGTAGCCACAATCGCTATTTTAAAATAATTTCATTCGCCACATTAAAAATAAATATAAACTTGTTGGGATGTGTGTTTGACCCCTTCGGTCCAGACGATCAACTTCCCAGTATAATGAACGTAGACAGATAAAAACTGTCTTCTTACAAAATAGTAATACGTTTAGCACTAGTGAGAAATTGACTAGTTTCAGAACTGGTGACAAAGTAATCCTGAGTGAAGCTAGTTCAAATAACTATAATAGTGATTAATCTAAAAGATTTTTCTAAGAAATTGGTTTACAAAACTAGCTAATTTTGTATTACTCGAAGAAATATGACATATTTCAATGTCGCATTCGCCACATTCACCTGGTCTATTCGCCACATGTGACTAGTGGCGATGGTGTTGGACACCGCTGCTATAAACCGTAGACGGTTCAACGTAGACCTTCTGCGGGAGAGCGGTAAAAAGCGGGTATTTGCTGGAAACCTACAACAAATATTAAACCAGCACAACGTTTCCGACGACACAAATATTGAAGAGCTGTGGAGTAGGACAAAGGGCGCAATATTGACGGCTGCGGAAATGAGCATCGGTTATGTCCCAAGAAACCAGCAACACTGGATCTCGGACACAACCTGGCAAAAAATTGAACGCAGGAGAGCCCTAAAAAATAACGTAAACTCTACAAGCGACCCCGAAAGACGTTACCAACTGGAACGGGAGTACTCCCAATTACACCGGGAGGTAAAGAGAAGTGTCCGGCGTGATAAAAGGCAGTAGATAAATAAGCTCGCAGAAAAAGCGGAAAACGCGGCAAACACAGGCAACAGTAAGGTGCTGTACCAAATTACTAAACAGCTCACGGGAAAGCACTCTACTAAAAAGCATGCCGTTAAGAGTGCGGATGGAAGGCTGCTGTGCAGCGACGAGGAGCAGCTCCAAAGATGGAGAGATTACTTCTTCGCCGCCCTGAATGGTTCATTTACACAGGAACCTCAGGAAACCAGCAACAATGCACAGCCTATAAGAATCACCACCCGAGCCCCATCCAAGACGGAAATAGTAACCGCAATTCATGCGATGGCCAATGGTAAAGCAGCTGGGAAAGATGGCATCCCGCCAGAATTGTTGAAAGCCGATTCAAGCCTCATAGCAGATGCGCTTCAGCCAATCCTGGAAATAGCATGGAACACCTGTACCTTTTCGGAGGATTGGACGGAAGGTATCATAGTCAAAATAACCAAAAAGGGGGACCTAACAATATGCGACAATTGGAGAGGCATCTGTTTACTATCTGCAGTGGGCAAAATTTTGTCCCATATATTACTATCTAGGATAAGTGAGGCAGTAGACCGAACGCTTAGGAGGCAGCAGGCCGAATTCAGGAAGGGCCGCTCATGTATTGATCATATCAACACCTTACGAATAATAGTGGAGCAGTCTACTGAATTCCGATCCCCCCTTTACCTTGCTTCCGTAGATTATGAGAAAGTGTTCGACTCGGTCAATAGGAGCTTTATATGGCAGGCACTACGGCGACGGGGACTGCCTGATAAAATAATAGACTTGATAAAAGCCCTATATAACAATTCCAAATGCAGAGTTCTCCATAATGGAAAATTATCCGACAGCTTCGAGGTGAGCTCAGGAGTACGACAAGGATGCCTACTCTCGCCTTTACTATTTCTTATAGTAATAAATGACATCCTTGTCGGCGCTCTAGATAGTAGAACAGGCGGCATACAATGGGGTTTGTTAGACCGCCTTAAGGATCTCGACTACGCAGATGATATCTGTTTGCTGGCCCACAGACACCAGGACCTCAAAAACATGATTAACAATTTGGCAACAGAAAGTAGTCCAGCAGGCTTAAGGCTAAATCCAACTAAAACTAAAGAAATCCGGATAAATGCAAACACCATTGAACGGACTGCGCTGAATAACCGTGACGTGGAACTGGTCGATAAATTCTGCTACCTCGGTAGTATTATTACCGAAAATGGCGGTGCAGAAGAAGATGTCAGTTCCAGAATAAATATAGCACGAGGCGCATATGCATACCTGTTCCGCATATGGAGATCAACGGAGATCTCAACTAACACCAAATTGCGGCTGTTCAACTCCAACGTGAAGGCAGGTGTTGTTAATATCTCAAACCAATTTTAACGTGAAGGCAGTACTTTTGTACGGTTGCGAAACATGGAAAGTCACCCAACTCATCACAGGGCGCCTACAAGTCTTCGTCAACAGATGCTTGCGTCGTATCCTAAAAATCCGCTGGCAGGATAGAATTTCGAAGAACGAAGAACTATGGCGCCGTGCCGGCCAAGAAAGGATAGACGACCAAATCAGACGAAGGAAATGGAATTGGGTTGGCCACACCTTGCGACGCGAAAATGAAAATCTAGCCAAACAGGCCCTCGACTGGAATCCGCAAGGATCCCGTCGAGTCGGAAGACCTAGGACAACATGGAGGAGAAACCTATTAGCAGAAGCCGCAACAACTGGGGGATCCTGGTCGGAGCTGAGAGCTGTCGCGCAAAACAGGGTCCGCTGGAGGGCAACTGTTTCCGCCCTATGTCCCATGAGGGATTAAAGGATGTCCCATTTTTCGCATTACGAAGGCCTTTTTTTCGACCTATTTACTGGACTAAAACGAGAGTTTGGGTTTTTGTGGGCATAGGAAGATTCGTAGTATTTATTGTGTGCTGTTTGCGGGTGAGGGGTTTTACTGTATGCAAGTCAATTTCTCTCACTCGTAGTGTAATATCATAGAGGCGCCAAGTTATTAACTTTATTTTTGCAGTAACAAATGGCAAAATATTGTATTTTAAAACTTTTTACTGCACGTGGATTACCAGTGATAAGTTAGTTAGTGATCTGAGTGAATAAATTAAAAGAAATTGATAAGGTGAACAATTATTTTTGTTTATATTCGTGGTGGTTTATTCGTGTTAATTTAGGGACAAAATGTTGGATTTACGTGGTAATGAAATTAAATATAAAATGAACGAATATAAAATGGTTAAAAATGGAATAGTTATTAAAACATAAATGCAAGTGCCACCACACAACATAATAATAATATAACTTTTGAATTTTTTCCTATATATTTTTCTGCCCTAATATGTTAAAAATTATTCTACAATAATCTTTAATCACTTTAAATTCACTATTAACTCAATAACCATAAAAATTAAACATTTTTGCCCTAAATTCATTCCATTAGAGAGGAATAAATTACGAGTCCGAGTCTAGCATTGGGGTTTTTTTGTGGGCATAGGAAGATTCGTAGCGTTTAAGTCACAAGCAGATTGGACGCATCAAACTGTCCGTGCTTTTATTTTTGTATCGCTAACTTACATTTGTCAGACCTATTTTACCGATATATCTTTAATTTCTAATTCGCTTGTACGCTGATATTTTGGTGTGTTTCAAGTTTACTATCTTTTATATTTCGTTTGGCATGACTTTGCTCGCTTACACTGCCGCTTTCACAATGCCTCCACTGGCTTTTTTTCTTACCAATTCATTCGGTAGCGTGACTAGTTTCAAAAAGTCTGTTTTGCTTTAGCTGGAACATGTATGGCAGGGTTGGTGTAATTTTCGGATTCATATGTTGTTTGGTTGGTATGCCATTTATTTTACCGCTGTCATATAGAGGGAGGTGCAATCCGTAAGTATTTTTCTTTCGAAAACCTGTAAGTCATTTGCCACCGTTGGGGGACATTGGAAACCATATGGGAAAGGCGTAGGTAAGTACTGGTCGAACTATTGTCTTATAGAGCAAGGTTTTGATTTCTCTTGAAAGCGTCTTAGAATAATTAACGGCTTTATGCTTGCTACTATTATACGGGCGTTTTTCAGTTTGAGTTTTAAGCCTGAACCAAATCCAGTGCACATTCAGGTTTAATTCCCACAAAGCGACGCAGTACCTACTTCTAACATCCTTTTTCAATGAAACCCTAGGTTTGGTTCCAGCTTCACCTGTAAGTTCGACTTGAATCTGTGATTTTGCAGAGTTTTGATTCCCGCGGCGCGTTTCCATGTCCTTTACCTGAGATATTCCTGCAGCAGGTTATTACACTTTTCCCTGATTAATTTCTATATTCCATTTATCTAGGTAATCAGAAACTGCTTTATGTGCATTTCTTAACATCGAAGGTGCTTTCGATAACACTGGCTATGATTCTATCTCTAGAGCACTAGCTATCAGAAATCTGGATCCTCACACGATTGAGTGGGCAAATGCCATGCTTGTAGATCGTGACATTTCTTCTACCCATTCCCTCCATCATTAGTGTTAAGGCTATTAAGGGTTGCCCTCAAAGTGGAGTCTTATCCCCGTTACTCTAGTTGTGGATGAACTTTTGATCAAACTATCTGAATCATTGTCTCTGGGAAGTTTGACTTGACCATTACAGAGGTCATGAGAACAGCACTCCGAGAAGTTCAAAGATGGTGTACCAAGGACGGGCTGTTTATCAACCCAAATACCTGGTACCTTTCTCCAAACGCTACAAAGTGAACCTAGGTCCTACCTGTTTCCAGGGTACCACAGTTGAGTACTTAGACTAAGGCTGTGTGCGAAACCGGATAATTCCTTGCTAATTCTAGTACGTTTTCATTTAGTAAATTTTCGAGCTTGCTAATTCTTCTTCTTCTCTTGCTTAATATTTGAAATATTTGTGCAGGAGTTGCTACTGGTGTGATTTCGCACAGTACTGGAATTAGACTGGGAAGCTTTCAAAAAATCTGGAAGTTTAGCAAGGAATTAGCCGGTTTCGCACACAGCCTAAGTCAAATATTTGGAAGTAGATTTAGACAAGAGACTGAACGCTAAACGCTCAACTTGACTACGTCATCAACAAATCCACAAGGGCCATATGGGCCTGCAAAAGGCTTCTAGGTAAGACATGGGGTCTTACACCACATATTATGTACTGGATGTACAATACGATCGTTAAACCTGTGGTCACTTATGCAGCTATAGTTTGGTGGCCCAAGACTAAACAGGTTACGTCGATCCTTAATAAGTGGAGCAAACTGCAACGGCTTGCTTGCCTTTCCATTACCGGAGCTATGCGGACCTGTCCCACAGCTGCAATGGAGTCAATCATTGGATTGACCCCTTTGCATCTATTCATATCCGTCGCCATAAGTGCTTTGAGACTTCAGATCTCATCCAACTATTTAACTATCGCAAACATTTCCATTTGCCGCGTATTCGACCATATGGTTAGTCAACTGCGCGGTTCCAAAGGAAATTCAGAGCGATTATCCCGGATCGTTCTGAGTGGGAGGAACTTATTCTTCCTGCGGATCCAAAACATCTCCACTGGTTTTTTTTTCCTGTGTGAGGTATTAGGTCCAAAGGTACTGCGGCCATTAAGTTGGCCTATTATACTACAACCCCTACACCTCATATTTGTAGGCCAGACCGCCTGAACAAGTTCAGCAGTCTGCCTAGTGGTTTGTCGCTTAGACTTGAGTGTTCGAGCAGGTACTTCTCGAACAGAGAGACCCTGCTCCTTGCTATTGCAGGGCACTCACAGAGAACATGAAGGGCAGACTCCTCCTCTTCTAGGCAAAGCCTACATGTAGGGTCCTCCGCCCTTCCTATCTTCCATAAGTGGTAATTTAGGGCACAGTGTCCGGTAATTAAGCCAACAAGTGTCCTAACAACACTCCTACTGCGCCATAATAATTCCTTGGCCATCTTAGGGGACGGCACTGGAAGGAACCGCTTAGAGTTGGCCAGTCCAGGCGCGGACCTCCAGCGTTCAATATGTTTCATCAAAGTCCGATCGGCCAGGGCCCTTTGCAGCAAGCTGGTCGGTGCTCCAATAGCCGGCTCTGGACCAATGAATTCTAAATCATAGCCCTGTTTAGCCAGGGCATCCGCACTTTCATTGCCTTCGAAGCCCCGGTGACCCGGGACCCAGACAAGTGTAATTTGATTGAGAACGCCCAACTCATGAAGAGCACGTTGGCAGTCTCAAACTAATTTCGACTTGGTCCTACGGGACCTTATCGCTCTAATTGCCGCTTGGCTATCAGAGAAGATAAAAATCCGTTTATTTTGGTAGGCCCTTCTTAAGATCTCATGAGTGCATGCCAGAATAGCGTACACCTCTGCTTGAAATACAGTTGCCAGAGTGCCTAGACTTATAGCCTTGCTGAATCTGGGACTTTCACTCCAAATTCAGGCGCCTACACCTGTCTCCGTTTTAGAGCCATCCGTGTACCATACTAGCCCGCCCGGCAAAACTTTAGGAAAAGTCCAGGTAAGCCTTTCCTGTATATTTTTTTTTATGAACAGAAGGTTGCTTAAATTTTGAGATTTTATAGGGCATGCCGTCCGATAGCATCTCCGCTTCCGGAATCTCTTCTATGATGCTGATTATTATAGAATGTCCTCGCCCAAGACCAGCGCCCAAGTAACCATTCGCTTTCAGCCGCAGCGCCGCGTTTATGGCGGACTTCTCTACCTCAAGGTGGAGGGGTACCAAATTGAGGAAAGTCTCCAGCGCAGCCGTTGGGGAAGTGCGGATGGCCCCAGTGATGGAGAGGCAAGCCATTCTTTGAATTTTGCTTAAAATGGTTATGGAACCCTTAAGCTTCGTTCTGTGCCACCAAACTAAAGCTCCATAAGTTACCATGGGTCTTATGATGGTGGTGTATATCCAGTACATGGTTTTCGGTTGTAAACCCCAGGTGGAACCACAAGCTCTGCGGCAAGCCCACAGGGATCTGCGCGCTCTACACATCACAGTGTCCATATGCTGTTTCCAGTTGAGCTTGGCATCTAGCGTCACTCTTAAATATTTGGCTTGTTGTGAAAAGCCTATAGTTCTGCCCGCGAATGTAGGTTCCCAAATTCCCGGTAGTGATCGTTTCCTGGTGAAAGGAACTAGAATCGTTTTGTCGGGATTGACTTTTAGACCTACGCTCTCGCACCAGCTAGAGACCAGATCAAGTGCCTGCTGCAGGCGCCTTCAGATTCACCTGTAATTACTATGACGACATCATCGTCAGCGTAACCTTGGGCGAAAATGTTTCGACCGTTGAGCAGCTCGAGGAGTTCATCTACAACAAGGAACCAGAGAAGTGGAGATAAAACTCCTCCCTGCGGGCAGCCTCTTGCTATAGTGCCCTCCAGAGACCCCTCAACATGAGAAACAATTAGTTTGCGAGTTCTCAGCATAGAGTCTATCCAGTTGCAGAAAGTGCTACTTAGACTGTGTCTACTTAGAGCCCTAGCTATAGTATCAAAGGATGTGTTGTCAAAGGCTCCCTCGATATCGAGGAAGGCCGTCAGCGCAACTCCTTTGTTTAGAGCTGCATGTTCAAGCCTGAGCACCAGATTGTGCAGTGCTGTCTCAGTAGACTTGCCCGCCTGGTACGCATGCTGATAGGAGCTTAGTGGTTGGATTTGAAGATAAGTTTCTCTTATCGCCCGGTCGACAATTTTCTGCATTGTCTTCAAGGCAAAAGACGAGAGACTTATCGGCCTGAAAGATTTAGTCAGGGTGTAATCCGAACGCCCTGGCTTAGGTATAAATGTTATGTTGACGTTCCTCCAGACGGATGGGATGTAGCCATGTGCGAAGGAAGCCCTAAATAATTTGCATAATAAGGGAGTGACTAGGTTGCAGCCCTCCTGTAGCAGAATGGGATAGATTCCGTCTGTTCCAGGGGACTTGTATGGTTTGAACGATCTAATCGCCTCCCTAATAGCTTCATGGTTGAACAAGGCATTTGCTTCTGTCCAGGCGGCTTTGGACACTTTAGAAAGTTGGCCTGTTCGCTGCTCAGCAGAAGTTGTGTTCTCTTTTGAATAAATGGTTGTGCCTGGGAAATGTGCCTGGAGCAATATTATCAAGGTTTCTTCCCTAGACTGTGTGAAAGAGCCATCGGTTCTCCTGATGGATCCAAGATCTACCGACAAGCCCTTTGATAAAGCTTTATAGATTTTTGCTGAGTCTCGAATGTCTTCGACACTCTTGCAGAAATTCTTCCAGCTATTTCTTTTTGCTCGTCTGATCGCCCTGTTATAGCTGGTTAGCGAGCTTTTATAACTCTCCCAGTTGCCGCTCTTCTTAGCTGCGTTTAACAGTTTCCTCGTAGCGGATCTTAACTTGGAGAGCTCGTTATTCCACCATGGAGTTTTCCTATTACGCGTCCTCATAAGAACAGGGCAGTTATTGTTGTAAGCAGCAGTAACCGCCTCCGTAAAGAAGTCCGCGGATAGTTCTACATCCATCGTAGATTTGATTGAGTGCATGGAACCCTTCAATATGCTACTGAGTTCGGCCCGAAAGTCTGTCCAGTTCGTATATCTAGGATTCCTGTATGTACTCACATTTTCCAAAGACTCACCCGCCATAAAGTAAATGTGTCTATGGTCTGAGCACGATGGCTCATCTGAGACCCGCCAGTCACTCACGTAAGTGGCAACTTGTTGAGTAGCAAGTCCAATCCAATCTCCACTGGTTTACTGACGGATCAAAGATGGAACATGGCGCAGGGGCTGGTGTCGCAGGACCCAATTCCAAAGTCTCGATTGCAATGGGTTATTGGCCCTGTGTTTTCCAGGCTGAAATTCATGACATTGCGACCTGCGTTAGGCTCAACCTTGAGAAAGGTCTGAAAGGCGGCAATATTAAAATCTCTTCTGACAGCCTAGCTGCCATCAAGGCACTCTCAACGTAAAAGTTTTCTTCCAAAATAGTCGCAAGGTGCTTTGACGTACTCCAGAGCCTGATCAGAAGAAATGAGGTCTCGCTCTGCTGGGTCCCCGGGTACTGGGGTATCGAGGGAGGGGTCTGAGACGTTGCTCCATGGCCCAGAACCTTTCTGTGGAATCTCTTGGTCTACCTGCAAGTCCTTGATAGAGGAGTGATTAAGGGACTAAACCTAGCCTATTGGGAGTCAGTCCAGGTCTTAGACAAGCTAAAGATCTTATAAGACCCTTTGTCCTACGGGGCACTATCACTTTAAACAGAGCGGACCTAAGGCTGCTGGTGGGTTATCTCACTGGCCATGTAGGACTGCGGTACCACCTCCAGAACCTAGGACTGTCTCAAAAGACAGAATTCCGACTCTGCTTGGAAGGGGACGAGACTTCCACATATATTCTTTGTGAATGTCCTGCTCTGATCTGGCTTGATTGACTCCAAGTTCAAAATGGCATCAAACGCAAAATAGCGACCAACACAAAATGGGGGATTACAAATTCTCTAGAAAAATCTTGTGGAACTACCCCTATTATAGTTATGTGAACTAGCTTCTCTCTGGATTACTTTATCACCAGTTCTGATACTAGTCAATTTCCCACTAGTGCTAAACGTATAACTATTTTGTAAGAAGACAGTTCATTCCGTCTACGATTGTGTGGACCGAAGGGGTCAAACCCACATCCCAACTATAGTTAGATTTTTTTATTGTGCAATTTTGGGGAAAACAAGGCGGAGGACGCCACTAGCAAAGTTCTGCACAGGCCCGGTATCTCAAAATGTATGCGGACGATTCTGAATATGTTTGGCTAGGCGTCTGTTGTGCACGTAGTACACAATTTTTCATCATCGAATCTTAAAAAAGTTGTGACATGCTTTAAATTCCTTTAAGTATCCAAAATCAACTTTTGCAGATTTGTTCTGTTTTCATTATATCTTTTTTTGCTAGTGACCAATATATATATATATATACATAACACCTAGCCCTGTGATTACGGTGACCCTGGTCTTCTGTGTTAAAGGGTTTACTCTACTATTATACAAACCTGAATGTAATACGAACTGCGTTTCCCAAAGTTTCCCATCAATGAAACTTTATAATGGATGTCCGGCGTCTCAGTTAGGATAATTTAACTACTTTGTTACAATTTAATCCTAAGATTAATTTACCTTTCGAATATTCCCTATTTTGATGAAAATCATCCCGTCGTCATTTCGTAAAGGTTATTCCGGTTACTTCACATGACATTGTGTGCAAATGTATCACAATAGAAAAGTGTTTAAGCAAGTTTTCTGCGTGATCACTTGAAAGGTTTCACATGTACTTTCTCCCATTATAATATTATTACATGTACTCTCTGTTTAACATATGAGAAGTTTAATCAATAACAATTTTTTTTGCTACTTTTGTTATGTTTAGGACAAATCTATTATGAATGTAGTAAATGATGAAAAGTGAAAATTTATTCACTAAAAACATAATCAGAAGCGCACTATTTTCATGCACTTCACACCGTTTTAGCATATATGAAAAGAAAACGGAATCGATTTCTGTTGTGGTCACGTTTAAAGCATTTTGTTTGAAAACAATCTATTCGAGTTCCCATAGAAAAGTTCGTCTAGAATCGATCCAACAAGCTTTAATCCACTTAGAAAGTCACCGATTTTGAGAAAAGTTTGCATACAACTCATCCAAGCCGAGTGAAGGCAACAAATTTTCACCGAATAAAAAATACGGATTTTATTATATATCAATAAACAAAAAAAAACATACCGAATGTGGTATCTTAAATGATATTCTAAAAATAATTTCCGTCAGTCAATAAGCGTATATTTCGCTCCGGTGTTGGTGAAAAATGTTTGAACATGAGGCAGATTCAGACGATGACTTCGAAGGATATTGTGAGTATCACAAGTGTTAATAATGTAATATTATTGTGTTTTCATTAATTGATAATGTTTTAATTACAGTTCTTAAGCCAGTTAATGAATATAATATTGTTGATAAAATAAAAGAAGCTAATAAGGAATTATTTTCAACGCCTCAGCCATCATCGCCATTGCCAACGGCTCTACAGCGTAAAGTGAAATTTAAGGCTGTCCTTGAGGAATATGATGAGCCCAATGAAGGTGATGGTAATGATAGTGAGGCAACAATTAAAAAACGAGATACATCAGACCAACAGACAGATACTGCAGTACAGCAGGATATACCAATAATTACTGAAACAATTGTGGAAGAGGTTGAAGTGATGCCAGAATCAGAAAGTGAAGTTGAAGAAATTTGTGAAGAAGTTGAAGGTTTAGACATTGATCAATCGGAGCATGAGGATTTAATAAATGGTGAACAAAATATCCCCCATAAAAATAATGATACAACTGAATTATGTGCTAATAATGATATTTTATTATCAATAGAAGAATGCCAACAACAGCCGCTAACTAGACAAAGTTCGGAGGATTTATCAACAAGCAGCAGAACTAGCGAAGATGATCTATCTGTAATTGTTGCATCTTATCTACCAGATGATACAAAGAAAGAATTTGAAGAATCACCAAAAACTAATAAAGCACGCCCACAAAGCGGTAAGAAATATACAATAAAGGCTAGAAAAAATTCTGTTAAACAAAATGTTGGGGATATTCTTAAGCTTAGATTTAACTACAAAACGTGCTGTGAATATAGAAACTCAACAACTGATAAGCTACCAAAGTACACTGGGTATTTATCAACGTATGGCTTAAGCAAGGATCAATGGGATAAGCGAGAGAAACGTATCGATAAAAGGCGAAAATTTTATATGGAAAAAAATCTTCAGGCTAATGAAGAGCAAACTAAAAAGATGGAAGATAATGAACGAGCATTTACTAATTGGCTAAAGAATAAAATGCGTTTTCCCATCAACAAAACAAAGAATATGTTCGACTTTCGACCACGTCGTCAAAAAAATAAAAGCAAATAGCTTAACTTCTATCTTAATTAATAATTCAATTAAAAAAAATATCGCTTTTAACATTTTTCATATACGCACATTTAAAGTTCCTGGTAGGAAATCCACACCAAAAAAAATACAATTTTTTTTACTATAATTATTATTGGCAAAAATTAATTTTTGTAAACCGCATTAAACCGTGTTCATAATAAATCTGTGCTAATGCGTGTTCTGATATTTTGTGATTAAGTAATTAATTCAAGGACTCATGCAATGTTTTTTTTGTTTTATAGGGAGGTGGAAATTTCCTTTGAGAGTTCGTAAAGTAAAAAAAGCATGGTTACGAGTTACACGGAAGAAAGTGGAAAATTTCTGATTGTTAACACTCAAAAAAAAAAGAAAAGAAACGTGAAAACTATTGAATGAACGATTGATTTTTTTTTTTTTTGCTGGAAGAGACGATCAAGGACATTTCAAGGATTTTGTATGGGTAGGCAACAGATTGGAAGATAGTTGAAAATTATACATAAATATACATGCATACACTTATATTTCTTTAATAAAAATTTGTATATTTGTTAGAGATTGTTAATTAGGTATATACATATAGCTAGAGAAATTTTATTATTGCTAATTGATATGTAGAGGCTTAATTATGTTCGAAATAATGTCTCATTTTTGTTTAAATTTTTTCTTTAAATATTAAAGGACTGCTTTAATTCAGAGTGTCTATGAAAGTTAAATCATATTGCATTCATAGTTTTACTTGAGAAAATCATAATATTCATTTCATACATGTATATGGTAGAACCCCCACCATCCCAATGGCGCTACAGCCCAAATCGAGCCTCCTCAAGGGCATTTCTCCAAGTTTGACGGTTCCTGCAGCAGTTCTCCAGTTACGAATGTTGAGCATTATCTCTGCGTCAGCCGTCACAGAGTCCATCCATCTCCTCCTGGGTCTACCTACTGGTCTATTTCCTGGGATTTCTGCCACCATAAGCCGTTTTGGAATACGGTTGTCGTCTATCCTAATTACGTGGCCGGCTAGTCTTAGGCCGCTATTACATTAGGATGCCATGGCAGCGCAGCCAGCAACGTAACTATGGCTACTTAAAATTTTACAAGTTGCCAAATTCAGCGGCCAATGTGAGATGCCAATGTCAGATGTTATTTTTAAAATGGTAATCGAAGAAATAATGTTGTATTTGCGTCGCAAAAAGGCATTAAAAAAAAGGAATAAAAGGCGCTATTGGGTACACCTTTTTTTAGCTAATCGTGCTGACAGTGGCGTGTTCTAAAAATTGTATGATGATCTCAGAAAACACCCCGAAAAATTCTTTAATTATATGAGGATGTCTTTGAGGTCCTTCGAAGAACTGCTATCATTGTGCAGAAATGACTTGACAAAACAGGATACCATCTTCAGGAAACCTATTAGTCCAGAGGAGAAGTTATTGGTCTGAATATTCCCCTGAGGAACTATCCCAAATCGCTGGTCTGCTTTGCACTTCTAAAATAAATCTTTCCGTATCGAAAAGTTCCATTGCAACACAACAATAACCCCAAATAAAATACGGAAAGTGACAGCTAATCGGAGTAAAAAAATTCACCGGCGACGTAACCAAATAGATCTGGGATGTGTGAACGTTATGGCCACGCTTCCATTCTGGATACGTGGCCAGGCCGTCGCCAGGTCTAATACTCATAATGCAAATGTACATATTCCAGATGGCTACGTTGCTGGCTACGCTGCCATGGCATCCTAATGTAATAGCGGCCTTAGTCTGTTGATTTTTATAAACGTTGAGAGTTATGGGTCGTCAAAAATTTCATACAACTCATTGTTATATCTCCTTTGCCATATTCCATTCTTTCTCGTTGGGCCTATTATGCATCTGAGAACTTTCCTCTCAAACCTTTTGATTCGTTCCTCTATGTCCTGGGTCGTAGTCCAAGTCTCGCTGCCATAGCACAGTACTGGTCGTATAGTGTTTTGCAAAGTGAAAGTTTCGTTTTTCTGTGCACAAATCTTGAGTGCAGGGGCCGGTTCACGTAACTCGACAACGAAAATTTTTTTTCGTTTCGCGTTCACGTAGCTCGAAAAAAATACAAATTTTCGTTTGCTGACTCGAAAGCTCTTATGTTATCGAACACTTGAATTATTAAGATTAATTTTCCAATTTAAAAGTAGACTTTTATAAGTTATTACATAATGTAAATTATTTTTAAAAATTTAATTAAGTTGTTGCCAATAAATTGTATAATTTTACAGCGGTTTTTGTAAAGAAAATCGTGTTTCAGTAATGTGGTTTCCTTAAATTTTCTTTCGAGCTACGTGAACGCTCAATTTTTTCGAGACAAATTTTTTCGTTTTCAAATTCGTTTCGAACGATTGTCGTCGTTCGAGTTACGTGAACCGGCCCCAGGGTTTGTTTTTGGACATAGTAGTAGTAGTATTCGTCTAGTTATTTATTCCTTTCATCGTTTCTTTTTGTAATTGTAGACCCAAGGTAGGCTGTTTTATCGACTATTTCTAGATTGTGTTTGTCGATGGTTATATTTCTTCCCATTCTAAACCTTCCAGCTCTGGATTGTTGCATCACCTTTGTTTTCTCTTCGTTAATGTTCAGCCCTATGTCCTTGGCCGCCTCTCTTAATTCGGCATAGACTTCTTTTACTGCCAAGAAGGACCTTCCCACGATGTTCACGTCATCCGCATATCCAAGTAGTTGTACAGACTGCGTTGCTTTGGACGCACTTCTCTGTACTGACGTTTTTCTTATCACCCATTCTAGGGCCAAGTTGAAAAGCATGGGGGCTAGTCCATCTCCTTTCCTAAGTCCTTCTCTCAGGTTTTGTATGATAGCATTCTGATAGGCATCTATTCTTTCTTCAAGTTTTAGCTTGTCTATATCGTACCTTAGTTAGGATTTTGGTCGTTATACGGGCTCTAAATTTCACTTTGACGAGATATTGGTCCGACCCACAGCACTCTCCCCTCATAATTGTTACATCCAGTATACTCGTGGCCCCTTTTCTCTCAATTAGGACGTGGTCTTTTTGATTATTTGTTACCCCGTCTGGTGACTGCCACGTCATCTTATGGATATTTTTGGGCAGGAACATTGTTGAACTTACTACCATTGAACTCGAGCTAGCGAGATCGATCAATCTACTACCGCTGTCATTGGTAGCGTTATGTAGGCTGTGCTTTCCTATGACTCCTAGGAATTCCTCTTCTTTTCCTACTTTTTGGCGTTCATGTCTCCATTTTAATATCGTTTGACGATATTATCTGAGGGCGCTTGTTAGCTCCTGGTATAATTGCTCTTTCTCCTCATCCGTCTTATCTTCTGTGGGCGCATGGACGTTTATGAGACTAATGTTATGTAGTCTTGTTTTAATCCGAAGGGCATAAATTCTATTATTTACTGGCTTGAAGTCCAGTATCAGTGATTTCATTTTCTTTTCTACTATGAAGGCTACTCTGAACTCTCTTCCTGGGGGTTCTACACGATCAGTTTAGTTGTCGGTTCAGTCTCAGTTTCAGCTCAACGGTCAGTTAAACTGACATGTGGACTGGAAAAACTGAAGAGAGTATTGAACTGAGGCTCCATTGGAATCTCATCGAGCCTAGTTCAGCTAACAGTTCAAATGAAGAGTAACTGACGTCTAGACAGGCTTTCTTGTTAACGTTTGGGTTTAGTTTATGATGTGCACATATGTGTTTGAATATTCCAAGTAAGTAGTAGCAGGATTGAATCAGCTCAAAAACAATTTCTTCTCTTTGCTTTACGACATTCCATGACTCGCACGATTATCATCCGCTACCACCCTACACTTCTTGCCTTATCTTAGACGTTTTAAAGGTAAATCTCAAAATGCAGTTTCTGAGAGATAAAATTAAATTCAATCTGTCAGTCTGACAGACGAGGCACGTAAAACTGCTTAAGGAATATTCACATCGCACCTAATACGCTAAGAACGAACCTGTTAAAAGATGTCTTCAAGAACCAGTCCTTTAAAAAAAATTTATATCCCTGTTGACATCCACATCCGATACTAACAATATAGGGTGAATTCAAAAACTCAACACTTCCGCAACACTGCAGAATTCAGAAATTAGAAGCTGTTTTTGAATTCACCCATAGCCTTAGTTATAAATATTTATGTGGATAAGATAACCAGGATATGGATAAGAACCCAGTCACTTTATACATGAACCTCTAAAAAATTCCTACTGGAAATTTATCAGCGAGATTCTCTTTATTTTGTTGTATTTTGATACTTAGACTTTGATTTAACATTGCAGTACTAAATCTAAGACATTTATATGAATTGCCAGTAGCCAAAAATTTTAAAGTTGCACTAAGCCTTTTATGATGTTATATGGCTTGTCTCATAACAGTATTCTGCTTTTGTATTAAGGGTGTTACTAAATCCAATAGTTCCTTGTAAGTACTCTCACTCATCCGTAAATAGTCTGACTAATCACAAGGTTCGAAATGAAGTTCCTTTATCAAATTTACATGAGATAATGAATTTCTTTCTACGTACCATTCTCTACACCACTTTGCTCTCTTTTCCCTAGACTTATTTAGTGATAAACATAGCGCTACAGCAATAAGGCAATCTTCATCCATGATCACAACGAAAACTCTGCGATGAGAAAGTTTCAATAATGACAACTTACCACAAAACTAATAACTGAACTGATATGGAACTGATCGTCTAGCATAAAATTAACTGAACTGATAGTTGAACTGAAAGTGAGACTGAACGGACAACTGAACTGATGGTGTAGAACCCCCTTAAAACATTTGAAATTTGGTTCCCATATAGTTAAGTAAGGTTCTTGATTAAGTAAAGCATAGAGTGTCCAGAAATTAAAGTCTTGATCTATATTTAGATTTCACCCAGCCCTGTACTCCGTGAAGATTGTCATTGTCTATTTAGCACCTCGAACCTGTTCTTCTTTTTCGATGGTTCTTCAGCCCAATCAGCTTCTTCCTCCAGATGTCTCTCTGCTCCGCAGCTTGTCTCCAGTTTCTTGTGCTAAGCAGTTTTGCTGCATCGGCTCTAACATTGTCTTCCCACCTTAACCGTGGTTTGCCAACTGGTCTTTTGACATCTGGTAGTGGTAGTAGATACAGGGCTTTTTTTGGTATCCTTGAGTCATCCATTCTTTGGACATGACCGGCCCAAAGTAAACGTAGTAGCTTGGGATGGGTCGAAAGTTTACACTCTTTGTATAAGTCGTACAGGTACAAGTCGTGATTGTAGCGTATTCTCCATGCATTGTCTTCACTGATTGGGCCGTATATCCTTCGGAGAACCTTCCTCTCAAATATATCCATCTTGTCTGCGGATTTCTTGGAGATACTCCATGCTTCACATCTATCCGTTGCTACTGTACGTATGATGGTTTTGTAGATTCTTATTTAGGTTTTTCTGTGGAAGTCTCTGGATTTCATTACTGGCAGTAGTGAGAAGTATGTTCTGTTCGCGGCGTGTATTCTTCTTTGTACGTCTATCGTAGTTAAATTGGTTAACCCGTTCCAAGTTATACATATTTCGCAGGTGGTATTGTCGTTTCTTCTTCTTCTTTCCACCCTTGACTGAATTAGAATCTTGCTCTTCTCTGCATTTAGTTGCAGCCTTATATGTTTTGCTCCATCTTCTAATTCTGTGAATGTTTCTCTAAGATATGACAGTATCCAGTCTGGCTTTTATTATATTGGTCATTATTTTATATACTGTGCTTAACAGAGATATGCCTTTATAGTTTCCACAGCTGAATCTGCTCCCTTTCTTGTGTATTGGGCAGATAATGCTTTGCTCCCATTCTTCAGGCATTTTTTCGTTTTCCATAGGCAGTATGGCAATTTATGTATAGCTGCTGAAAGCGATTCGCCTCCTTGTTTGATCAACTCTGCTGGGATGTTATTTATTCCTGGAGATTTCTTGTTTTTGGCACTTGCTTTTGGATTTCTTGCTCCTCGTCGGTATCTCTATGTATATTTTCGTATTTATATTTCTGGCTTCTATAGCTATTTTACATTCCTCGTCGTACCATTAACTGGATCTGGCTGTGCGTTTGTAACGTACAGTTTCCTTCGTGACATCCGTCAGTATCGCCCATACGGTCTGTTCTTGGAGGCGATCAACGTCGAATTTCTTTAGTTTGTTGTTTCATTTTTCTTGAGTGGACAGCTGACATTTGAATCTAGCTTTAACTAGGAAGTTGTCCGATTCACAACTCGCACCTCTACAGGATCTTACTTGGAGGATACTGGAAGCTGCCCTTCTGTCTATGAGTATATGGTCTATTTGGTTGCAGTATCTTTCACTGGGAGATTGCCACGAGTATTTGTGAATGTCCTTTCTCGGGAAATATGTTGAGCTGACGATCATATTTTTGCACATTGCAAATTCGTGGAGACTTTCCTTTCCAATGGTCGGTCTGTGTCAATTCACCATCTTGATGTCATTGGAAGGGCCTGTGTCGTATGCGTGTTCAAAGGATGAAGAATTTCGTTCGGAGTCGTATTGAGCATAGTCGTTCACTGATTGGCTTGAACTCTATCACATTATCTATAATTGACTTGTGTATTACGAAGCATACTCCTAAGTGATGTTCCCTTCCCCAGCAAGGCCCATTGTCGCGTCTCCTATCCATATGATCTCTTGTAACGCGAGTAATTTTATCATTCTGTTTAATAGTGACTTAACTGCGGCAGTTCTGTACATACTTCACGTGTTCCATGTTCCAAAAATCATTTCCAGGTGCTGTTGCCGTTTTTCCCGTCCGTTCCGAGGCTTTGTTTCGGATTTCTTAACTGATGTGTTTTTACAGGGTCCGGTAGTTAGCCCAACCCCCAACCCCACTACCAGGAGGGTCGGCTACGTGAATTATACCCCATCGGATAAGGTGGCGCAGATATAACCCCAGGCACTGGGTATGTCCGTCGTCCAGCAGGCACCAGCGAGGAGGTGACGATACGATTTTGCCCCGACCTCGGATCTGTTACCTTGATAAATATGGCTGGCATTTCACAGTGGGCCTAGCGGTTGAAAATTTGGATGTTATATGAGTTTATTGTTTTTAAGCAGCCGACTGAGCCACAGCAGTGGCGGGATAGCTACAGAGAGCAGAGTGATATGCCCAGACCCGTCGCAAAGGGGACAACTGGGAATAGAGTGACCCCCAAAAGGTGAAACCCCACATCCCTGCGTAGTAATCGTCTAGGGGCCCTGAAACGAGCTTGAAACACAAAAACTCAAAACGCCATATCCTTGCGTTTTAATTGTCAAGCAACTGTAATCTAGAGCCTGAAACGCAAGCAACACTCTAAAATGTTATGTTTGTATATAGGTATGGATTCTTCTACTCATCACATTTAAATAGTAAACACTATTAGTACGTTTCCATGACAGCTTGAAGATTACTTGCAGCGTTTTCTTGCTTCCATTTCCGCAAAGTTGTCGATGACATCACCACCGTATATATTTTCTGCCAGCTTTCGTTCTATTCATAATATCATGCAATGATTTAAACGTGACTCATTCATGATATTTAAGGTGGTCCTTAAAAAAATTGTTTTCTTAATTTTCTTTGGGGCACCCTGTTATATTGTTCTATTATATAAAAAAGGATTTTTCAGCAGTCTGCCTAGTGGTTTGTCGCTTACACTTGAGTGTTCGAGCAGGGACTTCTCGAACAAAGAGACCCTGCTCCTCGCTATTGCAGGGCACTCACAGAGAACATGGAGGGCAGACTCATCCTCTTCTAGGCAAAGCCTACATGTAGGGTCCTCCGCCCTTCCTATCTTCCATAAGTGGTAATTTAGGGCACAGTGTCCGGTAATTAAGCCAACAAGTATCCTAACATCACTGCTACTGCGCCGTAATAATTCCTTGGCCATCTTAGGGGACGGCACTGGAAGGAACCGCTTAGAGTTGGCCAGTCCAGGCGCGGACCTCCAGCGTTCAATATGTTTCATCAAAGTCCGATCGGCCAGGGCCCTTTGCAGCAAGCTGGACGGTGCCCCAATAGCCGGCTCTGGACCAATGAATTCTAAATCAGAGCCCTGTTTAGCCAGGGCATCCGCACTTTCATTGCCTTCGAAGCCCCGGTGACCCGGGACCCCTACAAGTGTACTTTGATTGAGGACGCCCAACTCATGAAGAGCACGTTGGCAGTCCCAAACTAATTTCGACTTGGTCCTACGGGATCTTATCGCTCTAATTGCCGCTTGGCTATCAGAGAAGATAAAAATCCGTTTATTTTGGTAGGCCCTTCTTAAGTTCTCATGAGTGCATGCCAGAATAGCGTACACCTCTGCTTGAAATACAGTTGCCAGAGTGCCTAGACTTATAGCCTTGCTGAATCTGGGACTTTCACTCCAGATTCCGGCGCCTACACCTGTCTCCGTTTTAGAGCCATCCGTGTACCATACTAGCCCGCCCGGCAAAACTTTAGGAAAAGTCCAGGTAAGCCTTTCCTGTATATGTACAGATGGTTGCTTAAATTTTGAGATTTTTTAGGGCATGCCGTCCGATAGCATCTCCGCTTCCGGAATCTCTTCTATGATGTTGATTATTATAGAATGTCCTCGCCCAAGACCAGCGCCCAAGTAACCATTCGCTTTCAGCCGCAGCGCCGCGTTTATGGCGGACTTCTCTACCTCAAGGTGGAGGGGTACCAAATTGAGGAGAGTCTCCAGCGCTGCCGTTGGGGAAGGCGGATGGCCCCAGTGATGGAGAGGCAAGCCATTCTTTGAATTTTGCTTAAAATGGTTATGGAACCCTTAAGCTTCGTTCTGTGCCACCAAACTAAAGCTCCATAAGTTACCATGGGTCTTATGATGGTGGTGTATATCCAATACATGGTTTTCGGTTGCAAACCTCAGGTGGAACCACAAGCTCTGCGGCAAGCCCACAGAGATCTGCGCGTTCTACACATCAGAGTGTCCATATGCTGTTTCCAGTTGAGCTTGGCATCTAGCGTCACTCCTAAATATTTGGCTTGTTGTGAAAAGCCTATAGTTCTGCCCGCGAATGTAGGTTCCCAAATTCCCGGTAGTGATCGTTTCCTGGTGAAAGGATTACTGTAATTTTTTATGATTTTTAAACTTAGGTGTAGGGGTTGGTACCGCTAAGTACAAATTCAATATTTTAGGTATGACCTCTGGATCTATTTGAGCCTTCTTCAATGGTTTTTTCTTCATTTGAATCAGATGAATCTGCATAAAAATGCAAGCAGCGTTTTTACATGGTATTTTCAGTAGGCCTAGTCCATAGGTTATATAGTATGAAAAAATTTTGTGGGTTACCTTTCTCTCTTCTATCTTCTTCTTTCGTGCTGCAATCTTCATCAACACTCATCCCAGAGAAAAATAACGAAATGTGGTCGACGTCATCACCATCCACTTTACTTTGAGATGGCCTTAACAAATTTTAATGTCACAAAGATGGCATCCCGCCAGAATTGTTGAAAGCCGATTCAAGCCTCATAGCAGATGCGCTACAGCAGGAAATAGCATGGGAACATCTATACCTTTTCGGAGGATTGGACGGAAGGTATCATAGTCAAAATACCAAAAAAAGGAGGACCTAACAATATGCGGCAACTGCAGAAGAATCTGTTTTTTATCTACTGTGGGCAAAATATTGGCCCATATATTACTATCTAGGATACGAGAGGCAGTAGACCGAACGCTTAGGATGCAGCTGGATTCATGAAGGGCCGCTCATGTATTGATCATATTAACAGCTTGACAATAATAATGAAGCAGTCTACTAAATTCCGTTCCCCCTTTTACCTTGATTTCGTAAATTATGAGAAAGCGTTTGACTTGGTTAATAGGAGGTTTATGTGGCAGTCACTACGGCGACGTGGACTGCCTGATAAAATAATATAATTGATAAAAGCCCTATATAACAATTCCAAATACAGACTTCTCCATAATGGAAAATTATCCGACAGCTTTGCGGTGAGTTCAAGAGTACGACAAGGATGCCTACTTTCGCCTTTACTATATCTTATAGTAATAAATGACATCCTTGTCGGCGCTCTAGATAGTAGAACAAATAGCAGATAGCCCACAGACATCAGGACCTGAAAAACATGTTAAGCAATTTAGCAAGAGAAAGTACTCCAGCAGGCTTAAGGCTAAACCGGACTAAAACCAGAGAAATGCGGATAAATGTAAACACCATTCAACGGACAGCGCTGAATAACCGTGACGTTGAACTGGTAGATAAATTCTGCTACCTCGGTAGTGTTCCAGAATAAATAAAGCACGAGGCGCATATGTATGCCTGTCCCGCATATGGAGATCAACACAGATCTCAACTAACACCAAACTGTTCAACTCCAACGTTAAGGTAGTACTTTTGTACGGTTGCGAAACATGGAAAGTCACCCAATTTATCACAGGGCGCCTACAAGTCTTCATCAACAGAGGCCTGCGTCGTATCCTAAAAATCCGCTGCAAGATAGAATTTCAAACGCAGAACTATGGCGCAAATCTAGCCAAACAGGCCCTTGAATTTAATCCGCAAGCATTCCGTCGAGTCGGAAGACCTAGAACAACGTGGAGGAGAGCCCTACTAGCAGAAGCCGCAGCTGGGAGATCCTGGTCGGAGCTGAGAGCTGTCGCGCAAAACAGAGTCCGCTGGAGGGCAACTGTTTCCGCCCTATGTCCCATGAGGGATTAAAGGAGCGTAAAGATGAAGAAGTAAGAAGAAGCATGTTCAATATGTACCACTTTTTGCTTGATTCCCAATCTATATCCGAATTTTTCCTCATCCCAACTTGTATCCGCCACTGCTTACAATAGGTTTTGTTTTCTTCTTCCCGATAACATAAGGTTTGCAGCGGCCGACTCTCCGACTATTCGTTTCAATGACGATTATTTGGTTTAATTGTTGAGCTAAAATAAACGAGAATGCATGAACAAAATTCCAGCAGCTGTTTCCGGTACTTTGCGGTCTCCATAAACCACATTTTCCCATTTCCACAAGGGCTTCCTTGCTCAAAAAAACTGTTTGCTTCTGATTTATGAATATTCGTGTATTTGGGCCCATTAGGCTGTTCCACCTTATGTTTATTTTGGTTGGTCTGGGCAAGTAAATAAGGTTAACTAATTGATTTGACAAACTGCTTTCACCTCCAGAAAAAATTTAATAATTTATATGTAGAAATTAAATTAATTTGTAATTTAACAGTGCAGTTGTTTTATTTGCTTCTGGTAGTGTCCCCTTGAAGTAGAGGCAAAACTTTAACTTAATTTGCTGCTACGTTTAAATCTTTTTTGAATAAGCATAGCAAACCTTCAAGATCAACCTACAATTTCTTTTAGTGTTTTTAGCTTAATATTAGCATGAGGATGCGTTATTATATATCACCATGGATAACTATGAATTCAGAAATTTGTGTTAGCTATACCGGAGGAGTCTATAAAACAGGCTCGTCGTTACTCATCCAAATTTTAAATATGTGTTTTAGCATTACTTTTTAACAATGTTTGTAACTAAATTATTTTATTTTTGATGATACCAACACTAAAAAATTATTATTTTTGTAAATAAATAAAAATGTATGCTTTAAATTTTTTTTTATTAATTTCCCAGTTTATAGCAGTGGCGGTTCGTAAGGTTCAAGATGAGGGAAGCAATGTACAGGACGTCAAAGATAATGTTCTCCGCGAACGACAAAAGTAAAAATATCGAAGCCTTTCATAAAAAAACCGGAAAATAACAAATATGAAAACGAATTAAGTAATTAACCCCATGGAAAAAGTAGAAAACCCTACTACCAATCTATTTTGTTTTTATTAACTTCCCAGTATAGGAAGTTATTGTAATCGGTCCGAAAATCGAGATCGAAATTTTTGACGTATTTTCATGATTATGATTTTTGTACCTGCCCGATACCGCGCGAACTAAACACTACATCGACTTCTTTGAGGTGCCGAAAAAAGAAACGAAGAAATGCTCTGAAAAAAATTTCATATTATTCGGTCGGGTCTTTTTTGTTTAAATAGAAAAACTTCGGCTAATTGTCAGAAAGACCTTAAATTGACAAGTTTTGCTAATATCTAATAAACTCGATGTAATGAGACCCGTTCTAAACCAAGTGATCTTTTTGGGTTCTTCACAGCGATAACATCACTTGTCAAAATCCGAACCTTTAAAAATCGTGCAAAAATTTCGGTACCCTTTACAAACATCACGAATGTCTCATACCTTGGGTTAGCACTTTTGACGGGGAATTGTTTTATACGCTTGATACAGTTTCAGGAAATTTCGGTTCATCCTGGGAGATCCAGTAGTTACTGCAAAATTTGTTCTTTTTGGTCAAGTCTGACAAGTACTTTACAGTTTTAGTTTTGCTAATATCTCCGGAAAGCTTTGGAATTTCCAAATGAAGCCGTTCGCTTCCCAGTTTGTCAACGGCGCTTCAGCACGCTCAATACGAATTTGAACACCCGTTTTAGTGCAGCGAACGAAATACGGAGGAAATGCTTGTTAGCTAACATTCAGGAAAAACAAATTTTCTAGAAAAATCTTGTGCATTTACCACTATTATAGTTATTTGAACCATGTAGCTTCTCTCGGGATTTCTTTGTCATCAGTTCTGATACTAGCCAATTTTGTATTAGTGTAAGCGTATAACTATTTTGTAAGAAGTCAGTTTATTCCATCTTCGTTCATCATACTGGGAAGTTAATCGTGTGGACCGAAGGGGTCAAACCCACACCCTTACCCTCACTTGAAACTTTGACCTGATTCTTACTGCAATGGTAAAATTTCCCGAAAACCATTTCCATTACATTTTTACCTCTTTTTATATGGTTTCTAAATAGCAGGAAAACAAACTGGAAACAATGATTGGAAATCCCGTGGTTCAATTTTAGTCCTATTTGCAATGCGACACCTATAAAAATATACAGGCCCAGCAGGCAAAATGAGCTCACAAAACCAGAAATTTGTCTTACAACTCACAATGAGCTCAATATGAGGAAAATATGACATCCCAAATGCAAAAAAAAATTAAACCAGTTGTGAGAAAATAATGAGATCATAATGAGAGGAAAGTGAGAAAGAAACCGAAATTGAATGTCCCACTTAATGTTCATTGATTGGAAGGTTGTTATGAGCTAATTATGAGCAATTCGTTTGATAACAATTTTTAAGACTATTATCGTCACTCCCAATTTGACTTTTTCAAGCAAAAGACTGAAATTGTTAGTGAAGTTTGTAACCACGGTATCCTATGCTGGACAAAAAATTGCTACAAAAATATAAAAGAAGTGGAAAGTTCAACAGAGACAAGCGGAAATATATAAGAATGGCATTCGAAACTTCTCCAGCTGGTCAAGCCTCTTCTAGTAGTACTGCTTCAAGTTTTTTTTGATGGGAACAGCGGAATCATCGAATTTTCGGATGAGTAAGAATCAAATCGAATGAGAAATGAAGTTGATAATTTGGGCGACTTATCTGAATAATTTGACGATAATGATGATATCAATATTAGAGTAGGAGATGCAATCGCGGGAATTGGAAGTTGGGCTAACAAATATGGTATCGGTAGAAATGGAATAACTGATTTACTTAGTGTTCTGAACAAACTACTTCCTAGAAATTTCCAACTGAAGGAAGAACCGTTCTGATGACACCAAGATCAGTAGAAGTGACGAACATCGATGAAGAATGCAAATATTGGCAGCAAGATGTTACAGTTTGTCTTAAGAAGGCATTTTAAAATTTACAAAAAGATAATGGCATTTTGTTAAACATTAATGTCAATGGTTTGCCAATTTTTAATAGCTCAACTGAGCAATTTTGGCCAATACTTGCGAATGTCGAAGGGATTATAAAGGAACCTTTCGTAATTGGAATTTACAACGGTTCACAGTGGAACGAATTGCCGAAAACGTAGACAAAAGTCTAAATATTGATGAATTTGGACGAAATTCGGTATTATAGGGTAATCGAGCTCACTGATCACGAATTTAATATCAAAAACTGAAAATTCAAAATGGCGAATCCAATATGGCGGACATTACTTTTAAAACATTGTAGAAATAAATTCAAAACTTGTATCTAGATATTTTTGGGCATGCCGATTACGAGTTTGATGTCAAAATTTGGAAATTCAAAATGGCGGATCCAATATGGCCGACATAATTTTTCAAAATTGTTCAAAACTTGTATTTATATGATTTTGAGCATGCTGAATACGAATTTGATACTTTAATTCGAAAATTTTAAGAACAGGAACTTGAGTGACTCCATTTACAAGATATGTAGGTTCAAAATAAGACCAAAATTCTAAAATATTGGAATTTTTCTGAAAAAACGAAAAACATCGGGATTAAGATCACATTTTTAATTACATATCTTGTAAACGATGTCATTCACTTAATATCATATAAAAGAATACACATTTACCTAAAAACTGAACCGAATTACGTTGTTCTACGATAATATAGTCTAGGAATTATTCAAGTTTAAGTAAATATAAAAAAAATACATTTTTTCTTTCGTGAACACCCTGTACCTTAGTGGATAGTGGGGATAGCCCCCTCTCTAGAACAATTTTTTTTCTCCAAAACCATCCAAAAATCACGCCTGAAAATATTAGCCACGTAGTCCAACAGAGTATTTATTGAATGTCTGATGACCGATACAAATTGCGTATTAGGTCATGTAAACAAATTCATGAACGGTGATTCTTTGTAGATAATCGCATTATCTACAAACTTTGTAAACAATATTTTAGGATGGGACTTGCCGTTTAAGAGATATTGCCCAAAAACGGAATTTTCTGTTTTTAGGAGCAGCGGACAACCAATATTCCGAAACTTTTTTAACATATTCTACTCACGAAAAACTTGTTTTTTAGAAAAAGTTTCGTGAGTTAACATTTAGTTAGAGGTCTGCATTCGCATTGTGCTTTGACGACTGAACTAATATTTATAAGTATATATATATATATATATATCCGTGACTTTGAATTTCCTAATTTTGACATCAGATTCGTAATCGGCATGCTCAAAAATATATATATATATGTAGATACAAGTTTTGAACTTATTTCTACAAATTTTCAAAAATTATGTCCGCCATATTGGATCCGCCGTTTTGAATTTTAAAATGTTGACATCAAATTCATCATCAGCGACGTCGATAACATAATACCACAAAATTTCGTGCAAATTTAACAATATGGAGAATTTTCCCGCACTTTTATAGACATTTCATCAAAAATAAAATGTAGCAGCCGTAACTGCATATGTGGTTTACTAAGAGAGTTACGACTAGTAGCTGGATTTTCTTTTTTAATCCTGAAGTAAATATAACTTATTTTATAACAAAATACTTCACTTAGTGGTATTCCGTGGAACTCATAACTTATCTCTTAATTTCGATTGAATTTTATAAATTTTTCTCGTTATTATACATAATTATTGTTTATTTCAATAACAAATGTTAACACGTCGCTTAACAAGTCATAAAGCATTTAAAATTTAGTATATACCTGGAGAAACATTCTCCATTTTCAATATTTCAAATCTGTATTGTCGTTATAATTTTATGCAAGTTTCAATTTGCACTACGTTTTTTAAGCACGGAGCCGAACCCTTTACAAATAAACAATGACCAAGTTCGACCTGCTGTGCAGCTTCAAGGAAAAACAACCGTTTCTACTGCCGGGATTTAATAGTGTCAACAATACTGTAGTCAAACCAAAAGATGGAAATCCCTTAATCGAAACTTTTAAGGACTTTTGACCACGTTTTAGGCAATTCGTCCCACTGTGCGGTTATAAGAAAACCTCCATCGTTAGGTATTTATTTAGACAAATCTCACAATGAGCTCATATTTAGCTCATATTTAGCTCATATTGTATTTGTCATTTATATACACTCTTACGGCGGCGTATACACAGTAGTCTCAATAGCACAGTTGGTAGAATGTTGGCTTCATGTTCCAGTGACCCAGGTTCGAATATCGTTACAAGACAATCGAAAAAAAAAATATTCCCAAATCATGAGTAAAATATGAAAATATATAACAATATAAAATTATATGAATATAAAAAATAGTAGAAAAAGACAGGAACAAAAAAAAAATAATGTGAAAATAGTAATTTTGTTTTTTAACATTTCTCAGTATTTTTTTTCTGCTCAGTGAGCTCAATATGAGATCATTTTGAGATAACATTTAGCTCTTGATTTGCATCATATTGACCTCATATTTAGTTCAGAAACATGCGCCAATTAACTCACTATTACCTCATATGTACATATCTCATAAATTACTATTTAAGACTTTAAACGAAAAAATTGCCAATCGCAAATAGATCATATTAAGCTCAATATGAGCTATAATGCCTGCTGGGGGGTGTGGGGCTTGCCAAATGATTAATGCTAGATATAAGTGGGTTGTTCAACGCCAACGTTAAGGCAGTTCTTTTGTACGGTTGCGAAACATGAAAAGTCATCCAATTCATCACAGGGCGCCTACAAGTCTTCATCAACAGATGCCTGCGTCGTATCGTAAAAATTGGCTGGCAAGATAGAATTTCAAACGAAGAACTATGGCGCCGTGCCGGCCAAGAAAGGATAGATGACCAAATCAGACGAAGGAAGTGGAATTGGGTTGGCCACACCTTGCGACGCGAAGATGAAAATCTAGCCAGACAGGCCCTTGACTGGAATCCGCAAGGATCCCGTCGAGTCGGAAGACCTAGAACAACGTGGAGGAGAACCCTACTAGCAGAAGCCGCAACAACTGGGAGATCCTGGTCGGAACTGAGAGCTGTCGCGCAAAACAGAGTCCGCTGGAGGGCAACTGTTTCCGCCCTATGTCCCGTGAGGGATTAAAGGAGCTTAAAGAAAGAAGAAGTAGGGGGTTGTCCATAAATTACGTGAGGCGTTTAGGCGGGAAGGGGTCGAGTCGAATCTCACCCAATCTTACGTGGGGGAGATGGGGGTTTCGCCAAATATCACGAATTTTTTTCCTCAAGAAACAGTGTAAATTTGGTAGAAAACTGGGTGAAATTAAGTAAAGCATGTTTCTCCATTAAAGCCATACTTCCAAGGCGTTGGCAGGCCAGGTCGGTAGGCACGGCCCGATGAAGGCCACACAATACTCAGTCTGACTGAGGGATGAGGACTTCAGGTCCCCGCCTGTCAGGCCGTGGCATGCAGGTGATTTTTTTTATATGATAGTCTAAGCTTAGGTGTCATCCTTTGTACTACTAGTCCGTCATGTCGTACACGTCATGGTGCAATGTTTAGTAGTAAGCTTAGCTCGAAGGATAGAGAGAAAGATAGGATAGATTAGGGGGAGTCGGGTGTGTGTTGGAGGAGATGGTGGTGAACCTTGCGCTTGAACTCTTGGGTGTTGTATGAGTTCGGGAATATTGACTGAGGTAAGTTGTTCCACAGTCGCGTTGTTCTTGTTATAAACGAATTTCTAAATCGGAGTGTGCGCGAAGATAAGGGCTGTAGACTATAAGGGTTAGCCGAGCGGGCAAGTCTAGTGTTGCGGGAGAAAAGTTGCCGTGGAGGCATGAGGTTTATTATTTCAGTAGAGCAATCGTTGTGGAAAAAACGGTAAAGGGCTACTACATTCCTACGGTGGCTTAATGAGTCAATTGAGGAGCAAATGGTGCTATCGCCAATGAGTTTGAGAGCGCGACTTTGCACCTTGTCCAGCCAGGCTAAGGTGGTTCTCGGGGCCCCAGCCCAAATATAAGAGTTGTATTCGGGGCGGGGACGAAGGTAGGACTTGTAGATTGTAGCCTTGGCCGACGGCTGAAGGAGGAATTTGCATCTTTTAAGGAATCCCAGGCATTGCGATGCTTGTTTAGCGATTTGGAATATGTGGTTATTCCACCGCAGATCATCGGATAGTGTTATGCCTAGGATGTTTAAAGACGGTTCTACCGTTAGGTTTTTATTGTCCACTGAAATAGAAGGAGGGTCAGCGCAGGTTTTATTGGAGATGAGACAGTACTTCGTTTTAGATGTCATGATTCCCTACAAACGCACTGGCAAAGACGGCAGTTTAGAATAGCAGCCTGTTAATTCAAGTGCAAAAATCCCGAAAATTCCCAAAAATCGCCTCACGTCATTTTTGGACGACCCCTAATATGGCCGAAAATGATAAAGGCCCAGGGTGCCAAATCTTAAAATAGGACACTGCCTACAGGTGATAACAAAATGGTGGTAGGGAATTGCTGTAAAGGGGGATGATAAAAAAGGAATGCCATATAGGTTGGAAAAATAGAAAGACGAACGACCACATGGATGGCGGATGGGTATCAAAACACGGACCTCTGAGAAGGTAGTCGGGCGCCTTTACTTTACATTAAATATCAACAGTGTATATAAATGGCTATTCAGTTTTATTGCAGAAAGATTCACAACTACCTTCTATGGTGCATCTGCTGTATCTTCTGAAATCTGTTATCGTTCTCCTTTCGGTAAACGTGTTTGCAAGATGTTTGAATAATTACACAATGTTGACTCCAATTTATTGATGAGCAGCAAGGTTTTATGTTGAATTGCCTAAAAAGATGTAAACAAGCTTAGAAGTGTTATTTACGTACTAGCAATCAATATAATTTTATATAAAAAATCACAAAATTGTGAATCGCCATGCCGAAAAATTTGATATGCAATGATAAGAGTTATTTTTCATAATCTTAAATGAATTTAATTAAGTTTGAAATGATAAACATTTTTTGGATTAAGTTAAACGCACGAAATAAAATTTCTAAAGATAATGAAAGGGATTAAAGGGGATCTGATGTTATCGAATTTCTTCAGCGTTTTTATCACCAGGTTGAAGGCGATTAAGAATTTTTGACTTAAAATCTGTAATCACTGACAAGTCGATAGTTTCTTTGAAGGTATAAATAGCAAGTAAAAATTAATTAGTGCCAGTTAAGAATCTGGCTTCAAAACATCTAAAAATGAGGAGTATTTTTGCGATTTGTTTCTTGGCAGTTTTTGCCTTCGGTTTAGCTGAGGAAATTGACTGGTCGGAAGTTCGCCCTAAATTTATTTCCCCACCAACAATCACTGTACCTTCAGCCCCACAAGGAGGTCCTCAACCAAGAATTGTTGGCGGATATGAAGCTGCTCCTCATTCTTTCCCATATCAAGTTGGACTACTTCTGGATATCCCCGGTGGGCAGACATGGTGCGGTGGCTCTTTAATCACCCCAGAATATGTTCTCACTGCCGCTCATTGTGTTGATGGGTAAGTTTTAAATAGGAAAATAGTATTTAAGAGTTTTTAATTAATATGTCTCTATTTCAGAATATACCAAGCTACTGTATTCCTTGGAACTCATAGCATTCACAGAGTAACTGCTGGCGAGCTTAGAATCAAAGTTCCCAAGAGTAATTTCATCATTCATAAGGGATGGAATGCACGAATTGTTAAGGATGACATTGCTTTGATTAGACTCCCGCGTGCTGTTCAACTTACCCAAAATATTCAACTTGTCAATCTCCCACGCCGTAGCCTATCTCAATCACAATTGGAAGGCAAACTTGTAACTGCTTCTGGATGGGGTAGATTCACTGATCGCAGTGTATATCCAACTGTCTCAAGTCATCCTCGACGTCATCTATGAATTGTTTCTTAGGACGACCTGATCTCCGTTTTCCTAGTGGTACTTTCTCCAGCACTATCTTTATCGGGCTCCGTTCCCAGCTTCTTTGGACATGACCAATCCATCGTAGTCATTTTGATCACTTTAACAACCTTTGGAATCCTACTGATTTCATACAACTCTGAGTTGTATCGTCTCCTCCAAACGCCATCAACCTGTATTCTTTTGTAGATCGAACGAAGGATTTTCTTTTCAAATCTTCTTATCTTCGTCTGCGTTTTTCAATGTTCACACTTCCGAGCCATATAATAGGACCGGCCTTATTAGTGTTGTGTAAAGTGCCAATTTTGTCTTCCTTGAAATATTCCTGGACACCAGTGCTATTTTTCCTCTGATTTCGGCCGATGTATCATTTCCTTTTGTTATAATCCCGCCTAGGTATACGAATTCTTCCACTGATGCTTCGATATTGCTCAAGTGCTACAAAGTTCTCCTTCATGCTCTCAAATGATCTTCCAAGGATAGCAATATCGTCGGCAAAGGCTAATATTTGCACTGACCTATCAAAGATACACCCTGATGTGTTAATCGGCGCATCTCTTACTGCCTTTTCTAGGGCCACGTTGAATAACAAGCAGGAGAGTGCGTCACCTTGCCTTAATCCTCTATTTGTTCTGACGGGTGGGGATAATTCACCATCAGTCCTGGCTCTACACCTTGCATTTTTCATCGAGATTTTTGCTTCATAGTAGCTTATAACTCATTACGGTTCACACTATCGTATTTGTAGTCGATGGATAACATGTGAATGTTTATGTTAAATTCAACAGCCTTTTCTAGGGCTTCTTTGAGTACAAATAGCTGATCTGTTGTGGATCTTCCAGGACGAAAATCGCATTGATACTCTTCTTATATTCTTTTCACGTTTGGTTGTAGTCTGTTATAGAGTGCACGTGATAAAACTTTGTATGTTGCATTCAATAGCGTTATTCCTCTATAGTTGCTGCAAGATAGAGGGTCTCCTTTTTTGTGTAAGGGACACATAATGCCCTCGTTTCACTCATCAGGCATTTCTTTCCGTCTCCAGATTTCCACTGTTACTTCATGCAGTTTTTTGATAGTTTCCACTCCGCCTTGCGTAATGAGCTCTGTAGGTATGCTGTCAGACCCTGATGCCTTGTTATTTTTTATTGTTCACAATGCTAATTCTTCTACGGTAGGCGCTGCTGTGCTGCCATCCTCATCGTCCACATTCATGTTCCGTATATTTCGGATACCACTGTGCCGCTGCTCTGGGTTCATTTGTAGTTCCTCGAAATGCTGTCTCCATCTAGCCAATAATTCGTCTTTATTACTTAACATCTCCCCACTTTTATTTTTGCACATTGTCACTCTAGGCTTAAATTCTTTCCGTTGTTGGTTATGCTTTTGTAGAAGTTTCTTGCATTATTTAGGCTCTTCTATTTTTTTCATTTGCTCTTCCCAATACTGCCTTTTTTACTTTGTGCATTCTCTTCTCAGCTCGCCTCTTTTCCTTATACTCCTCTTCAGAGTTTCTTGTTTTATGCCGATTAAACATGACTTGAAATGCTCGGGTTTTTAACCGATTTCCAAAAAAGAGGAGGCTACTCAATTCGACGTGTAGGTATTTTGTAGTCCTGTTCACGCATAACTTTGTAACCCAATAACTTTTTTGCCTTTTTTTGGTTCATTTGAAGGGGGAGCTTCCCACGGTGGTCCCGTTAAATTTTTTCTAAATTCTGATAACGGAGTTCGAAGTTAGGCATAAAAAACTGTTAAAATTGGTTCAACCTAAACATTTCATAGGCACCGATTTACTTGTTGTAAATCTGGCAGCAGGCCGATGGGGGAGTGGGTAGAGCGTCGGATCCTCGATTCAGCGTAATGTGGCGTTTGCAGGTTCGATCCCTGGTAGGGGCAGGCCGGTTGTTTTCTTTTTCTCTTTTTCTTCTTTCTGAAATGATTTATTAACATATTGGTCAGCGGCCGATAGTACTTGACATAGCGCAAAGGGCTAGAGAGAAGTATTCTTGTCTGTGGGATCTGTGGGGTGCGAGTTCGATCCTTGGGCTCTTTTTTTCTGCTTTTTTTTCTATATATCGACCAAATTTTTAATTTTTTATTTCCTTCGGGGAATTTTGTTCCATATTAAACAAGTTTTCGACGTGAATACGTCTGTAAATTTGCTTCCAGAACAAAAGCCGATGAGAACGAAATTATGGCGAAATTTGCAGCTCAAAAAACTATTGTTTATATCGAATAAAGAAATATACCATGACGTGGATGAAGAATCAAAGAATTTTATTGTTTACATTTAATTTCCCCGATATCAATGGCAACTTAACTTTTTATATGCCTTATATTATCTTGATCTGGATGTGTGTGCAGTGTAAACAAATCTTGCAACTTGATTTTGACCCAGTTCCATATAACCGATCAACTGCAAATTTTGCACATACGTATAGTTCGCATGACAAACACAATCTGCAATCAAATTTTGCAATTGCGCTCGCCGACCCCAGACATGGGTATCAAATGAAAAGGTGTGACAAGTAGAATACACTTCGGTATGTGGCGTCTTTCAAAACCCAAAATGCTGTACGAAACGAAACTGTACGAGTATTATCCTTGGAATTAAAAAGCTACTTTACCGCTGTAATAACTGTCGTAAGGTTGGTCGAGCTGATGCTCGAAGAAGGACTGGAAAGAATAGCATGGCCACCAAGGGCCGTAAACGTTTTACAAAAAAAAGGAAGGAGGATGGGGTCACTAAAGACCAAAAGAGTGGCTGGACGAAGTCCTGGGAAGAGATATCGCAAAAAGTTGATTTGCCTCCACTACACCTGGCTTGGGCACGTCTAGCGATGCTCTAGCTAGCTCGCCGGATGGGGGGGGTTCGTGGTGTAGGGAGCCAAGAAAAAGGGGGGTGACAGTTTGAAATAACTAAAAATCACGTGCCACTAAGAACCACATAAACAAAAAAAAAATCAAAGGGGCGATGTGGGGAAATCGTCCGGGGCCATCGAGAGAGGGAAGAGGGTAGTCGGCTTCTATAAGGTCGCAGCCATGCGGGCTGATACGAACGAGGGCGGAATCTGAAAAAAACTAACTACTAGAAGTACTTACCGTAAGCGTGGCACACATCCTTCCCACCGGTTGCCATGCCTCCCGTGTTCCCACTACGTACTCACATAGTCAGGTAACAATGATAGAGATATCTTTATCACCCACTCCACTCACCGAGAAAAAAAAAGTTTATATTTCCGGTAATTCCAATTTTTTCTTTATTTTTTTTTTCCAGGCCCCTGAGGGATTTCCACGTTTCAATATATATATATCTCTAACATTAATAAATCAAATACAAAAATAAAAAATTTGTTTTTTTTTGTTTTACAGGAGGAAGGGCTTAATTACATTGGAACGCTAGTTCACTTATGTATACAAAAAAAAATACGATGGCCATGGCGGGGGCTCTAAAGAGGCTACTTTAAACTTAAATTTTTTTCTTTTTTTTTATATTCTTATCTTAAATATACTTAAGTTCAAAACTTTTTCTTACCCTATGAAGAGACAGGCCTACTCTTTAACAAAAAATTTTTTTTTCTTTTACAATATTCAAAGTTTTTTTTTTCTTTTTTTTTTTTGTAATTATTAATGCGTGTATTGCAATTTTAATATAATCATTGTAAGTTAATATATATAAATATATGTATTATTTATATTGTGATGTATTATTTATTATCCGTAATTGTACTTAATATAATGTGATATTTTATTTATAATTTAATGGTAGTAATATAAAGAAATATATATTGTAATTTTAATGTTTGTAAGATAAAGAAATATATATTGTAATTTTAATGTTTGTAAGATAAAGAAATATATATATTGTAATTTTGATGTTTTTAATATAAAGTAAAATATATATTGCAACTTTAATGGTTTTAATATAAAGTAATATGATTTGCAACTTTAATGCTTTCGTGATTAAATGTATTTACTGTGATTTATGTTTTTTTTTTTTTTTCTCTACTAGTTAAAATTCTTATTCACGTCCCAATCACTCTAAGGTGAAATAAAGGAAGAGGATCTGCACTCCATGTCGCCTGTAGGGCAGCATGTCCTATCGTCCTGATTAATTTTCCGGGAGTAGAAGGGCGTAATGTCTGCGTACTACCCGCCACGTGTGCATGTATAACGGCATTCGGCGGTACGATTTTTTTTTTTTTTTCTATGTGTTCACTAATACAAATTCCTACTGATTTTAAAGTTTTTCTTTTTTTTCTTCGCGGACCAAAATCCTAATATACTAGTTTTTTTTTTGTTTTTTTTTTGTTTTATTTACCTTCGCTTTGGGTTCTTTTTGCCTTATTTACCCATAAAAAGTTTTCCTCAAGTAGATGTCCCTACACGTGTAAGCTTCTACCAGTTTCCCTTTTTCCTGTTTCAGTAACGGACAATCACAATGCTCGGGCTGTTGGAGCGGCTTGGGGGTAGAAAAACACACCACAATTGAAAGGCGCTCCACTCCTTGGACACTATACTGCGTTTCTAACAACAACAAAAACAATCATTCGCTCAGTCTTGGCAGCATACACCGTACACTTCTTAATGCACCTTGTACCGTATCAATACTGTCATTTTACCTGGCGCGCACTGTTAATCCCGGGCAAGCACAATTAGATTCTTAATATCTCTGACCAATGGATTTCTAACGCTTTGAAAAGTAAAACCGAAAGAATACAAAAAAACGGAGCGAATTGCTTCGCTGATGTCGCTCTCGTGTCCGTGAATCGACTGACCAAGCCACGCTTCTCGTCCACAAAAACCTCTTTTGTCCCCCCCCCTGAACACAGGGTCTCGCACAAAAACCGCGGTTATACCGAGCAATTTCCATTGCCATTGACTTCTTTTGGTCTAACTTTTGTTGCCATAATCATAATGTAATGGAAGAATGAATTGCTCACGCATACCAATCAACCTAAGCGAAGCGCGTTTTTTTTATGAAAAATGGCCAGATGCCGTGCTCCCATTGGTCGAGGGATATGACGCCGTTCGAGGCGTCCATGGGGAAGGTGTTGCGTGGGCAATAAAACAGTGGATAAGAATTATTCAAAGACGAGCCCAATAAGGGAAATAGATGAGATTACAGGGTGTAAAACGAGGGATTCTTTAAAATTCGTCGGGGCTATGTCCATTGCCTAGCAATGATAAATTGCGGCAATTAGTAACGTATTTTTTCGAGCGCCTCTAGGACAGGGCTTATTCATTTAATTTATGGAGGGGTGTACGACAAGGAGATTCGATCCCTCGGGCATGCCGACCGTTACAACGCGGATACTCTAGACCGAACGAAGAGAAGGGAGAGAGGAGCCGAAAGACGAGGAGGCTCAGGGAGGATAATAATTCCATAATTCCTAACAAATGGCTGTTGACTAAAAAAAATCGATGTGAAAAAGTAAAATTGGTAAAGCGAAATTGATCCAAATTTGGCAGCACCGAGGCATGGGGGTTTACTCTTATTATAGGACTACAAAAAGGAAGGACGTCCAGTTAAGCTCGTGTGGCTCGTCCCATGACCCTGAGAAAAGAGTCTCATGCTCTACCGACTGAGCTAGCCGGGCAACACAAAAAAATAATCGGAGTTGGAAGCTATTGGCCAGCAAACGTGTGGCTCGACCCACGACCCTGAGATTCCAGGCGGTAGGTGAAGAGAAAAAATTCGTAACAAATTTCATCCATTACTCTAAGTTTAAGGGAGTCCCGTGAAGAACTAGTGAAGGTTATGTGAGGATCGTCTGATCGAAGAACCCCGTAAGGGAGAGGAGATTAGTGTTGAGGCGGTATGTTTGGTCTGGGCTATTGAAAGGTTGAACTGGTCCATAGGGTACCCGTGGCACACGTTCGATTCCATGGGAGGAATGATTTGGGGATTCGTCACCGATGAACTAGGTAACACCTGTCCATACGATCAATCAACCCTAAATCATTCCACGCGAGTAGGCTACAGGCTCACTGATTCAGCGTCATCATCGCGGCCCTGAACCTAATGACCAATAGCCTCCTCCCGTCCATGAAAATCTACTCTGGCCTAGGGGAGAATAAAACTGGTGATGGAGCGGATTATGCAGTAGGACGTCACCACTTTCGGAGGTCACAGGCCGCATCTTACCCATGACCTCACCTGTCCGGAATACTCGACCCGAAGGAAGCAGTAGTAAAGGCCAGCGTCCACGCGGACAGGCTGGTGCGAATTGATGACCGAGAGGACCGTGTCTCGGGGAGTTGGTCTGGCAACTCCGGCTGGACTACAACTCAAGCCTTGACCCCAGACGGTCAAGGAGAACAAAAGAGGAGTGCCACCGCCAGGGAAGCTGCCTAAGCGGATTAGCGGCACCCCTGTCGTTAACCGGTGAAGCCGGCGAGATGCCTTATTAGGGCGACTCAGGTAATGCTTCCGAGCGTCTCACTGTTTGAGATCCTTCGCGTGATAAGTTCCCAGTAATTTGCCTGACATATCCTCTATCTCATATAGACTTGCACCTACCCGTTTTCGTATGCGGGCTTTGGAGAATTTATTAGCCAACTTGGCACTAAAACAGTTCGCTACGTTACTTATAGGGAAGGTACGCCGATAGACTTCTTGCCCAGGTTGGAAGGTGACTGTCTTGCAACGTAAATTGTAGTTCTTCTCGTGACGGCGATGTGCATGTGACAAATTAAGTTTGACGCGCTCACGGATGAGGCGAAGGCGATCTGAAGTAGGGAGAAAGGCAATTTCTCCGTCTTGTAACGCGTGAAGCTTCTTTAAGACACTATAGGCGGATCCGTGTAGGATCATTTGGCTTCCGAAGAGAGCTTGAAATGGAGTCATCCCGATCGATTCATGAAACGAACTACGCATTGCACATTCAATTGACGAAAGGTGACGATCCCACTCACGGTGGTCGTCCTTTAAATATGCTCGAATGGCAGCTAAGGTGGATCTATTTACTCGCTCCGATGCATTAGGATGTGGAGAGTGTACTGCTGTACGCAAATGCTTGACTCCGTAGTCGCTCAAGAATTTGGTAAATTCCTTAGAGACAAATTGTCGACCATTGTCAGAAAAGATGATCTCTGGTACTCCAAAGGTATGAAAAACACGATGTTCCAGGTTCTCTATCGCCAAGGTGGCAGTCTCGGAGGACACCGGAAAAAGGAATACAAACTTACTAAAGGAATCTAAGACTACGAATACTGCGGTATGGCCTCCTTTAGATCGGGGGTAAGGACCTAAGAAGTCCACATATAGAAATTGAAAGGGCTTATCTACTTCCAGTTGCACGCCCATGGGCGGCCTTAAGATCGCATTAGGTGATTTAGTGCACTTGCACATCTCGCACTGAGAAACATAAGTTCGAACCTGATTTACCATTCCAGGCCAGAAGTACTTGGTTCGCAAACGGGATAAGGTTTTACCAATCCCCCCATGAGAAGCCTGCGGAGGAGAGTGAGCAGCCTCGATCAATGGTAGGGTCAATTCGGAAGGAATCCATAACTTCCAAGTGAGTTCGTCTGAGATAGGATCTCCGGAACGAGGGGTACTACGATGAAATACAAACCCGTCAGACACTTTGAGATCAGGTAACTGTCCCGCCCCTCCGCCTATGCCCTCAGCTAGTGACAAGTATTCTGGCGACTTGAACGCTGGGGACGTTAAGTCCACGTCTTGACAGAAAGATATTTCGTCTACGCAGTCGACCCGGGACAAAGCATCCGGGACCACGTTTTGGCTTCCTTTTCGATGCTCTATAGCAAACTCAAACCCTTGCAGTCTCAAACTCCATCTAGCTAATCGTCCGTTCAGGTCTGACTGATTCATAAGCCATTTAAGACTAGCGTGGTCAGTAATTACTGTGAACGGTTGGCCCTCGACATAAGCCCTAAACTTCTTCACACTCAATACGGCCGCGTAACACTCGAGCTCGGTAATCGTATAATTGCGTTGTGCATTGTTCAGTTTCTTAGACATATAGGCAATTGGATGTTCATTTCCATCCATGTCCTTTTGAAACAATACACTACCGATACCAGTTCCACTTGCATCGCATTGGATGTAAAAAGGTTTAGAAAAGTCTGGGGTGACCAGTACTGGAGCCTGAGTCATACAAGTTTTTAACTTAAGGAAGGACTGCTGTGCGTCGTCTGTCCAAACAAACTTCTTGCCCTTCAAACAATCTGTGATAGGGGCGGCTATGCTAGCATAATTGGATATGAAGCGTCGATACCAACCGGTCATGCCTAGGAATCTCCTTATCTGTCGATGTGACTTTGGAGTAGGAAATTCGGAAATGGCAGCAACTTTACCAGGGTCAGTTTTCAACGTTCCATCGCCAATCAGGAAACCTAGGTATTTAACCTCTTGCACACAGAATTTGCTTTTGGACAAGTTGATGGTCAATCCAGAACGACGCAAGCAACCAGCGACCTCCTCTAGCGTTTTGAGGTCAGGAGAGACAATCAATAGATCATCAAGGTACACAAAAACATGTTCTCGTAAGTGTCCAGGAATAACTTTATCCATCAATCGACACATACGCTGAGGCGCATTGCATAAGCCGAAAGGCATGAGAGTAAACTGATATAGCGGTCTACCAGGTACAGTAAAAGCAGTCTTTTCACGAGACTTGGCTTCGAGGGGTATCTGCCAAAAGGCGTCTTTCAAGTCCAGGCTGGAGATAAATTTGGTGTCCTGAAGACGACCAAGAAGTCCGTCGATGTGGGGGAGGGGATAGGCGTCTTTGACGGTAACGGCATTGACTTTGCGGGAGTCTAAACATAGCCTCACCTTGCCGGGTTTACGGACTAAAACAACAGGGGAATTCCATGGACTGTTCGAGGGCTCAATGACACCTAAACTGAGCATCCGGTCCAGTTCGTCGTACATTAACTTTTGTACTGCCGGCGACACGGGATAGTGTCTTTGTTTGATGGGGACTGAATCTCCAACATCAATTATATGTTCCTCCAAATGGGTTTTCCCCAAACCCAAGACATCAAAGGAGGGAAAGGTTGCCTTGACTAGCTCTAACTGAGGTAGTTGAACATTAGACAAATCTTGAGTCATGGACAATACGGCCGGAGCGTTCAGCTCGCCAACTATCTGGGGAAGGATGCCGAATAACTTCCAAAAGTCGTACCCCAAATACAGCTTCTGACTTAAACTGGGTACAGCGAATATTGTCATCAAATGAGTTCGTCCTGCGAAGGAAACGGGAGCTTTGATATACCCTAAAACTCGCTGGGGTGTACCATCGGCAGTTTGTAAAGACGTATTTAAGGAATGTAGTTTACATTCAGGATGGTCTTCTAGAAATGACTCGACACCCCTTCCCAGGCAGGTTATGGAGGCGCCGCTGTCTAGTAACCCAGTCATGGCTACGTCGCCGAGGGTTATGCTCGCGAAAGGTCTTTCATCTAAATGGTCATTGAAGATGGCAGAAACAACCGAACGTGAAAGCCGACGTTTCTCATTGGCTATTTGCCGAATATTCGGGACTCTAAGGGAAGACACCTGGTGGGGATTCGAGAAGATTCGCTTGCGGACCAGCTGATAGTTGTTCCATCTGGCAATGAAGGAAGTTCTGGATTCCTCTGAAGGAAATTCAGGGGGATCGTCACAACTGGGATGAAAGTTTGACTCGACTAATATCGAGAACGACTCATCTGGGTGAGGATTACCGGCTGATTTATTTACTGTGGGGGTGGCTGAGGTGCCTGCGGTGGACGCGGGTTCCCACGCTGCCTCGCGCCCATTTGTCGGTTTCCCTGGCAATGACACTTGGGTGACACTACCCCAGGATTTCCGCACCTATAGCAAAAGACGTTCCGAGTTTCAGAGGGACAGTCGTAGAACGGGTGGCCTGGCTGCAGGCAATTCCAACACTTAAGTTGTCGACGAGTGAGGTCGAAGTTGGGACTTTGGAGAGCTTCGATCTCGTGGAAGTATGGATCTAATGGCTCGGAAGCGGACTCTACCGCGAAATCAGTCTCGAGCTCGTGGACTCTTAGATTCGTCCTACGTTCCATTTTTTTATTTAAATGCCAGCGTTCGACTTTAAGGCATTGCTCTCTTAATTCCTTTATGGTTCTGAATTGCCGTCCTACCAATGAACTGCCCGTAGCATAATTTAGGTTTTCGACCAAGATACCCGTCAGCTGAGATTCCGAGATTGGATTCTCCATTTTGTTGTGCAAGGCAATCATCTTGTCTAAGTACTCATCGAAGGAGTCTTGAAGTTGCTTTAACTCGACCATAGATTTAATGGTGTACAGATCAGAGTCATGGGACTTGAAATGGGCTTGGAAGTTCCGGCGAAAATCGGACCATTCGGGATTTGGAAATTCCCGGCGAAATTGGTTCCAGTACCAGGTAGCTGCCCTATCCTTAAGTAAGGATGACACGTTTGCACAAAGCTCTTGATCAGATACGGATGCATCTTTAGCCTTGCTGTCCAGTCTGAACATAAATTGTTCGGCGGTAAGTCCACTAGATTGACCTGAGAACGTGATGTTCCAAGATAACACAACAGAAGGATGGCGTGTAGCCTGCTGAGACTTAACGGGTCTGGCAATGAATCGTAAGTCAGGAGTTTTAATTTGACTGTATAGGGGATCGGGCTCTACGGTTGAGCTGGTCGGATCTACTTTAATTGGAACGGGAGCGGGCGCTGCAGTAGGACCGGTCGGCATAGCAGCCAGTTGGTCTTTCAGCTTAGCAATCATTTGCTCGATTCGCTGTCGTTCCGAAACTTGATTGCCTGATTCTATTTGGCTATCTCTAAACCCGTGGAAGGATGGACTATCGTCACCCCCAGGGGCTTCAGAAATATCAGGATGTTCCGAATCTGACATAGTGATTGTTGACAATAGTGAAAAACGAATTTACTAATACACGAAAGAAATTTCACGGAGGAGACGTGCCCCCTTTATATATAAACTATACCAAACATATGATATTACACAAAAGATACGAATAACTTTTGATATCTAACTTTTAGTTACGCGAAATAATAAAAAATCGTAAATAAACTCTGGACGTGAAAAATATTAAAGATAATTATTTTGATTGAATTTAAATAGTAATCGCCTAAAATTCGCGAGACTTATCACTCGTATACATAAACGAAAACGTCAATAGTTATTATTAACGCGATAATTTAATTAATTAGATGGGACCGGGGCATGGTTCCCAGAGGAGAGGATGCACACCAAACACACTTTCGTACTTACCAGAATATGAATTGACCGAAGAGAGTGGCAACCCATCTGCCTCGGTCAACTCTACATTTCAGGATTCATCCCCGCCGCAACATACCGCATGGCGATGACGAAAAGAAGAGAGTATGAAGAGAATAAGAAGCTTCCATTGGTGATAATGTATCCTTGATTGGCAGCCACGACGGATCAGTAACGACGACGGCACGACTGAAATTCCGGAAGGCTGATCAAGCAGAGGATGCAAACGGGACCGCGTTAGCAGAGGAATCACTGGCTTACCGCGCTGGCAGGCAATAAGCCTGTTACCAGGATCGTTGCAAGACAGTGATCCATCCACCAATTTGGCCATACTAAAAGGGAAAAGGTCAAAACTGAGCGGTTTTTGCTTCATCCATGGACGAGACAACCAGATGTTGATCCCCGCGCAAGCCACGTGAACATAAGTCACATGAAGCCAGACAGCAGCAGGACCACAGTGATTGACTCACTAGAGTTGTCGCACTAGCAAGCGGAGGCGCTTGGTACTAGGACCAGACAAACTCACATGAAAGAGCAAGATAAATAAAGTGGAAGCTACCGCCTAAAAGAAAAGTTGTTGAACCATAAATGTTCAGTGAAATTGAGAAAAGAATTATATGCCGTTAAGGCTAACTGAAAAGACATAAGCTGTACGGGAGATGATACCGCGGTAGGTACCAAACCCCATTCCCAATTAACCGGAGGGACTTGGACACAGAAGGGAGATAAATACTGAAGGAAGTCCACTACCGGTTCCTCTCGATGGCCAATGCCACAGAAAAGACTAAATATCGGACTTACTTTAATTTGAAGAAAGGTCCTAGCTCGGAGGGAGACACCTTCCAAAAAAGGAAGAAGAAAAACAAAGTTGCCGACTAAAAGGATAAAGTCCCCAAGTGACGAACAGACATCCGAACTAAGAATATAGACTAGAAGGAACTAGCCTTCGTTGGGCGCCATTTTTGTAAGAAATGGGCGCCGGTAATAAAATTGACAAACTGAGTTGCCATTCGTTGGGCGCCATTTTTGTAATAACTGTCGTAAGGTTGGTCGAGCTGATGCTCGAAGAAGGACTGGAAAGAATAGCATGGCCACCAAGGGCCGTAAACGTTTTACAAAAAAAAAGGAAGGAGGATGGGGTCACTAAAGACCAAAAGAGTGGCTGGACGAAGTCCTGGGAAGAGATATCGCAAAAAGTTGATTTGCCTCCACTACACCTGGCTTGGGCACGTCTAGCGATGCTCTAGCTAGCTCGCCGGATGGGGGGGGTTCGTGGTGTAGGGAGCCAAGAAAAAGGGGGGTGACAGTTTGAAATAACTAAAAATCACGTGCCACTAAGAACCACATAAACAAAAAAAAAATCAAAGGGGCGATGTGGGGAAATCGTCCGGGGCCATCGAGAGAGGGAAGAGGGTGGTCGGCTTCTATAAGGTCGCAGCCATGCGGGCTGATACGAACGAGGGCGGAATCTGAAAAAAACTAACTACTAGAAGTACTTACCGTAAGCGTGGCACACATCCTTCCCACCGGTTGCCATGCCTCCCGTGTTCCCACTACGTACTCACATAGTCAGGTAACAATGATAGAGATATCTTTATCACCCACTCCACTCACCGAGAAAAAAAAAGTTTATATTTCCGGTAATTCCAATTTTTTCTTTATTTTTTTTTCCAGGCCCCTGAGGGATTTCCACGTTTCAATATATATATATCTCTAACATTAATAAATCAAATACAAAAATAAAAAATTTGTTTTTTTTTTGTTTTACAGGAGGAAGGGCTTAATTACATTGGAACGCTAGTTCACTTATGTATAAAAAAAAAAATACGATGGCCATGGCGGGGGCTCTAAAGAGGCTACTTTAAACTTAAATTTTTTTCTTTTTTTTTATATTCTTATCTTAAATATACTTAAGTTCAAAACTTTTTCTTACCCTATGAAGAGACAGGCCTACTCTTTAACAAAAAATTTTTTTTTCTTTTACAATATTCAAAGTTTTTTTTTTCTTTTTTTTTTTGTAATTATTAATGCGTGTATTGCAATTTTAATATAATCATTGTAAGTTAATATATATAAATATATGTATTATTTATATTGTGATGTATTATTTATTATCCGTAATTGTACTTAATATAATGTGATATTTTATTTATAATTTAATGGTAGTAATATAAAGAAATATATATTGTAATTTTAATGTTTGTAAGATAAAGAAATATATATTGTAATTTTAATGTTTGTAAGATAAAGAAATATATATATTGTAATTTTGATGTTTTTAATATAAAGTAAAATATATATTGCAACTTTAATGGTTTTAATATAAAGTAATATGATTTGCAACTTTAATGCTTTCGTGATTAAATGTATTTACTGTGATTTATGTTTTTTTTTTTTTTCTCTACTAGTTAAAATTCTTATTCACGTCCCAATCATTCTAAGGTGAAATAAAGGAAGAGGATCTGCACTCCATGTCGCCTGTAGGGCAGCATGTCCTATCGTCCTGATTAATTTTCCGGGAGTAGAAGGGCGTAATGTCTGCGTACTACCCGCCACGTGTGCATGTATAACGGCATTCGGCGGTACGATTTTTTTTTTTTTTTCTATGTGTTCACTAATACAAATTCCTACTGATTTTAAAGTTTTTCTTTTTTTTCTTCGCGGACCAAAATCCTAATATACTAGTTTTTTTTTTGTTTTTTTTTTGTTTTATTTACCTTCGCTTTGGGTTCTTTTTGCCTTATTTACCCATAAAAAGTTTTCCTCAAGTAGATGTCCCTACACGTGTAAGCTTCTACCAGTTTCCCTTTTTCCTGTTTCAGTAACGGACAATCACAATGCTCGGGCTGTTGGAGCGGCTTGGGGGTAGAAAAACACACCACAATTGAAAGGCGCTCCACTCCTTGGACACTATACTGCGTTTCTAACAACAACAAAAACAATCATTCGCTCAGTCTTGGCAGCATACACCGTACACTTCTTAATGCACCTTGTACCGTATCAATACTGTCATTTTACCTGGCGCGCACTGTTAATCCCGGGCAAGCACAATTAGATTCTTAATATCTCTGACCAATGGATTTCTAACGCTTTGAAAAGTAAAACCGAAAGAATACAAAAAAACGGAGCGAATTGCTTCGCTGATGTCGCTCTCGTGTCCGTGAATCGACTGACCAAGCCACGCTTCTCGTCCACAAAAACCTCTTTTGTCCCCCCCCCTGAACACAGGGTCTCGCACAAAAACCGCGGTTATACCGAGCAATTTCCATTGCCATTGACTTCTTTTGGTCTAACTTTTGTTGCCCAAAAGGGGGAATCAAGAATAATCATAATGTAATGGAAGAATGAATTGCTCACGCATACCAATCAACCTAAGCGAAGCGCGTTTTTTTTATGAAAAATGGCCAGATGCCGTGCTCCCATTGGTCGAGGGATATGACGCCGTTCGAGGCGTCCATGGGGAAGGTGTTGCGTGGGCAATAAAACAGTGGATAAGAATTATTCAAAGACGAGCCCAATAAGGGAAATAGATGAGATTACAGGGTGTAAAACGAGGGATTCTTTAAAATTCGTCGGGGCTATGTCCATTGCCTAGCAATGATAAATTGCGGCAATTAGTAACGTATTTTTTCGAGCGCCTCTAGGACAGGGCTTATTCATTTAATTTATGGAGGGGTGTACGACAAGGAGATTCGATCCCTCGGGCATGCCGACCGTTACACCGCCTTTCTGAAAAGAAGTTAGGCATAAATTAGTATTAAAATTTGCAAGCCTTGAACCTTTCATTGGCAGCGAACAAATTGTTTTATTGTCACGGAATTAGTACTATACAGGGTAAGTACTTTAACCAACGAGTGGGGAAAATAGGAGCGATGCACAGAAGAGTTTATTTGGAGCACTCTCCCTTTACTGGAGTTTTCATAAATTTTATACAACAAAAAAACCGGAAATTATCCTCGTGACCATAAAATGTGACATTATCATAACCAATAGCCCAGTTCTCTGTCGATGCGAAGGACAAGCAGCCTTTTGGAAGTGGTTAGAATTCAGTTGGGGGACTGCTTTGGGGAACCAACTCTCGGGCTTGGCTAAAAAAGGCAAACAATTTTTTTTAAAAGGTTTTTTATAATGCTCCTACAACGCTTTTGAGGAGCATAAAAACGTAGGCTCCCTGCAATGACAGGCAATATTAAAAAATGAATGGACTAAAAAGCACGAAATAAAAAAAATTTTTAAAAACCGACTTCAGAAAAAAAAAATCAGGTGCGGTCATGGGACCCCCGTCAGGAACGAAGTTCCTTACGATTTTTTTACAACTGCGAATGTAACTCCAAATAAAATCTGTATATTTTATTTATTTTTACTTTATACCATTTTTCAAGCAAATAATGTACAGGATCGAATCAATTCAAAAATTTAATTTAATATTTTAGGAAAATATTTATTATAATATTAACATTCCAAAACTTTCCAAAAAAAAATTTCAAATTTTATCACCAAATTGTAACATAGAAATTATTGGCTTATGATAACTATAATAAGATGCATATACTTCAGAATCAATTTTGTACAAGAATCTTGAAAAAACGGCATCAACTGTAGTACAGTATTTCGTTGTGTACTGTGCTGGATCATTATTCATACTCAAATTAAATGTGTCAGATAAAAAGGATGTGAAGATTTTAAATTTGTCTTTTTCATTGAAGTTAATATTAAAGTCTCCAGATAATATTAGTGGAAGTTTATGACATAGTAATTTATATTCTCTCTCAGTATATTCTAACAGGGATCGATGAATAAATAATGTAATATCCTCAATCTTTTGATTTGGTGATATATAAACAGCTACAATAACTATTTCATGATCTTTTCTTATTTTACAAATCACTGAACAAATGTCTCCAACTGATGAATGTCTAGTACTCAATGCACTCATGTTTGACAAAATAGTTTCCATATTTGGTTGGCAAATGTTGACACTATCTTTATAGTTTTGGTATATTGCGACCCACCTGCATGAATATTGTCTCGTTTATAATGAGAAATGCAATTGAAATTAGGAAGGATAATTTCTTCTTCATTTCTCATCCATGTTTCAGTAAGTAATAGAATATTACAATTTTCAGTAACTGGATCAATGAAATCTAAAATATGATTTTTTAAACTTTGGCAATTAAAAGTTAATACTGAAAGACCTATTTTGTTACAAATCATATCCAAAACCATTTGCGTTCTGGTCTGCAATGTGTTTAAAGATAATCTTTGAAATTCTTGCAGCAATTTCTCTGTTGATCTAGCTTGCTTTCGATTATGATAAAACTTAAATTTCGTTGGATCATCTTGAGGTGTTACAATATACAAATTTTCTATATTTGTTGCACGAGATAACGCAACGTATACAAGTTCTTGGGAATGATCTTTGCTGTACTCGTAAACAATTTCACTGAAAGTTCCACCCTGCGATTTGTGTATGGTCATAGCGCAAGCCGCAATTAAAGGTGGTGTTCCACTTATCATACCCTTTCATTTGATACCCATGTCGAGGGAACTGTGAAGAGAATGGTAATCCGCCCTCTTGAGATGGCCGCCATGAATATAAAGACATAGCCTACTGCATTCTACTTACAATGCCCTTTCATTTGATACCCATGTCGAGGGAGTGGTGAAGAAAATGGTAATCCGCCCTCTTGAGATGACCGCCATGGACCAAACGATATATTGAAAATACTATATTGCTTATGGTGTTCTACTTATCATACTCTTTCATTTGATACCCATCTCGAAGGGGTTGTGAAGAAAATGGTAATCCGCCCTCTTGAGATGGCCGCCATGGACCAATTGATGAATTGAGTATGCTATATTGCTTATGGTGTTTCATTTATCATACTCTTTCATTTGATACCCATGTCGAGGGAACTGTGAAGGAAATGGTAATCCGCCCTCTTGAGATGGCCGCCATGGACCAAACGATATAGTGAGTACATACACTATATTCCTTATGGTGTCCCACTTATCATACCCTTTCATTTGATACCCATGTCTCGGGTGTTGTGAAGAAAATAGTAATCCGCCCTCTTGAGATGACCGCCATGAATATAAAGACATAGCCTACTGCATTTTACTTATAATGCCCTTTCATTTGATACCCATGTCGAGGGGGTTGTGAAGAAAATGGTAATCCGCCGTCTTGAGATGGCCGCCATGGACCAAATGATATATTGAGTATACTTTATTGCTTAAGGTATTCCACTTATCATGCCCTTTCATTTGATAGCCATGTCTCGGGTGTTGTGAAGAAAATAGTAATCCGCCCTCTTGAGATGGCCGTCATGAATATAAAGACATAGCCTACTGCATTCTACTTATAATGCCCTTTCATTTGATACCCATGTCGAGGGAGTGGTGAAGAAAATGGTAATCCGCCCTCTTGAGATGACCGCCATGGACCAAACGATATATTGAATATACTATATTGCTTATGGTGTTTTACTTATCGTACTCTTTCATTTGATACCCATCTCGAAGGGGTTGTGAAGAAAATGGTAATCCGCCCTCTTGAGATGGCCGCCATGGACCAAATGATAAATTGAGTATACTATATTGCTTATGGTGTTTCACTTATCATACTCTTTCATTTGATACCCATGTCGAGGGAACTGTGAAGGAAATGGTAACCCGCCCTCTTGTGATGGCCGCCATGGACCAAACGATATATTGGGTACACTATGTTCCTTATGGTTTCCCACTTATCATACCCTTTCATTTGATACCCATGTCTCGGGTGTTGTGAAGAAAATAGTAATCCGCCCTCTTGAGATGACCGCCATGAATATAAAGACATAGCCTACTGCATTCTACTTATAATGCCCTTTCATTTGATACCCATGTCCTGGGGTTGTGAAGAAAATGGTAATCCGCCCTCTTGAGATAACCGCCATGGACCAAACGATATATTGAATATTCTATATTGCTTATGGTGTTCTACTTATCGTACTCTTTCATTTGATACCCATTTCGAAGGGGTTGTGATGAAGATGGTAATGCGCCGCCCTCTTGAGATGGCCGCCATGGACCAAATGATAAATTGAGTATACTATATTGCTTATGGTGTTCCACTTTTCATACTCTTTCATTTGATACCCATGTCGAGGGCACTGTGAAGAAAATGGTAATCCGCCCTCTTGAGATAACCGCCATGGACCAAACGATATATTGAGTATACTATATTGGTTATGGTGTTCTACTTATCATACTCTTTCATTTGATACCCATCTCAAAGAGGTTGTGAAGAAAATGGTAATCGGCCCTCTTAAGATGGCCACTATTGACCAAATGATAGATTGAGTATACTATATTGCTTATGGAGTTCTACTTTTCATAGCCTTTTATTTTGATACCCATGTCTGGGTGTTGTGCAGAAAATGGTAATCCGCCCCCTTTAGATGGCCGCCATGAATCTAAAGACATAGCCTATGGCATTCTACTTATAATGCCCTTTCATTTGATACCCATCTCAAGTTGGTTGTGAAGATAATGGTAATCCGCCCTCTTGAGATGACCGCCATGGACCAAACGATATGTTGAATATTCTATATTGCTTATGGTGTTCTACTTATCGTACTCTTTGATTTGATACCCATCTCGAAGGGGTTGTGAAAAAAATGGTAATCCGCCCTCTTGAGAAGGCTGCCATGGACCAAACGATAAATTAAGTATGCTATATTGCTTATGGTGTTCTACTTATCATACTCTTTCATTTGATACCCATGTCGAGGGGGTTGTGAAGAAAATGGTAATTCACCCGCTGGAGATGTCCGCCATGGACCAAATGATATTTTGAGTATACTATATTGCTTATGGTGTTCTACTTATCATATCCTTTCATTGGATACCCATGTCGAAGGGGTTGTGAAGAATATTTCAATCCGCCCTCCTGAGACGGCCTCCATGGATCTAAAGGTATATACTATATTGCATTGTCATGGGAGCTAAAGCTGTGTGCAAAATTTCAGCATGATAGGATACCCGGAAGTATTTGTAAAATCGATTGCAAAATTTGTTCCTTGAAGAAAACAGTAATCCGTCCTCTTGAGGCCACGGCCATGAAGCTGACGGTATTATTGGTATACCATAGTGCATTGTCATCGGAGCTGAAGTTGTGTGCAAAATTTCAGGGTGATCGGGTAACCAGAAGTATTAAAAAAATCGATTGCAAGATTTGTACCGGACAAACAGACAGACAAGAAAGCATAAGCATCTATCCTCGATAATGACCAATGCAAAAAGTGTGCACGTTCGTCATGCATGACACTTTGCATTATCATTTCTTCCTATAGCTATCGGTGCAAATTGATTCCAATTTCTAAAGAAAAACACTGCATTCTGATTTAATAAATTCACAAATTGCCTACTGGGATCGATACTCGCACGCATACGTACACAAAATATCGCATTTTCTTACGTGACGATTTCTCCCAATTCACTCTGCCCGCAAGCCGCGTTAAGGAACTTCGTTCCAAAAATTTTTGATTTTTTAAGAGGTTTTGTTATTAAAATTGAGTCTTTTAGTTTGAAAATCGCAATTTCGACACCGGATTCATAATCAGCGACCCCGAAAACCCCTAAGTGCAGTGGTCGAAGTGGCAGGTTAAAAGTGGTGGGATGGTTAAAAAAATAAAAGCATATGTAATTTCATAGCATATAAATAAAATATGAAAACAAGAATTCATTTACTTAGAAAAAACAATACTTTACAAAAATAAAATAAAAACAATAAGTTCTTTCAATTTTTAATTAATACATCTGAAAATAAAAAAAATTATTAATAAATCGTTCCATAGTGGAGATTCTACAAAACTTACAATTCTTAGAATATTTTCCATATCTGTTCCTCTTCATTTTTTGTTTTCGACCTTTGCACAATTTCTAAAATCTGCGTCGCGGCGACCCTTTTTTAACCAACTTTCTACATACTCCGCTGGATTAAATATTCCAATTGACGGGCATACCATTTTGAGCCACATTAAACTTGACGTTGTTCTTATTTGCAGAGTGTTTCGAAGGTCTGAGAGGATTGTTCATACTGCTAAATGATCTTTCACATTCTGCAGTGGATATTATTAATGTGTCAATTGCAACTTTTAATGGCTGCAAGTCCTTTGGTAAAGATTTATTGCTGTTTTCGCTTTCATTCATAAAAAACTCTCTAAATCCTTGCACTGAAGTGTTGGCGCACACATTAAATATATTGGCCAATTTCCTTATTTGTTCGTCTCCAAAAGTTGCAATTTTATCTTCAGGCCACTTGGTATGATCAAAAATGTCTAAACTGTTTACTAAATGCGCATATTTTTCCCTATTTAATTCACAATCTTCATTATTGTGCTTCGACATGTGCGATGCCCTTGTTGTAAACATTCTAGATGAAATATTTTCACTTAATTTGCAAAAAAAATCCTTGTTATCAATTTTAGCGACATTTGCATTACCAATCTTTAATTCAACACTCTTGAATTTCTGTCTTTCAATGGCCTGGACAACCATTTCATAATATTCTCCGGGGTTATTGGGCATTGACTGAAACACACGGTATTTTAAAATTATTAAACGATGAGCTTCTGGCAATGTCATATTTCTTGATTGCAATGTTTTTGAAAGATGTTCGAGTTCCAATAATGCATCCAACATTAGTCCCATGTTATGTACAAAATTTGTGTCACATAATTTTATTTTCCGTTCATTATATGTTACTCTATCTTTTTCACTTCGATTTACATCGCTTGATGCTTCGTCAAAATGTTTGTACAATGCTTCATAATTATTCCAAACAGCCATTACTGACCGTGCACTTGATGAAACCCATCTAGTGTTCAAAATGCGCCCAATAGAATTCAGTTTAACACATAATTCTTGAGCATTTTTTCCAATTCTCTTCGATTTTTAGGAGATGCATTATAAATGGCGTATAGTTTGTCGAAAATTTTTTTCATGTGGCAGACTGAGGAAATTTGATTAACAATTAAATTAATTGCTAACTCCAAACGATGGTTACTGCAATGCCAAACTATTAGATTGGGAAACTTTTTAACTAGTAGTGTAGCTACACCAGATTTTCTTCCGAGCATATTTGACGCACCGTCACATCCAAAGGAAATCCAATTTCGAATCAAAAAATTATCATTAAAGCCATGACGATGTAAAAGTTGCAAAAACGCCTCAGTAATGGTAGAAGCTGCAGTATTTTCTAGTTCTACTAAGTCAAAATACAAACTTCTTACCTCAGTAGTTTCTGGAATTTTTACACGTAAGCAGATGGATAAAGTAGATTTTTTACTAATTGTTGTAGACTCATCGATCATAAAACCTATTTTTAAATCATTTTCTAGTATATAATTAACTATGTAGTTTTTTCTTCATTTCATCAGCAATATGAAGAGCAATATCTGAGGCTGAATGGTCAGACTGTAAGATCCGACTCATAATTATTCCATTTGCCTTTTGAAGATCTACTAAATCCGGTAAATCACTGAATGGACGATTCTTCTTTGCAAGATAATAAACACTTCTAAATATCGTGGGTTTAAAAGCAGAAATCACTAAGTCAAAACCCATAGTTTTTAGTAAATCGATATTTAAGATGTTTGTGTCTCTGAAAATTTTGTAATGGCATATAATAGTAATCGGCTCAGTATACATTGTTTTTTAGATTTCTTAGTTTAGTTTACAAAAGAATTGAAATAATTATTTAATTCTAAAACTGGATTTTTAGATTAAAATAAAAAAAAACCCAACGACTTAATGAGTTTTGGCAGAAATGATTTGGTAGTTTTGTGTCATTATGGACAAGGTAAATCCGAAACTAACCCCCTAAAAACCTTAACAATATTAGTTTGCGGACTATAAGGTATTGGCAGTATAAAGTTGGCATTATAAGACTTACTTTAGTATAAAAAATTGAAAACTTGAAAAATTGTACTTAGTGAATTCTGCTTGTAAACCAACGATATGCGGTATGTACTTTCAAAATGTTGGTTTTGCGTTTGGGCGATAGATGTTTCAATACTTTTATTTTTGGACAAAGTAACTATTTTACTCGCTTCTATATTTGCAGTTGACAGATTATGTGATGAAAGTTTTTTACGTATTGACTGTTGCTTTTTTGCTTTTGTGTCACCATATTCTCTAACGGTACAGTTGACCCATTCACTTATCAGCTTCAAACCCTGAGTCTTTGTTGTTCCCAAATCACTTATAGTGAACTGCAAATAGAACATCCTAGTCCACTTTCTTTAACGGTTAGCCATTTATATATTTCTAACTTTTCATGCCATTGTGCTTCTGTCCAGTAATCTAGGATCTTTAAAGTGATAGGCTTCTGTAATGTTCTGCTGTTGCTTGATGTACTAGGTACATTACAAGGCTCTTCTTCCCGCACCCTTTTATCTACACGTTCTTCTTCAATAAGATTTTTTTTTGTTTTTTTCAAAAATTTATCCATTTTTTCAAAATTAAGAACTTTTAAAACAAAATTCGGAAGTAAACTAACGCGATATGACTATATACTCAAAGCTATGTAAATCGGCTAATTTGAAATTTACGGAAAGTTGGGAAAATTGTTACAAAACAAGTATACATGGCCTACTTAGCAACGAAAATTTCATTTGAAAATTTGTTTATATTTATACGTTACTATTTGAAATTTAAAACTCACATTGGCTGCGTTCAGTTAGTGGCATAATGTAACATAATGTAAAATATGGCAAAAGAAAAGAGAAAGGTAGAATGTTGCATTGTGTAACGAAATTTAACTGAACGATATGCGTTGGTTTATGCCACAAATGTCAAATTCACTATGACCAACTTTCAACTGTCACTATGCAAGATTCGGAGATGCAAAATAGCTTCATCGGTTTATGTTACATAAACGACATAACATCGTTGCTAAGTGAACAATTTTTTGTGCTACAAATGCCAAAAATATTTTACATAGAACCTGAACTGAACGACTTTTTGTTACATTAGTCACATAATGTAACATTGTGCTACTAAGTGAACGCACTCATTTTAAATTATTTTTATTTTTTTTCGTAATAAAAATTTTCTAAAAAAAATTACTTCGAATTTAAAAAAATATGTTCCGGGATGCACTTTTTCTTCCTAAGAAGTGACGGGATGAGTTTACAATTTTTTAGAAGTACCGGGATGGCATCCCACCCCATCCCGCCTCACTTCGAGCACTGCCTAAGTGAGAAGTTTTGGTATCATTTACTAAAGTTTTTGACTATTGGGAGAGGTTATATCAACCATATTGAGACCCCCATTTGAAAATCGCAATTTCGAGACCGGATTCGTGATCAGAGACCCCGAAAACCCTCGAGTGTAAAATTTAAGATCATTTAAGGCACTTTTTGCCTTTTGGCCAGCTTTTTTGGATTTGGTCCACACTGTGCGACGCTTGGAGAAGATTGATGATTCGCAATGGCACGTGTTCGGTTTCCAAGACTCTCCACAAGCTGTTCCAATCGACGCAATCGAAAAAGGATTTGAAATCGATGAAGACGACGACAGTTCGTTTGCCGCAACGAATTCTTTCTTTCATTAGCTGACGGAGTGCGAATATTTGAGCATGCATCCTCGATGTGGTCTAAATCCCGCTGGTTCTTTCCGGCTCGTTTGCTCTCGATGTTTCTGTAGCCTCGATTGTATGATTTTCGTAAATACTTTGCAACGATCGAAAGAAGGAAGTAAGGAAAAGATAGTTCATAGGAAATATGTAGTACATAGCACACAGTACATATCGTCGGGTTGTCGCAACAGTCACGAAACAGAAATTTTTGCTATTTTAAGCATTGTGCAAATATGCAAAAAAGTCATATTATATTCAGTCAAAATCAGGGTTCTAATTTTTATGGGAATCTGTTGGATTCAATTTGAATTTTTTCAGAACATAGTATGTATATAATATGCAGTACATTGTATATAGCTAGTAATAGAAAATATATAATACATAGTAAATAATATAACATACTACCCCAGATATGTGAGTAAAATACAGATGCCCAGTCGAATAGGCGAAAGCTCGAAACGTATTCCATGATGCCGAAGCGATTACTCCAAGCAAATTATTTAAATATTGCAGCCATGTAGCTGGCTAGAGCATGGCAACTTTTGGTCGGGGTACAGAAACAGACAGCAGCGATGGTAGTGCGAGAATATGACATAAATTCTGAGAGCAGCAGACGCATTGCGAGAATATGAAATGAATGCTGAGAGCAGCTTCTGCATTCCAACATTGAAACCCAATCCCTCTCACCAAGCGCGGGCTATTTTGCCTCGCACACCATAGAATTATTCGCTGCTGTTTGTAGTTGGAGCTTAGCCAAAAGTTTCCATGCTCTAGTCAGCTACATAGCCTCAAGTGCCCAGAAACAGGTGCGCAACAAAACTGCGCGTGACACGATTTCTTTTTTTTACCACTGTCGAAAAGTGCCAATAGTGCCTAAAGAAGTTAACACTTCAAAAAAATGATTCATTTTTATATACATACTAGCTCATGTTCAGCCAATCCCAAAAAAAGGTGAAGCCAGCGACCCCTTAAACTACCGCCCAATAGCAATTACTTCTGTTCTCTCCAAAATCATGGAGACAATCTCTATCTCTAAATAGTATAAAACAAAGTCGCTGTTTTCGTCTGTCTGTCTGTTTCTCCGCTTACTTCTTCTAAACCACGCAACGGATTTTGATAAGGTTTTCACTATCTTTTAGAGAATTTCTTCCGGAAGGTTTATATGTATAAATATATGCATACTATAATAGAGAAAAGGCGAGAATTCCAAGATTTGTAATGATGATACGTTGTAAGGGGATTTTTTTTCTTTATTTTTTTTTCTATTGTATAAAAAGTAACTGACTGACAGACAACACACAACCTAAACCGCTGGAGCTATAGGGCTGAAATTTTGACAGTGCATCCCTCCAATGACGTGGACATCCACTAAGAAGCCATTTTTCGAAATTCATCCCTAAGGGGTTTAATGGGGTCAACCCAAAACCGCTGGAACTACAGGGCTGAAATTTTGACAGTGCATCCCTATAATGACGTAGACATCCACTAAAAAGCGATTTTTCGAAATTCATCCTCTAATGGGGTGAAATGGGGTTAACCCAAACCGCTGGAGCTAAACAGCTGAAATTTTGACAGTGCATCTCTATAATGACGTGGACATTCACTAAGAAGCGATTTTTCGAAATTCATCCCCTAAAGGGGTGAAAAAGGGATGAAATGGGGTTAACCCAAACCTCTGAAGCTGAAGGCTGAAATTTTGACAGTGCATCCCTATAATCACGAAAAAATGAATGACTCAAATTCACTTTATTTAATACAAGCATAAAACCCGCGTGCCTTGCAACGCCTTTAAATAAAAACTGTTTATTATGTGCAATATTTTCCTTCAAAAAAAAAAAAAAAAAGTCAGCTGTTATTATCCCTAAAAAGGATTTATTATAGTGCATTTTTTTAATAAATATGGTAAACAAATTGCTGCGTATATCACCTCTGCTCAACAAATCTGCAAGTTTTGAAGCAGAGATTGGCATGTATATGTCATCAAGAGAAGTGAGATTTTAGGGTTTGACGAAAGTTCGTTAAGTTTGTTCGCCTATTTACGTGGGTGCAAGAAATTATGAAGCAATCACAAATGAATATTAAATAAAGTTAATTTCGAGTCATTCATTTTTCCGTGATTATAGGGATGCACTGTCAAAATTTCAGCCCTTCAGCTTCAGAGGATTGGGTTAACCCCATTTCATCCCTTTTTCACCCCTTTAGGGGATGAATTTCGAAAAATCGCTTCTTAGTGAATGTCCACGTCATTATAGAGATGCACTGTCAAAATTTCAGCTGTTTAGCTCCAGCGGTTTGGGTTAACCCCATTTAACCCCTTAGGGGATAAATTTCAAAAAATCGTTCCTAAGTGGATGTCCACGTTATTATAGTGATGCACGGTCAAAATTAGAGCCCTTCAGCTTCAGCGGTGTGGGTTAACCCCATTTCACCCCCTTAGGGAATGAATTTCGCAAAACCGCTTCTTAGTGGATGTCCACGTCATTAAGACGATGCACTGTCAAAATTTCAGCCCTATAACTCCAGCGGTTTGGGTTAACCCATTTCACCCCCTTAGGGGATGAATTTCGAAAAATCGCTTTATAGTGGATGTCCACGCCATTATAGGATGTACTGTCAAAATTCAGCCCTATAACTTTAGCGGTTTGGAAAACCGCATTTCAACCTCTTAGGGGATGAATTTCGAAAAATCGCTTTTTAGTGGATGTCTACGTCATTATAGGGATGCACTGTCAAAATTTCAGCCCTGTAGTTCCAGCGGTTTTGGGTTGACCCCATTAAACCCCCTTAGGGGATGAATTACGAAAATGGCTTTTTAGTGGATGTCCACGTCATTATAGGGATGTACTGTCAAAATTTCAGCCCTATAGCTCCAGCGGTTTGGGTAAACCCCATTTCACTCCCTTAGGGGATGAATTTCGAAAATCGCTTCTTAGTGGATGTCCACGTCATTATAGGGATGCACTGTCAAAATTTTAGCCCTTTAGCTCTAGCGGTTTAGGTTGTGTGTTGTCTGTCAGTCAGTTACTCTTTATGCAATAGAAAAAAAAGTAAAGAAAAAAAATCCCCTTACAACTTATCATCATTACAAATCTTTGGAATTCTTGGCTTTCTCTATTATAGTATGCATATATTTATACATATAAACCTTCCGGAAGAAATTCTCTAAAAGATAGTGAAAACCGTATCAAAATCCGTTGCGTGGTTGAGAAGAAGTAAGCGGAGAAACAGACAGA